>JAEQBH010000911.1:0-5596209 GCA_016808115.1 Tetrastigma voinierianum | reverse complement strand
TAACTTTTCAAACTTTATTTTAGAGTTTTACCATTCCTAAATTTTCAAACTACTTCCACTGTTTTTGAAGCAAATCCAAAAAGTCCAAATAGAAAGCCTTACCTTCTTGCACTCATGCGTATCATTCTTAGGATGAAAACCCATCCCGTGTTCAGACCACTGAACCAGCCCATCACTACTTGATAGCTTGACTAATGTAGTAAGACAGATTATTATATAAATTTTACGTGATGATTTTAGCTCCGACTCTTTGTGGCACGAATCACACTCCATCTTTGGAAGCCGATTATGACTCACACAGGTCTTCCTCGTGTTCGAATTCGGAGAAGAGACCCGCCCGCAGCGGCTGACATCTTTGGATGTGTTGTTGCGGCGGCGGCGATTCACAGACCCGCCGCCCAGCAGCCGGTGGGGTGGATTGGGGTTTAACACATGTTTCGTATAGTTACCGGCTTTATCAAGCGCCTCGCGGTTTTGATTAGGATTTGTATTAGCCATAGTAGGCAGTGATACTTTGTATGTTTAGCTTTGTATTCATGTACTAGCCATTTGGCTATATCAAAAGCTATTCGGTATATATCTGGAACTTTGCATATCATGTTTGTGCTTCACCATGTGCTTGTTTTTATCTTGATTGGACGAATTGGTGCTTGATTAGACAATTGAATTGCTTTAATTGGACATTGGGTACCTTTTGTTGGAAAATTGAATCATTGTAAGTTACCTTTATGTTAAAACCAAATTCCATGTTTGAAATAATTTTTGGTCGAGTTGAAGTTCAAGCATGCTTTCAGCTTGAACATTTCTCCCTTAAGCTAATTCACACCTTTGCACGCGGATTGTTTTGATAAATTTATTATGGTGCTTCCTTTCACTTTGCATAGCTAGGCCTTAGGCATGTTGGCTGACCTAGGATGGGTTTGTGTTACCCACATTTGAGAGACCCCGATGTAGTCTTCCAGGAAAAAGAAAGAAAAGCAAAAAAAAAAAAAAAAAAAAAAAAAAAAAAAAAAAAGAAAGAAAAAGAAAAATAAAGTCGTGACACTTTGTGGCTTAGAACACGGTCAGGGTATGTAAACGAAAACTGGCCCAGATGCCTAAGCCTTAATTGGTTGAAGTCATCGATTTAGTGTTCGATTACATGGGTGGATAGGTAGAGTTTAGCAATTGTTGGAGCTTGACTTTTGAAATCATTAGTCAGGGTGAAGCTGTAGAGTTTAGTAATTAGGTGATCCTTTTGGCTGTGCCTTAAACCTTAATTGGTTGAAGTCATCGGTGGACCGTACAGACTTTGGTGAAGTCGGTTTTAAGCATTGCACCTATGATGTAGTTGAATAAAGAAATGAGTGTAGCTATCCATATCTAGGTTGTTGACAACTTAAGGCCATGTCAGTGCTAGGTTGGGAGGGACGATTTTCGATTTATTGACTCGTCACGGTTATAATTAGAATCATTAGACTTTGGTGCGTCGAGTTGAGAATCATGGAACCAATGTTGACCTAAAAATTGTTCTTATATGGTTTGGCTGCTTTCATATGCAGTTTTCACACTTGGTGTCGATTTTGAGTTTAAAGGTAATGTTTATATTTGTATACACCTTTTTGAATCATAAGCTTTTTGAAAATCACTGCATGCATGCCTTTATTATTTTTGCATTGCTAAGGGACTAGCAACGTTTCGGTTGGGGGGTGTGATTAGTCCCCAAAAAGTGCTATTTTGAGCCCTATTTTATATAGGTTTTGAGTGCTTTTTGCACACTAATCATGTCAATAATGCTAATTGAAGTGTTCAGGTCTTCTTAGTATCACTTAGCTCTTGGATTTAGAAGTTTATTTTTATTGTTTTTGCGGGTTTTGCATGCCTTGAGGAGTTCAATATCGAGAATAATAATAACTGAACCATGAAGATTGAACTCATTTATCGGTAACCAGACATCTCGAAATTCAAAGAAGGAATGAAATGAAGTGAGAAGAAATGATGCGATAGAGGATGCGGTGTGCGGCCCAGTGAAAGAATATACAAACTAGAATTTAGCTAAGATTGCAAAATTTATTTGGGATTGAGAGAATTTGCAATCATAGCGGCTCCGCAATCTGGCGAAATTGAGAATTGTGGAAGCTATTCGGTAGGCAGCGTTCTGGCGAAATTACATTTAAGCTATCACTAAAAATTTGGCTAAGCTAGCGGGAATTTAGCTAACAAGCGAGTGGCGGGTTCCTAGCGAAGTGCACGATTTGGCTATCTCACTAAATACATTTACTTCACCTAGCGAAATTTTAAGCTAGTATGCCACAAGCTACTAGCCAATTGTTACGCTAGTGAAATCATTTGTCATCCTTTTTGTAATTAATGCAAGCCAGGCCTCGTTTTGGTGTATTACTTCCTTGTCCCTTATTTTGCTTGAAATGTTAGGCTTTCTTGTATTTTCATACATTGGGTGAGTACATATAAACCCCCTTAGTTTTTGTAACCACTAGCTGACTTGGGAGAAGCGATCTTGTGTACAATTTTCACTTTATGTAAATATCTCGCAGCTTTCATTTAAGGTTTGGTTTTCTCTCTTCTCTCTCCTCTTTCCCTTATTTTTCTAGATTTGCGAGAACACCACTCTTGAGAGGGATGACAACTCTCAAAGATGCTTAGCTAAAAGCCCCTTTTCTTTGAAGAGGAAGGTGGTTAGCTTGGTTGTGGGGCGGTTACGGGTTGTCTTATGTGTTAAATGATGCAGTGCGTGTTGTAGCTCCCGTCTTCTCAGAGCTAGGGTTGAATACCATTTAATGTTATTAATTTGTGATACTTACCATGCTTTGGGATACGTGCACCCCATTGCTATATGTCTTGTGGTTCTAGATAGCTTTGAGCCATGAAATGATGTTGAATGTTAGGGTTTCAAACTAAAAGGGGCTCTAGATGCATGTTACTTGTGTTGACTCAAATAGGAGTGATTCTAAGGTTAGGTTTGCTAGTTTAACAAAGATCGGGTTATGGCTTAGACTATAGGTTGCTTGTCATAATGCGAGGATAAACCCGAGGACACTTGTTTGCCCTATGTTATCAAGTTAGTGACTAAATCTTGAGATTACCTTTTCACACTTCACTTCCGGTTTTCTGATTCATCGGCCTGGCTTGATTCCTTTGTTTTGAAACGAGCAAAATCGAAAATCAAAGCCAAAAAGCCTCACCATTTTCAACACTGATGCAAGTCATTCATAGGATGAGAACCCATCCCGTGTTCGGCCACTGAGCCAGCATCTTGCTGATAGCTTGACTACGGCGTTAGGAAGAGAACAGGATATAAATTTTGTTGATTCAGGATCACCTCTTGTGGCCTGAATCACCTCTGCAAGTGGCATGAATCAAATGGCGTCGTTCTTAGGGATGGTGCGAAGCTACATATGATGAGTTGATGTGTACACTTGTAATCCACATTACAAGTATTGGTGATAACTAGTCCTTTTGAATTTAGTGTGCGAGCTATGGATTTTCATCCTTGCGGAGTCAGCGCCTTTGTTTTTTGTTTCTTGCGATCGAGTTTTGTTTGAACTCTTTCTGCCGGCTTCTTTAGCCAACTTTTGTGTTCTTTGTTACTGTTTCATTTTGTTTAGCAGGTGTTTATACGTACTTTGAGACGAAGGGACATCGATGAATTCTGAGGAGTAGGTGCACCGATTGAACAAAGTTGTGAAATCGGTGTGCCGCAGTGACCCGAATGGATCCTACACCGAAGGCAATGAAGTCAACAAACTCCTCCCATAGATCAAACGACCATAGGTTGATGAGGGAACACATACACCCTCACAGAGTTAATTGCCCCCTCTTTGCATCATACCTCCTTAGAGGATGCGGTGAGACCCTACTTGGTGCCCCTGCTTCCCACATTTCATGGTATGGAAATGAAAATCATATTCACACATAAAGGGATTTTGAGGAGGTATACATAACTTTTAGGAGAGAATAACTGACATGGAGTTGCCTTAAAAATTTGAAGGCATTCCCATTGACCCTCAAGGATAAAGCCAAAATATGGCTCGACTCACTAAGTAGGGAAGCGATTAGAAATTGGGCCGATCTTGAGTGGTACGAAGAAATTCTTGATTACCCTGAATACTTGATTTGAAGAATGATTTATACCTACTCGACCTTTGACAATGAGAAGTTTTATCAGTGTTGGGAAAGATTCATTGAGACCATCAGTACGTACCCACACCATAGTTTTGATACATGGATGCTAGTGAACCATTTTATGATGGTATGCCTCGGCCGTGAAGCGACTAATGGAAACCATGTGTGGAGGTAACTTTGAGCAAAAACCAGGATGAGAGATACTGGACTTTTGAACTATGTGGTAGAAACCTCAAGCGTGGGATGAGCGAGATCGAGGAGTAGAAAGATCAAAGCCTTCGAACCACACGAGGGGAGCATTTCCACACACCACAACGCCCTCAAAGCCCGCAGAGATGAAAGAAAAATTGACCGCTGGCTCGAAGAAGGTTGGAGGAGTTGGAAATGAGAAGCCCGTACGAAATCTGGCGATCAAATGAGTTACTGCATCTCGTCCGACATTTTGATTATCGGACAAATAGTCATCACAGGGAGCCTTGTCGAAGCATGCCCGTGTCTAAATCAAAATAAACCACCCATAGATGCTCCATATGGCAACACTATAACCACTAGTGGAGAAATCAGCCAAACCTGTCATGGAAGCCAAAACCCCACATATGTCCCTCGAGAACACAGGCTTGGTTGGCTCACTTCAACTGTGATGGCCTACTCGATATCTTCTCTAGGTTGGTAGGCGATCCACGAACCCCCAAGTAAAGTGGTGAGCACATTTGTAGAAGAACAAAAGATGCGAATGTCCGGACTAACCAAAAATTACAAACTGATTAGAGCTGTTAGCGAGAGCTAGACAATATGCACTCTGATTTGAGTTGTCAAACCCGGCGGCTGCGGGGTTCGGAAAAGGGAAGGTTCCCTCCCGATCCACGGCAACGTGAAAGGAGTGCATGAAATGAAACCGACGATGATCGAATGCAAGAATTGATGAAGTTAAGGAAGTGGTGACTTTAAGAAGTGGTAAGAGCGAGACCCGGCGATCTGACTCTAGCGAAATCAGCCCCACGATGGGTGACGCCCTGAAAGATGTCCGGCAAATAGAGAAGAGGTGAAACGGTGTACCTCGTTTCATGGGCTCTCGAAAAAGAAAAATTCCGTTAACCAAACAGAAATGCTAGAGGTTTTGCGGCAAGTAAAAGTTAACATTCCTCTCCTTGACATGATCAAACAAGTCCCCACCTACGCGAAAATTTTGAAGGACTTATGCCTGTAAAGAGGTTTAATGTAAGCAGAGGCGCTCATTGACAGTGAGTCTTGCATCATTGGAGTGCAAGACTCGATTAGCCAATATAAAGAGGCAGGGATGTCCTTTACAATCTCGGATAATATTAGACATTAGCGTGGAGAAAGCCTTTAATTAGACAGGAGCTAGTGTGAGAACTGTTGCGAAGTATTCCATGTCTGAAATGACTTGGTTTGGGTGAACTAAAACCCGTCCATCGCGGCACATCACTAGCCAGATAGGTCTGTTAAGATACCAAGGGGACCATTGAGGACGTGTTAATACAGTGGGCGGATTACACTACCAGTGGACTTTGTCGTACTTGATGACAGTCTGCCGATGGCGGTGAACCAATCATGTACCATTATACATCAATGGGAGACCATTCTTGGTACACTTAGAGATGCCATAATAAGCTGTAGGAATGAGGTTATGCAACTCACATTTGAGAATATGACCTTAGAACTCAATATCTTTCATGCGAGTAAAAGACATATGCACTTTCGGAGGAAGATGGCTGTGAAAGTACGTATGATAGATCTGATTCTTGAAGAGAGCAGGCTAGCAGGCATGAGGGTGCAAGATGTATTAACCGAGAGTTATGCGAGTGCCTTGGAGAACAACGGGGGCCTCATCATGAGCTTAGTCTGGGGGAGTATTGGAGGAGAAAATGAAATCCACCACCTCCCCAATGCGGGTGCGAACCAAAGGGCCTGACAGTTAGAGCTGAGCCCACTCCCGAGTTGAGTTGAAGTATGCATTTCTGGAAGAAAATGGGCAATGTCCAGCTGTGATTTCATCTTTGTTGACCACTTCACAAGAGAATAACTTTGTGCACTTTCCAAAAGAACGAGCAAGCATTAAGGGTGGAAAATTTCTGATTTAAAAGTATAAACCCGGCCAATCTGCACCCGTCATATTTACAGAAGAGGGTCTAAGGCTGTTAGTAAACCACGTGAAAGTTAAACCACCGGCTTCAGTAGTTCGCATTGAAGTCTGAAATTGCTCGGCGGAGTATCATTTATCCATTTCGATAGCACTTAGGTGAGCCAGCTTCGGGTGGTGCCTAAGAGTCGGGGAGTGACAATGTGAAAATTAAAGGGTGAAAAGAATTGTCTGCGAATCTCACTCTGGGTTGGAAGTGTGCATAGATTATAGGAGGCTGATGTGGTAACAGAAAGATCACTTCCGATTCCCCATTCATCGTCGGCTCCTTGAAAGGAGTTTAGGACACCCATTCTATTGCTTTTTGGATGGGTATTCGGAGTAACCCGGATAGAGATTGCCCAGGAGGATCGGGAAAAGACCACTTTCACTTGTCCATTTAGTCGTATGTTTATAGGAGGATGCCTTTTGGTCTTTGCAACGCCCCTGCCACTTTTCGAGAGGCTCTTATGCTTAGCATGTTCAAGCGATATGGTGGGCAGCGCAATGGAGTATGCATGGATGACATCCTTGTATATGGAGCGATTTTAAGAATGTCGACTAATCACGGAGGCCATCTACAAGGTGCATAGAGAAGAACACGGTGCTTAAGCGGGAGAAGTGCCATTTTATAGTTGTGAATTGTATTAGGGCACATTATTTCCGGCGGGAATAGAAGTTGACAAGCAAAAATTGAACTTATCTCAGGCTATAGTCCAGCGAGAATGTAAAAGCAGGTTCGCGATTCCTTGGTCTTGCAGGCTTCTATAGAAGATTTATAAAAGACTTCTCGAAGATTGCTAAACCCCTCTACAAGCTCCTAGAAAAAGATGCTAAATTTATTTGGGAGAAAGAATGCAGGGGAGAGTTTTGAAGAGGCGAGTCCGTTTGACTCTTTTGATAGTACGAGCTTTGGTGGCGGTTGCCTTTTGAAGTGATGTGTGATCTGAGTGATCTTGCTAACGGACGTGCTCGGCCAAAGAGAGGATGGGAAGCCTCATGTAGTCTATTATACCCGACCAAAACCTTGAATGAAGCCTGAAAAGTTATACTACTACAGAGAAGGAATTGTTGGCGGTGATTATGCTTTAGAAAAATTCCGAGCATACTTGGTCGGGTCTGATATAGTCATTTTACGGACCAATTTCATGGCTTTGAAATATCTTCGACCAAGCAAAATGCAGCGAGAGCTCATCCGTTAGGTTCTTTTACTTGAGGTTTAACTTGCAAATTAAAAGACAAAGAAGGGGTAGAGAATGTGGCGGATATCTTTCAAGGTTATGATAGCCCGCGCACTCCTGGCCCACCCATCAATGATGAATTTCTGAAGAATCCACGATGCATTTAGAAAAAGCTCACTGGTATGCTCACGTAGCCAACTTCCTGCGCCCTTGAGGAAATCCCTTCAGTGGAAAGAAACGAGGATAGAAAGTATTTCTTTGCGAAGATCCATTCTTTTTGTTGGGAAGAGCCGCTTCTTATTCAAATGCGATAAAGATCGGATAATCGGGGAAGTGTGTGCACGAGGAGGAACACTTGTGAGGGTCCCCGAGCCCTTTGCCATGAAAGATACTTTGTGGTGGTCACTTTGCTTGCGAAGCAGCTGATGAAAGGTGTTGCGAGTGCAGTTCTCTGGCCTTCCTTGTTTAAGGAAGCACCGCAGATAATCTTAGATGTGTGATAGATCACCAAAGACTCGGGAGGTTCTATGATCATATATGATGCCCCCCAGACCCGATTTTAGTAAGTCGAGGCTTTTTTGATGTTTGGGCATGGTTCATGGGACCTTTCACACAGCGTCTTATGGTCATACATTTTTGGTGGGGGTGGTTACGTGTCGAGTGGGTTGAAACAATCCTGTAAGACCCGGTATTGCAAAGTGGTACTTAAATTCTTGAAAGCGAGCATCTTGCTACAGGTTCGAGGTGCCCGAAAGCCATTATTGCGGTAGGATGTTCACATTTACCTTGACAAATGTTTTTTGAAAACCTCATGGCCCCAAAATATGGTGTGAAACCTGAGTAGCGCATACATCCTCGAGCAAGTGAGGTGAGTAGAACTTGCTAACGGAGAGATTAAGACCATTCTAATGAAGGTGGTAAAAATATAGCAGCCAGAAAGGCGGTCCGCAGCTTGATTCATTTGTCAGACTCTGAGCGACTTTAAGAACAGTGTGGAATGTCCGCGGCCGGTTTGATTACATGGTAAAGCGTGTCACCTTAGGTGGTCGAATATAAGGCATGGTGGTGGTCAAGCGAACATGGATCTAAGCAAGATCGGGTGGGATTCTGATCCAATGTTTGGAAGAAATACGAAATGATGCCTGCTTGAATTTGAGGTGCAAGCGAAGATCAAAAATGGCATGGCCAGGATGATAAGCGGAAAATTTGTGAGGACCCGAGTCTCCTGTATGCAATCTGACTCATCTATTTTCGGGCAAGCTCAAGTCGCTATGGAGCGGGTTCATTAGTTTGTTCAAACGGGCATACCCATGGTTAGTGGACTGCTCTAAGTCGAATGATAGGGTGATCGAGTCGGTAGACGGTGAAGCCACATGTGGTGCGGCCGGTATCGGGAAATTCTCCTGCTTTGCTTGGACCCTCCACCCGAGTCCTACAGTCCACTTGGCATCTGGGGTGGCTCTTTGCTTGGTTCCGGCCACTTTGTTCTCATTGTTTAGTTTTGATTAAATTTCCATACATTTAAAAATTGTGGTTCTGTCGAGTTTGACATATGATTTCCTTTTGTTGGCGACTCACGGTAAGCACCCGACAAATGGAAATGCCCCTGCTCAGCCATCATGTTTGAGGTGAGTGCAGTCCCGTCCATCGATTTGCATTCCATGCTAAGCGGGTTAAAGTAATTTTCATATTATTGAAATTTAGCACTACGGCTATCTGAGATCTACGATGCTTGACTTCATTTTTCATTCTTTTGTCACTTTTACCATCTTCATTTTGTGTATCTTTCTCTTGCCTTTATTTTTGAAGAATTGAAACCACATATATTACCTTAATGGGGACAATTCCGTACATGATTTAGTTTTGGTCAATTAGAATTCAACAATCAGCATGAACATTCCTTTAGCTAATTCACACCACTTGCACACCGGGTGTGCCCGATAGGTTGTGAAGCTATATACCTCTTTCCACTTTGCGAAGTCGGCCTTAAATTTGTTAATGACCCATAATAGGTTTGTGTACCATGAATGAAGAAGAAGACCTGATAGAGTCTTCCAAGGAAAAGAAAAATCAAAGAAAAGAAAAAGAAGATGATTCGTGCCATAGTAAAAGTGGTGAGATCAACAATATTTATATACCTAAGTTCCTCTCTGTAGTAGTCATTTCTTGTAGTATAGTGAGATAGGGTCGAACACGGGGATGGGTTTTCATCCTAAGAATGGATTTTCACTGTGTAAAAGTGCAAGGCTTTCTATTTGGACTTTTTGGATTTTTGTTTCAAAAGCAGTGGAAGTAGTTTAAGCTGGCGAGAATTGCAAAAGCGAGTGATGTGTGAAAGTTAACTTTGAAGATTTAGGTCGCTAACTTGGTAACTTAGGGCAAACAAGTGTCCTCGGGTTTATCCTCAGCGTTATAATGTGAAGCAGCTATAGTCAACCCTGGCCAGGATCTATGTTTAAGCTATGAAACCTCACACCAAATCAACTCCTATTTGAGGTCAGCACGGATAACAGCCATCTATAGCTCTGACTTAGAGCCTAACATTAAACATCATTTAAGTGGCTCGTAAAGACCATCCCCAAAACCCACCAGTGCATCTAGCAATAAGTATACACTATATCCACAAGCATGAGTAAGTAATATTGGCCAAATCCTTCTGCATTCCAATGCTATTCAGCATATTTTACGAAGATATGGAGTCATAAACCGCAGCCTGTAGCTTTAACACAAGAGGACAACATGCATATGCCCCTTTTGCGAGCTAGCTTCCTTACTCTAAAGAAAGAGCAGCGAGCATCTCTTGAGTTGTGTCCTCGAAAGTGTTTGGCAGCGAAAAATAAGAGAAAGAGGAGAGAAGAGAAGCAAAACCACAACTAAATCTCACAGAAAGATATTTACAAAAATAAAAACTTGCCAAAAATTGCTTCCTCAATTTGTTGCCTAGGGTTACAAAATGGGAGGGGGCTTATATAGGCCACCAAGTATGTGAAAATGCTGTAAAACTGGCATTTGGCTGAATTTAGGGTTTCTGGGGTAATACACGAATTAGTCGGTTTGCATTAATTACAAAGTGTGACAAAGGCCCGGTGAATTTCGCTGGAGCATCTGAGTCATTGAGGCGTGAAAATTTAAGTAGCTAAGCGAGAATTTCGCTGAGTAGCGAAATCACCGAATAGCGAAATCAAAATTTTAGCTAGGCGTGTAATTTCGCTAGCTAAGCGAAATTTGGCTAACAAGCGAAATTCTTGTGAGTAGCGGAAATGCAAAATTTAGCTAGAAATAGTGCTTAGCGAAAATCCTGGAGTCTAGCGAAAATTCCGCAATTTAAGCTAGATTGCGAGAATTTTCGCTAAAGGAACATTTTCGCAATCCCGGTGAAATTTCGCAATCTTAGCGAAATTCACACAGGAATTCTTGATTCTTCAACTGCTTTTCTTGCTCCTCTTAGCATTGATTTCCATCACTTTGCCTTCATTCTTTCTTTGATTTTTGGTCAATTTGATGGCTAACAATTGAGTTCGATCTTCATGATTCATCATATGTCTCGATATTGAACTCCCAAGTGCGAAGCACGCGAATAACCACGATAACCTCACAAGCGGCATAAGTGAAACTAAGAAGACTTGAACACTTGATTGGCATAAATGACATGATTAGTGCGTAGCACTCAAAACCTATCTAATATAGGGTTGAAATAGCACTTTTAGAAGCACTAATCCACACCCCCAATAGGAAGCGTTGCTGGGTCCTTAGCGTCTGAAAACAAAGGAGATGCATGTAGTGATTTTCAAAGTTTATGATTCGAAAGGGTGTATGTATATATAAACATTACCTTAAATGAAAAAATGACAAGTTTGGCTTAGGTATGAAAGAACGAGCCATACAAGAATAATTTCGAGGTCAATATTGGTTCATGATTCTCAACTTGAATTTCCACTAAGTCTAATGGCTCTTTAAATAACGATTAAACGATAAATTGCAAAATTGTCCCTCGCTGACCTAGCATGACATGGCCTTAAGTTGTTGAGCAACCTAGATAGGGCTAATTACACTCTTCTTTCTTTATTGACTTCATTGTAGGTGCAAAGCTTAAAATTAGAGCTTCACGAAAATTAAGATTATGTGAGGTCCATGATGACTTGACGATTAGGGTTTAGGGCATCGAGCGAAAGGATCATGACGAAAACTCTGAGGCTTCGCCGGACTACGAATGACTTAGAAAATCAAGCACACACAAATTATTTAATTTCTACTATCGCCCGTATCGCGAGGGCCCAAAGTAGTGAGCTCAAACCCGAGTGGAGGCTTGGGGGCATGGGACTTCGAGAGCTTTTTGTGCACCGCCCCAGCGGGGGCCGGGTGCTGGGTTTCAGCGAGCTTCACGACTTCATTCTTTTCTCTTTTTCTTTTTGCTTTTTCTTTTCTTTTCCTTTTTGGAAGCGACATTGGTCTTCAAATGTGGGTAACAAAAACATCCTAGGTTGCCCGAGCATACTGGCGGCTATGCGAAAGTGAAGGCAAACAAATTCACGCTTTAATGAAACAATGGTGTGCAGTGTGAATTAGCTTAAGGGAGAAATTTTCAAGTTGAGCATGCTGGAACTGCAACTGACCAAAAACTGGTTCAAGCATGGAATTTGTTCTAGCATAAAGGTGACCGAGCAATGATTGATTTTTGACCTGAGAAAGCGATTCAATTGTCGATTGTAGTAATTGATTGTTCGATTGAAAGAAAAACAAATATACTAGTAAAAGGCACAAAACATGGTATCTGCAAAATCTGTATATATATAGCTGAATAGCTTTTGATATAGCGAATGGCTAATACAAGAATACAAAGCTAAGCATCACAAAGTATCAACTGCTACTATGGGTACAATACATAAATCCCCAATCAAAATAAGTAGAGCGGAGTTGATAGTGGTAACTATACAAAATCATAAAGAAACCTAACCGCACCATTTCTTATTAGGTAGGGTGAGGTAGATGCGAAGCTGCTGGCCTGGCTGCGGCAAAACATCAGTAGGATGCGTGCGTGGTGGGCTCCTCTCTGCGATCGGAACACGAGAAGGCCCCGAGTCGTCGTGATCTGTTTGAAGCATAGAGTGACAACCCGGGCCGATACCTCTGATCACGCACCTGTGTGTGGCGCTAGTGAGCGGATGGCATCCATCACACCCTCTGATCTCTCTCTAGGCGCGTGAACATGCTCGAATTGAGATGGTGTCTTTGAGGTAGGATGGGCCGAGGTGTATCTGGCTGCCGGTGCGGATGTGGTGTGTGGAGGAGGAGATGGGTGACATCTGCGGTTTGGACTCCTCGGCTAATGTCGAGGCTCGAGGCCGAGCATCGTCTCCTATGGAAGTCCTCGGCCCTTTGACCGTACCTCCTCCACAGTCCTGGCTTGTCGGAGATGGAAAGATGCGAGGCATGGTCATCACAGCTCCGTGGCAGGCAGGAAGGCATGAACTCTCATCTCGATCCTCGGCTCCTCACAGAATCCCATATGCTCGAGAACTGGCGGAGTAGTCACGTCAGTGATGGAGATGCTCTCTTTAGCGTACTGGAGTCCTTAGATGGACCTTCTCTCGAAATGTATCAAGGAGGTCATCACCATTTCGGAGAATTTGAACTTGATATCCCTCCGAGATCCGGTAAAGAGCCTCCAAGATGGCTCCCCTCCGCTGCACGTAATGCTGTAGCGGGAACAGACTCGTCCTTTAGGGTTAGTGGAAATGCTTTCAGCTTAAGCAAATCCATGTCCAACATTCCTTCCTTAAAGGTTGTCATGACCACTCTCAATCCACTAATATGAGTGTATGGTTTTCATTTTCCCTTACCATGATAAGTGAGGTAGGGTGCAATGGGCCTCGGCTGCTACATCCGGCGGGAGGTATGATGCAGAAAGGGCACTAACTCTAGGAGGTGGATGTGATCCCCTCATGGTTCTATAAGTGCATTGGATTCATTTAGAATTGCACAGGCGACTACTCTTGTTCTTGAGTGGTAGGTCCGTGGTATCGGTATATTCTGCTTAACTTCTTTGTTTTGGTGAGTTGTGTGCGATTCTATGTAGTCTACGATGTGTCTCTATCCCAGCATTTGCATAAACACTGTTATAAAATTGTAGAACAACAAAACACGAACTCAAACTTAAAGGTTATTGTGCATTTAAAATAAAGCGATTATAAAAAAAAACAAAAGCGGTCGATTCTTTGCAAAGTGATGGCAGCGGTTCTACTTGTTGGGTTACAAAAAAAGAGTTAAAGGTTACCTTCACTTGTGATGTTGATCACAAGTACATGACTCGTCATTAGTAGTTTGGCACCATCCTGACAATGGCGCCATTTTGATTAAATTGCCCGCGATGGTGAGTGAATCCGCTGATATTTATATACCTAAGTTCACTCCCTTAAGTAGTCAAGCTGCTAGCGGTATAGTGGTCTAGGGTCGAACACGGGGATGGGTTTTTTCATCCCACGGAATGATTTTCATAAGTGTAAAAGGTAAGACTTATTTGGGCTTTTTGGATTTTTGTTTCAAAAGCGATGGAAGTAGTTTAAGCTGGCGAAATTGTAAAAAGCTGAAAGTGATGTGTGAAAATTAACTTTGAAGATTTAGGTCGCTAACTTGGTAACTTAGGGCAAACAAGTGTCCTCGGGTTTATCCTCGCGTTATGGCAAGCAACCTATAGTCAAGCCACAATAGGATCTATGAGCAACTAAATGAAACCTCACCCTAAAAATCGACTCTATTTGAGTCAACACGGATAACATTACATCTATGGCCGCTACAGTTTGAAACCACACAACATTAAGCATCATTTCGGTGGCTCGTAAAGACCATCTAAAAAACCCACCAGTGCATTTAGCAATAACTATACAACGTATCCTAAAGCTGTAGCAAGTATTGGCGAATCACTAACATTCAATCTTTATTCAACATATTTGAGAAGATATGGGTCATAAACTACGAGTACTATAACTAACACAAGAGGACAACATGCGTATGCCCGCACTTGGTAGCTTCCTTCTCTTCAAAGAAAGAGCAGCCCGGCATCTCTTGAGTTGTCATCCTCAGAGGGGTGTTTGGCAGCGAGAAGAAAATAAGAGAAGAGGAGAGAAGAGAGAGAAAAGCAAAACCACACCCCAGAAAGCTACGAAAGATATTTACAAAATTAAAAACTTGCCAAAAATTGCTTCCTCGATTTGTTGCTTTAGGGTTACAAAATGGGAGGGGCTTATATGACCACCAATGTATGAAAATACCATAAAGCCTAACATTTTGGCTGAATTTAGGAGACAAGAGTAATACACCAAAATTGAAGTCGGTTTGCATTAATTACAAAAGTGTGACAAGGCGAGTGAATTTGTTAGGCGTCTGAGTTATTCTTGTGAAAATTTCGCTAATAGCGAAAATTTCGCTAGATAAGCGAAATCACGAGATAGCGAGAATCAAGAATTTTCGCTGGCGTGGCAATTTAAGCTGGCTAAGAAATTTATTTAACAGCGGAAATTCTTTCTCAAATAGCGAAAAATGCAAATTTAGCTAGGAATAGTGCTTGTGAAAATCTGGAGTCTGAAAATTCCACTGTTCGCTAAGATTGCGAAATTTTAGCTAAAGAGCTGCGAAATTTTCGCGATCCAGTAGAACCATAATCTTAAGCGAAATTCCTGGAATTGCTGATTCTTCAACGCTACTTTGCCCTCTAGCCTCTTACGCATTGATTTCCATCGCTGCCTTCATTCTTTCTTTGATTTTTTAGTGCGTTTTGATGGCTAACAATTGAGTTCGATCTTCATGTTTCATCTTGTCTCGATATTGAACTCCCAGAAATGCGCAAAACCTGCAAAACAACCCTGAAATAACCTCTAAATGGCTTAAGTGAAACTAAAGAGACTTGAACACTGGTGGCATAAATGACATGATTAGTGCGTAAAGGACTCAAAACCTATCTAATATAGGGTTCAAAACTGCACTTTTTGAGCGCTAATCGAGAGAAAGAAAAAAGAAGAATAAAAGCCGTGACGCTTTGCGTGAAACCGAACACGGTCAGGGGTATATGGCGAAAGCCTTTAAAGCCGGTGCCCTAGGCCTTCGGATTTGGGAGTCAGGCTTAGTGTTCGTTACATGGGTGGATGGGTAAGTTTAGCGTGTTGTAGGTGCTTAATTCTCGAAGTCAATCGGTCGGGGTGAAGCATAGAGTTTGTGGTCGATGATCCTTTTGGCTTGATACCACAAACCTTAATTGGTTGGGGAGTCATCGGTGGACCCAGTTACACGAACTTTGGGTGAAGTGAGGTTTTTGGCATTGCACCACAAGTTAGTCAAATAAAGAAATAAAATTAATAGCTAATCCTATTTAGGTTGTTTAACAGTTTATGGCCATGGCAGTAGCTAGGTTGGGGGAGGGGCATGGCTTTGCGTTTTGTTGGCTCAAGGCCCGGTTGCATTAGGAACAATTAGATTTTGGTGAAATTCGGGTTGACTTTCTTGGACGATATTTGCCTTAAAACCACTCTTATGGTTTTGTTCTCTCATGGTTTTATCTGAGGTGCTCAAATTATTCATGCTAAAGGTAAAAGGCTTATATGTACATATACTTTTTTGAACCACATATACTTTTTGAGAAAGCACTGCATACATCCCCTTTTTGTTTTAGCATTGCTAAGGGACTAGCAACGTGTCGGTTGGGGGGTGTGATTAGTGCCCAAAAAGTGCTACTTCAAGCCCTATTCAAGATGGGTTTTGAGTGCTTTTTGCACACTAATCATATCAATTAAGCCAATTGTCATGTGCATGTCCACTTAGTGTTTTGATTTGTTTCGAGATTGTTTTGTATAGTTTTGCGAGGTTTTGAGAACTGATTAAACGGCTTCTTATTGAATTGTTGATTGCGAGAAATCCTCGATGATTTCAGTCGGCGATGAAATGTCGGGTCGGTGAAGAATTGAAGGCAAAGTGATGGATAAGAGTGCGGGAGGCGGATCACGATGAGCAAAAGCAGACGAGCGATCGGGATTTTCGCTATAGATTATTCATTTGGGGATTAAAATTCCAGCAAATCATATGGTAAATTCAGCAATCCTCTTCGAAATTGAGAATTCGCTAGGCTAATACTTGAAATTTTCCCGATTCGCTATCTCTAAAAGTAGCTCAAAGGCTAGCAAGAATTGTGTACTTTGAGATTCCCTTATTGATAAGCGAAATTCAACATGGCTTGTTAAAAATTAGTGGCTGATGTAGCCCTTTAGCATAAAACTATTTTTTATTCTTTTCTTAAAAATATCCAGTACTATTTCTTTCTTTGAACAGAGGAATATATTGAATCTAAATTAAATCTTTCAATCCTGACGGCATCTCATAAAAACTTATTAGCCTTTTCTATATAGACTAAAACCCCTCAAATTAACACATAGCTACAAGAGCCTTACAATTCTCTTATACCCATGTAATAAACTTTGGATAAGTTTGCTTGCTAAAATAAATTTCTCTTAATGTTCGGGATTAAAAATAAGGGTTCAGTCTATGAGACTCTGCACGTGCACAGGTCATACAAGTAGTAAATCTGAATGTAAGTCCAGGTATCATTCCGATAGAGATTGATAAGCGAATTAAAGGTCGACTACCCCCGACCTCACCCAAATTTCACTTACTATTTGGACTCAAAACTCATAATGAATGTTTTATCAAAACGACAAAAATTAAAAATCCTATACTATTAAATATGTTCAAATTAAACTAAAATAAAAGTGAATGACTAAAAATAAATTGTATATAAAAAAATGGATTGAATCAGATTACTGCGAAGCGAAAACCATCAATTAAATACAATGGAGCAGTCAGTTCCGACCTTAAATCAGATTGCTTTCTGTTCTATGTATGGATCTGAATTTTGTCAGATTTCCTAATTATTGGAATTGGATTTCTCGTTTTCAACGATTTAATATCCTTGCTTCTCTCGAACCGAATCGAACCGACTACACATATTCCACATTCTCTTGCAAGATCTGGGTATTTTTCTCGATACTTCACACCCATTTCACGTTGTGAGAACTTTTGCTTTACATATAAGGATTCTCGCAAAATTTCTGCTGCAATTAGTGAAACCGACCTCGGATAAATGGGTTTATCCCTTTCCCTTGATCAGTCTAGCTTTATTGCTGAGGATTGGAACACCTTAGATTGGGTGGAACTCTACGATAATTTATATTAAAATGAACTCAGGCTCGGCGGTTCGTCGATGGTAGTCGAACATACGAAAGAATGGTCTCGACTCTCGGGAATCTAGTCTGCATGTCACTTTCGGAGGGCATCACGGATATCGAATAAGATGTCTGTTCCCTCGGAATTGGTATTAGGTACTACCATTAGAGACTTATCTATTCAAAAGCGACCTGGAATTAAGTAAAAATTGAACCCCAAAATTAATTCTCCGTAAATGTCACGGGAAAGAGCTGGCAACTAAATGTAAGTAGGAAATCAGATGAGGCTGCTCTGGTCTCTTGCATTGTCTGAATCAAGAAAGCAGAATTATCGTCTGCCACGACCCTTTGTAATTACAATAAATCGAAAAGAGATGAATTCAATTT
This sequence comes from Tetrastigma voinierianum, assembly GCA_016808115.1. Classification (NCBI taxonomy): domain Eukaryota; kingdom Viridiplantae; phylum Streptophyta; class Magnoliopsida; order Vitales; family Vitaceae; genus Tetrastigma; species Tetrastigma voinierianum. The sequence continues at coordinate 5,578,174 of JAEQBH010000911.1, read as the reverse complement.
GTCTAGATTTCTTAAATTCAAATAGTAATAGTAGAAGAAAAAATAACAAAAGCTAACAATCCAGCTCTGCTGTCTACACCGATTCCTTGATTCAAAACCGGAAAATAAAACTAAAAAATAAAAAAAAAATCCTCTACTCCTAAAAATATCTAACTAGAGTTCCTCTTCTTTTCCCTTTGCTAGGTAGTGAAGAAGGGAAAACTACTTTACTATTCGAGCTATCTATTTATCTTGTAAAAAAAAAAAGAATGCGTAGAATCTCGAAAATGCTCCGGGTGGAAATCGAAAAGCCCGGCTCCTTTGTTATGTCGCGACCTGAGTTGATGTCGCGACATGGAATGTGTCTTTCATGTCGTGACCTCTTCAGCACTACTGTTGCAACCCGGTTTGTCTTGCAAAATCCACGTCGGTGGTCGCGACAAACGAGCGATCTGCGCGAGCATCTTTGTTCGGTGTTCCTTGATATTTGATTTGCGACCTCAGGTGTTATGTCGCGACATTATTGTCTTCTTATTCTTCCGGCCCACGTATTTGCGACATCGGTTTTAGGATTTGCGACCGCTGTTTGTTTGTGAGGCGACTTTATGTTGTGACCTTGATTTCTTAGTCGTGATTACATTTGGTGTTTTTAAGTCTTCATAACTTTCCGATTTATGTCGCGTGACCTCATGGTTGATGTCGCTGACCTCTTTTCTTGCCATTTCTTTTCTTTAGGTTGCTACCTCAGGTTCCGTTAGTGATTTCTTTCTTTCAACTATTTTCGGTCGCGACATCAAAGTGATGTTGCGACCTCGCGCTCTTATGTAGCTCTTCTTAAAGGTTGTGACTTGAGCGAGTCGTTGCGACATCATTTTCTTGTTAGACTTGAATTCACATTTTCATGTCGCGGCACAGTATCAACATGTCCGCGAGCTTCAGTTGACCCTTTAAATTCCTTCGTTCAGAGCTTCCTTTTTACTTTGCCAGAAGGAACCCTCTCTTGGCCAAGCTATGACAGTCATCGCGACCTCGAGATTATGTCGCGACATCATTTTATCTCCCTTTTAAGCGTCATGACATCAGTGATGTCGCGACATAATTCTTCATTTAATTTATTTCTTTAATCTTGACCCGTCTTCTTTGTCGCAACCTCCTTCTTGAGTCACGACTTGTATTCACGTTCAGTTTCTTAACCCAAGCCAAATTTGTTGATGTCGTGACTTGGAATTTGCTGGAAGCTCGAACTTCCTGTCGCGACTTAAATTCCCAGTTGTGACCTCAGGGTTACAACATGGTGATTTCTTCTTATTTTCTTCAAAATTTGAGTTTACCTTTGTATTTTCTGTAAATTGGAATTTGAGTCAATTATCGCTTTCTGCCCGGACAATTCAACATTATTTTCATAAACTCGAGAAAAATGGATTAAAAATCTAATGAGTTTTTAACTCATCGGATACGCGTGAAAATCATGGAACACACCTCGCGCGCGCCAGATCGACACCCGGTAGCACTTTTAGCGAGGAGAAGAGGTTCTAGCCGCTCATCCTTTGAGTTGTCATCCTCGGAGGGTGTTTGGCTAGTGAGAAAGTGGAAAGAAAATGAGAGACAAGGAGAGAAAATGAAGTAGAAAACGGGAAAGCTGAAAGCTTCTCCCCAGAGACTATTCTTGAAGTGATTGATTCGCTACAGGACCTTGACTCTGGTTTATATAATGCTCGGGCTTGAGGAAGTTACAAAAAGCCAAAGCGGGCGCTACAAAGGATCAATTTGGAAAGCGAAAAAATGCAAACGGACCTGTCAGTAAGGCAATTAATAAAGTGGCAGTGCCGGGAGGTGAACATTGGCAGGTAAGTGAACAGTGTGCGCAGGAATTTCCTCCAGCTCCAAATTCTCTGCATTTTCTACTCTTCTTTCCTTCTCGTCTCTGATCTGCAATGTTGAGTTTGACTCGAATTCTTCGTGCTTGGATCATTTCAGCAATTTTGCCTGGTAGCTTGAAAAAAGCTGAAATTTGCCACAATCGATCGATTAGAATAGTAGGGACAGCAATGTGCAAAATGTCCGGGTTAATTACGCTGATTAGTATAAAAAGTGCTCAAGAGCCTGAAATAAGCATGGTTAAAATGGCAACTTGATTACTAATCACCCCAACTTACCGTTGCTGGTCCTTACTTGATAGAAAGAAAGAAAGAAAGAAAGAGCATACTAAACAAAATCAAAGAATGTTCGCAAAATGTATTTTCAAAAAGGTTGTGAATGAGTAAACACCCCTACTTAGCCCAAAGTAAATAATCATCGAGAACCTAAGCCCGAATAAACTTCCATCAGAGAGGAATGAATGCCCATACAAAATTGAGTATCGAAAGAGCTTCCTTCGGGCTTCGGCGGGGAACTTCCACCATTATCTAAGTGTTTGTTTGATCGATTCTGACAACAAAAGCTGCTAAAATCTGATCTCCCCGAAGCCAAGCTACGCGACCTAGCACGCTAATCGACCCGAAATAGATCAGGGACCCGCTCTTATTCCACAGCTCTTTTTTTGTGTTGTAAGGGTGCGATCTTGAGAATCGACCTCGCTAAAGTCCGTGCTAGCGAGGATACGATGACTCCCGACGATTAAGGCTTAGGGCACCAAGTCATGAGATCTTTTCGACCACTAACTCTTGGGTTTCACCGGACTCGGGTGGTTGAAACTCCGGCGCCTATAACGCCGCTCAACGTCACGTGTGGCGAAGTCGCGGTCGGTGGCTCCTGACCTTGATTGGCTTAGGGCCTTGGGCTTTGAAAGCTTCGCCATATACCCCTCGGTTTGTGCTCGGGTTTCGAGCCCGAAAGCGTTGCAATTTTCTTCTTTTAACTTTTCTTTTTTTCTTTCTTTTCACTTATTTTTTATTTTGGAAGACACATTGGCCTTGTTGGCAGAGTCCTTAACACTATTAAAGGTGGTCGGCCAGCCAGGAGTAGTTATTCTTGAAGTTTAGGAGGGTGGGCAGGGTTTTCAGTTATTGAAGAGGCTTTGATGTGCCGCAAATGTGTGGAAGAAAATAGTTGAAAGAAACAAGAGTTGACTTATTATCCACTCGACCCGAGGCGTGAACGATCTAACATCAATAGGGTGAATAGATTCATTTTCAAACCACGGGTTAAGTAGAAAAAAAGGTGGGTCGCAAAAGTTTTTTTTAAATTAAGGCTGTATAGTATAGTGACTTCCCAAAAGGAAAAGCTAGCAAGCCACTGAACAACACAAAATGGGCTTGCTTAAAATAGTAACAAAACATAAATAAATGCCACTTCATATATAACTCTCCCCTGACGAATGTCACGTTGTCATGATAGACGGATGGAAAGGATTAGAAGGAGTCCCCCTCCCTTGATGAAATGTACTCGTTTTGGGATAGGAGACTCCACAAGCTTTTCATCGACACCTTTTTCACTCCGTTTGGGCTTCAAATAAACAAGTTAGGAGAAGAAAAGAAAGGAAAAAAGTTACCAGTTAGAGAATTTTGAAAATTACACTTTTATAATAATTTCAAAAGTGTTCTTTCTGGATATATTTGGATTCTACTCCTCTCATATTTCCACTTGATACCAACGCCAAAGCAGGTTGAATGAAAAAGTGTAGTGAAGAAACCAGAATTAGGAGTTCGCAGAGATTTTGGTAGGTTGCGAAAATTCGCAGCTCTATTCCTTCTTCTTGAAATTATTATTATTATTATTTTTTTGAGAGACCCGACCATATATGCTATATATATAAATAACAATAATATATATCATAAAGGCAGATGAGCAGTGTAGGACTCGAAAAGCAAGGCATGCAGTGTCATGAATTTTCGCGACACAGCGGGGGAATTTACGGCCTACAAAAATTCGCGGGTTCTAGACTATGGGGCTGTAGGTCGCAAGGTTGCGAATTTACATACGGACCTAAAATAAACCCAAAATAAAATGAAGAAAAATTCATAGAAATTGAAAATTAATCTAAAATCAAATATTAACTAAAAATTAGAAAATCAAAGAGAAAAGTCAAATAAATCAAATAAAGCAGAATAAAATAAAAGAAGACAAGAAAAATAAGAAAGCAAAAATTAGGGAAATTTGTTATACCTAACAAATTCCACACGACCTTTGAAGAATTGCTTTAGAACTAAGCGGAGCTTAGAAATGCGAGTTCGGGTTCTCGAATCTGAACCGGCACCTGAGCCATCCTTTATGCCATGCGTGTGGTATTTGCTTAATTTCTTTGATGTAGTGGCTGAGGAAATATGAGCGTGGCCACTTCTTCCTAAAAATATTGAGTGACGGCCAAAGGTGGGATGACCCCTTGGCAATGGCCAAGAGTTTTGGGTTGGTTGTGATGCAGGTGTGAAGAGCGAGGGATGTGCATTGGCAGTGGGCTGTTTTCTGGTTTAGCAGTGGCATTAGGATCCAAATTTATGGAGATTGGTTGAAGGATAGGCTTTTGGGTCCCTTCCACTTTGTTTCACTGCCCCACTTGCCCTCTCGGTCGAAATGGGAGATTGCTTCATCTTGCTGTTTATATTGCTCCTCCATTGTGGTGTCAATCAGGCACTCTTTTTCTGAATTCTCCTCCTTTTGATGAACAAGCTGATTGGTGAGCTTTGAGATGGATTCTTGCAGGATGTCAAATTTTTTATCAATTTCGCTTTGGAACCCATCCAATTCCTTGTTCAGGGAGCTCTCCACTGTGTTAATTTCTTGATTGGCCTGGACATTCACTGCCCTCTGCTCCTCTTTGAAATTATCCACTAGTTTGCTCAAGTTCAGTATTGCCTGCTCAAGCTGAAGATGTCAGTGTAATTAGTCGTGGTGGTGAGGAGTTAGAGTAAAAATGTGAATGGGGTTCATAAGTTGAGGGGACATAGGCGGGTGCGCTCGTCCGTTGAGTCTCACATAGTCTCTCATAGACTGTTGGGTTTGGATTTCCACTCCCCCGAGGTTGATGATTACGCCATGGAATGTTTTTGTAATTCCTTATTGACATGTATGCTCTAGGGTTTCTCTCCATAGTGTATTGACTGTATTGTTCTCCCTCTTCCATTTGGTCACAATTCAAGTTCAGTACTTGTCATGTGGGAAAATTGGCTTTGATCAACCTTCCTTGAATCCTTACCCTACAAAAATGTGTTCTCTGAATGAATAGGAGCCCAAACACCAAGCAAGGGAAAAATGGAAAACAATTCTACCAAAGGTAATGTTAACTAAAAAAACTAACAAAGAAAAATTGGTAAACTAAAGAGCGGTAAACGAAAAATAAAGAAAATTCACCGGTGCTTGTGATAGAATCCGCAAAAGTGTTCCTTCCCTTTAAATCAAATGCACTTAGAGCACCATCCGGCAATGGCATATGCATTTGATTACTGCCATAGTAGGTGTCTTGGAATCAACAAAATTTGTATCCTAAATTCCTCTAACTGCTGTGCTTAAGCTACTACGATAGCGGTTCTAGGGTCAGAACTTCGGGGATGGGTTTTCTTTGCACAAATGACTACTTGGTGAGGTTCGATTTGGTGAATTAAATTTTGGATTTTCCAGGTTTGAGTAAAAGCAATGAGGTTTTGGGGTTTTAAAACTGAAAATAAAAACAAGTTAAAATGTAAAATAGAATCCACTTGAAGTGGGTCCTTTGAGGGTTGGATTCCTAGGGCAACTGAGGGTTTCCAGGGTCCTTTCCTCGCGTTAGGGAGGATGAAATATAGTCATCTCCCGAACCGGATCTTCATTTAGCTATAAAACCTAACCCTTAATAATTATCCTTTGAAAAAATGGCATCTTGCCATCGGTGCTCGGTCATTCGCAGCAAATCACGCGGCTTCGCTCCGCGATGGATCATAAATGATAATTAACATACATCTGATGGATCTAACGTAAGCATCAAATGAGCCCCGAAAATATTGCAGTAATAACCATTCAAAGAAGGAGACTGAAAGGATGAAAACCTAATGTTAAGCGGGGAGAACGATGGCGGCGGTGGATGCAGCGTGAAAATCATGGAACATCGGCTTGCCTCGAGATCGACGCATTAGCCTTCTTTCAAGAAGAAAGAGTTCCTAACCACATCATCCTACGAGTTGTCATCCTCGGGGTGTTTGGCTAGTGAGAAAGTGGAAAGAAAATGAGAAACGAGGAGAAAATGAAGCGAAGCGGGAAAATTTGAAGCTTCTCCCAGCAATTTATTCTTGAAGTGATTATTCCTTACAGACCTTGACTCACAGCATATGATTCGGAGCGAGGAAGTTACAAAAAAACCAAAGCGAAAGCCTCTTCTGAAGAATAAATTTGGAAGAAAACGAAAAAAATGAAAGCGGGGCAAACGGGACACGGCAGCCAAATCGGGGCGGCGGCGGGATGAATAGTGGGCGGGAGGTGGTCAGTACCCCGAATGGTTCAATATTGGCCTTGTTTATATGAGTTTTATGCGCTTTTGTGTACTAATCGACTTGATAACTCGAATTGTTACATTGGGATCCCGACTTTGCCTCACGATCACATTTTGTAGAAATTTATTTTAGTAGTTTGCGAGGTCAAATGCGCCTCATAATTCCTCAATTCGATTCAAACACGATGATCTCGGCGAATTAGAAACCGTGATCAAACCGAGAGAAATTTGGAGCATATGCGAAGAGAAGGAGCTGGAAATTTTGCGGGGTTGCAAAAGTTGCAACTGCTAAATATCGTAACTCTTGAGAATTCTGAGAGTTACGATTTTAAGCAACTTGCGAACTCTTGTATCATTGCCTTTTGATCACTTGTTGGTGGTTTATACAAGTTTGCCCTTATGTAATTTTGGTTCTTTAACACACTTTTGTAATTTCTTTGCGGGCTTTATATAAGCTCCCGATGCGTCTTGTAATCGTGGCCTCTTTGTCGCTCAATCGATCGGTCAGGCCACGAATCTTCACCATACATCTTTGTTGGTGATTTTCTCTTCTTCTCCGCTACTTTCTTGCACTTTCTTGGTAGCCCAACACCCTTGATGATGACAAATCAAAGGGATGCTTAACTAATACCCGATCCTTGAAGGGAAGGCCCTTTGGAGTGTTGTTTTAGGCTTAAATTGCATGTTCTCATGCTTTCATGTTTGTGTTTAAGGGTATTTGTGCTTTACTTCTCACCGTAGGTTAAAATGCCCCAAGCATGCTCTCTTTGTGTGTAATTGGCAAGCTTTTGGGTTCGTGGATACTTTCATAGATCCATTGAGGCGGAGTTAGTTGTCTCTATTAGTTATCGTAGGGTAGTGTTTTTGAGATGTGTTTTCCTTTGCTAGGGACATTTATGCCTAATAAAATGCAATCTTTCCCAAAGGAAAACTCTTAGGGTTTAGGTTTAAAGTTAAATGAAGATACGGTTCGAGTAATATATGTCATGCTTCTGACGAGGATAAAGACAGGAGTACATGTTGGTTAACTAGAACCACAAGCCCGGTGTACGAGACTTTGGGGATTTTCACATCGGTTATTTCGAGTTTTCAGCCATTCACACACCTTTGTTTCCCTGAGCCCTTTGAATCGAGAAAACACCATTTTCAATGCACTGTAGCTCTTCTCTCACGAAGAAAACCAATCCGTGTTAGGCCACACAGAGCCTTTATCTTTGCGATGGCTTTTAACTGCGTCGATGTGGAATCTAGGCTATAAATTTTATTTGATTCAAGCTACTTGGCGGAAACGAATCAAAAGGCGCCGTTGTTGGGGATGTTGCCATAGTGAGAAAGAAAGGAAGTGAACTTGTGATTCACATCATAAGTTTTGGTGCAATCTTATTTCTTATTGATTTTATCATATTTGTACGGTTGGCTGCCGGGAAATTGAGATTCCGCTCTGAGGAGTTTGAAAACTTCCTGTGCGGTGATACCATTGTTTGTTTTAGCCCCAACTGATAACCTTTTTGTTAGTACAGTTTGTTGGTTTTCTTGCTTTTGGTGTGATCATAGCAACATGCGAGTGGGGCGAAGCTGCTGCGGCAGTTGGAAAGGCTAGGTGCTTCAATTGAAGGGTTTGCCAGATTAGCTGCACCAATCAGATGGAGACCCCACTTAAAGAGCGAGAGCCCGACAAAGGGGTTCATCGGGAACCCGATGCATCTGAGATAAATGAGGGATCACATTCACCCACGAGGGTGAGTGCACCCTCATGCGATTACTCTCCCTGTAGAGGATGTGGCGGTGAGACCTTATTGGTACCTGCTCCAGGCTTTTCATGGTATGGAAAATGAAATCCATACACACACATGTTGGGATTTTGAGGAAGTTTGCGACTTTCAAGGAAGGTGCATTCGATATGGACTTGCTCAGTGAGGCTTTCCCTTTGACCCTGAAGATAAAGCCAAAATTTGAGGCAACTCACTTGGGCGAGGACCATCGAAGCTGGGCCGAGATACGGCGAGAGTGCAAGAGCGGTTCTTCAGTGCCCATAAGACCAATAACCTAAAGAGGAAAATCTACACCTTTGCAACTCATGACAGTGAAAGATTTTATCAATGCTGGGAAAGGTATCTTGAGACCATCAGTGCATGCCCTCATCATGGCTTTGATACATGGATGTTAGTGAACCATTTTTATGATGGAATGTCCCCTTCCATGAAACAACTATTGGAAACCATGTGTGGGGGGACTTCCTCAACAAAAATCTGAGATGAAATTTATGGATTCCTCGAATTTATGTTCTTTGAGACCTCCAAAGCTTAGGATAGACGAATCGAGGAAAATGGCAGACATAGGCCCCAGTGAACCAAGGGCATTTTTTCATATCGGTGGATATGGAAATGAAAGCGAGCTATGCTTCTTTATTTAGAAGATTGGAAAAGCTAGAATTGTGAAATCGGCATGAAATGCAGACGATAAGCGAGCCTTTGTACCTCTAATCTTTGTTTTAATTACCAATCCACTAGTCATCAGGGAGATCAATGTTCAATTGCTCCCTCGATTAGAGATTTGATGCAAGAGCAAGCAAATATAGTGGATCAAAGTAGGCACCCGATAAGTGCTCCGTATGGGAATATAATCGAGAATGGAGGAACCATCCACACAATTTATCATGGAAGGCTTGAAACCCCCGACCATACTCCCTGGGTTCATTGTAACAAAACCTCACCATCGTCACCTATAGAGCAAGCCATTGTGAATTTGAAGCGAGTATTGGTCACTTAGGTTTAGAAGAGGCAGGAAAGGCAGGTGAATCTTTCCGAGACCCACACCACAAATCAAGCCTGTTGGAAGCGATTTAATGAGATTAGATGACCTACGTTAACTCAATCTCGGGTTGATAGCCAGCGGCCGGATGCAAAGAAAGGAAATTTCCTCTCAAAAACTAGCCAAACCCGAGTTGCATGAAGAGAGCTCATCGGGCCAGAGATTCCAGAATTGGATGAGGTGAGAAGCGATCATGACCAGCGAGGAGTGGCGAAGAGCTTACAAAATCATCACGAGAAGCTGATAGACCCGAAACAGGAAAGTTATTAAATCTTGAACCGGGAGGTGGTGACGAAGCGGTGATGGGGAATATAAGCCATCCCCACCCTTTCCTCGATCAACACAAGAAACTAAAAGAAGGCCATTAGCCAGCGTAAAATTTTAAAAGTGTTTGAAGCGAGTAAAGTCAAACATTCATATGACATGATCAAACAAGAGTCCCTATATGCAAAATTTCTAAAGGTTGTGCCTGATAAGGGGGTTGAGCATTGACAAGCTTTCCCTAGCGAACAGTAATTCCATTATTCAATCAGAACTCGATGAAATACAAAGATCGGGTTCTCAAACATATCTAGGTCGATATAGGGGCATTTGCGTAGAAGCATTGGGTCTGGGAGCAAGTGTGAGATCCTCCTCACATTCGATGTACAGACAGCTCGGTTTGGGGGAGATAAAGCCCACCTCTATCACACTTTCTCTTGCTGATGGAGTCGTCAAAGGAAATGCAGGGACAGTGGAGGATAATAAGTTAAGTGAATAAATTTTTTATCACCGTAGATTTTGTGAACTCGACCATGAGCCAGTAGCAGGGACCAATTATGTACCTATCATCTTGGGAAGACCATTCTTAGCCACCTCGATGCAATAATCAACTCTTGCGAGGAATGGTGTATTGCAACTTCGCCTTCGGAAACATGACTTTAGGCTCCCAGCATCTTACTTTAGTAAAAGCACATGCAGCCGGGGAAGAAGATGTCTCGGAAGAAGCATGCATCATTGATACCATCACGGAGGAACAAAGCTAATCGGTAGAATTTATGTTGATATACTGATGGGTTGAAGTGCAGGTTGCGAAGCGGAGGAGAGTTTACACGAATCTGTACAAGGATATTGGAGGAAAGCGAAATTTGCCATTGGTGGTGAAGGAAATCAGTGAGCCTTAGAAAATAGATCTCAAGCCTGCACTTTTGGCTAAGGCTAGTATGCTTACTTAGAAGATATAGTCATCAGTTGATCATTCGGCCTTACTCGACATTGCGGGGAGAGGTGGCGCTCTTGCAAGTCCTCAACGAAAGAGCAAAGAAAGAGCCCTTGGGTGGAAATTTAGATGTAAAGGGCGTGCCGTGACGTTTACTGCCACATCTACTTGAAGAGCAGTGGTGAGGCAACCACAGGCTGAACCATATAAAGTGGTTGGCGAGAATCTTCAGTGTATTGCAATCATATCACCTTTATCATCAGGTGACACAGATAGATCCAATCAAATTAATTACTAAATCAGGATAACCACGATTACATAATGAAAAGGAGAATGCCCACTGCCTTAGTAAATAAGAGTGGAGGTGTGCATTGATTATCATGAGATTAAATGATAACTGGGAAGATTACTTCCTCTTTAGTTCATGGATCATTATCAGGGAAGGGATTCGTGCCCTTTTTATTGTTTCTTGGATGGTTATGGATATTTCAAATGAGATCATTTGTAGAGGGATACAAGGGAAAGATGACTTTTCCATCCATTTTAGCGCATTATCTGTATAAGAAGGATCTGCTGGCGCTGTAATGCCTGTATTCAAGCGATATCATAACTCAACCTTTAAGTTCGTGACATTATAGGTTATGAAGACGAGATCTGATGTGGGTGAATTCAGAGTGCCTATTTTGAAGTATCTGGTGTAGAAAAAGCCAGTATTGAATTGGAATACCATTTTATCAATTGACTAAACTATTATGATGGAATATCATTTTGGAAAGGATGAAATTTGATAGTAAAATTGACGATTCCAACCTACCTCCACCCTGAAATCTTAACTAATTGTTAAATGATTTTGGGGCATCTGGGGTTCTGGGAGGTTGTCTGAGACTCCTAAAAATTGCAGAGTACTTTATAAGCTTCTTGAAAAAAGATGCCATTGAATCTAGGATTAGAATGTCCCATTAGTTTGAAAGAACTGGATTATTAAACAGCTGCTTTTTGATAGGAGCTGTGACGGGTTACCTTTAGTTATATAGCAGATACTTAGGTAGGCTCTGTGTGAGATATGGATCATGATAAAGTGAAGGAAGCAGAGTGTCATCAAGTTTCTATTTGACAAACAAGTGGAAGCTCGGAGAATTTATATAGTGAGAAAAGTGTGGCGGTGGTTTATCTGCACAGACGAGTTTAAGTACCTTTATTTGTTCAAGGTGAAATAATTCTATATTCTGGACAAATTAGGCTTTGAAATATCTGCTCACTAAATGAAATCTGAAATTGGCTTATGGGTGGATAGCTTTTCTACGATTCATTTGGTCGGAAAAAAGGGGTGAAAATGTGGTTCTTTAGATCACCTCCAGGCTAATATGGCAATAAACATATAAACCCGATCTTTGGTGGATTCAGGAGGAATCTTTACTCGTTGTGGGCCAATGCTCCCTTGGTTCTCCATATTCAACTTTTAGTAACGGGAGATTGCAGCAGAATGGAAATCACGGAGACGAAGTTCTTCCATCTGAAAATCATTCTCCCATTGGGAGGAACCCTTTTTGTTAGTATGTTGTAACTGATCGAGATAATCGGAAGGTGTGTGCAGGAGGAACAATGAGGGATTCGGCCAACGCCATGGCATGGGTGCTTGTGAGTCTGTTTGCTTCCGACAGCGTGATATAAGAAGGGTGTTGCGAGGCGGGTTTGTTAGTATATCACTGTTTTCAGATGCTATGCCATATCCTGAAACAGTAAATGATACGAAAGGTTGGGAAAAATCTCTCGCGAATCATATGATATGCCATGAATCTACTGTTAAATTTAGTTGTTGTGATTTGGGCATGACATGGGGACCGTTTCCGCTTCATGGGTAATACTTGTCTCAGTGGGAGTCGACTATGTGTCAAAAATTAGGTGGAAACGATCTTAAAGTGTGACATCGGTTACAAGGCTGATGTGAAGTTCTTGAAGGGAGAACATTTTCTCCCGGATTAGGAGTTCCCAGGCCGCCAGTGTTGATGGGTTCACCTTCTGCAACAAACCTTTGAGAATCTCTATCATTATGGTGCCTTCAAACATAGCGTGCCACCACAATCTCAGGACCCGATGGCCAAATGAGGCTGGCGACGGGAAATCAGACTATATTGAGTAGAAAGTGGTGGGCTCGAAGTAAGGATTGATATAAACTTCTTGGATTCTTGTGGGCATACGAGCGGCTATATAAGACCATCAGCAGATCTGTCCCCCTATCGCCTAGTTTATGGGAAGGCCTACTGCTGGGTAGAGTGAATGAGGCATGGTGAAGCGATTAAAAAAGTGAATCTGGACAATAGGAAGTGAAGGCGCCCAGAGGCTCCTTGGTCCAGTAGGTTAGAGGGCTGGGAATCAGCCTCTTCAATTAGAAGGCTAAGAAAGACAAATTAAAGAGAGTGGCATGATCGAGCCACGCTAACTTGGGAGGAACTTGACAGGGGGGACCAAGTCCCTACTCTGTAACAAACTCACGCACTAGACAGCTTCAGATCAAGATGGATTGGAGTAAATTCAATTGTTTGATAGCATACCGTGGTTCGATGGGCTACTGATCAAATGATAATACAGTGTTTAAGGTCGATGGACAAAGGTGACTTTATGTTGTGACGGCCAGGCGGGAGGAAATTCTCCTTACCGGACCCCTTCTTGAGACCCTCGGTACATACGTTTGGAGTGACCCTGCGATCATCTTGAAGCCACTAATTTAGAGTGCTTAGTCTTGTTTGGGTTTCTATTTTGTTAATGATCTTGTTGTGATCAGTTGGGCGACTTGTTTTCTTTTGTTGGCGGCTATGGCGGCATGTTTTCACTAGCGGCACCTCTCGGCTGCCCAGTGAGATGAGTCTTCTCCAGCTACCACAGATTGGGGAGGTACCCAACATCACCTTAACACTCTGTTCTTGGAATGATTGATATGAGTAATCATTATCTGCAGTTTTTATTCTACTTTGTACCACTATTGCAATGAAGCCTATTTTTGTTTATATAGAGGCTTGTTGTTTACTGTTGTTTGCAAAAGTAAAAAATTTTGTAAATTCACCGTATTATATATAACTCCTGATCTATTTTTACCACCTTTTGCATTTCATTTTAACCTATATTATTTGTGACTATGCCTTTCTGTATGTAAATTGAAAAGTTGGAAACTCTTGTATGATACCAAATGCTAGAATAGTTCCATGCTTGATTGAGTTTTTAGTTAGTTAGAAGGCCTACATTAGTACCCCCTGTCTTGCTTCATTCTCTATGCACACAGTTCACATTAGTTTTCATCAAGCTGGGGCTAAAAAAATTTTGCACATTATCTTTACTTTAATAGAGCCTTAGCCGTTGACGACCCTTAATAGATTTGAGTTCCCAAGAATGAAGGCCAATGTGTCTTCAAGAAAAGACAAAGAAAAGAAAAGAGATAAGTAAAGCCCACGATTGCTTTACGCGAAGCAGAGCACGGTCAGGGTCTCACTGTGCAACGCTTTAAAACTGGTGCCTAAATCAACTAGTTAGGAGTCACCGACTTTATGCTCGCTACATGGGTGGATGGGTGGAGTTTAGCGAGTTGTAGGTGCTGGATTTTCGAAATCATTCGAAGTCCAGGGTGAAACCTGTAGAGTTTATGGTTGAAAGATCCTTTTGACTTAATGCCCTAAACCTTAGTTGGTTAGGAGTCATCGGTGAATCCCCGTTACACGGACTTTAGTGAAGTCGAGGAGTTTTCGACCCATTGCACTCAGTACAGATTCAAGTATGAAATAAGTGTGGGCTGAATCTATTTAGGTTACGGTCGGCTTGATCCCCAAGAGTATTAGCGAGTAGTTTGGTTTGGGGAGGGTAGTTTCGCGGCTTATTGGTACAAGCGATACCAGAAAACACTTAGATTTTGGTGGAAATTAATTTAATTGGAATAATTAGTACCACGAGCTTGATCTGTGTAACATTTGTTCTCCATTTGGTCTTTATCGAGTCAAATTTGTCGCATCACGCATGGGTTGAGCATTACTTGCACATAATTTTGAACGAGCTGATGCATTTTGCAAAAACATATCATGCGGGATCTTCCTTCACTTTTATCATTGCTAAAGGGGTAGCAATGTCTCGGTTAAGGGGAGTGATTAGTACCCGAAATAGTCTGATGAGCCTTGTTTATAGCGGGTTTTATGTGCTTTGTGTACTAATTGACTTCAACCTTCAGTTGTTACATTGGGATCGGAGCTTTGCTCTTTGATCACATTTTGTAGCTATTTTAGTAGTTTTTGCGGGTCAGGCTGTGTCATAATTCTATCAGATGGAGTTCAAACACGATGATCCGAGGCCGAGATTGAAGACCGCGGAATTAAACCGGAGGAAATTTGGAGCATATCTTTTGAAGAAGGAGCCTGGAAATTTTGCGGGTTGCAAAGAGTTTGCAGCCTACAAATTCCTTGAGGTTGCTAAATATCGCAACTGCGAAATTCCTTGAGTTCCTAATTTGGAAGCTTCACGGCCTTATCGGCCCAGTTTTTGATCCACTTGTTGGTGGTTTATACAAGTTTGCCCTTATATAATTTGGTTCTTCTTTACACTTTTATGTTTCTTTAGACTTCTTATGGCTAAATAAAAAATCTTTATAAATCAAAAATCAGCTCTTTGTATCACTCAATCATTAGTGGGGCACGAATCTTCTCTCATAACATTAAGTGTTTTCTCTTTGTTCTCGCTACTTTCTTTTCTTGTTGTGACACCTTGTTCAATCCAAGATAGCAGCTTTAACTCACCTGATCCATGAGAGAACCTTGAATATTTGTTTTTAAACTTGTATGTTCCTGTGCTTTTCATGTATTTGTATTTAAGACATTTTGTGCCCTGCTTCTCTGTGGGATCAAATCTCTTGGCATTGCTCTTTCAGCCTTGTGTATTTGACAGCTTTTAAAGTTCAGTCAGATGCTGCTGATCGTGAGAACCCGTTCGTTAATCTCTATTAGATTATCGTAGGGTAGTGTTTTCCTTTGCTAGGGACATTTATGCCCTAATAAAATGCCATCTTTCAAAAGGAAAACTCTTAGGGTTTAGGTTTAAAGTTAAATGTGAAGAGATAAGTTCGGGGAAATGACTATATGTCATGCTTCCCAGCGAGGATAAAGACTCAGTACATGTTGGTTAACTGGGAGCCCTGACCCGGTGGCAGAGACTAAAGTTTTTCTACAAACTTTCGCCCGGTTATTTGGGTTTTCAACCATTCACACACACTTTATTTCCACAAACCCTTTGAATCCAGCGAGAAAGCACCATTTTGATACCTTTGTAACTCTTCTCTCATGAAAACCAATCCTGTGTTCGACCTAGAGCCACTATCTTGCAATAGCTTTCTTTATGTCGGTAGTAGAATCTGAGCTATAAATTTTATTAATTCCAAACACCTATACTTGAAGGAATCGGGAGGTGAGCGATTAGGTATTTGGTAAGTGAGCGGTGTGCGCGGGAATTTCTACTGACTCAAGTCTCTGCATTTTACGCTCTTCTTTCATCTCGTCTCACGATCTACTTGATATGAGTTTGACTCGAATTCTTCGTGCTTGGATCGACTCAACAATTTTGGCACGGTAGCCATAAAAGCTATGAGTTGCCCTGAAATGCGTCGGTAGAATAGCGAGGACCTTAATGTGCAAATGTCGGGTTAATTACGATTAGTACACATAAAAGTACTTTCGAAACACGAAATAAACAGGGTTCAAAATAGCACTTTTTGAGTACTAATCAGGATACCAATGATATTGGAGAATGCTTGCATTGTCCTGTCTATGGGGGTAAGAATTCTTCAGTCATAGGAATAGGGTGTGAAGTACTGGAAAGGAAAAATACCCAGTTCTTAGAAAGAGGATTATATCCTACAAGTAACTGATTAAACCCATGTGTGTGGAAGGAATATGGTTCTCTAATTAGTGAAATGTATAGTGTACGGAAGAATCCAAACTATACTACCTTGCATCTTTGACAAGTTCAGATTTCAAACTGATTGATGAATTGTGTTATAGAATGATGCAAAAATTGATAATTATACATTGATCGATTTCCCAATGTTAACTTTACTCAATGAACTCTTAATCCTAATTCAATTTGAATTTTTGTTATAGTTATAGAATTTTAATCAGTCATTCTTTCTTTAGTTTAAACAAATCAATTTTGTACTTTTGAGTTCAAATAGTAAGGATCTTGAGTAGTAGGGGTAATTGATCTTTAGATAGCTCCTCAATCCTCTTGAGAATGATATCTGGACTTAAAATAAATTTGAGAATTATACCTGTGCACTTGTATTACTTGTATGACCTGTGCACTTGTAGAGAATTAGACCTAATATAAATTTGCATCATTAATGCATATCAGAAAACATTTCTTATAATTTCTAGTCAAACAACAAGATTTTGGCATTCTTGTTGAGGATTGAATAGTCCCTGGTGGTAATGTTAAAAATTGGTTGTAGTTTTATGGTCTACTTTAAAAATAAGATATATATCAAGTTTATGGCACCACTGCAGGGGACTGAATGGTTCTAGGCAGCAGTGACAAAAATTTGGTATATATCGAATAGGTCTAATATGTATTCACATAACAATGATGAACTATGATAGCTCATCATGCTCGAGGTTGGTCGGAAGTGAGAATTAAGTCCATTAGGCATTGGGGATGTTATTCATGAGTTAGAGACTGAGTTAGCACCTGATGAGCCTAAGTCTCGATCTAGGGATGCTGAAATCAATCCCGAAGTCACTGTGAGTGACTTGGTTTCTTAGGCATCATGATCAGGCAATGAAGAGGGAATACTTTAGGATCAATTTGAGGGGTCTTCTAGAACTTCTCCTTGTAGAGATGCCCGGGCCATAGATTTCGACAGAAAGCATCGGTTTCCTCCCCATCTATGGGTTCGTCTCCCTTCTAATCCTTATATTTTTAATAACACCTCAGGCACTTTAAGGAATATGAATGAGGCCTATTGGCCCAAGATCCGTTTCACAGAGGGGTTACGACTTCCTTTGCTTGAATTAGTACACCCATTCCTTTATTATACACAGATGCATCTTACACATGTCCATGTGAATGTCATCCGTATTCTCCTAGGGGTATCGGTATTGAACCTTCGTCATAAGATGAATCTGGGCTTGAACTTTTGTTTTTATATTCTTTAAAAAGGCATAGTAGCGGGCGTTACTTTTGTTTTGATACTAATTACTGAAAATTACTTGATTTTGTAAGTTGTTAAGTCCTAAACCTCGAAAATGATATTTTCCTTGAGTGCATATTTGTTTTCAAGCCTTTTAGGTATCTTTACGCCTCTTGGATTGCATGAAGATCAGCAGTGAGAGCATCTTGGGATCTTAAGTTCAAGCTTTGAAAGTCCGGGACAAGATTTGATCAAGACTAAAGACTAAATGCATTTGATTCGTGCCACGGTAGGGTGAGCGGAATCAACAAAATTTGTTTCCTATGTTCCTCCTGCTGCTTGGTAGTCAAGCTCTTTGCGCATAAGCGTCTAGAGAATTCGAACACGGGGATGCGGTTTTCATTCTATGAATGACTTGCATCG
Organism: Tetrastigma voinierianum; assembly: GCA_016808115.1. Lineage (NCBI taxonomy): Eukaryota > Viridiplantae > Streptophyta > Magnoliopsida > Vitales > Vitaceae > Tetrastigma > Tetrastigma voinierianum. Next base: position 5,560,213 of record JAEQBH010000911.1, on the reverse strand, counting down.
GTGTTGAAAATGGGTAGAGGCTTTTAGTTTTAGTTTTAGTTTGTTTCAAAGCGATGGGAGTTGTTTGTTTACTAGCTAACGATGTGGAAATTTGAATGAAGTGTGAAATATAGTAGCTTTGAAGGCTTGGGTCACTAGCTTGACAACATGGGGCTAACGAGTGTTCTCGGGTCATATCCTCGCATTATGGCGAAGTAACATATCAGTCAAAGCCATAGCAGGATCTTTGTTTAACTATGAAAACTAACCACCCCAGGACCACTCTGTTGGTCTACACAGGTATTATGCATTCCACAGTCCCTTTTGGTTGAAACCACCTTTCGACCTCATTTCGAGTGGCTCGCTAAAGGCCGTGGGGATAGAGTGCATCATGATAAATATTTGCTTGTACCTAAAGCATGGTAGTATTGACCAAAGTAATGACATTAAAATAGCTTTAAACCTAGTTTGGAAGATATGGAACCATAAATCTGAGTACACAGTAACCTTCTGATGCCAGAGGAATGACACACGTGACCCCTGAAACCAAGCTAGCCCTCATCTTCAAAGCTATAGGCTGTAAGCATCCTGCGAGTTGTCATCCTCGAGAGGAGTGTTTGGCAGCCTAGAAAAATAAAAGAAAGAGGAGAGAAGAGAGAGAAAAGCAAACCTACTAAGCAGAGAAAGTGGAGATATTTACATAAAATAAAAAAGTTGCCAAAAAGATTGCTTAGGGTTACAAATGATGGGGCTTATAGGCTACAATGTGTGAAACTACAAGAAAACCTAAAATATTGGCTAATACAAAGGGACAAGAGTATGCAAAGCGGGGTCGTTTGGCATTAATTACACAAAATTAACAGGGCAAGGAATTTCGCTATGCAGGGAAAATTTCGCTAGGTAGCGAAAATTTCGCTAGCCTAGAGAAATTGCACAGAGATAGCGAAAATGAAGAATTTCGCTAGGCACAGTGATTTTCGCTATATAACGAAATTTCGCTAGCCTAGCAAAATTTCTCAATTTATTTAGGATCTGTTTTCGCTATGGGCTGCTTGGTACCCCGTAAATCAGCGAACTTCGCAATCATAGTGAAATTCTTTGGAATTCTTTGTTCTTCAACTGCTTTGCCCCTCACTGCACCCTCTTGCATCCTCCATCTTCACTTTGCCTTCATTTCATCATTTTGAATTTTGATATGTTGATGGTACGGAAATAGTTTCAATCTTCATGGTTCGAGCCACGTCTCGATGTCAGGTCGAGCTTTAATGGGCCGAGGTACACAAAAAGCACCAATAACCCTGAATAACCTCGAAATGGCACCAAGTGATACTAAGTAGACCTGAACCTCAATTGGCTTAATTGTCACGATTGAGTGCTTGTAAAAAAGCACTCAAAACCTATCGAATAGAGATTTCGAAATAGCACTTTTGAAGTATTTAATCCTTGTCATGAAACGATTAGATCTGAAATTTTATTTATATTTATTTCTTCTTAAAATTCTTAATATTTTATGAAATCTAGACAAATTTAAGGAGTTCATTTTTCGGTTCATTGCGATTATAGTGGTTGTAAGTGATCGATGCTCCGTTTCTACTTTGTCCCTTGTCACGATGGTGGAATCTGGAGTTCATTTGGTTGAATTATAGTTAGTTACGATCTTTTACGCAAAAATCACGGAGAAACGTTATTTTGGGTAGTGATTTACTTGCTTGTATTATTTTCGTCGATAAGTTCCCAATGGTAGTCGCAGAATACCATTTTGAGGGAATGTATCTTGCTCGATTTCGGGATGCCTGCGTGACACGAGAGATGGATTCTGGTGAGAGGATTCTTTTACGGGTATGTTGAAATTTACCATTGATGAGCCTGGCGAGCTTTGAAGTTGAATTTTGATAAATCCCCATTCGCTCATAATTGAAATTGGAGAGTATTTAACAATATAAATGTCAGAGAGTTCACCTTAATCTAAAGCTCAAACCACATTATTAGCTTAGATCTAATCAATGGAAAGGACAAACCAATAGATTTGAAGGATGAGCCTCCAGTTAAGTTGTAGAACTTTTGCTAAAATCCTGAGAAGGAAAGCAAAACATCTGTAGTCATCAAGAAATGAGTGTGAAGTATTGAGAAAGAAAAATACCCAAATCTTGCAAAAAGCAAAAATACAAATGAGCCCCAGATAGAACTTGATTTTGAGATAAGCGAGTTTCTAACCGATGAATGTGGAGAAATCAGCGCACATTTGGAAATCTTGGGAATGAAATCCCGGATCCATCGATACAATGAGTAATGTACTTTCATGCGAGAATTGATTGTTTCATTATAATTCAGCGATGGTTTCGTTTCTAATAGGGAGCAGTTAGATCGATATTTAGTTCTTAATTTTTCAGTTTATTCCATGTCTGTCAATTTCTAGTTTTAGTTAACGATCCTAGGATTTATTATACAGTAGATAAAATTTCATTATCAAATTCTTTTAGTCTCGAATAGCATAGAACTTTGTGGTTAGGGTGCTTGAGTCTCTAATTCAATATCGATCTACGTAGGGCCAAATGCACGGACTTACATTCGATTTTACTACTTGTATGAACTGTGCACTTGCAGTGTCATAGACTAAACCCAATTTTAAAATCCTAAACATCAAGACAGATTTATTTAATTAAGCAAATTTATCTAAAGTGACATGGGTGCAAGAGAAGTGTAAGATTCTTGTAACTATGTACATTTGAGGGGTTTTTAGTCTATATAGAAAAACGAAACAAGTTTTAGCAAGCGAAAATCCTAAGCTTATCGAATTGATTTATTTAATTAAAAGCAAATTTATCAGTGACATGGGTGTGAGAAGAAGTGTAAGGTTCTTGTAACTATGTACATTTGAAAAAGGATTTGCAGTCTATAGAAAAGGAAACATAAAGCCACTAGGTCGAGTTTTGAGACTAAACTCTTGTCCTCTGTTTTTCACGCGTGCCGATTATTGTCATTTATGTATCTGTATCTTGCCTCAGGCTTAAATCCTTTTGATGTACCCTGATTGGTCAATACTTGGAAAGCTTTAAGGGCTAAGTTGATGCTTACTTCTTGAATCACTAAGGCTAAGCTTAGTTTCCATTTATTAGCCATTGCGGGTTAAGGTCGAAAAATTAGTTTTGTGCTTTGAGACATGAATGATCAATAAATGTTGTATCTCTCAGAGAAATACTTTTAAGGTTCGATTTTCATGGCTAAGCCGAATCGGTTTGGGGAAATGACTATAAGGTCATTCTCCCCAGCGTGAGAAAAGGACCAGGGACTTCGTTAGCCACTAGAACCACCGAGCTAGTGGCTTGAGACTTAAAATCCTTTATTTTATTTTACATTCTATTTCATTTTGTTTGGCAGTTTTCAAACCAACAATACATTGTTTTACAAAAACCCAATCAGTAAAATCACCATTTTACATCAATTGTAAATCATTTTGCACGAAGAAAACCCATCCCTGAGTTCGACCCTAAAACTACTATACTGCAGTAGCTTTGCTACGATAGTAGGAACTTAGGTTACAAATATTGTTGATTCCAGGTACACCTACGCTTGGCATACGAATCAAATGGCATCTAGATTGCGGGGATGGTGCCTTAAGTAGGAAATCGAGATGTTGTTGAACTGTGATCCTCATCACAAGTGTTGAGTGAGTCTAATTCCCTTTTGTCCCTTCTTGCCAATTTCCCCTAGCATTTTGCTGCTTGGTAGATTTAATTTTTATACTGTTCTTACATAGAATTTTCATTTTTTTTTATAGCTAACCTTAACCTTTTTGGTAGCCCTGCTTGTTTTTTTGGTTGTTTGTCTGTGTAGCATGCCTAGCAGCTTATGCACCATTGGGACAAGAACACTATAAACCAGATTGGAAAGGAATTGGTGCTCGGCGAAAGGGTTGCGAAGTGAGCTTGAACAACGACCGGATGGATCCCGCTTTGAGGAACAAACGAAGGCCAACCGGGGGTTCAGAGGAACCCGAATGCATCTGCAAAAATAATGAGGGACCATATACACCCACAAAGGGTGAGTGCACCCTCATGTATTATACCTCCTACGGATAGATATTAGGCCTTATAGAATTGCCCTATCTGACTTTCCATGGTATGGAAAATGAAAATCTATACACACACATCGGAGTTTGAGGAGGTTGCATGACACTTTGAAGGAGGGCATAAGCCGTATGGGTGCTGAAATTGAAAGCCTTCCTTAACCCAAAAGACAAGACTAGATTTGGCTCAACTCTACGGTGAGAACTATAGGAATTGGGGTATGCGAGAATGAATTTTTGAAGAAATTCTTAAGCACCCACATAAAGCAAATAGTTTTGAAGGGAAATTTACACCTTCATAGCCTTAGAGTGAAATTCTACGAGTGCTGGGAGAAAGGTACCTAGAGATCGTAGTGCACGCCTTACCATGGCTGACGCGGATGCTGGTTAATCACTTTATAATGGAATGTCCCTCTTGTAGGCGGAGTTTTTGGAGACTATGTGCGGAGGGGACTGAACTAAAACATCCGGAGGAAGCCATGGACTTCTTGAACTATGTGGTGAGACATCTAAAGCATGGGATGAACCCGACCCGGAGAGGCGAGAGAGGATGAGACTGTAGCAAATTTAAGGGAGGCATGTACTTTCCGATCCAGGGACATGGAGATGAAGGCAAAGCTATCCACCTTGACTAGAAGGTTGGAGGACCTTGAAATGCGAAATCACCATGAGATGCGAGCCGTGACTAAGGCATCTATGCCTAACCATCCTTATTTCACTTGTCAATTGATGACAGACCAAAGAACACATACAAATTTATGACACTTTAATTGCAGAAAGATTGTTAATGCAATCCTGACGCGGCGCCATCAAACTTGATGACGGACGAATGGCATATACAAATTTAAAGCGTTATTACCCCAGGGACTATTGTCAATCCCGGCAGTAAGCGTAATAATAAAACTTGTTAAGTGACCCGCAATCTATATTTACTAAATTTATGATGCTTATTACGAGGGCCCATTAACTAATCCAGGCAAGTGCCATCAACTTGTGACATCATACTATCATAACCAAAAATCTCTTAGAATAAAACAATTTTAATTTATTGGTTTGATGAATTCTCTGAAGTGCACAGAGTGGCAAGTAATAAAATGGACATAAGTCGGATATCGATCCCATAAGTCTCGAGAATTTTCACCCGACTACCTGGCGCACCGAAAATTAATACTATTTGGACCATAAATTGATATAGATTGTCGGCATATTTGAAATTAACTTAAGATTCAAAGAGAAATGAACATTCAAATATACTGAAATAAAACAAATGAATGAATATAAGTCCTACGAAAAGAAATGAATACTGAACAGTTATCATAGGAAGACACATTAAGAGAAACAGTCGTAGTGAACGATCAATTCCTGTAGTTCCTACTGAATAAATTTCTTGATTATCTCAAGTTTCAAAATGCGTCGAGCATTTGTAGTGCGACTGGATCACTCTCCGCGCTCCACATTTAGTTATCTCCTTCTTCTGATTCTCAGTGAGGAACGAGATAAGCTACCTGCTGAACTTCCTTAAGTTGGGTATTTTTCTTTTGCAATACTTCGTTACCCATTTTATGGGTACTGTACACCTTAGCTCCCGAGTTATCGATTGACGAGGATATCTGACTTCCAAATTACTCTTCCCTCGAGAATTAAAATAGATCAACCTTTCCTTGATTAGATCTCTCGGCTAACACGGGATTGGCCTCGCTATCCAGGAATTGAGAGTGAAATCTCTGTTTGTTTAAATAGATAAGTCGTTCAACTCGTTCTTGACTTCAAGTGAAGAGGATTTATCTAAGTGAACTTACAAAACTTCAGAAAGGATCCTATTAGCGAGGTTAGTATACCTTCAAAGAAATGTACATTGAAATTGTCTTCTGTGTCCTCAGAGGACCTCCTTGAAATCAGATACTTAGGCAATTCTTGGGTATAACAAGCGATATTCAGATCAATCAATCTTATATCCCCAGTAAATTCGTGGCCGAAATGAGCAGATCTTCTGAGTTACTACGGGGAAAGATCAGTCGACTATAACGTTCGATAAATGGAAATTTGGGTTCTCAATTCTTGAATCCTGGTGTTTGCTCGTTCTGATCAAAAAGAATATAGCGCGATTCGGCGAAATGTCGAATTCGAGAAATTTGTCACGAACCGATGCATTCAGGTAGTAATTTGAAAGAAATTGAATTACATGACCGGCTTCGGCCAAAACGATAACATTTAGATCGAAAATAGCGAAAGAAATACGAGACAAACATCACGCTCTAAAAAAGAAAAGAAAAGAAAGAAAATAAAGTGAAGCCTAATTTCACGGATCTCTCCTTTGATCTTGCCTCAGGCTTGCTACTATTACAGGTGTTTCTTATAGTATTTATAGGGTTTTCCTTGGGCCTAATCGATATAACTTCTTTGTGGATTTGAGTAGCGGGCCAAGTTCTGCTCGGTTGTACTCACTGGTTCTCTTTGTCGCGACATCGAATCATGTCGCGACATCGACTTAAAGTTACGCTTCCTATGGGCGGTCGTTCAGGTTGTCACGACACCAATCTCATGCCCTTGCAGGTTTCAGTTGATCGCTTGTGATGTCGCGACATTATGGCCTTGTCGTGACATCCATTCTAATCCTTTGCAGTATTCAATGGTTGTTCCTGATGTCGCGACATCAGGATGTTGTCGCGACATGGGCTCAAGTCTCCTGCACGCTGCCCGGTTATCGCGCTGATGTCGCGACCTCGGTTTTCTTGTCAGCGACATCGCACTTAATGAATAGCATTTCCTTGAGCGGGTGTCACACGATGTCGTGACATCAACCTCATAGTTTGAAGCCTTGATTGATCTCCACTTGATGTCCGCGACTTGACATTAAGTCTCTGCTGTAACAACTTAGTTGTTCTTGGTGTTGCGACAGCATCAGTCTTCTTGTCGCGACATCACTTAATCTTGTTGAAGCGCGGTTGTTTTGATATCGCGACCTCGGTTTTACATGTGACATCCATTCACTAATTCTGCTCCTTCTTCGAATTTGCCTAGGCGCTGTTCCACGCGGCCAGCATCAAATTCCAGCCACTTTCGATGTCCGCGACTTGAGCTTTGGGTATCTGAGACCCTGGTGCATCAATGACTCAACGGTTGCTTTCATTCTGCTACGCCATTCGGCGCATTTTATCCACTTATTTACGCATTTTTCTCTTGCTTTTTCTTCTTTCTTGCTTCCTTCTGCTAATGACAAATTGGTGAGTTTATAGTAAATATTCAATTTTAGCGAAAAACAAACGAGAAAAATGGACTAAAGAGATGACTTTTAAAGCTCATGAGCTCCCCCAGGCTTAAAATTTTGCTTGTCCTGTGAAAAAAAAGATTTGTTTGTCCTCAAACAAAAGGATATTTTTCTGTTTTATTTTACAGCCTTTATCTGTCTACCTTTCTAATCTAGAACTAAAGATATCACTGTTAATTCAAGATTCAGGTTTTCAGATGAAAGAATAAAGCATAGTACATGCCTTTATCACCAAAATTTCTTGATAAACTAATGTATTTAAGCAGGTTTATTTACCAAGTCTTACTACGTGTGTGTGCAGGTCAACAATCCTTTTCAATTTCGTCTTAGTTTTGTTACATCTTAAGGTTTTCTTAAGCATTTATTCAAGTCCCATATGCTTGTTTTTCATATTGATCTCCACTAATATAGGTAAATTCAACATTCAAGATCAATCAGGTCTTTCAGGCTTGTAATGTTAGGCTTGGGTAATGGGTATGATGAAAGGAATTTTTAAGTGAAGATTACCCTGAATTTCACCACTGTCCTTTCTTTCTTGTGGTTTCCTTGATACACTTCCTCAATCTTCATATTTGGGACATCAACCTTAGTTTTTCCTCATTGACGCGTATGCTCCTGATGATCTTACGTAATTACATGAGGAGAATTTCTTTCTTTTCGCCCTTCAGGGATAGTGTTGTGTTTTTGTCTATTTAGGCTTTCTAACACTCTTAGCAAACTTTGGGTTAGTAACTCCCATACCAGTTGGTATTAGGGTACTAGGTGTTGAAACACCCCTACGAACTTAATTGTTCTAGAGAGTTAGGCCACAAGACAAAAACCTATTCCCTCAAGCCTTCTTTTCTGCTATAATTTTCTGATTCAGATTTCTTTCTTTTCAGTCCCTTTTCTGTATTTTCTCCTTGAGTTCCTCAAAATTGCAACTCCCCCAAACTGTTTCTTCTCTCTTTTGATCTACGGTAATCACGGTTCTCCTTGAGGAGTTGATTCTTTGGGATGGAGTTTGTAAACTTGTTGGTTTATTTTTGAAAATAAGGCTTGTTTGAGAAGGCTCAATTTTTGGAACTAGGGTATATGCAATGACATATAAATAGGGATGGCTAAATAGCTCAAACTCGGATAGCTGCATCGTCTCTTGTCGAGTTGTCTTACCTAAATTTCGCCTTGATCAATAATCTAACAAGTTCTAGGACCATGGATTATGATTTTTTTTTTTTTTTAAATCCCAGAAAGATTTCCTAATTTGAACTCTGATTTCAAGGTGTTGTTGACTGAGGTGTATTATTTCATTCAAGACTTGAGTTTATTCACTGTATATTTACAATAATTTTATCAAGTATTTCGTTACATCAGAAAGAACCAATTTCTCGATTCTTTCAACCCCAAACTGAACTTGAACAAAAACAGTAAAAATTCTTAGTTCCAATTTCCTTATTCATGCCTCTATTCTTCTCAGATAAAATAAACTAGCACAGAAACAAAATTCAAACATCATGATCAACCAATTTGTAAAGTAACAGATTTTTCATTCAAATAAACAGATTTGAAGTTGTACTAACTGTTTCATTTACAAACATTTCTGTAACTAAGTTCAAGAAAAACTCTTTATTTCCTATTCTAAAGTCCTATATCTTCTCCGAGTTTACGGCCGACACCAAATTTGGCTCACCAGACCTTGAGCTCCTCCAAGAGTGATTAAGGTGACCGTTAACAAGATTAGTTCAACAAATTAGGGCACCTTCTCCCTTTTTTCTTTGGAGCTTCTTGGTTGATGGATTCTAACTAATCCATATTCCCCTTCCATCAGCGCCCTCTCACAGGGATGAAACCCGCACGTTTTATGGAACAAGCGATTAGGCCCCGGTTTGTTTTAAAACTCAGCTCATTTCATAAAAGCGGTGTTTTCACCTCTCGGACGCTTCCTTTGCTCTCATTCTTCCTTCTCTTCATTATTATTGCTTGATTCTTTTCCCTTTATTTCTCCCTTCCTTTTATAGTGAGTTGTGTCCCTTGGGAAGAACAAAGTCATTTATGATTTCCTTCAATTTTCTATGGGAGGATTAAAATGAGATTCATCGATTTATGTCCCTTCTTATATTTTCAACCCAGATTTGGGCTTTTCTGGAGAATTTGGATCGTTCTTCTTGAATTTCTTAATTCTCTTCCAATTATGCTCCTTGAAACTGAGAATATTCCACCAACTGATTAAATCAAGAGATGGAATTCTGTTCTTGCCTTTATTAACTATCTTTTATTCGAGCAAAATCGAAAAGTTGGGGCGAATTATAGTTCCATGGACCTGAACTGAGACCAAACACTGGGTTCAATGTCACTCAAAATAAATACAACTCTATTTATTTTTATCATGCAGAAAATTGACAATTTCTATTATTTCTCATATTCAATAGTTAAGCATTCCATGCAAGATAAAAATAAATTCCCCCAAACTTGCAATCATGCTACTTCAAATATAAAATCCTAACAATTATTTCAACTCAAATGCAATTAAAATAAAAGGTAGGGGAAAGAGTGAGAAACTCCCCTTTTTGTTCCTAGTCATGTAATTTCAGCTTTCCTCACATCTGATTTTAGAGGTTCTTCTTTCTGTGCAATCTTCATTCTTTCCACGACTCTGCTTCGTTTTTAGCTTTTAGTTGGACTTCCTTTCATTCAACCAATGTATCAATGCATCCAGCTTGGCCTCTATGGCTGACAATTTGTTCAGCTCATTCCTTTTGCTCTCTTCAGCTCTGCCATTTCTCCCTGAAAATTCCAATGAGCTAATGTTGTATTCAGCAAGATCTTTCCTATCAGCATACATGTTCTCACTTTCCCCATGTTTGGAATTAGTAATTTCCCTTCTTTGTTCAGAGGGAAGTGATGGGGCAAAGAATTTGCTGAAATAAGCTCTCATCAGCTCCTTCCATGTGTTAACAGATTCATATGGTAGGGAGTTAAACCATGTTGTAGCCATATCTCGTAAAGAGAATGGGAACAACTGCAGTTGAATAATTTATGGCTCCACACCATTCAATTTAATTGAATTTTCTATTCTCAGAAATCGCCCCAAGTGTTCATTGGGATTTTCAGTGGAATGACAGTAATTGGTTACGTTGGACCGTGGTTATCGATCTTGGTTCGAGCTCAAAAATCATTAGCATTGATTGCTGGGCACGTTACATTGCTAAATATTAATTGTGGATGAATGAGATTCCATAAATTCTCCATAGTGTCATGCTCCTTGAGGTCTTTGCTGCATTCCTGGTTGGCTACCGTCTAATCCTTTATCTGTCATGTAGGTATGAGAACGTGGCTACTGAAATCAAAGTACACTCGGATCAATAGGATTAGCCTAATCGGCTCAAACATTTTCAATATGGTTTTGTTAAAGATCAGTGACTAAAGAGTAGCTGCTTGAAAGCGCTATTTTTGTTCTTTTCTTTTAAAAATGTCCAAAATTAGTATTTCTTCTTTCATGCGAATATTGATTACTAAATCCCTTAACCGATCCCCGTGACGGCGCCGTAAACAGTAGCGAGACCAAACAACACATACAAATTTATGACACTATTACCAAAGGACTATTGTCTAATCCCCGGCAACGGCACCATCAAACTTGATGACCAGACCAAGATAACATATACAAATTTAAAGCGTTATTACCCAAGGACTATTGTCTAATCCCATATAGCAAAACTTTGTTGCTACAATATATTACATAAAATGACACTATTACCAAAGGACTATTAACTTCATCGAGAACCTTGATGCCATCAACTTGTTGACATCATACTATCATAACCAAAAATCTCTTAGAATAAAACAATTTTAATTTATTGGTTTTGGAGTGCGAAATTCTATGGTGCAATTCGACAGTAATAAAATGGACATAAGTCCAGGATAGTCTATAGAGATCTCGAAATTTTTCATCAACTACCACGACTACTCGAAAATTAATACTATTTGGACCATAGTGATATGGGTGTCAGCATGAAGCTGGAAATTAACTAGTTGAAAGAGAAATGAACATTCAAATATCTTTGAAATAAAACAAATGAATGAAAATAAGTCCTACGAGAAAAGAAATGAATACGAGCAGTTATCATAGGAAGGCATTAAGAGAAAGCAGTCGTAGTGAGCGATCCAATTCTGGCCAGTTCCTCTTGAATAAATTTCTTGATTATCTCAAGTTTCAAAATACGTCGAGGCATTTGTAGTGCGGGCGGATCTCTGCGCTCCACATTTCGTTATCTCCTTCTTCCTGATTCTCTCGAATTACAGGGAACGAGATAACTACTTTTACTCAAAGAACTTCCTTAAGTTGGGTATTTTTCTTTTGCAATACTTCATACCCATTTTATGGAATGTACACCTTAGCTCCCAAGTTATCGGTGTGAGGATATCTGGCTTAAAATTCACTCTTATCGAAATTAAAATAGATCAACCTTTCCTTGATTAGATCTCGGCTAACACGGGATTGGCCTCACTATCAGGAATTGAGGTGAAATCTGTTTGTTTAAATAGATAAGTCGTTCAACTCGTTCTTGACTTCAAGTGAGAGAGGATTTATCTAAAGTGAACTTACAAAGCTGAAGGATCCTGGCCGGGTGAGTATACCTTCAAAGAAATGTACATTACTCGAGTTGTATTCTGTGTCACTCGAGAGGACCTCCTTGAAATCGAATGCTTGTGTGATTCTTAACGGGTATGGCTGATATTGAGTCCAAAATCAATAAACCCAGCAATAAAAGTAAATTCGTAAACCGAAATGAACAAGATGCTACAAATTACTACAAGAAGGATCAATTCTGACTACAACGTTCACTAAATGGAAGCTGGGTTCCTCAATTACTGAATCACACGAGACAGCATCCTTCTGATCAAAAGAATAGCGCAATTCGAGCGAAATAATCGAATCCCGAAATTTGTCGAATTTCGATGCATTCCAGGTAGTAATTTGAAAAGAAATTGAATTCTGTATTCAGCTTTAGCAAAATGATAACATTCAGATCCAAAAATAAACGAAAAGAAATACGAGACAAACATCTGCTCTAAAAAAAAGAAAAGAAAAGAAAAGAAAAGAAAAGAAAAGAAAAGAAAATAAAAGTGAAGCCTAGGCTACCCAGATCTCTCCTTTGATGAACCTCAGGCTTGCTACTATTACGGGTAGCTGCGTATTTATAGGGTTTCGATTGGGCCCTAATCCCGATATAACTGCTTTGTGGATTTGAGGAAGTAGCGGGCGATTCTTTGCTCGATTCTTTACCTCGATTACTCTTTGTGTGACATCGAACTCATGTCGCGACATGCGACTTAAGATTACACTTCCTATGGTAGTCGATTCGGGTTATCACGACACCAATATCGCTGCCTGCGAGGTTTCGATTGATAAGCTTACGATGTAAAACATCATGGCCTTGTCGACATCATTCTAATCCTTTGCGGTATTGATGGTTGTTCACGATGTCGCGACATGCGGGATGTTGCTCGCGACATGGGCTCCGAGTCTCTGCACCCCCTTCCGCGGTTATGCGATCGTAGACCTGGTTTTCTTTGTGGTATCGCTTGTGGTAATGTTTCCTTGAGCGGATGTCCACGATGTCGTGACATCAACCTACGTAATTCAAAAGCGCCGGTTGATCTCCTCTTGATGTCCGCGACGGCATTAAGTCTTTACTGTAGCAACCAGTTGTTCTTCGTGTTGCGACATCAGTCTTCTTGCCGGCGACATCACTTAATCTTCTTGTAAGCGCAGCGGATTTGTTTTGATATGCGACCTCGGTTTTACGTCGCGACATCATTCCTTTAATTTCTGCTCCTTCTTCAGTTGCCCTGGAAACATTGTTCCTGCGTGAGCATCAAATTCCCTTCACTTTCCTGATGTCACGACTTCAGAACTGGACTGTGCAGACCCACAACTGCATCAATGACTCAGCCAGTTGCTTTCATTTCTGCTCTGCCATTCGACTGCATTTTTATCCACTTATTTCTGCATTTTTCTACTGCTTTTTCTTCTTTCTTGCTTCCTTCCTGCTAATGACAAATTGGTGAGTTTATATTAAATATTCAATTTTAACTGAAAAACAAACAGAAAAATGGACTAAAAAGAGATGACTTTTAAGCTCATCATCAACTAATCGAAAGCACCGCTGAGAGCACCGCCCAACTGTCTCCAAGAGGGATATGATGGCTGAACATGCCAATGTTATGGGTCAGTACAAGCCACCAACCAATGCTCCATATGGAAACACCTATAACCCTAACTGGAGGAACCATCCTAACCTCTCCTGGAAGCCAAAGCCTCTACCATATGTGCCTCCTGCTGTGCAGTAGCAGTGCGGCTCCTCATCTCAACCACAACCACCACCATCCTCATCCCTAGTTGAACAAGCTATCATGAATTTGAGCAAAGTGGTAGGCAATTTTGTAGAGGAATAGAAGACAGTGAATGCCCAGGCTAATTAGAGAATCGACACAGTGGAAAGCACACTCAACAAAAAGATGGATAACCTACAGACTGAGATCTCCCAAAAATATGATAACCTGCAGTATTCAATCTCAAGGTTGACCAACCAACAAAGAAGTGTGAAAAGGAAAATTTCCATCTCGCACAATAACCAAATCCCAGTAGAGTGCATGAAGTGAGCTATTCCACTGAGCCACATCCCAGGATGGATGAAGTTAAAGCAATTATCACATTGAGAAGTGGTAAAGAGCTTAAACAACCAGTACTCAAACCAACAGAAGAAAACCAGGAGGTTAGAGAGGCTGAACCAGATGAGGTGGTGACTAAAGAGCCTACAGCGAAAAACAGCACACCCCCACCATTTCCTCAAGCATTGAAAGCTATGAAAAAGATCATAAACCAGGCTGAAATACTAGAAGTGCTAAGGCAAGTGAAAGTCAACATCCCTCTGCTTGATATGAATAAACAAGTCCCCACTTATGCCACCAAGGATCTTGTGCACATTGAAGAGAGGGTCGACTGCCGGGACAAGAAGGCCTTCCCGACCGAATGCTAAGGTTATCATCCAAAGGTAAAAACCCGCTGAAGTACAAAAGATCCGTGCTGTCCTACCTTCTCGATTAATATTAGAGGCACTTGTGTAGAAAAAGCACTGTTGGACCTGGGTGCTAGTGTAAACTTGCTTCCTTATTCGATGTATAAGCAGCTCGGGTTGGGGAATTGAAGCCCACTTCCATCACATTGTCTCTTGCAGATAGATCCATAAAGATACCAAAGGGGACAGTGGAAGATGTTCTAATACAAGTGGATAAATTCTACTATCCAGTAGATTTTGTTGTACTTGATACAGAACCATCTGCAGAAGGAGCTAACTATGTACCCATCATCTTAGGGAGACCATTTTTGGCTACTTCTAATGATATTATCAATTGCCGAAATGGGGTTATGCAGCTCACATTCGTAAACATGACCTTAGAACTCAACATCTTCCACTTAAGTAAAAAGCACATGCAACCTGTGGAAGATGTCCAAGAAAAGGTCTGCATAATTGATACAATCCTAGAAGAACAAGTTGTCCAGAAGAAAATGCAGGATGTGTTAACCGAGGAACTAGTTGATTATCCTGAACAGCAACAGGAAGCCCAAGACATGAATATTGTGTAGGGGCATTGGAGAAAAAAGCAAGAAATTTTACCTTTACTGACTGAGGAAGGAACCAGTGAACCATAAAATCTGGACCTTAAACCCTTGCATGTGGAATTGAAATATGTCTACTTAGAAGAACAAGAGGAGTGTACAGTGGTCATATCCTCCTTCGCCGTTAAGCTTCATAGGAGCACAGCTGTTAGACATCCTTAGGGAGAATAAGCAGGCTATTGGGTGGAAAATCACTAATCTAAAGGGCATTAGCCCAGCAGTTTGTACCCATCACATCTACCTGGAGGAGGAAGCAAAATTCGTAAGGCAACCACAAAGGAGACTAAATCCTCACATGTAGGAAGTGGCTCGAATGTGTCTTAAAGTTGCCATGGCTTGTGGTATTATTTACCCACATCCATGTAATTTGGGCAGAATCCAACCTAGGTTATGCCTAAGAAATCAGGGGTAACCACCATGTATACTGAAAAGGGAGAGGAGATGCCCACCCGTCTTACCACAGGCTGGAGGGTGTGTATTGACTACAGAAGATTGAATGAGGTGACAAGAAAGGATCACTTCCCTCTACCCTTCATGGACCAGCTACTCGAAAGGATTTTCGACCACCCCTTCTATTGCTTCTTGGATAGTTATTCAGGCTATTTTCAAATTGGGATTGTTGTAGAAGACTAGGAGAAGACCACCTTCACTTGCCCATTTGGCACATATGCTCATGTGTGAGTGTGCCCTGGCCTATGTAATGCCTCTCGCTCATTCCAAATAGCATGTTTAGTAGGTATCTTCGCGATTCGTGGAGCGTATTATGGAAGTGTACATGATGATGTTACAAGCCAGGAGGGAGCTTGAAGAATGCCCGATCAACATAGAAACCTGTCCCGTATAGGTGCATAGAGAAGAACTTGGTACCGAACCTGGAAATGCCATTTTATGGTTTAAATCAGGGAATAGTACTAGACATATTATTTCCAAGAAGGGAATTGAAGGATACAAAAAAATCGAAATGATTTCCAAACCGCCTCCCATAAATGTGAAGACTGTGAGGCAATTCTTAGGGCATGCAGGTTTTTATAGGAGGTTCATCATGGACTTCTCAAAAATTGCTAAGCCTTTATATAAGCTATTAGAGAAAGATGCAAAATTTTTATCGGATGAAGACTACCAAAGGAACTTTGAGGAGCTCGAGGCTCACCTGACCACTGCACCAATAGTGAGGGCTCCACTGGCGCTACTCTCGAGGTAATGTATGACTAGTGACCTCGCCATTGAAGCAATTCAAGCAGAGGGAAGGAGGAAAACCCTATGGTCTATTACGTACAAGATTACTGAACGAGGCCTAGAGAAATTACACTACCACGTAGCGAGCCGTCGGCGCGGGTCGTATGCCTTGGATAAGTTTCGAGCTTATTTGGTTGGGTCAGACATAATCATATTCACAGATCACTCAGCTTTAAAGTACCTGCTCACCAAATAGAATGCTAAGGCTAGGCTTATTAGATGGGTTCTCCTACTGCAAGAGTTCAACCTGCAAATCAAGGACAAAAAGGGTGTAGAGAATGTTGTTGCAGATCATCTATCGAGACTAACCATAGCACACAACACTCACAACCCCCCAATCAATGACGAGTTCCCTGAAGAGTCCCTGCTCTTAGTTGAGCACACACCCTAGTATGCCCACATTGCCAATTACTTGGCAATAGGCGAAGTACCAGCAGATTGGAAGGCATAAGACATGAAGTTTTTCTTTGCAAAAATTCACTCATATTATTGGGAGGAACCCTTCAGACAAATATCAGGCGATCGATAATCTCAAATGTGTGCCCAAGTAGAACAACAAGGGATACTTAGCCATTGCCATGAGGATGCATGTGGAATCCATTTTTATTCCTAGAAAACTACCAGAAAGGTACTACAATCCGGATTTTATTGGCCTTCCCTTTTCAAGGATGCTCATACCATGTGTAGAGAATGCGACAAATGCCAAAGATTAGGGAAAATCTCTCATCGTCACATGATGCCTTTGAACCCGATTTTGGTAGTTGACCAATTCGACGTTTAGGGCATCGATTTCAGGGACCATTCCCTTCCTCCTTTGGATACATCTACATTTTGGTGGGAGTTGACTATGTGTCAAAATGGGTCATAAAGGTTTTGCAGAGCAAGAGGACCACGTGGTGGTATTGAGGAAATCTTAAATGAGAAACATCTTCTCCGCATTGGGGTCCCCAAGGCCATATCTCGCGATGGAGGTTCACATTATGCAACAAGCCTTTAAGAACCTCCTAACTAAGTATGGTGTCACATAAAGTGGCCAATTTATACCATCTCCGACCAGCAGTTGTTTTGTTAGCCACGTGAAATCAAGACCATACTCGATGAAAGCTGTGAACTCCAACCTAAAGGATTGGTCTCTGCCGCCGGACTCCTTTGGGGCATACAGAACAACATACAAAACCATCCTTGGCATGTCTCCTTATCGCTTAGTTTATGGCAAGGCATGTCATTTGGGTTCGGGAAATCGAAAGTACAAGGCATGCGGGCGTGGAAGAACAACCCGGATACGTGGGCGCAGCTGGCCTTAAAAGGCTCCTTGACATCAATGAGCTGGAAGAAATGAGAAATGACGCCTACTTTAACTCAAGAATTGCAAAAGATAAGTTAAAAAAGTGGCATGATCAGCTAATAGCTCGTAAGAATTTCAAATAAGGAGACCAAGTGTTTCTTTACGACTCCAAGCTCCACCTCTTTCCAAGCAAGCTTAAGTCAAGATGGACTGGGCCGTTCACAATCTAGGAGGTCTATTCCAATGGATCAGTAGACCTGGTCAACTCCAAAGAAAATAGGGTGTTTAAGGTCAATGGGCAAAAGCTAAAACCTTATGTAGCTCAACACTCAGCAGACAAGGAGGAGATTCCCTTTCTTGACCCCCCTTGAATTCAAAAGACTACCGATGTGGGAGTGGCTTCTGCAGTATCTCAGAAGTCATTGAAATTTTTGTTAGAATTTTGTGTGCTTTATTTTAAATTTTAGTTGTGATTTTCTTAATTTCTTTGTTTCTAGTTTTGTTTTCCTTTGCAGATTTTTTTTCTTTTTCTCTCATTTGCAGTTGTGTTTTCTCATAATTTTCGTTTCTCTATTTTTGCAGGTGTTGCAGTAGGCGAGGAGTTTTTGAGCTAAAGGTGAAATTTTCGTGTTTGCGACCCTCGAACCTCGCGAAAATCTCACAAGTTGAAAAATTCTGCTTGCGCACTGTTATTCTTCTTCCTACCCTTTCACTTCCATGAAACCTTTGTTTCTTGCGCTCCATTAATTTTTCCAAATTTTAGTGCCACAACCACCAACCACCTTTATTTATGGATTTTAATTGGGCTTAACTCTTCAGATGCCCTTAGCCATCTATTTAAACCCCACCACCCCTTTTTTCGATTCCAACCACTTCAATCCTCATTCCTCCTCCTCCATCTCTTCTCCTTCTCCAACCCGTGCCCATGGTGAAGACGCTACCAGGAACACCTTCGACCCGCAGTACGACACCTTCTCCTCCCCCTTCCGACGCCCAACCCCGGTCCTCACGCACCGCCGTCGCCGCTCGTAGCCCCGTTGTCGCCGGCCGCTTGCTCCCCGCGCAGCCATCGCCGCCCTCGTGGCATCCCCGCTACGGGTGATTCGCGCTACGCAGTGACATATGGAATCAACAACGATGAGATTATAATTTTCACATCAATGAGCAAAGCCACACAGATAGCGGTTCTAGGGTCGAACTCGTGGATGGGTTTTCAGACAAATGACTTAACAGTTGGAGGTTTAAAATCAAGAACACCAATTTGTATTTCAGATTCGTAAAAACAGGATCGGGCTTGCTCACTAACCTAAACTAAAATAAGAAAAAAATGTAATAGAACCCCTTGAAGTGTCGTGCCAATCGGTTTAGGCTCACAACCAACATGTCCTCTGTCTTTTCTCCTCAAGGTCAGGGAGCATGACATATTGTCATTTCCTAACCCGATCTTCATTTAGTTTTAAAAACTAAGCTCCCATGATTTTCCTTTGAAACATAGCATTTAAATGGGCATAAATGTCCCTAGCAGTGAAAACATATATCAAAAACCCTACCCCATGATAACTAATAGGAGACAACTAACTGGGCATCAGTGGATCTAATGAAAGTATCCACTGAACCCAAAAAGCTTGCCAAATACACATTAAGGAGGGCATGATTAAGAGATTTTAACATATTGTGAAAAGCAGGAACGTAAACAACCATAAATGCATGCGTTAAAAACAGGGGAACCGTGAGTTACTTCTACACCCTAGCCAACAACCCTTCTCTTCAAGGAGGAAGAGGTCTAGCCAACCATCCTCAGAGGAGTGTTTGGCAGCCGAGAAAGAGGAAAGAAAATGAAAGAAAATGGGAAAAGGAGGAAGAACATAAACCGCGCTCCCCCGTCCCTATTCCAAAGTGAAGTAGTTGTTGATTGATTTGTACAAACTGAGACTTATATGCTCGCAGTCAAGGAAATTAAAAAAACCAAAATCTAAGACTATTACAGGGTAGAATGGAAACCAAACAAATGCAAACAGGCATAACAGAAAAAAGCAAGAACGCTGTGAAATAATACAAATAGAAAGGAACAAGGGCAAGGGAGGTGAATAGTACTACAGAAAAGCATTCCTACAGTGGTGCATTGTTCTTCACTTTTTGCTCTTCTTTCCTTCTAAGATCTGATCTGCAATGATGAGTTTGACTCGAATTCTTCGTGCTTGGATCGACTCAACAATTTTGGCATAATTAGCTCGCAAAAACTGCAAAATTTGCCACAAAATGCGATCAATAGAATAGTAGGGACCTTAATGTGCAAATCGGGTTAATTAGAATGATTAGTACACAAAAAGCACTCAAAACCTATAATAAATAGGGTTCAAAATAGCACTTTTTGGGCACTAATCAATGGGTCCTGTTTCTACTGTCGCCGCCCCTCCCCTGAGGAGGTACCATACCCAGGTTGGCTCCATTCCTCCATCTCCGCCTCATCCTAGGCTATCCCGGAGGGCCCCCCGGGTCCAAGAGGGTCAGACTCCAGCCCAAAGAGAGGAGTCAGTTGAAGGCCCCCGCAGCCCCCCTGCCACCACTTTACCACAAGGCCCCGTCAGATCTCCTCCGGGATTCGGTCCCGCATCAATCATTGGGGAGGCCCTACTTCCACCGCAGCCTCATTCTAGGAATGCGATTACAAAGGAGAGGGATTGCACAAATGAGATTTATTATGATCTCCGGCCGAAGATCTCCGAGTTCGCAGATTCCGATGCGACTAGTGCAACACATTCCGAGCCATTCATACACCTCGTCGCTTCTACTGAGCGTCATCGAAGTTTTTTACCACACGATGACTCCAAGCGAGAGCCCAATCCGACGGCCATTCATTTCACTATCGATGGTGATGAGTGCCCAAACACTCGTGATTATACCGCCAACTTTATCGCCGCTTATTTTATATTTAAATGCAGTTTTTGTGGTCGACACCGATTCGCGGATCGTATGCAAGTGCAATTGCGCAAAAAGGCGCCTTTTGGAAGCAATTTGGAGCAAAGCAGAGACAGCTCATAAGGATGGTTGGGAACGCCGCGACGCCGCAACGCCGCTGACGCCTCCAACGCCGCGACGCCGCGGCGAAGTTTTTCCTCTCATTCATTAAAAGGCAAATGGGAACGGGATTCAAAGGGGGGATCGGATATCGGGAATTGTACGAACTAGGGCACGAAATCAGAGCAGCAGTGACATCGATTTTGACGAAGTGCCTGTGTTTTGGATTTTCCCCGCATATTTTTAGACAGTATTATTGATGTTTAATACATTAACTATTGGTATTTTCTTAGTCATTATGTTCTAGATCTATACCTAGGGTATTGTCAACCCCACACGTTGAATGGATTAAAGTTTATTAATTTATATTTTTCTATTGATTTATGATTCATTATCATCCTTTACATCCGTGGATAAATTACATGGTAATGTTTGGTCAAGATTAGTATGATCATACTAGAGATCCGAGATTCGAGAGATGAGGATACCTAGATATGAGAGTAGAGCAATTTCCTTTTGGTTGATTCGGTAAATGTGAGATATTCCCGATCACGAAGGTGGCAATTAAGGTTAGAAGATTCTTCGAGTGATCGAGTTGGGGGTAGAGATACACCCAACTCTACTAGCGAGATAGGTGAATACACCTCGAGAGAGGGTATCTCGTAGGCAAGATCACCTTGTCATTAATAAATCATAAATAGGGATCGAATAATGTCATCTTTTAAGAAATAATCCATCGAAGTGGTGGGGAGACATAAATTTAGTCCCCATTAAATAGTAATTGCTCAAATCAGTTTAGTTTACATTAAAACACTCAGTACCCTTTCACACATTACGCATATCCGCATAATATTTGAAAAGCGTAGTCAACACACCTTATCCTCGTGGACGATATCCGTACCATTGGGTACACTATATTACTAGCGACGCTGCGTACTTCGCGCACAAAGGCGTACATTTTACACACCATGTTTTCGGCCTGTCAAGTTTTTGGCGCCGTTACCGGGGATAGGTTTAAAGTGATATAGAGAATATAGCAGTTAGATATTACTTTGGAATTTATGTTTTTATCTGTTTTTACAAGTGCTGGTGATTTGGTCTTGTTGTTTCGTGTGTGATTGCCATCTAGATTTCAGCGAGTACATGCACCGACGAAATCAAGTTGACCAACATCTGTTTGATCCTGAGCCAGAAAGAACGCTACACAAAACACGCCGAGAACAGCGAACTGAACAGATTAGAATTCAAGCAAACATGGCGACAATGGAAGAAACAGGATCTAGCATCGGCAAAAAACGAGAGAGGCCAAATAGGAATAACTGGCGAATCAAGCACCCGCCGCTTATACACCCGTATGATCTATTCATGCCGCTAGAGTGAGTTTGTTTCATCGCCCCACCGTTGTTCTACGCTATCGAAGACCACCTATTCAAGCAAACAACTTCGAAGTTGAAGTCGGCCACTTACAAATGCTGTAACATCTTGCTCCACGTGCCGCCCACGAGAATCCAAACATGCATTTGACCAACTCCTTGAAGTCTCGCGACACGATCAAGTGCCAATGGAGTTACTAAAGAATCACTCAGTTGCGCGCTTTGTTCCCACTCACCAGGTGATAGAGCAAGCATCGCAACAAAGTCACCACCAGACTGTATTACTTCATGGAACGATTTAGTGCAAAAATTCCTGACCGAGTTTTTTCCACCTTCAAAAATTGCACAACTTGTGCAAGAGATCAATACTTTTGGACAATTAGAGGGGGAGAACTTGGCAGAGGCATGGGACAGATTTCACGAACTATTAAGGAAGTGCCCACATCACAGACTGACCAGATGGATGCAGGTCCATACTTTCTATAATGGTCTGAGGAATACAATGAGAACAGTGATTGATGCCTCGACTGGAGGAGCACTAATGAAGAAAACCACAGACCAAGCTTATGAAATTCTGGAAGATGCTACAACCAACACAAATCAATGGCCTAGGGAGAAGACTACACCAGTGAAAGCCACGTGGCACCTGGACAATGAGGTTCTCAATAACCGTTAATCATGTTGCACAACTTACCAAGCGCTTGATCAGACAAGAAGGTACGGCAAATGCCATACGTACTCAACTCCATGGGAGTTGTGTGAATTCGTGGAGGACAAAGACAATAGCAATGCACGCCACGTGAAACCAAAACAAGCAGAGCAGCCCAAAGATGTGCCGAGGTTCAATCGTAACCAACCACAAGCAAAGAAGTGACGTATGGGGAAACAATTATCGTAATCAAAATCAAGGCCAAGGGTGGCGAATAATCGGGGACCGTCACTAAAACAATCAAAGGTATGGATGGAGGAACAATCGTAGCAATATGCCATCAAAACCGAAGCTGTTGAACCACCTCCCGAGAAAAAGGTGGATTTAGAACAAGCCTCTTGCCCAACAAGCCACCTCACACTCTCGCTCATGAATGAGACCAAGGCGATTATGCAAAGAACAGCGCCACTCAATTGAACAATCAAGCCGCATTACTAAGTAAACTTGAGGCGTATGGGCCAAATGGCTAATCTACTGACAGAAAGGCAACCAGGTTCCTTACCAAGCAATTTAGAAGTCAACCCAAGAAGAGATGGGAATGAACATGTTAAAGCAGTCATGCTGAGAAGTGTTAAGGAATTGGAAACACAAGCACAACCCCAAGTTATCGAGGAGGTAGAGGCTGAGAAGGGCATCCAAATTTCATTCAAATGATCATACTGGTAAGGAACAAACAGAGAAACAAATGGGCAGGAAACACTACTGAAGCAAAGGACAACCCACCAATTCCATATCCACAACGCCTAAAGAAGCATAAGCTGGATAAGCAGTTTACCAAATTCATGGAAGTGTTTAAAAAGTTACACATCAATATCCCATTTGCTGATGCCCGGAGCATGCCCAACTATGTGGAAATTTATGAAAGACATACCGTCCCGTACAGGTAAGATTACGATTCAAACGCTAACTTAACCGAGGAATGAAGTGCCATACCGCAGGAAAGCCGCCGCAAAGCTTAAAGACCTAGGCAAGCCACTATTCCATGCACCATCAGAAATGCTATCTGAGAGAGCTCTTTTTGATTTGGGAAGTGCCATGATTAATCTCACTGTGTCTCTTATCCATTTTAAACAAGCCAGATTAGGTGAGGCCCATCCAACTACATCACACTTCAGCTTGCCGACAGATCTTTGAAGCATCCGAGAGGGGTAATAGAAGATGTCTTAGTAAAGGTTGACAAGTTTATCTTCCCAGCAGATTTCATTGTATTAGATATGGAAGAAGATAAAGAAATACCCATAATCTTGGGTAGACCATTTCTGCAACTCCGGTAAGGCAATGATTGATGCGTTCGTATGAGAACTGAAATTGAGAGTGCAGAAGACGAAGTCAAGTTCAACGTGTTTGAAGCTGTGAGACATCCGTCAGAAAGTGATACGTGCTTCATGCAGTAAATAGTGGAGGCTATAGTGTTCAGCCAAAGTGGTCTCACCGACCCTTCGAGGCTAGCCTAGTATAATGAGGATTCTGAGA
The DNA here is from genome assembly GCA_016808115.1 of Tetrastigma voinierianum. Classification (NCBI taxonomy): domain Eukaryota; kingdom Viridiplantae; phylum Streptophyta; class Magnoliopsida; order Vitales; family Vitaceae; genus Tetrastigma; species Tetrastigma voinierianum. The sequence goes on along the minus strand of JAEQBH010000911.1, from coordinate 5,536,143 downwards.
ACATGAGCGAAGAGGCAGAGGAATATGTAAAATGGATGGATTCTTTTGGACCCAATAGGAGGAAATACTTCGAATCTCTAGGTGAAGGAGCTAAAACACCGGTGCCATCGGTTGAACAACCACCCAAGATGGAGCAAAAACCTCTACCTAGCCATTTGAAGTATGCATATCTAGAGGAAGCATCTACCTTACCAGTGATCATCTCGGCGTCCTTGACTGAACTAGAGGAGGAGAAGTTATTGAGGGTCCTTAGAGATAACAGAAATGCTCCCGGATGGTCTCTAGCCGATTTAAAAGGGATTCGCCCTTCCATGTGCATGCATCATATACTTCAGGAAGATGGGCACATAAACTCAAGTGGAAGCGCAGAGGGAGGTCGAACTAACGATGAAAGAAGTAGTCCGAAAGGAAGTATTGAAATGGCTAGATACTGGGGTAATCTATCATATTTCAGATAGTTCATGGGTGTACCCAGTCATAGTACCTGGGGTAGCGGCGAATAACCTGCCGGTAAGAACCGAGAATAACATACATACTCCTTCTCGAACGCCATTCGGGTGAGGATTTGTATCGACATTCGGAACCTAACAAAGCCACTTCCTGAAGATCATTTCCCATTGCCGCTTCTAGATCGTGATGCTGGATCGGGACAGTTTGTATCATGAATATTATTGCTTTTGCATGGATATTTCGCTACAATCAAATTCATATAGTTTCAAGACGTGAGAAGACGACATTCACATGTCCCTATGGGACATTCGTATCTCGCGATGCCCTTTGACTGCGGTAATGCGTCGGGCACCTTTCAACGCCGTATGATGGGCCATTTTCTCCGACATGGTTGAGAAGACAATCGAAATCTTCATGGATGATTTTTCGTATCGGTACTCATTTGATAAATCGTCAGAAAATTTGAGATCGCAGCTGATAAGATGAGGAGACCAATTTAGTGCTAAATTGGGAGAAGTGCCATTTTATGGTACAAGAGGGTATCATACTCGGTCATCGAATTTCGGCAAGAGGAATAGAGGTGAACAGAGCAAAGATTGAGGCAATTGAAAAACTACCTCCACCCTCACTCCAGAAAAGGGATTCGAAGTTTTTTAAAGCCACGCTGATTCTACAGCGCTTCATCAAAGACTTCGCATTGCAAAACCGTTGTCTAACCTTCTGGTCCAAGGGATCCCATTTGAGTTTGATTCGCAGCGTTTACGTATTTTCGCGTTGAAGGATAAGTTGGTATCGGGCCCCTATTGTCGGGCGCCGTATCGTCCTTTCCATTTGAACTTATGTGTGACGTGCAAGCGATTTTGCGATTGGGGCAGTGTTGGGGCATAAACGAGAGAAAATTTTCCAGGTAATCTACTATGCAAGCAGAACTTTGAATGATGCTCAATTGAATTATGCCACTAATGAAAGAACTTCGCTATTGTTCGCTTTTGACAAATTCACAGCCTTATTTGATCGGGTAACAAGGCAAGAAATTCACACTGATCATTCTGCCATTAAATATTTGATGACTAAAAAAGACGCCAAACCTCGATTAATCCGGTGGGTTCTTTTGCTGCAATAATTCGATGTTGAGATTAAAGACAAGAAAGGCACTAAGAACGTAGTGGCAGATCATCTTTCACGATCGGGAAAGGCAAGCGATGACGTGTAAAAAACTTTCCAAAGAGACGACTTCCAGATGAGAAACTTTAGCTATTGAAGACAATAGGCGCCCATGGTTTGCAAATTATGTGAATTATTTAGGCCTGTAGTTCCTCCGAGTTTAACTATCAATGTAAAAAACTATTTCGCATTTGAAACACTACTATCGGGAGGAGCCACTCTTTACGTACACCGCGCCGATCGTGATCCCGAGATGTGCCCAACGACGAGATGAACAAAGATATCGAACTCATCGTCACCCTACCATGTGGTGGACATTTTGCGGCTAGAGAACAGCCCAAGGTCCTTCAATCAGCTTTTATTACCGAATTTTATTCAAAGATGCTCATCATTTCAGATCCACATGTGACAAATGTCAACGAACGGGGGTATTTCTAAAAAGGATGAACCGCCCATGCACCCCATTCTGGAAGTAGAGCTATTTGACTTATGGGGGATGGATTTCATGGGACCATTTCCCTCATCTTATAACAACCTGTACATTCTGCTGGCAGTAGACTATGTCTCGAAGTGGGTTGAAGCAATTCCGACCCGCACCAACGATGCAAAGGTCGTGGCTCAATTTCTTCACAGCCACATATTCTCACGATTTAACCCTCGAAAAATCGATCACATATAATGGTACTCATTTCGCAATATGCGATTAATGTTTGCAAAGTATGGGGTGCGCGCTATCGCATCTCTTCTTGCATATAACCCTGTGCAAATGGGGTGCTGCAGGTGTCAAATCGAGAAATTAAGTCTATCTTCTAGAGAAGACAAGCACGCCTGGTGAAGCGATTGGTCTAAAAATATCGAAGATGACTCCCATGCATCGCGACATCATTAAACACCCTTGGGTATGTCCCCTTTAGAATTGTTTATGCAGCATGCCATCTTCCGAATTAGAAAGCATCGTATTTTACTGGGCAAATCCCAGCTTGAACATGGATAAAAGAATCGACCAAGGAGAAAGTCGATCGCTACGTACTTCAAGAACTGCATCTAATTCAGAACGAAGCTTATGAAAATGCCCGTATATATAAGGAAAAGACAAAAGATCGGGCACGTATAAACACATTACCGTGAAGGACTTCGAGGCCGGACAAATAATTTTCTCTGCTTTAATTCTCGCCCCAAAACTCTTCCCAGAAAATCGGGGTTCAGGGTGGTCCCACTTTCACGCGCCAACGTCTTTCACGCAAGTGTAGATTACACATCCCGAGAAAGGCACATTCACAAATACCACCCAACTGAAGTCAGATGGGGCCGGGCCATGCGGATACAGACATCCTCGACCGCATCATATGAAGTAAGAAGAGGTCATAAGAGCTCTGGGTCCCCCGAGAAAATCGAGATTCAGGCCGCCGAGCTAACGACACAACATAGCGCTTCGGGAGGCAACCTAAGTTTTTCTTGCAATTTTTCCTTTCGGGAAGTTAAATTTTTATTGTTCGCTTCGCTATGTTGGTTTGCCGATGAATCAGAATCGGTATCTCCTTTTAATTGTTTACTTTCGTGACTCGCGGAACGCAGGTACGGAGAGATCCATTTACGCAGTAGCATTACAAGTCCGTGAGAGTCACATTTACAAGAGGGGAGTGTCTCTTATCTTAGATACGGGTCGCCATCATGCATTTGAGTTTTCTGCAACGCCACGACGCTGGTTTCAACTTCACGACGTTTCAACGTCGCGACGTCTCAATGTCGCGACGTCAATTTTACCCTTCTCTAGAACGTCGCGACGTTGATTTTTACACTCTCTGGAACGTCGCGACGTTGATTTCCAACGTCGCGACGTTGATTTTTACACTCTCTGGCACGTAGCGACGTTGATATCCAACGTCGCGACGTTGATTTTGCAATCCTCCAGAACGCCGACGCTGGATATTACTATCCTCCGAACGGTCGCGACTTCTGCCCCGAACGCCGCGACGTTGAATATGTCCTCCCGAACGTCATGACGCGTTCGAACACGCGACGCTGTTCTAACATCGCGACGCTGTCTCGCTTAAGCCCTAAATCACCTTCATTTTTTTTGCTCTACCCTACTCTAGTTTTGCCTGAGCCCTAATACCCCCTGCACTCCCGTCCACCATCCTTACCGGAGCACACTTTCTTCCCCGTCTGAGGCCATTGTTATTCCTTCCGACACCATCACCTGCCACCACTACCCATCCTTCCCATCCTAGTCCATCATCCTTGGCTAGCATCACTCCCACACCCAGTAGGTGTCCGTGCCTCATATAGGGTTTGTTCATTCATCCTTAGGCTAGTACTCTCTCTTAGGGTTCGGGTGCGCCAGTTGGGTTTATCATATGTCCTAGGGCAGGTGTCTACGCCCCGCACTCATTAGGCTCTCCCTCAAGTTCATAGTGCCCTCTAGGTGTTTGTTCTATTGCCCACCACTGCGTACACATTGGTGATGCAGATTGCATTCCATCCTAGAGCCCGCGATCCGCCCACCAATGTTCGTAAAAGGCGGTTGCTTCAATAAACAAGGCTCCGCGCTGATGGCCGACCAAATTACTTATGTCACACGGTTCGTGAACGAGGGTGCCACCGATCGGTTCGGCACCATCTGCAAGAACCGTTCGTTTATCAAGGAAAAGGGTTTCCACCACCCTGATGATTTTTTCCGTAAGACGATCGCGTCGCTGGATGGCGAAGACTTTGTCAACCACCTCATCCGGGGCCATGGCGAGTGTGGTGCGAGAATTCTACGCCAATCTCGCCTCCCACATCGTCAAGAAAGTTCAGGTGAGGGGGGTGTTGGTCGACTTCAGTGCGGAGTCGATCAATCACTATTATGATCTTGCCCATGTCCCCTCGGAGCCGTTTGATCGGCTTTACGTTACTCCCGATCACCCCGAGGTCATTCCTGTGTTTTGACTAATAGCCTGGGCGTAGTGGAAACTTACCAAAGCCGAGGGTCATGCAAGCCCATTTCCCCCAAGGCCAAACATTTGGCCTTTATTTTGCAGTATGGCATCACTATCACGTCGCCTCATTCCGATGACGAACGTGGTGGCGACGCCTGCCGCGCCCTCGCTTCAATCCATGCCATCATTCAGATATTCCTTCGATAATGGCGTTATGAGGATGCTATCCTCCATAACCGGGACGCTAAAATGAATTTGGGGAACCCTTTCCTCATTTATGGCTTATGCAAACGAGCCGGGGTGCCCCTCGATGACAATGAGGCGTGGTTACACCCCATCAAGGCCATATCAGTCAAGCGAGACAAACCGTGTGGGCCTCACGACCGAGGGGGTTCACGACCGGCCACGGCGCCCTCGCACGAGGACGAGCTTCATGACTACCAGGCTCGTTTTGGACTCTTGGGCGATCCCCAGGGGGACATTGGACAGTCCTCGTCCCACCCACCTCCACCACCACCATAGCAGCCCATGGAGGCAGCTCCCTCCAATCCCTCACCCGACCTCGAGGACCCTGCTCACTTATCAAAGTGCTTACGCATTCTCGACGAGACCCGTGGAGATCGAGTCCTCATCACACAGATATGAGAGCCGCTACCATATGCGCATGCTGTTGGCTTTCAACCAGGCCACGCATTCTTCAAAGAAGAAGAAATTCCCCAGCTCGCCTTGCTCGCTTCTTGGCATTCCACCAGCCACCACCGCAGTGACCCGTCGATCACCAAGGGAGCTCTCTTCACCCTCTACTGTTCTTTTGTTGCCAGTGGGGACACTGAACATTTTTGTTTGGGGGGGTGTGAGTGGTGATCGAGAGTTTATTAGATTAGTACTGTTTTGCTTTGATTTTCGTATTAGTGCCGTAGTTTATTTTTATTTATGCATGTTAGTTTACATTTCTGCGTAGAGTTTACATTTCCTCATGCTCAGGAGCCAGGTGTGTCAGGAGCCAGGTTTTGTGTTCGGGCCATATTTATGCTTAGGTAGATCATACGCATGTGTAGTGGTGTTGTGTTAGGTAGTTGTGTGTGTAGCTGCATAGGTGATGCCATGCTTTAGAGTAGGGGATCAAATTTTTAAATAACCCACTTCAGGTTAATAAAGAAAGGTTTCATCGGGTCGTCAATGTTCCCTAATTAGGCTGAATAGAGGGGGAGACATAGTGAATCACTTCCTAGTTATTCAAGAAACCATTTCTCAATATCTATCACACCACACAATAAATGACTTCTTAGGTTATGCATAGGTGCCGAGCTCCAACTACCAAGGTTCAACAAAACCCCGGGAGTCTCTAAATACCAAAGAGAGCGGGACACCGTGAATAAAGAGGATCGCTCTTCGAGCCCCAAAATGAAAAATACACACACACAAATAAAATAAAAATAAAAATAAAAAAAGAGAAAGAGAGAACAAAATAGATATAGATAGAGATAGAACAAGTGGATCTTCTAATCTAATCCCTGGGCACAAACCAAGGCCTTTCAAAGCCCAATGCCCCGAGCCAACCGGCTCGAGTCATTACCTCACCGCCTGCTACAGGATGTAAGATGGAAGTTTCCGCGCCTTAGGATCTTAGGTTCAGCTTGAGTGTTCTGGGGTGACGTTAGAGGAACCGAATGCCCTGCCCTTAACCAACCGTGGGGAGTCACCAACTAATCCCCTCGCTACACGGACACTTAGCATAAAACTTACGGGCACTAGTTTTGTTCTATGTAGTGAAGTAACACCCACATTACAAATGGTGCGTTCCGATCCTTTTCAGAGTTAGATTTTCCTAATTAAAGTAGTCGAGCCTCCAAGCTCTGGGGGGCATCAACTCTAAGTGTACACTAGAGGTCATTTCATTTATACGCACATAGGGTCATTGAAAAGGCTGCCAACATATCGAGGCTGAGGATTCAGCTCACTTCACCTAGTTCAACCTGTCCTTCAAATTAATATCCCTTTATGGACCCCGTGAACTTCTAAATAGAACGGCTGTGAGGGGCGGATCGGTCCCCAATTTGATCCTTATCTATCGCGATGTGCAAAAGACTATTTTTCTCGTAAGTTAGACTATAATATGTAGGGTGCGTGGTCTAGCGAGGGGTTCATTCGCTGGGGACAGCAAGAAACGGTCGGGGTGTGATGAGTGCCTACAACACTCGACATACCGCCGCCTTACGCTTTCACGCTTATTTTATATTTAAATACGTAGTTTCTTTTTCTTTGTGGTCGGATACCGATTTGGTGATTGGTGTGTATGCAGGTGCAATTGGTGCAAAAAGGCATTTTCAACAATTTCAGAGCAGGAGATGGCGCGCTGCATATGATCATCCGAACGTCGCGACGCTCCCAACGTCGACGCCCTGAACCGCCGCGACGCCCCAATGCGTCAGGACGCCCCAACGCTGCGACGCTGGAGTCAACATATAAAGAAGTCAACAAGCGGGTAACCGCGACGGGTCGCGAACGCCGCGACGCCGCTGAAGCTTTTCCTTCCGGTCCACCAAAAGGCAAAACGGGAACGGATTCAAAGCGTGGACGATATCGGAATCAGACAACTAGTGGCACGAAATCAAAGCGCGCAGTGACATCGATCTTGGACGGCGCTCCGTGTTTTGGATTTTCTCTCATTTTTTTGGATAAGATATTTGATGTTTAATACATTAACTATTGGTATTTTCTTAGTCATTATGTTCTAGATTCACTTAGGGTATTGTTGAACCTGCCACGTTTGAATGGATTAAAGTTTATTAATTTATATTTTCATTGATTTATGATTCATTATCATATGCTTACATCTCGTGGATAAATTACATGGTAAATGTTCTCGCAAAGATTAGTATGATCATACTAGAGATCCGAGATTCGAGATGAGGATACCTTAGATATGAGAGCAGCCTTTGGTTGATCCTGCAAATGTAGATATTCCCGATCAATACAGCAACATATTAGAACATTTAAGTATTTCCTTGAGTACCGATTTGGGTAGAGATACAATCCAACTCTACTAGGCGAGATAGGCGAATACACTCGAGAGAGGGTATCTCGGGAAGATCACCTCACAATAATAAATCATAAATAATTCGAATAATATCATCTTAAGAAATAATCCATCGAAATGCTAGGTGGGAGACATAACCCTAGTCCTATTAAATAGTAATTGCCTAAATTAGTAGTTTAATTTGGAGCATTAAAACACTAGTACCCTTCACACATTACGATATCCGTATAATACTTTGAAAGCAAATCAGAGTCAATACACCTAATCATCCCGTGGATCGATATTCGCACTACTGGTACACTATATTGTTTGGGGCGACGCTATGCACTTGCGCACAAAGGCGCACATTTTACACACACCACGTTTCTATCACGATGCACGACTTAAGATACTTCAGCCATGCATATAAACATCTACATTCAATCTACTAGCGGTTCTCAACAAATTGCAGACTGAGGTATTAATGGTCCCATCCCCTCGACCGTGGAGATGGTTCAGTTCGGCTTGTCCCCGGATACTACAAACCGCGGCCTATTTTGTCTGTGAGATAGCTTCCTTCCGAGCATGCTCCCATTGATGCAAGGTTGGGACCGCGGATACATGATCAAGAAGTTTGTGTGAGTCAAATTATGGGCTCGGGGTGTTTTCAAAGCCAAAATATACAGGATCGACTTTGGATATTTTCATACGCCAGTGTGGACTGTGTATTTATGGTATATAAGGAGAAAAAAGTATTTAGGAAGGTTTAGTGGATATGGAACAAGATTGGAAGTTTAATGAGGCTGGAAAATTTGTTACGGAAAGTTCAAGAGAAAGCATGACGCGATGGAGTAGAGTTTGCACAAGTGTGGTTACTTACCGGGTTAATGAAACGATCCACGCTAGATATATGATGGAGTGAAGGCACCACAATCAACTATGGACGGGTTGATTGATAAGTCGGACAAAGACTTCACCACCTAGGTATGAGAAGCCACGAACTCGTCCCCAAGGGAATCCACCCAAGAGATAAGAGAACAAGAGAGAACTCTTAAAAAGAGAAATCTGAAAATATTATTAAACTTGAACTGATTTGTGAAAAGACTACATTATGGGGGTATATATAGCCCCTACTTTCTAAATCAAATAAAGAAACTCCTACTTTAATTAGGAAAGAAACTTAAATACAAAAGTAACTCCTAAAAGAAAACTTTCTAAAATAAATAAAGCAAATCTTCCTAAAATAAATAAAGCAAACTTTCTAAAATAAATAAAGTAAATTCCTGTAAGACATAAACAAAAATATTGGAGCAAATCTTTCTAAAAGAAATACAAAGAATAATCATAAAACAAATCCTCCGTAAGATCCTACTACAAATCTTTTCTTTAAAATCAATAATGTAAATGCTTCTCCACATCGTGGGCTCATTCAAGTCCGACCACGTTTTTGCCTTCCAAGGCCCAAATGAACCAAAAAGGAGTTTTCACATGTATTCACGCGCCTTGACCTCCTAATCCAATTCTTCTCAATAATTGTAATGACTCCCAATGTTTGGTGTGTTTATTATGCTCTCATCACCATAGGACCATATCCTACTACCTAATCTTTCCAAGCACATAGTATTGCAGGAGGAGGAGCCATTTTCTGAGGCTCTACCATATTTCCCCGGGAGGGGTTTCTGGGTTCAGCCCGACCGAGCATCAGCAACATCCTTGTTCCACTTTCGATGACAAGTATCCGTAAGAGTCTCGACCAGCCGAGTCCACTCCCCACTGCCTCTCGAGACTTCGTGCGAGGCCAGAGCACATCGGATTCTCACTCCCCAGCTAGAGCGGTCGTGATCGCGAGGCTATCCCCAATTGATCTAAGTGGCTGAGACTAGGCCCCACGCTTTTCACCTCCCACCTCCAAAGCCAACCGAGGACCAACCAAAGAGTCGACCTTCCCGCAGAGGAGCAAATTTACTCCAATGCATACCGAGGAGTCATCCTGTGAATCCTGCCCATCTAGCTACCATTACATTTCCCATAGCCCCGAATTCCTCTCCACCTCCAAAGCCTCCACTCTAGCGCGAAGACAGCCTCCCGCAGATGTCGGCGTGGTCGAGCACTTCAAATCTTCACCTCCGCAAAGATATCATTTCACTCTGGACTTCCCCGGGCCATCATGGATGCAATCCGCGCCTCTCAATCACTTCAAAGATCTTTTACTACCGCCTACAACCCCGGGTCATGAAAATGACGTGCACCGAGGCCGCACTCACACAGAATCAGGCTATTCTCATGTAGATCCAGAGTCACCTAGGCCTACCCCTGATTTCTATATCGCCCGCCTAGGCATCTCGCCCATCCTCCTATAGTTTCGTAACCTTCTACCCAACAAATTCTCAAGCACTCTCTTCGACATGTTAAGGAAGAATAAACAGTTAGCCGCAAACTAATTCCACCGCAAAGACATTAGCCTACCCAGGATGAGGATGACCTTCCACCGCATTATGAGGTAAAGTACTCTTTCTTAACTTTCCAACTGAAAGCCCACACGACAATGTGTTATTTGGGTTGGGGGAGAGTTAGCGTGAGGAAGTGACTTTTATACTTTTATTCGCTGTCCTTTTCAAAGCCCATTTTGTATGTTCTTGATATCATTCTTTGTTTCATTTCGAAGTCATGTTTTTTTTTGTAAAAGTCGGGGAAACATAGTGATACATATTCTTATACATACTCATAAGAATTTATTTTCTCAAAATTCTCAAAAATTGTACCCATTTTTGCACCCATTTTTTATGGTTTGCCTTTCCCGCAAATTGAAAATTGAAACACCGTCAATGCTATCATGTTAGGCTAGTTCCATGCATGATTATCGATGATCTGGTCTCATGGTTTTCGATCTTTCATCCACCTCTTTAGCCAACCCTACACACACACACATTAGTTTTCTTCAGTAAGCTCAGAAACTACCTAGTACCCCTTACCTCGCAAAACCTACCCTAGTTTCTATATGCACCAATTGTGACAGGTTGAGGACCCCATATAAGAAGGCCAATGAAGTCTTCTCCAAAAGAAAAGAAAGAAAAAGAAAGTCGACACTTCACCCTTGAAACCCATGTCCGGTGGGCGATGACGAAGTTTCAAAGCCTGTGCCCTAAGCTTAATCGGGTTGCTCGCTTAACTTGCTCGCTACATGGGTGGACGGGTGAGGTTTCAATAAGGCCAGAAGCTAGAGTTTCTAAATCATTCGGAGTCCAAGGTAAAACCTAAAGAGTTAGTGGTCAAAAGATCCTATGACTTGATGCCCTAAACCTTAATTGGTCAGAGACATCGTGAATCCCATATCCTTGTGAGGGTCGATTCCAAGATTGCAATCCTTACAACACAAAAAAAAAGAAGTTTAAAATAAGATGACAAATTTATTTAGTTTGTCAATGCTTACCAGTCCTAGCAAGAGTCGTCAGGGAGGAGAGCACGCTTTAGTAGCTTATTGTTAAAAACTCCATCATTTAAACACTTAGGTTTTGGTGGAAGCTTTGTGGCTCAATTCTCTATGTTTGATAATTTTCTCGAAACTTGATTCGTATGGCATCTATTCAAGATGGTTATCAGGCAGATCTTCGTGATTCATATTTCATGATAGACATTACTCATTCACAACCTTTCTTAAATGCCATTTTTATGAACATAACTTTGATTTTGTTTTTGATTGCTCTTTGTTTCTTTCATTGCTAAGGGACTAGGAATGTGTAGGTTTGGGGGTGTGATTAGTGCTCAAAAAGTGTTATTTTGAGCCTTGTTTATTTCGGGTTTTGAGCATTTTTTGTGTACTAATCAACGTAATTAATTCAATTGGCACATTAAGGTCTCTGCAATACTACTGATCGTGTTTTGTGGCTATTTTTATAGTTCTTGCAAGTTAATCAAGCCAAAATTATCGAGTCAATCCATCATGCATCCGTCGAACTCAAAGCTCACGATCAAGCCTAAGAAAAATCAGCCACAAACCTGAAGAAAAACGGCTCACCGCAAAATTCAGGTTATGCGATAGATTTCAAGTAGTTGCTACCAGAACTCGTCATTCCATTTTTTGACTCATTTCACCAACTTTTGACTTAAACCCTTCCTTTGATTGTCAGGTTTAGACATTTTTGTAATTTCCCTCGACTCCGGTTAAATTCATATGTTTCCCATCAAATCAGCACAGGACTAATTTGTTGTACATAATTGGCGCGAAAGTTTCCAGCTTTCCCGCTTTTCTTCTTCTCTCTGATTTTCTCTCCTTTGTCTTCACTTTCTCACCAGCCAAACATTCCTTGAGGATGATTACTCAAGGGATGCTTGGCTAAATCTCCTCATCCTTGAATAAGGCCACCAGGCCAAGGCTCTCTGAGGTAAACCGTCCTCCCTCTGGTTAACGACGTGTAGTTATTGTCATTTATGTCTCTCAGATTCGCCTTAGGCTTAACCTGATACCCCTCGATTGGTTAGTACTTGGCAAGCTTTAAGGGCCTGGATGCCATCGCTGCATCCACTAAGTGCCCTACCGCCCACTTATTAGCCTCTCATAGAAAAATAGAATAAAGAATTAGTTCTCCATTTCTTTGAGACATGAATGATCACAAATGTTGTATCTCAAGAGAAATAATTTTTAGGCCCAGCTTTTCATAGCTAAACAAAGATCCGCATTCACTGGAAACGACTATGTGTCATTCCCTCCCCAATGCGCAGGAAAAGGACTCAAGGACTTCCCCAATCGCCTCTAACCCGCTCTTCCGAAGTGGCTCAGACCCCAAGGAGTCTTTTTTTTTTTACATTCTAATTCATTTTGTTTGTAGTTTTCAAGCCAACAATCACACTAATTTTACAAAAACCCCAAATCCAAAGTGAAATCACCATTTTACATCAACTGTAAATCATTTTGCACGAAGAACCCATCCCCGAAGTCTTCGACCTCTTAAATTACTAAACTGGCAAAGAGTTTTGCTACTAAGCAGCAAGAATTTAAGTTACAAATATTGTTGATTACGGGTACACCTACTGTGGCATGAATCATCAGCTTTAATGAGTAAGAGGTTTCTGTCGCGACAGAGAAGTTTTATGTCGCGACAGAAAAATAGCAAAACAATGAGACAGATCAAGACAAAGTACCTGCGACAGAATTTTTCATGTTGTGACAGACATTTCAGCTTATGACAAGACTGTTAACCGGACCAAAACACATGTACAAATTTATAACACTATTGCCAAAAGACTATTGTCTAATCACTTCTACAACCCGCGCTCTATAAAACTTGTTGAGCCTTCAGTCATGCATGCAAGGTTATGACACTATTACCAAAGGACTATTAACTAATCCCCGGCAACGGCGCCATAAAACTTGTTAACCGGACCAAAACACATGTACAAATTTATAACACTATTGCCAAAAGACTATTGTCTAATCCCTGGGAACGGCACCATAAAAACTGGTTGAGCCTTTCAATATATATGCAAGGTTATGACACTATTACTCAAAGGATCCTATTAACTAAACCCAACGGCTTACAAAACCTGTCGACTTTCTACCATATATAGCACCGCAAAATCTCCAGAGTAAAATCATTTTCACTTTAGTTTTTGCCTAATATCCCTGTGAAGTGCATAGGTCGACAAGTAATAAATGGATATAAGTCCGTGATATCGATCCCACAGAGATCTCAAGAATTCATGATCAACTATCCTACTACTTCAAACTCCATACTATTTGACTATAACATGACATTGTGATCCGTTTTAAGAAGTCGTAAAATATACAAGCATAAGGAAGAATGAACAATCAAATAAACTGGAATTCAAAGAACAAAAGAATAATGAATAGTTAAGAAAATAAAATGGAAACTGAATAGTTATCTCTTTAGGAGTATCACACAAGAGACACCCTTATTAAAAGTATCAATTTCTCGTGAGTTAGCATTGATAAAATTGTTTCAGTATTTCGTGCCTTAAAATCACCTAAGGCGTTTAGGCAAGATGTACCGATCTCTCCACACTCCATAGCTTCATTATCTAATTTTCCCGATTCTTTTCAAGACGGGAATGATGATCATTTTTGGCTTATGGATTTTTAATCTGGGCATTTTTGCATACTTCATACCCATTTTATGGATCAGAAACCTAGTCCCAAGTTATCTACTGCCATGATATACAACTTCCCCGGTTACTCTTCCTCTCAATTAGAATAGATCGGGCTCTTCTGATTAGATCTCACCAACAATTCTAGATCGGGCTTCACTATTCGACCGGGTGAACTCCTCTTTGTTTAAATTATAACTCTATTCAACTCTTCTTTGATTTCAAGCGTGAGAAGAGGATTTATCCTCCAAGAACTTAAAGCTCATTGTGATCTCTAATAGCACATACCTTCATGAAACAAACATCCTCCTCACAAAGATCGCCTTCTTTGTGTCACCGAGACCTCCTTGAAATAAGAGCAATGAAAACAAATATTAAAACGGGTATAAGAACCGATATTCAGACTGAAACATCAACCAACCGAAGTAAATTCATAAACTAAAATTCACAAGCTGAAACAACTACAGGGAAGATAAATTCCCCGACTATGCATTCACTTTACTGAGTTTGGTTTCATAATTACCGAATTACACACCAACATCCTGATCATAAGAACAACGACTTGAACCTGAGTGCAAGTCGAATTCCAGAATTTGTCCTAACTTCAAACATTCAGAAATTTGAAAAGAATGGAATTCGTATTCACCTTCTCGCTTCAACACACATCCAGATCCGTAAAATGAAACAAAATAAAAAAAGATGAAAAATAATCTAATCTATACCATTGGAAATTAAAAAGAAAATAAGAAAAGAAAAGAAAAGAAAAAATAAAATGAAGCCTTTGGCTACCCGTATCCTCTGCTATGCTTCTCGCCCACTCGCTCTCCTTTTCTTTCTCCGTACCGCTATTTGGCGTTCTCCGCCGACCTAATCTGTTCACTTTCTTTGTGATTTCTGGCGACGCCCATGTTACCGCTCGTGTCGCCACCTCAAATCCTCGTTTACATTAGCCAGTTCGCACTCGTCGCAAAAGATTTATCAATAAGTCATGATATTCCTTTGTTTTCCCGGCAGATGATGTCGCTGACAGTGAATCAATGTCGCGATATCATCCGGCGTCGCGACATCCATCTCTTGTCGCGACATCAACCAAGCCTCAGCCTTTGAACTCGGTGTCTTCATGTCGCGACATCAATCCCTCGTCATGACATCACCTCACGTCTTCGCAGGGTTTCAACGCTCGCCTCGGCGTCGCGGACATCAACCCTGTCGCGACATCACCGCGTCTTTGCGTTTTCAATCGGATGTCTTCTTGTGTCGCTACGATCACTTTATGCCTCAGCGTTTCTGAATCATTGCTCCTCGATGTCGCGATCCGTCCTTTGTCGCGACATCGCCCCGCGTCTTTGCAACTAACTGATGTTTTCTTATGTCGCGACATCAATCCTTTGTCGCGACATCACTTTATGCCTCTACAGGTTTCAACTGTTCGTTCCTGATGTCGTGACATCAATCTCTTGTCGCGACATCAGCTCATGTCTTTGTCTAATCGATGTCTTCTTATGTCGCGACATCAACTTTCGTCGACATCACTTTGGCGCTCTGGCTGTGTTTCAATCCCGTCTGTTCGATGTCGCGACATCAACTCTGTCGCGATTATCAACTTAAGAATCCGCAACCCCTTCAATCCGAACACCTCATGTCGCGACATTAATCTCTTTGTCGCGACATCAACTTATGTCTCTGGTGAGGCTTCAATCGGTTGCTGGGTGTCGCGACACGCTCCTTCCGTCAGCGATAACGTTTTAAGTCACAAATGGTCATCTTTTCGCACTCGCTATAGCTTCTGCGCCTTCTCTGTCGCGACTCATCCCTTGTCGCGACATCGATGTTGTCGCGAAGATCATCCCAGCCCCGTTAACTCAGCCGCTAATCCTAGGATCCCCGCCGACCGCGATCAAATTTCCTTCACTTTTCCGATGTCACACATCATAACTGATCAGGCAAGCCTAAAACCGCAACATTAAGTTAACTAGCTTGTCACTCCGTCCATTTTCTCGCATTTTTACTCTACCAATTGTCAGATTTTCTATCGCTTTTCTTTCTTTCTTTCAAACTCCCCTAATAAATAAAATCGTGGAGTTTCTTCATTCTCCATATTAATTATTCCTTTTCAGATGAAAACTGCCGTGGCAGGATTAAAAAATAGATGACTTTAAGCCCATCAAACATCAAGGCATTTAACGGATAGAAGAAAAGTATGTTGCGACACAACATTCAGAGTCAACAATGAAAAGATAAGAAGACTGTCGCGACAAAAGAAAAGTATGTTGCGACACAACATTCAGAGTCAAAAATAAAAAGATAAGAAGATTATGTCGCGATAGAGAATTTTTACCGCCGTGGATAAACACAAATATGAGGTCGAGGAACTCGCTATGACAAAGACAAGCACGGGCTTAAGAAGAAAGATGCAGCGAAACAAGGCAGATATTTTCCTTCGTCATGACAGTTAAGATTATGTCGCGACAATAAAACTTACTAAGTGAGAGATTTTTATCATGATAGAGAAGTTTTATGTCGTGACAAAAACTGGAAGAGACACGAGATCAGACAAGACAAGTTTGTAGTGATAAAGCTCTTAATGTTGCAACAAACAGTTCATCTAGAGACAAAGCTCAAAGAAGAAAATATGTCATAACATCTTCAGAGTCCGTCGTGACACAAAATTCAGTCTCAATAGTGCAAGCCAACCAGATTTTGTCGCGACAGAAGAAAATTATGTCGTGAAAAAAGACGAAGAGGAGAGAACAAAAGATTGGTCGTGACAAAGAAAAGTATGTTGTGACATAATTCAAAGTAGTATAAAATGACAAGTATTGTTGCAACAATGTTTTTATGTCGTGACACAAGACACTCATGTCATGACATAAACTAGACAACTTTAGCAAAACTTTGTTGCGACAAAAGAATATTATGTCGCAACAGATGGCAAGAAGAAAACAGGAAAATATGTCGCGACAGAAAACTGCATGCCACGATAAGATGTTGGGTGACAGAGATGAAAACTATGTCACAACAGAAATATCTTTGTCGTGACAAAATGACAATTTTGGCCATAATTTTTGGGGATCCACAATTTGTGCCTTGAAGTGCGGTCCATCATTTAAAGTTCTATAAATAGACGCATCTAAAGAATCCGTGTACTCAAACCAAGAACTTTTGCAATCTGGAGACTTTTTTGTATGTTATTTTTCTTTATTTTTTCTTTGTTTAGTTTCTTTTATAAGATTTAGCAAGTTTTTCTATTCGATCTAATATAATCAAAAGTTTCTCGAAATAGTTTATTGTAAAATTTTGTTTTTTTTTTCATTTCTATCTTATTAAATAAATTTGGAAATTTTCTGGGGTTCATTTATTTTAGTTCGTTTGTAATTTCAGTGAATTTATCTAATTAGTTAGTCACTGTTATTTGTGATCAAACTTTGATAAAATGAGCTCCATTTGGGAATGGATTGATGTGATTATTATTTTCTGCTCAACTTGAAAGAAGTTCATAGTTCGAATGTTCGATTTATTCAAACTGGTACTGTTCTCGGGTTACTCGCTAAAAATATTAGTGTTTCTGTACCCGTAAAGGATCATATCTCATCCACCTGTGAAGCCCTCTGAGCGCACATGTAGGGACGGAGAACTCGAGAGTGTGTATACGCTACTGGGGTACGTTAGACTAATATTATGGAATAGCCGAACTCTAAAAATCATTTAGATGATCATCCACTTTCTCAGTGTGTTGCCAGTTAGATGATGTATCAATTTAATTTTATCGTAGGTTTCTCTCAATAGATGCGACCCCACATCTCGTTGTGCATATATCTAATTAAGGAAATAGGAGAATCCTTAACAAATTGTATGTGATGAGTTAACAATTAGATTGGAGAAGGTTTGCAATATCCTGTCTATAAGAGAAAGAAGTCTTTAGTCTTAAGAAATGGAGAAGTATACACCCAAATGCATGAAAAATACTACAAGTGGGATGCGCCATCTTGCATTCACTGTCATCCACTTAGTCGCCTCCCATTAGTTGCCGAGGTCGCCTCTTGAGGTCACATGCACACGTTAGGGACTTGAAATGTCACTGAATGCCACATCCCATGAGTATACTGGTCAGATTTTTTAGTGCTAAATCAAGGTCCTGCTTGGGAAACGACTATAGGTCATTATCCCCAACGCTAGGAAACAAACTCGAGGGCAAGGAATACACCTTTAAAATCAAATCGAGTGACCCAAGGTCAAGGAGTCTTTTCTAAATTTTCCTTTAATTTATATGGCCATAACTATCCAACTCCATCGTTTTGAACAAAACCCAAAATCCAGAAATACCATTTCTTAACCTAATCGCATTTCTCATTTCACGAAGAAAACACATCCCTGTTCGACCCTGCACTACTCATATTGTAGCAGTCGATCATCAAGAGGGAGGAACTTAGTATAAATTTTGTTGATTCCTGATCACCCTACCGTGGCATACCTAATCACTGTGCCGCACTGATGGTGTCCCTGTTTAGATAATGGAACTTGTGGATTCATATCACAAGTTTTGGTAAAATCTCATTCCCTTGATTTATCATTTTTGTTTTTCCATCAGCAGCTTCACTGCATCGGATTTTAAATTTTTCCAAGATATCTGGTTGAGTTAATTAAGAATCCCAACTTTAGTTTTATTGGCTGCTCGTTGACGCAAGTGTGCAGGAGCGCTTTATGCAAGCTGGGATCGAACACCGCTGCATTTGAGAGTGCAGGATCACAGAAGGAATGGTGGCTTCGAAATTCGATCTCACAAGTGTTTCAAAATGGATCCTCCACAGAGTGAACAAAGAAAGCTAAAGCAGTTTAGGAGCCTAATGCATATCGATCCATGAGGGATCACATACACCACCTGTAGCGTAGTGCACCTCCTCACGCATTATCCCTCACACTGAGGATGTAGCAAAGAGACCTTATCTCATGCTCTCAAGCCTCAACTTTTCAGCGGTAATGAGAATCCAAAATCCATACAATAATATCCGATTTTGAGGAAGTATGCACCACTTTCAAAGAAGTGGACATGGGAGCCCTCAAGTTGAAAGCCTTCCATCGACTCTAAAGGACAAGGAAAAATTCACTGTCTGACATACAAGAACCATAACATCAGAGAGTCGCAGCAGCTATAAAAAATCTTTCAGTGTCACAAGACAAATTAACTTATTGTTGTACTTACACATTTGCAAATTTCATGATGGTGAGAGGTTCTACCAAAGGCCGGGAGAGATTTGTGGCGGAAGACTATCAGCACGCCAATAATGCTGATTTGATACATGGATGTCGGTGAACTATTTTTATGGATGGAATGTCCCTTCCATGAAACAATTATTGGAAACTATGTGAGGAGATTTCTTGAGTAAAAACCCATGAGGCAATGGACTTCCTCAATTATGTGGTCGAGACCTCCAAGGGCCGGGATGAGCCAAAACCCACTATAAGCCAAGATAATGTGATTCGTCATCCACAACTGTTATATATGTAATGCCTCTCTCCAAGATGTTGATTTGGTGTCAAGGCATTCACCTTTGGCTAGAAGATTGATAAATTATATTAGTGTGGTCCATGAGGTGCAGCAAGAACGCGCCATGCAATGTGTCAAAACTATTTCAACCGCACCAGACCGACCATCTCAGAGAACCATGCGTCAAAATCCCATTCGAGGACGCAAATGTGGTGGGCCAAAACAAGCCACAAAACAAATGCTCCCAATGGCACACTTACAACCCCAATTGAGTGAGTCACCCTAACCTTTCCCCGAAACATCAACCTCCCGATATCTACCCTCAGAGTACAAAGATCGTTGAACCCACCTCCTTCCCATTGCGCAGCCTTTTATTTAACTGGTACTGGAAGAATGGAAATTTCGGAGGAGCAAAAGGCATTAATGCTTAGTTGAACGAAAAATTATACGTATGAAGCCCTTGAACAAGAGAATAGATGCGTATTGGAAGTAACCTTTAACTGGCACCACAAATTCAGCAAGTATCCATAACAAGAACAAATCAAGAAGAAGAGGTAGGAGGTTCCCTTCTCATCCAACAGTCCATGGGAGTCCATGAACCGAGCTATTCCAAAGAACCTCCCCAAAAATGGATGAAGTCAAAGCTGTCATTATTAAGAAGTGGAAAAGAGGTTGATCACCAATGCCCAACTCGCTGAGGAACTAAAATGGAAGAATTCGTGGTTTTAACACATTTTCTCAAGGAGGACTCACGAAGCACCGTATGCCACCTCCATTTCCCCTGCACTAAGTAGCAAGAAGAAGGCATCATAGCAGCAGCATCCTAGAAGTCCTAAGGCAGCGAAGGCCAACATACCCTTGACATCATCAAACAAGTCCCCGCCTATGTAAAGTTTTCGAAAGATCTTCAGACAATCAAAAAGCGGGCTGGGTAATCGAAAGGCATTCTTAACTCGAACAAGTTAGTCTCCATCATCCAATGCAAGACAATGGTGAAATACAAAGATCCAAAGGACCCCAACTATCTCGCTAACATTGGAGTGAACTACATCGACAAAGATCATAGACTTGGTGCTGCATCAACCTAATGCCATACTCAAGTGTATAGGCAATGTGGTTCGAGAGCTGAACCAACCAACATCACCCTATCTTTATCGATTGTTCAGCTGAAAATATCAAAGGGGATAGTGGAGGATGTGTTGGTAAAGTAGATGCCCTACTATCCGGTGGGATTCTCGTGGGGTTCCCACGTAACCGGAGGCGTGAGGCACAATCAAGCCCATTATATTGGGAAGGCCATTTCCGCCACATCATGCCATTATCACTGTCGCACGGGGTCATGCCTCTACATTTGCAACATGACACTGGAGCTCAACATTTTCCACTTGAGCAATAAGCAAAAACCAACTGAGGATGAGGGGAGCAAATCTGATGAAGTTTGCCTGAGTGGAACACGGGGTAGGGAAGGGCATGTGACATATTAACAAACAACAAATAGGAAGAATTGATGGAGAACAATGAAGCAAGTAATGTGAAGAATCCACTATTCCTCCCGCAATGTACCCACCCGCCACCGTAGAGACCAACAGATTGCCCAAAACAATGGAGCTGAGTATGAAGGTGCACCCCGCAGCACCTCACCCAATGCAGTGGTGCCCCGAACCCTTGAGATCCAATGGCTACACAATCGGGAGTGGTTCCCGTAGAACTCGAGACCACTCCAAATTTTGTTGAAATTTTTACTTATATTATTTTAAGTCTTAATTTGCTTTTAGTGGTGCCAATAACTCTTACCTATTTTCTTCAAATATTTTCGCAGATTTACTGCTTCTGTCTTATCACAATTTTTGGTTTTGAAATGTCAGAGGAGTCGCAATGTGGGAGAATCTCATTTTCCTCCCCGTATCATAGCTGTAGTGTGTGCAATGTTCAACCATGCCATTCTCCTGGTTCAAAAACCGTTTGTTTCATTTTCTATTAGAGGTACCACACAGTTTCTTTTTGAAAAATAAAATAAAAATAAAAATAAAAAATTTAAGCTGATAATTTTGTGAAATATACTGACATAGAAATACACCATACAGCTGCATTTTTCTACACTTTTGCAAATCATATTTTGTGCCTATATTTTGTGTTTCTACTATGCCTTGGAGTTGAAGAATCAAGCCCCGTGATGTTACCTTAATGAGAACAATTCCCATGCATGATTTCGTTTTTGGTCAATTGAAATCCCAAAGATATATAACCTGAACATTCCCCTTTAGCTAATTCACACACTTATCCTCACTTACACCTCAATAGGTTGGAGAAGCTATATACCTTCCTTTCCACTTTGCAAAGCCACCTTAAATTTGTTGACTCACCCATATTAGGTTTGTGTTACCCATGTATGAAGACCAATGTAGTCTCCAAAATGAAAAGAAAAGAAAAAAGCAAAAAGAAAAGAAAAGGAAGCAGAATAAAAGCTATGACGCTTTGGGTTTTGAAAAACCGTAATAAGGTCCGAGGGGTATATTGTGAGTTTTAAAGCCCGATGTCCTGCAAACCTTAATCAGTCAGAGTCACCTGAGGCCTTAGTGTTCGCTACACTGGTGGATGGGCAGAGCTTAGCATGTTGTATGTGCTAATTTCTAAGTCATTCTGAGTCCGGTGAAGTCCCGCAGAGTTTGTGGTCGGCTGATCCTTTGGCTTGAAGCCCTAACCTTAATTGGTTGGGAGTCATCTGTGGACCTCGCTACACCTGACCCTTGCAAGTCCAGTTTTTAGTATTGCACCCTACATAGCAATCAAGGAAGAAATAAGAGGTAGCTAGTCCTATTTAGGTTGGTTGGCCAGCTTAAGGCCAAAGGCGGTGTGAGCTTTGAAGTAGAGTGAAATAACTTTTCTAAATTTATTGGCTCAAACCGGTTACCTTAGAACAATTAGATTTGGTGGAAATTCGCTTTGATTTCTCGATCCAATGTCAATCTAAAACTAGTTCTTATATGGCTTTTTGCTTCTTTCATGTCGGTTAACCTGGTGTGTAAATTGTTCATTTTAAGAGTAAAGCTCTATCTCGTACATACACTTTTTTGAACCGCATACACTTTTTTTCTAAAAGCACAACATGCATAATTTTATTAGTTTTAGTATCAAGTAAGTATTCAGGCATACTGCCTGGCTGGGAAAGGCATTAAGGCTCAAAAAGTGCTATTGGCCCTATTCAAGATAGGTTTTGAGTGCTTTGTGCACACTAACTATATGATTCAAGCCAATTGTCAAGTGCATGTCCACTTAGTGCTTCTAATTTGTTTTCGAGATCGTTTTGGATAGTTTTGGCTGTGTCTCGGGGAACTTCGGCCAAGAAGCTCGCTTCTCTATCGCGCCGAATGCGAACTCTCGGTAATTTCACCAAGTCGAGGCGTTGAAATGTCAAGATGGGTTGAAGAATTGCAAAGTGATTAATAAAAGTGCAGATGCAAGAGTAAGAACAAAACTAGGATTCGGCTTATGATTGCTGTAATTCGCTAGATCATAAAATTTCAATCATAGCGAAATTTTCGCATCAGAATAACGCATTAGCGAATTTATCGCTATAGCTTAAAATTTTCACTTTCGCTTATCTTCGTGAATCTCAGGCTAGCGAAATTCTCACAGAATATATTAAATTTTCGCTTATACTAATTAAATTTGCCGTACCGTGTTTTTGTGTTTTTGGATTCCAAATCCATCAAGTTTTGATAAATTACTATCTCTGTCTTATTGTAATTTCATATTTTAGGTAGTTTTGTCATTTCACACCATGGTTGGCTATATAAGCCCTCAACTTTGTAACCTGATACAATCTTTTCATTCACATCAGAATCCTAATGCAGTTTTTCATTTTAGGTTACAGCTTTTCTCTCTTTCTCTCTCTTTCTTTCTCTCATTTTCGGGGCTTCCAAACACACTCCTCGAGGATGACAACTCAAGGATGTTTGGCCAAGCCCTCTGAAGAGGAGGGTCACCGGTGGTCTGAGGTAGTTTTTCATGCCCTCTCATTCATCACACCGCATTTATGAGCATTTAAGCCCTCGCATCTCACTCTAGGTTGAACCCAGATCCAGCCCAGCTCACGTATTTCGTAAGCTTTGTGGTTACAAAGTGGATGCTTAATCTAGATCTACTGTCATCCACTTAGTTGTCTCCTATTAATGCCAGTTGCCTTTGAGGTCATATATGCACACGTTAGGACTCAATGCCCATTGAATGCCATATCTCATGAGGGAGTAATTTTAGATTAGATTTAAAAGCAATCAAGGTCCGGCGAATGTTCCACTATAGGTCATTATCCCTAAACGAGGAAACAAACCCGAGGGTATTAACACACCTTAAAAATCCAATCCAAAGGACCCAAGACTTGGCGAGTCTTTTCTAAATTTTCTCTTGCATCAGCACATAACTATCCAACCCATCGCTTTTGAATAAAACTCCAAAATCCAAAGAGAAAATACTATTTTCAACTCAACTCTATTTCTACGAAGAAAAACCTATCCCCTGTGGTTCTAATCTCTAGACCACTATATTGCAAGAGCTTGACTACGCAGTAGGAGGACCCTAGTATAAATTTGCTGATTTCCGATCACCCTACCGTGGCACGGTAATCAAGCATCTTTTAGAAATTATTAGTTCCATAATATTAGTATAACATACCCTGCCACGTCTTATTTTAGGAATTTATCTCTCGTGTCATTCAGAGAGGGTCTCCTTAAAATCGAGTAAAGATACTTCTTCGGGGTATAAGCCACTATTCGACAATTAATTATATGAACAATACCACTTATGATAAATTCAAGCTAAACTCCACAAAATAACCGAATTCAGAATTCAGAAATTGTTCAACAATTAATCCCCAACCCTAGAGGTTGTTTAATGTTCCATCCAGATCCAATCATCACCAATCAAACAAAGTAAGAAAATGAAGAAGAAATCAAGAGACAAGAAGTGAGAAAATCCGCATTTAAGCTTTAATCCTTTGTCCTAACAAAGAATGAATATGAATCTTTGTTACACAAAGGATCGAAATCTCTTAAATAGAAATAAAAATTTGCTCTAAAATCACCAAGACTATTAAAAATAAAAACATGGCAAAAACTGCAACATAAGAGAGAGTGAAACCTGGCTGAGAGAGAAAAACTGGGCCATTCACCTTTGTTCGAACAAGGTGAAATCTGAATTTATGTTATAATGTTGACTAAATCTCTTCAATAGAAATAAAATCTGCTAAAAATTACTTTAAGATCTTAAAAATCTAAAATTCATTAAAACTAGAAAATGGGCGCTCAGAGACAAGAAAGAACCTCAGGGGAGAGGTCCCTCCAATCTTCCCGCCGCCCTTTACCTAAAACGAGTATATATATGGTTCGAGGGTGAATGGGCTTGAAAACAGCCAAACATCACCTTCAGCCTTTTGGGTCTTTCCACATTTAGTCACGAAAAATAACACAGCCATCACTACACATGTAGGTCGCACTAAATTTCTTCTGGTCGCGATAGTTTTTGTTCGCCAATATCATTTCTTTGGGGTCACGATCTTCCGCGATCGTGATAAACAGGTTGTCAAATTTACAGCTTCCTGACAAACAACTCGCTTCTTCTCCAACTTATCTCAACACAACCCTTCTATTTAACTCTGATTTGGGCTGGTATAAACTGTTGGAAAGTTCCTTGAATGTAGAATGTAACCATGAGGAAATCCTTGAATATTTGATGTTCCATATATTAAAAATTTATCTTCCCAATAATAACACATGACCCCGCTGACTCTTGAAATATATTACCTTATTTATTACAATCTACTTTGGTTTCTTTTCATCAATAATCCTACAAAAACCAAGCTTAGAGGAAATTTTATGAGTTCATGAATATGGATACAAAATGCAATAAAATAGCATGTGAAATGAACTTCAAAACATAGACGAGTTTTGCACTCACGCAGGATTTACCTCGCCTGCAAGTCGGTGCCGGTGCATACTATTGATTGTTGTGTCAAGCATGGTTTTTTGCTTTGATGGGCTTCTCTTCCATGTGAGAGGTTTTCATGATATCTCAAGGCAGGTGTATAATGGGTTGACAAATTGGGGTTTGGTTTGAAGTGATAACTCCTCCCCACATTCAAGTAATTTCACTCCTCAAGTTGATAAACTTCCCTCCCACCTACTTCCCCGATCTCGCCTTCTCCTTGCATCAATCCCACTTGCATATTATGTCTTTCCTCTACTGCTTAGCCTATTCACAATAGCATCAAGCTTAGCTTCAATAGCAGCCATTTAGTTCAATTATGGCACACCTCCAACTCTATATCTTCCGCTACTCCCTGGAGCTTCAAAAGGAGTTCTATAATTACACTTTGCCAATTTTTCTATGATCTTATTAGCTTCTTTAACACTCTTTCTCTTGAATGCACCATAACAAGCTGCATCAATGATACCATTGGAAGAGGTCATGGCATGAAATGTAAGATCCAAGCATTTGGTCAATGCAAGTATGCATTGACACCTCTTCAGCAGCTTCTTGTACCTTTCCCAAGCATTGTAGAGGCTTTCATCTTCTCATTGCTTAAAAGAAATTATCTTCCTTCCTCTTTTAGATGTAAGGGCTAGTGGGAAAAATCTTTCCATATAAGCTTCAACAAGCTCTTCCAAAGCATTGACTGAACCATCGGGTAAGGATTCAAACCAAGTTGATGCTATATCCCTATAAGAAAATTGGAATAACTGTAACTTGATTACATCTGATCTCACTCCAAGATGTATTGGCCATCCTTAGAAACCCCCATTGCAAATAGATCCCTGTTATGTTCAGAATCGATTTTGTCAGACCATGGCATTTAAGCCTGGCTCTCCTGTAAATGTTAAAAATTATTAGCATCCACATCACCCCCACAAGAGAGTAGTCTCTCCATCCACCTGTCCCATAGGTCTTCCATAATCCTCCGCCTTGCATTGGTCCCTGCTGAGAATGTTTCAAGGCGATTCCCATGTCTTCTCGTTCGCACCCATCCCTTCAAGTCCAAAGAATCTTAAGCTTCTTAACCTTGTTAATGTTCTTCACTCCTCAAGATCTAGTTGACAACAACCCGTCTTTTCTTTCTATGCACAAACAAAGACCGAAATGCAAGAAACTGATGCCATAGTTAGATCCTGACCAAATCGATCAATACATGATTTAATGATAGCTCAATGAATTCAAATTACTGACCAACCTAAAGAAAATACTAAAAGCGGAGTAATATAAGCTGAAAATTGAATTACAACTAACAAATAAGGAATATAACCTAACAGCCATAACAATCTTACTAAAAAAAATTCAAACACAAACAACTATGATACTAAAATACAATAAAATTTGCACAAATTTCTCTAAGACAACTAATTTAACATCTAGCTGTCTGAGGTAAAAATCGAAGACCAAATTCAAAATTGCATCAAATTAGCAACTTTTAAACAAACCAAATATCGCCTTAAATTCTATTTCAACTCGACAACCACAACAAAATCAAGGAACCAAAATTTATGACATCATACAAGAGACCCTTTAAATACAGTAATCGACGCCAAAAAACTTGATGCAGAATCAAAACCAAGTTCTATTCTTAGGTTAAAACTTATACCACTCGCCATGAGGCAAATTAATATTAAGAGCAAGTGGTATTCAACACAGGGCATTCTATTGCCTCTCAAATTATTTTTTTTCTTTGTAAACTGAACTAGGCCTTGAATATCTGGTAGGCGTACGTGTCGTGATAAGTAATAAAAGTGGAAGACTTCTATATTCGGATATTGTTCCCACAAGGATCTACTAATGTAACTGCGATTGAGTACCTGACATTTAAGTTTGTCACTATTTGACTCACAAGGGCGGTAAGACACTAAATTAACATCATCAAAATGTTTTTGGTTCTTTGTTCTATGCAATGGTTTTTCCAAGGTCTTTCAAATAACGATAGAATTTGGAATGGTTAATATCAATACGTACTTCCAATAGATATGATCGATTCGACACTGGTTTTTGCTAAAGGGGTACTTTAGTTAGATCCGGGTTAACTTCCACAAATCTAACTTTTCACAATCTCACACAAGCTCAACCAAGAACAAGGTTATGTCACTTCATTTTATGAAAATGGGTCCTCAGAAGAAATGGTCCTCAGACCAAGGTTTCCATCAATTCCATGAGTTGGATGAGACCTGATCCTCAAACCAAGGTCAACAAATCCCATCCAATACAACTTAAATCACTACCCTCTGATTAGTTCACATCTCAACTCCATGGACAAGGTTTAATGCTTTTGAACTAAAAAGAAGAAAAACACTCCAATATTAAGCTCAAGAACAAAATGATATGGGATCCAGGTCTCTAAATCACACCTCAATTGTCACTTGAGGGGGATTCATGCGAGTAAAGAGATCTCAAGCAAAGAAATTAAGATCCTTAAAGAATAATGAAGCTTAAGAGAAACAACTTCAATTCACCATATAAAAACTCAATCAATTATCAAACTAACATCAATTATCTCGTAATTCACTAATTCTTAATTAATTCATCCAAATTAGTTGGCCAATTCCTGTGACCAAACATCAATCCTAAGTTGACTGCAAGTTCACAACGTTCAAATCATAATCATAAATTAAAATGAAAAAGAGAATCTCAATGCTCTACTCACCAACAAGAGTTTATTCAACTGTTCACTGAAATTATGAAGCTCCCTTCCTGTCTTCTTCAAGAAATCGAAGTCGGGTCCCCACAAAAGCTAAGCACTCTACCCTAGGAGCTTCTATTTACAAGCCCTAACGATTAGGGCCCCAAAACTCAGGTATGACAATGTGGGACTAGAAAAAGCCCAAGAATCTTCCTTATTACGCCCTAATATTAACAATGTCGACATTCGCAGGATGTCATTGTTGTACCTTTGGTGTTGTGACTTTATATTTTGCTCATCTGTACAATTTCACAACTTTGCTTTTGGTGTCGCGACTCTGCATTTTTGCCTATCTAGAACATGTCGTGACTTTAAGTGTCGATGTCACGACTTTGCTATGATGTCGTTGTCGAGTCGCGACTCTGGATTTGGTGTCTTTAATGTTTCCGCCTTGTTATGATATCGAGACATTTATCTGAAATGGTGTTGCGACTCTAGATGTGTTGCGACTCTAAAGTAGGTGTCGCGACTTTGAATGTTGTCGCTGAATTCTAATGTCACGACTATGATCCTTTTGTTCTTCATCCTTGAGCCGATGTCTCAACTTTGACTATTATTGCTGATGTCGTGACATTTCTGCAATGTCGTGACTTAGATATGATGTCGCGACATTCTTCACCCGAGGTCATGACTCTGATATGATGTCACGACATTCTTTTGCTAATGTCACGACTCTAGACTTTTGACCACTTTTTGCTTCTTTTCTTGCTGTGTTATTTGTTTTTCATTATATTCCTGCAAAAACACTAAATTCCGGGTGGCCATCCATAATTTGTATCTTAAAACAAGTATTCGATAAAAATCATGCATCCATAATCATCAAATCGGGAGTCGATTTTCACAACTGCTTATCCCTTCTTTGCATTTCTATCTCATATAGATTTCAACATTCCTTAACTCAATTTCCTCGCATTGCGCTACCAAGGATGTTCGAAGCCAAACTTTCTATCTACGGAATCGTCTTTAATCTAGAGATATCATAAAATGTGGCTCAAACCTTCGCTATAGATTTCCTTAAGTTGCACCATCAAATCAGATCTTGATCTTATTTATGTTATTCTCTCCCTTCAATTCCCTCTCGCTTCCTTTTCCTTGTCTCTCGGTTTCAGTTCCCTTAATTACTCCTGTCAATGTCAGGGGTGAGGTCTTATGATAGGTCTCTTCTTCCTCCCAGTCTCCTTCTACACCCCCTAAAATACATCGCCTTGTGATTAATGCGGGATGAGGTACTAGTCCCCTGTAGCCCGATGAGCTTAAAAGTCATCTATTTTCAGTCCATTTTTCTGATTAATTTTTACATAAAAAAATTGATTTATATGCAGGAATCTGGAATAAATTTCACCAAATTGTATGCCAGGAAAATCCTAAAGAAGCGTAATTGTAATAAAAAGGGAGCATCGTGGCGCAGCTTAACCGAGAGTAATGGGATGAAGTGTGGCAAAGAAGAACGACATGCGATGAAAGGTCAATAAAATGTCATAA
Organism: Tetrastigma voinierianum; assembly: GCA_016808115.1. Taxonomy (NCBI): domain Eukaryota; kingdom Viridiplantae; phylum Streptophyta; class Magnoliopsida; order Vitales; family Vitaceae; genus Tetrastigma; species Tetrastigma voinierianum. Next base: position 5,506,804 of record JAEQBH010000911.1, on the reverse strand, counting down.
GCTTTGATGTATAATCAGCAAAATGCGCATTCAAAGTTACATCGTTGAACTCAATGCGAAATGAATCTTAATTGAAAAGAAACAAGAGCTGATGAAAGAAACTCAAGTTAAACAACTTTGGGATTGAGTCGAATGCATGTTTATTTCTTGTAAAATTATTGTCCGGTTGTTTGAATTCCGCATAAATTTGGGATTAACACCCGCTCGACACAGTTTTGAGCTTTGACAAGAAGTCAATGTATGGTATAATTCGCGACTTAGAAACTCACTTCCATTGAATTGACGCTATTGTCGTAAATTATTCTTCCCGCAAAGATTTCATTCATTATTTATCGAACTCGATATTAAACTCCATTCTGCTGGTTTTGCTTTGTTTCGAATTTCATCCCAATGTCACTCCCATACCCATGAATCGAGGTCAAGCTTAGCTCGATTTCAGAGGCCCCGGAAAGGACACAGAGAAGGCATTCCCCGAGAGGCGGAATCACCTTAAAGGTATTTGAACCCGACATTGTCGATCTAATGTGCTCGGGATATTTAACTCAATACATCCTCTTTCACTTGTAACCGAAAGAATGAAGCTTCCAGTTTTAGTTATTAATTTAAGTACGCAGAGTTCACCTCAATTCGAATAGTGAATTTGATCCGTGTAGCAAGGATCCCAATCAAGGAAAGAGTGTCGCCCTAATTTTGAGGATGAGGAACTTAGTGATAGTGCAAACCTCTCGCAATGACTATATCGAAGGAGCTCGTGCCTGCGTTCATGTCAGGGTACATGAAGCATTGAGAATGAAAATACCGCAACAAGGCTACTAGATTTGGGTAAGTAGTTATCTCAACTCCTCTGCTCGAGAGAAACAAGAAAGGTGAAATGGGATGAACGGTGTGGTTTGGAGAGATCCAGCTACAATTATCTTAATCCTTGACTAGTTTTAAAATCAGGTCTAAAGCAAAAGCCGCAGCGATGCATCAGAATTGATTCTTCGCCAATAGGGCCATTATTCAATGTTTTCTTTGTGAGATAACTAGTCTGTCTAAATTTCTGAGCTATTTTAATATTTAATATTCAATTCATCTGTTATTCATTCATTTTCTTTACATCATTCTTTTCAAGCTTTCAAAGAAAATCCCATTATCAAAGATATCATTCAAATAGTATGGAGCTTAAGTATTTAAAGAAGCGAATTTAAAAATTCTCGAGATCTCTGTGGATCGATGATCGACTTAACCAATTGCCACTTGTTCGATTCAGGGGTGACTTCTTGGTAAAGAGATCGGATCAAAACCACAAAGAAAATGGTTTACTTTATGAAAATTTAATCAACACCATAGACAAAGAAACCACACCGTGTTTTATGGTTTATTTAATTATGACCAGATAATAATCCTTGGGTAATAAGTCATAATTTGAATAGGCGCTTTGATCCGCTACTAATTTATAGATGTAGTCAACAGTTCCGCCGCCGTCGTGATTGGAGCACGTCCTCGTGATAACGTCATAAATTTGTATACATCATATGGTCCAGTCAACAAGTTTTATGGCGCCGTTGCCAGGGATCGGAAGAATTCAGTAGATCAATATTCGATGAAAGCATGAAATGCTAATTTTACATTTAAAAGAAAAATAATACAAAATAGTTTTTAAAAGCAAATGTTATTAGCCACTAGCCCTTTAACAAAGCTCATATTGAAAATATTTGTTAGCTCGATTAATCCTATTAATGTAAGTGTTTTTGATTTCTAGGAAAACTTCTTAATGCACAAATCCGATAACACCTAATTCATTCGCCAGAGCTCAAACTGGGGAAGAACACTCGGCTTCGAAAGGCAAAAGGTCGAAAACTCACCATGGCAGACAGCGCCGTGATCAGACCGGGTTATATAATTCAACAAGAGCCATGTCCAATCACCGATACACAGGTATTTCTGGAGACCAACATCAGATGAATACTGCAATCCGGGACAAATTTCCTATGACTTGATGTTAATAATTTCGAATCAAGCCAAGATCAGACATGTAATGGTTCAAGAATATCAGCGATCTGGTTATCCTAATGTAAGATCGATATGAGCATCCGAAGGTCTGTGAAGGGCCAACAAGGTGAAGTTGAATGGGTGAGACCAGAGGTCATAAAATTGCATTTATTCCCATTTTCTTCGGAGATACAACAGCCACATGGTATGAATCTCTACCATGTTGTTCTCATCGATACTGGGAGGAGCGGTAGTTTTCCACGGTAGATTCTTTCCACCTTCACTCACCGAGGCTGATGGCAGACATCATAAAACTGTTGGTAAGATGGTGTTCTCGTTTTAAAGTCAAGATCAAAACAGTTGTCGTAAGTGAGGGTATGTCCAATAACATGATTAATTGAATATATTCACATGATAGTATCGCTAAAAATGAATGACAGAACAAGAAAAAGGTTTATTAATAGATACTATGCAGATATCAATCAAAGCGTTAGAGTACGAGAACCTGATTCAGCACCAACAATAACACAATACAGCTCCATCGGAAGTTTCAAGAGTAATCGCAGAGCGGAGTGTTATCGAGTTCACAACAAAGATTTGATAAACACGTTACGTTAAAAAGCCGGATAACAGTACAACAGACGCTAAAACAGGAGTGAAGAGCACCGCCATGAAACAGTAAAGTCGCCTGAGGTATCACGGATGGTGTTTTCTGTTCCACCGAAGAACCTGTCATGATGGCCGAGAGGTTAAGTACTCGGGAGAGCAAGAAGTTCATCACTTCAAAACTAAATCCTAAACTCACCAGCACATTATCATCCACTCCATATCCATGAAATATATGGTGGAGGGGTCTCTACAAGGCCAAAGGCATGAACAACATCCTCAAGAACGACATCAGGCAAATACCAAGGTTCCAACAACAAAGAGAAAGGAGAAATAGAAATGAATATCGTGGTCAAAGGAGATTCCACCATTTAAAGATCAATTGCCGCACCATGGGGGACAACAAGAAGTCAAGAACCTCCATGAACAAAAGTTTGCGTAATCGGGAAGGCCTCAAATGCCACTCCTCAAATTTTCAAGACCACTAATGCTCCTCTAAGAACCTGGAGACACAGATAGGGCAACTGGCCCTAAACCTGCAAAATCAGATGAAAGATGCCTTCTCGCGATGCCACGAAGAAGAATCCAAAAGATCGTATGGCAGCAAATTTATAAGGGAAAGACTTGGAGAAGAAGATTTAAAAGATGAAAGCAACCAAAAATATATGTCTTAAATCGCTGGAAAGCAACTGGAAGGGAAAAGAAAGACATGAAACAAATGTCGAGAAGAAGGAAGCAAGAAGAAGAACTAGAACAATCAAACATATCTCATTTTACAAGGCCGCAGAAATAAAAATAGAGGAACGGGGCTTATACATGTTCTTAAAGATCCTTGGGTCAAAATCAGCATGCTTCACGTAAGTCAACACCCACATGCTACTTTATGCAAAATTTTTGAAAGACATACTGAGCCAAAAGAGGAAGATTGTCAAGAAGGAATTGTGAATTTGACGCACCCTGCAAATCGTGATCAAGAGAGTCTTACCAAAGACAAGGATCCAGTGAGCTTTACCATTCTCGCACTATCGAGAGTTTGAGTTCCAGCTCTCGTGGACTCAAAAAGCCAAGATAAACAATGCCTTATTCTCGTTGCCAAGAAGTTAAGTCTGGGGAGACATCCCACTAATGGGGGGTTGTCACCCTCCAAATGGCAGATAGAACCCTGGCAAAACCTGAAGGAATCATAGGAAGAGCAAAGGCCGGGTCAAGGTGGGTGGCCCTATTTTTCCAACCGACTTCATCATACCGGATATGGAGGAAGATTCACAAGTCCTTCAAGGTCGGGAAGGCTATTTCTAGCAACTCGGAGCGCTTCTAATCGATATAAGGGAATTTCTACGTCAGTTGAGAAGAGACAAATGACTCACTTACTCAGGAGTTTGAAGAATTTAGATATAGAGTGTGGATTTATCGTAATCCGCAATGACAGAAATGAACTCCATCTTAACAAGCACGCGACAAAGATGAAGAATATGCATTGATTACGGTAGTTTAACACAAAGAACCAGAAAGATCATTTTCCCTTACCTCATTGATCGACGCTAGACAGTTAGCAGACATCATCATTTTGTTCCTGATGGATATTCAAAGTTATAAACTGCATTGCAATTGCACTTGAGGACCAAGAAAAGACTACATTTACATGCCCCCATGGTACCCTTTGCTTTCGTAAGGATGCCATCTGGGCCATGCAATGCCCCCGCTACTTCTGTAGATGTATGATGCTCGATGTTCTCGCATTTGAATGAGGAAGTCGCTGAGATTTTGGCATGACTTCACAACAGCACATCCAGCTTTTGAAGGTTCGAGCAACCGAAACAAGACTTCAAAGATGCAAGGACAAAATAAATTAGCATTGAATTTGGGAAAATGCTACTTCATGGTGACGTATGTACACTCGGGTCATAAAATTTATGCTAAAGGCAGAATACACTAACTAAGATTTCCATTATCAAAACCTTAGCACCTCCCACAACAATAAAAGGTATAAGGAGTTTCTTGGGGCATAGTCGGATTTAATGAGATTCATCAAAGATTTCTCAAGATAGCCGAACACTATGTATTTTCATCGAAGACACGTAAGTTTAATTTCGAAGTGGATTCCTGAAGGCTGGCCTTTGAAGAAATCAAGATCAGACTGTTCGCACTCATCAAGGCTGCACCATAATGGGACTGGATTCGGCGTAATGTGATGCCAAGACTTCGCAATGGGGGCCGATTGGGGCAAAGAAAGGATAAATATTCGTGAGCGCCATATACTGCGCTAGCAAACCTCAATGAATAAGAAAAACTATTCCACAACCAAAGGAGATGCTAGCCATAGTGTTTGCTTGCGAAATTCAGCCATACATTCTGGATCCGGCGTTATAGTTCACATGTACTCATGCAAACCATCAAATATCCGATGCCAAAAATGCACGTCTTCAAGACTGACACGCGGCGATACCACCCGCAAGAGTTTGATCCGAGATTTAACGATAGCGCGATGTGACAATGTGATAGCCGAATGGTTTATCCAACAGAAAGAAATCAAGGTAAGAGAGGAGATAAGACTAACAGAGAATTTCCTGGGATGAAGAACTATTTCAATTGTCATTCCAAATGCCATGGTATGTCGATATTGTGAATTACTTAGCTTGTGGAGAGTTCCTTCCTTAATTCAAATTAACAACATAAAAGAAAGCTCGGACTCCATGTGCCAGATATTATATCTGGATGGCCCACTTTGGCTTAAGAGGGGTGCCTGAGATGATCACAAGAATGATGCGCTGAGGTGAACAAAGAATACAATGAATGCCATGCATCACCATATGGGGGCATTTTTCCTGAGAAAGAACAGGCTCAAAAGATACTCCAATCGATTTTATTTAGTCATCAGTCTAGGACCGTATTGAAATGGGTCAAATTATGATAGATGCCAAAAGATTGGAAATATCAAGAAGAATGAAAATGCCCCACGAGGCATATTGGTGGTAAATTTTTGATGTATGGGGGATAGATTCTATGGGACCCTTTCCACAAATCGTCTGAAACCTGTATATACTGCTAGCAGTGGATTATGTTTCTAAACGCGGAAGCCATAGTCGCCAAGAAATGATGTTAATACGCTTAAGAGTTTTTGCAAAAGAACATATTGAGCAAGATTTGGAACACCTTAACTATCATCACTGATGGGGAAGCCATCTCAAAACAAATTTCAGAAAGCTCATGAGTAGATATGGATCAAACATATAATGGTATTTCAGCTTTTATCATCCTGCATATTAATGGGCAAGCGTAGTTCTCCGCTGCAGATTAAAAGGATCCCGGAAAGATCGTCTGCCGAAGGATTGGTCTTCCAAACTTGATGACACTGTGGGCCACAGGATCGCATTCAAAACTCCCATCGGGATGTCCCCATAGATTTGGTATTGCAAGCTATGTCACCTCCCTTTGAATTAGAATACAAAGTTAAAGTGGCTATCAAGAAGTCGAATTTCGATTAAACACAAAATGTGAAGAGAGATCGCTTTCCAACCGTGAATAATGAATCCAAAGAACCAGAAATGAAGCCTATGATAAATGCTAAGATCTAAGCAAAGACAAGACAAAGAAATGAACATCAAGGATCTTTAGAAGAACTTTCAAAGAAGATCAGTTCCGCTTATCATCCCCAGACATGATTGTTTCAAAATTGAAATCAAGGTGGAGTGGACTATATACAAGGTGTCAAGCACTCATCTTCTCGAGCAAGAATACTCAAGACTCATGTCGGGAGGAACTGAAGTTTCAATACGAGACTGAAGAATATCAAGCAATGAAGAAAAAGAAGAGTCATTAACTCGGTTCATCGAGAAAGAAAATCAAAACAAAGAAGTCCAGCCTAAGGACTCAAAATCGGAGTGAAATTACGATAAGCAACCCATGTGAGACTTTAATTGCTTACTTTTGGGGACCGTGAATATTTTTAGAATTCAATTCTTGATTTTATTTTCTCTAGTTTTTATAGTGATTGGGCTAGTAATATGGAAGTTAATTTTGTTTAATTAAATCCTTTCAGAATGTCATGTATATGCAGTAAAAGGTAAAGGAAGGAGAGAAGGAGACAATTCCAGGACAACTCCAGCAATTCACAGGAAGGAGCTTTTTTGAAAAAAAAAAAGGGGAAGCATTCTTTTCCCTATACAAATTCTGTGAAAAGTGAATAGAATATGTGTTTGAATTTAATCAGGTGTTTACTTTTGCTTATTGTTAAGAATAAAAGAGAATTTAGCTCAAGAATAAAAATACCGACATATCATAATATGAGCCATTTTTAGGTGATTGATTAGGATGAAAGGATGAAGTAAAGTACAATGCAAAATAAGAGCTAAATGATGTGCAATTTAATCAAGCATAAATTGCGATTTAGTTTGAATTTTAAGCACAAGTCCGTGATATGAAGGTTATACAATTGAAGGAATAAAAACAATTTTTTTTGAGTTTGTGGTATTAAACAGTGAGTCAAGGAATCTGCGGGAAATAACATCATTTAAATTCCTCATCCACCGATGCGAGTCAAGAAAAATCCTCAAAGGCTAGTCACAATCAACTCCAATTCTAGAACTTGTTATTTAGGTCCATCAAGGAACTGAATGATATAACCAATTAAGAAATGATGTGCCATCCTTGGAAAGTTTGAGCCATTCTTAGCTATCCCTACTTATATGTCGATGCATATACTTTAGTTCAAGAAATTGAGCCAAAATAAGCCTTATTTTCAAAATCAGCCAATAAAGACCCCAACCCATCCTAAGGAATCAATCCTCCAAAGAACCTGTGATTACCAAAGAATTCAAGGAGAGAGGAAGAAATAAAGTTCGAGGGAGCATAAATTTTTGAGGAATTCAAAGAGAAAATATAGAAAAAGGGAATGAGGAGAAAAAGATCTACATCAGAAAATACAGTGGAAAAGAAAGCTCAAGGGAATAGGTTTTGCTCCCTGTGGCCTACTTCTGAACAATAAGTCTGATATGTCAAAATACCTAAATCTAATGCTATCTGGTAAGGGAGTTACTAACCCAAAGTTCTATGAGTGCTGGGAAAGTCCTAAGAAGACAAAAACATTGTATTATTCCCGACTATTATAGAAAAGAAAAAAAAATTTCCTCAAATTGAATTCAGAATGAGAAATGGGAACAGGCGGCGTCAATAGAAGAAAATCATCGGTATCCCAAACATAAATGAAGTCCAGGAGTTGACCAAGAAACCATGCATGAGAAAAAGAGCAATGTGTATGAAAAAGGAAAAGGAGTATTGGTAATCTTAACCTAAAATCCCATCCATCCACGATCTAAGCTTCAACATTATAAGCCCAAAAGACCTGATTGATTCTGAAGGTTGTAATAACTTATATTAGTGGAGATCAATATGAACAACAAGCCTATGGACTTTGGCACAACCCAGGAAAAGATCAAAACGGTGAACATCCTCTAAGGGTTAATCATAGACCTTAATAAGGAAATGAGAAAGGAAACCAACTTACTCTTTAGCAAGATTTCAATTGACCTTACCTGCTTATAAAACAAATTCAACAATTTCGTTATGTACACTGATTGAGTAGAAACGAATTCCTCGATTCGACTTGAACAATACACAAAAAGAATGCAAATTTCTAGTCTTTCAATTAAATTAAGGTAACTGCAAAATAGAACAGAATGTCCTTTTGTTTGAGGACAAACAAATTTTTTCTTTCTTTTTGCTCTTCGTACACAAAATTTTAAGTTCGGGGGGGGGAGTTTGATGAGCTTAAAAGTCATCTATTTTCAGTCCATTTTTCCTGACACTTTTACATAAAAAACTCGATTACATGAGGGTAACTGAATAAACTTCACTCACCCTTCACAGAATAGAAATCCCAAAGAAATGTTAAATTGCAATAAAATGCGAGCGGTAATGGGGCGTGAGCGGAACCGATATAATGGGATGAAGCAGGCAGCAAGAACGACGACAAGGATGAAAGGACCAAATGTTGCTAAGAGCTTCACAAAGAATCAGCTCGCGCATTCAGTTACATCGGAACCTGGGGCCGCAAATGAATCTTAATTGAAACGAAATGAGCCGAGGAAAGAAACTGCTGTCAACCAGAATTGAAGAAGAAGAAGAAACAATGTCGCGACATCTGACTGTAGTCGCGACATCAACGCTTACAATGTAAGGCCGCGACATCACGCAAGGAGTAAAGTTGTCGCTGGTGAACAATTTCACAAGATAGGCCCATAACACTGTCGTCGCTACATCAATTACGGAAGACGTGAGGTCGCGATACAACACGTCAGCCGCCATAACAATTGTATTGATCTAAGTCGCGACAACAACCCGTAATCGTCGCGACATTAGTCGCATGGACCGGCTGGGCCTGACAACAGTCGTCACGACGCGGAGTTTCAATAAGAAGAGGTCGCGACAAGATCGTTTCGCCGCGACACCACTTTCACTTACATGTCGCAACCACATAGAGGCTCCCCGCGACAAGGATCATGACAAGAATGCAGGTCGCTGACAAGAGCTCTCGATGTCACGATGCATCGCTTTACTAGGCGTTTAACAAAGTCCAAAAAGAAATGCATCGAAATTAGGCCCAACTTCAACCCTATAAATAATGGTCGCTACCAAAAGAAACGCAGCTCGGGGGCGACTTGAAAGAGAGATCTCAAGGTCAAGGCCCCGTATTATTTTCTTTTTCTTTTCTTTTCTTTGTTTTCGTTCTTTTCCATTTTATTTTAGATTAGATTAGTTTGTATTTCTTTCTAATTTGATTTGAATGTTAGTCAGAAGGATTTAGCCGAATGCAGCATTTGTATTTGTGGTTCATCACCGGGTTTGCTTGCACCTGCATAAATTTTGGATTTAACACCAGCTTCGATTTATTAAAGTGGTTTTCTTGATTAGCAAGCCAATGTATGGTATAATTTAATTTAGAAACCCAAACTTTCCCATTGAATTGACGTTATTATCGTGAATTATCTCTTCCCGCAGCATTTTATTCATTATAAATAACTCGTATATCAATCGACTTGTTTGGTTTTGTTTAGTCTGAATTGATCCCAATGTCGGGCCTCCCTGCACTCCATAACGAGATTGTTTCGCCGATTCGTGAGGCCCTCCCGAGGACACAGAGAAGGCATTCCTGAGAGTAAGGAACAATTTTGGGAAGGTATTTGAACTTGATATTGCCGATCTTAATGCTCAGATATTTAACTAATACATCCTATTTCACTGTAACCGAGAAATGAGCTGAGTGCGAGAGTTATTAATTTAAGTATGCAGAGAGTTCACCTCAATTCGAATAGTGAATTCGATCCCGTGTTAGCAAGGATCTAATCGCGAAAGAGTGTCGTTCTAATTTTGAGGATTAGAGTCCAAAGATAGTGCAAACCTCTACAATGACTATATTGAAGGAGCTCAGGTTTGGCAAATTCATGTCAAAGAAGTATCGAGAATGAAAACACCCGTAACAAGGCTACTAGATTTAAAGAAGTTATCTCACCCTTCCGTGTTCCAGAGAACAGCTTAAGGTGAAATGATGAACTATGTGGTTTTGGAGAAAGATCCAGTCACACTCATCTTAATCTCGGACTAGTTTTTTTAAAAATCAGAAGTTCGAAGCAAAAGTTACAAAGATAGATCAGAGAACTGATTCTACACAATAGCTGATTATTCAATGCCTTCAGAGAGATAATCGTTCAATCTAAATTTGTTATTTTAATATTTCAATATTCACCATTTGTTATTCATTCATTTTTCTTTTGCATCATTCTTTTCTTAAGTCTTTCAAAGAGAATGTAATCCGACATATCAGATAGTCATCGTCTAAATAGTGCATGGAGCTTAAGTAGCCAGTAGTTGGACGAAAAATTCGAGATCTCCGTGGGATCGATATCCGTGATCTAACCAACTCACTATTTGTCTATCCGTGCACTTGGCAAAGATAACGATCAAAACCACAAAGAAAACACTTACTCTTTATGAAAAATTTTAATCAACACTCGATAAAGAAACCCAGTTTTGGCTGTTTATTTAATGAGACCAGATAATAATCCTTGGGTAATGTCACAAATTTGAATAGGTCTTATCCATAACACCCTATAGATGTAGTCAACAAGTTTTATGGCGCCCGTCGGATTAGATACGTCCTGCGGATTACGTCATAAATTTGTATACATCATATGGTCCAGTCAACATAGCCTCCTATGTAATAACTTAAAATTGAGTTCTATATGATTTTTCCAACACTGAACTTGTACCCCTTCAAAATGGCATACAACAGTACTGCTTCCTTTTCCCTGACCGTACTCAAATGCTTAGAAGGTAAAATGACTGAGTAGAGAAAATAAAACCAGACCTTGGCTTGTTCAGTGAACGAACCTTTTGCAATGGACTCATGTGGGTTATTCTTGGTGGCATTCCATTTCCCTTTACCATCAGCCAACAAATCAACAATTTTCTGGAAGTCTGGTTCTTTTACTAATCTCTTGAACTTTGAACCATTCTTTCTCTCATTTATTCCTGATATACACTGTCTTGTCCCTCATTCCCATCATGTTTGCCTAGAATTCCTTCATAACATCTATGAATCCAAGAGCCTTATGCTCATAGAAAAGATGTCATCCTTTGCTCTCAACTATTTCCAAGAATTAAGAGATGAATTTGCTTAAACCTCTTTTTCCAATAAAGTCTTTGTGTTGTAGTTTGTCCCTCCATGTGGAATAAGCACACTTTAAGACCAAATCGCTTGCTTTTTCTTCATTTCGCTTAGCTCTAGCTTCATTAGCTCCTCTCCTCCTCTTTCTGGTTTCTTCAACTGGTTGCTCAATCTTCGCTCTCGGCTTCGCCTTCCAAGTCCATTCTTGTTTCGCCTCGAGTTGCTTAGACTCCGTTTCTTCCTCTACATTCGATATTCTTCCATCATTTCATTCAGATAGGGAATAAGGTATAATGATAGACATACTGCATAGTATTTGGAATCTAGGGTTTTCTAAAGGAGAGAAAGAGATTTGGTGAAGAAAGATGAGTGGGTTGATTGTTTATGAGGCAGGCGGCCTTTCAGGTTTCAAAAACTATCTATTTCTAGGCTAAATGTTTTGTTGCGCCATAGAGAAATAATTTCGCGACATATTTTTTTAACAGAGCAAGAATGTCACGACAAGAAAAATATGATGTTCAAGTGTATTTATGTTGTGACAAAGAGAAATATGTCGTGACAAACACTTTCTCGCAAGATCAGAGTTTAGAGCCAATTTGGTCACGACATAGAGAAATAATGTCGTGACCTAGTTCAGTCATCTCACTTAACATAATGTCGCGACATAAAGAAATATGTCACGACATACTTCCCTACGACTCCAAATAGGCTAATTACACTCTTTGTCATGACAAAGAGTACGAGTGTCGCAACATAGTCGAAACAACGTCACGACAATCTTATGGCTTTCCTCAAAATTTCACACTTAACATTTTTCAATCAACACACAAATAACAGTATGCAATATTTTTCTCCCACTCAAATTATAATTAGAAAAACATGATCTAATCATCACGTAACCTCAATTCAAGTAATAACAATCACACCATTTCTTCACTTCATAATCTCAAGACATTATTCATCAAGGTAGTCAAGATCATACACCAAAGTTATTACAACCCTTATTCTAAATTTAAAATCTCACATTTCCTCAACCTAACTATTCATCCTCATTAAGGACAAGTTTAAGGAAAGAGAAATCCCTCAGAGCAACGTCCCGCCTAATAAGTCTGAGAATGAATGATTCCAAATAAAATCCATCTCTAGTACAACTTTGTTGTCCTGAAAAATTAACAAAATTTACTAAATAAAATTTCAAACAAAATTACAACTAAAATTCAAACATTATCCAGTGATAAATGTTTAATCATGAAATTAATATTTTGCTTAGGTTGCCTCACAAGAAGCTTCGTTTCAGCTTTACAATCCTAGCATTAGACATTCATAAAGAAATGTTTTCCTTTCATCAAAATTCTCATATCTCTTCAAAATCTGGAACTAATCCTCATTTAACGAACTTTGGGTCAACAACTCCCATACCAGTTTGCATTAGCGTACTAGGATTTGAAGCACCCCTAAGAACTTAATTGTTCATGAGAATAACAAAAAATAAGACCAACCATTCCACCTTGATACTTTTCTTTTCACATCTTCTTTTCTTCATTCTTTTCATCTTTCCTCATCTCAATTTATTTTCCTTTCTCAACCCTTTTTGTCCTTCTTCATAATTTGAAATAATATTCCTCAAACCTGTCCTCTTCTATTATTGATGTATTTGTATTGTAATCTGGGCAAATAAGGGTTCTTTACTGTAGGATCATGTTCAAGGGAGGATCTAGGCTTTTCATTTGCTGGTTTATGATGAAATTGGCTATTGACTCGAATAAGGAACTAATGTGTATGCTTATGCATATTATAAGGGTATGCTTTGAAAGGCTCAAACTTCTAATAATGGCCTATATCATTTTCTGTTAGTGGCATTGCTTAGGATTTCACCTTGACTAATAATCTGACAAGTTCTATGACATTTGGAGATTTAAATGTGATAGATCCCAGAAGATTTCCCTAATCTTAGCACAATTTGTTTCAGAGATACTTTTGACCATGTGTAGTGTTTATCTGGATTCATAATAACTAAACTGTTTACAAAAACAGAATCATAGGTCTTATTTGTTCCATCAATTTGTTGCAATTTTCCTTATTCTTTGAAGTTCAACACATTTAGTAATATCCTTACAAGTTTCCTCTTTCAGTTCATTTCATCCTACTGATGAGTCCAAAAACTCATTAAATTTTTAATCCATTTTTCTGAGTATATTACGAGTTAAATGTCGATTTATTCATAAATGTGGATCTTTACTCAAATCTCATTTTGCAGAAAATACAAAGAAAAGCTAAAATTTCAAAGTAAACCAAAAGAGACCAAATTTACAAGCAGACCAAGTCGCAACTGAAACCTGGTCGCTACAGAGTTAATTGTCGGGCCGAGCCCAAGTCACGATATCACCAATTTACGCTTATAAGAAATAAGTCCTAAATAAGTGAAGTAGTGACTTGAAGAAAGAAGTTGAGACAAAGTGAAAATGTATTCGACTAAAGGAAATATAAAAGAAATCCATGTCGCGACACCACTCTGATATGTGACACCATAGCTCTAGTGGCCGAGAATTAGCGACATCACTCAGATGTCGCGATGTGGATCCGTTAATGAAGCCACAAGAGAGGTCTTATGGTAAAGACATTGCAGCTAGTTTTTAATGAAAGGTTCCAAATGAGAGTCCGCGACATCTTGTTTAGGTCGCGACATGAAAGCGAGGCTGAAGTCTTAATGAACTGAAGTTCGACCATTTAATGATCATGAACATAAGCGATGTCAAGTAGCGGGTTTAGGTCGACACGGAGAAGGCTAAGCGAGACGACAAAGAGGAATTCGCGCGACATCACCTTGGTCGCGACTTGGAATAAAATTGGGAAAGATAAAGCCGGTTGCAACAAAGAAGCGAGGTTGTGACGGAAGAAAGAAATGGCCGTGAAAATTCGTGACATCACGGGAGGTTGCGATAACATTGAGAAACACATGAAGGGTGAAGACCACCAGCCTGCTTGCTGCAAGAAATCCAGGTCACAACATGAAGCCATCTTATAAAATAAGGTGGTCGCTGACCTCAAGCTGGCATTTGCAACTCGGAAGGCTGGAAGAAGAGAAGAGACAACGATGTTGCGACATCAGTGGTCGCGATCTCGACAAGGAGAGCTCTTGAGCAAATAAGGTCGCAACTACAAACGATGTCGCGACCATGGATCAAGGCAGTTGCAAGAAAACTAGTTGCAATAGAAACAAAGAGGTCGCGACTGATCACGAGCAATCAAGAGAAATCCATGTCGCGACATCAACTCGAAAGTGCGACATAAGGCGATATTTAGAACTTTCTTTGGGAAATCAACTTGGAGATTTTTGGGGATTCGGCCCAATTCCTTTTTACAGTATAAATAGACAACTTTAGAATAGTAAGAATGACTTAGTCTTCACTGCAGAGAAAGGAAGGAGGAGGAACTCGGTGTATATAGTTTAGATTAGATTTTTATTTATTTTTATTTTTAGTTTATTTCTTTTCAGGATTTGAATCTGCGAATTGTGCATAGACAAGTAGAGCTGGATTTTATTACTGTTATTTTCTTAGTATTACTGCCTGAAAATTTATAAATTATAGACAAATTTATGGAATTTGTTTCTTCTCGGTTTATTACCAGTCTTGTGGTTGTCGTGATCGGTACTCCGTTCAGCCAGTCGCGATACGATGTCAGTAGCGACTCTGTTTGGTTGATTACATTTAGTTCTGTTTCTGCACAAATGGAGAACTACTTTGGGTTTGGTTTACTTAATTAGTGTCATTTGAATTGATAAGTTCCCGATGAAGTAGTCTGCAGAATGCGGTTGAAGAATGTATCTTGCTCGATATCAGGATGCCCTCTGGTGACACGAGACGGAGATTCACAGTGAGGTATTCTTTCTGGGTATGCTAGACTACCATTATTATTTGTAAGCTCTAGTTCATTTGATAAATCACATTCACTCATAATTGAAGTTGGAGAGTGTATTTAACAATATAAATAATCGAAGTTCACTAATCTAAAGGTAAGTTCTAACCGTGTTAGCTTAGATCCTAAATCAAGGGAAAGGGACGAACCCATAGATATGAAGGTTAAACCACCAATTAAGTAGTAGAAGCTTTGCACAGAAAAATCTACGAGAAAAGGAAAAGCAAAAGGTCTGTTTGTCAGCCAGGAAATGGGTGTAGTATCGAGAGAAAAATACCCGGATCTTGAAAGAGGAATTTGGAATCTGAGGTAGTTGGTTGGATCTTGTCTTGAGAGAAACAGGATATCTAACGATAGATATGGGAAAATCAATTCAACAATTAGAAATCTTGGACAAAACCCGGATCTGTACATGAAACGGAAGCGATGTATTTTCGTGTTTGATTGGCTTGTTTCATTGTATTTCACTGATAGTTTCGTTTCTCACAGGAGACTGATTCAATCGTCTTTATAGATCTGATTTATTTTTATTCGTTTACTTTTATTAGCTTAGTTTGATAATATTCAATAGTATAGGATCGTTAATTTTTGTTGTTTAGATAAAACTTTCACTATGAGTTCTTAGTCGAAATAGTATGGAATTTTAGTAATTACAGGGTAGTTGATCTTTAATTCGATGCCAATCTACGTGGGAATGATACGGACTTACATTTGGATTTACTACTTGTATGACTGTGCACTTGCGGTGTCATAGACTTATTATATTGCAAATCATGAATATTAAGAAGATTATTTATCAAGCAAACTTATCCAAAGTGACATGGATGCAAGAGAGTGTAAGGCTATTATAACTATGTTAATTTGAGGTCTTTAGTCTATTTAGAAAAATGAGCAAGTTTTTATAGGCGTCGTTGTCGTGGATTGAAGAATTAAAGAGATCAATATTACGACAAAGGAAATGCTAATTTGGACATTTATAAAAGAAAAAAGTAAAAAGCCGGTTTTTTCCAACGGTGGCTACACGACCATGATCTTTATGGCCCGGAGTTGAAAATATTTTTAGTTTGACTAATCCTGTGTCCACGAGTATGTTTATATTTCAAGAGACCCTTTAATGCATAGAAATGAGTTCGACACGATTCAAGCGGACGAATTGGAAAGAGGCTTTTTCGGAAGCTTAAGAGAAAGACAAAAGAGCGAAAGCAGCTATGGCATATGAGAGACATGACCAGACGGAGGAGCAAGGACGGCGCGGAAGGCACTCATTATTCTTTCGACACAATGGAGGATTTAAGGCTGTGTCGGGAAAGGTGATGTGCAATCCAGGCGACCTCTTGTGGATGCAAATAACTTTGAACTAAAGCCAGCCTTGATTACAATGGTGCGACATCAGTTCAACGGTCACCCAGCAGAAGACGAGCAGGCACAGGAGATTTCTCGGGATGGAAAATCTGATGAAGCGGAATGGTGTGAGACCCGGAAAGTGAAATAAAGTTGCATCTCTTCCCATTTTCTTTGAGATATAGTAGCCACATGGTATGAATCATTACCATATGGATTCGATTGATACTTGGAAGAGTTGAGCAGAAGCATACTTGGGCGAGTTCTTTCCCCGTCTCTATTATTAGAGAGAATAAAGAGCGTAATAGTATTCCAACAGGGAAGATGAGGCCTATATGTAGCACAGGAAGATTCGAGAGGTTCTTGAAGAAAGAGGTGCCCTATGCATGGGATTGATTTAAAAACCCAGATGGATATAGTGTATCATGCCTTAAAATGATACATCTAAAGGCATTATAGATGCTTCATGCTGTGGAGCATTCAAAAGAAAAGTCATAAGAAAGAAATTTAGAGATCGATAGAACACTGGCCAAATGCAATATGAAAGCTCCATGTCGAGTTTTTCAGGGTAATAACCCAGAGGAAAAGGGGTCATGGGCTGAGCAAAATAAACTGGCCATGGAAACGAAGTTAGATGCCATAATGCATAGGATGGACAAACATGAGGAGAAAAATACTGCTTGCTCGCTGAAATAGGAAGGCGTTGGAAGAGACATATGAGAAGAGGTGTGGTGTACCTTATGAAGAAGAGTCTTATGGTGCTGAGGAGGTTAAGTACGTTAATGAGCCAAGAAATTACCATTTCAAGCCAAATCCTAACCTTCCCACACATTACAACCCAGCATTTCTGGAACCATGAAAATTTCTCATATGGTGGAGGGGCATTACAAGGCCCAAGGCATGGACAGAATCCTCAACAAGGATATCAGCAACCACCAAGGTTCTAGCAGCAGCATCAAGGGGGTGAAGGAAGAAATGAGTATCAGGGTCAAAGGAGGACTCAACCATTTGAAGAACAAATGCTACAGTTCATGGGGGACAACAAGAGACTATTACACTTCCATGAACAGAAATTGTCAGACTTGGAAGCTTTCAAGTCCGATACTCAAAATGTTTGAAGAATAAGTGCCTCGTTGAAAAACTTGGAAGACTAAGTAGGAACAACTATTACTGAATGCATGTCCAGGCAAGGGTACATTCCCTAGTGACACTCAAAATAATCCAAAAGATTGCATGGCAATTCAGTTAAGAAGTGGGAAGAATTTGAGCAACAACAGAAGGAAAGAAAGGAAAGAAAGAAATTGGTAGAACAAGAAGAGGAAGCTGGAAAGGAAGGAGAGAAGAAGGAGCACACACAGTTAGGCAGTAGAAGGTAAGGAGCGAAGCACGAAGGAAGGTGTACCGAAACATACGCAGCCGGTGCCATTTCATGAGACTTGGAAGGCGAGAAGAGAAGAACAGTTTTCTAAATTCTTGGACATTTTCAAGAAAATAGAAATCAATATCCCATTTGCAGAGGTGATCAACCAAATGCCTATTTATGCAAAATTTATGAAGGAGATACTCAGCAAGAAAAGAAAGATAGCTGAGGAGGGAATAGTAAACAGCTGCTACCACATGCGGTCTGGTTATCAGCAAAACTCCCGAGAAAAAATGAAGAACTACAGTGGTTTCACCATTCCTGTCCCATAGGGAAATATAATTCAAAAGCTTTATGTAGTTCTACAAGCTAGTATAAATTTGATGCCTCTGCTCCAGGTTGTCAGAGACTTAATTTGGGAGAACACCCCAGCCAGCCAGTGCATTGCAAATAAGCTGATATATCCAATGCTTATGACTAGAAGGTAATCTTGAAGATGTACTTGTCAAGGTTGGGAAATTCATCTTCCTAGTGGATTTTGTTATCATGCAGATGGAGGAAGATACCCAAGTTCCTTTATTGTTGGGAAGACCTTTCTTAGCAACTGGAGCTGCCTTGATAGATGTACAGAAAGGTGAACTAACACTAAGGGTGGGAAATGAAGCAGTGCACTTTAATATTAATAGGAGTTTGGAACATCCTGATGTAGATGCAGAAAGTTGTAAGGCTGTAGGAAACAATAGCCTTCTCAATGTTGAATTGAATTCTGATTTATCGCTGACATTCTATCAATGAAATTAAGGATAGATTTTAGTATCTTGAGAGTCTTGATTGTGAAATGCTAGCATTCACATTTGTTTAACAAAGAAGCAGTCCTAGAGCATAAATGAAAATGATCGAGATGAAGTATGTAGCCGGAAGCGACAAACTCATAGACAAGACACTAGTGCGAAGGGTTAACATTGAAAGAAATTGCCCCGATCATTTTGAAATATGAGTTTTAGAACCAGAAAGAGAAAACCGATTAACATATCCATTCACGTTGGTGGAAGGCGAAGAAGAGAAGTTAATACAAGTCGAGAAAATACAAAAGCAATTGCTTGGTCAATTGAGGATCGAAGGGTATCGACCCTTTCATTTTGCATGCACAAAATATTGTTGAATGATAATCTGAAAACTGAGCATCAAGAGGCTGAACCGATGATGAAAAAAGTTGTCGGGAAAAGAGTTTTGAAATGGTTAAATGTGAGTTTATATGCTATATCGAGATAGTTCTTAGGTAAAGCCGATTGCATGTGGTTCCCAAAGAAGGTGGATTCATTGTGATCGAAATGAAAGAATGAGGCAGTTCCTACAGAGCGTGACAGGATGGAGGGTGTGTATTGATTACAGAAAATTGAATACTGCAACCAGAAAGGATCATTTTTCCTTGCCTTTCATTGATCAGATGCTAGTTAGGTTGGCAGGACACCCTAACTTTTGTTTTCTTGATGGATACTCTGGATATAACCAAATTGCTATTGCATCTGAGGATCAGGAAAACCACTTTACATGCCCATTTGGTACTTTTGCTTTAGGAATGCCATTTGGTATGTAATATACAATGCCTTCGAAGATGCATGATGTCTATATTTTCTGATTTAGCAGAAGAAGTGATTCATGCCACGGTAGGGTGATTCGGAATCAACAAAATATGTAGTCCTAAGTTCCTCCTACTGCTAGTAGTCCAAACTCACTTGATATAGCGATCAAGTCGAACACGAGGGATGAGTTTTTGTCCTATGAGATATTTCGCATCGGTGTTGAAAAATGGTGAGGCTTTTAGTTTGGATTTTGAAATTTTGTTTTTAAAGCGGTGAGAGTTGTTTAGTTGCCCCGAATAATTGTAAAAGCGAGAAAGTGAGTGTGAAATAGTAACTTTGAAGGTTTAGGTTACTAGCTTGACACAACATGGGGTAACAAGTGTCCTCGGGTTTTATCCTCGCATCATGGCAAATAACCTATAGTCAAGCCATAACCGGATCTTTGTTTAACTAGAAAACCTAACCTAAAACCCTCCTATTTAGTCAACCACGAGGCAACATGCATTCCACGATACCTTCCGGTTTTAAAACCTAGCACTCGGCCTCATTTCAATGGCTCGTAAGGCCATCTCAAGAATAACAGTGCATCTAACAATAATTATGCAACGTACCCTAAACTTTATAGTAGTATTGGCTTAAGTAATGACATTAAATGATATTCCAACCCTAATTTGAAAAGGCTACAGAGAACCATAAATACGATGCACATGGCATTTAAAACATGAGACAGCACGCAGCTGTCTTGACCAAGCTGTGACCCTCTGCTTCCAAGGCAAAGGAAGCAGCGAGCATCTCTTGAGTTGTCGTCCTCGAGAGGGTGTTTCAGCGACCTAGAGAAAATGAAAAAGAAAGGAGAGAGAGAGAAAGAGAAAAGCAAACCTAGCCCAGCTGGGAGATATTTACATAAAATGAAAAGTTGCCAAAGATTGCTAAGGGTTAAATGATAGGAACTTATAGGCATGATGTATCAAACTACAAGAAAGCCTAATATATTGGCTCATACAAGGGACAAGGAGGTGATACACCAAAGAAACGAGTCGTTTGGCATTAATTACACACAAATTTAGCAGACGGGGAATTTCGCTATGGGAAAATTTATTGGGTAGCGAAATTCGCTAGCCTAAGCAAATTACGAATAACGAAAATGGGAATTTCGCTATGCTGTAATTCGCTAGCTAAGCGAAATTTCGCTAATAGCGAAATTTTGAGATAGTGAAAATGGAAATTATTCAGGCTTGTGTGATTTTTCATTTTATATAGATTTAAGCTATATATGAAATTTATTAATCTTGAATTTCGATTTAAGCTAAAGTTACGAAATTTATTATGTTGCGAAATTTTACGCAATCCCAGTGAAATTTTTAAGCAATCATAAGCCAGGAAATTTCACGGAATTCTTCATTCTTAACTGCTTTGCCTACGCACCCCTCATCCCTCCATCTTCCTTTGCCTTCATTTCATCCTTTGAATTTTGATATGTTGATGGTAGAAATAGTTTCAATCTTCATGGTTCAACACATCTCAATATTAAATTCAACTTTAATGGGCCCGGAATTTTAAAACCCTTGCAAAATAATACAAATAACCTCGAAATGGCATAAGTGATACTAAGTAGACCTAACACCTCAATTGGCTTAATTGATACGATTAGTGCGCAAAAAGCATTCAAAACCTAAATCGAATAGGGCTCAAAATAGCACTTTTTGGGCACTAATCACACCCCCCACCGACACGTTGCTAGTCCCTTAGCAATGCAAAAATAATAAAGGCATGCATCTGCGTGGTTTTCCAAAAAAAGTTTATGCTTCAAAAGGGTATATACATATAGACATTACCTTTAAAATGAACAATTGTGCCGAAGCTTGCAAGCACAGGCATGGGAAGCGAAAACCCGTATAAGAACAATTTTAGGTCAACATCGATCCATGGTAATCCTTTGAATTTCAACAAAGATCTAATGGTTCTTAATATAACCAGATTGAGCCAATAAAGTGCAAAATTATTCCCTCCCCCCAACCTAGCTACTGGCATGGCCTTGGGTGTGAAACGACCTAGATAGGAAGCTACACTCTTAACTCTTTTATTGATTCACTTTGTAGGGTGCAATGCTTAAAGCTTCGACTCCAACCCAAAGTCCGTTAAGTAGGGGGTGCAGATGACTCCAGCAAGTGGGTTTAGGACATCAAGCCAAAAGGATCATGACCACAAACTCACAGGCTTCTTGGGGGACTCGGAATGATCTGAGAATCAAGCACTCTGGTCGCTAAACTCCTACCCATTCACCGGAGTGTAACGAACACTAGTCGATGACTCCCAACCAATTAAGGCTTAGGGCATGTCGGGCTTCAAAGGCTTTCATCATATACCCTGAGGGCCGTGCTCGAGGTTTCAAGGCAAAGTGTCACGACATTTATTTTTCTTTTTCTTCTTTTCTTTTTCTTTTTGCTTTTTCTTTTCTTTTCCTTTTTGGAAGACTACATTGGTCTTCAAATGTGGGCAACACAAACCTATCCTAGGTTGCCAACATACCTAAGGCCGGCTATGCAAAGTGAAAGGAGGCAAATAATTTGACCTTTATTGGTACAATCGATGTCTGATGTGTGAATTAGCTTAAGGTGGAATGTTGAGATTGGGCATGATGGAACTTATTTGACAGGAATTTTCTTGAAAACATGATTGTTCTAGCATTAAGGTAACATGCAAGGTTTCAATTTTTCAATTAAAAGGCAATTCAATTTGTTCAATTAAACATTCAGATTAATTTAGTTAGAAACAGCAGTTACAAGATTTTGCAAAAGTAAATGCATTATATATATAACATTATAGCTTTTGATATAGCAAATGGCTGAATACATACATATCAGCTAAACATACAAAGAATATCACTGCCTACCTTAGTACAATACATAAATCCTGCACAAAATTAGTAGAGTTGATAAAGTGTAAGCTATACAAAATCATAAAAGAAATCAAACCACCACCATCTGTGAGTAATTGGGTAGATCTGTAGCTCTGCTTTAGCTGCTTTGCGGTATATCCAGAAGGTACGCTGCTGCCGGTGGGCTCAGCTCTGCAGTGGGGAACATCTTTGAATACCGTGTGTCATGATGCTGGCGACATGGAGTGTGTGACAGTGGCCTCGACTTAGCTCGAGGCCAACCTGCGTCTGCGCTGCACAGGTAGTGACGAAGAACACCTCGCGTCCATCACACACTGCTATCTCGCAGGCTGGCATGAGCATTACTCCGTGAATCTTTGTGATGTAAATGATGGGCGGGAGTATCGCGGGGGTTCTTGGTGTTAAAATGGGGTAAGAGTAGGAGATGTAGAGGGATAACGATGCGCGTGGACTCCTCCGTCTCGGGCCTCGGAAGCCGACTACCTTTCTGTGAGAGTCCTCGACCTCCCTGGTCAGGGACCTCCTCACAGTCCTATTTCTTTGGAGGAGAAAAGATATGGGCATGACCATCGCTCGCTCCATCGACAGGACCTGAGGGCATCTAAATCTCCGCTCAATCCGGGGCTCCTCTGGAAAGCCCAAGTGCTCCAGGACCTGGCATAATAGTCTCGGCATCAGCAGTGGAAGACTCATTTCCGAAGCCGGGCCCTTCTGATGGACCTTGTCTGAAATTAATAGGAGGTCATCACCGGCTCAGAGGGGCGGGCAGAATCCCTCTACGAGATCGGTCTGAAACCTCGGATGGCCCCCCTACGGTACATGCGTAGTCTTTACTGTGAAGGGGCTAGTCTGACGGTGATCGACCGGGAGGCGTGAGGCGGGAGAGCGCCTCGGAATAATATGGTCAGCGGTGGTGTCTCAACGAAGTGCGGACCATCTCCCGGTGTGTGAGGTGAGACCCGATCTCGATAACCCTGAATTGGGGCTGCGTATCTGCGGAATTGCCTTGATATGTCGGCGCTAGCACTCGGCGATGTCGATAGTGAACCGGAACTTGAGCGGACTAGGCGCTCCCCGGGATGTCATCGAATGGTAGAACTGCAGAACCACCCGGGGGTAATAATACTGCCTCGGCCTCATAAATGGCAGCAGGGAGTAGTGCCGATCGATCGCGCCAGGTCGCGAATCAGGATCGCCAGCCCGGTCTGGGCGTGTCATGACTCCCATGGAAGTCTCTCTCGAATGAAGCGGCGTTCCGAGATAGATTGCTTGGAAACGAATACTTGACCTCCGATCTTGGAGGTACCGCGATAAGCGAGGCGAGAGGTCACCTCTGCTGTGACGATGGTGGAGACCTGTTTGAGGTCACAGATGAGGATGACTCACCAGAGACTGGATACGGGCAGCTTGGTCGGGCCCTCTAGATCTGTGTACTGGTGAAGGGCCCGGGGTCCCATCCGTGTCTGGTACCTCCCGAACCCCCAGGGGCTCCTCGAGACTACCTCTCGGGGGTTGGGCCGTCATGGGTGCAGGCAGGAGAAATTTGGGCGGGGCTGCTCCTCTCGCTCTGATCTTTCAGATCTTAAAGCGTGGTCGGAGGCGGGACCCGCCACAGTGCGCACCATAAGCGTAGTGGAAGAACAGTGACGAGGGTGTGAAATGGGACAGGCGAGGAGGATCGGGGCACTGACGAGGTCTTGGCGGTAATGGCTCGAGTCGAGGCTTAGCTCTTTGGAGGCGAGGGGCTCGGCAAGGCGTGAGCTGCGGGCGGCCCCAGTGCGAACGAGTCGTCTTGGCCGGTGGAGGTGGATGGTGCCGGCAGTCACGGTGTGGCGGTGTGGGTCTTGCCTGGTGCGGTGGTCTGTCCGGGCTCGGCCCAGGTAGCGATGGCCCGCGGACCCAGTGGCGGGCAGTGGCTCCCAGATTCTGTGTGAGGTTCTGAAATTTGGGGAGGAGGAAAGTTTAGATGAAACTTTTGGCCTCCTGGTTCATAAAGCTCGGAAGACGTAGAAGAGTCATTTAGCTATTATAAGCGAGAATTTGAATAAACACCCAACACTTTTGAAGTGGGATTTCCGACTTTAAAATTCAATATTATATTAAAAATAAAAATAAAAATAAAAATTATTATATTAAACTATACTTCATAATTTAATATAAGATCTTATAATATATTACAGTTACTAATAATGGAAAACTGCTAAATTAAGAGACTTACTAAAAATAGCTAAAATTATAGAAATTGACCAAATTAAAATAAAAACCCAAAATTATTGAGCTGCAATTTGGTTTTATAAGAACATAAACCAGCTAAAGTTACAAAATTACTCAAAGGAGGTGAGAGAATGATCTCCTCAACCCGTGATGGCTTGGTGATTCATGAGTGTTGGATTTCCCATTGTTGACTTGATTCTCATTGATTGAATTTGGCCCGAACAATTGCCTGCGGGTGGCTCTTTGATGGTAATACGAAACACACCAGCCGCGCTTGGTTGGCCATTTCTGCCGATTTCCTAGACACTTTCGGCTTCCTGCGATGCGCGTGTGATTGAACCCGACTTCATCGGTCATTTGAGTTTCTTCCTACGCGACTGTGCTTGTTGAAATGGAATATGTTCGGCTCGAGTCCATGTTTCCAAATGTGAGTTGCATGACTCCGTCCGTGATTGATGATTGCATTGGCGGTGGCAATGAATTAACTCCAGGGATGATTGGCACATAGTTGAGATTCGTTTGCAGTGGCTCGGTGTCGAGCACAAATCTTGGGTAATAAGATTTATCTATTTTCACCAAGACATCCTCAACTATCCCCTTAAGGATCTTTGCCGATCTACTTGACTGATGATAGTGTGATGTTGGTAGGTTTAAGTTATTGAACCTAGCTGCTTATACCGCAGAGTATAGTGAGTGTAGGTTCTGGCTCCTAGATCCGGGAGGGATTTGTCTATCTGATTCCCACGATATTGCGGGGGTAATGGGAGATCCGGGATCCTTGTATTTATTTGGGTTTTTGCTTTGGATTATGTGACTTGTTCGATTAAAATGCTTTCTTCTCGTGCGATCCGCTATGGTATCTGAAGTCCTTTAAAATTTTGCATAAGCGGGGACTTGTTTGATGATGTCCAAAGAGGTATGTTCACTTTCACACAGTAGGACTTCTAGAGCCTTTGCTTGTTAGAGATCACCTTATTCTTGTTTCTAAGTGCTGTGGAAATGGGGGTGGCATGCTGTGTTTCATTGAGTCCTCCTTCAGAAAAATGTGTTCTGGCTCCATTTCTACTTCTTTCATGGTCTCCTCAACAGGTTTTGGTATTGGTTGATCATTTCCACTCCTCAGGGTGATTATAGCCTTTACCTCATCCATTCACAGATTAGCTGGATGACCACGCTCATGGATTCCTTTGGGTTTAGCCTTTGTTGGGAAGGGAACCTTCCTCTCTCCTGTACCTCAGCCTTGTTGATCTTGGTAGTAGATCTGCGGGTTGTCTATTTTAAAGTTAAGATTGCTCAAGCCCATCTATTCTCTTGTTCGGTGTGCTCTCTCTGAGTATCAATCCTTTGTGCAGGTTGCACGTTGATCCACTTTTTATTCTTCCACGAAGTTACCTACCACCTCAAATTTAAAATGGCTTGTTCGGAGATGAGGATGGTGGTTGTTGTCAGTTGAATTAGAACAAAGGCGTGGTTTTTAGCTGGGGGCACATAGGCAGGGGGGTTGGGTTTCCAGGAGAGGTTAGGGTGATTCCTCCAATTGGAATTGTAGGTATTACCATATGGGGCATTAGGTTGTTGTGGCTTATATTGTCCTACGATATTTGCACATTCTGACATCAAATCCTTCACTGAAGGGGCCATAGGATACTGTTCTTCTGGGTAGACAGGGGATTGGAAATTGGTGCATGGATTGGCTTGTGCATGATTTTCATTCACTACCTGCACTTCATGGAGCCATTTACTTTCTAGCTCCTCCACCTTCCTAGCTAAGGTTGAAATCCTAGCTTTCATTTCCATTTCCTCTGTCAGTGCATACATCCCACCCCTAGGGTTGACTGAAGGCATTTTTCTTTCCATTTCTCTCGGGTTTGGTTCATCCCGATATAGAAGTTCAAGCCACATAGTTCGAAAATCCATGGCTTCATCAGGGATGCTACTTAGAAAATCTCCCCACATGGTCTCAATAAGCTGTTTCATAGTGGAGACATACCACCATAGAAGTGGTTTACCAACATCCATGTATCAAACCCCATGGTGTGGGGCATGCGCGATGGTCTCCATAAATCTTGTCCCGACAACGAGTAGAGCCATCTGCATCTTATTTGCAGGTATAAATTTGTCTCTTCAAATTGTTGGTCTTGTAGACCTTGAAAAATTTCTTTAAGAATTACGCTGCAGCTCAACCAATTTCTTATGGATTGCAGGCCTCGATGAGTTAAGCCAAATCTTGGTTGTCCTTTAGGGTTAATAGAAATGCTTTCAGCTTTAGCAAATCCATGTCCATCATACCTTCCTTAAAGGTTGTGCAAACTTCCTCAAAATCCCTTATATGTGTGTATGGATTTTCATTTTTCATACCATGATATGTGGGGAGTAGGGGTACCGTGGGGCCTCCTTTGCTACATCTTGTTAGGAGGTATGATGCAGGAAGGGGCCTTGCTCTAGGAGGTGTATGTGATCCCTCATGGATCTACGCCAAGGCTGCTTCGGATTCACTGGGGTGCACAGGTGACTCTCTTTGTTCCTCAGGTAGGTGCTCCATGGTGTCACTGTGTACACTTACTTCACAGCCTTGTGCAATTGGTGTACTGATTCTTTGCAATCTACCTGATGTCTCTCTTTCCCAGTGGTGCATAAACACTGTTACCTGGCTGAGACAGCCAAAACCTGAAACAAACTTGCTAAAAGGGTTAGGGTTAGCTAAAATAAAAACGTGTAGTAAAAAAAACAAAAGCAGTGCGATTCTTGCAAGTGATAAACTTAGATTACAACAAGCTGGGATACAAAAGGATTAAAAAGGCCACCTTAAGCCTTGATAATTCTGAGTACATGACTTATCATTCGTAGTTTGGCACCATCCGTGTGGCATAGAGCTGATTGAATTGCCACGGTAAAACAATTCGGAATCAACAAAATTTGTAGTCTAAGTTCCTCCCTCGCGTAGTCAAAGCTCTTGCGATATAGCGGAGTCTAAGGTCGAACACGGGGATGGGTTTCATCCACATGAATGACTGCATTCAGTGTTGAAAAATGGTGAAGGGCTTTAGTTTGGATTTTGGAATTTTGTTTTTAAAGCCGGTGGGAGTTGTTTGGTTCTTGAATAAGCGTAAAGGCGAAGTGAAGTGTGAAATAAGTAACTTTGAAGGTTTAGGTTACTAAACGACAACATTAAAGGTAACAATTGTCTCGGGTTTTATCCTCGCATCATGTGACAACCTATAGTCCAAGCCATGCTTGGGATCTTTGTTTAACTAGAAAGCCTAACCTAGAAACCCTCTATTTGAGTCAACACGAGGCAACATGCATTCCACGACCCCTTTCGGTTTAAAGCCCTAGCACTCAACCTCCTTTCAGTGGCTCGTAAAGGCCATACAGAATATGATGCATCCCAACAATAATTGTACCTTTGTACCACTACTTATAGTAAGTATTGGCCAAAGTAATGACATTAAATGATATTCAACCTAATTTGAAAATTTGGGAGCCATAAATACAGTACTGTGTATTTAAAACATGAGGATAGCACCATTGTCCCAACCAAGTAGCAACCCTCCTCTTCAAAGCTAAGGCCTTGGCTTATCTCTTGAGTTGTCATCCTCAAGAGGGTGTTTAGACCTAGAAAATGAAAAGAAAGAGGAGAGAGAGAAGGAAAAAGCAAACCCTAAAGCAGAAAAACTGCAGGAGATATTTACATAAAATGAAAAAGAAGTTGCCAAAAGATTGCTAGGATTCACAAAATGATGGGGCTTATATAGGCCGCTGATAGTGTGAACTCTGAGAAAGCCTAATATATTGGCTCCTTACAGGAATGAGGAGGTAATACACCATGAAGTCGTTTGGCATTAATTTTCAAATTCTTGGGGCGAATTTCGCTATACGGGGAAAATTTCGCTAGGTAAGCGAAAATTTATTAGCTAGCCAATCTACTGAATCTTAAGTAAGGAATTTTAAGCTATGCCTGATAATTCGCTAGCTAAGCGAAATTTAAGCTCAACCTAGCGAAAATTTTGAGAGCGAAAATGGAGAATTCAGCTAGGCACGGTGATTTTAGCTACTATATAGCAAAAACTAAGCTAGCCTGCCGAAGAGCCCTATAATTCATAGGATTGCGAAATTTTCGCGATCCAATGAGAATTTCGCAATCATGTGAAACCTGGAGTACTGTTCTTCAACTGCTTTGCCTACCCCTCATCCTCATCTTCAATTTGCCTTCATTTCATCACTTTGAGATTTTGATATGTTGATGATGAAATAGTTTCAATCTTATGGTTATTTTATCTACGATATCGAATTCAACTTTAATGAATGAGAGTACACAAAAACACGCAAAATAACACAAATAACCTCGAAATGGCACCAAGTGATACTAAGTAGACTGAAGACACCTCAATTGGCTTAGTGAAATCTGATTAGTCGCAAAGCATTCAAAACCTAAATCGAATAGGGCTCAAAATAGCACTTTTTGGGCACTAATCAAGAAGTTATGGAGATCTTCATGGATGATTTTACAGTGTATGCATCCAGTTTTGAAAAGTGCCTGCATAACTTGGAGAGAGTACTTCAAAGGTGCAAGGACAAGAATCTAGCTCTGAATTGGGAAAAATGTCATTTTATGGTTATAGAAGGAATTGTCTTGGGGCACATGATTTCTGCAGCAAGGCTTGAGGTAGACCAAGCAAAAGTTTCAATTATAAGAAATTTGATGCCACCCACTACAGTAAAGGGAATTTGAAGTTTCTTAGGACATCTTTGTATTTTCTGAAGATTTACTCCAGGAGATTTCTCAAAATTGCTAGACCGCCTATGCGAGATTCTTTGGAAAAGGATAACAAATTTGTTTTGATGAATCCACCTTGGAGGCTTTGAAGAAATCAAATTCAAACTAGTTGAAGCTCCATCATAGCAAAACAGTTAGACAGAGAATTTAAGAAATCATGTGTGTGATGCAGTGATTTTGTTGAGCATATTAGAGACGAAAAGATGAAAAAAGTGTTGAAGGCCCGTATCTTATGCCAATAAAAACTCAATGAAGCTTAGGAAAATTACTCTCTATTGAAAGGAGATCTGCGTGTGTTGCATGTGACAAATTTAGGCCATACATTTGGGGTCCATGTTTATTATACACAACGATCAGCTAACAATTGAAGTATCTATGCGAATAAAAGAGAAATGGCGGTACGATCGGTGGAGTGCGTTATTGCGGGAATTTGATTTAGAAATAAAAGACAAAAGGGTTGTGACAATGTGATAGGCCCGGTTACTTGTCAAGAGTGGAGAAACCTCTTTGTCTGAGAAGAATGAGAAATAGCATAAAATTTTCGGATGAGCCGATTATTCCATTTATCGCTCGAACACCTTGGTATCGCGTGTTGTGGACTACTTAGCTTGTGATTATGCCACGGAATTGACTACCGACGAGAGAAAAAAGCTAAGGGCGACGGCGAATTCTCACATGCAGGATGACCCATTATTGTTTAAAGAAGGCTGATATGATTATAAGGAGATGTGTACGGAAGGTGGCGAAAGCGAGATTTTACAAAGTGTCATGCATCACCATATGGAGGGCGTTTTTGTAGGAGATAAAACAGCCCTGAATTCTCCGATCCCCGGGTTCTTGGCCTACATTTTAGAATTTGTTTTTTGAATGGGTGAAGTTATGTGATCAATGCAAGAATGGGAAATATCGACAAGGCATGAGATGCCCTATGGGGTGTGCGGTGGTGCGATTGTTTGATGTATGGGAATGGATTTTATAGAGGCCTTTCAGCTTCATTTGGAAATATATACATACTCCCCTGGCTATGGATTATGTATCAAAATGGGTTGAGGCAGTAGCTTGTCAAAGAATGATGCCAATACGATTTGTGGGATTTTTCTGAAATATTCTCGTGATTTGGGACACGAACTATAATCTCGAGTGATGGGAGGTAGCCATTTTGCAAATGGGTGTTTGACAAACTCATAGGCAGCTATGGGAATCAAACATTATGAGCTTGGCTTATCATCCTCGAACAAATGAAGCTGAGTGAAATTTCAAGGAGATAAAAGTGGAAGAGCTGTAAAGTTACAGCATAAGAGATTGGTCTTTGAAGCTTGATGATGCACTCTGAGCATACAGGACTGCTTTTAAAACTCCCATTGGAATGTCCCCATACAGCCTTGTCTTTGGAAAACCTTGTCATCTACCTCTTGAGCTATAATATAAAGCTATGTGGGCCATCAAGAAGCTAAAATTTAGTTTAAAAATTTGCTAAGAAGAGAGGCTACTTCAGTTAAATGAATTGGAAGAGTTGAGGAATGAAGCCTATGATAATGCCAGAATCTACAAGGATAAAACAAAAAAATGGCATGATCAAAGAAGAATCTTGAGGGAGAATTCAAATGAGGAGATCAGGTCTTGTTATTCAACTGCAGACTAGACTCTTTCGGGAAAGCTTGAAATCGAATGGAGTGGACCGCCTCGATTAATTATCAGCACATAGTTTAGGCGGTGACACTTAGAACCAGCGATCATGGAGGAGTTCAAAGTTGTGTCAGAGATTAAAGCACTACCTTGGGAGAAAGCAATTGGAAGATTAATCCTTAGTTCTGAATAAGAGAAATTGAAGAAACAGAACAATGGCAGTAGAAAGTCCATCTAAAGACTAAAAATTGAGCAGCTTTGTGGAAGACAATCCACATCAGTTTGTTTTAAGTTTTTTTTGTTATAGTTTACAATTTTTGTGTTTACATTTCTGATAGCTTTATGAAATTTGATTCATATTTGATTGCAGAGTAGGTAAATATTTTTGTTAGTTTGCGGGACGATTAAGATGAAAAAACGAGGGGAGCATCTGCAATCAAACTTCAATTCGGCATAAGAGACAAAAAGGGGCAGTATACTCTTCTTGATTTTATTTAAATTTTGTCTACGATGTAAATGATTGAAAGTTTGAAATTTATTTTGTTAAGTGCTTAAATTTTGAATGTGATGCATAGTGGATGGTTTTGTTGAATATTTGCATGACGAAGATGAATTGAGTTGCAGTTGTCTTGATTGGATTTGAATAAATTGAAATTGTTGTGAATCTGATTGTTTAGAAATACCTAAAACCTCTTGTCATAACACCAATCAAAAGTTATATAACCAAAAATCTTTGGAAGTAGAGACAATAAAATAGAAAAGAAAGTTAAGCTTGATGTGGCTTAAATAAAGAAAGGAAAGAAAAGAGAAAGTTGTGACATAAAAATTCCCTGTCGTGACCACATTTTAGGTCGCAACAAAGATCCTGAAGTTGCGACCAGAAAAGTACAAAATTCAATAAAATAGGAATTTTAAACCTCTCATTTTAGGCGTCCCAGCATTAAAAATAAAACTCATTGAAAATCATCAATTGAAAAGCTTAAAAATCTGATGACGTGAAATAAATTGGTGCTTGATCCTCGATTTCAAGGTCGGTTCCAAAGTGGCAAACCTTTCAGTGCGTCCTTTCGTTCAAAGTTTGAAATAAATGGTGTGTGCGGCAATCGATCATCTTGATTCGCGAATTGGTTTAGTGCGCTTTCCGGTTCGAAGAAGAGAATAATCCTAGGGAATTTAATAACTCGAGAAAAAACGATCAATATTCTCCACTAAATTCCAAAAACCTCACATTTGGACATAAGCGAAGAAGCATAGATCGAAACCTCATTCAATTCTGCCTCCAAAAATCTAAGAAAAATAAATGGTCTTGTAGTTCCCAAGAATATGAAATCACTATAAAAGGATGGAAGAACAAACGGGAAAAATAAGCAAAAAGAATGAAGAGAAGGGAAGTGAGAGAAAAGAAGGAGTTCTAAGAACATAAACCGCAGGCTTATGGAATGAATGGAGTCGGAAAACAAACCAATTCCATTCACTATTCCATAAAAGCGTTAGTGTAATCAAGTAGTTGACGGAAGGGAATTGGAAGAAGGGTTAGTTAGAACCCATCAGCAGAGAAGCTCCAAAAGAAAAGGAAGGAAGGGTGCCAATTTGTTGGAGCTGACCTTGATACTTGACCAATCACTCTTGGAAATGACTCAGTCACAGTGAACGAATGGCGGAAGCTACAACCTTTGAAGGGAAGATATAGAGTTTTAGATGAAGAAATAGAAAGTTTTTCTTTGATTTAATTATAGTCTTATCTGTAGGGAAAGTAGATTGTACAATATCGAAACTGTTTTGATATTTGAATAAAAATTCTTTTTGACCTACAAATTAATTTTCTTTGAGTTCATGAATTGACTTGAGAAATTTTGTGTTCGTGTTATTTTCTGTTTAGCATGAAAAGAATAAATCCTTGTCTATGCAAGGATCAAATAAACAATTACATTCTTCCATGAACAAAATTTAGGAAGAATAAAGTGGATTGATAAGAAATTGGAAATTAGTCTTGCTACATTGTTTAAATTCAGTATAGATTGCAAAAATTGGAAAATTGTAATTGCTGATGGAACAAAGTACTTGGTTGAAATAATGTAAGTAAATGATAAATAATCACAAATCTTGAAGAAATAATACACTTGGTCAGCAAAACTTATGAAACTTTGAGAGGAATTAGGAACATCTTCCCTAGAAATTCGGGATTGAGTCCATAGTCCTAGAACTTGTTAAGATTATTGATTGAGGCGAAATCTTGAGTGGCTTGGTAATAAGAAGTGATAGAGGTCATCAGCCAGGTTTGAGCTTTACAGAAAGCTACCCTCGATATATGTAAAGCATATTCTCTAGTTCCTTGATTTGAGCCAAAATAATGTATTTCTTGATAAGCATTCTTGAAGAGCCTAAAATTCCTTCTTTGCAATAATCTGCGACTAAGAGCCCAATTTATCCAGTTTCGGAAGGAAAGAGTCTACTATAAAGAAAAACAAGTTTGGGGAAAAAAAATAATTCCAAATGTTACAATGAAGGAGGTGAAGAAGTAAAGATGCAGAAATTTTTGAAAAAGGGAATAAGTTTTGTCTTGTGGCCTATTTCACTTGAACAATTAAGCTTGTAGGGGTGTTTTAACACCTAATACCCTAATACCAACTGGTATGGGAGTTGCTAGCTAAATTCTCAGTATGTAACCAGAAAATAAAACATTTATATTCTATGTATAGAAATAATAAGAGTTAAGAACAAAGGCGCTGAATAAAGTGCATATGGAAATTGAGGAAATTCCATAAAAGAATTCAAGAAAAATCAGGCCAAGATTGACGGAATCAACAAGTACAAAGAAGAAAAGGGTGAAAGTTGAAGCGACAAGTCTGAGAGAAAGGTGGAAACTTGGTGAATTACCTTAAATTTTTCCCATTATCTACCCAATTACTAAGCCCGACATTACAAGCACGAAAGGAACCTCAGTGATCTTGAAGGTTGAATTTACTACATTAGTGGAGATCAATATGAAAAACAAGCCTATGGGACTTTGACAAACTGATCGAAAACTCCCGAAGATCGACTAAATTCAACATGAAGATGAAAGGATTGAAAGACACGCACACACACACACGAGAACAAGACTTGTTGAATAAACTATTTAAATACATTATTTCACAAAGAAATTTGTGATAGAGTATTTATATTCTTATTCTTGAATCGAAAATGAAATTTAAAATAATCTTGAGTATCTCTTATTTCCATATTAGAAGGTGGAATGAGAAAGAATGTGGTATGGATCAGAAAAATGTCAGCCAAAATTTTAAGCTTATTTGTTTGAGGAATGAACAATTCCTTTTCTTTTCTTTAGCAGGGACAAGCAAAATGTTAAGTTTGGAAATTTGATGAGTCAAAACTCATTAGATTTTAATCCATTTTAAATTATATTCTGAGTTAAATGTTGATTTGTTGCAGAAATGTGGATCTTTACTCAAATCTCATTTGCGGGAAAATACGATAAGCTAAAATTCAGTGAAACAGAAAGACCAACACAAAGCGGAGGTGAAATTCGCAGGCGAAAGCCAGGGGTCGTGACGGGGAGGCTTAGTTGTCAGTGGGTTCCAGTCACGACATCGCGATTTCATGCTTTGAGGAAGAAATATAAGTCCTAATGAGTGAAGTCGTGACTTGAAGAAAGAAGTTGAGACAAAGGAAATGTAAGGTCGAGGACTAAAAATATCAAAGAAGAAATCCATGTCGACACCACTCGATGTCGCGACACGTGAGAACTCCTGGCGAGTTCATGACATCGCTCAGATGTCGCGCGTGAATCTAATCGATAGAGAAGCCCGCAGAGAGGTCTTAAGTAAGTAAAAGACGTTGCAACTAGTTTTTAATGAAAGGTTCCAATTGAGGTCGCGATATGTTGTTTAGGTCACGACATGAAAGCGAGGCCCGAAGTCTTGACAAGAAAAGCGGAGATTCGCGACCATTTAATGATCTGAGATCGAAGCGATGTTGCGACGGCTGATTTAGGTCTACGACTGGGAGGGGAGGAGCTAAGCAGGGCAGCCAAAGAGTGTGACATCACCTTGAGGTCGCTGACTTGGAATAAGGTGGGAAGAGAAAAACCGATTGCAACAAGAACTAGGTTGCGACGAGGAAGAAAGAAATGGGCCGAAAGAAGTGCGACATCACCCCGGAGTCATGACATGTACGTAAAAAACCTGTGAAGGGTGAAGAACACCAATACAATTTCGACCAAGAAATCAAGGTCACAACACTGAAGCCATCTTATAAACACATAAAGGTGGTAGCAACCTCAAATTCTTTATTTGCAACTCGGAAAATTTGGAAGGAGAAGAATACTTATTGTCGCGACATCACCTTGAGGTCGCGACATCAGCTGGGCTGCGAAGAGCGAATAAGGTCGCGACTCTAAGCGATGTGGTGACCATGGATAAAAACGATTGCAAGAAAGCGGGTTTTACATCGAAACAAAGAGTCGTAGTCGATCACGAGCAATCAAGAGAAATCCATGTCGCGACATCAACTTGAGTTGCGACATAGGACAGTGAGCTAAGCTTTTTCTTTGGAAAATCCACCTGGAGCCTTTTGAGGATTCGGCCCAATTCCTTTTTACAGTATAAATAGACAACTTTTAGAATAGTAAAGTAGCTTAAAGTCTTCACTACCGAGAGAAAGAGGGAAAGGAAGACCGGTGTATAGTTTAGATTAGATTTTATTTCTTTTTATTTTTAGTTTATTTCTTTTAAGTTTGAATCTTACTTGGTGTGCATAGGCAGTAGGCTGGATTTTATTACTTTGTTATTTTTAGTATTCTTGCTGAAAATTTGTAGATTCTAGACAAATTTAAGGTCGTTTCTTCTCGATTTTATTAAATTCGGTGGTTGTACGTGATCGGTACTCCATTCCTTAATTCGCAATGCAGTAATCAGGGCGCAGCTCTGCTGGATTTGATTTACATTTAGTTACAGTCTTTCCTGCACAAATATGGAGAACTACTTTGGGTTCGGTTTTACTTAATTAGTGTCATTTTTGAATTGATAAGTTCCCAATAGTAGTACCGAATACCAGTTGAGAGAATGTATCTTGCTCTAATATCCATGATGCCCTCTGAGTGACATAGAGACGGAGATTCCTGAGAGCTGAGAGTATTCTTTTCTAGGTATGCTAGGTACCGATAATTCTGAGCTGAAAGTTCATTTTGATAAATCCCCATTATTCACACTGGTGAAGTTAGTTCTGGACCAAAGCATATACAAATTTATGACATTTTTTTTTTTTATTTCCAAAGGACTATTGTCTAATCCCCAACCCAATAATGCCATGAAACTTGTTAATTATATTTCTTTTGCAATTATCTTGATTAAAATGGTTTCCTTAATTTGGATAAATTTCTTCTTGGTTTTGATCCATGATTCACGCAAGTGCACGAGGTCGAACAAGTAATAAGAGTGGATTTTGAATTCGAGATATCGATCACAAATATCTCAAGAATTTTCAATCAACTACCCTGACTACTCAGAAACTACATACTATTTGGACATGTTAGACAAATTTGAATCAGTTTTGAAAGCCCAAAATAATGAAACTAAAAGAATTGAATTAATAACAAATAGATTGAATCTTGCTGAAATAATGAAATGACAAATTTAAGTGAGCAGGTTATCTATCAAGGGAACATTGAAAATAAAGCTATTGTGAAACATCGATTCCTTAGTTACCTTTGCAATTTCTTCCATGAACCCGCAGATTTAAAACTAGTCCAAGGAGTATGAGAAAGTGCAATTGGATCTCTCAAACCGTTCAATGTCTCACCTTCCGCTGTTTCTCGAGAAGGCGATTAGGTTGATCTTCACCTTTTATCTTAGGCGCCTTGTGCGGGTATTTTTCTTTTCAATACGCCATTACCCCTGACTGAGCTCCTAAATTATAGTCATTGCAGTTTTACTATCTGGTTTCTCTTCCTCAAAATTAGAACATCTCATTCTTTCCTTGATTAGATCCTTGCTAACACGAGATTGAATTCACCATTCGAATCGAGGTGAACTCTCTGTATGCTTAAATTGATAAATCGCTCAACTCATTCTCGTCTCAGGAGTGAAGGTTATCAGTTTAATCACCTGAAGCACATTAAATCCTGTCAGCCGAGGTTTGCATCGCATCCACAGTGCTCATCACTCTCAGGAATGCCTTCCCTGTGTCACTCAGAGGAGCCTCCTGGAAATCAGAGCTTGAGACAATTCGTTTATGGGTAGAAAACCTTGTGTGGGATCAAATCACTAAATAAACAAAACCCAATAAGTAGATTTACAAGCCAAAGTTGACATCGATGAATAAAATTTTGCATGAAAGATAATTTCTGACGATAGAGTCATTTCAATGGAAGTTGGGTTTCTAAATCACTGGATTACACCATACATTAGCTTGCTGATCAAACCCTTTGTAATTAGGCGGTAGTTTCGAAATCCAAAATTTGTAAGAATTCAAACAGCAAGCAGTAATTTCAAGAAATATAAATGCGCATTAAATAAAACTTTAACGGCTAACGTTCGGATCAAATTTAAAACAAAAATAAA
Source organism: Tetrastigma voinierianum (assembly GCA_016808115.1). Lineage (NCBI taxonomy): Eukaryota > Viridiplantae > Streptophyta > Magnoliopsida > Vitales > Vitaceae > Tetrastigma > Tetrastigma voinierianum. The sequence goes on along the minus strand of JAEQBH010000911.1, from coordinate 5,469,284 downwards.
AACTAATCTAAGAAATAAAAACAAAGAAAAGAAAAGAAAATTGAAATCTCTGAGAATGCCGACATGGATCTCTCTTTAGTCGCGAGAGTACATTCCTTGATGTGACTACATATTTATAGGGTTACGAAGTTTGGGCTAATTTTGATGCACCTCTTTTTGGACTTGATTAAAGCGCGATTGGTTGTTGATGTCGCGACATCAATTCTTTATCGCGACCTCATTGTCTCAGCCTTTATGCGAAGCCTTTGTTTGGTCGACATGTCTTTCAATTAGGCCCGATGTCGCGACAGCAGTCTTTGTCGCGACCTCTTTTCTTTGGGCGGTATCGCGGCGGCTTCGATCATCGCGATATATGCTGTATTTGATGTCGCGACAACCCAATGTTGTCGCGACTACACCTCCTTCATGTGGATATGACCTCTTTATGATGTAAACCTTGTTCTCCCCAAACACATTGTCTTATTTGTTTAATGATATCGCTACAACCAGAATGTTATCATTATTCTTCTTTCAACTTTTATCGCGGCCATTTGAGTGATGTCGCGACTTCCTTTACGTATGGTTGATGTGACAACCCGGGTGTTTCGCGACCTTCTTTTGATTACAAGCGATGCCAGCGACCATTTGAATGATATTTAGATATCTCTCTTTGGCGATGATCTTAGCGACCTTAGTTTCCTTACTGGTGATGTCGCGACGCCCGATTTCGGTGTTGATGTTCGCGGCGCATCGAATCATGACATAAATGTTGATCAATTGTTTATCTTACGCGCGCTACGGTGCTTGCATTTTCATTGTCCGCTATCTTTTGGTTGATGTGCTGTTACTCACGAATGATGTCGTGACATCATGTCTTCTTCTTCATCAATTCACAGTTTGCTTGACTTTGAGTTTCTTTCCATGACTGTTTGTCTTCAATTCGCTTCATTTGCATTTGGAGCTTTATGGTTGCAACCTTAACCATATATTCCGATTTGTGTAAAGGCTTGACATCAAATCCTTTAATCCCTTTTCGCCTCTCCCTCACGCAATTTCCTTGACAGTTACATCGATGCACTTGACCACGTCTATACTTTACGTAATTTACCTTACTGAATTCCACTCTTTGCCTGATGGTTTGGTGAAGTATTCCGTATTCACACTTTATAATCGACCTTTTTAGAATAAAATAAATCATAAAATGGTGAAAATAGATGATATTTAAACTCGTGAGCTCCCTGACTTAAAATTTTGCTTGTCCTTAAACGAGAAAGAAAGATTTGTTTGTCCTCAAACGAAAGGACATTTATTTGTTTTTGTTTGCAATTCTGACCAATTTGGTGAAAAACTAAAATTGCATTCGTTTGTGTATATCTAGCGAGTCGGATAAAGGTTAGTTTCTACTCATTGAGTGTACTTAATAGTGTTGATTTGTTTATAAAGCAATTATAGTCAATTGATCTCTTTGAAGAGTAGGTTAGTCTTGCTATCTGTTCTGATGATTATTAACCCTTAGAGGTTCTTCACAGTTTGATCCTTTGAATAGTGTCCAAATTCCATACGCTTGTTGTTCATATTGATCTCCACTAATGTAGGTAAATTCCAACCTTCAAGATCAGTCAGGTCTTTCAGGCTTGTAATGTTAGGCTTGGGTAATGGGTAGGATAGATGGAATTTTTAGGTTAAGATTACCCGAACTCTTTCTTCTTTCTTGCCAACTCTTTTGCCTTCCTTTTCCTTGCAACTTCTTTGGACAGTTTCCCCGAACTTCATCTTTGAAATTCTCTCCTTTGAATTCTTGTGTTCATGTTCCAATTTCTCATTGTATTTCTCATTGTTGGAACTCTTTTCCTGCGCCTTTTCGGAAAAGTCCTAATGTTACATCTTTTAGGCTTTCTAACACTCTTGCGAACTTTGGGTTAGTAACTCCCGTACCAGTTGGCATTAGAAGTCTTGGGTGTTGGAAACACCCTAAGAACTTAATTGTTGAGAGTTAGGCCACATAGCAAACTTATTCCTTTAAACTTTCTTTTACCATTGTTTCATCCTTTAGATCGTCGCTAACCACCCCTTTTAATGTTTCTCCTTTAGTTCTCCAAAAATATACTCCCCAGACTTTATTTCTTCCTCCCTCCTTGTGATTTTTGGGTAATCAGGTTCTTTGGGATCTGGTTATAAAGGATGGCAGGACCTAATTGCTTGTTTGAAGATAAGGTATTTTGGCTCAAATTTAGGAGCTAGGGTGTATGCAAATGCATATAAATAATGGTGGCTAGAAAGGCTCAAACTGCCAAGGATAGCTTGCATCATTTCTTGTTAGTTGTATTACCTAGGATTTACGCCTTGATCAATAATCCTTAAGTTCTAGAACTCTTTTTGGTTATTGTGAACCAACCACACAAGGATGTCCTTGACTCGCCAGGTTGATGAGGATTTATTTGATCCCAGGTTCACCCAGTTCTTTGGTTAACTTCTTATAATTCAAACCCAAATATGTTTTGCTCCTTCATTTGTATGCTTTCCTTTAATCTTGACTTATCAGCTAAATTTCAAAATCAATTATGCAATTTGTGTTTCAATTCCCAATTATGTGCGATTAAGCGCGATTTGGGTAAGTAGACTTGATTGATTTGGTAAATAGAATATTCGAACACAGAAGGTGATGATTGGGGTTAGGACATTAATGCATTCGAATCTTGAGTCGGGATAGAGATATACCCGATTCTATTAGCGAGATAGGCGGATATACCTAGAGAGGATACCTTGTAGAAAAGATCCTTTCGCCGTTGACATGTGTAAATGCAACTGAATAATAACATATTTAGAGATTAATCCATTGAGCGTGAGGGAGATATAATACTGAAGCCAAACCAATACTTTAATTGAGATCCAATAGTTTAGGTAATCTTTACATATTTGAATTCTCTCCACAGAAATTATTCTTTCGGATATTATCCTAAAGCGAACCTTTGTGAGAGTGATACACTGTCCTGTGGATCGATATACGCCGTACAGTACTGCTCTACTTGGGCGACGCGTGCACCTGCGCGTATAGGCGTATATTTTATACAAGCGTTTTGCTGTCGGATGGTGCCAGGCTTTCATTATGATGAGTTTGATGTGTACTTGTAATCCACATTACAGAAGTGTTGGTGACCTTCGATCCTTTTGAATTAAGTGCGAGGCGCAAGTTTTCATGGCCGATTCTTGCCTTTGTTTTGTTCTTCTGATCGGTTTATTTTAAGCCAACACTGCTTCTTTGTGACTTTGTTTGTGTTCTTTGTTTTGTACATTTTATTATAACGGTGTTTATGCGACAACTGGGACAGAGGATATCGGAGTAGATTTCAAGAGTGAGTGCACCAATTGAACAAAATTTGTGAAATCGGTGTACACGGATCAAATGGACCCTCACGAGAAGAACAACGAGTCGAAGCCCAGGGCACTCCTATGAATCAGCGGCATACGAGGTCTATGAGAGGATCATGCGCGCAGGGTGAGTGCACCTTCTGCATCATACCTGGTGATGATGTGGTGAGTAAGGCCTATTTGAATTGCCTTTGCTCCCACATTCCATGGAATGGAGAATGAGAGTCCTTATACTCATATCCGGGAATTCGAGGAAGTATGCACAACTTTTAAGGAAGGAGTGTCCGACATGGATTTGCTCAAGCTAAAAGCATTCCCCCTGACACTGAAAGATAAGGCCAAAATTTGGCTCAATTCGTGAGGCCAAAGTCTGTGAATTGGGCGAACCTAGGCGAGTTTTGAAAAATTGGCCTGATCCCAGGCAAGAACAACGGTTGAAGAGACGGATCTACATACCTTTCGACCTTTGATAATGAGAAGTTTTATTAGTGTTGGGAAAGATTCTGCAGGAATATCATTGCCCACACCATGGTTTGATACGTGGATGCTAGTGAATCATTTTATGATGGGATGTCTTCAGCCATGAAATAACTATTTGGAAACCATGTGTGGAGGTACGCTTTTTGAGTAAAGCGAGATGAGGCCATGGCTTTTTAAATATTCTGACCTCAGGCATAGGGACCACAAGGCAGAATCCAAAGTCGAGAGATCAGGCCTTGAACTACGGAGGGGCATTGTGCACTTTAGAAACAGAGATGGCGAAGCGAGCCACTTGTTTCCGAAGGTTGGAGAATTTGGAAATGAGAAGCCCGGCCACGAAATGCAAGTAATGTCGGAGTTATGCGCATCTAAGTCGTCTTGTTTTGATTGTCGAACAAATAGTCATCTGGGAACCTTGTAAAGAGCATGCTCATGTCCTGAATCAAAATAATCCACCCCGCAAATTTTCCATATAGCACTTTATAACCACTAATTGGAGAAATCATCAAACACATCATGAAGCGAAGCCCCTTGCATACATTCCCTCTGGGAGCCTGGCAATGATTGGCTCCACTTCAACTTCTTGGCCGGCCGCCTCCACCTTCTTCTCCTGTTGAGCAGGCAATTCTGAATTTAAGCAAAGTGGTGGGCACGTTTGTAGAAACGAAGGTGTTGAATGGATGTCGAGAAAATTAGAAGCGTTGACTCACTCAACAGGAAACTGGACAATGTGCACTCTGAGATTTCAAGGTTGTGCAACCAGCAGCAAAGTTTCGAAAAGGAGAAATTTCCTTCCTAGTCACAGCAACATCAGAAGGGAATGCATGAAATAGGCTCGACAATGATCGAATGTAAATTGATGAAGCGAGGCGGTGGTGACATTAAGAGAAGTGGTAAGAGGCGAGACAGTGATTGACTATAGTCAAGTCAGCCCCCACGATGGCCAGGCCCTCCGCGAGCGATCGACAAATAGGGAAGAGGAGAAGACCGGTGTACCCGCCAGATTTCCACTTAGCTCTCAGAAGAAGAAAAATTCCGTTAACCAGCGAAATGCTAGAGGTGTTCAGTGAAAGTTAACATTCCTCTCCTTGACATGATCAAACAAGTCCCACCTATGCAAAATTTTGAAGGACTTATGCACGGTAAAGAGGTCTCGATGTAAATAAAAGGCCTTTTGACTGAAGCGGTGAGTCTTATCATTGAGTCTTGAAGACCCAGTGAAATATAAGGGCCGGGATCTACCCAATCTCGGTTAACATTGGAGAGCATTAGTGTGGACCTTTATTAGATTTGGGAGCTAGTGTGAACCTTTTGTTGTACTCCGTGTGAAACAGCTTAGTTTGGGTGAGCCAGAGCACTTCCATCTGCTTGTCACTACGCTAGATGGGTCGGGTTAAAGTAGAAGGGGACCATTGAGGATGTTTTTAATACAAGTGGATAGATTTTACTATCAGATAGATTTTCGTGCTTGACAGGCCGGTTCTGATAAGGGCCAATCATGTGCCCGTCATATTGGGAGGCCATTCTTGCTTCGCCGAATGCGTAATAAGCTCTTGAATGGGGTTATGCAAACTCCACATTTGGGAATATGACCTTATAACTTAATATCTTTCATTTGAGCAAAGGCATATGCACTTTCAGAGGAAGATGACGTGAAGAAGTACGTATAATAGATGCAATTCTTGAAGGAAACGGTGATGGCGGGGAACAGATATGTTAACCCCGAGTTATCCAAGATGCAGGAAGCGAAGAACCTCAATGCGTAGGAGGCTGGGCGAAGTGCTGGAGGAAAAATAGAAGTTCTGCCTATTGGTTGGTTATGAGCAGAAAAGACCTCAATGATTTATTCGGCTGAACGCCTCCCAGTTGAGTTAAGTATGCATTCACTGGAAGAGAATGGGCAATGTCGATGGTGATTTCATCATGTTAGCCACTTCACAAGAGCATAACACCTTTGCACCTTCTCAGAACAAGCGAGCATTGGGGGTGAAGAATTCTGATTTAAAAGGCATAAACCCATTAATCTACCCATCACATTTACTGAAAGGAATCTAGAACATTGGCGACCACGACGAAGTTGAACCCCATGCGAGTAGTTCGCATTGAAGTCCCACAGAATTGCTCAATGGTATCATTTACGTTTAATTAGCGCCGTGCGCCAGTAATTGGTGCGAAATTCGGGAGTGGCAATGTGAAAAATGAAAAAGGTGAAGGAGTGTCTACGGAGCTTACCTCTGGGTGGAAGTGTGCATATATTATAGGAAATCAATGTAGAGGTAACAAGAAAGATCACTTCGGGTTGCCATTCATCGTCGGCTCCTTGAGAGTTTTACGGACACACCCATTCTATTGCTTTTTGGATGGTTATTCAGGGTACTTTCAGATAGAGATTTCACCAGAGGATCAGGAAAAGACTACCTTTACTTGTCCATTTGGCACGTATGCTTATAGGAGAATGCCTTTTGGTCTTTGCTTGACCACTTTTGAGATGTATGCTTAGCTTGTTTAAGCGTCTGATGAAACGCATAATGGAAGTATACAGTGAATATCATTTTAATATATGGAGCGATTTTGAAGAATATACATCTGTCAGAGCCCATCTGCGAAGTGCATAGAAGAACACAGTGCTCAAGCGGGAGAAGTGCCATTTATGGTTAACCAAGGAATTGCCTTTGGGGCACATTATTTCAGCGGGAATAGAGTTGACAAAGCAAAGTTGAACTTATCTCAATTGCCATCTGACAATGTAAAAGCAGTTAGTAGTTTAACTTGGTCATGCCGAATACATAGGATTCATTAAAGACTTCTCGAAGGTGCTAAACCCATGCAGCTCTGAGAAAGATGCAATTTGTTTAGGAGAAAGAATGTCGAGAGATCTTTAGAAGCGAGTCCTGTTGATGCGCGATGAAAGTACTGAGCACCTAGCTGTGGGTTACCTTTTGAAGTGATGTGTGATGCGAAAGTGGATCTTGCTATCGGACGTGCCAGCCCGAATAGAGGATGGGAAGCCTCATGTAGTCTACTATGCAAGCAAAACCTCGGAGAATGAAGCACAAGGAATTATCTTGCTCTGAGAGAAGGAATTGTTAGCGTGAGTGCCTTAGACAAGTTTCGAGCATGCTAGTTGGGTCTGATGTGGGTCATTTTACAACCATTCCCGGCTTTGGAAATACCTCATGACCAAGCAAAATGCCAAAAGCGAGGCTTATCAGATGGGTTCTTACCTTCGAAATTTAACACCAAATGAAACCAAAGGGGGTAGAGAATGTGGTGGCGGATCATCTTTAGGTTAACGATAGCCCATGACACTCATAGTCCACCCATCAATGATGAATTTCCTGAAGAGTCTCTAATGCAGAAATTTGGAAAAAGCTCCTGGTGTACTCACATTGCGATTTCTTACAACGGGAGACATCCCATCGATTGGAAAGAACATAATGGAGGAAGTATTTCTTTGCTGAATCCATTCATATTATTGGGAAGAGCCACTTCTTGTTTAAATCTTTGTGCCGGATCGGATATTCGGGAAGTGTGTGAGGCGGGGAAGAGCAGGCGGGGGTTACAGTCCTTTGCCATGAGTGCTGTGGTGGTCACTTTGCGATCTCGAGAAGGCAATGATAGAGTCTTTGCTTGATCCTAGTTTCTCTTGGCCTTCCTTGTTTAAGAAGCACACAGATGTTAAAATTGTATGTGATAGATGCCAAAGACTTGGGAAATTGTCTCGCCGGCATATGATGCCCCTAAACCCAATTTTAGTGGTCGAGCTATTCGATGTTTGGGGCATCGATTTCATGGGACCTTTCCCCACATCCTGTGGTCACACATACATATTGGTGGGAGTGGACTATGTGTCCAGTGGGTTGAAGCAATCCCCTGCAAAACCAATGACCACAGGGTAGTGCTTAAATTCTTGAAAGCAAACATCTTTTCTAGGTTCGGGGTCCCAAAAGCTATTATTAGTGATGGAGGTTCACATTTCTGTAACAAACCTTTTGAAAACCTCATGGCTAAATACGGTGTGAAACATAGTGGCCACCTTACCATCTCAAGCAGTGGTCAGTAGAGACTTGCTAACAGAGAATCGAGACCATTTTAATGGTGGTAAGCGGCAACGAGGAAGAGCGAAGTCCATCAAAGCGCTCGATTATTTGTATGGGCCCTCTGAGCGGCTTTTAAGACAATCCTTGGAATGTCCCCTTATCGATTGAGATTACATGGTAAGGCATGTCACCTTCCAGTGGAGATTGAATACAAGGCATGGTGAAGCGTCGAGAAGCTGAACATGGATTTAAGTAGAGTCGAGTCTAAGAAATTCCTTGATCTCAATGAGTTTGGTTGGAAGAAATCACGAAATGATGCCTACTTGAGATTCGAAGATTGCAAAGGAAAGATAAAAAAAATGGCATGATCAAATATGAAATAAGCGATGAGACGAGATCTGCATGCGACTCTGAATATTACATTTAGGAGACGAACTAGTGCGGTGAGATAGATCCTCATTCATTGTTAATGAGCATAACCCAATAGTTCGGTGGACCTAAATCCAAATATAATAGAGTGATCAAAGTCAATGGACGGAGGGTGAAGCCCTATGTTGTCACGGCCAGACCGTCGGGAGAAATTCTCATACGGATGACTCCACAGGTCCCACGGTCCACACGTTCAAGGGTGGCTCACAGCAGTCCCAATACTTGATCTTATTGTTTATTTTTAAATTTCTTTTTGTTTAAATTTTTTTTCTCGATTTCACTTTCTGTTGATACCTGCAGTAACATCAACAAATGGAAGTGACTCTTTTCCAACCACCATGTTGTGGAGGTACAGTTCCATCTTTTGGTTTTTGCATTCCCATGCCAAGCCGGTTCGAGGTAATTTTCATATTTTTGGAATCCAGTTTTACTGGTTATACATGTCATGCAGGGGCCAAATTCGTTTCTCTTTAAGTTTTAAATTTCATTTTGTATTTCTACTCTTGCCTTTAGTTGAAAAGTTGAAGCACTGTATGTTACCTTAATGTTAGAACATTTCCATGCATGATTTAGTTTTTGGTCAATTGAGATTTCAGCATAGTCAACCTTGAACATTCTCCCTTTAGCTAATTCCACACCTTTCTTTACCAGGTTGTGCCAATAGGTTAGAAGCTATACCTCTTTCCCACTTTACAAAGCCGACCTTAAATTTGTTGACGACCCATAATAGGTTTGTGTTACCCTGTGTTTGAAGACGAAGAAGTCTTCCCGAAAAGGAAAGAAAAAAGCAAAGAAAGAAAAGAAGAAAAAGAAAAATAAAGCCGTGGCGGCTTTCCTTGAAACCCGAGCATGTGGTCGAGGGTATATGGCAGCCTTTAAAGCCCGATGCCCCTAAACCTTAATTGGTTGAAGTCATCAGGCTTAGTATTCTTCTACTGGGTGGATGGAGTGAAGGTTAGGCGTTTTGTAGGTGCTTAATTCTGAGTCATTCGAGAATTAAGGGTGAAGCTTTTGTGAGTTTGTGGTCAAAGTGATCCTTTTGGCTTGATGCCCTAGACCTTAATTGGTTGGGAGTCCTTCGGTGAATCCCGTTACACGAATTTGGTGAAGTCGAGGTGTTTACATTTACCCACATTCTTGATCAAGGAAGAAATAAGAGCGTGGCTAGCCTATTTAGGTTGGTCAACGGTTAAGACAATGGTAGCTAGGTTGGGGAGGGAATAGCTTTTTGCATTTTATTGGCTCAAGCTGAGATTTTTAGCAGGAACAATTAGATTTTGGTGGAAATTCGGGTTGACTTCTTTGGAACCGATGTTGTCTAAAACTTGTTCTTATATGGTTTTGTTCTTTCATGACGGTTTATACGAGGTGTAAATTATTCATGCTAAAGGTAAAGCTTGCATTACATATACTTTTTTGAACCACATACACTTTTGTAAAAGCCTGACATGCATCCCATATTTTAGCATTGCTAAGGGACTATGACGTGTCGGTTGGGGGGAATTGTGATTGGTGCCCAAAAGTCTTTATTTTGAAACCTTTATTCAAGATAGGTTTGAGTGCTTTGCGCACTAATCATATGAATTATTGATTGTCATGTGCATGTCCACTTAGTGTTTTTGATTTGTTTTCGAGATTGTTTTGGACAGTTTTGCAGGTCTTGGGAACTTCAGCAAGCTTGGCTTCTTATTGGTGTTGAATGCGAGAATCCTCGATGATTTCACCGAGCTGAGGCGATGAAATGTCAAGATGCAGTGAAGAATTGAAGGCAAAGTGATGAATAAGAAGTGCAGGAAGGGATGCAGTAGCAAAAGCAGGAAGCAGGATCAAAGCTGGGATTTTCGCTATGATTGCGAAAATTTCGCTGGGATTGCGAAAATTTCGCAATCATAGCGAAAATTTCGCAATCCTAGCGAAATTTTCGCTATGTGGAAAATTTCGCTAGCTAGCGAAATTCACATTCCTAGCGAAAATTTCCAATTTCGCTATCTCACAAAAATTTCGCTAGGCTAACGAAATTTCGCTAGCTAGCGAAATTTTTATTATGCTAGCGAAATTTCTTGCATAGAAAGTCTTTGTGTTTTTGGTATTTTTGGTTCTAACCGACCACGTTTTGATTAATTACCATTTGTCCCTTATGTAATTTCATATTTTAGGTATTTGTCATTTCACACTTCGGATTGGCCTATAAGCCCCCTCAACTTTGTAACCCTAAGCAACTTTTTAATTTAATACAGTTTCCCGCAGCTTTTCATTTTAGGGTTTACTTTGCTCTCTTCTCTCTCCTCTTTCTTTCATTTTCTCTGCTGCCAAACACCCCCCTTGAGGATGACAACTCAAGGGATGCTTGGCTAAGCCTCATAGCCTTGAAGGAGGTTGCTAGCTGGTTTTGAGGCTCACTGCGAGGTTGTCCTCATGCTTTGAGATGTTCACAGTGCGCATTTATGGTTCCCAACATTCCAAACTAGGGTTTCATGCCATTTAATGTCTTTCATTTGGTCAATACTTGTCATGGTTTAGGGTTCAGTGCATTCTTAATGGTAGATGCACTGATATTCTTTAGATGGCATTTACGAGCCATGGGAATGAGGTTAAATGCTAGGGTTTCAAACCGAATGGGACTTTGAATGCTTAGTACTTGGGTTGACTCAAATAGGAGTGGTTTTTAGGGTTAGGTTTTATAGCTAAACAAAGATCGGTTTGGCACATTTATATATCGAATTGCTCTGTCACGAGAAATAACTTAGGAACAGCATGGCCCCCATGTTATCAAGCTAGTGACCCAAGCCTTCAAGGTTACCATTCCACAGTTTCATTTAAGCCATTGAATATGATGTTCAACATATGTTCATTAATCAAAAATAAGCTAATCTCCTGCTAAACCTTGCAAATCAACAATCGGATCATGAAAACCCGTCCCCGTCGACCCTAGACCGCTATCTTTGCGGTAGCTTGACTACGGCGGTGGGAGAAGACTATAGAATATAAATTTTGTTGATTCGCATCCTTTACCGTGGCGCGAATCGGTTCCCCTTCCGAGACCGCGACCAAGGCAGGGGAATGCATGAGATAGGCTCGCCGATGATCCCAAATGCAAGAATTGTTGAAGTCGAAGCAATAGTAACGTTGAAATTGAGTGAACTAAGACCGGTAGTCGGATCCAGCCAGAAAGCTCCCACGATGGTTGAATCACTAGAGGAGAACAACTGGTGAAGAGGTAAAACCACGAGTCTTACCCCCTCCTTTCCCACGGGCGCCGAAGGAAGAGTCGAGTTAAGCAGGCGGAAATTTTAGAAGTAATACGATAGGTGAAGGTTAACATCCCTTTTCTCAATATGATCAAGCAAGTCCCCACGTATGCAAAGTTTTTAAAGGACCTATGCAAGGTAAAGAAGTATGAATTTGAATAAAAGGCCTTTTTGGTAGGCAAGTGAGAGTGCCATCATTGAGTCGCAGACTCACATGAGAATTATAAGATCAGGGGTGTCAATGATCTCAGTTAACATAGGCGGCACTAGTGTGGAAAGGCATTGCTAGATTTGCTTGGGGGCAAGTGTTAATCTCTTTGCCTTTTTCCATGTATAGGCTTAGGCTAGGCGAACTTAAGCGTACTATCAATTTGTCTCTGGCCGATGGGTGCATCAAAATACGAGGGACGGTTGAGGATGTTTGGTCGGTGGACAAATTCACACTATCCGATTAGTTTGTAGTGCTTGATACCAAACCGATTGTGATGGAGATTTAACCATGTGCCAGTATCCTTGGAAGGCCATTTTGGCCACTCGATGCGATCATTAATTGTCGGAATGTCGGGTGATGCAACTAACGCTGGAAATATGACCTTAGAGCTGATATCTTCCATGCAGGCAAAAGCACATGCACCGATGGGAGGACAGCCGGTGAAAGTTGTGCGATAAAGGCCATCCCCCTTGAAGAGCAGAGCAAATGTTTGCTTGTATCTTGGTCTTATTAACCGGGAGTTGGTTGACATTAATGAAGAAGACAGCGGGAGCTTGAAAAGTGAGCCCTACTTTGCATGGGCAATGGAGAAGAAAGGTTGAAGTTTCCTGCACTTACTTTGGAAGTGAGGAGCATGGTCCTCAGCCAGTTAGATCTTAAGCTACCTATTGAATTGAAATATGCATTTTGGGAGGAAAATGTGTCATTAGTGATTTCTTCACTATTGAGCAATCCGCGGGAGGTTAATTTGCTTCAATCTCCACGGGAACAAGAAAGCAATTGGATGGAAGATTTTTCGATTTGAAGGCATCGACTGTATGCACCATCATATCTACTTAGAAGAGGAGTCGAGGAAATCGGTTGACAGCCACGGAAGGGAAGCGTGAATCCATATGCAAGAGGTGAATGCAGTGGAAGTGTTGAAATTGTTACAAGCGGCATCTATACCCCATATCAGAATAGCTCTTGGAGCCTCCAACCCATTATGGTACCAATCGGGGGGGTGCTCACGGTGCTCAATGAGAAAGGAGAGGAAATGCCCACCCGACCTACTACAGGCTGGAGGGTATGTATTGACTATAGAAGGATGAATGAGGTGACGCGAAAGGATCACTTTCCCTTACCTTTCATGGACCAGCTCCTAGAGAGAGTATCAAGTCATTCCTTCTACTGCTTTTTAGATGGGTATTCCGGCTATTTCCAGATCAAAATCGTTGTCTATGATCAGGAAAAGACCACTTTCACTTGTCCTTTTGGTACATATGCCTATAGGAGGATGCCCTTCGATCTATGCAATGCCCCGTCCACTTTTCAGCGTTGTATGCTCAGTATTTTTAGTGATATGGTGGAGCGTATTTGATGAGCTTAAAAGTCATCTATTTTTAATCCATTTTTCTGTTTGATTTTCATCGGAAGGAATAGTCATGTGCGAAATATGAAACTCACCAATTTGTTATTAACGGGAGTGTGAAAGAAAGAAGAAAAGCGTATTAGAAAATCGACAATCGGTGGAGTAAAAATGCCGGAAAATGGCGGGGAAGAAGTAAGCGGTGGGTAACTAATGTTGCGGTTTTGGGCGTGCGGTCCATTTATGCGGTGTGCGACATCGGGAAATTTTGAAGGAAGTTTGATCGCAGTGCTACGGGCTGGCATCACAAGTTAAAAACAGCGAGGACAACCCGAGAGACTTGGGAATGATGTCGCGACAACATCGTGATGTGGCGACGAAGATTAGTCTTCGCGACAAAGGGATGGAAGATTCGTGACAAAGAGAACGCCTTAATGACTATGACATGTTTGAAAAGATGAAAGCATTGTGACTTAAGAGCTGTTGTCGCGACGGAGGGGGCGGCGCGTCAGCGACACCAAAAGCAACCAGTTGAAGCCTCCAGAGACATAATCTGATGTTGTGACAAGAGATCGAGGTCGTGATTAGTGCCCAAAAAGTACAATTTTGAACCCTATATTAGATAGGTTTGGTACTTTTTTGCGCACTAATCATACCGATAATACCAGATTGAGTGTTCAGTCTTCTTAGTATCACTTATGCGGGTTTAGAGGTTATTTTTGGTACATTTTGCGAGGTTTTTACTTTAGCAGTTCAATATCGAGATGTATGAATGAATCATGAAGTTTGAACTCAAGTGCCGATACATCAACCTGACCCAAGTCAATGGCAGAGGCAAAGTGAAGAAAAATTGATGCGATGAAGGCGGGAGGCAATCGGTGAAGATCGATAAATCGGGAATTTCGCTAAGATTGCAAAAATTTCACTGGGATTGCGAATTACTGCAACCTTAGCGAAAATTTCGCAATCTTAGCGAAATTATAATTTTAAGCTAGACCAAAATTTTAAGCTGAGCCTTGTTCGCGAAATTTTGTATTTTAATACCTGTGAGAATTTGCTAGCTAAGCGAAATTGCAGCTTTGCGAAATTTTCTATTTTAAGCTATGCATGGTGATTTCGCTACCTAGCGAAATTCTTCGATTCTAAGCGAATTCTCTTGCCTCGTCATGTTTTTGTATTTAATGCTAGCAGGCTCCAAATTTGGTGTATTACTCTCTTGTCCTTTAACCCAGCGAATTTGTAGGCTTTTGGTATTTTCATGTATTGGTGGCTATATAAGCCCCTCCCTTTTTGTAAATCAATAGAGGATTTTGGGGAAGCAACAATTTGGGGAGAGAAGATTTTGTAAGTTTTCATTTTTGTAAATAAAGTCGTATTTTAGTTAGGGTTTATTTTCTCTCTTCTCTCTCCTCTTTCTCTTACTTTCTAAGGCTTCAAACACCCCTCTTGAGGATGTGACTGAGATGCTTAGCTAAGCCTCCTTTGCTGAAGAGGAAGGAAGGCTGAAAGCAGTGGTGGGGCATTGATTAGTGCCCAAAGTGCTATTTTGAACCCTATTTTTAATAGGTTTGAGGCGCTTTTTGTGTACTAGTGTTGTATTAGCAATTTACATATTAAGGTCCCTATTATTCTAATGATCACATTTTGGCCAGCAGAATTTTGCGGTTTTGCGAGCTAATCACGCCCCGACATTGTTGAGTCGATCAAATATGAAGAATTAAAGTCAAACTCAACATCATAGATCGAGACTAGAGAAGGAAGAAGAGAAGAAAATAGAGAAGAAAAATGAAGCGGGAGAAAATGGAAGAGCGGCGAGGCAGTGTGATGGGCTTGGTAGCCGCAGGAGAAACTGGACTTTTCGCTGGGCTAGCGAAAATTCACTGTGGATAGCGAAATTTCTCAATTTCGCTATCTCTTGTGAATTTCGCTAGCTAGCGAAATGTCACTATTCCTAGCGAAATTATGCATTTTAAACACTCTGGGAGTATTTAGCTAAGCTAGCGAGAAATTTCAGCTAACTAATAGTACTTGCTTTGCCTAGCGAATTCATGATTCCTTTATCTCTTGGTGATTTCGCTACCTAGCGAAGGTGAGCATACTGTGAAATCCAACGCCTTGTCATGCTTTTGTAATTAATAGTAACCGACTTCAATTTTGGTGTATTACTCTCTTGTCCTTTAATTTAGCCAAATTGTTAGGCTTTCTTGTATTTTACATTTGGGTTGGCTATATAAGCCACCTTATAAGTTTGTAACCCCCAACTTTAATCTTTCGGTAAATATCTGTATGACTTTCATTTCTTTTGAGTTTTCTCTCTTCTCTCTCCTCTTTCTCACCCCTTTCTTGGTTGCCAAACACCCTCCAGGATGACAACTTGGAGGATGGCGACTAAAACCACTTCCTTCTTGAAGTAAAAGGGTCTGCTTCAGGGTGAGATCTTTGGAGTTGCTGGTGGTTCCACTTTTCATGCGACGGGTTTTGTCATTTTTGGTTCCCAAATCTTCAACTCTAGGTTTTTAGCTTTTTGATTTACTTTCTTAGGCCAATACTTGGCAAGCTTTTAGGGTTTAGTGTATTCTTAGCTTTAGATACACTAATATCCATTAGTTGCCCTTTACAAGCCACTGAGGTAGGTTAAGGGGTTAGGGTTTCAAACTGATAGTTGCATAACATTGAATGTTATTGATTTGGCTTGATACTCTCCCATGCTTTAGAATCCGATTGCATATTGGTGAGAGATGTCTTGTGGTTCTTCAGATGGTCTTCTGAGCCTCTAAAATGATATTTATATGTTAGTGTTTCTCAAATTAAGGGTTGCATAGCATTTAATGTTATTGATTTAGCCAATACTCTCCATGCTTTAGGATCGATTGCATAATTAGTGATAGATGTCTTGTTGTTCTTTGGAGGAATGGTCTTTACGAGCCTCTGAGATGATATTGAATGTTAGGGTTTCAAACTGTAAAGGGGCCATAGATGCATGCTACCTGTATTGACTCAAATAGGAGTTGTTTCAAGGGTGAGGTTTGCTAGTTAAACATAGATCAGTTATGCCATGGATATAGGTTGCATGTCATAACGGTAGGAAATAACCAGGGGACCTCTCGAGTTAGCTAGGACCTTAAACCTAATAGTGATGCTTCAAAAGGAGTTCTTTTCTTATTTTTCTTCATTTTATTTTCAGTTTAAACCATCCACTTCCTGTTTTTAACCAAACCCCGAAATCAAATTTAATTCGTAGGTTTGATTTCATTCAAATCATTTGTCTGAAGAAAACCCATCCACACGTGTTCGACCACAAGGCCAGATTTATCTTTGCAATAGCTTGACTTCTGACGTTAGGAGACTACGGATACAAAATTTGTTGATTAAAGCTCACCTATAGTAGCGCGAATCAAATGGCGCGATTATAGGGGATGGTGCCTTAGTGCGAGTGAGCGTAGAACACTTGTGATCCTCATCCACAAGTCTTGAGTGAATTTCCTTTTATCATTTCACAGTCATTTTTCTTGGTTTTATTTCTTTGGTACTTCT
The DNA here is from genome assembly GCA_016808115.1 of Tetrastigma voinierianum. Taxonomy (NCBI): domain Eukaryota; kingdom Viridiplantae; phylum Streptophyta; class Magnoliopsida; order Vitales; family Vitaceae; genus Tetrastigma; species Tetrastigma voinierianum. Next base: position 5,452,646 of record JAEQBH010000911.1, on the reverse strand, counting down.
TGAGGATCGTTTATGTGTTGTTTTTGTGTATTTGTGCGGGATTGCATTTTCCGGTGGTTTGAATTGAGAGAAAATGGAGATCCTAGCATATGAGCAATACGGTCGAGGAGGGTAACCCCAGAACCACATGACAATGAGGAGGGACTATAGGAACCTTCCATGGCGTGTCGGCGACTGTAAGAGAGAAATCAAGCCAATATAGGTCTATGAGGGGAATAGAGACCAATGGATGAGTGCACTTTGTCTATAATGTTCCCTCGACTCACAGCACCTCTGCTTCTCCACATTTACCTCAACTTCCAGTGACAACAACTACCCTTATCCCTTGTTAGACAGTATCACGAATTTGAGCAAACAAGTGGAATGATTTCATAGAGGAAGCGAAAGGGTAGTGGCTGTCGGTAATCGGCCAGGAGCGGTTGAGGCTCCTTGAACGATGAATTGGATGAGTTCCAAAAGTGAAATTGATCAAATTGGACATCAGTAGGAGTCCATCTTAAAGCTCACCAATCGGCTTGTTCGTGAGAGGAAAGTCGAGGAAGGTGCCTAGAATTGGCACCATGGTGGAGGAGTCGTGTGGCGACCCTGAGAGGCACGGTAAGGAATTTTGAATCCTCGAACATTGGTGTTGTTGTCTGCTTATGGGAGAAGAAGGATGCAATCCCCACATTGTTGGCCCGAGACGGTGGAAGAACACAAGAGACAATTTACCCTTTGCTGATTAGTCTGCATATCTTTGCCTTTACGCACCACAATCCCAACCCCGAAACACCTACGCAATGCCCGGGCCACCTATAGCCTTTGCCCGATTATTATCTGCCACACTGCGGAAGAATCAAAACCGCGACACACGCTCCCAGGCCAAAGTCCAACCCCATCAGCGCATGCCATGCAGAACTTGAATTAGTGGCCTCTGTACATAAGTTTGCACCATCAAAACGCCTGGCTTATTTCCCTTTATCACGGCGCTAGCCATAGTGGATTTAGTTCGGTGCGGGTTCGAGGGTTTGGAGTACGGACCTAGGCATTTCTAAGTTCCCCCCCCACTTTTTGTTTTTAATTTGTCTTGTTTAGTTTTATTTTATCGTATTTTATTTGGATTTCTATAATTTTTCTTTTTGGTTTTCTCTAATTTTAGTTAATTTATGTTTTAGATTAATTTTTACTCTTACGCAATTTTTCTTGCATTAATTTTGTAGCTTTTGTGCAAATTTTTGAAGCATGTATTGAAAATTAGAGACGTGACTTGATTTTCGCAATTCTAGCGAAAATTTACGCAGTCTAGCGAATGTGAAATTTTAGCTAGCTATAAAAGCCACCCCAGCTAAGCTATTGAAATTTAGCTAACTGTGAAAATCTGTAAGAAAGCGAAAATGAAAGAATTTAAATGGAACGATTGCCTATGATGGATCGACATATGAAATTCCTAAAGCGAAATCAACAGTCTTTACTACCAGAGACCAAAACGATTACCACGGTATTTCAATTTGTTTTTTATTTATTTTATATTTTATAAAAAAAAAAAAAACGTTTGTTTTTCTTTATATATTATTTTTATTTCTAAAAAAAAAAAATTAGTTTTTTTTATATATATGATTTAAAAAAGCGTTTTTATTTATATATTTAAAAAAATTGAAAAAAAAATAAAAAAATAAATAAAATTTGAAAAAATAATAATAAAAAAACAAAAATTGAAAAAAAAAAACAGTTTCAAAAAGCGTTTAAAAAAAAAGGTTTTTATTTTTATTTTTATTATTTTATTTATTATTATTTTTTATTTTAATAATTAATTATTTTATTTGAATTTTCAAAAAAAAAAATCAAAATCAAAAAATAAAAATTCACTATTAGACATAGCGAATTTTCGCGGGCTTAACGAAATACGAGAATTTTTAAGCTAGCTGTTGAAAATTTCGTAACAGCGAAAATTTCGCTAGTTAGCGAAAGTACCGCTATGCCCAAGTTTGACCTCCAATTTTGTTTCGCTCATAACTTTTTATACGAGACTCAGTTTTGGGCGTTCTTGGTACCGTTAAATCTTAGAGTGTAGAATCGAAATATGGCGGAAAAGGACATTTTGAGATTATTATGAAAGTGTAATTTTAAAAATGGTTCAATTGGTCACATTTTCTCTCTTTTCTTCTCTAACTTGTTTATTTGAAGCTGACGAATTAGATAAGATTATCCAATGGAAATCTTGTGAGGTCTCCTATCGAAATGATCACATCTTATCATGGAGTAACACTTCATACTCTAATTTTCCATTCAGGAGCCCCATTTGGACAGAGATGTTGGGTTGGGGAGAGTTAGCAAAGGAAGTGGATTTTTATATTTATGTTTTGTTATTATTTGTGCAAGCCCATTTTGTGATGTTTAGTGGCTTCTTTGGGTCCCCCTTTAAAGTTGTTATACTTTTCTGACTTACTTTTTCAAATTTGGGCCCATTTTGCAACAAAATTTTTTGTGGTTTACTGGCTGTGGTTTGAAAAATTGAAGCTTTGTCCAATTCTATTGATGTTAGATTGGTTCCATGCTTAGTTGAGTGAATGATTAGTTGAATTCTTATTGATTTCGACCTTTTCTTCCACCTTTAGCTATACACACAAAAGCACATTAGATTTCAATGATGGTGAAAAGCGTACCCTCCTTAATTTGCATAACCTACCCTAGTTTCATTGACCCGCCTTTAATAGGTTAAGGACCCACACAGTAAGGAAAGAAAGAAGAAAAGAAAAGAAATGAAAAGAAAGAAAAAGAAAAGAAAAGAATGAAGTACAATGCTTTGCCTTGAAACCGAAACGATCCAGGGGTATATGGCGAAAACCTTTAAAACCCAGTGCCTAAACCTTCAGCAGTTGGGAGTCACCGACTTAGTGTTAAGTTACATGGGTGGATGGGTGGGTTAGCAAGTTGTAGGTGCTGGTGAGTCTAAAATCATTCGAAGTCAGGGGTGAAGCTTTGAAGAGTTTGTGGTGAAAGATCCTTGACTTGAGATTTTATACTAGCCTTAATTGGTTGGGAGTCATCGGGTAGATCCGTTACATGGACTTTGGTGAGGTCGATTCTCGGCATTGCACCCCTCTGACACAAAAATTGTGGAATAAGAGGTGGGTCCTGATCTATTTAGGTTGGTTAGCTTGCTAGGTCGTGGTAGTATCTAGGTTGGGGGGAGAGTGCAGTTTGACAGTTTATTATTGAGAGCTGATAAACAAACACTTTGATTTTGGTGGAAGTTTCTGGTTGATTCACCGAGATGGAGACTCTTTTGATACTCAATTTTGTATGGTATTCATTCTCTCATGATAGTTATTGGACACGGCTTTGATGATTCTTACTTAGGGTTAGGCATTACTTCTTCACAACCTTTTTGAACTACAACCTTTTTGTGCACATAATTTTATTTATCTTTTGTATCTCTTTCTTTCTTTAAGTTCATTGCTAAGGGACCCAGTAATGTGTAGGTTAGAAGTGTGATTAATTACCCAAAAAGTGCTATTTTGAACCACATTTTTAATAGGTTTTGAGCGCTTTGTGTACTAGTGTTGTAATTAAGCAATTTACATATTAAGGTCCCTATTATTCCTAATGATCACATTTTGTAGCAAATTTTGCAGTTTTGAGGCTAATCCATAACATTGTGAGTCGATCCAAATATGAAGAATTAAGAATTCAAACTCAACATGTGGTCCGAGACTAGAAGGAAATAAGAGAAGAAAATAGAAGAAAATGACGGGAAAGAAAATGGAAGAGAAGCAGCAGGAACAGTGGCCAATGGAACAGTAGCCGCAGGAGAAACCTGGACTTTTCGCTAGGCTAGCGAAAATTCACTGTGGATGCGAGAATTTCTCAATTCTGGCTATCTCATATTAATTCGCTAAGCTAGCGAAGTAATATCCTCTTCCTAAGCGAAATTATGCATTTAGAGCACTCTCACCAGAATTTAAACAAGCTAGCGAAATTTATTAACTAAGTAATTGCCCTTTACTGGCGAAAATTCATGATTCGCTATCTCTTGGTGATTCGCTACCTAGCGAAAATTTACGAGCCTTATGAAATCCGCCTTGTCATGCTTTTGTAATTAATGCCAACCGACTTCATTTTTTGGTGTATTACTCTCTTGTCTTCTTAGCCAAATTGTTAGGCTTTCTTGTATTTTTCACACATTTGGGTTGGCTCATATAAACCGCCTTACCCAAGTTTATTCTTTAATCTTTCGATGCAAATATCTCGTATGACTTTTCATTTTCTTTTCGAGTTTTCTCTCTTCTCTCTCCTCTTTCTCTCCCTTTCTTGGTTGCCGACACCCTCCAAGGATGACAACTTGGAGGATGGCTGGCTAAAACCCTTCCCTTGTTGAGTAAAAGGCTGCTGGGGTGAGATCATTAGGTTCTTGGTGGTTCCCTGCTTTTCATCACGACGGAGTTTTGTCATTGTTGGTTTGAATCTTCAACTCTAGGTTTAGCTTGATTTACTTTCTTAGGCCAATACTTGTAGCTTTCGAGGTTTAGTGTATTCTTAGCTTTAGATACACTAATATCCATTAGTTGCCCTTCGAGCCAGGGTAGGTTAAGGGGTTAGGGTTTCCAAACTGATGAGTTGCATAACATTGAATGGTATTGATTTGGCCAATACTCTCCATGCTTTAGAATCCGGTGCATGTGGGTGAGAGATGCGTGGTTCTTTAGATGGTCTTCTGAGCCTCTAAAATGATATTTATATGTTAGTGTTTCTCAAATTAGGGTTGCATAGCATTTAATGTTGTGATTTGGCCAATACTCTCCATGCTTTAGGATCACAGTGCATAATTAGTGATAGATATCTTGTTGTTCTTTTAGATGGTCTTCTGAGCCTACGAGATGATATTAGATATTGGGGTTTCAAGCGTAGGGGCCATAGATGCATGCTACCTGTATTGACTCAAATAGGAGTTGTTTCAAGGGTGAGGTTGCTAGTTAAAAACATAGATCCAGTTATACCATGGGTATAGGTTTGCATGTCATAGCGAGGAATCTTTCAGGGACCTCTCGGTTCAGCCTAGGACCTTAAACCTAGTGGCCACGATGCTTCAAGGAGTTCTTTTTCTTATTTTTTCTTCATTTATTTTCAGTTGCAAACCATCCACTTCCACAATTTTAACCAAACCCAAAATCAAATTTAATTCCACCGGTTTGATTTCATTCAAATCATTTGTGCAGAGAAAACCCATCCAGTGTTCGATACTAGACGTATATTTGCGGTAGCTTGACTACGGCAGTAGGAGGAACTACGGATACAAATTTTGTTGATTCCGCTCCCTCACGTGTACGAATCGGGCATATGCATATTGTCCTCTTGTCTTGAAAGTCACGAATCTTGTATTTATGGCCCTCGTCTTCTCAAATTAGGGTTGAATAGCTTTGAATGTTATTGGTTGACGATACTCTCCATGCTTTAGGATCTGATTGCATACTTATTGCTAGATGCTTGTGGTTCATTAGATTGTCTTCTGAGCCTCCCGAAATGATATTTAATGCTGAGGTTTCAAAGGCGAAAAGGGCCATAGCTGCATGCTACATGTGTTGACTCAAATAGGAGTTGTTGTTAGGGTGAGGTTTGCTAGTTAAACATAGATCCGGTTATGCCAGGGACTATAGGTTGCTTGTCATAACGCGAGGATAAAACCCGAGGACACTTGTTCGCCCAACTAAAGTTAATTGGCCTAAATCTTGAGAGTTAGCTTTTCAGCTGAGTTTTACAGAATTTTCTTGATTTTTTGGCTCCTAAGCTGCTTGTTTTTGAAGGCAAAATCCGAAGTCCAAATAGAAGCCTTACCTTCTTGCACTTATGCAAATCATTTCTAGGATGAAAACCCATCCCACAGGTGTTAGGCCACAGACCCATCTGGGTAGCTTGACTACGCGGTAGTGAGAACAGGTGTATATAAATTTTGTTGATTTTGGCTCAGCCCTCTTTTGTGGCACAAATCAAATGGGCCGTTAGGGGATGATTGCCAAACTACCACTAATGGTAAGTTGAAGAGTGTACTTGTGATCGACATCACAAGTGGAGGTAGCTCTTTTTACCTTTTGTCACTCGGTTGCGAGGGGCTTGTCGGTTTTTCTTCACTTTACCTGATAGCACCTTTGTTTTTCTTCTGATCGGTTTTAATTCTTGTAGTTAAGGAATTTTAACCTTTTTGTAAGCTTTGTTGGTGCTCTTTGTTGTCTCTATAAATTTTGTAATAGGTGTTTATGCAATAGTGGGATAGAGACATCGAATTATTGCATAGAATCGATACTGACGACCCGATCAGTGAAGTCGGTGTCCATACGATACCATGGATCCAGTACACGAGGAACTGACAAGTCGACAAGAACATGAATCAAATGCCTATAGGGTCATGAGGTTCACATCCACCCTCTAGAGTTAGTGCCCCATCACATTATCCCATTCCTCTTCTTGAAGATGTAGCGGTGAGGCCATATTTGAATTTTACTCCCAGCGTATCATGGTATGGAAAGTAATCCATACACTCCTTATTAGGGATTTGGGAGGATGCACTACCCTTTAAGGAAGGTCGATGGACATGGATTTCTTGAAGCTAAAAGCATTTCCATTGACTCTAAGGACAAGGCCAAGATATGGCTCAACTCATTGGGCTAGAACCATTAGAAATTGAAATTTGAGGCTGCGGGCGAAATTCTGAAGAAGTTCTTGAGTGCTCATAAGACCAGATTTGAAGAGACAAATTTATACTTTTGCGACTCATGATGGTGAGAGATTTTACCGGTGTTGGGAAGATTTATGGAAACCATCCTTTGCATGCCCACATCATGGGTTTACGACACGTGGATGTTTGGTGAACCACTTCTATGGTGGTATGTCTCACCCGTGGGCGAAACTTTTTGGGGCTCATGTGTGGAGGACTTTACGAGGTAAGCATCCCAGGACCCGAGCTATGGATTTTGGTATGTATTGAAACCTCCAAGGGGTTAGGACTGGGGACCTAACCCTAGAGAATTGGAAAGGATGAGACCTGATTAACTCAAGGGGTGGGATGTATGCCTTGGAAAATAGAGATGAGCTAGGATTTCAACCACTAGCGAAAAGTGGAGGCTTGAAGGCGAAGAACAGCTCCAAGGGTGCATCATTAGTAAAAATCACATACGGTCAATCCTTGCACCAATTCCAATCCCTGTACCCGAGTGGGAACCATGTCCTATGGCCCTACTGGTGAAGGATTTGATGTCGAATGTGCAAACCTTGTGGGGTGATCGACCCGCAACAATCAGTACTCCATATGGTAATACCTACAATTCCAATTGGAGGAATCCACTACTGCCCAAAGCAGGGCCCAACCCCCTGCCTATAGCCCCGAGGTGCCAGAGCCACCGGTTGAGTACCCCCCTCACGATCACAACAACCATCATCCCTCTTCTCCAGTGGAACAAGCTATATTGAATTTGGTAAGGTGGTGACAACTTTGTTTGAGGAACAAAAGAGGTATTGCAAGCGCACAAGGTTGATCTTGTAGAAAAATTACCTTTGAATAAGAGAATAGATGGGCTTGATAGCAATCTCAACCAAAAAATTGACAACCTACGATTATTCAATCACCAAGATCAACAAGTTGCTTTCGAGGTACAAGAAAGGGGAGGTTTCCATCACAAAGCAGGTTCCAAATCGAGGAATTCATGAGGTGGGGTCATCGACAATTGGGAATGGATGAAGTTAAGTATAATTACCACGAGGAGTGGAAAAGGGTTGATCGGCCTATGCAAATTTGTTAAAAGTCCAAGCAAGGAGTGCGGTCTGAGGCATATTCTCCTAAAGGGGAGGATTCAATGAAATCTGCATATCACCTCCGTTTCCCTGACATAGAGGTAAGAAGAAGGCATCTCGGCAAGGCATTTTAAGGGTCTTAAGGCAAGTGAAGGTTAACATACCTTTGTGGACATAATCAAACAAGTGCACCTTATGCAAAATTTTTGAAAGATCTTTGCACAATCAAGAAGGGTTAGGCATTGAGAAAGGCATTTCTCCTTTGAACATATCGGTGCCATAATCAACAAATACCTTGTCAAATCTGAGGATCCAGTCTCCACAATTTCGGTCAATATTGGTGGGGTGTATAGAGAAATCATTGCTTGATTTAGGAGCAGTGTGAACCTCATGCACGTATTGAGTATACAAGCGATTAGGTTTAGGTGAACTTAAACCTACCCGACATCACACTCTCATTGGCCGATAGATGGGGTGAAAATCCCTAAGGGGATAGTTGAGGATGTCTTAGTGAAGATAGACAAATTCTACTATCGGTAGATTTTTAATGAACGACAGGCCAATTGCAAATGAACCCGATCATGTACCAATCATCTTAGGAAGACCATTTTGGCCACAACCAGTACAATCATAAATTCTGAGGAATGGAGTCATGCAACTTACCTTTGGTAACATGACTATGGAGTTAGACATCTTTCATTTGAGACAACAAACAAAAGTTGCTAGAAAATAAATCAAAATAAGCGGTAAGTTGTTTCAAATGGTCGGTATGCGAAACCGCAGTGTCGAGGGGAGTGCGAGGAGAGATCAGTCAAGAAGATGAAGAAAGTTTATTCTTACCATCAACACCCGACTCCTGGCTTGATTGCTTTCCGGTCGAAGCCATCCGCAGGAGAATGATTAACGTTTGGGCACCAATACCATGGAGTCAGCCAGGGCTCACTGCGGGGGGTTGGGGAGATCATTCTCCTTGACCCCCTTGAGTAAATTTTGAGATTGAACTGGTTGGTGTTTCAAAAACAGATTGCGGTTCCATAATTTTACTTTACGTCTTAATTTAGTTAATTTAGTTAGTTTCGGTTATTTTTAGAAAATTTTTTTTTAACTTAGCATTTTTTCATTTCTAGTAAGTTAGTTTGTATAGTATAGTAGTGTGTTTTAAGAGATTTTAATTACAGTACATATAGTAAATTTTATATGTAATTCCTATTTTATATATTATTAATTAATTAAAAATTTTTTGAAATGTAGGTAGTGTACTCGGTTTGAGCCAAATTCGCTAAAAATACTTGAAAATTGGCGAAGACCTCGAACACTCATGTGTTGGTTCTATATAACCACAGGAGGGATAGCCAAGTAGTCACTTCATATTTCCCCTCCCCTAGCGAAGCCTCTCCGGTAGCCACTGAGTCCCATCACTGCTTGTGCAGTGGTCCTTTTGCCTCGCCCTTCCTTAGGTTTGCACCTACGGCGAGGCTACGGTGCCGCTGCCCTTGTGCGCACCCAGCCTGGAGTGTTGAGCCCCGGTCACTGCAGCCGTGGACACGCCACTTCACTTTGCCGCCATTAAGCGAGTGACGAGCCGGCCTATAGAAACCTGTGCTTCTGCGCTCTTTGTGCATTTACGCCGACGCTGCACCTGTCGAGCCACGGCGAGCCTCCACCAGCGCGCCTGAGCCACGCCTCGACATTTGGTCCTCTACTGAGCCTTGTTGCTATTTGGCCGATTCGATTGCGGTCAGTGGGCCCTTAGTTGGCGGTGTTCCGCCGGTCGATCCACCTCGAGCCTCGATTCGAATCTGAGCCTCATTTGCATTTTCGAATTAGTCGGAGCCCTTTTCCAGTATTTTATTTCGATATCAGTATGGTTCGTACTCGAGGTGGGTCCCGCGTCGACGCGGGTGAGATTTAGTACACGAGACGCGGGTGACCCGGCGATCCCGACTCGGTACCATCCACTTGGAGTCCCGGCGTGCACGAGGAGCCTCGAGGGTTCGGCCTTCCGGAACCGCGGATGGGACCCCGTGCCCCATCACCTGTACCTCGGAGAGTTCGGAGGCCCAGGCCCTCCAAGCGGGCCCGCGCCGGGCCCAGTCATCATCGCCTGTAGTCACCGATCCATCTCTTGCGGAGCGACTTCATCACCTGGTATCGCACGCCTCGAGGATTAGGCGGCCATTGTTCGTAGGGAACCCCATTAGGGCATGTGGAGCTCATCGGGGCCGTTCCATCGAGAAGTCGTACTTTCTGACGTCCGCGGTGATCCTAGATGCAGGAGTCCATGAGATTGATCGGGATTATTGTGCCTTTCATGACTCAGAAGCGTGTCTTGCCGAGTGATCTTGCCCGGTTCTACCACTCGATGGCGTCCCGAAGGATCGGTAGTCGCGTGAGCTTCGGTTCGGTATTGATGATCGCCGGAGTGCCGGAGCGACGATATTTGTGGCTGGCTGCATTATCTGCGTAGGCGATACGGAGGGTTCTGAGATTGGGCCCACCCACCTCATTCGCGAGATGGATTCGAGCAACAGCGGAAAGACACCAACTTCTTTGGACCCGGTATTTCACGAAGCGTCCAGCCTCGGATCTTCTTGATCGACCATCTATTTTGTCTGAGGCTTATTCCCTGCATCATTATGTGCGGAGGAGGGAGCCATCTTGGGCGCTCTTAGGATCTCGGGATTTTAGTTGATCCTACGGCGGTATTGGCCTCTACATTTGCTGATTCGAGGAAGGTCCATCGGAAGGACTGCACGACGAGCCTTCCATTACTTATGAGACTCCTGCGCCATGTTCTCGAGCATCTAGGATTTCCGGCGAGCCCGGGATTGAGATGAGGGTTCGTCTCCCCGGATGGCATGTCGGTGGAGCGGGTGATGACTATGCGAGATCTTTCCACCTGTCACGGAGGACCGGGAGGAGTCGCCGGTCGAAGGCGAGGACCGCCCATACGGATGATATATACGCCCACAGGCGAGATCTGGCGAGTCGGTTCCACGGATCTTCGCCTCCATCCCCTCCTCCGCAGATTTACATCGGCGGTACCGGCGAATCTCTGGCCCGTCTATTGACCTACCATTCGCGGGTCACAGTCATACCCGGCTCGAGAGAGATAGGCTGGTGTGATGGATGCTATCGCTCACTAGCAGCCACGAGGCATCCCGGGATCGGAGGGCGGCCCGGTGTCACTCTGTGCCCGGCAGGATCATGGCCTTGGAGCCTTCCTCGTGTTCCCGATGGAGAAGAGCCCTGAGCCAGCGGCCTATTTGGATGTTACAGCGTGGCCGCAATGGACCACCACCACGGCGGTGAGGTGGTTAGGTCTCTTTATGATTTTTGTATGGTTACCCGGCTTTATCAAGCGCCTACTAATTTTGATTGGGACTTATGTATTAGCCATAATAGGCGGTGATATTTTTAATATGTTAACTTTGATATGCATGTACTAGCCATTTTGGCTATATCAAAAGCTATTCAGTTTATATATATACAGCTTTTTGTACATATCATGTTTTGTGCCTTTACCATGGGTATTTGTTTTTCTTTTCAATTGAACAATTGAATTGCTACAATTGGACAATTGAATTGCTTTTGTTGGAAAATTGAATCCTTGTTTTGTCACCTACATGCTAGAAACGGAATTCCATACTTGAAATAATTTTTGGTCGGTTAAAGTTCAAGCATGCTCAGCTTAGACATTTCTCCCTTATGCTAATTCACACTGCACTCAGTTATTTCAATAGAATTTGTGAATTTGTTTACTTCCTTTAAAGCTTTGCATAGCCGGCCTTAAACATGTTGGCAACCTAGGATAGGTTTGTGTTACCCATACTTGAACCCAGTGTTGTCTTCCAAAAAGAAAGATAAAGCAAAAAGAAAAAGAAAAAAGAAAGAAGAAAAAGAAAAATAAAGTCGTGAAGTTTTGCCTTGAAACCCAGGCACGGTCGAGGGTGTATAGGCGAAGCCTTTGAAACGTGCCACATGCATGGTGGTTGAAGTCATCGATTTAGTGTTAAGTTACATGGGTGGATAGGTAGAATCTAACTTGATTTGTAGGTGCTTGATTTTGAAGTCATTAGTCAGGGGTGAAACCTTTAGAGTTAGTGGTCAGAAGATCCTTTTGACGATGCCCTAAACCTTATTGGTTGGGAGTCATCGGTGGACCCAGTTACGGACTTTGGTGAGAGTCGAATTTTAAGCATTGCATCCTCGATATGGTGAATAAGAAAGAAGTGCGTAACTATCCTTATCTAGGTTGTTCAACAGCTTAAGGCCATGTCAGTGCTAGGTTGGGGGGAGGGGACAAATTTTACAATTTATTGGCGTAATCTGGTTATATAAAGAACTATTAAACTTCGGTGGAAATTCAAGTTGAGAATCGTGGATCCAATATTGACCTAGAATTGTTCTTGTATGGATTTGGTTCTTTCATATCGATTTACAACTTTGATGTCAATTTTTCATTTTAAGACAATGTTTATATGTGCATATACCTTTTTGAATCATAACCTTTTTGAAAATCACTACATGCATCTCCTTTTTGTTTTTGCATTGCTAAGGGACTAGCAACGTTTCGGTTGGGGGGTGTGATTAGTGCCCAAAAAGTACAATTTTGAACCCTATATTAGATAGGTTTTGAGTGCTTTATGCGCACTAATCATGTCATTAATGCCAATTGAAGTGTTCAAGTCTTCTTAGTATCACTTATGCCGTTTAGAGGTTATTTTGGCTGTTTTGCAGGTTTTTGCACACTTTAGAAGTTCAATATTGAAGGATGTATGGCTGAATCATGAAGTTTGAACTCAAGTGTGAAACCATCGACCGACCCGAGAATCAATGAAAAGCGAAGGCAAAGTGAAGAAAAATTGATGCGTAGAAGACGGGAGGCAATCGTGAGATCGACAAATCGGGAATTTCGCTTGAGATTGCGAAAATTTATTTGGGATTAACGAAAATTATGACCTTAAGCGAGAAAATTTGCGAATCTTGTGAATTGCCAATTTAAATAGACCCGAAATTTTCGCTAGGCATTGTTCCTAGCGAAATTTTGTAATATTTTGCTACTCACGAAAATTTAAGCTAAGCTAGCGGGGAATTTCGCTAATAACGAAATTGCCAAACATTAGCGAAATTTTCTATTTTTAAGCTATCACATGGTGATTTCGCTACCTAGCGAATTCTTCGATCCTAATGAGGAATTCTTGCCTCGTCGTGTTTTTGTATTTAATCTTCTTAGACTCGAATTTGGTGTATTACTCTCTTGTCCTTTAACTTAGCCAAATTTGTAGGCTTTTTGGTATTTTCATGTATTGAGGTGGCCTATATAAACCCCTCCCTTTTTGTAATCAATAGAGAGGATTTTAGGGAAGCAACAATTTGGGGGAGAGAAGATTTTGTAAGTTTTCATTTTTGTAAATAAAGTCTCGTATTTTAGTTAGGGTTTTATTTTCCTCTCTTCTCTCTCCTCTTTCTCTCTTACCCTAGGCTTCGAACACCCTCTTGAGGATGACAACTCAAGAGATGCTTGGCTAAGCCTCCTTTCTTGCTGAAAGAGGAAGAGCTAGCTTGGTGGTGGGGCATATGCATGTTGTCCTCTTATGCTTGAAAGTCTGATGCGTATTTATGGCCCTCGTCTTCTCAAATTAGGGTTGAATAGCTTTGAATGTTATTGATTTGGCTAATACTCTCATGCTTTAGGATACGGACCATACTTATTTGCTAGATGTGCTTGTGGTTCATTAGATGGTCTTTCTGAGCCTCACGAAATGATATTTAATGCTAGGGTTTCAAAAGCGAAAAAGGGCCGTAGGCTGCATACTGTGTTGACTCAAATAGGAGTTGTTGTTAGGAGGGTGAGTTTGCTAGTTAAACATAGATAGGTTATGCCGGGGACTATAGGTTGCTTGTGCATGCTTGAGAGGATAAAACCGAGGGGACACTTGTTGGCCCTAACTTGCCAAGTTAGTGACCTAAATCTTCAAAGTTAGCTTTTCACACTTTACTTTCAGTTTTACAATTTCTCGAGTTTCAACCTACTTCCCTTTGTTTTGAAAGCGAATCGAAAAGTCGAATAAACCTTACCTTCTTGCACTTATGCAAATCATTTTCTAGGATGAAAACCCATCCGGTGTTCGACCACGAACCCCTTTATCACTGCGATGGCTTGACTACGCGTTAGTAAGGCTAGGTGTATATAAATTTTGTTGATTTTAGCTCATTTGCGTAGCGCGAATCAGTCGCGACATAAGACTTGCTCGGTTTAAGGTTGCGGTTCCTTAAGTTGATGTCGCGTGAGAGATAATGATGTCGCGGCGTCGAATTTACTCGATTGAAGCCTCGAAGACCTAGGTCGATGCCAGCGACTAAGAGATCGATGTCACAACACCAGGAACGACCAGTTCAAAGCGCAAAATGAAGGTTGATGTCTGACACCGGGAGCGACCGATTCAATTGTAAAGACAAGAGGTTGATCGCGACGCCAGGAACACCCGAGTTGAAGCCTCCGAGAGACTAAAAGTTGATGTGGCGAGCAAAGGGTCGAAGGTCGTGACGCCGAACTTGCTTTCGATTGAGTTGCGAGAACCCTAAGTTGATGTTCTGCGACAAGAGATGCGATGTCGCGACACTAGAAGCGACCAGTTCAAGGCTGCGAGCCATAAAGTGATATCGCGATAAGATATTGATGTCGCGACGCCGAGGAATTTCGGCTTGATTGCTTTGCAAAGACGCGAGCTAATATCGCGACGAGGGATCAATATTGGCGACGCCAGGCTGAAACGATTGAAACCTGTGGAGCCATAGAGTGATGTCGCGACAAGAGATTGATGTCGAGACATCGAGAATGACGATTGAAGATTGCGGTTCTTAAGCGATGTCGCGACAAAGGGATTTAATTGTGACACGGCGGTAACATGCGATCCGCCCGAAATCTGGCGCATTGGAATTGGGGGCCCAGCGAGAACCCTATAAATGGCGCTACCAACGAAGCGGCTCTTGGCGACGAAAGAGATGCGGGTTGCGCGAAGGCTCTGTATTTACCTTTATTTTTCTTTTCTTTTCTTTTTTGATTTTTCGTTTTCATTTTATTTAGATTAGAATGGTTGTATTTCGTTCTAATTTGGATTTGAGCGTTAGGCGTAAGGATTTAGTGAATGCAGTTGATATTTCTTAAAATTAAATGCAGTTGTTTGAATTCGGACAAAATTATGGATTGAACACCCTAGTTCCGATTTACGATTGGTTTTCTTGATCCAATGAAGCCAATGTATGGTATGTCAGTAATTTAGAAACCCGGCTTCCATTGAATTGGCGTTATTGTCGAAATAATCTTTCACCGCAATATTTTATTCATTATAAATTTGAACTTCGGATGTTCATCGACTTCTTTGGTTTTGCTTGTTTCTTGGATTTGATCGATTTAGGTTCTTGTACCCATGCTTGAGGTTGTTTTAAACTCACGTTTTCGGGAGGCCCTCTGGTGACACATAGAGGCATTCTTGAAGGAGTAGAGAAACAATTTCGGAAAGTATTTGAATCTGATATTGATCTAATATTGCTTTCTGTATATTTAAATCAATACATCCTCTTCTCACTTGGCAGATTGAGTTTAGTGAGTTATTAATTTAAGTATCTGAGAGAGTTCACCTCAAATTCGAATAGTGAATTCGATCCGTGTTAGCAAGGATCTAATAAAGGAAAGATGCAGATTATTCTAATTTTGAGGTGAGGAACGATTATGGGTGACTCGGCAATGACTAAATTGAAGGAGCTCGAGTGCGAGTCCATGTTGTGGGTATGAAGTATTGAGAAGAAAAATACCCCGAGCAGAGCTACTAGATTTAAGTAGTTATCTCACCCTCGTGTTCGAGAGAAAGCAGTTAAGGTGAATGATGAAGCTAACCAATGGTTTGGAAGATCAGGTCACACTATATTAATCCTTGGACTAGTTTAAAGATACGTAGTTCGAAAACAAAGTTCTGATGCAATTGCAAGGTGATTCTTCCTGATAGCTGATTATTCAATGTTTCCTTTAGAGATAACTGTTAAATCTAAATTTGTTATTTGAAATTTCAATCTTCAATTCATTTGTTATTCAATCATTTTTCTTTTACATCATTATTTTCAAGCTTTCAAAGCAAAATCTCATTATCGTAATCTCGTCCAAATAGTATGGAGCTTAAGTAGTTGGGGTATTTGATTGAAAAATTCTTGAGATCTCTGTGGGATCGATATCTGGACTTAAATCCATTTTATTACTTGTCGACCTGTGCACTTGCGATATCTTTGGATCAAACCACACGAAAATGGTTTTCTCTTACAAAAATATCTTTTAATCAACGATAGTTAAAGAAACTCACACACTCAAGTTTAATGGTTTATCACGAGGATTAGGCAAATGAATCATGGATAATAAGTCTTAAATTTGAATAGGTGTTTTGATCCATAACAATTTATCGATGTTGTCTTAACAAGTTTCTTAGTATTGCGGGTTAGTTAATAGTCTTTTGGCAACAGTGTTATAAATTTGTATGTGTAATGGTCAGGTTAACAAGTTTTATGGCGTTGCGGGTTGAACAATAGTCCTTGACAATAGTGTCATAAATTCGTATATGTCTTTTGGTCCGGTCAACAAGTTTTATGGTGCCGTTGCCGGGGATCGAAAGAATTTAGTAAATCAATATTCAGACTAAAGAAGGAAATGCTAATTTGGAAATTTTGAAGAAAAAGAACAAAAATAGCTTTTGGCATTAATTATTTTAGCCACTAACCTTTAACAAACCATATTGAAAATATTTGTTGACCAGACTAATCCTAATAATGTAAGTGTGTTTTGATTTCGAGGGTTGAAATTTTTTAATGCATAGGAAACGAACACGACACGATTCAATGAACACATAATTAGAGAACACTCGGAAGCTTGAGAAAGATAAGGAAGGCGAGAGAAAGCTTCGACCATAGCGGATGAAAGGCAGGATCAGAATGAAGCACATAGGGAAGCAGCTAGAAGGCCTCCAATCACTGATACCATGGAGGACTTACGAGTCTATTATTCAAGATAGTATACGCAATCGAGGCGGCCCGGCTATTAAGTGCAAATAATTTTGAACTTAAACAGGCTGTTACAATGGTCAAGTGGCCTTGAGTTTCTTGGTCATCCCACTTGAAGGGACCCGAGCAGGCACACAGGAAGATTTCTCGAGGATGGCTAATAGGTGAGTTGAATGGGGTGAGACAGGAAGTCATCAAGCGCATCTATTCCCATTCTCTACGAGAGATACGGCGACTACATGGGTATAGATCTTTACCATATGGCTGATACTTGGGAGGAGTTAGTAGAACTACTTAGGTAGATTCTTCCCCCAGGCCCTCACCTCGAGAAGAAGGAGGGAAATCATTGTGTTTCAACGGGAAGATGAAAGCACAGTGGCAGGAAGAGGTTCAAGCGAGTTCTTGAGAAGATGTCGATGCATGGGATAGATCACGAGGCGCTTCGGATGGACATTATATCATGCCTTGAATGATGATGATATATCGAGGGATCGTTGATCTTACGTGTTGTGGGCATTCAAGCGAAAAAGTGCTGAAGAGACAGAGGCGATTGAAGACACGGCTAAAATGCAATATGAAAACTCATGCAGTTTTCAAGAGCTTGACGAGGAAAGGGATCATGGGTACGAAGCGAGATGGCGACCATAGAGGCGAGTTGGATGCCATTATGCCTGGGATGGACAAACGAAGGAAGACACACCTTTGCTCATGAGATAGGAGCGGTTGAAAGGAAGTTATTGAAGGAAAGTCTTGAGAGAGGCTGTGAAGAGCAATTCTATGATCTTTGAAGAGGTTAAGTATACGGTGAGCAAAGCTACCATTTCAAGCCTAATACTAACACCGGCATATTATCACGACAACGAGGAACCTGAGAATTTCTCATATGGTGGAGGGGCTTCTGAGGCCCTCGGCATGGAGCAGGAGACCCTCAACGAGGGTTATCAACAGCCTGAGTTCCGGCGGCAAAATGAACACGAAATGCGTCTCCCGAGAGATTGAGAGGAGGACGGTCTTTTGAAGAGCAGTCTTTTGCATTTCATAGGGGATAATAAGAAGGCTGTTTGAACCTCCATGAACAAAGTTTGAATTGGAAGCAGCGCTACCAATTCTCAAAATTTCAAAGCACCTGGCCATCCTGAAGAACTTAGGAGACACAGAGTAGAGCGGCTGGCCCTAACCACGCAAAGCGGAGGAAGATACCTTCCCAAGTGACCTTTAAAGAAAGAATCAATGCATGCGTTTGTGCGACTTAGGAGTGGGAAGGAATTAAAAAAATGAAAAGAAAAAATGCGACAAAGAAAGAAAAGCCCGAGAAGGAAGAAGCACTAGAGAAAAGAAAGAAGAGTGGACGGGAAGAAGGACATCAGGAAATCTAGACACAGTCCCATTTCCATGAGGCTGCGAAATAAGATAGAGGAAGCGGTTTGCAAGGTTTTGAAAACCTTTCGGAAGCTAAGTCGGTATGCCCTTTACGAAGTGGTGACTGGATACCCTCTATACAAAATTCTGACATCTTGAGCAAGAAAGAAAGATAGTAAGAAGAAGGGATTGTGAATCGGCGCTCACTTGCGTCTTGTGATAAAGAAAATTGCCGAAAAGATGGAGAGGATCGAGGAGTTTACGATTCCTTGAATCGTACAGAGAGTTGAATTCGAGCTCTACGTGACTCGGGAGCTAGTATAAACTTGATGCCTCTTTACGTAGCCAAACAATTAAGTTTGGGGAGTTTATTCCCCACCGCTATTACTCTTCAAATGGCGAGCGAGATCGATGGTAAAACTGAAGGAGTCTTGGAGAGATATGCGGTGTTGTTGGGAAATTTGTTTTCCCAGTGGGCTTAAATCATTCTAGATATGGAGAAGATTCACAAGTACCTGCACTCTGAGAGATATTCTAGCTCTTGGAGCTGCCGATCGACATGCAAAGGTTCTTACCTTGAGGTTGGAGAGGAAGATTTCTTATTTTCAACTTGATCAAAGCATACGAGAATGTGATATGAGCAGAGAAAATTGCAATGTAGTTGATGATGTCTATACTATGACCTGATAATTCACAATGGTGTGTATAAATTTTTATCAATGAAAAGAGATAAATTCCAGTATATTGAAGATGACTACTTTGATTGTCCATCTGACATTTTTCATTCTATAGAAGCATGTTGAGCTGACAACTTGAAGTAATGAAAGGGAAAATAATGAAAAGGAAATTCTTCAGAAACCGAGTGAAGAGGGGCTAGTATTGAAGAGTTGCTAAGTCATTTTGAAGTATGCTTGCTAAGAATCACGAAGAAGACGGTGATTATCACTACCTTCGACTCGATGATCTTTGAGGAGCAGAGGATGCTAATCTAAAGAAGCATAAGGATCATAAACAGTCCATTGAAGAATTGAAGGTATGATCCATCGGGTACGTACAAATTACGCTAGAAGAAACTTCAAAGCCATCGTAGAGACATCAAAGGGGCGAATCCGAGTGATGAAGGAAGTGGTCGAGGAAGGAGGGTACTCAAATTGAATCTTTAGTTTATCTAATACAATTCGGATAGTCATGGGTGAGCCAGTCATTAATGGTTCCAAAGAAGGGTGGGTTTCTTGTGATCATGATGAGAAAAATTAATTGATTCCAACAAGAGCGGTGGCGGATGGAGGTATGCATTGTTGATTCTGGGAAATTTGTTTCTGATAAGGAAAAGATGTCATTTCCCTTTGCCTTCATTGATAAGATGTTGGGCAGTTAGCGGGACACCCTCATTTTTGTTTCTTGGATGGGTATTCGGGATCTGTCAGTTATGTGCACACGAGGACCAAGAGAGAAGACCGTTCGTACCTATGGTACCTTTGCCTTCGGAAGGATGCCATTTGGGCGTGTGTCTCTCTTTACATTCGAGGTGTATGATCAATATTTTCGGGGACTTGATTCAGAAGAGGTTGTAAAAATTTTTCTGGATGACTACTTGTGTATGTATCGGTTTTTTGATCGGTGTTTGAAGAACACAGGAAAGCAGTGCTTCAAGATGCCAAGACAAACAACGAATTGGGAGAAATGCCATTTATGGTAGCAGAAGGTATTGTTATTACAGGCGTAAATTTACAGCTGCGGGTGGAAGTAGACCCGATCAGAGGTATCCGTTATCAAAACTCTTGCACCACCTACCACGATGAGGTAAGAAGTTTCTTGGGGCATCTTTGGGTTTATAGGAGATTCATCAAGAACTTCTCAAAAATAGCGAGACCACTATGCGGATTGCGGGGGAAGGATACAGGTTTAATTTTGATGACTCGCATTTGCTTTTGAAGAAATCAAGATCAAATTCGGCTTTATAATGCATTTTGCATAGGAATGGGATGAGGATTTGAAATAATGTGTGATGCGGTGATTTTGCAATGGGAGGCGTCTAGAGCAAAGGAGAAAATATTCGAGGACCGTATCTTGTACCATTGGAGCATGATGAAGCTGAAAATTACTCGACAAGCGAAAGGAGATGCTAGCCATGGTATTTGCTTGCCAGAAAATTCGAGCGATACATTTTAGGATCATGTTATTCATCTTGATCATGCGACAATCAAGTACACGATGTCAAAGAAATAAGCCAAGATTGATAAGGTGGATTGTTATTGCAAAGTTTGACTTGGAAATCAAGGATAAAAAGGGGTGGGACAATGTGATAACTAATCACTTGTCAAGAGTGAAAAGAAACTTCTTCTTTGAAGAAGAGAAATAATGCGTGAGAACTTCCAGGATGAGCAAGCGTTTAAAGTTTCCTTCGACTTCCATGGTATCTTGTGTGTGTAGAACTATTGTAAGCAATGGGGTGTTCATGTAGTCATTCTGACGAGAAGAGGAAACCAGTGACGGCGAGATATTATATTTGGAGGATGATCACTTTATTATTTAAAAGAGGTGCGACATGATAATAAGAAGATGTGTACTTGAGAGAAAATGAACAAGCAAAATTTTGAATAGATGCCATGCATCACCATATGGGGTCATTTTCGGGAGAAAGAACAACTCATAGATACTCCAATCTGGACTTTATTGGCCCACTATCTTGGAGATTGTCTTTGAGTGGGTTAAATTGTGTGATAGATGCCAAAGATTGGAAATGCTCGGCGACGAAATGAAATGCCCCTAAGGAATTATAATGGTGGTGCAAATCTTTGATGTATGGGGAATAGATTTTATGGGACCATTCCCTCCATCATTTGGGAACACTGTACATCTTGCTATGATTGATTATGTTTCAAATGGGTGGAAGCGTTGGCTTGTCAAGGAATGATGCTAAGCTCTGATTGTGAGTTTCTTGCGAAAAATATTTTGACGGATTTGGAACACCCCGGGAACTATCATTAGTGATGGGAAGCCATTTGCAAACAAAATATTTGCAAAACTCATGGCGGTATGGGATCAAGCATGTAATGATTCTAGCTTATCATCCCAAACCAATGGACAACGAGAAATTTCGAGCAAGGGGAGATTAAAGAATACTTGAAAGGCGTGACTCAGCGGGGAAGGATTGGTCTTCGAGCTGATGTGGTGCACTTTGGGCTTACAGGCCCATAAAACTCCCGTGGAATGTCCCCATCACAGGTATTTTGGCAAACCATGTCACCTACCTCTAGAATTGGAATACAAGGCAATGTGGGCGTGAAGTTGAACCGATTTTAAAGCGAAAAGGAAGAGAGATTACTCCACGATAATAAAAGCTGGAAGAATTGAGAAATGAAGCCTATGATAATGCTAGAATCTACAAAGGATAAGACAAAGAAATGGCATGGTCAAAGGATCTTGAGGAAAGAGTTCGAAGCGAGAGCAGTTCTTGTTTAATTCTAGGCCCGAAATTGTTTCAAGGAAAGTTGAAATCGAATGGGTGGGCCATACACGGTGTCAAGCGGTACATTTAGATGGTGACTTATGGGGCGTCTTTGGAGAAGAATTCAAAATAATGGACAAGGCGAAGCATTATCTAGCGGGGAGGAAGGAATGGAGCTCCGACGGGTTATCTAGAAGGAAGAAGAACCAAAGCGACCAAGTCCCGACTAAGGACTTCAATAAGCATTGATGGAGGCGACCATAGAAAATTTAGTTTCTGCTTTTAGATTTTGAAAATTTTTTTGCAGTCATTTGTTTGATTGGTTCTTATAAAGATAGGTGGTACAGAGATTCAATTATAGTTTAATTAGAATTTTCTTGAATCGCTGGGTATGCGTCTGAAGTGAAAGATAGTGAGAAAAGCAACTTGGGTTACCTCCGGCAACTTCACGAGGAAATGTCACGACATGAACAAAGGGGGTAACTCTCCTAAATAAACACATGAAATATGAGTGGGTTGCTTGTTAATTTCTGATTGGAGATGCCTGAATAAATGTCTAAAGTATGGGATTAATAAAAGTTTGAAGTTTTGAGATCATTAACTATGGGCATAGGTGTGACATAAACAAAAAACTTGAAAATGCAAGGTCACGACATGAGGCAAAGCAATACCCTAAAAAACCTAGTTATGTGTGACAAACTTAGTAAGTCGCGACATAAAGAGGGTCAGGTGCCAACTACTCACTCTCTTAAATGCCCTAAAACTAATGTCCTAAATAAAAGTGAGGCGAAATTGATGTCACGACAAGCGAATTTAATGAAATAATAATTAGCCCACAAAAACTTGATTGAATTTCAACTGTTGGAGAACTTTTTCCCACTCCCGCTTCACTTTCCAGAAACCGTTCATCCTCCTTCCTCCGATTCTAAATTCACGAAACCACAGCTCTCAAAATCTTGAGAAAACTTTCCTTCAGTTTCAAATGGCTAAAACCTCAAACCTCATTACCTAACGGAAGAGAGATCATGGAGAATATGTGCAGCCGGAAGAGAATCCGACGGGGAAGAATCGATGGAAGAGATGCCCATAGAAGCACCCGAGTATAGCGGTTTACGAAGAAAGAACGGACGAAGGAAAAGCAAGAGAAGAAGTGGAAGATTTTGTGTCGGAGGCTTATTCAAGCGGAAAAGCATGTATAGAGTTAGTATCGAGAAGAAGATTCAGGAACATTACCTTTCAAGGAGATGATTGAACAAGAGGTTGGGAAGCTTTACGCGCACATGTGTTTATGCGGTGGTGAAAGAATTTTATTCAAATCTGGTGAGCGGGAAAGACAACAGCGTGATTCGTCGGAGGAGTGTGGGTACCATGGAGCAGGCCATTAATGAAGCCTATGTAATAGTAGAGACACAAGCATGGGTCCAAGTTAGCTCTTGGAAAACCCAAATTTTAAGAAAATTTGCCAAAAGCTCAGCGACGGAAAAGCACAAGCTGGGACAAGAGAAGGACAAAACCACGAGCAGGGCCTCGAGGAGGCTAAGGTATGGTTCTATTTCTTGCCCTCTATTTTGGTCCCAACCAAGCATGTGTGCACAGTGAGAGAGCAGGAAGCAATTATGATGTATGCTATTCTGAAGGGTACAAGCTCATTATACAGGAATAGTAATTGAAAATTCTATAATGAGGTATGAAGAGGAAATGAGAGAAGTGATCCTCACCCAGCCAACCATAAGCCCATTTTTATGTTTTTAATTTGGGGGTGAAGAAGTGCAGGAAGAAAGAAGAAGTCCTGTGACATCCAACACTCTGCCAGCGAGTGGCTTGAGGGACAAACCAAAAGAAAAGGGGGTGTTGATTGAAACAAGAGAAGAAGCTCCATTCTTGGCCAAGAAGAAGAGAACCGGAACTTCCTCTGAAAATAATACTTTCACATTTCTGAGACAGAAGAGGGCGGGATGAAAAAAGCCCCTTAGATTTCTCCATACATAGCTAGTTCTCCCCCATGCAAAACAGAACATTCAGAGCAGGGAGAAAGCTCAGGGAACTTCAGAGAGAACAATTCAATAATGGAGGCCCTCAATGTAGAAGATGGAAGAAAGGAAAAGAGTGGAATGCAACAAGAATTTAGGGAAGGAGTTTATGAAAAGAGTTAAAGAAGAGATCGTGATGGGAGAAAGAGCGAAAAGAAGAGAAGAGCAGATGAAAGGAGGTTCTTCTAGCAGCAAAGAAGGACTTCAAAGAAAGAAATGAAGGAAAGAGATGTGATCTTCTACGAAACTTCAATTTGAGTCATGAATCTTTTATAACAATCGGTTGAGCGTATTCTGACTCCTAACCATCTGAAAAAAGAAGTGAGCAGAGGAAGCCAAATTGGGATAACAAATAAAGGGATTCAGAATTTTATACAAAGTCTCTACAAAAAGATTTTGAGAATAAGCTGGATGATAGAGACGAGAAGCAAGGATGTTGAATCACGAGGCGGAGAGTGGCTAGAAAATTTGGTTGATTAACATGATCTTTCCAAATTTTGGAAATAATGGCGAAATGGAAAACACAATGAATGGCTTAGGGAAGAGAGATAAGAAGGCTAAACAGAAGGTTAGTCTCTCCAATGAGATCTTCATTGAAAGATCGAGTTGAAGGAAACTAAGAAGAGAAGAAAGAAGGAAATGAAATTCCCTCCATTCCAAACTCATTTGAATACCTGAACTGGATCCCCCCTAATATCTTTCTTGCCTCTTCCAAAAGAAAGGAATAGACTTCTTCCCAAAGCCAAACCTTCTTTATTCTCCAAAGCCCATATTGTGATGTAACATTTGCAATTGAATCGAAATAAAACCAATAAATTTGAAATGAATTGTTGTGTTATTTTGGTTTGTTAAATTTTGTGTTGCCTTGTGGTTGCATAGTTGGGAAAATAAAAGTAGGAATTAGTTCAAGAATAAAAACTGCTGAGATGTAATGAGCTGAATTGAATAGAAGATTAGATTAGGAATAAGCTGAATTGTAGAAGAGGGCCCAGTGAATCTGATTTAATTGAAACCTGAAAGTGCAAAAGTGACTTAAGTCTAATTATTAAGTCGAGAATAAGAGGAAGGTAATACAATAGAAGGAACAAAACATATTTTGAGTTTGTGGTATGACGATAAGTCAAGGAACATTTGAATATCAATTAATTTAACTACTCATCAACAAAAATGAGTCAAGGAAATCCCTTATGAAAGTTTAGTCACGACTATTTAGTAAATTCTAGAATTTGTTAGATTATTGATTGAGGCGAAATCCTAGGTAATCTGGTGACAAGAGATGATCTGAGCCATTCTTGGATAGTTTGAGCCAATTCTAGCCCCTCCTTATTCATATCTTTGATGCATATACCTTAGTTCAAGTGAGCCAAACAAGCCTATTTTCAAAATAAATCAATGAGCCCCCAGCCCTATCCTAAAAATCAATCCTTCAGTAAAGAACATATGATTACCCAGGAATTCAAGGAAGAAAGAAATGAAGTTTGGGGAGTATATGTTTTGAGGGCTCAAAGAAATATAGAAAAAAAAAGGAATTAAAAGAAAAAGCAAGAGCAAAAAAAAAAGAAAATGCAATAGAAAGAAACGCAAGGGATAAGTTTATCTTGTATTCAACTCTCTTGAACAATTAAGTTCTTAGGGGTGTTTCTTTTTACAGGCCTAATGCCATCACGTATGGGAGCTACTAACCCAAAGTTCGCTAAGAGTGTTAGAAAGCCTAAAAGGTAAAACATTACACTATCCACGAATAGTGACAACAAGGAAATTTCCCAGTTGAGTTGCAATTGAGAAATAGAGGCTGTAAAGTTACGAATTGAAGCAATGATCAAAGAGATGTCCCAAACATGAAGTTTAGGGAGTTTATTAAAGAAACTACAAGAAAGAAGGGCAGTACTAAAAGGAGAGAAAGGTTCGAGGGTAATCTTAACCTAAGAGTTTAACCTAATCCTATATATTACCCAGGCTAACAATACAAGCCCAGACTGTTGATCTTGAAAGTGCAATTACCTACATTAATGGAATCAATATGAACAAGCAAACCTATGGAATTTGGAAATATGAAACAATCAAAACTGTGAAGGACTTGAGGAGTTAAGTGACCTCGGTATGAAGATGAAAGGAAAATAATTTATTATTCACTTGAGGATCTAATAATTATGTTGTTTGTGTAATTTCAACAGAGTTTAGTTTTGTATCTTTTATAAGATTAAAAACTAACCTTGACTGGACTTGAAGCTAGATGTACAGAAAACAATGCATTCCTTGTATTTCAATCAAATTGAATGCTACTGCAAAACGAAACAGAAAAAATGTCCTTTTGTTTGAGAATGACAATTCTTTCTTTCACTTTTAGCGAGGGCCAAGACAAAACTTTAGAAGTTTGGGGAGTTTGATGAGCTTAAAGTCATCTTATTTTTAATCCATTTTACATTTGATTTTCATCGGAAAAGGAATAATTAATATCTGCGAGAAATATGAAGAAACTCACGAATTTTTTGTGCGGGGAGTGTGAAAGAAGAAGAAAAGTAGTAGAAAATGCGTGATCGATGGAGTAAAAATGCAGTGGCGGGAGGCGAAATGAAAGCGGTTGGGTAACTAATGTTGTTGCAGGTTTTGGGCGTGCACGGTCGACTATGCAGGTCGGCGACATCAAGAAAATTTGAAGGAAATTTGATGCGGTCGCGCTGACGGGCATCCGCGAGTTAGGCAGGCGAGGACTAACCGGAGACTTAAGGAATGATGTCGCGACTGACATCGTGATCTGGCGGCGGTCGATGTCGCGACAAGGGATGGAGAATTAGATGACAGAGAAGCGCCTTGGCTATGACAGGTTTGAAAGATGCGTATTGTGACTTAAGGCATTATCATGACGGAGGGAGCGACGTCGCGACACAGCAACCAGGTTGAAGCCTTGGAGACGCATAATCTGATGTTGCGACAAGAGATGCGAGGTAGCGACATAAGACTTCTTCGATTTGGAGTTGCGGTTCCTTAAGTTGATATTAGCGACAAGATAATGATGTCGCGACATCAGAATTACCGATTGAAGCCTCGAGGGCCTGGAGTCGATGTCGTGACCGAAGATCGATGTCGCGACACGAGGAAGCGACGATTAGCTGGCAAAGGCGAGAGGTTGATGTCCGCGACACGAGGCGACCGGAGTTCAAGCGTAAAGACGAGGAGTTTGATGTCAGCACGAGGAGCGACCCGAGTTCAAGCTGCAAAGACGAGAGGATTTGAGGTGAGCATGCAGGAACACCGATTGAAGCCTCCAGAGACTAAAGTTGATGTCACGACAAGAGATCGAGGTCGCGACATGAGACTTGCTCAGTTGAAGGTTGCAGAACCTAAGTTGATGTCGCGACAAGAGATCGATGTCGCGACACTAGGAGCGACCAGTTCAAAGCTGTAGAGCCATAAAGTGATAGCCAGCGACGCCGAGGAACCCGGCGATTGAAAATGCGAAAGACATGAAAGCGATGTGGCGACATCGAAGCGAACGATTGAAACACGTGGAGCCATAGAGTGATATGCGACAAAGAGATTGATGTCGCGACGTCGAGCGACCGATTGAAGATTACTGGTTCTTAAGCGATGCGACAAAGAGTTGGTCGCGACACGGCGGTAACACTGGCGATTGCCGGAAATCATGGCTTGCATTGGAATTGGGCCAAACTTGAGGAACCATATAAATACTGTGCTACCAATAGAAGCGGCTCTTGGCGACTTGAAGAAAAGTCTGGGTTGCGAGGCTCCTGTATTTTTTTATTTTCTTTTCTTTTCTTTTCTTTTATTTTTTTTCGTTTTTTTTCCATATTAGTTTAGATTAGAATAGTTTGTATTTCGTTCTAATTTGGATTTGAACGTTAGCTGTAAAGAATTTAGCTGAATGCAGATTGATATTTCTTAAAATTACTATCTGGTTGTTTGAATTCCAGACAAAATTATGGATTTTGAACACCTAGTTTCCGATTTCTGAGTGGATTTTCTTGATGTGAAGCCAATGTATGGTATATCCGATAATTTAGAAGCCGAGAACAATTGAATTGGCGTTATTGTCGAAATAATCTTTCTGCGGTATTTTATTCATTATAGTTGAACTTGGATGTTAAAATCGACTTGCTTTGGTTTGCTTGTTTTCTACTTGGATTTGATCCCAATTTAGTTTCTTGTACCCATAACGGGGTTGTTTAGACTGATTTCGGAGGCCCTACGGTGACACAGAAGGCATTCTTGAGAGTGAAACAATTTGGGAAGGAAGTATTTGAATCGATGTTGGCGATCTAATGCGCTACATATTTAAATCAATACATCCTCTTCTCACTTGTAACCAAAATTGAGTTTGATGAGTTATTAATTTAAGTATACAAGAGTTCACCTCCCGGTCGAATAGTGGTCGATCCACTTGTTAATCAAAATCTAATCAGGAAAGATTAAGTTATTCTAATTTTGAGGGTGAGGAGCATTATAGTGCAAACCTGGCAACAGCTAGTGAAGGAGCTAAGGTCTGGAGTCCATGTTGTGGGTATAGTATTGAAAAATACCGAGCAAGGCTTCCTGTAGATTTAAAAGTAGTTATCTTTGCCCTCTGTGTTCGAGAGAAAGCGATTAGGTGAGATGATGAGCTGTAATGGTTTGGAGAGGTCAGTCACACTATATTAATCCTTGGACTAGTTTTAAAGATCTATAGTTGAGAAAACAAAGTTCTGATGCAGACGTAAGATTGATTCTTCTGATTCTTGATTATTGATGTTTCCTTTAGAGATAAGCTATTGAAATCTAAATTTGTTATTTTGTTTCAATCTTAATTCATTTGTTATTCAATCATTTTCTTTACATCATTATTTTCCAACTTTCCAAAGCAAATAGTCTTAAATTTTGATAATGAGATGCTAAATTTGAATAGGTGTTTGATCATAACAATTTATGATGTGCCTTTAGCAGTTTCTGACATGCGGGTTCCAAACATATTAATTCTTTGTTTTTAAACAATATTAATTTGCCCATCTATCATAGTGTTGGTCAACAGTGTGGAGGTTTATATATGGATGACATAACGGTTTGAAGAGAAAGCAGTGAGTATATCATTGGGAGATTGTCTCAGCGAGATGCATCGAAAGAACCTAGTACTAATTGGGAAAATGCCATTTATGAGTAAATCGGGGCATAGTGTTGGGGCCTTCATTTCAGGGGGTGGAAGTGGATGAGCCAGGTACTAGAGATTGATCTCGAAAATTGCCATCTCCCTCTTGTCACGCCGGTTCCCGGATCCGACCGGAAGGCAGATCGAGCCGAGTCGGGCGAGACTATAATCACAGGACTCTTTACCTCTTATTTTTATTTTTTTTTCGGATTTGAACTTATGCAATGGGTATACAAACAATTTTGTAATAACCAAAATCATTTACATATACAAAGAACTACCACCGGGTGGTGTCCATCAAAATCTATACACATATACTAAGTCCACATTTACTTATATATATATGTCTAATACAAACATCGGAGATCGCGGAAAACAGTCTTTGGTGAGCACCTATCTACAGATGGCAGGCTATTGCTGGTGTGGAATGTCACATCCTCTTTATCTCCTCTTGATTACCTACAGTTGAACACCCGTGCTAAGCTTCTGATTAGTGGGAAACACCATGACGATGCTGACCAATAACAATAATCGCCGTCACAGTCTTTTTACATTTACTTTTCCTTATGCATATAGCAGAAGCCTATTTATGTGACTTCACAGCTCATATCATATTACACATGTAGGTTTTATCATTTAGGGTTCCAAATCATTATCGCGGTGCATTATCACTTCCATGTGTCATGTCTTTACAAGTTTCAATTCATATCTTCTACATGTATGACATGTCAGATCATATTCAAAACAAACTTATACATCTACAATGGAAAATTGGAACATATCAAAGTCATATAAAAAACATACAGGGTCAAATTAGACTAATACATCGTTTAATTCATTTAGTTATCGTTTTATTAAATTTTCGTTTTCAAAAGTGTCGCAACCCGAATCCCCGACTCGACCTGGTTAGCGGATCAAAGCGGCTTAGGTTTTTACTCAGGCATTTTCAATTATCTTCTCAGAAACATTTTGTTTGGTTTTATTAAATTTTTCTTTTTCAAATGTCAGCGACTGAATCCCGACTCGACCGATTAGCGGAATCAAAAATTTGGAGCCCGGCTTACTGACGTTTGATTTCTTCTCAAAACATTTTTGTTTGGTTTTAGTAAATTTTCGTTTCAAAGTGTCGCGACCGAATCCCAGGCTACGACTGGTTGGCGAATCAATGGGCAGTTTTCGCCGACATTTCAATGTATCTTCTTAAAACATTTTGTTTGTGTTATTCAATTTTATACTTTTTAATTACGGGAAAGCACTTCATTATGGGCAAGCCCTTAAACATTTACAATTAACAAAATGCATTTACAAAATAAGGCCTTTACATCCACATATACTCATGCTATTCATTTCCGCATGCTTTCATTTTACAAATCATTATCATATCTAACATGCATTTCAATGCATTAATTCATTCACAATTCAATTTATGAGATTTAGCATATACATAAAATCCCATTACACTCATTAATGTTGATTTATTTCACTTTGATACATTAGTACATTTCGGCCCAGTTCCGTTGATCATATAATATCATTCGGTAATGTGCCTACACATTTACGGTCGGTCTCCCATCATGACGGATGCCGTTTGGTGCACCCCGACATGTGGTATTACTTATTTGATCTCCCATCATGACAGATGTCGTTTAGTGCACCCCGACATGTGGTATCAATTAAATGTCATACGCCATCATGACGGATGCCGATTGGTGCATCCCGCTAAGTGGGAACATTTCTTCAATGCCATACACCATCATGATGGATGCCGATTGGTGCATCCCGCCAAGTGGGACATTGGACAATTTCGGGGTGCCTTCGTGACGGATGCCATTTGTGCATCCCGTCAGGCGGTTCATTCGATATATCAACCAATTCACATTTATGTCGGATTCCGTTTAATGAATCCCGTCTTTATCATCATTCACATTCATTCGGTTTTCAAATATCACGTATACTCATTCATATACTCATTCACATACACATTCATGTGCTCATTTCATATACTCATTCACGTATACTCATTCATGTGCTCATTCATATACTCATTCACGTACTCATTCATGTGCTCGTTTCATATACTCATTCATATACTCATTAACGTATACTCATTCATATACTCATTTCATATACTCATTTATGTACTCGTTTCATATACTCATTCATGTATTTCCTATCATTTGTTATCTTTTTCTGGTTATATTCGATAATAATCATATATAACTTAACCACATTATGTGTTCATGACCAATTGCCTTTCATGTTCATGTTCATGTTTCAGTTGGTTTTCATTTTCCATATCACATTCATGTTTCATGAACACATCTATACATATTACATTTCTTGTTCATATCTACATCCTTTCTTACCATGTATTCCAATTAACTACAACCAGCGGTGTTACGCCGTACTGACAATTAAATTTTCGAACTGACATGTAGGAACGAGTAAATTGATAGCATATGGTTAGATTCTAGACTCAATGAGCTTTCCATAGAGTCGAGATACCATAATGGAGTCTAGCAGAGAGTTATGCAAGTTAGTCGTGAAGAAAATCATTTGCGGCACCTGCGGCAAGCAAGCAGAAACTGTCTTTATCATTTTAGGGATCTTAACTTCATATTTACATAGTTCTTTGTACTACTTTGAAGCTAAGGTGCTAAGGGTTCTTCTCAAATGGAATCACCCAAATGTCGGAGGGCCAAAACTTAAATTCGTCTGAAACAAGCAGGACACACTATGTTCAAAAGCGAACGGTGAAGCGAACATATTACTTTGAAGTGAATTTTGGGGCAACATAGAGTCGGAATTCGAGGGTAACTATTTCATGATGTTTAGTTTTCCTTGAAGTCTATTTTACGTAGCAACTTGAATCACTCAAATCGGATTATAAATGAGAAAGTTATGGCCAAAATACTAACATTGGTCAAAATAGACAAACAAAACACTACCTGTACCGGTACCGCTCGTGATGCAGTGCATTTCAGGTGCCGAGATGTAGGTTTTCTTCCATTTTCCATATGTTGGCTTACCCAAATCAACTCAATACTCCATATACATCAAAATCACTCCAAATTCATCTTGTAATCTCTATTTTTACTCAAATCATCTTTCAATACTTATCTTAACCAAAAACCAGTCATGAATTCCTCCCAGAAAACAAATCTATAATGGGTGTAACCCATACAAACCAATATAAGGTTAGTTAAGGTTTGTTCTAAACCCTAACTCCATTACATGCAATTAAACCATGAATCCAACCTCAAAGGGAGGATTCCAAGTTTTTCTTGTACCATTTAGGGTTTACCAGCCTCTTTGAGAAATCCATGTTGGGATGAAATCTGTCAAACCACTAGGTTTGAGGCGAAGCCTAACCATGCAATTGCATGGAAATTCATACAAGAATTCATAGTTCCATACCTTTTTTATCTTCCTTTCTTCTTCTTTTCTCTTCTTCTTCTCTTCCTCTTCCTCTCCTTCTTCTTATTCTCCCCTTCTCTTCTCTTCTTACGGTTTGTTCTCCCCCAAATTGAGACCAAATTTGGTCTTAAATCAAGGGTTTCTCCTTAGGCCATGTTTGGCTCCCAAAAACCCATTTTTTTTGGGTTACGTCTCTTTAATTGCCTTTTAGTCCTCCCTCATTCAATAGTGCACTATACTGTCTTCTTTCCACTTTGGCCTCTCATTTATCAACATGACATAAGCTCCTTTTGACAAATTTTAATTTTGTCATATGTAACAATTCCAGTTTCTCAATTTCCATGTTTCGCATTTAAATCACGAAACATTCAAATTATGCTTACAAAATACCCTAAACATGTAGAAAACGACTAGGGTATATTTCGGGGTGTTACACCTACTAATGTGAAGATAGTGTGACAATTCTTGGGACATGCAGGCTTCTATCGCAGGTTCATCCGAGACTTCTCGAAAATTGCTAAGCCGCTCTACAAGCTCCTTGAAAAAGATGCAAAGTTTGAATGAGATGCAGAATGCCAAGAAAGGTTCGAGGAGCTTAAGGCATATTTGACTACAACACCCATTATGAGAGCCCCTGACTAGCACTTGCCTTTTGAGGTAATGTGTGATGCTAGTGACCTTGCTGTAGGAGCGGTTCTCGGACAGAGAGTAGAGGAAAGCACGTATGTAATTGTATTATGCGAGCAAAGCGTTAAATGAAGCTCGAAGAAACTGCACTACTACGAAGAAAATTGCTAGCGGTGAGTGTCTTTAGATAAGTTCGATCTTATTTGATTGGGTCGGATATTATATTCTTCACGGATCATTAGGGTGATATCTACTCCTGAAAAACGGGAGATTCAAGGCTCGACATTAGATGGGTTCTTGCTACAAGAGTTCAACCTCAGGATTAGAGATAAGAAAGGTGTGGAGATGTTGTTGCGTCGTCTCAGGATTAACCATAGCACCACTAATGCCTAGCCCTCCTGTTGATGAATTTCCTGAGGAGTCTCTATTGACAGTGAGTATAGCACCATGGTATGCTCACATTGCTAATTTTTTGGTAACGGGGGGACTACTAGTGGAGTGGGCGACACGGGGCGAAGTTGGCACCCGTACGAGGGGTTCATTCGTACTATTGCGGAAGAAATTATTATTTGTTCAAGTATTGTGTTGATAAGATAATGAAATGTGTCTTAGGAAGAAACGGAAGGAATTCTCAGCCAGTCTGACGGTGCGTGTGGAGGCATTCGCTTCAGAGAAAACAGCCATGAGTCTTTTTATTGGGCTTTTATTGGTCGTCATTGTTTAAGAATGCTACACCATATGCAAGTAGTGTGATAAGTGCCAAAGGCGGGAAAGATTTCTGTGCGTCATGATGCCCTTGAACCCCATTTTAGTAGTTGAATTGTTTGATGTGGGGCATAGACTGTGGGACCATTCCACACTTCTTGACTTTGCCTACATCCTTGTGGTTGGACTACGACAATCAAGTGGTTGGCTTGTGCCATGCGGGGCGTGGCCTGGCTTAGTGCTAAAATTCACGAAGAACATTTTCTCTGGGTCAGTTCCCAAAGCAGTGCTCGGTGATGGAGGTTCTCACTTTTGTAACCAACCCTTTGAGAACCTCTTATCGGAAATATGGTGTTAAACCTGAGTAGCCACCCATTATCATCCTCAAACAGGTGGTCAAGTGGAGCTCGCCAGCGGAGAAATAAAGATTCATCTGATGAAGTCGTTAATTCTAACGGGGGCGGTCTTTGAAGCTTCTAGACTCATTGTGGGCATACAGAACAACATACAAAACCATCCTTGGCATGTCCCCGTATCGCTTAGTTCATGGCAAGGCTTGCTATTTACCAGTAGAAATCAAATACAAGGTGTGGTGGGCAATATGAAATTTGAACATGGATATGAACTGAGCTGGCCTAAAAAGAATGCTTGAGATTGACGAGTTACTGGGGCGAGAAGCGGCGCTACTTGATTCAAAATTGCAAAGGATAGCGGAAAGTGGCGTGATCATTTCGTAGCCCGGAAAACTTTCAATCGGGGATCAAGTCACTCGCATGATTGAGCTCCATCTATTTTCGGGCAAGCTCAAATCGCGATGGACGGGCCCATTTATCATCCATCGGCTTATATCGGAATGGATTGGTTGACCTTCTCGGCGAAAAGACAAAGTGAGGTTAGCAGCAGCGAGTGAAGCCTTCTATCTTTGTTCGCCACTCTGCGAAGGAGGAGATATCCTCCTTGATCCTCCATGATTGACATTCGAGCCCCTGAGTTGGTTTGGTCTCACTTGAGGCAGAAGCGTAGCTGAATTTTGTTTCTTTATTAGTCGATTTTAATTCATTTTATTTTTAGTATTTTTATTATATCCTAATTTTTAATTAAAATATTCTTTAATATCTTCAGCCTAATGCTTCTTTTATTTTTATTTTTTTTATTATTTATTTTGGTTTTTATTGTGCAGGAGAAAAGCTGGTGCAGGGACAAAATTTTTGCTACAGTAGAGAAAATTCGCCTCCTGTAGCGAATATTTTTTATGAACCGAATAAGGGCTTTTTGATTTCCAAGCCCCTTTGAGCTCCTTTAGCTTCTTCGCACCTCTCAATTTCGCCCCTACCGCACGCCTATTTCGGCCCCTCTTCTGTCAAACTCGCCCAGTTTCCATTTGCAAGCCTCCCACAATGGTTCGGACGCGAGGAGAGGCGTCGATAAACTCGGGGTTCGAGACCGGATTCTCACACGGAGATGCCATGGGCACTTCCGAGGTACCGCGAGACATCTCTCCGAGTTGGTGCCAAAGCACCTCATACATCTCTACTATAGTCATAATACTCCAGATCAGCCTCTGGCGATATCCCCAGGAACCACGGGGTGCGAGGCCCCCCGTCAGACGATATAATACCTGGGTGGGACCTCGACCCCCCTCTCTTGTGCATCCACGGCCTCCACGGAGGGCACCGCCTTCTAAGCGGGCCCAGACATCTAGCCCGGGGGAGTCTTCACGTTCTAGGCCCGAGCCTTCATAGTCTCTAGTTGCTCAGAGTCATGCACGGCCATCGCCTCAATTATCTTCTTGGCGAATTAGGCGTCCTTGTCATATGACCCGATGCAGGGAATGTGGATTATGCGTGTTAAGGACTTTCACGGAGTTCTTTATGATATCTGGCATTAGCGTGGACCTGATTCAGAGATTCTATGGTTGGTCCACGGTATTCGCTCTTCTTTGTTATGACTCGAGGCAATTTTCTATCCCTCGGGTGGTTCTTGTTCATACCATGACATCCCGAAGTGTCTAATCAGGTCGGGTTCAATTCGGTATAGTTAGCCATCTAAATTCTGCGACTTGAATCTCGCCGCTCTTGGCCTACCGGTAGTTACGGCTAACTCGTGATTATCGTGGCATCCTCTGCCCCTCACTAGAGAGTAGTTGGCACCATCTCTCAATCTGACAGCCGGTCTATCCTTTTGGAGGTAGCTTCCTCCGCATAATATCATACGGATCATATCTTTGTAGACTAATCTGTTCCTTCAACACTATTCTGACGCGGAAGGAGCTATTCCTAGAGGCTCTTTATCGGATGTCGGGGGTTCTGGTTGATACGGCGAGCTATCATGGCTGTATACTTCATTTCGAGAAGAAAGGTCCACCCCTTGAGGTCGACTCGTGCAGAGACTATTCCCCTTTTGATGCCGAGATTGTTATGTCATGTGTTAGAGCACCTCAGGTTCCCGAAGGAACCACGTATTGAGCGTCGGCAAAGTTGTGCTAGGATTATATCCCATGAGCGAACCTTATCTATGCCACGCTCTTTTCTTTTTCACCAGCAGGAGGATGTCGAGGATGATTATGCGGAGGACACATACAGGGATGAGCAACTGTCTAGTGGTGGAGGTAGAGGAATCTCGATTCGGGATTCATCCTCGATTTCACCTCCTACGCTGACTCCTCCTTTGGGCTAACGGGCCGGAGTCCTCCACGTCCTTACGTGTCCAGAACGCGTCCACATCAGCTTCTAGGGATTTCAGCGGCTATTATCAGGATCTGGAATCCTTGTTACTGCCACTTTTGCCTCTTTCGCGGCTTCTCAGACAGCATTGGTTGAGCGGATGGCCCGCGCCGAGGTCGCTCTCGCACAGAATCATGCTATTCTTCTTCATCTGAGCCACAGCAATTACTCCCACCGATTCTTGTGGCTTGACACCTATACGGCCACCACTCATGGATAGTCCGTCGTATCAGCTTCAGCAGCTTCTTTGGATGTACTTGCGGCCGCGACAGTAGTTTCTGATCCGCCATCTTCTACACCACCAACACAATGAGAAGGTTGCACTTCCTTCTATAGCTTTCCGATCCCTACCCAGTGAGGACACAGTGATGATTTGGTTGGGGGGGAGAGTTAGCGTCGGAAGTGGCATTTATCATACTTATGTTTTGTTTCGTTTTATACTTGTGTTGTTTTAGTTTTATCAACTGCCTACTTGTCTTGTATGGGACTGTTGTTAGTATGTATTAGCCAATAGTAGGCGATGGATTATTTAACAACTAAGTATTGTGTTAAGCCATTATAAGCTTGTACTAGCCTTTTAGGTTATATTAAAAAACTTTATACAAGTATTTACATTTTCTATTTTCACCCACATTTTTTTATTTGTTTTATTTTAATTAACACATATGAATAATGATTAGCCTTGCAATGTGATGAACTTAAGCCTTTCCTAATGGTGTCGGTGTTAAAAGGGTCCTATCTTAGAGGTGATGGATGACTAGTCAAATTCTTGTTGTATTTAACTTTGTTTCTTACGCCTTTAACCACAGGCATGTTGAGGTCTCAATGATAAGTGAAAGCGACACAAAACCCCTCTTACGATGCAAACCGTTTCCTAGTGTCGTTTACTCCCTTGAATAGGTTGTGGACCCCCATGCAAAGAGGCCCGATGTGCCTCATTAAAGAATGAAAATAAAAAAAGAAAAGAATAGAATCGCATTACTTTATGAAACGAGCACGGTCTGAGGGGCATATGTGAAAACCTTTAAAGCCTAGTGCCTAAACAAGCGGTTGGGAGTCACCGACTTAGTGTTCGCTACGGGTGGATGAGTGGAGTTTAGAGGTTAACGTAGGTCTTCGGAGGCTCAAATCATTCGAGTCAGAGTGAAACCTATAGGGTTGTGGTCGAAAGATCCTCGTGGCTTGATGCCCAAACCTTCATTGGTTGGGGTCATCAGTGAATCCACAGTACACGGACTTTAGTGAAGTCAGACCCTCAGCATTACCATACAATATAAAAGAATTATGTAATGAGGCGGATCGTCTGTTGAAATACAAAGGTTATGGCATTAGTGGCTCGGTTGGGGAGGGAAGGGGGGTTAATTTATGATTGGGACCTGATTAAAACAAATAATGGCTTTATGTAGAAGGCCTGATTCATGCTTCGAGGAGGAGGGAGCATTAGTCCGATAACGCGGTATAGTTTTCATTCTTTCGAGATGTTATTAGTTCAGGTTTTCGTGATTCTCATCGCAGGCTATGCATTACTGGTACAAACCTTTTTGACCTCACATGTTTTTGTTCTCTACTTGTTGATTACTTCTGGCATTGCTACGAGACTAGCAATGTGTCAGTTGGGGGGTGTGATTAGTGCCCAAAAAGTGCTATTTTGAACCCTATTTAAGATAGGTTCTAAGTACTTTTTGTGTACTAATCATATTAGTTCACCGAATTGTGCGTGGAGTCCTTCCGTCTTGTGATTGTATTTCGAGGCTATTTGGTAGTTTTGGGTTGAGGCCTATTCTATCATATCCAAGTAAGGCATACCAAAGTTGAGCTGATTTACATCGAGTTCATACGATTTATCTTAGGTGCATCAAGCCCGAGTGAAGGGGTGGGCGGAGGCAAGCGGGGAATTTCTCTGGAGAGAAAAGATTCTTTCTACATCGGGAATTTAGCTGGTAATTTCTCTCTGATCAGAGAAATTTTGCTACACCCCAAAGGTCGATACCTGTAAGGATTTATTTCATATGAATTACATTGCAATAGAGAATTTCGCTGTATTTGAATTTTCTCTTCTGGTAAAATCCTTGTTCTTTTGTGTACAAAGCAGCCATTTTGATTAATTTCATTTTTCTACCCTCACACAATTATACTAGTTAGGTTAGATTGGTATTTCACCTATTTGTAAGACTATAAGCCATTTTAAAACAATTTGTAACCTAACTTTTAATTGAAACATTTCAGTGCGGGCCTGTTTTTACCTTCCACTTTCTCTCTTCTCTCTCCTCTTTCTCTCACTTTCTAGGCAACCAAACACACCCTTTGAGGATGAAAACTCAAAGGATGTTTGGCTAAAGCCTCTAAACCTTGAAGAGGAGGGTTGCTAGGTAGGTTGATATGTTTGCAGGTGATCCTCTATATTTCATGGAGCAGGTACTGAGTAGTTATGTTTCAAACTTTCAAAACTAGGCTTAAAAGCTATTTGATGTACTTTCATTGGTCAATACTTGGCAAGCTTTTAGGGTTCAGTGTATTCTTAGTGTTAGATACACTGACATCCATTAGTTTTCATTTACGAGCCATTTGAAGTAGGTTAAATGCTAGATTTCAACTTCAGGAACATTAGATGTTTGATAAATGCTATGTTTCAAAGAAATGATACTAAGGGTTAGTTTTAAAGTTAAATAAAGATCGTTTTTGGAAATGACTGAGTCATCTTCCCTAAATGCAAGGAAATAACTTGAGGACACCAGCACGACCCCTATCATACCAAACGTGAGTAGCTAAAGCTTCAAGGACTTCTTTTTACATCTTATTTCAAATTACCTCCAGGTTAGCATAGTAGAAAGCGACCCATTTTTATACAAATCCAAAATCCAAACAAAAGCCTCACCATTATGAATCATTACAAAATCATTTGTAACACGAAAACCCATCCCTGTGTTCGATCCTAGAGCCGCTATACTGCAATAGTTTTGCTACGGCAGTAGGAGTAGTTTAGGTATAAATTTAGTTGATTCATATCACCCCTCTTGTGCTTGCGAATCAACCTCACAACAATGAGTAGTGGTTCTTCTGACGTTTCCATTTCCCTTACCATCAGTTGCTTAAGTCAACCAATAATCTTATAGAAGTCTGGTTCATTTACTAGTCTCTTGAACTTCGAACCATTCTTCATCTCGTTCAGATTGTAAGTTTTGTCAGTCTCCTCCTTATTGAACTATATCCATTTATTCCTGACATACACTGTCTTATCCTTCATTCCCACCATGTTTGCTTAGAATTCCTTCACCACATCTACGAATCCAGGAGCCTTATGCTCATGGAAAAGATGCCATCCTTTGCTCTCAACTATTTCTTAGAACAGAGAGATTAATTTGTTGAAAACTCTTTCTCCAATAAAGTCAATGTGCTACAATTTGTCCCTTCTAGGCAAAATAAGCACTCTACGAGACAATCCTTTCCTTTCCTCGTTGCATACTCGACTCTGCTTCTCTGACTCCCTCTCCTCATCTTTCTAGTTTCTTGGTGATTTGCTCAATCCCTACACTCTGCTTCAACTCTTTCTTATTTAGTCATGTGCTGAGTTGCTTGAATTTGCTTCTTCCTCCTCTCGACATACTCTTGTCATTTATTTTAGATTAGGAGCAACGTAAGACAGCTAAGACATGGTCAAAATGAGGTCTTGGTAATTTAGGGTTTTCGAAAGGGGATAAAAAGATTTATTGAAGAAAGATGAGTGGGTTGATTATTTATGAGGCAGGTGGCCTTTCACGTATAAAAAATATTCTATTTATAGGCCAAATGTTTTTTGTGCCTTCATTTAATGTCGAGACAAAAACTAACCTAGGGTTTATTCCCTTTTTACTTTTATGTCTCGACATAGAGAAATAATGTCACAACCTATTTTCTGCAATCAAATTAAGGCTAGGTCAGTCCTTTGTTGCGACATAGCAAGATTGTCGCGACATAAAAATGTGACGTTCAAGTGTACTTATGTCGCGACATGGAGAAATAATGCCGCGACTGATAAGACCAAATGATAAATACAAATTTATGACACTACTACCAAAAGACTATTATCTAATCCGGAAACAGCGCCAAAAACTTGATAAGACCTAACTATATGATGTGATCAGTATATGCCAATCTTACAATTACTTCCCACACAAGAACTTTTCAATCCATAGATGTAACCCCGTCACGAGAGGAATTATGCGGTATGTGTAGTAAGTAGGATCGCATATATGTGCATCGAGGCTTCATAATTATTTTAGTGCCATAATAGAATTTTTTGAGAAGTTGTTTTTAAAGGGTGGGAAATTAGCAAAGTTTTCAAAGTGTGGCACTTTTGCAATTAAGGAAAGTGGAGGGTGAAAGTACAATTGGAATTTGAAAGGATAATAATAATAAATTGCCAAAATGGTTCGAGAAGCCTAGAAAATTCTCTAGATATCGGATGGCCAAGCGGAGTATGTAGATTAAATTTGTCTTACTTGAAATCTAGTGACCAGAGAGATTGAATTATGAGACAATCGAGGAATATTTTCACGATTTTTTGGGTGATAAGTCACCGGTGGCTTGAGGGGCCAGAGATTTTTCACGAGATCAAGAGTCGAGAAAATAATAAGATTAAGTTTGAATTAAAATAAATGACTTGAAAAGAAATAAAAATTTTAAAATGAAATGGACCCAAATGAGGCAATAGAAATCATTTATCTAAATAATAATAATAATAATAATAAATAATAATAATAATAATAAATAATAATAATAATAATAAAAGTCAAACGGCAGGTAGACGGATGGACAGAGCGTGAGGAGAGAGGTGAGAGCGATTTTTTTTTTTCTTTTCTTCTCTTCACTTATCTCTCAGATTTACAGAAATCGGACTGTAGATTTTTCTCGGAGTAGAAGGCAAAGTTGGTTTATGCGACGAGAGCTACGCGTAGGTACCAAAAGCTTATCATTTAAGTGAATTCAAGAAGGTAGAGAGAATTTTATACTTGAGTTATTTTTGCTTTAAAGCGATATAATGGCAAGGAAATTTTCTTAGAAGCCGTGAAAAGTCGTAGCTTCAGTTCAAAATTTTTGGACTAGGATTTAGAATTTTTAAATTTTAGGTAATGTTCGAGACGGTTAGAATGAATTCGGCCCATTTTGGAATGATTCGATTCAAAATTTTGAGGATTTTGTTCGAACCAATCAGACATAAATTTCAGAAATATTTTTGGGTGTTTTTAGACTCTATGGAAAGTCCCTTGAGTCTAGAATTTAACCATTTTCCTGTCAATAGCATTTGGTGGCTAACTAATTTTTGAAAAAATTTAATTGTAGTGTGCGTGTGCGGGTGCGTAGTTATCTTGACGTGTGTAGTCTAATACATGAATAACTTGTAAATTCGTTTAGAAAAGTTGCTAAAGCGGATGATTTTTATAGGGCATTTAATGTGTAAGGGGCATTTTGGTCAATTTCATCATGTGCTCCCGATGTCATATCGGAATGGGACTAGCAAATGGAGTTTTGTGAATCGAAGTTCATTCAATGTAGTCTTTGAGAAGCCCTTTATGTTTTATGGTTAAAGCAGCGTTGAGCGATGGCATTTCATAATTTGTATGAATTATGTAGCGATTAGACATACAGCTGATAATCTAGCGTGTAACCAAGAATTGAAAAAATTAGTGAGAAAAGGTGAGTACTCAAAATCATTTTTGAGAAACTAAAGTATTTTAAATTACAAGTTTGTAAAAAGTGCTTTGAAAATATAATGTAATTAGTAAAGCATTTTTTACCTCCCGATTATTATACTCATTGAGAAAACTTCAATTCCAATGCTCAAGAAGCAGTTTAGCACAGTTTAGCAAAGCCTCTAAGATACCGCGCATTCGGTTTCGATCGGATGTATCTACCGCGGATTATGCATGGTAGGGTTATGGGACATTATGACTAACTTCTATACAGTCGGCAATTAGGGGATAGATATAGTATATTTATATAGTGAGTCCACCCTCTTGCACATCGGGATCTATAGATAGTTAATGACATAGTACATGGTGATGAGGTGTTGGTTACGGGTTCATCGTGCAGGCATTTTAGTTAGGGTTCCATTGTGCTCAGGATCCAGCGGTGTTCATCGGACCATATTAGATGGGTAGTGTTCGGGGTTCTACGATGCCGTTAGTTAAGTGGCATCACGTCTAGAATTATTTGATAGGCCCGCGATGGTTTGGTACTTGATTACGATATAGCACTTTGTGATGGTAACCGCACTTTGAAGCGATTTTGTGACATAAATGGATTTGAGCGGTTTCATAAATGGGCGATGGTTGGTACTTGATTTATAGTATAGCACTTTGGATATTAACCACCAGCGATAGTTTTGACGAGTTTTCAAAATGGTTTTCATAGCAAAGCTCAGTTTTCTCATAGCGATTTTACAACCATTTCTGTACATATTTTCATATTGTTTTAAGGTACATGCGTGACGGCCAACATTTAGAAGTTATAGTACTCCTTTAGGCAGTTTGGCTCGTAGTTTTATGTTTTAAATAATTTTTTAAGTCATAGTCTGACGAAAAGACTTTCAAGATCCTCGATCCCTAGGCAATATGTTGTATATATATATATATATATATATATATATATATATAGAATAAGGTGTAAAGTAAACGTAGTAAGTTAAATGTGACATTGTGTATATGTAAATATAGTTTTATAAAATATACATGCATGGTTTTGAGAAAAACAGGTTCACGATAGAGTATATTGGATTGATTCGTATCTTATATTTTGATGAGGACCACGGGTCCTTTGTAGATTATAGTTGGATTTTGGAAAATATTGGGAGTGTATTTTTTTATAATTGATTTTTGTATTTCGAACGACC
This sequence comes from Tetrastigma voinierianum, assembly GCA_016808115.1. Taxonomy (NCBI): domain Eukaryota; kingdom Viridiplantae; phylum Streptophyta; class Magnoliopsida; order Vitales; family Vitaceae; genus Tetrastigma; species Tetrastigma voinierianum. Next base: position 5,409,520 of record JAEQBH010000911.1, on the reverse strand, counting down.
GCGTTCGGCCCACGTTATCTTAACGAATTTTAGATTCGTAAATCTAAAGGTGTGATTTTGATGAAAAGTAATTTTATAATAAAGCGTTTTCCAAGACAGTTTAGTAGTTTTACTTGGCTTAGCTTCATAGTAACTTGTCGATTAGAGCTTGGGTGGGTTCTTGTGTAGTGCCGATTCACTGTCGATATGAAGGGTCTATCGATAAAGTGGATATTTAAAGTCCGGATACTCGTTCCCACGAGGAAGATGATAAATCAGACTGGTATCTGACTATAAAGATCATTACTATTTGAGCTCCATTTTATATATGATGTGAGAGGACTTCCAGTAGTAGTCCTGGCGAGTGTTGAAATATCTGACGTAAAGCAATAAAGAATGGGGTTAGTTCCTTTAGTGAGACAAAAATGAACATGGATCAATTAATAATAATCAATTTCTGCATCATTTCGATTCATAGCCCAACCATCAATTAGAAAAATGAAATTGTCAAATATGCAAGGTAGTATAGTTTGGATTTCTCCCTTAACCATATTTTTCACTGATTAAAGGTTCATATTCATTTCTGAGACATGATTCTAATCAGTTACTTGAAATATATAACCTTCTTTCTAAGATTTAAGTATTTTTCCTTTTAGTATTCATCTTTCAGATTCTTAGAGCAAATTAATTCTTATCTAGACAAGATATTATAGCCTTCTCCAATTTGATTGACACCTCATCGCCGCTTATGATGAAAATTTCCCATCTCCTTGATTAGATCTGGAGTGCTGCGGGATCAAAATCAATTCTTGAAGAAGGAGAGACCTCTGGTGATTAAACGGATGCTTCATTGACCCATCTCAACTTATAAGTAAATTGGTGATTTATCTATTAATCCTTCAAAGTTCATTGGTTGCGTGTTGAGTCTTAGCACCCACAATTTACCTCTTAAGATTTTCCATCTATATCACTGGAAGGGCCTCCTTTGAAGTGGGTGAATCTGATTCCTTGCATTGGGAACATGGTACTATTATTGGGAACAAGTAAATTTATAAACAATGCAATGGAAATAAATTCAAGAATTCTAATTCAGCTTTCCTCACCTTATGCGGCAAAATGACTATCATCGGCCCATTTCAAGCCCAGGCTCCAACTTTTCAAAAACCTTGATTCGCACTCTTATGTGACTAGCCCAGTCAAGAAAATTCACTGAAATCATGAACAAACTAAAATAAATGAATTCTAGACATTTTCCATCGTTCATTTAAATCAAAAAGTAAATGAAAAGAAGAATTTATAAAGAAATACCAGCTCGAAGCTGCACTTCAGTACAATACCAAAATCCGGAAAATTAAAGGAAAACTAAAAAAAAAAACTATCTTTGGCGATGGAATGAACACAGGGCACCCCTTTCTCATATCTGGCTATCTGAGAGAGTCGGGGTGCCCTTAGAGGACAATGAGGCGTAGATACACCCTATTAAAGTTATAATGGTCAAGCGTGACAAGCCCGGTGTACGACCTGAGGCGATGCTCTGACACCGGTGATGAACCTTGGGCGGTAGGCTTGAAGTATTAGGCTCGCTTTGGCCTCTCGGTCGATCCACTGGGGTAATGGCGGGCATCCTCCACTGCACACACACGGTCGACCTCGGCGAAGGCCCCATCCACTCGACCTGGCCTAAGGACCCGTTCTCGCCCTCACTTGTCCTTGATGCTTTACGGGACGGGACCAGGAAGCGAGTCCTCATTACACAGGATGTGGAGGCCTCAAGATGACATGCGTCACGAAGTCCTCTTCTTGGAGCTGACCATTTGCGAATCACTCCACCCTAGCTTCTCGCCCTCTGCCGACCACCGCGTGTCGACGATCACGGGAAGTTTCCTCCACCCTCTCTTGTTCTTTCCTGCTTGATGAGGACCTACCCCATGTTTGGGGGGTGGGGTGTGGAGTGGTGATCGGGGACATTAGGTTAGCATAGTTTTGTGTTGGGCCAGTTTCTTTTATGTTCACAGCTGAATTTGCAGAGTTAGGTTTGTGTGCTTACTTTACAAATATCACGGTCTATGTTTTGATTTGTGTTTTTTCTTTTATTGCTCTTATTTTGCATTTTGTTGTTTCTGAATCCTTTGAGAGTCCACAGTACTAGGATATGTGTGACGTTAGAGTGTTTGAGTAGTGTGTGCGTGATGCCATGCTTGAGTCAAGGATCTCTTTTGGCCAAAGTCCACGGTAATCATGGAATGAACATTCAAATCAGAAAGGATTCGTAGGGTGTTAGATGCTTAGGAATTTCATGTTGATTAAGTAGGGAGGCAAGTGAATCACCTTAGGCCTCAGAAACCACTTCTCAACGAGCCCTGCTCGCACTCACAAATGGCCTCTAAGGGTATGCAGGCAGGCCGCCCAGGTTAAATGAGCCTGAGTCTCTAAACACGAAGTGATGAGACACTCTGAAATAAAAAGGATTGCCTTGAGCCCCAGGCAAAAATAAAAATAAAAAATAAATAAAAAACATATGAAAATAATAAGTGGGATCTTCTAATCAAAATCCAAGGCACGATCCGAGGCACTCAAAATTGATGCCACTAGGCAATGGTGGGAGCCATTGACTTCGCTTTGCCAATCTCTGGGACCAGGAAGATACAAGTTTCCCACAACAGAACCCTTAGGTTTAGTTGAAGTGTGAGTGAGGTCGGGAGGCCCCAGATGCCGGTGCCCTTAACCAACTGGTAGGGAGTCATAGCGATCCTCGCTAAAGAACATGGCATCAAACTTGAAGCTATAGTTTTTCTTTCCTTGAGTAAAGTATGGATTAATGAATAAACACAGTGCGTTCTTATCCTTTTGTAGTTAGACTCTCCCAGCTAGGTGAGTTGAACTCAAGTTTGGAGTGTCGGAGCAGGGTATATGCTAGAGTCAACGTGTTCAATGCCTTGGGTTGTTTTTTTTTTTTTGGGAAAAATTTGTGAATACCTCGAAGGTTGGTAAACATCATTGCACAGCGTTCAATGATTCTTTGAGAAAGTCGAACACCCCTTACGGATCCTGAGGTCGAACAAAGAATGAATTGGTGAGGCCGTCATTTGATCCTTAGTACGTAGCATGTGCATCACGATCACAGTGTTAAGGTTGTAGCATAGTATGTAGGTTATTGTGTCAGTTTAAGTCGGTTCTTGCTTGAGGACAAGCGAGAAGCTAAGTTAGAGTGTGATGAGTGCCTAAAGCACTCATGTGCCATACCCTTTGTCTGTCTTATAGTTTTAGCTCTATTTATAGTTAAATCGCATTTTATGGCTCGTGTCAATTCTTGCTTTTGTGTGAATGCGGGTGGGCAGGCGATTTTGGGATCATTTTGGAATGAGATAGAAGAGCGGAAAGTGGCGAGGAGCGTCGCGTACCAGCGTCGCATCAGAAGGAGGAAGTCAACAAGTGACCAACGTAGCGACGCCTCAACATCATGACGTCGGTAGCCGATTTACGCCACCGACATCATTAAAAGCAAAGGGATTCGAAATCAGGGGATCGAAAAGCGTCTGAGAGCGAGGGTACGGAAGCGCCGCGTGAGACCTAGATCGATGGAAGGTGCCTTTTGTATTTTCTTCTTTTTTGAAAAACTGCTGATGGTTTATAGATTGATTACTTGTATAATCAAGTCTAGTATGTTCTAGATTCACATCTAGGGTTTTGTTAAACCATCCGATTACATGGATTAGATTTTGATTTTATAGCTGTCGATTATTTATGACTTATTGATATCACTCTCTCTGTGATTCCTTATACATGTGATGTCTGCCCAACATTGGCATGATTTTGCTCATTATCCGAGATCGAGGAATGAGGGCCTTGAGGATCTCGAATAGAGCGACCCTTAGTCGATTTAGTAAATAGGGAATATCTGTTTGAGGTGGCGATTAAAGGTTAGAACATTTAAGGCGTTTGGGCGTGGGTTAGGGTAAGAGATACACTCAGCCCTGCACTAAGCGAGATAAGCGCGAATACACCTCGGAGAGGGTATCTTGTAAATACGATCACATGATCAGCAAGTCGCGAATAAGGTAAACTAATAATTTCTACCGTCTTGATCTATCGAAAATTTGCGGGGGCCAGGAGCCTAGTCTCCTGACCACGATGATTTACTAAAGATAAATTAGTTTAGTTTAATCCTCACACATTAGTTAATTTATGAACGAAACATCAGGATAATATTCAAGGCTAAACTCGGTGAATTAAGCGCTACTCCTATGGATTAGTGCTCCAGTACCAGGTACATTATATTACTTGATACGATGCATGCACTTGCGCACATAGGCGTATATATTTTACACATCACGCTTATGGCTTATCATAAGTAAAGCGTTGTTAGGATTCAAATTGTGTAGAGAGGTGATGAGGCAGCAGCGCATTTAGTATTAACCCGTGGAATCTTTAGACCGCATATGCAGAAGTCATAATTGGATTTCACCTCCCAATCATGTTTTACCATTTCTTTTCCACTTCATTTCGAGACCTGTGATACTTTGGTGTAGTGTTGCGTGTTTTGTGGATTGTCTTTCCAGGCGTTAGTTTTCCCTTATCTCAGATGGCGCTGCTTTTTGATGCAGGTGCATTATGTTCAAATTCTTGAACAATATTTCCAGCAATGAGCCGTAGGAAGTGTTTTCAAGACACCGCCTTTAGGGCTTAGGGGCAAGGGGAGGTTTCCTAGTCTGGTAGGTTCATGTCGTTCTAGCCTTTTACCAGATTTAGTATTATGGCTTGGAATGATTCTCCTTCTTTTCTTCATACATTGTTAATAAGCACAGTAATAATGAGAGGTTAAGAAAAGACTTCCACTAGTCAAGTTTGGGCATAGAAGGGGGCTTTACAGGGATCATATTCTGCAAACATTGCATCTCTCTCCCATCCATGGAGGAGTTGAGTCTTACTATGGGGAATTCCCAGATCTTTGAGTTTTGAATTTCCTTATGGTCAGGCAGATCTACAGCCATGAGGAAGATAGTGTAGTGTATTTCACTCGGGAGCAGCTTGCAACCGGTCTCCACTTCCCCATCTCATCTTTAGTAAAGCAGTTCCTACACTTCTTTGGAGCGCCTCTTGTTCTTATCCATCTGAATGTTATTAGGATCGACCCGATCTCATTGTTAGACCTCCTTCTGGCTGGACATTTCGTTGGTAGGGTGTTTTCCTTCTATAGTGAGCCTGCAGTGCAATTGAAAGAGCCTTGCGCTATTTTATCCACATGTTACTTTGGATAACTGTGATAAAATATTTTCCTCTTAATGTTCATGATTTAAAAATAAGGGTCATCTGGCAACCTTTGCAAGTGCATGAGCCACTCCTGATAATCAAATGAATGTAAATCGAGTATCATTCCCACAGATTGATAGCGAATTACAGATCGACTACTGGCACTACTAAAATTCCATACTATTTGGACTCAAAACTCATGATGAAAGTTTTATCTAACAACTAAAATTGAATATCCTATACTATTGAATATATTCAAACTAAACTAAAACAAAAGTAAATGAATACAAATAAATTTTATATAAAAGAATGGTTTGAATCAGTTTACTGTGAGAAACGAAAACTATCAATGAAATACAATGAAACAATCAATTCCAGTGATTCGATTACATTTGCTCATTTCTATATGGATCTAGTTATTGTCGAGATTTCCCTGTTATTAGATTAGGTCTCGTATTCAACGATTAGATACCCATTGCTTCTCTTGAAAATAGTCAGGCCAATTTACTGTATTCAAATTCTTTTGCAAGATAAAGGTATTTTCTTTCTCGATACTTCACACCCATTTCTTTGTGTGACAAACTTTTGCTTTTCATGCAGGATTTTCACAAAATTTCTACCACTTAATTGGTAGCTCAACCTTGAGGATCTATGGGTTTTATCCATTCCCTTGATTAGATCTAGGTAACACGGGAGTTGGAACTTACCTTTAGATTAAAGTGAACTCTCACGTTATTTATATTATTAAATACACCTCAGGCTTCAATTATGAGCCGAATGGGGATTTATCAGAATGGTACTCGAGCTCGGATAAATCGTTGATGAGTCGAACATACCCAGAAAAGAATGCTCTTAACTCTAAGAAATCTCTGTCTCTGTGTCATGGGCATCCTGGATATCGAGGAGTAACATACATTCCCTCCATTTGGTATTAGGTACTACTATTGGGAACTTATCCATTCAAAGATACCGATTAAGTAGAGCAGACAATTAATTCTCCATAATTGTGCAAGAAAAACGTAAATAAATGTAAATCAAATCACAGTAGGAGGCTGCATCTGGTTCTTGCATTACGAATTAAGAAGTAGATCTGAGCCACGCACAACCTTTGTAATTGCAATAAAGCGAAAAATGAATTCATAAATTTGTCTAGATTTCATAAATTTTGACGGTAATACTTCAGAAAATAATAGATCTAAAAATCTAAGCTCTACTAAATCCTATCTGCACGATTCGCGATTAGAAACAAAAAATAAAAATAAAAATAAAAATAATAAAGTCTACTCACAATATATACACTTTGAGTTCCCTCTTCTTCTCCTTTTACGGGTAGTGAAGACGGAAAAAAAAACTCTACTTACTTTTACTATTACAAGCTTTCTATTTATATTGTAAAAAGAATGTGGAATCCACGTACTCCAGGTGAAATCGAAGAAAAAGCCCAGCTCACTGTTGAGGTCGCGACATGGACTTCTCTTGATTGCTCATTATCGATCCACGACTCTTTCTTTCTAAGTGCAGCGATTTGTCTTGCAACTTCTTTGATCGATGAGTCGCGACATACGTTTGTGTTCGCGACCTCATTCTGATTTCCTTAGGTGTTCAAGTAATGACCTCGGTTCGATGCCGCGTATCCCATTGTCTTCCCTATTCTTCTAGTTTACGAGGATTTAGAGCATGGTTTAGGATTCGACCACTTTTACTGTTTGTATGATGACTTCATGTTTGTGACTTTGATTTCTTAGTGCGAATTGTGTTGGTGGTCTTCTTGCCTTCCTTATGTCTCGATTTGTATGCGACCTCATGGTGATATCGTGACCTCTTTTCTTCCATTTCTTTTCTTCAGGTTGCGACCTTAGTTCTACGTTGCAAAGAATTTCCTTCTTCCCACCTATTTTCCAGGTCGCGACATCAAGGTGGTGTCGCAACCTCAATTTCTTCTGCTCAGCTCTTCTTCAGGTCGTGACCTTAATGAGTGGTCGCGACATCATTGCGATCCTTGATTTATGGCAGTCGCAAGTTGAGTTCGCCAGCGCGTGCCACGTTTGGCTACGAGTTCTGACCTCGCCCCGGACTCTATTCTTGGTTGCGCTTCGTCTTCCGGTTTTATGCGACGCCGGGTAGTGTCGCGACGCGAAATAGAACCTTCGCGTTTAAAACTAGTTGCAACTTCTTTCTTTTGCAAAGACCTCTCTTGTGGCTTCATAGATGGATGCTTGTCGCGACCTCAGAATGCTGTCGCGACATCAAAGTGATGTCGCGACTTAAATTTCTTCAGCCGAGTGTTTCGCTGAGTCACCGACCCGCATTTTCTTTAGCCAGCAGCTTCCTCTTGAAATCCACGACTTACTTCAAATTCTCATCTTGCGCCGTGAAATTGTGATGTCGTGACTGGGGTGGCCACAACCAAACTAACTATCGTGACACCGAACATAATCGTTGAGCTGTTCTCGCGCGAGTGGTTTGCTGCGTTTTGCTTTTCGGTTGATATGGTAGCTGTTTTCTTGCTAAAATGGGGTTGACAGTATCCGTGACAAATCGTTTGCTCTCTTAATGTACCGGAAAAAATGGATTAAAATCGTGGGTTTTGGGACTAATAAAATTTTAAACAGGTGCGCTGCATCTTTGACAAGAAAGAAAGAACGCATGCCGACAAACAAAACCTAGGTGCCGGATGACGCGGGACTATGCGACGATCACTTTCATTCACCGAACAGACCAAATTACCAACATCATTTTTATAGTTTTCAATTTTGATTAGAATCATTTATGTTTTTCTTCTATCACCATTTGTGGTGATGATTAATGTATTAACGAGTTATTAATGAATGTCTTATTACCAACACAATATGTATGTGAGATCTTTAATCTGCCTCCATCTTCGTATTGAATTTTAGTTCAACTTATGTAGTTTTCTGTGGACTATATAGGCTTGTTTTCTATATTGATCTCATATAAGCTGTAGATGAATTCCTTCAAATCGTAGAGTCTTTTAGGCTTGTAATGTTGGCTTAGGTATTTTAGGTAGATAATGGAATTTTAAGTTATAAATCATCGATTCCGTCACTTTTCTCTATCTTGTGCCTTCAACTTTCCACCATTTTCTTCTTTGTACTTGCTTTGATTCTCTCACTCTTGCCACGATTCATCCTTCATATTTAGATTCTTTTTAGGAATTTCAATTTCCATATACTCTTTATTCAGGCCAGTTCCTTTGTTTCTTGAACTCTTTTTCTTTTGTTTTTATTTTTAATTTTTTTTTTTTAGGATTCGGAATAGTGCAATGTTTTGTCTTCTTAAACTTCTGTGCTCTTGAGAGACTTTGGGCTAGCAGCTCCCATACCAGTTAGCATTAGGGTACTAGGTGTTAAGGCACTCCTCTGAGCAATTGTTGGAGGAGAATAGGCCACAAAGGACAGGCTTATTCCCTTTTAGCCACCTTCTTTGCTTCTTCACCTCCTTCATTGTAAAAATTTGAAAATATTTTCCCCCAGGCTGTTTATCCTTTAGAGTAAACTTTTACAGGCTGGAAACTGAATAATTTGGGCTCTTTGCTCCAGGTTTATTGCAAGGAAGGGAATTTCGGTTTTCAGTTGTTGTTTATTGAAGAATAAGAACATTGACCAAATCAAGAACTAGAGAATATGCTTATATATATTGAGGGTAGGCTTAGAAAGCTCAAGCGCACTTAAGGATGGCCTCTATATCATTTCTTGTTGGTACATTTTCCATAGATTTAAGCCTGTCCAAATAATCAAATAAGTTCTGGACTATGGATTCTGTCATGAATCTCGAGAAGATATAGTATGTAAAAGTTTCATAAGTTTTGTTACCAGTGTTATTTCTTCAAGACTTGTATTTATTTACGTCTACTTACATTATTTCATCCAAGTATTTTGTTCCATAAATGCCTTAATTTCCAATTTTGCTGCATCAGCCCGAATTTAAACAATGCGAGTGATATTCTAATTTCAGTTTACTCATTCACACCTGATTCTTCAGAATTCTTGTTTCTTAGGAAAAGAACATAATTATTTATTTGATTCTTGCACAGAAAAGGCATTTATTTATTTATCATGCTAAACAGAAAATGATACAAAAACAAAATTTCAGTCTACTTATGAACAATCAATTTGTAAGTCAACAAGAATTTTATTTCGTCAAATCATTTCGGTATTGTATAATGCGCTCCTTACAAATATTTGTAACTAAATTCGAGAAAAACTCTCTATTTCTTGATCTAAAATCCTATATCTTCCTTGAAGGTTGCGGCTCACGGCACACAAGAATTTAAGTTCACGGACAGAGCTCACTCCAAGAGTGATTCGGCCGTGAACAAGGTTGTGCAACAAATTGGAGCCCTTTCTCCCTTCTTCTTTGGAGAAGTTGATGGGTTCTAATTAACCCTTCTCCCAATTCCCTTCCCATCAACCACTCTCTTGATTACACATCGTTTTATGGAATAAGGAATGGAATTGGTTTGTTTCGACTCAGTGTTCCATAAACTCTGTGTTCAGGCTTTGACTCTTCTTTTCTCTCATTCTCCCTTCTCTTCATTCTCTTTGTTTTGTTTTTTTCCTTTGTTATCCCATCCTTTTATAGTGATTTGCGTCTTGGGCTTCTAAGGCCCTTTATCCCTTTCTTTAAATTTTTCGATGGAATATGAATTGAATGAGGTTCAATTCTGCTCTTTTGATATTCAACGAGGGTTTAGAATTTGGTGAGAATATTGATCGTTTTTATTAAATTCCCTCTTATTATTCTCCTTGAATCTGAGCAAACCGGTCCAATTCAATCAAGACATTGATGTCTGTTTCTGCATTAATAACTATTTATTTCAAAGTTTCTGAATGAATGATGCAGAACTGAAAGGTTGGGGTGAATTGTAGTCTAGTGGAATTTGAAGTGGAACAGACGTTGGGTTCAATTTCATGATTGCACTATGGGAGTCGCGACATTAAATATTGGGCCTCTAAATTAATGATTTTCAATGAATTTTATTTTTTTAACTGCTGGAATGCCCCAAATTGAGAGGTTTTAACCTACTTTATTTGACTCTAGGACTATTTTGGTCACAACTTTAAAATTTTTGGTTGTGACCTGAAATGTGGTCACGACAGGGACTTTGGTGTCGCAACATAAAAATGTTCTTTCCCTCCTTTATTTCAGTCATGACCTCAGTTTCATTATTTTGAATTTCTTTTCCACTTTTTATTTTCACATCCAGCGATTCTTGATTTGCTTTTGGATTAATATTCCGACCAAATATCTCAGTATATTCAAACATTTCAATTTATTCAATTCCATTCAAAACAACTTCTGGCCTCAATTCATCTTTATATTTAAAAAATTCAACAACTAACTTCTACTATGCATCACATTCAATTTAAGCACCAAAACAAGATAAAAATTCCCCAAACTTTCCAATCATACTATATATAAGGCAAATTTTAAAATCAAGAAGAAGAAGATGTTGCTTTTTTGGTCTCTTATCTTTGATTGAAGTTTGATTTCGGATGCCATCTTTTGCACAATCTTGTTGTCTGTAAAACTAAAAAATATTTACCTACTCTTGATCAATAATGAGTAAAATCAAATAAGCTATTAGAAATTTAAACACAGAAATTATGTAAACTATAGCGAAAAAATTAAAAACAAGCGGTGTGGATTTCCTTCCCACAAAACACTCAATTTTAGTCTTTTATTTGGACTTTCTGCTTTGCTGTTGTTACTGTTTCTTCAATTTCCTTGTTCGAGCGAAGAGTTACTCTTCAATTGCTCTACAGTTGCTTTAATCTCTGACCATTAACTTTGAACTCCTCATGATTCTTTGGTTCTAAGTGTCAACTGCCCCAGCTGTGTTGGCAGTACCCTTTGTAAATGGTCCACTCCATTTGGATTTCAGCTTTCCTGGAAAGAGTCTTAGTCTGGAGTTTAATAACAAGACGATCTCCACCATGTGATTACTGTAAAATTAGATTGATCTTGTTTTTGTTTTATCCTTGTAGGTGCAGCACTATCTGGCTTCATTCCTCAACTCTTCTAATTCATTTATGAATGTCTATCTTCCTTCCTTGCTTTAAAATCAAAATTAAGCTTCTTTATGGCCCACATAGCTTTTATATTCTAACTGAGGCGGTGATACAAGGTTTTTCAAAGACAAGTCTGTGAGGACATTTCATTCTGGGAGTTTTAAAGCGGGTTAACATGCCCAAAGTGCATCATCAAGCAGACCAATCTCTTATGTTGGAACTTACGGTCTTTTCGGAATTTTCTTTATTTACTGTTGAAATTCCGACACCCATTTGTTTTGAGATGATAAATAAACTAATAATATGTTTTGATACCATATCTTGCTCATGAGTTTGTCAAACACCTGTATTGCAAAATGGCATCACTAATTATAGTTACGGGTGTCCCGAATCTAGAGAATATTTCTTTGTAAAAATCCCGGCTGTATTGGCATCATTCTTTTAATGATCTTGCTGGCCTTTTTGATACATAATCCACAGCTAGGGTATATATATTTCCAATGGAAACTGGAAAGGCCCCATAAATCCATTCCCCATACATTGAACAATTGCACCACGGGATGCCTTGCGGCATCTCATGCCTTTTCTTTGATGTTCATTCTTTGGCATTGATCACATAACCACCCATTCAAAACGATTAGCAAAATAGTAGGTAGTAAATCAAATTTTGTGGGCTGTTTTATCTCCTACAAATGTCCTCCATATGGTGATGCATGACATTCTTGTAAAATCTTTAGCTGCTCACCATACGGTACACATCTCCTGCTATAATAAGATCAGCTCCTCTTTTAAACGATAATGGGTCATCGGATGTAATTATAACATGGTCCTTGGCTGCTCTACGTTGGTAGCTGGATTACGGTGGCATAATTCCTGACTAAGAAGTTCACAATATCGACTATACGGGGTGATTGGGTGACAAGCGGAATAACTACTCATCTGGAAAATTTTATGCTATTTCTCTTCCTTCCTCTTGTACAGTGGGTTTCTCTACTCTTGACAAGTGATCAGCTATCACATTGTCACTACCCTTCTTATCTTTTATTTATAAATCAAAATTATAATAATAATTTTGATCAATCTTGACTTTGTATTTCTTTGCCATTAGATATTTAATTGTGATCGGTGTGTCTAACAACATGGGACCCCAAAAATATGGCCTAAATTTTCGCATGCAAATACTATTGCGGAATCTCCTTTTCGATGGTGGAGTAATTTTCTTGAGCTTCATTATAAAGGTTTTGCTAGCATAGTAGATGGCCATGAACACTCTCATCTTTACGTCGTCTGGCTCCCATTGCAAAATCACTGGCATCACACATGATTTCAAATTCTATGTTCCAATCTGGTTTTGCCATGATGGGGGCTTCAACTAGTTTGGATTTGATTTCCACAAAAGCTTTCTGGCAGGATTCAAAAAAATAGAACTTAGTATCTTTTTCCAACAATCTACATAGTGGTCTATCAAATTTTGAGAAATCTTTGATAAATCTTCTATAAAATCCAGCATGTCCTAAGAAACTTCTAATTCCCTTGACTGTAGTGGGTGGCATTAGATTTCTTATAATTGAAACTTTGGTCCTCAGGCACTGTTGTAGAAATCATGTGCCCAGTGAACATACGGTACCGCAAAATGGCATTTCTCGATTAATTTGATTGTATGCACCTTTGAAGCATCCCAGGTTATGCGGGCATTGTTCAAGAGTGGATCTTCTTTGTAAAATCATCCATGAAGATCTCCATAATTTCTTACGCTGGAATCAGAAAATATAGACATCAGCCATGGAAGGTACGGGGCATTACAGACGAATGGCATTCTCCTAAAAGCAAAGTACCGAAAGGGGCATGTAAAAGTAGTTTCTCCGATCTTAAGGTGCAATAACAATTTGGTTATATCCGGTATCCATCAGAAAACAACAAAAATGAGGGGGTATCACGCCAACCTATCGACATAGATCCAGCTGAAGGTAGGGGAAAGTCGCTACAGTTTGCGATATTCGATTTTGTAGTCGATACACACCTTCCATCTGTCACGAGTTCTTGTAGGAATGGTTCATTCTTTTTCATTTCTGATCACGGTGAATCCTCCTTTCTTGGGAACCACAGCCATAGCTAGGCTTACCAAGAACTATCACAATATAACATATATAAAACCTGCATTTAACCGCATTTCAAAAATTATTTTAAATGACTTCTTTCATCATTTGGGTTGACCTCCTTTGATGCCCAATAGAAGTTTTTGCATTATCATCCAGCAATATTTTGTGCATGCAAATGGAGGGGCTGATACCTTTCAGATCTTCAATTGTCCATGCAATTGCTTCCTTGTATTTTCTCAGAATTACCAGCAACTTCTGTTCTTAAACAGAATTCAAATCTTTGGTGATATGATAAGCGGTTTTTCTCTTTCCTGCTCATGGGTTTGTGTTTAATTTATAATACTTCATCTTATTGTGTGTTTCCTTGTTAAACAAATTTGAAGCGTTACTTCATGATCAAAGACTCTCGAATCTTTTGAAAATTCATCACCGATTTCATTGATAGAGTGTTGAAGGATACGTTCGAATTCAATTCAACATCGAGAAGGTCATTGTTTTCCTACAGCCTGGCTATGCGCATCTACATCTCGGGATGTTCCAGGACTCTATTAATATTAAAATGCACTACTTCATTTCCAATACAGTGTCGGTTCACGCTTTACGTACATCCCATCGAGGCGACTCAGGTTAAGAAAGGTCTTCCCGGTAATAAAGGAACTTGGGTATCTTCCTCCATGCATGATAACAAATCCTTTGGGAGAAGATGAATTTCCCTGACCTTAAGTACATCTTCAAGAATGCCTTACGGTTGTGCCATTGATCTATCAACATCTGCAATGTAATTGTTGTTAGGTGAGTTCCCCCAATTAAGTCTGTGGCCCGATAGAGCATGAGTTTATCGCAGCGCGAGAATCACGCTAAAGCTTTCTTGAATTCATATTTTCCACATGGAGCAGAGGAATGGGTAAATGCCCGAGAGTCTTTCATACTTTCTTTGGGAGCTTTTCTTGGATAATGGCATTCGCCGGGTAGGTCGAGTTCTATTCCCTCCTCGGTATCTTATTTTTCTTGCTTTCAATTATCTCGGCAGAAATTTTGCATAAAGGCGTTGGTGATTACCTGCTGAATGGAATGTTGTTCTATCTTCTTGAAAATGTCGAGAATTTAGAAAATTGTTCTTCTCTTCTTGACTTAAAGTCTTTGTGGAAATGCTTGAAGGTGTATAAGTGGTACTCCTTCCTTAACTACGGTCATTACTTCCTTTAATTTGTTGTCCCAGTTTGCTCTTCTCTCCTTCCTTTTCAGTCTTTTCTTTTTCTGCCTCAATCTCTTCTTTCCCTTCTGTCCTATTGTTGCTGCTCAAATCCTTCCCACTTCTTAACTGAATTGCCATGCGGTCTTTTGGGTTCTTCTGAGTGTCACTAGGGAATGTACCCTTGCTGATTAAGTATTCGAGACCAGATTATACTTGTGTCTCGAATTTTCTTGAGGCACTAGCATTCTTAAAAACATTTGAGTATCGGACTTGAGCTTCGAGTCAGATAGTTTCTATTCATGGAATTCTGATAGCCTCTTGTTGTCCCAGTAATTTGCGGCATTTGTTCTTGAATGGTTGAGTCCTCCCTCGACCTGATATTCATTCTGCTTTCACCTCCTTCTTCTTCTTCTTGGAACCTTGGTGAGCTGCGATATCCTTCTTTGAGGATTACATCCGTACCTTGGGCCTTGTAATGCCCCTCCACCGTATGAGAGGAAATTCTCATGGTTCCTCAGTGCTTTGGGTTGTAGTGTGTGGGCAGGTTAGGATTGGCAGAGCTGATAACTTCTTGTCTCGTTCACGTACTTAGCCTCCTCGGCCTCATAGAATCTTCTTACATTGGCACATCATCACTTCTTCTCATAAGTTCTCTTTCACTTCTCCCCATTTCATAGGCGGTGTGCATCTTTCTCTCTTGTTTGTCCATCCCATGCATTATGGCATCAGCTTTGCCTGCCGTGTCATCTTGCTCCAGCTCCATGAGCCCCTTTTCCTCTGTTTCCCTTGAAAACTCATGTTTCATATTGCATTTTGCCAGGTCTTCTATCAGATCTCTCGCCTCTTCAGCACTTTTACGTTTGAATGCTCCACAACATGAAGCATCGATAATGCCCTTAGATGTATCATTTAGAGCATGATACACTATGTCCATCTAGGTCTTCAAATCTATTCCATGCATCGGGCACCTCTTCAGCAACCTCTTGAATCTTTCCCGAGCTACATATGAATCGTCTTCCACTTGTTGGAATACTATTATCTCTCTTCCTCTCTACGAGGTGAGAGATGGGGAAAGAATACGCCCAGTGAAACTACGCATTTCTTCCCAGTATCCAAAGCCCAGAACCATATGGTAATGATTCATACCATGTGGCTGCTATATCTCTCAAAGAAAATGGGAAGAGATCTGGCTTTATACCTCTGGTCTCACACCATTCGACTTCAACGTGTCGCCATCTGAGAAATCTTCCCGGGTGCTTTCGTTTGGAGTCTTGATTAGGATGGCGATGCGTGTTGCTGAACCATTGTAATCAGTGGCTTTAGTTCGAAATTATTTGCATCCACGGTGGAAGGCTGTCGGATTGAAGAATACTCTTCCTACGAATAATAGGCCTCACAGAAATCCTCCATTGTGTCGAGTAATGGGAGGCGCAGTTCTTTGTCCTCATTCCTCTATGCAGTCGTGTCTCTCATACGCCGCCATTGCAGCTTTTACGCTCTTTTTGTCTTTCTTAAGTTCTTGAGTGTTCTCTCGATTCGGTATTCTTTGAATCGGTGGAAATCTGTTTCCTATGCATTATGATTCTCCCAAATCAAAACACACTTTCAGTTAATAGGATTAGTCTAACTAAACAAATATTTTCAACATGGCTTGTTAAAGATTGGTAGGTGATGTAGCCCTTTGCTTGCAAAACTATTTTTGTTCTTTTCTTAAAAGGTCCAAATTAGTATCTATTTCTTTTGTCAGAATATTGATCTATTTAATTCTTTCAATCCCCGGCAACGACGCCATAAAAACTTGTTTGCCTTTTTCTATATAGACTAAAACCCCTCAAATTAACATAATTACAAGAGCCTTACACTTCTCTTGTATCCATGTTACTTTGGATAACTGCTTGATAAAATAATTTTCTCTTAATGCATGATTTAAAATAAGGAGTCCGTCTATGACCTTTGCAAATTCTGCAGGCCATACAAGTAGTAAATCTGAATGTAAGTCCGAGTATCATTCCGAGAGATTGATATATGAATTACGAGATCAACTACCTAACTACTAAAATTCCATACTATTTGGACTCAAACTCATGTGAAAAGTTTTTATCTAACAACTAAATTGAATATCCTATACTATTGAATATAACATTCAGAAACTAAGCTAAAACAAAAATGAAATGAATAAAAATAATTTTATATAAAGAGATAGTTTGAATCAGTTTAAGAAAGCGAAAACTATCAATGAAATATTAAACGTTGATTCAATGATTCATTACATTCTTTATATTTCTATATGGATATGGTTGTTCGAATTTCCTAATTATAGATTGGATCCTCTCACCATTCATGATTAGAATCTTGCCTTCTCTGAAATGAGATAAATAAACTACCCATTCAAATTCTCTTGCAGACTAAGTTTTTTATTTCATAAATACTTTACCATTTCTGATGAAGCGTGAACTTTTACTTTTAAACTGTGGGATTTTATGGTTTCTGCCATAAATTGGTGAAATAGGTAACCGGATCTCCTTGGTTTATCTGTTCACTTGATTAGATCTATTCTTTGATGATTGAACATGCTGATTAAGGTGAACTCTGAACATTATAGTATTAAATATACTCTCAAACTAATTATGGAAGCGAATGAGTTTATCAAATATTCAGGCTGGCAGTTAGTAATCATTAGTAAAGACCTTTTCAGAAAGAATATACCAAACTCTAAGTCTCCACATCTTTGTGTCTTTTTTGCCGGGCATCAGGATATATGATAAGATCAGTTACCTATTTGATATTTGGTATATATTAGGAACATCATTGAAAAGAATCAGATTAGTAAAAACAGAACCAATTAATTCTCCCATAATTGTGCGGGAAAGCGCAATAAATATAAGTCAAAAATCAATGAAATTTCTTGCTCTGATTATGTTAATGAATTAAGGAGTAGATCATAGATCCCTTTAACCCTTTGTAATTTTAATGGCGAAGAAATGGAATTCACTTAAATTTTATACAGATTTTATAAATTTTCGAGTGTGTACCCGGAAAAATAATAGATTTAAAACTCCAGCTCTACTCTTCTCTGCACAGTTCGCAGATTCAAAACAAAAAATAAAATAAAAATAAAAATAATAAAAGTCTCTCTAATCTGCCTGCTTAAGTTCTCTTCTCATGCGGGTAGTGAGACGGAAAAAATACTTACTTTACTATTCTATTTGTCTATTTATCTTTGTAAAGAATGCAGTAGAATCCCAAAATGTAGTCAAATCCAAGAAAGCCCGACTCCTTTGTCACATGTTGGGACCTCAAGTTGATGTCGCGACATGGACTTCTCTTGATTGCTCATTATCAATGTGACCGGTTGTCTTACGACTTCTTTGTCGGTGGTGACATCGTTTAATGATCGCGACCTCATTTGCCAGTTTTCCTTAGTGTTGATGTCGGACCTCGGTTCGTATCGCGCGACATCATTGTCCTCATATTCTTCCAGTTTCTGAGTTGCGACATCAGTTTTAGGTTGCGACCACTTTTCTGTTTGTATGATGACTTCATGTTGTGACTTTGATTTCTTAGTCGCAATTGTGTTGGTGGTCTTCTTGCCTTCATATGTCTCAATTTTATGTCGCGACCTCATGGTGATGTCGCGACCTCTTTTGCTTCCCATTTCTTTTCTTCAGGTTGCGACCTCAGTTCTACGTTGCAAAGAATTTCCTTCTTCCCACCTATTTTCTAGGTCGCGACATCAAGGTGGTATCGTGACCTCGATTCTTCTGCTCGACTCTTCTTGGTCGCGGCCTTAATGAGTGATAGCGACATCATTTCATATCCTTGATTTATGCTTGATTACGCAAGTTCGATTCTTGCTTGCGTGCTTGTTTGGCTACGAGGTTGTGACCTCGCTTTTCGGACTCTGTTCGCGTTGCACTTTAAATCTTCTATTTTATGTCCGCGACATCAGTGGTGTCGCGACATGAAATGGAGCCTGCGTTAAAAACTAGTTACGCGCCTCTTTCTTTTAAAAGACCTCTCTTGTGGCCTTCGCAGGCGGTTGCTTGTGGCGACCTCCAGTTTGTCATCAGCGACATCATTCATATCCTTTTGGCGTCGCGAAATCAAAATGATGTCGCGACGTTCCTTTGATTATTTCCTTTAGTCGACCGTATTTTCTTTGTATGTTCCATCTTCAAGTCACGACTTCACTTGCTAAAGTTCTCTATGTCTTCTTTAAAACTGAAATTGTTGATGTCGTGACTTGGAGTGTGATTAGTGCCCAAAAAGTGCTATTTTGAGTCCTATTCAAGATAGGTTTTGAGTGCTTTTTGCGCACTAATCATATGAATTGAGCCAATTAACATGTGCGAGTCATAGTACTGCTTGATTCCATTTCGAGTTTGTTTTTGGTAATTTTTCAGGTTTTTGTGTGCCTCAGCCAATTTCAGATTACGATGTCAAGTTGGTGCTGAATGCGAGGATTCACGAGTGATTTCACCAACCAAAAATGGAAGAAATGTGAAGTGGAATTGATGAAAGGATGATGCGTGGCAAAGCAGGGAGAGGAAGCAGTTTCGCTAGCCATTGTGAAAATTTAGGATGAAATTTGCAATCATAAGCAGCCCCTTAATCTAACGAAATTTTCTCTATGCAAAATTTTCGCTAAGCTAGCGAAATTTCGCTAGCCTAGCGAAAATTGCTGTTTATTGCGAAATTTTTGATTTTCGCTATCTCTTGTGATTTTCACTAGCTTAGTGAAATTTAAGCTGCTTATAAGTGAAATTTTAAACTCTCTCATGAAATTCACCATATGAAGGTATTTGCCCTGTGTTTTTGATGTTTTTGATTCCAAACAACCACGTTTGATTAATTACCATTTGTCCCTATTAATTTCATATTTTAATTTTTCATTTCACACATTGGGGTTGACTATATAAGCTCCCCTACAACTTTTGTAACCCTAACTTTTCCATTTTATGCAAGTTTCCCGCAGCTTTTCATTTTAGGTTTTATTTTGCTCTTTTATCTCTCCTCTTTCTCTATTGTTCTCGGCTGCCAAACACACCCTTGAGGATGACAACTCAAGGGATGCTTGGCTAAGCCTCAAAGCATGAGGGTTGCTAGCAGTTTTTGGGGCTACTACGGGTTGTCCTCATGCTTTAAATGATACGAGTCTTTGCATTTATGGTTCCAAACTTTCCTAACTAGGGTTTAATGCCATTTAATGTCTTCTTTTGGTCAATACTTGTCATGCTTTAGGGTTAGTGCATTCTTAATGGTAGATGCCTTGACATTCATGGAGAAATGTCATTTACAGTATTAAATGAGGTTCATGCTAGGGTTTCAAATTGGTAGGACATTGAATGCTTAGTATTTGATTTGACTCAAATAAGTGGTTCTAGAGGTTAGGTTTATAAATTTAAACGAGGTCAGGTTTAGCTTTGGTATATGTCATTAGCCACAATGCGAGAAATAACAGGGACGCTAATACCCCATGTTATCAAGCTAGTGACCCGAGCCTTCAAGGTTGCCATTTCACACTTTCGGTTTAAGCTATTTCGATTATCGTTGAGCAACCAAATCCTGTTTTTAACGAATCCCAAAATCCAAACAAAAGATCTCACCATTTTCAAACATTAATGCAGATCATTAGTGGGATGAAAACCCATCCCGTGACCCTAGGCATATCTTCAGGTAGCAGAGCTACGGCGGTAGAAGATATAAGGAAACAAATATTGTTGGTCGGATCACTTTACCATGGCCTGAATCAGTGGTGGCTTAAGTGACTTGTCGCGACTTAAATTTCGGTGTTGACCTCAGATTACTGGCTTTGTAAAATTTGATTTCTTACGATTTTGCTAGAATTTGAGCTTAAATTTGTATTTTCACGCAAAATGAAGTTTGAGTAAAATATCCACATTTATGCAAACAAATCAACATTTATCTCTTAATATACTCAGAAAAATGGATTAAAAATCTAATGAGTTTTTGGACTCATCAAGAGGTTTGCTTAATTTATACCTTGAAGTTGGGACATGGAGGCTGGCTATCCATGTCGGCCTAGAGCCCCCAGCTGCAATTTGTTATAGGACTCCCCGACTCGCCTAAGACAGAGACAAAGGTTGTGATCTTGGTTAGAGGACCTTAATATGAGACCCTGGGCTCCCCTGACCTCCTGTTTACTTTGAACCGATCAATGTCATTCCCAGGTGTGCTCATGTTATGGGATTTGTATGCCGATATCCTTTATATTCATGTATCTTATGAATAAATTATTATTATTTTTTTGGTGCAGGGAAAAGCTAGAGGGGTCGGCTAGTAAATTGGGTGGAGAAAGCCATCTTTAAGAAAATTTAGAAGTTGCTAGAGATTTCTAAGCGGGAACGGCATCACAAAATTCTATTAACTACAAGGAATCTTCGTGAGCTGAGTCGCAGTCCATCTCCCTACATTATTCCAGTTATTCCACGCCCTCTTCCCACAAAAATAGTGGAGGGAGAGCATTACGAGACAAAGATAGTTGGTCGGGAACTGGTGATCAGTAATCGGCCCGAGCAGCCTTATTTGGCTAGGGAGGATTCCGACCTTGTTCCCCAAGCATCTAAGAAGGGCAGGCGGGCGTCTGAACGACAAAAGAGGCCCGGAGTTGGGGTGGAAGATTTTATTCCTTGGGTTTCCTCGATATCTAGCCGCCTCCTTACTAGTGAAGAGGAAGAAGAGGAGGACAAGATGGCTGATCTCATTCTTAACTTCGGCGTACAGAAGCGCAAACGAGGTGTTAGCTTTAAGAGGGTATTGATGTTCGTACCCGAAAGTCGTTGATGAGCCTTGACAACCAGCGGTGATGATTTGGTCTGAAGATAGTCATTCGGACTACTTTGAGATGGGCTTTCATAGCCCGATCGGCTTGAAGGCTGCTCTCGGCGGATTTAGAGTCTTCTACTAACTCGTAGGAGGTTCGGGGAGGACATTCCCTCGGAGCGGATTACTATCAGTGGTGGCCCTATATCTACTTGGGAGTTTGGGCCACAGTAGGTTGTTAGCCTTCGGCCAGAATTGCTTTGTTGAATTCTTACATTCCTCCACAGGTCCAGGCTCCCCCTATGGAGGAAGTATCAACTCCTAGGCCAGAAAGTTCCCACGAGATTATTAATCGTTGGAAGGAGAGACGTTTAAGCGAGGCAGAATCCTTGGCGCCATATGCAGTGTATCGGAACTCGCGGATGCTTGTAGCATGCGGAGCCCAGGGAAGGGGCGAAAGAGTATGTTGTACGAGTCCTCGCCCAGCCTTTATGGGGATGAGGAAATCAAAGAAGGGTTGAGATGGCACAGAAATGTAATAACGTAGCGTAGCTTTATGTAGCGTCGGTAGATTTGGTATGTTTTATAAGCGATATGGTATTCTAGTATCACTTCCGAGTTATTGCCTTATTCTAATGCGTTCTTTTGCAGGCTATTACGGCTATCCATAACTTGACTTACCATCATCGAGAGTTCCAGTCTCGGCTGAGGAATGCGAAGAGGTTGCGGCTCTATGCTCAATCGGTCATTTCGACCCGCAGTAGCGTTCTTCCTTAGTCGAGGCGGTCGAGCTCCCAGCCCCAGGAGAGTGGTCGAAAGTGTTGCGAGGTGACGGAGTTGAATGAGAGAGATCTTTGCTCATACGATGCCTCAATGGCCCATGGATGCCGATGCGGCGGGGAGTCTTGGGGCGTAGGTGGAGTCAGGGTTGTCTAGGTGCAAATGCCACTGGCGGTTGTAGAGGCTAGGGCGGAAGGCGGAAGAGACAGGCTAGTAGTCGGCCGTTAAAGCTAGTCTCTCTACTCCTAAAGCTTGGGACTAGCAAAGATGAAATGTCCGCTCTCCGGGAACAGACCCTTAAAGAGAAAAAGGCCTTGGAGGAGGCTTATGAGGAGGGCTTTGACGTGATCTTCAACTATGGCTATGGTTGTTATGCTTTCACACATAATATTTGCGGAAGTCAACCCGTGGTTCCAGACGGGATGCCAGACACGTCTAAGCCATTACCACCAGAGTTCTTTATCGGGTCTTTGTCGCTAAAAGCGTGACCATAGATGTTCGCCTGGTGAAGCAGCTGTGCCAAGGGAAATTATTCTTGATCTTTGGAGCGGATATTTGTGAGATGAGGCGAGTATCTCACGCTTGCGGGGTTGAGCGGAGTAATGGGCTTTGATTCTTCGCGAGAATAATTGATTCGGTAGGGTGGTCGGAATCAACAATGTTGTAAACCTAATTCCCTCACTCTACCATAAGCATGGTTATTTACGAGTATAAGTGTGGCTCTAGAAAGATTAGGAACACAGGGATGGGTTTTTGATGAGTCTAAAAACTCATTAAGTTTTTAATCCATTTTTCTGAATATATTATGAGATAAATGTTGATTTGCTTGCAGAAAAGTGGATAATTAACTCAAATTTCATTTTGGGAAAATAATGAAACTCAAATCTTAGCAAAATTAGAAGAAACCGACCTTGAATGAAGATGAGATTCTGTTTGAAATTAAAAGTCACGGCAGAGCTCAGTTTACTGCGGCCATTCCAAGTCACGACATCATTAAATCCGACTTTGAAGAAGAAATGAAAAGCGGAACAAGTGAGTCGTGACTTGAAGTTGAGACAAAGCGTGGTCGAGACTAAAGGTAATGAAGATTCATGTCGCGACATCACTTCGATGTCGCGACATGGCGCAGATATATGAATTATGTCGCGACACCACTCTGAGGTCGCGACAAGGATCTGTCTATGAAGCCACAAGAAAGGACTTTGCAAAAGAAAGAGGTTGTAACTAGTTTTCAAATGCAAGGGTCCATTTCATGTCACAACACCACTATGATGTTGCGACATAAAAAAACAGAAAGATTCAGTACTGACCAAAAATAGAGTTTTAAGAAATTGCGACACTGTAGCGAATAAAGCACTTGCGAGGAACTGAGACTTGGGCCTTTTTACAAATCAAAGTTAGAAATGATGTCGCGACCACTCGATAAGGTGGCGACTGAAGAAGAAGTGAGAACGAGGAAGAGTGAGGTTGCGACACCACCTTGAGGTGAGCTGGAAAATAGGTGGGAAGGAGGAAATTTGTTGCAGCGTGTTTGAGGTTGCAACCGAGAAGAAAAAGAAATGGGAATGAGGGTGCGACATCACCATGAGGTCACGACATAAAATTGAGACATATGAGGCAAGAGATACCAACAAGTTACGACCAAGAAGATCAGTCCTGACATGGGTCATCATACAAAGCAGGAAGAGTGATGTAACCTAAGCGATGTCGCAACTCGAAAATTTGGAAGAGATAGAAAACCGATGATGTCGTGACATGTAACTAAGGTCGCAACATCAACACTAAGGAACACTGAGCAAATGAGTGTGACCACAAAGCGATGTCGCGACCCTTGATCAAACGATTCTGGAATAGTGGCTGCAACTTAAAGAAAGAAGTCGCGTGATCACGAGCAATCAAGAGAAATCCATGTCGCGACATCAACTTGAGGTAGCGACATAGGACAGTGAGCTAGGCTTTTTCTTTGGAGTTCCACCTAGAGCATTTTAGGGATTCGGCCCAAATTATTTTTACAGTATAAATAGATAGATTTAGAAGAGTAAAGTAGTTTTTCCCATCTTCACTACCCAGAAAAGGGAGAAGAAGAGGAACTCAGTGTATATTTTAGAGTAGATTTTTATTTTATTTTATTTTATTTTTTCTGGTTTTGAATCTGCGAACTGTGCAGAGACGAGTAGAGCTGGATTTTTAGTTCTATTATTTTTCTTAAGTATTACTGCCTGAAAATTTATGAAATCTAGACAAATTTATGGAATTCATTTCTTCTCAATTTTATTGCAATTACAGTGGTTTGTACGTGATCGGTGCTCTGTTTCTTAGTGCAATGCGATAATCGAGCACGACTCTCTTTGGATTTGATTACATTTAGTTCTGATCTTTCTGCACAGTGCATGGAGAATTAATTTGGGTTGGTTCTTTACTTAATTGGTGTCGTTTGAATGGATAAGTTCCCGATAGTAGTACCTAATACCAATTGAGAATGTATCTTGCTCTATCCAAGATGCCCTGCAACGTGACACGGAGACGAGAGATTCACGAGTTGAGCATTCTTTTAAGTGTATTCGACTACCATTGTGACTGGCGAGCTACGAGGATTCATTTGGATAAATCCCCCATTCGCTCATAGTGAAGTTGGAGGGTTATGTTAACAATATAAATAATAAAAGTTCACTTGTAATCTAAAGGTAAGTTCAATCCCGTGTTAGCTTAGATCTAATTAAAGATTGGGATAAACCTGATCTGAAGGTTGAGCTACGATTAAGTGGTAGAAACTTTAAATCACGAGGAAGGAAAAGCAAAAGTTATGCTGTCAACAGGAAATAGGTGTGAAGTATTGAGAAAGAAAAATGCCGGATCTTGAAGGGAATTTGGAATCACAGTGATTGAGTTTGATGTCTTAGAAGAAGCAAGGATATCTAATCAGTGAATATGGAGAAATCCTTCAAAAACTAGAAATCTTGGACAATAACGAGATCCATACATAGAAATATTAATGGATTTAGTCTTTGAATTATTTCTTCCATTATATTTCATTGATAGTTTTAGTTTCTCCTTGATAAGTGATTCAATCCATTCTTTTATATACAATTTATTTTTATTCATTTTACTTTTGTTTTAGTTTAGTTTGAGTATATTCAATGGTATAGGATTTTTAATTTTAGTTGTTTAGATAAAACTTGTATGAGTTTCGGTCTAAATAGTATGGAATTTTGTAGTTAGGGTAGTTGATCTATAATTAAATATCAATCTCTGTAGAATGATACGGACTTACATTCGATTTTACTACTTGTATGACCTGTGCACTTACGATGTCATAGATTGAACCCCTGTTATAAATCATGAACATTAAGAAAATTATTTTATCAGCAAATTATCCAAAGTAACATGGAGTGCGAGAGAAGTGTAGAACTTGTAAATATGTTATTTAAGAGAAGTTTAGTCTATATAGAAAGAAACGAACAAGTTTTTGTAACAAGTTCTTAGGGTTGAGAAGAATTAATTAGATCAATATTTTGACAAAAGAAGGAAATGCTAATTTGGACATTTGATAAACGAAAACAACAAAAATAGCTTTTCAAGTAGTGGCTACATCAACCACTAATCTTTAACAAGTCATGCTGAAAATATTTGTTTAGTTTGACTAATCCTATTAATTTGAGTGTGTTTGATTTCGGGAAAGCTTTAATGCATAGGAAACGAGTTCGACGATTCAGTGGACTTGCACAACTGATAGAGGCATCAAATTTATACTGGCACCAGAATCACATAAAGCCTTCTTCACATAATCAGGATTCTGTCAAGAAGGCTTTATGTGATACAGTGCGGCTAGTGATACCTCATCGGTGTCTAAAACTAGTTTGAAACTTACCCGGGTTTGCAAATTCTGCTGAGTGGGTGACGGATAAAATGCTTCTGACCGGAAGGTATTTTGAAGATGTACTTGTCAAGGTTGGGGAGAGTTCATCTTCAGTAGATTTTGTTATCATGAGATGGAGGAGAAGATACGAGTTCCTTTGTTTCTAAGAAGACCTTTCTTTGCAACTGGAGCTACCTTGATAGATGTCTGAGAAGGTGAGCTGATCTTGCCCCAGGGTGGGAAATGAAGCGGGTGCACTTTAATGTTAATAGGGTTTGGAACATCTGATGTAGATGGAAAGTTGTTGTGTCATTTTGTAGAAAACAATAATCTTCTCGATGTTGAATTGAATTACATTTGTATTCTTCAACATTCTATCAATGAAATTGAGATGAATTTTTAGTATCTTAGAGTCTTGATTGTGAAATACATGAATTTGTTTTTAACAAATAAGCAGTCCTGTGGCTTATAAATGAAAGCGGTCGAGATGATATACGGCCCGAAGCGAACTCACAGCGAAACTAAGTAGAAGGTTAACGTGGAAAAATTACTGGAGTCATTTTGAAATATGAGTTCTTAGAACCGGAAAGCCGGTCATCATATCATTTGCATTCGAAGTTGAAACGGAAGTTCTTTGAAATTTGAGAAAATACAAAGGGAAGTTGTGTAGTCAATTGAGGATCGAGGGTATCAGGTCCACTCCATTTGTATAAATATTCTTTGAATGAGAATAAAAAGCTTCTATTTGAGCCAAGGAGGAGTGAACCGATTAATTGAAAGAAGTTGTGGAAAAGTTTTGAAATGGTTAAATGCGGGTTTTATATATGCTATCGAATGGATTCTTAGGTGAGCCCGGTGCATGTGGTTCCCGAAGGTGGATTCAAACGTGATCATAAATGAAAGAATGAATTGATTCCTCTGAGAACTATGACGGGATGGAGGTGTGTATTGACTCTGAAAAACTGAATAAAGTAGTAGAAGGATCATTTTCCCTGCCTTTCGTGATCGGATCTTGGATAGATTGGCGAGGACACCCTCACTTTTGTTTTTCTTGATGGATACTACTGGATATATTGTTGCCATTACTTTGAGGATCGAGAAAACCACTTTTACATGCCCATTTGTTACTTTTGCTTTTAGGAGAATGCCATTTGGTTTATGTAATGCTCCTGGCACCTTCCAAATATGCATGATGTCTATATTTTTTGATTTAGAAGAAGAAGTTATGGAGATCTTCATGGATGATTTTACAGTGTATGGATCCAGTTTTTGAAACGATTACTGCATAACTTAGGAATGAGTACTTCAAAGGTGCAAAGGACAAGAATCACAGTTCTGAATTGGGAAAAATGTCATTTTATAGTTCTGAAGGGAGGTATTATCTTAGGGCACATGATTTCTAATGGAAGCAGAATTGAACCGAGCAAAGTTTCAATTATAAAGAGATTTGATGCCACCACTACGGTCGAGGAATTAGAAGTTTCTTTTTGACTATCTTTGGATTTTATAGAAGATTTATCGAGAGATTTCTCAAAAATTGCTGAACCATTATGCAGATTCTTTGGAAAAGGATACTAAGTTCTGTTTTAATGAATCTGCCATAATTCTTTTGAAGAAATCAAATCGGACTAGTTGAAGCTCCATTACTAGCAAACAGTTGGAACAAGAATTTGAAATCATGTGTGATGCGGTGATTTATAATGGGAACATGTTGGGCAGAGAAGATGAAAAAGTGTTCAATGCCATATATTATACCCAGCCAAAGCACACCATGAAGCTTCAGGAAAATTATTCTACTACTGAAAAGGAAATGCTGGTGATAGTATTTGCATGTGAAAAATTTAGGCCGCATTTTGGAATTACCATGTTATTACTTACATGATCATGTAGCAATCAAGTATCCCAATGGCAAAGAAAAGCAAACGGGGCGTCAGTGGGTATTGTTATTGCGGGGAATTTGATTTAGGAAATAAAAGACAAGAGAGGATTTGTGACAATGTGATAGTTGATCACTTGTCAAGAGTGGAAAAGCACCAACGATCTGAAGAAGAAAGAGAAATAGCGAGAGAATTTTCCCGGATGAGCGGTTATTCATTTGTCCTCGAAACACCTCGGTATGCGATATTGTGAACTTCTTAGCTTGTGGAATTATGCCACGAGTCAGCTACCGGCGAGAGAAAAATGCTAGGGTGACGGTAGTGCTACATGCAGGATGACCAGTATTTAAAGAGGAGGTGATTTGATTATAAGGAGATGTGTACTAGAAGGTGAGCTAAGCAGATTTTACAAGAATGTCTTGCATCACCATGTGGAGGACATTTGCGGGAGATCGGCTCTTATAAATTCTCCGGTCGAGATTTTACTTGCCTACTTTTTAAGGATTGTTTTGAATGGGTGAAGTTATGTGATCGATGCGAATAATGGGAAATATGACCAAAGTAAATGCCCTTGCGAGAATATCCACGGTGGTGAAATTGTTTGATGTATGGGGGAATGGATTTCATGGGGCCTTTTCGACTTCATTTGGAAATATATACATACTTGGCCTTGGATTATGTATCAAAATAGGTTGAGAGCGTGACTTGTCCAAAGGGTGAGTCTTGTCTGATTGTGGGATTTTACAAAAGAAATATTCTCGCTGTGATTTGGGACACAGAGCTATAATCGGTGATGGAGGAGCCATTTTGCAAATAAGGTGTTTGACAAACTCATGAATGAATGTGGTATCAAACACATTATGAAGCGGCTTATCACCCTCAAACAAATGGAAGCAGAGAAACAATTTAATAGGAGATAAAGAAAATTCTTGAAAAGACTGTAAGTTCCAGCATAAGAGATTGGTCTTTGAAGCTTGATGATGCACTCTGGGCATATAGGACTGCTTTTAAAACTCCCATTGGAATGTCCCCATACAGGCTTGTCTTTGGAAAACCATGTCGTCTACCTCTTGAGCTAGAATATAAAGCTATGTGGGCCATCAAGAAGCTAAAATTTGATTTCAAGGCTGCTAAAGAAGAGAGGCTACTCTAGTTAAATGGTGGAAAGTTGAGGAATGAAGCATATGATAGTGCGAATCTCTGAGATAAAACAAAGAAATGGCATGATCAACGAATTTTGAGGAGGGAATTCAAGGTAGGAGATCAAGTCCTGTTATTCAACTCCAGACTAAGACTCTTTCCATGAAAGATTAAATCCAAATGGAGTGGACCATATACAGTAGTCTCAAGCACACAATTTGGGCGGTGACATAAGGCAGCAATCATGAGAATTCAAAGTTAATGGTCGGAGATTAAAGCACTACCTTGGGAAAGCAATTGGAAGAATAACCCTTAGTTACGAATGATAAAATTGAAGAAAGCAGAACAATGGGCGCGTGAAGTCCAGTAAAGACTAAATGTGACGACTTTGTGAAAGCAATCCACGTCTGTTTGTTTTAAGTTTTTCTTGTTAAAATTTTCTTTTTGATGTTTAAATTTCTAATAGCTTTGTGAAATTTGATTCATATTTGATTGAAAAGTAGGTAAATATTTTTGTTAGTTTTACAAAACAATGAAAGATGTCTGAGGGAGCATCTGTCGAGCTTCAATGCATCGAGAGACAAAAGGGGCGTACACTCTTCTTGATTTTAAATTTTGTCTTTTATATGGCATGGTTGAAAGTTTGGAGGAATTTTAATTTGTTAAGGTGCTTAAATTTTGAATGTGATGCATAGTGGATGATTTTGTTGAATATTTGCATGATGAAGATGAATTGAGTTGTAGTTGTCTTGATTGGATTTGAATAAATTGAAATTGCTGTGAATTTGATTGTTTAGGAAGACCTAAAAATTTTCTAGTCGCAACACTAATTCAAAAAGTTGAAACCAAGAATGATGGATGTGGAAACAATAAGGCAGAAAGGAAGTCAGAAGCGGTGAGCGAGGTCACGGCTAAAATCGCGAGGAAAGAAAGAGAAAATTCGTGTGACAAATTCCACATCGTGACCATTAGTCATGACAAAAATCTTGAAGTTGCAACCGAATAATCAAATTCAATAAAGTGATTTTAAACCTTTTCATTTTATTGACATTAAAGTAGAAGTTCCTTAAAATAAAAATCATCAATTAAAAAGCTTAAAATCGATGACGTGAAATAAATTGAGCGATGATCCCACTCGATTTGGAGTCAGTTCCAATTCATCTTAAACCTTTCAGTTCCGCATCATTCATTCAGAATCTCTGAAATAAATAGTTATTAATGCAGAAACATAAATCAATGTCTTGATTAAACAGGTGGTTTAGTGCGCTCTGTTTCAAGAATAATTTGAGGAATTTAATAACTCCAGAAAAAGCGATCAATATTCTCCACCAATTTAAAACCTCTATTGGAAATAGCGAAGAAGCATAATTCAGAAACCTCATTTAGAATTAATTCATCGGAAATATCAAAAGAGAAAGAAAAAGGAATAAATAGCCTTGTAGTTCCCGAGACACAAAATCACTATAAAAGGATGGGAGAACAAAGGAAAATAAACAAAGAGAATGAAGAGAAGGAATAAGAGAAAAGAAGGAGTTCTAGAATTTTATGAACATAGAGCTTATGGAATGAATCGAGTCGGAAAACAAACGAATTCCATTCATTATTCCATAAAAAGCTGTGTAATCAAGAGAGTGGATGATGGGAAGGGAATTGGAAGAAGGGTTAATTAGAACCCATCATCCAGAGAAGCTCCAAAGAAAAAGGAAGGAAGGGCGCGAGTTGTTTACTGCTTTGTTACTTGATCGAATCATCTTGGAGTATAAGCAAGGTGCAGTGAACCAAATGAAGCAGAGCTTTACAACCTTAAAAAGGGAAGGAAGATATGGAGTTTTAGATCAAGAAATAGAGAGTTTTCTCTATTTTAGTTATAGTCTTATTTACAAGGAAATGATTGCAAAACATCGAAATGTTTTGATATTTGAATCTAAAATTCTTGTTGCACAATTAAGTGTCTGATTCATGAATTGATATATTAAATTTTATGTTTATGTCGTTTTCTGTTTAGCATGAGAAGAATAAGGGCGTAGATTAGTAAACTGGAAATTAGGAATGGCAGCCTGCATTGTTTAAATTCAGTTTAGTTTCCAAAATTTGGAAAAATGGTTATTGTTGATGGAACAAAATACTTGGTTGAAATAATGTAAGTAGACAGTAAATAAGTACAAGTCTTGAAGAAATAATACACTTGGGTCAACAAAACTCATGAAACTTTAAGAGGAATTAGGAATATCTTTTGGGAAATTCAGGATTGAGAGTCCAGAGTCCTAGAACTTGTTAGATTATTGATTAAGGCGAAATCGTAGGTAAAAATAGCCAACAAGAAGTGATGGAGGCCATCCTTGGCAGTTTGTGAGCTTTCTAAGCCTACCTGATATATGCTAAAGCATATTCTCTAGTTCCTTAATTTGAGCCAAATAAGCCATATTTCTTCAATAAACAGCAATTGAAAACCTAAATTCCTTTCCTTGCAATAACCCTGCAGCAAAGAGCCCAAATTATCCAGTTTCCAGTTCAGAAAAAGTCTACTATAAAGGAAGAAACAAGTTTGGGGGAAAAATATTTCCAAATGTTCTGGTATATAGGAGAATAAGTAAAGATGCAGAGAAATTTAATGAAAAAGGGAATAAAGTTTTGTCTTGTGGCCTATTTCCCTTGAACAATTCAGCTCTTAGGGTGTTTTAACACCTAATGCCCTAATACCAAGCTGTATGGGAGTTACTTGTAAAGTTCTCTAAAGTGATAGAAAGCCTAAGAAAATAAAACATTGCACTTTTTGCCTTGAAAACAAGTAAAGAGTTCTAGAACAAAGGCTGGCCTGAATAAAGTGCATATAAGGTGAAATTCCATAAAAGAATTCAAAAGATGAATCGAGCGAGATTCAGGAGAATCCATGAGTACAAAGAAAGAAAAATGCGATTGAAGTTGAAGGCAACAAGTATGAAGGGTGAGCTGGGTGATTTGCAACTTAGAATTTCCCACATTATCTGCAATCACCTAAGCCCAGCATTACAAACTGAAAGAACCTCATTGATCTTGAAGGTTGAATTCTACATTAGTGGAGATCAATATGAAAAGAAACAAGCCTATGGGATTTTGACCAACAGTCCAAAGAAAACTCCGGGAAAGATTAATTAAATTCAACATGAAAATGAAAAGTTGAAGACTGCCTTTACCTACAACCAAGACTTGTTGAATAAAAACATTTTAAATACATTAGTTCATCAAGAAATTTGTGATAGAAGTATACCATTTATTATTCTTGAATTGAAACTGAAATTTAAAATGATGTTGGTATCTCTTATTTCCAGTTAGAAGGTGGAATAAGAAAGACTGTGGTATGAATAAGAAAAATGTCCTTAAAATTTTTTAAGCTTATCTGTTTGAGGACAAACAATTCTTTCTTTTCTTTTCTTGGGGACAAGCAAAATTTAAAGTTTGGGAATTTGTAGTCAACTCATTAGATTTTAATCCATTTTTTACGAGCATATTTTACAAGATAAATGTTGATTTGTATGCGAGAAATGTGGATATTTACTCTGGAAATTTTATTTGCGAGGAAAATACAGCATAAGCTCAAATCTCGATAAATCATAAAACTTATTCTGACATAATTAAGAGTCACAACCTGAAAATCGAGATCGCGACGGAAGCTTAGTTGTGGTCATTTCTAAGTCCGACATCACCAATTCAGCTTTGAGGAAGAAATAGAAGACCTTAACAAATTGAAGTCGTGACTTGAAGAAAGAGGTTGCGACAAAGGAGTAATTCGAGACCTACGGAAATATCAAAGAAGAATCTTCATGTCGCGACACCACTGCGATGTCAGCGACACAGTGGAAACTCTAAGCTGAGGTCGCGACATGTCGATGTCGAAGCTGTTGGATCTATCGATGAAAGCCATGAGAGAGGTCTTTGCAAGTAAACAAAGTTGCAACTAGTTTTTAATAAAAGGCTCCATTTGAGGTCGCGATATGCTGTTCAGGTCGCGACATAAAAACAGGAACTGGAGTCTCAATAGAAAAAGTGAAGTTGCAATTAAGAGTTTAAGAAACGAGAAAAGGAGAGTCGCAGCACGGAACAAAGAGAAATGAGAAATTGGTTGCAACAAGAAGCTGAGGCTGCGACCGAAGAAGAAATGGAGTGAAGCAAAGAGGTGTGACATAAGAATTGAAACTGTGAAGCGAGGAAGACCACCAACACAATCGCGACCAAGAAAAGAGAGTCACAACATGAAGTCATCCACACTAAACGAAGGTGGTGCGACCTAAAGCTGTGTCGCCTTTCGGGAAGTCGAGAATAAAGAAAAACAAAGCGATGTCGCGACGCTGACTATAATTAATGACATCAACTCTGGAGAAATATTGAGCAAATGAAGTCACGACTACAAACGAGGTCGTGATAATTGATCCAAGAAGTCATAAGAAAACTGGTCATAGCGGAAGCGCGAAGTCACGGCGGGTAGGGCAAAGAAGAGATCCGCCGCGACATCGACTTGAGGTCGCGACATAGGACAGTGAGTTGGGCTTTTTCTTTGAATTCCCACCTGGAACTTTTTGGGGGATTCGTACTTCCTTTTAATTATAAATAGACCATGTTAAGAATAGTATTAAAGTAACTTTAAGTCTTAACACCCAAAAAAAGGGAAAGGAAGACTCGGTGTATAGTTTAGAGTAGATTTTTATTTTATTTTTTTTATTTTTTTATTTTAGTTTTATTTCTTTTAAGTTTTGAATCTATGACTATGCGAGAGGCAGTAGAAGTACGGATATTTTTATGTTATTTTTTCTTAGAATTCTTTTGATTTGAAAATTTATGAAATCTAAACCAATTTTGGAATTCTGTTTTATTCTAGGTTTATTGCAATTCACAGTGGTTATGCGTGATCGATTACTTCATTTCTTAATTTGCAATATAGTAATCGGAGCACAACTTTGTTGGATTTGATCTACATTTAATTCTGATCCTGCACGATTAGGAGGAATTAATTTGAGTTAAATTTTGTAAAGTGATGTCGTTTTTATTGGATAAGTTCCCAATAGTAACGCAGAATACTAGTTGAGAATTTATCTTCTTTCGATTTCGGGGATGCCCTCTGTGACATAGAGACGGATTCACGGTGAGAAAATTCTTTTCTGGGTATGTTTCGTACAATTGATGAGCTAGCGAGCTACGAGTTCGTTTTGATAAATCCCGTTCGCTCATAGGTGAGTTGGGTTGGCATTTATGATATAAATAATCGGGAGAGTTCACCTTAATCTAAAGGTAAGTTCCTATTAGTGTTAGTTGAGATCTGCATCAGGAGGGTTATTACGGAAATGTGAAGGTTGAGCCACCAATTAAGTGATTTGAAACTTTTAAGTCTGAGAAGAAGGAAATGCACGAGTCTGTAGTCAGTAAAAATGGTGTGAAGTATTGAAGAAAAATACTCGAGATCTTGAGAGAATTTGGAATCTTCGGGGTAAATTTGGTTTGATCGTCTTGAGAGAAATGATGGTATCCTACAGGTGATATGGAAAAATCAATTCCAACAATGAAATCTTGGACAAAAACATCATACACAGGCAGAGCAGTAGCCTTTAGTCTTTGAGATTGACTATTTCATTGTATTTCACGGAGAGTTTTCGTTTCTCACAGGAAACTGATTCATTCCATTCCTATAGTTACAATTTATTTTTATTCATTTACTTTTATTTTATCTTAGTTTGATAATATTCAATAGTCTATGATCTTTTAATTTTTTTTAAGTCTATAGTTTAGATAAACATTTCACTATGTGTTCTTAGTCGAATAGTATGGAAATTTAGTAGTTGGGGGTAGTTGATCTTAGAATTAGATTGCCAATACGTGAGAGGGAATGATGCAGACTTACATTCGATTTTTACTGCTTGTATGACCTATGCACTTGATTGTCATGAGCTTAGGCCTGTTTTAAATCATGAACATTAAGAAAAGTTATTTTATCAAGAAAATTTATCAAAGTGACATAGATGCAGAAGTGTAAGGCTCTTTGTAATGTAATTTGAGGGGGTTTTAGTCTATATGGAAAAGACGAAACAACTATAGCCTTCATCCGCAGGTATTGTGAAGGGCGATATACGGTTGGCTGCTTGGTGCAATGGGTGCAGCTAGCTCAAAGTACTGAGGAGTTCATCCACCCATTTTCCTTTAGTTAAATCTAATCGTTTCTTTAAGGCGATTAATAGGATTTTATTAGAACCTTCTGCTTGGCCGTTGCTCTACAGATACCGCGGGGTGGAGTATAAGTTCTTTATTTTCAATTCCAGGTAGAAGTTCCTGTATGACCGGCTATCAAATTAAGGCCCGTTGTCTTATACAATTGATCGGGGTATACCGAATCGACAGACAATATTCTTCTAGATGAATTGAGTGACATCCTTATCTTTAATTATTAAAAGCCTCATTATACATCCGCGCTAAATAATCGATTGCCTACCCGGCAATTATTTTAAGCGGCGATAAGGGAAGCGACCCGGCTTATGTCGATTCCCGTTAAGCGAGGCGGATCGTGGAAATTACGCAGAAAATCACAGGTTGGTGATCTCAAGATAGGGGCTAGTAGCTGGCATCTATCACACTTTCGCACATAATTGGCGACGTCATATCTCATGGTTGGCCAATAATACCCCTAAGTGTGTGCTTTGTGTGCCAGTGTTCTGTTGCCTAGATGATTACCACATATCCCTTCATTTAATTCGGCTAATACATATTGTCCCTGATTGGTATTTAAGCACTTTAGGTATGGCGATGCAGGGATCGTTTAACGGTGTCCATTAACCACGGAGGGCACAGTCGGCTGGGTTGGATCTTGTAGGCTTTATTCCTTCGTTTGGGGGTTCTCAGTGTTGATATATTGTACTATAGAGGATCTATCAAGAAGGGGAGACCTTGTCGGCTTATTTACTCGAGGTAGTGATAATTGAAAAGTCCATTAATAATAGATGGAGGCAAGAACCTTGCCCATTTACATTATTGGAAGAAAGCGACCACACGGTGTTAAGGCGTCCGCTTTCTCATTGCAGTCCCTAGGGATGTGTTCAAGCTTCCAAGCTAAAAATCTACCCAAGTGTTGCTTAACCAGGGATTCATACTTTGCCATTCGAGAGTCTCGCAACTCATATTCTTCGTTTACTTGCCCTACCACCAATTAAGAATCACTTCGAATCAGGAGCTTGTCGATTGATACTGTAGTTTCCCGTTTAATTCCAGTTAGAATGGCCTTAGACTCTAGTCGTTGTTGGGCCAGCCCAGCATGTGGGGGGGGGGGGGGGGGAGAGCCCAGAAGAAGCGGTTGCAGCTTCAGCCCATTTGAGGGGGTTTTAGTGTTGTCGATGCGGCTCAGGTGCCAAGATGCCCCTCCCCATTAAGGGTCCACCGATTCGAGCTCACAGAGGCTCGCTCGGATTAGGGAGTCTATGAAAATTTTTCCAAAACGCTCTTTTATTAAGTCAAACATAACACGGATCAGAATTCAGCCAGTTCAAATGCCGATGAGCCATCCTCTGGACAAGTCGGGCTTGTAGATGGTGCTCAGAAGGGAAATTGATTAGCACAACAATGGGGTGTGCTTGGAAGTATGGGAGTAGCTTCTTCGTTGCTACCCGAAGGGCTAATACCGCCTTCTTGAGGTGGCTGTATTAGGTTTCTGTGTCCGCTAAGGACTTGCTAACGAAAAATACTAGCCTCTACTTTCTATTCTCATCTTCCTTAAACAGGGTAGCACTCACTAAGACATCTGATACTGTAAAGTGTACGAAGAGTGTTTCGCTTGCTTCATGGCTAGCAAGGACTACAGGTTCTATAAGATACTATTTGACAGCTGTGAGGGCTTCGCCACATTCCTCATTCCACGGCTGGTGCATTTATGAGGAGTGACAAGAACAACTTTGGACGATCTGTAAATCTAAAGATGAAACTTGCCAAGGGCAGCCCGACGATCAATCGGCTATTATGCCCCACTTTCTAGAAGCGGAAGTCGGGGACTCCAAAATAATTTTAAGATGAGCGAGGTTGAAACACACCCTGCACCCCTACGAGTCACCATGTAGCAAGAATTGACACTTGTTGACTCAGAAAGGCGCACTTTGAGGGTTGAGCTTCATCTGGAATGCGCCGCTTAGGAGTTGAAAGCCTCTTGCGGGTGTCAGGCATGTTAGTGATATGCTCTAGCCTATTAACCATTGTCATTATATGTATATATACATGAGGCATTTATCATTTATCTTGTTATTTAAATTGTGGTTTAACTTGATAAAATTAGATCCTTAAATGATTGATTAAAAGCTTTATGTCGTCAGTATGTGACTTGATATTAAAACCATAAAACATAAAGAAAACTATTCTAAATAGTCCATAATTCGATCATTATTGTAGGAATAATAATGAAGTAAGACTATTATGTTTTTTGAGAAAAGACCATGTTTCTTTGAAATTCTTGAACATAAGGATATTTACTCAGAACATAAATACATGTTAAAGTTCATGTTATTGGACTGACGCTATGAGAAATACTACATATGGATAATGTCATCGATGAATTCTCATTGCGGTAGTGGTATTGAGTCCTTCGACCTGAATTCACCATGTGGATTCCACCATGAGGAACTTCGTGTCTTGAGCGTATCAATGGCGTCTTCTTGGGATGAGTATCTGAGCTAGGGTTGGGCATGTAGTAAATCATGTGTGGAGGAATGTAGTCGTAGTGAAGGAATTTGTCCGACTCTTACTTGAGTGAGATGTTTATTAGCCTCTTGATAAGTGGTGAAATGCGTAGTCGTGCTCGAGATGAGATTGATATAGAGTTATCAATATCATTTGTTTGAGTCTAGATCACAGAATCAAGCGATTAAGTTGTATAAAGATGAAGCTTAGTCATGCTTTGTAGCCAATCGAGACATTTATTAATGACGAAAGGACTAATGTATCGTATTATGGTAAGGTTTTTTGAGTCATCGAATTCATTTGATTTGAGTAGCTATAATGTCTTGCTAGAGACCAATTATAACTTGTGGGCTTAGAATATGATTTGGGCCGTGACGTAGTAGACATATGAGATGACATAAGAATGAGCTATAATGGGATGTTAGAAAACCTCTGTTAGCTGACAGGCCATTAAGAGTTAATGGAATTTGGTTTAAATTTGTTTTAATAAAAGGGTTTGAGAGTGATTCGTGCCACATTAGGTGTTCCGGAATAAACAAAATTTATAACCTAAATTTCTCTTACAGCCGTAGCAAAACTACTGCAGTTTAGCAGCTCTAGGGTCGAACTCAGTGAAGGGTTTTCTTCTCATAAATGACTTACAGTGAGGCTCAATTTGGTGAATTAAATTTGGATTTTAAGGTTTTACAAAGTAAGCAGGGGGGTTTAATGTTTGGAAAAGCGAAATTTAAGTAAATAAAATGTAAATAGAACTCCTTGAATTGTTGGTCGCTGGGTTTAGTTCTAAGAGCAGGCGAGGTTTCAGGGGTCCTTTCCTCGCGTTGAGGAGGATGGCTTATAGTCATCTCTGAACGGATCTTCATTTAACTATAAAAATAACCCTCATTAATTTCTTTGAAAATGGCATCAGCGACACGTGGCATTCGATTAAACTACAAATTACATTGGCTCACCTTACAATGGCTCATAAATGATAACTAACGAACATCAATGGATCACAACATTAAGCATCCAATGAGCCCCGAAATCTTACCAAGTAATAACCATCCAAGGTAGAATCAAGGATCAAAACCTAAAGTTTAAAAGGGAAAACGATGATGATGGATACATAAATGAAAAACATGGAGCCCTAAGCATGCCTCGGGATTCTGCACCAAGTAGCCTCCCACTTCAAGGAGGAAAGGGTTTTAGCCGCTCATCCTCCAAGTTGTCATCCTTGGAGGGTGTTTAGCTACCTAGAAAATGAGAGTAAAGGAGAGAAAATGAGAGAAAAGAAAAGAGGCGGGAGCGAAAGCTTCAGCCAAAAAATTTTATTAATGGGGAGAGATTTTTATACGATTGCTTATGCAGGGGCTTTTTTTATAACTGAAACCCCCTTTACAAATTACCAAAATAACATAGCAAACAACATTACGATAGGGCAAAAAGGAAGAAAACCAAAAGTGTGACAAAAAGGAGTCAAAACGTCAAAAAGCAGGAAAGGTGAACAGTGGATGAAGTGAATAGTGCGCATGAGGCATGAACAGTGGCATGCAGGAAGCAAATTTCGCAACCTGTGAAATTTTTATTGTGGTCCTTTTTCTTCTATTTTCTGCTCCTCTTTCCTTCGCTCAGTCTGCAATCTTTGAGTTTGACTCAATTTTTAAATTGCTTAGATCGACTCAACAATTTTGGCATAAATGGCTTGCGAAAACTAAAATTAGCCATAAAATGCGTCCCAGGTAGAATAGCGGGGACCTTAATGTGCAAATCTCGGGTCCAATTCGTTGAGGATTAGTACCTGAAGTGCTCAAAACTGCAGTAATAAACGGGGTTCAAAATAGCACTTTTGAGCATAATTAGGGAGGCTTGATATAAATGTGAGGTTTATCATCTAAAGGAGTGGTTCTTTTGATAGGGTTTGATTTGAGAATTCTTTTTAGAGTTTTGGAAGACATTAAGGTGTCTTTGGGTTTGTGGGATAAAGACCTATCATAAGGTGGTAGCACATCTATCCCATCCATTAGCCGTTCGTGTGGATACCTTTAGAGGGCGTTTGCACACTGCATCGTCTTGGCTCGTTGATGCTGGATCTTTTCCAGAATGAGTTCTATTTGTGTTTCAGTGTGTGTGTGATCAAGCAAATCTACACTAGTTGAAAAGGATTCGGTCTACAAGAGGTAAGATATGGATTTCCTTGATTCATTGTTTAGTTTCATCCGATTTCCTTGATTCATTGTTTAATTTCATCAAAACGCTTGGATCCTGATGCAATTCAGCGTTAAATTTTTTTAATTTCCGCTGTGTGATCTTATCGTTGGATTCCAACAATGGTATCAGAGCTACTTGTTGTTTGGTGAAACTGATTTTTATATGTGATATAACGTGATCTGTTTAGTGTATTTGTTTTTCCATATGTGATATGCAATGATCATTAGTTCATCTATTTTATAATCAGTA
This sequence comes from Tetrastigma voinierianum, assembly GCA_016808115.1. NCBI lineage: Eukaryota > Viridiplantae > Streptophyta > Magnoliopsida > Vitales > Vitaceae > Tetrastigma > Tetrastigma voinierianum. The sequence continues at coordinate 5,369,411 of JAEQBH010000911.1, read as the reverse complement.
TAATCTGAGTCATGTTTTTTTTTTCTGTATGATGTCTGTAACATCATATCATAAATTTAAAAATGATTTAGTTTAGAAAAGATCTAATAGGATTAGGATTGTTGATGATGATAATCAAATTATGAGTTCGTAATTCTTGTGTTCTAATCTGATTAGGACTGTTACAACTTAAGATTAATTAGTAGGACTGTTACATATTAAGTATGGTTGTTGATGAGCTTAAAAGTCATCTCTTTTTAGTCCATTTTTCTGTTTGATTTTCAGTTAAAATTGAATAATTAATATACAGAATTATGAAGAAACTCACCAATTTGTCATTAGAAGGAAGCAAGAAGAAGAAAAAGCGATAGAAAATCACGAGAAATAAGTGGATAAAAATGCGGTCGAATGGCGAGAGCGAAATGGCTATTGTTTGAGTCATTGATGCGGTTATTAGTGCCGCAGTCAGTTCTAAAGTCGCGACATCGGGAAGATTGAAGGAATTTGATGCGGTCAGCGACGGGGGATCGCTTGACATAAGCGGTGAGGAAGAGCATAAATTAAGAGTGATGGCCAGCGACTGTGAAGTCGCGACATCATCGACAACCATTCGCGACTTCTGACATAAGGTCGTATCGCGACAAAGAAGACTAATGTGCGACACGAGAACAATTGGTTGTTCTGGCGAGAGACTTAATCTTTGAAGTCGTGACATCAAGAAGGAGATCAGCGAAGGCGAGCTATGAGGTTGATGTAGCGACATCGGGGGACACGTTCAAGGAAAGCGATTACCGATAAGTGATGTCGCGACAGAAGCGAATTCGCGACATCATGATAACCGGTCGAAGGATCACGGGAGACTTAGGCCATGCCGACAACATCGATGTCGGCGACATCGAAGAACAACCATTGAAGGCGCAAAGGACTGAAGAATGAATTAATCGCGACAAGGCCATGATGTCGCGACATCACAAGCGATCAAGCAGAGCACCAACGGGCATAAGATTGGTGTCGTGTGGCTGAGCGGCCAGTTCATAGAGCCGAGAACTTTAAGTCGATCTTCGACCTTATGAGTTCGATGTCGCGACAAAACTTGAATTATGGCTGGACGATAACTTGGGCTGGCTACTCTGAAATCCTGGCGGGTTATATTGGGATTAGGGCCCAGTGGAAAACCCTATCATCTGCGGCTACGAGAATAGTAAAGCGAGTCGGAGGCTAAATGAGGAGAGATCTGGGTAGCCTAGGCTTCACTTTTATTTTATTTTCTTTTATTTCTTTTCTTTTCTTTTCTTTATTTTCGAGCAGATGTTTGTCTCGTTTATTTATTTATTTATTTATTTATTATTTTTGGATCAGATATTTGTCGTTTTCGCTGGCCGAATCACAGAATTCAATTTCTTTTCAAATTACTACGGAATGCATCGAGTTACCGGACAAATTTACGGGATTGATTGGCCCCCGATTCAATTACGATTGTTCTTTTGATCGGAAGGATCTTTGTCTCGTGTGATTCGATGGTGAGGAACCCGGCTTCCATTGATGCGCGTTGTAGTCAGAATTGATCTTTCCTGTAGTAATTTGCAGCATCTTGTTCATTTCGGTTTACGAATTTACTTCAGATTATGGGTTTATTGATTTTGGATCTGAATATCAGTGTACTATACCCGTTAAGAATTGCGTCATTACTCTGATTTCAAGGAGGTCCTGCAGGTGACCACCGGGGAAGACGATCACGGGGTAATGTACATTTCTTTGAAGGTATCACTAACACCGCTATTAGGGATCCTTTGAGCTGTAAGTTCACTTAGATAAATCCTCTTCTCCACTTGAAGTCAGAGCGAGTTGAGCGACATCTCTTTAAACAAGCGAAATTTCACCTCGAATTCGGATAGTGGTAATCAGTGGTGGCGAGATCTAATCAGGAAAGGTTGATCTATTTTAATTTAGAGGAAAGTAATTTGGAAGTTGTATATCCTTGCTTGGCCAAATAACTTAGGAGCTAAGGTGTACAGTCCATAAAATGGAGTATGAAGTATTGCAAGAAAAATACCCGGCTTAAGGAAGTTCTTGTTAAAGTAGTTATCTCGTTCCTGTGGTCGAGAATCGGGAAGAGATAACGAGAAATGTGGAGCGTGGAGAGATCCGGTTTGCCTTCTGAAATGTAGACGATTTTGAAACTTGAGATAATCGAGATGTTGTCGAGTATGAACCACAGAGATTGATCGTTCCTTGTAATTTGTTCTCTTGATGTGTCTTCCTATGATAGCTGTTCGATATTCATTTCTTTGGCAAAATTTATTTTTCCTTCATTTGTTTTATTTCGGAGTCTATTTGAATGTTCATTTCTCTTTGAATAGTTAATTTCCAGCTTCATCTTCCGGACACCCATATCAATTTATGGTCCAAATAAATTATTAACTTTACAGTAGTCGGGGTAGTTGATGAAAAATTCTTGAGATCTCTATGGGATCGATATCTGGATAAGTCCATTTATTACTTAATCGACCTGTGCGCTACTTGAGAATTTCAGACCAAAGCAAATAAATTAAATTGTTCTACTCTAGAATTTTTTTGGTTATGATAGTGATGTCGACAAGTTGATGGCAACACATTCTTAGGGGATTAGTTCCTTCGGAAATAGTGTCATAAATTTGTATATGTATTTTGGTCTAACAAAGTTTTTATGGCGATTTTCTTGAAGTTAGATAGTAGTCAGCCGGTGATAACGTTATAATCTTGCATGCATAACTAATGCATAAATGCCGAGCATGTTTGGTCCGGTCATCAGTTTTATGGCGCGGATTGATTAGTTAATAGTCCTTCGGAAATAATTAATGTAAATTTGTATGTATTTTGGTCACAACAAGTTTTATGGCAGCGATTTTGCTGGGGGTAGATAGTAGTCCTTCGGTGATAGCGTTATAATCTTGCATGCATAACTAATGCATAAATGTCACGAGCATGTTTGGTCCGGTCATCGAGTTTATGGCGTAGTTGCAGAAGTCGAAGGATTTAGTAGTAATATTCAGACAAAAGAAATAAATCTTGGTGGACATTTTTAAAGAAAAAAACAAAAATAGCGTTTGTGATGACTCTTTTAGCCACTTGACCTTTAACAAACAAATTGAAAATATTTGTTGACCAGACTAATCACATTAATGTTAGTATGTTTTGTTTTGGGAACAAAAGTTTAATGCATAGGAAACGGGAATACGGATCACGATTCAGTGAATCTGAGAATTAAGCTTCGAAGCTTAGGAAGATAAGAAGCGAAAAACTCCACCATGGCGGATGAAGACGAGCAGAATAGCGAGCTAGAGAAGCAGTCAGAAGACCTCCAATCACAGATACAATGGATGACTTCTGGAGACCAATTATTTAGGATGAATACTCTGCGATCAGACAACCTGCAGTTGAGGCCAATAATTTTGAACTGAAGCCAGCACTAATCACAATGGCTCCAGCGGCATGTCAGTTTGCAGCCGTCCAGCTTTGAGGACCCCAACCGAACATCGGGAAGATTTCTCGGGATAGCTTCATCTGATGGGATTAAATGGGAGTTAGACCAGAAGTCATTAAACTGCATCTGTTCCCATTCTCTCTAAGGATCTGCTTGACTACATGGTGCGAGTCTTTTACCATATGGGTGCAGTGTGATTGGGAGAGAAATTGTGAGGCTACATATGGAGATTCTTTCCTTTGTCGCTCGCATACGAGAAGGAGAGAGATCATAGTGTTCCAACAGGGAGAAGATGAAAGCCTCTCATTGGCTTGGAAAGAATTCAAGCGATTCTTTGAAAGATGTCCAATGCATGGGATAGACTTGAAGACTCAAATGGACACATTGTATATCATGCCTTAATGATATATCAAAAGGAATTATTGATGCTTCATCTTCAGCAGACATTGAGCGTAAAAGTCTTTGAGGAAGCGAGGGTCGATCGAGGACTGGCCAAATCACGATGAAACTCCTTACGAGTTTTCAAGAGAGAGCTCTTGAGAGGAAGGGGATTAAGGCTGAAGCGAGATGTGACCATGGGAGGCGAAAGTTAGACGCCATTATGCATCGAATGGACAAAGCGAAGAAGGCGTACAACGCCCGTGAGATAGGAGGCGGTCGAAGAGAAATTATTGAAGGGAAGTGCGAAACAGCGGATGAACAATTTTATGATCTTTGGATAGGTTAAGTATTTGGGTGAGCCAAAGAGCTACCATTTCAAACCCAATACTAACCTGCCAACACGGTATCATCCGGGTTGAGGAACCATGAGAACTTCTCATATGGTGGAGGGGGCTTCCTGAGGCCCGAGGCAAGTCTGAACTACGGGGTTATCACGGCTACAAGATTTCGACATCAGCGGCAAGGAAATGAACACGAGGCGAATACCAAGGTCGGAGGGCCACATCTTTTGAAGAGCAGTCTTTGCGGTTCATGGGGATAATAGAAATTGTTGAACCTCCGGCAGGCAGTTGCGAGTGGGAGCAGCTGCTGCCAATTTTCAAGTTTTCCGGGAACACTGCCAATGCTGCCTTAAGAGAGCCTAGAGAGACTCCAGAGTGAGGCGGTGGCCTAGCCACAGACCGGAAAAGATGCCTTCCCAAGCGACACCGAGAAAAATCCCATTTGCATGGGTACATGCGGTGAGGAGTGGGAAGGAGTTAGAGATGATGAAAGAAAAAAATGACAGCAACGAGGAAAAAGACAGCCCAGAAAAGGAAGAAGAACTGGAGAAAAAGAAGGAAAGAGTGGACCGGAAGGACATCCAAGGCTCTAGACCTGCAGTGCCTTTCCCATCTTTGTTGCGAAAATCCCAAGAATAGAAGAAGCGATTTACTAAGTTTTGAAAACCTTCGGAAGCTAGAGATCGATTATGCCCTTTCTGCGAAGTAGTGACTCGGATGCACTCACATAAAATTCCTTAAAGACATTATGAGCAAGAGAAAGATCGTAGAAGAAGGGATTGTGAATCTCACTGCTACTTGCAGTGCCTTGATGAAAAAGAATTGCCAGAAAAGATGAAAGATCCAGGGAGTTTTACAATTCCTTGCATAATAGAAGGAGTTGAAATCCAGAAAGCTCTCTGTGACTCAGGAGCTAGTATCAACTTGATGCCTCTTTCTGTTGCCAACCAATTAAGTTTGGGGGAGTTACTTCCTACCACCATCACTCTTGAATGGCGAGACGGATCGATGGTAAGCCGGAAGAGTCTTGGAAGATGTCTTTGGTCTTGTTGGGAAATTTGTCTTTCGATTAGTTTCATCATTCTCGACATGGAGGAAGATTCTAAGTACCCTTACATTGGGAGAAGACCATTCTTAGCGCTCTTTGGGCTCGTCGATATCTGAGTTCTTACCTTGAGGTTGGAGAAGAAAATTCTTTGCTTTCAGCTTGATCGGGGCATACGAGGAATATGAAGCGTAGATAGAAAATTTCAATGTAGTTGATGAAGTCTATATCAACCTGATGTTCAAAATGATTGTAATGCTTAATTTTTTATCAATGAAAAAGAGATGAATTTCCGATGCTCTCCGAAGATGATTACTCGGATTATTCATACAACGGTTTTCGATACATAGAAGCTGTGATGAGCATGGCCTTGAGAGAAGAGATGAACAAGAGTAATGAAAAGAGGAAATTCAACGAAACCAGTGAAGGGCTGTGTTGAAAGAGCGCCAAGTCATTTGAAGTATGTTTGCCGGGAACCACCCCAGGAGAAAACCGGTGAGTTATCGCTGGGCGGAGTGATGAGGAGGAGCAATGATTCTTTGCGGATCTTGAAGGAAACATAAAGGAAGTCATAGCTTGGTCCATTGAAGGTGAAGGGTATCAGTCCATCTATTTGCATGCCTGAAATTCTCTTTGGAAGAAACGAGGCATTGTAGAACATCAAAGGAGACTGAATCCAGTGATGAAGGAAGTAGTCAAGAAGGAGGTACTCAAATTGCTAAATGCTGGTTTCATCTATGCAATCTCGGCGGATAGTCATAGGTGAGTCCAGTCCATGGTTCCAAAGAAGGGTGGATTCTTGTGATCACTTAATGAGAAAAATGAATTGATTCCAACAAGAGCATTGTGAGGATGGAGGGTATGTATTGATTACAGGGGAAGTTGAATGCGTGACGAAAGATCATTTCCCCTTGCCTTTCGTTGATCGGATGTTGGGCGGGTTAAGCGAGGACCGCCCTCACTTTGTTTTCTGGATGGAATTTTCGAGGATACAATCAGTCCTTGATGCACACGAGGATCGAAGACCACATTCACAGTACCTATGGTACCTTTGCCTTGAAGGATGCCGTTGGGCTGCTTATGTAATGCTCGACTACATTCAGGAGGTGTATGATGTCTATGATATTCTCGGATTTGGTTGAAGAAGTGATGAAATTTTCATGGATGACTTCCTTGTGTATGGATCCGGCTTTGATCAATGTTTAAACAATACGACTTGATGCTTAGATGCGAGACAAGCAGTTAGCATTGAATTGGGAAAATGCCATTTTATGGTGACGGAAGGTATTGTTCTTGGGCATAAAATTTACATACGGGACTACAAAGTAGACAATCCAAGGTATCCATTATCAAAACTCTTGCACAACCTACCACGATAAAGAGTAAGAAGCTTCTTGGGGCATCTTTGGATTTTCGGAGATTCATCAAGACTTTTCAAAATAGCCGGACATTTATGCGGTCTTGGGAAAAGATCCCGAGTTCAATTTTGATGACTCTGCAAGGATGCTTTTGAAGAAATCAAAAAATCAGTTGGTACAGCTTTTATAATGGTTGCACAGGGAATGGGATCGAGGGATTTGAAACAATGTGATGCTAGTGATTTTGCCATGGGAGCGTATTTAGGCGAAAGAAAGAAAGAATATTAAGGGCGCATTATCTTATGCTAGTAAAACCTTCAATGAAGCACAAGAGAACTACTCAACAACTGAAAAGGATATGCTAGCTATAGTATTTGCTTGTGAAAAATTTAGGCAATACATTTTAGGATCCCATGTGGTGATTCACACTTATCATGCTGCAATCAAATACTTGATGTCAAAAAAGGAAGCTAAGCCAAGATTGATAAGGTGGGTGCTGCTGTTGCAGGAGTTTGATTTGGAAATCAAGGATAAAAAGGGATGTGACAATGTGATAGGCGCGATCACTTGCCAAGAGTAGAAGAAACCTGAAGAGGAGGGGTAATATTAGCAGAGAATTTCCCGGATGAACAGCTGAATTAAGGTTTTCTGTCGACTTCATGGTATGCGACATTGTGAACTATTTAGCTTGTGGAGTAGTTCCTTCGAATTCACTTCCCCAACGAAGAAGCTTCGGAGCGACGACGGGTATTATATTTGGGATGATCCACTTTTATTTAAAAGAGGTGCTGATATGATAATAAGAAAATGTGTGCCAGAAAATGAACAAGGAAAAATTCTGGATGAATGTCATGCATCACCTTATGGGGGGCACTTTTCAGGAGAAAGAACAGCTCATAAAATACTCAAATCTGGATTTTATTGGCCCACACTTTTCAGAGATTGTACTGAATGGGTCAAGTTATGTGACAGTGCGGAAGATTAGGCTCTCGGCGACGAAGAATGCCCCTAAGAGTATTATGGTGGTGCAATTATTTGCAGTGTATGGGGGATGGATTTTATGGGACCATTCCCACCATCATTTGGGAATCTGTACATCTTTTTGCTGCGATTGATTACGTTTCCAAATGGGTGGAGGCGATGGCTTGTTCTGAGAAATGATCTTTATCTACGATTTATGAGCTTCTTGAAATATTTTGAAGCGAATTTGGAACACCGGGGCTATCATCGGTGATGGGGGAAGCCATTTGCAAAACAAGATATTTGCAAAACTCATGAGCAGGTATGGGATCAAACATGTAATGAGTGCACAGCGTATCATCCCCCGGACCAATGAATGACGAAATTTCCAACGAGGAGATTAAAGAATACTTGAAAAGGCGTGAGTCCAACGGGGAAGGATTGGTCTTTAAACTTAGTGATACCTTGTGGAGAAACTACGGGATTTGCATACAAGACTCCATTGGAATGTCCCTGCACTCTGAGAATTGTCGGAAAACCATGTCACCTACCTGCAGGTGCAAGACCACAAGAAGCGATGTGGGCCATCGAAGTTGAACTTCGATTTCAAAGCTGCGAAGAGAGATTGCTATTTATGCGGTGGAAAGAAGCGAGAAATGAAGCCTATGATAATGCTACCATCTACAAGGATAGAACAAAGAAATGGCATGATCAAGGATCTAAGGAAGGAGTTCGAGGCTTGAGGAAAAAGTTCTCTTGTTTAATTACAGGCGAAGTTGTTTCGGGGAAGTTAAAATCGAATGGGGTGGACCGTATACAGGTGGTGTCAAGCAATACATTTAGACCGATGACATTAGGCGAGATCTTGGAGAAGAATTAGAAGTAAATGGACAAAGACTTAAGCCTTGTTGCGAGGAAGGAATGAAGAGCTTCATTGATATCTCTAAAAGAAGGAACAAACCAACCAAAGTCAGCTAAGGACTCAAAAAGCGGCTTGGTGATGGGAAGCGGCCATAGGAAATGCAATTTCTAATTTTCTATATGAATTTTAGTTAGAATTGAGTTGATTTATTGCGATGTCTGAGGACTTTGTTTTAGTTTGATGTAATCAGTGCAATCGTGTGTAGGTTGCGTGAGCAAATGCAAGGAAGGAGGGAGAAGCGATTGTTGGATAGCCTGACAGCTCATGAATCTGCGGGAAAAGGAAGCATTTTTTCTTTTTTTTCTCCCTATATAAATTCTGTAGAAAGTGAATTTAGTACATGTATGAATTGCTGTGTGAAATTGAATCAGAAATAAAATGAGAAACTTGAATTGAATTGTTGTGTGCGTGCTATTTTGAATTTGTTGGTTCAATATTGTGTTGCTGGAAGATGCATGATTAGGACATTAAAGTAGAAATTAGTTCCAGAATAAAATCTGCTGAGATGTAATAGGCTGAATTGAATGAAGCAGTTAGATTAGGAATAGTGAAATGGGAATAAGGACAAAATGAATACGGTTAATTGAAACCTGAGTGCGAATTACTTATATCTAGTGATAAGTCCAAAATTGAGGGAAAGTAATACAAGAGGAACAAAACATATTTTGAGTTTATTAGTATGAACAATCGGTCAGGAACACATTGAATGTCAAATTAATTTAAATACTCACAAACAAAAATGAGTCAAGGTACTCCACACATGGTTAGTCACAGTATTCAAACCAAATTCTAGAATTTATTAGATTATTAGTTGAAACGAATCCTAGGTAATCGGTGACAAGAGATAATCTGAGCCATTCTCTTGGATAGTTTGAGCCATTTTAGCCATCCCTACTTATATCTTTGATGCATATACCTTAGTTCAAAAATTGAACCAACAAGCTTATTTTCAAAATAACTGATGGCTTGACCCATTCTAAGAAATCAATCCTCCAGTAAAGAACCTATGATTACCCAGGAATCCAAGGAGGAAGTAAGAAATGAAGTTTGGGGGAGTATATATTTTCGAGGAACTCAAAAAGGGAATGAAAGAAAAAGACAAAGAAGCGAGAAAAATGCAATAGAAAAGAACGCTTATAGGGATAAGTTTTATCTTGTGGCCTAACTCTCTTGAACAATTAAGTTCTTAGGGGTGTTTCAACACCTAGTACCCTAATGCCATATGGTATGGGAGCTACTAACCCAAAGTTCGCTAAGAGTGTTAGAAAGCCTAAAAAGTTAAAACATTGCACTATCCTTAAATGGAGACAAACAAAGGAAAATTCCCCAGTGAAATTACAAGTGAAAAATAGGGGGCATACAGTTCTGAATTGAAGAGAGATCAAGAGATGTCCAAACATGAAGCTTAGGGAGTTGCTCCAGAGAAACTATAAGAAAGAAAGGCGAAGAGGAGAGAAAGATTAGGAGCAATCTTAACCTAAAAATTCCTTCCATATACCCATTGCAAACCCAACAATATAAGCCCCAGACTGATTGATCTTGAAGGCTGAAATCACCTACATTAGTGGAGATCAATATGAAAAACAAACTTATGGAATTTGGAAATATGGAAACAATCAAAACGGTGAAGGACTTTAGGGAGTTAATTGACTCGGTATGAAAATGAGAAAGGAAAATAATCTATTATTCAACAGGATCTAATGATTATGTTGTTTGTAAAACAATTTCAACAGTTTAGTTTTGTATACTATGAAAAGTAGAAACTAACCTTGGCTGGACTTGAAGCTAGATATACGAAAATGATGCATACATTATATTTCAATTAAATTGAATACCTTTGCGAACAAAACGAAACAAAACGAGAAAAATGTCCTTTTGCGGGGACGAACAAATCTTCTTTTCTTTGCTTGAGGACCGAAGCAAAATTTTAAGTTGGGGGGAGTTTGATGAGCTTAAAAGTCATATCTTTTAGTCCATTTTCTGATTTTGATTAAAATTGAATATTAATACTCTGAAATTATGAAGAAACTCACCCAATTTGTCATTAGCGGGAAGGAAAGCGAAAGAAAGAAAAGCGGTAGAAAAATGCGAGAAATAAGTGGATAAAAATACTGATCGAATGGTAAAGGCATAAATGAGCTTAGCTGGCTGAGTCATTGATGCAGTTGTGGGTCTGCACAGTCCAGTTCTAAAGTCGCGACATCAGGAAGATTGAAGAGAATTTGATGCAGGTCGCGACAGGGATCGCAGCATAGGCAGCTGAGGAAAGAGCAGAAATTAAAGAGTGATGACGCGACAGAAACTATTAAGTCGCGACATCATCAACAACCATTGCAACCTACAGCAGCATAAGGTGATGTCGCGACAAGAAGACTGATGTCGCGACACCAAGAACTCAGCGGATTTATTCTGAGGGCGGGAGACTTTAATGCTGAAGTCGTGAATCGAGAGGAGATCAGGCGAAGGAGCGAGAGTGAGGTTGATGTCACGCGACATCGAGGGGACACCGTTCAAGGAAACGGTACCATTAAGTGATGTCAGCGTGAGCGGGAATCGGCGACATCATGATATTCCGGTGGAAGGATCACGAGGAGACTTGAGCCCGTGTCAGCGGCGACATCGATGTGGAGCGCCGGGGCTGACCATTGAAGATTGCAAGGACTAAGTGGATGTCGCGACAAGGCCATGATGTCGGCGACATCACAAGCGATCAAGCTGAGAGCACGCGGGGCATAAGATTGGTGTCGTGACAAGCTGAACGACCAGTTCATGACGGGGAACTTTAAGGCGATGTCGCGACATGAGTTCGATATCGCGACAAAGAAGCGAGTCATGGCCCCGGAGCGATAACTTTAGGCACAGCTACTAAATCCACGACGGGGGTTATCATTGAGGATTAGGGCCCAGACCCTATAAATACCAGCTACTGGAATAGTAAAATAAGTGGATGGCATCAAGGGAGAGATCTGGGTAGCTAGGCTTCGCTTTATTTTCTTTTCTTTTCTTTCTTTTCTTTTTCTTTTCTTTTATTTTAGAGCGGATGTTTGTCTTGTTTTTTAATTTATTTATTTATTTATTATTTTTTGGATCCCGAATGTTATCGTTTCTTTGAAGTGAATACGAATTCAATTTCTTTTCAAATTACTACACGGAATGCATCGAAGTTGGACAAATTTAAGGATTCGATTATTTCGGTTTGAATTGCGATTATTCTTTGTCGAGAAGGATCTTTGTCTCGTGTGATTCGATAATTAAGGAACCCAACTTCTATTCGATATAGCGTTGTAGTCGAGAATTGATCTTTCACATGGCCAATTTGCGACATCTTGTTCATTTCGGTTTCACAATTTACTTAGTTATGGGTTTATTGATTTTGGATCGAATATGGGTTACTATACCGTTAAGAATTGCGTCATTACTCTGATTTCAAGGAGGTCCTCTGAGTGACACAGGGAAGACAATCCTGGGAGTAATGTACATTTCTTTGAAGGTATACTAACCTGCTATTAGGGATCCTTTGAGCTTTGTAAGTTCACTTAGATAAATCCTCTTCTCACTTGAAGTCAAGAACGAGTTGAGCGACTTATCTATTTAAACAAGCAGAGATTTCACCTCAATTCGGATAGTGAGGCCAATCCCGTGTTAGCTGAGATCTAATCAAGGAAGGTTGATCTATTTTAATTTCGAGGAAGAGTAATTTGGAAGTTGTATATCCTTGCTTGGCCCGGAAGTAACTTGGGGTAAGGTGTACCGAGTCCATAAAATGGGTATGAAGTATTGCGAAAGAAAATACCCGACTTAGGAAGTTCTTGTTAAAAGTAGTTATCTGGATTCCACAGTAGTCGAAATCAGGAAGAAGAGATAACGAAATGTGGAGCGATGGAGAGATCGGTTGCACTACAATCTGTAGACGGGATTTTGAAACTTGAGATAATCAAGAAATTTATTCGATATGAACCACGGGAATTGATCGTTCCTTATGGCCCATTCTCTTGATGTGTCTTCCTATGATAAGCTATTGATATTCATTTCTTTTTGTAGGAATTTATTTCCTTCATTTGTTTATTTCGATCCACATTTGAATGTTCATTTCTCTTTGAACTAGTTAATTTCCCAGCTTCATGCTGGACACCCATATCAATTTATGGTCCAAATAGTATTAACTTTCGAGTAGTCAGGGTAGTTGATGAAAAATTCTTGAGATCTCTGTGGGATCGATATCTGGACTTAAGTCCATTTTATTACTTGTCGACACATTGCACTTGCGGAATTCGGACCAAAACCCGATAAAATTAAATTGTTCTACTCTAAGAAGATTTTTGGTTATGATAGTATGATGTCGACAAGTTGATGGCAACGATACTTAGGGGATTAGTTAATAGTCTTGAGGAAATAGTGTCATAAATTTGTATATGTATTTTGGTCACAACAAGTTTTATGGCGATTTTGCTGGGGATTAGATAGTAGTCCTTCAGTGATAACGTTATAATCTTGCATGCATAACTAATGCATAAATGTGCAAACATGTTTTGGTCCGGTCATCAGTTGTTACAAATTATTCTTAATCAGTTGGGCTGTTACACATTAATGTTAGACATTAAGAATGGAGTGTTACAGATTATTCTTAATCTGATGGGAGCGTACATTAATGTTTGAACATTAAGATTGAATTTGTTACAATTATTACACATTAAGTAGGATTGTTCCAAATTAATGATGGACTGTTAGATTAAGAGTAATCAGCATTGGTGAATGACCAGAATTATTAGTGGGATTAATGATCAGGAGAAATTTCTAGGCAGTAACTCACTCATGCTAGCCTTTGATAGTGCTACAAAAGTGCTATTTTGAACCATGTTTATTGTAGGTTTTGAGCACTTTTTGTGTACTAATCAGCGTAATTAACTCGATTTGCACATTAAGGTCCCTGTTATTCTATTGATCGCATTTTATGTCTAATTTTGTAGTTTTTTCAAGCTATTTATGCCAAAATTGTTGAGTCGATCCAAGCACGAAGAATTCGAGTCAAACTCAGCATTGCGGATCAAAGTCGGAAAGGAAGAAGGAAGCGAGAAAACGAAGAAAAGGACCACAATAAAATTTTTGCAAGGTAGCAAAATTTTCTCAACTTGCAAAATTGCAACACGGAATTAAGCTTCGCGAGGCTCCATGTTGAGGGCTCCATGTTTTCATCGCGGGTATCCATTGTAATTCTTATTTTCCATTTTAACTTTAGGGTTTTGATCCTTGCAGTTCACACCGGATGATTTATTACTTGGTAAGCTTTTGGGCTCATTGGATGCTTAATGTTAGATCCATTGATGTTCGTTAGTTATCATTATGAGCCCGTTGCAAGATGAGCGAGGTGACTTGTGTTTACTAACGAATGAGGCTTTATTAATGTCTGATGGATGCCATTTTCAAGAGATTTAATGAGGGTTAGTTTTATAGTTAAATGAAGAACCAGGTCGGGAGATGACTATAGGTCATCCTCCCCCAGCAGCGAGAAAGGACCACTGGAAACCCTTAGTTGCCTAGGAATCCAACTCCGGCTTCAACACTTCAAGGGTTATATTTTACATTTTATTTTATTTAAATTTGATTTTCAAACGTTAAACTTCACACACCCCTGTTTTTGCAAAACCTTAAAATCCACAATTATTTCACAGGTGAACCTCAGCATAGGATTATTTGTGTGAGAGAAAACCTATCACGAGTTCGATCCTTAGAGCCGCTATATACGGTAGCTTTGCTCTGTGATAGGAGGAATTTAGGTTATAAATTTTGTTGATTCCGAAACGCCTACTGTGGCATGAATCAAATGGCGCCATTACCGGGGATGGTGCCTAAGTGTATTTGACGAGCTGTGGAACACTTGTGATTCTCATCACAAGTCCTGGTGACTTTTTTTTTCCTGTATATATTTTACTGTTTGTCTTCTTAGTTTTAATATACAATTTATTTTTTAAGGTAACCCTAAACCCTAACCTTTTAGGTAGGATTGTTTCTTGAGCGATTCAGGTGTTTGCCACACTTTTCACTAACGAGGAATTTGTTCAATGGATTAGAAATCCAAGCGAGGTAGTCAAAGTTAATCTCCCACATAACCTGAACTAAACTTTAATTGTGATCAAATGGAACATCTAGAGGGAGAGCAGTATAGTGAGTACTCAATGGAGAGAAACCCTAGTGCATACATGTCAATGAGGGATTACAAAAACCTTCCATGGCAGAATTAGCAACCTGTGGAGAGAAATCCAAACACATCTAGGTCAGTGAGGACTATAAAGAAACCCTCCATGGATAGGTGCACCCTGCTGCGATGTTTCACCAACTAATGCACCATTTGACAATGACGAACCTAGTTGGGAACCCCACACAAATTCCTCATGGGTACTAAGATCTCTACAGTATGCACCTCCTACTTCTCCATATTATGCCTCAACTCCTCAGCCACCACAACCACCACAGTTAATTTCTCCAGTTGAGCAAGCAATACTGACCTTACCAAGCTGGTGGGTGATGTTGTGGAAGAACAAAAGAAATTCAATGCCCAATTAAGTCAAAAATTTCATACCGTGGAGACCTCTCTGAACAAAAAAGTAGATGGGCTTCAAAGTGAAATTGATCATAAATTTGACAACTTGCAAAGTGGAATTGATCAGAAATTTGACAATCTGCAAAGTGGCCGAGGCATTGCATAGACCGAAGGGCATCCTTCTGTAGGCATATGTACCAAAAGGACAAGTGAAAGTGGTCTTTTCCTGATCATCTACAGCGATCTCGATCTGGAAGTAGCCGGAATACCCATCTAAAAATAAGTAGAAGGGATGATCTGATACTCTCTCTAGGAGCTGATCCATGAAAGGCAAGGGAAAGTGATCCTTTCTTGTCACCTAATTCAGCCTTTTGTAGTCGATACATACCCTCCATCCTGTAGTAAGTCGGGTGGGCATTTCCTCTCCTTTTTCATTGAGAACCGTAGTAACCCCTGATTTCTTAGGTACTACTTAGGTTGGACTTACCCAAGAGCTATCAAATATGGGGTATATGATGTTGGCTTGTAGCAATTTCAACACTTCCACTCGTACCACCTCTTGCATATGCGGATTCAGTCTCGCTTGTGGGTGTCGGGCAGCTTCGAGTTCTCTTCTAAATAAATATGATGGGTGCATACGGTAGGGCTGATGCCTTTCAAATCGGAAATCTTCCATCCGATTACTTTCTTGTTCCTGTGGAGGATTTGAAGCAAACTAGCCTCCTGTGGATTGGTCAATATTGAAGAAATCACTACTGGACAATGCATTTTCCCTCCCAAAAATGCATATTTTAATTTGGTGGGTAAGGGCTTAAGATCCAACTGTTGAGGACCATGTTCCTCACTTCCAGTGAGTAGAGGTAAAACTTCAACCTTTCTTCTCCATTGCCCATGCAGTAGACTCACCTTCTGAAGCTCCTGTTGGTCTTCATTACTGTCAACCAACTCCCTAGTCAATACATCTTGCCTGGCTTGGCTCATTTTCTTATTCTTGAGGATGGCCTCTATCTCGCACAAAACCTCTTCACTTTGTCATCCTCTTGTTGGTGCATGTGCTTTTGCTAAGATGGAAGATATTGAGCTCCTAGGAGTCATATTTCCAAAGGTTATTTGCATCACTGCCCACATTCGACAATTAATGATGGCATTGGAAGTGGCAAAAATGGCGCTTCCCGGGATGATTGGCACATGGTTAGCTCTCTTCCTGGCCAGTTTCGGTATCAAGCACTACAAAATCCACTGGATAGTAGAATTTGTCCACCTAAATCAACACATACTCAACTGTCCCCTTTGGTATTTTGATGGACCTATCGGCTAGAGACAACATGATTGTGGTTGCTTAAGTTCGCCTAGCCCAAGCTATTGGTACATGGAAAAAGGCAGTAGATTAACACTTGCCTCCAAATCTAGCAATGCCTTTTCCACACAAGTGCCTCCTATGTTAACAGAGATTATAGGACACCCCGGATCTTTATACTTCACAGGAGTCTTGCACTCAATGATGACACTCACTTGCTCAGTCAAAAAGGCCTTTTTATTCACATTGAAGCCTCTTTTTACCATGCATAGATCCTTCAAAAACTTTTCATACGTGGGGACTTGCTTGATCATATCGAGAAGAAGGATGTTAACCTTCACATGCCGTAGTACTTCTAAAATTTCAGTTTGGTTAACTAAATTTTTCCTTTTTCGAAGTGCCAGTGGGAAAGGAGGGGGTACACCGTGCTTTACCTCTTCTGCGGTGGTTGTTCTTCCTACAGTGGTTCGACCAACGCCCAGGGCTCTTGGTGAATGCGGGACCTGCGATCTCGGTTCTCTACCACTTCTCAATGTTACTCTTTGCTTTAACTTCATCAATTCTTGCAGTTGGGATCTTGGCGAGCTATCTCATACAATCCCTCGGGTTTCTTTGTGTGCGGGAAGGGAATTTCCCACCGGGACCTGTTAACTAGTTTAAACTGACTGGAAATGGAACTTGCAAGTTTTCATATTTGTTGGAGATCTCGAATGCATCTTGTCTATTTTCTTGTTTAGGTAGACTCGCGTCTCAATTTCTTGTGGACTGAACATTGACACCTTTTGTTCCTCCCACAAAAGGAATTTTTCTACCTTGCTTGATTCAGAATTGCTTGCTCAACGAGGAAAAAAGAAGGTGGAGGCTGCTGGCTGTATCTTACAGGGAGTGCGACTAAGCTTCTTTGTTGTGCTCCTTGGGGAATACTCATACGAGTTTTGGCTTCCATGATGAGTTCGGATGATTCACTCCGATTAGGGGGTTGTAGGTGTTGCATCTTTGGGCATTTTGTCTTTGGCTTGTCGACCTCAGCATGAGCGTGCTCTTGCATCAAATCCTTCTTGAAGGAACCATTGGACAAGCTGCTCCCAGATGGCTACTTGGTGATAAATTAAAAGCGAGGAATTTGGGTGGGAATCACGAGGCAATTCAATCACTGCTTGCACTTCATGCTGATTTCTCATTTCAAGCTCCTCCAACCTTCGGGTTAAAGTGGTCAGTTTTGCTTTCATCTCCGTGTCTTTGGAAAGTCCATAAATGCCTACCCTTTGGTGGGTTAAAGGCCTCATTTTTTCAGTCTCTCTTGGATTCGATTCGTCCCATGCCTTAGAGGTTTCGGCCACATAGTTCAAAAAGTCCATGGCTTCATCCGGGTGCTTGCTCAAGAAGTCCCATCCACACATGGTTTCCAGTAGTTACTTCATAGATGGAGACATACCATCATAGAAGTGATTCACAAGCATCCATGTATCAAAACCATGGTGTGGACATGCACTGATGGTCTCCATAAACCTCTCCCAACACTAATAAAACTCCTCATTATCGTAGGCCGAGTAAGTGTATATTTTCCTCTTCAAACTGTTGGTCTTGGTTGTACTGAAAAATTTCTTCAAAAATTCGACGAGTTCGGTAATTTCTAATTATTCTCGGCCTCAGTGAATTGAGCCAAATCTTGGCGTTGTCTTTCAGCATCAATGGAAATGCTTTCAGCTTAAGCAAGTCCATGTCAGGTACACCTTCTTTAAAAGTTGTTCAAACTTCCTTGAACTCCCGGATATGCGTATATGGATTTTCATTCTCTAATCCATGAAAAGTGGGAAGCAGAGGCATCAAATAGGGTCTTACTACCACATCATCAACAGGTGGTATGATGCAGGAAGGTGCACTCACTCTAAGAGGGTGTATGTGGTCCCTCATGGACCTATATGCTGTAAGATTTATTGGAGCTCCATGTTGACTTTGTTGTTCTTCAGGTAGAGGATCCATCTACTCACTGTGTACACTGACTTCACAACCTTGTTCAATTGGTGTACTAACTCTTTGCAATCTACCTGATATACCTCTATCCCAATGGTACATAAACACACAATGAAACAAAAGAGACAAAAGCGAGAACAATAATAGGGCTTGCGAAAAGATTAGTGTTAGCTAAGAAATAAAATAGCCCATTATTTATATAAAAAAAAAGCGACCCCTGACGATGACGTGAGAAAAAAAACTTGAAATTCTAATTAATGGAATTGAGGGTTAAGGTCACCAATACTTGTAATAGGGATTACAAGTACTAGTCAACTCCTCATGCAGTAAGGCATGCCATCCTCAAACATGACACAGCCATTTGATTAAACTGCGAAGTAGGTGTTATGAATCAACAAAATTATACCTAAATTCCTCCCACTACTTAGTAGTAAAACTCTTTGCGATGCCATGAAACTTAGGATCGAACACATGGATGGGTTTTAAATGCTTACAAATGATTTGTATAATGATTCAAAATGGCATTGAGGCTTTCTTGTTGGATTTTGGTTGTGCAAAAACCGATTGGTTATTTGTCACTATGTTAGCGAAGGTAATTCGAAATAAAATGTAAAAGAAGAACTTGAAGTTTTGGGCCACCCTAGTTTGGTATGGTAGGGTTGTAAAAGGTGTCCTCGGGTTATTTCCTGCATTAGGGTAAATGACCTATAGTAATTTCCAAAACCGGATCTTTGTTTAGCACAAAAACTAGCCCTTAGTACCATTCCTCTTTGAAACATAGCATTCTTGAGGCATTAAATGTTCACAGTTAAAAAATCACAGCATTTAACCTACCTCAGATATTTCAAGTAAATAGTGACTAATGGATGTCGGTGTATCTAACATTAAAATACAGCGAGATCCTAAAAACTTGCAAGTATTGAAGCCAAATAAGGTACACCAAATAGCTTTTAAACCTAGTGAAAGTTTGAAACATAAATACCAGTACACGCTTAGAGTGAGAAAACGGGCACACACCAAACCTTATCCAACCTACCCTCCTGCCAAAGGTTTTAGAGGCTTGCCAAACATCCTTTGAGTTGTCATCCTCAAGGGTGTGTTTGGTTACCTAGAAAGTGAAGAAGAGAGAGAGAAGAGAGAAACGAATGAGTAGAAATAGGGGCCCTTAATGGAAATGCCTTTAATGAAAGTTAGATTCCTGAGTGTTCGAGGAAAATGAAGCTATATAGCCTTAAAGCAGTTGAAAATACCAATCTAACCTAAATGAGTATATTCTGGTAGAGGTAGAGATGGAAAAAACCAAAAACGGGGTCGTTTGTACACAAAACAGGGGAACAGAGATTTCGCTATAGGTGAAAATTTCACTATGTAGCGAAATTTCGCTAACATAGCGAAAATTTGCTATGTAGCGAAATTGTTGTACATAGCGAAAATTTATTTATTCTAGAGAATTTCGCTGTCTATGAATTTTATTTATCACACTGCATCCTGCATATTGACTGTTCAGCTGTTCTTCGTTCCTGGCTTGATGAAATTGAAGATAAATCATACGAACTCGGTGTAAATCAGCTCAACTTCGATATGCCTAGCTTGATATGGTAGAATAGGTTTATGAAACCTGCAAAAACTACCACAACAACCTCGAAATACAATCATTAGTACCAAAGGGACCTACACGTGTTAATCGGCTTGATTAATATGATTAGTACACAAAAAGTCCTTATAAACTATCTTAAATATGGTTCAAAATAGCACTTTTTGGGTACTAATCACAAGGTCATTGGAAGAGGAATTGTAAGCTCTACTTTGAAGATCTGAAGAAAAAGAAGAGTAGCGAGGCTACCACTTCAGGTATTTATGTTATAGAAGTCAATCTAGCTACTTCTGCTAGGCTTTTGATAAGCTAGCATCCAAATATGATGAGTGCTTATTTGTGGGGTATCCAAAGGAAACAAAAGGGTACTACATTTACATCCCATCTGAGAACAAAGTGTTTGTTGCTCGTAATGGAGTCCTTTTGGAAAGAGAGTTCATTTTCAAAAGAGTTAGTGGGAGTAACACATCTCTTCACGAAGAGTTGAGAACCACAAGTTGCAATAGGAGCCTTCCATGGAAATTCTACAAGACTCACAACCGGGTTGTTGGTCGGGCATCTTACACAAGGCACCTGAAGTCAGTGGGGATTCCTCCTTGAGCCCGAGAGATATGGATTTCTCATAATGGCGACAAACCATAGAAGTTATGGATCAAAGTGAGCTGACCTATCATGTGGGGCAATGTTGGGTATTTTGAAAAAATGGGTTCAAGCCATGAAGTCTAAGATGCAATCAATGTACAATAAACAAGTTTGGAATTTGGTTGATCCATCTGAGGGTGTTATGGTCATTGGTTGTAAATGTGTTCATAAGATCAAACATGATATGACCTTCAAGTCTTGACTTGTTGCAAAAGGTTTCAAATAAACTCATGGTATTGACTATGATGAGACCTTTTCACCTATCCTTATGCTTAAGTCTATTAGGATTCTTCTTGCTATTGCTGCGTACTATGATTATGAAATTTGGCAAATGGATGTCAAAACAGCGTTTCTTAATGGAAACTTACTCGAGGATGTGTACATGACACAACCTAAGGGTTTTTTCGATCCTAAGTATCCTAATAGAGTGTGTAAGCTTCAAAGATCCATTTATGGATTAAAGCAGGCTTCACGAAGCTGGAATTTTCGTTTTAATGAGGCTGTTAAAGAGTTTGGCTTTATGAAAAAGGAAGATGAGCCTTGTGTATACAAGAAGGTTAGTGGGAGTGCAATTGTCTTCTTAGTCTTTGTATGTGGGCGACATCTTACTTATTGGAAATGACATCCCTACCTTACTTAGTGTCAAGTCTTGGTTGGGAAATGTTTTCAATGGCCAGGACTTAGGCAAAGCCACCTACATCCTAGGCATAAAGATTTACAGAGATAGATCTCAACGGTTACTCGGCATGAGTCAAAGTGGGTACATAGACAAAGTGCTAAAGAGGTTTAGCATGTAAGATTCCAAGAGAGGTTTCTTGCCAATGTCTCATGGCATTAAGCTCAGTAAGTCTCAATGTCCAACCACGAAGGACGAGAGAGAGCGCATGGATAAAATCCCATATGCTTTGGCTATTGAACATATCATATATTCATGCTTTGCACCCGACGATATCTCAATGTTGTAAGCATTACAAGTAGATTCGATCAGATCCGGTGAATGTCAGCTGAATGCGATCGAAGAATATCCTTAAGTACTTAGGGAAAATTCAAAATTATTTTTGATCTATAATTAGACAGAAGGCGAGCTAGTTATAAGTGGTTATCTTAGATGCTGGTTTTTAGTCGACTTAGATGACTTTCGTCTAATCTGGTTTTGTGTTTTGTTTGAATAGGTCTTTGTGGTGGAGAGTTCAATCGAACCTTAAAGTGGCTAATTCTACTACGAGAGGTTGAGTACATAGCTGCCTCATATACGTGGGAAAGTTTGGATAAAAATTTTCATTTTTAATTTGGGTGTTGTTCTATGCTTGCCCAAAATACCTAAATTTTTATAATAATTTTATTATATATTTCGGGTATGAATTGAGCCAAACTTGGGTTTTTCCGGGAAAATTGATAACTTGATAAATTGTAAAATGTGAATTGAAAGAGTGAGCATATGATTGAAAATTATAGGCTAAATATAGAAATTGATTGAACCCGGAAATAAACCTAAGTGAAAAAGGGCAAATGTGAAAATTTGTAAAATGAGGACCTAAGAATTGAATAGTAAGCTTAAATGCTAATGAGAAATAAATGATAAATGATAAGGAAAGTGAAATAAAGAGTTAGAATGTCAAAAATGGAAAATTGGATTTATTGAGTGGCCAAACAAGGCCTTATATAGATTAAGTGACTTAAGACCAAAAAGGTGGAAAAATTAGAAAGGATAATAAGTGTGTAGGCCAAACAAGGCCTTACAGTTAAAGGAATATAAAGGCCAAAATGTGGTCTTAGGGCTCGTATATGAGCAATCAGTTTTGCGGAAGAGAGGAGAAAAAGGGGAAAAGCTAGGGTTTGGCAAGAGATCAAGTTTTGGTTGGCTTTGCTTCCCATTTCTTGCTCCTAAGAGACCAAGCAACATATAAGAAGTGATTTGAAGAGGTTCAAGGTAATAAATCAAAACCCTAACCTCATTCTTTTGATTTGGATTTTAGGTGAAAAGCCTTAACTTGAGGAAAAGGGATTTTTATTGATTCTAAACCACATTTGGAGTTGTTTTGGGTAGATTCCATAATTAGTTTTTATAAGGGGCCAGTGCGAGATGATTTGGGAAGAAAAATGAGTGAAGCATGCCAAAATCCACATTTTTTGGGGAAAACCATTAGGGTGTACCGATACCGGTTGAGTGGTGCCGGTATCGGTGTAGTGGGAAGTGGTACGTACCTCGGCCGTCACCGTGCCATTGCGTGGATAACCGATTACCGATCACCGGTCAATGTGCCGGTACCAACTCCTTCCGGCAGCCCCGATTTTGCTTATTTTGCACCGTTAAGTCCGTATTCATACACCCAGATTGTTTAGGGACCCTAAATAACGAGGTTGAATAAAAATGAAATTTAAGTGAAAGCGTGCCGTACCTCGTAGCCTCGTGACGAATTCATTTAGTATAATTATTTGCTTAACCACTAAGAGTGAAGAATTTGTATTTGACTAGGTGCGGGTCAAGACGACAACCTGTCCTAGGATTGATAACGAAAGATAAAAGGAATCGATAATTGGTTTGTTCTCTAATTGTTCTTTATTCTCTGTTTGTTCTTTGTTCCCTATTTGTTCTCAGTTTGTTCTCTATATTTGTGAAATATACATACATATATATATATATATATATCGATTTGAATTATTAGTATTTGAAATGCTTGTCAAATATCTGCATGTATGCGTGTATTTGAACTATAAGTGAAATTATTGCATAAAAATGGCGATTTGGGGAGTGTAATATTGAATGACCAACATGGCCAGGATTCTGGCTTTGGGTCGTCATGAAAGTGCCCGTAATTGTTGGATGTGGAATCACATTGCTCTTGAATGACAAAACATGACCCGGATTCACCAGCGAATGCATCGTGAATGTCGATTTCTATAGCCATATGTGAGATAGTATCTTTTGAATGTGAAACCACATTGCTCTTGAATGATAAACGGGGCCGGGATTCACCAAGCGAATGCATCATGAATGTGGGGCCTCTATAGCCATATGTGAGATGGTAATATTGAATGTGAAACCACACATTATTCTTGAATGACAAAACGAGGATAGGATTCTGTGAGATACATCGTGAATGTTGACTCACATAGCTATGTGAAATCCTGGCTAAGAAAGCGAAAAATGATATAAAAAGTGTATTTGTATAAGTATATTTTACATTACATAGACATTAGAAAGGCATTATTTTGATAAATGCATGATATATATATTGAACTGAAATGGAATAGAGAACTGTATAGAACCACTAAGCATGAAAATGCTTAGCTTATTCTTTTATCAATGCCCAGTGCTAGAGTATTAGGCAGGTGAAGCGAGACCGAGATCGAGGAGCTCAGTCGTAAAGAAGAATTGTGGGTATGCTCCGTCATATGCATTCACTCCATTTCTTTCGAACATTGATATTTTGTAAAACAATTTAGAACTCTGACCTCCTTTACTGTAATCACAATTTTGTTAAAATATAAATGTTATAGGTCTTTTAAATTTGCCAAATATTTATGAGCTTGCCCAACGAAGTGCTTAAGCGTAATTAAAAAGTCTAAATGGAATAACACAAACAACATGTTTTGAGAAAATAGTGAAAATGTCGAGTAAGCGAGACCGGCTTGGATTTGCCAATCGGTCAGTCGAGGATTTGGAGTGTGGCACTTTAGCAAATTTAATAAAGCGATAACTAAAGAGATTAACGGCGTCCTCGGATCATAGAAATGTAATTACTAAAGGGATTTGATTAATGGCTTTAGTCGGGTGTCCTAGGGTTTTCGGTTCGGACCCGCCAACCGGGTCGGGCCAAGCTCGGGGTCGCTACAGTTCCTAGCATTACAAACCCAATGGACGTCTATTGTGACAATAATGAGGCTATTGCTCAAGCCAAGGAGCCCATATCACATCAGCGATCCAAACACATACTCAGGCATTTCAACCTCATTCGTGAGATCATTGAGAGAGGAGATGTTAAGATATGTAGAGTTCATACTGATGACAATGTTGCCGATCCTTTAACTAAACCTCTTCCACAGTCAAAGCATGATTGTTAGACTAGATCGATAGGCATTCGATTTATGCTTGATTGGGCTTAGGGCAAGTGGGAGATTGTTAGTGATATGCTCTAGCCTAGTGGCATATACATTGTCATTATATGTTTATATACATGAGGCATTTTTCATTTTATCTTGTTATTTAAATTGTGGTTTAACTGACAAATCAGATCCTTGAATAGTTGGCTCCGGCTATGTCATCAAGTATGTGAAGCGATAGTAAAACCTTTTAAGGCATAAGAACACTATTCTAAATAGTCCATATTCGATCCATTATTGTGGGAATAATAAAGGAAGTAAGACTATTATGTTTCTGAGAAAAGACCCTTGTTTGTTGGTCATGAACATAAGATGTTACTCGAGAACATAAATACATGTTAAGTTCATGCTATTGGGTGACCCGCTATGAGAAATACTACATAGTTATGTCATCGAGTAATTCTCATTGCGGTAGTGGTGACTGAGTCCCTCGACCTGAATTCACCATGGATTTCTACATGAGGAACTTTGTGTCTTGACGTAGCTCAATGACGTCTTTAACAGGATGGTAATATAGGCTATGGTTGGGCATGTAGTAAATCATGTGGAGGAATGTGAGTGATAGTGAAGGAATTTGTCCAGCTCTTAATTGAGTGAGATGTCTATTGGCCTCTTGATAAGTGAGGCGAAATGCATGGCGTTCTTTCGAATGAAGTTGATAGGAGTTATAGATATCATTTGTTTAGTCGATCTACTTGAGAATCAAAGAAATGATTAAGTTGTATAAAGATGATACGTCCATGCTTTGTGCTTAAATCGAGACATCGTGTGACAAAGGACTAATAATATCATACTATGGTAAGGTTTTGGAGTCATCGATTCACTTGATTTGGGTAGTTATAATGTCTTACTAGAATCAATTAGCATGGGCTTAGAATATGATTTGGGCCTACTGCCAACATTGAGTGAACCTATAGGGTCACACACTAGAATGAGCTATAATGGGATGTTAGAAATGGTCTCTCTTTAGCCATGATTGACCAGCCCAAGCTGTGGCCCGCTAATAGTTAATGGAATTTGGATTTAAATTTGTTTTAATAGAAGGGTTTAGGAGGTTTGATATAAATATAGGGTTTATCATCTAAAGAAGGTGGTTCTTTTGAAGTAGGGTTTTTTGAGAAATTCTTTTTAGATTTTGGAAGACACTAGGTGTCTTTGGTTTTGTGGGACAAAGACCTATCATAAGGTGGTTGCACATCCATCCCATCCATTAGTCGTTCATGTGGATACCTTTAGAGGGCATTTGCACACTGCATCGTCTTGGCTCGTTGCTGTTGGCTCGTTGCTGTTGAAAATATGCACTAGTCGAAAAGGATTCGATCTACAATAGGTACGATATGTATTTCCTTGATTCATTGTTCAGTTTCATCGGATTTCCTTGATTCATTGTTTAGTTTCATCAAGCTGGCGGATCTTGATGGATTCAGTTAAATTTCTTTTTTAACTGCGTGTTCTTATCCTTTGGATTCTAACTCTGACATAGTGAGGACCATGTTTCTTTGGAATTTAAACATATCATCAATGTGACCTCCATGGTTTCCTGCATTAGTAACTGAACATCTTGTTACTAACCTCGATACGTTACCATGTGTTCAGCAATAGTGGCATCACATTTGTAGTGAATAGCTGCGTCTGCGGGGTGATGGTTATTTGTTTCATCTGGCGGGTGCATGGGTGTTAATGATGTCAGAAGGCGTCAGGGAATGACAACATCCCGTGCTTGGTTGGCCTTTGTGGCAATCTAGGTATATAAAGTAAGAAGAGTGTCTTTCGGGCATGCCTCGTTGAGATCTGTGTAGTCTACGCACACTCTCCATTTACCTCCTTTTTTCGAGACTACCATCACATTGGCCAGCCATTCCAAGTACTTTTTCTCCCTGATGAATCTTGCCTTTAAAAGATTATCCACTTCTGCCTGAATAACCTGATGGCGGTCCAAGTGGAAACGCCTCACTTCCTCTACCCTAGCAGAGTGCGGGCGAAGGGATGACATTGATGCGTGACCGTACGGTTAATGCCATCCATGTCTCAGTGAGTCCAAGCAAATACATCCATATTACGGAGCAAAACCTGTTGTATTTGTTCCCTCTCCCTACTGGATAGGAGGGAACTAACATATGTGGATTCATACAGCTCAGCTAGGGATATTGATTCAAGGGAGTCTACGACCAATCGCTCCCTGTCTTCCACCCTCGCTTAGGAGGTAAGCTGTAATTTCTATTACGAGGTAACAGTTTCGAGTGCAGTTATAGGAGCTTTAGTTTCTTCTCACGCTCCTGGCACTAACGATTAGTAGCATTCTTTGAGCTATTTAGTTGTTTATAGGAGGTCAATTTGCCCAACATTGGTCAGATAGCTGATCATTTGGTGGTAGGTCAAGGGCATGGCTTTCATATACGACGGCTCATTATGATGGAATTATGCGGGCTGAGTCTCGACAATTGAAAATAAGACCTGCTAAACTATCGGCCCTACCTTGACGGGTGGAGCAATGTCTCCCATCGTTACTGTAGTTACCCCGTTAAACCCAGGACATGAATTACCAACTTGAGCTTCGGCTATCAAAGAGATGTTCATTTGCACGGAGCGACGGTTGTAACCAGATCGGACCTTAGCTACCCGATTCTTTATGCGCATCAAAATTGTTAATACACAGAGTAAGTACGAGTGCATCGTGGTCTTAGTAATGACCTGGATGGGGTTAACGGGAAGGATATATGGTCGTTGGTGGTAGGATTGCCCTGCTGGCATGCAGGATGTGGATGGTGTTTGGGCTTACGGGCTGTGGATGCATCGCCTCTTCTTCGGCACCCAGGCGTGCGTCGTCAACCAGGCCGCCCAGTATGTAGTTTATGGTGGGACGAGGTTCAAGCGGGAGCTCTGTGATGGCCATTATTCTCTCAACCGTAGGGGCGATCTCAGCTCCGCGGACTGTCTCCCAGACATATCTCCTGAGGTGGCCTACCCTGGTTAATTTTTTCACCATAAATTTCAGACTTCAACATCGGTTGGTCTCGTGCCCGTGGTCTCTATAGGCGATACATCTCTCAAGGCTTTGGTTTGCATTTAATGCGGGATCGGCGAGATAGTATAGGCCATTTGAAGTCAGGGTGATACCGGATGGGAGGAAGAAGTCTATCATAAGAGATGTTCAGAGGGGTAAACTGCGGGGGTTCTCTCTTTCTCTCTAATTGGTCTCAGGAGCATTTCTGGTTCTTACTACAGCCCTTTTGTTTAAAGCGGCCCTTAGTAGAGAAGCATTTGTGAGGTACATGATCATCACGGTTTGAGAGGCTGCCCGGATATTATCCTCTAGTGTTGAATATTTATCTGCCCGTCTGTACAATTCTTCTATTGTCGCAGGCAGATCTAGAGATAGCGAGTGGAAGAATGGGGTGGTCGGCCCAAAGCTCCTTTGAAAATTTTGGAGGACCGCATCCATATTGTACGAATCAATCTGTTGGGCTGGCCTCGAATCTTCTAGTGAAATCACGAGATGGATGATCCTCCCATACGAAGATGGTTTATAAGGCGATGTTTCACATACATCAAGCGAGCACAGTACTAGGAAACAAATGCAGCCCACAACTCAACTCACTGAACAAGTTGATAGATCTCCATGGGAGTTTGTGGAGCCTTGACTAGGGAGGCGTTTGTGGAATACTTTGCATAGTAGCGGTCGCTTCTGCGTTAGTACCATTGCTGATTGGTCACGATGTGGTCATACGGATCAGAGAAGCCATCATACATGGCAAAAGATGGTATGACAAAGCCACATGGCGGTTCGTAGCTCAAAATGTGTTGGCCCAATGGGGAGGATAGCATGTCTTTAGGTCCCGGACAGTGGTGGATGTAAGCATGTGCGGGGCGGGTGCAACCTCGAAGGTAGGATACATGAACGGAAGTGAGGGTGTTATGTCCCTCTGCCAAGTTGGCACATTTTCGGGGGCCTGCTCCGATGGTCGTCGCTTATTGTTGATTTCTCTTCGTACTCAGTGATGCATGCCACTAACGAAACGGCTAGAATGGCGCGGGGGCATCTTTCTTGATTTAGCCTCCATGTTGTTCTTTGGGGGTGACAGATCAAGAAGCGGAGAGCTACTAGAGGATAACACTTCGTTCGCTACTGCATCACTGTCGCCCAACAGGATGGGCTCCTTACCTTTATTCTATTTGATAAGGGGTGCAAGATGGTTGTTCCCTCATGCATTTTCACCTCGATCCTCTTCCAAACGAGCCCGCAGGTGATCATTCTCTTGCTGCCAGAGATGTGGGTCGATGCGGCTCTGAATTTATCCATATGCGCTGTTCTTCTTGTTTTTCGTCTCCATATCTGACCTTTAGTGAAGAAAGTAGTCTTGAGCACTACTTTGTGGGTTCTTTGGCCATGGCGATGAATCAGATGAGCAGGATGAGTGGTAGGAACCTCTGCAGATCTTTGGGGGTGTGGGGGGATCTCTTAATAGCCAACGTAGCCTTGCATGTTCTTGATGAGATTTTTTGCTTGGTCATTCCCACATACGATGCCAATTGTTGTCTCTTGGATTCTCAGAGTCTCCGGAACGTCGGGGCATTAACCTAGCAGCAAGGATCTGCAAAACAAACAAGGAACTAGCAGTGGTGTGCCTGCCGACTCTTCGATGCTTAAGTTAGACAGAGAAATAGAGAGCGTAAATGTCGGTCTTTCAGTAGTGTATTTTCACATACCTTTTCGTTATGATCCCTTCTTTATTTATGAAGGAGGAGGACAATCCAATTTTTATGGAAAGTGGGTGATTGGTTTTCGAAATGGAAGGGAGGAGGGCCCTTCATTTTCTCGTCAACCATTTTTCCTTTTGGATAGCCAAGTCATCCGAATCTTCCGCCTTAAGGATCGTTTGATCATCCTAAGGGTGGTTACGTACGTGGTTTGTGGGAGGATGCGTTCTTGAGCTGCGAGGGATTAGCCGGGTAATTGTTGGCTGGCTATCTTCTTAAAGACGGCAGCCAACTAGAAGAGGATGTGGTCGGGCAATAAATCCTGGAGGCCTTTGCTATGATCGGATAGTCCACGATTTGGGCTTCAGGCCGTGGTCTAGATCCATGTTCTGTGGGGATACTTGGGCCTCCTGTGGGCTTTAATCAGTCTGGGCCTTCTGAATAGGGATGTTGGGCCAAAAGCCATGATACCCACACAGTGTTTACTCAGATCAGAGAAACTACTAATTGTTAAAGTATAGTTAATCATATTTCAGCATTTAAATAAAGTTACTCTAATTACTTTTCATTTTACAAAATAGAAATCTGAGTTCAAATAGTGATATCCTTGAGTAGTTTGAGTATTTAATCTTTGAATTTCCTATAGATCCTTGTAAGTGCGATACTCCCCGGACTTAAATCACTTTATTACTTGTTGACCTAGCGCAGTAAAGGACCAAGTTGCGGAAATTTAAAAATAGTTTAGAGAGTAGAAAAGAATGATAAGTTTTGGCTAAGTTGATAGGGGTTGTCAGTAGTCTTTAGTAAATTAAGTCAATCAACAATTTGGTCATCAAAATGCATAAAAAACATCTATGCTCAAGTTCTACTAGGAGATGACATGCTTTGCCAAAAACTAACCTACAGGAAGCGGTCCCTATTAGAGTTTTGAAAGCTGTCCAGTATGCCTAAAGTGCATCATCCATCTTTGTCGACCAATCCTTTCGGGATACATTAATTATTTTCTCTAGGATCCTTTTAATTTCCCAGTTGGAGATTTCAGCTTAGCCATTACATTGAGGATGATAAGCAAGCGATGTGTGGTGTCTTACTCCATACTTAGACAAAAGTGATTCGAAAACCTTGTTATAAAAGTGAGTCCCTTCATCATTCACAATTGCCCTAGCAGTTCCAAACCTTGAGAAAATGTGCTTGCAGAGAAATTTCAGCACCACCTTTGCTTCACAAGTGATGGTGGGGATGGCTTCCACCCACTTAGATACGTAGTCTACTACCGATAGTATGTATTTGTTTCTGCAAGAAGAAGGGAATGGGCCCATGAAATCAATACTCCAAACGTCAAACAGTTCTACTTCTAAGATTGAATTCAAGAGCATTTCATTTTTTCTTGAAATATTTCATGTTCTTTGGCATCTATCACATGTTTTCACAAATGAGTAAGGATCCTTGAAAAAGGTAGGCTAATAAAAACCTAATTGCAACACCTTTGCAACTGTCCTTTGTCCACTAAAATGTCCACCACATTCCAAAGAATGACAATGGAGAAGGATGGCCCGCATTTCATTTTCTGGGATGCATCTTCTAATCATTTGATCCGCATAATGTTTGTAAATAATGGGATCCTCCCAGAAATAATGCCTCAATTTAGAAAAGAACCTTTTCTTTTGTTGAGAAGTTAATTCTTAAGGTATAATTCCAACAGCTAGAGTTCACGATGTCGAAAAACCATGGAGTCCAATCAACATAGGAAACAACTAGAAATTGCTCGTCCAGGAAGCTATCATTAATGTAAACTTGTGAAGCTTCATTATTCTCCAATTCCATTCAAGGAAGGTGGTCAGCCACCAAATTTTATGATCCCTTCTTATCTTTTATCTCCACATCAAATTCTTGCAAAAGAAGGACCCATCTTATAAGGCGAGGTTTGACGTCCTTCTTTGTCATGATACTATGGCTAGTGATCGAGTAGAAGACAATGACCTTATCTTGATCGAGTAGCATAATTTGTAAGCAAATACTATTAACACAGCAATTCTTTTTCAATAGTGTCATAATTCAATTGTGCTTCATTTAGACTTTACTAGCATAGTATATGACATGAAACAACTTGTTCTTCCGCTGCCCCAGAATAGCTCGAACCGCATAATCACTTGCATCACACATTAGCTCGAAAGGAAGTTCCCAATCTAATGAGATAACAATAGGCGTTGAGGTGATCTTATCCTTGAGAGTGGTTCTGATTCGCACGTATGCGTGTAGCTAGGCAGCTCCGAACAAACAAAATTCATAAACTTATACCTTCTATTGTTGTAGCCTAGCTACTACAGTATAGTGGCTCTAGGGTCGAACTCAGGGATGGGCTTTCTTTGCACAAATGATTTACAGCGAGCTCAAAACGGTGAATTTGCTTTGGATTTTAAGGTTTTGTAAAAACAGTGGGATTGATGGTTGGAAAACTAAAAACATAATGAAATAAAATGTAAAAGAACTCCTTGAAGCCTCGGGCCACTGGGTTGGAGGTTCTAGGGCAACTGAGAGGTCCTCGGGTCCTATTCCTCGCGTTGGGGAGGATGACCTATAGTCATTTCCCGAACCGGATCTTGGTTTGGCTATAAAAACTTAACCCTAATAGTTTTTCTCTTGAGATACAACATTTATTGGTCATTAATGTTTCAATGCAGTAAAACTGATCCTTTGACCTACCCTACGAAACCCAACCAGTAAGTAGCCTTCTAAAGCGAGCCTCGGTGGATCTAGCGATAAGTATCCTTGAACCTAAAAGATTGCCAAGTACTAGTCAATTACTAGGGATATATCAAAGGATTGAAGCACAGTAGTGAAAGATAGAAACAAAAATGACGATAAATGCTTGCGTTGAGAACAGTAGGACCATCAGTTTACCTTAAAACTTTGGCAATGGCGAGTCCTCTTCAAGGATGAGGGGGGTTTAGCTAACCATCCCTTGAGTTTTCATCCTCAAGGAGTGTTTGGTAGGCGAGAAAGTAAAGGAAAGGGGGAGAAAATGAGAGAAAAGAAGAAAAGCGGGAAAAATGAAAGCTTTCGCACCAAAAGTTTATTGCATCAAAAGTTGTCCTATACAGGTCTGGATTGAGGCTTATATACTGCTCAGAACAAGGGAAATTACAAAAATGTATGAAGTACCACAAATACATAGAGGGTAGTTTAGGAAAAAGTCATAAAGGGGTCAAGGTGGGTCGAGTGGGCTGAGGCTTGAGGTTGCAAAATTTAAAGCACACGAGTGCAAGTTGAAATTTTTCGCATACTGCCAAAATTTATGTAGTGTTCCAAATTCTACCCTTTTTGCTCCATTTTCCTTATGACTTTTGACATGCAGTTCCGAGTTCGGCTTGGATTCTTTGCGTTTGAGTTGCCTTGAATTTTGGCCTAATTTAGCTGCAAGTCGCAAAATAGCATAAAATACGTTAGTAGTAAAGTCGGGACCTTAATGTACGAATTGGGTTATTTAAGTTGATTAGTACACAAAAAGTGCTCAAAACCTACTATAAATAGGGTTCAAATAACTATTTGACCTTAATCACTCTGACCAGACACATTTGCTAGTCTCTTAAATGTGTGAAAGAAAGAAGCGGACAAATTATGATCACAAAAATTAGCATTTCAAAAAGAGTGTAAATGAGTAATGCCTAACCCTCAGTATGAAACACCAACACCCTGCTTAATAACTATCTTGAGATGATGAATGCCATACAGAATCAAGTTCGGAAGAGTATCCAACTTACGAGAATCAACTTGAAACTTCCACCAAGATTTAAGTGTTTATATGATCAGTTTTCAACAATGAACTACCAAGCCTCTCCCCCCAGCAAGCTCGCCTCCACCACAGGACACTAGCCAACCTAAATAGATCGGGACCCACTCTTGTTCACAACTCTTTTTTGTGTTGTAGAGAGAGTGCGTGAGGAATCGGCCTACTTCAAAGTCCACATGTAACGAGGATCCGATGACTCCCAACCAATTAGGAATAGGGCACCAAGTCATAAGGATCTTGACCACTAATATTCGAGGTTTCACCCAGGACTTGTGAATGATTTTGGGACTCTCGACACCTACAACTTGCTCGCCTCACCTATCCACCCATGTAGCAAGCAAAGTCGGTGACTCCCAACCGGTTGGCTTAGGGCACAGGCTTTAAGACTTTCATACATATACCCTTGGACCCGTGCTTTCGGTTTCAAGGCAAAGCATAGCAATTTACTTGTTTTCTTTTTTCTTATTTGGAAGACTCATTTGCCTTCTTTTCATAGGGTTCCTTAACTTTATTAAGGTGATCAACGAAAATAGGGTAGGTTTGCAAAGTTTAGGAGGTTTAGAGCGGTTTTTCAACTTATTGAGAAACGATATTACTTACAGTGTGTAGTTAGCTAAAGGTGGAAGAAAGAAGGCTGAAAACCATGAGACTGCTGATCATATGACCATGCATGGAACTAATCTAACATCAATAGCATTGGGCAGTGTTTCAATTTTCCAACTTGCAGGTTAGGCAAAACCACAAAAAAAAAATTAGGTGCAATTTTTGAATTGAGAAAAAAAACCGAGTTGTATGGTATGTATAAGAATATATATATCACTATGTTTTCAGCTTTACAAAAACAAATAAACAGCTTCACAAAAGGAACAAACAACAAGCCACTAAACATACAAAATGGGCTTTGCTCAAAATGCCAATAAAATCAAAAGTGTAAAAGTCACTTCCTTCGCTAACTCTCCCCCCAACCAAAGGTCACATTGTCCGTAATGGGGCTCGGATTGGAAAGTTAGAGAAGGAAGTGCTACCTCCTCAATGGGCAGTCGGTGGTAAGTAAATCCTCGTCCACAAGTAGAATTTGGATGCTCTTTTGTGACTCTGCTACTCTTTGCTAATAAGTCAAGAGATCTTGTAGGGTGGCTTTCTTTGGAGGAGGCGAAGGAGCTGAGCGAAGTGCGATGGAATCGGTGAGCCCAGTGACTCTGTAGATTGCATGAGGATATTTGATTCGGTATGTCGGTATGTCTGATCATCCTCTTGAAATTTGCATATGCGATCGTGAAATGATGCGGGCGTGGAGGAGGAATGTGCGGCTGCGTAGTGATGACTAGGAAATCCCGAGTGGATATAGAAATATACTGGGGTGGCGATGTTGTGGTGCTCGGTCCAGCAACATCTGCAGGAGCTATGGTACTAGGGGCCGAGGGCTCTGGAGATGCAGAGGATCAACGAGTCGTGGGTAATGGAGCAATGGAAGCTGGAGCTAGAATTGAGGATGCTGGAACATGAGGCTCCTTAATATGCACTATTGGAAGTGGTTGCTCCTCTGAAGGAAGGTTAGCTATTGGTTGGTCCTCGGCTAGCTCCGGAGGTGGGAGGTGAAAGAGCGGGCTTAATACGCCAGGTAGTATGGGACGGCCTCGCAATCCGGCCAGCGCTCTATCCTAGGCTCGACGGGAAGCTGGAGTGTGCTCCTAATACACAGCACCAAAAGTCTCGGGGTGATTAGGCTCAAAGGTGCTATTTGAACCACCTTATTATAGGTTTGAGCACTTTTTATGTCTTGTCGTATTGATTAACCCAATTTGCACATTAAGGTCCCTGTTATTCTACTGATCGCATTTTGTGGCAAATTTTGCGAGCTAATAGTGCCAAAATTGTTTAGTCGATCCAAGCACAAAGAATTCGAGTCAAGCTCAGCATTGCAGATCAGAGACCAGAAGGAAAGAAGAGCAGAAAATGAAAGAAAATTGGAGCTATTGCGAAATTGCATCCTACATGCACTATTCACAGCACTTAATATATTCACATGTCTAATGTAGCCACTATTCACCCGTTTTGACGTTTTCATGTTTTTGTTGCAATTTTTCGTTTCTTCACATTTTATCCCTTATAATACCTTATGAATTGGGTTGTTTAATAATTCCTTATTACGAGCATATATAGCTCGGTCAAAAGTATAAAACAGGGACTTAATCAATATTTGGAGAAGCTTCGGCTCTCTCCCGTTTTTTCCCTTCTTCTACGGTTCATTTCTTTCCCTTTCTTTTCCATTTTAAAATGACCCAGGCACCCTCCGAGGATGAAAACTCGGAGGATGGTTGGCTAAAACCCTTCCCTCCTTGAAGTGGAAGGCTGCTGGGTGCAGGATCTAGGCTACTGGAGGTCCCCTGTTTTTCACGCAGGTACTCACTGCCGTCGTCTGTGTTCTCCCTTTAACATTAGGTTTAGATCCCTTCGATTCATGTTGAATGGTCAGTACTTGGTAATCTTTTAGTGCTCATTTGATGCTTATTACTAGATCTTGTGATGTTCATTAGTTACCATTTATTACCCGACAATGTGAGTCAAGGAGACTCATTTGGGCGGCGAGGAACATAAATGGCGAGTGAATGCCATTTCAAGGAAAATTTTAGGGTTTTAGTTTTAAGCTAAATGAAGATCCGGGTTAGGGAAATGACTGCCAGTCCTCATCACCTCCCAATAGAGGAAATGGACCCGAGAACCTCTCAGTGACCTTTAGAACCTAAATCCAGTAGCCTGACACTTTAAGGAGACTTCTTTTACATTTTATTTTGTTTAAATTTTAGTTTGCCAACCATTACTGTTTTATCAAAGCCCCAAATCCAAATTAAATTCACAGTTTAAGCACTTCCACTTTGTTAGTCATTTGCGTGAAGAAAACCATCCACTGAGTTCGACCCTGGGAGCAAGCTATCTTTGCAATGGCTTTGCTCTGCGATAGAATTTAGGATATAAATTTTGTTGATTACGGATCACCTGCGTAGCGCGAATCAAATGGCGCCATTCTTGGGGATGGTGCCTAGTACGGGAATGATGACCGGTGGAACGCTGTGATCCTCATCACAAGCAGCGGTAGACCCTGTACCCAGCCTTCTATTTACCAGTTTCCTGGCAGTTTGCCAATTTTTCTCTAAGTTAGTTTTTTTTTTTTAGTTAACATTAACTTGGTTTTTTTTTTTTTTTTAGAGAATTATTTTCGCTTTTCCACTTTTGTTTGGTGTCGCCTATTTGCTGTACGAGGAGAACACGTTACGGGTGGATTAAAATTCTGAAGGCAAGCGGTCGATGCGAGGTTAAGTGGAAAAATTGGCGTGATCAAATGGAAGGAGAACAATATAGTGGGTATTTAGTGAAAGAAACCTGGAAACATACATGTCAATGAGGATTAAAGGAACCTTCCATGGCAGTGGCAGCAACCTGTAGAGAGAAATCCAAACCCATGTAGGTCTATGAGGGAATATAGAGACCAATGGATGAGTACACCCTCCTACAGTGTTACCCCAACTTATGCACCTCCTCCACATCCACAGTATGCCTCTTTGTCTCAGCCTCAACCACCACAGCCAATCTCCCCGATTGGAAAAGACAAGCAATTCCTAGACCTTACCAGCGGTGGGTGATGTTGTAGAAGGGTAGAAGGGATTCAATTCCCCAATTAAGTCAAAGAATTTGTCTTGTGAAAGCTCTGCGAACAAGATTAGATGTTCTTTAGAGTGACCTTGAAAAAATTGACATCATGCAGCATTCTATTTCCAAGGCTCACCATTGACATGGTCGCCAGAGGAGGAGAACCTGGGGAGAGTGGATGAGGCGACGGGGAGAGAGAATTGATGCGAGGAAACCGGTGGAAGCTCTTGAGGTGCCACGGGCGGGAGGTAGAGGAAAAGAAGCGGGGAAGAGCCCCAAGAACCTATCCCAGCCAGCAATCCATGAATTTGAATCATAGTGCCGCTTCCTAACCGAAATAGCCTTGCCCGGTGTGCATCTTGCCCACACACTGCGACAAACTCAAAACCTCACGGCTTTGCTCCCAAGCTCATACGTTATGCCTTGTACAAAATATCAGGAAGTTAGTAATATTATTTGCCACTACATCAAAGACCTGGCGGTGCCCGCGTTACATGCCCGCAGCCAGGATGGTTCGGAGTCGCTGGTTGGTGGAGCACGAACCTCGGCATTTCTAAGCCTAAAGCTCGCCGGTTCAACGACCTCCACGGGCTAAGAAAGCTGGTTGGGGGGGTACAGTCTCCCCCACTTTTTTGTTTCAATCCTTGTTTTATTTTATTTTATTTTAGTTTATTTTGATTTCTTTAATTTTTCTTTTTAGATTTTCTTTAATTTTTAAGTTAATCCTTGTTCTAGCTTGTTTTTCACTTTTCTGCAATTTTTCTTAATTTTTCTTGTATTAATTTTGTGGTTTGGTGTTAGACGAGAATGAAGATCGGAGAAGCATGGTGGAAGGAATGCAGCGGGAACAAGCGGAGAGCAAAGGGGCAATTTCGCAATTATAGCGAAATTTCTCTAAACAATTTTAAATTGTGTTGCAATTTTAAGCTACACCGTGAATTTTAAGCTATGCTAAGCGAATTATACATCTTGAACTATTTTAAATACAAGCTATCTTGAGTTGTATTTTTGATTGCCTTGTGCACTATTTTGTCTTTTATGATATATTATTATTATTATTATTATTTTATATATATATATAAATAAATAAATAAATAAATTTTATTTTTATTTTTATTTTTATGTAAAAAAAATGTCTCTAAACAAAAAATATATATAATTAATTATTAAAATAAAATCGCAATTATAGCAAAATTTTCGCTATGTGTAGCAATTTCGCTACATAGCGAAATTTCGCTATGCTAACGAAAATTTTCGCTACTCTCTCCTGTTTTGCCTCATGATTTTGTTTTGACATAACTTTTCATCGAACTCTTGTTTTGGATTGTTTTTGGGTACCGTTTAGGCTTAGAGTGTAGAGATCAAATATATCCAGAAAGAAAACTTTTGAAATTATTATGAAGGTGTAATTTTCAAAATTCTCCAACTGGTCATTTTTTTCCTCTCTTTTCTTCTCCTAACTTGTTTATTTAAAGCCCAAACAGAGTGAATAATGTGTCGATGGAAAGATTTCAAAGTCTCCTATCTAACAATAATCACATATCACCAAGGAGGAGTTACTTCCTTCTAACTCCATTAGGAGGCCTGGGTGTGCCGGGACAATGAGACATTTGGTTGGGGGGAGAGTTAGCGAAGGGAAGTGGCTTTACATTTATGTTTTTGTTACTATTTTGGAAGTAAACCCCATTTTGTGATGTTCCAGTGGCTTGCTGGTTTTTCCTTTTATGAAGGTACATACTATACAACCTATTTTTTTCTTAAAACTACACCCCATTTTTGTGTGCAGCAGCAGTGGTTTGAAAAATTGAAACTTTGTCAATTCTTTTAATGTTAGATTAGGTTCCATGCACAGGCATTTAGTGGATAATTAGTTGAACTTGTTGCGATATTTTCTTCCACCTTTAGCCTAACCACACACCGGTGCACATCGAGTTTTCAATAATAGGGCAGAAAAGCGCCTACACTCTAAACATTGTAAAATCTACCTAGTTTCGTTGACTTTTAACTAATAGGGTTAGGACCCCATGAAAAGAATAATGAGTCTTCCAAAAGAAATAAAAAGTAGAAAAGGAAAAAGAAAGACAAAGAAAAAGAAAGAAAATTACCCAGCGCTTTTACTTGCGAAACCGAGCACGGTTCGGGGGTATGTAAATTCGAAAGCCTTTTGATTAGTGCCACGGTAGGGTGATACGGAATCAACCAAGTTTCTGTTCCTAAGTTCCTCCTGCGCGTGTCAAGCTCTTGCAATATAGCGGTCTAGGTCGAACACGGGGATGGGTTTCTTACGTACCGATGATTTAAGTGAAGTCGAATGGTGAATTAAATTTGAATTTTGGGTTTTGTGAAAGCAGTGGGTGTGGTTGGTTGCAAGCCCGAAAATAAATAAAATAAAATGTAAATAGAGCTCCTTAGAAGCATTGGGCCTTGAGTTTAAGGTCCCTAGGCTAACCCGAGAGTCCGGGTTAATTTCCTCGCGTTGAGAGGATGACATATAGTCATCTCGAGCCGGATCTTCATTCTTTATGACTAAACCACACAATAATTTTCCTTTTGATAGAAAACATTTATTTAACATTTATGGTTCCCTACGATTAAAAATCTAACCTTAACTACCTCGGTGGCTCGTGAGTGAAACTAATGGATATTGTGTATCTAAAGCTAAGGAATACACTAAACCTAAAAACTTGTAAGTGTAGCCAAAAGAAAGTACATCAAAAGAGAGCTTTAAACCTAGAGTTTGAAATTAGGGAACCAGAATGTCAAAACGTGAAAAGCAGGAACCTGCTTGACCTTAGTCCTACCCCCGGCAACTTCCCTTCAAAGGAGGAAAGGTTTCATGCTCATCCTCAGAGTTGCTCATCCTTGGAGGGTGTTTGGCACCCAAGAAAGTGAGAGAAAGAAGACAGAGAAGAGAGAAAACTGGAACAAAAGCTGTCGTGTATTGAAAGATTGAAAGTTAAGGTTACAAAAAGCTATAGGATTAAAAGCATATAGCCAACAAAATGAAATACCAAAAATACCTAAAATACATTATTACAATAGGGACAAAATGGTAAAATACAAAAGCGAGGTCGTTTGGAACCAAAACACGAGGTGATTTTATTATGCGATGAATTTAAGCTATAGCGAAAATACAGACATAACGAAATTCAAAATTTTCGCTATACTTGATGTTAATAAGCTATTGAAATTTCGCTAACAGCGAATTTGTGCACTCATGAGGAATTTTAATTTTAAGCTATACTGGTAACTTTAGCTATGCTAGCGTACATAGCGAAGGCCTTGTTCTAAATCCTGACCTCACATTCCCTCTGCATCACGCAGCTTGCTTCCAACATCCTCTTCTTTTCTTATTTCTTCTATTTTCTACTCTTCTTTTCTCCTGGTCTCTGATCTATTATGTTGAGTTTGACTCGAATTCTTCATGTTTGGGATAAACAATAGTATTGACATGATTAACTCATAAAAACTACAAAAATTGCCACAAAAATGCGTCGTTAGAATCCACGGGGACCTTAATGTGTAAGTGGGTTAATTAAAATGATTAGTACAAAAAAGCACTCAAAACCTATAATAAATAGGGTTCAAAATAGCACTTTTTGGGCACTAATCACACCCCCTAACCTACACATTGCTAGTCCCTTAGCAATGAAAGAAAGAAAGAAAGAGAGAACATACAACGATAACAAAATAATGTTCACAAAAATTATATTTCAAAAAGGTTGTGAATGAGTAATGCACCTACCTAAGTAATAAAAGATC
Organism: Tetrastigma voinierianum; assembly: GCA_016808115.1. Lineage (NCBI taxonomy): Eukaryota > Viridiplantae > Streptophyta > Magnoliopsida > Vitales > Vitaceae > Tetrastigma > Tetrastigma voinierianum. Next base: position 5,328,915 of record JAEQBH010000911.1, on the reverse strand, counting down.
ATCAAGCGTGTCTAATAAGCATCATGAGAGAATAGATATACAAAGTGAGTATCAAAGAGCCTCCTTCTTGGTGAATCAACGAGAAACTTCACAAAATCTAAGTGTTTTGTTTGATCGGCTCGACAATAAGCTAAATAAATTGCACTCTCCCCCAACCTAGCTACTACCACGACCTAGCATGATACCCAGCCTAAATAAATCAGGACCCACTTCTTATTCCACAATTCTTTTTGTGTTGGCCAAGGTGCAATCGGCGAGAATCGACCTCACCAAAGTCCATGCGGGATCTACGATGACTCCCGACCAATTAAGGCTTAGGGCACCGAGTCATGAGATCTTTGGCCACTGCTCTTCGGGTTTCACCGGACTTGAATGATTTGAGACTCCAACACCTACAACGCCTCAACTCCACCTATCCACCCAGTGTAGCGAGCACTAAAGTCGGTGGCTCCCAACTTGGTGAAGGTTTAGGGCTGGGCTTTGAGGCTTTCGCCATATGCCTGGGTGTGCTCGGGTTTGAGGCAAAACGATATAAATATTTATTATTTTCTTTTCTTTTTCTATTTTTTCCAAAGTGTATTGGCCTTCTTTCCCATGGGTCCTTAACCTAATAAGGCGGTCAATGAAACTAGGGTAGGTTATACAAAGTAAAGGAGGTTCTTGCAGTTTTATTTATCTATTGAAACCTAATGTGCTTTCGTGTGTGGTTAGCTAAAGGTGGAAGAAAATGTTTGACGGCAAGAATTCAACTAATCATCCACTCAATTAGGCATGGAACCGATTTAACATCAATAGGAGTGGACAAATTTTCAAATTTTCAAATATAGGCCAGGCAAAACACCACAAAATTTTGGATTTGCGGTCCAAATTTTGAAAAAATGCATTTGTGTTAATATATGACTTTATAGAAAGGAACCCGACAAACCCTTTGAACATCACAAAATGGGCACTGAATAATAACAAACATAAATACAAGCCACTTCCCTTAGCTAACTCTTTGATGCAGAACATCTCGGTGTGAAATGGGGCTCGGATTGGAAATTAGAGAAGGAAGTATTGCACCTCCATGATGAGATGTGATCATTGCTGGATAGGAGACTTGCAATCTTTCAGCTGACACACTTATTCCACTACGTTTGAGCTTTTAAATAAACAAGGGTTAGGAGAAGAAAGAGGAAAAAGTGACCGGTTGGGCATTTTAAATTAAACTTTCATAATAATCTCAAAAATGTTCTTTCTGGCCATATTTGGATTCTACACTCTCTAAGCTTTCCAACGGTACCAAGAACGCCTAAGCTGAGGAGTTAGGATGAAAAAGTTATGAAATGAAACAAAATTTGGAGGCAAAATGGGGCCCATATGTGAAAATTTTATTTGTGCTCTGATAATTTTAAGCTAGGCTAGCGAAATTTCGCTAGCCTAGCAAAGAATTTACCGCTATGTTTAATGAAATTTAAGCTATGTCCTAATAGGCAAAATTTTTGAATTTTTATTTAAATCCAAATAAATAAATAATAATAAAATAAAATAAAATAAAATAAATAATAATAATAAATTTTTTTTTTTTAAGATAATTTTTTTTTTTTTAAGCGATTTTTATATAAAATTTTAAAATAAAAATAAATAAATAAATATATATATATATATATATATATATATATATATATATATATATATATATATATATATATATATATATATATATATATATATATATATATATTTATTTTTTTTTTTATTTTTATTTTTTTTGAAAGAAATTCAAATAATATAAAAAAACTATACGTTTTTTTTTTTTAACATATAAAATAAATAAAATAAAGGAAACAACATGTTTATTTTGTCTGTACAATTAATACATTTGTTGCATGCCATTTAGCACAGCCCCAACAAAAATTTAAGCTAGGCTAGCGAGGAATTTCACTAACTAATGTGAGGGATTCATTTGTTCTATTGAAAATTTTCAATTTAAGCTATCTCTAATAGAATTTAAATCTAGGCTATGAATTTAGCTAGCTTAGCGAAATTTCACTATGCTTGAAAGTGTTTAGCGACTCGCTAGGATTGCGAGGAAATTTTATTAAGCTTGCGAAAATTCTGTGCTTGCTCAGTTATATGATCTTCAATCCTCAAGCTTTAAAATTTACATTTTTTTGCTTCAAAATTTGCACACAAGTGCAAAGTGCTTACAAGAAAAATTAGGAAAAATTGCGAAAGGCAAAATTAAATTTAAACATAAATTAACTAAAAATTAGATAAAATCAGAAGAAAAATTATGAGAATCAAAAATAAGAAGCTAATAAAATAAAATAGGTCAAGAAAAATTAAAGCAAAGAATTAGGAAGCGGCATACCCCAAACCCTCCTTAGACCTTTGGAGGCTGCTGGGCCAAGTGGAGCTAAATCTTGGGGTTCGGGTGCTCCAAATCGACGGCACCGAACCATCCACTATGCCATGATGCGGCTGCCACATTTTTTTTTTTGATGTAGTGGCAAGGTGCATGCGGTGGCCGCAATCTCTTGAAATGTTGTCGGCGATGGGGTGGGAGGCATGGTTTTTTGGAGGCCAGTCTTGCAGGTTTTGGGTTTTCTACGGTGTCAGGCAATGTCTTTTCTGCCCAGTAGTGGGTGTGGAGTGGTCTTGGCATTAGCGGTGGGGTTCAATTACGTAGGACTTGGTTGAAGGACATTGCTTTTGGGGCTCTTCCACTGTTTCAACTCCCGCTCTCTCCTGCCCGACACGTGAGGGAGGTTTATTCTTTCTTACTCCCATGGAGCCAGACAACATCACACGCTATCAGTTCGGCCAATCCTTTAGATAATTCAATAAAATCCTCTATAAGCTCTGGTGTAGGTATTTATTTCACTCTGCTCCTCACGCCATTATGTGATCCAAGCACCATCCTTACGGATCTTCTTCCTCTTGATGAACAAGGCAGTTGGTGAGCTTTGAGATGGATTCACACGGGGATGTCGATTTTATCAATTTCACTTTGGAACCCATCAATTTCTTGTGAGAACTATCTCTTGTGTTAGTTTTCTGGTCAGCAGACGATCACTGCCCTTTGCTCTTCTATGAAATTATTAACTTGTTTGCTCAAGTTCAGGATGGCTTGTTCAATAGGGGATGGGGTTGGTGGTTGCTGCTGAGAAGTGGGGGCATAATATGGAGGTTCAGGAGGTGAATATTGTGGAGGTCTTGGTTCCCATGAGGAATTTGTGCCCAGTTCCCCAGCTACGGTTGTAAGCACTACCATATAGGTGAACTCATCCATTGGTTTCTATAGTCCCTCATGGACATGTATGCTCTAGGTTTCTCTCCACGGGGTACTCATTGTATTGTTCTCTCTTTCCATTTGGTCACAATTCCATTACTTTGAAAATGCTATAACCTGCGAGTATAAATGGCACTAAAAAACAGTCTGCCAGTGTTTTTTTATAAGTGAAAAGTAAAAAATGACAATGAAATATAAAAGAAATTCACAAGGCATGAGTAGGGGATCACCGTGTTCCTGACTCTCAAATGCACTTAGGCACCATCCGACACTTGGCATCATTTGATTCTTGCCACGGTAGGGTGATCGAGTAGAAAGCCAAAATTTATATTCCTATGTTCTCCTCACTGCGAAGTAGTCAAACTCTGCTGCGATTATAGCGGTCTAGGAGTCGAACACGGGGATGGGTTTTTCTTCGTACAAATGATTTAAGTGAGTAAAAAATGTTGAGATTAAATTTGGATTTTAAGGTTTTGTGAAAACAGTGGGTGTGGATTGGTTGCAAGCGAAAATAAATAAAATAAAATGCAAATAGAACTCCTTGAAGCATTGGGCCGCGAGTTTAAGGTCCTAGGCTAGCCGAGAGGTCCTCGGGCTAATTTCCTGCGGGTGAGGAGGATGACATATAGTCATCTCCCGAAGCGGATCTTCATTTAACTGCGCTAAACCACTATAATTTTCCTTTTGATGAAAGCGTTATTTTAACATTTATGGTTCCTCTGATGAAAATCTAACCTTATATAACCTACCTCGTGGCTGTAAATGGCAGCTAATGGATATCAGTGTATCTAAAGCTAAGAATACACTAAAGCCTAACGACACCAGTATTGAAACTAAAAGAAAGTACATCAGAGCTTTAAACCTAGGTTGGAATTAGGGAGGCAGAATATGCTCTTGTGTGAAAAGCAGGGAACCACCGCGGCCTTCGAGATCCAGCAACCTTCCACTTCAAGGAGGAAGGGTTTGCCGCTCATCCTCCAAGTTGTCATAATCCTTGGAGGGTGTTTGGCACCAGTGAGAGAGAGAAGAGAAGAGGAAAAATACAGGAACAAGGCTTGTCGTGTATTGAAAGATTGAAAGTTAAAGTTGCACAAAAAGCTATAAGTTTAACTATATAGCAACAAAAATGAAATACCAAAAGGAAATACCTAGTGCATTATACAATAGGGACAAAATGGTAAAAATACAAAAGCAAGGGTCGTTTGGAGTTGAAACACGAGGGTGGGTTTTGGCTATGTAGTGAATTTCGCTAGCATAGCGAAAATACCAGGCATATGAGGGTGAAATTTGTGTACACGAGTAATTTGCTAAGCTAGCAAATTTATTCAAGCTTAGCGAAAATTAATGCATAACGAAAGTGCAATTTTCGCTATGTCTGACAACTTTAAGCTGTGCTAGCGGCGTATAGCGAGAGGTCCTTTGTTCCTTGTCTGCGGCTGCGGCCTCGCATCCTACAACTATTCCAGCATCCTCTTCGCACTACTTATTTCTTCTATTTTCTGCTCTTCTTTTCTCCTGGTCTCTGATCTATTATGTTGAGTTTGACTCGAATTCTTCATGTTTTGATCGATTCAATAATGTTGGCATGATTAACTTGCTCGCAAAAACTACAAAAATTTCCACAAAATGCGATCAGTAGAATCACAGGGACCTTAATGTGTAAATTAGGTTAATTAGAATGATTAGTATACAAAAAGCACTCAAAACCTATAATAAATAGGGTTCAAATAACACTTTTGGTACTAATGCCTAAACTTAGATGCCTAAATGGCTGGTTGAACCCATAGACTTAGTGCTCGCTGAGATGAATAGTTGATCTAATGAGTTGTAAGTCTTTGGAGTTTGAAATCATTGGTCAGGTATAACCTGAAGGGTTTGTGGTCGAAAGATCATATGACGGTTTTCCCTAAGCCTTAATTAGATTTAGTCTCGGTAGATCCTGTGCATGGACTTTGGTGAGGTCGATTCATCAGCATTGCACCCCTATAACACAAGAGTTGTGGAATTTTGAGTGGGTCTTTGATCATTTAGGGTTGGTTGACCCAGTGTCTAGGTGGCGGCAATAGCTTGGTTGGGGGGAGAGTGCAGTTTAGCAGTTTATTGTTGAGAACTGATCAAACAAACACTTAGATTTTGGTGGAAGTTTCTGGTTCAATCACAGAGATGGAGGCTCTTTTGATACTCAATTTTGTATGGCATCATTCTCTCAAGATAGTTATTGGGCAAGGCTTTAATGATTCTTACTTGGGTTGACGTACTCATTCTGGCATATGAAATAATTTTTGTGAACATAATTTTTATTTACATGTTTATATGTTCTTTCTTTCTTTCTTCATTGCTAAGGACTAGCAATGTTGGAGTTAAGGGAGTGTGATTAGTGCTCAAAAGGGTACTGTATGAAGCCCTGTTTATTATAGGTTTTGAGCACTTTTTATGTACTAATCAGTGTGATTAACCCAATTTGCACATCAAGGTCCCTATTATTCTATTGATCGCATTTTGTGGCAAATTTTGCATTTTTTGCGAGCTAATAGTGCCAAAATTGTTGAGTCGATCCAAGCACAAAGAATTCGAGTCAAGCTCAGCATTGCATATCAAAGACCAGAATGAAAGAAGAGCAGAAAATGAAAGAAAATTGGAGATGTTGCGAAATTGCATCTTACATGCACTATTCACAGCACTTAGCACTGTTCATGTCTCATGCAGCCACTATTCACCCGTTTTGACGCTTTCATGTTTTTGTTGCAATTTTTCGTTTCTTCCCATTTTATCACTTCTCTATCACATATGAATTAGGTTGTTTTGTAATTTCCTTGTTCTACATATAAGCTCGATCGAGAAATTTGTAAGACAGACTTAATCAATAAATTTTTGGGCTTTGGTACTCCGTTTTTAAAAAAGCTTCTTCTTGCTTCATTTTCTTTCCCTTTTTCTTTTCCATTTTCTGCGCGATAAACACTCAGATGACAACTGGAGGATGGATTTAACTAAAACCTCATAAGTGGAGGATTTGTTGGAGTGCGAGGATCTAGGCTCTTGGAGGTCCTCTGTTTTATCAGTGCTCTATGTTGCGGAAATGCATGTTCTCCTTTAACATTAGGTTTAGATCCCTTCGATTCATATTTGAGATAGATATTGTGATAATCTTTTAAAGGTGGCTCATTTGGGTGCTTATTACTAGATCTTGTATTCATTAGATTTACCATTTATTACCCATTGTAATGTGAGTCAAGGAGACTCGTTTGAACTGACTGAGAACATAAATGGCTAGTGAATGCCATTTTCAAAAGGAAAATTTTAGGGTTTAGTTTTTAAAGCTAAATGAAGATCCGGTTAAAATGACTATAGGTCATCCTCCCAACATGAAATGGGGCGAGAACCTCTCGGTGACCTTTAGAACCTAAACCTAGTGGCACAAACACTAAGGAACTGTATACATTTATTTTATTATTTGGTTTATAATATTACACCCCTGTTTTTATCAAAACCCCAAAATCCAAATTAAATTCACCAGTTTAAGCACTTCACTGTTAGTCATTTGTATGAAGAAAACCCATCCCTGAGTTCGACCCTAGAACCGCTATCTGCCCAGGAGTAGCTTTGCTCTGTGATGGGAAAATTAGGATATCAGTGTTGATTTCGGATCACCACCTAATGGCGAATGTCAAGAATGGGAGGGAGTGGACTCGATCCTAGTCGGAGTTCTTGTGATGAACCTTGTCCTCAAAGTGGAACAAGGATGTTATGATGAGCTAGGTCAGGCGCTGAACCGAAGCCTACGGAATATGGTATAGAGGCCTCCATGTGGCTCCCTCACTCTCTCTGTCTTGGAGGCGGAAAAATGTTAACAGGCGAAGTAGTATGTGGTCTATGAGGAGCATAATCGAAGGAAGCAGCCTCTTGAATAAAATAGGCCTGGCTGTAGTGTCTCGGGATAGTAGACGAACCATCTCCTTATATGAGGGATGGGGCCACTGCCTATAATCTGCCGAGTTAGCGAGGACCACCAAAAGATTGAACGCGACTGCTATATCTGTGGCTCTAAGTATCCCTGGTCAGCCATCGATTGAGAAATGAATGGTTGTCGGATTGGGCTCTCGCCTGGAGGTCATCGTGTGGTAGAACTCTTTGACCACCCGAGGGTAGAAAACCGACATGGGGTCATAAATGGCTCCAAGGAGTACCTCTGCACTAGTTGCATCAAATCTCTGAGCTCTATATCTGCAGTAAAGGCCGAAAGGTCATAATAAACCTAGCTATGTAGGTCCCTAGTGTTGCAATCCGAATTAGACAGCAGGATCACCGGTGGGGCAGGTCGAAGCAGTGATCGAGGCGGGGGACGGATCCGGAGGAAGATCAGGCCATGAGTAGGTGGTAGTGATAAAATTGGAAAAAATTAGTAGGGTGCCAGCAGAAAGTTGCGAGGAGGAAGAAGATGAGCAGCGCATGGAATTTATGGCCAAGTGAAATTGTGAGTTGATAAAATTTGCACGCCTAGAAAATTTTACACTATACCAAAAACTCCTGCCTTTTTCTATTCTTGCAAAACAGAAAACACCAAAAATTATAAGAATAAATAAATGAAAGCGAGAAAAATTATAAGGAAAGAAAAGCTAAAGTGGGGAAATTAAGGCTCCAAAAAAAAAACTTAAAATGGAACAATCAAAATTCTAACAAAAAATTAGGTGAATTCAAAGTTCTTTGTAAATCACTCCCACTCAAATAACCTTTTGAATTCATGGAGGAGATAAGGAAGTCTCCTTATTAGTGCCCAAAAGTGCTATTTTGAACCACATTACTATTAGGTTTTGAGTGCTTTTTGTGTACTAATCATTCTAATTAACCCGATTTGCACATTAAGGTCCCTACTATTCTACTGATCGCATTTTGTGGCTAATTTTGTAGTTTTTGCAAGATAATCAGGCCAAAATTATCAAGTCAATTCAAACACGAAGAATTGGTCTGGAAACTTAGCATTACAAATCGAGACGAGAAGGAAAGAAAGAGGAAAATGCGAGAAAATTTGGGGCTGCGGGGGAAATTCCCTACGTGCTGCTGTTCATGCTCCGACACCTATTCATCCAGCATTATATATTTTCACTTTGCTTGTTGGCGTTGAGATTTTTATTTACAATTTTGTTTCTTCCCATTTATCCCTTCTTTATGATTTTAGTTTTTGTCATTCATTGACATATATAGCCTGATCATATAAACTCTCATTCAATAAATAAAGTGACGGAGCTTTGACTTTCCGGCAGCTATTCTCTGCTTTGCTCCCTTTTCTCTCATTTTCTTGGCACTTTCTGGGCAGCCAAACACCCTCCGAGGATGACAACTCAGAGGATGAGCAGCTAAAACCCGTTCCTCCTTGAAGCAAAAGGCTGTTGGGCACAGGATTTGGAGGCTACTGGAGGTCCCCTATTTTTCACGCAGGTAGTCACTGCCGTCTGTGTTCTTCTTTTAACTGGTGTAGATCCCTTCGATTCATGTTGAATGGTTAATTACTTGAGGCGAATCTTTTTAGTGCTCGCTTGATGCTTATTACTAGATCTCGTGATGTTTAATGGTTATCAATTTGGCATTACCAGTTGTAATGTGGTCAGGGGCACCGTTTAGTGGCCCGAGGTACATAATGGCTAGTGAATGCCAAACGAAAAAGTGCATTTGGATTAGGTTTTTATAGCTAAATGAAGATCAGTTGGGGAGATGACTATAGGTCATCTCCGGCATGAAATGACCTCGAGGACCTCATTGACCTGTGACTGCATCAGTGGCTGACCCGGTTCGAGTTGCCTATTTGTTTCTCTTGTTTGCTTAGTTTATTTTAGGTTTCATCATCAAAATACTCTTTGTTTTGTCTCACCTTAAATCAAAATACAAAATTCACCATTTTGGACTTCCTTTGCAAATCATTTGTATAAGAAAACCCATCCACGTATTTCGACCCTAGACGCTATCTCTTTGTAGTAGCTTTGCTATGTGTTAGGAGGAATTAAGGATACAAATTTTGTTGATTTGGATCCTTCTTGTGTACGAATCATCTCTCCTCCTTATGCGATACGTGTTTGTGCATAGGGTTTGGCCAACTGCCCATTGACTATGAACACCTGTTTGTCCTTGGAATTGAGTATGTCTTGGTCCATTCAGATGGAAGCAGTGGATGGTGATGTTGATCCGTCTTGACAGACATATTGAAAAAACGGAGCTTGGAGTCATAAAGGCAGCAAATATCCACTGTTTTGCATTTTCACAGACTGTTATTAATCATGCCACTTCTTTAACTTATCTTTTTGCAATTTTTGGAATTGAGGTGACATCCGTTCATAAACTCTTCTAACCATTATATCGAGATCCTTTAGACGACTCTTTAATATCGAAGTTGATTTTATTGCGCCCATACATGCCATATATCATTCTAAATGAGTGACTTACATATACATATAAACTAGGCGATAAGGGGACATGCCAAGGATGGTTTGTATGTTGTTCTGTATGCCCACAAGGAATCTGACGGCTTTACAGGACAGTCTTTAGTTGTTCATACTCAGTGGTATTGTCTTGATTTCCCTGTTGGCTATTTCAGCTTGACCCTTTGGTTTGAGGATGAGTAGGTGTGCTATGCCAGACATATTTATTTAGGGAGGTTCTCAAAGGTTTATTTGTAGAAATGCGACCCTCCATCACTGATTATGGATTTAGGGACCCCAAATTTGGAGAAGATGTTCTCAGCAGAATTTCAACACCACCCTATGATCTGGCACGCTCTGCAGAGCACTTCTTCAGCTGTTTGACATGTTCAACTCATAGAATAAATATACAAATGAGAGGATATTTGTGGGGTAAGTGCCCCATGAGCATGGAATATATCAACTGCAGGTGGTTCAAAGGCATCATGTAATGATGAGGTGCCTAATCTTTTAGCATTTGTCGCATTCTCTTCACATAAGTATGTTATTGAAGAAGGCCAATAGAACCGGATTATAGTACCTTCATGGCGGTTTTAAGGAAGCAGTGAATCACATGTTCTTCGTAGCGTGGTGAGTATCCTAAGCTGTTCTTCTTCATGCACCTTACAGTTTATCGATCAGCCTGAGTATTTATCTGAGGGCTCTTAATAATAGAATGGTTTTGAAAGGAAAAACTGTTCATCATATGCCTTCCAATCTAATGGTGACTCTTTTGGTGCCAAGCAATAAGCTTAATGTGGGCATAGGGTGTGTTCTCATTGCAAGAACAAGGGACTCCTCAAAGAAGAGCTCATCGTTAGGTGGGGTTGTTGGGTGTTGAGGTGCTGTTATTGATCTCAGGAGATGATCTGCAAACAGCATTCTCTGCATACCTTTTTATCCTAATCTATAGGTTGAACTCTTGTAGCAGAAGAACCCATCTAATAAGTCTTGCCTTACGGCATTACAATTTGGTGTGGACACTTCATTTGATGATCTTTGTGACTATGATTATATCCGACCCAACCAAATAGGCTCGGAACTTGTCTAAAGCACAAATATTGCTAAATAGTCATAACAGTGGTGGGTATAAAATTCCTCTATACCTCATTCAATGTCTTGCGTAGTGGAGCAACATAGGGCTTTCTGCTCTTCCCTCACATACGAGAATTGCTCAATGGTGAGGTCATGTCGAACATTACCTCGAAGGTAACTTCCAGTTGGGGGCCCTTACTATTGGTGTAGTGGTCAAATAAGCCTTGAGCTCCTCAAAGCTCCTCTGACAGTCTTCGCCCCACATAAATTTGGCATCTTTCTCCAATAGCTTATAAAGGGACTTGACAATTTTTGAGAAGTCCGTGATGAACCTCCTATAGAAGCCTGCATGCCCTAAGAATTGCCTCACAGTCTTCACATTAATAGGAGAGGGCAGTTTGAAAATCATCTCAATTTTCTCCTTGTCAACTTCAATTCTTCTCTTGGAAATAATATGTCTCAGCACAATTCCCTTGTTGACCATAAAATGGAATTTATCCCAGTTCAATACCAAGTTCTTCTTTATACACCTATGCAGGATAGTATCTAAGTTGATCAAGCATTCTTCAAAGCTCCCTCCATAAACTGTAACATCATACATGTAAACCTTCATAATGCGCTCCACCAAATCGCTGAAGATACTGAGCATGCAGCGTTAGAATGTGGCAGGGGCATTACACAAGCCAAAGGGCATCCTCCTATAAGCATATGTGCCAAATGGGTAGGTGAAGGTAGTCTTCTCTTGGTCTTTTGCAACAATTTCAATTTGAAAATATCTTGAATAGCCATCAAGGAAGCAGTAGAAGGGGTGGCCATAAATCCTTTCGAGAAGCTGGTCTATAAAGGGTAGATGGAAGTGATCCTTCCTCGTTACCTCATTTAGTCTTCTGTAATCAATACATACCCTCCAACCTGTAGTAAGGCGAGTGGGAACTTCCTCTCCCTTCTCATTATGCATAGTGGTTTGATTTTCTTGGAAACGACCTAGTTGGACTCACCAAGTGCTACTCCGGATATGGGGTAAATAATACCGGCTTGTAGAAACTTTAGGACCACTTTATACTACTTCACGCATGTATGGATTCGATCTCCTCTGTGGCTTCCCTTCTTGGTTTTCCTCCTCCTCCCGATTAAATGTGATGGGTCTGTTGTTGAGCTAATGCCCTTGGTCAGTGATCTTCTTAATAACTGCTTGTTCTCCTTAGGATGTATCCAGTGAGTGTTTCTCATTCAGATTCTTTGAAGCAGGGAGGAGATTGCAATTGGGCACTGTTCATGTTCTTCCAAGTATGCATACTTTAATTCCAGTGGTAGGGGCTTGAGATCTAGTTTTTGAGGCTCATTGGCTTCTCCCCCAGTCAGTATAGGTGGAATTTCTTCCTTTTTTCTCTAGTGCCTATGTACAATATTCATGCCTTGGGTTTCCTGCTGCTCTTCAGGACAGTCAAATAGTTCCTCAGTGAGCACATCCTGTCTTTGTTGCTGATCAGCTTGTTCCTCCAGGATTGTATCAATTATGCAAATTTCCTCCGGACACTTTTCCGTTGGTTGCATATGCTTTTTACTTTAGTGGAAGATGTTGAGTTCCAAAGTCATGTTCCCAAATGTGAGTTGCATAACTCCATTTCGGCAATTGATAATCGCATTAGAAGTGGCCCAGATATCTTTGGATGATGACATAGTTTGCCAACACCCAGCAGTTGCTATGACTGCGAATTTATGCCTGATATAGTAGAATTTTTCCACGTGTCAAACATCTCTAGTGCCCTTTGGTATTTTTATGGATCTATCTACAAGGGACAATGTGATGGAAGTTGGCTTTAGCTTACCCAAACCTAGTTGCTTATACACTGAATAAGGCAACAGGTTGACACTAGCTCCCAAGCATCGAAACCATGGTGAGGACAGGAACTGATGGTTTCCAAATACCTCTCCCAGCACTGGTAAAACTTCTCATTGTCATAGAAATTTTGCAAAGGTATAAATGCGCACTCTTTAGAATGTTGGTTTTATGTGTGTTGAAATTTCTTCGAAATTCAGCTGCATCTACATCCCGATTTCTTATAGTCCTTGGCCTTAGAGAATTAAGCCAAATCTTGGCCTTGTCTTTGAAGTTGAGGAAGGCTTTCCAATTCCGCAATTCCATATCGGTTGCACCCTTCTTGAAAGTCGTGCAAACTTCCTCAAACTCCCGGATATTGTGGATTTTCATTTTCATACCATGGAAGGTTAAGACAGGGCACCAGTTATTTGACACTCACATCCTCGATGGAGGTATAATACATGAGGTGCACTCACCCTTGGTGGGTGTGTGATCCTCATTAACCACCTATAGGCGTGGGGACTTTCTTTGTACCCCCTATTGGCTTTATTTTGTTGCTCCTCGGGTGGAGGTTCCATCGCCCGCTCTGCCAAACTCACTTCACGGCCACTGTTGAAGTGGAGCAACGACCCTTTCAATACGCATGAGTATTTCTGTCGATGGTGCATAAGCTACTAAGCAAGCAACACAGACATACAACCAAAAAGAAAGCAAGGCTACCAAAAAGGTTAATGTTAGCTAGAAATAAAAATGAAAATTCTATGTATGGACAATATATATAAAAATTAAAATCAATGACGATGAACTACTAGGGGAGATCAAAGTAAAGACAAAAAGGGATTAGAATTCACCAACACTTGTGATGACGATCACAAGTTCAACAGTCTCACTTGCTCTAAGGCACCATCCCTGGCAACGGCTCCTTTTGATTCTCATGTAAGCGTGTAGCTAGGCAGCTCCCAACCAACAAAATTTATAAACCTATACGCTGCAGTGTGACCTCACTGGGTATAGTAGCTCTAGGGTCGAACTCGAGGATGGGACACCTCTTTGCAAATAGGTTGGTGAAGGCTCGAAATGGTGAATTGCTGGATTTTAAGGTTTTGTAAAAACAGCGGGATTGATGGTTGGAAAACTAAAAATAGAATGAAATAAAATGTAAAGAAATCCTTGAAGCCTCGGGTCACTAGGTTGGAGGTTCTAGGGCAACTGAGAGGTCCTCGGGTCCTATTCCTCGTGTTGGGGAGGATGGCTGTGAGTGTTTCACGAACGGATCTTGGTTTTGGCTATAAAAAACAACCTAATAGGTTTTCTCTTGAATCCTGACATTTATTGGTCATTAATGTTTCAATGCGGTAAGCGATCCTTTGACTACCCTACAGTGACAAATAAGTAACAACTCAATGAAACCTCGATGGATGCAGCAATAAGTATCCGCCCCGAACCCTAAAAAAGATTGCCAAGTACTAGTCAATTTAGGATACATCAAAGGGTTAAACCTGTAGTGAAGATACGGCAAAATAAACAATAGTCTTGCCTCGAACAAGAGGACCAGTAATTTACCTTTAAACTTTAGCCCAATAGCCCTCATCTTCAAGGATGAGGGGGGTTTAGCCAACCATCCCTTGAGTTTTCATCCTCAAGGAGTGTTTGGCAGGCGAGAAAGTAAAGGAAAGGGGGAGAAAATGAAAGAAATGAAGAAAAGCGGGAAAAATGAAAGCTTTCGCGCCAAAAGTTTATTACATGAAAAGTTGTCCTGTACAGGTTTTGAATGAGGCTTATATATTGCTCAGAATAAGGGAAATTACAAAAATGTATGAAGTACCACAAATACATAGAGGGAAGTATAGGAAAAAGTCACAAAAAGCTGGTCAAGGTGGGTCAAATTGGACACAGGAGTAGGTTGCGAAATTTTCGGAACTCTGCAAAATTTCTGCAGTGTTCCAAATTCTACTCTTTTTGCTCCATTTTCCTTTTGACTTTTGACGTATTGTAGTTAAAGGTTACGGCGGTTCTCCGCATTGAGGTGTAGCCAGAAGATTTTAGCCTAATTTGGCTACGCAAGTCTACAAAAATAGCCACAAAATCAGATTGACCAAGTAGGGACCTTAATGTACCAATTGGGTTATTTAAGTTGATTAGTGCACAAAAAGTGCTCAAAACCTACTATAAACAGGGTTCAAAATTGCACTATTTGAGCACTAATCAGGTGCACACTATCATGCATTTTTTTTATCAAAGCAAAATGGGACTCCATGCATCAATAAGCTTGAAAGAGGTTTTTCTATTGTTGAACAGTATTTAATGAACCTTCTATAAAAACCCACATGGAAGAGTAAACTTCTAATTCCTTTCATTGAAGTAGGGGGTGGAAATTTCTTAATTGTCTTTATTTTTTCCTTATCCACCTCGATCTCGTTGTCGGATACTCGATGTCCCAAGATAATGCCTTCCTTTACCATGGAATGGTATTTCTCCCAATTAAGGACAAGGTTGGTCTTCTTGCATCTTTTCAAGACCAACTTTAAATTACCAAGGCAATCATCAAACGAGGCTCCTACCACTAAAAAGTCATTAATTAGTACCCAAATAGTGCACTTTCGAGCCTTGTTTATGGTAGGTTTTATGCGCTTTTTGTGTACTAATCGACTTTAATAACCTAATTGATGCATTGAGGTCTCAGCTTTGCCATTGATAAAATTTTGTAGCTATTTTAGTAGTTTTGCAGGTCAAATGCCTCATTATCTTCAATTTGATTCAAGGCAGTGAGCGAAGTGGTCGAAGATGCATGGTCAGACCAAGGAGAGATTTGAAAAATGTAGAGAATGAAAAATAGAGGAAATTTTGTAGGGTTGCTAAAGTTCGCAACCTGCAAATTTCGCAACACTGCTCACCTGTGTGCCTGTTGTTGATTGCTTTTTGACCCGTTCTTTTTGTGGTTTTATACAAGTTTGCCCCTCATGTAATTTTGGTTCTTTAACACACTTTTGTAATTTCCTTATACTAAGCACCTATATAAGCTCAGGTCACCTTGTAATCAGTCGACTTTTTCATATCGTCAATCATGAGGAGATTTGGCACGAAGCCTCTCCTCTGTGTTGGAGTGGTTTCTCTTCTTCTCCTTCACTTTTAACATGTATTTTCTTGGTGACCAAACACCCCTTGATGACAAGTCAAGGATTAACAAGCGAAAACCCCTTAAATCCTTGGAAGCCTTGGGTGTTGGTTTTTGTAGTGGCATGTTCTTATGCTTTCATGTATATTAAGTGGAGTATTTGTGCCCTTCTTCTCACCTTGAGTTAAAATCTCTTAGGCATGCTCTCCATAACGTGTATTTGGGAAAGCTTTTGGGGTTGATGGATACTTTTCACTGAATCATTGATGAGTCTGATTATCTCTAATCAGTTCTTGTGGGTGAGTCTTTGAGATATTTTCAGCGATTAGGGACATTTATGCTCAATCAAATGCCATCTTAAGAGAAAACTTTTAGGGTTTAGGTTTTTAAAGATAAATATGAAAGATGGATTGGGAAATGACATGTCATGAATCTAGAAACGTGAGGAGAAAAGACAGAGGACATGTCGGTTAACCTAGAACCCTAAGCCCAGTGGCCCGAGACTTCAAGGAATTCTCTCTTAACATTTTACTTTAGTTATTTCAGTTTTCAATCATTCACATTGTTTCACAGCCTAAAATCCAGCGAGAAAACACTATTTTCAAATGCATTGTAATATCTCTCTGAAAGACATAATATTGACCCTAGAGCCACTATACTGCAGTAGCTTTGCTACGTCAGTAGTAGGAATCTTAGGTTATAAATTTTGTTGATTCCAAACACCTACTTGGCCTAAACGAATCAGTCATCCCTAAAAATTTCAATTAACCTCTATACCATATCTGAAAATATAACCATCATGCATTACTGAAACGTGCCCAGTGCATTGCACAACCCAATTGGCATTTTCTAAATCTGAAAAGTCCATAGGGGGCATAAAATGTTAATGCTCTCTTGGTCTTAGGAAGCGTGACAATCTAGTTTGTAAACCATATAAGAAACAGCATAATATTTGTTATAACCTATCAACATCTTGATCAATAAATGGCAGAGGAAAATGATCTTCCTAGTGGCTTTGTTTACAAAATACTGTGGTATCTGATTCTCCAACCATAATATTCTTGTAGGATTAACTCATTATTTCCATTTTTGCTCTTCATCATCCCTGCTTTTTCTTTGGCACTGCAGGCCCAGGCTCCACCCATGGGTATCGAAAATGGGATAAATCACTCCTGCATTTAACCATTTTAAGACTTCCTTGCTTTCCACTTCCTTCATCGTTGGGTTAAGCCTTCTTTAGGCTTAAATTGTGGGTCTACTGTCCTCCTCTTAAAGTATTCGATGCATTGATGGTCTAATCCCCTTTACGTCGGCTAAAGACCATCTGATAGCCTCATTGTGCTCTCTAAGCACCGTCAACAACTTTTCCTCTTCCACTTTAGAGAGATATGAAGAGATAATGACTGGTAAGGTAGAAGACTCCCCAAGGTAAGCATACCTAAGGTGAAATGGAAGTTGTTTCTCTTCAAGGACTAAGGGTTTTTCAATTGAAGGGATAAGGCGAGAATAAATAGGTCCTAAGCTTTCAAAATATTTTCGTTTGTTTTGCCTAAAAGAGTCCATCCACAGTACATATTCCCTTGCTTCATCTAACAATGTCGGGAGAATCTCCATAGATGAGGCTAGTCTCCAAAGGGTCTGTATGATCCTTTTGGCTAGACACTATAGCCTCCATAATGTCTACTCTAAAACAACTTTCACTCTCTATGGGATGCTTAATGTCACTGAACACGTTGAAAGTCACCTCTTCATCTTGCACCCTCAATCTAATTTCTCCCTTTTGTACACTAATAAGGTCTCGATCGGTAGCTACGAAGGGTTTTCCCATTATAAAATAAGAACTAACATCTTAACATGTCAAGAACTATGAAATTCTTAGGAGTGATTTATCGACCTTGACTAACACTTCCTCTATAATTACCCGAGGATGAGTGAGTGATCTATTCGCCAATTGAAGAGTAATATTTGTAAGTTGCCTCTCCCGAGACCGAGCTTCACGAAATAGACAATAAAATCAGTTAATGCTAACCTTAAGGATCTTATAAGGCTTTTTCAAAAATTGAATTGCCAATTAAGCATGGTGTAGTAAAACTCCCTGGATCCTTTACCTTTTCAAGCAATTTTCTTCGGAGGATAGCACTATATTCCTCGAAAAGAGCAATGGTTTCATAATCGCTAAGCTTTCTCTTGTTGGTAAGAATGTCCTTCATAAACTTGACATATGAAGGCATTTTCTCATCGAAAAATGGAATATGGATGTGAAGCTTCTTGAAATTTTCCATAAACTTTCCAAATTTGTTGTCTAACTTGTTCTTTTTAATCTTTGAGGATAAGGGACAAAGGGAGTATCTTCTTTTGAAGGAGCTTTCAACTCAATTTTTCTTTGCTCCTTACTTACTAGATGTTTCAGTAACTTTTTCTGCTTTTCCAATCGTCTCAGCAATCTTTTCCGCAAGTTCATCACTGTTTCTAGAATTTCCAACACTGTTTCATCATTTTCAACATTACCTTAGACATGTCTATCTACAGTTTTTCCGCTTCTAAGTGTGATGGCCTTGCGATTCTAGGCAAAATGCCTTGTTGTCTTTCATTGAACAAACCATTTGACCCATTTGATTCAAGTGTTGAAACGTGACGTTAGTGAGGGGAGTTCTTATTTCCTTAATAGATTAAGCTTGGTTTTCAATTCCAGTTAGTGCCAGCCAACTCGCTCATTGTGTCCTCCAAGCTTGCTTTCCTCTCTTGAGAAGGTAAAGGTTTAACTTGCTCCATCGGATGCATCACGTTCGGATGTTTTGGTTATAGGATGATTCCTCTTCCAGTTAAGTTGTTTGACCATGGATTGAATTCATGATTTGAAAATTTTAACTCAATGATAGGCCAGATTGTGCACAATAGATTATCTGGAATCAACAAAATTTGTATCCTAAATTCCTGTGTGTGTGAAACTCTTTATGATATACGACTCTGGGGTCGAGACTCGGGGATGGGTTTCTTCGCCTGAATAATGACTTACAATGAGGTTGATTTGGGTGAACAAATTTGGATTTTAGGGTTTGTGCGAGGGTTTGTTGGATTCAATTGGTGGGCAGAAACTAAAATCATTAAAATTTATATACCACCTAAGTTCTACTCTTTGTGTCAGCCTCTTGTGATATAGTATTGAAGGTGAAGTGCAGATCAGGTTTTTCATCCTAAAATGTCATGAGTGCAAAAGGTAGAAGACTTTCTATTTGGACTTTTGGATTTGCTTCAAAATGGTGGAGTAGTTTAGAGGTGAGGTGTAAAAAGCTGAAGTGATATAAAAAGTTCTTTGAGATTTGGGTCTGTAGTAAGTAGACAAACATGTAGTATCTGGGTTTCATCCTCAAGATGCGCATTAATAACCTATAGTCCACAGCATGCGCCGGATCTATGTTTAACTAACCAAACCTCACCTAACAACAACTCCTATTTGAGTCAACAGTGGCATGCGACCTAACCGCACTGGAGTTTGAACCTGGCATTAATGTCATTTGAGCTGCCAGGGCCGTGTGAACCTGATGCATGCGATAAGTAGCCATGTATCCCTCGCTCTGAGTATTATTGATCGTATGCATTCAAGCTATTCGGCTAATTTGAGAGATGGGGACCATAAATCGGTACACTGTGACTTCGGTACAAGAGAACCAACAGTGCATATCTTGTTTGCCAAATAGCTTCCTTCTCTTCATGGGGAAAGGAGGCAGCGACATCTAACCGGGTTCATCTCAAGGAGATTCATTTTGGCAACCTAGAAGTAAAGGAAAGGAGAGAGAGGAAAATAAAACCCTAAATAAAATACAGGACTTTATTTAAAAATGAAAACTTCCACAGATTAACTATACACCAGTTGACCTTCCCCGAAAATTCTCTCTGATGATTACAAAGAGAGGGGTTTTATTCTAGGCCCACCTCGATACATGAAAATGCAAAACCTAATAGTTTGGCTAAGTTGAGGACGAAGTAACCACACCAATTGAGTTGGTTGGCGTGAAAAGTTAAAGCAGCGAATGGAGTGAATTGTTGAGGGCAGGAAGGATTGCTGTTGGCGATGCAGGGCATGGCATGAAAATAAACCGCTAAGGCTTGGCAGTTTCGCTGGCTAGTGAAGAATTTCAGTGAAATGTGAAATCAAGCCAGGAGTTGGCGAGGCGATTACCTGAAAGCCGTGTGCAGTCGAGTTTGCATTGGGACTTGGTACCATTAGGCTGCAGGGTACGCGTCGATGAAATTTGGGGCTTAACGAAAGTCAACGGTTGATTCAGCGCTTTGCCCTCACATCTTCTCTGCGTCAATTTTCTTCCTTTGCCTTCGGTTTTATTGATTCTTGAGGCGATTGTTTGACCTTGGGACCAGGCTTCAAAAGCAGTTCAATGTGTCTGATGTTGGGATAAGTGCGTGAGCACTTGAGCCGCCAGAATACTCTCTCGTGGCATAATTGCCTTTCAAGAGAAGACTTAGACCTTTAGTTGTTGCTCAAATGAGCGTGATGTGTGAAAGCGCTCAAAACCTATCTAATGAAGTTGAGGTGCACTTTTGGGCTTAAGTCTGAGCGGCGTTATGTGCCAGCATTTGAGCTTCCGAGAGTACGTATGATGATTGCAAAAGTTGCAGTTGAAAGATTTATACGCTGAGCATTCTTTAAGCGAAAGGTGGCATCTGAGTGAAAACCGACATGAAGAGCCAAATCTTAAAGAACAATTTGGGTGATGTGGACTCATGTGATTACCGACTGATTTCCACTAAATTACAATGGTTCTTTATATAAGCAGTTCTTGATATCAATTATAATTTGTCCTCCCATTGTAACTGACATGGTTGAGTTTAAGTCTCATATGGTCAGGTGAATTATCATCTCATGTATGTTCAGTCATGATATCGACCTGTTTTTCATCTGATTCTGTGTTCAGTAAAACGGAAAGATAGGACTTTTAATCATCTTGCTCCCTGTGAATGAAGCCGGGACTCAAATCACTCATCTGCTCTGGCTCCATGATCCCGCTGCAGAGCCAGTGGGAGGGGTGCAGGCGCGTGTGAAGGCTCGCCAGATGGATTCTGGGGTGGTTACATACCATAGGCTGCTGAAGTATACCGATTCGGGAGGAACTAGGGTGATATCCTCAGGATCGATGAGAGCCTCACGTGTGGCTCCCCTCCATTTGCACGTAATGCTGGCTGAGACAGCTGATCTGAACGGAAATGGGTGATCGACATATGAGTGAGGATGCTTTCTGTGAAATCTTGTCAGTGGGTGGTTGTCTGGCGAATTAACTCAGACCTCTGAGTGAGTGATTGGGCTGATCTGCTGCCAACTACTCACACACGTTGTGGCGTGCAGATGAGGCTGTGAGATATGGCAGAAGCTCTGGGAGTGCTCCGTGAATCATCAATCTTTGGTAGAAACCGCGCGGATGGGATCTTGAAATCTTAGAACAGTAGTGTTACCGCTCATTGGGTGTAATCTGCGAGTGCGAAGCGTAATGAAGCAGATAATCCTCACGATCAATCTCATTAGGACTCCGGTATCTAGGATCAAGTTCTGGTGCTGGGAGCGTGTGTGACTCTTGACCGAACCAATTCAGTGGAGTCACATTCTGGGTGGGTTCCTCTGACATTAGATGTGGAATCTGAAGCGGGTAATGAAGTGAGTGATAAAGTGCCTCGCGTGCGTTGTTGGTGTGACCTCCCGGTAGGAAGGGATGATATTCCTTTGTTGATGTGGGGCTGAGTTCGAAGGCTTTGGGCCTCCCTGGACTCTCTCCTTGAGATTATAGTGATGGTGCAGTCCGTCAGGGAGGCTGTCGACGTGATGAATCCACGAGGGCTCTCCCGTGGGCGCAGAGGACGGTGATGTCTGGGGTGGGACGGAGGCCCGGGGGCCTCCCTCACCGGGTGTCTTGGATCTCACTTGTGATGCAGAATCGGGACCCACCTCGATCTGAACCATGCGAGATCGAATAAATCTTGGAAAGGGCTCGACTCGAAGAACTGCGGTTGGGCTGTGTCTCAGCCGAAGGGCTTGAAGGCAGTGAGTCATCTGAATCAAGCGTGAATCGGAGGCTCCCTTGTTGCAGCTCAGAAATTTGTGAAACCAGAGCTGTCTGACGTGGCTGGTCAGGACTAGCCAGACCAGGCCACAGATCTGGCCGCTGTGAGGGTCTGGTGATAAACTCGTAGACCTCTTTGATGTTTGGAAAGTCTGGAGACTCTATCTGCAGTTGCTAGCGGGATCAATGATGTGGTGATGGAGGCAGGATACGGAGCAGAGGCTGTGATCAGCCTCAATCATCAGGGTGCAGCTCAGTAGTCAGCATTGTGTGGTGTGAGTGCAGAGCTGGGAGCTGTTGTGATGATGTGGTCAATGGTGTGGGAGATCTTGAGGCTGTGGGAGGAGAATGTGAGTGGCAGTTTGGTTGACCTCAGTTGTCAGGCCTTTGTTTGTGTGTGAAGAGTCCACCAGTTCCATCACTAGCAGTTGTGACAATCACCACATCAGTGAAAAATTTTTAGTTCAATGTTGATCGACTTTTGAAACGTTACAAATGGTGACCACTATTCTCAGTGCCAAGATTTATTATGACCCTTTATGTGCCACGAATAAATTGTGGAGAGTGAACATAGGATTCAAGTTTTCACAAAAATAACACGAGTCTTCAAATTAGTGAAGTAAAATTGCGACTATGGTCGGTTTAAAACAGACAGGTTGATCCCAGTACTCGAGAGGTCAGGAGAGTGATCTCCTCATTATCACCGTGCTTCAGGTTGACTCCATGTTAGTTGCCCAAATGTGATCTTATCTCTTTGTGATGAAGCCACAGATTGAACAGTGGCGCTGATTGGTGTTGATGCTTAGACTAAGGCTTTCTTACGTCTTCTTGGTGATCTCTCACTGTGATTCCTGGACATTTTGCTTTCACGCACACTAACCAATTGGAAACAACTTCATTAGTTCTTTATTGATTTTCATTTTCCCAGCGGCTCATATTTGTTGTTCCGATGAAGATATTCAACTCAAGGTCATGTACCAAAGGTAAGTTGCATGACTCCATTCGTGATTATGATTCGTTGGCTGGCGAAGTAGTCTTCTCGGACGATTGTTTGCGGTTGGTTCGCTGAGTTGGCTGGGTGTCAGCACCACAAGTCTTTGGATAGCCAGTTTGCTCATCTTCCTCGGACATCTCAAAACACTCTGCCGGGTTTCGCGTCTGTGGCCCGATGAGGTGTGATGTTGGTAGGTTTAAGTTCACTGGGCCTAAGCTGCGTACTCTGAATCTGGCGCTGGATTAGCAGCTCTAAATCTGTAATGATTTCTCTGCCCAGTCCCCTGTCCATTGAGTGCTGGAGATCTGGATCTGTGTTTGGCTGGGGTGTTGTGGATTATGGCAGCGACTTGCTTTCCGGTGAGAAATGCCTTCTTCTGATACCATTCGCGCGTTTATCTGAAGATCTTTCAAAAGGCATAGCGGGCGCGTTGATTATGTCAATAATAAAGGTATGTTAACGCCGCGCGTAGGGCTACCGTGCACATGGCAGGATCACCTTAACTGCCCTCCTAAGTGCTTATGGAAATGGAAGTGGTATGCGGTATTTCATTGATCTCACTTCAGAATATGCTGGGCCTGATTCTTACTGCCATGGATTCTTCAACGGAGTTTGGCATGGGCGATCGGCCTCTTTTTCCGCTCCTCGGGTAATTACCAAGCCTTAACTTCATCCATTCTGAATTTGGATGACGAGCCTCATGGATTCCCATAGGATTTGGGCCCCATTTTGTGATGGAAACCTCGCTATCGCGCGCCTGCGCAGCGATGATCTGAGTGATTGAATCGCTGGGTTGTCATTTCAGATTGAGATTGCTCTCGGCCCATCTGTTCTCTTGTGGTGTTGCCTCTCGTTGTCAGTGCTTTGTGCCGGGTTACATGGTTCTATACGTTCTGCGACAGGTGCCCGCACCACCAGATTCGTAGCGCCATTCTCACGAAGAGATTGTGGTTGTTGCGCGTATTGTGAGGGGACTGGCCGGTTTAGCGAAGTACATGGCGGGGAGTTGGGTCTCCATGAGAGGTTAGGGTGATTCTCGAGTTAGTTATGTTATGCGCCTGGGCGTTGGATTATTGGCCTGTTTGTCGTAGTGTTGCATTACGACATCCGATCTCATTGCGAAAGACCGCCTGGACCATGAGTTCCTCTGCAGGTGCACGAGGGTTAAGGTTAATTTTTAAGGAATTGGTATGTATGTAGGATTTTCGATGCTTGTGCCTCTTGAAGGTAATTTGCCTTCAAGCTCCTCTCCGCCTGCTTGCTAGGGTTGAAATCTTAGCTCTAAATCTCTATTTCTTAATGATTACTTATAAAGCCTTACCAGGTTAAGCGTAAGGTCTCATCCTTTTCCAATTCTCTAGAGTTGGAAATAATCATTGCTTGAGACTTTAACCATCAATTTAAAAATCATGGCTTAGTCAGGATGCTTCATAGAAAGTCTCCTCCACACATAGTTTCAAAAGGCGCCTCATAGCGGAGGCGATACCAATGAAGTGGTTAGCTGACATCAAATATCATGTTATGATGCTGGGCAGCCATTGATGGTTTCATAAATCTTTCCCGACAACTGGTAAAATCTCTCACCATCATGAAGTGCAAAGGTATAAAGTTTGTCTCTTCAGGTGTGTAGCTAGTCTTATGAGCAGAAGAACTTCTTCAGAATTCAGCTGTGACTACATTGATTTCAATGGATTGAAGCCTCGATGGTTAGACGAATCTTGGCTTATGTACCAGTTAAATGGAAATGCTTCGACTTTAGCAAATCATGTCATCATACCTTCCTTAAGGTAGTGCAAACCTCCTCAAAATCCCTAATATGAGTGTATAGTTTCATTTGCCATCTTCGTATGTGGGGGTAGAGTCTGGAGAATAAGGCCTCTTTGCTACATGTGTGAGAGGTGCCCAGTCGGGATGGAGCGAGCTCTACGGAGAGGTGGATGCTGCAGTCCTCATGGTTCTATAGGCATTTGGATTCATGGGGGTTCTGGTGACTTTGTTGTTCCTCGGGTATGGGATCCATGGTATCGGTGTGTACACACTAACCCCTCCTTTGTTTGGAGTGAGTTGTATCTTAATTCTGTCGATCTACGTGTGTCTACATCCTTTGTTGCATAAACACTTATTACCAAAAATTTATAGAGACAAGAGAACCAACCAAGCTTGCAAAAGATTAAGTTAAATAACAAAAATTAGTGAAGCTAAGAAAGCGGTCACGATCATATAAGGTAATGGCGGCGATTCCTGCGTGAAGTGACAAAGAGGTAAAGGTTACGCTTAAGCCAGCGGTGTGATCCACAGTACACTTCAACTTACCGTGCGGATTTGCTTTCATCCCGACAGCGGCTTGTTTGGTCGTGCCGCGTGGCGTGAGCTTAAAATCAACAAAATTTATATACACCTAAGTTCCTACTTTGCCGTGGTCATTCTTCTGATATAGTGATAGTCTAAAGGTCGAACAAAGGGATGCAGGTTTCATCCTAAGGGTAATCTGCATGAGTGTAAAAGGTAAGGCTTTCTATTTGGACTTTTTGGATTTGCTTCAGCGGTGATGATTGAAAATTGAGGGGTGTAAAAGCGAAGTGAAGTGTGAGAAAAAGTTAACTTTGAATTTAGGTCACTAACTTGGTAAATTAGGGCAAGCCAAAGAGTGTCCTCGGGTTTTTATCACTCGCGTTATGTGAGCAACCTGTAGTCAGCAGCATAGCGGGATCTATGTTTAACTAACAAACCTCACCCTACTTGACAACTCTATTTGAGTCAACGGGTAGCATGCGACTACTATGGCCCTTTCGATTTGAAACCACTGGCATTAAATATCATTTGGAGAGCATAAAGACATAATGACCGCGGTGCATCAGCAACCAAGTAACATATCTGGCATGGAAATTATTGGCGAATCAATAACATTCAAAGCTATTCAACCCCTAATTTGAGAAGATGAGGACCATAAATACGAAGTACACGTATTCTCAGTCTGAGGACAGCATGCATATGCCCCTGACCAAGCTAGCTTCATCGTCTGCTTCAAGGGGCTTATGCAAGCATCTCTTGAGTTGTCATCCTCGAGAGGGTGTTTGGCAACCTAAATAAGGGAAAGGGAGAGAGAGGAAAATAAAACCTAAATAAAATCTTTGAGACTTTATTTACAAAATGAAACTTTTACAATTCTTCTCTCCCCAAATTCTTGCTTCCCAAAATTCTCTCTATTGATTACAAAAAGAGAGGGGGTTATAGGCCATAATACATGAAATACAAAAAACCTAACAATTTGGCTAAGTTAAAGGACAAGAGGAGTAATACACCAAATTTGAAATCGGTTGACATTAATTACAAAACATGACGGTGCGTGGAATTTCGTTAGGACTCAAGAATTTCACTAGGTAGCTAAATCACAAGGCATAGCTTAAATAGAAACTTCGCTAAGGTTTACAATTCACAGCTAATAAATTCTCACTGGTTAGATAAATTTTCGTGAGTAGCTTAATCACAGAAATTTCGCGGTGTGAATTGAATACTAGCTTAAAACCTCACGTTCAGCTTAAACCACATCACTAATCTGCGAATTCTCGCTTAACTCCGCGAAATTTTCGCAATCCCAAATAAATTTTCGCAAAGCTTAGTTAAAAATTGCCGGGTTTGTCGATTTTCACCGCTTGTTCGCCTTCTATCGCATCAATTTTTCTTCACTTCTCATTTAGTTTTTTCATTGATTCTGGTTGGTCGATGGCTGACACTTGAGTTCAAACTTCATGATTCATCATACATCCTTGACATTGAACTCTAAAGGGCGTAAAACCCGCAAAATGCACCATAAAAATACTCTAAATGGCGACAAGTGCTACTAAGGAGACTCTCAACACTTCAATCGGGCAATGACATGATTAATGCGCAAAAAGCACTCAAAACCTATCTAATATAGGGTTCAAAATTGCACTTTTTGGGCATTAATCATTAATGTTTGGAAAACTAAAATTTAAATAAAATAAAATGTAAAATAGAATTCCTTGAAGTGTTAGGTCATTGGGGTTGGATTCTCAGTGGCAACCGAGGGTTTCTAGGTCTCTTTCCTCAGGTTTGGGAGGATGACCTATACCATCTCCCAACCGGACTTTCATTTAACTATAAAACTAACCTCATTAAATCTCTTCGAAAATGGCATCTACTGACACATTAAAGCTCTCATTCAGAACACAAGTCACCTCTGCTCACCTTACAATGGCTCATAAATGATAATCAACTAACATCACGGCATCTAACATTAAGTATCCAATGAGCCCAAAATCTTACCAAGTAACAACCATCCAAGGAATCAAAAGGGATCAAACCTAAAGTTAAAAAGGAAAACAAAGAACTGAGTGGATAATTCGCGTGAAAATATGGAGCCCTCAAGATGCCTCAGGATTCTCGTGACCTAGTGTACCCTTAATTTCAAGGAGGAAGGGTTTAGTCGCTCATCCTCCAATGTTGTCATTCTGAGGTGTTCACACCTAGAAAATGAGAGAAAATGAGAGAAAATGAGAGAAAAGGAAAAGAGGCGGGAGCACTGAAAGCTTCCCGCTAAAATGGAATTTTATTAATGGGAGAGATGATCATAACAGTGTCTAGTCTTAGGGCTTTTATAGCCAAACCCCTTTACAAAATTACAAAAATAACATAGAAAACACTATTACAATGGGGGCAAAAAAGGAAGAAAACCAAAAGAGGAAGAAAAAGGCAAAAATTTAAACGGCAATGTGAATTCAACAGTAGGTGATGAACAAAGGGCAAGTGCGCAGAAGAAAATTTCGCAACCTCGCAGTACCCCGGCCTACTCCTTTATATTTCTCGCTCTTCTTCCTTCAGCTCGATCCGCAATGTCAGCCTGACCTCGAATTCTTCGCTTTGGATTGACTAGACAATTTTGCATAAATAGCTGCAAAACTACAAAATTAGCCACAAAATGCGATCAGTAGAATAGCAGAGACCTTAAAGTGCAAATTGGGTTAATTACGCTGGTTAGTACACAAAAAGTGCTCAAAACCTACAATAAACAGGGTTCAAAATAGCACTTTTAGAGCACTAATCAGCTTGTTCCACACTCATCTACCCACATGGGTTTCCCATTTAGCACTCGATAGTTGAATGAGGTCTATTTAAAAAATCACATAAAAGGGTAGGCCCTCGATCACATTCATAACTCGAAAGACATTCTTCAGACTAGGATTACAAATATTTAAGCAACGAAGACTGAACAAGTGTTAAATTGTTGAAAGCATCCAATTCATGTACTCTACTCGGTTTCTTAGGCGTTGTCAATTATTCAAAGCCATATCTTCCAAGAGTCAGCTGCCCCATTCGGTGACTCTTACTCGTCATTCATCTCCTACCAAGCATTCCAGGAGTGTCTCTAGTAAATTTAGTTAACCTATTGTTAAATATACTGGGTAATCCATTTTTCCAAACCATGGCGGGGGCATTTACTTAAGAGCTCTTTATAACAATCCCATGCATAATATAATGTATCTCCCTCATTTTGAGTAAAATTATGTATCTCAATCCTCATTTTTCATGCTTTTGCTGGAAGGAAAATTTTTAAAAGGAACTTACGTACCAAGTTGTCACAAGATGTGATGGAGTAAGGAGGTTCCGAGTTTAGTGATTCGTGCCACAGTAGGTGTACTCGGAATCAACAATATTTGCAACCTAAATTCCTACTGTCGTAGATAAGCTACCACAAAGATAAAGGGGTTTTTGTGGTCGAACCTGGGGTGGATGGGTTCTTTCGCACAAAATGATTTACAAGTGATTCAAAATGGTGAATTCCCATTGATTTAAAAAATAGTGGTTTGAATTGTTTGAAAACTGAAAATAAAATGAAATAAATAAGAAAGAACTCCTTGAAGCTGCCACACCGGGGTTCGAGGTCCAAGGTGAACGAGGTTCCCGGTCCTTTTCCTCGCTAGCCGAGGATAGGACGCACTCCATAGCCGCCTTCGACCTGATCTCATTCGGTCTTAAACCGAACCCTTATAATTTTTCTTTTAAAAAAAATGGCATTTAATGGGCATACATGCTCCCAGACAGTTAGAACACACCTCCTAAACCTACCCTACAGTAACTAATAGAGGGCAACTAATCCAGAGACATGATTCTAGCACAAGCACCCACTAACCCAAAAGCTTGCCAAATACAAAGTTAATCTAGGTATATTTAAGAGATTTAACCCTAGAGGAGAGATAGAAGCATTAAATGACTCAAATGCTACATTAAAACTGGAGAACAATCATTTTACCAAATCATTACCTAATAGCCCCTCTTTCTCTGATGGAGTGGAGGGTTGTTTCAACCATCCCTGAGTCACATCCCAAAGTGGGTGTTCAAGGTGAGAAAGTGAGAAAGGGAGAGAAAATGAGAGAAAAGGAGAAAAGAGGGAAAACTGGAGCTCTTCGTAGACCAAAAGTTTCTTCACCGACCAAAAGTCTCCTTTACAGCAGGTGTACAAATGGCTTATATAAATTACGAAGACAAGCAAATTACCAAAATCAACAAGAGGATTAACTATTACATATAAATGGGAAGAAACTGTAAGAGGAACAAAAGGCAAAAATTGAACGGGCAGCCAGGAATAAAGGTTGCAGGTTTCAGAAGTGAACAAGTATGATAGTATGAATAAGGGCAAGGTGAATCGGGCTCGCAACTGTGGCGAAATTCTCGTTGTGTTGTGAAATCTTTCTTAATCCTCGCAAAATTCCTCTCGCAATGCCCATTTTCATGCATTTTCTCTTCTTCTTTCTGTCGACCAAGAATGTCGAAGTTCTAATTTAATTCTGCTTAGATCGACCAACAATTTTAGGCAAAATAGTTTGGCAAAAAACTACAAAATTATCCATAAAATGCGATTAGTAGAATAAATATGGACCTTAATGTGGAAAATCGGTTTAATTACGCTTGATTAGTACATAAAAGGTGCTCAAACTTTGTGAATAAAACAAGAACTAAATAGTTAACTTTGAGCACTCCAATTACCTTCAACCTAAATGTCATCATAGTCCCAAGAATGAAAGAAAGAAAGAGAGAGTAATCAAAACAAAATCAAAATTATGTTCACAAAATGAATGGTATTTCAAAAGGTTAGAATGAGCACGCCCAATCCTTAATGAGAATCACCAAAACCTCAGCTCAGGTCAACTATCTCGAGAGAATGAATGCCATACAGAATTGAGTATCAAAAGAGCCTCCATCTCGGTGAATCAACCAGAAACTTCCACCAAAACCTAAGTGTTTGTTTGATCAGTTCTTTACAATAAACTGCTAAACTACACTCTCCCCCCAACCAAGCTACTGCCTACACTTAGAACACTAACCATGTAACACCCCAAAAATACCCTAGAATTTTTAAAATAAATTTTGGCGTATTCGTATATCAATAACTCGTATTTTTCTGAAATTGTAAAATGGACTCTAAGGGTTATTTGCAAATAAGTTTAGATGTCTAAGTGAATTCGAGAAATAAATAAGTAAGGGAAAATAATAGGAGACTTAAATGAAGAATAATAGAGAACAGAGGGACCCAAATACAAAAAGAAAAAAATGATGATGAAGGAAAGGACATGTGGTATGTAGGAAAGAGGGATGAAGCTCCTCTTAAAATACGATTATGAACCATAATAGGGGTGAGAACAGAGAAAAGGGAGAGTTAGAGAGAGATGCTTCATCTTCTCTCTAGATTTTCCGACAATCGTAATTCATAGGTCTCCGCAGCTAAGAGGGAAAGTCCTTCCATCGTGACAATAAATTTTAAGTAGAGACCTAATCTGGACTTTCAACAAACTGTATGAGGTATAGTCTCTCCTACTTGGTCGCTTCACCTTTGCAAGGATTGTGGGTGCTATCTTGCCTTAGGAATGTGGCTGGTTGCATTTTAAAACCATGGGAAGCTACATTGCAGAAGTAGCTAGCTGAACTCTTAGAGTTGATTTGGGCATGAAGTGAAGGGAATTTATGTTCGGTCTCTTCAGAATTGTAGCCACATCACCAACTTGATGTTAGGCTTTTGAATTTCTCGATTTGGACCTCTGTAGACTAAGTTATAGTCCTTTACTGAGGTCAGCTCCAGCAATCTGGTCGGGTCGGGCTTCGCTAATTCGGTCAATCCACCGACCTTATAATGGGTTTTTGGGTCGGAAAGAGAACTTGTCAAGAAGTCCTTCAGAATTGTATCCACATCAATGAACTTGATGTTAGGTTTCTTTAATTCTCAATTCGACTTGCACTGCTATGGTCTTTTACTCGAACAAATTAAAATGGGTGAGTGGTCGTCAAACAGGTCAGCTCGTCAAAGTTGACTACGCATGACCTCCAACTTCTGGCTAGTCACATCCCCTTCGCTTCAACTCCGATTTAGTTCTGACTCCTGCGGAAAGCCCATGGAGTCAAGAATACATTGATATGTCTTGAGGGAGGATGTTAGATGTCAGGACTGAGGTTTGAATGAGCTCTGTCACTCAGGTGCGCTGTCAGCTCAGGTCACCACAAGCGACCACGATGACCTCCAACTTCTGGAAGGTCATTCCTTCGCTTGAAACTCCTGATGAAGGCCTGACTCCTACTGAAGCCCATTGAGTCAAGAATACATTAGTAGGACTGAGGAGGATAGAAGACGTTTAACCGAGGTGATAGATCGAACTAGTCCAGGTCAGGTCAGCTCACACTGGGGATTTGATCATGGTATGACCACTTCGAAGGTCATAACCTCTGCTCAACTCGATTCAGTGATATTTGACTCCTTTGGGAAAGCCTACTGAGTCAAGAATCCATCTATATAGCTGTTTAAATTGGAACCTACATTAACCTCTGAAAATCAATCCAACCAAAACTACTACTACGCATGAATAATATTATTCTTTAATGGTTTTAATGTACTGACGACAGAAAAGCCAAATCACATCAGATTCCAAGGATTGGAATCAA
Source organism: Tetrastigma voinierianum (assembly GCA_016808115.1). NCBI lineage: Eukaryota > Viridiplantae > Streptophyta > Magnoliopsida > Vitales > Vitaceae > Tetrastigma > Tetrastigma voinierianum. Next base: position 5,297,212 of record JAEQBH010000911.1, on the reverse strand, counting down.
AGTGCAAATATTTTGGGTTTGTTTCTACTTACTCATATTCCTCTTTCAAAATTCCAGGTTGCTGAGCTGAATACATTCCTCGCTTCAAGTTTTTTGTATGTTTGTTCTAAAGCATATTGAATTGATTTAATTGATTTGAGAAAAGTGATCAGGAAATGTTTGCATATAAAAATTGCATGATGAGTTGAAAATAAACTGAGAGGTTACATATTGTACTGTATTTGCTTATAAAGGATTCAACGCCCTTAATAGAATGTTAACCGCTTATTTCAGATTAAGGATAGATTATATACCAATAGGTCAAATAGCCAGCATCGCGAACTATCACAGGTTACTCTCATCGAAGCCTCACGGATCAGACGCAGAGGTTCATCATTTGATTGTTTATAACCACAAGAGCCCAAATGCGGTGACCGCATCGTTATAAACCATGTGATACCCAAACAAGTAGCCTCAAATGACCGCGCCGACTCGATATCCCGTATATCGAAGACATAAAGCAATTGGCATGGGCATAACTGAATCGACAAGATAACTAATGATTTGCACAACTGAATTAGATTTATGATAATCAATTTGATTCTCATAATTGAATCACGTAATCGAATCGACCGCAGAATTCGAATCGAATTTAGAGCATAATTGGAATTGATTTGAGATTGCGAAAATATTGATTGTGAAAATGTATTTAAGGGATGACTAATGAACTATAATTTATTGTATATATGCAACAAAGTATATGTATTGTATTTATATTAATCCAAAAGATCGAAAGTTCAATTATTAAATCGTATGAATTGGATTTAAGCCGAATCGAGAATGGACTAGATAGGAACCACTAAGCATGAAAATGCTTAATGTATTGTTTACCAATGCGCAGTACCAGTGATAGATAAAGGATCGAAAGTTGACTCCAAGATCGAGGAGCGAAATACAAGAAGGAAATTTTTGAGTATGCCCATGCAATCATTTCATGTTTTCGATATTGATATTATGTAAAAACAATTCGAACTCAACATCTATTTGTAAAATCATTGAAAATGCTTTGAATGCCTTCATAGTAAATGTATTCAGAAGATAGTTTATTGCTTGCCTAATGAATTGCTTCCAAGAAGATATGATTTTGAGTGATCGAGTTTAGTCTTAGTGGCATCCCTGACTGAGTTCTGATCCCCAACGGGTCGCCTGCAAGGGGCGCCTACAACTCACTGCACGAGCTAGGTTTGGCCGGCTCATAAATGATTTTGAAATCGTTTGTAAATGATTTTGAAATAGAAGTCAACATGCATTTCATTTGCATATAAAGGATGACATGACTCGACGCTGGATCTGGCTGGTTCAATAGGATGCATGGACGGTTCCTGGCCTCCCTGTGTGGTCGATGGGGATGACCAGGACTCGCCCAAACAAATTCCGCTTAGTGTGGAAGGTGGGCAAGCATCCTATGCCCCAACAATGAATGAATCGGGAATAAGGGCAGATGACTTCTTTGGGTATCCCAATACAGTTCAGTACTGCAAAGAGCCGAGCAACCAGTCGCAATTATAGCGACAATATCGAGAATGGTGCGTACCGACCAGATTTTATGGAAAAAAAGAAAGAGGATGAGCCTCTATGGCGTAAAATCGCCTAGAGAATCGAAGAATGCCAGGCAAATGCACGCACGCCAGAAGAGTAGTTGGAATGTGCGACCACGCCATTGCAGGATGAGGGGGCTTATCACAGTGGTTTGACCAGGACCGCACCACAGAGAGTTACACGTGAGTTCTTCTCGATGAGTTCAAGAAGCACTATGTGGGTCGACGTCCAACAACACGAGACTCGAGTTTCATAACTAAGTAAAGACATGAGGTGACCTAATATCGTTATAATTCACACTTGAGCAAGTATGCTCCTGGAGACACTCAGGAGCGGGAAGAAGTGCCGTAAGTTCGAAGATGGCCTTAATGACCATATCGAGCTCCATGTCATTATTTTGCCACAGGATTTCTCCAAAATCGTGATACGCATCGAATGTGGAAAGAGGAAAAGAAAGAGGGGAAAATAGAGAAAAAGATAAAGATGTGAAAGAAAACCCTGGCCGCCCAGTCACAACAACAACAAAGGAAGAAATTTAGTACCACAGTGGTTCAATCACCCAACAAATACCAAAGCTACTGATGTGAATACCATCACTAACACCGTCAATGCGAGTACACCGTATGTCCTTATGAGAACGCATCGTCCCCACTGTCTCATTGTGGAGAAATCATAGAGGAGAATGTCGAGACTTGATGCGCTGTTTGATTTGTGGATCCAAAGAGCATAGAAAGCAAGAGATCGGTTTCAGAGCTCGCTCATTTACAAAGACTCGCACTCGTACAACTTAGCGGGTAGTAAAAGAATAAGAGTGTTGCATCACCGAAAGCGTTCGAGACAAGGGACACAACCAAGGGTAGGTAAGATGGTCGGCTCAATGTTAGAAAGATAATATGCGATGAAAGCAAAGTGGAAGATACCGACGTCCGATGATACCAGAATTTCCCAAATCTTTGATACTACCGGGGAGACGCATTGACACCTCAGTCATAACCCACCATATATTTGCACCGGACATAGCCCAACTCGGGGTAAAGTAACCAAGGAGTGAAACCGAATATGACATCCGTGACGAACCCACTGGCCATAGTGTTATTATGAACAGAGTGTATAGATCATTCCGCCAAAATACGAGAGTATGAATTTTGAGATTTGATTGAAAGTTATCATTCGTGAGCTTGATGTGATATCGGGATGGACTCGGTTGTCCCGACATCAAGCAATAGTTATTGTAGAATGGAAAGAGTAATCCTAAGAACACCAAATGAAGACGGCAACTTTCACCTGAGAGGTCAAAATCACCTATTCACGCGATATCCAGCCACCGCTGTAACAATGGCGCTAAAGGATGTGAAGCCTACTGCCTAAGGTGATTGATACTTCAGAAAGGCAAGGCCTAGTGTATCCGATATCCCCACCGCAGTTTAATTTCTCTCGGAGGTGCTTCCTAAGAGTTACCGCCGTGATCGCCCCACTGTGAGATTGCCATATCGACGCGTACTGTGCCACACCGCATCCATCACAATCAGATAGAATGGCTCCACTAGAGCTAAAGGAATTGAAATCAGCTTGCAAGAACTACTAGAAATGGTTTATTGCATCAAGTGTATCACCACATGGGGAGCTCCCGTGCTTTTGTTAAAAAGAAAGATGGTACATTTCGCCTATGTATTGATTTTAATAATCGAACAAGTTAACTATGAAAGAATAAGTATTCAAGTACTCCGTAATAGATGATTTGTTTGACCAATTAAAAGGTGCAAGTATCTTTCAAAGATCGACTTGTGATCTCGAGTACCACTCGCTTGAGAATTAAAGATGTCGATGTGCATAAGACTGTATGGACGCGATATGGACATTATGAGCTCCGTAATGCCGCTTGGATTGACAATGCTCCACGCTTATGGATCATGAAATTGAATTCCTGCTTTTCCGACCAGATGTGGATCAGTTTGTCGTGAAGTGTTCATGTGCATTTACATTCTCGTATTCAAAAGATCACGAAAGTTTATTACACACCTTGGTAGTGTTGTAGACTGAGAAAAGAGTACCAGATGCAAACCGAAAGCAAGTATGAGCTGGGAAGAATGGAGGACTTTCTCGGGCATATAGTATCGAAAGAAGGAATCCGAGTAGATCCAAAGAAAATAGAAGTGGTCATGGAATGAAAAAGCCACCAAGAAATGTTATGTATGCGTAGTTTCCCCGGACCGCAGATACTACGTAAGATTTGTTAAGGTTTTCTATGATCGCAGCCTCAATGCATTTAGATTGTCTTAAAATAAAGTATGAACAGGAGGAAAAATGTCAAAGAAGTTTTGATAAGTTGAAAGCATTCTAACCGAGGTTCCTGTTTATCGACCACCACAGAGAGAATATGTGATTTTTAGTGATGCTGTCGCTAAATGGACTCTCGATGTGTCCTAATGCAAGAGGGTAAAGTGGTAGCCTATGCTTCAAGACGCTTGAAGCCGCATGAAAGGAACTACCTCACGCATGATTCGAATTAGCCGCAATCAGATATTTCATACTAAAATTGGAGACATTATTTATGGAGAGAAGTGTTTCATCTACACTCCATCATAAGAGTTCTAAGTATTTGCCTCAAGTAGAGCTTAATCTAATAACGAGATGGATGAACTGATAAAGATTATGACTGCTGGATTGATTATTATCCGAAAGGCTGTTCTAAATGCCGACGCCTGGTGCAGAAAGTCAATACGAACGCTCGAAGGCCAATGCCCATTTGTCATTATATGACGGGCGGGTGGGTCGTGAGTGGCGCAGTTGATAGCAAGACTCGAAGTTTGTTGAATCAAGGCTAGAGGACAAAAGAAAGATGAGAAAATTTCGGCCACGATAAACGATTGAAATGGTAAAGAAAACCGAGTTCACAAAGAATTTAAAATGGAAGTTTTATTATGTTGGACGGCTCAGAAAATTCGATTGTAATGATTTGAGGAAACGAGCATCGGAAGAAAGTACATAAAGGATCTTGCCATCCATCCCGTGGCACAAAGATGTATCGAGATTTAAAAATGTCATTCTCGTGGTCCCGATGAAAAGAGATGTACGAACTTGTAACCAAGCGCTTCGTGTGTCAAAGAGTAAAGGTGGAGCACCCGTTCCTTCTGGATTACAATTAATGTAATAACTGAGGGAAATGGGACCAAATCACCATGGATTTTGTGGTCAATATCGGCAGGAGAAGGTATGACTCGGCCAGTCATAGTGTAATCGATCGACCAAGCCACCACTTCCTACCATGAGAACCGACTATCCACTGACAAGCCAGCGTGAGCCGTACATCAAGGCAAAGGTTCGCTTACACGGGATTCCTTTATCCATTATTTTTGACCGAGATCCGAGGTTTACTTCGAGATTCAGAAAATTCAAAGAGGCCTCAAGCACTCGACTAAATTTCAGCATGCTCCACCCACAAACGGATGGGACAACTGTGAGAGTGATCCGCATTCGGAAGATATGTTAAGGAGTCAGGATCGACCGAGGGCAGCTGGGATCAACACATTTCTTTAGTTGAATTTCAGGTACACATCAGCTTCAACTATGAGTTGAATGGCACTTTATGAGGCTTTATATGGGAGAGAAAATGTAGAACACCATCAGGTCGGGACTGAATTGAGTGAAAAGAGGTGATCAGTCCGACTTGATACAAGAGCATCAAGAAAAAGTGAAATGATTAGAGAGAGATTGAAGGTACACCGATGACGTGGTAAAATCATATGTCGGCTACGAAAGAAAAGATATTCAATATGGATCGCATAAAAGTACAGCATCGCTGAAGAAGCGTGATGAGATTAAAAAGGGCAAGTCAGAGCCCTAGATTTATCGTTCCTATGAAGTGATTGAGAAAGTGGGTCCATGGCATACAAAGGCAATAATTTTTTGACTTGAGAAATCCATAATGTATTTCATGTCTCAAATGCGGGTGAGGTATAGGTCCGACCCGTCACATGTAGTCTCTTCGGAGACAATTGAGCTGAGAGCATATTTGACGTATGAAGAAGAGCCAATGAGGATCTTGGCTCGTGAAGTGAAAGAATTGCGGAACAAGAAGATTCCGCTAGTGAAGGTAAGCAAGTGAGAAACCATAAGATCAAGAGGCTACTGGGAAAGTGAGGAAACGATGCAGTTAAAGATCCGAGAATCGTTTGACTAAGGTAATTTCAGGACCTAAATTTTATTAAGTGGGAGAGTTGTAACACCTCAAAATACCCTAGAATTTTCAGCCAAAATTTTATGTATTCTGCATAATCAATAACTTGGTATTTTTTCTCGAAATTGTAAATGGGACCTAAGGGTTATATTTGCAAATACAACAGATGTCTAATGACTGAGAAAATAATACAGAAAAAGAATAACAGAGACTTAAATGAAGAATACGAGAAATAGAGGACCCAAATACAAAAAGAAAAACATGATGAAGGAAAGGACATGTGGTAGGTAGAAAGAGGGGGAGGAAGTTTCTCCTTTTAAAATACGATTAAGTGTGAACCATAAGAAAAGGAGAATAGAGAAAGGGGAGAGTTAGAGAGAGGTTTCATCTTCTGTGATTTTTCTCGACAATCAGACCATAGGTCTCCCTGGCGAAGCAAGAGGGAAAGTCCTTCCACGTGACAATAGCTGCAAGTAGAGACCGGAATCGGGGACTTTCAACAAACTTCATGAGGTAGGTCTTCTCCTACTTGGTCGTCTTCTACCCTAAGGATTGTGGGGTGGTTATCTGGCCTTAGGGGAATGTATGGCTGTGGCTTTAAACCATGGGAAGCTGCCACATTGTAGAAAAGGCAGCCTAGTCGAACCTTAGAGCTGATTTTTGGGTACATGAAGTGAAGGGAATTTGGTAGTACGCTCCTTTCGCACTGTAGCCACATCAATTAAATTGATGTTAGGATTTTGAATTTCGATTTGGACCTCTTTAGACTAAGTTATAGTCCTTTTTTACTGAGGTCAGCCCAGCTAGTCTGGTTCCGTCATTTTCGCCAATTCTGGTCAATCCAGCCAGACCTTAGAATGGCTTTCGGGTCGGAAATAAAGCAGAATTTGGCAGTAAGCTCATTTGTGAATATAACCACATCAATAAACTTGATGTTAGGCTTTTGAATTTCTCATCTGGACTTCTGTAGACCAAGTTATGGTCTTTTTACTCCGAACAACAAATGGGTGAGTGGTCGCCAAACGCTGGTCAAACAGTCACCGTCGTTGACCACGCATGACCTCCAACTTCGGAAGGTCATATCTCCTTCGTTTGAACTCCGATTTGGGTGTTCTTGGACTCTATGGAAAGCCCATGGAGTCAAGAATACATTGATATGCCTGAGGAGGATGTTAGATGTCAGACCGAGGTGTTTGAATGAGCTCGTCACTTCAGTGCAGCTCGTCAATTCAGGTCGCCTCGTCAAAGTTGACTACGCATGACCTCCAACTTCAAGGTCATATCTCCTTCGCTTCAACTCGATTCGGTGATATTGACTCATGGAAAGCCCATTGAGTCAAGAATCAATCTATATAGCTTGTTTAATTGAACTCATACTAACCTCTCCGAAAATCAATCCTAACCAAAAACTACTAATACGCATGAATAATATTATTCTTAATGGTTTTGAATAGGGACCATGAGGAGGAAAAGCCAAATCATGATTGAGATTCCAAGGATTGGAATCAAAGTGCAAAATATTTTTGGGTTTGTTCTACTTTACTCATATTCTCAAGCCAAAATTTGAAATGTTTGTTCTTCTAAATCATATTCCTCGTTTCAAGTTTTGCATGTTTGTTCTAAAAGCATATTGAATTGATTTAATTGATTTGAGAAAAGTGATTGTGAAATGTTTGCATATAAAAATTGCATGATTATTGAAAATAAACTGTTTATACAAGCGCATATATTGTACCATATTTTGCTTATAAAGGATCGGAAACTCTTAATAGAATGTTAACCGTTTATTTTCGTATTAAGGAGGATTGGTATACCAATAGGTCAAATAGCAAGACGCGAACTATTGATGTCACTCCGATCATGCAGGCCCAGCTGACCAGATTCTGCAGTGTTCACTATTTGATTGTTTATAACCAAGAGCCCAAATGACCGGTATCAGGTTATAAAACCATGTGATACCGGCCTATAGCCCAGCGGGATCGTGCCGGTGACTCGATATCCTCAGATATCGAAGACATAGGTTAAATTGCTAAGGGCATAACTGGAATTGATTGGCATAACCGAATTGATTTGCACAATTGAATTGATTCGCATAATCGAATTGGACTGGCACAACCTAATCAATTTCGTAACCGAATCGACCGCTAGAATCAATCGAATTTAGAGCATAATTGAATTGATTTGAGATTGCGAAATATTGATTATGAAAATGTATTTATGGGATGATCAATGAACTATAATTTATTGTAAGAAAAAGTAAACAAAGCATATGTATTGTATTTATATCGATCATCCAAAGATTGAAAGTTCTAATTATTAAATCGCATGAATTGATTTTAATGAACTTGGAGAATGGATTTGTATAGAACCACTACATGAAATGCTTAGCGTATTGTTTTATCAATGCGCAGGTACCGAGTGATAGATAGTGATTGAAAGCGGACTCAAGATTGAGGAGCGAGTCATAAAGAAGGAAATTTCTGAGTATGGTTCGACATGAATTCATTTCATGTTTTCGGGATATTGATATTATGTAAAACAATTTGAACTCAACATCTATTTTTGTAAATCATTTGAAAATGCTTGAATGCCTTCATTGTAAATGTATTTTGTGAAATATAACGCTTTATGGGCTTGCCCAAATTTTAATCGCTTCCAAGAAGATATGATTTTGAGTGATCGAACATTTAGTGGCATCCCTGACTCGGGGTTCGATCCGCCTGAAACGGGTCGGGTCGGGTAAGGCGCCCACAAACCAACCCAAATAGATCAGGATCACCTTATTCCACAACTCTTTTAGTTGTAGATGGAACGCTGAGAATCACCTCACTAAAGTCCATAACGGGATTCAAATTCATGAATCTAAACTCAATTAAGGCTTAGGCATCAAGTCATAAGGATCTTTCAATTCACTAACTCTTCGTGTTTCACCCCGACTCCCAATGAGGGATTTCGAAACCCAGCACCTACAATTTGTTCAAACCTCACCCATCCACCAATGTAGCGAGAGCACAAAGTCGATGACTCAACCGGGCCATTTAGGGCACCTGATTTAAAGACTTTCGCCATATACCCCTGACCGTGCCAGGTTCAAGGCTAAACGCAGAATTTTCTTTCTTTTTCTTTTTCTTTTATTTTTTTGTCCTTTTAAAAAAGACACATTGGCCTTCTTTTTTCATAGTCCTAACCTATTAAAGGTAGTCAACGAACTAGGGTAGTTTCAAAGCTTAGGAGTGTCATACTTTTTCAAATTATTGAATAAACTGATGCACGTGTGTGGTTAGCTAGAGGTGGAAGAAAAAGGTCGAAAGTAACAAGAATTCAACTAATCATCCACTCAACTAGGCATGGAATCAATCTAACATCAACATGATTGGACAATGTTTCAATTTTTCAAACTGCAGGCTAGGCAAAACACAAAAAAAAAAAAAGGGTGTAATTTTTGAAAACTGCAAGTGAAAGCTGTAAAGTGTGTATTATATGAAAAAAAATGACTATGTTTTCAGATTTTCAAAAACAAACTAACAGCTTCACGAGCAAAACAAATAACTGTACAAAAGGAAACTAAATAGCAAGTAATTAAACTTAACAAAATAGACTTGCTCAAAATGGAAACAAAACACACAAAAATGCCACTTCCTTCACTAACTCTCCCCCCAACCAAATGTCTCATTTGTCTACAATGGGGCTCAAATTGGAAAGTTAGGGGAGGAAGTGCTACCTCCTTGATGAGATGTACACTTTTTTGGATAGGAGACTTCGCAAGCTTTCCATCGAGACCTTATTCACTCCATTTGAGCTTCAAATAAACAAGTTAGGAGAAGAAAAGAGAGGAAAAAAGTGACCAGTTAGAGAATTTTGAAAATTACACCTTCATAATAATTTCAATAGTGTTCTTTCTGCCTATATTTGGATTTTACACTCTCTAATCTTTCTAATGGTACCAAAATTACCCAAAACGGAGTTCGATGAAAAGTATGATAAAACAAATGGGGGTGCAAAATGAGCGCAGAAATTTTCGCAACCTGCGAATTTTGCGAAAATAATTTTTTTTTTTTAATTATTATTTGATATATATAAATAAAACAAAAGATTTTTTTTAATAAATAAATAATATATATATATATATATATATATATATATATATATATATATATATATATATATATATATATATATATATATATATATATATCATAAAGATAAAAAATGAATAGTGCAGGAGGGAATGAATAGTGCAAGAGGGAGTAATAGTGCAGGCTGCGATGCGAAAATTTGCAAGGTTGCGAAATTTTCTAGGGACCTGCAAAAATAAACACATAAAAAATTAAGAAAAAAAAATGCAAAAAAATTAAAAATAGGTTGAAAACAAAAATTAACTTAAAATTAAAGAAAATTTAAAAATAAAAATTAAATAAATCACAAATAAAACTTAAAGTAAAGCAAATAAAAGTCTAACAAAAATTAGAGTGGCTTCTATGTTACTACAGAAACCACTCCTATTCAAGTAGCTCTTTAGGATTCATGAGGCTTCAAGAGATAAGTCCTCCATGAACCGCTGTGAGGAGTCAGAGCGCAGTTGAGTTTACCCTCTATTTTAAGCACTCGCCTTCTCTCATGGTGCTAGGAATCAATGGTGCCGGAGGAGTGATCATGCAATGGATTCTTTCATCAATCAATTTCAATCGCTCTTTATCAATCTCCCTCCCGCAGTTTGTGAGCACGTGCTTCGCACTCGCCAATCGTGCACTCTCATCTCGATGCCTACTCCGGCCTCTCTCCGACGAAGCTTGTCGCTTGTGGAAAATATTAAGCTCCAAAGTCATATTGCCAAAGGTAAGATACATACATGACTCATTCGACAACTGATTATGTCATTAGATGTGGCCAAAATGGCCTCCCAAGTATGATGGGCACTGTTATACCCTTCACACCTACCCATATCAAGAACTACTAAGTCCAATTTATTAATAAAATGACTTATCTTTCTCGAATTAAAACATCCTCAACTATAATACCTTTAGGAATTTTACCGACGATAAGTTAAGGATAGAGGATGTTGGTGGTTTTTTAGCTTCCCAAACCTAACTGCTTATACACCGAGTATGGCAAGAGGTCGACATCGCTCCCAAATCCAACAAAGGCTCTATCTATGCAAGCTCCTCCTAATGTTGGATCGAATGGTGGGGGACCCTGGATCTTTGTATTTCACTAGGGTCTTGCATTGAATGATGGAGCTCACTCACTCTGTTAGGAAGGTCCTCTGATGAGCTTAAAAGTCATCTATTTTTAGTCCATTTTTCTGTTTAATTTTCATATAAAAAGAGACAATTACTTTACAGAAATATGAAGAAACTCACCCATCTGTTATTAGCAGGTAGAATGGAAGAAAGAAGAAAAAGCAGTAGAAAAATGCAGAAATAAGTGGAATAAAAATGCAATAATTAGCAGAGTTAATGAAAAAGAATCAAGCTGAGTCTCTGATGCGCTTTTTGAAGCTTACACGGGCCCACCCATGAGGTCGCGACATGGATAACAAGATATCGAGGTCACGACTTGAGACTGCTCTTGAGAAAGCTGCAAGGAATTGAGCTGACGTCGCGACATGAGATCGAGGTCCCGACATCAAGAGCCACAGTTGAAAGCTACAGAGTCATAAATAGAAGTCGCGACAAGAGATTGATGTCGCGACATCTGAAGACAAGTTGAATGTCGCAGGCACGTAAGCCGACGCGACTGAGATCGAGATCGCGACATCGCCAGCCACCGCTGAAATATATACAGGGCGTGCTCCAGATGTCAATGCATTAGCGATTGTCAGCTGCGACACCAAGAAACAACCAGTTGAAAGCCCCAAAGAACTAAGTTGATGTCGCGACGTGAGATTGATGTCGCGACATCAGGAACCAGCAGATGAAAGCTGAAGGGAAATGAACTGCTGTCACGACAAGAGGCTGAAGTCACGACATCAAAAACACCATCAAGTGAAGACTGCAAGCCATAAGCTGATGTCGCGACAAGATATTGATGTCGCGACAACATGAGCGACCGCCTGAAGCTCTGCGGTTCCCGGCGATGATGTCGCGTATTAGCATTGATGTCATGGCATCCGAAGACATCGCTTGAAGATCAGCAGATGACTTCGAGCTGAGGTCGGCTGGGCATATCGACGCCGCGGATATCAGGAGAGAGAAACAATTGAAACCCGCCAAGACATGAGAAGATGTCACAGCAAGATATTGATGTCGCGCGACATCAAGAATGACCAAATCAAGGTTACATAGAGTGTCGAGGTCGCGACGTTAGATGATGTCGCTGACATCGATGATGTCACGACAAGGAAATCAAGTCGCGGACTTGAACAAGGAATTGGCCAAACCATTTTGAAACCCACAAGAAAGCTACATCGGGATTAGGCCCAATTGAGGAACCCTATAAATACGCTAATTATCCACTCTCATTAGCGTAGCCTTGGCTACCCACACGGTGAGGTCCGATAGCCGAAAAGCTCATTTTCTTTATTTTTTTCTTTCTTTTTATTTTTCAATCTTTATTTCGCTGCTTTTGTGAAAGCGTGCTATGCTCTCGTGATTTTTATTTTCGCCAGATTTTCCGACCGGATGTTATCGCTTGAGTTGAAGTTTCACATTTCAATTTCTTTTCAAATTACTACCTCGAATGTTTGGAAGTTCGCATAAATTTCGAATTCGATTGTTTGGCCAAATTGCGCTTATTCTTATGATCGAGGAATGCCAGTATCGTAATTCAAGAATTGAGGAATCCAGCTTCCATTATGAACGCAGAGTCAGAATTTATTCTTTCGTGAATGCTTCCAGCAAATTTTGTTAATTTCGCTTAAAGAATTTACTGGGTTTCGGGGTTTATCGTCTGGATCTGAATATCGCTTCTTATACCCATAAGATTAAGGCCATTGCTCGACATTTCAAGGAGGTCCCTCTCCGAAAGGACACAGTAGACATTCCGAGAGTAATGTACATTTCTTGAAGGTATACTAACCTCGCTATTAGGGATTCGAGCTTTGTAAGTTCACTTAGATAAATCCTCTCTCACTAAATCAAGAACGAGTTGAATGAGTTATCTATTTAAACAATCAAAGAAAGTTCACCTCAATTCGATAGTGAGGCCAATCTGTGGTTAATGCGGATCTAATCAAGGAAAGGTTGATCTATTCTAATTTCGAGTGAGGAGCACCGAAGTTGCAACCTCTCGCTTGACCGACAACTTGGGAGCTAAGGCATACAGTCCATAAAATGGGTATGAAGTATTGCAAAGAAAATACCCGTGACAAGGAAGTCCCTTAGTAAGTTATCTAATTCCTCAGATTCGAGAGAATCGTGTCATAAATTAGATAATGAAATGTGGAGTGTGGAGAGATCCACCGCACTACTGACGCATTTGGAAACTCGAGATAATCAAGAAATTTATCGTAATTAACTACGTGAATCGACATAGTTCACTATAACTGCTTTTTATTGATGTGTCCTCCGAGGATAACTATTCAAGATTCATTCCTTTATTAGAAATTCATTATTCTTTATTCTTTTATCTTCCAAGATAGTCGGATGGTTCACCTATTTTCCTTTGTTCGCTTAATTTTCCGAATGACTCCACGCCGGATCCTACTATCATTTTCAGGTCCAAATAGTATGGAAATTGAGTAGTCGTGGTAGTTGATTTAAATTCTTGAGATCTCTCGTGGATCGATATCCGACTTAAATCCATTTTATTACTTGAACACCCGTGCACTTGCGTATCATCGTATCAAAACCAACTTTGAAAATGATTTACTTAAGAGATCGGGTGGTTTATATAGTATAAGGATAATAAGTTCTACTGCGGCGTCGCTGTCGATTAGACAATAGTCCTCGGCAATAGTGTTTGTAAATTTGTACGAGATCTTTTGGGTCCTAAGTACTGTGTTTTTGGTGCTGTTGCCGGGGATTAGACAATAGTCCTTTGGTAATAGTGTCTTAAATTTGTATGTGTGTTTTGGTTCGGTCATCATCCTCTTATCAACATTCAACCCTCTCTTAACTGTGCACAGGTCTTTTAAGAATTTAGCATGGGTTGGGACTGCGACCCTATGTCAAGGATGTTGACTTTCACCGCTTTAGCACTTCCAAAATTTAACTCCGCTGAGGCCTTTTTTCCTTTTTAAGGTTCGAGGAAATGGAGGAGGCATGTTTTTCTTCATTGAATCTTCTTTAATAATTATTTGATCGGACTCCATTTCCTTTTCCTGGTTGGCCTTCAACAGTTTGACACCGGGTCGCTTCACTTCTTTTACCACTCTCAAAGTGATAACACTTTTACTTCATCCCATTTTTTGGGCAGGTTAATCGAGAAGCTCAATCTACGTACCCCTAGGATTGGGTTGTGTCCGAAGGAATCTTTCCTTTCTCTCATACCTCCAAACAGACAGTAATCCTGGTGATGGAATACTGCAGATAATCTATTTTCTGATTGAGATCACTTTGGAGCCCATCTATCTTTTTGTTCAGGGTGCTTTCCACAATATCAATTCTCTGGGCTAATTGCACATTGATTCCCTTTTTCTCTTCCACAAACTCGCCTACCACCTTGCTCAAATTTACAATAGCTTGTTCAACAGGAGATGAGGTTGGTGGTGGCTGTGGTTGAGATGGGGAACCACTCTGTTGTCGTGCACTAAGGGGGACATGAGCTGGAGGGTCTAGCTTCCAAGAGAGATTGGGATGATTTCTCCAATTGGGGCTGTATGTATTGTTGTATAGGGCATTGGGTGGTGGTTTTCTTTGACCAACAAAATTTGCCTGATCAGAAAACATCTCTCTTACTACTGGAATGGTAGGACACTACTCTCCCACATGCTCAGTTGATTGACAGATGAAGCATAGCTTGGCCTGTAGAGGGACTTCAGTCACTGCCTGGACCTCATGTAGTCTTTTTCCTTCCAGTTCTTCCACCCTCCTAGCCAAGGTGGATAGCTTCGCCTTCAATTCCATGTCTTCTAGGAGTGAGTTCTCATGCCTCCTTGAAACTGGCTTAAGGCCTCATTCTTTCTCGGCTTTCCCTGGGGTCAGCTCATCCTACGCCTAGAGGTCTCTCGCATAACTCGTAAAATCCATGGCTTCTTTTCCGCTGATTTTACTTAGAACCCTCCAACATGGTTTCTAACAACCGTCTACAGTGTGGACATCCCATCATAAAAGTGATTCACCAGCATCCATGTATCAAAGCCATGGTGCGGATAGGCACTTATGGTCTCCATATATCTTTCCCTGCATTTATAGAACTTCTCATTATCATTGGCTGCGAAAGTATAGATCTGCCTTTTCAAATTGTTGGTCTTGTGCATGGGAAAAAAATTTCTTGAGGAATTCAGCCTGCATCTCTGTCCAATTTCGTATTGTCCTCGGCCTTAGGGAGTTGAGCCAAATCTTGGCCTTGTCTTTCAGAGTTAAAGGGAAGGCTTTCAACTTCAGTAGCTCCATATCAGTTGCACCCTCCTTGAAAGTTGTGCAAACTTCCTCGAACTCCCTAATGTGTTTGTATGGATTTTCATTTTCCATACCATGGAAAGTTGGGAGCAAGGGCACCAGATAAGGCATGACAGTCACATCTTCTACAGGAGGTATAATACATGAGGGTGCACTCACCCTTGGTGGGTGTATATGGTCCCTCATTAACCTATAGGCATTAGGGTTCCCCTGCATACCCTATTGGCTCTGTTGCTCCTCAGGTGGAGGCTCCATTTGACCACTATTCAGGCTTACTTCAAAGCCTTGTTCTTGTGGGGCACTGATCCTCTCTAGCCTGCCTGTTGTGTTTCTATCCCAGTGGTGCATAAACTGCTAGGAAAACAACACAAACAAACAACCAATAAGCAAGCAGGGCTACCAAAAAGGTTAATGTTACAGACATAAAAACAAAAATGGTATGGATAGTATGTGGCTCAAATCAACCTAGCAAAGTTGAACTTAGGAAATAAAAGTTAAGACAAAAAGATATTAGAATTCACCAACACTTGTGATGAGGATCACAAGTTCAACAGCTTATCACTTGCACTAAGGCACCATCCCCGGCAACGGCGCCATTTGATTCATGCCACAGTAGGTGTACCGAATCAACAATATTTGTAACCTAAATTTCTACTGTCGTAGCAAAGCTACTCGGCAGTGATGTTGGTTTTGTAGGGTCGAACTCAGCATGAGTTTTCTTCGCAAAGAAATGATTTACAAAGGATTCAAAATGGTGAATTTCGGGCCAGATTGGGGGTGTTGATTCATGCCACAAAGAGTCGAAATGAATCAACACATTTATATACCTATAGCCCCATCGCCGTAGTCAAGCTACTGGCAAAGATAGTGGCTCAGGGTCGAACACGGGATGGGTTTTCATCCTAGAAATGGTTTCAGACAGGCACTAAGGTAAGGCTTTCTATTTGGACTTTTTCGATTTGTGTCAAAAGTCGTAAATGGTTTAAACCGAAATTGCAAAACCGGAAAATGGTAAAACTCGAAATTTAAAGTGAAGAAATTAAACTCTAGATTTAGGTCACCAACTTGACAAACTAGGCAAACACATGTCCTCGTGCTTTATCCTCCTATGAAGTCGAACACAGATGCGCTTATACCCCTTTATTAAAACCCCAACATCCCTTTATCGTTTTCTAAGGCTAGTAAAGACCATCTAAAGAATCACAAAGGCATCTCTCACCCGAGCACTAACCCTAAAGTATGGAGTATTGGCCAAAACAATAAAAGTCAATGTTATTAACCCAATTTGGAAGAACCCCTAACATGTAAATGCTACCGCAAGTAAGGACCATCTAAAGAGCCACAGTACCTGTCACTAAGCACTGGATCTAAAGCATGGAGAGTATTGGCCAAGACAATAACATCCCATGTTATGCAACTGAATTTTGAAAATAAGGGCCATAAATACACTACCCGTGACTTTAGTACAAGAGTAATACATGTTTAACCCCACCACTAAGCTAGCTTCTTCCTCTTCAGCAGAAGGAGGCTTAGCCAAGCATCTCTTTTGAGTTACTATCCTCAAGAGGTGTGTTTACACGGGAAAGTGAAAGAAAGAAGAGAGAAAGAAGAGAGAAGAGAGAAAATAAAGCAAAGCTTAAAAACTTTATTTACAAAAAGCAAAGAAAAACTTTACAAATCACCAAATCCTCAGACATTCCCTTCTATCCTCCTCTCCCTTTATTACAAAACATGAGGGGTATTTATAGGCCTCCTCAAGGTATGAAAATACCAAAAACCCTAGCAACTAAGCTAAGTTATAGGATAAGAGAGTAATTCACCAAGTTTGAAGGCGGTTCAGCATTAATTACAAAGCATGACGAGGCATCATTTTCGCTAGCTGTGTAGAGTACCGCTTAACTAGCGAATTTTGGCAAGTGTATAGCGAAAATTGGCAAGGGTCTAGCGAATTTGGTATGTTTAGCGACTTGGCAAGGTTGGAATTTCGCTATTAGCGTAAATTTCGCTAAGCCAGCTTGAAATTGTCGCTGAGAAGCGAATTTCGCAAATCACAAGTGTGTTGGTTAGCGAATTTCGCAATGTGTGCCGAGATTTCTAACCGCTTATGAAGTTATTGCGAAATTCGCTAAGATTGCGAATTGGTTGCCAATTGTGTTGCGAACTGTTCGTTTTGCTGTTCGCATTCCTCTCGCCATGTCTTCAACTCCGCATTCATTTCTTCCACTTTTCCTTTGTTTTTCCATTGATTGGGCTTGTCGATCGAGACTAAACTTCCAACCATGATTGATCATTTGCATCATGGGTTGAAGCCTAAGTGCATAAATACCTACAAAACAACCAAAACATGCTCCAATGGCATAAGTGTTACTAAGGTAACACGAACACTTCAATTGGTTTATATGACATGATTAATGCACAAAAAGTACTCAAAACCTATCTAATATAGGGTTCAAAATTGTACTTTTTGGACACTAATCACACCCCCCAACCGAAACGTTGCTAGTCCCTTAGCAATGCAAAATAAGAATTGAGATGCATGTGGTGATTTTCAAAAGGTTGTGTTTCAAAAGGTTATTGTACTTATATACAAATCCAATATTACTTAAAGTGAACAATTGAAATCACTTGAACCCATACAAGAATAAAATCCATAAGAGAACAATTTTTAGAACAACACTGTTTCCATGATTTTCAACTTGGATTTCCACCTAAGTCTAATGGTTCATTTTGTATCTAGATTGAGTCAATAAAATGCAAAATTTGTTCCCCCCCAACCTAGCATTGACATGGCCTTAAACTGTTGAACAATTAAGATAGGGCTGGTTACACTTCTCTTGCTTTCTCAATTATATCAGAGGATGCAATGCTTGCAATCCGATCTCACCAAAGTCCGTAACGGGGCCCACCGATGACTCCAACCAATTAAGGTTTAGGGCATCAAGCCAAAAGGATCTTTCGACCACAAACTCTAAAGGTTTCACCCCGAACTCCGAATGACTTCGAAAATCAAGCACCTACAATTCGTTAGACTCTACCTATCCACCCATGTAATCTAACACTAAATCGATGACTCTAACCACTATACAGGCATTTGGTTTCAAAGGCTTTCGCTATACACCCTCGGACCGTGCTCGAAGTTTCAAAGCAAAAATTCACGACTTTATTTTCTTTTCTTTCTTTTCTTTTTTTTTCTTCTTGCTTTTTCTTTTCTTTTTCTTTTCTTTTCGCTCTTTGGAAGACAACATTGGTCTTCAAATGTGGGTAACTCAAACCTATCCTAGGTTGCCAACATACCTAAGGCCGGCTATGCAAAGCGAAAGAAGGCACACAATTTTACAGCCTATAAGAACAATCTGGAGTGCAGTGTGTGAATTAGCATAAAGGGGGAATTTCAAGTTGAGCATGCTGGAACAGTGACTGAACACAAATTGTTTCAAGCATGGCATTTGTTCTAGCATATAGGTGACAAATATGATGATTCAATTATCCAATTTAAAGCAATTCAATTGTTCAATTTGAAGCAATTCAATTGTTCAATTTGAAGCAATTTAATTATGTAGTTTGTTAAAAAACACATACTTCAGGCTATTATTGGGGACACAGTAAACACAATATGCAAAAAGCTGAATATATATATATAATCTGAGTAGCTTTTGATATAGCCAAAATGGCTAGTACATGAATACCAAAGCTAAACACAAAAATATCACCGCCTACTATGGCTAATACAAAAATCCTAATCAAAATCAGTAGGCAGTTGATAAAGCTGATAACTGTACATAAATGTAAAAGAAACCTAACCACCTCACCGGCCATGTGGTGGGCGTGTGAAGTTATCGGGCACGCCAAAGATATCCAAGGAGGTCACTGAACGCGGAGCTTAGAAATGCCGGTGTTCGGTGCTCCAAACCCGAACCCACCAAACCAACCACTATGCCATGCAATGTAGGCGCTGTCATCTTCTTGATAGTGGCAAAAATCTGAGCAATGGCCACTAACTTCAGTTCGCACGGCATGCGCGATGGGTCGACTTACCTTTCGGGAGCGTGTCGCTGGTTTCTTGATTTATCGGCAGTGTGTGGGCGTATGTACACTTGGTCATCTCGAGGAGCTTACTCGCGTGGGTTATTTTGGGGGTTGGGCGTTGGCACCAGGATTCAACTTCATGGGGATTGGGTTGAAGGATAGGTTCTCGGGGCTCTTCCCCCTGCTTCATGTCCACTACTCTCCCCGCTTATCAAGGCACTGATGGTTCTCTTTGTCCAAGGGCCAAAAATTAACTCGCATCCTCAGCTTCCTCGTGAGCTCTAATGATTCCACTTTCAATTCCTCCCGAGGTTGCGCTTGAACTTGCTCTCACTCCAAATTGCTCTCAACAAGCATTCCTTCATCCTTCGACTCTTCCTCTCGCATGATCAAGTCGCTGGCAAGCTTTAAAATTGAACACGTAGTTGTCCAATTTAAGCTCCATTTCACTTTGAAGTCCATCGCCCTCTTGTTCAAAGGAGCTCTTCACTGTCTCACTTCCCTATTAGCTCAACATTCACCAATTTATTATCTCTATGAAATTGTCCACTTGTTTGCTCAAATTCAGGATGGCTTGTTCAACAGGGGATAAGGGTGGTGGTTGTTGCTGCTGGGAAGTGGGGGAATAACATGGAGGTTCAGGAGGTGCATAAGTTGAGGGAACACTATAGACAGTGCACTCATCCATTGGTCTCTATATTCCCTCATGCATCTAGGTGGGTTGATTTCTCTCACAGTCAAGGCACCGGTATGGAAGGTTCCCGTAATCCCTCATCGGCCATGTAAGCTCTAGGGTTACCTCCTCAGACCGTTTGCTCTCCATATGGGTGTTCCATTTTCTCTCAATTCAAACCACTGGAAAACAATCCTGCAGTAAATATGGCACACAAAAACTGTCCTGCAACACTTTTTTTTTTTTTTTTTTTTTTAAATTGCAAAAAGGTTAAAATTAACTAACATAAATTAAAACTGACTGAATGAAAAACTGAATCGAAAACAAAGGCGCGATCGCGAAAGTGAAGCAAACTGCAGCTCCTCTAATCGAAGGTAAAAGAGGTAAAAAGGTTACCTTCTTCACTTGTGATGTGGATCACAAGTACTCTTCAACTTACTATGGGGTAGTTTGGCACCATCCCCTGCTAACGGCGCCATTTGATTCGTGCTACGCATATCGGAAACGAATCAACAATATTTATATACCTGATGTTGCCCCACGCCGTAGTCGCCACCATAGTGGTCTAGGGCCGAACACGGGATGGGTTTTCATCCTGTAAATGGTTTGCATTAGGGCATGAAGGTAAGGCTTTCTTATTTGGACTTTTTTCGATTTGTGTCAAAAGTCGTAGAATGGGTTTAAACTGAACAGAAAACTGGAAATGGTAAAAACTGAAATTTAATGTGAAGAAATTAAACTTTGAAGATTTAGGTCACCAACTTGACAAACTAGGGCAAACACATGTCCTCAGGTTTTATCCTCCTATGCGAGTCAACACAGGATGCAGTTATGGCCCCTTTTTGTTTAAAACCCTAACATTCCTTTATCATTTTCTAAGGCTAGTAAAGACCATCTAAAGAATCACAGTGCATCTCTCACCCGAGCACTGAACCCTAAAGTATGGAGAGTATTGGCCAAACAATAAAAGTCAATGTTATTTAACCCTAATTTGAAGAACCCTAACATGTAAATGCTACCTCAGAGGCAAAGTAAGGACCATCTAAAGAGCCACAGTACCTGTCACTAAGCACTGGATCTAAAGCATGGAGAGTATTGGCCAAGACAATAACATCCCATGTTATGCAACTGAATTTGAAAATAAGGGCCATAAATACACTACCCGTGACTTTTAGTACAAGAGGACAACATGCTTTAACCCCACCAATTAAGCTAGCTCTTCCTCTTTCAAAGGAAGGAGGCTACAAGCATCTCTTGAGTTGTCATCCTCAAGAGGTGTGTTTGGCAGCCGGGAAAGTGAAAGAAAGAAGAGAGAAAGAAGAGAGAGAAGAGAGAAAATAAAAGCAAAGCTTAAAAAAAACTTTATTTACAAAAGCAGTAAAAAAACTTACAAATCACCAAAACTTGTATTCCCTTCTATCCTCCTCTCCCTTTATTACAAAACATGAGGGGTATTTATAGGCCTCCTCAAGGTATGAAAATACCAAAAACCCTAGCAACTAAGCTAAGCAGGATAAGAGAGACCACAAGTTTGAAGGCTGGTTCAAGATACTACAAAGCATGACGAGGCATCATTTTCAAGTACAGAGAATTTCGCTTAACTAGCCGACTGGCGTAAGTGTATAGCGAAATCGCAAGGGTCTAGCGACTTAAGTGCGTTTGAAGAATTTGGCAGGTGGGAATTTTCGCATAGCGAAATTTCGCTAAGCTAGCGGGCCAAGGAGAAGCTTAATTTCGCAAATGCACAAAGGTAAGTTGGCTGGGGCGAATTTCACGCGTGCCGAGACGATTGCGAACTGCTTATGAAGTTGTCGCGAAATTCGCTAAGATTGCGAATTGGTTGCCAACAGGTTGCGAAATTGCCTGTTTTGCTGTTCTGCATTCCTCTCGTCATGTCTTCAACTGCATCTCATTTCTTCCACTTTTCCTTTGTTTTTCCATTGATTTTTGGGCTTGTTGATGGCTGAGACTAAACTTCCAACCTCATGATTGATCATTTGCATTGTATTGAAGCCTAGAAGTGCATAAATACCTACAAAACAACCAAAAACATGCTCCAAATGGCATAAGTGTTACTAAGGTAACACGAACACTTCAATTGGTTTATATGACATGATTAATGCACAAAAAGTACTCAAAACCTATCTAATATAGGGTTCAAAATTGTACTTTTTGGACACTAATCAGGTGTTGTTAAAAACATTGGGTTGAATTGTTTGAAAACTGAAAATAAAATGAACTAAAATAAGAAAAAGAACTCCTTGAAGCATTGGGCTACTGGGTTTGAGGTCCTAATGTGAATGAGAGGTTCTTAGGTCCTTTTCCTCGCATTGGGGAGGATGACCTATAGTCATTTCCCGAACCGACTCTTCATTTGGCCTTACAAACTGAACCCTTATAATTTTTCCTTTTAAAAAAAATGGCATTTACTGGGCATACATGCTCCCAGACTGTGAGAACACACCTCCTAAACCTACCCTACAACAACTAATAGAGGGATCCACTGAACCCAAAAAGCTTGCCAAATACAGGTTAATCGGGGTATATTTACGAGATTTAACCCTAGAGTGAGAGATAGAAGTATAAATGATCATAAATGCTAGCATTAAAACGAGAACAAGCCATTTTACCAAATCAAGTACCCGCAGCTCCCTTCTTCAAGGATGGAGGGATTTTAGCCAACCATCCCTTAAGTTGTCATCCTTAAGGTGTTTGGCAAGCGAGAAAGTGAGAGAAAGGGAGAGAAAATGAGAGAAAAGGAGAAAAGCGGGAAAATTGGAGCTCTTCGCACCAAAAGTTTCTTCACAAGACCAAAAAGTCTCCTTTACAGTGTGTACAAATGGTTTATATAGCCACCAAGACAAGCAAAATTACCAAAATCAACAAGAGCACTTAACTGTTACAAGGACAAAATGGGAAGAAATCAAAAGAGGAACAAAAAGGCAAAAATTGAAACGGACAGCAGGAACAGTGTCACAAGGCTGAGAAGTGAATAGTGCGCATGAGGAATGAATAGTGGCAAGCAGGAAGCAAATTTCGCACCCTGCGAAATTTCACAGATTGCAAAATTCTACAAAGTTAGTAAATCTCAAGAATCCTACAAAAAATTCTGCGCGGCTCCATTTTCATGCATTCGCTTCTTCTTTCCTTCTCGGTTTATGATCTACAATGTCAGTTCGACTCGAATTCTTCGCGGCTTAGATCGACCAACAATTTTGGCAAAAATAGCTTACAAAACCACAAAATTAGCCACAAAACACGCATCAAGAGAATGTACAGTGGACCTTAATGTGCAAATCGGGTTGATTACGATTAGCAATAATAAAAAAGTGCTTAAACCCGCAATAAAATTGTGGTTCAAAATAGCACTTTTTAAGCACTAATCATTTAGCCAATGCTTTGCATTTTGATTGGTGCCCCAAGATTCTAACACTGTAACCAGAGACTTGTTAAGTCCCCAGCAGATGCACCAAAAACTTGATGTGATCCAAGTTGTTACTCCTCTTATTTTAAACTATTTAACTATAACTTGGTCTGCTTACTGCAAGTGCACAGGTCAATAAGAAGTAAAGTGGATTTTTAAGTCCAGATATCGTTCCCATATAGATCAATAAGAAATATCATAGATTAAGTACTTAAACTACTCAAGGATATCACTATTTGAACTCAGATTTCTAAATTGTAAACCGACTATTTAACAGAGTAAAGATAATTAAATAGAAATATTTTTAACAACGATGTTTCTAAGTCGAAGTAAACACAGAAAGAGTTCAATACGACTATTAGCTTGCACTTTTATTCACATAAAAACAAATTCTTGTTATGGCTGAATCTCAAACTGGCCTGGGCAGAGTATGTTAGTATAGTCTTGAAGAAAACCTTCACCCACCATATATTTAACAATTTAGACTACCATGTTCCAAAACCAAGGCAACATGTGTCTAAAATGCTACTTTTATGATCTAATTCTCTTTAAGACTTGGATGACTTCCAAAACCAGGACACTTCAACCAATTCTTTGGACTAAAGTTAACTTTCTCCTAAAACAAGAGTAACACAAGCTCTCTTCAACATATTTAATTCATCATTTTGCAGATTAACCAATACATTCATTTCTATTGACAGAACCAAAATATTTTGATTAAAATGAGACAAGCTCTTAAAATATTAATTTCATGTACCAAGATATCACTATTCTTAGCCTTAGGAACACACCTTATCTGTCACTAGAGGGGATCCTGGATATCAGGTGTTTGAACATTTCCTTTGGTTTGGTTCATGGAATTAATATATCAAGCACAAGAAAAATACACATCTTAACTAATTATGTAAATTCAAAATTCAACACCACAACCTACATTAAAGCTTTGCAAGCATAATATTCACATCACCAATCCCTTCCAATAATGGATTTAGCCTCCCATCACTGGATTACACATAACAATGACAAGTTGTTTAAACAAGTCCATTATGATCATAATAAAGAAAATAAGGAAGAATAATTCAAACAATGTTTTCTGCTTCACTACAAGTTCAGACAGTGAATGGAGCTTGGTTTTCAATAATCTATCCTCAAAAAATCAATTCAAATAAACTATTCTAATAAAAAATGAAAAATTACGAAAAAGGAAAAAAATAAGAAAAGTATTTACAAACTTTTCCCTATACTATACTTTGTTGCTTCTCGCTTGCTCTCTAATCTAACTCTCACTCTACATTCCCGTTCTACATACATTTCTGTGCCCTTTCTCTTTCTCTTTATAGTCCAACCATTGTTGGGCCAAAATTCAAGGCAAATTTTGTGGACTTTAATGCAAGCCCATAGGATGATTTTTTTTTACAAGAGTTACAATGTCATGACATTGTTGCACCTCATATGTATCTTTTGCATTGTTGTGAGGTTGTCACGACACTCCACTAATGATTTTGCCTTTGATACTAAATTTAGATTGTCGCGACATTATGTTGATTGTGGTGACATTTTCTTCTAAACTTGTTTCTTCCATGTCTGTCATGACAATGTGCTCTTGATGTGCAACTATTGACCTCTGGAATAATTGTCACAACAAAAATAAATTTATCGCGACGCTAGGAGTTACTAGCTGGTCTTCAGGGATGTCGTGACACTGTCGTGTCATTCCTGCTTGATATTCCTTTTAAATGGATGTCGCGACAAGATTTTGAATATCGCGACAATGTTCTGCTCTTTCTCCGAGGACTCTTCTCTTTTGTTGTCGCTACATAAGTTGCAATGTCGCAACATATCTTTTGCCATCTGGCTTCAGTTATGTCGCGACATTGTGTGCTTCCTGCTTTAATCTTTCCATCACCTTTTCTTGTTCTTTTTGCTTCCTTTAATCTTGATTCCTACAAAACAGTAATTTTGGTAAATATTCCATAATTTTGCAATAAAATAAGCATTAAGGCCTCAATTATGCATGCAAAAATGGACTTAAAGCTATATGAGTTTCACACTCATTAAACTCCCTCAAACTTAAAGTTTTGCTTGTCTCCAAGCAAAGAAAAGAATCTTTGCTTGCCCTCAAGCAATTTAGTTAGACTTAAAGGCCATTTTTCTTTCAATCATCCTTTTCAAATAAATCAGCACTTGAATTCAATGAAATGTCAGTTGTGATATGAATTCTAAACAACCCTCGATTCTAGAATAAATAAAATTTTCAATTAAGTTCATTTAACAAACAAATAAGTCATAAAGTGTAAACAACTTAGTTCATGACTCTTGATTTGTAAGTGTGTGTTGGCCTTCCCTCTTTAACAAATTAGCAAGTTAGTTAATCTTCTGAGATATTATGTAGAAGAATGGAAGTCTCCTTAGATTGACTTAGGTCTCATAGGCTTGTTGGTCATACGATTCTCCACTAATGTAAGCATAGCACTACCTTTAGGAACAAATAGGTCTTTTAGGCTTGTAATGTATGATTTGGGTTTTGGGTAGTTAATTGGACATTTAAGGCTCAAGTTTACCCAAAATGCATAAGCACTCAACATTTGGCACTCACACTTCTCATCCTCCAATTTTCTACTAAAAACAACTTCCAAGCACCCCTAAACTTGTTTTGGTGCATCAAATTGCATACTCTCCATTGTGGCATTTCTTTTTACCACTTTCAAACTTTGAATTCAGTTCCTCATACTAGAAGCTCTTCTCTTTTCATTTTTGTTCAGGGTTTTGGGAATGTTGCAACGTTTTGCCTTCTTAAGCTTTCTACCACCCATAGCGAGCTTTGGGTTAGTAACTCCTATACCATGTGGCATTAGGATACTAGGTGTTGAAACACCCCTAAAAACTTAATTTCTCAAGGGAGGAAGGCTACAAGACAAAACACATTCCCCCTTAATACTTTTGTAATTTTAAGCTTCTTACTTTTCTTTTGTTCACATCTTTTCTTCATTTCTCATCCCAATTGATCTTCCTTTCACATCCCCTAATCTACTGATTCGTGCCACAGTAGGTGTACTGGAATCAACAATCTTTATAACCTAAAACTCCTACTACCATAGCAAAGCTACTGCAGTATAGCGGCTCTAGGGTTGAACTCAGGGATGGGTTTTTAAGGTTTTTTTTTTTTTTTTCCACCGTAAGCGAGGGGGGTGTGTGTGTGTGTGTGTGGGGGGTTGTGTTAGGTCAGCAGGGTTGGATTCATAGGGCAGTGAGGGTTTCCGAGGGTCCTCTCCTCGCGTTGGGAGGATGACCTATAGTCATCTCGAACCGGATCTTCATTAATTATAAAACTAACCCTCATTAAATCTCTTTGAAAATGGCATCCACTGACACATTAAAGCTCTCAATCATTAAAACACAAGTCACCTTGGCTCACCTTACAATGGCCCATAAATGATAACTAACGAACATCAATGGATCTAACATTAAGTATCCAATGAGCCCAAAAGCTTACCAAGTAATAAGCATCCAAGGTGAATCAAAAGGGATCAAACCTAAAGTTAAGGGAAAGCCGGTACGACAGTGGATGTGTGAAAACATGGAGCCTTCGCATGCCTCGGGATACACTTGCCTAAATGGCCTCCCACTTCAAAGGAGGAAAGTGTTTAGCTGCTCATCCTCAAGTTGTGTCCCTAGAGGGTGTTTGGCTACCTAGAAAATGAGAGAAAATGAGAAAAGGAAAATGAAAGTGGAGAGCTAAAAGCTTCCCGCCAAAAATTTATTAATGGAGATATCCTTAGTAGTCAATAGTCTTAGAGACTTATGGCCAAACCCCTTTACAAAATTACAAAATAACATAGCAAACACTATTACAATGGGAAAAAATAGGAAGAAAACCAAAGAGTCAAAAAAGCAAAAAGCGGTGCGAAGTCAAGGATGAGCAGTGGAAAAGGTGGAAACCGGTGGCGGTGGCGGGAAGTAATTTTGCAGATGAAATTTTGCAGGTTGCGAAAATTTCACAACCCTGCAAAATTTTTGCTGTGCTCCATTTCCTTTGTATTTTCTGCTTTTCTTTCCTTTTGGTCTCTAATATGCAATACTGAGTTTGACTCAAATTCTTTGTGCTTGGATCGACTCAACAATTTTGGCATAAATAGCTTGCAAAAACTACAAAATTAGCCCTGAAAATGATCGATAGAATAGTAGGGACAGCAATGTGCGTCGGGTTAAATTAAGTGATTAGTACACACAAAAGGTCTTTCAAAACCTACAATAAATAGGGTTCAAAAATAGCACTTTTTGAGCAATCACACCACTAACCTACATTGCTAGTCCCTTAACAATTAAGGAAGAAAGAAAGAGAGCATACAAAACAAAATCAAAATTATGTTCACAAAAAATTATATTTCAAAAAGGTTGTGAATGAGTAATGTCTAACCCTAAGTAAGAATCATCAAAGCCATGCCCAATAACTATCTTGAGATAATGAATGCCATACAAAATTGAGTATCAAAATGAGGGTGCAGTAGGTTGCGAAATTTCACTCGTTAAATTGCGGCCATTACTATACGATATATATATATATATATATATATATATATATATATATATATATATATATATATATATATATATATATATAATCATAAAAGACAAAAACATGAATAGTGCACGATTTGTGAGTAAAGCAAGAACAAAAGAACGAGCGGTGCGGGCTGCAATTTTTCGCATCTTGCGAAATTGCATAACCTACTTGAAAGTCGCAAGGTTAGAGAAAATTTTAGAGTGAAAGCTTCTAGACACGCAAAAATAAACTACAAAAAATTAAGAAAAATTGCAGAAAATTGAAAATTAAGCTAAAAACAAGGGTTAACTAAAAATTAGAGAAAATATAAAAAGAAAAATTAAAGAAATCAAAATAAAATAAAATAAGACAAGAAAAATGAAAACAAAGTGGGGCGTAGCCCGAGCCAATTTTTCAACCCTTTAGAGGCTACTAGAACTGGTGGAGCTTGTAGAAATGCCGAGGTCCAGGTTCTCCATTTCTGAACCAGCACTCGAACCATCCGCTGTGCCATGCAGTGTGAGCAGCTGCCAATGCCCTTGACGTAGTGGCAAAAGTTTGTACAGTGACCACTAATTTCTTGAAATGTCGCATAAATGGTGCGAGATGGGATGGCCTCGAACTGGGAGCGAGGTGCTTGAGGAGTGTGAAGCAGATCTTTGTGAAGCGGGATGTGCATTTATCATTGGGTTATTTTGGGTTGAAGCGTGGCACTGGATTCAAATTTATGGGGATTGGTTGAAGGATAAGCTTTTGGGGCTCCTCCCCTACTCCCATTCCACTGCCCTCCTCAATTAGCATTGGGGAGTTCTTTTCCCATGGACAGACAGTGGCACCAATAGCTAAGGATTCCAATAATAGCTGCTGTTGACACTGCTCCTCCACCATGGTGTCACTTAGGCACTCTTCCTCTTGACTCTCTTCCTCTTGATGAACATGTTGATTGGCAAGCCCTTGATTACATGTAGGTTTTCAAATTTACGATCAATTCCACTTTGCGAGGTTGTAAAATTTTGACCAAATTTCACTTTGAAGCCCATCTACTTTTTTTAGTTCGAGAGTTTTCCTAATGTGAATTTTTGACTCATTAGGCATTGAATTTCTTACGTTGTTCTTCCACAAACGTCACCGTAGCTTGGTAAGGTTCGATTATTGCTTACTTTCGATTGGAGAATTGGCCCGTGGTGTTTGAGGCCGAGGTTAAAGCATCTTGTGGATGTGGAGGTGCATATTGTGTAGGTTAAGTTCCCATGAGAGGTTTATGTAGTTCCTCTAACTAGGTTTGTAAGAATTTCCATATGGTGCGTTTGTTTGGAGCACCATGCATGAGGGCACACTCATCCATGGAGGGTTTCTATAGTCCCTCAAGGACTTATATGCATTTAGATTTCTCTCAAGGAAGTGCGGCCGTATTTGTTCTTCCACTAGATGTTCCATTGGCCTCGAGCGATATTCAATTCAAAATTAGGCTCTGGAAAATGCGGCTTTGATCCACTTGCCTTACAGTTTCTAATCCCTTTGGAACATGGATTCCTGCAACAAAAACAGGGCAACACAAGACAACACAAAAACAGTCCTACATAATTTTTTTTTTTTTTAACAGAGAAATGAATTAAAAAAAAAAAAAGCGAGTACATGGAATACAGGATGATAAAGGAATTCACGGAACTTGTGATGAGGATCCTGAGTGTTCCACATTTTGTCAAATGCACTTAGGCACCATCCCCGGTAACGGCGCCATTTCATTCGTGCCATAGTAGGTGTACTGGAATCAACAATATTTATAACCTAAAACTCCTACTGTCATAGCAAAGCCATTGCAGTATAACGGCTCTAGGGTCGAACTCATGGATGGGTTTTCTTCACACAAATGACTTATAGTGAGGTTCAATTTGGTGAATTAAATTTGGATTTTAAGGTTTTGGTAAAAACAAGGGGGGAGGGGGGGGGCTTTAATGTTTGGAAAACAGAAATTTAAAATAAAAATAAAATGTAAAAATAGAAATTCGCTGAAGTGTTAGGTCCACTGAGTTGATTCATAGAATATTGAGGGTTTCGGGGTCCTCTCCTCGCGTTAAGGAGGATGACCTATAGTCATCTCCCGAACCGGATCTTCATTTAATTGTAAACTAGCCCTCATTAAATCTCTCTTTGAAAATGGCATCCACTTGACATTAAAGCTCGATCATTAAAACTACAAGTCACCTTGGCTCTCACCTTACAATGGCCCATAAATGATAACTAACGAACATCAATGGATCTAACATTAAGTATCCAATGAGCCCAAAAGCTTACCAAGTAATAAGCATCCAAGGTGAATCAAAAGGGATCAAACCTAAAGTTAAAAAGGGAAGACAGTAACGACAGTGGATACCTGTGTGAAAAACATGGAGCCTTCAGCATGCCTCAGGATTCTGCACCTAGTAGCCTCCCACTTCAAGGAGGAAAGTGTTTTAGCTGCTCATCCTCCAAGTTGTCATCCCTATAGGGTGTTTGGCTACCTAGAAAATGAGAGAAAATGAGAGAAAAGGAAAATAGGCGGGAGAGCTAAAAGCTTCCCGCCAAAAAGAAATTTTATTAATGGGAGATATCCCTTAGTAGTGTCTAGTCTTGGGGCTTTTATAGCCAAACCCCTTTACAAAATTACAAAAATAACATAGCAAACACTATTACAATGGGGACAAAAAAGGAAGAAAACCAAAAGAGTAAAAAAGAAAAAACGGGTAGCAGGAAGTCAAGGATGAACAGTGGCAAAACGGTGAACAGTGGCAGTGGCAGGAAGTAATTTTGCAACCGTGCGAAATTTTGCAGGTTGCGAAAATTTCGCAACCCTGCAAAATTTTTGCTGTGCTCCATTTCCTTTGTATTTTCTGCTTTTCTTTCCTTTTGGTCTCTAATATGCAATGCTGAGTTTGACTCGAATTCTTTGTGCTTGGATCGACTCAACAATTTTGGCATAAATGGCTTACCAAAAAACTCTGAAAATTAGCCTGAAAATCGATCAGTAGAATAGTAGGGACCTTAATGTGCAAATCGGGTTAATTAAGCTGATTAGTACACAAAAGGTGCTCAAAACCTACAATAAATAGGGTTCAAAATAGCACTTTTTGAGCACTAATCACACCACCCAACCTACACATTGCTAGTCCCTTAACAATGAAAGGAAGAAAGAAATAGAGAGCATACAAAACAAAATCAAAATTATGTTCACAAAAAATTATATTTCAAAAAGGTTGTGAATGAGTAATGTCTAACCACTAGTAAAACCATCAAAGCCATACTTGATAACTATCTTGAGATAATGAATGCCATACAAGGTGAGTATCAAAATGAGGTGCGTAGGTTGCGAAATTTCCTTTCGTTAGAAAATTCGCAGCAACTTAGGTACATGCGATATATATATATATATATATATAATCATAAAAGACAAAAACATGAATAGTGCACAATTTGACGGAATACAAAACAGAACAAAAAAGAACGAACAGTGCAGGCTGCGAATTTTCGCATCTTGATTTACTTTAACTGCGAAAATTCGCGAGGTTGAAAGAGGCCACAGAGTGAGCTTCGGCCTGCAAAATAAACACAAAAATTAAGAAAAATTGCAGAATTGAAAATTAAGCTAAAAACAAGGGTTAACTAAAAATTAGAGAAAATATAAAAAGAAAAATTAAAGAAATCAAAATAAAATAAAATAAGACAAGAAAAATGAAAACAAAAAGTGGGGGAGACTGTGCTCCCCCCAAACCAGTTTTTCAACCCTTTAGAGGCTACTAGAACTGGTGGAGCTTGTAGAAATGCCGAGGTCCAGGTTCTCCATTTCTGAACCAACCTTTCGAGACAATCATTTGTGCCATGCGGTGTGAAGCGTGCCAATGTCCTTGGCGTGGCAAAAGTTTGTCACGGTGACCCTTAATTTCTTGAAATGTCGCGTAGGCGGTACGGATGGGATGTACCTCGAGCTTTGGGGCAGGTGTAGTGTGAGCAGTCTTCTTTGGTGAGAAGGCAGGATGTGCATTGTCATTGGGTTATTTTTGGGTTGGGCAGTGGCACTAGGATTCAAATTTATGGGGATTGGTTGAAGGATAAGCTTTTGGGGCTCCTCCCCTACTCCCATTCCACTGCCCTCCTCAATTAGCATTGGGGAGTTCTTTTCCCATGAATGAGACGATGCTTCCAATAGCTAAGGATTTAATAATAGGCTGCTTTGTTGACCTTTGCTCCTCTCATGGTGTCACTTAGGCACTCTTCCTCTTGACTCTCTTCCTCTTGATGAACATGTTGATTGGCAAGCCTTGGAAATTGATTTACGTAGGTTTTCAAATTTCGTCGATTCAGCTGCGGGTTGTAAAATTTTTGACCAATTTCATTTGACCCATCTACTTTTGGTTGAGTTTTCCTGATAATGAATTTTTGACTCAATTAGGCATTGAATTTCTTACTGTTCTTCCCACAACGTCACCCACGACTTGGTAAGGTTCGGTGTGCTTGCTCGATTGGAGGTCTGCATTTGTGGTGTTTGAAATTTGAGGTTAAAGCATCTCTTGTGGATGTGGAGGAGGTGCATATTGTGTAGGTTCTGGTTCCCATGAGAGGTTTATGTAGTTCCTCCAACTAGGTTTGTAAGAATTTCCATATGGTGCGTTTGTTGGAGGCACCATGCATGAGGGCACACTCATCCATGGAGGGTTTCTATAGTCCCTCAAGGACTTATATGCATTTAGATTTCTCTCCAAGGGGTACTGACCATGTTGTTCTTCCACTAGATGTTCCATTGGCCTCCAAAGCGATATTCAATTCAAAAATTAGGCTCACGGAAAATACGGCTTTGATCCGCGCATACGGATTTCTAATCCTTTGGAACATGGATTCTGCAGCAAAAGCGAGGCGACCTGAGACCAACCTGAACGATTTTTATAATTTTTTTTTTTTTAACAGAGAAATGAATTAAAAAAAAAAAGACTGTAAGATACCAAAAAGGATGATAAAGGAGAATTCACCAGAACTTGTGATGAGGATCACAAGTGTTCCACATTTTGTCAAATGCACTTAGGCACCATCCCCGGTAACGGCGCCATTTCATTCGTGCCATAGTAGGTGTACTGGAATCAACAATATTTATAACCTAAAACTCCCTCTTGTCATAAATGAAAGCTATTCTTGATGCTCTTGACTCTAGGGTCGAACTCATGGATGGAGTTTTCTTTTCAAATGACTTATAGTGAGGTTGATTTGGTGAATTAAATTTGGATTTAAGGTTTTGGTAAAGCAAAGGGTGGAGGGGTGGGGGCGGGGAGCTTTAATGTTTGGAGACAAATTTAATAAATAAAATGTAAAATAGAATTCCTTGAAGTGTTAGGTCACTGGGGTTGGATTCCTAGGGCAACTTAGGGTTTCCAGGGTCATTTCCTCGCGTTAGGGAGGATGACCTATAGTCATCTCCCGAACCGGATCTTCATTTAACTATAAAAACTAACCCTCATTAAATATCTTTGAAAATGGCATCCCGCGACACATTCGCTCTCATTCGTTTAAAACACAAGTCACCTTGGCTCACCTTACAATGGATCTAGCATTAAGTATCAATGACCCCAGCTTACCAGTAATAGCCATCAAGGTGAATCAAAGGGATCAAACCTAAAGTTGAAAAGGGAGAACAATAACGGCGGTGGATACCTCGTGAAAAACATGGAGCCCTCGGCGTGCGCCGAGGATTACGCGCCGGTAGCCTCCC
Source organism: Tetrastigma voinierianum (assembly GCA_016808115.1). Classification (NCBI taxonomy): domain Eukaryota; kingdom Viridiplantae; phylum Streptophyta; class Magnoliopsida; order Vitales; family Vitaceae; genus Tetrastigma; species Tetrastigma voinierianum. The sequence continues at coordinate 5,263,557 of JAEQBH010000911.1, read as the reverse complement.
ACTTCAAGGAGGAAGAGGTTTGAGGCCGCTCATCGCCCAGTTGTCATCCTTGGAGGGTGTTTGGCTGCTTAGAAAATGAGAGAAAATGAGAGAAAAGGAAAAGCGGGAGCGAGCTGCCAAAGAAATTTATTAATGGGAGAGATCCCATAGCGATTATCTGAATCTTTGGGCTTTTATAGCTTTAAACCTTTACAAAATTACAAAAAATAACATAGCGAAACAACTATTCTGATGACTAGGAAGAAAACCCAGAAAATTAGCCCAGCAGGCGTAGGAATTCAAGGATGAACAGTGGCAAAATGGTGAACAGTGGCAATGGCAAGATGCAATTTCGCAACCGTGCGAAATTTCGCAACCCTGCAAAATTTTTGTTGTGCTCCATTTCCTTTGTATTTTCTGCTCTTCTTTCCTTCTGGTCTATAATCTGCAATGTTGAGTTTGACTCGAATTTTTTGTGTTTGGATCGACTCAACAATTTTGGCATAAATAGCTTGCAAAAACTACAAAATTAGCCATAAAATGCAATCAATAGAATAGCAGGGACCTTCATGTGAAAATCAGATTAATTACGCTAATTAGTACACAAAAAGTGCTCAAACCCTGTAATAAACAGGGTTCAAAATAGCACTTTTTGAGCACTAATCATCTACTCCTTCATATCTCAAATTGTACTTCCCCAAACTTATCCCATTGTCCATTTCTTATACATTCACATTATAATTTGGGCAAACTCAGGGTTCTTTACTGAAGGATTACAATTAAGGGAGGTTTAAGGTTTTTCATTTGGCTTTTGAAGAATGAATTGACATTTAGCTCAAATAATGAACAAGGGTATATGCATATGCATATCACCAAGGTAGGCTTGAAAGACACAAACTTTACAAGGATGGCCTAAATCATTTCTTGTTAGTTTTGTTGCATATAACCGCTTAGATAATGATTAGTGCCCGCGATAGGGTTCGGATCAGCAATATTTATTCTAAACTACTCTACTGCTTAGTAAGCAGAAACTCTTTGCGGTATAGAAACACTAGGATCGAACCACAGGGAATGGGTTTCTTTGTACCAAATGATTTACAGTAGGCTCGTGTTTGTTTTGGATTTTAGGATTTGGTGTAAAAAGTGTGTGAAGTTGATGTTGTGGAGATTGAAAATAAAACGAAATAAACTAAAATAAAGTGTAAAAAGAAATCCTTGAAGTGTTGAACACTAGAGTTAGGTTTATAGAGATTTACAAGAGGTCTCGGGTCAATTTCCTCGCGTTGGGAGGATGACCTATAGTCGATTCGAATCGAGATCTTCATTTAACTTTAAAAACTAAACCACTAATAATTTTCTTTTGATAGAAAGCATTTGTTAAAATTCATGGTTCCCTACGGTGAAAATCTATCACCTTGACCCATCCTACAATGATTCGTAAAGGAAACTAATGAATCTCGATGGATGCAATAATAAGCATCCACTAAACCCTAAAGATACCAAGTATTGATCAATGAGGATGCATGCGGTGAAAATATAACCCTTAACCTACCTCAGTGGCTCGTAAATAGAAACTAATGGATATCCAATGTATCTAAAGCTAAGAATACCTTTGAACCTAAAATCTTGCCAAGTATTGGCCAAAGAAAATACATAGAGCTTTAAACCTAGAGTTGCAAATTTGGGAACAAAAATGTCAAAACCTGTTGCGTGAAAAACAGGGAAACAAAATGCAAACCTTACTTCCCAAGCCTAGCAACCCTCTTAACTTCAAAGTGCGGACCTTAGCGAACATCCTTTTTGAGTTGTCATCCTCGAAAAGGGTGTTTAATTTCCTAAAAGTGAGAGAAAATGAAAAAAAGAAGAGAGAAAACTGGGAAGAAAATAGAGCACCCGTATTTGCTTCCGTTAAATTAAAACTTAGGTCAACAGTGTATTACAATATCTTATATAGCCTTACAATCAAAGTGAACTACCAAACTAACCTAACTAAAACTATTACAATAAGGGTAGAAAGCAAAAAAACCAAAAGCGAGTGTTTGAAATTTGGAATTTTATTTGCATGAAAAATTTGCTTTATATGGCGAATTTTCCTCTTTGCGACAAAATTCGTATCTTGTGAAAATTCAACCTTAGTGAAAATTTTCTATTCAGCATTGTTCATCCTGTTGGCTATTGTTCCATTGCTCCCCGTTTCTACTATTCACGCTGCACTATTCCATTTCTTCTTGCTTTGATATTCTTCATTCGACTTCTTTGAAATTGATGATAGAAAACCATATGAAATTGATGAAATCAACTTGAAACTTTGTTATGATTGGATTGGCCACGACAATTTGGCTTCAAATTCCTACAAAACACAAAACAACCCCGGAATGTGATCAAGAGAAATACAATAAGGTTCAATTTATATCAATTGGGTTAATTATAACAATTAGTACACAAAAAGCGCTCAAAACCTATTAAAAATAGGGTTCAAAATAGCACTTTTTTGGGCACTAATCACACCCCCCAACTGACACATTGCTAGTCTCTTAGCAATGTAAGAAGGATATAAAAAACATACAAAACGATAACAAAATTATGTTACAAAAAGGTTGCAGTTCAAAAAGGTTGTGAAGAAGTAATGCCTAACCCTCGATAGGGAATTAGAGCTGGCCTAATAAGCTACCTCGAGAGAATGAATGCCATACAAAATGGAGTATCAAAAGAGCTTCCTTCTCGATGACTCAGCCAGGAACTTCCACTAAAATCTAAGTGTTTGTTTGATTAGCTCTCAACAATAAGCGCCAAGTTGCACTCTCCCCGACCAAGCTATTTGCCTGACCTTGTGCTCCCTGACCCAGATAGATCGGGACTACTCTTATTCCTGACTCTTTTTTTTGTGTTGTAGGGGTGTAATGCTGAGGAATCGACTTCACAGGAATCTATGTAACGGGGATTACCGTGTCTCCCGACCAATTAAGGTTTTAAGGCACCCGAGCCGTAAGGATTTTCAACCCGCAGGCTCTTCGGGTTTCACCTCGGACTCCGAATGATTTCGAGACTCCAGCACCTACAACTCGCTAAACTTCACCCATCCACCCGTGTAGCGAACACTAAGTCGGTGGCTCCCAACCACTTGGATTAGGGCACCAGGCTTTAAAGGCTTTCACCATAAAACCCTCGGACCTTGTTCGGGTTTCAAGGCAAAGCGTTGCAATTTTCTTCTTTTGCTTTTTCTTTTTCTTTTTTTTTTCTTTTTCTTTTTGGAAGACTCATTGGCATTCTTTCCACAGGGGTCCTTAACCTATTAAAGGTAGTCAACGACACTAGGATAGGTTGTGCAAAGTAAAGGGGATTGTCTTTGTTTTTCGACTGTGTGAAACTGTGTGCTTAGTGTGTGGTTAGCTAGAGGTGGAAGAAAAGGTTAAAACCTAGCAAGAATTCATGTCCATTCACTCAACTAGGCATGGGACCAATCCTAACAAAAGGCAGAATTGAAAAGAAGATAAAGGGTCTCAGCTTTCATTGTAGGCTGAGCAAAACACACAATAAAAAACAAAAAATAAAAATAAAAATTGGTGCAAATAAAAACTAACAAAGTGGTGCGAAAAACAAACTAACAGCTTCGGAAACCAACAAACAACTGTACAAATACAAACTAACTAGAAATCAATTCATGAAACAAAAAGACTTCCTCAAAATATGAACAACACTTCGTATGCTCCCCTCAGCCAAATTCGACGGTATCAAAGTAATGGGGCTCGGATTGGAAAGTTAGAGAAGGAAGTGATACCTTCTTGATGTGATGTTCTTGTTTTTGGATAGGATACTTCGCAAGGTTTCCATCGATACCTTTTTCACTCCGTTTGGGCTTCAAATAAACAAGTTAGGACAAGAAAAGAGAGGAAAAAAGTGACCAGTTAGAGAATTTTGAAAATTACACTTTTATAATAATTTTAAAAGTGTTCTTCCTGGCTATATTTGGATTCTACACTCTCTAATCTTTCCAACGGTATCAAAAACGCCAAAAACGGTGTTCGATTGAAAAAGTTATGCACGAAACAAAATTAGGAGGCAAAATAGGGAGGAGGGGAGCGAAAATTCGCTGCAGTAGCGAAAATTCCTCTCTCTTTTTCCTATTTTTCAAATCTTCATTTCTGCTTCAAAATTTTCACACAAACTGCAAAAATTAATACAAGAAAAATTAAGAAAAATTTCAGAAAAGTGAAAAACAAGCTAGAACAAAGATTAACTTAAAAATTAGAGAAAATCTAAAAATAAAAAATTAAAGAAATCAAAATAAACTAAAATAAGAAGAGATGAAAACAAAAAGTGGGGGAGACTATGCTCCCCCTAAACCAATTCCTTAAGCCTTTGGAGAATTTTGGCACAGAGCTATTGAAGCTTAGAAATCTTAGGAGTTCGAGTGCTCCAATCCGGTCGACACGAACCATCAGTTGTGCCATGCGACGCCCGGTAGGCACTTGAAAGTCTTGGATGTAGTGGCAAAGGCTCGTACAATGGCCACTAATGTCTTAAAGTTTTGCAGGGCATGCATAGAAAATTGGGTGGCCTTTGTGGTAGGTGTTTTGGGTGTGGATTGTGCTGCTGGTGTAGGCAAAATGTACACTTGGTCAGTGGAGGGGGCTACTGGTAGTGGGTTGTTGGTGGGAAATGGATTCAAAACAAGCTCTTGGGGCTCTTCCACTGTTTCTTTTCCACTGCCCTCCTCAGTTATAAAGGGAAGGATTTCTTCTTTCTTCTCCCTTGGAAAAACAACAACACACATATCTGAGGATTCAGACAACCCTTCAGATAATTCAATAAAATCTCTATAGCCTTTGAAATTATTGGGTTTGTTGTTGACCTTTGCTCCTACACCATGGTGTCACTTTGGCACTCTTCCTCTAGTGGACATTGCTGCTGATCGATGAGGTTTTCAATGGAGTCTTGTAGGTTGTCCCATTTATGCTCAAATCCATTTTTCAGGCCATCTAATTTCTTGTTCAAATTGTCTTCCACATTGACAATTCTTTATTCGAATAGGCATTAATCCTCTTACGCTGCGCGCAAAAATCATCCTTTATTATGCGGGTAGGTCCCGAAATGGCTTGTTGAATGGAGGGATTGGCTTGTGGTGGGCGAGAGTGACGGGGAGTTGAAAAGCATAATATGGAGGTTCGGGGAGGTGCCATCTTGTGGAGGTCTTGGTTCCCATGAGGAATTTGTGTAATTCCCAGCTATGGTTATAAATTACTACCATATGGTGAACTCATCCATTGGTTTCTATAGTCCCTCATGTACCTATATATTCACTTGGATTCCTCTCAACGGGTTCTTGACTTTGCCATATTGGTTTGTAATCCCTCATGGACATATATGCACTAGGGTTACCCCACGCCACATATGCGACGTCTTGTCCCTTCCATTGGGTTCAAATTCAACCTTGATTAAGAAACTCCTATCCTCTTGGAACCTGAACCCCTCTGTGAGAACAAAGCAAACTGAACAAGGAAAAAAAACAACTCTACCAAAAGGGGTAAAGTTAGCTAAAAATAAAATAAAATGAAACAAAAAATAAACATCACGAAAACACTAAAAATATATATATATATACAGAAATTCACCATAACCTTGATGAGGGATCCGCAGTGTTCCAGCGTAGTCATCGATGGCACTTAGGCACCATCCACGGAACAACGCCATTTGATTGTTGCCACGAGAAGGGTTCGTATCAACAATATTTATACTAAACTGCTCCCTACGCCATTGGCAAAACTCTTTGCGTATAGTGATTCGTGCCACGGTAGAGGTGGCGGAATCCATAAAATTTGTTCCTATGTTCCTCCACATTGCCGTAGTCAGAAACTCTTTGCGGTATAGCGGTATAGGGTCGAACACGGGGATGGGTTTTCATCCCACGAATGATTTGTATTAGTGTTTGAAAATTGGTGAGGCTTTAGTTTGGATTTTTAGATTTTGTTAAAAACAGGGGAGGTTGTATGTTCACTGACTGACTGAAATGGTTAAAGTGAAGTGTAAAATGGTAACCTTGAAGGTTTAGGTCACTAGCTTGATAACATGGGGGTTATGCAGTGTCCTCGGGTTATATCCTCGTGCTATGGTAAGTGACATATAGTCAAAGCCATAACCGGATCTTTGTTTAACTATAAAACCTAACCCTAGAACCACTCCTATTTGAATCAACACAGGTAACATGCATTCACAACCCCTTTCAGTTTAAAACCAACACTCGACCTCATTCGGAGTGGCTCGTAGGCCATCTAAGAGATATCGATTGCATCTAACAATAAGTATGCCTTTGTACCTAAACATGGCAAGTATTGGCCAAAGTAATGACATTAAATGGCATTAAACCCTAGTTTGAAAATTTGGGAGCCATAAATACAGTACCTGTAGCATTTAAAACATGAGGACCTACTGCCCCCAAAACCAAGCTAGCCACCTTCCTCTTCAAGGCTATAAGGCTTAGCCAAGCATCCTTTGAGTTGTCATCCTCAAGGGGGTGTTTAGCGACTGAAAATGAAAGAAGAGGAGGAGAGAGAGAGAAAAAGCAAACCACACAAAATGAAGGCTGCCAGGGAATTCTCCTTGAAATCAAAAAGTTTCTTAGGGTTACAAAATTATAGGGGTTTATATAGTCCACAAAAGTGTGAAAATACAAGAATGCCTAAAGCATTGGGCGTCTGAGGACAAGGTGTGTATGCACCAAAGCGTGGTCGTTTAGGAACAAATACACAAAATTAACGAGGCGGGAATTTCGGCTATGCGGGGAGAGATTTCGCTAGGATAGCGAGACTAGCGAAATTTCGCTAGCTAGCAGTACGAGATAAGCGAATTGAGAGATTTTGCTATCTACGGTGAATTTATTTAGCCTAACAAAAAATATGAGGAGATAGGCGGGATTGGTTGAATTGGCTAGGCACGAGTGAATTCATTTAGATAGCGAGAATTTATTAACCTAGCGAAATTTTCCAATTAGCTAGGATCTTGAGAATTTTACGCTATGGTTGCGAGAATTTTAAGATGGTTGAAAATTTCGCAATCCCGTGAAATTTCGCAATCATAGCGAAAATTTCTGGGTTGCACATTTTAACTTCAACTGCATCATTACTTCTTTCTCTTGCATCCACTTTTTAAATCACTTTGCCTTCATTTCTTCCTTGAATCTTGATATTTTTGATGGTGAAAATAGTTTCAATCTTCATGGTTATTACATATCTACGATATCAAACTCGAACTTAGTGGCGAGGCATGCGAGCACACCCAAAATAACCAAAATAACCTCATGATGGCATAAGTGATCTTAAGTGGACTGAACACCTCTCAATTGGCTTAATTGATTAGTGCGCAAAAGTACTCAAAACCCTATCTCGAATAGGGCTCAATAGAACTTTTTGGGGCACTAATCATCTGCGATCTAAGGTCGAACACATGGATGGGTTTTTCTTCGTACGAATGATTCTGATGGCTCAAAATGGTGAATTTGTTTTGGATTTTAGGATTTGGTGTAAAAAGTGTGTGAAGTTGATGTTATGGAAATTGAAAATAAAACGAAATAAACTAAAATAAAGTGTAAAGAGAAATCCTTAAAGTGTTGGGCTGCTAGGTTGGGTTGATAGGGTTACAAAGAGGTCCTCGGGTTCATTTCCTTGCGTTAGGGAGGATGACCTATAGTCAATTCCCGAACCGGATCTTCATTTAGCTTTAAAAACTAAACCCTAATAATTTTCCTTTTGATAGAAAGCATTTATTTAGCATTTATGGTTCCTACAATGATTCGTAAAGGGAAACTAATGAATCTCAGTGGATCTAATAATAAGCATCCACTAAACCCTAAAAGATTACCAAGTATTGATCAATGAGGATGCATCTGGTAAAATGGCCCTTAACACCTCCCGGTGGCTCGTAAATAGCAACTAATGGATATCAGTGTATCTAAAGCTAAGAATACACTAAACCCTAAAAGCTTGCCAAGTATTGGCCAAAGAAAATACATCAAAGAGTTTTAAACCTAGAGTTGCAAATTTGGGAACCAAAATGTCAAAACCTACTACGTGAAAAATAGGGGAACAAAATGCAAACCTTACTTCCCAAGCCTAGCAACCCTCTTCTTCAAGGATACGAGACCTTAGCCAAACATCCTGATTAATGCCCAAAAAGTGCAATTTTGAACCCTATATTAGATAGGTTTTGAGTGCTTTTTGCGCATTAATCATGTCATTTATACCAATTGAAGTGTTCAAGTCTTCTTAGTAGCACTTATGCGGTTTAGAGAGTATTTTTAGCTGTTTTGCAGGTTTTGCGCACTTTAGAGTTCAATATCGGGATGTATGATGAATCATGAAGTTTGAACTCTCAAGTGTCGACCATCGACCGACCCGAAGAATCAATGAAAAAGCGAGGCAAAGTGAAGAAAAATTGATGCAGTTGAAGACAGGATGAAATGTAGTGGAGATCAACAAAGCCTGGAATTTTCGCTAGAGTTGCGAAAATTTTAGCTAGGATTGCGAAAATTTCGCAACTTTAGCGAAAATTTCGCAACCTTAGCCGAAAATCTCAAACTAGCTAGACGAGCCAGGTTTATTTAGGCATTGTTCTTAGCGAAAATTCATGATTTCGCTACTCACATAAATTTCGCTAAGCTAGCGAAATTTCGCTAACTAAGCGAGAGGTACTTGACTTTAGCGAGTTTTCTATTTTAAGCTATGTGGTGATTTAAGCTACCTATTGAAATTCTTCGATCCTAATGAAATTCTTGCGCCTCGTCATGTTTTGTATTTAATGCTAGCGGAGCTCAAATTTGGTGTATTCTCTTGTCCTTTAACTTAGCCAAATTTGTAGGTTTTTGGTATTTTCATGTATTGGTGCTTTATATAAACCCCTCCTTTTGTAACCACTAGCGGGGTGGGGAGAAGAAATTTTGTAAGTTTTCATTTTTGTAAATAAAGTCTCGTATTTTAATTAGGTTTGCTTTTCACTCTTCTCTCTCCTCTTTCTCTTACTTTCTTAGGCGCGAAACACCCTCTTGAGGATGGCCGACTGAAGTGCTTGGCTAAGCCTCCTTTCTTTGAAGAGGAAGGAAGCTAGCTTGGTAGTGGGGCATATGCATGTTGTCCTCTTGTGTTAAAAGCTACAGGTACTGTATTTATGGCCCTCATCTTCTCAAATTAGGGTTGAATAGCTTTGAATGTTATTGATTTGTGATACTCTCATGCTTTGGGATCCCAGTGCATACTTGTGCTAGATGCATTGTGGTTCATTAGATGGTCTTTACGAGCCTCTGAAATGATATTTAATGCTAGGGTTTCAAACTGAAAAAGGGCCATAGCTGCATGTTACCTGTGTTAACTCAAATAGGAGTTGTTTTTAGGGTTAGGTTTGCTAGTTAAACATAGACCCGGTTATGCCTTGGACTATAGGTTGCATGTCATAGCAGCGAGGATAAATAGGGACACTTGTTGCCACAACTTACCAGTTACTGACTAAATCTTCAAAGTTAACTTTTCACACTTCATTTTCAGTTTTACAATTTCTCGATTTTCAACCTACTTCCCACTTGTTTTGAAGCAAATCCAAGAGTCGAATAGAAAGCCTTGCAACCGTGCACTTGTAAATCATTTTTAGGATGAAAACCCATCCGTGTTGACCTAGGCTCACTATACGCAGTAACCTTGACTACGGCGGTAGTAGGAACAGGTGTATATAAATTTTGTTGATTTTAGTTCGGCCTCTTGTGTACGAATCAAATGGCGCCGTTCTGCCGGGTGGTGCCAAACTACTAATGGTAAGTTGAAGTGTACTTGTGATCAACATCACAGTGAAGGTAACCTTTACCTCTTTTTGTCCTTTCGGTTCTCGAGGGAGCTGCGGAGTTTGACACTTAGCGTCATTGCCTTGTTTGATTTTCATTTAGTTAGTTTAATTTTTGTTAGCTAATCTTAACCTTTGCGAGTTACGTAGTTGCTCTTCTTTGTCTCTAAATTTTGTAATAGGTGTTTATGCAACAGTGGGATAGAGACACATCAGGTAGACTGCATAGAATCAGTACACAACGACCAGTCGGTGAAGTCGATTAATACATACTTATACCATGGATCCATTACGGGGAACCATAAAGTCAACGGGAACCATGAATCCGAATGCTTATAGAACCATGAGGGACCACATCCACCCTCTTAGGGGAGTTTAGTGCCCGTCACATTATCATTCCTCCTGTGAAGATGTGATGAGGCCATATTTAGTACCCTACTTCCACATATCATGGTATGGAAAATGAAAATCCATACACTCATATTGTGATTTTGAGGAGGTTGCACTACCTTTAAGGAAGTATGATGGACATGGATTTGCTAAGTGAAAGCATTTCAAGTGACCACTGAGGACAGGCGAGAATGTAAACCGACTCATTTGGGGCAGAGTATAGAAGTGAGGTACATTTGGCAAGCGAGAATTCTGAAGAAGTTCTTCGATTAACTCATAAGATGCTTGATTTGAAGATACAAATTTATACCTTTGCGAGTCATGATGGTGAGAGATTTTACGGTGTTGGGGAGCGATTTATGGAAACCATCAGTGCATGCCCACATCATGGGTTTGATACTTGGATGTTGGTGAACCACTTCTATGGTGGTATGTCTCCTGCCGTAGAGCTGACTTTTGGAAACAGTGTGGAGGAGACTTTACGAGTAAGCTTTATCGGGTGAAGCCATGGATTTTAAATTACGTGGCTGAAACTTCCAGGGTTAGGATGAGCCCTAACCACTAGGGGTGGAAAGGATGAGACCGCGAGTTAACTTGAGGGTGGGATGTATGCCTTTGCCGGAGAAATAGAAATGAGGATTAGGATTTAACTGTAGGAAGGGTAGAGGAGCTTGAAGGCAAACGGCTCCCGAGAGGTGCATGGAAGTATTGAAAATCTGCACGGTCCAATCCAACATGATTTCCAATCCACAGTACTTGATAGAGACCGTATCCTATGGCCCACAACGGTGAAGGATTTGATGTCGGAATGTTACCCAAACCTTGTAGGACAATACAAGCCACAACAATCCAATGCTCCATATGGTAATACCTACAATTCCAATTGGAGGAATCACCCTAGCCTAGCATGGAGACCCAACCCCCTGCTTATGTACCCCCAAGTGCCAAACCTCAGTTTGGTTGCCCCCTGTAATCCTGGCAACCACCATCCTCTTCTCCGGTGGAGCAAGCCATATTGAATTTGGAAGTAGGTGGTGGGCAACTGTTGGTAAAAAAGGAATCAATGTGCAATTAGCACAAGTTAATCTTGTAGAAGTACACTGAATAAGAGAATAGATGGGCTTGAGAGCAATCTCGACAAAAAAATTGACAACTATAGTATTAATCCACGAGATCAACAAGTTGCTAAGTCTGTGAATAAAGGGAGGTTTCCATCACAAACACTTCCAAATCCCAAGGGAATTAATGAGGTAGGATCATCCAACAATTCGGGAATAGATGAAGTTAAGGCTATAATTACCCTGAGGAGTGGAAAAGAGGTTGATCAACCCATGCGAGAAAGCGTTGACGAATCGATCAGGGAGAAGAATTGCGTCCCGAGCATATTCTCATAAAGGAGGATTCCAGCGAAGTACCGCATACCACCTCCATTTCCACTGACACTTAGAGGTAAGAAGAGGCATCTCAACAATGGGCATCTTAGAGGTCTTAAGGCAAGTAAAGGTTAACATACCTCTTTTGGACATAATCAAGCGAAAGTCCTGCTTGTAAAATTTTGAAGGATCTTTGCCGCAATCAAAGAGGATTGGCATTGAGAGAAGGCATTTCTCAGACAAGTCGAGTGCCATAATCCAAAGCAAATACTGTCAAATACAAGGATCCTGGATCTCCCACAATTTCGATCCAATATTGGTGAGAATTGCATGAATGAGTCATTGCTTGATTTAGGAGCCAGTGTGAATCTAATGCCGTATTCGGTATACAAGCATCTAGGTTTAGGTGAACTTAAACCTACCAACATCACACTATCATTGGCCGATAGATCAGTGAAAATCCCTAAGGGGATAGTTGAGGATGTCCTTGTGAAAATAGACAAATTCTACTACCCAGTAGATTTTGTAGTGCTTGACAACGAGCCCAATTGCAAGTGAACCCCATTCATGTACCAATCATCTTAGGAAGACCATTTAAGCCCTTTACTTGATACAATAATAAATTGTCGGAATGGAGTCATGCAAGCTAACCTTTGGTAACATGACCTTGGAGTTAAACATCTTCCATTTGAGCGACAAGCCAGTTGTTAGAGCGAAAATCAAATTTCGATGAAGTTGTTTCAATTGATCGGTGTGCGAGAAAACAGTGTCGGAAATGCAAGAGTAATGGCCATGGAAATGAGAGATCTTGGTCTTGCCATCGAACACCAAGCGCAAATAGCTAGCACTCCAATTCACAAGCCATCGATGAGGACGGATCAACATTTGGGCACTGACACCATGGAGTCGGCCAGATTTGCTGCGGGGGTTGAGAGATCATTCTCCTTGACCCCCTTGAGTAAATTTTAAGAATGAAGCTGGTTCGGTGTTTCCATAAACCCGAATTGGGTTTCACAATGTTTACTTTGTTTTAATTCAATTCATTTAAATACTTTTATTTATTTTTAGAAAATTTTAACCAGCAAATTTTCATAATTAGTAATTTTGTGCTTATACTATAGTATTGTGTGTTCAATTTTAATTATAGTTGTATAAATAATTTTCATATATTGTGTCTGATATTAATATTTAACCCCCCGAAATTGAATTGCGGATGGTGTACTCGGTTTAGGCCAAATTCGCTAAAAATAGCGAAAGTGGCGGGGAGACTTACAATTGCCACAAGCAGTCTATATAAACACAGGGAGGGTTTGTCAATTACCACTTCACATTCTTTCCCCCGGTGAAACCCTGAGTCCCGAGCGTCTACGCCACCGTGGCTGTCACTTCTTCTTGTAGTTCTGCGAGCTTTCCGGCATCCGTCCCACTTTGCCGTCAACATCACTTCTTAGGAGTTGTGCCACACCTTGCCGGCGGCCGTGACGAGAGCCAGCCTAGCAAAGTACGTGCTTCTGCTCTGCTTTGTGCATACCGCTGAGCTCTTGCACCTACTGTCGAGCCGGTGGCCTCCACCACGCGACCTTCGAAACTCACGGCCAGTTCATTAGCCCGGCTGAGCCACCTCTGCCGGGCCTTGTTGAGCCTCCTTTGCCCGGTACGGGGCCGGTCGTGCCCACCGGTTCGACTTTGGTGCCGCGCCCAGCATACGGTCTTTCTGAGCCCTTATTTTACCCGATTCGAGGTCGATTTCGATTGCGACCCGGTGAGCCTGGTTCGTTTGCCGCGAGTGGTCATTATCCTCGGAGAGCCTCGGTTGATATTCACGGTCACGGCAATACATTTCGGTGAAGTCGAGCCCTTTTCCGGCATTTTATTTGATGTCGGATATGGTTCGTACTCGGGGTGGGTCCGTGTTCGGCCCAGTGGTCGGTAGAGAGAGGTGACTCGGAGTCCGGGCTCCGGTGCCATCCGCACCCAGGTCCACAGAGGCGTGCACGAGAACCTCGGGGTTTCGGCGTGTCGGTTCACGGATGGGACCGGAGTGCCCATCCTGGCACCTTAGAGGATGGTCGAAGGCCCCGGGCCCTCAGCGGGCGCATCAGACCCGAATGAGTCATATCCTCTCGGCACTTGGCCAGGTCACAGTCCACATCTGTAGCGGAGCGACTTCATCACCTCGGTTGTCGCTGCCTCGAGTTCGGCGACCATTGTTCTTAGAAACCCGTTCCGGGGAATATCGACTCCATCGTGAAGCCAGTTTCCATCGAGTCGTACTATGGCGATCCTACATGGTGATCCCGGATACCGGGGAGTCCATGAGGTTGATCGGGTATTCACTATTACCTTTCATGACTACGAGAGGCAGCATTACACCCGCAGTGGTGTTGCGGTTTACCGCTCGATGGCGTCCCAGAGGATCCGGTGGTCGCGTGAGCTTCGGTTCGATATTGATGATCGTCGCGGAGTACTGGAGCGGTTGATATTCGTGACTCTTGGCTGCGTATACCGCGGCCAATGCGAGAGGGATTCTGGAGATTGGGCCGCCTCATGTGAGATGGACCGAGCAGCCCATGAACACCCTTCTTCCGGACCAGTATTTTACAAGAGGCCGGCTCACGCGCCGGATCTGTTCGCCGACCATGCGTTCGGGGCAGGCTTATTTCGACGCGGCATTATGTGCAGAGGCGAGGAGCCATCTTGGAGGCTCTTTACCGGATCTCGGGGGGATTTTGGTTCAGTCCTATGGCTGGTGATGGCCTCTCTTTGCGGTCGAGGGAGAAAGGTCATCGGAAGGACTGGTACTAGCGAGAGAGCATTCCCTGCGTCTGGAGACTCCTGCCATGTTCTCGAGCATATGGGATTCCCAGAGGAGCCTAGGATCGAGATGAGGGTTCGATGCCTCCTGATCATGTCAGTGGAGCGGGTGATGACTATGCCCGTATCTTTCCACTTACGACCAGGACCCGGGAGAATGCAGAGATTAGGGAGAATTTGAAAGGACCACCGCCTGTATCAAATATACGCCTGGGCAGGAATCTGTAGTCGGGTTCCACGGATGTCACCTCCGTCCCTCCTCCGCGGACTACATCGCGATTGCGGTGATACACGACCCATCTATTCAACACACCATTCGCGGTCGTCGTACAGCTCGAGAGAGATAGTTAGTGTGATGGATGCTATCGCTGGCTGCGGCTACGAGCGGCTCGGGATCGGAGTGGCCCGGTCATTCCATCTTTGCGACCGCAGTTATGACCCACACAGGTGCTCCTCATGTTCTGGTCGGCGGAGGCCCACCACGGCGCGCTGCTGGATGTTCATTGCGGCGGCCAGCGACCGGGCCCGCCACCACCACCACCACAGTAGTGAGGTGGTTAGGTTTCTTTACATTTTTGTATAGTTATCGGCTTTATCAAACTCACGATTTTGATTAGGATTTTGTATTAGCCATAGTAGCGGTGATACTTTTGTATGTTTAACTTGATATTCATGTATTAGCCATTTGGCTATATCAAAAAGCTATTCGATTTATATATATAGACTTTGTACATATCATGTTTGTGTGCCTTTGCAGTGTAAATGTTTTATTTTCAATTGAACAATTGGCGTTGCTCAAGTGGACTTGATTGGTTGCTTCACATGTTGGAAAATTGAATCATTATTTCATGCCTTTATGCTAGAACAAATTCCATGCTTGGTCAATTTTTGATCGATCCTGATTCCGGCATGCTTTCAGCTTGAAAATTTTCCCCATGCTGAATTCACACACGGCTGACACTCGGGATCGTTTCAATAGGTTGTGAATTTGCATACCTCCTTCGCTTTGCAGCCCAGGCCTTAGGTATGTTGGCTACCTAGGATAGTTTTGGAGTTACCCACATTTGAAGACCAATGTTGTTGTCTTCCAAAAAAGGAAAGAAAGAAAAAGCAAAAGAAAAAGAAAAAGAAAGAAGAAAAAGAAAATAAAGTGGGCGTGAAGTTTTGCCTTGAAACTAGAGCGGTCAGGGGTATATAAAGCCTTGAAACCTGATGCCTAGCCTTATTGGTTAGAATTCGTCGATTTAGTGTTCGTTACATGGGTGGATTGTTGAGTCTAACGATTTGTAGGTGCTTGATTTTCGAAGTCATTCGAAGTCCGGGGTGAAGCCTTTAGAGTTTGTGGTCAGTGATCCTTTTGGCTTGATGCCCTAAACCTTAATTGGTTGGGAGTCATCGGTGGACCCCCGTTACACGGACTTTGGTGAAGTCAAATTTTAAGCATTGCATCCTACAGTGTAGTTGAATAAGAAAGTGCGTAACTATCCTTATCTAGAGTTTGTTCAACGACTTAAGGCCATGTCGGTGCTAAGGTTGGGGAGAAGACAAAATTTTCAATTTATTGACTTAATCTGGTTACATAAGAACCATTAGACTTAGGTGGAAATTCAAGAGTTGAGAATCATGGAACCAATATTGACCTGAAATTGTTCTTGTATGGTTTGGTTCAACATATCGGTTTCAAATTTGATTTCAATTTTTCAATTTAAAGTACGCATTTATATGTAGATAAACCTTTTGAATCATAGCCTTTTGAAAATCACCACATGCATCCTTTTTATTTTTGCATTGCTAAAGAGGACTAGCGTTTAGGTTGGGGTGTGATTAATGCCAGTGCGATTTTGAACCCTATATATTAGATAGGTTTTGAGTGCTTTTTGCATTAATCATGTCATTACTCTGAATTGAAGTGTTCAAGTCTTCTTAGTAGCACCTTATGCCATTTAGAGAGTATTTTTAAATTGCAGTTTGTTTCCGGGTTTTTTGCACTTTAAGTTGATATCGGGATGTATGATGAATCATGAAGTTTGAACTCAAGTGTCGACCATCAACCGGCCCAAGAATCAATGAAAAACTGAAGGCAAAGTGAAGAAAAATTGATGCAGTTGAAGACAGGATGAAATGCAGTGGAGATCAACAAAGCCTGGAATTTTCGCTAGAGTTGCGAAAATTTTCGCTAGGATTGCGAAAATTTCGCAACCTTAAGCGAATTCGCAGCCTGTAAATCTCCGCTAAAGACCAATTCCGGTTCGCCAGAGCCTTTGTTCTTAGCGAAAATTCATGAGTTCGCTACTCACATAAATTTCAGCTAAGCTAGCGAAATTTCGCTATGTGAAATTGCCCGAGCTTTAGCGAGAAATTTTCTATTTTCACTATGCATGGTGATTTCGCTACCTAGCGAAATTCTTCAGTCCTAGCGAAATTTACTGCCTCGTCATGTTTTTGTATTTAATGCTAACCGACTCCAAATTTGGTGTATTACTCTCTTGTCCTTTAACTTAGCCAAATTTGTAGGTTTTGGTATTTTCATGTATTGAGGTGGCACATATAAACCCACTCCCTTTTTGTAACCCTAGCGAGGTGGGGGAAGAAATTTTTGTAAGTTTTCATTTTTGTAAATAAAGTCTCGTATTTTTAATTAGGTTTTGCTTTTCACTCTTCTCTCTCCTCTTTCTCTTACTTTCTTGGCTGCCAAACACCTCTCTTGAGGATGACAACTCAAGAGATGCTTGGCTAAGCCTCCTTTCTTTGAAGAGGAAGGGAGGCTAGCTTAGTAGTGGGGCATGCCATATTGTCCTCTTGTGTTAAAGCTACAGTCTTGTATTTATAGCCCTCATCTTCTCAAATTGGGGTTGAATAGCTTTGAATGTTATTGATTTAGCCAATACTCTCCATGCTTTAGGATACGGTGCATACTTGTTGCTAGATGCTTGTGGTTCATTAGATGGTCTTCTGAGCCTCACGAAATGATATTTAATGCTAGGGTTTCAAGCTGAAAAAGGGCCATAGGCTATGTGTTACTGTGTTAACTCAAATAGGAGTTGTTTTTAGGGTTAAGGTTTGCTAGTTAAGCATGAATCGATTATGCCTTGGACTATAAGAGGTTGCATGTCATAACGCGAGGGATAAAACCGGGGACACTTGTTTGCTTACTGGCTTACGAGTTAGTGACCTAAATCTTCAAAGTTGGCTTTTTACACTTCATTTCAGTTTTACAATTTTACCAGTTTTTCAACCCTACTTCCACACTGTTTGAAGCAAATCCAAAGTCCAAATAGAGCCTTACATTCGTGCACTTATGCAAATCATTTTTAGGATGAAAACCCCATCCCACAGTGTTCGACCACTAGACCACTATCTTTGCGGTAGCTTGACTAGCGGTAGTAGGAACAGGTGTATATAGAATTTTGTTGATTTTAGCTCATTCTGTGTACGAATCACATCCTTTGAGTTGTCATCCTGAGGAGTGTTTAGTTTCCTAGAGTGAGAGAAAATGAAAAATAGAAGAAGAAAAGCGCAGGAAGAAAACAGAGCACAGTATTTGCTTCCATCAAATTAAAAGTTAAGGTGTGAGTGTATTACATTGGCTTATATAGCCTTACAATCAAAGTGAACTACCAAGCTAACCTAACTAAAACTATTACAATGAGGGGTGAAAGGAAAATCAGCGGGAACATTTGAAGAAATGGAATTTTTATTACGGGGAAAAAATTTGCTATGTAGCGAAAATTTCAACTTGTAGCAAAAATTTGCTATTCAGCACTGTTCATCATGTTGGCTACTGTTCCATTGCTCCCTGTTGCTACTATTCATGCTGCACTATTCCATTTCTTCTTCCTTTGATATTCTTCATTCCCAACTTGTTGAAATTGATAGAAAACCATATGAAATTGATGGAAATCCTTGGGCTTTGTTATGATTGGATTGACCACAGCGATTTGGCTTCAATTCCTACAAAAACAACAAAAACAGCCGAATGCGATCAAGTACAATAGGGACCCGAACATGTCAATTCGGTTAATTATAACAATTAGTACACAAAAAGCGCTCAAAACCTATTAAAAATAGGGTTCAAAATAGCACTTTTTGGGCACTATTCAAATAATAATCTAACAAGTTTTAGGACCTTCGGAGACTAAAACTATGATGGATCTCATAAGATGTTCCTAACCCAAGCACAATCAATTATAAAGGTACTAGTGACCATGTGTATGTCTTCAAGGTTCATTGGAACTGAAATGTTTAATCAAAATATAATTATCAACTTGTTCAAATCTTTAAGAGTCTAGAATTCCAGCCTAATTATCATTGACATCGCAACTTTCCAATTCTGTTGAGCTTCTTTTGCCCCATTTCATATACCAAAAATTCTATTTTGTACTATTCGGGTTGTTTGGTTCTTTTTAAAAAGATACTATGTTGGCAGATTTTCATTTTTATTAAATAGTTCACTTTTAGTCCACAAATGTAGCACAAGTAACTCAACAACATTCAATCCACCCAAACAATTCAAAATAAAAAATGTGCAGAGCAAGAAATTAAATTCAAAATGACACAATTTCAGCAAAGGTAATTCATTCATATGCAAGGAACATTTAGCATAAGGGAGATTACAATTATGATTGGAAATACAAAAAAGATTCATTTTTTCTGATTTTTCTTTTTGTTTTACTTGAGGTTCTGTGGGCTTCTGAGCCATTAGGGGTCCTACGAAAGCATGCTCATAAGGAGGCTTAATGACATAAGGTATGTAGTTTGAAATGGTGATTTTTGGAGCTGCAATTTTTTTGTTGCTTGAAACTATCGCCATAGACTAGTCTAGCAGTTTTACATTTCCTTTTATCAACTCAGCCTACCTTAGAGCTATTGATCCCATAGTTTTCCCCATGTTAACTTGTTCATAGCACATAGATTTTAGGTAATGAGTGTAGGACTCCAGACTATCTAACCAAAATTTGTCTTTGGAGATCATTGAATCATGTTTTTCCTTGTCTCTTCCTTCCAATACCTTTGACACTTCTTCATATCTTTTGCGATGCCCTTTCCAATATGCTTCAATTCATTCCTCCACATTTGATCTCTTCTCTCTAGTTTTTCCTTCTATTCTAAATCTCTCTGCTTGATAGCTTCATCCATAAAGAGATTTTTTTTTCTTATTTCTTCTTCAAAATACTGGTCTCTTTTCTCCAATTAGGCCTTCATTTAGATGTCTCTCTCTAACATTCCATGTTCCAATATTTTCATCATTTCCAAAAGTTGTACATTGTTGTTTGATGAGTCTTAAACTCATCCATTTTTAATCCATTTTTCTGACATGTTTTGGAAGTTTATGATTCTTTTTTATGCTGAATTACGGAATATTCACCAACTTTTTGTTTTGCAGGGTTTTAAAAGAAAAAAAAGACAATTCCAGCAAGAAAAGCATAAAATTGGCCAAGGGCATAATTCTCTGTTGCAACATAGTTTTAGAATGTCACGACAAAATCCCAATAGAACCAGCAGAAGTTATGTCGCAACTAGGATCAAGCTGAACTCAAGCCAAAAATGAAGATTGTCATGACAAAGTATTAGATGGACTAACTGATTTCTGTTGCATCAATGGATTTTTATGTCGTGACAAAGTTGGAGAAGTTCTTGAAGAAGAATGTCGTGACATTGATCTAATAAATGGCAGTGGAATTTTTCGCAAAAAAACACAACTCTATCGCTATAAAAAATGGCAAAACAATGATACAAGTCAAGACAATGTGCCTGCGACAAAGTTCAAACATTTCAGCTTATGACAAGACCAAGATAGATTATATGTCACGACAGAAGAAAACTAATTCACGACATAGCATTCAGACTCAGCAATGAAAGATAAGAAGATTTTTTCGTGAGAGAGAAGTTTTATGTCGCGACAAAAAATGAAAGAGAAATGAAACAGGCCAAGACAAGTTTGTCGTGACAAGGATTTCAATGTTGCAACCAATAGTCCAGCTAGCGACAATGTTTTTCTTTGTTGCGACAAAGTTGAAAGAACCCTGAAGAATGTAGCGACCTCCTTACTATCTTTGTGACAATGAAGAAGAACTGGCGGGAATTCTTTGTCACAACAAGCTGGAGGCTAGGTCACGACATAGAGTGAAAGCGCTTGGAAGTGAGCAGTGTTGCGACACGGTCGAATGAAAGAGCTAAATTAAAGTCGGAACATTCAAAATTACATTTACGACGTAAAGCGGAGAAGACTAGAGCTCTGTCGCAGCACAAAATTCTATGTCGCGACACATAGCAGCGCAGCAAAAGGAAACCCAGTCGCAACAAAGAAGTTTGCTGTCTCAACATACTATTCAAGTATTCAAGCTATAAGGCACCTAAGAATTGTTGTGACACAAGACATCCATGTTGTGACAAGAACAAGACTGCTTCAGCACAACTCTGTCGCGACATAGAAAATTTTTTCTTGACATAATTCAAAGGAAAGGCACAAAATTATGTCGCAACAGAAACTGCAGGCCATGACAAGAGCTGAGCGATAAAGATGAGAACTATGTCGCAACATAACTTTTTATGTCGCAACAAAGTAACAAATTGAGTCAGAATTTCTAGGGATTGACAATTTCAGCCTAGAAGTGCGGCCCATCATTTGAAAAATCTATAAATAGACACATCTAGAGCACTGTCCGCAACTTCCGCAAAACCATGAACTTTTGGGTAGCTGGAACTCTTTGTATATTATTTTTATTTTATTTTTTTTCTTTTCTTTCAGGTCCTTTTAGATTAGCATTTCAGTTATTTCTTTTATGGATTGAGCAGTGATCTGGTGGGAAGTTTCGAGATGGTTCATTGTAAAATTCAGTTTTCATTATTGTCTGAAGTAAATGGAATTTGGAAATTTTTTGAAGTTCATTTATTTCAGTTTTCTTGCAATTTAAGTGAATTTTCCTGATCGATTAATCACTGTTATTTGTAAATTGGTTTTGGAAGACTAAGCTCCATCTGGGATTGGATCGATGTTCATTATTTATTTCAGCTCAACTTGAAAGAACGTCATAGTTCGAAATAGTGAATTTATTTTGTTGGTGTTGTTCTTGAAACTACTTGTTCGGAATATTAATAGCTAGTACCTAGAAAAAGGACTTTATCTTACTCTGATTTCCAGGAAGCCCTCTGAGTGACACAGAGATGGAGATTCCTGAAAGTATGGAGTAGTTACTTGGGGGTATGTTAGACTCATATTATGGACTAATAATGTCACACCCACCCCCTCTTATCGAGTGTCTTAGACCAACTAATCCCATTTGTAACCTCCTAACGACTAGAAACTCACGTAGACGAATTCGTGTTACTTCGAAAACTCGTGTAAAATTTTCTTTTCTAAACTTGTGATTTTATAAAATTTGGCCTACTTGTTTGCATCTGGGCAATTCCCAAAACATGTATATCTGATTTACACTTTTCAAAATATGACAACTGACACACTCATCCAAGAGCCTCAAGCTCATCACATTTCTAAAAACAAAACTATGTACATACAAATACTCTAGTAGCACAAATTCAAAGTATTTCCTTACACCAAAATAGTATTAATGCGGCACAAATAAAGAAGTCGAGGAGAATCTAGCTACTCCGGTGTTCGGTGTGCTTTGTGCCCGGAAAATAGTTTTAAAGCGGAAAATAATGAGCTAAGCAGGCTCGATGAGTGTATGCTTTATAAAATGTTTGCTTTTTTTGAAAACATCTCCAAAACTCTAAAACTCTCTTTTACAAGATATTTTCCAGAAGCCTTGCTTGCTTACTTTAAAGTTTTTAAAACTTTATGTACTTGCTTGCTTTTAAAAGTTTATAAAACTTTTCAAACTTGCTTGCTTGCTTTGCTTTGCTTTTCTTTATAAGTTTATAAAACTTTACTCAAATCTCTTGCTTGCTTGCTTTACCTTGCTTTTCTTTAAAAGTTTATAAAACTTTTCTCAAATCTCATGCTTTAAAAGTTTATAAAACTTTTCTCAAATCTCATGCTTTAAAAGTTTATAAAACTTTTCTCAAATCTCATGTTTTAAAAGTTTATAAAACTTTTCTCAAATCTCATGCTTTAAAAGTTTATAAAACTTTTTATAAACACGAGCCTAGGCTCGGCAAGCATTTAAAATCAAAGCGGGAGCACAGGCTCAATAGTTTGCTTTAAAATCAAAGCAGAACTGGGCTCAACTCGTTTTCTTTTAAAATAACCACTGGGAACTGGACTGGCCGTGCACCGATAGTTGATTTCAAAGCGCCCATAAAATATGCTTATAAATCATCAACCCTTGGAGGCGCTCACGCTAGCGTACCACTGAGTGAACCGCGGGAGCACGGGCATCGGCCGTCTTGGATTAATTGGACTGGGTCCACATCACTGGAGTGGAAGAGCCTTGGCTCAATTCCCTTTCCGGTAAATATGGTGGAATTGACTTGGGCCTCAAATCCACCCAGTAATTTAGTTAACGCGTTAACCACATATACTCGATCACGTGCCACGGTCTCCTTTGTCTGCCATGATGCATGACCTAAGTTTGCGAGCCGAGCAAATCTAAAATACATGAATGATATCCTAACACCACGGAGTAACGTCTGGAATACCGGCAAGTATGCTTGCTTAAAATTATGGATTTTGGTTAGGCCTGTTTTCGAAAATATTCTTTTTGCTTGCTCTTTGAAACATGGTTTAATAATTCAAAACCATTGTTTTCTTTGAATATGGTTTGATAATTCAAAACCATTGCTTGCTTACTAAACTCATTGCTTGCTTTTTAAAAGTATGGTTGAATAAATCAAAACCATTATTGTTTGCTAAACTCAATGCTTGCTTTTCAAATATGGTTTACAATAAAAACCATTAAATAACAGTGTAAAACAGTTTATAATAATAATACACTAGTATTTGAAAATTAGGTTTAGAACACTCACCTTTTAGTTTGCAAAACTTGAAACCTGACTCCCTGACTTTCTTGCCCTTTGCTTTTAACTTTACACCTCAAACGAATCTGCGAAAACATTAATCACACATATAGCGTAAAACTTAACGTACTTCACACGCAAGTCACTTTAAGGTCACACAACATTCATATAAAACCAAATAAACAAATTTACCCTTGAGCACCAAAAGCCCCTAAAAAAAAACCACTTATTTTGGTAAACCTTTTTCCAACAATACTCTCTAGACTTTATTACCCAAATATTATTCAAACGGTCTTCAAAAATTATGAAACTCTCCAGATCAGTCCTTTATATATCCAATGACATCTATGTAAATTTTCAATTTAAAATTCCTTCTCTAAGGCCCTCAACCACATAACATAAGTTACAACATTTTTTTCATGCCAAATTAGTTAGCTCACTGAATCACCTACTGTTATCCTTGATTTATGGGGTCTTAACTCCATAAATTGGAAATGTTTTCTTCACTAATTTGAAGCCATGGTTCTAATGTTTCTTATCCAATTGGAATCACCCAATTTGGATCACCAAAACTCAAGTTATTTTATTTTACATCTAGATTATTCAAATTGGCAGAACAAAATCTGCACATAGCTCCACTTTGAAAATTTTATGGGCACTCTGGGGTTACAATTTGCATGCACTTCCTTCAGATATATTATTTCCCTATAAGTATATTTTACCCATAATTTTGAATCACTCAATTTAGATGAGTGAAACTCCACTTATGGCTAAAACACTACAACAATACCCAACGAGCATAACCGGTGAGCTGCGAGGTCACCTTTACGATCCATATTTGGGAGCCTTAGAGCTACAATTTGCTCTTGGTCCCTTCTATACATTTGTATTCCTATCTCTTATGGTTCTTTAACAATTGGAATCAATTCATTTGGATGATTATAACTTAATCTATAGCCAAAACAAAAATAGGAGTTTTACCAAATTTTGACAGCATTTCCTTTAAAAAACCCAACATTCTCCTTTTTACAACCATTCCTCAAAACCAACATGGAATTTACCCAAAACAACTCCACCACACTTTTATTGGTGGTTTAGAACTTCTTACAACAAACCCTAGGTGAAAATCCAAGAACTCTTACTCAAGTCCACCAATTCATACAACCCATAAAATTTTGATGGATTTCATGTTTATTGTATACCAATTAAGGTTTTACCCACATGAATTTAACAAATCTAGGGTTAGGATAATCTCCTAACAAAACCACAGGAAAGAACAACTAATCATCCATAAAAACCTTAGAATTCATATCAAAACCCAAAGTCAAAGTTCCACTTGCTTGAAATTTTTCCTCTCCTTCTTCTTCTTCCTCTTCTTCCTCCTCTTCCTCTTCTTTTCTCTCTTCTCCAACCTTCTCCACGTTTTGCCCTAGTAAAAAGGAGACAAAAATGAATTTTGGGTTTGTCTCTCCTCCTTTTATATTATCATTTATGCCTTAATTGCAATTAAGTCCTCCATCTCTTTAACATTTGCACTTCAACTTTGGTTATTTCTATTTTGGCCTCTTCTCTTCTTTGATTATGGTTTTCGTATCCCATTTAATCTATTACGATTTTACCCTTGTTCTATTATAACATTCAGGGTTCCATAAATTATCATTTCACAATTTCTTCCAAAAATACTACAGTGACACTTAGTGCTCATGTGTGCCCCTACGGTTACGGAAATGCGTACACCCTCTCGGAGCGGGACGTTACAAATCCTCCCTCCTTTAGAACATTTTGTCCTCGAAATGAACAAACTAAACTAAAAGGAAAGGAATATACCTCATTCGGAAAATAATTGAGGGTGCTTGGCAATGTATCCCGAGCCTCAGCTCCCAAGTAGCTGCCTCCATCTCATGATTCTTCCATAGAACTTTGCAGCTTGAAGGATCACCTCCTGACACATGTTCCTTGCGATCTCCTGATCTACGGTGTTTCCTCATAGAGTCGAGATTCTCCTTTAGCTACAGTGCTCTCGGCTATGTGAAGGATGCGGGATGTACTTCCTTAAGATCGACACATGGAATGTGTCATGAATCCTTGAACCCCAGGTAACTTCAACCTATAAGCCATCGGGAGCCCCACCTTTGCTCACAATCTCATAAGGTCCTATAAATCTTGACCGAGCTCGCCTCGCCTCCCAATCTCAAAACACCCTTCCAAGGGGGAAATCTTCAAAAAGACCCTGGCCACCTATCTCGAATCGCAAGTCTCTACGACTTGGCCAGTCTCGCATAACTTTTCTCTTGGCTTCTATCTCTTTCTTTCTTTAAGTTGCCACGAACAAATTTCACTTCCTTCCGAAGTGATCTCGTACCAATTGGTGGCCTACTAGTCTTCTCTCACTAACCTCATCCCAAAGACACCTGAGTCCTACATTTCTACCATACAAAGGCCTCAAATGGAGCCATCTCTATATCAAGTCTGATAGTCATTAAGTAGAAGTAACTCCACTGTCAAATGAGTATCCCAACTCCTCAATTCCATCACACAAGCTCTCGTGATATCCTCTAACGTCTCGAATGGTTCTCTCCGACCGCCATCCGTCTCGAGGGGATGAAATGTCAGGACCGAAATGAAGGCGGTAGTACCTAAAGTTGTTTGCAACCAGGGCCAAAACCTCGGATGCGGAACTCGGGGCCTCGATATGAAACTATCGAAACTAGAACCCCCTGAAGTCTCACCATCTCATCCACATACAATCAGCCAACTTTCTAAATCTCAACATTAAAATAGCGTAAATGAGCAGACTCCTCACACCGATCAATTATCACCCATATAAAGATCATGTCGCCTTTGAGTCCATGGAAGACCAAATACAAAATCCATTGAAGGATCTTCTCCCATTTCCACACGGAATGTGGAGTAACCCAGATCTCTCCCTACTTGCCTCCGATGTTCGCTTCACCCCGCCACGTGTTAGACATCCTGAGACAAAATCAGTAATCTCTTTCTTCATCCCATTCCACCAATAATGTTCTTTCAAAGTCCTGTACATCTTGGTACTACCTGGATGCATAGCATAACCAGATGAATGTGCTTCTTCCATAATGTCTCTCTCACCGCCATACTCCGCACGCATATTCCATCCCACTATCATACGCTATCCTAATTTGGAAACTCGCTTTCTTTCCTTTTCTATCTCTCTTGTTTAATCATCCGTGGATCCCTGCGGATCGGCCTCGCTAGAATCTTCGATCCACTAGGAGAGGGTCTAACATGAAATGTGGCTAACAATGCTCCTCGAATCCTCACCTCCATTATCACCCCAGCTCTTGGGATCCACCAACAAGTGAAGATAACCTAATCTCATATGAGACAAAGAACTCTCCGGTCGCCTACTCAAGGCATCACTACGAAGCATTAGTTTTTCCTGGATGGTACTCAATAGTACAGTCGTAGCCCTTAATCAACTCAAGCCATCTTCTTTGCCTCAGGTTTAACTCTTTTTTGGGTGAAAATATATTGAAGACACTTATGATCTGTAAAGATCTTGCAAGGAACACCATATAAGTAATGTCTCCATATCTTCAAAGCAAACACACGAATACATAAAGCTCTAGTCGTGTGTGTGGTAATTCTCCTCATGTTTCTTCAACTCCGTCTGCAGGCATATGCAATCACCCTATCATTCTACATCAAAACACAACCAAGGCCTCACGGAAGCATCAGAAACTACAAATCTCTCCTATCGGGCAAAGCTAGAACCGGAGCCGTTAAGTCAATCTACTATTCAACTCCTCGAAACTCACAAGTGTGCATCCACCCAATCATACTCGACATCTTTCCTTGTCACTGGGTCTGGGCCGTTTATCTCGAGAACCCTCAACAAACTTCCTGTATTTGCCTTGCTAAACCAAGGAAGCTTCCGACCTGACATTCTTTCAAGGTTTCCAATTTACCACAGCCTTCTATTTTGGGGATCCACACTCACCCCTCACCGAGATCACATGACTTAGGAATGCCACCTCGTCAAGCCAAAACTGCACCCTGCTCAACTTAGCATACAACCGCCGCTCCCAGTGGTCTGGTGCAACACAATCCTCGTGTGCTCGACGTTCCTCGAACTACACCAATACACTAGGATATCATCGATAAAACTATAATGAACCTATCCAAATAGGCTGGAATACCCTACTCATCAAATCCATAAGCTACCGGGCCTGAGCATTAGTCAAGCCAAACGATATCACCGTAAACTCATAATGCCCGTAGCGTGTCCCGACGCAAAGCCTTAAAGAACATCACCTCCGCACCCTCAACCGATGATACCTCGACCCCAAGTCTATCTTAGTATACCGACCCTGAGTTGATCGAATAACCTACGATCCTAGGAGTGGATATCGATTGTGGATGGTAACTCTGTTTTAACCGCCCGTAATCCATACACAAATCGCAAATTCTATCTTTCTTTTCAAGAAGAGAATTGAGCTCCCATGGGGATATGCTCGGCCGAATGAATCCCTTACTTAACAATTCTTCTAATTGAGCCTTAAGCTCTCTCAACTCAGCAGGAGCCATCCTATAAGGAGGAATGGAAATGGGCTCAGTCCTTGGGATCAAATCAATGGTGAACTCCACCTCTCTTTCTGGAGGTAATCCTACAATATCATCCGGGAATACATCTAGGAACTCTCTAACAACTGGAATCTCATCCACTAGAGTCCCCTCCTTCCCTATCTCCACCACATAAGCTAGATAACCCTGACAACCCTTACACAACATCCTCTCACGCTGTATGAAGGATCATAATCGGAAGATGACTCTCCGCGTATTCCCTTTGAACTTTACCTCCACTTCCCTGTGCCTATGCAACTTTACTTCCTTTTATAACAATCTATCGTGGCTCTATGGCGAGATACCTAATCCATGCCGAACCACAACGAAGTCCCTCATATCTAAAGTGCCATAAGATCCGACTGGGAACCCCTGTCCCCAATCGTAACTCTACTATCTCTCGACTACTCACCAGAATAATGTATCTCCCAAACGGGGAAGGGAAACTCCCCAGTACCACCCTCTAATCACGGCCCTTCTATCCTGGAAGCTGATTCAAGAAAGGCCCTGGATGCAATGAATGCGGGTTCTAGATCCACTGAATGTATATGCACCACATTGGCGATAGAAATAACATCAGTGAACTGTTATCCCGGGAGTCAGATCTGCATCCCGCCGAGTCACAAAGATAAACCCGGGCCTCGAAGTACTCGGTCTCTGTCTCCCGCATCCCGGGGGGGCACCACGCGCCCGGGCTCTACCACGGCCGCCGCCGGCCTGATCTCGCGGCTACACCGGCCCTCTGCTTAGGGAAACCTCTCTCCCCGAAGACCTCCCCGAGTACCATCTCTGGGTCGGGTAGCTAGGTCGGGCACCACTGTCTCCGCACCAATCAACTAAGGACACTCTCTAATGAAATGGCCTTCCCGGGCTACGCGGAAACATCCCTTTCGTACTATATCTCCTACACTTATGGTGTCTCCAGCACATATGACAGACGGAAGAATGCTCCTCGTGTCACTCGCAACCGGGGCCCCACCGATCTCGACTTCAAAGGCGCCTCCCGACCCGCACTCGTCCTCTCGTAACTCCGCTCTGCTTCAGCCGGATCGACCGTAGCTGTCAAAAGTGCCCGGTGCACTCTCTTCCTTTCCCGCCTACTCGATACATAGCCATAGTACTCGCTCAACTCTCAGCGCCAACTGTTCCAACGATGCAGGAGGAACCATGTACAAATGCAATTCACCCATCACAATCCCCCGCTAAAACTCAGACTTCAGACTTCATCACCGTATATATGGAAACCAATCTAACTAATTTCAGAACCTCTTCTCATATTCTGATACTAACATGTTCTTTTCGCTCTAATCAAGAACTCTCAATCTCGAATCCTTGTGACTTCGAGGAAAGAATCTATCAAGAACTCCCGCCTAAACCGGTCCCATGATATACCCTCAGGATACCTCCTGTCCACAGCATCCCACCAATCCTTAGCCCTGTCCTCCATCAGAAAACTGGAAAACAAGACTCTCTGCTTCATCCGCGCGCACTGATAACTTCGTAAACTCTTGTTTACTCGATCTAACCATAAAATCTCGTCGCCTCTAGATCGCCACCCAAGCCATACGTGGCTCGGCGCCCGCCTGCCTCGATAGACCTCCCAGGGGAACTCAGAACTCTGCTAGGTGGCGGTGGAGGCCGCTGCACGCGACCCAGCCCGCTATGGCCACTATCCTGAGCAATGTGTGCCACCCACCCCTCCCCGCTGGCAACAATCCCGTACCAGCCCTTCCACTCCCCGGGATGATCCAACCCGACCGGCCGCGAGGCTTCCATCTCCATATCACGGTGAGTGGAACCAACTACGTGCTCATCTCTGTGGTAACGCACGATGCTCCTCATGTAAACCTCCTGAATGACTCCCAAGCGACCACCCTGACGACCACGCCTCCGCCCCACATGCGGGCCGCATTTTGCAAAAAAAAAAAAAAAAAAAAAAATCAATTCCGCTCAATACTCGAATCCCTTACATGTATGTACTTTGAGTTTGAAAATGCATGGTTGCCGCAGGCAATAGCTAATACGAAAAACCATGATGCTTATCAATTATAGCTCTAAGACCTTGCTCGATATTAACTGAGTCACTCACTCTCTACACGATAGTGTGTCGGCCACCCCACGTGGCTCCGGCCGGTACTTCAACGACTAAACCAGGAAGCGTCGTTGCTGAGTCTCGTATAAAAATTTTCTAAATCTCAGATTTTATAGGCTGCAGATATCAGCCGCATACTGCATACCTCAAAATATGTATATATGAAGCATATCTTTTCACCAACATGCCTACATTCACAAAATAAATCTGTATATATAATACTCCCCAGTATACTCAAAGTATTTCCTTACATTAAAATAGTAAGCACAGCTGAAGATAGTCATGGGGAAAGAGTGAGAATCCTAAATCGTTCCGTGCACAGCACGCCTGGACGCCGAGCAAACTCAGATTCTCCCGACTTCGTATTTGTGCCGTGATAATACTATTTCAAGGAAATACTTTGAATTTGCATAATGGGAGTATTTGTATGCACATAGTTTTGTTTTCAGGAAAATGTGATGAGCCTGAGGCTCTTTGACGAGTGTGTCGGGGTCGCTATATTTTGAAAAGGGTAAATCAGACATACAGGTTTTGGGAATTGTCCCTGTGATGCAATTAAGTATGCTGTAATTAAATTTTATAAAATCACAAGTTTAGAAAAAGAAAATTTTTTATACGAGTTTTCATAAAGTAACACAGCTTCGCTTCAAAGGAGTTTCTAGTCGTTAGAGGTTATGGCTAGGGATTTCTGTGGGGTGGCCGGCACACCTGCCGATAGTAGGGGGTGGGGGTGTGACAAATGAACTCTAAAAGATCACTTCAATAGATCACTAACTTACTCATGGTGTGAGGATGGTTGGATGATGTATCAATTTAGTTGATCAGAGGTTTCTTCTTAATCTGATTAAAGGATCTTGATCCCGTGTTAGCAAAAATCCAATCTAGGAGATAGAAAATTTTATTAGATTTGAAGGATGGGATACCAATTAGATTGGAGAAGGCTTGCATATTCCTGTCCATAGGGGCAAGAATTCTTCAATCCTAAGAAATGGTTGTGAAGTACTAAAAAGGAAAAATACCCAGATCTTAGAAAGAGGTTCTTATTCTAAAAGTAACTGGTTAGACTCAGGTATCCGAAAGGAACATGAATCTCTAATTAGTGAAATGTATGGTTGATTGACAATCTAAATTCTCCCACTATGTAAGTGTGAGTGATGGATCAAAACATCAACACAAATTTATAACGTTATTACCCAAGGATTATTATCTAATCCCCAGCAATAATGCCATGAAACTTGTTTGTTATATTTCTTTGCAATTATACTGATTAAAAATTGTTTCCTTAAGAGTGGATGAATTTCTTTTTGGTTTTGATCCATGATTCTGCAAGTGGATGTGCCTAACAAGTAATAAAGTGGATTTAAGTCCGTATATCGATCCCAATGTAGATCTCTGGCACTCAATCAACTACTCCCGACTCTCAAGCTCTATACTATTTGAACTATGATAAAAGTAAATTGATAAATTCCTATGCAACCTTAAAATAATAAAAGAATGAAATATGTAAACTAAGAACAAATGAACTAATGCTTAAACTAAAATAAAAAATTAAAGAAATAGACTGGTCATTAGCTTTTAAAGCGGATGCATTGAAAATACTTGTGAAACATCGATTCTGCGGTGCTTTCACATAACTGCTTCGCCCAGACCTCTCAGTTTCGAATCCGTCCAGGGAAGATGGTAATGCCATGTGGATTTCTCCTTAATGACATTTCATCATCTAATCTTCCACTGTTTCTTTCGAGCAGAGGATTAGATAACTACTTTTAATCGGTTGCCTTGTCAATTATTTTCTTTTTCAATACTTCATACCCAGAACATGGATTTATAAACCTTAGCTCTTTAAGACATAGGCTAAGCATGGGTTTACATCACCCGGTTTCTCATCCTCAAAGTGGAGCAGTTCATTCTTTCCTTGAATTAAGATCCTTGCTACCACGGAGTTAGACTTCTGCCCAGTCGAATCGGCGAACTCTCTGCTCATTTAATTGATAAGTCATTCAACTCATTCTCGGTTTTAAAGTGAGAAGAGATTTATCGATTAAAATTCCGCAGGCCCATTAGATCCCAATGTGGGATTGTATACCCATGAAATCATTCAATACTTCGGGAATGCCTTCTGTGTCACTCAGAGGAGGCCCACGAAATCAGGCATGAAACAATCCCATGCAATTATAGGACAACGATATTTGGATTAGATACGAAAAAATAAACAAAACCCGTGGCGGATTCAAGGCGAAGTTCAGTAGACTCTGATAAATTTATGCAGGAAAGATAAATTCTAACAACATAGTAAATTCAAAGAAAGCTGGGTTTCTAAATTACTCAATTACACTAACGGTAGCTCCCCGATAAGAAGAACTACTGTAAATCCGAAACTGGAAGTTCGAATTCCAAAATTTGTTTGGACTTCAAAAGAACCAGGCAGTAATTTGAAGAAAATATCATTCTGCATTCAGCTTCAACTTCAACAACTAACATCCAGATCCAGAAATTCAAATGCAATAACAATCTACTCTAATCTAATCTAAAATAACAGCAAAATAAAGAAAAAGAAACAGAAAATTAAAATACATGAGCCTTCGGCTACCCAGACTTCTCTTTCTAAAGCGCGAGAAATTTTGCTTTCCTTGATAGCATTGCGTATTTATAGGGTTTGGAAGTTGGGCCACAACCGATGCACATATTTGTGGATTTCAAAATCGCGCCCATTTGTTTGTTCATGTAAATGACTCCATTTGTGTGTCGCGACCTTGATGATCTTCAGCGACCTCTTTTTCGCGTCGCTGACTTCCTTTGTTTGGCTTATGAGTTGTTTTGATGTCGCGACTTGATCATCGTCAGCGACTTCACCTTTGCGTGAGAGCTCTTTTGGTCAGCGACTTCAATCATACTTGACCCCGTTTTTACGATTAAATACGTAGCGAAGCTTTTTATCACGGATTGCGACTTGCTTTTAACATCCCTTGGATATAATGTCGCGACCCTTCGTATGTCGCGACCTTCTTTCCTTGCAGCTGATGTCGCGACCAACGGATGAAGTCGCCTTCCTTTCTTTATGGCGATGTCGCGACCCTTTGAATGGCGATGCGACTTCACCTTCTACATTGAGCTCTTTTGATGCTTCGTGGAAGCTTTTCTTTTATTGACTTGTCTTAAATCTCACCAAGTTTGATGTCGCTGGCGGCTAAATGATGTCGCTGACCTCCATTCTTTTCTGGTGATATCGTGACTGCGAAGGGCGTATGACCTTCTTTCTTTATGGCGATAATAGCGACCAACGGTGGCGTCGCGCCTTTGCCATGCAGGCGATGCGCTGACCTTGGTGGCGTCGCGACATCTTCGATTCGGTGTTGGATGTCTCATGCATTCCTAAGCTGGCCGACCTCTATGTTCAGTCTCTTTTGAAAATCTTTGTCGCGACTTCTATTGATTATCCGACCTCCATGTCCTCTTGCTAAGCCTTCAGTGCAGCGTAGTGACCTCGAAGTGGTGTCGCGACATCATGCCTTCTTCATTGTTAATTCTTGGTAAAGTCAGATTCGGGTTTACATTTGCGACCTTAGTGTTATTCTTCATTACTTGTCAAGATGGCGACATCAAGTCCTTTCTTTCAAAATTAGTTGCGACTTCTTTTACTTTCAGAAATTTTGTTCTTATGGTTTGTAAACTGACTCCTTGTCGCGACCTCATAATTCAATATCCACGACATCATTTATCTCTCTTTTGGTGTCGCGACATATAATGATGTCAGCGACATGAATCTTCATTTAGTGCTTCTTTTAATCTTGACGAGTCATTCTTTTGTCACCGACTTCCTTCTTGAGTCACGCTTAAGCAGTAACTCTTGATTTCTTCTTGAGGCCAAATTTGTTGATGTGTGACTTGAAAGTGTTAAAGCTAGCTTCATAATCGCGACTTAAATTCGATTTTGATTTGATTATAACGCGGTGATTTCTTATGATTTTGCTAAAATTTGATTTTACCTTCTGTATTTTCCTGCAAATTGGAATTTGATTCAATTATCAGTTTTCTGCAGACAATTCATCATTATTCTCATTATAAACTCAGAAAAATGGATTAAAATTTTGCTTGTCCCCAAGCAAAGAAAAGAAAGAATTGTTTGTCCTCAAACAAATATGCTTAGAAAATTTTTAAGGACATTTTTCTGATTTTTCTTCAGTCTTTCTCATTCTACCCTTCTGATCTGGAATTAAGAGATATCACTATTATTTCAAAGTTCAGTTTTGATGCAAGAACATGGCATATTGTACTTCTATTACAAAATTTCTTGATAAACTAATGTATTTAAACAGTTTATTTAACAAGTCTTGTTCTGTGTGTGTGTGCAGGTCATCAATCCTTTTCATCTTCATGTTGAATTAAGTTAATCTTCTGGGAGTTTTCTTAGACTGTTTATCAAAGTCCCATATGCTTGTTTTTCATATTGATCTCATTTAATGTAGAGTAAATTCAACCTTGAAATCAATGGTCTTTCAGGCTTGTAATGTTGGGCTTAGGTAATTGGGTAGATAATGGAGAAATTTAGGTTGTAAATTACCCAGTTTCCATCTTATCTCTACATTGTTGCCTCCAATTTTCTTCCTTTTTCATTTTTGTTTTTTCCTGATTCTCCTCAATCTTAGCCTGCTTCCTCCTTTTGAATTCTTTTTATGGAATCTCCAGCTTCCATATAGTACTTGGGGTCAGGCGATTCTTTGTTCTTTAACTCCTTTGACTTTATTTCTCTAAGATTTGGAATAGTCTGATGTTTTGTCTTCTTAAGCTTTACATTACTCTTAGAGAACTTTGGGCTAGCAACTCCCATACCCGAGTTGGCATTAGGGTGCAGGTGTTAAAACACCTCTGAGCAATTGTTCAAGGAAATAGGCCACAAACCACAAAACTTATTCCTTATTTCACTAGCTTATGCTTCTTTACTTCTTCAACCCCTTCTTGTCAAAATCAGAATATTCCCCCGAACTTGTTTCTTCCTTTATCTTAAACTTTTACGATCTAGCTTGGATAATTTGGGTTCTTTCTACTTGCGGGTTTATTGCAAGGAAGGGCATTTCGGTTTTCAGTTGTTGTTTTATTAAAGAAATAAGGCTTATTTGGCTTAAATCGGGAACTAGAGAATATGCTTAAGCATATTTTGAGGTGGAAGCTTAAAAAGGCTCAGTACGCGAGGATGGCCTCTATCATTTTACGTTAGTTTGTTTCACACAAGATTTCGCCTCGTCCAATGTCGAACAAGTTCTAGGTGTGGACTTTAAATCCGACTTCCTAGAAGATATTCTAATTCTGTCCAAAAGTTTCATAAGTTTTGTTGACCCGTGTGTATTATTTCTTTAAGACTTGTACTTATTCCTTGTCTACTTACACATTATTTTAACCAGTATTTTGTTCCATCGTGATAACCCGATTTTCGATTTTGCGGCCTCGCTGAATTTAAGCGACGATAAATCTCTAATTCCGGTTTCTTTATTCATGCCTGATTCTGCAGCTATTTGTGTTCAAGTCTACTGCTAGTCAAACTACTTGACTAGTTCGATTATGATATTTAAGCATTTTCACTTTTGAACTAAATCCACAATATTTATTCTCTAACAAGTCAAGCAACCAAAATAATAATACAACTAACTGCAATCAAACAAAACATTTCCTTTAACAAATTTTTTCTTGTTTTATTCATGATGTAATGCAACGATTGAGAACAACGATAAAGGAAGAGGGAAAGAAGGATAAATCCCGATACGGAAGATTACATTTTTTCTTTTGAGGGCGAGCACAAATGTTAGGAGGATCCGGTCCAGTAGCAAATTAAGTTGAATTTGGGAATTTCATTTCCTCTCTTCTTTCTTGTCATTCTCCCGCTTCGACTGTTCTTGAGGGGATCAATTTATTTGGCGGGGTCAGCCTTTTTATTGGATCATGCTTGTCTCGTGCCCGGTGTGTTCATTATCGCGTTCCATTTCGATCATGACAAAAATTTGGAAAGATTGTTATTAGTCAAATCCAAATTTTCAAGCAGACTACTTTCTTCACGAAGGCATCTTTGTCATCAAGCTCTTGATCACATTATTAAATCCTTTTCTCGAAATCCTTGAACATTGACATGTATAGGAACTTGGTCATGATGTAACCTTTAGTCTTGGCTTCTTGATGCAGATCCACTTTCCTTTGGGTTTTAGAGAGCAGAGTGCGATCATCTTTTGATTGTTGTAGAGATGATTCATGGCTTAGCTTTAACTTCTTTAGTAGATCTTGATCCCTTTCCTCATTTCCTTCTTAAATTTTTTCTTCTTCTTTGCTCAGGGATGCTTTTCATCTGCTCTTCTTTCGGGTCATCTCTGCTACATTGTTGATCTCTTCTTTTCGTCTCGGCTTCATATGCTTCTTCTCTTGTTCATCTCCTCTTCCCATTGTTGATCCCTTCTCTTCCATTCTTTTTCATAAACTTCTTCTACGAACTTTCTTTGGAGATTCCATTGCTCTTCCCTTTCTTCCCTTTCTTTGGATGGGAATTGAGCATTTCCATTATTTTATTATTCTCTGGGCTCCCAGGCTTTCTCCGGGTTCTCTAAAATCCTTTGTTCCTTAAGGGGAGAGGCGCGGTGGGGTCGAAATCTATTGAGCTTATCTTCTTGTTCTCCCATCATCTGGAAACATAAAAGTATTCCCTTCTTGATGTGCTTCTAGATTTTCTTCTTCTTCTGCCACCAGAAGGGTGTCTTCTTCCTGTATTGCATTTTCATTTTCATCCCTTGAATATGTTTCTACTATGACCCCCTTTTTCTTTTGATTCTTTGGCCCCTTGCTTACTCCCGTCAGGGTGAGTGGTGAAGCCTTGGGACACTCTTCTTCTTCTTCCCAAGTTCCTTTCACACCAGCCCTAATACATAACCTTGTGATGGTTGCTAGGTGAGGGATCAAACCCTAGGTTATTACCTTCATGATACCTCGTTATAGAATTTTCATGCTTTGTTTCAGTATCGATCTTTATCACCGATATGGCATAGAAGAATTGCTTCTTGTTCTCTTCTTTGTGCGGGCGTGCTTAGTAGGGACCATAATAAGAGGCTAGAGTAAACCACACCTTTAGTTCTTACGTCAAATCTCACACTTTGAGGTCTTTGCTCTCCTTTCCACTTTCTTCCACTTGCCTTCACAGTAATTGTTTTCACTTAATCTTATAAAAGTTAGGGTTGTTCATCGAACTTCTTGAATTTTTGACGGATTCTTTTGCCACTTAGATTCCATACATCTCATTAATAGTCTTTGCTCACATAAGGCACCCAGGCTCCTCGACGCCAAGCGAGAGTTCTCCTTCCTTCAGCAGTTGGGGTAAATTCTCGGGGTATTCTTTGCATATCGGATTTTTATGTTTGCAGAATTCTCCCCACCCTCTCTGCTCTATTAATTCCTTGAGCGATTGAGATGAGTTAGGCTGAAACCTCTCTCCTCTACAAATCCCTTTCTGACATAATTCTTTCAGGACGGAGAAGCTTCTTAAGGCAGACATCTTCCTCTTCTTCTTGTTTTTCTTTTCCCTTTCTCTCTGTTGCTTTATGGCCAGGTTAGACAGTTGTTGACGGCTGTTCTCCCTTTCGGATTCGGATGAACTTCCCCTTCGATGCGGGTATACTCCTCCATGATTTCGCTCGGAGTTTGGGATGAGGTTTGAGTTCGGCCATTAGAAATCGAGGAAGGTTTTTAGGAAGAGATTCGGATTTAGGGTTTTGCAGAATAGAGAACCCGAGAGAATATCACGAAGGCGAAGGTTGTATTTGCTTCAAGGAAGGAGATGATAGTGGAGAATTTCTCAACAATTACCATTCAATTATTATGTTAGAATCTTTATTACTTCATTTATTTGTGTTTGTCGCTGACTTTAATTTCGAGTGGTGTGTCGCGTCATTAAATTTAGGGCATAATTAAAGCGCCCGGGTAGCATCTTGTCTCTTATGTCGTGACTTATTCTTGTTTGTCGCGACATAAGTTAACTGTGGGAGGACAAGTTGTCACCAGGCTGCGACATCAGGTATTTGAGGACATAATTGAGTTGTTGCGACCCTCACCACTCTTTTGAGGAATGGTTCTTATCGCGACCTTAATTTATGTCGCGACCTCTGCCCTTTGTTCCTTCTTCAGTACTGACTAAGTTCTGACCTGACTTATGTGACTTTAATCTACATGCCCCCTAAATTTGATGATCGAACTGGCTTTTCATTCCTTATTAATTTACCGCATCTGCGCGCTCCATTTAATCATTCTCCTGACAATTCAAAAATGCAATTCTTTCAGGTACACATAATTTATGTAAGGAGAAAAAGTACTCCCTTTATTTGTTCTTTCTGTGAAATCTTTGGAGTAATCTGGAGTTTGTTTCTGCTTCTCTTGCAGGCATTTGATTCTTCGATGCATATTCGACAAATTCAAAAAAGTTAATTCATAGTACTAACCTAGCAATTTCTAAT
Organism: Tetrastigma voinierianum; assembly: GCA_016808115.1. Classification (NCBI taxonomy): domain Eukaryota; kingdom Viridiplantae; phylum Streptophyta; class Magnoliopsida; order Vitales; family Vitaceae; genus Tetrastigma; species Tetrastigma voinierianum. Next base: position 5,225,092 of record JAEQBH010000911.1, on the reverse strand, counting down.
AAATCATAGTAGAACTAAAAAAAATTTCAAAAACGTAATAATATAAAAAAAATTCGAAGTCTATTTAAAGAAACTAGAAAGATACTTTATGGTTTGCACTCCCATGTTGCTCCATTTTGAGTGTACATTTTGAATATTCATTGTTTAAACTTTCTCTCTTGATTCCTGTTTGGAGTTCTTCCTTTTCTTTCTCCTGTTGAGATATTTCAGTCTTTGCCCATTAACTTTGAATTCTTTGGCAGTGATCTGGGTATTCTTGCTCGAGATGATATGACACCTTGTATATGGTCCACTCCATTTGATTTCAGTTTCCTGGAATAATCTTAATCACAAGGTTAAACGGCCAAGACGATCCCACACTCTGAACTCTTTCCTCATAATCCTTTGATCGTACCATTTCTTTGTCTTGTCCTTGTATATACTAGCATTGTCGCGAAACCGTTCTCGGTTCTTCAGTTCATTCGGTTAGAGTCTCTTCCTTTGCAATTTTGAAATCGAAGTTCAAATTGTTTGATGGCCATGGCTTTGTATTCCAGGTTCAAAGAGGAGATGACATGGTTTCGAACAAGAATGCAGTGCGGATTCCAATGGGAGTTTTCAAAGCAATCACAATATGCCCATAATGCATCAATGGCTTCAAGACCAATCTTTCACTGCTATAACTCCACGGTCTTTTCCGAATTTTCTTTATTTCTCTGTTGGAAATTTCGACGCCCATTTGTTTGAGGATGATAAGCCGAGCTCATAATGTGTTTGATCTTAGTATCGATGTGGGTTTCAAACACCTTATTTGAAAAATGGCTTCCTCCGTCATACAATTATAAGTTCATGGTGTCCCCAGTCTGTAAGAATATTTCTTTGTAAAACCCCACCCATTTGTATTGGCATCATTCTTAAGGCAATTCTTTGCTTCACACCCGTTTGATACATGATCCACAGTTAGGAGTATGTATATATTTCCAAATGAAGCCCGGAAAGGCCCCATAAAATCCATTCCCCATACATCGAACAAATGCACACGGAATGCCTTGCGGGGGGCATCTCATGCCTTTCTTTGATATTCCCATTTTGGCATTGATCCTGCATTTGCCTATTCAAAGCGATCCTTAAAATTGTAGGCTAGTAAAATCACATTTGGAGTTGTGGGCTGTTTCTCTCCACAAAAAGTGTCCTCCGTAAGGTGATGGATGACATTATTGCCAAAATCTTGCTTTGCTCGCTGCATTTTGTCTCCTTATAATCGATCGACTCATCTTTTAAATGGCCACTGGATCATCCCGGATGTAGTACATTGTCGATCCTTAACTTTTTTCTCTCTTGGTATTTGAATTATGGTGGCATAATTCCTGGTAGAAATTCACAATATCTGACATACCCGGGGTGATTGGGTAATGGTGAAATAGCCTTTCATCCTGGAAAAATTTTACGCTATTTCTCTTCCCTTTTCTTGTACGAGTGGGTTTCCTCTACTCTTGACCAGTGATCGGCTATCACATTGCTTGCCCTTCTTGTCTTTAATTTCAATCAAATTCTGCAACAATAATACCCACGATCAATCTTGGCTTTGCTTCCTTCTTTGCAGTAAATATTTAATTCTTGCATGATCGTGTGTATAGCAACATAGGACCCAAAATATGGCTGAATTTTTCACATGCAAACACCATTGCTAGCATCTCCTTTTCTGTAGTAGAGTAATTTTCTTGTGCTTCATTAAAGGTTTTGCTAGCATAGTAGATGGACTTGAACACTTTTCATCTTTACATCCCAATCTGACTCCCGTTTAAAATCATCACACATGATCTGGAATTCTTGTTCCAATGGTTTTGCCATGTTGGAGCTTCCACTGAATCTGGATTTGATTTCTTGAAATGCTTTCCTAGCGGATTCATCAAAATAAAACTTCTTATCTTTCTCGGCCAATGCATAGTGAATTACAGCAATTTTGAGAAATCTCTGATAAATCTTCTATAAAATCCAGCAAGTCCTAAGAAACTTCTGATTCCCTGGATTGTAGTGGGTGGCATTAAGTCTCTTATAATTGAAACCTTTGCTTAGTCTACTTCAAGCGCTAGCTGCCCGAAACCATGTGCCCCAGAGACAATCCCTTGCTTTGTAACCATAAAAATGGCATTTTCCCAATTCGAGCTAGATTTTGTCTTTTGCACCTTTGAGTATTGTCCCCGGAGTTATGCATGCATTGTTCAAAAGCGGATCCATACAGCATGCAAAGTCATCCATGAAAATCTCCATAACTTCTTCTAGATCAGAAAATATAGACATCATGCACATCTTTGGAAGTGCAGGGCATTACCGCAGTCAATTGGCATTCTTCTAAAGAAGCAAAAGTCACCGAGAATGGGCATGTAAAAGTGGTTTCTCTGATCTTGAGGTCTGATAGCTATTTGGTTATATCCAGTACCCGCTCGAAAAGCAAAAATGAGGGTGTCTGTAGCCTATCCAGCATTTGATCGATGAAGGTGAGGGGAAAATGATCCTTTAAGTTTGTAGTATTCAATTTTACGTAGTCGATCTGAGCCCTCCGTCCTGTCCACCGGTTCTTGTGAATAAGTTCATTCTTTTCATTTTGATTCTGGTGAATCACTTTCTTACAAGACCACATGTCTTAGAGCTTACCAAAAGCTGTACGATATAGCATATATGAAACTTGCATTTAACCATTTGAACTTCTTTTCGACAACTTCTTCATGAAACGGGGTTCATTACTCCTTTGATGCTCGCGAAGTTTTGCATTATCTTCGACAAAATTTTATGCATCTGATAGAGGACTGATACCCTTCAGATCTTGTTGACAGCTGTCGCTTCCTTGTATTTTCTCAAAATTACTAGCAACTTCTGTTCTTCAGCTTAGTCAATACGGTGATATGATAAGCAGTTTTCTTTTACGGCTCTAAAACTCATATTTCAAATGGCCGGCGACTCCTTCAATGTTAACCCTTATGCCTGTAGTTTCCTGCCCATGAGTTTTACGTAATGCGGCTGCTCCACTTCGTCTTGGTATTTTCATTTTATACTTTCGGGAAATTTGTTTCATTATTAAACAAATTTGAAGACGAACTTCACAATCAAAGCTCTCGAGTCTTGAGAAATTCATCTCAATTTCATTGATAGAGTTTTGAATGATACAATCGAATTCACTTCATCATTAAGAAGGCTATTGCTTCTTACGACCCTTCTAGCCCCATCTTCCTCTACATTAGGATATTCCGGACTCCTATTAATATTAAAATGCTTTGCTTTATTCGACTGCGAGTGTCGGTTCACCTTTACGTACATCAATCGAGCGCTCCTGTTGCTAGAAGGTCTTCCCGGCCAAACAAGGAGGAACTTGAGGATCTTCCTCCATCGCATGATAACAAAATCCTCTTGGGAAAATGAATTTCCCGACGCCAGCCAGTACATCTTCGAATGCCTCTGGATTTGTGCCATTGATCTACTCCCGGCCATGCAGCCGTAATTGATGTTGGGGTTAGTTCCCCCAAACTAAGTCTCTGCACAATTGATAGAGGCATCAAATTTATACTTGCTCCAGAGACACATAAAGCTTTCTTGAACTCACATTTCCCTATAGAAAAGGGAATAGTGGCTGCCCGGTCTTTCGTCTTTCTTGGGAGCTTACGTTGGATAATGGCCTTTGCTGAAGCGGTCGAGACCCTTTACCTCTACCCTCCTCAGCTATCTTCTTTTCTTTACCGGAACCTCCTTCATAAATTTTGCATAAAGAGGCATTTGATCACCTCTGCGAATGGGATATTTATTTCTATTTTTCTTGAAAATATCCAAGAATTTAAGCTGTTCTTCTCTTTTTGACCACGAAGTCTACGTGGGAATGGCACTCCACGAGGGCATATTTGACCTCCTTCTTTCTTTTAAGTCTTTCCTTCCTTTCATCTTTTAATCGGGTTGTTCTTCTCTTCTTTAGCACTGATCTCTTCTTTCTACGCCTCGATCTCTTCTTTTCTATCTTGTCTTCAGTTCTTTCTCAAATCCTTCCCACTTCTCAATTGAATTGCCATGCGGAGTCTTTAGGGTTCTTGGGTGTCACTAGGGAATGTTCCCTTGTTACGATTTGGCATATTCGGGCCGATGCCTCTTTGTGTCTCTAGATTTTTCGGTGAAGCAGCATTCTTAAACATCTGAATTATCGAACTTGAAAGTTTCCAAGTCGGATAGTTTCTATTCATGGAATTGTAATAGCCTCAGTATCCCACATAATTGTAGCATTTTATCCTCAAATGGTTGGGTTCTCTCGACCTGGTATTCATTCTGCCCTCACCTCGCCTATGCTGGCTGGCTGCTGCCTTGGTAGTTCTTGATATCCTTGTTGAGGATGTTGTCTGCCTTAAGGCCATGTAATGCCCTCCACCATATAGAGAAATTCTCTGGTTCCTCAGTCTTTAGTTAGCAGTGTATGGGCAGGTTAGGATTTGGCTTGAAATGATAACTTCTTTACTCGTTCACGTACTTAACCTCCTCAGCACCATAAGAATCTTCTTATTTACCTCATCGGCACTTCTTAATTTACCTCGTCAGTAACTTCTTCTCATCAATTCTCTTTCTCTGCTCTATTTCATGAGCGGTGTGCATCTTCCTCTCTTGTTTATCCATTCTATGCATTATAGCATCGATTTGTAGCTTCCATAATTTGTCATCTTGCTCATTTCTATGACCCCTTTTCCTCTGCTACTACCTCTTGGCTTCAGATGGAGCTTTCATATTGCATTTTACGGGTCTCTGTCGGATCCTCTTGCCTTTTCGACACTTTTCCGTAGATGCTCCACGGCCCATGAAGCATCGATAATACCATGGATGTATCATTCGAATGATACACTATATCCATATGGGTCTTCAAGTATTATTCCATGCATTAGGCACCTCTTCAGCAATCTTTGAATCTTTCCCAGCGACCTCTGACTCTCGTCTTCCCTTGTTGGAATACAATTATCTCTCTTCGTCTCTCGAGTGAAGAGATGGAAAGAATCTGCTAGTAGCTTCTACCAACTCTTCAGTATCAACAGTCCATATGGTAATGATTCATACCATGTGGCTGCTATATCTCTCAAAGAAAATGGGAAGAGATGTAGTTTTATCACCTAGGTCTCTGCCAGTTCGGCTTCCCTTTGTATTAGCCATCTTGAAATCCGAGTGCTCATTGGGTCTTGGTGGGATAGCCCGGTAAACTAAATGTTGCTGAACCATTGTAATTAAAGGCGGCTTTAATTGAAATTGTTGCATCAACGTAGAATTTGTCGGTGCGGAATACTCTTCTTGAATAATAGGCCTCTAGAAATCCTCCATTGTGTCGGTAATGGGGGTCTTATTGCTGTCCTTTGTTCCTCTGTTTGGTCATGTATCTCTTCATATAAATTGCGTTTTCTACTCTTTTGTCTTTCTTAGCTCTGACGTTCTCTCTCGGTCGGTGTCTGTGTTTGGAATAAGGTCGGATCCACATTTCTGTCATTAAAGTTTTCTGAAATAAGCATACTCATATTAATAGGATTAGTCGACAACAAATATTTTCCAACGGCTTGATGCAAAAATTAGTGACTAATGTAGTCACTGCTTGAAAAGCTATTTTTGTTTTTTTTTTTTTTTTAAATGTCCAAATTACTATTTCCTTATTTCGTCAGAATATTGATCTAATTAATTCTTTCGATCCCCGGCAACGGCGCCAAAAACTTGATTGACAATCTAAATTCTCCCACTATGTAAGTGTGAGTGATGGATCAAAACATCAACACAAATTTATAACGTTATTTGGATTATTATCTAATCCTGGCTGATAATGCCATGAAACTTGTTTGTTATATTTCTTTGCAATTATCTGATTAACTGTTTCATAGGTGGATGAATTTCTTTTTGGTTTTGATCCATGATTACGCAGAGTGGGCTGGTCGAACAAGTAATAAAGTGGTTGGGAGTCGAATGCTCGATCCACGAGATCGAAGTGAATCAACTACCACGACTACTCAGGCTGCATGCTATTTGAACTATGATAGGCAATTGATACGCCCTATGCAACCTTTAAAAATAATAAAAGAATGAAAATATATGTAAACTAGAACAAAATGAACTAATGCTTAAACTAAAATAAAAAAAATTAAGAAATAAATGAAATTGAGTTAACTTTTAAAGGGATGCATTGAAAATACGACTATTGTGAAACATCAATTTCTGCGCGAGATAACTCATAACTTTGCTTCATAGACCTCAGTTTGAATTCGGTCAAGGAAGATGGTAATGCCATGTGGATCTCTCCTTAATGACACATTTCATCATCTAATCTTCTTTGTTTCTTTCGAAAACAGAGGATTAGATAACTACTTTTAATACGAGTTGCGCTTGTTAGGTATTTTCTTTTTCAATACTTCATACCGAACATGGACTATAAACCCAACTCTAAGACATAGGCTAAGCATGGGTTTTTACTATCTTTGGTTTCTCATCCTCCAAAATTGGAGCAGTTCATTGCTTTCCTTGATTAGATCCTTCTTACGGGATTGAACTACTTTGTTGAATCGAGGCGAACTCTGCTCATTTTAATTGATAAGTCATTCAGCTGGTTTCAAGTGAGAAGAGATTTATCGATTAAAATTCCACGAGCCATTAGATCCCAAATATTAGGTTCGCATACCCTTGAGAAATCATTGATACTCCCGAGGAATGCCTTCTCTGTGTCACTCGAGGGCCCGGAAATCTGAGGCGTGAAACGATCCCATTACGGGTATAGGACACGATATTTGGATCGGATACAAAAAATAAACAAAACCGACTAAGCGATTCAAAATGAGGATTCCGAGTAGACTCGATAAATTTATGCGGGAAGAGATAAATTCTAACAACATAGTAAATTCAGCTGGGTTTCTAAATTACTCAATTACCTTAGCAGTAGCTCCTAGATAAGAAGAACTCTTGTAAATCAAGGCTGGAATTGAATTCCAAAATTGTTTAGACTTCAAAAGAACCGAGCGGTAATTTGAAGAAAATATCATTCTTGCATTCGGCTTCAACTTCAACAACATCCAGATCCATAAATTCAAATCTGATAACAATCTACTCTAATCTAATCTAAAATAACGACAAAATAAAGAAAAGCGAGAAAATTAAAATACCACGGGCCTTGGCTACCGGACTTCTCTTTACGAGCCGCGAGTACGCTTTCCTTTAGTAGCGGCTGCTTATTTATAGGGTTTGGAAGTTGGGCCCTAACTTCGATGCACCTATTTGTGGATTTCAAAATAACTGGCCCATTTGTTTGTTCATGTCGCGACTCCATTTGTGTGTCGCGACCTTGACTTGATGTCGCAACCTCTTTTTCACGTCGCGACTTCAACATTTGCTGCTATGGTGTTTTGATGTCGACTTCAATCATGCGTCAGCGACTTCACCTTTTCGCATTGAGGCTCTTTTGAGGTGCGACGATCATACGTCGCGACTTAGTTTTGTTCGATGCGTAGCGAAGCTTTTATCTGGTTGCGACTTGCCTTTAACATCCCTTGGATATGATGTCGCGACCGCTAAATGACGTCGTGACCTTCTTTCCTTTTTAACTGATGTCGCGACCACTGAATGAAGTCGCGACTTCCTTTCTTTGTAACTGATTTCGCGACCACTGAATGACGTCGCGACTTCACCTTTCTGCATTGAGAGCTCTTTTGATGTCGTGGAAGCTTTTCTTTTGTTGTGACTTGTCTTCAACATCTCTGGGATTTGATGTCGCGGCCAATTCGTGATATCCAGCCTCCATTCTTTCGCGGTGATGTCGCGCGAAGCGTCGCGACCTTCTTCTTTATGGCGATGTCGCGACCAGCGGTAGCGTCGCGACCTTTATATGTCACGGTGATATCATGACCAGCGATTGATGTCGCGACATCTTGAGCCGATGTTGGATGTCTCTATCTTTGTTCTAAGCGTCGCGACCTCTATGTTGGAGTCTCTTTGAAAATATTTTTATGAAGAGCATTCGGTGTCACGACCTGCATATACACTCACAAGCCTTGATTAAGCCAGCGACCTCGAAGTGGTGTCGCGACATCGCTCTTACTTAACTACATTAATTCTTGTAGTGCGTCCGTTTGGAGTTTAATTCTGCGACCTTGGTGTTATTCTTCATTCTTTGCCAGTGGCGACATGAGTCGCTCTTTCAAAATTAGTTGTGACAACTTGCTTTCGAAGGTTGTTCTTGTGGTTTGTAAACGACTCCTTGTCGCGACCTCATGGTGGTATCACGACTCATTTATCTCTCTTTTGGTGTCGTGACATAAACTGATGTCGCGACATAACATCTTCATTTATTGCTTCTTTTAATCTTGTGCCAAGTCATTCTTTTGTCTCGACTTCCTTAACGAGGTCACGACTTAAGCTTGATTCGCTCTTAGGTTTCTTAACGAGAGCCAAATTTGTTGATGTCGTGACTTGAAATTGTTGGAAACTTCGCTTCCTGTGCGACTTAAATTCCAGTTTTGATTTCAATTCTGCTGCAGGTTGATTTGTAATTTTTTTTAAATTTTGATTTTACCAACGTATTTTCTGCGAGTGGAATTTGATTCAATTATCAGTTTTCTGCAGACAATTCATCATTATTCTCATTATAAACTCAGAAAAATGGATTAAAATTCTAATGAGTTTTTGAACTCATCAATGGTGTGTGGAGAAATCCAAACTATATTATATTGCATCTTTGACAAGTTCAGATTTCAAACTAATAGTTGAGCTATGTTATAAAAAATGATGCAGAAATTGATAATTGTACACTGATCTAATTCCCAGTGTTAACTTACCTAGTGAACTTTCCAATCCAACAATTTAAATTTTTTATACATAGTTATGGAACTTTATTTAGTTTTTACTTTTCTATTAGTTAGAACAAAATCATTTTTAAATTTGGAGTTCAAATAGCAAGGATCTTGAGTAGATGGGGTAATTGATGTTTAAATTTCTCATCAATCCTCGTGGGAACGATAACTAGACTTAAATCCACTTTTATTATTTGAATGACTTGTTCACTTGCAATGATCTATACCCAAACCACATTTTTAAATGGAAGCCTTCTCATCCAAGGCAAGCAACGTATTTTATAATTTTGGTCAGTAGTAACAAGTTTTTGGCACCGTTGGTACAAGAACTGATTAGTTCTTGGTGGTGGTATCAGAAGTTTGGCACCTACTGACTTCCTCATATTTAGCTAATTTTGTTCTTCAATTATTAGTCTATTTTTAGTCTATGTAAAAATCTGGTCAAGTTTTTAGTGCCGTTGCCGAGAATTTTTAGTCCTTGGTAGATGTGTTGAAAATTCGGTTGATTGGTAGCCGTCTTTGTGAATTGGTCAACACTGCTTTGCTAACTTGAACTCTCAACTTGGTCTTTCTAATAAGTTGCAGCATCTGGGTACATCACCCAATCTGGGCTTGCACTCCTTTCTTTTTCATTCCTTGTCTTCATTGTGCTCACTACTAGTGCCTAATTAATAGGCTCATTGATATTCATTTCAACTCCTCTGTCTTCTCTTTCTTTCTCAACTCCTTTCAACTTTTCTTTTCCTTTGCTTGGTGGGGTCTTAGTGATGGCAGTGAGTGTAAAAGGAGAGACTGCAAGGCATTTTTCCTCTTCATCTTTTTCAAAGGTGACTCCTCCCTTTATGCACAGATGGGTTATGATAGATGGATAGGGCATATGACCCCAGAAATTACTGCTCTCATAGCCTAGGATTTATTTTTCTATTATCTTCCTGATCACTACCAAAAAAGTGCTATTTTAACATGTGGGTTTTGTTTTTGTTTTAATAATTTGATTAAACCTCAATTAATATTGGAGGGACCTAGCAAAGCTAATCAAATTTTGTGGCAAGTTTATTGTTTTGCGGGCTTTTATACCATAGATAGAGATTCCTCTTGAACCATGGAATCGAGTTCAGCTTCATGGTTGCAAATCAAAAACCGGAAAGAAGAGACGAAAGTAGAAGAAAGAAAAAGAGCAGGGCTGCGAAATTTTCGCAACCTGTAAAATTTCGCAGATTGCGAATTTTTGCAACATTGCAAAATTGCCCTTTCCTGCGCCACTATTCACTTGTCCTGCTTTTGACTTTTTGACTTCTTTTGTTCCTTTTTGGTTTTCTTCCCAATTTATCCCCCTATAATAGTACTTGTTTCGGTATTTTTGGTATTTTGTAAAGGGGGTTTTGCTATAAAAGCCCTAGACAAGACACTATAAGGAGACCTTTTGCTCATTAATAAAACTTTTTGAGCGGGATGCTTTTAGCAGCTCCCGCTCTTTTTCATTTTCTCTATTTTTCCCTCATTTTCTCTCCCTTTCTCACTAGCCAAACACCCTCCGAGGATGACAACTCGGAGGATGAGTGGCTAGATACCTTTCCTCCTTGAAGGAAGGTTCTTGGAGTGCGAGGATCAGAGGCAACTAGAGTTCAACCTTATGGTTTTCAACGGGTACTCTTTGGTAGTTTTGTGTTTCCTTTGAGACTCTAGGCTTAGATCCCTTAGATTCACCTTGAATGATCCGTATTTGATAATCTTTTAGGGTTCAGTGGATGCTTATTGCTATATCCACTGAGAGTCATTAGTTATCATCTATTAGTCATTAGAAGGTGAATTAAGGAGACTTGTTTTCCACTATATGAAACCACTGATGCTCGGTGAGTACCATTTCCAAAGGATAGTTGTTTTGGGTCAATTTTTATAGCTAAATGAAGAATCGGTTTGGGAGATAACTATAGGTCATCATCCCCAACAAGAGGAATAGGGCCCAAGGACCCCTCAGTTCCCTTTAGAGCTCAAATCCAGTAGCTTGATACTTCAAGGAGTTTTCTTTTATATTTTTCTCCAGTTTATTTCCAGTTTTCAACCATTACACCCTCTGTTTTTACAAAATCCTTGAATCCAAACCAAATTCACCATTTTGGCCTTCACTGCAAGTCATTTGTGTGAAGAAAACCCATCCCTATGTTCAACCCTAGAGCCACTATCTTTGCTTGTTAGCATTGCTACGCGTAGGAAATAGGTTTATAAATTTGTTAGGTCTGAACCCTTATCGTGCACACGAATCACTTCCCAAAACTGATCTTATAAGCCTTCAAAATAGCATAGAGAAGGATTGCTTCTTCTTGTGTTACAATGCACACATGATTTGAAGGCATTAGCATTGAGCTGAGGAAAGCAAAACCAAACTTTAGCTTCCTCAGTCAAGTGTCATCTAGCTATAGAGACATTAGGATTCTTTTTACTTCCTTTCCACTCCTCTTTTCCATTAGTTAGTACTTCTAGTTTTTTCTGGTAATCAGGGTTCTCCTTCAGTTTTCTGAACTTAGCCCCATCACTTAATTTTCTCAATCCACACATGTGGTTGTATTCTGCCTATGGAAAGATATCCATTTTCCTCTCACATAGCACATTGTCTCATTCTTGTCCACCATATTAGCATAAAATTCCCTTACTATTTCAGCATGACCAAATGGCAGATGCTCGCAAATAGCTACCCAGTTTCTTTTCTCAATGATCTCCTTGAAGGGTGGGATTATCTCGAATCCCCTTTCTCCTATGAATCCCTTCTTGAGCAGTTTCTTCTTCATCAGCTCAAAAGCTTCTTTGGACAGAAAGTCATCAATATCGCTTCCACTGCTATGTTCTTCCTCTTTTCCTTTTTCTATCCTTCCCAACTTCTACTTCCTCTTCGCCCATTTCCTTCTAAAGTTCCTTTTCAAGAACTTTTTTTACTATCTCAGCCACTGTCTCTTCTATCTCTGCCATTATCTCTTCTAGATTTGGCACTAACACCTATTGCTCTTTAGGTCTTCTAATGAATAGGAAAGATATAAACTTTAAATTTTTTACTTCCAAACGTTTTAAATTTTTCTTTTAAAGGCGGAGAGACTATGTTGCAACATTAATATTGTCGCGACATTTAAATTGTGTCGAGACACTTAATTAGGCTCTTAAGGCTTAAAGAGTGTCGTGACATACTTTTTATGGTGCGACACGTGATGTTTTACCATGCAAGACAAGCCAGAACACTGAAATGTCGCAACATTTAGAATCTATGTCTTGACAAAGTATTGGTTTCTCAAGGCTAAAATAATATTGTGACATAAATTTTTGTGTCGTGAAAAATAATCTTTACAATGTGGAACATGCAAGAATGCTGAGATGTTGTGACATTTTGAAAGTATGTCATGACACAATTTATGCTCCCATCAACTCTAACAATTCCATATGCTGAACAATTATCATCAAGCTTTAAAGCAAGGCAACATGCATCATTTTAGATCAAACAACTCAATAAAATCATGCTATGAACACAAATTGATTATGATTTAAACAATCCAATTCAAGCATGGTCATTTAAGCTCAGTATTTTCAACACAACAAACTTTAACTATTGTACAGTAAAGAAACTAAAACATAACAAAAGAAATAAAGGAAAAACACTAAAAATAGGATAATTGAAGTTGCTGGACAAATTTAAAAATAGAAGAATATTTCCCAATAATAACTCCCCAAACTTAAAACATGCATTGCCCTTAATTTATGAGATATGTGAGTTAAGGATAGAGGACTCCCTTAGATTATCAATTCTTATCATTGAGTTTGGGTTGAGGTGGTTCTTGATAAACTCCCATATATAAGATTCAACTTCAATGTCCTGAAAAACATAAAAAAAATAAAATAAAATAAAATAAATAACAGTTAAAAAGATATCAACATGCAACACTAATAAAACTAAAAACAAAGTAAATCAACAACTGAAATAAAATTCTTATGTTCTTTTGTTTAGGTTGCCTCCTAATAGTTGCTCTATTTAGTGTCCTTAGCTAGACATAACTGTTGCAAAAATATTTTTCAGCGATACACTTCCTTCAAAACTTCTAGTCACCAGATTGCTCTTGATCCATTGCTCCTCCCATGTAATGCTTTAGTCTTTGACCATTCACCTTAAATTCATTCCCTGAATTTGCCTTCAATGTGACTGCTCTAAATGGTGTGACTGAGATGATTGTACATGGACCACTCTATCTTGATTTCAATTTTCATAGAAAGAGTCTAAGTCTTGAGTTGTAAAGTGGGACTGATTCTCCTGCCTTAAACTCTTTTTTAAAAATTTCCTAATCATGTCATCTTTTAGTTTTGTCTTTATAAATTATGGCATTGTCACAAGCTTCATTCCTTTACTCTTCTAACTCATTCAACTGAAGTAGTCTCTCTTCTTTTGCATCTTGGCAAACAAAGTTCAGTTTCTTAATTCCCCACATAGCTTTGTGTTCCAATTCAACAAGTGATTCGTGCCATGGTAGGGTGATCCGGAATCAACAATATTTATATCCTAAATTCCTCCTACTGCCATAGCAAAGCTACTGTAGTATAGCGGTTCTAGGGTCAAATTCAGGGATGGGTTTTCTTTGAACAAATGACTAACAATGAGGTTCAATTTGGTGAATTAAATTTGGATTTTGGGGTTTTGGTAAAAACAGGGGAGTTGATGGTTTGAAAACTGAAAATAAGGTGATATAAAATATAAAAAGAACTCCTTGAAGCATTGGGCCACTGGGTTTAAGCTCCTAGGCTAACCGAGAGGTCCTCGGGTCCCTTTCCTCGCATTGGGGAGGATGATCTATAGTCATTTCCCGAACCGGATCTTCATTTAACTTTTAAAACTAAACCCCAATAATTTTCCTTTTGATATAAAGCATTTATTTAGCATTTATGGTTCCTACAGTGAAAATCTATCCTTGACCCATCTATGATGATTCGTAAAGAGCGACTAATGAATCTCGGTGGATCTAATAATAAGCATCCACTGAACCCTAAAGAATTACAAATGATCAATGAGGATGCATCTACGGTGAAAATATAACATAACCCACCCTCTGTTGGCTCGTAAATGGTAACTAATGGATATCAGTGTATCTAAAGCTAGAATACCTTTGGAACCACACAAGCTTGCGAGTATTGGCGAAGAGTACATCAAAAGCTTTAAACCTAGGTTGCAAATTTGGGAACCAAAATGCTCAAAAACACACTCGTGAAAACAAGGGAACCAAAAGTTTACCTTAGCCAGATTTGCCCGGTAGCCCTCATCTTCAAGGAGAAAAGTGGTCCAGCCCGACCATCCTCAAGTTTGTCTCATCCTCGGGGTGTTTGGCAGCCCAGAAAGGAAGAAATGAATGAAAATGGGAGAAAGAAACCTTGGGCTGCCCGCTCTGTATTCTTGAAGTGAAGTGATTGAAAGTTTGTACAAACTGGGGCTTATATAGGTGGTCAGTGTATATGAAATACGAAAAAAAAAAGCAAACCAGCTATTACATGGATAATATAGGAAGAAATAAAATTGAAGCAAACAGGGCTGCTTGTCGAAAAAAGCGAGGAACGGCGGCGGGATGAAGCAGGTGGCTGGCTAGATGAATGAAACGATTAATCGCGGGATGCAAATTTCGCAATGCTCCATTTTCTTCACTTTTGCTCTTAACATACAAGTTGTCTGTGATGAGTGCGACTCGGGTTCTTCGTGTTTGAATTGACTCGATAATTTTGGCCTTTTTATCCTGCAAAAACTAAAAATTTAGCCACAAAATGCGATCAATAGAATAGTAGGGACCTTAATGTCTGTCGAGGTTATTAGAATGATTAGTATCTAAAAGCACTCAAAACCTATAATAAATAGGGTTCAGAAATAGCACTTTTGAGCTGTCACCCCAACCTACATTGCTAGTCCATAGCAATGAAAGAAAGAAAGAAAGAGAGTATCATAACAAAATCAAATTATGTTCACAAAAATATATTTCAAAAGGTTGTGAATGAATCTTTTGCCTAACCCTGGGTAAAATCTTTGACACTTATGATAACTATCTCGAGAGAATGAATGCCATAATTGAGTATCGAGGCCTCCTTCCTTCTTTGAATCAACTAGAACTTCCCGAACCTAAAGTGTTTATTGGTGATTCTTAATATCCTTCATTGCGCTTTCCCCCATTAAACTCTTTGCCATAACCTAGCTCTTCTTGACCTAAATAGATAAGGACCACTCTTATTCCTGACTCTTTTGTGTTGTAAGGGTGCGTCTTTGAATCGACCTCACCGAAAGTCCATGTAATGGGGATCTGTAGATGACTCCGGCTTAATTAAGGCTTGGGAACCCAGAGTCATAAGGATCTTTCGACCACAAACTCTTGAGGTTTCACCGGACTTGAATGATTTGAGACTCCAGCCACTGCAACACTAAGCTCCACTATCCACCGTGTAGCGAGCACTAAGTCGGTGGCTCCCAGCCCCGGTGGATTGGGAGCCTTGGGCTTTCAAAAGCTTGCCATATACCCCTCGGATGGTGCTCAGGGGTTTCAAGGCAAGCGTTGCAATTTTTCTTCTTTTAACTTTTTCTTTTCTTTTTGCTTTTCTTTTTTCTTCTTTTATTTTGGAAGACATTGGCCTTCTATTCATGGGATCCTTAACCTATTAAAAGGTGGTCAGCGAAACTAGGGTAGGTTATTCTGAGGCTTAGAAATTTAGTGATTTTCGAGTTGTGAAGAAACTGATGTGCACAGTGTGTGGTTAGCTAAAGGTGGAAGAAAAATGGTCAAAAGCAACAAGTTCAACTTAATATCCACTCGACGGGCATGGAACCAATCACAACATCAATAGGAATTGGACAAAGTTTGATTTTCAAACCACGGGTTAAGCCGGAACATAAAAATTTGGGGTGCAAAAGGTCGATTTTTCTTAAAAAAGTAAGTTGTATAGTATAACGGCTTCCGCAAAGGAAAACTAGCAAGCCATTGAACATCACAAATGGGCTTGCTCAAAATAATATAGCTCATAAATACATGCCACTTGGCCGTAACTCCCCTGACCAAATGTCTCATTGTCATGATAGGGCTCGGATTGGAAAGTTAGAGAGAAAGGAAGTGCTACCTCCCATGATGAGATGTGCTCATTGTTGGATATGAGACTTTGGCTCCATCGACACTTATTTTTCAACTCAGTTTGAGAGCACGAATAAGCGAGTTAGGAGGAAGAAAGAGAGATGAAAAAAAGTGACCAGTTAGAGAATTTTGAAAATTACACTTTATAATAATTTAAAAGTGTGCTACGAAAACATATTTGGATTCTACACTCTCTAAGTTTCCAACGGTACCAAAAACTCCAACGGAGTTCGAGATGAAAAGTTATAGTAGCAAATTGGTTGTGAAAATTCGTAGGTTGCGAAATTTCGCAAACATGCAAATTTTTTTTTTTTTTAATTTATTTTTATTTTTGTGTGAGAGACAAATTTTTTTAATATATATATATATATATATATATATATATATATATATATATATATATATACTATATATATATATATATATATATATATATAAAATAATAATAATAATAATAATATATATAAAAGGCAAAAATAGTGCGCGGTCTGCTAAAGTAAACTCTTCTGATGCGAGGTTGTGAGAGACTATGGCTTCGCGAAAATTATAAGGTTCTTGAAATTTTCAGCTTTTGGATCTGCAAAAATAAACACAAAAAAAAAAATTAAGAAAAATTGCAGAAAAATGATAATTAATCTAAAAACAAAGATTAACTAAAAATTAGAGAACATCTAAAAAGAAAAATTAACTAAATCAAAATAAAATAAGATAAAACATCAAAAATCAAAACAAAAAGTGGGGAGAATTTGTGCCTCCCAAACCGATTTTTAGGCCTTTAGAAAACAATTGGAGCTGAGTGGGCAATGGATATGCTAAGGTCAGTGCCAGTATAGATAACTTGAACCATCATTTGTGCCATGCAGTATAATTTGCCAATGTGTTGATGTAGTGGCAAAAGTTTGAACAATAGCCTTAATCTCTTAAAGTTTCAACACTAGACGGTGATGGGGTGGTCTTTGTAATTCCAGATTAACCGGGGTTGAGTGTCTTTCTTTTACCCAGGCGTAGGCAAAATGTACACTTAATTGGAGTGGAGGAGCTACTGGTAGTGGGTTGTTGGTGGGAAATGGATTCAAAACAAGCTCTTGGGGCTCTTCCACTGTTTCTTTTCCACTGCCCTCCTCAATTATAAAGGGAAGGATTTCTTCTTTCTTCTCACTTGGAAAAACACTTGGCACATATGAGGATTGAACTGACCACTTCAGGCGATTCAATAAAATCCTCATAAGCCGCAGTGTAAATTTTGTTGTTTGTTTCTATCTCACCATGGTGTCACTTTGGCATTCTTCCTCTAGTGGACATTGCTGTTGATTGATGAGGTTTGATGAGTCTTAGAAGTTGTCCATTTATACTCGAGTCATTTTCAGCCCATCCCAATTTCTTGTTGAGTGTCTTTCCCGCGGTGACAATTTCACGATTCAAATGGGCATTAATCCTTACGCTCTGCCATGAAAGTCATCCGCTATCTAGGTAAGGTCCAATGGCTTGTTCAAATGGAGGGATTAGTGTGTTGGCTGAAGTGGCCCAAAGTTGAAAAGCATAATATGGAGGTTCGGGAGGTTATCTTTGTGGAGGTCTTGGGTTCCATGAATTTGTGATTCCCCGACTATGAACATAAAGTACTACTGTGGTGACTCATCCATTGGTTTCTATAGTCCCTCATGGACCTATATTCATTTGGATTCCTTTCCACGGGTTGTTGACTTTGCCATGGCTGGTTTCTGTAATCTCTCATGGACATATATGCACTAGGGTTACCCCCTGCCACATGCTGACAGTATTGTCCCTTTTCCATTGGGTTCAAATTCAACCTTGATTAAGAAACTACCTCCTTGAAACATGAACCCACACAACAAAACAAGGCAAAAAACCAAACAAGAAAAAAAAACAACTCTGAGGGTAAAGTTAGCTAAAAACAAAATAAAATAGTAAAATTAAACACCACTTTGAAAACACTAAAAGAATATATATATATATATATATATATATACTCTTGCCATATATATATATATGCTATACTCTTCTCTCTCTCTCTAAGAAAATTCACCCAGAACTTGTAATAAGGATCACACAGTGTTCAACAGTCATCATTCGAACTTAGGCACCATCTCGTGGCCAGTATCCATTTTGATTCGTGCCACAGATAGGGTGATTAGATCAACAATATTTACATATCTAAATTCCTCCTACTAGTAGCAAAGCTACGCGATATAAGTATTCTAGGGTTGAACTCAGGGATGGGTTTTCTTTGCACAAATGACTAACAGTGAGGTTCAATTTGATGAATTAAATTTGGATTTTGGGGTTTTGGTAAAAACAGGGGAGTTGATGGTTTGCAAACTAAAAATAAGGTGAAATAAAATATAAAAAGAATTCCTTGAAGCATTGGGCCACTGGGTTTAAGCTCTAGGTAGCAAGGGGTCCTGGGTCCCTTTCCTCGCATTGGGGAGGATGATCTATAGTCATTTCCTGAACCGGATCTTCATTTAACTTTAAAAACTAAACCCTAATAATTTTCCTTTTGATTGAAAACATTTATTTAGCATTTATGGTTCCTACGGTGAAAATCTATCACCTTGACCCATCCTACAATGATTAAGTAAAGGCAACTAATGAATCTCAGTGGATCTAATAACTAAGCATCCAGACACTAAAATACCAAGTATTGATCAATGAGGATGCATCTCGAAGTGAAATATAACCCTTAACCTACCTCCAGGTGGCTTGTAAATAGCGACTAATGAATATCGAGTGTATCTAAAGCTAAGAGTCTGTTGAACCTTAAAAACTTGCCAAGTATTGGCCAAAAGAAAGCCCCTCAAAAGCTTTAAACCTAGGGGTTACCAAATTTGGGAACGAAATGTCGAAACTGTAGCATTGAAAAACAAGGGAACCAAAAGTTTTACCTTAAAGTAGTTGCCAGTGGCCCTCGCTCTTCCAAGGAGAAAAGTGGTCGACGACCATCCTCCAGGAGTTGTCATCCTCGGGGTGTTTGGCGGCGAGAAGGAAAGAAAATGAAAGAAAATGGGAGAAAAGGAAGCAACGAGCTAGCCGTCTCGTATTGCCAAGTGAAGTGATTGAAAGTTTATCTGTTTGGAATATATAGGTGCTCGTCATATGTAAAATTACGAAAAAAAAATATGTAAACCATAGCTATTACATGGATAATATGGGAAGAAATAAAAATTGAAACAAACGGGGCCTGGCGTGCGGAGGCAGGCGGCGGGATGAGCCGGTGGGAGGTTGGAGGCATGAACAGTGTCGCAGGATGCAAATTTCGCAATGCTCCATTTTTCTTCACTTTTTTCTCTTCTTTCCTTCTAGGATTTGATCTACAATGATGAGTTCAACTCGGGTTCTTCGTGTTTGAATTGACTCGATAATTTTGGCCTTTTTATCTTGCAAAAACTAAAAAATTAGCCACAAAATGCGATCAATAGAATAGTTGAGACCTTAATGTGCAAATCGGGTTAATTAGAATGAGTAGTATACAAAAAGCACTCAAAACCTATAATAAATAAGGTTCAAAATAGCACTTTTTGGGCACTAATCAACAAGTAAATGAAAAGCTTTTCCAAAAACAATCATGTATGGTGACATACCAATAGGAGATTTGTATGCAATTTTGTAAGCCCATAATGCATCATCTAGCTTCATGGACCAATCTTGCCTGCTTGTATTCATTATCTTCTCCATTATGTTCTTTATCTCTCTATTGGACACTTTAGCTTGTTCATTTGACTAAGGATGATAAGCCAAACCCATAGAATGTCTCACCTCATATCTGCTCATGAGCTTTGAGAATAGCTTGTTGGAAAAATGACTTCCCTCATCACTGATAATTATTCTTGGGGCTCCATATTTGTTCAATATGTTCCTTTGGACAAACCCCACAACTCATTCCTTGGACAAGTAACAGCTTCTACCCACTTGGATACATAATCCATAGCAAGGAGAATGTATAAGTTTCCAAAAGATGGTGGAAATGGCCCCATGAAATCTATTCCCTAAACATAAAATATTTGCACAACCAAGATTGCTTAAAGAGGCATTTCATATCTTTTGTTGATGTTGCCCATTCTTTGACATTTATCACACAGCTTGGCCCATTCAAAATTGATTTGAACAATGTTGGCCAATTAAAACAGGATTAGAGGATCTTCTAGGTTGTCCTTTGTCCTACAAAATGACCTCCACATTGTGTTGAGTGGCATTTTTCCAGAATTTCAACCTGTTCATTTTCAGGTACATGCCTTCTGATAATTTTATTTTCACCTCTCTTAAATAGAAGTGGGTCATCCCATATGTAAAATCTAGCTTCATGCCTTAACTTCTTTTTCTGCTGATATGTGAATTCTTGTGGTATAATACCACAAGCTATATAATTAACCAAATTAGCATAGCAAGGTAGCTGTTTTTTTACCTGAAATAACTTCTCATTAGGAAACTGTCTTCTATTTCAAGGTTCCTTTTATCATCAGTTGTTCATTCCATTCTGGATAAATGGTCTACAATCACATTGTCACTTTCCTTCTTATCTTTTATTCTATATCAAACTCTTGTAGCAAATAAAAATCCATTTGATCAATCTAGGTTTAGCATCTTTCTTTTCCATTAAGTATTTAATTGTTGCATGATCTGTATGCATAATAACATGAGACCCCAAGATGTATGATTGGAATTTTTCACAAGAAAAGACCATTGCTAGCATTTCCTTCTTTGTGGTTGAATAATTCTCTTGAGCTTCATTGAAAGTTTTGCTTGCATAATAGATGGCCTTGAGGGTCTTTCAATTCTGCACCCAATCTTGCTCCATGGAAAGATCCTTAGCATCTGCGTGATTTCAAAGTTTTTGTTCCAATCTGGTGTTGCTATGACATAGGCTATTTCAAGTCTAACCCTTATCTCCTCAAAGGCAGATCTACATGGCTCATCAAAATCAAACTTTGTGTCTTTTTCTAGTAGCCTGCATAGTGGTTTAGCTATCTTGGAAAAATCTTTAATAAATCATTTGTAGAAACCAGCATGTCCAAGAAAGCTTTTGATTCCTTTTTCCTTTGTGTGGGTGGAACCAAAGTTTTAATCACAGAGATTTTGGTTGATAAACCTCTAGCCCTACAACAGAAATTTTATGCCCTAATACTATTCCTTCCTTTACCATGAAATGGAATTTTTCTCAATTCAAAGCTAGGTTCTTCTCTTTACATCTATGGAGAACCACTGCTAGATTATGTAGGCACTCTCCAAAGCTGGACCCAAAAGGCTGAAAATCATCCATGAATATCTCCATTACTCTACCAAATCCTAGAGGCATCATTGACATAATCATATACTGAAATATGGATTAGACATTACACAATCAAATGGCATCCTTCTAAGCGTTGTCATAAGGACATGTAAAGTGGTTTCTCTTTTATATTCGGAAGAAATATAGCTATCTACGTAGTTATAGCTAGAATACCCATCAAACAATAAGCGAGGGTGGCACAGCAATCTATCTCTTTTTGGTCAATGAATGATAAAGGATAGGGATTCTTTCTAGTGGTAGTGTTTAACTTCCTATAGTCTATACATACTCTCCACCTTGACTTATGGGTATCAATTCATTCTTTTCATTTATGATTATTGTAAAACCACCCTTTTTAGGTACAACATGAACTGGGCTTACCCAAGGACTGTCTAAAATGGCATAAATGAAGCTTGCATTGATCCATTTGAGGACTTCCTTCCTCACTACCTCCTTCATTAATGGGTTTAGCCTTCTTTGTGTTCAATAGAGGTCTTTGCATTCTCCTCCATAAGAATTTTATGCATGTAAATAGATGGGTTGATCCCTTTCAAATCCTTCATTGACCAAGCTATAGCTTCTTTATACTTTCTAAGAGTCTCTACCACTTTCTTCTCTTTTTCTGAAGTCAAGTCATCTACTATGATTATTGGTTTAGACTTTTCCTCTCCTAAGAATGATTACTTTAAGTGCTTAGGCATTTTTTTCAGGATTAGCCCTTCAGAGCTCTTCTCTACTTCTTGCACTTTCATTTCTCTTCTTTTTAAATCTTCTTCTTTTTTCTCACTCGGGTTCAGCATAGTTTCAATCAGTTCAGCACTTGCATTAAGCTTTTC
The DNA here is from genome assembly GCA_016808115.1 of Tetrastigma voinierianum. Taxonomy (NCBI): domain Eukaryota; kingdom Viridiplantae; phylum Streptophyta; class Magnoliopsida; order Vitales; family Vitaceae; genus Tetrastigma; species Tetrastigma voinierianum. Next base: position 5,203,029 of record JAEQBH010000911.1, on the reverse strand, counting down.
CCCATCCAGGTATTCCTTTTAGAGTGACTTGAGCATGCATTCTTCAAGTGGATCTTGGTTCATAAATTCATACATCATTTCTTCTATATCAGGAATTACATTTTCCACTCTCATGCAATGAGCTCCTTCAAAATTATGTTGTTTTAGACTTTGGTTCAAGTTGAACTGTACTTCCACTGTACCAACCCTCAAAGTGAGTTCTCCTTTCTTCACATCAATTAATGCTACACCTGTGGCTAAAAATGGCCTGCCAAGAAGTAATGGCACTTACTTGTCTTCCTCCATATCAATTACCATAAAATCCACTAGGAAAATGAACTTTCCCACTTTCCCACAGAGATGGGTTTTCTTCGTGGAAATGACTTACAGTGAGGCTTATACTGGTGATTTCTCTTTGGATATTGGGGTTGTGATAAAAAAAGGGTTGGTTTTAATGTTTAAAACTGAAAATAAAATAGATTAAAATATTGAAAGAAGTCCCTTGAAGTATCGGGTCACTAGGCTTAGGTTCCTTGGGCAAATGAGGGGTTTTCTAGGTCTTTTCCTCACATTAGGGAGGATAACATATAGTTATCTCCCAAACCGATTCTTCATTTAGCTTTAAAAACTGACCCTCATTAAATATCTTTGAAAATGGCATTCACTACCCATTAATGATCTCAGTCAGTGAAAGCATGTCCTCATGACTCCACCTTCTGTGTCTCATAGTGATAGCTTAGACATCACTAGATCTAGCATTAAGGATCCAATGAGCCCTGAAAACTTACCAAATATTAACCATTCAAGGTGACTCGAAGAGATAAAAACCTAGAGTTAAAGGAAAGAACATTAATGACAATGAATACCTATGTGAAAAACATGGAAACCCTTGGTTTGCCTAGTGGCCTTCCACTTCAAGGAGGGAGGAGTTTTAGCCACTCCTCCTCTGAGAAATCATCTTCAGAGGGTGTTTGGCCAATGAGAAAGGGAGAAAGAAAATGAGAGAAAATGTAAGAAAAACGAGAGCTTCTTGAATAAGCTTTCCCCAAAACATCAACAATAAAAAACTTGTTTACAAAGTCTTCTTTTGGGATATTGAATACCACCACAATCAATACAAATTACCAAAATATACAAAAATAAACACTATTACATGGGAAGAAATTGGGAAGAAATCAAAAAGTCAAATGTAGTAGACAAATTCGCAACCCTTGCGAATTTTGGCAAGGTTGCTACTACATCTTTCTTCTGGTTCTACTTTTGCCTTCTTCTACTCTGAACTCTGAATTTCTACTGATTTCTTCATGCTTGAGCTGAATCCCTTTCTTCAAGATATATAGCATTTGAAAACAACAAAATTTTCCATAAAATTTGATTAGTAGCCTTGCTAGGTCTTTAACAAGGCAACTAGGTTAATTAGACTTATTACTACACAAAAAGTACTTAAAACCTAGAGTGTTAAAGGTATGAAACAACACTTTTTTGGTAGTAATCACTCCCCCCAACTGACACATTTCTAGTCCCTCAGCAATGAAGGAAGAATAAAGAAATCCAAAGCAAGATGAACTCTATATATCCAAAAAAAAAAATTGGTTTTCTAAAAGCAATGATGTGATAACCCAACCTTAAACAAAAGTCATCAAAATCCTGCCCAATGACTATCTCAAGGGGAGTATGTGCTATGCAAATTCAAGTATCAAAAGAATTTCAACTCCTAGAGAACCAACCTGAAACCTTCCACAAAAACCTAAGTGTTAACTTTATTAGTTTTCAAAAACATGTTGCCAAATTGTCCTCTCCCCCCAACCTAGCTCTTTTCTACACCGAGCAGACTAACCAACCTCCATGGACAGGGAGCCTCATTTATTTCACAACTTTTTGTTGTAGGGGTGTAATGTTGAGGGTATCGAATTCACAATTGTCCATGTAATCAAGGTTTAGGGCATCAAGTCATAAGGATCTTTCAACCACAAACTCTTCATATTTCACCCCGGACTTTTAATAAGTTCGAAACTCTAGCACCTACAAATTGCTAAATTCCACCTATTCACCCATGTAACGAGCAACAAAGACGGTGACTCCCAACCAGTTGGCTTAGGGCTCTAGGCTTTAAAGACTTTTGTTATATACCACTCGGACCATGCTCAGGTTTCAAGGTAAGTGTCACAAATTTTGTTTTTTTTTTTTTTTTGAGACACATTGGTTTTTTTCTCTTTTTTTTTTTAGACTCATTGGTCTATTTAGGTATCCTAACCTATTAAAGGTGGTCAAAAGTACTAGGCCATATTTTTGCAAGGTTTAGGAGGCAAGGCAGTTTTTAAGCTTATAGATGAAAAACAATGTGCACAGTGTGTGGTTAGTTCAAAGTGGAAGAAGTAAGGTTGAAGACAAGAGGAGTTTCAACAATTCGTCAACTTTTATAAGCATAACACCTCTCTAAAATCAAGAGTATTGAGACAAGGTTTCAATTTCTCCCATTACCAGGTGAGAATTACAAAAAAAAAATAAAAATTCTAAGAAATCCGATGGAAAAATAAGAAAATGAGAGATTAAAAACATTTTGATAAACTAAAAACATGAACTAAATACATGTACTAGAAACTAAAAAAAACATGTACTATACTTGTTCAAAAACTATAAGCCATTCAACTACAAAATAAACTGGCTCAAAACATAAAGTGCACTTCCTTCTTTAACTCTACCCTCAACCAAATGTTGCATTGTCCTCAATGTGGCTCAAGAGGGGAACTTAAAGGAGAAACTGGTACCTTCTCAGGTAGGTGCATGGGGTGGAACCTCATCCTCATCCTGTGATGGTGTAGGAACTGAAGGATAATCGACCCGGTAGAAGCGGTGAAGTCTTTGGTGGACCTCTTGCTAGGCGGGTTTAGTGAACTGCGCGGTGGTGGGTATTCACTGCTTTGGAGGAGTAAGCGAAATAGTGCGCCGCGGGTGTTCTTTAGTCCCGGTGGGGGATGAAGCCCCGGTCACAGGTCATCCGTTGGCTTGATGATAGTATGGGCGTGAAATAAAGATGCACGTGATGTAAGCGGCAAAATTACGGGCCCGGTGGCCATAATCGCTAGGAAGTGCTATTAAGAAATGTGGACAAACTTCGCATGTGGTGCAGATGTATTGGGGCCAGTTGGAGCAAGAGGAGCTCGAGGGGGTGATGGGGATGCAGGTGTTGATGTTGATAGCATAAGGGGAGGAGGTTGCTGCTGGACCTCCAAGGAAACGTCCTGCTGATCCTCCTCAACAGCAAGAAAGGCGGGAAGAGGAGGACCTCTAGCCACAAATGGCCACTTCTCAACTATGAAGGTGGCCTCGTAAAACCTGACAGCTCGTGATGCGACCTTGATAGGGGCTTTAGGTGCTCCGAAAACATGGGAAACAAGCGAGAATATGATGGAATGGCCTCGGCCTTCACCAAGATTCTTCCCGGTGTTATACTCGCCCGAAGTGGAACAAAGATGACATGATAAGATCCTGAGGGCCAAACCAGAAGCCCTCTGAGATGCGGAATAAAGCCTCAAGGATGGCACCTCGCCTCTATACTATATGCTGCAACGAAAATAGATTGGAACGCAGCACGTGGTCCACGAAGAGCATTCCCGCATAAAGCTGCCTCCGGTAAAGTATAGGACCAATGGATGTGTTTCGGGAGAGAACCTAGACCATCTCTCAGGATGAAGGGTGGGGCCACTACCTAAAATCTGTTAAATTGGCAATGGTCACTGAAAGTTGAAACGCAGCAACTACATTAGCTGCTCTCAATACGCCTTGCCGGCCATCAATGGTGAAATGAAGAGAAGTAGGGTGGTGCTCACCCTAGGATGTCATGGTCTAATAAAAATCTATCACTGCCGAATTTGAGATCTACATTAAGGTCATAAGCGACGAGTAGCGATGAATGAGCCCCATTGAAACCCGAAGCTTCGACTGATTGGAAAAGGCCAGGATGTCATAGAAGTTCTCATCATGGAACTCCTGGCACACTTTCTGATGGTGTTCCACTGTTTGTTAAGGGCATAGAGGAATAATTAGCCTCGATGGCGGAGGAGCCAGAGACTGTCTCGGGGAATGGGCGTAACCGAAGAGAGGAAGATTGTTAAGGCACCTGAGGCTATGGCTATGAAGGTTCACCAAGGCTAAAGGTCCTCGCCCGCTTAAATGGAGGTTGTCTGCGGGTTGGCCATGGGTGAGGAGGAGCTACTGGCATTGATCCAACCCTGATCATGTACCTGGGCACTATGGGAGATGGAGGGGCAACATATGGGCCAGGAACAGTAGGCTCGATAGTGTCAACATGCTCGGCAAGGGCTGGCGGCAGCCGGGTGGTCTTGGGAGGGGAGGAGGGTCGCTGACGGGGCTGAGAGGAAGAGTTGTGCCCTCTTCAGGATTTGACCATGGCTTCGAAGCAAGAGTGGGGTGGGGGGTTTGTTACAAGAGAAAGTGAGGAGGGAGAGAAAGAGTATGCGCAAAGAGAATGTGGGTGGTGGTCTTTTTACGGAGACGGGATGCCGACGGGTGCAAGAGGCGGAGTATAAAAAACGGGCATAGATTCGCAGGTCTTGGAAATGGAAGGCTGGAATGCCAAAGATGGAAGTGGTTTAAAGGTTGGCACAAGTTCGCAGGTCCTTAGAAATAGGGTTGCAAAATTTCACAACCTTTGCGAAACTGGAGAGAGGCTGCAAAAATGTGAAGACATGGAGGGTTGCGAAATTTTCACAACCCTTGCGAAAATATTTATGAGGGTTGTGAAAATGGGGTTTGTGCAAATTGATGTTTCTGAGTGGGTTTGACCAACATAGCTTCCCTTACTTTAGAAATATAGCAATTTTATGCAAAAATGAACACCAAAATTCCAAATAAATAATTGGATAAGGGAATAGGAGCTAAAATTAAGATCAAATCAAGAGAGAGAGAAAATTTAAAGAGGATTTGAATAATGTAAAATAATATAAAAATACAACAAAAGGGAGATGGACTCTACAGTCTCAGGGGAGACTGAGTCCAGCCAACCCAGTTTTTCAAGTATTTTGAGGTTCAAGGAGGGTGAGCTTCTCATTGTCTGATCCAAAGAGGACTGCATAAGGCTTGAGACGGTGGCCATTCACTTTGAAAGTTTGACTCTCATTTGAATTAAGGAGCTCCACTACTCCATTGGGATATACTTGATGAATGGTGAAAGGACCAATCCATCTCTACTTAAGTTTCCCTGGAAAGATATGAAGCTTAGACTCATAGAGCAGGACTTTATCTCCTTGTTGGAAATTTTTTCGAGCCACCATCTGATCGTTCCATTTCTTTGATCTTTCTTTGGCAATTTTGGAATTTAGGTAAGCATTGTTCCTTAGCTCCTTTAATTCATTAAGGTTAAGAAACCTCTTGAGGCCAACTCTCCCCAAATCTAAATTCAGCTTTTTAATTGCCCACTATGCCTTGTATTCCATTTCCACAGGGAGGTGGCATGCTTTTCCATAGACTAGCTGATACGTGGACATCCCAAGAATGGTCTTGAAAGTTGCAATATGCCCGCGGTGAGTCCTAGCAACTTAGGGACAATCTTTTATTTGGGTTCACCGCAGCCTTCAACCAAGATGGGTCTTAATCTCCTGTTAGCTAGCTTGATGCGAGGATGGTAAGGAGTGGCCACTTTGTGTTTCACCCCATATTTGGCTAGGAGGGTTTTAAAGGGTTTGTTTCATAAATGGGTACCTCCATCACTGAATATGGCTTTGGGCACTCCAAATCTAGAGAAGACATTCTCCTTAAGAAATTTAAGCACCACCCTGTGATCATTTGTTTTGCAAGGAATGGCCTCAACCCACTTGGACACATAATCAACCCTTACCAAGATTTACGAATACCCAAAAGACATAAGGAATGGCCCCATAAAGTCAATGCCCCAAACATTGAATAGGTCTACTACCAGAATTAGGTTCAAGGGCATCATATTACAACGAGTAAGCTTCCTAAGTCTTTGGCATCGATCGCAAGATCGGCACATAGCATGGGCATCTTTGAAGAGAGATGGCCAGTAGAAATAAGATGTGGGACATTCCTGTATCTTTTATGACAAAATAGCTCTGAAAGCATTTCATGCAATGGCACCCAGAGTCCTAACTATTTCTTCTTCGATTACCTTAATGGTTGATCCCACAATGTTGAACAAATGGTTCCTCCCAATAATAGGAATGAATTTTGAAGTATTTCTTGTCCTGTGCTTTCCATTCAACTGGGACCTCCCCTGTCGCTAAATAATTAGCAATATGAGCATACCAGGGGGCATTCTTTACAAGCAATAGAGACTCCTCAGGAAATTCATCATTAATGGGAGGGTTGTGGGAGACATGAGTTATGGTCAATCTAGAGAGGTGATCTGCCACTACATTCTCCACCCGTTTCTTGTCTTTGATTTGGAGATTAAATTCCTGGAGCAGGAGAACCCACCTAATAAGTCTTACCTTAGCATCTTATTTAGTCAACAGGTACTTCAAAGTAGAGTGGTCTATAAAAATAACAATGAATGACCCCACCAAGTATGTCGTTGTCAGGCATAAACTGCGCTAGTAGTTTCTGCAATGGTTGTGTAATTTCTGTGATTCACATTGAGTCTTGCTGCTTATAATAAACCCCGGGTAGGAGCTTTCCATCTTCTCTCTGCGAGAACTACGATGGTAAATCACTTGCATCACACATAGCTATTAGGTAGTTTCTAGTTGGGTGCTTGATTAGGTGCATAGTAGGTGTCTGAAATCATGATATTTATATCTAAATCTTCTTGTTGTATGAAACTCTGCTATGATATAGTAAACTCCCAGGGTCGAACTCGAGGATAGTTTCCTTTTATAAATAATTTGTAGTGAAGGCCAAAAATGGTGAATTCAATTTGGATTTCAGGGTTTGATAAAAATAGTGAGGGCTTTGATGATGAAAACTAAAAATAAACTAAAGTAAAACAAGAAAATTAATAAAAGAGATCTCCTTGAAGTATCAGGATACTAGGCTTGGGATTCTACGGTAACTGAGGGTTTCTAGGGTTCATTTCCTCACGTTGAGGAGGATGACATATAGTCATCTCCCGAACCGGATCTTCATTTAGCTATAAAACCTAACCCAAAATAATTATCCTTTTGAAAGATGGTGTTTATTGAGCAGCAGTGGTCAAGCAGTGAAAGCAATTCTCCTTAGGCTCACCCACAATGATTAATAGGGTAACTAATGAATCTCAGTGGATCTAGCAATAGCATCATTGAACCTAAGATTACCCGAATAAAGGTCATTTTAAGGTGAATCTGGGGATTTAAACCTAGAGTTCAAAGGAAACCTGTTGCCGGTCCGTACTTATGAAAAACCACAGGGAACCTCCTAGCGACGGATCTTGCACCAAGCGATATGCCTTCAAGGAGGAAGGGATTTAGCCACTCATCCTCAGTTGTCATCCTTGGAGGTGTTTATTAATAAGAAAGTGCCGAAATGAGAGAAAAGGGAGCGGAGAAGAGCAGCTTGGGGAGAGTTAAGCTTCGTCCTTTTTTTATTGATTTATTGAAAGTTGATCTGGTGAGGCTTTATATATGCTCATAACAAGGAAATTACAAAAACAGCCCAATTCATAGCTATTACAAGGGATAAGATGGGAAGAAGCCAAAAAAATTGCAAGCGGGCCTGGCGTCACCAAAAAAAAAGAAGCGAGGAGCGGGCGCGGGATGAGCGGTGCGCAGAGATGAATAGTATCAGAAGCATGAACAGTACGTGTAGCAATTTCCTACAGCTCCAAATTTTTGCATTTTCTGCTCTTCTTTCCTTCTCGTCTCTGATATGCAATGCTAAGTCTGACTCGAATTCTTCGTGCTTGGATCGACTCAACAATTTCGGCATAAATAGCTTGCAAGCGCAAAATTTTCATAAATACGATCGGTAGAAATGTGAGGACCTTAATGTATAAATTGGGTTAATTACTCCTAGTGGCACGCTAAAAGTGCTCAAAACCTGTAATAAACAGGGTCCAAAATAGCACTTTTTGAGCACTAATCACACCCCCAACCTACACATTGCTAGTCCCTTAGCTTGATGAAAAAGAAAGAAAGAAAGAAAAAGGAAGCGTCTGGCAGAAATCAAAAATTATATTACAATATATTTCAAAGGTTGTGAATGGTAATGCCTAACCTAAGTAAGAATCATCAAAACCTAGCTAATAACCATCACCAAAAGAAGTGAATGCCATACAAAATTGAGTATCAAGAGCCTCCATCTCGGTGGATCAGCTTGAAACTCACCAAAATCTAAGTGTTTGTTTGATCGAGTTCTACCGACAAGTAGCCCCTTGGCCTCTCCCCAACCTAGCTACTGTCACAACCTAGCATGCTAACCAACCTAAATAGATTAGGACCCACTTTTATTCCACAACTCTTTTTGTGTTGTAAGGGTGCAATACTGATGAATCGACCTCACCAAAGTCCATGTAACGGGGATCTACCGATGACTCCCAACCAATTAAGGCTTAAGGCACGATCGTAGGATCTTTCGGAGCCACTAACTCTTCGGGTTTACCGGGACTTCTTGATTTGAAACTCCAGCACACCACAACTCGCTAAGCCTCACCCATCCACCCTGTGAGCCTTGGGTCGGTGACTCTGACCGGTTGGCTTAGGAATACGGGCTTTAGAGCTTTCATCATATACCCTCGGGTAGTGCCTGGGTTTTGTGAAAGCGTCACGACTTTCCATTCCATAACACTCTTTCTTTTCTTTTTCTTTTTATTTTTCTTTTTTATTTTTCTTTTGTTTTTGGAAGACACATTGGCCTTCTATTCATGGGGGTCCTTAACCTATTACAAGTGGTCAACGAAAATAGGGTAGGTTATTGGAAGGCTTAGGAGGCTAGGCAGTTTTTCAGGTTATTGAAGAAACCTAATGTGCACTGTGTGTGGTTAGCTAAAGATGGAAGAAAAAGGTCAAAAGCATCAAGAATTCAACTAATCATCCACTCGATTAGGCATGGAACCAATCAAACATCGATAGAATTGGACGAAGTTTAAATTTTCAAACTACAGGCTAAATGAAAACAAAAAAAAGATTGCAATTTTGGCTATATGGTATATGACTTCCTAAAGGAGAACCAACCAGAATCCTTGAACATCTAGTAGACACTCAAAAATAGTAACAAAAACATAAATAATTCACTTTGCTTAAGCTAACTTTCCCTGAACAAATTGTCAGCAATGGGGCTTGGATTGGAAAGTTAAGAAGAAGAAGATATTCCCCCTCATAATGAAATTTACTCAGTTTTGGATAGGAGACTTCACAAGCTTTCTATCGACACCTTATTCACTCTGTTTGGGCTTCATATAAACAAGTTAGGAGAAGAAAAGGGAGGAAAAAAGTGACCAATTGGAGAATTTTGAAAATTACACCTTTATAATTATTTAAAAAGTGTTCTTTCTAGATATATTTGGATTCTACACTCTCTAAGCTTTCCAACGGTAGCAAAAACGCTTAAAACGGATTTTGGATGAAAAAGTTATGGGCAAAACAAAATTGGAGCAAGTTGCGAAAATTCGCAACCTGCAGAATTTATTTATTTTTAATAAATATAATATATATATATATATATATATATATATATATATATATATATATATATATATATTTATTTATGTATTTTTTTAAATTTTTATTGTGAGAGACAAATATTTTTATTTAAATATATATATATATATGAAAATGACAAAATAGGGAGCAGTGGGCTCTTTGTGCACTATTACGAGTCTTGAGAAATTTGCGAGTTGCGAAATTGCTGCAACACTCACTTTGTAGCAAAGTTGATAAAAGCACATAATAAACACATAAGAGTAGAAAATTTGCAGAAAATTGAAAATTAAGCTAAAAACAAAGATTAACTAAAAATTAAAGGAAATCTAAAAAGAAAAATTAAAGAAATCAAAATAAAATAAAATAAGACAATAAAAATGAAAACAAAAAGTGGGGGAGACTATGCTCCCCCCAAACCAATTCCTCAAGCCCTTGGGGGTTTAAGGCTGAGTGGAGCTTAGAAAATCTGCAGAGGTTAGTGCTCGAATCAGGGCCCGACTTACCGAACCATCCACTTTATTATGCGATGTGGCTTGATTGTCAATGTTTTTGATGTAGTGGCAAGTGCAATACGGTGTACTAATTTCTTGAAGTTTGCGGCATGGCGATGATGAGGTGACCTTTATGGTAGGTGTTTCAGGGTTTGAGTGTGTTGCGGGTGTGGAAATGAGGTATATCTTGAGTCGATAGAGGCGGGTAAGTGTGATCTTGGTGTTCTTCCCTTTGCCTCGGTCGGTACAAGGGAAGGATTTCTTCTTCTCTCCTCCATGGCCATAGATAACACATGATTCGGGGCATCTGCGAGTTCTCGGGAACTCTCTTTGGTTTCCTCTTTCAATTCCTCCTAAAGCTGCAGTTGAGCTGTTCACAAAAATAGTTTGATCCAATCCTCTTCCCATTAGTTCTCTCCTCTTGATGTGAGATGGATTGCTGCAGGATGTCAAATTCCTGATCAATTTCGCTCTGGAACACATCCAATTCCTTGTTCAGAGAGCTCTCTATTGTGTCAGTTTCCTAATTGGCCTGGACAATCACTGCCCTTTGCCCCTCTATGAAATTATCCACTACTTTGCTCAAGTTCAGTATTGCCTGCTCAACTAAAGATGTCAATTGTGGTGGTTAAGGCTGAGGAGTTGATGCATACTGTGGATGTGGAGGAGGTGCATAAGTTAGGGGAACACTGCAGAGGGGTGCACTCATCCATTGGTTTCTATAGTCCCTCATGGACCTATATGAGTTTGGATCTCTCCCCAAGGGTTGTTGATTCTTCCATGGAAGGTTTCTATAATCATTTGACATATGCTCTGAGGTTTCTCTCCACAGGTGTGTTATCTTTGCTCTCCTCCCAGGTGTTCCATTTGATCACAATTCAAGCTCGGTTCAGGTTACGTGGGAGATTGACTTTGACCCATTGCTTCCTCCTGCAGATTTCTAATCCTTTGGAAATTCTGCGATAAAACCGGGGTAGACACTTGACGACGAGAGACAATCCTACCCAAAAGGTTAGGGTTACCTAAAAATAAATAAACTGAGAACTAAAATTAAGAAGACTAACAGTAAAATATATACAGGGAAAAAAATTCACCAAGACTTGTGATGAGGATCACAACTGTTCATTAGGTCATCATTTGCACTTAGGCACCATCCCTGGTAACGACGCCATTTTGATTCGTGCTACGGTAGGTGTACCAAAATTAACAATATTTATATCCTAAATCCTACTGCAGTAGCAAAGCTACCGCAGTTTAGTGGCTCTAGGGTCGAACTCAGGGATGGGTTTTCTTTGTACAAATAATTTGCAGTGAAGGTCAAAAATGGTGAATTCAATTTGTATTTCAGGGTTTGATAAAAACAATGAGGGTTTTGATGATGAAAACAGAAAATAAACTAAAGTAAAACAAGAAAAATAATAAAAGAGATCTCCTTGAAGTATCAGGATACTGGGCTTGGGATTCTACGGTAACTGAGGGTTTCCAGGATTCATTTCCTCACGTTGGAGAGGATGACATATAGTCATCTCCCGAACAGGATCTTCATTTAGCTATAAAACCTAACCAAAAATAATTAACCTTTTGAAAGATGGTGTTTACTGAGCAGCAGTGGTCATCGACAGTGAAGAACAATTCTCCCTAACTCACCTTACAATGATTAATAGAGGGTAACTAATGAATCTCAGTGGATCTAGTGATTCGTGCCACAGTAGGGTGATGCGAAATCAACAAAATTTGTATCCTAAATTCCTCCTACTGCCGTAGTAACACTACTGCAATATAGTGGCTCTAGGGTCGAACTCAGGGATGGGTTTTCTTCATGCAAATGACTAACAGTGAAGGCCAAAAATGGTGAATTAAATTTGGATTTTGGGGTTTTGGTAAAAATAGGGGATTTGATGGTTTGCAAACTGAAATTTAAATAAAATAAAATGTAAAAGAAGTCTCCTTAAAGTGTGACCTCTTTAGTTTAGGTTTGAGGTCAACTAGGAGTTCTAGGAGTTCATTTCCTCGCGTTGGGGAGGATGACATATAGTCATCTCCCGAACCGAATCTTCATTTAGCTATAAAACCTAACCCAGAATAATTTTCCTTTTGAAAGATGGTGTTTATTGAGCAGCAGTGGTCACCGACAGTGAAGAACAATTCTCCCTGACTCACCTTAAAATGATTAATAGAGGTTAACTAATGAATCTCAATGGATCTAGAAATAAGCATCCACTGAACCCTAAAAGATTACCAAATAAAGGTCATTCAAGGTGAATCTAGGGGATTTAAACCTAGAGTTTAAAGGAAACACAAACTGCCAGTGCGTACCTACGTGAAAAACAGGGGAACCTCCAGCGGCCTTTAGATCTTGCACCAAGCAGCCTTCCACTTCAAGGAGGGAAGGGTTTTAGCTGCTCATCCTCCAAGTTGTCATCCTTGGAGGATGTTTAGTACCTCGAGAAGTGCGAAAATGAGAAAGGGAGCGGAAAAGAAGTACAAAACAGGGCTGAAAGATTCCCCCACAAAATTTGGCTTATAAGTGATTGATGTTACAAGCCTTGACTCACAACATATATCGCGGCTCGAAGCGAGGAAATTACAAAACAAACCAAAACAAAAGCTATTACAAGGGTAGAAAGGAGAGAAAAACCAAAGCGGAGTCGTTTAAACACAAAAGCGAGGAGCGAGACGATTTTAAGCTATGCACGGTAATTTTGGCTATGATGGCAGTCGCTATCATAGCGAAAATTCAGCTATATGATAATTGAAAATTTAAGCTATGCGCAGTAATTTTCGCTATGATGGCGAGTCGCTATCATAAAATTTTCAGATAGCGAAATTTTCTGCTTGTTCATCCTTTGGTAGCTCTTGTTCCATTGCTCCTGTGCTACTCATACGATTCATGTATTTTTGCTTTCTTTTTCCTTTTTCGATATTCTTTTCTTCGATTTTGATGCATGTGCTAGGATTCTACCATAATTCTTCATGCTTGGAATGACTCGACAAACTTGGCATTAAAGCTTCTGTACCAAAATTATCCACAAAACAGATCACTAGTACAATAGGGACCCGAACATGTCAATTGGGTTAATTATAACAATTAAGTACACAAGCGCTCAAAGCCTATTAAAAATAGGGCTCAAAATACTTTTGGGCACTAATCACACCCCCAACCTACACATTGCTAGTCCTTAGCAGTGAAGAAAGAAAAGAAAGAGAAGAGAGCATACAGCGATAACAAAATAATGTTCTAGTAGTATTTCAAAAGGTTGTAAATGAAGTAATGCTAACCTTAAGTAAGAATCATCAAGCCTTGTCAATAACTATCTTGAGAGAATGAATGCCATACAAAATTAGTATGAAAGAGCCTCCATCTCGATGAATCAACGGCTCACGACATCTAAGTGTTTGTTTGATCGAGTTCTGTGATGAAACGCAAAGCGCACTCTCCCTGACCACAAACTCTTGCCCCACAACCTACTTGAGGCTAACCAACTTAAATAGATCGGCACCCACTTTTGTTCCACAACTCTTTTTTGTGTTGTAGAGGGTGCGTCTTGAGAATCGACCTCACCAAAGTCCATGCGGGGGGATCTCACAGGTGACTCCCACGACCCAGTGGGGCAGGGCCCAAGTCGCGGGATCTTTCGACCACTAACTCTTCAGGTTTCACCCCGGACTCTGAATGATTTCGAAACTCTAGCACCTACAACTTGCTAAACTCCACCCATCCACCCGTGTAGCGAGCACTAAGTCGGTGGCTCCTAACCAGTTGGCTTAGGGAATGGGCTTTGAAGGCTTTCGCCGCCTGCCCCTCGGCAGTGCTGGGTTTCAAAGCCAGCGTTGCAATTTTCCTTCTTTTTCTTTCTCTTTTCTTTTTATTTCTTTTTTGGAAGACGCAGTGGCCTTCTTTCCACAGGGGTCCTTAACCTATTAAAGGTGGTCAATGAAACTAGGGTAGGTTATTGCAAAGCTTAGGAGGCTAGGCAGTTTTTCAGGTTATTGAAGAAACCTGATGTGCACAGTGTGTGGTTAGCTAAAGGTGGAAGAAAAAGGGTTGAAAGCAACAAGATTTTAACTGATCATCCCCTCAACTAGGCATGGAACCAATCTAACATCAATAGAATTGGACAAAGTTTCAATTTTCCGGCCTGGTTAAGACGAGAACCTGAAATAGGTGTAGTTTTTTGAACAAAATAGGTATATGAGTATATGACTTCACAAAAAAAAGAAAACCAGCAAGCCACTGAACATTATAAAATGGGCTTGCTCAAAATAGTAACAAAAACATAAGTGCAAAAGCCACTTCCTTCGCTAACTCTCCCCCCCAACGAAATGTCTCATTGTCCGCAATGGGGCTCGGATTGGAAATTTAGGGAAGGAAGTGTTACCTCCTTGATGAGATGTGATTGTTTTTGGATATGAGACTTCACAAGCTTTCCATCGACACCTTATTCACTCCGTTTGAGCTTCAAATGAACAAGTTAGAAGAAGAAAAGAGAGAAAAAAAAGTGACCAGTTGGAGCATTTTGAAAATTTCACTTTCATAAAAATTTCAAAAGTGTTATTTCTGGTTATATTTAGATTCTACACTCTCTAAGATTTCCAACGGTACCAAAAACGCCTAAAACGGAGTTCAGATGAAAAAGTTATGAGCGAAACAAAATCATGAGGCAAAATTGTGGGTGGTAGCGAAAATTTTCGTTATCATAGCAAAAATTTAGCTACCATAGCGAAATTTCACTACCATAGCGAAATTTCGCTACCATAGCAAAATTTCGCTATGTGAAATAGCAAAATTAATTTTTTTTTAAATAAAATAAAATAATTAATAATAATAATAAAAATAAAAATAAAAATAAAAACATTTTTTTTAAAAGACAAATTTTTTTTTTAAACAAAAATAATTTTTTTTAATTTTTAAAAACATAAAATAATAAATAAAAAAACAAAAATATTTTTTTAATAAAATAATAATAAAAAAATAAAATAAAAACACTGTGCACAATTTTGTCTTTTCCTGGGGACATCCGTATAGAATTTTTGCTATGTAGCGAAAATTTTGTACATAGTAATTTAAATATGTTTAGAAATTTAAGCTATAATTGCGAAATTCCTGTATCTGATCTTCATTCGACGAAATTTTCACTAAAACTGCAAAAATTAATACAAGAAAAATTGTAGACAAGTGAAAAATAAGCTGGAACAAAGATTAATTTAAAAATTAGGGAAAATCTAAAAAGAAAACTTATAGAAATCCAAGTAAAATAAAATAAAATACAATAAAACAAGAACAATTAAAACAAAAAGTGGGGAGACTATATTTGAACGTTTGTTTAGGCTTTGGAGAATTTGTTGGGTAGTGGAGCATGAAATGCTAAGGTCAGTGCTCGAGCGAGACACTTACCCGAACCATACTATGCCATGCGACATAAGAAAGCGCAAAGTTTTTGATATGTGCTTGGAAATACATCTGGAGTGGCCACTAATCTCTTGAAGTTTTGCATGGCAGACAGTGATGGGCTGGCCTTAGCTTTGGGAGCAAGTGCTTGAGTGTGGTGTGTTGTTAGCGGGTATGCTAGTGCAGAAACGACGATTAGGCTATTGGTAACTAGCATTAATTAGGCTTTTGGGGCTCTTCCCCTGCTTCCTTTCCATTACTTTCCTCACTCAACAAGGGAAGGATTTCTTCTTCTTTTTTCCATGGCCCATATACTACACCTAATTGTGGGGCATCCTACAGTTCCTCAGGAGGAGCTTCTGCTGGTTCCTCTTTCAATTCCTCCTGAATCTGCAGTAGAGCCTGTTCACCCAAAGTAGTGTTAGTCAGGCACTCTTCCTCCAGATTCCCCTCCTCTTGATGAACAAGCTGATTGGTGAGCTTTGAGATGGATTCCTGCAGGATGTCAAATTTTTTATCAATTTCGCTTTGGAACTCATCCAATTCCTTATTCAGGGAGCTCTCTATTGTGTCAGTTTCCTGATTGGCATGGACAGTCACTGCCCTTTGCTCCACTATGAAATTATCCACTAGTTTGCTCAAGTTCAGGATGGCTTGTTCAACAAGGGATGGGGTTGGTGGTTGCTGCTGCTGAGAAGTGGGGGCATAATATGGAGGTTTAGGAGGTGCATATTGTGGAGGTCTTGGTTCCCATGAGGAATTTGTGTGATTCCCCCAACTATGGTTGTAAGCACTACCATATGGTGAACTCATCCATTGGTTTCTATAGTCCCTCACGGACCTATATTCATTTGGATTCCTCTCCACGGGTTGTTGACTTTTCCATGGCTAGTTTATGTAATCCCTTATGGACATGTAAGCTCTTGGGTTTCTCTCCATAGGGTACTCACTATTTTGTTCTCCCCTTAGGTGTTCCATTTGATTCTAGTTCAAGCCCACTAGAACATGGATTCCTGCAGCAAAAACAGGCAACACAAAACAATCCTGCAGCAACTTTTTTTTCTTTTTTTTAATGAAACTAAAAGAAAATGACAGTGAAATATAAAAGCAATTCACCAGTACTTGTGATGAGGATCCAAGTGTTCAACAGGTCATCATTCGCACTTGGGCACCATCCTGACAAGCGCCATTTGATTAAATTATACAATAGGGTGATCCAAAATCAACAAAATTTGTATCCTAAATTCCTCCTACTGTCGTAGTAACACTACTGCAGTATAGTGGCTCTAGGGTCGAACTCAAGGATGGGTTTTCTTCATGAAAATGACTAACAGTGAAGGCCAAAAATGGTGAATTAAATTTGGATTTTGGGGTTTTGGTATAAACAGGGGATTTGATGGTTTGCAAACTGAAATTTAAATAAAATAAAATGTAAAAGAAGTCTCCTTAAAGTGTCAAGCTACTGGATTTAGGTTCTAAAGGTCACTAAGAGGTTCTCGGAGTTCATTTCCTCGTGTTGGGGAGGATGACATATAGTCATCTCCCGAACCGGATCTTCATTTAGCTATAAAACCTAACCCAAAATAATTTTCCTTTTGAAAGATGGTGTTCACCCGGCGCGTTAGTCACCAAGCCCGATGAAACAATTCTCACGCTCACCTTACAGCGATTAATAGAGGTTAACTAATGAATCTCGGTGGATCTGAAAATAACATCACTTAACCTAAAGATTACGAATAAAGGTTCAAGGTGAATCTAGGGATTTAAACCTGAGTTCAAGAAACACAAAGCGCGGTGCGTGCCTCATTAACGGGGAACCTTTAAGCGACCTTTAGATCTTGCACCCAGCAGCCTTCCACTTCAAGGAGGGAAGGGTTTTAGTCGTTCATCCACCAAGTTGTCATCCTTGGAGGGTGTTTGGCTGCCCAGGAAGTGCCAAGAAAATGAGAGAAAAGGGAGCAGAGAAGAGCAAAAACGGGGGAGTTGAAAGCTTCCCCCCAAAATTTATTACATAAGTAATTGATGTTACAAACCGTTACTCTAGCTTATATACGACTCAAAGCAAGGGAAATTACAAAAACAAACCAAAACAAAATCTATTACAAGGGTAGAAAGGAGAAAAACCAAAACGGAGTCATTTAAACACAAAAACAGGAGTAGACAATTTTCGCTATGCACAGTAATTTTCGCTATGATAGAGAAAATTATCTATGATAGCAAATCGCTATCATAGTGAAGTCGGCTATATCAAGAAAATTTAAGTATGCACGGTAATTTCGCTATGATAAATTTCGCTATCATGTGAATTTACTCAACATAGCGAAATTTTAGCCTTCATTCATCCTTTGTTGGCTCTTGTTCCATTGCTCCTTCTTTGCTACTCATATGATTCATGTATTTTGCTTTCTTTTCCTTTTCGATATTCTTTCTTCTGATTTTTGATGCGTAATGCTAAGTTCTGCAAAATTCTTCATTCTTGGAATGACTAGAGCAAACTTAGCATTAAAAAGCTTGCAAAAGCGCAAAATTAGCCATAAAATATGATCGGAGTAGTACAATAGGGACCAGAACATGTCAATTGGGTTAGTATAACAATTAGTACACAAAAAGCGCTCAAAACCTAAAAAATAGGGCTCGAAATAGCACTTTTTTGGGCACTAATCATCACAGCAATAAGCGTCACGAACCGCAAAGATTGCAAATGAGGTCATTGAGGGGTGAATCTAGGGGATTTAAACCTAGAGTTGAAGAAACACAAGCGTAGTGCGTACTGCATGGCTGGGAACCTCGGCGACTTTCGGATCTTGCACCCAGCGACCTTACTTCAAGGAGGAAGAGATTTGCGCTCATCACTCGAGTTGTCATCCTTGGAGGTGTTTGACGGCCCGAAGAAAGTGCCCGAAAATGAGAAGGGAGCGAAGAGCGAAGCGGGAGAAGGTAGAAAGCTTCCGTCACTTTGATTGATTGAAAGTTGATGGTAGGAAACATAGCTGCTCGAACAAGGGAAATTACAAAAACAACGATTCATAAGCTATTACAAGGGATAGAATGGGAAGAGCAAAAAAAAATTTTAAGCGAGGGCACAAGCGTCCTGGCGAGGGCGGGCGGCGGGATGAACAGTGCACATGATGAATAGTGTCATGAGCATGAGCGGTCGCAGCGTAGGAATTTCTGCGGCTCAATACTGCATTTTTACGCTCTTCTTTCCTTCGTCTCACGATCTGTAATGCTAAGTTTGACTCGAATTCGCCGTGCTTGGATCGGCTCAACAATTTTCGCATAAATAGCTTGCAAGCGCCAAATTGCACAAATGCAATCAGGTAAGTAAGGACAGCCAATGTAAATTGGGTGGTGCGTTGATTAGTACATGAAAATTACTGAAAACCTGTAATAAGCAAGGTCGAAATACTTTTTGAGCACCTAATCGGTGCTCTCACTATAGGTCACGATGATCGAGGTGTAATTTGAGTTCTTCGAAGCTCTTTTGGCACCTTTCATCCCAAAAATATTTGGTATCACCAGCAGCTCATAGAGGGGTTTTGCAAATTTTGAAAAATCTTTAATAAACCTCCTATAGAAACCTGCATGGCCAAGGAATTGTCTTACTGCCTTGACATTTGTGAGAGATGGTGGCTTCGAAATAAGCTCAACCTTAGCTTTATCAACCTCAATGCCCTTGTTAGAGATGATATGTCCAAGGACAATTCCTTGATTTACCATAAAATGGCACTTCTCCCAATTAAGCACCAAGTTTTTCTCATTGCATCTATTTAGAATAGTCTCAAGGTTGGCATGGCACTCCTCAAAAGTACCTCTATATATGGTGATGTCATCCATGTTCCACCATATCACTGAAAATACTGAGCATACACCTTTGGAATGTGGCAGGTGCATTGCAGAGGCCAAAAGGCATTCTCCTGTAGGCATAAGTTCCAAAGGGGCAAGTGAAGGTGGTCTTCTCCTGGTCCTCCATAGCGATTTCTATTTGAAAATATCTGAAATAGCCATTCTAGAAAACAATAAAATGGGTGCCTGAAAACTTTCTCTGGAAGTTGATCAATGAAGGGAAAAGGAAAATGGTCTTTCTTTGTTAGTGCATTTAGCCTCTTGTAGTCTATACATACCCTCCAACCCGTGGTAAGGC
Organism: Tetrastigma voinierianum; assembly: GCA_016808115.1. Classification (NCBI taxonomy): domain Eukaryota; kingdom Viridiplantae; phylum Streptophyta; class Magnoliopsida; order Vitales; family Vitaceae; genus Tetrastigma; species Tetrastigma voinierianum. The sequence goes on along the minus strand of JAEQBH010000911.1, from coordinate 5,183,430 downwards.
ATGTAAGCATATCTTCTCCCTTCTCGTTTTGCAAAATAATCACCCCAAATTTTTGGTGCAACCTGATAGGACTCCTCGGGCGTGCGAATGGGGTAGATATTAATCGCTCTCTCTTGACAATTTTAGAACCGGCGGCGTACTACCTCTTGCATGTGAGGATTCAATCATCTCTGGGGTTGTTGCACTAGTTTGGCTTCCTCCTCCATGTAAATGTGATGAGTGCAAACCAAAGGGCTAATTCCATTTAAATCAGAGATTTTCCATCCAATGGCTTATTTGCACTTCCTGAGGATTCCAAGTAAATTGTCTTCCTGTGAGGCATTTAAAGATGAAGAAATAACCACAGGGAATTGGTTGCCCTCCTCCAAGTATGCATATTTCAATTATGTGGGGAGGGGTTTGAGATCAAGCTTTAGAGGCTCTTCATTTTCTTCCTTTTCCTTGTCTTTCTCAATCAACAAGGGGAGAATTTCTTCCTTCTTTTTCGAGATAGTAGCACATAAATACGAGGTTCATCGATTTTCAAGAAGCTACGCCAATTCCGCTATCAGTGCACTGCATGATTGCGACTTCTCACTATTCTTCAACAATGGTGTCAATCAAACACACATATTTTGGACCTTTTTCCCCTGGGTGAATATGCTTTTTACTTAGATGAAATATGTTAAGTTCCAGTGTCATATTTCCAAATGTAAGATTCTGACCTGATTCAGAATGCGAGTAAGGGTGTAATAGGAATCAATAATATTTATAACCTAAATTCCTCCTACTTGCCAGCATAAGCTACTACGATTAATAGCGGTTCTAGGAATTCGAACAGAGATCAGTTTTCTTCATGCAAAATGATTTAGTTTGATGTAAAATAGTGATTTCAATTTGGACCAGGGTTTTTTTGCTTAAACGGTGTGATTGGTGGTGTGAAAACTACAAACAAAATGAAATGAAATGTAAAAAGAACTCCTTGAAGTCTCGAGCCACTGGGTTTGAGGTTCTAAGGCAACAGGGAAGTCCTCGGCTCCTTTTCCTCGCGTTGGGAAGGATGACTGATTAGTACCCAAAAAGTGCTATTTTGAGCCCTATTTGAGATAGGTTTTGAGTGCTTTTTGCGCGCTAATCATGTCAATTAAGCCAATTGAAGTGTTCGGATCTACTTAGTATCATATGCCGTTTAGAAGGTTATTTTTGGTTATTTTGATTTTTGCATACCTTGAGGTCGATATCGAGATGTGTTGAATAATGAAGGTCGAAACTATTTTCCATCAAACATGTCGGAAATTGATGAAGGAATGGGCAAAGTGAAGAAAGCGATGCGGTGGAAGTTCGGGATGCGGTGCGTGAAGAAACGGGCAACCCCCGATTTTAGCTATGATTGCGAAAATTTATTTGGGATTGCGAAAATTTCGCGATCATAACGAAAATTCCTTGATCTAGCCCAGTGAGAAATTTCGCTAGAGTACATGAGAATTCGCTATGTGCGAAAATCCAGCATTGCCCTAGCGAAATTCTTTAATTTCGCTATCTCTAAAATATTTAAGCTAGGCTAGCGGTGACTAATAGCGAGTGATGTGCATAGCGAGGGTTTTGGGTTCTATCTCTAGTCCAATTTAAAACAGGCTAGCGAAATTCCATTGAATAAGCGAGGAATTTCGCTAATTTGCTTTGAGCCTAGCTACCTAAGCGGGAAATTTTTACTATAGCGAAATCTCTTGTCTGTCATATTTTTGTAATTAATGCTGTAGGCTTCATTTTGGTGTATTGCCTCCTTGTCCCTTGTGTCTTGATATGTTAGGCTTTCTGGTATTTTCATACATTGGGTGGCCTATATAAGCCCCCCCAAATTGTAAAAGGAGAAGAGTAATCTTTTGGCAACTTTTATTTTATGTAAATATCTCCCGTAGCTTCAGTTAGGGTTTGTTTTTCTCTCTTCTCTCTCCTCTTTCTCTCATTTTCTAGGCTACCAAACAACCCTCTTGAGGATGACAAGTCAAGAGATGCTTGGCTAAGTCTCTTAGCTTTGAAGAGGAAGGTGGCTGGCTTGGTTGTGGGAGGCGTTGCGGGTTGTCCTCATGTGTTCATCTTTCTGAATCTATTTTATGGTTCCCATCTTCTCAAACTAGGGTTGAATATCATTTAATGTCATTGCTTTGGCCAATACTTACCATGCTTTAGGATACAGTGCATGCTTATTGCTAGATGTCTTTGTTGTTCTTTAGATGGCCTTTCTGAGCCAGAAATGAAGTTGAATGTTAGGGTTTCAAGCGAGAAAGAATTTGTAGATACATATTACTGTGTTGACTCCAAATAGGGTGATTCTAGGGTTAGGTTTTCTAGTTAAACAAAGGAATCAGGTTATGGCTTGGACTATAGGTTGCTTGCCGCTGATGAGGATAAAACCAGGGACACTTGGTACCCCAGTGTTGTCAAGTACAGTGACCTAAACCTTAAAAGTTACCTTTTCTCCCTTCAACTTTCGAGTTTTACAATTAATCACCATCAACAACTTCCTTTGTTTTGAAACAAATCAAAAATCCAAATTAAAGCCTCACCATTTTCAACCGTCTGAGTCATTCATAGAATGAAAACCTATCCCGTGTTCGACCACTGAGGCCATTATCTGCGGTAGCTTGACTACGGCAATAGGAGGAACAGGACTAATTTGTTGATTAGAATCACCTACCGTGTACGAATCAAATGGCGTTAGGGGATGACCAAACTACGTTTGATAAGTTGATGTACTTGGCGATGACATCATAAGTGAGTGACCTTCAACCGCCCCGTTTCGGTTGTTGTAGCGCAAGTTTAAATCGCTGCGATCCAACTTTGCCCAACATTTTTTGTTTTTCATACGATCAGTTTTATTTGCTAACCCTAACCCTTTTTAAGTTTGTTGTGTTATTTCTTGTGTCTCGATTGTGTAGCAGTGTTTATGCACCAGGAAGAGAGACATCGGAGTAGATTGCAAAAGTAGTACCTGATTACCTGAAAGTTGTGAAGTTGGAGTGTACCGGTGACCAAATGGATCCCTACGAGGAGCGGCCAGTGTTGGTACCCAGTGAGCCGACATAGGTCCATGAGGGATCACGCCTGCCCTCTGAGTTAATTGCCCCCCGTCACGCATCACTTTTGCCTCTATGTTTGAAGATGTAGCGGTGAGGCCTTATTTAGTGCCCTTTGCTCCGTATCATGGTATGGAAAATAAATCATACACACATAAAGGATTTTGAGGAGGTTTGCATAACCTTTAAGGAAGGTATGATGGATATGGATTTATAAAAGTGAAGGCATTTCCGCCCGATACTAAATGACAAGGCCCGAGAATTTGGCTTAACTTCGTACGAGCTGAAACGATTGAAGTGAAGTTTGAGCATGACGAGTTTTTAAAATTCGCCGGTGCTCATAAGACCAACAATTTGAAGAGACAAATTTACACCTTTACTTTTGACTCAGATGGTGAGAGGTTCTACCGGTGTTGGAGACGGTTATGGAGGCCGCCGGTGCGTACCCGCGCCATGGAGTTTGATACATGGATGTTGGTAAACCACTTCTATGGTGGTATGTCTCCTGCCATGAAGCAGCTTTTGGAAACTATGTGTGGGGGAGATTTTCTGAGCAAGCACCCTGATAAAGCCATGGATTTCTTGAATTATGTGGCTGAAATTTATAAGGGTTGGGATGAACCAAACCCGAGAGAAATGGAAAAAATAAGGCCTTTAGCTGACCAGGAAGTGGGGATGTATGCCTTTGTCGGAGGATATAGAAGTAAGCTAGAATTTCAACCTTAGCTAAGAAGGTGGAGGAGCTTGAAGAAAAAGGCTCCATGAAGTGCATGCGGTATTTCTTCTTGCACAAGCCAATCCATGCACGATTTCAGTCCTGTCACCCGGAAGAACAATATCCTGTGATTAAATTCAGGTGAAGGATTTGATGTCGGAGATGGCTGCAAAAATGCAAGTAGGAAAATATAGAAGCCCTCCACAGCCTAATGCCCCATATGGTAATACCTGCAATTCCAATCGTAGGAATCACCTAACCTCTCTGAAACCTAATCCCCACACTTTTATGTACCCCGGGTGCCCAGAGCCACGATTTGGTTCCACCTACCGACCAAACCACCTCCATCCTCATCTCTTGTACCAGGACCAAGCCATTTAAATTTGAGTAAGGTGGGTAACTTTGTGGAAGAAGCGAAAAGGAATCAATGCACAATTAGCCTGAAAAGTTGATCTTTGTGAGAGCCTGCGAACAAGAGAATAGATAGGCGAGGCAGTGTAGTGAAATAAACGACTTGCGGTGTTCGATCACAAAGATCGACAAAATTTTGAGTGCAGGAGAGAGGAAGGTTCCCTTCCCAAACATTGCCAAATCGAAAAGTGCGTAGGTGGTTATCCGACAATTCGAATGGATGAGGTAGAAGGCTATAAATACCTAAGGGTGGAAAGAGGTTGATCGGCCCATTTTGAGCTTTGATGAAACCGGAAAGGAGAGAAATGGGCAGAACATTTGTGCGAAAGAGGACTCAATGAAGCACCGCATACCACCTCCATTTCCCAGGCACTTAGGCGAAGGCATCGACAGGCGGGTATCCTTAGAAGTCTAGGCGGGTGAAGGTCGATATACCTCTTTTGGACATCATCAGACAAGTCCTGCCTATCTGAGGATTTTTAAAAGGATCTGTACAATCAAGAAGGGATTGGACATTGAGAAAAAGGCATTTTTAAGCCCGAACAAGTGTTGCCTGTCAACGAAATCCGATCAAATACAAGGATCCGAGGATCTACACAATTTGATAAATATTGGTGGGCTTACTTAGTTTCAAATCATTACTTGATCACAGGAGCAGTGTGAACATGCGGCCTATTACGTACAAGCGATTAGGTTTGGGTGAACTTAAACCTACCAATATCACACTATCATTGGCGATAGATCGGTGAAGATCCTAAGGGGATAGTTGAGGATGTCTTGAGAGTGAAAAATAAGACAAATTACACTACCGGTAGATTTTGTAGTGCTCGACAGACGATAGAATGAACCAACCATGTGCGATTATCCACAGGAAGACCATGCGGCCCTTTGCCAATGCGATCATCAATTGCCGAAATGGAGTCATGCAACCATTTGGCAATATGACCTTGGGCCGAATATATTCCATTTGAACAACAAACACGAGTACGCGGAAGATGAAAGCAATTGGTAGTGAAGTTGTTTCAAATGGTCATCCTGCGAGGAAGCTTGTGAGTGTCCGGGAATTGCAAGAATAGTGACCAGGTGAAGAGGTTTTGGCATTACCATCGGTAGCCATTGCGGGGCAATTCTTTGGGGTTTAAATTGTCAGTGAGAAGCGAATCAACCGTGGAATTCAGATTTCAAAGCGGTACATCTGAGGCTGGCTGCGGGGTTGAGGAGATCCTTCTCCTTGACCCTCCTTGAGCAATTTGGTAAAATTGAGCTGATTTGGTGTTCTCACAAACCAAATTGCAGCTCAATAATTTTTCCTTTTTGTGTTAATTTAGTCAATTTTAATAGGTTACATTTTTAGTAACTTTCTGTTTTTGAAACTTTCCATATTTGCGATTTTCACTTGAGCAATTTAGTTTTAATATTATATATTTTATATTTTCTTTAGAATATATTAAATTAGATATATATTATATAATATTTTTTAATTTTTTAATTTTAATATTTTAATCTTGAAAATCTAATTTGCGGGTGAGCAGGGTTTTTAGTGGTCGGCTATTATAGCGAATTGGGTAAAACGACCGTTGGGCTGCCCGGTGGCTTATAAAAAGAAAAGGGGGAAGGGGCTTTCCAAATTCATATCATTCTCCCTCCCTCGAGGGCTCATCGTAGTCGCATTTGATGCTGTGCGTCAGGAGCCTGCCTGCTTGCTTGAATTTCTGCCCAGAGGCCTTAGCCACTGCGCCCTCTGGCTGCCGACACTGTTGAGGCCTCCTTTGTCGGATCGGCTGACCCGGGTGCCGCTTGGCTCGACCTGCCTTGCCGCCTTGAGCCTGGTCATTCCAACTGCGCTGTAGTGGATTCGTAGCCACGCCCTTGCCTGCGCCCCGACCCGTGCGACCAGTAGGCTCACGTGCTTGGGAGCCACGAGTCCTTGCCACTTTTACCACCGCGGCCGTTCAGCCCGAACCCTCACTTGCCACTACACCAGACACGCACAGCCACCGGTAGAGCTATTGCCCCATTCTTGCTTCCCAGTGCTACGGGTGGGTATCGATCAGTTGAGCCTGCCTTGCCTGGTGTCTTATTTGGATTATAAACGCTGGTGCGTACGGGGTAGGTCGCGCCGGCCTCGGGTAGACCGGTACCCTGGCGAGAGGCGGGCTCTAGTCGGCTCGATGCAGGACCCGTGCGGCTCGATCCCCCGAGGCGGTTTTACGAGCCTCGGGGATTGGTAATACCGGACTGGATGGGCCGAGACCCCGTCACGTGCCTCGGCGGAGATCTAGGAGGGCCGGCCACTCCAAGCGGACCCGCACGCTCGGGCCGAGGCGAGTCATCTCATCTCAGACCTCTGCGGTCACCATCACATCCCAGCGGGCGACCTCTTCGCCTGATTATGCGCCGACCTCCCGGGATCGGGAGGCGTAGTTGTGCGTCGGGCACCTGAGGGGCGTCGGCGCCGTTCGAGAGACTTCCAATGGGGTCATATTCGCGATCCGCCTTTGTTGGCGGATCCAGTTGAGTTGATCGCATTGATCGAACACTTCTCTGCTACCATTTATGGTAGAGCGGTATTAATACCCGGGTGGTTCTCTGATTCTACCGTTCGATGACATCCGCTGGGGAGCGCCTGGTCGCTAGAGCTCAGGTTCACTGTCGGCGATCGCCCGAGAGTGCCCGGCCCAGCGGACATTTTAAGCGGCGGTGGGCCTGCGGATCTGCGCGGGCCAATTCGGGGAGGTTATCGAGGCCCGGTCTCACAGAGCACGGAGATATGGTCGCGGTCTTGCCGAAGGAACACCTTCTTTGGGCCCATATTATTAGGAGCGACTCCTTCGGATGCTCACGATCGATCACGTTCGGGTTATTTCTCTTTCCCGCTGCGGCACTCGCACAGTAGGGGCCATCACAGGCTACATGCTTGGATCTCGAGAGAGATACGGTGCACTCCTCGGTAGTGATGACCTCCTGGCCATCGAGAGGTCCATCGTAAGGAACTTTGTCTTGTTGAAGTCTTCCACTTCTGCGATCACGGGACTGTATGCGGAGTCCTCGAGCACTTGGGCTTCCCAGAGGAGCCCCGGATTGAGAGGAGGATTCGCTGCCCTCGGGTCCTGTCGTGGAAGCGATGGTCATGCCTATATCTTTTCTCCTCCGGCGGCGGGACCGGGGAGGAGGTGCCGGATCGGTGGCGAGAGGACTCCAGCGGGACGGGCCGGTCGAGCCTAGCTGAGTGGAGAGGAGTCGACTCGCATATGGCCCTCATCTCTCCTCCATGCTCGCCCATGGCCGGTGATCTCTGGTCCATTATTCACCTCCACGGCGACCGCTGGAAATGCGTTCATGCCAGTTCTAGAGAGATAGCAGGTGTGATGGATGCTATATGTTCTTTGGCCGCTACCCAGGCAGCACAGGACCAGAGGTTGGATCGAGCTGAGGCCACTCTAGAGGACTGTCGCTCCATGCTCCAGCAGATCATGACTCACCTAGGTCTTACACGTGCTCCTGTTCAGAGGGATGTAAAGTCCTTTGCCGCGCGACATCTTTGGATAATGTTGGCGGCGAGCGATTACGAGACCCACCACCGCCTGGCGGTGAGGTGGTTGAGTTTCTTTATGTTTTTGTATAGTTACCGGCTTTATCAGCTTGCCTACTAATTTTATTGAGATTCATGTATTAGCCATAGTAGCGTGATACTTTATGATTAACTGTATTCATGTACTAGCCATTTTGGCTATATCAAAAGCTATTCAGTATATATATACACACTTTTGCATATCATTTTTTGTGCCCCCATTTTGTTTAATTGTTTTTGTCTTCAATTGAACAATTGAATTGCTTCAATTGGACAATTGAATTGCCTTTAATTGAAAAATTGAAACCCTGTTTGTTACCTTAATGTTAGAACAACTCCATGCATGATTCAGTTTTTGGTCATTTAAGATTCTAGCGTATTCAACTTGAATATTTCCCGCTTTGAGCTAATTCACACCTTTTGGATTATACCAATAGGTTGTGAAATTGTATTTCCCCCTTTCACTTTGCAAAAGCGGTGCCAGGTTTGTTGGCAACCTAGATGGAGTTAGTGTTTCCCATATTTAAAGACCAAAGTAGTCTTAAAGGAAAAGCAAAAAGAAAAAGAAAAAGAAAAAGAAAGAAGAAAAAGAAAAATAAAAGTCGTGAAGCTGCGAAGCCGAACGGTCCGAGGTATATGGCGAAAGCCTTTGAAGCCGATGCCACATGCCTTAATTAGTTGGGAGTCATACGACTTAGTGTTTATTACAACCCCGGTGAATGGGTAGGGTATATGTAGCGAATTACTTGGGTCTTGATTTTGAAGTCATTCGGTCGAGTGAAGCTTTGTAAAGTTATTGAATTGATGATCCTTACGGCTTGATGCCCTAAACCTTAGTGGTTAGGAGTCATCGGTGGACCCGGATTACCGCGGACTTTAGTGAAATCGAGTTTTGAGCATTGCACCCTACGTTGTAGTCGAATAAAGAAATAAGAGTGTAACTTTTCCTATCTAGGTTGTTAAAGAGCTTAAGGCCATGCTTGTAGCTAGGTTGGGGGGAGGGAACAATTTTTGCACTTTATTGGCTCAATCTGGTTATATTAATAAACCATTAGATCTTTGTGGAAATTCAAGTTGAGAATTTTGGATCCGGTATTGACCTAAAAATTGTTCTTGCATGGTTTGGTTCTCCCATGTGGTTTTCAAACTTGGTGTCGATTTTTCATTTAAAGGTAATGTTTATTTGTACACACCTTTTGAACCATAAACTTTTGAAAATCAACGCATGCATGCCTTTATTATTTTTGCATTGCTAAGGGACTAGCGTTTAGGTTAGAGTGTGATTAGTACCCCGAGGTGCTATTTTTAGGCCACACTATTTGAGATAGGTTTTTGGGCCCTTTTGTACGTATCATATCAATTAAGCAGTTGAGTGTTCGGATCTACTGCCAAGTATCCATATGTCATTTAAGTTCTTTTGGTTATTTTGGGTTTGCATACCTTGTGGTCGATATCGAGATGTGTTGAATAATGAAGATTGAAACTGGTACCACCATCAGGCAACCGAGTCGGTGAAGGAATGGAAGCGAAAGTGAAGAAGAAGCGATGCGGTGGAGTTCGGGATGCGGTCACGCGGTGAAGAGTGACGACCAGTTTTAGCTATGATTGCGAAAATTTATTTGGGATTACGAAAATTTATGATCTGGTGAAAATTTAGCAATCTCTTGAAAATGAGAAATTTAAGCTAAGTGAAATTGCTATGTAGCGAAAATCCAGCATGCCTAGCGAGAAATTCTTTAATTTAAGCTATCTGCAAATATTTCTCTAGGCTAGCGAGAATTTCGCTGGCTAGCGAGAAGATATTGTGCATAAGCGAGAAATTTTGGGATTTCGCTATCTCATCCCCGTTCGCTAGGCTACTTGAAATTTTCGCTACCCTAACGAGCCACATACGACGTCTCTTGCCCTGTCATATTTTTGTAATTAATGCCAGACTTAATTTGGTGTGCCCTCCTTGTCCCTGTGTCAGCCAATATATTAGGCTTTCTGGTATTTTCATACATTGGGTAGCTCTCTAGCCCCCAATTATAAGAAGAGTAATCAACGCTTTTATTTTATGTAAATATCTCATGACTTGATTAGGGTTTGTTTTCTCTAACTCTCTCTCCTCTTTCTCTCATTTTCTAGGGCTGAAACTAGCCCTCTTAAGGATGACAACTGAGATGCTTGGCTCGTCTTAGCTTTGAAGGAGAGTAGCTGTAGCTTAGTTTATTGGGCGATTCTGGTTGTCACCTCGCTGTTAAATACTCACAGTCTTGTATTTGTGATTCCGTCTTTACAAACTAAGTTGAATATCATTTAATGTCATTGCTTTGTGTCTTACCATGCTTTAGATCAGTGCATACTTATTGCTGGATGTCTTGTTGTTCTTTAGATGGCCTTTACGAACCCTTTGAAATGAAGTTGAATATTAGGGTTTCAATGAAAGGGTGTAGATGCATAGCCACGTGTTGACTCGAGTAGGTGGATTCTAGGGTTAGGTTTTCTGGTTAAACAAAGATCCGGTTATGGCTTAGACTATAGGTTGCTTGCCATGATGGGATAAACGAGGACACTTGTTACCCAGCGTGTTGTCGAGCTAGTAACTGGCTCTTCAAAGTTACCTTTTCTCACTTCCTTTCAGTTTTACAATTAATCACCATCCAAACAACTTCCCTTTGTTTTGAAACAAATCCAAAAATCCAAATTAAAAGCCTCGCCATTTTCAACAGATCTGAGTCATTCATAGGATGAAAACCCATCCGATGTTCAACCTGAACCTTCTCTTTGCATTATGACTCGACGATGGGAGGAACTTAGGACTACAAATTTTTTGATTCGAATCCCACCACTGCCGTGTACGAATCAAATGGCGCCGTTCTGTAGGGGATGAAAGTTACTTGATACGTTTGATAAGTTGAAGTGTACTTTGTGATCGACATCATAAGTGGGTGACCTTTTGCTTCCCTTTTGATTTTAGTTATTGTAGCTATAATTTTCATCACTTTGCGATCCTTTTCTGCTTTGTTTTTGTTTTATACCGATCGGTTTTGTTGCTTCTGCAACCGCTTTTTCTGCGAGTTTGTTGTGCTATTTCTTGTGTCTGGAGTTATAGCAGTGTTTATACCTTTAGGAAGAGACATCGAGTAGATTCTTGAAAGTCATTTTAATTGCACAAAGTTGTGAAGTTAGTGTACCACGGTGACAAATGGATCCCTACGAGAGCAGCGAATTGACGGGTACCCGATGAACCCAGCGACACGAATTATGAGGGATCACATACACCCTCCTAGAGTTAGCGCACATCTGCATCATACCTCCCTGCTGAAGATGTAGGTGAGGCCTTATTGCACTACTCCCACATCATGGTAATGGAAAATGAAATCCATACACACACATAGGATTTTGAGGAGGTTGCATAACAGCCCCCAGAAGGTATGATGGATATGGATTTGCTAAAAGGCGAAGGCATTTCCACCGACCTAAATGGCGAGCCCGAATTTGGCTTAACTGGCGGGCTAGAACAATTGAAATTGGGCTGGTTTGCAAGCGAGTTTTTAAAAAATTCATCGATTAACAAGCCAGACCAACAATTTGAAGAGACAAATTTTTGCTGCGGCTAGATGGTGAGAGGTTCTACCAGTGTTGGGACAGATTTATGGAGACCATCAGTGCATGCCCACACCATGGGTTTGATACATGGATGTCTTTAAACCACTTCTATGGTGGTATGTCTCCTGCCATGAAGCAGCTTTTGGAAACTATGTGTGGGGGAGATTTTCTGAGCAAGCACCCTGATAAACCATGGATTTCTTGAATTATGTATTTGAAACTTCTAAGGGTTAGGATGAACCAAACCAGAGGAAATGGAAAAATAAGGCCTTTGCTTATTTGAGTGGGATATATATGCAGCATGGATAAAAATGAAGTACAGAGAATTTCAGCCTTAGCTAAGAAGGGTGGAGGAGCTTGGAGAAAAAGGCTCCATGAAGTGCATACGTGGCTAGCTCTTGCACAAGCCAATCCATACACCAATTTCCAGTCCCCTGTCAGCATCGAGAAGAACAATATCCTATGGCCCCTTCAGTGAAGGATTTGATGTCAGAATGTGCAAATCTTGGTAGGACAATATAAGCCTCCAGCTTGATGCCCACGTATGGTAATACCTACAAATTCCAATTGGAGGAATCACCTAACCTCTCTGAAAAACCTAATCCACATGTACCCCGGGTGCCAAACCAAATTTAGTTTCCACCTCTCAACCCTGACCACCTCCATCCTCATCTCTGTAGGTCAGCCATTTTAAATTTGGTAAGGTGGTGGGTAACTGCAATGGAAAAACGAAAAGGAAATCAATGCACAATTGGCACAAAGGATTGATATTGTAGGAAACTGCTGAACAAGAGAATAGATGAGCTTGAGAGCAATCTTAATCGAGGAAAATAAACGGCTCGGTATTCAATCACAAAGATCAACAAAATTTTGGAGATGCAGGAGAGAGGTTCCTTAAACATTGCCAAATCGAAAGAGGAGTGCATGAGAATTAGGTTCATCCAGCAATTCGAGGAATGGACGAGGTAAAGGCTATAATCACCTAAGGAGTGGAAAGAAGTTGGTCGGCCATGTGAGCTTTGTTGATGAAACCGGGGAAAGGAGAAGAAATGGGCAAACACATTTGTCACGAAGAGGACTCGATGAAGCACGCATGCCACCTCCATTTCCCGGGCATAGAGGCAAAGAAGAAGGCATCGGCCGGGTATCTTAGAAGTCCTAAGACAGGTGAAGGTCAATATACCTCTTTTGGACATCATCAAACAAGTCCCTGCCTATGCAAAGTTTTTAAAGGATCTCTGTCTGTCGAAGGATTGGGCATTGAAAAAGGCATTTTAGCGAACACGTCGATTGCCATAATCCGATGTAATAGGGTTCATGGAGTGACTCCCAGCCAGTGCGGTTTAGGGCATCAGAGTCATAAGGATCTTTTCGACCACTAACTCTTCGAGGTTTACCCCGAGACTCACGTTATTTGAAACTCCGGTGCACATAACTTCCGACCAAGCCTCACCCGTCCGCCCGTATGGCGAACACTAAGTCGACTCGACCAATTGGCCAGGGCACCGAGGCTGAGTCTTTCATCATAAACCCCTTGGATCGTGCTAGGGTTTCAAGGCGAAGTGTCATGGCTTTTCTTTTTCTTTTTCTTTTTCTTTTGGAAGACTTCATTGGCCTTCTTCTCTTGGGGGTCCTCAACCTATTACAGGTGGTCAAGAAACTAGGGTAGGCTTTGCCAAGTAAGGGGGCTAGGTAGTTTCTTATCTTATTGAAGAAAACTAATGTGTACTGTGTGTGGTTAGCTAAAAGTGGAAGAAGAAGGTCGAAAACCATGAAACTTCAACTGATCATCAACTTAATCATGCATGGAACTAGTCTAACATTAATAGCATTGAGAAGTTTTTCAATTTTTCAATTTACAGGAAAATTAAAACCAACAAAAAAAAAATAAATGGGTGCAAAAATGGGTACAATTTTTTAGCTAATAAAATAAGTTGTATGGTATGTATAAGAATATGTATCACTATGTTTTCAACTTTTACAAAAACAAACAACAGCTTCTCAAAACGAAACAAACAACAAGCCCCTAAACATACAAAATGGGCTTTGCTTAAAAGGACAGCGAAATAAAAAGTATAAAAGTCACTTCTCAACTAACTTTCGACCCCTGACCAAATATCATATTATTGTCGCAATGGGGCTCTCGGATTGGAAAGTTAGAGGGAAGGAAGTGCCTCCTCAAATGCGGTGGGAAGGTCATCCTCATCCTAGGTAAATTTGATGTCACTATTTGGAGGGTAGTTGCAATGCTATCTTCTGCCCAGCATGTCAGGAAGAGTGCAAAAATTTGGTGCTGGGAAAAGTATTTGGGCGTAGGAGGGGATGGTAGAAGATGCTGAGCGACGATGTAGAAATCGGGGGTAGGCCCAAGTGACTCTACATCTGCACGAGGATAGCCTGATTTTGTGCGAGTGCGGCCTTGATGCGTCATCCTCGTCCAGTGTATGAAGCGGCCGCAAGGATCTTGAAGTGGTGAGGCGCGAGACCCGCATCCATGATGGCCATGAAGTCCGGTAAAAATGGTGATATCTTTGTGGAGGTGTATTTGAAGTGCTAAGCCAGTAACATCTGCGGGAGGCTGAATGTCTTGGGGCGGAGGCTCTAGAGGTGGAGGCCGTGGGAAATATTGTAGTGGTAGGCGGGCCGAGGCAGGGATGCGGGAGCACAGGCTCCTCAGTTTGCTCTGCGTGAGGTAGCTGCTCCTTTGTAGAAAGGTCAGCTGTTGGCTGGTCCTCGGCTGGCTTTGGAGATGGGAGGTGAAAAACGTGGGGCTGGTCATGCCAGATCAAGCTGTGTAGCCTCGCGATCATGGCTTGCTCTGGCACGGGCTCAGCGGGGAATCCGATGTGCTGCTGCTTGGCACAAAGTCTCGGAGCTTGGTAGGGAGTGGACTCGGCTAGGAATTCGGACTCTTCTTGATGGACCTTGTCCTCAAAGTGGAGCAAGGATGTTGCCTTGATAAGCTAGTAGGAATTTGAGCAGAACCCTGCGAAATATAGTAAAAACCGAGAATGGCTCATCTCCTTTGTACTATGTCTTTGGAGCGGGAGAAAGATTAGGCTGGGATACCAGTGCATGAGGAGCATGCTCGGAGGAAAATTTGTCTCTGAGCAAAATGGCCGGTTAGTATCAGGGATAAGCGAACAAACCATCTCCCTGGTCGAGGGATGGGGCCACTATCTATAATCTGCCGAGTTGGCGAGAACCACCAGCAGATTGAACGTAGCTGCTATATCCGTGGCCCGAAGTATCCCAGGTCGGCTATCGATAATGAAATGAATGGTCGTCGGATTGAGCTCTCGCCTGGAGGTCATTGTGTGGTAAAACTCGATGACCACTCGAGGGTAGAAAAAATGACGAGGTGTCATGAATGGCTCGAGAATGTGTTGCACTAGTACGCATCAAGTCTGCGAACTTCGAGGATCTTCGGCGAAGACGGGAGATTGTAATAAATCGTTATTGCAAATCCCTCTCATTCTGTCGGCATTCATGGAATAGGGCTGTAGTGGAAGTAGGGCCTCCTGATGATCGATGTAGGGGACATATCCGGAGGGAGATCTCTAACAAGTCCACAGTGGTGGTGACTAGGAGCTCTGGGGGCTGGGCCGGAGGACTCTCTGGCACGGAGGTCTGAGCCCTGCGGGCAGCCAGGGACCTCTGAGTAGCTATGATGAGGAGCGGAGAGAGGGAGGAATGGGGCCAGCACGGGTATGGCCTCCTGGGGGAAGACGATGACAAAAGAAGCAAGACCTATGTCAGGGATGCCCTGACCTATGTCGAGGATGCCACGGCCGGCGGGCTGCGGCGACTGCTCGACGGTAATGGTGGCTGTAGGGCAAGCCTGGTGCGGCGCATTGGGGGGCTGTAAAGACGCGACAACGGGAGGCGAGGGCTAAGGGTTGTAGTTTGTCGACAGGGGAGGAGAAGATTGCTACACTCTAGGTCGGAAGCTGTGTCCTCCGCGCGTCTTCACCATGGCTGGGTTGGAGAAGGAGAAGAAATGGAGAGGAGGGGAGGAGAGGAGATTTCATAAGTGAGTTGGAATGAAAAGGGGGAGGGGAGGGGTTTAAATAGATGGTTAAGGGCAGCTGAAGAGTTAAGCCCAATTAATATCCATAAATAAAGGTGGTTGGTGGTTGTGGCACAAAAAAAAAATGGAAAAATTAATGGAGGCCTTGAGGAAGCTGAGTTGGGAAGTGAAATGGCGGAAGAAGATGAGCAGTCTTGCGAGGTTGAATTTTACGCAGCTTGTGCGAAAAGGGTCGCAGGTTCTGGAAATTTATGGAATTTGCAACCTCTGCATTCATGACTGCGAAAAATTACCATGAAACACAGAAATTTCACACTACTTCAAAAAATCCCCGCCTACTGCAACCCCTGCAAAATTAGAGAGATAGAAAATTGTAGAGAAAAACACAGCTATCAAATAGAGAAAAAAAATTTGCGGAAAACAAAGTAAAAACAAAGAAATTAAGAAAATCACAACTAAATTTAAAATAAGAAAAGAAGCACACAAAAATTCTAACAAAAATTTGATGACCTGAGATCTTTGTAAGCCACTCCCACACAGGTAGTCTTTTGAGATTCAAGGGAGTCGAGGAGAATCTCCTCCTTATGTAGTGTTAATGGCGTAGGGTTTGGACTTTGCCCGGTGACCTTGAACACCCTATTTTCTTTAGGTTGAAGCGGGTCCACGCTGATCCGTGGAATAGACCTCTTGGATGGTGAATGGCCCAGTCCATCTTGACTTAAGCTTGCCCGGGAAGAATTGGAGCTTGGAGTCGTAAAGCAACACTTGGTCTCCTTGTTTGAAATTCTTACAGGCTATTAGTTGATCATCTGCGCCTTTTAGCATCTTTTTCAATTCTCGAGTTAAATTATGCGTCATTTCTCAGTTCTTCCAGCTCATTGATGTCAAGGAGCCTTTTAAGGCCATCTCTGCCCATATCCAGGTTCAGCTTCTTCACTGCCCACCATGCCTTGTACTCAATTTCCACAAGCACATGACATGCCTTGCTATAAACTAGGTGATAAGGAGACATTCCAATGATGGTTTTGTATGTTGTTTTGTATGCCCATGAGGAGTCCAACAGCTTGAGAGACCAATCCTTTCGGTTGAAGTTCACCACTTTCATCAGTATAGTCTTGATTTCCCTGTTGGCTAACTCGAGCCCGACCAGCGATACGAGGATGGTATCGAGTGTACTTTATGTGACACCATACTTAGTTATGAGTTCTCAAAGGCTTTGTTGTAAATGTGAACCTCCATCTTACGATTATATTGTAGGGACCCCAAATCTGGAGAAGATGTTCTCCTTTAGGAATTTCAATACCACCACGTGATGCAACTGCTCTGCCAGCCTTCCTTGACCCATTTTGACACATGGTGGCTCCCGGCTGAAAATATAGATGCATCCAGGAGGAAGGGGAATGGTCCAGTAAAGGTGATTCCCAACATCGAATAGGTCAACTACCAAAATCGGGTTCAAAGGCAACATGTGATGACGAGAGATTTTCCCCAATCTTTGGCATTTGTTGCATTCTCTGCACATGGTATGAGAATCCTTGAAAAGGGAAGGCGATAAAATCGGAATTGTAGTACCTTCCCTATGATTTTAAGGAAGCAAAATGGCCTCATGCATCTCATAGCGGTGTGTATCCCTTGTTGTTATGCTTAGGGCACACATTTTGGATTATCGATTAACCTGATATTTGTCTGAGGTTCCTCCCAATAATATGAGTGAATTTTTGCAAAGAAAAACTTTATGTCTTGTGTCTTCCAATCTGTTGGCACTTCACCTGTTGCCAAGTAATTGTCAATGTGGGCATACCAGGGTGTGTGCTCAACTAGGAGTAGGAACTCTTCAGGGAACTCGTCATTGATTGGGGGGTTGTGAGTGTTATGTGATATGGATTTAGTCTCAGAATGAAATGATCTACATGACATTCTCCACACCCTTTTTGTCCTTGATTTGCAGGTTGAACTCTTGCAGCAGGAGAACCCATCTAATAAGCCTAGCTTTAGCATTCTGTTTTTAGTGAGTAGGTACTTTAAATCTGAGTGATCTGTGAATATGATTATGTCTTACCCAACCAAATAAGCTCGAAACTTATCCACATAGACCACTACCAGCAGCTCCTTCTCTGTGGTAGTGTAATTTCTATGTCCTCGTTCAATGTCTTGCTTACGTAATAGACCACATAGGGTTTTCCTCCTTCCCTACGCTTGATTGCTCCAATGGTGGGGTCACTTGCGTGCATTACCTCGGAGTAGCGCCGGGTTAAGACCCTCACTATTGGTGTAGTGGTCAGGTGAGCCTTGAGCTCCTCAAAGCTCCTTTGGAAGTCTTCGTCCCACACAAAATTTTCATCTTTCTCTAATAGCTTATAGAGAGGCTTGGTAATTTTCGAGAAGTCCATGATGAACCTTCTGTAAAAACCTGCATGCCCTAAGAATTGCCTCACAGTCTTCACATTTGTGGGGAAGGGCAATTTAAATCATTTTCATTGCGCCCTTGTCAACTTCAATTCCCTTCTTGAAAATAATATGTCCTAGTACTATTCCTTGGTTGACCATAAAATGGCATTTTTCCCAGTTTTGTACCAAGTTCTTCTCTATGCACCTATGCAGGACAGTTTCTAAGTTGATCAAGCATTCTTCAAAGCTCCCTCCATAGACTGTAACATCATCCATGTACACTTCCATAATCACGCTCCACCGTCGCTAAAGATACTAAGTATCTGTATTTGGAATGTGAGAGCATTACCACGAGCCAAAGGGCATCCTCACGTAAGCATATGTGCCAAATGGGGCGGTGAAGGTGGTCTTCTCACGGTCTTACATAGCAATCTCAATTTTAAAATAGCTGACCAACCATCCGAGGCGATAGAAGGATGGACGAAATCGCTGACGGATGGTCCATGAAGGGTAGAGGGAAGTGATCCTTTCTTGTTACCTCATTCAGTCTTCTGTAGTCAATACACACCCTCTAGCCTGTGGTAAGACGGGTGGGCATCTCCTCTCCCTTTTTAGTATATACGGTGGTTACCCTTGATTTCTTAGGCACAACCTGGGTTGGACTCACCCAAGTGCTATCGAATATGGGGTAAATGATACTAGCTTGTAGCAACTTTAAGACCGATTCGAACCACTTCACACTGCGTGAGATTTGTCCCTCCTCTATAGGCGCCTTGCGGTTGCTTCCCTCCTCGGTAGATGTGATGGTGCCTTTGGCAGGCTAATACCCTTTAGATCGAGTGATTTTCCACCAAATAACACCTTGATGCTCGAAGGATGTCTGTGAGCTATTTTCTGTGAAGCACTAAGGGAGGAGATGACCATGAGCACTCATTCGTGCCATATTGAAATACCAATTGTAACGCCCCTAAAAATACCCTAGAATTTTTATAATGTTTTATTATATAATGCAGGTATGAATTGAACGAACTTGGGTTTAGGAAAATTGATAAATTGTGACTCGGGAAAGCGATAAGTCAAACAAATTATGATATAAATTTAGTGAACAAAATTGTGGCATTAGAACAAGAGGATAAAATTGTAATTGCCACCAAAGGATATAAAAATAAAAGAGGAGTAGAGATGGGGTATAATAGAGCAAAACAAGTTGGGTTTGTGTTAAGTGATAAAGGACCTTTTTGAAATTAAGAGAATTATGGGAGTATAAAGAGGAGATAAAACCAAAATTCATTTTGGTCTCAATTTGCCTAACAAAACCGTAGGAAAAAAACAAAAAACAAGGGAAGAAGAGGAAGAAGGAAGAGGAGAGGAAGACCAAAACCGAGAGTATGTTTTTCATCTTAGATCAAGTGTGTTTTGAGTTCCTAAGGCTTTGGTTTGGAAATTGTCCTCCTACATCTGAGGTTTTGTGAAGTCACTGAAACATAACTTCATTGAGGTTATGTAGGAAATGATTGGTAGAAAATGAACATGGAATCATCAAAATTTTATGATGTTTAGAAGAGGTGATGGACATGCTTTAGGTGATTCATGGATTTTACCTGGGTTTTGTGGTATGGGTTCCCGACCACCAATACAGTATTTTAAAGTTGTTTTGGATGATTTCCATGATGATTTTGAATTAAGGAATGGGGAGATTATATAAGGAGAATTGGTATCAAAAGTGGCAAAAGCAAATGGAAATTCTGAACATCTTGAAGTCTGATGCGGAGTGTCTTAGTACACGGAGTGACATGCAGTACGGGTCCCGATATGTGCAGATTGCGTATCCAGCGAGAAACTCACAACATGTCTTGGAGTGCAGTCGAGGTGTCTTGGTACATGTTGGCCCGAAATGACCCGGTGTGTAGTTTTTGTGTATTTGAGCCTAAATTCATACCATTAATATAAGACCTTATTAAATGATTAGAGGTTAGGCAGATTGGAACCATGACGAAGCGTCGATACCTGGCAATAGAGCAAGCGATGTCGTTGTCGATTATTTGTAACCACTGAAACCGATCGTTGTGTTTATTCAGGTGTGGTGAAGGCGATAACGCCTAACCTAAGTTAGCGTCGAAGAAAGAAACGGAATCGATAATTGGTTTGTTCTATACTTGTTCTTATTCGTTCCTTATTTTCATATTGTTCTCTATTTGCGAAATATACATATATATTGATTCGAATGATTATTATTTAAATGTTTTGACAAATGTCTGGTATGCATGAGTGTTTAAGACTCTGAAGGAATTTATTATAAAGTAAATTGATTTGACGTTTTTATTGAATGACCCGACATAATGGGTTCTGGCCCCGAGCACAGTGTGAGGGTGGCAGTGGTCGTTAATGCGAAATCACATTGCTCTTGAATGACAGTGAGCGAGGATTCTGCTTGAATCTATGGTAGATATCGAATTCTATAGTCACATATGAGGCAGTATCTTGAATGCGAAATCACATTGCTGCGGAATGAAGCAGGCGAGTTAACATTGAGGTGTGTGAATGTCGAATTCTATAATTATGTGAAGGCGGTAATATTTAGTGTGTAACCACATTGCTTTCTTGAATGACAAACGGGACGGATTCACCAAGCGCAGATACGTCGTGGATGTTGAATTACATAGCCATATGTGAAATCACAAGCGAAAGCGAAATAATAGTATTGAAAAGTGTATTTGTATTTATGTCTTTTACATTGTGATATTGTATAAAGGCATTATTTTGATAAATGCATGATTTTATCTTTGAGCAAAATGGAATAGAAAATGTATGGGAACCACCAGCATGAAAATGCTTGGCGTATTGTTTTCATCCAATCTTGGCAGTCTGCAGGAGTGATAGACATCGAGAAGCAAGACCTAAAGATCGAGGAGCATCGAGTCATAGGAAAGAAGCTGAATTATGCTAAAGTCATATACGTCTCATTTCTTTTGAACATTGACATTTTGTAAAACAGTTTGAACTCTGAATCATATATTTTGTAAATCCATTTTGTTAAATGTAAGTGGTATGAGCCTTTTGAATGTGTAAATGTTTTATGGGCTTGCCCAAAATGAAAATGCTTCCACGAAATTATAAAGTTTAAAATGAATAACACAAGCCAAATGTTTTGATAAGATAATTGAAAATGTCGAATGCTTAGGGCTCAGGCTTAGATCATGTCGGTCAGTCGGGGATTTGGGTCGCGACACTTTGAAACTAAAATTTAATAAAGCGATAACAAAAGGATTTGATTGATGGCTTTAAGCGGCGTCCCGGAAGCCAGGTTCAGGATCTTGACATGAGTCGGCAGGCTGTGAGGTGTGTGCGAAAGATCAACAATATTTATAACATAAATTCCTACTGTTGTAGCAAAGCTACTACAATATAGTGGCTTTAGGGTCGAACTCAGGGATGGGTTTTCTTCGCGCAAAATGATTAACAGTTGACGTGAAATGGTGATTTCAATTTGGATTTAGGGTTTTTGTGAAAACAGTGTGATTGGTGGTTTGAAAACTATAAACAAAATGAAGTAGAATGTAAAAAGAACTCCTTGAAGGCTCGGGCCACTAGGTTTGAGGTTCTAGGATATGCAGGAGATCCTCGGGTCCTGACCATCACGTCGGGGAGGATGACCTATAGTAATTTCGAGCGGATCTTCGTTTAGCTACTTGAAATTGAACCACACAAAGTTTTCTCTTAAGATCGACATTTATTGATCATTCATTTCTCATAACAATAAAAGCAGTCCTTTGACCTAACTGCGAGAGGCAAATGATAGCAGTAAGCGAGCCTCGGTGGATATAGCGGTGGCATCGAGCACTTGCTTTGCAATGCGACGTCGAGTGCGTCAAAGGATTTAAGCTTGACGAATCACGAGGGCATAAATGACCCAATAGCGCTGCGTTGGTGAGAGGATACCAGTTTACCTCGAAACCTTGGCTCGATGGCCTTCCTCTTCAAGGATGAGAGGATTTTAGCCAAGCATCCCAGCAGGTTGTCGTCTCGAGGGTGTTTGGCAATTAATGAAGGAAAAAGGGGGAGAAAATCAGAGAGAAGAAGAAAAGCGGGAAAATTGAATGCTTTTGCGCCAATTTTATTGCATCAAAAAGTCCTCCTCGAACAAAGCTTGACTAAGGCTTATATACTGCTCAGAGTCAAGGAAAATTAGAAAAAATTCTAAACTACCAACAATACATGAGGGGTAGTTTAGGAAAAAATCAAAGAAAGGTGGTCAAATGGAAGTAAAAAATGAAGGCAAGGTAGGTTGAAATTTACGCAGGGTGCGAATTCGCAACCCGGTTGCAACTGCGAAATTTCGGCGGTGCAGTACACCTTTGCAAGATTTACCGCGATTGTATTTTCTTGACGTCGAGTTTTCCATGACCGTCGTGAGCTTTGAGTTCGACTTGGATTTTTAGTGTTTGGATTGATTCGAAAATTTTAGCCTGATTAACTTGCAAGAACTACAAAAATAGCCACAAAACACGATCAGTAGCATCGTCGGGACCTTAATGTGCCAATTGGGTTAATTACGCTAATTAGTACACAAAAAATGCTCAGAACCTACCATAAACATGGCTTAAAATAACACTTTTTTAGCACTAATCACACCTCCCAACCTACACATTGTTAGTCTCTTATCAATGAAAGAAACAAAGAGCAATCAAAAACAAAATAAAATTTATGTTCAAAATGGTGTTTCAAAAAGGTTGTGAATGAGTAATGCCTAAACTTTCAAGCCTTGAATCACCGGGTCCTGCACAATAACCATCTTGGGAGAATGAATGCCATATAGAATCAAGTTTCAGAAGAGTATCCAACCCAAGGGAATTGACCTGAAGCTTCCACCAAAATCTAAGTGTTTATGTGATCAGTTTTTAACAGTAAGCTACTAAACTGCATTCTCCCCCCCAACCAAGCTACTGCCAAAACCTAGGACATTGACCAACCTAAATAAATTTGGCTCCACTCTTATTTGCACTTCTTTTTGTATTGTAGGGTGCAATCTTAGGACTCGACCTCACCAAAGTCCATGTAGTGAGGGTTATAGGCTGACTCCCAACCAATTCAGGCTTAGGGCATCAAGTCATAAGGATCTTTCGACCACTAACTCTTCAAGTTTTACCCCGGACTCCGAATGATTTCGAAACTCTAGCACCTATAACTCACTAAACCTTACCCATCCACCCGTATGGCGAGCACTGCGTCGGCTCGACCCGATTGGTTTGGAGCCTTAGAGCTTTAAGAATTTCATCATATACCCCTCGGACCGTGCTCGGGTTTCAAGGCGAAGCGTCGTGGCTTTTCTATTTCTCTTTCTTTTTCTTTTTCTTTTTCGCTTCTTTTTATTTTGGAAGACACATTGGCCTTCTTTTCTTGGGGGTCCTCAACCTATTACAGGTGGTCAACAAAACTAGGATAGGCTTTGTGATTCGTGCCACAATAGGGTGATCCGGAATCAACAATATTTGTAACCTAAATTCCTCCTACTGCCGTAGCAAAGCTCTTGCTGATATAGCGATTCTAAGTCGAACTCGAGGATGGGTTTTTCTTTGCAAATAACTATGATGAGGTTCGATTTTGTGAATTAAATTTACAGTTCGGGTTTGATAAAAATAGTGAGATGGTGGGTTTTATTGAAAATAAAAACAAGAAAAAAAAATGTAAATAGAACCTGTGAAGTGTTGGGCCTTTGGTTTAGGGTTTTTTAAGGCCAGCAGCCATGTCCTCACAGTCTTTTTCCTCGCATTGGGGAGGATGACATATAGTCATTTCCCGAACCTGATCTTCATTTAGCTTTAAAAACTAAACCTTATGATTTTCCCTTTTGAAAAATAGCATTTATTGAACATTAATGCTCTCAGACAGTGAAAACGTGCCTCCTTGATCTACCTCACAGTGATAAATAGAAAGCAACTTATGAATCTCAGTTGATCTAGCAATAAACATCCCTTTTGAACCTAAAGATTGCCAATCTTTGATCAAAGAAGGAACATCAAAGGGATTCCCAGCCTAGTGGGAAATAGGAACATCAAAGCAAGTAGTACTCACATTAAAAACAAAGAATTTGTCGGTTTACCTCAAATCACCTTCATGACCCTCCTCTTAGGGGAGGGAGAGGTCTAACCAACCATCCTCTAGTTGTCATCCTTAGAGGAGTGTTTGAGCGGCCCAGAAAGGAGAGAAAAGGAAAAGAAAATGGGAGAAAAGAAAGCTGGGGGAAGTGGCTCTCTGTGCAGACGTGAAGTGATTGATCGTTTTGTACCTGCCCCGGGAAACATATGCTCGAGTCGAGGAAATTACAAAAGAAATCAAGATCGGAAGTTATTACAAGGGATAATATCAGAAGAAACAAAAAAATGAAACAAAAAACTGAGGCATCAAAAGCGAGGTGGGCAATTCTGTGGATGAGCAGTGCTCGCGAGATGCCACGGTCTTTCGCGGAAAAAAGCATTCTATAGTAACCATTTTCTTGTTTTATGCTATTCTTTCCCTCACAGTCTATGATGCGCAATCTTTGAGA
Source organism: Tetrastigma voinierianum (assembly GCA_016808115.1). Lineage (NCBI taxonomy): Eukaryota > Viridiplantae > Streptophyta > Magnoliopsida > Vitales > Vitaceae > Tetrastigma > Tetrastigma voinierianum. Next base: position 5,159,124 of record JAEQBH010000911.1, on the reverse strand, counting down.
TTTGACTTGAATTCTTCGTGTAGATCGAGCTGTAATTTTAACATAATTAGCTATAAGCGCAAAATTTGCCATAATGTGATCGTTAGAATAGTAGGGACCTTAATGTGCAAATTGGGTTAATTAGAATGATTAGTACACAAAAAGCACTCAAAACCTATAATAAATAGGGTTCAAAATAGCATTTTTTGGGCACTAATCACTTTGCAAAGTAAAAAAGGGGGGGTTAGGCAGTTTCTTGTCTTATTGAAGAAAACTTATGTGCACTGTGTGTGGTTAGCTAAAAGTGGAAGAAGAAGGCTAAAAACCATGAGACTTCAACTAATCATCGACTTAATCATGCATGGAACTAATCTAACATCAATAGCATTGAACAGTGTTTCAATTTTTCAACTTGAAGGAAAGGCAAAACCACATCAAATAAAAAAAAAAAAAAATAGGCACAATTTTTTAGCTGAGAAAATAAGTTGTATGGTATGTATAATAATATGTATCACTATCTTTTCAGCTTGTAAAAAAACAAACAGCAGTTTCTAAAAACAAAACAAACAGCAAGCCACTAAACATACAAAATGGGCTTTGCTTAAGAGGACAGTGAAATAAAAAGTATAAAAGTCACTTCCTTCTCTAACTCTCCCCTCAACCAAATACCACATTGTCCGAAATAGGACTCGGATTGGAAAGCTAGAGAAGGAAGTGCTACCTCCTCAATGTGGTGGAAGGTCATCCTCATCACAGGTAGGTGAGGAGTCTTTGCTAATTAGATAATAGTTCTTATTTCTTCTTTGCTTTAACTAGCATGTCAGAGGGGCTGTAGGGGCTGGTGCATTGAAGGGGGTGAAGGGCTGGGCGGGAGACCTTGATGGGAAATCGGTAGGCCCAGGTGACTATGGTTCTGTACGAGGATAGCCTCAGTGCACGACATCCTCTCAACTAGGGTTGTATGGGCAACCGCAAAGGATGCCGAAGTGATAGAGAAAGCGCGGACTGCATGATGGCTAGGAAGTCCCGAGTAGATATAGTGATATGCTACGGAGGTGGCACTGAAGTGCTCGGCCTGACATTTGCGGGAGGCGTGGTGCGGGGCGGAGGAGCTCCCCAGAGTTGTAGAGGAAGTAGGGTGCAATGGGAAATGGGTGGTGGTAGTTGGAGGGGAACTAAGGATCTTTGGACTGAAGCTCCTCTGGTGTGCTCCTACTTGGAGGTATTTGCTCCTCTCTGTGGGAGGTCGGTTGCTAGGCGGCCTCATTTGGCTCTACCGGAGAGGTGGGAGGGTGAAAAGAGTGGGGCTGGTCGCCAGATCAGCCCCATTGCAGGACCAGCCTGCGCGATCCACGGCCGAGCTCTCTAGCTCGGGCTCAGCAAGGAATCCAATGTGCTCTAATACTTGGCATAGAAGTCTCGGGAGCAGAGAGAGTAGGCTGGCTCGGTCGGTTCGCTGCGATCGACCTTGTTCCCCAAAGAGAAGTGGAGCAAAGGATGTCATAACCATTTCGTAGGAATTTGAACTAGAACCTCGAAATCTGGTAAAGAGCCTTTAGAATGGCTCCTCTCCTCTATACTATGTGCTGGAGCGAAAAAAGATTAGACCGCAGGATATGGTTTATGAGGAGCATGTCCGAAGGAAGCTGTATCCAGAACATAATAGGTCTGGCTGTGGTATCTCGAGATAGTAGAAGAACCATCTCCCTGGTCGAGGGATGGATCCACTGCCTATAATCTGCCGAGTTGGCAAGGACCACCGACAGACTGAAAGTAGTTGTTATGTTCGAGGCCCGAAGTATCCCTGGCCGGCCATCTATAAAGAAGTGAATGGTTGTCGGATTGGGCTCTCACTTGGAGGTCATCGTGTGGAAAAACTCGATGACCACCCGAGGGTAGTAAAACCAACGCGGGGTCATGAATGGTTCCAGGGAATACCTTTGCACTAGGCGCATCGAATCTCTGAGCTCCGGATCTTCGGCAAAGGCCGGGAGATCATAATAAATCTCGTTGTGCAAATCCCTCTCACTACAATCAACATTCCCTAGAATAGGGCTCCAGTGGAAGTAAGGCCTCCTGATGATCGAAGCAGGGGACAGATCCGGAGGGAGATCTCCAACAAGGCCCTGAGTAGGTGGTGACTGGGGCTCTAGGGGCCTGGAACTGGAGGACTCTCCTAGGCCGGAGGTCCGGGCCCTCTTGGACAGCGGGGCCCTCCGGGATGGCCTAGGATGAGGAAGAGGAGGACGGGACGGCCGATTATGGTACCTCCTCGGGAGGGGAGGCTGGGCAATGAAACAGGCCCGTCGCGGGAATGCCTGAGCCGACGGGAGCGCGGTGCGGGGGGCCGTGCACGAGAGACGGCGGCGGTGGGGGGTGGGCTGCGGGAGGCGGAGCAAGCCGGCAGCGATGGGATTTCTGAAGCGGCGTGGCTGTGAGGCTAGGAGTTAGAGTTCTTGTGGAGAAGATATAAGATTACCGCACTCTGGGTGAAGAATTTGTGTCCTATCACATCTTCACCATGTTTGGAGTTGAGGAGAGGGAGAAAGAGATGGAGAGGAGGAGGAGAGGGAGATTTAAGTGACTTAGAATGATAAAGGGTGGGGTTTAAATAGATGGCTAAGAGACGTGAAGGATTAGCCAAATTAAAATCCATAAATAAAGGTGGTTGGTGGTTGTGGCATAAAAATCTGGAAAAATTAATAGAGCACAGGAAACGAAAGGTTGTAGGAAAGTGAAAGGGGCGAGAGAAGATGGCAGTCTTGTGACGGAGTTCGCGACTCATCTTGAAGGTCGCGGGTTAAATTTCGCGAGGTTGCGAAAATTGTAACTGTGAAATTTCTCGGGTTACGAAAGTCCTAAACTTGGAAATTCCACTACTTCAAAACTCCTGCCCTGCAACACACTGCCAAAAATATAGAAGCAAAATTATGAAAACTCTGGTGTAAATGAGAAAAATTGCAAAGGAAAACAAAAATAAAAAGAAAGAAATTAAGAAAATCACAACTAAAACTTAAAATAAAGCACATAAAATTCTAAAAAAAAAAAAAATTTAGTGACTTCTGAGATACTACAGAAGCCACTCCCACTTAGATAATCTTTCGAATTTAAGGGAATTCGAGGGAGAATCTCCTCCTTGTGCATTGGTATCTTTATGAGGATTCGACCTTTGCCCCATTGACCTTGAACACTATTGTCTTTGGAGTTGAGCAAGTCTACTGATCCATTGAGATAGACCTCCTTGATGGTGAATGGCCCAGTCCATCTTGACTTAAGCTTGCCTACAAAAAGGTGGAGCTTGGAGTCATAGAGCAGCACTTGGTCTTCTTTGTTAAAATTTTTATGAGCTATTAGTTGATCATGCCACTTCTTCAGCTTATCTTTGGCAATTTTTGAGTTGAGGTAGGCATCATTCTTGATTCTTCGGCTCTTTAATATCAGGGCCTTTGAGACCCGGCTCTTATATCCAGGTTCAGTTTCTTCACTGCCCACCATGCCTCATACTCAATTTCCACAGGCAGGTGACATGCCTTGCCATAAACTAGGCGATAAGGGGACATGCCAAGAATGGTTTTGTAGGTTGTTCTGTGTGCCCACAAAGAGTCCAGCAACTTGAGAGACCAATCCTTTCGGTTAGTGTTCACCACTTTCATCAGTATTGTCTTGATTTCCCTGTTAGCTAGCTCAACCTGACCACTGGTCTGAGGATGGTATGGGGTGGCCACTTTATGCTTGACACCGTTTTTAGCTAGGAGGCTCTCAAAAGGTTTATTGCATAAATGTGAACCTCCATCATTAATTATGGCCTTAGGGACCCTATATCTGGAGAAGATGTTCTCCTTTAGGAATTTCAATACCACCACAGTAGTGCATTTATTTCTCTGAGCACAACCCAGCCCATTTTGACACATAGTCAACTCCCGTTAAAATGTAGATGTATCCGAATGAGGAAGGAATGGCCTTAAAATCGATGCCCCGAACATCGAATAGGTCGACTACTAAAATTAGGCTCAAAGGGGCATCATATGACGACGAGAGATTTTCACACAATCTTTGGCATTTGTCCACGTTCTTTTGCACATGTTATGGTCATCATAAAAAAGAAGTAGATAGTCAGTTGTAGCACCTTCTGGCGAGTTTTAAGGAAGCAAAATCTCCTCCACAAGCATTCTCATGGCAGTGGCCAAGTATTCCTTGTTGCTCTGCTTCAGGCACACATCTCCTAATTATCTTATCAACACAATATTTGTATAAGAAGGGTTCTTCCCAATAATAGAAGTGAATTTTTACAATGAAAAACTTCTTGTCTTAAGCTTTCCAATCTGCTGGTAGCTCCCCTATTGTCAAATAATTGGCAATGTGAGCATACCAAGGTGTGCTTTCAACCAAGAGCAGGGACTCTTTAGGGAACTCGTCATTGATTGGAGGGTCATGAGTGTTGTGTGCTATTGTTAATCTCGATAGATGATCTGTGACATTCTCCACACCCTTTTGTCCTTGATTTGCGAGGTTGAACTTTCTTGCGGCGAGGAGAACCCATGCGATAAGCCTAGCCATAACATTACGTTTGGTGAGCGGATGTAGTGAGTGATGCAGCTGAATATGATTATGTCAGTTGACCCGAAGTAAATTTCCGGAAACTTATCAGGCATAGACCATTGCTAGCGGCTCGCTTGCGGTAGGTGTAATTCTATACGTGCTTAAGTTGATGTCTTGCTTGCATAGTAGACCACATAGGGCTTTCCTCCTTCCTTTGCGAGAGGCGCCCCAATGGCGAGATTGCTTGCATTGCACATCACCTCAGTGGCGCGATTAGGGGCCCTGTTTGTGGTGGAGTGGTTAAATAGGTTTTGAGTTCTTCAAAGCTCCTTTGCCAGTCTTCACCCTAAATGAATTTGGCATCTTTTTCCAGTAGTCTGTAAAGAGGTTTGGCAATTTTTGAGAAGTCCATGATGAACCTCCTATAAAAGCCTGTGTGCCTTAAGAATTGCCTCACAGTCTTTACATTTATGGGAGAGAGCAGTTTGGAAATCATGTCAATTTTTGCCTTGTCAACTTCGATTCCTTTTTCTGAAATGATATGCCCCAGCACAATTCCCTGGTTGACCATAAAATGGCATTTTTCCCAGTTCAATTCCATGTTTTTCTTTATCTTTGTCTGAAGCAGTTTCTAAGTTGATCGGGCATTCTTCGCTCCTTCCTGGCCCATATCATCCCATATGAAAGCCTCCATGTCGTTATGCCAAATCGCGAAAATGCGAGCATGCATCGTTGGAATGTGGCAGGGGCATTACACAGGAAAAAGGGCATCCTCCTGTACGCATATGTGCCAAATGGGCATGTGAAGGTGGTCTTTTCTTGGTCTTCTGCAACAATTTCAATTTGAAAATATCCTGAATAGCCATCTAGGAAGCAGTAGAAGGGGATGCTAAAAATCCTTTCGAGAAGCTTATCCATGAAGGGTGATGATCCTTCCCTTGTCACCTCATTAGTCTTGGTAATCAATACATACTCTCGACTTTGTAGTAAGGCGGGTGGGCATTTACTCTCCTTTTCATTAAGCCGCGATTGGTTACCTGATTTCTTAGAGCCTGACTTAGGTTGGACTCGCAGTCTTTATCGATATGGGATCAAATGATGCGACTTACTTGGCAACTTTAGGACTTCTACTCGAACCACTTCTTGCATATGAGGATTTAGTCTTCTCAGTGGCTACCTTACTGACTTTACCTCTTCCTCCAAGTAGATGTGATGGAGTTGCAAGCGTGGTGATACCCTTGATTAGTGATCTCCCACCTATGCTTTGCTTATTCTCCACGAGGATGTCAGGGGCTATCTTCTGTGAAGTAAGCGGGGAGAAATGACAAGCCCAGGTCTTGCTCATTCTTCCCGGATAGGCATATTTTAAATTCCCACGAAACAAAGGTTTAAAGTCAGTTTTTTGGGTTCACTAGTTCCTTCCTCGTCATCAATGAAAATTTCTTGCTTTTTTTCGCCGTGTACCACCTGACATTCATGTCTTGGGCTTCTATTGCCGCGGACCACTTTCGACCAATTCCTCGATCGGCACATCCTGCGTTTGGTCTTCAGTCGGCTGTTCTTCCAGGATTGCATCAATTATGTAGATTTCTTCTGGGCCATCTTCCACTGGTTCCATGTGCTTTTTACTCAAGTACAAGATGTTGAGTTCTAAGGTCATGTTTCTGAATGTGAGCTGCATAACCCCATTTCGGCAGTTGATAATCGCATTGGAAGTGGCTAAGAATGGTCTCCCTAGGATGATAGGCACATAGTTGGCCCCTACTGCGGCTGGTTTTGTATCAAGTACGAAAAATCTACTGGATAGTAGAATTTGTCCACTTGTATTAGAACATCTTCCATTGTCCCCTTTGGTATCTTTAAGGATCTATCACGCAGAGACAATGTGATGGAAGTGGGCTTTAATTCTCAAGCCAGAAGGCGCTTGGCCATCGAATAGGGAGCGGTTTGCGGCACCTGGGTCTAACGATTCTTTTCTACAAGTGCCCTAATATTAACCGAGATGGTAGGACAACCCGGATCTTTATACTTCACTAGAGTCTTGCACTGGATGATAGCACTAACCTGTTTGGTCAAGAAGGCCTTCTTATCAACATTTAGCCCTCTTCATTGTGCACAGGTCCTTCAAAAATTTAGCATATGTGGGGAATTTTTTGATCCTATCAAGCAAGGGGATGTTGACTTTTACTTGCCTCAACACTTCTAATATTTCAACCTGGTTGATGACCTTTTTCTTAGCTTTTAGTGCTTGTGGAAAATGTGGGGGTGTGCTATTTTTCACTGCAGTCTCCTGGGTCATCACCTCTTCTAGTTCAACATCTTTAGCTTCCTGGCCTTCTTCTGTTTTTGGAGTGCCGATTGTTTCAGGCTCTTTGCCTTCTCGATGTGATGGTGCCTTGACCTCATCCATCCTGGGATTTAGCTCACTGGAAGAGCTCACTTCATGCACTCCCCTAGGATTAGGTTGTGTCTGGGAGGGAAATTTCCCTTTCTCCTGCACTTGTTGTTGGTTTGTTAACCTCAAGATTGAATACTGCAGGTTGTCATATTTTTGAAATCTCGGCGCATGGCTGTCATGTTTTTGGGAAATTTCTGAATGCAGGTTGTTCATTTTCTTGTTGAGTGTGCTTTCCATTGTGTCAATTCTCTATTAGCCTGGGCATTCACTACCTTCTGTTCCTCCACAAAGTTGCCCACCACCTTGCTCAAGTTCATAATAGCCTGTTCAACTAGAGATGAGAATGGTGGTGGCTGAGGCTGGGATGAGCATCCTTGTTGTTGTTGTGCAGCAGGAGGCACATATGGAAGAGGTTTTGGCTTCTAGGAGAGGTTAGGATGGTTCCTCCAGTTAGGGTTATAGGTATTTCCATATGGGGTATTGGTTGGTGGCTTGTACTAGCCTACAACATTGGTGTGCTCAGCCATCATATCCCTCACTGAAGGAACCATAGGGCAGTGTTCACTTTGGTGGTCAGTGGACTGGCAATTGAAGCAAGGTTGGATGGGTACAGGCGCCTCTCTACTGCCCATACCTTATGTGACCTTCTCCCTTCCAATTCTTCCAACCTTCTAGTCAAGGTGGATAACTTTGCCTTCATTTCCATATCCTCTGTTAGTGAGTGCACGCCTCCCCTTTGATTTGTTGTAGGTTTCATCCTATCTGCCTCCCTGGGGTTAGGCTTATCCCATGCTTTGGAAGTTTCAGCCACATAATTGAGAAAATCCATGACTTCTTCTGGATTCTTGCTAAGAAAGTCCCCTCCACACATGGTCTCCAATAATTGCTTCATAGCGGGGGACATCCCATCATAAAAATGGTTAACTAGAATCTAAGTATCGAAACCACAGTGGGGACAGTGGTTGATGGTTTCCAAATATCTCTCCTAGAACTGATAAAACTTCTCATTCTCATAGGCTGCAAAGGTATAAATCTGCCACTTTAGAGTGTTGGTTTTATGTGTGCTGAAAAATTTCTTCAAAAATTCAGCCTGCATCTTTGTCCAATTTCTGATAGTCCTTGGCCTTAGAGAATTAAGCCAAATCTTGGTCTTGTCTTTTAGGGTTAAGGGGAAGGCTTTCAATTTTAGCAATTTCATATCAGTTTCACCTTCCTTGAAAGTCGTGCACACTTCCTCAAACTTCCGGATGTGTGTGTATGGATTTTCATTTTCCATACCATGGAAGGTTAGGAGCAAGGGCACCAGATAAGGCTGCGCTCCATCCTCAGTAGGGTATAATACATGAGGTCGCTCACCCTTAGTGGGTGTATATGGTCCCTCATTGACACGTAGGCATTGGGGTTTCTTTGTACCTGTTGAAGCTGTTGCTCCTCGGGTGGAGGGTTCCATACGCCTGATCACAGCAAACTGCCTTGCGTACGTTGAAGTGGAGCCATGACCCTTTCAATCTACTGTAGCGTTCTTGTCGATGGTGCATAAGCTACTGAGCAGAAACCTGACGAACAACCAAAAAAAACGGGAGCTTCAAAAATGTTGAGATTAGCTAAAATATTAATGCATGGAGAGTATAAAAATTAAAACCACCTAGCAGTGAACTGCTAGGGAAGACTAAAGTAAAGACAAAAAGGGATTAGAATTCACCAACACTTGTGAGGAGGATCACAAGTTCCTTGGAGTTTCTCAGGCTCTAAGGCACCATCCACAGGCTTGAGGCGCCACTTGATTCGATGCCATAGTAGGTGTGCCGGAATCAACGTATTTATAACTTAAATTCCCCTACTGCTTAGTAGCAAAACTCTTTACTTGATATATGGTTTTATGGTTGAACTCAGGGATGGGTTTTCTTCGCGCAAAATGATTAACAGTTGATGTGAAATGGTGATTTTAATTTGGATTTGGGGTTTTTGTGAAAATAGTGTGATTGGTGGTTTGAAAACTACAAACAAAATGAAGTAGAATGTAAAAAGAACTCCTTGAAGGCTCGGGCCACTGGGTTTGGGTTCTAGGACAACTGGGAGATCCTTAGGTCCTATTCCTCGCGTTAGGAAGGATGACCTATAGTCATTTCCCGAACCGGATCTTCGTTTAGCTATGAAAATTGAACCCTAAAAGTTTTTCTCTTAAGATACAGCTTTTATTGATTATTCATTTCTCATAACAATAAAAACAGATCCTTTGACCTAACCTGCAGAGGCAAATAAATGGCAACTAAGCAAGCCTTAGTGGATCTAGCAGTAAGCATCCATTGAGCCCTAAAAGCTTACCAAATATTGTCCAATCAGGGTACATCAAAAGGATTTAAGCTCGACGAATGCGGGGGTGTATAAATGATATGCTACGCGTGAAAACGGAGAGGATGCGATTACCTCGAAACCCAGCAGCGGTGGCCTTCCTCTTCAAGGATGAGAGGATTTTAGCCAAGCATCCCTTGAGTTGTCATCCTCAAAGGGTGTTTGTCATGTGAGAAAATGAAGGAAAAAGGGGGAGAAAATCAGAGAGAAGAAGAAAAGCGGGAAAACTGAAAGCTTTCGCGCCAATTTTATGCATAAAGTCCTCTCGAGCGAGCTTGTGGAAACATATATTGCTTTGAGTCAGGAAAATTACAAAAAAGTCTAAACTACCAACAACACATGAGGGGTAGTTTAGGAAAAATCAAAGAAAGGTGGTCAAATGGAGTCGAATAGGCGAGGCGGGTTACGAAATTTCGCAACTGCGAGAAGTCAAGTTCTTGAATTGTAACTGTGAAGTCTATAGGTTCACGAGAATTTCACAACTCGCAAGATTTACATGATGGAGCCCATTCCCTCAACTTGTGGCTCCAATTTCATCGACCCAGGTCCATGAGCTTGAGTTTGGCTTGGATTTTAGTGTTTGGATTAACTCGAAAATTTTGGCCTGATTAACTTGCAAGAACTACAAAAATAGCCATAAAACATGATCAGTAGCATCGTCGAGACCTTAATGTGCCAATTGGGTTAATTACGTTGATTAGTACACAAAAAATGCTCAAAACCTACCATAAACATGGCTCAAAATAGTACTTTTTGAGCACTAATCAAGCACTACTCCTGTTCTTTTAAGTAGACATATTTCAACTCCACATGCAAGGGTTTAAGGTCCAAATTTTGTGGTTCATTGGTTCCTTCCTCAGTCAATAAAGGCAAAATTTTTTGTTCTTTTCTCCAGTGCCCCTGCACAATATTCGTGTCTTGGGCTTCTTGCTGCTCTTCAGGACAATCAACTACCTCCTTAGTCAACACATCTTGCATTTTCTGCTGGACAACCTGTTCTTCCAGGATTGTATCAATTATGCAGACTTCTTCTTGGACATCTTCCATAGGTTGCATGTGCCTTTTACTTAAGTGGAAGATGTTGAGTTCTAAGGTCATGTTTAGAATGTGGTATAACCCCATTTCAGCCGGTTGATAATAGCATTGGGCGGCGAGAATGGTGCACCGAGATGATGGGTACATAGTTAGCCCTGTTGCAGCGGTTGCATGTCGAAGTACAACAAAATCTACTGGATAGTAGAATTTGTCCACTTATATTAGAACATCTTCCACTGTCCCCTTTGGTATCTTTATGGATCTATCTGCAAGAGACAATGTGATGGAAGTGGGCTTTAATTCTCCTAATCCAAGCTGCTTGTACATCGAATAAGGAAGCGGATTCACACTGGCACCCAGGTCCAGCAGTGTTTTTTCTACACTAGTGCCTCCAATATTAACCGAGATAGTAGGACAACCCGGATCTTTGTACTTCCTTTGGAGTTGCGGATGATAGCGACTTGTTCGAGTTAGGAAGGCCTTCTTGTCAACATTACGCCTCTCTTCAATGTGCCTGAGTCCTTGAAAATTTAGCATATGTGGGGACTTGTTTAATCATATCAAGCGGAGGATGTTGGCTCTTCACCTTAGCACTTCTAGTATTTCAACCTGGTTGATGGCCTTTTTCTTAGCCTTCAATTCTTGCGAAAACAGTGGGGTTGTGCTGTTTTTCGCTGCCGGCCTCTTTAGTCACCACCTCATCTGGTTCAGCCTCTTTAACCTCCCGATTTTCTTATGTTGGTTTAATCGCGTTTATTTAAGCTCTTACCACTTCTCAATGCTGATAGTGCTTTAACTATCCATCTGGGATGTGGCTTCTTGGAAGAGCTCACTTCTTCCTCCTAGGATTTGGTTGTGTGTGCGGGGTGGGCTTTCCTTTTCTTTTTGTTCTTTGGTTGGTCAACCTCGAGATTGAATACTGCAGTTATCATATTTTGGAGATCTCAATACATGATTTATCCGTCTTTGTTGAGATTTTTCCCTTTTGTGTCAATTCTCACGATTAGCCTAGGCATTCACTTTATACAATTTCCTCCCGCAAAATTGCCTACCACTTTCTTCGAATTCATGACAGCTTGTTCAACTGGGGATGAGGATGGTGGTGGATGTGGTTGAGATGAGGAGCCACCTTCTTTGTTACATAGCGGGGCCTGTCAGTGAAACTGGCTTCGGGGAGAGGTTAGGATGGTTCCTCAGTTAGGGTTATAGGTGTTGCCATATGGAGCAGTGGTTGAAATTGTGTATCTTGACCCCTGACATTGGCATGTTTAGCCATCATATCCCTTACTGAAGGAACAGTTGGCCAGTGCTCTCCTTGGTGCTTAGTGGATTGACTAGTGAAACAAGGATGGTTAGGCATAGATGCCTCAGTCACGGCTCACACCTCATGGTGATTTCGCAATCCAAGGTCCTCCAACCTTCTAGTCAAGGTGGATAGCTTTGCCTTCATCTCCATGTCCTCGGTAATTGAGTACATGCCTCCCCTTAAATTTGTTACAGGTCTCAACCTCTCTGCCTCTCTAGGGTTGGGTTCATCCCATGCTTTGGATGTCTCAGCCACATAGTTCAAGAAGTCCATGGCTTCCTCTGGATGTTTGCTCATGAAGTCCTCACATAGTCTCATTCGCGCTTCATACGGGGACATTCCATTATATAAAGTGATTAACTTGACATCGAGTCGAGCCGTGGTGAGAAGCTGAAACACTAATGATCTCTAGATACCTTTCAGCTTTAATGTACAATTTAACTTTCTAAGTTTTGTGAAGGTGTAAAATTTTCCCTCTTGAGACTATTGGTTTTTATGGGTGCTAAGAATTTCTTTAAAATTCTGCATATTTCCCCCGATTTCTTATAATTCTGGACTGGGAGGTGTAAAATCTGCTCTTTGGGGTTAAGGGAAGGCTTTCAATGTGACACCAGTATACCTAGTAGTTTTCGGACTGACTTGTTTAGGTATTTTATAAGTATAATCCGATTGTTTCGTGAGTTAAATGCGAACCACTGAACGAGACCCTGAAAAGTTACAAAACTTATGACAAAATTGTATAATTTGTCCGCAAGGGGGCCAAAGACATGGATTACAAGATTTGAGGCCAAATGAAATAAAGGAAAATTTTAATTATAAATAGAAGGAGTTATGGGCTTAAAAGCAATAAAGAAAGTTAACCCAAAAATGGGTTTTTTATTTTTGGAGGGCCAAACACCTACTTTAGCAAACATGGTTTTAAAAAGCACTGAAGTTGGTCTCATTTGAAGGAGGAGAAAAATCTGTGGGGCGAGGAGAAGAGGAAGAGGAAGATAACAAGATTTGAGTGGAGCCAAGATCAAGCCAACAAGGTATGGAACTACTAACCTTGAGTATGGAACTATGACCTTTATGATGGATCTATGGAATTTTAAGGCTTTGTATGGTTAATAGCTTATCTCCAAAGCTAGGGTTTTGATAGAATTGCATCTTAACCTTGGATTTCTTGAAGATAAGGTGGGTACAACCTTAGATAGTACAAGAAGAATATGAAACTTCTTTGAGGATGATTCATAGTTCAATGAAAGGAATTGAGTTAGGGTTTAGAACAAACCCTAACTAATCATCATGTTTGGTTTATGTATGGGTTATTACCCATATTAGAATGAGTTTGGAGGAATTCATGAAAGAATTTTGAAGAAAGACATGTAATTGAAAGATAAATTGAATAGAAAAAGAGATTCCAAGCAAGTAATTTGAAAATGGTTTTGATGTGTGTTTGAAGTGCAGAGTTGATTGGGTATCAAAATATGGAAAAATGGCAAACACATTCCGGGCATATTTCCGTGTGATTGCACCGGCATGGAACATGCACCTGCACACTTTCGTTTCTGGTCATTTTAATAAAGTGTACCAAAGACACTTAGGGTGCACGAAGACACCCGGCCGCTCCGTCTCGCCGACCGGGCCAGATTTTGGCCATAACTTACCTATTTCTTATCCGATTCAGGATCCAAGTGGCTACGTAAAATAGACTTCAAGGTAAACAAAATTAAAGAATAGGAATCGCCAATTTGACCCTAAGTGGCCTAAAAATTCACTCAAAGTGTGGCCATGTGCAAGCCAAATTCTGGTTCCAGCTTTGAACATAGAGTAGTCCTGGTTGTTTCATGACCCTGAGTTTCCTTGTCCGAATCGGGGTGATTCCAATTGGAATAGAACCCTAGCACCTTATCTTTAAAAAAGAATACAATGACCTAGAGTCAAACATGAAGTTAGGATCCCGGAAAATTAGTAATACGGAACTGCTCTAGTGTAATCCCAAACTTAATTAGTTGGCATGGAAATGCCATAACTTTTAGTTTGATATCCACTGGATTGATTCCACTTCCTAAGCAAAGTAGATTCATGAGAATAAGAATATATGAATGAGGTGTGATTCCATACATCATATCACTTCACAAGAATATGAAGTGCCATATGTAATGAAGTATGAAACAAGGAAAATGTAGAAAATGAAAAATGTAAAGATGTGTTCATGAAACATGAAAAATGATTATGGAGAATGAAATGAAAAACAATTGAAACATGATTGTGAACATGAGAGGCAATGTCATGAACACATAATGTGGTTAAGTGATTATATGATTATTATCACATATAAACTTAAAATGATAAATAAAATGATAGGAGTATTAATGTGAATGAATTTATGAATGAGTATACATGAATGAGTATACATGGAATGAAAATGTGGATGAGTGTAAGGAATGAGTATACGTGAATAAGTATACATAAATGAATATGAATGAGTATACATGAATGAGTATACATGGAATGAAAATGTGGATGAGTGTATGAATGAGTATACGTGAATAAGTATAATGTAAATGAATTTATGAATAAGTATACGGAATGAAATGTGGATGAGTGTATGAATGAGTATACGTGAATAAGTATACGTAAATGAATTCATGAATGAGTATACATGAATGAGCATACGTGAATGAATACGTGAATGAGTATTTATGAATGAGTATACGTGAATGAATATGTGAATAAGTATATGAAATGAGCACATGAATGAATATGTGAATGAATATATGAATGAGTTTATGAAATAAGTATTATTAGATTGAGTATATCTTTTGAAAAGATAATACTTAAAATGATCAGGGAATTGAAATGTGATATTTAAAAACCGAATGAAGGTGAACGATAATAAGGACGGGATTCATCAAACGGAATTCGTCATAAATGTGCATACGAAAGTGAATATGGAATTGAAATGTGATATTTGAAAACCAAATGATAATGAATGACGATAAAGATTCCGATTCATTGAACGGAACTGGGTCATAAATGTGAATTAATTGATATATCGAATGAACCGCTGCCGGGATGCACAAAACGGCATCCGTCATAAAGGTACCCCGAAATTTTCCAATGTCCCACTTGGCGGATGCCCAATCAAGATCCTTCATGATGGGCGTATGGCACAAGAAATGTCCCACTCGCGGATGCACCAAACGACATCCTGGCGATGGAGAACCGAATCGCGATACCACGCCTGGGATGCACCAAACGCATCCGCTGCGATGGGAGAAACTGCGATACCACGGCTCCGGGATGCACCAAACGGCATCCGCTGCGACGGGAGAACCGGCTGCACACCAAGGCCTGGTGCACCGCATCGAAGATTCGCTGCGATGGGAGACCGAATTCGTAAATGTGTGGCGACATTACCAAATGATAATAAGGGCGGATTCATTAAACGGAATCACGTAAATGTGAATTGAATAGGTCAAAGTGAAATAACCGACAATGACGAGAGTAATTGATTTTTATGTGTATGCTTAATCCCATAAATTGAATTCAGAATTGAATTATTGCATTTAAAGTATGTTGTGATATGATAAATGATGTGCAAAATGAGCATGCGAAAAATGAATAGCATGAGTTTACGTGGGATAAAAAGCATTATTTGTAAATGTTTACGGGATCGCTCAAAAGAAGTGTTTTCGCTTAATTAAAAAGGTCTAAAATTAAGAACATAATCAACATAGTTTTGGAAAGATAATTGGAAATGTCGGAGGTAAACCGCCCAAATTTGATCCGCCTAACCAGGTCAAGTCAAGTTTCGTCATGACACTTTTGAAAAAATAAAAATTTAATATAATCGAAACAAATGTTCTAAACTAGCATCCCTTATCATGAAACTGTAATCGCTTAAAGGGGAGTTGATTAATGGCTTTGGCCGTGATAGTGATAAGAGTCTATCATGTATTGGTATTAGTCTGACGAACCTCGTATGAAAGTGATATGACTTGATTTCTTGTTCGAATTGCCATTGTATGCGATAAGTTACTTTTGAATATGATTCTTCATCCGACATACATGTAGTAGATATGAAGTTACAACCTGTAAAAGACATGACACGTGTGGAAGTAATATGAACAAGATGATGATAGGAATTTGAACAGAGTAAAATCTACATGTATAATATGAGATGAGTTAGAAGTCACATAAGAATAGACTTCATGTATATGCATAAGTAAAAGTAAAAGTAAAAAGATAGTGACGGCGATTATCGTTATTTGTCGTCATCGTCTATATGTTCCACTAAGCTGCAGTTTAGCACGGGTGTTCAATCCGTGTAGGTAATCGAAGAGGAGATAAAGAGGACAGGACATTCCACACCAAATGCAGACGGCCATCTCGTAGATAGGTGCTCACCAAGACTGCTTCCGCGACTTCGATGTTTGTATTAAATATGTACATGTATAAGTATTTGTATAAGTAATTAGGACTTAGCATATGTGTAGAGATTTTAATGGATACCACTCCGGTGGTAGTTCATTAGTAAATGTAAATGATTGTTGGTTATGAAAAATATTGTTTGTAAAAAAAAAAAAAAGTAAGAAGTCCCAAAGATATGGTTTCGCACTCGAAACCTGCTCGATTCGCTAATTTGGTCATGGGACATTCAATTTCAGCACTCCATATCGCGAGTGCCTCCTTTGAAAGTCATGAAAGCCTCAAACTCCCGGATGTGTGTGTATGGATTTCATTCATGTCATGGAAAGTTGGGAGCAGGGCACCGTATAAGCCCGACATTCACACTCTCCTCGGTAGGGGAGGTATAATACATGAGGGTGCACCCACCTTGCGGGTATGGTCCCTCATCGTTCGATGCATTGGTTCCTTCGAACCCCCGTTGGCTCACGTCTCAGGGGTAGGATCTATTTAGTCGGTTGTTCAGCTCACTTCGCAACCCCTTGCTCAAGTGGAGCGCCGAATTTTCCAATCTACCCGTAGTGTTCCTATCCCAATGGTGCATGTTTACTAGTAAGCTACACAGACAGACAACCAAAAAGAAAGCAGGGCTACCAAAAAGGTTAAGGTTAGCTATAAAAAAATGAAAATTCTATGTAAGGACAGTATAAAAATTAAATCTACCCAACAACAAAATGTTAGGAGATTACAGTAAGGACAAAAAGGAATTAGAATTCACCAACACTTGTGATAAAGGATCACAAGTTTAATAACTTCACCCGCTCTAAGGCACCATCCCCTCAAGAACGACGCCATTTGATTCGGGAGTACGTAGGTACGCCGAATCAACAATATTTATAACCTAAATTCTCCTACCATCGTATATGATAGCTACTACAAGATAGCTGCAAGGTCGAACACTGTGGATGGGTTTTCTTCTTGCAAAATGATTTACAGCTGATGTAAAATGGTGGATTTTAATTGGACTTGGGTTTGTAAAAAACAAAGGTGATCGGGTGGTGTGAAAACCACAAACAAAAATGAAATGAAATGTAAAAGAACTCCTTGAGGTCCGAGCCACTAGGGCTTTATGGCTCCAACAGGGAAGTCCCTACTCTTTTCCTCGCATTGGGGAGGATGACCTATAGTCATTTCCCAAACTGGATCTTCATTTAGCTATGAAAACTGAGTCCTAAAAGCTTTTCTCTTGAGATACAGCATTTATTGATCATTCATGTCTCAAAGCAGTAAAAAAAACTAATTCTTTGACCTAACTTGCAAAGGGAAATAAATGACAACTAACCGAGCCTCAAAGGGATCTAGCAAAGAAGCATCCACCGAGCCCTTAAAGTTTGCTGCACCGTCAATCGTGGTACATCAAAAGGATTTAAGCCTGAGGCAAGATACAAAGACATAAAATGACAATAACTACACGTGTTGAAACAAGAGAGGACGTTAGCTAATTTCAAAACCTTGGCCTAGTGGCCTTCCCTCTTCAAGGATGAGGGAATTTAGCCAAGCATCCCTTAAGTTGTCATCCCCAAGGAGTGTTTGGCTGGTGAGAAAGTGAAGGAAAGGGAGAGAAAATCAGAGAGAAGAAGAAAAGCGGGAAAGTTGGAAACTTTCGCACCAATTTTATTGCATAAAGTCGTCTCTTTGTACAGAGCTTGACTGAGGCTTATATAGTGCTCAGAGTCAAGGGAAATTACAAAAAAGTCTGAACTACCAACAATACAAAAGGGGCAATTTAGGAAAAAGTCAAAAAGGTGGCGAAATGGAAGTAAAAAAATGGAGGCAGAGCAGCTTGTGAAAATTTGTAACCCTGCAAGATTTCTACAATGAGCCATTTTTCGCCAGGGCTCCACCCCTTCCGACCGTAAGCTCTCGAAGTTCTGGCTTGGATTCTTCATGCTTGGATTGACTCGATAATTTTAGCCTGATTAACTTGTAAGAAATACAAAACACACAAACACGATCGAGTAATAATGCCTGGACCTTAATGTGCCAATCAGTTAATTGTGCTCGATTAGTACACAAAAAGTGCTCAAAACTTGCAATAAATAGGGCTCAAAATAACACTTTTTGAGCACTAATCACAACCCCATTCCGATAGTTAATGATTGCATTTGAGGTAGCCAAGAATGGCCTCCTAAGTATGATGAGCACTAAGGCTCCTATAGCTACCGGCTCAGCATCGAGAACAACAAATTCCACTAAGTAGTAGAATTTGTCCACCTGCACCAAAACATCTTTAATAGTGCCCTTAGGAATTTTTACTGACCTGTCTGCTAAAGATAGGGTGATGGTGGTGGGTTTCAATTCTCATAGCCCCAACTGCTTATCAACTGAGTAGGGTAATAAGTTGACACTGGCTGCCAAATCTAATAATGACTTCTCCACGTCTGATCAAATGGTGGGACTCGAACTCTTGTACTTCACTGGGTCTTGCATTGGATGATGGTACTCCCCTGTTCTGTCAAGAAAGCCTTTTTGTTCACATTCAACCCTTTTTTCACTATGCACAAGTCTTATAAAACCGCTTTACGTTTGGAACTTGCCTAAATCATGTCTTTAAAAAGGGAATGTTGACTTTCACCCGCCTCAAAGACTTCTAAAATCTCGTATATTATTCACCCCCTTTTTTCCTCTAAGGGCTTGAGGAAATGGTGGAGGCATGCTCTTCTTCATCATGTCTTCCTTGATCACTATCCTTTCCGACTCCTCATCTTGCTCTTCTTTAGCATCATCAAGGGGTTTAGGCGTTGATTGCTCATTTTTTTTTTACCACTTCTCAAGGTGATAACTGCTTTTACTTGATCCATTTTAGGAGCATTTTTACTTGAGTCAGCTATTTCATGTTCTTGAGTCTATGAGGGGAACTTCCCTTTTTCTTGTACTTGATGCTGATTGGTGAGCCTAGAGATTGAATACTACAAGTTGTCAATTTTCTAGGCAATTTCACTCTGTAACCCATCCATTCTCTTATTCAAGGTGATTTCTACTGTGTCAACCCTCTTATTTAACTGCACATTCACTATCTTCTGCCCTCTTACAAAATCACCCACCACTGTGCTTAGGTTTAGAATGGCTTGCTCAACTGAAGAAGTTGATTGTGGTTGTGATGGCTGAGATGTTGATGCATACTATGGAGGACCAGGAGGCGCATACTATGGAGGTTTTGGCTTCCATGAGAGATTTGGGTGATTCCTCCAACTAGGGTTGTAAGTGTTGCCATATGATGCATTAGTTGATGGTTTGAATTGACCAACAACATTTGCTTGTTCGACTAACATCTTCCTCATTGCTAGAATAGTTAGACATTGTTCTCCCAGATGATTAGTGGACTAACAAATGAAACATGGCTTATTTGGCATAGGAATCTCAATCACTCCCAACACCTCATGCAATTTTCTCATTTCCAATTCTTCCAACCTTCTAGCTAAGGTTGAAACTTTGGCTCTCATGTCCATGTCTTCCGGAAGAGAATACATGCCACCCCTTGTACTGGATTGAGGTCTCATTCTCTCCATATCCCTTGAGTTAGGGTCATCCCAAGCTTTTGATGCTTTAACTACATAACTCAGGAAATACAAAGATTCCTCTGGATTTTTGCTCATGAAGTATCCTCCACACATAGTCTCTAGCAATAGCTTTATGGAAAGAGAAATTCCATCATAAAAATAGCTGACCAAAAGCCATGTGTCAAACCCATGATGAGGGCAAGCATTGAGTGCTTTTATATATCTTTCCCAGTATTCATAAAATTTTTCATTTTCATTAGTTGAGAAGTTGGAAATCTGCTTCTTCAAGCTATTTGTTCTGTGAGTGGGGAAGAATTTCTTTAAAAATTCAGCCTACATCTTAGCCCAGTTTCGAATGCTCATTGGCCTTATGGAGTTGAGCCATATTTTTGCTTTATCCTTCAGTGTGAAAGGAAAAAGCTTTAACCTCATTAAATCAACAACAGGCCTTCTCGAATGTGTTGCAGACCTCCTCAAACTCCCTTATGTGTGAATAGGGGTTCTCACTCTCCATTCCATGGAAGGTGGGAAGAAGTGGCACAAGGTGAGGCCAAATGACCATCTGCTCAGTTGGAGGTACTATGCAGGAGGGAGCACTCATCCGAGGAGGGTGTATGTGGTCCCTCATGGATCTAAATGCATTGGGATACCTTTCCACTCCCTACTCACTCTATTGTTCTTCAAGTGGAGGTTCCATTGGGTTTAAATTCAGGTTCAATTCAGACTCTGATTCCTGTGGAATACTAACTTTGACTAATCTGCCTCTTGAATTTCTAATCCACTGGAACATAAACTCCTACAGGAAAAACAGGACAACACCAAAGAGAAATAAAACAATTATACCAAAAGGATTAATGTTAGCTAAAAAAAAAATAAGTAGTGAAATGAAATTAAGTAAACTAACAGTAAAATGCTAGAAAGAATGATAAAAGAAAAAAAAATTCACTAGAGCTTGTGATGAGGATCACAAGTGTTCAGTACATTGTCATTTGCACTAAGGCACCATCACCGGCAACGGTGCCATTTGATTCGCGACCCAGTTGGGGTATTAATCAACAAAATGTATAACCTAATACCTCATACTAGCGTACCATAGCTACTATAGCATAGTGGTTCTAGGATCGTCCATAGAGATGGGTTTTCTTCATGGAAATGACTTCCAGTGAGGCTTATACTGGTGATTTCTCTTTGGATATTGGGGCTGTGATAAAAAAAGGGTTGGTTTTAATGGTTAAAACTAAAAATAAAATAAATTAAAATATGGAAAGAAGTCCCTTGAAGTATCGGGTCACTAGGCTTAGGTTCCTTGGGCAAATGAGGGGTTTTCTGGGTCTTTTCCTCACATTGGGGAGGATAACATATAGTTATCTCCCAAACCGGTTCTTCATTTAGCTTTAAAAATTGACCCTCATTAAATATCTTTGAAAATGGCATTCACTGCCCATTCATGATCTCAGTCAGTGAAAGCATGTCGCCTTAACTCACCTTCCAATGACTCATAAGTGATAAATAACGAACATCACTAGATCTAGCATTAAGTATCCAATGAGCCCTGAAAGCTTACCAAATATTAACCATTCAAGGTGACTCGAAGGGATCAAAACCTAGAGTTAAAGGAAAGAACATTAATGACAGTGAATACCTACGTGAAAAACATGGAAACCCTTGGTTTGCCTAGTGGCCTTCTACTTCAAGGAGGGAGGAGTTTTAGCCACTCCTCCTTTGAGAAATCATCTTCAAAGGGTGTTTGTTCAGTCAGAAAGGGAGAAAGAAAATGAGAGAAAATGAAAGAAAAACGGGAGCTTCTTGAATAAGCTTCCCCCAAAACATCAATAATAAAAAACTTGTCTGCAAAATCTTCTTTTGGGATATTGTATACCACCACAATCAATACAAATTACCAAAATATACAAAAATAAACACTATTACATGGGGAGAAATTGGGAAGAAATCAAAAAGAAATCAAAAAGTCAAATGTGGCAGACAATTTCACAACCCTTGCAAAAATTTCGCAACCCTTGCGAATTTTGTCAAGGTTGCTACTACATCTTTCTTCTGGTTTTTCTTTTTCCTTCTTCTGCTCTGAAGCTCTAAATTTCTATTTATTGCTTCATGCTTGAGCTGAATCCCTTTCTTCAAGATATATAGCCTTTGAAAAAAACAAAATTTTCCACAAAATTTGATTAATAGTCTTGCTAGGTCCTTAACATGCCAACTAGGTTAATTAGGCTGATTACTAAAAAAAAAATTACTTAAAACCTAGAGTGTTAAGGGTATGAAACAACACTTTTTAGGTAGCAATCACCTATCAGCCACTTGCAGTGCAGTGGTCTAGAAGAATTTTCCATTGAAGATACAGGATCCAGGCAGCTTCACCATTCCCTGCACTATAGGGGACTATGAATTGGGGAAAGCATTGTGTTGTTCCGGAGCAAGCTTCAACTTGATGCCATTATCTATGGTGAAGAGACTCGGTTTGGGGAAGCTTACTTCTACAATAATGACTCTTCAAATGGCAGACAGAATTATGACTCAACTAGAGGGAATCCTAGAAGATGTACTGATCAGGTAGGAAAATTTATCTTCCTTATAGAATTTTTTGTAATCGACATTAGAAAAGATAAATAAGTACCACTGCTACTGGGCAGACCTTTCTTTGCCACTGGAGCAGCCTTGATTGATGTCAAGAAAGGAGAACTCACTCTCAGGGTGGGAGATGAAAAAATGCACTTCAATTTGAATCAGTGCTTGAAACAACCTGATTTTGATAATGTTAAATGTAAGATTGTAGAAAAAGTAGTTCCCATCAATTCTGAACTGAAATATGGTTGTAAGATTCAGAGTTCGATAAATGAGAATGAGATGAATTTCTAGTAAAAAATACTAATAATAATAATAGTAATAATAAATAAAAGAAAGAAAAATAAAAATAAAAAGGCGCCTACCGTAAGGCTGAACTTGGTCTTTGGTAGTTGTGTTGAAACTGTGGTTGATCATCTTTTTCGGTCTAACAAGTTTTGGTCCCACACGGATTGAACTCGCCTTTGGTAAATAAGGAAATTCGTTAATCATCTTTTCTTGCCTAATGCTTCGGGCGTTGGCCGAGGATCAGACTTAGTCTTTAGTAGTTGTGTTTAGAAGGACCGAGCCTAGCCCGAATCTGACATGGATCCGAACTCGAAACTGGATGCCCTATCGGGGCTATTAATCAAATCCATTTATCAAATACATTTCATTAATATAGCATTTTTTTTCAAATCTCGCGAAGGATTTTAAATTTGGAGCAAGCCCATAAATATTTATATAAATTCACGTACTCCCTTTACAAATCATGCATTTAACCAAAAATGGCATTTTATGTCGTTTACAACATAATATCCAAAATCGTATTCAAATATAGGTACAAAAATAATTTCAAAGTTGAACTCCTTTTTGTTTACAAAACAATGTCATGCTCAACATGGTGAGGATGCATATGACGATACTGTGAACTTTCCAATGACTTGAGCTTCCTCGACCTTGGTCCGCCAACTACCGTCCATCACCGCACTGCGGCATCGATAAAACATGCTAAGCATTTTCATGCTATGGGTTCTATACAATTATCTATTCCATTTCAATTAATACGAATCATACATTTATCAAAAATACGCCTTATATGAATCTATGTGTAATGTAAAGATACTCTATACAAATACACTTTAATATCAATTTTCGCTTGGCTATGTATTTCACATATGACTATAGAGTCAACATTCACGACAAATTCAGTTGGTGAATCATGTCCTGTTTGTCGTTCAGTAGTAATGTGATTTCACATTCAATATTACAATCTCACATTAGACTATAGAAATTAACATTCACGACATATTCAGTTGGTGAATCCCGCCTTGTTTTTCATTCAATATTAATGTGATTTTTCACATTTGATATTACAATCTCACATTGGACTATAGAAATTAACATTCACGACGGATTCAATTGGTGAATCCTACCCCACTTGTCATTTAGGAGTGATGTGATTTCACATTGAACAAATACGATTACCTTCATGACGAATTCAGTTGGTGAATCCCGTCATGTTGGTCATTTGATAATACATTTCAAATCAATTTACTCACATGTAGTAAATTCACTTATAGTTCAAATACACACGCACATGCAGATATTTGACAAACATTTCAAATACTAATAATTCAAATCAATGTATATGTATTTCACAAATAGAACTTGAAATGAGAATTGAGTCATAGAGAATAGAACATACCAATTTATCGATCCCTTGTCTCTTTCGATACTAGTCCTAGGTCAGGTTGTCTTCACCCGCACCTAGTCAAATACAATTTCTCCACTCTTAGTGGTTGAACAATTAATCGTACTAAATGAATATCGTCGAGGTGAAGTGAAGCTTCGCCGAGGCTGCGAGGTACGATACATTTTTCATTTAGTTTTATCCTTATTTGAACCCCCATTAATCATTTATTAGGGTCCTTAAACTATCGGTGTACGAATACGAGACTTAACAGTGCAAAGGGTATAAAACATGGTTGTCGGGAAGCTCCTAAGATCGATACCACTTTGATCCGTACTCCGCACCTCGCCTTCTATCAATGGGTACTAATACCTAATTTTTTGGTACCACCAAATCTCCTCTGCAAGACAATGGGTACCGGCATTCCCTTTACAGTGTTCCCGCCTTAAATGGCGTATTTTGCCATTTCTCACCCATTTTCTTAAAAACACCTCCCAAATCCATCCCACATCAAAACCCACCATGGAATCCAATTCAAAACAACTCCAAAAGTGGTTTAGCACCAATAAAACCCTTTTTCTTGCTGTGGCTTTTCCCCAAAATCAAAATCACAAAAGGTAGTTGTGGTTTGTAGTTCATACCAATCTCTTCAAATCTTCTCTTGTAGGTTGTTTGATCTCTTTAGAAGGCAAGAATGGGAAGAAATCCCACTCAGAACTTGGATCTTCCCAAGCCCTAGCCTCTTCTCCCCTTTTTCCTCTCTTTCTCTCCTTAAAATGTGTTTGCTCCAAATGAGCACCCTTAGACCATATTTTGGTCTTTAACCTCTTTTTAAGTGTAAGGCCATGTTTGGCTTACACACAAATTTCATTTCTCATTTTTTTTCTCCTTTAACTAATTTCATTACTTCATTTAACTCACATTAGCATTTAAGCTTATTCTATTTTTGACCCTTAGGTCCTCATTTTACAAATTCCACATTTGCCCTTTTTCACTTGGGTTTATTCCCGAGTTCAATTAATTTCTCATTTCACAATTCATCAGTTTTCCGGGAAAAAACCCAAGTTTTGTTCAAATCATACCCAAAATATATAATAAAACTATTATAAAAATTCTAAGGTATTTTTAGGGCGTTACAGTGTTGAAAATTTGGTTGATCATCTTTTTCTATCTAACAAGTTTTTGGTGCCACTGTCGGGGATTGAACTCAGTCTTTTGTAGCTGTGTTGAAAATTTGGTTGATCATCTTTTTGGTTGACATCATTGGCCATCCTCAAAAATCTTCCAAGTGCTCATTAAGGTCCTCACTTAGAGGCCTTGTGAACTGATTTTGTTGCACCATAGTAATCAAGGTAGGTTTTAGCTCAAAGTTTTTAGCCTCTATTGGTGGTGGCCTAATGAGTCTAAAACTCATCTATTTTTAAGTCAATTTTCCAAGGATATTTCTGGCTTAAAAGTTCAGTTTAATGCAGAATTATGGAGCTTTCACCCAAATTTGTTGTTTTGCAGAAACTTAAAGGAAATAAGCATAATTCAACATAAAAAGGAGCATAAATCAACATGGTGCAAAGAAAGGGATAGATATTGCCCTTGCAATTGTGCTTCGAGAATAATGGCAATTCATCTCCCAGGATGAATTAATCTCCCAACAATAAGAAACCACTTTCTTTGTTAGCTGTCAAACCCGAACTTTGCAGAACTCAGTCTCTCTCTCAAACGTGAATATGAACGAATGAAAAAATGAATGCCAAAAAAAAAAAAATGATTTCAAAATGACAGAATGTGTGGCCTATTTATAGACCTGCTCATGACTGTTCAATACAGTCATGAAGCTTGGCTAGGGTCGTGACTGTTCAGACACACGTGACCTCGCTTCAGCAGATTTCCAGTGTCACGATAGTATGTGGAGAAAGTCTTAAAACTATGTCAATGTCGCGACATCAACTGCACAAGGGATAACACAGATACAACAATGTCGAGACATCATAAACAAACTCCAACAATCAAAATTATGTCCGCTATCCAATGTTATGACATCACAATAGCAATGTCATGATATCAACTATAGAAGGGAAGGACTGAATCATTTAAATGTCACAACATCAAAACAATGTCGTGACATTAGCCAAAGCATGAACATTGAAGACTATCACATTCATTATTGCAAAATCGCATAGGTAATGTCATGACCTTCAATCAAAGCAACCTGAGTGATGAGACAAGTCTAATGTCACGACACAGAAGAATATTCGCGACATCATATAAAAACATTGGAAGAATGCTTCGAGAGTAACAAGAATTAATGTCACAACATCGGATCAGAATTGTCGCAACATTAGCTTAATAGATCAAACCTGCAGAGGCAATGAAGCAACATCAACAAGTGATCAACATGTCAATGTCGCGACATCATATCAAAGCAACCTGGATTGTTAAACTGGCCTAATGTTGCGTAAAGATCGCACAAATGTCGCGGACATCGCCATGACATTAGTAAAGAATCAGAGAACAAGATATGATGTCGCCGACATCCACCGAGGTGACTGGTAGTGAATCAAAATGACAAATGTTGCAAATACGTGGATCGCAATGTCACACATCAAGGCAAGTGTATACTAACAAAGGTATCAATAACATGTCGTGACATCGTAATATGTCACAACAAAGAATGTCGTTGTCGCGGACATCTAATTAATTTACAATAATGTATCTCGATGTCGCAACATCAACACGACATGGACTCATCACTGGAAACTAAGAAGTACCTAACATATTTTTTATGTCGCTACATCAGCTGCAACCCACGACATCGACAACCCCAATGTCGCGACATCATCACGACATCACCCGCATATTGAACGCTAAGGCAGCAATTTCGCTTCTTCGGGCGTGATCTCGCCGCTTTTAGGCCCAAGACCTAAGCCTATAAATAAAAGCTTTTTGGGAGTAGTGTGCAACTTCCAGCTGCTTTCATCAAGTTTTAGTGCTTTTTGGGAAAGCTAAAGTCTCATTGTATATATTTTTCTTTTTATTTTTATTTTTATTTTTTCTACAGCTGTTTCTAGATTCGGTTTCTTTTAGGATCAAAATAGTGATCTGATATGAAATTCTGAGTTAGTATTCATGTAAATCGGATTTCATTTCTATCTGAACTTAAATGAAAATCTAGGATTTATTATGGTAATCATTTTTCTTCAGTTTTCATTGCAATCTAAATGAATTCGTTTAATCAAATAGTCATTGTGATTTGTGATCCAGATTTGAAAGGCTAAGCTCATTTTGGGAATAACACTTTGTTAGGATTATTGATTATAAGGGTTAATTTTGTTTTGGGTAAGAAAATTGGAGTGATTTAACTGGTATTACTCCTACATTGAGTTATTCTGAATATCAGTGTTTGGTACCCAAAAAGAGTCAGATCATTGTTCCGATTGAACTCTCCGAGTGACATAGAGTTGAGACTACCTGAGAGTAATGAGCAATCACTTGTGGGTAAACTACACTAATATTATTTGAACTAATACACTTTTGGAATTACTTTGATATATCACTAGTGATGCTCTAACCTCTGCTTACTAGGCTTCCTTTTGGGTGACAACAAGAGTGTGTGCCCAAGACATAAGATCCACTTATTGATTTAGCAACTTAATTCTAAGAGGTTTCACCTCAATTGAGAGGAATGACTTCAACCTTATGTTAGCTGAGACTGTAATCAAGGAAAGAAGAAATTCTTGTCAAATTGATAAATAGAGACACCTGTTACTTTGGAGAGGGTTTACTAAATGCTGTAATGAGGGTAAGCAATTTCCAGTCCTAAGAAATGATTGTGAAGTACTGAGAAGGAAAAATAGTCATATCTTAAAAGAGGAAAAAATCCTACAAGTAGCATTTCAGACCCACTGTCTAGAGATAGAAGTGTGGCAAGCTGTATAGTGAAATGTGTAGTGTTAGGAGAAATCCGTTACGACACTAGTTTGCTCTTGGACAATTCTAAGTTTCATATCCATTAATCTATCTTATTTGGAACTCACAAAGTGATGGTCACAACACTATTTTTCTTCCCTTGTATTTTAGTTCAGTGAACTCTCTAATCATTTACTTTAGAAATTTCACTAGTTTTTTATTTCTTTTTATCTACAAAGATAAATCTATCTTGATCTTTGGAAATTCAAATAGTAAGGATGTTTAGAAGTAAGGGTAGTTAATTTTTAAATTTTTCTAATCGATCCTCATGAGAATGATATATGGACTTAAAATACACTGTATTACTTGTATGACCTGTGCACTTATAGTGATCTAGACCAAACAAATTTTAAAATTAAGCATTTTACATACAAGGCAGAACACAAATTTCATATTTTGGTTTACTCAACAAGTTTTTGGTGCTATTGTCGGGACCGATGAAGTTAGTATTTGCAGCTATGTCGTACTCGGTCTCAACAACAAAGATTAAGAATCAGTTATTTGTCTATAAAACAATCAAATATGGCTCAACAATACTCTCTAATCACTGGCCCCTAAAAGTCTTCCATAGTTCTTTACCTCTTTTGAAGTCCCTCTACTACTGCTATGGGAATGTTTTGATTAACATTCTTTGCTCATCCATAGCTACTTTCTCAACTTCTCTCACCTTCTTCAGATTCCTTAATGTCCTCTCTATCTCAATGTCTAGTGGTAATAGTTGAGCTTCTGATTTCATTTGCATATAATAGGCACCTGCAATAATAAACACATTGAAACAATAGTAAGATCACTTGATAGAATTGATCACAACTTTAGTTGGAAAGATATTTCAATTACTCTAAGAATTTGATAAAGAAATGTTCAAATTAGAAATTCCCTTTTTGGTTGGAATATTAGTATAATAATTCCATGCCAAATCCCCAACAACTGCGCTAAAAATTTGTTGCTTATCCAAGTTGATACTCTTTTTACTTTTAAACTATTTAAACTTCAACTTGGCATTTTTTACTATAAGTGCACAGATCAACAAGTAGTAAAATGGATTGTTAAGTCCAAATATCTTACCCAAAGGGATCTGAGGAAATTTCAAAGATTAAGTACTCAAACTACTCCAGGACATCACTATTTGAACTCCGATTTTTAAGATTGTAAACTAACTATTTAATAAAATAAAAATATTTTTTTTTTAGGCTATTTTCTTTTCTTAAAAGATTGTCTAGACCTAAAACAACTAGAAATTTCTCTAAGATTTAGTAAAACACTAGGAATGGAATTAGTAAAGTAACTATTAGTTTGCATTTTGTTCATAAATGAAATTGTTATGAGTTGAATCCTAGATTGGTCAAAGGGCATTTTAGTACAGTCTTGAAAAACCTTCAACTACCATATATTTCACAATTTAGACCACCATGTTCCAAAGACAAGATTGCATGTGTCTAAAAAGCTACTTTTAGGGTCTAATTCCCATTAAGCCTCCGATGACTTCCTAAACCAGGACTCTTCAACCATTTCTTAGGATTGAAGTTAACTTGCTCCTAAAACCACGGTAGCACAATCTTCCTCCAGCATAATTAGTCCTTCACTCTAGAAAATTAACCAATATATCCACTTCTATTAAAAGAAATGAAGTATTTTGATTAAAATGAGACAAGATCTCAACATATTAACTTAATATACCAAGATATCACTATCATTAACTCCGAGAATACACCTCAGCTATCACTTGAGGGGATCCTTGAAAGCAGGGGTTTAGAACAGCTCCTTTGTTTCATAGAATTAATAAATCAAGCATAATAAAATACACTTCTAAACCAATTATGTCAATTTAGGGTTCAAATCCACAACCTACATTAAATCCTTGCAAACATAATAATCACATAATCAATCCCTTCCTAGAAGGTGCTTAGCCTTCCATCACCGAATTACACATAACTATGACAAGTATTTTAAACAAGCTCATTATAATTATAACTGAGAAAATGAGGAAAATGATTTTAAACAATATTTTCTGCTTCTCTTCAAGTTCTGACAGTAATGGAGCTTGGATTTCAATATTCTCCCCCAAAACACTCAACTCATATCAACTATTCTAAAAAAAAATTGTAGTTTTGATCTACTCAAAACTTCCTAATAAGAAAAATAATCTATAAAAACTTTATTTTTTTCTCTCTCTATCCTTCGCCGCCCCCATTCTACGCCATATCGCTTCCTATTTATAGTCCTATCATTTTTGGGCCGGAATTCTAAGTAGATTTTGTGGACTTTTATGCAAGCCCATAAGATGTTGTGTCGCAACATTCTAATCGTGTCACGTGATGAGAGCTACTAAGTACTATAATTTGTATATGTTTATGTTGCCATTAAGAAGTTTTCCTCATTGTTTCCAAGTGTATTTTGAGTACATTTCGGGTTTTTTTACAAGAGTGCTTGGTGAAGTAAGGAATAGGAAAATTAGTACAAGAGGTGAAGATTCATATCGCATCTACTCGCCTAGCGCCGGGAGGACCTAACCGTCGAAGTGGGAGGAGCCCGCCAAAGTCCGTGAGGGACAAAGAAGGCATTGCGCCGCTACAATATCCAAAGAAGAGACTTAGTATATCACTATCCGTTATAGCGGAAGACTCCATCCAAATTAGCGTAAGGCGACCACCGCGAGCGGGCAAATATAGCCATACAAATGGTTGAGGGAAACCTCAGCCCAATTCATGTGATTCTAGGCAAAATTTCAAGACTAGATATAAAAAGAAAATGAGGAGAGGTCAGCATACTGAGATCGACGTACGGGGTTCGAGAGGGTTCCAAAGCATAAAGGTTTGGGATCGGAGTAAGGAGACGACGAGTGCTCAGATCGAAGCATTGTGTGCACTTTATTTTTATTTTTATTCCCTTCTCTAAACACTTCATGATTTCGACTCTTATGGTTGTACTGATTTTCATTATGTTCTAGTTTTATTTCTAGGGTTTTGACGTAGCTGTTGTAAGGCCAAAGTGATTGACTTAGCTACTAAGGACTATTGCTGAGTCCCCGGCAACGATGTCAAAAACTTGTTAAAGGACCACGTTTATACTCTTTTTACTTTTAAACTAATTAAACTTCAACTTGGCATTTTTATTACAAGTGCACATATCAACAAGTAGTAAAACTGATTTTTAAGTCCAGATATCGTAACCACATGGATTTGATGAAATATCAAAGATTAAGTACTCAAACTTCTCAAGGACATCACTATTTGAACTCCAATCTTGAAGATTGTAAACTAACTATTTAACATAATGAAAATATTTTTGAGCTCTTTTCTTTTCTTACAAGATTATCCAGATCTAAATCAACTAGATATTTCTCTAAGATTGAGTGAAACACTGGGAATAGAATTAGTAATGTGACTATTAGTTTGCATCTTGTACAAAACTGAAATAGTTAGAGGTTTAATCTTGGACTTGTCCAAGGGTATGTTAATACAGTCTTGAAAAACCTTTAACCAGCATACATTTCACAATTTAGATCACCATGTTCCTAAACCAAGACAGCATGTGTCTAAAAATCTACATTTTGAATATGATTCCCTTTAAGCCTTGGATGACTTCCTAAACCAAGACTCTTCAACCAATTCTTAGGACTGAAGTTAGCTTTTCCCCATAGACATGGCAATACAAACTTCCTCCAACATATTTAGTTCATCACTCTGCAAATTAACCAATATATCCACTTCTATTGATAGAAACGAAATATTTTGATTAAAATGAGACAAGTTCTCAAAATATTAATTTCATCGACTAATAGATCACTATCCTTAACTCCTAGAACACACCTCGGCTGTCACTTGAGGGGATCCTTAAACAGGGGTTTAGAACAACTCCTTTGGTTTATAGAATCAATAGATCAAGCATAAACAAATACACTTCTGAACCAATTATGTCAATTTAGAGTTCAACCCCACAACCTACATTAGATCCTTGCAAACATAATCATCACATTACCTATTCCTTCCTAGAAGGTGTTTAGCCTTCCATTAGTGGATTACACATAACAAGAACAAGTCGTTTAAACAAGTTCATTATGATTATAACCAAGAAAATGAGGCAAAGGAATTCAAACAATGATTTATGCTTCACTTCAAGTTCAGACAGTAATGGATCTTGATTTTCAATGTACTCTCCTCACACACTCAACTCAAATCAACTATTCTAAAGAAAAATTAGGAAAACTCTACTCTACATCTACTAAAAAAAATCCTACCAAAGAAAACTCTATTCTACTCTAGCTAAACTTTACTATTGCTACTATTTCCGTTCTGCTCTCCCATTTTTTCTGCTCCCAATCGCTTACTATTTATAGTCTAATCATTACTGGGTCGTAATTCAAGGCAGATTTTGTGGACTTTCAGGTAAGCCATGAGATGATGTGTTGCGACATTCTAATCATCTCGCGACATTATCGCCTTTTATATGTGTATTAAGGCACTGTCGTGATGTTGTCGCTACACTCAACTGATGATTTTTCCTTTTGATTGACTTGAGATTATCATGACACTTGTTTGATTATCGAGACATTCTCTTCCCATCTTGTGTCACCAAGGTTTGTTGTGCCACTATCCTTATGACGTGCAACTGTTAATCTCTAGAATGAATGTTGCGACACCAATATGTGTGTCGCGACATTGTGAGTTGGTCATTGGTCTTCAAATGTGTTGTGACATTCCTGCTTGACACTTCTTTGGGATGAATGTCGCTACATATTTTTTAGTGTCGTGACACTCTTTAGTTGTTTCTCCAGGGAATCTTCATGTTTGTGTTACGACATAAGTGTCAATGTTGCGACACAACTTATGTTGTTTGGCCTCCTGCTATGTCGCGAGATATGTTGAGGTGTTGCAACATTAACTGTTTCTTACCTTAGTCATTTAAGCACATTTTCTTGCTCTTTTTGCTTCTTTTGTCATTGATTCCTGCAAAATAATAACTTTGGTGAATATTCCATAATTTTGCATTAAATTAAGCATTAGGGCCTCAAATATGCATGCAAAAATGGACTTAAAGTTATATGAATTTCATACTCATCAACTCCCCCAAAATTAAAGTTTTTCTTGTCCCCAAGTAAAGAAAAGACTTCTTGCTTGTCCTTGTTGAGTCTGCACTGATTATGTATAATCAAGACATAGACCAAAAACTGTGTTAGACCAATAATCTTGACAAGACTACTAAAGACTAAGTTCAATCTCCAGCAGTACTGCCAAAAACTTGTTTGCCTGGATGTGTGAAAAGTTGTTTCATACTATTGTATATCATGTTCTATAATTATAACTTGTTTTGGTCTAAATCACTACAAGTGCACAGGTCATACAAGCAATAAAGTGGATTTTTAAGTCCAGATATCATTCCCATAGGGATTGATTAGAAAACCTAAAGATCAACTACCCCTACTACTCAAGATCATCACTATTTCAACCTCTAATTGGAATTTTTAATTATCAACATTAAATTGAATGAAAGAATTCTTGTCAATGTTAAATCTAAGTCAATTAGAATTCAAGATTTCACCAAGTAGAACTAACACTAGGAATGGACCAGTATTCTAACTATCAATTTGCATAGTTCCCCAAGAAATACTGTTAAGGACATGAAATCTTGATTAGTCCAAGAGCAGAGTAGTGTAGGCTTGGAATGCCTCCAAACACTACACATTTCACTATTTAGCTTCCCATATTCCTAAACTAGTTCAATGGTTCTAAATAGTTACTTTTAGGATTTGATCCTCTTCAAGATTTGGCTATTTTTCTTAAGCCAGTACTTCATAGTCATCTCTTAAGACTGAAGACTACTTGCCCCCATAAACAAGGTAACACAAACCTTCTTCAATTTAATTGGTATCTCAACCATCAATTCAATACAATTCTCCTTCTCCTTGATTAGAATCTTAGCTAACACAGGATTAAGATTATTCTATTGGATTGAGATGAAACCTCTAAGGATTAAACTGATATCTCATTAAATGGTCCTTATTCCTCAGGAACACACTTCTGTTGTCATCTAGAAGGAAACCTTGAAGTCAGAGGTTAGAACATCACCTAGAAGGAAACCTTGAAGTCAGAGGTTAGAACATCACCTATGATGTATCAGAGTGATACTTAGAGTACATTAGTTCCCAAAATATCAATGCAATATACCCCTAAGTCACTGCTCTTTACTCTAAGGTAATCCATCTCTGTGTCACTCAAAGGATCTCGAGATCAAAGCATGGGAGGCACTTTTCGTATGTTGTATATCGATATATAGAACAACTCATTACCAGAGTAGTACCAATTAGATCAATCCAGTTTTCATACCCAAAACATACAATTGAATTACTGCAAAATAACAATCAAACACTAAATCCTTTCCCAGAGAGCTAAGCCTTCCATGTTTGAATCACAAGTGACAATGACTAGTTGATCATAAAAATTCATTGAAACTGTGATTAAAACTGAATACAAATTAATTCTAGAAATTTTCCAGATTTCACTCAAGTTCAAACAGAAATGAAGCTTGATTTACAAATGTTCCAGCTCAAAATTTCATCTCGGATCTACCTCTACTCCTAAAAGAAAAAAAATAAAAAAAAATGAAAAGAAAAAGAATATATACAAAGAGACTTTAGCTCTTCCAAAAAGCTAAAAGCTAGTTGAAAGCTGTTGAAAAGCCCTTGATCCTAAGATACCTTTTTGTTGCTCTATCTCTTTCTTTTTATAGGGCTCATAAATTTTGGACTGGAATTCTAGGCTGAAATTGTGGATTTCAATGCAGGCCCAGCTAATTTCTTTATCATGACAAAGTTGATCTCTGTCGCGACATTACAGCTCACTTGTGTCTTTAGGCTTTGTTGTGGCTTTGTCACACCATTTTTTTACTTTAATCCTCTTAAGTCTATGTCGCGACAAAGTTTATAAATGTCGAGACATATATGAAGCTTCTATGTCTTGACCCTTTGTTGTGAGTTTGTAGCAACAATACTGACTAACATTCT
Source organism: Tetrastigma voinierianum (assembly GCA_016808115.1). Classification (NCBI taxonomy): domain Eukaryota; kingdom Viridiplantae; phylum Streptophyta; class Magnoliopsida; order Vitales; family Vitaceae; genus Tetrastigma; species Tetrastigma voinierianum. Next base: position 5,124,345 of record JAEQBH010000911.1, on the reverse strand, counting down.
TCTTGAGTGAATGTCGCAACAATCTTTTCTTGTGTCACGACAAAGTTTCAGTATATGCCTAAGATCTCTTCTCTATAATTGTCACGACAATGAAAGAAATATTGCGACAATGTTCTTTGCCCTCTCCTCAAATTGTGTCACAACATACTTTGAAAATGTCGCGAAAAAGTTCAAATGAATTTATCTTGTAATTGTCGCAACATAAGTTTCTGATGTTGCGACATAATTTACATACCCAGCATTGTTAACCTTAGGATGGTTGGTCATGACATTGCAAACTTTATCGCAACAATTGTTCTTGACCTCTTGTCAGCTTTTGTCACGACTAAAGGTATCACTGTCGCGACATACTTCTAGTTTCTTCCTTTTGTTTTGTCGCAACAATCATTTTTTATTTCACAACATTCTTTCTATTACTTCATTGCATTCTTTGTCGTGATATAATTTTGGATGTTGCAGCAATGTTCTGTTGCCATTTTCTTTGTCCTTTGTCGCGAAAGAGCTATCAAGTGTCATGACAAACTTTCAAATGTATTCTGTCTTAGTTGTGTCACGACAAAGTTTTAAATTGTCGCAACAAACTCTTTTTGTCTTCTTCACAAAATTTGTCGCGACATAGCTGTGAAATGTCGCGACATTTTGCAACTATGCTTTTGGGAAATCTCCATGCTCTTTGTTGTGACATAGATCTAATTATTGCAACAAACTTCTCTAGGTTGTCTTGAACTTTTTTCGTGACATAATTCATAAATGTCACGACATTCTGCATTTTTTTCCTTAGCCATTTTTGCTGGTTTTTGGTTCTTTTGTATTAAAACCCTGTAAAACACAAATTTGGGTGAAGATTCCATAATCCTTCATTAAATAGGACCTTAAACTCTAAAAAATGCAAGAAAAATGGACTTAAAAAAATATGAGTTTTGAACTCATCAAACTCCCCAAAACTTTAAGTTTTGCTTGCCCCCAAGCAAAGAAAATATACTTTTGCTTGTCCTCAAGCAATTCAGCTTTTTGAGGCCATTTTTGTTCTACAATAGACATCTTTTTCCTTTAAATCCACAAATTAGTTTAAAAAATGGAAAGTTGTATCATTTTTGAACAAGTTTTAAATCTAGAATGAAGAAGATTTTCAATTAAGTTCACTAAACAAACAAATAATTCATATAGTATAAACAATTCAATTATTTACCCTAATTAGTGAGTGTGTGATGGTCTTCCCCCTTTTTCAATATGCCAAATTAGTTAATATTCTAAGATACTATTCAGGTAATAAACTACTCCCATATTTTTCTAAGGTCCCATAGCCTTGTTGGTCATATTTATCTCCACTAATGTAGGCAAACACTACCTTCAAGATCAAATAGGTCTTTATTTGTAATGTTTCGTTTGGGTATCAGTTAACTCCGGTCATTTTAAGCTCAAGTTTACCCAAGCTGCATGTATTTTCTCAACATTTTGCCTTCATACTGCTCATCCTTTCTTTTCTATTCAACTCACTTTTTCAAAAGCACACCCAAACTTAATTGGATGCATCTTTTTGCATACTCTCCATTTTGGCTTTTTCTTTCTCCACTTTCAGAATTCACATTCAATTCATCATATTATAAGCTTTTTAGTTTTCATTTCCTATCAAAGTTTATGGAATGGTGCAATATTTTGCCTTCTTAAGCTTTCTACCACCCTTAGAGAGCTTTGGGTTAGCAACTCCCATAATACGGACATTAGGTACTAGGTGTCACAACTCCTAAGAACTTAATTGCTCAAGGGAGGAAGGCTACAAGACAAAACTCATTATCCCTGGATACTTTTGTTTTTCAGCTTCTCAATCTTCTGTTGTGAACCTTCTTTGATACATCTTCAATCAATTGGCCCGCTTTTCACATCCTTAATTTTCATCCTTTTTTTCTTTCTATAAAAAAAAAATTTACTCCCCCAAAGTTGTCCTCTTAAATCATTTTTTTTGCACTCATTATGCAATTTGGGAAAACTTAGGGTTATTTACTGAAGGGTTAAGGTTCTGTTATATGGCTTTGATGATGAAATTAGCAATTAGGCTCAAATAATGAACTAGGGTATATGCATATGCATATTATATGGGCAAGCTTCGAAAAGTTCAAACTTCCAAGGATGGCCTATATCATTTCATGTTAGTTATGTTGTCGTTGCCTAGGATTTCACCTTGAATAATAATCTAACAAGTTCTAAGACCCTGGGGGAGACTAAAACTGTGATGGATGTCAGAAGATATCCCTAATTTCAACACAATTAGTTGTAGAGGTACTTTTGACCATGTGCATGTTTTCAGGGTTCACAAAAACTAAATTGTTTACAAAAATAAAATTATGAGTCTTATTTGTTCCATCATTTGTCTAAATCTTCATGAGTCTTGAAATCCAATTTATCCATTAATAACATCACAACTTTCAATTTTCAATTAAGATTACCCTACCCCAATTCCATCTACCAATTTCTTGTTTGGTTTTTAAACAATGTTGTTGTGCTATTGTACAATTCAAATGTTCATTTGATTGATTAATTTATTTCAACAAAATCACATGCAACTTAACAATCTGGATCCTAATTCAACCAAACATTCAAACTCACAATACTCAATATTCATAGTACTCAAATTTTCACACAAGATACAATTGCACATAATTCCCAAAGAGACATGCATTGTATTCATGAGATAATTACAAGAGGTATTCAAGTAAAACAATCATATACAAGAAAGACTCATTTTTTCTTTGTTTCTTTTGGAGATTTTTCTGGAGACTCTACCTTTTATGCTTGCTCCCTTTTATATTTTTCAATTTCCTCAAGGGTTCTTCTTGACATTCTTATTGTACCATAAGTCTCATCTTGAGGTAATGTTTTAAAAGGGACAAAAAAGTATTTCTCCAGGTTCCTTAGGGTTGGTAAATGGTATGGAAGGGTTTGTCACATCCTTAGACACTATGGTATATAGTCAGAAGTTTGGTAGTGGCACTTTCTTCTTGATTCGTGCCACAGTAGGCTGAGCTAAAATCAACAAAATTTATATACACCTAAGTTCCTACTACTGCCGTAGTCAAGCTACCGCGCAGTGATGTTCGGTCTGTGGCCGAACACTGGGATGGTTTTCATCCTAAGAATGATACGCATGAGTGCAAGAAGGTAAGGCTTTCTTTTATTTGGACTTTTTGATTTGCTCAAAAACAGTGGGAAGTAGTTTGAAAAATTTAGGAATGGTAAACTGAAATAAAGTTTGAAAAAGTTAACTTTGAAAGATTTAGTCACTAACTCTGGTAAGTCAGTATAAACAAGTGTCCCTGCTATCCTTCGCATGACAAGCAACCTATAGCGTCCCTAAGTATAACCGGATCTATGTTTAACTAGCAAACCTCACCCTAAAAAAAACAACTCCTATTTGAGTCAACACAGGTAGCATGCCATATTCTTCGCTTTGAAACCCTAGCATTAAATATCATTTCGTAGGTCAGAAGACCATCTAATGAACCACAAGCAGATCTGTAGCAATAAGTATGCACTGTATCCTAAATCATGGAGAGTATTGGCCAAATCAACAACATTCAAAGCTATTCAACCCTAATTTGAGAAGATGAGGACCATAAATACAAGCATTCGTGACTTTCAAGACAAGAGGACAAATATGTATATGCCCCACTACCAAGCTAGCTCCTTCCTCTTCAAAGAAAAGAGGCTTAGCTACATCCTTGGTTATCATCCTCAAGCAGGGGTGTTTGTAGTCTAGAAAGTAAAGGAAAGAGGGAGAGAGAAGAGAGGAAAATAAAACCCCAACTAAAATACGAGACTTTATTTACAAAAATGAAAATTACCACCTTTCTCCCCAAATCGTTGCTTCCAAAATTTCCTCTATATTTATTACAAAAAAGAGAGGGGTTTATATAGGCCACCTCATCACATGAAAATACTTCAAAAGCCTACAAATTTGGCTAAGTTAAAGGACAAGAGAGTAATACACCAAATTTGAAGTCGGTTACATTAAATACAAACATGACGAGGCAAAGAATTTCAGATCGAAGAATTTCGCTAGGTAGTTTAAATCACAAGGCATAGCTTAAAATAGGAAATTTCGCTTGAGCAGTTGGCAATTCGTTAGTTAGCGAAATTCGCTAGCTTAGCTTAAATTTTCGTGAGTAGCTTAGCTCCATGAAATTTCGCTAGGAACAAAGGCTCAGCTTAAACCCCCGGTGTCTAGCGAAAATCCACACTACGAATCCATGAAATTTTCAAACCTCGCTAAATTTTCGCAATCCCAGAGAAATTTTCACAGGCTTAGCGAAAATTGCTGGTTTGTTGATTTTCACGCTTTGTCTCCGGCTCTCTACTCGTATCAATTTTTCACTTCGCCTCTGGCTCATTGATTCTACCGGGTTGATGTCTCGACACTTGAGTTCAAACCCTCATGATTCATCATACATCCCGATATTGAACTTAAAGTGCGCAAAACCGCAAAACAGCCAAAAATACTTAAATGGCATAAGTGCTACTAAGAAGACTCTTGAACACCTAATTGGCAATGACATGATTAATGCGCAAAAAGCACTCAAAACCTATCTAATATGTGGTTCAAAATTGTGACTTTTCGGGCATTAATCACACCCCCAACCGAAACGCCGCTTAGTCCCTTAGCAATGCAAAAACAAAAAGGAGATGCATGTAGTGATTTTCAAAAGGTTAGGATTCAAAAGGTATATGTACATATAAACATCGCTTTTAATCGAAAAAAATCGACATCAAAGTCAGAACTGATATGAAAGAACTAAATCCATACAAGAACAATTCTAGGTCAATCTTGGATCCACGATTCTCAACTTGAATTTCCACCTAAGTCTAATGGTTCTTTATATAACCAGATTACGCCAATAAATTGCAAAATTTGTCCCTTCCCCCCAACCTAGCACTGACATGGCCTTAAGCCGCCGAACCTAGATAAGGATACCACGCACTTCTTTCTTTTTATTCAACTACAATCAGATGCAATGCTTAAAATCTGACTTCACCAAAGTCCTGCGTAACGGGGTCCACCGATGACTTAACCAATTAAGGTTGAAAGCACCAAGCCAAAAGGATCACCGACCACAAACTCTAAAGGCTTCACCTCTGACCGAATGACTTCGAAAATCAAGCACCTACAAATCGTTAGACTCTACCTCTCCACCCATGTAACGAACACTAAATCGATGACTCCCAACCAATTAAGGCTTAGGGCATCGGGTTTCAAAGGCTTTCGCCATACACCCCTTGGACCGTGCTCTGTTTCAAAGGCAAACCACGACTTTATTTTTCTTTTTCTTTCTTTTCATTTTTCCTTCTCGCTTTTTTCTTTCTTTTCCTTTTTTGGAAGACAACATTGGTCTTCAAGTATGGGTAACACAAACCTGTCCTGGGGTTGCCAACATACCTAAGGCCGGCAATGCAAAGCGAAGGAAGCAAACAAATCTACACTCATTGAAACAACTGGAGGCAGGTGAATTCAGCTTAAGGAGAAATTCTCAAGTTGAGCATGTCGAACTTCACTGACCAAAAAATTTAATTCAAGCATGGAATTTGTTCTAGCATAGAGGTGACAAACAGTGATTCAATTTTCCAACAAAAGCAATTAAATTGTCCAATTTGAAGCAATTCAATTGTCCAATTGAAGCAATTCAATTGTTCAATTGAAGAAATTCAATTGTCCAATTGAAAACAAAAATTAGATACACTATAAGTACAAAAGCTCCGCTTTTGGGGAACACCAACCAGCTCCATATAGAAACATTACTCAAGGAGGATCAAAGAGAATGATCTCTCAACCCCCCCGCAGAAAGGGCCTCGAGTCGACTCCATGGTGTCGACTTCCATTGTTGACTTGGTTCTCACCTCCGATTGAATTTGAACCGAGTAACTCGGTCCGAGGGGCACCAAGGCAAACCAAACACCCGCTTTCACCTCGTTGAGTGTATCCCAGAATTCCTGACATTCAAATTTTCCCGTATCCTAACACACCGAGCACACATCATTAGTCACTTGATCTCTTCGCCCATTAATTTGTGCTTGTTGTTCAAGTGAAATATGTTCGGCTCCAATGTCATATTGCCAAATGTGTTGTATGACTCCATTGCAATTGATGATTGTATCAAGTAAAGGGCTTAAATGGTCTTCCTAGGATGATTGGAACATGATTGGGTTCACTGCAATCGCTCAAGAGTCAAGCACTGGGCAAAATCTACCTGCAGGTAGAATCGGTCTATTTTCACCAAGACATCCCTAACTATCCCCTTAAGGATTTTAATCGATCTTATCAAGCCAATGATAGTGTGATGTTGTAAGCCGGTTCACCTAAACCTAACTGCTTGTATACTGAATACGGCATTAGGTTCACACTGGCTCCTAAATCAAGCAATGACTTATCTATGCAATTCCCACCAATATTGATCGATTGTGGGAGATCCCTGATCCTGTATTTGGATGTGGTATTTGCTTTGATTATGGTACTGACTTGTTCAAAGGAGAAATGCCTTCTCAATGCCTAATCCCTTCTTAATTGTGCAAAGATCTTCAAAATTTTCGCATGCTGTGGACTTTGTTTGATTATGTCCACAAAAGAGGTATGTTATCCCTTCACTTGCCTTAGGACCTCTAAAATGCCCGCTTGGCCGGTGATGCCTCTCTTACCTCTAAGCTTGTGGAAATGGAGGTGGTATGCAGATTTCATTGAATCCTCCCCTTAGAGAATACGCCAGACTCGCAATTCTTCTCCTCCTTGATTGGATTCTCTTCAATGTGCTTTGGCATGGGCTGATCAAACTTTTCCACCTCCTCGTGGTACTATAGCCTTAACCTCATCCATTCCTGAATTGTTGGATGACCCGACCTCATGGATTCCCTTAGATTTGGAACTGTTTGTGAAGGAATCTCCTTTCGTATCTCTAGCAACTTGTTGATCTCGTGATTGAATACCGTAGGGTTGTCAATTTTCTGGCTGAGATTGCTCTCGCTCATCTATTCTTTATTCAAGCATAATTTCACAGATCAATCCTTGTGCCGCTTGCACATTGATTCCTTTTTGTTCCTCAACAAAGCCGCTTACCACCTTACCCAAATTCCCAGAAATGGCTTCGTCTACGTGAGGACGAGGATGGTGGCTGCCAGGATTGTGGAGGGGGAACCAAACTTAGGCTCGCCCCCGGGGGTACATGTTGTGGGGCTGGATTCCATGAGAGGTTAGGTGATTCCTCCAATTGGAATTATAGGTAACATATGGAGCATCTATGGGTGGTTTATTTTGATTTCAGACATGGGCATACTCTAGACAAAGGTTCCTGTGGTAATTATTTGACCGAAAATTGAAGCAAGAAAGTCGATGCGCATAACTCATTAACCGTTTGCATTTCGTGCTGATTTTCTCTATTTCCAAATTTCATCCAATCTTCTAAGTAAAGTGTTAGTTTTGGCTTTCATCTCGTGTCTCTCGTAAAATGCGTGCATTGCCTCCCCTCGGGTGGTTCAATGCCCCAATCTTTCAACTTCCCTAGACTAGGTTCATCCTAGCTTTGAGGTTTCAATACATAGTTCAAAAAATCCTATAGCTTCATCAGATGTTTACTCAAAAGTTACCTCCCACACATAGTTTCCAAGAATTGTTTCGGCAGGAGACATACACCATAGAAGTGGTTCACCAACATCCAAGTATCAACCCATGATGTGACGTGCACCGATGGTTTCCAAGTAAATCTCTCCCAACACCGGTAAAATCTCTCACCATCCCGAGCCGCAGCGTATAAATTTGTCTCTTCAAATTATTAGTCTTATGAGCACCGAAGAAATTCTTCAAGAATCTCAAATTTACAAATTTCACCCCACTCGAATGGTTCTAGCCTCAATGAGCTCTGGAAAGCACATTCGGCCTTGTCCTTTAGAGCCAATGGAAATGCTTTTAGCTTCAGCAAATCCATGTCCATCATACCTTCCTGTAGTAAACCTCCCTCAAAACCTCTAATATGAGTGTATGGATTTTCATTTTCCATACCATGATATGTGGGAGTAAACAAATAAGGCCTCACCAAGCATCTTTCGCAGAGGTATGATGCAGATGGGGGCACCACCTGTGGAGGGTGGGATGTGATCCTCATGGTTCAAGCATTTGGATTCATGGGGTTCCCGTTGACTCGTTGTTCCTCGTATGGGATCCATGGTAACGCATACACCACTTCACTTAGCCGTCAAGTGTACTATCCCAGGCACCTTGACTGATGTGTCCCTATCCCACTACATAAACACTGCTACAAAATTTAGAGACAACAAAGAGCAAACTACGCAGCTTGCAAAAGATTAAAGTTAAATAACAAAAATTAAACCGACTAAAAGCGTAAACAAGGCCACCGCAGTAATGAAAACCTGCGCTCCCGTAACTCGAAAGTGACAAAGAGGTAAAGAATACCTCTCACTTGTGATGTTGGATCACAAGTACACTTCAACTTACCATTAGTAGTTTGGCACCATCCCGCAACGGCGCCTATTTGATTCGTGCACAAAGAGGGTCAGAGCTAAAATCAACAAAATTTATATACAATTTGTTCCTACTAATGTCAGAGTTTGCTATCAGAAGATAGTGGTCTAGGGTCAAGACGGATGGGCTTCATCCTAAGAATGATACGCATGAGTGCAAGAAGGTAAGGCTTTCTATTTGGACTTTTTGGATTTGCTTCAAAAACAGTGGAAGTAGTTTGAAAATTTAGGAATGGTAAAAACTGAAAATAAAGTTTGAAAAGTTAACTTTGAAGATTTAGGTCACTAACTTGGTGTTAGGTAAACAAGTGTCCTCGGTTTTATCCTCGCTATGACAAGCAAACCTATAGTCCTCGGCATAACCTGATCTATGTTTAACTAGCAAACCTAACCCTAAAAACAACTCTATTTGAGTCAACACGTAGCATGCAGCTACGGCTCTTTTTTCGCTTTGAAACCAACATTAAATCATTTCGCAGGCTCAGAAGACCATCTTTGAATGAACCACGCATCTAGCAACAAGTATGCACTGTATCCCAAAGCATGGAGAGTATTGGCCAACCAACAACATTCAAAGCTATTCAACCCTAATTCGAGAAGACGAGGACCATAAATATAAAGACACTGGACTTTCAAGATAAGACAAATATGTATATGCCCCACTACTGCTAGCTTCCTTCCTTCAAAAGAAAAAGAGGCTATTAAGCATCTCGAGTTGGGTCATCCCCAAGAGGTGTTTCAGCCTAGAAAGTAAAGGAAAAAGAGTAGGAAGAGAGGAAAATAAAACCCTAACTAAAATACTAGATCTTATTTACAAAATGAAAATTACCAATTTTCTCCCAAATTATTGTTTCCAAAATTCTTCCTCTGATATTATTACAAAAAGAGAGGGGGTTTATATAGGCCACCTCAATACATGAAATACTAAAAAGCCTACAAATTTGGCTAAGTTAAAGGACAAGAGAGTAATACACCAAATTTGAAGCTCTACTATAATAATACAAAAAACATGACGAGAAGCGTGCTGAATTTCGCTTAGGATTAAGAATTCCTGGCTAGGTAGCTTAACACAAGGCATAGCTAAAATAGGGAAATTTCTATTAAGGTTTGGCAATTGCATAGCCAAATTTCGCTAGCTTAGCGAAATTTTCGTGGAGTATAAAAATCATGAAATTTCTTTAGGAACAAGGCTCAGCGAAACCCGGGTGTCTAGCGAAATCCACACTCACTGAACTTATAAATTTTCGCTTAATCAGCAAATTTTCGCAATCCCAAATAAATTTTCTCGCAGCTTAGCGAAATTGTTGGTTTGCCGATTTTCACCGCTTGCCTCCCCCGTCTCTCGCATCAATTTTTCTTCACTTCGCTTCAGTTTTTCATTGATTCTCGGGCTGGTCGATGTCCGACACTTGAGTTCAAACTTCATGATTCATCATACATCCCGATATCAACTAAAGTGCGCAAAAACCTCGCAAAAATGTACCATAAAAATACTCTTAAATGGCATAAGTGCTACTAAGAAGACTCGAACACTTCAATTGGTATAAATGACATGATTAATGCGCAAAAAGCACTCAAAACCTATCTAATATAGGGTTCAAAATTGCACTTTTTGGGCATTAATCACTTCTTGCCTGACATTGTCTTCATGGCCCAATATAAGATGTATGCATTTTGCTAGCTCACGTTGCCTCTTGCCTATTCATTCCAATGTACATCTGTTGTTGATCAATTCCTGAGTTGTGAGCCTCAAGCTATCCTTGCAATGTTGCAAACTGTTCAACCATCCTATATCTCTAAACTCCATAGCAGTTTTCATGCTACAGTCTCTAGCTTCCAGCATTTTGCATAGATTAAATTCTTGCTTCCTTAAATCTTCCCAAAAAAATGTATCTCTAACTCTTAGCTCTTCTCTCCACATTGCATCCCTTTCTTCTATCTTATTTTTCCATTCCAAGTCTCTCTATCTAATTGTGACGGCCCACGCGCCGACCCGACTCGGAGGCCGAACCCGGACCTAAGGACGCAGTCCTCACTCTTCTTTTTTTTTTCTTTTTTTTTCTTTTTTTTGAATCATTTCGAATAATCCAAATACAATTACTTTTCCAAACACATTTCAAATACTCAATGAAAATATATATACGTAAATACTACTTTAAAATAAAGGGGGCCCATCATTTGATCACAAAACTCTTTTTTTCATTCGATATGGCATTTCATGCCCATTTGATCCATTTCCCACCTTTATACAGTGCGCCATTATTAGCCGTTTTCAATATCCAAATGTTTACAAAACATAACCAGAGTTCAATTTTCATAATATTGTTTGTACAAAATGAGTCCAATAATTTCATGCATGCATATGACGGAGCTTTACTTATCCTTTATGTGACTTTGACGATGACTCTGATTCACTACGGTCTACGTCTTCGTACCTGTTCACTCGGTACCTGAGCGATGATAAAAGCAACGCGCTAAGCATTTTCGTACCTCTCTTCCATTTCAATTTTTTACAAATCATGAAATTTTTCTAAACAATTCTTTTTAACCTTTTTGAATGATCAATGCAATACAATACATATATTCATTTCATATACATTCATTTACAATTTATTGATCATTCCAAATATGAACTTTCATATGCAATAAATCATTCAAAACACAAATCATGCATTTCATAATTTTCTTATCATTTCAATTTGCTCCTTAAACGACTTAACCTATGCTTTACGTGATAACTAATCACCTAAGACGGCCCCATTTGGCTACAAGCTAGTATATAAAACATTTTCTTTATAACACAAGATTTAGCCCCGCTTGGGTCAGCCGACCGTTATTAAAAATCAATTCATGAACACTACCATACCGTCTGGCCGTGCTATGGATCAAAGTGACACATCATTACGCTCGCTCAGAAAATTACCACTTGACTCCTTATTGGTTTTACCAAACTATCCTCAACTCGAATTTAACTAACATCTCTATTAAGTATGCTCAAATCATTCATAAGAAAATACAGTATAATATGTACATTTATACAAACAATTCATTTTCAATACTCATGCAATTTTTCATATGCAAATCATTTCACAAATCAATTGCCTCAAATCAATTAAAACAAATCAATATGCTTTTTCTTATAAATCATTTCAGTAATTCAAATCATTTTTTAATCATTCAAACACTTTGGAATTAGAGAGAGAGAAGTGGGGAACTAACCAAAAAAATTGTTGTCCTTCGATTCCTCGCCCCGGGAATTAATTCAACTCGCTTTCTCATAGTCTTAATCCATCACAAATTACAATCATATTAGTCGGGTATTCTAAGGTTTCATTTAGGTCTTATTTCTCTATCCGAATTCCTTATGGTACATTGTCTTCTTATTCTTTTCCTCTACTCTCATCCTGTGAGCATTCTTATCATTCTTTTTAGACATCGATATGCCTCATTTTGACGAATTTTCTGGGTTCAATGGAGTCCAAATTTGGATACACTTATTTCAGGGATATTTGTTCTCCTAGAAGTCTAGTTTACCAAGAAATTTGAATCACTCAAGTCAGATGAGGATGGCTACAGTGCCAAAACAAAACATGGGCTTTCTGGGAAATTCTTGACATCTCCCTAAAACCTAACATTTTCTTAATACAAAATTCCTCATTTGAGGACCACAACCAATCAAACAACCAAAAACAACTTAGAACAACCAATAAAAACACTTTTATTCAAATTTGGGGTTTTCCCCAACCCAAAAACAAGAAAATGGGGGATTAGGGTTTGGTTTACTTACATCCAATCTCTTTCAATCTTCTTCTTTCTTCTTCATTTTCATTTTTATCACCTAATTCCTTGATCCTACGAAGGAAAATCACCAAGTTCCTCTCTTCTTCCTTTCAAACCCAGGCCCTACTCTCTCCCTTGCCTGCAAATGTGGGTTATGCATTCAAAGCACAAAAATTATCTTTGTTCATTAAGGCAGTATGGCTACATAATTAATTCATCATTTCTTTTTTTTCCATTTTAGCCGATTACTTTCTATTTCTCCATTTCATCCTATTTATAATTTTCTTGTAATTTATTGCTCATTTATGATCTTTAAGTCCTCATTTGACCTTTTTACCAAATTTATTTAGCTCTTGTAAAATTTTCGCCTTTTTATCATTTTTTCATTTTTAGCCATTTAAACTCCGAAAAAATATAATTTAATTTATTTTACACCCTGAACATGTTATAAAACTGTTAGGGTATTATAGGACGTTACACTAATTACCTCTTCCATGTATTGGTCTCTCTTTCTTAGTTCTGTATCCAGTTATTCATCTCTGAGTTACAATTAGAGTTTCAGTCGGTTGTCTCTTTCTCTCATACCTTGCTCCATTCTAACCAACATATCCATGATATATGCATTGTTGCTTTGCTACCTAGAGCTTTCAGTTGGCTCTTAGTGATATTCTCTAGCATCTAGAGATAGATTTCAGATTAAGCTCATGCTCTTCTACCTCTCTCCTCTTCCTTTCACTGAGCTCACCACAATAGCTTGCTCTATCTTTCCTTCATCACAACACCTTTCTTCTTCCCAAGTCTTTTCACCCTCCTAGTATACATATAGCCTAGTATGGTAATGGATCGTGAATCGACTTCTATAGCTATTAGTATTTCGTAATCGACTTCTCGATGATTTTTCCCACATTTAACTTATATCCTTTTATAATGGAATACAAAAGTAATGCCTCTTCCTTTCTCAATGTGCTGAGATGTTTTAAAGGTAGGAAGACTAAACTGAGGAAGTAAAGCCATACTTATGCTACCTCAGTCAATGATCATCTTGCAATGGATTCAAATGGGTTACTTCTGGTTGAATGCCATTCACCTTTTCCATTCGTCAACGGCTCAACAATCTTCTGAAAATTTAGATCCTTCTACAACTTCTTTAACTTTTATCCATCTTTCTACTCTTTCAGATTATAGGTCTTGATGATCTTCTCCCTATTGAAGGAGATCCATTTTCCTCTGACGTAGCAACTCCTCTCTTTCAAACTGTAGTTTGCAAAAATTATCTCACCACCACAAGAACCTAACTAGTTTGTGCCTCGCATAAGAATCTGCTCTTTTCAATCTCCTCCCTAAATGGTGAAATTAGCTTGTTGAAGCCTCTCTCCCCAATGAAATCCTTCTGCAACAATGTTTGTTCCATGACAATGTGCGCTCTTTCATAAACAAGATCATCTACTTCCAAGTCTTCCCCTTGCTCTATTTCGACTTACATCTCTTCCTCTTCTACTCTTGTATTGCCTCTTCTATTCTTGTTTCAGCCTCTCTCATCATCTTGAATAGCTACAATCAAGCCTGTAGCATTTCTTCTCGCTGATTCCAAATACACCTTCCATCGCTCTCAATCAAAATTTGGGATGAGATGGCCGCTTCAAACATTTTCGCCGCTAAACTGGGCGCTTTAAAGTTTGTAGTTAAGGAAGGTTTCTAAGGCTCAATGGCTTGAGAGATGAAAGAGATATTTAAATTTTGAATAAAAGTTCCAAAATGGTTGATGCCCTCTTTTATAGGTTAGAGAATATGTTGCGATAATTAATATGTCGCAACATCAAAATTCCATGTTGCGACAAAACATTAGCCTGAAAACCTAAAGTTTATGTCGCGACCTTTGACATTTGTGTCGCGACATTCAAATTACTAGTAGCAGAATAGAATTGTTGCAACAAATATTTCTATGTCACGACACATAAAATAAATACAGTTAGAGCCTACACAATGTCGTGACAAAGATCCTCCAGGCAAAAAATCCAATGTCACATTGCAAACTATTAACTTTCTAAGTGAATGTTTATTGCGACAAATATTTTAAATGTCACCACAATAAAACACACTATCATAACATATTTTTGCCTTAAGCTGATAAGGGCTAGAATGGTATTTGTTGCGACAAAGGGAAATTGTGTCGTGACAAAATATATACTTTCAGCTCAATTTTCATTTGATTATAGATTTGACTCCTCTACAAATAAATGTTATTATTTCAGTAAAGAAACAATGCATTTCCACCACTCAACCATGCTTAGAAAATAAATTTAACAAATATAAAGCATCTCAGACCTACATGAACAGCTTAAATTGATTCTTTCACCAAACATTGTATGCAATTATACATAAAATATATGAATTTAATGAGGAAGCTGCACTTGGAAACTTCTCAATCAGAGGCCATCTTCTCTTCAATTTTTTGTGGAGTTCATTCATGCCTAAATTTCTCTTTGTCAATAGCTTCAGTTCCACAATCAGCTTCTTTGTCCTGAAATCAAGCCAAAAATTTTTAACTATCATAAATTCCAAACAAAACTAAAATGAAACTAGTCGATTAATTAAACTAATCAAAATACACTAAATTAAACAAAATCAAACTGTAAAGTAAAAATAAAAATTGCTTGGGTTGCCTCTCAAATAGTTGCTCAATTTGATGCCTTTAGCTAGACATTTGTTGTACTTTGATCTCTTTTTAGCAATCTCCTTTAATCTCTTAAAATATAGGACTGTTCCTCATTCAAGCTACCTCCCAAATAATGCTTCAGTCTTTGACCATTCAATTTAAACTTGTTTCCTGAATTTGATTTCAGTGTAATTGCACCAAAAGGTGTAACTGATATCACTGTGTAAGGACCACTCCACCTTGATTTGAGCTTTCCAGGAAACAATCTAAGCCTTGAGTTGTAAGCGGTCCTGTAAGCCCACACTGCATCATCTAGCTTTACTGACTAGTCTTTTCTGCTTATGCTTACTGTCTTCTCCAATATATTCTTTATCTCCCTATTAGATATTTCTGCTTACCAAGGGTGATCAGTCAACCCCATAACATGTCTAACTCCATATCTGCTCATGTGCTTTACAAATAATTTGTTTGCAAAATGGCTTTCCTCATCACTAATGATTATCCTTGGGGCTCCATATTTGCTCAAGATGTTTCTTTGAATAAACCCCACCACTGTGTTGACATCATTTTTGGGACAAGCTATAGCTTCCACTCATTTGGATACATAGTCATAGCAAGGAGAATCTACAGGTTTCCAAATAAGGGTGGGAAGGGTCCCATAAAGTCTAACCCCCATACATAAAAAATTTGCACCACTAAGATTCCTTGTAGAGGTATTTCATTTCTTATGTTTATGTTGCTCATTCTCTAACATCTATCACAATGCTACACCATTTCATAAAAGTCTCTAAATAGAGTTGGCCAATAAAAACCTGACTGTAGAATTTTATGGGTTGTTCTGTCTCCTGAAAAATGTCCTCCATATGGTGATGCATGACATTTTTCTAAAATTTCACCTTATTCTGCCTCTGGTACACATCTCTTGATAATCTGATCTGCTTTTTTTCTAAATAGCAATGGGTCATCCCATATATAGACTCTGGAATTAGTCCTCAACTTTCTTTTTTATTGGTAGCTGAATTCTGGTGGCATTAATTCCATAAGCTAAGTAGTTCACAATATCAGCATACCAGAGCACTTGAACCGATACCGGAAAAAACTGTTCATTGGGGAAATTTTCTTCTATTTCAGTCCCTCTTTCATCTTCAATAAGCTTTTCTAATCTTGATAAGTGATCAACTATCACACTATCACTGCCCTTATTGTCCTTAATCTCCAAATCAAATTCCTATAGCAATAAAACCCATCTAATTAGTCTTGGTTTTGCATCTTTCTTTGCCATCAAGTATTTGATTGCTGCATGATCAGTGTGCACTGCAACATAAGACCCTAATATATATGGTCTAAACTTCTCACAAGAAACGACCATTGTTAGCATTTCTTTTTCAATGGTTGAGTAATTCTCTTATGCTTAATTGAAAGTCTTGCTAGCATAATATATAGCTCTGAAGGTCTTATCAGTTCTTTGTCCCAACACTGTTCCCATTGCATAGTCATTGGCATCACACATGATTTCAAACGATCTACAAAATGGTTTGGAAATTTTTGAGAAGTCCTTTATAAATCTTCTATAGAATCCAACATTTCCTAAAAAACTTCTAATCCCTTTTATCGTAGTAGGTGGCATTAGAGTTTCAATCATAGAGACCTTTGTGTGGTTTACTTCTAGTCCAGCAACATAAATTTTATGCCCCAAGACAATAACTTTTATTACCATGAAATGGAATTTTTCCCAATTCAAAGATAAGCTTTTGTCTTGGCATCTCTGAAGTACAGTTTCTAAATTTTTCAAGTAGTTCTCAAAACTGGATCCATAAACTGATAAGTTATCCATAAAGATTTCCATAGCCTCCTCCACCAAATCTAAGAACATGGACATCATACACCTTTGAAAGGTGGCTGAAGTGTTACATAATCCAAATGCCATCATTCTAAAAGCAAAGGTGACATAGGGACATGTAAAGGTGGTTTTCTCCTGGTCCTCAGGGGCTATGGCAATCTGATTATATCCAGAATATCCATCAAGAAAACATAATTAAGAGTGTCTTGCCAACCTGTCTAGCATTTTATCAATGAAAGGCAAAGGATAGTGATCCTTTCTAGTGGCAGTGTTCAATTTTCTTTAGTCAATGCATACCCTCCATCCTGTTATAGTTCTTATTGGAATTAATTCATTCTTCTCATTTCTAATGACTGTGAATCCACCCTTTTTGGGAACCACATGAACTAGGCTCTCCCAAGGGCTGTTTGAGATTGCATAAATAAATCTTGCATTCAGCCACTTAAGCACTTCTTTTATGATAACTTCTTTCATAACTGGATCCAGCCTTCTCTGATGTTCAATTGATGTTTTTGCATTGTAAAACATGGGAAAAATAGAAGCTTTCTAAAAAAAGGAAAAACAATAAGTTGCCGCCACAATATAGGTTCAAAACCGAGAAATCTTCTAGATCTCAAATGACAAAAAGGACCTTACCACTGGATTCGTCACGTGAAATCTAGTTACCCAAGCGAATTTTGTTGAATTCTAAGATAGTTGAAATTTCACATTTTTTGAGGCAATTAATGTCAGGTGACATATGGCAAGCCATGTGTCAAAATGCATGCAAGTGGGAATGTGTATAAATAAGAGGTGATACCAGTTCGTAGAGGAAGGGAGGAACAAAAAGGAAAGGAGAAGGAAAAAGGAAAGGGAGAGAAAGGAAAAAAATTTATATATTATATATATATATATATATATATATATATATATATATATATATATATATGAGAAGCAGGGGAGAGAAAAAAAGAGAAGGAAATCGGGCGTCATGGTTAGAACCTATCGAACTACATAGTACTAAAGTCCATATTCGACGAGGGCTACACTCCAAGAGTTAGGGATTCCTCTTACTTTGGTTTATGTCCACCCTAAGGGGCTGTTTGTAAAATATGGGAATGCTACCCTGTTTTGATCCTACGGACTGGACGGATTTAGCATCGATTTTAGGTTAGGAAATAGAGGGAATTTAGACTCGGGCCCTTTATATAAATTGTAGTTGCATCTGTGAACTTGATGTTAGGCTTTTGAATTACCTAAATCGACTCCTCTACATCCTGCTATGGTCCATATTTCTCAGACTTCCCACTACTTAAGTTGTCTCGCCTTGTGTCCTGATTTTTGACCTGGTTTTCGGTGTTGATTTCATACTAATTTTGGGACATAAATTTTAGACTGAGGTTCAGGACTATCCCGTTCCCGTGTGGGGCCGGATGTGTGGCTGGATGTGTGGCCTGAGTACGGCATGTTTGTAGCCTGAATTTAGACAGTCCTGAGGTTGGATCTAGGTTGTTCTATGCTCGGGTGGTGACATGTTTATGTGGCCTATGATGGTTGTATGTGTGGACTACTTTGTGGGCATCTCTTATGCCACAATTAGTCTTGAGAACTGAAGTCGTATTCTATTGTTTCTTTGGCTGACAAAGCATTTGATAGATTGTTGATATATGAATTTAATATATCGACATTGAGATGAAATGTTGGAAATCATAGTATTCGAAGTGTAATTTCATCCATGATACATGATTTATTGTTGCTTTCTCGGACTAAAGACGAGTACAAATTTATGACACTATTACCTAAGGACTGTCTAATCCCCAAAGAATAATGAAACTTGTTAATTATATTTCTTTGAAATTATACCGATTAAAAATGGTTTCCTTAAGACTAATAGATAAATTCCTTCCTGGTTTTGATCCATGATTCCGTATGTACATCGAACAAGTACAAAGTGGATTTAAGTCCAGAGCATCATCCCACATGTAGATCTCAAGAATTCAAGCAATCAACTACCCTGACTACTCAAGCCTCTATACTAATCGACTAAGGACGGTAAATTGATATATTCCTAGCAACCTTTAAAAATAATGAAAGAATAACGATATGTAAACTAGAACAAAATGAAATAATGCTTAAAACTAAAATAAAAGAAATTAAAGAAATAGATCTATCGGGCATTAGTTTTAAAGGAGCATTGAAAATACAACTGTTGTGAAACATCAATTCCGCAAACTATCACTATGTAGCTTTTACTCATGAACTCGCATTTAGAATCATTCAAGGAGAAGGTAATGCCATGTGGATCTCTCCTAATGATATTTCATCATCTAATCTTCCCCCCGTTTCTCCTCTTCAATGCGCAGGATTAGATAACTACTTTAATCCGAGCTGCCTCCCCACAAGCGGGTATTTTTCTTTTCAATACTTCATACCTGCACATGGACCTGTAAACCTTAGCTCCTAAGACATAAGCTAAACATTGGTTTATTAATTATACTGGGTTTCTCATCCTCCAAATTGGAACAATTCATTCTTCCTTTGATTAGATCCTTGCCAACACGTGGATTGAACTTATTGTCTCGACCGAGGCGAACTCTCTCGCTCTTTGCATTCTTAATTGATGTCATCCAACCCATTCCTCGCCTCAAGTGAGAAGAAGATTTATCGATTAGAATTTACAGAGAGTCTATTAGATCCCCAATATTAGGTCTCAAGATACCCTCTGACATTGTCTAAAACTCTGCACGCCTCTCTCTGGTGTCACCTGTGAGGGCCTCCTGGAATCGTGTGTGAGTACTTTGGAAACAATCCTAATAAGGTATAGGACACTAATATTTGGACTTATTACAATAAACAAAACCAGCTATAGTAGATTCAAGTCCTAAGTCCAAAGGACTCATAAATTTATGCGTAGAAAAAGATAAATTCCTAATAACAGAAATCTTAACGGAAGCTAGGGTTTCTAAATTACTCATTACACTAACGAGCCCTTTGATCAAAAGAATCATCAGAGATCGTGAATCGGTTTAATTCCAAAATTTGTTTGACTTCAAACGAACCATGTGAATTTTAAAGAAATTCACATTCTCGATTCAAATTTTCCTAACCCCAACAACCATCATCCAGATCCGTAAATTCAAAAGAAGCTAGCCACCCACTTAATCTAATCTATAAAATAACAAAGAAACAAAGAAAAAGAAAAATAAAATTAAACTACACGAGTCTTCTGGCAATCTTACTTCTCTTCTCGAAGCCGCTAAGAGCCGCTTCTTTCGCAGCAAATGCAGATTTATAGGTTTGAAGTTAGGCCCTAACTTCGATGCACCTATTTGTATATTTCAAAATAACTGGCCTATTGTTTGTTCATGTCGCGACTCCATTTTTTTGTCGCGACCTTGACTTGATGTCGCAATCTTCTTCATCACGCGACTTCACTGCTTCGCGTATTGAGTCGTTTCGATGTTCTTACCAATCATACATCGCGATTTCATCTTTCCCCGTATTTCTCGGGATCGGTTATGGTGTCTCTACTTAATCATACGTCGCGACTTCATCTTTCTGCATTGTGATCTCTTTTGAGGTCGCACCAATCATACGTCGCGACTCTCGCTTTTCCGCTCGCCCGTAGCGTGCTTATCCGCTGCAACTTGCCTTTAACACCTCGATCTCGGCGTCGCGACAAATAATGACGCCGCGACATCTCCTTCGCCTCAGGAGCTCTTTCGAGGTCGCTACTTCAATCATACGTCGCGACTTCACAAGTGTTATAATAGAGCTCTTTTGATGTCGTGGAAGTTTTACTATTGTCGCGACTTGTCTTCAAAGATCTCGTATGATGCACTACGCGTTAACGATGTCGCCACCTCCATTTTGGCACCGATGTCGCGACTACCAAAAGACGTCACACCATAATCCCTTGCAATCTGATAGCGACTAATCAAGGACGCCGTGACCTTCTTTCATTAGAATCGATGTCGCGCTGACTACTAAAAAGATCGCCGCGACTTCACCTTCACTTTCCAACCGAATGCTGACTACCAAAGGACGTCACATCTTATAATTCAGTTAGTTTACGTCTCTATCTGCTCTAATCGTCGATTTCTATGTTCAGCCTCTTTGAAGTCTTTTGTTGCAACTCTAATCAGTGTCACGACTCCATGTCTATCGCTGTTGAATTCGTCGCGACCAAAATGGTGTCGCAGATATCTGATCCATTTTCATTAGTTCCGGTCGCCCGATTTGGAGTTTATGTCATACCTCGCAAGTATTTTTCATTATCACAAAGTCGCGACATCAAGCCCTTTCTTTCAAAATTAGCTGCGACTTCCTTTACTTGAGAAGGCCGCTCTGTGGCTTTGTAGTCACTCGTCAGCGCGACCGCTGGCTGTATCGACGTCATTTATCCGTTTGCGTCGCAACGCCGCACGATGCGCTGCAAACAAAATAACTTCTTCATTTGACTATTTCTTTTATTCTCGACTTCAAGTCATACTCTCTTGTCTCAACTTCTTCCGCAGGTCATGATCACTTATTCACTCTTCGCTTCTTCAAAGCCAAATTTGTCGAGGTCGACTGAATTGCCTGGAAACCCCACTCCCGCCGCGACTCTCGCTCCGGGCTTTGACTTAAATTCTCACAAGTATCATTTCATGATTTTTGCTAAAATTTGATTTTCTCATTCAGATTTTCCTCAAGAATTGGAATTTGATTCAATTATCATTTTCTCGCAAACAATTCATCATTATTCTCATTATAAACTCCTTTAAAAATGTATTAAAAATTCATGAGTTTTTGGACTCATCAAATTCTAAACTTAAAAATTTTGTCGTCCCTAAGCAAAGAAAAGAAGAAATTGCTCATTCCTCAAACAAATAAGCTTAGAAAATTTTAAGGACATTTTTCTCGATTTATTCCACATTCTTTTCTCATTCCACCCTTCCCGATATGGAATTAAGAGATATCACTATTATTTCAAATTTCGCTTTGATGCAAGAACATGGCCTCGCGCATTTATCACAAAATTTCTGACAAACTAATGTATTTAAACAGCTATTTAACAAGTCTTGTTCTCAGGTGTGTGTGTGCAGGTCATCAATCCTTTTCAACTTCCTATTGAACTTAGTTGATCTTCTGGAAGTTTTCTCAGGTTGTTTATCAAAGTCTATGCTTGTTTTCATATTGATTCCACTAATGTATAGGAATTCAACTTCAAAATCAATGAGAGCTCTTTTCGTGCTCAGAATGTCGGGCCTAGGTAATCGGGCAGATAATGGAAAATTTTAGGTTGTGAAATTACTCCAGGCTCATCTTGTCTCTACTACTGTTGCCTCCAACTTTCTCCTCTTTTTCTTCTTTGTTCCTTCTCGATTCTCCTTAATCTCAAAATTATTCCTTTTGAATTCTTTGATGAATCTCACTCTTCCATACGCATTTAGATTCAAAGTGGTATTTCTTTGTTATTTAACTCTTTTCGCTTCTTTACTTCTCTATGATTTGAATAGTGCAATGTTTTGTCTTCCAGGCTTCTATTACTCTTAGAGAACTTTGGGCTAGCAACTCCCATACTGGGCCGGTATTAGTGCTAGGTGCAAACACCCTACGAGCTTAATTTGCTCAAGGAATGAAAGCCACAAGACAAAACTTATTCTCTTATTTCACTAGCTTCTCGTCTTTACTTCTTCAACCCTTCTTGTCAAAAAATCGGGAATACATTCCCCCAAACTTGTTTCTTCCTTTATACTAAACTTTTCTTTCAATCCAAACTGATAATTGGGTCTTTACCTGTGTTTACAGAAGGGAAGGGAATTTCGCCAATTGTCAGTTGTTGAAGAACTAAGGCTCATTTTGGCTCAAATCGTGAACTGTGAGAATATGCTTTTACATATTTTTGAGGGTAGGCTTGTGCTACCTGCCGCTGCTGATGGCCTCTTATCATTTCCTGCTGGTTGTTTTCTACCTAGGATTTTACCTCAATCAATAATCAAACAAGCTCTAGGATCGTGGATCTAAATCTCGATTTCCTGTATTGTTCCTAATTCCTCTCAAAAGTTTCATAAGTTTTGTTGACCAATGTGTATGGTTTCTTCAAGACTTGTACTTATTCAATTTATACTTACATTATTTACAAAGTATTTTGTTCTATTAGAAACAACCAATTTTTCCAATTTTTGCAACTAAATCAATCTAAATAGAATCAAGAAAATGTTCCTAATTCGCTTATTCATGCCTCGATTTTGCACTTATTTGTGTTCAAATTTATCTCCTAGTTAAACTACTTTACCAGTTCATTATGACATTTCAACATTTTCATTCTTGAACTAAATCCCAATGTTATTTTCCTCCCAACAAGTCAAGCAAAGAGTAAAACATAAGCTAACTACCGAAACAAACATTTCTTTTTTCACAAATTTTCTTGTTTTATTTATGATGTAATGCAAATGCTGAGAACAACAACGTGAAGAGGGGGGAAAGCATGACAAATCAATGGGAAGGCCCATTTTTTCTTTTTTGATGGAGGAGCAAAGATGTTTGCGGATCCACATCAAGGGTGCTGCAAATTAGATTGGAACCCTAGGAAATTTCATTTCTGCTTCTTCTTCTTCTTGATATTCTCCCTTCAATCCGTCTTCAAGGATCAATTCATTTGTAGATCAAATCTTTATTCAGATCATCTTGTCTCGCGGCCCAAAGTGTGTCATGGCGTCTATTTCAAATATGACTTCTAAAAAATTTGAAAGATTGTTGGCTAATCAAACTAAATTCTCAAGCCGCATCTTTCTTTCCGTAGGAATCCTTATCACTAAGCTCCTTGATCTCTGCCTTCCATCTTCTTTCAAAATCCTTGAACATTGAAGTGTATAGGAACTTGAATCCCTTGATCCTCGCTCCTTAGTCTTGCTTCGATCTACATCCTCGTTCTTTATGAGCTTGAGAAGTCGAGAATCCGGATCATACCGATCAGTTTGTAGAACAGATTCACAAGCTTAGCTTTAACTTTCAAGAGATCTTGATCTCTTTCTTCCATTTCCTTTAAATTTCTCCTCTTACTCGCCTGGTGATCTTTTTTATCCAAGCCCCTCCTTTCTCGCTTCATCTCTTCTTCCCATTGTCAGATCTCTTCTTTTCATCTCACTTCATGCATTCTCTTCTCTTCTGCCTATCTCTTCTTCCCAATGTTGATCCCTCTCTCTTCTTCACTCATAAACCTCTTCTCCTCGAACTTTGGCCGGAGGTCCACTTTCTCTTCTCTTTTTCCATGCTCTTCGAATTGAACGAGCATTTCCATTATTTGATTATCGCTCTGGCCCTCGAGCTTTCTCCGTGTTCTCCGAAACTACTGCTCCTTATCAAAGAGCCGGTCAAAGGAGTTGAGAAATCTATGGGGCTTCTATCTTCTTGCTCTCTATCCTCTGGAAACATAAAGTATCCCTTCTTTGATGTGTTTAGATTTTCTTCTCCCGCTTCCGCTAAATTTAAAAGTGTCTTCTTCCCAGGTTGCATTTTCATTTCATCTTGAACTGCTCTACCATGACCCTTTTTTTCTTGATTGCCTCGTTTACTCCCACGAGTGAGTGGTGACATTTAGAGCATCTTCTTCTTCTCTTTCCCATGTTCCCTTCACACTACCTCTAATACATAACCCAGGATGGTTGGCCGAGCCAGGATCAAACCCCGTTTATTACCTTCATGATACCATTATAGAATCTTTTCAATAACTGCTCCAAAGATCAATCTTATCCTCTTCAGCATGGCATGTAGAAGGATTGCTTGCTCTCTCTTATCAGGCAGACGTGTTTTTCTGGGGTGTGGACTGCACAGATGATAAGAAATAGAACCACACCTTTGCCTCCCTCTCTCTTGGTCAAATCTCCCCGTCGTGGTCTGTCTCCTTTCCTTTCTTCCACTCGCCTTACCGTCCTGTTAATTTTCCAAGCTTCTCACTAGGCTGTTCATCGGCCTGAATTTTGATCCATTTTTCCGTCTCCATCCCATACATCTCATTAATACTTTTGCTTCATAAGGCACCTAGACTCCTCGACATAAATGTAGTTCCTTTCCTCCCTACCGTATTGAGTAAAATTTCTGACGATCGTCGCATAACCGTATTCTCATGCTCAGAATTCTCCCCACCTCGTCGCTTCATCACCCCTTGAACGGTGAGATAGCTTGTCAAACTCCTTCTCCTACAAATCCCTTTCCAGCCATAAAGCCCGCCCGAGAAAGCTTCTTCCGAGACTGAATCCCGCTCTTCCTTCTTCATGTTTTTCCTTCCCTCTTTCCTCGTTGCTTTGTAACTGATTGAACTTCTGGTTGTTCCGAATGCCCGGTTTCCTTTCGCAGTTCCGCATGAACTTCTCCTTCGTCTCGAGTATACTCCATGATTTGCTCAAATTTATTTAGAGTCAAGGTTCGCCATTTAGAGAAATCGAAGGTTCTAGGAAGAGTTCTGGTTTAGGTTTGCAAGAATGGAAACCAGAATATGCAAGACGAAAGGTCAGGATTTGTTTCAAGGGGCTGAGATGGTATGAGGGAGTTTTCAACGCCTGCAATTCAATTATTATCGCGCTCTTATGACTTCATTTATCTGCGCATGCCGCGACTTCTAATTAAAGGTTGCACAGGTGGCTGTCATTAAATTCTAGGTACAATTAAAAATTACTACCAAGTATACTTGTTCTTATGTTGCGACCTATTCTCGTTTGTCGTGACATAAGTAAACCGTGGGAAGACAAGCATCGGGTCACAAGATCTGTGCATTTTATAAAATACTGAGTTTGCCACACCCTCACCACTCTTGAAGCGAATGGTTCTTTATGCGAATTGCAGCTCAAGCCGCGAGCTCACTGATGTCGCGACATAACTTTGGTCGTGACCGTCCCTTGTTCTTCCTTCCGCATCACTAAGTCAGCGACCAACTCCGCCGCGACATCACCCCTCACGCGACTACCGCACTCGCCTCAAATTTGATGATCGTACGCCTTTTCACTTCTTATTAATTTGCACATTCTAGCATCCATTTAATCCTTCCCATTACGCATTCAAAAATGTATTCTATTCACTTTACAGAATCTATGTAGGAGAAAATTACTCCTTTTTTCGATTTGTTTCTGTTTCGTGGAACTGCCGCAAAGAATCCCGGAGCCTGCTCCTTCTCACCCACGCCTATCGATCTCTTCATCCGCATATTGTAACAATTCCAAAAAAAAAAAAATTAATCTGATACTAACTTAGCAATTTCTAACAAATCATGACTAGAACTAAAAATTCAAAACGCTGCAGAATAATAGAAAAATCTGAATCTAAAAATATAATATTACCTATCCTGTCAAGCCTCCCAGAGTCGCTTCCATTTTGAGTCCTTAGTCGGACTAGTCGTTTTTAAGCTTTCTCTCTTTTAATTCACCAAATTGAGTTCTTCCTACTCTTTCTCCCCGAGATAGTGTTTCGGGGCTTCTTGCCCACACTTGAATTCTTCCCAAGATCGCTCCCGAGTGTTAGCTACTCCAAAGATAGTACTCGACACCACACCGTATATGGTCCACTCCATTTTGATTTCAGCCCCTGAAATAATCTTAACTGGAGCAACAAAGAAGATCTTATCCCCAAATTCTCCGAACTCTTTCCTCGTAATCCTTGATCATGCCATTTCTTTGTCTTGTTCGTATATTCAGCATTGTCATAGGCTTCGCTTTCGCTCTTCCACTATTCATTTGAGAAGTCTCTTCCTTCTTCAGAATTTTGAAATCGAAGTTTAGTCAGTTTGATGGCCCATGGCTTTGTATTCAGCCAAGAGGAGGTGACATGGCTTTCCAAAGACAAGTTCAGATGGGGACATTCCACTGGAGTTTTAAAAAGCAAAATCCTGTATGCCCATACGTATCCTCGTGCTTCCAAAGACCAATCTTTCCTGCTAGAACTCATAGTCTTTTCCATAATTTTCTTATTTTTCTCTAAATTTCAAATTACCCATTTGTTTAAGGATGATAAGCCAAGCTCATAATGTGTTTGATAATTACATCTCGTTTCATGAGTTTGTCAAACACCTTATTTGGTAAAAATGGCTTCCTCCATCACTAATTATGGTCTCCGGTGTCCCAAATCAAGTAAGAATATTTCTTTGTAAAACCCCACAACCTGTATGGCATCATTCTTAGGACAAGCCGTCAGTTTTCACTCCATTTTGATACAACTACGCTTGGGAGTATGAGTATATTTCCAAATGACACCGGGAAAAGGCCCTATAAAATCAATTCTATACATCAAACAATTGCAACTACTCAGATACCTTGCAGGTGGGCATCTCATGCCTTTGTTGATATTTCCCCATTCTTGGCATTGATCACACAACTTTTACCCATTCGAAACAAGCCTTAAAATCGCAGGCAAGAAAACTCGACCACTTTCAGGGTTGTTTATCTTCCCAGTGTCCTTCATAAGGTGATGCACATGACATTCTTGTAAAATTCGCTTTGCTCACTTTCTCGGTACACATCTCCTTATAATCATATCAGCTCCTTTTAAATAAATATGGAGGCATGTAGTACCCTATCGCCCCATCCTTTTCTCTCATTGTATCAATTCTCGTGGCATAATCTCCACAAGCTAAGAAATCTACACACAAGATACTGTAGATTGGAGTGACAACCAAAATAACTCCGCTCATCCGAAAATTTTCTCGCTATTTCTCCGCCTGCTGCGCTGGGTTCTCTACTCTTGACAAGTGATCGCCTATCACATTGTCACCGCCTCTTCTTGGCCTTTAATTTCTAACCACCTCGCAACAATAATACCCACCTCGATCAATCTCGCTTTGCTTCCTTCTTTGCCATTAAATATTTAATTGTCGCATGATCGTTGTGTATAGCAACATGGACCCCAAAATATATGGCTCCAATTTTCACATGCAACACTATTGCCAAAGAGATCTCCTTTTCGCAGTGTAGTAATTCTTTTCTCAGGTTTCATTAAAGGTTTTGCTAGCATAGTAGATGGCCTTGAATAATTTTTCCTCTTTCATCCCTAACATAGCTCCCATTAGTAAAAATCACTGGCATCACACATGATCTCAAATTCTCTGTTCCAATCTGGTTTTGCCATGATGGGAGCTTCCACTAGTCTAGATTTGATTTCTTCAAATGCCTTCTAGAAGGATTCATCAAAATAAAACTTACTATCTTTCTCCAGCAATCTGCATAATGGTCTGGCAATTTTTGAGAAATCTCTGATAAATCTTCTATAAAATCCAGCATGTCCTAAGAAACTTCTGATTCCTTTGACTGTAGTGGGTGGTATTAGGTCTCTTATAATTGAAACCTTTGCTTGGTCTACTTCAAGCCCTGCTGCAGAAACCATGTGCCCCAAGACAATCCCTTCAGAATCCACAGAAATGGCATTTTTCCCACCCGTGAGGCGCTAGATTTTTGTCTGCACCTTTAGCTATTGTCCCTGTGTTATGCAGCATTGTTTAAAATCGATCCATAAGAATCGTAGCATCATCCATGAAGATTCCATAACTTCTTCTCGTTAAATCGTAAAATATGTACATCAGCATCTGAAGGTACCATATACTACACACCAAATGGAATTCTTCGTACAAAAGTACCAAATGGGCATAAAGTGGTTTTCCCCATCTTCTCGTGTGCAATAAATGGCTCGTTATATCCAGTATCCATCAAGAAAACAAAATGAGGTGTCCCGCCAACCTATCCAAGATTCGATCACGGTTTGCGAAACGATCCTTTCGGGCTGCGATTCATACGATACAAACCCTCCATCCCGTCACACAATTCTTGTAGGAATAAGTTCATTTTTCATTTCGACATGTTGAATCCACTTGGGAACTACATGTACCGGGCTTCACTAAGAACTATCTGGATATAGCATATATAAACCCGTATTTAACCATTTCGTAACTTCTTTCGACAACTTCTTTCATGACTGTTCAGCCTCCTTGATGCCTCAATGTAGTTTTGCATTATCTTCCAACAATATTTTGTACATACAAATAAAAATGATACCTTTCGGGATCTTCAATCAATTCAAGCACCTATTTCAGATTTTCAAAATTACAAAGAACTCGTTTCAACTTCAACAATGCGCCTGATATGATAACTGGTTTTCTCTTTTCTCGGCCTCTAAAACTGTATTTAAATGACTGGGCAACTCCTTCCAATATTAACCCTTCTCGCACTAGTTTCGCCCATGAATCCTTAATGTGTCCGGCCGCTCACTTCATCTGACCGTTTTCTCATTTATACTCTGAGACTGCTTTCATTATTAAACAAATTCCAAGGCGTAATCACAATCAAAATCCTCAGCAAGTATCGAAAATTCATATCTCAATTTCATTGATAGAGTTTTGAATGATACAATCGTAATTCACTTCATCATCGAGAAGGCTATTGCTTCTACATACCATAACCTGCCTTCCTACATTAGGATGTTCCACTTAAGAATACTAAAATGCACCGCTTCATTCCCAACTCGAGTGTCGTCACCTTTCAGACGTCGATCATGCGCTCCCGTTGCTAAGAAAGGTCTTCCCAAAGAACAGAGGAACTCGAGGATCTTCCTCCACCGCATGATAACAAATTCCACTGGGAAAATGAATTTCCCAACTCGACGCAGTACATCTTAATGCCCCCATGGTTGTGCCATTGATCATCAAAGACCAGAAGTAATTGTCATTTGGGGTTAGTTCCCCCAAACTAAGTCTCTGCACCACTGATAGAGGCATCAAATTTATACTTGCTCCAGTCACATAAAGCTTTCGAACTCACATTCCCCATGTAACGTGAATAGAAACCGCCAGGTCTTTCATCTGGCTGGAGCCGAGTCAATAATGGCACTGCATGAAGCACCTGCTAACTATACCCTCCTCGCCCATCTTTTCTTTCTCAAGCCAAGACTTCCTTCGTAATTTTTATATTAAAGAGGCATTTGACTTATCACCTCTGCAAATGGGATATTTATTTCTATTTTCTTGAAAATATCCAAGAATTTAGAAAAATGTTCTTCTCTTTTGACTTCCTCGTCTCTGTGGACTGGTAATCGCAGAGCATAAGCTGGTACTCCCTTCTTTTCCTCGGTCATTTCCTTTCATCCGCTCAATCAGCCGTTCTTCTTCCTTCTTTCGACTCTTCTTTCTCCGCCGCCCTTCGCTGCTATCCGGGTCTTTTCTAAGGCTACCAAATCCTTCCCACTTCTCAATTGAATTGCCACAGCTTCTTAATTTTTCTAGGTGTTGATGAGCTTAAAAGTCATCTATTTTTAATCCATTTTTCTGTTTGATTTATATCTCAAGGAATAATTAATATGTAAATATGAAGAAACTACCAATTTATTATTAGTAGGGAGGAAAGAAAGAAGAAAAGGAGAAAAATGCAAAAGAATCAGAGTAAAATGCGTAAATGGCGTAAGGTGAATATTAAACTGTTAACTAATGCGTAGTTCATTTACAGCCTGTAGTTTATGATGTCGCCACATCGTGAAAATCTGAAGGAAATTTGATGCGGTGTCGCGGCTGTGGATCATAAGTTAGGGCAACCGAGGATTAACCAGACTTAGGAATGATGTTCTTACAACATCAGATGTCAAGGAAGAAAGGTTATTGTCATGACATAAGGGATGGAGGTCACATTAAAGAGAATGCCTTTGAACCTACGATGTGTTTGAAAAGATGGAAATCATAGATCTTGCCGTTGTCGCGACAGAGACCTGATGTTCAATAATCGTGCCAACCAAATGAAGCCTGTGAGACACAGTTGATGTCGCGGGGCACAGACAATGTCGCGACATAAAGACGTGGTTCGCTGAAGGTTGCGCCTGGGTTGATGTCGCGACAAGAGATTGATGTCGCTGACATCGTATCCACGCTTGAAAGTTTAAAATACGAGAAGTTGATGTCACATTAGCGGATTGATGTCGCGACATCGAATGAAATACTTAAACCCGTGCAGGGCATAAAGTGATGTCGCTGACAGCGATTGATGTCGCGACAGAAGACATCAGTTGAAAGTCGCAAAGACATGAAATTCGATGTCGCTAAATCAGAACGAACAATTGAAACCCGCAAAAGACACATGAGTTGATGTTACACAAGGGATCGATGTCGCACATCAGAACGAACGCTTGAAACCCGCAAAGACATGATTACGCCGTGATAAGGGATCGATGTCGCGACATAAGAAGACATCATTGAAAGTCGCAAAGACATGAGTCGGATGTCGCGACAGCGGGATTGATGTCGCGTATCGTGAACGCACGCTGAAACCCGCAGAGGCAGCGTGATGTCACACAAAGGATTGATGTCGCGCGAAAGATAAGAAGATTACCGGCCAAAGTTGCAGATTTTCAAGTTGATGTCGCAGCAAGAGATCATGTCGGACATGGATGATGTCACATCGATTCCTTGTCGCGACATAAGATGCCTTCAGAAAACAAAGGAATGTCAGTGACTTATTGATAAATGTCGCAATGTATAAACTAATCAATGTCGCGACAAGGATTCCGAGGTCGCGACCGAATAAAGAACATGGGCCACCCACTTGGAAATCCACAAAAGAATGCATTGGAATTAGGGCCCAACTGAGAAACCCTATAAATAAGCAGCTACCCAAGAGAAAAGAAGGAGGCAGTGGGCGAAGCAGAACGAAGGATCTGGGTAGCCAAAGGCTTCATTTTATTTTTCTTTTCTTTTCTTTTCTTTCTTTTATTTCTTTTTCGTTTCCGCCGTTATAGATTGGGATTATTTTCATCTTTTCTTTATTTTGTTTCATTTTATAGATCCGGATGCTATCGTTTTGAGCAAGCTTCGAATGCAGACTCATTCTTTCAAATTACTACCCGGGAATGCCTGCTCGTACAAATTCTGAATTAATTTTTCCAGCTTTCAAATTGCGCTTGTTCTTAAGGATCGAGAATGTCAGAGTGTGTAATTCAAGAATTGAGAAACCGCCCATTATGAATGCTATAGTCGAATTCTATCTCTCCCCGTAGTTGTTTCCAAGAACAGAATTTCGCCATGAATTTATCAAGCTGTGATTTAATGTTTTCGTATCCAATATCGCTTTATACCCGCTTTTAAGATTTGTTTCATTGCTCGATTTTGTAAGGAGGTCCTCTGAGTGACACAGAAGGCATTCTCATAGAGTTATGAACATTTCCTCGAAGGTATATTAACTCCGCTATTAGAGATCTAATGAGCTTTGTAAGTTTACTTAGATAAATCCTCTTCCTCACTGAAATCAAGAGCCAATGAGTTATCAATTTAAACAGAGAGAGTTCACTCTCACCGAATAGTGGTAGCTTCAATCCCGTGTTAGCTGAGATCTAATCAAGGAGAGGGTAGTCTATTCTAATTTAGATGAAGAGTAAATTCCTGTGAAGTTGTATATCCTTGCTCGACCGATAACTCGGGAGCTATGGTTTGATACCATAAAATGGGTATGAAGTATTGCAAAAGAAAAATACCCGTATTAAGGAAATCCTTATTGAATTATCATCACTCTGCCTTCGAAAGAATCAGGAAAATTAGATAATGAATCGTGGAGTGTGGAGAGATCCACCAGATCGCAACGTTTTGACAGATTTTTAAAACTAAAGAGCAAGCAATTTTATCAAGCATAACTACGTGAATTGATACTTCACAATAGCACCTTAATGTCCTCTAAAAGATAACTATTCAGTCATTGCTTTTAACTATTCACTTTTCTTTATTCTTTAGATTCTGTAGCTTTAGTTTTGGATTGTTCATTCTTTTCCTTATACTTGTATATTTTATTTTTTGCCTTTCCAAGCTAGATCACAATGTCATGTTATAAACAAATAGTATATTTTGGAGTAGTCGTGATAGTTGATCTAGAATTCTTGAGATCTCTGTGGGATCGATATCTGGACTTATATCCATTTTATTACTTGTCGACCTGTGCACTTGCAGGATATTAGGCCAAAACCAAAATTGAAAATGATTTACTCTAGGAGATTTTTGGTCTATATAGTAGAAAGTCAACAAGTTTTATGATGCTACTGGCAGGATTAGTTAATAGTCCTGCAATGTTGTCATAACTTTACATATTGATCAAGGCTCAAATGTTTGGCGCCGTTGTCGGTTTAGTTAATAGTCCTTGTACAGTTGTCATAACCTTGCATACACATGACCGGCTGCCCGCCGTTTTTATGGCGACAGCGATTGATGTCGCGACATAAGAAGACATCGGTTAAGCTACAAAGACATGAATTGATCTTCGCAACGCTCGAGAGCGAGCAGGTTGAAACACGCAAAGACGCGGGGCGATGTCGCGACAAGGGATGTCGCGACATCGAAACGAGCAGTTGAAGCGGCAAAGACGCGGGGCGATCAGCCGAAACGGTGATCTTCGGCGACTATAAGTTTGCCGCTGGTTGAAAGAGTTTGCAAAGACGCCAGGCCGATGTCGCGACAAAGTTCGATATTCTGGCGACGCCGAGGGCAACGATTGAAACTGCAGAGGCGCCAAAGTGATCTTGCGACAAAGTTGATCCGCGACATAAAACGACTACCAGTTCAAAGTTGCGAGAGATCTTAAGTTGATGCGCGACAAGATATCGATGTCGCGACATGGATGATGTCGCGACATTGATTCCTTATCGCTGACATAATCACCTTCGAAACAAAGGAATATCATGACTTATTGATAAATCTTTGCAACAAATTGCCAAAGCTAACTAATGTCGACAAAGGGATTTGAAATTGCGACACGAGAGCAATAACATGGGGCAGTCCACTTGGAAATCCACAAAAAGAGTACATTGGAATTAGGGCGAAACCTATAAATAGCGGCTACGGAAAAGGAAGTGGTATCGCGAGGAAGCGAAACGAAGGATACAGGTAGCCAAAGGCTTCATTTTATTATTCTTTTCTTTTAACTTCTTTTACTTTCTTTTATTTAGTCGTTATAGATTAGATTATTTTCATCTTTCTTTATTTGTTTCATTTTATGGATCTGGATGTTGCTCGTTTTGAGCAAAAATTTGAATGCGGAAATTCCTACATTCTTTTCAAATTACTACGGAATGTTTGAAGTTCGAACAAATTTCACGGAGTGCGACTTTTCAGGTTCAAATTCTGCGGTTGTTCTTATGATCGGAGAATCTTTGTCTAGTGTATGTGATCGATGGTGAGAAACCCCGGCTTCCATTAAGTGAATCGCATAATTAAAATTTATCTTCCACCCGTAGTTGTTTCCAGTGACTTGAATTTGATTTATGGTTACTTAGGTATGGATTTAATATTTTTGATCGAATATCAATTTCTTATACCCGTTTAGATTTGTTTCATTGTACACGATTTCAAGGAGGTCCTCTGGTGACAGAGAAGGCATTCACGAGAGTTATCAACATTGAAGGTATATTAACTGCTATTAAGTCTAATGAGCTTTGTAAGTTTAATTAGATAAATCTCTTTCTCACTTCAAATCAAAAGAAGAGTTGAATGAGTTATCAATTTAAACAAAGAGTTCACCTCAATTCGAATAGTGAAGCCAATCCAGTGTTGGCGAGATAATCAAGGAGGGTGATCTATTTCTAATTTAGAGGAAGTAACCCAGAAGTTGTATATCCTTGCTTGGCCAGATAACTTGGGGCCCAAGGTTCTGATCCATAAAGTGTAGTATTAAAAGAAAAACCCCGGATAAGGAAATCCTATTAAAATTAGTCATCTAATTCCCTGTCTTGAAGATCGGGAAAATTAGATAATGAAGCGTGGAGTGTGGAAGATCCAGAACATCTTTGCTAAATGCCTTGAATGATTTTAAAACTTACAGAAATACACGACAATTTATCTGATTACTCTTCTGAGAATTGATACTTCTAATACTTGATGTCTTGAGTATGTCCTCAAAGAACCAACTATTGGTTTCATTTATTTTTTCATAACTATTAAAACTATTTCTTTATTCTTTAGATTGTTTATTTGATTGTTCATTCTTTTCCTTATACTTGTATATTTTACGACTTCTTAGGCTGGATCACAATGTCATGTTATGGTCCAAATGGTAATGGAGCTTGAGTAGTCGAGGATAGTTGATCTAAATTCTTGAGATCTACGTGGGACCGATATACGGACTTCTATCCATTTTATTACTTTTCGGCGTGTGCACTTGCAGAAAATCAGGCCAAAACCAAAAATTGAAAATGATTTACTCTGTAGGAGATTTTGGTGCTATAGTAGAAAACAAGTTTTATGGCGTTCACGATTAGTTAATAGTCCTTTGGTAGCGATGTCGCCTTACGCATACATGGCCGAAGGCTCAACCAAGTTTTATGGCGCCGTTCGCGGTGGAACAATAGTCATTTGGTAATAGTGTCATAAATTTAATATGTCTTTTAGTGCTTAACAGGTTTTATGGCGCGTGCTTGAGGATTAGATAATAGTCCTTTGGTAATGATGTCGCTGCTGCGCCATATCTTTTGGTCTAAACAGGTGTGCCCAGAATGTTCCCTTGTTACGATTGCCAGGCATATTAAAGGGGCCAATTGTCCTGCTGTGTCTCTAGATTTTTGATTGAAACACTAGCATTCTTTTTAGGCTGTCTGGGTATCGGACTTGAAAGTTTCGTCGGATAGTTTACGTTCATGGAATTGTAATAGCCTCTTGTTATCTCCGAGGCTATGGCATCGTTATCTCGAGTGATTGGGTTCTCTGACAGCAAATAGCTGTTATGCATACCCTGTGCATTGCTGTTGGACTGCTTTGTATTTGCCACATTATCATGTTGGGATGTTTATCTTTGCCGAAACATGCCATTACCCTCAGCGAGAGGCCCTGTGGTTTTCCACTAGTCTTGGATGACAACGTACTATTGAGCGGGTTGATTTGACTGAAGGCATTTGCTTTATGCTGGATCGCATGTGGCACTAACAAACACCGCCAGAACCTTCTTATGGCCTCATCAAACGCTTCAACTACCTGTCATTCTGCTATAAACTGGCTGTGGTGGCAGCATATACTCTCTTGTTTGTGCATCCTATGCATTATAGCATCCAACAGCTTCCATGGTACATCATCTTGCTCAGCTCCATGACCCCCTTTTCCTCGCTACTGCCTCTTAAGAAAGCAGATGGAGCTTTCATGTGCATTGCCGGGTCCTCTATCGGATCTCTTGCACTCTTTGGCCTTTTCGCTTGAATGCTCCACGGCGTAAACATCGATAATACCCTTGGATATATCATTCAAAGCATGATACACTATATATCCATCCCAGGTCTTCAAGTCTATTCCATGCATTGGGCACCTCTTCGTGATCTTTTGAGATCTTTCCCAAGCTACCTCCCTGGGCTCTCATCTTCCCCTTGTTGGAATAATTATCTCTTCGTCTACCAAAGTGAGATGGAGAAAAAATACGCCTAAATGGCTTCTGCCAGCTCACCCAAGTATCAACGGATCATATGGTAATGATTCATACCATGTGACTCACTATATCTCAAAGAAAATGGGAAGAGATGTAGTTTATCACCTACGTCCGCGTTCGGCTTAAGCTGTATTAGCCGTCACGAAATCTTCCCGTTGCTGGAACGGATCTTGATTGGGATGACCGATTAAGCTATTCTTGAACCATTGTAATTAAAGGCGAAAGCTGGTTAAAATTGTTTGCATCCGCGCTAGAATTTGTCTACGATTACGAATACTCTTCACCGAATAATAGGCCTCGAGAATCTCCATTGTATCGGTAATGGGGTCGCTTTTAATTTCTTGTCCTCTGTTCCTCTGTTTGGTCATGTATCTCTTCCACCCATGCGTACTGCGTTCTTATCTGCATGTATGGCTCCTGAGCATTCTCTCAGTCGGTCATCTACTCTTTGGAATCCGTCGATTCTTGTTTCTAATAAGTGGTAAGGTTTTCTGAAATAAAAGAATACTCCGCATTAATAAGTTAGTCAAACCTAACAAATATTTTCAACATGGCTTGTTAAAAATTGATGACTAATGTAGTCAACTGCTTGAAAAGCTATTTTTGTTCTTTTCTTAAAAATGTCAAAATTAGTATTTGATTCGTGCGCATTGAGGTGGCGGAATCAACAAATTTATATTCTCCAGTTCATCTATTAAGTAGTCAAACTCTTTGCGGTATAGTGATCTAGGGTCGAACACAAGGATGGGTTTTCTTCGTACAAATGATTTGAGTGAAGCCAAAAATGGTGAATTTGGTTTGGATTTTTTAGGTGAAATTAAAAAAGCGATTGGGTTGGTGGTTTCAAACTGAAAAGAAATAAACTAAAAATGTAAATGAACTCCTTGAGTTTCTTAGCCCTTGGTTTAGGTTTAAGGCAACTAACATGTCCTCGGTCTTTTCCTCGCATTGGGGAACATGACATATAAGATCATTTCGAACGGATCTTCATATGACATTGCCAAAACCTAAACCTAAAATCATTTCTTAATATGTAGCATTTGTTACCTGTTTAAAAAGCGATTTAAAACCCGTCTTCGGATCTAACTGCGGAGCTCGCCAAATGACAACTAAATGGGCATGGGTGGATCTAATAGTAAATCCACTTTGAACTGTGAAAGCTTGCCAAATGCGCGGCCACTCAGGTACATCACGGTGATTCAAACCTAAAAAGTGATATCTGAGAAGCAGGTAAAAGAGAACAAATGCTTACGTGAAAAACATGAGGACCGGTCTTTTACCTTCCAAACATTCACTTGATGGCCCTCCTCTTTAAGGAGGAAGGAGTCTAGCAAACATCCTCTGAGTTGTCATCCTCGGAGAATTGTTTCAATGCCGAAAAATAGAAAGAGGAGAGAGAAAGAGAGCAAAATGAAAGCTTTAAATATGTGAAAGAATTAAAAGTTAGGAGTTACAAAATATATAAAGATTTGGCTTATATAATAACCCAATTGTGTCAAATAAAAATACCAAGAGTATGAATTACAATGAGGACAATATGGTAATTGTCAAGCAGGGTCGTTTTGAATCAAAACATTAAAAACACGAGTGAGAATTTCGACATGCATAGTGATTTTACTATATAGCAAAATTTGCTATAAGAAAAATGCAAGAAATAAGCAAAAAATTCACGCTAGAAGACGATAATTTTTAAGCTGGCTAGCGAATTTCGCTAGCTTAGCGAAAATTTGTGCATAGAAATTTTTATTTTCGTGCGCACAGTAACACAAATATGATGGCGAAAAAGCGTACCTCATGAAGTAAATCCTATAATTCTTTGCTCAGCACCTCTATACAACCTGTATTTGCTTACTATTTTTCACTCATTTTCTTCTGCTGAAATTCTTCGATCTACAGCTTGCTGAAATTGATATGAGACCATATGAAATTGATGGAAATCAACCGACTTTAGTTATGATTGGATTGACACGAAAAATTTGGCCTCAAATTAAAAACTACCACTTGACCTGGAATGATGAAGCATAATAAGGACCAGAACATGTCAATTGGGTTAATTATATCATTAGTACCTAAGCGCTCAAACTGTAAAATAGGGTTCAAAATATTAGCACTTTTTGGGCACCTAATCACCCCAACCTACACATTGCTGATGCACAACGTGTAGAGAAAAATGATGAAACGTCTGAAACAATAACAAAATGGTCAAAAAAGAAAATGGTATTCCAAGGGTTGTGAATCAGTATTGCTATACTAGTAAAAATTATCAAGCATAATCAAATAACTATCAGCAGAGAGAATGAATGCCATGCAAAATTGTGGTAATAAGTCTCCATCTACGGTGAATCAACGAAACTTCCACTTAAAATCTAAGTGTTTATTTATCGACTCTGTGTAAAGCGTCAAGCTATCTCCCCGACTAGCTACTACCACATTTAGCATGCTAGCTTGACCTAAATAGATCGGGACCTCTTATTCCTGATTACTTTTGCGTTGTGGGTGCAATCTTTGGGAATGACCTCATAAAGTCCATTATAGCAGAAGATCAGATGACTCCCAGCGATTAAGGCTTAGGGCACCCAGTCATGAGATCTTCGACCACTAACTCTTAAGTTTCACCCAGGACTTGAATGATTTGAGACTCGCACCTACAACTTGCTCAACTCCACTATCCACCCATGCTGTGACCGCTGTCGGTGGCTTGGCAGTGAAGGTTTAGGGCACCGAGGCTTTAAGGCTTTCGCCACCGTATACCCCTCGGACCTTGCCGGGTTTCAAGAGCCACCAAGCATTTACGTCTTCTTTTCTTTTAACTCTTCTTTTTTTTCCTGAGCGCATTGGCCTTCTTTCCACATGGGTCTTAACCCTTCAAGCGGTCAATATTAGAATGGAGTTATGCAAAGTAAAGGAGGTTGCAGTTTCAACTATCATTTGGAAACCTATTGCTCAGTTGTGTAGCTAACTCAAAGGTGGAAAGAAAAGGTCGAAATCGAGGATTCAACAATTGTCCACTCCAATTAGGCATGGAACCAGTCTAACATCAATAATTGGACAAAGTTTTA
This sequence comes from Tetrastigma voinierianum, assembly GCA_016808115.1. Lineage (NCBI taxonomy): Eukaryota > Viridiplantae > Streptophyta > Magnoliopsida > Vitales > Vitaceae > Tetrastigma > Tetrastigma voinierianum. The sequence continues at coordinate 5,085,129 of JAEQBH010000911.1, read as the reverse complement.
ATTTTCAAACTATGGACTAGGCACAACACCACCTTGAAAATTTTTGGTTTGCAAAATGTGGTCAATTTTGAAAAATCGTTTGTATAGTATAACGAACTTTATAGAAAGGGGACCCGGCAAGCCTTTGAACATCCACAAAATGGCACACAAAATATATCTTTCATATGAATACAAAACACTTCGCCTTGTCCTTCTGCCCCCGACCCAGACATCTTGGTGTCAGAATGGGGCTGGATTGGAAAATTGAGAAAGGAAGTGTACCTCCTTGATGAGATGTTATCATTTGGATAGGAAACTTACTTAAGCTTTCCATCGACACATATTCGCTTAGTTTGGGTTTGAATAACCAGTTGGAGAAAGAGAGGAAAAAAAGTGACCAATTTGAGAATTTTTAAAGTAAACTCATAATAATCTCAAAAATATTTCTTTATGGCCATATTTGGGTTCACCTCTCTAAGATTTCCAACGGTACCAGAAGCAGCACGGAGTTCGGATAAGTGCTCTTTCAGAGTGAAACAAAATTTGGGGGCAAAGTGGGGCCTCAAGCGATAAAAATTTATTATTTGTGAAATTTTAAGCTAGGCTAGTGAAAATGCGTGCTAGCCGAAAAATTTTTTGATTTTTTGATTTTTTTTTGTGATAAATCAAATAAAATAATTAATAAATAAAATAAAATAATATAATATAATAATAAAAATACAAATAAAAACATTTTTTTTAAAAAAAAAAATTTTTTAATATTTATTAATTTTTTTACATTTTTTTTAAGAGACAAATGTTTTTTTTTTATTTTAAATAAAAATAAAAATAAAAGTAAAAAAAATTTTGAAATAAAAATAATATATATAAAAAAAACAAACGTTTTTTTTTTAATAATAATAATAATAAATTAAAAATTAAAAAAAATTAAAAAATAAAATACAAATGAACACTGTTGCAATTTTGTCACGTAATTAGAAGCACTATTCTAAGCATCCCAGTTTACCTTTAGCATGAAATTTAGCTGCTCATGAAAAAATTTGCTAAAATTTTCACTATAATGAAATTTAGCATTTCATCAGTGAAATTTCGCTATAGTTACGAAATTTTAGCTATGAAAAATTCCTGCACTCCAGTTACTTACGATCTTCCATTCAAGCTTCCAAAATTTCACGAAAAGCGCAAAAATTAATGCAAAAAATTAAGAAAAATTAGAAAAGTGATGGCTGAAACATAATTAATTAAAAATTAAAAAATCTATAAGAAAAACTAAAGAAATCAAAATAAAATACGATAAATAAAATAAAAAACAGCAAAAGTCAAAAAGGTAGGGGAGCTTAGAAATGTAGGAGTTGGATGTATCCGAACCGACACCAGACAGCAATTGTGCCACTTTAATGTAGGCAAGCGCATGTTTTGATGATGTTAAAAAGCAGCCTGTTGGCAACTACTTCTTGAATTTTTGCATGACATGAGTGATGGGTTGGATTTATGGTTAGAGACAGGGTCTTTGCATGTGTTGATTTTGGTGCCCGGGGTGAAGCGAGGAATGCTACACTTGGTCATCGAGGGGGCTCTTGCGGTGGGTTGTTTTAGAGGTGGTCGGTGGGCTGGGCTCTTCGGTTCCTTCCATTACTTTCCTGCATCATAAAGGAAGGTCGTTCTTCTTTTTCCAAGGCAGTAACACGATTACGGGGCATCTACTTGCGGTTCACCAGGAGCTTCTCTTGATTCCATTTTCAAAATTATCGAGGGTATGGTTGAACTTGCTCACCCAAAAATTATTTCGGTCAGCGCTCATCTCTGGTGAACCTTTATGGCGAATTGATGAGGCTTTCAATGGAGTCTGCCGGGTTGTCCCATTTAGTAGCAAATCATTGTTCCTTTATCTAATCTTTGGTCAGAATTCTCTCGGTATGGATTTTTCACTCAATTGGGCATTGAATTTCTTTTGTTCATCACGACATCACCCACCGGTTTAGTAAGATAAATGGCACAACTCAAGCCCCGGAGAATGCTTGTAATTGGTTGAGGTGTTTGAGAGTTGAGGTATCTTGTGGAGCACCATGCAGGAGGTGCACTCATCCCTTGATCCTGTGGGTCCCTCATGGATCTAGGTGGGTTTGGATTTCTACTCCCCAAAGGTTCTTTGATTTTGCCTTGAAAGTTCTATAGTCCCTCATTGTCATATATACTAGAGGGTACTCAACTGAATACTCATTGTATTGCTTTCCCTCTTCCATTGGTCACAATTCAAACCTGCGGTATAAATGGCAACACAACTTGATCACATAAATTTTTGTTTTTTTTTATAGTGAAATGAACTAAAAAAAAAAGCGCGATGAAACCATAAAGGAAAATTCACGGAGAGACTTGTGATGAAGATCACAAGTGTTCAACAAGTCATCATATGCGCCAGAGCCATCCGGCGGCGCCGTTTGATTGATGCCACGATGCGGGTGGCGGAATCAACAAAATTTATATTCCTAGAGTTCCTCCTACGCAGTAGTCAAAGCTACTGCGATGCTATGAGTAGTCTAAGGGTCGAACACCCGGGGATGGGTTTTCTTCGTCTGTGAATGGTTGAGTGAAGCGAAAAATGGTGAGATTTGGTTTGGTTTAGGTGGGGATAAAAAGCAGTGGGTTGGTGGTTTTTCAAAGCGAAAGAAATAAACTAAAATGTAAAAATAAAACTCCTTGAAGTTTCTGCCAACGGTTTAGGGTTTAAGGCAACTAACATGTCCTCGGGTCTTTTTCCTCGCATTGGGGAACATGACCTTATAGTCATTTCCCGAGCCCAGGACCTTCATATGACATTGAAACACAAACACTAAAAATCATTTCTTCCTAATATATAGCATTTACCCTTAATGTTTCAAAACGATTAAAACCATCTTGGATCTAACTGCGGAGCTCATAAATGATGACAACTAAATGGGCATCGAGTGGATCTATTAGTAAGCATCCCTTGAGACCTTAGCTGCCAAATGCGGCAGCTCGGGGTACATCCACAGTGATTGAACTAAAGAGTGATATACGAGAAGCAGTAAAAGAGAACAAATGCTTACGTGAAAAACATGAGACCGGTCTTTTACCTTCAAACATTCACCCGGTGGCCCTCCTCTTCCAAGGAGGAAGGTCTAGCCAAACATCCTCTGAGTTGTCATCACCAGTGTTTGTGTAGAAAATAAGAGAAAAGGAGAAGAGAGCAAAATGAAAAGTTGTAGTATCTTGAAAGATTAAAGTTAGGGTTACAAAAATATATAAGTTGGCTTATATAGCCAACCCAATTGTGTCAAATACCAAAAATACCAAAATTATAAGATTACAATGAGGACAATATGGTAATTAATCAAGCGAGTGGATTTTGAATCAAAACATTAAAAACACGAGGCGGGAATTTCGCTATGCATAGATTTCGCTATATAAGCGAGAATTTCGCTATATAGCGAAAACTGCAAGAAATAGCGAAAACCAATTTCGCTAGTAATAGTAATTTTAGCTAGCTAATAATTTAAACTAGCTGCGAAAATTTGATACCTCATGAGTACGATTTTAAGCTAATACCTTACGATATTTTCATATGATAGCTGGCTTGTGCATATGAAATTCACATCTCTTATTTCTTGCTCCCACGCATCTGTGACCTATTTACTTCTTATTTTTGCTTCAATTTTCCTCTGCTTTGTTCTTCATTCTGGCTTTGAAATTGATGAGATCATATGAAATTGATGGAAATCAACTTGGAGCTTTAGTTATGATTGGATTGACAAGAAAATTTGGCCTCAAATTCCTGCAAAACTACAAAAAACAACCTCGGAATGCAATTAGAGCGCAATAGGGACCAGACATGTCAATTGGGTTAATTATAATAATTAGTACACAAAAGCGCTCAAACCTATTAAAATAGGGTTCAAAATAGCACTTTTGGGCCTCATCGGTATTTCATCTTTCGTCGAATATTGATCTAATTAATTCTTTCTATCGGCAATGACGCAAAAACTTGTTCTTTGGACGAAAGACCTATAAATTGCAGCACTATTACCCAAGGACTATTGTCTAATCCCAAACAATAATGCCATGGAAACTTGTTAATTATATTTCTTTGCAATTATACTGATTAAAAATGGTTTTGCTTAAGACTAGATAAATTTCTGCTTCTGGTTTTTGATCCATGATTACGCAAGTGTGCGGATGAACAAGTAATAAAGTGGATTTAAGTCAGATATCGATCCATAGAGATCTGAAAGATTTCACAATCAACTACCACGACTTCTGCGCTCTATACTACGGACTATGATTTGCAATTGATATATTCCTAGCAACCTTGAAAATAATGAAAGAATATGATATGTAAACTAGAACAAAAATAAATAATGTAAAACTAAATAAAAAGAAATTAAAGAAATAGATCTATCAGTTAGTTTTTAAAGGGAGCATTGAAAATACAACTGTTGTGAAACATCAATTCCTGCAGACTACTATGTAGCTTTACTTCATGAACTTCAGATTTAGAATCCGTCCAAGGAGGAAGGTAATGCCATGTGGATCTCTCCTTAATGACATATTTCATCATCTAAACTTCTTTGTTTCTCAGTCTGAGGAGGATTAGATAACTACTTTAATCTGAGTTGCCTTGTCATGAATTATTTTTCTTTTCAATACTTCATACAGACATGGGTGTAAACCTTAGCTCCTAAGACATAGGCTAAACATTGGTTTACACTATCTTTGGTTTCTCATCCTCAAATTGGAACAATTCATTCTTTCCTTGATTAGATCCTTGCAACCACGGGATTGAACTTCTGCTGATTGTCGGGGCGAACTCTGCTCATTTAATTGATAAGTCATTCCAACTCATTCTAGGTTTCAAAGTGAAGAAGATTATCGATTAGAATTTATAGAGCCATTAGATCCCAAATATTATTAGGTTCGCATGCCCAGCCAGGATGACATTTCCAAAACTCTCGAGAATGCCTTTTACGTGTCACTCGAGGAGGGCTCTGGAAATCGAGCATGAAACAATCCTGTTACGGTATAAATAGGACACTAATATTTGGATCGGGCTCTAATATAAACAAAACCGACTAGTAGATTCAAGTCGTCGGTGGCTACGATGCATTCTGTGAGAAAAGATAAATTCTAACAACGTAAATTCAGCGGAAGCTAGGTTTTTCAAATTACTTCGATTACGCACTAACGGTGGCTCCTTGAGTCAAAGAACTACGTAGGTGAAGCTGGAGGACGTTGAATTCCAAAAATTTGTTGGACTCCAAACGAACCCGAGAGGCGATAATTTGAAGAAATTAACGTACGCATTAAGCTTCAACTTCAACAACTATACATCAGTCCGAGGAAATTCCAAAAAGAAATAACAATCTACTCTAATCTATGCAAATAACAACAAAACAAAGAAAAAGAAAAACTGAAATTAAACTACCGAAGCCTTGGCTACCCGGACCTTCTCTTTACGAGCCGCGAGAGCTTCTTTCTTTGATGGCGACCTCTCTCACGTGTTATAGGGTTTGGAAGTTGGGCCCTAACTTGATGCACTATTTGTATGTTCAAATGCGCGGCCAATTGTTTGTTCATGCGCGACTCATTTTTAATGACCTTGACCTGATGTCGCAACCTATCTTTCACGTCGTGACTTCAACGATTGCCCTTATTGAAACATTGGTCATCGCGACTTCAATCATGCGTCGCGACTTATCTTTCACATTTTGGGTGACCACGGTGTCGCGACTTCAATCATACGTCGTGACTTCATCTTTCTGCATTGTGATCTCTTTTGAGGTCGCAACCTCAATCATACGTCGCGAAACTTCTAGTTTTCTGTTCGATACATGCTTGGAAGCTTTTATCACGTTTGCAACACCTTTAACACCCCTTGGATCACGATGTAAGCGCTAAATGGCGTCGCGACATCTCCAGCTACTACGCCTTGTGAGCTCTTTTTTAAGGTCGCTACCTTCAACCTCATCATTGGCGACTTCTAATGTTATACTTATAGGCTCTTTTGATGTCGTGGAAGTTTACTATTGTAAGTGACTTGTCTTGACATCGCCGGTATGATGTCGCGACCTTCAAATGATGTTCGACCTCCATTCTTCTGCCGGTGATATGCGCGACTAGTAAAGCGTATAACCATAATCCTTACAGCGGATGTAGCGACCAACGAAGGATATCGTAACCTTCTTTCACATTATGGCCCGATGTCGCGACTACAAAAGGCGTCGCGACTTCCGCGCTACTTCAACGATGTCGCGACCACTAAGGGGGCGTCGCGACATCTTCTAGTCGATGTTTGATGTCTCTATGACCACAGTATCGCGACTTCTATGTTCAGCCTCTTTGAAAGTCTTTGTTGCAACTTCTAATTAGTGTCCACATCCCATGTCTACTACTAAGCTTTCAGTGCATCGCGACATCTTGTACCTTCTTCATTGAGGTTCTGGTCAAATGCGATTTGGAGTTTATCAGCTGACCTTAATTATTCTTCATTACTTCAAAGTCACGACATCAGTCGCTCTTTCAAGTCAGATTCTGCGACTTCCTTTACTTGAGAAGGATGTTCTGCCAAGCTGTAGTGGCTCCTTATCAGCAGCCTCATGGTGGTGTTATCTACCGCGTCATTTATCTCCGTTTGGTGTCGCGACGTCGCAATGATGTTGCGACAGCTTAACTTCTTCATTTGACTGCTTCTTTTATTCTCGACCAAGTCATATTTTGTCTCAACTTCCTTCTGCAGGTCACGACTTCACTTATTCACTCTTCAGTTTCTTCTTCAAAGCTAAATTTGCTGAGGTCCTGACTTGGAGTGTGAAGCTACTTCTGTCGCCTTGAGTTCGATTTTGACTTAAATTCCTGCTGCGGTGATTTCTTATGATTTTGCTAAGAATTTGATTTTATAGCGTATTTTCAATCAAATTGGAATTTGATTCAATTATCAGTTTTCTGCAAACAATTCATCATTATTCTCATTATAAAATTAGAAAAATGTATTAAAAATCTCATGAGTTTTTGGACTCATCAATTGTCCATATGGCATTCCTTACATATGAGACATGGAATTGATATGCAGTGGCATAATGCATTGCATATGCACTGAGACTTCGCATTCATGGGTGTAAGTGCATGGTGCCATCAAACACCATCCTTGGTGGATGATGAGTGGGCTAAGTACTGTTGAACAAATTTCAGGGAAGTTGCACTATTTGTGGAGCATGAAAACTTGTGTCGGGTAGTAGCAAGCAGGGATAGATACCCCCTCGGGTGAAAGCCCCAGTATTTTTAGTTATGCATATGTGTCCAACGGTGAAAGCCCATGAAAGTGTAGGAAGGCATGTGAAGCCTACGGTGAGACCTCGAAAATTTACTACCTAAAAATACAAATGTTTTGTTAATAAAATGATTCTTAGAAGTGAAACATCCAATAGTTTTTGATTTCTAAAGGCTTGATTTGGTTTCAAAGTGATCATTGGATGAAATTCATCGACGATGGATGTTATCACACATTGGCTATGCATTATGTGATGGGAGTTTGTGATGACTTGGATTTTTGTTGCATTGAGTGAGTCTCATCTCATTTCATGGCATGGCATGTAGTATTCCATTAGAATTGCATCATTCAATTTGAATGTTGATTTATATATGTGTATGTGTCCAAGTGAACATTACATGTGCATTGAGGGGGGTAATAACCTCTATAAGAGTCTCTCTACTATGCATGGCTCACGCTTTATTGGAAAACATTTAGTGCACAGAAATGTACGGTGGACGAACTCGTTCGGGCCAGAGAGGTTGAAGAAAGCCGACTTGTGGGTAGTATAGTTCTTTGTAAACTTTGGAAGAACTAGTTTTGGCATATACTGTGTATGTGCGAGTTTGACAATTCAACAGTAATATATTTTGAAAATAACATAAAAAGTTTATTGAATGTGGCTAAACGGATTTCGGTAAATGTGATTGGAAACGGTGTAAGTATTGAGACACCGCGATATCCACGGAAATTTTAACCCTATTCACACGGTAATTATCGTGCTCGATGAATGAATCCCAATTAATGGGATTAGACAGCGTGGGTATCGAGATATACGATATCCAGGGTTATTTATATGGCTTTGATGATTGAGTGTGTAAAGTTGTGACTTGGTATCGAACCTAAGTTGCGGAATTACTGGGAGTTATTATGCATGGAGTTTAGACCATTGCATTCATTGTGCATTCATGTTTTGTGCTATGTAATTGTGTGTTACATAATGTGTGAATTATATACATGGTGGAATGTATATAAGAAAAAAATGAACACTAGGGTTAGAGAACATAAAAGCTAAGTTAGGAAGAAACGAGAATAGTTCGAATGTAAATGGCCTTTAAAGGCATTGCTAGTTAGACAAGGAAACATGATCCATTCTTGGATGTTATGTAAGACTCTATTACTATTTGAATTATGTAGATGGTTGGTAGAGGAAGAGGACGCCGAGGAGGTGGGCAGGGTGATAACCAACTACCACCGGCCTTTGACCAACAAGCTTTCATGGAAGATATTGGTGTGGCGGCTGCTACAACTGCACATGCTAGTGCAACGGTGAGCCAGGGAAGGCCAAGTAACCTCCAGAGATTCCAATCACATCATCCTCTAACCTTTAGGAGAGGAGGGGACCCGATGATAGCCGATCATTGGTTCCGAAAAGTTGATAAGATCTTGGAGGCTATGGAGATCACCTCCGATGCCACTAAGATGAAGCTAGGTATGTTCCAGCTAGAGGGTGAATCCCAGGTATGGTGGGATTGGATCAAAGCCTCAAGAGACTTAGAGGCCATGACATGATAAGAGTTTCGTGGGCTCTTTATGGAAAAGTATTTCCCAACATCTGCTCAACATGCAAAAGCTCGAGAGTTCCTGGAATTGAGACGAGGAGCAGTAAGCTGATCTTGAGTCGCGTGGCTAAATTCATAGAGTTAGCCGAAAACTTTGCGATGATTCATGTTATAGAATATCTTGAGTGAGAAAATTTGAGGATGGTCTAAAATTGTCCATTTGGGTAAAATTGTGGGACTTCTCTTGCAAGACCTAGACTCGATGGTCAAGACTACTATGGCCATTGAGAGGGAGGCAGATGATGCACAAAACATCAAGGATACGTGTGTTGTGAAAGATAAAAGGAAGGGGAGTCAACCTTCTTCTTTTGGATCAGGGAAGAAGCAGAAGACTTCTACTCTACAAGGATTTCAAGGACAGGGTAGTGGCTACCAAGGCCAAGGCCAGGGCAAATCATCTTTAGGTGGCAGATCTTTCAAGGCTTATAGCCAACTAGGGTAGGGGACATGTTTCCATTGCCATCAACCTAGACACTTGAGGCAAGGTATCCTCGGAGGTTTGGATCTGGAGTTATGTGACACCACCGGTCCGGTCATCGGTGGGATGTACCGCAGGGCGTTGTTTGTCCTCCTTACCCCACCATGGTAGGAGGCGATGTCGGTCGTAGGCGGCTGCACGAGGGCCTACTTCGTAGTTAGGCTAGATGGGCCAAGGTAGGGGTCGGGATCAAGGCCAAGGTAGGTGTTGAGGTTAAGGCCAGGGCTCACAAGCCGAGACTTCAGGGACCCAGGGGCATGTCTATGCCATTACACCAAGGACTAAGATTCTAAATTAGTCCGTTATTCAGGGTATGTTTCTACTCTCGCGCCTATGGGTAAAAGTATTGTTTGATTCTAGTGCATCTCATTCCTTTAATGTTGCATCATGTGTGAAAGAATTGGGCTTAAAGGTCGAAACCTTGGAAGATCTGTTACATGTGAGTTCTTCCCTAGGGCGGGGTAGAATTGATCGAGATATGTCGGGGTATGGGTTCAGAGATCCTTGGGGTTACACTGGCTGCGGACCATGGGTCATGGACATGTCGAGGTTGATGTCCATCCCTTGGGAAGCCTTGAATTCGGCACATCGGGTCGTCATTGATTGTGATCGTAAGAGGGTTATCACCTACACACCAGGTGGCAGTCGCTTTATATTTTAGAGGGATAAGCATGATCACTTTGCCCACACATCGTGTATGATTCTAGATGGCAGATGATTGCGAGGGGGTTGGTGCAAAGCCTCACCAAGCCAAATGTAATGACCAGCGTCGTCTACTCTACCCAACCTTAAGGCCAAACCCAATCCGGGACACGGTTCTCTTTTCAAATCCAATTCCTTTTTCTTTTGTTAGTAAAAAACATTTCCAATGCTCATTTTGTAAAGGATATTTATATTTATGAAAAATATTTCTATATATACTAATTCAACATAAAGGGGGCCCATCATGATATTTTCAATACACATTTTCCATTAAATATGGCATTACATGCCAATTTGGTCCATTTACCACCTTTAAACATTACGACATTATAAGCCGTTTTCAATACCAAAATATTTACAAAACCTCCTTACTATGTCGCGACAATGAATAAAGAACTCAAGGCAGAATTCTTTGTCACAACAACTGGAAGCTAGGTCGCGACATAAATTGAAGAGAAACGCTTGGAAGTGAACAGAAGAGTGTCGCGACACAGTCAGAACAAGAAAGAGTTAAATTATGTCACGACATTCCGAAATCCTGTCATGACATAAAAAACAAGCTGAGAAAGGCGAGAAACTTTGTCTCGGCCAAAATTCTATGTGCGACAAGCTTAACCATGACAGAAGGAAACTAGTGCGACAAAGAAGTTTGTTATCGTGACCAAATATTCAAGTATTCAAAGGCACCAAAATTGATCTAGCACAGAGATCCACAATTATGACAAGAACTAAGGCGCCCAACCAATATCGTGACATAGAAAATTCTATCGTGAGAATTCAAAGAAAAGCATAAAATTCATTGTGGCGGCGAAAGACCACAGCAGAGCTTAGCGACAAAGATGAGAACTATGTACTGAGAACTATCTATGTCAATAAAGTCACCAGTTAAGACAAAAATTTCTAGGATCCTGGAAATTTATTACAAGTGAGCCCGATGTTAGACCGGATTATATATATATATATATATATATATATATATATATATATATATATATATATATATATATATATATATATATATATATATAAATTAATAACACTATTACCAAAAGGACTATTAGCTAATCCCGACAACGATGCAAAAACTTATTCTGTCCAAATTTGTTTGATCACGATCTGTGCATGCGAACGGTCTTGCCATCTCGATGAAAGGGGAAGAGTTGCGGCTTGATCGCCCAAATCACCCCATTGAGTCGACCGTATTATATCCTCATTAATCTTCTCACATACTCATTAGGATCTTCGGAGGATGACCGATAAAGCGGTGTTGTTGTACCATAGTAATCAATGCTAGCTTCAGCTCAAAATTGTTGGCTTCACTTAACTGGATTGTCTCCACGGCCAGTACTCCTCTTGGATAATAGGCCTCTAAAAGTCCTCCATAGTATTAGGCCTCTGATGTCTCTCTACTTCTTTTTCTTCTTTTGGAATAGCCTACGGTCTTTCTCTTTGATTTTCCATACTTCTTGATTACGCAGGTTGCCTCATATTCTTGGTGTTCTCTGTTGATGTCTAGGCGCGAATCACTTACAGTTTCTATGCATTTAAAATCTTCCTGAAATAGAAACATACTAAGATCAAATGAATTCCATGGGAGACAATTATCTCTATTTAAGCTCATAGAAAAATTTTAAAAGCTTCTTCAATTACTGCCATTAAAAATATTTTTGTGATTTTCTGAAATTCATAATAACAAAGAAAAATGTCCAAATTAGTAAATCCCTTTTTGGTTAGAATATTGATCTTTAAATTCATCATTCAATTCCTAGCCAACGACACCAAAAACTTGTTAAGACCAGATTATATATATATATACAAATTAATAACACTATTACCAAAGGACTATTGGCTAATCCCCGGAAACGGTGCCAAAAACTTGTTATAGACCAAACTGTTTGATGAGATCTATGTATGCCAAACTTCTAGTACTGTCACTTAAGAACTATTCAGTCCCCGACAACGGTGTTAAAAACTTGTTAACCAGATGCTTGTGTAAATGAAAAGATTGATTTGCTCCTTTTGTAAAATGTATTCATTAAAAATTGAGTTGGTCTTGATTACTACAGAATTACACAGTCGTCTGAGTAATAAAAGTGGATATTTAAAGTCCAGATATAGTTCCCACGAGGAAAGATGATAAATCAAAACCTTTTACTAGCTTTCATAGATCCTTACTATTTGAAATCTCTTCCATTATGATGATGAGATAGTAAAAGAATTTTAGTCACAGATTCAATTGTATTAATACGTGGCTAATTTTTAATAAAAAATGGGTTTGGGGTTCATTAGTGGAACAAAAACTGGATATAGATCAATGAGTAATAATCAATTTACGCATCTTATAGATTCATAGCTCATACCGTAAATTGAAGCGAGTTTATCAAAGATGCATGGTAGTATAGTTTAGTTCTCCCTTAACCACTTTTTTAGATTAAGGTTCCTATTCATTTCTAAGACATGATTCTAATCAGTTAATTGTAATTTGTAACCCTCTTTCTAAGATTTAAATATTTTTCCTTTTTAGTACTTCATACCCAGATCTTAGGACTAGAGAATTCTTGCTCCCATAGACAGGATATTGCAAGCCTTCTCCAATTTGATTGACACATCATCCTTCATTTCTGATGAAAATGTCCATCTCCTTGATTGGATCACTGGCTGCGGGATCGAGAATAATTAGTAAAAAGAAGAGACCTACAATTGATTAAAGCCGATAGTTAATTTCAACTATCCTCAGCGAATTACGGTAAGTTGGTGATCTATTTAGAAGTAACATCAGAGTTCATTATTTCGCGTATTAGTCACCATACCCCTGAAAGAAACGACTCCGTACTGCTTGGGATTCCTCATCTGAGTGTCAGCGAGAGGGCTCTTGGAAATAGGAGTAGAATCTGGAACTTGCTTGGGTACACGGTACTAGTCTTTTGAGAACAAATAAATTCAAAAACAATACCAATCAAATAAATTCAAGAATTCAAATTAAGGCGTTCCTCCACCTTGTGCATAAAAATTACTATCATCATTTACCCATTTCCAGAGAGCTTAACTTTTCAAAACTGGTTCACTCATATCAGTTACTATTGAAACTAACTCGAAGCTGCACTTCAGTTCAATACCCAAATCCATAAATCTAAAAGAATACCAACTAAAATCTACGTTGAAACCCTATTGAAACTAACTCTACTAAAAAGAAAATAAAAGAAAAGAAAAGAAAAAATAAAATATACAAGAGTCTTCAACTACCAAGACATCCTGGAGTTGCGAAAGCTATGCGCAATGCCCTAGATGAGTCTATTTATAGACTTCCCAATGTTGGACACTTCGTGAGTAGTTGTGGATCCCCCAAAATTCTAGCCCAAATTGGTGCTCACATTGCGTGAGTTTTGGGTGTTTGTCGATGGCCTCGCCATTGGCAATGCAATCTTAAATCGCGACTTGTTCTCTAAGCTCTTTCTTGGATTCTGTCACGACAGACTTTGATAATGTCGCGACATAATTTGGTGTAGCAGTCTTGTTCTTGTCACCAGGAGTGTATTGTGTCGTGACACCAAACCTGTTTGCAACCAGCTTCTCATGTCCTTCTGCTTCTAGAGTATGTCGCGACATAATTTTCCTTGTCGCAACAAACATTTTCCTTTTCAACCTGTCAACTCTGTCGTGATAGAGTTTTCTCTGTCGCGACAAGATTTCATTGAGTCCTTAGCAATTTCTGTCACAACAAGATTTCTTTGAGTCCTTAGCAATTTCTATCGAAACAGGAAACTCCTTAGTCGCGACAGAAATTTCTTCTCTGATTCTTATCGCTTGCTGATCTGTTTGTTGCAACATAGAAATTTTTCTTGCGACATGCTTGACTTGGCTAATCTTAGTTCTCCGCCCACATTTACGTACGAGCCTAATTTTGATACATTTGCGATAGAATTCTATCATTCCATAGCTTTTATTATCGTGACATAAAATTTCTCTTTCGCGATAAAGATTCTACCTTTATTTCTTTACTAAGTCACAATATGAATTTCTTTGTCGCCATTCTTTTTGTGTTGCTCTTCAACTCCTTATCGCGATAGAGAGTTCACCTCATAAGTATTAGCATGTTTGTCGCAGCCGAGAGATTTTGTTGCTCTTAGTTGAATTACGAATGTTATGTCGCGGCCGGGATTTTCTTTGTTGCGGCATTTCATCAGCAGGCTAGCCCAGTTCACGAAAACTCTGTCTTAACATAAAAACACTTGACTTAGTTGACTTGTGTTGTATTCTTAGCATTTTCTATCACGACAGAATTGTCTTTTATCATGATAGAGTTCATCTGTTAGTCTTAAACTTTTTGTGTTGCGACAGAGGAAATATTTTCACGACATAGCTCCCTTGAAGCACCCCTTTCCGGTCCGACCCGAATGGTGAGTCCGAACCGAATTCGGGATGCTCGTTTAATTCTTTTTATTCACCTTTTTTTTTTCTTTTTTTTCTTTTTAAAGTGTCGCGACCCGAATCCCTGGCCCGACCCGAAGGATGGATCCGAACCAGAGCCCGATTTACTCCGGCCGTTTTCATTTATCTTATCAAAATATTTTATTTATGTCATTTCGTTTTAAGGTTTTCAATTACGCGGAAGCATTTTCAAATGGTAGGCCCATAAACATTTACTCTTATACAATTCGTTTGCAAAATGGCATATCTTGCCTTTACAAAATGATATACAAAAAAATGGTTCAGAGTTTAACTCTTTTGTTCAAAAAATATCACACGTTCAAAAAGAAATGATATGCATATGGCGGGGTATATCCTTATACGCCGCAACTTTCTCTATGACTCTGCACTTCTTGTTCTTAGCCTTCTTTCTTGCTTACTCGATACCTGCGCATAGATAAAAACTACACGCTAAGCATTTTCATGCTTATTGGTTCTATACGGTTTTATCCTTAAAAAGACATGCTTTTATATTAAACCATACTTTTTACTTCATTTATGATCAATGTAAACAATACTCATGCTTATTCATTTTCCACATGCTTTCACTTTACAAATCATTGATCATATCAAAATATGCATTTTCACATGCAACAAATCATTCAACAATTCAATTCATGAGATTCAAACATACACTCTTAAAGATGTGTTTAGTTTATAAATCCGTTGTTTGTTTCACTTATCAAAGCTTACTATATCACTTTGACTATACAATTCACATTCATGACGAATTAGTTCGTGAATCCGAATCTTTTTGTCATTGTTAATGTGCTTACTGAGTTAACAATTTGGTCTCACGTGTGACGGATGCGATTGGCTGCATCGCCAAGTGGTCATTTAAAAATGTCATACACCATCATGACGGATGCCAATTGATGCATCCTGCCAAGTGGAACATTTGATAATGCCACACACCATCATGACGGATGCTGATTGGTGCATCTCGCCATGTGGGACATTGAACAATTTCGGTTTGCCTTCATGACGAATGCCAATTGGTGCATCCCGCCATATTGGTCATTCGGTATATCGATTCAATTAAAGATGTCAAGAATTGACCAATTCATTTACAATTCAATTAATCAATCACATGCAATTAATTGTCAAACATTTGAAATATCACATTTCCAAATTCACTTCAATTCGCTATGTCACAATATGACAATATCATTTACAATTCAAATAAATGCACACATGCAAATATTTGACAATTCATCCCAATTTCTCTATTTCAAAACATTATACGATTTCAAATTACCTTTCAATTGACGTATGCATATTCCATACAATCATTTCATATTTATTTGGTAAACTACCAAAACACTTTAAATCCGAATATAATTTCGGTGAACAAAGAATTAACAATACTTGAATCGGAATAGAGGTTCGAAGAACTAACCAAAGCTGTCGGCTCTCATTTCCTTCCCTTCGATCTTGGTCCTAGGTTAGGTGATCCTCACCCGTCCCTAGTCAATAACAATTATGCCACTCTTAGTGGATAAACAATTATTATACATTTTTAGTGAATGACAATTAATCTTTGTTAACGGTTTTAGGTTAAGACACTAAGTCTGCCCAAAGACGAAAGCTTCACCGAGGCGACGAGGTACGGTACGTTTTCTCACTCGTATACTCTTATATGAACCCCCATTAAACCTTTATTAAGGTCCCTAAACAATCGGTGTACGAATATGGGACTTAACAATGCAAGGGTACAAAAATTAGGGTTGTTGGAAGCATCTGTACCAGTACCACTTTGATCGATACCAATACAAGACCTTCACTGTCAATGGGTACTGGTACCACTTTGATTGGTACCAGTACCACTTCTCCTCTGCACAATGGGTACCGGTACCAAATTTTGGTACCGATACCACTCGCGGGTTCTACTTAGAAAATGGTAGATTTTGCCATTTCTCACCCATTTTTCTTCAATAAACCTCCCCAAATCCATCCTACATCATAACCCACCATGGAATCCACCCAAAAAAACTCCAAAAGTGGTTTAGCACCAATAAAAACCCCTTTTTCTTAAGTTAAGGCTTTTCCCCAAAATCAAAATCACAAAAGGGTGAAGTTAGGGTTTGTGTTCATACCTTGAATCTCTTCAAATCTTCCCTTGTAGGTTGCTTGATCTCTTAGAAGCAAGAAATGGGAAGGAATCACTCCAAAACTTGAATTTCTCCCAAGTCCTAGCTCTCTTTCCCTCTTCTCCTCTCTTTCTCTCCCAAAATCGTTTTTTTGCTCCAAATGAGCTCCTTAGACCACTTTTGGTCTTTAAATCCCATGTTCTCCTAAGGCCATGTTTGGCTCACTCCTTACTTCCATTTCATATTTTTTTTTCATTTAACTATTCCATTACTTCATTTAACTCACATTAGCATTTAAGCTTATTCTATTTTTGACCCTTAGGTTCTCATTTTTCTCCTTAAGCCTTGTTTGGCTTTTCTCATTATTTCATTTCTCATTTTTCTCATTTTGGCACTTCAATTTACTTTCCTTTCTCATTTAATTTTCTTTAGCATTTAAGTCCATTTTTCATTTTACAAATTCCAAATTTTCCCTTTACACTTGAGTTTATTTTCAGGTTCAATCAATTTCTCATTTTAGCATACAACATTTAATCATATGCTCACATATTCATTTCCCATTTCACAATTTATCAGTTTTCCCGGAAAAGCCCAAGTTTGGCTCAAATCATACCCGGAATATATAATAAAATTATTACAAAAATTCCAAGGATTTTTGTGGCTTACATCCCTTGCTTTCTGCCTTGATCATTGTCGCGACAGAGTTAAGGAGTGTCACGACAGTCTTCTTTTCATTCTTCTTTAGTAATGTCGCGACATAGAACTCTTTGTCGCAACAAAAATTCTATTTCTACCTTAAGTTTATCTTAGATTTTGTTGCGACATATAGCTGCTAGCTGCGACATATAGCTGCTAGCTGCGACATAGTTCTTTGGCCTGCTTGAAATTGTGTCGCGACATACAAAAACAATGTTGCGACAAAGACTGCTGCAGTTTCCATTTTTTCGCTTCTTTTCTATTTATTTTCTCTCATTTTTCAATTAACGGCTGCAAAACACAAAGTTGATGAATGTTCCATAATTTGGCATATACATAAAGATGAAACTGTTAAAAACATGCCAAAAAAATGGATTAGAAATACATGAAATTCCCCCAAACTTAAAGTTTTGCTTATCCCCAAGCAAAGAAAATAATTTTTTTTTTTGTCCTCAAACAGTTTAGCTTTAATTTTTAAGGACATTTTTCTGTGTAAAGCTCAATTGGGCAGGAAACATAAGTCAATTGTAAAATTACTTTTAAATATGTTTCCAATCATAGAATCAGGAAGATTTACAATTAAGTTCACTGAACCAACAAATAATTCATCGGGTGTAAACAATTTAATCATTAAACCCTGATTTTTGTGTGTGTGCTGGTCTTTCCTCTTTCTCCTTGGCAGATCAGTTAATCTTCTAGGATAATACTCTGTTGGCATACTCTCTTTCATTTTTAAAGTCTCATATGCTTGTTGATCATATTACTCTCCATTAATGTAGGCATAATACCACTTTCAGGATCAAATAGGTCTTTTAGGCTTGTAATGTGTGGCTTAGGTAATTAGGTAGATAATTAAACTCTTTAAGATCAAATTTACCCTGACTTCACTGACAACTTACACTCATGCCTTCTTGATGCATCCTTGGTTTCTCTTGAATGTAAGTTTCTAACCTTCCCATCAGGATTGTGCATCTTTCTGCATATTCTCATTGTGGTATCTTTTTCTCTTTTTCATTGTCCACACACAGAAGATAACCTCTCTCCCTTATTTGAGAAGCTTTCTCATCTCATGGTTGATGGAATGGTGCAATGTTTTGTCTTTTAAGCTTTCTACCTCCCTTATGAACTGGGTCAGCTAACTCTCATATCAGTTGGCATTAGGGTACTAGGTGTTGAACACCCCTAAGGACTTAATTATTCTAGGGAAAATTTCTGAACTAAACTCATTCCTCCTTGATGTTTTTCTTTTCACAGCTTCTTTCATAATTCTCTTCATCTTTTCTGGTTTCTCTGCATTTTTCTTTCACAACCCTTTTTTATCCTTATCCACAACTTGAAATAATATTCCCCCAAACTTGTCCTTTTCTGTCATTGATGTATTTTTTCTAATAATTTGGGCAAATAAGGGTTCTTTACTGTAGGATTATGTTTAAGGAGGAATTGGGCTTCTCATTTGCTCGTTGATGATGAGATTGGCTATAGGCTCAAATAGGGAACTATTATATATGCCTATGCATATCATAGGGTAGGTTTGAAAGGCTCAAACTTCCAAGGATAGCCTAAATCATTTCCTGTTAGTTGCATTGCCTAGGATTTCGCCTTGACTAATAATCCAACAAGTTCTAGGACATTGGAGAGATTACTTTGATGGATCCCGGAAGATGTTCCTAATCATAGCACAATTTGTTTTAGAGTCATTTTTTACCATGTGCAAAGTTTATCAGGATTTTTATAACCAATCTGTTTACACAAACAAAATTATAGGTCTTATCTATTCCATCAATTTATTAAAGTCTTCCTTCTTCTTGAAGTTCAACACATTTATTTATAACCTTACAACCTTCTAATTCCATTCATTTTATCCTACCCTAATGCATCTATCCGGTTTTTGTTTGGTTTTGAGATTTGTTGTTGTGTTGTTTAACAAGTCAAGAGGTTCATTTTAATCATGCATTCAGCTCAAACAATCCAACACAACCTGTCATTCTTTAATCAATTCCAATCAACCAAACATGTTGCAGCAATTTAACAGTTAGATCCAAGTAACTAGTTTCTAATTTATTCAGCTAAGCCATTTACCACAAGTCAAAATTTTCTAACTATTAAACATGAAGGAAAGAAAAATTAGACAAAACAAACAAACAAATGAGAAAAATCAAACAAAAGTGAACACCAATCTTGCAAAGAATTTTCTATTTCATTGAATTTGTCAAGGATTGGGTATTGGTTACATAGAGGGAGAAGCTATGGAAGAGCAGGACAATTTTCATTTTTTACTCCTTGGTAGCTTCCATTCTGAAGTATTCTTCAACCTCCTCTACTAGAGTTAGTTCATTTTTTCTTATTTCACTAGGGGTTTTATTTTAGGCTAGTGCTTTACAAGATTTAGAAGGTCCTTCTTCATCTGGAATTAGGTTAAAGTATGGTATTTGAGGGTTTGTTACACCTTGAGGGACTATTGTGTAAGGCACTTATTAGTGCTCAAAAAGCGCTATTTTGAGCCACAATTTGTGCAGGTTTTGTTTGCTTTTTGTGTACTAATTAGGCGTAATTAGCAATTGGCACATTAAAGGTCAATGATACCTCTTGATCTTATTTTGTGGATATTTTTGTAGTTTTTGAAAGTTAATCAGGCCAAAATTTTCGAGTCAATCCAAGCATGAAGAATCCAAGCAGAACTCGAAGCTCACGACTGAAGTCGGAAGGAAATTAGAGCCACAAATTGAAGAAAAATGGCCCACTGTAGAAATTTTGCAGGGTTGCGAAATTTCGCAACCTACTTTGCCTCCATTTTTTACTTCCATTTTGACCCTTTTTGTGACTTTTTCCTAAACTACCCCTTCTGTATTCTTGTTAGTTCAGACCTTTTTGTAATTTCCCTTGACTCTAAGCACTATATAAGCCTCAGTCAAGCTCTATATAGGACGCAAACACTTTATGCAATAAAATTGGCTCAAAATCTTTCAGCTTTCCCGCTTTTCTTATTTTCTCTCATTTTCTCTCCCTTTCTCTCACTTTCTCACTAGCCAAACACTCCTTGAGGATGACAACTCAAGGTAAGCTGGCTAAACTCACGTTGAAGAGGAAGGTCACCTGAGCTAAGTGGCTGATAAATCACTGGCCTCTCTGTTTCCAATGCATGCACTTATTATCATTTATGTCTTTGTATCTCACCTCAGGTTTAAATCCTTTTGATGTACCCTGATTGGCCAGTACTTGGCAAGATTTAAGGGCTTAGTGGATGCTTACTGCTAGATCCACTGAGGCTCACTTAGTTGCCATTTATTTGCCTCTGTTGGTTAGGTCAAAGAATTAGTTTTTACTGCTTTGAGACATGAATGATCATAAATGTTGTATCTCAAGAGAAAAACTTTTAGGTCTGGGCCATAGCTAAATCGAAGATCCAAGCTTTGGGAATGACGAGAAGTCATCCTCCCTAACATGAAAGGACCCGAGGACTTCACAGTCGCCCTAGAACCTGAAGCCTAGTGGCCCGAGACTTGAAGGAGTTCTTTTACCTTCTATTTCATTTTTGCTTCAGGTTTTCAAACAACCAATCACACTGTTTTTACAAAAACCCCAAATCCAAAGTGAAATCACCATCTTATATCAACTGTAAATCATTTTGCGGGAAGAAAACCCAACCCTGAGTTTGACCCTAAAACCACTAGACTGCAATAGCTTTGCTACGACAAAGAGAATTGAGGTTGCCAAATATTGTTGATTCCTGCACAATTTACCGGCACGACCAAAATAAGGCCACAGCCAGGATGGTGCCTTAAAGCAAGTGAGAAACTGTTGAACTTGTGATCCTCATCACAAGTTTTGGTGAATTCTAATTCCTTTTTATCTTTATTTTTATTTCCCCAGCGTACCACTACTAGTGGAATTAATTTCTATAACGGTCGAGCTCGCCTAACCTTAACCTCTTTGGAAGCCCTACTTTCCTGTTGTTTGTCTGCCTGTGTTGCTTGCTTAGCAGCTTTTGCACCATTAGGACGGGAACACTATTAAGTAGATTGGAAAGTATCGTTGCTCCACTCTGGAATGTGGCTGCATGTAGTCTCAACACTGGATCCAAATAATTCTCCACTGAGGAACAAAGAGAGCAACAGGGGTTCAAAGGAACCCGAATGGCTAGCGTAAAACGAGGAACATACACCCACCATGGGTGAGTTCACCTCATGTACTGCATCTTCCATTGAGGATGGAATGTCAGCCTTACCCGGTGCCCTCGCTCCCAACTTTCCATGGCATGGTGCTCGAAAATCCATACACGCACATCCCGGAGTCGAGAAGCTGTAGCATTTTCAAGGAGGGTGTAATCGACATGAAATTGCTCGGGTAAATCAAAGCCTTCCCTTAACCCCGAAAGACATACAGATTTGGCTCAACTTTCGAGCCCAAGAACTATATAATTAGAGATATGCAAGAGAATTCTTGAAGAATCTTTCAAAGACCTGCAAACGAATAATTCGATCAGGAAATTTACACCTTCACAAAATTTCTAGAAAATGAGAAATTCTACCAAGTTTGGGAAAGGTACTAGAGATCATCAAGGTCACTCCCCACCATGCGGCTTTGATACTGATGCTCAAGTTAATCATTTCTATAATGGAATGTCCCCCGCTATGAAGTAGTTAAGGAAACTATGTGGAGGGATCAATGAGCAAACATCTGCAGGAAGCTTTATGGACTTCTTTAACTATGTGGTCGAGACATCCAAAGCATGCAATGAACCTAACCTCGAGGAGGCGTAGAGTGATGAGACTCGCAGCGAAATTTATGGGAGGCATGTACTCAATCACAGAGGACATGGAGATGAAGGCAAAACTATCCACCTTGACTAGAAGGTTAGAGGAGCTTGAAATGCGCAATCACTATGAGGTGCGTGCCTAACCATCCTTGTTTCATTTGTCAATCCACTGAGCACCAAGGAGAGCACTACCCAACTGTTCCTTCAATGAGGGATATGATGGCTGAGAATGCCAATGTTGTGGGTTAGTACAAGCCACCAACCAATGCCCCATATGGAAACACCTATAACCCTAACTATAAGAACCATCCTAACCTCTCTTGGAAGCCAAAACCTCCACCATATGTGCCCTACACTATGATAGATGCTTGGCCCCTCATCACCGACCCGACCACCACCTTCCTCGTCCTGGTTCCAGACAAGTTATCATGAATTTGAGCAAAGTGGTAAGCAATTTTTGTGGAACGAGGAGCGGTGAATGCTAGGCTAATCGGAGAATCGACATAGTGGAAGCATCAACCAAAGATGGATAACCTCTGGGACTAGATCTCCCGAAAATATGATGCTGCGATTATTCAATCTCGAGGTTGACCCCTGACCGGCGACATGTGCAGAAAGGAAATTTCCATCTGGGGACACCCCCAATCCTAGAAGTGCATAGTAGGCTCTTCGGTGGAGCCGTCCAGGGATGGATGAAGTTAAAGCAATTATCTCATTGAGAAGTGGTAAGAGCTTATGGCAATACCTGACCAACGAAGAAGGTCGCTGCCCAGAGTTAAAGGCTGAACGGATGAGATAGTGACTAAAGAACATGCAGCGAAAATAGCACACCCCACCATTTCATGAAGCCTTTGAAAGCTAGAAAAAGGTCGTCAACAGACTGAAATACTAAGAGTGCTAAGAGTGAAAGTCAGTATCCCCGCAGCGATATGGTTAAAGCAGTCCCAGTGCGAGTACGGAAGGACTTATGCGCTGAGTGAAGAGAGGGCTAAATGTTGACAGAAGGCCTTCTTTGTTTGAACAAGTCAGTGCTATCATCGATGCAAAACTCTGAGTGAGTACAAAGATCAGTTTATCCTGCCGTCTCGGTTAATATTGGAGGCACTTGTGAAAAAGCATTATTGGACACAGGTGAGTGTAAACCCGCTTCCTTATTCGATGTACAAGCGGCTGGATTAAAATTAAAGCCCTTCCATCATTGCCCTCTTGTAGATAGATCCATAAAAAGATACCAAGGGGGCGGTGGAAGATGTTATCTGAGTGGACCAATTATCCGGTAGATTTTGTTGTACTTGATAAAACCGATTCTGTGAGGGCTAACTATGTACCCATCATCACAGGGAGACCATTCTTGGCGCTAATGCTATTATCAGCGCGAAATGGGGGTTATGCAGCTCACATTTGGAAACATGACCTTAGAACTCAACATCTTCCACTTAAGTAAAGTATATCTGACTGTGGAAGATGTCGAAAGTACATATTGAAACAATCATAGAAGAAACGGGCTATCTAGCGACCAAATCACGAGGATGTGATGGCGAGAACTAGTTGATTGTTCTAAAGAGTAGCAGGAAGCCCAAGACTTGAATATTGTGCAAGGGCATTGGAGAAAACAACAAGAAATTTTGCCTTTACTATCTAAGGAAGGAACCAGTGAACCACAAAATCTGAACCTTAAACTCTTGCATGTGGAATTTAAATATGCCTACTTAGAAGAACAAGAGCAGTGTCCAGTGGTCATATCCTCCTTGCTCAATGCTTCCGCAGGAGGTGCTTTGTTAGGCATCCTCGGGAAAAACAAGCATTGTGGGTGAAATCAGCGATACAAGGAGTATTAATGACCGGTTGCACCATCACATCTACTTGGAGAAGAATAAAATCGATAAGGCGGCCGGAGGAGACTAAATCCTCATATGCAGGAAGTGGTTTGAGCAAAGTCTTAAAACACTCACCGGTGGTATTATTTACCCATGTAAACTGACACTTGGGTAGGTCGGCCAGTGAGTGCCTAAGAAATCGGGGTAACTCACGTGGCGTAATGAGGAAGAAATGCTGCACAAGCCTTACCACAAGCTAGAGGTGTGGTATTTCTGAAGGGTCGTAAAGGTGACGAAAGGATCACTTCCCTCGCCTTCATAGACGACTTCGAAAGAATTTACGGCCATCCCTTCCTCGCTACGGATGAACATTAGGGCCTATTTTTCAAATTGAAATTGTTGCAGGAGACCAGGACAAAACCACCTTTACCTACCCATTTGGCAAATATGCCTACAGGACAATGCCCTTTATCCTGTGTAACGCCCCTGCCACATTCCAGCGATGCATGCTCATTATCTTCAGTGATTTGGTGGAGAACATTATGGAGGTTTACATGGATGATATTACAGTCTATGGAGGGAGCTTTGAAGAATGCCTGATTAACTTAAGCGTACGCATAGGTGCATAGAGAACAACGATGCTTGAATTGGGAAAAATGCCATTTGTGGTGGCTCGAGGATAGTCTTTGCGGGTATTCTTTTGATAAAGGGAATTGAAGTTGACAAGGCAAACGATGGATGATTTATTTGCCCACCCCCCCACAAATGTGAAGACTATGAGGTAATTCTTAGGGCATGCAGGCTTTTACAGGAGATTCATCATGGACTTCTCAAAAATTGCCAAGCCTCTCTATAAGCTATCAGAGAAAGATGCTAAATTTATATGGGACCAAACGCGGAGGAGCTTTGAGGGCTCAAAGCTTATTCTCCTACACCGATAGTAGGGCCCCAGTTGGTGCCTTTAAGGTAGTGTGCAGTATCTTGACCTTGCCATCGGAGCAGTTCTCGTGAAGGGGAGAAAACCTATGTAATTTTGCCTCGCCTTAAGCCAAGACATTGAGCAATTTGAAGAATTACACTGCACGAGAGAAGGAGCTGCTGGCAGTGGTCTATGCTTTGGACAAGTTCCGAGCTTATTTGGTTGGGTCGGACATAATCATATTCACAGATCATTCAACTTTGAAGTAGTTGCTCACCAAACAGAATGCTAAGGCTAGGCTTATTATATGGGTTCTCCTGTTGCAAGAGTTCAACCTGCAAATCAAGGACAAAAAGGATGTTGAGAATATTGTTGTAGATCATCTCTCGAGACTAACCATAGCACACAACACTCACAACCCCCCAATCAATGATGAGTTTCTGGCGAGAATCCCTGCTCTGATTGAAAACACACACCGTATGCCCGCTGCCCAGTGCCCTTATGGTGAAGTGCGGTATATTGGAAGACGCAGGGATGAGAGTTTTTCTTTGCAAAAATTCACTCATATTATTGGAAAGAACCCTTCTTGTCTGAAATCTTGTCTTTGATCATATAATCTGAAAATGTGCCTAAAGCGAGTTAGGGGATACTCGGCCAATTTACCATGAGAATTCGTATGCGAATATGTTTGCTTCTGAAAACTTCTAGGAAGGTACTACAGTCTGGATTTTATTGGTCTTCCCTTTTTAGCCTCCTTTGATGCTCAATAGAAGTTTTTGCATTATCATTCAGCAATATTTTGTGCATGCAAATGGAGGACGATACGCTGGATCTCGATTGACTAACCAATAACTGCTTGTAAGCAAATTTCCGGCGACACGTTCTTGATTTAGTCAATCACGGTGATATGATCTTGGTTTTCTCTTTTAAGTTATAAGAACTCATATTTCAAGCAGTAGACAATTCTTTCCAATATGCTTATACTTGCACTAGTTTCCTGCTTAGTAGTTTTACGTCTGGTACATACACATCATCTTGATTGTTTTCCATTCATGCTTGAGGCTTGTTTCTTTGTTATACAAATTTGAAGCGACATTTCTGATCAATACTCTCGAATGCGAAAATTCATCTCACTCATTGATGGAATGTTGAAGAAATGCGATCGAAATTCAACTCAGCCTTGAAGACTATTGTTTTCTACATCCCGCACGAAGCACTACGCATCTGTCAGGGTGTTCCCAGGCTCACTATTAAGATTAAGTGCATACTTCATTCTGCCTTAGTGTCGGTTTCACGCACTACGCATCTATCAGCGGCTCCGGTTGCTAAGAAGGGTCTTCTAAGCGACGAGGAACTGGGTGTCTTCCTCCATCTTAAGTAATAAAATCCACGAGGGAAGATGAATTTTCCCGCCTTGACAAGCGCGTCTTCAAGAACACCTTCTGGTTGTGCCATTGATGCATCGACCGTTTGCAACGTGATTCTTCATTGGGGGTAGTTCCTCAGGCTTAGTCTTAGCACCAGCGATGAAATCAAATTTATACTAGCACCGGGAATCACGAGGCCTTCTTGAATTCATATTTCCTATGGGCGGGGATGGTGGCTTGCACAGATCTTTCATTTTTCTTTGGGAGCTTTTGTTGGATAAGCATAACTGCGGTGCGGTCAGTTCACTATTCCTTCCTCGGCTATTTTCCTTTTCTTATTCGATTATCTCCTTCATAGAATTTTGCATAGTTAGGCATTTGGTTGATTACACTCTAAATGGGATATTGATTTCTATCTTCTTGAAGATGTTAAGAATCTAGAAAAGCTGCTTTCTTCCCTTTTGCCTTACGAAGCCTCTATGGGAATGGCACGGTAGGTGTATATTTTGTTACTCTCTCCATACATTTTACGCTCTACTTTCTTGAGCATTCGATGCATCTGCTCTTCTCTCCTTCCTTTCCAGTTTCTTCTTGTTCTGTATTAGTCTCTTCTTTCCTTTCTTTCTTCTTGTTGTTGCCCTTCTTTTCCACTTCTTAAGCGGGCGCCATGCGATCCTTTGGATTCTTTTTAGGGTATCGCACAGGGAATGTACCCTTGCTCTGATTTGGCATCCTAAGGGCCAACTGCCCTACTTGTGTCTCCAATTTTTTCAATGAGGCACTTGTATTCTTCTGAAATACTTGAGTATCAGACTTGAAGCTTCAGTCGAACGATTTAATTCATGGGAAGTGTATAAACCTCTTGTTGTCCCCCGTAGGCTGCGACATTTGTTCTTCAAATGGATTGAGTCCTCTATGACCATGATGATGATCATTCCTGCCTTCACCCCCTTGATCTTCTTCGCTGGAACCTTGGTGAGCTCTTGATATCCTGATGAGATTACATCCGTGCCTTTGACCTTTATCTTGCCCTCACCATATAAGAGAAATTCTCATGGTTCCTCAATGTTAATTTGTAATGTGTGAGCATGTTAGGATTTGGCTTGAAACTAGTAATTCTTAGTTCCATTCATGTACTTAGCCTCCTCAACCTCATAAGCGTCCTCTTCTTTTGGTATTTCAACATTTCTTCTCATTGCTTCTCTTTCCACTACTCCTATTTCATGAGCGGTGTGCATTTTTCTTTCTTGTTTTTCCATCATGTGCATGATGGCATCTAACTTTGCTTCCATAGCTGTCATTTTACTTAGCTCCATGACCCCTTTTCCTCTACATTGTTACCTTATGGCTTCGGATGGAGCCTTCATATTACACTTGGCTAGGTCTTCTATGGATCCACTTTAACCTCTTGACACTTTTTCTTTTGGTGCTCCTGGCCAGTCAATGATGCCTTTAGATATATCATTTAAGGCATGATATATTATATCCATCTAGGTTTTTAAATCAATTCCATGCATATGGCACCTTTTCAACAGCCTCTTGAATCTCTCCCAGGCTATATATAGGCTCTCATCTTCCCCTTGTTGGAACACTATTATCTCTCGTCTTCTCTCAGAGGTGAGAGATGGGGGAAAGAACCTGCCCAAGTATGCTTCCACTAGTTCTTCCCAAGTATCAACTGAACCATATGGTAATGAATCATACCATGTGGATGCTATATCTCTTAAGGAAAATGGGAAGAGATGCAGCTTTATCACTTACGGCTCACACCGTCGGCTTCAGCGTATTTTTCCATCACTAGAAATCTACCCAGTGCTCATTGGGGTCTTGATGGGGTGGCTAGTGAAGCGATCTTTCTTTGCCTCATTGTTATCAAAGGCGGCTTCGATTCGAAGTGGTTTGCATCCACAATAGGCTGTCTGATTGCAGAATATTCTTCCTGAATGATGGGCCTCCAGAAATCCTCCATTGTATCAGTCATAGGAGGCCTTCATTTGATGTCCTTTATCCTGCAATGCGGTCATGTCTCTCATACGCCATAATTTGCATTCTCTATTTTTTAGTCTTTCTTAAGCACAGTGTTCTTTCCAATTCGATTATCTGCGGTAACAAGTGCGAATCCTGTTTCCTATACATTAAAGTTTCTGAAATTGAAACACACTCGAGATTAATAAGTTAGTCAAACTAAAAAATTATTTTCAACATGGCTTGTTAAAGATCAGTGGTTAATTATGTACTTTGCTTGTAAAAAACATTTTGTTCTTTTCTTTTTATAAAATGTCAAATTAGCATTTCCCTCTTTTGTTAGAATATTGATCCTATTTAATCCTTTCAATACACACGGCAGCGCCATAAAACTTGTTTGCCTTTTTTCTATATAGACTAAAAACCCTCGAATTCACATAGTTACAAGGCCTTACACTTCTCTTGCACCCATATCCATCGGATAAATTTGCTTAATTAAATAATTCTGTCTTGATGTTTAGGATTTTAAATTTGGGTTTAGTCTATGACACTGCAAGTGCACAGGTCATACAAGTAGTAAAATCTAAATGTAAGTCCAGGTATCATTCCCACAGAGATTGATAAGAATTAGAAATCAATTACCCCAACTGCTGAAGTTCTATGCTATTTGGACTAAAAAATATTGATAGTGAAAGTTTATCTCAAAAAAATAATAGATCCTAGACTATTAACTAAAAATAGAAACTGCAATAACATGAAAACAAGCAAAAACGTAAAGAACAAATTACTGGACCTAATATGTTTCCTGTGAGAAACAAAAACTATCAGTGAATTACAATGAAACAAATAATTCCTAAGCACGAAGTACATTGCTCTATTGTATTGATGGATCCGATTTGTCCAAGTTTGCCTAAATGTTTCAGTTGGATTTTCCACATTCATCGGGTTAGAAGCCTTTGCTCTTCCGAAGTCAAGATCGAAATCCAGCCATTTGTATTTCTCTCTCGCTTCAAAGATCTCGAGCATTTTTCTTCTCAATAATACTACACCCATTTCTTGATGACTACGCATCTTTGCTTTCCTTCTCAGATTTTTGCAAAAGTTCTACCACTTAATTGATGGCTCGCTCCTTTCGTATCTATTGTCTGTCCTTTCCCTTGATTAGATCTCGCCTAACACAGGTCGAATCTCCTTTAGATCGAGGTACTTTCCGATTATTTATATTGTTAAATGCTCCTCCAACTTCACCATGAGCGAACGGGATTTATCAAAATGAACTTCATAGCTCAATTGGTACCATCAATGGTAGTCTAACATACCCATATGGAATGCTCCTACCTCCGTGAATTTCCACTTTGTGTCACGCAGAGGGCATCCCTGAAATCGTGAGCAAGATACACTCCTTAAACCGTATTCAGATCACCATCGGGAACTTATCGATTCAAAAACGACACCAAGTAAGTAAATCCCAACCCAAATAACTCTTCTCCAGATTTTTGCGTAAAAGACTCAGAATTCAATCAAGATATCAAACTGTTAACTGCTCCACTCATCGTGACAAGGATTAAAGAAATGGAGCACCGATCACGCATATCCACCGTAGAACGCAATGAAACCGGAGCAAGAAATGAATTCCAGAAATTTGTCTATATTTCATAAATTTTCAGGCAGTAATTTTAAGAAAAAAATAACATAAATAAAAATCCAGCTCCAATCGTTTCTACACAGTTCGCAAATTCAGATCTAGAAAGAATTTACTAAGAATAAAATAAATAATAAAAATAAAATAAATAAAATAAAATTCTACTCTAAACTATACACTGAGTTCCTCTCCTTTCCCCTTTTTCTGGGTAGTGAAGACGGAAGCTACTTTACTATTCTAAGACTCCGCCTATTTATAACTGGTCAAAAAGAAAAATGGGCTTAATGCAAAAAAGCTCCAGAAATTCTAAAAGGAAGCCTAGTTTATCGTCCTAGGTCGCGACTTCGCTGGTGTCGCGACCTGATTTCCCTTTTACATTCTTGTTCAGCTTAAGCACCTTGTTACTTCGCTATAACTGTGTTCCTTATACCGCTGATTAATGGTCACATATCGCTTGTGGTCGCGACCTTGTTGGCCTCGTTGGTTCTCAAGAGCGATGTCGTGACTATCGATTTCACGTCGCGAATCTCTCGCTGCCTTCCTCTTCCCCGCATTTTGAGTCACGGCCTCGCCTGAATGACTTTCCTTGTTGCGCGCACGCTATGAATTTCGCCTTAAGTTAAACTACATTTCATTTCAACTGCCTAAGTTCTAGGTTGTGACTTCCTTTTCTGGTCGCAACCTCACTTCTTCGCTGCAACCAGCCTCCTTCCAATATCGGTTCGTCGCGACTCAAGGTGATGTCGCCGACCTTAACGTCGTTTTTCCTCGCTGCATTGTAGCCCCAATTGCTCTAAAGTAGTTGGCGACCGGATTCTTCCCCGTCACTTCGTGTCACGACCTAAATGAGTGGTCATTTACATCGCTTTGTGCCCTTGGATTAATAAGTGGTCGCAATCACTCTCGCAAGGACTTCATTCGCTTCGCTTCAGTCATGACTTCCTTTGTACCCTCAACCGCACGCCGCGACCTCAAATGGAGCCCTTCATTTAAAATCCAGTTGCGACTTCCATTTTCTTTGCAGCAGAGACCTCCCGATGAGCTTAAAAGTCATCTATATTTTTAGTCCATTTTTCTGTTGATTTTAATGTGTGCTGAATAATTAAGATGCGAAATATGAAGAAACTTCACCAAATTTGTTAATTGCAGAGCATAAAAGAGTTAAGAAAATGCAAGTGGAAAATGCAAGAATCAAGTGGAGTAAAATGTAAAATAGCAGGTAGAAATGAAAGAATCGCAACTAATGTTGCAACTTTTGGGGGTTACACAATCCAGTTACGAGGTCGCGACATCAGGAAAATTCAAGGAAATTATGCGGTGTCACGGCTGTGGATCATAAGATAGCAAATGGAGGATTGAGTGTAAACATAAGAGTTTCGATGTCGCGACAACATAGTAAAGTC
Organism: Tetrastigma voinierianum; assembly: GCA_016808115.1. NCBI lineage: Eukaryota > Viridiplantae > Streptophyta > Magnoliopsida > Vitales > Vitaceae > Tetrastigma > Tetrastigma voinierianum. The sequence goes on along the minus strand of JAEQBH010000911.1, from coordinate 5,053,965 downwards.
GCAATAAAGGTTGATGTCGGCAAGGGATAGAGGTCGTGGACAAGAGAATCGACTTTGCTTTCGCGACATGTTTGGAAGGATGAGCCGAGTTAACCGGAAGGCTATCGTCGCGGCAGAGGACTGAAGTCACACACCAAGGGGCAATAAGTGAGGCCTCCAAAGCATAAGCCGAGGTCGCGACGCGGAGATCAAGGTCGCGATACGAGGACTCTGCTCGCTTGAAAGTCAGAAGAAATGAACCGTTGTCGCGACGTGAGATCGCAGTGTCGCGACATCACGGCTGACCGCTCTAAAGCCGCAGAGCCATGAAGTGATGTCGGATGAAGATATTGATGTCACAAGATCAGAACGGCCGCTGAGACCGTGGAGTCAGCGGAGTTGATTTCGCACGCGGATGGATGTCACGGCAACAGGAAACCATCGCGAAACCTCAGAGCTATGTCATGTCGCGATAAGAGATTGATGTCGCGACATCAAGAGCAATCAATGGAAGCTTGTAAGTTCTTAGACCGATGTCATGATAAATAAGAGCAACCGCTGAAAGATACAAGTGGCGTACAAAATTGAAGCATGCAGTGATCAGTTTATGTCACGACAATAGGTTGTTGTTGCGAACAAAGAAACCTGCTTGAAATTTACAAGACAGAGCTGATGTCGCGACAGGGTTGATTGATGTCGCGATACCCGGGGCATGTTGAATGCCGCGAGAAGACTGAAATGAGGTCGCGATAACATAACGTATGTCATACATCGAGACCACCCGAAACCTACGAAAGCATAAGCTCAGGTCGCGATGTGAGATCGAGGTCACGACATCATAAATCATCAGCTTGAAACTCGTAAGGGCAGGCATGGGATGTCGCGAACACGCAGATTGATGTCGCGACGTCAGGAACACCAATCAAGGCTGTGGCTTGCCGATGTCGCGACGTGGAGATCGATGTCGCGATGACATGGATGATGTCGCCGACAGTTTAGTTGAAGTCGCGACCGAACATTAACATGGCCAACCCACTTGAAATCCACAAAACCGCATTGAGATTAGGGCCTAACTGAAACTCCTATAAATACGCAGCCTTACCCAACTCATAAAAGTAGTTTACACACATTGATATTCATTGGTAGAATAAGGCTCATTTTTCTTTATTTTTAGTTTTCTTTTCTTTTCTTTTCTTCAATGTTGATAGTTAGATATTAGATTAGATTTATTGATTTAGTTTTTGTTTTATTTTCTGGAATTGGATATTATGTTTCGGAAAGCGTATCGAATGCAGACTCCGCTCTTTTCAAATTACTACCTGGAATCTTTGAAGTTCGCATACCCTGGAATTCGACTTCCCAGCTTCCATTCATAGCTATTCTTAGGATCATGAATGTCATGGTGTAATTCAAGAATTAAGGAATCCAAATTCTTCCATTAAGTGAATGCTATAGTCATAAATTATCTTTCCCGTAGTCAAGCATGTTGTTCTTAAATTTCGCTTTAGAATTTACTGTGTTTGGGTTTACTGTTGACCGAATATCATTTTATACCCTGCTATAAGATTCTCATTTCATTGCTCGATTTCAAGGAGGCCCTCTGAGTGACACAGAAGGCGTCTAAGAGTTATGAACAATTGTCAAGGTATATTAACCCGCTATTTGAGATCTAATGGAGCTCGTAAGTTTATTTCGATAAATTCTTCCTCACTTGAAATCAAGCAAGAGTTCAATGAGTTATCAATTTAAATAAGCAGAGTTCACTCAATTCGACAGTGAGGTCGATCCTGTGTTAGCCGAAGTTCTAATCAAGGAGAGGATGATCTATCTCTTAATTCTGAGGAAGAGTATCCCGAAGTCAGAGCATCCTTGCTTCGACCGGGAGCAACTCAGGAGCTAAGGTATACAAATTCATAAATAAGAAGTATCGCAAAGAAAATAATTCAGATTAAGGAAGTCCTTTAAAAGTAGTCATCTCATTCCCCTTGCCTTCGAAAGAATCAAGAAAATAGATAATGAAATGTGGAGTGTGGAGAGATCCAGCCTTTATCAGTTAAACTTGGACAAGATTTTTTAAAATCGAAGATTCAAGAAGTTTTATCATTTTAACTACAGAATCAAGTACTACAATAGCATTATTACTTCATATGTCCTCCAAAGATAATTATTCATTTCCATTTGTTTTCTTAACCATTCCATTCTTATTCTTTTATATTCAGTTTATTTGATTGCTCATTTACTTTACTAGTGTTAGTATAATTTCTAGCTTCTTAAGCTGGTTTCCAATATCATTTTATAGTCCAAATAGTATGGAGCTTGAGTAGTCAGGGTAGTTGATCTCTGTGGGATCGATATCTGGACTTAAATCATATTTATTACTTGTTGACCTGTGCACTTGCAGTATACTGGGCCAAAACCAATATTGAAAATGATTTATTCTAGGAGGTGTTTTGGTCCGATCAACAAGTTTTATGGCACTTTCGCGGATTACAATAAATTTTTCGTAATAACGTCGTAAATTTGTATATGTGTTTTGGTCTAGTCAACAAGTTTTATGGCGCCGTTGCCGGGATCAAAGAATTCAAGAATCAATATTCCGGGGAAGGAAAGAAGGAAATACTAATTTGAACATTTTAAAGAAAAAGAACAAAAATAGCTTTTCAAGCAGTGGTTATTTTTAGCCACTAAACTTTAAATAAACCATATTGAAAATATTTGTCGACTAAACTAATCCTATTAATGTAAGTGTGTTTCATTTCGTGGACAAACTTTAATGCATATAGGAAACAAGAATGACCGATCCGATCTCCAAATTCGACACCTGAACAGAGAGGACACTGGCTTCGAGAAAGACAAAGAAGGCAAAAACTCAACCATGGAAGATGAAAGGCGTGATTGGGATGAGTACATATTGGGGAGAAGCTAGAAGACCTAATCGCTGATACAACGGAGGACTTCGAGACCACCATACAAGATGAATATCAAAGAATCAGACAAACAGAATATGATGCTAATAATTTTGAACTGGCCAAAGATCGATTACAATGGTCCAACAGCATCGCTTTTTACTGTCATCCTAATCGAAGATCCAAAACGAGCACCCTGGGAAGATTCCTGTGATGGCTAATACAAAGAAGTTGAATGGGGTGAGACCGTGGTCATAAACCCGCACCTATTCCCATTCTCTAAGAGATACGTTACTACGTGGTATGTGAATCTTTACCATATGGTCTCCGTTGATACTGGAGGAATTAAGAGAGGCATACTTGTGTAGATTCTTTCCCCAGCCCTACTACGTAAAGAAGGAGGGAAATCATCGTGTTCCAAAGAAGATGAAAGCCTATATGTAGCTTCTGGGAAAGATTCAAACGGAGGTCGAAGATGTCCACGCATGGGATAGATCCGAAGACTCAGATGACATTGTATATCATGCCTTGAATGATATATCGTAAGGGATCATCGATGCTCATGTCGGGAGACTAAACGAAAAAGTGCTAAAGAGGCAAAAGAGCTGATTGAAGATCTGGCTAAATGTAAGAAACCTCCGAGCTTTCAAGAGGAAACATCGCAGGAAAGGATTCATGGAGCTGAGCATGATGGACAGCCATAGCTGAGCGATGCCATATGCACAGGGCAAGAAGAAAGAAAGACACGCTTCGCGAAATCTGAGTAAATTGAAAGAGAGTTATCAAGGAAGTGGCCGAGAGGGGCAACTCGAAGAACGATTCTCCAAGATGCCGAAGAGGTTAATTATTCGGGTGAGCCAAGAGCTTACCATTTAAACCCAACACTTGTCTCCGCAAAGACATTACCACCAAAGATCAGAACCATGAGAATTTCTCTTATGGTGGAGGGGCTTCACAAGGCCCAAGGCATGGACAGAACCCTCCACAGGGTTATCAACAGCCACCAAGGTTCCAGCAGCAACAGCAAGGAAATGAACACATAAATGAATATCGTGGTCGAGTAGAGGGCCCAATTCTTCGAAGAACAGATGCCGCAGCTCATGGGGGATAATAAGAAGTTTGCTTAATCCCTCCCAACAAATACAGAGCTGGGCAACTGCACTTCAATTCCTCAAATTTTTCACCACCAATGCATCCTTGAAGAACCCGAGACACAAGTGAAGTAGCCGGGTCCTAACCCCGCAAAGCCAGAGAAAGATGCCTTCCCAAGTGACACAAGGAAGAACCCAAAAGATCGCATGGTCAGTGGTAGCCAGAGTGTAAAGGAGTTAAGAGATGAAAGAAAAGATGACAAAGAACAAAGAAAGAGATGACAAGAAGACCGTATGGGAAGAGGAACTGGAGAATAAAAAAAGAAAGAGTGTAAAGGAAGAACATCCAAGAACTCAAAGCCCGCAGTCCCATTTCCACAAAGACCGCAAAAGTCAAGGGATGCAGGAGCAAGCCAGCAAGGTTCTCAAAACCTTCTAAGCTAGAGATAAGTATGCCTTTATCGAAGTGGTAACTCAAATGCCACTTATGCAAAATTTCCTGGCTGACATAATCGAAAGAAAAGAAAAATAGTAGAGGAAGGGAATGTTGAATCTCACTCGCACCAGAAGGCAAAGAATCGTAAAGGAACTACCAAGAAAGACGGCGACCTGTGGAGTTTCACAATTCTTGTATTGTCGGAGGAAATGAATCTCTGAAGCCTCTCGTGACTCGTGAGCCAGTATCAATTTGATGCCTCTTTTGTCACTAAGAAACTAAGTTTTTAAGGGAGCTTACTCCCACTAATGCTACTCTTCAAACGGCGCATTGCATCGATGGTAAACCCGGAAGGAGTCATTGAAGGATACCACAATTGGGAAGTTTGTTTTCCCGTGAGACTTACTCATTCCGACATGGAAGCAGATTCACAAGTACCCCTGCTATTTGGAAGACCATTCTTAGCTACTGGAGCTGCCCTAATTGACATGCAAAAGGGAGTTCTTACCTTGAGGGTTGGAGAGGAAGTAGCTACTTTCAACTTGATAAAAAGTATGAAAAATATGACAGAGACAAGGAGTTGCAGAATGTAGTCGATTTCGCCTATACCTAATCCCATGTTAACAATGATTGTAACACCCAATTTTTATCAATGAAAAGGAGATGAATTTCCAAAGATATCAAGATGTCTATTCGAATTTCCATACATCAATTTTAATTTATAGAACCTGCAGTCGAGCTTGAAGCAAAACAAAACGATAATGGGGAAAATATCAAAAGAGGAAATTCATCAAGAAACCAAGCATGCAAGTGACTAGTTTTGAAGAAGTGCTTATCATTACGAAGTATGCTTACTTAGAACTACCAAGAAAAGACCTGATCATTTCCACCGCATCGTTGATCATGAGGAACAAAGATTGTCAAAATATTAAGGAAGCATAAGGGAATCGCTAGCTTGGCTTGACCAAGAGTCAAGGGTATCACCATCATTTTGCATGCATAAGATTCTGGCGAAGAGACTTCAAAACCATCTCTGTGGAACATCAAAGGAGATCAATCCGGATGGCTGAAGTAATGTAAAGGAGGTACTAAAATTGCTGGAATGCCAGTTTTATCTATGCTATTTCGCATACCCTTGTGTTTCACCATGTGGTTCCAAAGAAAGGGGTTTACCGTGATCGAATGAAAAAATGAATTGATTCCAACAAGAACAAAGGATGTGGATTGAGGGTACGCGATTGATTACAGGAAGTCAACACACTTACCTTAAAAGATCATTTCCATTTGCCTTTCATTGATCGATGTTGACATGCTAGCAGGACACCCTCACTTTTGTTTTCGACGGGTATTCGGATACAATCGGGATTGGCATATTACACTCCGAGAGGATCAAGAGAAGACCACATTCACATGCCCTTATGGTACCTTTCAGCTTTCTAAGGATGCCATTCTGGGCTATGTAATGCTCCAAATACATTCCGCAGGTGTATGATGTCCATATTCTCGTATTTGGTTGAAGAAGTGATGAAGCCATGGATGACTTATCAGAATAGATCAAATTTTGATCAATGCTTTAAACAATTTAAACAGTACTAAAGATGCCAGACAAACAACAGTAATCGAATTAGGAAAAAGCATTTTTACGTGTGATCGAAGGAATTGTTCTCAAGTATAAAATTTCGGGCCGCCGACTAGAAGTTGATCAAATTAAGGTATCCATTGTCAAAACTCTTGCACCACCTACTACAAGAAAAGGAGGTGAAGCTTCGGGGGCATGCTGGATTTTACAGAGATTCATCAAAGACTTTTCAAAAAATAACCAGACCACTATGCGTGACATCGAAAAAGATACAAGGTTCAATTTTGATAACTCCCGCAAGGATGCTTTGACCAAATCAAGATCAAATTGGTACAAGCACTATAATGGCTGCAACTGCATCGGGATCGTGGATTTGAAATAACGCAGGATGCCGTTGATTTTGCTATGGGAGTCAGGTCGGGCAAAGAAAAGAGAAAGTATTCAAAGGGCCATATACTTTGCTAGTAAGACCTTCAATGAAGCACAAGAGAACCACTAACAACCGAAAAGGAGATGCTAGCCATAGTATTTCAAGCCAGGAAAAATTCTAGCAATACATTTTAGGATCCTGCGTTGTAATTCACACCGATCATGCAAAGAATCAAATACTTGATGTCGAAAAAGGAAGCTAAGCCAAGATTGATAAGGTGGTGCCGTCATGGTGTGAGTTTGATTTGGAAATCAAGGAAAGGATGAGACAATGATAGCTGACTCACTCTGTCAAGAGAAAGAAGCAGTTGATGAAGAAGAAAATGTATGTTAATGCAGAACTTCCTGGGGATGAAAGCAATTGTTTAAGGCTCTTCCAACTTCCATGGTATGTCGATATTGTGAATTATCTGGCTTGTGGAGTAATGCCTTCAGAATTCAGCTACCAACAGAAGAGGAAACTCATAACAGACAGCATATATTATATTTGGGATGACCCACTATTATTCAAAAGAGGTGCTGACATGATAATAAGAAGATGTGTGCTAGAAAGTGAACAAGACAACATTTTAAATGAATGCCATGCATCACCATATGGGGGACATTTTTCTGGAGAAAGAATCAACCACAAGATACTCCAATCAGGATTTTATCGGGCCCACACCGTAGATTGTGCCGAGGTTAAATTGTGTGATAGATGCCAAAGGATTGGAAGAGCATAGGAATGAAATGCCCCTAAAAGGTATTATGGTGATACAAAATTTTGATGTATGGGGAATAGATTTATAGACCTCTTTTCATCATTTGGAACCTATACATACCGGCTAGCAAGATTACGCTTCCAAAACGGGTGGGAAGTGGGTCATTCAAGGAATGATGCGACATTTGCCAGGAGTTTTCTGCAAAAGAATATTTTGAGCAGACTGGGAACACCTAACTATCATTAGTGATGGGAACCCACTCGCAAACAAAATCTTGCAAAACTCATGAGCAGGTATGGGATCAAGCAACATGAGTTTAGCTTATCATCCCTGCACTAATGGATGCGTAAATTTCCAACAGCAGATCAAAGAATACTGAAAAGATCGTGAGCTCAAGCAGAAGGATTGTCTTCCAAACTTGATTATGCACTTGGGCTTGCTGTGATCGCATACAAAACCCCCACTGAATGTCCCCACAGTTGTTCGCAAACCATGTCATCTACCTCTTGAATTAGAATACAAGGCAATGTGGGCTATAAAGAAGCAACTTCGATTTTAAGGTCGCAAGGAAAGAAAGATTACTCCAACCGGTCTAACTGAAGAACCGAGAAATGAAGCCTATGATAATGCTAGAATATACAAAGACAAGACAAAGAAATGGGTATGACTAGAGAATTTTGAGAAAAGAGTTCAGAGAAGGGGGAATGTGTCTCCGTCGCTTAATTCTAGATCGAAATTGTTTCCAAGGAAATTAAAATCCAATTGAGGGGCCACACACAAGCATGCCATACTAGTATTTGAGCAAAGTTTGGATACTGAGGATCAAGTGCATCGCGAAGAATTCAAGGTCAATGGACAAAGGTTAAAGCATTATCTAAACAAAGAAGAGGGAAAATGGAAGCAACCCTGAACCGTTCTTGAGGAAAAAGTAGTTAAGTACCACAACAAAGAAGTCTAGCTAAGGACTCAAATCGAAAGGAAATTAACGGAGGCAAACCTATAAGGATTTAATTCTGGTTTTAAGTTTTGAATTATCTTTTCTTTTAGTTGCTTAAATTACCAGATTTGTTTTTATAAATATAATGACTTAGAAATCGATTGTAGTTTAATCTAGATTTTTCTTGATATTAAAAGTAAGCTTCAGAAAGTTCAAGGACATGAATGGCAAGGCAATCACAGAACATTTCCAAAGAATCCTGCGCAGAAGTCACAACATGAGGAAAGGGAGGAACCTTAACCTTAACCTCGATTCTCAGATATACTTGAATTGCTATTAAATCTTGCTTGAGATGCCGTAAGTAATGTCTAAAAGGGTTAGGAGCAATAAGAAAAAAAAAAAGGGTTCTTGAGGTCATTGAGTTGAGGGCCTAAGTCGCGACAGAAAGGTTATGTCGCGACATGTTTGATACCATTGTAAAACATCATGTTTGACCTCGCTTTGAAAAGGCAACTGGAAGGAGTATCAAGGAAAGAGAAAGAGATGTCGCGACACCACTGTGAAGTCGCGACAGAGAATTAAGTTTCAAATTGGAAAGGATGTCGCAACATCAAACAATTCTTAGTAAACCTTGTATTGTCGCGACATCCTAAGTGTGTCGCGACATGTGCTTATTGCGCTAACTCCGCCACTTTAAAAGCTCCTAAATTCAATGACCTCAAATAAAAGACCCGAGAATTGAAGTCGCGACTTGTTTTTAATGAAGCATTAATTAGCCCACAAACATTGATTGAATTGCAACTGTTGGAAACTTTCTCACTCACTCCAACCCACATAGCTATTCACCTTCTTCCTCCTGCTGAATCTTAACCCCTGAAAACCCTAGCTTTCCAAACCTTCTGAAAAGCTTGTCTTCCGTTTCCAATGGCTGAAATTCCCAACCTAATCCCTAACCTAGACGAGATTATGAGGGAACATGAACAACCGGAAGAAGAAACTCGCCAAGAAGAACTAAGTAGGGATGAGATCTGGCTGAAGAACAAGGTGAGAGGTGCCATCGAAACACCCGGTCTCGCAACTTCTCAAGAAAGCAGCAAAAGGAAAGGGAAAGATGAGAGAAGAAAGAAGAAGATTTCCCGTGTCGATGAAGCTGCATCCCGTTGGAAGAAATATTATGCTAACAAGGGTTTGTCAGCAGAGGAGATTCAAAACCCACATTCTTTTAAGGAGATGATAGAGCAGAGAGGATTTGGAGAGCCTCTGCAAGCATTACCCAAAATCGTGATACAAAAAGACTGTAAGAGAGTTTTATTCAAATTTGGTAGGAAGGAAGGATGGAGCGGTTTATGCTAGAGGAGTCTGGTTTCATATGAAGCCAAGGCCATCAACGTAGTTTCCATAACAATGCATAAACATGGTTCCAAATTCAAGAAACTTTTGAAAAAACCAGATTTTGAGAAGATTACCAAGAAGCTCACTAACGGTAAGGTGCAGCTAACCCAAGGAGAAGGAATGCCAAGAACATTGAACAGGGGAAGCCTTACTGAAGAGGCTAAGGTATGGTTTTTATCGCTTCTGTTTTGTTCCAACAAAACATGTGTGCACAAAGGAGAGAACAAGAAGGTGTCGCTGTATACATCCTAAAGGGATACAAGATCAATATGGGAGGTCATTATAGAGAATCTCCATCATGAGGTATCATGAAGGAACAAAGAGGTCTTATTCTCACCCAAAGAACAATCACTGCTCTATGCTTGGCTGGGTCGGGTGAAAGGAATTGGGAAGCGTAAGAAGAAATACTGTAGCTTACCATACCCTTATGACAGAGTTGAAGCAAAGGACCAAGAAACTAAGAGTGCGGGAGTACCGGGTGAAGAACAGAGATGAAGTCCAAGCTGAAGAACTTAAAGGAGACTCTCGAGGGTTGGCCGGGATCAAGGAGCGAGCACCCGTAAAATTCACCCGACAACAATGATTATATGTTTGCGCACAATCGAAGGGCAAAAGCATGAAGGCACTCAATGTAATTTCTCCATCCCCTTAGCTGCCCCTCCCCAGGCAGAATTTAAACTTCCAACCTGGAGAAAGCTCAAGGGGAGCACAAGAGCACAGCTCGGTACTGGAAGCTCTCAATGCCATGCAGAAGAGAATAGATGAAAGAGAGAAGGGAGGAACCACAATAGAATTGCAGAAAGCATTTATGAAAAGAATTGAAAAGAAAAGAGACCAGCAAGGAGGAAGAGCTAATAGAAAAGAAAAGGAGCATGAAGTGGAGCTACAAATGAAGAGAACAAAGAAGTGGGGAGAAGAGTCGAATGCGTGTTATGAATTATGGGAAAAATTTTGAAGGTGTTAGTGGGAAGAGTTTAAGAAAGAAATGAAGGAAAGATCACACCGCTACGTAAACTCAAACTCGCCGTAGTTTTATAACAACCAGCTGGTGCGTGATTCTCAACCTAAACTGATAAAGAAAAGAGACACAGAATAGAAGCCAAATTTGGGAGTAAATCAAAGGATTCAAGTTTTTTTATACAAGTCTCATGTAAAGATTTCGAGAATATTTGGATGATGAGACAAGAAGCAAAAGAGATACAAATCACAGTAAAAAGAATGGTCGGAAAACTTAGATCTCGATTAACAACAATCTGCCAAATTCCTAGAGGTTAAGGACCGAAATGGAGAATACAATGAATGGCTCGGGGAAAGAGGCGGATGAGTCGAACAAAAAGGTCGATCTCTAATGAGATTTTCATTGAAGAAACAAATGGAGAAGGAAACCAAGAAGAGAAAGGAAAGAAGAGAAATGAAAATTCTCGAATTCCCAAACCCATTTAGGTACATTAGACCTAGATCCCCAACATCTTTGCCTCGGCTATTTCAAAAGAAAAATAAATCTTCTCCCCGCCTAACTTTCATTACCATCCTTATCCCATATCAGGTATCCAATCACGTAATTGAACTGGGTATAATAAAATGAGAAATTTAAGTTTAATTGTTGTGTGCTAATTTGAATTTGTTTGATTCAATGTTGTGTTGCTTTGTGGTTGCAGGGAATTAAAGTAGAAATTAGTTTTAATAAAACTGGCCGAAGTTACAATGAGTCGGATCGAATGAAGCAAAGCAGATTATAATGATTCGAAATGTAGAATATGGCCAAATGAATACAGCTGATTGAAACACAAGGTGCAAAGCATTAAGTCTAACTGATAAGTTCGTAATTGAGGAAGGGCCACAATTGAAGGAACAAAACATATTGAAGTTTGTGGTATGAACAATAAGTCAAGGAACCTGCTGAATATCAATCAATTTAAATACTCACCAACAAAATGAGTCAAGATACTCCCACGGTTAGTCACAATCGCTCAAACCAAATTTAGAATTTGTTAGATTATTGGTCGAGGCGAAATCCTAGGTGATACAGCCGACAAAAGATGATGCAGCCATTTCGATAGTTTGAGCCATTTTAGCTATCCTTACCATATGTCGATGTGCATATACCTTAGTTCCGTAAATCGAGCCAACAAGCTATTATTCAAAATAACCAATGGAAACCCCAACCCATTCTTTAAATCAACTTCAAGAAAGAACCTATGATTACCCAGAATTCAAGGAGTGAAGAAAGTAAACTAAGTTCGGGAGTATATGTTTTTGAGGAACCCAAAAGGGAAATGAAAGAAAGGCAAGGAGCGTAAAATGGCCGTAAAAGAACGCTTTATAGGATAAGTTTTTATCTTCAGGCCTAACTCTTCAATTAAGTTCTTAGGGGTGTTTCAACACCCAGTACCCTAATGTCATTCGGCATGGGAGCCACTAACCCAAAGTTCGCTAAGATGCTAGGAAAGTTCCTCTAAAGTTAAAAAAACATCGCACTATCCCCGACCGGTGACAACAAAGGAAATTTCCTGAAGTGGAATGTAAGAGGAAATAAGGGGCATACAATTCGAATTGGAAGGAATCAAAGAGATGTCCCAAACATGAAGTTTAGGGAGTTTATTAGAGAAACTACAAGGAAGAAAGGGCAAGAGGAGAGAAAGGTTCAGGTAATCTTAACCTAAAATTCCTTCCATCCTACCCATTACCCAAAGCCTAATAAAGATAAACCCAAAGACCCGATTGATTCGGCGCTCGAAATCACCTACATTAGTGGAGATCAATATGAAAAACAAACCTATGGAATTTGGAAATATAAAAGCAATCAAAACTGTGAAGGACTTTAGGGAGTTAAATGACTCAATATGAAAAAAAAAAAAAGAGAAAGGAAAATAATCTATTATTCAACAGGATCCAATGATGATGTTGTTTGTAAAACAATTTCAACAGTTTAGTTTTGTATAGTATAAAGAGTAGAAACCAACCTTGAACTCGGACTCAAGTTAGATGTACGTAAATAATGCATACCTTGTATTTCAATTAAATTGAATGCCATCGCAGAATAAATCGAAAAATGTCCTTAAAAAATTTTCTTTATGTTGTTCGAGGACAACAATAATTCTTTTTTTTTCTTCGCTGAGACAAGCAAAACTTTGCCTGGGGGGAGTTTGATGAGCTTAAAGTCATCTATTTTTAGTCCATTTTTCTCATGATTTTAATGTAAAAAGGAATAATTAAGATGCGTAAATACGAAGAAACTCACCAAATTTGTTAATTGCAGAAGTATAAAAGAAAGAAGAAAATGCATGGAAAATGCAAGAATCATGAGTAAAATGCGTAAAATAGCGGTGGCGTAAATGAAAGCAATCAAGTAACTAATGTTGCAACTGGGGTTATACAATCCAGCTTACGTAGGTCGCCATTATCGAAAATTGAAGGAAATTGGCGGTGTCGCGACAGGATCACAAGATAGGCAAAATTGAAGATCGAGCGTAAAACATAAGAAGTGATGTCGCTAATACATAGTAAAGTCGCAACAGCGTTGATGTCGCTACAAGGGATAGAGGTCGCGACAAGAGAATCGACGAAGCTATGACATGCCTGGAAGGATGAGCCAGTTAATCGGCCGTTGTCGCGACAGACCAAGTCGCGACACCGGCGCGCAAGTGAGGCCTCAAAGCATAAGCCGAGGTCGCTGACGCGGAGAGGTCGCGACATGAGACTTGCTCGCCTTGAAAGTCAAAGAATGAATTGTTGTCGCGGGAGGAGATCGATGTCGCAACACTAATGGCGACCAGTTCGTGCCGTAGAACCAATGGCGATGTCGATAAGATATTGATGTCGCGACATCGTGAACGGAACGCTTGAGACCGGAGTCATGAGCTGATTTCACACAAGGGGATGGATGTCACGACAACAGAACCATCAAGTGAAAAACCTCAAAGTTATAAGCCGATGTCGCTGGCTGAAGAGACATGTCGCGCATCAAGAGCAATCAATGGAAGCTTGTAAAGTTCTAGACTGATGTCGCACAACAAGAGCAACCAGTATTGAAAGATACAAGTGGCGACAAAATTGAAGCATGCAAAGGATCGCTTTATGTCACGCATAATATTGTTATAAATAAGAAAACTCAGCTGAATTTATATTAGATCGATGTCATTAAAAGACGCTGATGTCGCCACACCAAGACAAGTTGAATGTCAGCAGAGACTTGAGCCGAGGTCGCTGATAACATAAACGATGTCGCCGACATCGTGAGAGACCAATTGAAACTTGGCGAAGCATAAGTCGAGGTCGCGACGTGAGATCGAGGTCGGCATCAGAAAATCATCAATTGAAACCAGGCGGGCAAGAAGTGACGTCACACGCGGAGATTGATGTCACGTCAGAATGGTCAATCAAGGCTACGTAGACTCTGCGCGTCGGCGTCGCGACGTGAGATCGATGTCGCGACATGGATGATGTCATGGCTGCCAGTTGAAGTCGCTAATTCGAACATTACCACGGGCCAACCCGCTTTGAATCCACAAAAAAACTCGCATCGGGATTATGGCCCAACCGAGAAACCCTATAACACGCCAGCCTACCCACCATAAAAAGTAGTCATAATGGACATGCACGAGAGGTCCGGTACCGGCTGCTCATTTTTCTTTATTTTTAGTTTTCTTTCTTTTCTTTCAATGCTGATAGTTAGAGATTGATTAGATTTATCATTTAGTTTCGCTTTATTTTCTCGAATTGATATTATGTTTCGAGCAGGTCGAATGCAGACTCCGTTTTTTCAAATTACTACAGCTGAATCTAAGTTCGTATAATTTCGAATTCGAATTTCATTTCCATTTGCAGTTATTCTAGGATCGAGGAATGCTATTGGGTGTAATTCAAGAATTAAGGAATCCAAATTTCCATTAAGTGAATGCTATATTTAAATTATCTTTCCCGTAGTCAAGCATGTGCCAGCCAATTTCGCTTATGAATTTACTGTTTGGCTTATCGGTTTTCGATCTGAATATCAGTTTCTTATACCCGTTATAAGATTTGTCTCATTGCTCTAATTTTAAGGAGGCCCTCTGAGTGACACAGAGAAGCGTACCCTAAGAGTTATGAACAATTGCTCAAGGTATATTAACCCCGCTATTCGAGATCTAATGAGCTCGCAAGTTTACTCGATAAATCTCTTCTCACTTGAAATCAAGCAAGAGTTGAATGAGTTATCAATTTAAATAAGGCAGAGTCTTCACTCAATTCAATAAAGGAGGTCGATCCCGCAGCACCAGTCTTAATCAAGGAGATGATCTATTCTAATTTTCGAGGAAGAGTATCCGAAGTTGTATATCCTTGCTCGAACATAACTGGGGAGCTAAGGTATACAATTCCATAAACGGGTATGAAGTATTGCAAAAGAAAATACCCGTGACATGTCCTTAAAAGTAGTTGTCTCATTCCCTGCCTTCGAAAGAATCAGGAAAATTAGATAATGAAATGGAGTGTGGAGAGATCCAAACTTTTTATCGCTAAACGCCTTGACAGATTTTAAAATCTGAAAGATTCAGTTTTATCGCCTTTAATCATGAATTTATACTTCACAATAGCATTACTTGATGTGTCCTCGAAAGATAATTATTCAGCTTCCATTTGTTTTCTTAACTATCTTTATCTATTCTTTATATTCAATGATTGATTGCTCATTTACTTTACTAGTGTATAATTTCTAGCTTCTTAAGCTGTGGTTTCAATATCATTTATACCAAATAGTATGGAGCTTCGAGTAGTCGTGTGAAGCTGATCCGCACTTCGAGATCTCTCGTGTGGATCGATATCCGACTTAAATCCAATTTATTACTCACGACTGCACTTGCAAAGATATTGTGCCAAACCAATATTGAAAATGATTTATTCTGGGGAGGTGTTTCTGTCCTGAACAAGTTTTACGGCACCTTGCCTGTGGGATTAGACAATAGCCCTTTGGTAATAACGTCGTAAATTTGTATATGTGTTTTGGTCTAGTCAACACCTCCCTTGTGGCTTCATTTACGGATCCACGTCGCAACCTCAGATTGACGTTGGGACCTCAGTTGTCTTCAATTGGTGTCGCGACATTAGCGTGGTGTCGCGATCGAAGATTCTACCTTGAATAATTCCTTTAGTTTAAACCACACTTCCTTTATCGCAACCTCTTTCACTTGTTGTTTTGGTCATTCTGGTCGCAAGCTCAACTTCAAGTCACGACTTCACTTGCTAAGGTCTTCTATTTCTTCCTAAAGACTGATCTTGGTGATGTCGTGACTTGGAAATGACTGAACAAATGAGCTTCCTGTCGCGACTCCAATTTTCATTTGCGACTTCATTTCTGCTTGTAGGCTAATCTCTTCTGGTTTTTGCTGGTATTTTCGCTTCTGCTGTACTTTTCTGCAAAATTAAATTTGAGTAAATTATCCACATTTCTACATACGAATCAACATTTACCTTGTAATATGCTTAGAAAAATGGATTAAAAATCAAATGAGTTTTTGGACTCATCAGTTTGAGCACTTTTTATGTACTCATCAGCGTAATTAACCCAATTTGCACATTAAGGTCCCTGCTATTCTACTGATCGCATTTATGGCTAATTTTGTAGTTTTTGCAAGCTATTTATGCCAAAATTGTTGAGTCGATCCAAGAATGAAGAATTAAAGTCAAATCCTCAAAGATTATGATATCGTGAGCCGAAGGAAAGATGAGCATAAAATGTATGAAAAAGGATCACGTATAAAAAATTTTGTAGCTGCGAAATTTTCACACCTCGCAAATTTCATGAATCTCGCAAATTTTGCAAGTTAAAATTTGCTTCCCGCTTGCCAATGTTCTCGCCACGCTTAACGTCTCACCATTTTTCCACTGTTCACCATTTTGCCACTGTTCATCCTTGACTTCCTGCTGCCCGTTTTTGCATTTTGACTCTTTTGGTTTTCTTCCTTTTTTGCCCCTATTTGTATTAAGAAAGGATTAGCGCCCAAAGTGCTATTTAACCCTATATTAGATAAAGCCAGTGCTATGTGTCAATTGAAGTGTTCAAGCCTCTTTAGTTTCACTTATGCCGCTAGAGGCTATTCGTGGTCAAGCTGGTGTTTTTGCTTACTTGGGAGTTTAACATCGAGACATAAGGATGAATCAGCGAAGATCGAACTCAATCACAGCCAAACTAATTCAAAATCAAAGAAAGAATGAAGGCAAAAGTGATGGAAATCAATGCGTAAGAGGAGCAAAAGAGGCAAAGCAACAAGAATCAAGAATTCCGGTGAATTTCGCTTAAGATCGCGAAAATTCGGGATTGCGAAAATTTCAGAATTTTTAGCGAAAATTTCAATTTAGCGAAATCGGGTCAAGCAGAACTTGCCAACAGGAGAGATCAACACTATCTAATGAAGGTGGTGGCACCTTACCAGGAAAGATTGGTCTATCAAACTCGCTTGATCTCGTGGGCCTACAGATGTACCTTCAAGACAATCCCGAATGTCCTCATCGGCTGGTCTATGGTAAGTATGTCACCTTCCAACGGAGATCGAGTACAATACGGTGGGCAATCATGACTGAACATGGACTCAAGTAGGGCCTGAGTCAAGAGGTCTTTGATCTTAATGAGTCGAAGAAATACCTGAAATGATGCCTACTTGAATTAAGATTGTAAAAGGAAAAAATCAAAAGATGCATGATCAAATGATAATCAGGAAGAATTTCAAAGAGGAGACCAAGTTCTTTATACAACCCAAACTCCATCTATTTCCAAGCAAGTCAAGTCACGATGTGGACAGGTCCATTCTACCTGTCCAACAAGATATCCCCAATGGTTCAAGCAAGATCTAACTAATCCGTGATGATAATGTGGTATTTAAAGTCAATGGACAGAGGGTGAAACTATAGGGCGCAAAGAGCAAGAGCTGGTGAAATTTCTCCCGCTTAGATCCTCCCTGAGCCCTATAATCCCCACCATACTTAAGGAGCCAAGAAGATAATTTTCATGCTCTACATGTCCTGGATGTTAAAATTTTGTTTTCCTTTATGGTTTCGTTACCGGTGTCCCAAACCTTTAAAGGTAATTTTGCATATCATGTTTTGTGCCTTTACCATGTATATTTGTTTTTCTTTTCAATTGAACAATTGAATTACTACAATTGACAATCAATCTGCTCTCAGGTTGGAAAATTGAATCATTGTTTGTCACCTTTATGATAGAACAAATTCCATGCTTGAACCAAGGTCGGGCTGCAGCCCAAAGATGCTCAACTTGAAAATTTCTCCTTTTAAGCTTAATCTCACACGCACACCGCATTGTTTCAACAGTCGTGAATTTGTTTGCTTCCTTTCGCTTTCAGATACCGCCCCAGTATGTCGGGCAACCCAGGATAGGTTTTGTTACCCACATTTGAAGACCAATGTAAGCCTTCCAAAAAGGAAAAGAAAAGAAAAAGCAAAAGAAAAGAGAAAAAGAAAATAAAGTCATAGTTTGCCTTAAACCCGAAAGACCTGGCCCGTGGGGTGTATGGCGAAGCCTTGGGCCCGATGCCCAAGCCTTAATTGGTCGAGTCATCGATTAGTGTCTGCTACATGGGTGGATAGTAGGAGTCTAAATCGTGACGGTGGGAGGCTGATTTAGCTATTTAGATCTGAATAACTGTGAGTCAGGGTCGGTGACTTACCTACACACTAATACTATTGAGTTATCTATCCGTTGTTTGATTATGAAGATCTAATTTTGTGCTTATATCCCTACAAATGTAGTCAATAAAGAAAGAAGAGTGTAACTAGCCCTATCTAGGTTGTTCAACAACTTAAGGCCATGTCAGTGCTAGGTTGGGGAGAGGGGACAAATTTTGCAATTTATTGGCTTAATCTGGTTATTTAAAGAGCCATTAGACTTAGGTGGAAATTCAAGTTGAGAATCATGGAACCAATATTGACCTGAAATTATTCTTGTATGGTTTTGGTTCTTTCATACCGGTTTTCAAACTTGGTGTCATTTTTTCAGTTTAAGGTAATGTTTATATATACATACACCCTTTTGAATCATAAACTTTTTGAAAATCACTACATGCATCCTTTTGTTTTGGTACTTCATATGGACTAGCAACGCTTCTATTGGGGCGTGATTAGTGCCCAAAATATATTGGAATCTTCTATATTAGATAGGTTTTGAGTGCTTTTTGTGCACTAATCATGTCATTTATGCCACCTGAAGTGTTCAAGTCTTCTAGTTTCTAGTTTATGCCAGGTTATTTGTGGTTGCTTTTGGCGGTGGCTTTACGTACTCTTGGGAGTTTAACATCGAGACATATGATGAATCATGAAGATCGAACTCACTCGCCAGCCATCAAAACGACCAAAAATCAAAGAAAGAATGAAGGCAAAGCTGATGGAAATCAAATTAAGAGGAGCAAGAGGCAAGCAATGAAGAATCGCACCTGTGGTCTCACTAAGAGCCATTGCGGTACCTTTCGCTGGATTGCAAAATGTGCAGCTCCTTAGCTTAAAATTCTCGCAATCTTAGCGAAATTGTGAATTTTCGCTAGACTCTAGGATTTTCATTTAAGACCATTCCAATCCAGCCTTACCATGGATCAATGGCGATCACTGTGGGGTTTAGCTTAGACTATTAGCACAATTACAATTTGAAATGCTTAAAATTTCGATTTCGCTTATCTCGTGATTTCGCTTACTTAGCGAAATTTTCGCTTAGCTAGCTTAAATTTTCATCGCCTAATAAATTCGTATGCCTTAGCGAAATTAACGCCTTGTCGACTTTTTGTAATTACAAACCGACTTCAATTTTGGTGTATTACTCCCTTGTGTCCCTAAATTCAGCCAAAATGTTGTAGTTTACAGTATTTTTCATATCAGAAGCTTATAAGCCCCCTCCTGCATTTTGAACCCTACAACAAATTGATAAGCAATTTTTGGCAAGTTTTTATTTTTGTAAATATCTTTCAGAGCTTTAGTTAGTGGTTTTGTTTTTCTCTCTTCTCCTCTTTCTCTTATTTTCGGCTGCCAAACACCCTCTGAGGATGACAACCTTTTCAAGAGATGCTTGGCTGCTCTTTCTTTGAAAGAGGAAGGAAGAAGCTGGTGGTGGGGCATATGCATGTTATCCCCTTGTGTTAAAAGCTACAGTACTATGTTTATGACCCATATCTTCTCAAAATATGGTTGAATAGCATTAAATGTTAGTGATTCGGGCTAATACTTACCATACTTTAGATACAAGTATACTTATTGCTAGATGCACTGTGGGTTTTTTGTATGGTCTTTACGAGCCACCGAAATGATGTTTAATGTTAGGTTTCAAACTCCGTAGCGCCATAGATGCATGTTATCTGTGTCGACCAACAATGGGGAGTTGATTTGGGGTGAGGTTTGCTGGTTAAACATAGATCCGGCCATGGTTGACTATAGGTTGCTTGTCATAACGCGAGGATAAAACCCGAGGACACTTGTTTGCCCTGGGTTACCAAGTTAGCACCAAATCTTCAAAGTTAACTTTCACACATCACTTTCAGTTTACAATCCAAATAGCTAAACTACTTCCACCGCTTTGAAACAAAATCCAAAAAGTCCAAATAGAAAGCCTACCTTTACACTTATGCAAATCATTCCTAGGATGAAAACCCATCCCCGTGTTCGACTTAGACTCACTATATCAAGCAAAGAGTCGACTACCTACAAATAGGAGGAACTTAGGTATAAATATCGTTGATCTCAAATTTCAGCCTACTGTGGCACGAATCAGTGTTTGCTATGTTATTTTTGTAATTTTGTAAAAGGGTTTGGCTATAAAAGCCCCAAGACTAGACACTGTTAGATCATCTCTTTTCATTATAAAGTTTCACGCTTCCCGCTCTTTTCATCGGCCTCCATTTTCTCCCTTTCTTCCACTTTCTCGGCTACCAAACACCCCTCTGAGGATGACAACTCAGAGGATGGTTGGCTAGACCACTTTTCTCCTTGAAGAGGAAGGCTGCTGGCTTTGGATTTAAGGTAAACTGTTAGTCCTCTATTTTTAACGCATGCATTTGTTGTCATTTATGGTTCTATCTCTCACAGTAGGTTTAAATCCCTTGTATGTGCCCTGATTGACTAGTACTTGGCAATCTTTTTGGGTTTAGTGGATGCTTATTGCTAGATCCACTAATATCTTAAGTATTGCCTCTTATTAGTCACCGTAGGGTAGATCAAAGAGGAATGATTTTCACTGCGGGGACCATGAATGATCGCAAATGTTGTTTTTCAAAAGGAAATTTTAGGTTTGACTTAAGTTTAAATTAAGATCCTGCTTGTGGAAAATGACTATAGTCATCCTCCTCAACGCGAGAAATGAACCCGAGGGACCTCTCACTACCTGACCCTCTCACCAGTGGCCTGATACTTCAAGGAGATTTCTTTTATTATTTTTCTTCAGTTTATTTTCTGTTTCCAACCACCCAACCATTACACCCCTTGTTTTTACAAAATCCCATAATCCAAATTGAAATTCACCATTTTTGAACCTCACTATAAATCATTTGTGCAAAGAAAACCCATCCCTGTGTTCGACCCTAGAGCCAATTATACAAAGAGCTGCTACAAGCAAAGAGGATCTAATTTAGGTTATAAATATTGTTGATTCCTACACTCTATCAGAGTACTAATCAGCCTTTGATATTTTGTCACTGAGTCGAAGAGTTAAGGAATGTTGCCTATTTAAATCAGAACGCTAAATATAAGTTAAAGAAGTAGCATGATCAGCTGATAGCTCGTAATAATTTCAAACAAGGAGACCACGTACTGCTTTACGACTCAAAGCTTCACCTTTTTCCAAGCAAGCTTAAGTCAAGATGGACTGGGCCATTCACCATCCAGGAGGTCTATCCGAATGGATCAGTAAACCTGCTCAACTCCAAAGACAATAGGGTGTTCAAGGTCAATGGGCAAAGGCTGAAACCCTATGTAGCACAACACTTAGCAGACAAGGAGGAGATTCCCCTCCTTGACCCCCCATGAATTCGAAAGACTACCTGGGTAGGAGTGGCTTTACAAGATCTCAAAGTCACGGTAATTTGGTTTGAACTTAGTGCTTCTTGGAGCCTAAGTTTAAAGCAGATTTTATTAATTTCATTGTTTTTAGTTTGTTTTCCTTTGCAATTTTTCTCATTTACACCGTGGTTTTCATAATTTTTGTTCTTCATTTTTTGCAAAAAGGCAAGAGGCAGGAGTTTTTAAAGGAAGTTGAGAAATTTCCAAGTTTGCAAATTTTCACAACCTGTGAAATTTCGCAACCATCGCAACCTAAGAAAATTCGCAGGTTGCGAAATTTCGCAGGTTTCGCAAGTTGCGAAATTTTGCTTGCGCCGCACTGTTCATCTTCTTCCTGCCCTTTCACTTCCCTGCAACCTTTTGTTTCCTGCGCTCCATTAATTTTTCCAGATTTTTTGAGCCACAACCACTAACCACCTATATTTATGGATATTAATTAGGCTTAACTCTTCAGCTGCCCTTAACCATCTATTTAAACCCCCCTTTTTATTCCAAATCACTTCTGAAACCTCCCCTCCTCCTATCCTCTCCATCTCTTCTCCCTTTCCAACCCACCATGGGCGAAGACACGGTGGAGGACACGGGTGCCCGCCCAGAGTGCTGCACCTCCTCCCCACCCGGCAGCCTCCAACCCCGTCCCGTCCCGCTGATGCTCCCATCCCCCTCGCATCAGCCGCTCATGCTCGCCCTCGCAACCGCGCCGCCGCCGGCTGGGCGTGCTTGCTCCCGCACCGCTGCCATCACGCCATCCATACCACGGGTCCTACTTGGCTGCACCCCGAGGAGGTACTATACCCGGGTTGGCCCCATTCCTCCCTCTCCGCCACATCCTAGGTCATCCTGGGGAGGGCCCCGCTGCCTGCTGAGGGCCCGACTCGCCATGAGAGTCCCTCCAGCCTGTGCCCCAGAGCCCTAATCAACACCTACTCAGTGGCCCCGCTGAGATCTCCCCTCGTGGATCTGTCCCGGCACGATCATCAAAGGTCTTACTTCCACTACACCCTATTCTGTGGAATGCTGATCAGTAGCTGAGAGGGATTTGCACAAATGAGATTTACAGATCTCCCGCCGTCGAAGATCCAGAGTTCGCAGACTCGACAGCACTAGTGCCGCTACCCTGTAGCCACGGCGACACCTCGCCCAGCGCGACACGAGGTCATCGAGTTCTACCACACGATGACCTCCAGGCGAGAGCCCAATCAGACGGCTATTCATTTCACTATCAATGGCCGATCTGGGATACTTCGGGCCACAAATATAGCAGCTACATTCAATCTGCCGCTGGTTCTCGCCAACCAGGCAGATTATAAACAATGGCCCCATCCCTCAACTAGGGAGATGGTTCGTTTGCTATCCTGAGATACTACAACCAAGCCTATTTTGTTCAGGAGGCAGCTTCCTCCGAGCATGCTCCTCATAGACCATATCCTGTGGTCTAATCTTTTCCCGTTCCAGCACATAGTACAGAGTAGATGAGCCATTCTCGAGGCTCTTTACCGTATTTCAGAGGGGTTCTGGTTCAGCCCGGCTGAGCTTATCATGACATCATTGTTCCACTATGAGGACAAGGTCCATCACAAGAGTCTGACCTGAGCTAAGTCCACTCTCCTCCTATTCCCGAGACTTTTGTGCCAGGTATTAGAGCACATCTGGATTCTCGGCTGAGCCCAAATTTCAGAGCGCACTAGACAAGGATGATCCAGGCTATCCTGCGCTTGACCTAAGTGATCTGACACCAGTCTCACGCTTTCACCTCCCACCTCCAGAGCTACCGAGGACCAAATCCAAGAACTGACCTTTCCCGCCAGAGGAGCAGCCTACCCCAGCAGAGCATACCGAGGAGCTTCCAGTTCAAGCATCCGTTCCGACTCCGCTACCACTACTCTACTTCCCACAAAATTTCTACTTCCTAAATCTCCGCAGGCTCCCAAGTGACCTAGCACCATAGCCCCGCAGATGTTATGGGCCGAGCACTTCAAATAATACCTCCGCAAAGATATCACCATTTCTACTCTGGGACTTCCCGCCATCATGGATGCAAACACGCCTTCTCTCTCTATCACTTCAAGATCTTTATACCGCCTATACAGCCTGGCCGAGGATGACGAGCACCGAGGCCGCACTCAAGCATTTAATCAAAGTATCTCTTCTTTGAGAACTAGTAGTCACCCGGGCTTACCCCGATTTCTACATCAAGACCTACCCATGCCTCTTCGGGCTCATCCTCTTACGCCTCCAGAGCCTTCGCCCAACCACAAGACTGGCAGACTCTCTGGCACGTACATAAAGAAGAACGCAGCCGACTCCACCGCCAGAAGACCTCACCGCCCAAGATGAGGATGACCTTCCACCGCATTGAGGAGGCAGCACTTCCTTCTCTAGCTTTCCAATCCGAGCCCCTATCAGGACAATGATTTGGGTTGGGGGAGGAGTTAGAGGCAGCTAATTTTGGCACTTTTTATTTCGTTGCCTTTTAAGAGCCCATTTCAGATGTTTGCGCTAACGCTTCTTCGCTTTCTTTTGAAGCTATTGTTTGTTTTTGTAAAAGTTGAAAACATAGTGATACATATTCTTATACATACCATGCAGCTTATTTTCTCAACTCAAAAATTGTACCCATTTTTGCACCCTTTTTTTGTGGTTTTGCCTTTCCTGCAAATTGAAAAATTGAAACACTGCTCAATGCTATTTATGTTAGATTAGTTCCATGCATGATTCAGTTGATGATTAGTTAAAGTCTCATGGTTTTCAACCTTCTTCTTCCACTTTTAGCTAACCATACACAGTACACATTAGTTTTCTTCAATAAGCTAAGAAACTCCGTCTAAATTTCCCTTACTAAGTAAACCTACTCCTAGTTTCAAGGACCAATTGTAATAGGTTGAGGGACCCCAAGAGAAGAAGGCCAATGAAGTCTTCCAAAAGAAAAGAAAAGAAAAGCCGCGACGTCGCCTCTTGTAACCCGAGCACCCAGCCCGAGGGGCTTCATGATGAAAGTCTTTAAAGCCAGCCCCAAGCCAACTCGGGGTCAGGAGCCTCCGACTGCAAGGCTCACTACATAGGTGGATGGGTGAGGTTTAGTGAGTTGTAGGTGTTGGACTTTCAAAATCATTCGGAGTCTGGGGTAAAACCTAAAGAGTTAGTGGTCGAAAGATCCTTATGACTTGATGCCCTAAGCCTTAATTGGTTGGGAGTCATCAGTGAATCCCAGTTACATGGACTTTGGTGAAGTCGATTCCTCAGCATTGCACCCTACAACACAAAAAGAAGTATGAAATAAGAGTGGAGCCAAATTTATTTAGGTTGAATAATGTTCTGAGGCCACACAGCTTGGTTAGGGGATGATTCGCGCCACAGAGGGTGCATCTAATCAACAAAATTTATAGTATCCTAACTTACTATCAGAGCAGCTACCGCAAAGATAGTGGCTCTAGGGTCGAACACAGGATGAGTTTTCTTCACAAATGATTTACGTGAAGGCCAAACAGAATCTAATTTATTTCAGGTTTGATAAAACAGGGGATTTCTTAAGAAAACATGAGGGTCAGGGTTTCGTGTGCAAATTGAAATTAAAATGAAGGAAAATAAGAAAAGAACTCCTTGAAGTCTCAAGCCACTGGGTTAGGGTTTTCAGGGCAACCAACATGTCTTCAGGTCATTTTCCTCGCGTTGGGGAGGATGACCTATAGTCATTTCCTGAACCGGATCTTCATTTAGATTTAAAACCTAAACCCTAAAATTTTCCTTCTTGAAACAAGGCATTTAATGGGCATAAATGTCCCTAACGGTGAGAACACATCTAAAAACTCACCCTACAAAGAATCATTAGAAGACAACTAACTGGATAACAGTGGATCTAGTGGTAAGTATCCACTGTACCCAAAAAGCTTACCAAATACATGTTAGTGAGGGCTAGTTTTGAAGATTTAAACCTATTGTGACAAGAAGGAACGTAAACAACCATAAATGCTCACATGAAAAGCAAGAGAACAGTTGGTTTACCTCTAAAACTGCACTCAAAGGGTCTCCCTTCAAGGATAGGGGAGGTGAATAACATCCTTTTGATTTGTCATCATCAAAGGGTGTTTGGAAGCTGAGAAAATGGAAAAGAAAATGGAAAGAAAGCCGGCGTAGAAGAGGAGAAGTGAAAGTCAAAGCTTCCCGTCGGGCGATTGATTGATAAGTGATCGATCTTATGCCCTCGATTGCTTATATAACGCCGCTTTTGTGGCAAGGGAAATTACAAAAATCAACAAAGGCATTTAACTGTTACAAGGACCAAATGGGAAGAAATCAAAAGAGGAACAAAAAAGGCACAAATTCAACGGCAAAGGCCAGAAATTCAACAGGCAGATGAACAGCTGCCGACTACGAATGTCATAGGATGAGTCAGCAGAGGGAAGCATTTCTCTTTTTTGCAATGCTCCCTTTTTCTTCACTTTTTGCTCTTCTTTCCTTCTGGGATCTGATCTGCAACGATGAGTTCAACTCGAATTCTTTGTGCTTGGATCGACTCAACAATTTTGGCACGATTAGCTCGTAAAAACTGCAAAATTTGCCATAAAATGCGATCAGTAGAATAACAGGGACCTTAATGTGTAAATCGGGTTAATTACGCTGATTAGTACACAAAAAGCACTCAAAACCTATAATAAATAGGGTTAAAATAGCACTTTTCGCTTAATCAGGAGGCGCTTTAGTAGCTTATTATTAAAATCGATATATAAAACACTTAGATTTTGTATGAAGTTTGCATGTCAATTCCTCAGATGGATACTCGAAACTTGATTCCAGATGGCATTCATTCTCCCAAGATGGTTATTATGTAGGATCTTGGTGATTCATTTTGAAGGATAGGCATTACTCATTCACAACCTTTCTGAAACGCCATTTTTGTGAACATAACTTGCCATTGTCAGGAATGCATTTTGTTTTTTATCGCTTCCTATTTCTTTCCTTGCTAAGGAACTGCAGCAAATGTGTAGGTCGGGGAAAGTGACACGTCCGCAGTTGGTCGCATGTTACGCAAAGCCAAACTTTGCACCTGATGTCTAATCAACCAATCTGGCTGCACATATCCCGTTACCACTGATCGATTTTGTGGCTATTTTTTTAGTTTTTGTGGTACATCGTGCCAAAATTTTCGAGTCAATCCAAGCACGAAGAATCCAAGCCGAACTCGAAGCTCACGACTGAAGTCGGAAGGAAATTGGAGCCACAAATCGAAGAAAATGGTTTGATCGTAGAATTTTGCAGGTCGCAAATTTTGTTAACCTACAAAACACAAGTTGAGAAATTTCGCAACCCATTTCCGCTCCATTTCTTTGACTCTTGCGGACTTTTCCTAAACTACCCTTTTTGTATTGTGCTGGTGGTTCGTGACCTTTGTAATTTCCCTCGACTCGAGCACTATATAAGCCTCCGCCAAGCTCGCACAGACGCAACACTTTATGCACAGGTCTAGCTAAAGCTTCAAATTTTCCCGCTTTATTTTCTCTCCCTTTCTCTCATTTTTCTCACTACCAAAACACTGAGTGATGACAACTCAAGGTATGTCGCTAAATCCCTCATCTCAAGAGGAAGGCCACTGGGCCAAGGTTTTGAGGTAAACTGTTGTCCTCTCTGTTTCCAACGCATGCACTTATTATCATTTATGTCTCTGCAGATTCACCTTGTGCTTAAATCCTGATGTACCCCGATCGGGGCCAAGATTGGGTAAGTTTTAAGGGCTTAAGGATGCTTATCGGCAGATCCACTAAGGCTCACTTAGTTGCCATTTATTTGCCTCTGCTGGTTAGGTCAAAGAATTAGTTTTTACTGCTTTGAGAATGAATGATCAATAAATGCTGTATCTCAAGAGAAAAACTTTTAGGGTTAAGTTTTCATAGCTAAACGAAGATCCGATTCGAAATGACTACAGTCATCCTCCCCAATGCGAGGAAAGGACCTAAGGATCTCCTGGGCCACCCTAGAACCTCAAGCCCAAAGGGTCCGAGACTTCCCAAGGAGTTCTTTTACCTTTATAATTTCATCTGCTTTTGTAGTTTTCAAACCACCAATCACACTGTTTTTACAAAAACCCCAAATTAGTGAAATCACCATCTTACATCAACTGTAAATCATTTTGCACAAAGAAAACTCATCCCTGAGTTCGACCCTAAAACCACTATATCGGGGCAAAGAGCTTTGCTACGGCGTAGGGAATTTAGGTTACAAATATTGTTGATTCCCGGTACACCTACTATGGTACGACCAGTACACAATATGAGATTCTAATTGCGGGTAATGGTACTCTTTTTCTTTTGCTTGGGATCGGTTTCATAAACGTTTAAATCTCAGATTGCTTTCTATTAGTTCTTGCTGCCTTTTAGCCAATGATTCAAGGAGTGTTCTGCTGTTGACTTGCTCATAGGTCATTAGGCGAAAACTCTGTTTGTAATGTACCAAACTATTCAACCGCCGCCCCTTTCTCCACTGGGGCCTCTTGATTAATGCCCAACTAAAATAATTTCAACCCTATATTAGATAGGTTTCTTGAAAAGTTTTTATGATTAATCATGTCATTTATACCAATTGAAGTGTTCAAGTCTTCTTAGTAGCACTTTTGCCATTTAGAGGGTATTTTTGGTTGTTTGCAGGCTCGAAAGCACTTAGAAGTTCAACATCGGATGTATGATGAATCATGAGTTTAATCAAGTGTCAACCATCAACCAGCGCCCAAGAATCAAAATGAAAAATCATAAAAGTAAAGAAAAAATTGATGCAAAGAGGAAGATTTAGGCAAAGCAAAGAAAATCAAGAACTGAAGAATTTTCGCTTAAGCCTGCTAAAAATTACTGGATTAAAATTTCGTTAGGGTTTAGCTTAAAATTTCATAAGTTCACAAACATGGATTTTGCGACACTGTGGTTTTCGTTTAGGCATCGTTCCTAGCGAAATTTCATAGCCTTCGCTTACTCACGAAAAATTTTCGGCTTAAGCTAGTAAATTTCTAGCTAGCTAGCTCCTCCTATTTTCGCTATGCTCCTAGATTTCGCTACCTAGCCGAGTTCTTCAATTCCTGTGAGAAATTCACCGCCGTCATGTTTTTTGTATTTAATGCTAACCGACTCCAAATTTGGTGTATTACTCTTTGTCCTTTAACTTAGCCAAATTTGTAGGCTTTTGGTATTTTCATGTATTGAGGTGGCCTATATAAACTCCCTCTCTTTGTAATAAATACAGAGAATTTCTGAGAAAGTCAATTGGGAGAGAAGAATTTGTAAGTTTTCATTTTTGTAAATAAAGTCTCAGATTTTAGTTATGGTTTTATTTTTCCTCTTCTCTCTCTCTCTTTCCTTACTTTCTAGGTTGCCAAACACCCCCTCTTTGAGGATGACAACTAAGAGATGCTTGGCTGCTTCCTTCTTTTGGAAGAGCATGTGCCAACTTGCAGTGTGGCATATGCATGTTGTCCTCTTGCATCAAAGTCACAAAAATCGTATTTATGGTCCTCATCTTTCTCAAATTAGGGTTGCATAGCATTTTATGTTATTGATTTGGCCAATACTCTCCATGCTTCAGGATACAATGCATACTTATTGCTAGATGCACTGTGGTTCATTAGATGGTCTTTACGAGCCTCGAAATGATATTTAATGCTGTGGTTTCAAACCTAAAAGTAAGCCATAGCCGCATGCTACCTGTAAGCCGACCAAATAGGAGTTGTTGTTAGGTGAGGTTTGCTATGTTAAACATAGATCCGGTTATGCCGGGGACTATAGGTTGCTTGCCTATAACGCGAGGATAAAACCCGAGGACACTCTGCTTGGCCCTAATTTACCAAGAAGTACCTAAATCTTCAAAGTTAACTTTTTTCACACTTCACTTTCAGTTTTTTACAATTTCGCCTTTCAACCTACTTCCACTGCTTTTGAAGCAAATCCAAAAGTCCAAATAGAAAGCCTTACCTTTTACACTCATGCAGATTCATTCCTAGGATGAAACCCATCCCCGTGTTCGACTCCTAGACTAATTATACCGTAGTGTTTGACCACGCGCAGTAGGAACTTAGGTGTATATAAATTTTGTTGATTTTAGCTCAGCCTACTGTGGCACGAATCAAATGGCGCCGTTGCCGGGGATGGTGCCAAACTACGAATGATAAGTTGAAGTGTACTTGTGATCAACATCACAAGTGAAGGTAATCTTTTAACTTTTTGAAACCTGGGCTGGCAAAGTGAACTGCAGAAGTTTTCATCACTTTGCAATCCCCCACTGTTTTTGTTTTTTTTTATATACAATCAGTTTTTATTTTAACTAACCCTAACCTTTTTGCAAGTTGGTTTGTGCTCTTTGTTGTGTCTCAGTTTGTGTAACAAGCTTGTGTATGCAAATGGTCGACAGAGGAATCAGGAAGACTACAGATAGAATCAAGACACAACCCGACCTGGCCATGAAGCCAGAAGACACCATACCATGGATCCACTACCCGGGGCAATGGTAGTCTCAACCCAATGAACTAACAGCCAGAACCATGAGGGATCACATCCACCCTCCTAGAGTTAGTGCCCCATCCCCAGATCATTCTCCCGTCAAGATGTATGAACAGGGGCTATACTGTACCCCTACTCCCCACATATCATGGTGGTGAAATGAAAATCCATACACTCATATTAGGGATTTTGAGGAGGTTTGCACTACTCTTTAAGGAAGGTGCATGGACATGGATTTGCTAAAGCAAAGCATTTCCATTGACTCAAGACAAGGCCAAAGACTGCCAACCATCGAGGCCTAGAACCATTAGAAATGGGCCCAGCCGCAAAGTGTAATTCGAAGAAGTTCTTCAGTGCTCATAAGACCAATAATTTGAAAAGACAAATTTATACCTTTGCAGCTCAGGATGGTGAGAGGTTTTATCAGTGTTGGGAGAGATTTATGGAGACCATCAGTTCATGCCCACACCATGGGTTTGATACATGGATGCTGGTAAACCATTTCTATGATGGAATGTCCCCACCTATGAAACAATTGTTGGAAACCATGTAGGGTAACTTTTATAAGCATCCCGATGAAGCTATGGATTTTGAACTATGGCTGAAACCTCAAAGGCATGGGATGAAACGAATCCAAGGGAAGCCGAAAGATTAAGGCCATCAACCACCAAAGGTAGACAAGCACGCATTTCCTGGAAGAGATAGAGATGAAAAATGACCACTTTAACTAGAAGATTGGATGAGCTGGAAATGAAAAATCAGCACGAAATGCAAACAGTTAATGAGTTATCTGCATCCCAACTTTCTTGCTTCAATTTTCAGTCAAATAATTACCCTGAGGAGCACTGTCTAGAGTATGCCCATGTCCTAAATCAAAATAAACCACCCATAGATACTCCATATGGTATCAGCTATAATTCTAATTGGAGGAATCACCCTAACTCTCAAGGAGACCCAACCCCTCGTTATAAAATTTCAGGGCCAAAACCTCAAACTTGGTTCCCCTCACAATCAAGCAAACAGCCACTATCCCCATCGTGGGAATGCTTCATTTTAAATTTGAGGCGGTAGTAGGTAAATTTGTGGAAGACAAAGGAATCAATGTGCAACTGGCACAAAGGGGATTGATACTGTGAGAAAGTACACCGAATAAGAGAATAGATGGGCTTGAGAGCACCCAAACAAAAATTTGATAACCTGCAAGATATTCCATCACCAAGATCAACAAGCTGCTGTGAGGTACAAGAAAGAGTGGGCGTTCCCTTCAAACAGTGCCAAACCCAAAGGGAATCCATGAGGTAGGATCATCCAACAATTCGGGAATGGAGGTTAAGGCTATAATTACCCTAAGAAGTGGAAAAGAGGTTGATCAACCCATGCCAAAGCCCACAAGAATCCAATCGTGTGAAGAATTGCAATCTCGAGCACATTCTCCTAAAGGAAGATTCAATGAAATACCGCATACCACTTCCATTTCCACAAGCACTTAGAGGTAAGAAGAAGGCATCTCAACAAGTGCATCTTAGAGGTCTAAGGCAAGTGAAGGTTAACATACTCTTATTGGACATAATCAAACAAGTGCCTGCTTAAGCAAAATTTTTGAAAGATCTTTGCACAATTAAGAAAGGATTAGCATTGAGAAGAAGGTATCACCAGCAAGCCAATCCATAAATCCAGCAAAACACTTCACAAACACAAGGATCTGTGATTCCCACAATTTTAGTCACATTGGTGGAAGTGCATAGACAAACTATCGCTGATGAGCCAAAGGTAACCCACGTCGATTCAAGATACAAGCAAAGCAGGCTTGTGTGAACGAAACCTACCACCAACATCACACTTATCGCCGATAGATCGCTGAAAATCCCTAAGGATAGTTGAGGATGTATTGGTGAAAGACAAATTCTACTACCCAATAGATTTTGTAGTGCTTCGACATCGAGCCACCTGCAAATGAACCCACCGCGTACCTCAATCATCCTAGAAGGACTATTTCTGCCATCGCTAATGCAATCAACAACTGCCGAATGGAGTCATGCAACTTATATTTGGCAATACACATTGGAACTGAACATATTTCACTTGAACAACAACAAATTAATGGAAACTAAAATCAAGTGACTAATGATGTCAGTCAGATACGTGGAAGCCGAATGTCCGTGAATTGCGTGATACACTCAACCAAGGTGAAGCGGTGTGTTTCGTTTTGCTCTTCAGTGCCCACTCCGTGCCAATTACTCGGCTTCAAATCTTACAACATGGAGAACCAAGTCAACAATGGAAAGTCCAACACCATGGAGTCACCAAAGCATCAAGTGTGGGTTGAGGAGATCATTCTCTTTGATCCTCCTGAGTAATGTTTATATGGAATCGGTTCGGTGTCTCTAAAAACCGAATTTTTTGTGCCCCACTCGTATCCAATTTTTTGTTTTCACTGACACCAATTTCTTCAATCGAATCTGAATTACTTCTTAATCAATAAATTGAATCATACACCGACAATTGAATTGCCAAGAATTGGACAATTGAATCACTGTTTGGTCACCTTTTATGTTAGGAGCAAATTCCCATGCTTGAATCAATGTTTGGTCAATCGAAGTTCCAGCATGCTCAACTTGAAAATTTTCTCCTTTATGCTAATTCACACTCCGCACTCGGGGATTATTTCATCAGCTGTGGAATTTGTTTGTTTCTTTCGCTTTGCATAAATGGCCTTTAAGCATGTTGGCAACCTAGGATAGGTTTGTGGGTTACTCCATACTTGAAGACCAATGTTGTCTTCAAAAGAAAAAGAAAAGAAAAGTAAAAAGAAATTAAAAAGAAAAGAAGAAAAAAGAAAATGAAACGGGAAGCTCAAACCCGAGCACGGGTCCGAGGGGTGTATGGCGAAGCCTCAAGCCCCATGCCCTAAGCCTTAATTGGTTGGGAGTCATCGACTTAGTGTTCGTTACATGGGTGGATAGGTAGAGTCTGTAATTGTAGGTGCTTGATTGTCCTTGATTGTCGAAGTCATTCGGTCAGGGGTGAAGCCTTTAGAGTTTGTGGTCGGTGATCCTTTTGGCTTGATGCCTAAGCCTTAATTGGTTGGGAGTCATCGGTGAATCCACAGATTACCTGCGGACTTTGGAGTGAAGTCGAATTTGGAAGCATTGCATCCTACGGTGTAGTTGAATAAAGAAAGAGAGTGTCTGCTATCCTTATCTGAGTTCGGCGACAAGGCCGTGTCGGTGCTAGGTTGGGGAGGACAAATTTTGCAATTTATTGGCGTAATCACAGTTATATAAAAGAACCATTGGAACAGGTGGAAATTCAGTTGAGAATCGTGGATCGAGGTGACTGGGTGTTCTTGTATGGTTGGATTCTTTCATATCGGTTTACAAGCACGATGTCGATTTTTCGGTTTAAAGCGATGTTTATATGTACATATACCTTTTTGAATCTATAACCTTTTGAAAATCTACATGCATCTCCTTTTGTTTTGCATTGCTAAGGGACTAGCAGCGTTTCGGTTGGGGTGTGTGATTAATGCGAGTGCAATTTTGAACCATATTAGATAGGTTTGGGTGCTTTGCGCATTAATCATGTCATTATACCAATTGAAGTGTTGAGTCATGCTTAGTAGCACTTTTGCCATTAGAGGTATTTTTGGTTGTTTTGCGGGTGTTTGAGCACTTTAAAGGATTCAATAATCGGGATGTCAGCAGTGAATCATGAGAGGTTTGAACTCAAGTAATGACTAATCGGCTTGACCCGAAGAATCAATGAAAATGAAGGCAGTGAGAGAAAAATTGATCTGTGAGAAGAGAGGCAGGGAAGGTAAGCGGTGAAAATCGACAAACCGGCAATTTTGGCCCAAGCCTGAAAATTTATTGGGATTGTGAAAATTTCGCGAGGTTTAGCGAAATTTATGGTCGTGAGTGTGGATTTTGCTAGATGCAAGGGGTTTTAAGAGCCTTGTTCCTAAGCGAAATTTATCAGGGCTATTTACTCACGGGTATTCGCTAAGTAGCGAAATTTCGCTACAACTAAATTTCCCTATTTTATTTATGCACTTGTGATTTCGTACCTAAAGCGAAATTCTTCCTCTAGAAATTCCTTTGCCTCGTCATGTTTTGTATTTAATCTTTAGCAGACTCAAATTTGGTGTATTCTTTTCTCTTGTCTACTAACTTGCGAATTTGTAGGCTTTTTGAGTATTTTCATGTGTATTGAGGTGGCCTATGAAACCCCTCTCTTTTGTAATAAATATAGAGAATTTTGGGCTTGATTTGGGAAGAAGAATTTGTAAGTTTTCATTTTGTAAATAAAGTCTCGTATTTTTTAGTTAGGGTTTTATTTTCCTCTCTTCTCTCTCCTCTTTCCCATGCTTTCTAGGGCACTTGAACACCCCTCTTGGGATGACAACTCGAGATGCTTAGGTAAGCCTCCTTTCTTTGAAGAGAGGAAGGAGCTGGCTTGGTGGTGGGGCATATGCATGTTGTCCTCTCTTGTGCGAAGTCCATGGTCTTGTATTTATAGTCCTCGTCTTCTCAAATTAGGGTTGAATAGCTTTGAATGTTATTGATTTGTGATACTCTCCATGCTTTAGGATCTGATGCATACTTGTTGCTAGATGCCTTGTGGTTCATTAGATGGTCTTTCTGAGCCTGCGAGGCGATGGCCCCAATGCTAGGGTTTCAAGGCGAAAAGGGCCGTGTTGCATGCTACTGTGTTGACTGAATAGGAGTTGTTGTTAGAGTGAGGTTTGCTAGTTAAACATAGATCAGAGTTATGCAGGACTATAGGTTGCTTGTCATAGCAGCGAGGGATCGGCAGGGACACTTGTTTGCCTTTAATTTACCAAGTTAGTGACATAAATCTTGAGAGTTAACTTTTTTCCCATGCTATGTTCTGGAGTTTTTACAAATTTCTCAGTTTTCATTCTCATTTACTTGTTTTTGAAGCAAATCAAAAAGTCGAATAAGCTACCTTTTTACACTCATGCGTATCATTCTTAGGATGAAAACCCATCCCACAGTGTTCGACCTAGACCACTATACTGCAGTAGCTTATTTCTGGCGATGGTAGAACACAAGTGTATATAAATTTTGTTGATTTTAGCTCTGCACTCTTGTAGCGCGAATCGACTCTCCATTCTTCATCTCTTTATTTCAAGTAAATATAGATTAACTCCTTCCTTACAGGCTACGCATTTTTATCTACAGTGAAGTTGGATTTTTAACTGATCATCCTTTTCTTTCATCTCCCATTTCAGGGATTTCAGCATCTCCATCAGTTTTGCATTATTACATTGGTGCCCTAAACCTTTAGCTTGTTCTTGATGGGTTTCTCTTAGGTCTGGGAATGAATTCTAATTGGGGCTTTGGCTTTCTTGAAAATCTTATTTTCTTTGGGGTGGGCTTTCTTCTTTGTCTTTCGTTGCTTTTCATACCTCTTTTCTTCTGTCTCTCTCCTTTCTCTATTTTAGACCTTTGGTGTTCTGATTTAAGGTCAAAGGGGCTGCCCTAGGGTATGTTTCTTCTTTTCTCCATTCTTCCTCGGCTTCATGAGAAGGCAAGGCTAGTTATTGTAGTGGGTGTGGAATCAATCCCCTTACGATTATACGATGCTTTCAAGATAGATTTTCAATTATTTTTGTTCATTTTGTGCCCTTCGTGATGCATGGGGAGGATTAGCCGTCTCTTCTCAGCGCTGTCTTCAGGTGCTTTGATGGAAAAAGGACCGAGCTAATAAAATAGAACCATGCCTTAGCCTCTTCAGTTAAATCACCTCTGGCAATGGATTTGTAAAGGGTTTTCTTTGTCCCCTTCCATTTTCCTTTCCCGGTTGTAAGTAGGTCTACTATCTTTTGGTACTCTGGCTCCTTAAGTATTTTCTTGAACTTTGAGCCATCTTTCTGCACCTTCAAATTGAACAATGTATTTATCTTCTCTTTGCTTAAGTCTATCCATTGTCCTCTGACATGTACTTTCTTTCATTCCTCTTCCACCATGTTCACAAAAAATTCTTTCCAACGCAGCACAACCAGGTTCCTTATGCTCGCCTAGTGATAGCCATCCTCTCTTCTCAAGCATTTCTGTGAAATGGGAGATTAACTACGAATCCTCTTTGACAATGAATCATACGCCAGGACTTTTCTCCATTAGAGCAGTTGCTTTGTCTGAATCAAGTTTCTTACTATTTCAGCTCCCCTCTTCCTTTTTCTTGATTCCCTATCTAGCGGTTCATACTCTCCTCTATCTTCAACTCTTTCTTCAGCTTGTATTTCCCCTAATTGAGTTTCTTGAACAGTCTCTTCCTCTATTTCTTTGTATGCTTCCACTACCTTGTTTAGGTTTGGCATGAGGTGAGACGGCTCAAACATGGTTGAGATAGGGTTTTGGAACTCTAGGGTTTTAGAAGGTAAGATGAGAAAGATTGGAGTAAGGAAGCTGAGAGGGTTGATGGTCTATGAGAAAGTTGGCCTTTCAGTTTTCAAAATTTTTCTATTTATAAGCCAACCTTTTTGTTGTGCCTTCATTAAATGTCTCGACAACAAATGACCTAGGGTTTATTCCATTTTTACTACTATGTTGCGACATTCAAAAATAATTATCATGACGAGTTTCGCGATCACTTGTGGGCGAGTCGACGAATGCCGTGACATTGCAAATAATGTTGCGACATTTGTTCTGATGTTCAATTCAATCTATGTCTCGACAATGAAAAACCTATGTCGGGACAGAAAATGTCCTTTTCAATTTGAGTCCAAAATCAATTATGTTGCGACACAGAAAAATTATGTCGCAACATTGAACCTTCATTTCAGAATTGCCTCACTCTCAGTTTTCACTCAAGACACTTTCAAAACAAGGTTTATTCAATCATACCCATCTGAACATACTTGTGAAGACTCATTTAATCATCAAAGACCCTCAATTCAAGTATGAACAATAACATTTCATTTCTTTATTCAAGAAAATTGCAAAATGATGTGAGAATAACTTCTGATAAAATCACATTCCTCGAACTTGATTATTCATTATCATTAAAACAAATTTAGGAATTAGAAATACTCCCCTTATGAATTATTCTGCCTTATTTCGATTTAAAGACGATGTGCTTCATAATAAAATTCATCTTTAATATAGCTTCATTGTCCTGAAAAATCAACAACCACTAAAAAATATAAAACTTCTAACATAATTAAAATTGGAAAATCAAACACACAAAATCGAACAACATTAATCTAACTAAAAAATTTTTTACTTAGGTTGCCTCCCAAGAAGCTACTCAGTTTACTGTCTTTAGCTTAGACATTTCTGATAAATTCTTCATCTTCAGCATCTCCTTATATGCTGCTCTAATCTGAGTTGTTCTTCTCGATTTCCTTCGATACTGTTTCATCACCGCATGCTTCTTGTTCCTTGCGATTCATTATCACCTCTCGATGAAGTAGGTGTAGGAAATCACTGGATTTATCTGCATCTTTGCTGGAAATGCATTCTTTGATTAGTTACGCCAGGAAGGGCTAGGCCATACTACTTGAGTTCAAGTTCCTCAGTGAAGCATTAGTATTTATGCGAAACAAGTTGTGTTGCTTGGAAATTTCGGTCGAAAATATTTTTCTCATGCAAATTCAAAATTCTCTTATTTTATGACATGTGAAATGCGACATCTAATCTTCAAATGATTAGGTCCTTTTCGAATACGATATTCTCCTCTATTGTCCCTCTGCTGCTGTTGTTCTTGGAACTTGGGTTGAGCATGAGCCTGATGGTAAAATTTTGTCAGTGCGGGGGCCACTGTTGTATCACTCCACCATCTGAAGAAAATTCTCTGTGGGTTTCTTAGTGTTAGTGTGTAATGAATGGGCATGTTGGGGTTTGGCTTGAAGGTGTATCTCCTGTTAGCATTCAGGTACTGTGCCTCCTCAACCTGGTAAGAACCCTCATGGTTTGGTCCTTCTTGGCCACTCTTTCTTTATCTCGCTTCATCACATACACTTTCATGTGCAGTATGCATTCTTCTCTCATTGCTTACACCAATTTGTTCATCCTTGCATCGGCTTTTCTTATGGCGATCATTGGTTCAACTCAGCGAAACCACTTCCCTTGTTATTCTTTGCTCACTAAGCTTGAGGATGGAGCCTTGTAATTACATTTGGCAAAGGTCTTGATCGTACCTTACCTGCTTACTTGCTTCTCTTAAAGCCCTAAATAGATGCATCAATTATACCCTTAAAGGCATAATTCAAAGAATGATAAAATATATCCATCTGAGTGGTTAGATCTATTCCATGCATATGACATCTTCTTAACAGTCTCTTGTATCTCTCCCATGCATTGTAGAGACTCTCATCTTCCCACCTTGAAGACGATTATGGCCTCTATTTTCTCGAAGTTAGAGCTAGAGGAAAAAATGCGCTCCTTATAGGCCTCCACTAGCTCTTTGACTATTCCACTAATCCCACTGGCAATGAGTCGAGCAGGATTCTTTGCCACATCCCTCAGTGAAAAGGGGAAGAGCTGTAGCTTGATCACTTCTAGTCTCACCCCATTAAGTTTGACCGTATTAGCCATCCTCATGAATCTTCCCATATGCTCATTGGGATCTTCAGAGGGATGACCAGTAAACTAGTGTTGTTGTAATATAGTAATCAATGCTAGCTTCAGCTCAAAATTGTTGGCTTCTACGGCAGGTTGTCTCACAGTAGAGGACTCCTCTTGGATAATAGGCCTCCAAAAGTCCTCCATAGTATTAGGCCTCTGATGTCTCTCTACTTCTTCTTCTTCTTTTGGAATAGCCTACAGTCTTTCTCTTTGATTTGCCATACTTCTGAATTCTGCACTTGTGATTTGCCTTATATTCTCCAGTGTTCTCTCAATTTTAGTGTCTAGAGGCAGCAGATCTGCTTATGGTTTTCTATGCATTTAAAATCTTCCTGAAATAGAAACACTAGATCGAATATAGATGCAGCGAAACCCGATTATCTGTTAAGTTCATAGAAAATTTTCATTAGCTTGACTCACGCCATTAAAACTATTTTTGTGATTTTACGAAATTCATAATAACAAGAAAATGTCAAAATTAGTAAAATGCTTTTGGTTAAGAATATTGATCTTTAAATTCATCATTCGATTCATTGTGGTGCAAAAAGCTTGTTAGAACCGGATTATATATATATATATATATATATATATATATATATATATATATATATATATATATATATATATGTACAAGTCTTTCTTTCTTATTACCAAAAAGTTATTAGCTAATCCTAGCAGTGCAAACTTATTACAGACAATGTTGATAAGTCCCATGTATGCGAACTTGAAATGCATCCTTTCAGGGAACTATTGACCCATGGCCATTAAAAACTTGTTAGCCAGATGCTTGTGTAAATGAAAAGATTGATTTGCTCCTTTTGTAAAATGTATTCATTAAAAAATGAGTTGGTCTTGATTACTACAAGTTCCGCAATTAAGTACAGTAATAAAAGTGGATGTTAAAAGTCGGTCTCGTTCCCACGAGGAATGATGATAAATCGAAAGACTAAGCTACCACTATTTTCGAGATCATTACTATTTGAAATCTACTATTATGATGATGAGATGACTAAAAAGAATTTTAGTCCTAGATTCAATTTCTTAATGTACATGAAAATAATTTTTAATAAAAATGGGTTTGGGGATTCACTGAGTGAGACAAAACTGGATATAGATCAATGAGAAATAATCAATTTCTACATCTTATAGATTCATAGATCAGCCATAAATTGGAAAACTGAGTTTGTCAAAGATGCATGGTAGTATAGTTTGGATTTCTCCCTTAACCATACTTTTCAATGATTAAAGGTTCATATTCATTTTTGAGACATGATTCTAATCAGTTACTTGTAATTTGTAACCCTTTTTCTAAGATTTAAATATTTTTCCTTTTTAGTACTTTATACCCAAATCTTAGGATTGGAGAATTCTTGCCCCCATAGACAGGATATTTACAGAAGCCTTCTGCTCGATTTGATTATTACCTCATCCTTCATTCTGTGATGAAAAATTCCATCTCCTCGATTAGATCCATACTAACAGGGTGATTCAATTCAACGAGGAAGAAAGACCTACGGTGATTAAGCGATGCTTCAATTCGACTATCTCAATTACGAGTAGAAGTTGGTGATCTTTTTAGGTAATGACGAGTTCATTAGTTCCTTAGTATTAGTCTACCATACCCACAAAGAACCACTCTATACTCTTAGGATTCTCCATCTCTGTGTCACGTAGAGGGCCTCTTGAAATCGAGTAAGATCTTTGGACCTTGTAGATTTGATGCTTAGTGATGGGAACGAATAAATTCAAAAAACA
Organism: Tetrastigma voinierianum; assembly: GCA_016808115.1. Lineage (NCBI taxonomy): Eukaryota > Viridiplantae > Streptophyta > Magnoliopsida > Vitales > Vitaceae > Tetrastigma > Tetrastigma voinierianum. The sequence goes on along the minus strand of JAEQBH010000911.1, from coordinate 5,013,668 downwards.
ATACCCGATCAAATAAATTGAGAATTCTAATTAAAGGCGTTCCTCCGCCCTTGTGCATAAAAATGACATATCATCATTGGCCGTTCTGACTTAACTTTTCAAAACTAATTCACTCGTATCGACTAATGATCGGAAAATTCCACTTAAATCATAAAGCGAATAAAAATTAATGAACTCCATAAACTTTGCATCCTCCATTTAAATCTCGAATGATAATGAAATATGATTTTATAAATCCGTTTTATTTCAGTACGCCAGTTGTGCAAATCGAGAAATCTAAAGAATACCAACTAAAATCTACATTGAAACCTAAAAACTAACTCTACTAAAAGAAAAGAAAAATAAAAGAAAAGAAAAATAAAATATACAAGAGTCTTGACACCGGACATCTGGGTTGCGGAAGGCATGCATAATGCCCTAGATCACGTCTATTTATAGACTTCCCGATGTTGAAATTTGCACTTCATTAGTGCGTTGTGGATCCCGAAAGTGCAGCCCCAATTGGTCACTCTATCCTGTGAGTGTTCGATCTTTGGATTTGCCTCTATCGTAGCATGCATTCTTACATCGCGACACATTCTGCGAGCTCTTTCTTAGATTACATCACGATGGGAATTTTTGTGTAACTGATCTTGTTCTTATCGCAGCGGGAATGTATTGTGTCGACACGAACACATTTCTGACCAGCTTCTCGTGTCATACATAGTGCAGTCGTGACATAATGTTTTCTTGGCCGCGACAAACATTTTCCTTACCGGCTATCGGCTACGCCGCGCGAGGATATTTTTCAATCCTTAGAAATTTCTGTTGCAATAGGAAACTCCTTGGTCGCGACAGAAATTTCTTCTCTGATTCTTATTGCTTGATGAGCTATTTGTTGCGACATAGAAATTTTCATTGCGACATGCTTGACTTAGCTAATCTTAGTTCTCCTTCTATTTCTGTCGCGACCTAATTTTATTCTATCGCGACAAAATTCTATCATTCCATAGCTTTATTGTCATGACATAATAAAATTTCTCTGTCCCGCGAAATAGGTCGCCTTTATTTCTTTACTAATAATGGCCATAGCAAGGTTTCTTTGTCTCCATTATTTTTTTGTAATTTGCTCTTTAAAATCATCGAGGCGGAGAGTTCACCTCCTTCTGCATGTGCCATTTATAAACAGTGAAAAATAATCTTTGTCTCGACAAAGATTTTGTTGCTCTTAGTTGTGAATTATGAATGTTATGTCGGGACAGAATTTTCTTTGTTGCGACATAAATTCCTCCTTGAGCTGGCTTGGTTCTAAAAACTTTGTCGCAACATAAAAACACTTGTCTTAGTTGACTTGTGTTGTATTCTTAGCATTTTCTTTGGCCACAGAATTGTCTTTTGTCACAGCGAGTTCGTGTTAGTCTTCCATCTTTTGTCTGTTGCGATAGAAATATTTTGGCGACCATGACTCCTTCTCTCACGCCAGTCATTGTCGACAAAGTTAAGGGTGTCGCGACAATCTTCTTTTCATTCTTCTTTAGCAATGTCGCGACAAAGAACTCTTTCATGACAAAAATTACATTTTTGCCTAAAGTTTACTATCTAGACTTTGTTGCGACATATAGGCGTAGCTACGACATAGTTCTTTGCTTTGTAGAATTGTGTGTCGCAACATACAAAACTATGTTAAAGAAAAAAGGTACTACGGAGTTTTCCATTTTTTGCTTCTTTTCTTCTTGTTTTCTCTCCTTTTTCAATTAACACCTACAAAACACAAAGTTGATGAATGTTCCATAATTTGGCATACAAATAGAGATGAAACTATTAAAAACATAACAAAAAAATGGATAAAAAATAGTTGAGTTTAAGACTCATCACCCATCTTTTGAAAATACGTAAAATAACCGTCTAGAACCTTATGTGAACCATAAGCCCAGAACTTCTCATTGTTGGAACTCCATTGTATATTATTTTTCTTTTATTTTATTTTTTTTTTCTTTTAGGTTATTTTAGATTATCATTTCAGTTTTTTCTTTTATGGATTGAATAGTGATCTAGTGGGAAGTTTCGTGCTGGTTCATTGAAAAAATTCAATTTTCATTACTGTTTGAAGTGAATGAAATTTCGAAATTTTAAGTTCGTTTATTCGGTTAAACACTGATTTATTGAATTTTCACGATCGATTAGTCGCGGTATTTGTAGACCCCGATTCACGGAAGACTAAGCTCCATCTGGAATTGGATCAATGTTCATTATTGATTTCAGCTCAACTTGAAAGAATGTCATAGTTCGAAATCGTGAATTTATTTGATTGGTATTGTTCTTGAAACTACTTGTCAGAATTTTAGTAGCTTATTGATTAGTGCCCAAAAAGTACTATTTTGAACCCTATTTATTATAGGTTTTGAGTGCTTTCTGTATACTAATCATTCCTAGTGCAGATTTACACATTAAGGTCCCTGCTTATTTCTTGATCGCATTTTGTGGAAAATTTTGCGAGTTTTGCGAAGCTAGTCATACCAACATTGTTGAGTCGATCCAAGCATGAAGAATTCGAGTCAAACTCATCATCGTAGATCAGAGACCAAAAGGAAAGAAGAGCATAAAATAGAAGAAAAATGAAGCCGAGGACGATGGAGCAGTATTGATGGAGCAGTCTTGGAATTTAGCTAATTTAGATTTTGCTATCATAGAAATTACGTGCATAGCGAAAATTTTATTTCATTATGGCCGAATTTTCGCTATGATAAGAAATTTCGCTATCATAGCGAATTTCACTATGATAGTGAAAATCACGTACATAAGCGGGGTAATACACTCACATTTTTATCAAGCGACTCTGTTTTTGGTTTTTCTCCTTTCTACCCTTGTATTAGCTTTTGTTTTGGTTTTGTTTTGTAATTTCCCTTGTTTTGAGCGTATATAAAGCTAGAGTCGAGGTTTGTAACAATCAATCGCCATGATAAGATTTTTTGGAGAAGCTTTATTTCTCCCAGTTTCAGCTATTCTACCTTCATTTTCTTCCCCTTTCTTTTCCATTTTCTCGACTGCCAAACACTCCTCTGAGGATGATGACTCGGAGGATGTACTAGACCTCTTCCTCCAGCCCAGAGAGGAGAGAGTACAGCGCTTAGGATTTGAGGTAAAGCGCGGTCCTCTGGTACTAGCATACTTGCATTTATATGGGTATTTATGTTCTATTTCTCACCTTAAGGGTTAAAATCTTACAGGCACACCCTCACTAACGTGTATTTAGCAAGCTTTTGGTTACAGGTGGATGCTTATCACTAGATCCTGTTATCCAGGTTAGTTCATTTCCTATTAGTTCTTTGCGGGGTGGGTTTTGGTCTTGATATCCTTTATTAGGAATATTTTGCCAGGTTAAATGCTATGTTTCCAAAGGAAAATCATAGGGTCTAGGTTTAAAGCTAAATGAAGATTAGGAAATGACTATGTCATGCTCCCGATGCGAGGAAAGAGGCCCAGGGACATGTTGGTTGCCTTAAAACCTACTAAACCGGTGGTCAGGAAACTTGAGGGGGTTCTATTTTTACATTTTTTCTTATTTATTTTCAGCTGTGAGCAGTCAATCCTGTTTTACCTAGACCCCCGAAATCCAGAATTTAATTCCTTTGATTTTGGCATAATAATCATTTTATGCAGAAGAAAACCCATCCACGTGTTCGACCACTGGCCGTATCACTATGATAGTTTTACTACGCGATAGGAAAATTAGGATATAAATTTTGTTGATTAGGATCACCCTACGCCAGCACGAATCAAATGGCGTGAATTCTTAGGATGGTGCCTAAGTGCATTTGGCTTGAGCTGTGGAACACTTGTTATCCTAAATCCACAATCTTGGTGGGTGCTTTATATTTCACTATCATTTTCTTTTAATTTCATTTAAAAAAAAAAAAAAAAAAAGTTGCTGCAGGATTGTTTTGTGTTGTCTTGTGTTGCCTGTTTTTGCTACAGGAATCTATGTTCCAGTGGGCTTGAACTAGAATCAAATGGAACACCTAAGGGGAGAACATTATAGTGAGTACCCTATGGAGAGAAACCCTAGAGCTTACATGTCCTTGAGAGATTACAAAAACCAGCCATAGTGAGTCAATAACCAGTGGAGGAATCCAAATGAATATAGGTCCGGCAGGGACTATAGAAACCTAGCATGTAAATCGACAACCCTTGAGGAGAAATCAAGCCGAATAGGTCACATGAGGACTATAGAGACCAATGGATGAGTGCACCCATCTATAGTGTTCCCTCAACTTATGCACCTCCTGCTTCTCCACATGTTACTGTTGACTGGACCATTACACATGTACAAATTTATAACAATGTTGCCAAAAGACTATTAACTAATCCCTGGCAATAATGCCATAAAACTTGTTAAGACAACATCGATAAATTGTTATGGATCAAGACACCTATTCAAATTTAGACTATTATCAGGGGCCCCCATTGTCCTAATCTACTCGGTAAGATAAACCATTAAAACTTGATGTTAGTTTCTTTACTATCATGTTGATTAAAGATATTTTGTAAGAAAACCATTTTGGTTTTGATCCCGATATCATGAGTGCAATTGACAGTAATAAAATGGATTTAAGTCGAGATATCGATCCACGAGATCTAAGAATTTTCAATCAACTACCCAGACTACTTAAGCTCCGTACTATTTGGGCCAGAGATTCACGATAGTAAGTTTTGCTTTGAAAGCTTAAAATAATGATGTAAAAGAAAATGATTGGAATAACGAATGAATTAGGATTGAAATTTCAAGCAACAAATTTAGATTTAACATTTATCTCACAAGAAACATTGAATAATCGGTATTGTGAAGAATCGATTCCTACGATGCATCTTTGTAGCTTTTGTTTACGAACTCTGATCTTTAAAACTAGTCAGTTAATATAGTGTGTTGGACCTCTCGAGACCACACGATTCATCATCGCACCTTAAGCGTTTCTCTCGAACCACGGGTGAGATAACTGCTATAAATCTCGTAGCCTTGTTACGGGTATTTTTCTTTCTCGATACTTCATACCCCTGACATGGGTCTGGGGCGCGGAGCTCCTTGATTTAGTCATTGCCAAGGTTTGCTTATCACCGGTTCCTCGCCCTCAAAATTAGAATAGCTTACTCTTTCCTTGATTAGATCCTTCTTGTACGGGATCGAATTCAACTGTCGAATTGAGGTGAACTCTCTGTGTCATAAATTAATAACTCCTCGACTCATTCTCGATTCTGAGTGAGAAGAGGAAGTATTGATTTAAATATATAGGCGCGTCGTCCCGGCAATGTCGGGTTCAAATGCCTTCACGAAATTGTTTCTTGCTCTGGGAATGCCTTCTGTGTCACGGAGGGCCTCACGGAAATCGGAGGCTGTAACAACCTCTTTAATAGATCTGAGACTGAAATTAGGATCGATTCAGTCTAGTAAAACCCGACCGTCGATTTAACATCGAGTTCGGCTAAAATGAATAAAATACGCGGAAAGATTATTTAAACCCGATAACGTCAGTTGATGGTAGGGCTTCTAAATTCTGATTATACCATACATTGGCTTCTTGATCAAGTAAACCACGCCAAATGTCGAGCCCCAGGTGTTAATCCAAGGGTATGCGGAATTCAAACAACCATATAGTAATTTTAAGAAATATAAATGCACTTGTTCGGCTAAATCCTTCGGCTAACGTTGAAAATCCAAGTGGAAACCGAAGCCACAAACTATTCTAATCTAAACTAAAATGGAAGAAAAAAAGCGAAAAATCAAAAGAATAGAAAAAGAAAGAAAATAAAATAAAAAATACGGGAGCCTTATTATCTGAGATCTCTCTTTTCGAGTCACTAATATTTCTTTTACGTTGGTAGCGACCGTATTTATAGGGTTAAGTTGTTTTAATTCAATGCGATCTTTTTGTGGATTTCCAGTGGGTAGCCCATTATTCTTTGCTCGGTCGAGCCTGAATCCCTTATCGCGACATCGGTTTAAACTGCAATCTTCAAGCTGAGTAAGTCACACGATGTCGCGTGTCAGTCCTCTGTGTGACATCACTCACATGGCTCACAGGTTTATTGTTGTTCACGATGTCGCGACATCGATCCCTTATCGCGACATCAACTCATGACTTTGCGACTTTCAGCGCTGGTTCACGATGTCAGCGACATCAATCTTGTCGCGACATCACTTTATGGCTCTGCGACTTTGAAGCCAGTACCGGCTCCTAGTGTCGCGACATCGATCTCTTGTCGCGCATCAACTTAGGTTCTCTGACCTTAAAGCGAAGCCGAGTCTCGTGTCGCGACCTCGATCTCTTGTCAGCGACATCAACTTCACAGTCTCTGGAGGCTTTGGCGGTGTTCACGATGCGACCTCAACCTCTTGTCTTCTGATTTTGAAGCTGAAGTCGTTCTGATGTCGCGGCTTGTCGGTCTATCAGCGACATCACTCTATGGCTCCACGGGTTTTTTTGGCCCATTGCGTTCACGATGTCGCGACATCGATCCGCCTATCAGCGACATCATTTCGTATCTTTGTAGCTTTCAAGCTAGCTGGTTCTGATGTCGCGACATCAATCCCTTATCGCGACATCGGCTCGTAATCTTTGCGACTTTATTGCGGTTTCACGATGTCGACATGATGTCTTGTCAGCGGCTTATCGCTTTATGGCTCTGCGGCTTTGAGCGAGGTCACTCACAGTGTCGACATCGATCTCTTGTCGCGGCGTCGTTCGTCTCACAGAGGCTTGGCCCAGTTTGCTTTTGTGTCAGCGGCTTTGTCGGTCTGTCCAGCAATGACTTAAGTCTATGATTTCATCTTTTCAAATCTGTCATAGCGTCAAGGTGCTTCTCTTGTCACGACCTCCATCCCTTGTCGTGACATCGACCTTCGTCGCCACATCACGATATTTGTCATCATTCCATGTCTCTGGTTAGTCCTCAGTTGCCTAACTTGTGATGCACATCGACACGCATCAAATTTCATGAATTTTCACGATGTCATGACACGCATAAATAATTTGTCTGCGTAGCGCAACAGTGGATTACGGTACTTTCATTTACGCCACGCCATTTTACGCATTTTACTCCACCCAGGTGCTGCATTTTTCTCTTTTCTTCTTTCTTTCTGCTCCTGCTAATAACAAATTGGTGAGTTTCTTCCTTATTTACGCATATTAATTATTCCTTTTCAGGTAAGAAATCAAACGAGAAAAATGGATTAAAATAGATGACTTTTAATCGTGAACTCCCCCGAACTTAAAGTTTTTGTTTTGTCCTCAGCGAAAAGGAAAGAAAGAATTGTTTGTCCTGAAGCAAAGGACATTTGCATTACGTCTTGCGGTAGGTCAATTTGATTGAAATCTGAGAATGCGTTTAATTTTACGTACATCTAGCTTGAGTCGAGTTCAAGGTTAGTTTTTAATCTTTATAGTATACAAAAACTAAAGCTGTTGAAGTGCTTTACAAACAACATAATCATTAGATCCTGTTGAATAATAACCTATTTTCCTTTCTCATCTTCATACTGAGTCACTTAACTCCCTGAAGTCCTTCACAATTTTGATTGTTTCCATATTTCCAAATTCCATAGGTTTGTTGTTCATATTGATCTCCAGCAATGTGAGTAATTTAGTAACCAGATCAATCGAGTCTTTTGGGAAACGTATTGTTAGGCTTGGGTAATAGGTAGGATGGAAGGAACTTTTAGGTTAAGATTACCCTGAACCTTTTCTCTCCTCTTTTTACTACTGCCCTTTCTTTCTTGTAGTTTCTTTAATAAACTCCCCTAAACTTCATGTTTGGGACATCTCTTTGATTACTTCAGTCGAAGCTTGTATGCCCCCTATTTCTCACTTGCGAGCTCAGTGGGGAAATTCCTTTTGTTTGTCACCATTCGGGGATAGTCTGATGTTTCTTATTTTAGAACTTTCCTAACACTCTTAGAACTTTGGGTTAGTAGCTCCCATACCAGATGGCATTAGGGTACTAGGTGTTAAAACACCCTAGAACTTAATTGTTCGAGAGTTAGGCCACAAGATAAAACTTATCCTATAAGCTTTCTTTTACATTGCATTTCTGCTCTTTGCTTTTCTTTTCATCCCCTTTTTTTTTTTCTATGTTTTCTCTTTGGGTTCCTCGAGAAACATATACTCCCCAAACCAATTCTTTCTTCCTCCTTGAATTCCTGGGTAATCATATGTTCTTTACTGAAGGATTGATTTTTTAGGATGGGTTGGGGTTTCCATTGGCTTATTTTTGAAAAATAGGCTTGTTTGGCTCAATTTATGGAACTAAGGTATATGCATCGACATATGAATAAGGATAGCTAGAATGGCTCGAGCCTATCCAAGAATGGCACAATATCATCTCTTGTCGTTTGTATCACCTAGAGTTCGCCTCGATAAACTAATTAACAAATTCTAGAATTTGGATTAAATAAGTTGTGACTAACCATAAAGTTTTAACCAGCTCATTTTGTTGATGATAAATTCTTAGAATTAATTGATATTCAACGGGTTCCTTGAAAACTAACATTAGTACCCTGAAACTCAAAATATGTTTTATTCTTTCTTTTGTATTACGCTTCCCTCTATTCTGGACTTATCAATTAGACTTAAGTCACTTTTGCACTTTGTGTTTCAATTAAACTGTATTCATTTGGCCCTTATTCTACAATTGACTTATTCCTAATCCGCTGCTTCATTCAATTGACTCATTACATCTCGGCCCAGTTTTATTCTTGAACTAATTCCTACTTTTATTTTCCAAACTATACTCTGACCCTGGCTGACACAAAAAATTTAACAAACCAAAATAACATGACAATTCATTTCAAATTTCTCATTTTATTTGATTCAATTGCAAATGTTGAATACTACGGTATGGGCTTTGGAGAATAAGGAGGTCGGAGTTTTGGAAAGAAGTCTATCTCTTTCTTTTGGAAGAGCGTGAGATATTAGGGATCCAGTGCAGGGTATTAGTGAGTGGGAATGGAGAGAATTTAATTTCTCTTCTTTCCTTTCTCTTCTTAGTTTCCTTCTCAACTTGATCTTGATGAAAGATCTCGTGAAAAGATCAACCTTCTTGTTTAGCTCATCTTGTCTCTGCTTTCCCAAGCCATTCATTGTGTTTTCCATTTCGATCATTATTTCAAAATTTGGAAAGATTGTTGTTAATCAAATCAATTTTCTAGCCATTCTCACTGTAGATTCGACATCCTTTTGCTTCTTGTCTCACATCATCCGGCTTATTCTCAAAATCTTTTATAGAGACTTGTATAAAAATTTGAATCCTTTATTTGTTCTCGATTTGGCTTCTACAATTGCGCCTGGCCATGATGGTTAGGAGCGAGAATCACGCTCAAGCGGGTTGTTATAAAAGATTCATGACTCGACTTGAGTTTACGTAGAAGATCGCGATCTCTTTCCTTCATTTCTTTCTTGAAGTCCTCTCTTTCTTCCTTGAAGAACCTCTTTCATCTTCATTCTTCTCTTCTTTAGGTTCTTCTTCCCATTCTTGATCTCTTCTTTTTAACTCTTTTCATAAACTCCTTCCTGAATTCTTGTTGCACATTCCATCTTTTCCCTTTCTTCCATCTTCTTACGGATGGCATTGAGGGCCTCAGTATTGAATTGTTCTCTTGTGCTCCCTTGAGCTTTCTCCTGCACTCTCCCAGATGTTACATTTTGCATGAGAGAGCAAGCTAAGGGGATGGAGAAAATCTAAGGGGCTTCTTTCATCACGCCTTCATTGTGCGCAAAATGTGAAGTATTATTTTGAGAGTTACGGGTTCTCTTCTTCTTGGCCGTGGTGAGCTTCTTCTGCGGTTTCAATCAACACCCTGCACTTATTTTGGACTGGGTCCTTGCTCCTCCTGTCGGTAGAATTGGTGATGTCATAAAGGGACTTCTTCTTCTTCTTCGAGGACTCCCTTCACCCCGACCTTTAAACATAAAGAAACCGAGTTATGGTTCTTTGGGTGAGGATTAGCCTCTCTTATTTCCTTCATGGTACCTCATTATAGAATTTTCAATTACTATTTCCATTGAGAGTTGTACCCCTTGAGAATAGCATACCTGACATAATTGCTTCTGCTCTCATTGCACACATGCTTGGTTGGGACAACGAGAGGCGAAGTAGAACCATACCTTGGCCTCCTCGAACAGGCTTCCTGTTCGGGGTTTTGGTCCTCCTTCCCCTTGTCCGAGTTATTGCTTTTGTCGGTGAGCTTTTTTGGCAATTTCTTAAGTTGGGTTTTCGAAACTTTGAACTTGGACCCATGCTTGTGCCACTGCCATTCCATGAAGCCGTTAATGGCCTTGACGTATAGACCACCCACACTCCTCACGGCGAACACGGTGTTGTCTTTCACCGCCTCTGATTTGAATAAAATTCTTTCTACTAGCGTGTGAAGGCTTTTGATGTGCGAAAGCTTCCCGACCTCTTTGTTCAATCCATCTCCTTGAAAGGGTAATAGGGTTTACGAATCTTCTTTCGATCACGAACCCCTTGTTGGCATAGTGCTTCTTCCGAGTTGGAATAAGCTTCCTCGACACAAATCTTCCCTTCTTCTTCTTCTCTTGCTTTTCCCTTTCTCTTGTCAGTTCTTTCTTGGAAAGCTGCTTGAATTGTAATTATACCTTGGGCATCTCTTCCATCGGTTCTTCTGTCGGATTCTTCTTACGGTTGCACATATTCCTCATGATCTCTTCAGTTAAGTCTGAGGTTTGAGGTATCGACCATTTGAAGCGGAAGGAGGTTTTCTGAAGATTTTGAGAGGCCCAAGGTTTCGGGATTTTTGGGAATCGGAAGGAAGGAGGATGAGCGGTTTACGGAAAGTGAAGCGAGAGGTGGGAAAAGTTCTCCAGCCAGTTCTGAATTGATCGAGTTTTTGTGGAGTAATTATTGTTTCATTAAATTCACTTGTCGCGACATCAATTTCGCCTCATTTTTATTTAAGACATTAGTTTTAGGGCATTTAAGAAAGTGAGTAGTTGGCACCTGACCCTCTTTATGTCGCGACATAACTAGGTTTTTTAGGTATTGCTTTGCCCCCATGTCGTGACCTTGCATTTTCAAGTTTTCGTTTATGTCGCGACCTATGCCCTTAGTTTAATGATCTCAAAAACTTAAATTCCTTTATTAATCCTATTTTCCTTTAGACATTTATTCGAGCATCTCAATCGAGAAATTCAGCAAGCAATTCCTCATATTTCACAGGTTTGGTTTAGGAAGAAAGTTACCCACCTTTGTTCATGTCGGAGACATTTAACGAGGATTCTTGGAGGTGTCACAGGTTGCTTTTCTCACTAAGTGTCTTTGACCTTATGGGCATCTTTGCATGATTGAAAATTTGAATTAAACTACAATTAACTTCTCAAATTAAATCTATACGTATATGAACTAATCGAATGAAATAGTAACAAAAAAATTCAAAATCTAAATACGAAACTAAATTTTTACATGGGTTGCCTCCCATCAGTACCTTTCGATTTTGAGTCCTTGTTGGACTTACAGCATTTTAGTTCTTAACTCTTCCTAGATAACTTCTTTGGATCTCTTCCATTCCTTCCTCCTGCTTGGGTAATGCTTAGGTCTTTGTCCATTGGTTGATTCTTCTCAGTCATCAGTCCTTAATGTCACTTTGCTCCAAATGTAATTTAGCCGACACCATGTGTGTAGCCCATCCATTGGATTCAACCTCAGGGGGCAATTTCGTCTGAGATTAAACGATTAGAACTGTTCCCCTGCTCACGAACTCTTTCTCAGATCCTTTGATCATGCCATTTCTTTGTCTTATCCTTGTAGATTCTAGCATTATCACTTAGGCTTCATTTCAATTCTTCGATTCGGACATTTGGAAGCGATCTCTCTTCCTTGGGTTTAAAATCGAGTTACGACTTCTTGATGGCCAAGTACATGTATTCCAAATTCACCAAAGGTAGGTGACATGGTTTGCCCCGAATTACGTATAGGGACATTCCGATGGGGTTTGTATCTGTGATCCTGTAAGCCAGTGCATGCTATCGAGTTTGGAAGACGATCCTTCTGGCAGGCTCGCAGTCTTTTCAAGTATTCTTTTTTAATCTCCTGTTGAAATTTACCTTGTCCATTAGTGCAGGGATGATAAAATTTGGAGCTCATTACATGCTTGATCCCATACATCATGAGTTTGCATATTTTGTTTGCAAAATGGCTTCCCAATCACTAATGATAGTTAAGGTGTTCCAAATCTGCTTTCAAAAATATTTTTGCAGGAAACTCCTGTGTATTAGCATCATTCCTTGAATGACCAACTGCTTCCACCCGTTGGAAACATAATCAGCGCTAGCGGTATTAATGCGAGGTTCCCGAATGATGGGTAGAATAGTCCAGTAAAATCTATTCCCCATACGTAAGATTTGCACCACCATTATACCTCTTAGGGGCATTTCGTTACCATTATTTGATATTTCCAATCTTTTGGCATCACATCACTGGTACCCAACCCGCTCGGCCTGATCTACGAAGATGGCTGGGCCCGATAAAACCAGTTAGATTATCTTATGAGCTATTCTTTCTCTGAAAATGACCCCGATATGGTGATGCATGGCATTCATTAAATTTTGCCTTGTTCATTTTAAGCACATATTCTTATTATCATGTCAGTGCCTCTTTTAAATAATAGTGGATCATCCCGAATATAATACACGATGTCGATTCGAGTTTTCCTCTTACATTGATAAATTTGAATTAAAAACCCGACTACCCATGACTAAATAGTTCACAATATCGACATACCATGGAAATTGGAAAGGAAACTTTAAGGTTAACAAATACGGAAGTTCTCTGTCTGATATTACTTTCTCTTCTTAAGTGCTTCTTTCTACTCTTATTAGTGATGAAATTTATCACATTGTCACACCCACTTTATCCTTGATCTCGAGTCAAACTCTTGCAATAAGAGCACCCACCTTATCAATCTTGGCTTAGCTTCCTTCTTTGAAGCCTTGGTACTTGATTCTTTGCATGATCAGTGAATAATAACATAGGATCCCAAAATGTATTTTTGAATTTTCCACGAGCAAATCTTATGGCTAGCATCTCACTTTTAGTTGTTGAGTAATTTTCTTGTGCTTCATTGAAGGTTCTACTAGCATAGTATATGCTCCACGAATATTTTCTCCTTTCTTTGCCTAGGACAGCTCACATTGCAAAATCACTTGGCATCACCACATTATTTCAAATCCACAGTCCCGTTAAGTGCGACCATTATAGGTGCTTGAACCAATTTGATCTTGATTTTATTCAGCGACCTTGGCAAGGTCATGAAATTAAACCTTGTATCCTTCTCGATGTCACATAGTAGATGCATTTATTTTGAGAGTCTCGATGAATCTCTATAAAATCCGGCCTTGCCCCGAAGCTTCTTACTCCTTGCTAGGCGGGTAGTGCGAGTTTTGATAATGGATGCAACAGATTGGTCACTTCGGTCAGGTATGAAATTTTATGCCCGAGAATAATACCTTACGTACCATAGAAATAGCATTTCCCGATTCGATGCTATTTGTTTTGTCTTGGCATCTTTAGGCTTGTTTCCGGGTTGCTGACATGATCAACGTTCATACTGCGATTGATCTCAGTAAGAATTTCCATAACCTCTTGACGAGTGAAAGTATTGACATCTTACGCTCAGGTGTAGGGAGCATTACACGGCCCAGGTAATCGCAAGAGGCAAGGTACCATAGGGGCATGTGAATGTGGTCTTCTCTTGGTCCTCGGTGCGTAGCAATGCGATTGTATCCTATGAATATCCATCGAGAAACAAAAATGAGGGTGTCACGCTGTCATCCCGACATCACGATCAATGAAGAGGCGAAGAAATGATCTTTTACGTGGTTGTGTTCGAACCACGTAATCAATGCATACCCTCCGTCCACATCCTTGTTCTTGTTGGAATCAATTCATTTTCTCATTGCGGATTACGGTCAAGCCCACCGCTTCTTTGGAACCACATGGAATGGGCTCGCGAGGGTATACGTGCATAGATAAAACGGCATTCGTGATTTGAGTACCTCAACGCTTCACATTAACCTTCATCAACGGATTGATCTCCTTTGATGTTCTACGGATGGCTTTGAAGTTTCTTCACAAGCGGAAATTTTGTACGTACAAATTGATGGTTGATGCCCTTGATTCTTGATAGGACGTATAGACTCTTTATGCTTCTTTAAGATTTTCGACAACCTCTGTTCCTCTGACATCAGTGCAGCATAGATAATCAACTGGTCTTCTCCTTGGTGATTCTAAGTAAGCATATGAATAAGCAGCTCTTTCAACATAGCCCCTCTTCCTTGGTTTCTTGATGAATTTCCCGCTTTTTCATTATTTTTCCACTTTTGTCATTTTGTTTTGCTTAGGCTCGACAGTTTCTATAGAATGAAAAGCTATTGTATAGACCGATTAAGTGGTAAATCTTCATCTATCTTGGGTTTATCTCCTTTTTTCATTGTCCGTTGAGCATTACAATGATTGGCTGCGAACATCTGGGTTGTGGTATAGACATCATCAACTACATTGTAATTTTCTGCATCTATGTCATATTACGCATGCTTTTGATCAAGTTGAGAAAGCGACTTCCTCTCTGACCCTCGAGGTAGAACTCCTTTTGCTTTTGTATCGATCGGGCGACTCAGGTGGCTAGATAGTCTCCCCGTTATTAGGGTACTTGAATCTTCTTCCATGTCGAATGATGGATCTCAGGAAAACAAATTTCCCAGCGTTGACCATTACATCTTCCATGACTCCTTCGAGGTTTTACCATCGATGCATGCGCCATTTGAAGTAATAGTGGTGGGGAATAGCCTCCCCCGAGCTTAATTGCTTGGCAGCGGAAAAGGGGCATCAAGTTTATACTGGCTCACGAGTCACGAGAGGCTTCACGGAATTGACTCCTCTGATGATGCGGAATTGTAAAGCTCACGGATCCTTCGTCTTTTACGGCAGTTCTTTCTTTTATCACGTATTTGCCAGTAGCGGTGAGATTCACAATCCTTCTCTTCTACTATCTTTCTTTTCTTTTTCGGCATGTCCTTCGAGAATTTTGCATAGAGTGGCATCCCGAGTCACCATACCGTAAAGAGGCATCTTGATCTCTAACCACGAAAGGTTTTGAAAACCTTGCAAACTTCTCCTCTATCTTTGATTTAACGATCTACGTGGAAATGGGACTACAGTCTAGAGCCTTGGATATCCCTTCTTGTCCTCCTTCTTTCTCTTTTCTCGATTACTTCTTCCTTTTAAGGCTTTCTTAACTGCTTTCTTCTTGTCATTTTTCTTTCATCTTTCTAACTCCTTCCCTCCTAAGAATTTGCACGGCCGTACGATCTTTTGAATTCTTCTTTGTGTCGCTTGGAAGGCATCTCCTCTGGCTTTGCGGAGTTAAGACCGAATTTGCCCTACTTGTGTCTCCCGGGTTCTTGAGGGGATGCATTGGTGGTGTTAAGAAAATTTGAGGTGGTAGGGTTTACTTCGGTCGTTCTACGAACTTTTGTTCATGGAGGTTCGCTCGACTTCTTATTATCCCCCGTGAAATCACGACATACGTTTCTTGAGATTGGGCCCTCGACCACTGATATTCATTTACGTGTTCATTTCCTTCTTTCTTTGTTCACTTTGGAACCTTGGTGGTACGGTGATAACCACATTGGGGTTACGTCCATGCCTTGGGCCTTGTGAGCCCCTCCTTAATGAAATTCTCATGGTTCTCGATCTTTGGGTGATAATGTCTTTGGTAGGTTAGTGTGGGTTTGAAATGGTAGTTTCTTGGCTCACCCGGATACTTAACCTGTGACATCATGGGGTGTTCTTAACCGGCTCTCTCGACACTTATTTGATAATTCTCTTTCAACGGCTCTATCTCATGGGCGATTATGTGTCTTCCTTTCTTGCTTGTCCATCATTGCATAATGGCATCGACTTGGCCTCCGCCATTTTGCCATCTTGCTGACTCCGTGATCCCCTTTCCTCTGCTTGCTTCTCTTGAAAACTCGGAAAGGAGTTTTCATATTGCGACTAGCCAGTCTTGATCGGCTCTTGCATGACACTTTTACGTTTGAATGCTCAGCGACATAGGCCATGATGATCCCTTGATATATCATTGAGCATGATATACAATGTCCATCGAGTCTTGGTCCCATCCCGTGCATTGGACATCTTCTGACTAACCGTTGAATCTTTCCCGAGCTACATACGGGCTTTCATCTTCCTGGCAGAGCTTTCTGATGATTTCCCTCATACGAGGTGAGAATTTTGGGGGGAAAAGAATCTACCCAGTAGGCCTCTACTAACTCCTCAGTATCAGTAAGTATATGGTAATGATTCCTTGCCATGTAGGCTATTTGTATCTCTCAAATATAATGGGAATAGATGCGGTTGATGACCACAGTCTCACCCGTTCAACTTCCTTTGTATTAGCCATCTGAAATCTTCCAGTGCTCGTTTGGGTCCTACGTGGGATGACAGAGTAAAAGCGATATTTTCTTTGGACCATTGTAATTAGTGCTGGTTTAAGTTCAAAATTATTTGCATCAATAGCTGGCTGCCTGATTGTAGAGTACTCATCTTGAATAATAGGCTTCCAGAAGTCCTCCATAGTATCAGTGATTGGAGGCCTTCTAGGCGCTTCTACATGTGCTTCATTCGATCACATCTTTCATGCCATGGTTGAGTTTACGCGCTTCTTTATCTTTCTCGAGCTTACGAGTGTTCTTTCTAATTACGTGTCTGGCACGGAATCGGATCGATTGTTACATTTCCTATGCATTAAGATTTTGTCCCTGAAATCAAAACACACCCATTAATAGGATTAGTCGAGTCGACAAATATTTTCAATATGGTTTGTTAAAGGTTAGTGGCTAAAAATAACCCTTTGCTTGAAAAGCTATTTTGTTCTTTTCTTCAAAATGTCCAAATTAGCATTTCCTTCTTTTCGTCTGAATATTGATTTCCTAAATTTAACAAATCCTGACAGCAGTACCATAAAACATTAAAGAGACCAAAAGACATATCTGAATTTATATGACACTATTACGAAAGGACTATTATCTAAATCCTCGGTGGAATCAAACCATTAAACTTGGAGTGTTAGTTTTCTTTTAATATCCGTATTAGATTTAAAAGATATTTTTGCGTAAAAAAGCCATTTTCGTATGGTTTGATCCCGTTATCTTTGCAAGTGCAGTCGCCAGTAATAAAATGGATTTAGAATCCGGATGTCGATCCACGAGATCTGAAAATTTTCAATCAACTACCTGACTTCATAAGCTCCATCTTATTTGGACGAGATTAGATGACAAGTTTTGCTTTGAAGCTTGAAATAATGATGTAAAGAAAAATGATTGAATAACAAATGAATTGAAGATTGGGGGTACACAAGCAGCAAATTTAGATTTAACATCATCTCTAAAGAAACATTGAATAATCGAATTTATTGTGAAGAATCAATTCCCTCTGATGCAATCTTTGTAACTTTTTGTTTGAACTACAGATCTTACAAAACTAGTCGAGATTAATATAGTGTGGCCCGGACCTCTGAACCACACAGTTCATCTGTCCCTTTTATGCTTGTTTCTCTCGAACCTGAGAGAATTGAGATAACTACTTTTAAATCTCGTAGCCTTGTGCAGGTATTTTTGCTTTCTCGATACTTCATACCTGACATGAGCTGCCGAGACTGACTCCTTCAATTTAGTCATTAAGAGGTTTGCACCTCTTTTGGTTCCTCACCCTCAAAATTAAAATAGCTTACTCTTTCCTTGATTGAATCCTTGCTAACACGGGATCGAATTCAACTGTCAATTGAGGTGAACTCTGTGTACTTAAATTAATAACTCACTCGGCGCTCATTCTTTCGGTTACAAGTGAGAAGAGAAGTATTGATTTAAATATACAAAGCGCATTAGATCGTATCTCCGGGTTCAAATACCTTCCCCAAATTGTTTCTTGCTCTCGGGGAATGCCTTCTGTGTCCTGAGGAGGGCCTCCTGGAAATCAGTTGTAACAACCTCGTTATGGAGTACGAGTGAAATTGGGATCGATTCAAGATCTGAAACAAAACCCGGCAAGTCGATTTAACATACGAGTTAATTAAAATGAATAAAAATCTGTGGGAAAGATTATTTAAACAATGCGTCAATTGATAGGCGGGCTTAAATTACGTGATTATACCATACCGGTGGCTTCAGTGATCAAGTAAACCCTTTGTAAATTGGAAAGCTAGGTGTTCGAAATCAGAAATTTGTACTGGAATTCAAACATCAGGCCGATGAGCCACAGAAATATAAATACGCATTCGATCACAAATCAACTACATTGCGTTGATCAGGTGAAGCAAATCTGAGCTATTAATCTAAACTAAAATGGAAAGAAAAAAACGAAAATCAAAAGAAAAGAAAAAGAAAAAAAGAAAGAAAAAGAAAAGAAAAAAAAATACGAGGCAGCCCAGTAACCACAGATCTCTCTTTTCAGTCGCGAAATTTGCTTTTGTTGGTAGCGACCGTATTTATAGGGTTAAGTTGGGCCACCAATTCCAGTCTGATCTTTTGTGGATTTCCAAATTAGGTGGCCCATTATTCTTGCTGGTCGCGACCTCGAATCCCATGTCGCGACATCGGTTTAAGAACGCCGATCTTGATGTCTCGATGTCGCGGCCGTCGATCCTGCAATCGTGACGTCACTCACATGGCTCCACGAGGTTTCAAGCTGTTGTTCGTTCCCGATATCGCGACATCGATCCCTTGTCGCGGCAGTGTTTCGTATCTTTGCGGCTTTGTTCGTTCACGATATCCGCGACGCCGATGTACTATCGCGACATCACTTTATGGCTCTGCTGACTTTGAGCGAGTACCGCTCCTGAGTGTCGCGACGCCGATCTCTTGTGGCGACATCGACTTAGGTTAACCTTCAGCGAGCAAGTCTCATGTCGCGACCTCGATCTCTTGTCCACGACATCGACTTTAGTCTCACGGAGGCTTTAGCGGTGTTCACGATGTCGTGACCTCGGCCTCTTGTCTTCTGATTTGAAGCTAGTGGATTTCACGATGTCGCGGCGTCGGTCTCTGTCAGCGACATCACTCTGTGGCTCCTGAGTTTCAACTTTTCGTTTCTGATGTCGCGACGCCGATCCGCTATCGCGACATCGGCTCATGTCTTTGCGGCTTTCAGCTGCTGGTTCACGATGTCAGCGACATCAATCCACTGTGTCGCGACATCGGCTCGTATCTTCGCGAGCTTTCAGCTATTTGGTTCTGATGTCGCGACATGTCTTCATCGACATCCCAACACATGGCTCTGCTGACTTTGGAAATTTGGCCATCTGGTGTTGCGACATCGATCTCTTGTCGCGACATCGACCTAGGTCTCTGGAGGCTTCAACTGGTTGCTTTTGGTGTCGCGACGTCAGTCCTCTGTCGCGACAACCGCTTAAGTCAAAATAGTTTCATCTTTTCAAATGCATGCGTAAGCGTAGAGTGCTTCTCTTGTCCGCGACCTCCGTCCGCTGTAGCGGCGTCAACCTTATTAGCCACATCCGCGATGTTAGCCGTGACATCATTCCTTAAGTCTACGGATTTGGTCCTCGGTTACTTTGGCATGATGCTGTCGACTTGCATCAAATTTCCTTGAGCATTTCACGATATCGCGATTTGCATAAATGGTATGCATAGCATGAAATTGCAGCATTAGTTACCCGGCTTCTTTCATTTACGCCTGCCATTTATACATTTTTACTCCCACCAAATTCACGCATTTTTCTTGCTTTTCTTAACTCTTTCCACACTCCTTGCTAATAACAAATTGGTAGGTTTCTTCATATTTACGCATATTAATTATTCCTTTTCGGAGTATAAGAAAATCAAACAGAAAAATGGATTAAATAGATGACTTTTAAGCTCATCGGTTACACCGATTCCTCGGCCGCCCCTGATTAATTTCTCCGATTGAGCAAGCGTCACGAACTTGAAAACTAGTGGATAATTTCAAGAGGAGCAAGGGTAGTGAATGTCCGAGGGCCCAATCAATTAACACGGTGGGAGGCACAAAGTAAATAAGATAATTGATGGACTTAGAAGTGAAATGGAAGCGAAGTGGACATCCTGCGAGGAATCCATCTCAAAGCTCACAATCGACTTGTTCATCAAGAGAGAGAGAATCAGGAGGAAGTGTGCACGAGTGAAACCATGGTGGAGGAGGCGTGTCTCTGGCTGACCACGAGAAGGCACAGTAGAAATTTGAATCCTCGGGGCATTGATCGTCATGTCCATGGGAGAAGAAAGAAGGAAACCTTTGATGTTGGTAGGGAGGTAGTGGAAAGGAAGAAATAGAAAAGCCCCCGAAAGTCCTTGCTTGAAGCCATAGACAACCCTTGCCGAAGCACCCTCTCTGACCTAGTATGCTCTGCCTTCTGCGGCCTGACCAACCCCTGAAGCACCCACGAAAAGGCGCTCATCACGCATCTTTGAAAAACATCGAGATTGGCGCCTTTGTCGGAAATTTTCCACTACATGAAGACACGAAGGCGAAATTGCACATTGCATGGCAGCGGTTGGTTTTGGAGTCTTTGGTTGAATTGGAACTTTGAACCTGGCATTCCTGGCTCAGCCGGTTCCGGTGACCTCAAGGCTGAGAAGTGGTTTGGGGGGCACAGTCTCCCACTTTTATTAATTTTCTTGCTTTATTTTATGTTATTTTATTTTATTTGGATTTCTATAATTTTTATTTTTAGATTTTCACTAATTTTTAAGTTAATCTTTTTTCTAGCTTGTTTTTCACTTTTACGCAATTTTTCTTAATTTTCTTTGGCATGTTAGCAATTTTACAGTTTGGTGAGATTTTAGTGGATTGAAGAAATTGCAAGCGACAGCGGGAGGAGAAGCGGGAGATTTTCTGCGACCATAGCGAAATTTTTCGCCGGTTATCTGAAAATGGCGAGTTGAATTTTTCTTTATCATAGCGAAATTTCGCTATGGTAGCCAAAATCTGTACGGATGTCACTCCGTGAAGACAAAACGATTGCCGCGAGTAACTAAGGTAAAAATATATATATATATTCTATTTCTATTTTTATTTTATTTCTAAAAAAAAAAAAAATTTGTTATTTTAGTTTTTATCCAAAAAAAACGTTTGTTTTTTATTTTTATTTTTATATTAAAAAAAATTTAAAAACAAATTTATTTTTTTTAATATATAAAAAAAATGTTTTATTATTATTTTTTTCATTTTTATTATTTATTTTATTTTTCAAAAAAAATAAATAAATTTCGCTATCATAGCGAAATTTCTCTATGATAGCGAAAATTTCACCAAATTTTCTCTATGATACACTGTTTTGCCTCCTGTTTTTGTTTATCTCATAGCTTTTTCATCCGAACTCCGTTTTAGGCGTTTTTGGTACCGTTGGAAAGCTTAGAGGGTGTAGAATCCAAATATGGCCAGAAAGAACACTTTTGAAATTATTATGAAGGTGTAATTTCAAAAATTCTCCAACTTGTCACTTTTTTTCTCTCTTTTCTTCTTTTAACTTGTTCATTTGAAGCCCAAACGGAGTGAATAAGGTGTCGATGGAAAGCTTACAAAGTATCCTATCCAACAACGATCACATCTCATCAAAGGGTAACACTTCCTTCACTAACTCCAATCTGAGCCCATTTCGGACCATTTGAGATGTTTGGGTTGGGGGGAGAGTTAGCGAAAGGAAGTGGCTATATTTATGTTTTGTTACTATTTTAAACGAAGCCCATTTGTGATATTCAGTGGCTTTCTGGGTTCCTTTTCTATAAAGCTATTATACTATACAGCTTACTTTTTCAAAATTTGGACCCATTTTGCAACCAAAATTTTTTGTGTGTTTTGCCTAGTTCATAGTTTAAAAAATTGAAACTTTGTCCAATTCTATTGATGTTAGATTGGTTCCATGCCTAATTGAGTGGATGATTAGTTGAATTCTTGCTGCTTTTAACCTTTTCTTCCACCTTTAATAACTCCACCTGATTGCACATCGAGGTTCGATAACTTTGAAAAAGCTGTCTAGCCTCCCCAAGCCTTACAATAACTGCCCTAGTTTAGTTTGACCACCTTTAATAGGTTAAGGACCCCCAAGAATAGAAATGATGTGTCTTCCAAAATAAATAAATAAATAAAAGTGAAAAGTAAAAAGAAAAAGAAAAGAAAAATTGCAGCTTTGCTGTAGAGAGCAGAGCACGGTCAGAAGTATATGGCTGAAAACCTTCAAAGCCGGTGCCCACTAAACCTTATTTTGTGGTTGGGAGTTCTTGCAGGCTTTGTGGTCGCTACGGGTGGATGGGTGAAGTTTAGCAAGTTGTAGGTGCTAGAGGCTCGAAATCATTCTAAGTCCAGGGTGAAACCTGAAGAGTTAGTGGTCGAAAGATCCTCATGACTTGGTGCCCTGAGCCTTAATTGGTTGGGAGTCATCGGTGGGTCTGGTTACATGGAATTTGGTAGGTCGATCCACCAAAACTGCACCTACAAACACAAAAGAGTTGTGGAATAAAGAGTGGGTCCTGATCCTTAGGTTGGTTAGCATGCTGGGTTGTGGCGAGTAGCTAGGTTGGGGGGGAGCGCGATTTGTGGTTGTGTTGAGAGGTAGTGAATAAACACTTAGATTTTTGGTGGAAGTTTACGGTTGATTCACGAAGGAGGCTACAACCTCAATTTTGTATGGCATTCATTCTCTCATGATAGTTAATGGACACGACTTTGATGATTCTTACTTAGGGTTAGGCATTACTCATTCACAACCTTTTTGAAATATAATTTTTGTGAACATTATTTTGTTATCGTTGTATGCTCTTTCTTTCTTTCTTTCTTTCATTGCTAAGGGACTAGAAATGTGTATGTTGGGAGGTGTGATTAGTACCCAAAAAGTGCTATTTTGAACCCTATTTATTATAGGTTTTGACTGCTTTTTGTATACTAATGATTCTAATTAACAGATTTATACATTTAAGGTCCTCTTATTCTCTTGATACGCATTTTGTGGCAAATTTTGCGAGTTTTGCGAGCTAATCATGCAAACATTGTTGAGTCGTCCAAACATGAAGAATTCGAGGTCATTCGACATCATGAATCCAGAGACCAAGAGGAAGAAGAGCATAAAATAGAAGAAAAATGAAGTAGGGGCTTGATGGAGCGGTAGCCCGATGGAGCAGTCTTTGGAAATTTAAGCTACTGTTGGAATTTTGCTATCATAGCGAAAATTAGCATTGCGCCGTGAAAATTTCAATTACCATTTATGGCCGATTTTTCGCTATGATAGCGAAATTTAGCTATCATAGTGAAATTTCGCTATCGCATGTAATTTTCTCTATGATAACGAAAATCCTTTGTGCATAAGCGAAAATTATGCACTCTGTTTTTTATCAACTGACTACGTTTTGTTTTCTCCTTTCTACCCTTGTAATAGCTTTTGTTTTGGTTTGTTTTGTAATTTCCCTTATACGATAGTATATAAGCTAGAGTCGAGGTTTGTAACATAATCAATCAGCCCTTGATAAATTTTTGGGCTTTTTAGCTCTCCGTTCCGGCTTCTTCTTTGCCATTTTCTTCCCCTTTCTTTTCCATTTTCGGCTACGAGCCTCCTCACGGGGATGTATTTCCAGGGAGAGGGATGCTTGACTAGACCCTCTTCCTCCTTGAAGAGGAGCACCTTTAGCCCTAGGATTTGAGGTGGCGGTGGTCCTACTGTTTTTAACGCATTTATGGGTATTTATGTTCTATTTCTCATCAGTTAAAAATCTTCTAGGCACACCCTCACTAACGTGTATTTAGCATGCTTTTTGGTTACAGTGGATGCTTATCACTAGATCCCCTGTTATCTAGTTAATTTTTTCCTATTAGTTACTGCAGGGTAGGTTTTTGAGATATGATATCCCTTTATTAGAATATTTTACTTGATTAAATCTTTATGTTTCAAAAGGGAAAATCACTTAGGGTCTAGGTTTTAAAGCTAAATGAAGATTCGAGGAAATGACTATATGTCCATGCTCCCCCGATGCGAGGAAAAGACTAGAGGACATGTTAGTTGCACAAAACCTACTAAACCGGTGGTCAGAAACTTAAAGGGGGTTCTATTTTACATTTCTTATTTTATTTTCTTTGTGAACAACCAATCCCATTTTTACCCAAACCGAAAATCCAAATTTAATTCACGAGTTTTGACTTCATAAAATCATTTGTACGAAGAAAACTCATCCCTGTGTTCGACCCTAGACCGCTATACTGCAATAGTTTTACTACGGCAGTAGGAGGAATTTAGGATATAAATTTTGTTGATTCCGGATCACCCTACTGTGGCACGAATCACTTATACCCAGAAAAATGACTATATCTTACTCTGATTTCCAGGAAGCCTCTGAGTGACATAGAGACGGAGATTCTTGAGAGTATGGAGCAGTTACTTTGGGCTATGTTAGACTAATATTATGGAACTAATGAACTATGAAAGATCACTTCGATAGATCACTAACTTACTCATAATGTGAGGATGGTTGGATGATGTATCAATTTAGTTGATCAGATGTTCCTCCTTAATCTTATGAAAGGATCTTGATCTTGTGTTAGCAAAGATCTAATCAAGGCGATAGAAAATTTTATTAGATTTGAAGGATGAGATACCAATTAGATTGGAGAAGGCTTACTGAATTCTTATCTATAGGCGAAAATTCTTGATCTAGAAATTGTTGTGAATTACTGAAAAGGAAAAATACCCAGATCTTATAAAGAGGTTTCTATTCTAAAAGTAATTGGTTGGACTCATGTATCTGAAAGGAACATGAATCTCTAATTAGTGAAATGTATGGTGTGTGGAGAAATCCAAACTATACTACCTTGCATCTTTGACAAGTTCAGATTTCAAACTAATGGATGAACTATGTTATAAAAAAATGATACATAAATTGATAATTGTCTGTGATCTAATTCAGTGTTATTATAACTGCAGTGAACTTTCAGTCAATTATTCACAAATTCTTTATACATAAGTTATAGAGTTTATTTAGTCTTTACTTTTTTGTTAGTTAGAACCAAACATTTTTAACTTTGGAGTTCAAATAGCAAGGATCTTGAGTAGATGGGGTAATTGATGTTTAGATTTCTCATCAATCCTCGTGGGAACGATAACTGGACTTGAATCCACTTTTATTACTTGAATGGCCTATACACTTGCAGTGTTGAACCAACATTTTTTAAATAGAAAGCCTTCTCTCACAAAACGTGACATATTTTATAATTTTTGGTCGAGTAGTAACAAGTTTTTGTACAGTTGATCTGGTAATTAGTTCCTAGTGGTGGTACCAAAAGTTTGGCACCTACTGATTTCATCATACTTAGTTAATTTGTTCTTCAACTATTAGTCTGTTTTTTGTCTATGTAAAAATCAGTCAAACACGTTTTAAGCGCCGTTGTCGATGACTGAATAAAGTCCTTGGTAGCTATGTTGAAATTTTGGTTGATTGGTAGCCGTCTCTGAGAATCGGTCAACAAGCATCCACATATAAACTCTAATCAACTCATGATCATAGTTTATAAGATCCAGCACACTTAATTCGATCAAGAATTATGATGTGCTAGTCATCAGGATTACTTGATGTCCGGTCTAGTTAATCCACATGACTAGGGATAATTTAGATACTAACATAATTGCACATGATAGGAATCTTATTATCATGATTTCATTCATGTTATGTTATGTATCATGGACTTCATTAATCTGATTGAAGATATAAATCAATTCAACATATGAATATCAAATTAATGAAGATGCCTTTTATAATGAAAAGCGTACAATAAGTTCTAAGGGCGATTGTTATTAAAGTACTTCTCTAATATAATGGACTATCAATCCTTAAGCTAGAGTGAAAGAAAACAAAATAGAAAAAATTTCTTATAAGTTTGAATCACTAGAAAGTGGATTCTCAACAAATTAGGCCTTAATACTTTAATTCATCGCATATGAATAAGAATTTGAATCTTAAGTTATATTGATATTAGATCCAGCATTGAGTTTAGTCCAAATTTGTCTAAATTAGGTGAATTGATTCAAATTCTAGGTTTTACATATTTAAATTCTTTCATATTTATTCCATTTTTTATGGCACATACACCACAACTAATTGAAATAAATGAATCTAGAAATAAGCATTTAATGGATCATCAAAGCTTGCAATCTATTGATCATCTGAACAAAATTTTGGTGTTTTGATAGAATTGGTTCATCCTTTCCATTGAAGCACAATTGCCTAATTTGCTTTGAATATGCCTTCTAAATCCTTTTCCTTCCAGGATGAAGGAGTTTAGCTACTCATGGTGGTGATTTTGGCCTTACACATCATGTTTGGCAAAAGAGAAAGTATGAGAGAAAGTCGTAGGGAGAGAAAAAAATTAGCTAAAGGAATCAATGAAAATTTAGGAATGTCGAAAAGTTTTTCTGATGATATTATAAGTAGACTTAATTATTGAGAGAGTTATGTATATAAATATGCCACTCTGAGGGTAAAAGGTAAAAGCATAGAGACAATAAAGGAATCCTAAATATACCTGTCGCCCCCTGAGATGGTGTGGAAATAACATGATCTTGTTACATAGGAAATGGCGACGAGATAGAGATTTTGTAAGGGGCATCGTAAATTTAGTCACTCTTGAGAGAAATGAATAACCATGCGATTTCAGACTGACTTAGCAAGTCTGATCAAAATGATAATCGTCATGAGTTGTTTGGTGAGAGTGAAGACGGGATTAGCGGAGAGATAAGTGGCACAGGTGTCGAAGCAGGGTAGGTGGGAATGGCCCGAGACGAAAGTTCGACAATGGCGATTTCACCCGTGCGGTTTAGTAATATGACCCGCGATAGTGCGATGCACCGACCTTGAGTGGATGAGCAATGGCGATCGTTCTTTGTAGAACTCGGGATATTAGATTAGCGAGAATATAAGAAAAAACACACGTGATACCAGTCATCGAGATTACCGTGATCTACATCAAAGAAACCATGCAATGTTTGAGGAGTGTCTACAAGAAGCTGTATACCAACGGATCTCATGCCATCAAGATAACGAAATAGACGTTTGACCACTCCTCAATGGTGTTTGGATGGCGCGTGCATAAACTAGGAGTTTATTCACGACAAAAGAAATATTCGGCCGAGTCATCTAAAGATGTTGGAGGCTCTGACCAGCGGTGCCAGTGGCATTGGCCGGTGGAGTTCCATCATGGCCCGATCGCCCAGTACTCGACAAGCGGTCTGAGACAAGTTTGGAGCGAGCATGATATATTTTGCTCACGAAGATCAATGACATATTTTTGTTGAGACGATAGAAGACCCGTAGAGTAGCGAAACTTCGCCACCGCATAAGTAAGATGGCGCCAGAGATCAGCGGTGGAGAATTTAGAGTGATTCTTAGAATAATAGTGTTGACAAAGAGGAGTCCTCTAGTAATAATCAAATCCTTCGGCCTTAGACGAAGTAGAGAAGTGCATTACCGTGGGAATAAACAAAGAGAGACAAGTATGCACGGGATGTAACAAAGTCGAGAGACAACAAGAAAGTGCAAAGCTCCTAGTACCAAGCTCGGGGAGCTTGTTTAAGCCCATAAATAACCTTGTGTAAATGATAGACATGATGCGGATAATTGGCATTGCACATGCCCTGCGGCTACGCCATATAGATCTCCTCCATGAGATGCCCATTAAGAAAGGCATTATTTACATCAAGTTGGAAAATGCCCCACTTGCGATGGAGTGCAATGCTAAGAACATTACGGACAGTAATGGGATTTATCACGGGACCGAAAGTCTCATGAAATTCAATACTCTTTGTACTATGCAGTAGAGTTATCGGGATTTTGTTTGATGTGAAACACCAATTTGTTGCCCACTATATTCTGCCTTGGGGTCGGGGGAACAAGACACCAAATATCATTTCGGATGAGAGCATCATATCCTTCCTGCATGCTTTAAACCCGCGGATCTTAGAGCTCGGTGTGATGTTGGTTGGGGAGAGGGGGAAGAAATGCTATAGTGGTGAGGCCATATCTCGGGTTGTGTTTGATGATGGCATTTTTAGAGCGGGTTTTCATGGGATGAAGGTTTAGTGAGGGAGAGGGGATGGATAAGGGGTCTGGAGGATGTCTAAGTGAGGGTGGGTAGGTTCTTTGGACTCCAACGAGACGGTGGATGGAGACGGTAGCTAGAAAAGGATGGCAGGGGTGAGGATGCGGTCGATGTGTGAGATCGGGTAGGGACTCAGTAGTTAGGGTGAGCTCGGGAGGGTTGATGGGGATGAACTAGGCAGTTTGGATGAGCTCGGTGGTGCTGGAAAGTCACCCGAGGTGAAATATAAGGCAGGGAGGGCAGAGTCTATGTCTATTACAAGTGTTGTGGGGTGGAGATGAAAAGCGACCGAGTTTCCTGACTTGACATGTGGGACACAAAGAGTTTGTTGAAATTAGGATCAGAAGTAAGAGAAAGGGCACTTTGGGTAGGAAGGTAATGAAGACACACGGACTGGATTTTGGGATCAAGTTTGTGGGAAGAATAGGGGCCTTGACCCGGGGAGGCATCGCTTGGCCAGAGGCCAAGAGAAGTTTGGAAGGGTTAGGAGCTTTGTTGAATAACCTTTCAAACGAGGACCTAAGAGAAAGACCAACTTTCGACAATCTATTTATTAAATAAGCGATCGTATGAGCATACGACCCAGGAAGGTTAGCGGAATTGGGGCACGATGCATGAGTGAGACCCGTTTATTGATGCCGATGCCAGCATTCAAAATACCCATTATGTTTAAGAGTGTGGGGAGGTGTAGTGAGATGGAATATACCATATGTCGCAAGGAAGGATCGAAAAGCTAGAAATTCGCCCCCATTATCTATGTAAAGGGTTTTAATGGTGGTGGGGAAATAGTTTTCAACAAGATTCTTGAAGGCAACAAAGGTTGAATGAACATCTGATTTACGAAATAACAGGTAAAGCCATATATACTTTGTGTAATGGTCAATAAAAATAACGTAGTAGTGAAAACCATCAGAAGAAGCAACGGGGGAGATCCAAACATCAAAAAAGATGATCTCATGAGATCAAGGGAGTCAATGTTGTGTTTGACATCTTGTATATAAGCTGTAATGGTTTGAATACCTTGCTGAGGGCTGACAAGATTCTGGCGATGGATCATGATCCGTCCTTGCAAAGGAGAGCCATAGGTCTTCTCGAGAGTAGTCCACCAAGCCTGAGAAGTGGTTGAGGTAGAGATAAACTGCACTAAGGTGGAAAAGAAGAATCCAATAATTGCCATGAGAAGCAATTGGTCTTGTCGGAGCCAAAGAGTATGATCCAAATTTGGGGAGGGAGAAGCAGCACTAAGCAGAGTCATCATCGCCGAAGGACACGGTTTTGATCCATCGACGAATCCAAGTAAATCATACATAAATAGGAGATATGTGAGTTGGAGACACAACGCCGAATAATTCGTGGCTGTGAGTTTTAGCAATGCGTGAGCATTGGCACTAAGAACGATTAAGTTTTAAGGCGGATCATTCCCGTTCAAGACTGTCGGATGATGAGGAGGCACAACAGTAGTGGTGGAAAAATATTCGTCAACCATTGAGAATGATAGGAACTAATAAAAAAGTCGGATCATTAGCAGCAGTGGCTGTGAAGACTAGGGTTTTTACTGTTAAGCTTATGGCTCTGATACCATATTATGAAAGAGACTTCATTATTATTATGAGAGTTGAGGTATATAAATATACCAATACAAGGGCAAAAAAGTAAAAGCATATATACAATAAAAGGAATCCTAAATATACTCTAATATAGAGGTGAAAACCTCTATTTATAGTGTTTCTCTTATGAGGTTATCATGTGTAATTCGTCCTTCGCTAGTGACATTAGTGAAAACAATGGACCTAACCTGACCCTCAAATCTAAACTATATTTTTCCTAGAGTTGTTTTTCTTTATCTGAAGTTATATTTATAATTTTTCTTCTTATTTTATTTTACCTTTTAAAAGTAAAACAAAAATAAGTGATAAACCAAAATGTTTTCAAAATTGATTCATTAGAAATATAAAAACATATATTTCTTTTCATCGGAAGGAAACACATTGATCAACAAAAATATATTTATGGATATTTTAGCACAAAAAATTCAAAAGGTCAAAGATCATTCAAAACTATTGGAAAGGTAAATAATAAAAATTAAAATAAAACCCCTAAGAAATAAAATTAGTTGTATATTAATAATTAATATAAGTGTAATATGATTTGTAATATTAAATTTTATTACTTCGTGTTAAAAAGAAATGTAAATTTTGTATGTGCATAAACATTATGCAACTACGTGAAAGATTTGATTCCATTAGATATTAATAACTTTTACGGGTAACATTATAATGATTCTTTAGTACCAAAATGATGAGCAATATCTTTAGAGAATTATTAGTAAAAGAATCTCATCTTGTTCTAAGAGACAACGTTCAAAATGATAAAAAACAAATGACAACATATATATAAACTTCCTTTTAATAGCTTTTACATTAAACTAATATATAATTGAAAGATTTTTCAAATATTTTATTTTTATGATGCGTTTCAGTATTGATAGGGTTTGAAAAATGGGCTTGCAAGCCCACTCGCTAAACCAGGGAAGGCATGCCCGTTGGAAGCATTCGAGAGGGCCTTTTGGCCTTCGGCCAGGGATGAAGGCCCAATCAAGCACCGGCACAGAGGTCAGTGTAGTGTCAAGAAGAGCCATTACTGCAAATCAAGTCAAATCCCATAGATAAGGGATATAGAATAATCCCCAATAATATATTATCCAGCAAATCTAACTAAATCTTACCAGCTAGGAAAGTAAGATAATTCACGATATTACGACTCATGGCGGGATCCACTTGATAAGGGAGAGAAATAATTCCAAATAGAGAATGCACACTTTCCTATATCATAATCCGTCAGATGTCGAAAATATCATCCAGTAGGAAATCTGTCACCATCAGTAGTAAAACATCTCTTATAAATACAAGGCCGCAATCGGTGAAAATACGCAACACTCCTTGACCACGATTCGCCCTCTGGCAATCCATCTTTTCTCTCAGGAAAGAACTGACTTAGGCATCGGAGCGGCCACGGGCGAAGCCCTCGCCAGCCCTGCTTCTTTCTTGTTTTTGCGAGAGGGAGTACCACATCCGGGAGCCTACGGACGGCCAGAAGCGCTCGAGTTGAGTCCGGCGGCAGCCTCTGGCGCTCAAGTGATTCGGTTGAAAAAGCGTCATTAGTTGGCGCGATGCGCTGGAAAGACATTTCCCTTTACAAATATAATGATTTCTCGATTCGCGATGCGTGTCGACCGGAACCTGGCGGGAGCAACACCCGGTCAGCGAGGATCACGGGATCCAGCGGAGGCGACGCCGGACAATGTAGACCTCCTGGAACGATGACGGTGGCTTGACCTGAGCGAGGTGGAGCGCTCAGCCTCCTGACCAAGCCGCGATCGGAGAATTAAGACAACTCACGGGCGGATCTAAGCGCCCGCAGGGATACCGACAAACACGGGAAGGTCCTGACTTTCCCTCCTCATGAAAGGCAGCTTACAATCTCGACATTCCAGAGCTGAAACAAAAGCGAGTCTAAGCCGGGCGGGGCACGGACCACGATTAGCCCACACGGAGAGGAGGGCAGCGAGTAATACTTGGGGCGTGGCCGGGAGCCGAGACTACACCATCCTCAACCAGGGACGGGAGAACTATCTGGGACGGAGGTTCGAGCCTCGTGAGGAGCTCGGTAGGTGTGAAGGAGGTGGTGGAAGGACGCTCGACTACTATGGACACCCAGCAATTACAATGACCAGAATCACCCTTCACGTAGGGTGCTTGACACCCTCTTCCAGTGATTCGAGGATGCCACGAGTGGAAGCATTCGTGGTGTCGAGGATCAGTCGATCATCTCAACACTTACAAAGAAACCAAATGGATTTGCATGGGTATCAGATCGGAATTCGATCGCGAGCTTTTGCTATCATTAAAGGCCCGATAGGCACGGTTTAATAGGCTTCCACCGTCGCTCCCGATCTCCTCGTTGTTTATCCATTGCGTTAGTCTCTCCTTCATTAGTAGGGCGTATAGAAAGCTTCCAAGTTATCATCTAGCGACCATCAATGGCTTTCATGAAAGCTTTGAGGTCTTATGTCGGAGATTCGATCTTTGAGTCTGCGAAGGTGATATGCAGCGAAAAGTTGCGATCAACGCATTCATTCTTGGATTAGGGATTCGGTCGAAAGACTTGATGTTTTCCATCTCAAAAATCCCCGAGCAAACGCCGTTTGAGGTCTTTCATGGCGAAAAGTACATTAATAGGCGAAGAAGCTCTCATATCGAAGAGGCTGTCCACCGCCAAAAGAAAAAAGCGGGACGAACTGGCGGCGAGGGCGGCCCGAACGGAATAAGCAATAGAAAGGTCCGAGAAGGATGGAAGCGGTGCAGGCGTGGGAACACGAGAGATCATTAGGCCCGCCGCTGACTCGAAGGCAGCGATATTGTCGCCTCGGCTGATTCACTCCCTTAACGGCCTCAATATCCACGAGTCTTGCTGCGAGAAGTACGAAAACGAGCAGTTCTGGGGTGGCGACTCCAGGTAAGTCGAGACCCACCACGAGAGACAACACCAGTCTTCTGCCGAGTTCCATATGGGGACTCTGAGCCTTACTTACGAACGTACATACAACTCAAAGAGAAATAGAGAGTACTTAACAAGTGTGGTACCTCCAGCGCTTCATATCCCCCAAAAATCAATCTCTTAATCAAGCTCGAGGCAGGGCCGGCTCGTGATCACCACCTTGACGGAGGCGTATTTCGGCACAATGACCTCACAGGATAAATCCATGTGATCTAAGGAGGATTCGCAGAAGGAGGGGAATCCAGTTCAGCTCGGAAGGCCCATCTGCGCAGCATCAAGTCAACGGAGATAGGGGAAATACAAGCGGTGTCCAAACTGCCGCGGCTCGACATGTCCATCACATTCTCTGACTCAAATCTGGAGGGATGCCAACACCCCCATGATGACCCATTGGTAGTTCGCGCGGTTGTGGCGACCGGCCGAGTTCATCAGGTCTACTGAGTTGACAACGGGAGTTGGTAACATCATCTTGATCGACACCGATGAATGGGCGCGGAAGGAGAAGCGGAGCAGATTAACCTGCATCTGAGGGGGTTCTGCGGGAAAGGTATTACCCTTTGGGCTCAATACAACTAGTACTCACCTTGGGAGATCCCCGCGCGATGGCGGCGACAAGCGAGATTCCTCGGTGTAGATGCCCGTCTACTTATAATATGTTGTTGAGCGGACCCTCTCGTCGCGATAAAAACCATCCCCTCCACATACCACATGATGATCAAGTTTCCCTGCGTAAGCGGGTAGGAATGGTTCGAGAGATCAGCGGTGGCCGAGAGATGTATTGACATCCGCCAGACGAGAGCGGTCGGTGACATATGCACGGGCCGAGGCTCGACATGCTTGCGACGAGGTGCTCACAGATCCTGAGCCCTCCCGGAAGAACTAGAGCAGAGTATCGTTGGATAGCTGACCTGTACATCGCCTATATCGGCTCCGAGCTAGCGAAGACCTGTCAAAAGCCTCTCGCTTTCATTTTGAGACGGAACAAAGGCGTCTTATGGAAGCAGCGAACTGGGAGGAATTGACCTTTACGGTAATCACTCGCAGGTTGAGCGTCGGCCCGTGCGAAGCGATCGAGCGA
The DNA here is from genome assembly GCA_016808115.1 of Tetrastigma voinierianum. Lineage (NCBI taxonomy): Eukaryota > Viridiplantae > Streptophyta > Magnoliopsida > Vitales > Vitaceae > Tetrastigma > Tetrastigma voinierianum. Next base: position 4,979,887 of record JAEQBH010000911.1, on the reverse strand, counting down.
AAGAGGAGGAGCTTAGCGCCAGAAAGACAAAAAGCCATCAACGAGGAGGTTGGCAAACTCCTCCAAGCAGGAGCGATCAGGGAGGTGGAGTATCTGGTGGTTGGCGTCGTCTGTCAAGAAACCAAGCGATGGCGGCTATGGCATCGACCGGCGACATCAACCGATGTGCGAAGGATGGTTCCCTCTGCCGCGAATCGACCTCATCGTAGATGCCACTACTGGCCATGAACTCCTCAGTTTTATGGATGCCTTCTCCGGCTACAATCATATTAGTATGGACCCAGACGACCAAGAAAAGACCTCGTTCGTCACTGCGCATGGAACCTATTGTTATCGTGTGATGTCGTTTGGGCTCGAAGCGAGGCCACCTATCGGGATTTGGTGAGCCGGGATGTTCCGGTAGCGGATAGGCACAACTATGAAGTGTACATAGATGACATGATGGTAAAATCCACCGGGCGAGCTCCACATAGCTAAATGCAGCCAGGCGTTCGGATCACGAGTACAATATGAAGCTGAATCGGCCCGAGTGTGCCTTCGAGATTATCGTGAAAAATTCTGGGTTCATAATCGACCACTAGGAATTGGGGCAAATCTAGAACAAAATAAAGGTTGTACTTTCACGACATGCCATCATATCGGGTATAAAGAAGGAAGTCAGATAAATGAGGATTCTTTGCTTTAAGCTTGGTCGTATCGAGCCCAGTGATAAATGCCGGCCTAGCTGATCTGAAGAGGCCTTTGATAGGATGAAGTCTGAAGAAGCATTCTCGACATTGAAAACATATTTGAGGCCCTCCCAGTTCTAGTAAGTCTATTGAAGGGCTCTCACTGTATGCTTAGGTATATCGGACTTCTCGACCGGCGTTGTCTCGTCAGAATAACGAAGTGCGACACCAGTTCTGTGTAGCGAAGCTTTGAGAGGAATGGAGGAGAGTGCGAGGATGGAAGAAATTAATTTTGGCATTGGTAACCCACGGCTCGGAAGCTGCCCTTACTTCGGGCTCGTACCGCCGAAGTTAGCGAGAATGCCCAGTAGGCTTGAGTGTTACATAAACCGAGACCTCGAAAGTGATGAAGTGGGTCATAGAGTGAGCGAGTTCGGCATCGGTCTGGCCATTTATGATAGAAGGCGGGTCTTGCTTGACTTCATCCTTAGATTCACCTCGGTAGGAACCTCACGAGAGCGACTCGAACAACGGTGACCTCTCCCATTAAAAACTCTCATAGATGGGCCTCAGATATGAGGGGCCCGAAGTAGGTGCAATCGACCTCAGGAAGGAATAAACGTGATCACGCACTGAGATTCGGATTCAAGCCTTGATGACAAGAGTAGAGTATGAGGCGATCATAGCGAACCTTAGCCGCCCATTCCTTTGAAGTTAACCGGTTAGAGTGCGGTGACTCCCGGTGACGTAAGACAAATAGAAGACACTACGAGGCGAAAGTGGAAGGATGATCCTATACCTCAGTCACGAGTTTATTGAAAAATTACGTCTTGGTTGGAACTTATGTCCTCAGGCGAGAGAACTCGGCGACCTTGGCGAAACTAGCAGCGACCTCACGGGGAAACCTCGTGGTTCGACACTGCCGAATACCTTCGCGAGCCTTCTATAGATCTACGTGACATAGGTGCCGAGTGGATCACGGCCGGGTGGATGGACCCGGGTTTGGGATTACATAATAGACGGGCGTTGCAGGCGACCGAAAAGCGACGAATCGGGGACGAGTCGACCCAGTTCACTAATCATAAAGGAAGCTTGTCTGTGAGGTTTCTTACACCATCCTTAAATGCATCGCGGGAAAAGACACTAAATACGTGCTAAGGGAAGTACATGAAGGTATATGCGGAAATCACATCGGAGCTCGGGCATTAGCAGGGAAGGTCTTGGCGGGGATCTCTTGGCCCACGATACTCGAGGAGATCGACAGGACCTAGTCGGGAGATCTGAATTTATCGGGAGCATGCGAGATTTTACTGCCTCCAGGCCACTTGAAACCCGATCATGAGCCACGGCCTTTCAATGATAGGGTTTGGACATATCTTAGGACCTTGCCCGATTGGGAAGGGCCTGATCTAAGTCATCGTCGCGAAGTAGTAGATTGCTTCACCAGTGTTTGAGGCCAGAACCTTTGGCCACAATCCACGAGACATAAGATCACGTGATTTTGTGTGGCGAGCCATCATGTGCGGGTTGGTATCCCAGGCGGTATCGAATTGATGGAAAACAGTTTGACAACGCGAGGTTCGAGTTTACGTGCGGTCGAGATTAAAGTGCTCGTCTCAGGCTGTCCAGGTGATTAACGTTGGTCAGTCACCATCGGAACCCTTAGTGGCTGAGACCAGGTGGAAGATCTTAAAGGAAAATGGGTAGAATACCTCCAGGAGTGCTATGGGCCCTACGGGACAGCGCCGGAGTCGCGACGGAAACCTCATTCGCCACAGCCTTTGTCAGCGAACCGATGGCCCTGTCGGTCGGATTAAAGTCCCCGGATCGGAGTTAGCAACGAGTGGAACCACCGATGACGAGGCTCGGAGTCACAGAATTTGGATCTCTGGATGAAAAGCGTGAGCGGGTTCTAGGCGTGCGAAGACTATCGAAGGAAGACGGCGGGTTTCTGACCCGAAGTCAAACCCGGGGCTACGGTAGGGTGATTTAGTCTTAAAGAAGCTCCTTGCCAAACAAGGAAGAATCCGGCATATGGAAGCGGGCCCCATTTGGGAAGGCCTCTACATCATATCCTGATTAATTCGAGACCGTGCAATTCTGACTCCCGAACGGAGGAGGAAAAGATTTTCTGACATGCATGGAATCTGAGAGCATCTAAAACGTTTTTACCAGTAAACATCGGTTTGTAATCTTATATAAAGCATTATCAATTTTCAGATGACAAGTTGAGCGTTTACTGGTTATTTTGTTAGACGTCTCAGACAGCTCAGACATATAAGGCGCAGGAAAATTAAATACACCAGAACGTGAAAATTCATAATCCATAAAGGAAAAATCTCTCTTTATTCCAGTAGAAATTACATTCAATTACAATCAGTGGTGTCATCGATTACATCTTGGAAGCACACAGTACAAACAGTTCCCTCAAAAAAAAAAAAAAAGGAGAAGAAAAGGAAAGAGGTGGAAAAGAGGAGAAGAAGAAAAAGGGATGGAAAGAGTTTGTACGAGGAGAATCGGTCATGGAAGAAAGAAGAAATAAAAGGGGAGAATGAGATGTGGAAAAGAAAGAAAGGAAGAGAGAGAGAATGAAAGGGAGAAGGAGAAAGGCGAAAGGAGGAAGAAGAAGATCGGAAAATAGAGAAAGCGGCCTGAAGTATGCAGCCCTCCCCGAACACATTCATAGCACGAAGCTAGGGAATAGCATGACTCCCATAAAAGGGAAGACTAGGAAAAACCTGACTCCTGACGAAGTCGACAAAAGCTGAACAGATTTCTAGGTGGATTGATTGGTGCCCAGTGCTATTTTAGGCCCTATTTATTATAGATTTTGAGTGCTTTTGTGTACTAATCATTCTAGTAACTTAGATTTGTACATTAGGTCCTAACATTCTACGATCGCATTTTGTGGCAAATTTTACCGTTTTTGCGAGCTAATTATAAGAATTGTTGAGTCGATCCAAGCGAAGAATTCGAGTCAAACTCGACATGCAAATCAAATATCACTGGGAAAGAAGAGCAAAATGTGAAGAAAATGAACTAACTGCTTGGGAGTGCTTTTGCCTCTACCAATGTAAAATCCCCTGCGAGCCAACGCATTCTGCGGCCAATGTTCTCTTGCATTTCACATGTGATTGTTTTTGCTACAATTTTGGTTTCTTAGATTTTAACCCTTGTAATAGCTTTGGTTTTAGTTTTTTGTAATTTCATATACACGAGCACCTATATAAGCCTCGGTCACATGCAAACCTCCACTTCACTTCAACGTCGGCAATACAGGGCGGCGGTTTCCCATATTCTTTCTCCATTTCTTTTTCCTTTCTTGGTTTTGCGAGCACCCTCCAGGGATGACAACTTGGAGGATGAGCGGCTAAAACCTCTTCCTCATGAAGAGGAGAATTTGTTAGCTAGGAGTGTAAGGTAACTCATGGTTCCCACTGTTTTTTAACGCACGCATTTATGGTTGTACGTTCACCTTCTCACTTAGGTTAAAATCTCTTAAGCATGCTCTCTTTAGTGTGTTGGCAAGCTTTTGGGTTGATGGATACTTTCACTAGATCCATTGAGGCTCGGTTAGTTGTCTCCTGCTAGTTATCGTGGAGTAGGGTATTTGAAATGTGTTTTCACTTCTAGGGACATTTATGCCCATTTAAATGCTATGTTTCAAAAGGGAAAATCATAGGGTTTAGTTTTTAAAGCTAAATGAAGATCGGTTCGAGAAATGACATATGTCATCCTCCCACTAGCATAAAGGAAAAAAATACCCGGGGACATGTTAGTTGCCTTAAAACCCAAGCCGGTTGGAGCACTTCAAGGGTTCTATTTTACATTTTAACTTGTTTTTATTTTCGTTTAAAACCCCAAACCTCCACATTTTTAGCAAACACGAAAATCAAAATTTAATTCACCGATTTTGAACTCCAGCTGTGACTCATTTGTACAAAAGAAAGCCCATCCACGAGTTCGACCCTGGCGTATCTTTGCAGTGGCTTGAAGCTACGGCGATGAGAAAAAGGTAGGATATAAATATTGCCCGATTAGGATCACCCCTCTTTGGCACCAGTCAAATGGGCGTGGATGCTTAGGGGATGGTGCCTAAGTGCATTTGACGAGCTATGGAACACTTGTGATCCTCATCACAAGTATTGGTGAATTTCTTTAATATTACAGTCATTTTTTTTTTATTTATTTCATTTCACTGTAAAGAAAAAAAAAAAAACAGTGCTGCAGGATTTTTTCTCTGTTGTCTTAGTGTTGCCCTGTTTTCTAGCAGGAGTGCATGTTCCAGTGGGTAAGCCAGAAGCTGCAGTGATCTCAAACATAAACCCGAATGGAACACACAGGAGAAGCGATATGATCGGGGAGAGAAACCACAGGGCATACATGTCGATGAGAATATATGAGCCCCCGCATGGCGAGTCAGCCAACCATTGGGGAGAAATCAACCAAATAGGTCTATGAGGGACTATGAGACCAATGGATGAATTAATAGTCTATAGTGTTCCCTCAACTTATACCTCTGCTTCTCACATTTTGCCTCAACTCTCCTCGACCCACAATGACCTGACCTCATCCCACGAAACACCTCCGTAGAGCCATCCATTTACCTTGCACCTTACACAAAACCTTAGGAAGTTAGTGGCCACAGTCCAAGCCTTTGCCACTACATCCAAAACATTGGCAGTCACTCACATTGCATGGCATAGTGAATGGTTCGGGTGCTGGTTCAGATTTGGAGCACCCGAACCTCGGCATTGCTAAGCTCCACCGGTTCAGCGGCTCGAGGCGAGGAACGAGGTTTGAGGTGCTCCGATCCTCCCCGGCTTTTTGTTTCGATTTTCTTATTTTTCTTGATTTATTTTATTTTATTTTGATTTAGTTAATTTTTCTTCTTAGATTTTCTCTAATTTTTAGTTAATATTTGTTTTTAGCTTAATTTTCATTTTTCTGCAATTTTTCTTGTGTTTTTTTTTTTTTGCAGGTTTTTACTTAATTTTTGGAGCAGCAGACAAACATACAGAGATTTTGCAACCTGCGAAATTTCGCAGGTTGCGAAAATTTAAAGTTCCCTATAACTTGCGAATTTTAAGCGAATCTTGTCCACTTACTTGCCTTTGTGCGCTATTTAGGTCTTTTAGTGATATATATATTTTTTTATTATTTTTATTATTAGTATTATTATTAGTATTATTATTATATATTTTATATATATATATATATATATATATATATATATATATTGTTTTTATATTTTCAAAAAAAAAATATCGCATTGTGGGTTCTTGAATTTTCATAGCACCTTATGTTTGCGCCTCAATTTTGTTTTCGTCATAACTTTTTCATCAGGACTCCGTTTAGGTGTTTTTGAGTCTGGATTGGAAAGCTTAGAGTGTAGAATCCAAAATATAGCCAGAAAAGAACACTTTTGAAATTATTATGAAGGTGTAATTTTTCAAGATTCTCCAACTGGTCATTTCCTCTCTTTTCTTCTCTAACCTTGTTTGTTGAAGCCCAAACGGAGTGAATAAGGTGTTGATGGAAAGCTTGTGAAGTCTCCTATCCAAAAACGAGCACATCTCATCAAGGAGGTATCACTTCCTTCTCTAACTTTCCAATCCGAGCCCCATTACAAACAATGAGACATTTGGTTGGGGGGTGGAAAGTTAGCGAAGGAAGTGGCATTTATGTTTTTGTTTTTATTTTGAGCAAGCCCATTTTGTGATGTTCAGTAGCTTGCTGGTTGTTCTTTTTGTGAAGCTGTTATACGTTACAGCTTATTTTGTTCAAAAATTGCACCCATATTTTTTGTGTACTACTTAACCTGTGGTTTGAAAAATTGAAACTTTGTCCAATCCTATTGATGTTAGATTGGTTCCATGCCTGGTTGAGTGGATGATCAATTGAACTCTTGTTGCTTTCGACCACTTTTATTCCACCTTTAGCTAACCATACACAATGCACATCAGTTTTCAACAATAGGTTGAAGAACTGCCTAGCCTCCTAAGCCTTGCAATAACCTACCCTAGTTTCGTTGACCACCTTTAATAGGTTAAGGACCCCCTTTGAATAGAAGGCCAATGTGTCTTCCAAAATAAAAGAAGAGAAAAAGAAAAAGCAAAAAGAAAAAGAAAAGAACAAGAAAAAGAAGAAAAATTGTGATGCTTTGCCTTGAAACCTGAGCGCGGTCCGAGGGGTTTATGGCGAAAGCCTTTAAAGCACAGTGCCACTAAATAGCCCGGTTGGGGAGCCCGCAGGCTTAGTGTTCGCTACACGGGTGGATGGGTGAAGTTTGGCGAGTTGTAGGTGCTGGAGTTCGAATTCATTCGAAGTCAGGAGTGGCTGAAGGATTAGTGGTCGAAAGATCCTCATGACGGTGCCCTAAGCCTTAATTGGTTGGGAGTGTAGGTAGATGCAGTTACATGGACTTTGGTGAGATCGATTCACCGGCATTGCACCTTACAACACAAGAGTTGTGGAATAAGAGTGGGTCCTGATCTATTTAGGTTGGTTAGCATGCTAGGTTGTGGCAGTAGCTAGGTTGGGGGGAGAGTGCAGTTCGACATTTTATTGTTGAGAACTGATCAAACAAACACTTAGGTTTTGGTGGAAGTCTCCGGTTGATTCACCAAGAAGGAGGCTCTTTTGATGCTCAATTTTGTATGGCATTCATTCTCTTGAGATGGTTATTGGGCTTGGTTTTGATGATTCTTACTTAGGATTAGGTACTCATTCCATGACCTTTTGAGTTGCAACCTTTTTGTAACATAATTTGTTATCGTTTTGTATGCTCTTTCTTTCTTTCTTTCTTTCATTGCTGAGGGACTAGCAATGTGTAGGTTAAGTGTGATTAGTGCCCCGAAAAGTGCTATTTTAATTTTATTTATTATAGGTTTGAGTGCTTTTTGTGTACTAATCATTCTAATAACCCGATTTGCACATTAGGTCCCTCTTATTCTCTTGATCGCATTTTGGCAAATTTTGCGAGTTTGCGAGCTAATTATGTAAGAATTATTAGTCGATCCAAGCACGAAGAATTAGAGTCAAACTCGGCATTGCAAATCAAGATCGGAAAGGAAGAAGAGCAAAATGTGAAGAAAAATGGAGCCTTTGCGGGAGTGCTTTTGCCTGCACTCCCTTGTGCATCTGCGACCTTGTTCTGCGACCCTTGTTCTCTTACATTTCACGCATGGTTGTTTTTGCTACAATTTTTGGTTTCTTCCGATTTTAACCCTTGTAATAGCTTTAGTTTTAGTTTTTTTTTGTAATTTCATATACACTGAGCACCTATATAAGCCTCACTCTATACAAACTCACTTCACTTCATGTCGGCAATACAGAGGCGGCAGTTTCCCCGCAGACTTCCTTTCTCCATTTTCTTTCCCCTTTCTTGGTTGCCAAACACCCTCCAAGGATGACAACTTGGAGGATGAGCGGCTAAAACCTCTTCCTCCTTGAAGAGGAGGGCTGTTGGCTAGGGTGTGGAGGTAACTCACGGTTCCCCTATTTTTAACGCACGCATTTATAGTTGTTTACGTTCCTGCTTCTCACTTAGGTTAAAATCTCTTAAGCCCTTTCTCTTTAATGTGTGTTGGCAAGCTTTTTTTTGGGTTCAATGGATACTTTCACTAGATCCATTGAGGCTCGATTGGATTGTCTCTGCTGAATTGCTCAGTGGGTAAGGGTTTCGAATGTGTTTTCACTTCAGGTTGTTGTACCCATTTAAATGCTATGTTTCAAAGGGAAAATCATAGGGTTAGTTTTAAAGCTAAATGAAGATCGGTTCGGGGAAATGACTATATGTCATCCTCCCCAACGGAAAAAATACTAGGACATGTTGGTTGCCTTAAAACCACTAAACCGGTGGCAGACACTTGAGGGGTTATTTTACATTTTAACTTGTTTTTTATTTCAGTTTAAACCCCACGAAAACCTCCACTGTTTTAGCAAACCTGAAAATCAAATTTAATTCACCAGTTTGAACTCCCTTTGCAACTCATTTGTCTGAAAACCCGTCACGAGTTCGACCTAGGCGTATCTTTGCGATAAGCATTTCGGCGTGGGAGAAAATTTAGGATATAAATATTGATTAGGATCACCCTGCGTAGCCGCAATCACGCCATTTTGATTCATGCCTGATAGGGTGCGGAATGAACCGTGTCCTAAATCTGCGCCGTGGTCGACCTGCGCATTATAGTGATGCGAGTCGAACACGAGGATAGTTTCTAGCCCTGAAAATTAACGATGAGACTAAGTGGTAATTAAATTTGGACCCAGTAAGGAGTGATGATAAAAACATTGAGGGATTGATGGTGTGCAAATTAAAATTAAAATGAAAAATAAGAAAAAGAACTCCTTGAAGCATTGAAATTTCTTGGTTTAGGTCACAAGGCAGTGAGTCCCAGGTTCATTTCCCTGCGTTGAGGAGGATGACGATCATTTCGAGCCGAATATCTTGGTACAAAAACTGAAGCCACTAATATTTCGCACGATGAAACTATTTATTGCATTATACGGTGAAAACATGTCTCTCAAAACCTACCCTTCGATAACAATAGAGCTGACTAATAGGCATCGATGAATCTGGTGAAGCCATTGAACACCCAGCTTGCCAAACCCACATTAGAAGTAGAAGACGCAACCTAAAAATTGAAAATCGACCCTTAACCTACACAGTGGCTCGGAAAGAGCTGACTAATGGATATCGGTGTATCTAAAGCTAAGAATACCTGCTTGAACCTAAAAGGTTGCCAAGTATTGGCCAAAGAAAGTACATAAAGCTTTAAACCTAGAGTTGCGAATTTAGAATTAAATGCCCAAAACTGGCTGGCATTGAAAAAGCAGGGGAACAGTTTGTAAAAACCGTTGCAGGTAGCTCTCCTCTTCAAGGAGGAAGAGGTCTAGCCAAGCATCCTACGAGTTGTCATCCTCGGAGGAGTGTTTGAAATAGCAGAAAAGGAGAAAAGGAAAGAAAATGAAGAAAGGCTGCGGGAAGCTGTCGCCTATTATTCTTGAACGTGAAGTGAAGTGAGTTTATCTGATGAGGCTTATATAGGTTTATAGGTGTATATGAAATTACAACGAACTAAAGCTATTACAGGGTTAAATCGGAAGAAACCAAGAATTGTAGCAAATCGACCATGCGTGAAATACGGGAGGAACGAGGCTGCGAGCAGTGCTCACGGGATGCCGCAGTGGCGAGAGGCAAAAGCACTCTGCGGTGCTCCACATTTTCTTCATTTTGCTCTTCTTTCATACGATCTTTGATTTGCAATCTTGAGTTTGACTCGAATTCTTCGTGCTTGGAACGACTCAACAATTTATAATTGGCTCATGGCCCCCGCGAAATTTAACCCTGAATGCGATCGATATAATAGTAGGGACAGCAATGTGCAAATCGGGTTAATTAGAATGATTAGTGCACAAAAAGCACTCAAAACCTATAATAAATAGGGCTCAAAATAGCACTTTTTGGGCACTAATCATGGATCCCCCGCGAAGACGATCAAACTTCGACGCTTCATCTTGCGCGATTCGATTCACAGCACAGAGCGAATATCAAAGTATAAACTCCATAGCAATGAAGCGCCATTTATAAGAAGACCAAAGCACTTTCGAGAAAATCTGTGCTTGTCGTTCAAATTCTCCATAAATCGGCAGTAAAGGCCTCACATCTTTCCAGAATTGAGGAGTCGAGGCGGCGACGGCGGATTCCGGTTCTGAGCTCTTGAGACCATGAGGCCTCGTCACAGAGGCCCGATGGCTCACTTTGATGGAGTTCGGCTACTGCCTGAGGCCACGGCCTGGGAATCGGATGGCTGTTTGGATCGCCCGACAAGGCCTCGGCGCCGGGTGATGGCTCACTTTGTGAGGCTCGACTACTCTGCACGGGCCACGCAGCCTAGAAGTCATATCAGCTCAGGCTGGATCACCAACAAGGCCTCAGCGCCCGGAGCCCAGTAGCTCACTTTGACGAGCTCGACTACTCTGCACAAGCCACGCAGCCTAGAGTCAGATCAGCTCAGGCTGGATCGCCGCAGGCCTCAGCTCGGAGCCCAATGGCTCACTTTAGTGAGCTCGACTACTGCCACGGGCCCGCGCGACTGAAGTCGGATCAGCTCGGTACGGATCGCCACCAAGGCCTCGGCGCCCGGAGCCCAGTAGCTCACTTTGGCAAGGCTTCGACTACTGCGCACAAACCACGCGACTGGAGTCGGATCGGCTCGGTACCGGATCGCCACGAAGGCCTGCGAGCCCGGTAGCTCACTTTGGCGGATTCAGCTACTGCACGGGCAAATGCGGCCTAGAGTCGAATCAGCTCGAGTACGGATCATCTGAGCCGCCAGCCAGGCTGGTTGCACGGTGCGCAGCCTAGGAGTCCGTCGGCTGTTTGGATCGCCACGAGGCCTCGGCGCCCGGACCCGTTAGCTCACTTTGGCCAGGCTGACTGCCTGCGCGCCAGGCCACGCGGCTGGGGTCGGGTCGGCAAGTTTGGATCGCCCGACAAGGCCTCAACGCCCGAGCCCGGTGGCTCCGCTGACGGGTTCGTCTACTGCATAGGTCATGCAGTTATGACTCGGGTCGGCTTAGTGTGACCCTTGAGCCTCGGCGCGAAACCCAGCGACTCGGTTGTGACCTCGACTATTCTACTTTCGAACTATGCGGCTAAAAATCTGATTTAGCCGACGAGTAGCCCATGAAGTCTCAATGGCGATTCGAAGAGCTGACTTTTCAACTCTACATCCCATCAACTATCCAACTCGGACGTTCAAGTTAGGCCATGCAGCCAAGAAATTGATACAGATCATGAAGAATAGCGCGGAGTGCACAAGTAAAGACGAAAGTGATGAAATAAAAAATGAATATCATTAAGAAAAAGGCTACATATGTCTACACATCAAAAGAAGGGAGTGAGCCTCGAGTAAGAGTATCGAGGTTCTCGAGGAAGGATCTGAAGACTCCTACACTTCTCACCGTCATTAAGGAGAATTAGAAGTTGAAATCTAAACCTAGATAAAGCGTTAGCGACAGCCTGAGCCACCGAAGCGCGGTACTAAGCGTTCCCTCGATCTTCTATGGCAAGTCATTGAGCAACCAAAAGTTGACTGCGATGAAGGTCCCACGGCCGTGGCACTCCTCAGTCCCGGGCGTTCATGTGCGGCCTCGGTGGCCTCGCGATGAGCCCGTCCCCACGGCAGATCTTATCCGCAGTCGTCTTTGTTCATACCTTGAGTTCTTCCTTAGACTCTGAGCTCATGGCAGGATGTGAAAGCTCATCCTAACCATCGAATTCATATTGGGTAGGTAGGTAGTCTAGCCTCTAGCAAGTCATTTTTGTGCGACGCAAATCATCCGAACCTCCGGCTTCGCCTTGGTCGCTCTCAAGGCTGTTTCGGGCCTCATCTTCCTACCCTCGGCAGAGCACGTCAGGCGTGGTATGCTTCAAATCATGTTGAGCTTCCTTTGCCTCTCGGTCATACGTTTTGACCGGCTGACTCGGCCCGCTCGGATGTGGCCAGGCCACCTCGCCTTGTAGCCACGGCGCTTTTGGCGTGACTTTAGTTTAGTTTGGCCTTTTTGGCCCAAACCCTTCAAATAGTAGCCACACACACCGGCACAAAATCAACATCGATACAAGTTCGGCGCCAACTCAAATGGAATCGGACACGACGAGTATGGGAACTTCACGGAGACCCACGGGAATATGGAGCGAAAGCCTCATCGGGTAAGCGCGCTCGACCTCTTGAGATCGGAATCCTTAGGAATAAACCCCGAGACGGCGCTGCGAGTTCGGCGATAACAAAGATGTCCCCATCTCGCGATTTCGGATTCGGATCTTTCCTCCCCTCTGACTCTTAGCCGCGAGAAGGTGACGACACTCTTCGTTGGATTCGAACGATAATGGGCATGGCCCATGGTTGCTTTCAGCAGCTCCACCCAGGGACCTTTTTCGCCCTTGGCCAAGACCCGAAGCGTTTGCGAACTCACTCTGGAGCCTCGTGGAGCTGGCCCCCGCACCGCTTCAGGCTTTGACATGAGGTAGACGGAAGATGGCATGATTTCGAACTTTGACGAAAGCGGTGATCTTTTCTCAGCGGAGTCCGGGTTTTCGTTTCACGCTCGGGAGCTTAGAGTTAGCGTCTCAAGCGGAGCCGGTGGTTCTCCCTTGGTGGGTTTGACGGAGGGCCCGATGGGAGAAACTTTCATGGTGGAAGGAGGCGAGCCTGAAGCCGCTCAAAGTGACCGGGACCTCGAGCTTGAAGGGCCGGGAATATCCAGGCTTGATCAGCTCCACGTGGGACGGGGAGGACACTCGGCCCGACACCCGAGCGTTATGACGTTATCTTGGCGGTGAGATCAATTGACACACGAGAAGCATGTAAGGCGGTCTTGGTCGAAATATGACCTCACCGCAGTTATACCATGAGCGAACACTCACCGAAGATTCTCGGGTGGTCAGTACCGGAACACCAGTGTCGTCCTTGTTAAGAGGGTCATATTCTGATTCTGACCACTAACAAAGTAGCGATCCCTTCCCACGACTGACTGGGAAGAGGGAAGATCGAATCATGAGAAGGGCTGTGAGCCTTTAGAAAAATAGAGGAAGCCCTCTCGGTCTCCTTCGAGATAAAAGATAAAGAGATAGCTTCTGGGACAGAGCCCTGAGTCCACTGAAAACCAATGGTAGCAGCAAAATACTAACCATTGGGCGCGAGTTGAGAAGGGCCGGACATTGAAGTCTTATGAAGCCCACTTTGAAGGGATGCGAGAGAGCGAAGACCATTATCGAGGCCACTTCAAGAAGCACACCATCTTAGGCACGGAAACCACGTAGGGTGAGGCATCGGGGGACCACACTTTCGAGCTAAAGAGGCGTGCGTCGGCAAGGTGGCCCATATGAGGAGCCCAGGCCTTGCTAGGCCCCCGCAGGTTAAAGCATCTTTGAGCGGCGGATCTTGGGTGTTCAGGCCCCCAGGTATTTAATTAGGTCTGTTTTACCTTACCTTTGTCGAGGAAAGAGTAGTGGTTGGGCATCTCGAAGTTCAACCAGGCCGAACGATTGGAGGCACCATCAGTTAAAGTCGAGCAGGCAACGGTAGATGAGTCACGTAATGCGCGAGAGAAAAATGACCGGACCCATGATGAGAGTAAATAATATGACGAAATTTGGTCGATAACCTTTGGCCTCGTCATACCGGTCGAAAAGAAAACAAAGAGATAAGATGCGGCGGTCCCGGGAGATAAAACGGAAGAGGCTATCTCGGGGGAAAACGAAAATTTAAAGGTCGGATGGAGAACTAAGGAAAATGAAATGCGAATTTGTTGAGAGCAAAGAAGAATTCGCGGGATCGAGGCACACAAGGCGAGAGAATACGAAAGCGAAGAAATTGAAAGGGTAGGAGAAATAAGCGTGAATGCGAGTGCGCATCATTATCGCGAGCGTATGGCGATCAAGCCTTAACTAGCCCGGCCACAGTGAGACACGTGGAAGTTGCACCGTCTGGCGTTACGACCGCGCGCATGCCGTACCACGAGGCTGCGTGGCCTTGATAGGGACCCGAAAAATGGAGTTCGCCAGGCCCACTGCGCTAAACTCGAAGGAGAACGCGCGTAAGCGTTGGCACGACTCCGGCCCGGGGTCCAAGGCCAATGCGCCGGCCCCGAAGGTCGGTGTAGTGTCGAAAGCCGTATTACTGAGTCAAAATTCGAATCCAGTAGATAAGGGAAATAGAATAATCCTCAATAATTTATTATCCAGCAAATCTAACTAAATCTTACCAGCTAGGAAAGTAAGATAATTCACGATATTACAGTTCATCAAACGGGATCCCACCAATAAGGGAGAGAAATAATTCCAAATAGAGGCCCCATATGAGGGACCGACCTTGCTAGGCCCCACAGTTAAAGCATGCTGAACGGCGGATCTTAGGTATTCCAACCCCCAGGGTATTTAATCAGGTCTATTTTTTCACACCTTTGTGAGGAAAAGGCGCGGCCCAGAACATCTCGAAGTTCAACCAGGCGAGCGATCCCGAGGCGCCTTGATTCATCGAGCCGACAACGGTAGACGAGTCACCGCTAATGTTGCGAGAGAAGAAGAGTGACCGGGACCCGTGATGAAAGTAAATAATGAAAGCAGAAATTTGGTCAACAACCTGGCGCCTGTCATTGCTAGTCGAAAGAAAACAAAGAGATAAAGGCGTAGCGGTCCCGGGAATAAACGGAAGAGGCTATCTCGGGAAAACGCCAAGAAAGACCTGCAAAAGGTCCGAGAGCGGGGAGAACTAAGGGGAAAATGAGTCTGGTCGGCGAGAGCAAAAGAAAGGTCGCGGGATCGAGCCTGCTTGAAACAGAGGAGGTTCTGCGAAAGCGAAGGAAATTGAAAATTAGGAGAAATAGGCGAAAACCAAGAGTCGTCATTGTGCGAAGGCATTATGACGGCGATCAGCCACAACTACTTGACCTCGAGCAGACCGCGTGGAAGTTGCATCAAATGAAGCGTTACAGCACGCCGCGCGCCGCAGCGCATTTTACGGGTTGAAGCTGGCGGCTTGATAGGGTTTGATTTGAAAAATGGGCGTAGGCCTTCCATTCATACGGAGAAGCGTGCGTTGAAGCGTGAGGCCTTTTGACGCCGGCCCGAGGATGAAGGCCCGATTAAGCTCAAACCACGAAGGTCGATTATGGAGTATCAGCGTGCAAATCAAGCCAAATCTCATAGATAAGGGATATAGAATAATCCCCGATAATATATTATCAAACAAATCTAACTAAATCTTACCCATTTAGGAAAGTAAGATAATTCGCGATAATGGTACAAATTAAGCGGGATAAAATAAATAAGGGAAAATAATTAAAATAGAAGTTACTTTCTATATCGTAATCAAATTCGATAATAAGAAAATGTCTCATCGATGGGAAAGAATCTGTCATTAATCATTGGTAAAACATCTACTATAATCTATAAAGGCCACCCGATCGATTGAAAGATGTCTGAACATCTTGCGACACATTCGCCACTCTAAGCAGTCCGTCTTTTAACTCGGAAAGAAGCGTTTAAGCGTTGGGCGGCGAGGCGAAAGCCCTCGCGACTCCCCGCTTCTTTCTTGTTTTTGCGGAGGAGTACCGTCAAGGAGCGCCGAGGCCAAGCGGCGTCGATCAGAATTAGGCCCAGCTGACACCTGCGCTCCGGCCCGATTCAGGTTGAAAAGACATCATCAAGTAAATATTTATTTTGGCCGAGGGGTGAGTGATGCAAGCTTCCCACTCCAACTGAAAACCCTTCAAGAGTGAAATTGCAGCAGTTGATTGATGACCAAGAATTAGAGAAGGAAGCGCAAGTCTCGGCCCATATTGAGAGAATTGGTCTAAGGCCCAAACGTACACTGAAGAAACCAGCTTAGCTTAAGGATTGTGTGTGCTAAAAAAAATGGTGTCGTTTGAGAGGGAGAGAATTGTTGTGAGTTTGTTAGAGAATGGGTACCTGTGCGATTTGGTTATTTTTTGAGATCTTTTTCTGTTAGGAATATGGGTCTTGCAAGGGGTTTTTTTAAGCTGGACGTTTTTGGTCTTGGAGGTGTGGAATGAAGAAGCTTCTGAATATTTTCCTCTGCTTTTCTTATATCTGTTTTTTGAATATTCTCCCTGCTTTTCTATCCTGTGTTCTCTCTCTCTATTTCAATTGATTTTCTGGAGTAAACACTCACTCAAACTGTGCTCCCAAAAGTCTTGGTGGTTTTTTTCTGGATATTGCTGGTAACCGAGACGTAACAGTTAGTGTTTGGGCATGTTGCTTAGGTCTGCATTCTCAAAAACAACAAAAAATCAAATTTGAGATTTTCAATGATTTGACTACTAGATTATTATTATAATCATTATTACTGTTTTTATTGCCTACAAATCCGCAATAATTATTAGCACAGTGACAGCTTGCAATCATCAGCTTCTACAAATGGAAGCCTGTCATACATTCTATTCCACCAACTTCTTCATATAAAGTCTTCTTGGTCTTCCAAGGAACGCTTTCGGGCCCTCAGGTTAAGCTGAAGGCTTTCTGGTAAAGGCGGTGTCCTCCCTCTGCGGAATAGAACAGCAAGAGCCCTCATTTTCCGGCAAAGATCAAATACCTGTAGAATAATTTATCAGATTGTTTCAAACGTTAATTTTCATGGAGCAGGCTAGAGAAAGGTGCCTTCTTTCTTACTGATGAAGCGTCAATCTCTGCTACACCTTCACAACCTTGACCTCTTCCCTGAAGCAAGTCACAATATTTGGCAGCTTCATTTTCATCTTCAAATACCTATAAAAACAGTAGGTCCTCATTAGGCAACCAGAAGCACAAGACAAGAGGAACAAGAATATATATGCGTCCAACCATTCACATCATATCAGAAACTGATTATGGTTTCAAATAATTAAGTACACATTATACTGACTGTTTTCCAGTTTTAATAGCCACATAGCGACCCATCTATCTAATTCTATACTGAGCCATACGGTCTTGAACTTATGTTTTTTGTAAGGTCCAAGGGTAACCAAAGATTCAGGGGTTGTAACAGCAAAGTGCTCCAGGTACTGGTGTCGATGATAGGTTACAAGTGACAGACGATGAAAGCCATTTAATAAGAATATATGAAAAATAAATAAATATTATGCTACATCTGTGCCATGTTGGTATCTTTTTACCAGAAGTACAAGGTAGCATAGAGAAAAACTGAAGAAGGATTCATAGAATTGAGTCAGCATATTGGTTTGAAAGTCTGCTAAAGAACCAAAATTAAAAAATATAGCTTCCAGGACAACCTGAAGGAGTAGCATAAAATAATCCCTGTTGGTCCAGTCATCTATTTGCTAATTTTAGGAACTAGAAAGAAGTAACGTGCTATGACACAAAGAATTGCCACAATTCCTGGAATTGAATCACTAAAACATCAGCAATGTTTTTCTTTGAATCCAACCGGAAGCTATAGCTAAAATATAGAGGTCAGTCAGTTCTTAGAATCAAACTCCAGTGTGCTTGCCTGAGTTTGATGCAAACCAAACCACGAAAAAACTCATGTACCTAGTTAATAAAACCATAAGCATCTCTTTCCTGCTCTGCAAATGGACAAGGATCCATTTGATGATCTCAAATAGAAAGAAATCTCGCAAGGAAATAATTAGCTGTCCAATATGCCACTGAAACTTCAAATATAGAGGGGAAAAAATGAAGAAATGAATAGCCTAGACTGCCTAGTATTGTAGTTCATTGTTACCAATCCAGTGGCTCAAGTTACTTGGTTAAGTTAAACCTGTAAATTGTAGCAGTGCCTTGCCTGTGGCCCATATACCATGTTGGACATGGATATTTCACCAACATATTATTATGTATCAACATTAGCAATAATAATCATTGATAGATTGATTGTGATTGATTCACTCATACATGCTGTAAATTAGGGCTGCAAATCAGCGATGAAATTAGAGATTTCTTTCTTATTGGTATAGTTGAATAATGATGTCAACATTTACTGTATTCTAAGTAAATTTTCCATTTTTCCTGTGACCTATACATGTTCATCATAACTTCCTCCACCTATGCAAGAAATACAATTCCATGGTAGTTCACATGGTATAAAAGCAAGCTCTCTTTTAAATTCCATCCATATACTTTGAACTTAATTGTGTGCAGCCTTCTTTGCTGCCTTTTTAATGATCCTTAGCCTTCAACGCTGAAATCCATTTAAAAAAATATGCAACCTCATTGTTGGTTTTCCTACATTTTCTCTACTTCTACTCCCTTCTGCTACATGGGATGAAGAGGATTCAAAGATAGTGTGTTGGCTTTGGAGCTCCATGAAACCAGATAATAGTGGGTGGGACTTGTAACAATCTCACAACAGGGAAGGAGATTTGGGAGACCCATGAGCAATCATATTATAAGGTACAAGATGCTGCTCAAATCTATGAAAATTAAAACAAGATTGTATCCATCGAATAAGGTACTTGTTGTAATTGAGCCCAATAATGCCTAAAAGACTTTGTGGCTTGACTTGGGTTATTATCAGATTTTCAAGATGAAATATAGTGAAGATGCAACCATGCTACAAAGTTTGTTGAAAGGGAAAGAATTTTTTAATTTCTTATTGGATCAAGTGTTGAATATAATTTAGAGTGAAAAACTCAGGGAAAAGAAACATTTTCACCCCTAAATGAAGTGTTCTCGGCTGTAACAGCAGAAATGAGTGGGAGACTAGCTACATTAGAAGCTCTATCAAATAAAGGATTGGTCCTTGCTGTAGTCAAGTTCAATATCAATCAATAGAATAATGGGTAGACCACTAGAGAGACAGATGAGAAAAATGAGACCTCTAGACGATAGAATAACAAAGATAACTGTGGTGTGTCAACTGCGAGAAGCCAAGTCATGGAAAGGAGGACAGTGTGAGTCTTCATGAGAAGCCATGATCCTTCAAGAAAGGTAATAATTACCAAGATGCACGAGTTGAACAGCAGGATGGCCTAATCTGAAGATAGTTCTAGCCAAGGTTCCTCGAATTCTGAAGTGTCTTATGGTAGAGGACTGAACAAAGAAGAAATAGAAAGACTTTTGTTAAACAACCAGCTCTCCTAAAAGCTTAAGCTTGTAGAATTTGGATTTAATATGAATATCATGCTTTTAGCATCCTCCCTCATGTATAGTCCCATACCCACACGTGGAGAGTTAAACAAATCAAATAGAGTCCTTCATGGTCTTTCAAATCAACAAATGGGGAATAAATTGCAGAGAAATGGCTCAAACCTAGGACCTCCTGTCAAACTAGGCTCTAATACCATGTTAAATGACCAACTCTCCTAAAAGCTCAAGCTTGTAGGATTTGGATTTAATATGAATATCATGTCTTTAACAAGCTTGTAGGATTTAGATTTATGTGAATATCATGCCTTTAACAACTTTAAAGCTTTTTGACTGCTCTAGAAAAGTCTAGAGTCTCATGTTCATTGGCTTGCAATGATAAGTACTCAAACCCTTATGTGCTTAAAGCTTCAAGTTTTCTAATACTACAGTAATTGACTTAAGCACTATTAATCATGTGACCAAATCTTTTCATAAATATGCTTCTTGTGGTCCATGCAGAGGAAATTAAAAAAATCAAAGTAATAAATGGTACATCAGCTGTTGGGGTTGGTCAAGGAGCTGTTTCTTCACATCATCTGTTACTCTAAAATCTATGCCATGTTTCTAAGCTTTCAGTCAATTATTGACTATTCACGCACAACAGATTAAAAGTGCTGTGAAACTTTTTTCCCACCTCAATGCATTTTTTTAAGACTTAAAGTTTCATATAACTTTTTCTTGAAGGCTACTCAGGATAAGAAGTTCTTTTCAGAAGAAATAAAGAATTGACCTTGGAAACATATACAAATGCAGATTGGACGATATAAGTGTCAATATTAGGTAACTGTACTTCTCTTGGAGGGAATTTAATAACATCAAGAAGCAAGGAACAATCAATTGTTGCAAGATCAAGGGCAAAGGCTGAGTTTAGATGGATGGCTCATGAAATGTGTGAGTTGTTACAATTCTAGATTATTCTTAGTGATCTTAGAAACAAGAAGGAAGTATAAAATTGTATCGTGATAACAAGTCAACAATCAATATCACCCATAATTATGTTCCATATGACCATACTAAACATGTGGAAGTGGACTGTTCCTGTGTCAAGAGAAAACTGCCTAGGCTTAAATAGAGGAATACTAAGCTGATATTCTAACTAAAAAACTAGGTTATTCTTTTCAGAAAAATCGCAAGCAAGTTGGGAATAAAACACCTATAGCCCACTGTTTGAGGGGGCAAGTTGATTGTTTATGATTGATTGACTGTTCAACTAATTGTGACTGATTGAAATTTATAGCTTACATGAGCAGTATATTACGGTTGTAAATCAGTGATAAAATGTGAATCATAAATTAGAGCCTCTCCTTGTTGGTATTGTTGACTAATAGTGGCTACAATCATTGTATTTTAGGATTATTTTCCTATTCTTTCCCAATAAATCCTATTTCATCATAAACCCTACAGATGTTTTCCCTGCAAGAAAACACTTCCATGATTATTTACAGACATTATTTAGCATGGAATAATGAAGAATAATGATTGAATAGAATTATTATTAATATTATTGAGAATCATAGGATAATCCAGGATATCATACAATTTATTTAAGCTAAATTTTTCTCACCATGATGTTTTCCTTCCTTTTTGTACTTGAATGATTTCCTTTTTATGTCTTCCTGATGTATATAAGTAGGTAGGGCTTGTAATGTAATTCCCTCATTCAATCAATAAGAAAAGTATCATTTTCTTATATTTTTTCACATGGTATCAGAGCCATGGAAGGTTCGGGTTAGGCCTTCGCCGTGTTCTCAATTCCGGCAAACCACTTAATGGTTGTCTTATTCCAGCCAACACAACCATCGTCCCAGGACGCTCCAGAATCCTTTGCCGCTGTCAAACCTCTGCAGTGTAAGAAAAACTCTCCGATGAACTTTTCCGACAACTTCTCCATTCTAGCCAACGACCCCACCATTGGGTTCATCATCGCCTGATCTACACGCCGGCAGCAACGGCAACAACCAGTGTGTCACGCGCCTCCAAGCGCGTGACTTCTCCTCTGTGGCAGCCACCATGCACCGGCGTGTGGGTGACGTGTGACAACGAGTGGCTCAGTCTCCAGCCATCGCCTTCTCCCAGCTTGGTCATCCCCTCTCGACCCCTTAGTTTCTCCATTTGAGGCCTGCATATGGGATTTTGCCTCTTTTCTCCAACGAGCTGAAGATTTCTCACAATTTCGTGGCCTACCTCTTTGCCTCTGATGTTCTCTATTTTAAGACCTCAAATTATCATCCACGGGTTTCTCACCTTAGCGGCTACGTTTTTGTACACATTGTTAGTCTTCTTGCTGATTTTGTCGATTTTCTCACTATGGATGAAAAGGCTTCAAGCTTTTCTTCATTTTTGTCTGGAACTCCCATGATAACTGTCAATCGACTCAAGGAGTGATCTTATCGATCCTGAGCGGTCTGTTTACGTTATGGTTTACTGGAAATGGTGTTGAAGACCATCTAACCTCTACAAAGTCTAGTATTTAAGAAGATAAACGTCCTCAGTGGCGAAAACATGACGCTTTACTATGTAACATTCTTCAGCAGTCCACAGAGCCCAAAACACTCGACAATCTTAGGGATTATCAGACATGTCAGCCCCTTTGGACCCAAGCAAAGAATTTATATACCAATGATGTTCAACGCCTCTACCATGTCATCTCCTCCGTTGATAGTCTGGAGTAGCCTGGTATGGAATTATCTTCCTTTGTTGGGCGAATGTCTGCATTGAAAAATGAGCTCTTATCGTCCTACCGAGTCGCGATGTCGAACCTATTTGTCGACATGGATCAAATCTTTATGATCCTTACTCTTATTAAACTTGGCACATAGTTTGACAACATCCAGGAACAAATCCTCACTGGCTCTACTATCACGACCTTTGATGACATTTTTGCTCGGTTATTGCACCTTTCATCCATTGCGACTCGGTCTCGGCCCTCTGAGGTTTCCAATGAGACTTCAATAATGCTTGCTCCATCTCACCCTCAAGGTGATTCCTGGAGTATTCGTGGTGGCTCTGCAGAAGCCCGAGCGGCGACTTTCATTGTACCTACCGTAATGGTAGGGTCACGTCGAGACAAGTGTTGTGGTTGCATGATCGTCACAGCCTGCCTTTGCTCATATAGCGAATCTTCTAAGCGCGGCGGATCGGCCTCGATCTCATCACCGAGGAGTGACTCACCCACAGGTGAATGAGGAGTTTGTTCACCTCACTCGTGCCACCAAATCTGCCTCCATTGCTTCTGTTGCCTAGACCGATAATGCCTCTGCCTATCTTACACACTCTCTTAGTTCATGGATTCTCGATTCCGGTGCATCTAATCATCACGTGCAGTATCACAGATCTCTCTTCCCTTCTTATCCACTTCACCCATACCTCTGATTACTTTGGCTGTGGGTCTCGAGCCATGGCGAAGGAATCGGGCCCCACCTATCCCCTCCCATCTTTACCTCTTACTTATGTTCTCTATGTCCCTGATTCTCCATTTAATCTTATTTCTATCAGTAAATTAATCCATGATCTTATTGGTTCAATTACCTCTTCTCACTCTTCTATCACCTTGCAGGACCGGAGTACGGGGAGGACGATTGGCATAGGACATGAGTCTCAAGGCCTTTATCGTCTCAGTTCGGCCCCATCTTCCACTGTCTGCACTTCAACGGATGAACCTCTTCTCGCCCATCATTGTCTCGATCATCTGAACATTTCCAAGCTTCGAAAGATGGTGTCTCGCCATTCCAGCTTATCTTCACTAGAGTGTGAGTCATGTCAACTTGGGAAACATACTCGTGTTTCGATCCCTAAGCGCTTAGAGTCAGAACCAGTCTGCTTTTGAAACTCACCCCTGTAGCGATGTTTGGGGTTAGATCCGACTAAATCTACTTTAGGTTTCTAGTATTTTGTTACATTTATTGATGATTTTTCCCGTTGTACTTGGCTATTTTTATTGAAGAGTCAAACTGAGCTATTTCAGTGTTCCAAAAAATTTTTTGCTGAGATTCGCAATCAATTTCATACTTCTATTCATATCTTACGCAGTGATAATGCCTTGGAATACCTCTCTGCCCCTTTCTCTGCCTTTCTATCCTCCGATTGGATTCTTCATCGGTCTTCTTATCAACACTCCCACGATAAAATGGGGTGGCGGCCTTGAATCGTCACTTAGTTGGGAGCATTTCCTCTTCTCCTCCACCATCTGATTCCTCTCGCGCTTTTGGGGGTACTATCATAGCACTTTGCTATATGATTAATCACATGCCTTCTTCTACACTAGGTGATCAGGTCCCCCATTCTCTTCTCTTTCCTAATCAACCCTTTTTCTATCTCCCTCCGCGTGTTTTCGGTTGCACTTGTTTTGTCCACATACTCAATCCTGGCCAAGATAAACTTTCTGCTAGGGCCGCAAAGTGCATCTTCCTTGGATATTCCCACCTTCAACACGGTTACCGTTGCTACTCTCTCGATACATATCAATACTTTGTTTCCTCTTATGTCACCTTTTTTTAACACTCTTCTATCTTCTCTTCCCCACCGCTTTCCAGTCCCGAGGTCTTATCTCTACCTCTCATCTTTCCCCTTCCAGCCTTATCCTCTGAGTGCATTCTCTACCTCGGCCGGGTGCAGGTTTATACTCGTCGATCACTTGTCTCAGACATCGAGGCCTCTTGATGACTCATCTCCCATGGTGTGCCGCCCCCTCCACGACATCGGTCTTGCCGTCAACCGCTAATCCTCTCATCTCCATTCGGAAAGGTACTTGTTCCTCTCGTAATCCTTATCCTATTTATACTTTACTGTCTTATCATCGTTTATCCTCACCATATTTTGCTTTTATTTCCACCTTGTCTTATGTTTCTCTTCCTAACCTGTACATGAGGCCCTCTCTCATCCGGGCTAGAAACAGGCAATGGTTGACGAAATAGTTGCTCTGCGTTCTACTAGCACATGGGACCTAGTCCTCTTACCTGTTGACAAGTCCCCTGTTGATTGTCGTTGGGTTTATACTATTAAGATTGGTTTGGATGGTGGAGTGAACCGACTTAAAGCTCGTTTGGTTGCTAAGGGGTATACTCAGATATATGGCTCTGATTACTATGACACTTTTTCTCCTGTTGCCAAGATGACTTCCGTTCGTCTTCTCTTATCTATATTCTTTATGATACTTGGCTCTATTATCAAATGGACATGAATGCATTTCTCCATGGCGACCTCGCCGATGAGGTATATATGGAGCAACGCACAGTTCTTATCGAGAATGCGGTTTGGTATGCGGCTACGTCGTTCGCTATAGCAGCCCGATACCTCGAGCTGGTTTGGCGCTTTGGCTGCGTGAAATGCGACCGGAGTCGGTATGACTCAGAGTACATCAAACCACTTTGTCTTCTATCATCATACATCATCAGGAGAATGCATCTATCTAATTGTTTATGTGGACGACATTGTTATAACAGGCAGTGATCAGGATGGTATTCAGAAACTTAAATAGCATCTCTTCAACCACTTTCGGATAAAAGACTTGGGGAAACTCAAATACTTTCTAGGGATTGGGAGATAGCTAATCCTAATTCCGGTGTGTGGTTATATGCACGAAGGAAATATCTCTTTTGATATATTGGAGGAAACTAGTATCTTTAGTGAAAACATAGACACTCATGGATAGAATGTCGGCTTGTGCACAGACGAGAGAGCCTACGAGATCGGGGAGATATTGATGACTAGTGGGGAGACTAAACTACCTCACCATCACTTGACCAAACATTTCCTTTCCTATGAGTATAGTTAGTCAGTTCCTGCAGTCATCATGTGATAGTCACTATGATGTTGTGATCCGTATCCTCCGTTATATTAAAGGAACATCGAGCCAGGGGGTGTTATATGAAAACAAAGGTCACATCGAGCCAGGGGGTGTTATATGAAAACAAAGGTCACACCGAGCCAAGCTCGCCTACAAACAGACGCTCCACTTCAGATTGTGTATTTCTTAGATGCAACTTAATATCTTGGAAGAGTAAGAAACAAGATGTGGTGGCCAGGTCTAGTGCTAAAGCTGAGTATCGAGCTATGACTTTGGCAACTTTTGAACTTATATGGCTCAAACAACTTCTTCAGGAGCTAAGATTTGGGAAGGAAGGACAAATGACGCTTGTGTGTGATAACCAACCAACCCTACACATTGCTTCCAACCTAGTCTTTCATGAGAAGACCAAACATATTGAAGTGGACTGTCACTTCATTCGAGAGAAGATTGCCTTAGGATACATGACTAATAGTTTTGTCACATTTCGGTAATGCATTATGACGTTTTAATTTAAGAATCTCTCAGGGTCGAGGATTCAATTTATTTGTAACGAGAACACGTATATAACATATCTTTCCAGGAACTTGAGAAGTGTTGAGAATCATAGGATATTCTTAGAATATCCTGCGATTCATCCATAACTCTGTCTGATATTTTCGCCTTTTTATCTTGGTTATTTCCTTTTTATGTCTTCTTTTGATGTATATAAGTAAGGTAATGTTCAATTCACCCATTTGTCGATAAGAAAACGTCGTTTTAGCATGTTTTTCGCAAATATTATTATCGATACGGTAGCTCGGTTAGTGCAAGCGGGTTTAACCCGATGGTCTGCAGGTTCAGTCCCTACCGGTCTCTGCAGAGGTTTACCACTATAGTTAACTTCAAGGCCAGGTGGGATTATTATGTAGCGTAAGAGCGTCAGAAACATGCGGGTATCAAGATTAATCATTAGTTCCCAATGCCAATAACTAACCACTTACAAGCACTCCTTCACGAACATCCTCAACAAGCATCTGGAACTTTGTGCCAGTTCTGGACTGTTTCGCTTGATTTCCAATTCCAGATCGCCACTTTCCTCCTTTTGAAAACAGTAATCCAAGTTCTCTTTCAACTTCACTGTGATGGGAAACAAAATGTAAGACAGAACACTGGCAATAGGAGTTGAGGCAAAAAAAAAACAAAAAAAACAAAAAAACAAGCAAACAAACTAGATCCTACCTGCGATTTCTTCGAGTTTTCATTGTGCATAACTGGTTTTCCTTATGCGTCAGTACATATACAGGCTTTGAAGTTTCTCTCCATGGGTTGGCCTCCAATACTAGGCAAGACAAGGAAAAGGGAACATACGTAAAAACTTGTATACAAAAGAAAATGAAACATAAACATCAATAAAACAAATGCCCAACAGGAAAGTAAGCATCCTTTACATCAGATAAATCTTATGAATGATGTTATTGAGAATTTGAATGTGCTAAGAACACCTGAAGGAAATTACCATATGAGCTAAAAGCAATCCACATGTAGGAAAAGATCTATGCAGCAGAACCAAAATAGTGAGATAATGCTTGGACAACAATTACAATGAGAATAAGAATGGAACCAACTGAGGATCAAATTTTAGCATACAGTGTATAACTAGAAGTAGTCAATCATATGTTGTAAAGAAAATAGATGTTTCAATTTGTCCACCTAGAGAAATGAAAACACACACATACAAACAGATAACCAACGAAAACATTTGAATCTTAGAAAGTTGAAAGAACGGGTGAAGAGAAAATAGAGAAAGAAAATGGAAAGAAAGAGAATAAGTGAAGCAAAATCATTATTATTATTTAAAAAGAAAAGAAGAAAAACAAAAAAAAAAAGGTCTAAACTCAATAGAATTTTATCGGGTGCTTCTCTCTTCCAAATTTATTTTTCTTCTTTCTTTTATTACATAAGCAAATGAAGAATTTAAGAATTCTAAATCATTTTTACCATATTTTTATTTTCCTTAATATAGTTCAATCAAACCACCCAAGATAATTTTTTACCTTTCCTTTTTATTTCTTTGTCTTTACTTTCCCCAGTATTTCATTATCCAAAGAGAGACAAAGATATACAAGATGTTTGAGGAAATTAAGGAGGAAAACAAGACATTGGGGAAAATAAATGGAAAAAATAAATAAATAAAGACAAACAAAAAAATAGTTTAAACTTGTTTCAAATTTGTCTTTTTTTTTCTCCCATATAGTGAAGGAAGAATCTAAAAATATATGAATTTTCAATAATCATCATTATATTTCATTTTCCTACTTAATTTCCATGATTAATAAACATTTTTTTCCTTTCCAAGTAACCTCTTTGATATAATGAGAATCTTAGTGGACATTCAGTAAAAAATAATGCATATTATTTATAACTGAACTTTAAATTACATTGTTCTTAAGTTGTTGTGCTTATAAAACTTGATCTCAGATTAAATAGTTCTTAAGTTGTTGATGTTGAACTTATTATTTGATAAATTTAAATTAAATTTTTTTCTAAATCATCAAATTGACATAGTTACCCCAATAGTTTTAACTACTACGTATATTTTTACAAATATTAAATTAATAAATTTAGTTAAACATTTATAGTTAAAATATTGTAGAAACATAAAATAATTACAAAAATATTTACTATGGATGAGTTGTGAATGTAAAGTGATAAATCTAAAATATTGTTCTCTAAACATGAGCAAAGAAGTTAAAAAGTTTAGAGATATAAAATAATTTACGGATTTTAAATTGACACTTAAAGCTAGTTTTTATTTAAGTCATGATATTAAGTTATTTTATCAAACATGCTTAATCTACTTAATTAAATGGATAAGTTCATCTACCACATAACCGCTTCCTTTCAACATAAAATTGTATAACAGCAATAATGTAGAATAGGCTATTGATTGTGGTAAACAAGCAATGAAATTGTTTCTTGCAGAAGATAATTCTCATTTAGGACTTGAAAAGCCTGCGATAATTCACATTTAGGACATTAAGGTGCTGTTTGGTAAAACTTAATACTTATTACTTAACTATTTAAGTTGATTTTAAGTTAAATTATACTTGAGTCATCAACTTATAATTTATTACTTAAGTGTCTTACTTTAAACATTAAGATGGCTTGATAAAATTAAAGTTAAAGTTTATTCTAAACATCAAATCAGCATATTATCCTCGTAAACTATAATTAGGACAAAGTTATTTCAGCAATACTAGAGACTGTGGATTAGCAAAAGAGATCGTCAAGGTTATTAGTGCAGAAAATGATAAAAAATGTAAAATGAAAATATTGACTTCCGTTTTTTTTTTCTTATTTTTAAAGTTACTTTTTACTTTTCAATCATAGCAATTTAAGTCACCAAGTTGGTTTACCAAATGCCCACCAACAAAACAAAAGAACTTTCTTGACTAACTTTTTTAGAAATCATACAACAAGAAAATTATAATCCGCTAAATATTCTAAGCATTTGGAAACCCCACAGAAATTAATAGAAGGGGAAGAATCCATGCTTCATGGAGTGAGGCGTTTGGAAAACCCACAGAAATTAATAGAAAGGGAAAGAATCCACGCTTCATGGAGTAAGGCGCGAGATTAATAATGAAGTCGGCATAACTGTTGATTGGTTTGACTATATAGACAAGGAATTAAGGCAATAGATGAAAGAATTGATACCATCATAGCTACTGCTATCACATGTCTGTTGTAGATGCCTCCTCATATCATAAGCTCGAGAAGAGACGCGCTTCACAAACTCGTTGGAAGTCCCGGGAATAGTTCCGTCGAGGTGAAGCGCCCGCTCCAGGTCGTCATCTTCGCCGTGGGTCCCGGATTTACAAGAAACATCCAGAGACCTCCGTCTAGAAGGATGAGGAAGAGAGCAGGGAAGGGCGAAAAAAGAAGAAAGACAAGAACGAAGGCGAGCATCAAAAGAGGGAGAGTAGAGAGAGAAGGAAATTAAACGTCGCTGTTGAGGGAGGAGGGGATTACTTGGATGAAACGCAATAGAGGGCTTAGAAACAGAGGTTAGAGAATCCATGTCTCTCTACTTGCTCTACAGTCGGGCCCGGGTGTTTCTGAGTTTCTAGCCTTTCCCACCTCTAATATGAGAAATTGGATAGTGAGGAGGATTATTTAGGGATTACGGGCTGCGTGAAAGACTGCGCTGACTGTGGAGGCAAAAGACGAAAGAAGGAAGGAAGGAGAAGAAACAGAAGTCGGCTTTGGGTTGTGAATCTAGCAGGGGGATTTTTTTTCTCTGTTTTTCAAGTGGGTCCCTCTGCACCATTATCATACTGGGACTACACGGCTTCTGATTTTCACAGGTGTGGGCCGTGTGGCTTCCCCCTATATGTTCTTCCATATTTAGTTTTAAGAGTTTTAGACTGAAACAATGTGTCTGAAAAAAAAAAAATTATTAAGTTAATTTGAATGTTAAACTATTAAGTAATATCGTTGTTTATAATAGTGGTAATTAGATTTGTTAAAAGCTATTAACCTAAGCAATGGTAATTGAATTTAAAACAGGAAATACCACTAACGGAAACAACAACAATTTGACAAGTTAAAATGTCGTTAACAAGAATAACGGCAATTCATTTATTGAAATAACAGTTGCTATATGGTTAAATTGTTATTTTTTATTTGATACCATTCTTCATTAAGCTCTTTTTTAATGAGCCCAACTTGTTCAATAATTTTATAAAGATATTGATTTTGTCATTTATTACAAGGATTAGAGAAGAGGATTGGCAGTTGATATTTAGAATCATTTTAACACATATTTTCTAAGTTTACCTTAAAAATTTTTCAATTTTGAAAATAATAAGCATTTTCAATTGATTAATGTTATAAATTGGTTTAGTAGGTCCATTCACATTATTTGGCTTGCAAATTTATTTTTGATTGGTATATTTATTTTCTATTATTCATTTGATACCATTCTTCATAACTGGTTTACTAATAAACTATATAAATTGTATTACATATTTTGAGTACTAAATATAATAAGTTGGGTATAATTTTATCAACTAAACTACTATAAGTATTTGATGTAATATTAACTTATTGAACAAGTAAAAAACGACCTGAAGATGATGAAATCATAGGAAAGCCACATGATGGATTATTTAAAATAGCCACAATAATATTTCTAAAATCTTTAGATAAATTTGATAACTAATTTTTTTGAATTTATAATATCAATACCTTTTTCAACTATATAATTTGCAGTTGTATTTGTTTGTTCAACTTATCCTTATATTGCTTTCATTAACATTTTTAGTAAAATTGTATTTGTTCAACTTAAAAAAAGAGAGTTTCATTTTTTATTTTGAAAAGGGACTAGTCGTTATGCGTTCTTCAGCGAGAAGACAAATGTGTCCCCAGAAATTGTGTCATGATTTCTGTCATTGATTTGTTTTTGTATGCATCTGCAATAAGCATAGGGAGGCTGGTAAACGGAGATTTAGACGGCCCCAAACAGGGTTGGGAAAGCAACCCCAAATAGAGTTTAGGATGTATCTGACGGGTGCTGAGAACACATCTGAAAGCAACAAAAACAAACATAGCCATTGAATCTTTCTGAGCGTATAA
The DNA here is from genome assembly GCA_016808115.1 of Tetrastigma voinierianum. Taxonomy (NCBI): domain Eukaryota; kingdom Viridiplantae; phylum Streptophyta; class Magnoliopsida; order Vitales; family Vitaceae; genus Tetrastigma; species Tetrastigma voinierianum. Next base: position 4,949,160 of record JAEQBH010000911.1, on the reverse strand, counting down.
CAGCACGAAATATCACCAGTAGTTTTGAGAACTTTTTAGGGTATATTAAAGTAAATGGAATTTATCGAAAATAAAATAAGAGACCCAGAAATGAATAATGAACAAGGAGTAAAGTAGTAATTTACCACTTAAGGACATAAAAGGCATAAATCAAAAGTTGAGTATCACGATTATGAAATTGAAGAAAATTTGTGGGTGAGAAGTAGAATGTAGCATAAGTTGAATTTAAAAAAGGGAAGAATCAGGACCCAAGGCAAATAAGAAAAACCACAAAAATGGGTTTTATTTAAAAGTAGCAGTGGCCTTATCCGTGGGATAAGACCAAGAATTGGTCTCGTTTGAAGGAAGCCGGTGACGAAGAGGGAAGAGGAAGGAAAGAAGAGAGAGAAGAAAGAAGATGAAAGGGAGAAGTTGAAGCAAAGTAAATTAAGGTATGGAAACTAACCTTGATTATGGATTCTATGAAATTTAGTATAGTCTTTGGTTTTGTATGATTATTATCTTGCCCGAGCCACTAGGGTTTCTTTGAGGTTTTTCATCTAGCGGAAGATAATTATGGAAAGTAAAGTGGATAAAGCAGCCAAATAAATGCAAGCGTATGAAATCCTCTGCGGGATGGATTTATAGTTCAATGACAAATAATTGAGTTAGGGTTTAGAATAAAACCCTAACTAATCTACATGTTAAGGGTTATGTATGGAGTTAGGATCCATATTATAGTGGGTTTGAGTAATTCATAGTGGATTTTTGAAATAGATAGAAATTATTGAAAGAGGTGAGTAGAAAAGAAGTTCTGAGAGATATGGAATGGTTTTGATCTGTATGGAGTATGGGATTGAATTGGGTATGAAATATGGAAAAATGGAACAAAAACACGCGATTACAGGCGTTTCGATTTGACATGTCTGGGGTACACCATGAACATGCGGTACGTATTCAGGTCTGGTCATTTGGGCCCGACATGTGCGGTGCGAGTCAGGGGTGTACCGGTACATGTGATGCTTTGTTTCCTATTTCTACCAGTTTTCGTATTTTAGCCATAACTTGCTCATTTCTTATCAGATTTGAGTGATTCGAGTGCCTAATTAAAATAGACTTCAAGGAGAACCAAACATATAGAAATAGCTACCTTCTAATTTTGACTCTAAGTGGCCCGAATTCACTCCAAAGTGGGCGGTAATGTGAGCCAATTCATGCATAGGTTGATCATAGAGTGGTCAGAGTTGTTCGGACGTATCTTGAAGTTCGGTGCTTGAGATTAGGTGATTCCGGGATGAACCCTTAGCACCTTAGCTTTAAATAGGTACAAGATCTAGTGTCAAATATGAGGTTAAAACCCGGAAAAATGAGTAATACAAACTGTCCCTAGTATGAATCGATGAATTGAATAGTTGGCATGAAAATGCCATAACTTTATTTTGGATTATCAGATTGGATTGATTCAATTCTAAGAAAAATAGATTCATTGAGACGAATACATGAATGATGTGTGAATACATAAGCATCATCTTTGTGCAGCTCTCATGGAATGCCATATATAATAGGCATGAAAGCAAAGAAAAGTATAGGAAATGCAAATGTAGAGATGTGTTCATGAAACATGAATATGATGAAACATGGCGAAATGCGAACATGAACATAGTGGAAAGAAAAATGTCCTTGAACCACAGAATGTGATAAAAGATGGGTTATAAGTTTTGAAAGATATATGATCATATGACTACAGGACTGAGGAATGAATAGTGGACGTCTGGTTGGTGCTTGACCTCTGTTGGTGCCCGGCACTCTTGTTGGTGCTTTGGCACTCCTGTTGCGTGGGCAACCAAGTTTTGATCGGTGCTTGGCACTCAACTGGCGTGCCTAAAACACTCTGTTGCGTGAAGCGGTGCGTCTGTCTTGTGCTCTGACACCCACGATCTTGTATTGTACCTTCGGTGCCATTGTACTCGATCTACTCATTTCTTATGATTGGTACAAAGGTAGTGACCGGACATGATAGACGAGATAAAGAATAAGAGTAAAGATGCGAAAGTACCTCTGTATGCGTTGCAGCCCAGTACCTACGGTGCTCACGTAATACGATTAATCTGCGTAGAAATGCCCTGCAGATATACCGTGTCGATAAAATAAGTATAGGATTACGTAATATAAGCATAAGTCGATGATACCCCATGGGTACCTCCAGAACAAGTGTAACTGCGAGATATGACTATGATCAAATGATAAATCTATTTGTTTTTGGATATATTTACGAATACGCTTATGAATCCGGTGTATGTATCTGTTGTGATGCGGCCTGCATGGACTAATGTCCATGTACGATATATATCTGCATAAATCGATATGTTCGGGCTTATCGTACCTAAAGGTACCTTAAGCACATGAATAAGATGCGGGGAAATTCAATAATCAGGTTCGTAACTCTGCGTATAAGATCAGAAATACAAGTATGTGCTCCGAAATACCAGTATAAGTTCCGTAAGACCGGTATAAATTCCGTAAGACAAGTATAAGTTATGTAATACACGTATAAGATGCGAAATACCCGTGTATTAGTGAGGAAATACCAATATAGGATTACATGGGCAGTATAAGTTCAGTAAGACATTATAAGTTACGTATTACATGTATAAGATGCGAAATATATGTATAAGTTACGTATCTGCGTATAAGATCCGAAATACCGGTATAGGATTCGAGTAAGACCGGTATAAGTTAAAGTAAGACAAGTATAGGATTACGTAATACATGTATAAAATCCGAAATACATGTATGCTCCATAATATCGGATAAGATCAGAAATACGGAAACTACGTAGTACAAGTAGAATCCGTAAGACAAGGGATGAGTACGTAGTATAGTATAAGATACGAAGTACTAAAATAGGATTACGTAGTACCTACGGTACCTCGTACTGATTAAGCTTCGATGGCCACCTACGGGTACTTTTACGTAATACGAGTATCGTGCAGCGTAATCTCTGTGATACTCTGGTACCTGCCTCAGAACATATGTAAATTCCGTAGGATAAGTATGAGTTACGTAAACTCTACGGGAGATCTGAAAATAGATATAAATACTGTCGTGTTAAGTACCTACGTATAAGCATAAGTTCGCGCTCCTACGAGAGATGCGGATAGTATCGATTATGAAGTTCAAGTAGATGTCCTTTGAAGATCTGAATAATTATAAATTAAAGACAAAATGTGATATAAGTCTGCCGATATCCTTTGGGAGATTTGAATAAGTATCGTCATTTCCCTTTCAAGTATGTGTCTATGGAGAATGCATAAGAAAATAAACTGCTATAAGTATGAGATGCGAGACAAGGATAACTATTTGTAAGTATAAGATCGAATAAGAATAAACTTTGCTATAAGTATGAGATCAGAATAAGAATAGAATACGCTAGCTATAGCGTATAGACCAGTAAAAAGTATAAATTTGTTATAAGTATAAGTAAGTTAGATCTTGCATGCGAGAGATGTGAACAAGTATAAATTTTGTTATAGGAATAAGTATGTATGCAAAATTGTTATATGAATTCACGAAGATTCCGCTATCACAATTTATTGTTTATGATATTTGTGATTCGGTATAAATGCCATGTGATTACAGCTATAGATATGTTTCCATTTAGCGTAAAGCTTAGCACTAATTTTCATCAGGTATAGATCTGGAGAAGACCTCTGAAACATCTATTTGAGCGGCTGCAGCAGGGTTCACTACATGTGGGTTCGTACTACGATTTGTAAATGTAAGAAATGCGATTTGTAATTGTAAATGGGACTCTGTAAATGTATGATATTTTGATTCTGTTATAAGATGTGGGCCATACGCACAGGTACAATTTGGCTTTATAAAAAAAAAAAAAAATCGAGTAAGAGTCCGATTATATGGTCTACTTTAGAACTCGATTCGGATCAATATCGGTCGGGCCAAGGGAATCGGGAATTAATGACGAACCACAAACTACGATTATCGAAATAATCATATGAATGACCACACTAGTAGATTATGACCTCCATGCATAATAAATTATATAAATATATTAAACATTGTACACAAATATCAATATATGAAATATCAGCATATATCAATGAGTCCCACAAGATGGCGTCTTTATATTTCTCATGGGGCGGCGCCACAAGTGCATATTTGTTGAAGACGATGGGGTCCGTCACGATCTCAAAAGCGGGTGATGGAATGAGGAGGTGAGAGTGGGGGAGGCGATGGAGGCGGGAGCGATGGATGAGTAGTGGGCGATATGCGTGGAGCGAGTCGCCCTAGGCTGGAAGTGGACCCCTTCGAGTACAAAGTCGGGGATGGTTGTCACGGAAATGGGAGCAATGTGAGGATGATAAAGGGTGGGATGATAAGGTGATATCTATTGCTATGGACGCTAGCTATAGCTCTGGCGACAATGGATATGGTAAAGATGTGTAAGTGTGTGGGGGTATGGAAGGTGATGTGAAAAAGTGTGTGAGGTATGGAAGGTGATGTGTGTAAGTGTGCAGGGTATGGAAGGTGATGTGTGAAAGTGTGTGGGGGGTATGGAAGGTGAAGTGAAAGTATGGGGGGTATCGAAGTAAGCAATGTCGGCTCAGGTGTACCACGACCGCTCTCACCATCTCGACCATGACCTCGCCCACCATCTCGACCATGACCTCGGTAATCAACTCTCTCTCTCCCTCTTCCTCTACCTCGAGAATAGAAATTTTGCCTCGTCTTGGAGTGGATATTGGAGATCCTAATGGATAGTCCATTAGTGTAGATGCCTCCTGATCGTGATCGGCAATCGATGCTCTTCTCCGATGCAGTGTAGCATTGATTGTAAGCAATGATGTCGTCACACACCAAACCGAGTGGTAGCATAGCGCGAGCAACTAGGCTATGTCGGCGTAGCCCGAGGAGAGATGCGTGTAAGCGACCCAGAGCGGCCAGGCAAGTTAGGCGGTCGGCAAAACCTGGGGGCCTTCGTTTAATTCTTTTTATTTACGTTTTATTACATTTCTTTTTCAAAGTATCGACACGAATCCTGGCTCGGCCGGAAGGGTGGATCAATAGAGTCAGGTTTACTCGCGGCGATTTTCAATTATCTTATCAAAACATTTTCTTTGTTATTTCTCTTTAGGTTTTCGATTTCGCGGAAGCATTCTCAAATGGTAGGCCCTGAGCATTTACATTTCATCAAATGCAATTACGATTGAAGGCATTCTATGCCCTTTCAAAGAAACGATATACAAAACAAAACATTTCTTTAGAAAGTTCAACTATTTGTTCACAAAATATTCCATGTTAAAGAAATGATATGCATGGTGGGAATTGATGTACTTATACGCACTTAGCAACGCTTTATGACTCTGCGCTTCACGATCTTGTCCTTCACATCTACCGAAACTGGCATAGATAAAAACTGCACGCTAAGCATTTTTATACTTAGTGGTTCTATCTGATTCTATTCAATATTAATTTAACAGCATGCATTTGACATTAAACCATGCCTATATATATATCAACATATACTCATGCTATTCATTTTCGCATGCTTTCCTTTTACAAATCATTTATTATATTACAACATGCAATTTCAATGCATCAATTCAATTCACAATTCAATTTATAAGATTTAAGCATATACATAAATTCCCATTTACACTTGTCAATGTTGGTTATTTCACTTTGACTATTCAAATCATATTTCTGACGGATTCCGTTTGATGAATCCCATCCTTATTATCGTGATGTGTGCCTACACATTTAACGTTCGGTCTCCCATCATGACGGATCTTAGTATGGCAGCACCCGACATGTGGTATCACTTAAATGCCATACGCCATCATGACGGATGTCGATTGGTGCATCCCACCAAGTGGGACATTGGACAATTTCAGGGTACCTTCGTGACGGATGTCGATTGGTGCATCCCGTCAGGCAGTTCATTTGATATATCATTCAATTCAAGATGTCAGGAATTGACCGAATTGTTTACAATTCGATTTATCATTCATATTCATTCGGTTTTCAAATATCACATTTCAATTCCATGTTCACTTTCGTATTATCTTTTCAAAGATATACTCAATCTATGTACTTATTTCATATACTCATTCACATACTCATTTCATATACTCATTCATGTACTCATTTCATATACTCATTCATGTACTCATTTCATAGTTACTTGGTAAACTACCAAAATACTTGAAATAAGAATAAGTCGAAGAGACAAGCAAGTTGTCGGATCTAGTTTCCTTATCTTCGATCTACGATCCTAGGTTAGGCGATCATCACGAGTCCACAGTCGATAATAAAATCACGCCACTCTTGGTGGATAAACAATTATCATATTTTAATGAATGACAATTTATCTTTGTTAACGGTTTTGGGTTAAGACAAAGTGCGCCCCGAGCGAACTTCGTCGGCGAGTGCAGTGCGTTTTTCACTTAGTTTATTTTCTATTTGAACCCTAGTGTCGTTTCTTGAGGGTTCCTAAACAATCGTGTACAAATACGGGACTTAACGGTGCAAAAATATGCGATTTGCAAGGTTGCGAGGAGGCGTGGTACGATTACCACTTTGATTTGAGGCTCACCGATCTGAGAGTTCCTCTCCAGCACTTGATGGGTGCCGTACCGGTTGGTAAGAATGCAGGGTACCTGCTAACACATCATGGATGCAGGGTACCACTCTTTGAGTATAGGGTACCATACGGAGTTTTCTTAAGAAAACGTTGGATTTTTGGCATTTTTCACTTATTTTCTTCCCTGAAACCTTCTTCAATTCATCCATATCAAAATCCACCATGGAATCCACCCAGAAACAACTCGAAGGTGGTTTAGAATCGATGAAACCCTTTTCTCCCAAGTTAGGGCTTTTTCCCAGTGAGAACATAGAGGGGAAGTTAGGTTTGATTTTTCTTACCTTATCTATTGAATCTCCTCTTGTAGGTTGCTTGATCCCTTAGGAGGAAGAAATAGGAAAGCGAAACCCAACCAAAACCACTCATGCTTTGAAACCTTAACCTTTCTCCCCGCTGCCGCCGTTCTCTCAGCGGGTTTGCTTTCGACAAATGAGCTCACAAAGACCACTTTTGGTCTTTTTAAATCTGACAGGGTGTAAGGCCATGTTTGGCCTTCCACTCTATTCTCATTCTCATTTCTCCTTTTTGGTCTTCAATTCTTTATTTCCATAAGGCCTTGTTGGCCTTTAACCGGTATTTTTCCATTTAAGTCTCCTATTACTCCTTTGGTAATTTCATTTATCATAAATTCACTAGACATTTATTCTTTATAACAATTGACCCTTAGGTCCTCATTTTACAAAAATTTCACATTGCCCTTTTCACTTAGGTTATTTCTAGGTTCAATCACTTTCTCAATTTAGCATATAATATTCAATCATATGCTCACACTTTCAATTTACATTTCACAATTTATCAAATTTCCCGGAAAAACCCAAGTTTGACTCAATTCATACTTGGAATATATAATAATTTTTATTATAAAATTCTAGGGTATTTTTGGGGCGTTACAATCTGAGTGAACCAAAAAAAGAATTATAAATACATAATCTATTGATTCAAATTTGGAAAACACTTTAGAAACACATGACTCTAACTTACCAAAACCTGAGTAGTACCTGCTGTAGTATTGAACCTCATATCATCCCTATGCAGTGGTGGTGTCATAAAACTTCATGTAATACGACGATACTACTACATATATGGATCATGGAAGTCCGTCATACCCACCATAGGGGGTGTAGTGATGATCCTACCCGCTCGTGTATCCCATAAGGCAATATATGGAGCATAGCCAATCGTCCGCGTCCTCTGCAGTGTTGTCCCAGCCATCCACTCTCTATGTAGTTGTTGCTCACTTAAGAGCAAGATGGAGGTATCTCCTAATGCGACGAACTAAGCGCGCGAAGACTTCGCTGCGGGCGACGTCCTCAGCGATCTCGAAACATATAAAGCGGTGGCGGCAGTAAATGCACGCGAGATCTCTTTGTTCGGCTAAGTAGATATCGGGGAAGTTGAGGTGACAAACTCTTGATGTATAGGCACGCCATAAGACCTACACATTTACACTTGACGTCAAAAACTTTTATGTCAATATGAATTAAATTACTATAGAACCATATACTTTTACATATATAATTACCTGATCAAGAGTTTGTGCATCTAGCTAATCTCGATATAGGAGGAATACACCGGATGGGTTATGCACCCGTGTCGAATTTTCTCCACCTACACTGATGGAAAGAGTGGGTGACTCTGGCTCAGTGGTAATCCATCGTCGAGGGCCTCGAAAACACAGTCTCCATCGGCCGACATCGGCATCGTCATCATGTAAGGCATGAGGGATGGGTGGTCTTGGATATCTTGTTGGTCATGGGGAGGTGGAGTCGCGACGTGAAGTCTCGAGACCATAGAGTTTGAATATAAAATAAACATAAAGTAAAGCAACCCTAATGATGTGTTGTGTATATGAATTTGTATGTAATAAAAATAATTTTACATACTTGTATCGATGTCTGACCAGCTATCTGAGTGTGTCACGATCAGTGGCTCAAGGCGCAGCGATGGCAAAAGTCATCCATTTTCGAGTCCATTTTTCGATTGGTTTCTATCTAAGGAGCGATTTGTAACTAGAAATATTGGAATAATGTACCAAGCGCTATACGCGAGGAAATTCAAGAGAAAGAGGATATTGCGTAGAAGGAAGCCGAAAGTGGCTGGCCGGGAATGACACGGCCCGGGTGAGATGATGTGTCGCAACGGGAGGTGCACTTGAGGAAGAAAGGACCGATGTCGCGACCTTGGCCAGTAATGAAGAATCACATCAAGATTCATAACCACAAAACTCGGTCGCGACATAAAGAGCGTTGAAGGCGAGCGGCGGTCGCGGCGGGAAACTCGAGTCGGTGACCATAGAATTAATGAAGAGCAGAGACATGATGTCACGACACCATTTCGGTCGCGTGAGGAAATTGAAGTAGAGTAGTAGACATAGAATCCTGACCTGAAGATTTACTGAGGGCGAGACATCGAAGTCGCGACATTTAGAAGAGTCGGCGACGCATCAACCTTTGAATCGAGGAATTGTTCCTGAAATTGGGTATCGAGAGACCCGACTTGCAAGGGAATTAAAGGTCGCGGCGTGTTTAGGGTCACGGCGGAAGATGAGCCTTCTTTGGAAGAATGGATGGAGTATTGAACAGGCGATGTCGCGACCGAATAAAGCACCTGCGGCGTATCTTTGAAGTAGCGAGGGTGCGATAAAGAGATCGAGGTGCGACATAGGGAAGAGCCGAGGATGCTAAAGGCAAGTCGCGACCCGAATAAAAGCGCTTCACGATGAATGCTTGAACAGGCGTGTCGTAAAGAATCAAGGTCGCGAGCATTAACAACGAAATGGGCGATTAATGCGAAATCCCGCGAGGAGCGCATCGAAAGTTAGGGCCCGACTTGAGAACCACATAAATAGCGGTACGCTGCGGGAAGCGACTCTTGGCGACTCGAGCGAGAGATGCGGGTAGCTAAGGCTCATGTATTTTAATTTTCTTTTTTCTTTTTGTTTTGTTGTTATTTTTAGGTAGATTGTTATTTCTTTAATTTTGGATTTGGGCGTTAGGCTGGTAAAGTAGAAGGCTGGAGAATCACGAGAATTCTATTTCTTTCATTACTACTTTGGATGAAATGCAATTCAGACAAATTTTGGAATTCGGATTTCAGTCTCCAGATCTATAGTGGTTTATAGTAATCGAAGAGAGAGAGAAAGCCATTGTAGGGTGTAATAAAGTAATTTAAAACCCAGCTTCCATTGAATGAATACATTGTTAGAATTTATCTTTCTGTAGAAATTTATCATTTCAACTACTTGAAGGAGCTGACTCTTGTGGCTGACGAGAGATCACGGGTAGCTGGAGCTCATCATATTTTAATTTTTCTTTTTCTTTGTTTGTTGTTATTTAGATTAGAATGTTATTTCTTTCAAATTTTGGATTTGGACGTTAGGCATTAAAGTAGAAGGCGAATGCAATTCCTATTTCTTTCAAATTCTTGCTGAGATCGTGCGAATTCCAGGACAAATTTTGGAATTCGGTTTCTGTGTCCGTCTAGGTGGTTCTCTTGATCGGAAAACCGTTTAGCCAGGGATTGTAATAAAGTAATTTAGAAACCCGACTTCCATTGAATGAGCTACATTTGTTGAATTTATCTTTCCTGTAGAAATTTATCAGAAGCTACTGAACTTCAGTTTATAAATCTACTTGCTGGTTTGAATATTACACATGCTTATCGATCCCAATATCGGTGTCTATCCTGCTTGATAGGATTGTTTCATGCTCGATTTCGGGAGGCCCTCGGTGACCTGAGAGAAGGCATTCACGAGTAGTGAACAAGTTCTCAAGGTATCACGAACGCCCGATAATGGAGATGTAATGAAACTCTGTGAATGTAAGTCGATAAATCTTCTTCTCGCTTGAAATCGAGATTGAGTTGAATGACTTATCAATTTAAAAAGCGAGGAGAGTTCACCTCGATTCGAGCGATGGTTCGATCCGGGTGTTAAGCGAGAGGATGCTGTCAGAAATGATGAAGCTGTTCCCGATTTTGAGGAAGAGAAACCGGTAAAGTGTAAACCCATGCTATACGTCTTAGGAGCTAAGGTTTGATCCATGTTGGGAGTATGGTATTGAAAAGAAAAATATCGAGAACAAGGCAGCAGTTAAAAGTAGTTATCTAATCCTACGTCTTGAAGAATCGGGGAAGATTAGATGATGAATAGTCTTAGTAAGGAGAGATCAATGCACTACCCTATTCCTTATGGGCCAGGTTTTAAATCTATGGTTCATGAAGCGAGGATTACGAGTAGTCTGCGGGAATTGATGTTTCCTGATAAGCGATATTTTCAATGCTCCCCTTTAAAGACAGCGTGTCCGGTCCCCAAATTTGTTATTTTAGATTTTCAATTTTAATTCATTTTGTTATTAAATCACTTTTCTTAGTTTTATTATTTTAAGGTTCTTAGAATATTTCAATTGCTATATCGAAGTCAAATAGTATAGAGTTCGAGTGGTCGGGGTAGTTGATTGAGAATTCTTGAGATCTCTGCAATGGGAGCGATATCTGGACTTAAATCGATTACTACTTGTTCGACACATTTTACTTGTAGCATCTGGATCAAAACCGGAAAGAAAATGATTTACTCTTAAAGGAAACGCTTTTAATCGATCTGATAGATAAGGAACACAACAAACATGTCGTGGCATTGTTATTGATGGGGTTAGATAATAGTCGCTTGGGTAATAGTATTTATAAATTTGTATAGGTATTTTACGGTCCGTCACGAGAAAGAGGTGAGACAGAGTTTTGGCGCCGTTACGGATCGAAAAATTTGGTGAATCGATATTCGAGGACCAAGCGAGAAATACTAGTTTGGACATAATTTATAAAGAAAATAGAAAATTTGCAAAAATATGATTCAACGTGATGAGTTTGGCAAGCTGCGAAATTTTTGTAAGAAGAGCTTTTCCATGCATCTGATTTTGGTATCAGCGACTCGTTTGATCTCAATATATTATAATTTCGGGAGTTAATTCATGCCGCGAGAAGTAGGGAGCTGAATTGTTGCCACTGGGTGCGAGATTGAAGAACACTTAGGGGCTAGAAAGGTTAAGAGTGCGAAATAGCGAGAGATGGCGGGACGAAAGATTGGCCGGGCGATCAACCGAGGAATTCGCGTGAGAGGCACACCAGAGAGCGAGACAACATGGAGGACTTACGGAGACGATTATCGAGATGAATGCTCGGTGGTGACTGGTGAGGCGACCAGCGATAGATGCTAGCGATTTTGAGCTCGAAGCCAGCCACGATCACCATGGTTCAACGGGAACTGATTCCACGGAGTCACCTCCCGAAGATCCCAGCCGTGAACACTTGGGGTGGTTTACGAGAATGGCAATCACAGTTAAATTGAATGGTGTGAGACCGAGTTATTAAGGCATGATTGTTTCCATTCTCTTTAAAGTCTCTCATTTGCATCATGGTTTGACTCACTACATATGGATCTGTTAATACATGGAAGAGGCGATGGAAGCTTACACGACCGAGATTCTTTCCTCCATCCCTACATGCGAGCGAAGAGGAAATTACTACTTTGAAACGAGAGGGAAGATGAGAGTGCGCTACCTTTGCTTGGGAGAATCTGAGGCTGCTTAAAGAGATGTCCCATGCACGGGATGAACGAAGACACGAAATGGACATCTTCTACCACTCGATAAATTATACCTCAAAAGGTATAATAGATGCAGCTTGCGGTGGAGCATTCAGAAGAAGAAGAAGCGAAGAAGCCCAGGAAGACTGGCTGATCGAGGGGATCTTGCTAGGTGCGGCCTTGTGAAGGACCTCCTTGCAGATCCTCGGGAGCCGACGGTAGAGCTAAAGGAAATGGAATGATTGAGGCTAAGCAGAGATGTACGCCATGGAGACGAAGTGGATGCATTGATGCATCGGTTGGATAAAAGAATGCACTATGCAAAAATGAGACCCCGGAAGCGGGTGGAAAGAGAAGGAAAGAGTAAATAATGCTACAGAGGGCGCGGCGAAGAGGGTTCTATGCGGTGGAGGAGGCTAACTATTTGAGCGAGCCGCAGAAAGCATATCATTTCAAGGCTAACCCCAGCACACTTGACCCATTATACTGACATTAAGGAACCATGAGAATTTCTCTTATGGTGGAGGGAGCACGGCAGATCCCAGACGTAGGCGAGGCTTTCGGCGAAGAGGGTATGCTCCACGAGTTCCGACGGCCCGCGAGGAGAGGCGAAATGAATATCGGGGAGTCGGGACTCGAGACCTTTGAGGCAGAATCTTTATGATTCATAGGGGAAAATAAAAAAGTGTTAAAACTTCCATGAACAAGGTTTGCGAAATTAGAAGCTTAACCAATTCTCGAATTTTGGACATCCACCGTGCCTCTCGAGAACACGGAAAGCATATTGGCCACAACCACAACCCGAATCAAATTAAAAGATGCTTTTCACGAGTGACACGAGAAGAAAAATCAGAAAGACTACATGGTACAAATGCTGAAACTTAGAAGTGGAAAAGAATTAGAAAGGAAAGTCAGGAGAAAGAGATGAAAGCAGAGGAGAAGGGATCTAGAAAATGCTGAGTCATAGGGAAAGAAAGGAAGAAAGAGCGCGGTAGAAAAAGAAAGAAAGCGAAGAAAAACCCCGGGAACTCTATGCACGTAGTTCCATTCCGCGAGGCGCAAAAGTCGAGGATAGAGGAGCCGGGTTCGCAAAGTTTTTGAAAACTTTCGAGAGAGTTGGAGATAAGCATGCCATTCACGAAATTTACTCAAATGCCACTTTATGAATTCTTGAAAGAAATTTTAAGCGAGAAGAGAAGATTTGCGAGAGGAAGGAGTAGTGAATCATTTGCTGCTAGGTCTGATGATAAAGAAGAATTTGGAGAAGATGAAAGAAGACCCGGGAAGTTTCACCATTCCTTGCACCATTGGATTTGGAAATTCAAAAAGGCTCTTTGTGACTCAGGTCTGATATTAACAATGCCATTATTTGTTGCAAAAGGGAAATTAAGTTTGGGAAGCTTACTCCCACTCTTTATTACTCTCAAATGGCGAGATAGAACAATGGCGAAACTGAAGGAGTCATTGAAGATATGCTGCCCTGTTGAGTGGGAAATTTGTTTTCTATTAAACTTTATCATCTGGACATTGAAGAGAGATTCCGCAGTCCCTGCTTCTAGGAAGGCCGTTCCCAGCAGCTGATTTGCTTTAATAGATATGCGAAAGGAGTTCTCTACTCTCGGGGTTGGAGGCGGTGACTTCAATTTGCTTCCAAATTTGAAGAATTTAGGCAGATAGGGAAGGTCTGAGTTAGTAGATGATGTCATCTGGCCTTTCGATTGTTACATTACGATTGTAATGCTCGACTTCCCTGCTCATTGAAAATGAGATGAATTTCGATTATCTTGAAGGTGTTAGTGATTTTCCACTTTGCTCCGGTTGCACTCTAGAAAAGGTCAGTGAGTCTTAAACAAAACAACATGAATGATGGAATGATAATGAAGAAGAATTTCATCGAGACCCGGTCTGGAAGGGCTAGTTTTAAAGAGTTGCCCAGTAAATACGAAGCATGCTTACTTGGAGCTACCAAAGTAAACCGTTGATTATCTACGCTGGGCTTAGTGATCTTGAAGGCAATTTCTTGAAAATTTGAAGAATTATCGAGGTCGGTTAGCGAATTATAGATGAATTAAAGGGTGTATCAGTCGGGTCGATGGCACATGCCGCAATACTCTTGGAGGAAAATCTAAAATCCATCACATTGAACATCAAGAAAGTGAACCGGAGTCATGAAAAAGTAGTCGAAAAGGAAGTGATGGTTGAATGTCTTTGGTTTATATACAATCTCGAGGCAGTCCTTGGGATTATGTGATCCATTAATGGTTCCCGAGAAAGGTGGAGTTCCTTTGTGATCGAAAATGAAAAAAAATGAGTTAATTCAATGAACGGTGACGGGATGGAGAGTATGTATCGATTCTAGGAGCGAACACGACAACGAGGAAGGATCATTTCTCGTTACCCTTCGGGTTAAGCGGGACACCCTCATTTTTCATTTCTAGATGGATATTACGTATAACAGTTGCCATTGCACACGAGGACCAGGAAAACCACATTCATACCCTTATGGAACTTTGCCTTGAGGAAGGATGCCATTTAGGTTGTGCAATGCTCCTGCTACTTTTCAGAGGTGTATGATGTCTATGTTCTCAGATTTGGTTGAGGAGGTCATGGAGATTTTTATGGATGACTTCACGGTATATGGATCCGAGTTTGAGCGTTGTCTAAGCGACACGGAAGGCGATTAACTTCAAAAGAATCTGAGGACAAGCGGCTAGCATTAAAGCGGGAAAAGTGTCATTTCATGGTAGAGAAGGTATTGTTCTTGGTCATAAAATTTACGCTACGGGACTAGAAGTAGACCCGATCAGGTTTGATTATCAAGACTCTTGCCCCTTTAGCAATTAAAAGGGATTAAAGAGTTTCTTGGGACATCTTTGGATTTCTATAGGAGATTCATCAAAGACTTCTCAAAAATAGCAAGACCATTATGCAGATTACTGGAGAAAGACACAAGGTTTAATTTTGATGACTCTGCCCGAGGCGGCCTTTGAAGAAATCGGTCAGTTAGTTGAAGCACCTATCATGTTTGCACGGAATGGGATCGAGTTAGTAATGTGTGATGCGGTGATTTCGCAATGGGAGCGTATTGGGGCAAGAAAAGAGAAGATATTCGAGCCATATACTATGCTAGCGGAACCTTGATGAAGCCCAGAAAAGCTGATGACTACGAAAAGGAGATGCTAGCCATAGTTTTTTTGCTTGTGAAAGTCGAGGTCATACATTTTGGGATCCCATATTATCGTTCTACTTGACCATGCGCGGCAATCAAATGTCCTGATGTCGAAAGGAAGCCAAACGAGGCCCGATAAGGTGGGTGTTGTTCTGAAGTTTGATAAATTAAAGATAAGAAAGGGTTGTGGCTGATGTGATGGCGATCACTTGTCCGAAGTGAAAAAGCAAAGTACGCAGAGGAGGAGAGCGGGAGTAGCAGAGAACTTTCCGAGGATAGACTAATTTGTTTTGGTGTCATTCCAACTCCATGGTATCTTGATATCGTGAATTACTTGGCTTGTGGAGTAGTGCCTCGAGATTCGATTACCAACCAGAGAAGAAGCTCAGCTGCGACGTGGTGTCAGGAAGGTGACCCATTCTTATTTAAAGAGTCTTTGAACTGATTGCTCAGAGGATGTTGATCTTGGGAGGGTGACAATTATGGTGAATTTGATTGAATATGTGCATCTGTATCAAAGGGGACATTTTGGAAAACGATCATCAAGAATAACTCAGTCTCGGGATTTTGTCTATTATTTTTATCTTTTAAGTGTCGCAGAATGGTCCAGTAATAATGATGGATGCCAAAAGTTGGCTATCAAGTGGCGAGAAAGCAAGATATTCTATCAAGGCATAGTGGTGATTAAGTACATTGAACTCTTATCAGAGTCAGTTTACTTCAGACCTTCATTGTCATTTTGTTCATATCTTCTTGTGAGTGGATTATGTGTCTGAGTAGTTGAAATAATAACTATTATGTTGGTCCAAAAACTATGAAATTTTTAATCTGCTTTTAGTTATATTAAGTATAATAAATGATTGTTTCAGAAAGACGACCAAATGGAATCAAATTCAGTTGTTGGAAATGTGTGAAGAATAATTGGCAAGATCATGAAATGCATTTATTGTGGAGATTGGAAGTCGTGGGCTGGGAGTGGCGGCAGGAGATGGGTTTCAGGCAGTCCAGTCGCTGAGCCTGAAATATAAATTTGGGGTTTGAGAAGGAATGAAGGGTGATAATGGAGTGATGTGATGACCCTACGGGAAGGAAGTTGAGACAAAAATATATGACTTAATTAGGGAATAAAAGAAGTAGTCAAATGAAAAGTTCATATCGCGACATCATTGCGACGTTGCGGCATAAACGGAGATAAATGAAGTCGTGATACCACCGTGAGGTCGCGACGGAGGTGGCTTCTGAAAGCCACGAAACTGACGCTTCTCGAGAGTAAAGGAATTCGCCCGGTAATTTTGAAAGAAAGGACTTGATGCCAGCGGTGCTTGCCCGATGTGAAAGGCCAACACCGGAGTCGCGAAGCATGAAAGCTGAATCGGGCGACCCGGGGTGTGAAGAAAGCGACGGGATGTCGCGACACCGCCGGTCGAAGGTGAAGCTTATGATGAACATGGAGGTCGTGACAGCGATTAGGATTCTGATAATTCTAAAGAGGGTGTTGAACATCAGGGTCGCGACCAGGTTAGAACATATAGAGACATCGAACGGAGGAATCGAGGAAGATATATGACGTCCTTACGATGGTGGCGACATCAGTTGAAGTAAAGGTGAAGTCGCGACGTCATTTAGTAGTCCGCGACATCGATTCTGATGAAAGAAGGTGCGGCGATCAGCCGTGAGTAGCGTTATCGGCTACAAGGAATCATGGTGTGACGTCCTTGATGGTCGACATCAGCTGCAAGAATGGAGGTGAGCATCATTCAGGCATTCGGCGACAGCATCATATCCGAGAGATCGCTGAAACGAGTCGCGGCGAAAAGAAAAGCTTCCGCGACGCCAGAGCGCCGTAAGCGCCCAACATTGGCGTCGCGGCGGTATGATTAATTAGCGACCTCGAAAGAGCTCACAAGGCGAAAGGAGATGTCGCTGACGTCATTGTTGTCGCGACATCAATTCTGAGAATGAAGGTTCCGCGACGCTCGGTCGGTTGTCAGCGACATCGGTTCGTTCAGTAAGGCAAGTGCGTCGGATAAAGCCTGCTTCTGGGGCGAGCGAAAACGAAGTCGCGGCCATTATGATTAGTCGCGACCTAAAAAGAGATCACAATGCGGAGGCTTGGAGTGAGGTAGCGGCGTGGAAGAAAATCGCTGTTTATCAGAATGAACTCATAAACGGAGAGCGGTGAAGTCGCGACGTGGAAGAGAGGTCGTGACATCAAGTCAAGGTCTTGACAAATAAATGGAGTCGCGACATGAACAAACAAATGGGCGGTTATTTTTTGAAATCCACAAATAGGTGTGAGAAGTTGGGCCCGACTTCCAAACCATAAATCTGTAATTTGCTGCGAGAAAGAAGCGACTCTTGGGATTCGAAGAGAAGTCTAGGTAGCCCAGAAGGCTCGTGTAGTTAATTTTTCTTTTTTTCTTTTTTCTTTGTTCTTTGTTGTTATTTTTAGATTAGATTAAGTAGATTGTTATTTCTTTTGAATTTACGGATCTGGATGTTAGTTGTTGAAGTTGAAGGCGAATGCGGGAATGTTATTTTCTTCAAATGCTTGCACGGTCGTTTGAAGTCAAACAAATTTTAGGTCAAAACTTCCGATTCCCGATCTCTGATGGTTCTTTTGATCGAGGAGCTATCGTTAGTGTAAATGAGTAATTTAGAAACCCACGACTTAGATTTAGATTTACTCTACGTTGTTAGAATTTATCTTTTAACGAAATTTATCGAGAGTCTTGAACTTGGACTTGAATACGCTACTTGGTTTTGTTGTGTTGTATCTTATTCAAATATTAGTGTCCTATACCTGTAATAGGATTGTTTCATGCTCTGATTTCTAGGAGGCCATCTGAGTGACACAGAGAAGGCATTCCTGAGAGTTTTGAACAATATCTGAAGTGTATGCGAACCTAATATTGGGGATCTAATGGGCTCTGTAAATTCTAATCGATAAATCTTCTTCTCACTTGAAACCGAGAATGAGTTGAATGACATCAATTAAAATGGCAGAGTTCGCACCATTAGAACAGTAAGTTCAATCAGGTGTTATGAAGGATCTAATCAAAGGAAAGAATGAAGCTACATTTAATTTTGAGGATGAGAACAAGTATAATTAAACACATCGCTTTAGCTTATGTCTTAGGAGCTAAGGTTTTACGGTCCATGTTCTGGAGTATGAAGTATTGAAGAAAAATATCGAGAACAAGGCAGCTCAGTTAAAGTAGTTATCTAATCCTGCGCATTCGAGAAAGAGAAGCAGGGAAGATTAGATGATGAAATATGTCGTGGGGAGAGATCCACGTGGCATTACCTTCAGCAGCTTCTACGGATTCTAGGCGAAGTTCATGAAGTAAAGCTCCCAGTGGTGCGAGGAATTGATGTTTCCGCAACAGTTGTATTGTTGCAATGCTCCCTTTAAAACTAAGCGATTGAATTACATTTCTTTAATTTTTATTTTAGTTTAAGCATTATTTCATTTTGTTCTAGTTTACATATCTTTATTCTTTCATTATTTTCAAGGTTGCTAGGAATATATCAATTGCAAATCATAGTCCAAATAGTATAGAGCTTGAGTAGTTAGGGTAGTTGATTGAGAATTCTTGAGATCTCTGTGGGATCGATATACGGACTAGAGAAATCCACTTTTTATTACTTGTTCGATACGTACATTTGCGAGGAGAAAATCATGGATCAAAACCCCGAGAAAGAAATTTATCTAGTCTTAAGAAACCGCATTTTTAATCGGTATAATTGCGAAGAAATATAATTAACAAGAGTTTCGCTGGCATTATTAATGGGGATTGAACGTAGTCACTTTTGGTAATAGTGTCATAAATTTGTATATGTCTTTTGGTTAAGTCCACAACAAGTTTTTGAGCGCGGATTCATAAGTGAATCAGAAAGAATTAATTAGATCGATATTACGTGAAAGAAGGAAATCTTGAATTTGGACATTTTAAAATAGCAAAATGGCTTTTGGTAGTGACTACATTGGTCGAGATAATGAAAATTTTAACAAGCCATGTTGAAAGTATTTGTTAGGTTTGACTAATCCCATTAATATGAGTATGCTTTATTTGAGAACCTTTAATGCATAGGAAACGGGGGGATCGACTGATTCAGCGAGACAACTTGGTGGAGAGAGCATTTCGGGGCCAGAAGACAAAAGGCTGACGCAGCTATGGAAGAGAGACACTTAGGCCAAACGAGGAGAACCTTGAGAGGACGGCGACGAGAGAACCCCATTCTGCGCGACACAATGGAGGATTTACGGGCTATTATTCGAAAAGTACACTTGATCGGACATCCCTACGATTGGATACGAGCAATTTTGGTAAAGAAACTGACCTTAATTACAATGGATTTGTTATCGGAGTTCGCGGTCTAAATCCCACACCAAGACTGAATGAGCACTGGGAAGATTTCTCGGGATGGCTAATCTGGTGAAGGTTGAGCGGTGTGAGACCCGGTGATAGAACTACATCTCTTCCCATTTTCTTTGAGAGACATAAGCGACCACATGATATGAATCCATTACCATATGGATCTGATACTTGGGAGGAGTTGGTGAAACTACTTAGAGCGATTCTTTCCCCAGTCTCTCACTTGGAGAGCCCGAAGAGAGATGGTGTATTCCAACAAAGGGAAGATGAGAGCTTGTATGTCGCTTTAGAAAGATTCAAAGATTCTTTGAAGAGGTGCGATGCATGGGATAGACTTGAAGACCGGATGGATGATATAGTGTATCACGGCTGAATGATGTGAGGGTATTATCGATGCTTCATCTTTGTGGAGCATTCAGCGAAAAGTCTTGAAGAGGCAGAGATATGATAGAGGACTGACAAAATGCAATATGAAGCTCCATCTGAGTTTTCAAGAGGTAATGTAGAGAGGAAAGGGTCGTAGACTGAAACGGATGTGACCATGGAAAGTAGGATTGGATCTTTATAATGCATAGGATGAGACAAGCAAGAGAGGAAGATGCATACTTGCTCATGAAATAGAAGCGAGTAGAAAGAGGAGTGATGAGAAGAAGCGTGAGGGTAACGAGGAAGGGAGTTCTTATGGTGCTTCGAAGAGATTTAAGTAAGTGAGCAATGAAAGAAGTTATCATTACCAGGCAAATCTAACACGCCCGGCCTACTTGCCATCCCGGCGTTGAGGAACCATGAGAATTTCTCATATGGTGGAGGGAGCATGCACATGTGAGTGAGGACAACATCCTCAACGAGGATATCGGTAGCCACGAGGTTCCAGCGACCGGCAGCGGAGATGAGGCGAATGAATACCGGGGTCGGAAGGAGAACCCGACTATTTGAGGATCGGATCTTTGCGGTTCATGAGGGGATAACAGAAGTACACATTACAATTCCATGAGCGAAGCTATCGACTTGGAAACTTTCAAGTCGATACCCGGATGTTTCAAAAAAAAGAATGCTAGTGCCCGTGAAAATCTAGAGACAGTAGAAGCGATTATTTTGAATATGCCAATCGGAACAAGGGAACATTCCCGGTGACACGCAGAAGAACCAAAGGCGCATGGCAATTCAATTGAGAAGTGGGAAGGATTTGGCGACGAAGCGGATATTAGATAGAAAGCGAAGGGGCGAAGCGGAGAAAGAAGGAAAAACGACTTTGATTGAACGGATAGAAAGGAATAAATGACCCGAGAAAAGAAGGGAGTACGGCTTATACTCTGCGGTGCCATTCCACAGAGACTTCAGAAGTCAAAAAGAGAAGAGCAGTTTTCTAAATTCTTGGATATTTTCAGAAAAGCGATAAATATCCATTTGCGAGAGGTGATCGAGTGATGCCTCTTTATACAAAATTTACGAAGGAGGTGCTAGCGAGAAAGAAAGATAGTGAGGAGGGTATATGTAGTTAACTTAGTACGCTTCATGCGGTGCCATTCTAACGAGCTCCCGACCAAAGATGAAGACTTACAGCGGGTTCACTATTCCTTTTTGTTCTATAGGGAAATGTGAGTTGAAAGCTTTATGTGACTGCGGAGCGAGTATAAATTTGATGCCTCTTATCGGTGGTGCGGGAGAGACTTAGTTTGGGGGAACTAACGGCGGCAATTACTACGGATGGTTGATAGATCAATGGCACAGCGAGGGCATTACGGAAGATGTACTCGTCAAGGTTGGAAGTCATTTCGATAGATTTTGTTATCATGTAGATGGAGGGAAGATCCTCGAGTTCCTTTGTTGGGAAGACCTTTCTTAACTTAACGGGGCTGCATGATCGGCGTGCAGAAAGGTGAAGCCCGGCGCTCGAGTTGGGAATGAAGCAGTGCAGTTTAATATTAATAAGAGTCTGGAACATCCTAATGTAAAGGCAGACAGTTGTATGGTACATGAAAGCGATAGCCTTCTGATGATGAGTGAATTATGATTGTATCATTTGAAACTCTATCAATGAAATTGAGATGAATTTTGATTACCTTGAGAGCTTTGATTGTGAAGTTACGCCTTCAAATTTATTTAATAATGGAAACAGTCTCTCAGTATAAATAAGAAAATAGTCGAAGATGAAGTGAAGCGACCAATACGACAAACTAATGGGCGAGGGAAACTGATGCGGAAGGGTTAGCATTGAAGGGAGTTACTGATCATTTAGAGAAAATATGAGTTTTAGAGCGAGAAAAGAAAAACCCGGTTATCATATAGATTTGCATTGGTAGAAGGCGAGAAGAGCAGGATTCTTTGGTAATTTTGAGAAAATCGTGAGAAGCGATTGCTTGGTCGATTGAAGATCCCGAAGGTATCGACCCCTATTTGTATGCACCTGAAAATATTGGCGTAAGATAATCTGAATACATTGAGGAGGCATGAAGAATTTGGCTGCTTGTCATGAAGAGTTGTCGAAAAGAAGTTACGGGAAATGGTTAAATACGAGGAGTTTTATATATGCTATATCGAACCGGTTCTTGGGTAAGCCCGGTACATGTGGTTCCCGAGAAGGTGGATCCTTTATGTGTCGAAATGAAAAGAATGACATTCTCTGAAGCGGTGACGAGGATGGAGGGTTTGTATCGACTATAGAAAATTGAATCTTGCTGACGAAAGGATCATTTCCCACACCTTTCATCGTCGAATCTTTGGATAGGTTACTTGAGGACACCCTCATTTCTGTTTTCTTGATGGATACTCTGGATATAACCAAATAGCTATTGCACCTGAAGATCAGGAGAAAACCACTTTTACATGCCCATTTGGTACTTTTGCTTTTAGAAGAATGCCATTTGGATTGTATAATGCTCCTGATACCTTCCAAAGGTGCATGATGTCTATATTTTACGATTTAGCGAGGAAAGTTATGGAGATCTTCATGGATGATTTTAAAGTGTATGGATCTGATTTTGAACGATCACCGCCAGCACAGGGACGATACTTGAGTCTGAGAGCCAAAATCTAGCTGAGATTGGGAAAAATGCCATTTATAGTTCTGAGAAGGATTGTCTTGGGGCACATGGTTTTGCGAAGCGGGGCTTGAAATAGATGGCCGAGGGTTTTCAATATAAGAGACCTAATGCCACCACTTTACGATCCAGGGAATCGAGTTTCTTAGGACGTCTTTGGATTTTATAGAAGATTTATCGAGAGATTTCCTCAAAATTGCCAGGACCAACATCATGATTCTTTGGAGAAAGATAGTAAGTTTTATTTTGATGAATCCTGCACTTGAGCATTTTGAAGAAATCAAATCGAACTAGTGGAGCTTCCCCATCATGGCAAAACCAGTTAGACAAGGAATTGTTTGAGATCATGTGTGATGCCGGTGATTTTGCGATGGGAGGCTGTATTGGAATGAAAAGAGGAAAAAGTGTTTAAGGTCATCACTATCTTGCAAGCCTTTAATGAAGCTGAAAATTCTCTCTCTTTTGAAGGAGATCTTGTGATAGTGTTTTGCATGTGAAAAGAATTTAGGCCATATATTTTGGGGTCCCGTGTTGTTATACCTGCCGATCGTACGGCTGATTAAATATTTAATGGCAAAGAAGGAAGCAAAGCAGATTGATCGGGTGGAAGGTATTGTGCGGAATTTGATTTAGAAATTGAGATGAAAGGGGTAAGTAACTTGATGTGATGGCGATCACTTGTCAGAGTGAAGAACCTTTGTAAAGAAAAAGGCGGAGAATAGCGAAAATTTCCGGATGAGCGGGTTATTTCGGTGTCACTCCGATCTACTGAGGTATGTTTGATATTGTGAATTTCTTAGCTTGTGGAATTATGCCACCGGTCGGCTACCGTGAGAGAAAAGGTTAAGGGCCCGTGGCAGTGCACATCTAAGGTGATCCATATTTGTTTAAAGGGTGATATGATTATAAGGAGATGTGCAGAGAAGTGAGCAAAGCAAGATTTTACAAGAATGTCATGCATCACCTTATGGAGGACACTTTCACGGGATAAAAGCGACCCTGAGATTCTCCGGTCGAGAGGTTTTCTTACGGCCTACAATTTTTAAGGACTATTTTGAATGGGTAAAGTTGTGTGATCAATGCGAAGAATGGGAAATATCGATAGGCATGAGATGCCCTATGAGGGTATCCACAGTGGTGCGATTGTTTGATGTATGAGGAATAGATTTTTATGGGGCCTTTTCTAGTTTCATATGGAAATATATACATGCGCCTAAATTTGTGGATTATGTATCAAAATGGGTAGAAGCAGCAGCTTGTCCTAAGAATGATGCCCGTCTGAGTTGTGGGGTTTTACGAAAATATTCTTGTGATTTGGGAGACCCCGGAACTATAATTGAGTGATGGAGGAAGCCATTTTGCAAATAAGGTGTTTGGCAGACTCATGAGCGAATATGGTATCAAACACATTATGAGCTTGTCTTATCATCCTCGGAAACAAATGGCGACTGAGGGAACCATGAGAGAAATAAAAGAAAAATTACACTTGGAAAGACGTGAGTTAGCGGGGAAAGATTGGTCTTTGAAGCATTGATGCATTATGGGCATACGGAGGCGCTTTTAAAACTCCCATTGGAATGTCCCCATACGAGACTTGTCTTTGGAAAACCATGTCACCTCCCTCTTTGAGCTGGAATACAAAGCCATGTGTGGGCCATCAGCAGCTGAACTTCAATTTCAAAGTACAAAAGGAAGAGAACTTCTCAATGAATGAATTGGAAGCGAGAAAGCGAAGCCTATAACCCAATGCTAGAATATACAAGAGACAGAACAAAGAAATGACATGATCAAAGTTACGAGGAAAGGGGGTTCGGAAGCCTTGGGGATCGGGTCTTCTTGTTTAACTCAGTTAAGATTATTTCCGGGAAGGCTGGGAAATCGAGTGGAGTGGACCGTATACGGTGGTGTCAAATTACTATCTTTGGGGCTTGATGCCTTTCGGGGCGATCTTTGAGGAAGAATTCAAAGTTAATGGGCAAGAAGCTTGGCTCTTATCTCGAGGGAGAAAGAGCAGGGAAGAACTCCGGTGAGTGAATTGAAAGAGAGAAAACTTGAAGCATTGAAGATCGGTAAAGACTCAAAATGGAGCGGCTAAATGGGAGGCGACCCGTATAGATTTTTTAGTTTCTTTATTTAGACTTGAATTTTTATTATGTTTTTTGAAAATTTTTTTTTAGTTCAGTCCTTGTTGTTAGAAATTGCTAGGTTAGTACTAGATTAATTTAATCCTTTTTGGAATTGTTACAATATGCAGATGAAGAATAAAAAAGGGGGCCCGATCACGAGCGGAACAAACTTCAGGAGCAACTCCCGGCCACTTCACGGAATGAGAACAACTCGAAAAGAGGGGGGAGTACTTTTCTCCTACATAAGTCTGTGAGAAGTTGAATAGAATGCATTTTGAATTGCTTGTGTGGGAATGATTAAATGGATGCTAAGTAATGCAAATTAATAATGAATGAAAAAAGATGTATGATCACATCAAATTTAGAATGATCTGGGGACTAAGTCGCTGACGGATTTTTATGTCGCGATAGAAGTGAGGGTCGCGACGAGAGTTGAGTCGCAACTTAGTCAATGCGAAAAGGAAGAACAAGGGCGCAGTGTGACCCGAAATTTATGTCGAGCATAAATGGGATGCGACATAAACAATTCGTAGAACCGAGGTCGCGACGAGAACCATTCCTTGAAAGTGGTGAGGGTCGCGACAACTCCAACTTATCAAATACGATGTCGCGACTGATGATAACTTGTCCTCGGTTTACTTATGTCGCGTGAAGCGAGGCGTCAGCGACATAAAGAGACAGTATGCAATTTGGGTAGTTTTAATTGTGCCCTAAATTTAATGACATCACCTGTCCCTTGGCTACAATTAAAGTCGCGACAAAGCGCAAATAAATGAGTAATAAAGAGCCCGACAATAATAATTGAATTGCAAGCGTTGAGAAACTCCCTCATTTACCATCTCCTTCCTTGAAACGAAACACAACCATTCATCTTCGCATATTCTACGGTTCTACATTCTTACGAACCATAAGGTCGAATCTCTTCCCCAAAACCTTGGAGTTCTCTAATGGCGAGATGCCCGACCCTCGTCAAACTGGCGAAATCATGGAGGAATTATACTCATGCGAAGGGAAGATCATCTAGGAACATGAAAGGGAGAGCAGTAGTCGGAACAACCGAGAGTTCAACCCGATTACAAAGCGACGAGGAAGAGGAAGGAAAACCTTGAAGAAGAGGAAGGCAGAGTTCGTCTCGGAAAGAGGCTTTCTCGGTGGAGCAGCACTATCTTTGAAGGATTTGTAGGAGAAAGAGGTTTCAACCAACTCATCTCACTTAGTTCGAGGAATTGATAGAGCAAAGAGGGTGGGGAGTGCACTTGAAACATCGAGAATACGGTTATGCGGCCGATCGTCCAGAAATTTTACTCCAATGCGGTTAGGAGGAAAGACTGTTTATGTCGGTCACGGGTGCCTTATGGAGCCGAGAAAAGTATTAATGCAAGGATGTATGGGATGGAAGGACAGAAAAATGGATCAGAATTGAAGATGATGAACAACCTAGCAGAGTGAGAAGCTGCGAAAAATTAACAGACCAGTAAAGAGGCGGTGGAAAGGAAAAAGGAGAGCAAAGACCACTGACGGGGAGATTTGAGAGGAAGCCCAGGTGTGGTTGTTTCTTATCCTCTATTACGAGATTTTTACCAACACGTGCACGATGAAGAGAACAAGGCTCAATCCTTCTACATGCATATTGAAGGGATATAAGATTGATGCTGGAACAGTTATTGAAAATTCTATAATGAGGTATCATGAAGGTAATAAATGGGGTTTGATCCCTCACCCAGCAACCCTCACAAGGTTATGTATTAGGGCTGGTGTGAAGAGAACTTGGGAAGAAGAAGAAGAGTGTCCCAGGCTTCACGCTCCACTGACGGGAGCAAGGGGCAGAATCAAAGAAAAGGGGTCATAGTAAAGGAAACAAATTCGAGGATGAAAATGAAAATGCAATCACGGGAAGAAGACACCTTTACGGTGTAGCGGAGCGAGGGAGAAGAAAATCTAGAAGCACATCGAAGGGGGATACGCGCATGTTTCGGAGGATAGAGAGCAAGAAGAAAGAAGCCTAATAGATTTCTCAACTCCAGCTAGCTCTCCCCGAAAGGAGCAGTAGTTTCGAGAGAACTGGAGAGAGAAGCACGAGGAGCCCAGGCTTGATAATCAAATAATGGAAATGCTTAGTTCGATTCGAGAAGAGTATGGAAAGAAGAGAGAGAAAGAGCAATGGAACCTCTAGCGAAGTTCGGAGAAGAGGTTTATGAAAAGAATTGAAAGGAAAGGGATCCAACATTGGGAAGAAGAGATGAATAGAGGGAAAGTGATACATGAAGGTGAGATGAAAAAGAAGAGATCAACAATGGGAAGAAGAGATGTGCGAGAAGGAGGGAGACGAGATAAAAAAATCTAGAAGCGACAGAGAGGAGAAATTTAAAAGAAATGGAAGAAAGATCAAGATCACGAAGAAGTTAAAGTAAGCCATGAATCATTCTGTGTCCCGGTATGATGCGATTCTCGACTCCTCGAACTCATAAGAGCAGGGATGCGGATCGAGAAGCAAAGGCCCAGGGAGGCGGATGATCGAGTTGAGTTCTATACACTTCAATGTTCAAGGATTTTGAAGAAGATGAAGGGCGAGAGATCAAGAGCTTGATGATAAGGATACTACGAAGAAAAGTGCGGCTTGAAAATTTGGATTTGATTAACAACAATCTTGCCCAGAATTTTTAGAAGTCATGACTAAATGCGGCACTGCTTGAGCCTGCTGGGCCACGAGACAAGATGATGCGAGATAAGATTGATCTCACAAATGAATTGATCCTTGAAGAAGCGGATCGAAAGGGAGAATGTCAAGAAGAAGAAGAGAGAGCAAAGTAAAAATTTCCCTAAATTCAATCCCTAATTTGGCTACCCTTGATACGGATCCCCGAACATTTTGCTCCTCCCTCGAAAAAATAGACCTTCCCATTGATTTATCCTTCTTTTCCCCCTCTT
Source organism: Tetrastigma voinierianum (assembly GCA_016808115.1). Lineage (NCBI taxonomy): Eukaryota > Viridiplantae > Streptophyta > Magnoliopsida > Vitales > Vitaceae > Tetrastigma > Tetrastigma voinierianum. The sequence goes on along the minus strand of JAEQBH010000911.1, from coordinate 4,921,296 downwards.
CGATTGTTGTTCTCAAGCATTTGCAATTACATCATTAATAAAACAAAAAAGTTGTGAAAAGGAAATGTTTGCTAGCTAGCGGTTAGCTTGTGTTTTTACTTTTTGCTTGACTTGTTGGGAGAAAATAACATTGGGATTTAGTTCGAGAATGAAAATCTTGAAATGTCATAATGCGAACTAGTTAAAGTGAGAAGTTGACTAGGAGATAAATTTGAACACAAATAAGTGCAAAATCGGGGCATGAATAAAGAAAACTAGAATTAGGAGCATTTCTGTTGTTTTTAGAATTCGATTTGATTCTGAAATTGGAAATTGGTTATTGATGGAACTGAAATACTTGGTTAAAATAATGTAGTAGGCAGTGAATAGAGTACAAGTCTTGAAAAGAAATAATACACATCGATCAACAAAACTTATGAAACTTTGACAGGGGAATTAGGAATATCTTACAGAATTCGAGATTTAAAGTCCAGTCCACAGAACTTGTTTGATTATTGATTGAGGCGAAATCTTAGGTAAAGCGATAACGAGAAAATGATAGAGGCCATCCTTGCTTGACCAGGCCTTTTTAAGCATACCTTGAGAATATGCTTAAAAGCATATTCTCTAGTTCACGATTTGTGCATGGAATTTTGGGACCTTCGAGACCAAATGCAGGACTCTTGACCTGATTTTTTTTTTTTTTTTTAAAAAACCAAATGGGCACCTCCTGTGGGTATGGCCCACATCTTATAACATAATCGAAAGAACTACCACCGGAGTGGTGTCCATCAAAATCTATACACATATACTGAGTCCCATTTACAAATAGAAAGCTGTACTTTACGATTACAAATCGAGCACGGAACCTACATGTAGTGAACCCTTACAAGAGTGTGTTGGCCCGGTGTATGCGGATGTTTGCGATGTCTTCTCTGTACCTACGGTTAAAAACGTGCTAAGCACTGCGCTTAGTGTGAAGCATATCTTATAACTTACTAATGATGCACATGCATTTAGGCGAATCATATGATAAACTTATAACATAAACAAATATCAAAATCATCTGTGAATCAAATATAAACCAATATATAACAGTCAGATCATATTCGAGCAAACTTAGACAATATCTGATGGCAAGGCATCCGAATTAATCTCTTTTACATAACTTGCCGATTTTCTCGGGTTTCGGGTCGGTTCTGTTCATGTCATCAACATAATTACGTCTACTTGTACCTTGTGACTTTAGCGAGGAATGCTTATATCTCCCATTAGGATGCGTATTTATACTTATCAGTTCATATAAAGCAGTCTCTTGAACTTATACTTATAACAGTCTCTTATACTTATTCGGGAATTTCACTTATGGCGAGACTTATTCTTATCGGATCTTATACTTATAGCGGTCGGATCTTATTCTTATTAGTTCACATTATCTTGTCTTGAACATACATGTACGTATACTTATCTCAAACATACTTATTTTACCACCGATCTCGTGGGAGTTACAAAAACCTGTCTTATACGGAGGTACATAAATAGATATTGGTATTCATATCATCTCCGGATCTACGTAGGAGTTCACGAGGAACTTATACTTATCCTACGGGTTTACACTTGTTCGGTGCCGTAGGTATCCATGAGAATGCAGACGATATCTTTAGTTCTTGAACTTAATCTTATACGAGGTACTCGTAAAGTACTATTTGATCAAATATCGATGCGATACCCGACTTGTGTTGGTATCATATCCCAACGAGTCTATGTTGCGTATACTAGACTTATAAAGGGAGTACGTAGGTACTACGAGGAGTTTATCCTTGTCTTACGGATCTTCTACTTGTCTTCTGAGTTTGTGGTATTTCGGATCTTATCACAGTATTGCAGACATATACATGTATTTCGGATTTATACATGTACTTGAGGAACTTATACATGTATTTTGATTTTATACGGGTATTACCAAAGTATATATACTTGTCTTACAGAGCTTATCTTGGTGCTTCACGGAACTTATACGGTATTTCGGATCTTATACGTGTGTTCTGAGAACTTATACATGTATTTCGGATCTTACATGTATATTACTGGAACATATTTATCTTCTGGAACTTATAGTTGTGTCTGGGACTTATTGTCTTGTCTTACGGATCTTATACTTGTGTTCTGAAGCGGATTCTTATATTTGGATCTTATTCTTTTCCGAGGTGCAGTAGATGCGATAAGTCGAACGGTCCAGCGGGATCATAGCAGCCGCGTACAAAGGTCGGATCGGGACTTATACGGATACGGACGGTAGTCTTTGTGCTGGGTGCGGATCAGTTCATTATGCGGAGTGCAGGTAGGTGTTTGGATTCATGCTTATTTTTTCTGGGAACTTATGCTTGTTCAGATGCGAGAATGCCGGAGTGGGTACTACGAGGAACTTATGCTTATTTTATTGATGCGAGGGAGTACCTTAGGTGCTTGATTACCGTTGCCACGATGGTGAGCTAAAATCAACAAAATTTATATACACCCTAAGTTCCTCACTACTTTGCTAGTAGTCGAGCTCTTTACTTGATATAATTAGTCCCAAGGTTGAACACACGGGGATAGGTTTTCATCCCCAGAATGATACGCATGAGTGTAAAAGGTAAGGCTTTCTATTTGGACTTTTTGGATTTGCTTCAAAAGCAGGTGGAGTAAGGTTGAGCGAAATTGTAAAAACTGAAAATGAAGTGTGAAAAGTTAACTTTGAAGATTTAGGTCACTAACTTGGTAAATTAGGGCAAACAAGTGTCCTCGGGTTTTATCCTCGCGTTATGACAAGCAACCTATAGTCCCTGGCATAACCGGATCTATGTTTAACTAGCAAACCTCACCCTAACAACAACTCCTATTTGAGTCAACACAGGTAGCATGCGACTATGGCCACTGGAGTTTGAAACCACTAGCGTTAAATATCATTTGAATAGAACCATCACAATGAACCACGAGTGCATCTAGCAATAAGTATGCCTTGTATCCTAAAGCATGGAGAGTATTGGCCAAATCAATAACATTCAAACTATTCAATAATTTGAGAAGATGAGGACCGCCGTATAGTACTGTGACTTTCGATACGAGAGGGCTGACATGCGTATGCCCCCCTGACCCGAAGCTAGCTTCCTTCCTCTTCAAAGAAGGAAGCAGCCAAGCATCTCTTGAGTTGTCATCCTCAAGAGGGATGTTTGGTGGAGCCTAGAAAAGTAAGAAAGAGGAGAGAAGAGAGGAAAATAAAACCCCTAAATAAAATCTGAGACTTTATTTACAAAATGAAAACTTACAAATTCTTCTCTCCTAGAATTATTATTGCTTCCCCCAAAATTCTATATTTATTACAAAAAGAGAGGTGGGTTTATATAGGCCACCTCAATACATGAAAATACCAAAAAGCCTACAAATTTGGCTAAGTTAAAGGACAAGAGAGTAATACACCAAATTTAGAGTCGGTTAGCATTAAATACAAAAACATGGCGGCGTGAATTTATTTAGGAATTGAAGAATTTACGCTGGTAGCGAAATCCTGAATTTATACTTGAAAATAGGAAATTCGCTAAGGCTTGGCAATTTGTTGGCTAGCGAGGAATTTCGCTGGCTTAGCGAGAATTTTAAAGTGATGCGAGGAAATCATGAGGGAATTTCGTAGGAGCAGGTGCTAGCGAAAACCACGGTGTCTAGCGAAAGTGTTAATTTATTTGGGTTCTCGAATTTTAAACAAGGTTATAGGAATTTTTCGCAATCAGCAGTACGCAATCTTAAGCGAAAATTCAGGGATTTCTTGTGATCTTCATTGCTTCTGTCTTCTCTTTGCATCAATTTTTCTTCACTTTGCCTTCGGTTTTTCATTGATTCTTGGGCTGGTTGATGGGCGACACTTAAGTTCAAACTTCATGATTCATCATCGTCAGATGTTGAACTTCTAAAGTCTTGTAACACAAAAACAGCCAAAAATACTCTCTAAGTAGCATAAGTGCTACTAAGAAGACTTGAACACTTCAATTGGTATAAATGACATGATTAGTGCGTAGCACTCGAAAACCTATCTAATATAGGGTTCAAAAATAGCACTTTGGGTACTGTCGGGTACTCTTGGACTTATCTTGAGGTATTCTGGAAATGCGGGAGTACCCGTAGGTACTGCGGAGCATACTTATTGGATCTCCCATAGGAGTTACAGATTTCTTAGTATCTGAGTGCGAAGTGGAATTTTCTGAGAGATGTTACGTGTACAAAAGTACCCTTGGGTACTCTGAGACGAATCTGGAGGTACGTAGGTACTACGAGAACATATCTGAATGTACCGTAAGGTACATTCGGAACATATCTGAGTACTCGTGGTACGTGGATCTTTACTATATTCATTTCTTATTCATTATTCAGAGTCTTATCATATAATTGTTTGATTGCCTAAACCAGTAATACGGAATGAGTAGGACACAACTTATTAAGTACTGAAGGAGTTTGTCTGGATCGAGAGAGTACTATCGCGCTAATCGGAGTACGAGAGTACTATTGTGCGAAGCATGATCGGAGAGTCTTGGTCGCCTTGTCCCGGAGAGTCAGGAAATTGCTAATGTCTGGGAAGCCGCGATCGGGTCTTGGTCGCACTAATCCGAGGAGGAAATGCAGAAGTACTATACGATGCACGCCCCGCGTAGCTTATAGGTGCCATGTCATTCAATAATGCGGTCTTAGGCAATTTACAATTATATGAGTTCAATAGCCAACACTATCTTATAATGGGGGCCTTCTTAGCCACATTATGTGTTTATGACATGTTGTCATTTCAGGTTCATATTTCATATTTCATCTCATATTCATAGTTCATGCCTATTCCATACGGCATTTCATATACTTGTACGATATGATGCCTATCCACACATCATTCATGTATTCTAGTCCCTCTGAATCTATTTTTTCTGCTTAGGGATTGGAATCAATCCAGTGGATCATCGAGCTCGAAGTTATGGCATTTTCGTACCAACTGGTAGGTTCTGGAATTTTACCAAGGGATAGTTTGAATTATTAATTTTTCCAGTGCCTTGTTTCCATATTTTACACTGGTTATTTGTGCTCCTTTAAATCTAAGGTGCTAAGGGTTCATTTCCAATTGGAATCACCGAATGAACATGAGACTCAACTACGTTAAAATAATCGGAACATCATGATCAAGCGGTACAGAGGAATTATAGGCTTTGCACATAGCCCCACTTGGAGTGAATTTTTTAGGCTATCTAGAGTCAAATTTAGGAGATACTTATTAAATATGGTTTGTTTTCATGAAGTCTATTTTAAGTGGCCACTTGAATCACTCAAATCAGATAAGAAATGAGGAGTTATGGCTTGAAATACAAAGCTAGTGAGCAGGCAGGAGCAGGTTGTACCGGTACAAGTTGGCCAAAAACAATGAGGAACCGAAATTGTGCGGGTCTGAGAGCTCGACTTGTACCGGTACAATTCCTGAAATACCCTGAGAATGGTTATTTTCTCCCATTTTCCATACTTTTGAACCCCAAATAAACTCTATACCTCATAAACACTTCAAACACACATCAAAACATTTCACAATTCACCTTGGAATCTGCTTCTATTCAATTCCTCCTTGATACTTATCTTAGTTCCAAAGACTTATCATGAATTACTTTAAAACCAATTTCAATATGGGTTATAACTCATACAAATCAAACTCAAGGATTTATTAGGATTTATTCTAAACCACTAATTCAATTACTCTTTAATTAACAAGATTCATGTAAAGAGGATTTCAGCCTGACTTCTTGTGCCATATGGGGTTTTACCCACCTTACTGCCATCATTTTTGGGTTAGAATGAAACCACTAGCAAAACGATGTTTGAGGACAAGCTGCAACTTGACAGCGTAGCGATTCATATGTCTCTTAGGATCCATAGCCAAAGTTAGTTTCCATACCTTGTTGGCTTGATCTTGGCTTCTCTTTTTCTTCCTCTTCTCTTCTTCCTCTTCCTCCTCTCTTCTTCTCTCTTCACGATTTGTTCCCTTCCTCCAAATGAGACCAATTTTGGTCTTTAAATCCAGATTTTCTTAGGCCTTGTTTGGCCTAAAGCCCATTTTTTGTTAAGTTGCTTTATTTGCTTTTAAGCCCCATAACTCCTTCTATTTATGAATACACTTTCCTTTTATTGTATTTTTGGCCTCTAGTCTTTTCACATTAGAACTTTTAAGCCCCCCTTTTGGACCAATTACAAAATTGTCCTTAAGTTTTGTAACTTTCCGGGTCTCTTGTTTCCGTGTTTCGCATTTAACTCACGAAACATTCAAATTAGGCTTACAAAATACCACCAAACATGTCGAAAGCGACTAGGGTATATTCAGTGTTACATGATTTGGGCGAATAAGCCTTATTTCCTCAATAAGCAGCGGTGAAAGCGGGGGTCCCTTCCTTGCAATACTAAACACACTTGGGTAAAGAACCCAAATTATCCGGTTCTAGTTCGGAGAAGTTTAGTATAAAGGAAGAAAGTTTGGGAATAATATTCCAGTTTTGTGAAGGGTTGAAGAAGTAAAGCCGAAGCTAATTGAAATAAGAGGAATAAGTTTTGTCTTGTGGCCTATTTCCCTTGAATAATTAAGCTCGTGAGGTGTTTTAACACCCCCTAGCACCTAATGCCAAGCGAGCAGAGTTGCTAGTGAGTTCTCTAAGAGTAATAGAAGCCTAAGAGAATAAACATTCTTATTTATTCCAAATCATAGAGAGGCAAAGAGGCAAAGAGTTAAGAACAAAGGGAATCGGCTTTGAATCAAGTACATATGGAGTTGAGATTCCATAAAGAATTCGGAGGCGGGCTAAAATTGAGGAGAATCGGGAAAGAACAAAAATGAAAAGGAAGAAAGTTGGGAGCGACAAAGTAGAGATAAGATGGAAGGCTGGGTAATTTCTGACCTAAATTTCTCCATTATCTACCCAATTACCCTAAATGAGCTTAGTACAGAAACTGAAGATCTCATTGATTTTGAAGGTTGAATTCACCTACATTAGTGGAGATCAATATGAAAGACAAGCATATGGGATTTGTAATAAACGATGCAAGAAAACTCAGGAAGATTAACTAAATTCAACATGAAGTTGAAAAGTTGATGACACACACACACACACGAGAACAAGACTTGTTGAATAAGCTGTTTAAATACATTAGTTTATCAAGAAAGTTTGTGATAAGAGCTACACCTGAGCCTTGTTCTTGCATCAAAACTGAAATTTGAAATAATAATTGATATATCTTAAATTCCGGATCAGAGATTGGAATGAGAAAAGAATGTGGAATACATCGGAAAAATGTCCTTAAAATTTTCTAAGCTTATTTGTTTGAGGACAAACAGATTTCTTCTTTTCTTTGCTTGGGGACAAGCAAGAATTTAAAGTTTGAAATTTGATGAGTCAAAACTCATGAGATTTTTAATACATTTTTGAGTTTATAATGAGAATAATGATGAATTGTTTGCGAGAAAGCGATAATTGAATCAAATTCCAATTTGCGGGAAAATACGACGAGAAAATCAAATTTTTAGCAAAAATCATAGAAATTAGCTTTGCAGCGGAAATTTAAGTCAAAGCGGGCGAAGTCGCGACGGGGAAGTGCCGGTTCCAGCAATTCAAGTCGCGACCTCGACAAATTTGGGTTTTGAAGAAGAAAGCCAAAGGTGAATAAGTGAAGTCGTGACTGCGAAGGAAGTTGAGACAAAAATATGACTTGGTTGAGAATAAAAGTAGTCAAATGAAGAGTTCATGTCGCGACATCATTGCGATCGCGATGCAGTTAAATTAAGTCGTGATACCACCTGTGAGGTCGCGACAAGGGGCTGACTACAAAGCCCACGAGAGCATTCTCGGTAAAGGAGGCGCAGTAATTTTGAAAGAAAGGACGATGTCGCTACCTTGTGATGTGAAAAAATAACACGAGGTCGCGACATAAACTCGAATCGGGACGACAGGAATTAATGAAGCGAGACAGGGATCATCGCGACACCACTTAATTCGCTGTGAATTGAAAGCTTAGCGATAGACATGGAGATTCGTGACAACGATTAGGATTCTGACAAAAGATTTACTGAAGAATTTGAACATAGGAGTCGCGGCAGTTAGAATGAATAGAGACATCGAACGCGAGATCGAGGAAGATGTTCGCGAGCGTCCTTGCGGTGGTCGCGACATCGGTCGAGTAAAGGTGAAGTCAGCGTCATTTAGTAGTACGTGACATGGAGTTACAATGAAAGAAGGTCCTTGGCGTCCTTGATGATCGCGACATATTTGGAATCATGGTCGCTGACGTCAGCCGATGATCAGCGACATCGAATTTACAAAGAATGGAGAATTAGCGACATCATTGTTTGTCGACATCATATCCGAGATCGAGAAGACAAGTCCGCGACAAAGAAAAACTTCCACGACATCAAAAGAGCTCATAAGCATAACATTGACGTCGCGACGTATGATTGAAGTAGCGACCTCAAAAGAGCTCACAAGGCAGAAAGGAGATGTCGCGACGTCATTCAGCTGTCGCGACATCAATTACAAGGAATGAAGGTTCCGCGACATCGATCCGGTTGTCGCGACATCAGATCAGTGTGCAAAATGATCGCGACGGATAAAAGCTTACTTCTGAGGCGAGCGAGAAAAGCGAAGTCGCGACGTATGATTGAAGTCGAACCTAAAGATCACAATGCGAGCGGTGAATTAAGCTAAGTGGAAGAGAGAAGTGCGACCTTCGAATGGCTCGTAGCGAGCGGTGAAGTCGCGACGTGGAAGAGGTCGCGACATCAAATTAGTCGCGACATGAATAAATGGTCGCGACATCGAGATCAGGTCATCCATTTTCCAGTCCATTTTTCACGGGTGATTTCTATCTAAGAGTAGTTGCCATGAAATGTGGGAATAACTCACCAAAGCGCTATCTGACGGAAATTCAAGAGAAAGAGGATATTGCGGTAGAAGGAGCGAAAGTGGGCGGCTTGGGAATAGCCACGGTAGGTGAATGATGTCGCGACGGGAGAGGTGTCACGAGGAAGAAAAGGACGTGTCGCGCCTTGTGATAATGAAGAATCACGTAAAGTCGCAACCACGAGAACTCGATCGCGACATAAAGAGTGATTGAAGGCGAGCGGCGGTCGCCATGAAACTCGAGTCGAGCCATAAATTAATGAAGAGCGAGACATGATGTCGCGAGCACCATTTCGAGGGTCGGCGGTAAATTAGTAGACGGTAGACATAGAAGTCACTGAAACAAGATTTACTGAGGCTGAACATGAAGTCGTGACATTTAAGAAGAATTCGCATTAACGCGAATGGGGTGTTCTAGAGTGGAGTATCGAGAAACGACTGCGAGGAATTAAGGTTGCGGCGTCATTTAGAGGTCGTGACGGAAAGATGAACCTTCTTTGGGAATGGATGAGTGATTGAACAAGCGTGTCGCGACGAATAAAAGCTTACGCGACGTATCTTTGATGGCGAGGTCGCGACAAAGAATCGAGTCGCGACTTATAGGAAGTAGGGGATGCTAAAGGCGATCGCGACGAATAAAAGCTTATACAACAAATGTAGACAAGCGATGTCACGACAAGAATCGAGGAGTGTGACATTACTTGACAAATGGGCCGGTGTGCAGATCCCTGAGGAAGAGCATGCAAAGTTGGGGACGGGCGAACCACATAAATAGCCGGTACGCTGCGGGGAGGCGGCTCTTGAGCGACTCAGGCAGATCTGGGTAGCACAAGGCTCATGTATTTTAATTTTTCTTTTTTCTTTGTTTGTTGTTATTTTAAGATTAGATTAATTTATTTCTTTCAAATTTTGGATTTGGTGTGATTTGTTAAGTAGAAGTGAATGCGGAATTCTGTTCTTTAAATTCTTGCTGGATCGTGAATTCCAGGACAAATTTACCCCAGGTCGGATTTCAGGTGTCCAGATCTCTGATAGTTCTCTTGATTAGAAAGCCATTGTAGGGGTGTAATCTCAGTAATTTAGAAACCTAGCTTCCATTGAATAGACTTTGTTGTTAAATTTATCTTGCTGTGAAATTTATCGAGGTATTTCTTGAGAAGGAAGCGACTCTTGGCGACTGAGCAGAATCTGGGTAACTGGAGCTCATGTATTTTAATTTTCTTTTCTTTGTTTGTTGTTATTTTAGAATTAGATTGTTATTTCTTTCAAATTTTTGGATTTGGGCGTTGTTGTTAAAGTAGAAGCTGAATGTAGAATTCTATTTCTTTCAAATTCTTTGCTGGATCGATGCACGAATTCAGGACAAATTTAGGTCGGGTTTCACATTGTCAGGGTCTACGGTGGTTCTCTTAATTAGAAAACCATTTATCAGGTGTAATAAGTAATTTAAAACCCGACTTCATTGAATAGACTACATTTGTTAGAATTTATCTTTCTGTGAAATTTATCGAAGCTATGAACTTAGGGTTTATAAATCTACTTCTTTGGTTCATGTTGTGTCACGATCCCGATATATCGGTGTCACATACTATGATAGGATTGTTTCTTGCTCCCGATTTCAGGAGGCCCTCGAGTGACTGAGAGGCGAATTTCACGAGGTAGTGGTGATTTCTCAAGGTATGAGACACGATGTGGAATCTAATGAGCTGTGAATGTAAGTTGATAAATCGTCTTCTCACTTGAAATCGAAGTTGGAGTTGAATGGCTTATCAGATTTAAAAGCGGAGAGTTCACCTCGATTCGAGCAGTAAGTTCAATCCGGGTGTTAGCGAGGATATCGAGGAAAGGATGAGGCGTTCCAATTTTGAGGAAGAGAAACCGATGGGTGTAAACCCATGCTATACCTATGTCTTAGGAGCTAAGGTTTACGATCCATGTTTAAGAGTACATGAAGTATTGAAAAGAAGAAATATGTTTAGAACAAAACCAGCCCGGATTAAAAAAAGTTGTCTGTCTGTCTTCGAAGATCGGGAGGAATTAGATGATGAAACGATCTTGAAGTAAGGAGAGATCATTTGCCTTTATATTTATTCATGGACATGTTTAAATACGTGGTTCATGAAGCAAGAAGGGTGAGTAGTCACAGAATTGATGTTTCACATGGCAGTGTTTTCAGTGCCTCCCTTTAAAGATAAGCGATCGATCCCCAGGGTGTTATTTTTAGTTTTGAGTTTAATTTAAATTTTGTCATTAAATCTACTTTTCTTAGTTTTATTATTTTAAGGTTTTGCTTAGAATATTTCAATTGCTAATAAATCCAAATAGTATAGAGTTTTATTAGTCATGGTAGTTGATTGAGAATTCTTGAGATCTTTGTAGGAACGAATATACGGACTTAAATCGATTTACTACTTATTCGAGCCTGTACACTTTGCGACATCACGGATCAAAACCGAGAGAAAGAAAATGATTTACTCTTAAGGAAAGCGCTGGCTTTAATCGATTACAATAGATAAGGAACACAGCAAACAAGTTTCACGGCTGTGTTGGGGATTAGATAATAGTCCTTGGGTAATAACGCTATAAATTTGTATAGGTATTTTGGTCCATCACAGAAAGAGGTGAACAATAACTCGCGATATGTATGTGCTAGTACTGCACCACCCTAACTATAAGTCGCAGTATGTGTCAGATCTCGTAGTAGTGGGAGAAAGCATAGATGAATGTGCACTCCCTTCTTATTAAAGTAAACAAGAAGGATCCCCATCGGCCAGCTAAGATGAAACCACGCGCACTCGGCTCTAAAGCGACCTGTCTGTCGGTCTTTGGGGTGGATAAGCGGTCACATAACCACTTGGGATGGAATGACGGATCCTCGAGGCATGAGCGGGTGGGGTGACATTGAGCAACTCTCCACACAACTCCGCCACATCGAGCACACATGTCCCGTGACTCTTTGGAGTGCCGTTGATCTGACGAGGATGATAGCAACATCTTGTAACGTGATCATCATCTCTCTGATTAGCACATGAAACATGTGTGTCTCGGGCCACCATCTCTTGACGAGACAAGTGATAAGTGGCCAATCGATCATGATGTGGCCTAACTAGTATATACCATAGAATCCAGTGCATATCACGTATGGACGAATACGTGGATCCATCCTCCACATACTAATGAAGGCTTTCATTACAAGTAACGAAGAAACCAAGTTTACAAATGAATATATATAAATTACATGGTACAACTGAAAATATTAATTGATAAGTAATAAAATACATACCTGCTATATATCTACTAAGTGGGACTGTAATGCGTCTTGCAATGCAGGAGACCAGTTGGATCCAATGGATGCGCATCATGAAGCCCTACGAACGCGTATCTAGAACTGGATGTTTGAAGGCACTTATAAATATTAATAAAACACATTAGATAGACTCTATCACCATAATAAAACACATAAAACACAAACATTTCGTAGAAGAATATACAAACAAAGTAGTGTGTATATTATCTCAAAATATAAGATTACGGAGTGTTTAGATCGTCATTACTTCTTAAATTCAATTCATGATATGAGATCCTTACATAAATATTACTTGGTGGTTATTACGTAAGTGCAATTCACCAGCAGTATAGTTTGTGTTTGAACAACTTCACATTCATGCATTGGTGCACAAATGGTTTCTGGCACATGATTTCTATTCTTCTGAAGTGCGAATTTGTGACCGATTGTTTTACCTATGACCCACATGTGATAGTTGTTTTTCCACTCACGCGTCCATTTCATTATACAGAAGTAGGTTGATTTGGGGCGTCCAGCATATGCGTTTCATTGACTCAGGTGGTACAATCGTAGGACCATCATAAAGAGGCCACTAATTTTCATTGAATATTGGATGAAACAAGTTTACCCATGTATCATAGTACGACTGTGTATTGTAGTAGCCTTGCACAAAAAGTCGAAAATTAACACATCGATGCTAACATGCTGCTATGATATGGCTACATGGAAATCCATATATCAGTGTCTTTCCACATGTGCATTTTTTGTCATGTAAGTTGAGGCGATGCGTTCGACCACTCCTTGATTTGACATGAAATTGGCCATGTACGTGATCGTAAAGAACAATTTCCATCGACCCGGTATATGACATGACCACGGATCTAAACACTCCCGGTATATGGGTGAAGCGCTCATCGGATGCCAATCTAGTACCACCTAGTTCCCTTCTTGCAACAAAGTAACTGTTGAGGCGGATGAAGGTCAACTTTACTAATGTAGTTACTGGTAAGCTACGAGCTCCTTTAAGGACACTGTTAAATACCTCCGAAATGTTGGTTGTCATTATCCCATATCTTCAACCTCCATCATGTGAAAAATCCCATAACTTAAAAGGGATTGCCTCTAACCATTGTTGTGCTTCAGAATTAATTCTCGATTGTAACCCGCTTATTGAATTTGTGTGTTACGTACTCATTAAGTGCTCTGCATACGAATTCTTAGTTTATCTTTGAATAAGGGTCATAAAATTGCTTGCAAGATTATGCATACAAATCATGTGATAGGATGGTGCAGCTGACAGAGATGGGGATGCGGTCATTCTTTGCCATAATACCTGGATGTGCGCTCGAGATGCTTATGAATTCTCGGTAGTTGGTAACTACATTTCTTATACATGCAGAACCATCCCGACTATCGGTATTCTTATACCTTAATAGTGAATGCTAATGGGGAAACAATGATTATTTCCGTCACACCCCATGTAGCAATCAACAACGTGCCTTTATACTTCCCACTTTATAAATGTGGCACCATCAGCCTCATTCTGGGACGACAATGTTCGAACCCATCAATAGATGGCTTAAATGACCAGAACATGCGTTGGAATATCTCAGTGTTTGGCATATTAATGTCACATGTTTTCCAAATTACAACACATCCAGGATTTGCTTGCTCTATAGCCAAGAACAAACGTGGCAGCTCTGTATATGACTAAGAGAAGTCACCAAATAACTGTCTAATTACTTTATGCTTTCCATCAAACGCCTTTTTGTATGATATTTCATATCTCCATTTCTTCATCACACTTGCTTGAATAGCAGTCGTAGTTAATGTGAATTATGCCATAATAATTGCCTTTATATGAAGCCGGCGACCAGGTTTTGAGTCGATTAATGATGGTCGGTTGAAGCGAGGATTGACCTGAGTATGCGGCCCTATATATTTGTTAATAACCAATAAGCAAGTCTCTTTCACAACCATTGCACGAAGCTTCCATGGACAGTGACATTCTTCCGCCTTCTTACATCTTAAAACGAGCAATTTTTTTTAGGAAGCAACAACGACAAACTCTTGGTGTGCTCTAATTGAGTAAATCTTTGCAGCCTCTTGCAAATCAGATTTAGAATTTAAAACTTAGCCAACTACAAATTCCCCACTTTCGAATATGGGTAGGCTATCTTTGCACCCGTGGAGTCGACCACTTGGCTGACAAGACGAGTTTTCAACATGTTGAGTGAGCGTTGGTGTAGTGATAATGAACGAGGATGACTCATCTAATGTCTCGACATCGGGTTATTTGATGCATCCTGAAAATGGTGTTTGCGCGAAGTATATATCCCTTGCTCATTCTCTCAAAAACTTGGTTCGAAAGTTCGGAAGGATGATGCGTGTCCATCAACCTGACGTCCGCGTCTCCATTACGGTCATCATCGACATCTTCATCGCCATTCGTCATTACCTTCTTCATAAGCACGGTCTTAAATGACTCAAAACTCCGTATCCGTTATTGGACTACTCTTAGGCCTGACCATAGTCAAAATTACGGAACATTGCAATTATTTGCGAACGATAAATCCTACAGCCTGCAAAAATTGATTCACTTGTGCCTTGACTCGAACAACTTCAATATACAATTCAATTTCCTCAGTGGTAGTTATGTTAACTAAGTTCAACATTCGGCACACACTATTGTCATCCCATATTGGAAAAGGTTGGAACCTATTTCCAATTTTTAGGGGATACTTACAATTGAGGACTAACCTTTGTTTGTCAATGGTTGTCCTTGTGTATATCATATCGATCCCGATTGTTCGAAAGTTCATTCGGCAGAGTACATCCAAAGGCACAATACGAGCTTTTCTCCCCTCATATTTCACATATGTTTCAGTCCTCAATATTTGTCCATTGTAATAACATATCACGGTAATAGTTGAAACAAACATAATTGACCTGTACAAAATGGTCCCAAATGAATTAAATAATATGGGAGGTCATTATCTTGATATCACATCAACTTTATCATAAAGAAAACAATCAGGTTCTAAAAAATAAAAATATGACATTTCAAATTGTACTCAATTTCAAATTTAGGGTTTTAAGGTTTTAGGGTTTTAGGGTTTTTAGGATTTTGGGTTTTTGGGTTTTTGGGTTTTTATGTTTTTGGGTTTTAGGGTGTTAGGGTTTTAGGGTTTTTGGGTTTTAGGGTTTTAGGGTCTTAAGGCATTAGGGTTTTATGGTTTTATGGTTTTTAGGTTTTTAGGTTTTTGGGTTTCAGGGTTTTAGGGCATTAGGGTTTTAGGGTTTTTGGGTTTTTAGGTCTTAGGGTTTTAGGGTTTTAGGGTTTTAGGCACATATTGTTGGATATAGTAAGATAAATCTAACTATGCCATAGTCCTATAGACATGAGGAATACGCAGTAGCTAACAAAAAAAATATAAACAAAAAAGACAGGACCACATGGTCCTTAAGAAGTGACCAATACGTCAATGAAATCAACACAAAGTAGCCTCCTATTATTATGCAAACCATCCAAACCAAATAAGAAACATCGAAATACACTGACATAAAAGCGAAGGAAATAGCCATTATAAATCCCTATCTATGAGAAAAAACATTCCCATCTTCTTCTAAACACTTTTTAGAGACTAAGCTTAGCCACACCATAAAGAAGGGAAAAGAAAAATCATACCAGCCCCTAAAATCAATTACATCAAGAGATTGAAAATCAGATACAACTTTTGCCCGAGTCTAAAAGGCATAAACAAGAAACATATGAAAATACTTTATCAGAACTCACACTAAAGAGCACAATCCATCATTCAAACTGCTCTAAGACACTTAAAAGCATCAACACAGATATCATCTCACAAACATTGACAAGATAAATAAATAAATAAAAGATCTACTCTTACTACAGCAAAAAACATGTTCATGACCATTTATGGAAACTACAAACACACTCGAAAGTACAACCTCCAAAACACCCGCCTCGACAAAATCCAACCGAATCATTTCGATAAGTAACTTGATGAAATGCAGAAACTTACCTCACTCCCAATCCATCGAAGCCACAAAAGGTGATGAAATTAGATTCCAATCATGAGAATTGATTTCAGATTACCCATATAATATATCAAAGAAAAGAAATTTAAAAATTAAAATAAGCATAAAAAATTTGGCTTAGGTTCCTCACTCTTTGAACATTCCCTCCCTCTGACATAATCAAAAACTCTGACACCTCTTTGAACCATTTATTGGCAACAGCGAGGACAATCCAATTGTAAGAGCTCATCGAAACCAACGATACAACCAAAATTGAATCAGCCCCGGAGTGGGAATTACAATACAAGGCTAACATCACCCCACCAATGCAAACGAAAATGAAAAGAAATCAAAGGCGACAAAAACGAATGCAAATACTTCCCATTTAGGGCACAAAAACGTTGAGGAAAAAAAATATACATCCAACAAATTAATAAATGAAAAGAGAATGCGGAACAGAGGAAAGCATTGTAGCTCTCTTTTACCTTTTAAAGACCCGTTCATTTAAACACATTTCATATACCCATTTCTAATATAAATAATTAATATTCATTTAAAACATAATTATTTATGGGTATATGATATCAAAACCTAATCACATTATTTAACATAAAAGAATATATATACATTCCTTAATTCAAATAAGGCTCATAACTGTTCTTGAATAAGGCATTCAAATTGGCATTCCATGCCTTTTCAAATACATTTACAAAATGATATTCTTAGAGTTCGCACTCTCTTTAAAACCTACGTTCCATGAATATCAAAACAAAATGAGTCAAAACTATATTCTTCTTATGAAGACTTTTACATCATTGAATTCAATGCAAAATAGTTACAAAATATCATTAATGGAATGATATGCATGAAGACGGGAGCATTTACTTATACTCAGCTACATTTGTGGTGATCGTGCTCGCGTCTTTGGTCTACTACTTTCTACTTGGTACCTACTTGTGATGGCAAAACAACCTTCACGTATTTTCATGCTTAGTGGTTCTACTCTGATTTCTCTTCATTCGGAGTTTAAATCAAATGCTGTGTTTATAAAACAATGTTTTTTGTACATTTTTCAATGACGATGCGATGCAAATAATATATATATATATATATATATATTTCATTTACATTCAATTACAATTCATTGGTCATTTCAAGTTATGCAATTTTATATGCACTAAATCGTTCAAATCACAAATCATGCACTTTTCAATCTCATTATCATTTTATCCTTATCGAATTTAACTTATGCTTTCGATGCGGGATAACCAGAATCTTGTTTTCTGCAGTCTGGGTTAAAGTAGATATATATATTGATGATGCTTTTCAACGGGCCCGAGGGTGGAGGCGTGTAGAAGCCCGTGGGGGTGGACCGATTGTTTGTGGGCTGGGATGCAGGCGTTTGGATTGTCTGGGCTGAGGTAGGATCGTTGCAGCTGGCGTCTGCGGAGCTCAGGACCGTAGCACTCCTCTCGCGAAAACAAGGAAGGGGTCGGCGGGGCTTCGCGGAGGTGGCCGCTCAGATCTGAGTCGGTTTTCCTATCTGAGAAAAAAGAGGCGACAGCCCAGAGGGGCGGAGTAATGTGTTGCATACGGTATGCGTCCCCAGAATGTGTGTGTAAGAATGTTGGCGTTGGTTTTTGCATACCTTTCACCGATGGGTGGCCTTGTATTTATAGTAGATGTTGACCGAGTTGGATGGTGGTTGAGGCCCTTAGCCGCTTCCATTGGACCGGGATATTTCTTATTTTAATTATATCGGTTGGTGGGATATAGAAGGAAGTACATTTGCTTGAGATAATCCTCTTCTTTATTGGGGAGACCCAATGCGATGTCATTATTATTTTCACTTAGCCCAATGATAAGAGTTTGGTTGGATCGACGGGATAATATATTGCTAGAGGATATTCTATTTTACGTATAAGCGATGCAATCGGTTGTAGGATATCGGGCTTGATTCATTTAAGTTGTCCTTTGGACTGGCCCCTTGGACGCCGATTTGGGCCGTCTTGGGAGCACAGGTATTATTGCATTGGGCGTACCACTTCTTTGGGCTTGGTCGAGTTGGGCTGCTGAGCTATTTTTAAACCACATCGGTTGCCCCGACCACTGTGTCTGTTGGTGTGGGCAAGGGCTATGGTCTTCTCGTATCGGTTCTGCGGTTTCACGTGTATGTTCGAGGTTGGGCTGATTAAACCTTGTGTGATCATAAGTCTTGTGATAATGATGACCCTTAGGTTTTTCGCGCTTATTTCTCCCCATTTCTTTAGTTTCATGTTTCTTTCGTGGATATCTTTCGTCTTATGCATACGCTTCAAGGACCCTTTTCTTTTCACCGACCTCTGTTTACGCCTTTTTGCGCGGCCCAACTCTTCATTGTATTTCTGGGTCCATTGTGTCCATATCGCTTTGATTGGTACGACGAAACACTAGGGTTTAACCAGATTGGCTTTTATTTCTTGTCGCTTGTCTCCGTCATGGGTCCGGGTCGCTCTTCTTCTTTGCGGATTGGTGATGACTCCTCAGTTGTTGTCGGCTCTGTCTGAATTTGGAGATGCCTTGTTGGATTCGGCTATATCAGAACCACGAGCGTTGTTGAGCGCCTCATCTTCCGTGATAAGGGTAGCGAAATAAACCCTAATTACATATCTGGGGTCGAGAGTACCTTAAATCTGCCCCGGGGTCAACATCTTTGTGAATGTGGGACCTTGTAAGGTCGACCCTTCGTATGGGAGTACCTTTGCTGATCGTTATCGACCTCCCCCTTGTATACGAGTATGGGTCCCCGATGTCTTAACCTTTTATGCAGCCTTCGTGCCTAGGATAGTTTGTTTTTGAAATTAGCCTTTGACAGCCTTCGTTTTCCTCTGCACCCTTTCATGAAGAGGGTCTTGCTGACATTCCAACATTTGCCTCTCGACTTACTCCCAGCGGTTAGGGCATTTTGGTGGGGTTATTGGCTTCCTTTAGGGATAAAGGGCTGATCCACACAGCTTGGCCTTGTTTAACCGTCTTTTAGCCCCGAATAGGACCAAGGGCTTTTCTTTATTTTCAGGGCGTTAGGGGCTCCTGCGGTGATCTCTGATCTTCCATCTTCGCATAGGTCATGGAAGGGACGCTATTTCTTCGTTAGCGGTTTCAATTGGGAATATAATCCTTCTGACAAGGATGACACCCTGGGTGTTCCCACGGCCTGGGGCGCTCCTGATAACATTCATGAGTATTTGTACTTTTTTGGTATGACTTATCGCGAAGGTGGTCGGATGTTTCGATTTTGTACTATCTGTTTGTTCCGAGGCTCGTCTTGAACTTAGCGAAGATAACGTCATAGCCCCAGCGTTGAGGCGGGGGATATCCTGCTGCGTCATACGCGAGTGATAGGTCGGACATTCTGGTCCATCCTGTCACGGGGTCTTTACGTTCCTGCGCCCGGGTCTTTGCTGCTTTGCTACTGGATCTCTCAGTTGGGCTTGCTGGCGCTCTACCCGGGGAGATCTTGGTTCGTTTGGGGCGGCGTCTCGGAAGCCTCGGGTGTGAAAGGAAAAAGCAGAGCTCCATTGAGGAGCGGTAGGTTCGATAACCAAAGTTCAGAAGCTGGGAGCGCCTCCAGCTGCTCGAGAGCCAGAGCGGGTGTTGTCTCCTTTAGGCGAGGCTTCCGTGATTTTGAGCCCCCCAATTTCCCCTAAGCCCGACGGAAGGGCTAAAGACCCTTTAAGTGCGTGTGGGACGATCGTTGGTGGTTATGCCTATAGCAGGTACGGAATATCGCTGGAGAGTGAATCGCCTCCCTCGAGAGGCGACGAGGCTGAAGAGAAAAGCTAGAAAGCAAAGTCGTGGCTTAGGACTCTTTGCTTTCTAACGCAAACTCGCGACCAGTCTTGTCTCACTCCATCCTCGAGGACTCGGGCCTTGGGAGGTCGAAGGGCGATGCTTGTTGGCGAGCTTTGGCTTTATCCCTTGAGGGGGTTGCCTCGATGGGAGTCTATGGTGTGCTTGCTTCCATCTTTTGCCTCCGTCGGGCGTTATCTTCATGTTGATATGCGGATAGCCCTCATCTGAAAACTGGCCAGGGTAAACTAAGCGAAGCAAGCGGTGCGGGTATAAGCGAAGGGTGGCCTCATCGAGATGAGCCAGGGCTGCGAGACAGGCGCGACACATAAGCGAAGAAGTGGGAGCGACCGTCCGTTAAAGCATACTTCGTTGGCTCGTGCTCGGCGAGTAGGGAAGACGAGGGTCGAGTAGCTGGCGGCGACCCAGAAGGCGTGCTTCGGGGAGGTTTGAGAAGCGGTCGGGCTTCACAAAGTGATGATTTAGTGAGGCTAGGAAGGGCTGAGTCTGCTTAGGAAGTGAGCTTACGGTGGTTGAGGAGGAGCTCATTACCTCCCCGGGGGCGAAGCTGCGGGATCTTGAATTACGTGCGGTTAACGGTGATCACGAGATGATCATGGCCTTGACTTCGAAGCGGCTCGTCGCGAAGCTTCAGTACAAGAGTGTGCTAGAGGCCCCTTTCGTCGGGGAATCTTACGAGCCCAGTAAATTCGTGAGCGACTAAGCGAGGAATGCATGGGATGCACCATGGATCTTCATCGTGAGTTAGTTTAGCTTCCCAGAGGATGGGAGTCATTAGGCGGCGAGGACCGGGCCGATTAACAGTGGGCTTACGGGTGGCTCGCCTTTGGAAGTGTCGACGCATACTCAGATCTGGACTTTAATTTTGACCTCCCCAGTGATGAAGAGGCAGAGGAATCTTTTCTCACAGGACTATTCTTAGAGCTGAGTACTCCGTAGTGACCCGATTCCTCTTCGTCGTCAGTTCCTCCTGTGGGCGTCGATCTCCTATGTTTATGTTTGCACAGTGCAGGCTTTGTTGTTCATATATATATGTTCTCCTTTGGTCGGACACAGGGCGAACCACGTCAGTCTTTCTGAAACATATATATAAATATACTCTTTTTTTTTTTTTTTTTTTTATATCATCTGCGTTCTCATTGTAGCATCGTCGCTTATCTTCCATGATTTGAATGGCCCAGATTGAGGATCAGAGTGAGATGAATAAGCTCGTCAGACTTAGTCGCCGTGGCCTTGTAGGAGCTGGCCTGACTTGATTTAGTTAATATGTTGGAAGGGATTCGGTCGATGTCATTTGTTGAATGAAGGTCGTCCATGCGAATAGGAGCTCGCCCGTGTTGAGTGGGAAGAGCTCGTCGGAATGAATAATTGAGCGGGGCTCGTCCATGTTGTGTGATGGGAAGAGGCTCTTGGGTGGATAATTGAGCGAGGGCTCGTCCGTATTTGTGTGATGGGAAGAGCTCGTCAGGATGAGTAGTAAAGTAGAGCTCGTCCATGTTGAGTGATGGGAAGAGCTCGTCAGAATGAATGGTAAAGTAGAGCTCGTCCATGCTGAGTGATGGGATGAGCTCGTCAGGGTGAGCAAGAGCTCGCCCATGTTGAGTGATGGGAAGAGCTCGTCAGAATGAATAGTAAAGTAGAGCTCGTCCATGTTGTGTGATGGGAAGAGCTTGTCAGGATGAGTAGTAAAGTAGAGCTCGTCCATGTTGAGTGATGGGAAGAGCTCGTCAGAATGAATGGTAAAGTAGAGCTCGTCCATGCTGAGTGATGGGATGAGCTCGTCAGGGTGAGCAAGAGCTCGCCCATGTTGAGTGATGGGAAGAGCTCGTTAGAATGAACAGTAAAGTAGAGCTCATCCATGTTGAGTGATGGGATGAGCTCGTCAGAATGAATGGTAAAGTGGAGCTCGTCCATGCTGAGTGATGGGATGAGCGTCGGGAGTGACAAGAGCTACGTCCATGTTAGTGATGGGGCTTCGTCGAATTAATAATTGAAGCGAGGCTCGTCCGTGTGTGATGGGAAGAGCTAAGCGGGATGAGTAGTAAAGTAGAGGCTGGAGTCCATGTTGAGTGATGGGATGAGCTGGATTGGAATGAATAATAAAGTAGAGCTCGTGTGTTGAGTGATGGGATGAGCTCGTCGGAATGAATAGTTGAAGCGAGGGCTCGTCCATGTAGTGTGATGGGAAGGCTCGTCGGGAATGAATAGTAAAGTAGAGCTTCGTCCATGTTGAGTGATGGGATGAGCTCGTCGGAAAAATGAGTAGAAGCTTCGTCCATGTAGTGTGATGGGAAGAGCTGTGGGGAATGAATAATGTTAAGTAGAGCTCGTCCATGCTGAGTGATGGGTTGAGCTCGTCATAATGAATAATTAAAGTAGAGGCTCGTCCGTGCGGGTGATGGGATGAGCTCGTCAGAATGAATAATTGAGCAGGAGCTCGTCCATGTTGAGTGATGGGATGAGCTCGTCAGGATGAATAGTAAAGTAGAGCTCGTCCATGTTGTGTGATGGGAAGAGCTCGTCAGAATGAATAGTAAAGTAGAGCTCGTCCATGTTGTGTGATGGGAAGAGCTCGTCCATGTTGAGTGATGGGAAGAGCTCGTCAGAATGAATGGTAAAGTAGAGCTCGTCAATGCTGAGTGAGGGGATGAGCTCGTCAGGGTGGCAGGCTTCGTCCATGTTGAGTGATGGGAAGGCTCGTTCGTAGAATGAATAATTGAAGCGGGAGCTGCGTCCATGTTGTGTGATGGGAAGAGCTCGCGGGTGAATAGTAAAGTAGAGCTCGTCCATGTTGAGGTGATGGGAAGAGCTCGTCGAGATGAATAATGGGAGTAGAGGCTCGTCCATCTTTGGGTGATGGGATGAGCTCGTCAGGATGGCGGCTGATGGCTCGGTATTTATGTGTGGTAGTGATGCAGCTGGTGCGGTCGACTCTTGAGCGTGGCACGTGCGGAGTAGGTGGAGCTCGTCAGTGGCAGTGGCTCGGTATTGGGGCGAGTGGCGTGTGGCTGGCCCGATCGACCCGAGGCGGCGTGGCTGTGAGGAGTGAGTGAGCTCGTCAGGTGAGGGCGGCGTGGCTCGGTATTTGTGTCCTTGTTTGCGATGTAGCTGGAATTTCAGGTCGACTCTTGAGGCAGCGTGGCTGTGCGGGAGTGGGTGGGCTCGTCAAAGTGGCGGCGCTGGCTCCGGCCCATTAGGCCCAGTGGCGATGAAGTCTGGTGAAAGTGCGATCACGAGGCGGCGTGGCATGTCTTGAGGTAGGTGAGCTCGTCAAATTGAGCAGCGTGGCTCCGGGCGCTAAGGCAGTGGCGATGGCACGAGCTGGTCGGCTCACGAGGCGGCGTGGCACGTGGGTGGTGAGCTTGTCAAAGTGAAGCGGCG
Source organism: Tetrastigma voinierianum (assembly GCA_016808115.1). Lineage (NCBI taxonomy): Eukaryota > Viridiplantae > Streptophyta > Magnoliopsida > Vitales > Vitaceae > Tetrastigma > Tetrastigma voinierianum. The sequence goes on along the minus strand of JAEQBH010000911.1, from coordinate 4,897,821 downwards.
TGGCTCGAGGCGTGGCCTTGGTAGTTGAAGGAGTTTGATATGTTGAAGCGCTCCGTGTTGCTAGTTAATTTTCAGTTCTTGGAAAGGCGGCGTCTTTAATGCGGATTTATGAAATTTGGATCGATTGCACGAACTTTCGGAGAATACTGCGATCTCTTATAAATATCGGTTTCAACTTCGCTGTGAGGCTTGTTCTTTGTATAATGCCTGTGGAATGCGCGTGAAGTGAAGAGTCGAAGTTTGATCATCGTCATTTGGAGATTCTTCGAGATTTAGGTGTGTTGTTGTTCTTACACGCATGTGGGAGTTGTGTTTTCCTAGTCTCCCCCTTTATGGGAGTCATGTTATTCCACTAGCTCAGGTGCTAGGAATGCATCCGAGAGAGGGTGGCGCATCTTTCTTGTTGCTCTCTCTGTTTTTGTTCTTCTTCTTCCTCACTCCTCCTCTCTTTTCTCCCACATCCACCTCTTTTCTTTTCTCCTATCACCCCTTTTCTTCTACTCCGGCTTTTCATTACGTCTTTCTCCGCTGTCTCTTTTCCTTAGTCCCGAACTCTTTGTACCCTTTTCCTTTTCTTCTTCTCCTCTTTTCCACTTTCTTTTCTTTTCTCCCTATCACACCCTCTTTTTTTTTTTTTTTTTGGGGCTGTATCTTGAATATTACTCGAGATGTATCGAGGACCTGCTTGATTATGTGAATGTAGTCGAATTGAAATAAGAGACACTTTTGCTTTATGTCGATGTATCTTCTTATTTTGCCTTTTACGTATCTTATATATATGGCTTTGTTTGAGATGTCCCAACGAAAGATGGTCGATAACGTTCCATCGTCACACTGAGATCAGATAAGGCATTATTTAACATTACATCTTGACCTTCTTGGTAGAAGCGCTTAAGATGTTCGCATTCACGTATGTCGCAAGATTTTTCCCTCTTCTGTTTTGAGTTCATAATTGCCTGGTCTGATGACTCGGGATATGATGTATGGGCCTTCCCAGTTGGGGCCTAGTTTCCCGTGTGCCTGATTCTTCCTTGTTGGCAGGAGCTTCTTTAATACTAAGTCGCCTGGCATGTAGCTCCTGGGGTTGACTTTTTGATTATAATACCTCGCTGTCTTCCTTTGATACTCCTCCATACGCCTTTGAACCTGCTCGCTGATGAGTGCAAAACTCATCTATGTTTTGAGTTCATTTCACATGTTATTTTGTGCATTTTATATCCATATTCATGTAAAACTCATAAAATTTCCTCTAAACTTGGTTTGTAGGATTATTGATGAAAAGCAAAGTGATTTGGCAAGAAATGAGCAATATATTTCCAAAAGAAGAGTCATGAGAGTCTGCGTAGCTACTGGGAAGATTAATTTTCTGTACCATCTAAGAACATCAAATGGTTCAAATTCCCTCATGGCTGCATTCTACATTCAAGAGCTTTCCAACGAGTACTCACACGCCCCGTCAGGAGTTAAAGCGAAAGTTATGGCCCGAACAAGTTAGAAGAAAAACCGAGTTCAGCGTCCCGGGGAAAATTTGTGCGACTGAGGAGTATGTCGCGACGGGAGTATGTGCGTGACCGATGTCGCCGGCAGTGTCGTGACCGATGTCGCGGCGAGGGTGGTGTCGCGACGAAAACGCAATGTCGCGACGAGAAATCTGAAACTTGAAAAGTAGAAAATTGAGTTTTTGACCTAATTTCAAGCCCATTTCACCCTAGGACCATATTTATACTCGTTTTTTAGGTAAAGAGGCAAGCGGGAAGATTGGAGAGCCTCTCTCTTGGGGTTTCTCTCTCTAGACACCCATTTTCGATTTTACGTAGATTTTTATTTGTTTTTAGAATTTGAAGCGGTTTAGACGATTTTTGTTTCTATTGAAGGGATTTCGGTCTTTGTATAAAAGAGATTGAGATTTCACTAGGTTCGAATGAGGATTGAAGCTAAAAATCTGGATTTTCTCTCTCTCATGGGTTTTCTCTCTCTAAACTGCTCATTTTCTTAGTTTTTCTTGCAGATTTTTATTTTAATAGATCTTAGAATAGTTTTCGAGCAGATTTTTATTTCTATTGAAGAGATTTTGGTCTTTGTACTCGGATATTCAATTTATTTCTTGTTGAGGTGAAGATTTAAGCCCAAATCTGGGTTTTCTCTTCTTTCTCTTGATTTCTTTTCTTCATTTTCTTACTTTTGTTTGATTAGTGATGATTGAAATCGATGGAACATTAAACACCTACAGGGTTGAAGTTAATTGTTGAACATTGATTTGCGATTTTCGGTTATTTTGTGGGTTTGAAAAGGCCCGAATTTATATAGTGGTATAGTTCATATATTGAATTGTTCGGAATATTGGTAGCTTATACCCCTGAAATTGTATCTTTGCTTTCTGATTTCGGAGGCCTACGAGTGACACGAGAGATGGAGATTCTGAGTAAAAGCGGCAAAGTATGCTAGACTAATATCTTGGAGCTAATGAACTCTAGAAAATTACTTTGATAGATCACTAATTTACTCATGGTGTGAGGATTAATTAGATGATGTATCAATTTGTAGTTAATCGAGAGGTTTCGTCGATGAAAGGATCTTGATCCGTGTTAACAAAGATCTGATCAGGGAGATAGAAATTTATTAGATTTGAAGGACGAGATACCAATTACATTGGAGAAGGCTTGCATTATCTGTCTATGGGGTAAGAATTCTTGAGTCCTAGAAAGTTTGTGAAGTATTGAAAAAGAAAAACAATCAAATCTTAAAGAGTGCCAAATTTTACAAGTAGCTCTTTAGACCCATTTGTCCTGAAAAGGAATATGGATCTCTAACTAGTGAAATGTATAGTGTATGGAGAAATCCAAGCTATACTACATTGCTCTTGGACAAATCTAGCATTCAACACAATTGTTCGCGCGCTTTCAAAATCTGTATTTTGTAAATAATTATCCCATCCACAGTGACTCTCTTCATACCTTTTAGAGGAATTAAGTAGTTGTTTATTTGGTAGATTTTAGGATTAGTTTTAATCAGTTTTGTTTCAATTAAATTGATTTTATTTGACATCCTACTTGGTCGCCTAAATAGTGAAAGAGCCCTTGTAATCGGGGTGATCAAATTCCAATTAGAGAGAACCTCGATCCTCGGTAAGATGCGATATCAGGACTCTAGAGTCCACTTTATTACTTGTATGACCCGTGCACTTGCGGAAAGGGGTTGAGTGTAGTAATGCTTTCATTTCAATTTTGAGTATACTTACTTTGTTCCGTCAGGTTTTTGAGTATTTACCACATTCACTCCCTTGGCGTATTTTCACATATACATCGATTTGGTCGATCTCAGCGAGTTTTGGCTGGATTTGGGGGATTGAACAATAGTCCTTTGGTAATAGTGTCATAAATTTGTATATGTCTTTTGTGGTCATTAAGCGAGTTTTTGGCGGATTCTTGAGGATTAGACAATAGTCCTTTGGTAATAGTGTCATAAATTTGTATATGTCTTTTGGTCATTAAACACTCGCGTTTTTCTTCTAGGAGTTCTAAGTTTAGACGAAGGGCCTCGTCATTATGCTCCTCTCATGCTAACTCGACTCTTGGAGACTTTATTCCTATCTCAACGGGGGCTACGGCTTCTGTGCCAAAGGCTAGGGCAAATGGGGTTTCTGGGTTCTTGACCACATTATTAGATCCTGGCAAGCTATAATTGCCTCGGGAGTATTCTACTGACTCCTTTAAGATCTTCTAATTTGGTCTTCAGGCGGCCTTGAGGTTCGATCGTGACTTCGGCTGTCCATTCGATTGCGGATGTCTTTGGGGGCGAGTAATAATTTTTAATTAGAGCTCGGCACAAAATCTGAATTTAGCATTATCGGGCGCACCAGTTATCGATACAGGGCTTTGGGGATGCAGGCACGCATATGATGGCTCGCCACACGAAATTGCGGTATTTTTGCTGCGTAATTATGGCTAAAGGAGTTCGGCCGTACTTGGTGAAATGTCCATGTGACAATTGTAATTTGCTGTTGATTCGTGCCACGTAGAATTGATCGGAATCAACAAAATTTTATATCCTAAGTTTCTCTATTTGGTAGTCAAAACTCTTTGCGAGTATAATTAGTCTAGAAATTCGAACACGGGGGTTAGGTTTTCTTCGTACAAATGACTTACAGTGAAGGCTAAAAATGGTGAATTCAATTTGGATTTTTAAGGCTTGGTAAAACGGGGTTTGGGTGTTCTTGGCCAAGCAATGAAAAAGCGCAAATAGAACCATGAGTGTTGACCACTTGGTTTAGGGTTTTAAGGTAACCACATGTCCCCAGGGTATTTTTTCCTCGAGTTGGGGAGGATGACATATAGTCATTTCGACAGGATCTTGATTTAGCTTTAAAAACTAAGCCCTATGATTTTCCTTTTGAAACATAGCATTTAAATGACTTAATGTCTGGTGAAAACACATCTGCAAACCCTACTCCACGATAACTAGCGAGGAATGACTAGCTGAGCCTCCAATGGATCTAGTGAAAGTATCCATTGAACCAAAAGCTTGCCAAATACATTAAAGAGAGCATGCTTAAGAGATTTAACTTTAAAGTATGAGAAACGAGAACCTGAGAGCAACCATAAATACGTGCGTTAAAAACGGGGTAGTGAGTTACCTCCACACCTGGCTTAATGACCGTCCTCTTCAAGGAGGAGAGGTCTGCAGAACATCCTGCGAGTTGTCATCCTCGGAGGAGTGTTTTGGCAGCAAAAATGAAAAGAAAGGAAAGAAAGGGAAAGGAAGCTGCGAGAGCGCCTCCCGCTTACGTATATCAGAAATTCGATCTGTTGATTTGTACAAGCGAGACCCCATATAGATGCCAGTGTAAGGGATTACAAAAAAACCAAAATTGGAAGGTTGTGGGGTAAAATGGAAAAAACCAAAAGCAAAGCAAAGCGAAGGTGTAGCGTGAAAAGAGCGGCGGGGAGGAGCAGTCTTTGGAGGCTGGGAGCGATTGCCGCGGGAGGAAGCTTTCTGCGGTGGTGTTTCTTAACATTTGCTCTTCTTTCCTTCGATCTTTGATGCTAGCAATGTTGAGTTTGACTTGAATTCTTCGTGCTTGGATCGACTCAACAATTTTGGCATAATTAGCCTTTAGCAAAAATTACCCAAAATTTATATAATCGATCATTAAAATAGTAGGGACCTTAATGTGCAAATCGGGTTAATTAGCATGATTAGTACACAAGCACTCAAAACCTATAATAAATAGGGTTCAAAATAGCACTTTTGGGCACTAATCACACCCCCAACCTACACATTGCTAGTCCCTTGGCAATGTAAGAAAAAGAAGAGCATCTAACTGATAACAAAATTACGTTACAAAAGGTTTATGAGTTCAAAAGGTTGTGAATGAGTAGTGCCCTAGCCTAAGTAGGAATAATCAATACCGTGTCGATAACTATCATGAGAGGAATGAAGGCCATACAAAATTGAGTATTAAAGAGCCTCCTTCTTGGTGAATCAACGAAACTTCCACGAAAATCTAAGTGTTTTGTTTATCGGCTCTCGATAATAAAGCATCCAAAGCCCCTCTCCCCGACCTAGATACTACCACGACACAGCATGCTAACCAACCTAAATAGATCGGGACCCACACTCTTATTCCACAATTCTTTTTGTGTTGTAGGGTGCAAAGCTTTGAGGAATCGACCTCACGAAGTCCATGTAACGGGGGGATCTCTGGAGTGACTCCTTTTGATTAAGGTTTAGGGCATGTGTAGGATCTTTCGACCCATGAAACTCTGAGGTTTCACCGGACTTGAATGATTTCGAGACTCCGGCACCTACAGCTTGCTAAACTCCACCCATCCACCCATGTAGCCGAACACTAAGTCGGTGAAGCCCCTGACCAGGTGAAGGTTTAGGGCCTTGCAGCGGGTTTAAAGGCTTTCGCCGTGCTACCCCTCGAGGCCCAGGTGCTCGGGTTTCAAAATGAAGCGTTGCAATTTTTATTCTTTTCTTTTCATTTCTTTTTCTTTTTCTTCTTTTGCTTTTCCACGGGGGTCCTTAACTTTATTAAAAGTGATTAAATGAAACTAGGGTAGGTTATGCAAAGTAAAGGAGGTTGCCACGAGTTTTTCGGCCCCATCCCATTTGAAATCTAATGTGCTCTGTGTGTGGTTAACTAAAGGTGGAAGAAAAGGTGAAATAAAAAAGAATTCAACTAATCATTCACTCAACTAAGCATGGAACCAATCTAACATCAATAGAATTGGACAAAGCTTGATTTTTTCCAAACCACGAGGTTAGGCAAAACCCGCAAAATTTTTTGTTGCAAGGGGCGAATTTTGAAAAGTAAGTATAAGTATAAGCAGTTTATAGAAGGGGACCCGGCCAAGCCCTTTGAACATCACAAAATGGGCTTGCACAAAATAACAAAACATAAATACAAAATCCACTTCCTTTGCTAACTCTCCCTAACCCCGAGCATCTACGTATCAGAAATGGGGTTCGGATTGGAAAATTAAAAGGAGTGTTACCTCATGATGAGATGTGATCATTGCTGAAGTAGGATACCTCACAAGCTTTCCATCGACACCTTGTCACTGGTTTGGGATTCAAATAAGCAAGTTAGGAGAAAAGAAAAAGGTGACCGAGTTGGACCATTTTTAAAATTACACCTTCATAAAAGTGTCAAAATGTTCTTTCTTGTCATATTTGGATTCTACACTCTCTAGCTTTCAACGGTACGAAACTAAAAGCGAGTTGGGATGAAAAGTTATGAGCGAGAAACGTAGATTAGTTGTGGGACATGTGAAAATTTTCATTAGCCCAATGAAAATTTTCATTTGGAAGGCTAACGAGAATTCGCTAGCTAGCGAGAAAATTAGGCATATCGTATGTTTGCGAAAATTTACGTATCTAATAGCAAAAAATTTTTGATTTTATTTTTTTCAAATAAAATAATTAATAATTAAAAATAAATAAAAATAATAAAATAATAAAAAATAAAAATAAAAACCTTTTCAATTTTTATATATTAAAAGCAATTTTTAAATTTTTATATATAATAAAAAAAGTTATATATATATATATATATATATATATATATATATATATATATATATATATATATATATATATATATATATATATATATATTTTTTTAGAAATAAAAAAAATAATATATAAAAAAGAAAAAACAAGCGATTTTTTTTATTTATTTTTATAAAATATAAAATAATAAAAAAAAATTAAAAAAATTAAAGGAGACAACATTCTGATTTTATTAAGAACATTTGTATAACATAGGTACGCTAAACCTTTGTTCTGCGAAATTTTCTATTTATTTGTCAGCAAGAACTATTAAGTATGAAATTTCGCCTCTAGCGAAATTTAAGTAACCTAGCGAATTTCATCTTATGTGAAATTTTAAGCATTTCGCTAGAATTGAAATTTTAAAAACTCTATAGTTCTTCCATGATACTGCGCTTCTGTGATTTTTTAATCCCGAGGCTTCAAAATTTGCACAAAATATGTAAATTAACACAAGAAAAATTAGGAAAAAGTGCGAGAAAATCAAATTAATTTAAAAACATAAAATTAACTAAAAAATTAGATAAAACCTAAGAAGAAAAATTACTTGAAAATCAAAATAAAATCTGATAAAATAAAACAAAACAGACAAATTAAAACAAAAGTGGGGGAGACTTAGAAATGCGAGGTTCGGATACTCAAATCGAACCCGACACCCAAAACAAACCAACACATGCCACCATCTTAGTATGAGTATTTGCTTGTGCCTTTGATGCATGAGTGGCAGACATATGCAGGGGCCACTAATCTCTTGAAGTTTTGCATGGCATGCAGTGATGGGTTGGACTTACCTTTGGGAGCAGGTGCTTCAGATGTTGGTTGTGATGCAGGTGAAGGGAGAATATACACTTAATTAGTGGAGATTTGTTGGCGTGGGCATTTAGTGGCAGGCGTGCGATGGGAGTTCGATTTCAAGGGGTGGTTGAAGGAGTAGCTTTTGTGGCTCTTTCCACGCTGCCCTTGCCCTCCTCGATTGTCACCTTGATTTGTTTCTTCTTTTGTCGAGAGCGAAAAAATTAACACGGTCGGGGCATCCTGCTTGGAGTTCCTCGGGGAGCTTCCTCTGCGATTCCATTTTCAATTCCTCACAAATTTTGCACTTGAACACTGCTCATCCAAAATTGTTCAGTCAAAGCACTCATCCTCTAGATTCTCTTCCCCTTGCGATCAAGGCTGGCAGGAAGCATTGAAATTGACATTCACGGGCTGCCGGTGCGGCCCATTTCACTTTGAAACCCATCTAATTTTTGTTCCAAGGGGTTCTCCACAGCATGAATTTTTTGGCTCAATTGGGCATTGATTTCCTTTTGTTCTACCACAGCATCACTCACTAGTTTGGTAAGGTCCAGAATGGCCTGCTCAACTGGAGAAATTAATTGTGGTGGTTGTGGTGGCTGAGGAGTTGAGGTATACTGTGGAGGCACCATGTAGGAGGGTGCACTCATCCATTGGTCTCTATAGTCCCTCATGGATCTAGGTGGGTTTGGATTTCTCTCAGGTTGTTGCCACTGCCATGGAAGGTTCCTGTAATCCCTCATTGACATGTATGATCTAGGGTTTCTTTCTACTAAATATTCACTATATTGTTCTCCCTCTTCCATTTGATCCGCAGTCCCAGTTTTCACTTAACTGTCTTGGATTGCTTGCATGAGAATTTTGATCCACTAAAATGGATTCACATGCCATGAGACCCAACAAAAACAGATCCTGCTAGTGCTTGTTTTTTTATATGAAATGAAAAGAAAATGTAGTAAAATATAAAAGCAATTCACCGAGTACTTGTGATGAGGATCCATGAGTGTTTCCATGACTTCTCACTTACTTATTTAGGGCACCATCCTGACTGCGGCTATCCATTGATTAGATTGCCCGCAGGTAAGGGTGATAGGAATCAAATGAAAATTTATATCCTAAGTTCCTCCCTCTACTTAGTAGTATTTACTAGTATAGTGGTCTGAGAATTCGAAACGCGAGGATGGGTTTTAACCGTACCAAAATGACTTACAGTGAAGGCCAAAAATGGTGAATTCAATTTGGATTTTTAAGGCTTGGTAAAAACAGGGGGGTTTTGGGTGTTCACTATTGAAGCTTGAAAACAAGAAAAAGCGTAAAATAGAGGCACTTGAAGTGTTAGGCCCTTTGGTTTAGGGTTTTAAAGGTAACCATGTCCTAGGGTATTTTCCTCGAGTTGGGGAGGATGACTATAGTCATTTCCGAGAGCCCAGGGATCTTATTTTAACTTTAAAACTAAACCATATAATTTTCCCTTTTGAAACATAGCATTTAAATGGGCATAAATGTCCACTAACAGTGAAAACACATCTCTAAAACCTGCTCCGATAACTAGCGGGAGACAGCTAAGCTGACCTCGATGGATCTAGTGAAAGTATCCATTGAACCAAGCTTGCCAAATACACATTAAAGAGAGCATGCTTAAGAGATTTAACTGAGTAGAAGCGGGAACACAAACAAACCATAAATACGATGCGTTAAAAGCGGGGGAGGCAGTGAGTTACCTCCACACCCTAATATGACCATCCTCTTCAAGGAGGAAGAGGTCTAGTAGAACATCCTCTGAGTTGTCATCCTCAGTGTTTGGCAGCCCGAGAAAATGGAAAAGAAAAGGAAAAGAAAAAAGAGGAGGAAAAGGAAGGCTGCGAGCGCCTCCAAACTACTTGTATGTCGAGAGTCGATCTGTTGATTTGTCTGGCGAGACTTATATAGATGCTCGGTCATGAGGAAGTTACAAAAAAAAAACGAAATCGGAAGGGATTATTACGGGGTAAAATGGAAAAAAACCCAGCAGCAAACGAGGGTGTAAGCGTGAAAAGCGAGGAAGCAGGCGGCGGGAGGAGCGATCTTGGAGGCTGGGAGCAGTGCTCGCGGGAGAAGCTTTCTGCGGTGGTGTTTTCTTAACATTTGCTTTCTTGCCATACGATCTTTGATCTGCCGATGTTGAGTTTGACTTGAATTCTTTGTGCTTGGATCGACTTCAGCGATTTTGGCATAATTAGCTCATAGCTATGAAATTGCCACAAAATGCGATCATTAAAATAGTAGGGACAGCAATGTTCAAATCGGGTTAATTAGCATGATTAGTACACAAAAAGCTTTTCAAAACCTATAATAAATAGGGTTGAAATAGCACTTTTGGGCCTTACAAAGCATCGCTTACCCGATGGGCGGGGGCCCCCGATATATCAAACCCATTGTTGGAAAGGCCAGGGACTTGTGATTGATGTTAAGGGTTCTGACGGGAGGCGTGAGATCTTGGCGTGCTCCTGGCAGATCCTGCATTTCTTGACTAGATCGGTCGCATCCTTGAGTATGGTTGGCCAGTAGTATCCTTGCCTTAAAACTTTTCCTGCTAATGCCCAGGCTCCGATATGATTCCCGCATACACCCTCGTGTACCTCTCTCAGCACGTACTTGATGTCTCTCCGCGATGCATTAGAAAGGAGTGAAAAATCTCGCTTGTAAAGACTTCCTTTATGATTAGTGAACACAGTGACCTCGCCCTTATTTTCTTTGCTTCTTTCGGGTCGTCGGGGTAGGCTTAGATCTATTATATAATAGTTAAATGGGGTCCATCGACTCGGCTCGGACTCTGTCAGGCGGTGTCATGCTATAAGGATCGTGAGGGGTTCACAGTATTGCCAGGGTGTCGACTTAGGAGTCTTCTTGTGAAATTTGTGGCTAGCCATGAGGCGTGCGCTCGGGAATTCTGCGGTGCAGGGACATGTTTGACTTGAACCAACACAAATTTCTTTAATAGATCGCGGACCTTTGGGAGTATAGAATCATCGTTTCACTTTTGGCTTAGGTCTCTTATTTGTGCGTCCACCAATTTAGATTGCTTGTATACCTGGCGATCGACCTGGTAATGAATGGGCGAGGTTGAGGCTGCTTTATCATGACCTCATACCGGCCTCGTTGTTGAAGCATGGAATCCAAATACGAGTGCATATTCAGTATGCATCCGCCAGTGAGTTAAATTAGACCCAGCCCCACTTCCTTGCGCATTTGAGGCTCAAATAGAGAGTTTCCGGTTGGGAGGGTCGTTCTTTTCGTGAGTGGTGCGAGCAAGTTACGTCGGGTGAATTCCATGAGAGTCGGCTAGGACATGTGCTTTATGGGTTTTGGCTTGTATACGTCTTCGAACTCGCTTAGCTCTATGGCCCTTCATCGACCTCCGGGAGGCTTCTAGTTTGTGCAACCTTGCTTCATCGGATGCAATGGGGACTTCTATGGTGTGAGCACGGAAGCTGAGACCCGGAGCTACGGTGTGGTTGCAGTAGTAGTATTAGTTTTCCATTCTCGGGTACCTCTCCTGGCTCCATCTCAGCTCTACATTCTGATAGTAGGTAGGTGTTGTGCTCGTTCTTTGTCTACGGCCAGTGCTATGAGTCGAGAAGTCGAGACCTTGCGATGATCTGAGTGGGGAGTTCTCCCTCGGCAGGGAGCTTCTTTAGAATGGTGGAGAACTCGGATACATTTTAATGTAATGTCTTCTTCGCGCCATCCCGTTGGAAGGCCTTCTTGAGAACTTTGAAGAAGAGTGGCACTTCATCTTCGCCTGGATACCGTCGGCTTAGAGAGCAATCGCTACGTCAATCGTTGGACTTCCTTTATTCTGATGGTGATGGCATGTCGAGCTACGACCTTTATTTTATGCAGGTTTGCCTCGATTCCTGTGGTTGACTATGAAGCCCGAAATTTTGGCGACACGCGGCGCATTTAGGCTGGAGTTCAGCTTCATGTTGTAATTCCTTAGGATCTGGAACGCTTCTGAGAGGTGAGGGATGTGGAGATTGGGCGTAGTAGTTTTACCGACATGTCGTCTGCGTATCCTCCATAGTTGCGCTATCTGTACGGAACATTCGGTTTACTAGCCTGCGGTAGGTCGCTCCTGGTTCATGTGAGCGACGATCCTTTCGATGTGATAAGTTCCTGAAATTTGTGTGAAAGGAGTCTTTTTCACCAGTGCCAGGGTCCATGCTAATCGATTGTAATTTGAAAATGCGTCAATGGCTGAGAGAAGTTATTGGCCGCGGTGGCGTCCACGATGAAAGGTCGATCCTTAGCGAAGGAAGGCGTCGCCGGGCACGCCTTGTTATGTCGTGAAGTCGTCACAGTCGCCACACTTGCCATTTGTTTTTAAGCGAAGACGGCGTTAATGACCACTTGGGATATTCTACCTCCCTAATCGCTCCTGCTTGGAGAAGCTTGCCGATTTCCTTGTTGATGGCTTTCTGCCTTTCTGGCTCGAAGCTCCTGCGCTTTTGTTTGACTGGTTTGAAGGATGGGTTAGTGTTCAACCTGTGAGTAATTATTGTAGGATCGATTCCTCAGTATTGCTGTTTCCATGAAAATGTCTACGATACGTCTTAAAGGTGGTGAGGAGGTTTTTGGGTCTCGGATTAGTCTACTGCGTGATGGGCGAGATGTTCAGGAGTGGGTGTCTAGCGTGCCGGTTCTAGTTCCTCCGAGGGCTCGGGTCGGGTGAGTATCTCGTCGCGCATGTCAAGCTCGTCTACATTCACGTTGTCAACTGCCCTTTGTTTCATGGAGGCGGTGTAGCATTCCCTGGCCACTCGCTGATCTCCTCGGACCATTCCTACACCATGTATGGTTGGAAATTTGATTATCATGTGATACGCGGAGGGGATGGCTTTTATTGCGTTGAGGAGGGGTGCCAGCCTGTCATGTTATAGCCAAATGAGCGTCACGATTAGGAACCTCGTTTGTCGTCGTCGCTGTGGGGGCTTTCTCCCGGGGTGCTGAGTTAGATGGAGCCCGATAGTATGCCTTCTCTATTTAAAACCCCGCGGATGTGTGTTGAGCGGGATCTAGCTTTTCTCTCCCAGTACCCGTTTGTCGAAAGTGAGCGAAGATGATGTCGTTGAACTCAGTTATCAATTAAAACGGTGGGTATTGTGTTAGCTACGATCGCGCAGACTCCCTGATGGGTCGTCATGGGATCTTGGCGGCATCCCTCAGTGCGAGTCGGAGAATGTGATGGTAGTGTCAGTCAATTTGTTTAGTTCTTGCTTGTATTTCCCTCGTCTCTGTGAGTCGTGCTACGCGAGTGGGCCTTACGTGAAGCCAGATTCTCCTCCTCCTGCGAATCCTCCAGGATCACGTGGATTTATCCAGGGTTGCGATCTTTGGAGTTCTTAGTTTGTCGAGGTGGGTTGTTGTTGAGTCGAGCACAGTTACGATTCACGGACGACTTTGGAGCTGATCCCAGGCTTGGTTCCCCGGAGATATGAAACGTCGGAGATATCCGCATTGTATTAAGTATTCTATCTCTCTTTAGGTTAGCACAATTGTACGTGCGATGTCAGTAATCCTATGGAACTACGCAATATTTGGAAGTTGTCACTTATGGCGGGATGCGTTTCATCCGGAGTTGGCCATCTCGGGAGCTACTTTCGTTTGCACCTCATGTAGGACTGTGACAGAGGTGCATTGGGGTGTGAAGTGCTAAGGCGGTAGAGCGTCGTCGTCTCGGATTGTTGTGGACGGACGGTCTGCGGATTTCCTCTCAACTTTTAGGGGATCGTTCTCGATCTTTCTTGGGGATTTATCACAGTGGGTCTTGCCTTTTAGGACTTCGTCCTCGCCAGTTTAATAATTGCACTTTTTCTTCTGGTGGAAGAACTCTCTTTCTTTGATATTAGGGCCTCCTCGCCGTTTATGTATTTCTCTGCTTTGGCGAGTACTTTGGCCATGCTTGCTTGCGGGTTCTTCGAGATGGAAAGTATCAGTCTTTCAGTTGTATACAACCTGCAATGAATGCGTGATAGCGAACTTCTCATCGGGTATGTCATTTTCGGGGACTCGGCGTTGAACCTTTACGTATGATTTTAAACTCTGGGAGCCACATTTGACACTCGACCAGGATGGTAACTTCCGGCTACATGCCTTGCAGCTCCGTGGGAAGTGGAGCCGAAACGCGATGGATAGTTTTTGAATGGCTGAGATGGATGAAGGAAATTTACATTGAACGGACGGTACGGCCCTTTTAGTGTAGTGGCGAATGCCTGCATCATACCAAGTCCTTATACCCGTGTAGCTCCATCGATTTTGTAAGAGTATTATTAAGGTGATCGGCGGGTCTTTGGCTCCAAATCGAATGTTTATTGTGGCATTACGAACCGGCCGGAAGGGAAGTGCTGCCAGGCGTGAAGGGAGACTCGGTTTGTTCTGTCAAGACTAAGGTATCCATAGTATTCGGGGCGCGTCTTCAACCACCTCCTTCACACTACCGAGCCCCCGCTGAAGACTAAACCTCTCGCTCCCATGTCCGCTCTCCCCCCGCTCCCGGGGTCGAGGGTGATGTGGTGCTTCGCTCGCGACCGCCCCGAAAGGCATCGCTTCTTTTTCTCCTCCGCAGGGGCCAATCGGGTCCGTGCCCCGGATCGGCCGACTCTCGCTTCGCTTCGACGCCACGGAATGTGTCGCGACCGTGGCTGTTTCTCGAGGAGGAAGGTCCCCGGGTCTTCCCGCCCGTCAGATTCCGTGGATGTTGCAACCGTCGTGTTGTTCCAATTCTTCTATCGCGCATCGACGCAGGCGAAGTGCTTCCACTTCGTCAGACGGCCAGACGCTCGCCGCCCTGTTGCGCTCGCATTCGCGCTCGCTGATCCCCGTGATCTCGCGATTGGCGCTGCTCTCGCCAGGTTCCTGTTGATAGCACAAGAATCGGTAGAAATCACCATTATATTTATAAAGGAACCATCGCTCGCACGCATCGCCAATCGACGATGCTTTTTCAACCTAACCTGGGCCGGAGCGTGTAGGGCCGGGCCGGTCGACCCGATTGCTCAGGGGCTGGGATGCAGGCGTCTGGATTGTCTGGGCTGAGGTAGGATCGTTGCACTGCTGATCTGCAGGCTCCGGACGTAGCACTCCTCTGCAAAAACAAGGAAGGGGGGTCGGCGAGGGCTTCGCCCGTGGCCGCTCCGATGCCTAAGTCAGTTTTCTATCTGAGAGAAAAAAGAGACTGCTTAGAGGGCGAATGTGCGTATACGAGTATGCCCAAGAATGTATGTAAGAATGTTGGCGTTGGCTTTGGCGCATCTTTCACCGGGTATGGGTGGCCTTGTATTTATAGTAGATGTTCAACCATTGACGTGGTGGTTAGAGCCCTTCCCATCGGGACTCGATATTTCTTATTTTAGTCCATATCGGATTTGGCACAGATATAGAAGGTCGCTTGCTTGAGATAATCCTCTTCTTCTTTATTGGGAGACCTAACTGGCGATGATCTCGTATTATTTTCCCCTTCCTTATTGATAAGGTTTGGTCGATCTAGATAATATATCAAGTTAGGGATATTCTTATTTTTCTCGTATGAGCGATGCACAATCTGATTTGTGGTGATATGTAAATTCCACCATCTCAGATCGGCTCCTTGACCTGGCCCCTCGGGCCTTCCACCGCCTCTGCACCGTGAGCCCGGTATTGCATTGCATTCACTTTCGGGGCTTGTCGCGCCGCAAGCCTATTTTTAAACCCTATCATATATATATATGTACTGCCAGTGACACTCATCGATACCGTCCCACAGGCGGACTTAAGATGCCAATAGCACGCTTGTTCGACTCTTGGCTGGGTATACCAATTTATTCTTAACTCGAATTTTAACTAACATTCTTTTTAAGGACATTAAAATTATTCAATACAATTTATATTAGTGTATATATATATATATATATATATATATATATATATATATATATATATATATATATATATATATATATATATATTTGTATGCAAATAGAACATTTTCACGTTTATGCAATTTTCTATACAAATTCGTTTCACAAGCAATTGCCTCAAATCACTTAAAACAAATCATTTGAACACAAATCAATATGCACTTTTCATTAATCACTCTCGGCACTAACTGGTTTCAATTATTCAAATATTTTAGAAATAGAGAGAGAGTTTGAGAACAAACCAAAAATCGTCGCTTTGATTCCAATCTTCAAAATCTTGACTTCAATGAGGGTTTTCCTCCTCGTTAGCCACTATTCAAATACAATGACAATCACATATTAATCGGTTATTCTAGGAGTTTTTGGTTAGGGTTGATGTCTACCCAATACTCCTTCACTTGTGAAATTTTCTAGGGACACATGAGCCATATTTTTCTCATGCTTCCTTCAATAAAATTATAGCTCTATGAGTCTATTTTTAGTAGAAATTGGAATAATCTCATTTGGATCACCTAAACTCAAGTTACGGCATTTTAATGTCAAACTGGTCGGTATGCCTAACTCACTCGGTTACCTACTATTGTTCTCATTTTAGGGGTCTTAACTCCATATATTGGTAATGGTTCCTTCTACTAATTTGAATCTATGGTTCTAAGGTTTCTTCTCCAATTTGAATCATCCAATTTGGATCACCAAAACTCAAGTTATTGCATTTTTACATCCGCATTACTCCAATCTGTGGTGTGCAAGAATCAAATTACCTACACATAGCTTCACTTTGAAAGATTTCTAGGCACTTTGGGGTAACAATTTGCATACACTTACTTCAAGTAACTTATTCCCCTAGAAGTCTATTTTACCCATAATTTTGAATCACTCAATTAGGAGGAGTGAAACTCAACTTATGGCCAAAACACCATAACAACACCCAAAACAGAGCATACTCGTGAGCTACCTAAACTCACCTTTTAAGCCCACTGGTTTCCAAAGCTACAATTTGCTCCTGGTCCCTTCTATACATTTGTAGCCCTATCTCTTATGGTTCTTTACAAATTGGAATAACTTCATTTAGATAATTATAACTTAACCTATAGCCAAAACAAGAACAGGGGTTTTGACAAATTTTTGACAGCATTTCCTTTGAAAACCCAACATTATCCTTTTTACAAGCATTCCTCAAAACCAATCCAAATCAATCAAAACAATGCAAAACAACCTCAAACTGAACTAAAACCATCAAAGAACACTTTTATACCACATTTGGGGGTTTTATTGCTTCTCCAAACACGTAGAAAGGGGGGTTAGGGTTTGGCTTTTTCATACCTTAAATCTTGATTCTCTTTCCTTTCTTCTTCCTCCTTCTTCTTGATCAACTTGTCCCTTGATTACATGGAGAAGAAATCCCAATTCCCTCTCCCTTTCTCCCAACCGGATGTTCCCTAGCCTTTCTCCCTCTTTCCCCTTTTTGCTAATTTGAGAAATGGCATTTTAAAAGATCAAATTTGGTCTTAAGTCTTAATTCTTCATAAGGCCTTGTTTGGCCTTCTCATTAAATCCACTTTTCTCATTTTTGCCATTTTACCACTTCATTTCACTTTCATTTTCATTTAATTTCACTTCATTTACATTTTGGCAATTACATTCTTCATTTATGACCCTTAGGTCCCCATTTGACATTTTTACCAAATTTATTTGGCTTCCTATAAATTTTCCGGGTTGTATATTTTTTTCGTTCTTAGAATTTAAATTCCAGAAAAATTTCATTTACTTTATTTTATACCCTGAACATGTTCTGAAAATGTTAGGGTATTTTTACGACGTTACAACTCTCCCCTCCTTAAGAAAATTTCGTCCTCGAAATTACCTTTATTGAACAATTGGGGATATTGATGCCACATAACTTCTTCGCTTTCCTTCCTCGGTCTTATTTCTCCACAGCGCTTTGCCTAGTGGGATTCGCTTGTTCCACAATTCTTTCACTTCTTGAGCCAAGATCTCTACTAGCTCTTCCTCATAGGTCAAATTTGGTCTCAGCTCAATTGTCTCCGAAGAGACTACATGTGACGGGTCTGATCGGTACCTCCGTAGCATGGACACATGAAACACATTATGGATCTTTTCTAATTTTGGAGGTAGTGCCAAACGGTATGCCATTGGACCCACTTTTTCGATCACTTCATAGGGGCTAATAAATCTAAGGCTCAACTTGCCCTTTTTCCCAAATCTCATCACCTTCTTCCAAGGCGATGATTTCAAAAACACTTGTTCGCTAACCTCATATATTTTCTTTTCATGTCGGCATATGATTTATGTCTATCAGTGGCCACTTTAAATCTTTCTCTAATTATTTTCTACTTTTCTTCCACTCAGATCAAGTCGAAAGCACCTACCTTTTTTTTTTTTTTTTCTCTCAATTCCGTCCAACACAACGATGTTCTACATTTTCTTCCATATAAAGCCTCGTAAGGCGCCATTCCAATACTCTATTGGAAACTGTTGTTGTACACAAATTCAACTAAAGGGATGTGTCTATCCTAACTACCCTCATAGTCGTCGATCACAGAACTCCTTAGCATGTCTTCCGTAATCCGACCATTCTTCTTCGGATTGTCCATCCGTCGGTTGAACGCTATGCTGAAATTCAACAGTGCTTAAAGCCTCTGCAATTTTCTCCCCAAAATCTCGAGGTAAACCTTCTTGAATCTCGCTATGAACAATGGGCATTGAATCCCATGCAACCTAACTACTCGATGTACAACTCTTGCTAACTTATCGTTTAATTGCTCCGCTCACCGTAGGCAAAGTGACGACTTGGTTAATCGGTCTACTACGACTCCAAATCCCAGTCATGCTTCCTCCTGGTCAATGGTAACCCAACCATAAATCCATGGTGATTCTCGTCCCATTTCCACCCGGCATTCTAATAGACTCAGTAATGTCCCAAAGGAACTCTCGATGCTCGCTCTTCACTTTTTTCGACACTAAACACTTGGTCACGAATTCTGAAACATCTCTTTTCATTTCGGACCACCAGTACGAAACCTTTAAATCTTGATACATCTTTATGCTACCCGGATGCATAGCAAAAGATCCACTGTGTGCCTCTTCTAGAATGACTTTCTTCAATTCACTATCATTGGGTACACAATGTAAAACCCAGGAAAATTCTAATTTTTTGAAAAAGGGTAAAATGGTAATTTCAGTCAAAATTCGAAAATTTTCTAGATCTCAGATGATGAAATGGACTTCACCGTTAGAATCGTCTCGCAAAATCTAGCTACTACGTCGAATTTCGTCGAATTTTGAGAAAGTCGGAATTTCAAGTTTTTCAAGATACTAGGTGTCGAGTGCCGTATGACGGCTTGTGAAAGACATGTGATGTGACAAAAGTCACCTACTACATGTACCCATGTGACACATGTTGCATGCTTAGTGAGATGATGGAGATGAATGACTTAGATTAAGCCATGTGTCAAAAATCCAAAACTTAAGGACACAAATGAAATTATTGAAAAGTTTAAATGAATAAGACAAGAAGAAATAGTCTTCTTCTTCTCCAAACAAGAGAAAACGTGCAGTGAGGGTGTGTTTCAGATTTTAGAGAGAGAAAGTGTGACTTCTCTCTAGATTTCCCGACGTTCGGACCGTCGGTTCTCGTCGGACCAAGAAGCAAAGTTGCTCTATATGGCAAGGGCTATGCGTGGGCACTGATTTTGTGGAGTTTCGACAACTCCAAGAGGTAGAGATCTTTTCCTACTTGGTTTATTCTTTGGCTAAGAGCCATTTTATGGATGGGGATTGTTGAGGCCTCGAGGCGTGCTTTCAGGGTCTCAAACCTTTGAACCGAGAGGAAGAAACTCATTTCAGGTGGTCGCGGTACAAGGCCAACTCGAGGGTTTCACTGCTCACGGATTCGCTTGTGATTTTGTGTGGTTTGGGTGATTCAAAATGAATTGCTTGATTGGTTAATTAGCCCATTTGAGTTAATTTTGGTGTTATTGTTGTAAATTGAATAACATGATTTATGTGAATTAATTGTGTTAATATATGCATGTAAATATATTAGCATGGATTGTTTGGAATTGGCATAATGCATTCCATATGCACCAGGGCACCTTAGAACAATAGGTGTGAGTGCATTACATGAAAATGAAACGATTGTGAAAGGAATTTCAAGGAAGATTTTCCGGAGAATTGCCTTGGAGAGTGGTCCAACAGTTCATCTCGGAGGCAGACCCATGACTGTTCGAAAAAATTATCCAGCAATTTGCCTCGGAGGGTAGTCCAATATATTTACCGAAACTCGATAGTGGCCTTTCTGCACCATGCTTTATTTAAACTGCATTTTGCCTGATTTGGCTAGGCAATGTGAGGGAGTTATAATCTACATATTAGAGATCGCATAGACATTCAAGTGAGATCACGTATTTGTCAGTGTGATTGTTTGCCATGACATGTGCACTTATAGGTGGGGAAGTAACCTGCGTAGGAAATTATCACTACTGCATTACTCACCTTGTCGAGGATCATTATTTCAGTAATGGAGGTATTGAGGACAACGCTCACTAGAGGCTCCGCTTTTAGAAGAAAGCCTGACAGGGCTGTATTCATTTTGTGTAACATGTATTAAAACTCTAAATTTTGATATATGTTTTGGTTAAGAGTAATGTAATAACTCTTGAACTATTGTTATATAGTTGATGTATTCTTGATGAGTATTGATGTATGGGCCTAAGTGGCCGTTTTTACTCATGTACATGTCTCATGATATGAGACACAATATTCACAGCCGACGAGACACTCCTGATCAGCGTCACAAATTCTGGTATCGCAGCTTAAGTATACGAATACCTAGGACTCGATGGGAAACGGGTTAGATCATGCATCCATTGTCCATTTTGATGAATGGTGTGTATGACATGAATTGTTGTGTATGTATTGTGTGAATTGTGTGCTTAGTGAATAGCACACAGGAAAAAAAAATGTGTTGAGGAGAAATGTTTTTTTTCCTGAGGTTTTATAGTGTGTGAAACAGGAAAAATAAATAAAATAAATTTTTATGAATTTATTTGGTCCTACTGGAAAATAAAAGAAAAAGAATTTTTTTTTTTTTTTATGGTCTTCCAGCAGGTGGAACAAATGAAAAAAAAATGATGTGAAAAAAAAAAAAAACAAATGTGCAGAGGTCGGATGGGCTATCGCCATTTGTCAGGCCGGGTCACGATAATGTGGAATTGTATCGCGATTACGTGGTTGGTGAGGCAGGCCTGGGCGTGCGATAGGAGGCGTGACATGGCCGGGCTGGCATGCAAAGCAGACGCCACGACACTGGCCAGAGGTTTTACGACACGCCACCACACTAGGCAGAGCGACGCCGCGCACGCACGCCAGCCGCCGTGGGGTGTGTCGCGATACAAATGGGCGTATCGTGATAGGAGGGCAGCCTGGATGTTTGGTGTATCGTGAGACAGGCTGTGACACAGCGCCCAGCAACGCTGCGATACGGCCGAGCATGCGCCACGATACGATGCAGGAGGCGCGCGATGCGGCCCCTGAAGGGTCGGATACAGCGCCGCTCATACATGACATACGCGCTGGGCATACAAGCGAACACAGCCGGGCACAGTACGCGACACGGCTGGGGAAGGGTCACGACATTTGCCCAACGCGCGCCACTACACGGCGCTGTGTGAGCCAATTGCGGCGTAGCCCGCCAAGGGTGGGTGCACCGTGCACTCTAATTCACTTTCTCGACTGGCGCACCGCTTGAGCAATCGTCGTGGCTAATCGCTCATGTGCATTGCTCACGGCTCACTGGCGTACGCTTAAAATTCAAAATTTCTATGCCCCGCACTTTCGCCATGATACGAACCTCGCTGCGATAGCGAAATTCACTGGCGGCGCTTAAATGCCGTCCTCTTTGTGATCCAAACAACCTCGCTTTGTGCAATTCCTCTTTCGCCCTCATCAATCAGATTATTTGGTTATTTTGGAGGCTTCACATCTTGTAAGGCCATATAAGCCACTTTATGGACAAATTGTAACCCTAACTTTTAATCCACGCAGCTTTTCACTTTTTGTTCCAGCTTTCTCCTCTTCTTCTCTTTTCTCTCATTTCGACCGCCAAACACACTCTGAGGATGACAACTCAAAGGATGTTCAAGCCTCAAACCTAGCAGAGGGTTGCTAGGTTGGTTAATGGTGGTTTGCAGTGTGTTCTTCTGCTGAATGGAGCAGTGTACTCGTATTGTGTTTCAAACTTTCCAAACTAGGTTTATACGTTATTTTAATGTATTTTCTTTGGTCAATACTTGCACAAAGTTTTTGTGTGGTTCGGGGCAGCTCTAATGGTGTATACACTGACATTCATTAGATGTCATTTATGAAAGCCACTAAATTAGGTTAAATGCCGATTGAATCATAAACATTAAAAGCTCAAAAGAATGCTTTGTCTGGGCCAGGAATATTTTAAGGGTTATTTTAAAGCTAAACAAAGATCCTAAGCTTAAGTAAATGACTATATGTCGTTGGTTCAATGCGAGAAATAACCCAGGACACCCTTTATAACCTCAAGATATACCAATCTAGTGACCCAAGCCTTCCAAGGCCTCCCTTTCACATCTTGTTTTAAATTGTCACATCCAGCACAATAAATACCCACACTTTTTTTAAAATGCAAAAATCCGGCAAATCAAATGAAAGCCTCACCATTTTTTGAAACCATGATAGCAATCACTTGTAAGATGAAACTCCATCCTCAGTCCGACCTAGGAGCCACATACTATAGTAGCTTGACTACGGCAGTAGGAGGAAATTTAGGATACAAATATTGTTGATTCCGTATCACCATACTGTGGCACGAATCAAATGGCGCCGTTGTCGAGGATGGTGCCAAACTACAGATGATGAGTTGATATGTACTCGTAATCTTCATTACAAGTGTTGGTGATCTTTTAACCCTTTTTGAATTTCATTGTTTTGAATATCAAGTTTTTTTTACTCTAGCTATAAGCGCTTATCATACAAATATTTGTTATTTTGGCTAACACTAATCTTTTGGCAAGCTGTAGTTGTTCTCAATACTTGGTCTCTTGTGTCACGGTGTGTTTATGCATCACCGGATGAGGATATCAAAGACGCGAAAGAGTTAGTGCACCAATTGAGCAAAGTTGGGAAGTCAATGTGCACAGTGAGCAAATGGATCCTCTACCTGAGGAACAGCAAAGTCAGCAAGCAGCTCCAATGAATCCAACAGCATACAGATCAATGAGGGACCACATACACCCTCCTAGAGTTAGTGCTCCTTCCTGCATCATACCACCTGCTGAGGATGTGGTAGTAAGACTTTCTATCCTACGCCTCTACTCCCAACTTTCATATGGAAATGAAAATCCATACACACACATTCGGGATTTTGAGGAAGTATGCATAACTTTTAAGAAGGGTATAACCGATATGGATTTGTTGAAGTTGAAGGCATTCCCGTTAACCCTCAAGGACAAAGCCAAAATATGGCTCAATTCATCGAGGCCGAGAACAATTAGAAATCACGATCTTTCAAGCTGAATTCTCAAGAAATTCTTCAACACAACCAAGACAAACAGCTTGAAGAGGCAACTACACTTACTCGGCCTATGACAATGAGAAGTTTTATCGCGTCAGAGGTCCATGGAGACCATCACGTACGTCCACAACATGGTTTTGATACATGGATGCTAGTGACCCGCTTCATGATGGTATGTTCCAGCTACGGCTAAATCGCAGGAAACCATGCGTGGGGGTGACTTTCTCAGCAAAACCCGTGATGAAGCCATGGACTTTTTAAATTATACGCCGAAACCTCCTGGGCGCATGGGATGAACCGAATCCAAGGGAAGCTTCGTGAAGAATGAGGCCTCTCGACCACTGTAAAGTGGCGCATTGGCGCACTCTCCAAGACACGGAGATGAAAGCAACCGACCACTTCGAATTCGAACGCTGGAGGAGCTTGAAATGAGAATCGCATGAAGTGCAAGCAAGAATGAGTTGGCTCGCATTCAATCCAGCTTGTTTTAATTGTCAACAACACCCACCTGGGAGCACTGGCCCGCAGTTCCTCCTTCGCAAGGGAATTAATGCAAGAGCATGCCCATGTCTTGGGTCAAAATAGCCACCTACAAATGTCTTTATGGTAACAATTTATAACCTAATCGAGAAATCATCCTAACCTTCATGGAAGCTAAAACCCCTCGCATATGCTCATGAGCACAACAGTTAGTCTTTAATCAACTCAGACAAATAATGAAGAACATCCTCCACTTTCTCCTTCAAGGTCGCCCCAACTGATAGCGTGTGGTGTCCATGAGATAAAAAAGTCATCAGTTGTCAACCAATCAAAATTATAAATGAAAGCTCATCACAAGATGTTAGACAAGATGCATTTTGAGTTGCAGTTCCATTAATGCGTTGTCCAAATCCAAAGAATGTGGTCCTGAAAAAGGGAAATTCCCTTCCCGTGACACACAAAGAAACCCAGAGGAATACATGAGATGTGCTCACTGCTGATCCAAATGCAAGAATGGATGAAGTAAAAGCTATCATCACTTTGAGGAGTGGAAAAGAAATTGAGCAACCAGTGCCCAAGATTGCTGAAGAAACAGAAAAGTAAAAGGAAGCTGAGCCTGAGAGAATAATAATCAGAGAAGATTCAATGAAGAAACACATGCCCCCTCTATTTCCTCAAGCACTAAGAGGCAAGAAAAAAATCATAAACCGAGCTGAAATTTGGGAGGTGCTAAGGCAAGTGAAGGTAAATATCCCACTACTTGACATGATTAAGGTGTCCCCAACATGCGCCAAAATTTTGAAGGATCTTGTACCTGGCCAAAAGAGGGTCAAGCATTGAAAAGAAAGCCTTCCTAATGTGTAACAAGTCAATGCCATCATTCGCAAAGACCCCTGTGAAATGCCAAGGATCCAGATCCCCCACAATATTAGTCAACATTGAGGAACTTCTGCATAGATAAAGCACCGTTGACTTGGGGGCCGCAGTAAACCTACCGCCATATTCAAGATATAAGCAGCTTGGGTTTGGGAGAGCTTAAACCTACCAACATCACTTCATCATTAGCTGATCGATTGCAAAAATTCCTAAGGGAATAGTCGAGGATGTGTTGGTAAAGGTGGACAAATTCTACTACCTGCTGGACTTGTAGTGCTTGATACCGAACCACCGCAATTAGCCTAATCATGTACCAATCATCCCGAAGGCTTCATTTTTGGCCACTTCCCAATGATAATCAATTGCCTGAACGGAGTCATGCAAAATTCACATTCTGGGCAACATGACACCTGAGTCTCAACATTTTTCACTCGAGCAATAAGCACAAGCCGCCAGGAAGACGAGAGGCGTGAATTTGATAAAGTCTCCGCCTAATCGTCCAAGTGTGGAAACCTAATGCTCAAATAATCGTAGGAAGAAATGGTGAAGAAAGCTGGAGCAACAGGAATTGACTACATCAATCACTCCTGCAGAGCTAATGATTCCCCCAACACCACCAAGTGGAAAGAAGCTTAACACAAAGGAGCTAAACATGAAGGCCAATGCAGCAAACAGTACTGGAGGCGTGAAGGAGCTCCTCCTCCTTGATCCTCCATGAATGGAACCAGAGCAGATGAGCTAGTTTGGTCTCCACTGAGACCAAACTACAGCTCAAAAATTTTGATTTTTAGCTTAATTTGGTCAATTTTCAGTTTATTCTATTTTTAATAATTTTCCTTATCTTAATTTTAATTAAATATAGAAATTTTAATTTTTAGTAATTTTATTTTAATTTTTATTTTATTTTATTTTAATTTACCTAAATTAAATTTTCAGGTTTTTCAACAGATGGAAATTGCGCAGCATGAATTTCCTCGCACAGTAAAGAAATTTATTCCCCGCAAACTCTTGGGCCGGAAACCTTTCAACTGCCAAATGGTTTTTATAAAAAGGGGCCCCCACCATTTTCATTCCACACTTCCACATTCTCCTCCGAGCCGCCCCGCCATGAGCCCTCCAACGCCCGCGCCGCCTGCACCGCGCCCCATTAGTCAGCCCGCCGCTGCCGCAGTAACCCTTCCGCGTCTTGCCGCGCAAGGCCGCCGCTTGTGCCACCGACCGTCCCGACCCGAAGACACACCCGCCCATCGCCGCAGCGTTCCGAGCCCCGCCGCCGCCTTCCACCGCCGCCGAGCCTCGTCCGCCACGCCTGTGCACAAGCAAACATCGCCGTCGCCAGCGCTCCCTCAACAGACTTCACCGGTGAGCCCCGCTTCCGCCCCGCCGCACGACCAGACCACGCCCATGGTTCGCACTGCGGAGGTCATCATTACAGCCCAAGGTCCGCCTGGGCACTCGAGAGACGGTCGGGCACTTCCAGGTCGCAGATGTCTCACTCTTCTGACCAGCCGCAGACACCACCTACATCGGGCCCCCGCTGTTATATCGAGAGCCTGTGCCCCCGAGCCCCCAACATCCGTAGAGATATCGTACCAGGTGGGACCTCGCCCCTTCTCCATCCGAGACCACGCGAGGGCACCGCCTCTCCAAGCGGGCCCAACATTAGGCCCGGTGAGCCATCACGGCCCAGCCCGAGTCGCCGCCTCCTCCCGCTGATCGTGTCTCGTCGCCCAGCTTATCACCGGCCCCGAGATCACGTGCCCTATGTTCAGTCAGAACTGATCCTGTGGAACGATCTTCGCAAGGCCCGGATTTCCATATGGGAGTCATATTACGATATACCAAAGATCGACCGTACCGGGACATTCAAAGATTCACGCGTCGATCCGGACGCGATTCACTTCTCCCATTCATGACACCGGTGCGCCTTCTATCCCCCGGTGGTGCTTGAGTTTTACCCACACTATGACATCCTGGGAGTGCCTAGTCCACTCGGAGATCCCGCTCAAAGATTGATCGCGCCTGTGGGTAATTCCAGCTGAAGATTACTACCTGCATTAGGCTCCGCGCAGTTCTGGCGAATTCCACAGATTATAGGCGGTGGCCTCAACCATCACAAAGAGAGATGGTTCGCTGCCTCGCTCGAGATACCACAGCCGGGCCTATACTCTTCCGCTCTACCCCTCCTGCCAAATGTTCCTCATGGACCACGTGCCCGATTCCACTTCAAAGACTATGTGCAGCCGAGGGAGCCATACTGAGGCTCAGACAGATATCCGAGGGATTCGTTCACCCCTCCGAGCCTGGGTCATGACCTCATTGCTACATTTTGAGGAGAAGGTCCACCACAAGGACCTGGCTCGAGCGGAGACTTTTCCATTATTGATACCGAGGTTGCTGAGCCAGGTCCTAAAGTATCCGGGGTTCCCTGAGGAGCCACGCATTGAGCGGCGATCAATGTACTGTGTCTATCCAATCGAGCGATCTCTATATATGCCACTTCTCCATTATTCTCCGTAAATAGCAGAGGAGGCAAGCAGGAGCGCGATGTGGGCAGAGGACCCGGCCGAGGGGAGAGCATCCTGCTCAGAGGGCGGAGGCGGAGAGGGACCCGGGCTAGATTCATCTCTCCGTTCCACCTCCATCGCCCCAGATCTCTACCGATATCAAGGGTCTATCCTATACAAAGACAAAGAAATAATGTAGCATATCCATGTCAGTTCTAGGGAGTTAGCTACTGTTATGGACCCTGTCTGCACACTTGCTACTACTCAAAGGCCAAGGACGAGCTGATGGGCTCCGAGCCGAGGTCACTCGCGAATCACGCCATGCTCTTCGGATCATGAGCCACCTCGGCCTCCCCAGTCACGAGACGTGAGCCCACAACCCACTACTCGAGCAAACCACGTGTGATCCGGCAGCCAAGAACTCCGATATGTCAGCAGCCACCGCAGTTGCCTTCAGTCTACCAAAGATCTACACCACCATGAGAGGAGGTGGTCGCACTCCCTTCTCTAGCCTCCGATCCCTACCCAAAGGGAGACATGTTTATACTTTGGTTGGGGAAAAGTTAGAGTTGAAGTGTCTTCATCATATTTTGTCTCTTTGCTTTTTAGCTTTATTAACCTACTTATTTTGTATAGATTGTATAGGATGCATAAGATTAGCCGATAGTGTAAAGGATACTTTTGTTGTATTTAGCTATGTTAAGCTTGTATTAGCCACTTTGGTTATATCAAAAGCTTTATAGCAATATTTACATTTTTCTACACTTTTGCAAATCATTTTTGTGCCTATATTTTTATGTTTATGCTTTTGCCTTTAATTGAAAAATTGAAGCACTGTATGCCACCATAATGTTAGAACAGTTCCATGCATGGTTAAGTTTTTGGTCGATTGAAGTTCCAACGTATTCAGCCTATTACATCCGCCTTTAGCTAATCACACACAAGGCACACTGCTTTTATCAATAGATTAAGAAGCTATATACCTCTTTTTACTTTGCAAAATCGGCCTTAGATCAGTTGACGACCCATAATAGGTTTATGTTACCCACAGATGAAGACCAATGAAGTCTCTCGAATGAAAAAAAAAAGAAAAAAAAAAAAAAGAAAAAGAGAATTGAAAGCCGTGACACTTTGCCTTGAAACCCTAAATCACGCTCCGAGGGGTATACGGCGAAGTTCCTTTTGAAGCTCTATGGGCCCTAAACCTTCACTCCGTCGAGTCACCACTTGTGTTCTCTACACTGTGGACGGGTAGAGTTTAGCGTAGTCAGGTGCTGGATTCTCAAATCAACTGGGTCCGTGAAGCCCGAAGAGTTAGTGGTCGGGCAGATCCTTTTGACTCGATGCCCCAAACCTTAATTATTGAGTCATCGGTAATCTCTGCTACACGGATTTCGTGAAGTCGAGATTTTAGTATCAGACCCTACAATACAATCGAAGTAAGAAATAAGAGTAACCAAATCTATTTGTGTTGGATCATCGCTTAAGGTCCCGGCGTAGCTCTCGTCAAAGGTGGAATAGCTTTTGCAACTTATCAGTTCAAACCGGATACCAAAAACACTTAGATTTAGGTAGAAGTCTGTGCTGACTGAATTGATGCTACTCAAAACTTGTTCCTATATGGCATTTGTTCTCTCATGATGGCTTTGTACAAAGTCTAAATTGTTCATACCGGGCTGCAAAGCCTCACTCAGATATTACACTTTAAAGATACTCTTTTCAAAAGCATACCATACCCTTTATTATTTTTAAAGATTGCCAAGGACTAGCAATGTGTCGTTGGGTGTGATTAGTACCAGTAAGTGCTATTTTGAGTCCTGATACATAGGTTTTGAGTGCCGCTTGCGCACTCAATCACACTGTCGATTGATTACGTGCGTGTTCATTAGTACTCACTAATTTGCTCTCAGGTCGCTGCAATGCTCGTGGAATTCCATCACCTGCTTGACTGCATTTCCACGTTAGATGAAGGATGGGCACCACAGTGCCTCGGGAGGAAGAAAGGCCGAAGTGATGAAATGCAGCCGGAGGATGCGTAAGGCAAAAATAGAAGGTCGAATTCACATGGCATAGCTAAAATTCTCAGCTGCTGACTGGGAAAATTTCGCAATGATAGCGAAATTTTCATCACTTCCATAGTGAAATTTTCCCAATCCTTGTGAAAATTTCGCTATGCCATAGCGAAATCTAAATTCTCCGCTTTGCCTCTCTCGCATCCTCCAGCCGCATTTCCCATCACTCACCGACATTTCTTCCTCCCAGGCTTGATGAAATCGCCGAGAAGTCATGCGAACTCAGCATACAACAGCAAAATTACGATGTCAAGCTTGAAATGTTGGTGGAGGTTCACGAAACCTGCAAAACTACCAAAAACAACCTCGAAACAAAATTAGTAGTACTAATGGACCTGCACATGTAATCGCGACTAATATGATTAGCACGCAAAGCACCTCAAAACCTATCTTAAATAGGACTTAAACAGCACTTTTTGGTACTAATCACAGACACAAGGCGCATAGCAACACAAATAAGCACAAGACGCGACATCTACGGAAGCGGGCCATGATACTTCAACGCTACGCCACGACACGACACTGCAGGCGCTAATTGCGCTTAGCCTCGCCAGGTGCACTGTGCACTCGACTCAATTTTGACTCAGTGCACTGTTCCGAGTCACTGTTTGGGACACTGTTCATATGCATTGTTCACGAGGTTTTAAAAAAAATAAAAGAAATAAAAAATAAAATAAAATAAAATATTTTAAAATGAAATAAAATAAATAATTTTTTTTTGTTGAATATGATTTAATATATGAAATTATGGTCTTGCATTACCTATGAATGCATGGACATTGGTATGAAATATTTTTCGGTATGTGAATAGTGTCTCGAGGCTGTGTTTACACCTTAGAGATACTGCATTGAATCTTAACTTGGCATTTGACATGTGTAGATGGCTAGTCGAGGGCGAGGACGTGTCGCCCACGGCACCGGTCGTAATCACCAGTATTTGACCAAAGAAGCCTCGCGCAGGCTATAGATTCGCGGCGTCGCCATTGCACGTGCTAGTGTAAATGAAGTAGCCGTGGAGGTCCGAGTAACCTGCAGGTTCAAAAACATCATCCTCCAATATTTACAAGGGAGATCCGATGGTGGCGCGTACCACTGGTTCATGCTGGTAAAGGTATCGGGAGGCCATGGAGATTGCCTCCGATACGACTAGGATCGATTAGCCGCATTCCAAATCCAGGGTGAGGTGCCTAAGTATGGTGGAATCAAGTAAAAAGACTCGTAGATCTAGAGGCAATGATTCAGTGCAGTTCACACTTTTCGGCGGGCAAGTATTTTCCTACACCGGCCGACACGCTAAGGCTCAGGAGTTCCTGTGAGTCAAGCAGGGACGATGACTTTCGGCGGAGTACGGCAGATTCACTGAGCTACCACACACGCACTACGCTACTGATACGTCAAGGCTAGAGATTCGAGAATGGGCTAAAGTTGTCCATTTGGGGTAGGATTGTAGGCCTTCGTCTACAAGACATGGACTCTATGCTTGGGACGGCCCTGACCATAGAGGGAGAGATCGAGAATGCTAAGAGCACTCGGGATTCGGGCGCTAGTGACAAGAGGAAGGAGAGTCAGTCTTCTTCTAGGTCGGGGAAGAAGCCCAGGGCTTCTAATTCACGTGGGTTCTAGGGCCGTGGCCATCCAGCCAAATGGGACAGATTGTGGTTGCTGCCAGTTGGAGGATACAACGCCACTGTCGCAGAGTCTAACATATGAGGAGGATTTCCCCCTGCAGATAAGGATCCCAGATTCGGGATATACCTGGCCACGGTGAGGGATGTGAGAGAGAGGATAAGGCTCATTCCCTCCACAGCCCCAATACAGCAGGAGCCAGACGCTGTGAGCCACACGGGCACCTTCCGTTACTCAGCAAAGTTAGAGAGGCCAAAGGCGGGCCGAGGCAAAGGACGAGCCCACAGCAGTAAGACATCATGGTTCGGGGCGTGTCTACGCCATCACACCACGTAGATCACGAGTTATACGAGAATGCGTTTTGCTATCTACTTTATGCGCCCGAGTGTTATTTGATTACGGTGCTTAGCATTCATTCATTCTTGCATCGGTTATGATAGAGTTGAGCTTAGAAGTTAAGACCTTGGAGGGACCCTTGTATGTGAGTTCTCCCACCAGGGGATTAGGGGCGGGGATAGGTATGATATGTCGGTGATTCTACGGGTTCAGAGATCTCGGATTCTCGGTGGACTGAGGGTCGTGGACATATTAGGATTCGGCGATTATCCTTGGGATAGATTAGTGACGACTTCTGAGGGGTCGTTATTTATTGTATTGGCGTAGGGGGTTCGCTGCAACGGGGCGGTACTCGTGTTGTGTTTTAGGGGGACAAGCATGATATTTTGCCCCAGACGATGTATGAGTCCAGGTGTCAGGGATAGTTGCCGGGTTGGCTAGCAAGCCTTACCCTAGAGGCCAAGGTGAGGGCGGACCGTCTATAGTGTCTGCGAGTATGAGGAAGTTTTTAGGATTAATACACCAGATTGCCTCTGGAGGTTGTAGACCCGATGCTCGAGTTACACCACTGGTACTTAGCCATCTCTATGGCTTATAGGATGACACCCCGATTGAGTTGAAGAGACTCGAGTCCAGCTACGGGAGCTATTGGACAAGGGTTCTTTGCTTTGAGCGCACCATGGGGCTCTCGGTCCTGTTTGCAAGAAGAAGGACAAGACTAGCCGGTATTGCATTGGTACAAGTAGTTGAGCGGGGTTCTGATTCGAATCGATATCCATTGCTGAGGATTGACGATTTGTTTGGTCAGTGGAGAGGAGTGCGAGTCTACTCCAGATGGGCCCGCATTGGTTCTGTCAATTTGAGGGGTTGGGAGGCGATATCCTGGGCGGCGTTCGGGGCCCAGCGTTATGGGCGCTTTGAGGTTTTACACGTGCCCTTTGGATTGGCGAATCTTTAGCAACATTCATGGACCTCATGCTAGGGTATTCCAGCCCTATCTAGATCGATTTGTCGATCTTGATGGATGACATTTTGATCTACTCCCGGTGAGTGGGAACAGGTATCATGAGTTGTTTTCTGGTTCTTAAGAGACAATTGCATCATTTTGTCACCTTGAGTTCGAGTAAGTGCGAGTTTGGCTTCTTGAGGGTGAGATTACTGGGACACGTGGTGTGGCATCGGGCGTGTCAGTAGACCACGAGATCTTGAGGTCGTGATGGGTTGGGAGGCGGTTAGTCTTTGAGATACGTAGTTTCTTGGGATTAATTTGGGTGCCTGGGATTCATTGAGGATTTCTCGGTCGCGGCACCTATAATGAGATTGACCGGAAGGAGGTCAAGTTTGATTGGGATGACGTGCGGAGGCATTCCAGAGTTTGAAGGAGACTACCCTCTTTGCTCCTATCTTGATAGTCTGAGACGGGGGACGGGGAGGACCTGATGTATTGTGATGCCTTGAGGGCGGGCCCCAGGATGTCTTGATGCGATCCGGGAGGGTGATAGATTATGGTTCCGTCGATTGAAGAATCATAGGCAATTACCCACACATGAGATGGAGGCGGCGACCGTAGTCTTAGCGAATTTGGCGCCACTATTTATATGGCGAACAGTTCAAGGTGTACTCAGACCATAAAAGTCTAAAGTATATTTTCATTCAGCGGGACCTCAATATGAGGCAACGTAGATGGATGGAGTTCCTAGAGGACTATGATTTCACTTTGCATTACTACCCTGGTAAGGCAAATGTGGTGGCTGATGCACTCAGTCGAAAGTCACGGGGAGCATTGGCTAGTATAGCTTTACGGGAATGGCGGATGCTGAAGTGTGGGTGGTTGGGCTACGATTACCGGCGAGGCTTAGGTACGTTGGGGAGTTGTTGGCTACACCGTCTTAGGCGGGTGATTGAGTCCCGGGGGCGAACTGTGGAGATAATGTCTTCAGGGATCGGGTATAGTCGGGTCTCTACAGTGTGAGAAATTTGGGCGACTCACGCGGATAGTCTTGATTATAGAAGCGGGTAGTTGTTCCCGGTCGTGATTTGAAGAGGAGATTCTCGAGGAGTTTCAAGCGCTCGATTTCTTTGTGCATCCGGGTGGCACGAGATATTACCCGGGATCTTCGTCGTCGATATTCTTCGGAGCGGAATGAAAGAAAGACACGTAGGGGACTTTGGTCCGGCGATGTCTCACGTGTCGATGGGTTAAGGCTAAGCCGCGTGGGCTTGATGAACTCGCCCGGCCCGTTGGAGGTAGCTGAGTGGAAGTGGGAGCACGTCACGATGGATTTTATGACCCACTTGCCACGGACACCGTAGGGACATGATGTGGTATGGGTGATAGTGGATCGGCTCACGAAGTCGGTACATTTTCTAGTTGTGTGGATGACCTTCACATTGGAGAGATTCTGTCGGTTGTATATCTGAGAGATAGTCCAACTACATGGAGTACCAGTATCCATAGTGTCGGATAGAGACCCGAGGTTTATGGCGCACTTTTGGAAGAGTTTCCAAAAGGCTATGGGCTACAGTGGCCGCAGTACAACTTTTCCACCCACGAGACGGATGGTCGGGTCATGGGGACCATACAGGTGTTAGAGGACATGCTACGAGCATGCATCCTGGATCATAAGGGTAGCTAGGAAGAGCAGTTGCCCTTAGTGGAATTCACCTACAATAACAATTATCAGTCGAGTATACAGATGGCACCATATGAGGCATTGTATGGGAGGCCATGCAGATCACCGATATGTTGGACCAAGGTGGGAGAGAGCTCCATTACTGGTCCTAATCTGATTATAGACACCTCCGAGAAGGTGACCTTGATACGACAACGTCTTCTCAAGGCTCAGATCTGGTAGAAGAGCTATGCTGATGTACGATGTCGACCCTTACAGTTCGAGGTTGGAGATCACGTCTTCTTGAAGGTGATGCTTAAGAGAGGAGTAGTCGGGTTGTGGCGGGAAGCTATCGTAGGGTTCGTGAACCCTTCGAGATACTCGAGAGGGTAGGCACTATAGCGTACCAGTTGGCTTTACCGCTTAGCATGTTAGGTGTCCACGAGGTATTCCACGTCTCCATGCTCCGGAGGTACACTCCAGATCCAGCTCATGTAGTGGATTGGGGAGAGATTGAGGTTGACACGGATGAGACCTTCGAGGAGGGACCAGTGTGCATTATGGATAGCCGGGATCAGGTTTTGCGACGCAAGATCGTGAGGCTAGTGAGGGTGCTATGGCGGCACCGTGGAGTGGAGGAGTCAACGCGCGAGGACACGATGCAGGCCACTTATCCCTTCTTATTTAGGGATGAAGGTACGTGGTTTAGTCGTTTAATACTTAAATGACTAGTTTACATACATGGCATAGTGCACGTTGCATATGCATGTGATTCGTTGTGATGGTACAGAATTTCGGGAAGAAATTCTTTTTAAGAGGAGAGTAGAAGCCGGAAAATTCTAATTTTACGAAAAAGGGTAAAATGGTAATTTCGGTCAAAATCCAAAATTTTCTAGATCTCCGGATGACAAAGCGGACTTCAGATTTAGGTGTCTCATGAAATCTAGTTACCATGTCTAATTTCGTCGAATTTGAGTCGAATTCCGCGTTTTCGAGCCCAGGGTGTCGGGTGTGTAGTATGGCAAGCTTGTGAAAGACATGTGATGTGACAAAAGTAACCTATTACATGTACCCATGTGACACATGTTGCATGATTAGTGAAATGATGGAGATGAATGGTTAGACTAAGCCATGTGTCAAAAATCCAAAACTTAGGGACACAAATGGAATTATTGAAAAGTTTAAATGAATAAGACAAGAAGAAATAGTCTTCTTCTTCTCCAAACAAGAGAAAAGCGTGCGGTGAGGGGTGTGTTTGGATTTTAGAGGAAAGTGTGACTCTACAGATTTCTCAGTTGAGGCCGGAAGTCTGTTCTCGTCGGACCAAGAAGCAAAGTTGCTCTATGCGGAAAGGGCTACGCGTGGGCACCGATTTTATGGAGTTTCGACAACTCCAAGAGGTAGGGATCTTTTCCTACTTGGTTTATTCTTTGGCTAAGAGCCATTTTATGGATGAGGATTTGTTGAGGCCTGAATGGCACTGAATCCTCAAAACCTTTGCAGACCGAGTAAGAAATCACTGTTTGTGTGGCGAGTGAACGATTGCCGACCGAGGGTTTCCTTTGTTCACGTGATTTGTTGTGTGATTTTGTGTGGTTTGGGTGATTCAAAATGAATTGCTTGATTGGTTAATTAGCCCATGTGAACTAATTTTGGTGTTATTGTTGTAAATTGAATAACATGATTTATGTGAATTAAATGTGTTAATATATGTATGTAAATATATTAGTATGGATTGTTTGGAATTGGCATAATGCATTCCATATGCACCGGGGCACCCTAGAACGATAGGTGTGAGTGCATGACATGAAAATGAAAAGAAAAAAGTGAACGATTGAAAAGGAATTTCCAAAGGAAGATTTTTAGAAATTGCTTTTGAGAGAGTGGTCTAATAGGGTTCCGTCTCGGAGGTGGACGTATTGATCCGGAAAAATTATCCGACAATTCGCTGGAGGGTAAGTCAGTATATTGCAGAAACTGAGTGGCAGTGTGTTTTCAAGAACAAGCTTTTGTTTTGAAAGCGTATTTTGCTCACATTTGAAAACGGCATGTGTTGAAGTCGGTGAGGACTCGAGACATGGGATTGGGC
This sequence comes from Tetrastigma voinierianum, assembly GCA_016808115.1. Taxonomy (NCBI): domain Eukaryota; kingdom Viridiplantae; phylum Streptophyta; class Magnoliopsida; order Vitales; family Vitaceae; genus Tetrastigma; species Tetrastigma voinierianum. The sequence goes on along the minus strand of JAEQBH010000911.1, from coordinate 4,861,874 downwards.
ATGTAGACATTCAAGTAAGATCATGTATTTGCTTAAGTGTGATTGTTTTCCATGACATGTGCACTTAGGTGGGGAGTAACCCATGTAGGAAATTATCACTACTAGGCATTGCTCACCTTGTCGAGGGATCATTCGCTAAAGTGAGGAGTGTATAGGAGGGTGGCAGTACTAAAAGTTTTGCGTTTTAGAAAGCGGATTGTGGCACAGTATTCATTTTGTGTAACATGTATTAAAACTCTGAATTTTGATATGTTTTGGTTAAAGTAATGTGATAACTCTTGAACTAATGTTATATAGTTGATGTATTCTTGATGAGTATTGATGTATGAGGCCCAGTAGCCGTTTCCTCATGTACATGTCTCATGATAGCCAGGACACGGATATTCAGCAGTAGACCGGGTGAGTGACAGAGACACCCGGGATTAGGCGTCACGATCCTCAAACGATCTTTATAATACAAGGATCCATATTCCTTTCACGAAAACTTCGGTTTTCTTTTCCTCTCAGGTGACTCACTATGCGTAGAAATTTTCTCATCATTCTTTTGTGCCTCTCTTTTCGGGTTTAACATATTAGATGCCGTGAATTACATTTACTATACCATCGTTTAACACTGACAAATGGGCATTTAACGCTCGTATCGTTTGCATTGACTTTCTGCTCAAAGCGTCTGCCACAACATTGGCTCTCCTTGGTTGATAATCAATCACTCAGTCATTGTCCTTTATCAACTCCATGTCTGATTGTCACCAGTTAAGCTCTGCGTTGTGAGGCGAATCTGCTTTAAGACTCTTATGATCAGTGTAGATGAAACACTTTTCTCCATACAAATAATGTCTCCATATTTTTAACACAATTACAATTGCGGCCAATTCCAAATCATGCGTAGGGTAGTTTTTCTCATGTGGCTTCAATTGTCTTGAAGCATATGCTACCACCTTACCCTCTTGCATTAGGATACATCCAAGTCCATTTAGTGAAGGATCACTAAAAATCACATATTCCTTACCAATGGAGCCATTCGGTACGGTGTAATGGATGCCGGCGTGGAACCTGGTACAACGTTGATAGCAAACTTAATCTCCCTCTATGGAGGCAATCTTGGAAACTCTTCCGAAAACACGTCCGGAAAGTCACTAACGGTAGGGATATCGGATACACTAGGCCTTGCCTTTACCGTATCAATCACATAAGCCAGTAGGCTACGTCCTTTCCAGCATTTTCTTGCACGGTGGTTGCGGATATGTACGATAGAGAGGTGATTCGTCGTCTCGCCGATGAAAATAACCTCTTCTTCATTCGGTGTCCTTAAGGTCACTCTTTTCATTCTACAATTAACCATCACTTGGTGTGGGACAACCAAATCCATCCCAAATCATCAGCTCTTAAAGGATAACTCAATCAAATCTCCCAAAATTCATACTCTCGTATTTTGATGGGACAATCTCTATACACTCTCCCTTGGTCACCCTCGACCCTAAGGGGACTTATACCACTCATGTTTGTCCTATTAAGACCAACAAGATCCGCGTCAGAGTCATGTCACATCCGCTATATGCAAATCAGTATATAATAAATACCATTTTCTAAAATCCTTGCACCAAAATTGTTTAGGGCCTTTTTTTTTCGAAAAACTAAGCCTGTTCTAATACCATAAATGTAGCGCTCTTTTACCTTTTAAAGACCAGTTCATTTAAACACATTTCCATATACCCATTTCTAATATGAATAGTGTATTCATTTAAACATAGTATTTATGGGTATATGATATCAAGACCTAATCACATTCTTTGACATAAAAGAATATATATACATTCCTTAATTCATGTAAGGCCCATAGCTGTTCTTGAATAGCGCATTTATACAAATTGACATTCCATGCCTTTTCAAATACATTTACAAAATGATATTCTTAGAGTTCACCTCTCTTTAAAACACATTCCATGAATATCCAAAACAAAATGAGTCAAAACCGTATTCTTCTCATGAAGACTTTTACATCATTGAATTCAATGCAAATGATTAAAATATCATTAACATGGAATGATATGCATGGGGCGGAGCATTTAACATACTCCGCTCTGTTTGGCGGTGACTCACACTTTCGGCGATCTTGATCCCACCCCACTTTCTACTTGGTACTGCGTGATGACAAAAACAACGCCCCAGCATTTTCATGTAGTGGTTCTCTAATTCTCTCTTCATCTTAGTTTAAATCAAATCATGCAATGTTTATAAAACAATGTTTTTCTATATATTTTTAATATTAATGCAGTACAATACATATATACATACATATATATATATATATATATATATATATATATATATATATATATATATATCTCTGCTATATATATATATATATATATATATATATATATATATATTTATTTCATTTACATTCAATTACAATTCATTGGTCATTTCAAGTTATGCATTTCGCCTTTAAATCATTCAAATCACAAATCATGCCTTTTCAAATCTCATTTATCATTTTTACCCTTATGAATTTAACCTATGCTTTCGATTGCACGAGGATAGCGAATCAGAGTACGGTCCCGTTAAGGTTCTTGAGCTAGTATATACATATACATATATATATATACACTCTCCCTTGGTCACCCTCGACCCTAAGGGGACTTATACCACTCATGTTTGTCCTATTAAGACCAACAAGATCCTGTCGAGTCATGTCATCCCTTTATATGCAAATGCAATGTATGTCAAATACCATTTTCAAAATCCTTTTACAAAATTGTTTAGGGCCTTTTTTTTTTTCCAGAAACGCCTAAACCTAGACTCTAATACCACTTAAATGTAGCGCTCTTTTACCTTTTAAAGACCCGTTCATTTAAACACATTTCATATACCCATTTAATATGAATAGTGTATTCATTTTAAAACATAATTATTTATAGGTATATGATATCAAGACCTAATCACATTCTTTGACATAAAAGAATGTATATACATTCATATTCATGTAAGACCATAGCTATTCTTGAATAAGCGCATTTGCTAAATTGGCATTCCATGTGCCTTTTCAAATCACATTTACAAAATGATATTCTTAGGAGTTCACCTCTCTTTAAAACACATTCCATGAATATCCAAAACAAAATGAGTCAAAACCGTATTCTTCTCATGAAGACTTTTACATCATTGAATTCAATGCAAAACAGTTACAAAATATCATTAATGGAATGATATGCATGGGACGGAGCATTTACTTATACTCCGCTCTGTTTGATGGTGACTCCACACTCGGCGATCTTTGGTCCCACTACTTTCTACTTGGTACTGCGTGGCAAAACGTACAAGCATTTTCATGCTTGAGTAGTTTCTATACAATTCTCTCTTCCATCTCAGAAGTTTTAAATCAAATCATGCAATGTTTATAAAACAATGTTTTTGTATATTTTTAATGATAATGCGAGTACAATACATATATATATATATATATATATATATATATATATATATATATATATATATATATATATATATATATATATGTATATATATATATTCATTTCATTTCATTCAATTACAATTCTTTGGTCATTTCAAGTTATGCAATTTTCATATGCACTAAATCATTCAAATCACAAATCATGCACTTTTTAATCTCATTATCATTTTACCGCTGCTCGAATTTAACCTATACTTTGATTGCACGGGATAACGAATCACGACACGGTCGCGTTGAGTTGAAACAGTATATGCATATACTATATATATATATATATATATATATATATATATATATATATATATATATATATATATATATATATATATATATAATGTATATAAATAGTGTACACTACCGATACTGTCCCGTTGGAGCTCTGGTCATTATCACCACAATAAGTACGTTTGTTCGACTGCTTATTGATATACAAAATTTATTTTCCTTTGAATTCTAATGGTTAACATTCTTTTAAGGGCATTAAAATTATTCAATACAATTTACAATAGTATATATATACATTTGTATGTAAATAGAACATTTTCATATTTATGAAATTTTCTTATACAAATTCGTTTCATAAGCAATTGTCTCAAATCATTCAAAAATAAATCATTTCAAACACAAATCAATATGCACTTTCTTGTCAATCATTTCCAAAATTCAAATCATTTCGTAATTATTCAAATATTTTAGAAATAGAGAGAGAGTTTGAGAACAAACCAAAAATCGTCGCTTTGATTCCAATATTTGGAATCTCGACTTCAATGAGGGTTTTCCTCCTTGTTAGTGTTGAGACCAATTTTCCGATATGGTCAAGGGAGTGAATGTGGTAAATACTCAAAAACTAATTTGAAACAAAGTAAATTGTACTCAGCGAAATGAAAGTATTACCAACACTCGGCCTTTTCACGAAGTGGGTCAACAAGTAATAAAGTGGACTCTAGGAGTCCGGATATCGTACCCACGAGGATTGGAGGTTCTCTCCAATTGGAATTTGGTCACCTCAATTACAAAGGCTCTTCACTATTTAGGCGATCAAATAGGATGTCGAATAAAATCAATTTAATTGAAATAAAAACTGATTTAAAACTAATCCTAAAAATCTACCAAATAAACAACTACTTAATTCTAAAAGGTATGAAGAGAGTCACTAGGGATGGAGATAATTATTCACAAAACAGTTTGCATTTCCTTGAAAGCACAACAATTGTGAGTTGAATGCTAGATTTGTCCAAGAGCAATGTAGTATAGCTTGGATTTCTCGACACTATACATTTCACTATCTAACACACCCTCCTTTTCAGGACAAATGAGTCCTAAAATAGCTACTTGTAAAATTTGGCACTCTTTAAGATTTGAAGTGTTTTTCTTTTCAATGCTTCATAACATTTCTTAGGTGAAGAATTCTTGCCCCAATAAGCAAGGACTATACAAGCCTTCTCGATGGTGGTATCTCGTCCTTCAAATCTAATAAATTTTTCTATCTCCTTGATTAGATCTTTGCTAACATGGGATCAAGATCCTTCTATCAATTTGAGGTGAAACCTCTAAACATTAAACTAATACATAATCTAATTAATCCTCACACCATGAGTAAATTAGTGATCTATCAAAGCAATCTTTTAGAGTTCATTAGTTCCATAATATTAGTCTAACATACCCTCAAGTTACTGTTCTTTACTCTCAGAAATCTCCATCTCTGTGTCACTCAGAGGGTCTCCTGAAAATCAGAGTAAAGAGACAACTTTTTTCTGGGTATAAGCTACTAATATTCTGAACAATTAATTATATGAACAATACCAATTATATAAATTCAGTTTTCAAACCCACAAAATAACTGAAAAACTGCAAATCTGAATGTTCAACAATTAATCCCCACCCCTAGAGGGTGTTTAATGTTCCATTACTGGATTCCAATCATCACCAATCAAACAAAAGTAAGAAATGAAGAAAGAAACTAAGAGACAAGAAGAGAAAATCCAGGATTTGAGCTTTTAAATCTTCATCAACATTAAATAAAATTGAATTGAAGACACATCACCAAAATCTCTTCAATAGAAATAAAAATCTGCTCCAAAACTATTCTAAGATCTATTAAAAATAAAAATCTGCAGCAAAAACTAAGAAAATGGGCAGTTTAGAGAGAGAAAACTCATGAGAGAGAAAAAATCAAGATTTTAGCTTCAATCTTTGTCTGAACATTAGTGAAATCTGAATCTCTGTTATACAACACCGAATCCTCTTCAATACAAAGAAAATTTGCTAAAAAATTACTCTAAGATGTAAAAAAAAAAAATCAAAATCTGTAGGAAAACTGGAAAAATGGGTAGTTTAGAGAGAGAAACCCCATGAGAGAGTCTCTCCAATCTTCCCGTCACACTCTTTACCTAAAAAACGAGTATATATATGGTCCTAGGGTCAAATGGGCTTGAAAATAGGCCAAAATATCAATTTTCGGCCTTTTTTAGTTTTCTCCAGCGTTTTTGGTCGCGACATAGCAAGCTGGTCGCGACACAGTTTTTTTGGTTGCGACCAAGTTTCCTGGTTGCGACACAGTTTTTTTTGGTTGTGACAGCTTGCTTGGTCACGACAGTTTCTGGATAGCAACTTGTTTTTCTTCTCTAACTTGTCGGGGTCATAACTTCTTCGTTTTAACTCGGATTTGGGCCTGTGAGTACTCGTTGGAAAGCTCTTTGAATGTAGAATGCAACCATGAGAGAATTTGAACCATTTGATGTTCCAAATGGTACAGAAAAATTTATCTTCCCAGTGGCGCAATCGTGAGACTCCTTCGTTGATTCCTCTCGGGAAATATATTACTCATTTCTTGCCAAATCACTTGCTTTTCATCAATAATCCTACAAAACCAAGTTTAGAGGAAATTTTATTATTTTTACATGAATATGGATATAAAATGCGCAAAATAGCATGTGAAATGAACTCAAAACATAAATGAGTTTTGCACTCATCAGTCAGCCCCTATTCAAATACAACGACAATCACATATTAGTCGATTATTTTAGGAGTTTTTGGTTAGGGTTGATGTCTACCCAATACTCCTTCACTTGTGAAATTTTCTGGGGACACATGAGCCATATTTTGCTCATGCTTCCTTCAATAAAATTATAGCTCTATGAGTCTATTTTTAGTAAGAATTGGAATCATCTCATTTGGATCACCCAAACTCAAGTTACGACATTTTAATGCCAAACTGGTCGGTATGCCTAGCTCACTTGGTTACCTACTGTTATTCTCAATTTCATGGGTCTTAACTCCATAAATTGATAATGGTTCCTTCTACTCATTTGAAGCTATGGTTCTAAGGTTTCTTCTCCAATTGGAATCATCCAATTTGGATCACCAAAACTCAAGTATTGCATTTTACATCCATACTACTCCAATTTGCAAAGCAGAATCAGACTGTTCTTACACATAACTCCACTTTGACAGATTTATGGGCACTTTAGGGTAACAATTTTCATACACTTCCTTCAAGTAAATTATTCCCCTAGAATTCTATTTTACCCAGAATTTTGAATCACTCAATTAGGATGAGTAAAACTCAACTTATGGCCAAAATACCATAACAACACCCAAAATAGAGCATACCCATGAGCTACCCAAACTCACCTTTAAGCCCATATTCAGGAGCCTTAGAGTTACAATTTGCTCTTGGTCCCTTCTATACATTTGTAGCCCTATCTCTTATGGTTCTTTAATAATTGGAATCACTTCATTTGGATGATTATAACTTAATCTATATCCAAAACAAGAACAGGGGTTTTGATAAATTTTTGACAACATTTCCTTTGAAAACCCAACATTCTCCTTTTTACAACCATTCCTCAAAACCAATCCAAACCAATCAAAACAATGCAAAACAACCTCAAATTGAACTAAAAAGGAAGAAATAATATTTAAGTTAATAATATAATGAATCGGTTCAAAACCTATATATTTGATAAATCTATAATGACTATAATACCTATTACTTTAGTTCTACAACATATCGATGATCATAATTTAATTTGATTTGTTGTTTCTATCCAATCGAATATGTTTTTATCATTTAAATTACCCACATACAAAGCGACAAAAAACAAACCACCATATGAAGATGACACAAAACCGCACATCGCAATAATTTGAGCCTCGTTCGTTGGCCTAGTCCAGTCAACCTAAAATTAGGATTGAGTAAGTCTCTAGTTTTATTACTCGAAAAAACTAAGTCAAATTTAACCCAATCCAATTAGCCTGCGGAGTACAGGGTTAATCAACATCAGGCAAGGCTGGCTCGGTTTCCATATTAAAAGAAAAAAATTGTCCCTCTCATTCTCTTGCAGTTGTCGACAGCTCTCTCTCCTTCTTTCTTCTTTTCCCTCTACGATGAAGACCGCCCGTCGTTTGAGCATCTTTGTCGGTGATGGCTGGGCAAGCTCAACCCAACCCACACTAACATTTCAATTTTTTATTTCTTCTTTCTTCTTTTTCTGATTTTCCTGAATCTTTTTTTTTTTTTTTCTTTCTTCTTCTTCATTTTCTCCTGATTTCTTCAAATCTTAGTTTGAAGTGGTGGTGGAGGCAGAGAAGGAAGATGTTGGTTTTCCACCACATCAGTTTTAGCACCTAGGAAGAGGATTCAAAAGGAGATGATGGAGCTCAAAGCCGATCCTCCTAATGACTGCTTTGCTGGTCCTAAGGGCGACAATCTCTATCACTAGGTTTCCACCATCATTGGCCCTCTAGGTCCCTCTTTCGTTTTTTGATTTGTTGCCTTCATAATAGTCAGTTTGGGAAAAGGAAAAAAGAAAAATGAGGGTTCTTGGGTTTGTGCTTAAAGTTTTAATTTTGGTTCAAGGAGTATTGGGTTAAACTCACTTAAGGATCTCTTTGGTTTCTGAGAACTTGGTAAAAAGGAGGGGGAAACGAGGGTTCATGTGTTTGTTTGATTTGGGTTCGCTTTCTAGTGATAATTGGGTCGAACTTGCTTAAGGGTCCATTTGACTTCTGAGAAGCTTAGGAACAAGCAAAGGAAAATTAGGGTTCTTGGGTGTATGAAATATGAATTGTCTTTTTATGAGTAATGGGTTGAACTTACTTACAAGTCGGTTTGTGTGTGAAGAGATTTAGGAATAGAAAATGGGAAAGTGAGTAATCTTAGGTGTAGAATTTATGCTCTGATTTGGTTATCTTGTGAATATTGCCTTTAAGATTTTGGTTAATTGGTTGTTTATTATCGGAATTGCCCAAGGGTGAGATTGGTTTTTGAGAAATTTGGAAAATGAAAAAGGAAACTAAAATCTCTTTGCTTATTCTAAGAATTTTGATTTTTTTTTAATAAATGATAGTTAGTATACTTCTTTATCGAATAAAATGAAATAATAGTTTATCCAACATGTAGAAGTGATTTATAAAAGAATATAACCTCTCTTTTTTTAGCACAGATAGGGGTGGGCTCGCCTGGCCCGCCAACCCGATGGCCCGGTATAGATTGGGTTGAACCAGTAAAATGATAGCCCGATGTAAATGAGGCTCAGCCTGGTCCGGCTTGATTTTACCTTTGGCTCGATGTAGGCTCGGCTCGGCTGAATTGCCAGCTTTAGCAATAATACGACGATGAAATCATGAAAAAACAAATTAAAAACCTAGATTTTTATGGAAAAATAACTTTATTAAGAAAGAAATGGTAGAAAGAGATATAAATGGATAATTTTAGGCTAAGAATAACAAAAAAATCACTCCTCATTTCTTAAGAAAAATGGGCTATAAGAAAAAGATATGAGAGAAAATAATATACCATTTAACTTTTATCTTTTAATATTATCTGATGATGCTTTTCCAATAGAAACTGGGGTAGAACTTGTTGGAGTTGCTGGGCCGGTCTGCTGACTCTGGATGTCGAGCTTCTCTGCAAAAATAAGAAAAGGATGGCGGGGATCGCGATTTGCTATATCGATACTGCGTCAGTTCTTTTCGAGTGGAAGAAAATCAGCTATACTTAGGAATGAATTTTTGTGCGTGCCTTTCATAGATGGGGTGACTGGTACATTTATAATGGATGATCATGATAACTTACTAGTTGGATGAAGATCTGATATTTCTCCCATTGGTGAGGATTTCTTTCATATCGTTAAGCTGATTAATAAGGGATGATTGATAGCAAATATAAAAATATCCACTTCCCTAGTGGTGGAATTTTATTGAGAAAATTTGGGTACTTTCCTTTAATATGGGTTCTTTGGATGTTTTACATGTCCTTCATACAGGGCCCAGGTGAATGGGTCCTGACCCTAGGCGCCGTGTTTAGGCACGTGTGATGGCGCAGAGCTCTTTTCGATAGTTTACTAGGCTTCACTTAACGTGTCTCAGTTTAAACGACATTTGGGCTTGCGTGCGGGCCCTGCGCGCTATGGTTTCAAACTCGATGATTCACCCCACAAACACTGACTGTGGCGTAGAAGCGAGGGCTGTCTTGTTCATGGATCGAGTGTGACCCCATTGGCTACTTGGGAATGGTTTGATTGATGCCATGTCGCAGTCAAGCGTCTTGTGATAATGACGACTTTTCAATTTTCGCGCCTAATTCAGCTATCGCCTCTATTGCCTTTAGGGACATCTACTGGCAGTTACTTCGTATTCCTCTGTTTTTGGGTCCTCTTCCTCTACGGGTTTGGATTTTCCCCCTTTCGAAACATTTTTGTTCGTTATTCAAAATCGCTCTTGAAGTCTTTTGCCCTTCTGAGGATCGTTTCCTTTGTTTTCTTTCGTAGCTGATCGTTTTCCTTATCTTCTTTTATCTTCCCTATCCGTTAGGTTGTTTGAATAGTTTGGAGCCTCCTTTGTCTTCCTTTCACTTTTCTTTATCTTTATCCAATCATGAGCGCTTCTTGGGTCCATGCATCTCTTGGCTTGCATATAGGAGCGGGAGCTCTTGGGGCGAATACGAATGGTGGAGTGGTGGGTTTGGTGGTCTCCTGGTGCAATTTGCTGGGAGGGCTCCATTGGTGGGCCATCCCCTGCGCTTTGGCAGGGTAGAGAGGAGGATTAGCGGGATCATGTACCATTTGGATCGAATAATGTTGGGGCCCCCTTTGATTAGTAACCAAAAGTCTTTATTTTGAGGTCACATTTAAGATAAGTTTTGAGTGCTTTGCGTGTACTAATCATATGAATTAAACCGATTGACATATTATGCGGTCAGTTTAGTACTCTTGATGTTGTTTAGTGTGTTTTTGGTAATTTTGCGGGTTTTAGGCCTCATCCATCATTTGACTTGGCATCGAGTTAGTGCTAGATTTATGCCATGTTCGTATAGTTCTCGGCGATTCATCAAGTAGGAGTTGAAGAAGAATGTCAAGTGGAATTTAAGAAATGGGCTGGAGCGAGATGCGGGAGGATGCGGGAGAGTGCGGGACTTGGCTATGCATTGCGAAAGCCGCCAGGATTGCGAAAATTTCCACGACCATGGCGAAGATTTGCAGTCCTGCGAAATTTCGTATGGGGCCACCGCTATGATGGCAGAATTTCTCTATCATAGCGAGTCGCTATCATAGCGAGGATTCTTGTGCGCCAGCGAAAGTGCAGATTTTCGTTATCTTGTGTTTTCTCTGTGATAGCGAGGGGTGTTCGCTATGATGACGGAAATTCCTTTGGTGCGCGTAGCGAAATTTGTCCCCTTGTGTTTTTGTTCCAAACGACATCGTTTTGTGTAATTCCCATTTGTCCTATTGTAATCATATATTTTAAGGTATTTTTTGGTATTTCACACATCTTGTATGGCTAGCATATAAGCCACCTTATAACTTTTTGTAACCTGGCTTTTCCTTCGAAGCATTCATTCAGCGACTTTTGTTTTAGGTTTGGTTTCTCTCTTCTCTCTTGCTTCTCTCTCATTTCTTGGGTACTTGAAACACCACATTTAAGGGGATGACAACTCAAGGGATGTTGGCTAAACTCAAAACACTGAAGAGGAGGGTTCTGCTGAGTTGGTTAATGGTGGTTTGCAGGTGGTCTGGAGTTTAAATGAAGCAGTCTTTGCATTTATTGTTCCAAACTTTTCAAACTAAGGTTTAATGCCAACAATGTGTTTCTTTTGAGGTGATACTTGTCATGCTTTAGGGTTGATGCATTCGCAAGGGTAGATGCATGACATTCTTTAGATGTGACCCGAAATGAGGTTAAATGCTATGTTTTTAACTTCTTTGGAACATTAAATGCTCGATGCGTGTGTTGACTCAGTAGGAATGTTTAGGGTTAGTTTTAAAGCGAACAAGATCAGGTTTAGCTGTGACTATAAGTCACTTGCCATAATGCGAGGAAATAACCCGAGGACACCTTGTTAGCCCCATGTTATAAAGCTAGTGACCCCGAGCCTTCAAGGTCTCTATTTCACACCTCATTTTAAACTATTTCGAGTTAGTTCGTGACAGAAATACCCGCGCACTTTTTGTAGTAAATCCAAAATAGAGCAAAAGCTCATATTTTGAATCATGATCACAGTCATTTGTGGGATGAAAACCCATCCGTGTTCGAGACCCTAAAGCGCTATCTTTGCGGTAGCTTGACTCTGGTAGTGGGAGGGAAGTAGGAAACAAATTTTGTTGATTACGGATCACCTACGTGTACGAATCAAATGGCATGATTCTTGCGGGGATGGTGCCAAACTACGAATGAGTTGATATGAACTTGTAATCCACATTACAAGTATTGGTGGCCGTTTTAACCCTTTTGAATTTCGTTTGTAGAATTTGAGTTTTTACTGTGATCTCTCTTGGGAACACATTTTATTTCCGCCAGTCGGTTTTATTTAGCTAACACTGATCCTTTTTGGCAAGCCTTTTTGTTGTTCTTTATTTTGTCTCACTTTGTGTTACGGAGGTTTATGCAGCATTGGGATAGAGGGATATCAGGTAGATTGCAAAGAGTGGTGCACCCGATTGAAGCGGTTGTGAGATCGGTGTGCCACAGATGAATGGATCCTACTGCACCGAGGGCGACAAAGTTAACAAAGGCCTCCGATTGAATCGACATACGAGATCAATGAGGGACCTCGCCCCTCACAGGTAGTGCCTTCTGCGTCATACCTGGCAGGGAGGTAGCGGTGAGACCTTATTTCGTGCCCTACTTCCTGCGTTTCGTTATGGTGTGGAGAATGAAATCCATATCACACATTCGGGATTTTGAAAGTATGCATAACTTTTTAAGGAGGGAATGATACGAATAGGGGTGTTGAAGTTGAAGAATTCGGAATTATGGAATGACGAAATATGAAACCGATTCGAGGCGAAACGTTAAATTGGGCGATCTTGACTGATTTTTGAAGAAATTCTTCAGTGCAACCAAGACCAACAGTTTGAAGAGGCAGATCTACACTTTCGGCCTATAATGATGAGAAATTTTACTCCCGGTGTTTAGGAGGGTTCATGGAGACCATCTGCATGCCCACGCCATGGTTTTGATATATGTAGATCTTTAGTGAATCATTTTATGATGGTATGTCTCACTGCATGAAACCTTTGCTAGAAACCATGTGTGGAGGTGACTTCCTGAGCAAAAATCCAGATGAAGCCATGGACTTCTTGAATTATGTGGCTGAAACTTTCAAGGCTTGGGATGAACCGAATCAGGAAGCTGAAAGAATGAAGCCGTCGACCCACCAAAGGGAGCATTTGTGCTGAAGATATAAAGATGAAAGCAAAAGATATCAACCTTAACTAGGAAGGTGGAAGAATGAAGGAAAAGGTACATGAGGTGCAGGTGGTAGTGAAAATCTGCAGAACTTGACCAGTAATAAATTACCAATCCATTGGCCACCCCGGAAGAACCTTGTCGAATGCTTTCAGTCGATGAGAGATTTGATGTCGAACATGCGTCTTGGTGCAAGACGTACAAGCCGCAAAACAATGCTTTATGGTAATACATATAATTTCGATTGGGAGAGAATCACCCAATCTCTTAGAGCCAAATCGCATATGTGCCTCTGGTGCCAAATGACAATTTGGTTCTCATCACGACCACATCCATCCACCATCCTCTTCCCTGATGAATAGTATATTAAATTTGGGAAAGCAGGTGGTAGAAGCAATTTTGGAGGAGCGAGGAATCAATGCAAATTGGCGAAGAATTGATCTTTGTGGAAAGTACTGCTGAGCAAGAGGATGGAGTGGGCTTGAAGCGACTAATCAGGAAGATTGATAACTGCGGTACTCCGTCACGGGATTAACAATTTCTGGAGGTACGAGGATAAGGAAGATTCCCTTCCCAGACCTTTGCCAAAATCGAGAGTCCGTGAAATAGGTTTTTCGGCTGAGATGGATGAAGTAAAGGCCGTCATTACTGCGAAATTGGGAAAGAGAATTGGCTTGACCGATTACTATGGCTTCTTTGAAGAAATAGAAAGAAAGGCTAAGCTGAGAGAATAATCGTGAAGAGTCGATGAAGAAAAACATACCCCCCTCCGTTTCCTCGAAAACCTTCAGACCGAAAAAATCGAGCAAGTGAAATTTGGGAGGTGCTAAAGCGAGTGAAGGTAAATATCCCTTGTGACATGATTAGCGAGGTCCCCACATATGCAAAGTTCTTGGGGGCTGTGCCGCAGTCGAGAGAAATTTGGGCGTAAAAAAGCCTTCCACTAGCAGAGCCAAGTCGGTGCCATCATTGAGGCAGACCACAGTGAAATATAAGGATCCGGGATCACAGCGATATCGGTCGACATTGGAGGACTTGCGTAGATAAAGCCTTTATTAAGACTTGGGAGCTAGTGTAAACCTCTTTGCCATATTCGGTGTATAAGCGAGTTGGTTTAGGAGGCTTAAGCTTCTGGCATCACCGCGTCGCCAGGCGTCGTTCGGTAAAAATTCCTAAGGGAATAGTTGAGGATGTGTGTTGGTAAAGGTGGACAAATTCACAATTACCTAGTGGACTTGTAGTGCAAATACAAGACAATGCCAAGTGGATCGATCGTGGCTGCGATTATCTGGAAGACCATTTTTGTATACGTCGATAATCAATTACAGAATAGTGCGTAAATGCATTGGCAACATGACATTGGAGCTCAATATTTTCCACTTGAGTCTTTCTGGCATAGCTAGCGAGAAGATGACATCTGAGGGGATACGAGGAGATGCTGGTTGATCAGGTGAGGACAGAAACTAAAGCTCTTGTGGCGAAATTGGTGCGGCGAAGCGAAATGGTGGAAAAATTGGTACGCATCGATCCTCTTCAGAGCAATGATCGACCACTGCATCACGAGTGAAAGAAGTGCATAACAAGGAAGGCTAATCATGAAGGTTCTGCGGCACACATCCTTTAGCCAGGGAGTCGAGGAACTCCTCTCTTTGATCCTCCATGATTGAACCAGTGAAATTGAAATGGTTTTGGTCTTCCACCAGAGCTGACTATGACTCTAAGATTTTGGTTCCTAGTTATTTTGTTCAATTTTCAGTTTGTTTTATTTTTAGTAATTTTCTTTACCTTAATTTGAGCTAAATATAAAAATTGCAATTTTTAGTAATGTTATTTTATTTTTATTCATAGGTTTATTTTGATATATCTATTTTTATTTTTATTGTTATTTTTTATTTTATTTATTTTAATTTTAATTTACCTAAATCGAATTTTTGTTGATTTTGCAGATGGAAAACGGTGCAGGCAAAAATTTCGCAGTAATTCTTGAAATTTGGGCATTCGGCTCTGGACCAGCCAGGTTATGGCTTTATAAAAGAAATTGAAATTTGGCTCATTTACTCATTGCATTTCGTTCACAGTAGCCCCATGAACATTCGACTGCACGGTCTCGAACCTTCATGAAGCCAGGTATACAAGCCTTATTGCGATCTTGCCAGTTCTTATACGACCTGCTTGGTCTTGGTGGGTCCTGGCAGATCCTTTGCCGGTCTTGTGCGGCCGTTTAGTGCTGCTGCGAGCCACCAGTCATACGCGTGTGCCGATCTCTAGCTCCCCAGCCGTGCCACATAACCCGCGCAGGCCTGATGCGCCTGTGGCGTGACTAGACCACGGACATGGTTCGTGCCGTGGTCGTGTTATAGGCCCAAAGTTAGGTTCAGTACCCTAAAGATGGAGGATGTAGGCACTTCGAGGCTACGAGATGCCCGACCGGCCCAGGACACACTGCCGGGTTACCACGACTTACGTTGGCCTGTTGCCATGCAGGAGCCTCGGGCATTCAGACGATGTCGGACAGGATGGGACCTGGGCCCCCCTTCTCTGGTCTGCAAGGCAATGAGGAGGCCCCGGAAGACCTCCCGAAGGGCCGGACATCATGCCGTCTTGAGATCTCGATGAGCGTGCCACCTCCTCCGGGTGATGAGGGTTCATACGCCTCCATTATCATGACCTGGAGATCGGCGCCAATGTTCTTTGTGATGCGTGATTCTAGGGGCGATGGTTGCGTGCGAGACTTCGCGAGGAGCCATACTATGATGTCATAGGCATTGATTCGCGATGTAGTTTGAGGAGACTCGATGTATTTGATCGTGATATTCACTGCTTGCCTTCGTGGCCTTGGCGGTTTTCTTCCCCGGGTTGTGCTTCCGGTTTACCACCTTTATGACATCGAAGTCTTAGTCAGATTAGACTCAGGTTCGGCGTGTGTGCTAGGAGTACTCATTCTGCGGACATTCACAGTTTTGCCTTAGGCACGCGGCCCGTGAGCAGGACTACGTAAGGTATGAGGATTGGCCTGACCATCGCGAGAGAGAGATGGTCATTTGCCACAAAGCTCACGGCGAGATCTTGCAGCGGGACCTATCTTGACTGGAAGCTATGGTCCTCTAGTGGACCACACACTCTGAGACCAGTCTATTCCATTCACATTATGTAGTGCGGGGGAGGCTATACCGGGCTCTATACCAAGATGTCAGGATTCTGGTTTAGTCCTACGAGGCCCGGTCATGACTTCCTGCGCATTTTGAGGAGAAGGTCCACGAGGTACAGCTGTGGGGTACTTCTAAGTTATTGATGCGAGGTTGACGGAGTCACGAGCATGGGGTTCACGAGGAGCCACTCATCGAGAGCGGAGGATCAGTTGCCGGAGTCTATCCATGGGCGATCATTATATATGTCTTATCTCCTTTATCCTCCAGGGGAGCGGCATGTGATGTGGCGAGGACCGAGAGGGTGAGGATCACAATTTCACGAGATGGAGGTGGAGGTGGAGAGAGACGGTTCCAAATTCATCTCCCTCCATCTCCACTTTCTCTGCCCGATGCTGCGAGACAACGCCGGCCTTCTACTTTCAGTAATGATCCGGAAGCATATTCGCTATCAGTTTTGGGAGCTTATTCTTGTTATGGATCATGTGCGCTTGTTTCTACGAGCATCATTGGACCGTGAGCGGCCGGGAAGTCGAGGTCACTTTCTAGTGCAAGAATCACGCCATGCTTCTTCGGATCATGAGTGCTCGATCTCCTTAAGCTACAGGACTCACGAGACCGATGCAGATGTGACCTCCTTGGATATGCTAGCGTGTGACGACTTGGATCCACTTGGCATCTCACCACCATGAGGTAGGGTGGTCACTCATCTCTAACTTTCCCTGTCTACCTAGTGGAGGCATGTTTATACTTTGGTTGGGAGGGAAAGAAGTTAGAGTTAAGATGTCTTCTATCTATGTTTATGTGTTTTTTAGCATTATCTGACTACCTACTCATTTGTATAGGATTGTATGGATGCATGTATTGTGATGGTAGAAGCAGGTGGTATTTTGTCATGAGTTAGCTATGTTAAGCTTGTACTAGCCACTTTGGTTATATCAAAGCTTTTTATAGCATTATTTTACTTCACCTTTTTCATAAGTCATATTTGTGACTATAGTATTTGTGTTTCTCTTGCCTTGAGTTGAAAATTGAAGTATAGGCTACATATTAGAACAATTCCATACATATTTGAGTTTTTTGATCGAGTGGCGTTCAATGTAACAGCCTTTACATCGCCTTTAGCTATCACACAGGCGCACATCAGGTTTGTCAATAGGTTGAGAGAAATTTATACCTCTTCACTTTTAACTAAACTTAGGCCTTATACATTGTGACTGTAATGAGTTTGTGTTACCTGAAAAGAAGACCAATGTAGTCTTCAAAAGAAAAAGAAAGAAAAAGGAAAAAAAAGAAAAGAAGAAAAAAATGAAAGCGTGACAACTTTGCCTTAAAACTGAACAGTCAGGGGTATATGGCGAAAGCCTTTAGAGCTGATGCCACTAAGCATAATTGGTTGGGAGTCATCGACTTGGTGTTCGCTACAGTTGGATGGGTGAGGGTATAACGAGTTGTAGGTGCTTAATTCTCGAGAAGTCATTCGAGTCGGGGTGAAGCTGTGCAGAGTTTGTGGTCGGTTGATCCTTTTGACGATGCCACTAAACCTTAATTGATTGGGAGTCATCGGTGGACCCACGGGTTACACGGACTTTGGTAAGTCGAGGGTTTGGCATTGCACCTGCAATCTGATCAAAGGAAGAAATAAAATTAGTGATTCTGTTAGGTTGAGTCGACGGTTTTTAAGGCCACAGCGAGTAGCTTGGTTGGGGGAGGAATAGCTTTGCGACTTGTTGGTTGTGGATTTATGGAACACTTAGATTTAGGTGGAAGTTCGAGGTTGACTTCTTTTAGGCAAATGTTACCACTAAAACTGTTCTTATATGGCATTTGTTCTCTCATGATGGTTTTGTCTGGGGTCTAAATTGTTCATCATGAGGTAAGGCTGATTATTACACTTTTAAGACTGACATACACTTTTGCAAAAGCCTGACATACATACCTTGATTGTTTTTAGCATTCTTCAGGGACTAGCAACATGTCGGTTGGGGGTGTGATTAGTACCGAAAAGTCAACATTTTAGTCTTATTTAGATGGTTTTGAGTGCTTTTCGCGTCTTAATCATATGAATTAATCAGATTGATGCGGTCCGTTTAGTACTACGATGTTGTTTAGTGTGTTTTTAATTTCTGGGTTTTGAGCCTCTCGACCATCATTTTAAGCTTGGCATCAAGTTAGTAGATTATACCATGTTCCATATGAATTCTCGCGATTTCATCAAGTAGAGTTGAAGAGATGTCAAGTGGAATTAAGAAAAATGGAGAATTTGGCCCGAATGCGGAGGGATGTAGGAGAGTGCGAGGAACTTTTCGTGTGCGGTAGAGTTCGCCAGTCCTGTGAGGAATTTAAGCTATCATGGCGAGAAAGTCGCTATCATGAGTGAGGATGCGTGCATAGCGAAAATTTGGATTTTCGCTATGCTATTCAAGCTATGATAGCGAGATCTTGTGCATAAGCGAAATTGTCCCCAATGTTTTTGTTCCAAAGCGACCTCGTTTGTGTAATTCCCATTTGTCCCTATTGTAATCATATATTTTAGGTATTTTAATTATTTCACACATCTTGTATGGGCCCATATAAGCCACCTTATAACTTTTGTAACTAACTCATTGACATTCATTCCACTGGCTTTTTCTTTTAGGTTTACAGTTTTCTCTCTTATTTCTCTTCTTTCTCTCATTTTCTTGGTGCCAAACACCGCAGCACAGGGATGACAACTCAAGGGATGTTTGCTAAATATAAACATGAAGGGTTGCTAGGTTAGTTAATGGTGGTTTGCGGGTGGTCCTCGGTTTAAATGAAGCAGTCACTGCATTTATTGTTCAAACTTTCAAGCTAGGTTTAATGCCATTTAATGTGTTCTTTTGGTCAATACTTAGCCATGTTTAGGGTTCAATGCATTCTTAAGGGTAGATGCCTTGACATTCTTTAGATGTCATTTACGAGCCCTTGAAATGAGGTTAAATGCTTGTTTTCAAAGCTTCTTGAACATTATTGCTCAATTACATGTGTTGACTGAAATAGAGTGTTTAAGGGTTAGTTTTTAAAGCGAACAAAGATCGGTTTGGCTATGACGCTATAAGTCATTTACCTAATGTGAAATCTTCCGAGGACACCTTATTGTATTTATCGGTAGTGACCTGACGCCGAGGTCTACATTTCACACCTCATTTAAACTACTTGAGTTAGTTAAGTGAAATTGACACTCACACTTTTAATGCAAATCCAAAAATCGAACAAAGCCTCACCATTTTGAATCGGCAATCTGAATCATTTGTGGGATGAAAACCCATCCGTGTTCGATGTACTACAAACCAGCTCTGTGCGGTAAGCTTGACTCTGGCCGATGGAGAATGGGGAAACAAATTTTGTTGATTAGTTCTCTACCATAGCCTGAATCACCCTCGTGAGGTGTTCGGAAGTAGTGGGCCCCAGTCGGTCGAGACACCTTCATCTTGAAGTGCGCAGTAGCGATATAGACTCTCGGCGGGTGTTCGTGTTTGGCATGAGCTTTCTCACTCTCGTCGTCGCATTATTCCTAGATGGCTTGCCTTTTTAGGCAGCCTTTGGCTGGTCTCAGCTTCTCTTTACACCCTTTCATCAAGTGCGTCCTTTAGCACTTCAACGTATGCCAGCCTAGCACCGATTTGGGTGTGGTTGGCCTCCTTGTTGTTTTTCGGGGATAAAGGCAGGGGTTGGGGCCTAGCCCTGTTACTAGACCTTTTCGGTGTAAAGGTCGCGAAGGTTTTCTTGTAAATTTCTAGCGGGTCCAGCTCTAGGTGGTGTATTCTAGACATGCCATCCTCGTAAATCACGAAAGGCTATTTTTGTTAGTGGCCGTAATTGGGAATATAATCCCACTGATCAGGAAGATACACTTGGCGTTTTGACCTCTTGGACCGCCCAGAGAACATGTGATTCTCCCACTTGCTCAATGGTCTTAATTCAGATACATAAAAGTGCATCATTTATATAGGGTTTTAATTCCCACAGCTCATGTTTTGCTCTCATTTTGTGTAGAATAGGTGCTTTTGTGGCCAGTTTAAGCGTTTTTATGCGTGCGAGGTTTTGGGAGTCCTGTGCATTTTAGTGATAGTTTGGTTCGGAGAGCAATGTAGATCATGCGTCGTAGATTCATTTCTTTGTCGAGAGGCCTCAGGTGGTGCCCTACGATGAAGAGGAGGAGGATTACGGAGGCGTGGTCACCGTACCACACTTGCTGATACCCGATTACCCACATGTAGTGAAGCCCGATGGTACTGTACGAATAGAGTGGTCACCCAGATACTGAGTTTGTGGGTGCCGGTGCACTTTTGATGCCGTTTTTCTTGAAGCCACCCGATTCACCAACATCACGATCTCTGGCACTTGGTAAGTGCAATCTTGGTGCAAGAAGACACGCCTGTCTGACCACCACTTCGAGGTCGCTAATGAGAGGCGTATTTAAGCCCACTTTGAGACGAGGAGGTTAAGAAAAGGGTTCTAGGGTTTGGTTTGAGTGATTGGAGTGTTTTCTCTGCATAATTTGCTAGGGTTCATAGGTAGAGTGCTTAGTTTTCTTCTGATTATGAGTTTTAAATGTACCAATCTTTTAGTTGGTTTCTATAACTGGTATTCTTTACGGGATTCTACGTGTTTTGATATCCCGACCTTACCCAGTTGAGTGTTATTTCTGAGATTGCATTCACGATTAGTATTTTATTAATCATGAATGACTCGGTTTTAATGGAGTTCTAAACCTTTCTATGATGGGGTTCTAACGGTGGAAACTCTCACCTCCTTTCAAAGCGTGACCCACCAATTCCTCTTTTATGCTTCAATGGGATTATGCGATGCTAAACACTTGCAAAATCTTATAAAACCTTAGTTTTATCTTCTTGACGATGTGAATGAGAGACTCTCGAGTACGTTGTGCTTGATGTAAGTAAAGTAAACCAAGAAAATCATTTAAGCAAGTGTTTGTTTATTACTTTCCCAATTGTTCTGTCTTATAAAAGCTTTTAATGTGATCTTGAGTGAAGACCATTCATCGATAGGCTCCTAGATGAGATTGTGATGATAGAAATTGATGTTCACACAGTCGGTGGTGACGAAACCTAAGAGGTCTATCATTAGCCATTCTTGTTTTAAAATATAGTTAAGTTAATCAGGTTACTCGATCAATCGATCCACCGTATTACAGGATTTTACTTTAAACGCATCCATTGGATAGCAATCCCCCAGGATCATCTGAAGCCACTCACATGAAATGACCTGTGGACTCCCACGGTAGTATAATGCTTGATGACGTGGATTCCTACGCTTGAATAATTTCCAGCATATGAAATAGGCGACGGTACATTTTAGAAAGTATAGTTTAATACTCTTACTATGGTTTTGGTTGTGCGGTTTCGAGTGCAACTGATCTTAGTCCTGAGGATGAAGAGGTGAAGCGGAGGTTGGTTAGGTGCCACCCACGGGCGTACTCTAAGCTCATTAGGTCGGATATTCCCGGGCCATCTGATGCAAAGCCTGCACGACTTCTTGCTCTGAGGTCTTCCCCTCCTTCCTCCATGAAGCCTTTCTTTACCCCCTGTCTCAAAGTATTCTTTGTCTTCTGATTTGGAGCCTCTTATTGCGAAGCCTACTAGGGGAGAGCTTCGAGCCCACACAAGGTCTTTGGCCGAAAAAAAAGAAGGCGTAAAGTGGAGACTTACATGTGAGGTACACCCCTCCGCTGAGTGAATCTTAAAGGTGGGGGTCTCTTCTTTCACCTTCATCATCGGGGATGTGAGTCCCTCGAGGAAGCCAGTTTGACCCCATAGAGTTCTTCTATTCAGTTTGGAGTCTTATCTTCGCGGGGTCGCAGAGCCCCACTCCTCAGTAACTCGGATGATGTGGAAGGGTCTCTTTGGTGCTGCAGGGAATGAGGACTCTATACTTTCTCATGTGGAGCTCGTCATTGGGGATGTTTCGTCCATTATTATAGATTAGACCTCCAAAATGGGCCCTTTATCAGTTGGGGAGGCTTTAGCTCACCTGCCAGAGTGCTTTGTATGTCCTAGCGCCTTTGTCGATCCATTTCTTGATTGTTTTAGACTGTTAATTGACTATTCTTTGTTCTTTGGTAGGTGGCTACTTACGTGAAAGGCCTGATAAGGAGGGCCAGCCTTACCGAGGGCTCCGCTAGGGTGGCGAAGTCTTATAAGGCTAAGGGTTGCCTCACAACCTCAGGAAGGCCGACGCCCGAGCTCCCGGATAAAGGGACTGACCCAGGAGCTTGTGAAGCTAGGTCGACTGAAGCATGCTTCAGGCGAGGGGCGCGGGCAAGGATAAGAAAGACTGACCGGACTTGAAGATCCGCCGAGAAAGGTGGCGAAATTTGAAGTGGTGTTCTGACTTCGAGGTGACACATTGCGCAGTGGCTTGACGTTGGATCGGGTCGCGGGGCTGGAGGCTGGCTTTGGGTGGGCGCGACGAAGGGCTTCGGCAAGCGGGGATGGACCTCGAAGCGGGGCTTTTGGCTGGCCGGAGGGTGAAGTGATAGCGAGGCTCGACGAGGCTACGCGATAGACTAGGGTGGCTTGCCTTCCGGTAGCGGGGCTTAGAGCTTTCTACCTGCCACTGTTATCTTCTAAGCTTGTTTGTTGGGCTTGGGTTCAACGGCCGACTTTACGATTAGGAGGTAGGAAGAATATGCTTGGTGAAATTTGTGAAGTCGTCGAGAGGTGATTTCGGGGCCCACGATCGTGCTCTCTTACAGTGATCTTGGGTTCCTCGGAGCGACTCTTACTGCCTTGCCAGTAGGGGCTTGCTGACCTTGCCTATGAATCGAGTGACCTCGAGCGCTTAGATTTTTTATTCTAATCTTACTATATTGGGGGGCTGAGCTTGGGATTTTTGTATTGCTTCTGACATTGACTTCTCGTTGATTGATTCGTGCCACGGTAGGGTGATTCGGAATCAACAAAATTTGTAGTCCTAAGTTCCTCTACTATGGCTGATCAAACTCTTTGGCATAGTGGTCTAGGGTCGAACACGGGGATGGGTTTTCATCCTATGAATGACTTGCATTAGTGTTGAAAATGGTGAGGCTTTTAGTTTGGATTTTTGGATTTGTTTCAAAAACAGTGTGAGTTGTTTGACTGAAGATTAATTGTAAAAACTGAAAGTGAAGTGAGAAAAGGTAACTTTGAAGGTTTAGGTCGCTAAGCAATGACATGGGGGTAACAAGTGTCTCGGGTTTTATCCTCACGCTGTAATGAAACAACCTATAGTCAAACCATGCCAGGATCTTTGTTTAACTAGCAAACCCTAACCTAGAATCACTCCACATTTGAATTGACACAAAGCGACATGCATCTACAGCCCTTTTAGTTTGGAAACCTGACATTCAACATCATTTCGGTAGCTCGTAAAGGCCATCTAAAGAACCACGTTACATCTAGCAATAGATATCACCGCTGTATCCTAAAGCATGGTAAGTATGGCGAGTAATGACATTAAATGTCTTCAACCCTAGTTTGAGAAGATGGGAGCCATAAATCTGATGCACAGTAACATTTAACACATGAGAGACTGACTACGGCGCTTGACCAAGCTAGCTACCTTCCTCTTCCAGCTAAGAAGCAGCCAAGCATCTCTTGAGTTGTCATCCTCAGAGGTTGTTTGACCTAGAAAATGAGAGAAAGAGGAGAGGAGAGAAAAGCAAAACCCTGTGAGCTGGGAGATATTTACATAAAATGAAAATGTGCCAAAGATTGTAAAGATTGCTTAGGGTTACAATTTGGGGGCGCTTATATAGGCCACTGATGTGTATGAAAATACAAGAAAGCCTAACATTTTTGGCTAATATAAGGGATAAGGAGTTATACACCAAAATGAAGTCGGTTTGCATTAATTTACAAAAGGATACCAAGCGGGAAATTTCACTAGGAAATCTGATTTCGCTAGGTAAGCGAGGTACGAGAATGTGAGAATCAGAGAATTTAAGCTAGACATTTGTAATTTCTCTAACTAGCAAAATTTAACTAGCTTAATAAATTTTTAGAGATAGCGAAAGTGTGTAATTTATTTAGGAGCGATTGCATAGCGGGGAATTTTGAGCTGGCGAAATTTTATGATCCAGTGAAATTTCGCTGATCTTAGCGAAATTCACAGGTTTGCATAGTGCTTCCTTCTTTGCTTACTTTGCATCCTCCTCTTGCATCCTTTCTTCTCACTTTGCTTTCATTCATTGAATTTTTTAGATGTTTGAAGAGGTGATAAATGGGTTCGATCTTCATGGTTCGTACGTATCTCGATATTGAACTCAGAAGTATGCAAACGCAAACATTCAAAATAACCTCTAAGCGGCATAAGTGATACTAAAGTTCCTGAACACTTTTAATTGGTATTATTGACATGATTAGTGCGCAAAAGCACTGAAACTATCGATATAGGGCTCAAATAGCACTTTTTGGGTATAATAATCACCCCAGCCCAAAGCGTTGCTAGTCACTTATGATACCAAAATAATAAGGGCATGCATCGTGATTTTCAAAGTTTATGATTCAAAAGGTGTATACTATGATAAACACTACCTTTAAAGTGAAAAATTGACACAAAGTTTGGCAAGCTGAAAGAACCAAAATATAACTAAAGAACAATTTTTTGGTCAATATTGGTTCCATGATTCTGACTTGAATTTCCACGAAGTCTAATGGTTCTTTATGTAACGGATCGAGGCGATAAATTGGAGAATTGTCCCTCCTAGACATATGACATGGCCCATAAGTGATAGAACTAAGCCTAGATAGGGATAGACACACTCTCTTTCTTTAATTCAAATACATTTGTGAGTTTTAATCTTCAAAAATCGGAAGCTTCACGAAGTCAGTGTGGCAGGTCCTGGAGTGACTTGACCAATTAGGTTTAGGGCATCAAGCGAAAGGATCACTTGACATGAGAGCTACGGGCTTCTGGGACTCGAGATGACTTGAAAATCAAACCTACAGTCGTTAAACTCTACTATCCACCCATGTAGCAGACACTAAATCGATGGCTCCGGCTTGATTAAGGCTTAGGGCATCGGGCTTCCAAGGCTTTCGCCATACACCCCTCGGTTTGTGTTCGGGTTTCAGGCAAGATGTCACGACTTTATTTTCTTTGTCTTCTTTCTTTTCTCTTTTTCTTTTTTGCTTTTTCTTTTTCTTCCTTTTGAAGCTCACATTGGTCTTCAAATGTGGGTAACCTGAAGACCTATCTAGGTTCCAAACATTACTGGAGTCGGTATCTGAAAGTGAAAGAGGCAACTAATTTGGCGACTATTGGAAACAATGGGTGTGCGTGTGTGAATTAGCTTAAGGGAGAAATGTTCAAGTTGAGCATGTTGGGACTTCCGTACGACAAAATTATTTCAACATGGAATTTGTTCTAACATAGGTAACTTACAATGATTGATTTTCCAGCGAGCAATGATTCAATTGTCGATCAAAAGCGATTCAATTTATTCGGTGAAGCAATTGATTATTCAATTAAGCAATTCAATTCATCCAGTGAAGATAAAAACACAATTACTCATAATTGAAGGGCTAACAACGATATCTGAATCTATATATCTTGAATGGCTTTTGATATAAGCGAAAATGGGCTAAATACGTGAATATAAAGCTAAACATCTGAAAGTATCACTTGCCTGCTCTGGCTAACCACATAAATCTAATCAAAATTATTGAGTTGATAAAGGCGGTAAGCTATACAAAAACATAAAAGAAACCTAACCACCTCCTTTGCTATGGTGGTGGTGATATCACTTCTTCTTTGCGGCGGCCAAACCACACGTCAGATCTTTGTATTTGTGGTGGAAGGCTCCTCGACCTGGTCACGGAGGACGGGTGAGTGTGTCTATTGCTGACATGGGTGAACAAGAGCCAACCTCTAGTCTGTCTTTACTTTGAGTAATTGTTGGAAACAACTAGCATCCATCACACCAGCTATCTCTCTCGAGCTGGCATGAACGTACTCCGACGAATGATGTGATGTATATGATGTTTAGGAGTATCGATTTGTAATTTGTGGGCTGTGCTATGTGGATGAGGGGATGGAGAGGACATATGCGGAGCTGGACTGGCTCTGCCTCGGGCTCGGGGCATGACTGTCATCTGCTGTCAGGAGTGTTACGCCTCTGGAGCTGGAACTCCCTCTGGTCTCATTCTTTGGAGGAGAAAGAATCTGGGCATGGTCATCCTAAACTCCATCGGGACCGGGGACGTGAATCCTCCTCTCTGTCAAGGGCTCCTCAGGAAAACCTAGAAATCTTTCAGGACCCACAGCATGGCTTAGTCGTGGCATCGGCGGTGGTAAACTCTGCTCAGACTGGGCCTCACGGTGGACCTTTTCTCTTAGGCCATCAGGAGGTCATCCTGGCTCGGAGAGGGACTAAACCGGTGTCCCTACGAGATCAGTAAAACCTCTAGGATAGCCCCCTCCGTGTCTTGTGATCTTTGCCCAGGTGGGAAAAAATTTGATCCTCAATAGGTGATCAATCAGCGACATCGAGAGGCCTCCTAAAAACACTTGGCCCCATTGTGATGTCTCGGTAGGTATCACGAATATCTCCGTGAGGTGGGTGGGCGACTCGTATGTTGAATTAATGGAATGGTATCTGTGAACTTTAAGGCTATTTGAAATATCTGCCTGGGGGTGCTCAGGGCGATCATCCTATAGAGGCTGAAGCTCAGTGGTTGTTGCTCCCAGAGATGTCATTGGTGATATTCTGACATAGCCCCGAGGGTAATATCTTGCCTCGGGGTCGTGAAGGTGATGGGGAATAGTCGAATCAACCTGGCCAGAGATCCACTGGATGGGATGCGGCGCGATCTTGGGACATCGTGATAGGACTCGATGAAGTCCTCGAGTGTAGTGCGACATTCCCCAGAATGGGGTGCCCGGAATGACAACGACCTCCTGGCTCCAGGCCGGCGCAGCCGAGGTGAAGATGTCGTCTCGTCTCAGCGTGTGTTGCCGATGTTGGGGCCTAGATGAGGATGACTCACCGGGCACTGGTGTCACGGGCAGCAGGCGGCCGGGCCCTCCCCCAGCTGACGGTACGGTGGCGGGTGGGGTCGTGAGTCCCCGATATCGTGAATCACTGAGGGCTCCTCGGAGGCGCCTGGGACGGGGCTAGTCTTTGGGGCGGGACCTCGCCTACGGCACCCTTCGTCGGCTCGCGGCGAGGCGGGACCCACCTCAGTACGCACCATAGCTGTAATCCAGATAAAACAACGGGGAATAGGGCTCTGTGGCGAAAATAAAACCGATTGTACTGCAGAAGGCGATCTGGGGCTCAGCTGCGGCGGCGAGTCAGTATGAAATGGGACACGATGACTCTCGGGCTGCGGCGCTCGGCTCACGGGCTCTGTAATAGCCAAACAAGGCTTGGTAGTGGATGGCTCTTGGGGCGGGGTAAGACGAGAGTGACGAGGGGCACGGGGCTGCGATGCAGCGGTGGAGTGCGAACGGTCTTAGCGGCGGCTCGAGTGCGGTGTTTATGGATGCGGCGGTGTGGCGCGATATGACTCGGCGATTGGCATTGAGCGAATGGTACGAACAACGTGATGGTGACGAGCTCGGTCGGCTGGTGGTGGTGGTAGCGTTTGCTCGGCCGGCTCGAGGCTGCGACACGGGTGGCTCGGAAGAAGTAGGGAGAATCTGAAGTGAATGAATAGCCGACCTCCTATCTTTACTCGCGAATGGCCCGGTAGAAGGAGTCATTTTCCTCATAATTTAATAGTATAAGCGAATTTGGCTTATCTACTTATTACCATCTGCATTTCAAAATTTTTTAGTTTAAAATATTAATAATATAGAAATAAAAATTATATATATATAATATATAATTAAAATTTACTATAAAGTATTTTATTATATAAACAAAGTTACTAATATAATGGAAAGCTGCTAAATTAAGGAACAAATAGCAAAAATTATTGAAATTAACTAAACTAAAGCAAAGAAAAATTGTTGAGTGATTTGGTTTGTAGAAAACACCAAATGCGACTGATTTCGTGCTCAAGGAGAATTCGGAGAATGATCTCCTCAAACGCCGCGTAATTCTGGCGAATCCTTGGTGTTGGATCTCCCATTGTTGTTCGGTTTCTCATTGATGGATTATGAATTGAGCAATTGCCCTATAGTGGGCTCTGAAGGCAATTCCAACACACTTGCTTCACCTGGGTTGGCTATATCCTGTAGTTCTTGGTCGTGATTGACTTTTTGCATCGACACCCTGAGCACACATCATTAGTCACTTGATTTTCAGTTTCCATTAATTTGTGCTTGTTGTTCAAGTGAAATATGTTCAACTCCAAGGTCATGTTACCAAAGGTAAGTTGCATGACTCCATTCCGGCAATTAATGATTGCATTGGCAGTGGCCAGAAATGGTCTTCCTAGGATAATTGGCACATGATTGGGTTCATTTGCAATTGGCTCAGTGTCAAGTACAACAAAATCCACTGGGTAGTAGAATTTGTCTATTTTCACTAAGACATCCTCAACTATCCCCTTAGGGATTTTCACTGATCTATCGGCCAATGAAAGTGTGATGTTGGTCGGTTTAAGTTCCACCCCAGGCCTAGCGCTTGGCCACGAGAATACGGCGGAGTAGAGTTCTAGCAACTCTAAATCAAGCAATGACTTGTCTATGCAATTCCACCAATATTAACTGAAATTGTGGGAGATCACGGATCCTTGTATTTGTGGGGTTCTTGCTTTGGATTATGGCACGCGGCTTGTTCGATGAGAAATGCCTTTTTCTCAATACTAATCCCTTCTTGATTGTGCAAAGATCTTTCAAAAATTTTACATAGGCAGGGACTTGTTTGATTATGTCCAAAAGAGGTATGTTGACTTTTACCTGCCTAAGGACTTCTAGGATGCCTGCTTGCTGAGATGCCTTCTTCTTGCCTCTAAGTGCTTATGGAAATGGAGGTGGTATGTTGTATTTTATGGAGTCCTCCTTTAGGAGAATATGCTCAGACTGCAATTCTTCTCCCTGTTTGGAGTCTTCAACAGGCTTTGGCATGGGCTGATCAACCTCTTTTCCACTCCTCAGGGTGATTATAGCCTTAACCTCATCCATTCCTGAATTACTGGATGACCCTACCTCATGGACTCCTTTTGGATTTGGCAGTGTTTGGGAAGGGAACCTACCTCTCTCCTGTACCTCCAGAACATTGTTGATCTTTGTGATTGAGTTCTGTAGGTTGTCAATTCTTTTGTTTAGATTGCTCGAAGCCCATCTATTCTTTTGTTCGAGTGCTCTCTCTGATTATCAATCCTTTGTACCAACTGTGCATTGATCCTTTTGTTCTTCCACAAAATTACCCACCACCTTACTCCAAATTTAAAATGGCTTGTTCCCACGGGATAGGGATGGAGGTGATTTGTGGTTGAAAGAGTGGAACAAGCGTGGTTTTGGCTTTGGGAATACGTAGACAGGGGGGATTGGGTCTCCATGAAAGAGGTTAGGGTGATTCCTCCGATTGGAATTGTAGGTATTACCATGTGGGTATTAGGTTGTGGTGGCTTGTATTGACCTACCACATTTGCTTGACATCAAATCCTTCATTGATGGAGCACTCTATCATGTTCTTCTGGATTACCTGTGGATTGGAAACTGGTGAATGGGTTGGTGCTTGCGATTAATTTTTCAATCCTTTGCTGCATGCACTTCATGGAGCCTTTTCCTTGAGAAGCTCCTCGCTTCCCCAGCTAAGGTTGAAATTCTAGCTTTCATTTCTATGTCCTCTGACAGTGTATAAATTCCTCCCCTCGGGTTGGCTGAGGGCCTCATTGTTTCCATTTCTCAGGGTTTTGGTTCATCGACCCTTGGAAGTTTCAGCCACATAGTTTAAAAAATCCATGGCTTCATCGGGATGCTTGCTCAGAAAATCTCCCCCACACATGGTTTCTAACATTATCTCATAGCAGGGCATACATATAAAAGTGATTCCTTCATCTAGATATCATTTCATGATAATGACCTTATGTGAATGATATCATAAATCCTCTCCCATTTTGATGTGGTAAAACTTCTGCCATCTTGAGCTGCAAGGCATAGATTTGCATCTTCAAATTGTTGGTCTTGCCAGGCCTTGAAGAACTTCTTTAAAATTACGCTACGGCTCGGCCAATTTCTTATGGTTCTAGGCCTCAGTGAGTTGAGCCAAATCTTGGCCTTGTCCTTTAGGGTTAATGGAAATGCTTTCAGCTTTAGCAAATCCATGTCAATCATACCTTCCTTAAGTAGTGCAAACTTCCCTCAAAATCCCCCTTACTGTGTATGGATTTTCATTTTCCATACCATGATATGTGGGGAGTAGGGGTACCAAATAGGGTCTCACTGCTACATCTTCAGCAGGAGGTATGATGCAGGAAGGGGCACTAACTCTAGGAGGGTGGATGTGGTCCTCATGGTTCTATAGGCTGTTAGTTCATTGGGGTACTGTGACTCTGTTTGTTCTTGAGAGCGGAGGATCGATATTTTCACTATGTATCTTGGCGGGGTATGCGATCCTTTGTAATCTACAATTATTCCTACGTCCCGATCTTGCATACAAAGCTGTTACACAAGGCGAGACACAACAAGAGCACAAACCAACTTGCAAAAGGTTGAAGTGTTAACTAAAATAAGCGAAATTTGTATGAAAAACAAACAGTGCGATTCTTTGCAAAGTGATGAACACTTTAGTTCACGACTCTTGAGATTCAAAATTTAAAGGTCCTTCATGTTGATCTGGTACACCTCAACTTATCCCAAGCGTGGTTGGCACCATCCCGGCGCGGCGCTGCATTTGGTCGTGCGGTAGGGTGATTCGAATCGGCAAATTTGTAGTCCTAAGTTCCTCCTACTGCCGTAGTCAAGCTACTGACATAGTAGTCTAGGGTCGAACACGGGGATGGGTTTTCATCCTATGAATGACTTGCATCGGTGTTGAAATGGTGAGGCATTTAGTTTGGATTTTTAGTTTGTTTCAAAAGCGATTGAGTTGTTTGTTGAGATTAATTGTAAGCGAAAGTGAAGTGAAAAGGTAGCTTTGAAGGTTTAGGTCGCTAGCTTGACAACATGGGGTAACAAGGTGTCTCGGGTTTTATCCTCGCATTATGACAAACTGACCTATAGTCAAGCCATAACCGGATCTTTGTTTAACTATGAAACCCTAACCTAGAATCCTCCTATTTGAGTCAACACAAGCAACATGCATCTGACCCCTTTTAGTTTGAAACCTGACTTATTCAGCATCATTTGAGTGGCTCGTAAAAGGCCATCTAAGAACCACAGTACATCTAGCAATAAGTATCTGCTTTGTATCCTAAAAGCATGGTAAGTATTGGCCAAGGTAATGACATTAAATGATATTCAACCCTAGTTTGAAGATGGGAGCCATAAATCGGTACATATGTAACATTTAACACATGAGGACAACTGCCATTGCCCCACAATAAACTAGCTACCTTCCTCTTCAAAGCTAAGAAGCAGCCAAGCATCTCTAGGTTGTCATCCTCAAGAGGGTTGTTTTTGAAGCTAAGCGAAATTTCTCAATTTCCTTTAAATTGCAAATTCACAGGTTTGCATATTCTTCAACTGCTTTGCACCTTTGCATCCCTCTCATCCTTCTCACTTTCATTCCTTCATTGAATTTTTAGATGTTTGAAGGCTGATAAATGGGTTCGATCTTCATGGTTCAGCACATATCTCGATATTGAACTCTCAAAGTATGCAAAAACTTGCAAAACAACTTGAAAATAGAATAACCTCTAGCGGCATAAGTGATACTAAGGGCCTTCTAGACACTTTAATTGGTATTATTGACATGATTAGTGCGCAAAAAGCACTCAAAACCTATCTGATATAGGGCTCAAAATAACACTTTTTGGGTACTAATCATTGATATGCTGAGATTCATTGATTAATTTTATCGCTCTTTTATTGTTTTTCGAGATTGAGGTACAGCGGCTCCTGGTGCAATTATCTGAAACTCCCCCTTTGATCTGTTTAGGCTCTCTTAAACTAAGCTATACTTTGGACTCTGGGCTACAAAGGCACATTTTGGCGATTGTGCTGTGGGGCCCGAGCCTCTGCGAACTCTTGAGCTTCTCGATGCACGACGACTGAGCTCTCGAAACTGCTGCTTGGGCTCTGGAGCTCTGAGCTGTTTGGCTTGGCTAAGCTTTCCAAAGAGCCCCTCTTGGGCTCCTTGGCTTCGAGGCCTTCCTTGAGTAGTTGTGCTCTGTGGCCCAGGCTTACGGGCTCACAGGCTATCGTTTCCTTTTTGAAGCTAAGCTCTCGCCCGGTTTCCTGGGCTCCTTGGCTATGAGGCCTTCCTTGAGTAGTTATGCTTTGTGAACTGAGCTACTTGGCTCCTGGGCTATCGTGCCCTTTTTGAGCAGCTAAGCTCTCCAAAACTGAGCTTTTGGGCTCCTTGTCTGAGCCTTCCTTGAAGCTGGTTGTGCTCTTTGTGAGGCCCGAAGCTACGGGCTCCACAGGCTATTGTGCCTTTTTGAAGCGGTAAGCTCTCAATGAGCCTCTTGGGCTCCATGATTCTGAGTTCTTCCTTGGCGGTTGTGCTTGTGGGCGAGCCACAGGCTCTTGAGGTATCGATGCCATTTTGAGCATCTAAGCTCTCGAGCTTAGCTACTGGGCTCATGGCTGAGGCGTTCCTTGAGGCGGTTGTGCTCACGTGAGGCGAGGCCACGGGCTCACAGGCTATCGTGCCCTTTTTGAGCAGCTAAGCTCTCCAAAACTGAGCTATTGGGCTCCTTGGCTATGAGGCCTTCCTTGAGCAGTTGTGCTCTGTGAACTGAGCTACTAGGCTCCTGGGCTATCGTTCCCTTTTTAAGCAACTAAGCTCTCGAGGGTGAAATTTCTTGGGCTCCTTGGCTCACTAGGCCTTCCTTAGCGATTGTACTCTCCAAAGCTATATTCTTTGGACTTGGGCTACAAGGCCTGTTTTGAGCAGCTAAGCTTTCCAAAACTGAGCTACTAGGCTCCTTGGCTACGAGGCCTTTCTTGAGCATTTGTGCTCTGTGAACTGAGCTTTTGGGTTCCTGGGTTATTGTGCCTTTTTTGACAGCCTCGCTCTCTAAAGCGAAATCTTGGGCTCCTTGGCTCTGAGGGCCTTCCTTAGTGGATGTGCTCTGTGGGCGAGCTCACGGGATCTGAACTTGTCGTGCCTATTTGAAGCGACTAAGCTCTCAAAAGGCTGAGCTGTGGGCTCCTTAGCTCACAGGCCTTCCTTGACGGTGTGCTGCATGAACTAAGCTCTTTTGGGCACTTGGGCTATTGTGCCCTTTTTGAGTAGCTAAGCTCTCCAAAACTGAGCTACTGGGCTCCTTGGCTACGAGGCCTTCCTTAAGCAGTTGTGCTCTCCAAAATTGCGCTGCTGGACTCTTGGGCTACAAGGCCTGTTTTGAGCAGTTAAGCTTTCCAAAACTAAGCTACTGGGCTCCTTGGCTATAAGGCCTTCCTTAAGTAGTTGTGCTTTGTGAGGCCCGAGCTCTTGACCAAAGCTATCGTGCCCTTTCGACGGCTTCGCTCTCCAAAGTGCGCTCTTGGGCTCCTTGGCTGCAAGGCCTTCCTTGGCTTGAGTTGTGCTCTCAAAGGCGAGCCTACTTTGGGCTCCTTGGCTATGAGGCCTTCCTTGGCGGTTGTGCTGATGGCTGAAAGCTGCGGGCTCCTAGGCTGTATTAGCCCCTTTTGGGCGGCTAAACCTCAGCGGGCTCTTGGGCTCCTTGGCTCTGAGGCCTTCCTTGTGAGTAGTTGTGCTATCCAAAGCTGTATTTCTTTGGACTCTGGGCTGAGGCATGTTTTGAGGCGACTAAACTTTCAGATTGAGCTACTAGGTGATGAGTCCAAAAACTCATTAGATTTTAATTCATTTTGAGTTTATTATGAGAATAATGTTGAATTGTTTGCGAGAAAAGTGATAATTGACTCAAATTTCAATTTGGAAAATACATTGAGAAAATCAAATTTTAGCAAAGCTCGAGAAGAAATCGGCTGTGGGGGTGAGGTCTAGCGAGGAATTTAAGTCGACCCGGGAGCTCGATTTCCGGCAATTCCAGAATCCGCAACTGACAACAAATTTGGCTTTGAAGAAGAAAGCGGCGTGAACAAGTGAAATTCGTGACTTGAAAAGTGCGACAAAGAAAGGCGTGTGGTCGAGATTAAAGGAAGCAGTCAAATGAAGAAATTCATGTCGCGATTTCATTTTCGATGTCGCGGCGCCAAAACAGAAAAATGATGTTCGCGACATAACTGCGAGGTCGCGACAAGAGGATCTGTCTATGAAGCCTTGAGAGATCTTACGCCGTAAAAGAGTCGCAACGTTTTAATTAAAGAGAGTCAAATTGGAAGTAGCGACATGCTATGCGAGTCGCGACATTAAGCTTTGAAATTGAAGCCTTAACAAGAAGAATGATGTCGCAACCACTCATTCAGGTCGCGACCTAAAGAAGAGCTGAGCAAAAGAAAAGGATGTCGCGACATCACTTTGATGTCACGACCTGGAAAATAGTTGGAAAGAAAGAAATCGATTCGCAGATGGGCTGGTAGCGGCTTTGAAGAAAGAAATGGAAAGAAAAAGAATTAGCGACATCCACGATGAGGTCGCGACATAAAATAAGTTATGAAGACAATAAAACACCAGCGAGTGCGACCAAGAAATCAAGGTCACAACATGAAGTGCGATCTTACAAAAGCGACAAAGTGGTGTGACTAAAATGATGCCGCTAACCACGGAAAATTTTGGAAAAATAAGAAGATAATAATTAATACGCGACATCGAGGTCGCGACATCAGCGTGAAGAAACGCGAACAAAGATGTCGCAACATCGCTTCGATGTCGCGACCACTAATCAAGGATTTTGCAAGACAAATTGGTTACCTTGAGAAAGGAAGAGGTCGCTCTTGATCATGAGCCATCGAGGAATTCCATGTCGCGACATCAACTTGGTCGCGACATAAACGATGTTTGGGCTTTTATGCGGATTTCCACAGGTATTTTGGGGATTCGGCCCGATTTCTTTTCCTTTTAATGATATAAATAGAGAGATTTGAATAGTAAAGTAGTTTTCTCCTTCACCACCCGTGAGAAAGAAGAGGAACTGGTGTATATTTTAGAGTAGATTTTATTTTAGTTTTATTTTTTAGTTTTATTTTTACGGATTTGAATCTGTAGGCGTGCGAACGGTGCAGGCTGGTTGTCGGGATTACATTATATTTCTGATATTCACGGCGGAAATTTATGAAATCTAGACAAATTTAAGATTCATTTCTTTTCGGATTTATTGCAATTACCGGTGGTTGTCGTGATGAGCCTCCATTTCTTGATTCGCAATACGATGTCAGGCGCGACTCATCTGGATTTGATTTACATTTAGTTACTGTCTTTCCTGCACATTTATGGAGAATTATTTTGGTTCGGTTTTTACTTAATCGGTGTTGTTTTTAATGGATAAGTTCCCAATAGTAGTACCTAGTACCAGTTGAGGGAATGTATCTTACTACGATATCGGGATGCCCTGTGACACGGAGGCCCAGATTCCTGAGAGCTGAGAGCATTTTTTCTGGGTATGTTCGGCTATTATTGTGACTGGCGAGGCTACGAGTTCATTTTGATAAATCCCCCATTCGCTCATAATTGAAGTTGGAGGGGTGTATTTAACAATATAAATCATCAGAGAGTTCACCTTAATCTAAGGATAGGTTCCAAACCCCGTGTTAGCTTAGATCTAATCAAGGGAAAGGGATAAACCCATAGATCTGGAGGTTGAGCCACCATTTAAGTAGTAGAACTTAGCTAATATCCTGAGAAGGTGAAGTAAAAGTTCTGCTGTCAACAGGAAATGGGTGTGAAGTATTGAGAAAGAAAAATACCCAGATCTTGCAAGAAAATGTGGAATATGGGTAGCTGGTTTGATCTTGTCTTCGAGAGAAGCAAAGGATATTCATCGATGAAAACGAGAATCAATTCAATAATTAGAAAATCTTGGACAAAATCAGATCCATACAGACGGAAGTAATGGACATAGTCTTCGGAATTAATTTGTTCCATTATGTATTTCTCATTGATGGTTTTTCGTTTCTCGATCGCTGATTGATCCATTCTTTTATGTATCTGATGAGATTTATTTTTAGTCATTCACTTTTGTTTAGTTTAATTTGAGCATATTCAATAGTTAGATTTTAATTTTTGTTGTTTCGATAAAATTTTCACTATGAGTTTTGAGTCCAAATAGTATGAAATTTTAGTAGTTGGGGTAGTTGACCTGTAATTCGCTATCAATCTCTGTGGGAATGATACCTGGACTTACATTCAGATTTACTACTTGTATGACCTGTGCACTTGCAGTGTCATAGACTGAACCCTTATTTTTTAATCCTGAACATTAAGAGAAAATTATTTTAGCAAGCCAAATTATCCAAAGTGACATGGGTATAGAGAATTGTAAGGCTACGATGGTATGTGTTATTTTGAGGTTTTGATACATATAGAAAAAGCGAACAAGTTTTTATGGCGCGGGTTGCGGGATGAAAGAGTAATTAGATCCAATATCTTGACCAAAGAAGAAATACTAATTTGGACATTTTTAAGAAAAGAATAAAATGCTTTCAGAAGTACTTCCACATCGATCACTAATTTTAACAAGTCATGTTGAAATATTTGTTTAGTTTGACTAATCCTATTAATCTGAGTATGCTTTGATTTCAGGAAAACTTTTAATGCATAGGAAACAGGGTTCTGACCTGATTCCAGCAGACACTGAATTAGAGAGAACACTCGGGAGCTTAAGAAAGACAAAAGAGCGAAGACGACTATGGCGGAAGAGACATGACCAAACGAGGAGGAATGGGGGCCACGGCGGCAGGAAGGCCCCCATTCTTGCGACACAATGGGAGGATTTCTGGGCCACAATATTCAGGAAGAATATTCTGCAATCGAACTGACCCTCTTTGTGGATAAATAATTTTTGAACTAAGTCGACTTTAATTCTGATAGGTTCAAGCCAACATCAGTTCTTGGTCATCCACCCAGAAGACCAAAATGAACACTGGGAAGATTTCGGGATGGCAAATCTGATGAAAATTTGAGACAATGTGAGACCAGAGGTGATAAAACTGCATCTCTTCCCATTTCTTTGAGAACTATGGCAACCACATGGTATGAATCATTACCATATGGTTACAGTGATACTTGGGAAGAGTTGGTAGAAGCTTACTTGGGTAGATTCTTTCCCCCGTCTCTCACTTCAGAGAGACGAAGAGAGATAATAGTATTCCAACAAGGGGAAGATGAGAGCCTATATGTAGCTTGAGAAAGATTCAAGAGGTTGCTGAAGAGGTGCCCGATGCATGGAATAGATTTGAAGACCCGGATGGACATAGTGTATCATGCTTTAAATGATACATCTAAGGGCATTATCGATGCTTCATCTTTGTGGAACTTCAAGCGAAAAGATCTTTGAAGGCGAGAGATCTGATCGAAGATTTAGCAAAATGCAATATGAAAGCTCCATCTCGAGCTTGGCAAGAGGAAGCAAGCAGAGGAAAAGGGGTCACGAGCTGGCAAGATGACAACCATGGAAGCAAAGTCGATGCCATAATGCACAGGATGGACAAAACAAGAGATAGATGCACCAAGCCATGAAATAGGTTGAAATGAAAGAGAACTAATGAGAAGAAGTGTCACGTGCCAATGTAAGAAGATTTCATGGTGCCGAGGAGGCTGGCACGTGAACGAGCAAAAGAAGCATCATTTCAAGCCAACCTAACCTCGCCCACACACTACAATCCAAAGATCGAGAACCAATATAATCTCACACACAGAGGGGCACACACGCCGCAAGGTGGATAACATTCAATAAGGATATCACAGCCTAAATTAAGGTTCCAAAGAGCAACACTAAGGAGTTGAAGGCGTAAATGAATATCAGTGGTCGAGGAGAACCCAACCATTCAAGAACAGATGCCGCAGCTTCACTGGGATAATAAGAGGCTATTACAATTCCATGAACAAACTATCCTCGACTGAGTCTGTCCTGGCATTCAAATGCTTCAAGAATGCTAGTGCCTCACGAAAAATCAGAGACACAAGCAGGCAATCGCCTGACATGCTAAATCGTGAGCAAGGGTACATTCCCTAAAGTGACACCTAAGAACCTAAAAGACCGCATGGGCAATTCAGCTTAAGAAGGGAAGGATTCGAGCAAAGAACAAAAAGATGTATGGCAAGAAGAGATCGAGGCAGAGAAAGAAGAGACCGAAAAGGAAGAAGAGAAGAACACCGATTGAAAAGCGTAAAGGAAGTATCACCCAAAAGAAGGAAGGAGTACAAAGATGCTGACCAAGAAGGCTGCCATTCCACAGACTCGTAGGCTTTAAGAAGAGAAGAAATCAGCCAAATTTGATATTTTCAAGAAAATGTAAATAAATATCCATTTTATGAGGTGATCACCAAATGCTCTTTATGCAAAAATTCCCATGAGATACTACAAGCAGAAAAGAAAGATAGCTGAGGAGGGTATAGTTAACTTGACTGCCACCTGCAGTGCCATTATCCAGCAGAAGCTCCCAGCAAAGATGAAAGACCCTGGCAGTTTCACCATTCCCTGCTCCATAGGGAAATACGAATTCAAGAAAGCTTTATGTGATTCTCGCTAGCATAAACTACGCTCTATCAGTGGCGCAGAGACTTAGTTTCGGGAACTTACCCTAACAGCAATTATATTACGATGGTCGATAGATCAATGGCACAAACGTAAGGCATTCTAGAAGATGTATCGCGTCGGAAATTCATTTTCCCAATGGATTTTGCTATCATGCGCACGATAAGATGTAACGTTCTCCTTTGTTGCTGAAGGTTCTTCAAAGAACAGAGTCGCTTTGATAGACGTAATGCAAAGGTGAACTCGACACTCAGAGTCGGGACGCTGCAGCTAATATTAATAGGAGTCCGAACATCCTAATGCAGGCGCATGTTTGTATGGTCAGAAACAGCCTTCAATGATGAATCAATTTGATCAGACACTCAACACCTATCAATGAAACTGAGATGAATTTTCGCACTGAGCTTTGATCGTAAAGTATTGCCTTCAATCAGGTTTAACAAGCAAATACTTAGTATATAAATGAAAACAGCTAAGATGAGGTAAGGTAGCCAGAACAAAGAAACCCATGAGTGTGAAACTAGTTGCAGTATACAATATCAAAGAATTGCTCT
Source organism: Tetrastigma voinierianum (assembly GCA_016808115.1). Classification (NCBI taxonomy): domain Eukaryota; kingdom Viridiplantae; phylum Streptophyta; class Magnoliopsida; order Vitales; family Vitaceae; genus Tetrastigma; species Tetrastigma voinierianum. The sequence continues at coordinate 4,822,324 of JAEQBH010000911.1, read as the reverse complement.
AGTCATTTAAAATATGAGTTTTTAGGAACTTAAAAGAAAAACTGGCTTATCATATCACCGTGACGATCGTCAAAACGGTTGGGTCAAAATTCGAGGAAACATGTTCGTCGTCCCATCAAGATCCGGCGGTATCACCTCTATTCAGGACACGCACAAAATATCGCCGAAGATAATGCAAAACTTCTATCGAGCATCAAAGCGTGGCTGAACCTGATGAAAGAAGTCATTCGCAGTTCAAATGGTTAAATGCGTGTTTTATATATGCTATATCGAGTAGTTCTCGGGTAAGCCCAGCATGGTTCCTAAGAAAGCGTGGATTCATCGATCGTAAATGAAAAGAATGAACCGATTCCTGCAAGAACGTGATGACTTGGTGTGTATCGATTACGTAAAATTGAATATCGCAACCGTAGCGATCATCACTTTCATTGATCGGGATACGGATAGGCTGGCGACTTCAAAGGTGTAAAGACAAGAATCTAGCTCAATCGGGAAAAATGCCATTTTACGGTTACGTAAGAATTGTCTTTGGGTACATGATTTCTCGCAAAGAGGCTTCTCGAGGCGCACTGCCAAAGTTTCAATTATTATAAGAAACCTAATGCCACCCACTAAGGCCAAGGGAATCGTAAGTTTCTTAGGACATGTCGATTTTATAAAGATTTATCGAGATTTCAAAATTTTCACACTTCATTACATCTAATGAAAGCAGAGGCCCAGCCCGTTTTCTATGAATCCTCGTAAAAGCATTCAAGAAATCAATCCAGATTAGTCAAGCTCTATCATGGCAAAACCGCATTGGAATGAATTTGAAATCATGTGTGATGCCAATGATTTTTGCAATAGAGGAATTTGTGTTAGACGAAAAGATGAAAAAGTGTTCAGGCCATCTACTATGCTAGCAAAACCTTTAAACCTGAAAATTACTCTACTCTTGAAAGAATCTTGGCAATAGTATTTGCATGTGAAAAGTTCGGGGCATACATTTGGGGTCCCATGTTGTTATACACACTGATCATAGGCAATTAAATATCTAATAGGCGAAGAAAAGCGAAAGCGAAATAAAAGACAAAAGGGAAGTGATAATAATGTGATAGGCGATCACTTGTCAAGAGTAGAAAGAACTCTTTGTACAAGAAGAAGGAAGAGAAATAGCCCAGAATTTTCCAAATGGCTTGGGTTATTTGTTTGTCGCCTCGATCACCTGGTATCTTGTATTGTGAACTTCTTAGCTTGTGGAATTGTACACGAGGTCGGCCTATGAGAGAGAAAAAGCTAAGGGTGACCGACGGTACTACATGCAGGATGATCCATTATTGTTTAAAAGGCGGCGGTTTGATAAGGAGATGTGTGTACGGAAGGTGAGCAAAGCGAATTTTTAAAGAAGTATCATGTGCATCACCTTATGGAGGAGGACACTTTGCGGAGATAAAACAGCCCGTAAAATTCTCTGAGTCGGATTCTCTTGACCTCACGATTTTAAAAGTAATTTGAATGGGGTAAGATTGTGTGATCAATGCCCGAAAATGGGAAATATCAGCGAGCATGAGATGCCCCCTGCCCAAGGTATCACAGTGGTGCAATTGTTTGATGTATAGAATGGATTTTATGGGACCTTTTCAGGATTTCATTTGGAAATATATACATACTCTAGTACATGGATTATGTGGTAAAATGGGTAGAAGCGTGACATGTCAAGAATGATGCGATATAGTTGTGGGGTTTTACAAAAGAAATATTCTCGGCGGTTGGGACACCCGGAACTATAATTAGTGATGGAGGAAGCCATTTGCAAATAAGGTGTTTGACAAACTGCATGAGCGAATGTAGTATCAAACACATTATGAGCTTGGCTTATCATCCTCAAACAAATGGAGCAAGGCTGAAATTTCCAACGAGGAAATAAAGAAAATTACAGAAGGTGTAGCTCGAAGCGAGGAGAGATTGGTCTTTGAAGCTTGATGATGCACTATGGGCATACATAGTACTTCAAAACTCCACGTTGGAATGTCCCCATACGAGACTTGTCTTTGGAAAACACTTGTATCACCTACCTCTTGACTAGAATGTAATGCTATGTGGGCCATCGAAGCTTAATTTTGATTTTAAAATTTGCTAAGGAAAGATAGGCTACTCCGGGTTAAATGAATTGGAAAGTTGAGGAATGAAGCCTATGATAGTGCGGAATCTACAAGGATAAAACAAAAAATGGCATGATCAATTTTGAGGAGGGAATTCAAGACGGGGAGATCGGTCTTGTTATTCGACTCGGTAAGACTCTTCCGAGGAAAATGGAAATCGAATGGAGTGGACCATTTACAGTGGTATCAAGCACACAATTTGGGGCAGTGACACTTAGAACCAGCAATCATGAGGAGTTCAAAGTTAATGGTTAGAGATTAAAGCATTACCTTGGGAAAAAGAAATTGGAAGATAAACCCTTAGTTTTGAATGAAGAAGATTGAAGAAACAGAACAATGGCGGCGAGAGAAAGTCCGGCTAGAGACTAAAAATGGAGAGCGACTTTGTGGAAGGCAATCCACACACCCGGTTTGTTTAAATTTTCTTATTTCATTTACGGAGTTTAGTGTTTAAAATTTTTAATAGATTCCTGTAATTGTATTCATTAGTGATTAAAGAGTAGTTAAATATTTTTTGTTTCTGAGGATAATGAAGATTGTGCAAAGGAGAGGCATGCACGTGAGACATCTATCGGCATAAGAGAGACCAAAAAGGCGATTTTCTTCTTCCTCTTGATTTAGATTTTTTTAAAATTTGTCTTTGATAGCATGATTGAAAGTTTGGAAATTTTTATCTTGTTTTGATGTAAACGTGAATGAGCATGATAGAAGTTGCTAAATTTTTGCATGTCTGAGATGAGTTGTAGTTGTTTTGAATAGAAGTAGAATATATTGAAATTGTTGTGAGGTGGTGTTTATGTTTTGGATCGCGGCATTAATTCAAAGTAGCTGACCAAGAGTGTCTTTGGATGTGAAGAATAAAAAGTGAAAAAGTAAGTCAAAATAATGAAATTGAGGTCTGATGAAATAAAGGAGGAAAGAACATTTTTATGTTAAGCCCACAAATTTTCCCTGTCGTGACCTAAATTGCAGAGTCCGCGACATAGAAGATGATCGTGATAATACAAAAGCTTCGAGAAGAGTAAAACCTCTAATTTTGGGCGTCCAGTATTAAAAAAAATAAATAAATAAAAAGTCATTGACAATCGTTGATTTAGTTGCCCAATAGTTATCTTGACTCGAAACCTTTGTCATGACATTAAACCATCTATTCACTTCAAATTTCGATGGCTGCGATTCAACCCAACCTTTCCAGTTTCGCATCCATCTTTTGGAATTTTGAAACCCTAGAACTAGGAAGTTCAGCAATCCCCTCAGAAACCTTCAATCGTAGCGACAAACGAGATGGAAGTCGACAATGCAAACAAAATGATCGAAGCGAAATCATGCGAGATAATGTCGAAAGCGTTAAGAAGAAGCCTGGTCGGACTCAGCTTTGTGAAGAAGTAAATCTTGAAAAGGAAACCGGCCCAGGAGAAGGAGGAACAACCTGAGAGAGTAGACACAGAAGAAGAAAAAAGACTTACGTTTCACGAAGCGAAAAATTATTGGAACAAGGTGATGTATGATAAAAGACTTTATTTGCGAAAGAGAGGTTTTGGCAGTAATTTCCCCATTTTTAGGAAGTATTAACAAAAGAGGTTGGGAGTTCTTTTGCGAACTAAAGCACCGGTTTAGGCTCTTTGAGAATTCTATGTGAAACATAGGTAGGAATGAAGGATGATTAATTTTTGTGAGAGGTGTTTGGGTGCCCTTTCGACGAATAGAAAGAAGCATAAATGAAGCGTTTAAGGCGAGATTACAAGCATGGTCTAAATACAAGAAATTGTTGGAGAGCCAAATTATAAAAAAATAGTGAACTTGATTGATTGGAGGAAGGAAAGTGGGAAGTGACGAAGAAGAAGAATCCTCGTCATGCCATCAAAGAAGGCTCTCACGGAAAGGCAAAGGAGTTTGGTTTTATTTTATATGTTACGTGATAGTGCCTACGGACCACCCTTAGCACGGTCGGAGAAACGAGGAGCTATCCTATTGTATGCCTTTTTGAAAGGATACAAAATAAACATGGGAATGCTAATTGAAGAATCAATCAAAGGGTACCATCATAGCAATAAAAGAGGACTGATTCCTCACCCTTCCACTATTACTAGACTCTGTTTCCGGGCAGGGGTGAAGGGAATCTGGGAGGAAGAAGTAAGATGTCCTCGGGTCCCCCCTCTAACCCTTACGGGAGTGACACGAAATTTAAAGGGAAGAAGCGAAGGAAGTGATGGTATTAGAGAAGAAAGGCGGGAGGTAGATCGAGGAAGGCGATAGAAGAGAAGTGGAGTGATGCCCGGGCCAGTATCTTTCAGACGGAGGAAGAACCTCTGGGGATAAGCCCAACATCTCTTTTATGTCTCGGAGAATGCGGGAACAGGTACGGTTCAGTAGAAACCTCGAGAGCATAGAAATAAAGATAATGGAAATCTTGAAAACAATGAAAAAGGAAATGGAGGAAAAGAGAACTAAAATGGGAACAACAACAAAGATTGGAGAAGAATACGTGGAGGCTGCGACGGAAGGAAGGGCTCAAATATGGGAAAGAAAATTGGAGAATAAGAGAAGAAGAACATAAAGAAGAGTTGAAAGACCGAGAAAGAAGATGATGGCGGAATGTCTGAGACATGCGTGCAAGCTTTCACAATAATCGATTCAAAGAGATGTTGGTGCTAAACATCATGAAGGAGAAGGAGAAAGAAATGGAAAATAGCATGCTAAGAAAGATCGATGGGTTCAAACATATATATAAAGAATTGTTCAAAGAGTTTGAGAAGATAATGAAAGAAAGAGATCAGCAGCTGGAAATTGATGAGGAGTATAGAAGGAAAACAGGGTTGGAAAGTATGGACCTAATCAACCAGAATTTGTAATTTGCCCAGATGTATCTCTCTGAAGTAGAAGGAATAAAGTAAATCAGGAAGTGGGAGAGGCAAGATCGCAGTGGTGAGTCTCAATCGGTAATGAAACATGCAAGGAGCAAAGGAATCTCTCCCACGCCTCGAGAAAACAAAGAAGTGAAATAAGAAATTCCCAAGTTTGCTCCAGGTGAAGCCAGGTTTTGATGTAGACCCTCGAACATAATGCAAGGGAATACAAGAGAAGAAAGGGAAAGTGAAGGTTTTAGCATGTTATACATATATACATTCCCAAAAATTTTAATGGAAACTGATTTAGTTCATCCTAATTGTCCCTTGTTTGATTGAATTCTCATTTATAAGTATTCTTTTTGCTTATTAGATGTTTCTCACTTGTTGAATGAAAAATTGGATTGTGGATAAATAGACTAATTTGATTGATGTTCATGATCTCTGAATTTTGTTTTTGTGTCATTTTCTTTTCTGTTTAGGAATCAAATAAATAGTCGAGTTCTTTCTCCAAGAACGAGAAATTTAGAAAGAATCGGGGCACGAATAATTAAAAGCTGGAAATTAGGAGTATTGCTGTTTTATTGAGGTCGATTTAGTTTGCAAAAAATTGATGGTTATTCTTGATGGAACAAAATCACAGGTTAAAATAATGTAAGTAAGCAGTAAATAAATCTGAGTCTTGAAGAAATAATACACTTAAAATTCGACAAAACATGAAACTTTGGCGGAATTAGGAACATCTTACACGGGAGATTAAGGATTTAGAGTCCAGTCCTAGAACTTGTTTGATTATTGATTGGTAATCCTAGGTGAAAGCTTGACCAACAAGAAATGATAGAGGCCATCCTTGGAAGCTTGAGCTTTTCTAAGCTACTACCACTAAAAATATGCTTAAGCATATTCTCTAGTTCATGATTTGAGCCAAATAAAGCCTTATTTCTTCAATAAACGACGAATTTGGCCAGAATTCCCTTTCCTTGCAATAAACACCATGACAAAGAGCCCAATTATCAGTTTCCGATTCGAGAGAAAAGTTTAGTATAAAGGAAGAAACTAGTTTGAAACAATATTTCAAATTTTGTGATGAAGGAGTTGAAGAGGTAAAGAATGAAATTAGTGAAATAAGAGAATAAGTTTTGTCTTGTGGCCTATTTCCCTTGAACAATTAAGCTCGTAGGGGTGTTTTAACACCTAGCACCACTAATGTGTGGTATGGGGAGTTGCTAGCCAAGTTCTCTACGAGAGTAATAGAAAGCCTAAGAAGACAAAACATTGCACTTTCAATCTTAGAATAAAAGAAAGGAGTGAAAGACAAAGGAATACACTGAATCAATTATATATGAAATTGAAATTCCATAAAAGAATTGAGATAAATCAGGCTAAGATTGAGGAGAATGAGAGAAAAGAACAAAGAAGAAAAGGGTGAAAGTTGGAGGCAACAAGTGTAGAGAAAAGATGGAAGCGGGTAATTTTTCAGCCTAAATTTTTCCATTATCTGCCCGATTACCTAAGCCCGACATTACAAACTGAAAGACCTCATTGATTTTGAAGGTTGAATTCACCTACATTAGTGGAATCGATATGAAAAACAAGCCTATGGGACTTTGACAAACGATCTGAAAACTCCCGAGAAGATTTCACTAAATTGACATGAAGATGAAAAGAGTTGATGACACACTTTTACACACGAGAATAAGACTTTTAAAATAAACTGTTTAAATACATTAGTTTATCAAGAAATTTTGTGTTAGAAGTATACCATGTCTTGTTCTTGCATCAAAACTGAAATTTAAAATAATGTTGGTATCTCTTAATTCCAGTTCAAAAAGGTGGAATGGGAAAGAGTGTGGTACGAATCAGAAAAATGTCCTTAAAATTTTTTCTAAGCTTATTTGTTTGAGGACAAACAATCCCTTTCTCTTATTTGCTTGGGAATAGCAAAATTTTAAGACTGGGGGAATTTGATGAGTCAACTCATTAGATTTTTAATTCATTTTAAGGTGTATTGTAGAATAATGTTGAATTGTTTCTGAAAAGTGATAATTGACTCAAATTTCAATTCTGCGGGGAAAATCACGTGAAAATCAAATTTTAGCAAAAATCGAAGGAAATCGACTGCGACGAGGTGAGGTCACAGCGGAATTTAAGTCGCGATAGGAAGCTCGGTTCGGCCGATTCAAGTCCGCGACGGCAACAAATTTGGCTTTGAAGAAATTGAAAGCGTGAACAAGTGAAGTCGTGACTTGAAAAGGGATTGCGACAAAGAGGTAGTCGAGATTAAAGGAAGCGGTCGAATGAAGAAATTAAGTATCAAGATTTCATTTCGATGTCAGCGGCAGCGAAAGCGAAAAAATGATGTCATGACATAACTGCGAGGTCGCGACAAGGATAAATCTATGAAGCGGAAGAGATCTTCGCCGTAAAAGAAGTCGCAACTAGTTTTTAATTAAAGGGTCAAATTGAAGTAAGGCATGCTATGCGGTGGCGACATGAAAACAGAATTGAAGCCTTATGAAGAATGATGTCGCGACCAGTCATTCGGTCGCGCGACTGAGAAGAAAGGCGGCAGGAAAGAAATTGATGTGCGACATGTAATTGAGGTCGCGACCTGGAAAAGAGTTGGGAAGAAAGAAATCAGTTACAACGTGGGCGAGGTTGCAACTGAAAGAAATGGAAATGAGAAAGGTCGCGGCATCACCGTGAGGTCGCGACGCGATTAAAGTTATAGACAAGAAAACACCAGCGGAATTGCAACCCGAAAAATCCAAGGTCACAACATGAAGTCGTCTTACAAGCGACAAAGTGAATTGCGGCCTAAAGCCCGATGTCGCGACCGCGAGAAAATGGAAGAATAAGAAGATAATAGTGTCGCGACATCAACTTGAGGTCGCGACATCGGCATTGAAACGCGAACAAGATGTCGCAACATCACTTGATGTTGCGACCACTATGAGGGATTTTGCAAGACAAGTGGTTGGCATAAAAGGAAAGTGTATTGATCATGAGCCATCGAGGGAATTCCGTATCGACATCAACGAGGTGCGACATAGAGCAGTGGGTGACTTTATGCGGATTTCCACGGAGTATTTTGGGGTTAGGCCCGGTTTTTCCTTTTGTGAGTATAAATGAGAGATTTCGAATAGTAAAGTAGTTTCTCCTTCTTCGCACAAGCGAGGGAAAAGAGAGAACTCGTTGCATATTTTAGAGTGAATTTTATTTTAGTTTTAGTTTTTTAGTTTTATTTTACGGATTTGAATCTACAGGCGTGCGAGAGGCGATTAGAAATTTGGATTGTCGGTTCACATTTATATTTTCTTCGGTATTCTTGCACGGAAATTTATGAAATCTAGACAAATTTACGGAATTCATTTCTTTTTTAGTTGCAATTACGGTGGTTGTGCGTGGTCGACACTCCATTTCTTGATTCGCAATACGTGTCAGGCCTTGACTCATCACGGATTTGATTTACATTTAGTTACAGTCTTTCCTGCACATTTATGGAGAATTATTTTGGTTCTGTTTTTACTTAATCGGTGTTGTTTTTAATGGATAAGTTCCCAATAGTAGTACCTAGTACAGGTTGAGATATGTCTTACTCTGATATCAGGGATGCCCTCTGCGTGACACGGACCAGAGATTCACGAGGAGTTGAGCATTTTTTACGGGTATGTTCTATTGTGTGAGCTGGCGAGCTGCGAGTTCATTTTGATAAATCCCGTTCGCTCGTAATTGAAGTTGGAGGTGTATTGCTCAATATAAATCATCGAGGATTTACCTTAATCTAAGGATAGGTTCCAAACCACGTGTTAGCTTAGATCTAATCAAAGGAAAGGGATAAACCCATAGATGCAGGTTATTACCATTTAAGTAGTAGAACTTAGCTAATATCTGAGAGGTGAAGTAAAAGTTACGCATCCTTGAAATGGGTGTGAAGTATTGAGAAGAAAATACCAGGATCTTGAAAGAGAATGTGGAATCTGGTATTTGGTTTGATCTTGTCTTGAAGCAAGGATATGCATCAGTGAAAGATCCCGATTCAATTCCAATAATTAGAAATCTTGGACAAACATCGGATCGTACATAGAACAAAGTAACGGATATAGTGCTAGGTAGTGTTCCATTGTATTTCATTGATAGTTTTTTCGTTTCTCACGATGTGATTGATCGTTACAACATGTACGATTTATTTTAGTCATTCACTTTTGTTTAGATTAATTGAGCATATTCAATAGTATAGATTTAATTTTTTGTTGTTTGATAAAATTTTCACCGTGAGTTTTGAGTCGAATAGTATAAAATTTTAGTAGTTGGGAATTAGTTGTTGACATGGTCGCTATCAATCTATGGGAATGATACGGACTTACATTGATTTACTACTTGTATGACCTGTGCACTTGCAGTGTCATAGGCTGAACCCTTATTTTTAATTCTGAACATTAAGAAAAATTATTTTATTAGCCCAGGTATCAAAATGACATGTGGGTATAAAGAGGAATTGTAAGGCTCTTATAGCTGTGTTATTTTGAGGGGTTTTAGTCTATATAGAAAAAGGCGAACACTAGGCTCCTTGGCTACAAGGCCTTCCTTGAGTAGTTGTGCTCTATGAGCTGAGCTACTAGGCTCCTGGGCTATCGTGCCCTCTCTGAACTAAGCTAAAACAACTCCTTTGAACATGTGCCACTTGGCTCTTTAATATCCCTTTCCTTGGGAAAGCACACACAGCTTTAATGTAGATTTATGGGGAATCGTGCGGTCGGCGTGAATTCCCCCGGCGTCGAACCTTTATATAATAACCGATTCCTTTGTGGTAGGTTATCCACTACTCCCTTTTTCTTCCTGCCTTTGATAGTGCCTGGGTTCATAAGTGATAGAGCTCCAAGGTTTGATTGCCACTGCGTGACGTCAGTTTGGAGGTCATGGGCCGACGCTTGGTTCCTCTGCTCTGCTGTTTGTGGGAGTTGTGTTTTTCCCTAGTTTCCCCACATTGGGGAGGCTAGTATTTATTCCACCAGTCACCTTGTTGAAGGAGTGGATTGGGGAATGTATTCAGAGGGGGCGGTGTGTTTCAGAGGGAATTCTTTTAAGTCCTGCTTTCTCCATTATTCATGTCCTCCCCTCTTTTCTCCCTATCCCCTTTTTTCTCTTTCTCCTTCTCCTTCCTTTTCTCTTTCTCCTTTCCTTTCTCTTTCTCCTCTTCTCTCTTTTTCTCCTATTCTCTCTCTTTCTCCTCTTCTTTGTCTTTCTCCTTTTCTTTGTCTTTGTCTTTCCCTTTCTCCTTTCCTCTTTCTTATGGTTTTTTGCCTTGATTGGGTGTTGGCCGATGTGAAGAACGACTCTGCTTATTGTAATAATTTTTTTTTTTGAGATGCGGAGAACAACCTTGCTAATTGTAATTTTCTGAGATGTAAAGAAAGATTTTGTAATCCTCCGAGGTGATTGTAATTTTCCTGAAATGAAATTATGTATTTGTGTTACGCGACTTTTCAGAGTTTCTATCAATCGAGCTCCTTGCTTTCTCTTTTCTCTTCTTTTTGAGGAGCAAGGAACCATTTGGGCCGCTTGTCTCTAAGGTGTAGGGGACGACTCTGTTGACTGTGATCCACTGTGTTAACTATAACTCCTTTGAAATAAAGAACAATCTTTTGTAAAACATGTGCTTTCTGTGCCCAGACCTTTCCGAGCCGAGCTCATTGCCTTATCATTATAATTAATTTCTTTGACCCGTCATGGTATTAAGCAGCCTAAAAATGAACATCGAGACTATCATTTAAAATCAAAACATGGGATACTTTATTACATTCTGAGATCTTATTGGTAGAATTGTTTGAGGTGTTCAGTGTTCCATGAGTGGGGTAGGGTTTTTCCTTCTTCTGTTTGGAGCTCTTGGTTGCCAGATCGGACTATGTGGGATACGATATAGAGTCCTTCTCAATTGGGTCCTAGCTTCCCATGTGTGGGGTCTTTCCTCGCTAGCAGAAGTTTCTTTAGAATCAGATCGCCAGGCTTGTAATTCTTAGGTTTGACCCTTCGGTCATAGTATCTCGTTGTCTTTTTATGATAGTCTTCAATACGCTTCAGGACCTGCTCCCGCTTTTCTTCTAGGAGATCCAGGTTTAGGCGAAGAACTTCCTCGTTGAGTTTGGCGTTTGCGAATTCAATCCTTGGTGACTTTAACCCGACCTCGACTGGAGCTACTGCTTTGGTGCTAAAGGCTAGAGCGAATGGGGTCTCTTGAGTTGCTGACTTACGTGTAGTTCTGTATGCCCATAGCACCTCGGGGAGGTATTCTACCCATTTTCCCTTTAGGTCTTCTAATTTAGTCTTCAGCGCTGCCTTGAGAGCCCTTATAGTGACCTTTACTTTCCTATTGGACTGTGGATGAGCTGGGGATGAGTAATAGTTCTTGATTCCGAGCTCGGCACGAAATACTGAACACATAGGATTACCAATTTGTTTTCCATTATCGAACCACGAGGACCTCGAGATTCGAACACGCATATTATAGAATGCCAGACGAAGTTGCATACCTTATGTTCTGTGATTGTTGCTAAGGGTTTAGCCTCGACCCACTTGGGAAAGTAGTCCACGACCATAATGATAAATTTGCATTGGCCCCTTCCAATGGGTAGGGGTCCCAATATGGCTAGCCCCAATTGCTGAAAAAGCCAGGGGCTCGTGATTGATGTTAGGGGCTCAGATGGAGTGAGAGATGTGGCATGTTAAGCACACTTCTGTGGGATTGTTAGATCTTTTGGCGTGTAAGGCCTAACAACCCACACCTCAGGTTTCTGCTAAGGTCGAGCTCAGAATGGATTGCCACGGATGCCTTCGTGTACCTCCAGAGTATATGGTGGCATCTTCCTTCCCCTCGCATAAGAATGGGGCGTAGAGAAGCCTCGTTGTTTATAAAGGGTCCCAGATGAGCAGTGTAGATCTTGCCGACCTTGCTGCGAGTTTGGATGCCTCATTTGGTCGCTTGCGATGTTCCTTCCATCAAGTAATCCCGCATGGGGTCCATCCAAATGATTCGACATTACGGGGCCACTTCTCCATCACGATGCTATCGAGGGTTTCGGGAGGCTCACTGTGCATCATCGCCTGTGTCTTCGAGAGGTCGTGCCGCTTCCAAGACGCCGGGAATTTTTCCTCGCTTTGGGCAACATACTGACTGAACTTGTACGAACTTTAAGAGCAATTCCTCTAGACCTTCTCAGGTATAGGATCATCTCTCACCCTCCGGTCGCAGTGGAGTCTTCTATCTGTTTTACTACCAATTGGGACTCACTTCCAACTGATTAGCCTCCATGGAGTGGGCGAGGTTAAGCTCAGCTATGACAGCCTCATATTCGGCCTCGTTATTAGAGGCTTGGAAGCTAAATTTGAGCGCGTATTCCACATCTATCCTGTCTGGAGAGGTTAAGACTGCACTGCACCATTCCTTGGCATCAGCCTGGTCCACCTGAGAATCCAGGGGAGGCCGAGCGTTAGCTGGTAGCTTCGGGTGAGGCTCATTTCAGGTGAATTCCATGATGAAATCATGTGAGATCTGCCCCTTTTATTGTGATATCCTTCGGGCTTCAGATTCGAAGGTCAATCATCAAATTTAGCAAATTACTTTATTAGTCTTCTAAAGGTTTGAAGTGTTTGTGCAAGATTCGCCAGACGGATATTCGGGCCAGACCTCATGGTAATAGAGCTTGGAAGTAAGGTCGGTTTCTGATGTAGTTACCAACGTTAGGATTAGCTTCCATCTTTGGGATACTCTCCTCCGTCCCTCTCAGCCTGATGCAATAGTAAACTCCGGTTGCATTCCCATCCCGCTCTTCGACCGTGGTGGCACTATGAAAACCAAACTACTGTGTAAAGAGTGGAGGAGTTCTCCTCGAAGAAGGCATTAGAATGAGGGGAGAGCTCAGGTAGGTTTTGAGCGCCGTGAATGCCTCCCCGCAGTGTGTATCCCATTGGAAGGCCTTTTTCAGAACCTGAAAGAAAGGTTAACATTTGTCGCTGGCCTTGGACACGAAACGGCTTAGCACAACTATTCTTCCAGTCAGGCGCTGAATGTCCTTAATGTTTGAACGTGGCAGCATGTCTAGCACGACCTTTATCTTGTCTGGGTTCGCTTCTATCTCCTCACCGCTGAGACTATAAAACCCAAGAACTTCCCTACCTGAGACCGAAGGCGCACTGGGCTATTTAACTCTCATATCAGCTCTTCAGACTCAACGCCCGACTAGGTGGGTTATGTGGAGCTCTACTAACTGGATTTTACTAACATGTCGCCTATGTGATACCTCCATAGATGCTCCAATCTTCTCAGGAACATCTTGTTCACCAACCTTCGTAGGTGGCTCTCAAGGCTCTAGCTCTCGAAAGGCATCACTCTATATAGTAGGTTCCTTGCCCCAGAATCATAATGAGGTCTTCTCAAGGTTGGCTGGATCCATACCGGACCGGCAGCCGAGAAGGCGCTCTATGAGAAGCTGAGGAGTTCATGACCAGCAAGGGTGTCCACTAAGGAGGTCAATCCGGTAGAAGCTATCTTCGGGTGTGCCCCGCCGATATATGTGGAAATCGATGCAAAGTCGCTTACTCGCGCTTGATTTTCGACAAGTACAACGTTGGCCAACCACTCAGGATATTCAACCTCCCTGATTGCATCTGTCGAGAAGCTTGTCGACCTCTTCATTAATCACCGCCTTCTGTACGGCCCTCCTTTTTCGCTTGACCGGCTCAAGGATGGACCGACGCTCGTGGGCGATTACCGCCGGCCGATTCTCCTATGTCTTCGCTCCGGTGCACACCTCCTGTTCCGCTTTAAAAAGTGGATGAGAAGGCTTCTGATGTCTTTAGCCACCTTAGACCCTATGTAGACGAGGCCCTACCGGGTCGCTTTCTGCCGCATGTGCTCTAGTCCTTTTGAGGGTGCAGGTCGGGTGCTTACCTCGTCCCGCATGTCAAGCTCATCCATGTAGCTATTGTCAACCGTTTTTTGTTTCATTGATGCTGAGCAACACTCCTTGGCTATGCACTGGTTTCCTCGAACCATTCCTACTCCATTTGTGGTTGGGAATTTGATAACCATTTGATAGGATGAGGGGATGACCCTTATGGTATTGAGAGAAGGCCTGCCAAGTAATATGTTGTAAGCTGATGGGGCATCTACTATGAGAAATCTTACTGTTGTTATGACCTGGCATGGGGGGTCTCCCAAAGCGAGCACTAATTGTATCGACCCCAAAGGCAAAGACTTTTCTCCTGAGACTCCACGAGGCAGTGTCGACCGTTTCTGCCTTGTCCCTTTCAATGCCCATTTTGTCTAAACCTAATGCGAAGATGATGTCGGCTGAGCTTCCATTGTCGACTAGGACCCTGTGGATTGTTTTATTGGCTACGACGACCTTTATCACTAGTGGATCGTCATGGATGCTATGTTCTTCCGCGTCGGTCCTAAAGGTTAGGTAAAGGTCCACGGAAGCCTGATGCGCCTGTATTTCACGCTTCCGATCCATACGCGTGGCTTTCCGGCCGAGCCGACTTCGCTCGCAGTCCTCCCGAGATCAGCATGGATTTCTTCTCTGGTATGTACCGTGTCGGAAATGGGTCATTGATGAGGTGGGTGGTGGTCAGACCGTCCTATCGCTCAAGCCACGTGAATGGCGAAGATGCCACGCCGGATCGATACTCAATTCCCTTTCCTCAACCGGATGCGCTTCATTCATTTGTATCCGTGATCCCTATGGAACTCACAGTATTTGGTATTGTCTCTTTTCGTTGGGTCTAACTTCATCTGAGATGGCCATCTCAGAAATGTTTCATGTCAGACTCGTAGACCCGGATACCGAGGTCGCCGTGGGGTGAATCACGAGGTGAATACCGTTGTCATAATCCACGAGGTATCCTAAGAGGTCTCTCGATGTTTCCCCTTGCCTCTTTAGATCGTCTGCTTTCTCTATTTCCTGGGACCGCCCTTCGTCTCCTCGCCTCCCAGTGATTCGTTCGCTATCACCGCCTTTTCCTTTCGAAAGTAGAAGATCTCATTTTCTTGGACAAGAGGGCTTCTTCACCGTTGATATACTTCTCTATTTTAGCAAGCACCTCGGCCATGCTTGCTTGAGGGTTTTTTGAGATAGAGAACATCAAGTCTTCGACCGCACTCTAGTCCCGAAGGAAAGCTATGGATGGCTAACTTCATCCGACATCACTTAGGACCTCCATGTTGAATCTCCAACATAAGACCTTAGGTTCTCCTCGCAGTTCCCCGCTTTATGGTTAGGAAGGTGATAACTTTGGCTTCCCGATGTCCTAGTCTATAAAGTGAGACGAATGCAATGGAGAGCTTTATGAATGACGATCAAGACTACTAAGTCTATTAAACCAGCCACGTCGGGCCCTTTAAAGGTGATAGCCAAGACTCGCATCGCATGGGGTCCCGATATCCATGCCGTGACGCCCCAAATCTCGGGGTCCCGCTGACCAATTGGGCACCTGGAAAACCTTGTGTCTCATATCACGAGACCCATACATTTAGGAAAAATGGCCACTTCGGCCCATACATCCATACTCATCAAAATATAACTAACCTATATTACGATAGTTTCAAGAGTTATTATACTCTTACTGATAAACATATATTAAAACTAGTTCGCTCTAATATATACACAAACATGAATCAAGGCCACAAACCGCCCGCTCATAACTCCGACTCCCAAAGAGCGCTTCGGTCCGCCCTCGAATACCTCCCGCCAGACGTGAAATAATTCTTCTCGAAGCAAAGCGAGCAAAGCCCAGTAGTGGAATTATCCTACATGGGTTACTCCCCACTTAAGTGCAATGCAATGGCAAACACACATATTCAAGTGAATTCATGACTCCTACTCGAATGTGTACATGCACAATCCCATCGCTCGAGTCCTCACCGACTCCCTCACACATGCACTTACCATGTATAAAAATCGTTTCCAAACAAAATATTTGTTTTCAATGTGGGCAACCCTTCGATATAAATATGTTGGACAATCCTCCGAGGTGAACTTTTGATAACCTCCAAACACCATGGGTCTTTCTCCGACGTGAATCGGCTGACGATTTCCCATCACAATTCTTAGGACAACTTTCCGATATAATTTTTTTTAGTGTTTTGGACAGCCCTCCGATTTATTTCATGTCATGCACTCACACCTATAGTCTAGGGTGCCCCAGTGCATATGAAATGCAATATGTCATTTCACAACAATTCATGTTAATATATTAAGCTTGCATATACTAACAGAATTTATACACAATCATCATGTTATTCATTCATACATAGTACAACATAAAATTAGCTCACACGTATTAATATAAACCGGGCAAATTCGCCTTGGACTGCCCATAGCATCATTACCAATAACACAACATGTAATTCAATCAAGCAATAACATATCCACACACCGTTTTCGACACATAAACAACCACTGGGCTGGGCCGGATCATGGAGAAACAACTCAGTGGATTTCTTCACTCGTCCAAATTGAACTAAACACGCACCATCCAGCTCAAGATATCCCTATCCATTAACAAGCAATCCTTAAACAAGGACTAAACCAAGTAGGAGAAAACCCCTAACTCCTGGAGTTGTCGAAACTCCACAACCGTACCCACGCGCAGTCTCGCAAATGCAAACCAACTTCTCCTCTTGTTCCGACGAGAACTGACGGTCCGATCATCGAGAATTCTAGAGAGAAGGTAGACACTCTCTCTTTAAAATCTCTCCTCTTTTCTCGGTTTGCTATCCCCTCTTTTCCTCTCCCCAAACCAGTTGGGAGAACTTGGTCAAGAGGACTTGTCCTCTCATGCCAAGTGTCCATTTCTCATTGCCCTATCACCTTATCTCTTCCCATTGGATTTCCTTCTAATGGCATGAAGCCATGTGTCTCCTATGGCCTAATAATTTGAGCTCATATTTGACTAGCTCATTAGCTTCCAACACGTGTCCCCACCCGAGCCACTGAGCCGCACCACGTGTCCCGCACAATCGTCCGTGCCTCGAAAAACATGAAATTCCGACTGTCTCGGAATTCGACGTGGTAGCTAGATTTCACGAGACGATTCCAACGATGAAGACCGTTTCATTATCCGAGATCTAAAAAAATTCCGGATTTTGACTGAAATTACCATTTTACCCTTTTTTAGAAAATTAGAATTTTCTCGGGTTTTACACATGTAGCTTCATTTGGTTCTTATATGTATTGAGGACGCACGGGTCTTTGTCTGCTGAAGATTTCTGACCGCTGGGATTCGAACTTCTTTGCCGAAGAGGGAAAAGACCTGAACTGGGATTCAATTTGTTGCACCAGAGCGTCCATATAGATCGGAGCTTAGCCTTTTACCGCTTCCTTCATGTGGCTGAGCTCTTGCTGAATGTCCCTGAACCTCTGCTCCTACGACCGCTCCCCTGTCTCTTGCTGATAGAGAATGGGCCCATTGCCTCTGTTATCCCTACCATGCCTCTCCTCATTACGATTCTCTCCTAGGGGTTTGTAAGGGCCATACCCCGGGTATTTGGACTAGTTTCTCCTTCCATCACTTCCTCAGGAGGGTCGGCGGGCCATGGTTCTTCTGGTAATGGTGTTTTGGCCTTCTTGGGCCTGTCACGCCTCCTGGGGGCATTGTATCTACTTGGTGAGTTGCTCAAACTCTCTCAAGAACATTGGTCGAGAGGCTGGAGCGCCCATCTCGCCTCTGCATTGGCATGCAGAATTTCTAGCGTGTACTCCTGAGGTCAGGCCATCTTATGTTGCCTTTGGTCGGTCTTGCATCCTTGAAGGATTGATAGTTTTGCTTGTGTTCCGAGCTGATACCATCGCCACCGAGAGATCGCCTTTATTTGTAAAGGAACCGGCTGCTCCTGGGCCGCACGACGCCAAACTGATGATGTTTTTTCAACCGAAACTGGGTTGGAGCTTGTTGTTTTTTTATATTTCTAACTCATTGTTTTTTTACTCCAACTCATATTTTTTGATTAATGGTTTAAAGTAATGAAAATTTGAAAAATAATAGCAATTGATATTTTTTAATTGTAATTAATAAGAGCCCATTATATATAACTTATGTGATAGAGTGTTCAGCTTTTTAATTAAGCTATTATGGTTTTCTTTTAATATAATATATAGAAATTCTCATTATTAGTTTATTTTTATCAAAATAAAATTGTTTAAAAAAAGGTAAGACATAGATAGGGGTGGGGTTTCTCATTTTGAGTTCTAATAAGAATAGTATACTATATTATAATTAAAGTGAACTGTCCAAAAAAATTGCAATTAATAAGTTGAAAGAAAACGTAGCAGTTGCCCTACACTTCATAAATTACAGTTACCTTTTAGTATGATAGTGAAAATTACCTTTTAGCAAGTTAAGATAGCATAAAAGGGTCAATCTTCGGAAGTACTTGAAAAAGGGTGACCAACTTAAAGTCTTAAACCGTTCGATTTTAATATAATAAATGGTTTATACAGTGCAGTAGTTTTACTGTTATCTAGAACATAGAACCACGGTTACGTAGCTGATTATATAAACATTAATGTATCATTCGAATTCGTTATGAGACACACAATACTGTTCGAACGATCGCATCGCCAGCGCACTGATACACATCACCCACACTATTGTATTTCTGAACGATTATCATCCACTGTTGAACCATACTGCATTAATGTTCTTATTAAACCAGATAGCATTTGTTTACAAGTTTATAAATTTACTAAACATTTTATATCCCCAAATCTACCATAAACTCTAAATTTTTTGAAAAGAATAATACTTTACTTAATAACAAAATATACTTAGGTTATAATTCAATTTGACCATTGTCAAAAGTTAATATAAATTATAACAACCATTGTTGTTGTTTATTTTGCTTTTTAAGGCTTTCTAAAACACTACCTTATCATCACTCCTTGAAAACTACATTTATATATATTTATTTGACTCTTTGATAACTACATTTGTATCTAAAAAGCTTGGGAAAATAAAGAGGTGAGCATTCCATGTTGTTCGGTAAGATGTCTTAACTTGAAAGGGTTATTATCTTAATCAATGTACGATAATAAGGCCAAAACATAACATTATATTTGTTTTACATACATTAAATAAAATATCAATCTTATGAATTGAAATCAATCCCAATGAGCTTTCTTCTTACCCAATTATATATAACTGTAGACCCCAAATTTAGGTTGGTCTTAAATTTACCTTATTTAATTTAATTGATTGAACTTTTAGTTGTTTTTTTATAAAATAATAATAATCAATTATTATTTTTTTTGGAAAGGAAAGTTTGATTTTTTTTTCTTAAAAAAGATAGACAAAAAAGAAGAAGGAAGGAGACAGAGAAGAGACGATCGACTGAGGGGATAACTATCAAAAAGAGGGGACGACTTGGAAGAAGAAAAGGAGGAGGAGAAAGATTGGACAGGACAAAAGACTATTCTCACGGCAACCAGTTTCGGATATGGTTTTGATTATATTTATTTTTATTGCTATTGTTCTTTCATGACATGTTTGGTCGAGATTAAGACATTTGGTAAATTTCTTCCTTATTGTTATCATTACTTCCATATTTGGTTATCCTTTGGCACGGTGATGAAAATTCATTCTCTAAAAAAATGGTTGGGATGATGGTGTGGTGAAGTTTGGTAGGTGGAGTCGTTTTGGTGGATGCTTAGAGATGAGTAGTATACGATGATTAATGCATATTGTATGAATTTTTAATGTGAATTTATGTGTTTCTTGAATGACTTTTATTAGTATTATTATTATTTTTATTTCTTTTTTTGCTTTGCTCGGTGGGTTTTTGTGTGTCATTGATGTGAGTTTCATGGTGTCTTGCATGATTAGTAAATGCTCATATTTTAATGTGATTCAAACTAATGGAATTCGATTAATTTGTTTTCCAAATATATATATATATATATATATATATATATATATATATATATATATATATATATGTATTTTAAAATATACAAGGTATTTTTGAAATTCTGGTAATATAATTAATCTCAACTCTAATCATCACATGTATAATCTCTACCTTCCTATTTCACTACAAATTGATTTTTTTTTTAAATTTTTAATCATTTCATATTTATAACTAAATTTAACTCCCTCATCATTACATGTATAATCTCTACTTTTATGATTTCTTGTGTATAATCTCTATTTTTATAATTTCAAGTGTATAATCTCTAAATATTTTAAATATTTTAATTTATCCTTTCATGTAAGACCCGAGAAAATTCCAATTTTCTGAAAAAGAACAAAATCGTAATTTCGGTAAAAATCCGAAATTTTTCTAGATATCGGATGACGAAACGGATTTTACCGTTGATAAATCTGTTCCCACAATCTAGAAGTACTACGCGAATTTCGGCTGACACTTCGAGACAAATGGAATTTGCACGTTTTCGAGGCACCGGGTATCGGGTGTTGTAAAACGACATGTGATGTGACAAAAGTCATTTGTAACATGTACTCATGTGACACATGTTGCATGAGTAGAGAGAGGATGGAAATGGATGCACTGATAATGCCATGTAAAAATCCTAGACTTGAAAAGATATGACGGGTATTATTTTAATTATTAAATTTATGAAAAGACAAAGTTTTTACAATGTTGTTCTCTACATTTGAGACAAATTCAAGGGGAGGGGGAAACAGATGTAGTAGGTGCAGATTTATGGTTTTGGGAGAGAGGGGATGGCTTCCCTGGGGATTCACTGACAGACCGGGTTTGCTGACCCGGAAAGGCAGTGAAAGTTGCTCTCTACGCGAGGACTACGCTATGAGCACCACCTGGTGGAGTTCGACTAACTCCAAGAGGTAGGGATCTTCCTACTTTGCGTAATCTTGACTAAGAGTCATGTAAATGGTTAGGATGTTCAAGCTTGCTTTAGCCAGAATCTGATCTCAAAAGTGGAGAAAATCTCTATTTAGGCATTTTAACAAAGATCCCGAGGGTTATAATTGCTCATGTGAATAGTAAAGTGAATATTTTTGTGTGAATTTTTATGATGTTGAGTGATTCAAAATGAATTGCTTATGTTTGCTAATTAGCCCATGTGTGAGCTAATTCTTGTGTTATTGATGGGAATTTAATAACATGATCGTCAATTAATTATGTTAATATATATGCATGTAAATATATTAACATGAATGTGTTGAATTGGCATCACGTGTGATTCCATATGACCTTGATTTGCAAAGATTAGGGAGCCGAGTACCATACTTGAAAGAAGTTAAAAACGAATACCACATAAAGAAATTTCAATTGATGATAGTTCCGAGAATGGTGCTGGGAGATGGTCCAACAATTACATCGTCGAAGGAGCCCATGAATTGTTCAAGATTCTAACACATTCGCCTGAGGGTAGTCCAATACTTTTACCGAAATTCGTAGGAGCTCAGAACAAAAAGCTTTGTTTTGAAACTGATTTTACTCGTGACTGGGCTTAGACATATGGAGGAGCCGGAGGACCTTGACACGGGATCAACATTGGTATAGACATTCTGAGTAGGTTCGGCGTAATCATCGAATGTGTTTTGTTTTTTGCCATGCATGTGCACTTAGATGAGCAACTTGTGAAGAATTTTTCATTTCAGCTTTATCACTCGTTTATGATCACTATTTTATGATAGGAGTGATCGAAGGTGGTATCTATTAGAGGCCGTAGAGAAGAAAGCCGGGTTGTGACTTGGTGGTTATTTTGTATACATGTATTAAAATTTAAGGTTTATTATATGTTGTCTTAAAGAGTAATGTAAAACTCTTAAACCATGATATATTTATTGGATATTTATTTTGTGAGTATTGACAGGGGCCTATGGCTATTATTTACCTACATTTGACCCCGTGGTGGTCGCATATGGTCAGACATGCTATGACTATAGAAATTTCCCAGATAAAGCGCCGAGACTATTCGATTTTCATGAATGTATTATCGCTACTCCGACATCCACGTAAAGATTCGCGGTTGATTTGCCATCACCTAACACCCTTGGCTAGCTACATTTCATATATTTTATAAATCATTGATTGCTTTTTTCTATTTGATTGTGTCTTTCGTATAATATTTTTTTTAATTATTTTTTTCTAAGTATTTTAATGTCATCCTCATATTTTATTTTATTAATTCCTTTTTCTTCTTGTATTTTTGCTAAATATTTTATTAATTATTCTTGGAGGTATGTATAGTAGGCTCAATTCACCCAAAGACCCTTTACTTAAATCCATTAGGCCACTTATTTTATAACCCATTATAGACCCACTAACCAAACCCAACTAAGTCTAAACCTATTAAGCTCATTAATCCCAGTTGATAGGTTCAACTCATTTTCTAATACTCAACCTATTTGCTTAGGTCTAACCTAGTTTTTTTTAGACCCAACCCATCTACCTTAAGCCTAGCCCATCAGGTCAAGCTCATTTACTTAGGCCCAACCCACTTGCTTAAATCTAACCCATTTAAGCTCATTGTCATGTTACTGTCACCCCCCTACCACATCACATATGACATACACCCTCAAAAATAAGATCTTAAATATAACAACATGAGGTTTTGAACTAATGACTTCTATGTAATAAGGCACTAAACCACTTTTCCAACCACCAACTTATGACAAGTTCTTACTATTTTTACTTATATTACCAATTTTAGCATCTTTAAAAGTAAAATTTCAAATTCAAAAATTACTTTACAAATTTTAAATTTATATTTATCTCCCTTTTCCGAATTTCATTCTTTCAATCTCAATTTTATAAAATCTCATACATTCATTTTCCTAAAATTATTTTTCAAATTATTAATTTCTTAAAAAAAAAGAGTTCATTTTTCTTTCAAAATTCTCAATTTCTAATTTCCAAACTTTAAAACCTTAATTTTTAAAATTCAAATCCTAATTTTCAAAATTTAAGTCAATTTCTTCAAAAATTTCAATTTCAAATTTCCAATTCATTTAAATCCTTAAATTTCCAAATTCAAATTCAAAATTCTCAATTTCTAAAGTTTTAAATCATAATTTCCAAAATTAAAATACCTAATTTCCAAATTTTAATTTGCAAAACCCAATTTTTCAGTTTAAAAAATTCATGTCTCAAATTTCAAATTTCAAATTTTCAAGTTTCAAATTTTCAAAATTCAATTCCCCAACTTCAAATTTCAAATTTCAAAATTCCAAATTCTTAAAAACTTAAAATTTCCAAATCTCCTGAATCAAAACTCAATTTAAAAAAAAAATTCTCTTTTCAAAATAGTTTTTAAACGTTTCAATCACATAATTAATTCTATAACTTATAAAACAATGGAGTCTTATGGAGTTAATTTGTGTAATAAATAAATGGGATATAGTGGGACCCAACATCTCATCTATTCTTTTAATAAATAATTTAATGTTTGATTTACATCCTATCTCTAATTTAATTGTGAATATTCTATATTGCTTGTCGAACTAACATGATTTTCTTTCAATAGCGCTTTCGATTCACCGCCAAGGTACACATTTATTCCCTTTAATTTTGTTTTTTATTTACTATCTACTTGATTTATTGGTATCTGTAATTAAATTATTAATTGTCACAATTTCCATAACTTGATTAGTAGAGACTCGATTTTAGAGACCTCGAGGGTTGTTACATCTCACTACCATACCTTTCCAATAGGTAACATGACCTCCGAATTTGGACTTGGTTTTCATAGACTTGTCTTTTTCTAAAAATAGGAGTCACACTACGGTTTTCATTTCTTATGTTGTTTTTCCTCTTAAAAAAATAAATAAAAATAAGTGACGACTCTGAACCGTTTTCAAAATAAAAATTAGTTTCGCCTTTTAGTGGGAAACACATCATAGCCAAAATGCGGTGTCTACAAAATGATGACTCCATCAAGAACTTTTTTTTAGTGAGTCAAGATTGAACTAGTGTGGCAGTTGATTGGTGGATACCTTACTTTTGTGCTTTTTGAGAGAAGGGATAGTGGCACGAGAGTTTTTTTGCTAATTTACTTCATCTTCGAGCATTTTCATTGTGATATTTTTTACTTGATATGCCATCAGATATATTCCTACTTAGCTTGCATGTAGCTTTGAATGATATATATGCTTATTGCTTGACTACTTGTTACATGACTACCTTACTCTTGCTTGATTGCATGTTGTATGTTGATGTTGGACACACATGTATCCCCTTATCTCCAATTCTCTTGTTTCTTTTGTTGTTGTGTTTGATATTTGCTTGGAGACTTGTTGCTCATCAGCTTACTCTTCTCGAATCGAGCTAGTGATTGTGGTTAAAGTCTAGCGTGTGGGCCATATATATGTCTTCGAGCATTTCTGAGGTGGTCGATATACATCGATACTACTCGAGTTCGATCTTGAAATGACTCAGATAGCCCTCGAGCTAGATTTTAGGATATTTGTGTGACTAATGTGTTTCTCTTTGTGTTAGATTTATTAGGTTTTTCGGATGCACCCACATATTCACCATACGCTTAGTTTCTTGCTAAATTCTGAGAATAGTGAGAGCCTTCATCATAAAAAACCCCTTGAGATGTCGAGGGAGTACATGTGTGGATGTGATGACCACTAATGAGTCCTAAACTCATCTATTTTTAATCCATTTTTCTGACATATTTCTAAAAGTTTATGATTCGCTGCGTCGAATTATTAAATATTCCCACCAACTTTTGTTTTGTAGGGTTTCAATGAAATGCAGATAATTCCAACAAGAAAGCGCGCAAAATTGGCCAAAGGCGCACTCTCTATAACGACATAAGCTTTAACGCCGCGACATAACCCAAATAATCCAGTGAGTTATGTCGCAACAAGGATCAAGTTAAACTCAAGCCAGAAATGAAGACTACTGCGACATAATTTTAGATAGACTGATTGATTTATGTCGCGACAATGGATTTTTATGTTGCGACAAAGCTGGAGAAGTTCATAAAGAAGAATGTCGCGACATTCCTCAC
The DNA here is from genome assembly GCA_016808115.1 of Tetrastigma voinierianum. Taxonomy (NCBI): domain Eukaryota; kingdom Viridiplantae; phylum Streptophyta; class Magnoliopsida; order Vitales; family Vitaceae; genus Tetrastigma; species Tetrastigma voinierianum. The sequence goes on along the minus strand of JAEQBH010000911.1, from coordinate 4,797,331 downwards.
TCTGTCGCAACACTGATCAAGCACATGTCAATGAAACTCATGTCGTGACATCTCACAACTCTGTCGCGACATAAAGATTTGAAGATAGCAGAAAATCTCTGACGCGACAAAAGACAACTATGTCGTGACACAAAATCCACAGTTAGCTTCGAAGGGCAAGAAGACTCTATCGCAACAGAGAAGTTTCATGTCGCAACAGAAAATAGCAAAACCATGAGACAGGTCAAGACAATGTGCCTGAGATAGAGTTTTCTATGTTGCGACAAACATTTTAGCTTATAACAAGACCAAGGTAGATTATTTGTCACGACAGAAGAAAACTGTGTCGCGACACAACATTCAGAGTCAGCAATGAAGGATTAGAAGACTTTGTCACGATAGAGACTTTAAGCTCGCGGATAAACAACATGATCAAGCAAACTCTGCCGCGATGTTATGATTTAGCGATAGAAGTTTAGAAGAATCACAAGAAACTTATGCTGCAACACAGTAAAGAAAACAAGGCAGAAATCTCTATCGCTACAAAACAAGATTATGTTGTGACAATAAAAATTGCTGAGTAAGAGATTTCTGTCACGACAAAATTCAAGAAGAAAGCATAAAAATATGTCGCGATTGTAAACAGATACACGCACAGCTATGTCGGGATGACAGAGATGAAAAACTATGTCATGACAGAACTTTCTATGTCAATGACAGCTACGAATGGGCTAGAATTTTGGGGATCCACAATTAATGCCTAGAAGTGCGGCCTATCATTTGAAAATCTATAAATAGACGACTAGTGAATCGTGCGTAGCTTCCGCCAAACTAGAACTTCTAGGTAGCCGAGACTTCAGATATTATTTTTCTTTCTTTTGTTTAGTTTTTTAGAGTAGATTTAGCTAGTTCTTTCAAGATTGAACGTTAACTGTGTGAAGTTTAGAGCCTGGTTTGTCAGAAAATTTATTTTTCATTACTCGTCGATTAATGAATTTGAAATTTCTGTAGTTCATTTTATTTAAGTTCGTTATAATTTCAAAGGAATTGTCCTCATCAAGAAGTCATCGTTATTTGTGATCCACTCTTTGAAAACCGAGCTTATCTCGGGAATGGATCGATGTTGATTATTATTTTCTCGGGTCACCAAAGAAGGTCATAGCTCAATGTTTGGATTATTTAATCGGGTATTGTTCTCGGCCAGTCGCTCGAATATTAGTAGCTTATGCCCATAAAAGAGTTGTATCTTTGCTCTGATTTCCAGGAAGCCCTCTGAGTGACACAGAGATGGAGATTCCTAAGAGTATAGAGTAGTTACTTGGGGGTATGTTAGACTAATATTATGGAACAACTAAACTTTGAAAAATCACTTAGATAGATCACTGACTACTCATGGTGTGAGGATAGTTGGATGATGTATCAATTTAATTGATTAGAGGTTTCTCCTCAATTTGATGAGAAGATCTTGAAGGAGATAGAGAATCTTATCAAATTAGATGGATGAATTATCAATTAGATTGGACAAGGCTTGCAACATCCTATCTATAGGGGCAAGAAGTCTTCAGTCCTAAGAAATGGGTATGAAGTACTGGAAAGGAAAAACACCCAGATCTTAAAAAGAGGTTTCTATTCTACAAGTAACTGATTAGACTTATGTATCCAAAAGGAATATGGATCTCTAATTAGTGAAATGTATGGTTTATGGAGAAATCGAAACCATACTACCTTGCATCTTTGACAAGTTCAGATTTCAAACTAATGGTTGAACTATGTTATAAAATGATGTATAAATTCATAATTGTACACTGATCTATTTCCCAGTGTTACTTTGCTCAGTGAACTTTCCAATCCATTTATTTCAATTCTTTTCATGTAGTTATAGAGTGTTATCTAGTTTTAACTTTTGCTTAAGTTTAGAACCAAACCATTTTAACTTTGAAGTTCAAATAGCAAAGATCTTAAGTAGATGAGGTACTTGATCTTTAAATTATCATCAATCCTCGTGGGAATGATATCTAGACTTAAATCCATTTTATTACTTGTATGACTGCGGCACTTTGCAAAGGATTTAGACCAAAAATCACTTTAATGGATCCTTATTTGAAAAAAGGGCTAAGCACATATTTTTTATCAAAATTTAGTCAATCAAGTTTATGGCATTCCAATTGGGGACTGAAAACTCTTTTGATGGAATTGCTAATTACTTCAATCAGATTTGGTCCATGTTTAAAAATCAGTCAATTAAGTTTTTGGCACCGTTACTGGGGATTGAGAAAATGATGAATTTAAATATCAATATTCCAACCAAAGAGAGAATTGCTAGTTTGGACATTTTTCTTTATTTTATCATAAATTTCAGAAAATCATAAAAATAGTTTTTAACAACAAGACGAAAGGTTAGCTGAAAATTTTTATGAACCTTAATTGACATAGTTGTTTTCCATGAGCTTAATGTGATCTCGTGTGTTTTGGCTTCAGAAGATTTACATGCATAGAAAACCAGAAGCAGAGCTGCTACCTTTGGATATAGAACTGGAGAGAACACTGAGAAATATGAGAAATATTAAAGGTGCTGAATCAACAACTATGGCAAATCAGAGAGAAAGAATGCAACCTATTTCAGAAGAAGCAGAAACTGAGAGCCCTCAGAGGCAAATGACTATGGAGGACTTTTGGAGGCCAGTGATTCAAGATGAATACTCTACTGTGGGACAACCTGCTATTGAAGCCAACAATTTTGAACTAAAGCCAACTTTGATCACAATGGTGCAGCAACACCAATTTACTGGGCATCCTAGTGAAGACCCCAACAAGCATATGGGAAGATTCATGAGGATGGCTATTACAGTCAAGTTGAATGAGGTTAGACTTGAAGTGATCAAGCTGCAACTATTTCCTTTTTCATTGAGAGATGTGGTAACAACTTCGTTTAAGTCACTGCATGTTGGATTAGTGAGCAATTGGGAAGTGTTGGTGGAGTCTTACATGAGCAGATTCTTCCCTCCTGCCCTCACTTTTGAAAGGAGAGGGGAATTATGGTTTTCAAGTAGGGAGAGGATGAAAGTCTCTATAATGCATGAGAAAGATACAAAATATTGCTGAAAAGATGCCCCATGCATGGAATAGATCTGACCACTCAGATAGATATTATTTTTTAATATGCTACAATTATACCTCACAGCAGTAATTTATGATTCGCTATGGAGCTTTTAAGAGAAAGAGTGTTGAAGAGGCAAAGCATTTGATAGAAGATCTTGCCAAATGCAATTATAAAGCTTCATCTGAAACTTCAGGGAGCAGCAGCAGACTGAAAGGGAGTGGTATGCTAGAGTTGAACCGGATGACTGCCATAGAAGCAAAATTAGATGCATGGATGAGCAAAATGGGGAATCATGAGAGAAGAATGCACTAAAGCGAAATGAAGTGGGAACTACATAAAAAAATGAGAAGAGGAATAGTGTTGAAGAGGGACTGAGAATTCATGAGGGTCCCTACTGGTCGACCAAAAGTACGCATCTTAATGCTACCAGAAGTTACAATTTTAAGCCTAACCTCAACTTGCCAACTCATTACACACCAGCATTTAGGAACCATGAGAATTTCTCATATGGGGGAAGAGCACAATGATGAGTCTTAAACTCATATATTTTTAATCCATTTTTCTGGCATGTTTTTAACAATTTTAGATCTATTTGTATGCCCAATTATGGAATATTCACCAACTTTTTGTTTTGGCAGGCGTTAATTGAAAAAGAAAGAAAACAAACAAAAAAGAAGCAAAAAGGTGGAAAATGTAGTAGTTAGTGTCGTGACATAATTTTTGTATGTCATGACATAAAATTCAAGCAGGCCAAAGGAACTATGTCGCAGCCAACAACTAAATGCCGCAGCAAAGTTTAAACATAACTCAAATGTTGAAGAAGAAATTGTGACTCGACAAAGAATTTTTCTATCGCGACATTGTTGAAGAAAATTATGGAGGAAACTGTCGCGACAATCCTTTACTCTGTTGTAAAACCTGTGAAATTTTTAAATTTAAATTTTTCAAAAAAAAAGGGGGCAAAACGGTAATTTACCGAAATAGTCCGGAGAAAAGTTGGGATTTTCAGATCCTGATGATGAGAAACATATCAAGACCGCTAGGACTGTCTCACGAAATCCAGCTACCAAGTCGAATTTCGTTGAATTTCGATATAGTCGGAATTTCACGTATTTTGAGGCAACGGTGTCGAGCGACACATGGCGCCATGTGGATGACACATGGCGAACCATGTGGTGACACATGGCAAGCCATGTGTCACAATGCATGGCAAAGGCATGCATGTGTGACACATGGCATGCCATGTGTCAACATGCATGTCACTTTTGAAGCCTATATATATGGGGTTCCAATTCAGTTCATAGAGGGCAGCAAGAAGAAAAGGGAGGAAGGGAAAGGAGAAAGGAAGGACGGGAAAAGAGAAAGGGGAGAAAAAAAAAAGAGAGAAAGGGAGGAAAGAAGAGAAAAGGAAAGAAGAAAAGAGAAGAAAAATGAGGAAGAAAGAAAAGGAAGAGAGGGAAAGGAAGGAGGGTTAGCAAGAGTGAGCGCATCCCTGATGTGGCAAAGAACCTGAATCTCGCGCTACAAGAGGTAGATTGCTCAGGATTGACATTTTACGCCTAGGGGCCATGTAATGGCTCACGGGGTTCGTCCCATTCCGGTGAATTTGTATGTTGTGTGGTTTGTTTCAGATTGTGTGATAGTCGTTAACGCTTCATCGTTTCTCGATCTCCAAACCGAACAATGTTCTCCGACGCAAAAATCCTCGAAAGGTAATGGCAAATCCGGGTTGGTAAGCTCCAAATTTCCGCGACACCTCGTGATCTCGACCGCATCAAATCCCTGGATACCACATAACTTTCCTCGGGTCCAAACCGATTTATTGACCGCTCTAGACTCACTGAAAGATTCGTTGAGTCTAGAATTTAATAGAATAAAGTGCTCACCAAAAACATGGCCGCGCTCATGGACAATGAGGAATGGTCCGCATCAAGCTTCGAAAAATTTTGTTTTGGAATCGATTTGTAACTCCGAAATGCTCAGCTGAGCGCACCTGGTAGGAATTGCGTGTTGGATGTTTTGTGTGGTATTTAAAAACTAGACTTTCTGGACTAAGTCCAGATTATTTCGCGCCAAGCATGGGCCTGATGATGGTCAGAACACTAATGTGTGTTATTGCCATAAATTGAACAACATGATGAATATGTGGAAACTATGTGATATATGTGTGATAAAGATGGAAATAATTATATGCATTGGGCTATATGACTGACATACTAGGTGTAAGCCTGGGAATATGAATTATGACATTAGTTGCCTAAGTAATGGTTGAAATTATGTTAATACATGCTTGAATGATGTGTTTACATGAATGAACTGAATGATAGAAAAGATGTAGTGCATGCTTATGTGATGCATCACGAAATGTGTGGAATATTAACATGACCGCATGTATGTTGATGTTGAACCAAATATATGAAATGTTGTGGGTCCATTGTGACATGAGTGTTCATAGCACACACATAAGGTACTGTAGAATGTCCATGCAAGAGGTCTTCATACATTGTTCATGGGTTTGGAGTGCAAAGGGCATAAAATTGTATCAGACAGGTACAGAACAATCGCAGACACATGTGTACATGGTATTGTTTCGCACTCAAGGCTGGGTGCTAAATCGTGTGGCTTCGCAAGGGACGAAGTCCACCAGTTCCACAAGCTAAACAAAAATGGAAAACGAATAAGTGCTCGCAGATATAGGATAGGATACTCTACAGTGGAAAGCCCAAACCTGGTTAGACAAAGGTATCCATCTAAGTGAAAGCCCGAAAATGTCGAATCCGTAAGAGACATGCAGTGAGATCACCGGGAGTTCTATCGTCAAAAAGACACGAAACGATTAAATAAATATCACATAGATCACGGGTTGTGAGATGGGAGCTCGGACTCACTCTGCATTGATTTCCATTGGCACTGCAGACGTGGTGGGTCTGAGGTCGACCGCAAGACACGGGGCATGTAGAGTGTCGCTTCATGTAGTTTTTTTCATGATAGACAACATGTACGCACGTATCGGGTTGCTGGTTTGACTGAAATGATCATTTGATGTAAACTAGGCGGGGAGTGCCTCGTAGATTTATCTCTTACTGGCGTTAGCTCACCCCGTTGTAACTCTCTTCAGTACAGTAGATAGGTACAAGCATTTGGTGCTCCTGTGAGGTCGGATTATGAAGGGCCATTATAGCCTTGATTCATGTTTTGTGTATATATTAGAACGACCTAGTTTTAATATATGTTTTGTATTAAGAGTGATGTAATAACTCTTGGATCTATAGAAATGTATGGTTTTGTAACTGTATGGACGAGTATGGATGATGGGCCCTATTGGGTCATTTTACTCATGTATGGGTCTCATGACATGAGACACACGTGTCTCCGTGCTGACTCCGTGGTCAACGGACCCTGCTCGGGCGCCAGCGTACCGTGATCAAAGCATAGGTACACGAAAAACATGTATGGCGTCATGTTCATTAAGGGTATAAGAGCTTCACAAATCATAGCTCGTGTCGGAGCTTGGGTTAGAATTACCTAGTGCTCGAGAAATTGATATACAGATCATAGTTTAGTATTAAGGTCTAAGTAGGAGGTTACCTAGGAGTCCATGGGACAGGATTAGATCACGTAAAGATGCATCAGGTGTTTTCAGGTATGCTTTGATAAACAGGAGCAGCGTAATTATGTGTTACAAATTACGTGAATTATATATGCGTAGGATGTACATACAAAAATGTGAACAATTAAAGGTTGAAAAACGCAAGAACCTTAGAGTTTGGGAAACGAACTTGATGGTTCGAATATTAGGTCTACTATCGTTACACGCTACACAAGAAGACATGAAAATGATTCTAAAACTTGTTGTTCGACTTGCAGATGGCAAGTGAGGACAAGGGCGTAGAGGTCATCCATGGGCGATGGTCGACCACCACCCGCTTTTTGATCACCTGTGCCTTTTATAGAGGCCATGGCCACTGCGTACGTGCCGATGCAAACTAGAGGTCGTGGAGGTACTAGTAACCCGCAGGTTTAAGGCACATCATCCTTCGACGTTCACGAGAGGAGGGGACCCGATGGTAGCCGACCATTGGTTCCGGCCATATTGAGAGGCATTCTTCCGGGATATGGAGATCACCTCGTAACTACCGGATTACGCCGGCTTCATTCCACCGAGGGGCGAGTCCCAGATCTGGTGGGAGTGGGTCACGACTTCCAAGGACTGGAGACTATGACATGGGATGATTTTCGCAGCACTCATTCATGAGGAAGTACTTTCCGACTTTACCAGATTACGCGGCGTTCGAGAGTTCCTTGAGTTGAGACAGGATTCCATGACTCGATCCACGAAAGTACGCAGCCGCATTCACGTAGCGTTGGCACGCTTCAAGCGATGATTACGTGGCCACTAACGCGGCCAAGTTTGCAGTTCGAGGACGGTCAAGTCGGCCCATCCTGTGGCAAGATCGTAGACATAACCTACGAGATATGGACTCGATGGTCAGTACAACTTTGATCATTGAGTGAGAGATAGAGGATGCAAGGAGCATCCGAGATGCGGGTGCTGGTGGTAAGAGGAAGGAGAGTTAGTCTTCTTCTAGTTCGGTAAAGAAGCTAAAGGCTTCTAGTTCGCGAGGGTTTAAGAGCCACGACCATTAGGGCCAAGGGGTCGTAGCTAGGGCTCCCAAATGTGGATAGGCGGTTTGTTATTTCGCCACGCCCGACATATGAAGCTGATTGCCCCTAGAGGCAAGGACTTACAGCCGGACAACGCAGTCCCGGGCCATCAAGTGGGACAGCGCTGAATTACGTTTATTCTCCAACCCCAATAAGGGTCGATTAATCAAGATCAATCCTGTGGTGTCAGACGAGCACCCCGCATCACGTACAGGCCGAGAGGCCGATATAGGTCGAGGCGATCAGCCCACAGCTCTGGCACTTCAGTGGACTTAGGGGTGTTTTTACGTCGCACTCCTACGATCAGGTGGGATCGGGCCGCTGATTCAGTGGTAATGCTTACTCTTTCGCCTCGTGGGCAAGGGTGTTATTTGACCCAAAACGGATTCCTTTATTGTTGCATCTTGTGTGAGAGTATTGGGCTTAGAGGTTGAGACCTTAGACGAGCCACTGCATGTGAGTTCTCCCCTAGGGACTAAGGTGAGAATTGATCGGATATGTCGAGGATGTGAGTTAGAGATCTCCGAGATTCTACTCACGGTGGACCTTCGGGTCATAGACATGTCAGAGTTCGAGGTCATCCTCGAGGATGGATTGGTTGACGACACATCGAGTTGTCATAGATTGTGACCGTATGAGAGTTACCACCTACACACCAGACGGTACTTGTGTTGTGTTTCAGGGGAATAGGCACGATGCTTCATCCCATACTGTGTGAGATTCACGATGGCAAGGGCAGTTGACGGGTTGGTTAGCTAGCCTTACCCTAGAGGACGATGTGAGACAGGATATGAGTCTACCTCGGGTGGTTTGCAAGTATGAGGGTGTTTTTCCGGACGAGCTACCAGGATTACCTCCATCAAGGGATGTAGACTTCCACATTGAGTTGCATCCTGGTACGTCGCCCATTTCTATGACTCCGCATAGGTTGGCGCCGATTGAGTTGTAGGAGCTCAAGATCCGCATACGTTGGTCATAAGGGTTTCATTAGACGTAGCACTTCACCATGGGGCTATTCCTGCCTCTATTTACTGGGGAAGAAATACATACACTCTTCGACTATGCATCGACATGCATGTACAACAAATACAATCAAGAATCTGAGATCCATTATCGAGTGATTGATGACTTGTTTGATCGGGCTGAGGGGGGCAACGTGAGCTCAATTCCAAGATAGACCTTCGCACCTGAGCCACATGAGTTGAGAGTTAGGAGGCACATCCCTAAGACGCTCGTGACGCGGTAGCGGGGGCACCTTGAGTTTACTATGATGCCCTCGATTGACGACACCCATAGCATTCATGGACCCTCATGAATAGGTGTTCCAGCCTTGGCTTTAGATCAGTTTGTGGTGGTGTTTGTTGATGACATCTTGGTTCATCCCAATCGGAGGTGGAGCATTAGTAACTCACTTTGAGAATAGTACTGGGGCAGCCTTTAAGGATCATCGGGCCAGGCGGCGTGTTCGGGCAGGCGAAGCTGTCATTGAGGCGTGGTTTCAGACGTAAGGTCGCCAGCGCTAAGTCGCGGGACCTTGGGAAGGTTGGAGTGCTGTGATGAGTTAGAGACCAAGTTAGTCTCGAGACACTAGCTTGGGATTGGCGCAGGTATTATAGGAGGCTTCATATAGAGTGATTTCTCCTAGCCAGCAAATGGGCTTACGCACGAGATCGACACTCCAAAGAGGTCAAGTTTCGTGTGGATGACTCCATGTGAGCCGTAGTGTTCCAGAATTGGAAAGGAGGCTTACTTCAGCTCCCTATTCTAATAGTCCCGAAAGGGGACAGAGGCGCCATAGTGTAATCGTGGATGCTTCAAAAACGAACCGGGATGTGTTTCGATGCATCCGGGAAAGTCGCGGGCTTATGGTTCTCGGGCAAATAAGAATCACGAAAAGCACCCTCACACATGACGTGGGAGTTATGGCCATTGTCTTTGCCTTGAAGGCTTGGCTAGCCATTATCCGTATGGTGAGCGGAGCCCGAGGTGCTTTCTCGTGACCACAAAACTGAATACATCTTCACGCAGCCGAGATCTCAACATGAGGCACAGTAGTGGATGGATTTTTGAAGGATTTACTTCACTTTTGTACACAACCCTAGAAGGCAAATGTGGTGGTTAATGCACTCAAATTTCCTAAGTCAATGGGAAAGTACTGGCCAGTATAGCTTCTCAGAGTGGCGGATGCTCGAGACACAGCGCTCGTAATTTCAGCACGATGAGTGCTCATGCAATTGGGAAGTCTGATGGCTACGCCATCTCTACTGAGCAGAGTGATAGAGTCCCAAGGGCAGGACGCAGAACTAGTGTCCATCAGGGATCGAGTACAGTCAGGTACAGCGGACGAAGGCTGGGCCATCCACATAGATGGTAGTCTTGGGTATAGGATCTAAGCCAGGTCCCCGACGAAATCAGGGAGGAGATCCTCGTGAGTTCAATTGCTCGATTCATTGCGGCATCCTGGTGGCACGAAGATGTATCGTGACCTTCATCGCCAGTATTACTGGAGCGGAATGAAGAGGCATGTCAGGGATTTTTTCCGATGGTGTCTCACTGTTAACCGGACCAAAACACATGTACAAATTTATAACACTATTGCCAAAAGACTATTGTCTAATCCCCGACAACGGCACCATAAAAACTCTGTTAACCTTCTCAAATATGTATGCGCGGTTATGACACTATTACCAAAGCTGACTATTAACTAACCAAGAACGGCCCATAAAACTTGTTGACTTTCTACTATATAAACCAAAAATCTCTGGGAGTAAATCATTTTCAATTTTGCTTCGCTCAATATCCCCAAGTGCACGTGCCTAATAAGTAATAAAATGATATAAGTCCGTATATCGACCACAGAGATTCTCAAGAATTCTAGATCAACTACCCTCGACTACTCAAGCTCCATACTTATTTGGACTATAACATGACATTGTGATCCAATACCTTGCTGAAGCCGTAAATACAAGTATAAGGAAAGAATGAACAATCAAATAAAACCGAATCTAAAAGAATAAAGAATACGAATATTCAAGAAAGTAAATGGAAACCGAATAGTTATCTTTGAGACATCAAGAACACCGCTACTGTGAAGTATCAATTCCCCGTAGTTAACACCGATAAATTGCCAGGTATTTCGTAGTTTTAAAATCGGGTCTAGCGTTTAGCAAGACAACCGATCTCTCCACACTCCACAAGCCATTATCTAATTTCCGATTCTTTCGAAGAACAGGAATTAGATGACTACTTTTAATAGGGATTTCCTTAATCTGGGTATTTTTCTTTTGCAATACTTCATACCCATTTTATGGACTCAGAACCTAAGCCTCCTGCATTTGGCCAAGCAAGGATATACAAACTGTTATTTTCCTAAATTAGAATAGATCACCCTTTCCTCGATTAGATCTCAAATTCTAACACTCCGGATCGCTTCACTATTCGAATTGAGGTGAACCTCCGCTTGTTTAAATTGATAACTCATTCAACTCATTCTGATTTCAGCGAGAAGAGGATTTATCTAAATAAACTTACAAAGCTCATTAGATCTTTAATAGCAGGTTAATATACCTTTCTGCAGTGAATGTTCATAACTCGTGAATGCCTCTCGTGTCACTCGTGAGGACCTCCTTGAAATCGTGAGCAATGAAACAAATCTTAAACGGGTATAAGAAAAACTCGATATCTATCAAAAAACATTAAGCCCATAACCGTGGCAAATTTATAAACTGAATTACAAATTAGCCGGAACACATGTGGAAGATAAATTCGACTATAGCATTCACTTAATGGAAGTCGGGTTTCTCACTATCGAATTACACACTACAACATTCCTCCTGATCATAAGAACAATCTAATTTGAAATCGAAAAGTCGAATTCCGTAAATTTGTTCAACTTCAAACATTCCAGTAGTACTTGAAAAGAATGGAATTCGCATTCGCCTTCTCGCTTCAAAACGATAACATCCGCATCCAAAATAAACAAATAAAGAAAGATGAAAAATAATCTAATCTATATCGATGGAAACGTAAAAGAAAATAAAAAGAAAATAAAAAGAAAAGAAAAGAAAAGAAAATAAAATGAAGCCTTCTGGCCACCTGCATTCCTTCGCTCGCCGCCCACGCTCCGACACCTTCTTTTTCTCCTTCGTAGCCGCTATTTATAAGTTTCGGGCCAAATCTCAATTCCAGTTTTACCTTTCGTGGATTTCCGCGGACTGGCCCATGTTAGCTGCTCGTGTCACACCAAATCCCTGTCGCCGATATTAGTTAGTTTGGCACTTCAAGCAAAGATTTATCAACAAGTCATGACATTCCTTCGCTTTCCTCAAGGCATCTTATGTCATGACAAGGAAATCAATGTCGCGACATCATCTTAAGTCTCTGCAGCCTTGAATCGGGTGAATGCGCCTCATGCTCGCCACATCAACTTTGTCGGCATCACTTTATGCCTCCGCAGTTTCAATCAGCAGTTCCCGAATGTCGCGACATCAATCCCTTGTCGCGACATCAGCTCATGTCTTTGCAGCTTTCAATTGATGGTTCCTGATGTCGCGACATCAATCCCTTGTCGCGACATCACTTTATGCTCTCGCAGTTTCAACCGATATTCGATGTCGACATCAATCCCTTTGGTCGCCACATCACTTTATGCCTCTCGCAGGTTTCAATCGGGCCAGCTCTCACGCCCGCCGACATCAATCCCTTTGTCACGACATCGCCTATGTCTTTTTGCAAACCAATCGATGGTTCCCGATGCCGCGACATCAAATCCCTTTGTCGCGACATCACTTTATGCCTCTCGCAGTTCAATCGTGGTTCTCGATGTCGCTGATGGTCAATCCCTTGTCGCGACATCACTTTATGCCTCTGCAGGTTTCAACCGTTCGCTCCCCGATGTCGCCGACATCGCCGCGTTCGCAGCCTTTCAACCGATGGTTCCTCGATGTCGCGACATCAACTCCTTGTCGCTAAATCACTTTGGCGCTCGCAGGTTTCAATCGTTGTTCCTCGATGTCGCGACATCAACTCGTCGCGAAGATCAACTGCGAACTACAAACCTTCAACCGGTCACGCTCTTATGTCTTCCGGGAGGCTTCAACTGCCGCTGGGTGTCGCGACATCGCCCTCTCGTCGCGACAAATGCTCTTAAGTCACAACCAGCCATCTTTCAAACCCGCCATAGCTTCAAGGCGCTTCTCTGTCGCGCGACCTCCATCCCCTTTGTCGCGCCACCTTTAAGCCCTGCCGTCCGCCGCCTAACTGCGTGATCCCCGCCACGACCGCATCAAATTTCTTCACCTTTCCCGATGTCGCCGACATCATAACCGAACGGTGTAAGCCCAAACCGCAACATTAGTTAACCGCTTGTTTATTCCCGCCCGCCATTTTTCTCGGCATTTTTACTCCACCAATTGTCGTATTTTTCTACTCGTTTTTTCTTTTTTCTTTCACACTCCCCGGCTAATAAATAAATTGGTGAGTTTCATATTTCTCGCATATTAATTATTCCTTCGTGATGAAAATCAAAACGTAAAAATGGATTAAAATAGATGACTTTTTAAGCTCATCAAACTCCCCAAACTTAAAAAGTTTTGCTTGTCCTCAAGCAAAGGAAAGAAAGAATTGTTTGTCCTCAAACAAAAGGATATTTTTTCTCGTTTCGTTTTGCAAGAGCAAATAATCTGACAGAAATTACAAGGAATGCATTGTTTTCAGACATCTAGCCAAGCCCGGGCCTAAGGTTAGTTTTAATCTTTATAAGATACAAAACTAAACCGGTTGAAATTGTTTTGGCCAAAACAACATAATCATAGATCCGTTGAATAAATTATTTTCCTCATCTTCATAATGAGTCACTTAACTCCCTAAAAGTCCTTCAATACGCTGACAGTTTCCATATTTTCCAAATTCCATGTTTGTTTGCTCATATCGATCTCCACTAATGTAGGTAATTCCAGCCTTCAAGATCAATCAGGTCTTTTGGGCTTATATTGTTAGGCTTGGGTAATGGGTAGGATGGAAGGAATTTTTAGGTTAAGATTACCCTGAACCCTTTTCTTTCCTCTTTTTTTTTTCTTTCTTGTAGTTTCTTTAATAAACTCCCCTAAACTTCATGTTTGAGACATCTCTTTGATTGCTTCAATTCAGAACTGTATGCCCCATATTTCTCACTTGTAACTAACCGGGGGGAAATTTCCTCATTTGTCACCATTCGTGATAGTGCAATGTTTTACCTTTAGGCTTTCTAACACTCTTAGCTATTAATAAGAGTTCCCATACCGTATGGCATAGTGGTACTAGGTGTTGAAACACCTCTAAGAACTTAATTGTTCAAGAGAGTTAGCCACAAGATAAAACTTATCCCTATAAGTTTCTTTTCTATTGCATTTTCTCGCTTCTTGCCTTTTCTTTTCATTCCCTTTTCTATATTTTTCTTCCTTGAGTTCCTCAAAACATATACTCCAAACTTCATTTCTTTCTTCCTCCTCGAATTCGGGCAATCATAGGTTCTCATCAAGGATTGATTTTTAGGATGGGTTAGGTTTCCATTGGCTTATTTTGAAAAATAAGCTTGTTTGGCTCAATTTCTCGAACTAAGGTATATACATCGCTGATATGAATAGGATGCTGGCTAGAATGGCTGAAACTATCCAAGAATGGTCTCAGAGATCATCTATCGGGCTGTACACCTAGATTTCGCCTCAATCATCGGTCTAACAAATTCTAGAATTTGATTTAAATAGTTGTGACTAACCATAAGGGATTTCGACTCATTTTTGTTGATGAGTACAATTAATTGTTATTCAAACGTGCCCTTGACTTAATTGCTCGCATTCACAACCTAAAAATATGTTTTTGCTCCTTCTATCAGATACTTCCTCTATTATGGACTTATCGCTTAGACTTAAGTCACTTAAGACTTCAAAGTCAATTAAACCTAGATTCATTTGCCTTTATTCTCGTATTTGTATGCATTTGCTTATTCCTAATCTAATCAGCTTCATTCAATTCGTACCTTATTACATCTCGCCAGCTTTTTATTCGAACTAATTCCTGTTTTTACTTTCCCAACTATGCAACCAATAGCAACACAAACTTAACAAACCAAAGTAACACAACAATTCAATTCAAATTTATCATTTTATTTCATTTTCAAGTTTTTGTTTTCGTCAGCGACTCATTGATTCGCGCCACCTGGTAGGGTGATCTTAATCAACAAAATTTGTATCCTGTTCCTCCCACGCCAGAGTCGCCACCGCAAAGATAATGTCTGTGGTCGAACACCCGGATGGGTTTTCTTCGCACAAATGATATTTGAGTGAAGTCAAAATTGGTAGATTAAATTTGGTTAGGGTTCGATTAAAACGGGGGTTTTGGGTGTTCAACGATTAAAAGCTAAAAACGAAAAAATGTAAAATGGGAACCCTTGAGTGTTAGGCCCTTTGGTTTAGGTTTCAAGGTAACCACATGTCCGTTATTTTTCCTCGCGTTAGGAGCATGACATATAGTCATTTCGACAGGATCTTCATTAGCTTTAAAAACTAAGCCTATGATTTTCCTTTGAAACACCAGCATTTAAATGGCATAAATGTTCTAACGAGTGAAAACGCATCTCGAAAACCTAATCCCGCGATAACTAGCGGGAGACAACTAAGCGAGCCTCAATGGATCTAGTGAAAGTATCCATTGAACCCAACTTACCAAATACACACATTAAAGAGAGCGTGCTTAAGGATTTTAACCTAAGTGAGACGGGAACTTAAACAACGAAAAATCGTGCGTTAAAAAGCGGGGACCGTCGGTTACCTCAAACCCTAGCCAGGCCGTCCTCTTCCAAGGAGGAAGAGGTCTAGCCAAACATCCTACGAGTTGTCATCCTCGGAGGAGTGTTCTTGTTTGAAAGGAGAAAATGAGAGAGAAAGGGAGAGAAAAAAGCAGGCGGGCCCACACAATTTTATTCTGACAAAAATCCGTCCCCTCAATAATTATCAAAATGGCTTATATAGCCTTACAAACCAAGTGAAATACAATCCATTAAACATAAGTGGATAAAACAAGGGTAGAAAGGAGAAAGAAAAACCAAAATTGCTTAGCAAAAACAAAAGTCACGTGAAATACGGGAGAAACGAGCTGCGAGGATGCACGATCTTGGAAAATTTGTGTCTGATGCTTTCGTAGGAGAAACTCTGTAGTGGTGTTTTTCTTCACATTTTGCCTTTCTTTCCTTACTGATCTTTGATTTGAAGTACTGGGTTTGACTAGAATTCTTCGTGTGCTTGGATCGACTCAACAATTTCGGCATAATTAGCTATAAAGCATAAAATTTGCCACAAAATCGATCAATAAAATAGTAGGGATCTTAATGTGCAAATCGGGTTAGTGTGATTAGTACACCAAAAGCACTCAAAACCTATAATAAATAGGGTTCAAAATAGCACTTTTTGGGCACTAATCACCCCCAACCTACACATTGCTAGTCTCTTAGCAATGCAAGAAAGAAAAGAAAGAGCATACAAAGCGATAACAAAATTCGTTACAAAAGGTTGCAGTTCAAAGGTTGTGAATGAGTATTGCCACAACCTAAGTAAAAAAGAATAATCAATGCCGTGTCCACTAACTATCATGAGAGAATGAAATGCATACAAGGTGGGTATTAAAAGAGCCTCCTTCTTAGTGAATCAACAGAAACTACGAAAATCTAGTGTTTTGTTTGATCCAGCTCACCGATAATAAATTGTAAGGTACTCTCCACTGACCTAGCTACAATACGACCCTAGCATGCTAACCAACCTAAATAGATCAAGGACCCACCTCTTATTCCACAATTCTTTTTGCGTTGTAGGGTGCAATGCAGGAATCGACCTCACCAAAGTCCATATAGCGAGGATCTAGGTGACTCCTGACGATTAAGGCTTAGGGCACGAGTCATAAGGATCTTTCGACCCTGAAACTCTCTGGAGTTTCACCCGGACTTGAATGATTTGAGACTCGGCACCTACAACTTGCTAAACTCCACCCATCCACCCATGTAACGAACACTAAGTCTGTGACTCCCAACCAGTGAAGGTTTAGGGCACCGGGCTTTAAAGGCTTTCGCCATATACCCCTCGGACCGTGCTCGGGTTTCAAGGCAAAGTGTTGCAGTTTTTATTCTTTTTCTTTTCTTTTTCTTTTATTTTTCTTTTCTTTTTCTTTTCTTTTTCTTTTCTTTTCTTTTTCTCGTTTTTCTTCTTTTTCTTTTTCCATAGGGGTCCATAACCTATTAAAGGTGGTCAATGAAACTAGGAGTAGAGTTATGCAAAGTAAAGGAGGTTGTGCGGGTTTACCGACCTATCGTGAAACCCCTAATGTGCATTATGTGTAGTTTAGCTAAAGGTGGAAGAAAAGGTTTAAGCAGTAAAATTTAATTGATAATCCACTCCAATTATGCATGGAACCAATCTAACATCAATATAATTGGACAAAGTTTCAATTTTCAAACCATAGGTTAGGCAAAACACACAAAAATTTTGGTTGCAAAACGGGTCCAAATTTTGAAAGTAAATTGTAAAGTAGCTTTATAGGGACCCAAGCCACCTGAACATCACAAAATGGGCTAGCTCAAAATGATACGAAGAATAAATACAAAAGCCACTTCCTTTGCTAACTCTCTGACCCCGAACATCTCGGTGTCCAAAATGGGGCTCAGTTGGAAAATTAGAGAGGGTGTTACCTCTTGATGAGATGTGATCCTCATTTTCTGGATAGGTGACCGCAGAAGCTTTCCATCGACACGTTATTCACTCCGTTTAGGCTTCAAATGAACAAGTTAGGGGAAGAAAAGAGAGAAAAAAGGTTACCAGTTGGACCATTTTTAAAATTACACCTTCATAAAAGTGTCAAAAATGTTCTTTCTGGTCATATTTGGATTCTAGACTCTCTAAGCTTTCCAACGGTACCAAGAATGCCTAAAACGGAGTTCGGATGAAAAAGTTATGAGCGAAACAAAATTGGAGGTCAAAACTGTGGGGTATAGCGAAAATTTTTCGCTATGAGCGATGTTTTCAGCTAGGCTAGCGAAATTTGGAGTAGCCTAGCGAAAGTGACATATGAATTTAAGCTATGTTTCTTGAATTTACCGCTATGTGTCTCCTTAGAAAATTTTTATTTTTTGATTTTTATTTTTGATTTTTTTCAAATAAAATAATTAATAAATAAAAATAAAAATAAAAATAATAAAATAATAAAAATAAAAATAAAAACATTTATTTTTTATTTTTTTTAATTTTTTTTAATATATAATAAAATTTAAAAATAAAAATAAATTTTTTTTAATTTTAATTTTAATTTTTATATGTAAAAGAAAAACAAGCGTTTTTTTTTAAATAATATATATATATATATATATATATATATATATATATATATATATATATATATATATATATATATATATATATATAAAATAAAATAAAAATAAAATAAAATGAAACACTGTGCATGTTTTGTCCTGTAGTGGAAGCCATCACTGTTGATTTCGCTACAACGTGCATTTCGCTAAGCTAGCGGGAAATGCCTTTACATTCTAAGCGAAATTATCTGAATTTCATTTGTCTCATAAACTTTAGCTAGGCTAGCGAAATTTGGCTAGCCCTAGCGAAATTTCGCTAGCTTAAATGAAAATTTCATCTATGTGAAATTTTAGCATTTCGCTAGAATTATGAGTTTTCGTATAGTTTTGGCCTTGCACGTGCAACATGGCGATTTTTGATTCGGGTTTCAAAATTTGCATTTACCTTCAAAATTTGCACAAGGCGCAAAAATTAACACAAGAAAATTAGGAAAATTGGAAAAGCAAAAATTCAATTTCAAACATAAATTAACTAAAAATTAGATAAAACCTAAGAAGAAAAATTAAACGAAATCAAAATAAAATACAATAAAATAAAATAAGACAAGAAAAATTAAAACAAAAGTGGGGAGATTGTGTTCCCCCGAACCACTTCATAAGGCCTTTGGAGGTACATTGGAATTGGCGGAGCTCGAAACCACTGGAGATTGGTGCTCGAATCCGAGCGGCTTTTTCGAACCATCCCTTTATGCCATGCGATGTAGCGTTTGCTTGTGTATTTGATGTAGTGGCGGAGAAGCATACAATGGCCACTAATCTCTTGAAATGTTGTACAAGCGATGGTGGCATGGGTTTGGGAAGCAGTGCTTGAGGGTGAATTGTCTTCACATTGGCGGGGTATACAGCACAGAATGGCGGTGGGCTATTAGTGGCTTGGGTAATGGGCTTTTAGGAGCTCTTCCCTTGCCTTTCCATTACTTTCCTCGCTCGACAAAGGAAGAATTTCTTAACTGCTTTTTCCATAGCCCATATACTATACCCTAATTGTAGGGCATCTGCGGTTCCTCGGAGGAGCTTCTGCAGTTCAACTTTCAATTCCTCACAGAAATTTGCGGTTAGGCACTCACCCAAAATTGTAGTCAAGCACTCATCCTCTGGATTTTCTTCCTTAATGATCAAAAATTTGTTAGAGGCGAGCTTTGAGGGGTGAACATTGTAAGAACATCAACTTGCGACCCACTTCACTTTGAAACCCATCTAATTTTTTGTTCCGGGGGGTTCTCCCGGTATGGATTTTTTGACTCGATTGGACGACTAAATTTCTTTTGTTCTCCCACCGGCATCACCCCACAAGTTTGGTAAGGTCTAGAATTGCTTGCTCCATTTGGGGAGATTAATTTTACGTAATTGGTTGGCCCGAGACAAAGAGGCATCTTGTGGAGACACCATGTCAGAAGTGCACACATCCATTGGTCTCTATAGTCCTCATGGATCTATGTGGGTTTAGTTTCTCTCGGGGTTCTTTGATCCACGAAGGTTTCTATAGTCCCTCATTGACATGTATCCTCTAGAGTTCCCCTCCATAGGGTACTGACTGTATTATTCTCCCTCTAAGTGTTCCATTTGGTTCAATTCAAGTTCAATCCAAGTTCTTGAGGGAGATTGACTTTAAGTAGGCTGCCTTCTAGGTTTCTAATCCACTGAGAATGGATTCCTGTAGCCAAAAACAGGGCAACACAAAAACAACACAAACGATCCTGCTGCACTGTTTTTTTTTAATAGTGAAATAAAACTAAGAAAAAATGACTGTAAAATGATAAAAAGAAATTCACGAGACTTGTAGTAGGATCCTGATGTTCCGGCTAAATCACTTGCACTAAGGCACCATCTCCGGCAACGACGCCATTTGATTCGTGCCACGGTAGGGTGATCAGGAATCCATGAAAATTTGTATCTAAAGTTCCTCACTGCAGCGTGATCGAAGCTCTTGTTACTGCGAATCTTGGGATAGGTAAGGATCAGGTTTTCTTATTACGAAGTAGTTTGAATGAGTCAAAGATCAAAATAAGTTAAATATCGGTTTTATAGTTTGGACAAAGAGTTTTGATTCAGCGATGAAATAAATCAAAAGAATATAAATAATTACATTGAGTGTTAAACCTTGGTTTGGGTTTCAAGATAACACCATATCCCCGAGTTGTTTCTTTGGTGGGAGGATGTTGCATAATTCATTCCATTGGATCTTCGTTGGCTTAGAAACTAATTATATGATTTTCGCTGATATAGCGTTGATGAGATGGTATTCTATTGGATGAAGGCATCTGAAAGCCCAATCGTTTGTGAGACATTGGCAGGCTCAGTGGATCTAGTGGTATCCGACCAGACACAAAGGTTTGCCAAACTCACATTAAAGAGAGGGCGTGCTTCAAGGGATTTGACTAGAGCAGGACAGTGACTAAGATAGTGTTCAAACTTTGGGGATGTGGTGCCTCAGAGCCTGATAACTGTTTAGATACTCTTCAAGGAGAGGAAGACCAAACCAAACAATCTGCAGGTTATCATGGGAGGAGTGTTTAACTGGCGAAAGGAAAGACTGGGAGAGAAAAACGGAGACAGTTTCATTTTGACTAATGAAATCAGATCCATCAGGTTTGTCAGGTGACATGTTTGACCTTTAGATGAGTGGAGCTGATGAGTCAGGTATGGTGGATAGGCAGGGACAGAAGGAAAACAAGGTGTAGCTCAAGGTGAGATCAGGAATGGGGGCGCTCAGTTGCGATCGTTTTATGATGTTGCTGAGGGGCGTTGTTTTTCTTCGTTTTTCTTTCTTTGATTCTTTGTTGAGAAGCTCGGACCCGATAGTTCATTCATGCGGATCGACTTCAGCGTTTCGAAGAAATAATCAAACTGTAAAAGCTTGAACAATCTGAAATGGATAATCAAAGACTCAATGAGGTTGTTATTTTTGATGAGTTGAACTAACGTGATGTTTTGCCAACTGAGCTTACAATAAACAGGTTCAAGAATGTTTGAACGCCAAATCACCATGCCATACGGACTGTTCCGAACGATTGCTTTTAATGATCATATCAGCTATTTGACACATTGAACATCTCAGAGCAGATTAACAAACTGATTAACTGACTGGGGTTTGGTTGGGAAATTTGCGCTTGTTGTATGTGTTTGCGTTGGAGGTGTCGCGGACGCTATCAACTAATATCATTTCAGACTTTGGAACATAAATGATTCAAAGTTTGACAGACTGAATAACTTGCAAGAGTCGATCTTATGTTTTAAAAGACAAATCAGGCGGAGTTGATAAAAAAGTTCAGGTATAAAAACCGTTATATGGATTGCTCCATGGTACTGGTTGAATCTTGACTTGGACTTTCTTTGTTTTTGGTTATTCTTCCCCGGACAGCTTTCGGAATATTGTTCTTTATCCGCGACGAATAGTTGGATCAACTCGTTGAGATTATTCTCGACAATGAAGGTAAAACTGTGTTTGATTGCGATAGATCTCTGCGAAATCCGACCTTTAAAACGCTGCCTTTCCGGCGGCGTTGAGCATTTAGTTGCGATAATAGTTGCTGGTTGAACTTTATGAATCGATCGCGAAGTACATGCCGAAGGAATATTATTACCATAGAAGTAAACGTTTCTGATTGGTGAGATCGACGTCTTGTCTTGGGCTATTGTTTTTGGTTATTCGACGGCGGATCGCCCGGGATCCTTTGGGTCAGTCATCGCGGGACTCGCTCAACCTCTTCGTTGGTCGAGATGATGAAAAATCATCACCTGCTGGATGCGCGGGGGCGACCGACCAGTGGCGCTCTCTCGAGACCAAGTTTTGCGGGACAACGGATCGATCTCTTGATCGCGGAATGATAAATCTGGTTGGCATCTGTTTCATCGAGAACGAAATAGAGTTGTCTGCCGGCGCGTGGCGTACGATAATGGGACTGCGAAACCGATCTTCCCGGTGGCCGCTGTTGACTTTCCCCGCGATCGTACCATCCGCATATCTGACCGCTGCTTTACTGGCGGTTCAGATCTCGCCGAACGTTGGATGGCTTGAATTTCTTGGCGAACCGCTCGTCCGATTGCGATCGGTTGATACCCTTCGACTTCTTCGCGGACCAACGATCTTTATTAACAAAGGTTGTTAACCGATTCTTTCGTCGGCGGTCGAACAATCGCGGCGGTTCTCTTTGGGCGGATTACTAATAACGCCGCGCTAATGACGGCGCGTCTTTCGCTCTTAACGCTCGGCGTGGTTTTGATCAGTTTCACGCGTTGTTTTATTGCGTCGTTCTGTTGCGGCTGATTCGACGGATTCTATGGACGAGAAGCATTGCATGGTTTGACCAGAACCGAATCAAATCTTCCAGCTATAAAGGAGTTACTCTGACTTCGTTGATAAGTTGGTGTTGATCCATTGTGATTTATCAGAGATGTAGGTATGAACATCGATAACCATTACAGTTCTGACATTATTAAGCGCAGATCAGGTGCGGAAGAACTGCCTATCGACCCTCTGGGCAGGACTCAACTTTGCGTATCAGATCAGACTCAGTGGCTAGATGAGTTCTCTGATGGCGAGGCGTGAATATTAGCGTCAGGGATGATCAGAATCAGTGGGGCAGATTTCTAGCAGATGAACTGACAGCTCTTCCAGGACTCATTGGGTTTCCATGGATCTGTACCATTTGGAAGGAATAATGGTGGGCAACGCGCCTCCCCAACCGTTGGCAACAACGGAAAGAGCTTCAAGGATTGCTATCTGCGGCTCACAGGTCGGGAGCGCA
Organism: Tetrastigma voinierianum; assembly: GCA_016808115.1. Taxonomy (NCBI): domain Eukaryota; kingdom Viridiplantae; phylum Streptophyta; class Magnoliopsida; order Vitales; family Vitaceae; genus Tetrastigma; species Tetrastigma voinierianum. The sequence goes on along the minus strand of JAEQBH010000911.1, from coordinate 4,774,449 downwards.
CTAAATTCAACTTCTTCGATGATGAGGGTGTAAACTCCACATGGATCGTAATCAACGTTTGGTGCTGCGCTCACCGCTTGGTGCGATGGATTCATCGCTGACTTTACCTCTTTGCTCTTTCTGATATTTTAGGTGCGCGAGTGTTGATTGTAACTAAAGACTCTTCGATCTCTGACCGGTTTTTCGACTGCTGGCGCCTCATCGCAGTTTCGGTCTGGCGGGCGGACGGTCGACGCCGATTATCTTCATTCGTGCATTCTTTGCCGAATGACTTTCGACTTCATTTTTATATTGAGGAGCTTTTATATATATGCTCTTCAAACATCATTTTTGCTCATCGCTTTACAACTCCTTCCATCTGAAGAATTTTTGACCATCTGATTTTGGATGTAACAGTATTCAGCTGGGATCTTCCTCAAACTTTATCTGGGGTTGGAACAACTTCTTACTGTATATCCAGTTGCTGGGATCTTAATGGTGTGTGGTCGTTAACGGATGCCGGTCTGTTTGTTCGCGACTATTGCCTCCGCGTTTGTTATATTCAGTTGAACATATCGATGCGTTCAGTTTCTATGTTCAGTTTATAATATTGGCGGTTTATCGACCGTTGATGATGTGGCTTACTGTGGAGGATTAAATCTTGTTGCTGGGCAGGCCATCGCGCATAATTCTCGCGGACACTCAGCCGGGTGATCGTTAACGGCGGTTGTTGGTTCCGGAATAAACGTTTACCGCGATCGCCGGAATAACCAACTGAAGTATAATGGGCCGTTGATAGCTGTGTCAGACGCTTCGCACGACGATATCGCCGTTTAACCCTGCGGGACGTCGCTATCATATAACGCGGCGCCGTCTGACGATGAAAACCGACGGCCTCCGCGAATATCGCGCGTGCCGACGCGATCCGCTTTGCTGCGGCGTTTCGCCTGGCGAAACTTCGGAAGGGTTTAATATTGTTGGCGGGTTCTGATCGTTAACGCTTTCTTGACGGCGCTGGTTGAATTAATACCGTTTATGGAAGCATCGATGATTCGCGGCGATACTATCATTGGAGCGTTATGGTAACTCATCAGTTCTTTTGGGGATCCACATCCGTCAGGCCCGGTTTCTTACCGTTTTTGTGTTTGAGATCTTTCAGGCCCCGCGTACTGTGCTGCTTTGAAACTGCGTGGTTTTATCTTCTCTCGGGGATGAGAGTTTTGGAAGAGTCACTAAACATGACTCCGCCCGACTTCTCAGTATCATGATTGCTTTATGACAGTTATTTGTTATTTGAACTCATTGGGAAGGTGAGAATCAGTTTCGATGATACAATTCTGCGTTAATACCTTTATTAAATAATCTTTGAGATGACTCTTGAGGACAACTCAGTTGAATCTGGTGGGACGGCGAATCATTGTTAACTATTTGAGACAAGACATGATTGATGGTTTGGGATGAAGTGTTTGCGTCAATGTGTTTTGATTGCGGTATATCTCCCAGGACTGGCTGGACTCGGAGTCATAAACTGTTGTGGAATTGGGCCGAACCTTGTTGCCTCATGCAGCTTCATTATGATCTGTTATCTTTATCGCCATAAGTTGGTTTTTCTGCTAACTATCTTATCAACCAGGTGTTATACTACCGGAGACTATATTCGCTTTGGATGAATCAGTTAATGTTCTGCGATCAGACTTTTATCTGCTGATCAAAATACCGTTAGCTGGGACAAATCGAATGATGATATTCGGCGCATCAGTTTGATAAGATGATATTCAGATAACTGTGAAAACTGGCACCATTAACGCTGCCAAAAATATCCGTTGGCATTTCAACGCCTTCGTCGAGTTCAATGATTGCATAAGAGATTAACTTTAGTTCCGACAGCGACTTAACATTTGTTGCAGGACCAAACGTAACCACAGTTTCTGCTGTTTGTATTATGAGAGACCAAACGCTCTGACTCCACAGCAAACGATATATTTATTATTTGGATTAAACATGTGCAGGATTATATGTTGTATTATGAAGAATTGTCAACTAATTAAAACAGCGAAACGTATAAACTTTATTGAACTTTTACTGTATAAGACTTAAAATGTGGAGTGAGATGTTTTAAATTTTGAATTTTGAGATAATATCACTCAGTTTTTGCTGAATAAATAGAGTCAATCAGAGTGGTTACCTGATCTGAATATCAAGGTCAGGAGTTATGGGACCACAGATGAACTGCAGACTACTGGAACTATCTGTTTAGGATATCTTGTTGTGATCCAGCTTAAGAAGCTGTAAAATATACAAGTATAAGGAAAAAGAATGAACAATCAAATAAGCGGAATCTAAAGAATAAAAAGAATAATGAATAGTCGAAAATAAATGGAAAGCCCCGAATAGTTATCTTTTAGAGAGACACACTCAAAGAACACTGCTATTGTGAAGTATCAATTCCTGTAGTGCTGCTTGATAAAATTGCTTGTGTATTTCAGGTTTTAAAATGTGCAGGCTTTTAGCGATGCAGTTGGATCTCCACCTCCACGATTCGTTATCTAATTTCACGATTCTTTCGAAGGCAGGGAATTAGATGACTACTATTAAAGTTTCCTTAATGCAGGTATTTTCTTTTTGCAATACTTCATACCCATTTTATGGGTACATGAAGCCTTAGCTCCGAGTTATCGGTGACGAGGATATACAACTTCTGAGATTTACTCTTCCTCTAAATTAGAATAGATCACCCTTTCCTTGATTAGATCTCATTCTTGCAGGATTGGCTTCAACTAATCGGGTGGGGTAGACTCTGCTTGTTTAAATTGATAACTCATTCAACTCATTCTTGATTTCAGAAGTGAGAAGAGGATTTATCTAAATAAACTTACAAAGCTCATTAGATCTTTAATAACGAGTTAATATACCTTCAAAATGTTCATAACTCTCGGGAATTACCTTCTCTACTGTGTCACTCGAGAGGACCTCACTTGAAATGAGCAATGAAACAAATCTTAAGCGGGTATAAGAATGATATTGAGATCAAAAAACATTAAACCCATAGCAGTAAATTTATAAAAGCTGAAATTCACCAAAATACTGTAAACAACTACAGGGAAGATAAATTAAAGCTATAGCATTCATAATGTTTGGAGTTTCTCAAATTGAGTGCACTACATTATAAGATCATAAGAACAACTGCAATTTAGGCTTTGGAAAAGTAATTCGAGAAATTTATGCAGAATTCAAACATTCCAGTAGTAATTTGAAAGAATGGAATTACACATTTCAACCACACTCAAAATGATAACATCAGATCCAGAGAAATAAAACAAAATAAAAGAAAGATGAAAATAATCTAATCTATATCGATGGAAAGCAGGAAAAAGAAAATAAAGAAAAGTAAAGAAAGAAAAAGAAAATAAAATGGGAGCCTTAAGGCTACACGGATCTTTAAATTCTGCTTGGCCATTATATAAACCTTCTTTTCTCACAGGTATTCCTTATTTATAAGGGTTTCTCAGTTTGGGCCTTAATTGATACATTCTTTTGTGGATTTCAGTGGTGGCCCGTATTCTTTATTCAGGTCGCGACCTCAAATCCCTATCGCGACATTAGTTAGTTGGCACTTGTTGCAGCATTTATCAATAAGTCATGACATTCCTTTGTTTTCCCGAAGGCATCTTATGTCGCGACAAGGAATCAATGTCGCGACATCATCTTAAGTCTCTGCAGCTTTGAACTGGTGTCTTCTTATGTCGCGACATCAATCCTTTGTCGCGACATCCACTTTTATGCCCTTTGCGGGTTTCAACCCATTAAGTCCCCGATGTCGGCGACATCAATCCCTTAATCGACATCATTTCATTATCTTTGCGACCAGCTGATGGTTCTGATGTGCGACATCAATCCCTGTGACATCACTTTATGCCTGCAGGGTTTCAAACGTGGTTCGCATTATGGCGACATCAATCACTGTCGCGACATCACTTTATGCCTCTCTGCTTGAGTTTTAGCTATTAGTTCGCGATGTGCGACATCAATCCGCTATCGCGACATCGGCTCATGTCTTCGACTTTCAGGCGAGTGGTTCTTGATGTCACGACATCAAATCCCTTGTCATGACATCACTTTATGCCTCTGCGGGTTTGTGATGGTTCGATTGTGGCGACATCAATCCCTTATCGCGCAACATCACTTTATTCGCCTGGGTTTTAATTGTTTCATTCGATGTCGCGACATCAATCCCTTGTCCAGCGACATCGGCTCATGTCTTTGCGACTTTCAAGCGATAGTTTCCACGATGTCGCGACATCAATCCCTTGTCGCGACATCAGCTCATGTCTTTGCAGCTTTCAACTGATGGTTCCTGATGTCGCGACATCAATCCCTTGTCGCGACATCACTTTATGCCTCTGCAGGTTTCAACTGTTCGTTCCTGATGTCGCGACATCAATCCCTTGTCGCGACATCAGCTTAAGGAATTGCAACCTTCAACTGAGCACGTCTTATGTCTCTGGAGGCTTCAACTAGTTGCTTTTGGTGTCGCGACATCAGTCCTCTGTCGCGACAACGGCAAGTCTAGCGAGTTTCATCTTTTTCGAGCACAGTCATGGCTTGAGTGCCTGTATCGCGACCTCCATCCATATCGCGACATCATTCATAAGTCTCTAGTTAGTCCTGTTTGCCCCTAACGCGGTCACATCGCGACACTGCATCAATTTCCTTGATTTTCACGATGCGTGTCACTTAACTAAACTATGCAAGCCAAGCTTCTGACATTAATTAACAGTTGCTCATTCACCTTACTGCCATTTTACATTTTACTCCACCAATTGCTGCATTTTCTCTGCTTTTTCTTCTTTCTTTCTTCACTCTGCTAATAACAAATTGGTAGTTTCTTCGCCTTCACGCATATTAATTATTCCTTTTCAAATGAAATCAGCAGAAAAATGGATTAAAATAGATGACTGAAGCTCATCGCTCCGTGCCAACAAGTTAAGGTTGAGCAGAGGCGGCAGGGGCAGCTCCATCCATTGGAATGCGGTGGAAGTAGGAGCACATCACGATGGACTTTGTGACTCACTTGCCATGGACATCGCAAAAGCATGATGCGGTGTGGGTTATAGTGGGCCAGACTCACCAAGTTGGCATTTTTTGGCCGTCACGGATGACCTTCACCTTTGGAGGAATTACGCGGGTTGTATATCTGAGGAAGATAATACGGTTGCATGGAGTGCCATTCTCCATAGTATCGGATGGGGATCCTTGGTTTACGACTCAGTTCTAGAAGTGTTTCCAGAAGGCCAGGGGGGACACAACTGTCGATGAGTATCGCTTTTCATCCTCAGACGGATGGTCAATCAGAGCGGACTATTCAGATTTTAGAGGACATGCTACGAGCATGCGTCCTAGATCTGAAGGGTAGCTGGGAAGAGCACTTGCCCTTTGTAGAGTTCACCTACAATAACAATTTATCGAGCGAGTATTCGGTTAAAGCCTATAAGGGTCTCTATGGGAGGCCAAAGCCGATCCACCGATATGTTAGATGAGAGGTGGGAGAGAGCTCCATCCTTTAGTCCAGTTTGATTAGAGACACCTCGGAGAAGGTCGGTAAGATCCGGAAGCATCTCATACTTTGCTCGGAGTAGGTTGAAATTGCGTGATATCGGCAGCGACCTCTAGAGTTCGAGGCGGGTGATCCGTATCTTCTTGAAGGTGATGCCTAAGGGTAATCCAGTTCGAAAACGAGGAAGGCATCATTTCGGTACATTGGACCCTTCGAGGTACTCGAGAGGGTGGGCGCGGTTGCATATCCCTTAGCGTTGCCGCTGAGTTTGTCGAGCGTTCATGAGGTGTTTCATGTCTCTATGCTCTAGAAGTACACTCCAGATCCAACTCATATAGTGGATTGGGGTGAGATTGTTATTGATCTGAGATAGGACCTTCGGGGAGGACCGGTCTTTGTATCATGGATAGGCGAGGAGTAGGTTTTCTTGCGATTAGCCCAGGAACCCGTGAGAGAAGCTATGTAAAGGTGTTGTGGCATCGTCGAGGGGGTAGGGCGACATGGGAGCGGGGACACCGTTCGTTACCAGCTTTCCCTTCTTGTTCGATGGGAAGGTCGTTTCCAGTCATTAATGTTTTAAATGAAGCCCCATTTGCATATGCATGTGTTTGAATGTATGTAAGCCGAAAATTTCGAATGAATTATTTTAAGGGAGTGTAAAACCCGTGAAAATTTTAAATTTAAAATTTTCAGAAAAAAGGGGGCAAAACGGTAATTTATCGGAATAGTCCAGAGAAAAGTTGGGATTTTTTTAGATCTCGGATGACGAAACGGATTGTATCGTTGGAATCGTCTTATGAAATCCAGCTACCCAGTCAAATTTCATTGAATTCTAAGATAGTCGAAAATTCATGTATTTTGAGGCAACGGTGTCGGGCGACACATGGCGAGCCATGTGGGTGACACATGGCGAGCCACCATGTAGTGACTATGGCGAGCCATGTGTGTGAAGCACATCAGTAGGCCATGTGTGTTTATGGCATGCCATGTGTCAAGTGCATGTCACTTTTGAAGCTATATGTGGGGTTCCAATTTTAGTTCGTAGGCGAGTATGAGAAAGGGAGGGAGGGAAAGGAGAGAGAAAGGAAGGAAGGGGAAAGAAGGGAGAAAAAAAAGAGAGAAAGGAAGGAAAGAAGAGAAAAGGAAAGAAGAAAAGAAAAGAGGAGGAAGAAAGAAAAGGAAGAAAGGGAAAGGAAAGAGGGAAAGGAAGGAGTGTTGCGCCGTGAGCAGACCCGGACAGCAAAGAACCCGGAACTACGCTACAAGAGGTAGGTTTCCTCTTACTTTGGTTATTTTAAACCTGAAATTAGGTGTAATGGCCCTCTGGGTTTAAATCAGGTTCGAGGCGAATTTGTATGCGTGGTTTGTTTGTGATTGTGTGATGGTCAAGACTAGTTTCATGAGGTTTGGACCTCATTTGAACATTGTGTGCAGAGACGGCAAAATCTGACAGGCCAGCAAGCGGTGTGCCCAAATTTCCGCACACCCTTGTGAATCGACCGCATCAACTTCGGACGACCATAACTTTCTCGTCCGAACTCCGATTTGCATGTTCTTAGACTCTACGGAAAGCTCGTTAAGTCTAGAATTTATTAGAATAAAATGCTCAACAAAAACGTGGGTTGGGCCACGGACAGTTGAGGAATGGTCCATCTTGGTTTAAGTAACCACATTTTTTAGTATCGGTTTATGGCGAAATGCTTGGGGCTGCGTATGGCACGAGCGGGTGCGTGTTGGATTTTTGTGTGGTATTTAAAAACTGGACTTCTGGACTAAGTCAGTTATTTCGGGCAACATGGCGGTTATGCGGGAATGGCTAATGTGTTATTACTTCATAAATTGAATAACATCTTTGAATATGTGAAACTATGTGATATATGTGTGATAAGATGGAAATAATTATATGCATTGGGCTATATAGTGAAGCATACTATGTCGATGCAGAATATGAATTATGGCATTACTTGCCTAAGTAATGGTTGGAATTATATTACTACATGCTTGAATGATGTGTTGACATGAATGGCTGAATGATAGAAAAGATGTAGTACACATGCTTATGTGAGTATCTTGATTTGAATGTGTGGAATAATAACATGACTACATGTATGTTGATGTTGAACTAAATATATAAAATGTTGTGCATTAGACATGAGTGTTCATAGCACACACGGTGTAGAATGTCCATGTAGAGGTCTTCATACATTGGTCATGGGTTGAGTGTAGTGGCACAAATTGCATTGCATTGGTGTGCGGTAACATCGCATTACATGGGTGTGTGTACACTGAATGCTTGATTGCTTGTGTTTGGTGTTGAATCGTGTGGGCTTAATGATGGGATGAAAGTCAATTGAGTTCCACAATGTTAAATAAAAATTGAAAATAGCAGAGCCTAATTAATCGAGGGCGTAGCAAGAGTAGGGGATGACAGACCCCCTCGAGTGAGAAAGCTTGAAGGCTTTGGTTAGGCCGGCGATCCGCCAGTGAAAGCCCAAAAAATGTCGGAGGGTGTAAGAGACCCGCGGTGGGCGCCGGAAAGTTACTGTTGCCCCAAATGACACGAAGCGATTAAATAAATATCGCAGACTACGAGGTGTGAGATGGGGTCGGGCCGACTTGGTATTGATTTCCCATTAGCGGTGCATTGGGTGGTGGGTCGGAGGTTGACCGGTATAGGGCATGTAGAGTGTCGTCTCTTATGCATGTAGGTTTTTTCATGATGGGACAAAAAACATGTATGCATAGATTGGTTGTTGGTTTGATTGTGAAATGATCATTTGCATGTGCACCTAGGTGGGGAGTAGCCTTTGTAGGATTTATCTCTATTGGGCGTTAGCTCACCCCGTGGAGTTCTCTATAAAGTACAGGATGGAGTACGGGTGGGCGAGGGGGCGCTCTGGGGCGGGATTATGCGACCGGCCCGTGGCTCGATTCATGTTTTTTTAGTACATATGTTAAGGCAGACTAGTTTTTTAATATATGTTTTGTATTAAAAGTGATGTAATAACTCTTGGATGCATATAAATGTATGGTTTTGTAAGCTGTATGGGCCAGTATGGATGATGGGCTACTATTGGGTCATTTTACTCATGTATGGGTCTCATGATATGAGACACACAGGTCTCCGCAGGTTGACGGTGGTCAATGGGGCCCCCGGGTTTTGGGGCTTCACATCTGTTGCGACAAAGATTAAAATAGAGAGCAAAGAAGTTGTGTCGCGACAATATAATTTATGTCACAACATAAAAAGTTGAAGGCTAATAGATGCACTCTGTCACGACAAAAGACAATTATGTCGCGACATAAATTGCTCAGATTACAAAATAAGTCAACCGAGACAAGTGTTTTTATGTTGCGACAAAGTTCTCAACATCAAGCCAACTCAAGGAAGAACTGCTGTCGCAACAAAGAAAATCCTGTCGTGACATAGCAATCAAAATTCACAACCAAGAGCAACATAATCTCTATCGCGATAATGATTATTTCTATCGTGACAAACAAAACATGAAGGAGGTGAATTCCCTGTCGTGATAAGAAGCTGAAGAGCAACACAAGAAGAATGGCGAAAAAGAAATTTTTGTTGCGACATAATCAAGAGTTGAAGGTAAAACCGGTGTCACGACAAAAGAAGTTTTATGCCGTGATAATAAAAGCCAAGAAATGATAAAATTCTGTTGCGACAAAAATTGAAGAAGACTTGAGAATGGCCAAGGCAGTTGTGTCGCAACATATAATCAGATGTCAGCGATAAACATCTCAAAGTAGTTTGATAAGAATCGAGAAAGAAAACTCTGTCGCTACCCAAAGAGTTTTTGTCACGCGTAAATTGCTTAGGACTTAAAGAAATTTTTGTCACAGAGAAATGTTGCGATAGAGTTGCTGTGCTGAAAAGCAATTGTTTGTCTTCAACAGGAAAACAGGCCCGCACAAACCCGTAAGAACATAGACATGAGAAGTCGGGTGAGAACAGATTGGTGTCAGGATAAGGTATCTTTGTCGCCACAAGAACATGATCGGCTGGACATAATTTATGTCGTGACATTATCAAAGTATGTCATGACACAATCCAAGAGCCCGGAGAACAGGTCACGATAGAATACAAGAAGCTACGACAAAGGCAACGACAAAGATTGAAAACTCTATCGCTACAGACCTTTCTATGTGGCGACAAAGAGACCAATTTGGGCTATAATTCTGGGAGTCCACAACGGAATTAATGAAGTGAGGCCCAACATTAGAAAGCCTATAAATACACGTTTCTAGGGCAATGTGCGCAGCTTTTGGCAGCTCTAGGATTTCTTGGTGGTTGAAGACTCTTGTACATTTTTATTTTTTTCTTTTATTTTCCATTTTAGTAGATTTAGCTTAGTATAGTTTTATTTTGTTAGTTTGCCTTTAATTTTTTGGATTTGAGTATTGTACTGAAGTGCAGTTTCGGTATTTCGTTATAAATTCTTATTTTCATTTATTGTTTGATTTAAATGGATGCTGGAATTCATTTATTTCAGTTCGTTTATGATTTCAATGAATTTTCCTGATCAATTAGTCATTGATAAGAGTAAACTAGTTTTGAAAAGTTGAGCTCATTGGAAATGGGTCATTAATGATAGTCATTTTGCTGCATAAGGTGGAAGAAAGCTTTAATTAGAATTCTTGAATTTATTTGATTGGTATTACTTTATAATTTATTTGTTCTCAAGAATAGTACCAGTGTACCAATGTAATCAGATCTCACTCGATTTCCAAGAGACCCCTCCAGTGACATAAAGATGGAGAATCCTGAGTGCAGAGCGCCTCAGGGTATGGTAGACTAATACTATGGAACTAATGAACTTTAAAGGATTACTCAGATAGATCACTAACTTACTTATAATTGGAGGATGGTTGAATGAAGTATTTGTTTAATCACTCAGAGGTCTCTGGTCTTTCTGTTGAATTGATTTTGATCCCGTGTTAGCAAAGATCTAATCAAGGAGATGGAAATTTTCATCATAAGTGTAGGATGAGGTGTTAATCAAATTAGAGAAGGCTTGCTAGATCCTTTCTATGGGGGAAAGAATTCTTTAGTCCTAAGATCTGCGTATAGACTACTGAAAAGGAAAAATACTTAAATCTTAGAAAGAGGGTTATATATTACAAGTAACTAATTAGAATCATCTCTCAGAAATGAATATGAACCTTTAATCAGTGAAAAGTATGGTTGAGGGAGAAATTCAAACTATACTACCTTGCATCTTTGACAAACTTAGTTTTCCAATTGATGGTTGAGCAATTGATCGAAATGACGCAGTAAATCGACATATTAATTGATCCATGTCCAATTTTGCCTCACTCAGTGAATTCTCAACCCCAATTTTATTAAACATTACTTTTGTACATTTAAGATTTCAGTCTAAGACTACATTTTAGTCCTCATATCATCATATCATTGGAGTTCAAATGGTAACGATCTTGAGTAATTGGGGTAGTTAGTCTTTTGATTTATCATCCTTCCTCGTGGTAACGATATTTGAACTTTAAATATCCACTTTTATTACTTATACAACCTGTGCACTCGCAGTGATCGAGACCACAAACACAAATTTCAAATGAGTCATTTTCAAAAGAAAGAACAATTCGATCTTTCCATACACATGAGAAATGGTCTTGACAAGTTTTGGCATTGTTACCATGGACTGAAAAGTTGCGGTGGTAGTACGAAGATTGGCATACCGGGCTCACCATATATTTGGCCTAACAAGTTTTTGGCATCGTTGCTTGTGATTTTCAGTAAAAGTCCTTGGTAGTAGTGTCATAAATTTGTATATATCATTTGGTCTTAACACAATGGTCATGTCAGATCATGCACTTTTCAACAACACTATGCTCATTCCTGGGATGTATGTCTAATTTCTCATGGAGAAAATAAGAGGTCGTTGAACATCCACAGAGTAGAAATTTGCCGATCTATTATATTTCAAAAAAATGACAACTTATGCTGCACAATACTAATGCCCTTTGAAGAATCTAGAAACACAAGTGGGCAACCCGTCCTAAATTTTATGCGTAATCACCTGAGTTTACTTCAAGTGACACACAAGGAAGAATCCATGGATTGTATGGTGGTTACTCAAGAAGAGGGAAGATAGATAGAAGGCGTAAAAGAAGAAGCAGAAGAAAACTAAGGAAGATAAAGAAGAATGGAGAAGAATCCATGCAAGAGCAGCCAAGGGTCGAAGAAGAGAGAAGTGCAAAAATGTAGTGTAAGCAAAGGGTCACAGGGGAGTTCTAAAGAAGAAGGAAGAGGTTCAAGCTTACAAGCCTCAAGTTCCATTCCCTCAAAGGCTACAAAAGGCTAAGTTAGAATAGAAATTCTCCAGATTCTTGAACATGTTCAAGAAAATGGAAGTTAATATTGCTTTTTTAGAGGCATTGACTCAAATGCCTCACTATGCTAAATTCATGAAGGATATTTTGAGCAGAAAAAGAAAAATTGTTGAAGGAGTAGTAAGCCTAACAACAAGTTGTAGTGCAGTTATTCAGAGGTCCTTACCAGAGAAGATGCAGGATCCAGGCAGCTTCATTATTCCCTACACAATAGGGAATTCTGAGATGGGAAAAGCATTGTGTGATTCTGGAGCCAACATCAACTTGCTGCCTTTATCTGTAGTTAAGATATTAATTTTAGGGAACTCACTCCCACAGCCATGACCTTGTAGATGACAGATAGAGCCTTAGCTCAACCTGAGGGTATTCTTGAGGATGTGCTTATCAAAGTTGGAAAGTTCATTTTTCCAGTGGACTTTATGGTTATTGATATTGAAGAAGACAAACAAGTCCTTCTGCTTTTAGGAAGGCCCTTCCTTGCTACAGGAGTAGCTTTGATAGATGTGAAGAAAGGAGGGCTTACTCTAAGGATTGGAGATGAGGTAGTGCACTTCAATCTCAATCACAGTTTGAAACAGCCAGAATTTGACAATGTTGATTGTAAGATTGTAGAAATGAAAGTACCCATAAGTTCTGAACTAATAAAAATGAAGAAGGGTTTGAATCAAAAGAAGCAGTACTTAGTATTGATGAAAAAAATACAGAAAAATGCAATAATGAATAGAAATAAGAAGAAATAGAAACAAGTTCAGAAGGGTTAACCTTGAAGGAATTACCCAATCAATTAAAGTGTGCTGCGAGCTTGAGCGACGGGCCAGTTATTGAAGCTTCAGTTGAATCGAAGACGAAAAGCTGCTTGAAACTCTCGAAAATACAAGCAATTGCTGGTCTATAGAAGATTTAAAAGGAATCGATCCTTCCATGCATGCCTGAGATCCTTTTAGAGGATAATGCAAAGACCTCTATTGAACATCAAAGAAGACTTAATCCAGTAATGAAAGAAGTTTTCATAAAAGAAGTACTGAAGTGGCTGAATGCAGGCTTCATATATGCAATCTCAGACAACCCTTGGGTGAGCCCAGTTCATGTGGTTCCCAAGAAGGGTGGATTCACTGTGATAAGAAATGAGAAAAATGAATTGATTCCAATAAGAACTGTGATAGGATGGAGGGTGTGTATAGACTACAGAAAATTAAACACTGCTACCAGAAAGGATCATTATCCTCTACCTTTCATTGACCAAATACTAGACATGTTAGTAGGACATCCCTATTACTGTTTTCTTGATGGATATTCTGGTTATAGCCAGATTGCTATAGCCCATGAGGATAAGGAGAAGACTACCTTTACATGTCCTTATGACACCTTTGCTTTCAGAAGGATGCCATTTGGATTATGTAATGCTCTTGCGACCTTCCAAAGATGCATGATGTCTATGTTTTCAGACTTGGTAGAAGAGGCTATGGAAATCTTTATGGATGACTTCTTACTATATGGATCTAGTTTTGAGAATTGTTTGGAAAATTTAGAAACAGTACTTCAGAGGTGTCAAGACAAGAATTTGGCCTTAAAGTGGGAAAAGTGTTATTTCATGGTAACATAGGGTTTTGTCTTGGGACACAAAATTTATGTAGCTAGATTAAAGGTAGACCAAGCAAAGGTTTCTATCATAGAAACTCTCCTGCCACCTACAACAGTCAAAGGGATAAGAAGTTTCCTAGGACATGCTAATTTTCACAGAAGGTTTATAAAGGAATTCTAAAAAATCTCTAGACCATTATGCAGATTACTTGAAAAATATGAAAAGTTTGATTTTGATGAATTATGCAAAGCTGCATTTGATGAAATTAAATCCAGATTAGTTACAACACCCATCATGGTAACACCTGATTAGACAGAGGTTGAAATTATGTGGGAATCTACACAGAGTGATGATAAATGTGTTAGGAGTTGTATTGAGACAAAGAACAGAGAAGATATTCAAGGCCATATACTATGCCAACAAAACTTTCAATGAAGTTCAAGATAATTACTCTACAACTGAAAAAGAAATGTTGGCCATGGTGTTTGCTTGTGAAAAATTTAGGCCTTACATATTGGGGTCCCATGTTATAATACACACTGCGATCGTACTTTCTGATAGATTGGACATCTGATGGCAAGAAAGATGCCAAACGAGGCGATTAGATGGGGTATTATTAATCTGAAATCGATCTTTGAAAATTAGGCAGAAGGGTAGTGAATGTGATAGCTGATCACTTGTCTAGATTGGAAAAAGACTCTTGAAGAAAGAAAAGGAAGTGAATTAACAAACTTTCTGATGAAGCGGTATTTACATTATCAAATCAAACACCTGATATCTTTTGATATTGTGAATTACTAAGCTTGTGGACTTATGCCATATGAATTCAGTAACCACTAGAAAAGAAAGTTGAGAACTGATAGCAGATTCTATATTTGAGATGATCCACTACTTTTCAAAAGAGGAGCAGATATGATTATAAGGAGATGTGTACCAGAAACATAACAAGGTGAAATCATTGATAAATGTCAGGCATCACCATATGGAGGACATTTTGTATGAGACAAAATAGCCCATAAAATTCTCCAATCAGGTTTTTATTGACTTACTATATTCAAGGACTGTTTTGAATGGGTAAAATATTGTGATAGATGCCAGAGAATGGGCAACATAAGCAAAAGAAATGAGATGCCCTTGCAAGGAATCCTGGTGGTGTAGATTTTTTATGCATAGGGAATAGACTTTATGAGACATTTTCCATCATCATTTGGAAATCTATACATTCTCCTAGCCGTGGATTATGTATCCAAATGGGTGGAAGCAATAACTTGTTCCAGAAATGTTGCTAATACAGTTGTTGGGTTTATACAAAGGAATATTTTGAGCAGGTTTGGAGCACCCAGAATAATTATTAGTGATGAGGGAAGCCATTTTGCAAACAAAGTTTTTGCAAAACTCCTTGAGGCGGATATGGAATCGAGACGTGTAATGGGATTGGCTTACCACCCTCGAGTCGAATGGAGCAGCGAAATTTCCAACGGGAGATATAAAAGAAAATTACGGAAAAGCAGTGAATACTTCGAGGAAAATGTTGGTCTATAAAATTAGATGATGCATGTGTTCTTATAGAGACTACTTCTGAAAACTCCATTGGAATGTCCTCATACATAATTGTATTTGGAAAACCTTATCATCTCCCTCTAGAACTTGAATACAAAGCTATGTGGGCCATCAAGAAACTGGATTTTGATTTTCAAGCTTCCAAGGAAGAAAGATTACTCCAATTGAATGAACTAGAAGAGTTGAGGAATGAAACTTATGATAATGCTAGAATCTACAAAGATAAGACAAAGAAGTGGCATGATCAGAAGATTATGAGGAAGGAATTCAAAGCGAGAACGAAAGTCTATTATATAATTTTCGAATTTCAGAGTTGTTTCGGGAAAACTAAAGTCAAGATGGAGTGGTCCTTACATAGTAGTAACAAGTACACCCTTTGGAGCAGTGACACTAAAAAGTAATTCTAGATGTGAATTTAAAGTGAATGGTCAAAGATTGAAGCATTACCTTGGAGGGAACACAAATGAAGAGTGAACCAGATTTGGAAGAGAAGGAAGAGAATTTTGTTGGAAAGAAAACATTTTGCAGCAAATGTCTAGCTAAAGACATTAAACTGAACAACTTCTTGGGAGGCAACCCAAGCAATTTTTAATTTTCATAGCTAGCTTGTTTTGGTTAAATTTTGTGTTTGAAGTTTAATTTTAATTTTTTTTGAATTTTTATGTGTGGCTTTTGCTAATTTTTCAGGAACAATGAAGTTGAATTAGAAAGCACAGTCTCTCAAACTGATTATGGAGAAAATGCTACAAAGGGGAGTATTTCGATTTCCCTAACTTACTCTTTAATGATAATGCATAGTTGAAGTTTGGGGGAATGTAATTTTGTTTAGAGCATAAAATAAAAAGTAGCTTTGTTGTTCTCATTCTTTGAATACTTTGAATATCTTCCCATTGAATCATCTTGAGTGAAGAAATGAAATGTGATTGTTCATACTTGAATTGAGGTTCGTTGATGATTAGATGTGTTTTTACAAGTATGTTTTGATTGGTATTATTGAATGCACAATGCTTTGAATGTTACTTAATTGAAAAATGTGAATTTTTGCAACTCTGAGAAATTTTTTTTTCATTGTCATGATATAATTTTCTTTGTCGCGACAGTATTATCAAAACTCATGTGCAACATTGTTTCTTAATGTCATGACAAAGACTGGGTTAGTCTTTTAGAAGCCATAGGAAATTTTTTCACGACACAAATTTTCTATGTCGCAACATAATTTAACTGGAGGAGCACAAACTATGTCGCGATAATTTTTCTCTCTGTCGCGACCAAGTTGGCTTTAGACTGATATTGCAAAGAGAGTTTTTGTCGCGACAATTTCTCTCTTTGTCGCGACATAAGTACACTTGAACATCACATTTTTATGTCGCGACACTTTTTGCTCAGTCGCAACAATGGACCTACCTAGTTTTAATTGATTTCAAAAAAATATGTCGCGACAGTATTTTTTTTATGTTGCGTCATAAAATTTAAAAATGGAATAAACCTTAGGTTAGTTTTTGTCGCGACATTTAATGATGGTACAAAAAATAGTGAGCCTATAAATAGATCATTTTTGAAACCTGAAAGGGCACTTGCCTCATAAACCAATCAACCTACTCAGCCTTCTTCACCAAATCTCTTCCCCTCCTTTTGAAAACTCTAGATCCCCCAAAGCCCACTTCTGACAATGTCTGAGCCTTTGAACTTGGTTCCAAATCTAAACGAAACATGGAAAAGTATACCGAGAGGGAGGAAGAAGCAGTCCAAGTGACTTAAGCAGTAATAGAAGAAGAAGAAAGATTTGAAGCTAGAGTAGAGCCTGAGCAACCAGTGGAAGAAACAAGAAAGAGGAAAATGGGAGCTGAAGAAGATTTGGAAGCGAGCACGGTGAGGAAAAAGCGAGGTGGAGTTTAAGAGAGGTGAAACATGTCACCTAAGAGACAAGCTATGACCACACTAAAGATTTCATAATTGAAGAGGTTTTGACAAGTGGATCTCCACGCTTCGAGGGGTGACAGAAGAGATGAGTGGCTTCTCTTTACAGTGAGCCTGAGGCCCACACACGAGGTTTATTAGATGTAGTAAAAGAATTCTATGTGAATATGGTAGGTATGAAGGACAAGACAATTTATATCATAGGTAAATGGATCTCTTTCAGTAGGGAGCAGATAGACCAAACCTAAAATCTAAATGAAATGAAGAATGGTTCGAAATTCAAGAAACTGGTCAAGGAACTAGACTTCCAGAAGATGCCTTTGGGAAGAGAGAAGATGCTTTGGAGAGAAGATGTGAAGATATTGATGAATGTGTTGAACTTCAAGAATAAGGAAGATTGCAAACAATTGATGGAACAAATAAGACCTGTAATTATGTTTTGTAAACAATTTATGTAAGACTCGAGAAAAAAAAAAAACCTAGAAATTTGAATTTTTGCTAAGAAGGGCAAAATGGTAATTTTTTTCAGAATTCTTTCTAGATATCGGATGATGAAACGGACTTCATCGTTGGGATCGTCTCGTGAAATCTAGTCACTAGGTGAATTTCATTGAATTCAGAGACAGTCATTTTTTTACGAAATTCGAGGCGACAGGCTTCGAGTGGACCTCGAAAATGAGATTTTAGAAAAATCTTGAAAAATGTCATATATTTGAAGAATTTCCATTTAAGATAGATGGAATAGAAACTGGGACAAAATAAATTGTTTTGAGGCGAGAACGGAACCGAAGAAGTGTGACACGTGGCTCGAAGTGAGACACGTGTCCACACTATAAATAGCCTAAAATATCTAACATGCCAAAGAGATCTCATTTTAAACGTGAGTTAGAGAGAGAAAGGAGAGAAACTCCTCCCGCTTCTCTGATCTGGAGGTGGAGTGGAGTGGAATCTATTCGGAACCAAGGAATTTAAAGGTTGCTCTACCTGTGAGAGCTACGCGTGGGTATTGGAATCATAAGATTTCGCCAAGTTCCAAGGTTCGGGTTTTCGTAGAAAGCGGAGAAAGGCGGTGTCAATCCTCCCAGTGGGGTAGGGTTTTTATCCTACTCGGTTTAATTTCTATCTAAGGGCATGTGTGTGTGTGTGTAATTGGAGAATGCTGTCCAGTTTTTTTTCCTTCAACCCCATGAATTTGTTTTGGCCATAACTTGGCCATCCCTCATCCGAATGGAGTGATTTTAATTTTTGGAGAAACTAGACTTATAGGAGAACATATCTCCTTGAAATAGGTCTATCCAAATTCCGACCCCTTTGGACTTGGAAGTGCATTCAAAGGGGAGCTATGTTTAGACAGTTTCTGGTTCTTCTGTTTGAAAACTGAGTAGTCTCGGTTGTTTAGGAAATATCTTGAGTTTCGGTGATCCGATTTGGGTGATTCCAGTTGGAGAAGAACCCTAAGAACTGTATCTTCAAAGGAGTATAAATAAACAGTGTCAAATTATGGATTAAGATCCCTGAAATCGGGTATCACAGATTGTTTCCAGTGTAGGCAGAGTAAACTGACCAGTTTTGAATGAAAAGGCCATAACTTTCTCGTCCGAACTCCGATTCGTGTGTTCTTGGACTCTACGGAAAGACCCTTGAGTATAGAATCTGGTCATATTCCTGTGAATGGCATTTTGTGCCTACCTATTTTTTGAAAAATTTAATTGTAGCACCAAGTGTGCAAATTGCTTGGTTGTGATGACACGTGTGGTCTAATACATTGAAATTGGTGTATGTTAGTTGGTGATTATATGCATGTTGATATAATTATCCATGAGGCTTGGGGAATTGCATGAGTTTGTGTATGATTGAGGGCATTTCATGGCTTTAGTAGGCTACTTGTGGACTTGATATGTCTGATGGGCTAGAGGTTAAATTAATAATAGTTACTTTCGAGTGGTAATGACTTGCTGATCTCAATGTATGTGTATTGATATGTTAGCATGAATCGTGTGAATTAATTAAGATTTCATTGATATAACTTTCCAATTGATGCATGGGTTGAAAAGCATGAGTAGGCATGTACATATAACACTCATATATATGTAGCATGGTGATAGGCAATGTCATATTGCATTGCATTTATGCGCAAGTACATCGCATGAAATGGGTGTGAGTGCATGGGAAAAATCAGCATTGTGTTTGGTGTTGATGTTGGTTTCGGTCTAAGGACAAAGTCCTAAAAGGTCGCATGATCGGAGGTTGCCTAACATGGCTTTTGAACAAAGTGGTTTTATCGGAGTATGTCCAATAAATTTTGATATCGGAGGGTTGTCCAATAAATAAATTATATCGGATTATGTCCAATAAACTTTATCAGAGTATGTGCAATAAATTATATTGGAGGGTTGTCCACTAAATCTTATCGGAGTATGTCCAATGAATTATATCGGAGGGTTTACCACCAAATTTTATCGGAGTATGTCCAATAAATTATATCGGAGGGTTGTCCAATAAGTTTTGATATCGGAGATTGTGCAATGAGTTTTCAAAAACAAAATCTTTTGTTTTGAAAACAGTTTTTCATACATGACATGTTGCATGTTAAGAGAAGTCAGTGAGGACTTGGTATAGGGATCATGAGGAGTAGCATCTCATTCATGTCATGTAGATTCCATTATAGGATTGACATAATCGTGATTGGAATGTGCTTGTGACATGACCATTGCATGTGCACTTAGGTGGGGAGTAGCCCTTGTAGGATTTCACTCTACTGGGCATTACTCACCTAGTCGTGGGACCCCCCTTTCAGGTACAGGGGATGTGCATGGAGATGGCGCTCACTAGAGGCTGATAATGAGAAGAAAGCCGGATTGTGGCTTTGATTTATATTTTGTAAAACATGTATTAGAATTCTTAATTTTGATATATTTTTTGTATAAGAGTGGTGTAATTTTAAACTCTTATGGACTATGGTCTTATAGTCATGTGCTTATATGTTTGAGTATGGATAAATGGGCCATATGTGGCCATTTTACTCGTATATGGACTTGGTTATGGTAAATTTGTATAATATTGAATAGGATTGCCATGTAATTGCCACGGGTTGTATTTTTGGGTAGAGCTCCCCGTATAAAAGGGGCTACGCCGATTTTCCGTTAAATCACGGGGTCCCGGGAAAGGGACTCAATGGTGTGGTCTTGAGGTTGCAGGCATCCATGAATCTTCCGTGGGTTGACGGGTTGTCAACGGACCCCCAAGATCTGGGGCGTCACAGTTTAGTTATTATGAACCTTGAGAAACACTGCACATGGTCAAAAGTATCCCTGAAACAAATTGTGCTAAAGATTAGGGACATCTTCTGAGATCTATCATAATTAAATTTCCAAATGTCCTAGAACTTGTTAGATTATTAGTCAAGGTGAAATCCTAAGCAATACCACTAACAGGAAGTGATATAGGCCATTCTTGGAAGATTGAGCCTTTCAAAGACTACCTTATTAATATGCATAAGCATACACCTTAGTTCCTTATTTGAGCTAATAGCCTACCTCATCATCAACCAGTAAATGAAAAGCCTAGATCCTCCCTTGAACATAATCCTACATTAAAGAACCCTTATTTTCCTAGATTACATGACGAATACATCAATGATGGAAGAAGACAACTTAGGGGGAATATTATTTCAAAGTACAAAGAAGGATAAGAAGGGTTGAGACAGAAAAATCAATTGAGATGAGAAAAGATGAAAAGAATGAGGAAAAGAAGTCGTGAAAAGAAAAGTGTCAAGGTGGAATAAATTTGGTCTTGTAGCCTTCCTCCCTGGAACAATTAAGTCCTTAGGGGTGTTTAACATCTAGTACCCTAATGCCAGGCGGTATGGGAATTCTTGTGAGAGTTTGTTAAGGACGGTAGAAAGCTTAAAAATACAAAACATTGCACTATTCCTTAAACCTTGATGGAAGATGAAAAGTGGAAAAGCTTCTAAGAGAAAGAAGAGAATTTATAGTATGAATGTGAGTCGAAAAATACTGAAAGTATGCAGAAAGATGCACGAACCAAATATGAGGTTAGAAAGTTGACATGAATGGAAAAGTCAAGAATAATTATAAAAATGAGCTATCAAAAATGTAAATGAAATCAGTAAATGTAGCTAAATGTCTATATACACCAATTACATAATATACATTATGAACAAGACCTGGATTGTTCCCAGATGACAAGTTAGTGGTGGGATCAATAGTGTGACTGTATGGAACTAAATAGCGTGCCTGTTTGGTAATAACCAGAAGACCACTAAATGAGAGGTCATCACATGCCTCTTTAAGAATGGGTTGATGATTAATTGACACATATAGAAATTGTCTTTGTGACAATTAAATCTCGATTCGGATTAGACATATTAGACAATTTTGTAGCTAGTTCTCTGCACCTAAATATCGTTCGATAAAATATCTAAAAATAAAAGCTAAATTGTTTGAGGACAAACAAGAATTCCTCTTTTCTTTGCTCGGGACAAGAAAAACCTTAAGTTTGGAAATTTGATGAGTCTAAACTCCTTATATTTTAATTCATTTTTCTGGCATATTTCTAGAAGTTTATGATTCGTTTTTATAATGAATTATGGAATATTCACCAACTTTTTGTTTTGCAGGTTTTAAATGAAGATGAGATAATTCCAGCAAGAAAAGAAAAAAATTGGCTAGGGCATAATTCTCTGTCACAACATAGTTTTAGAATGTCGCGACAGAATCCAAATAGAACCAACAGGAGTTATGTCGCAACAAGGATTAAGCTGAACTCAAGCTAGAAATGAATATTGTTGCTACATAATTTTAGATAGACTGACTAATTTCTATCGCGACAATGGATTTTTATGTCGCGACAAAGTTGGAGAAGTTCATTAAGAAGAATGTCACGACATTCCTCACTTTGTCGCGACATTGATCAAGCACATGGCAATGAAACTCATGTCGCGACATCTCACTACTCTGTCGTGACATAAAGATTTGAAAGATAGTAGAAAAGCTCTGTCGCGACAAAAGACAACTATGTCGCGACACAAAATCCATAGTCAGCTTTAAAGGGCAAGAAGACTCTATCGCAACAGAGAAGTTTTATATCACGACAGAAAATAGAAAAACAATTAGACAGGTCAAGACAATGTGAGTTGAATGCTGAATTTGTTCAAGAGCAATGTAGTATAGCCTTAGATTCCTCCGGACACTATACATTTCACTATCTAACACACCATATTCCTTTCCAAGACAAATGGGTCTAAATAGCTACTTGTAAAATCTATCATTCTTTAAGATTTGATTGTTTTTTTTTTCCAATACTTCACAACCATTTCTTAGGACTGAAGAATTCTTGCTCCCATAGACAGGACAATGCAAGCCTTCTCCAATGTAATTGGTATCTCAACAATCAAATCTAATAAAGTTCTCTCTCTCCTTGATTAGATCTATGCTAACACAAGATCAAGGTCATTCTATGATATTGAGGTGAGACTTCTAAATATTAAACTGATACATTATCTAATTAATTCTCACACCATAAGTAAATTAGTGATCTATCAAAGTAATCTTTCAGAGTTCATTAGTTCCATAATATTAGTCTAACATACCCCCGATTCTTTGCTCTTTACTCTGGAATCTCCCGTCTACGTGTCCAACGGGGGCCTCACGGAAATCGGAGCAAAGTCCCATTCTTTTCTGGGTATAAGCTACTAATATTCCGAACAACTAATTATATGAACAATACCAATTATATAAATTCAGTTTTCAAACCCTAAAAATAACTCATATTCTACAAATCTGAATGTTCAAGAATTAATCCTCATCCCTATAGGGTGTTTAATGTTCCATTATTGGATTCCAATCATCACCAATCAAACAACGAGTAAGAAAATGAAGAAGGAAATCAAGAGACAAGGAGTGAGAGAAAAATCTAGATTTTAGTTTCAATCTTTGTTTGAATAGTAATGAAATCTGAATCTTTGATGTACAGTATTGAAATCTCTTCAATACAAATAAAATCTACTCTAAAACTACTCTAAGATATACTAAAAATCAAAATATCTGAAAAGAAAAAGAAAAAAGGCGAGTATAGAGAGAATCCATGAGAGGTGACTTCCGCTCCCACTTTAAAAACCTAAAAAATGAGTATTTATAGTCCTAGGGTGAAATGGGCTTGAAAACAGTAAAAAACAACAGTTTTGGGGCTTTCTGACCAGGTCCAGCATTTTGTCTTTGGCTTTGTTGAGAAAAAATTTGGGTTTGTTGCGACAGAGTTTTGTTCCAGCTTTGTAGAGACAAATCTTGGTTTTTCATGACAGAATTTTGTGCCTGGCTTTGTCACAATAAAATCTGGGTTTGTGACGACAAAGTTTTCTGCCTGGCTTTGTCACGACAAAATCTGGGTTTATCACGATAAAGTTTTATGTCTGGCTTTGTTGCGACAAAATCTAGGTTTGTAGCGACAAAATATACTTTTGTTTCAATAAATTTTTATTTATTCCTTTGTTGCAACAAAATCTGCTTTTGTTGTGACAGTTTATTTATGACTTTGTTGCAACAAAATCTACTCAGCGACTTGTTATTTTCTCCAACTTGTCGATGACATAATTTCTTCGTTTGAACTCTGATTTGGGCATGTGAGGTGTCGTTGGAAAGCTCTTTGAATGAAGAATACAACCATGGGAAAAGTTGAATAATCTGATGTTCCATGTGATATAGAAAATTTCATCTTCCCGGTGGCACGTGATTCGTGCCATAATAGGTTTATCGGAATCAACAAAATTTGTATCCTAGGATTCTTACTGTCGTAGCAAAGCTACTGTAGTATAGTGGTCTAGGGTCAAACTCAAGGATGGGTTTTCTTCATACGAAGTGAGTCACATTTGATTGAAAATGGTGTTTCCACTTTGGATTCGGCGTTTCTTACAAAAACAATGAGGTTGATGGCTTGAAAAACCGTAGTTGTAGGGAAATAGAGTGTAAAAGAGATCCTTGAAATTTTGGGCCACTGGGCTTGGAGTTCTAAGGCAAATATAATGTCCTCGGGTCCTTTTCCTCGCGTTGGGGAGGATGACCTATAGTCATTTCGGCAGGATCTATGTTGCCGTAAAAGACTAAACCACAAAAGTTTTTCTAAGTATACAACATTTATTAACAATAATGTTTGAATCGGCTAAAGCCGACCACAGGATCTAACACTGTAGGAGCGTATAAATGGAAACTAAGCTAGCATCGAGTGGATCTAGCAATAAGTATCTTGAGCCTTTAAAGCTTGCCAAATGCAGCCTTTCGAGAATTAAATCAAGGGGATTCAAACCTAACGTGGATAGAAACATAAATGATAATAAATGCCTACGTTCAACAAAGCAGACGTTGCTTTACCTCAAAACTTCCACTCCAGCACCCTCATCTTCAAGAATGAGGTTTAGTTTCGAGCATCCCTGAGTTGTCATCCTCAAGGGTGTTTGGTGAGAAATGCAAGAAATGGAGAGAAAGATGAGAGAAAATCACACTTCGCTGAAAGCCAAAAGCTGGGCACCACTTTATTGACTTAATCGATCGATTCTTGGCTGCAGCTCGACCGAGGCTTATATAATGCTTAGAGTCAAAGAAATTACAAAAAGGTATGAAACAACAAAAATACATTGAGGGTAATTTTGGTATAAAACCACAAAAAGCAGTAAAAAATGGTCAACACAAAGAAAACAAAGTGCAGTCGCAAATCGCAGCTTGCAAAAAAATTCAACACCGCAAAATCTCTCTCGCACGCTCACTCTCCCCTTTCGGCATTTAGCTCCAATTGTCTTCGCTTGTTCATGCTTGAGTTCGGATCTGCTTTCGTATTTGAATCGCTTGAAGATAATGGTATAATCACCGCAAAACTATAAAATATCCACAAAATATGATTAGTAGTATAGTTCGACCTGTGTAAATAATCGTTATTTAAGTTGATTAGTACAAAAAGTGCTCAAAACCTACAATGAACAAGGCTCCAATATATTTGGGCACTTATAATCGGCGCGTTGTGAGACACTCATTTGACTCTTCTTTTTATATATATATTCACTCATTTTTACCAAATCACTTGCTTTCTATCAAAGTCCTACAAAACCAAGTTTAGAGAAATTTTATGAGTTTTACATGAATATGGATATAAATGCTCGAAAATAACATAACAGAGCAAACTTTCAAGCATAGATGATTATCTTATCATCTGAGAAACATGTCGAGTTTTATGTTCACGACAAACATTTCAGCTTATGACTAGACCAAAATTGGGTGCTGTCACGACAAAGAAAAGTATGTCCGCGACCTGACATTCAGAAGTCTGACATTGAAGGATAAAAAGACTTTGTCGCGATAGAGAATTTTTAAGTTGCGACAAACACAACATGAGGTTGAAGTAAACTCTGTTGCAACAAAGACGGTTTCTGTCATGATAGAAGTTTAGAAGAATCACAAGAAACTTATGTTGCGTCACAGTAAAGAAAACAAGGCAGAAATCTCTGTCGCGATAAAAGAAGATTATGTCGTGATAATAAAAATTGCTAAGTAAGAGATTTTTGTCGAGAGAGAGAAGTTTTATGTCGCGACAGAAAATGGAAGAGACATGAGACCAACTAAGACAAGTATGTCACGACAAAGACTTTAATGTTGCAACAAATAGTTTAGCCAGGGACTAGGATCAAAGACGATTAGGTTGCAACAAAGAAAAAAGTATGTCGCGACAACAAACCCAGGTAACTGTGAGAAACTCTGTCGCCACAATGTTTTACTCAATGGTGACAAAAGATGAAAAGAACCATAAGAAGAATGTCGTAACACTCTTTACTATGTCGTGACAATGAATGAAGAACTCAAGGCAAAATTCTTTGTCACAACAGCTGGAAGCTAGGTCGCAACATAAAAGAAAGCAAAAGACTTAGAAACTCTATTGCGACACAAAAATTCTATGTCGCGACACAAAGCAACCCAGTAGAAGGAAACTCAGTCGTGACAAAGAATTTGCTGTCACAACATACTGTTCAAGTATTCAAGCTGCAAGGCATCCAAGAATTGTCACGACACAAGACACTCTGGTTGCAACATAAACCAAACAACCTCAGTAGAACTATGTCACGACATGGCCAAATTATGTCGCGACATAATTCAAGAAGAAAGCATAAAAATATGTCGCGACAGAAATTGCATGCCACGACAAGATGCTGGGTGACAGAGATGAAAACTATGTCACGACAGAGCTTTCTATGTCATGACAAAGCTACTAATTGGGCTAGAATTTTTTGGGATCCGGAATTAGTGCCTAGAAGTGCGGCCCATCATTTGAAAATCTATAAATAAACGCATCTAGGGCACTATGCGTAGCTTAAATGGCTCCAAGAACTTAAGGTAATTTGGAGACTCTTGTATATTATTTTTCTTTTCTTTTGTTTAGTTTTTAGAGTAGCATTTTAGCTAGTTCTTTTTGGGATTGAATAGTAATCTAGTGTGAAGTTTAGAGATGGGTTCGCTGTAAAATTTTGTTTTTCATTCTTTATGCGATTAAATGACTGGAAATTTTATGGGTTCGTTATTCCCAGGTTCGTTTGCAATTTCAATGAATTTACCTGATTAGTTAGTCACTGTTATTTGTGATCTAGCTTTGAAAAACTGAGCTCATCTGGGAATGGATTGATGTTGATTATTATTATCTTCTCAACTTGAAAGAAGGTCATAGTTTGAATGTGTGGATTTATTTAATTGGTATTGTTCTTGAAGCTAGCTGTTCGGAATATTAGTAGCTTATACCTAGAAAAGAGCTGTATCTTTGCTCTGATTTCCAAGAAGCCCTATGTGTGACACAGAGATGGAGATTCTTGAGCGTATGGAGCAGTTACTTGGGGGTATGTTAGGCTAATATTATGGAACAACTGAACTCTGAAAAATCACTTAGATAGATCATTGACTTACTCATGGTGTGAGGATAGTTGGATGATGTATCAATTTAATTGATCAGAGGTTTCTCCTCAATCTGATGAGAGGATCTTGATCCCGTGTTAGCATAGATCTAATCAAGGAGATAGAGAATCTTATCAAATTAGATGGATGAGTTATCAATTAGATTGGAGAAGGCTTGCAACATCCTATCTATAGGGGTAAGAAGTCTTCAATCCTAAGAAATGTGTATGAAGTATTAGAAAGGAAAAACACCTAGATCTTAGAAAGAGGTTTCTATTCTACAAATAACTGATTAGACCCATGTATCCGAAAGGAATATGGATCTCTAATTAGTGAAATGTATGGTTTATGGAGAAATCCAAACCATACTACCTTGCATCTTTGACAAGTTCAGATTTCAAACTAATGGCTAAACTATGTTATAAAATGATGCAGAAATTCATAATTGTACATTGATCTATTTCCTAGTGTTGCTTTACCCAGTGAAATTTCCAATCCATTTATTTGAATTATTTTCATGTAGTTATAGAGTGTTATCTAATTTTTACTTTTGCTTTAGTTTAGAACCAAACCATTTTAACTTTGGAGTTCAAATAGTAAAGATCTTGAGTAGATGTGGTACTTGATCTTTAGATTTGTCATCAATACTTGTGGGAATGATATATGGACTTAAATCCATTTTATTACTTGTATGACCTGTGCACTTGTAGTGATTTAGACCAAAATCAATTTTAATGGATCCTTATTTCAAAAAAGGGCTAAACACATATTTTTTATCAAAATTTGTCAATCAAGTTTATGGCATTCCATCTAGGGACTGAAAAGTTTTTTATCAAGATTTGGTCTTGCATGGAAACACCCTATTTCTTTAGAGGCGTGTAGGAGGTTGTGTACCATTAGAAGGTACGATCACTCCTACTAGAGACCCCTTCAAAAGCCCACCTTTTTTTAGAGCCACCATGACCTAATAGGTTTGTTAGGTTACGGGCAGAATATCAAATCCCAGTTTAGATCTCGCTTCCGCTGCATTTTATGTTTCAACGGATTGAATCTGTCTCTGCTCTTCTTTGATGTTATCGAAACCACTTAATGTTTTCATAAAATCGATAATGCCTTGTTTGATCGTATGTATGTGATGTATATGATTACGGCATGGTGCGTTTTTGAATATATGGCGATATTATGGTTTTACGTGACGACATAGTTAATAGGTTTGTTAAGGTATTAATTGATTGAATCGAAACCTAAAGTTAGTTAATATGATTAAGAATCAGAATGGGATATTGTATTAAAGTGTTTAATAGCATGTTATATGATTGTAAACTGTCTTAATGAAGTTAATACATGGGTGATTCATATATCAATTATGATTTATCAATGATTGTTTATGGTAGTGCGAAAATAATATGTGTAATGAGATTACATAATATACTATTTTAATGTGATTTTGATGGCTTTCGACTATTCAAAAAATTTGATGAGATCAATACAAATTGGTACTGAGCTGAAACTCTAATGTTTGAAAAGGAAAAAAATTTTAGGCGGCGACCTGTCATGTAGAATTTAGTAGCTTAGCGAAATGTGACTCTGTAAATGGCGCCTTATGAATTTAATTGGTTTTAAACACACGCCTACTATAATTTATTTCTTTTAATGCAAATTGTTTATGCTATATGATAACATGATATATTTTGCATGTTGTGTTCACTCACATAGTGCCGCAGTATGGCTTTTGACCAATGTGATTGGCGGAGTTATTATTGTTTTTACAAGGGTTGTAATTGTCATCGACATGCCGTTTTGTTTTATTGTAATTTTATTTTACTCTTAAGTAGTATTTACAATTATTGTAATAAAACAAAAGACAATGTAAACCATTTAAAATATACAATCCAAACAAACAGTAGTGGAGGAGCTAGGTGTCTATCTTGTGAGTTCGTGGTGAAATCGACATCATGGAGCACTTATTACCTAGGAATGATTGTTGATCTTCATATTGGCTTATGGAATCCAATCTAGATTAAGGCCATCTTTTGTGACACGTTTATTATATGCATGTATGAGATGCTATGTGATGTTACATGAGTATATGATACTAGATGTATGATGAGTTCTATTAATTGAAAATTAAATCCAATCAGATCCCTCACATAAAATTTAAAGTTTACATACCATCATATTTAAACACTTAATCCAAACCTTTTATCACCTTAATGTGGGTTCTAAGTAAGTACATTAGGTTACATTAATTAGGGAGCAAGATAGGTAATGGTGCTACCCATATGTTTAAAAATGGTTTAACTTTATTAGGTTATCAAAACGGTTTTGGGCCTAATGGCATTAGATGGGATTTAAACATGCAGGGACATATGATGTCAAAATCCCATAAATATCTAAGAGTTGCATGAGATGTAATTGGTAAGAGTTACCTACCTAAATAACTTAATTTTAAGTGTCATGCCAAGTGACTTAAAGTTGAGTAAAATATGGATCTTAAGCTCCTTAGATTAATATGATTATTCTTGAGGGTTGTTAATTTAGTGAGAATTTTCATAATCAAATACTTATCAAACTTTGCATTCATTATAGATGTGACAATAACAACAACAATTCTATATGTTCTTTGCGATCGGTCCTTGAGAAGGATAAACTTCTTGGGACTAAGCTTCCTTGGTAGTTTGAAATTTGGTGTTCTCAAACAAGAAAGGAAGCTTTATGTCCTAGATGAACCTCTCACTGAAGAACCAGCTGATAATGCTCCTAGAGCTGAAATAATCTTATAGGAAGCATCATAAGCCATTTCTGACCAGTTATTTGCCTTGCTTGATGCATAGCTACCATGAGTTAGAGACAGGAAAGTCTATGGAAAATGGAAGCTTATGATATGATCTTCAATCTTGAAATGTTCCGGCAACAAGCAAGGCAAAGAAAGTATAGAGACTACCAAGGCCTTTGCATTAACTGCCCAGAGATGGCTGAGGTGTAGTTTAAGTATGCGGCTCGAGAATGAATTTGTCATTTCATTCATGAACTATAACATGAATGAAATGGACAAATCTATCTCTAAGCTGATATAAAACGTTAGGCGAGAATAATGCATCAAGCTGGCCATGTTCGTGGTTCAAAATGGAAAGGGCTTCAGAGCAAGGGCAAGAGCAAGAAGGGGCGGGGGCAAGG
The DNA here is from genome assembly GCA_016808115.1 of Tetrastigma voinierianum. NCBI lineage: Eukaryota > Viridiplantae > Streptophyta > Magnoliopsida > Vitales > Vitaceae > Tetrastigma > Tetrastigma voinierianum. Next base: position 4,744,373 of record JAEQBH010000911.1, on the reverse strand, counting down.
GAGCGAAAGGAAAGTCAATCTCAGCCCAAACTGAGCTTAAACCCTGAGGCTAAAGCCCAAGGAGGGTGTTGTTTCTTTTGCAATGAACACGGTCATTGGAAAACTAATTTGTATTTAGGATCCTAAGAAGAAGAAGAGGCTGGTGAGACTAATTTCTTCGAATTATTTATGTTATCACAATTAATTTTTCTCCTTCTGAGTTCACGGGTATTAGATACTGGATGTGGATCTCACATTTGTACAAATGCGAGGGGGCTCAAAGGAGTAGACAAGCTGAAAGACGGGGCGAGAAGTTGATCTCACGGTAGGCAATGGAGCAAAGTTCTGCTTTGGTGTGGAGTTGCTGAACTACTTTGCCCGATGGGCTTTGTTAGTTTGGACAATTGCTATTATGTTCCTGTGTGTAGGAATATTATTCGATTTCTTGTTGGATAATGATGGTTTTTCTTTTATTATGAAGAATAATAATTGCTCCATTTTCATAAAAGACATGTTCCTATGCAAATGCCTATTCACGGATAGCCTTTTGTTTTATGAACCTTGAAAATCCAACAATTCTCGTATACATAACATAACTACTAAATTTAAGTCCAATGAGTTTAAATTCAACCTATCTTTAGCATTATGCCTTGGCCATATAAATGAAGCATCTCAAAACTCCATCAAGTTGGACTTTTGAATTCATTTGATTTTGAATCATATGATACATGTAATCTTGTCTATTAGGTAGTAATGAGGATCCCTTCTTGGACAATTGAAAGGGCCAATGGTGTGGATCTCATACATACAGATGTATGCGGACCATTAAGTTCAGATGCTAGAGAGTTACATGTACATCGTACATTTCTTGTGACCCGGCGAGATATGGTTATGTCTACTTGATGAGACATAAATCTGAATCATTGAAATGTCGAATCTTTTCAAAATGAAGTACAAAACCAACTTGGCAGGCCGATCAAGGCGCCGATCACGATGAGGTGGCGAATATTTGAGCCAAGAATTTGATGACCATCTTAGAACTTGGCCAGAATCATTTCACAGTGCTCCCCTGGAACACCACAGTAGATGGTGTGTACAAGAGGAGGAATCGAACTTTATTAGATAATAGTTCGATCTATGATGAGTCAGCGATCTTCCATTTACCTTTTGGGGTTATGCACTTAAACGACATTCACTAAATTGAGTTCCATCCGCGGTTGAAAGAACATGAGATGTGTGGGTGGTAAAAAGGCCGGTTTATCTTTTCTTAAGATTTGGGAGTTGTAGACTATGTAAAACGTCAAGTTTCAAATAGTACGGAGCCAGTGCGATAAATGTCTTTTGTGGGTATCCTAAAGAGACTAAGGGATACTACTTTTTACAATCCCATAGAGAACAAAGTGTTTGTTGCTCGAATGGTGTCTTTCTAGAAAGGAATTTATTTCTAAAGACTGATGGGAGTAGGTACAACTTCGAAGGATTCGAGAACCCTGAATAACATTGAGCTACTTTGTGGATACTCATAGTCAACAAACTATAGTTGACACACCTCTATATAGCACAAAATTCACGTAGATCGATAGGATCGTCATGAGCGAAGATATGGATTTCTTGTGATGATAACCATGATGTATTATTAGTGGATCAGATAGGAGACCCCACTACCTATCAAGGCTATGTTGGATCGAACTCACGAGAAATGGTTAGAGGCCACGGTTGAAATTCAATCCATGTATGATAATCAGGTATGGACCTTGATTGACCCATTGAAGGTACAAAGACCATTGGGTGCAAATGGGTTTTTAAAAAATAGACATGGATGGCAAAGTGCATACTTACAAAGCAAGGCTAGTTGCAAAAGGTTTTCAAAACAAACTCATGAGTATAGACTATGATGAAACTTTTTCTGTAGCTATGCTTAAGTCTATCGAATTCTTATTGCCATTCTTTATATCATGATTATGAGATTTGGCAAATGGATGTTAAGCTAACGTTTCTTATGGAAACTTACTTGAGGATGTGTACATGACACAACACGAGGGTTTTGTACAACCTAAGAATTCTGAGCAAAGTATCTAAGCAAGATCATTATAGTTTAGACGAGGCCTCTCGGAGTTGGAATCTTCGTTTTTGATGAATCGGTCAAGGGTTTAGTTTAATAAAAATGAAGATGAGCCTTGTGTTTATAAGAAAATTGAGTAGGAGCGAATTGTATTTTTGGTCTTATATGTTGATGACATTTTATTCATTAGGAATGATATCCCTACCTTCTTGAAATGTCGAGTCTTGGTTTAGGAAGTGTTTCTCAATGAAAGACTGGCCATTTGCCTATATCCACAGGGATAAAGATCCATAGAGATAGATCTAAGGAAGTTTTGATTGGTCTAAGTCAAGAAGTGCTACATAGACAAAAATCTTGAAGCCGGTTCAGTACGAGATTCCCGAAGAGGATACTTGCCCGTGTCTCATGGTATTACTCTTAGCAAATCTCGGTGTCTAACACTAAAGATGAGCGAGCGGATGAGTAAGATTCCTTATGCCTGGCAATAGGATCTATCATGTATGCCATGTTGTGCACTAGACCGGATGTATCTTGTGGCTTTAAGCATAACGAGTAGATACGGTCGGATCAGGTGAAAGTCCTTTGGGCGGTACATCGAGAACATTCTTAAGTATCTGAGAAGGTCTAAAGATATGTTCTTGGTATATGGCGGATTGGAAGATGATCTGGTTGTAAATGGTTACACAGATGCAAGCTTCAATGTGACAAGATGATTTCGATCGCGATCGGGATATGTGTTTTGTTTAAATGGTGGTAGCAGTTAACTAAAAAGTTAATAAATGCATTATAGTCTGGCCGGTGAACCGCTGATATCACGATGCAACAAAGCGATTTGGATCAAGAAGTTCATTCTTACGACCTTGAAGTGGTTCCTAGCATTACAAATCCTGATGTTTATTGTGGTAATAATGGTGCTATTGCACGAAACGAGAACCTAGATCACATTGGCGATCTAAACACATTCTTAGGCGTTATCATCTCATTAAATCATTGAGAGAAGTGGCGGTAGATATGCCGAGTTCGACAGAGATGATAATGTTGCTACGATCCGTGACTAGCCTCTACCACAAGCAAAAGCATGATCGTCATGGGTTCATAGGTATTAGATACATTGATGAATGGGCCTAGCGAAAGTGGGAGATTGTTAGTAATGGTCTTTCACAGGCACATTGTATGGACATGGTATTTTGATATATTTGCATGTTTACTATATATAATGCCCTTGGTCAATATTATTAATTATTTTTTCAAATCCCTGTTTATTATATAGTTATGGAATAACAATGAATTAAGATATAAAAGTATAGATATTCATGGATTTAGTGTAAGGAGAGCAAATCACTTATAGCCTATTTGCTGAGAACAAATAGCTGATGTATATCTGAGATACAGCATGGAGATCGTCATAAGTTGTCTTCTACAGTTGTACAGCTGCCGACCGACGCTATACTCAACATAGTCATTGCGTTTACATAACAAATGTGTTGTTTTTAAATCGGGATGAGACTATAGCAGTTGGTTTCGAACATAATACATCTTTGTAGTGATATGAGCTGGTTAGATGGTTCTAAGTCCTCTATTATAAGCAGAGATATTCTACTGGAGACCTAGTCGCCCTCAAATGACTGATTTTGAGATCAATGTCATTTGCCTAGTCGCCACCGGTTTCCGATCACCAAGATAAGAACGATATAAGCTGACTTGTTCATGCTCATATTCTCATCAAGATATCACGAGACAAAGCGATTATGTCATTAGCTATACAGGCTGCTGATCATTATTTTCATTTACCCTGCAGTCATAGCCTTCGCAGTAGCGTCACTTATGACTTGTAGGGATCAAAATGTGATTTAGCTCATCGCCAATGTGCCAATTAACTATAGGTCGCACATTAAGTTAATCCTGAGATTATTGTTCGTGTTATGGTTTCACTGCAGTGGGTTTCTGTACGATGAGACTATTTTAAATTACAGTCAATACTAGTTGTTATTTAAATTCGGCCTTCTAATTTGAGAAGTTTAAATTGCGATTTAAATTATAAAATAATTATCTTGTTATAGCTTTCAGCTGATACTGAAATAATCGTAGCGGTTTTTTAAAAGAGTTTTAAATATATAATAACATAAATTGCTTTCCTTATCTCGATAAAGATTTGAATTTAAATTTGTTATTATTTAAAAGAGTTTTAAATCTATAATATAATATAATATAAATTGCTTTCCTTATCTCGATAAAGATTTGAATTTAAATTAAGATAGTTTAAAAGAGTTTTAAATATATAATAATATAAATTTGTTTCCTATTTGATAAGGATTTGAATTTAAATTGTTATTATTTTAAAAGAGTTTTAAATATATAATAATACTAGTCCTTATCAGATAAGGAAACAATTTTTATATTATTATATATTTAAAACTCTTTTTAAATAATAACAATTTAAATTCAAATCCTTATCGATACAACGAATTTATATTATATGGTTACATATATTTAAAACTCTTTAAATAATAACAATTTAAATTCAAATCCTTAATATAAGGAAACGAATTTATATTATATTATTATATATTTAAAACTCTTTAAATAATAACAATTTAAATTCAAATCCCTATCGATAAGGAAAAACTCCTAATTTATGTTATTATATATTTAAAACTTTTTAAAAAACCCTTTACAGATTATTTCCTTATCCAATAAGAAAATATAACAAATTAATTATTTGTTATAATTTAAATCACGAATTTAAACTTTCTCAAAATTAAATTCGAATTTAAATAACAACTAATTGTTATTTGTAATTTAAAATAATCTCATCATTTTAAATTACTAAGAGAGTGAAAAACCATAAATCAAGTATTATTCGTTCTTAATGTGCGACTCCTATAGGTTCAATTAACATTGGCAGGACTAAATCACATTTTGATCTCTACAAGTCATAAGTGGCCTCTAGCAAGACATTATATGACTTCAATTAAGTTAAAATGAAAAGCTCATGATCCAATACAACCTTAATATAGCTAATGACATAATCCTTTGTCTCATGATATCTTGATAGAATATAAGGCATGGACAAAGTCAACCTATATCGCTCTATCTTTGATTACTCAAACCCAATTAGGACTGACTAAACAAATGCCATTGACTTCCACTATTCATTTGAGCACGCCATGCATTTCTCGCCTCAATTGTCAAGGGGACCCAGAGATATCTCTCTTATAATAAGAGGGACAAATTCCATCTTAATCGCTCATATCTCACTACATAATTCTTATTATGTTCAAGTATAACCTTTATAGTCATCCGATTAAAGACAACATTTGATTATATCAAAACACAATATTCCTTATGTTGAGAACTATATCAATCTCAGGTCAAAGGATTTAATGATTAATAAACTATTAGAGATTAACTTATGACTTCGATCCATGTATTAATCTCAAGACTTTGTCTATCCAATATTTGTTCTCAACAAATAGATATAAATTTGATTTAGACCATATACACATATTCATCCCATGAATATCAATCAAACTTTATACTATCTTAATTCATCATATTCTATAACAATAACCACTGGGGTGGACATTTAGAATAATTAATAATATTATTCAAGGACATTATATTATAATAAACATGCAAATCATCATAATAATAAATTTCTGTTAAATAAAATAATTATTGTCCATACACAGGCCTAGAGCACTATTACTAACAAGGTTTAGCTTAGATTTAGTTTTTTTAGGATTTCTTATCCTACACGTGGGTGTATCTGAGAGCCTTTAGGGCCACTTTGGTCAGAGTTAGGTCCAGTATTCCCTCCTTTAGTCTCCAGTGAAGTGTGCTTGGAGATCGATATGAAGTCAAGTCCTAGGTAGACCACCTTTCACCGTTGTGTTGCACTATCTCTCCTCATGTAGTTTATCAGCTTAGCATCATCTTGCACTCTTCTTGTGTTGAAGCTTATCTTCTTCATTCACACTTTTCAAGACTTGCCTTTCACTTCAGTTTGGGTTTTTTCACATAGAGTTAGAGCTTAGTACATACTCACTAGTTTGAACATTTGGATCATTGTGGACATGGAGTCACAAATAGTTACCACATATCAGTTCATTGCAGCTATAGATTCGATCTAGGAGACCGGATCTCACCTTAGAAAGAGGATGGATGTTCAATAGGCTCGACGAGCTCCGATTCATGAGGTTCCACAGTTTGATTAGGCACCCCCACCACCTTATGTGCCCATGCCTATCTCTGACGGACTCTACTCTTACTCGCTTAGATGCTAGACTGGGAAGCAGAGTTAGGACGGATGAGGGTACACCCTCGATAGACTATCACTGGGATGACATTGACATACCACCTACAGTAAGTTCACTTGCTAGTTTTTAGATGCTTGATATAGAGAGGTTAAGTGGTATTGGATGTCCTTGAGCACACCCGTACTTTGGCAATTGTCATGAGAGCCCTTGATGATATACGCTGGTCGCCTCTATTTCCATTATCCTCGAGCGTGCAACACAACATCAAGCCTCAAGATTGTTAGATCCATCTAGATGGGGAACTTGGGGTGAGCTGACATAGGAGTTCTTGTGACAGTATTCCTCTAGTATTGCCATTTACATATCAAGGAGAGAGCTTGATGCTCTGAGATAGGGATCAGATGAAACTATTGCTTATTTTCTCACCCCTTGGCGTGAGAAGATGACCCAAATTTTTGTTGATCGACCTTTAGAGAGAGAGAGCAGATACAGATGGTAGTGAGGAGATTGCAGACTAGGATTGCTAGACATTTGATTAGGGTACCATTCACAGATTTTACCTCATTGACTTCAGTCCTTTCTAGTGTGGAGGAGGGTACTGCTAGAGGTTTGTGGCCAAATTCTTCCCCTATAGATTCTAAGGGGAAGAAGCCATTAGTAGAGCAGAGTCATGATTTTTACACAGTTTTTTCTTTGAGACAGAGGGTTGCTAGATGTAGTCGAGCATCTCCATGACCTATCAAGGCATATTTACCTTACCCTTGACATCTTCACACATAGTTAGTTCCACCTCGACCATTTATGTTGACACACTGGCATCATGCTACACCATAGTCATGTTACACAGCTTAGTTTCCTAGGAGTTTTGCCACCACATTGCAGAGAGTTAGACCTCAGCAGACCCGTATCTAATTTGCTCCAAGGATGGCACGATGTTTTACTCATTTAGGCATACCATTGAGTCATGCTCTTCAAAGGCTTGCAGATGCTAGATTGTTGACTCCCTTGGAGCATAAGCCCCTTCCTCGGCCAATGCCACCCCAGTTTAGGATGGATTTATATTGCTCTTATCATCAGAGTCATGGACATGATACATATCGATGTACAACTCTTCGTCATGCCATTCGAGATGTCATTGATAGGGGATCTATTAGTGTGGATTAGTTAGGCGTTGTTAGAGACCCTATGATTACTCACATGGTTCCTTCTACATTTGACCCTTGTTCCACTAGTCATGTTGAGGATGATGACGCACAGGTGATGAGTCTCAAGGGTGTTGGGTTAGAGTCTTTCACAGAGGAGAGTGGATCCTTTGGTGGACAGTAGTGGTTTCTTTAGATTGGAGATTAGATAGACATGGTTATTCCGGAGCTGGGACTTACGATAGATGTATCAGATGACAATCAGGTAGTCAACATGTATTAGTTATGGAGATTCTTGTCTTTTGGTTAGGTTTTGGGATCTCTTTATCAAGGGTTCAAAGGAGCTTTTGTTCGTTTTTTATTAATCTCGCTAGGATGTTTGTTTTTATCAATGATGTACTTATGAGCACTATTAGTCAACCATTAGTAGAGTACGATCTTATGAACCCACCATCCTTGTCCAATGTCTTTTCGGGATTTATCCCTATTTATGATTATGTTCTCAAATTTTCATATATGGATTGGTGCATTTTGAGTATTTATTTAATCCACGAGGTGATAGTTCTTCATTATACATCTCATTCATCGTAGATTGCAGGTCTTGGAGATTCATTTATTACTTGGGACTTGAGGCTGTTGACTTTAGAGGGAGCTACATGGTTGATGATTTAGATGGAAACCAATTCTCAAAACTGACCAATGTGGATCAACCGAAGATGTATTACGTTTGAGACCATGGTCCTAGGATGGGTGGCCATCATTTTAGTTAGCCTTAACCTTGTCACCTTTATTGATATACATAGACCGTTGCTAGCCCCTTGAGCCTCGCGCATATGTTATGTAATTTTCTTTCTTATAGCTTTACTTATCTTTTCTATACTAGGGTAGGGATCCTTTGATGTATATGTATGCTTTGTTGGGAGTCTCATGAGCTTTGGAATTTTAGGTTTATTTTCCTCACCCTTGTTGTTATCATCATCCAACCCTCTTGTTTGGTTATGTTCCATTAGCATCACCTTTGCTCTTTCCATTCTTTATTTCCGCTCTTGTTTACCTTGTTATTTTTGTTACCTTACTCAGATTGATGATTCTTCACATTTTGGTGCATGGAGGGTAGTTATGTCACTCCCTTCACTCTACCATTGACAGTGATTTAGAGGTTTTGGCTTAAGAGTTTACCTTGGAAGTAGGGATTTAAACATTCATTCGTGATTGGGGAGAGTTTATTCATTCTTTATGTTTCTTATTGAGGCTTGATTGTTGATGACTAGATGTACATTCATTTAAAAAAAAGAAAAAAAAAGCAAAAAAAGAAAATGAAAAAAAAAGAAAAAAGAAAAAAAAAAGAAAGAAGAAAAGAAAAAAAGTGTTATGACATATTTCTATACAATATCTTACTCTATTGGGTGCTTATATCGACTTTCGGGGGGCGTTTGTTGGGTGTATTTGTTATTAGGGATCTATGTGAGATTTTTATGGGGGTTTTCATTCCTTGTGTCACATCTTGTTATGTATTTTGAGTATTAAGAGTTCATGTGAGAGTTCAAAGGGATCCTTTTTTTCTTGGATTGTTGTTGATATTCTTGTGGAGAAGGATGAGAGTGCCTGGTGAATTTTCCTTCACTTAGGATCTGATCATTGTCTTGGCTGAATGCATTGCATCATTACGATATGACTCTCTCCCATTGTATCACTAATATGGGTTGATCATCGATCATTTTGTTTCTCCTTGCCTTTTGTGTTTATTACCACTTTTTTCTTGATACTTCACCCGCCATTGTATTCCCTTCCCACGTTGATATTTATCCTAGACCTAGCTCCTTCACACCTTCTTGTGATTTATTACTAGCTTAACCTCTTCTCGTTTGTTTATTTCTTTCATTAGTGCTTCTATTGGTTGCCTTTGAGTCCATGGCTCATGAGATTTTTTTTCATGCATTACATATTTTACATGAGGGTATGAGTTTGATCATTAGGTTTTTGAGCTTAGTTTCCTTTTCATTTCTTTTACCTTATGACCTCGAGCCTACATTACGGTCTGTGTCGTAAGACCACCATGAGGCCATGGAATCATATGTCATCTTTATAGTGTCTCCATTTTGGTAAGTGTTTCAGTTTTGGTTAATATTTAAACACAACTATGTTTCATCTTTTGGGAGATATCTTAGTGATATATAAATTCGATTTAGTTGAGGATAAGGGTGATTAGTTGAGTACGCCTTTAGTGGATACTCTTGATATTATTTGGCTTCTCGACCTTGTAGCTCGTTAGTCACTATATCAGGGCATATCCCATTTTTCTTTGGATTGAGGTGAGTATCCAGTGGTGTTGTTCCTCTGAGATTGATCGTTTTCATTGGCTTGATTGTCTTAGTGGATTGATTTGAGATAGCATCACCTTGGGGCAAAGCATCTTATTGAGTTTACGACAGTTTTTGCTATCATGACTCTCTTAGTGACATGTCATCGAGGTTGATTAGTGATTCGTGCCACGGTAGGGTGATGCGGAATCAACAAAATTTATATTCCTAAGTTCCTCCCATCGCCGTAGAAATGCTTTCTACCGCAGTATAGTGGTCTAGGGTCGAACACGGATGGGTTTTCATCCCACGAATGATTTGCATTAGTGTTTGAAAATGGTGAGGCTTTTGTTTGGATTTTCGGATTTTTGTTAAAAACAGTGGGGGTTGTATGTTCACTGACTGACTGTAATGGCTTAAATGAAAGTGTGAAATGGTAACCTTGAAGGCTTGGGTCACTAGCTTGATAACATGGGGGTATTACAGTGTCCTCGGGTTCTTGCATTAGGGCAAATGACATATAGTCAAAGCCAAACCAGATCTTTGTTTAGCTATAAACCTAACCCTAAAAAACTACTCCTATTTGAGTCAACCCAAGTACTAAACATTCAAAGTCCCATTCGCTTTGAAACCCTAGCATTTAACCTCATTCCTATGGCTCGTAAGTGACATCTAAAGAATGTCAGTGCATCTACCATTAAGAATGCACTGAACCCTAAAGCATGGCAAGTATTGACCAAAGGAAAGACATTAAATGGCATTAAACCCTAGTTTGGAAAGTTGGGAACCATAAATGCAGTACCTGTAACATTCAAAGCATGAGGACAACCCGTGAACAACCCCAAAAAACTGCTTAGCAACCTCTTCAAAAGCTATGAGGCTTAGCCAAGCATCCCTTGAGTTGTCATCCTCAAAGGGGGTGTTTGGCAGCCGAGAAAATGAAAGAAAGAGGAGAGAGAAGAGAGTGAATAGAACCCTAAAATGAAAGCTGCTGGAAAACTGTATTAAATTGAAAAGTTTCTTAGGGTTACAAAGAAGTGGGGGTTTATATAGTCCAACCCAAGGTGTGAAAATACAAAAATACCTAAAATATGAATTAACATATAATAAAATAATAATACATCAAAACGTTGGTCGCTTGGGGATCATGGCACTAAAAACACGGGTCGAGATTTCAAAGAAGGCAGAAATTTTCGCTTAGCCTAGCGTAAATTTACAGATAGCGAAATGGGAATTCGCTATCAACAAAGGAATAATTTCTCGCATAGCGAAATTCCTCGCTTAGCCAGCGAAATTTTAGGAGATAGCCAAATTGGAAAAATTTCATTAGGCATTAGTCTCTCGCTAGCTAGCCGAAAATTTCACACTAGCCTAGCTTAAATTCACTCGCTAGGATTTGAATTTTCGCTATGATTACGAAACTCGCAATTTCAGCGAAATTTCACAATCATGTTTAAACCTCGATTGCTCCCGGCCCCGCTTTGCCTCTCACCGCATCCCTCTCCGCACTTTATTCATCACTTGCCTTCACCCTTCACCGACCTTGATATTTCACGTCTCGCCTGAAATCATCGAGATTCGCACCCACACCAATAAGAGCTAAGCTTTAAGGATTGAAGTTCTCAAAAACCTGCAAAATTATCCAAAACAATCTCGAAATGGAATTAGTGAAACTAAGTGGACCTGCACACATCAATTGGCTTAATTGATATGATTAGCGCGCAAAAAGCACTCAAAACCTATCTTGAATGTGGTCAAAATAAAGACTCAGGTACTAATCACACCCCAACCGCTACGCTAATAGTCCCTTAGCAATGTTAAAACAAAAATGGGATGGCTACCGCTTTTACAAAAAGTGTATTTGGGCCAAAAAGCGTATGTATCGGATTAGCCTTACCTTTAGCATGAATAATTTACACCCCAGATGAAAAACCAACATGAGAGAACAAAACCATATAAGAACAAGTTTTAGGCAAATGCCAATTTCAAGGAAATCAACCTGAATTTCCACCAAAATCTAATTGTTCCTAAGGTAACCAGTTTGAGCCAATAAATTGCAAAGTTATTCCCTCCCCCCAACCTAGCTACTGCCATGGCCATAAACTGTTAAACAACCTAAATAGGATTAGCTACACTCTTATTTCTTTATTTGACTAAATTGTAGGGTGCAATGCCAAAACTCGACTTCACCAAAGTCCGCGGTAATCTGGGTCCACCGATGACTCCCAACCACCAAGGCTCTTAGCATCAAGCCAAAAGGATCACTAATTACAAACTCGCAGAAAGTCATCCCTGCATCTGACTCACTCAGAATTAAGCACCTACAACACGCTAAACTCTACCCATCCACCCATGTAACGAACACTAAGTCGGTGACTCCCAACCAGTGAAGGTTTAGGGCACCGGGCTTTAAAGGCTTTCGCCATATACCCCTCGGACCGTGTTCGGGTTTCAAGGCAAAGTGTCACGGCTTTTATTCTTCTTTTTCTTCTTTCTTTTCTTTTGATTTTCTTTTCCTCGAAGACTTTTATTATTGGTCTTCAATTATGGGTAACAAAAACCTATTATGGGTTGTCAACAAGTCTAAGGCCGGCTTTGCAAAGTGGAAAGAGGTATATAGCTTCGCAACCTATTGGTACAACCTGGTGTGCAGTGTGTGCATTAGCCAAAGGGGGAATGTTCAGTATCTGCGTCAAATCTCAATTACCAAAAACTAAATCATGTGCCGGAATTGTCTCATCATTAAGGTAACATACGTGGTTTCAATTTCCAACTATAAAGGCAAGAGAATAGTACACAAATTTGGAGATACAAAAATGAATCAAGAAAAGTGTAGTAAATGTAAATAGTGCTATAGTTTTTGATATAACCAAAATGGCTAATACATGCTTGATATAACTAAACATAACAAAATATCACCTACTATCAATAATACATGAATCCTATACAAAATGAGTAGGCGCTGATAAAGCCAAACTGTGACAAAACATAATAGAAGACACTCCTAACTCTAACTTTTCTCCCAAATTAAAGTAGAAACATGTCATAGGGTAGGAAGTTAGAGACAGGAGTGTGACCACCCCAATCTCGCGCAGTGGTGGTGGATCCGAGGTCGCCACGTGATGGCCAAAGATTATCTAAGGAGTTACCACGCCGTGGCCTCCATCTCGATGGGCAGAAATACGCGGAGACCGAGGTGACTCATGATCTGGCAGAGTACGTATGACAATGCTCTATGGTCTTGACTCGATCAATCTCTGGTCCACTGATGCCTGTGGTAGTGGCCAATGAACAGACAAAGATCCATAACAACCGCGAGCCTCTCGAACCGACATGAACGTGCTCCGAGAATGTCATGGCCAGATACGCGACGGCCGGTGTCGGCAGGTGGCCGGTGGTCGGCAGGTGGAGGAGGAGATGGAGGAGACAACCTCGCACCGGGTCTCTTCTATCTCTACCTCGGGAAAGACGATCATCTCTCCTCCGGGAGTCCTCGCCTCCTCATCCGGCACTCTCCGGTCCCATCATTGGAGGAGAAAAGAATAGGCATCACCATGGCTTTCCATAGACAAGGACCCGAGGGCATCTGATCCTCTCTCGATACTGGCTCCTATGGAAAGCCCATGCTCCAGACCGCCTGCAGAGGTCGCAACAACAAAGGTATACTCAACCAGCCGCTCTCTTGCGGTGGACCTTATCTTCAAAAATGCAGCAGGAGTGTCATCACCAACCCAGGGATCGAACCGCGTATCCCTTCCGAGATCTCGCCGGGATGCAGCCTGCAGTATGGCCCCTATGCCGCACGAGGCCGATGGAAGAGGGGCCGGTCCGGGGAGCCAGGGATCAATGAGAAGCATCTGTGGGCGGGAGCTGCCTCCGAAAGAGCATGTGTCCCGTCGAGTGTCACGCAAGAATGAGGACCATCTCCTCTGTGGTCTACTGAGCCAATCTCGATAACCAACCTTCCAGAATTGGCTCGTCACGCGCCCACGCAAACCCTCGGACATATGTCCGCCCGCCCGAGCACTCCGGCCGATCATCACTGAGCAAATCGGAGCTCCAAATGGACTCGACCTCCCCGGGAAGTCATGGGAGGGTAAAAACTAAGTACCACCGGTAGCTAGAACCCGCCGCGGTGTCATGAATCCAAGCAGCCAGGAGCAATGTGCAATCACCGCGATGGAGTCTCAACGGGTCAGGCTGTCGCCTGCACAAATACGACCTCCATGGAAATCTCCTCGGGCGTGGAGCCCGACGCTCCCGGAATCGGTCCCAATGCGTCATCGGTCACTGGATCCGGCAGCGACAATCGTGATGAGGTCTCTCACGCCGGGTTCCAAGGCACTCACGAGGCCTAGATGATGAGGACTCCCCCGGGCCTGATGTACGGGCCCGCTTGGAGGGCCAGGCCCTCCTGGATCGTCTCTGAGGCACTGGGGAGGGGGCCCGAGGTCCCATCCTCGTCTGGTACCTCCTGAACCCCTGAGGCTCCTCCGGATCGCCGACTACCGCAGCTGCTCGCCAACCGCAGTAACCGAGAATGGGCACGGGCAAGCTTCCCGTGAGTGTCCGACTTCCATCTCCCGAAAGTGTTGAATCTCGACCGGGCTCGGTGGCTGGGCGACCCCACCCCGGTACGCACTTACACCGCCGTCATCGTGACACGAGGCGTAAGGGTGGTTTACTACGCTGGGGAAGGTGCCAGTGGTGCGCATTACGTAGATCGGACTACAGTGGCTCAAACTGCATCACCCGCAAGGCACGAAACCGATCCAGGCACGGATCGCCGACCGTGGCTAAGGGAGACAGGCACCGGAGCGCTAGAATGGCCGGCACGCGCGGCGGTTCGTGGCAGGCCTCGCCCGTGACGGGCGGCGGGGCTCAAGACACCGGCTGCGGAGGATGGCACCGACCGTGGCACGGGTAGCGCCGCCAAGAGGGTGGGCGGCAAAGTGACGGGGCAGGCGCGAACAGGAGGGGCACCGTCGTGGCCTCGTGGCTATGGCTCCTACAATGGAGCCTGTGGCTGGGAAGGGATGAAATGAATTTGGAAAGTCCTCCTCCTTTTTATAGTAAGCCGCCAGTGTACCCGACAGCTTCGGGCACTTTCTCTATAATAGCGAAATCTGCATTCAACCTGCAATTAAAAACAATTAAAAGAAACAAAAATTTGATTTAGGCTAATTATAAACAAAAATCAAAATTAATTATTATTTTTAACGAAATCCTAAAAATAGAAATAAAATTAACTAAGGCTACCTAAAAAGGAAAGCTGCTAAATCGGGAAATTACTAAAAAGGGAAAGTTACTAAAAATAGAAACTACCGAAATTAATCAATTTTTAAACAAAAATCAAAAAAAAACTTTTGAGCTGCAATTTGGTTTCATTTGACACCAAATCAGCTCGATTTTACCAACTCCATCTACGGGGGTCACGAGAGAGCTCCTTAACCCCTAAGTAGCGCTTGTGCTGCCCTTCATGCTTGGTCCCTTCGCTGATTTTCTTCTCACAGGTGATTTTGGGCCACTCAATTGTCTCTTACATGGACGATCGAAGTGGCAACTCCTAAATGAAATGTTTCATCTTGGTTAGCCAATTCTTGCAATTTATGGATCTTTGGCTTCCCTGCATTATGACCAACTGAGCATACTTCATTTCTTCCTTCCTCATCACCCTCCACTGGTTTGTGCTTGTACTCGCGAAAATGTTGAGCTCCAAATGTCATGTTGCCAAATGTGAGTTGCATGACTCCATTTCGGCAATTGATAATTGCATTGGCAGTGGCCAAAAATGGTCTTCCCAAGATAACTCCAAGACATGATCAGCCCACATGCAATTGGCCTCTATCAAGCACACTACAAAGTCTAACATTCCGGTAGTAGAATTTGTTCACCTCACCAACACATCTCTCAACTATTCCCTTAGGAATTTCTACCCATCTATCACCAATGACAAAAAGCAGGATGCTTGGTAGGTTTTACTCTCTCCTAAACCTAACCGCTTATACACCGAGTATGGCAAAGAGTTTACATCAAGTTCTTCTAAATCGAGCAATGCCTTATCTATGCAAGTCCCCTCCAATGTTGACTGGAAATTGTGGGGGATCCCGATCCTTATATTTGATCAATTCTTGCTTTGATTGGTAAGGCACCGACTTGCCCTGCTAGGTAGCTGGGCTTCTCTTCCTCAATGCCCAATCCTTTCTTGACTGTGCATAGGTCCTTTAAGAACTTTGCATAAGTTGGGACTTGCTTAATCATGTCGAGCAGTGGAATGTTTACCTTCACTTACCTTAGCACCTCCCAAATTTCAGCTTGGTTTGGGATTTTTTTCTTGCCTTGTAGTGCTTGGGGAAATGGAGGGGGCATGCTTCTCTTCACTGGGTCTTCACTGATGACTACCCTCTCGTGCTCAAATTTTCTTTTCAGATGTCTCTTCAGCAGTCATGGGCACTGGTTGCTCTACTTCCCTTCCACTCCTCAGAGTGATTATGGCCTTCACTTCATCCATCCCTGAATTGCTGGATGAACCTACCTCATGGACCCCTTTTGGATTTGGCAATGTTTGGGAAGGGAACCTTCCTCTCTCTGCACTTCCGTAATATTGTCGATCTTGTGATTGAATAATGCGAAAGTTATCAATTTTCTGATTTAGATTGCTCTCAAGCCCATCTATTCTTTTGCTCAAAGGTGGCTTTCTTACAAAGATCAATTCTTCGCGGCCAATTGTGCATTGATTCCCTTGCCTTCGACAAATTGCCTACCACCTTGCTCAAATTCAAGATGGCTTGCTCAACCGGGAGAAGGCGGACGATGGTGGTCGTGGGTTTAGATGAGGAACCAACCGGTTGTTTGGCACCCGGGGCACATAGGCAGGGATTAGGTTTCCGTGGAGAGGTTAGGTGATTTTTCCAATTGGAATTGTAGGTATACTGCATGGGGCATTGGGTTGTGGCTTGTACTGACCTACAACATTTGCATATTCGACATCAAATACTTCACTGACAAGGGTTTGACGATGTTCTCTGATTAACAAGAGTTACAACCGATGAATGGGGTGGGTCACAAAGGTTTTCAACACGCCGCACATCATGGAGCCTTTCCTTCTAGCTCTCCACCTTCCTAGCCAGGGCCTAGGATTTTTGCTTTATTTCCATGTCCTCTCGAAAGTGTAAAATTCCCTCCCCTTTGGTGCCGAGGGCCCCATTTTCTCCACCTCTCTAGTTTTGGTCATCCCAACCCTTGGAAGTTTCAGAGCCATAACTCAAGAAATCCATAGCTTCATCTGATTTTTACTCAAAATCGCTCCACACATGGTTTCTAGCAATTGCTTCATGGCAGGGGACATACCATTATAGAAATGATTCACTAACATCCAGGTGTCGAAACCATGATGTGGACAAGCACTGATGGTCTCCATGAATCTCTCCCAGCATTGGTAGAATTTCTCATTGTCAAAGGTTGAGTAGGTATAGATCTGTCTCTTCAAACTGTTGGTCTTTGTGGCACTGAAGAATTTCTTCAAAAATTCAGCTTGAAGATCGGCCCAATTTCTAATCGTTCTAGGCCTCAGTGAATTGAGCCATATTTGGCTTCTGTCTCTTGGAGTGTCGCGGGAAATGCTTTCACTGAAAGCAAATCCATGCTCATTATACCCTCCTTAAAAAGTTGTGCATACCTCCTCAAAATCTTTATGTGTGAATATGGATTTCATTCTCCATACCATGAAATGTGGGAAGCTAAGGACACTAGGTAGGGTCTCATCGCATCCCCGCCAGGAGGCATGATTTGCAGCGCGCACTCACTCTGTGAGGGTGTATGTGTTCCTCACCGACCGTATGTCGCTTTCGATCTCATAGGGGGTGCTTGTTGACTTTGCTGTTCCTCAGGTAGAGGATCCATTTGGTCATTGTGCACACTGATTTCACAACTTTGTTCAATTGGTGCACTCACTCTTTGCAGTCTACCTGATGTCCCTCTGTCCTAGTGCTGCATAAACACTTGTTACACAAAATGGGACACAACAAAGAATACAAACAAAGCTTGGCAAAAAGGTCAGTGTTAGTTAAAACAAAAACTGACTGTAAGAAACAAAAACAGTGCAGTGACTGCTAAGTGAAGAAAACTTGCGCTCCCGCATTAACTTAATTCAAAAGGATCGAAGGTCACCAATACTTGTAATGTGGCTTTACAAGTACACATCAACTCATCATAATGAAGTTTGGCACCATCCCCGGCAACGACCCCATTTGATTCATGCCACGAAAAGTGATGAATCAACAAAATTTATATTCCTGTTCCTCCCACGCCGTAGTCAAGCTACCGCAAAGATACTCGCCTGTGTGGCCGAACACGGACGGGTTTTCATCCCACGAATGATTAGCATCGCGTTTTGAAAATGGTGAGGCTCGCTTGATTTTCGGATTTTTGTTAAAAACAAAGGGGGCTGTGGCGTTCACCGGACCGACCGTAATGGCTTAATGAAAGTGTGAATGGTAACCTTTGAAGGCTTGGGTCACTAGCTTGACAACATGGGGGTATTACAAGGTCCCTGGTTCTTTCCTCGCATTAAAGGCAAATGACATATAGTCAAAAGCCAAAACCGGATCTTGCTTTAGCTATAAACCTAACCCTAAAAAACCACTCCTATTGAGTCAACCCAAGTACTAACATTCAAAGTCCCATTCACTTTGAACCCTAGCATTTTAACCTCATTCCCATGGCTCGAATGACATCTGAAGAATGTCAAGCAGCATCTACCATTAAGAATGCATCGAACCATAAAGTACAAAAGTATTGACTAAAGGAAAGCACATTAAATGGCATTAAAACCCTAGTTTGGAAAGTTGGGAACCATAAATGCAAAGATTCAGAATATTCAAAGCATGAGGAGTAACTCGTAATAACCCCAAAACCAAGCTAGCAACCCTCTTCAAAGCTAAGGAGGCTTGGGGCCTAAGCATCCCTTGAGTTGTCATCCTCAAGGGGGTGTTTGGCAACCGAGAAATGAAAGAAAGAGGAGAGAGAAGAGAGCTAATAGAACCCTAAAATGAAAGCCGCTGGAAACCCAGATTAAATTGAAAAGTTTCTTAGGGTTACAAAAAAGTGGGGGTTTATATAGTCCAACCCAAGGTGTGAAAATACAAAAATACCTAAAATATGAAATTACATAAGGGTCAAAATAATAATACATCAAAACGTGGTCGTTTGGGATCAAGTATACTAAAACACGGCCGAGATTCTCGCTATGCAAATCTCCGCTGAAGAGAGCGAAATTCCCGCTATGCTACGGGGGGGCCCTCGCATGCTTCCAGCGAAATCCCACGCAGGATAGCTAAAATGGGAAATTTCGCTATCACCGCGAATCGCTAGCTTAGAAATTTCGCCAGCCTAATAAATTTTGTGAGATAAATGGAATTGAAAATTTCACTAGGCACAAGAATTTCGCTTAGCTAGCGAAATTTCGTCAGCCTAGCTTGGGTGTTCTTTAATTTTCGCTAGGGATTACGGTATTTTTCATATGATTGCGAAATTTTCGCTATGATTATAAATTTTCGCAATCCCAAATAAATTTTCGCAATCATAGCGAAAAACCCGGGATTGCTCCCTGGCCTCGCTTTGCTCACCAGATCCTTCACTTTATTCATCACTTTGCCTTCAATTCCTTCATCGAATCTTGATATTTCTATCACTTCAAAAAATGCGAAATCATCGAGGATTCGCAATCAATACTTTCACAAGAAGCTAAGCTGCTTGATTGAAGTTCTCAAAAAACCTCGCAAAACTATCCAAACACCGAAATGGAATTAGTGAAACTAAGTGGACCTGCACACATCAATTGGCTTAATTGATATGATTAGTGCGCAAAAAGCACTCAAAACCTATCTTGAATAGGGCTCAAAATAGCACTTTTTGGGTACTAATCAATTAGTTTGAGTGTTGTGCATCCCAACTTCTTGGATGAGCACATTTGATATATGGGCTTTCCTTAGTAGGGTACTTTCGAGACTGATCATTTGTCCTCTTGGATCAATGGATTATTAATGAGATGGATTGGATGATGGTTGTCGAGCTTGAGATAGTCCTTATAGCAGTTGGAGCCCTTACATACTGGGGCGTATTTCCCTATTTCGAGAGTATCATATTCATACAAGGATTGATTAGGTTTCGTTGGAGAATTACTTCAGTTCTTTAAATTACCATTGATCGATGTTTTGGTGCCATTAGTGTTATACATTAACAGATAATGCCTTCTCATTACGAGAGCTTTTTTGAGTGGCACATGGACACTTCATCATATTTTTGAGCTTGATGTCATTCTTCAATAGAGCACTTGATCAACATCTCACTATTCTTAGTTGCGTATTTCAGATGTTAGGGTGGTGGTTGCATATGTGAGTCGGACAATACATGTCTTATTTTCTAATAGAGCATTGATAGACTGAGTGACTCTTCAGTATTAGGGTTTCATTTTTGGATTTGCCATCAGGGCACTATTATAGGATGCAGATTTCGACACCATCGAGGATTGATCTTTATATATACACTTAAACATGAGTTTGTAGCATTTTGTTGATGTAGAGTTGGATAGATTTAGAAGTGTGCTTGATTATCATTTGACATTGGGGTATACCCCCTTCAAGATTATCATGACTTATGTTAATTTCATAGTCACTTGATCCATTTGTTATTGCTCATTAGCTACTGCACTAGGGCATACCCCATTCATAGAGGTTATTGATACCTTCTTTGGTTGACTTCTTGGACGTTTGATTGGTGTATCGATCTTTGTGAGTCATCGCTTAGAGTTTTCTTCTTATAGATATTTTTTATAGGGGCATCCTAATGAGTACATTTTGTACTCATTATATCCCTACATTTTGGGTAGTTGATGAGTCTTAAACTCATCTATTTTTAATCCATTTTTCTGGCATGTTTTTAACAATTTCAGCTCTATTTGTATGCCAATTTATGGAACATTCACCAACTTTGTGTTTTGCAGGTGTCAATTGAAAAAGGAGAGAAAACAAGCAGAAAAGAAGCGAAAAAATGGAAACTACAGTAGTCTTTGTCGTGACACAATTTCAAGCAGGCCAAAAGAACTATGTCGCAGCTAGCAGCTATACGTCACAACAAAGTCAAGGATAAACTTCAGGCATAAATGGAATCTTTGTTGCGACAAAGAGTTCTATGTCACGACATTGCTAAAGAAGAATGAAAAGAAGATTGTCGCGATAGTCCTTAACTTTGTCACGACAATGATCAAGGTAGAGAGCAAAGGAGCTATGTCACGACAATATTTCCTGTGTCACAACATAAGAAGCTGAAGACTAATAGATGAACTCTTTCGTGACAAAAGATAATTTTGTTGCGACAGAAAATGCCAAGAATACAACACAAGTCAACTGAGAGAAGTGTTTTTATTTTTGCGACAAAGTCTTCAAAACCAAGCTAGCTTAAGGAGGAATTTCTATCGCAACAAAGAAAATCCTGTCGCGACATAACATTCAGAATTCACAACTAAGGGCAACAAAATCTCTGTCGTGACAAAGATTATGTCTGTTGTGACAAACAAACAGGAAGGAGGTGAATTCTCTATCGCGACAAGGAATTGAAGAGCAACACAAAAAGAATGGCGACAAAGAAACTCAAGTTGCGACATAGTAAAGAAATGAAGGCAGAATCTCTGTCGCGACAGAGAAATTTTTTGTCACGACAATATAAGCTATGGAATGATAGAATTCTGTCACGATAGAATAAAATTAGGTTGCGATAGAAATAGAAGGAGAACTAAGATTAGCCAAATCAATGCATGTCGTAACAAATAGCTTAGCAAGCGACAAGAATCAGAGAAGAAAAGTCTATCGTGGCCAAGGGGTTTCCTGTCGCAATAGAAATTGCTAAGGACTCAAAGAAATTATGTCACGACAGAGTTAACAGGCTGAAAAATGAAAATGTTTATCGTGACAAGGAAAATTAGGGGTTAAGATGTATACTAGAAGCAGAAGGATTATTGAGAAGTTGGTTGCAAACAGTTTGCGTCGCACACAATACATTCCTAGGCTATGATAAGAACAAGATTGCTACACCAAAATTATGTCACAACATTATCAAAGTTCCGCCGCGACTGCATCCGCGAAAGAGCTCATAGCACAGTTACATAAGACCGCGATATTACGATAGAGGCAAAAAAAAAAAAAAAAAAACTGAAAACTTTGTCGTGACAGAACTTTCTATGTCGCGATAGAGTGACTAATTTGGGCCAGAATTTTGGAGATCCACAACACAATTAATGAAGTGTAGCCCAACATTGAGAAGTTCTGGCAACAGATGGTCAAGGGCAATCGTGCCCACTTTCCGCACTCAGATTTATGTCTAAGTAGTTGGAGACTCCTGTATATTTTATTTTTCTTTATTTTCTTTTTAGTAGAGTTAGTTTCAGTAGAATTTCAATGTAGATTTTAATTGGTATTCTTTTAGATTTCTGGATTTGGGTATTGAATTGAAGTGCAGCTTCGAGTTGGAATTTGTTTATAAAATCATCTTTCTCATTACTGTATGATTTCAAATGGAGGATGGAAGGTTTCTGGAGTTCATTTATTTCAGCTGCTCATGATTTCCTGAATTTTCCTCCCGATCGCTTAGTCACGATATGAGCGGAACCAGCTTTGAAAGTCGAGCTCTTCGAAAAATGGTCAATGATGATATTCATATTTATGCATAAGGTGGAAGAATGCCTTAATTAGAATTCTTGAATTTATTTGATTGGTTTTGTTCTTGAATTTATTTGTTCCCAAGACTAGTATCAAAATTCCAAGTAAGGTCTAGTATCTTACTCGATTTCTAAAGAGGCCCTCCGAAAGTGATGTATGGAGAATCTTGAGAGTATAGAGCTGTTCTTTGTGGGTATGGTATACTAATACTAAGGAACTAATGAACTCTGATTGGTTACTCAAATAGATTACCAACTTACTCGTAATTTGAGGATAGTTGAATGAAGTATTAGTTTAATCAATAAGAGGTTTCTTCTCTTTCCGATGAACTGATTTTGATCTTTTGTTAGCAAATATCTAATCAAGGAGATGGAAATTTTCATAAGAAATGAAGGATGAGGTGTCAATCAAATTGGAGAAGACTTGCAATATCCTGTCTATGAGGGCAAGAATTCTCCAGTCCTAAGATATGGGTATGAAGTACTGAAAAGGAAAAATACTTAAATCTTATAAAGAGGGTTACAAAATTGCGTTAATCGATTAGGAATCATGTCCTCGTAATGAATATGAACCTTAATCAGTGAAAAGTATGGTTAAGGGAGAAATCCAAACTATACTACCATGCATCTTTGACAAACTCAGTTTTCCAATTTAAGGCTGAGTTATGAATCGATAAGATGCAGGAATTGATTATCACTCATCGATCTATATTTAGTTTTGTCTCATTTAGTAGATTCCCAAACCCATTTTTATTAAAAATTATTTTCATGTATATTAAGGAATTGAATCTAGAACTAAAATTCTCTTTAGTCATCTCATCATCATAACAGTAGATTTAAAATAGTAATGATCTTGAGGGTTAGGTAGTTAGTCTTTTGATTTCATCATCATTCTTTCATGGGAAACGATATTTGACTTTGGGGGCCGACTTTTATTACTTGTACAACCTGTGCACTTGCAGTAATCAAGACCAACTCAATTTTTAATGAATACATTTTACAAAAGAAGCTAATCACTCTTCTCATCTACACAAGAAAATGGCTAACAAGTTTTTGGCATAGTTGCCAGGGATTGAATAGTTCTTGAGTGGCAGTACGAGAAATTTGGCATACGTAGCTAGCATCATACAGTTTGGTTTGTAACAAATTTTTAGCGCCTTTACCGGGGATTAGCTAATAGTCCTTTGGTAATAGTGTTATTAATTTGTGTATATATATAAAAAGGTCTTAACAGTAGTTTTAGAGTGTTTTTAGTTTATAAATAAGTATTTTTAATGCTATTTTTGCTCATATTTGCATATAGGTACAATCCTGAGGCATATGGAGTATTATGAAGCAAATTGGAGGCTATTTGAAGCTCAATTGGAGCAAACGGGAGTGAAGTGCAAAAATAACCTTCACGTCGTGACGTTGGTGCACCACATCATGACATCAACATGCACCCACGTCGTGACGTGGCTGGGACTTCAAGCTAGAGACAACCTGCATGTCGTGACGTCCGTGGCACCACTTAACGGCGTGACTGTAGCCTAGCCCTAAGTTCAGCCCATTCAAGCCATTGTTCGAGGGACCTATATGAAGAATACTTCAAGGGTTTTTTGTAAGGAGCCTGGTTCTCGTTTAGAGAGGTAGAGAGCATGAAATAAGCCTCTAGGGTTTCTAACCCTAGGGCAAGGCTCTTGGAGCAAGAGGCTTGAAGGAGAAGAAGATTATTTTATTTTTTCTTGTTCTTCTTTGGTTGTATTTCTCCACATCATGTTATGATTTTCATTTATGGGGTTTTAGATGTAGTTTAGTTGTGATTATTGTATTTGAACACTGTTTTGTCTTTTAATTGATAGTTGAAGCACATTTCTATTAAATGTCCTTTTCTAATCTTCATGTTCAATCCGAGATTTGAGAAGTGAGGATTGACTTAGACATGTTTAGGACATCACATTTCACCATTGAAAAGAGATTCTCATGGGTTTTGTGTGGTAATTATGGTTTCCTGGGTTCATTACGCTTTTAGAGTTTTGGGGTTGAGTAGAAATGCAAAATACCTAAACCCTAGGAGTAGATTGTGGGTTATCAAAAGAGATCCATACTTGCAATAGTGAGACTTACCATTAATAGGTGATTAGGATATTAATTAAGGGCAAATTGGACTCTAATGCATGATTGAGATCTAAACCCTAGGTTTTTCCATTTTATTTCACATCTTTGCACGATAGCTTAGGATTGCAGTTTGTTAGTTGTTTCCATCTTCAATTCATCATCCAGATAAAGATAGGATTTACCCAATTTCAGTACTTAGTAACCCTTTTCCTTGTGGGATCGACACTCTTACTTTCATACACCATATTAATTGATACGACACATGCCCTTGTGTATAATTGGCGTACATTATTTTATTTTACACGCATCATGCCTACTATCAAGTTTTTGGCGTTGTAGGGGAATAAATGCTTTTTAGTAATATTGATACTAAGTGATCCTTCTTTACTTTAGATTTTTTTTCCTTGTTTTTCTTGTTTGTGCATATCTTTTTATCTTTGTTTTATTTTCTTTGAATTTTTTTTTGTGTTTATGTTTTGTAGGTTTTGATCACTATCGACCTTTTCGTGGAATTGACAATGGAAATGTCCCTTCTTACTCAACAACTAAGAGTGAGCCAAATAGTCAATGAGCATCATCAAAGAGTCAAAAGTCAAATGCGGAGCCCATAAATGTCTATGCATCATGTTTGGTATGGATGTACCCCATACTTGAGCAATTTTAATATTGGATGGGACCATCATTCGAGCACATCATGGGAAGAGAGACAAGATACATCCCATTCCCCACATGTCAAAAGACCAAGATTGGAAGATACCATAACTAAATTGGCTAGGTCAAGGGATGAAATGGAATATTCTAGAGCTCAAATGGCCAAGGTAAGTTTAGAGAAAACTATGGTTGAAGTGAGAAGATCTCAAGCTGATTTGGCCATGGTCCAAGCTAAAAAAGAAATCTTAATGAGTGATATGGACTATTCTTAAGTTGGTTTGCCTAGGTTTTATGCTAAAAATGAAATGTATCAACCTCCATAAGAGGAAATATTTAACCTAGAGGTAGCCATGGCTGAATTAAGAAGAGTTCAAGCTGAATCGACAACATCTCAAGCTCAATTCATGGAGAAGGTGCACACACCTTCACAAGAGGAGTCAAATTTTGAAAGTAAAGTGAATGAATTAGCCATCAGAATGGCTAAATTAGCTAAGTGTAAGGCTGAATTATTCAAGGAAGGGGCACACACTAATGTTCAAATTCATCCCATACCACTTGAGAGCTTGAAAAAGAAAAAGACTCCAAGGGCCACTTTTTATACTCAAACCAAAAATGGGATACATCAACATCTACAAGATGAGGGAATGAGTATACAAGAGCTAGTGGCCTAACACAGAAGGAGGAGAAGAATATGGCTAAAATGTCCTTTGAAGGATAACATGAGAACTTGCCAATCTTCTTGAGGTGATTGAAGAAGAAGATTCGAGCTACCATGAGGATGTCAACTCAAGAAGCAAGGAAAAGCTTGAGAAAATTACAAGAGAAGATGATGATGCACAAGATACAAAGACCTTAGTTGTAATGGAAGATGAGCTAACTTCTCCAGAACCACATAAAATGATAAAATGTGAAGTACTAAAGACTATTCCAGAGATGGCTCCATGGGGTGACATGCATGAAGAGTAAAAAATTGAGGAAGTAACCCCCCATGTCCAAGGTGGAGGAGTGCATTATTCAGTTGAACAAGGAAATGAGAGCTACCATTGTGATCCATAAAAAAGAATATAAAAAAAATAAGATCGTGGAAGATTATGTGCCTAAGATGCTATTGAAGCACAACTATCGGTTCTTTAGAATGGATGGAGGAGGCAATTACCAACCTATCCATAGTTGGTAGAGTCGAGCAGTTGGATACATAATGTACGACATTTATATAGGGTTTTAAGCCCCTCAGCTCATGTTTTGCTTTCATTTTGTGCAGAATAGGTGCTTTTGACCTTTTCTACCGTTTTTATGCGTGTGCAAGTTTTTCGATGTCCCGTGCACATTTTCATAGTGGTTTGGTTCCAGAGAACAACTGTAGATCATCGTTGTCTATTATAGCCGCCGTCGGGAGGCCCCGGGTAGTTCTAAAGTGAAGAGGACCAGTTGTGGAGGTAGTGGATTCTTGGTGTACCACATTTGCGATAGGTACTTACATGCGGTGGAGTAATATTCAGGTACCAAAATCTAATGAATGCGGTACCCCAATTTTGTAAGACACCGATTGCACTTTTGATCTAGGCACCAACATGCGATCTCTACAAGATTTGAGCGAAATTTCAATCTTGGTGCAGAGACATATTTCGTCTTTTCGATCACCATAGGATCACTAATGAGGATTGTAAGCCCACCTTAGAAATGAATTAAGGGAGTTGATTCTAGGGTTTTATGCCTTTGGGTGTTTTCTTATTCTTTCTAGGATTTTTCCGCCAGAGTAGAGTACTTAGTTTTCTTAGATTCTGAGTTTTAAAGCATTTGTAATCTTTAGTTGGTTTGATATTAACTTGGTGTTTATTGAAGACTGCGCATTTTGATATCTCAACCTTTACTTGATGAAGTGTTATTTTTCAGTTCTCAATTACTAGTAGTATTCCAGCAATTATGAATCAATTCTCAGCTTTAATGGAGTTCTAAACCTCCATGATAGGGTTCTAAAGGTGGAAACTCACCCCCTTCAAGGTAACAACCCTCAATTCCTCTTTCGTGCTTCAATGGGATTTGTACGATGTTGAGCACTTGCGAAAACTCTTTTAAAACCTTAGTTTGGCATCTTCTTGACAACGTGTGAACGAGAGATTCTTGGTACACGTTGTGCTTGATCCTCAGTGCAAGCGGAGTCCCGAGCAAATAGTGCACGACAGCGATTGAAATTGTTCAATTATTCTTTGTCTAGAATCTTTTAAAGTTAAATCCTCATTGAAGACCATTCATCAATGGCTCTAGATGAGATTGTAAAGATGGAAGGTGGAGTGTTATCTAGTTAGTGGTGACGAAACCTAAGGATGTATCATTTGCCCTTAGTTTTTCTGATAGTTTAAGTCAATTAGTTAATAAATCATTCAATCCATGACCCCTAGATTTTAATTTAATGTACCCGATCATTGGAAAACAATCCTTGGGATCACCCTTCTAGTTTCTGATAGTTTAAAGTGATCCCGGTTAATAAATCATTCAATCGGAACCCCTTAGATTTTACTTTAATCGCGCATTCATTGGAAAAGCGATCCTTAAGGATCCCCTTAGGAAACCACTCACCAATGAAATGACACAATGGACTCACGGTATTATAATGCTTGGCGATAATGGTTCTACGGCTTGGAAATAATTTGACATAACAAAGAATAGCCAGAAGCATTTTTGGCGCCATTGCCGGGGAGTGGCGAGCACTCTAGTTGATCCAGAGAGAGCTAGTGGTAATTTTCAATTGCATTGCAAATCCGGTATGTTCTCTACCTTTTCTTTTTAATTCGTTTTCGTAAATAATATAAGTGGATATCTGTCTAGTTGGGGTAAGATTAGTTCATGTTGGTTTGGGCTCTCAACGAGCTGTATTTGACTTGTAAGAGTTATACCTCGAGACATTACAGAAGGAGTGCATGGTAAGACAGTTGTTTCAAGAGAGACCACTACACCTCAAATGGACCATCCAGAATCGATAAACACTTTTTTAATCCAAATGACCAAGGGTTTTTGGTAACCTGAACCCCATGAACCTCCACGACAAGGAGATGGCGTTGCACCGTCGGCAATCCTGGCGGCAGGTGGGGGAAATGTTAATTTTCAGCAAAATCAATATCGAGCTCCCCCTGCCCCTTTACCTAATGTGGAAATAACCCTTTGAAATGCAGCCTTAAGAACCCACGACAAACTCATGTATTCGCCTACTTGAAGAGGCTAACCAATTCCTTATGAAGTCGGAGATGATTCGTCTTCTCCCCATGTATCAAGGGGTCGATTCTGAGAACCCATACTCATTCATGAGGGATTTTGAGGATGTTTGCGATTCTTTCACGTCTACGAGTCGCCCCTCCATATAATTTGTATGGTTTTATTCCATTCTCTCTGAAGGAGGCCAAAATATGGTTTCACTCTCTTGCTCCCCGATTGATTTTGCTTGGAAGAGCCGTGAATGAATTTGAATAAATTCTTCCCCTCCTTACGTCTTAATGCACTCATCTGACGATCGAAACTTTTCGAAGCGGGTGAACCTTTTGCTGTTGTATAGGAAAGATATAAGGACCTCCTCCACGCTCTCCCTCACCATGGTTTGGATGGTGGACAAATTTGTGCATATTTTCACCAAGGACTGTCCTTGAATAACAAACAATACATCCAAATGATGTGTGTGGGGGAATTCTATGAGAAAAGTGCTAGGGAGGCTATGCAATTTTTTGATACAATAGCAGAAAATGCTTGAACTTGGGAGACTAATACCTCCTTAGATACTGCTAAAGTGCATAGTAAACCTACAGGGGGAAAAATACATCACTTAAGAGAGAATGATGACCTGTAAGTGAAAATAGCCAACTTAACTAGGAAGTTGGAGGCCATAGAATTGAAAAAGGTGAATGAGGTAACTGTTATACCCCAGGTACCTTCGGTGCCTATGGGATTTGGAGTGGAGGAGCCATGCATTATTTGCGATATTGCTCATTGACCATTAAGCGCCACACAATCTTCCTCAGTCGAGGACGATCAAATAGAAACGAGCCAATTCTCTTAATTACCAAAGGAAGCCCCTTGATTCGCCATACTCATGAGACTTATAATCTCGGGTGGGGGAAACACCGAATTTTAAACTGGAAGAAAGGAGGCCATCAAATAACCAAGGCGAAACGAAAACCAAGGTTTTTGAATCAAGCTCCCCGGTTCCAATCAGGTCTCGAGTTTCTATGAACCACAACAAGGTTTTTCACCCTTTCTTTACCGAGAATCCAAATCAACGACTTTACCCGACCTCCATCACAAGAGAATTTTGGAGGACATTGTGATCTGAAGTTTGATTCAGACTCAACAATCCACTAACCTTTGAATTTGATACACTTTGAATGATGTGAGATCCCCGAATCACTAAGTTGACCTCTTCTATGGGACATTTCAGCAAGAAGGAAACTCCCTTCTCAAACCATCGAAACCCCGGGGGAGCGAAATAGTGTTGGAGTCTTAGGTCAAGCGATGTCACCTTTGAACATTCTGAGGCGTCACCAACTCTTGAAGTGGAAGAAACAATTGACATGACTTCATTCAGCCCAAGAACCCTGACAAAAGACATGCAAAATAAATCATTTCAGGATGATGAGGTGTCGATGACCTCGTGTTCTGGGCCGGATCGTTGTGTGATGTTGGAAGATAAAGACTTCTGTCTCATTTGCTCCATGCCTGTGGTTAAGACCTCAGAAGCGGGAGCAGATACTCTGAGAATCTATGGGGTTTAACTGGATCTGAGTGGGCATTTCTAACATTTGGATGCATTAAGAAAATTCTTCATATGCCAAGTTTTGAAAAGACTTGTGCACTATAAAGGAAATTAGGTGTCACGAGGATGCATTCTATCTTGAAGCGGTCCACCTCATGTCAGGAATAATTTTCCCCAATCTGAAGACACAGGAAGCCAGCTATTTCCATAGTAGTGGGAGGTCGAGTGGGATATGCTCTAGTGGACTTGGGAGCGATTGTTAACTTGTTGCCATACTTGGTATATGTTGAGCTAGGGTTAGGAGAGCTAGAACCGACTAATATCACCCTCTAGCTAGCTGATCGTAGTGTGAAAATTCCTAGAGGGATAGTGAATGATGTATTTGTGCAAGTAGACAAGTTCTACTTTCCTATGGACTTTGTTGTTTTTGACACTCAACCTGTGGTGAATCAAGGGACTCAGTTCCTAGTGATTCTTGGTAAGCCATTCTTGGCCACTGCCAATGCCATCATACACTGTAGGGGAGGACTAATGACATTATCTTTTGGTAACATGGCTGTTCAAATTTGAATATCTTCAATGTTATCAAGGAGATAGGGGATGATAAGGACGTTTGTGAGGTAAATATGATAGAATCTGTTGTGCAGGACTATGTAGATCATGTTTCATACGATGATCCTCTCAAGTCTTGTCTAGTAAGCCCAAGTTGTGTCGAGGAGATAACCACATCTGAATTGGAGTTTCTGCACTCCATAATTGAACACAGTGAGGTAAGGGAAGCAAATGGGTGGGCACCCAGGTTTGAGAAGTTACCACCAATTGAGGATAGAGTATTACCTTCGAAAGAGAAACCACCTAAGCTTGAGTTGAAACCTTACCATCACATCTCAAATATGCATTCTTAGGGGTAGAAGAAACTTTCCCGGTAATCATATCCTCCTCTTTAGAGTCAGATCAATAGAATAAACTTTTAGAGATATTGAGAACCCACAAAACTGCCATAGGATGGACAATTGCATATATTAAGGGAATTAGCCCCTTGATTTGCACACCAGAATTCACTTGGAAGAGGATGTCAAATTGAGATAGCCTTAGAAGATCAAGAGAAAACCCGTTCACACATACTTACTTGGCACATTTGCCTTTAGGAAAATGCCCTTCGGATTATGTAATGAACCGGGAACCTTCGAGTGAATGATAGAGTTTTAATTGATATGATATAACACATTTGGAGATTTTCATGGATGAGGATTTCTCTGTTTTAGAGATTCTTATGAGGATGCACAGAGAATTTAAGGTGGAGTGCTTTGGAGGTGTCGGAGAAAAGGATAGTCTTTGAATTGGGAGAAGCGTCACTTCATGGTGACACAAGGGTTGTGTTAGGACACATGAGTCTCGAGAGAGAATTAGGGGAGATAAAGCAAAAGTTGAGTTGATCTCAAACTTACCCACCCCTAAGTGTGTCAAGGATATATGATCATTCTTAGGTCATGCAGGATTTTATAGGGGATTCATTAAAGATTTTAGTGCCATAGCCTGTCCTTTGTGCAATTTTCTTGCCAAGGATGTCACCTTTGAATGGTCACAGGCATGTGAGGCGGCCTTTGATAAGCAGAAAACTATGTTAGTGTCACCTCCCTATCATGCGATCTCTAGTGGGACCTCTCTTTTGAGATCATGTGTGGCGCTAGTGATTATGCCATAGAGGTACGTATTAAGAGACAAAGGGAGGATAAAAAAAGCATTTGTGATCTACTATGCCACCAAGACTCTAGATTCGGCTCGATCGATTGACTACGAAGAGTTCTTGGCTGTGGTCTTTGCCCTAGAAAAGTTAAGGTCTTACATTATGGGGTCTCCTGTAACCATTTTCACTGATCATGTAGCGCTAAAGTACTTGCTCTCTAAGTAGGATACTAAGCCTCGGTTAACTAGGTGGATCCTACTCACGTCGAGAATTTCATGGATGCATTCAGGGATAAGAGGGAGTTGAGAATGTGGTAGCTGACCACATGTCTCGGTTAGTTCCGGAGACAACTTCTGAAGGCTTACCCATAGGCAACACTTTCCCTAATGAGCAACTTTTCGCTCTTTTCCACTGCCCATGGTATGCGAACATAGTGAACTATCTAGTGATAGGACAAATTCCATCCCAATGGACCTCTCAGCAAAAGAGGAAATTTTTGGTGGACATAAAAAAATACTACTTTGATGACCCATATTTGTTTAAGTACTGTCTTGACCAATTGATGAGAAGGTGTGTATCCAACGACGATCAAATTTGGGTACTCACTTTCTGTCACTCTAAAGCTTATGGAGGGCATTTCTCTGCTAGAAAAATGGCGGACTAAATCCTGCAAGCTGGTTTTTATTGGCCCACTCTTTTTAAAGATTGCTTTGATTTTTTCAAAACTTGTGCTCGATGCCAACAATTAGGAGGGGTCACAAAAAGGAACATGATGCCTCTTACTCCTATTTTAATCATTGAGATCTTCGATTGCTGAGGTTTAGACTTCATGGGGCCTTTCCCCCCCTCAAGTGGGTACCTGTACATTTTATTGGCAATTGATTATATTTCTAAGTGGGTAGAGGCCATTCCAACGAGAACTAATGACCATAAGGTTGTTTTGAAATATTTGAAAGAACATAATTTTTCTCGCTTTGGAATGCCGCGTGCAATCATTAGTGAGGGTGGGCTCCATTTTTGTAATCGACCCTTTAAAAATTTGTTAAAAAAGTATGGAGTCACCCACAAAGTTTCCACGGCATACCACCCACAGACCAATGGTCAAACTGAATTAGCCAATAGGGAGATCAAACACATTTTGGAAAAAACGGCTACCCTAAATGGCAAGGATTGGTCGCTTCGACTAACTGACGCTCTTTGGGCCTACCGTACTGCTTTTAAGAATATTCTTGGTACGTCTCCCTATAGGGTAGTTTATGGAAAGGCATGTCATCTCTCGGTGGAAATGGAGCATAGAGCTTATTGGGCCATTAAAACTCTTAATTTTGATTTGGTTAAGGCAAGTAAACAACGACTGCTGCAGATGAATGAGCTGGATGAATTGTAGCTTGAATCGTATGAGAGCTCACGAATCTACAAAGAGAGGCTTAAGCTATTCCACGACAAGAACATTGTAAGGAAGACCTTTGCACCTCACCAAAAGGTACTGCTGTACAGCTCTCGCTTGCACATCTTTCTAGGTAAACTCCGTTGTAGGTGGACCGGACCTTTCATCGTCAAGGTAGTTCACCCATATGGCGTAGTGGAGATTGAGAATCCGGAAAATGAGAAAATCTTTAAAGTCAATGGTCAGCGCTTAAATCCATTTCTAGAGAACTTTAAACACCAGGAGAGTAGTGAGGAACTGGTAGATCCGCTATACCGGGATGTTCCTTCAGTGTAATCTCTATCCTACCCTTTTTGTATATAGTTTTGTTTTTCCTTTTCTTGCATTTCTTTACGCTTCATTCATTTTGTTTGTATTTTTGTTTTTAATAAAGGAGAGTCCAACCCTGATGTACCTAGTATTTTTGTCTGTGGGGTGTATCGTCAGTGCATTGAGAGCAATGCCTATTTCCATGGTGGGGGTGGGCATACACTAGTTAGAGCCATTTAAGTGCATGCTATTTGGTTTAATTCAGTGTTCTTAGGGGGTTAAGTGCATGCAATTTTTTCAATTTTCGGCTCTTTTGAGTATGGTACTTGACCTGTGTTGTATGCAACCGCATGACTGTATGTATGCACTCCATATAGTTTCACTGCACATACACAATAACAAGCATGCACAATTTTTTTTTTTCATATTTGGGACCATATTGACCCAATTCTTTTCTATTCTCCAGAGTCAATCTTGACTGGTATCACTCTCATTCATGAACTACACAAGTCATTGATTTCCTACCCCAAGCTCATTTTTTCTTGCTATTGCTTTAGCTTGTGCATTGTTTTAGCATTCCTTGTCAACTACATGCATCTTATTCTTTGAGGAACATCCATACGTAGTTGAAAGATGATTTTAGGCCATATTTTCTCTTTTAAACTTCTAAACCATACTGAGTCAACCCTTTGCACCCTTCTTGAGCCTTGAGTTACCAGTTATGTTCGAACCTTAGGATTCTTTATCACGTGGAGTACGGATGACTCCAAGGTAAGCATGAAGGTGTCGAGAGAGTGTAGTACACAGTTTAGCAAACACAAGTCAATTTGGAGGGGGTATGAAGCAGTGAAAGAAGCGAGCATACAGTGAAATCCAAAATGTAGAAGTATTAAAAATTTTTGTAAAGTGAATGCCGTTACCTCACAAAAGTGGTACTAGTACGAGTGAAAAAGAGTGAGCGAGTAGCATAGTGGTAAATTTACCCGACCACGAAAAATCGATGAGTACACTTTTGGTACTCGTACCGCTATGCGTGAATGGGCTATTTGAAGAGCCTTTTCTCCAAATTTTGAATCACTTTTCATATCATGGCCCTCGACTCATGAAGAGAGCTTCTTCCTCACTTCTCCTGCTCACCAAAGCAAACCACAGGTGATGGTTCACGTAGAGCGGCGATTAATTAGACCCATGGTGAAGCAGTGCTTTTCTCTTCTTGAGCATGCGAATGATTTTCTTGTGTTAGTATGGATTGTGTTGGGTGGCTTTGGGTTGCGGTTCTTTGTTCCTGGTTGGTTAAGGCATCCGCTACGAGAGGTATGGGGAGGAAGGTTTTGAATGATCTAGAAATGGTGAGTCCGATATTGCTGGAGATAAGTTGTTGGGAAACTTTTGTGTGTGTATGGGCTATTCTCGCAATATTCACCATTTTGGCCATATCTATGGCAAGATCGGAATTTCTTGGGAAAGGAAAGAGAATTTTAGCTCTTCACATGGAATTGGTAGGTAAAAAGAACGAAGAGCTGCGAGTGTGAAAAAGGAAAAGGGAAGAAGAAAGGTTCCTCATCAGAAAGTGAGGAAGAAAGTGAGAGCGAAGACGAAGAAATTAAGGCTATGTTTGCTGAATCATCGGAATCCGAGCGAGAAAGGTGGGTCTAGTCAGTTGAAAGGCGAGGGTTCCACTGTGAGCGGGGAATGAAAATTGAAACGTTTATGTTTACTCACCCCATTCGTGTCGTTATTCAAGATCAGAATCTGCAATTTGTCGGTGAGAGTAAAAGGCTATTTGCCATCCATTGTCAGGAAATTTATTCCAACTTGAGAAGAGGTGAATGTGGATGCCTATTTGGAATTCTGATTTCGAGGAAGCCGATTAATGGTCAGCCACGACTCGTCGCTAGATAGGCTAATTATGTTCGCCACTACCTTTTATGATGGAGCCTTATCCACTTTCGGGCTATTACGAGTTTGATGCTAATGTTTGCAAATACCATATGCACCAACCCGGTACCCATGGGGGGCTTTGTGCCTGAGGCTCATCAGGGAAATTAAAGCTGAGAGTAGCACGTTGATGAATAAGGTCATTCACAATATGATTGGGCCAAAGGGAAAGGAGAAGTTAACAAACAAAGAAGAAATCCAGTTCCTGTATAAGGTAATGACTAGGAAAATTATTGACTATGCTTTGGTAATATGGTGTATAATGAGGGACTTTCTGAGGTCCCCAACCGAGAACAGGCACATTCCTTTTCCAATCCTAGTTACAAATCTTGTGGAAGCTGTTGGGATAAGGGGTTCTGGTAGAGAAAAAAAGCTCTTCCTAGGCTAGGGCCCATTACAAACAAGACAGAAGCAAAAAGCTGAGCTGTTTCCATAAGGCCTTAGTCAGCACATCCCCATCCAGCTATCTCTGGGGCTTCATCGTTGTCAGCTCTTGGTTCGATGAGTACATCTCCTTTAAATAAGATGGAGCGTAGAATCAAAGGATGGTTTAAATGCATCCTGGGGAAGCAGAAGCAATTGGATCACAAGCTCTCTAGGCTTGAGAGTCACATCATACGAGAGGGGAGAGCCCTATTTGTTGTAGATGACCCTCACAATTTGGAAGAGGATTCGACTAATTTGGATAATATTGTGTAGATGAAGATGCATTCTCTTCGAGAGAGGAGAGCAGTAGCAGAATCTTGGGTTAGAATAGGGTGGTGTTGGTAATTGGTGAAGACCACCAGTATGTCATGCCAACACCCATTTTGTTTCTGTAAACCCTATTTGTGTAGCCCATGGTCATTACAAGCCTAAAAGACCTTTTTGATTTTAGTTACTCAGGATGTTCCTTATTGACTTCTATGCATGTTAGCTTGCTTGGTTATGGTAAAATGTTTACAGTTCTAATGTAGTTCATTCCAGTTTGGTGATTTCATTGCAGCCTTATTTAAGATCTGTGGTCCTTTATATGAGAATTTTTGTTTTGTAATTGTTTGCTATTCTGTTCATTACACTTGGGACTATTAGTGCTCATATAAGTCCAAGTAGTTGCATACTCTGTAGGTTCTAGCACTATGTTCTTAATTGCTCTTTAGGAATCTTTCAATGCTTAACTGCTCTTGAGCACACTTTGTTGAGCCTCATAGTCAGTAGGCGTTACTAGTTGAATCTTCTTGGAATTTAGCAAGATGTAGATTTGGGGGTGTTGGATACATAATGTACGACATTTATATTTGGGTTTAAGCCCCTCGGCTCATGTTTTCTTTCATTTTTGTGTAGAATAGGTGCTTTTGACATTTTCTACCGTTTTTATGCGTGTGCAGGTTTTTCGATGTCCCGTGCACATTTTCATAGCAGGTTGGTTCCAGAGAACAACTATAGATCATCGTTGTCGATAACAGCCGCCGTCAGGAGGCCCCGGGTAGTTCTAAAGTGAAGAGGACCAACAATGGAGGCGGTGAGTGCAGGTACCACATTTCTTGTCTGGGGTACCCACATGCGGTGGAAGCCGATGAATGCCCAGGTGCCAAACACTAGTGATACTTAGGTACCCCATTGGTTTGTTGGAGCACTAGTGCACTTTTTGGTGGGTACCACTAGCGGCTCTTGGTACCAACATGCGATCTCTACAGGATTTGAGCGGAATTTCAATCTTGGTGCAAGGGCATGCTTTCGATCTTCGATCACCCTTCGAGATCACTAATGAAATTGTATTCAGCCCGCCCTTAGGGGCGAAATTAAGGAGTTCGGATTCTAGGGTTTTGGCTCTAACCTTTGGAGTGTTTTCTTATTCTTTCTAGGGTTTTCATAGAGTAGAGTACTTAGTTTTCTTCTGATTTTGAGTTTTTAAGAATTTGTAATCTTTCAGTTGGTTTGATAGCTTGGTGTTTATTGATAGACTCTGCGTTTTGGATATCTTAACCTTGCAATTGAAGTGTTATTTTTCAGTTCCCAATTACTAGTAGTGTTCCAGCAATTTTGAATCAATTCTCAGCTTTAATGGATTTCTAAACCTCCATGATAGGGTTCTAACGGTGGAAACTCACCCCCTTCAAGGTAATAACCCTCAATCCCTCTTTCGTGCTTCAATAGGATTTGTACGTGTTGGAAATAAAATCAAAACGCAGCGGAATTAGGTTTTAAAATTTTTCCAGAAAATCTTATTTTCGCAGGAACCATCTGAAACACATATTATCAAAGGTGAGTCGGATCTATACTGTTTATTATAGGTGATTTGTTGGGTACAGTAGGGTTGAAACAACTCTCACGCACCCGGGGGTCTTCGATTAGACCTCCTTACTTGAGGTGTGTGGGCACCCGATTCGAGACCAGTATTACACTCCCTAGTTTTTACACTTTAGATCTGCATACTCAACACATGAGGCAAGGGATCTCTGAAGGGAAGAGACTCTCTAGGAGACCAGGGTTTGGAAAAAACCTCCTTTTTCTTTTTCTTTTTCTTTTTGTTTCTCTTCTCTCAAAGACGACCACCACGGAAATATATCTCTGCTCGGGTTTTTATAGACGTTTCAAATCCTTATCAGATAAGGAAACGAATTAATTATATTTAATATTCTTAAATTCAAATCCTTATCGAGATAAGAAGCAGATAATAATATTTAATATTCTTAAATTCAAATCCTTATCGAGATAAAAATGAATTAATAATATTTAAATTTAATTCAAATCCTTATCGAGATAAGAAGCAATTAATTATATAATAACAATTCAAATATTATTACCACTCTGAATTATTTCCTTATTCAATGAAACAAAACAGAATTAAATTCAATTTAAATAACAATAATTGTTATTTGTAATTTAAAATAATCTCATCATTTTAAATTACTACAGAGAGTCTAATTTATTCCAAATCATGAATCGTTCATTGTAGTAATATAGGAGTGGAATTGGGACCCATGGACTGTAATTTCAAGCTCGATAAATTCAATAATTAATTAAACTCTTTAATCAATTATTTTAATTTATTAATTTAGGTATTCCACTAAAAACTTGAAATTGAACTCTTGTCATACGATATCGATTTACTCGGAAATTTAGAGTGTCCATTGATTTAATCATTACATGCGGTTCTATCCTCGAGAAATTGGTTCATAACTAGAGTCGAGATTGGGAGTACCCAGTTTGCCTCTAATTATATCTTGATCCTTAAGTTCCATTAATCCACTAGTGAGCAGTTAATTTATAAACTTGTTATAGAGCGCTGTATTGGGTTCAGGAACCTGACACTTAAGGGAACTTATTTGTCGACTTCCATAGGAAGGGTTGGATTCCATGTCCATAGTTCACATTCATTTTGCATACATCAATGGGCCTCCAAGACACAAGTATTGGGCCCATTTCATAACCGACTTTAACCCGTGACTCAAAGGCCCGATTGACATAAACGAGTCTATGGTTACTGGGATTGAGACTAATGTCATATGGTCATCTAGCGTATTTGTTTGAATTCTTGAGACAAACGATATTTAAAAGAATTATTTAGCGCCTTAGTCTAATCTATATAATCTTATTATATATGGAGCCTCCACTTTAATGTCGCCACAT
Source organism: Tetrastigma voinierianum (assembly GCA_016808115.1). Lineage (NCBI taxonomy): Eukaryota > Viridiplantae > Streptophyta > Magnoliopsida > Vitales > Vitaceae > Tetrastigma > Tetrastigma voinierianum. The sequence continues at coordinate 4,705,500 of JAEQBH010000911.1, read as the reverse complement.
TAGTGACCCGGATTAAGGTCACTTCATTCTCAATGATAGCGGACCTCCCCAGTAATATTTAATTTGAAGATCCTCAAACTTCAATTAATTTAATGAATGATCATGATTCCCATAAATCCATAACCTCAGTCCTCGTGTATAGTGTTGCTGCGAGGTTATGGTTACATTAATAAATCTGGGATTTTATGACGTTTCATCCATACATTATGCCGCAGAAAATAGCTAAAAATGTAATAATCGACACTTTATTAATTTCATAAAACATAAATTCAAATTCATGCTTTACAAGGCACTATCCCTAACAGTACGATGTTGAACACTTGCGAAAACTCTTCTAAAACCTTAGTTTGGCATCTTCTTGACAACGTGTGAACGAGAGATTCTTGGTACACGTTGTGCTTGATCTCAAATGACTAAGGGAGTGAACAAATGTCACGAGCAAGCGTTAAATTGTTCAATTATTCTTTGTCTTACCAGCTTTTAAAGTTAAATCCCCTCGAAGACCATTCATGTTGCTCCCCAGATGAGATTGTAAGTGAGAGGGTGGGTGTTACCTGGATTGGTGGTGGCCGAAACTAAAGGATCCTATCATTCGCCCTTAGTTTTACAATAGTTTAAGTCAATCGGTTAATAAATCATTCAATCCTGACCCATGATTTTAATTTTAATCTCACATTCATTGGAAATGATCACAGGATCACTGGAAACCACTCCCTATGGAAATGACCTATGGACTCCCACAGTATTATAATGCTTGATGATATTAGTTCCTACGCTTGGGAATAATTTCGGCACAACAAAAGACGAAGCATGAGCTATACTCTACAAAAATGGAGCAGCTTCTTGGGAGGTAACTTAAGCATTTCTTCTTCTTTTTCTTTACTTTTAGCTTTATGGTGATTTTAGGGTTATTTTGGGTCTTTATAAGTTCAATTTATTTTTATTTTTATGTATTTTAGTTGTCTTGTAGGTCCAAAGGCTCAAGACTATACCATGCACAGTAATGGAAGGCAATACATGAAGAGTATCCTTTGTGAGGCTAAGGTACTAGGTATTTCATATTCTTGAGCACTTAGAAAAAATTTCTAAAAAAATCACCCTCACGTCGTGACGTCTACTACAACATTTTAATATCTCTCTGTCATGTCATAGCGTCGACTTAATTTTTGAAAAATTGCTCTCTATCACGTCGTGACGTGACATTTTTTAAATCCAATAATGGTTTTTTTTTTTTTTACATTCAATTGCTGCAATTCGTCTCCCCAAGCTTTCTCCTCCCAAACTGAAGATCAAATTCGTTATTTGCATCTCCTTTTGCATTCCAACCATACTTCATCACCTCAAATCCACCACCAAGCTTCCTTATCAACCCTTGCAAGCTCGATTGAGTCTCCAAGCACATTTAAAGACAAAAAGGGCATATTTTTTTTTTATCATTTCGGTATTATACTCGGTTTGAGGGGTGCTGGATCCTGTTTTTGGTTGCTAGTGTAGTTGAGGTTGTTTTGGGGTGTAATTAGAGGATTTTAAAGGATCTAAACAGTGTTCGATAGTTCAAGGGATCATGCTTCCTACCAGGTGCTCGACTAATTGCATCATTGAGCTTTCAAAGGTTCTTGGTGAAGCCATAAAGCCCGTTCAGTACTAGTGTAAGAGGTATTGTCTCAGAGACTGTATTGTGAGGCATAGAAGTGGTGTTTGAAGTGAAATTTTCAGTGAGCAAGAATCCTTGTTGAGTTGAATTGATCTACCATGGAATCTAAGAAGCAAAGGTTGTCTAAAAGAGCTTCGAATACTTCTCCCCCTGAAGAGTATAACTATGAAAAGCTCGTCACTTTGGAAGCCTCAAGGAGGTACACCCTTATTTCTAGAAACAGAACCTTCATCAAGGAGATGAGCTTTGAACATACTGATGACTTCTTTGTGAAGGAAATGGCTACAAAGTGATGGAATGAGCTATGCAAACCACCAAAACCAACAACAATCTCAGTAGTCAGAAAATTCTATGCTAATCTTGTTGATCAAGGTTTGAAGAAAGTGTAGGTGAGGGGAAAATGGGTGCCTTTTGATAGTGAGACCATCAATGCCTTCTACAACCTACCTAAGGTGGACAATGAAGCTTATGAGAATTTAAGAAAATAGCCTAAGTACTTAGAGATTATCAATTGCTTGACCAACAGCCAAGAGAAGTGATCAATCATGAAGGGTAAGTGGTAAATTTCAAAGCTAAGGGTCTTCTCTACATCCCAAAGGTTTGGCATCACTTCAACACCTTAAGAATACTTCCCGCCACCAATGTGTGTGAAGTAACCAAGGAAAGGAATGTCCTCAACTACGCTATACTTCAAAACATCAGGTTTGATGTTGGAAAAATCATTAAGGAAGCTATATGGGACAACAACGATGGGAGGAAGAACCCGGGCTGCTCATTCCTTATCTATCAGTTATGTAAGAATTTGGGGGTAGAGATCTCAAACCAAGAGGAATGGCTTCACCCCATTAAGGCAATAGTTGTAAAGAAGAAAGGAAAGAAGGGATTACCTGAACCAAAGCCTATCATAGACTCTGGGAATGAAGCTACTAGTGAAGATGAACAAGGCAACGAAGACCTGCCACCTCAGGCGACTATGCCAAATGATGAGGGCACGTCTTCTACTAGTCTTCATGAGCAAATTTATGAGCTTATTACGAGAGTGGACTCATTCTAGGATGAGCATTAAGAATTTGAAATTAGTGTCAATCAACAATTGGATGAAATCAAAGCACAAAACAAAACCTTCCTCACTAATCAAGAGATCATTAAGAGGCAGCTAGCTTAGCTCCTTTCTTATCATCCATCACCACCACCACCACCACCACCACCACCACATAGTGATCACTGAGATCCCTAGGGGAGTCCTCTTATGCTCTTTACTTTTCTATTACATTGAAGACAATGCAAATTATAAGTTTAGGGGTGGATTGGGTTGCGATTTGGTTTTGATTTATGCATGCATGTGGTAGTCACTTTGAGCCTTATTTTGTTTGTTTTGTGTTTAGTTTAGATGTAGTATTGTTGTTTTTGTTGTGTTACTTTAGTTAGTTGCTTGTTAGTGTCCTTGCATGCTTGTTGCTTTTTGTTTTCGCTTTAGTCAGTTTTTATGCATGCTTGTGTGTTTGTGTATCTTTTCATATGTTTTTCTTTTAATTTTAGTGTGTTTTCGTGTCTTAGTCGAGTTGAATTGGGTGTCATGCCTACTAATTGGAGAACACTTGAATGTTGATTGAACTTCAAATGTTGTGAACTTTCATGTGGGATACTTGGGCACTTGCTAAATTCAGGATTTGAGTGCTTGATTAGCTGTGGATGGCTTAGTTTGGCTACATGTTGTCGAAGAATTTGCTGGGAACTTGTACACACACACCTTGGAATCTTGCTTGTATGTGGTTCAGGCCCCTTGCGAAATTGAGTTTGCATGAGAGTTGCCCCAACTCTTTAAATGATAGGACACCTTCAATAAGAGGATTTCCAATGGGCCCTAACCATAGAAAAAGTGCAAAAACATAAGAAAAAGAAAGAAAAAGAAATAAAAAATAAAAAATAAAATAAAATTGACAAAAATAAAAGAAAGAAGTGAAATAAATTGGGATGATCCAATTAGGAATCTTGAGCACAATCAAATTGGCCTTTGAATAGCGCCTTGAGCCAGCGGTGGGATTCATTGACTTCCCTTTCATTTGCATGAAGACGGAAGATGGATTACTCTCACAAGTAGGTGCTTCGTTTTTTCTAGTTGAGTGTTCGAGGTGAAGTTCAAGGGGAACTTAATGCCCAGTGCCTTGAACCAATTGGTGGGGAGTCACCAATGGATCCATGTTACATGAACACTTCTCTAGAACACCTTAGCATTACAACCTACTTTAGGTTTGTGTGTTTTTAATAAAAGGTGCATGCTTATCCTTGTCTAGTTCGTTTCTTTCAAAAGAGTGAATTGAGTTTGAGTTTGGAGGTGTTGAAACCTTTGTATATAGTTGAGATCTACGCTTACACATTTTCACTAAGTTCCCATAGGAAAAGTTATTGAGACTGTGGAGGGTACTATTATGTTTACCATACTGATCTGTACATTTCCTTGATGTGTGTGATGTCTTTGCATCCCCTATCTTTGTTATTTTAGAACTAATTCATAGTGTCCTTTTGATCGAATGGCTAGCACCTTTTTCATCTCTATTTTGTCGAGAGTGTTTAGGTTGTTTAGTTTAGTTAGTGTTTTGTGTTTGTCCTTTGCTTGGGGACAAGCAAGGATTTAAGTTTGGTGGTGTGATGAGTACATTTTGTACTCATTATATCTCGACATTTTGGGTAGTTTTAGAGTGTTTTTAGTTTATAAATTAGTGTTCTAATACTATTTTTGTTCATATTTACATATAGGTGCAATCCCGAGGCATATGGAGCAATACGAAGCAAATTGGAGGCTATTTGAAGCTGAATTAGAGGAAAAGGGAGTGAAGTGCATAAATAGATTTCACGTTGCGACGTTGGTACACCATGTCGTGACGTCAACATGCACCCACATTGCGATGTGCGAGCCACGACCTTGTAACATTGCCAGGACTTCAAGCCAGAGATAACCTGCATGTCGTGACGTCCGTGCCACCACTTCATGACATGACCACAACCCAACCCTAAGTTCAGCCCATTCAAGCCATTGTTTGATGGACCTATATGAAGAACACTTGAGGGTTTTTTATAAAGAGGTCGGTTATCGTTTAGAGAGGTGGAGAACATGAAATAAGCCTCTAGGGTTTCTAACCCTAGGGTAAGGCTCTTGGAGGAGAAGATTATTTTATGTTTTCTTGTTCTTCTTTGGTTGTATTTCTCCACCTTATGTTCTATTTTTCATTTCTAGGGTTTTAGATGTAGTTTTGTTGCGATAATTGTATTTGAACATTGTTTTGTCTTTTAATTGATATTTGAAGCACATTTCTATTAAATTTCCTTTTCTAATCTTCATGCCTATTTATGATTCACTATTATCTAAATGCCTTGTGGTTCAATCAGAGATTTGAGAAGTGAGGATTGAATTCGACATGTTTAAGACATCACATTTCACCATTGACAAGAGATTCTCATGAGTTTTGTGTGGTAATTAGGGTTTCCTTTATTAATTGCGCTTTTAGGGTTTTGGGGTTGAGTAGAAATGCAAAATACCTAAACCCTAGGAGTAGATTGTGGGTTATCAAAAAGATCCACACTTGCAATAGTGAGACTTGCCATTAATAAGTGATTAGGATATTAATTAAGGAAAATTGTACTCTAATGCATGATTGTTAACTAAATGAGTTCTAAACCCTAGGTTTTTCCATTTTATTTCACATCTTTGCATGATAGCTTAGGATCGCAGTTTGTTTGTTGTTTCCATCTGCAATCCATCATCCAGATAAATATAGGATTTACTCAATTTAGTACTTAGTAACCCTTTCCCTCATGGGATTGACACTCTTAATTCATACACTATATTACGTGATACGATGCGTGCACTTGAGTATTTCTTCTTTCTTCATGGCTCATAGTTCCAGATTACCAGGCATCCCTCCTTCTTTAGAGACTATCATATATCCTCGTTCAAAGAGTCGATCTTTATTTTAGGGCATCCCCCTATCAGTGATCTAGCTTTGGACGTACAATGTAGAGTCTCATTTTCATCATAGCCTTGAGTTGTTCATTGCATCACAGCCTAGAGTTGTTCGTCATATCTAGTTTGAGTTTCATGTCCTCTCGCCTTAGCTTTGGTTAAATCATTTACTTATTTTCTTCCACATCATTAAGAACATCCCTCATTCTTTAGAGATTATCTTAAATACTGGTTCAGAGAATTGATCTTCGCTTAGGGCATCCCCTATTGGCGATCCTACTTTGGGTGTATAGTGCCCCTATTATTGAGTATTTCATTTTCGTCACAACCCTAAGTTGTTCATTGCATCATAACCCGAAACTGTTCATCATATTCAATATTGAGTTTGATATCTACTCATTTTATTTTTTAGTTTCTTCTCTTCCAGATCACTATGAGTATCCCTCTTTTTAAAGAGATTATTTTAGATTCTCGTTTAGAGAGTTGATCTTCATTTAAGGCATCCCCCTATCAGATGCTTTGGGCAGACAAAGCCCTCATACTTCAGTATCCCATTTTCATCATAGCCTTGAGCTGTTCATTGCATCACAATCCGAAGTTGTTCATCATATTCAGTATTGAGTTTGATATATGCTCATGTTATTCTAGTTTCTTCTCTTTTAGATCACTTGGAGCATCCCTACTTTAGAGATTATCTTAGATCCTCGATCAAAGAGTCGATCTTTGTTTAAGGCATCCCCCTATTAGCAATCCTGCTTTGGGCGTACGATGCCCCTATATTTCAATATCTCATTTTCATAACAGCCTTGAGTTGTTCATTGCATCATTGCTTGGAGTTGTTCACCATATCTGGTATTGAGTTGATATCTGCTTATCTTATTCTAGTTTCTTCTATTCCCTGATCACTAGGAGCATCCCTCCCTTTTTAGAGATTATCTTAGATCCTCGTTTAGAGAGTTGATCTTCGACTACGGAATCCCCTATTAGCGATCCCACTTCGTTTGTATAGTGTCCCTATTATTGAGTATTTAATTTTCCTCACAACCTTGAGTTGTTCATTGATTCCACAACCCATAGTTGTTCATCAGTTTTGAGTTTAATATCATATCACCTTAGTTTTAGTTTCCTCTTTTCCAAATCACGAGGAGCATCCCTCCTTCTTCAGAGATTATTTTAGATCCTTGTTCAGAGAGTCGATCTTTATTTTAGGGCAACCCCTATCAACGATCTTTGGGCTTACAATGCCCTTATCTTTCAATATTGGATTTTTCATCACAACCTAGAATTGATCATTACATCCATATCCCAGAGTTGTTCATCATGTTTAGTTTTGAGTTGATTATTCTATCATTTTAGTCTTATTTATATCCCTCATAATTTTTTTTTTCTAGATCATCAAGAGCACTCCTCCTTATTCAGAGATTGTTTTAGATCCTCGTGTAGTGAGTAGATCTTCGTTTTAGTCACCTCAGCAGTTTGATTTGGAGTCACGATATGCAATCTCCCTCAGGCGTACAATCCCCATATTATTGAGTTGTTCTTTGCATTCACAGCCCTAAGCTATTCATTTCATCCATAGCCCTTAGCTGTTCATTTCATCCACAGCCTTGGGATGTTCATCTCATTCATAGCCTTGAGCTATTCATTGCATCAATAGCCTTGAGTTGTTCATTGCACCAATAGCCCTGAGTTGTTCATTTCATCCACAACCCTGAGTTGTTCACTTTATCCACAACATTGAGTTGTCATTATTCTTGTTATAGTGATCGCAAATTTTTTTCCCATTTCTTAGAGTTTTTTACTAGCATGATTTCACCTTCCTTCTCATTCATATATTGAGTTTAGTTAGGTTATTTATCATCCTCACACTTTCTTTTCTCATTCTCGATAGTAGAGCTTCTAGATCATGATAGGCATCTTTTGAGTATATGATTTGGTGGAGCTTGTCTTTAGTCTCTTACAGTTGTCTTGTCTTCCTTCCTAGTGTCTTCTTATAGTGAGTGTAGATTCCCCTTATGTGTACATTCTTTTGTTCCTTAGTGGTCCAACTATTACTCGACTTCGACATTGATTTTTGGGCCGCTTTTGGAGACCATTTGGAGGGAGTCTAGACTTGCATTGTGACTTTGGTGGTTTAGTTCCTTTTATTTTATTGCTTTCTTTTAGAGTTTTTAGATCCCCTTGGTTGCTTATGATTGATCGAGTCAATGTTCTTTGTGGACACTTTTAGATGTCTCCTTTATTTTTCGATAGAGTTTATCTCGTTTCACTCACTTTTTACACTTTTACTTCATTCCATAGTTCACGTTCATTACACTCGTGAACTCTATCCAAGATGGGCATATTTAATTTAATTTTAATTTATTTGATTTGATATTTTTTGTTTTTTCCTTTTTCAGGGAAGGAAAGTTTGAATTTTTTTTTTTCTTAAAAAAGAGAGACAAAAAGGAAGAAGGAAGGAGAGATAGAGAAGAAATGATCGAACTGGGGGGGGGGAGGGGAGGGGGGAGGGACAACGATTAGAAGGAGGGGACGACTTGGAAGAAGAAAAGGAAGAGGAGAAAGATTGGACAGGACGAAAGACTATTCTCATGGTAGCAAGTTCCGAGTATGGTTTTGATTGCTATTGTTCTTTCATGCCATGTTTGGTTGAGATGAATGCCTTTGGTAGGTTTCTTCCTTATTGTCATCACTACTTCCATGTTTGGTGATCCTTTGGCACGATGATGAGAATTCATTCTCTAGAAAAGTGGTTGGGATGATGGTGTGAAGTTTGGCAGGTGGAGTTGTTTTGGTGGATGCTCTACTATGATAAAGACGAGTAGTATAGGATGATTAATGCATATTATATGGATTTTTAATGTGAACTTGTATTTCTTGAATGTGTTTTTTATTATTATTATTTTTTTCTTTTTTTCCTTTTCTTGTGTGGGTTTGCGTGTGTCTTTGATGTAAGTTTCATGGTGTCTTTCTTTATAATATTTTATGGTTAAAATCTCCAAGAAATTACATGATTAGTAAATATCCATTTGTTAATGTGATTCAAACTAATGTATTCTCGTTTAATTTGTTTTACAAATCTAGTTTTTTATTCAACCTTTCTATTTCACTACAAATTGATATAAATTGATTTATATATATATTATATATATTGATGATGCTTTTTTTTCAACCGGACTGGGCTGGAGCATGTTGGGGTCGTTGGGGCGGGAACCGAGCTCTTTGTGGATTAATTACGAGGCTGCGGATCGTCGGGCGGAGATAGGATTCTTCTTTAGTATGACTCCTCTAGCCGAGAAGGTTGGTCGGCGGGGGCCCTTCAGGTGGCGCTCAGTCACTAAGTCAGTTCCTCGCTGAGAGAAAAGATAGACTACTTAGAGGACGAATGTTTTTGCATACCTTTCACCGATAGGGTGGCCTGGTATTTATAGTATATGTTTTCCCAGTTGGATGGTGATTAGGATTCTTTCCCATTGGACGAGATATTTCTTGCTTTTATCGGTATTGGATTTGATTGACAAAGCAATTTATTTAGAATTATCCTTCTTCCTCATTGGTAGGATCTGGCTTGATCCGTAGGATGAGCTGTTATATCGTGAATTATTTTATTTTCCTTGTTGATGGGATCTAGTTGGTTGCGGGATGTCATTTATTTAGGTTATTCTTTCCCTTATCGATGGGATTTAGTTTGATTTAACGGGATAATACATTATCGGGGGATTATTCTATTTCCCTTATCGATGAGATCTAGTTGATTTATAGGATGTAGGCTTTCTCGATCATCCATGCTTAGGCCTTTGGGCCGTGCGGATTAGGCCTCATTAAAATTTGCAGCGTCCCAGGCACGAGGCTTCGATGGGCGCGCCTCTTCTTTGGGTGCAGAGAGTGGGCTGCGAGGCCATTTTTCAAACCCTGCTCGGTTGCCCCCACGACCCTTATGTACGGGTAATGGGTGAGCGAGGGCGTAGCGTTTTCTCCATCTGGGATGCAATTTCCACGTGTCTGCTCGGGGCTGGATTAGTTAAGGCTTGATTGTCGTCATACGTCTTGCGATAATGATGACTCTTTGGTTTTCGCGCTCATCTCTCCCACTTCTTTCATTTTCCTTCTATTTCTTTCGCAGACCTCCTCTGTCTTGTGTGCTCCTGATCTTGAAACCTTTTCTTTGCTCTCAGCTTTTCCTGGCGTTTTTCCTGAGGTAGCTTTTTTCGTTTTATTCCTGGGACCGCTGCGTCCTTATCCCTTTGGTCTTTTTAAACCGTCTGACGAGGCGCTAGGATTAGGTTGGCCAAGTTTTGTTTTCATTATTTGCTTTCATCATGGGTCCAGGTCGCTCTTCTTCTTTGCGTATTGGAGGTGACTCTTCGACTGTTGCCAGTTCGTAGCGGACTGGCGGCGCCCCCGACCGTTCGGCCGGGGTTGAATTTCGAGATGCCCCAGGGGCGCCTCCTTTTCCCTTGGACAAGGGTAAGGGGAAAGTAGACCTGATTAAATATCACGGAGATTGAGAATACCTAAAATCAGGTCGTTCGACATGCTTTAATTGTGGGGCCCTATCGAGGTCGGTCCCTAATATGGGGCCACCTTTACTAGGCGTTATGTCGAGGCCTCCTTTTTTGGCGATTCAGTGTGGTCCCCTGACGTTTTGACCTCCTATGTGGTTTCCGTGCCTAAGATGGTGTGCTTCTTTGAAGTGGCCTTCGATAATGGTCTTCGCTTTCCTCTGCATCCCTTCATAAAAAGGGTTTTGCAGCACTTCAATGTCTATCCTTCTCAGCTGTCACGCAATGGTTAGGGTATTTTGGTTGGCTTATTGGTTTTCTTTAGGGACAGGGGACTTGGTGTTCCCAGTATAGCATTGTTCCTTTATCTTTTTAGCGCGAAGGAAACCTCTTAGGGCTTCCTCTATTTTTCTAGACGTTCTGGCGCTCCTCTGGTGATTTTCGATCTTCCCTTTTCCCACAGGCTTTGGAAGGGATGCTACTTCTTTGTTAGCGGCCGCAATTGGGAATATGACCCTCTTGACAAGGACGACAGCCTGGGCGTTCCGGTTGCTTGGACCACCCCCGAGAATCTACGTAAGTGTTCGCTTTGTTTTTGGTATAACCTTTATGGGGTTATTGGGTATTTCTAATTCTGCATTGTCTACATGCCTCTCAGGCGCTCGAATCGATCTCAGCGCCGAAGATAACGTCATAGCGCTGGCGTTGGCTGAGTGTCCTCCTCGCCCCTATGCGGAGCTAATCAAGTCGGACATTCCTGGCCCTTCGAGCTCGAGGTCAGCCCGCTCTACTGCTTTGAGGCCTTTGCCTCCTTCCACCATGAAAGTTTCTCCCATCGGGCCCTCCGTTGTCAAACCCACCAAGGGAGATCTTCTGGCTCGGTTGGGGACATTGTCTCGCCCCAGTGGAAACAGAGACCACTGGACTCCGTTGAGAGGTCGGTAGGCTTTGGTCAAGGTTCGAAATTAGGGGCATCTTCCTGCTTCTCTCAGATCTACCCATGTCGGAAAGGCCGGAGGCGGGCCGTAGCCTTCGGGTGAGGCTCTAAAGTCCTCTTAGGTTCGCGGCCAGTTACGGGTCTGCGCGACGAAAGGTCCCTCGAGGTGGGGTCGTTGAGCGGTAGTTGGCGGTCGTACCCATCAGCATGCAGGAATCCTCCAACTAAGAGTGTTAGGCCACCTTCTCCGAGGGCGGAAGAATTGAGGACTCGGACTCGGACTCCAAAATTGGCGGAGATGGCGACTCCTTGCTTCTCAATGCCGAACTCACGGCAGGTGCTGTCTTGTCCATTCTTAAGGATTCGGTCTGAGAGGTCGAGGCGTCTTGTAAGGATTCAGAGTGTGGGATTTGGCTCTAATATCCTCAGGTCGCAACTGTAAGTTCCTATATATAGGTGTTTTGATTCCATTTTGAGTTGAGTGTTGATCTTGCGTTGGATATTGATTCTATGTTGGATGTGGTAGGTGGCTACTCATTTGAAGGGTTTGGCTAAAAAGGCCAAACTAAACGAAGGTCATGCCAAAGCGGCCAGGGTTTACAAGGCGAGGGTGGCTTCCCTCACATCTGAGTGGGTTGAGCTGCGGGGTCGGGTGCAACATATGACCGAGGAGGCAGTGAAGCTTAAATCTGATTTGAAGCATACCATGTCGGCGTGCTAGGGCCGAGGGTAGAGAAGATGAGGCTTGAAAAGCGGCTTGAGGGCGGCGAAGGTGAGCCGAGGCGGTTCGGGATGAGTTACGGGCTGCCTGAAATGACTTGCTAAGAGTTTAGGGATGGGCTGCGATGCCTTGATAAGAGCTTGAATGGTTAGGGATGAGCTTCTGCATCCCAGGCGGCTGCGAGTCTAGGAAGAGCTACGTGGTCAGATGGTGCCAGATAAGATGGCGCTATTGGATGGGGCTCGTCGTGAGGCCTCCGAGGCTATAAACTCGGCGGAACGCCTGATTGAGGAGTGCCATGGGCTGCGTGGGGACCTTCATCAACAAACTTCTGGGTGGCTAGCCTTTCAGAGGAAAGCTGCTAATGCCTACCCCGGCTTGGACTTCAACTTTGACATTCCTAGCGACGAGGAGGTTGAGGAATCCCTCTTCTCGTATTCTAAGTGGACACCCCAGGTGAGGCCCTCCCTTCTTCACCCTCTGCTCCTCCTTCTGATGCCTGATTGCCGGTGCATATCGATGTCGATCTTTGTTTTACTTATTTTTTGCTGGGCCTAGGACTCAGAACATATGTAACCTTTTCCTTAATAGACGATCTTTTCTGACTTTTGTCTACATTTTTACTTGATTCGCGTTGTTCTTCATAGGCTTGTATTGATTTCTTGGCTACATCATATGAGTAGAGCGGTGATGAGTGCCTAAAACACTCATCTTACACTCGCGTCGGTTCGTCATTTTCACATTTATTTTATAATAATTTTATAGTTTTTGTGGCTAGATCCCTGATTTTGTGTCTGGTGTGGTTACAGGTTCATTGGAGCGTAAAGAAGCGGCTTTAGGCAGTTTTGGAACAATGAGGAGGCGAGGCGAAGTGGCGTCGCGTGGCGGCGTCACCACGTCGCGGCGATCACCCACATCAGCTGACGTCATTTCGAAAATCTGCTCCTCATCATTTAAAATGCGAATGGCTCGAGAAATTAGAGATTATCGGAGGCGTCTGAGAAAAGGCCTGGAATTTGGAAGCGGTCGATAGAGACTTGGAAGTGCTCGGGATTTGGACCGTTTCTCATAGTTAGATATTATTTTGGATAATATGATGATGTTTTGATCTTAGACAATTTGATCTTTTCTCGATGATGTTCTAGATCTCTTTCTAGGGTTACGTCAAACCTGTCACATCTGATGGATTAAAGTTTGATCTTTCATGTTATTCGGTTGTTATTAATTTGTCACATCTACTCTATATACATTTCAATTATATGATAATGTCGCCAATGTTAACATAATGTACTTGGAAGTCCAGAGATTGAGATGAGGAGGTGTCGAGGGGATCACAGGTAGAAGTAGCCTTTATGGAATCGGTTAATAGAGATATTAGACTTTGAAGGTGGCATTTGAGGTTAGAACATTTAAGCATTTCGGAATACAGAGTCGAGATAGAGATATACTCGATTCTATTCACGAGATAGGCGGATATACCTCGAGAGAGGATATCTCGTAGGCAAGATCACCTCGCCATTGACATATTACAAATATATTGAATAACAATATCTTTAGACAGTAATCCATTGAACGTGATAGGGAGATTTAGCCTAGGCATGACACCATTAATTCACTAGAATTAATAGCTTAGTTGCCGGTTCCTTACTTAAATTTTACCCTAGAATCATTTATTAGATATTATTACTAGCAGGAGACTACCAGTCAATTCACCTTTCCTGTGGATCGATGTCAGGTACTAAGTACACTATATTACTTAGGCGACGTGCACTTGCGCATATGAGGCGTGTATTTATACTTAGCGTTTTTCGCGTCAAGCAGCTCACAGGATGTAGAGTTGAAGCGGTTGAGCTCTTGCTAAGCGGTCGTGAGGCTTCATGGGCTTTGCACAGGCTGAAGCCGAGATTTTGTTTGCATGGCCTAAGTAAGAGTAGTTGAGGTCGTCGGGGCCCGAGATCTTTGGAGCTCCGGGCGCTAAGGCCTTGTGGGGTACGAAAAGCACAGGCTGGTCGGCTCTTGAATTTGTGTGGCACAGTGCGGAGTGGTCGAGACTACGTCAATGAAGGCTGCGGAGCTCAGCGGCCCGTGGGCTGTGGGCGATATAGCTGGTGATGCGACTCTTAGGCTGCGTGGCTGTGTAGAGTAGTCGAACTCGTGTCGGAGGCCAATTTCTTGGGCTCCGGCGCGAGGCCTTGTGGGCTGAAAACTGGCCCGATCGACTCTTAAGGCTGCGTGGCCTTTGCGAAGGTAATTCGAACTCGTCAAACTAAGCTACTGGGCTTTGGGCGCGGTGGTCTTGTGGGCGATATAGCTTGGTGATCGACTCTTGGGGCTGGCCTGGCGCATGTAAAGTGGTCGAGACTCGTCAAGTATTTCCTTTGGGCTGCGGCCCGGGGCCTTGTCTGAATTTACAGCTTTGGTGATCGACCAGCCTGGTGGCGTGGCACGTGCGGAGTAGTCGAGACTCGTCGAAGTGAGCTCTGGGCTTCGGGCGTTGTGGCCTTGGCGATATAGCTGGTGATCGACTCTTGGGTTGCGTGGCTGTCGGTATGAAGTAGAACTGTTCGAGTGAGTATTGGGCTCCGGGCGCCGTATTGTGGGCGATATAGCTGAGATGATCACGACCTCTTAGAATTTGCGTGGCTGTGCGGAGTAGTCGAACTCGTCGAAATTTCTGCGGGCTCCGTCTTGGCTGTGTGCCTTATTAGGCGATATAAGCAGTGGTTGACTCTTGAATTGCGTGGCAGCATACGAGTAGTCGAACTTATCAAGTGAGCCCTCACGGGCTCCATTTGTGGCTGCGTGGGCGATATAGCTGGGTGGTCTAACTCTTGTTGTGGCTGACGGAATGGTCGAGCTCGTCGAGCTAAACTCTTGCGGAGCTCCGGGCGGCGAGGCCTTGTGGGTGATATAGCTGAGGCGATCGACTCTTAGGGTGCATGAAAGCTGACGAGTAGTGTGAAACTGTCATTGGCTGCGGGCTCCGGCGTTGAGGCCTTGTGGGCGATATAACTGGTGATCAAACTCATGACTGTGCTGATGTAGTGGTCGAGCTATAAGTGAAGGCCACATTCTTTGGGCTCTGTTATCCCAAACTCTGCAAAGCTCGAGGCCTTGTGGGCGATCTCAACTGAGCTGATCGACTCTTGGGAGTGCATGGCTGAGTAGAGTGGTCGAGGCCTTTAGTCGGCGTGAAATGCTTTGGGCTTTCAGGTCCTTGTCGACTGTCGATCAGCTTTTCTCTTCATGGGTTGAAGAGCTTCCGCTCTTGGATATAGAGGGCTTCTTCGCGGGTTAATGTGCTTCTTCGCTTTGAACACCTCGACCATGCTGCTTTGAGGTACTCTAATCCGGCCAATGAATGCGGTGATCGCGTTTTTTAGTCGGGTATATCTACCTTCAGAGACTCGGCGTTGAACCTCTGAACATAGGACCTCAGACTCTCCTGCGAGCTTTGCTTGTCGATCAAAGATGGTAGCTTGGCTTTCTATCGTCACGGCCCCGATAGTGAGGCCCAGACGCAATGGATAGCTCTCTGAATGAGGAAATTGATGAGGGCGGGAGCTGTTAGACGAGCTTAATTTGGGCCTTTTAGTGTGATAGCGAAAGCTTGACATCTCAGAGGGTCCTAATACCCATGCAGCTCCATTTGATTCTTGTAAGTGTTGAGATGATCGACGGGATCTCTGGCACCATCGAACACTTCCACCTGTGGCATTCTGAACTTGGCTGGAAGGGGGAAGTGGAGCACCTCGGTCGTGAATGGTGACTCGGTCTGTTGCACAGGAATTATTATAGTATCAGGAGATCGCCCCCTTACCACTTCCTTTACGCGGTTGAGTTCCTGCTGGAGGCTCTTGAACCTCTGCTTCCATGATCGCTCTCCCGCCCCTTGTTGAGGATGGTGTAGTTCCTTGTTCCCGACCTTGCTAGTGTTGCTTCGTTGTCCTGTCTTCTCCGGGGTTAAGTGGTCCGTGCCCGCAGCTCGGTGGACTGCGCCTGTTTTCGGCTCCTCGGGAGTGCGAGAATGTGTGTTGCCCTTCATGAGGGGTGAGGTTATGACCTTCCTGAGTTTGTTGCGCCTCCTGCGGGCGTTGCATCTGCCTGGTGAGTTGCTCTAACTCTCCTATCAGGCATTGGTTGGTGAGGCGGAGCGCCTCCACCTTGTCTGTGTTGGCTTGCGTCGCTTGTAAATTGCTGGGAGGTCGGCTGTCTACGTCGCCTGGTTGGTCCTGCATCCTTGGAGGATTGGCGTTACTCCTACTTGTGTTCCGAGTTGATATCATGTCGATGGCGAATCCCGATCTTTGTTGTAAATGGGCTGTGCCAGTTCAGCGAACGGGCGCGAATGATGATGCTTTTTTTCAAGCCGGTACAGGGTGGGACATGTTGGGATTGGGTCGAACTAGGGTGATAATGGGTAGTCTGGCTCTGGATCGTCGGGCCGGAGATAGGACTGCTGCTGGGCTGGTGTGCAGGCTCTGGATGTAGCACTCCTCTGCAAAAGCAAGAAAGAAGGTGGGTCAGTTGGGACTGGCAGGTGGCCGCTCAGATGCTAAGTCGGGTTCCTCGGCGAGAGAAAAGATGGGGCGCAGAGGGACGAAATGTTTTTCGTACCTTTCACTGATGGGGTGGCCTAGTATTTATAGTATATGTTTTCCCAGTTGGATGGTGATTAGGATTCTTTCCCATTGGACGAGATATTTCTTGCTTTATCGGTATGTGGTTGATTGTGAGCACTTTATTTAGAATTATCCTTAGCACCATATTGGTGGGATCGGCTTGTCCCAGTAGGATGGTATTATATACGTGAATTATTTTATTTTTCCTTGTTGATGGGATCCTAGTTGGATTTGCAGATAATACGTTATTGAGAGTTATTCTATTTCCCTTATCGATAAGATTTAGTTTGATTCTGAAATATCGTTATCGGGATTATTAAATGCTTTCATATCGATGGGATCTAGTTTGATTTATAGGATGTGGGCTTTCTCGATCATCCATAACCGGCCTTTGGGGCGTGCGGATTAGGCCCTCATTCTGGGTTGGCGTCTAAGGCCTGAGCGCTTCGATGGGCGTGCCTCTTCTTTAGATGTGTGAGTGGACCCTCTGAGCCCATTTTCTCAAACCCCATCATATATATATATATATATATATATATATATATATATATATATATATATATATATATATATATATATATATATATATATATTTTAAATCACTAATCATTCCATATTTATAACTAACTCCCTCGTCATCACATGTATAATCTCTACTTTTATGATTTCAACCTTTCTCTCCTTAATTAGCTGCTTGCCTCTAAATATATTAAATATTTTAATTTGTCCTTTTCCTTTTATCCTCTAAATATTTTAATTTCTCCTTCCATATATAATATTTTAATCTAAATATTTTAATGTGTATTTCCGTATAAAATATTTTATATATTTTAATGGTGTCCTTCCATATCTATATTTTACTAAATCATTGATTGCCTTTTGCTATCCATGTATAATATTTTACTAATTCTTTTTTGCTAAGTATTTTAATGTCATCCTCATATATGCATGTATCATTTTATTATACTATTCATTTAACTAAGACCTTGTAAGCCTAATTCACCCAAAAACCCTTTACTTAAATCCATTAGGCCACTTATCTTCTAATCCATTAGAAACCCACCAACCAAACCTAACTAAGTCCAAACCCATTAGCTCATTAAGCCTAATTGATCAAGTCCAACTCACTTTCTTAAGCTCGACCCATTTCCTTAGGTCCAGCTCACCTACCTTCAACATAGCCCATCATATCAAGCTCATTTACTTAGACCCAACCCATCTACTTAAGTCTAACTCATTTTGACTCATTGCCATGTCACCGTCACCTCATCTAGGACCCATTACCACATCACAGGCACACACCTTCGAAAATAAGATCTTAAATATAACAACATGAGACTTTGAATTAATGACCTTTATGTTGTAAGTAGGGCATTTAACCACTCTACCAACCACCAACTAATAACATGTTCTTACTCTTTTTACTTATATTACCAATTTTAATATCTTTTAAAAGTAAATTTTCAAATTCAGAAATTACTTTACAAATTTTAAATTTATATTTATCTTCATTTTCCTAATTTCATTCTTTCAATCTCAATTTCACAAAATCTCATATTTTTATTTTCCTAAAATTATTTTTCAAATTATCAATTCTTTAAAAAAAGCATTTTGCTTTCAAAATTTTCAATTTCTAATTTCCAAACTTCAAAACCTTAATTTTTAAAATTCAAATCCTAATTTTTAGAATTTAATTCAATTTCTTCAAAATTTCAATTTCAAATTCTCAATTCCTTTAAATCCCTAAATTTCCATTTTCCAATTCGAAATTCTCAATTTCTAAAGTTTTAAATCCTAATTTCTAAAATTCAAATACCTAATTTCCAAATTTTAATTTGCAAAACCTAAATTTTCAATTTCAAAAATTAAAGTCCCAAATTTCAAATTCCAAGTTCCTAATTTTCAAAATTCAATTCCCCAACTTCAAATTTCAAATTTCAAATTTCCAAATTCTTAAAAAATTTAAATTTCCAAATCTCCTAAATCAAAACTCAACTTTGAAAAATTCTCACTAAAAGGTGAGACTCATTTTTATATTTTTTGAAAAACCATTTAGAAAACGATTTGGAGTCGTCACTTATTTTTGTTTATTTTTTTATAAAGGGAAACAAAATAAGAAATAAAACCATCGTGTGACTCATTTTTTAGAAAAGACAAGTCTATGAAAAACCGTGTCCAAATTCTAAGTTCATGTTACCTATTTGGAGGGTATGATAGTGAGCCATAACACCCCTCTAATCCCCTAAAGTCATGTATCTAATTAATCAAGTTTAGGAAATTTTGGGCATCAATTGATTAACTAATAGATACCAAGAATTATCTCTCGTAATTACACAAGTGTGCATCAAGCCATCAACAAATAAATAAATAAATAAAATAAAAAAGTAAAGTCAAAGGGGAAAGATTTATCTTGGCGATGGATCGAAAGCGTTATCAATAGAAGACAATATTAGTGCAATAACAAATAAGAAAATATTAATGATCAAATTAGGAAATCAAATTATGCATCAAGTGCCAAATTATTTAATAAAGGATATATGATATGTTGGACCCCCACACCAAGACCCATTTATTTAGCATGCGAGTCGACTCCATATAGTTCCATTTTATTAGAATTATAGAGTAAACCGTGTTTTTGGAATTTTGAAAATCAGGTTGGAAAATAATTTTAGAAAACAAAATTTTGATTTGGAATTTGAGAAAACAAAATGTCACTTTGAGAAAATTAGAAAATAGATATTTGAAAATGAGATTTTGACTTGGGGAATTGAAAGAAAGTGAATTTTGATTTTTCAAATTAAAAGAATTTGTATAAAGAAAATAAATTTTAAAATTTTGAAATTAAGGAAACTGATTTTTGAATTTAAAAAAAAAAATGAAATTTGAATTTTTGAAATTATTCTTTTGGAAATTAAGAAAATAATTTTTTTAATAAATTAAAGAAAATGATTTTTGAAATTTTAAATGTAAGAAAATAATTTAGAATTTTTTTAGAAATTAAAGAAGATGATTTTTTTTATTAAAGAAAATGATTTTTTTTTAATAAATTAAAGAGTATGATTTTGGAATTTATAAGAGGATAAAGAAAATGAGTTTTGAGTTTTAAAATGTTAAAGAAAATGATTTTTTTTTTTTTGGAAATTTAAAAAAAAATGAATTTGAATTTCTAAAAGTTAAATTAAATGAATTTTGAAGTTTAGAGAGTTAAAAAATGATTATTTTTTTAAAGAAATTAAAAAAAATTAAGTTTCGAATTTAAAAAAATAAAAATAAATAAAGAAGGTGAGATTCTCATTTTAGTAACTTAGATGATATGAAATGTTGAAAGAAATACTTTTAACAAAGAAACTAAATAATCAAAACAAAATTCAATCTTGGTAAAAAAAGATAATAATAATAATAAAAAGAAAAAAAAAGATATTATTCTCAAGAACCCAAGGTTTAGGGTTTAAGAGATAAGGTGTGTAGTGACATGGCGATGAGTCTTGATGGATTCGGTCTAAGCAACTGAATTGGACCTATGATGGGTTGGGTTTAAATAGCTGGGTTGGAATATGATGGGCGAGACCTAAGTAGCTTGAATCTAATGTATTGAGTATAAGTATGTGGGTTTGAATATAATAGACTGGGCCTAAGGAGGTTGGGATATAATGAATGAGTGGGTTAAGTCTAAATAGGTGGATTGGAATATAATGGGCTGGGTCTAAATGGGCATAAGGATATTGGAATATAATAAGATAAATCTAAGTGGATTAAACCTAATTGATTGGGTTAAGGTATGTGAGTTGGATGTGATGGCCATACCTAAAGAAATGCCTAAGGGGTTGGTCCAAAATGGAACCCAGAATAAATAATATATACATATTTAACAAAGATTTCATTAAAATGTTTAGCAAAATGAATTAATAAAATAAAATACATGAAGATCACTTTGAAATATTTAGCAAGGCGAATTAGTGAAGTAATATTTGAATAAAAATAATTAACAAAACGAATTAGTAAAGTAATAGATGAAGAAAAATATTTAGAAAAATGAATTAGTAAAGTAACAAGAATTAAAATATGAATACAATAAATATTTTAACAAAAAGTTAAATTGCGAATGACTTTAAAAGAAATGTACAAATAATGTTATAATATAATAATGATTGAATATTTAATAATGGATGGTAATAACTAATGAGTCAACCTGCAAGTATTTGAAAGTGGGATGGTTTACTAAAATAACAATAGTCCAATGAAAAAAGTACTGTTTATTAAAATAATAATATTTTAATGTGAAAGGGATTTATTACACCTAAAATAAAATACAGAAAATCACAAAGATCAGTATCCTGGATTATAAATATAAGACAAAACACCAAAGATTTATCAAAGCCCCAATTTTCATGCAGAATGGTTATAATATTATTCATCTAGTCTTGGAATATAGAGCTTAAAAACCATACTTGGACTATACCATTTCTCTCTCCCCCTATTTTGCACCAATCTTGTTCTTTCCTCTCCTCTGTCGGTCTCTCTCCAGTTGGCCTCTGTCCCCCTTTCCCTCCCCACTCTCTTTGTTCTCTCTCCTCTCTCTGCTGTTCTCTCTCTTCTCTTCTTCTCTAAAAATGAATTTCAATCAAATCAAATTCCTAAAAAATAAAATAAAATAAAATGAAAAATAAAATTTTAAAAGGTAAAATAAAAATAAAAATAAAAAGGTAAATCTAAACATTAAGAAAATAGAGGTTAAAAGAGACCAATTGGAACATTTTGTAAATTACACCTTTATCATAATTTCAAAAGTATTATTTCTTACTATATTTAGATTCTACACTCTCTAATATTTCCAATGATACAAAAATTACCCAAAACGGAGTTTAGACCAAAAAGTTATGGTCAAAACAAAATGGGGGTGCAAAGACCTACGAAATTTCGCAGTGGCTACGAAATTTTCGCAGCTCTGCAAAATGGGCTAAATCTCTTATATATATATATATATAAGCAAAAATTAGCTAGGAAAAATTAAAGAAAGATGCACGAAAATAAAAGATGAGCAAAAACAAACATTAAATTGAAATTACAGAAAATATATAAAAAAAGAAGATAAACTAAATAAATCAAAATAAAATAAAATAACACCAAAAAAATCAAAACAAAAAATAGGAGAGACTAAGTCCCCCCAAACAAGTTTCTTAAGCCTTTGGAGGCTGCCGGAACTAGTGGAGCTGGTGGAATTACTGAGGTTCAGGTGCTCCAAACTTGAACCAAGATGGTTTTGGTCTGAGCCATCCACTGTGCCATGCAATATGAGCAGCTGCCAATGTTTGCGATGCAGTGGCGAAAGTTTGAACATAGGCCACTAACTTCCTAAAAAAAAGAGTATTGCACTTGAGCTGATGCCGAGATGGGATAGCCTTACTTGATGGGTGTTTCATGTATAGAATGTGCTACAGGTGTAAGCAGGATATGTACTGAGTCAAGAAAGGGTGCTACTGCAGTGGGCTATTGGTGGCTTGGGCAGTGGCACTAGGATCCAATTTTTTTAGGAAGTGGTTTAAGGATAAGCTTTTGGGGCTCTTCCACTGCTTCCTTTCCATTGCCTTCCTCAGTCAACAAGAGAATGATTTCTTCTTTTTGCGGTTTACAATGCTCCTCCACTGTGGTGTCGATCAGGCACTCTTCCTCTTGGTGAACATTCTATTGATTGATGAGCCTTGAAATGGAGTATTGCAGGTTGTCAAATTTCTGATCAATTTCACTTTGAAGTTCATCAATTCTCTTGTCCACATTGTTTTCCACAGTGTCAATTTTTTGACTTAATTGAGCATTGATTGTCTTCTGCTTTTCCACAAAGTAACCCACCAACTTGCTAAGGTTGAAATGAAGCATTCAAGCTGGAGAGGAGTTGGCCCGTAGTGGTTGATGCTGAGATGAAGAAGCATATTGTGAATGTGCAAGAGGTGTATATTGTGGAGGTTTTGGTCCCCATGAAAGATTTAGGTGGTTCTCCCAACTAGGGTTGTAAGCATTTCCATATGGTGGATTTGTTGGACGCACAATGCAAGAGGGCGCACTCATCTGTGGAGGGTTTTTATAGTTCCTCATGGACCTATATGCATTAGGGCTTATCTCCACTGGATACTGACTATGCTGCTCTTTATGTGGGGGTTTCATTTGATCATAACTCAAGCCTACTTCACAACCTGGTTCCTGTGGAATACTAATTCTCACAAATCTGCCTTCTAAATTTCTAAACCACTGGAGCATAAACTCCTGACAAGAATAAATTGGGCACCAAGCTTGACACAAAACAATCCTACCTAAAGGTTTTAGTTTTTTTTATTTTATTTTTATTTTATTCTGAGGAAATGAACTAAAAAAATTTGGCTGATAAAATGAAAGAAAATTCACCAGAACTTGTGATGACGATCACAAGTGTTCAGTTTGTCATCATTTGCAATTAGGCACCATCCCCGAAAATGGCGCCATTTGATTTGTGTGCACGGAGGGTGGTCCGGAATCAACAAACTTTATAAACCTAATTCCTCCTATTGCCATAGCATGGCTACTATAGTATAGTAGCTCTAGGGTCGAACACAAGGATGGGTTTTCTTCCCACAAATGACTTGCAGTTAAGTTCTAATTGGTGAATTTGTTTTGGATTTTAGGGTTTGATAAAAAACAGTGGGGTGAAATGTTTGGAGACTAAAAATAAAATAAGTTAAAATGTAAAATGGAACTCCTTGAAGTGTTAGGTCATTGGGGTTGGATTCTTAGGGCAACTGAGGGTTTCCAGGGTCCTTTCCTCGCGTTAGGGAGGATGACCTATAGTCATCTCCTGAACCTGATCTTCATTTAGCTATAAAAATTGACCCTTAATAAATATCCTTTGAAAAATGGCATCCACTAGCCATTAGTGCTCTCAGTCGTTAAAACACAAGTCACCTTGACTCACCTTCCAATGGATCATACATGATAACTAATGAACATCAATGGATCTAACATTAAGCATCCAATGAGCCCAAAAGCTTACCAAGTAATAACCATTCAAGGTGACTCAAAGAGATCAAAACCTAAAGTTAAAAGGAAACCGAGTAACAACGATTGGATGCGCGTGAAAACATGGAACCCCTCAGATTGCCTCAGGATCCTTTGCTCAGTAGCCTTCTTCTTCAAGGAGAAAGAGGTTCTAGCCACTCATCCTCCGAGTTCCTCAGAGGGTGTTTGGCTAGTGAGAAAATGAGAGAAAGTGAAGGAAAATGAGAGAAAATGAGAAAGAGCGGGAAGAGCTGAAAGCTTCCTGCCCAAAAACTTTTATTAATGGAGAAGATCTCTTTACAGTGTCTAGTTTGGGGGCTTTTATAGCCAAACCCTAATACAAAATACCAAAAAAAACCAAAAGCAAATGCTATTACAAGGGGACAAAACGGGAAGAAAACCAAAAAAAGGTGACAAAGGAAGTCAAAAAGTCAAAGTAGCATGAACAGTGGTGTAGGAAATGGCAAATTCGTAGTCACTGCGAAATTTCGTAGTGGCTGCGAAATTTTCGCACCCTTGTGAGATTTCACAAGGCTCTCTTCTTCTGCTATTTCTACTCCTCTCTTCTTTTGGTTTCTAAACCGGAGCTTTGAATTCAACTTGGCTTCTTCGTGCTAGAGCAGAATCCCTATCTATGGTATAAATAGCCTGCAAAAACAACAAAACTTGCCTCAAAATTTGATTAGTAGCCTTGCTAGGTCCTTAACATGCCAATTGGGTATTATGTGATTACTTACACAAAAGTGCTGTTGTATTAATAAGGGTGTAAAATAACACTATTTGGGTAGTAATCAATGCAAAATTTGATTTTGATCAATCATGCAGATCTGCATTTGAGGAAATTAAATCTAGATTAGTATCAGCTCCAATCATGTTGACACCAGACTGGAGCAATGAATTTGAAATTATGTGTGATGCAAGTGATTATGCAATGGGAGCTGTATTAGAACAGAGAACTGAAAAGATATTCAAGGCTATATACTATGCTAGCAAAGCATTCAATGAGGCACAAGAAAACTACTACACCACATAGAAGGAGATGCTGACAATGGTTTTTGCTTGTGAAAAATTCAGGCCTTATATATCGGGGTCCTATGTTGTGATACACACTGATCATGCTGCAATTAAATATTCAATGGCAAAAAAAGGATGCAAAGCCAAGATTGATCATATGGGTGCTACTGCTACAAGAATTTGATCTTGAGATCAAAGACAAGAAAGATAGTGATAATGTGATAAGCGGATCCGCCCCTGTCTAGATGGAAGGCGTTGGAGCGAAAAAGAGGCGAAATAGTAGAAAATTTTTGATGAGCGATTATTAATGTTGTCGGTCCTAAACACCTGGTATGTTGATATTGTAATTACTTAGCTTGTGGAATTATGCACTATGCATGAATTCGACTACCGACAAAGAGGAAGTGAGAGGCGATTGCGGATTATATATATGGGATGACCCGTTTGTTGTATAGAAGAGGAGGCCGGAGACATGATCATGGGAGATCGAAATAGAACAAGGTGGTATTATGGAAAAATGTCATACATCCCACCCATATGGAGGACACTTTGCAAGGGCATAAGACAACCCGAGAAAATTCTTCAATCAGGATTTTATTGGCTACTCTATTCAAATCTTGTTTTGAATGGTGCAAAACATTGTGATCTTGTCGAGAATTGGCGGTATAAGCAGGAGAAATGAATGCCCTGCATGAGGGGAATTCTAAGTAATCTGATTTTTTATGTATGGGGGAATAGACTTTATGGGACATTTTCCATCGTCATTTTGGCAACATATACATTCTCCCCAGGCGTGGATTATGTATCAAAATGGGTTGAAGTAATAGCTTATTGAAATGATGCCAACGTGGTTGTTGGGTTTATCTGAAAAGAAACATTTTGAAGCAGTTTGAATTTTAGAACAATCATCGAGGATGAAGCCATTTGCAAATAAAGTCTTTGCAAAACTCATGAGCATATATGGAATCAAACATATGATGGGATTGGCTTATCACCCTATCATGATCGAATAGGCAATTTGAAATTTCCAATAGAGATAAGAAAATTATGGAGAAGAGAGTAAATCTGAGCATAAGGGACTAGTCATAAATTTGGAGTAGTCTGCATTGTGGGCTTATAAATCTGCCACAAACTCCGTTTAGGTCTTCCCATTACAAAATTGTATATGGAAAACCTTGTCATCTCCCTTTAGAATTGGAATATAAAGCTATGTGGGCCATCAAGAAATTGAACTATGATTTCAGCGCGAGAAGAGACTACTCCCGAATGAATGAATTAGAAGAGGTGGAAGTAGAAGTTTATGACTGTGCGAATCTGAGGAAAAGACCTAGAGGTGGCATGATCGAGAAAATCCCTAAGGAGGAGTTCAGGCGGAGAACAAGTTCTCTTATGCAACTCTAGGCTCAAGCTCTTTCCAGGGAAACTAAAATCAAGATGGAGTGGTCCATATAGAGTGTTAACAAGTACACCCTTTGGAGTAGTAACACTAAAGACTGAATCTGGAAATGAATTCAAAGTAAATGGTCAGAGGTTATAGCATTATCTTAGAGGAAGCATAAAGGAAGTAGATCCGGATTTTGAAAAGAGAAAAGAAAATGACTGAAATGAAGACACTCTGTAGCCACTGTCTAGCTAAGGACATTAAACTGAGCAGCTTCTTAGGAGGCAACCCAAGTTGAATTTAATTTTTATTAATTTTCTTATTTGCTTAGATTGATGTTGGTTATTTTTTTTTTTGTGATTTTGGATTGTTAAATTTTAATTTGGTTAGAAGTTTTTGGAAGATTGGTAATTTTCTAAATTTTTCTATTTATTTTTAGACAGGAAGAATGAACTGGTAATTTGCTAAATAAAATTTTCTATTTATGATTTTATTGTAAGGTACCCTGTCTCAAGCTGAATTGTGCAGAAAATGACTACAAGGGGAGTATTTCTCATTCCCTAAACTTATTTGTAATAATAATACATATCTTAAGTTTGGGGGGATTTACAGCGCGAATTGCGAATCTTATGTTCATGTGTTGAGATAGTTGTTCATGATTGAATTGATGATTTTCTGTTGCTAAATATGTCTTCACAATGCTTGAATTGAAAATTTTGATTGAGTTGTAGATTAAGCGGGTGGAAGCGGTTTTAAGTTGTAGAAAGTTGGGGAAACAATTACTTGGTCATAACAATAAAATCTGTATCGTGACACTGTTTTATAAGTGAGGGAAAGGGTTGTCGCAACAAGGAATTGATTGATTAAGACAATTTATAAGAAAATTAGGTCGTGACATTAAAAGTTCGGTCGCGACAGAACTCACTGAAATATGATGTCGTGACATTGTTTTTCCTGTTGCGACAAAATTTTTGAAACTAAAGTAAATGGAAACAGAAACAGTGTCGCGACCACCTTCAAACACAGTCGCGACCCACTTTTCAGTTTGTAGAACCGATCTCTGTCGCGACAGGAAAATTCTTGTCGCGTCCCAGATTGTAACCTGTAGACATGTATTGGGTCTAATGACATGTGTCACGACAAAATTTTCTACTGTCAGGACGAGTCATTGTTGCGACAAACCTAATGCGTGTCTCAACATGGAATTTTAAAGAATGAAGTGAAAATTTTCAAATTTTTTTTTTTTTGGGTCACAAAATAAATTCCTCAAGTAAATTCAAAAGATGTTGTTGTGACCTAATCATTAATTGTCGCGACCTACGAAGAGAAACAGTCATTTATTGAGCCATAAACTGAACAAGTTCTCCAAAACTAAAAATCCACTCCTCCCCATTGCTTCATATCACTCACACTCTCACCAAAATCTCACCTTCCTCTCTTCGACTTCTAAAAACTCTGAACTTCAGAGACCTTAAACCTCAAATCCAGATCTTATTAATGGTAGAACCCCAAATCCTAGTCCCAAATCTCAATGAGCTGATGGAAGAGTACACAACGGGTGAAGAGGAGGTTCATCTGGAACCTCGGCCGAGACAACCCGGTGACGAGCCGGAGATGCGGAAGGAGGCCACGGGAGACCACGCCCGAGAAAAGAAAAGGCAAAAAGACATGAAAAAGTAGAAATTTGAGCAAGCTAGAGAAGCGAAGACAAGCAGAGCTTTCATTTTCGGATGAAACTACTCATGCAGGGAAGAACCTAAGCGACAAAGGGTTTATTGGAGAAAGGGGGTTCGGTACGTTCATCTCACCGTTTGCTGAGATAATTGAAAAAAGGGGCTGGAGTTTGTTTTGCAAGCACAAACCACCTGGGTTTGTTGTAATGCTAAGGGAGTTCTATTCAAACATGATAGATATGAGGGAGGACTCAGTCTACGTCAGAGGAATATGGGTCCCCATGGGTCATGAAAGAATCAATGAGATTCTACAAATCAAAGATCCCAAGAATGGATCTAAGTTCAAAAGACGGATTAGAGAACCCAATCATGAAAATATTGTCGACTTCCTGGCAGGAGGAAAAGGGAAATGGAACTCAACAAGGAAAAATCCTCACGAATCCATCCACAGGGGGTCCCTAACAGAAGAAGCCAATGTCTAGTGTTATTTTATCTCTTCTGTTGTTATTCCTACTAAGCACTTGAGCACAATCAGGGAGAATGAAGCCATTCTCTTATATGGCATACTGAAGGGATACAAGTTTGACACGGGGAAATTATTGAAACATATATCA
The DNA here is from genome assembly GCA_016808115.1 of Tetrastigma voinierianum. NCBI lineage: Eukaryota > Viridiplantae > Streptophyta > Magnoliopsida > Vitales > Vitaceae > Tetrastigma > Tetrastigma voinierianum. The sequence goes on along the minus strand of JAEQBH010000911.1, from coordinate 4,677,398 downwards.
GAACCTTCCATAAGATTGTGAAAAGGGGACTGATCCCCGTCAACTGACTAACACCCGGGCTACGTGTTACGGCTAGAGTGGAAGAGTATGGGCGGAGGAAACTATCTGGGTTTCTCCTTTGACGTGATAAAAACGTGATCGAGGACCCAGATCAGAAAAATGAAGAGGAGATGGAAATTATGGAAGTAGCGAGGAGACCCAGGGAAAGAAGATGAGCGGTAGGGATGGAATAAATCGATTTGAGAACTGTTGCTATCGGAGAATGAAATGCAGAACATAAGGAGTCTAGTGATTAATTCCCCTCCTGATGTAAGGGAAACTTTTAGACCAGATAGAATGTTCAAGGAAGCGATGGAAGAAATCTGAGATTATGAACATCTTGGTGTCGATAAAGAAAGAAATGGAGGAGAAGAGAGAAAAGGTGGGAATGACAACGGAGAATCGGAAGAATTTATAGAGCGAATTTGAGGGAGAGAAGCAGATGGGAACAATTACGACGAGAGGGATGAAGAGTGGAAGGAAGAAATGGAGAGGGAGAGAAAGAGCATTAATGCAAATCTTTGGGTCGAATAAATACCTTCTGATAGACAACTAAAAGGGATGAAGATGTCTGAGCCTTTTAGAAAAGAGAGAAAAGATGGAAGGTAGTATCTTTGCGGAAGGCGGGGAGGGGGTTCAAGTATCTCTACAGGAGCAGTTCAGGAATTTGGGAAGCTTGTGGAGAAGAGGGACAAGGATCCCAGAGATGGGCCGGTAATTAGGACAAAGTCGTGGAATGAAAGTCTAGATCAAGTGAATTCAAATTTAGTGAACATGCACACTATGCTCACAGAACTTGAAGGAACCATGAATAACATAAGTATGAGGTAAGATGAATTGATCACTCAGGTGGAATATACCAATGATCATTGCCTCTTGTGAGGAAGAACCTCGAGAAAGAGAAACCAAACATCCCGATACCCCGAGAGTTTCTCGATCTTTGGCTAGCTTCCACACTCCTAACCTAAAACTTCCCAAATCTACAAAAGAATACGATGAACCCCTGCCCAGCCTCTTTCTCTACGTGGACCATACCGTCACGGGGTGATTAGTGCAAATAGTCTTTATTTTGAGCCACTATTCAAGATGGATTTTGAGTGCTTTTTGCGCACTAATCGTATCAATTGAGCCAATTGAGGTGTTCAGGTCCACTTAGTATCACTTATGCCATTTCGAGGTTATTTGTGGTTATTTTGCAGGTTTTTGTGTACCTCGTCCATTAAAGTCGAATTTGATATCGAGATGTGTTGAACCATGAAGATTGAAACTATTTCCAGCCATCAACATATCAAAATTCAGTGATGAAATGAAGGCAAAGTGAAGATGGAGGATGCAGTAGGGGTGCAGTAGGCAAAGCGGAGTGAAACTGACAATTCGAGGAGATTTCGCTATGATTACGAAAATTTGTTGGGATCTGAAAATTCAGCCGACCATAAGCGAAATTTTGCAATCCTAGAGAAATTGAGAAATTTAAGCTAAATTTAGCGAAATTTAAGCTATAGTAAAATCATTGTGCCTAGCGAAATTCTTCATTTTTGCTATCTCTCAAATTTTTCGCTAGGCTAGCGAAATTTCGCTAGCTAGCGAAATTCACTGTGCATAGCGAAAATCCAAAAATCCACTATTTTGAAACAAATCCAAAAATCCAAATTAAAAGCCTCACCATTTTCAACACTGATGCGAGTCATTCATAGGATGAAAACCCATCCCCGTGTTCGATACAGACCAGCATGCTACTTGTTGATAGCTTGACTGGCGGTGGGAGGAACTATAGGAGAGCAAATTTTGATGCCCATATCTTTTCTCCTCGACGACGGGACCCGAGGAAGGAGGTTAGGCCCGGTAGCATTCTCACGAGGAGGTAGTCGTGCCGAGCTTTGAGATATGGAGAGGTCAGTGCCGTCGTTCTCCTCCATCTCCTACGCCCTCTCACTTCCCGGCGACCCCTGCGACCTCTGACCCATCATTTATCCGGCGTCGTGAGATACGTACATGCCAGCTCGAGAGAGATAGCAGGTGTGATGGATGCTATATGCTCATTGGCCGCTACCCAGGCAGCACAGGACCAGAGGTTGGCTCGAGCTGAGGCCACTTTGGGTCACTGTCACTCCATGCTGCGACAGATCGCGCTGACACGTTTAAGGTATTCTGGCATTCTGACGAAGTGAGCCCACTTTATGACGAAGCTTCTTTGGATATGTTAGCGGCGGCGATGGCTACGAGACCCACCACCACCACGGGGGTAGGGTGGTTTGATTTCTTTATGATTTTGTATAGTTATCGGCTTTATCAGCTGCCCCTCTTAATTTTGTGTAGGATTCATGTATTGTTAGCCGTAGTAGGCGGTGCTATTTTTTTATGTTTAGCTTTGATATGTATGTACTAGCCATTTTGGCTATATCAAAAGCCTCTGTTATTATATATATAGTTTACTTCACTTTGCAAAATCTTTTTGTGTCCCTATTTTTGTGTAAGCAGTTTTGTCTTCAATTGACAATTGAATTGCTTTAATTGAACGATTAGATTGCCTTTAATTGAAAAATTGAAACCTTGCATGTTACCTTAATGCTAGAACAAGTCCATGTTTGAAACAATTTTTGGTCAGTTGAAGTTCCAGCATTATCAACCTTGAACATTCCCCTTAAGCTAATTCACACACTGCACATCAGATTGTACCAATAGGCTGTCAAATTATTTGCCTATTTTCGCCTTGCAAAGCCGGCCTTAGGCATGTTGGCAACCTAGGATAGGTTTGTGTTACCCACATTTGAAGACCAATGTAGTCTTCCAAAAAGGAAAAGAAAAGAAAAAGCAAAAAAAAAGAAAAGAGAAGAAAAAGAAAAATAAAGTCGTGACACTTTGCCTTGAAGCAGAGCACGGTCAGGGGGGTATATGGTGAAAACTTTGAAACTTAGATGCTAAGCCTTAATTGGTTGGGAGTCATCGACTTAGTGTTCGTTACACGGGTGAATGGGTAAGGTTTAGCGAATTGTAGGTGCTTGATTTTCGAAGTCATTCGGAGTCCGGGGTAAAGCCTGTAGAGTTTGTGGTCAAGTGATCCTTTTGGCTTGATGCCCTAAACCTTAATTGGTTGAGAGTCATCGGTGGACCCAGATTACATGGACTTTAGGCAGAAGCGAGTTTTGAGCATTGCACCTACAATGTAGTTGAATAAAGAAGAAGAATGTAGCTTTCCCTATCTAGGTTGTTCATGACTTAAAGGCCATGCCGATGGCTAAGTTGGGGGAGGAAATAATTTTGCTATTGGCTCAATGCGGTTACATTAGGAACCATTAGATTTTAGTGGAAGTCGGGTTGAATTCTTTGGATCAGATGTTGACCCTAAAATTTGTTCTTTTATGGTTTTTTGCTCTCTCATGTAGGTTTTCAAACTTGGTATCAATTGTTCATTTTAAAGGCATTGCTTATATGTGCATACACCTTTTTGAACCACAAACTTTTTGAGAAATCACTGCATGCATGCCCTTATTATTTTAGCATTGCTATGGGACTAGCAACGTGTCGGTTGGGGGGTGTGATTAGTGCCCAAATAGTGCTATTTTGAGCCCTATTCAAGATAGGTTTTGAGTGCTTTTTCTTATAATCGTATCAATTGGAGCCAATTGAGGTGTTCGGGTGCATAGTATCACTTATGCCATTTCGGGGTTATTTGTGTGGTTATTTTGCAGGTTTTTGTGTACCTCGTCCATTAAAGTCGAATTTGATATCGAGATGTGTTGAACCATGAAGGTGAAACTATTTCCGACCATCGAACATATCAAAATTCGGTGATGAAATGAAGCGAAGTGAAGATGGAGGATCGCATTAGGGGTCGATGGCAAGCCTGTTGAAGAAACAGCCCGATTTCGAAATTTCGCTATGATTGCGAAAATTTCCTTTGGGATTCTGAAAATTCAGCGGCGATAGCAAAAATTTCACAATCCTAAGCGAAATTGAGAAATTTCGCTAGGCTAACGAAACTTAAGCTATATAGCGAAAATCACTATGCTGTGAAATTCTTCATTTTTCGCTATCTCTCAATACACAAATCAGATCTATTGATTTAAATGACAGCGATCCATGCCGTAAAAAATTCTCATTTTCGCTGTCTGTCTAATTTAAGCTAGGCTAGCGAAAATTCCCTTAGATAGCGAATTTCCTGCATAAAGGGAATTCCACATACTGTTAAATTTGTGTAATTAATGCCAAAAGCGACCCTAGTTTTGGTGTATTACCTCCTTGTCCCTTGTATGAGCCCGATATATTAGGCTTTCTTGTAGTTTCACATTGGGTGGCCTATATAAGCCCCCATCGTTTTTGTAACCCTAAGCGATCTTTTGTGACTTTTCATTTATGTAAATATCTCATGACTTTCAATTTAGGTTTGCTTTTCTCTCTTCTCTCTCCTCTTTTAACCATTTTCTAGGCTACCAAAACACCCTCTTGAGGATAATGACTCAAGAGATGCTTGAAAGCCTAGAGTCTCATAACTTTGAAGAGGAGGGTTGCTGACTTGGTTTTGGGGCGATTAACGAGGTTGTCCTCATGTTTTAAATCTTCTTAGTCTTGTATTTATGGATCGACTTTTCAAATTAGGGTTGAATATCATTTAATGTCATTACTTTGTGATACTTACCATGCTTTACAAGTGCAGTGCATACTTATTGTTAGATGCAACTGTTATTCTTTAGATAGCCTTCACGACCAGAAATGAGGTTGAGTGCTAGGGTTTTTAAGCGAAAGGGTGTAAATGCATGTTGCACTGTAAATCAAATAAGTGTTTACAGGGTTAGGTTTTCTAGTTAAACAAAGATCCGGTTATGGCCGGATTATAGGTTGCTTGCGAGATGCGAGGATAAGGCAGAGGACGCGTACCCCCATGTTATCAAGCGGTGTGTGTGCATGTGCTTTCGGCCAGGCAAAGTTACCTTTTCACACTTCACTTTGATTTTACAATTAATCTGACATCAAATAACTTCCACTATTTTGAAACAAATCCAATCCAAATTAAAAGCCTCGCCATTTTCAACAACGATGCGAGTCATTCACTTAGGATGAAAACTCATCCCCATGTTCGACCCTGGGCCGCTATCTGTGATAGCTTGACTACAGCGTGGGAGAACATAGGAAACAAATTTTGTTGATTAAAGCTCACCACTATTGTGTACGAGATCAAGAGGAATTAAAATCCGGATGAAGTCTGGGAAGGTAGGATCAGGCGAGTCAGGGAAGAGATCAAAATCCAGGGCAAGTACCAAAAGGTAGGATCAGGCGAGTATCGGAGAAGGTAAAATCAGGTGAGTGCAGAGAAAGGTGGGATCAAAGTATCGAGGAGAAGGTAAAATTCAGTTAGTCTTTGGAAAGGTAGGATCGGGATTGAGTATCGGGAAGGGTAAAATCGGGGTGAGTACCGGAAGGTGGGATCAGGCGAGTGTCGGAAGGTAAAGATCCGAGGGCGGGTACCGGGGAAGGTGGGATCCGGCGGTGTCGGAGGTGAAAATCCAGGGAGAGTACGGAAAAGGTGGGATCCAGGCGGTGGGAAGGTGAGGTGGGGCGGGTGCCGGGGAAGGTGGGATCAGGGCGAGAAGTCTGGGAGGGTGGATCTGGCGAGTGCCCGGAAAGGTGGGATCAGAGTGGTGTTGGAGAAGGTAAAATCCCAGGGCGGAGTACCGGAAAGGTGGGATCAGGAGTCTTAGGGAAGGTAAAATCGAGGCGAGTACCAAAGGTGGGATCCGGGCGAGTATCGAGAAGGTAAAATCCGGGCGAGTACAGGTAGGATCAGGCAGTATCGGTATCGGAGAAGGTAAAATCGTGAGTGCCCGGAAAGGTGGGATCAGGCGGTATCGAATGGGGGATCCGGGCGAGTGGGGAGAACCGCGGATTAAAATAGGGGATGCAAACTAAGGGCTCTGGGCGAACTAAGGCAGATAGGGATGACCTAAAGCAGAGCCTAGAGCGTAATGGGAAACTTAGGATGCTTAGTTTGAGATACGACATGATGACAAAGGGTATGCTTGATGTAGCGTCGGAAAGTGCCACAAATGATAGCGAGAAACCAAGAACTTAATAACAAGGCGAATAAAGGGGTGTACTTACAATGGACAATCTCATAAATATGACCAAGGGTGAAAGAAAGGGGTTATGCCTCGGTCTGGTATAAGCGCCATGTCCAAAATCTCATAGCGCACATGCGGTCAAAGTGAAGTAGAAAACATCACAATCACTCATTATTGAAAAAATCATCCATTTCATTCATAAAGCGATATAAGGTATACCCGGTGTGCACATCGATATCTGAGTGCCTCGATAAAACTCTGAAATAAATTTACGAGACCCGATTATGCGAACAAGCGAACAAGGCCGGCGTATGGGGTGTGTGCCAGTGTGCACCCCTATTGAGTTGACGAATATGAGCGAATCTTACCCTAGGCTAGCCTTTAGAAGCACTCCGCTATATGAAGAAACCGAGCTGCATGTTGAAGCATACTCAAACTTTGATGCCAAAATATCTCTAGGTGAAATGAGTTGCCAGTGTACATCTTTTGTCACAGTGATGTCTGACATGAAGGATGGGGTATGCCCGGTGTGAGCGATGTCAAGCATCAAGCTAATGGGCTATCCATAGTCCCGGAGCTCTGTATCATCTATATCGATCATGGACTGACGAAACAAACTAAATGGAGAAGCGATATGTGATGACCTGATACTTCCCGAACGAGACTGTCGACATCAGTACTTCGTCGGTAGATGACGCAATCGAAAGTATAAAATCTTGGAAAGCGAGCCACGAGATCTCATGGTCTCGGGGTGGTCTTACGACTCGGGACCGTAATGTAGGCGGGGTGAAGGTGAATGACATGATGGGAAACAAAGGCCCAAGTACCCAAATAAATCTTGCCCGAACCTTATGCAGCGCAATGTCAAATATCAAAGGATCATGTGAGCAAGGTGACTCAACCAACATCGAATGAACAATGTGAAATGACAAGTGAAGTACACCCAAAGGACACGTCTCTTAAGAGAAGTAGAGGCGATGATCAATAAGAGTAGAAGAAAGGCGAAAGTGATAAAGAAAATGATGAATGGATAGAAGCGAAAAGGAAGAAACAAGGTACAGGATACAAATGTGGCAATGTGTGGCGAAGCGATGACGACTCGTCCCAGAGCGTCAAGTGAAAGCAGAGTCACTATAAGATGGGAGTGGTGATACGGGTAATGATCCAGGACCTAGTGCGAAGCAACGAACCTCATTTCTAATGTATTACCCAAATCCATGGAGAAAGATGTATGATACTTTCACTTTTTCGACCCTGAGGAAGAGTAATAATAATATAAGCCTAAATGACCTTTGATGATCCCAGTATATTAAGAATATCAAACAAACATTTTTTTTTTTTGTTTTTGTTTTTGTTTTGTTTTTTTGTTTTGCGCAGAACAACCAAATGGGCCGGTACACTATCCTGATTCAGCGAAAGAACCTCGAGCCTCGAGCCCAAATGGTCCCTCGACCTAAGAATCCGGATCAAACCTATAGGCGGAATAAAGTGTGACAAACCTGTTAGCTCTGGGATGAGAGCACGCCATCATTACTCAAAGAAGATAAAAAGTGAAATGAATAGAGATGATAGAAACTGGGCTGAGGCGAGACGGTGTGAAGATGCAAAAATGGGAGGAGAAAAGAAGCAACTGATGATGTGAGAAAGAACAAGCGAAGAATGACACAATGCTTGTAATGCTCACGAGATCCAATTAATATGTAAAGCGTACGGGCGGGCTAGCCGGAGTAAGAAAAGTATACGAAATTTGAATGAAAGAATAGGCTATAATAAACCAGCTATTGAGGCTGAAAGAGAGTATGATAAGGATATATCAATGTATAGGTGTGCAATAAGAATATGGCTACTCAAAATGATGGCCACCCATCCTCAACCATGATCTCAAAAGCGTAAAACCTCTTGACTGATCCACATTGGCGCTCACGTAGGCCCGATTTCGAGTCTAAGTCTGTCAGCAGTACTCCCTCTTGAGTCGGATCTCGGATGACATAAAGCCCGCTCGATTCGATACGGGCCTGCAGGGTAGTTGATTAATCCCCGGAGGACCTTCAAGACTAGGTCGCCTTTTGAAACTTCCTAGGCTTGACCCTTTTTCTAAATGCACGAGTCATTTTCCTCTGATAGGCCTGAACATGATCTGCTGCCCTCAATCTCCTCTCATCCAAAAGGTTGAGCTGATCATAACAGGACTGAACCCACTCAGTCTCAGATATCTGATGCTCTAATTCTACTCTTAAGGACCTCATCTCAATTTCAATAAGCAGCACTGCCTCCATGCCATATACCAAAGAATAAGGTGTAGACCCAGTAGAGGTACGAAAAGATGTACGATAAGCCCACAATGCGAAAGGGATATACGGCCAATCCTAGAAGTCTGACCATGAATTGACTCCTTAGAATATTCTTATTAGCCTCGACTACCCCGTTGATGCGGGGCCTATATGCGAATCGATTGATGATCTTGAATACCATACTCTTGGACGGTGTATCAATAAAGCACAGTGCATACAAGCGATTCGAGGAGCCTCTCCATCCCATCCATCATGAATATCTCATCTCCCAAAAACTCAATTGAATGTATACCACTAGGGATTTGGAAATTACATTTCCCCAGTGTCATGAGTGGGTGGCCAGTGCATGATCTGACGGACGTCCTAAATCTGGCAATTCACGAATAGCGTGCTTGATTGCAACACAATTAATACGTATCATGACCGGCTCTTTGATGATAAGCCTTACTAAAATCAAGTTGAAGATGAGGCTCATTGTGATACAGTTGTGGGTGAATAATCAAACCCCGTGACGATCTTCGAATCACTCAGGCTCAATTAGCATCAGAGTTCGTGTCGCCCTAATGAGCCTCAAGTTGGAGGCGGTGCTATCTTTCAGCTGAATGATGATATTTGTCTGAAGTGGCCTCTGAGGCACTGTGTATATCTTGGGCTGTGGTGTTTGATCATGAAAAGTGACCACAACAGGCTGAGAAGAAGAATGGTGGTTTTGCTCTTGATCGCCCATCATCACGGTAAGGAGTGTCGAAGCGTCTCTCTGAAGCAGGAGGTGGTAATGATCTGTCTCATTTAAACTGGCACCAAACAATTGATGGTCGGGTCGGGCGGCTATTTCCCCTTAGAGTGCGAAGGAAGAGTCTGCCTCAATCTAGATATGCCCTCTCCGATGCCTTGAAGGCTGAACCAATGATCGAAGTGCGTGCATGGACACTGGATCTTTATGGCAGTGAACCTCGCATAATCGTGTTGTTCTGATCGTGCTCTCTGAGATCATCTCTATGTGTCTTTGCTATCTTCTCCCACCGTCGGAGATAAATGAAGTGATGACTCATCCAGAGGGCTCCCTCCACGCACAGAGGCCTCCAACTCCTCCTCAGGATCAATCATGTTAAAGAATCTTTGTGGATAACTCAACCTACGTCACCCAATGGGCCCACGTGTCCTCTCTTCAGAGGGTCGATGAGTGCAAAGCTAACAACTGTGTGCCTCGCTGTGTGATGGAGGAAAAACGCAATCTGGCCTTTTCGTCCAGTCATGCAGCGCATAATGGCGCGTTGTATAGCTGCAAGTGAATCTGGGGCACCTCCTCCGTCCAACCACCTCTGCTGATGTTGGCATCAGAGAGGCACTCAAGTGTGATGCCCTTTGGAAGTTCATCATATCGAGTCGACCTATAACTCCATCGAAACATGCGGGGCTGATCTCTGCTTTCGATCCTATGATCTTGGGACTTTGGTATGTCAACTTGTGGTGGGGGTCCTGACGAATATTGGCGTAATTATCAATCCGACCATACTGAAAAAAAGCTCCAGCTCTTGGAAATTTGATTGAGCCTTGGAAGTGGTGGTGGTGGAGGGTCAGCGACTGCCTCCGATCTTTCGGCTGTACGGTGGAGTCCGGATAATGAGTGAAATTGTTGGGGTGAGCTGTGTAAATCCTGGCATCACAAGTGGGTCCGAATGATGGTGGTGGTAGTGGGGTAGAGTCATGCGGTGCTCCCGGGAAGTGGCAATGGTTGAACTTTGATACCCGTCAATCCTTTGTCCCGATCGACCTGTATCAGGAGAATCCACTGTGGTATCGGTAATTCCCCATTTGGATTGGTCAAACGATAAATCTTGAAGTCTCTCTATGAATTACAAATCATCTACGTTCTCTTATTACATTGTTAATGGATCGAATCTCCCAAGTCTATAGATCAGAATCAGCTGAGAACCAGGTGCTCAATAATCACGGAAAAACCGAAGAGGCGCAGAAATCGTAGTCTTTATGACTATAATCGGAAATTAGTCAATAATGCGATCATGATGAAATCTCCACAGGAATGGTGACATGTGATGTTAACATCTTATCGATAAATGACTCCCCCTCGGGAGCTTGAGATTGTGGTAATACCTTAGGGTAAGATGGCTGAAGCTAACAAAGGAAGAAGCCCAGTATCACTGTATATGGCCGTACCACGAGGATACACAACAGAGATCTATCAAATATGTCATCAAATGCAAGAACCACCTTGGCCATGAAGTATCGAAATCTAGCTCGGGGGCTATATGGGTCTTCTGGAAGCCACCGCTCGGACATCAGTCGTCTCCATAGTGCTCCCAGCCATCCCAATTATCTTATATGCTGAACTATTCCAAACCTAGCGGTGAAGGCAAGATTCAGAATGACTCCCAAACAACTCAACCGATCGCGAATAAATCATTGAGACTGATTTAGAAATAAGGGATACAGCCGTCACACAAACAAGCTTAAACAGAAAGCAAGATTAAATGCGGGGAAGGAACTGATCATGCAACAAACAATCATGCAAAGGCAAGCCTATCACCAAAATCTACATACAATTCTACGATCTCAAACTAATCCCAATGTTATATCTGAATGCAGATCCAATAAACATCTTATAATTAATGAGTGATACTAAACATAATCTAACAAATACTGTAAACTAAATACCAATCAAAGTGTACATGATCATCAGTGTCTACATTAAACGAACCTCCGATGTGGAGAACCATGTGCTCGTGGGCCCGATCAAGTTAATTTGAATCTCAGAGCGGACCGGTTTGTTCTAAAGTGAAGTATGTGGTGCCTTGGACCATACCCGATCCACGGACGTGGCGACTTCGCACCCAAATGAAAATACAAAAAAAATGTGACTGATTTTCGGTTTCGGAAAATGTCGTCTGGAGAACGGTTTTACTTTGAGTGTATACTTACTTTTATTTTTATTTTAAATGGAAAACAGTAGAACAAAAAACCCCGACGTTCGATATGAAAAGCATTCGAAACTGAATTTGGTGGAAGTCGATTCTCAGGAAGATACCTGTATGGTAGCACCCTCCAGGCAGGGCTAGATCCTCTCTTGGGATTGGGTACATGTGAGACATGCTAGATCATGGATGACGGAGTCTCCTTGGCTGAAACATACAACTTAGATCATACCAGCCTAAATGGTATCTAGCATTAACTATACGCCTTCAACCAAAGGGCAAAATGGCTGGCATCACACTGCCATTATCATGACCCTTGTATTTACATCCACGATTAACGACAAACAGCAAGCATGCATGACCTGACACAAACATCTCTGTCAGCTCTTGATTCATTGCCAACATTAACCACAGCTGCAGTTTCGAATAAGCCTGTTCACATCAAGATTCGTAGCACCACTTTGAGACCTCTTAATTCAAATTCAAATATAACCAACCAATGCCAGCTGCCGTTAAAACTTCTACTTAATGAACGGCGGGTTAGATTTCCCAACCGTCAGAATGGTTGAAAATTTTAAGATTTAGAACCTTCCGCCCTGAGTCAAATTCAAAAAGATAAGCCAGTGCAATTAGGCTAGAATGACGAGAACAACACAAATAACACAAACTACCCAAGCACGCAGTCAAACCGAAGGCAGAGACCTAATGAGCAATTTGGTTCGGTTTCCAACAAATCTATCGGGTTGGGTAAAATCTGCGCATTCAAAACTGCGAAAGTGAATCATTACAACAAACAGTTCAGTCACGACTCAAGACCAATGAACAACACAAAACAAGAAACCAAAGCTTCTATAAGCGCGTTTCACGCCAAACCCTAACCTAATGAACGTGATCTGGTTTTAATAACGATCTTGCCTCCGTGAGAGAGCTCTCAAAATTTCATAACTTTCTACAAACTGGTCAGGAATCTAAAAAAACAAGCGGTGATGGATTCTCAGCTCGGATGGTAGAACCAACCAACCGAAAACAACCCTGCTAACTTCTGATCTAGCAAGCCAGACCTATAATGACAATGATCGTTTAATGATCGCTCCGGTAGAAAGAGACTATCCAAGTACTTTTCCCGAAACGCACTAAAATTGAAAATCTAACAAAACAAAGCATTTGATCGATTCTCGGCTGGGATGATGAGAACCAGCAAAACAACAAACTACCGCCAGCTGCCACATACTGCTCTGAGCCTAACTAAATAGGCAAACGATCTGGTTTTCTTGATCCATATAAGTGAGAGAAGGCTCTCAAAATTTTCCAGAACTTTTATAAAGAGTCATAAATCTAACAAAACAAGCGTTGATCGATTCTCGTCGGATGAGTGAGAACCAACCAAAAATAAACCAAAATTACGCAATTTTCACCGCCTTTTTCTCTGTGAAACCTAACACAAATAATAGCCAGAATTGATCTGGTTTTCAAACCAGTCCTGCTCGTTGAAGGAAACAAAATTTTCCCGAACTTTACTTTATATAAGTGAAATAAAACAAACGGTGATGGATTCTGACTGGATGAGTAATGCATAACCGCGACAACCAACCAACTCTTTGCAGCTACTATTTGACGGTGAGCGGCTTTCGCACCTTGACATGGCAAGCTCAAATGATTGAGGAGAAACCTCACGATGATCATCACTCCTTAAGAATAGAGTGGAATATAAGTTTATTTCTTCTCTACAAGTAGAAAAACAAACTAAGCATCGAGAATCGATATAGCCTTGCGTTTGAGCGGGAAAAATGTCTATGTCTTCGCTGATCTTTCTGCTTTTGTACTGATTCCCCACCTCTATTACGACCTACGTGGTGTTTCCACCCCTTCAAGCTTTGAAAGAGCCCAATTGGAAGCTCTAAACGGCTTCCCCCGTTAACTCCTCTCCTCTTTCATCTTCTGTTTAATTCTTAATTTTTCGACCTTTACCATAAATATTCATATGATTCTGGTAGTGCATCATCATTGCTTTAGTGAGCCCCGAAATGGACCACAATCTTATGTTGACTAGACCTAGGCCCGAACCATATGGATTTGGGCTCAATCCTGAAACAACGCTCCACAGTGGCGAATGCTGGGTTGAACGGATCTGCCGGCTTGAATTAAATAGGTTGAAGAAAAATTATAAAATTTTACCTGATAGAATGTTCCCTAAAGAATAAGAGACCAACAAAAAAAAAGCGGTGCACCATTCCCAAATGGGATGAGGAGATATGGTCGAACAAGGGCGAAATTCGCTCTTCAAAATACTTAAAAAACGTTGTTGCCTCATGTTGCCTAATGAACCAGCTTGATTGGTCAAGCGGTTGAAAAAAGGTATGAATTTTGAAACCTTCTTTAGCGAATAAGAATCAGGCAAAACGAAAACATTGAACAGTGATTGGGACGAGAGGCATCCATGATCTGAAGAAACTTAAAACAAGTGTTCCAAATTTGACATACTCTAATAATTTTGGAGTTGAAGAACAAAACCTCAAGATGTTGCCTTACCAACGTTAATAACTAAAAAATAAGCCAGCCCAATGACACTCTAAAAGTGAACTATCGCGCTCAACCGGGATACAACTGGCCACAGGGCTGAAGTGACTAAACACTACCTACCGGCATGCGTGGAGTTGGCGACGGTTTTAGCGTGGATTTTATCGTTACAATTTAGCGACCGGATTAGCGGCGGTAACCAGCCCAGCGGCCAATTGCGATGAATGCTCTTATGGCCCGATAAATGAGGAAGTTGAAAGAACTTCGCCAGAATGCAAACGAATTCGATTGCATGTTACTGCCAGCGACGGATTATCAGTTCCGTCGTTAATTTAGCGACGGATTATTAGTGCCGTCGCTAATTTCGCGACGGATTCTTAGTGCCATCGCTAATTTAGCGACGGATTATAATTAAAAATCTTTATGGAACTTCGATGTTAGTTAAAAGGTAATAATGTTTACGGAATAGCGACCCAGTTCCTTCCGTCGTGAATCAGCTAATTTGCCGACAGTTCTTGATGTATTATTCAATTTGCGCTTCAAATTATAGTTCTGGCCAAAGCCTCATCAAAAACCTCAGTGGTGGGAATAGTGAGTTCTTGATGCCAAGTCTTCATTCGCATGGTTATCCGGTTAAAGTCGCTAAATTAACTATCGTTATAATCGCATCCGCGGTTGAAGAGTGCGTTGTGAGGTCCTTCCGCCAGCCGCGCCACTTCATTCATATGTGGTCTGATAGATATTTACTACATTAATTATTTTGTGATCATACGGTTAGTGAATGCGGTCTTTGAAAGCGTTTAGTTAGTTTGGACCGTTAAATACATAGAACCTTAGTTCAAACGGTCATTGTCTAACCGTCGGTCGGTCAGATTTTAAAACATTGTCGAAAAGTGTTCAAGAAATTAAGTGCGGCGATTATAATGGTATTAAACTTAGCGACGAATTTCTAATCGTCGCTAAGCGGAAATTTACAACCACGTCGCTAAGTTGTGTGGATGCTCATCTGATCTCTAAATTAGCGATGAAGCCCGAGAATCGGATTTGCTAAATTTGTGACCAGTTGTAAATTTGATCGCTAAATTTGTACGATAATCGAGAAATCGTCGCTAAATTTAGCGTGATTGGCAAATTTTCAAAATAACTATAAGTTGTTAGCGAAGGAAGCGTTTTACCCCTCTTGAATTTTAAAATTACTTAAATCGTATTTCATCGTTTGAGGCAGATTTTGATCCATGGCGAGGAATCGGAAGTGCTAAATCCCGAGCTCTTGTGGTGGGCCCTAATGGTGTTATATGAAGCGATGGGTGAGTGTGACACCCCATGAATCATCACCAGTCATTAGGGGGCAAATAGAAGGTCTACACTCTCAACCAAGTATATATTCATCCTCTTAATGAAATATCTTAGTTTGAATAATTAGCCTTCATTTGCATCTCTTTTTATGATATTCATTTCGCATTCGTTATAGGCACTTTTTCTATTTTAAATATGAACCGAATACAAATCCGGCGAAAAATGATTGATTGAAATGATGGTACGTTATCTAATACAATTTAGTTCAGGTGAATTCGGTAGTTGATGTCATTCTGGTTTGTTTGTGACCAAAATGATGATTTTGAATTGGCATATAACTCTTGAATAATCCAACAACTTTGCAAGTGAAATTGTGGTAAGCCTATCAATTGGAAAAGGAAGTTGCATGTGTAGGATTAGAATGAAGTTTAAGGGTTCGAAATAAGAAAATATATTAATATCTTTGCAATGAATGGCACGTATCCGTTTAAACACTCAGGCAATATAAGGTAAGTGAAAGTCCTGAAGAATGATACACATGGTCCAATGTTCACTCTGCTGCGTGGAAGATTCCCTAGGACATCCTTGCACCGGGTTTAGATCGCCGGAGTCAATTGTCAGTCACGACCACGTTCGATTCTTAAGTGAAAGGCTGAAGTAAGTGTCTGTAACGGTGAGTAACTTAATGACCGTCATGAAGTTTGGTCTTTCAGTCCTGTATCAGCTACTGCGGCTCTATATGCTCTGGTTATTTGGTCGGAAGTACGTCTGTTCATGCTATTAGCTGAAAAATGAAAGCCTCAAACCCTCCTTTATTATAATCTGCAATAAGAACCCTTATTTTGAGTTTTGAGATAAAGGAACTTAATCTGAGAAAAAGGACAAGTTTGGGGGAATGTTATTTTAGTTTGAAAGGAAGCAGAATGAAGGATGGAAAAAAGAAAAACGAAATGAAGAAATGGAAAGAATGTGAGATGAAGTCAAAATTGAGAATTTCAATGATTCAGAGGTCACACAGAAATACATTCCTCTCTTGAACAATTAAGTTCTTAGTGCTGTTTATTTCAGCACCTAATGTCAGCGTATGGAATTTCGCTAGCAAAGTTCTCTAGAGTAATCAAAACACAATGAACCGTTATGTCCCTGCAATATCGTGACCATTGTGAGACGCTAGAGCCCGACCCTTTTGGCCCGGATCAGAGGCTGATGCGGGATGCCACTAAAATCTACCAAATCACTCAATCTCTCTTATATGGAGCGATTACAAATTAGACAAGCCATGCGCATTTACATTTGACAAAATACATTTACAATGAAGGCATCAAGCATTTTCAAAATGATTTTCAAAACTAGAATCATTCAGAAGTTCAAATTGTTTTTACAAAATATCAATATCAAAAACATGAAATGAATACACATGTCGAACATACTCAGAAATTTCTATACTTATGACTCAAACATTTCTCGATCTTGGGATTAAATTTGATGTCAACCTCTCTCACTCAATTATGTTATTAAATCAACTCACCGGCTAAGCATTTCATGCTTAGTGGTTCCTATACTAATCCCATTCTACCAGTTTCGAGTTTAAATCAAATCATGCAATTTAATTAATTCAGCTTTCAAATCTTTATGGACAGTCAGTAAATACAATACATATACTTGTTTTATACAATCGAGTTATGGTTCATTGATCATCCCAAATACACTAGCTACTAACACTGGTATATGTTTTGTTAAACTAAATGAGATTTTTGGGGAGCAAATACGACATACCTATGATATTTTAAAGTGCATGATTATGAATTCAGCAAATGTTAATGGTTGGTTTAATTAGAGGATTAACAAAGTGTGTTAGATTTAAATTTTTATGGCATGGAATTAATTATGCAATTAGGTAAATTTAGTGGTTTGTTAGGTTTGAAAGTTCAATGCAAATGTGTGAGGACTATTTGAAAAACACTGGCCTGACCAGAGGGCTAGGAATTCACGGCTCCTCTTTGACTGTGGCATCCTGCAGAGACATGCAGGCCGCCTGGCGTGCAAGGTGGGAGCTCTTGACACATGAAGTGTATGAGAAGAGCTTACCCATGTGCCCAGCCAGGCTAAATTCTACCTCATGTGTTTGGATGCTGAACCAACTTCTTGCTAGGAAGTGGAAAATTATGGAATTTTAGGTGAGTGAGAGGGTTCTGGGAGAGCTGGGAGGAAGAAAAGGCTTGAAGAAACCGATTTTTAGTGAAAAAAGTTCACTAAGTATCATCAAAACACGATCTTCCGGACTCCAGATTTCATCTAATTTTAACCATCAGAGGACTACCAGTTCCTCTTCTGGTTTTGGGATTTACATCTAACCTAGATTTAGTGAAAGGTGTGTTTGGTGGAACCACTAAATGTAAGACCGATTTTACATTGAAGAATTGCATGTGTGTATTACATGTGAAGTCATTTGCATCTAGGCTTTTACACATAAACCATGACAGTGTTTTGGCCATGAGTTGGCTAAAGAGACTCAGAACTGGATGATTTCAAGTTGGAAGAAGAAAGGCAAGACCTAGAGCTAACGGTGTCTGAACTTGTGAAGAACTAAAACCCACTGAGGCAGAATGCAGGTCATCCCTGTATGCAGGCTTGAGTTCTTTTTGTTTTTAGTCATAGGATTGAGTTATATTGATCCAAATGGAGTGATTCAAAATCCTTTAAAAGTAGACACATAGGGAGTAACTTCATGAAGAAAGTAGGGCCAGTGTGCTCTATTTGTTCCCCACTCCATTACAGTGAAAAATTTCAGAAACATAAATTAAATACTAGGAAAACAGTCTCAGGAGTCCATCTATTAAATCCATAACTCTTAGTTTTGAGGTCCAGGCAATTTGATTTAGAGCTGTGGAAAGCTGAGATAACAGAGGAACTTTTGGTTAGAAGACCACAATGAACAAAAGCATGTAGGTACGAGGTGAAAATTGTATTCAAAAGTCCTTTAGATAAACCCAAAAGAAAATTACCAATCAATTGTGTGTCTTTGTTTGTGTTACACCCTAATAAGGGGTGTTAAATGTTGATATTTATGAAGTGTAGAGTCAACTCTTGAGAAGATCAGTTCTCATTACAGTGAGTATCATGAAATAATAAATGATTAAGGTAATTGAAGTATTAATAAACGATTGGGTAATTTTAAGTAACCGGATTGTTTGACTAAAATCTTCATAGGCACACTCATTGGAGATCTGTACTAGATAGCCTCGTTTTGACTTCCTTGGGGGAGGAAGGTAGGGGATCTTGTAACCTTCTCTGCTTATGCCATGGTTCTTTGAAATTCGCGCACCGACTCATGCTTGAGCTTGTGTGATTTCAATGATATATATAAATGTGTATATTTTTCCCTCAGCTCTGCCTTGATTCTTTAGATCTTGAGTATTTTCCACAATGATCATTTATTATATCATGTGGATGAATGCTTTGTGAAATTGTTTTAAAAACATAGCCGACAGGTGTGGGGTGTGTGAGAGTCGGGATTGATGTAGTGGACAGGACTATGACTAGTCCACAGGTTGTAGTCTAGATCTGATTATGCGAGGGATCGTCAGGCATCATCCTGATTGATGTAAGTCCCGGTGATTTATTAGTTATACGGGATGTGGGCGCCTCACCACCGGGCGTAAAAGTCCCAAATAATTTATTGTGGATTAAAATTCAGAGGATAGTGGCTGATCACTGGTGAAAGCCGAAAGAGTCGCGATGAGGGTAGAATGATGGTAATATTAAAATACGTTTCTGTTCCCCGTCAACTGATGTTGAAAATGCTCTGTCTTGTTTTGAGATGTGTGATGTTATGTTTGATGTTTTATAAGCATGGCTTGTTATGGGATTCACTGCGGGTTGTTTGGAACCACTTCATTCATTCCCTCTTTAGATCTGAAATGCGAGATGCCGATTTGCATGACTTGAGGTTTGACTTGCGGGTTTGGAGTTGAGGGTGTCACGTCGACCTTAGCATCTTGGTGGTCGGGCATACATTTTGAGGGTATCTAGTGTTGTGTGGAGGTTCTGTGTATTTTTAGACCGATTCTTACCTTCGATCTACTGTGGTCAATTCATGTTAAACCATCAAATTAGGTTTGAGGACCGCACTACTCATTGAGAAAGTTTTGGGATTTTTGTGTAAATATTATTTTAGGTGAAGTGTAAGTGTATATACTATGATCTTGGGTGCATTGAGGACTTACCTGATACGAGATATGTATATATGTTTTGAGACCTGGAGTTGAGTTTAGTCCAGTTTCTATTTAAATTGCTCAGAAATTGAGTTTTAGTTCAGAGATTTTTGAAAAGCTCCAGTTATTTGGATTTTGAAGAGTCTATGTTAGAACTTCGAGTTGTGAAAAAAAAAAAAGATGGTAAGATAACATAAATCAGTGGAAATCGGGGTGTGACAAGTTGGATATCGAGAAGCGAGGGATATAAATCCTTGGGAGATTAAAGGAATTCAATAGGTACACAGCGGATTCAGGCACACTTTAGTATATGATGATGAGAGCTTTGGTTTTGGTGCAGGATTGTGCTATTGGGTGATGATATGATTTTCATACATGGCATATTAAAAAACCTAACGACAATAGTGAAGGGTATTTTATGATAACATGTTTACACGAGATTATGATAACTATAATTTAGGTGTTAAATTCCCTAAACATGATATGTGATTTAAGTCTACTATAATGCTTGTATGGATTTTTAACCATAGTATTAGCTAATTGTATAATAATTCCTTCTGTATACAAATTCATTAATAATGAATCAGATGATAGTTGAGTCGATAATGATAAAATTACAACTATAATAAATTGATGTTGAGAACAAGTTATTAATGGTTCTTTACCATGGAAACCTTCTATTCTTGATTAATCATTCCTCTCATCATATAGGCTCCGGCCGAGGAATAGGAAAGAAGGAGTGAATGACAAAGGGTCGAGCCGGCTGTGAGATCCTCTTAGATTCAAAGGATGAAGCCGGAAGCGTGGCGTTACCTCCGAGTCATCAGGAAAGAAGATGACATCCACGATTGATGTGAATTTAGAGGCCTTATTCCCCGGTGTTCCGAGGTGGTGTCCATTCCTTGAGTGACGCCTTCAGAAAATGAAAAGTGCGGATATCTGAAGTCCTGAGGCGGAGGGTTTTTCTGCGATCGCCTCTTGAGGGCTGAGGCTGATAATTAAGTAGGATATGATTCAAAAGTGTGTCACTACACCGGTGGACTCAGTTGAGGAGTTATCTTGTGGCCCTTTCACGAGGGCCGTGAGGAGGCGGAAAGATACAGAAGTTTGTGCACTAATGACGAAGGGGCTATGGTATGGCCCAGTAGCCACCCCGGGTTACTCGTGGAGTCTCTTGCCGCGCTGTGGTGACGAAGCCAGTGAGGCCCAACGATTTCGAGAGGTTGAAGGGTGAACATGTTCAGGGCTCGGTGGCTCCTTCGTAGCCGCACCTCAGTTGGGTAAGCCCAAACCTTGACCTCCCTGGTCAGTGAAGGGACCAGCACTTAGATGCCAGGAAGGAAAGAAATAAAATTCCGGGTTTGGTGACTTTAGGTCGAGAATGAAGGAGGAGCTAGCTCCCCGAAAGGATGTTGATTCCACGACGGTTGCCGTTACAACGAGACAGCCGTGAGGTGGATTGGACCATGAACCGATATCATAACTGATCTGTCCCGTGAGACAACGGTGGTGCCTGATTGACGGCCAGAACTTGCCGGCCTCTCAGGTGGTTGATGATCAAAACCAGTCGTGTTCAGAGGACAGCCTCAGGGGAGGAATTCGAAGGAAAAGCCTGCATCTGCCAGGCGAGGGTCTCAGCGAGTCTTCGTTGTGACGACTCGGGATCGAGCCTAATGTGCTAGTGGAAGGCCTGGTTTGTGTTATAGCACTTGGGCTTTGCTGTATTTATTTGATTAGGGTGCATCACGTTCATTTTATACTACTTCTTTTGCTTCCATTTGGACTTAAGTGCCCTGCTCTCTGCCATCTTTGTTTGTGAACTCCCTTCCTGGGTGTGGATGATCTGTGAGGATGTCAGTGGTTGTGTGTTGATGTTGGGGAATCTGTAATAAGTGATTACGACTTATTCTCTACATGCATAGTGAAATCATTTGTGATTGGCTATTGGGAATAGTTAGTTGGCCCCACTCAATGCTGATCTCTGTTAGATTATTTTTTAGAAAGAAGGTGAGCTTCCCAGGGTCGATTTCTGAAACTGTGATCCTGCAGTGTCAAGCCTCTATCTTGGATTTAAGGGCTGTGTCAGACTTCTGTAAATCATTGATAGAGATGGAGAAAATTCGAATTGAAAAGAATGCATGGAGCTAAACCTTTCCTTTTACCTCACAGGGAAGGCATCAAAGAAGGAGAGAAGAATTCCTAAGAAGATTCAGATTGCCTCCTGAGTGTGTGTTTCACTGGCGATGTATTTCTGATGTGTTACCTTGGATTACCTCCCCATAGAGATGAATTCTCATAAATTTGCTATCTGAAATGCTGATCTATTTTCGTAGCTCCATTTAGGACCAGCTCAGTTGAGCTTGGGGGTTGAAACTACATTTTGTAGTGCGAGGGTAAAGAGATTTCATCAGGCCGGAAGTGTCTCGCCTTGGGGTGCTCGGTATTGTTCGTGAAAAGAAAAGGCGGGCGCTACGGTTATGTGTGGAGTGCAGGAAGTTAAATAGAGTAACGGTGAAGAACAAGTACCCTTCCTCTGGATTGGTTGTTTGATCGATTGAAGCGGGGCTTATTTACTTCTCGAAGATTGATCTAGATACGGAGTATCATCGGTTAAAGGAAGTCACGGGACTCGAATATCCCGAAAATTACTTTAAATACAGTATGAACCATAGTTCTTAATCATGCAGCACTTTGGATTGATATGTCAGGCGCCTTTATGGATATAGTGAATAGGACATATATTAAATCAATACCACAGATAAATTTATGATAATCATTCTGGACGACTTATCTATCCTCAGCTAAAGGTCGAAATTTGAACATGAAACGAAACTTGTTTATTCTAGAGTTCATTCTGAGTCTTTGAGAGAATCGGAGTTGTATGCGAACTAGAGAAGTGTGATTTCTTGTTCTGAAATCCATTCTAAGACCATCAGTGAAATAAAGAAGGTATTTAGGTAAATCAAGAATGAAGTTGAAGAATAAAAGTGAGGAGGTGGGAATACAAGTGTATCTTCAGATCAGGCTTCCTTGGATTAAGTGGATTTTCTTCATTGATTCTGACCCGAGCTCAGGTTGCATGCCCAGTATGACTAGACTAACTGAGGAGTGAGCTTTGGCCGGAATGACAAAGTGTGAGAATCTTTTCTAAAGGCTGAAGAGATTGATAACCGCCGTCATTGATGCCAGGTGATGAACGTATACGGTTTAATGCCTCAAGGGTTGGCTTGGGGTGTGTACTTATGCAAAAGGTAAGAGTGATTTGCCCTATGCCTCTAAGCGGTGAAAAAAAACATGAAAATTTTGGCATGATTTAGAAGCTTCTTTGCGGTAGTGTTTGCCCACTGGTGTATCGACACTACTTGTATGGTGAAAGTTTGGAAGTGTTCTCGACCCTGAGAGTTTGAAGTATATATTTGCAGCGAGAGAGATTTGAATACGAAGGCGGAAGAAGGGTGGTGGAGAACACTTGAAGGCACACTGAGTACTTTCAACACTGCCGATCACCATACAGAATGGCTCCAAATGTAGTCGTGATGCCTTGAGTAGAAAATGAAAGGAGCATTCTTTCGGGTTTAAATCGCTTCATGAGGTGATCATACTAATTCACAGCTAGGCCGGGGGTTCAGTGCTTTGATAGGGATGAGCCTAAGGCATGTTTATACATTGGTAGCTCGACCAACAGTTTTCTAAGTCATCGAGGCTCGAGAGGAGTGATAAAAGCAGGGCACACGGCTGAGTGGTAAATTTAGTGATACTGCACGAAGGGGTGGAGCATTCATGCGAAATGGAGGAATCTATTTCCTCAGCCAGTTGTTTGTGCGAATGATGCGCGATTGAGAGAAGAGGTGATGAGGGGAAGCTCGTCACTCTCGGTTCCGCGGTACAGACGAACCGTACCACGACTTGGCGCCCGATTTTGGTGGCATGGGATGAAGAAGAGCGAAGCCATAGTTCGATGTAAGTGTTCCAGCGTGCCGGCGAAGTGAAAGTTGAGCACCGAGAGACCCGGCGAATTTGTTGTAGCCGTTAATCGCGGGAATGGAAATGGGATCATGTGACCCGATGGACTTGGTGTTAGTTACCCAAAGACTCACAGGGGGCCAGAATAAATGTTTACGAATTGATTGACCGGTTGACTAAATGAAACTTTGTTTCATCCCCATGAATGGACATGACTCTGTTCTTACTTTGAGCAAGTTGTATGTGAGGGGAGATTGTGAGGTTGCATGGTGTGCCTCTCCATTGTGTGGAATCAGGGACTCGAGGTTTAACGTCCGGATTACGGCGATCTTACTGCGAAGCTTTGGGAGCAGATTTGAAGTTGATCCTGCGCCGTTTCACCCTGGTGGCCAGACCTTGTCGGAGAGTGAATGTGGGGGTCTGGAGAGTCATTCCTTGGGGAAACCATGTGCCAATTAGACTTCGAGAGGTTGGATGGACCATTTGCCTCGAACCCGAATTTCCGCGTGTAATAATAGTTTTCGAGAGAAGCGTGTGGGATGCCCGTGTCAAACTCTTTATGGTGAAGCCGTGTGATATTTATGTTTGGTGAATCGGGAGGCTGCTGGATTGGTTCGAGTTGGTGCAAGCTTGTAGAGAAAGATAGGTCAGTGATGACTCTTGTGATGGGCGAAGAAGTTATCTTGACCACGAGGAGAATGCCAGAGTTTGGGTTGGGGAACCATCTGTTTTTTACAGTGTGTCCCCCTCATAGAATGTTCGTTTTGGTAAAAGAGGCCTGACCTCAGTATTGGTCGGTTGAGATTCTGAGTTGGAGGGTAGCTTGCAGATTCAGCTCATACCGTAGAAGTGTTTATTCCTGGAATATGATATATTACGTTCTTATTCTTGATATCAGGCCAGATGTTTACCACCCATACTAAGATTGCCAGATTCAGGTACATGAAGAATATTAATGAAATCTGACGATAAGAAAATTCTGATAGTATGACTTTGTGTATTTTTGCCCAAGACAAGTGTTTTTCACTAAGTGAGTAATTCATTCAGGGCTGCATGGAGTGGAAGATGCTACATGGAACTAGAAGCGGATGTGAAGAAGAGTATCGGGAACTCTTCACGGGTTAGTACGAGTTTAATTTTGGGGAATGAAGTGCGTAAGAGGAGAATGTAACACACGGTATATGTTGCACTGGTTATAACAGTAAAGGATTTTGAGAGGAGCAAATGACTTATGCCCTATGATATTTTAAATTGTGATTAGAATTCATGATGTAATGGTTTAGTTAGTGAGGGATTAACCACGAGGGTATTCTTCCGTTACATTTTATGACATCGGCCGATTGATTACCCAAGTGCAGGTAGTTGATGGACTGCCTGCGATTAGAGTTTGAAATTAAGTAATATCTTGAAGACCACTTTGAAAAACTTGGTAGTGGAGAGGACTGAATTTACAGCTCATCTGTGTTGCTTATGTGGCGTCATGAGGGCATGGCACCTGAAACATCAGGTGAACTCTGACACACAATAATCACCGTGTGAGGAAAAGAGAAAACTGCCATCAATCGCCCAAAACAAACCATTCTCTTGGTTTGGATCTTCAGATAGCTTCTTGCTGGGAAGTGGAAAATTACAAGGAACACAGGTGGTGAGAGAGTTCTAGAAGCTAGAGAGGGAGGGAGAAAAACTGAAGGAAAGCTTGGTTTGGTGGAAAAAGTTCACTAAGGTATGTAAACATGATCTTTGAGGCTATGGTTGAGCACCTCTTCCGCTCGGAGACTTTTATTCTCATTCTTGAGTTTTGTTGGATTGTCGCTCCTAATTAATCGAAAAGATGTCACTTTTGATTGGAACCTATTGCAAAGACCGGTTTGTGAAGATTGCATGTGTGTGTCGGTGTGTGTGTGTCAGGGAGGTGCTGTCAGGAAAAAACACACTCCCAGCCATGACAGTGTTTGGCCACCAGTTGGCTGGCTAAGAACTCGAACTGGATGATTCTAATTTGGAGAAGAAGCCAGAACCTAAACCTTCCCGAATGTCTAGAAAGAGCAAGGAGAACTTCAAAACCTCACCATAAGACCCTTGGTTCAGTTTCGAAGTCGGAGTGCAGTTACGTCCCCTGTGCAGACAGGATCTTTGTTTTTGAGTCATAAGTTGAGTTATATTTGATCCAAATGGAGTGATTCAAAATCCTTCTTAAAGTAAGACAGATGTGTGTACCTGGCGAAGAATGGAGTCAAATCATGTGTTGTTCCCCATGTTCAAGTGTTAAGAAGGGTGAAGAGAACACCAGTTCGTCCCTAGGAAAACAGATCTCAGAAGAGATCATCTATAAAAATCCTGTCCTTGATTTTGAGGTCGAATGACCTGATTTAAGAGGCTGTGGAAAACTCAGAAGAATCAGAGAACTTTTGGTTAGAAGACCACAATGAACAAAAAGCATGTATGGCTGGTCAAAAATTGTAGTTGAAAAAAAAAAAGGGTCTTGAGATAGGCTGAAAAAAGAAAAAAAGAAATTTTCAATGTTCATGTGTCTTAATTTTATTATTCTACTAATAAGGGTGTTAAATGTTCGATCTTTATGAAGTGTAAAAGTACTGTGAAGGATCTAAGAGTTTATGTTGGTAGGTATATAAGAATATGTGTGATTCAGTGGTGAAGTAGTAATAAACCTGTTCAGGTATTTATTTAACGATTCGTTGAGGCTAAGAAAATCACCCTTCTGAAACTGTTAATTGCCGGATCACTACAGACCGCCTCTGGTTCCGACCTGCCGGAGGCGGTTTTGGGAATCAGAAGGTGGGGATCTTGTAACCTTCTCCACAGCCGCCACCATGAGTTTATGTAAGTCATGTACCATTCCATGCATGACCCGTGTGATTTTCTAATGATATATATAAATGTATATTTTATATCTATGGAATTCTTTAGATGCTTGGTACATGATGTTTTTAAATATCCATGTGGATGAATGCTTGTGAAATTGTTTTAAAGCATGACATGGGTATGGGAGCGTGTGAAGTGGGATTAGTCATAGTGAACATGAGGACTAAACTATTACTTCCGGTTTTAGTCTGAGGAAGATAAGTCATCAGGATATTGGGCATATCATGGGTGGTAAGTCCATCATTCTTATTCCTCTTGGAGATGTAGGCATATCACGAAGTGTGATCCCGACCGTTTGTCGTTATTCGGATGATGACTCTGATCACTGGTGAAAACCCAAGTCTCACTATGTCGAGAAGTCGAGATGGTGGTAGTATTGCGCTCATTTGTTTCCACATCAACCTATTAATTGAAAATGCTCATGTTTATGAGATGTATTTGAATTATTTGTATTTTGAAATGTTTTTATAAAAGCATGACACATTCGTGAGTTCACTCTTGAGTTACCAGAACTCTACAATTCATTCCCTCACCGAATGCTGCGATCACGGGGGCGATTGCGTGACTTGAGAGTTTGACTTGCCGGGTTTTGGGTTTGAAGTGTGCGTCGGCCCTTAGCATCGGTGGAGGGTCGGGCATACATTTGGGGAACATCTGAGTGTTGTAGCGGGTTCACACTTTGTAGTACCTGAGCGATTGTATGAATCAGCTGGATGTTGTATGTTTGGCATATCAGTTAGTTTGGACCACTTTGCAGTTTAGATTTTGTAATAATATTATTTTGATGAGAAATAGATATATAAATATTGAATTTTTTAAGGGTTATAATGATCATATATCTCATATGTTTTGAACATAGATTAAGTTTTAAATGCATTTCTGGCGTTATAAAGTGAGGTTTTGGACAGTTTTGAAGAAATAGGATTGATGTGGTGTGTATTGATGGTAGCCAACACATACCAAATCATTAGATTTTGAAAGAATCTGCCATATCTAGAACTCAGTTGTGAAAAAGGATATAAATAACATAAATCTTGCAAGTGAAATCGAGAGTGCGTGAAACAATTCACCTCTCATTATTCACAATCTCAAATAAATTTAAATTATGCTCACAAATTCAATTAAGTTACGCAATTCAATTAGTTTTCAAAATGTTTTCTAGATGTTCATTACCGTCGATTAGGTATGCGATCGAATTAGTTCCGTCTACACCGCCGATTTAACTATAATGGCCGTCGGGGAGATGAATGAGCGCGAATCCGAGGTTGAGCTCGGAAGGTGGGTGTCGGCGGTTTTGTAACACGATCGGTCGCTGAAGGCTGCTGATTGGTTATAACCGTCGATTCGTGAGACCGCGCTGCAAAATGGATCTGTGGGTGCGGTCGGTGACACGAATCAAATAACCAGTTCCGTGATCACCGCTCGTTTGGGCCCACTGTGGTATGCCGATCTCGTCGCTATCAGAACCTAGCCTTGTTAGGGGCGTGATTAGTGCCACGCGGTAGGGTGGCGGAATCAAATTTGCCATCTCTGATTTCTCCGCCTTCCTTGGTAGTCTGACTCACTGGCATAGCGATCTAGGGTCGAACACCGAGATGAGGGTTTCCGATCTGACCAGGTTTAGTGAAATCAGCCCCATTATCCCAATTCAAGTGGATTTTGAGGTTTAAGTTAAAAGCAGTGGTTTGAAGAGTGAATAGTATGCTTGAAAATTAAGTGGATAGTTTTGTTGAAAATAAAAATGAAGAAAAAACCAAGAAAAGAACTTC
The DNA here is from genome assembly GCA_016808115.1 of Tetrastigma voinierianum. Taxonomy (NCBI): domain Eukaryota; kingdom Viridiplantae; phylum Streptophyta; class Magnoliopsida; order Vitales; family Vitaceae; genus Tetrastigma; species Tetrastigma voinierianum. The sequence goes on along the minus strand of JAEQBH010000911.1, from coordinate 4,649,437 downwards.
TTGACGGTAGGCCAGGTTTAAGATCTGATGCGGCCGAGAGCTCCACAGAGTTGAAAAGCGACTCCTATTTGAACTTAGGATCTTGGGTTCTTTATTTACTGGATAAAGGAACCTAACAATTCCTTCATCTCATAATTCTTCTGAGCTCAAGTAAAGACCGTCTAAAAATAACCAGTGCATCTCTCATAGAGCACCAGTGTTCTAAAGCATGGAGTATTGGCCAATGATATACATCAATCATTCATTTAACTATTGAAGAACCACCCAACATGTAAATGTTACCTCTCGAGGCTAATGGGACCAATATCTAAAACCAGGTGCATCTCTCATTTAGAAACATATTGGATTTAAAACAAATCAGATATTAAATGAAACAACTATTTTTAATCCATATTATGCAACTAAGTTTTTTGAATATAAGGGCCATAAATACACTGCAGCTTACATGGCAGGAAGGCCCTGCAAACCTAAGTCCTTTTTGGCGACTACTTTTACTTCCCAAAAAGAAAAGTGATTAAGCGCGTCAATCCTCCCGAGTTGTCATCCTTGGAGGGGTGTTTGGCATGTAGAAAGGAAGAGAAAGGAGAGAAGAGAGAAAGAAAATAACTAAAATAAAAGACTTTATTTACAAAAATAAAACTTTAAAATTTCTTCTCCTTCTAAAATGATGATTGGGTTACAAAACAAGAGGGGCTTATATGGGCCTCTCTCGAGAGTGTGAATACGGCGCTAACTCTTGTTCAATTACCAGAACTAGAAAGTATAAAAATTGATGGTTGCATTCATTCCTGCTCATGAGCTTGAAAATTTCGCTAGGCGGTGCATTGCCTCAGCTTTAGCCCAATCCAACACGAGACACCCTCCCTCTGCCATTCATATTAATTAATTATTCATTCTAATTTCCTATTCTTCTATATTTTCTTTCTTCTTCATTTTCTTCATTCTTCTCTACTTTCATCTATAGTCTCGATATATGATGTTGAGTTTGACTTAAATCTTTAGTGCTTGGATCAGGCTAAAACATACTTTTAACATGATCTATCTCACAAAGCTGCAAAAATTGCAAATAGATCACTGAAATCTTAGGGACAGTAATAAGTAAATCGGGTTAATTAGCATGTTTAAGTACCAAGCACTCAACTATAATGAAAATAGGGTTCCAAAATTGCCTTTTGGGCACTAATCACCCCAACCTACACATTCTGATCATATGATGAAGAAAAAAGAAGAGCATCTGAAATGATAACAAAAATAATGTACACAAAAGGTTGTAGTTCAAGGTTGTGAAGAAACAATGCCTAACCTAAATAAATTATCAGGCGTACTGCTATCCTTGAAGATGATCTATACCTAAGTCCCAATTGTCAAAAGAGTCTCCTACACCGATGAATCAGCGAAGAAACTTCCCTTTAATCAGTTTTATTTTATCGGCTCTCGTGATAAGTATCAAAGCGCACTCTCCCCGGCACAGCTACTACCACGACCTGGCACGCTAACCAACCTAAATAGATGGGGACCCTCTTGTTCAAATTTATTTGAGATTTGCGGGGTGTAATCTTTGAAAAATAGAGCCCTCTTTGAAAGTCCATGTGAGGATCTGCCAAAATGATGACTCCCGACCAATTAAGGCTTAAGGCGCAAATCAGCTGAAGAAAGATCTTCTGACCACTAACCGCCCGAGGTTTCACCGGACCAAGTAATTTGAAGACTCAGACACCACCTGTTTTTACTAACTCACCCATCCACCCGTATCTTTGAACACAAAGTCGACTCCCGACAGTGGAGTTGTGGCTGGGCTTCAAGGCTTTACGCCGTATACCCCTGGGCGGAACAGTTTCAGCCAGCATTCTGTTACCTAATCTACCTCGCCTCTTTTCTCTTTCCTTCTTTTTCACTTCTTTTGTTTTTTTTCCACATGGGTCCTTAACCGTAAGCGTTGATGAAACTACTGATGAAGATTCATCTGATGTCAGAGAGAAGGTTCTATAGTTTTCAGCTGTCATTTAAAGAGAATCTAATAATGTTTATATTATTGTCAATTCATCAAGGAGTTCAGGAGAAAAGAAATTTAAATCAATAAAAATTAAATAATCAGACTCACTCTGACTAGCATGGAATCAATCTAACATCAATAGAGGTGGACAAAGCTTCATTTTCAAACCATAGGTTATAGCCAAACCACAAAAGTTTGGTTGCAAAACGGGCCCAAATTTTGAAACATGTATATCATATGACTTTATAGAAGAGTTAACAACCAGCTGAACCCCATCTACAAAATGGGGCTTGCCACAAATAATAACAAAACATAAATACCTGAATCACTTCTTTGCTGAATATATTTGACCCGAGCATGTCTAGGTGTCTAGAAATGGGCTCAAGAATGAAGAATGAAGAAGAAGTATTACCTCATGATAAGATGTGATCATTTTCTGGATAGGAGACCTCCTGGGCTTTCCTAATTGACACCATACATGCACTCAGTTAGGACTAAATAGCTCAAATTGAAAAGAAGAAGAGGAAAAAAATGACAGTTGGATATTTTAAATTCACTTCATAATAATCTAAAAAATATTCTTCTTGCTATGTTGGATTCACTCTCTGAAACATAACGAGCTCGAAACCTTAAAACGGAGTTCAGATGTGAAAAGTTAATAAATGTGAAACAAGATTGAGTCAAAGAAATTAAAGTTCTGAAATTATTTCTTCATAACTTTGAAGTCTTCAAAACTGAGAATTTTATAACTAACATTCTATTTCATTCATATGTTAAATAGTTTTAACTCAACAAAGATTCTCTGTAAAACATGTGTAATTCTCTAGCCGAGAAAAACACATTTAAACTATACCATATTCCTTCAACAACAAAATTTAATATTGACCACTTACTAAGCAGCATCATGTTTACTAAAGTTATGAAATGATTCTTGAAGAAAATTATTCTTGAAACAGGATAATTTATATTACTGTTTCTATACGATTTATTATATAATATCAAAGAATTTACTGAAAAGCTACTAAAATTAATACAGAAAAATTTAGAAAGTAAAAATTAATCTAAAGCACCAATTAACTCAAGTAAAAAATTTATAAGAAAAATTATGATCAAATAAACTACGTAATCTCAAAAACTAAACAAGATATAAATATTAAAAGAGTTTCAGGGGGGGAACTTAAAATGCCTAGGTCGGGTGTTTAAACAGACCGCCCTCAATTCAACCAACGGCTGCATGATGAGCATTGCCAACTCCTTTTTGATCATATTGGCAAAGGCGTGTCGATTTTGTCTTAGTTCTGTTGCCAATTTCCTTCAGTAGTGGGTTGACTTTCCCTTTGGATTTGTCTGTACACAGGTTTATTTGTTCATTCCCAGGTGTGATGTCTTACCTTAGGTCCTCGAGAATCTACGGCGAGTGGGTAATATTGACTGGCATTGTGTGTGCGATATGATGGGCTCTTGGTTCACCACCTCAGCTGTTTAAATGAACCTTCTCATTCTCTCGGTCGATAAGGGCGAGGTATTTTGTTAACTGCTCGAAGACCTGTATCACGATTCTGGGTGTCTCGATTCAACAGAACTCCTTGAATTTCACTCAATTCTCTACGAGGAGCTGCGATTCTTGACACCTCAAACCTTATTCATTTAGTCGAAACGCTCTTTCCTGTAAACCATAGGATATGGTGAATCGATGAGCTACCCGGATGGATTCTGAATGTCGATTTTTGCTCAAAGTCGTTTGGAACCATCGAACAAAAGCTGAATGAATCTCAGTTATTATGGGTTTTGCTTTATTGGCACAGTCCACACTTTCTTCTACCGTTATGTCGCTATGGCAATCCTCTCTGGTGAACCATTCTTGCACGATCCGGTCAGTTCCGATGAATCTTCTTAGTTGTCATTTATCTCAGTCATCTTTCTTATCAATCTTCGGTCACGAAGGTATCTCTCGATTATGGATTTTTTCACTCAATTGGGCATTCGATTCTTTGTTACCACATGACATCACCCACCGATTTAGTAAGGTCGATAGCTCACTCAAGAAGAAATTAAGCTGTAATTATTTCAGAGTGCTGGCAGAGATGACTGAGGTTAAGGGCATAAAATGGGGATTCAGGATAGTCACTCTTCGCTGGAGGAGGAATTGGACAGTTTGAAGACACTATGGTGTGGTGCACTCATCCATTGAGGTCTTCTGTTCCTCATGGACCTGAGTGAGTTTGGATTTCTCTCTACAGGTGATTTCTACTTTCTGTGTGGAAGGGTTCTATAGTCCCATTGTCATGTAAACTCTGGTTTACCTCTGATATCTGTTCCGCTCTCATATGGGTTCATTTTATCTGATTCAGAAGCGACCGATACCATGGTTGACCAGGATTTTGCCGCTTGAAACTATCACCTTCAACTGGCTGGTTTTTTTCATGGTCGATCGCTGAGAAAAAATGTTGTGAAAATGTGAAGTGCTGGGCGGTGGGGATCTGAGTGTTCCCTGACTCCTCTTGCTACCAGACTTTATCTGATGTGAGCATAGTTTGGTCAGCCCTTGATGGGGTGGCGGAGATCTAAAATTTGTGTGGTCTCCTCACCGTGATGAGGAAACTCTGACATGTGGGTCTCTGGAGATTACAGACTCAACGAGGATGGTTTCTTCGTTACAAATGATTTGAGTGAAATCCCAACTGGTGAAGTCAAATTTAGTTTTGGGGTTTAGTTAAACGGGGGAAGTGGTTTACAGATGATATTATGCGCGAAAATTAAGTGGATGGTTTAATTTGAAAAATAAAATGAGAAAAATGAAAAGAACTTGAAGAAGCGATGACCTTGCGTATTCAGGTTTAAGATCCTAGGCTATGGCAGCCACGAAAACTCCAGGTTCACAGAAAACAACTCTATTTGAGTCAACACGGGATGCGGGTTATTTTACCAGTTGAAATACTAACATTCATTATCATTCTTTAGAATAAACATGAGACCAATAAAATAACATTGTATCTCTATCTGCCAGACCATGAGTGTTCTAAAGCATGTGAGTATTGGCCCGAAAACAATAATTGTAAATGTTATTTTAACCCTAATTTGAAGAGCTACCGTATATCAAACCTAGGCTGTGGGACCAATCAAGAACCGAACATCTCTCACCCCGAAACATTGGAGTTTCAAACATAATGAGTATTGGCCCGAAGTTAATGACATCCCCATGTTGCCCGACTAAATTTTGAATATAGGACTGCTGGCACACTGCACGCAGCATGAAAACGGGGGACACCAGCAACCTAAAGATCTTACCGGCGACCTTTTACCAAGAAGGAAGTGTTTAAGCAGCTCATCCTCCAGTCATCCTCCAAGTTGTCATCCTTGGAGGTGTTTGGCAACCGAAAGGGAGAGAAAGAGGAGAGAGAGAGAAAGAAAAGCCAAAAACTAAAAATAAAAAGACTTTGTTACAAAAAATAAAACTTACTGAGAATTCTTCCTCCTTCCCAATCGGTAGATTAGGTTACAAAACAAGAGGGGCTTATAGGCCTCCTCGAGAGTATGAAAATACCAAAAAGCCTAGCTGTGGCTAAGTTATAGGACAAAGAGAGTAATATGCCAAAAATTGAGAGTAGGTTGCATTTATTGAGCATGACGAGGCATGAAAATTTCGCTAGAGGCGGTGCATTGTGCTTAGCGAAATCAACAGGTTTCTCCTGCGGCTACTGTTCCATTGGTCATTGTTCCTCTTTGTTTCTCATCAATTTCTTCTGCTTCATTTTCTTCCATTTTCTTCTCTTCTTTCCTTAGTCTCGATATATGATGTTGAGTTTGACTTAAATCTTTTGTGCTTGGATCGGCTGACACTTTTGGCATGATTATCTCACAAAAGCGCAAAAATTGCCACAAAATAGAATCATTAGAATATTAGGGACCGTAATCGTAAATCGGGTTAATTAGCATGTTTAGTACACAAAAGCACTCAAAACCTATAATAAATAGGGTTAATTGCACTTTTTGAGCCTTGTCGAGGGGCGTTCAAATCCTTTTATAACCAAAGTATGAGTCATGATATGTACATTTGTATAAATAGTTCACTTTTCAATAGTCATGCAATTTTCATATGCAAACATTTTACAATCAGTTTCTTCAAATCCATTTAAACAATTCAATATGCTTTTTATGCATTTGAAGCAGACATTCAAATATTGGAAAGCAGAATAGAAATATAGAACAAAATGAGAAAACCCAGGCTTGAGGAATAGAGTCGGTAGAACAAATCAAAATCTTTGTACACTTTGATTCCAATCCTTGGAATCTCAATCTCGATTTAGTTTTTCTCCTCGTCGACCTATTCCAAAACCATTAAAGAATAATATTATTCGTGCGTACTAGTAGTTTTGGTTAGGATTGATTTTCAGAATTTAATATGAGTTCCAATTTCAACAAGCTATATATAGATGGATTCTTGACTCAATGGGCTTTCCATAGAGTCCAAGAACACCAAAACGGAGTTCGGACGAAGGAGTTATGACCTTCCGAAGTTGGAGGTCATACGTAGTCACACCAGTGGTAGTAAGTTTGGTGATCGACCTCAGTAAACTTGATTACGACACCTTGGTCTGACATATTCTATCCTCCTTAGGAATATGAATGAATTCTTGACTCAATGGGATTTCCATAGAGTCCAAGAACACCCGAAACGGAGTTCGAATGAAGAAGTTATGACCTTCCGAAGTTGGAGGTCATACGTAGTCACACCCAGCTGAGCTGATTGGTGAGGCGGCCTGACCTCGAGTAACCTCGGTCCTGACGTATTCTATCCTCCTCCAGCCTATTAATGCTTGTTCTTGACTCAATGGGCTTTCCATAGAGTCCAAGAACACCCGAAGCGGAGTTCGGACGAAGAAGTTATGACCTTAGAAGTTGGAGGTCATACGTAGTCACACCAGTAGGCGACGGCGGCGACCTGACCTCCGGCCAAGCCGTGCGACACCTCGGTCTGACATATTCTATCCTCCTCAGGAATATGAATGTATTATTGACTCAATGGTCTTTCCGCGGTCAAGAACACGAAACGGGTTCGGACGAAGGAGTTATGACCTTCAGGGTTGGAGGTCATACGTAGTCAGCTTCGGGCAGTGACTGGTGAGTCTCTGGCCGACCTCCTCTGAATGGTCTGGCGACGTCCACGGGATGAGATGTGACCTCCTACGAATGAGGTCTACTAACCTGCCTTTGACCTACCGCAGGGATGAGGTCTGCTCACCTCCACGACATGAGGTCTGGCCGGCCTCGGCCGGATGGTCTGACCTCTGAGAATGAGGTATCTTGTTTATGCGGGATGAGGGTCTGGCGACCTGCGAGAAGATGAGTTCTCACCCGACCTCTACGGGATGAAGATACGCCCCGACCTCCCGGATGAGGGTCTGCGACCTCTACGAATGAGGTCTGCGACCTCTCGCGGCCTCTGAGGAATGAGGTCTGCGGCCTCCTACAGGATGACCTAAGTAAAAGGACCCTTGACTTAGTGCAGAGTGAATTGAGAATTAAAAATCAACATCGAGTTCATTGATGTGGCTACAATACTAGAAGGACTCACTACCAAATTCCCTTCACTTCGTACCCAAAATCAGCTCTAAGGTCGGCTAGCGCACTACAATGGCGACTTCCCATGGTTTAAATACAACCAAACATTCCACTAAAGCTAGAGATAACCACCCAGCTGACTCTTAGGGTGAAAATGTTAGTAGGAGAAGACCTACCTCTTGGAGTTTGTCGAAACTCCTCGATTCCAGTCTCTACTTGCAGCTCTTTTCACAAGGACTTTCCCTCTTGCTTCACCGGAGACCTATGGTCCGATCGTCGGAAAATCTAGAGAGAAGGTAGAGCCTCTCTCTCTAACTCTTCCTTTACTCTGTTTTTCTTTTCTTATGGATCACTTTTTAATCAGAGCTTTAAAAAGGAGGAAGCTTCTCCTCTTTCCTACATGCCACATGCCCTTTCCTTTGATTTTTTTCTTCTTTTCTTTATTTCTTTTTATATTTAGGTCCCTCCATTTCTCTATTATTCTTCATTTTAAGTCTCCTATTATTTTCCCTTTGCTCATTTATTTCTCCTAATTTCACTTAGACATATAAACTATTTCATAATTGACCCTTAGGGTCCCCATTTTACAATTTCCTATTATTTTCTCCTTTTTTCACTTAGGTTTATTTCCTCGATTCAATAATCACGACCAATATTCCTCTAACAATTCCTAGAAAAATACCCAAGTTGGCCTAATTATACCCGGAATATATAATAATTTTTATTATAAAAATTATAGGATATTTGTGGGGCGTTACATGACAAGTAAAAGAAAAGCAAAAATGGGACTTCTCTTTAAAAGATGCCAAGCTGAAAATAGGCAGTATGATACATCAAGGACAAGTTTAGGGGAATATATTTTTCAGACATTAGTAGAAAAGAAAAGAATGAAGAATAGAGGCAAAGATACACACTTGAAGAGTTGAATCTTGGTAAATTTTTAGCCTAAATTCTCCACTTATCTACCCAATTACCCAAGCCAAACTCTACAAGCCTAAAAGACCTAATTGATCTTGAAGGTGGTACTTGTCTACATTAGTGGAGACTTATATGAAAAACAAGCATATGGGACTTGAAGAGCAAAGAAATTACAACTATTGTAGAGTCCCGTAAGATTAGGTAATCCCTAAGGAGGAAGGAAAGAAACCATCACACACACGTATCGGGACACTGGATCGAATTGTTTACATTTTAGAATTCATTAGTTTAGAGCTCAGACAATAACTGAAAACTTTTCTTAAGTTCGAACTAAAAACTAAATTTGAAATTAAGCGCAACCGACTAGTTTTCAATTCAAGTCACAAATTTAAAAATGTAAAATGTAACTCTTAAAAATAAAGCTAAAATGTTTCGAGGACAAACAAAGTCTTATTTTCTTTGCCGGGGACAAGCAAAACTTGTCTTGGGGAATTTGATGAGTCTTAACTCATCTATTTTAATCAAATTTTCCGCTTGTCTTTAGTATTTTTAGAGTCGTTTTAATGCAAAATTATGGATTACAAAACTTTGTGTTTTGTAGAGTTAATTAAAAAGCAGAGAGATTTCAAAGAAGAAAGAAGAGAAAACAAGAATTGGTAAAGAATCTCTATTGCGACAGGATTCTAGGTCGCGACAACGTCTAAGCAAATGGCTAGAGAACTTTATTGCAACAATATTTTTTGTATTGTAACACAAGATCTAGAAATTGGCAAATGAGCAAGGTCGCAACAAAAGATAGCATGTCACGACAGAAATGGGTGCTAAGTCACCGAGTTAAAGATCGGCGAAGCCGCGACATAAGAAAAGATCAAAGGCGTAATTTGCTGTCGCGACATAATCTACTCTATCGCGACATTGATTCTTGCAACATGGAGGAGCTGGTTGAGACAGAAGAGAGCACTAAAAGAAGAAGTTTAGTCATGACAAGAAAATTATGTCGCGACAAATGATGCTTATTTTGCTGAATCGCCCGGTCGCAACAAAAAGAAAACTAACGCGGTAACATACTTCAATGTTGAGGAGATAAATCGATGTCGCGACATGGATTTTAATGTCGCAACATAGAAATAAGCTGAATAGAGAGAAACAAGGTCGCGAAAGACCTTTCTATATCGCAACAGCGTTCCAACACACGTAAAGAAAGTTCTCGTCACTACATACAAGTTGTCACCGAACGAAAGTAAGTCGAACACGTAAGAGTCTTGTCGTGACATGAAAATGGTCGCGGACAACAAATATTGACAACACTAAGAAGTCATGTCGCAACATCGAGTAACAAGTCGCAACAAGAGTCAAGCTCGTAGGCAACAAGCCTCTATCGTAGATGTACTTTCGCCATGCATGTAAATGCAAATAATATAAATACAATGCTGCAACATACCGACAGTAGATGTCGGGCGCAGTAAACGCTGGAAACTTAGGTCGCGACACCAACTTGCAGAAGCTGCACTGAAAATGTGTTGCGACATGATTATCGATGTTGCGACATAACTGTTTAAGGAATGCATAAAATATTGTCTTGACAAAGGAAACAATGTCGCGACAGAGTTTTCATGTAGAAAGGAAGAAGACTATCACAACAACAATACGCTATCGCACTGAAGCAAGAAGGAGCACAAGACCTTCAAGTCGCGAAAGACGACTACATACCTGTAACAAAAAAACAAAACTCTATCACGACACAACTTCTAGGTCACAACAGAGAAGGCAAATCTGGGCCAAAAGGCTTAGGGATTCACACATGGCCTTGTTTAGGGCTGAGCTTTTGGGGCTCTATGAATAGAAGCATTGCGAGAGAGCGAGAGAGGCGTCGGTCGACAATGAGACAAAGTACAGGGAGGCGAGGACTCACGTATTATATTTTCTTTTCTTTTCTTATTTTTCTTTTCTTCGTAAATGAGCCTTAGCGTCGGATTTTGATTCGTTTACTGGATCTGAAACAGTAAATTGTTCAGAAGTTTTGAAGTTGAAACTTAATACTAGAATTCATTTACGATTACTGTTTGAATTTAATGAACTCCAAACAAAAAGTAAAAATCATTTCTTGATTGTTGATTCTTGATTCACAGTGGAATTTTCACGATCAGTATTTCATTCTATCTTTGTAATCAGTTTCAAGAACACGACTCTCTCTGAAGACTCTGAGTATGATACTGTTTGCGCATAGAAAATTTCCTGAGTTGAATTTTGAATTTATTTGGATGGTGTTGATCTTGATATTAATTGTTCCAAATTTTAGTAGCTTATACCCATGAAAGGACTTTTTTCTGGCTATAATTTCTAGGAGGCCCTCTGAGTGACACAGAGATGGAGATTCTTGAGAGCATAGACCGATTACTTGGGGGCATGCTAGACTAATATTGAAGAGAACTAATGAGCTCACGAAGGTTACTTAGATAAATCTCGATTTGCTCATGGTTTGAGAATAGATTGAGTGATATATCAATTTAATCGATTAGAGATCCCTCCTTAGTGCGGAAGAATGATCTTGATCAGAGTGTTAGCATGAGATCTAATCAGAAGAAAAGCTTTCAGATCTTAGGATGAACATCATTCTTGTTGTAGAAATCTTGTAATTTCCTTTGTCTTGGAAGCAAAATAAAATCATAAAAATGGGTATGAAGTATTGGAAAGAAAAATACTTAAATCTTATAAATCTAATTACAAGTAATTGATTAGAATCATGTTTTAGAAATTAACATGAACCTCTACTCAGTGAAAAGTATGGTTAGAAGAGGAATCCAAACTATACTACTTTGCCTCTTGACAAATTCAGATTCCAACTCAGAGGAAAATAGAATGAGATTATGATGCAGGAATTGACAATTTAGGATTTAAATGGTTCAGTTAAATCTGGTTCAGTCCAGTGTACATTTAGGATTTAACTTTTTCCCTTTATATCAAATTCTAGTTATTAAAATTCTTATTAGGTTAATAAATTTTCATCTAAACTAGACGTTCAAATAGTGTAGAACTTGAGTAGTTGGGGTAGTTCAAATTTAAATTCCTTTCAATCTTTGTGGGAACAATATCCGAACTTATGGTCCACTTCATTACTTGTACGACATGTGCACTTGTAGTTTTTAAGACCAAAGTAAATCTTTAATTCAGTTTAGTGACAAAATTAATCTTCTTATATGCATACAAGTTATATTTGGTTTTAACAAGTTTTTGGCGTCGTTGTCGGGGATTCTAGTTAGTCTTTTGTAATAGTGGTAGAAATTTGTGCATATATCATTTGGTCTTAACAAGTTTTTAGCGTCGTTGCCGGGGATTCTAGTTAGTCTTTAGTAATAGTGGTAGAAATTTTTATATATATCATTTGGTCTTAATAGCTGACGAGGAGGAAAGTCCGAATTGATCAAGATTCTAAGGATTGGAATCAAGTGCAATAACCTTTTTGGTTTGTTCTTTGACTCTTTCTTTTGTTTCCATTTTGGATTTTGTTCTCCACTTCTCTTTTGCTAATTCCAAAGTGTTTGAATGATTACAAAATGATTTGAATTGCTGAAATGATTTATAAGAAAAGGCATATTGATTTGTTTTAATTGATTTGAGGCAAGTGATTGTGAAATGATTTGCATATGAAAAATTGCATAGTGTGAAAGCGAATTGTTTGTATAAATGTACATACTATCTTTTGTATTTTTCTATGAATGATTTGAACACCCTTAATAGAATATTTCTTGCTATATTCGAGTTGAGATAGATTGGTATACCAATAAGGGTCAAATTAGCGATTATTGTGAGTGAGTAGCAATGATGTGTCACTCCGATCCGTAGCCCGTGAGGATAGTATCAGTGGTGTTCACGGTGATTTTTAATAACCCGGTCGACCTTGGTTGGATGATCTTTGTGTTATAAAAGAAAAATGTTTTTTATACGAGGTCGTAGACCAACGAGGCTAAATAACTGAAAGTGATTACATTTACCACATTGCCCGAAAGCATAGGTTAAATTCATTTAAGGGCAAATTGAAATGATAAGAAAATTGTGAAATGCATGATTTTTGTTTTAAATATTTATTTTCATACGAAAGTGCATATTTGGAATGATCAATAAACTGTAGATGAATGTATATGAAATTAATATATGTATTATATTGCATTGATCATTCAAAAAGGTTAAAAAGCATTGTTTAGAAAAATTTCATGATTTGTATTAAACTAAAATGGAAGAGAGAACTACATAGAACCATTAAGCATGAAAATGTTTAGCGCGTTGTTTTACTGTCCTTACAGTCTTGAGAGAATAGGTACAAGCATGAGATTACTTGATTAGAGTCATCATCAAAGCCACACGGATGATAAGTAAAGCTCTGTCATATACATACATGAATTTGATTTGGCTATTTTTGTATTGAAACTATAATTCGAAAAGTGAACTCTGATTTTGTTTTTTTGTAAATGTTTTTCATATTGAAAACGGCTAATAATGTCGTATTGTATCAAGGTGGGAAATGGACCAAATGGGCATATAATATCGAATGAAAAAAAAAAATGCATTAGTGAATAAATGTTGGGCCCCTTTTAAGTTAAAATGATGTTTACTTATATATGTTCATAAGGTTAATTATCCTTTACAAAATGAGCATTTGAAATGTGTCTTAAATTAGAAATTGCAATTGGATTTGAATGGTATGAAAGCACAAATAGCATAGAGTTACGGTATTGAACACGTATTTGTATTTGTATTGGTGTTTGAATATATCTTAAAAGTAAAAGTACTAGTAGGGCAATAAGCATTACATTGCTTGTCCTCAAGCAAAGAATATACTATTTGTTTGTCCTCAAACAAAAAAAAAATTGATTTTTAAGGACATTTTTCATTTCAATCAATTTTTTTTTTATCAAATTAGAAATTTGGCCTCAGTAGCATTTCAGTTGTGATATCAATTCTAATTAAGCTTCCTTTTCAGGATTCTAAAAATTCTCAATTTAGATCATTAAATATAGCATATAATTCATAGTTAATAAACAGTTACAATTCTTGACCCAGTGAGTGTATGTTGGTCTTCCTTTTATGACTAATTTGTAGATTAGGTAGCCTTATGAGACTCACTATGCAGAATGGTATTCTCTTTAGAGTGACTTAGGTCCCATAGGCTTGTTGGTCATGTTATTCTCTACTAATGTAGGCATAACACAACCCTTAGGATCAAATAGGTCTTTTAAACTTGTAAAGTATGGCTAGGGTACTTAGGTAGATAATTTGATATTTTAGGTTCAAATTGACCCAGACTGCATACATTTTCTTAGTACACATTCTAGCGCTCCTCCTTTGTTTCTAATCAAAACTTTTTCAAAAGCACCCCCAAACTTGATTTGGTGCATCTTTCTTCATGTTTCCCATTGTGGCTTTTTCTTTTTCCACTTTTTGTTCAATTTCAGTTTCTCGGTTTAGAAGCCTTTTTCCTGTCATTTTGTTCAAGGATTGGAATGGTGCAATGTATTGCCTTCTTAAGCTTTATACTACCCCTTAACAAGCTTTGGGTCAGCAACTCCCATACTAGTTGGCATTAGGGTACTAGGTGTAGAACACCCCTAAGGACTTAATTGCTCAAGGGAAGCATGCTATAAGGCAAAACTCACTCCTCCTTGAAACTGCACATTTTTTTTTAGCTTCTTAGTTTCTGCTGTGCACCTCTTTTGTACATCTTTTTTTTCACTTCTTTTTCTTCCCCATCCTTAGTTCTCATTATTTTATTTTATTTTTTTCAAAATTTTACTCCCCCAAACTTATCCTTTTTGCATTTTTGCTGCACTTACTTTGCACTTTTGGGCAAACTCAGAGTTCTTTGTTGCAAGTTCAGATTTTAAGGAAGGGTTAAGGTTTTTCATTGTGGCTTTGATGATGAAAATGACATTTAGGCTCAAATAATGTACTAAGGTATATGCATATAAGCATATCAAAGGGTAGGCTTTGAAAGGCACAAACTATCCAAGGATGGTCTAAATCATTTCCTGCTGGTTGCTGCTACTGCTCCCTGAAGTTTTAGATGGAGCTCTATAATTGATTTTAGCCAAATCTTCTATAAGCTGATTGGCTTATTCAACACTCTTCCTCTTAAATGCACCACAACAAGCTGCATCAGTGATACCTTTGGAAGATTAATTCATGGCATGGTAGAAGATATCCATATGTGTGATTTGTTCAATGCCATGCATTAGACACCTCTTCAACAGCTTCTTGTACCTCTCTCAGGCATTATAGAGACTATCATCTTCTCCTTGCTTAAATACAATAATTTCTCTTCTCCTCTCTAAAGTGAGAGCATGAGGGGAAAATCTACTCAAATAAGCTTCACTAGCTCTTCCTAGTTGTTTACTGATCCATAGGGCAGTGACTCAAACCAACTTGCTACTACATCCCTTAAAGAGAAGGGAAATAATTGCAGCTTAATCACTTCAGGATTTACCCCATTTAGCTTCACAATGTTCGCCATTCTCAGAAATCTGCCCATGTGCTCGTTAGGGTCTCCACTGGAATGCCTGGTTAATTGGTGTTGCCAAGCCATTGTGATGGGTATAGGCTTCAACTCAAAGTTATATGCTTCTATTGTAGGTGGACTGACTGTAGAATACTCATCTCTAATGATCGGTCTCCAAAAATCTTCCATAGTTATCTTCCTCTGAGGTCTTTTAACTGCTACAATTGGAATTTTCTGTTGTGTCTCTCCTTGTTCTTCCATGACTGATACTTTAGCTATTCTCATTTTCTTCAGGTTTCTTAGTGTCCACTCCAATTCAATGACAAGTGGCAGCAGTTCTACTTCTGGTCTTCTATGCATGTTAGAACTACCTAAAATGAAAATACACTGAGATCAAGTTAGATTAGTAGATAATATAAATATATTATGTTGAGCTCAATGAAATGATTAGTTGCTGAATAAGCTACTACAGTTAAAGCTATTTTTGAAACTTTTTAAGAAAATTTGATAAAAGATAAAAGAAAAATGTCCAAATTAGCAACTCTCTTTTCGGAAAGAATATTGATCTTTAAATTTCATTTCAATCCCCAACAATAGTGCCAAAAACTTGATTAAGACGAAAATATGATGAGTGTGTGTGTCAAACTTCTAGCATTGCTACCACATACTATTCAATTCCCTACAGCGGAGCTAAAAACATGATTAGACCAAAATATGACCAAGTAATCAACTAAGCTACTAAAGACTGCATTCAGTCCCCGACAACGACGCCAAAAACTTGTTAAGACCAAATAATGACAAATGATTGAATCAGATACTATAAACTATTTCCAATCCCCAAATCAATGCCAAAAACTTGTTTGACTATGTATATAAAGGCTGTTTTTTTTATGTGTATGTAATAATTTTCAATTAAAATTGGTTTTGGTCGAAATCACTACAAGTGCACAGGTCGTAAAAGTAATAAAGTGGATTGTAAGTCCAAATATCATTCCCACAATGATTGATTAGAAAATCTAAAGATCAACTACTCCTACTACTTAAGATCCTCACTATTTGAACCTCTATTTTTCAAGATAGATTTAGCTTTCTAAAATAAATTGGATGAAAGAAGTAAAGAGATTCTAAAATACATGGATCGGAGAGTTCACTGGACTGAAATAACATCGGTAAAGAAATCAGTGTTGTGATTATCAATTTACAAAGTTCCTAAAGAAAAATACAGTTATGGACATGAACTCTAGAATTTTCCAAGAGCAGGGTAGTGTAGCCTTGGAATGCCTCCTGAAACTACACATTTCATTCTTTAGCTGACCATATTCCTAAAACAGGTCAATGGGTCTAAAAAGCTACTTGTAGGACTAGATCCTCTTTAAGATGTGACTGCTTTTCCTTCTTAGTAATTCACAGCCATCTCTTAGAACTAGAAATTGCTTGCCCCCATAGATAGGATAATGCAAGCCCTCTCCAATACAAATGGTACCCTAGCCATCAATTCGACTAAAATGCTCTCTCTCCTTGATTAGAATCTTAGCTAACACGGGATTGAGATTATTCTACTCAATTGAGGTGAAACCTCTAAAGATTAAATTGATAGATTAGCAGGCGGATCTTATGCCTCGAGAAGACACTCCTGCTGTCACCTTGAAGTAAGAGGTTAGAACTTCACCAGTGATGTATCAAAGTGATCTTTAGAATTCATTAGTTCAATGAATATCAGTATAATATACCCCCAAGTGACTGCTATTTGCTCTCAAGTCGTCCATCCTTGTGTCACTCCAGGGGATCCTGGAAATCAGAGCATAGATACATATCTTTTTGGGTATAGAACATTGATATTCTGAACATCTCATTGTAAAAGCAATACCAATTATATCATCCCAATTTTCATTCTTAAAAACAACATTAAAATACTACAAACAATAATCAAAACAGTAAACTCTTCCCAAAGGGAGCTTGACCTTCCATATCTGGATCATCAATGACAATAACTAGTTGATAAAACAAATTCATTGAAAATTTGATCAAAACTGAAATAAAACAAATTCCAGAAAAGTTTCTCGATTTCATTAAAGTTCAAAAAAAAAAATGAAACATCGATTTACAATCAATCCATCTCGGAATCAGCTCAGATCTAATACTCTAATCCTAAAAGAAAGAAAAATAAGTCTAGAAACAAAAACAAATGTAAAGAAAAATATAAAAAGAAAATCATATACAATGAGACTTCAACTCTTCTAAAAAGCACAAAACTGGATGAAAGAGGCTAGAAGCTCCACGCTCATCCCAAGGAGTTCCTATTTATAGGCTCATGTCTTGGGCTCTAAAAATGAGGCGAGTATCATGGCTTTCGAAAAGCCCAAGAAAAATTATGCCCTAGTACCGATGTCGTGGCGATGTCACGACATTGAAGCTGCTATGTCATAGCTCAATTTTAGTGTCACGACATTGAAAATCTGTTGTGATAGTTCTGCATTTTGAGTGACCAATCAATGTTATGGGAATATCATGGTGATGTCGCGACATTAAAGCTTCTATGTCATGGATCAAATATGGTGTCGCGACATTGCCTCAATATTATTTAACTATGATGTCGTGACATTACTGGAGCTTCTTTTCTTTTCCTTTCATCTAATGTCAAGACATTGCTAACCCGATGTCATGACATTGAGTTGATGTTCTGAGCCTCACTACTAACGTCACGACATTGGTTATGCCTTTTCTGATGTCGAGGCGATGTCGTGGGGATGTCGTTGCGATGTCGCGACATTGATCCATTAAGTTTCAACCTTGGCTGCTTTGATCTGATGTTGCGACATCGGAGTTGTGATGTCATGACATTGAATGTTGATGTCTCTAGTGTTTAAGCCATTTCTGATGTCGCGACATTGCTGTTGTGACGTCGCGACATTGAATGTTGATGTCATTGTACTCTTGAGGTTGTGTTCCGATGTTGCGACATTGACTTTGAGTTATGCAATCATGTGTGATGTCGTGGTTATGTCGCGACATTGGTGTTTTCTGCTATTCCCACTTCAGCCGATGTTGCGACATTGGAAATCCGATTTGGCGACATTTAATTGATGTTGCGGTGATGTTGCAACATTGAAGTAAATGTCATGACACTCTCCGCACGATGTCGCGACATTGATCACCTAATGTTGCGACATTGAGTTGATATCGTGGCAATGTTGTGGCATTGCTCTTTTGTTGCACAGTGCTGATTTTTGCTTCTTTTCTGCTGATTTCTGCTTCTTTTCCTTAAATTGCTACAAAACATAAATCTGGGTGAATACATCATGATTTTACATTAAATTGAACTATTAAGCCTTAAAAATACATGAAAATTAGGCTTAAAAATAGATGAGCTTTAGACTAATCAAAAGGACATCAAATTGTGTAAGACCCGAGAAAATTCCAATTTTTTGAAAAATGGTAAAATGGTAATTTTGGTAAAAATCCGAAATTTTTCTAGATCTCGGATGATGAAGCAGGACTTCAGCATTGGAATCATCTACGTGAAATCTATTTACCAAAATTCAAATTTCGTCGAATTAGAGACGAGTCGAATTTCACGTTTTAAACTCTGCAGGGTGTAGGGTCTTGTAAACGGCTCATGAAAGACATGTAATGTGACAAAAGTCACCTACTACATGTACCCATCTGACACATGTTGCATGATTAGTGAGAGGATGAGATGAATGGCCTAGATTGTGCCAAGTGTCACAAATCAAGACAAAAGGGACATAATGGGAATTAATGGAAAGTTTAATGATAATAAGACAACAATAAATAGTTTTCTTCTCCATTTGAAAGGAGAAAACGTGCAGTGGCTGGGATTGGAGATTTTAGAGAGAGAGAAACCTTTCTCTATATTTTTCGACCGTTCGGATAGTAGGTTCTCGACGAGCAGAAGCACAAAGTCGATCTGTAGTGTGGGCTACACGTGGACCTCTATTTGGTGGAGTTCAGGCAACTCTAAGAGGTGAGGATCTTTTCCTTGTATTCTTTGGCTGAAGCCATGTAAATGGTTGGGGATGTTCTAAAACTAGATTAGCCGTGTTTTCGGTCTTAAAACATTTGAGCCCAGAAGTGGAGAAAATCCCCATTGTTGTGGTCGTGAACAGTGCCAACGGGGTTTCTTGTTCATGAGGTGTAGTGACATGATTTTTGGTGCGGAATTTTTATGATGTTGAGTGATTCAAAATGGTGCTTGTGTTTGTTAATTAGCCCATGTGAGCTAATTTTGGTGTTATTGATTGTGAATTTGAATAACATGATTTATGTGGATTAATTATGTTAGTATATACATATTTATATATTAGCATGAGTTGTTGGGATTGGCATAATGCATTCCATATGCACTGGGGCACCCTAGAATATTAGGAGTGAGTGCATGAAATGAAAGAAAATAAAAAGGAAAGATGTTTGTGAAAGGAATTTCGAAGGAAGATTTTCGAAAAATTGCCTTAGAGTAGTCAACATATCGCCGGATGAGGACCATGAGAAATTTGTTCGGGCGTTATCAATAATTCGCGGAGGGTAGTCCAATATATTTACTGAATCTCGGTAGTAGTTTTCGAGAACAAAAACTTTGTTTAGCTGGATATTTACTCGCATTTGGCTTAGGCATGTGTGAGGGAGTCGGTGAGGACTCGGGACATGGGATTGGGCATGTAGACATTCCAGTAGGTTCATGTAATTGCTTGGATGTGATTGTTTGCCATGACATGTGCACTTAGGTGGAGAGTAACCCACGTAGGAAATTATCACTACTGGGCTTTGCTCACCCTGTAGAGGGATCACTATTTCATGTACAGGGAGCGATCGGGAAGGCGGCACTCACTAGAGGCCGCGTTTAGAAGAAAGCTGGGTTGTGGCTTTGGGTATTCGTTTTGTATAACATGTATTAAAGCTCTAAATTTTGATATATGTTTGGTAAAAATGGTGTGCTCTTGAACTATTGTATATAGTTGATGTATTTGTGAATATTGATGCAAGGGCCCCAGTGGCCATTATTTCACTAAGCATGTGGACCACTGTGTGGTCATTGTTAATTATTGGGACGTGGGTAGAGCTTCCATACAAAGGGAGACTTTGCCGCGATTTTGCCGTGGTGGTGTCGAGGTTGCAGGCATCCACAGTATTCATGGGTTGACGGGTTGTCAACGGACCCCCGGTTTTGGGGCGTCTGATGAGTCCAAAAACTCATGAGATTTTTAATACATTTTTCTGAGTTTATAATGAGAATAATGATGAATTGTTTGAAAGCGATAATTGAATCAAATTCAATTTGCGGGGAAAATCTATTGAAAATCAAATTTTAGCAAAAATCTGAGAAATCGACTGCGAGCGAATTTAAGTCAAAGCTGGGCGAAGTCGCGACGAGTACGGTTCCGGCAATTCAAGTCGACCTCAAGCAAATTTGGCTTTGAAGAGCGGGAAGAGTGAATAAAGTGGAAGTTCGTGACTGCGGAAGGAAGTTGAGACAAATATGACTTGGTCGAGAATAAAAGAAGCGATCAAATGAAGAAGTTCGGTTGTCGCGACATCATTCTGGCGTCACAACTACCAAGCGAGGATAAATGACACGTCATTGATACCACCATGAGGTGTGACAAGGAGGCTGACTACAAAGCCAAAGAACAGCCTTCTCAAGTAAAGGAAGTACATGACTAATTTTGAAAGAAAGGACTTGAGTCTTAGCGACTTTGCGAGTAATGAAGAGGATAACATAAAATTGCAACATAAACTCCAGTCAGACGACCGGGGAACTAATGAAGAAACTTAGGACAAGATGTCGCGACACCATTTCGAAGTCATGACGATTCAACTTACCGAGTAGACATGAGTCGTGACATGAATGAAGTTGCAACAAAGACTTTCAAGAGGAGGTGAGGAACATGAAGTGTGTGACAGTTAGAGATAGATAGAGACATCAAACAACGAATCGAGAAGATGTCGCGGCGTCCTTTGTAGTTAATTAGCGACATCAGTTGAGAAATAAAGGTGAAGTCGCGGCGTCTTTTAGTAGTCAGCGACGTCGAATTTCTGAGAATGGAGGAATTCGCGTCATTTAGTGGCATCGCGACATCATACTAAGAGATGCGAAGTAAGTCACGACAATAGTAAAACTTCCCGCGACATCAAAAGAGCTCATAAGCATAACAGTGAAGTCTTGACGTATGATTAGTAGCGACCTCCAAAAGAGCTCACAAAGGCGAAGAAAGATGATCGCGACGTATGATTGAAATCGACACGAGAACAGTCCAAAAATGCGAAAGATGAAGTCGCGGCGTATGATTGAAGTGTGACATAAGAGCGACTCAATAAAAGCGAGCGGTGAAGTCGCGACGTGAAAGAGAGGTTGCGACATCAAGTCAAGGTCGCGACAAACAAATGGAGTCGCGACATGAACAAACAATGGGCCAGTTATTTTGAAATCCACAAATAGGTGCATCGAAGTTAGGGCCCAACTTCCAAACCCTATAAATACGCAGTTGCTATTGAAAGAAAGAAGCTCTTGGAGGCTCGAAGAAGTGCAAGGTAGCCGAAGGCTCGTGTGGTTAATTTTATTTTTCTTTTTTTCTTTGTTATAACATTATTTTAGATTAGATTAGTAGATTGTTATTTCTTTTGAATTTACGGATGGATGATAGTTGTTGAAGTTGAAGGCGAATGCGGGAATGTTAATTTCTTCAAATTACTTGCACGGTTCGTTTGAAGTCAAACAAATTTTAAATTCAAACTTCGATTTCTGATCTACGGTAGTTCTTTTGATCAGGAGCTACGTTAGTGTAATAAAAGTAATTAGAAACCCGACTTAGTTGAATTCTGTTGTTGTTAGAATTTATCATTTCTGCATAAATTTATCAGAGTCCACTGGACTTCAGACTTGAATCTACTAGCTGGTTTTTGTTTGTTGTTATCCCGATCCAAATACCAGTGTTCTATACTGTAATAGGATTGTTTCATGCTCTGATTTCAAGGAGGCCCTACGGGTGACACGAAGGCATTCTGAGAGTTTTGAACAATATCGAAGGGTATCAGAACTATGTGGGGATACAATAAGGCTCTATAAATTATAATCGATAAATCTTCTTCTCACTTTGAAATGAGAATGAGTTGAATATCAATTAAAATGACGGAGAGTTCGCCTCGATTGACAGTGGTAAGTTGATCCAGTGTTGTAGGATCTAATCAAGGAAAGAATGGTATTCGAATTTGGAGGATGAAACCCCGGTATAGTGTAGAAACCAATGTTTAGCCTATGTCTTAGGAGTTAAGGTTTACGGTCCATGTTAAGGTATGAAGTATTGAAAGGAAAAATACCAGTAACAAGGCAACTTTGATTAAAGTAGTTATCTAATCCTTTGCATTCGAGAAGGGGAAGATTAGATGATGAAATATGTCATTAAGGAGAGATCCATGGCATTACCTTCTCTCTTGGGCCAGTTCTAAATCTGAAGTTCATGAAGTAAAGCCATAGTAGTGCGAGGAATTGTTTCCATAATGATTGTATTTTCAATGCTCCCATTTAAAAACTAACTGATAGATCTATTTCTTTAATTTCTTTTATTTTAGTTTAAGCATTATTTCATTTGTTCTAGTTTACATATCGTTATTCTTTCATTATTTTCAAGGTTGCTAGGAATATATCAATTGCATATCATAGTCCAAATAGTATAGAAGCTTGGTAGTCGGGGTAGTTGATTTGAGCCCAGATTCTTGAGATCTACGTAGGATCGATATGGGACTAAATCCACTTTATTACTTGTTCGATACGTACACTTGCAAAATCATGGATCAAAACCCGGGAAGAATTTATCTAGTCTTGAAGCAGTTTTTAATCGGTATAATTGCCAAGAAATATAATTAACAAGTTTCATGGCATTATTCTTTGGGGATTGAACAATGAATCCTTGGGTAATAGTGTCATAAATTTGTATAAGGTCTTACAGTCCCGACATACAAGTTTTGGCGCTGACTGCGGGATCGAAAGAATTAATTAGATCAATGTTTTAATGAAAGAGGAAATACTAATTTGGACATTTTAAGAAAAGAACAAAAATAGCTTTTCAAGCAGTGACTACATTAGTCACTAATTTTTAACAAGCCATGTTGAAAATATTTGTTAGGTTTGACTAATCCTATTAATGTGAGTATTCTTTTATTTCAGGAAAACCTTTAATGCATAGGAAACGAATCGACTTGATTCAGCGAGACAACGAGTGGAGAGAACGCTCGGGAGCTTAAGAAAGACAAAGAGCGGCAGGTATGGCGGAAGAGATACATGACGAAGCAGAGGAGCAAGAGGGCTGGCGGCGAGAAGACCCCCCATTCTTACGACACAATGGAGGATTTAAGGCCTATTATTCAGAAAGTATTACGCAATCGGGCGACCTCGGTGGATGCAAACAATTTTGAACTAAAAGCCAACCTTAATTACAATGGTTCAGCAACATCGGTTTGCGGTCACATCCACCGAATCAAATGAGCACACAGGAAGATTTCTCAGGATGGCTAATACAGTGAAGCTGAACGATGTGAGACCAGAGGTGATAAAACTACATCTCTTCCCATTTTCTTTGAGAGATATAGCAACCACATGGTATGAATCATTACCATATGGATATGTTGATACTTGGGAAGAGTTGGTAGAAGCTTACTTAGGCAGATTTTTTCCTCCATCTCTCACTTCAGAGAGACGAAGAGAGATAATTGTATTCCAACAAGGGAAGATGAGAGCACGTATGTAGCTTGGGAAAGATTCAAAAGATTCTTTGAAGAGTTACTTGATGCATGGAATAGACTTGAAAGACCGGATGGATATAATTGTATCATGCTACAGATGATATATCCAAGGTATCGATGCTTCATCTTTATTGGAGCATTGACGAAAAAGTCTTTGAAGAGGCAGAGATCGATAGAGGACACGGCAAAATGCAATATAAGCTCCGTCTGAGTTTCAAGAGGTATGTGAGAGGAAAGGGTCGTGGAGGTGGCAAAGATGATGACCATGGAAAAATTTAAGTTGGATGCTATAATGCATAGGATGGACAAACAAGAGAGGAAGATACACACTCCTCATGAAATGAAAGCGAGTGAAGAATTGATGAGAAGAAGTGCGTGAGGTTCTGAGGAAGAAGGTGCTTATGGTCTTAAAGAGGCTAAGTACATGAGCGAGCAAAGTTATCATTTCAGCCAAATTTCTTTGCCATACACTACCATCCGGCGCGAGGAACCATGAGAATTTCTCATATGGTGGAGGGGCATTACATGGCCAAAGCGGGGACAACATCTCAATGAGATGTAGAAGCAGCCCTGAAAGGTTCGGTGGCCAATGTGGGAGGTGAGGGCAGAAATGAATACCAGGGTCAGAGGAGAACCCAACCATTTGAGGATCAAATGTTGCAGTTCATGGGGGATAACAAGAGGCTATTACAATTCCATGAACAGAAACTATCTGACTTGGAAACTTTCAAGTCTGATACCCAAATGTTTCAAAAGAATGCTAGTGCTTCACTGAAAAATCTAGAGACACAAGTAGAGACAGTGGCCTGAATACTTAATCGGAAACAGAGAACATTCCCCCGGTGACACCGGGAAGAACCCTAAGAGCGCATGGCAGATTCAGGTGAGAAGTGGGAAGGATTTGAGTAGCAACGAGGAAGGCAGGATAGCATGTGGCGGGGGCGGGAGAAGAGGATGAAGAAGAAGGAGAACAACTTCAGTTGAACAGGATGGAAAGGAAGAAATGACCAGAAAAAGAAGGGAGTACCGGCTTATGCTCCTGTAGTGCCATTCCCACAGAGACTTCAGAAGTCAAAAAGAGAAGAACAATTTTCTAAATTCTTGGATATTTTCAAGAAAATAGAAATAAATATCCCATTTGCAGAGGTGATCGGTCAAATGCCTCTTTATGCAAAATTTCTGAAGGAGGTGCTGAGCAAGAAAAGAAAGATAGCTGAGGAGAATTTATAGTTACTTGGCTTGCTTCATGCGGTACCATTATTCAAACTCCAGCCCAGATAGAAAGACCACAGCGATTTCACTATTCCTGTTCTATGTAAAAATGTGAGTTGAAAGCTTTATGTGACTCGGAGCAAGTATAAAGATTTGATGCCTCTATCAGTGGTGCAGAGAGACTTGGTTTGGGGAACTAACCCCAGCAACAATTACTTACAGATGGTGATAGATCGATGACCTGACGAGGAGGGCGTGCTTGAAGATGTACTCAAGTCGAGGTTGGGAAATTCATTTCCGGTAGATTTTGTTATCATGCAGATGGAGGAAGATCCTCAAGTTCCTCTGTTGCTGGGATGACCTTTCTTAGCAACAGGAGCTGCCTTGATCGACGTATAGAAAGGTGAACTGACACTCAGAGTTGGGAATGAAGCAGTGCATTTTAGTATTCATAGGAGTCTGGAACATCCTAATGTAAGGAAAAGCAGGTTGTATGGGTGTAAGAAGTAATGGCAACTACGATGATGAGTGAATTACGATTGTATCATTCAAAACTCTATCAATGAAATTGAGATGAATTTTCGTGCTGAGAGTTTGATTGTGAAGTTCTGTAATTGTTTAATAATGAAACAGTCTCAAGTATAAATAAAAACAGTCAAGATTAAGTAAGCAACCAGACACAGCAAACTCATGGGCAGGAAACTAGTGCAGAAGGGTTAATATTGAAGGAGTTACCCAGTCATTTGAAATATGAGTTTTTAGAGCCAGAAAAGAGAAAACCAGTTATCATATCGAGTACGTTGAGGCGAAGGTGAAGCAGGATTCTTGGTAATTTTGAAAAATACAAGGAAGTAATTGCTTGGTCAATTGAAGATCACGAAGGTATGCCCCTCCCCATTTGTATGCACAAATATTGTTGGAAGATAATGCAAAAACTTCAGTTGAGGCATCAAGGAAGCCGAACCAGTCATGAAAAGAAGTTGTCACGAAGTTAAAATGGTTAAATCACGGAGTTTTATATATGCTATATCAGACAGTTCTTGGGTAAGCCCAGTACATATGGTTCCCAAGAAGGGTGGATTCACTGTAATCAGAAATAGGCCAGACTTATTCCTCTGAAGCGTGACGGGATGGAGGGTTTGTATCGACTTCTGAAAATTGAATCACGCAACCGAGAAAGGATCATTTTCCCCTACCTTTCATGATCAAATACTTTTGGATAGGTTGGCAGTTTCCCTCATTTTGTTTTCTTGATGGATACTCTGGATATAACCAAATAGCTATTGCACCTGAAGATCAAGAGAAAACCACTTTTACATGCCCATTTGGTACTTTTGCTTTTAGAAGAATGCCATTTGGACTGTGTAATGCTCCTGGTACCTTTCAAAGATGCATGATGTCTATATTTTCTGATTTAGCAGAAGAAGTTATGGAGATCTTCATGGATGATTTTACAGTGTATGGATCCAGTTTTGAACAATGCCTACATAACTTGGGGACAGTACTTCAAAGGAATGTAGGCAAAATCTAGCTACGGTGGGAAAAATGCCATTTCATGGTTACAGAAGGGATTGTCTTGGGGCACATGGTTTCTGTAGCAGGGCTTGAAGTAGACCAAGCAAAGGTTTCAATTATAAGAGACCTAATACCACCCACTACAGTCAAAGGAATCATAAGTTTCTTAGGACATGCTGGATTTTATAGAAGATTTATCAGAGATTTCTCAAAAATTGCCAGACCATTATGCAGATTGCTGGAGAAAGATAGTAAGTTTTATTTTGATGAATCCTGCCAGAAAGCATTTGAAGAAATCAAATCCAGACTGAAAATTGGAAGCTCCATCATGGCAAAACCAGGTGGAACAGAGAATTTGAGATCATGTGTGATGCCGAGTGGTTTTGCAATGGGAGCGTGTGGGACTTGAGAAAGAGGAAAAATTATTCAAGGCCATCTACTGTACTAGCAAAACCTTTAATGAAACACAAGAAAATTACTTTACCCTCTTGAAAAGATGCTGGCAATAGTGTTTGCATGAAAAATTCAGGCCTTATATTTGGGGTCCATGTTGTTATACACATTGATCATCACGGCGATTAAATATTTAATGGCAAAGAAAGGAAACAAAGCGAATTGTCCAGTGGGTATTATTGTTGCAGGAATTTGATTTAGAAATTAAAGACAAGAAGGGCAGTGACAATGTGATAGCTGATCACTTGTCAAGTAGAGAACCCACTTTGTAAAAGAAAAATGAGAGAAATAGCGGAGAAAATTTTCCGGATGACGGTTATTTCAATGTCAGCTCAAATCCTGGTATGCGTATTGTGAATTTCTTAGCTTGTGGAGATTATGCCACCAGAATTCAACTACCATCAGAGAAAAAAGTTAAGGACTGATAGCAGGTACTACATCTGGGATGATCCATATTTATTTAAAAGAGGAGCTGATGCGATTGGGAATGTGCAGAGGAGTGAAGCGAGACGAGATTTTTACAAGGATAATCGTGCGCATCACCTTATGGAGGACACTTTGCAGGAGATAAAACAGCCCACAAAATTCTCCAGTCAGGATTTTACTGGCCTACAATTTTTAAGGACTGTTTCGAATGGGTAAAGTTGTGTGATCAATGCCAAAGAATGGGAAATATCAACAAAAGGCATGAGATGCCTGAGAGTATCTGAGTGAATTGCAATTGTTTGATGTATGGGAATTGATTTTTATGGGGCCTTTTCAGTGTCATTTGGGAAATATATACATACTCCTAGCTATGGATTATGTGTATCAAAATGGGTAGAAGCAACGCTTGTCTAAAGGAATGATGTAATACAGTTGTGGGGTTTTCTGAAGAAATATTCTTAAGCGGATTTGGGACCACGAACTATAATTAGTGATGGAGGAAGCCATTTTGCAAATAAGGTGTTTGACAAACTCATGAGTAGATATGAGTATCAAACACATTATGAGCAACATCATCCTCAACAAATGGGCAAGCTGGGGATTTCCACTTGAAATAAAGAAAATTACGGAAAGAATGTGTGAGTTCTAAGCGAGGAAAGGTGGTCTTTGGAAGCTTGATGATGCATTATGGGCATACAGGCTTTGCTTTTAAAACTCCCATTGGAATGTCCCCCATACAGACTTGTCTTTGGAGAAAACCATGTCATCCCTCCTTGAGCTGGAATAAAGCCATGGGCCGTCAAAACGGCTGAACTTCGATTTCAAAATTGCAAGGAAGAGGAACTTCTCGGCGAATGAATTGGAAAAGCGAAAGCGGCCTATGACAATGCTAAGAATATACAAAGACAAGACAAAAGAAATGGCATGATCAAGGATTATGAGGGAAGAGTTGAGCTGGGGATAAGGTCTTCCTTTGTTTAACTCAGTTAAAGATTATTTCAAGGAAGTGAAATCAAAATGGAGTGGACCATATACGGTGGTGTCGAGTACTATCTTTGGACGGTAACACTCGGGGCGATCTTTGAGGAAGAATTCAAAGTTAATGGGCAAGAAGCTGAAACAATATCTCAATGAGGGAGAAAAGAACATGAGAAAATACACATTTGAGGTGAATTGAAAGAGAAAGCTTAAAACAACTAGTCCGGCTAAGGACTCAAATGGAGGAAGCGGCTTCATGGGAAGCTGACCAGATAGATATTATATTTTTAGATTTCGAATTTTATATTACGCGTTTGAATTTTTTAGTTCTAGTCATGATTTGTTAGAAATTGCTTTAGGTTAGTATCAGATTAATATTTTTGGAATTGTTACAATATGCGATGAAGAAAGATCAAATCAGGCGCCGGGTGAGAAAGGAACAAACTCGGGGATTGTGCGACACTTCATAGAACAGAGCAAATCGAAAAAGGGGAGTAATTTTCTCCCTACATAGATTCTGTAAAAATTGAATAGAATACATTTTTGAATTACTGTGTGGGAAGGATTAAATGGATGCTAAGAATGTGCAAATTAATAAGAAGTGAAAAGTATTACGTCATCAAATTTAGGGCAAGTGCAAACTAAGTCGCGACAAGAAATTGATGTCGCGATAGAAGTTGAGGTCGCAACTTAGTCGGTACTAAAGGAAGAACAAAAGGGACAGGTCACGACCAAAAGTTATGTCGCGACAGAACTGCGATGTCGCATAAAGAACCATTCTTTCAAAAGAGTAGTGAGGTGTTGACCGACCAAAACATATATACAAATTTATGACACTATTACCAAAGGACTATTGTCTAATCCCCAGCAAAATCGCCATAAAACTTGTTGTGACCAAAATACATAAACAAATTTATGACACTATTACCAAAGGAATATTAACTAATCGAACTGATGCCATCAACTTGTTGACATCATACTAT
Organism: Tetrastigma voinierianum; assembly: GCA_016808115.1. Classification (NCBI taxonomy): domain Eukaryota; kingdom Viridiplantae; phylum Streptophyta; class Magnoliopsida; order Vitales; family Vitaceae; genus Tetrastigma; species Tetrastigma voinierianum. Next base: position 4,620,153 of record JAEQBH010000911.1, on the reverse strand, counting down.
CATAGCAAAATCTCTTAAGTGAACAATTTAATTTATTGGTTTTGGTGATGCAAGTGCAATTCGACAGTAATAAAATGGACTTAAGTCGAGATGCTCCGATCCTGAATCTCGAAATTTTCATCAACTACATGACTACTCGAAATTAATACTATTTGGACCATAAATTGATCACGGTTTCGACATGAAAGTGGGGAAATCAACTAGTTCAAAGAGAAATGAACATTCAAATAAGCTTGAAATGTCAAACAAAATGAAGGAAAATGAGTTCTGCAAAAGAAATGAATCTTGAGCTTGATTATGTGAGAAGACACATTAAGAAAGCTTGTCATAGTGAGCGATCAATTCACGTAGTTCCTCTTGAATTAATTTCTTGATTATCTCAAGTTTCAAAATACGTCCAAGGCATTTGTAGTGCGGCTGGATCTCACGCTCCACATTTCGTTATCTCTTCTTCACGATTCTCTCGAATTACGAGCAGAGATAACTACTGCTAAGAACTTCCTTAAAATTGGGTATTTTCTTTGCAATACTTCATACCCACATTTTTATGGAATTTGTATAGCTCCCAAGTTATCGGTCAAGCAAGGATATACAACTTCAATTACTCTTCCTCGAAATTAAAATAGATCAACCTTTCCTTGATTAGATCTCATTAACACGGGATTAGCCTCGCTATCAGTTGAGGTGAAATCTCCTTGTTTAAATAAGATAAGTCGTTCAACTCGTTTCTTGACTTCCAAGTGAGGAAGAGGATTTATCTAAGTGAACTCCTAGCTCAAAAGGGATCCACCCCAATGGCGGGGTTGAGTATACCTTCAAAGAAATGTACATTACTCGAGTTGTCTTCCTGTGTCCTTTCGGAGGACCTCCTTGGAATCGGAGTAACGACGCAATTCTTAACGGGTATAGTAAGCGATATTGAATCAAATCAATAAACTCATGTCTGAGTAAATTCGTGGCAAAGTAAGACAAGATGCATAAATTACTACGGGAAAATCGAAATTACGACTACAACGTTCACCTAAATGGAAATTGGGTTCCTAAATTATTGAATCACAGTTAACATCATACGATAAAAGAATAAATGCAATTCGGCTTGAAATAATCGAATCGAATTTGTACGAACGATGCATTCGAATAGTAATTTTGAAAAGAAATTGAATTACATTCGGCTTGACAAAAGCGATAACATTCAGATCCAATAATAGCGAAAAATACGAGACAAGTATGCAATAAAACATGTAAAGAAAAGAAAAGAAAAGAAAAGAAAAAGAGAAAAGAAAGAAAATAAAAGGTAAAAGCCTAGGCTGCAGTCTCTCCTTTGATCTTCAGAGCTTTGTTCCACATCCGGCACATGAAATTACGATTTCAATCTTCACGATGTCGCGACCTTGACCTTGCTCCTTGCCGTAGGTTGCAATGGTTGTTGATGATGTCGCGACTTAATAGTTTATATCGCGACATCACTCTTTTAATTTACGCTCCTTCTTAATTTGCCTGGCTTTGTGTTCCACAATAGCGACCTGCATCAAATTCTCTTCAATCTTCGATGTCGCGACTTTAGAAGCTGGGTATGCGGGCCTAAGCGCACTCCATTGACTCGGCCAGTTGCTTTCATTTAATACGCCATTCGCGCATTTTTATCCACTTATTTACGCATTTTCTACTTGCTTTTCTTCTTTCTTGCTTCCTTCCTTCTAATGACAAATTGGTGAGTTTCTTCATAATTCTGTATATTAATTATTCAATTTTAACTGAAAATCAAACAGAAAAATGTACTAAAAAAAGATGACTTTTAAGCTCATCAAACTCCCCCAAACTTAAAGTTTTGCTTGTCCTCAAGCAAAGAAAAAGAAAGATTTGTTTGTCCTCAAACAAAAGGACATTTCTATTTTATTTACATCACATACGTCTGCCTTTCTAATCTAGAACTAAAAGACCTTATTTGTTAATTCGAGGATTTCGGTTTTAGGATGAAAGAATAAAGCATGGTATACTTTATTACAAAATTTCTTGATAAACTAATGTATTTAAGCAGTTTATTTATCAAGTCTTACTCTTTTATGTGTGTGTGTGCGGTCGGCAATCCTTCTCAACAACTGCTTAGTTTTAGTAAAACTTACGGGAGTTTTCTTAAATTATTTGTCAAGTCCATATGCTTGTTTTTCATATTGATCTCCACTAATGTAGGTGATTCGACCTTCAAAATCAATCGAGGTCTTTTGGCTTGTAATGTTGGGCTTGGGTAAGGGTAGGATGAATGGAATTTTAGGTTGAGATTACCCAAACTCTTTTTCTTTTCTCCTCAGCTAACTATTTCCTTCCTAAAAAAACTCCCCCCAAACTTTATGTTTAGGATTCTACTATAATTTATTCTTTTCAAAGCATGTCGATTCTCTTAAGCAATTCAATTTTGGGAATTTTTTCCTTCTATGTCGCCCCTTAGGAATTATATGTTTTTGTCTTTTTGGGCTTTCTAACACTCTTAGCGAACTTTGGGTTATTAGCTCCCATACCAGATAATGGTATTAGGTGCTAGGTGTTGAAACACCCTAAGAACTTATAATTGTTCGAGAGTTAGGCCACAAGACAAAAACTATTCTTTTTAGCTTTCTTTCCTTTTGTATTTTCTTGTCTTCGATCTCTCTTCCTTCACCTTCTCTGTACATCTCTTTTGCCTTTCCTAAATCTGAAACTCCCCGAGCTTCATCTCTTACTCTCCTTTTTGAGTTCTTGGGTCATCATAGGTTCTTTCTTGGAAGTTCGTGATAAAGGATGGCTTGGGCTTTCATTGGCTTATTTCGAAGACAGAATATCTTGGCTCAAATTCGGGGACTAAGGTGTATGCAAGCATATACATAGTGGTGGTGCAGGCTTCATTTGTTGATAATAGCTGTATCATTTTTTTTGTCGGTTGGTTTTCAGCTAGGATTCGCCTCAATCAATATTCAAAACAGGATTACAGGAATTTGTGGATTACAAATTCTTAATTCCCGGAAAATTTTCCTAATTTGGAGTCAAAGTTTCAAGGTCTTTGTTGACCGGGTGTATTATTTCCTTGAAGACTTGTGTTTATTCTTTAATTACATTAGTTTCTCCAAGTACTTTGTTATGTCAGGGAGTAACCAATTTCTCGATTTTCAACCCATACGAACGAACAAAACGGTACATACTCTTAGTTCCAATTTAGATTATTCCTTATTTCTCCATTCTTTGAGATAGAATTGAGCGAGCAATGTTTTGATTCTAGCAAAATAAACTGATCGAAACACAATCACACATCATGATCCAATAGTTTGTAAAAATCAAATTTTATTCAAATATCAAAAAATATTTCGATATTACACCATTGTTCATTTACAAACATTTTTACTAATTCAAGAAAAACTATATTCTTGCTCTAAAATCCTATCTCTTCTCTGAATGTTGTCCACCTTCCAAAATTTGGTTCAGACACTTGAGCTCGATGGCGGTCGGCCGTTAACAAGGTCGTTCAACAAATTGGGGGACCGCTTCCACCTTTTTCTTTGGAGCTTCTTGGTTGATGGATTCTAACTAATCCATATTCCCTTCCCATCAACAGCTCTCGGATGAAACCACGTTTTATGAAACAAAGAGTGGAATTGGTTTGTTTTCCGACTCCTTTCATTCCATAAAGCAGTAATTCATCCTTGGACTCTTCCCTTCACTCTCATTCTCCTTTCCTTCATTCTTTATTGCTTGTTTCTAATTCCTTGTTCTCCATCCTTTTTATAGTATTTGTAATGGGGAAGAACAAGTTCTTTATGTTCCTTCAATTTTCTATGGGGAGGATTAAATGAGATTCATCGGTTATGTCCCTTCTTATATTTTCAACCGAGTTTTGGCTTTTTAGCTAGGAAATTTTGGATCGTTTATTGGGCTGTAAACCTCCTCCGATTATACTCTTTGAAACTGAGAATATTCCACAAGCGATTAGATCGAGATGGATTTACATTTACGCTTTTATTACCATTTATTCTTTCTAATTTGACAAATTTGGGTGACTTGGATTCGATAGTTTGAAGCGAGACCGGATACTAGGTTCAATGTAAGGACATTATCCTTTAAAGACAGTATATTCATTATTGGGCCATTAAATCAAGACATTAATTCTTCAGATATCATGACTTGATTTTTATGTTGTGACTGAAAATCTAAGTCACGGCGAGGTGTTCTTCTATTCTTAGATTCGTGATAGTAAATTTTGTCTTTTTGACTTTCTTTTCCATTTATTATTCTTCACACTCCCACATTCTTGGTTAACCCTCTCGAACCCGTGTTGTGTCGGGACCGATAAAATGATCCAATTCTGACAATATCTAGGTTATTCAATGTCACTCAAAACAACTACAACTCAATCTATTTTTATCATGCAGGAAATTGACAATCTCTCATATTCAATAGTTGAGCATTCCACACTAGATAAAAATAAACTCCCCCAAACTTGCAATCTTGCTACTTCAAATATAAGACCCTAACAATTATTTCAACTCAAATGAAAATAAAAAAAAATAAAAATAAAAATAAAAGACAGAGGAAAGGATGAGAAACTCCCCTTTTTGTTTCCAGTCATGTTATATCAGCTGTCCTCAAATCTGATTTCTGAGGTTCTTCTCTCTGTGCAATTGTCATTCCTTCCACCATTCTGCTTTGTTTTCATCTTTTAGTTGGACTTTCTTTCGTTCATCCAATGTAGCAATGTATCCAACTTGGCCTCTATGGCTGACAATTTGTCCATCACATTCCTTTTGCTCTCTTCAGCTCTGCCATTTCTCCCTGAAAATTCAAATGAGCTAATGTTGTATTCAGCAAGATCTTTCCTATCAAAGATACATGTTCTCACTTTCCCATGTTCGAATTAGTAATTTCTTCTTGTTCGGGAGGGAAGGATGGGGCAAAGAATTTGCTGAAATAAGCTCTCATCATCTCCTTCCAGGTGTTAACAGATTCAATTGGTAGGGAGTTAAACCATGTTGCAAATGATATCTCAGAAGAGAATGGGAACAACCCAGCTTGAATAATTTCTTGCTCCACACCATTCAATTTAATTGAATTTGCTATTTCGTAAATCGCCCCAAGTGTTCATTGGGATTTTCAGTGAATGACCAAATGCACTGGTTCCGCTGACCATGGTTATCGTGTCGGTTCGAAAGCTCAAAATCATTAACATTGATTGATGGCTGTTCTATTGCTAAATATTTATTGTGGATGAATGAATTCCATAAATCCTCCATAGTGTCATGCTCCTTGAGGTCTTTTGCTGCACATTCCTGGTTGGCTACATCGTCTAATCCTTTATCTCACACGGTCAGATGAAATGCCTTCTCCGAAATCAAAGTACACAGATCAATAGATTAGCCTAATCAACAAACATTTTCAATATGGTTTGTTAAAGGTCACATTACAAGAGTCACTACTTGAAACGCTATTTTTGTTCTTTTTCTTTAAAACGTCCAAATTAGTATTTCTCTTCATCCAATATTGATTAAATCCCTTTCGATCCCCTAAGAACGACGCCATAAACTTAATAATCTACCAAAACATATATACAAATTTATGACACTATTACCAAAGGACTATTGTCTAATCCCCAACGAAATCGCCATAAAACTTGTTGTGACCAAAATACATAAACAAATTTATGACACTATTACCAGCTGAATATACAATTAATCCAATTCCGCAATGTTGCCATCAACTTGTTGACATCATACTATCATAACCAAAATCTCTTAGAGTAGAACAATTTAATTTTATTGGTTTTGGTCTAAAATTCAAGTGCACGTGCCGACAAGCAATAAATGGGACTTTAAGTCCGATATCATCCCACGTAGATCTCGCAAGAATTTTTCATCAACCACCCCGACTACCGAAATTAATACTATTCGACCATAAATTGACATTTGGTTTCCAGCGATGAAAGTCGGGAAATCAACTAGTTCTAAAGAGAAATGAACATTCAAATAAACCGAAATAAAAACAAATGAAGGAAAATAAATTCCTACAAAAAAGAAATGAATACCGAACAGCCATCATAGGGAAGACATAATAAGAGAACAACATGTTGAACGACTGTAATCTCTGTAGTTCATACCGACTCACTTGATTATCTCAAGTTTCAAAATTTGTCCAAGGTATTTGTAAAAAAAGTAGCCGGGATCTCTCCACGCCATTACTCAAGATCTCTTCTTCCCGATTCTCTCGAATTACATGGAATCCAGATAACTACTTTTAACAAGAACTTCCTTAAGCCGGTATTTTTCTTTCAATACTATACCCATTTATGACCAGACAATCTTTAGCTCCCAAGTTATCTGGCCAAGCAAGGATATACAACTTCCAAATTACTCTTCCTCGAATAAAATAGATCAACCTTCCCTGATTAGATCTCACTAACACGGATTGGCCTCACTATCCTAATTGAGGAAATCTCCGCTTGTTTAAATATATAAGTCGTTCAACTCGGTTTCTCGACTTCAAGTGAGAAGAGATTTATCTAAGTGAACTCACAAAGCTCAAAGGATCCCTAATAGCGTGTTAGTATACCTTCAAAGAAATGTACATTACCCTGTGATTGTCTTCCCGTGTCACTCGTGAGGACCTCCTTGAAATCGAAAACGACGCAATTATTAACCCGTATAGTAAACCTGATATTCAGATCCAAAATCAATAAACTCATAATTCAAGTAAATTGCAAACCTAAATGAACAAGATGCTGCACCATTACAGGAAAATCAATTATGACTACAATCGCTCACTAAATGGAAGTTTGGTTCCTCACCATCAATCACACGAGACAAAGATCCTTCTCCGATCAAAAAAGAATAACCCGCACTGAACCAAATAATCAATCCCAGAATTGTTCAACTTCTCGATGTATTCCAGTAGTAATTTTGAAAAGAAATTGAATTCTCAGATTCACTTTCAAGAAACGACAATATTCAGATCCAAAAATAATAAAACGAAAAAAATACGAGACAAATATCCGCTTCAACATAAAGAAAAGAAAAGAAAGAAAAGAAAAAGAAAAGAAAAGAAAAGAAAATAAAAGGAAGCCTAGTTACCCAGACTTCCCTTGATGCGCTCCGACTTTGTTCCCCGTCACGATCTCGCATCAAATTCCCCTGTTCAATCTTCTCCCGATGTCGCGACATGACCTTTATGTCGTGAGGTTGCAAATGGTTTTCGTTGATGATGTCGCGATTTAATAGTTTCGTCGGACATCACTCTTTAATTTCCTCGCTTCCTCTTCTCACTCGCCTGCATCGTTCCCGCCGCACCGCATCAAATTCAATCTTCCTGATGTCGCGACTTTGAACCGGATCGTGCATCAATAATCGATCAATGACTCAGCCAGTTGCTTTCATTTATGCTCTGCCATTCGACTGCATTTTTATCCACTTATTTCTGCATTTTTCTACTGCTTTTTCTTCTTTCTTGCTTCCTTCCTGCTAATGACAAATTGGTGAGTTTCTTCATAATTCTGTATATTAATTATTCAATTTTAACTGAAAATCAAACAGAAAAATGTACTAAAAAGAGATGACTTTTAAGCTCATCATGAGGGTCGCGACAACTCAATTATTTCATAAAATACCTGATGTCGCAGCCCGATGATAACTTGTCTTCCCACAGTTTACTTATGTCGCGACAAACAAGAATAGGTCGCAAATACAAGAGACAAGTATGCTACTGAGCTTAATTAAAGTCTAAATTTAATGACAGCACACAACCACAACCTTTAATTAAAGTCGCGACATGCGCAAATAAATGAAGTCATAAAGAGCCACAATAATAATTGAATTGCAACTGTTGAGAAACTCCCTCCACTACCATCTCCTTCCTTGAAGCAAATACAACCTTCGCTTCGCATATTCTCCTCGTTTTCCATTCTTGCAACCCTAACCCGAATCCTTCCTAAGAACTCTCCATTTTAAATGGCTCGAACCTTCAAATCCTCATCCCAAATTTGAGCGAAACTGCGGAGGAGTATACCTTAATGGAAGGGAGAAGTCTCATCCTGGAACCTGAAAGGTAGAACAGGCCGTCGGAACAACCAGAAGTTCAACTAGTTACAAAGCAACAGAGGAAGAAGGGAAAGGAAAGCAACAAGAAGAAGAGGAAGACGAAGCTCGTTCTAAGAAGCTCTCCTGCCCTGGAAAAGCACTATGTCGGGAAAGGGATTTGTGTGAGAAAGAGGTTTCAGCCAACTCCATCTCACCGCTCAAGGAATTGATATAACGAGGGGCGGGGTGGCACCTCGTAAACATCAAAAGTCCGCTGGCGCGCTAGCCGTCCGAGAATTTTACTCCAACTGGTAGAGGAAAGAGAACTCGTTTATGTCGAGGAGTCTCGGTGCCTTATGGAGCAAAGAGATCATTAATGAGATAAAGGGATGGAAGGACAGGAAAATGGATCAAAATTCAAGAAGTTGAAGGAACAACCCAACTGTGAGAAGCTGGCGAAAAAATTCACCGTGACCTAGAAAGGGCAAAGTGAAGAAAGGAAAAAAGGAGAGCAAAGACCCTCGAGCAGGGAGATTTGGACGCAGGAGGCAAAGGTGTGGTTCTGCTTCTTATCATCTATTCAGTCCCTACCAAGCACGTCTCACAAGAAGAGAACAAGAAGCAATCCTTCTATGCCATACCGAAGGGATACAAGATCGATAAGCCGGAACAGCTTATTGAAAATTCTATAATGAGGTATCACGACTCGCACAAACTTGTTTGATCCCTCACCCACAACCATCACAAGGTTATGTATTAGGGCTGGTGGAAGGGAACATGGCAAGAAGAAGAAGAATGCCCTGAAATTTCACCACTCACTCTCGACTCTGAGGCAAGGGGCCAAAGAATCAAAGAAAAAGGGGGTCATAGTAGAAACAGATTCAAAAGATGAAAATGAATATGCAACACAGGAAGAAGACACTTTTCTGGTGGCAGAGCAGAAAGGGTGGAGAAGAAAATCTAGAAGCACGTCAAGAAGGGGATACTTTATGTTTCCGTGAGGATAGAGAGCAAGAAGATTAAGCTCCCATAGATTTCTTAACTCCACCAAGCGCCTTCCCCAAATAAGGAACAAGAGGTTTCAGAGAACCCGAGAAAGCTCAAGGGGGAGCCCAGGGTAGTAATCAACAATGGAATGCTCGGCTCAATTTTAGAAGAAGCATGGAAGAAAGAGAAGAGAAATGGAACCTCCAAAGAAAAGTTCGTAGAAGAGGTTTATGAAAAGAATCAAGAGAAGATCAACATCGGAAGAAGAGATGAATGTAAGAGGAGAAGTACAGAAGTCGAGATGAAAAGTAGAAGAGATCAACAATAAAGAAGAGATGACCGTAAAGGGGAGGAGCGTATAAAAAGATCCCGGAGCAACAAAAGGAGAAATTTAAAAAAGGAAATGGGAAGAAAGAGGATCACAAGATCTACTGAAGTTGGGGGCTAAGCCATGAATCATTCTACAACAATCAGTAAGGATCAGCGATTCTCAACTTCTCAAACCTCATAAAGAACAGATGCATCAAGAAGCAAAAAGACTATGACCGATCAAGGATTCAAGTTCCTATACACTTCCAATGTTCAAGGATTTGAAAAGAAGATGAAGGATGTAGATCAAGAGCTTGATGATAAGGATGCCTTACGTAAGTTGTCCGGTTTGAAAATTTGATTTGATTAACAACAATCTTTCCAAATTTTTAAAAGTCATGATCAAATGAACGTGACAACGAACACACCTGGCACGTAGACAAGATGATTCAATAAAAGATCGGATCTCACAAAATGAATTTGATCTCAAGAGCAAATCAAAGGAGAATGTCAATAGTTAAGAAGAGAACGTAAATGAAATTTCCTAAATTCAACTTAATTTGCATACTGATCCGATCCCCAAACATCTTTTTTTACTCCTCCATCAAAAGAAAATGTAATCTTCCCATTGATTTATTTATTTTTTCCCCTCTTCTCGATTGTCGTTTCAACTCGTTGTAATACATCATAAATAAAACAAGAAAATTTGTGAAAAAGGAAATGCTCGTTTGCTGGGTAGTTAGCTTGTGTTTTTACTTTTGCTTCTTGACTTTGTCGAAAATAACATGGGATTTATTCAAGAATGAAAATGTTGAAATGTCATAATCGAACTAGTTAAAGTAGTTTGACTAGAGATAAATTTGAACACAAATAAGTGCAAAATCATGGCATGAATAAAGAAACTGGAATTAGGAACATTTACTGATCTTTTCAAGATTCAGATTAGTTGCAAAAATTGAAAAATTGGTTGTTGTTGATAGAACAAAATACTCGCTTAAATTAATGTAAGTATACAGTGAATAAGTACAAGTCTTGAAGAAATAATACACATTGGTCAACAAAACTTATGAAACTTTTGAGAGGAATTAGGAACATCTTGCAGAGGTGAGTTTACGATCAGATCTATGAACTTCAGTGATTATTGAGTTGAGGCGAATCTGAGTGAAAACAATAACAGGAAATGATAAAGGCTGTCCTTAGCAGAAAAACCAGGCTTTTTTGACCTACCTCAAAATATGCTTAAGTATATTCTCTAGTTTACAGTTTAAATAAGCCTTAGTTCTTCAACAAACAACAATTGGCTTGAAATTCCCTTCCTTATATCGCCTGCGGTAAGGAACCCAAATTATCCGAGTTTCTGGGTCAGGAAAAGTTTGGTATAAAAGGAGCAAGTTTGGGGAATAAAATTCCCGGTTTTGACAAGAGGGGTTGTTAAACGATTGTAAGAAATAAGGAATAAGTTTTGTCTTGTGGCCTATTTGTGGTGGGTGGCTGTTAAGATTGTTTAACACCTAGCACCCTAATGGCCCAGGCATGGGGAGTTGCTGGCCCAAGTTCTCTAGGTAATAAGAAAGCCTAAGAAGACAAAACATTGCACTGTTTAAATCATGCTTAGTAAGGCAAAAGTTAAGAAACGAGAGTCTTACTTTGAATCATTTTATATGGAAAGTGAGATTCCATAAAGAATTCAAAAGAGGAATCGGGCCGAGATTAAGGAAGATCGAGAAGACAGAAAAGGGAAAGTTCAGGCAACAATGTAGACAAGATGACCCAGGTGATTTGTATGATTTTCCATTCTCCTGCCCGTTACCTAGGCTGACATTACAAGCGAAGAAGACCTCAATGATTTTGAAGGTTGAATTTACCTACATTAGTGGGGATCAATATGAAAACAAGCATATGGGACTTTGATAAACAAGCACAGAAAACTTCCAGAAAGATCAAGCCAGTTCATGAAGGAAGTTGAAAGGATTGATGACACACACACACACGGAAGCAGACTTGTTAAATAAAGCGTTTAAATACATTAGTTTATCAAGAAATTTTGTGATAGAAGTACACAGGCCATGTTCTTGCATCAAAATGAAATTTGATGTGATGATATCTATAATTCGGATCGGAAAGGGTGGAATGAAGAATGTGGAATAAATCAGAAAAATGTCCTTCAAAATTTTCTAAGCTTATTGTTTGAGATGAGCAATTTCTTCTTTTCTTTTGTAGGACAAAGCAGAAATTTTACCAGTTGGGGAGACAGTGAGTCCAAAGCCATGATTACCAATATTTTCTAGTTTATAATGAATAATGATGAATTGTTTCTGGAAAAATGATAAATTGATCATTTACGATTTGCGGGAAAATCTGTGAAAAATCAAATTTGTAAAATCATAAAATAGGCTGCAGTGAGTTGAGTCAGCTGGGGCCCGGAAGTCGCGGCCAGTGCTGGTTGACAAATTCAGTCAAGACCTCAAACGATTTGGCTGAAGAAGAAGTGTGGAAGAATTGAATAAGTGAAGTCGACTGCTAGGAAAGGAAGTTGAGATAAAAATATGAACATTAGAATAGGTTATTGTCGACATCGTTGACATTACTATGACGCAAACGGAGATAAATGATGTAGTGATACCACCATGAAATTCGCGACGGGAGCTAACTAAAGCCCTGAAACCTTGACCTTCAGTAAAGTCAACGACTCATTTGGAAAGAAGGACTTGATGTGTGACTTTTGGTAATGAAGAATAACACAGGTGCGACATCGACTCCGGATGGGCGGCGAGGAACTAATGAAGAAGCAGACAAGTCTTCGATGGGCACCATTTTAGTCGACAAATTGAAAGCTTAGCGATGGAGCATGGAAGTGCGTGACAACGAATTAGAAGTTACGCGGAGGCTTTTCAAGAGGCTGAACATAGAAGTCGACCAGTTAGAGCGGATAGAGACATCAAACCTTTGAATCGGAAGATGTTGCGACGTCCACTGTGTGGTGGTCGCGACATCGATTGAAATAAAGGTGGTCGCGCGTCTTTTAGTAGTCGCGACATCATTTAACAAAGAATGGTCATGACATCGTTCCATTGTCACGGTATATGCCAAAATTTGAAAATGATCTAATGATAGTAAAACTTGCGTCGGAAATATAGCATAACATTAAGTCGTACATTATGGTTGAGTGGCGGTATAAAGAATCACAAGGTAGAAAGAAGGATGAGTGACGTGATTGAAGTCGCGACGCAGGCGGTCAAAATGCAGAAAGATGAAGTCGCGACATATGATTGAAGTCGCGACATAAGAACAACTCAATGGCGAGCGGTGAAGTCGCGACGTGAAGTTTCGCGACGTCGTTAAAGTCTGGTAATAAATGGAGTGGCGACATGAACAAACAATGATGATTTATTTTGAAATCCACAAATAGGTGCGCCAAGTTAGGGCCAGGCTTCAAAAAACTATAAATCTGCGGTATACGAAAGAAAGCGGCTCTTGGCGCTCGAAAGAAGTACGGTAGCCGAAGGCTCGTGTAGTTTAATTTTATTTTTCTTTTTCTTTGTTTTGCTGTTATTTTTAGGTTAGATTAGAGTAGATTGTTTATTTCTTTTGAATTTCAGGGATCACGGATGATAGTTGATGAAGTTAAAAGTGAATAGAGTAATTTCTTGAATTACTGCCTGGTTCGTTTGAAATTCAAACAATTTGGAATTCAAACTTCAGTTCTGATCTCTGATAGTTCTTTTGATCAAAGGAGCTACAGTTAGTGTAATGAAGTAATTTAGAAACCCCATTTAAGTTGAATTACTCTGTTGTTAGAATTTATCGTTTACGCATAGAATTTATAAAGTCATGATTAGACAGAATCTGCATTTGGTTTTGTTTATTGTTGTATCGAATCAAATAGTGTCCTATACCTTAATAATAGGATTGTTTCATACTCTGATTTCCAGGAGGCCCTCAGTGACATAGAAGGCATTCAGGAGTTTTGAACAATGTCGGAAGGGTATGCGAATTATATTATGGGGGATCTAATAGACTCTGTAAATTCTAATCGATAAATCTTCTTCAGCCGAAATCAAGTAAGTTGAATGACTTATCAATTAAAATAGACGGAGAGTTCGCCTCGATTAAACAGTGAGGTCGTCGTGTTGTGGGATAATCGGAAAGAATGAATTGTTCCAATTTGGAGGATGAAACCGGTATAAACCAATGTTTTAACTGTCATCTTAGGAATAAGGTTTTCTGATCCGTATAAGGTATGAAGTATTGAAAAGAAAAATACCCATAACAGAGCCTTTCGGATTGAAAGATAGTTATCTAATCCTCTGCGTCGAGAGAGAAACGGAAGATTAGATGAAATATGTCAATAAGGAGATCCACATGGCATTACCTTCTCCCTTGGACGGATTCTAAATCGAGTTCATGAGTAAAGCTACATAGTGATGCGAGAATTGATGTTTCACAACAATTGTATTTTCAATCTCCCTTCAAAACTAAGCGATAGATCTATTTCTTTAATTTCTTTTATTTTTAGTTTAAGCATTATTTCATTTGTTATAGTTTATATCGTTATTCTTTCATTATTTTCAAGGTTTATAGAATATATCAAATTCTTGATCATGATCAAAAATAATATATTTAGTGAGTGGGGAATGATTAGTTATGATTATTGAGGATCTCAAGTTGGGATCAGAATATCAGGACATAATCCTTTATTACTTGTTGAATCACACTTTTTAAGAATCAATGGATCAAACAGGAAAGAAATTATCTCAGTGTAGAAACCAAATTTTAATCTTATATTATGAAATATCATTATAAGTTTCATGGCATTATTAAAGGATTAGACAATATGGTCATGGGTAATAGTGTCATAAATTTGTATAGGTCTTTTGGTCCAGCAAACAGCGTCACAGCTTGGTATCAGAGCTTAGGTATAAGAATACCTAGGGCTTAGTGATTTGTTTTTTCCAAGTAGGTGTTCATAATCAACAAAATTTATATCCTAGGATTCTTACTACTTGTGTAAAACTCTTTGCAATATAGTAGCTCAAGATTAGAACAAGGGATGGAGTTTTGTAGTGAGAAGGCAGTTATGATATATTGAAAATGGTGTTTTCTCTTTGGATTTTTAAGGGTTTGTGAAAAACAGTGTGAGTGAATGGTTGAAAACTGGAAATAACTTGAAGTAAAAAGTTAAGAGAGAATTCCTTGAACTCTCGGGCCACTAGGCTTAGGGTTCTAAGTTAACCGACATGTTCTCGGGTCTTTTTCCTCGCTTTGAGGAGCATGACATATAGTCATTTCCCGAACCGGATCTTCATTTAGCTTTAAAACCTAAACCCTAAAAGTTTTCCTCTTGAAAGATGTATTTAATGAGCATAAATGCTCGGCTTGATGAGAACAGGCTCTTAAACCTACCCCTTGATGCTAATAGGAGATATTGCTGGGCATCAGTGGGATCAGTGATAAGTATCATTAAACCCAAAAAGCTTTCCATTTACGTTAGGGAGGCATACTGGGAACCTAAGGTGAGAGCGAGGAACAAATGCCCATAAATACATACATAGAAAAGCATGAGGAACATCACGACATCAAAATAACACCCGTGCCTTCAAGGATGAGGTTTTAGCCGAGCATCCCTTAATTTGTCATCATCAAGGGTGTTTGGCTGAGAAAATGCAAGAAAGTGAAGGAAAGGAAAATCTCGAGCCGGTAGGGAGAGAGCTTAGTGCCCAATTTTATTGATTGATTGATGGGTGAAAGTTGATTGATTTACCAGCAGACGACCATATGAATTGCTCTGTCTAGGAAATTACAAAAATATAAAGGAACCAAAAATAGCATTAAGAGCGAAGATTGTGCAGCCAATAGCGGGTCAAGCGATCAGCGAGTGCGGGAAGCGGTGTTGCGAAATTCGCAACACAGCGAAAGTCGCGGAGTTGTGAAAATCATTCGCGAGGTTGCGAATTTTCTGCAGCCTGCGATCGCCTCCTTTGTGTTGCATCATTCTCTAGTTCGATCATAAATCTTCGAATTTGGCTCGGGTGCAGTCATGTTGAATGGATTGAAGATAATAAATTATTTGTCATAAAGCTACAATATTTGCTTACAAAATGTGATGGTGGCAAATGGGGACCTCAATGTATTAATTGAGTTATTAAAGTCGATTAGTACACAAAAAGTGCTTAAAACCTGCTATAAACAGGGCTTAAAATAACACTATTTAGGCACTAATCACTCCCCCCAACCGACACATTGCTATTCCCTTAGCAATGATAAAAAGAAGGAAGATCATGCAGGCTATATGTATGCAAATAGGGATTGTCTTTCCAAAAAGTGTGTATAAAAGCGAGGCCTTACCTTGATGTAGAAAACTTGGGACAACGCATAAAAACCGGCTTGGAAGAATAAGTGCCATCTGAGATTTGACGAATTGTTCATTTCAAGGGAAATCAGCCTAAACTGCAAAATCTGTTTTGGTGATGGGTTGTCTGACCAAGTACACTTCGCTCCCTGACCCGAACTCATGATGCGCCGAAGTGACCATCTATTAGGTCGGTTCCACTCTTATTCACTTTTATTGTATTGTAGATTTGTGCTGAAAGCTAGGCTTCACCCAGAGTCGTGTAATGGGATCCACCGACTCAGCAGTTTGGGCAGCCGAGTGAGGATCTTCGACCCACGAACTCTGGTTTCACCCAGACTCTTGAATGATTTCGAGAATCCGGCACCTACAACTCGCTAAACTCCACCCATCCACCCATGTATAGCGAGCATTAGTCAATTGGCTCCAACACTAGTTGGTTTTAGGGCTTTTGAGCTTCGACTTTCGCGTAGACCCTCGATGATGCTCGGGTTTCAAAGTAACCTGGCCCGGCTTTTCCTATTCTCTTTTCTTTTTCTTGTTCTTTGTCTTTTCTTTTTCTTTTGGAAGACACATTGGCCTTCTTTCTTGGGGAACTCTAACCTATTATAGGGCGTCAACGAAACTAAGGTCGGTTTTGCAAAGTAAAAGGGGTATCTTCGGCTATAGACGCGTATTGCCCAGCGTATTGTGTGGCTAGATAATGGTGGGAGGAGCAAGTGTTGATTACCAGGGTCTTCAACTAACCAACAACTTAATCAAGCATGGAACTAGTCTAGCATTGATGGAAGAAAACAGTGCTTCAACTTTTCAATTCTGAGGAAGAAGCCAAAACCACTAAACTATAGGGAAAAATGAGAATCTTAGTATAGAAAAATAGAGTTGTATTATATATATAAGGTGTATTTCACAAAGAAATTTTCGACTTTTGCAAAAGAAGTAAATATGACCTCTAAATATAAAATGGGATTTCTTGGACATGGCCAATTTTTCAAACATAGCTAAAGTCCACGTAGTATGAACATCACTTCCAACACTAACTCTCGGCAGCGGAACGAAAGTTAGTGGAGAGGGGTGATACCTCTCAATCGTTGGTGATGAAGAGTCGTCCTCGCCGGCTTGGACGAAATTTGAGATTGCTGTTGGATGGAGTGGTGATCTTTGGCTGCGGGCCAACACACATCCACGAGGATCACGAGGCTGATGGTGGAGGGAGTTGATCACCTATTGGGAGGGGTAGCAAGGCAGACGGGGCATGCGAGACGGCCCAGGGAGGCCCAGTGGCTGGAGGCGCATGAGGATGGTTTGATTACGTGCTGCTAGTCATCCTATCTGCGAGTGTGGCATAGGAGGCTGCAAATGAAGCTGCAGTGGTGGAGAATGAGCGGATTTCCTCCATGACTAGTCCAAAGTGATCACTGGTCGAATGGTAATGTCCTGGCAGGGTGGCCGGAGGATTGGCCACAGAGGCTAGCTACGTGCGAATGAGGAGTGGGCATAGAGTCGAGGGGCTGCAGAGGATGAGGGGCATCGGGCTACAGTCTTTGGGCTAAAGCTCTTGGAGGTGTGGTCGGTGGAAATTTGGAAGGCCCGTGGTGGGCCCGATGGGGCTGGAGCCGGAGGCTCCTCAGTGTGCTCAGCTATAGGGGACAGGTCCTAGTGGACTATCGGCCCGGCCAGAGCTTCGTCCTCGTGCGGTTCTAGAGGGAAGATAGAAGGCATGAGCTGGCCGCCACCGGTCGGCTTGGTAAAGGGGGTGGCCTCATAGCATGACGGCAGCTCGACCGAGGGCTTCGGTAGGAGCTTGGAAGTGCTCTAGCACCTGGCATAAGAGTCGTGGAAATAGAAGAGGCATGGACTCAGCTCGGGGTAAACTCCGGCGGTGGACCCTGTCCTCAAAGTGGAACAAGGACGTCATAATTAGCTATGTCGGGCTGAACCAGAAGCCCTCTGAAATATGATATAAGGCCTCCAAAATAGCTCCCCTCCTTTAAATGATGTCTTCGGAGGCGAACAAGATGGGCCACACAAGTGTTATTTATATCAGCATACGGCTGCGGGAGTCTTGGCTTTGAATAAAATGTGATCCCACCGATAGCGTCCATGGAGAGAAGCCGGACCATCTCCCTGGTTGAGGGATGGGGCCACTGTCTATAGTTAGCTGCGTTGGCAAGGACCACCGGCAGATGGAGAGCAGCTGTGATGTAGAAGGCCCGAAGTGTCTCTGGCCGATTGTCGATGGAAAAATGCAGAGCAGTCGGGTTGGCCTCACGCCTAGACGTCATCGTGTGATAAAACTCGATGACTACCCGAGGATAATAGTATTGATGCAGCGCCATGAATGACTCCAGATGGTATCTTTGCACTAGGAGCATGGAGTCTCGGAGCTCCGGGTCCTTGGCAAATGCCGAGAGATCGTAGTAAACCTCCCCGTGGAAATCTCTCCCGTGGCAATCAACATTCCACGGGATGGGGCTACAAGGGAAGAAGGGTCGCCTGATGTAGATGCGGGGGGATAGGTCAGGGCTCAGAGTGATGCCACGATAAGGCGGTGGTGGTATGAGTGCTAGGGTCTCGAAGTGGATGCAGACTCCCCCAGGCCTGAGGTCAGGGCCCTCTTGACGGTGGGGCCCTCGGTGGCTGAGGATGCGGTGGAGCAGGTGGAGTGGGACCGACCAGTGCTGATATCTCCTGCAGGCGGGGGCCATCGGGAGGGCCTCGGCATCAGCGGCGGCGGTGCCACTGGGCGCGGCCAATTTGGGGCCGAGAGGAGAATAGCAATGGTATTTGAGGCGTGACAATGAGGGCCGGCGGCTAAAGGGACGCGTTACGAGGGGCGTCTTTGGGGCCCCGGCGGTAGTGGCTGCTCCGAGGAGATTGGAGGTTTGCCGGCGGGGAGTGGAGCTCGGTGCCGCGTGGGTGGGAATGAGCCTCACCAGTCTTCGCCATTGTCGGAACTAAGGAGGAAAATTTTAGAGGGAGAAGGGAGTTCCCCGAGCGGGAGGGTGAAAGGGTGAAATGAAAATGAAGGGAATAGGGGACATATAGGGTTGGGGAGTGAGGTGGGGAAGATATGGATAATTAATGTCATTAATGTGACATCGATTGGATAGTTGAAAAATTAAATAAATTTATTGCGAGGCATTAAACGAAAAGTTGCGAACAAGCAAATTGTGATAGAAACGATGTCTAGTGAATTTTCAGATTCATAATTTTACACCACAAAAATTTAAATGAGATTCTAAGGATATTTGTTTCTTTCAGAGGTGTGCACTTTTAGGGTGTGTGCTTTTTTTGTGAAAATTCTAGAGCAAATTTGGCTCCCCGGCAGCACAGGAACACTGCGACAACACAAGACCAAAAATTATGAAAGATAAGCTTGAAAATGAGGGAAATTTACAAAATTTGAAAATTTAGGATATTAATGAAAATCCTAATTTAAAAACTTGAAATAATGTAAACAAAAAATCCCATCAAAATTTGGAATTAGTTTCCAAGTTCTGAGAACCACTTGATTGTACACCAAGAGATTTCATGGAGAGTGCAGGAGGGAGGAAGCTTCTCCTTGGTTCTGGTGTGGTTTCGCGCCGTTTGAGTTCGACACGCTCCTTTGTGTTAAGCATCTGTTCTCTGGTGGTGTTTGGTGGGACCCAGGCCGATGCAGAAGAATTGGCCCGATCACGGTTGATCACCTTCATTAAAAAACTGCTTCTTGGTTCTTTGTTAATTCTTCCTGCAGTTTTTGAGCACTATGCTTTCCTACATCTATGTCACTCAGGCAGACTTCTTCTGATTTATGCTCCTCATCCTTTGCTTGCTTATCCTTGTTGCTCAAGTGAAAAATGTTGAGCTCTAATGTCATGTTGCCGAAGGTGAGCTTCATGACCCCATTCCGAAAGTTGATTATGGCATTAGATGTGGCCAAAAATGGCCTCCCAAGTATGATGGGCACTTGGTTAGTGCTCTCTGCCATTGGCTCTGTATCAAGAATCACGAAATCCACAGGATAGTAGAATTTGTCTACCTTCACTAAGACATCCTTAACTATCCCCTTTGGTATTTTCAGCGTCGATCCGCTAAGGATAGGAGTGATGTTAGTAGACTTGGCTCCGCGATCTAGCTATACGGTAGTATGCGGTAGGTTGACAGCTCACGAATCAGCGGTGCCTTGTCTATCACGGGTCCCTCAATGTTGACTGAGATGGTGGGGATCCACGAGATCTTTAATATTTCACTAAGGTTTGCACTAGATGATAGTGAAACATTGATCGGGAAGGCCTTCTTGTTAATATGACCCACTTTTGGTATGCCTGAGAGTCCTTTAGAAATTTTACATAGGTAGGGACTTGCTTTGATCATGTCAAGTAGGAGTGTTGACTTTTACGCCTCGGCACTTCCGGGATGCCTTCTTGCTTGAGGCCTTCTTTCTCGGTGCTTGGGAAATGGAGGGCATCTTTTCTTTCATCGAATCCTCTTTAATGAATACGTGTTACGGCTCTGCTTCCTCTTTTCTCACGGTCTTTCCATTTGGTTTGGGCCGTATTTCTCGATTTCCTTACCCTCCTCAAGGTGATAATGGCACGGACTTCATCCATTTTGGTGCGGGCTCACTTGGCATAGCTTAGTTCATGCACTCCCTAGGATTAGGCGTGTCACGGGAAGGGGAATCTCCCTTTCTCTGTACTTGTTCTTGGAGTGGTCAGGGCTCTTGATGGATGACTGCAGGGTATCAATTTTTGATTTAGGCTTTTGTGGAGCCCATCAATTCTTTTGTCCATGGAGCTTTCCCATTTTTCTATTCTTTTGATTAATTGAGCATTAATAGTTTTTACGCTCTCATAAAATTCCGCGCCACTTTTACTTCGAATTCATGATAGCTTGCTTTCAGCCCAATTGATAGGGTTGGTAGCTCTTCTTTCTTGAGAGGTGGACGGACCCATCTGCACATTCTAACTTTTTGTTGATGTGCTAAAGGGAACATATCTTTGGAGGTTTAGGCTTCGGCGAGGTTAAGGTGGTTCTTCCGAGTTAGGATTATAGGTGTTGCCATCTTGGGGAATCAATTGGTGGCTATTTTGGCCTGACATTTGCATTTTCAACCATCGATTCCACTAGCGAAAGGAGAAATTGGACAATGTTCTCATGTTAATTTGGTAGATTGACAATTGAAACATAGTTGGCCGGGGCATAGATGTCTTAGTCAACGCAGTACCTCCACCGCGTTTCTCTGCTCAAGTTCTTCCATCTTTTTGGTTAGGGTGGACAACTTAGCCTTTAGTTCCACATCCTCGGTCAGTGAATAAATGCCTCCCCTTGGGTTTATTGTGTGCTTAGTTCTCTCTACCTCCCTTGGATTCGGCTCATCCCATCCCTTGGAGGTTTTAGCCACATAATTAAGGAAGTCCATGGCTTCATCAGGATTCTTGCTGAGGAAGTCCCCTCCACACATGGTCTCCAAGAGTTGTTTCATGGAAGGGGACATTCCATCGTAGAAGTGGTTTACTAGCATCAAGTGTCAAAGCCATGGTGAGGGCTTGCAGCGATGGTTTCAGGCTGTGTTTTTACCCGACAGCGATAAAATCTCTCATTGCATCATGTTTGCAAAGTTGTAGATTTGCCTCTTGAGTGGTCTTGTGTGCAACGAAGAGAACTTCAAAAATTTTACTGCGGCTACGCTTGGAGATTCTTTGATGGTCCTTGGCCTTGTGAGTTAAACCTGAAGAGCACAGTTTGTCTTTTGAGGAGATGGAAGAAGGGAGGGCTTGGAGGCTTGGGGAACAGTCATATCTCAGCACCTCATGAGGGGTATTTTGCAAACTTCCTCGAATCCACGGATGTGAGTGTATGGATTTTCATTTTTCCTTATACCATGAAAAGTCGGGGCTTGAGGGCATAGATAAGGCCTCAATGCCACATCCTCAGAAGGGGGTATAATGCATGAGGGTGCACTCACCCTTGGTGGGTGTATGTGATCCCTCATTGACCTGTAAGCATTGGGCTCCCTTTGAACCCCCTGTTGGCTCTACTGCTCTTCAGGTGGGGTCTCCATCCGGTTTGTGTGTAAATTGATTTCACACCCTTGTTCAACTGGAGCACTTAGCCTTTCCAATTTGCTTGCAGTGTTTTTGTCCTACTACATAAGCTGCTATTGTTTGCCTTTTTCGATATAGACTAAAACCCCTAAAATTAACATAGCTACGAGAGCCTTACATTTCTCTTGTATCCATGTCACTTTGGATAAGTTTGCTTGATAAAATAATTTTCTCTTAATGTTCATGATTTAAAAATAAGGGTTAGGTCTATGACACTACCAGGTACCACCAGTCATACAAGTAGCAAAATACGAGGATGTAAAGAAGTCCGGAATTGGCCATTCCCACAAATTGATAGAAATTACAAAAAATCTAACTACCTAGCTACTACAAAATTCCATACTATTTAGACTCAGAAACTCATAGTGAAAGTTTTATCTAAACAACTAAAATTAAAAATCACATATACTTGTGAATATATTCAGAAACTAAACTAAAACAAAAGTAAGCTGAATAAAAATACATTGTAAATAAAATACTGGACTGAATCGGTTTCCTGTGAGAAACGAAAACTATTAATGAAATACAGTAAAAGCAGTGGGAAATTCCGGCGATTAAGTACATTTACTCTCTTCTATATATGGATCTGGTTATTATCAAGATTTCTAGTTTTTTAGAATTGGATTTCTCCATATTCACCGATTAGATATCCTTGCTTCTCCTGGGAACAAGATCAAACCGGCCACGTATTAAATTCTCTTGCAAGATAAAATTTTTCTTTCTCTCATGATGCACCACCCGTTTCTTTTTGTTGTGGAACTTTTACTTTTCCTTCTTAGGATTTTTCGTAAAGTTTCCTACCACTTAATTGGTAGCTCAGCAGCACAGATCTATGGGTTTATCCACGTTCCCTTGATTAGATGAGCTAACACGGGGATTTAGGGACTTACCTTGAAGTTAGGTGAACTCTTTGATTATTTATATTGGTAAATACACCCTCGACTTGATTATGAGCGAATGGGGTTATCAGAGAATGAACTCCTCGAGCTCAGCGGTTGTCAATGGTAGTCGAACATACCCGAGAAAGAATGCTCTCGGCTCTCGGGAATCTCAGTCTACGTGTCACGCGGAGGGCATCACTGAATGTCAGTGAATGCATTCCCTCATTGGTATTAGGTCTTACTATTGGGAACTTATCTAATTAAGCGATCTGGAATTAAAGCCCAAGGCAGGAACCCAAATTAATTCTCCACATAATTGTGCGAGGAAGGCGTAACTAAATGTAAAATCAAATCCAGCCAGTACAACGCTACGGTCTTCTTTTAATGAATTAAAATGGAGCAGATCTGCGCCACGACCCACCTTGTAATTGCAATAAAGCGAAGAAATGAATTCTAGAAATTTTGTCTGAATTTCAAAAATTTTGAATGATAATATAAGAAAATAATAAAACTAAAAATCAGCTCTATTCGTCTTTGCACGATTCGAGATTAAACCGAGGAAAATAGAGCTAAAAAAATAAATAAATAAAATCTACTCTAAAAATATACAGAGTTCCTCTTCTTTTTCCGCACTGGGTAGTGAAGACGGAAAACTACTTTACTCTTCTAAAGCTATCTATTTATCTTGTAAAAGAATTTGGGCGAATCCACTAAATGCTCGGTGAAAATCCATAGAAAAAGCCCAGCTCACTGTCCTTTGTCGTGACCTCAAGTTGATGTCGCGACATGGACTTCTCTTGATTGCTCGTGATCAGTCGCGACTTCTTTCTTTAAGTTGCAACCAGTTTATCCTTGCAGAAAGCTGCTTTGATAAGTAAATTGGCGACCTTCGTTTAATGATCGCGACCTCATTTGCTCAGTGTTCCTTCAGTGTTGATGTCGCCACCTCAATTACATGTCGCGACATCATTTTCTTTCTATTCTTCCGACACGAGGTTGCGACATCGATTTTAGGTTGTAGCTTTACATTTGTATGATGACTTCATTATTTGTGACTTTGATTTCTTGTAGTCGCAATTGTGTTGGTGGTCTTACTTGCCTTCATATGTTTCAATTTTATGTCACGACCTGCATGCGGTGATGTGCGACCTCTTTTGTTCCATTTATTTTTTTCTTGGTTGCAACCTCGGTTCTTGAATTTACAACAAGAATTTCCTCCTTCCACTATTTTCCGGATCGCAGCGAGGTGATGTCGCAACCTTAATTTCTTCTACTCGACTCTTCTTGGTCGACCTTAATAGTCGGAGAAATCTAGCGACATCATTTCACGATCCTTGATTAGTAAAGGTCGCCAAGTTCGAGTTCTTGGCAAATTAGCCACATTTGGCTAAGGGTTCAGCGACCTCCTTTCAAACTTATTTTTAGTTGCACTTTGAATCTTCTGTTTTTATGTCGCGACATCAGAGTAGTGTCGCGACATGAAATGGAAACCTTGCATTTAAAAACTAGTTGCAACCTCTTTTCTTTTACCAAAAGACTTCTCTTGTGGCTTCATAGAGCGGATCATATCGCGACCACAAAGTGGTGTCACGCGACCACAAAAGTCAGTGTCAGCGACATCATTCATATCCTTTGGCGTCAGCGGAATCAAAGTGATATCGGCGTCATGAATTTCTTCATGATTATTTCAGCGAGTCTCGACCAGTTTTTACGCCCCGTTATGGCGGCCTCCTCTTCAAGTCATGACTTCACTTGTTCCATTTGATTTTCTATTTCTTCTTCAAGCGGGTGTTGATGTCGTGACTTGGTATGGTAGGCCCGAGCTTCTGTCATGACTTAAATTTCAGTTGACCTGAGTCTCTTTGGAGGCTCGTTTCTTGATTTTTGCTTTAAGATTTGATCTTACGCTGTATTTTCATGCAAAAATGAAATTTGAGTAAAATATCCATTCTGCTTGAAAGCAAAATCAACATTTATCTCGTAATATACTCAGAAAAATCAGTTAAAAATCTAATGAGTTTTTTTGGACTCATCAAAATTCCCCAAACCCAAAATTTTGCTTGTCCCCAGAGCAAAGAGAAGAAAGAATTGTTTGTCCTCAAACAAATAAGCTTAGAAACTTTTTAAGGACATTTTTCTGATTCATACCACAGTCTTTATCATTCCACCTT
Source organism: Tetrastigma voinierianum (assembly GCA_016808115.1). NCBI lineage: Eukaryota > Viridiplantae > Streptophyta > Magnoliopsida > Vitales > Vitaceae > Tetrastigma > Tetrastigma voinierianum. Next base: position 4,595,337 of record JAEQBH010000911.1, on the reverse strand, counting down.
CTGATCTAGAATTAAGAGATATCAACATCATTTTAAATTTCAGTTTGGATTCAAGAATAAGACATGGTATACTTCTATCACAAATTTCTTGATGAACTATTAATAATTGAACAACTTTATTCAACAAGTCTTGTTACGTGTGTGTGCGAGTCTTCAATCATTTCATCTTCATGTTGAATGTAGTAAATCTTAAGGAGTTTTTCTTGTTTACATTTGTCAAAGTCCCATAGACTTGTTTTTCATATTGATCTCCACTAATGTAGGTAAATTCAACCTTCAAAATCAATGAGGTCTTTCAGGCTTGTAATGTTGGGCTCAGGTAATTGGGTAGATAATGGAAAAATTTAAGTTGTAAATCACCCAGTTTCCACCTTTTCTCTATACTTGTTGCCTTGACTTCCCGTTTTCTTCTTTGTTCTTCTTGATTCTCTTGATCTTGGCGATTCATCTTCATGTTGAATTCTTTTAAGGAATTTCAATTTCCATATGCTATTCGGGCAGTTCCTTTGAACTCTTTTGCTTTTGTTTTCTAAGTTAGAATAGTGCATTGTTTTATATTTAACCAGGCTTTCTATTACTTTCTTAGGAACTTTTGGGCTAGCAACTCCATACCGAGTTGTATTAGGGTACTAGGTGTTAAAATACCCTCTGAAGCAATTGTTCAAGGAAATAGGCTTATTTCACTAAATTTACCTTTACTTTACTTCTTAACTCCTTTGTGTAAAAATTTGGAAATATTTTCCCCCAAACTTGTTTCTTTCTTTATAGTAAACTTTTTTAAAGTGAAAACCTTAGATAATTTGGGCTCTTTATGGGTTTGTGCAGGAAGGAATTTGAGTTTTGATTAACATTTTATTGAAAATAAAGGAGCCATTTAGCTCAATCAGAGAGCTAGAGAATATCTTGCATATAATGAGGTGAGCTTAGAAAAGCTCAATCGCGAGGATGGCCTCTATCATTTCTTTGTTATTTGTTTTCTCTCACCTGGTTCGCTCTGATGTAATCAACAGCCACAGGACTATGGACTCTGTAGTCTTGAATTTCCCGGAAGATGTTCTAATTCTCAGTTTCATGGTTTGTTGACCTAAGTGTATTATTTCTTCAAGACTTGTATTTATTTCTTGTACACTTGATGTACAAACAAGTATTTTGTTAGAATCAGCAATAACCAATTTTTCCAATTTTAAACTATTGAATTTAAGCAATCTTGACGATATTCCTTATTTCGATTTAATCATTCACGCCTGATTCTTCCCGAAATTACTTTGTTCTGGAAAAACGAAATTATTATTTAATTCTTGCCACGAAAAGGCATTTATTTATTTTATCATACTAGAAAATGACTAAAAACAAAATTTAGATTTACTCATAATAATCGATTTAGCCAGGTGACAAAATTTTATTCAAATATAAAGTATTTTGATATTATTCAATCCTTTCCTTACAAAATAAGGCGTAACTAAATTAGAGAAAAACTCTCTATTTCTTTATCTAAATTCCTATATTTTCCCTCTGAGGTTGCGGCTCACCTTCGATTTGGTTCACGGACCAGGCTCATCGAGGTGATTCGGTAGATGAGCGAGGTCGTTCAAACAAATTGGAGCCCTTTCTCCCTTTTTCTTTGGAAGTGATGGGTTCTAATTAACCCTTCTTCCAATTCCTTTCCATCAACCACTCTCTTGATTACAGTTTATGGAATAGAGAATGGAATTGTAGTTTTTGTTTTGGGCATTCATTCCATAAACTATATGTTCCATGACCTTAGATATTTCTTTTCTGATTCCTCTAACACTCTTCATTCTCTTTGTTTGTTTTTCCTTTGTTCATCCACTCTTTTATAGTGATTTGCGTCTCTTGAACTACAAGGTATTTATTCTTTCTTTAAATTTTAGATGAATGAATTGAATGAGGTTTCTAATTCTTGCTCTTTTGATAACGATAGAGGTTTGGGAATTAAGTGGAGGAAAATTCGTTTTTCTTGAAGTTGTTCAAGTTCCCTCGATTGGCCACCTCCTCAAAACTGGGCATACTAAACTCAATTCGTTCCAATAAGACATTGATTTATGTTTACACCATTAGTAACTATTTATTTGAAGATTAAGACCAGATGATACGACCCAGAAAGGTTTAAGGTAAATTTAGCCTAATGGAATTTGAGAGGGTGGAATGAATAATGGGTCGAATGTCATGGCAATGATATAGAGTCGCGACATTAAGTATTGAGCCTCTAAATTAATGATTTTCAATGAATTTAATTTTTAACTACTGGGACGCCCAAAATGAGAGGTTTTAAAATCCACTTTTATTGACTTTTGGACTATTTTGGTCGCAACTTCAAAATTTTAGTTTGTGACGAAATGTGAGTCGCAACCAGGGAGTGATATTGTAAGATAAAAATGTTTCTTTCTTGCTTTGAGTGAGTCGTGACTCAGTTTCATTATTTTGACTTTCTTTTCCACTTTTTTATTTTTCACATCCGACATTCTTGGATTTTGCAACTTTTGGATTAATGTTGCGACCCAAACACTCAAATTCAATAATTTAGTTGTTCAATTCGATCAAAACAACTACAACTCGATTCATCTTCATGTGAAATTAAGCAACTTCCACTATGCATCACATTCAAAATTAAAGCACAAAACAAGATAAGAATTCCCCCAAACTTTGATCATATATGAATAAATTTAAAATCAAATCAAGAAGAGTATACTGCCCCTTTTTGGTCTCTTATGCTGATTGAAGTTTGATTGCAGATGCTCTCCTTTTTGCATAATCTTCATTGTCTTGTAAAACTAAAAAATATTTACCTACTCTTCAATCAATAATGAATAAAATCACAATAAGCTATTAGAAATTTAAACACATAAATTTTAAACTATATGAAGAACAAAAACAAACTAGTGTGGATTGCCTTCCACAAAGCTCCCTCGATTTAGTAGTCTTTATTTGGGACTTCTAACGCCATTACCTTTGCCAGGTAGTACTTTAATCCTACGACCATTCTTTGAACTCCTCATGATTCGCTGGTTCTAAGTGTCTTGCTCAAAAATGTGTGCTTGATACCAACGTAAATGTAGTCCACTCCATTTGGATTTAAACTTTCTGGAAAGAGTCTTAGTAGAGTTAGAATAACAAGACTGATCTCCTTCCTTATTCCTCATAAAATCGATCATGTACCATTTTTGTTTTATCCTTGTAGATTACAGCACTATCACTTAGGCTTCATTCCTCAACTCTTTCCAATTCATTTAAGCTGGGTAAGCCCTATCTTCCAACATCTTTAAAATCAAAATTGACTTGATGGCCCACATAGCTTTATATTCTATTTCGAGAGGTAGGTGACAAGGTTTTCCAGACAAGCCTATATGGGGACATTTAATGGGAGTTTAAAGCGATCCTGCATCTTGGAGTGCATCGTCAAACTGATGACCAATCTCTTATCTTTGGAACTCACAGTCTTTCGAATTCTCTTTATCTCTTGTTGGAAATTTCGGTTTACGTTTGTTTGAGGATGTCTTGAAGCTCTATGTTTTGACCATATCTACTCATGAGTTTGTGAGCACATATTTACCAAAAATATGGCTCCTCCATCAATTATAGTTAGGTGTCATCTGTGAGAATATTTCTTTGTAAAAATCCCACAAGCATGGCATCATTCCTTTGGACAAGGCCTCAGTACATTTGATACATAATCCTGGTAGGAGTATGTATATGTTCCCAAATGGCGGAAAAGACGTAAAATCCATTCCCCATACATCTCAAACAAGCGCACCACGAAGATACCTTGCAGGGCATCTCATGCCTTTGATGATATTTCCCATTCTTTGGCATTGATCCATGCTTGCCCATTAACGGTCCTTAAAATAGTAGGCGGTAAAATCATTTGGAAATTTTGTGAAGTGTTTATCTCTGTCACTCCATATAGTGATGCATGACATTCTTGTAAAATCTTGCTTTGCTCACCTTAAGTATACATCTCCCTTATAATCAGATCGACTCCTCTTTTAAACATGATGGGTCATCGGATGGTACCTCTTTATCAGTCCTTAGCTTTTTCTGTTGATGGCCCGAATTCTGGTAACAATTCCATAAATAGAAGTTCTGTCACTCGGCATACCGGGGGTGGTGGGTAACAAGCTGAATATGCTCCATTTAGCCCTGCGCTATTTCTCTTCCTTCCTCTTGTACAGTGGGTTTCTCTACTCTTGACAAGTGATCAGCTATCACATTGTCACAACCCTTCTTGTCTTTTATTTCAAAATCAAATTCTTGCAATAATAGTACCCATCTAATCAGTCTAGGCTTTGCTTCTTTCTTTGCCATTAGATACTTAATTGATGCATGATCAGTGTATATAACAACATGGGACCCCAAAATATATGGTCTAAAATTTTCACATGCAAATCACTAACCCACCGACATCTCCTTTTAATTAGTAAAGTGTTTTCTTGAGCTACATTAAAGTTTTGCTAGCATAGTAGATGTATGAACACTTTTTCACTCTTCACATCCCAATCGACTCCATTACCAAAATCAGCATCTTTATGATTTTAAACATTCTCTCTGTTCAATATGGTTTTGCCATGATGGGAGCTTGACTAGTCTGGTTGATTTCTTAATTCATTATGGCCGAGATTCATCGAGAATAGAACTTGGTATCTTTTCCGGTAATCTGCGTAGTGGTCTATGATTTTTGAAATCTTTAATAAAATCTTACATGAACCAACATGTCTAGAACTTCTAATTCCTTGTAGTGGGTGGCGTTAGATTTCTTATAATTGAAACTTTTGCACGAGTGCACCTCGAAGCCTGCTGCAATCATATTACCCCAGACAATTTCATACGTAACCATAAAATGGCATTTTCCGATTGAGCTAGGTTCTTGTCTTTGCACCTTTGGAAATCTGTCCCGAGGTTATGCGGACCTTCATTCAAAAGCTGGATCCATACAGTAAATCTCACTTAGAATCTACTTAACTATACGCTAGATCATAAAATATAGACATCATCGTCTTTGGAAGAATTACCGGGGCATTACCTGGCCGAAATGGCATTACTCGCAAAAGAAAAAAGTACGGAGAATGGGCATGTAAAGTGGTTTCTCGATCCTCAGTCTGATAGAAATTGGTTATATCAGTATCATCGAAAGCGAAAATGAGGTGTCTTTTTGACTATCCGGCGCATCCCGATCGAAGTGAAAGGCGAGTGATCATCGCACTACGGTTGCGGCATTGATTTACGCGTAGTCAATACACACCCTCCATCTGTCCGCAGTTCTTGTAGGAATCAGTTCATTCTTTTCATTTAAATCCACGGTAGATCCACCTTTCTTGGAACCACATGCAACTAGGCTTACAAAAACTATACGATATAGCATATATAAAACACATTTAACTGCCATTTGAACTTCTTTTACGGCGACTTCTTTCATCTTCGAGGTTGCCTCCTTTGATCAATGAAGTTTTGCGTATCATTCAGCATTATTTGTGCATGCAAATGGAGGCGATACCCTTGAATCCTGGTGACGGCGATTGCTTCTTGTATTTTCCGAGTGCAATAACCTGTTCTTTGGCTTGGTGTCTGTGATATGATAGCTAGTTTCTCGCTACGGTTCTAAAAACTCATATTTTTAAATATGACCCGGGCAATTCTTTCCAATGTTAACCCTTTTGCACTAGTTTCCTGCTCATAAGGTTTCTTTGTTTAGGCACATACTTCATCTTGGTTGTTTTCATTTATACTCGAGACTATTTCCTTTGTTAAAGCAATTTGAAGGCGGGCTTCTGGCAAGACTCTGAATCGAAAATTCATCTCAATTTCATTGATAGAGTGTTGAAGGATACAATCATAATTCAATTCAACATTGAGAAGGCTATTGTTTCCTACAACCATACAACTGTCTGCACCTACATCAGGATGTTCCAGACTCCTATTAATATTAAAATGCAATGCTTCATTTCCAACCACAAGTGTCGGTTGACTTTACTGGCATCTATCGAGGCGGCTCTCAGTTGCTAGAAAGGTCTTCCGTAAATAGAAAGGAACTTGGGTATCTTCCTCCATGCGCATGATAACAAAATCCACTAGGAAGAGATGAATTTGACCTTGACAAGTACATCTTGAGATGCCACGAGACGCAGTGATCTATCGGCCATCTGCAGTATGATGCTGGTAGAATCGTTCCCAAATTAAGTCTATGCACAAGCGATAGAGCCATCGAATTTATCTTAGCGTCGGAATCACATAAAGCTTTCTTGAATTCATATTTCCCACATGGGGAATGGTGAAAGCGCCGAGTCCTTCATCTTTCTTCAAGAACTTTATTTGGATAATGCCTTGCAGTGCGATCAATTCTTATTCCTCATAAGCCTCTTCCCTTTTCTTGCTCAGTGTCTCCTTGATCTTTGTATAAAGGGCATTTGGCTAATTAACTCTGCAAATGGGATCATTTATTTCTATTTTCTTGAAAATGTCCGGGGAATTTAAGCGTTCTTCTCTTCTTGACTTACGAAGTCTGTGGAAATGTGAAGGTGCATAGCGATACTCCTTCCTTATTTTGGTCATTACTTGGCTGATTATTTAATCTGGGTGCTCTTCTCTCCTTCCTTTTTAGTCTCTTCTTTTTCTACCTCAGTCTCTTCTTTCCTTTACAATCACTTTGATTTCTTTGCTCAAAATCCTTCCCACTTCTTAATTAGTTGCCGTGATCTTTAGGTTCTTTAGGTGTCACTAGGGAATCATGCACTGCTCTGGTTGGCATATTCGGGACGGTTGCCTACTTGTGTCTCGAATTTTCAGCGAGGCCTTAGCATTCTTCTTAAACATTTGAGTGTATCATACTGAAAGCTTCCAAGTTAGGCGGTTTACGTTCTTGGAATTGTAATAGCCTCTTGTTGTCCCCGTAGGCGCAACATTTGTTCTTAAATGGTTGAGTCCTCCTCGACCACACGATATTCATTTTCTGCTTTCACCTCCTTGATCTGTCTTTATTTGGAACCTTGGTAATTTCTTTGATATCCTTGTTGAGGATTACATCCATGCATTGGGCCTTACATAATACCCCTCCACCATATGAGAAATTCTCGCCAGTTTTCTCGATCTTTGGATTAGTGTGTGGGCGGGTTAGGATTGTGAGAGATGGTAATTTCTTGGCTCGTTCACGTACTTAGCCTCCTCGGCACCATAGAATCTTCTTACATTGGCACATAACACTTCTTCTCATAAGTTCTCTTTCCCTTGCTCCTATTTCGCGAAGCGGTGTGCATCTTCTCTCTTGTTTGTCCATCCTATGCATTATGGCATCCGGCTTGTTTTCCATAGGTATCATCTTGCTCGACCGCTTTTCTCTGTTGTTTCCCCTTGAAAACTCAGGATGGAGCTTTCATGTGCATTTTGCGAGTCTTATCGGATCTCTACGCCTCTTGACCTTTTCTTTTGAATGCTCCACAACATGAAGCGTCAATGATGCCCTTAGATGTATCATTTAAAGAAGAATGATACACTTGTGTCCATCTGGTCTTCAAATCTATTAATACACAGGGCACCTCTTCGTGACCTCTTAATCTTTCTGAGCTCGTATAGGCTCTCATCTTCCCTTGTTGGAATACAACCATCTCTCTTCTTCTCGAAGTGAGAGATGGAAGAATACACCCAGTAGGCTTCTACTAACTCTTCTAAGTATCAAAAAACAGAACCATATGGTAATGATTCGTACCATGTGGCTCTTTATATCTCTCGAAAGAAAATGGGAAAGATGCAACTATCACCTCTGGTCTCACCATTCGGCTTCATTGTATTATGCATCACGAAATGCTGGTGCTCGTTTGGAGTCTTCGGTGGGATGACCCCGTGCGCTGATATTCTTTACAGACCATTGTAGGCTTTAGTTAAATTATTTGCATCCACGATGGGCTATCGGTTGCATGAGAATCTCTTCTGAATAATAGGCCTCGAGAAATCCTCCATTGTGTCGATGTGGGAGGCCTTCGCTATGTTCTGTCCTAGTCTATGTCTCTCATGCCATAGGCTCGTTTTTCTGCTCTTTTTAAATAACTCTTAAGCTCTGGTGTTTCTCTCGATTTAATGTCTATTTGGAATCAGGTGAGAATCTGTTTCCTATACATTAAGGTTTCTGAAATCAAAACACACACTCAAATTAATAAGTTAGTCAAACTAAACAAATATTTTCAAACATGGCGTTAAAGATTAATTGGGCGTGTAGCCCTTTTATGTGAACATCACTTTGTTCTTTTAAGTTTATCATATGTCGAATTAGCATTTCCTTCTTTTGTCAGAATGACCCAAGTCTAATTAATTCTTAAATGCAGCCAGCTCCATAAAAACTTGTTTGCCCTTTTGATATAATTAAAACCCCTCAAATTAACATAGCTACGAGAGCCTTACATTTCTCTTGTATCCATGTCACTTTGGATAAGTTTGCTGATAAAATAATTTTCTCTTAATGTTCATGATTTAAAAATAAGGGTTCGTTGATGATAACATAGATTAAAATCATACAAGTAGCAAAATCGAATGTAAGTCCCGGAATATCATTCCCACGGAAGTTGATAAGCGAATTTACTGAGATCAACTGCAAACTCTTAAAATTCCATACTATTTGGACTTAAAAACTCATAGTGAAAGTTTTATCTAGCAACTAAAATTAAAAATCCTATCTTATGAATATATTCCAAACTAAAACTAAAACAAAAGTAAATGAATAAAAATAAATTGTAAATAAAAGAATGGATTGAATCGAATTTATTGTAGAAAGCGAAAACTATCATGAAATCTGATGAAACGATCCGATTCAATGATTAAGTACATTTGCCTCTGTTCTATATATGGATGCGGTTATTGTCGAAGATTTCCCTGGTTTGAGATTGGATTTCTCCATATTCAGATTAGATATCCTTGCTTCTCTCGAAGACAAGATCAAACCATTCTGTATTCAATTCTCTTGCAAGATCGGGTATTTTCTTTCCGATACTTCCTTCAATTTCTGTGACAGAACTTTTTGCTTTTCCTTCTCGGGATTTTCGTAGGGTTTCTACCATGGTGGTAGCTCCAGCCTTGAGGATCTATGGGTTTATCTAGTTCCTTGATTAGATCTAAGCTAACAGGATTGGAACTTACCTTTAGATTAAGGTGAACTCTACGATTATTTATATTGTTAAATACACCCTCGACTTAATTATGGCCGAATGGGGATTTATCAAAATGAACTCTCGGAATTCAGCCCAGAGTTGTCAATGGTAGTCGAACATACCCGAAAGAATGCTCTCGGCTCTCGGGGAATCTCGGAGTCTACGTGTCCACCTTGAGAGGGCATCTGGATATTAGAGTAAGATACCTTCCCTCATTTGGTGTGAGTCTTTCTTGTAGGAACTTATCCATTCAAACGACCATAGGTCCAAGTAGACGGACCCAATTAATTCTCCATAATTGTGCGGGAAAGAATGTAGCTAAATGTAAATCAAATCCATTGAGCTACGCTCACGATTCTTGCATTCAAGAATTAGAAATGGGAGCATCGATCACGCATGACCAGCATGGTGCAATAAAGCGAGAAGAATGAATTCTAGAAATTTGTGTATATTTCATAAAATTTTCGACGTGTACTTAAGAAAATAATAAAACTAAAAATCCCGGCTCTACTCGTCTGCAGGTTCGCATAATTGACGAGAAAATGGTAAAAATAAAAAAATAAAAATCTATAAATATACATGAGTTCCTCTTCACTTCCTTTTAAGATGGCGTGAAGAGCAGCACTTTACTCTTCAAAGCTATCTCTATTTTATCTTATGCAAAAAGAATTTGGGCCGAATCTAAATGCTCGGTGGAAATCCAAGAAAAGCGGCTCACACTGTCCACATAGCGACCGCGAGTTGATGTCTTGACATGGACTATAATGCTAAAGTGATCAGTGCTGACTTCTTTCTTTAGTTGCAGCTTGATTTATCCTGAGCTGCTGATGAACAGTGGCGACATCGTTTGTGGTATGACCTTATTTTGCGATGTTCGCCGGTGTTGATGCCGAGACCTTAAGTTGCATGTCGCGACATCATTTAATCTTCTCTTCTTCCAGAAACCACGGATTGCGACATCGGTTTTAGGTTGCGACCACTTTTACATTTTGTATGACTTCATGTTGTGACTTTACGTTTGCTTGGTACATGGTGTGTTGGTGGTCTTCTTGCCTTCATATGTTTCCGATTTTATGTCCGCGACCTCATAGTGATATGCAGCGACCTCTTTTGCTTCCATTTCTTTCTTACAGTTTGCCCTACGTTCTTGGTGCAACCAAATTTCCCTCAACTTCCACTGTGCCAGTTACGACCCGAGGTGATGTGCAACCTTAATTTCTTCTGCTTTCGACTCTCTTCTTGGTCTGAGCCTTATATGTGATGCGACATCATTTACGATCCTTGATTAAACAAAGGTGAGTTAGTTCTTGTGAGTCTTGACTGGCTATAGGTTCAAGACCTCCTTTCAAACTCTATTTTTGGTTGCATTTCAGATCTTCTTTGTTTTATGTCGCGACATCATAGTGATAATGAACATGAAATGAACCTTACATTAGAAAACGTTTTAGCCTCTTTCTTGCAGAACTTCTCTTGATGACTACTTAGGCGGATCCTTGTCAGACCTGAAATCTTGAGCATCATTCTTGCCAGCGTCATTGATGACATGTCAAAGTGATGTGTTCATAATTCTTCTTGATTGTTTCCTTTAGTCACGACCCGTTTATTGCTCGCAACCTCATTCCTTCAAATCACGACTTCACTTGTTCCGAGTTTCTTCTTCATGAATTGCATTGATCATGACTTGGCGTAACTAGCAATGGGCTGCGAACGACTACAACGTATCGACCGGTTTTCCAGTGTGACATAATTACCATTGACGTTCTTGATTTTCTTTGTTGTTCTGTGTATTTTCATATTGTTAATTTGGGTAAATATCCACATTTTATCAAACAAATCTTTACGTTGTCCCAGTAATATGGAAAATGGATTAAGTCAGATTTTGGGGACTCATGACTATGACTTTACCTGACAACAAGAACAGTAAATGATATGAAGGTTGGGTATTATTTGTAAATCGACAGGAAAACGATGCGCGAACCGCGAAAACACAGCTCCCACTGGTGGTGCCAGCTCCTGGTGACTGCAGAGTGAGAGAAAATGAGTAAGAATCAAAAGTAAATTGCGAACGTGGCGACGTGGACACAGTTCGCCATTCTCTCATGGGCGCCAAAATCGTTTGGCGTTTGTTTGTTGTTTTTTGGTGCGGATGTGACTCAACAAGTTGCATCTGGATTGCTCTGCCAAACAAACTCTTGGAACGTAAACATCAATCGGGATGGATGAAGATGGGTTTTGAAGTGGAAGTGCGATCATTGAAAATGTTCGAAGTTGGACACTGGGTTTGCGAGCGGACGCGGGCGAATGGTTGGCGGAAATAACGATAAAGTTGAAATTCCTTGAACTCGGGCCCTTTGAGCTTAGGGTTATAAATTCGCGAAATAATATCGGTTCTTTTTCCTCGCGTTGGGGAGCATGACATGATCATTTCAGACGGATCTTCATTGCTTTTAAAACTAAACCTAAAGTTTTCCTCTTGAAGGATGGTATTTAATAGGCATAAATGCTCCCAAGCGATGAGCATACCTCTTAAACCTACCCTTCATTAACTAATAGAGACTGACTAACTGACATCGATTGGATCGGTGATAAGTATCATTGAACCCAAAAAGCTTGCCAAATACACATTAGGGAGAGCATGCCTAGAGATTTAACCTAAGGTGAAGCGGGGGAACCTGGAAATGCCGCCATGCATACATGGCAGTAGAGAACGCTGCGACACTCGAACCCTGACACCCAGTGGCCTTCCCATTCAAGGATGAGGGTTTTAGCCGAGCATCCCTTGATTTGTCATCATCAAGGGGTGTTTGGCTAGTGAGAAAATGCAAGAAAGTGAAGGAAAGGAGAAAATCCTGAGCGTACAGGAGAGGAAGCTTAGTGCTGAATTTTATTGATTGATTGATGGGTGAAGTTGAGATTGATGATTCTGAAGCAAAGATTGAGCTTATATAGGTGCTCAGTATAAGGAAATTACAAAAATGTATAAAGGAACCAAAATTACATTAAGGGCAAAGTTGTACAAAGCCAAACAAAAGAGGCAAGAAGTCAGCGAGCCCCGAGGTGCGGGAGCGGTGTTGAGCCTGTAGCTTGTGAATTTTCGCAACCCTGCAATTTTCACTAATCCTTCCCTCCTTCAGCATTTTTGCTCCAAATTTCCTCTGGTTTGATCATGCATCTTCGAATTTGGCTCGGGTTCATCATGTTTGAATCGGATTGAAGATAATGGTGTTATCTGAAACTACGACCAGCTCGTCATAAAATGGTCGATGAGAGACCTGTGTGATCATTCAAATCGATCGTCACTAAAGTCGACCGCCGCGGGCTAAATGCTGTTTGCAATCGCGGGATGTCGTTAGGACATCAGATGCGTGGGTGATCGATCCGACTCGTTCGTTTGGGTGATCACGACGAGTGAACCTGTGCATGTTGTGAGTGTGAACATTTATTGACATGGTATATGATCATAATGTTGATGCGATTATTGTTCTGATGGAATATGTGGGAAAATATGGAATTTCTGCGTCGGTTGTTGATGGAGTGGATCGGAGATCGGATGTTGGATCGGATGGTTTGGACGTGTTGGTGATTGGCATTAAATGATTCGTATTGAGGTAAATGCCGCTCGCTGCGTTGCGATAGAAATACCTCCCATTAAATATTAAATCCTGATATAATGCAACCTTATCATAGTGAGCATATTTAGGAAATGCTTGTCTGTAGCCTTGCCTTTGTGCCAAATATTTCCTGGCTGCAGCTGCTACTCATAATCTGGCTTGAGTAACTTCTATCTAACCTTGTCGTCATACAATTTAGGAATTTGGTATGACTCCCAACAATTATTATCATGGCTGAGAGCGACCTTATATCGTGTCACGGTCTGCGGCCGGGGGTTGCGATACGGCGCTCGGCGCCTTGCGACATGTCGCGGTATTGCGACCTGGCGAGCGCGACATGGCGTGCGCACATGACCTTGGTGTTGGGTGTGTCGCGTCTGGGCCTTGACATGGCGGAGCCACAAGCCCGCAATCTGAAGCCGGGCACAAGCCCGCACGACCTGGCCAGCGACACGGCTGACTGAAGCGCTGATCTTGAAGCCTTTGTGCGTGCGGGTTGGGTTCGAGGTGCACAGTGCACCCGACCGGTTTGACTCGGTGCAGCGTGCGAGGTCTTGTTTGAGACAATGTTCATGAGCACTGTTCACGAGGTTTTCAAAAAAAAATAAATAAAATCAAATAAAATCAAATGAAATAAAATATTTTAAAATGAAATTTTCTAAAATAAAATTTTGTTACATATGATTTAATATATTGAATTATTGTCTTGCATTACCTATGAATGCATGGTTAGTTTATGAAATGTTTTACGTATATGAATAGTATCTAGGGGTTACATTTACATGCTTAGAATCTGCGCATTGAACTATTAACTTGCCATTTGACGTATGCGAGTAGGCTAATCGAGGGGCGAGAAGCTAGTAATTAACAAAAAGTATTTTGAACCTGATTTTTATTTACAGTTTGAGCACGCATGTCTTAATCGGCATGGTCTTGGGTGCTAAGGTCCCTATTTACTAATGCATTTTGTGAGGTACAGGTTTTTGTGAGCTAATAGTGCCATTGTTGAGTCGATCGAAACCACGAAGAATTGAGTCGAGCTCGGCATTGCGGTCGGAGACGGAAAGGAAAGAAGAGCAGAAAATGAAAGAAAATTGGAGCTATTGCAAAATTGCATCCTGCATGCACTAATCACAGCAATTAGCATTGTTCATGTCTCCCTGCGACCCTTTGTTCACCCGTTTGGCACCATGTATTTTGTTGCAATTTTGGTTCTTCCCATTTATCCCTTCTAATACCTTATGAATTGGGTTGTTTTGTAATTTCCCTTGTTACGAGTATATATAAAGCCGATCGAGAATTTATAAGGACTTAATCAATAAAGTTTTGAGTGGCTTTATTATTTTTAAGTTTTCTGTTTCTCCTTTCTACTAAGCTTTCTTTCATTTCTTTTTTCATTTTACGGGCATCAGACATCATCAGGGTTAGCTCGGAGGATGGTTGGCGGCACGTTCCTCCTTGAAGTAGAAGGTTCTTTGTGGGCGCGGATCTGAGAGGCTCACACAGGTCCCACTGTTCTTCAACGCGGGTATCCTTTGCCGTCCTTGTGTTTCTTTCTAAGCGTAGGTTTTTATGTCAGATCTCCTTGAATGGCTATTATTTGGTAAGCTTTGAGGTTCGTGGATGCTTATTGTTAGATCCGAGATTCATTGAATTACCCTCTATGATCCATTGAAAGAGTCGGAGACTTATTCTTCAGCATCGGTGACCATGACAACATTGGGTACCATTTTTCCGAAAGGATAAATATTTGGGTTAGGTTTATAAATTTAAATGAAGATGGTTCGGGAGATGAAAGTATAGGTCATCCTCCCAAATCACCCAGAACCTGTATTGCCCTAGGATCCTAAGCCCCGGTATCATGATACTTCAAGGGAGACCTCTTTTATTATTTTTCTTATTTTCTCCATTTTTATTTCAATTTGCTCATACCATCAATCCCTTGTTTTTACGAATCACGAAATCAGGTATGAAATTACCATTTTTGAATCCAACGCAAATCATTTAACATAAAGAAAGAAAACCCATCTGAGTTAGACCCTGAGCGGCATACTCTGATGGCTTTGCTCACGATAGTGGAAGGATTTAGGATATAAATTTTGTTGATTACGGATCACTTTCTTTGTGGCACGAATCAGGACGTGGGAGGCGTCACGGGGTGCGGTGGGGCACCACCGGTATTTGACCGGCCGGGCCTTTGTTGGTGTAGGGATTGCGATTTCTTTGTTGTTACTTGCCTGAGGCTAGTGCGTGAGTATCGGGGAGGTCAAATGGCCTCAGGAGGTTTGAGGCGCGTAATCCTCCCAGACATTCGTAGGGGATGACAGTCGGAGTGGTGGTAGACCATTGGTTCATCGAGAAGGTGTTGGAGGCTCCTTAGATTTCGACCGACCGGGGATTAGACTAGGCTGCGTTCAACTAGAGAGGGGTGAGGCCAAAGTATGGTGGAACTAGGCAAGACCTCCCAGGAGACTGAGCGATAGCATGGTGGGTTCAAGAAGTGATTTCATGGGTGAAGTATTTTTCGGATCTTGGCTCGTCACGCGAGAGGTTGGGAGTTCCTAGAGTGACGGGGGCGATGGCCTTGATGGATTACATATGTGGCTAGGGTACGGGCTAACCCGTTTCTTGTGACTACGTGGCTATGGACATGGCCACGAATGGAGAGTTAAGTGGGCTGAGTTGCCGTTGAGCGAGGTCAGGCGCCGCCTGAGGGCTTTGTGTGAACTCCCATGGTTGGGATGCGCGACCATAGAGGGTGGGGACATGCTCTGGGAGGCGCGGGATACGGGTGTTAGTAGCAAGAGGAAGGAGAGTCAGTCTTCTTCCAGTTCGGGGAAGCGAGACCCTAGTTCGGGGTTCCGGTCGCGGCCCGTCAGACGAGATGATCGGGGTTGCCGGTGATGGTAGGTGGTGTCGCGCCATTTGCCCAACAGCCTGGACATATCGAGAGGATTGTCCCGCGAGAGGCAGGGGATCCCGGAGGTTTGAGGATAACCGCAGTCTGTCGGCGTTGCAGGGCTGATGGGGATCGATACTCTTCTCGCGGCAGTACGAGACCAAGGGACAATTTCGGTCTCAGGGAGGCTGAGCACTCCCGGTGAATGAGACGGAGGGGCTAGACTATGGGCGGCGGAGGGACGGGCCACGGGCGGGACGTCATGGGTTTGGGCGTATCTCGCCATCACCTGCCAAGCCCAGGAGTGTGGTCGTTACGTTTTTGCTATCTCGCATAGAGCGGGGCTCATTGTTTGATTATGGTGCGCTTAGCATTCATTCATTGATGCATCGGGTTGTGATATAGTTGGAGAGGCAGAGGTTGACACCTTGAGGCACACGTATGGCGGGTTCTCCAGGGATTAGAGCGAGGATAGGATGATATGTGGAGGTTCTGCGAGTTAGAGATATCGGGGGTTCTACTCAGCGGTGGACTTGAGGGTCGTGGACATGTGGAGGTTCGATGTCATGCAGGGATGGATTGGGTGGCCGACTTGTCGTCATCGATTGTGAGGCGTAGGAGGTTCTGCTTACACGCGTAGCCAGTACTAGTGTTGTATTTCGGGGGACCAAGCATGATATTTTGCCTCATACGGTGCTCGGAGGCTCTCTAGGTGTCGGCGGGATAAGTGGCGGGTTGGCTAGCAAGCCTTACCATGGAGGACAATGTGAGACCGGACTTAGATCTACCTCGAGTAGTTTGCGAGTACGAGGATGTTTTTCCGGATGAGCTACAGGGATTGCCTCCGCAAAGGGTTGTAGACTTCGATATCGAGTTACACCCTGGTACTTGGCCCATCTCTATGACTGCGCATAGGATGGCACCAGTTGAGTTCACGGGAACTGAATCCGGTTCTGAGGTTACTGGATAAGGGGTTCGATAGGCCAGAGCACTTCACCATGGGGCGCTCAGATTCTATTTGCAAGAAGGATAAGCCATAAGAGTCAGTGATTACAGGCGGAGTTGAATAGGGTTAGGTCAAGAATCGGTACCCAAACTAAGGATTGGCGTTATTTGATTAGTTGAGAGGAGCGCGAGTACACTCTCGGGGTGGGCCAACTTGCATTGGTTACCATCGGTTATGCGCGAAGTTGTTAAGTGCGAGTTTTGGCTTCTGGGAATTGCGTTTTTTGGGACACGTGGTGTGAAGCATGAGGCGATGTCGGTGGACGAAGGTAGGAGTTGTGATGAGTTGGGAGAGGCGAGTGGGTCTTGAGATCTGTGATTTCTTGGGATCGTGTTGCAGTGCTACGGAAGATTCATCGAGGATTTCTCGATTAGAGCTATGATGAGATTGACCGGAAGGAGGTCGAGAGTTTGGTCAGGTCGCCGTGCGAGGAGGCATTCCGGGAGTTGAAGAGGGACTTACTACGGCTCTATCTTGATAGTCCGGACCAGAGGATGAGGTACTGTATATTGTGATGCCTCGAGAAATGGCCCGGAATGTGTTTTGATCTGATCCACGGGAGGTAGTAGCTCACATGGTTCCCTTCGAGTTGAAGAATCATGGCCAATTACCACACACGACATGGAGTTAGCGTAAGTAGTCTTCGCCCCTTGAAGATTTAAGCTCCACTATTTATGTAGAGTTCGGAGTGTACTCGGGGACCTGAAGTGCGAAGTATATTTTCACGTAGCGGGACCTCGATATGAAGCGACTTAGATGGATGTAGTTCCTACAGAGGTTATGACTTCACTTTGCATTACCATCGGTAAGGAAATGTAATTAGTTGATGCACTAAGTGAGAATGGGGACATTGGGAGGGATTGGTGCTGGCCGGGAATTGTGGATGCCCAGAGCTGTGGGACGGTTTTGGGGCTGAGTGCGTGGCGAGGCTGGTGCGTTAGGGAGTTTAGTAGCTGCCGTCTCTGTTGACGGAGTGATTGAGTCCCGGGGCGGGACGAAGATAATGTCCATCGAGGGGCCGGATGCGGTCGGTATAGGTGGCGAGAGGCGGACGTCACGCGCGGTGCGTCTTTAGTATGGGGCCGGGTAGTGGTTCCCCGAGTTGGCCCAGGCAGAGAGATTCTGAGGAGTTTCAACTGCTCTGATTTGCCTTACATCAGTGGCACGAAGATGTACGAGGATCTTCGTGCGCCGCTACTACTAGAGCGGGATGAAGGGTGCGTGGGGACTTTGTTCGGCTTGATGTCTCACGTGTCGATAGGTTAAGGCGAGCACCGGAAGCGGTAAGAGATATTTGGCATTGGAGGTGGTTGAGTGGAAGTGGGAGCACATCACGATGGATTTTGTGACCCACTTGCCACGGACACCGCAAGGACATGATGCGGTATGGGTGATAGTGGACCGGCTCCACGAAAGTCTGCACATTTTACAATGGCGCGGATGACCTTCACGGTGGGGTGCCGATTGTATATCAGAAGTCGTTCGGCTTCATGGAGTGCAAGTATCCCATAGTGTGGATGGGGACACATGGTTCGGTCTGCGCACGGAAAGTTTTTAAAAGGCTATGGGCACACAGCTGACCATGAGTATAGCCTTCCACCCACAGACAGATGTTCAGTCAGAGAGGACCATACAGGTGTTAAAGGACATCTTTGCTGAGCATGTCCTAGATCATAAAATTAGATTTGGGAAGAGCACTTGCTATAGTGGAATTAAACACAATAATAACGATTATCGGTAGTATAAAGATGGCACCATATGGGAGGCGTGTGTGGGGTATGCGGATCTGCCGTTGTTGGGCCAGGGTGGGAGAGAGCTCTATCATTTGATTTTGTCCGGTCAGGAGCACCTCAGGAAGGTGAGCTAGATCTGACGATCTTCTCACGGCTCGGCCGGCGAGGCCCATGCGTCTCGGCGTCGACCCTTAGAGTTCGAGGGTTGGAGATCCGTCTTCTTGAAGTTGATGCACAGGGGAGTTTGTCAGGGTTCGAGCAGCCGCGGGAGAGTTATCGCCAGAGGTTTATTGGGCCACTTCGAGATACTGTGGGTGTGCTGTCTGCGTCTGGAGTTGGCAATGCCTTGGCGTGTCGGTGTCCACCGAGGTATTTCCACGTCTCACGCTCGAAGTACACTCGGCGGATCCGGCTCGTGGTGGATTGGGGAGGTGAGGTTAACAGTGGGACCTTAGAGGAGGGGACTGGTGTGCATTATGTGGATAGCCCAGGGATCGGTTTTTGCGGCGCAGGCGGGTGAAGTTGAAATGAGGTGCTATGGCGACCTTGTGGAGTGGAGAGTCGGCGTGGGAGCGAGGGACGATGCGGGCCATCATCCTTCTTGTTTAGGGATGAAGGTCGTGGTTTGGTCGTTTAATGGCAAATGACTAGTTTACATGCAAGGTCTAGTGCACGTTGCATATGCATGTGAGTTGTTGTGATTGTCCAGAATTTCGGGACGAAAATTCCTTTTAAGGAGGGGAGAATGCAAGATCTGAGAAAATTCTAATTTTCTTAAAAATGGTAATTTCGGTAAAAATCCGAAAATTTTCTAGATCTCGGATGACAAAACGGACTTCAGGTAAGGTGTCTGCAGTCTAGTACCCACGTCGAATTTCGTAGGGTGTAGAAGACAGATTGATTTCACCTTTTCGAGAGCTGAGTGTCGAGTCTTGATAAAGCATGACCGTGAAAGACATGTGATGTGAAAAAGTCACCACACATGTACCGGGTGACACGTATTTGCATGATTAGTGAGAGGGATGAGATGAATGGCCTAGATTGTACTTAAGTGTCACAAATGAGAGACCAAAGGGACCTGATAGAATTAATGGAAAGTTTAATGATAATAAGACAACAATGAATAGTTTTCTTTTCCATTTGAAAGGAGAAAACGTGCAGTGGCTGGGATTGGAGATTTTAGAGAGAGAGAGAGAGCTCCTTCTCTCTAGATTTTCGTTCGGTGTGCGGTTCTCGGCAGACAGAAAGCAAAGTCGATCTGCGCGGCGTGGAGCTGCGTGGACAGATTTAGTGGAGTTAAAATGACTCGAGACGAGGGATCTTTCCTACTTGTGTTATTCTTTGGTACAGAGCCATGTAAATGGTTGGGGATGTTCTAAGGCTTAGATTAGCGGAGTGTTTCGATCTCGAAACATTTGCAGGCAAGTGGAAATCCCGACTGTTGTAGGCGGGTGAGCAGTGCCCGGCCGAGGTTTCCTTGTTCATGTGAATGAATGACGTGATTTTGAGTGCGAATTTTATGATGTTAGGTGATTCAGAAATGAATTGCTTGTGTTTGTTAATTATCATGTGAGCTAATTTTGGTCATTGTGATTGTGAATTTGAATAACATGATTTATATGGATTAATTTATGTTAGTATATACATGTTTTATATAATAGCATGGGTTGTTGGGATTGGCATAATGCATTCCATATGCACTGGGGCACCCTAGAATATTAGGAGTGAGTGCATGACATGAAAGAAAATAAAAAGGAAAGATGTTTGTGAAAGGAATTTCGAAGGAAGATTTTCTAAATAATTGCCTTGGAGAGTCGTCCAACAGATCACTTCGGATGAGGACCATGACTGTTTTGACGTTTTATCCGACAGGTCGCCTCGAAGGGTAGTCCCGATACTATTCTGCAGAATCTTGGTAGTAATTTTTCGAGCAAGCTTTTGTTTGCTGTTTGGATATTTACTGTGACTTTGGCTTAGAGTAATGTGAGGAGTTAGTAAGGACTTCGGGACATGGGATTAGGCATGTAGACATTCGAGTAGGTTCATGTAATTTTGGGGTTGATTGTTTGCCATGACGTATGCGGTTAGGTGGGAGTAACCCACGATATACAATTCCCTCTTGGGCTTTGTTCACCACAATCGAGGGATCTTATTTCAAATCTGAGGAGGAGCGTCGAGAAGGCGGCACTCACTAGAGGCCGCGTTTAGAAGAAATCCAGGTTGTGGCTTTGGGTATTCGTTTTGTAGAACATGTATTAAAACTCTAAATTTTGATATATGCTTGATAAAGAGTAGTTTATTAACTCTTGAACTATTGTATATAGTTGATGCATTTGTGATGATCACGGGGGCTGAGTGGCCATTATTTTACGCATGTGGACCTGTGTGGTCATTGTTAGTGTTGGGACGGTTTTGTACCTTGGGTAGAGCTCCTTACACAGGGGTCTGCAGATTTTTAAATGATGGTGTGGGTTGCAGGCATCCATGAATATTCCATGGGTTGACGGGTTGTCAACGGACACCCGGTTTTGGGGCGTCACAAATTGTCGCGATATTTCATACTTAAAAAAATATTTTTCTTGATAAATTTTGGTTTCCAGAATACAATTAATTTGTCGTGACATTAAATTATTTGTCATGACAATTTAATTTTCACGACATAAAATTTACTTGCTACTTCGAAAGGAAGTTAAAAGTTTTAAAATTAAAAATCCTTGATATTCACTGGCCCAGTTAGAACCAAGCTTCCCTTTCTCCTTCTAGAACCCTAAACCCAATCTTTCCGTCAAGAATATCTTAATAGTAGAGATTTATCCTAAATCTGAATGAAATAATGGCTTAATTTGATGATGTTGAAGAAGAAACAATTCTCGACCATCTGAAGACAATTGATGAAGCAGAAATCAAGAAAAAAATGTTGAAGCTGAGAAAATACTGAAGAAGGGATTCATTGGAGAGAGAGGATTCAAGCAGTTCATTGATGAGTGTAAAACTCATATAGGTTTTGAGTCCATTTCACATGCTATTTTTGAGTATTTTATATCATAATTCATGTAAAGCTCAAATTTCCTCTAAACTTGGTTTTGCAGTATTCTTGGTGGAAAGCAAGTGATTTACTAAGAAAATATGCAAAATGTTTCCAAAAATTAAGTTAATAGGATATCTCACAGCGCGTCAATGGAAAGAGGAATTTTTCTGTATAAGTTGGAGCATCAACTAGTTCAAATCTACTCATGGTTGCATTCTACATTAAAAGATATTTCCAAAAAAAACCCCACATGCCCAAATGCGAGTTAAAATGAAGAAGTTATGGCCCCGACAAGTTGGAGAATAAAACAAACTCTCTTGACGAGAAATAAATGTTGACAGGCAGGTATGTCACGACCAAAGCTAATGACAAAATAAGAAACTGTCGACAAACCCATACTGTACGACAAACCTAGATTTTGTTGACAAAGCTGAAGAGACATTAGAGTGGGCCTTACAGTGATGTGTGACTCGGGGCCTCTTGCGATGTCGATCTTCGAAAAAAGTGATGCTAGGACTCTAGTGTTGAAAAAACAGAAAGCCCCGAAAATTGCTATTATGGCCTATTTTCAAGCCTATTTTCACTCGAGGACTATAAATACTCATTTTTTTTAATTTTTAGGGAAACAAAAGAGGTGGGAGAACACCTCTCATGAGGGTTTCTCTCTCTAAAACCTTCCCATTTTTTAGTTTAGCTTAGGGTTTTGATTTTTAGTAGATCTTAGAGTAGTTTTAGAACATATTTTTATTTGTATTGAAGAGATTTCGGTGTTGTAATCAGAGATCCAGATTTCATTACTGTCGAGAAGAAGATTGAAGCTCAAATCATGATTTGTTCACTCATTCCTATCTCTTGATTTCTTTCTTCATTTTTCTGCTTGTTGTTTGATAGGTGATGATTGGAATCCAGTAATGGAACAATAAACACCCTCTAGGGGTGGGGATTAATTATTAAACATTCAAATTCTCATATTTATAGTTTATTTTATGGGTTTGAGGACTGAATTTATATAATCGATATTGTTCATGTAATGAAATGTTCTAAGTATTAGTAGATTATACCCAAAAAGTGTTGTATCTATGCTTTGATTTCCAGGAAGCCTTTGAGTGACATGGAGAAGACCATAATTGAGAGCAAAGAGAAGTAACTTGGGGGTATGATAAACTGATGTTTTTAGAACTAATAAACTCTAAATATCACTATAATGAATCACAGGTGATGTTCTAACCTCAGACTTCAAGGTTCCCTTCTAAGTGACAACAGAAGTGTGTTCCCAAGGCATAAGGACCACCTACTGATTTATTAGTTGAATGTTTAGAGGTATCATCACAATTCTACAGAAAAATATGGATCCCTGTTAGCTCAAATTCTAATTAAGGAAAGATAGGATTCTAATGAATTGCAGACTGAGGTACCAATTGTATTGGAAAGGGCTTGTGTTACCATGTATACGTGAGGCGAGTTGTCTTGATCTTAAATGGTTGTGAAGCGGACTGCAACTTGACCAAATCTTAAAAGAGGATCAGAGCCTAAAAGCTGTTAGCTATTTAGACCCATTAGCTTTGGTTTATAGGAATATGGTTATCTAAATAGTGAAATGTATAGTGTCGGGAGGTATTCTATGGCTATATTACTTTGCTCTTAGACAAATCCGACATTCGACTCAAATGTTGTTATTTAAAAGGTAATCGTTGATTGTTAAATGATTATTCACATCCCTAGTGCCTCTCTTCATACATTTTAGACTTTAATAGTTGTTTGCTTGATAGATTTTATAATTAGTTGGTTAGTTTTAAATTAGTTTTTACTTTAGTTAAATTGATTTTAATTCTCATCATATTTTTTCACCTAAATAGTGAAGAGCCCTTGTACTCAGAGTGCTTAAATTCCAATTAGAGAGAACCTTGCGTGGAGTCGATGTCAGGACTCACAGAGTCCACTTTATTAGTTGTATGACCCGTGCACTTGAGGAAAGGGGTTGAGTGTTGGTAATACTTTTCATATAAGTTTTTTTGACTATATTTACTTTTTAAAATCAGTTTTTGAGTATTTACCACATTCACTTCCTTTGGCCATATTTTCATATATACATCATTCACAAGTCATCGACATAAGTTTTGGGTCATTCTTGGGAGATTAGTGTAAGTTCACTTCTCTCATTGGAAGTTGACATTTGAGAACAAGATGACACCTAATTTAGGTAATTTTTATTTTTGGTTGTGATTTGTTTCTTAGAAATTTTTTTTACTGTTAGTATTTTTGTACTTTATTTTCTTTTGTTTTTCTTCTTATTTGTAGGTACTTATGGAGGAATAATCAAAAGAAGATAGAGTTTCCTCCATAGAAGCCAAGATTGACTTACTTATTCATCATTTGAACCAAAGAATTCACAATGACTCACTCATGGAATAAGGAGTATTTGCTGGTTGTGGTTTTTAGTATCAAGATGATCTTGTCTATGAGAACCCGAGTTGTATGCCAACATATGCCTATGTTCTCAACTTATGCCTTATCAAGGGAGTTCAAACCCCACAATTCAGGACTCAGGAGGAAGAATAGTTGTCTTCTATTAAGGAGCATATTATTACCTACATGGATAAGAATAAGAAGATGATTAGTCTTCATGAGCAAAAAATTTTAGATTTAGATGCCTTCCGGGTAACACTAGTGCTAGATTGAAAAATATAGAAGCTCAAATGAGACCCTTAGTCCAAGCATTCAAGGAACAATTTCCTAGGATCTCTCCTAGTAATACTTCGAAAAATCCCAATGAATGCATGGATACTCCTTTGAGCAATGTGCAAGGCACTCCTAAAATCCATGGAAGAAAGTGAAAATGATCTGGAAATTGAGAACAAGACACTCCTAAAAAATTTAGAAGATGAAGAGCCCATAGTGGATGAATTGAAAGTTGAAGAAGAAAGTCAAGTAATGGCTATTGAAAATGTCTTGGTGAAGATTGACACATTTACCTTCCCCGTGGATTATGTGAATTGGGGCATTAAAGGGGATCTACAAAATTCTCATATAATAAGAAGACCACTTCCTTCCTCAAGCCAAGCATGGATTAACATCAACAAGTGATTCGTGCCACAGTAGGTGTACTTAGAATCAACAATATTTACTCTTATAGGTTCCCTCTTTGCTTGGTAGAAACTCTGCTACTTGATGTAATTGGCTCTGGTCGAAGACCTCGAGGATGGGTTTTCTTTGTCTAAGGTATTAACAGTGAAGGCGAAATTGGTGAATTCAATTTTGGATTTAGGGATTTTAGTAAAAAATAGGGGAGTTGATGGTTTAAAACTGAAAATAAAAACAAGTTAAAAAATGTAAAATAGAATTCCTTGTAGTGTTAGGTCCAACAATTTAAGAGATCTTGGGGCAATGAGGTTCTCGGTCTTTTCCTCGCGTTAGGGGAGGATGACATAGTCATCTCCCGAACCGGTTCTTCATTTAAGCTGCGACCATAAATAACTATCTTTGAAAATTGGTATTTTCCCTCCCATTGATGGTCTCGGACGGGTGAATAGCATCACCTTGACTCACTTTCCAACGGCTAATAAATGATAACTAATGAATGTCAACTGTATCTAACAATAGTAGTTACAGTTTAGGTTCTGAGATCATTGTCTTATAACCTAGGTTCCCTCTTGCGAGTAAATGACCCTGTTTACTTAGAGTATAGATAATATGCTCTGAATTGAACCTGAGAATTGAGATTTCTTTGCCGCAAATGACTAACAGTGAAGGCCAAAATTGGTGAATTCAATTTGGATTTAGGGGTTTTGGTAAAAATAGGGGAGTTGAATCACCTTGACTCACTTTCCAACAGCTAATAAATGATAACTAATGAATGTCAATGTATCTCACAATAAGTATACAATGAACCCTAAAGCTTACCAAGTACTAGCCGTTTACGATGATGAAGGATCAAACCTAAAATTTTGAAAATAAAAATATCCTTGAATAGCCTTTAATAACCATAGATGGTAACTAGGGTGTCAATGGATCTAGCGATAAGCATCCAGGAACTAAAAACTTATCAAATGATCATTCAAGGCGGCAGAAGGGATTAAAGCCTACGTTCCCCTTTGAAACCATAAATGGTAGAAAATACCTCGGGTCAAAACATGGAAAAACCCTCGATTTGCCTTGATCCCTTGCCCGATAGCCTTTCACTCCAAGAAAAGGCTTTCGCGCTCGTCTAGAGAGTTGTCATCCTCGGAGAAATGTTTCAGCGACCAGAAAGGAGAGAAAATGGAAAGAAAATGGAAGCGGGAGGAAGCTGGAGCCTAAATTTTATTCCTGGCCAAAAAAGCGTCTAAAGTTCACGATTAATAAATTGAGAGGCTTTTATAGCCAACCCATAATACAAGTGCAAAACTATATAAAATAAAACCTTATTGCAAGGAGAAAATGAAGAAACAAAGCGTATGAAAACAACAAAGCGTGTAGCTGCAGAGAAAAGGTGAAATGTGAGCAATTGGCGGGATGTTGAATAGTTGCGGGCGGGAGCAATTTCACGGGTTATGACCAAATTTGCTACACTTCATTTTTCTTACGTTTCTGCTCTTCTTTCCTCTTGGTCTCTAATCTCTGATGTTGAGTTTATTTCGAATTCTTAAATGCTTGGATCGGCTCGACAATTTTGGCATGATTAGCTCGCAAAAACTCACGAGTGGCCATAAAATACGTCAGTAGAATAGTAGAGACCCTAATCTAATCAGATTAATTAAGAATGATTAGTACCTGTAAAAAGCACTGAAACCTATAAATAGGGTTCGAAATAGCCACTTTTAACCCATAATCACACTGACACACACATTGCTAATTAGCCATGATGAATGAAAGAAAAGAAAGAGGAGCATAACTGATAACAAAATAATGTTCTTAAAATGGTATTTCAAAAGGTTGTGAATGAAGTAATGCACAACCCAAGTAAGAATCATCAAACCACTTGATAACTATCTTTTGAGAGGAATGAATGTCACTAAAATTGAGTATCAAAAGAGCCTCCCTCTTGTGAATCAGCAGAGACTGCAAAACCTAAGTGTTTGTTTGATGGAGTTCTCAACAATAAGCTGCTAAAGCTGCCTCTCTGACCGAGATATTACCCTTGACCTAGCACAACCCTTGAATAGATCGGGATATCTTATTCCTGACTTTTTTTTTTTTTTGTATTGTAGGGGGTGCAATCTTGAGAATAAAGCTCACGAGTCATGTGAGGATCTATTGATGACTCGACCAATTAAGGCTTAGGGCACCAAGTCGCGGGGATCTTTCGACCATACTCTTCAGGGTTCACCGGACTCGAATGATTTCGAAACTCCGGCACCTATAACGCTAAACTCTACCCACATCCACGTGTAAGGAACACTAGTCGGTGGTTCCCAACCAGTTGGCTTAGGGCACGGACTTTAAGGCTTTCGCCTTAAACCAGTCGGGCCGTGCTCGGGTTTCAAAGCCCAGAAAAGCGATTCTGATTTTTCTTCTTTTCTTTTTCTTACTTCTTTTCTTTTTCTTTGCTTTTTTATTTTGGAGCCACGGCCTTCTATTCATGGGGGCCTTAACCTGTAATAAAGGTGAGTCGATGAAACTAGGAGTGAGTTATTCTGAGAAAAACCAGGCTAGAGCGGTTTTTAGGTTATTGAATAAACCTGATGTGCACAGTGTGTGGTTAGCTAAAGGTGGAAGAAAAAGGATCGAAAGCAACAAGAGTTCAACTGATCATCCACTTAACTAGGCATGGAACCAATCTAACATTAATAGAATTGGACAAAGTTTCAATTTTTCAAACCACAAGTTAAGCAGAACACAAAAAAAAAGGGTGCAGTTTTTGAAAAAAAATAGCGTATGAAGTATAACAACTACAAAAAGAAAACCTGACCAAACCCTTTGAACATCACAAAATGAAGCACTCAAAATAATAACAAAAACATAAGTGCAAAAGCCACTTCCTTCACTAACTCTCCCCCGACCAAATATCTCATTTATCGCAGTGGGGCTCGGATGGAAAGTTAGGGAAGGGGTATTACCTCACTGATGAGATGTGATCAATGTTGGATAGGAGACTTATGGCTTTCCATGACACCTTATTCACTCCATTTGAGCTGCTACGGGATTCGGCGCAATGGAGCAAGTTTTTGAAAATTTGCTGGCCCAGAAAAACTTTTTAGCTATATATGAGTCGCTATCTATATAAAAAAAGTCGCGATATGTGAAATTTTTAATACATAGCAAAATTTTCGCTATTCTTACGAAATTTCGTTATTATTTACAATTTAAGCTATAATAAGCGAAAATTGTCCCCTTCTTCTCTGCTTCTATTTCTTCATTCACCTTCAAGAATTTCACTCGAAATTTGAAAGTGTCTGAAAAATTAAGAAAAATTGAGAAAAGTGAAAAAGATAGAACAAGATTCTTTTAAAAATTAAGAAAATCTAAAGAAAAATTAAAGAGGAATCAAATAAAATAGAAATAAAATAAAATAAAACAAGAAAAATTAAAACAAAAGTGGGGATTTGTGCTCCCCAAACCACTCAGGCTTTGGAAATTGGAGGTGTGGAGCTTAGAAATCTGCAGGGTTCGGGTGCTCCCGAATCAAACTAGTACCAGATCCAACCCTTGTGCCATCTGATGTGGCGTGCTTGTGTCTTTGATGTAGTGGCGGAGGCTCACAACGGTGGCCACTAATTTCTTGGGGAAAAGGCACCGAGTGGCGGGTGCAAGGCTGGCTTGTAGTGGTGGGTGCCGGGGAGTTAGTTGTGGTGCAGTGAAGGTAGTATATGGATTGAGTTAGGGGCGGGGAGTAAATTGTTCATGTCTTCTTTGCTTCTCGATCGACAACAAGGGGATTGCTTATTCTTCTCGTAGGCGGTGGCAGCTGATATACGAGATTCAAAATTTTCTCTTAGCCTTCTTGTAGGCTCTTTGTGAACCATTGCTCCTCCATGCATGGTGTCACTCAGGCACTCCCTCTCTGGAATTTCTTCCTCTTGATGAACATTTTGCTGGGCAAGCTTTGAAATTGATGTCTGTAGGTTGTCAAATTTATGATCAATTCCACTTTGCAACCCATTTAATTTTTGATCCAGAGAGTTCTCCACAGTGTCAATTTCCTTATTTTCCTGGACATCCACTGCCCTCTGTTCCTCTATGAAGTTATCCACTAATTTGCTCAAATTCAGGATGGCTTGTTCAACAAGGGATGTGGTTGGTGGTTGTTCTTCTTGAGAAGTGGGGGCATAATATGGAGAAGCAGGAGGTGCATAAGTTGGGGTAACATTGTAGGAGGGTGTACTCATCCATTGGTCTCTATAGTCCCTCATGGACCTACATGGGTTTGGATTTCTCTCCACAGGTTGCAGCCATGGAAGGTTTCTATAGTCCTCATATGTGTATGCTCTGAGGTTTGTTCATAGTGTATTAGTGTATTGTTCTCCTCTAGGTGTTCCATTTGATCATAGTCAATTTTCCCCTGAACACATCTCTTGACTGCTTGCCTTAATTTTTTGATCCACTAAAAATGGATTCTACTGGCAAACGGGGCAGCAAAATAGTCTGCATGACTTTTTTTTTTTTTAAATGAAACTAAAAGAAAATGACAGTGAAATATAAAAGCAATTCACCAGTACTTGTGTGTGCTACCACATAGACTTACTTGTCCTACTTCCCCACCGCCTCTAGGTTTAATGTCATAAAAATAATTTTTACAAGTTACAAACACAAGACCACCTTCTTAGAGTGGAACAATCCAAACATTAGGCTATAGGCCCTATCATGTCAAATTTTTGTTAGTTTTAAATAATATTTATGATCTCCTCCATTTTCATTAATTTTGTCTCTTCTTGATATTAACTTGGAAATAAATAATATTATTGTTATTGTTTTAGCTTTCAACATCTTTCATCTATTTTTATAGAAAAATATATATAATATCTTCTTTATTTCCTAAATTTTCCCAAAATCATTTTCTTTATCTTTGTAAAACTCAAAACTAAATTTCTTTAACTTTTAAAAATCCAAAAATCATTTTTTAAAATATCTAAAACAACACAAAAATAATTTTCTCTGACTCTTTTTTTTTAAATTCAAAAAATTGTTCTCTTTAACTTAAAAAAAAAAAAAACTCAAAAATCTTTTTTTCCAAAAACAAATCAAAAATCATTTTCTTAACCTTTTTAAAACTCAAAAAATCATTCTTTCAACTTTCAAAAAATGAAAAAAATATATTTTTAAAATTTCTAAAAAATAATCAATCAAAAATCATTTCTTCAACTCTTTAAAAACTTGAAAATCATTTTCTTCACTTTTTAAAAAAATTCCAAAATCATTTTCTTTAATTTCTAAAAAAAAAAATCAATAATCAT
The DNA here is from genome assembly GCA_016808115.1 of Tetrastigma voinierianum. NCBI lineage: Eukaryota > Viridiplantae > Streptophyta > Magnoliopsida > Vitales > Vitaceae > Tetrastigma > Tetrastigma voinierianum. The sequence continues at coordinate 4,565,545 of JAEQBH010000911.1, read as the reverse complement.
TGTCCTTAATTTCTAAAACAAAATACCAAAATCATTTTCTTTAAAAATAAAAAAAAAAAAAAACCATCTTATTCTTTAATTTCTTGAAATAGAGGAATCATTTCTTTAATTTTTAAAATTCAAAATCTTTTTTTACTTCTAAAAAATAAAAAAAACAATTTTTTTTTCTCAATTTCTAAAATATTCTAAAATATTCATTTTTCTTTAATTTAAAAAAATAAAAATTATTTTCTTTATGAAAATCCTCTTAAATTCAAAAAATCAAGACTCGCTTTCTTTAAATTCCCCAAATCAACTATCTTTTTTTTTTCAAATACCAAAATTTCAAATCTCTTATTTTCCAAAATGACATTTTTATTACTATTATTATTATTTTTCAACCTGGTTTTAAAAATTCTAAAAACATGATATACTCTAAAATTCCAATAAAATGAGACCACATGGAGTTGACTCGCGTGCTAAATAAATGGGCTTTGGTGGGGGGCCCGACATCCCATGTATCCCTTTATTAAATAATTGGCACTCATTTTCTAATTTAACCATGAATGTTTCTATATATGTTATTAGGCTAACCTGTTTTCTATTGATAGCACTCGTAATTCGCTGCTGATTGGGTTTAAAATAATAGGCGCCTTGAGACCCGAACACAAGCCCAAATAGCGGGCTTGAGGAGATGAAAGCGACCCGATCTGACAGCTCGGCCTCGAATGATATCACTCCAGTGCGAGGCGAACGAGGGCGATTCATATCAAAATTTAGTAATATAAATGTTAAAGTGCCGTATTAAAGAGGAAAACACCCAATCTCCACCAATTATGAAAGTAGGATATTTCCTAATCATTGCTCCTCAATTATCCCTTGCTAATCGGTTAACGATAAGGAAAGAAAATCCCTGCATGATGGAGAGATAAATGCGTGTCATCCTCCGACAAAAGGAAGATATGAATTCGATATCATCATCTAACTAGAAGTTATCATGATCATCCATTATAAATACCAAGCCACCCCACGTGAAATGCGCACAAAGAATTCATTCAAAAGCGGTTGATCTTCTCTTCCACGGAAAGTGACTTAGGCATCGGAGGAGCAATGGACAAACCCAGTGATCCTTTGTTTTTCTTATTTAATAGAGCGAAACAACGAAATAGGTAGCCGACCCAATAGTTCCGACAAGCTCGGCCCGATTTAGTTGAAAAGCATCGTCCGAGTTTAAGCGTATGCAGCCCAGAAGGCAGCGGTTCCTTCACAAATAAAGTTGATCGGTGGTAGTGGTATCGGCTCGGAACCTGATAGAGCTCACGCTTGACCCTCAAGGATGAAAGACCAGCAAGGAGGCATAGATAGCCAACCTCCCGGAGGCACACTAGAAAATCTGCACGGCAATACCGACGAGATGGAAGCGCTCGTCTCGCAGTGACATCTCTTTGAGAGGTTGGAGCAACTCACTAAGCGAATCTGACCCGGAGGTCTGACGAGCGCGAGAGGGCTAAACCCACATTACCTGAAGAACAACTTCGGCCCTTCTCGAGGAAGCCCGGATGGAGAAGGAGAAACCTTAGCGAAGCCGGGGGCATGATCATACAAACCCCTAGAGGAAATCGCGATAAGAAGGAGCATGGGTGCCAGACGACGAAGCGATGGACCCATCCCTTATCGGTACGGAAACATGGGCTGATCCACGAGATGAGGTTGGTGACATCAGCAGAGCTCATTACATGAAAGAAGCGGTAAAGGTAGGGCTTGATGCTCTATGGGCATACTAGTACAACAAAGCCCGAATCCCAGTTTACAACCCGAGTCTTTGCCGCTTCCCTCTTCCCGACAAAATTGAATCATGAAGTCGAAACGTTGGGCGGAGCGAAGGACCCCATAAGTCACTCAACACATGTAAGAACCGGATGGGTACGCGGATATCGGGACCCCATCACAGTGCAAAGCCTTATATCATGCTAAAGAGACCATCGTTGGCTTGGTTTTAACATACTCCGCCGTTTTCGTCATCTTTCACGAATCTTTCCATTGCATTAAGTCTCCTACTTTATCGAACAGGCGTACGGGAAGCGAGTTATCACCTTAACTCTGCGAGCTTCGTAGGAAGTCACGAGGTTATATGTCGGAGATTCAGCGAGTCGTTAAAGTGGATATTCTAGACAAAAATTGGAAGTCATTAAAGCTTTCATCGCGAAGTGGGGAGTGCGTCGAAAGACCTAATGTTCTCTATCTTAAGAACCCTCGGTGAGCATAGTCGAGTCCTCGCCAAAATAAGAAGTATATCAGCGGTGAAAAAGCCATCTTGTCCAAGCAAAAGAGATCTTCTACTCGAAAGAAAAGAGCAGGCGATAAAGTAGGAAACTGATGCCCGTAGGCGGAGTAGACGAGGACGAGATCCCGAGGGAGGGAGGCGGGGGAGAAAGCCGGGGAGCGGTCCCCGAGAGGCGAGGAGAGTCAAGAGGCGCCCAGGACCCACCTCGGCCAGTGCGTAGTGATATTCATTGTGATACACCCCTGCGACAGCCTCGATATCACGAGTCTATAGCGAGTGCAACATGAAAATTTTTTGAGGTGGCCATCTCAGATAAGGTCGGACAATAAAGAGATAATACGAATCGCGTGAGGTTCCACGAGGATCATAGACATTGAGCAGATGACTACATCCAATTGAGAAAGAGATTGAATACGATCAGTGGGGACATCTTGGCCAGATTCATTGTTCGGAAGAGCGAAACGAGTCTAGCCACCACCGCCTCATTCGACCTTGACCCATTTCGGCCTGACCGCCCTTGGGAGAAATCCACGTAATCTCCGGAGGGTTCGCAGGAGGAGGAGAGTCCAGCTCGACCAAAGGCCCTGCGACTGGGATCAGAGCAGTGGGAGTGCAATGAGTATCTCGGTTGGATACTACCATAACCTTTTCGGACTCCCACATGGAGGGCTGCCAACATCCCCATGACGATCCACTTGTGATAAAGGCCATAGTAGCCAATAAAATGATCCACAGGGTCCTTGTCGACCTTGGGCTCGTAGGCATCATCTTACTTATCGACCAGCCGATAAAATGGGCATTGGAAGAGAGAAGATAGAGGCCCATTGATACCCTTTACATGGAGTTCTGCGGAGAAAGTGGCCTTTTGTGGTCGATCTGACTAGTGCTCGCCGGAGACCCCCATGCGAGCTACAACAACGATAAGATTTCTCATAGTAGAGCCTTATCATTTTCTACAAACATGTTACTAGGAGAGACCCTCTCTCGATACCGTAAGGCGTCCTCGCACATCATGGTTATCAAATTTTGGCTAGATAGGTGGGAGGACTAGTCGAAACATTATAGCCGAGGAGTGTTACTAGGTACTCAATGAAGCAAAAGCGGTCGGCAACATCAATGGCAAGACGGAGGCTAGGCATGCAGATGGGTGAGCACCCAACTCTGTCGCCTCGGAGAAGAGCTAGGCTGTACGGCTTGGCGACCCGGCCAAACACCTCGTACACATGGGATCTAAGCTAATTTGAAGACATCAGGCCCTCCCATTATGTTTTCTAAAGGTAGAGGCATTGGAGGTATTCGCACGAAACAAGAAGACATGGGTGGAATCGACCTGTGATGATCACCCTGTGGGGTGAGGCATGGTCGAGTCCTTTAAGTGGTCAATAAAGAAGGAGTTTTGCAGCCAAAGATAGGCGATTAATGAAGAGGTGTGAGCTCCTCGAGAAAAATGCAATCGAGGAGAAGGTAGAATATCACGAGTGGTTAGCCAACGTTGTTCTCGTTAAAAAAACAAACGGCAAGTGGCGGCTTTTCATCGATTCTGGAACGCTCCCGATAGGGCTGCCCCAGATAACTTTCCTACACATCGGATCGACCTCATAGTGGATCTCAACCTCATAAGATATCTCTTACTGCCTAAATAAATGATTCTGACAAGCGACCTCATTATTCGAACTACTATTATATATACCCTTCGTTAAATCTGATCCTCTGGGTTTGGTGAATAAGATGTTCAAAAAGAAAATTAGACATCTATGGAGGTATATATAGATGATATCTTTGGTAAAATCCGTAAAGAGCCGAGATCACATAACCCACCTAAATGAGGCATTCAGTCTGGCTTGCTACAATATGAAGTTAAATCGGCCAAATCTTTGGAACTCTTTGAGTCTTGGTTGCATAATTAACAGTGAGGACTAGTGACATTAGATAAGATTAAGTGTGATGACATATTTTGCTATTAAAGCATTAATGATGATTAACGACAGGAAATAGCTCTGTTGAGTCGCTTTGTGTCTAAGGTTAACAACAAATGTCAGCCTTTCTTTCAGGTTCTGAAAAAGGCCTTCCAGTGGGATGCACGCAGCTAGGGCGTTCAAGCCTCAAAACCTACTGAGCTCTTTCCCAGTTTCCTGAAGTAAGCTCGTCGGGAGGAACTCCTCATTCTCTGCACAGTCGTTTAGACTTCTCAGACTAGTGCCGCCACGGTAGGCGGGACAAGTTGCAACATCAGTCTACTATTACGGCCGGGCCTTGGGGGACGGAGGAGATCTGAAGATGGAGAAGGGTGATCCCAGCGTTGGTAACCATCCGGGAAACTCATTACTTCCTAGCTCCTCTTGAAATTAAAGTCGGCGGAATATCCGATGAAGCAAATACTGTACAAACCAAAAACCTCTAGAAGGCTAATAAAGTGGGTTATAGAGCTGAGTGAATTCGACATCAGGTACAAACTAAGGACAGAGGTAAAAGGGCATATCTTGGTAGATTTCATCATGGAATTCACCCCAGCAGAGTCTACGGAGGCTACCTATCTAGCGCCCAACCTCACCATTTGGAGATTATCCATCAGCGGGGCATAATGCCGAGAGCGTCTGAAGTCTGATCGACCTCTCGGGCGGGATAGATAAGGAATACGCTGGTTGACACCAGAAGCCTCGATAACGGTGAGATATGAGGTATCATAGATGGACTTAACCTCGCCCACTTCATGGGAGCGAGATCGAGCTAGGGTGACAGACTCTAATTGGTGGTAAAGCAAATAGAGGAGCTCCTCTGAGGCTAGAGAGGTGAAAGATGATCTATATCTCAAAGGTCTGAGAGTTTCTTAAGAGGGTTCTATGGTTAGATTGAGCATGTACCAGGCAAGAATTCCCAGTGATGCCTTAACAAGAGTGGCAATAGCCTCCTGAAGACACAGTGATGATGCACATTGAACCTCCCGAACCCTCATTAAGCATCAGCAGCTGAAGAGTCTCACTTTTGTGATGTCGAGCCGAAGTTTGGATGGACCCATATGGGATTATGGTGGATGGAACATTGCGAAGCGACCCGAAAGGCATCAGGCTTCCAGGCGAAGTCGAAAGCGAGATTCAACTGTACAACGGGGGGACCCTTTATAAAACGAGGCTTCTCTACTCCCATTCTTAAGTGCACTTAGGAAGGAGAAGACACGACTATATACTCGGGGAGGTACACGAAGGCATGCATGGTAGCCACATTGGGCAGGACCTTGCATGAAAACCTTGAGCGGGGTTCCTCACCCGGACCCACGATGCTCAGGCCTTATCGGCGTTTAGAAAATGCAAAGCGCCGGGAACATGACAAAGATCTCATCTCTATCGGGCCGCGATGTGGAGTCACAAGCCCGGCCTTTTTAATAATGGGGCTGAACATGCGACCTACCCATTGGAAGGGGCTGTGCAAATTCATCGTTGTGGTCGTGGACTATTTTGCAAATGGTGAGGCGAACTCTTAGCAACAATCACGGAGACATAAGGTGCCTTGACTTCATATGGCGTTACATGTATGCGATTCGGGATCAAGGAGTCCTCGTCATACGATAAAGGAAACGATTCGGCAATCTAAGTTCGAGTTTACTGCGGCCCGGCTCGGAATCCAGAACTCTTTACTGGAATCACCCAGCTCGTGACGGTCCAGTGGGCAAGCGAGAGGTCCGCTATAAGGACTCTAAGGTAGCGTTGAAAACCAAATTGGAAGATCTAAGGAAAATGGGTGAAGTACCTCCCGGGTATTATGGGCATCTGAGAACTACAGCGCATGTCTTAACTTTCGAAGCCGTTCTCTTTGGACTTTGGCACAGCGATAGATCCAGTTGAGAATCGGGTTAAATCACTAGGGGTTGAACTGTGACACCGAACACAACGAGGTCCTTCGCTATTTGGATCTCCTAGAAGAAAGCGTGAAACGAGGTCTAAAGCGTATGGAAGGCTATCGGTCGTGCCACGATAGGGTGATTAGGAATCAACAAATTTGTATCTATGTTCCTCCTATTCTTGTAGTCGACCTCTGCCCGATATAGTGGTCTAGAGATTCGAGAACACGGGGATGGGTTTTCAATACAAATGATTTGTATCATGATTCAAAATGGTGAGACTTTTGTTTGGATTTTCGGTTGCGTTAAAAAGTGTTGGGTGGTATCAGACTGCTTCAGAAATAGCTTAAAATGAAGTGTGAAATGGTGACCTTGAAGGCTTGGGTCACTAGCTGATAAATGGGGTTATTAAGGTGTCCTCGAGTCATTTCCTCATTAGGAATAAAATGACATATAGTCATAACCAAAACCGGATCTTTGTTTAGCTTTAAAAACTAACCCTTAAAACACTCCTATTTGAGTTAAAACAAATCAGGCATTTAATGTTCCAATAGTTTTGAAAACATAGCATTTAACCTCCTATTTCGATAGCTCGTAATAACATCTAATGAATCATCGTGCATCGACCATTAGAATGCTGCTTGAACCACAAAAACATGACAAGTATTGACCAAAAGAAACACGTTAAATAGCATTAAGCCTAGTTTGGGAAGTTTGGAACAATAAATACGTACTGTTCCATTTAAGGCCTTCAGGAACCTTGCTTGAGCCACAAATAGCAAACTATGACCCTCTCTTTAAGGCTTTGAGAGCAGAGCATCCCTTGAGTTGTCATCCTCAAGGGTGTTTGTGACCAAGAAAATGAGAGAAAGAAGAGAGAGAAGAGAGAGAAAAACTGTAACCTAAAAACAAAGCTGCGGGCTAAAAGCTTGATCAAAAAGTTAGGGTTACAAAAGTTATAAGGTGGCTTATATAGCCATCCAAAATGTGTGAAATACCAAAAATACCCACAAACATGTAGTTACAATAGGGACAAAATGGGAATTATGCAAAAGCGAAGTGGTTTGGAACCAAAACAGGGGAGAGATTTACCATTGTGCGGTGAATTTCACTATCATAGCGAAAATACGAAGAAACATAGCGAAAATTCAAATTTTAAACATGCATGATAACTCGGTATGATAAAAGCGTTTTAAGCTGTGATAGCCGAAAAAAGCGTGCATAGAAATTTTCGCGGGGATGCGAAAATTTTTCGCTATGGTTGCGAAATTTTTCATGATCCTTCTTGAAAATTTTTGCAATGCGCAGCGAAAATCCTGTAATCCACTGTATTGCTTCTGCATCTTCCATTTCATCGGTTCCACTTGACATTTTTCTTAATTTAAACGGTATGAAATCACAAAAATTCTTAACATTCAGCACCAATACGACACCAAACTTGAAATTATGGTAGGAGCTATAAAAACACATAAAATTACCAAGAAAAAAACAAACTCAAAAGCGAGAAATCGGTGGTACTAAGTGGACCTGCACATGTCAATTGGTTTAATTCACATGATTAGTACGCGAAAAGCACTCAAAACCTATCTTAATTAGGACTCAAAATAGCACTTTTTGGGTACTAATCACCCAGCAGGCACGTTGCTAGTCCATTACTTAATGCTAAAACAAGCGAGGTATGCATGTTTATTGGCACACAAAAAAGTGTATATTGTTCGAAAAGTGTGTGTCGTAGGGTTTTGCCTTGATATGAACAATTTAGACTACGTACAAAAACCATCATGAAGAGAACAATTGCGCTCTACAGAGCAATTTTTAGGGCAACATCAGTTCCAAAGTCAGCCTAAGTTTCCACCCTAAATCTAAGTGTTCTTAAGGTGGCCGGGTTCAAGCCCCGATAAGTTTGCAAGCTATTCCACCACTGACAGCTGCCGGGCATGGTGTTGACCTGGCCTAAATAGGACCAGCTACACTCTTATTTCTTCTTTGATTGTATTGCCGGATGCAATGCTAAAAACTTCGACTTCACAAAAGTCGCGCCAGCGGGGTTCCACGATGACTCCCAGCAATTAAAGGTTTAGGGCATCAAGCGGATCAGCCCGACCCTGAAACTCCTACGAGGCTTCACCGGACTTCGAATGACTTCGAGAATTAAGCACCTACAACTCGCTAAACTCACCCATCCACCCGTGTAGCGAACACTAAGTCGATGACTCCCAACCAGTTGGGTTTAGGGCATCGGGCTTTAAAAGCTTTCACCATATACCCCTCGGACCGTGTTGGGTTTCAAAATGACGTCATGGTTTTATTTTTCTTTTCTTCTTTTCTTTTCTTGCTCATTTGAAGACTACATTGGTCTTCATTCACGGGTAACCACAAACCTATTATAGGTGGGTGCGGACTAAGGCCGGCTTTGCAAAGTGAAAAAGAGTATATAGCTTCTCAACTGTTGGTGCAATCGTTGACCTGCTTGTGTGATTAGATAAGGCGGATGTAAGGTTGAATACATTTGGGCGTTAATTAGGCCAAAAACTCAATCATGCATGGAATTGTTCTAGCATTAAGGTAGCATACAGGGCTTCAATTCTTCAACTAAAGGCAGGAGTAGAAACACAAAATATAAACACAAAAAAAATGATTTGCAAAAGTGTAGTAAAATGTAAATAATGCTATAAAGCTTTTAATATGACCAAAATAAGCTATATGCTTAGAAAGCATTTGAACATGACAAAAACATCACGCCTGCTATCATTGTATGCTGCATAATCTATAATCCTGTAAAGCAGTGGCGGAGTTGATAAAGCTAAGAAACAATACCTGAAACATGATGAGAACTGCTCCTAACTCTTTTCCTCCAGGCAAAGTATAAACATGCCTCCCACTTTGGGTAGGGATAGGAAAGGGTTAGAGAGGAATAATGAACACCTCCCCTTCTCGTGGTGGTGGATGTGGAATTGGATACGAAGATCTTTGGCAGTGTAATTTGCTAACATGTCCAAGGAAGGTTTCTTCTTTGGACGGGTCTCGATGTGTAGGCTCTGGCGGGAGACCGAGGTGACTCATGATCCGAAGAAGCATGGCGTGACTATGCGCTAGAGTAGCCTCGGCTCGGGCCATCCTCTAGTCCAACGACGTCTATGTAGTAGCCAACGCGCAAACAACATCCATAACGGCCGGCAAGGTCCTAGGCCGACATGAGATATGCTGCGGAGGCTGGCTGCGGCTGTCTTCAGGAAAGGGTCGGCCGTGTCGGCGGAGTGCAGGGGCGAAGGAGGTGGAGATGGAGGAGATGAATGCGGAGGCTGGGCTCCTCTCACCTCTACCTCCATCTGAGACGGATCCTCCCCTCGGTGGGTCCTACGCGCCATCTGCTACCTCCTCTGATCTGGCTGTTTGGAGAATAATGGAGATCGGCATGTAAAGAGATCGCTCCATGGACAGGACCTGAGTGCAACTGATCCTCCGCTCGATGCGTGGCTCCTCAGGGAACCCCAGATGCTCCAAGACCTGGCTCAGCAATCGCGACATCAACCTTGATGGCCCCTGGCTCAGGCCAGGTCCTTGGGTGGACCTTCTCCTCAAAGTGTAGCCGGGAAGTCATAGCCGAGATCGGAGGACTGGGCAGTCCTGCGAGATCTGTCTGAGAGCCTCGAGTATAAGCTCCCTAGGCGAACATAATGTTGTAGCGGGAATAGCGATCAGACGGGGTGGTGCACAAGGAGCATCTATGGCGGGCTGCGAGGAAAGTGGGTCAGCGAAGTAGTATCTCGGGCGGTGGACGTCTCTTGTGATGGGGGGCAATCCACATATCCTCCCGAGAATTTGCCCGGCTCTGGCTGGCGGGCCTAAAGCATTTGTGTGTCCGGCGACTCCGGGGTACTCTGGGCGTAGTCAATCTTTGAGCAGGGCTCCAGCGGTTTCGTCACTCCGGGATGTCTGGTATGGTGAAGCTCGAAACCTGACCAGGGGGATAATAGCTTCACGCGGCGTATGAATGAGCAAAGAATCTTTGCGTGATCAGCCTCATCGAGTCTCTGAACCGCGGGTCGGTAGTTAAAGCTGGTACATCGTAGAATGGCTCCCATGGAAGTCCAGCACGCGAGATCGTTCCGGAATGGTCATTTGTAGTGAACATGGGCGCGATCCTCGAGGCCGGTGATAGCTGGGGAGATGAGCCCTCATCAGTTGGGGGAGGTGACGATACGGCCGGGATCTGAAGGCTCCCCCCGACGTGTCAGGACCGCTTGGAGGCGGGGCCCTCGTCGTCTCTAAGGCACCGAAGGGCACCCCGAAGAAGGGGCCCGAGGTTCCATCCCGTATGATATTGCCTAACTCGAGGCTCTCGTATGGCTGGGGCCACGCAGCCAGGTTCGTAGGCAGGTCCCAGAATGGGCACCTGCACTCTATGCCTCGATCCACCATCTCGAGGTACTCGACCTAACCTTGGGCCTAGAGCTTGCAACCACCACGGTACGACCATGTCCAGGGTTCAGGCGCATCGGGCAGGGGCGTATCAGGCTCGTTGCAGCGCAGGCACTAGCTTAGAGCGACAAGGATCGCGCATGCACAGGCGACCAGGCCTATGGCGGTGGCAATGGACTCAAACGGCGGCGGCGGCTCGCGCGGGATCAGCCGTGGGGTCGGCGCACCAAGCAGGTCGTGGCCTGGGTCACTTCGGACGCGGTGGAGAGCAGGCACTGTGCGGCGCCAGGCACCGCACTAAAATGGCCTACCGCAAGGGCCCCAAGAGGGAACCTAGGCTCGGCCGCCGGTGGCCAGAGCCCAAAGCGTGGGAGGCTCAAAGGGATGCAAAGGCACTAGAGGCCCAAAGCAGGCCTGTGAGGGGATGTGAAGGCGTGGAATGAAAATGGCTGGGCCTCTTTTATAAAACTAGCTTTCGGGTAAATCAAGGGTCCTGTCGAAGAGCCACCGAAAGTGTTTAATTTCGCTATTATAGTGAAGTTCTTGCCTGATTTCATCTGCAAAGTAAAAAAAAACAAAATTTTAATTTAGTTAAATTTAAATATAATAATATAAAAGTAAAAAAAAAAAAATATATATATATATATATAAAATATAAAATAAAATAAAATAAAATTTTATATTTAGCTAAAATTAAAAAGGAAAGCTATTAAAAATAGCATAAAAAGAAAATTGACTAATTTTTAAGCAAAAATCAAAATCTACGAATCGCAGCTTTTGCCTCATAAGACCAAACTAAATTTCACTTCACCGATTCATCTCACGGAGGGTCAAGGAGGAGGAGCTCTTGTCCCGCAGTGGCCTCAGGTACAACCTCATGCTTGGTTCCTTCTGCAGGCTCTTCCTCACTAGGTGATGTCATTTAATTATCAAGCCTGTAGGGTGATCGAGGCAGCTAATTCCTCTAATCAATCGCTTTCACCTTCCTTCCCACTCGCTTGCAATTTGGGGGCATTTGGTTTCCCTGCATTTTGACCAATTGAGCAGACTTCATCAGCTCTTTGCTTGTCATCTTCCACTAGCTTGTGCTTGTTATTCAAGTGAAAAATATTGAGTTCTAATGTCATGTTGCCAAATGTGAGCTGCATGACTCCATTCCGGCAATTGATTATCGCATTGGAAGTGGCCAAAAATGGTCTTCCCAGGATAATTGGCACATGATTGGGCCCATTTGCTATTGGTTCGGTATCAAGCACTACAAAATCCATTGGGTAGTAGAATTTGTCCACCTTTACCAATACATCCTCAATTATTCCCTTATGAATCTTTACTGATCGATCAGCTAATGATAGAGTGATGTTGGTAGGCTTAAGCTCTCCTAAACCCAACTGCTTATATACTGAATATGGCAGTAGGTTTACACTGGCCCCCAAGTCCAACAGTGCTTTGTCTATGTCCTCCAATGTTGACTGATACGTGATCCGATCCTTGTATTTCACTGGGGTCTTGCTCTGAATAATGGAACTGACTTGCTCTGTTAGGAAGGCTTTCTTTTCAATGCCTAACCCTTTTTTGACTGTGCAAAGGTCCTTTAAGAACTTTGCATAAGTTGGGACCTGCTTGATCATGTCAAGCAGTGGGATATTTACCTTCACTTGCCTTAGCACCTCCCAAATTTCAGCTTGGTTTGGAATTTTTTTCTTGCTTCTTAGTGCTTGAGGAAATGGAGGGGGCATGTTTTTCTTCACTGAATCTTCACTGATTATTATCCTCTCTGGCTCAACCTCCTTTTCTTTCTCGCCTGAGCAAATTATGGCACCGGTTGCTCAATTTCTTTCCACCAAAGTGATGATAGCTTTCACTTCATCCATCCCTGAGTTGCTGGATGAACCTATCTCATGGACTCCTTTTGGATTTGGCAGTGTTTGGGAAGGGAATCTTCCTCTCTCCTGTACCTCCAGCAAATTGGTAATCCTGGTGACTGAATGCTGTAGATTCTCAATCTTCCGATTAAGGCTGCTCTCAAGCCCATCTATTCTCTTGTTCAGTGTACTTTCCACAGTATCAATTCTTTGAGCCAATTGTACATTGATCCCCTTTTGTTCTTCCACAAAATTGCCTACCACCTTGCTCAAGTTTAAAATAGCTTGTTCAACAGGAGAAGAGGATGGTGATGGCTGTGGTTGAGATGAGGAACCAAACTGTTGTTTGGCACCAGGGGCACATAAGGATTAGGTTTCCAAGAGAGATTGGGGTGATTCTTCCAATTGGAATTATATGTACACACGATGTGCATTAGGGTCAGGCTTGTATCGTCTACCTACATTGGCATGCTCGACATAAACTCTCACCGAGGGGGCTTATTGACAATGTTCTTCGTGTGGCCATTGGATTCTGCAATTGATGCATGGTTGGCATGTGCAGATTTCAACACGCCCGCACTTCACATGTGGGGTCTTTTTTCTTCCAAATTCTTCCAATCTTTCTAGCTAAGGTTGATATTTTGCTTTCATCTCCATATCTCTCTAAAAGTGCAAAAATACCTCCCCTTTGGTGGGTCGGGCCTAATCTTTCTCCACCTCCCTTGGGTTTGGCTCATCCCCATCCCTTGAAGTTTCAGCCACATATCTAAAAATCCATGGTTTAACTGGTGCTTGTCAGAAGTCCCTCCACACATTGTTTCCAAAAAAGTTGCCTACGGTCGGGAGACATACCCACCATAGAAGTGGTTTACAAGCATCCAAGTGTCGAAACCACATGATGTGGGACAAGCACTAATGATCTCCATGAACCTCCCAAAGATTGCAGAACCTCTCATTGTCATGGAAGCAAATGCAGATTTGCCTCTTCAAATTGCTGGTCTTGCGGAGCACCGAATTTTAGGAATTTTACTGCCAGCCTCATCTGTACCTTCCGATGGTTCTTAGTCTCAAAGGAATTAAGCCATTTTGGCTTTGTCTTTGAGGGTCATGAAATGTGCCTTCAAACTTCAACAAATCCATGTCAATTGCACCCTCCAAAGGTTACGCACACTTCCTCAAAATCCCTTATAAGGGTGTATGGATTTTCATTCTCCATACCATGAAACGCGGAAGCAGGGCACTAGGTAGGTCTCACTGCTACATCCTCAGCAGGAGGTATGATGCGTGAAGAAGCACCAACCCGGAGGGTGTATGTGATCCCTTATTGATCTCAGATGCTGATGGATTCACTGGAGTACCTTGCTAACTTTGTCGCCTTCGTGTAGAGGATCCATTTGATCATCGTGGTACACCATTTCACACCAAGCCAACCGATGTACCGAGTCTCACAGCTTCACCCGAACTATCTCTATCCCAAGCAAGTTGCATAAACACCTATTACACAAAATGAGACACAGCAAAGAACACAAACAAGCTTGCCAAAAGGATCAAGTTAGCTAAACCAAAATTAACTCGACCGTAGGCACAAACACAAAGGCAAGAACTTAAAAAAAAAAAGAAACTCGGTAATTCTTAAGGCAAACGAAATTCAAAGGATTAAAGGTCACCAATTTACTTGTAATGTAGATTACAAGTTCATATCAACTCATTCGTAGTTTGGCACCATCCCCAACGACGCCATTTTGATCGTGCCGCAAAGAGGGTGATTCGAATCAACAAAATTTTTTATCCTATATTCTCCATCGCCGTAGTCAAGCTACCGCAAAGATAAAGGGTCTAGGTCGAACACGGGGATGGGTTTTCATCCCACAAATGATTTGTATCATGATTCAAAAATGGTGAGACTTTGTTTGATTTTCGATTTGCATTAAAAGTGTTGAGTTGCGTCACCGTATTAACCGAAATAACTTAAAATGAAGTGTGTAAATGGTGACCTCAAGGCTCGTCACTAGCTTGATAAAACGGGGTTAAGGTGTCCTCGGTCATTTCTCGCATTAGGGCAAATGACATATGTAGTCATAACCAAACCGATCTTTGTTTAGCTTTAAAATAACCCTTAAAACACTTATTTGAGTTAAACAAATAATTTGTGCATTTAATGATTTGTCAAGAAATTCTCGTAGATAAAATAAAAAAAAATTATTTAAGCCGATTAAAAACAAAATAAATAAGTAACAAAACCTAAAATAATAACAATAAAAATTAATATTAAAATTAGAATACTAATATGAAATTTACAAACGGAAATTACTAAAAATAGTCAAAGTGAAAGTTAAACAATTCTAAGCAAAAATCAAAAAATTTCGAGTCGCAATTTGCCTCAAGGACACCAAACCAGCCTGGGCTTCATCGATTCACACTCATGGAGGGTCAAGGAGGAGGAGCTCCTAACCCCGCAATGGCAGCCGCAAATTCTCCATGCTTGGTCCATTCTTGTTGATTTTTCTCTCATCAAGGATTTTAAGGACTAATTGCTCAGAGTGGTGATCGATGATTAATTTTTAAACAAATCGTCTTGATTAATTTTGATAAATATGATCTGATTTATATTAGATTTACTATAGATTCGCATCACTCTCTTTCTCAACACCTTCCACTAGCTTTGTGCTTCAGACTCAAGTGAAATATGTTGAGCTCCAAATGTCATGCTGCCAAACGCGGAGTCGCATTACTCCATTTCTAAGAATTGGATGATTGCATTAAGAAGTACAAAATGATCTCTCCCTGTGATATCATACATGATTGGCCCACTTGCGATTGGCTCAAGATCAAGCACTACAAAGTCTACCTGTAGAATTTGTCTACTTTTACCAAGACATCTCTCAACTATTCCCTTAGGAATCTTCACCACCACACTAATGACAAAGTGATGCTGGTATGCTTGAGCTCCCCTAAACCTAATTGCTTATACACTGAGTATGCGTAGGTTCACACCGCCCCTAAATCTAGCAAAGGCTTTGTCTCGTAAGTGTGTTCCTCCAATGTCGACTGAAATTGCTGATCTCACGTCCCGATTCCCGGCCCGACCTGACACGGATCCAACTCCCGGCTTCGGTGCGAAACCATACTGACTTAATTGAATTTTTTTTTTTTTTTTTTATACAAACAATTTTTCATAACCAACAATCATTTACATTTACTAATGAACTACCACCGAGTGGTATCCATTAAAGTTTATACACACATACTAAGTCCCATTTACTTCTATACAAATTCATATCTAAAAACAAAACATCGAGATCGAGGAATGCAAAGGTCGGTGAGCACCTATCTCTGAGATGGCCCGTACCACTGGTGTGGAATGTCATGTCCTCTTTATCTCCTCTTCACCTACACCCGATTGAACACCCGCATGCTTCACGCTAGCCGTGGAACATATAGACAAGAACGACTAATAACAATAATCGCCATCACTATCTTTTACTTTTATCATGCATATATCTAAGTCTATTCTCTATGTGACTTCTAACTCATCTCATTTTATACATGTAGATTTCTGCCTTTTCGCATTCCATATCATTATCTTATTCGTATTACTTCCATGTATCGTCTTTTACAAGTTTTCAATTCATATCTTCTATACATGTATGTCATATTAGGATCATATATTCAAAACAAACTTATACTTATACAATGGTAAATCGAAACGTATCAAGTCATATTAAATACATATCAATAATCAACTAATACTACTCCATATTAGACTTTATCGTTATCACGGCCGGCTTATTAATCAACTCCCTTTAGAAATTACATTTCATGATCCGGGATGCCCGTTAAACTTTTTGTTTTCGCTTTTATTAAATTTTCATTTTTAGTAACGCGAATTCGAATCCCCGACGGACCTTGGCCAAGGATCTAGATGGAGCTCCTATTATCCGAATGCTTTCAATTAAAACATTTATTTGCCTTATTAAATTTTTATTTTTAAAAGTGTCATGCATCCAACTCACTTGACCTGCTGATGATCCAAGCCGGAGCCCTAAGCATCCGACATTTTCACTATCTTTCCAAAACATGTCATGGAAAGAGTTCTATTTCGTGACCTTTTTTAATTAAGCGAAAGCACTTTTCTCGGGCAATCCTAATAGACCATTTACAAATTCAAAAGACCTATAACTTTCACACTTAATAACATGCATTTACAAAATAATGCCATTTTATCCACATAAACTCATGCTACTAATTTTCGTATGTCATTTTACACATCATTTATAATATCAAATGACATGCATTTTCACTGCAATAATCTAATTCACAATTCAATTTATGAGATTTAAGCATACACATAAAAATCCCATTTACACTCGTCATTGCTGGTTATTTCACTTTGACTATTTAATTCACATTTCTTACGGATTCCGGCGACGAATCCCGCCTATCATCATTCCTAATGTGCCTACACATTTTACAATCGGTTCCATCACACGGATGCCGTTTAAGTGCACCCCGATGTGGTATTACTTATTCGTTCTTCCATCATGACGGATGCCGCTGGGCGCACCCCACATCGCGGTATCAATTATTCTGCCTCCCATCATGCCGATACCGCTTAGTGCACCTTACACGTGGTATCACTTATTCGTTCCCATCATGCCGATGCCGCTTGGTGCACCCCGACACGTGGTATCAATTAAATGTCATACGCCATCAAGACGGATCCAGCTTGTAACTCAGTGGCATTTCTTCAATGCCATACGCCATCAGCCACGATGCCGATCGCGCATCCCGCCAAGTGACATCGATAATTTAGGTGCCTTCGCGGACGGATGCCGCTTGCGCATCCCGTCAAAGCGCTCATTCTTCATATCATTCAATTACATTTACGACGGATTCGCTTTAATGGATCCTTGCCTCTTTATTATTATTCATTTCATTCAGCTTTTCGAATACATTTCGACATATTCACTGTGATTCACATTTATGACTGGACTCGCTTCATGAATCTCGTCCTATTATCATTCACATTCTATTCGGTTTTCAAATATCACATTTCAATTCTCATAATCACTTTCAGACATCTTTTCAAAGATATACTAATCTATGTACATTATTTTCATAAACTCATCTCACATTTTCATTCACGTATACTCATTCATGTATACTCATTCATACTTACTTACGTATACTATTCACGTATACTCATTCCATGCCACCATCCACATTTCATTCATATGTATACTATTCCATGCATACTCATTCATAAATTCATTTAATGTATACTTATCACTATAGTCATTCATAAATACTCATTCACATATTCACTCATGTATACTTATTCATGTATACTTCTATCATTTGTTATCATTTTCATGTTATATGTGATAATAATCATATATCACTTAACCACATTATGTGTTCATGACACATTGCCTCTCATGTTCACAATCATGTTTCAATTCATTTTCTTTTTCATTTTCCATAATCATTTTCTATGTTTCATGAAATACATCTTTACAAATTCTCATTTTCTACATTTTCCTTGTTTCATGCCTATTACATATGGCACTTCATATTCTTGTGGCTATGATGTATGTGGAATCACACCTCATTCATATGGTTCTTATTCCTCTATAACCTACTTCACTTAGGAAGTGAATCAATCCAATCGATCATCCAAATCCAGTTATGGCATTTTCATGCCAACTAGCCTGGCTAACGATTACCTCGGGACTGTTTGTATCACTCATTTTTCCGGGGTCTTAACTTCATATTTTGACACTAGGTCCTTGTAATTATTTGCAACTTAAGGTTCTGGTTCTATTCCAACTGAATCACCCACCCTAACAATCGAAACCTCGCTACGCCTGAAACAACCCGGACTTCTCTATGTTCAACACTGAAACCAGAATTTGTTTGCACATAACTCACTCTCGAGTGGATTTTTGGGCCACTTAGAGTCATAATTTGACGATATCTATTTCTATATGGATGGTTGACCTTGAAGTCTATTTTAATTGGCCACTTGAATCTCTCAAATCGGATACAAAATGAGCAATTTAAGGCCACAATACGAAAACTGGTCAAAACTGAAAATGTAACAAGGTCAGACAGTGACATCAATTCAGATCGTACAAGTCAGCTAAAACGACTTAACCGAAATTGTACTGGTACATGTTCAAGTTGTACTCCGTACATGTCACCCGAAATGCCCAAAATGTGTGTTTTTCTCCTTTTCCATATTTTTGATCCCCAATTCAACTCTATACCTCAAACACACATCAAAACCATTTCAAATTCACTTCAAATTCTTTTCCATTCAATTCATCTTCACTTCATGTCTTTCTTTCAAACTCTTTCTATGAATTCCTTCAAAATCATTCTAATATGGTCACAACACTCATATAAACTAAATATGATGATTATTTAGGCTTATTCCTTAAACTCCTAGCTCAATTACTTGTTATTTAACATGTATCAATCATTAAGAGAAGATTTTATACGTATCTTGAGCCATTTAGAGTTTTTCCAACCCTACCTTCAATAAAATTGATTAGGAAAACTTAACAAACCCTAGATTTGAAACTCAAACTTTCTAGAATCCCATACAAATCCATGTGACCACACAAACCCAAGTTCCATACTCAAGGTTAGTAGTTCCATACCTGGAGTCACTCGCTTGCTCTTTTCTTGTTCCTCTTCCTCTTCTCTTCTCCTCCTCCTTCACGATTTTTTCTCCCTTCAAATGAGACCAACTTTGGGTCTTTAAACCCATATTTGTTAAGGCCATGTTTGGCTCCTCCAAATAAAACTTTACTTTTGGGTTAACTTTCTTATTTGCTTTTAAGCCCATAACTCCTTCCTCGTTTATAATTAAATTTTTCCTTTATTTCCTCGCCTCAAATCTTCTTAATCCATGTCTGCCCCCTTGGACAAATTACAATTTTGTCCTTAAGTTTTGTAACTTTCCGGGTCTCTCATTTCCGTGGTTCGCATTTAACTCACGAAACAATCAAATTATACTTACAAAATACCCTAAACAAGTCCGATAACTACTAAGGTATATTTCGGGGTGTCACAATCCTGGATCCTTGTATTTGACTGGGGTCTTGCTCTAGATTATGGCACTGACTTGCTCGATTAGGAAGGCCTTCTTTTCAATGCCTAACCTTTTCTTGACTGTGCACAGGTCCTTTAAGAACTTTGCATAAGTTGGGACTTGCTTAATCATGTCGAGCAGTGGAATGTTTTACCTTAACTCATTTTAGCACTTCCCAAATTTCAGCCGGCTCGATTTTCTGCCTCTCAAAGCTGGGGAAATGGCTTTTCTTCACAAACTGGATCCTCACCGTCTCTTACCTTCCAAGCCTCACCCTTTTCTTGCATACTCAAGTAGCTCATGTGCACTGTCGCTTATCTCTTTCCACTTCGCAGTGATTACGGCTTTCTACTCATCCATCCCCGATTGTCGGATGAATCCACTTATAGACCCTTTGGATTAGGTAATGTTTGGGAAGGGAACCTTTCCCTGCACTCCAGCCAGATTGTTGATTTTGTGATCGAATACCGCAGTTGTCAATTTTCCGATTAAGATCAGCTTCCTAGTCATCTATCTTTCTTTGTTCAAGGTACTTTATACAAGATCAATTCTTTGTGCCAATTGCATATTTATCCTTTGCCTCCACAAAATTGCCTACCACCTTGCCTAAATTCAATATAGCTTGCTCAATAGAGAAGTGGATGATGTCATCGTGGGTCGAGATAAGGAACCAAACTGTTGTTCGGGCACTGTAAAGGCTACAGGTGTGTGGACCTTAGGTTCTTATAGTTAGGGTGATTCTTCCAATTAAATTGTATGTGTTATCAGATAAGTATCTGGTTGTGGCTTGTATTAGCCCACCGCATTAGCATGTTCGACATCAAATCCTTCACTAACGGGGCACTGATAGTTTTCTCCCGACGGACAGCTGGTTGACAATTGATAAGGGTCAGTCTGTGCGCATTTTCGCCTCACCGTCGCATCATGGTTTCCTTCCTCTCTAGCCTCCACCTTCCTAGCTAGGTTGAGATTTTTGATTTTTATTTCCATGTCCTTCTCGAAAGTAAAATTCCTCCCTTCGTGTCGAGGGCCTCATTTTCCATCTCTCTCAAGTTTGTCTACTCCCAACCCTTGGAAGTTTAGCCACATAATCTGAAATCCATAGCTTCCATCCTGATGCTTGCCCGGAAAGTCACCTCCACACATGGTTTCTAGTAGTTGCTTCATGGCAGGTGACATACCATTGTAGAAATGATTCACTAACATCCATGTATCAAAACCATGGTGTGGACATGCATTGATGGTCTCTATGAATGATTAGTGCCCAAAAAGTGCTATTTTGAACCCAATTTATTATAGGTTTTGAGTGCTTTTTGTATACTAATCATTCTAATTAACCCGATTTTCACATTAAGGTCCCTACTATTTTATTGATCGCATTTTGTGGCAAATTTGCGCTTTTGTGAGCTAATTATGCTTGTCGAGTCGATCCAAGCACCTAAGAACGAATAAACTCAGCATTTCAAATCAAAGATCGTAAGGAAAGAAGGGCAAAATGTGAAGAAAACACCACTGTGTGAAAGCTTCTCGCGAGCATCAGACACGCCCAAAGATCGTGAATCCCTGCAGCTCGTTTCTCCCGCTGCATTTCACGCACTTTCGCTTTTGCTACAATTTTGGTTTTTCTCATTTCCACCCCGCTTTATTCACTTCTTATGTTTGGATTGGATGGTACTACCTAGTTTGTAAGGCTACATAAGCCATTTGTATACACGGCAGGGGACGGATTTTTTGTCAGAATAAAGGTAGGTCAGTTCTCCCGCTTTTCCCTTTTCTCTCATTTTCTCTCCCTTTCTCGGCTACCAAACACTCTGAGGATGACAACTCGTAGGATGGCTGGCTAGGCCTCTTCCCCTCAAGAGGAGGGTCATAATAGGGTTTGGAGGTAACGCACGGTCCTCTCTGCTTTCTTTAACGCACCTGTTTTTAGCTTTGTCCCGTCTCACTTAGGTTAAAAACTTTAAGCATGCTCTCTTTAATGTATTCTGCAAGCTTTCTTTTCGGGGTTCAATGGATACTTCATTAGATCCACCGAGGCTCAGTTAGTTGTCCCCTGCTAGTTATCGAGTAGGGTTTTGAGATGTGTTTTCACTTAGAAACATTTATGCCCATTTAAATGCAAGCCTAAAAAGGAAAATCATAGGTTTAGTTTTTAAAGCTAAATGAAGATCCGGTTCGAAATGGCTATATTTCATGCTCCCAACGTTAGGAAGCAAGAAGACCCGAGGACATGTTAGCGTCTCTAAAAACCCTAAACCCAGTGGCCCGAGACTCAAGGAGTTCTTTTCTTATTTTTCTTCATTTTATTTTCATGAACCCCAAAACTCACTGCTTTTAATCAAACCTGAAAATCCAAATTTAATTCCACCATTTTTGACTTCACTCCAACCATTTGTACGAAGAAAACCCATCCTTGTTCGACCTTGTAATCACTATACTCGTTAGCGCAGAAATTTTGACTACTCAAAGAGGAGGAATATAGGATATAAATTTTGTTGATTCCGATCACCCTAATTGGCACGAATCAAACTCGCTGTCGGGGATGGTGCCTGCTTACTCCGACGAAGTCGGTGGGAACACTCTCAGATCCTCATCACAAGTTTTGGTGAATTTATTTTATATTTCATTGTCATTTTTTTATATTTTATTTTCATTTCATTAAAAAAAAAAAAAAAAAAAAAAGAGTCACAGAATTTTTTTTCCTTTGAGCCTGTGTCTCGCCTGCTTGTCAGAATCCATTTTCAATGGGTTAAAAATCTACAAGCAGCATGTGTTCAAAGGGGTTTGAATCAGGACCAAATGGAAGAAGGAGAACAATAAAGGAGTAAATTCTACGGAGAGTAACCCTAGAGCATATATGACAATGAGGGACTACAGAACCTTCCATGGCTACAAGAATCAGAGAGAAATCAAACCTATATAGGTCTTATGAGGGGAATATAGAAGGACCAATGGACGAGTGCAACTGTCTATAATGTTCCCTCAACTCTATATACCTCCCGCTCTGGGTCAACAGCGCTTCATTTACCTCAACTTCCCAGCAGCAACAACCACCACCCTTACATCCCCTGCTCATCAAGCCATCCTCGAATTTGAGCAAACAAGTGGACAATTTCACAGAGGATATTGTACAGTTGACTCGTCTGTGTCAATCAAGAACCGATACAAGAGAGAGATCCTTCTTGAACAAGAAATCGATAGGTTCCAGTTTAAATTGATCAAAATCGACATCCCGCAGAATCCATCTCAAAGCTCACCAATCGCCTTGTTCATCAAGAGGAGGACAACTGAATAAGAGTGCTCGACCGACACTATCAGGTAAACAAGCTCAATCATAGGAGGAATTGAAAGAGGAACCAGCAAGATCCTCCGAGGAACTGCGGTGGTGCCCCACACCATGTGTGCATGGCCATGGAAAAGGAAGAAGGAACCTCCCAATGCCGACCGAGGAGGGTGAACTTGAAAGGAAGAAATGGAAGAGCCCCCATCGCTTATTCACTAAAGCCACCTACAACCGATTGCCAAGAAGACTCCCTGATCTTAGTCTTCATACTGCCCATGCCTGCAGCACAATCCACACCAAAAGACACCCACCACAAAGGCCACCCCATCACCGGCCAGGTTGCAAAACATTAGGAAATTAGTGGCCTTCTCAGATAAAATTTGGCCACTACACAAAGATGTATACCGCCTACATTGCATGGCACAATGCTGTCTCAAAAGTCTGCCTTGAGTTTGAGCACTAATCACTGCATTTCTAAGCTCTACTTTTGTTTTAATTTTTCTTGTTTGTTTTATTTTATCGTATTTTATTTTGATTTCAAGTAATTTTTCTTCTTAGGTTTTATCTAATTTTTAGTTAATTTATGTTTTAAATTAATTTTTGCTTTTTCTTCAAATTGGATCCTAATTTCTTTTCTTGTGTTAATTTTTGCGAGTTTGTGTTCAAATTTTGGAAGCGAAATGCAATTTTGAAACACGGAATGAAGAAATCAGCCCAGCGGGAGGCTTGGCGAGAATTTTGCGACAATAGCAGAAAATTTTCGCGGTGTAGCGAAATGAAAAAAAATTGTATATAGCGAAAATTGGGCAAAATTTTTTAGCTAGCTAGCTGAAAATTTCGCGACTAGCGAAAAATCACAGCTTTTAAGCTAAAAAGACAAAATTGCAACAGTGTTCTAATTTTTTTTTTATTATTTAAAAAAAAAAACGTTTGTTTTTTTTATATATATTATTTTTATTTAAAAAAAATTTTTTTCTTTATTTTTATATATATTATTTTTATTTAAAAAAAAATAAAAAATTTTGTCTCTCAACAAAAAAAAATATATAAATAAATAAAAAAATAAAAAAAATTTAAAAAAAAATGTTTTTATTTTTATTTTTATTATTATATTATTTTATTTTTATTTTTATTTATTAATTATTTTATTTGATTTTTCAAAAAAAAAAAAAAATCAAAAAAATCAAAAAAAATTCGCTAGCACATTAATTTTCATTTAGCTGCTTGAAAATTTCGCTAGTAGCGAAATTTTTCAACTATGAATTTGATTTTTGCATACGAATTTTGTTTTATTTCGTAACTTAAATCGAACTCCATTTTGAAAGTTCTTAGTGCGGATTGGAAAGCTTAGAGAGTGTAGAATCGAGATATGGCCATAAGAAAACATTTCTGAGATTATTATGAAAGTGTAATTTAAAATGCTCAGCGGTCACTTTTTCCTCTCTTTCTTCTCCTAACTTGTTTATTTGAAGCCCAAACGAATTGAATAAGGTGTCGATGAAAACTGCAGTTTCTATCCAGCAATGATCACATCTCATCAAGGAGGTAACACTTCCTTCTCTAATTTTCCAATCCGAGCCCCATTTTGGACACCGAGATGTTTGGGTTGGGGGGGAGAGTTAGCAAAGAAAGTGGCTTTTGCATTTATGTTTTGTTATTATTTTGTGTAAGCCCATTTTGTGATGTTCAGTGGCTTGTTGGGTTCTCTTTCTATAAAGCTGTTATACCATACAGCTTACTTTTTCAAAATCTGGACCCATTTTGCAATCAAATTTTTGTGGTTTGCCTAACTGAAATTTGGAAGAATTTATACTTTGTCAATTCTATTGATGCTAGATTGGTTCCATGCTTGGTTGAGTGAATGATTAAAGTTGAATTCTTATTGATTTCGACCTTTTCCTGCCTTTAGGTAACCACATAACGAGCACATTAGGTTTGATGATGAGAATTTGAAAAGCTACGCGGCCTCATACTTTACTTTGCATAACTTTAGTTTTCATTGTGTAGCTAATAGGTTAAGGACCCCTGTGGAAAGAAAAAGATACGAAAGAAGAAAAGAAAAGAATAAAAATTGCAGCTTTGCCTTGAAAACGACGGTCAGAGGGTATATGGCCCAACTTTAAAGCCGGTGCCCCCAAGCCTTCAACGGTTGAAGTCACCCAGGCTTAATTGTTTGTTATGGGTGGATGGGTGGAGTTTAGCAAGTTGTAGGTGCTGGAGTCTCGAAATCATTCGAAGTTCGGGTGAAATCCCGGAAAGAGTTTGTGGTGAAGATCCTTGTGACTTGGTGCCACTGGTATAGTGGTTGGGAGTCATCGGTGGGGCACTGTTATGGACTTTGGTGAAGTCGATTCCTCGACATTGCACCACAAGCATAAAAGAATTGTGGAATAAGAGGTGGGTCTTGATCCCCCATTTAGGTTGATTAGCATACTAGGTCGTGGTAGTAGCTAGGTTGGGGGAGAGTGCGGAGTTTAGCGATTTATTGTGGCTGATAAACTAAGCGAGTTGAATTTAATTGGAAGTTTCGGGTTGAGTCATCGAGAAGGAATCTCTTTTGACACTCAATTTTGTATGGCATTCATTCTCGAGAATGGTTATTGGACAAGGCTTTGATGATTTTACTTAGGGTTAGGCGTACTTCTTCCACTGACCTTTTGAGCGCAACCTTTTGTAACATAATTTTGTTATCGTTTTGTATGCTCTTTCTTTCTTTCTTTCTTTCATTGCTAAGGGGTATGATGTGTGGGTTAGGGGTGTGATTAGTGCCCAGTGTTATTTTGAACCCTATTTATTATAGGTTTTGAGTGCTTTTTGTATACTAATCATTCTAATTAACGAATTTTCACATTAAGGTCACACTATTTTATTGATCGCATTTTACAGCGACCAAATTTTGCGGTTTTGTGAGCTAATTATCTTTGAAATTGTTTGAGTCGATCAAGCACGAAGAATTCTAATTAAGTGTTTCAATCAAAGATCGGAAGGAAAGAAGAGTGAAATGTGAAGAAAACACCAGCTGCGAGAGCTTCTCAAGCGAGAGCAACGCACGAGCTCGACACTTGTGCATCCTGCAGCCCCCTGTTCTTCTGCATTTCACGCACTTTTTGTTTTTGCTTTAATTTTGGTTTCTCATTTCTACCCTTGTTTTATTCACTTATGTTTGGATTGGATTAATTTACTTCCGCCCAGTTTTGTAGAAATTTACATAAGCCATTTGTATACAAGGTAGAGGAATGATTTTCTTTGTAAATAAATTAGGGCTCGGTTCTCGGATTTTCCCTTTTCTCTCATTTCTCTCCCTTTCTCGGCTACGAAACCTCCTGCGAGGATGACAACTCAGAGGATGGTTAACTAGGCCCTCTTCCCCCTTGTGAAGAGGAGGGTTGGCTAGGGTTTGGAGGGTGCATACGGTCCTCTGTTTTACTTATACGCATTTTGGTTGTTTAAGTTCTTGCTTCTCACTTAGGTTAAAATCTCTTAAGCATGCTCTCTCTAATGTGTGTTGGCAAGCTTTTTTGGGTTAAATGGATACTTTCATTAGATCCATTGAGGCTGGTCAGTGTCTCTGCTAGTTATCGTGGAGTAGGGTTTTGGGAATGTGTTTTCCTTTAATTAGGAACATTTATGCCCAATTAAATGCTATGTTTCAAGGGAAAATCCTTAGGGTTTAGTTTTTTTAAAAGCTAAATATGAAGATCGGGTTCGGAAATGACTATATGTCATGCTCCCAGCCTTGAGGAAAAGAAGACCCAGGACATGTTAGTTGCCACAAAAACCTGACGGTGGCACGAGACTTGAGGAGTTCTTTTCTTATTTTCTTCATTTTATTTTCAGTTTAAACCCCAACCTCAGCATTTTAATCAAACACGAAAATCCAAATTTAATTAACCATTTTGACTTCACTCAAATCATTTTATGCGAAAACCCATCTGTGTTCGACCCTAGACCACTATCTTTGCGTGCTTGACTACGGCGGTAGGAGAGAATATAGGATATAAATTTTGTTGATTCAGGATCACCCTCTTTGTGCCTGAATCAATGAACCTCCAACCTTGATAAAATTTCTCATTGTCATAGAAGTAGAAATTAAGTGTAGATCTGTCTCTTCAAACTGTTGGTCTTTGTTGCACTGAAGAATTTCTTCAAAAATTCATCTTGAAGATCGGCCCAATTTCTAATCGTTCTTGGCCTTAGTGAATTGAGCCATATTTTGGCTTTGTCCTTGAGGGTTAGCAGAATGCCTTGACTTGACAATTCCATGTCGGTTATACCCTCCTTAAAAAGTTATTGCATACTTCCTCAAAATCCATATATGTGAATATGGATTTTCATTTCCATACCATGAAATGTGGGAAGCGGGGAGCGCAGATAGGGTCTCAGCGCTACATCCTCGGCGGGAGGTATGATGCGGGAAGAACCTTTCACCAGGAGGGTGTATGTGATCCCTCATCGACCCAGTATCTTTGTTGGATTCATGGGGGGTGCTTGTTGACTCTACTGTTCCTCAGGCAGGGGATCCCATTTAATCCTTTATTTTCCTTTAGTTTCACGACCTTGCTGTGGTGCACTCCTCTTCTTGATCTACGATATCCCATTCAGGTGTTGCATAAGCACACGCATTAACAAAATGAGAAACAAGAGGAACAAAAAACTTAAACTTGCGAAAAAATCGGTGTTGGCTAGAACAATATTGTAAAAATAAAACGGTCACGATATTGCCCAGTGAAGAAAACTTGCAGTTCTGCACATAATCAAAGGACTCAAGGTCACGACACTTGTAATGTGGATTACAAGTACACATCAACTCATCATAGTAGTTTGGCACCATCCACGGCAGTGGGTGCCATTTGATTGTTCATGTGGGGTGATCCAGGATAACAATATTTTGTTTCCTATGTTCCTCCTCACTAGTAGTCAAGCTCTTGCTTAGTATAGCGATCTAGAATTAGAACACGGGGATGGGTTTCATCCCACGAATGATTTGCATCAGGTGATGGAAAATGGTGAGACTTTGTTTAGTTGCAAGATTTGTTTAAAAAACGAGGGAGATTGTGCATTCAGTTACTTGATGTAAGCAATTGAAAGTGTGAAATGGTAACCTTGAAGGCTTGGGTGCTAGCTTGATAACATGGGGGTATTGAAGTGTCCTCGGGTTATTTGCTGTTAGGCAGTAGTATATAGTCAGCCCAAAACCCGAATCATTGTTTAGCTATAAAACCTAACCTAAACCCTCCCCATTTGAGTCAGCAAGTACTAAGCATTCAAAGTCCCATTCGGGTTTGAAACCCTAGCATTTAACCTCATTTCCATGGCTCGTAAATGACATCTAAAGAATGTGGGTGCATACACCATTAAGAATGCCTTTGAACCTAAAACATGGCAAGTATTGACGAAGAAAAGACGGTAAATAGCATTAAACCCTAGTTTTGGAAAGTATGGAACCATAAATGCAGTACTGTAACATTTTAAAGCTTGAGGACAACACAGGAAGCCTAAAACCAAGCTAGGACCCCTCCTCTTAAAGGCATGGAGGCTTAGCGAAGCATCCGCCAGTTGTCATCCTCGAGAGGTGTGTGTTTGGTAGCGAAAATGAGGAAGAAGGAGAGAAGAGAGCAAAGTAAACCTAAAATGAAAAGCTGCGGGAAACTGTATTAATGGAAAAAGTTCCTTAGGGTTACAAAGTTGAGGGGCTTATATAGCCACATGGTGTGAAATGACAAAATTACCTAAAATGTAAGAAATTCTGATAGGGACAAGATGGTAATATATCAAACGTGGTCGTTTGGAATCAAAAAACACGAACAAATTTGAGCAATTTTATTTATCTGTGAAATTTCGGCTAGTATAGCGAAATTTATTGTGTAAGCGAGAAATTCTTAACTGTAGCCTGAGAGCGAAATTGAGAATTTTAAGCTAGCAACAGTAAATTTAAGCTGGCTAACAAATTTTCGCTAGCCTAAGCGAAAATTTTCACCTCTGTAAAATTTCGCTAGGATTACGAAATTTTCGCAATCATGGCTAAAATCCCTGGTTTGTTCCTGCTTCTCTGTTTTGCTACTGCATCACTTCCTGCACTTTTTATTCATCACTTTGCCTTCAATTCTTCACTGCATCTTAACATTTCATACTTCATTTCGGTGAAATCATCGAGAGATTCTCGCATTCGACGATAAAGAAGCGAGCTTGTGAAGTTCCCAAGACCAGCGAACTATCCCAGAAACAATCTAGGCTCGTCCGAGAAGCACTAAGTGGACATGCATGACAATTGGCAATTCATATGATTAGTGCGCAAAAAGCACTCAAAACCTATCTTAAATAGGGCTCAAAATATACTTTTGGGAGCCTTAATCAACTCTCCTTATTAGATCTTTACTATCTGGGATAGAATCCTTTCATCAGATTAAGGAGAAATCCCTTATCAACTAAATTGATATATCATACAACTATCCTCACACCATGACTAAGTTAGTGATCTATCGAAGTAATCTTTCAAAGTTCATTAGTTCAATAATATTAGTCTACCATACCCCAAGTAACTGCTCCGTACTCTCAGGAAGTTCCATCTCTTTGTCACTCGAGGAGGGCTTCATGATCGAGAAGCAAGATGAGTCCTTTTACGGAGTGCAATTACTAATATTCTAAGCGAGTAGGTTCAGAACAATACCAATACAAAATAAATTCAAGATTTTGAGCTATGACAATTTTTTTTTACATTGGTGATACTTGATAATGAACATTCGATCTAATCCTAGAGGGAGCGTAGTCTTTCAAATCTGGTTTACAAATAACAGTGACTAACTGATTAGGAAAATTCACTAACATTGCAAGCAAACTGAAATAAATGAACTCTAGAAAATTTCCAAATTCAATTAAGTCAGACAGTAATGAAAACTGAAATTTTTATAGTGAACCCAACTCAAAACTTCACACTAGATCATTGCTCAATCCCAAAAAGAACTAACTGAAATGTTAATCTAAAATAACCTGAAAGAAAAGAAAAATAAAAGAAAATTAATATACAAAGGAGTTCCAGCTACCCAAAAGTCCTTGGTTTGGCGGAAGTTGCTCATAGTGCCCTAGATGCGTCTATTTATAGATTTTCAAATGATAGGCAGCCCTTATATGTTGAAATTATGGATCCCCAAAAATTTTGGCCCAATTGACTACTTTGTTGCGACATAGAAATTTTTGTCGCGACAAAGTTCTCATCTTTGTCCATCAACTCTTGTCGTGGTGTACAATTTTCGTCGCGACATATTTTCATGCTTTCTTCTGGAATTCTATCCACGACATAATTTGGAAATGTTGCGACATAGTTCTGCTAAGGTTATCTAGTCTTTTTCGCGACATGAGTGTCTTGTGTCATGACATAAAAACTTTGTTGCAACACAACTTGTCATTTTCTATTGCTTCTGAATTATGTCACAACATAAATTTCTTTGTCACGACAAAACTTCTTGTCTTTCAGCCTTGCTCTATGTTGTGACATAAGTTTGAAATGTCGCAACATAAAATACACTATCGCCACAGTCTTTTATTCTCTCATCTTCATCTTCTATTACGACATAGTTTTCTTTTGTCGCGACAAAATTCTCTACCTCTAGCTCTTCACTTTGTTGCAACATTCTTTGCTATGTTGCAACATACTTTTGTGGTTCTTCTCAATCTCTATCACGATAGAGTTTCTTATCATTGCGTAGATTACGTTGTTCTGCGTGGACTTTTACTGTCACGATGAAGCAAAGTCATCTATTTTGATCCGTTTCGATTAATTTTTTATATTAAAGGCCAGTTTATATGCGAGAATGCGGAGATAAGCTTCACCAAATTTACGTGCGGCGGGAAATCCCAGAAGCGAAATTGCAGTAAAAGGAGCGGAATGTAGCGGGCTTGGGCGATATAATGGGATGAAGCGGGTGGGCACGAAACGATGCATAGAGATGAAAAAGGACCCGGATGTGTGGCTTCAGCCTTGTCAGAAATGCGTATTCGGGTTACATCGGTAAAACTCAGTCGCGAATGAAGCTTAATTGAAAACAAAATGAAATTTGGGAGTAAAAGAAACTCAAAAGTTAAACAACGGGAATTGAAGAAGAAGAAGACATGATATCGCGACATCACGGATGAAATCGCGACATCAACCTTTATCGAAGCGGTCGCGACACAGGTTTACAAGGAGAAAGTTGTCGCGATGACAATTCCACGAGAAGATAGGGTTGCGACGACTGCACGGTTGTCATTACGTCAATGCAGACTTGAGGTGCGAGCGACATCGAGGGTTGTCGCGGCGGTAGTATGCGAGATGGAAGTCAGCGACAGCACACCGGGCTATCGCGACATCGGTACGCAGGACGGAAAAGATTCGCGGCGTCGATGGGCTGTCGCGGCGTGAGTTTCAATGAAAGAGGTCGCGGCGAATTAGGTGTCGAGACACCGGCCTCACTTAAGACATGTCAGCGGCTACATAGAAGGCTCCTGCTGACGGGGCTGCGACGAAGCGAGAGGTCGCGAGGCTCGATGTCGCGACGATGCTCCCGATCTATTGGGCGATTGACTAAGGTGAAATGCGTCGAAATTAGGGCCCGACTTGAGCCACATAAATACGAAGTACGCTACGAAGAAACTTCGGCTCTTGGCGACTTGAAGAGAGATCTGGGTTCTTGAGAAGGCTCTTTGTATTTTATTTTTCTTTATTTTCTTCGTTTTCTTTCCATTTTATTTTAGATTAGATTAGTTTGTATTTCATTCTCATTTGGATTCGACGTTAGCTATAAGTTGGGTGAATGCGATTTATATTTCTTCAAATTCTTGTGCGGTTGTTTGAATTCCCGGACAAATTTTGGGATTTCAAACACCCGAGTTGCCGATTCTGGTGGTTTCTTGATCGACAAGCCAGTGTAATGGTATGTCAGTGATTTAGAAACCAGCTTCCATTGAATTGGCGTTATTGTCGAAATTATCTTTCTGTAGTATTTTATTCATTATGGTGAACGGATAATGTCCGACTTCTTTGGTTTGCTTGTTTCTGAATTGATCGACACGTCGGTCTCCTATGCCCATAACGAGATTTTTCCGACTCACGATTTCGAGGGGCCTGGAGTGACACATAGGCATTCGAGTAGGAACAATTTCGGGAAGGTATATGAACACGATATTCTTGTCACAATGTGCTCTGTACATAGAAATTAATACATCCTCTTCTCGCATGCAGAGATGAGTTGAGTGAGTTATTAATTTAGAGTATCACGGAAAGTTCACCTCAATTCGAGATAGTGGTCGATCCGGGTGTTAGCAAGGATCTAATCGGAAAGAGTAAGTTCTAATTTTGAGGATGAGGTACCGGTATAGTGCGAGCCTCTGTGATGACTATATTTAAGGGCTCGGGTTTGCGGAGTCCATGTTGTGGGTATGAAGTATTGAAAGAAAAAATACCCAGGCAAGTACACTAGATTTAAAAGTAGTCATCTCACCCACAGTGTTCGAGAGAAACAGTTAAGGTGAGATGATTAACGGTGTGGTTTGGAGAGATCCAGTCACACTATCTTATTCCTTAGACTAGTTTTAAAATCTGAAGTTCAGAAAGCAAAAGTTATAGTACAGGCTGTAGGAATTGATTCTTCACAATAGCCGATTATTCAATGGTTTCTTTAGAGATAACTGTTCAATCTAAATTTGCTATTTTAATATTTCAATATTCAATTCATTTGTTATTCATTCATTTTCTTTACATCATTATCTTGGGCTTTCAAAGCAAAATCCCGATATCATATTATCGTCAAATAATATGGAGTTTAAGTAGTTGGGGTAGTTGATTGAAAAAATGCTTGAGATCTCTGTGGGATCGTCTCTGGACTTAAATCAATTTACTACTTGTTCGTCATTGCACTGCGATATCTTGGATCAAAACCACAAAGAAAATGGTTTACTCTTTACAAAATATCTTTTAATCAACACTATAGCTAAAGAAACTCACACTCAAGTTTAATGGTTTATTTACTGAGGATTAGACAATAGTCCTTGGGTAATAAGTCATAAATTTGAATAGGTGTTTTGATCCATATCAATTCATAGAAGTGGTCAACAAGTTTTATGGCGCAGTTTTTCCAAAGATTAGATAATAGTCCTTGATTGTGTTATGAACTTGTGAACATACTCTGATCCGGTCAACAAGTTTATTGGCGCCATTGCTAGGGATTAGACAATAGTTCTTTGGTGATGGCTGTCATAAATTTGTGTACGTAGATGGGTCCGATCAACAAGGTTTTATGGCGGATTCTTGGTCGAAAAGAATTTAGTAGATGATACGAGAGAAAGAAGGAATGCTAATTTAGACATTTAAAAAACGAACAAAAATAGTTTTTCAATGCGATGGTTATTTTCAATACTAACTTTAACAAGCCATATTGAAAATATTTGTTAGCGACTAATCCCCATTAATACTAAGTGTGTTTTGATTTCGGAAAACTTTAATGCATAGGAAACGAGAACAACGATTTCAGTTAGCAGTCTTTTGAGCCCAGAAAACTATTTCGGAAGGCTTGAGAAGGCGAAAAGGTCGAAAACTTCGGCTATAGCGGATGAAAGGCCGAGACAAGCGAAGGACGCGAGCGGTAGCGAAGGCCTCGATCAGCGTCTGATTGAGGACTTACGGAGACCCGGTATTGAGATGAATACTCTGCGATTAGACTTCTGCAGTTGATGCGATAATTTTTTGAGCTGAAGCGGCAGTTCAATGGTTCGGCAACAACGGTTCTTTGGTCATCCCCTGAGAAGATCCGAATGAACACACAGGAAGGTTCTCATAATGGAAAACCTGATAAAATTGAATGGGGTGAGACCGAGAGGTCATAAAATTGCATTATTCCCATTCTCTCCTAAGAATCTGACAGCCACATGGTATGAATCTCTACCATATGGTTCTGTTGATACTTGGGAGGAGCTTGTAGAAGCCTACTTGGGTAGATTCTTTCCACGCTTCCTTTCGCCTCCCCAGAGAAGGAGGGAGATAATTGTGTTCCATTAAGGGGAAGATAAAAGCCTTTACGTAGCTTGGGAAAGATTCAAGGTTCTTGAAGAGGTGTCGATGCATGGGATAGACTTGAAGACCCGGATGGACATAGTGTATCATGCCTTGAATGAAGGCCATACAAAGGCGTGATGCCCGTAGTGTAGTAGACATTCAAGCGTACAAAGAGATCTTTGAAGAGGCGAGAGATACGATTGAGGACACGGCTCAGAAATGCAATATGAAAGCTCAGCCGAGTTTTCAAGAGTAATTAGCGGAGGAAGAGGAGTCATGGAGCGAGGCAAGATGGCGACCATGGAGGCAAAGCTAGATGCCATCATGCATAGAATGGACAAGCAAGAGAGGGAAGATGCACCTTGTTCATGAAATAGGAGGCGGAGTTGAGAGGAACTATTGAGGAAGTCTTGAGGTACGAAGAGCTGTTTATGATCTTGGGGAAGTACTTGGGAGACGAGTTTATCACTTCAAACCAAATCCTAACCTACCAGCACACTATCATCCAGCACTGAGGAACCATGAAAATTTTTCATATGGTGGAGGGGCTTCACAAGGCCAAAGGCATGAACAGCATCCTCAGCAAGGATATCAGCAGCCACCAAGGTTCCAACAGCAGCAGCAAGGAGGAGGAAGCAGAAATGAATATCAGGGTCAGAGGAGAGCTCCACCATTTGAAGATCAATTGCTGCAATTCATGGGGGACAACAAGAAGCTGTTAAACCTCCATGAACAAAAGTTTGCAGAATTGGAAGCCTCAAATGCCAATTCTCAAATTTTTCCAGAGAAGACCACTAATGCTTCTCTGAACACGGAGACCTGAGATAGGGCAAGCGCCTAAACTGTAATCGGATGAAAGATGCCTTTCCCAGTGACACGAAGAAAAATCCAAGGCGTATGGTATGCGGCTCGAGGAAATGGGAAAGACTTGGAGAAGAGGACGAAAGATGAAAGCAGCCGAGGGAGAAAGGCCCGGAAATTCTTTGAAACAACCCGGACCGGGAAAAGAAAGAGGAGCATTTGTCGGGAAAAGAAGGAAGCAAGAAGAAGACCCAGAACAATCAGCCTACAGTCCCATTTCCACAGAGGCTGCAGAAATCAAAGATAGAGGAATAGTTTGCAAGGTTCTTAAAGACCTTTCAGAAGCTGGAAATCAGCATGCCTTTCACAGAAGTGGTTACTCAGATGCCACTTTATGCAAAATTTTTGAAAGACATACTGAGCAAAAAGAGGAAGATTGCTGAAGAAGGAATTGTGAATTTGACTGCAACTTGCAACGTTGTGATCAAGAGGCTTACGGAGAAAGATGAAGGATCGAGGGCTTTACCATCCCATGCACCATCGGAGAAGTTTGGAGTTCGGGAAAGCTCTTTGCGACTCAGTGCAGTATAAATTTAATGCCTTGTGCATTGCGAAAGTTAAGTTTAGGGGAGATTACTCCCACTACTGTCACCCTCCAAATGGCAGATAGAACCCTGGCAAAACCTGAAGGCATCATAGAAGATGTGCTGGTAAAGGTGGGGAACTTTATTTTTCCAGTAGACTTCATCGTGCTGGATATGGAAGAAGATTCACAAGTCCCTCTATTGCTTGGAAGGCCATTTTTAACCGAGATGCCACTCGATATGCAAAGGGAATTCTCACGCCGTGAGTCGTGAGGTAAGAGAGACAATTGATTTCAATTTAATCAAGTTTGAAGAATTTAGATATAGAAAGGATGATATCAAGTCGCAGAAGATGTCTATGCTCAACAACTCGATTTTACTATGATTGTAATGACTAACTGACAAGGCTCCAAAAGTGATATTACTGAGCCTTTATTTGAGATAGGTATTTCGAGTGCTTTTGCGCACTAACTCCATCAATTGAGCCAATTGAGGTGTTCAGTCCACTTAGTATCACTTATGCCATTTCGAGGTTATTTTTGGTTATTTTGCAGCTTGCATACCTCGGGAGTTCGGAGCATCGAGATATGTGAAGTGAGCCATGAAGATTGAAACTATTTCAGCCATCACAAATACCAAGATGCAATAAAGAAAATGAAGGCAAATGATGAAAAGTGATGCAAAGAGAGGGTATGCAGGCAAAGCAAAGGAAGAACAGCAACCCAGAAATTCGCTATGATCGCTTAAAAATTGGCCGATTGCGAAAATACCGCAACCATAGCCGAAAATTTCACAATCCCAGAGAAATTGGGAAATTTCGCCAGGCTAGCTAAATTCGACCGTGCTCAGCTTAAATTTCCATTTTCGCCATTCTCACAAATTTTGCTAGGCTAGCTTAATTCTCGCTTAGCCAGCGAAATTAATCGCGCATAGCGAAAAATCTAGGATTTCGCTATCTCCGTGCACTCACAAATTTTCGCTATCCTAGCGAAATTCTCCGCATAAATGTAAAATTCCCGCCCGTCAATTTTGTGTAATTAATGCCAAACGGACCCCGTTTTGGTGTGTATTACCTCCTTCGTTCCTTGTACGAGCCAATATTTTAGGCTTTTATTTTCTCACACTTAGCGGTCTATATAAGCCCCCATGATTTTGTAACCCTCAGGCAACTGGAAAGAAACTTTAAGCAATTTGCATTTCAATACAAACAAGCAAATTTCATTTTAGGCTCGCTTTCTCTCTTCTCTCTCCTCTTTCTTTCATTTTTCAGTCACAAACACCCCGAGGACGACAACTCAAGGGATGTCGCAAGCCTTATACTTTGGAAGAGGAAGGTAATAGCTTGGTCATGGGGCGCTATGTGGTCCTCATGTTTTAAATGCATGTGCACGATTTATGGCTCCCCATCTTTTTCAAATTAGGGTCAATATCATTTAATGTCATTACTTTGGCCAATACTTTACCATGCTTTTGTGGCACAATGCATATACTTATTGTTGTATGTAATCGTTATCTTACTTCCGCCTTTACGAGCCACCGAAATGAGGTCAGTGTTGTGGGGGTTTTAAACTGAAAGGGGTCAGGAATGCATGTTACCCGTGTCACTCACAGGAGTGGTTCTGTGGTTGAAGCTCTTATAGTTAAACAGTCCTGCTATGGCTTCTCACTATATGTCACTTGCCTAGCACGAGGATATAACCTCGAGGACACCGCATAACCCCATGTTATCAAGCTAAAGGCGACCTAAACCTTCAAGGTTACCATTTCACACTTTCATTTAAGCCACATGCTAGTCAAGAACTGTGTTAACTCCCACTCGCTTTTTGAAACAAATCCACAAATCCAAACAAAAGCCTCACCATTTTCAAACACTTACAAGTTGTCATGATAAAACCCATCCCCGTGTTCGAATCTCTAGATCGCTATGCTGCAAAGAGGGCTTGACTACGGCAGTAGGAGGAACATAGGGAAACAATTTGTTGATTCCGCCACCCTACTCTGCACCTAATCAAATGGCTAGCCATGTTTGGATAAAGCAAACCAAGGCTTGATGAGTCATGTACTTGTAGCGGTAGGTGACCTTTGCACCCTTTGAATTTCAGCCGCTGTAACTGGCAAAGCCACTACTTCTGGCGCCATCGCACCGTTTTGTTTATTACGATGGGCCGGGCTTTTTTTATTTAGCTAACACTAACCTTTGCAAGTTGTCGGTGTTCTTCGTTTGTTTAATTCTTTAGTGTACGCTGTTTACGCAAAGACTTCCAGACAGAGGGACATCGTGCAGATCAAAGAGGAGTGCAATTCAATTGAACAAGACCGGGAATCGGGTAGCAAAGTGACCAAATGGGATCTCCTGAGGAACAAACAGAGTCGCCTGTGCACCCCAAAGAATCCAACAAAGATAGCCGATCGGGCGAGGGACCACATACACCCTCCAGAGTTAAAGGCTCCTCCCATCATAATTTCCCGTTTAGGATGTGGGCAAAGGAGACCCTACCATGTCTTCTTCGCTTCCCACCCTTTCATGGTATGGAGAATGAAAATCCATACTCACACATAAGGGATTTTGAGAAGGTATGTACTACTTTTAAGGAGGGTATAACCGATATGGATTTGCTCAAGCTGAAAGCATTTCCACTGACACTGAAAGACAAGGCCAAAACTTGGCTTAACTCACTGAGGCCAAGGACTATTAGAAATCACTGATCTTCAAGCTGGACTTTGAAGAAATTCTTCTACATCAAGATCACAATAAAGAGTATCTACACTCTACTTCCTACTTAAGACAATGAAAAGTTTTATCGTTGTTTGGGAGAGATTCACGAGATCACGGCGCTGTCTCCACATCATGGGTTCGACACTGGATGTTAGTGAATCATTTCGGTAATGGTATGTCCTGGGTCACTATGAAGCAATTGCTAGAAACCATGCGGGGTGGAGGTGATTTTCGAGCAAAAAACCCTGATGAGGCCAAGATTTCTTGAAGTTGGCGGGGCTGGAAACATCCAAGGGATGAGACAACCTCGAGAGAAATGGAGAAAATGGAGGCCATCGGGCCAACCCTTGGGGGAGGAATTTATACACTTTCAGAGACATGGAAAATGAAAGCGAAAATATCAACCCTAGCTAGAAAGTGGAGGAGCTGCAAACGGTTCCAATGGCGCGGTGCAAGGATTGAAAATCCGCACACGTGCCAACTATGCACTCAATTTACTCCACGCCCACCAAGAAGAACAAGATCTCATGGCCCCTTCGAAGGATTTGATGTCGTAATATGCAATGCCGTAGTCACGCTACCACAACCTAATGCGCCCCATATGGTAATACCTACACTTAATTGAGGAATCACCTCTAACCTCTCTCCCGAAACCTAATCCCCTCACAATGTTTCTTTTTTCCCTGTGCCAAACCACGGGGGCCAGTTCCTCATCTCAACCACGCCCACCATCATCCACTTCTCCGCTTGAACAAGCGATATCAATTGAAAGCAAAGTGGGCGTGGCAACTTTCGAAGAACAAAAAGGGATCAATGTACAACCAAAGACAAAGGATTGATACCGTAGAGAGCACACTTAACAAGAGAATAGATGGGCTTGAGAGCACCCATAAGAAAATTGACAACCCGCAAAGTGTTCAATCACAAAGATCAACAAATTGCCTGGGAGGTAAGGCAGAGATTTCTCCCAAACATCACAAATCCGAAAGGAGTCCATGAGGGTTCATCCAAGAATTCAAGAATGGATGAGGTGAATAATAATCACTTGGTAGAGTGGAAAGAGGTTGATTGTAGCCCATGCCCAAGCCCTAGAGGAAACTGCAAGAATTAGAGTCGAACACATTTTTCTCATATGACTCAATGGCTAATCGCATACCCCTCCATTTCCCCAGCACTCGTAGGCAAGAAGAAGCGTGATCCCAACAAAGTGTGCATCCTAGAAGTCCTAAGGCAAAAGTGAAGGTCAACATACCCCTGGGACATCATCAAACAAGTCCCCCGCCATGCAAAGCTTTTGAAGGACCTTTGTACAATCAAGAAGGGGTCAAGTATCGAGAAAGGCATTTTAACTGAGCAAGTCGCCACAATCCAAAGAAAAAGAACTCCAAATAAATACATAAGGATCCAGGATCTCCCACAATTTCAAAGTTAACATCGGCTTATTCAGTATGAGACAAATCAACGCTAGATTTAGAGCCGCGTAAACTCTTACCGCCATACTCGTACAACGCTAGGTTTGGGAGACTAAACTACCAAATATCACTCTATCATCAACATCGTTGAAGATCCCTAAGGGATAGTCGAGGATGTGTTGAAAGGCTGCACAAATTCCTACTACCCAAGACTTTGTAGTGCTTGACAATCGAGCCATCAGCAAATGGCCTCAATCATGCCAATCATCCTGAAAGACCATTTCTGGCCACAGCCAATGCAATCATTAATTGCCGAATGGAGTCACGCAACTTCCACTTGGCAACATGACATTAGAATCGAACATATTTCACTAATAATGTTAATAAGATGGTGGAAGATGAAAATCAAGTGGATCGATGAAGTTTGTTCGGGGTCGTGAATTCAGCGAAGTCAGATGTCCAAGAATGCAGAAATAAATGCAACCAAGGTGAAGTGCTGTGTTTTTGCATAATCAAGAAATTACCCAGGCAATTGTTCAATTCAAATTCAATCAATGAGAATCAAGTCAACAATGGAAATCGTAAACAACCAGAATCACTTCAGCCACTCGCTGGTTATGAGACTCCTCCTGACCTCCATGAGTAATTCACATCGACTGCTCGTGCTCTAAAACCTCAATCGTAGCTTCAATAATTTTTGTTTTTTTTTTATTATTTTAATTTAGTCACCCTATACTTTGAATATTATTTTTTAGTAAGTTACTGAATTTAGTAGTTTTCCATTTTTAGCAATTTTGTCTTAATCTTATTTTACTTAATACAAAATTTTGGATATACTTAATATACTTTTATTTTTAATATTATTATTATAATTTTAATGCCGAAAATTTGATTTATGTGTGGACCTAAGCGATGCAGATTTCATGATACAAATAAATGTGCCAAACTATCATTGGTCATTCAATGCATGAGTAAAATGAACCAGTGGAGGACTTTTGAATTCACTTCATACCCTTTTCCTCCCCAAACACCCGAGCTATCACGACCTCACACACACGGCCACGCCTGCCACTTCGCACCGCCGTCATACGCGACTAGCCATCACCGCCATTACTTAGCCTCCGAGTCCCCGCGCCTTCTTCGTAGAGCCCTCGCCATCGCCACCGTACCGCCGGCACCAACCACCGGGCCGCTTCCACCTCGTCGCGCTCGACCGCCATTCCTCAGCCCCGACCGAGCGCATCGCACACGAGTCGACCACCGCGAGCGCCGCCGCCTACCACGCGCTGCATTCGCGCCCCCGTCCTCGCCCACAGCCCCGTTCATCCGCGGTCCAGTTTCCCATCAGTAGCAGGACTCGGGCCACAAGAGCCCCAGCTTCAGCCGAAAGGTTCTGGTTCCATTTTCGCTGGATGAGCCCCTAATCCAAAGTCCTTCAGACCATACCATGGTCGCACTGGGAGGTGGTCCCGCCGTGCCTCGGTCAGTTCAATGACTCGAAAGGGGAGGAGCCAGACCCCGCACTCGGGCCCCGATTCCAGCCCAAACAGCTAGTCCCCGAGGTAGTCCCGTGAGCCCTGTGGATTCAGAGGATACTGGGGACCCGGATTGGACCCCGGCCCTTCACTACCGCTTACAGAGAGATCCGTGGAGGCCCGGCCTGCGGCCCCCAGACTGACTGGGAGTCATCATCATTCAGCCTCCCATCGCAGATTCCACGGCCGCCAGCAGAGGCGACCTCTTCGCTCGTTTATCGCACCCCAGATCGAGGTCAAGTACTGGCCTGGCACCCTATTCCTGTGGAACGGTCGCACTTCGCTCGAGAGACTTCCATGGGGAGTCATTCCCACGACGTCCCAAGACCGACATGGTCGATCCCACCCGTGGACCCGGGCGCGGCCGATCGAGCACTACTCCCCCGGGTCGCTATCCATGACGCCGAGGCGCTTTATTACCCCGGGTGGTCTCGGCTGGGCCCCACGATCTGATGACTTCCTCGGAGCGCCTTAGTCCACTTCGAGCTTCAGCTCACTAGAATGATAGCCCAGAGTGCTTAGAAATGCGCATATTTCAGCAGCCATAGGGGCCCGGCAGGGACATCGTGAGGCCAATTCAGAGGGGTTATCGAGATTGGTCCTTGACCCACCTCACGGAGATGGTCCGCATTCTGCCCGAGACACCACAGTACCGGGCTGCTCTTTCTCAGAGGCAGCCTCCCGCCTCAGATGTCGCCTTCGATCGATCACCTGCTCAGACTACCTCTTCCCGCTGGCAAAGACTACGTGATAACATGGGGCCATCCCGAGGCTCTCATCGAT
This sequence comes from Tetrastigma voinierianum, assembly GCA_016808115.1. NCBI lineage: Eukaryota > Viridiplantae > Streptophyta > Magnoliopsida > Vitales > Vitaceae > Tetrastigma > Tetrastigma voinierianum. Next base: position 4,523,927 of record JAEQBH010000911.1, on the reverse strand, counting down.
CTCTCGGGAGGGGATAATCGGCTTAGTCCCTCCAGCCGGTGATGACCCCTTGATGCACTTTTGAAGACAAGGTCCACCGTAAGGGCCTGGTTCGAGCTGAGAGCCTTCCACCGCCAAGGCCACGACTCGAGCCATGTCCTCGAAAGCATGGGCTTTCCGCAGGAGCCTCGTGGATGAGCCGGAGGATTCGATGCCCTCAGTCCCGTCGATGGAGCTAGCAATGGTGATGCCTATATCTTTTCTCCTCCTCCAAGAAGAGACTGTGAGGAGGTACTGATCGGAGGCCGAGGACTCCCCACAGACGTATAGTCACGCCCCTCGAGCCGAGGTGGGAGAGGCGAGTCCAGCTCCACATATGTCTCCTCCATCTTCTCCTCCACATGCTACTTCCGTAGCCGCAGCTGATACTCCTGGCCCATCTTATACAACACAGCATTCTCCAGAGCACATACACGTTAGTTCGAGAGAGCTAGCCGCTGTTATGGATGCTGTATGTTCTTTGGCCACTACCCAGGCAGCACAGACCGCAGGTCAGTTCTCGAGTCAGCCACTCTAGGTCACCGGCCACTCCATGCCGCAGCGTATCATGACACATTTTAGTATTCTCGCGCTCGACTGTAGAGTCGGTTCACTCGTGAGCAGCTAGCCTTCTTGATATGTTATGCAGCTGAAGAAGAGTTATTGCACTACCACCACCAATGTGAGTGAGGTGGTTTGCTCTTTTATGATTTTGTATAGTTATTAGCTTTATCAACTCCATTACTAATTTTGTGTAAGATTCATGTATTAGCTTTATAGGCAAGTGATATCTTTTGTTTGTTTAGCTTTGTTATGCATGTATTCAGCTATTTTGGCTATATCAAAGCATATACAGTTGTTATATGCGTGATACACTTTTTGCATATCACTTTTTTGTGCCCCACTTTGTGTATCCACTTTTGGCTCTCTGTAATCAACAATCAATCAGCTTTAATCGGGAGAATTGAAACCCTGTTGTTACCTTAATGTTAGAACAATTCCATGCATGATCTAAGCTTAATAATTTGTAGTTCCAGCCAGATTCAACTTGAACATTTCCTTGAGCTTAATCTCACACACGCACACCCGCATTATGCCGATAGGTCAGTGGAAATTATATACCCCTTCACTTTGCAAAGCCGGCCTAGACTACTGACGATCCATAATAAAGTTTGTGTTACTCCATATATGAAGACCAATGTAATTTCCAAAAAGGAAAAGAAAAAGAAAAAGCAAAAGAAAAAGAAAAGAAGAAAAAGAAAAATAAAGCTCACACTTTCACTAAAACCCGAGCACGGTCCGAGGGGTATATGGCGAAGTCTTTGAAGCCCGATGCCCCTAAGCCTTAATCGTCGGGAGTCATCGATTTAGTGTTCGTTATGCATGTGGGTGGATAAGTAGAGTTTAAATCGAATTGTAGGTGCTTGATTTTTCAAGTCATTCCCGAGTCCGGGTGAAGCCTCGTAGAGTTTGTGGTCGTGATCCCTGGCTTGATGCCCTAAACTCCAATTGGTTGGGAGTCATCGCACCCTCGCCACACTCCGGGACTCTGTGAAGTCGGGTTTTAAGCATTGCACCCTACAATGAAGTCAAATAAAGAAAGAAAAGTGTAGCTATTCCTATATAGGTTGTTCTAATGTACCTTAAGGCCATGCCAAAATAGCTAGGTTTGGGTAGGGATAATTTTGCAATTTATCAATTTAATCTGCATTTTAAGAACCATTAGACTTTGGTGTAAATTCAAAGTCAGGGGAACCATGGATCCGATGTTGACCTCAAATTGTTCTTGTATGGTTTTGCCTCTCTCATGCTCTGCTTTCAAACTTGGTATCAATTTAATTTTAAAGGTAATTTTATTTGTACATACACCTTTTGAACCATAAACTTTTCGAGAAAATCAACGCATACATGTCCTTATTGTTTCAAAGATTACTAAGGACTAGCATTGTCATGGAGGTGCCCAAAAAGTGATATTTTGAGCCCTATTTGAGATAGGTTTTGAGTTCTTTTTACGCACTAATCGTATCAATTGAGCCAATTGAGGTGTTCAAGTCCACTTAGTATCACTTATGCCATTTCGAGGTTATTTTTGGGTTATTTTATGTGCTTTGCACACCTGGGAGTTCGAGCATCGAGATATGTGCTGAGCCATGAAGATTGTTCATTTTTCAGCCATCACAAATACCAAGATGCAATAAAGAAATGAAGTAAAATGATGAAAAAGTGATGCAAAGTAGGGTGCGTAGCAAAGGAAGTGAAGAACAGCAACCCAAAGAAATTTCGCTATGATTGGGGTTCTTTCGGATCGCGAAAATTCTCGCAACCATAGCGAAAATTTCGCAATCCTAGAGAATTGGGAATTTCGCCAGGGCCAGCGAAATTTGACCGGTGCCTAGCGAAATTGATTTTCGCTTATCTCACAACTACAGGCTAGCTTAAATTTCGCTAGCTGTTAAATTGACCGCAGCATAGCGAAAATTTGTGATTTCGCTTATCTCGTAATTTCGCAGGCCAGCGAAATTTCGCTTAGGCTAGCGAAATTTTCGCTATCCCAGCAAAATTCTCTCCCGCATAGCGAAATTCCCGCCTCACAATTTTATGTAATTAATGCCAAACGACTCGCTTTGTATTATCTCCTTGTCCCTTGTAATGAGCCAACATTTTAGGCTTTCAGATTATTACCTCATGGCCTATATAAGCCCCCATGATTTTGTAACCCTAGGCAACTGGAAGAAACTTTAAGCAATTTTTGCATTTCAATACAGCCCGCAGCTTTCATTTTAGGGTTTGCTTTTCTCTCTTCTCTCTCCTCTTTCTTTCATTTCAGCCGCCGCTAAGCCTTATAGCCTAGCATAAGGTGGCTAGCTTATTGCGGCGCTTGCAGGTGGTCCTCATGTTTTAAATGCTACAGGTACTGTATTTATGGCTCCCAGCTTTTCAAATTAGGGTTGAATATCATTTAATGTCATTACTTTGGCCAATACTTACCATGCTTTAGGGTACAATGCATACTTATTGTTAGATGCACTGTTATTCTTTAGATGGCCTTTACGAGCCACTGAAATGAGGTTGAGTGTTAGGGTTTTAAACTGAAAGGAGCTGTGAATGCATGTTACCTGTGTTGACTCAAATAGGAGTGGTTCTAGGGTTAGGTTTTATAGTTAAATAGAAGATCCCAAGTATGGCTTTGACTATATGTCACTTGCCATAACACGAGGATATAACCCGAGGACACCCCGATAACCCCCATGTTATCAAGCTTAGTGACTTAAACCTTCAAGGTTACTATTTCACACTTTCATTTAAGCTTACGCTTAGTCAATAACCAAACAACTCCCACTGTTTTGAAACAAATCCACAAATCCAAACAAAAAAGCTTCACCATTTTCAAACACTTATGCAAGTCATTCATAGGATGAAAACCCATCCCCGTGTTCGACCCTAGACCGCTATGCTGCAGTAGCTTGACTACGGCTGTAGGAGGAACATAGGAAACAAATTTTGTTGATTCCTCTCACCCTACAGTGGCACGAATCACCAACTTTCAATCAATGAAAAAGAGATGAATTTCCAGTATCCTGAAGGTTGTGATTCAGATTTTTTGCACATCAATTTACATTCTACTGAAAAGGTGATGAGTCTTGAACAAAATGGGATAAAACAAAGAGACAAAATGAAGAAAAGGGAATTCCCATCAAGAAACCAAAGAAGAAGTGGTTAGTTTTAAAGGTGTTGCTAAGCCATTTAAAGTATGCTTAATTGTCGCAAGGAGTAAACCAAGAATAATTCTTCTAGTTAGCAGATGTCGAGAGGAACGAGGTTGTCAGTACTCAGAGAGAAACTAGTGTTGATCTATGGTAGCTTCATTCAGTCAGTTAGCTGCAGCTGCATCGGCCCATCAATATGCATGCACAAAATACTTCTTAGAAGAGAGTGCACGCATCAAATGTTGAACATCAAAGGAGATTGAACTAGCTTACGGCGAGGTAGTCAGAAGAGGTGCTCAAAAGTGTTAAACGCCGGTTTTATATATGCAATTTCGCATACCGTTAGCTCTACCATGTGGTTCCAAAGAGCGGTGGATTTATCAGAATCGCGAATGACGTAAATGAATTGATTCCAACAAGAACAAGGATGATGGAGAGTATGCATTGATTATGAAGCCGAATACAAGAACCAGAAAGATCACTTCCCTTTGCCCTTCATTGGATCGGGACAAGCTGGGATGATTATCGACATCCTTATTTTTGTTTCTTGGACGGGTATTCAAGCTACAATCAGATTGCAATTGCACCTGAGGACCAAGAGAAGACCATTATCTACATTGTCCCTATGGCACCTTTGCTCTCTCGTATGATGCCATTGGGTCAATGCCCCCGCTACTTTCCCGTGAGATGTATGATGTCGAGATGTTCTCGCATCAGAAGAAGTTATGGAAATTTTTATGGATGACTTCACGTTGTATGGATCCGGGCTTTTTGAACAATACCAACAACTGAGACAAGACGCCAAAGATGCAAGGACAAACAATACTAGCACTAAATTGGGAAAAAATGCCATTTCATGGTACTGCATGTATTGTTCGTCATAAAATTTCTCTGCTATGTGGACTAGAAGTGGACCAATTTAAGATTTCCATTATCAAAACTCTAGCACCTCCCACCATGTAAAGAAAAGGGATAAGGAGTTTCTTAGTATGTCGATTTTAGAGATTCATCAAAGATTTCTCAAGGATAGCTAGACCACTATGCGTGACATCGGAGAAGGGACACAAAGTTTAATTGGCGATTCTCGCAAGGTCATTAAGAAATCAAGATCGATTGGTTCAAGCACCTATCATGGCTGCACCGTATCGGGACTGTGGATTCAAGTAATGTGTGACGCTGACTTCGCAATGGGGGTCAGATTGGGCAAAGAAAGGAGAAAATATTCAGAGCTATATATTATGCTTGCGTAACCTTCATCGAAGCACAAGAAAACTATTCCACAACAAAAGAGATGCTAGCTATAGTGTTTGCTTATGAAATTCAAAGCATACATTCTCGGGATCCCATGTTATAGTTCATATCGACTATGGCAAACACCTTCAAATATCTGATGTCAAAAAAAGAAGCTAAGCCAAGACTGATAAGATGGGTGCTACTACTGCAAGAGTTTGATCTGGAAATTAAGGATAAAAAAGGTTGTGACAATGTGATAGCTGATCACTTGTCCAGAGTAGAACAGCAAAAGAGGAGACAGAATTAAGAGAGAACTTCCCAGATGAACAGCTGTTTAAGGTATCATTCCAAATGCCATGGTATGCTGATATTGTGAATTACTTAGCTTGTGTGGAGGTTCCTTCCTAATTCAGCCACCAACAGTAGTAAGAAAGCTCGTGGACTGACAAAGCAGTATTATATCTGGGATGACCCACTATTGTTTAAGAGGGGTGCTGATATGATTATAAGAAGATGTGTGGCAGAGGGTGAACAAAGCAGAATTATGAATGAATGCCATGCATCACCATATGGGGGGCATTTTTCTGAGAAAGAACAAATTAAGATACTCCAATCATGATTTTATTGGCTAACCTAAGCTGTGGACTGTGACCGAATGGTCAAATTATGTGATAGGATGCCAAAAGATTGGAAATATCGCTTGTTAGTAAAATGAAATGCTCCTACAAGGCATATTGGTGGTGCAAATTTTTACGTATGGGGGATAGATTTGATGGGACCCTTTCCACAATCATTTGAAATCCTGTATATACCGCCAGCGCTGGGATTATGTTTCTAAATGGGTGGAAGCCATAGCTTGCCTAAGAAATGATGTTAATACAGTTGTGAGTTTCCTGCAAAAGAACATATTGAGCAGATTTGGAACACCCATGACTATCATCAGTGATGGGGGAAGCCACTTTGCAAACAAATTTTTTGCAAAGCTTATGAGCAGATATGGGATCAAACATATAATGAGCCTGGCTTATCATCCCCAGACTAATGGGCAAGCAGAAATTTCCAACAGAGAGATTAAAAGGATCCTGGAAAAGACTGTAAGTTCAAGTAGGAAGGATTGGTCTTCCAAACTTGATGATGCACTTTGGGCCTGTTCCAAGGCTCAAAACTCCCATCGATGTCCCCATACTGCATTGGTATTTGCGCTATGTCACCTTCCTTTCAATTAGAATACAAGGTTAGCTATGTGGGCCATCAAGAAGCTGAATTTCGATTTCAAATGGCAAGGGAAGAGAGACGTTTTAACCGAATGAACTGAAGAACCGAGAAATGAAGCCTATGATAATGCTAAGATCTACAAAGACAAGACAAAGAAATGGGCATGATCAAAGGACTTAGAAAGAGTTCGCAGGCGGGATCTAGTTCTGTTATTTAGACCCAGACAAGATTGTTCCTGTGAAAATTGGAAATCAAGGTGAAGTGGACCATATACAGTGGTGTCAAGCACTACTTTTGGAGTAGTAACACTCAAGACTGATGCTGGGGAGGAATTTAAAGTCAATGGACAAAGACTGAAGCATTATCAAAGCAGGGAGGAAAGAAAAAGAAGAAAGCACAAATTGTCTATCAGAGAAAAGAAAATCAAAACAAAGAAGTCCAAATAAGGACTCAAAACTGAAAGCAACATGGGAGTATGTTCTATAGAGACTTTAATTTCTGTTTTTACTTAGACTTTGAATATTTTTTATAATTCACCTTTTGATTTGTTTTCTCTAGTTTTTATAGTGATTAGTTAGTAATATGGAAGCCAATGTTTGTTTAATTAAATCCTTTCTATAAATGTTGCAATGTTTGTGCAAAAATGCAAAGGAAGGAGAGATGAGAGACCTGTGATTAACTCCAAAGAATTCACAAGAAGGAGCTTTTTGAAAAAAAAAGGGGAAGCATTCTTTTCCTATACAAAATTCCTCGTAGGAAAAGGAATAGAAATATATGTTTGAATCACGTGTGGTCTGATTTAGTTGATACTGAGAATTTGAGAATTGATAAAGAATGAAAAGCTCTATGTTCATTAAATTTAAGGCAAATGCAGACTAGGTCGCGACAAAAACTTCTGTCGTGATTTAGTAAAAATTGAAGGAAGAAAAATAGGGTTGAATGTCGCGACAAAACACTTATGTCGCGACAAGAGCAATTCCTTCAAAAGAGTGATGTGGTCGCGACATCTTAAATGAAACACCTTAGGTCGCAACCAGAGGATGACTTGTCCTCCGGCAGATTACTGCTGTCGAGACAAACAGTAAGTTGTCGCGACAAAAGAGGGAAATTTTCCAGCTGGGCAGTTTCCTAATTTTGCCCTAAATTTAATTAAAGTAATACATTCTCACCAAGAACTAGAAGAGCACAATTCGAAACTGAGTAATGTAAATAGTTATTAGTGCAGTAAAACAGAATTCACAAATTCGACATTGAACCAATGTGTTTAATACACTCAATTTCGAGGGGAATAATCAGAAGGAAATTAATGAGTTTGAGGAAAACGTTCAAAATCCTATATCAAAAACAACGAACCGGGTCATGTTCACCAAGAAAGTAAGGTTCGAGGAATTCATTTAACCATTCATAGGAAAATAAAAAATAATAAATAAAAATATATATATAAATGTAGTTGTTCTTCTGTAAACGAAATTACTATAAAGATGGGAGAAACGACTTCGAAGAGAAACGAACAAAGAGAATGCAGAGAAGGGAACGAGAAAAGTTAAGAGTCTATGAGGGTTTAAACACAAGTTTTATGGAATGAATGGAGTCGGAAAAGAAATAAATCGATTCTTTTATTCCATAAAACGCTGTGTAATAAAAAGAATGGTTGATGGAAGGGGAATATGGATTAATTAGAATCCATCAACCAAGAAGCTCCAAAGAAAAAGGGAGAGGCAGCCCCAATTTGTTGCACAACCTTGTTAACAGCCGAATCACTCTTGAAGGAGCTCAAGGTCTGGTGAGCCAAATTTTGAAGCGGGGGCTGCAACTTCCTGAAGAAGATATAGGGATTTAGATCAAGAAATAAAGGGTTTTTTTCAACTATAGATATGTTGTAACTGTAAGAAAACAAGATTGTAAATCAAATGTTTGATATTTGGAATAGATTTCGATTTGTAAATTGGTTGTTCATGATATCTGAATTTTATTTATGTTTCATTTTAGTTTCTGATTTGGGAATCAATTCAATAATTCTACAAACTGCAGAATAAGGGCTGAATGACAGGAAATTTAATTGAAACATAAATTGCGATTTAGTTTGAATTTTGCTAATAAGTCCAAGATAAGGAAGGTTATACAATTGAAGGAACAAAACAATTTTTTTGAGTTTGTGGTAGTAACAGTGAGTCAAGGAACCTGTAGGAAATAACATCATCTAAATTCTCATCCACTGATGTGAGTCAAGAAAATCCTCAGGGTTAGTCACAGTTAATCAACCCAAATTATAGAACTTGTTAGATTATTGATCACATGAACTTAGTTGATACAACCAACAAGAAACGATGCAGCCATCCTTGGAAAGTTTGAGCCATTTCAGCTATCCCTATTCATATGTTGATGCATATGGCTTGGGTTCCAGAATTGAGTTTCAAACAAGCCTTATTTTCAAAATAAGCCAATAAAGACCCCCAACCCATCCTAAGGAATCAATCTTCCAAATAACCTGTGATTACCAAAGAACTCAAAAAGAAAAGAAGGAATAAAGTTTGGGGGAGTGTAAATATATATATATTTTTTTTTTGGAATTCAAAGAGAAAATACAGAAAAAGGGAAAGAAGAGAAAAATATCTACACTGTAGAAAATACAAAGAAAAGAAAGCTCAAGGAATAGGTTTTGGTCTTGTGGCCTCACTCTCTTGAACAATTAAGTTCTTAGGGGTGTTTCAACACTTAAAACCCTAATGCCATCTGTATGGGAGTTACTAAATCTAAAGTTCGCTAAGAGTGTTAGAAAGTCAAGAAGATAAACATTGCATTATTCCCGAATGGCGATGAAAGAAATTCCCCGCTTTGAATTATGAGGAGAAATGGGAACATACAATTCGAATAGAAGAAATCATCGTGGTGATCCCAAATGATGAAGTCTGGGGAGTTTATTCAAGAACTACACAGAAAAGTGGCAAAGAGGCGTGAGCGAAAAAGAAGTGTTGAGTATTGGTAATCAACCAAAATCCAGTCCATCCACTCCGCCAAAGTCAATATTATGTTTCCAAAAGACCCCAGATTGATCTGAATAATAACCATATGAGCGGAGATCATAGAACAATGTTTCCTATGAATTGAAAATCAGCAGACCAAACTATGGAACTTCTAAGGGTTAATTGACTCATTAAGGATATGAGAAAGAAAATAACTTACATTCGTGCCAGGATCACTTTAACTATACCGTTTGTAAAACAAATTCAACAATTTCGTTATGTACACTGATTGAGTAGAAACTAACCTTGATCCGACTTAAGGCTGAATTACGTAAAGAGTAAATTTCTAGTCTTTCAATTAAATTGGTTGCAACCGCGAAATAGAATGCAAAATGTCCTTTTTGTTTGAGGACAAACAAATCTTTTCTTTTCTTTTGCTCGGGGACAAGCAAAATTTTGTCTGGGGGAGTTTGATGAGCTTAAAAGTCATCTATTTTCAGTCCATTTTTCCTGATTAATTTTTATATTAAAAGACTGGATGATATGCAGAACTGAATAAATCACCAAATTTCAAGTGCCAGAAATCCAAAGAGCGTAATTGCAAAGAAAGGAGCATAATGTGGCAGAGCGTAACTGATATAATGGGACGAAGTAAGCTGGCGCAGTTAACGACGCATAGAGATGAAAGGGACCGATGTCGCAAGCTCGATAACAATCAAAATGCGTATTCAAAGTTACATCGCAGAAAACTCCAATAAGAAATGAAGCTTAATTGAAAACAAAATGAGCTGGAGTAAAAGAAAACTCAAAGTTAAACAAACTGTGAATCAAGAAGAAGAAGACACAATGTTATGAAGATCCGATGAAGTCGCGACATCAACATCGCATCGGCAAATATGACACCAGCCATATGAGAAAGTTGTCGATAACAATTCATAGAGCAAGGCTGCGACAACACCCGGGTTGTCGCGACATCAATTACGAGACTCGAGGTCGCTGACAACATCGTTGTCGCTACAACAATTGTATCGGAATGAAGTCGCGACAACACCAGCGCCGCCGCTGACATCGGGCCGCGAAGGGACCGTGAAGGTCGCGACGCAGCCGTCACGCCTAATGTGAGAAGAGGTCGCGACAAGATTGCTGCTGAGACACCGCTTTCACTTAAGACATGTCGCAACTGGCATTAATGCAGGCTCCTCGCGACAAGGATCAAGGACAAGAATGCAGGTCGCTGACGAGGGCCTCGGCGTCGCCGACAAGACGCCTATTAGGCCGCTTGACTAAGGTCCAAAAGAAATGCATCAAATTAGGCCCAACTCGTAACTCCTATAAATACGAAGTCGCTACTAAAAGAAACGCAGCCTTCAAGGAGTACTCTTGAAAGAGAGATCTCGATGGTCATGCTCCCCGTATTTTTATTTTCTTTATTTTTCTTCGCTTTTCCATTTATTTAGATTAGATTATTTGTATTTCATTCTCATTTGACTTTAACGTTAGCTATAAAGGATTTAGTCAATGCATTTATATTTCTTCAATTATCGCTCTGCTGTTTGAATTCTGCATTAAAATTTTGGGATTAACACCTAGCTGCCGACATTTACAAGGGTTTTCTTGATCAAGAAGCCAATGTATGGTATAATCGCGATTTAGAAACCACTCTTCCATTGAATTGACGTGCTATTGTCGAAATTATCTTTCCGGCAGTGATTTTATTCATTATATCGAACTTCCGATATTAAATCGACTTTGTCAGTTTTGCTTTGTTTCCCGAATTTATCTCAACGCCGCCTCCTTATACCCATAACGAGATTTTTTCCCAAATTTGATTTCCTGTGGCCCTCCGAAAGTGACACAGAGAAGGCATTCCTGAGAGCAATGAATAATTTCGGGAAGGTATACGAACCTGACATTGTTGATCTAATGTGCTCTGTACACTTAAATTAATACATCCTCTTCTCACTCTGTAACCGAAATGAGTTGGAGTGAGTTATTAATTTGCCATGCAGAGAGTTCAATTCCTAATTTGAATAGTGAATTCGATCCCTGTTAGCAAGGATCTAATCAAGGAAAGAATAAGCTGTTCTAATTTTTGAGGACGAGAACCGTGATATGCAAACCTCCGCAATGACTATATTTAAGGAGCTCAAGTTTGCAGTCCATGTTGTGGGTATGAAGTATTGAGGAAAGAAAATACCCAAAAACAAGGCTACTAATTTAGTAGTCATCTCACCCACTTTGTTCGAGAGAAATGCTTAAGGTGAGATGATGAAACTATGGTGGTTTGGAGAGATCCAACACACTATCTTATTCCTCGACTAGTTTTAAAATCGTCTGGAAAAGCAAAGTTATAAGACAGTCAGAGGAATTGATTCTTCAATAGCCGATTATTCAATGTTTCTTTAGAGATAACTGCTCAATCTAAATTTGCTATTTTAATATTTCAATATTCAATTCATTTGTTATTCATATTCATTTTTCTTTACATCATTATCTTCAGTTTTCAAAGCAAAATCCCAATATCATATTATCGTCCAAATTGTATGAGAGCTTGGTTAGTCAGTGCAGTTGATTGAAAATTTGAGATCTCTGTGGGATCGATATCTGACTTAAACTAATTTACTACTTGTCATTCCACTTGCAGATAACGATCAAACCACAAAGAAAATGGCTTAATTTCTTTACAAAATATTTTAATCAACACTATAGCTAAAGAAACCTACACTCAAGTTTAATGTGGTTTATTTACCGAGATTGTATTAACAGTCCTTGGGTAATAAGTCATAAATTTGAATAGATGTTTGATCCATAATAATTCATAGAAGTGGTCAACAAGTTTTATGGCCAGCTTTTCCAAAGATTAGATAATAGTCCTCAATGTGCTATGAACTTGTGAACATACCGATCCGTCAATAAGTTTATCGCGCCATTGCTAGGGATTAGATAATAGTTCTTTGCGATGATTTCGCCATAAATTTGTATACTGTTATCCACTAACAACGTACATAATCTTGATGTCTTACACTACTAAGACTGAACTTTGTGTCACAATAGACTTTTTCTTATCACGACAATATTTTCTTCTTTGATCCTTATCGCAGGCTGGACTGTTTGTTGCAACATTGAAATCCTTGTCTTGGTTGGTTTCATTTCTCTTCCATTTTCTATCGCGACATATTTTTCTTTGTCGCGATAGAATTTTTATCGCAACTTTTTTTTATATCACGACATAAATTTTGATTATTGAGACAAACTCTATTGCCACTACTTGATCACATATACGTAGACTTCGCCTTCGCTTCTTCATTGTGTCGTAAATACGCTTTTGTACGCAACAATCATCTTGCAATTCTTCTCATCTTTTGTTGCGACAACTGATTTGTTTGTCGCTACATACTTCACTTCAACCTTATGTTGACAAAGGTTCTACCTCTATTGTTGACTCCTAAATTTTGTGTCATGACAGTTGTCTTTGTCGGAAAAAGATTTTTCTACCATCTTCAGCTTCTTAAGGCTAATAAAGTCAGACATGTCGCCACAAAGTTTTGTCTTTTGCTTGGTGTCTCGCCTTGATCTTTGCTGCGATATACGTTTGTTGCGTATATAGCTTCTATTGGCTCTATTGAGATCCTATCGCTGACATAACATTTCTCCCGCTGCAGATGCAGATATCTCCATTTTAGCCAATTTTTTTACTTGCTGAATTGTCTCTTTTTCATTTAAAACCTACAAAACACAAAGTTAGTTAATATTCCATAATCTAACATTAAAATTGCTCAGTAAACTTGTAAATATGCTTAAAAATGGATTAAAACTAGGATGAGTTTAGATTCATCACCCCAAACTAAAGTTTTCTTATCCCTGCCAAGGTAAAATAAGATTTTGTTTGTCTTCAAACAATTTACCCTTATTTTTTATGACATTTTTCTGTTGAATCCACAATTTTGTAGGATACCTAAGAAGAAAATTATTTCTAAAATGATGTTTCCAATCTAGAATCTGAAGATTTTCAATTAAGTTTACTGGGGTAACAAAACTAAAATAATTCTTTGGTTAGTATAAAAACACGAATTCAATTTATTCAACCCTGATTTAGGAGTGTGTACTTGCCTTCTCTTCCCGCGCATTAGTTAATCTTTTTGTGGATAATACCGTATAGCATACTTCCTATTTATTCGTTTAAAGCCCCATATGCTGTTTGTCATATTAATCTCCACTAATGTGCTATTATACCACGCTCGAATCAATTAGGTCTTTTCAGCTATAATGTGTGGCTCGGGTAATCGGGTAGATAATTGGACAAATTTAGGCTTAAATTTACCTAGATTTCACTTACAACTTGGACATACTTGGCTTCATTATGCATCCTTGATTTTTCCATTGATTTCAACTCTCTAACCTCCCCATTTGGTTTAGTGCATCTTTCTGCATACTCTCTATTGTGGTATTTTTCTTGACCACATTCAGACTGTAAATTCTACTCCTCTTTGAAGCTTTTTCACTTTTCATCTTTTATCAAGGTTTATGGATTAGTGCAATGGTTTTCCTTTTTAAGCTTTCTACCAACCTTAACAAACTTTGGATCAACAACTCCTTGGCAATGGGGCTGAAGTGATTAGGGTACTAGGGTGTTAAAACACCTTAATAACTTAATCGTTCAAGGAAGGAAGGCTACAAGACCAAACTTATTCCACCTTGATACTTTTCTTTTCATAGATTTTTTTTTCCTCATTCTTTTCATTTTTCCTCATCTCAATTGATTTTCCTGTCTCAACCCTTCTTATCCTTCTTTGTACTTTGAAATAATATTCCCCTAAACTTGTCCTCTTCTATCATTGATGTATTTGTCATGTAATTTTGGAAAATAAGGGTTCTTTACTATAGGATTATGTTTAAGGGAGGATCTAGGCTTTTCATTTATTGGTTAATGATGAATTTGGCTATTGGCTCAAATAAGGAACTAAGGTGTTTGCTTATGCATATTATAAGGGTAGGCTTTGAAAGGCTCAATCTTCCAAGAATGGCCTATATCATTTTCTATTAATGGTATTACTTAGGATTTCGCCTTGACTAATAATCTAACAAGTTATAGGACATTTGGAGATTTAACTGTGATAGATCCTAGAAGATGTCCCTAACCTTAGCACAATATGCTTCTCGAGATACTTTTGACCATGTGCAGCGTTTATTAGGATTCATAATAACTAAACTATTCACAAAAACAGAATTACAAGTCTTATTTGTTCCATCAATTGGTTGCAATCTTCCCTATTCTTGAAGTTCAACACATTCATTAATAACCTAACTTCCCTTTTCAGTTCATTTATTCCTACCCCAATTCATCTATCAAATTCTTGTTTGGTTCCTGGATATGTTGCTATGCTATTTTACAAGTTAAAAGCTTATTTAAATCAACCATCCAATTTAGATAAATTTAACACAACAACTAATCAATTCCATCAACATTCCAATTCCACCAAACAATTCACAGTCATTAAGTAATTCAACCCAGGAAAGATGGTTTCTCAATTATTAAGCAAAGTTATTCACTAAAGGTCATCAATTTCTACTTATTTAACACTATGAAAGGAAAATAAAATAGACACAGAAGAAGTGCAAATTGAGAAATGACACCAAGTTTTGCAAAGGAAAATTATTATTATTATTATTTATTTAAGATTTTAGATATAAGAGATTTGGTTACAAAGAGGGATAATGTGAAGAGATTGTCAGGCAAGTTATTTCCTTCTTCTATCATGCCTAGGAATGGTGGTGATTCATCGTTCAAACTTGTAACTAGTCAGAGAAGGAGAAACTTAGGATCCGACTTGTGGTCAGCTAGACTGGCTCCTTCCTCATCTCTATTGAATACAGACCACTTCATTGAAAGAGCAATTTGTTTGATGAGATCATTTTGTCTCTACCCAATAGAGTTTAGGGTTCCCTTAAACTCACCCTGGGCAAAGTACATTTTTATCAAATCGTTGTTGATCATATCTAAACTTTATGTCCAACATTTCTCCATATAGTTTAGGGTTTCTTCCAGTTCTTTATCCCTTTTCTCTATGAGGAGCTTTGTCTCTTTCTAATGCTCTTTATACAGGAACCCGAAGGCATCTGCCTTCTGCAACATGTTCTGCTCCATTGAATCGTTTATCTCTTTCCTTATTTTTAGCAGCTCACTATCTCTCCTGAGTTGACATGACAGAAAGGCATCTTCCCTTGCCCTGAGCTCTTCCCTCAGTTCTCTTTCTCTAGTTTCCCATCTGCTCTTCCACTCTTCATCTCTCAGTCTGTGTGCTTCTTCTAGATTATGGTCTCTTCTTTTCAGTTGAGCATCCATGTACTCATCCCTTAGTTAGAGTTGGATTTTTAGTTGGTTGTCTTTTTCTTACATCTTAAGCATCTCCATCAATCATGTGTTGATGCTATGATGCCCATAGCTTTCAGCTTGCTCTTGATGGATCTGTCTTGGATATGGAGAGACTGTCAAAATGGGGCTCAAACATTCTTGCCTCTGTGGATGCTTTGGAGTTGCACTATAAAACTGTAGTTGCTCTACTTCTCTGTTATCTCCTTCATTTTTTTTCAATTTCTGCTTCTCATTCTCTGCCTCTGTTCTTAGGCCCCTTGATTAATCCTGTCAATGTTAGGGGTGAGGTCTTAGGGCATGTCTCTTCTTCCTCCAAGTCTCCTTCTACACCCCCCATAATATAAAGCCTCGTGATCAATGTTGGATGAGGTACTAGTCCTCTGTAGCCCCCTCTATAATAACTAAAAATTGAGTTCTCTATTATTTTTCCAACATTGAACTTGTACCTTTCAAAATGGCATACAAAAGGACTGCTTCTTTCTTCCTAACTGTGCTCAAGTGCTTAGATGGTAAAATAACTAACAAGTGAAATAGAACTAAAGTGGTTTGTTCAACCAATGCCCTCTAAGTATGGACTCATGTGAATTCATTATTGAGGCATTCCACTTCACTTTGCCATAAATCAAAAAATCAACTATTTTCTAGAAGTCTGGTTCCTTTACGAGTTTCTTGAACTTCGACCTGTTCTTTCTCTCATTCAGATTGTATGTTTGGTCATTCTTCTCCCTCCTGAAAGATATCCATTTACCTCTGACAAATAATATGTTGTCCTTCATTCCCACCATGTTGGCATAAAGTTCTTTTACTACATCTACAACTTAAAGCCTTGTGCCCACGTAGAAAAAAAAATGCCACCCTCTCTCTCAATACTTTCTTGGAAGGGCGAAATCAATTTGTCGAAGCCTCTTTCACCTATGAAGTCCCCAGGTCGCAGATTGTCTCTCCAAGCGATATAAGCAAGACCTAAAACTAAATCGCTTGCCTTTTCTTCTCCACGCTTGGTTCTAGCTTCTTCATTTCCTCTTTTTATCTTTCTGGTTTCTTCAATCGGTTGCTCGGTTATGAGTCAAAAACTCATTGATTTTTAAATCCATTTTTCTGACCTGTGTTACAATATAATTGTTGATTTTTATGCAAAAATATGGAAACCTTGCTAAATTTATATTTTGTACGTTTTTACAACAAGCTTGGCAATTCCAGCAAGAAAAAGATATATATATGGTCAAGGTAGCTAGGTCACGATAGACTTGTGAGGTCGCGACAAGGGATTCCTCATATAAGTAGTTTTTAAGTCACGACCTGAGTAAGCATGTTGCTGCAAATCTGTTGGACAAAGACCTCAGGTCACGACAGAGAATCGAGGTCACGACAAGAAGTGTAGGCAAAACGAAAGCTGTTGTGACATGAGAAAAGTTGTTGAGATAGATCTTATCGTGACACCGCTTCACAGATGTCATTAATCGAAAGAAAACAACTCTAGTCGCAATAGATAACTGATGTCACGATAAGGAATGGTTGCTAAATGAACTGACAAAGTCTCCACAAGGCAATTTGCTGTTGCGGAAAAATATAAGCTGAAGACACCGGTTGGGGTCGCGACATGGATTTCATGTCGCGACATGAAAATTATTAGAACAGTTAAGGCATGTTGTAACTAAGTTCGAAAGAATCGCTGATAAGAGCAAATGTGAGAAGGTAACCATATTTAGTCGACTCAAAAAAATAGAAGTTGAATTAAGTCAAAACAGTCGTAACTAAGGATTGAGGTTGCGACAAGGTGGGAATTTAAAACATATAGTCAAGTCGCGACCTACCTTTTTGGTTGCGATAGAAAGTGCAGCAAGGAAAGAAACGACCTAGCCGCGACCTAAATTTTATGTCGCAACAAGGAACTAAAACAGATCAGCAGTTTTGAGTCGCAACCTGAATAAAGGCAGAAGACAAACAAATGATGTCGCAACACATAAGGGTTGTGACTGTGGAATCATAAGCGGCTTCGGCAATGAAATACGGTCGACATGAAAATGAGGTTGCGACACGTAACTCGCAAAGGGAAGGGACAATGCCATGACATGGAATTGAGGTCGCGACACAAATACTTGGAGACCAGAAAAAGTTGTCGCAACAAGAATCATAACTACTGGCTACTGAACTTGGTCACGACATAACAATTCATGTCGCGACAAAGGTTCCAGAGAAAGAGGAAACTATAGGCAAAACTCATGTCGCAACTGAAAACTTAGTCACAACAAGAATCAAGGGGATAGGCAACAACTTAA
Organism: Tetrastigma voinierianum; assembly: GCA_016808115.1. NCBI lineage: Eukaryota > Viridiplantae > Streptophyta > Magnoliopsida > Vitales > Vitaceae > Tetrastigma > Tetrastigma voinierianum. The sequence goes on along the minus strand of JAEQBH010000911.1, from coordinate 4,506,139 downwards.
GTTACGACAAAGAGACTAGGTCGCAACAACTAAATGAAGAGGGTGCAAGGAACGATGTTATGATATAAGACATCAGGTCGCGACTCCCTACTTCCAAAAACTAAACAAAGAAGGTTGCAACTAGTAATAGAAGTCACGATAGACTTCGCAAGCTCAAGACTGCAAACTCAGTCGCGATAAGCTCTTTTAGGTCGCGACCTGAACAATGAGCTAGGCCATTTAATTTGGGGAAATCCACTTGAAGCCTTCGAATCAGGCCCAATTGTTGCAAATGTATAAATAAGTGTCTTTACATCAGGAAGAAGTAGCTCTTCCGGAACTCAGATCCTTAGGGGATTGAAGAAGACTCACTTGTATATTTTTAGAATAGATTAGTTAGAATCATTTTGAATTTTTTTTGTTTCTGGATCTGAACCAGCAATCTGTTTTGAATTGTGAAGCTAGATCAAATCATTCTATCTCTCTTCCAATTACTGTCTTGAATTAATGAAATCTAAACAATTTCTGGAATTCAGTTATTTCAGTTTATTATGGTTAAAGTGGACGTTCTTGATCAATACTCCATTGTTGATTGTGATTCAATTTTTGAGGAGCGCAACTTCCACTGGAATGAACCTGTTGTTAGTTATAGTATTTTTTGCATAAATTAGACGTAATTTTCTGGATTTGGGATTTATTTGATTGATGTAGATCTTGAATTGATTTGTTCCCAATAGTAGTATCGAATACCATTTCAAGGACTGTTTTATGCTCTGATTTCCAGGAGGTCCTCTAAGTGACATAGAGATGGAGATTCCTAAGAGCTTTGAATATTCAATTTGTGGGTATGGTAGACTACTATTGAAGAACTAAAGAGCTCTGAGAGTTCACTTAGATTAATTTCCAATTCACTCATAGTTGAAGTTGAAGGGGATTATTTATCAATTTAAATAATCAGAGATTTCACATTAATCTGATGGAAAGATCTTCATCCTGTCTTAGCTGAGATCTAATAATGGAAAGAGAAAAAATTCCATCAGATCTAAAGGATGATTTATCAATCATTTTATGGAGGTTCTTGCACTAACCGACTTTGGGATGCAAGAAATCATAATTCTAAGAATGGGTATGTGAAGTATTGAAAATAAAATACACAGATCTTATAAAGGGTGTTCCTAGGCATGCTAACTAATTAGGATCCATTTCTTTGAAAGACGCAAGACCTCTCTAATTAGTGAATTATGGAGAAATCCAAGCTGCATTATTAGGCATCTTTGACAAATCCAGATCCAAAATCAGGATTGAGCAAATCAATGGATTATAATGCAGAAATTGGTTGTTTCACAACAGTTCCATATCAATGTCCATTTCTAGCAGAGAACCAATTTAGTCCAGTTTATTTTATTTGTTTTAATTCAAATTTTCTTTTAATTTGATAAATATAATATAGTATGATCTTGTCTTTCAATTCTAGTTTTCAAACTGCTATAAGGAGGTGTAAATAGTGTGGATCTTGGAGTAGTTAGGTAATTGATTTCAAAATTCTTATCAATCTCGAGGTAATGTGATATCCGACTTACATCCGTGATTTTTACTACTTGTACGACCACACTTTGCAGTTGTCTTAGACTAAACCTATTTTAATACCTCTCCCAAGAACACTGGCCATTTTCTAATTTTGCAAGGCATGTCACCTACCAGTGGAAATTGAGTATAAGGCATGGTGGGCAGTGAAGAAACTGAACCTGGATATGGGCAGAGCTGGTCTCAAAAGGCTTCTGGATAATAATGTCGGGAAGAACTCGAGTAACGAGCGCCTTACTCAACTCCAAAAATCTGCAAAAGATGTCAAGAAGTGGCATGATCAACTAATAGCTCGTAAAGATTTCAACAAAGGAGACCAATGATTAGTGCCCAAAAAGTGCTATTTTCATTCCCATTTAAGATAGGTTTTGAGTGCTTTTTGCGCACTAATCATATGAATTGAGCCAATTAACATGTGCAGGTCACTTAGTACCACCGATTCCATTTCGAGTTTGTTTTTGTACTTGCAGCTTTTAGCAGGTCGCCAATAATTTGAAGTCTCGATGTCAAGTTGGTGCCAATGAGGATTCACAAAGTGATTTCACCAACCAAAATGAAGAAGAAATGTGAAGTGGAATTTGATGAAAGGATGACGAGGGTAAAACAAAGAGAAACCATATTCGCTTATGCATTGCGAAAATTGGCAGGATTGCGAAATTTTGCAATCATAGCTTAAAATTTCGCAATCCTAGCTTAAAATTTCGCTTATGCAAAAATTTTCGCTTGTTAATAAATTTCGCTAGCCTAAATAAATGACTGCTCATCGCGAAAATTTGATTATCTTCTTGTGAATTTCGCTAGCTTAGTTTAAATTTTGTTAGCATATGAATTCGCTATGCTGCGAAATTCCCCGATAGCGAAATTGCCGCCTCGTGTTTTTGATGTTTTGATTCCAAAAGATCACGCTTTGATTAATTACCATTTTGTCCTATCAGAATTTCATATTTTAAGCCTTTTTGTCATTTCACACATTGTTGACTATATAAGCTCCCAACTTTTGTAACCCTAAACTTTCCATTTTATGTAAGTTTCCGCAATTTTCATTTTAGGTTTTATTTTGCTCTCTTCTCTCTCCTCTTTCTCTCATTTTCTCGGCTGCTAAACACACCCCTTGAGGATGACAACTCAATGGATGCTTGGCTAAGCCTTAAGGCCTTGAAGAAGAGGGTTGCTAGCTTGGTTTTGGGGCTACCTGTGTTGTCCTCATGCTTTAAACGAAATTGTACGATTTATGGTTCCATACTTTCCAAACTAGTGGTTTAATTCCATTTAATGTCTTTCTTTTGGTCAATACTTGCCATGTTTTAGGTTCAGTGCATTCTTACTTGTAGATGCATCTGACCTTCTTTAGATGTCATTTCATGAGCCATTGAAATGAGGCTAATGCTAGGGTTTCAAAATCGACCGGGGACATTGAATGCCGAGTACTTGATTCGACTCAAATAGAGGTTCAGGTTAGGTTTTATACTAAACAAAGGATCCGTTTTGGCTTTGACTATATGTCATTAGGTCTTAATGCGAAATAACCCGAGGACACTTAATACCCCCATGTTATCAAGCTAGTGACCCAAGCCTCAAGGTTACCATTTCACACTTTCTGGCTTAAGCTATTTCGGGCTTATCCAAAGGAACAACCAACTCCCGTTTTAACCAAATCCAAAATCCAAACAAAAGTCTCACCATTTTCAAACATTACTGCGGACCATTCGTGGGATGAAACCCATCCCCGTGCTCGACCTCTAGACCGCTTATACTATAGTAGTTTGACCACGGCAAGAGGGAGGAGTATAGGAAACAAAATATTGTTGATTCCGATCACCCTACCGTGGCATCGAATCAAATGGCATACTACCGGGGCCGGGATGGTGCCAAACTACGAGCACATGAGTTGATATGTACTTGTAATCCACATTATAAGTGTTGGTGACCTTCAATCCTTTTTGAATTCATTTGTTTGAACTCGCAAGTTTTCAGCAATTATCGCACTGCTTTTGTTTCTACAATCGCTTCATGAGCTAACACTCCACCCTTTTTGGTGTTTTGTTAGTGCTCGCTTTGTGTCATTTTGTGTAAATGTGTTTATGCAAAGATCGGGACAGAGGATATCAGGTAGATTGCAAAGAGGAGTGCACCAGTTGAGCAAGGCTAAGGAAATCAAGCAGCATAGTGACCCAAATGGATCCTCTAATTCCGAGGAACAAGAAAAGTCAACAAGCACCCCTATGAATCCAACAAAAGATACTGTGTCGATGAGGGATCACATACACTTCCTAGAGTTAGTGTTCCTTCCTACATCATACCCTGCTGAGGATGCAAGGAGACCCTACCTAGTGCCCCGCTCCTTACATTTCAGGTATGGAGAATGAAAATCCATATTCACACATACGGGATTTTGAGGAAGCATGCATAACTTTTAAGGAGGGTATAACCGATATGGAATTGTTGGGGTTGAAGGCATTCCCGTTAACCCCTCAAAGGACAAAGCTGCAACATGGCCTAATTCACCGAGGCCAAGGACAATTAGGAACAATGGTAACTTCCAAGCCGAGTTTTTGAAGAAGTTCTTCAAGACAAACTAAGACTAATACTAAGACAGATCTACACCTACTCACCATGACAAAGGGAGAAGTTTTATCGGGGTTAGTTGGGAAGATTCATGGAGACCATCTAATGCATGCCCACACCATGGTTTTTGATACATGGATGCTAGTGAATCATTTTTATGATGGTATGTCTCACCATGAAGCACCTATTGGAAACCATGTGTGGAGGTGACTTTCGAGCAACACCTGTGACGAGGCCATGGACTTTTTGAACTATGTGGCCAAACTCAACGGCATGGGATGAACCGAATCCAAGGGAAGCCGAAGATCAAAGCCTTTCGAACCACCGTGAGGGGGCATTTATGCATCTCTCCGAAGACACGAGATGAAAGCAAACCGACCGTTGGACTCAAGGTCGAGGAGCCGAATGAGAAGCCAAAGATGAAATGCAAAGCAGTTTGGTTACTCGGGCTTCATCCATCTTGTTTTGATTGTCAGACAAATAGTCATCCTGGGGAGCACTGTCAAGAGCATGCCCATGTCCTGAATCAAAATAAGCCACCCACAAATGCTCCATATGGCAACACCTATAACCCTAACTGGAGAAATCATCCAAACCTATCATGGAAGCCAAAACCCCCTACATATATCCCTACAGGAGCACAGCAGCAGCTTGGCTCCACTACAACACAACAAAGAAATTGGCTCCACCTTCTTCTTCGCTGGAGCAGTAACTCGAATTTAAGCAAAGTGGTAGGCACGTTTAGAAGAACAAAAGGTGTCAATGTCTCGTAATTAATCGTAAAATCTGAAGAAGTCGAAAGCTCACTCAACAGGAAACTGGACAAAGTGCACTCTGAGATTTCGAGGTTGTCCAACCAGCAGAAAGGTGTCGAAAAAGGGAAATTTCCTTCCCAGTCACAGCAACATCAAAAGGGAGTGCATGAAATAGGCTTAACCAATGATCCAAATGTAAGAATTGATGAAGTCAAGGCAGTAGTGACTTTAAGAAGCGGTAAAGAGTCAGACCGCTAGCCCCAATGAAGCTAAGTCGCTCCCACAAGAGCGATCCACCAGGGAAGACAACAACAGCAAAAAGGGGAAGAGGTAAAGACCCGCTTGTACCCCTCCATTCCCACAAAGCTCCGAAAAAGAAAATCTGCTAACCAACGTAAATGCTAGAGGTTTTACGGCAAGTGAAAAGTTAACATTCCTCCTTAACATGATCAAACAAGTCCCCACTTATGCTAAATTCTCAAGGACTTATGTACGGTAAAAGAGGTCTCAATGTAAAACCAAAAGGCCTTTTTAACTGAAAGCAAGTGAGTGCTACTACCGAGAGTGCAAGACTCAAATGAAATATAAAGATCCGGGGGGATGTCCTACAATCTCGCAGAAATATTGGAGGCATTAGTGTAGAGAAAGCACTATTAGACTTGGGAGCTTAGTGTGAACTCCTTTTCCGTATTCCATGTACAAAGAACTTGGTTCGAGAACCGAAACTCCACTTCCATCACAATCACACTAGCCGATAGGCCTACAAAATACCGAAGGGGACCATTGAGGACGTTTTAATACAAGTGGACGATTTTACTATCCAAAGAGATTTTGTCATACTGACATAGAGCCAAGGTAATAGAGCCAACTCAGCCCATGATATTGGGGAGGCCATTCTTGGCTACTTCGAATGCTATAATAAACTGTCGGAATGGGGTTATGCAACTCACATTTGGGAATATGACCTTAGAACTCAATATCTTTCATTTGAGTAAAAGGCATATGCACTCAGAGGAAGATGACTGTGAAGAAGTCTGTATAATAGATGCAATTCTTGAAGAACAAGGCAATGAGCAAGAGGTGCAAGCATGGGCTAACCCCGTAGTTATCTCAACAAAGGTCAAGAGCAAGAAGAACCTCAATGCATGAGCTAGTAAGTGTGGGTACCGAGGAGAAAAATAGAAGTTCTACTCTATTGACTCGGGTGATCTAAACTGTGTGGAACCTCAACAGCTGGGAGCTCAAACCCTCCCATTTGAGTTAAAGACATTCTCGAAGAGAACGGGCACGTCCAGTTGTGATTTCATCACTGTTGACCACTTCACAAGAGCATAACCTGCTGCACCTCCTCAAAAGGAACAAGTGAGCATTGGGGTGGAAAATTTATGATTTAAAAGGCATAAATCCAACAATCTGCACCCATCACATTTATCTAGAAGAAGTATAAGGTCAAGTAGGCGAGTCACAGAGGAGGTCAATCCCCACACGAGGAGGTAGTTCGTATTGAAGTCCCGAAATTGCTTAAAGCCGGTGATTACTTAATCCCATTTCGATAGAACTTGGGTAAGCCCAACCTGTGTAATGCCCAAGAAGTCGGGTGACAAACTGCAAAAATGAAAAGGGTGAGGAATTGTCTACCATTTTACTACCTATTGGAGTGTGCATAGACTATAGAGGCCCAATGAAGTAACGAGGAAAGATCACTTCCCATTGCCATTCATTGATCATCTTCTTGAGAGAGTTTCTGGACACCCGTTCTATTGCTTTTTAGATGGGTATTCAGGATATTTTCAGATAGAGATTGCACCAGAGGATCAAGAAAAGACCACCTTTACTTGTCCATTCGGGCACCCACAAGTATTGTGAGGATGCCTGCCTTGCAACTCGACTACTTTTCGTGAGATGTGGGCGTTTAGCATGTTCAGCGATATGGTGGAGCGCATAATGGAAGTATACATGGATGATATCACTGTATATGGAGGCGATTTTGAAGAATGTCTGACTAATCTAGAGGCCATCCTGCAGAGGTGCATAGAGAAGAACCTGGTGCTCAACTGGGAGAAGTGCCATTTTATGGTTAACCAAGGAATTGTGCTGGGACACATTATTTCCAGCAGGGGAATAGAAGTTGACAAAGCGAAAATTGAACTTATCTCCAAGCTGCCATCTCCAACAAATGTAAAAACAGTTAGGCAATTCCTTGGTCATGCAGGCTTCTATAGGAGATTCATCAAAGACTTCTCAAAGATTGCTAAACCCCTCTACAAGCTCCTAGGAGAAATATAAGTTTGTCTGGGCAAAAGAATGCCGTGAGAGCTTTGAGGAGTCAAATCCCACGGACCACCGCACCAATAGTACGAGCACCCACCGCGCTACCTTGAGGTGATGTGATGCAAGTGGATCTTGCTATTGAGCAGTGCCAATAAAGAAAAGACGGAAAACCTCATGTAGTTCACTATGCAAGCAAACCTTGAATGAAGCATTAAAGGAACTATACCACTACAGAGAAGGAATTGTCGCGTGGGAGTCTATTTATCAGAAAATTTCGAGCATACTTGGTTGGGTCTGATATAGTCATTTTTACAGATCATTCCACTTTGAAATATCTCCTGACCAAGCAAAATGCCAAAGCGAGACTTATCCGATGGGTTCTTCTGCTTCAAGAATTTAACCTACAAATTAAAGACAAGAAGGGGGTAGAGAATGTGGTGGCAGACCATCTTTCTAGGTTAACGATAGCCCATGACACTCATAGTCCACCCATCAATGATGAATTTCCTGAAGAGTCTCTAATGGTATGCTCACATTGCCAATTTCCTCGCAACAGGAGAAATCCCATCTGATTGGAAAGAACAGGATAGGAAGTATTTCTTTGCTAAGATCCATTCATATTATTGGGAAGAGCCCTTCTTGTTTAAATACTGTGCAGATCAGATAATCAGAAAGTGTGTGCCTGAGGAAGAACAATAGGGAATTCTGAGCCACTACCACGAGAGTGCCTATGGCGGCCATATCAGATCCCGTAAGACAAGAATGAAGGTGTCGTACTGTTTCTACCGCCTTCCTTGTTTAAAGAAGCACACCAAATGTGCTGTGTATGTGATGGATGCCAAAGACTCGGGAAATTGTCACACATAAGGATGCCCCGAACCCAATTTAGCGTCGAGCTTATTCATGTTCAGCATCACTGACCGTTTCACATCTATGGTCATACATACATTTTGGTGGGAGGGACTATGTGTCCAAATGGGTTGAAGCAAATCCCTGCAAAACCAATGACCATAGGGTGGTGCTTAAATTCTTGAAGCAAAGATCTTTTCTAGGTTCAAAATTAAAGCCATAATTAGCGATGGAGGCCTCGCATTTCTCAGAACAAACCGTTTGAAAACCTCTATGGCTAAATACGGTTTGAAACACAAAGGGCTACCTGCACTCATCCTCAAAGAAGTGGCTGGCAGAACTTGCTAATGTGAGAGATTAAGACCATTTTAATGAAGGTAAATGAAGAATGCAGAAAAATCGTCCATCGAACCGCCATTCACTCGTGGCCTACGTAATGCCTTTCAAGACAACTTGAATGTCCCCTTATCGGTTGGTCTATGGTAAGGCATGTCACCTTCCGCTGAGATCGAATACAAGGCATGGTGGGTAAATCAAGAAGCTGAACATGGATCTGGGCATGGCCTGAGTCAAAGATTCTCTTGATCTCAATGAGTTGGAAGAAATAATAAATGATGCCTTACTAATTCAAAGATTGCAAAGGAAAGATCCAAAAAATGGCATGATCAAATGATAACTGGCAAAAATTTCAACAAGGGGGACCAAGTCCTCCTGTATGACTCCAAACTCCATCTATTTCCGGGCAAGCTCAAGTCGCGATGGACGGGTCCATTCATAGTTCAGCAGGCATACCCCAATGGTTCAAATGACCCATCAATCCAAATGATAATAAAGGGATCAAAGTCAATGGACAGGGTGAAGCCCTATGTTGCGCGCCAGATCACGTGAGGAATTCTCCTTCCGACCTCCTCGAGCCCCACACCATATTGGCTAAGGGTGGCTCTCGCTATCCCGGCCACCGATCTCATTGCTCGGGCCAATTAAATTTCTTTGTTTAAAATTTTTGTTAGCAATCGAGTTTGGCATTTGATTATGCTTTTGTGTAGCGTGCCTACAAGAACATCAAAACCACCTGGGATGAACCTTCTCCTCACCATGTTTAAGGGAGGTATTCCTCCATCCTCTAACTTTTCATTCCCATGCCTGGTCACGAGGTAATTTTCATACTTTGGAATTTAGTTTTAATGGTTATACATGCCCCTGAGTGCCAAAAATCATTTTTCTTGAATCTCTTTAAATAGCTTTTATGGCTATAGTTTCTTGTTTTACTCTTGCCTTTAGTCAAGAATTGAAGCCCCAGATATGTTACCCTAATGATAGAACAACTCCATGCATGATTTAGGTTGGGTCAATTGAAGTTCCAAAAAGATATTCAACCTTGAACATTCCCTTTAGCTAATTCACTACCACTACACACCAGACAGGGCCCAATAGGTTGGAGAAGCTATATACCCTTTCCACCTTGCAAAGCTCTACTTAATTGGACGACCCATACAGGTTTGTGAAAGATTCATGTATGAAGTTAATTAAATGTAGTCTTCAAATGAAAAGAAAAGAAGAAAAATAAAAATAAAAAGTCGTGGATGCTTTGGCCTTGAAACCCGAACACGGCCCGAGGGGTATACGGCTAAAGCCTTTAAAGCCTCGATGCCCTAAACCTTAATCAGTCAGGAGTCATCGACTTTGTGTTCGCTTACACGGGTGGACGGGCAGAGTTTAATGCGGTCAGAGGGTGCTAATTCTCGGTCATTCAAGTCCGGGCGGCCCTCGCAGAGCTCGCGGGTCAAGGATCCTTCGCTCGATGCCCCAAACCTTAATCGGGTCGGGAGTCATCGTGGACCTCGCTACATGGACTTTGGGTGAAGTCGAGTTTTTAGCATTGCACCCTACATTGCAATTAAGAAATAAATAAGAGTGTAACTGGCCCTATTCAAGTCGGGGTCAACAACTTAAAGGCCATGGCGAGCTAGGTTTGGGGGAGGGAATAGCTTTGCAATTTATTGGCTCAAGCCGGGTTACCTTAGGAACAATTAGATTTTGTGAAGTTCATGTTGACTTCCCTGAACCGATACGCCTCTAAAACTAGTTCTCCTTATATGGTTTTGCTCTTTCATGCTCTGTCATGACAAGGTAAATTGTTCATTTTAAAGGTAAAGCCTATCTATACATACACTTTTGAACCATATACACTTTTGTAAAAGCACAAAGATGCATACCTTTATTATATTTTTAGCATCGCTAAGGGACTAGCAACGTGTTTGTTGGGGGGTGATTAGTGCCCAAAAAGTGCTATTTTGAGTCCTATTTAAGATAGGTTTGAGTGCTTTTACATTAATCATAAGGAATTGAGCTAATTAACATGTGCAGTCACTTAGTACTCACCGATTCCATTCAGCTTCTTGTTTTGGGTAATTTTGCGCTTTGCGTGCCTCACCAATACAATAATTTCTTCAAGTCCGATGTCAAGTTTGTGTTGAATGTCGAGGATCCACAAAGTGATTTCACCAACCAAAATGAAGAAATGTGAAGTGGAATTGATGAAAGGATGGATGCAGTTGGCAAACAGAGAAAATATTCAGATTTTCGCTATGCATTGCGAAAAATTTCGCAGGATTGCGAAAATTTCGCTTAGCCTAGCGAAAATTATCGTCATTGCTTAAAATTTTGATTTTCGTTATTCTTTGTGAATTTCGCTAGCTAGCGAAATTCCTCGCATAGCGAAATTGTCGCTCGTGTTTTTGATGTTTTTGATGCCAAACGACCACGTTTTGATTAATTACCATTTTGTTCCTATTGTAATTCTTATATTTTAAGCCTTTTGTCATTTCACATACTGGGTTGACTATATAAGCTCCCTACAACTTTGTAACCCTAACTTTCATTTTATGCAAGTTTCCCTGCAATTTTCATTTTAGGTTTTATTTGGTGCTCTCTTTCTCTCTCTCCTTTCTCTCTCTTTCTCACTGCCAAACACCCTCGAGGATGACAACTCAAGGGATGCTTGGCTAAGCCCCAAGGCCTTGAAGAGGGTTGCTAGCTTAGTTTGGGGCTACCGCAGTTGCCCCATGCTTTAAAATGATGAAAATTGCATTTATGGTTCCATACTTTCCAAACTAAGGTTTAATGTCATTTAATGTCTTTCTTTTGGTCAATACTGTCAGGCTTTTAGGTTCGCATTCTTAATGGTAGATGCACTGACATTCTTTAGATGTCATTTACTTGAGCCATTGAATTGAGGTTAAATGCTAGGGTTTCAAACTCGATCGACATTGAATGCTGAGTATTTGATCGACTCCAAATAGGAGTGGTTCTAGGGTTAGGTTTTATAGCTAAACAAAGATCCGGTTTTGGCTTTGACTATATGTCATTAGCCCTAATGCGAGGAAATAACCCGATGACACTTTAATACCCCCATGTTATCAAGCTAGTGACCCAAGCCTTCAAGGTTACCATTTCACACTTTCAGTTTAAGCTATTTCAGTTATCTAGTGAACAACAACTCCCCTGTTTTTAACCAAATCCAAAAATCCAAACAAAAGTCTCACCATTTTCAAACATAATGCGACCATTCGTGGATGAAAACTCATCCTCGGGAGTTCGACCCTAGACCGCCAGATCGGCAGTAGCTTCGACTACTGCCAGCAGCAGTGAGTGGAGCATAGGAAACAACATTGTCGACCTCGGATCACCCTACCGTGCACGAATCAACCAAGTGTTTATTTACGACTCCAAGCTCCACCTTTTCCAGTGTGTTTAAGTCAAGATGGACCGGCCATTCTACCTATCAAGGGAGGTCTCAATGGCTCGTGACTTGCCTAACCCAAAGACAATAGGTGTTCAAGGTCACCGGGCAAAGGCTGAAACCCTATGCAAAGACAACACTCACTGTACAAGGAGGAGATTCCTCCTTTGACACTCCCTCTCCCCCCCTGAATTCAAAAGATTACCCGAGTGGGAGTGGCTCGGCAGATCTTGAAGTCACTAAAAAATTTTGTTAGAATTTTGTGTGCTTTTATTTTAAGTTATAAATTTGTGATTTTCTTAATTTCTTTTGTCTTTAGTTTTGTTTTCCTTTACAATTTTTTCTCTCATTTATAGCTGTGTTTTCTCATAATTTTTTGTTCTCTATTTTTGCATGTGTTGCAGTTGGCAGGAAGTTTTTGAAGCAGTGTGAAATTTCCTAGTTTGCGAATTTTTACAACCTGAGAAATTTTGCAAGTTGCGAAATTTCTCGACCTGCGAATTTTCGTAGGTTATGAAATTTTCCAACCTGCGAAAATTCGCACAGTTGCGAAATTCCACCTGTGCCGCATTGTTCATCTTCTCCTTCCTTCCCTTTCACTTTCCTGCAACCTTTCGTTTCCACGCTCCATTAATTTTTCTAGATTTTTTGAGCTACAACCACTAACCACCATATATATGGATAATAATTGGTTTAACTCTTCAAATTAGCTCAAAACTATCTTAATATCATTTAAAAACCCCCAACCCATTTCTCTCTCTCCCCCTTTCATTCCAATTCATTTCTTAAACCTTTCTTCCTCCCATCCTCTCCATCTCCAACCCAGCCATGGTAAAGACGCGCGAAGGACACAACTTCAAGACAAGGGTGAGGCAGTCTTCTCCTCCCCCTACCGACAGCTCCAACCCTGGCCATCCTGCCGCCGCCGCTGCTCTTGTAGCCCCTGGCGCCATCGGCTCCTATAGCCCTCAAGGTCGCCACACGCCGCCGCCGCTCCCACCCATCGCTATCAGTTCAAGAGGACCCCTACCGTGGTCTCACATTGCCAAGCCCCGCCTGCTGAGGCAGCACCATACCCAGGTCATCCCATTCCCCCATCTCCGCATCCTAGGCCATCCCTGAGGCCTGCCCAAGATGGCCCGACATCCCCGACTCAGAGAGTCCTCCGCCCAGGTCCCCGTGAGCCCCGCCTCACCACCTACCAAGGCCCTGTTAGAGATCTCCTTCTGATCCGTCCCGTCTGAACATCGAGGCCTTACCCACCTGTGAGCCCTATTCCAAGGAATGCTGATTACAGTGAGAGGGATTTGCACAGCGAGATTTATTATGATCTCCCGACCTTCGCCGAAGATACGAAGCTTAGAGATTCGATGCGCCTAGTGTAGAGGTATTCCCTGGCACCATTCATGAACCGAGTAGGTTTTACTACCCTCGGGTGGTCATCGAGTTTTTCCACATGATGACCTCCAAGCGAGAGCTCAATCCGACAACCATTAACTTCTCTATAGATGGCCGGCCAGATACCTGGGCTCTGACATAGCGCCTACTGGTTCCGCCTTCTAAGTGGGTCTTGCCAACCCATTAGTGCCAAAGTGCTACTTAACCCTATTTATTATAGGTTTTGAGTGCTTTTGTATTAATCATTCTAATTAACTAATTACACATTGCTGTCCCTGCTATTCTATCGATCGATTTGTGGCTAAATTTGTAGTTTTTGTGGATAATCGCTAAAATTATCGAGTCAATTCAAACACGAAGAACCCGAGCTGAACTCATCGCCGCAGATCGTGATCCTAGAAGGAAAGAAGAGCAAAAGTGAAAACTGGAGCACCGCAGAATGCTTACACGCTAATCGTTCAACATCCCGCGCAGACCGCTCATCCCCCGCCCCTGTTCCTTCCGTCGCCCGCTTTTTGCTTCTTAACTCTTATGGTTTTCTTGCCTTTGTGCCCCCATTGTAATAGTATTTTGCTATGTTATTTTTGTAATTTTTATTATGGTCATATAAAAGCCCCCGCCTTATTAATCGGTGAGAAAGGGAGACTTTGGTAATAGCAGACAAAGGGGCGGTAGTTTTCCGCCGCTCCCTTCCTTCATTTTCTTTCCACTTTTCTAAGGCCAAACATCCTCAAGATGACAACTCATGGGATGGTTATTAGAAACCCTCTTCCTCCTTGAAGGGGAATATCACGGGTGCAGATCCGACAGCAGTAGCCGAGGGTTCCATGGTTTTCACGCTGTACTCACCGGGCGCTTTGTGTTTCCTTAACCGTAGGGTTTAAATCCCTTAGATTCACCTTTGAATGGTTATTACTTGATAATCTTTTTGGCCCATTGGATGATTAATGTTAGATCCATCATGTTTGTTAGTTATCATTTATGAATTCCTGTATGTGAGTTAAGGATAGCTATTTTCACCATCTGAGACCATCGATACCAAGTGAGTACCATTTTTCAAAGGATAATTATTAAGGGTTAGGTTTTAAAGCTAAATGAAGATCCGGTTCGGGAGATGACTATATGTCATCCTCCCCAAAGCGAGGAAAGGACACTAGAAACCCTCAGTTGCCCTAGGAATTCAACCCCAGTGACCTAACACTTCAAGGAGTTCTATTTTACATTTTAACTTGTTTTTATTTTCAGTTTTAAACCCCAAAACCTCACTGTTTTTACCAAACCTGAAAATCCAAATTTAATTCACCAAATTGAACCTCACTGTTAGTCATTTGTGTAAAGAAAACCCATCCCTGAGTTCGACCCTAGAATCGCTTATATCGCAAAGAGTTTTGCTACGCAGAGTGAATTAGGATACAAATTTTCGTTGGATTCCATTATTGACCTGCCAATGGCACGAATCAAATGGCGTTGTTGCCGGGGATGGTGCCTAAGTGTATTTGACGAGCTGTGGAACACTTGTGATCCTCATCACAAGTACTGGTGAATCTCTTTTATATTTTACTGTCAGTTTTTCTTTTGTTTCATTTCACTGTAAAAAAATAAAAAATAAAAAATAAATAAATAAATAAAAAGAGTTGTTGCATGACTGTTTTTCTGTGTTGTCTTGGGTTGCCCTATTTCTACTGCAGGATTGCATGTTCTAGTGGTCTGAATTGTGATCAAGTGGAAGAGGGAGAACAATACAGTGAGTATTCTATGAAGAGAAACCCTAGAGCGTACATGTCAATGAGGGATTATAGAAACCTTCCATGGCAGAATCAACAACCCTTAGGAAGAAATCCAAACCCATCTAAGTCCATGAGGGACTATAGAAACCCTCCATGGATGAGTGCACCTTTCTGCAGTGCTCCCCCAACTTATGCACCTCCTAATTCTCCATCTTGCGCTTCAATTCCTCAGCCACCATAACCACCACAGTTAATTTCATCAGTTGAGTAAGCAATACTGAACCTTACCAAGCTGGTGGGTGACGTTGTGGAAGAACATAAGAAATTCAATGCCCAATTGAGTAAAAAAATTCATACTATGGAGAACTCTCTGAACCAAAAAGTAGATGGGCTTCAAAGTGAAATTGGTCAAAAATTTGACAACCTGTAGAAATCACCCAAGGCTTCGCCTGACGCATGATCATCAAGAGCATGAAATCCAGAGAGAGAGTGCCTAATTGACTATTTTCAGAGCAAGACTAACCTGTATCAGCCTTCTTCAGAGGAATTTATGCAGAACCGTGAGGCTCCCGAGGAACCGCTGCCAGTGGGAAGGTGGGGAGGCAGAGGAAAGTGGGGCAGTGAAGAACCCCCAAAAGCTTATCCTTCACCTAATCCCCTATACCCTGATCCAAGCACCGCCAACCCAAAATAGCTCACTACCGCAGGTATATCCTCGCTCGCACACAACCCATATGAAAACCCGCTCCCGTCGCAGCCAGTACACCCCATCGCTCTATGACGCAAAACTTCAAGAAATTATCAGCCATTGTTCAACTTTCGCGCCATCATTACATCAAAGACATTGCAGTCGCTTCATATCAGATGGCACAATGATGGCTCGCGGGTGCCGGGTTCGCATACGGAGCACCCGGACCTTAGCATATCTATAAGCTCCACCCGCCTGCCACCTCCAAAGGTTTAAGGAATTGCCTGGGGGAGCACGTTTCCCACTTTTTGTTTTCAATTTTTCTCATTTTATTTTATTTATTTAGTTTATTTATTTTATTTTGATTTAGTTAATTTTTCTTTTAGATTCTTCTAATTTTAGTTAATCTTGTGTCTAGCTTAATTTCTTTCAATTTTCTCGTAATTTTTCTTGATTTTTTGTGTTGTTTGCAGGTTTTGGTTACTTGAGCATAAAGCAAAAATACATGCATCTTTCGTAGGTCAGATCACTCGCGAAATTCCCAAGAACCCCGCAAAATTCTCGCAAGTTGCAAAATTTCGCAACCCCGCACTATTCATACCCATTTCTTGCAGGCTCCCTACATGCACTATTCATTCTTTTGTTTTTTATGATATATATATATATATATATATATATAATTCGTATTTAAAAATATTTTTTATTTTATTTTATTTATTTTTATTTATTTTTTAAAAATTTATCTGCATTATGAAATTTCGCAACCTCGCCTCTAATTCAGAGTCTAATTTTTTGTTTTCATCATAACTTTCATCCGAAATCTCTTAGTGTTTTTTGCAATCAATGAAATATTGGGGAGAGTGTAGAATCGGAATATATCCAAAACACTTTTGAAAATTATTATGCTGTGTAATTTTCAAAATACTCAACTGTCACTTTTTCCTCTCTTTCTTTCCTAACTTGTTTATTTGAAGCCCAAACGGAGGAATAAGTGTCATGGAAAATTCCTCATGGAAGTCTCCCATCCAAAAACTACACATCTCATCATGAGGGTAGCACTCTTCACTAACTTTCCAACTGCAAGCCCCATTAGCTGCATTGTAATGAGACATCAGTCAAAGTGGGGAGTTAAAGAAGGAAGTGGTTTTTGTTATTTGTGTTTTTGTTATTATTTTGAGCAAGCCCATTTTTTATGTCTACGCTTTCCCTGGTTTCTTTGTGAAGTCATATATAATTATACAAAAAAAATATTTTTTTCAAAAATTGCACCCACTTTTTTTGTTTTGCCTAGCCTGTAGTTTGAAAAATTGAAACTTTGTCCAATTCTAATGATGTTAGATTGGTTCCATGCCTAATTGAGTGAATGATTAGTTGAATTCTTGGCTGCCGACCTTTCTTTCCACCTTAGCTAACCACACACAAGCAGCACATCATGCTTCAAAGAACCTAAAAACTACTCTAGCTCCTAAGCCTTGTACAATCCCTACCTTGTTCCGTTGACCGCCTTTAATAGGCTAAGGACCCCCATGAATAGAAGGCCAATGTGTCTTCCAAAAAAAAAAGAAGTGAAAAGAAAAAGAAAAGAAAAAGAAGAAAAATTGCAACGCTTTGCCTTGAAACCCGAGCACGGTCCGAGGGGTATATGGCGAAAGCCTTCAAAGCCCGGTGCCCTAAGCCAACTGGTTAGGAGCCACCGACTTAGTGCTCGCTACACGGGTGGATGGGTGGAATTTAGCAAGTTATAGGTGCTGGAGTTTCAAAATCATTCAAGTCCGGCGAAACCCCAAGAGTTAAGTGGTTGAAAGATCCGCGACTTGGTGCTCCTAAGCCCACTGGTTGGGAGTCATCGGTAGACCTCAAGCATGGACTTTTGGTGAGTTCGACTTCAAAGATTGCACCCCTACAACACAAAAAGAGCTGCGGAATAAGAGTGGGTCCCGATCTATTTCCGCTGGTTAGCATGCTAGGCTGCGGGCAATAGCCTGGTTAGGAGTGGGTATGCAAGCCGCGCTTTATTATTGAGAACTCCATCAAACAAACACTCAGATTTGGTGGAAGTTTCGTTGATTCAATGAGATGGAGGCTCTTTGATAATTAATTTTTATGGCACTCATTCTCAAGATAGTTATCGGGCAAGGCTTTGATGATTCTTCTTGTGGTTAGGCATTACTCATTCACAACCTTTGAAATATAATACTTTTTTGTGAACACTGTTTTTGTTATCGCTTTGTATTTCTTTCTTTCTTTTCTTTCACTGCTAAGGGACTAGCAATGTGTAGGTTGGGGTGTAATTAGTGCCCAAAAGTGCTATTTTTGAACCCTGGTTTATTTGTGTTTGGAGTGCTTTTATGTACTAATCATTCTAAATTAACCCGATTTGCACATTAAGGTCCCGCTATTCTGATCGACGCATTTTGTGGTTAATTTTGTAGTTTTGCCACCGCACGTTCACCATCATGCGCAGACTGCTCATCCTCTCGCCTGCTCTTCATGAGACAAGCATACGCTTCGCGGCCGGGCTTCCCTTTCCTTCTTCATTTTTCTTTTCATTTTCTTTCCACTTTCTCGGTTTCCAAACACCCCTTGAAGATGACAACTCAAGGGATGGTTGGCTAGAAACCCTTCCTCCTTGAAGGGGAAGGCTGCTAGGTGTGGATCTCGATACAGCCGAGGGTTCCATGGTTTTCACGCAAAAACACCGCGCGTGTTTCCCCTTTAACCATAGGTTTAAATTCCTCTTTATATTCACCTTGAATGATTATTGTTTGATAATCTTTTGGGCTCATTGATGATTAATGGTAGATCCATTGTTGTTTGTTAGTTATCATTTATGATCCCTTTGTAAGGTGAGTCAAGAGTTGTTTTCCACTGCTGGAGACCACTCGATGCTCAAGAGTACCATTTTCAAAGGATAATTATTGCGGTTAGTTTTATAGCTAAATGAAGATCCGGCTCAAGAGACGACTATGTGTCATCCTCCCCCAACACGAGGAAAGGACCTCGAAACCCTCGCTGCCTTGCAGAATTCAACCCCTGACCTAACACTTCAAGGAGTTCTAGTTTCACATTTTAACTTGTTTTTATTTTCAGTTTTAAAACCCTGAAATCCCTCAACGGGGTTTTTACCAAAACTGAAAATCCAAATTGAATTCACCAATTTCGCCTTCACTGTTAGTCATTTTTGGTAAAGAAAACCCATCCCTGGGTTCGACCTCTAGAACCGCTATACTCAAAGAGTTTCTGTTAACACGTAGGAGGAATTTAGGATACAAATTTTGTTGATTCCATTACACCTACTATGGCACGAATCACCAACTCGATAGATTATAGGCAATGACCCCATCCCTCGACTATGGAGATGGTTCGTCTACTATCTCGGGATACCATAGCTGGGCCTATTATGTTCAGGAGACAGCTCCCCCCGGGCATGCTCCTCATAGACCATATTCTGCTATCTAATCTTTTTCCGCTCCAGCATACAGTTCAGAGGAGATGAGCTATTATGGAGGCTCTTTACCGATTTCAGAGGGGTTATGGTTCAGCCTGGTCGAGCTAGTTATGACTTCCTTATTTCACTTTGAGGACAAGGTCCATCGCAAGAGTCTAACCTGAGCTGAGTCTACTCCCCTCTTGTTCTCGAGACTTCTATGCCAGGTATTAGAGCACATCGAATTCCCTACCGAGCCCAGGCTAGAGCGTCGTCTTGATCGCAAGGTTATTCATACAGTTGACAGGTGGTGGACTAGGCCCCACGCTTTTCACTTCCCACCTCCAGAGCCAACCGAGGGACCATCACCGACCCTCCCGTTGCAGGAGAGTTACCTCCAAATAGAAAGCATTGAGGAGCTTTAGGTTCCAAAGATCCCCGGCCCACCTCCACTACCACTACTCCATTTCCCAATGCACTTACTTCCTCTACACCTCCGTAGCCTCCCACTCAAAGCACTCGGTCTTCTGTGAGATGTTGGGCCGAGCACTTCAAATACCACCTCCCCATGATATCACTACATCTACCGGGATTTCTTACATCTGGGATGCAAATGCATTCTCCTCGCACGTTTCAGTGATTAATGCCCAAAAGGTACTAACCCTATATTAGATAGGTTTGAGTGCTTTTTATGCATTAATCAGGTCATTTATACCAATTGAAGTGTTCAAGCTCTCTTAGTAGCACTTATGCCATTTAGAGAGTATTTTTCGTTGTTTTTAGGTGTTTGGAGCACTTAGAAGTTCAATATCGAGATGTATGATGAATCATGAAGTTTGAACTCAAGTGTCAGCCATCAACCAGCCCAAGAATCAATGAAAAACTGAAGGAAAAGTGAAGAAAAATTGATGCAGTAGAAGACAAGAGGCAAAGCAGTGAAAATCAGCAAACGAGCAATTTTCGCTAAGCCTGCGAAAATTTCGCTGGGATTGAGAAAATTCGCAGTTTAGCGGTACTCGCAGTTCACCGAAATCGTGGATTTCGCTGGGCACTGTGGTTCGCTAGAGATCAGCTCTAGCGAAATTTCATGATTCGCATCATTTAAAAATTTCGCTGCTAGCGAAATTTCTCGCCAGCTGCTAAATTCGCCAAGCCTTAGCGGGGTTTTTCATTTTCGCTTATGCATGGTGATTTCGCCTAGCGAAATTCTTCACTCCTAGCGAAATTCACTGCCTCATCATGTTTTTGTATTTAATGCTGAATCCCACTCAAATTTGCGTATTACCTTCTTGTCCTTAATCCTAACCAAATTTGTAGCTTTTGGTATTTTCATGTATTGAGGTGGCCTATATAAACCCCTCTCTTTGTAATAACAGAGAATTGAAGCAGAATAATTGGGAGAGGTAATTTGTAAGCCATTTTTGTAAATAAAGTCTCACAGATTTTTATTTAGGGTTTTATTTTCCTCTCATCTCTCTCCTCTTTCCCTTACTTTCTAGGCTGCAGACGATCCCTCTTGAGGGATGACTGACTCGAAGATGCTTGGCTAAATCTCCTTTCTTTGAAGAGGAAGGAAGGCTTTAGCTTAGTTGTGGGGCATATGCATGTTGTCCTCTTGTGTTAAAAGCTACAGTCGCGGTATTTATGGCCCTCATCTTCTCAAATTAGGGTTAGAGTAACTTTGAATGTTATTGATTTGTGATACTCTCCATGCTTTAGGATACAGTGCATACTTGTTGCTAGATGCAACGCGGTTCATTAGATGGTCTTCTGAGCTACGAAATGATATTTAATGCTAGGGTTTCAAGCGAAAAGGGCCATAGGCACGCATGCCTGTGTTGACTGAATAGGAGTTGTTGTTAGGGTGAGGTTTTCTTTAGTTAAACATAGATCGGTTATGCCGGGGGTATGGTTGCTTGTCATGCTTGAGGATAAAACCCAAGCACACTTGTTTTGCCACTGAAAGTTACGAGTTAGTGACCTAAATCTTCAAAGTTAACTTTTCACACTTCATTTTTACGTTTTTACAATTTCTCGACCGGTTAAACTACTTCCCTTTGTTTGAAGCAAAAATCCAAAAAGTCCCGAATAGAAAGCCTTACTGAATTCTTGCACTTATGCAAATCATTCCTAGGATGAAAACCCATCCCCGTGTTCGACACAGACCCAGCATCTCTTTGCGGTAGCTTGACTACGGCGAGTGAAGTAAGGCTGGAGTGTATATAAATTTTGTTGATTTTAGCTCCAGCCTACGTAGCACGAATCAAATGGCGCCGTTGCGGGATGGTGCCAAACTCTTGTGGTAAGTTGAAGTGTACTTGTGATCGACATATCACAAGTGAAGGTAACCTTTTACCCTCTTTTGTCACTTTCTGAGTTGCGGGGCTGCAGGTTTTCATTACTTTCTTTGTGGCCCACCTTGTTTACTAGCACTAGTCAGTTTAATTTATTTAACTTTAATCTTTTTGCAAGCTCTGTAGTTGCTCTTTGTTGTCTCTAAATTTTTGTAGCAGTGTTTATGGAGCAGTGGGATAGAGACATCGGGTAGATTGCATAGGATAAATTACCGCGACTTGACCTAGCTAGTGAAGTCGATTGTGCATGCACATTACCATGGATCATACCTGAGGAACAACAGAGTCAACCAGGAACCCCCATGAATCCAAATGCTTATAGAACCATGAGGGATCATCCACCCTCCTAGGGTTGATGCCACAATCTGCATCATTCCTCCTATGGCGAAGATGTAGCAGTGAGGCCTTATTTAGTACCCCTACTCCCCACATATCATGGTATGGAAAATGAAAATCCATACACTCATATTAGGGATTTTGAGGAGGTTTGCACTACCTTTAAGGAAGGTATGATGGACATGGATTTGCTAAAGCTGAAAGCATTTCCATTGACTCTAAAGGACAAGGCCAAGATATGGCTCAACTCATTGAGGCTAGAACCGTCGAAATTGAAGAGTGAGAAATTTGAAATTTGAATTCTTGAAGAAGTTCTTCAGTGCTCATAAGACTAATAATTTGAAGAGACAAATTTATACCTTTGCAGCTCATGATGGTGAAATTTTACGGTGTTGCAGGAGGGGAAAGATTTATAGACCATGGTGCATGCCCACGTCATGGGTTTTGACACTTGGATGTTGGTGAACCACTTCTATGGTGGTATGTCTCACGCCATGAGGCATCTTTGGAAACCATGTGTGGAGGAGACTTTACAGTAAGCTTGTCGGGGCGAAGCCATGGATTTTAAATTAAAGTGGCTGAAACTTCTAGGAGTTGGGATGAGCTAACCACTAGAAAATTGGAAAGGATGAGACCTGATTAACCAAAGGGGTGGGATGTATGCCTTGCCCGGAGAAATAGAAATGAGAGCTAGGATTTCAACCTAGCTAGGAAGGTAGAAGGAGCTTGAGGCAAACGGCTCCAAGAGAGGTGCATGCGTGTGAAAATCCTACACGAGTCAGTCCTTGCACCAATTTCCAATCCTCTGTACATCCAATAGAACAGTGTCCTATGGCCCCTACAGTGAAGGATTTGATGTCGGGAATGTGCAAACAACTATTAGGATTAATTTAAACCACAACAATCCAATGCTCCATATGGCAATACTTACAATTCCAATTGGAGGAATCACCACAACACTTTGCATGGAGACCCAACCGCCACAGCATGTACCCCGGGTGAAACCTCGATTTAGTACCCCCTCCTAATCACAACAACCACCATCCTCTTCTCGATTGGAACAAGCCATATTGAATTTGAGTAAGGTGGTAGGCAACTGTTGAGGAACAAAAGGAATCAGTAATGCGGCGCCTGGATTATTTTGTAGAAAGTACGAATAAGAGAATAGATGGGCTTGAGAGCAATCTCGACCAGAAAATTGATGACCATTCATTAAATCACCAAGATCAACAAGTTGCTAGAGGTACAAGAGAAAGGGAGGTTTCCATCTGAAACACTTCAAATCCCAGGGAATTCATGAGGTAGAGTCGTCGACAATTCGGAATGGATGAAGTTAAGGCTATAGTACAGTGGAAAAGGAGTTGATCAACCCATGCCAAAGCACGTTGAAGAATCCAATCAAGGAAGAAATTGCGATCGAGCATATTCTCCTAAGGAGGATTCAATGAAATACCGCATACCACCTCCATTTCCACAAGCACTTGGAGGTAAGAAGAAGGCATCTCAACAAGCAGGCATCTTAGAGGTCTTAAGGCAAGTGAAGATTAACATACCTTTATTAGACATAATCAAACAAGTGCCTGCTTATGCAAAATTTTTGAAAGATCTTTGCACAATTAAGAAGGGATTAGGCATTGAGAAGAAAGCATTTCTCCGCGAACAAGTCGATTGCCATAATCCAAAGCAAATACCCTGTCAAATACAAGGATCCAGGATCTCCCACAATTTCAGTCAATATTGGTGGGAAGTGCATAGACAAATCATTGCTTGATTTAGGAGCCAGTGTGAATCTAATGCCGTATTCAGTATACAAGCAGTTAGGTTTAGGTGAACTTAAACCTACCAACATCACACTTTCATTTGGTAGATGGGTCGTTGAAATCAGGGATAGTTGAGGATGTCTTAGTAAAATAGACAAATTCTACTACCCATTAGATTTTGATGTGACTCTTGAGCCAATTGCAAGTGAGCCCAATCGTATTCCAATCATCTTAGGAAGACCATTTACGGCCCTGGCCAAAATGCAATAATAAATTCTGGAATGAGTCATGCAACTTACCTTTGGTAGCTTATGACCTTAGGTTGAACATCTTTCATTTTTGAACAACAAACATGAGTTGCTAGAAAATGAAAATCATATAGCAGTGATTGTTTCAATTGGTCGGTGTGCGGGAAGCAAAATGTCTGGAGTACTGGGGAGAATCGGTGAACAAGATGGAAGCGGGTTTAGTCTTGCCATCAGCACTGACTCTGAAGCCAAATTTGCTTTCGATTCACAGAAAGCCATCGGTGAGACGGATCAACATTTAGGCCACTGACAAAATGGAATCGACCAGACTGCGCAAGGGTTTAGGAGATCATTCTCCTTGATCCCCCTTAGTATTTTGAGATTGAAGCGGATTGGTGTTTTCAAAAACAGTGCAGTTTGCAAATCTTTACTTTACGTCTTAAGTTAGTTAATTTTGATAGTTTAGGTTATTTTTTTCGAAAAATTTTAACTTAGCATTTTCATTTAAGTAATTTAGTTTGTATAGTATAGTATTGTGTTTTAAATTTTAATTCACAGGTACATATAGTAAATTTTATAACAATTCTTATTTTATATATTATTAATTAATTTAAACTTTTTGAAATGCAGGTAGTGTACTCGGTTTGAGCCAAATTCGCTAAAAATAGCGAAAATTGGCAGGAAGACCCTTCGGCTGCCCATGTTGGTTCTATATAAACCTGGGAGGGGGATAGCCAAATAATCATCATGTTTCCCTCTAGAGCCTGCTAGAGCCACTGAGGCTCCCTGACCTTAATGCCAGTGGGACATAGCCAGGCGCCCTTTGTAGTTCGCGAGTGACCCAGAACCGCCGAGTTACCTACGCCTGTGCATCCTTGCCCTTACCTACACCTGCATGCGGCGATGAGCCACGGCGACATCCACCAGCGCCCTCTGACAGGTCAACGCCCGAGGCCCAGGCGTCGCTGAAACCTTGGTGAGCCTGCGTGCGTTTCGGATGCCGGGTGCCTTTGGTTCGAAGCTTTTTGGTGCCTGTCCCGACATTTTGATCGATTATCGAGCCTTGTTTAGCTAGTCCATAGTTGTTTCGATTGCAGCCCGGTGAGCCACGATTCATGACTTGATTGAGTGATGGGTCGTCTTGAGGCCTCGGTTTAGAATCTGAGCCTCAGTACACGCATTTCGGTGAGTCGAGCCCTTTTCGTGTTATTTCAATTTGAGGATATGGTTCGTACTCGGTGGGTCCGTGTTCGGCCGAGTGAGATTCAATACACCGAGAGGCCCGGCTGGGTCAGGCTCCCCGGTGCCATCCTGCCCAGGTCCCAGGGCGGGTACTGGGGGGAGCCTCGGGGGTTGGCGCTATCGAGACACGGATGGGACCCTGTGCCCCATCACGGTACCTCGGGAGGGAAGTTCGGAGGCCAGGCCCTCGAGGCGGGTACCGCACATCGGGCCTAAGGCGCGAGTCATCATCTTCGGCCGCAGCGGAGTGCGCCACGATCCATCTGCGGAGCGGCCATCACCCTCGGTTGTCGCTCGGGATTGGGGCCATTGTTCGTGAGGAACCCATTCAGGGAATGTGCGACTCCATCGGTAGACACGTTCCATCGAGTCGGTACTCGGCGTCCCTTAACGGGTGATCCTAGATGCAGGGGAGTCCATGAGATTGATCGAGGATTATTCGCTATTGCCTTTCATGACCCCGAGGCAGTATTACTACCCACAGTGATCTTGCGATTCATACCGCTCGATGACGTCTGAGAGATCGACTAGTCGCGCGAGCTTCAGTTGGTGTGATGATCGCCCGCGAGTACTCAGAGGCGGCCGATATTCAGCGACTCTTGGCCTGCGTATCTGCCGACGATCGCGAGAGATTCTGAGAGATTGGGCCCGCTGCCTCATCGCGAGATGGTTCGAGCAACGGCGAGAGACACCCTTCTTGGACGATATTTTACATAGAAGCTCAGCCTCGAATCTTTGTTGCTTGACCATGCGTTCGGAGCCCGAGCTATTTCCGCTTGACGTACGTGCGACGGAGGGCCATCTTGGGAGCTCTTTCTGCAGGATCTCGGGGGATTTTAGTTCAGTCCACTCATTTGGTGATGGCCTCTCTGATTCGGAGAAGATCATCGGAGGACCTGAGTACGGCGAGAGAGCATTCCACTGCACTTATCTGGGAACTCCTCTGCCATGTTCTCGAGGCATATGGAGATTCCCCATAGGAGCCCGGGATCGAGATGAGGATTCGATGCCCCTGGTCATGTCGGTGGAGCGGGTGATGACTATGCGTATCTTTCCACTTACGACCACGGGACCGGGAGGAAGTCTTAGGGTCGGGGAGGCGGGACCACCATACGAGATGATATACACCTTTGAGCGAGATACAGCGGGTCGGTTCCACATATATTACCTTCATCCCCTCCTCCACGAGACTATCGACGAGTGACGGATACTCCCCGGCCCATCTGACCGGCCCACCATTACGCCGGAGTACATTCATGCCGACTAGAATAAATGGTGTGATGGATACCATACGCTCACTAGCATCTACACGGCCCGACCGGGATCGGGGCGCGGTGTGTCCTCATGCCGGCCCGGATCCTTGAGCGCACTTGGGCCTTCCTCGTGTCCCTGATCAGAGAGAAGACCCACTACAGGTATTTGCCTCTTTGGATGTTTTTGGGCTGCGGCGAGCAACCCGGGCCACGCCTACCACCACCACAGCAGTGAGGTGGTTAGGTTTCTTTTACATTTTTGTATGGTTACCGGCATCAGCGCTGCGATTTTGATTGGGATTTATGTATTAGCCATAGTGGCGGTGATATTTTGTGTTTAGCTTTGTATGCATGTACTAGCCATTTGGCTATATCAAAAGCTATTCGGTTTATCACCTCCTTGCTTTTTTTGTACATATCATGTTTTGTTCCTTTCCATGTATGTTGTTTTCTTTTCAATTGAACAATTGAATTGCTTCAAGTGGACAATTGAATTATGATGTTGGGAAATTGGAAGCCTTTGTTTGTCACTCATGCTGAAACAATTCCATGCTTGAATTAATTTTTGGTGATTGCCGTACCCGACATGCTCGACTTGAAATTTCTCCCTTATGCTAATTCACACCTTGCACTCGAGTTGTTTCAATAGAAATTTGTGAATTTGTTTCTCTCCTTTAAACTTTGTGAAGCCTTAAGCATGTTGGCAACCTAGGATAGGTTTGTGTTACCTGGTGAAGACCAATGTAGTCTTCCCAGCGAAAAGGAAAAAAGAAAATAAAAATAAAAAAGAAAAGAAAAGAAAGAAAAGAAAAATAAAGTCATTGAAGTTTGTTTTGCCTTGAAGCTTAGAAGCACGGTCAGAGGGTGTATGTAAAGCCTTTGAAGCTGATGCCTAAAGCCTTGGTGGTTTAGGGTCATCGATTTTGTGTTCGATTACATGGGTGGATAGGTAGAGTCTAGCGAATTGTAGGTGCTTGATTTTCGAAGTCATGGTCAGGGGTGTTGTGGAGTTAGTGGTCATTGATCCTTTGGCTTGATGCCCCCAAACCTTAATTGGTTGGGAGTCATCGGTGAATCCCGTTACGGACTTTGGTGAAGTCGAATTTTAAGCATTGCATCTACCGGTGTAGTTGAATAAAGAAAGAGATGGCGTAACTATCGCTTATCTGAGTTGTTGATGGCTTAAGGCCATGTCGAGTGCTAGGTTAGAGAGGAGGGACAAATTTTGCAATTTGTTGGCCTGCAGTTATATAAAGAACCATTAGACTTGGGGTGGAAATTCAAGTTGAGAGAAATCGTGGATCGAAGATTGACTAGAATTGTTCTTGTATGGATTTAGTTCTTTCATATAAGTTTACAACTTTGATGTCAATTTTTCGGTTAAAAGCAATGTTTCCCATGTACATATACCTTTTGAATCATAACCTTTTTGAAAATCACTACATGCATCTCCTTTTTGTTTGCATTGCTGAGAATCTATGACGTTTCGGTTGGGGGGTGTGATTAATGCGAGAAAGTGCGATTTTGAGCAACATGTTAGATGGGTTTTGAGTGCTTTTTGGCATTAATCATGTCATTCTCTCCAATTGAGTGTTCAAGTCTTCTTAGTAGCACTTATGCCATTTAAGTATTTTTGGATTTGTTTGCAGTGTTTGAGCACTTTAGAAGTTCAATATCGGGATGTATGATGAATCATGAAGTTTGAACTCAAGTGTCGATAATTAACCAGCGAAATCCCAATGAAAAACTGAAGGCAAAGTGAAGAAAAATTGATCTGATGAAAACCGGGAAGTGGCAGTGAAAATCAGCAAACCAGCAATTTTCGCTAAGCACAGAAAAATTTATTTGGGATTGAAAATTTCGCGGGTTTAAGTGAAAATTTGCAAGTTGACGAAGTGGATTTTAAATTTGGAGCACGGGGTTTTAAATGAGCCAACGTTCTAGCGAAATTTCATCGATTCGCTACTCCACGAAAATTTAGCTAAGCTAGCGAAATTTCGCTAGCTAAGCGAAATGCAAGCCTTAAGCGAAATTTTCTATTTTAAGCTATGCATGGTGTTGGCACCACCTAGCGGGAATTCTTCACTCCTATCGAAATTCACTGCCTCGTCATGTTTTTGTATTTAATGCTAACCGACTCCAAATTTGGTGTATTACTCTCTTGTCCTTTAATAGCCAAATTTGTAGGCTTTTTGGGTATTTCATGTATTGAGGTGGCCTATATAAGCCCCTCTCTTTTGTAATAAATAGAGAATTTTTGGGGAAGCGACAATTTGGGGAGAGAAGAATTTGTAAGTTTTCATTTGTAAATAAAGTCTCGTATTTTATTTAGGTTTTGTACCTCATCTCTCTCCTCTTTCCCTTACTTTCACAGGCTGCCAAACACCCCTCTTGAGGTGACAACTAGAAGATGCTTAGCTAAGCCTCCTTTCTTTGAAAGGAAGGAAGCTAGCTTAGTTGTAAGGGCATATGCATGTTGTCACTCTTGTGTTAAAAGCTACAGTCTTGTATTTATGGCCCTACGTCTTCTCAAATTAGGGTTGAATAGCTTTGAATGTTATTGATTTAGTAATACTCTCCATGCTTTAGGATCCGAGTGCAGTACCAGCCATGAATGCTATTGAGTTCAAATATGAATCAGTCTTCTGAACCTCTGATAATCTTTAATATGAGGTTTCTAAGCCAAAAAGTCATAATTGCATGTGCAATGATCAATAAGGATTATTGTTAGGAGTGAGATTTTTGGATAAACATATCAGTTACATGCAGATATGGATTACTTATCTGTTAACAAGATAAATAGTTTTTTTCTTTTTTAAATTATAGTTATTGACCTAAATCTTAAGTCTTTCTGCATTATTTTATATTTTTTGTTTCTGATGATTAACTATTCCAGCGTTTTGTTTGTCGAAATCCAATAAGAAGCGCCTATTCTTGCATATACAGTGTTATGGGATGAAACCATCCCAGTGTTGATATGATTCTTCATCTTGGAGTGGCAATCTGATGTTGTTAGACCAGGTGTGCTGAATTACTGACCAGTTTTGGCTTGACTCTTGTGATGAATGGTGCACGTCATTTGCAGCTTCTTGCATCTTTGCTCTGGCGGGAAGTTCTCCCGATTGGGACTGTGACTGGAATCAGATATATCATGTGGATTAGAGTCTTTGAGCTTTTGCTCAAGTTATCTGATGTGCTGGATGTTTTTGGTTCCTCCTCTATTGATGAATAACTGCATGTGGCTCCTCTTGACACTATTGCAACAGCAGCGATGTTGACCATCCACAGACAGCACCTAGTACCTGGATGAGATGACCTCTGTTGTGTGAGAAGGGCCTTTTCTTCTCTAACATATGATCGAACCCCATTATGGACAATCAACAATCTTGTTGGAAGAGATTAAGTAAGGTGACTATACTTTTGATTTATCATGCAGAACAATATTTACAATATTTGATGACCACTTTTGTTATTTTGTATTTTATATTGTTTTTATAGTTAGCTTTATCTTAAATATTTTCTTATATATACCAACAAACATTTCTGACAAAATTGTTTTATTTTACCTTTTTTGATGATTTCCTACAAGTTGAAAAATTGGAACACTGCTCAAAGTATAGTGGCCTAAGGTCGAACTCAAGGATGGGTTTTCTTCATGCTAAATAAGTCACAGTTAATTGAAATTGGTGTTTCCACTTTGGATTTAGGGTTTTGGTAAAAACAGTGAGGTTGATGGCTTGTAAAACCATAACTGTAAAGAAATAAAGTGTAAAAGAACTCCTTGAAGTTTCGGACCACTGGGCTTAGGGTTCTAAGGTAGCCCCATGTGTCTCGAGGTCCTTTTCCTCGCCACCAGGGAGGATGACCTATAGCCATTTCGGCCCGGGATCTAGGTTTAGCTATAACGCCCCGAACCACAAAAGTTTCCTTCCTAGTATACATCATTTATGACCCATTAATGTTTCAAAGCAGTTAGCACCATCCGTTGGATCTAACTTGTAGGAGCTAATAAATGGAAACTAATTAAGCATGAGTGGATCTAGGAATAAGTATCCACTGAGCCTTGAAAGCTTGCCAAGTACTAGTCACTCACAGGGATTCAAACCCACGTGTGAGATGCGAAGCTATAAATGATAATAGATGCTTGTGTTGGTTGAGAGGACCAGGTGTATTTACATAGGCAACACTAACTTGATGGCCTCCTCTTTGAGGATGAGGAGGTTTAGCCAAGCATCCCTTGGGTTGTCATCCTCGAGTGTTTGGCAAGTGAGAAAATGAAAAGGGGAGAGAGAGAAGGGAGAAAGTGAAAGAAAATTGCACGGCCCGAAGGCAGAGAAAACTTTGGCGCCAATTATTGATAGACTAGAAACTCATATTGTGGCTTATTTGAAACTTATATGGTGCTCGAGTCCAAGGGAAAT
Source organism: Tetrastigma voinierianum (assembly GCA_016808115.1). Classification (NCBI taxonomy): domain Eukaryota; kingdom Viridiplantae; phylum Streptophyta; class Magnoliopsida; order Vitales; family Vitaceae; genus Tetrastigma; species Tetrastigma voinierianum. The sequence continues at coordinate 4,475,540 of JAEQBH010000911.1, read as the reverse complement.
TACATAAAAAGTATGAAGAAAAAAATTGCATTAGGGCATTTTGGTGCAAGCCCACAATTACGATTCAGCGGTCGACACGGCATCTGAGGCGGCACAACGAAATTTTTCGCCGAGGTTGAAGTCATGAACCTATCCAAATCTGTTTTGGAATACGGTTCATCAAATCCGTAGCATTCAGAAGCATTAGTCGAGCGAATGGCATCACAGAAACTCATAATGCATCAGCGATGTCCTAAATCTGATCTTGGAATTTTCGGTTCTATCCTTATTTGAACCCCCATTATTCATTTGGATCTAAACATTGAGTCTGAATAGGGACTCTTGATTGCAAAAATATGTCAAACGTTTGCGAAGTAGTAATGCCTTTTGGGCTAAAGAACGCAGGAGCAATGTACCAGAGGTTAGTGAACAAGATGTTCCAGAAGCAAATAGGAGCATCCATGGAGGTGTACATAGATGACATGTTATTATATATTAAATTTGATAATATTTTATGATTTTATGACACTATAAATAAGAGTCATCCTATACTAACATACATTCATTAGATAATGATGCTTTAAAAATGTCAAGGTTACCACCGAAAATGTAGGTGAGATGGCGAGGGTTTGCGACCTACGGGGAGATTCGACGGAGTTGCGAGGGAATTTTTGGAACAACTGCAAAATTCTGTTTACTCTTCTCCTTCTGCATTTTAGCTCCAATTGCCTTCTTATTTGCACGTACAACTTCGAGTTCGGCTCGGGTTCATCGTATTTGAATCGACATGAAGAATATGGTGTAATTGGTATGCAAAACTATAAAAATATCCACAAAATATGATCAATAGTATAATCGGGACCTTAATGTATCAATTGGGTTATTTAAGTTGATTAGTACACAAAAAGTGCTCAAAACCTACAATAAACAGGGCTTAAAACAGCATTATTTGGGCACTAATCACTCTCCCCAACCGACACATTGCTAGTCCCTTACTTGATGACAAAAGAAGGAAGACGATTATGATTATTTTAACACAATAAACAACTTAGGAATAAATACCATCTGAGGACAAGTTTGAGAGAAAAGTATCTATCCCAGGGAATGCGACACGAAACTTACAGAAATCTAAGTGTTTATGTATTTGTTTTCTCAACGATAATCTGCTTCATGCTCTCCCCCAACCAGAGATTCTTGCCAAATCCTAGCACCTTGACCCGACCTAAATAACTGGTTCCACTATTTTTGTCATATTTCTTTGTGTATCGTAGGATGCGAATCTTTGAGAAATCGACCTCCTGGGTCGGAGTGTAACGAGGTCCACCCGATGACTCTAACCAACTAAGGCTTAGGGCATCAAGTCGTGAGGATCTAGGCCACTAACTCCTGAGGTTTCACCCCAGACTCAGAATGAATTCGAAATTCTAGCACCTCGACTTACAAGCCTGCTCATCCCACCCATGTAGTGAGCACTAAGTTGGTGGCTCCCAACCAACTAAGGCTTAGGGCACCAGGCTTTAAAGACTTTCACCGTAAACCCCTCGGACCATGCTCGGGTTTCAAGGTAAAGCGTCGCGGCTTTTCTCTTCTCTTTTCTTCTTTTTCTTTTTCTTTTCTTTTTCTTTTTCTTTTCTTTTATTTTGGAAGACACATTGGCCTTCTATTCTAGGGAACCATAACCTTTTACAGGTGGTCAACGAAACTAGGGTAGGTTTGCACGATAAGGGAGTTATGCAGTTTCTCAGGTTATTACAAAAAACTGATGTGCCCAGTGTGTGGCTAGCTAAAGGTGGAAGAAAAAGATTGAACATCAAGGGACTTCAACTGACCAACCACTTAATCATGCATGGAACTAATCTAGTATCAATGGCACTGGGCAGTGTTTCAATTTCTCAACTTAAAGGATAGGCAAAACCACAAAAAAAAATATGGGGGCAAAAATGTTGCAAATATGAGTTAAGAAACTGAACTGTCTTATATGTATAACAATGTGTATCACTAAATTTTCAGCTTTTTCAAAAACAGCTTTCTCAAAAAGAAGCAAAAAGCAAGCCATTAAACATACAAAATGGGCTTTGCTTGTACATCACCGATGGTCGAAAGTGTAAATAAAGCGTATACTGATATAAAAATCACTTCCTTCACTAACTCTCTCTGACCAAGTGTACCATTGACCCTGATAGGGTGTGGATGAGTAGTGTAAGGAAGTGCTATATGATCGTGCTTGCGTGGCTTCCTCGGCTTGGGCGGAGGTGAGGTGCTCTGCAGCCAGTGGTTGCAAGCTATTTGCGTTTAACTAGCACATCAAAGTCTGCTTGTTTGGTGGAGAAGGAGTGGTCTGTTGGAGTAGGACGAAAGAGCTGGCTTGGTACATATGGGGAGATCCTTGAGAGACCAAGTGACTCTGGATCTGCTTGAGAAGGATGGCGATTAATGCCGTATGGCGTAGTCCCGAGCCATGGAAGCCTCGGTCTTGAGTCATCCTATCGCTAGTGCATGGGCGGTCCGTAGTGATACCCGATGTGAGGCGGAGAATGTTCGGACTGCATCCATGATGGTAAAAAAGTCTCAAGTGGAGATGGTGATAGACTGCTGAGGCTATGCGGAAGTGCTCGGCCCAGCAATATCTGAATGGCTAGTGGGCATGGTGGTCGAGGGCATAGGAGGGAAAGATGGCACAGGAGCCAGAGGCACTAGAGCAGTGGTAGCCGGAGTTGGGGGGGTGATTCGTGCCACAGTAGGTGTACTAGAATCAACAATATTTATATCCTAAAATTCCTCCTACTGCCGTAGCAAAGCTACTGCAGTATAGCGGTTATAGGGTCGAACTCAAGGATGGGTTTTCTTTGCACAAATGATTTACAGTGAAGGCTAAAAATGGTGAATTTCAATTTGGATTATGGGATTTTGTAAAAACAGTGGTGTATGGGTGGTTTGCAGGCTGAAAATAAAATAAGAAAAAATAATGTAAAATAGAACCCCTTGAAGTATCAGGATATTGGGCTTAGGATCCTAGGGCAACTGAGGGTTTATAGGGACATTTCCTCGTGTTGGGGAGGATGACCTATAGTCATCTCCCGAACCGGATCTTCATTTAGCTATAAAACCTAACCCAAAATAATTATCCTTTGAAAATTTGGTATTCACTTGAGGCACCGATGGTCATCGACAGTGAAAATAAGTCTCTCCCATGCCTCACGTTCCAATGGGTCATAGAGGTAACTAATGAATTTCAGTGGATCTAGCAGTAAGCATCCACTTGAACCTAAAAAAGCTGCCAAATAATAGTCATTCAAAGAGATTCGAAGGGATAAAAACCTAAAGTTAGAAAGGGAACACCGAATTGTAGTGAGTACCTGCGTGAAGAACATGGAACCCTCCAGTAGCCTTAAGATCCTGTACCCAGCAGCCTTCCACTTCAAGGAGGAAAGGGTTTTAGCCGCTCATCCTCCAAGTTGTCATCCTTGGAGGGTGTTTGGCAACCAAGAAAGGGAGAGAAAATGAGAAAGTGGAGGCGAGAAAAGGAGAAAGAGAGTTGGAAAGGCGAAAGCTTCCGTCAATTTTATTCTTAAGGCAAAAAGTCCTACCCCTCGGTTTTGATTGCGGTGTAGGAGCTTATATATTGACAAAAATTATAAAAATAACTTAAAATCAAAAGCTATTATAAGGGATAAAATGGGAAGAAACAAAAAATTAGCAACAAAAAAGGCAAAAGCATTGAAACGGGAGAGGTGAATAGTGGCGGAGACATGAAACTGATCTTGCCAAGATGAAAGATTCAGCGGGATGAACCTTTGTAATTTGTGAGAATTTCTCAACTTCTTAATTTCTTACAACTCCAATTTCTTGGCATTTTCTACTCTTCTTTCCTTCTGGTCTCTGATTTACAACGCTGAGTTTGACTCGAATTCTTCCTTCTTGGATTGACTCAACAATTTTGGCATAAATAGCTTGTAAGCGCAATTTTCCATAAAATCGTCGGTATAGTCGGGACCTTAATGTGCCAATTGGGTTAATTATGCTGATTAGTACGCAAAAGAAAAGTACTCAAGGCTTTTGTAATAAAAGCCGGGGTTCAAGAAATCTTGCACTTTTGAGCATAATCCGCACCCTGTTCTACATTGCTAGTCCCTTGGCAATGAAGAAGAAAGAAAGAGAGCATAAAGAAACAATAACAAAATGATGTTCCACAAAAATTATATTTCAAAAAGGTTGTGAATATGAGTAATGCACAACCTCGAGTGAGAATCCTTTGAAACCCTTGCTCAATAACTATCTCGAGAGAATGAATGCCATACAAAAGTGAGTATCAAAAGAGCATCCCTCTTGGTGAATCAACTAGAGACTTCCACCAAAACCTAAGTGTTTGTTTGATCAGTTCTTAACAATAAGGCGCTGTTGCACTCTCCCAACCGAAACTCTGTCACCACCTAGGACACTAACCAACCTAAATAGATCAGGACCCACTCTTATTCCACAACTCTTTTTGTGTTGTAGGGTGCAATGCTGAGGAATCGACCTCACTAAAGTCCGTATAGCGAGGGGATCTCTGGGTGACTCCTGACCAATTAAGGCTTAGGGCGCAGAGTCATAAGGATCTTTCGACCGCTCAACTCTTCGGGTTTTCACCCGAACTTGAATGATTTCTAAATTCCAGCACCTACAGCTCACTAAGCCTCACCCACATCCACCCATGTAGCAAGCACTAAGTCAGTGACTCCTAACTTGATTGGCTTAGAATGCAGACTTTCAAAACTTTAAGCCATATACCCCTCGGGGCCAGGTGCTCGGGTTTGTGGCGTCGTGGCTTTTCTATTCTCTTTTCCTTTTTCTTTTTCTTTTCTTTTTCTTTTTCTTTTTTCTTTTTCTTTTGTTTTGGAAGACACATTGGCCTTTTATTCATGGGGGTCCTTAACCTGTAAAGGTGAGTATTGAAACTAGGATAGGTTTCATGAAAGTTTAAGAGGTTAAAAACCGGTTTTCAGCCTATTTTGAAACTTGATGTATTGCATAGTATTAGTTAGCTACAGGTGGAAAGAAAAGGTCCAAAGCAACAAGAGTTCAATTGATCATCCTCAGCCAAGCATGGAACCAATCTAACATCAATAGGAATTGGACAATGTTTCGATTTTTCAAGCGCGAGCTAGGCCAACACGAAAAATGGGTGAAAATTTTTTTAATTGAAAAAGTAAGCTGTGTAGTATAACAGCTTCACAAAAAGGAAAACCATCAAGCCACTGAACATCACAAAATGGTCTTGCTCAAAATAGTAAAACAAACATAAATAAATGCCACTTTCTTCGCTAACTCTCCCCCCAACCAAATGTCACATTGTCATGATAGGGCTTGAATTGAAAGTTAGAAAGGAAGTGCTACCTCACTGATGAAATGTACTCATTTTGGATAGGAGCCGCAAGCTTTCCATCGACACCTTATTCACTCCGTTTGGGCTTCAAATAAACAAGTTAGGAGAAGAAAAGAGAGGAAAAAAGTGACTAGTTGGAGAATTTTGAAAATTACACCTTCATAATAATTTAAAAAGTGTTATTTCTGGATATATTTGAATTCTACACTCTCTAAGCTTTCCAACGGTACCACAAACTCCTAAAACGGAGTTCGGATGAAAAAGTCATGGTCAAAACAAAATTGAAATTTGTGAAAATTAGAGCGGAGCTACGAAAAATTCTGGCTTTGTAGAAAATTTCATGTTTGCGAAAATGAGTCTTGAATTTTTTTTTTCAAGGAATTTATATATATATATATATATATATATATATATATATATATATATATATATATATATATGAATAGTGCACATAGATGAGCAGTGCGACTACGAAAATTCCTTGTTGAGGAAATTTTAAGTATACTTGCTCCAAAAATTTAAGCAAAAACACTTAAAAAATAAACACAAAGAAAAATTTTAAAATTGAAAACTAAGCTAAAAGCAAAGATTAACTAAAAATTAAAAGAATCTAAAGAGAAAAATTAAAAGAAATCAAAAATCCAAAATAACATAAAGTAAAAGAATGAAAACAAAAGTGGAAACTGCTCCAAACCCGATATCTCAAGCCTTTGGAGGCTGCTGGAAATGGTGGAGCTTGCAGAAATCTGGGAGTCCAGGTGCTCCATGTACGGGAACCGGCCTGAGCCATCGTGCCATGCGGTGTGAGCAGCTGCTAATGTATTTGATGTAGTGGCGAAAGTTTGTACAGTGGCCACTAATTTCCTAAAGTTCTTCAGCATTGGCAGTGCAGATGGGGTGGCCTTTGTGGTAGGTGTTTCAGGGTTCGAGTGTGCCTACGGTGTAGGCCAGAGATATACAGCGAGTCAATAGGAGCGGGGAGTAAATTGTGCTTGGTGTTCTTCCCACTGTCTCCTCTGGAGTCCCAACAAAGGAAGGATTTCTTCTCTCTCCATGGCCATAGACAACACACATGATTCGGGAGCTTTGTTGGTTCCTCTTTTCCAATTCCTCCACGAAGCTCAGGTTGGGCCTGTTCTGAAAATAGTTTCGTCGAGCACTCTTCCTCAGTTCTCCTCTTCTTAATGTGAGATCAGTTGTTGTAGGATGTCAAATTCTGATCAATTTCGCTGCGGAACACATCGATTCCTTGTTGAGGAGCTCTCTGTATCGGGTTTCACGATTGGCACCAGACGATCACGCCTCTGCTCCTCTATGAAATTATCCCTTGGTTGCTCAAGAGTTCGGTGTGCACTCAGCCCCGGGAGAGTCAATTGTGGTGGTTGTGGTGGTTGAGGAGTTGAGGCATAATATGGAGAAGCAGTAGGTGCATAAGTTGGGGGATTACTGTATAAGGGTGCACTCATCATTGGTCTCTATAGTCCCTCATGGACCTATATATGGGTTTTGAATTTCCTCTCCACCAGTATTGGCCTTCTGCGCCATGGAAGGTTTCTGTAATCCCTCATTGACATGTATGCCTTAGGGTTTCTCTCCACTTAATACTCACTGTATTGCTCTCCCTCTTCCATTTGGTCAGTATTCAAATTCAGTCCAGGTTCCTATGGAAAATTGACTTTGATCCTTTTGCCTGCGGATTTCTAATCAGTTAAATTCTGCGGCAAAAATAGAGACGAGCCTGGCTGACCAAAAACAATCCTACTCAAAGGTTAGGAGGTTACCTAAAAAAAAAATAGAGCGTAAGCTGGAAACTAAGAAGACTAACGATGAAGTATATACGGGAAAAAAAATTTCACGGGACTTGTGATGAGGGATCCCGCGAGTGTTCCGCATTTCGTCGAATGCATAGGCCCGCTTCCCGGCAACGACGCCATTTGATTTGTGCCACAGTAGGTGTACTGGAATCAACAATATTTATATCCTAAAATGCCTCCTGCTGCCATAGCAAAGCTACTACATTATAGCGGTTCTAGGGTCAAACTCAAGGATGGGTTTTCTTTGCACAAATGATTTACAATGAAGGCCAAAAATGGTGAATTTCAATTTGGATTATGGGATTTTGTAAAAACAGTGGCGTATGGGTGGTTTGCAGGCTGAAAATAAAATAAGAAAAAAAAATGTAAAATAGAACCCCTTGAAGTATCAGGATACTGGGCTTAGGATCCTAGGGCAACTGAGGGTTTCCAAGGTCATTTCCTCGAGTTGAGGAGGATGACCTATAGTCATCTCCCGAACCGGATCTTCATTTAGCTATAAAACCTAACCCAAAATAATTATCCTTTGAAAAATTGGTATTCACTGAGCACCAGTGGTCATCGACGGTGAAAAATAAGTCTCCTTGACTCACCTTCCAATGGGTCATAGAGGGTAACTAATGAATCGGTGGATCTGTAATAGCATCCTTGGGCAAAAACACCAAATAATAGCCCGTTCGAAAGAGATTCGAAGGGATAAAAACCTTAAGTTAGGGAACAGGCTGCCGGTGAGTACTTTTGTTTGAAGAACATGGAACCTCGATAGCCTTAAGATCTTGTGCCCGTGACCTTCCACTTCCAAGGAGGAAAGGGTTTTGGCAGCTGTCACTCCGAGTTGTCATCCTTGGAGGGTGTTTGAGTAACGAAAGGAAAATGAGAGAAAGTGGAGAGAAAATGAGAAAGAGCGGGAAAGCTAAAAGCTTCCCACCAATTTTATTACTAAGCGAAAAGTCCCCGGATTTGATTATAGTGTAGGAACTTATACACTGCCCCATCCAAGCAAAATTACAAAAAGAACCAAAATCGAAATTCTGAGGATAAAATGGGAAGAAACAAAAAATTGTAACAAAAAATAGCGTGAAAGCAGCCCGGGAGGTGAATAGTGGCGGGGGCAAACGATCTTTACATGATGAAAATTTCGCAAGATGAATAGTGCGACCCTAAAATTTACTTTCCTAAATTTCTTGCAACTCCAATTTCTTGGCATTTTCTACTATTCTTTCCTTTGGTCTACGATCTACTGACAGCCCGAGTTTGACTCGAATTCTTCTGCTTTGATTATTCATGATTTTTGGCATAAATAGCTTGTAAAGCGCAAAATTTTCCATAAAATGCGTCGGTGGCATCATTGGGACCTTAATGTGCCAATTGGGTTAATTATCTTGATTATTACACAAAAGTACACAAAACCTATAATAAACAAAGTTTTAAATAGCACTTTTTGAGCAGCGATCCTTGTTTGGAGCACGAGGCTCCTCGTGTTCTTTCTACTATAGTTTGGTCCTCGGGGTGGAATCATCATTGGTGGCTAGTCTCGACTGGAATCGGGAGCGGCAGATGATAGGAACGAGGCATAGTGTGCCACCAATCAACGGTAAGGAGCTGACCTCGCCGGTCTGACGTGCTCGATCTGGGCTCCTCGGGGGGCCCAGATTGCTCTCAGCACCTGGCATAAGAGTCTCGGGAATAATAGAGGCATGGACTCAGCTTAGGGTAAAGTCCTGCGATGGACCTTGTCCTCCAAAGTGGAACAAGGATGTCATAATAAGCTTCGATGGGCTGAACCAGAAGCCCTTTGATATGCGGTATAGGGCCTCAGGCTGACTCCTCTCCCTCTAGTATATCTTTGGAGCGGGGAAAAAGATTAGGCCAAGTAAATGTGGTCTATAAGACGCATGCATGGCGGGAGTTGCCTCCTGAACAGAATCGTCCTGGCGGTTGTCCCCGGAGAGAAGACGAACCATCTCCCTGGGCGAGGGATGGGGCCATTGCCTATAAGCTATCGAGTTGGCGGGGACCACCAGCAGATTAAAAGTAGTTGTGATGTCGAGGAGCCACCTGAGTATCCACAGACGTGATCGATGGAAATGAAGAGAATTTGTCTGGTTGGGCTTTTTACTTTGGATGTCATCGTGTGGTAGAACTGTTGACTACTAGGGTAGAAAAGCGACGAGGTGTCATGAGCGGCTTTAGGAGTACTGCGCACTGAAATGGCATCAGTCTTAGAGCTCGGTCAGCCAGGAAAAGTCTGAGAGATCATAATGAACCTTTGCATGTAGATCCCCTTCACTGCAATCAGCATTCCCCGGAATAGGGTCGTAGGGGAAATATGGTCGCCTGATGATAGAGGCCGGGGACAAGTCCAGATAGGGGACTCCAGCAATGCCCTGATGGGGTGGTGACTGTGGCTCCACAGGCCTCGACCTGGAGGACTCCCTAGGTCAGGAGTCTGAATCTGCAGGCGGTGGGGCCTATGGGGTGGCACGGGATGTGATGGGGCGGGCGGGTGGGACTGACACAGGTGTGTGGTATCTCCTTGGGGCAGGGGCATCAGAAGAAAAGCCCACAGCAGGACTACCCTAGGTGGCAGCAATGGTGAGCAATGTGGTGGCGGCGGCGTTTGGGTTTGCCCGGGGCAGCAGTGGGCTGCGGCCGGAGTTACTGAGCAACAATAAGGCGAGCTGCGAATTCGGGTGGCCGGGGAGGCGTGGCGGCAGTGCGGTGGAAGGAGGGCGCGGCGGCGGGGGGAGGGGAGGAACTGCGCACCCTAAGCCGGAAAGCATGTCCATCACGGGTCTTCACCATGGTTGGGCTAGAGGAGGAGAGGAGGGGGAGAGGGGAATTTCAAACAGGAAATGGATATTTGAAATGAAAATGGGAAGGTGGAGGTTTATATAGAGGTGGGGGGGTAAGTGAAAGGTCTTGCTCATTTAATGGCATTAAGTGCCTATTAAATGGCCGGCTTAAAAAGAAATGCAAAATTTAGGAAGGTTGTAGGAACCGGAGCGTCGCAAGAGGAAGATGAAAGGGCAGGGAGATGAAACGATTGCAGCCTACGAAATTCACGGAGTTGCGAAAATTTCAGTAACACAATTTCTGAGCTAGCGCTCTCGACCCATTGTAACACCTACGAACCAAAATTATTAGAAGACAAGCTTAAAGAAAAATTTGTAAAAGGGAAAACAAACCCCGAACAACGAGGACCTGAAAAGATTACAAAATTAAAAAAAAAGAAATTAGATTTTAGTGACACGAGAATCTTTGCGAGAAGTCACTCCAGTGTGTGTGGGAGGGTTTCATGGAGGGTCAAGGAGGGGGATTTCCTCCTTTTCTATTGAGTGTTGCGTTGCATATGGCTTCAGCCTTTAGCCATTGACCTTGAACACTCGATTGTCTTTTGCATTGAGCAGGTCTACTGAACCATTGAGGTAAACTTCTTGGATGGTGAATGGCCCAGTCCATCTTGATTTAACACTTACGGAAGAGGTGGGCTTGAGTCTTAGAGCAATGCTTGGTCCCCGCTTTTGGAAATGTTTGCGAGCTATCAACTGATCATGCCACCTCTTCAACTTATCTTTTTCAATTTTTGAGTTGAGGTATGCATCATTTCTCAGTTCTTCTAGCTCGTTGATATCGAGGAGCCTTTTGAGACCAGCTGATTCGTGCCACGGTAGGGTGATCCGGAATCAACAATATTTGTTTCCTATATTCCTCCTACTGTCGTAGTCAAGCTACTACAGTATATCGGTCTAGGATCGAACACGGGGATGGGTTTTTCATCCACAGAATGATTCTCATCGTGTTTTGAAAGTAAATTTGAGACTTTTATTTTGGATTTTGGATTTGGGTAAAAGCGAGGGGAGGTGGTTGTTCTTTGGTTAGCGAAATGGCTTAAAATGAGTGAAATGGTGACATGGCTTGGGTCACTAACTTGATAAAATGGGGTTATTAAAGTGTCCTCGGGTTATTTCCTGCATTAGGGCAAATGACATATAGTCAAAGCCCAAAGAAATGGATCTTTGCAGCTATAAAGCTAACCTAAAAACACTCCTATTTGAGTTCAAGCCTATCTTGACATTCAATGTTCAGTTGGTTTGAAAACATAGCATTTAACCTCATTTCAATGGCTCGTCGTGACATCCAGATAATAGGTGCATCTACCATTAGAATGCGCGAACCTTTGGCTTATGACAAGTATTGACCAAAGGAAAGACATTAATCAAATTAAACCTAGTTTGGAAAGTTTGGAACCATAAATGCGATTACCTGTTTGTTTAAACATGAGGACCTTGCCAAATCACCAACAACCAGAAGCTAGTAACCCTCTCTTCCAAGGCTTTGAGAAGCAGCCCGAAGCATCCCTTGAGTTGTCATCCTCGAGGGTGTGTTTGGCGACGAAAATGAGAGAAGAGAGAGAGAAAGAGAGCAAATGTAACCTAAAAACCAAAGATTTGAGGAAGCTTGAATAAAAGCCAAATTAGGGTTACAAAAGTTATAAGGTGAGCTTATATAGCCAACTTGATTGTGAAATACCAAAAATGTCTAAAATATATGATTACAATAGGAATGAATGGTAATTAAACAAAAACGAGGTCGTTTGGAATCAAAAACAGAATGATTTTTGCTATGCGTGAATTTAAGCTATCAGCGGTAGCTATCATATCAAAAATGCAGGCACGGCGAAATTCAAATTTTAAGCTATGCCGCGATAACAGCTATGATAGCGAAATTTTGCTATGATAAGCGAAATTTAGCTAACTTAAGCGAAAAAAATATTATAGCGAAAATTCGTGAGATGCGAAATTTTGCTATGGTTAAAGATTGCGAATCATGCATTACATGATATAGCAATCACAGTTTATCTGCTTTGCCTCTGCATCTCCTTTTCATCATTTCCACTTGACATTTCATTTTGGTTGATGGAAATCTGCGTGAATTCGACATTCCAGCACCGACCGACATCGAACTTGAAATTGGTTGAGGCTCACAAAGCCTGTAAAATTACAGCAAAGGAACTCGAAACGGAATCGAGTGGTACTAAGTGGACACACGTATCAGTGGCTCAATTCATATGATTAGTGTGTAGCACTCAAACCTATCTTAAATAGGATTCAAATAGCACTTTTGGGCACTAATCACACCCCAACCGACACGTTGCTAGCCCTTAGCAATCTTAAAAACAATAAAGAGTATGCATGCATTGCTTTTTCTGAAAAGTGTATATTGTTGAAAAGTGTGTGTCTGAGATAGAAGCTTTACCTTTAGTATGAACAATTTAGACCGCATCTGCGAAAATCGTCATTGAGAGAACAAATGCGATATAAGAGCAAGTTTTAGGGCAACATCGGTTCCCGAGAAGTCGACCTGAACTCCACCAAAATCATTGTTCCTAAGGTAACCGATTTGAGCGATAAGTTTGCAAGCTATTCCACTCCACCCAACCTAGCTACGCCATGGCCTTAAGCTGTTGACCTAACCTAAATGGGACCAGCTACACTTTGTTCTTTCTTTAATTACATTTGGCAGGGTGCAATGCTAAAACTTCGACTTCATCAAAGGTCGGGTGTAGGTCATAGGTGACTCTGACGGTGGAGTTTAGGGCATCGACGAGGATCGTTGACCACAAACTCACAGGCTTGGGACTTTGAATGACCGAGGAATTAAAGCACCTACAACTCGCAGAAACTCCACCCATCCACGGAGTGTAGCGAACACTAAGTCGATGACTCCCAACCAATTAAGGTTTAGGGCATCGGGCTAAGGCTTTCGCCGTATACCCCTCGGGCGTGTTCGGGTTTCCAAAACAAGCGTCACTTTATTCTTTTCTTATTTTAACTTTCTTTTGCTTTTTCTTTTCTTTTCATTTGGAAGACTACATTGGTCTTCATTCACGGGTAACAAACCTATTATAATTAGATCCACGGATCAGGCGGCTTTGCAAAGTGGAAAGGTATATAGCTTCTCAACCTATTAGTGCAATCCCGGGTGCCTTGTGTGTGGTTGGCTAAAGGTATGGATGTAAAAGGTTAGGTATGCCTGGAACTTCAGCCCGACCAAAAACTAAATCCTGCATGGAATTGTTCTAACATTAAGGTAGGATACAGGGCTTCAATTCTTCAACTAAAGGCAAGAGTAGAAACACATAATAGAGACACAAAAAGCAATTTAAAAATTAAAGAAAAACGAATTTGGGCACTGCAAGACATGTATAATCAGTAAAACTAAATTCAAAAAATATGAAAATTCTCTCTAACTGACCTGGCATGGGAATGAAAAAGCTAGAGGATGGAACGGTACCTCCTCAAACATGGTGGCAGGAGAAGGGTCATCCCAGTGGTTGATATTCTGGAGTTGTCAACCTGAAAGTGAAAATAAAATGCCAAATCTTTGATTACTATAAAAAAATTTTAAACAAAAAGAAACTTGATCGAACTTAAGCAATTAAATAAGTGGCCACGAGACAAGCGAGGCCGCGAATGTGGCCTTTAGAAACAGTTCAAGGTCAGTAATTTCCTCTCTGACGGTTTCTTTTGCCGCGACATGGGGGCTTCACCCTGCGTCCATTAACTTTGATCACCTATCATCATTTGGATTGATTAGGTTTCTTGAACCATTAGAGGTGTGCTGTTTGAACTATGAATGGACGTCCATTGCGACTTGAGCTTGCACGGAAATAGATGGTGTTTGGAGATCATATAGGGGGACTTGGTCCCACGGTGAAATTCTTGCCAGTTATCATTTGATCATGCCATTTTTATCTTTCCTTTGTAATCTTTGAGTTCAAGTAGGCATCATTTCTTATTTCTTCCAACTCATTGAGATCAAGGAATCTTTTGACCCCGACCCTACTTAGATCCATGTTCAGCTTCTTGATCGCCTACCATGCTTTATATTCAATCTCCACTAGAAGGTGACATGCCTTACCATAGACCCGGTAGATGGGGACATTTGAAGTTGTCTTGAAAGGCGTGCAGCCAGGCGCGGTGAATCAGCGGGTTGATGAACCAGTCTTTTCTCTTGCTGTTTACCACCTTCATTAGAATGGTCTTAATCTCCCTGTTAGCAAGTTCTACTTGACCACTTGTTTGAGGATGGTAAGGGGTGGCCACTCTGTGTTTCACACCATATTTAGCCATGAGGTTTTCAAAAGGTTTGTTACAGAAATGTGAACCTCCATCACTAATAATGGCTTTTGGTACCCCGAACCTAGAAAAGATGTTTGCTTTCAAGAATTTAAGCACCACCCTGTGGTCATTGGTTTTGCAGGGGATTGCTTCAACCCACTTGGACACATAATCCACTCCCACCAATATGTATGTATGACCATAAGATGTGGGGAAAGGTCCCATGAAATCGTGCCACAGTAGGGCTATAGGAATCAACAAAATTTGTATCTGGAGTGTCCCTCTTGCCGTACTTGAGCTCTCTCTTTGCGATATAGTGAGGTCTAGGGTTTAAAGCATGGGGATGGGTTTTTCTTAGTGAAATGAGAAGTGCGATTGAGTTGAAAATGGTATTTCTCTTTGGATTTTAAGGTTTTTTGTTCAAAAAGCAGTGAGTTGGATAGTTTGTAAGCTTGCAAATAAATTAAAGGAAAATTTAGGAAAGAAGACTCCTTGAAGTCTTGGGTCACTGGATTGGATTTTTAAGGTATATTCATGCCCTCGGGTTTGTTTCCTCGCGTTGGGGATAATGACCTATAATCTTTTCCCAAACCGGACCTTGATTTGACACTAAAACCTAAACCCTAAATTACTCCCTCATGAGATATGGCATTCATTGAGCATTCAAGTCCCTTACAGTGTGCATATGGCCTCAAAGGAGCTGACCTACGGCAACTGACAAGGCAGAAAGCTAAAGTGGATGGCTTGTTGGATCTAAGATTAGAAAATCACTGTAACCACAAAAACTTGCCAAATACACATTAGCGATTTGGATCTAGGAGGTTTCAACCTAGGGTGAGATGCGAGGAGCTTAAATGCTCATAAATGCGGAGTGTGATAAATGAGAGGGCATGAAAACTTACCTCCCGAGCCTCACCGGCCTCCTTGAGGAAAGGGGGCTTAGCAAGCATCCCTTGAGTTGTCTCATCCTGAGGGGTGTGTTTGACGTAGAAAATGAAAGAAGAAGAGAAATGACGCAACCTAAAACAAAAGCTGCGCTGAAAGCTTGACTGAAAATGAAGTTAGGGTTACAAAAGTTAAAGGTGAAGCATATAGCCAACTGAATGTGTGAAATACCAAAATGCCTAAAATGTTGGCTTACATAAAGGCGAAATGGTAATACATAGAGGTCAGTTCAGGATCGAGAATACCAAAATCACGGGGCGGCAATTTCGCTATGCGGGGATTTCGTACCATAGCCACGAAAATTTCGTGAGCTGCGAAATTTAGCTAACTTTAGTGAGGGATTCTACGAGGAGATGGCGAGGAATTGAGAGATTTAGCGCTGTCGACTGATGGTAAGCTAGCTGCTGAATTTCTAAGAAAATTTGTGTGAGATAGCGAGAAGTGGGAATTTTAGCTGAGCACGATAAATTTTGCTAGCTAAGCGAGAATTTCGCTAGCTAGCCCAATTCTCAATTTCGCTAGGATTGCGAAAATTTCGCTATGATTGCGAAATTTTCGCAACCCTGCTGAAATTTTATAATACATAGCGAAAATTCTGCTTTGCCTGCGCATCCCGACTTTTCTCTTGCATCCCCACGCATCCTCCTTCCTTCAAAATCCCACTTCATATATTCCTTCATTTTATGGTTGAAAGCATTGTAAATCCTCCTTCATCACACAACTTGTCATCGAGCTTGAACATAATGAGCGCAAGGAGTACGGAAAGACCTTCTTGAAATCACAAAAACAAACTCGGAATGGCATCGGTGGAACTAAGTGGATCTGAACACATCAATTGGCTTAATTGATATGATTAGTACGCAAAAAGCACTCAAAACCTATCTTGAATAGGGCTCAAAATAGCACTTTTTGTGCACTAATCAAAGGTCCCATGAAATCGATGCCCCAAACATCGAATAGCTCGACCACTAAAATTGGGTTCAGGGGCATCATATGATGGCGAGACAATTTCCCGAGTCTTTGGCATCTATCACATACGCGACACATTTGGTGTGCTTCTTCATGAGGAAGGCGGTAGAAACCCGGTGCGGCACCTTCATTCTTTGTCTTACGGGAAGCAAAGTGACCGCCCACGGGCACTCGTGGCGGTGGCTGTTCCTTGTTGTTCTTCCCTCGAACACACACTTCTGATTATCGATCACGCACGATATTTGAACAAGAAGGGCTCTTCCCAATAATAGGAATGGATCTTCGCAAAGATATACTTCCTGTCATGTTCTTTCCAGTCATATGGGATTTCTCCTATTGCGAGGAAATTGGCAATGTGAGCATACCAGGGAGCTTTTTCCAACTGCATTAGAGATTCTTCAGGAAATTCATCATTGATGGGTGGACTATGAGTATCATGGGCTATCGTTAACCTTGAAAGATGATGCACGCCACCACATTCTCTATAACACGTCTTTAATTTGAGTTAAATTCTTGACGAGGAAGAGAACCCATCGGATAAGTCTTGCTTTGGCATTTTGCTTGAGTCGGGAGATATTTCAAGCGGAATGATGCAAAAATGGCTATATCAAACCCGACCCAGTATGCTCGAAGAAATTTGTCTAGGCGTGAACCATACATGACAATTCCTTCTACATTAGTAGTATGGTTCCTTTGTGCTTCATTCAGGTTTTGCTTGCATAATAGATTACATGAGGTCTTCCGTCCCCTCTCTTTGGCGAGGAGTCTTTGCTCATAGATCACTTGCATCACACATCACGCTTCCCGAGCAGCGCAGTGGGGTGCTCGTGCATTGGTGCCGGTGGTCAAATGGGACTTCAGCTCTTCAAAGCTCTCCTGGCATTCTTTCTCCCAAACAAATTTAGCATCTTTCTCCAGGAGCTTGTAGAGGGGTTTAGCAATCTTCGAGAAATCCTTGATGAATCTTGCCAAGCTTTGCATGACAGGTACCTACTTGTTTTACATTTATTGGGATGCGAGTTTGGAAATAAGTTCAATTTTTGCTTTGTCAACTTCTATTCCCCTGCTGGAAATAATGTGCCCCAGTACAATTCGTTGGTTAACCATAAAATGGCACTTCTCCCAATTGAGCACCAGGTTCTTTTCTATGCACCTTTGCAGGATAGCCTGAAGATTAGTCAGACATTCTTCAAAGTCGCCTCCATATACAGTGATATCATCCATGTATACTTCCATTATGCGCTCCACCATTCGCTAAACATACTAAGCATACATCTCTGAAAAGTGGATGGGGCGTTGCAAAGACCAAAAGACATCCTCCTATAAGCATAGGTGCCAAATGGACAAGTAAAGGTGGTCTTCTCTTGATCCTCTAGTGCAATCTCTATCTGAAAGTACCCTGAATACCCATCCAAAAAGCAATAGAATGGGTGTCCAGAAACTCTCTCTCAAAGAACTGATCAATGAATGGTAGCAGTGATCTTTTCTTGTTACTTCATTGAGCCTCCTATAATCATGCACACCCTCAGGTAGTAAGTCGGGTAGACAATTCTTCACCTTTTTCATTTTGCAGTTGTCCTCGACTTCTTGGGCACCACACAGGTAGTGCTATCCCAGAAATGGGAGTAAATGTCTGGGCTGGGGTCAATTTTAGGACTTCAATGCGAACTACTTCACAACGAGTGGGGATTCGACCTCGTGGCTGCTCACTTGACCTTAGACTCTTCTTCTAAATAAATGCTTGATGGAGTGCGGGTGTTGGGTTTATGCCTTTTAAATCAGAAATTTTCCACCCCAAAGCTTTCTTGTTCCTTTTGAGGAGGTGTAGCAGGTTATGCTCCTATGAAGTGGTCAGCAGTGATGATATCACAACTGGACATTGCTTATTTTCTTCTAGGAATGCATACTTTAACTCAACTGGTAGGGTTTGAGCTCCTAGCGTTGAGGTTCCTTTAGTTCGTCACGGTCCAGCGAGGTAGAATTTCTATTTTCCTTATCGATTGCCTGCACTAAGCTCATGCATTGAGGTTCTTGTTGCTCTACAAGGCACTCGGATAACTACGAGGGTTGCACATCTTGCACTTCTTGCTCATTGCTTTGTTCTTGGTGCATCTGACCATCGGGCTTCTTCACGGGTCATCCTCCTCTAAGTGCATATGCCTTTTACTCAAGTGGAAGATATTGAGTTCTAAGGTCATATTCCCAAACGTGAGTTGCATAACCCCATTCCGGTAGTTTATTATAGCATTCAAAGTAGCCAAGAATGGCCTTCCCAATATGATAGGCACATGATTGTCTCCCACCTGCTTAAGCTGCAGTATCGAATCTGACAAAAATCCCTTTGGAAAGTAAAATCTATCCACTTGTATTAAAACATCCTCAATGGTCCCCTTCGGTATTTTAATAGACCTATAAGCTAGTGACAGTGTGATGGAAGTGGGTTTCAGTTCTCCCAAACCAAGTTGCTTCTACATGGAATATGGCAAAAGGTTCACACTAGCTCCCAAGTCTAATAGTGCTTTCCTACACACTAATGCCTCAGTAATGCGAGATTGTAGGACATCCCGGTTCTTTATATTTCACTGGAGTCTTGCACTCAATGATAGCACTCACTTGCTCGGTTAAAAAGGCTTTTTTGTTCACATTGAGACCTCTTTTTACCGTACATAAGTCCTTCAGGAATTTGCATGGGGTGGGGACTTGTTTGATCATATCGGGGAGAGAGATGGTAACTTTCATGCTTGTAAAACCTCTAACATTTCAGTTTGGTTAACGGAATTTTTCTTTTTTTCGAGTGCCTATGGGAATGGAGGGGGTACACTGTTCTTCACCTCTTCCCTTTTTGCTGACTGTTCTTCCTCTGGCGGTTTGACCTCTTTGTGAACTGTCTTGGCTATGGCGGAGATTTCTTGGTCTCGAGTTCTTTACGACTCTCAAATTCCTGCGCATGACTTCATCAATTCTTACATTTGGATCATTGGTTGAGCCTATTTCATGCACTCCCTTCTGATGTTGCTGTGTCTGGGAAGGAAATTTCCCTTTTTCGGAACCTGCATTCTGCTGGTTGGACAACCTCGAAATCTCGAGTGCATCGCATCCCAGTTCTTGTTGGTGAGCTCTCGCGCCTCGATTTTACGATTAGTGCGAACGACTGCTGTCTTGTTCTTCCACAAACGTGCCTACCACTTTGCTTGGTCAGGATTACTGCAACTCCAGCGGGAGAGAAAGAGGTGGAAGTAATTTCTTGTGTGTTAAAGTGGATGGCTAACATTGTGCTCTGAAGGGATTTATACAGGGGGTTTTGGCTTCCATGACAGGTTTGGGTGATTTCTCCAATTGAGGTTATAGGTGTTGCCATATGGAGCATTTGTGGGTGGCTTATTTTGACTCAAGACATGGGCATGCTCTTGACAGTGCTCCCCGGGATGACTATTTGTCTGACAATTAAAACAAGATGGTTGAGATGTGGGTAACTCATTTACTGCTTGCATTTCGTGCAGACTTCTCATTCCAGCTCTTCCAACCTTCGAGTCAAAGTGGTCAGTTTTGCTTTCATCTCCGTGTCTTCGGAAAGTGCATAAATGCCTCCCCTTTGATGGTTCGAAGGCCTCGCTCTCTCGGCTTCCCTTGGATTCGGTTCATCCCATGCCTTAGAGGTTTCGGCCACATAGTTCAAAGTCCAGCCTGTCTGGTGTTTGCTCAAAAGTCTCCTCCTTTTATGGTTTCAGCAATTGCTTCCATGGTGAGGACATATACATCATAAAATGATTCACTAGCATCCACGTATCAAAACCATGGTGTGGGCATGCATTGATGGTCTCCATGAATCTCTCCCAACACTGATAGAACTTCTCATTGTCATAGGCCGAGTAGGTGTAGATCTGTCTCTTCAAACTGTTGGTCTTAGTTGTGCTGAAGAATTTTTTCAAAAACTCAGCTTGAAGTTCGGCCCAATTCCTAATTGTGTAGCAATGAATTGAGCAAATTTGTATATCTTTCGGTGTCGGTGCAGGAATGCTTTCAGTTTGAGCAAATCCATGTCGGGCACTCCTTCCTTAAAAGTTGTGCATACCTCTTGATGAACTTAAAAGTCATCTATTTTTAGTCCATTTTTCTGTTCTATTTTCATCTAGAAATGAATAATTAATATACAGAAATATGAAGAAACTCACCAAATTGTTATTAGCGGGAAGAAGAAAGTAGAAAATACGGCCAATAAGTGGAAGAAAGGGTGCGGTCGAATGGCGGAAGCGAAATGAAAGAAATTGGCTGATTCATTTAGTCACGAGTTTTGGGGTCTGACACGATCGGAGTGAGATCGTGACACCAAAAGGGTCAAAGGAATTTGATGCAGGTAAGCGACGATGCAGTACGGATCGGTGACTGAAGGGTGTCGGGGGCTGAGACGGCGTCGCTGACAACGTGCGGGAGTCGCGACAGCAGTTGATCATGTGCGAGGATAAGAGTCGCAACTCGCGAAACACCTTTTAAGGCTATAGAGAGGTTTAGACTGATGAAGCTACAGGAACCTGGGCGATGTCGCGACATGAGATCGAGTCGCGACTTTTGAGACACCTTCAGTTGAAGGGTGAAGTTTCATGAAGTGAGGTCACGACAACGGCTCGGAAGTCGACATCGAGGCGAGTTGAAGCGCAAATGACTTGGTGATGTTGCGACATGGGATCGAAGATCGCGACATCGAGCAACCAGTCGAGAAAGCCTCGAGAGAACTAGGCGATGTCGAGGCGTGAGATCGAGTCGCGACATCGAACGCGATAAATCAATGATCACGAGCCTTAAAGAGATGTCGCGACATGATATTGATGTCGCAACAACATGAGCAACTAGTTGAAGCCTATGGTTCTTATAGATGATGTCGCGACAAGAGATCGATGTCGCGACATGCGACTATCAATTGAAGGCTGCGAGATGTGATTTGAGGCGGGGTCGCGACAAGATATCGTGTCGCGATCGAGGAAGAACAGTGAAACACAAGGCGTGAGAAGATGTCGCGACAAGATAGTGATGTCGCGACGCAAATTGAAGCTAAATCAAGGCTACATAGAGTAAGGCGAGTCGCGACGTGGGATCGATGTCGACCTCGATGATGTCCGCGACAAATGCTTGGAAGTCGCGACTTGAGCAGTGACTTGGGCACGGATGCTCAAAAATCCACAGCAATTTTACATTGGGATTAGGGCCCAACTGGAAAACCCTATAAATACGCAGCTATCCAGCTCATTCAAGCAGCTTGGCGGCCACAGACGAGAGGTCTGGATAGCTGAAAGCTCATTTTCTTTCTTTATTTTTTCTTTTCTTTTATTTTTCTTAATTTTTCATTTCCGTCGTTTTAGAGCAGATCATGCTCTCGTATTTTTATTTTTTTTCGTTGTATTTCTGAATCGGATGTTGTTATCGTTTGGTGTTTGAATGCGAGAATTCATTTATTTTCAAATTACTACGAAATGTTTGAAGTTCGAGACAAATTTACGGAATTGATTGTTTCGGTTTCAGTGCAGTCATTCTTATGATCGAATCTTTGTATCGTGTAGTCGATGGTGGGGAATCCGACTTCCATTAAGTGAGCGTTGTAGTCGAATTTATCTTTACGTAGTCTTTTTCGACTTGTTAATTTCGGTTAATAAATTTCATACGGTTTTGGGTTTATTTTCTTGGGATCCCGAATATCAGTTTCTTATACGGGTTAAGATTTGCCGTCATTGCTGATTTCAAGGAGGTCCTCGAGTGACACGGGAAGACATTCACGAGAGTAATGTACATTTCTTTGAAGGTATATTAGCACAACGTAGGGATCCTTTGAGCTTTGTAGTTCACTTAGATAAATCCTCTTCTCACTTGAAATCAAAGAACGAGTTGAATGAGTTATCTATTTAAGCGAAGCAAAGAGTTCACCTCCAGTTCGGGATGGTAGGGCCAATCCGAGTGTTAAATGAGAGATCTAATCAAGGAAAGGTTGATCTATTATAATTTCGAGGATGACGATACGGAAGTTGTATATCCTTGCTTGACCCGATAACTTGGGAGCTAAAGTTTAGTCCATAAAATGGGTATGAAGTATTGCAAAGAAAAATACCGGATTAAGGAAGTCCCCTCTTAAAAGTAGTTATCTAATTCCACGTGAGAGAATCGGGTCATAGAATTAGATAATGAAATGTGAGTATGGAGAGATCGGTACCTTTACAACGCCTTGGGCTGAGATTTGAAAGCTGGAGTTAATCAAGAAATTTTATTAGGAGTAACTACGAGATTGATAGTTCACTATAGCTGTTTCTATTAATGTGTCTTCGAGGATAAGCTGTTCGATGTCGGTTCTTTTATTAGAAATTCATTATTCTTTATTCTTATTCTTTTAGTATGTTGGGTAGTTCAGTTATTTTCCTTTTGTTCGTTTAATTGTTCTAGCACCTTAATGTTGGATCCTATTATCATTTTGTGGTCCAAATAGTATGGAAATTGAGTAGTCGGGGTAGTTGATTTAAAATTCTTGATATCTCTGTGGGATCGATATCTGGACTTAAATCCATTTTATTACTTGTCGACCTGTGCACTTGCAGAATATCAGACTAAAACCAACTTTTAACAAAATGATGATTTACTCTAAGAGATTGGTGGTTTATACGTATTTTGTTTTGGTGTCAACAAGTTTTATGGCGCGGATTAAGATGCAGATAGATAATAGTCCTTAGTAATAGTGTATAGAATTTGTACATGTGTTTTAATTAGGTCAGCAAGTTTTTATGGCGCCGTTCTTGCAAGATAATTTAAGTAAATCAATATTCGGATGAAAGAAGGATGTACTAATTTTGGACATAAAAGAAAAGAACAAAAATAAGCGTTTCAACGTTGACTCTTGCCAGACAACGACCTTTAACAACCCATATTAGAATATATTTTATGATTTGACTAATCCACATTAATGGGGCATGTTTTGCTGAAAAAACTTTGATGCATAGGAAACGAGAACAGCGTCTGATTCGGTACGACACGGAAATAGAAAGGGCTCGAAGCTTGAAAGACCAAGAAGGCGAAAAACTCAACCATGGCGAGATGAAGGCAGGATCAGGTTGGAAATACATATAGAAAAGCTAGAAGGCCTCCCGGCCGCTGTCTGATGGAGGATTTACGGGACGGTGCCCGGGAAGAATGCACTCAGCGATCGGACCGACCTACGGTAGATGCTAATAATTTTGAATTAAAGCAATATGGTCTGATGGTCCGTGACATCGAGTTTATTGGTCATCCCATTTGAAGATCGACGAGCATGCGGGAAGATTCTCGGGATGGCCAATCTTTGTTGGCCCGAGATGGGGTGAGACCCGGAAGTCATGGCCGCATCTATTCCCCATTCTCTCTAAGAGATCTGACTACATAGTATGAATACGTTTACCATATGGTTCACGATACTTGGGAGGAGTAGTAGAGCCTACTTAGGTGAATTCTTTCCCCAGCCCTCACCACATAAAGAATGAGGAAATCATTTTTGTTCAATGAGGAAAGATGAAAGCACATGTAGCTTGGGAAGATTCAAGCAGTTCTTGAGAAGATAATCGATGCATGGAATAGATGCGAAGACTCCCGGATGGACATTGTATATCTGCCATAGATGATATATCAAAAGGAATCATTGATGCTTCATCTTTATTGGAGCATTCAAGCGAAAAGTCTTTGAAGAAGCGAAAGAAGGCGATTGAAGGTCTGTTAATGTAACATGAAAACTCAGCCACGAGCTTTGAGAGGGAAGCAATGAGAGGAAAGGGGATCATGGAGGTGAGCAAGATATGGCTGACCATGGAAGGCCAAGTTGGATAAATATGCCTGGAGTTAGACAAGCGAAGAAAGACACACACAGCTCATGAAATAGGACGATTGAAAGGAGTTAATGAAGGGAGTCTTTGGAAAGAGTAGGCGAAGGACTTTATGATCTTTGAGAAAGAGGTTAATTATTTGGGTGAGCCAAGATCTTCATTTCGACAATCCTAACCTACGGCACATTATCACCAGCACTTTCGGGAACTCATGAGAACTTCGTATGGTGGAGGGAGCTCAAGGCCAAAGCGGGGACGAGAACCCTCAACAAGGTATCGCGGCCACGAGGTTCAGCTGGCCGGCCCCGAAATGAGCACGAAATGAATATCGGGTCGGAGGAGGCCCCATCTTTTGAGAGCAGATGCTGGAGTTTATGGGGGGAATAAAAAAATTTGTTGAACCTCCATGAATAAAAGTTTGGAGAATTGGAGAAGCAGCTGCTGATTCTGGAATTTTGGAACACTGCGTGTCACGAAGAACTTACGGAGACACAAGTAGGGTAGCCCCTACAGCCCTAACCACGCAAAGTCGGAAAGAAGATGCACCTTCCCAAGTGTCTGAGGAAGGGCAAAAGGCGCATGGGTGTGCAGGCGAGAGTGGGAAGGAGATAGAAGAGAGGAAGAAAGGTGACAGCAGCAAAAGAAGTAGCAAGGCCCGGAAGAGGGAAGGAGACCGGCTGGAGAATGACAAAGAAGAGTAGAAAAGAAGAACATCCAAAGACAAAGCACAGTCCCATTTCACAAAAATGCAATCAAGATGGAGGAAACAGGTTGCAAGGTTCTTGAAAACTTTCCGGAAAAATTGGAGAGATCAGTATGCCTTTTCTTGGAGAGTGGTGACTCGAATGCCCACTTTGTATGCAAAATTCACGAAGGACTATGCGAGCAAGAAAAGAAATAGTAGAAGAAGGAATAAGTGAATCTCCTTTCCCTTTTTGTGATGCGAGTAATCAGAAAGGAACTACCAGTAAAGATGAAGGACCCAGAAAGTTTCACAATTCCTTGTATTGTTGGAGGAATGGAATTCGATGAAGCTCTATGTGACTCAGGAGCTAGTATCAATCTGATGCCTCTTTCTGTTGCCAAGAAATTAAGTTTGGGGGCTTAATCCCTGACGTACTCTTCAAATAGACGAGACGGTCGATGAGGTGAAACCTGAAGGGTCATTGAAGATGTGTTAGTCCTTTGTTGGGAAGTTTGTATTCCCGATGGGCTTCATCATTACGGACATGGAAGAAGATTCACAAGTACCCACACTATTAGGAAGACCATTTCTAAGCTACTGGAGGCGACCTTGATTGACATGCAAGAGTTCTTATCTTAAGGGTCGGAGAAGAGGCTGCTTTGTGTTTAACTTTGATTAAAAGTATGCAAAATATAGATAGGGAAAAGAAGGCTACAATGTGGCTGATTTTGTCTCTATTCCTGACCACGATGTTAACAATGATTGTAACACTCAGTTTATCAATGAAAAGATGGAATTCCCGGTATCTTTGAAGATGTCTGTGCGTTCCATGCGGCAGTTTCATGCTATAGAAAGCGGTGTTGAACTTCCAGACAAAGCAGAAAAGATAATGAGGAAGATAATAGTGAAAAAGAGGAAATTCATCAAAGAGACCGGTCTGAAGGTTTAGTTTTGAAAGGATTGCCATGTCATTTAAAGTATGCCTACTTAAATTACCAAAGAAAAAAAACAGTGATCCCACATTTCAGCGGATTAAGTGAGAATAGAGGAACAAAAGATTGCTGGAATTATTAAGGAGCTTATAAGGAATCGTAGCTTGGTCCATTGAAGAGTAGAGAATATCGATCCATCAATTTGCGTATAAGATTACGCGAAGAGACTTGAAACCATCGTAGAACGCGAGAGGAAATTTGAGATCGATGATGAAGGAAGTAGTCAGGAAGGAGGAGGGTGCTGAATTGTTTAAATCTTTGGTTTTTATCTATGCTATCTCGGGCAGGTCCTTGGGTGAGCCCGAGTTCATGTGGTTCACGAAAGAAAGGGGGTGCTTGTGGTCGAAATGAAAAAAAATGGGTGATTCGACAAGAGCGGTGACGAGGATGGAGGGTATGTATTGATTACGAAAATTGAATACGGCAAGCGAAAAAGATCATTTTCAGCACGCCTTTCATTGATCGAGATGTTGGATAGGTTAGCGGGGACTTTCGCTTTTTGTTTTACGGATGGGTATTCGGGGATATAATCGGTGCTATTGCACGAAGATCAGAAGACCACGTTTACATGCCCATATGGTACCTTTGCCTTGAAGGATGCCGTTTGGGTTATGTAATGCTCGACTACATTCGGAGTTAGCGTGTCTATATTCTCGGATTTGGTTGAAGAAGTGATGGAAAATATTCATGGATGATTTTACTGTGTATGGATCCCTTTGATCAATGTTTAAACAATGCGAAGCTTGATTGCTTCAAAAAGATGCCCGAAGACAAGCATTGCTTGCTTGGAATTAGGAAAAATGCTCATTTAACGAAGAGTATTGTTCTTGGGCATAAAATTTACGCCTCTTTGGACTAGAGTTGATCAGTCAAAGTATCCATTATCAAAACTCTTGCACCCTACTTCTGATTAAAGGGTAAAGAAGCTTTTTGGGGCATCTTGGGTTTTACGGGAGATTTATCAAAGATTTTTCAAGAAATAGCCCGAGACCATTATACGATTCTTCGGAAAGATGCTGAGGTTGATTTTGATGACTCCTGCGGTAATGCTTTTAGTGAAATCAGAAACTCAATTAGTACGAGAGCACCTATAATTCGCGCACGAGAATGGATCGAGGGATTTGAAAAATAATGTGTGATGCCACGGTGAAGGGATTTTGCTATGGGGTGTGTTGGGAGGCGAAAGAAAGAAAGTATTCGAGGGCCATATACTATGCTAGTAAGACCTTGATGAAGCACGGGAGAACTACTCAACAAGCTGAAAGGAAATGCTAGCCATAGTATTTGCTTGTGAAAAATTTAGGCAATACATATTGGGATCCCATGTGGTAATTCCTGCGAGTCATGCGCGATCAAATTTTGATGTCGAAAAAAAGGCTAAGCCAAGATTGATAAGGTGGGTGCTGCTATTGCAAGAGTTTGATTTGGAAATAAGGGACAAAAGGGATGTGACAATGTGATAGCCGACCGGCGACGTCAGAAGTAGAAGCGGTGATGAAGAAGAAAATGCGGTTAATAGAGAACTTCCCGGATGAGCAATTATTCGGTTTCCTTCAATTCCATGGTATGCGATGTTGTGAATTATAAGTTGTAGCGGAGTAATGCCTTCGGTCGGTTACCACTTGAAGGAAGCTGGTAGTAATGGTATTATATTTGGGATGACCCACTTTTATTCCAAAGAGTCTTGCGACATGATAATGAAGATGTGTGCCGGAGAGGCGGAACAAGGCAACATTTTAAATGAATGCCATGCATCACCATATGGGGGACATTTTTTCAAGGAGTAAGAACAACGCACAAGATACTCCAATCGAGGTTTTGTTATTTGTATCTTAGAATTGTCTTGATGGGTAAAATTGTGTGATTGATGCCAAAGGATTGGAAATATCGACGAGGAATGAAATGCCCCTAAAAGGTATTATGGTAATACAAATTTTGATGTTTGAGAATAGATTTTTATAGGCCCTTTCCCACCATCATTTGGGGAAACCTATATACATCTCTTGCTAGCAATTAGATTCGTCTCCCGAATGGGTGGAAGCGTTAACTTTGTCAAGGAATGATGCTAATATGGTTGTGAGTTTCTTGCAAAAGAATATTTTGAAGCGAGTTTAGTTCCCAGACCATCATTAGTGATGGGGAACCCATTTTGCAAACAAAATATTTACCAAAACTCATGGCGGTGATATGGGATCAAGCATGTAATGAGTTGCTTTATCATCCCAGTTGATAGACAAGCGAAATTTCAGCCAGAGAGATCGAAATGCAAAGGCGTGAGCTCAGCGAGGAAGAATTTAGTCTTCCAAACTTGATGATGCACTTTGGGAAACTACGAATTTTTTATACAAGACCCCATTGGAATGTCCCCACATACAGAGTTGTTTTTGGCAAACCATGTCATCTACCTCTTGAATTAGAATCTGAGGCAATGTGGGCCATTAAAAAGTTAAACTTGATTGCAAGAGGCTGGAAAGGAAGAAAAGATTGCTCCAAGCATGCGGGTGGAAGAATTGAGAAATGAAACCTATGATAATGCTAGAATATACAAAGACAAGACAAAGAAATGGCATGATCGGAATCCTTAGGAAGAGTTCGGAACGAGGGGAACGGTCTTTTAATTACAGGCGGTTGTTTCGGGAAAATTAAAATCGATTGGAGTGGGCCATACACGGTATCAAGTACCATATTTGGAGTATGCTACTTGAAGTCGTGGGAAGAATTCAAGGTCAATGGACAAGGTTAAAAGCATTATCTCAGCGGGAAGGAAGGTAGAAGAACTCAGCGGTTCTTGAGGAAAAGAAGAAGAACCCTGCAATGAAGTCCATTTAAAGGACTCAAAGCGGCCGACTAATGGGGAGGCAACCCTTGAGGATTTAAATTCACGAATTTAAATTTTGAATTATTTCTTTTCTTTTAGTTGCTGATAAATTAGATCAGATTTGTTTTCTAGAAGGATAGATTTAATTTTTAGAAATAGATTGTAGTTTAATTAGAATTTTCTTGAATATTGCAGTGATTTTCTGAACGGGTTAAAGACATGAATAGCAAAGAGGCAACTCACAGGGAGTAATTCCATGCAACTTCGCGGAGTCGCGACATAAGAAAAGGGTAACTTTCCCCATAGCTTAACTCTGTAGATATATTTGAATTAATTGTTAAATCTTTGCTTAAATATGCACGAAGAGATGTCTACACGGAGTTAGGAACAATAAGAGAATTCAAAGTTTTGAAATCATTGAATAAAAGAGCTTGGTCACGGCCAGCGAGGTTATGTCGCATTAAAATTGTTGTCTTACAAAACATTGATGTCGTGACCACTTTGGAAAAGAACAATTGAAGTGAGTATGGAAGAAGGGAAATGCATGTCGCGACAGTGAATTAAAGTTTCAAAGAAGGATTTGTCGCACATGAAGCGGATCTTTGAGAACCACGTATTGTCGCGACATGTGTGGTGGACATGGGAGATGAGCATGTGCCAACCACTCACTTCAAAAAAAAAAAAAAAGCCCTAAATTTAATGACCTAAAATAAAAAGAGGCGGAATTGAAGTCGCGACAATTCTTAATTGATTCATTAACTTCTTCAGCATTGATTGAATTGGCCAGTGGAAACTATTTCATTCCTCAACCCACATAACCATTCGGCTTTCGTCTTCCTCCCAAATCTCGACCTCTGAAAACCTAGCATTCCCAGCCCGAGTCGGAAAAGCTTTTCTCTTGGCTTCGATGTTTGAAATTCCTGCTGGTTCCTAGCCTAGACGAGATAATGAGGGAACACGAGCAATCGAAGAAGAAGAAACTCGCCAAGGAGGAAACGAGTTAGATGAGATTAGGCGGGGAAGAGCAAGCGGGAGAAATGCCGTAGCGCGGAAGTTGAAATGACTTCTCGAGCGAGGCTGAGAAAGGGGAAAGGGAAGAGGAAAGAATAAGAAGTAGAAGATTTCATATCCGATGAAGCTTATTCCCAATGGAAGAAGTACTATGCTAACAAAGGTTTTGTTACAGAAAGGAGATTCAAAAACCCTGTGACTCCTTTCAAGGAGATGATAGAGCAGAGAGGATGGGAGAGTCTCTGCGCACACGACGGGATATACGACCTTTGGTGAGAGAGTTTTATTCCAATATGGTAGGAAGGAAGGATGGAACCGTTTATGTTAGAGGAGTCTGGGTCTCATACGAAGCCAAGGCCATCAATGAGGCCTATGGGATGACAATACACAAGCATGGCTCCAAATTCAGGAAAATTTTGGAAAAACCGAATTTTAGGAAGATTGCAGAGAAGCTCACTGATGGAAGGGGGCAGTTAGACCAAGGAGAAGGAACGGGAACTGCGAGCGGGAAGACTCGAGGAAGCGAAGGTATGGTTTGCTGCTAGCGTGCGTGTTGGTTCAACAAAACATTTATGCACAGGTGAGAGAACACAAGAAGAATTTGTCTTTATTTGTATGCCATACTCGGGTCTGAATCCAATGGGAGTTATCATAGAAAACTCTATCATGAGATATCATGAAGGGAACAAGGAGTGCCTTCCCCACCCGGCCAACAATGCGAGTTCTATGCTTGAAAATGGAGTGAAAGGAATTTGGGAGTCGAAGAAGAAGTCGAGCTTCACCACTCCTTCGCGGGGAGTTAGCGAGGGACGAAATCGGAGGAAAAAGGAGTCTTTGGTAGAAACTGATTGAGCAATTTGTGAAGAACCGAGAAAAAGGGAGACCCGGAGGGCCAGCGATCAAGGAAGCGAGCACCGGTGACATCACGACCCGCGATGATTACATGCTTCAGGATAATGAAGGCGGGGATAGAAGACGACCCGATAGACTTCTCCATCCCTTGGCCGGTTCCCATCTGTACAGCGAAATTTCCAACACGGAGGCTGAGAGGAGCACCAGAGGGACAATTCAGTGCAGGCTCTCAATTTGATGCGAGGAAAAGAATAGAAGAAAGAGAGAAGAGTGGGCGTAAGCAGGAATTCGGAGAAGGGATGTATGAAAAAGGGTGAAAAGAAAGAGAGACCCGGCTTGATGGGAAGAAGAATTAAGCAACGGAAAGGAAAGGGGCATGAGGCGGAGATCAAAGAAGAGAACAGAGTGGAAGGAAGAGGCGAGCAGAGAGAAGAGGCAGATGGGAAAAATGTTGGAAGCGACAAGGAGAAGAGTTCAGAAAGAAATGAAGGAAGAGATGAGATCTTTTGCGAAACAGCTGAGTCATGAAGCTTTCTATAACAAGCGGTTGATCGAGATGCTCAACTCACAGCATTCTTAGAAAAGAGATAAAGCGTGACACCAAATTTGGGGCTTGAGATAAAAGGGTTTCAAATTACTATACAAATCTCTGAAGGAGCTAGAAAACAAAATTTGAAGAGAGAATAGCGATAGGAGAATTTGAATCCTACGGGCGAAGGAATGGGCTGAAGAATTTAGATTTGATTAACAACAATCTTTCTAAATTCTTGCAAGTCATGACAAATGGAAGAACAAATGATGGCTTGGGAAGAGACAAAGATATCTTGAACAAGAAAGTTGATCTCTAATGAGATTGTCATTGAAGAAACGAGGTTGAGAGGAAACTAAGAGAGAAAGGAAGAAATGAAGTTCCCTTCATTCCCGGTTCATTTGAACACTTTAGACCTAGATCCCACGATATTTTGCACCTCGTCCAAGAAGAAATAGACCTTCTCATACCTAACCTTTAGTACCGTACTCCTCCTATCTTGTGTATCCAACAGTTGAAAATCAATCAGAAATAAAATGAGAAAGTTAAATGGAATTGTTGTGTACTATTTTGCATTCGATTGTTCAATGTTATGTTGCTTTGTGGTTGAATGATTAGGAAATCAAAGTAGGAAATAGTTCCAGAATAAAAACTGCTGAGAGCACATTATCTTAGTTGAATGAGCGGTTTAGAGTAGGAAGTAAGCTGAAATGAGGAAAAAGTGCAGAATAAGGACAAATGCATCTAGTTTAGTGAAAAACAAGGTAAAAAAAAATTACTTATATTTAATGATAAAGTCCAGTTAGAGGAAGGTAATACAACGAGATGGAACAAACATATTTTTGAGTTTGTGGTATGAGCGATAAGTCGGAACACGATTGAATATCAATTAACAACTACTCATAAATAAAAATGGGTGAATGCTCCTTATAGTTAGTCACGGTGATAAATCGATTCTAGAATTTGTTAGATTATTGATTGAAGTGAAATCCTAGGTAAATTCGGTGACAAGAGATGTCTGAGCCATTCTTGGATAGTTTGAGCCATTCTAACCATCCCACACATCCATATCTTGAGGCATATACGATGGATTCGAAGAAATTGAGCCAACAAGCCTATTTTTCAAAATAGACCCGATGGAAACCCTGACTCATCACCCAGACATCAATCCTTCGTTAAAGAACCTCACGATTACCCGGGGAATTCAAAGGAAAGAAAGAAATGAAGTTTAGGGAGTTTATATTTTGAGGAACTCAAGGGAATGAAAAAGAAAAGGCCAAGGAGCAGAAAATGCAGCAGAAAGAAGGCTTCACAAGGGATAAGTTTTTATCTTGGCCTAACTCTCTTGAACAATTAAGTTCTTAGGGTGTTTCAGCACCTAGTATTGCCACAATGCTATCTGAGTATGGGAGTTACTAACCCAAAGTTAAGCTAAGAGTGTTAAGCCTAAAAAGAGTTAAAACATTGCACTATCCCTTAGTGGTAACAAGCTAAGGAAATTCCTCAGTGAAATTATAAGAGTAAAATAGGGGAATACGATTACGAAGCGAAGAAATCGAGAATATCCCAAACATGGCATTTAGGGGGTTTACTAGAGAAACTATAGAAGAAGGAATTTAGAAGAAAAATGTTCAGGGTGATCTTAACCTAAGAATTCCTTCCACATCCTACCGTACCCAAACCTCTGTGTAAGCCCAGACACGATTGATGCGGAAGGTGAATTCACCTGCATTAGTGAAGTCAATACAACAAGCCTATGGAATTTGGAAGAAAGGGAAACAATCAAAAATTGTGAAGGACTTTAGGGAGTTAAATGGCTTCGACCATAAATTGAGAAAAGGAAAAATAATTCATTATTCATAGGATCAATGAGTATATTGTTGTAAAACAATTTCAACATGATAGTTTACGCATAGCATAAAGTGAAGACCAACCTTGAGGCCCCGGACTTGAGCTAGATGTACAGAAAATTTTGCATACCTTGCATTGCAATTAAATTGAATGGCGCAGAACAAATCACGAGGAAAATGTCCTTTAAAAATTATTTTGTATGAGGACAAACAATTCTTCTTTTTCTTTGCTTGAGACCAAAAAAATTTACACACCCAAGTTTAAGAGGGAGTTTGATGAGCTTGAAGTCATCTATTTTTAGTCCATTTTTTACGTTCTATTTTCATCTGAAGCAGAATAATTAATATACGAAATATGAAGAAACTCACCAAATTGTTATTAGCAGGAAGAGAAAGAAAGTAGAAAAAATACAGCAATAAGTGGAAAGAAAAAGAGTTGATTCGTGCCACGGTAGGAGTGAGGAATCAGCAAAATTTGTATCAAGTAGTTCCTCCCTACGCTTGCGTAGTCAAAGCTCTTGCAGCGTAAGCGGTCTAGGGTCGAACACGGGGATGGGTTTTCTTCGTACAAATGATTTGAGTGAAATCAAAACCTGAGTGAATTAAATTTGGATTTTGGGAATTTAGTTAAAAGCGAGGGGAAGTGGATGGTTTGCAGCACAGAAAATAAAATGAAGAAAAATAAGAAAAAGAACTCCTTGAAAGCGATAGGCCCGCGAGTTTAAGATCTAGAGCTGGCGGGGGTCCGGTTAATTTATCGCGTTATGACATGCGACCTATAGTCCGGCCGCATACTTAGGATCTTTATATTTAACTATGAAACCTCACCCTTGAAACAACTCTATTTAGTCAACATAGGTAACATGCGGTTGTGGCCCTTTTACTGTTTTAAAGCCCTAACATTTAATATCATCTCGAGGCTCGTAAAGACCATCTAAAGAATCTGATGCCTCTCTCCTTTGAATATGCCTTTGGATCTAAAGCATGGAAGTATTAGCGAATCAACATTAAATGCTATGCAACCTAATTTGAGAAACCTAACATATAAATATCATTTTAGAGGCTCGTAAAGACCATCTAAAGAATCACGTTACCTCTCTCACGAATATGCCTTTGGATCACAAAGCATGGAGAGTATTGGCCAATTAATGACATTCAATGTTATGCAACTATCAGTTTGAAACCATGACCCTTAACCTACCTCGGTGGCTCATAAGGAATAACTAATGGATATTAGTGTATCTAAAGCTAGAGAATACACTAAATACAAAGCTTACTGATATTGGCACAGAATAAATCAAAAAGCTAAAAACCTAGAGTTGAAGATTTGGGAACCAAAAATGACAAAGCGGCTGCATGAAAAGCGGAGACCACCAGCGACCTAAAGATCTCACCCACCACGACAGCCTTTTACTTCAAGAAGGAAGTGGTTTTTAACGCTCACTCCCCTCCAAGTTGTCACATCCTTGGAGGTGTTTTGTAGCTTCAAGAAAAGGGAGAGAGAAAAGGAGGGAGAAAGAAAGAAAAGCGAAAGAAAGAAAATGAAAATTTACTTGTGAATATTCTTGAAAGATTAAAAGTCGGGGTTACAAACTTATAAGGTGGCTTATATAGCCAACAATATTGAAAATACAGAAAGCCTAACATTTTGGCTAAATTCAAGGGCAGGGAGTATTAATACACCAAAAAATGAAGTGGGTTGGCATTAGTACAAAAAAGCATGAAAGACTGTGGATTTCGCTAATGCTTTCGAGGCCCCGTAGTTAGCGAATCACCAAGAGATAGCGAGAAATCATGTAGTTTTAAATACAGGCGATGGCTTGATTTAAGCTAGCTAGCGAATTTAATTAACAGCGGAAATTCTTGTGGTAGCGAAAATGCATATTTAGCTAGGAATAGTGTTTATTCGTAACTAATGAAATTCACAGAAGATTAGAGGAAATGAGAGATTTCGCTATCCACCGGAGGCCACCAACCTAGTGAAAAGTCGGAGGGTTTCTCCTGTGGAAGCCTTCCGTGGCCACTTCACTGGCGCTTCTCTTCCATTTTCTTCTGCTTCATTTTTTCTTCACTTTTCTTCTCTTCTTTCCTCTTGATCCCGATCTATGATGTTAGTGACTCGAATTCTTCGTGCTTGGATCGACTCAACACTTTTGTGTTATCTCACAAAACTGCAAAAGTACTTACAAAATGCGATCGATTAGACAACCAGGGACCTTAACATGTAAGTGGGTTAATTACAACTTAATTAGTACACAAAGCGCTGAAACTTATTAAAAATAGGGTTCAAAATAGCACTTTTGAGCCTTGTCACACCTGACCTACATTGCTAGTCCCTTAAGAAAAGAAAGAGCATACGAAAAGATAACAAGTATGTGCACAAAAGGTTGTAGTTCAAAAGGTTTGTGAAACGCTAACCCTAAATAAGAATCATCAAAGTAGGTGTCCAATAACTATCATGAAAGAATAAATACCATACACAAAATTGAGTATCAAAGAGTCTCCATCTGGAGTGTCAGTAGAAACTTCCACGAAAATCTAAGTGTTTATTTGAATAGCTCTCGACAAGAAAGCTACGCTAAAAGCGCACTCTCCCCGACCCTGGCTACTACCACGACCTAGCATGCTAACCAACTTAAATAGGTCGAGGACCCACCTCTTATTCCACAATTCTTTTGTGTTGTAGGGTGCAATGCTAAAAACTTCGACTTCATCAAAGTCCATAGTGTAACGAGGAGTCCACAGATGACTCCAAACCAATTAAGGTTTAGGGCATCAAGCCAAAGGATCTTTAGACCACAAACTCTTCGTTTCACCAGGACTTGATTTCGAGACTCCAGCACCTACAACTTGCTAAACTCCACCCATCCACCATGTAACGAACACTAAAGTCGGTGACTCTGACTGTGAAGGTTTAAGGGCACCCGGGCTTTGAGGCTTTAAGCCATATACCCCTCGGACTGTGCTCGGGTTTCAAGGCAAAGCATTGCAATTTTTATTCTTTTTCTTTTCTTTTTCTTTTTCTTTTTCATTTCTTTTTCTTTTTCTTTTTCATTTCTTTTTCTTTTTCTTTTTCATTTCTTTTTCTTTTTCTTCTTTTTCTTTTTCCACAGGGGTCCTTAACCTATTAAAGGCGGTCAATGAAACTAGGGTAGGTTATGCAAATTAGGGAGGGTGCACGGTTTTTCGGCCTATCATTTAATCTAATATTGCTTTGTGTGTGGTTAGCTAAAGGTGAGAAGAAAAATCTTAGAAGTCTCAATACCAGCTTCAATGCATTCACTCAACTAAGCACTTGGAAAGACAATCTAACATCAATAGGGTGGACCCGAAGCTTCAAACCCGAGGTTAGAGCCGCCACAAAAAATTTTGTTGTTGCAAAAACGGGCCCAAATTTTGAAAAAGTAAGCTGTAAAGTATAACAGCTTTATAGAAAGGGGACAGCAAGCCACTGAACATCACAAAATGGGCTTGCACAAAATAACACAAAGCATAAATGCAAAATCCACTTCCTTTAATAACTCTCCCCCCAACCCAAACATCTCGGTGTCCGAAATGGGGCTCGGAATGGAAAATTAGAGAAGGAAGTGTTACCTCCATGATAAGATGTGATCATTTCTGGATAGGAACCTCTGAAAGCTTTCCATCGACACCTTATTCACTCCGTTTGGAGAAACTCAAATAAACAAGTTAGGAGAGAAGAAAGAGAGGAAAAAAAAAAAAGTGACGATTGGACCGTTTTTAAATTACACTTTCACAAAAATTCAAAAATGTTCTTTCTAGGTTATTTGGTTCTGCTTTCTCAAGCCCCGCGGTACCAAAGAAAACTAGCTTAAGAGTTAGGGGATAGAAAGAAAAGGGCCACTCTGTGGCTCTAAAGGTGGAGGTCCAAGCGTGAAATTTTCGCTAGGATTGCGAAGGCTTTATTTGGGATTACGAGGCTAAGCAATCTTAGCGAATTTTCATTTTAAATGGGCTACAAGGGCCCACTAGCTCAGGCAGATTCTTGGCAATTTGCATTTTGGCTTCTCACCTACAAATTTCTAAACTAGTATTGTAGAGAAATTTAAACCTGCTTGGTACATTTTGAATTTTCCATTATATAAACATTTTCTTGATTCGTACAATTCTTGAAATTTAGCAATTGTTCTTCAACTATTTGCTCTAGTTAAATTGATTTTCTTCATTCAGGGTTTAGAGTATTTATGCTTCAAAATTTGCACCTGGCGCAAGAATTAACCTGAAAAATTAGGAAAGATATGGAAAGCAAGAATTAATTTAAAAACATAAATTAACTAAAAATAAGATAAAACAAAACAAAAAAAAATTAAGCAAAAGAGAGTGGGGAGGAAAGCCTTAGAAATGCCTAGGTCCGGGGTGCCAAACCGAACCCGCACAGGCTTGACCACGTGCCATGCAATATGAGCGGTTGCCATCTTCTTTGATGTAGAGTGGCAGAAATCGACAGTAGCCACTAGCTCTTTGATTACATGATATACGTGTGGGTTGGTTAACTTTTTTGGGGCTAGGTTTTAACTGCGGTGTTGGTTGTGGTGCGAGGTGAAGGTAGAATATATATGTGGTCGGTGGAAGGGAGCTCTTGGCCGGTGGGTATTTGGTGTCTTGGGCGGTGTTGGTGGGTGTCCCAATCTATATGGGGTTTGGTTGAATGACATTCTTTTGGGCACTTCCCGCGCTTTTGTTTCTTGCCCTCCCTCAGGTCAACAAGGAAATGATTTTCTTCTTAGTTCTCCCTTGGAAAAACAACATCACCATAGGGATTCGGCCAATCCTTCGAGATAATTCGATAAAATCCTGCATAAAGCTCACGGTGTGGGCTGTTGTTCACAGCATGCTCCTACGCACCATTATGTCACTTTGACAATCCCTCCTACGGTGGACATTGTTGCGTCAATTGGGTCTTCAATGGAATCTTGCGAGGATTGCATCCCGTTTGCATCGCCTCAAATCAATGTTCATCACTCTAATCTTTGGTCAGGGGAATTCTCCTCGGTATGGATTTTCATAGTGGGCATTTAATTCTGCTTGATTACACCACGGCATCGCCCACGTTTGGTAAGGTCTACAGAATTGCTTTGCTCAATTGGGGAGATGGCTAATGATGGTTGGCTGGGGTGGCAAGCTCACGTGGATGTGGAGGTGTGGATAAGTTGAGGAACAGGGTGCACTCATCCATTGAGGTCTATAGTCCCTCATAGACCTATTTGGTTTGGATTTCTCCCAAGGGTTCTTGGATGCACTGCGGGGTTCCTATAGTCCCTCATTGTCATGTAGCTCTAGGGGTTTACCCTCCCATTGTATTGCTCTTCATATGGGGTTCCATTTTCTCTCAATTTAGACCACTTGGAAATCTGATCTTGCGGTAGAAATAGAGACCTACAAAAGCTTATTTCTGCCAACGATCTTTGCTGCATATGAAATGAAGGCTTAAAAATGACAATGAAATATAAAATTGCCAAAACTTGTGTTTGAGGATCACAAGTGTTCCACCGACTCACTTGCACTAAGGCACCATCCCCAGCGGCGCTATTTGATTTGATGGGGTGGCGGAATCAATAAGGTATCCGTAGTTCCTCTAGGTAGTCGAAGCTCACTGCCCGACATAGGTCGGAGAACACGGGGATGGGTTTCTTGTGCAATCGATTTGGTGAAATCAAAGTAAATTTGAGTTTTGGGGTTTGAGGGTTTAAGCATGAGGAAGTGGATGGTTTCTCAGCGAAAATGAAATGAAGAAAAATAAAGAAGAAAAAAGAACTCCCTTGCGGCTTCGGTGGGCCCTTCGAGTTTAAGATCTAGGCTAGCTGAGAGGTCCGGGGTTATTTCCTAGGATTATGACATGCAACCTGCGCAAATTCATGACATCAGCGGGATCTGACTCAACTCTATTTGGAATAACGGGTAACATCACGGGTTGTGGCCCACTAACGTTTTAAAACCTAACATTTAATAACTCATCTCGAGGCTCGTAAAGACCATCTAAGAATCCGCGATTACCTCTCTTGAATACTGCGGATCTAAAGCATCGAGAATATTGACTACGAGAATCAGCATAACTGCATTAAATACTTGTATAACTAATTGTTGAGAAACCTAAACATATATTATTTAATGGAAAACAGAAGCAGGCAGATTGCCTAAAGGGAATCAAGGAAGGTTTCTTCTCCAGCTGTTGTAGCGGATCTGAAAACATGGAATGTGGGAAACGCGACAATTAATGACATTCAATGTTATGCAACTATCGATTTGAAACCCTAACCCCTTAACCTACCCGGTGCAAGTAAGAGCGGCAATAAGATGTCCAATTGTATCCTAAAGCTAGAACACCCAACCCTAAGCTTGCCAAGTATTGGCCTTTGAAAGTAAATCAAAAAGCTAAAAACCTAGAGT
Organism: Tetrastigma voinierianum; assembly: GCA_016808115.1. Classification (NCBI taxonomy): domain Eukaryota; kingdom Viridiplantae; phylum Streptophyta; class Magnoliopsida; order Vitales; family Vitaceae; genus Tetrastigma; species Tetrastigma voinierianum. Next base: position 4,436,373 of record JAEQBH010000911.1, on the reverse strand, counting down.
TGAAGATTTGCAGAGACCAAAAATGACAAAACTTCTTTGCATGGCTTGAGGGGAACCACCGCAACACAAAGATCTCACCCCGCGACCTTTTACTTCAAGAAGGAAGTGGTTTAGCCGCTCATCCTCCCGAAGTTGTCATCCCTTGGAGGGTGTTTGGCAACAAAAAAGGGAGAGAAAGAGAGAGAAGAAAAGCGAAAAGAAAACTAAGGCTGCTTGCGAATATTTGCGAAGAAGATTGGATTTCAAACTTATAAGGTGGCTTATATAGCCAACGAATGTGTGAAAAATACAAGAAAGCCCTAACATTTTGTGGCTAAGTGACAAGGGAGTAATACACCAAAAAATGAAATTCGGTTGGCACAATTACAAAAAAGCATATGACAAGGCGTGGATTTAGCTAATGCTCAAAATTTAAGCTAGTTAGCGAAATCCTGAGAGATAAAAATCATGAATTTTGCTGAGCGGGTGTTTGTTTCGCTAGCTAGCGAGGCCCCAAGCTAGCAGCGAAATTCTTCAGTGGTAGCGAAAATGCGCCAGACTATTTAGGAGGAATGAGCATTTAGGCTAGCTAGCGAGAGATTCTGAAGATATGTGAAAATTGACTATCCCTGTTATGTTTACCTGCAACCTGGCCGAAGAGTTCGAGACTCTATATTCTTGTTCCGTAGCCCACTTTACATTCTGGCGCTCTTCCATTTTCTTCCACCTTTCACCTTCACTTTTCTTCTCTTCTTTCCTCTTAGTCTACGATCTATGATGTTGGATTTGACTCGAATTCTTAGGTGCTTGGTCGACTCAACACTTTTGGCATCATCTCACAAAAGCTTCTGAAATTGCCACAAGAAATGCTATCGGTGGAATATAGGGACCTTAATATGTAAAAATTGGGTTAGTACAACAATTAGTACACAAAAGCGCTCAAAACATTAAAAATGGGGTTGAAATAGCACTTTTTGGCACTAATCAAGATGCGATCCGAATGGCGAGAAAAAAGCCGGGCGATTATGGTGGTAGTTTAGAGTTATTTCTAGTCAAATGCGAGATTAAACAAAGGAACAAAGGTGATCTCGCGGTGCGACGATGAGTACGAATCGGCGAGCTGAAGAATTGTCCGGGGAGCTAAGAAGAGCGACGTCGCGACGACAACGATTGGCGACAGCAGGTGATAATAGGTGACGAGGATTGGCGACAGCAAACACACTTTTAAATTTATGAGAGGTTTGAATGATGAAGGAAACTCACGGGAACTACTTAAGGCGATGTAGCGACACGTGAGATGTCGAAGTCGCGAACACCAGAGCCTTTACTCCGGTGAAGGTGAAGTTTCATGAAGTGAGAGTCCGACAACGGCTCGAGGAGAATCGCGACATCGAACAAGTTAGCGCAAAATGACTTAGTGATAATAAGACTGCATGGGATCGGAAGATGACATCGAAGCGGCTGATCAGCTTTGGAGAACTAAGAGCGGGCATGCGGAAGCGGTGAGATCAGTCGCGACATCGAGGAGCGACCCCGAATCAATGATCTGAGCCTTAAAGAGATGTCGCGACATGATGTGATAATCGCGACAACATAACAACTTAGTTGAAGCCTATGGTTCTGCTTGCAAGATTGATCGTCAAGAAACGAAGAGATCGTGTCGACATTAAACTTATCGACCGCGAGAGAGCTGCGAGAGATATTTGGCGAGGTCGCGGAAAAAATCCTCAAACGTCTAAAGAACATGGGAAAGAGCCGATAGGAAACACATAAGGCATTGAAATAATGGCGACTGAAGATAGTGATGTCGCGACACCAAGAATGATGACTAAATCTTGTGAGTAAGCGGGAGTCGCTGACGGTGGGATAGATGTCGACCTCGATGTGTCGCATTCGATGGCGGAGTCGCGACTTGAGCATTTGGGCACGGATACTCAAAAATCCACAACCGGGCTACATTGGGATTAGAGGCCCAGCGGAAAACCCTATAAATACGGATATCCCGACTCATTCAAGCGGCAGCGACCCGCAGGCAGAGATGCGGATGGGCGAAGGCTCATTTTCTTTTATGGCACTCTTCTTTTGTGCTGTTTTTCGTCGTTTTAGAGCGAGATCATGCTCTCGTATTTTTATTTTTTTAAGTTTGTATTTCCCGAGATACGGGATGTTATCGTTTGAGTTGAGGCGAGATACGGGAGTGCATTTTATTTTCATTACTACTGAAAATGTTTGAAGTTCGGATAAATTTCTGGAATTCGGTGTTCCGGTTCAATTGCAGTCATTCTTATGATCGGAGAATGTATCGTGTAATTGAGTAATTGAGGAATCCAGCTTCCATTAAGTGAGCGTTGTAGTCGGTATCTTTTACGTAGTCTTTTGACTTGTTAATTTAGGTTAATAAAATTGCTTGGTTTTGGGTTTATTTTCTTGGGATCGAATATCGGTTTCTTGCTACCACGTTAAGATTTGCGTCATTGCTCGCAGTCCTACGGTGACCTGGGGAGACATTCACGAGTAATATTTTCTTTGAAGGTAACTGTGATAGGGATCCTTTGAGGCTGTAAGTTCGCAGATAAATCCTCTTCTCACTTGAAGCAGAGTTGAGATAGAGTTATCTATTTAAACAAGCAAAAAAAGAGAGTTCACCTCAATTCAGGTTGGTGAGAAGGCCCGTCGGGTGGCGGGGATCTGTGAGGAGGGTTGAATCATCTATTATATCTTTTATGTTTGAAACGACCGGATCGTGATGAGGCGCGAGGGAATGTCGCGACATGATATTGATCTGTCGCCGGCTGGCGCATGAGCTTGTGAAGCTATGGTTCTTATAGATGATGTCGCGACAGGGTCGTCGTAAAGCATCCGAAGACATCAATTGAAGACTGCAGATGATTTGAGCTGAGGTCGCGACAAGATGTCAAATGCGACTTGTCGGGGGCGAACACCAAGGCGGTGAGGAAGATCGGCCAGGTACCGTATTAAATCAAGGCTACATAGTAAGCGAGTAGCGGCGTGGGATCGATCATCGCGACCTCGATGATATCCACGAAAAAGTAAAGCACAGGAATTGCCGACTTGAGGAACCGACTTGGGCTGGTTGCTCAAAAATCCTAACCAGGGCTACATTGGGATTAGAATTGTTGGAAAACCCTATAAATATGAATCTATCCAGCTCATTAAAGCGACTTGGCGACCCGCAGGCGAGAGGAATGCGATAAATTTGAAAGGCATTTTCTTTTCTTTATTTTTTCTTTTTCTTTTATTTTTCTTAATTTTTCATTTACGTCGTTTAGAAGCCGAGATCTCGTATTTTATTTTTTTCGTTGTATTTCTTTGAATCACAGATGTTATCATCGTTTGAAATTTATTTGAATGCGAAATTCATTTATTTTTCAAATTACTACACGAAATGTTTGAAGTTGGAACATTCTGGAAGTCGATTGTTCGGTTTCAGTGGAGTCATTCTTATGATCGGATGGCATATAAGGTGTAATTCCCGGTAGTGAGAATAAAGCTTCATTAAGTGAACGTTGTGGTATCTTTTAAGTCTTTTCAGCGGCTTGTTGACTCGGTTAATAAATTTACTACGGTTTGGGTTTATTTTCTTGGGATCGACCTCATGGAGTTTCTTATACCACGTTAAGATTTTAACGTCATTGCTCGATTTCAAGGAGGGTCCTCTGAAGTGACACCGAGGAAGACATTCACGAGGTAATGTACATTTCTTTGAAGGCCTATTAACTTTGCTATTAAGGGATCCTTTGAGCTTTGTAGAAGTTCACTTAGATGAAATCCTCTTCTCACTTGAAATCAAACGAGTTGAATGAGTTATCTATTTAAACAAGCAAAAGTTCACCTGGTCGGATGGTGAGGCGATCCGTGTTAGGCGAGATCTAATCAAGGAAAGGTTGATCTATTATAATTTCGAGGATATGAGCAATACGGAAGTTGTATATCCTTGCTTGACCGATAACTGGGAGCTAGCTAAGGTTTACGGAGTCCATAAAATGGGTATGAAGGTATTGAAAAATACCCGGATTAAGGAGATCGCAAAAGTGGATATCTAATTCCACAGCCATTCGAGAGAATCGGGTCATAAGTAGACAATGAAATGTGGAGCTATGAATCGGTACTGGCATATGGACAATTTGAAAGCGGAGTTAATCGAGGCTGATAGGGTAACTACGGGAATTGATAGTTCACCTCTTGTTTTCTATTAATGTCTTGAGGATAAGCGTTCGTATTCGGTTCTTATTAGAAATTCATTATTCTTTATTCTTATTCTTTTAGTATGTTGGGTAGTTCGGTTATTTTTCCTTTTGTTGGTTTGGTATTCCGACACCTTAATCTTTAATCCTATTATCATTTGTGGTCCAAATAGTATGGAAATTGAGTAGTCGGGGTAGTTGATTTAAAATTCTTGAGATCTACGTGGGATCGATATCACGGTTTTAAATCCGTTTTGACCGCATTAGGCGTGCGCCTGCCGGAATATCGGACTAAATCAACTTTTAACAAAATGATGATTTACTCTAAGAATTGGTGGTTTTATGCGTATTTTGTTTTGGTGTCAACAAAGAAGTTTTATGGCGCTAGGTTGCGGGCGATTAGAATAATAGTCCTTGGTAGTAGTGTCACTCAAAATTTTGTACGTAATATGTTTTGGTCCGGTCAACAAGTTTTATGTCCAATTCCCGGATATGAGTATAAGGATTCTCATTCTCCATTCCATGAAATGGAGGGGGCACCAAAAATAGGTCTTACCACCATGTCATCCGGCGGGTGATCACGGGGAAGGTGCTCACCCTAGGAGGGGTGTATGTGGTCCCTCTTGACTGAGATGTTGTTGGATTCATGGGGCTGCTTGTTGACTACGTTGTTTCGGGTAGAGGGATCATGTTTTCACTATGCACACTTACTTCACAACTTTGATCAGGTTGGCGCATAAGCCCTTTGCCGTCCCACTGACGTCTCTAGCCCGATGGTGCATAAACGTTACACAAAAAATTAGACACGGCAAGAACACAAACTAGGCTTGCTTGAAAAGAGTCGTGTTAGCTACTTAAAAGCGTTGGCAGAATAAACCGCGATTGATAAATGCTAAGTAAAAACTTGCGAGTTCAAAAGCAAGCGAAAAAAGGTCATAACACTTGTAATGTGGTTTTACAGCACATATCAACTCATCATCGGTAGTTTGGCATATCCCGAACTTGTCTTGTTGGATTACTTACCCGAACAAGGTGATCAGAATCAACTGTATTTGTTTCCTATATTCCTCCTAACTGTAGTAGTCGAAACTATACTTTACTTACGATATAGCGATCTAAGTTAAATTACGGGGGATGGGTTTTCATCCACAATGATTGCATCATGTTTGAAAATGGTGGACTTTTATTTGGGTTTTTGGATTTGGGTAACGGGGTGGTTGTTCAGTTGCTTGAAATGGCTTAAAATGGTAGAGAAATGGTGACCTTGAGGCTTGGGTCACTAGCTTGATAGGCCGAGAACAGTAACATATAGAGTCAAGAGCAAAGCAGGATCTTTATTTTAAAAGCTAACCTAAAAACACTCTATTTGAGTTCAAACTATGCGAGCATTCAATGTTCCGAGTCAGGTTTGAGAAAACATAGCATTTAACCTCATTTCAATGGCTGCAAATGTGACATCTAAGAATAATGGTCCATCTACCAGAAATACCTTGAACCATTTAAAGCATGAGTAAGTGACAGGAAAGACATTAATAACATTAAACCCAAGTTTGGAAAGTTTGGAGCAAAATGCGTACTGTTTCATTTAAAAAGCAGAGGACAACGCGAGCCACCAACGACCAAGCTAGTAACCTGCATCCTCTTCAAGGCTTTTACGAGAGCTGCCAGCATCCTTGTGCCCTCAAGAGTTGTGTTTGCAACCAAGAAAATGAGAAGAAGAAAGAAGGGGTGAGAAGAGAGCAAAGTAACCCTAAAAACAAAATGCTTGAGGGAAAGCTTGAGATAAAAATAAAGTGGGGTTACAAAAAGTTATAAGGTGGCTTATATAGCCCCAGTAATTAGTAATGAAATACCAAAAATGCCTACTAAAATATATGATTACAATAGGGACAAAATTGTGGTGTGGCAATTAGTTTGAATCAAAAACAGGGGAATGATTTTCGCTATGCGGTGAATTTCAGCATCATAGCGAAGAGACTACATTATCATAAGGGGCCCAAGCTATCATCTTGCGAAAATGCAAGGCACTGCGAAATTCAAATTTAAGCTATGCACCGGTAACTTCGCTATGATGTGAGAAATTTAAATGGTTGCGAAAAATGTGCATAGCGAAAATTTCGCGGGATGCGAGAATTTTTAAACATGGTTGCGAGGCTTTCGCATCCTTCTTGAAAATTTTCGCAATGTCTTGAAAAACTCACGGTTTGCCCTCTTTTTTGCTTTGCCTGCACTTCATCATTTCCACTTGACATTTCTTCATTTTTAGTTGATGAAATCACTAGTGGTGCGCACATTTAGCACCAACACGAGCATTAAGCAGAGTGGTTGGGAGCTGTGAGGAGCTTTATAAAATTACCAAAAAGCGAACTGTCGGTGGTCACTATGGACACGCACAATGTCCAGTGGCGTAATTCATATGATTGGTGCGCAAAAAGCACTCAAAACCCTATCATAAATAGGATTCAAAATAGCACGGGCACTAATCACCGACTCGCCCCATGTCCAAGGATTCGATTTTTACTACCGCCATGGCTTGTGATGATTTCCGCGAGGGCGGTGGCGGGGCTTTGCCATAAACCAGGCGATAAGGAGACATGCCCAAAATGGTCTTGTAGGCTGTCCTGTATGCCTAGAGAGAGTCTAGCAGCTTGAGAGACCAATCTTTTCGGTTAGAATTCACCACTTTCATCAGTATTGTCTTGATCTCTCTGTTGACTAGTTCAACTTGACCAGCGATGGGAGCCGATAGGTGGCTTTACTTATGCTTGACACCATACTTGAGTGATCTCCACTTTGTTTGCATAAATGCGAACCTCCATCACTAATTATGGCTTTGGGGACCCCAATCTAGAAAATATATTCTCTTGGAATTTCAGTACCACCACATTGGTATCTTTGCCTGCGAGAGGCGCTTCGACCCGGCAGACACATAGTCGACTCCGCTGAATGTAGAGGTATCCAAGGGAGGAGGAATGGTCCCATGAAATCATCCCCATACCGTCGAAAAGGTCAGCTACCAAAAATCGGTTTAAAGGCATCATGTGATGGGTGGGAAATCTTCCCGACATTGCCATTTGTCACATTCTTCCAGCATAGGCATCAAGGCGTCCTTGAAAAGAAGAGGGCAGATGAAATCCGAGATTAGACACTTTCACAGCAATTTTCAGAGTAAAGTGGCCTCCACGGGAATTCTCATGGCGTGTTGAATTCCTGGTTGCTCACCTTTAGGGTACACCTTCGATTAATACGGTCAACACACATTATTTGTCTGAAGAATGGTTCCTCAGGTAATAGGGTGAATTTTTGCAAAAGAAGAATTTGTATATCTTGTGCTTTCGTTGGCTAGTAACTCCCTGTGGCAGTGGTTTGCATTGTGAACGACCAGAGTTATCCTCAACCAAGAGCAGTGACTCCTCAGGAAACTCATTATGGATCGGAGGGTTGTGAGTGTTAGGTGCGATTTTTAATCTCGATAGGTGATCAGCAACAACATTTTCCACACCCTTTTTGTCCTTGATTTGCAGGTTAAACTCTTGCCGGCGGGGAGAACCACGATAAGCCTAGCCTTAGCATTTTGTTTGGTGGCGGGTATTTCAGGAAATGAGGTGATCCAGTGAATACTGATGTTCGACCCAACCAGATAAGCTCGAAATTTGTCTAAGGCATAAACCACTGCCAGCAGCTCCTTTTCTGTGGTTGTGTAATTCCTCTGTGCCTCATTCAGTGTCTTGCTTGCATAATAGACCACATAAGGCTTTCCTCCTTCTCTTTGTCCGAGAACTGCTCCAATGGCCATATCGCTAGCATCGCACATCACTTTCGAGAAGGGTAGTACCGGGTTAAGGGGCTCAGCATAGATGCGGAGTGGTCAAATAGACTTTTAAGCTCCTCAAAACTCTTTTGGCGGCGTATCCCAAATTTGGCATCTTTTTCCAGCCGGTTGTACAACGAGGCGGTAATTTTTGAGAAGTCCACATGTGATGAACCTCACGTGAAACTGCATGCCCCAGATTGCCCTTCTTAGTCTTGATGTTTGTGGGGGAGGGCAGTTTGGAAATCAAGTCGATTTTTGCCTTATCAACTTCGATCCCTTTTACGAGAAATAATATGCTAGTCATTCCACGGCTGACAAAATGGCATTTCTCCCGAGTTCAAAACCGGGACTCCTGCATTTACACATGCAAGGCAGTTTCTTGGTTGATTAAGAGCGGAGTCTTCAAAGCTCCCAGGAGCTATAATGTCACCATGTAAGCCTCACCAATGCACTCTACCAAATCACTAATACTGAGCATACAAAGTTGAAGTAATGACTTGGGGGCCACGGAGGCCAAAAGAGCATTCTCTGTATGCATATGTTACTTAAGCAGGCATGTGAAGATTGATTTTCTTTGGAGACCTGCGGCAATTTCAATTTGAAAGTATCTGAATATGCATCAGGAAGCTTGAAGTGAAAATTTGTGAAATGCTCTCGAAGGCGATCCATGAAGGGTAAAAGTGATCCTTCCCTAGTCACCTCATTTAGCCTTCTATAATCAGCCCTCTGACTCAAGTGGTAGCGGGGTGGGCATCTCCTCTCCTTTTCATTATGCAGAAGTTTGCTTAGGCACCACTTGGGTTGGACTCACCCGGGTGTATACGATATGGGGTAGATACCTGACCTGCTTGACTTTAGCCTTGACTCTAACCGCTTTCTTACATGTGGGTTTAGTCTTCTACCGTAGGCGCCTTACTCAATTTACCTCCTCGATCTAGGTAGATGTGATGGGTGCAAATTGCGGCTAATACCCTTTTGATCGTGTCTTCCACCTTGGAACTGCTTGTTCTCAGCAGGGTGTGCGATAAAAACCACATTCGTGAGGTCTTGAGAAAGAGTAAAATGACAATTGGACACTGCTTCTGCTCTTCCAAATAGGCATATTTCAACTCAGCCGGTTTGAGCTCAATTTACAGGGTTTCACTAGTTTTCCTCAATTATCAAAGGCGAGGGCCTATTGCTTTTTCTCCGTTGCCTACGTCTGAAGTTTCATGTCTTGGGCTTCTTCTTTGCTCTTCGAACACTCGGCCCAGTGCCGAGTCGACAAATCTGCGTCCCTCTGGCTGTCGACTTGTTCTCCCGAGATTGTGTCAATGATGCAAACTCTTGACCATCTTCCAGTTTGCATGTCGCACTCCAGTGGAAGATGTTGGGGATAAGGGTCATGTTTCGGGTGAGTTGCATAACACCATTTTCGGCAATTGATAATGGCATTGGGGTGGCGAGAATGGTCTCCCTAGGATAATAGGGACATAGTTGTGTTGCCAGCGGTTACGTATCAATCCGCGAATAATAGAATTTGTCAGCGGATGAGGAGAGCATCTTCCATATCCCGGTATCTTGATGGATCTATCACGAGAGACCGCAATGTGATGGAGGTGGGCTTTAGTTCCCGACCGTACTTGTATCGAATAGGGGAGGAGATTCACACTTTCACCCATGTCTAGCAGCACCTTTTCTACGCAAGTTCATATTTCCGAGATGGTTGTGATAGCCGAATGCTTTTTGTACTTCAGCGGGTGGATTGGATGTGCGACTTGTTCGATTCTTGTCAACATTCGACCCTCTTTTCATTGTACATAAGTCCTTCAAAATTTTTGCATAGGTGGGGACTTGTTTGATCATGTGTCAAGCGGGATGTTAATGCTTTGCCTCGGCACTTCTAGCATTTCGGCTTTAGTGTAGCCTTCTTTTCCAACTTTTGGGTACTTGAGGAAAATGTGGGGGATATTTTATTTTTTCTGCGATGCCTTGATCACCACCTCCTCTGGTTCAGTTTCTTCAGCTTCCTGGCCATTTTTTACTACTTTGGATGCTGGTTGTTTGAGCTCTTTGCCACTTCTTAATGTGATGATTGCCTTAACTTCATCCCGTCCCCAGAATTTGGCTCATTGAGCTTCAGCATGCGATCCCACAGGGTTTGGTTGTGTCTGAGAGGGGAATTTCCCCTTTTCTTACACCTACTGCTGATTAGATAGTCTTGAGATTGAATACTGCAAGTTGTCATATTTTTGGGAAATTTCAGCTTGCAGGCTGTCATGCTTTTGAGAAAATTTTGAGTGTAGATTGCTCATTTTCTTATTGAGTGTGCTTTCCACCGTGTCAATTCTTTGGTGGCACGGGCATTCCTTTGCCTTTGTTCCTCCACAAACACCCACCACCTTGACAAGTTCATAATAGCTTGTTCAAGCGGGAGATGAAGATGATGGTGAACGATGGATTTGTGTGTGGTATTTGAGGATCCCGCCTCGCTGCCTGCGCGTGCGCGGTGGGAAGCGAATAGGGAGGGAGGTTTTTGGTTTCTAGGAGAGGTTTGAATTGGTTCCTCCGGTTAAGGGTTGTAGGCTATTGGCGGCCGCGGGTTGTGTGGCTAGTGGCTGTATTATTACTTGCATTGGCTTGTTCATCCACAAAGTCTCTTCTTGAAGACACACTTGGGCTTAATGCTCTCCTTAGATTGGTGGTGGCAGTTGAAGCATGGTTGATTAGGCATGGATGCCTCGGGTGCCTTTCGTACCTTGTGATTCCTCATTTAAAGCTCTTCCAACCTCCCTGAACAAAGGTCAGATGACTTTGATTTTTGTCTCCACTTCACCTACAAGAGTGAGTATATGCCTCCCCTTTATTTGTTGGTGGCCTCATCCTATTTGTCTCCCTAGGATTTGGCTCATCCCAAGCTTTGGAGGTTCGGCCCCCATACTTGAGGGAAGCCCATGTCATACGGATTCTTGCTCGAGAAGCCTCCACACATAATCTCCAATGGTAGCTGTGGTTGAGAGCATTCCATCATAGGAGGAGAGTGATTTGAGCCAGCTGCCTCCATGTATTAAAGCCGCGTGGTGTGGGCATGCAGCGATGTTTCCACTGTGCTCGAGCAGTGAGGTAGAACTTCTTGTGGCATGAGTACGCAGTGTATGAATTTGCCCCCTCTTAGCGCGTTGGTCACATGTTGAATAACTTGCAAAAAGCTGCACCTGGGTTCTGCCCAATTCCGGATGGTTCTTGTCCTTAGAGAATTAAGGCAAATTTTGGCTTTGAGGTTAAGGAAAGGCCTTAGAGCTTGGCAGGTCTGTATCAGATTGCACCCTCACAAAAGTTGTGTGAAACTTCCTCAAATAACTCGGGATGTGTGTGCATGGATTCTCATTTTCCATACTATGGAAGGTTGGGGAGCTTGGGGGACACCAAATAAGGCGACAACTACATCTTACGTAGGAGGTACAATGCATGGTGCCACTCACCCTTAATTGGGTGTATGGTCCCTCATTGACATGTAGGCATTGGGGTTTCTTGGTAGCCCCCTCACGACTTTGTTGCTCCTTAAGGGCAGGCTCGCATCGGTCTTGTAGACTAACTTCACACCACGTTCTTATTAAGACCTTGGTTCTCTCTAGCACACTTTGTGGTGTTTCTATCCAATGGTGCATACGGTCTAGAGTATGACAAGCGTGAAGAAGCAGCTCAAGGCTACCAAAGGGTTATGGTTGGTTAGAATTTTAATAACAAATAAGCGGTATGCACGATAAGCACTGCAATTTCCCTGCGATTGAGCGTAATGGAATAATGGTAAAATAAAGGAATGAGGATTCACCAACACTTGTGATGTGAATCATAAGTTGACCAACTTCTCATCACTTTTCATCAGGCAACGACGCCATTTGATTACCACGGTAGGTTGTCTGGGAATCGACAAAATTTGTAATCCTAGGATTCCTACTTGTAAAGTAGCAGCTACCTGAGTATAGTGACTAAGGTCGAACTCGGGGGGATGGGTTTTCTTCATGCTAAATGAGTCACGATTCAGTGAAATTGGTGCACAAAGCTTGGGTTTGGGTTTTGAGTAGCCGGTGAGGTTGATGGCTATGCGTAGCTTTGTAAGCTGGGTGCCAAAGGAACTCCTTGAAGTTTCGGACCACTGGCCTTAGGGTTCTAAGGTAACTGTAATGTCCTCGGGTCCTTTTCCTCGCGCTAGGGAGGATGACCTATAGTCATTTCCCGAGCCGGATCTAGGTTTAGCTATAACAACTGAACCCTAAAAGTTTCCTTCTTAGTATACAACATTTATGACCCATTAATGCCAGCCGATTAGCACCATTATTTGGATCTAACACGTAGGAGCTAATAAATGGAAACTAATTAAGCTTTGTCGGTGGATCTAGCAATAAGTATCGAGAGAAAGCTTTTACGAAATACTAGTCAGGGGATTCAAACCCACGTGTGAGATGCAGAAACATAAATGATAATAGATTCCTGCTTTGGTAACAGAGGACAATGTATTACCTCAAACCTTTAACCCAGTGGCCCTCCTATTCAAGGATGAGTGAGGTTTAGCCAAGCATCCCTTGGAGTTACGTCATCCTCGAAAGGGTGTTTGGCTGTGAAGTGAGAGAAATCGAGAGAAAGGAAAGTGAAAAGAAAATTGTACACGGGCGGGAAAGCTGAAAGCCTTGGCGCCAATTTTATTGATAGACTAAAAACTGCTGTTACATGAGCTTGAGGCGAGGCCATATGGTGCTGAGTCAAAATACATAAAAGTATGAAAGAACAAAGTACATTAAGGGCATTTTGGTACGGCTTAAATACGATTCAGCAGTCAACAAATTTCGCAGCACCTGCAAAAATTTTCGCAACAACGCAAAAATTCTTCTTTCTTCTCTCCCTTTTGCATTTAGCTCCAATTGCCTTCTGATTTGCACGTCTCGACCGAGTTATTTCGGTTCATCGTATTTGGACATGAAGAATAACGGTGTAGTGGTGAAACCCCAAAAAAAAATATCCACAAAATATGATCGTGGTATAGTCGGGACCTTAATGCTGCTCATTGGGTTATTTGGATGATTAAGTACACAAAAGTGCTCAAAGCACGCAATAAGCAAGGCTTGCTCAACCTCATTGAGTATATCGACTATTGATGTTCGACCATTCGCACATGTTCGTCACGATGTCCATTGAGATCTCATGGCTTTTACGAACACTTCTTACCACTTTTAGCTAACCACACCACGAGTACACATTAGTTTTCTTCAATAGCTAGCGCTACGCTCCCTACCTCGCCAAAACCTACAGTTTTGATTGACATATAAATGGATTTGGAATTTAAGAAGAAGGCGATGAATGTCTTTACAAAGAAAGAAAAGAAATAGAAAGTCAGCGTGCTTGGCTGAAACGACACGACCAGGGGGTACTATGATGAAAGTCTTTAAAGCCCGGTGCGAAAAACCAGCGGTTGGGGAGCGCCAGGCAGTGGTGTGTGGGTGGATGGTGGGTTTCTTGGCGATTTGGCCAGGTCTTTGGGTTTAAATCATTCACGGTCGGGATAAAAACACGAAGAGTTAGTGGTCGAAAGATCCTTATGATGCCCCGAAGCCTTAGTGGTTGGGAGTCATCGGTGGGCCCCATTATGGACTTTGGTGAGGGTCGGGTGACATTGCACCATAGAGATTATTGAAATAAGAGTGGTGCCAAATTTATTTAGGTTGGTCAATGTCCTAGGTTTTGGCAATAGCTTAGTTGGGGTGGGGGGAGAATGTAGTTTAGTAGTTTACTGTTAAAAACTAATCACACATAAACATGAATTTTTGGTGGAAGCTTTGGTCAATTCCTTGGGTTGAATTTGCTCTTACGAAGCGATTCATGGCATTCATTCTCCCAGGCTCAGTTGTGTGCGGGACCTTGGTGATTCATAGTAAAGATTTAGGCATTACTCTGGCTTTGCGAAACACCAATTTGAACAACGATTTTTTTATTTCTCTTTGTTTATATTTGCTAGGGACTAGCAATGTGTCGGTTGGGGGGGGAGTGATTAGTGCTCAAATATGGTGCTATTTTGAACCATATTTATTGCACGGGTCTTGAGTACTTTTGTGTATAATCAACTTAAATAACTTGATTGATACATTAAGGTCCTGGAACTTTACTACTAATGCGCTATTTTATGGCTATTTTTGTGGGCTTACAAGCTAAATTAGGCCAAGAATTTCGAGTCAATCCAATCAAGAACAATCCGGCAGAGCTCGAGAAGCTCTTGGGCCACAAACTGTACTTCAAAAATCTTGCGGGGTTGCGGAATTTTTCGCGACTTTGTAGAATTCGGCGGTTGTGAAATTTTAGCGGCATAATTTCGCGAGGTTGCGGGTACACACACCCCATTTTTTGCACTTCCATTTGACCCTTTTTGTGTTTTTTTCTAAAAACTACCCTTACGTATTGTTGGTAGTTCAGACCTTTTGTAATTTCCCTTGACTACGAGCATTATATAAGCCTCCGGTCGAGCTCACGTGCGAGGATGGATCACATACTAAAATTAGAGCAAGAAGCTTTCTTTCTTATCTCTGATTTTCTCTCCCCCTTTTTATTCATTTTCTCACCTTCCAAACACCCCAAGGACTCAAGGGATGCTTGACTGAAAACCTCTCATCCTTGAAGGTACTAGGCCAGGTTTCGGTAGCGGTATCCTCTCTATTTACTAATACGATTATTGTCATTTGTCTCGTATCTTGCCTCATGCTTAAATCGCTTTTGTTACCCTAATTATTAGCCGGTGTTTGGCAAGCTTTAGAAACTTAGTGGATGTTCTTGTTAGATCCATGAGGCTTATTAAATTTTAAGCTTCATTTGCCTACATAAGGACAGGTTAAGGATACGTTTTTATTATTTTGAAATGAATAGATCAATAAATGTTGTATCTTAAAGAAAAACTTTTAGGGTTCAATTTTCATATTCGCCTTTGAGAATGACTATGAGCCACCCACCTCCCCCAGCGAAGAATAGGACCCGAGGACCTCCTAGTTGTCATAGAACCTCAAACCCAGTGGTCCGAACCTTCAAGGAGTTCTTTTTACATTCTACTTCACCATTTTGTTTGCGGTTTTGACCACCAATCACCTTGTTTTCCGCAAAACCCCAATCGAGTGAAATCACCATTTCATATCGAAAGCGTAAATCATTTTGCGAAGAAAACCCATCCTTGAGGTTCAACCCTAAAGTATATTGCGGTAGCCTTTCTGACGGTAGAACAGGTTATAAGAATTTTTGTTCCCGAGACGCTGCGCGTGGCACGAATCAAGTTTCTCAACCTTCAACTTTGTTTTATGTCGCGACATAAGTTTGGAATGTCACGACATACATTAACTCTTTTGTTCTAACTGTGTCGCGATAATCTTCAAAAATGTTGCAACATTCTACAATTCTCTTCTAGGCGCTTCTCTTCAATTAATGTTGCGACATACTTTCCAATTGTTGCGACAAATATCTCTACCTTCAACTCTTCATTATGTCACGACATAAATTTTTGTATCACAAAATTTTGTAGTTCTTCTCAACCTTTGTCGCGACAATAAAATCCTATGTCGCGACAGAGTTCCTTCTCAGCATTTTGTTGTGGTTGTCGTGACATAAAACTTCTCTGTCGCAACATAACTCTCTTACCTTGTGATGTTGACTTCTGAACTTTATGTCGCGACATGCTAAATGTCGGTGACGGCTCTTACAGCGATCTTGTCATTCTCCGAAATGTTTGTCGAACATCAAAACCTTTGTCGCGACCAACTTATCTTGACTTACTCCCTCTGCTTTAATACGCCATTTTACGTCGCGACATAGCTTTGTTGTGTACTTGTCCCTTGCCCTCTTTAGTTCTTTATGTCGCGACACAGTTTTGAATGTCTTGACAAAAATGTACTGCCATTTTCTTTCATCAATGTCGCGATAGGAACTTAAGGAATGTCCGCGACATTCTTCTTGAAGAACTTCTAAAGCAGTAATCGAAAAACATAAAAATCCATTGTCGCGACATAGTTTTGTCTTCTAATCTTCAATATGTCACAACATAAATTTCTTTGTTGCAACATTTATCATTCAATCCTTCTCATATTACGTCGCGACAAAGTTATGAAATGTCGCGACAATCTTTACTTCCAACTTGAGCTTAGTTTTTTCTTGTTGTGACATATCATTGTTGTTGCGACATAGCCCTGCTAGTTACCTTGAGCTTTTGTTGCGACATTATATGTCACAGCATTACGAGAATATGTCGTGACGTGCATAAACTTTACCTAAAGTTGGTGATTATTCTATAATTTTGCATTAAAATGAATCATAAACTACTGAAAATTTGCAAGAAATATGGACTAAAAATAGATGAGTTTAGGACTCATCATTACCCCATATGTAATTAACACTCATGGAGTGTCAAATCGGGTGAATATGTGGTTGTGGAGGAACTCTGTTACCACTCTTGCATCATTAGTACGCATAGGTATTTCCTCCACCCATTTGGAGATGTAGTCCACTGCCAACAGGATGTATTGATTGCTAAATGAAGGGGGGGTGTGGTCTGTGAAATCCGTCCACCATATATCCAAATAGCTCCGCGCCTCTGTTGTGCGAAAATATGGCTCATCCATTTTTTGATATGCTCCCATTCTTTTGGCATTTGTCTGAATGTTTGCAGGCCGGTGGCGCCTTGAACTAAAGCGGGCCAATAAGTCCTAGGTGATTGAAGTACCTTTGCAGCTGTCCTCTAATCCCCAAAGTGTCCTCCACATGCTAGAGTATGGCAGTGATTTAGAATACTTTCTATTTCCGCCTCTGGCACACACCTTCTTATTACCTGATATGCACAATGCTTATAGAGGATAGGCTTCTCCCAGTAGTAGTGCTTAAAATGTGCAAAAAACCTCTTCCTCTGCAGTAGTTGGTATTTGGAGGTGGGATCACTTTGGCTGGTAATTCACATAATCGGCAAACGAGGCAACGTACACATCCTTGATTACCAAGAGCTTTTCATCGGGAAAATCGTCATTGATTTGAGCCTCTTTGCTAGGCCTCTCCAATCATGAGAGGTGGTCTTCCACTAAGTTTTCAGTCCCTTTCTTATCCTTTATTTCTTGGTCAAACTCTTGCAGCAATATTACCCAACTAATCAGTCTTGGTTTGGCATCCTTTTTAGCCATTAGGTACTTTATAGCTAAATGGTCGGTATGCACTATTACCTTATTATAGATCAAGTAAGGTCAGAACTTATCAGAAGCAAACATGATTTCCAAAAGCTCTTTTTCGGTTGTTGCAGTTGCGCATTATTCAAGGTCCTGATTGCATAGTAGATGACTTGAAATATACTTTCTCTTTTTTGGTCCAATACTACCCCTATTTCAAAATCACTCATCTCACGTGGTTCAAAGGGAGGTCCCGGCTTCATTGCTACTACACTTGAAGTACTAGAAGCCAATTTCTCCTTCGGAATTGAGAATGCTTGCATACACTATTCATCAAATTCAAAGAGGCGCTCCCTTGAACTAGTAGATTTGACAAAGGCTTGGCTATTATAGAGAAATCCTTTATGAATCTCCTATAGAATCCTACATGCCCTAGGAAGCTTCTTATTCATTTCACTGACGATGGGGGAGGTAGCTTCTCTATTATTTCAATCTTGGCTTTATCCACCTCAATTCCTCTTGCAAAAATCCTATACCCAAGTACTATGCCTTCCTTCACCAAGAGTGGCACTTCTCCCTTTTAGCACCAAATTAGTTTCTTCACATCTTATTAACGTATTTCTCAAGTTTTCAAGACAGTTGTCCAAAGATTCCCCAACACTGAGAAGTCAACCATGAACAACTCAATTGTCTTCTCTACCATGTTTGAAAATATGACCATCATGCATCGTTGAAATGTGTCTAGTGCATTGCATAACCCAAATGGCATCTGCCTGAACGCGAATGTACCATAGGGCATGTGAAGGTAGTTTCTCCTAGTCTTCTCGTGATATGGTAATCTGATTATAACCCGAATACCCATCTAGTAAATAATAATACTCATGCCCTGCCAGCCTATCCAGCATCTGATCCATAAATGGAAAGGGGAAGTGAACCTTTCTAGTTTCCTTATTCAACTTCCGGTGGTCATCGGATTCTCTGCCCCGATCAACTGTTCTAAAGGAAGCAATGCGTTATTCTCTGTGTGATCACTGGTCTCTGCTTTCTTAGGGACTACCTGTATTAGACTTACCCAAGAGCTATCAGAAATGGGATAGATTACTCCCACATCTAACCACTTCAATACCTCATTCCTTACCATTTCCTTCATAATCAAATTGAGTCTTCTCTGAGCTTCCATTGAGGGCTTGTGGCCATCTTCTAACAAGATCCAATGCATACACATAGAGGGGCGAATCCCCTTCAAATCTGCTAAAGAATAGCATCTCTGTGGTCTTGAAGTACTCTTAAGAGCTTCTCTTCTTCTACTGTTATTAAGGATGCAGAGATGATCTTAGTAAGGTGAGGATTCCCTAGGCCAAGCATACCTCAAATGGTTGGGGTAGTGTTTGCTCTAACTGTGGAGGTTGTTCGATTAAGGGCACTGATGTTTGTGTATTCTCTCTTAAAGGCTCACAGTACTTTCTTCATTCAGGCTCAAGGTCCATCATTTCATATCTCACTCATCTTCACATAGTTCATTCACTCTTACCGCAGGCTAGTCTCCAAAGGGTCGGTTAGACCACTTTGGCTAGACATTATAGCCTCCATTGCCTCTATCATGAAAAAAGCATCACTCTCTGCCAAATTTTGTACAGCATCAAACACACTTAACTTGACCTCATCATCCTATACTCTGAGTTTCAATTCTCCCATCTGTACATCAATCATGGCTCTACCGGTTGCGAGGAACGACCTACCCAATATGATGGGTATCTCTTTGTCTTTCTCTATGTCTAGTACTATAAAATTAGCTAGGAAAATAAACTTGCCCACCTTTACTAGTACATCTTCAATCACCCCCTTGGATGCTTCAATGATCTATCCACCAATTGAAGAGAGACAGTTGTAGGTCGAGCTTCACCAAATCCTAACCGTCTGAAAATTGATAAGGGCATGAGGTTAATACTGACTCCGAAGTCACATAGGGCTCTCTCAAAGATTGAATGTCCCTATCTTACATGGGATTGTAAAACTTCCTAAGTCCTTCAGTTTCAGCGGTAGTTTCTTTTGAAGAATGGTGTTGTACTCCTCGGTAAGGTTTACTGTATCAAAATTTGATAACCTTCTTTTACTTGACAGTATATATCCTTCAGGAATTTAACGTAGTTGGGCATATGTTCTAATGCATTCGTGAAGGGGATATTGATGTGCAGTTTTTTAAGCACTTCCATAAACTTGGTAAACTGCTTATTTAAGCGTTGGGGATACGAGGTTGGTAGAGTGGGTGATTAGTGCTCAAAAAGTGCTATTTTGAACCCTGTTTATTTAAGGTTTTGAGCACTTTTTGTGTACTAATCAGTCGTAATTAAACCAATTTGCACATTAAGGTCCCTGCTATTCTACTAATCGCATTTTGTGGCTAATTTGTAGTTTTTACAAAAGCTATTTTGCAAAATTGTTGAGTCGATCAAACACGAAGAATTCGAGGTGAGAACAGACTGGATGAGGCAGGAAGAAAGAGCGGAAAATACAAGAAATTAGACACCGTAGGAATTTTTCGAGGTTGCAAAATTTATAACTGCTGTTCGCGAGGTTCGCGAGAAATTCAAACTCGCATCTGCCAAATTTGACATGTTCTTCAGTAGCTCTACTTATTACCTGTTCACCACATTTTGATGTTCATCACAACTCACCATTTAGTTCCACCGCTGCCAACCCAGTTTGCCTTTTGTTTCACTCTTGCCCAGTTCTTCCCATTTTTTCCTTGTAACAGTTAAATGCTTTTGTTGATTTTGGTAATTTTGCTTGTCTTAGTGGCTATATAAGCCATTTGTATACACTGTAAAAGGAGACTTTTGTCCAATTAATAAACTTTTGGCGTGAAGGGCTTCAGTTCTCCGCTTTTCTTCTTCTCTCCCATTTTCTCTCATTTTCTCTCCCTTTCTCGGCTGCTAAACACCCCTTGTGGATGACAACTCAAGGGATGGTTGGCTAAAACATAATCCTTGAAGAGGAGAATTTCTTGAGCTGGTTTAAGTGAAATTGTTGGTCCTCTGTTTTTTAACGCATCATTTGTTATCCATTGGTTTCCTATCTATACACTAGGTTTAATCCCTTGTGTATACTTTGATTAAACAGTGTTGTGATCTTTTGGGATTCGTGGATGCTTATTGCTAAATCCACTGAAATTCGGTTAGTTGTCTCTTATGAGGTCAACGCCAGGGTGATCGAGGAAATATTTTTCCTTTGTCGGGATATGAATGATAAGCAAATGTTGTTTTTCAAGGAAAAATTTTAGGGTTTAGTTTTAAAGCTAAATGAAGATCAGGTCGGGAAATGACTATAGGTCATCTCCTCTGGCCTTGAGGAAATAAACCCAGGGACCTCTCGATCGCCTTAGGACCTCAAACTAGTGTGATGCTTGAGGTTCTTCTTATTTTCTTCATTTTATTTTGACTTGCAAACCACCATACACCCTTTGGCACATCAAACCAAAATCCAAACCAAGAATTCCTGCACAGCCTTCACTATAAATCATTTGTCACGAAGAAAACCCATCCACGAGTTCGACCTAAAACATTTATCTTGCTGATAGCTTTGCTAAGACAATAGGAGGAATTTAGGATATAAATTTTGTTGATTTCGGAACACCTACTGTGGCACGAATCAGTGGGTTCAACTTTATCTACCTGTTTCCCATTCTCTTTCCTTTCTTCTTACTTTTCTACTGACTTCTTCTTTTGGGGTTGCTTGTCACACCCCGATCCCGATAGGCCAGATGGCGGATCAGAGCAGGGTTGATGTGAGACTATCTCTTGGGACTCTTTGCAATTTGTTTTTTTTTTTTTTTTTTTTTTCCTCAGGCTGAACATGCACAGTGGGTATACAAAACAATTTACGCCAATAACAAAAATCATTTACATATCTCAAAAACTACTCTCGAATTAGTGTCACTTTGAATCTATACACACATATACTAAGTCCCATTCACATATACAAAAACTATACTTTTATATTTACAAATCAGAGTGCGGACCTACATGTGGTGAACCCCTACTAGTATGCTGGCCTAACTGTATGCGGAAGCTTTCAGACGTCTTCTCCTGTACCTACATGGATTAAAAACCCGTGCTAAGCTTTACGCTTAGTGGGTGTTGAGACCAAAACATGTTGCACATTTATGCATTAGTTATGCATTCAAGATTATGACGTTCTCACCAAAGGACTATTATTAAATCTGACAACGGCGCCATAAAACATTTGAGACAAAACATGTTGCACATTTATGCATTAGTTATGCATGTGATGAGCTTAAAAGTCATAATTTTAGTCCGTTTTCTGTACAGATTTTCATCTAGAAATGAATAATTAATATACAAGAAATATGAAGAAACTCACCAAATTTTTATTAAGCGGGAAGAGAGAAAGAAAGTAGAAAAATCTGACAATAAGTGGAAGAAAGGTGCATGGCAGAAAGGTGAATGAAAAGAATTTACATCCATTGATGCAAATGTTTGCACAAATAAATTCGAGGTCGCTACACCAAGAGAATTGAAGGAATTTGATGCGTGGTCGCGACAAGAAGTACCGTGACCGCGAACAAGGGTAATCGTGGAGCTAAGAGGAAATCACGTCGCGACAAAGATTCTCGAGGTCGCTGATAACGCTTGGATGTCGCGGATTAGGATAAGAGGTCGCGACAATGTAAAACACTTTTAAGCTATGAGAGGTTTGACCGATGAAGTCACGAATCTTGCTGATGTCGCGACGAGATTTATGTCGCATCGATGATGTCACAGCCGATAAGAGTATCAAGTCACGAAGCATCAAGAACCATCAAGAGTAAGACCGTATTACGCCGATGTCGCTGCTACGAGATCTAAGTCGCGACAACTGCACTGCCAAATAGAAGGTGAAGTTTCATGAAGTGAGGTCACTTATTAACAAATGGGTCACGGCATCTCAAGGCAAGTTGAAAAACCGCAAATGACTCGTTTCAGATGTCGCTGACATAGATCGGCGGTCACGCATATCGTAAGCAACCACGAAGCCTCGGGAGAATTGTTGATGTCGCGGTACATGAGATCGGCGTCGCTGGCATCGGTTCTGCACGCCGTGATCAATGATGCGTAGTTTTAAAGAGAGATGTCGCGACAAGATATTGATGTCGCCACAACATGAGCAACTAGTCAGCTTCACGGTTTTCTTTGGGCGATGATGTCGCAATGAAAGATCGGCGTCGCGACATCCGGGCGACATCAGCTGAAGACTCCGCATGACTCGAAAGCCGAGGTCGCTGACAAGATATCGACATGTCGCGACATCGAGAGAACAATTGAAACCGCTAAGACGCGGAGAAGATGTCGCGACAAGATGGTGATAAGCGACACCAAGAATGACATTCAACCAAGGCTACATAGAGTGTCAAGTCGCGACGTGGATCGAGGTCGACATCGATGATGTCACGACAGCGAAACCTAAGTCGCGACTTCAACAGCTGACTCGCTCCGGATAGAAAAATCCACAATGTTACATCGGGATTAGGGCCCGTACCGAAAACCCTATATAAATACACATCTATCCAACTCATGAAAGCGCCGGCGCCACGCATTTATAACCATATAAATAAAGCTCATTTTCTTTCTTTATTTTTCTTTTCTTTGTTTTTCTTAATTTCATATTTCCGTCGTGTTTTAGAGCGTATTACGCTCATATTTTTATTTTCGTTGTATTTTCTCAATCAGATGTTATCGCTATGATTAGTTTAATGCAGAATTCATTTTATTTTTCAAATTACTACCGAATGTTTGGTCTTACAAATTTTTGGAATTCGATTGTTTTAGCCCACTCTGCGGGGCCATTCTATGATCGCAGGAATGTCAGACGTATCTCGCACCGAGGAATCCAAATTTTCCATTATGAACGTTATAGTCGAATTTATTCTTCCGTAGTTGCTTACAAAGAAATTTTGTTAATTTCAAATAATAAATTTACTCAGGTTTTTGGGTTATTTTCTCGGGGATCCAATACGCTTTTATACCTGCTAAGACGGCGCTATTGCTCTGACTTCAAGGAGGTCCTCCCAGGACACAGGGAAGAAGCATTCTCGAGTAATGTACATTTTTCAAGGTATACTAACCCGCTATTAGGGATCTTGAGCTTGTAAGTTCACTCTAGATAAATCCTCTTCACTTGGAAATCAAGAACGAGTTGAATGAGTTATCTATTTAAACAAGCAAAGAGTTCACCTCATTTCTGAGAGCGAGGCCAACCCGTGTTATCGAGATCTAATCAAGGAAAGGTTGATCTGACACCACTTCGAGGAGGAGCAATCCGAAGTTGTATATCCTCGTTTGACCGATAACTTGGGAGCTAAGGTTTACAAATTCATAAATGGGTATGAAGTATTGCAAAAGAAAAATACCCGTGATTAAGGAACCTTTTAAAAGAAGATTTAATTCCCCCTGTATTCGAGAGAATCAAAGTCATAAATTAGATAATGAAATGTGGAGGTGGAGAGAGATCCAATTGGTACTCACAACGCCTTGGACAGATTTTTGAACTGAATTGTTCCAAGAAATTTTATCGTATAACTACGTGAATCGACATATAGTTCACTATCACCGTTTCTATCGATGTGTCCTCCGAGGATAACTATTCGCATTCAGTTCTTTTATTAGAAATTTTTATTCTTTATTCTTTATTTTCCAAAGATAAGTTGGATAGTTCACACTTCCTCTTAATTGCTTAATTTTCAAAGACCTTAATGTCGATCCTACTATCATTTTGTGGTCCAAATAAGATTTGAACCGAAAGTACCAAAGAAGTTGATTTAAAATGAGATCTCTGCGGATCGACATTCGATTTAGAATCCATTTTATTACTACGAATTGCACTTATAGTAATATCATCAAAACCAACTTTTGAAAAAGGATTTACTTTAAGAGATTATGGTTTATATAGTATAATATCAACAAGTTTTATGGCACCGTCTGGGATTAGACACAGTCCTTCGTGAGCAACGTCATAATTCGCATGCATAACTAATGCATAAAATGTGCAACATGTTATGGTCTCAACAGTTTTATGATGCTGGCCACGGATCGGAAGAATTTAAGTAAATCAATATTCAGATGAAAGAAAGAAATACTAATTTTGACATTTTTAAAAGAAAAAGAACAAAATAGCGCTTCGCCAGCTGGGACTCAGAGCCACCGACCCTTAACAACCCATATTGAAAATGTTTCATTGACAGTTAATCCTATTGATCTCGAGTGTACTTTTGATTGTGAAGACAATTTACACAACCATGACAGAGAAGGATTAGACGTGTGTAGCCAACCAGAATGTGCGCAGAAAGACCTCGGGCTGGTATATGACACTATGGAGAATTTATGGAATTCATTCATCCACAATAAATATTTAGCAATGTAACGCATTAAATAATCAATGCCACACTGAACCTCAACCAAAGATTGATAACCATGGTCCAACAAAGATCGCTCGTCATCCCAATCAGATCCAACGAGCACCGGAAGATTCCTCGTGATGGCTAAATACTGTTAAGTTGAATGGTGTGGGAGTAAGAAGTTATTCAAATACGCTATTCCCATTCTCTTTACGAGATAATACGCCGCAACATGGTTTAACTCCTACCATATGAATCATAAACACATGGAAGGAGCTAATGAGAGCTTATTTCAGCAAATTCTTTACTCCATCCCTTCCTTCTGGACAAAAAAGGGAAATTACTAATTCCAAACATGGGGAGAGTGAGAACAAGTATACAGATAGGAAAGATTCTCATTGAATACAACATTAGCTCATTTGAAATTTCAGAAGAAATGGCGGTGAGTTTCGAAGAGAGCAAAGGGAATGTGATGATACAATTGTCGCCTAGAGGCCAAACTGATGCACAAGTTGCATTGTTGAATGAAAGGAAGTCCAACTAAAAGTTAAAACGGCGTAGTCGTGGAAAGAATGAAGAATGCACAGAAGAAGGATCTCTAAAACGCTATCTCAGTAGACAAATAATATAACATGACTGAATGCGCGGGGAGTCTCTTCATTCCTTTATCTATCTTGCTGCAATTGAGTTGAAAATTGTTAGGATTTTATATTGAAGTAGCATGATTGCAAGTTTGGGGAATTTATTTTTATCTTGCAAGGAAATGCTTAACTATTGAATATGAGAAATAATAGAAATCGTCAATTTCCCGACATAAAATAAATCGAGTCAGGGTCGATTTGAGTGACATTGAACAACCGTGGATATTGATGTAAGTTGGATGGTTTATTGTTTTTGAGACAACACGGGTTCAGAGGATTGACCAAGATGTGAGAGAATGGAGAATAATAAGTGGAAAAGAAAGCCAAAGAAAGCCGGTGGTGAAATTTAGTCATAACCGGAAATAAAGAACATTCTCTGCTCATAACCTAGAAACCCGATAACGTGGCTTCCGATGGTAAAGTCTGAACTTTGTGCCCAATAGATAATGAAGTAACTTCATAAGGTAATGCTCAAAGCAACTAGCCTCGATGTCTAATTTCACTCAGATCAGCGAGTGAAATTCACTAAATGATGCAGAATAAATAGCAATAATCTGAAACAAAAATCCACCATATTTTGATCTAATTGATGCATGGAATATCCTCAGTTTCGAGAGGCCTCATCTGAAATAAATTTAAGGCATTCAAAGCAGTATGAAATTCTCGAAAAGTAATCTGGATTGAAAGTACAAAAGCGGGACATAAATCGATGAATCTCATTTAATCTTCCCATAGAAATTGAAGAAGTATAATTGACCTTATTCTTTCCAAGAGACACACCTAACTATAAAGGGATGGAGAACAGAATAGAAACTAGCGAGAAGAATGAAGGAAGGGAAATGAGTGAAAAGCGTCAGGGTACAAACCTTTGTTTTATGAATTGGTGGGTGAAGGCAATCAATCATAATGACTCATAAGCAGATTAACCGCCCGAGCCATGAATACGAAGGGAATATGGGTTGATTAGAATCCATATTCTCAAGCTCCAAGAATTGAAGCGACCAAATTGTGATGACCTTGATAATGGCCAAATAAACAAACTAAGATAAGATTAAGGACCAAATTTTCAGACGAGGATGCAACGATGCAGAAGAATGAGATTTAAGTGAATGAGTTTTCAAATTGTAAAAATGTATAGTAGGCAGATTTGAATTGTAATATGAAATCTTTTGATGTTGGATAAAGTCACCATTAGTTTACAAGTGGATAAATCATGATGTGTGAATTGTGTTTAAATGCTAAGTTTCATTTTATTAGAATCAAAATAACATTTATATTACTGACTCAGTTATAGAAAGAATGGAGAACATGAATATGAAGATTAGAACCTGATATATATGGTACATTCAAGTTAGTTGGATTGAAAAATAAGAAAATTAATTGGTCGATGTAACAAGTGCCAGGTAATAATGTGACGAGTTCTTCAAGTCTTTGGAAGAATAATACCTAAGTCAATAACTTTTTTAAACTTTGGTAGAGATCAAGAAGAATTTAGAGAATTCAGAATTATAATCCAGGTCTCTTTGTTTGAATATTGATTGAAGGCATCTGGGCATGAAACAGCATTAAAAAAAAATGATCTGGAAAACAATATTGACAGTTTGACACTCCACGACCACCACTATGTATATCTTTACCTTGTAAGTCTGAACCAGGCGAGATATTCCATGTCTTGAAATAAACCCGATGAAAAGCTAAACCATCTTTATAATAACTAAATTAAAAATTTCGCATTTCAGAACTCAAAGGAGAGGAAAGAGATGGGATTTAGGGGAGTTTGATGGAAGGCTCAAGGAATACTTGAAGAAGGTGAGGAAGAGAGATCGAAACAGGAAAATACAAGGAAAGAAAGTACAAAATGTGATTTTTATCTTGGCATTTAACTCTTGACAGAAATTCAAGTTCTTGAGTTTCTTCCTATGGTACCCCTATCTGCATCAAATATGGAAAACTCTTCTATTGAAATTCTTCAAGATGTTAGAAAGCCTCAAAGACAAATGAAACATATTCTAAGAGGCGATTAGAGGAAAATTCCCCAGTGATTTAAAAGAAAGAACAGGGCATAAGCTTTGAAAAGAAGAAATTCTAGGTAGAATCCCTGACATAAAGTTTGGAATTTTTAAGGGAAGAAATAGAAATTAGGAGAAAGAAAAGAGGTTTTGGGTAATCTCAACCTAAAAAATTCGTTCATCCTACCATTTTCAAATATAGCATTTCTGAGCCAAAGACTGATTGATTTTAAAGGTTGGAATCACTATCAGTGAGATCAATATGAAAAAACAAACCTCATGAAGGGACCAGATAGCAGTTTAAGAACAACTCCAGAAAGTTTATAAACTGAAGTTGAAGGATGACATTTACTTTACATTTATATACCTTTACGATTAAGACTTGATAAATAAATTATATAAAGTACACAAGACCAGTTTATCACAAAAATTTTATAATAAAATATACCATGCAAATTCTTTCATCTAGCGGAAGCCCAGATTATGAACAAATATTTTTTTAAGATTCACAGTGAAGGTGGCAGATGGATTAAACATCAATGAAAAATATTATTATTGTTGAAGATAAACAGTTCTACTCTTTTCTTGTGAGATAAATAGAGCATAAATTAGAGGGTGAGTGAAACTGTAAAAAATTATTGATACTGATCAATTTTGATTCAGTTATATCAATGAATCAGTAATATCTGGAGGAATGAAGAAACTATAAATTTTTATGGGAAGAAGAAAAGTAAGAAAAATAGGCGATAATTGAGAAAATTAGATCCAGAGCCATGACGAAAGTATGGAAAAAGTGGCGATTGACCAGTCATAGTTCAGTTTTGAATTCGAACAAAGTGCGACGAAGAGTGAAGGATTTGGTCTGCAGTGACGATGAGTGATCGTGGGCGAAGGTGTCGGGGGCTACCAGAGCGGCGTGGCGACGGCCATTCCCGAAGTCGCGACCAGTTAGTGTCGTTGAATTCTGGGATCAGGTGGCGACAACCACCTGGCTGCCAGAGGTTGGGCCGGGTGAAGCAGGACTTGATTAGATCATCCGACGTGGAGATCAGTGGCGACGCTGGTGATCATCGCGACAGAGGCTGAAGTCACGACATCAGAACCGCTGAAGCTTTGTAAGCCCTGTGATGTCGCGACATGAGATGAAGTGCAGCCTGTTTGCTTTCGGTTGAAGGTGAAGTTTCATGAAGTGAGTCCGACAACGGCTGAAGATCAAAACTATCCCGAAGTAGAGTTAGAAAACTGCAAATGACTTAGTGTGCAAACGCAAATTCAGGAGTGCGACACTCGAGAAGCAACTTCGATCGAAAGCCTCGAGCTAGGCGATAGCCGCGACGCGAGATGAAGTGCGTGCGCTGAGCAAATCGATCAATGATGCGAGCCTTAAAGAGATGTCTGGCGACAAGATATTGATCGCCGCTGACAACGCGAAACTCAACTAGTTGAAGCCTCACGGTTCACTAAAGTGATGCCGGCGACAGAGATGTCTTCCGCGACGTCGGCGTCGCTCGATTAGAGAAGCTGCGGATGGCTTGGCCCAATTACAAAGCCAAAAATCTTCCGATGTCGCGACATCGAGGAAAGAACAATTAAACACGCTGGGCGTGAAGATTCTGTGACAAGATGGTGATATCATATTACAAAACATCGTCGAAGCTATTCAGAGCGGTAAAAACTGAATTAGCGGCGTAGAACAAAGTGCGACACTGGTAAATCCGCCAAGGAAGCGATCGACTTGAGCGATGACTTGGGCACGGATACAAAAATCTAGCGAGCTACATTGGGATTAGGGCCGGTACGGAAAACCCTATAAATACGCATTATCCAACTCATGGCGGCTTGGCGACCCGCAGACGAGAAAATCTGCGGATAGTGAAACTCATTTTCTTTCTTTATTTTTCTTTTTCTTTTATTTTTCTTAATTTTTCATTTCCGTCGTTTGAAGCTGATTATGCTCTCATATTTTTATTTTTGATTATATTTAGATCTGGATGTTGTCGTTTAATTTGAAGTGAATGTAGAATTCATTTATTTCAAATTACTACAAATGTTTGAGGATTCAGACAAAATTTCTGGAATTACGATTGTTTGATTTCAATTTGCAGTCATTCTTATGATCGGAAGGAATCTTGCTGTCATTCTAATTGATAATTGGGAATCCGGCTTCCATTAAGTGGCATTATAGTAGAATTTATCTTTCTGTAGTTGTTCTGACATTAATTCAGTTAATAAATTAAACTTTTTACTTCTGGTTTTGAGTTTATTTTCTTGGGATCTGAATATCGGTTCTTATACCCGTTAAGATTTGTGTCATTGCTACGATTTCCAAGGAGGTCACCTGAGTGGCCACGGGAAGACATTCACGAGGTAATGTACATTTCTTTGAAGAGTATACTAACACGCTATTAGGGATCTTTGAGCTTTGTAAGTTCACTTAGATAAATCCTCTTCTCACTTGAAATCAAGAGCCGAGTTGAATGAGTTATCTATTTAAACAAGCAAAGTTCACCTGGTGTCGGATAAATGGCCAATCCGGAAGTGTTAGGCGAGATCTAATCAAGGAAAAGTTGATCTATTCTAATTTCGAGGAGGAGCAATCACGGAAGTTGTATATCATTGTAGTAGATAACTTGGAAGCTAAGGTTCTGAGTCCATAAAATGGGTACTGAAGTATTGCAAAAAAAAAATACCCCGGATTAAAGAGTCCCTTTT
The DNA here is from genome assembly GCA_016808115.1 of Tetrastigma voinierianum. NCBI lineage: Eukaryota > Viridiplantae > Streptophyta > Magnoliopsida > Vitales > Vitaceae > Tetrastigma > Tetrastigma voinierianum. The sequence continues at coordinate 4,406,468 of JAEQBH010000911.1, read as the reverse complement.
TAAAAGTAGTTATTTAATTCTGTATTGAGAGAATAAGGGTCATAGATTAGATAATGAGAAATGTGGAGTGTGGAGAAGTCCCATTTACTACAGCATGTAGACGATTTTGAAGCTGGAATTAATCGAGAATTTTATCAAGAGCTAACCTTCAGGAATCGATGGTCCACTATCACCGTTTCTATTGATGTAATCTCTGAGGATAACTGTGAAACAAACTAGTTCTTTTGGCAAAATTCTTTATTCTATTCTTTATTTTCCCGGTATGTTGGATAGTTCGGTTAATTTCCTCTTGTTCGTTTAATTTTCCGGCCTGTAATCTTTGGATCACCTATCATTTTGTGGTCGAATAGTATGGAAATTGAGTAGATCGGGGTAAGTTGATTTAAAATTCTTGAGATCTCTGTGGTCATTCTACGGACTTAAATCCATTTTATTACTTGTCAGCTGTACTTACAGAATGATTAATAACTTGAAAAAGGATTTACTCTAAAGAATTGGTGGTTTATATAGTATAATATCAACAAGATTTATGCGCAGATTAAAAGTTAGACAATAGTCGCTGGTGAGAGCGTCTATAATCATGCATAACTAATATAATCATACAACATGTTTTTGGTCTCAACGGTATGCAGATCTGGCGTTTCTCACCAAGGACCTTGTGTCGACCCAACTCAACATCTAAAACTTGTTGAACTACATGTGCACATGGAAATTGATTGTAGAAATGCGAGATTATGACGTTCTACAAAAGGACTGTATGTCACTGTAAGCAACGCCATAAAACTTGTTGAGCATTATCATAGGCCGCAATCTGGAAGTAAATCATTTTCAGTTGCAGTGGGCATCTGGAATGGCAGTCTTCTGGACAAATATTGATCGGAAGCGAACAATGACAACCAGCAAGCTGGAAGAAATAATGAATCTAGAATGGATATCATCAGGCGATAATAAGCAGTTTATAAACAAACTATCAATTCACAATGAATGAGATTTGTGATTATCTCAAATACGTCGGGCGTTGTGTCATTACGGATCTCTCTGCCTCTGTTTCTATATCATTTGTTTGATTGTCACTCTCAAATCTGGAGGAATTAGATAACTACTTTTAAAGGGACTTTATGTGGGTGTTTTTCTTTTGTGCTTATACCCACATTTTATGGACCCTCGTATATAAACTCTGAGTTGTCGGTCGGCACAGCCAGTTATCCTCCTCGAAATTAGAATAGATCAACACTCATGATTGATCCGGCTAACACGGGATTGGCCTCATTATCAGAATTGAGGTGAACTCTTTTTGCTTGTTTCAAATAGATAACTCATTCAACTGTTCTGATTTTCAAGTGAGAGAAGAGGATTTATCTACAAAGCTCGAAAAGATCCTGTAAGCGGGTTAATATACACTGCAAAGAAATATACATTACTCTAGGAATGTCTTCCACTGTGTCCTCGAGAAGGACCTATCATAAATCGAGGCCAATGTATGAATCTTACTTGGGTATAAGCGTATTCGGATCTAAGAAAATACTTAAAACCAGGAAATGTTGTGTAAAAATTAACAAATTCTTGAAGCGACTACGAGGAAAGATAAATTCTGACTATAGTTCATAATGGATCTTTGATTCTCGATTGCTGGATCCATGATCTGACATTCCTCGATCATAGAATAGCGCAAATTGAAAGCTAAAACAATCGAATTCCCGGAAATTTATACGAACTAAATATTCGGTATATTTGAAAATAAAATGAATTACGCATTCAACATTATTTCAGCGATAACATTGATTCCGAAAATATAGCGAAAAAATAAAAATACGAGAGCATAATGCGCTCTAAAATGGCGGAGAATGAAAAATTAGAAAAATAAGAAAAGAAAAAATAAAAGAAAGAAAATGAGCTTTATTCTCCGGACCTCTCAAATACAACTAGCGTATTGCTAATAATTTGGATAGGCACAGCGTATTTATAGGGTTTCCGGTTGGGCTATTAATATAGCTGCTGTAGTTTTAGAGTATCGGCCAAATCAGAAATGTTTCGATTTCCTTTAACCGTGACATCGCCGTGGCTAAAACGCTCAATCTAAAATGACATCAACACTGCATGGCAACACAGAACTGATCGTTAACGATCAACCAGCGACATCTCATGCGTGGCATCTTATACGTCTTGGCGTTTCGACATTCTAAATCATGGCGGCGCAAATATCTTGCCTGCGACACCGGCTCATTCAGCTGCGGTCTTCCCGCAGCGACTATGTCTTCGATATCGCGCCGATCTCTTTCAACCGGCGACATGCTGGAAGCTGTAGGCTTCAGCTGGTAAACGCGATAATAGCGGCATCGCGTCTTGCCATGGTACTCTCTTCCGCGTCTTTGCGGCTTTGATGGTGCGTTTCACATGTCACCGACATACGATATCTTCTGCGACCTCACTTCATGAAGCTTCGCCGACTGGCCCGAGCGAATTAAACGCCAGCGACGCCCGTCGTGTCGCGACATTAGCTTATTTCTGGGGCTTTGCTGATTGCTCACGTCATCGAACCCTCTCGATCCATCACGGCATCAGCTCCTTCCCTTCTTGACTTTCTAAAGAGAGTCTCAGTCGTGACCTCAGTATCTTGTTATCCATGTCGCGGCTGAATCAGATTTCCTTCAATTTTTACGATCATCGCGACCTCATGTTGGGTGTGTAAACCCAAAGCGCATCAATGACTAAACCCGGTTCTTTATTTACCTTTCTTGCCAGTGCTTGCACTTTTATTCCACTTATTTACCGATTTTTCTTGCTTTTCTTAACTGCTTTGCAATACACTATTAATAATCAATTAGTTCTTCATAATTACTATTATATCAATTATTCAATTTTAGCGAAAATCTAAGCAGAAAATGGACTAAAAGAGATGACACCCAAAGCTCATCGATGGGGAAACATATCTTATAACTTATCTTTGGTACACATGATTCTATCACGAATCCCACAAATAACATATACTTGATAATAGATCTCAAAATCTTCAGGAATTCATATATCAAATTTACATACATAATTATCCTTGTAACAAACTTATGCTTGTTAAGATCTCTAATACATGATGAGTCACAAAAGCACATTGGTTTTTAAATCGTTTTACGACACATTATGAGATAAATGTTAGATTGTTTGAAGAAAAGTGGATAATGCGACTCAAATTTCATTTGCGGGAAAATCTGGTAGAAACTCAAATTTGTAAAATCGAAGAAATCGACTGTGACGAGAATTGAAGTCATTTGGAAAATTAGATCTATTGACGAGCTCCGAGTTACTGACCATTCAGTCACGACATCAACAAATTTGGCTTTGAATAAGCGAAGCATGTCAAACAAGTGAAGTCGTGACTTGAGAAAATACAGGAGTTCTTGTAAGGTATGGTGATGTCGACATCACTCGATGTCGCGACATAAAAGCGAAGGTGAGATCAAGGACCCGGAGATGATGTTGCGACCACTCGGTAAATTCGCGACTGAGTGAGCGGAAGAGAAAGTGAAGGTCATGGCTACCACCTTGATGTCGCGACACAGGAAGATAGTTGGAAGAAAGAAATTAGTTCTTGACGTGGCCCGAGGTTACAACTGAAGAAAAGAAATAGGAAGAAAAGAATTAAACCTCACCACTGAAGTAACTATAAAATTGATACATATGAAGGCAAAAGACTACCCAACACGATTGCGACAAGAAATCAAAGTCACAACATGAAAATTAAGTCGCCACAAACGGCAAAGTGGTATAGCCTAAAATTGATGTCGCCTTCCCGGAAGGTGAAAGAATCAAGAAAATGATGTGACATGGGGTGAGAGTGCGACATCGACCTTCGAAGGAACAGAACAAATGATGTCGCGACGCTTGATTTTCGATGTAAGTAACCATTGATCAAGGCATTTGCAGACAATTGATTCACGTATGGAAGAAAAGGAAGAGATTCCATGGCCCGATCACGAGCCATCAAAGAGAAAAATCGTGTGACATCAGTTGAAGTCGCGACCTGAGCGATATTGACTTTTCTTTGATTCACCACTAAGTTTAGAGTTCGCTGGTTTATTTTGGGTATAAATAGATAGCTTTAGAGATGGTAAAGTAGTTTTCTATATCTTGGAAGTTCAGAAAGAGGAAAAGAGGAACTTCGAGTGTATATTATAGAGTAGATTTTTATCTTTTTTAGATTTTTTAGTTTTATTTTCTGGTTTTGAATATCTTGGCTATGAAACAAATAGAAATTTGGATTTTTAGTTTTGTTATTTTCTTCTAATATTCACAGCGCGAGATTTATGATCGATAATTAGTTCTGTTTCTTCTCGATTTTATTGCAATTAGGTGGTTGTGCGTGTTAAACATCCATTCTTGATTTGCAATGCGGTAATCAAGCGCGACCTCGGTTAGTTTGATTTATTTAGTTCCAGTCTCCTTTTGTTTACGGAGGGAGTAATTTGGGTTGGTTGTTACTTAGTAGTGTCGTTTTTAATGGATAAGTTCCCGATAGTAGTACTAACTGCCATTTGAGAGATATGTCTTACTGCGTATCTAATTCTATCTTACGGTGACACAGGAGACGGAAATTCACGAAATTGAGAGCATTCTTTTAAGGGTATGTTTGACTACCATTCGTAGTACATTGAAATCTGAGTTCATTTGTCATTCCAGTTAAGCTCATAATTGGAAAGATTGGAGGGGTGTATTTAACAATATAAATAATCAGAGAGTTCACATGTAATCTAAGGAAGTAGGGTTCAATCCTAGTGTTAGCTTAGATACGATCGAGAGAGGATAATCATAGATCTCTGGAGGTTGAGCCTGTTTAGTACAAATTTTGCGAAAATCTGGAAAATACAAATTAAGATTCTAACAATCAGCGAGAAATGGGTGTGGTATTGAAAGAAAAATACCGGATCTTGCAAGAGAATGTGGAATACGGGTGCGCTGGTTTGATCTTGTCTTGAGAAGCAAGGATGTTAAATCATTAACGAAAATCCAATTCCCAACAAACCCAGGAAATCTTGGACAAAAATCAGATCCATACATAGAACAGAGTAACGGACATAGTGCTGGAATTGACTGTTCCATTGTATTTCATTGATAGTTTAATTCTCCCGCGATGCTTGGTTCAATCCATTCTTATACCAATTTATTTTTTAGTCATTTACTTTTGTTTTTAGTTTAGTTTGAACCACATTAAATGGTATAGGATTTTTAATTTTTGTAGTTTTGATAAAACATTCATTATGAGTTTAGTCAAATAACACAATTTAGTCGTTGGAGTAGTTGACATATTCATATCAATCTCTGTGGGGTATTACTGGTTCACATTCAGATTTACTAATTGTATAGCTATGCATGCGAGTGTCATGGCCCGAACCACTTATTTTTAATCTTTAACATTTAGAAATTTATTTTAGCAAGCAAATTCATCAAGTGACATGGATACAAGAAATTGTAAGGCTCTTGTAGCTATGTTAATTTGAAGGGTTTAGTCTATATATAAAAAAAATAAAATAAGTTTTTATGGCGCGAATTCTGGATCAGAAAAAATAATTGATCAATGTGCGATGAAGAAAATCTTTTAATTTTGGACATTTTAAAGAAAAAACAAAAATAGTTTTTTGAAAGCGTGCCACCAACCACTAATCTTTAAGCTATGTTGAAAATATTGTTTAGTTTGACTAATCTATTAATACGAGTGTGCTTCAATTCGGAAAACCTTTTAATGCAGAAACTTGGATACGACTTGATTCCGGCGAACCTTGAATTGGAGAAGAACATCGGGAGCTTAAAAAAGACAAAAGAAGAAAAAGCGCCCAGCCATGGCGGATGAGGGCATGATGTGAACGAAGAACCTCAGTTGTGATGAGAAGAACCCATTCTTGACACAATGGAAGTTTAAGGGGCCTATTATTGTCGAGGAAGAGTATTCTCTGTTCAGACTGACCCTCACGTAGATGCAAACAATTTTCAACCTTAAACCCGACCTTAATTGTGGTTCAACAACATGTCGGTTCTTGATCCCGATACAGAAGACCCAATGAGCACAGGAAGATTTCTGGAATGGCAAAATCACGGTGAAGGTGAATGGTGTGAGACCGGGGAGGTGATAAGTTTGCATCTCTTCCGTTTCTTTGAGAACTATGCGCTGACCACGTAGTATGAATCATTTACCATATGGTGTTGATCTTGAAGAGTTGGTAGAAAGCTTACTTATAGCGGATTCTTTCCCCCATCTCACGCCAGAGGCGAAGAGAGAATAATGTATTAACAAGGAAGATGAGAGAGCCCACCTGTGCAACCTTAGAAGATTGAAAGTTCTTTGAAGAGGTGCCGTGCATGGAATAGATTTGAAGACCGAGATGGACATATTAATATCATGCTTTGAATGATACATCTAGGAGCATTATCGTGCGCCTTCATCTTTGTGGAGCATTCAAGCGAAAAAAGTCTTGAAGAGGCGAGAGATCTGATGAAGACTTAGCAAAATATATTATGGCTCCATCTGATTTTCAGAGGAAGCAGCGGAGGAAAGAGATATGTTTGACAGGAGTAACATCTGTGGAAAACAAGAAGAAAGTGCATACTCATGAAACTGGAAGCGGTGGAAAGACTTATAAGTGTTGGTGATGTGTATAACGAAGAGGATTCTTATGATCAGGAGGTTAAACAAGTGAGCAGGCAGAAGTTATCATTTAAACCAGGAGATTCTAGCACCCTTGCACACACTACCAAGTCCTTAGCTGAGAACATGAAATTTCTCATATGGTGGAGGAGGGACGTTACGGCCCAAGCGGGGACAACATCCTCAACAGGATATCGGCGGCCTGGGTTCAGCGGCGGCAGCTTAGGGAGGTGAAGCGAAATGAATATCATGATAAGGAGGAGAACCCGGCCATTTGAACAAATCGGAGTTCATGAGGGGACAACAAGCGGCTATTACAATTCCATGAACAAAACTGTTGACTTGGAAGCTTTCAAGTCTGATACTCAAATGTTTTCGAGGAAGAATACTAGTGCCTCACTAAAAAATTTAGAGACACAAGTAGGGCGGCGGCCTGAATATACTAAATGAGGAGCAGGGTACATACCTGATGACACTCAGCTCCCAGGCTGCATGGCGTTACAGTTAAGAAGTGTGAAGGATTTGACGCTGTAACAAAGGATGAAAGGAAAGAAGAAGTGACAGAAAAGTGAGAAAGAAGGAAAACGGCCAGTTGAGCAGTGAAAAGTAATGACCGAGGAAAAAGAAGGAAAGTACCGGCGTATACGCCCGGTGCCATTTCCACACGAGACCGAAGTCAAGAGAAGAGAAAAACCGATTTTCTAAATTTTGGATATTACTACTGACAATTACATTACGGATGGTTTGTCGATCAATAAACACAACCCAGAAAGCCATTCTTGAAGATGTACTTGTCAAAGTTGGGAAATTCTATCTTCCCGGTGGATTTTGTTATCATCTGAGAATGGAGGAAGACACCTGAGTTCCTTTGTTCTTGGAGAAGACCTTTCTTAGCAACTAGAATTTGCCTTGATTGTGTCTGAGAAGGTGGTGACACTCGAGGGTTGGAAATAGACGGTGCATTTTAATATTAATAGTCTAGAACATCCCTAATGTAAGACAGTTGCTCATTGTAGAAACAATAAACTTCTATTGATGGCCCGAATTCGATTGTATCATTCAACCTCTATCAATGAAATTGAATGAATTTTGATACCTTGAGAGCTTTGATTGTGAAATCACGCCTTCAAATGTTTTAACAAGAAGCAGTCTCAGTATAAATAATGAAAGCGATCGAGATGAAGTAAGCGGCGTAAGCAACCAAATTCATGGCGGGAAACTAGTGCGAAGGGCTAACATTGAAAAATTTGCCCGATCATTTTAAAATATGAGTTTTAGAACGAGAAAATAGAAAACGGTGCATCATATGAACACGTGTTAACGAAGAAGCGAAACGAAGTGGTAATTACGAAGAAAATACAAGAAGCGATTGCTTAGTCGGTGAAGATCTGAAAGGTATCTGATCCCTCCGTTTGTATGCACAAAATATTCTTTGGAGATAAATGTAAACTTCTATTGAACATCAAAGGAGAGGTGAACCCGGTGATGAAAAGTTGTTAGAAAGAAGTTACGGGAAATGGTTAAAATGCAGGTTTTATATATCTTTATCATCGGATAGTTCTTAGGTAAAGCCAGTGCGAGGTGGTTCCCAAGAAGGTGGATTCTTTGTGATCGAGAGTGAAAGAATGAGCGGATTCCTACAAGGCGTGACGGAGATGGGGTGTGTATTGACTACGAAATTGAATACTACAACCGAGGAAAGGATCATTTTCCCTGCCTTTCATTGATCGGATCTTTGGATAGGTTAGCGGGGGATACCTTATTTTGTTTTCTTGATGGATACTGGATATAACCAAATTGCTATTGCACACGAAGATCGGGAAAACCACTTTACATGCCCATTTGGTACTTTTGCTTTTAGGAGAATGCCATTTGGTTTGTGTAATACTCTGGTACCTTCCAAGTGCATGATCATCTATATTTTACGATGCGAAAAGTTATGGAGATATTATGGATGATTTTTACGGTGTGTGGATCAGTTTTGAACAATGCACATAACACAGGCAGTACTTCAAAGTGCAAGACAAAATCTAGCTCTGAATTGGGAGAAATGCCATTTATGATTCTGAAGGAATTATCTTAGAACACATGATTCTGCTGACGGGACTTGAGGTAGACCCGGTAAAAGTTTCCAATTATAAAAATCTAATGCCACCCACTACAGTCAAGGGAATTAGAAGTTTCTTAGGACATGCTGGATTTTACAGAAGATTTATCAGAGACTTCTCAAAAATTGCTAGACCACTATGCAGATTGCTGGAAAAAGATATTAAGTTTTATTTTGATGAATCCTGCCATAATGCATTCGAAGAAATCAAATCCAGACTTGTGGGAGCTCCGTCACTTGCTTAAAAACTTGATTAGACGGAGAATTTGAAATAATGTGTAATGCCATTGATTTTTGCATTAGAGTATATGTAAGATAGAAAGATGTAGAGAAAGTGTTCAAGGCCATATACTATGCTTAAATGGCATTTACTTTGTGAAGCACGAGAAAATTACTCTACTGCGAAAAGGAGATGCTGGCAATAGTATTTGCATCTCTGAAAAATTTAGGCCATACATTTTGGGGGTCCCATGTTATTTATCCACTGCGATCATGCGGCAATTAAATATCTAATGGCAAGGAAGCAAAGCCAAAGATTGATCGGATGGTATTATTATTACGAAATTTGATTTAGAAATAAAAGACAAAAGAAGTATGATGTGATATTAATCAGCTATAAAGTATCTGCAGTACAAGAGGAAGGAAGAAATAGCGAGAAAATTTTCCCGGATGGCGATTATTCAGTTGTAACTCCAATCGCAGCGGTATCTTTGATGTATGAACTTCTTAGCTTGTGGAATTATGCAGGAATTCGGCCCTGCTTGAGAGAAAAAGTTAGGGCGACGCGGAGTACTACATGCAGGATGACCCATTATTATTTTAAGAAGGCGTCTAGTCTCAGAGATGTGTACCAGAAGGTGAGCAAAGCAAGATTTTACAAGAATGCCATCACCATATGGAGGACATTTGCGAGAATCGCTTGACCCACAAAATTCTCAGTCGGGATTTTCTTGGCCTACTATTTTCATTTATTTCAGATAGGTGAGTTATGCTGATCAATGCCCGAAGAATGGGAAATATCGACCAAAAGGCCATGAGATGCCTGTGGAGTATCCTGAAGTGATTAGTGCTCCAAAGTGCAATTTGAACCCTATATTAGATGAGTTTTGAGTGCACCACAATCATTAATCATGTCATATAAACCAATTGGAAGTGCTCATGTTACCTTAGTAACACTTATACCTGACTGATGAATTGTTTTTGGTTTGTTTCAAAACTTGCCACACATTTGAACTTCAGCCTCAATGCAAATGATGTCATGAGGTTGGAAGTTTTGTCTCAGCCATCAACAAGCCCAAAAATCAATGGAAAAACAAAGGAAAAGTGGAAGAAATGAGATGCAGTTGAAGACATGGCGAGGGAAGAATCTGGAAACGACAAAGCAGGCAATTTGCATAGCTTTGTTACTTAATCAGTCGCAATCCTAAGCGAATTTAGCAAGCTGATACTAAAGCCGGTTCGCAATCTCGACACACATTGCGAAATTCATAGCCAACACACCTTTGTCGCGATTGTGAAGTGCTTCTCGACAATTTCGCTGGCTTAGCGAAATTTCGCTAATAGCGAGTGCTCAACTCTTACCAGGTCGCTACAACATTGCCATTATCTAGACCCATATAATTCGCTAAGCCATTTATGGTCATGTTGATATATAATTAACTTCTAATTAAGCGAAATTCTCCCCACTGTAATGAATCCCTTTTCCTCTGTCGTAGCTATGATGCAACACTTAAACAGTGAATTACTCTCTATCCTATAACTTAGCTTAGTTATTGGGTTTTATTATTTTATACCTTGAGTCTCTATAATACCCTCATGTTTTGTAATAGAGGAGGGAGGTGGAGAGGAAGAAAGAAACAGTTTTGGTGATTTAGCAAGTTTTCATTCTTGCTTTTGTAAAATAAATTGTTTTATTTTAAGTTTCTTTTATTTTCTCTTCTCTCTCTCTTCTTTCTCTCTTCTTTCTTTCTTTCACTTTCGACTTCTTACACCTCTTGAGGATGACAACTCAAGAGATGCTTGGCTAAGCCTCCTTCCTTTGAAGGAAGGAAGCTAGCAGCGAGTGAAGGCTTAAGCATGTTATTATCTATGTACTAAAAAGCTACGGTGGTGTATTTATGCTATATATCTAACTCAGTTTGCATAACATAGGATCTGTGTGTCTTGTATCACTCTCATCACAGATCCGTGCTTGGTAGTCTTGTGGCTCTTTAGATGGTCCTTACTTGCACATGAGGTAATATTCATGTTAGGGTTCTTGAATTAGGGTTAAATAACATTTGCTTTATTGTTTTGGCCAATACTCTCCATGCTTTAGGGTTCGGTGCTCAGGTGAGAGATGCCTTTGTGATTCTTTAGATGGTCTTTACTAGCCTGAGTCCAATACTCTCTCCATGCTTTAGGGTTAGTGCTCGGGTGAGAGATGCCTTTGTGATTCTTCTAGTCTGACCTCTAAAAGCCTAATAAAAAATCTTGAGTTTTAAAAACAAAAGGGCCATAACTACATCCTGTGTTGACTCATAGGAGGATAAAACACAGGACATGTATTTACCAAGCTTGCGATTAGTGACTAAATCTTCAAAGTAAATTTCTTCATTGTTAATTTCAGGTTTTTAACTTCCGGTTTTACAATTTCCTGTTTTTCAAACCCATTCCACATTTTTGAATAGTTCTGAAGTCAAATACAGCCTGCCTTCATGCCTAATCACGAGCCATTTTTATGAGAGAAAACCCATCCGTGTTCGGCCCTAGACCACTATGCAGTAGCGACTACGCGGTTGGCAGGAAACTTAAATGTCTCTAAATATTGTTGATTTTAGCTCAGCCTACTGTGGCACGAATCACCTGGTGGTGCAATTATTTGATGTATGGGGAATGGATTTTATAGGACCTTTTCCAGTTTCATTTGGAAATATATACATACTCCTAGCTGTGGATTATGTATCAAAATGGGTAGAGCGACTGTCGAAGAATGATGCCAATACGGTTGTGGGATTTTACAAAGAAATATTCTGTTGATTTAGGACACGGAGACTATAATTAGTGATGGAGGGCCATTTGCAAATAAGGTGTTTAAGAACTCACTGACACCAGGATGGTATCAAACACATTATGACTCCTTATCATCCTCAAACAAATCGACACGCTGAGAATTTCCAACGAGGAAATAAGAAAATTACGGAAAAGGCGTAGCTCGAGCACATGAGAGATTGGTCTTTGAAGCTTGATGATGCACTATGGGCATACAGGACTGCTTTTAAAACTCCCATTGGAATGTCTCCATATAGACTTGTCTTTGGAAAAACTTGTCACCTACCTCATGAGCTAGAATATAAAGCTATGTGGGCCATCAAGAAGCTTAATTTTGATTTTAAAGCTGCTAAAGAAGATAGGTTACTCCAATTAAATGAAATGGAAGAGTTGAGGAATGAAGCCTATGATAGGCTAAAAGTCTAGGATAAAACAAAAAATGGCATGATCAGAATTAGGAGGAATTCAAGGCGGAATCAGGTCTTGTTATTTTAACTCATTAAAATACTTTCGGGAAAAATTTGAAATCAAATGGTGACCATTTGAAGTATTATCAACCTGGATTGGGGCAGTGACACTTAGAACCCGGCAATCTGAGGTTCAAGGATATGGTCAGAGAGATTAAAAGCATTATCTTGAGAAAAAGCGATTGGAAGGAATAACCCTTAGTTCGACAAAGAAATTGAAGAAACGAACAATGTGACCATCGGTAGAGACTAAAAATGGAGGCGGACTTTGTGAAGGCAATCCCACCAGGTTGTTTTAAATTTTTCTTGTTCCATTCTGGTTAAGTGTTTAAAATTTTAATAGATTCTTGTAATTGTGTTCATTGATGATTCAGAAGAGTGATTAATATTTTATTTATTTTTAGCTTTGCGGGATAATGAAGATTGTGCGAAAGAGCATCCAGAAATCAAACTTCAATCGGCATAAAGAAATCAAAAGGCGTTATCTTCTTCTTCTTCTTGATTTGATTTTAAAATTTGTCTTGATATATGATTGAAAGTTTGAGGAATTTTATCTTTGTTTTGATCGCACAATTGTTAGATATGATGCATGATAGAAGTTCTTAGAATTTGTGCATAAATCTGAGATAAGTTCAGTTGTAGTTGTTTTTGAATGGAAGTGAATAAGTGAAATTGTTGTGAGATTCAGATGTCTTCCTCTTTAGTGTAACATTAATTCAAAGTTGCAACTAAGAGTGTTGGATGTGAAAAATAAAAGTGGAAAAAGAAAGTCAAAATAATGAAATTGAGGTCTATGAAAAAAGGAGGAAATAACATTTTTGGGTTGCGACACAATTTTCACCAACTCAGTAAACCTAAATTTTTTAGGTCACGACATATTAAGTAAACATTGCAAATCTGAAAAGTTAAAACCTCTAATTTTGGGCGTCCAACAGTAAAAAATAATAATAAAATTCGTGAAAATCATTAATTTAGAACGAATAGTTTATCAAAGCGTGCCATATGCGATCAAGACATTGAATCAAACGTCTGTTCCATTTCAAAACCATTTAATTGCAAATTAATCAACCTTTCCACACTTCTACATCCCATCTATTTTGCAATCTTGACCACAGAACGAAGAGCTCATTAATACCCTTGCAACTCTTCACTAATGGCAGCACGTGAGAAGGCGTCGCAAATCTTAATAGATTGATGTGAAATCATGCGAGACAATGTTGAGCGATAGCGAGTTCGTCGAAACTCAACTGAAGGAAAGTAAATGCTGAAAAAAGCCGCGGAGGAGGAGGGAGGAGCAAGCGTGAGGAGGGAAAAAAGCAGAAGAAAAATGCTGTTTCTCAAGCCAAAGGAATTGTGTGGAGCAATTGATTGAAATAAGACTTTATTTGAAGAGGTTTTGGAAAATTAATTTCCCCATTTTACGAGTAATAAAAAAGGGATTGGGAGTTCTTTTGCGAGCACAAAGCACAGGGTTTTGACTCTTCCTAAGGAATTCTGCGCAATGTATGGTGAGATAAAGGGATAATTACTGTTTATGTGAAGAGTTTAGATTGCCCTTGATGATGGGAATAAATGAAGTTTTAAATTGAGGAGATTTCAAGCATGGAGTGAAATAAAGAAATTGTTCAGGAAAACTGGAAATATAAAAAATATTGAATGGCAGTGGAGGAGAAGGGAAATGGGAGTGACTAAGGCGAACCTCACCGTACCATAAAAGGAATCTCTTACGAAGAGGCAAGGTTTTAGTTTTATTTCATTTGTTCTGTAATAATGCAGGCTAAACATAGCACAATCGGAGATCAAGCAATCTTATTATATGCCTTTTAAAAGGATACAAAATGAACATAGAGCATTTTTGTTCAGAAGAATCAATCGAGGAGGAATACCATTATAGCAATAAGAGGGTGATTCCTCGCTGCGATACAATTACTAGACTTTGTTTGGGCAGGGGTGAAAGGAGATTGGGAAGAAGAAGTAAGGTGTCCTCGGGTTTCCCCTCTAACTCTGAGGAGTAACAAAGGGGACAAGGAAGAAACAAAGAAGTGGCTTGATCCTTCTAGATGCGAGAAGCAGGCGGGAGCTAGATCTGACGATAGAAGAGATGGAGGAGGTGCGGACCGGCATCGTTCCCGGAAATGAAGGAGAACCTCTCGGGACAAAGCCCAACACTTATCCATATCTCAGAAATTTTAGGAGCAGATACCAGTTCGGTGAAGCATCAGGAGGCGAGAGAGAAATCAACTGAAATAATGGAAATGCACAGAAAACAATGAAAAATGGAGAAAGAAACAATGGGAAAGGCAACAAAAGGATAAAAGAAGAATTCATGGAGGCTACAGCCAGGAGGAAAGAAAATATAGGGAAAACTGGAGGAATCGAAGAAGAACGCATAGGAGAGCTGAAAAACAAGAAGAAGATGATGGCGGAATCTGGGACGTAAATGCAGGCTTTCTCTGATAATCGGTCAAAGAGATGCTGAATTATTCTTGAACATCATGAAGAGAGAGAGAGAGAAATGGAAAATAGCATCTTAAGAAAGATCGATGGAGTTGACATATATATAAGGAAGCTGTTCGAAAAGTTTGAGAAGATAATGAAAAGAAAGAGATCAGCAGCTGGAAATGATGAGAGTATAGAAGAGAAAACATGGTTGAAAGTATGGACTTAATTAATCGAATTTATCAAGCTACTTGGTGCTGTTACGAGTGGAAGAACGATCGATCAAGTGGGGAGAGACGAGACACGCTTATTCGGTGCGATACAACTAAATAATGAAACATCTGCAAAGGGAAAAGGAGTTTCCCCTGCTTTAGAGAGGCAAAAAGCTAAAATAAAATTCCCTAGGTTTGACCCGGTGGCCGAGTTTTGATGTAGACCCTCAAACATAATTACAAAGAAGGGCATCTGAGAAGAAGAAAGAAGTGTTTAGCATATTTATACATATATACATTCTAAAAATTTTAATGGAAACTGATTTAGTTCATCCTACTTGTCCCTTGTTTGATTGAATTCTCATTTTATAAGTATTCTTTTTGCTTATTAGATGTTTCTCAACTGTTGAATGAAAATTTGATTGTGGATAAATAGTTACAAATTGATTGTTTATGATATCTGAATTTTTATTTATGTGTCATTTTCTTTTTGCTGTGCAAGAATCAAATAAATAGTGCAGTACGTCTCGAGCAATGAAATTCGAGAAGAAAGAATCGGGCGTGAATGATTATCTTTGGAAATTAGGAGTATTACGCATTGTTTAAATTCGGTTGGATTCTGCGAAGTGGAAATTTGGTTAGTAGTGATGGAGCAAAATACTTGATTGAAATAATGTAAGTAAACGATAAGAAATAAATACAAGTCTTTAAGAAATATCACACTTAGGTCAACAAAACTTATGAAACTTTGGCGGAATTAGGAACATCTTACGGGAAATTTACAGGATTGAGTCCATAGTCTAGAACTTGTTTTGATTATTGATTGAGGCGAAATCTAAGGTGAAAACGACCCATGAAGAATGATGAGGCCATCCTTGGCGGCAGGCTTTCTAAACCTACCCTCGAAAATATGCTTAAGCATATTCTACGAAGTTCCTTGATTTGACCAAATAAGCCTTATTTCTTCAATGAAGCGACAATGAAAAGCAAAATTCCCTTCCTTGCAGATAAACACAAGCGAGCCCCATTATCCGAGTTTCCAGGTTCGAAAAGTTTAATATAAAGGAAGAAACAAGTTTGGGGGAATAATATTTCAAAATTTTGACAATGAAAGAGTTGAAGAAGTAAAGAAGCAGAAGTTAGTGAAATAAGGAATAAGTTTTGTCTTGTGGCCTATTTCCTTTGAACAATTAAGCTCGTAGGGGTGTTTTTGCACCTAGCACCTAATGCCAAGCGGTATGGGAGTTGCTAGCCCAAAGTTCCTAAGAGTAATAGAAAGCCTAAGAAGACAAAACATTATATTCCAAATCTTAGAAAAATAAAAGCAAAAGAGTTAAGAACAAAAGAATATGCCTAAATCAAGTACATATGGAAATTGAAATTCCATAAAAAGAATTCAAAAAGATGAATCGGGCTAAGATTGAGGAGAATCAGCAAGAACAAAGAAGAAAAATGGTGAAAGTTGGAGGCAACAAGTGTAGAGAAAAGATGGAAAATGGGTAATTTACAACTTAAATTTTTTCATTATCTACCCAATTACCTAAGCCCAACATTACAAGCCTGAAAGACCTCATTGATTTTGAAGGTTGAATTCACCTACATTAGTGGAGATCAATATGAAAAACAAGCCTATGGGACTTTGACAAACAGTCTAAGAAAACTCCCAGAAGATTAACTAAATTCAACATGAAGATGAAAAGGATTGATGACCTGCACACACACACAGAACAAGACTTGTAAAATAAACTGTTTAAATACATTAGTTTATCAAGAATTTTGTGATAGAAGTATACCATGCCTTGTTCTTGCATCAAAAGTGAAATTTGAAATAATATTGGTATCTCTTAATTCCAGATCAGAAAGATGGAATGAGAAAAGGCGTAGTATGAATCGGAAAATATCCTTAAAATTTTCTAAGCTTATTTGTTTGAGGACAAACATTCTTTTTCTTTTCAATTGCTTGGGGACAAGCAAATCTTAAGTTGAAATTCGATGAGTCTAAGCTCATTAGGTTTTAATCCATTTTCGAGCTTTATTAGCCAAAGTAAATGTTGAATTGTTTGAAGAAAGTGGATAAATGGCTCAAATTTCATTATGCGGAAAATCTGACTGAAACTCAGATTTTAGCAAAAATCGAGAAATCGGCTGGGCGAGAGAATTGAGTCACTATTTGGAAAGTTGGAGTCGCGACCAGAAGCTCGGTTGCCGGCCGTTCAGGGTCACGACATCCATGGGGTGGCTTTGAATAAGAGGCGAAAACGTAAACAAGCGAAGTCGTGACTTGAAGGAGGTTGCAACGCCAAAGGACATGTTGATGTCGCGACATCACTCGATGTCGACGTAAAAACCGGAAGATTGAGATCAAGGACCCGAGAGATGATGTCGCGACCACTCCCGTAAGGTCGCGACACGGCGAGGCTGGCGAGCAAAGAAGTGAGGTGCGACACCACCTTGATGTCGTGACACGGGAAATGGTGGGAAGAAGAAGTGGGTGCAGTCAGTTGGGTGAGATGAGAGATCAGGAAGAAAAGAATTCGCGACATCACCATGAAATCCCTTGACATAAAGTGATACATATGAGAGAAGCGAAAAGACTACTAACACGATTCCGACCAAGAAATCAAAGTCACAACATGAAGTCGTAATACAAACAGCAAAGTGGTCGCAACCTAAACTTGATGTCGCAACTCAGAAGGTGAAAGAATGAAAGAAAATGATGTCGCGACATGGGGATGAAATTAAGTGACATCGACGGTCGAAGGAACGAACAGATGAGTGCCGCGACCATTTATGAGGCATTTGCAAGACAAAATTGGTTTACCTTGAGAAAGAGGAAGAGATCGCGATAGATCCACGAGCCATCGAAGAAATCATGTCAGCGACATCAATTTGGTGTGACATCAACGATATTTGGGCTTTCTTTGGATTTCCACGGAGCATTTGGAGTTAATTGCAGATTCTTTTCTGATATAAATAGATAGCTTTAGAATGGTAAAGTAGTTTTTCTCTCCTTCTTCACGACCACGTAAAAGGAAAGGAACTCGATTGTATATTATAGAGTAGATTTTTATCTTTTTTAGATTTTATGGTTTTGAATCTGCTGATTTGTGCGAGAGGCAGTAGAGCTGGATTTTAGTTAATTATTTTTTCTTGATGCTTGCACAGAGCGTTTATGAAATCTGACCAATTTACGGAATTCATTTCTTCTCAATTTTATTTTAATTCACGGTGGTTGTGCGTGATCGGCCTCCATTTCTTGATTCGCAATACGATGTCAGGCCATGACTTCAGTTGGATTTGATTTACATTTAGTTACAGTCTTTCCTGCACAATTTACGGAGAATTAATTTGGGTTCAGTTTTTACTTAATCGGTGTCGTTTTTAATGGATAAGTTCTCAATAGTAGTACCTAATACCATTTGAGGGAATGTATCTTACTCTGATATCCAGGATGTCCTCACGAGTGACCGCAGGGCGGAATTCTGAGAATTGAGAGCATTCTTTTAGGTATGTTGACTACCGTGAGCTGGCGAGGCTCTCGAGTTCATTTTGATAAATCCCATTCGCTCATAAGTGAAGTTGGAGGTGTATTTAACAATATAAATAATCAGAGAGTTCACCTTAATCTAAAGGGTAAGTTCCAATCCACAGTGTTAGCTTAGATCGATCGAGGAAAGGGATAAATCCATAGATCTGGAAGTTTAATTTGATTAAGTAGTACTTATAAATTTGCGAAAATCACGAAGGTAAAAGTAAAAGTTCTATTTGTCAGCAAAATGGGTGTAGTATTGAGAAAGAAAAATGTCCAGATCTTGCAAGAGAATAAAAAATACAGGTAGCTGGTTTGATCTTGTCTTCGAGAGAAGCAAGGATATTAAATATTGAAACGGAGAAATCGATTCGATAATTACAGGAAATCTTGGACAAAAATCAGATCCATACATAGAGCAGGAAGTAGCGGACACTTAGTCTTTGGAATTGGCCCATTTCCATTGTATTTCATTGATAGTTTTTCGTTCTCACGATGGCTTGGTTCAATCCATTCTTTTATATACAATTTATTTTTAGTCATTTACTTTTGTTTTTAGTGTAGTTTGAACACATTAAATGGTATAGGATTTTTAATTTTTGTAGTTTTGATAAAACATTCATTATGAGTTTTGAGTCCAAATAGTATGAAATTTTAGTAGTTGGAGTAGTTGACCTGTAGTGGGAATGATACCTGGACTTACATTCAGATTTACTAATTGTATGGCCTGTGCACTTGCAGTGTCATAGACTGAACCCTTATTTTTAATCTTTAACATTTAAGGAAATTATTTTGGCAAAACCAAATTCATCGAAAGTGACATGGATGCAAGATTGTAAGGCTATTGGCAATATGTTAATTGGGAGTTTTAGTCTATATGGAAAAAGGAAAACAAGTTTTATGGCGCCGTTCATAAGTGATTGAAAGAATTAATTAGATCAATATTCCTGATGAAAGAAGGAAATACTAATTTGGACATTTTAAGAAAAACGAAAATAGTTTTGAAAGCGTGGCTACACATCCACTAATCTTTAACAAGCTATGTTGAAAATATTTGTTTAGTTTGACTAATCCTATTAATCTAAGTGTGCTTTGATTTCAGGAAAACCTTTAATGCATAGGAAACAGGATTCTGACCTGATTCCGATAGACAACGAGATTAGGGCTTCACTTCGGGAGCTTAAGAGAAAGACAAAGAAGCCAGAAGAAAAGCACTTAACCATGGCGGATGAGAAACATGACAGACGAGGAGGAACATAGGGCCGATGGTCGAAGGCCCCAAATGCAGTACAATGGAGGATTTCTAGAGCCTGTGGAAGAGTGTTCTCTTGATCGAGGCCGACTACTATAAGATTCAAGAGCAATTTCGAACTTAAGCCGGCCTTAATTCTGTTGGTTCGGCAACATCGTTCTTGGTCATCCAAGAAGACCCAAACAAGCCCTTAGGAAGATTTCTCAGAATGGCAAATACAGTGAAGCTAAATGGTGTGAGACTAGAGGTGATAAAGTTTCATCTCTTCCCATTTTCTTTGAGAGACATAGCAGCCACATGGTATGAATCATTACCATATGGTTCTGTTGATACTTGGGAAGAGTTGGTAGAAACACTTGGTGATTCTTTCCCCGTCTCTCAGCGAGACGAAGAGAGATAGTATTCCAACAAGGGGAAGATGAGAGCCTATATGTAGCTTAGGAAAGATTCGAGGATTCTTGAAGGGTGCCACTATCATGGAATAGATTTGAAGACCCAGATGGACATAGTGTATCATGCTTTGAATGATACATCTAAGGGCATTATCGATGCTTCATGCCGTGGAGAATTCAAACGAAAAATTGCTGAAGAGGCGAGAGATCTGATAGAAGACTTAGCAAAATGTAATATGAAAGCTCCATCGAGGTTTTTCAAAGAGGGAAACTTATTGAGAGGAAAGGGTCGTGGAGGCGAGAAGCGAATGACATACATGGAAGCGAAGTTGGATGCCATAATCATGGGATGAATGAAACCAGAGAGAAAGATGCCTTGACTATTCGTGAAATAGGGCTTGGTCTGTTATAAAAAAAAAAAAAAGAAGTGTTGATGTGCCATGAGAGAAGATTCTTATGGTGCTGAGGAGGTTAAGTACGTGAACGAGCAAAGAAGTTATCATTTCAAGCCAAATCCTAACCTGCCCACACACTACAATCCAGCACTGAGGAACCATGAGAATTTCTCATATGGTGGAGGGGCATTACACTGACGAGCGAGACGACATCCTCAGCGGGATATCGGCCACGAGTTCCGGCGACAAGGAGGTGAGCGAAATGAATATCATGGTCGAAGAGAACCCGACCATTTGAAGAACAAATACGGCCCCGAGTTCATAAGGGGAACCCAATGAGGCTATTACAATTCCATGAACAAAAACTATCGTGGGCTTTGGAAGCTTTCAGTGCGATCTTGAAATGTTTCGGAAGAATACTAGTGCCTAAAATTTAGAGACCTGAGTAGGTAGTATTTATTACTGAATATGCCAAATCGAGCAAGAGTATTCCCTAGTGACACTGAAGAACCAAAAGGCGCATGGCAGTACAATTAAGAAGTGGGAAGGATTTGACCAGAGCAAAGGACGAAAAGGAAAGAAGAGTGACGGAAAAAGAAGAGCTGGGAAAGAAGGAGAAACGGCCAGTTGAGCAATTTGAAAAGAGTAATGACCGAAAGAAGGAAGAATTGCAGGCGTATACACCTTGATTGCCATTTCAACGAGACTTGAGTCGAGAAGAAGAGCAGTTTTCTAAATTCTTGGATATTTTCAAGAAAATGAAATAAATATCCCGTTGCAGTGATCGACTAAATGCCTCTTTATGCAAAATTTCTAAAGGAGATCTTGAGCAAGAAGAAAAGAAAGATGGCGAGAGATATAGTTAACTTAGTACGCTACTTGCGGTGCCATTATCGGTCAAAGCTCAATGAAGATGAAAGACCTGGCGGTTTCACCATTCCACACTCCATAGGAAATATGAATTCAAGAAAGCTTTATGTGATTAAACGCAGTATAAATTTGATGCCTCATCGGTGGTGCGAGACTTAGTTTGGGAACTTACTGGCTTGACAATTATTCTTGATGGTTGATTGATCGATGGCCTGACGAAGGCATTCTTGAAGATGTACTTGTCAGAGTTAGGGAAGTGTAACACAGTGGATTTTGTTATCATGCGAATGGAGAAGACACGAGTTCCTTTGTTCTTTGGGAAGACCTTTGTTAGCAACTAGAATTTGCCTTGATTGACGTGAAGGTGAGCGACACTCAGGGTTGGAAATGAAGCAGTGCATTTTAATATTAATAGGAGTTCGGAACATCCTAATGTAAGAGGCGAACCGGAGTTGTATGGTATGAAACAATAGGCTTCTCGATGATGAGCGGATTACGATTGTATCATTGACACTATATCGATAAGAATTGAGATGAATTTTGATCTGTGAGGCTTTGATTGTGAAATCTTTGCCTTGAGTGTGTTTAACAAGAAAGCAGTCTCAGTATAAATGAAACGGTCGAGATGAAGTAGCGGCGAAGCTTGTGGAGATTCGCAGGCATGAGAGCTAGCGTGCGGAAGGGGTAACATTGAAAGAATTGCCCGAGTCATTTAAAATATGAGTTTTAGAACCGGGAAAAGAACCGGGTTATCATATCAGGTACGTGGTAGGCGAAGAACATAAGTTGTTAGTAGTGCGAGAAAATACAAGACGATTGTAGTCGATTGAAGATCTTAAGGTAACAGTCTCTCCGTTTGTATGCCTGAAATATTCTTTGGAGGATAATGTGAAAACATTGAACATCGAAGGAGAGATGAACCAGTGAAGAAAGAAGTTGTTAGAAAGAAGTTACGAAATGGTTAAATGCGGGTTTATATATGCTATATCGGATAGTTCTTCAGGTAAGCCCGGTGTAGGTGGTTCCCGAAGGTGGATTCAACATGATCGAAATGAAAGAATGAAGCCGATTCCCTCTGAAGCTGGCAATGAGGATGGAGGGTGTGTATTGACTTCTGAAAATTGAATCTGTCGAGAAAGGATCATTTCCCCTGCCTTTCATTGATCAGATGTTGGATAGGTTGGCGGGACACCCTCATTTACAACAACTGATGGATACTCTGGATATAACCAAATTCTTCATTGCACGAAGATCGGGAAAACCACTTTACATGCCCATTTGGTACTTTTGCTTTTAGGAGAGATGTCATTTTGGTTTTGTGTAATGCTCCACAGTACCTTCCAAAGATGCATGATGTCTATATTTTCTGATCTAGCAGAAGAAGTTATGGAGATATTCATGGATGATTTTACAGTGTATGGATCCAGTTTTGAACAATGCTGCATAACTTTTGAGACGAGTACTTGAGTGCAAAGACAAGTCTAGCTGCGAGATTGGGAGAAATGCCATTTTATAATTCTGAAGGAATTGTCTTGGGGCACATGATTTTTCTGTGAGGACCCAGGGTAGACCAGACAAAAGTTTCAATTATAAGAAATCTAATGCCACCAGCTGATCGAGGAATTAGAAGTTTCTTAGAGACGTCTTGGATTTCTGAGAAGATTTATCAGAGACTTCTCAAAAATTGGTAGACCACTATGCAGATTGCTGGAAAAAGATATTAAGTTTTATTTTGATGAATCTTGCCATAATGCATTCGAAGAAATCAAATCGGACATGGAAGCTCCCGTCGTGGCAAAACCAGTTGGAATAGAAATTTGAAATCATGATGCCACGGATTTGCAATAGAGTGTATTGGGACAGAAAGATGAGAGAAAGTGTTCAAGGCCATATACTATGCTAGCAAAACCTTTAATGAAGCACAAGAAAATTACTCTACTATTGAAAAGGAATCTTTGGCAATAGTATTTGCATACGAAAAATTTAGGCCATACATTTGGGGTCATGTTATTTATCCACAGCGATCATGCGGCAATTAAATATCTAATGGCAAAGAAGGAAGCAAAGCCAAGATTGATCAGATGGGTACTATTATTACAGGAATTTGATTTAGAAATAAAAGACAAAAAGGGAAGTGACAATGTGATAGTGATCACTTGTGAGAGTAGAAACCCGCTGCTCTAGAGGAAGGAAGAGAAATGTGAAAATTTTCGGATAAAGCGATTATTCAGGTTGTCACTCCGATCACCTTGGTATGCGTGTATGAAACTGTAGCTTGGAATTATACGAGTCAGCTACAGCGAGAGAAAAAGTTAGGGTGACGGCTAATTTCGTGCAGGATGACCCGATGTGTTTAAAAGGATGATCGATTATAAGGAGATGTGTACGGAGAAGGTAGGCAAAGCAAGATTTTACAAGAATGTCATGCATCACCATGGAGAGGACATTTTGCGGGGAGATAAAACAGCCTAAAATTCTCGGTCGAGTTTTTGCGCTCTTATTTTAAGAGGCCCATTTTGAATGGAGTGAAGGCTATGTGATCAATGTGCGAAGAATGGGAGAGAAATATCGGCCAAAAGACCTGAGATGCCCACATGAGTATCACAGTGGTGCAATTATTTGATGTATGGGAATGGATTTTTATGGGACCTTTCAGAGTTTCATTTGGAAATATATACATGCTCCTAAGCTGTGGATTATGTATCCAAAATGGAGTAGAGCGGCTTTGTCGAAGAATGATGCCAATACGGTTGTAGGTTTTTTACAAGAAACATTCTCGGCTGATTTGGGGCCTTGAACTATAATTAGCATTGGAGGAGCCATTTGCAAATAAGGTGTTTGACCAGGACTCATGAGCAAATATGGTATCAAACACACATTACGAGCTTATTTATCATCCTCGAACAAATGGCGACTGAAATTTCCAACGAGGAAATAAAGAAAATTATGGAAAAGACTATAAGCTCAAGAAGGAGAGATTGGTCTTTGAAGCTTGATGCTTATGGGCATACGGGGTATTTTAAAACTCCCATTGGAATGTCTCCATACAGACTTTTCTTTGGAATACCTTGTCACTACCTCTTGAAGCTAGAATATATATAAAGCTATGTGGGCCATCGAAGCAATTTTGATTTTAAAAGGCGCTAAGAAGATAAGTTACTCCCGGTTAAATGAAATGGAAGAGTTGAGAATGAAGCCTATGATAGTGCAAGAATCTACAAGGATAAAACAAAAAATGGCATGATCAGCGAATTACGAGGAGGAATTCAAGACGAGATCGAGGTCTTGTTAATTGACTCGATTTAAGACTCTTTCGGGAAAGTTGAAATCAAAATGGAGTGGACCATTTGCAGTGGTATCAAGCACACGAGTTTGAGGCGGTGACACTTAGAACCAGCAATCTGAGGTTCACGATTAATGGTCGAGATTAAAAGCATTACCTTGAAAAAGCAATTGGAAGATTAACCGTAGTTACAGACAAAAGGAAATTGAAGAAAGCGAACAATGGCAGCGAGAAAGTCAGCTAAGACTAAAAATGGGCGGCTTTGTGGAAGGCAATCCACACCGATTTGTTTTAAATTTTTCTTGTTCCATTTCTGATTCGTGTTTAAAATTTTTAATAGATTCTTGTAATTGTATTCATTAGTGATTGAAGAGTAGTTAATTTTTTATTTATTTTTTTAGCTTTGCAGGATAATGAAGATTGTGCAAAAGGAGAGCATCTGAAATCAAACTTCAATCAGCATAAAAAATAAAAAAAGGTAGTATCTTCTTCTTCTTCTTGATTTGATTTTAAAATTTGTCTTGATATAGCATGATTGAAAGTTTGGGGGAATTTTTATCTTGTTTTGATGCTTAATTGTTGAATGTGATGCATAAAAGAAGTTGCTAAATTTGTGCATGATACAGATAAGTTGAGTTGTAGTTGTTTTGAATGAAAGTGAATAAATTGAAATTGCTATGAAATTGAATGTTTATGTTTTGGGTTGCAACATTAATTGAAAGTGGCGGCAGAGTCTTTGGATATGAAAAATAAAGTGGAAAAGAAAGTCAAAATAATGAAATTGAGGTCACAACTGAAATAAAGGAGGGAAAGAACATTTTTTAGGTTGCAACACAATTTTCCCTGTCGTGGCCTAAATTTTTAGGTCACGACATAAAATTTTGAAGTCGTGACCATAAAAATCCTGAAAAAGTTAAAACCTCTAATTTTGGGCGTCCAGTAGTAAAAAAATAATAATAAAATTCATTGAAAATCATTAATTTAGAGGCCAAATAGTTTATGTCGCGATGCCATAGTGCAATCATGACTTTGAATCAAACGTCTGTTACATTTCAAAACCATTTAATTGCAATTAATCCCAACCTTTCCACTTCTACATCCATCCTTTTGCAATCTTGCCAGAACCACAGAACGAGCTGTTAATACCGCTACGACTCTTCCTTTAATGGCGGCCACGTCGAAGGCGTCGCAAATCTTAATAGATTGATCGACAAAATCATGCGAGACAATGTTGAGGCAGTAGAAGAAGTTCTGTCGGAAACTCAACCTGAAGAAGAAGTAAATGCGAAAAGGAAACCGACGGAGGGCTTGACTGAGAAAAAGCGAGAAGAAGAAAAAAGACTTCATTTCTCGAAGCCAAAGAATTGTGGAACAAGGTGATGTTTGATAAAGACTTTGTTTGCGAAAGAGGTTTTGGCAAATTTATTTCCCCATTTTCTGAAGTAATAAAAAAAAGAGGTTGGGAGTTCTTTTGCGAGCACAAAGCACCAGGGTTTTCAGCTCTTCCCAGGAATTCTACGCAAATATGGTGGAAATAAAGGATAATTCTGTTTATGTGAGAGGAGTTTGGGTGCCCTTCGATGATAGGAGAATAAATGAAGTTTTTAAATTGAGAGATTTCAAGCATGGGTCGAAATACAAGAAATTGTTGGAAAACCCAAATTATAAAAAAATATTGAATCGCTTGACTGGAGGAGAATGGAAATGGGAAGTGACTAAGACGAACCCTCACCATGCCATAAAAAGGGGATCTCTTACAGAAGAGGCAAATGTTTGGTTTTATTTCATTTGTTCTATAATAATGCCGACTAAACACCTTAGCACAGTCAAAGAGCAAGAAGCAATCTTATTGTATTCCTTTTTAAAAGGATACAAAATGAACATAGGCATTTTGATCGAAGAATCAATCAGAGGGTACCATTATAGCAATAAAAGAGGGCGATTCCTCGCTGGCCACAATTACTAGACTTTGTTTCTGGGCAGGGGTGAAGGGAGATTGGGAAGAAGAAGTAAGATGTCCTCGGGTTTCCCCTCTAACTCTGACAGGAGTAACACATCTTCTACATGTATGTGTCATGTGTCATATCATTATCACGGTCGTATCACTTCCATGTGTCATGTCTTTTACAAGTTTCAATTCATATCTTCTACATGTATGACATGTCAGATCATATTCAAAACAAACTTATACATCTACAATGGCAAATCGGAACATATCAAAGTCATATCAAATACATACAGGATCAAATTAGACCGATACACCGTTTAATTCATTTAGTTATCGTTTTATTAAATTTCCGTTTTCAAAAGTGTCGACACGAATCCCAGACTGACCACATTGGCGGATCAAGCGAGAGCGGTTTACTCAGGCATTTTCAATTATCTTCTCAAAACATTTTTCGTTTTATTAAATTTTTCGTTTCAAAGTGTCGCGACCGAATCCCTACTCGACCGGTTGGCGGATCAGCCGGAGCCAGTTTACTCAGAGCATTTTCAATTATCTTCTCAAAACATTTTGTTTGTGTTATTCCATTTAGACTTTTTAATTCACCTTCGGAAGCACTTCATTATGGGCAAGCCCATAAACATTTACAATTAACAAAATGCATTTACAAAATAATGCCTTTATATCCACATATACTCATGCTATTCATTTTCGCATGCTTTCATTTTACAAATCATTTATCATGCATTTTCAATGCAATAATTCAATTCACAATTCAATTTATGAGATTTAAGCATATACAAAAAAATCCCATTTACACTCGTCAATGTTGGTTATTTCACTTTGACTATTCAATTCCACATTTCGCCAGTTCAGTTTAATGAATCCCGCCCTTATTATCATTCGGTAATGTGCCTACACATTTTACAATTCGGTCTCCCATCATGACAGAGGTCGTTTGGTGCACCTCGACATGTGGTATTACTTATTTGGTCTCCCATCATGACGGATGTCGTTTGGTGCACCCCGACATGTTTGGTCTCCCATCATGACGGATGTCGTTTGGTACACCCCGACATGTGGTATCAATTATTCGGTCTCCCATCATGACGGATGTCGTTTGGTTCACCCCGACATGTGGTATCAATTAAATGCCATATGCCATCATGACGGATCTTAGGTGGTTGCATCCGCCAAGTGAGACATTTCTTCAATGCCATATACGCCATCATGACGGATGCCGATTGGTGTCCAGCGAGTGGGACATTGGACAATTGGGGTGCCTTTGTGACGGATCACGGAATTTTTGCATCCGGAGTCGGGCGGTTTGTCGATATATCAACCAATTCACATTTATGACGGATTCCTTTTAATGAATCCCGTCTTTATTATCATTCACATTCATTCGGTTTTCAAATATCACATTTCAATTCCATATTCACTTTCGTATTATCTTTTCAAAGATATACTCAATCTATGTACTTATTTCATATACTCATTCACGTACTCATTTCATATACTCATTCATATACTCATTCATATATTCATTCACATACTCATTCACTTACTCATTCATGTGCTCATTTCATATACTCATTCATGTATACTCATTCATATACTCATTCATGTGCTCATTCCATATACTCGTTCATGTATACTCATTCATATATTCATTCACGTATACTCATTCATATACTCATTCACGTATACTCATTCATATACTCATTAATGTACTCATTCATGTATACTCATTCATATACTCATTCATGTGCTCATTTCATATACTCATTCGTGTATACTCATTCATATATTTCCTATCATTTGTTATCTTTTTTTGGTTATATGTGATATGTCGTATATAAACTTAGCCACGATATGTGTTCGCGACAAATTGCCTTTCATATTCATATTCATGTTTCAGTTAGTTTCATTTCCATATCACATTCATGTTTCATGAACACATCTATACTTATTGCATTTCTTGTTTATATACATCCTTTCTTACCATGTATTCCAATTAACTTTAACAGCGATTAGTACACTTGGGTATAACAATTCAATTTCGGACAAGATGTGGGCACCAAATGCCATTCATAGCATATATGGATTAGATTCTAGACTCAATGAGCTTTCCATAGAGTCCAAGAATACCATAATGGAGTCCCCAACGGAGGAGTTATGCAAGTTGCAAGCCGTGACAAAATCAGCAACTACGGCACTTGCAGCAGCGTGTACTTTATCTCATTTTCAGGGATCTTAACTTCAATTTGACACTGGTTCACGTACTAATTTGGAAGGTAAGGTGCTAAGAGTTCTTCTCCAACTGGAATCACCTAAATCCCGGACACCCGAAACTCAAGTTTGTCTAAACAACCCGGACTACTCTATGTTCAAAAAGCGAGAACCCCGGAAATTGGCGAACATAGCCCCACTTTGAGTGAATTTTTGGGCCACATAGAATCAGGATTTCAAGGTACCTATTTCAGGATGTTTGGTTCTCCTTGAAGTCTAGTTTAATTATCAACTTGAATCACTCAAATCAGATCAGAAATGACGAAGTTATGGTCAAACTACGAACACTGGTCAAGTCAGTACGGTGGCAAAACCTGATCGATTACCGATACGGCTGGAAGTCGATGCCGAGTGCGGCTACCTCAAAATTTGCCCAGAATGTGGGTTTTTCTGCTCTTTTTCCATATGTTGCTACCCCAAATCAACTCTTCTCTATATACACATCAAAACCACTCCAAATTCATCTTGTAATCTCTTTTCTACTCAAATCATCTTTCATTACATATCTTTCTTCAAAACTTTTCATGAATTACTCCCAAAACCATTCTAATATGGGTCATAACCCATATACAACCCAAACACAAGGATTAGTTAGGGTTTGTTCTAAACCCTAACTCAATTACTTGCCATTTAGCCATGAATCCAACCTCAAAGGAAGGATTCCATACTCATCTTGTTCCATATGGGGCTTTACCAACCCTAATTTCAAGAAATCTAAGGTTAGGATGAAATTCTAACAAAACCCTAGAGAGATCAAAGGGATTTGTGATGATTTCCATACAAGAATTCATTTTAGGGTTAGGTTTCTCACAACCCACAATTCACAAACATGTATCCATACAAATATATACAAAGTTCCATACCTTTTTACTCTTCCTTTCTCCTTCTCTTCTCTTCTTCTTCTCTTCCTCTTCCTCTTCTTCTTCTCCCCTTCTCCTCTCTCTTTCACGTTTTTGGTCTCGAATGAGAGACCCAGTGCTCTTATCCCGTTTTTTGTTAAAGGCCATGTTTGGCCTTGCATTTAAACTCTTTCGTTTTGCATTTAGGTCCTTCCATTTCTTTCATTCTATTCCATATTTTCTCAAATTTCATATTTGCGCTATAACTTATTGTTTTATGCCTTTTATGTCCTCAAGTGGTAAAAGATCACTTTACCCTTGTCTTTCCCATTTATGACCACTAGGACTCAAGTGGTAAATTACATATTTACCCTTTTGCTCTCTTATTAATTTAGGTTCTATCGTCTTATTTCGAAAAATTTCATTTTAACTTTTAATATACCTAAACAAGTCAGCGCTGGGGTATATTTCGAGGAGTGTTATACTCGAGATCTTACACTTATGACAGACTTATTCTTATTCCGATCTCCCGTAGGACACATATTTATACTTATCTCCTGTAGGAGTTCACAGAACTTATACTTAAACAGATGTACCCTTAGGTACTACAAAGTTTATACGTATACTATAGGGCTTATACTTATACTACGGAGTTTACACTTGTTCGGAGGTACCAGTAGGTACTATAGAAATTATATTTGTATTACGGAACTTATACTGATATTGCGGAACTTATTCTTATACGGAAGTACCCGTAAGTACTATTTGTTCAACTCTCCCAAAAGGCACATACTTGTACTTGTATCAGACGTATACGTATGCAGATCTCCCAAAGAACATATAAATCGGACTTATTCTTATACTTGTCTCGGACTTATAATTATTCAGATCTCCCAAAGGACATCTACTTGAACTTATGTCAGACTAATACTTATCCAGATCTCTCGTAGGAATTACAGTAAAGGTACCCGTAGGTACTACTTATACTTGTACTTCGTATCTTGTACTTGTACTACGGAGCATATCCTTGTCTTACGGATATTATACTTGTATTAAGGAGCTTATTCTTGTATTTCGGATCTTATACTTGTATTACGGAGCATATACTTGTATTACGGATCTTATACTTGTATTACGGAACTTATTCTTATATTTCGGATACAGAAGTACCCATTAGAGTACTACAAGGAACGAATCTGGAGGAATTGCCGAAAGTAGGTGCATTCGAATCTACCATATTCATTTCTTTACTCTTATTCTTTATTGATCTTATCATATAATGTTTGATACGGAGTACCTTGTAGGTACTGTGGACTTATACTTATATTCACGAACTTATACTTATATTCTGGAAATCTGAAGTACGTAGAATTACTAAATTTTACTTGTACAAAGTACAGTGGAAGTACTACAAAATAGATTCGAATGTACGTGGGTACATTGGAATCTACCATATTCATTTTCTTTGAGAGTCTTATCCTTAGCGTTGGATTGCCTAGACCGGTAATAAGAATGGGTAGGTCTGACCTGATAAATTTTTGAATGTATGTCTGATGCGAGGTGCCATGGCATAAGCGGGGAGTCTTGAGCGCGGTCGAACGTGCACCTTGCGTAGCGAGTGTCGTGGCACTGGCGGGGAGTGCCAAAGCTAGCGATCATAGCGTGTACGCCCACGTAACAAAGTGTCGTGCTTATTTAGCCGAAGTCTTAGAAGCACTAATCAGAGACGTGCCTGCCCACGTCGTGATAGAAGTGTGTCATTTAATACCTGGTCTTAGGCATTCCTACAATTATATGTGATAATAATCATATAGAATCTATTTTTATTCGTACAGAATAATTAGGGCATTCTTAGCCACATTATGTGTTTATGACATATTTCCTTCCATTATTCGATTAAGTTTTAGTCACTTGTTCGTATGGAATTTCATATACTTGTACAGTATGACCCCTAAGTATTCACACCTCATTCATGTATTCTTGTTCCTTTATGAACCTACTTTACTTAGAAATTGGAATCATTCCAATTGAATCATCCAAACTCAAGTTATGGCATTTTCATGCCAAACTAGTTAGTTTGAAATACTAATTTTCAGGGGTCTTAACTCCATATCTAAACCTGGTTCTTTATACTCCTTTGAAGCTAAGGTGCTAAGGGTTCTTCTCCAACTGGAATCACCCAAATCGGAGCACCGAAACTCGAGTTATGTCCTAAACGGCCGGACTACTCTATGATAAAAGCGGAAGCATAAATTAGCGAACATGGCCCACTTTCGACTTTTGGGCGAATAGAATCGGAATTTGAAGGTACCTATTTCAGGGTGTTTTGTTCTCCTTGAAGTCTATTTTGACCAGAAACTTAAATCACCCAAATCGGATAAGAAATGACCAAGTTATGGCCAAAATACGAACACTGGTCTGAAATAGAGCATTAGATGCCGGTATAGATGCCGTACAGTTAATGAGAACACTTATGAATGCGTTACCACTACATTTGAAATCTCGTACAACTATGAAATTTCCCAGAAAATGTGGCTTTTCTCCCATTTTTCCATATTTTGGTACCCAAATCAACTCAATAATCAATATACACTTCAAAACCACTCCATATTCATCTTGTAACCTCTATTCTACTCAAATCATCTTTCAATACATATCTTTCTTCAAAAACCTTTCATGAATTACTCCCAAAACAACTCTAATATGGGTCATAACCCATACACAAACCAAACACAAGGATTAGTTAGGGTTTGTGCTAACCCTAACTCCATTACTTGAAATTAAACCATGAATCCAACCTCAAATAGAGGATTCCACATTCTTCTTGTACCATTTAGGGTTTGACCTTGCAGCCATAATTTTAGGGTTAGGATGAAATCCTAACAAAACCCTAGGTTTGAAAACCATAGAAATCCCTACCATGGTCCAAATACACATAATCCCATACAAAATTCATAATTTCCATACAAGAATCCAAAGATCCATACAATTCCATACCTTAAATTTGCTTCTTCTTCTTCCTTCTTCTTCTTCTTCTTCTCCTTCCCTTCTTCTTCTTCTTCTCTACGTTTTGGTCTCTCAAAATAAGACCAACTTTGGTCTTAAATCAAATATCTCTCCTTAGGCCATGTTTGGCTCCCAAAAACCCATTTTTGGGTTAAGTTTTCATTTATTTAACTTTAGTCCTTAAGTTCTTCTCTTTTGCAAATCCAAGTTAGGCATATTTATTTTAACCTTTCCCTTTTATGATACTAGGTCCTCAAGTGGTAAATTACATGTTACCCTTTGCTCTCATATTAATTTCGGGTTTATCATTTTATTTCCAGAAAATTCATATTTAACTTTATTATACCCTAAACATGTCAGAAATTGCTAGGGTATATTTCGACCCTACTTTGCTCCCCATTGTATATGTTCTTTATTTGCTTTGATGCACGCTCTTGGTCTCCACTTCTATTACTACCGGTGGCGGTCTTGGTGCTATTAATTCTCTACCACTTCATAAAGTGATAGCCTTAACATGTTCTTTGCCTTCTCTTCTTGGGTTTACTTCCTATAGCCTCTCAGTCAACATAGTGGCCATTTAGCCCATCTACACCTCCAAATTTCTTAATTGTTCTGCTTGGTTATTCAATTAGGTTGATTGGCTATGAATATTAGCCTTAGTTTCATTCATAAAGGCCACATGAGAGGTGAGCATCTGAGCTAGTGCTTCTTCCAAGTCTACATTTTTCTTCTATGGTGGTTTGCTCGCAGGGTGGTGGCACATTGTTCTGATTATTCCTCCGTCCATAGTGTAATTTTATTCCGCAATCCTTGTACTGGTTTTAGTACGTATTGTCTCGTATGGCCACGATGTGCTCTTTGGGTATACTTAGCCACATCTTGGGCACCTTTCTGTAATCTATCTGGCTAGCATTTTATATTACTGTGACAGCCCACCTCAAGATTAGCATATCTCCCAAGGGTTAGTTTTAATGGCATTTATTGCCCCTTCTTGTCTATGTAGCTGTTTAGTGAGTAAAGTGATATGGTTGACCAAATTTCTAAGGACATTTGCTCCCACAACCTTCCTAAATACTACCCTATCCTTAGGCCATTGGTTACTATTAGAAGCCATGTATTTTAGGATTCCATAGGCCTGATCTGTGGTCTTCTTCAGTAAGGCACCCCCTACCGACACATCTACAACTGTCTAGGTAGGATCACTCAGACCGTCGTAAAATGTATGCACTTGCATCCATCTAGTCAACTTATGATGCGAGCATCTCCTCAACAATTCATGGAACCTCTCCCATGGATCAGTTAGGTTCTCTCCTCTATGTCACAAAAGTGTTAATCTCACACTGTTGTGTAATCTTCGAGGGAGGAAAGAACTTGATCAGAAAGTTACACTTTGAATCATTACATGAGATGATGGGTTTGGCCAGTTAACTTTCGTCGGTAATTTTAGCCTTGTCGGCTCGATTGATAATGGGAATAGTCGTAGTCTAAGGCTTCATCTATTACTCCATTGTATTTAATTATATCGCATACGTCGATGCTAGTTTATTAAATGTGTTTGGGTTCTCACTTGCCAACCCGTAGGCGAATGTTAAGGCATACGAAGTGTCCTTTGTTTTTCAAGCTAGAAGTTGTTAGCTTGAATGGGCGGTCTTTGTATAGTAGACTAAATGACTGTAGGTGGGAGAGCAAACTCCTTAAGCAGCATATGAGGGTAATCTGGTTGTATGAATGGTCCGGATTGTTCCTACCATTATTTCCATTGTTTCCCCCTTACAACTCCTTCCTCTCATGGCCCTGATCCTGATCTTCCGGATTATGCATGACTGCTTGATGTCTCACTTTTTCTTCTCTTACGTAGTATATTTGTTGTTCTCTCTAGCTCTGGATCAAAATGAAGTAGTTCTTTTTTGCCTTGTCTTCACATGCACACGGATTAACCTTCTTGAAACCACAAACAATCCATAGTAGAGAACAAGTCACCAACACTAATTTAAACTGAAAAAAATAATGTAAAATAAAAAATAAAAAAATGATCAGTAATATCTAGTAGTTGATGTCAATATCAACATGAAATCTTCTCCACGGAAATGACGTCATAAACTTGATGGGACGGAATATAGGTGTTTAGATTAGTGTGAAAATGTAGGTCCGTACACGTAAGTATACACGTCAAGGTTACGTAGTATAGTGGCTCGTCAAGTGTCGTCCCATAGGAAATTGTGTTGACTCTTGGAATTAAGCAAATAATATTTGGACCTCAAATTGTAGTGAATTCTAACTAATGAAGAGAAAAACTAACCCTAAGTTATTTACTAAATCAATTTATGGAAACTAAGGTTTTGCCTTCACCCGCCACACTTGATGGATTCTAACCTAGATAGATTACTCATTTAGCATATTAGATGATTCACGTTGACAGATTGATCGTGCCTAGCAGATATTCTCTCTCGAGATATATTGGCCTATTTCTCCAATAAGGTGTCTTGCATCTCTGCTTCAACCTTGAACTCTGAAACGCTTAAATGTTTAAACCCTAGATGCCACACTTGGAACTGGGATATCTATATTCACCAATTTACCAAGTGTTGCTCTATTTATATCCCTGGAGGTCATCATCTCTCAATCTAGACTCTTGACGAAATTTTTTTATGACAATGCGTGAAACACTACCATGTAAGTAAAACACATAAATAGAGCAAATCGAGATAAAATCAATACATATACTAAATGAAAACCAAATTTACCCTTATTCCATTCGAGCATAGAAAGGCTACGACAAAACCCTAGAAATATAACTAGAACATCATGGTGTTTCGTTTAGTCATAAGATTTTGAGTCAATAAATGTTTAGAGAAAAGAATAGAAAAACTGGGATGCACACGATGTCTCAATCTAAGCACTATGTTGTCTCTTTCAGGCTGATCATCAGCCTTTGCCTTTTTAAAACCTTGTATGTTGTCTGCAAACCAACCCCCGCAAGGAGTCCTAGGTCCTCTATTTATAAGGTCCTCCCACATTCTGCCCTAAATAGCTGATACATGGGTTAGGCTTCTTTCAGCCCACTATGGTTCACCTTGCAAGCGATGTTTCTCCGCATAATGCAGAGTGACAAACATGTTTAAATCAACCCTCCCAGACGTTGGCAAGCAATACCGTATGGCGGGCCTATTTGTTTTCTTCTCAAGGTGCTGATTAGTGCCCAAAAAGTGCTATTTTGAACCCTATATTAGATAGGTTTTGAGTGCTTTTTGTGCATTAATCATGTCATTTATACCAATTGAAGTGTTCTAGTCTTCTTAGTAGCACTTATGCCATTTAGAGGGTATTTTTGGTTGTTTTGCAGGTATTTGAGCACTCTTGGAGTTCAATCTCAATACAAAGGATGAATCATGAAGTTGGAATTCAAGTCTCGACCATCTGACCAGCCCGAATCAATGAGAAAACAAAGGCAAAGTAGAAGAAAATTCGATGCGATTGAAAGCTAGAGGATGAAAACGTGAAGGATCAACAATGCGGGAATTTTAGTAGCTTGCGAAAATTTTTCGCTAAGATGCGAAAATTCGCAACCTTAAGCGAAAATTGCAACCTAAGAAAAAATGCAAATTTCGCTAGACCACTCCAATTTCGCTATGCTTGTTCCTTAGCGAGAATTAATTGATTCGCTTCTCACAGAGATTTCGCTAGCTTAGCGAAATTTGTGAAAACTAAGCGAAATTGCCCGCATAGCGAAATTTCTTGTTTCGCTGGAGCACATTGATTTCGCTGAATTAGCGAAATTCTTCAGCCTAAGCGAAAATTGATCTCGTCGTGCTATGGTGTCTGGCAGCCTCCAGAGCTTGGTGTATTACTTGAATTGTCTATGCTTAGCGATTTCATACAGTTTTTTGGTATTTTCATGCCTTGAGGGTGGCTATATAAGCCCCTCTTGTTTTGTAACCTAAGTAACAATTTTTTGAGAGACAATTTGGAGGAGGAAGATATTTTGTAAGTTTTCATTTTGTAAATAAAGTCTCGTATTTTATTTAGGTTTGCTTTCCTCTGCTTCTCTCCTCTTTCTTTTACTTTCGAGTACTTGACACCCCTCTTGAGGATGACAACTCAAGGATGCTTGGCTAAGCCTCCTTTCTTTGAAGAGGAAGGAAGCTGGCTTGGGTGGTGGGGCATATGCATGTTTGTCCTCTTGGCTGCTAAAAGCTACATGTAGTGTATTTATGGCCTTATATTCTCAAAACATGGTTATAACATTTGAATGTCATTAATTTGTGATACTCTCCATGCTTTAGAATCCGGTGCATATTCGGTGGGAGTCTCTTTGTGATTCTTTAAGATGAATTCTTCTGAGCCTCTAAAATGATATTTATATGTTAGGTTTTCTCCAAATTAGGGTTGCATAGCATTTAATGTTATTGATTTGTGATACTCTCCATGCTTTAGGGTTGTGATTCTTTCTTAGATGGTCTTTACGAGCCTCGAGATGATATTAAATGTTAGGGTTTTAAAATAGTAAAGGGCCATAGCATGCTACCTGTGTGACTCAAATAGGAGTTGTTTCATAGGTGAGGTTTTCCTAGTTAAACATAGATCAGGTTATGCCATGGACTATGGGTTGCATGTCATAGCAGCGAAGATAAAGCAGGACACTTGATTTCTCCCTAATTGCCAAGTTAGTGACCTAATTCTTCAAAGTTAACTTTTCTACCTTTTACTTCGATTTTATGGTGCTCCCGGTTTTCAAACCATTCCTTTGTTTTGAAACACAAATCGAAAGTCGAATAGAAGCCCCTTTGCCGTTAAATATGCAAACCATTTCTAGGATGAAAACCCATCCGTGTTCGACCACTGAACCCTTTGCGGTAGCTTGACTACGGCAGTAGTAGGAACACCAGGTGTATATAAATTTTGTTTGATTTTAGCTCCAGCCTGCTGTAGCACGAATCAAATGGGCGCCGTTGCTTGGGGATGGTGCCGAACTACTAATGGTAAGTTGAAGTGTACTTGATCAACATCCGCAGTGAAGGTAACCTTTACCTCTTTTTGTAACCCGGTTTGATAGCGCAAGTTTCATAACTTGCGAGTAACTTCACTTTATTTTGTTTTCATACAGTTATTTTTTTCTTTGTTTTATTTCACTGTTAAAAAAATATATATATAAAAAAAAAAAAAAAAAAAAGTCTTTGCAGATCGTTTTACGTATTTGTTTTTGTGGCCTTTATTTCATTTGCGGGGATTGCATTTTCAGTGGTTTGAATTGAGAGAAAATGGGAATCCCCATATGGAGAAAACAATCTGAGTCAAGAGGAATTTAACCCTAGAGCTTACATGACAATGAGGGACTATAGGAACCTTCACTGGCAGTAAGTGGCTTTGTAGAGAGAAATCAGACCCGTATAGGTCTATGAGGGAATATAGAGACCCGATGGATGAGTGCACTGTCTATAATGTTCCCTCGACTTATATACCTCATGCTTCTCCACATTTTACCTCAACTTCCCGAGCAACAACCACCACCCTTATCCTTGTTGAATAAGCCATCCCGAATTTGAGCAAACAAGTGGACAATTTCATAGAGCAAAGGGTAGTAGCATCGGGCAATCAATGAGACAGTTGAGAGCTCCTTGAACAAGGAATTAGATGGGTTCCAAAGTGAAATTGATAAAAAATTGGACATCCAGCAGGAATCCATCTTAAAGCTCACCAATCAGTTTGTTCATCAAGAGGAGGAGAATCTGGAGGAAGAGTGCTTGACTAACACTATTGTGGGTGAGCAGTGATTCACGGCTCCGGGAGAATTGAAAGAGGAACCGCTGAAGATCCTCTGAGGAACTACGAAGTGCCCACGATTATGTGTAGAATATAGGCCATGGAAAAAGGAAGAAACCTCCCAATCTTGTGAGAGGGTAAATGGAAGAAGAGATGGAAGAGGCCCCATCAGTTCACTACCAAGCCCTTTGCCCGACCAAAAAACAACCCCTTTGCTAGTAGCCCCCTCGGGTGACAGTGTACATCTTGCCCACACACACGCGAACTCAAAACACAGAAGCTCCCAAAGCTAAGTCAGGCCATTGTCTGACCATGCAAAAATTCGAAAATTTAGTGGCCATTGCTCGGATTTTTGCCACTACCTCAAACGAGATGGCGAGCACGTACCGCTGGCATAGTGGATGGTTCGGGTCTTGGGTTCGGGTTTGAAACACCGAACCTCGACATTTCAAGCTCGGTTCCGGCAGCCTCCTTGGATATCTTGGCAGCATGTATTAACCATTTTGGCTATATCAAAAGCTATTCAGTATATATATATACAGACTTTTGTATATCATGTTTTGTGCCTCCACTATGTTTAAATGTGTTTTTCTTTTCAATTGAACAATTGAATTGCTACAATTGGACAATTGAATTGCTTCATGTTGGAAAATTGAATCACTATTTGTCACTTATATGCTGGACAAATTCCATGCTTGAGATGGATTTATGGTCGTTGAAGTTCGGCATGCTCAACTTGAAAATTTCCCCACAATATGCTAATTCCTACTTTGCACTCAGTTGTTCCAATAGATTTTGTGAAATTGTGTGCCTTCTTTAAGCTGGCTAGGCCTTAGGTATGTTGGCAACCTAGGATAGGTTTGTGTTACCTACGATTGAACCCGATGTTGTCTTCCAAAAAAGGAAAGAAAAGAAAAAGCAAAAGAAAAGAAAAAGAAAAGAAGAAAGAAAAATAAAGAGTCGTGGTTTTGCCTTGAGCAGGAGCACGGTCAGGGGGTTATGTTGGCCTTTGAGCAGATGCCTTTAAGCCTTAATTGGGTGGGGTCATCGATTTAGTGTCGTTACATGGGTGGATAGGTGGTTTAATGACTTGTGGGTGCTTAATTTCGAAGTCATTCGGGTAGGGGTGAAGCCTTTAGAGTTGGTGGTCAGTGATCCTTTTGGTTTGATGCCCTAAACCTTGGTGGTTGGAGTCATCGGTGGACCATTACGGACTTTGGTGGTCGAATTTTAAACCTTTGCATCCCTATTATAATTGAAAGAAGAAAATTCTTAACTAGCCCTATCTAGGTTGTTCAGCAGCTTAAGGCCATGCCAGTGCTAGGTTGGGGAGGTGGCAATATTGCGGTTTATTGGCTTAATGCGGTTATATAAAGAATCATTAGACTTGGGTGGGGTACAAGTTGAGAATTATGGAACCAATTTTGACTGAAATGGTTCTTGTATGGTTTGATTCTTTCATATATCGGTTTTTCAAATTTGATTTCAATTTTTCGAGTTTAAGGTATTGTTTATATGTACATAAACCTTTTGAATAATAACCTTTTTGAAAATCACCATATGCATCTCGTTTTTAGTTTGCATTGCTAAGGGACTAGCAGCGTTTCGGTTGGGGGTGTGATTGGTTCCCCAGTGCTATTTTAGACCCTATATTAGATAGGTTTTGAGTGCTTTTTGTGTGCATTAATCATGTCATTTATCTGAGTGGAAGTGTTCTAGTCTTCTTAATTGCTTGCCATACCATTTAAATTTATTTTTGGTTGTTTGCGGAGTATTTGAGCACTCTTGGAGTTCAATCTCAATACAAAGGATGAATCATGAAGTTGGAATTCAAGTCTCAATAATCAACTAGCGAGAATCAATGAGAAAACAAAGGCAAAGTGAAGAAAATTCGATGCGGTTGAAGCGGGATGAAAAGCGGTGAAGGATCAGCAATCAGGAATTTTCGCTAAACTGCGAAAATTTTCGCTAAGATGCGAAATTTAGCAACCTTAGCGAAAATTCCGCAACCTAGAAAAACAGAATTTCGTAGACCACTCAATTTCGCTGCTTTGTTCCTTAGCGAAATTAATTGATTCCTTCTCCACAAGGAATTTATTAAAGCAGATTTCGCTAACTAAGCGAGTACCTATATGAAATTTCTTGTTTCGCTGAACACATTGATTTCGCTAATTAGAAAATTCTAGAAGAGTGATGCCTCGTCATGTGCTGTAATTAATGCCAAAGCGCCTCGAACTTGGTGTATTATGGTGTCCACATAGCTTAGCCAATTTCATAGGTTTTTGGTATTTTCATGCCTTGAGGTGGCCCTATATAACCCCTCTTGTTTGTAACCTAAGTAACAATTTTTGGGAACAATTTGGAGGAGAAGATATTTTGTAAGTTTTCATTTTGTAAATAAAGTCTCGTATTTTATTTAGGTTTTGCTTTCCTCTCTTCTCTCTCCTCTTTCTTTTACTTTCTCGGCTGCCAAACACCCCTCTTGAGGATGACAACTCAAGAGATGCTTGGCTAAGCCTCCTTTCTTTGAAGAGGAAGGAAGCTAGCTTGGTGGTGGGGCATATGCATGTTGTCCTCTTGTACTAAAAGCTACATGTAGTGTATTTATGGCCCTTATATTCTCAAAACATGGTTGCATAACATTGAATGTCATTAATTTGTAATACTCTCCATGCTTTAGAATCCGGTGCATGTTAGGTGAGAGAGTCTTGTGATTCTTTTAGATGGTCTTCTACGAGCCTCTAAAATGATATTTTATATGTTAGGTTTCTCAAATTAGGGTTGCATGGCATTTAATGTTATTGATTTGGCCAATACTCTCCATGCTTGAGGATTTGTGATTCTTTAGATGGTCTTTCTGAGCCTGCGAGATGATATTATTAAATGTTAGGGTTTTAAAATAGTAAAGGGGCCATAGCGCATACTACTGTATTGACTCAAATGGGAGTTGTTTCATGGGTGAGGTTGCTAGTTAAACATAGATCCGGTTATGCCATGGACCTCGGTTGCATGTCATAACGAGGATCGCCAAGGACGCTGTTTGCGCTAACTTGCCAAGTTAGTGACCTAATTCTTAAAGTTAACTTTTTCACCTTTTTACTTCAGTTTAGCAATTGCTCCGATTTGAACCATTCCCCTTTGTTTTGAAACACAAATCCAAAAGTCCAAATAGAAAGCCTTACCTTACATTGCACTTATGCAAACCATTTCTAGGATGAAAACCCATCCCGTGTTAAACCCTAGACACTATCACTGCGATAGCTTGACTACGGCAGTAGTAGGAACTTAGGTGTATATAAATTTTGTTGATTTTAGCTCAGCCTACTGTGACACGAATCAGGTGCCTTCTAGATGTTGTAGCAGGCGTTTACCCGTTGTAGCGGGCATTTGTCAACTGCAGCGGGCAATAGCCCGCTATAGTGAGCTACTGTGATCAACGATTTTTCTTTTGCAGTGGTCTTTTCTATTCCTTGCTTCATATAGTATGCCTATAATAAAACATAAAATATATGTGACAGCTGCTTTGTACGGCGGAATAAACCAACCGGGCGAAACCGGATCAAAGGCGAGTCCTTT
This sequence comes from Tetrastigma voinierianum, assembly GCA_016808115.1. NCBI lineage: Eukaryota > Viridiplantae > Streptophyta > Magnoliopsida > Vitales > Vitaceae > Tetrastigma > Tetrastigma voinierianum. The sequence continues at coordinate 4,364,443 of JAEQBH010000911.1, read as the reverse complement.
GAATCCAATTCCTTTCTTTATCGGTAAAACACATTTCCAGTGCTCATTTTGTAAAGGATATTTATCTTTATGAAAATATATTTGTATATACTAATTCTACTTAAAGGGGCCCATCATTTTGTTTTTAATTCACATTTTCCATTTAATATGGTATTACATGCCCATTTGGTCCATTTACCACCTTTATACATTGCGGCATTATAAGCCGTTTTCAATACCAAAATATTTACAAAACAAAATCAAAGTTTGTACAAAAAGTGTCAAATATATTTTATGAGTGTAAGGTCGGAGCTTCACTTCAACTCTGTAAGGCCTTCACGTTGACTTTGAATCGCTGTAGTATTTTCCTTCGTACCTGTTCACTCGGTACCTGCGCGATGATAAAACAACGCGCTAAGCATTTTCATGCCTAGTGGTTCTATACAGTTCTCTCTTCATTTCAGTTTAAGTAAATCATGCATTTTTCTAAATCAATGCCTTTGTATAATTTTTCAATGACCAATGCGGTACAATACATATATGTATATTTTCATTTCGTATACGGTAAGAATTACAATTCATTGGTCATTTCAATCCTTTGATTTCATGGCAATAAATCATTCAAACACAAATCATGCATTTCATAATTTTCTTTTTATTTTGCCCTTAAGCGAATTTAACCTATGCTTTCGGCGTAAAGGATAACGAATCACCGGAACAGTCCCATTGGGCTGCTAACTAGTTATTAAGAATCATTTCTTAAACACTACCGATACTGTCCCACTGGGCTAAGGATCGGAGTGACACATCATTACGTTCAGCGTAGTACTGCTCATTTGACCCTTATTGGTATACTAATCTATCCTTAACTCGAATTTAATGGTTAACATTCTATTAAGGGTGCTCAAATCATTCATAGTAATTTACAATAGTGTATATACATTTATATCCAAATACTTGGTTTCCAATACTCATTCAATTTTCTTGTGCTTAAAATTCATTCACAATCAGTTGTATCAAATCAATTTAAAACAAATCAATATGTAATTTATTGCATTTCATTTCAATAAATCCACTTATTTCATAATCCTTCAAACATTTTATAAATAGAGAGAGATAAGTGAAGAACAAACCAATTCATTTATGGTTCAAACGGAGAACACATGCATATTCATATAAAACCTTTTAGATTTATTTTGTCAAACAAAACACAAAACCGAAACAAGGAAGGAAGTGAGAAGAACAAACCCAAAAAGGTTGTCGCTCTTCGATTCCTATTTTTGGAATCCCGTTCTTGGGTCAAGATTCCTCGTCACCAACCCCTAATCCATCACAAATATTTCACTATCAAAGAACAACCCAAGAAAAAAAATCAGTTGTGCATTCTAGGATTTTTGGTTAGGGTTGATGTCTACCCAATACACCTTCACTTGAAAAAAATTTTGGGGACACATGAGCCATATTTTACTCATTATTCCTTCAATAAAATGATAGATCTATGAGTCTATTTTCAGTAGGAATTTTAATCATCTCATTTGGATCACCCAAACTCAAGGTACGGCATTTTAATACAAAACTGGTCGGTATGCCCAACTCACTCGGTTACCTACTGTTATTCTCGATTTCAGGGGTCTTAACTCTATATATTGGTAATTGTTCCTTCTACGTATTTGATGCTATTTTTATAAGGTTTCTTCTCCAATTAGAATCATCTAATTTTCATCACCAAAACTCAAGTTATTGCATTTTACATCCAAACTACTCTAATTTGCAAAGTAGAATCAGATTGTTCTTGCACATAGCTCCACTTTGATGGATTTCTGGGCACTTTAGGATTACAAATTGCATACACTTCCTTAAATTAAATTATTCCCCTAGAATTAAATTTTACCCATAATTTGGATGAGTGAAACTCAAGTTATGGCCAAAACTTTTCAACTACAAGCGAGCACTTTAGTTAGCTACCGAAACTACACCTTTAATCCATCCCTAGAGCCTTAGAGCTACAATTTGCTCTATTTCCTTCTATAAATTTGTAGGTCTATCTCTTATGGATTTATGTAACAATTGGAATAACTCAATTTGGATGATTATAGCAACACTTAGCCAAAACAAAAGCATTAGTTTTAAAAATATTTTTTAACAACAACTCCTTTGAAACTTCATCATTTCCTTTATTACAAAATTCCTCAAAACCAATCCTAACAAAACAACTCCAAAATTGATGCAACCAATCAAAATCCTTATTTCCATAAGGTTAGGGTTTTTCCCAAATCAAAATCATCAAAGAGGGAGTTAGGGTTAGTTTTCTTACCTTAGCTCTCTTCAAATCTTCTCTTCCTTCTTGCTTGAACAAAGATATGCCAATAATGGAGAGAAACACACCAAAAATACCTTCTTCTCCCAAGCCCTAGCTCCTTCTCCCCTTGCTCCTCTCAAAAACGTGAATGCCCAAATGGGCATTTCATAGACCACTTTGGTCTTTATTCTCATGTCATGTGTAATGCCATGTTTTTTTAGCACATTAATTGGCTTTCTCGTTTTCTCATTTTAAGCCTCATTTTACTTTCATTTTCCACTTCAATTCATTTCATTTATTCTTTGGCACTTACATTACTCATTTATGACCCTTAGGTCCTCATTTGACATTTTTACCAAATTTATTTGGCTCCTATAAAATTTTCAGGTTTTTATCATTTTTCATTTTTAGCCATTTAAACGTCGGAAAAAATATAACATAATTTATTTTACACCTTGAACTTGTTGTAAAACTGTTAGGGTTTTTCGAGGGCGTTACAATATAATCAAAAATTGTTTAAAATCGGTGGGGAAAGATTCTAAATACAGGGATCAACATGTGAAAATTATAGTACTTTATAGCTCTCATCACACCTACTACTGTTAAGGAATCATAAGTTTTGTAGGTCATTCTATAGAAGATTCATCAAAGATAGCTAGACCATTGTGCAGGTTGCTGGAAAGAGTGTAAAGTTTGATTTTGATGATGCATGTAAGTCAGCCTTTGAAGAGATAAAAGCCAGACTTGTAATGGCTCCTATCAGAGCAACATCATATTGGAGTAAGGACTTTGAAATTATGTGTGATGCTAGTGTTTATGCTATGGGAGCAATTTTGGTTCAAAGAATAGAGAAACCATTCAGAGCTATACTTTATGCTAGCTACACTTTTAATGAAGCTCAGCAAAATTATTCAACAATAGAAAAGGAAATGCTAGCAATGGTCTTTTCTTGTGAAAAAATCAGACCATACATATTAGGATCTCATGTCATTATGCATATAGATCATGCAGCAATTAAATACCTAATTGTAAAGAAAGATGCTAAGCCAAGACTTATCATATGGGTTTTGCTGCAAGAATTTGACCTAAAGATTAAAGATAAGAGGGGTAGTGATAATGTGATTGTAGATCACTTATCCATGCTGGAAGGGACAGTTGATGACATAAAAGAGCTTGAAATTGAAGAAAATTTCCATGGTGAGCAATTATTTCAGGTAAAAACTCAATTACCCTGGTATGATGATTTAGTCAATTATCTAGCTTGTGGTATTATGCCATAAGAATTTACCTACCAGTATTAAAAGAAGTTGAGATATGAAACCAAATTCTACATATGGGATGACCCACTTCTATTTAGAAGGGGTGCAGATCAAATCATCAAAAGGTGTGTTCCTGTGATTTTGGACAAATGTCACTCAGCACAATATGGAGGTCCCTTTGTAAGGCAAAGAACAGCTAAGAAATTCCTTCAATCTGGGTTCTACTGGCCAACTTAGTTCAAGGACGATTTTGAATGGGTCAGGCAGTGTGATAGATGTCAAAGAATGGGCAACTTCAATAGAATGAATGAAATGCCTCTATAGGGAATCCTGGTAGTGCAAATCTTTAATGCATAATGAATAGACTTCATGGGACCCTTTCCACCATCTGTGGGGAATATATACATTCTTCTTGATCTGGATTATGTATCTAAATGGGTAGAAGCTATTTCTAGTCAATGATGCTAACACTAATTAGGTTGTCGAAGAAATATACTTAATATATATAGAGCTCCAAGAACCATAATTAGTGATGAGGGGAGTCATTTTGCTAACAAACTATTTGCAAAACTCATGAGCAGATATAGAGTGAGACATGCTATGGGATTAGCTTATCACCCTCAGTCAAATGGATAAGCTGAAGTGTCCAATAGAGAGATCAAGAATATATTGGAGAAGACAGTTAATACAAACAGGAAAGACTAGTCATTGAAGCTAGATGATGCATTATAGGCCTACAAAATTGCTTACAAATCTCCTATTGGTATGTCTCCTTATAAAGTGGTTTTTGGAAAAGCTTGTCATTTACCCCTTGACCTAGAACATAAAGCAATGTGGGCAATTAAGAAGTTGAACTTTGACTACCAAGCTACTCAGGAAAAGAGGCTGCTCCAATTAAATGAATTGGAAGAACTAAGGAATGAAGCCTATGATAGTGCCAGGATTTACAAAGATAGAACAAAAAAGTGGCATGATCAAAGAATTATGAGAAAAGAATTCAAGGTGGAAGAATTAGTCCATCTTTACAATTCAAGACTAAGGTTTTTCCCGGGGAAACTGAAATCAAGATGAAATGGTCCTTTTACTGTCATATCAGTCACACCATTTGGAGCAGTTACACCAAAAGCAAAGTCAGGAAATGAGTTTAAGGTGAATGGTCAAAGACTAAAGAACTATTTGGGAGGAACTCTAAATGAAGAACAATCTAAAGATTAGAAGTAATACAAGAAGAGATTGTTGGAGAATTTTACTGATACAATCATGCCTAGCTAAGGACATTAAACATAGCATCTTTTTGGGAGGCAACCTAAGCATTTTTTTTTTACCTTTCATTTTAAGTTGTTTTAATTAAGTTTGGTTTTTTTTTTTAGATTTTAGATTTCAATTTTAATATTTATGTTAATTGATTTTCATGCTTTTCGGGACATGAAAGCTAATTCTCATTTGGAGTTATTGTTATTAAGAAAAATTGATCATTGATTGACAATCTACTAAATGAATAAGAATTGCGTGCTCAAAAATTCTGTGAAGATTTTCCAATTAGCTTTCATTGTCTTTATTGTCTCAACTGGATAATTGTTGAATTTTGCTTAAATGAGAAGATTGAGCTTAATTGTCCATACTTAAATTGAAATGCTTAGATCATAATTAATTTGAGTTCACAAGCATGATTGTTTGATTTGAATTGTTGTATTGTGTACAAGATTGATGTGAAGTGTTTAGCATTTCGGACAGGTTAGAACTGAGATGGAAATACAAAAAAAATTGTTGTGACAAAAAATTTTTATTTCTCGTAACAGATGATTCGTGCCACAGTAGGGTGATCCGGAATCAACAAAATTTGCATCCTAAATCTCCTCCTACTGTCGTAGTCAAGCTACTGCAGTATAGCAGTTCTAGGGTCGAACACAGGGATGGGTTTTCATCTTACAAATGACTTGTATAATGATTCAAAATGGTGAGGCTTTCATTTGGATTTTAGGATTTGCATTAAAAAGTGTGGTTGTTGTTGTCACTAAGCTAACTGAAAGCAGTTTAAAATAAGATGTGGAAAGAAGACCTTGAAGTCTTGGGTCACTAGTTTGGTGTGATGGGGTTATATAGGTGTCCTCGGATTATTTCCTCGCATTAGGGCAAATGACATATAGTCGTTTCCAAAACCGGATCTTTGTTTAACTTTAAAAACCAACCCTTAGTAACATTCTTATTTGAACCAAAGCATTTACTGAGCATTTAATGTTTCAGCAGTTGAAAATACAGCATTTAACCTACTTTCAGTGGCTCGTAAATGACATCTAATGGATGTCGATTAATATCTACAGTAAGAATACCTTTGAACCACACAAGAAACATGCAGTATTGACGAAGAAAATACATTAAATAGCATTTAAACCTAGTTTGGAAAGTTTGAAACACAAATACGCAATTACTGCTTCATGAAAACAGAGGAACACCTGCAAACCAACATCAACCAACCTAGCAACCCTCCTCTTCAAGGTTTGGGAAGCAGCGAACATCCTTTGGTTGTCATGCTCAAGGGGTGTGTTTGGCAACTAGAAAAATATGAGAGAAAGAGGAGAGAGAAGAGAGAAAATGGGAACCAAGACAGGGGTTGTATGTAAAGCTGCGTGAATTGAATAGTTAGGTTACAAAATATCCATAACACTTAAACTATATAGCCTTGAGCATGCGAAATACAAACTAACCTAAATAATATGATTACATTGAGGGCAAAAGAGGAATTAAACAAAACGGAGTCGTTTGGATCATAAAAACAGGAAGTAGAATTTTCGCTATGCACAGTGATTTTCGCTATGCCATAGCGAAATTGCCAATCTTTTATGATGCCTCCTGCATCCTCCAGCCTGCATTTCTCATCTTCCAGCTTGCTATTTCTTCATCCCAGGCTTGATGAAATCGATGAGAATTCATACGAACTCGGCATAAATCAGCAAAATTTTGATGCCAAGCTTGATATGATGGTGGAAGTTCTGAAGCACACCAGAAACTACCAAAACCTCGAAACAAAATCAGTAGTACTAATCGGACCTGCACATGTCAATCGGCTTAATTAATATGATTAGTACGCAAAAACTACTGAAACCTATCTTAAATAGGACTCAAAATAGCACTTTTGAGTCTTAATCACACCCCCAACCAACACATTGCTAGTCCCTTAGCAATGCTAAAAATAATTAAGGGTATGCAGGCTATGCTTTTGCAAAAAGAGTATTCTATTCAAAAAGTGTGTGTACAAGTGAGGCTTTACCTTCAGTATGAAAAATTTAGACTCTGTACAAAAACCATCATGAGAGAACAATAGCCATATAGGAACAAGTTTCAGGGCAGCATCAGTTCCAAGGAAGTCAACCTGAACTTCCACCAAAATCTAAGTGTTTTAAGGTAACCAGTTTGAACCCGATAAGTTTGCTAAGCTATTCTCCCCACAACAATTTCTTGCCATGACCTTAAGCGGTAATGACCTAAATAGATTCAGTTACACTCTTATTTCTTACTTCGATTGTATTGTAGGGTGCAATGTTGAAGACTCGACTTCACCAAACTCCGTGTAACGGGGGTCCACCGATGACTCCCAACCAATTAAGGTTTAGGGCATCAAGTCAAAAGGATCTTTCGACCCTTAACTCTTGGGTTTCACCGGACTTGAATGATTTGAGAATTAGAGCTCCTCTGACTCGCTAAACTCTACCCATCCACCCATGCTTGAACACAAAGTCGGCGACTCCCCAGCCGATGAAGGTTTAGGGCCTTAGGGCTTTAAAGGCATTCGCCATATACCCCTCGGACTGTGTTCGGGTTTCAAGGTAAAGTGTCACGGCTTTCTATTCTCTTTTTCTTCTTTCTTTTTCTTTTTGCTTTTTCTTTTTCATTTGGAGGACTTCATTGGTCTTCATTTGCGGGTAACATAAACCTATTATGGGTCGTCAACTAATCTAAGGCCGGTTTTGCAAAGTAAAAGAATTATACGGCTTCTGACCTATTGATGTGTGTAGCATGTGTGATTAGCTAAAGGCGGACGGACAAGGTTGAATACTTTGAAATTTCAACCAACCAAAAACTTAATCATACATGGAACTATTCTAGCATTATGGCAACATACAGTGCTTCAATTTTTCAACTAAAGGTAAGAGCAGAAACATAAAAATATAGGCGCAAAAAAATGGTTTGCAAACGAGGCAAGCAATGACCTCATATTAACAAACAAATTTGGGCTCTGCTTCAGGCATGCGGAACTTGATCAAAACTAAAAATCAAAAGTATGAACATTACTTTCAACACAAACTGTCCTGGCATGGGAACGAGAAAGTTAGAGGATGGAGTGGTACCTCCTCAATCAGTGGCGGCGGGGAGAGGATCATCCCGGCTGGGCGAATTTGAGGAGTCTTTATTGGTGAAGTGGTTGATGTTGCTGCGGACGCTACCAACCGCAAGCCAAAACATACCACTCAACTGATTACCACAAAATTTTTAACAAAATAGAAACTTAAACAAAACTAGCAATTAAATTGGTAAAGCCACGAGGACACTCGGAGCCACTCTAAATATTGGCTGTGGGTCTCGAGGAAGTCCCGAAGGAGAATTTCCTCCGGCTAAATTCTGTATTTTACTTATGACATAGGGCTTCACTCTCTGTCCATTAACCTTTGATCACCCCTATTATCATTTTGGATTGAGTAGGTCTACTAAACCATTGGGGTGTGCTTGTTGAGCGATGGAATAGGCCGTCCATCATTGACTGAGCTTGCGGAAATAGATGGGTTTGGAATCCTCTGAGGGACTTGGTCCTATTTGAAATTCTTGCTTGGTTATCGTTTGATCATCGCCATTTTTCGATCTTTCTTTTTGTAATCTTCGAGTTCAAGTAGGCATCATTTCATATTTCCTCCGATTCATTGAGATCGGAATCTTTTGACCCGACCCTGCCAAATCCATGTTCGAGTTTCTTGATTGCCCACGAGCTTTATACTCGATTTGCTTGGAAGATGACATGCCTTGCCTTAGACCTGACGATAAGGGGCGTTCGAGAATCGTTTTGAAGTTGTCCTGTAGGCCACGGTGGAATCAAGCGACTTGAGGGACCCAGTCTTTTACATTCTTTGTTCACCACCTTCATTAGAATGGTCTTAATCTCCTTGTTGGAAAGCTCTACTTGACCACTTGTTTGAGGATGGTAAGGGGTAGCCACTTTGTGTTTAAAACCATATTTAGCCATGAGGTTTTCGAAAGGTTTGTTACAGAAATGTGAACCCCTATCACTAATAATGGCTTTTGGTACCCCGAACCTGGAAAAGATGTTTGCTTTCAAGAATTTGAGCACCACCACAGTAATTACCGTTGGTTTTACGGGGGATTGCCTCGACCCATTTTGGACACATAGACCTCGCTAATATGTATGTATGACCATAAGACGTAGAAACGTCCCATGAGATTGATGCCCCAAACATCAAATAGCTCGACCACTAAAATTGGGTTCAGGGGCATCATGTGACGGCGAGACAATTTCCCGAGCCTTTGGCATCTATCACATACTCGGCACATTTGGTGTGCTTCTTTAAAAAGAGAAGGCCAGTAGAAACCAAACTGCAGCACCTTCATTGCTGTCTTCTAGGAAGCAAAGTGACCACCACAGGCACTCATAGGCGGTGGCTTAAATTCCCACTGTTGTTCTTCGGGCACACACTTCCTAATTATCACGATGCGCACGGTATTTAAACAAGAAGGGATGCTGATAATAGGAATGGATCTTCGCGAGAAATACTTACTATCTGATGCCCAATCAAATGGAATTTCTCCTGTTGCGAGGAAATTGGCAATGTGAGCATACCAGGGAGCTTTCTCCAACTACATTAAAGATTCTTCAGGAAATTCATCATTGATGGGCGGGCTATGAGTGTCATGGGCTATTCTTAATCTAGAAAGATGGTCTGCCACAACATTCTCTACCCCTTTTTTGTCCTTAATTTGCAAGCTAAATTCTTGAAGCAGAAGAACCCATCGGATAAGTCTTGCCTTAGCATTTGCTTGGTCGGGAGATATTTAAGCGAGATGATGCAGCAAAATTGACTACTCTCGGACCAATAAGTATGCTCAAAAATTTTCTAATTCGTAGACCATTGCTATGATTCTTTCTGCAGTAGTAGTATAGTTCCTTTGTGCTTAAATTCGAGTTTGCTTATAATAGACATATAGAGTTTCCATTTTCTCTTTGGCCAGAACTGCTCAATAGTAAGATCCTTGCATCACACATCACCTCGAGGCAGCGTTTGCCCGATTGGGTGCTCGTCTTTTGTGGTGCGGTGGTCAAATAAGGACCAAACTCTTCAAAGCTCTCCACGAAGTCTTTTCTAGAAAATTTAGCATCTTTCTCTAGCAGCTTATAGGAAACAGCAATCTTGAAAAATCCTTGATGAATCTCACAGCCAAAAGCACATTATGGCCCAGGTATTGCCTCTTCATTTTTACATTTGTTGAAACAGCCGAGTTTGGAAATAAGTTCAATTTTGCCTTGTCAAACTTCTATTCCCACTTTGGAAATAACATGCCTAGTACAATCCCTTGGTTCACCATAAAATGTATTCTCCCGATTAAGCACCCGATTCTTTTCAATGCACCTCTGGGATGGCTTGAGATTGGTCGACGGAGTCTTCAAAATCACCTCAGGTATACGGTGATGTCATCCATGTATACTTCATTATACACTCCCCACCATATGTTGAACATACTAAGCATACATCTACGGAAGGTGGCGGGTTCACAGAAGACCCGAAAGGCATCCTTCTGTAAGCATAAGTTCCAAAAGGACAAGTAAAGGTGGTCTTTTCTTGATCTTCTAGTGCAATCTCTATCTGAAAGTACCTGAATACCCATCCAAAAAGCAATAGAATGGGTGTCCAGAAACTCTCTCAAGAAGCTGATCAATGAAGGGCAGTGGGAAGTGATCTTTTCTTGTTACTTCATTGAGCCTCCTGTAATCTATGCATACCCTCCAACCGGTGGTAAGTCGGGTAGACAATTCCTCGCCCTTTTCATTTTTTACAGTGGTCACCCCTGACTTCTTGGGCACCACCTGGGTTGGGCTTACCCAAGTGCTATCAGATATGGGGTAAATGATACTTGCCTACAGTAACTTCAGGACTTCAATATGAACTACCTCCTGCATGTGAGGATTCAACCTCCTCTGTGGCTGCCTAACAGCTTTAGATTCTTCTTTTAAATAAATGTGGTGGGTGCAGATTGTTGGGCTGATGCCTTTCGTCGAAATTTTTCCACCCAAAGCTTGCTTGTTCATTTTGAGGAGGTGCAGCAAGTTGTGCTCCTGTGAAGTGGTCGCGAGTGACAATGGCCCTGGCCCCGGATCTTTGCTTGTTTTCTTCCAAATGCATATTTTAATTCCAGCACCGGCGGGGTTTGAGCTCAAGCGTGAGGTTCCTTCTTCTCTTCACCGAGTCAACAAGGTAGAATTTCTATTTTCTTTCTCCGGTACCACACCTTTAGGCTCATGCATTGAGGTTCTGTTGCTCTGAGCACTCGGATAACTCTTGGGTTAACACGTCTTGCACTTCTTTGCTCATTAGCTTGTTCTTGAATTGTATCTATTATACGAGACTTCTTCCACGGTCGTCTTCAGTTGCATATGCCTTTACTCCAAATGGAAGATATTGAGTTCTAAAGTCATATTCCCAAAGTGGGTTGCATAAACCCATTTCGGCAATTTATAATGGCATTGAGTAGCGAATGGCCTTCCCAATATGATGGGTACATGATTGGCCCCAGCTGCGGCCAGGCTACGTGTTAAATCACGACAAAATCCCTTTGGATGAGTAGAATTTGTCCACTTGTGATAGAACACATCCTCAATTTGGTATTTTAATAGACCTATCGGCTAGAGAACGATTAATGATGGAAGTGGGCTTGGTTCTCCCCCAGAACCAATTTGCTTGTACATGGAATATAGCGTGGGTTCGCACTTAGCTCCAAGTCTAATAGTGCTTTTTCTACGCTCGTGCCCCCGATGTCGCGGGGTGTAGAGACATCCGAGTCCTTATACTTCACAGGAGTCTTGCAATCAATGATAGCACTCACTTGCTCGATCAAAAAGGCCTTTTTATTCACATTGAAGCCTCTTTTTACCGTACATAAGTCCTTCAAAAATTTTGCATACGTGGGGACTTGCTTGATCATGTCAAGAAGAGGAATGTTAACCTTCACTTGTCGTAATACCTCTAAAATTTCAGTTTGGTTAACTGAATTTTTCTTTTTTTGAAGTGCTTGTGGGAAATGAGGGGGTACTCTGGGCTTCACCTCTTCCCTTGCTGCTAATTGTTCTTCCTCACGGTGGATCGACCTCTTTGTAGAATTTGTCTTGGTTAGTCTTTGGGGTCTGTAGCTGGTCTCGGTTCTTCTGCTTCTCAAAGTCACTATTGCTTTGACTTCATCAATTCTTGCATTTGGATCACTGGCTGAGCCTATTTCATACATTCCCTTAGGGTTTTGCTGTGTCTGGGAAGGAAATTTCCCTTTTTTCGGGACCACCTAACTGCTTTGGTTAGACAACTTTGCTGGAAATCTCGGAATGCAAATTGTCGATTTCTTGTTAAAGGTGAGCTCTCGGCGCCTCAATTTTCTTATTAGTTTGAACATTCAAACACTTTTGTTCCTCCACAAATGTACCTACCACTTTGCTTAAATTTAAATTGCACATTCCACGGGAGAAGAAGGGTGGAGGCTCTTCTTGTTATCTTGAAGTGGAGACGAGCTCTGCTTCTTAACTCTGAGAGGCGTATCTGAGAGTTTTGGCTTCCATGATAGGTTCGGATGATTCCTCCAATTGTGGTTATAGGTGTTACCATAAGGAGCATTTGTAGATGGCTTATTTTGACCCAAGACATGGGCATGCTCTTGCATTAATTCCCTTACTGAAGGAACTACTGAACAGTGCTCCCCAGGGTGGCTATTTGACTGACAATTAAAACAGGTTAGGTGAGATGCGAGGCTGATTCATTCCTTTACTTGCACTTCATGCTGATTTCTCATTTTCAAGCTCCTCCAGCCGGTCAAAGTGAGTGATTTTGCCTTCATCTCCTTGTCTTGGAGGGTGCATAGATGCCTCCTTTGGTGGGTGAAGGACTCATTCTTTTCTGCCTCCCTTAGGTTTTGGCTCATCCCCATCCCTTGGAAGTTTCGGCCACATAATTCAAAAAGTCCATGCTTCATGCGGGTTCTTGCTCGAGAAAATCCCTCCTTTATGGTTTCAATGATTGCTTCATGGCTGGAGACATACCATCATAGAAATTATTCACTAGCATCCATGTGTCAGTATGGTGTGGACATGCCTTGATGGTCTCCATGAACCTCTCGAAACGATGATAAAACTTCTCATTGTCATAGAGCGAAGTAAGTGTAGATTTGCCTCTTCAAGCCCATTGGTCTTGGTTGTCTTGAAAATTTCTTCAAAATTCAGCTTGGTCGGCCCAATTTCTAATCATTCTCGGCCTCTCGGTAGATTGAGCCATATTTTGGCTTGTCTTTGAGGTTAATGGAATGCCTTTAACTTAACACAAATCCATATCGATTTACACCCTCCTTAAAGTTTGTCATACTTTCTCAAAATCCGGATGTGTGTGTATGGATTTTCATTTTCCTTCATGGTGGGAGTAGGGGCACGGATAAGGTCTTCTTGCCACATCCTCCAGCGGTGTTATGATGCGGGGAGACAGCTTTCGAGGAGGTGTATGTGGTCCCTCATTGACCTGTATGCTGTTGGATTCGCTAGGAGCGCTGGCGACTTTCTTTGTTCTCGAGGTAGAGGATCCGTTTGCTCACTTTGTACTGCGACTTCACAACTTTGCTCAATTAGTGCAGTAACTCTTTGCAATCTACACATTCCTACATCCCGGAGTGATGCATAAACACTTGTGACACACAAAGAAGCGAAAACAAAGCAGCAGAAGGCTTGCCAAAAGATTAGTGTTAATAAAAAAGGCGTAAAAATAAAAACAACCAATGGTGTATTTCTTGAGTAAAAAAACTTGAAGTCTAAACAATGAAATTGAAAGGTTTAAGGTCACCAACACTTATGAAGATTACAATTACACATATCAACTCATCATCTTTAGTTTGGCACCATCCGTAATGACGTAATTTTGATTCGTGCCACGGTAGGGTGATCGGAATCAACAAAATTGCATCCCTAAATTTCCTCCCTGCTGCAAGTAGTCAAACTCACTACAGTATAAGCGGTTCTAAATTCGAAAGCAGGGATGGGTTTCATCTTACAAGTAACTGTATAATGATTCAAAATGGTGAGGCTTTCATTTTGGATTTTGGTTGCATTAAAAAGTGTAGTTGTTATTTGTCACTAAGCTAGCGAAAGTAGTTTAAAATAAGATGTGGAAAGAAGACCTTGAAGTCTTGGGTCACTAGTTTGGTGTGATGGGGTTATATAGGTGTCCTTAAGTTTATTTCCTCGCATTAGGGCAAATGACATATATTCGTCTCCAAAAACGGATCTTTGTTTAACTTTAAAAACCAACCCTTAGTAACATTCTATTTGAACCATAGCATTTCTTGAGGCATTTAATGTTTCGTGATTGAAAATAAAGCATTTAACTACTTTAGTGGCTCGTAAATGACATCAATGGATGTCAATTCTTATCTACCATTAAGAATACATTGAACCCTAAAGCATGCCAAGTATTGACCAAAGAAAATACATTAAATAGCATTTAAACCTAGTTTGGAAAGTTTGAAACACAAACACGCAGTACCTGCTTCATGAAAACAGAGGAACACCTACAAACCCACATCAACCAACCTAGTAACCCTCCTCTTCAAGGTTTTGGGGCTTAGCCAAACATCCTTTGAGTTGTCATCCTCAAAGGGGTGTGTTTGGCAGCCCAGAAAATGAAAGAAAGAGAAGAGATAAGAGAGAAAATGGGAACCAAAACAGGGGCTATATGTAAAGCTGCTTGAATTGAATAGTTAGGTTACAAAATTTCCATAACATGGCTTATATAGCCCCACAAACATGCGAAAATACCAAACTAACCTAAATAATATGATTACATTGAGGGCAAAAGAGGAATTAAACAAAACGGAGTCGTTTGGATCACAAAAACATAAAGCAGAATTTTCGCTATGCACAATGATTTTCGCTATGATAGCGAAATTTCGCTATCATAGCGAAAATTCAGCTATAGCGAAAATTGAAAATTTCGCTATGGTTGCAATTTTCGCTATGATAGCGAAAATTCGCCTATAGCGAAAATTTCGCTATGCCATATTGAATTGCCCGATCTTATCTTTGCCTCCTGCGTCTCGGCTGCATTTCTCATCTTCGACTTGCTATTTCTTCATCCAGGCTTGATGAAATGGAGTGAGAATTCATACGAACTTCGGCATAAATCAGCACAATTTCGATGCCAAGCTTGATATGATGGTGGAAGTTTACGAAACCTGCAAAACTACCAAAAACAACCTCGAAACAAAATCAGTAGTACTAATCGGACCTGCACATGTCAATCGGCTTAATTAATATGATTAGTACGCAAAAAGCACTCAAAACCTATCTTAAATAGGACTCAATATAGCACTTTTTGGGTACTAATCAACAGATACCTTTCTGGCCTTTTTGAATATAAGACAATTATTTGTCGCAACAATTAAAAATTTATTTACGACATTTTTCATGCTTAGATATTTAACATTTTGCCACAACATTTTATACTTGAAAATTATTTATCGCAACATTATTTTAGCTTTCAGAGTGCAATTTTTTGTCGCGACAATCTAATTATCGTGACATAATTTTTGCTGCCTATAAAAAGAGAAATTAAAAGAGTTTAAATTCAAAACCCTTGTTATTCCTTCTAACCGTGAGAAACCCTAGAACCCCATTTTCCTTCTAAACCCTGAACTCAAACCATCCTTCAAGAATGTCTGAGCATTAGAGATTGATTCCAAACCTGAATGAGATTATGGAAGAATTTGATGAGATTGCAAAGGAAATTAAAGAACCGGTGAAGACAATTAACCAAGAAGAAATTCAAGAGAGAACTGCTGAAGCAGGGGTAGAGGTCGAGGAAGGAAGAAAAAGAAAGATAGGGGATGAAGGAGAAAAGGAACGAAGCAGTGGAGATGAAGTCGATGATTTTGTGTCCGAGGAAGCTTTTAAACTAATGAAAAGAAGATTCTACAAAAGGTTTCATTAAAGAAAGAGGGTTCAAGCAATTCATCTTACCTTATAAGGAAGTAATTGAAAAGAGAAGTTAGAAGATTATGTGACACGTACCACTGATGCACCTTAAATGATCGTTCAGTATGGGGTGAGTGGGGATTTCAATATAAATAGAGTGGGTCTCATTCGATAGAGATGAGATCAACCAACTACTGAAACTGGGCAAATTGAAACATGGTTCAAAATTCAAGGAACTAATTAAGAACCCAGACTACCAAAAGATACTAAAGGTGCCGACCACACAAGGAGGGGAAATGGAAGGAGATAGGAACCACTATGAATCCATAGCAAGAGGCTCCCTGACTAAGGAGGCCAAAGTTTGGTTATACTTCCTCAGTTCAGTTATGATGCCTTCTAAGCACCTTAGCACAGTGAGGCAAGAAGAAGCAGTTATCTTGTATGCCATTATAAAGGGCTACAAGATCAATCTAGGGAAGCTTATTGAAAACTCCATTCTGAGTTATCAGAGCAGCAACTTCTGGGGACCTACCTCACCTAGCAATAGTCACCTATTGATGAGTCTAAAACTCATCTAGTTTTAAGTCCATTTTGCATGCATAAGTGAGAGCTTAATTGATTACTACTGATGAGTCCAAAAACTCATTAGATTTTTAATCCATGTTTAGCATATTACAAGATAACTGTTAATTTGTATGCAGAAATGTGGATATTTTACTCAAATTTAATTTTGCGGGAAGGAAATACGGATGCAAAGAATTTCAACATAAACCGATGAGACCGACACAAGCGAGGTGAAGTTGCAATGAAAATCGGATTATCGACGAGTAATTTATCGGTCATTTCAGTCACGACATCACGAAATCAACTTTGAGGAAGAAATGGAAGACCTTAACAAGTTTGTAATCATGACTTAAAGAAGAGGTTGCGACAGGTTATTAAGGCAACAAATGAAGGGTTTAAACAAAGGAAATGTGGTCGAGACTAAAGGAAATAAGAAAAGAAGGATCTTCATGTATGACATCACTCACGATGTCGCGGCGCCCGACACTCTCGAATATGAAGGCGAGGTTGCGACACCACGCCAAAGAGCTGAAGTTGCGACCATTTACAAATCAAGGATCGAAATGATCGTAGAGCCACTCGTTTAGGTCGCGACTGAATAAAGTTGGGAAAGGAATTGGTTGAAAGAATGAGGTTGCGACCGGAAGAAAAAAGAAATGGGCAGCAAAGAGGTGTGACATCACCATGGAGTCGCGACATAAAATTGAAA
This sequence comes from Tetrastigma voinierianum, assembly GCA_016808115.1. NCBI lineage: Eukaryota > Viridiplantae > Streptophyta > Magnoliopsida > Vitales > Vitaceae > Tetrastigma > Tetrastigma voinierianum. The sequence continues at coordinate 4,347,419 of JAEQBH010000911.1, read as the reverse complement.
CACAATGAAGTCGAAGACCACCCAAACTGTCGCGACCAAAGAATCAAAGTCACAACGCCAAAAATCGACATAGAAATAGAAGGTGGTATGGCTTTAAAGAAGCATTGTCGCATTTCGGAAAATTTGGAAGAAAGACAACGATGTCGCGACATAGTGAATTCGCGACATTAATATGGGCTCTTGAGCAAATAAGGTCGTGACTTCACAAACAATGTGTGACCATTGATCAAAGCAATTCTGAAAGCGGATTTGCAACGAAACAAAGAGGTCGCGACGATCCACGAAGCAATCAGAAATCCAGCCGCGACATCAACGAGGTCGCGACATAGGGCTGTTAGGCTTTCTTTAGAGTTCGGCCCAATTTCTTTTAGCGAGTATAAATAAACAACTTTAGAATAGTAAAGTAGCTTCCGTCTTCACTACCCAGAAAAAGGGGAAAGGAGAGGAACTCAGTGTATAGTTTAGAGTAGATTTTTATTTCTTTTCTTTATTTTAGTTTATTTCTTTTATGGATTTGAATCTGTGAACTATGCAGAGACGAGTAGAGCTGGATTTATTTTATTTATGTTATCTTTCTTAGAATTACTGCCTGAAAATTTATGAAATCTAGACAAATTTCTAGATTTCATTTCTTCTGATTTATTGCAAATTACGATTATGGGTGTCGTGATCGGTGCTCCATTTCCTAATTACTTAATACATTAATCAAAGCGCAACTCTCTTGGATTTGATTTACATTTAGATTCTGGTCTTTCTACGCACAAATATGGAGAACTAATTTGGGGTTTGGTTTTACTTATTTGGTGTCATTTTTGAATTGATAAGTTCCCGATGTGTCAGAGATACCGAGTTGAGGGAATGTATCTTCCTTTGATATCCGAGATGCCCTACGCGTGACACGACGGAGATTCCACGAGAGGCGAGAGCATTCTTTGCAGGTGGCCACTGGGCTACCATTCAATGACTGGCGAGCTATGAGAGAGTTCATCTTGATAAATCCCCGTTCGCTCAAAGAGTGAAGTTGGAGGGGTGTATTTAACAATATAAATAATCAGAGAGTTCACCTTAATATAAAGGTAAGTTCCTAACCCCGTGTTAGCTGAGATGTAATCAAGGGAAAGGGACAAACCCATAGATCTGGAGGATGAGCCACTAATTAAGTGGTAGAAACTTTTCAGAAAATGCGAGAGGAAATGAAAGGTCTGTTGTCGGCGAAATGGGTGTGAAGTATTGAGAGAGAAATACGGATCTTACTTGAGGGAATTTGGAATCTGGTAGTTAGTTTGATCTTGTCTTTGAGAGAAGCAAGGGTATCAACCAGTGAATATGGAGAAATCCAATTCCAACAATTCAAATCTTGGATGAACCAGTCCAAATCGTAGAGCGAGCAGTGTTTTAAGTCTTTTGGAGTGTTTGTTTCATTATATTCATGATAGTTTAAATTTCTCACGAGCTGATTCAATCCATTCTTATAGTTTGCAATTTATTTTTATTCATTTACTTTTATTTTATCTTAGTTTGATAATATTCGAAGTAATTACATGATCTTTAATTTTTACGTAGTTTAGATAAGCCTTTCCTTTATGAGTTTTTACGAAGTGAACATTGTGGAATTTTAGTAGTTGGGGTAGTTGATCTTTAGTCGATTGCCAATCTACATGGGAATGATGCACCTGGACTTATTCAGTTTTTACTACTTGTATTTTGTGCACTTGCGGTGTCATAGACTTGACCCTTATTTTAAATCATGAATATTAAGAAAAGTTATTTAATCAAGCAAATTTATCAAAGTGACATGGATGCAAGAGAAGTGTAGGCTCTTGTAACTATATTGGTACAGGGGTTTTGGTCTATATAGAAAAGGCAAGCAACTACCCAAAAAGTGTTGTTTTATACGCTAACACTTTCACATGTTTTGAAAGGCACTTTTGTAGCTAATGGTGACTGTTAACCTAGTTGGCATGTTAAGGACTACTTATTGCTACTAATCAAATTTTAGCAAGTTGATTGTTTTGAGGACTTTATATCTTGAGGACATGGATTCAAGTCGAGAGGCATGAAGATCGGTGCAGTTCAAAGCTGAAAGCATGAAGAGTAGCGAAGCCAAGCAGGGCCTTATAAGACTTGTCAAATTCGCAAGGGTTGTGAATTTTCACAGCCTGCAAAATTTCTTACGAACCTTCCTTCTTGCTTTGACTTTTTTATTTTTTATTTCTTTTCTTTCCCACTTTCTCTTCATGTAATAGTGTTATGAGTTGTAGATTTTCGTAATTTGTAAGGGGTTTGGTGTTATAAAACAGCCCTAAAAAGACTTTGTAGATATTTTGTCCAATATTCAGTAAAGCTTACAGCAAAAGCTTTCAAATTTTCTCTCGTTTTCTCTCTTCTCTTTCTCGACAGCCAAACAACCTATGAAAAGAGAAGGAATGGATAAACCCTTCATTTCCTTGGGGTAAAGGAAACTAGGTGAAGGTTCCGGATGAAAGGTGGGGTTTCCACTACTTTTTAAGCGGGGTATTTCATCCATTAATGGTTCTTTTCAAACATTGGTGTTAATCCCTTCGGGTTACAGCAGATGATCGTAATTTGATAAGCATTTAGGGTTCATTGGATGCTTATTACTAGATCCATTGACATCGTTAGTTATCATCTATGGGTTATTGGAAGGCGATTCAAGGTGATGTTTTTATTTCCTTCAAACCCTAGGTTCGATCCCTTCGAGTCACCTTGAATGGTTAGTATTTGGTAAGCTCTCAGGGCTCATTGGATACTTATCGCTAAATCTAGTGATGTTCGTCAGTTATCATTTATGGACCATTGGAAGGTGAGTTAAGGTGATGTTCTTCACTATCCAAGACCATTAATGGGAAGAAAATACCATTTTCAAGGATATTTATTTAGGAGTAAGTTATTATGGCTAAACGGGAGATCGATTCGGGAGACCTGTATTTATCCTCCCAATGCGAGAAAAAGACGAAAAACCCCTCCTTTACATAAGGAATCTGAAACCTAGTGACCACCTGACACTCAGTTTGTTTTCATCATTTTAGTAAGTTTTTATTTTTTTAGTTGTAATCACTAAAATCCCTCTTATCACGGCCAAAATCTAAATGAAATCATCCGTGCCTAGGCTTCATTTCGGAGTCATTTCTACGAAAACCCTGCTGTGGACGATCCTAGAGCCGCTATACTATAGTAGCAATGCTACGGTAGTATGAGGTATTAGGTTATAAATTTTGTTGATTTAGAATACCCTATGGGCTTGCAAATCAAATGGAGCCATTGCCGGGGATAGTGCCTTAGTGCTAATGACTATCTATGGTGGATACTTATGTGAAGTGAAGTCTCGAGTTCTTTAGTGCTTCAATAATAGTCTAACATACCCCCAATTGAATGCTCCAAGCTCTTAGGAATCTCCATCTCTGTGTCACTCTAGGGTCTCTTGGAAATCAGAGCATGATACAATCCTTTGGAGGGTATTCGATACTAATATTGGGAACAACTCAATTCATGAACAACATCAACCAAATAAAGTCTAAATCCAAAAATTTCCCTCTAATTTATGCAGAAAAGACTATAACTAACAACATATCCATTCCAATGGAAGTTGTGCTTCTCAAAAACTGAATCACAATCAACAATGGAGTATTGATCAAGCATCTCCACTATAACTATAATAAACTAAAAAGAAATGAATTCCAGAATTTGTCTAGACTTCATTAATTCCAGGCAATAATTGGGAAAGGGATTAAACTATTGGATCGGCAAAATTCAATGATTAAAAGTTCGGATCCGAAAGAAAAATCAGAAACAATTCTAACTAATTCTATTCTAAAAATACAAGTGAGTCTTCTCAATCCCCATTGGATCTAAGTTAGGATTTGCTTTCTCGACCTGAGGATGTCTGACATACACTTCGGAAGTGGGCGTCTAGCTTGAGTGGATTTCCCGATTGATGGCCAGTTCAGCACATTCGGGTTGTTTAAAGAGCGTATTGGTGAGTTGCAATTCTAAGCTTGCTAGAGTGCGTAAATGACTTGATTTCTTGTTCTGACATTCTTTGTTTCATTTTTGGCAATATGTAGTCACAGCCTGTGTGTACATTTACAACATTGTTCTTAACAGCTTCTTCATTTGGTTGTCCCGACCCAGTTTCTTTGTCATGGCTTAAATTGTTGCCCATCCCCTTGATTCTTGTTGCGACATGAGTTTTGCCTAGAGTTTCTTCTTTCTCTGGAATCTTTGTCGGGACATGAATTTCTTTGTCATGACTAACTTTTGGCTTCACCTCTTTTGTTTTTTCAGTTGTGTGTCGCAACTTAAAAAATGCTTGTTGTCTCCTTTACTTTTTCTTGAGAATCATCATTTTTCAATCGCGACTTGGAATACTCTGTCACGACTAAGTTCAATTGCCAGTAGTCTTAACTCTTGTTGCAACAATGTTTTCTTGTCTCAAAGTGTTTATGTCGCAACTAAGTTTCCATGTTGCAACGTGGTTGTCCTTCCCTTTATTGAATTCTATGTCGTGACACAGTTTCTGTGTCAAGACACTATTTTTGTTGTCAACCAATTTGATTCCTGGTTGCAGTTTCCCTTTTATGTTGCGACATCGCTTGGTTGCCTTCTGCTATCATTCAGGTTGCAACTCAAAACTGCTGGTTTATTGAATTCCTTGTCGTGACATACAAATTAAGTTGCAACCAGGCCATTTCTTTTCTTGTTAATTTTTTGTCCGCGACATAAAAAAGGTAGGTCGCCTTGATTATATGTTCTTACTTCTCACTTTGTCCATGACCTCATTTTCTGATTTACAGCAGGTTGTTGTGTGTTCGGTTTCTATTTACGGTTGTGACTGAAAGTATATCGCATCTAAGTTGTTACCATTTTCACCTTGGCCGCATTTGTAGTTGCTCAAACATAGTAGCAACATGATTTAAGCTGTTTGACACATTTCATGTCGTGGCAAGAAATCTTTGTCGCAACCTCGAATGATATCTTCATCTTGTATCATGTCGCAACATCGAATTCCATTTTTGAGACTTGGTCAGTTCATTAAGCAGTCATTTCTTGTCGTGACATCATTTTTCTGTCGCGACAAGAGTTGTCTTCTTTCAGTGTTGCAACATCGTTGTCGTGACATACAGAACGATGTCGCAACAATAATCAATTCTTTGAAGCTTTTGCTCTATATTAGCATCCTGTCTCTTATCGCAACATTCTTTCCTTTGCCCTAATATTACTTCTTGTCACGACCTCGATTCTCTATCGCAACCCAGTTTTGTGTGATCTTCATTGTTTTCTCTCATGACAAATTACAGACGTGTTGCGACGTACTTTAGGCCTTTATCTTGTAGATTTTTTAGCAACATCATCACTCAGGTCGTGACTTAAAAGCGCTGTCTAGCTGAAATCCCTTGTATGTAAAACCTCAAAAGTGCATTTGCGACCTAGTTATTTTAGTCCTTATTTTACGTGTTTTTCTTTGTATTTTCCAATTCTTATGTAAAAACCTGCAAAACATAAATTTGGTAAGGTTTCCATATTTCTGAATAAAAATAATCAATTACATTGTAACAACATGTCAGAAAAATGGATTAAAAAATAGATGAGTTTTTTACTCATCAAATTCCCCCTAACTTAAAATTTTGCTTGTCCTCGAGAAAAGAAAAGAAAGATTTGTTTGTCTTCAAACAATTGAACTTTATTTTTAAGGACCTTTTTCTATTTTATACCACAATCTTTTTTTATTCCACTTATAGACCTAATATAAGTCAGTTGCAGCATTATTTCAAATTTCAGTTTTCTACTCAGAAGAAGGAAAATTTTTTCTCAATCTCTATTACAAATAAATTTTTGAATTCTATGTTGTAAACAGTTCAATCAATCGATCTTGTTCTGTGAGTGTGTGTTGGTCTTCTTTCCTTTTCTCCTTGGTAAATTAGTTAAACTTCTGAGATTCTCCTTGGTAAATTAGTCAAGGTCCCATATGCTTGTTTTTCATATTTATCTCCACTAATGTAGGCAAATTCAACCTTCAAGATCAATGAGGTCTTCTAGGCTTGTAATGTTAGGCTTGGGTAATTTGGTAGATAATTAGAAAATTTATTTATGGAGTACAATTCCTCTTTCCTTCTACATAATTGCCTTTCTCTTTCATCCCTTTTCATCCTGCGAGTGGGCTTTGTAATTCCCCCCAGACTTGGTTTTGGTGCATCTTCTTGCATATTGTGGTCTGCTGATTGCCACTTTCAAACTTATCGGATCAAATTCATCTTGGAACTCTTATTGTTTCTCTTTTCTTTGTTAAAGATTTAGGAATAGTCACGATGTTTTTGTCCTTTAGGCTTTCTACCTCTCTTAGAAATTTAGGTTAGCATCTCCCATACCGATTGGCATTAGGGTACTAGGTGTTGAAACACCCCTATGAACTTAATTATTCAAGAGAGACAGGCCACAAGACAAAACTAATTCCCTTTTGACCTCTTTTTTGTATCTCTAGTCTTTCAATTGGTCTTATCTTATCCTTCCTTGTAATCCAAAGAAATATATTTCCCCAATCTTGCTCCTTTCTATATATTACAGTTCTTTTCTTGAAAACTGGGTAATTTAGGGTTCTTTGCTGTAGGATTAGCTTAAGGGAGGGATTTTAGGTTTTGAACGCATGTGTATTGAAGAAGTTAGGCATTTTGGCTCAAAGTATGGAACTAGAGTGTATGCATATGCAGATAATGAGGGTAGGCTTGAAAAAGTTCAAACTTCCAAAGATGGCCTCTATCATTTCTTGTTAGTTGTTTTTCCCTAGGATTTCGCCTCGACCAATAATCTAACAGGTTCTAAGACTTTGTACTATTGATTGTAAATCACCCCCGAAAGATGTCCCGATCCTTCGATTTGTGGGACATACTTAACCATGTGTGTATTACAAATTTTGCATTAACTTAACTATTTACACACACAGATTCAAGAATCTTATTTGTTCTTTCAATTGTGCACTTTTTCCAAATTCTGCATTTTCAACTTTATTCAAGTTATAGTTGCAACTTCTTGTTTCAGTTCAATTAATCCTACTCCCCTTTCTATCATAGTATTGTTTGGATGTTATCAGTGGTTTTTGTGATATTCACCAATGAAAGCTTAAATACATAAATTCTTTATTTCAGACAATCAATCAATCACAGCAACCTAACTCACTCAATCAATCAATGCATCCAAAACAATTGACAGCTTTCTCAAAATCATTAAACTACAAGACCCTTTTTTAAGCATTTCCACAACACACCTATTCTAATTGCAAAAATCATTGATAGCAACCACAAGTAAATTCCTGATTTAAAGGAAACGGCTCCGCAGACCAAAAAGATAAACTATACTAAAGTTCTATCAAGATGAAGAAAGAATATAATTGAAGAAAGGAAAAGAAAAGAAATTATAAAAATTCACTTTCTTCTCTTATAAGATTTGGGAGGTATTATATTGGGAGGATCTATGTCAAAACTTGCCAAACAGGGAGAAAATTTTTGGAAGGTGATGTCAAATATTTTCTTTTCAATGGCCTCTTCCTTTCCCGTTGAGACTAGATCATTTGTGAATTCCACAAGAGTGATCAAAGTGTCTTGCTTCTGGACCACTCGATTGACTGTGCTCTCAACCTCAGTAATAACACTCAGCATGTTTGACAAATTTTTATTTATCAGATCTAACCTCTCATGCCAAATTTTTCGCCTGTAAGCATCATTATCCTCCATCTCCCTATCTCTTTCTTTCATGAGCCTCCCAAATTCTTTGAACTGCTCTTTATAGAGGTACTTGAAAGCTTCTATCTTTTTCAACATATTCCCTTCCATTTCAGCTTCTCTCTTCCTTAATTGTAAGTAGTTCTTAATCTCTTTTGTATTAATTGTTGTAAAAAGCTTCCAAGCTGGCTTTCATCTTTCCTAGCCATTCCTTCTCCTTTCTGTGTAACTCTTCTTCCTTCTGCTTTAAATTCGGCTCCCATTGTTTTCTCTTCTTTTAAAATCAACCTCTAAAAATTCATCTCTGATTTGTTGATGTCGCTCCCACTTCTTTTCTCTTTCTTCCATCTCCTTCCTCATCAGCACCAACATCTCCATGATCTCTGCAGTCCCTTTATTCCTCTTGGAGCTCTCTGCATGCTCAGGAAATTTTTCTCTATCATTAGGGCATGAATGAAGTAATGGACTCATTCTTCCCTCCATCTCCTCATCTTCTGCTAAAGGAACTTTTTCCAGGAAATTTTCTATTTCCATATTGTCATTCTCTTCTTCAAATTCTTTGTAACGCCCCAAAAATACCTTAGGATTTTTATAATAATTTTATTATATGTTTAGTGTATAAATCGAGCCAAATGGGGATTTTCCGGGAATTGATAAATGATAAAATGAAAATGTTAAATGTTATATAATCGAAAATGAGTATATGTGATTGAGTGATAAATGCTAAATGTTAAATGATAGGGCAGGAATTAAGTGAGAAGGAAAAAATGGAAATTTATGAAAAGAGGACCTAAGGGTCATAAGTTATAAAGAAATACATGTCTAGGTGTAAATATGGGATTGAAGTGCAAATAGAGAAAACGATGAGCTTATATAGTAAATTAGTGGAGAACTTAAGTCCAAAATGAATTTTGTAGGCCAAACAAAGCCTTATGAGATTTAATGACTTAAGACCACATTTATCTTAGAATGTGCCCATTCGGGGCAAAACCTATCGAGCTCTGAGAGAGGAGAAGCTAGGGTTTTGTGTGAAGAGGTGAGATTTGGTGCAAAAATCCAGCCCATTTGTTCAAGATCTTGCAAGAAGAAGAAAGGAGAGAGCTAGGGCTTGGGAATCAAGAGATTCAAAGGTAAGAAACTAAACCCTAACCCCTTTTCTCTTGTGTTTGGGTTGGGGAAAACCCCAAATGTGGATAAAGGTGTTTTTTAGTTGTAAATGGGTTTCTGGGTATTTGCTCGACTGTCTGGAGGAGTGCTCAGAAAAGGGAAATGTTTGGTTTTCAAAGGAAATGTCAAGGTACTCACAAACCCTATTCTGTTTTGGCTATAGGTTAAGTTATAATCATCCAAAATGAAGATTCAAATTAAGCAGAACCATAAGAGATAGGTTACAAATTTATGTATGGACTAGAGCAAATTGTAGCTCTAAGGCTCCCGAGTATGAGCTTAAAGGTGAGTCTGGAGTAGCTCATGGGTATGCTCGCTTTCAAAGTTGTTATGGTGCTTTGGTCATAAGTTGAGTTTCACTCATTCAAATTGAGTGATTCAAAATTCTGGGTAAAATATACTTCTCGGAGAATAATTTACTTGAAGGAATTGTAAGCAAATTGTTACCCCAAAGTGCCCAGAAATCTATCAAAGTGGAGCTATGTGTAAGAATGTACCGATTCGCTCTTGCAAATCGAGAACTGGATGTAAAATGCACACCTCAGTTTTGGTGATCCAAATTGGATTATTCTAATTGGAGAAGAAACCTTAGAACCATTGATTCAAATAAGTAGAAGGAACCATTACCAATATATGGAGTTAAGACCCATTAAATTTGGAATAATAGTAGGTAACCAAGTGAGCTGGGCATACCAACTAGTTTGGCATTAAAATGCCGTAACTTGAGTTTGGGTGCTCCAAATGAGATGATTCCAATTCCTACTAAAAATGTATCATAGCCTATAATTTTCTCAATAAGAATGAGAAAATATGGCCCATGTGTCCCTAAAAAATTTTTCAAGTGAAGGGAGAGATCGGCAGACATCAACCCTAACCAAAACTCTAGAATAACCGACTAATATGTGATTGTCATTGTATTCGAATAAAATGATGAGGAGGAAAGCCCGCATGAAGTCGAGATTCCAAAGATTGGAATCAAAGCTTACTTCATTTTTGGTTTATTCTCAAACTCTCTCTATTTCTAAAATATTTGAATAATTACAAAAATGATTTGAATTTTAAAAATGATTGACAAGAAAGTGCATATTGATTTGTGTTTGAAATGATTTGTTTTAAGTGATTCGAGACAATTGCTTAGAAACAAATTTGCATAAGAAAATTCTGTATGAATGTGAAAATGTGTTCTCTATTTGTATACAAACGTATATATATATATGTATATATTTCATTGTAAATTGTATTGAATGATTAATGTTCTTTAAAAGAATATTACCGTTAGAATTGAAGTTAAGGGCTAAAATGCAAAATGATAATGAGGAATAAAAGTGCATGATTTATGATCCTAACGATTTGTCGCGACATGAAAATGCATAGGTTGAGATGACCAATGAATTGTAATTGATTAAATGGAAATATATCTTTATGTATGTATTGTACTGCATTGGTCATTTAAGAAAGTACAAAAGCATTGTCTTATGAAATTGCATGATTTGATTTAAAATGAAATAAAAAGCTAATCGTATAGAACCACTAAGCATGAAAATGCTTAGCGTGTTGTTTTTTTTATCTATTCGCAGGTACCGAGTGAACGGGAACAAAGGATAAGATCGAGGAGCGTAGAGTCATCAAGAAAACTACGGAGTAAAAGTATAAACTCCATATGCATCCATCCTACTTTTGAACAATTGATGTTTTATGATCAAAAGAGTTAAATCAAACGATTTTTGTATATTATTTTGAATGTGGCATGGAATGCATTCATTGTAAATGTATTTGGTCGAATATGTTAAATGTTTATGGGCCTACTGACCAGGAATCGCTCGCACATATTTGAAAGTGTTTATAATGAAATGGAATGCCTACCAAACTGCTATTTTGTTTTTGTATATTTTTTGGTAAATGAACTCGGCTAGCAACCTAGACTTGGTTCGGATCCACCAATCAAGTCGGGCCTGTAAAGGGGTGCTTATATTTAGTGGTATCAGAGCCTAGGTTTAGGCGGTTCTACAAAATGATTTTGAAATTGTTTGTAAATGATTTTGAAAATTTTTATGACATACATCAGACGGTATATAAAGGATGACGTGATTCGATGGACCTTATCAGTTTTAATAGGTCAAGCATGGATAGTTCAGACCTACAAAGGCCTGAGGTGACTCCAGAAGTCGCCCAAATAGTCCCGCTTAGTGCGGGATTTGGTATACATCCCATGCTCCACCGATAAACGACCAAGGTCAAGCCGATAGGGGAGGTGCTATGATGTTCTCTGGGGCCAGGAGAAGCCTGGGAGCATTGTAAAGAACAATGCAACTGCAGCAAAGAATTCAGTTCTCAAATGGCCAGCCATAAAGAATGGCAAAATATCGACCCATGGATTTCTCGGGAAGAAAGATGACGAGCCTTCCATGGCGTAAAATTCGCTTCAAATACTGAAAAGAATGTCGCTGCAAAATGCATTGCACACCGTAGGAGAACTTAGAGTGTGCGACTTTACTACAGATGAGTTTATCTGGTGGCTCCCATGACTGGGGACCGCACCACCGAAGGGTATTACATGGGAGTTCTTCCTAACATAATTCAAGAAGCAATATGTGGGTCGCATTTATCTGAGCAATATGAGATGAGAGTTTCATAATATGAAGCAAAGACAGATGAGTGTGACAGAATATCAGAGGGAATTCACCCGGTTGAGCAAGTATGCTCCCAAAATGCTAGTGACCGAGGAAGAAAAGTGCCGCAAGTTTGAGGATGGCCTCAATGATTATATTCGGGCCCATGTCACAGGATTCTGCCATGAAGATTTTTCTAAGATCGTGTGGACATGTGCTTTAAATGTCAAAGAGTGAAGAAAGAAGAATAAAAGAAAAGAAAGAAGGCAGGGTAAGAAAAACCCTGGACAATCAAGTTCGTATCAGCACCAAAATAAGAAGTTTAGAGGTCCACTGGTTCTAGTCACTTACAAAGACAGGACCAAATTTCAGACATCAGAGTAAGAGACTATTCTACTGGTGCAATCACATTGCTAGCGGCACCAGAGGTTCTTCGAGAGGGCCGCCTCCTTATTCCACACATCAGGAAGGAGACATAAAGGAGAGTGTTGGATGATTAACAGTGCTTGTTTAGCTTGTAGTATCCAATGAGCAATAAGATAAAAGATCGTCTCTAGAGCTCGGCTCCTTCACATCACCCCTGAATGTAAGTACGCTGCCAGCATGCAAGAGCAACAAGGACAACAAGAGTATTGCATCACCAAGTGCACCGAGACAAGTGACACAGACTATGGGTAGACAGGATGCTCGTGCTCCAGCTAGAGCATATGCAATGAAGGCAGTGGAAGACAAAGATGCACCAGATGTGATAGTTGGTAAATTTTCTATCTTTGAGACTAATGTATATGCATTGATCGGTCCAGGTTCAACCCATTCTTACATTTGTACTGCCATTCCAAGTTTGGGTAGTTTACCAAAGAGTGAAACCGAGTATGATATCTTGGTGACAAATCCACTCGGGCATAGTGTCATTGTGAATAGAGTTTACAGAGATTGCCCTATCGAATAATACGAGTATGAGTTTCAGAGACTTGATCGAAGTTATCATTCAAAGAGTTTTGATGATATCGGGGATGGATTGGTTGTCTCGACACCAAGTGGTAGTTGATTGTAGAATGAAAAGAGTGACCTTAAGGACACTAAGTGGCGAGGAAGTGACTTTTATCGACGAGAGGTCGAACCACCTCTCTAATGTGATATCTGTCGCTACCGCTAACGATGGTTCGAAAGGTGTGAAGCCTACTTCGGGCGTATGTGATAGATACGAAAAAGATCGAGCCTATTTGTCGACATCCCTACGCTTATCGACCATCCCATGTGCTCTGCAGTTGTCACAGATTGCCCACAATAATGCAGATTGAGTTTGCAATTGATGTCACTCTGTGTGCCACCTATCCATTACACCGTATAGAATGGCTCCAGTGGAGTTAAAAGAATTGAAGCTTCAGTTGCAATAATTGTTAGAGAAAGGATTTATTCGTTCAAGTGTATCACCATGGGGAGCTCCAGCGCTCTTTGTCAAGAAGAAAGATGGTACACTTCGGTTGTGTGTTGATTATAGGCAACTGAACAAGATGACATTGAAGAACAAGTATCCGTTACCCAGGACTGATGACTTGTTCGACCAATTAAAAGATGCAAGTGTATTTTCGAAGATTGATTTGCGATCTAGGTATCATTAACTGAGGATTAAGGATAGGGATGTGCATAAGATCTGCCTTCAAAAAACGCAAGATGGACATTATGAGTTCCTTTGTAATGCCTTTGGGTTAACAAACGTAACTCTGGGCGACTTTCATGGACTTAATGACCTGTGGTTTTTCGATCGTATGTAGATTAGTGTGTCGTGGGTGTTTATAGACGACATCCCTGCGGTATTCAAAGGATCGTGAAAATCATGATACGACTCTGTGTAGTGCTAGAAACCTTGAGAAAGGAAAGGTTATATGAAAATTGAGCAAATGTGAATTTTGGTCGAGATAAGTGTCTTTCCTCGGGAAACATCAGACGTGTTAAATCTGGGTGATCCAAAGAAGGTAGAGGTGATTATTGAATGGAAACCACCGAGAAATGTCACGGAAGTGCATAGTTTTCTAAGTTTAGCAGGTTACTACAGAAGGTTAGTTAAGGGGTTTTCGATGACTGCAGCCCCGATGACGAGATTACTCTAAAAGAATGTGAAATTTGAGTGGAGTGAAAAGTGCCAATCTAGTTTTGAAAAGTTAAAAGCATTTCTAACCAAGGCTCCAGTTCTTACTCAGTCGACCTACGGTAAAGAATATGTGATTTTCAGTGATGCTTCATTGAATGGACTTGGATGTGTCCTTATGCAAGAGGCTAAAGTGGTAGCATATGCTACAAGGTAGTTAAAGCCGCATGAAAATAATTACCCTACGCATGATTTGGAATTGGGTGCTATTGTATTTGCATTGAAAATATGGAGACATTATCTGTACGGGGAAAAGTATTTCATCTACGCAGATCACAAGTCTTAAGTATTTGCCCGCACAACGAGAGCTTAACCTGATACAATGTAGATGGATGGAATTGATTAAAGATTATGATTGCGTGATTGACTATCATCCCGGGAAGGCTAATGTAGTAGCAGATGCCTTGAGTAGAAAGTCAATGCAAACGCTTACGAGTATCAATGCTCACTTGTCATCGACGTGATGACTGAAATAGCAAGTAGAAGTTATACCAGGACCGGATTTGTTAAATCGAAAGCAAGGCACAAAAGAATGATGAGAAAATTTCTGACATAGTGAGTCAGATTGGTATGGAAAGAACTTCTGAAGCTATGAAGGAAGATGGATCCTGTATTATAAAGATCGGCTCTAGAAATCTAATGATAGTGAATTCAAGAAATCCATTCTAGAAGAGGCACATAGTGGATCTTTTGCTATGCATCCAGTAAAGACAAAGATGTATCAAGATTTAAAGGTTTCAGATCGATGGTCCTGGAATGAAAAGAGATGTTTCGTATCTGTGACCAAGCGTTTAGCGTGGTCAAAGTGAAGGGCAGAGCATCAATTTCCTCGATTATTGCAAATTTTACCGACACGGAGGAAATGGGACCAAATCACCATGGATTGTGGTCGGGTCACCAGTCAATAGGAGGAAGCATGACTCGCCTTAGGTCATAAGGGATCGATCGAATTAAGGCAACCACTTCCCACTGATTTAGAACCGACTATTCGCTTAATAAGCTATGAGAGCTATACATCAAGGAAATAGTTCGGTTGCATGGGATTCCAATATCCATTATTTCAAACCGAGATCCGAGGTTTACCTCAAGATTTTGGGGAAAATTGCAAGAGGCTTTAGGCACTCGACTGAATTTCAAAGATGTTGTTCCACCTGCATGTATCGATGGACAATCGTAAAGGGTACTTTAGATTCAAGACATGCTAAGGAGTTGTGTGGGATCGACTATGAGGGTAGCTGGGATAGACACATCCCTTAGTTGAATTTCCAGGCCAGCGCTTCCAATCGAGTGTCGGAGTGGCGCCTTACGAGGCTTTATATGGAAGAAAATGTAACATCAAGCCAAGGCTGACGGAATTGAGCGAAAAGAAAGTGATTAGCCCCGACTTGATATAGGAGACTGAAGAAAAAGTGAAAATGATTAGAGAAAGATTGAAAGTGGCCACCGATAGACAGAAATCATATGCCGACATGAAAAGAAAAGATATTCGATATGAGGTTGGCGAAAAAGTGTTTTTGCGCACGCCGGTGCCAAGGTGACAAGATTCCTGGGGAAAAGTGGCAAGTTGGAGCCCCAGATCATTGGCCCCTATGAAGGATCGGTGCGGGTCCAGTGGTATACCATTCCTGCACTACCTCCTAATTATAAAAGATCCATAATGTACTTCACATGTGTCCATGCTACTGAGATACCAACTTAATTGTCACATGTGCTTCCTTCCTATACAATCGGTACCCGAGACTAGATTCGACCTATGAGGAAGAGCCAAGAGTTTTGGCTCGTGGAGGTGAAAGAATTGGTTGAACAAGAAGATTCCACTAGTCAAAGTGTCAGGAGAAACCACAAGACCTATAGAAGCTTATATTGAAAGTGAAGAACTCGATGCGACAACAATATCCGCAATCGTTTCATCGAAGGTACTGAGGATCTAAATTTTAAAGGAGTTGTAATGCCCCAAAATACCCTAGGATTTTTATAATAATTCTTATTATATGTTTAGTGTATAACCGAGCCAAATGGGATTTTCCGAGAGTTCGATAAATGATAAAAATGAAAATGTTAAATGTTATATAATTGGAAATGAGTATATGTGATCGAGTGATAAATGCTAAAATGTCAAATGATGTAACCTGTGAATTGAATCTACGAGAAAGGGCAAAAATGGAAATTTATGAAAAAGAGGACCTAAGGGTCATAAGTTATAAAGAATACATGTCTAGGTGTAAATATGGGGATTGAAGTGCAAATAGAGAAAATTATGAGCTATATAGTAAATTAGGGAGAACTTAAGTCCAAAAATGGATTTTGTAGGCCAAACAAAGCCTTATGAGATTTAATGACTTAAGACCACATTTGGTCTTAGAATGCCCATTTGGGAAAAACCGTATTGGAGAGCTTGAGAGAGGAGAAGCTAGGGTTTTGTGTGAAGAGGTGAGATTTGGAGCAAAAATCCAGCCCATTTATTCAAGATCTTGCAAGTTAAGAAACGAGAGCTAGACTTAGGAATCAAGAGATTCAAACGTAAGAAACTAAACCCTAACCCCTTTTCTCTTTTGTTTGGGTTGGGGAAAACACCAAATGTGGATAAAGGTGTTTTTTTAATGGTTGTAAATGGGTTTTGGTATTGGTTTAGATTGGTTTGGAGGAGTGTTTTAAAAAAAGGAAATGTTTGGTTTTCAAAGGAAATACTATCAAAATTTTATCAAAGCCCCTGTTCTTGTTTTGGCTATAGGTTAAGTTATAATCATCCAAATGAAGTGATTCAAATTGTTAAAGAACCATAAGGGATAGGGATACAAATTTATAGAAGGGACCAGAGCAAATTGTGGCCTCTAAGGCTCCCCCAACATGGGCTACATGGTGAGTTCGTAGCTCACGTATGCTTTGTTCGGGGTGTTGTTATGGTGTTTTGGTCATAAGTTGAGTTTACCTTATCCAAATTGAGTGATTCAAAAAATTATGTGGGTAAAATATACTTTAGGGAAATAATTTTACTGAAGGAAGTGTAAACAAATTGTGCTAACCCAAATTACCTTAAATTTGTCAAAGTGGAGCTAAGGTAAGAAGAGTCTGATTTCGCTTGCAAATCGAGTTTGCCTGATGTGAAAAATGCAACAATTTTTTGAGTTTGGTGATCCAAATCGATGTTTCAATTGAGAAGAAACTTAGAACCATAGATTCAAATAAGTAGAAGGGAACCATTACCAATTTAAGATGTTAAGACCCTTGAAATTGAGAATAATAGTAGGTAACCAAGTGAGCTGGGCATACCGACTAGTTTGGCATTAAAATGCCGTAACTTGAGTTTGGTGATCCAAATGTGATGATTCCAATTAAAACTAAAAATAGACTCATAGAGCTATAATTGTATTGAAGGAAGCATGAGCAAAATATGGCTCATGTGTCCCCAGAAAATTTTTCAAGGAAGGAGAGTTGGGGTAGACACAACCCAACTAAAAACTCCTAGAATAACCGACTAATATGTGATTGTCATTGTTTTTTAATAGGGGATGATGAGGAGGAAAGCCCGCATTGAAGTCGAGATTCTGAAGATTGGAATCAAAGCGACGATTTTTGGTTTATTCTCAAACTCTCTCTCTATTTCTAAAATATTTGAATAATTACAAAATGATTTGAATTTTGGAAATGATTGACAAGAAAGTGCATATTTATTTTTGTTTGAAATGATTTGTTTTAAGTGATTTGAGACAATTGCTTGTGAAACAAATTTGCATAAGAAATTTGCATGAATGTGAAAATGTTCTATTTGCATACAAATGTATATATATATATATACCATTAAATTGTATTGAATGATTTTAATGCTCCTTAAAAGAATGTTAACCGTTAGGAATTCGAAGTTAAGGATGTTGGTATACCATCAAGAGTCGATCAAACATACTATCAGGTGGGCATACCGATCCATAGCCTGGGAGGGACAAGATCTGAATGCACACCAACCGAGTACATATATTTTATAAAATCATGTTTACATCTACCTGCAGCCCAGTACGGCAGTGCCGATGATTCGTTATCTTGTGCACCGAAAGCATAGGTTAAATTCGATAAGGGCTAAAATGAAAAATGATAATGAGAATGAAAAAGTGCATGATTTATGATCTGAATGATTTGTTGCACATGAAAATGCATAGTTTGAGATGACCAATGAATTGTAATTGATTAAATGGAAATATATCTTTATGTATGTATTGTACTACATTAGTCATTTAAGAAAGTACAAAAGCATTGTCTTATGAAATTGCATGATTTGATTTAAAATGAAATAAAGAGAGAATCGTATAGAACCACTAAACATGAAAATGCTTAGCGCGTAGTTTTTTTTATCTATGCTCAGAATCGAGTGAACAGGAACGAAGGACAAGATCGAGGAGCGCAAAGTCATTAAGAAAATTGCGGAGTAAAAGTATATACTTTGTCATATGCATCCATCCTACTTTTGAACAAATGAAGTTTTTTGGTCAAAAGAGTTAAACTCTGAAACGATTTTGTATATTATTTTGAATGGGCATGGAATGCCTTCATTGTAAATGCATTTTGTTGAATATAAATGTTTATGGGCCTACCGAATTGAAATCGCTACCTCACATGTTTGAAAGTGTTTATACGAAATGGAATGTCTACTAAAAGGTTTTGTTTTCAGATATTTTTTGGTAAATGAATCATAGCAACCCTGACTCGATTCCTTGGATTCGCCACCTGGCTCAGCCGGAAAGGGGTGCTTACATTCTGTTTCTACCTCTACTATTTCCTTTTGTTTTCTGTTCCTTGGCCCTTTTATTACCCCAATCAGGGTCAGATGAGAGACTCTAGGACACGTTTCTTCTTCTTCCCATCTTCCTTTCACTCTAGCCAAGATTCATAACCTAGTAATGGTTGCTGGATGAGGGATTAATCCTCTTTTGTTGCTCAAATGATACCCCATAATAGAAGCTTCGATCAGCCTCCCCACATTCATTTTATATCCCTTCAGAAGGGCATATAATATGATTGGGCTTTCGTCCGATCGAGCATAAGTTTCGCAGTGACTATAACCGACGCTGTAAAAATGTAATTCAAATCCTCTTTTCTTCTTCGTAAGGGACCCTCTGTTTATAGCCTTGTGTGGGTTCTTCTTAGTTGTCTCCCATCTTCCCTTTCTAGTTGTTAGCAGATTTACTATCTTTTCATGATCTGATTTTTCAACTAGCTTTTTAATTTAGGAGCCAAGGTTTTAGCTTCTTCAAATTTCTAAACATCTCGTTGATCTTCTTATGCCCAAAAGGAACCCATATTCCTCTCACATATACAGAGTCATCCTTCATTTCCACCATATTCGAGTAAAACTCTCTAGCAAGAGTAGCGAAACCAAGCGCCTTGTGCTCAAAAAAGAAGTTCCAACCTTTCTTTTCTATTATTTCTGAAAAGGGGGAAATAAACTTACCAAACCCCCTCCGCCGACATGAAACCCTTCTTTATCAAAAAGTCAAGCTCCCATACAAAGACGAAATATCTCGCGCAAGAGAAGAATGCTCTTCCCTCTTCTTCTTGCTCTTCATTATGACTCACTGATCTAGGTCTTTTTGGCTTCCCCCTTTCTTCAGCTGGTTGTTCCGTCTCAAGTTGAGATGTTGGTTCTTCGCCTGGGATGTTTCTCTATTCAGGTTCCCGATGAACCCTTTCTTCCTCGTATACTCATTCATCATTTCAATCGATATCAGAACAAGATTCTGGTTTCTTCCATTGATGATTTGAAATCGGGTCTGGAATCTAGTGGTTTTAGGATCTTCACGATGAAGAGAATGAAAAGTCAGTGAGGATGCAAATGAATTGAAGTATTGGAAGGAATGTGGTTGTTCACCTTCAAGCTCTTTTATTTATGGGTTCAAAGATTTCATTGTCTTATGGAATGTTGCAACATTTATTTCAGGCCACAACACTAATTCGTTACTACCAAATATCACATTTAGTGTCGTGACGCCTCCAAATGTAATGTGTTAAAACCGATAGTTAATGTAGTTTAAACAAATTCTTGCCAGGACTTACTTAGGTTTGTCGCAACAACAAATGTGGTCTTTGAAAATAAAATTTATGTCACGACATACCTTCCTCTTTCTTTAGTTATTCCTGGTCGCGACCTAATTTATACTGTTGCAACACCATGTCTTTCACTAGTCATTCGGGGATTCACAACATCTACAGGTAACCTTAAATTAGGTCGCAACCCTAGTCGCAACTAATTTCGGTGGCGACATAAAGAATTGTGTTGTGACACTAAATTTCTTAGATCTCATGTTATCAATTCAAACTTATTACAAAGAAATTGTCGTCGCTGACGAGAAAATTTTCTGTGTCTTGATAAAAAGTGTTTTATCCCCATTTTCCTGCAACTCCTATTCTCCTCTTATTGACTCAAAAATTTCATTCAATTCACTCAATGCATACTTGTAAAAACATGTATAACATTCAAGAATCTCGATTCAAGTATGAACGATTCATCCTCATCATTTAAATATTCAACAAATCAACTCAACTAAGTTAAGATTCACTATCAATTCAAAAATCAAATTCCCCCAAACTTCAATCATGCATTTTCTAAAAAGAATTAGTTGTGAGCATACATTTCCCTTGTAGCCTGTACGCATAACGAAAGCTGGGAGGTTCATCCTCCATGTGAAGACTACATTTCTGCTCATACCCTTACTGATCTGCAAATGCACAAAAAAAAAAAAAAAAATTAACAGTAAAGCAACACACAAGTCTAACTAAAACACTTAAAATTTTAAACAATTTCATTGACTATGAACATGCAATGTTCATTATATGGTCAGCCTCCCATGAAGCCGCTTCGCTTTAAGTCCTACTTAGACTTGTCGCTATGATTCTCTTGTTCTCAAAGAAATTCTTCATTAACCTTAACCTTAGAATTATTCTTCAATTATTTTCCCTCCAAGGTAATGATTTAATCTCTAACCATTCAATTTAAATTCTTCTCTAATACTGGTTTTCAATGTCACTACCCCAAAGGTTGTACTTGCCATTGTATATGACTAATTCCATTTTGATTTCAATTTTCCAGAAACAGCTTCGCCAGAGTTAAATAATAGGATCCGATCTCCTGCCTAAAATTCCCTCCTCAAAATCTTTGATCATGTCATTTCTTTGTTCTATCTTTGTAAATTCTGGCATTATCATAGGCTTCATTTCTCAGCTCTTCCAATTCATTCAGTTAGAGTAATCTTTCTTCCTTAGCAGCCTTAAAATCAAAATTCAATTTCTTTATGGCCCACATAGCTTTGTATTCCAATTCAAGAGGGAGGTGACAAGGTTTACCAAAGACAATTTTGTATGGGGACATTCCAATGGGAGTTTTATATGCAGTTCTATAAGCCCACAATGCATCATCAAGCTTTAGAGACCAATATTTTATGCTGGAACTTACAGTTTTTTCAAGAATTTTCTTTATCTCCCTATTGGAAATTTCTGCTTGCCCATTTGTTTGAGGATGATAAGTCAAACTCATTATGTGTTTGATTCCATACCTACCCATGAGTTTCTCAAACACCTTGTTTTCAAAATGGCTCCCTCCATCACTTATGATAGTTCTGGGTGCCCTAAATCTACTCAAAATATTTCTCTCTAAGAATCCCACAACTGTATTAGCATCATTTTTAGGACAAGTTGTTGCTTCCACCCATTTGATACATAGTCCACAACTAGGAGTATGTACAGATTCTCAAATGAAGATAGAAAAGGCCCCATGAAATATATTCCCCACACATCAAAAAGTTTCACCACCAAGATACCTTGCAGGGGTATTTCATGTCTTATGCTGATACTTCCCATTCTCTGACATTGATCACTATTGTGTGACCAAAATACATATACAAATTTATGACACTATTACCAAAGGACTATTAACTAATCCCAGCAAGGTTAAGCACTAACTTGTCGGGACATCATACTATCATAAACTCAAAAACTTTTAGAGTAGAACGATTTAATTTATCGTTTTGGTCCGAATTCGTTAAGTGCAATGTGTCGACAAGTAATAAATGGATTTAAGTCCAAATATCGATCCCACGTAGATCCCAAGAATTTTTCATCAACTACCCCGACTACTCAAAATTAATACTCATTCGGGACCATAAATTGATATGTGGGTGTCCAAATGAAGCCGGGAAATTAACTAGTTCAAAGAGAATGAAACATTCTAAATAGATCAAATGAATAAAACAAATGAAGGAAAAAATAAATCTTACAAAGAAATGAATATCATCAGCTTATCGTAGGGAAGACACATCAAGAGAAACAACCATGTTGAACGATCAATTCCCGTAGCTCATATCGAATTAATTTCTCGACATCTCAAGTTTCAAAAACTGGTCTAAGGCAATTGTAGTACTGGATTCTCCACGCTCCATTACTTCGTTATCTTCTTCTTCCTGATTCTCTCACTCTTCACAAAGGGAACGAGATAACTTACTTTTAACAAGAACTTCCTTGCCGGTATTTTCTTTCAATACTTCATACCCATTTTATGGACTCCGCACACCTTAGCTCCCAAGTTACTCCACAAGGATATACAACTTCTAAATTACTCTTCCGAAATTAAAATGTATCAACCTTTCTCGATTAGGATCTCACTTAACACGGATTTGGCCTCTACTATCCGACCGAGGTGAAATTCGCTTGTTTAAATAGATAAGTCGCTCAACTCGTTTCACTTCAAGTGAGAAGAGGATTTATCTAAGTGAACTTATTAAAGCTCAAAGGACTTTAATAGCGTTAGTATACCTTCAAAGAAATGTACATTACTCCCGAGGATTGTCTTCCCGTGTCACCCGTGAGGACCTCCGAAATCAGAGTAATGACGCACTCTTAACCCGTATAGTAACCGATATTCGGGATCCAAAATCAATAAACCCATAATCCAAGTAAATTAAACCGAAAATGAACAAGATGTCGTAACACACAGAGTATTCACTCGACTACAACGTTTACTAAATGGAAAGTCGGGTTCCCACCATCGACCACACGATAAAGATCCTTCCGATCAAAAGAATAATCGCAATTAAATCGAAATAATCAAATCCTTAAATTTGTCCAACTTCGATGTAGACTGCAGTAATTTGAAAAGAAATTGAATTCGTGATTCACTTCAGAAATGACAACATTCAAACCCAAAGAAAATAATAAAACGAAAAAAATACAGACAAACATCCGCTCTAAAAATAAAGAAAGAAAAGAAAGAAAGAAAAGAAAAGAAAAGAAAAGAAAATAAAGTAGCCTAGCTACCTGCATCTCTCCTTTGATGCGCCTCCGACTCGCACTATTCCGGGTAGTCAGATTTATGTGGTTTTCCACTAGCCCTAATCCCATTGAGCAACTCATTTAGATTTCCTGTATACAGCCTGGGTTATCAAGCCCCAATACACTCCCGCCTCTCTGTCATGACATCGAACTCATGTCATGACAAAGGACTTAAAGTTCGGTGATCCCATGAACCGCCTGCTCTAAGGTCGCTACCACACCACGCCTATGCTTTTGCGGTGTTTCTGGATCGCATGGCGTCGCCACATCATGGCCTGGCCGCGACATCCATTCTATCCTTGCGCCTTCAATGGCTGTTCTCACGCCGCGGCGATCGATGCCGCGGGCATGGGCTCGTCTCCCACTCTTCCATCGGAAAGGTCATGATGTCGCCACCTCGCTTTTCTCTGTCGCGACATCAGCCTTAATGCCAGCGTGGATCGTGATCGGTTAGCGTGGATGTCATACCCTCGCTTCTCGCTCTAGAAGCATCATTCCTTTTAATTTCTACTCCTCCTTCAAACACGCTTCTAGATCAGGTTCTTCATGGGCGGCCAAAGATCAAATTCCCTTCACTTTCCCGATGTCACGACTTCGTGAATCGGATCGGTGCAGACTAATAACCTGCATCAATGACTCGCCGCTTCTTTTCATTTCTCGTCACAATTGACTGTAATCTTATTCCACTTATTTCGCATTTTTCATCGTTTTTTCTTCTTTCTTCCATTCTACCCGCTAATAACAAATGGGGCGAAGTTTTCTTCATATTTCGCAAAGTAATTGTCTCTTTTGATATGAAAATTTATGATCAAAATAGATGACTTTAAGCTCATCAAACTCCCCAAACTTAAAATTTTGTTTCGTCTCTCAAGCAAAGAAAAGAAAGATTTTGTTTTTTATCCTCAAACAAAAAGGACATTTTTCTGCTTTTTTTTCTTTTTTTTCTGCTTTGTTCAGCGGGTATTCAATTTAATTGAAATACAATGTGGCGCATCATTTTCTCAGATATCTAGCTTCAAGTCCGGGCCTGCGTTAGTTTCTACTTTCATAGTGATACAAAACTAAACTTGAAATTGTTTTGCCAAACAACATAATCATTAGATCCCCGCTTGAATAACAGATTATTTTCCTTTCTCATTTTCTATACTGAGTCAATTAAATTCCTAAAGTCCTCACCATTTTGATTGTTTCCATATTTCCAAATTCCATAAGTTTGTTGCGCTGATCTCCACTAATGTAGGTGGATTTCGCCTTCAAGATCAATCGCCCTTGGGCTTATATTGTTAGGGCTTGGGTAATGGGTAGATGGAAGGAATTTTAGGTTAAGATTACCCCGACCCTTTTCTCCTTTTCTCGCTCTCTTTCTTTCTTATAGTTTCTCTAATAAACTCTAAGCTTCATGTTCGGGACATCTCTTTGATCTCTCTTCAATTCAGAATCAGATGCCTCTATTTTCACTTGTAATTTCACTGGGAATTTTTCCTTTGTTTCAGTTACCATTTAAGGATAGTGCAATGTTTTAACTTTTAGGCTTTCTAACACTCTTAGCGAACTTTGGTTAGTAGCTCCCATACCGTATGGCATTAGTGGTACTGTGTGTCAAACACCCTAAGAACTTAATTGCTCAAGAGAGTTAGGCCACAAGATAAACTTTATCCTTTAGTAAGCGTTCTTTCATTGCATTTTCATTTTTTGTCTTTTTCTTTCATTCCTTTTGAGTTCTCGAAAAATATATACTCCCCCAAACTTCATTTCTTACTCTCCTCGGATTCCCGGCAATCATAGGTTCTTAATGTGGAGGATTGATTTCTTAGAATGGGTTGGGGTTTCCATTGGTTATTTTTAAAAAATAAGCTTGTTGGTTCAATTTCTGGAACTAAGGTATATGCATCAGCATATAAGTAGGGATGGCTAAAATGGCTC
This sequence comes from Tetrastigma voinierianum, assembly GCA_016808115.1. Lineage (NCBI taxonomy): Eukaryota > Viridiplantae > Streptophyta > Magnoliopsida > Vitales > Vitaceae > Tetrastigma > Tetrastigma voinierianum. The sequence continues at coordinate 4,322,529 of JAEQBH010000911.1, read as the reverse complement.
AAACTATCCAAGAATGTTCAGATTATCTCTTTTTGTCACCGACACGAGGATTTCGCCTCAACCAATAATCTAATAAATTTAGAATTTGGTTTGAAATAAATATGGATTTAACTATAGGGAAGTACCTTGACTCATTTTGTTTGTGAGTATATTTAAATTAATTGATATTCAACAGGTTCCTTGGATCGATTGTTCATACCACAACTCAAAATATGTTTTGTTCCCTTTTGTATTACTTTCCTCAATTCCGACTCTATCGCTTAGATATAAGTAATTTTTGCACTCTCAGGTTTCAATTAAATCAGACTAGCCTTTGGTCCCTGCCTCGTATTTTCACCATTCCTAATCTAATCAGTCTATCTAATTCAGCGCCATTCCATCTTAGCGCTTTTATTCGGGAACTAATTTCTACTTTAATGTCCTAATCATGCATCTTCCAAAGAACACAATATTGAAACTAACAAATTCAAATATGGGAAGGATTTAAGATGACAAAAATTCAATTCAAGTTTCATTTTATTTCCGATTCAATTGCAACCTACTAGAACTACAAAGATAGAAAAGGAGGATTGAAACTTGAATGGATAGGTCTATTTTTTCTTTTTGCTCATGAAAGTATAGATGTCCTGGGATCCAGTCAAGAGGTCCTAATCAGGGTCGACCCTAGAATCTTTACTTATTCTCCTCTGTCCTCGCTTTCTTTGCTCCACCGCTTCCTATGCCAATTCATTTGAGATCCATTTGTTCGCCCATCCCGTCTCCATTCCCAAGTGTGTGTTCATGTTTTTCCCATTTCACTACGACCTCCAAGAATTTTTGACAGGTTGTTGCCGATCAAGTCCGCATTCTCTAGGCCACATCTTCCTCCCGAATGCACGCTTTCCATCTAACACCTTGTCTCTCCCTTCCATCTTTGTCTCAAAATCTTTCACTGTGGACATGTAAAGAAATTTAAATCCATTGATGTTCTCCCTTGTCTCGCTTCTTCCCTGCTTCGCATCCCTTTCCTTCGTGATTCCCAAGAGCCGACTGGCTCGTTAACTTGATTGTCAGAGAATGCCTCGTGGATCGAACTTCACCTTTCTTATCAGATCTTTATCCCTTGTTTCCATTTCCTTTCAAGTTTTCCTTGCTGCCGGAGTACCTCCTTCTACATCCGCTCTTCCTTCCTTTTCAGCCTGGGCTCCCATTCCTCGTTCCCCTTTTCAGCAACCTCACTTCAAACCTTTCTTCTCTTCTCTCTCGTAGTTCTTCCCATTCTTGATCTCTCTTCTTTTAGTTCTTCATGACTTCCTCCCTCGAACTCTCGCTGCAACCTCCACTCCTTTTCCTTGCCTCCATCTTGTTTTGCAATGGAGAGAAGCATTTCCATGATTGCCCTGCTCTCAGGTTCTCTAGAACTTTCTCCCTTTTCTTTGAATGTTCTACCTGTATGGGAGGAGAACTAGCCAAAGGGGAAGAGAAATCTACCGGGGCTTCTTTCATCCCGCCCGCAGTTGTCTCCAAGTAAATGGGAAATTATTAACATCCGAGGAGCTCGTGGTTCACTTCTTCTTTCTCAGCTTGAACTCTTTCTCCCGTTTTTAATCTAAGACTCCTTTTTCTTCTTGGTTTTCGGTCCTTTTACTCACTCTCAATAAGAGTGGTGATGCTGGCCGAACTTCTTCTTCTCGTCTCCCAATCCCCTCACCCAGCCTCAAACACAAGATTGTAACTGGCATCGCGAGGGATCACTCCTTTGCTTCCTTCGTGGTACCCTCATTATCGAATTTTCTATTATCGTCTTATATTGATCTTATATCCCTTAGAATAGCTGGTGATAGCATGACCGCTCCCCGTTCCTCACTGTGCTCGGGGGGTGTCTCGAGAACCAAAATGCAGGCTAGAAATAATCCATACCTAGCCTCCCCTGCGCCGAGGCTTCCCCGTCTCAGTAGTTTTGGGTCCTCCTTTCCCGCCCCGCCGAGCCTTCCCGTCTGGTGAGTTTTTCGCAATCTCTTCAATCCGGTTTTCTAGAGCTTTTGAATTTTGACCCATGCTTCAGGTCCTGCCATTTCATAAACTCGATTAATGGCCTCGTGGTCTATACTAAGACCCACACTCCTCCTCCGACGATACAGATTTGGTCCTTTCTCCCTACCAAATTCCGGCAGAACTCCCCACATCACGTGATACCCTCGCTTCTTCGATGTGCGCAGAGGGTTTCCAACCTCTTTCTTTATCACTTCGAAAGGGGCGATAGTGGTTTTGAATCGCCTTTTATGCTACAAACCCTTCCGCATGTTGTTTCCCTCCAAATAGAAGGTCCCTCGACACAAAATCTTCTCATTTCTTTCTTTTCTCATATTTTTTTCTAATTTTTAGTGCTTTCCTCAGAACCGTTGGTCCTCCGATGCTTCAGTGTTCTTTCATTCGCTCTTCCCGCGATTCTCTCTTCTCGACGCACGTTTTTCCATGAATCCTTCTCGGGTTAGGGCCGAGGCTGATGGCTCGCCATTCGAGAAGAAGGAAAATTTCAAGATTTTGGGACCTGTGGTTTTCAGGGGTTTAAAATCGTAGGGGAGAATGAACTGCCTCCCTGAATGGAGAGTGAAAATTGGGAAAAAGTACTCCAACCGCTGCAATTCAATCAAAGTTTATGAGCCTAATGATTATTTCATTTATTTCACATGTCGCCAGACACTTAATGCCACCTTAAAACAAGGATGTTGTCATTAGGGCAACTCCTGAAAATTTCCTAAACCGGGCAACATTTCCCAATTTGTTGCATCAAGTTAATTTTTCACACCTTCTCAACCCTTGGTCGTGACAAGCCATCCCTCGTCAGGAAAGCATATATGTCCTCTATTGTTATGATGTCACACAACTTCTTTTTAAAGGAAGTTCTCTTGTCGCGACTTCAAATTCTTTGGGCCTACTGTTCATAGAGTCTTTTCATTCCTTAGATACTCTAAACTCTTCAACATCAAATGAATCAATTTCACACAAAGAATTCACACATGTACTAAATTCACTTTCTACATAATTTTATATAGGGAGAAAAATGCTTCCTTTTCCTCAGATTCCTCCAAGGAGTTGTTGAAGTTATCCCGCACCGTCTTCCCTCCTTCCTGCATTCTTGCTCACGCTTAACCTCGCAATACCGATGCACTGATTACATCAAACTAAAACAAAGTCCTCAGATAATCGGCTAATAAATCAACACGACTCTAACTAAAATTCATATAGAAATAGAAATTTACTTGGTGGGTCGCCTCCCATCACCGCCAGCTTCGAAATCCTTAAATTGACTTGTTGTTATGTCTTCTTCTTCTTTTGTAGATCCGCCAAGCTTCCTCATTCCTTCCTCTCTACTTAAATAGTGCTTAAGTCTTTGTCCATTTACTCTCGGAATTCTTCTCCAAGACTGCCTTAATGTCACCGCTTCCAAATGTATCGCTTGACACCACTGTAAAGTGTCCACCCTATTTGATTTTAACTTCCCCGGAAACAACTTCAGCCTAGAATTAAACAAGAGAACTTTTCCCCCCGCTCTAACTCCTTCCTAGGATCCTTTGATCATGCTTACTTTGTCTTATCCTTGTAGATGGTAGCATTATCATAGGCTTCTATTTCTCAGCTCTTCCAATCTGCATGCTTGTAGCAATCTCTTCCTTTTGTTAGCTTTGAACCGGTTCAACTTTTCATGGGCCCACATTGCCTTGTATTCTAATTCCGCAGGTAGTGACATGGTTTCTCCTAACATGTACCCCAGATGGGACATTCCAATGGGAGTCTTCAGATGCAAACCCAAGCCCACAAAGGCATCATCAAGTCTGAAGACCAACTCTTCCCCGTTGACTCACCGCTTTCAAGTATTCTTTAATCTCCTCATTGAAACTTATGTCATTCACTGTCTCAGGATGATAACAGGCTTAATCACTCATTACATGTTTGATCCCATACTGGCCATGAGTTTTGCAAATATCTTGTTTGCAAATGGCTTCCCATCACTGATGATACCCGGGTGTGTTCCAAATCTACTCAAAATATTCTTGCAGTTAAGCTCATAAATCAGATAGCATCATTTCTAGAATACATCGTCTCCACCCATTTGGAACGTGAATCAATCAAGCAGTGATGTGTAATGTATTCTCAAATGATATGAATGGTCCCATAAAATCCATCCCCATACATCAAATAATCGCACTACCAAAATACTTAGGGGCATTTCATTTCGTCGATATTTCCAATCTTCCGCATCCTGTTTACATAATCCTCGACCCATTCCAAGACACCTATGAAAGCGTGGGCCAATAAAATCCAGGGATTGGAGTATTTTACGAAATGCTCTTCTCCTCGAAAAGTGCTCCTCATAAGGTGATGTATTTGCATTCATCCGTAATTCTTTTCCTTTGCTCATTTTCTCTCGCACACATTTTCTTATTATCATCAAGACTTTAAATAAAAGTGGATCATCCCAAATATAATACCCACGTCGGGTCGAAGCTCTTCTCTCTTCGTTGGGAAGTGAATCTCGAAGGAATCCACTCCACAAGCTAAATACCACAATGCTCCGCATACCATGGAAGTCGATGTGAAAACCTAAACAGCTTGCCTCTATCCGGGAAATTCCCTCAAGCACATTACCTCCTCCTTCGGTGCTTCTTTCACTCTTGACAAGTGACTGTAGCTATCACATTGTCACATCCCTTTTATCCTTGATTTCCAAATCAAACTCCCGCAACAAGAAACTCCAATCTTATCAATCTCGCTTACCTTCCCGACATCAAGTATCTGGACATTCTACGATCACAGGAATCACCACATGGGATCCCAAATGTATCATTTAAATTTTTCACAAATACTATAGCTAGCATCTCCTTTCGGGCCATATTTGAGAAGTCTTCTTGCAGGCTTCAATTGGGTTTTACGCCTACAAGATAAGATACGCCCCCGAATATTCTTTCTTTCTTCGCCCCAACACAGCCTCCCATGGCAAAACTACTGCATCACACATTATTTCAAATCCCTCATCCAGACTGCGCAACCATTATAGGTGCTTCAGACTAATCCGATTTTGATTTCTTCAAAAGCATCCTCGCGTGAGCTACTCAAAATCAACCTCGTGAGCCTTTCCGGGGACCGTGATAGTGGTCTAGCTTATTTTCGAAAAGTCTTTATGAATCTCCCGTGAAATCCAAAGTATGCTCCTAAGAAGCTTCTACCCTTTTACCGTGGTAGGTCAGGCAAGAGTTTTGATAATGGGATAATTGATCGTCTACTTCTACCCCAGCGCGTAAATTTTACGCCCAAGAACAATACCTTCCAATACCATAAAATGGCATTTTCCCAATTCAATGCTAAATCGCTTGTCTTGGCATCTTTGATGATCAAGCTCTGCATTGTTTAAACATTGATCAAAGTCGGATCCACACACGTGAAGTCATCCATGAAAATTTCCATCACTTCTTCAACCAACCAGAATATACATCATACACCTCGAATGTAGTCGAGGATTATGACAGCCCAAATGGCATCCTCTCTAAGGCAAAGGTACCATAGGGCATGTGAATGTGGTCTTCGATCCTCGTGTGCAATTGCGACCGATTGGTGATCCTCGAAAGTAATCCAAAAAACAAAAGGATGTTCCTACTAACCCGCCCAACATCCTCGATCAATGTCGAAAGGCAGTGGGAAATGATCTTTTCTCGTCGCTTATCTAACTCGTAATCAATAGCATACCCTCCATCCTCGTCACTGCTCTTGTTGGAATCAATTCATTTTTTCTCTATCATGAAGGTGAATCCACCCTTGAACCACAATGGATCGGACTCACCCAAGGACTATCCGAGATCGCATAGGATGAAACCAGATTTAGCAAATTGAGTACCTCTTCTTGACTACTTCATTACTGATCTCGCCCCTTTGATGTTCCCAGTGTCGCCTGTTTCTTCCCAAATATGGACTAGGCATGCAACATTTTGGATCGACACCTTCAATTCTTCAATGGACCAAGCTTATAGACTCTTTATGTTTTTCTAAGACCAGAATTGGCGTTCCTCCTACATTTTCACTACCAGTGAGATAATCACCGGTTTTCCTCAAGTGTCTGGCAGCAATATACTTCAAATGACTGGCAGCTTCTAACATGCCTCCCTTCTTCACCGGTTTCTTTTTGAAATTTCCTCCTTTTCATTACTCCCTCTTGTTCATCTCTTCTTCACTATGCTCATCACATAGCTTTTATATAATGTTCCTGTAAGTGAATAATCATAATCATCTTCGAAGATACTCGGAACAATCTCTTTTCATTGATAAAAATTTGATCATTACAATCATTTTGAACATCAAAATGAGGTTATGTACTTCATCAACTACATTGAAATTTTCTCTGCCTATTTCATATTCTCAGATGCCCTGATCAAGTTGAAAGCAAGAAATTTTCTTCCTAACCTCAAGGTAGAGAACTCCTTTGCATACCGACTGTGAGCACCCTGGGTGCGAGCTTTGAATGGTCTTCCAAATGGGAGCAAGTACTGCGTAGTCTTCCTCCATGTCTAGAATGATGAAATCCACTGAAAACAAATTCTCCCAACAAAGGACTAAGACATCTTCCAAGACTCCTTCCTATTTACCATCGACCGTTCGCCATTTGAAGAGTAATGGTGGTAGGAAGTAACCCCCAAAATCTTAATTGTTTGGCAAACAAAGAGGCATCAAGTTGACACAGTTCTAGTTTACGTAGAGCTTCGATTTCCAACCTCTTCTATTACATGAAGAACTGTAAAACTCCCCTGATCTTTCAATTTTTTTGGCAATTTTTTTCATCAAGGCACCATAATAAAGTGAGATCGCAATCCTCTTCACATCTTTCTTCGTCGTAATGTCTTAATGAATTTTATTTAGTGCATCCGAGTCACTACTTTAAAAGAAAGCGGCATATCGATTCCTAGCTTCTCGGAAGGTTTTCAAAATTTAAATAAATTGTCTTTCAGTTTCAACATTTCTCGCAGTCACAAGTGGAAAGGCACGTGTGTCTAGAGCCTCGATGCTGTCCCACCCACTTTCCTTCTTTTTCTCCGCTTCCTTTTCTCAAGCCGTTTTTTCCTCGTCAGCCGTCATTTTTTTCTTTCATCATTCTAACTCCTTCCCACTTCGCCTGTGGGACAAAATGCGCCTGGGATTTTTCGTGTCGCTTGGGGAAGGCATCTTCTTCCGTTCAGGTTGGGGCCAACACTCTACTTGAGTCTCCGTGTTTTTAAGTGAGCATTGGCAGGTGGCCTCGGGAAATTGAAAATTGGTAGCAAGCTGCTCCCACCCTCGCGAACTCGTCAATACGGAGGTTCAACAATTTCTTATTATCCCCATGAACCGCAAAGATCTCTTAAAAGATAGGCCTCCCTCCGACCTCGTATTCGCTCCTGTGGTACTCATTTCTCATCACAACTGCAGTCGCCATAACTCCAGGGTTCTCAGACGGCTCTGGGCCTCGCAAGCCTCCACCATAAGGAGAAGTTCTCACGGTTCCTCAATCCCTTGACAGATAATGTCAGGTTAGTACTGGGTTTGAAATGAAGCCGGGCTCACCCAAATACTTAACCTCTCCAAAGATCATAAATTGTCTATCCGTCGCTCTCTCGCACTTCCTTCACACTCTCTTCGACCGTCTCCTATCTCGTGGGCAAAGTAGAAGGTCTTCTTTCTCGCTTGTCCATTCGATGGCACGGCACCCAACTTTGCCCCATGGCCGCCATTCGTCAGCCTCCTTGACCCTCTTTCTCTGAGTTTCCTCTCTGAAACTCAAGGAGTTTTCATATTGCATTCCGCCGTGTCCTCGATCGATCCCTAGCTTCCCCACATTTTTATGCTTGAATGTCCCGCAAAGATGAAGTAACAATGATTCCTTTTGATATACTCATTTAAGGCATGATATACAATGTCCATTCAGCCCTCGTTATCCCATGCATCGATATCTTTTCAAAGAATCATTAATCTTTCCCAAGCCAATGACTTTCATCTTCTCCTCATTGAACACTATGATCTCTCTCCTTCTCTCTGAGGCGCAGTGATCTGCAGCGACCATGATAAGTAAAGGCTCTACCAGCCTCCTCTCCTCAACCCACCGTGGCAGGCCAACAATCTTATATGGTAAAAGACTCGCACTATATGAATGCTGTATCCCCTTAGAGAGAACTGAACGATGCGCGAATGACTTCCGGGTCTAACCCCATTTAATTTCATCAGATAGCCATCCCGAAATCTTCCTGTATAGCTCGTTTGGGTCCTCATACTGGGCTGGCAGAACCGATGTCAGCCAACCATCAGACGAGCTGGCTTCGCTTCAAAATTATCGCCTCTAACCCTGTGTCAGTTCGACGCAGAGTATTCATCCTGACAATTTTGTTTCGTAAGTCTTCCATCATCTCGTGATCTAGCCCTCCTGACCGCTTCTCTATGCTCGCCATTCGTTCCCCGTCTTTCATCCACACAAGGGAGCTTTCCGCCTCTTTATCTTCCCCAAGCTTCGAAGTGTTTTCACTCCAGATCCACGGGAATCAGATCCGTATTCTGGCTTCCTATGTACAAAATTTGTCTCAAAATAAAATGATACTAACATTAACAGATTATCCGTCAGCCTAAATATTTTCAATTTGGTTTGTTAAAGGTCACAATAAAGAGTCACCGCTGAAACGCTATTTTTGTTCTTTTTCTTTTAAAATGTCCAAATTAGTATTTACTTTTATTCAATATTTACTACTAAACCTTCGATCCTCAAGAATCCAGCGCCATAAATCAAGGTCGCGGTGACCAAATATTATTATATTGAAACATATATTCATACTACACCATTAACTAATCCCGGTGCAAATGTCACACCAACTTGTTGACACTCACATCATCATGCAACTTTAAAAATCTTTTGTGAAAAACTACTAATTTTATTGGTTTCGTCCGAAATTCTCGCAAGTGCCAGGCCCACAAGTACAAATGGATTTAAGTCCAGATATCGATCCCACAAGAGATCTCAAGAATTTTTCATCAACTACCCCGACTACTGAAAATTAATAATATCATTGACCATAATTGATATGGGTGTCCAAAGATGAAAGCCGGGAAATTAACTAGTTCAGCAGAAATGAATATCTCAATGTGATCAAAATAAAACAAATGAAGGAAAATAAATTCTACAAAAGAAATGAATAATCGAACAGCTTATCGAGGGAAGACACATCAACAAGAAACAATATAGTTGGAAAGACTAATTCCCTGTATTCAATTGAATTTAATTTCGACACCCCAAAAGTTTGCAATCGTCCATACAATTGTAAGTAAGTGTACCGGATCTCTCCACGCTCCACATTGCTATCTTCTTCCGACATTCTCGAATTACGGTGGAACGAGATAACTACTTTAACAAGAACCCTTGCTTGGCATTTTCTTTTCGCAATACTTCATACCCATTTTATGGACCTGCACACCCTAGCCCCAAGTTATCTGGCCAAGCAAGGATATAACTTCCAAATTATTTCCTCTCGAAATTAAAATACCAACCCTTTCCTTGATTAGATCTCACAATACTTCGGATTGGCCTCACTATCCGAATTGAGGTGAAATCTCTACTTGTTTAAATAGATAAGTCATTCAACTCGTTCTTGAATTCAAGTGAGAAGAGGATTTATCTAAGTGAACTTACAAAGCTCAAAGGATCCCTAATAGCAAGTCAGTATACCTTCAAAGAAATGTACATTACTCCCGAGTTGTCTTCCTGTGTCCCTTTCGGAGGACCTCCTTGAATCGGAGTAATGGCCTTGATTCTTACTTGGTATAATGGCCCGATATTCAGATCCAAATCAATAAACCCATAATGCAGTAAATTCGTGGCAAGAATGAACAAGATCTTGCAAATTACTACAGGAAGGTCAGTCGACTACAAACGTTTACTAAATGGGTGGGTTCCTCAATTCTTGAATCACCGCGAGGCGGCATCGCCCGATCAAAAGAATAGCGCAATTGGCGAAATGCTCGAATCGAAATTTGTCTGAACTTGATGCATTCAGTGTAATTTGAAAAGAAATTGGATGCATTCAACCGAGTAAAACGATAACATTCAGATCCAAAGAAAAATAATAAAAAAAAAAAAATACGAGACAAACATCTGCTCTAAAATAAAGAAAAGAAAAGAAAGAAAGAAAAGAAAAGAAAAGAAAAGAAAATAAAAGTGAAGCCTAGGCTACCCAGATCTCTCCTTTGATGCGCTTGGAAAAAACATTTACTGTGCAGGTAAATGCGTGTTATAGGGTTTTTCGGTTGGGCCCAATCGATATAACTTTCTTTGTGGATTTCCCGAGTAGCCAGGCCCGATTCGCATCGATTCGCGACCTCGAGTTCTCTTGTCGCGACATCGAACTCATGTCGCGACATTGACTTAATGTTACGCATCCCACATGAACTGAGTGCGTTCATGTTGTCCGCGACACCCACGCTATGCTTTGCGAGTTTAGGTTGATCGCTTGCGTGTATGGCGACATCATGGCCTTGTCGCGACATCCATTCCTGGTCCTTTGCGGTCTTCAATGGTTGTTCACGATGTCGCGACATCGAGGATGTTATCGCGACATGGGCTCAGTCTCGCACCCTTCCGCGGTTTGTCATGATGCTCCGGCGACCTCAGTTTTCTTATCGCGACATCACTTAATCTTTGCTTTGTAGAGGCGCGCTTCCGGTTGTTTTTATGCTCCGCGACCTCAGTTTTACTGTCAGCGACATCATTCCTTTAATTCTGCTCCTCAGCCCATTTGCCTAAACCCATGTTCCTGCGTGACGACCTCAATTCCTTCACTTTCACGATGTCACGACTTCAAGCGGTATGCGAACCTGGCTTGCATCAGCTTACTTGATTCTTTTCATTTACGCTCTGCGATTAATTTGCACTTTTATTCCACTTATTTCTGCATTTTTTTACTGCTTTTTCTTCTTTCTTCCATTCTACCTGCTAATAACAAATAGGTGAGTTTCTTCATATTTCTGCAAAGTAATTGTCTCTTTTGATATGAAAATTAGCGAGAAAATGGACTAAAATAGATGACTTTTAAGCTCATCAATCCTGAGTTTTACCCATTAGTAATCTTTGAATATGGTAGGCGATAAAACCTTATTGGAGAATTTTATGGGTTGTTTTGTCTCCTACAAAATGTCCCCCATATGGTGATGCATGACATTCATATAGAATTATGCCTTGTTCACTTTTTGGCACACACCTCCTAATTATCATATCAGCTCCTCTTTTGCATAATAGTGGGTCATCCCATATATAGAATCTTTGTCAATCCTTAACTTCTTTCTCTGCTGGTAACTGAATTTTGGTGGCATAACTCCAAAAGCTAGAAAATTTACAATGTCAGCATACCAGGGTAATTAGAATGACAACTGGAATAACTGCTCATCTGGAAAGTTTTCTGTTAATTCAGTCCCATTTTCCTTTTACAGTAGTCTTTTCAACTCTTGACAGGTGATCAGCTATCACATTGTCACTACCTTTCTTATCCTTGATCTCCAGATCAAATTCCTGCAATAACAATACCCATCTGATCAGTCTTAGCTTAGCTTAGCTTCTTTCGTTGTCATCGAATGTTAATTGCATCATGATCAGTATGGATAATGACATGGGATCCCAATATATAGGGCCTGAATTTTTCACATGCAAATACCATGGCTAACATCTCTTTTTCAGTTGTAGAGTAGTTCTCTTAAGCTTCATTGAAGGTTTTGCTGGCATACTATATGGTTCTAAACATCTTGTCAGTTTTGTCGATAAAACTCCCGAAATAGTCACTAGCATCACATAATCTCAAATTCCTTATTCAATGCGGTTTGGCCATAATGGGAGCTTGACTAATCTGGATCTAATTTCTTGAATGAAGATTAGTAGGATTCATCAAAAGAAATTAAACTTAGTATCCTTTTCCAATAGTCTACATAATGGTCTTGCAATTTTTGAGAAGTTCGTGATGAATCTTCTATAAAAGCCAGCATGTCCTAATAAACTTCTTATTCCCTTGACTATCGTAAGTGGAAAAAGAGTCTTTATGATGGAAACTTTTGCTTGATCCACTTCTAGCCCTGCTGCAGAAATTATGTGCCTAAGGACAATGCCTTATGTTATCATAAAATGGCATTTTTCCCAATTCAAAGCTAAATTCTTGTCCTAGCACCTCTGAAGTACTGTTCCCAAATTTTGCAGGCACTGCTCAAAAATGGATCCATAGACTGTGAAGTCATCCATGAATATCTCCATAACCTCCTCTGCCAAATCTGCGAACATAGACATCATGCATCTTTTAATGTATCAAGAGCATTGCATAGCCCAAATGGCATTCTTCTAAAAGCAAAGGTACCATAAGGGCATGTGAAAGTAGTTTTCTCCTGGTCCTCAAGTGTAATAGCAATTTGGTTATATCCAGAATACCTATCAAGAAAAAAGAAATGAGGGTGTCCTGCCAGTCTATCCAACATCTAATCAATGAAAGGTAGAGGAAAATGATCTTTCCTGGTTGCAGTATTTAATTTTCTGTAATCTATACACACCCTCTATCCTGTCACAGTTCTTGTAGGAATTAGTTCATTCCTTTCATTTCTGATCCCAGTGAATCCACCCTTCTTAGGAACCACATGAACTGGGCTCGCCACAATTTGTCGATATGACACTTCCCCTTAGCTACAGCATCCTTCATCTTTGGATTATTCTTTGGTGTTTGATTAAAAGTTTTTACATTATCTTCTAGCAGGATTTGTGCATGCGAATGGGAGGCGATACCTTTGAGATCTTCAATTGACGAGTAATTGCTTCCTTGCTTATTTCCTTAGAATCTTTAACGACTTTTGTTCTTACATCCTCGAGTTAATGCGGTATTATAATCCACTTTGGTTTGCCTTTCTAGCTCTAAAAAGCATACTTCAGGTAATAGAGCAATTCTTTCAATGTCAACCCTTCTGTACTTGTTTCTTGCTCAGTTGTTTCGTTTCCTTACTACATGATTTTTCTTGACTGTTTTCAATCAAACTCAAGATTGTTTCTATGTATTTCAAACTGGAATGCAGTAATTAATATTCAACACTCTTAAGATACTAGAAATTCATCTCATTTTCATTGATAGAGTGCTGGATATTACAATCACCTGATTCGATTAGTGATGGGACTAATGTTATCTCTGACCATACAATTTTCCTCATCAACAGCATCAATTTATTGCCTAAGCTTTTGTTGAGGTTACGAAGTGCACTACTTCATTTCAAGAATGGCTCGCCCCTTTTGTACATGTCGTCAGGCAGCTCCGGTTTGCTAGAAGGGTCTTCCTAACAACAAAGGAACCTGTGTGTCCTCTTCCATTTTCATGACAAAAAAATCCACAGGGAAAATGAATTGCCATTCCTTGACCAGTAAATCCTCAAGGACTCCTTCTGGTTATGCCATTAACCTATCAGCCATTTGCAGTGTAATTGTTATTGGAGTAAGTTCCCCCAAACTCAACCTTTGTACAACTGATAAGGGTATCAAGTTGATGTTGGCACCTGAGTCACACAAAGCTTTCTTAAATTCATATTTCCCAATAGTGCAGGGAATGATAAAGCTATCAAGGTCTTTCATCTTAGCTGGTAGACTCTTCTGAATAATTGCACTACATGTTGTAGTTAGACTCACCACTCCTTCCTCAGCAATTTTCTTCTTTTTTCTCAGTATATCCTTCAGGAATTTTGCATAGTTTGGCATTTGAGTTATAGCATCTACAAAGGGAATGTTAATTTATATCTTCTTGACAATATCCGAGAATTTAGAAAATTGTTCCTCCTTCTTTGTCTTCTGAAGTCTTTGTGGGAAAGGAACTGCAGTCATGTAGGCTTGAACCTTCTCTCTCTGTTTTTGTTCACAGTTTTCTCCATCTTTGCTTTCGGTATGAACTTTATTTCGATTTAACGATCCACTCTAAATTGTTCTCTATCTTCTTCTCGATTTCTTTCACTTCTTCTTACTTTCGAGCCTTTCTTTGCTTTTACGCTCTGTTTATTTGCTCACTTCATGCCACTCCTCAATTGAACTGCCATAAAATCTCTTGGATTCTTCTGGATGTCACTAGGGAAGGCATCCTTAGTCTTGTTTTGCAAGGTTAAGGCCAGCTTCCCAACCTGTGTTTCCAAGTTCTTGAGTGAAGCATTAGTGTTTGCTTGAAAATTTTGTGTGTTGGATTTAAAAGTTTCCAACTCAGCAAATTTCTATTCATGGAGGTTTAGCAGTAATTTATTGTCCCCTATGAACTGCAGCATTTGCTCCTCAAAGGACTAAGTCCTCTTTTGACTTTGATATTCATTTCTATTCTCTCCTTGTTGTTGTTGTTGTTGGAACCTTGGTGGATTATACCCTTGCTAAAAATTATGCCCTGTCTTAGGCCCTGTGACGCTCCTCCACCATATGAGAAGTTCTCATGGCTCCTCAGTGCTGGTGTATAGTGTGTAGGCAAGTTGGGTTAGGCTTGAAATGGTAGCTTCTCTGTTCATTCAAATACTTGGCCTCCTCAACTTGATAGGGATCCTCATCAATTGGTCCCTCAACACTTCTTCTGGTTCCATATCTTTCCACTACTCCAATTTCATGAGCAGAGTGCATTCTTTTCTCTTGATTCCCCAACCTGTGCATTATTGCATCAAGTTTTGCTTCCATAGCAATCATTTTATTTAACTTCAATGACACTCCTTTTACATTTGTTGTTCCTTTGAAGAATCAAATCACGACTTTCATGTTGCATTTAGCCAAGTCTTCTATCAACTGCCTTGCCTCATCTGCATTTTTTTTGCTTAAATGCCCCACAGCAAGCTGCATCTATTATACCCTTAGAGGTATCATTCAAGGAGTGGTAGATAATATCCATTTGGATCTTCAGATCTATGCCATGAATAGGACACCTCTTTAACAGCCTTGTGCCTTTCGCGGTGTAAGCTTTCATCCCTCTGTTGAACAATTATCTCTTTCTTCTTTTAGATGGGGAGGGATGGGGGAAAAGAAAAATCTGAGTAAGCCTCCACCAGCTCTTCCCAGAGTGATGACTAGGCCGTATAGCGATGGTTAAACCATGTGGCTGCAATATCTCTCAAAGAGAAAGGAAAGAGTTGTAGCTTGATCACCTCTGGTCTCACACCATTTAGTTTAACTGTGTTGGCCATCCTAAGGAATCTGCCCATGTGCTCATTAGGATCTTCGGTAGGATGGCCTATAAATTGATTCTACTGCACCATGGTGATCAATGCTGGTTTCAGCTCAAAATTGTCAGCCTCTATAGCAGGTTGTCTAACTGCTGAATATTCTTCTTAGATAACTGGTCTCTAGAAATCCTCCATTGTATCTTGCATCGGAGGCCTTTCTGTTGTTGTTTCTTGATCAACTGTCTAACCCATTCTTTCATCTTCCATAATTGTTGTTTACGCGCCCGACCTTCCTTAAGTTATAATGTTCTTTCAATTCAGTATCTGGAAACGAGATCTCATTCGGCTTCGGTCATTAAATAACTACGAAATGAAATATCTTGAGATTAAATGGAATCAGTTGTATTGAAAATCATATATCCTTTAAGCTCTAAAGATCAATAACATGCGACCTTCTTTGTCAAAAGCTGTTTTGTGAATTTCTTTTATAAAATAAAGAAAAAATGTTCAAATTAGCATTTATCTCTTTTGTCGAATATTGGTTTGTCAAATCCTTTTTCAATCCACAAACAAGCGGTGCCGTAAAACTTGTTTATGCACGCCAGATATGTAGACTAATCCCTTCAATTTTATACCTCTCTTGGAACCTTACAATTCCCGCAATTGTACAAAAATTGGAGTTAAATTGTTTAAAAATTAGAAATGGTTTATGTTCTTGAAATTATAAAATGGGTTTTAATCTAGACAACACATAAGTGCACAAGTCACCTGGTAGTAAAAAAAAAAGGATGTAAGTCCAGATATCATTCCCTCAGAGATTGAAAAGAATTTTAAAATCAACTACCTGATGAGTCAAAAACTCATTGAATTTTTAGTCCATTTTTCTGATTTTTCTTACAATATAATTGCCTATTTTATGCGAAATATACGATTTACCAAATTTATATTTTGCAGAAATTTAAAGCAGAAGTGAAAATTCTAGCAAAAATCAGAAGTGAAAACATATCAAGGGCCTAGTAGGTCGTGACAGAGAATCAAGGTCACGACCAAAAGTGATGGCAAAGCAAACAAAAAAGCATTGCACGACATAAGAGAACTTCAACGAGACGAGGCGGGAGAACCGAAGATAATGTCGCGACCGTTTTGAGTCGCGGCCAAAAAAATAATTTGAATGGACTTGCAATGTCTCTCCTAGACAATTCCAAGTTGTGAATAAAATATAAGTTGGAGACTTCAATCAAGGTCGTGACCTGGAATTTATGTCACGACAATAAGGAGTTGTACAGTTAAAAATGTTGTGACCAAGAAGTGAGGTTGCGACAGGAGGGGCAAAATTGAAGTCGCGACATAAATTTCAGACAGGAAGGAAATGATTAGTTCGTGACCTAAATTTCACGTTGCGACAAGGCAATGAAAAGACAAAACAATTTTAAGTCGCAACATGAAGGAGTTGGGACCCGAGGATGGAGTGGGCGACCGCGAAATGAGGTCGCGACATAAATCACGGTAGAAAAATCACGGTAAGTCGACATCCGATGAAGTCGCGACATATATTCCAAAACAAAGCAAAAATAGTGAAGTCGCGACCAAAAATAGAAAAAGTGAAGGGAACTATTGAGACTTAGAAATGAGGTTGCGACTAGATATGAAGAAGGGATTGTCACGACATACTTTTGAGGTCGCAACAAGAATTGCACTAAGCAAGGAAAATACTTGGTCGCGACCTAAATTCTAAGTCGCGACAAGAAAACAAGCAACCCAGCAGTTCTAAGTCATGACCAGCTTAAAGGCTCGAGACAACTGAATGACGTCGCAACAGAAAAGAGGTCGCGACATTGAATTGAGATCGCGACATCAATTTAAGGAGCAAGAAAAATGAAATTCGCGGCCCGGAAATATCGCTGCGACAACTAGAATTTATGTGTGACCATAAATCAACACGAAGAAACAAGTTGCGATAGAAACATTAGGTCGCTGGCTTCGGCAATTGCGGGGAACAGAGAAGAAGGTTCTGACAGTTCTAGCGGTCTGACGGAAGCCCCAGCGAGACCATACGAACTGCGTGCGCAACAAACTTTTGAAGCCCGCTGACCTCGTCGATTGAGTTGGGCCATTGATTTTAAGGAAATCCACCTGGAGCCTTGGAATCAGGCCCAATTTCTAAAAGTTATAAATAAGCATACACGGTTTTAGTAAAGTTCAGCTTTTCTTTTTAGGAACCCAAAACGGGGGAAGAAGAAAACTCATTGTATAATTTTTAGAATAGATTTTTTTTTCTTTTCTTTTCTTGGATCTGAACCAGCGATCTGTAAGAATGTTGAAGATGGAAGCAAACTTTCAATTTCTTTACAATTTACTGCCTAAGTTTATTGCAACTGCAATGGGTGCAATATAACAATGCTCCATTATCGATTATGTACGGCTTTGAAGTCACGACTTCAACGGTTTGAATTTATTGTTAATTCTGAGTCTTTCACATAAATTGGAAGTATCTGGAATTTGGGTGGAATTTATTTGATTGCTATGTCTTTTTCATATAATTGTTCCCAATAGTAGTTTCAAATACCCATTCAAGGATTGTATCCTGCTCTGATTTCCAGGAGGCCCTTTGAGTGACACAGAGATGGCGATTCCTGAGAGTTAAGAACATTCCAATTGTGGGTATGTTGGACCATTATTGAAGAACTATTGGTTGTGAGTTCACTTAGATGACCCTAGTTCACTCATAAGCTGATGTTGGAGGGATTATTTATCAATTTAAATCATTAGAATTTCCTATGTCTGTTGGAAACTCTTGACCACTGTGTTATTGTGATCTAATCAAGGGAAAGGAGATATTCATTAGATTTTAAGGCCGAGTCATCAATCATGTTGTAGAAATCTTGCACAACCATGAGTTGGGAAGTAAGAAATTTGCAGTCTCAAGAAATGGGTATGAAGTATTGAGAAAGAAAAATGCCCAAATCTTGTAAAGAATATGTTGAATACAAGTAGTTGATTAAACCCTGTCTTTGAAAGAAATAGGGATATTTAATTGGTGAATAAAAGGAGAAATCCAACTTGCAATACAGGCATCTTTGACAAATCCAGATCCAAATTTAGGGTTAAGTTTAAATGGGTTATAATGCGAGGAAATTAGTTTCACGATCTTCTTATTAGTGTTCATTTCTGAAAAATGATTCGATCCAATTAATTCTAGTTTATATATATGTATTAGCTTATTTTTTAATGTCTAAGTTGTATATGTTATCTTTAAGACAATTATTCTTTAATTTTAGTTGACGAACTTCATCATCGAGGTTCAGATAGTATGGATCTTGAGTAGTTGGGGTAGTTGATTTTGAGAATCTAAATCAATCTATGTGGGAATAATATCTGGACTTACATCCATTTTTTACTACTTATATGACCTGTGCACTTGCAGTGTCATAGACTAAACCTATTTATAATTCCAAAAACATTTAAATTAGTTTAATTCATTTTAAAGAAACTCCAGTCCAATTTGGCTTGTAGCCCTGAAAGTTGTAAGACTCATGTAGAGGTGTTAAATTGAGAGGTTTTAGTCTATATAACAGAAGGCAAACACTACCCTAACTACTCAAGATCCACACTATTTGCCCTTCCTTGTAACAATTTAAAAACTAAGGTTGGAAGGCATAACTATCCTATATGATGTTTCCATATTAAAGATAAAATTCAAAATAAAATAAATAAAATAGCTGAGTGAATCGGTTCCTGTTAGAATAAACCTTTATGAAGGAATTGTTGTAGAAATTGCGATTTCACCATCATAACATATTGTGACTCTCTTGATTTTGGATGCGGTTTGTCAAGCTATTCATAATAATTACCGGCTTGGTTTCTGTGCTTCACCAATTAGATGTCCCTACTTCTTTCAAAACAGGGATCTAATAAGTACTTGTATGGCCAGAGCCTTCTTTATAAGATGCAGGCATTTTCTTTCAATACTAACACATTTCTTAAGACTCTGATTTCTTGCTTCCCCGAATAGAAACCGTGCAAAACTTCTACAAAATGGTTGATGACTCTTCCTTTAGATCTGATGAAGTTCTCCCTTTCCTTGATTAGATCTCAGCTAAAATGGGATCAGGATCTTTCCATCAGATCAAGGAGAAATCTATAATTGTTTAAATTGATAAATGCCCTGACCTCGACTTCAAACCACAGTGAATTGGGGAATTTATCGAAGTGAACTGCTGAGATTCTTTAGTTCTTCCAATAATAGTCTAACATACCCCCCCCCGATTGAATGCTCCAAGCTCTCGAGGAATCTCCGTCTACGTATCACTCGAGAGGGTCTCTGGAAATCCCGAGGAAGCTACGATCCTTTGGAGGTATTCGATGCTAATATTGGGAACAATTCAATTCATGAACAGCATCAGCCGATAAAGTCCAAATCAGAGAAAATTCCCTGCAATTTATGCGAGAAAAGACTATAACTAACAACATATCCATTCGGTGGAAGTTGTGCTTCTCGAAAAGCGAATCATAATTGACAATGGGTATTGATCAGCTCTCCATTATGCGTAATAAACTAAAAGAAAGCGAATTCGAATTTGTCTAGACTTCATTAATTCCAAGCAGTAATTGGAAAATGGATTAAACTATTGGATCCAGCTTCAAAATTCAATCAGATTACTGGTTAAGATCTAAAAAAGAAAAAAAAATCAAAACAATTCTAACTAATTCTATTCTAAAAATATACAAGTGAGTCTTCTCAATCCCAAGTGGTCTGGAGTTCGAGAAGGTACTTTCTCTGACGGGACGTGCATTTATACACTTGAAATTGGGCCTGATTGGCCAGTGGATTTCCCAATTGATGGCCCGACTCCTTTGTTCCAAGTGCGACCTAAAGAGCTTGTCGGGTTGAGTTGCAATTCTGAGCTTGCTAAGTCTGTCGTGACTTCAATTGCTTGTTGCAACATTCTTTGTTTCATTTTTTGGCAATATGTAGTCGTGACCTTGTGTCTTCTATTACAACACTGTTCTTTACAGCTTCTTCATTTGGTTGGCGCGACCTAGTTTCTTTGTCGCGACTTAACTTATTGCCCATCCCCTTTATTCTTGTTGCAACTAAATTTTCAGTTGCAACATGAGTTTTGCCTAGAGTTTCTTCTTTCTCTGAAATCTTTGTCGCGACATGAATTTCTTATTGCGATTAACTTTTGGCTTCACCTCTTTTGTTTCTTCAGGTGTGTGTCGCAACTTGAAAAATCCTTGTTGTCTTCTTTTACTTAGCTTTTTCTTGAGAATCATCATTTTTCAGTCGCAACTTGGATTACTCTGTCGCAACTAAGTTCAGTTGCCAGTAGTCTTGACTCTTATTGCAACAACGTTTTCTTGTCTCAAAGTGTTTATGTCGCGACTAAGTTTCCATGTCGCGACGTGGCTGTCCTTCCCTTTACAAAGTTCCGTGTCGTGACATAGTTTCTGTGTCATGACACTATTTTTGTTGTCAGCCAATTTGATTCCTGGTTGCAGCTTCCCTTTTATGTTACTACATCGCTTGGATTTGCCTGCTTTCATTCAGGTTGCGACTTAAAACTGCTAGTCTGTTGAATTCCTTGTCATGACATACAAATTAAGTCGCAACCATGCCTTTTCTTTTCTTGATGCAATTTTTTTTTTCTCACGACATAAAAGGTAGGTCGCGACCCAATTATATGTTCTTACTTCTCACTTTGTGGCAACCTCATTTTCTTAGTTACAACAGTTGTTGTGTATTCAGCTTCTATTTATGGTTGCGACCTAGAAAGTATGTCGCGTCTAAGTTGTTACCCTTTTCACCTTAGCCCTTGTTGTAGTTGCTCAAAACATAGTAGTAGCATGATTTAACTGTTTTAGCACATTTTCATGTTGTGACTTGAAAATCTTTGTCGCGACCTCGAATGATATCTTCATCTTGTATCATGTTGCAACATCGAATTCCTTTGTTGAGACTTGGTCAGTTCATTAAGCAATCATTCCTTGTCGTTACATCGTTTTTCTGTCGCGACAAGAGTTGTCTTCTTTCAACGTCGCGACATACAGAACGATGTCGTGGCACTGATCAATTCTTTGAAGCTTTTTCTCTGTCTCAGCATCCTGTCTCTTGTCGCAACATTCTTTCCTTGGCCCCAATATTGCTTCTTGTCGCAACCTCGATTATCATCGCCAATCCCGGTTTGTCACGATCTTCATTGTTTTCTCTCGACCAAAATTTAGCGTGTTGCGACGTACTTTAGGCCTTTATCTTGTAGATTTTTTTAGTAACATCATCCCCTTTCGGTCGTGACTTAAGCGCTAATCGATGATCCCTTGTGTGACCTCGAGAGTGCAATCCTGACCTAGATGCCTTGGTCATATTTTCTGGAGTCTTTGTTGTATTTACTTGGTCTTTTGTAAAAACACGCAAACATAAATTTGGTAAGGTTTTCATATTTCTTAATAAAAATAAGCAATTACATTGTAACAACAGGTCAGAAAAATGGATTAAAAAATATGAGTTTTTTACTCATCTGTCATCTCAGCCCTAACCACTAAACTCAAGAGCCATTAAACTTAAAGTCCACCCTTCCATATTGGGCAATAGGCCATACCAAATACTCCTTATCCTATCTCACATTAACACTTTCAGTACTATATTATCAGTTACTAAATGCTACAAAAGCTGACACTTATGATCAGGTCATCCATTTGGTGGAGATTGTGCAAATTGGTGGAAAAAGCCTTTCTGGAAGAATCGGGAGAGGCGACTGCATTTTGATGTTTTTAGAAAACATATGAGCTCCTATTGAATCAAGCCATATATGGATGAATTCTACACTTCAAGAGCTTTCCAGGGATACCAAGAACACCAAAATTGGAGTTCGAACAAAGAAGTTATGCAAATTCCAAAACTTGAAGAAAATCAGCAAACATCACAGCACCTTCAGCAGGAGAGGCTACTTTATTTTGATGTTTTCAGATATAATATGAGCTCATATGATATCAAACCATATATGGATGGATTCTACACTTCAAGAGCTTTCCAACGGTACCAAGAGCACCCAAATCGGAGTTTGTATGACAAAGTTATGGTCTTACGAAGTTTGAGCAAAAACAGGGGACTGCAGCAACGTCGCGACGTTGAGAACCAACGTCGGCGTTCGCGAAGTAACATCCGGCGTCGCGACGTTGCTGCACGGCGTCATAACGTTGAAGTCGGTTTTGGGTGGATTTTAGCCCATTTGGGCCCAGCCCATAATGGAGGGTTTTTAAGCTCAAACCCGAGAAAACGGAGGGGCTGCTAGGGCTCGGAAGGGGACTTTTTTCCTGACTTTGGGACGAGGAGGAGGTTGGGAGCTGTTTTTGAAGATTTGGGAAGATCATGAGATTTGCGGAAGAAAATCAGAGACTCACCATCATTTGATCATTATAGTTTTTCTTCTTCCTCTTTCTCATGTTTTATCCTAAGTTTATGATGTATCAAACCTCTATCATGCTTTAAATTCATAGATCTAGGGTTTTGGTTGTGTATTGAACATGAGTTTTATATCTATTTGTTAATTTCACGTTTTTCTATTGTTTCTTGTGAATGCACCTCTATTGATTCATACTTGGTTCTATTTACATATTGATTTCTGGATAATCTCAATGTGGTGAGTGGTTCTTTGCAAGATCTGAGAAGGGAGTAAAGAACTAGACATAGATGAATCAACCTAATTAGCCTGGTAGTGTAGAAATTATCGGTAATTAGGAGGCATGTGAGACTTTTGGATCTTAAAGCATCTCAATGCTTGGGAGGTTGAAATTTGAGAAGCAAAAGACCTAGTGTTAGTTGGTAGGTTGGTCGACCTTGAGAGAGGCTTATAATTAAATTAGACAAAAGTCGCCTTGGAAAGCATTTCATGAAACAATAGAGGTAAATTTTGACTTAGATCTAAGGATTGTCAGGTGCACAAGTACCCTAGGAATTTATAATCTCTTGGTTTCCTTGATTCGCGAACTTCATTAGTTAGATTTAGAAATTTCATTAGTTTGTTTTAAATTTTGTTTTACTATCACAATTGTTAGTTTGGATATTAGAGAAGTATTATAATTTTGTCATAGCATCCCCATTTTTCACGTGGATCGATATCAGTGCTTAAAGTGCACTTTGTGCTTAATGACGTATGTACGCGGAATAGGCTGCTATCTTTTATATTTTTGCATAATTTTATATACACACTCACTACACGCCTATCATAAGGCCTAGGATATCTCTACCTCTAGGTGTTGAACAATAATTCATATAAGTCCCTTGCGAAATCTGGCTTCTCAGCTTAGATTTGAAAGCAAATAATCAAATAGGTAGTGACCAATAAACTATTTGTAATAAAAATAATATGAATTATCCAATGAAATAAACACCTGTATAAGAATTAATCCAAAGTTTCAACAAATTAATCAAATCAAGAGAACTACGTCAGCCTTGGAAAACAAAATAAATATGCTAGAACAAAGAAACATAATGGGAGAACATAAGGTAGAAAAGATAAAAATCTGGGTTTTGATGAAGAATTTTCCTTTCCTCCTCGAATCTCTCGTTAGTGAGGCTTGTCGACCCAATGCTCTAGGTAAATGGTTCTCACAATCTCAGCTCCTCTTCCCTCCCCAACTTGGTTTAAGTTAGGGTTCCTCTCCTTTATAAACTAAAAATCCAAACATAAAATAGAAAGTTCTTTGGTGAAAATTGGTGACAGCGTCATAAGTGAATGGACCATATTGCGACGTGAGCTTTGATGTTGGTGTTGTGTCTCGGCCACGTTGTGACGTCTGCTACTACTCGTGATTTCACCCTCTATCACATTGCGACATTGCTCTGTTTTACTGTATTTCGTATTTTATGCCTTTTTGCTCCGTTTTGATCCTGTTTTTGCTCTTTCAGCTTCAAACTTGCCCCACATCAAAATATGAGATAAACAAACATTAAAACCTTCGAAATCACATTAAAAACATGTGTGTGATAGGAGGTTAATGATAATTAAACTGGTATAGATTACACCTATCAGCTATTAATGTGGATAATGTTTTATCCTTTATGTTTCATCCTTTATGCTCATCAAAAGCTCTCATTATTTTGATTAGCATTAAAGATCCAAGATAGATATTCTTTTCCAAAAATGTTAAGTGCCCACAAATTGGGATTTTTGTGAGATTTGATATTGGTTATGAATTTGAATGTATGACAAAATAATTAGAATAAATTATATGCTAAATTGATAATAATAGTAATATCGATTTTGTCTTATAATCAAAATCAAATAATTTTCTTACAACTTTTGACAATATATAATAAAATCAAAATTATATAAACATAAAATTTAAATAACCTTGAGATTATAGAATTACCTTGAGAGCATAATAATTCATGATAACGTATTATAACATAATCGCAATAAAATTATTGCAACCAAGATTAAAGTGAACTTTAATCACTTTAATAGAGAAAAATATAAAGAGAGCGAAACATAGAGATATAAATTTTCAGAGAGAAATTGAGAGAATGGAGTTTTATTCTTTCTTTTTTTGAGAAAATCTTGATTCAAACTACCCAGTAGATCGATAGATCGAAACCAAGTGCTTCTAAAAAAGCATAAAGGATGAAGCAATATCCAAATTAATAGCATAATAAATCGACGTAAAGCTTACAAATTTGATAATATACTAACTAGAATATCTACGACTCCAGTTCATCAACACAATGGCGACCATAATATGATGTCTTCGACTAAATGAATTTGAAGGCTTTATGCATGCAAATCACACCACCTGGCGCACCCTGAAGGCGACGAAAGTATCACGTCGAAATAAGTCGATGACAAACCATGTGTAATCGGATGGAAACTGACACAAAAACAAGAAAAGTCCTAAATCTTTGTGGAATAACCATTTTATTAAGAGATAAACTGGAAAAAAAAAAGGTCTAGAGGAATGATTTCCAACCAAAAATCACCCCTTCTTACTTAAGGAAGACGAGTGGTTATAGAAGAAATAATGGAAAGTGGAGAGAAAAGGATGCTAAAATTTTTATTCTCTTTATTTCAATATGGTAAATACAAATAGGAGAAAATTATTTATAAATGTTTGAGAACCCAAATTGACATGTAATCTCATTGTTAAAGGCAACTAGTATTAACTTTACAAAAATGACCGACATTCATTTTGTAAATTGGTCATCATTAACTCATTTTTCTTATAACAGTTAATGTTGTTTGGACCAAAGACATATACAAATTCATCGCACTATTACCAAAGGACTATTGTCTAATCCCCAGCAATAATGCCAACAACTTGTATTTTTGTGTTCTATAACTATTGTATTCATTAAGAGCATTTTTATTAAGAGTAAATCGTGTTAAGTTGTTTGATCCATCATCTTTTGCAAGTGGTCTAACAAGTAGTAAATTGGATTTAAGTCCGAATATCAATCCCACAGAGATCTGAATATTAATCAACTACCAACTACTCAAGCTCTATACTATTTGGACTATAATAGACAATGAATCAGCTGTGAAAGCCTTGAAATAATGAAAACCAAAATAATATGAATGAATAACAAATGAATGACTACTGAAATAATGAAATGACAAATTTAGATTGAATAGTTATCTATAAAGAGAACATTGGAAATAAAGCTATTGTGAAGAATCAATTCCCTCTGACTTGTATGATGTAATTTTTGCTTTACGAACCCGCAGTTTTAAAACTAGTCGAGGAATGATAGTCTGTTTGGATCTCTCGAACCACAGTTCATCATCTCTCACCTTCACCGTTTCTCTGAATCTGATTAGGCTTGATAACTACTTTTAATCTAGGTAGCCTTGTTAAAGGTATTTTTCTTTCTCAATACTTCATACCAAACATATGGTATGACCTTAGCTCCTTTGTATAGTGATTGCATGGGTTTTACACTATCAGTTCCTCTTCTCCAAAATTAGAACGGCTTATTCTTTCCTTGATTAGATCGTTGCTAACACGGGATTGAATTCTGTTCGAATTGGCGAACTCTGCATGCTTAGAATTGATAACTCCACTCCAACTCATTTCTCGGTTTCAAGTGAGAAGAGGATGTATCGATTTAATTACAGGCACACATTAGATCATGTCTCCAGGGTTCTCATACCCTCCGAAATTGTTCATCACTCTCGGGAATGCCTTCTACGGGGTGCTTTCGAGGGCCTCCTGGAAATCGAGCTTGGAACAACCCAGATTATGGGTATAGAGGCGACATTGGGATCAATTCCGAGAAGCTGCGCAAAACCCTGACAAGTCGGTTATAGCCAGTTCAGCAATAATGAATAAAATTCTACAGGAAAGATAATTTCTGACAATAGTTTCATTTCAATGGGAGCTAGGTTTCTAAATCACTGGATTACACCATGTTGAAACTGCGATCAAAGAAAACCACTATAAATCGGCGGTAGTTCGAAATCCAAAATTTTAAAAATTAAACAACCGAATATTAATTTGAAAAGAAATATAATGCATTCGGCTACAACCTTTACATCTAAGTTTCAAATCCAAATTAAGCAATACAAGCTAATCTAAAAAATTAAAAGAAAGAAAAGAAAATTAAAATGCGAGGCCTTCAGCATCGAGATCTCTCTTTCAAATTAGCGAGAGCTCGTTCCTTGATGCTTGGCTACATGGCTATAGGGTTACGGTTGGGCCCTAATTTCGATGCACCTCTTTTTAGACTTTAGTTAACTGGCCCAGTTGGTTGTTGATGTCACTACATCAATTCATTGTCGCGACTTATGTTGTCTCAGTCTTTGTCGCAGAAGCCCTTGTTTGGTCGCGACATGTCTTTGGTGGCGATGTCGCGGCGACTTGCCCTATCGCAGCCTCTTTTCTTTGGATACGATGCGCGGCGGCTGATGTGTGCGACAGCTGGTCTTTGCAGCAGATGTCGCGACCTTCTGGTCCTTGCAGCGGATGTCGCGACCTCTTTTCCTTGCTTTTGCCATTTGTTTAATGATGTCATGACGCCCAAGATGCTGGGTGATGTACGCGACAACGGTGTTGTCGCGACCTTCTTCTTATAGCGTTGTCGTGACATTTGAGTGATGTCGCGACTTCCTTCCCCGATGATTGATGTCGCGGCGGCTTGATCTTGTAGCGACCTTCTTTTAGTGCAACTGATGTAGCCGACCATTTGAATGATGGCGCGACCTTCGCTCTTTAGATGATGATGTCAGCGACCTTGATTTCCTTACTGGCGATGTCGCGGCGCCGATTGATGTTGATGTTGCGATTGCATCGGATGTCGCGACATAAATGTTCGATCAATTATTTCTCTTAACCAGCGACTTCTTTTTGGTGTAGCGAGCCTCATTATCCAACATCTTGGGTTTAATTATGTCGCGACCTCCTAAACCGATATCCGCGACATCATATCTTCTTCTTCGTCAATTTCACGGTTGCTTGACTTGGAGTTCTCTTCGCCAACTTCATTTATCTTTAATTCGCTAGTGCGATGGAGCTTTGTAGTTGCAGCATAATATGTATTTTGATTCTTTGAAAAGCTGCGACATCAAATCTTTTAATCCTTTTTTGCGCCTCTCTGGCTGCGCGACTTCCTTGACCAGTGGAGCCGATCTTGTTCGATCATATTACTGCTCCTTTACGCAATTTATGCTTTCTTTTGAATTCCACTGGCACTTACGGCCAGTTTGGTGAAAATATTCCATATTCTGCATAAATCAGCCTTTTTTTAGAATAAAATAAATCAGAAAAATGGACTGAAAATAGATGACTTTTAAGCTCATCAAACTCCCAAAACTTAAAATTTGCTTGTCCTCCCAGCGAAAAAGATTTGTTTGTCCTCAAACAAAGGACATTTACATGTTGTGCTGCGGTTGCAGCCAATTTAATTGAAAAACTAAAATTGCATTCTTATTGTATATTTAGCTTCAAGTCGGATAAAGGTTAGTTTCTACTCGTCAGGTGTACATAACAATTGTTGAATTTGTTTTATATAAGCGATGATCAATTGATCCTATTTGAAGAGTAGGTTAGTCTTCTTCCTCAATTCTTAGTGAGTCAGCTAACCCTCAGGGGCTCTTCACAGTTTGATCCTTTGAATAGTTTCCAAATTCCATACGATTGATTGTTCATATTGATCTCCACTAATGTAGAGTAAATTCCAGGCCTTGAGATCGGTTAGGTCTTTGGGGCTTGTAATGTTAGGCTTGGGTAATGGGTAGGATAGATGGAATTTTTAGGTTAAGACTACCCAAACTCTTTCTTCTTTCTTACTTAACTTCTTGCCTTCCTTTTCCTTACCTTCTTTAGTTGATTTCCCCCAAACTTCATCTTTGGGGTATTTCCTTTGAATTCTTGTGTTTAAAACTGTTTGTTCCAATTTCTCATTTGTATTTCTCATTGTTGGAACTCTTTCTCTGCCACTTTTCAGGAAAAGTCTAATGTTCTGTCTTTTTAGGCTTTCTAACACTCTTAGCGAACTTTGGGTTAGTAGCTCCCATGCCAGTTGGCATTAGGGTACTAGGTGTTGAAACACCCCTAAGAACTTAATTGTTCAAGAGAGTTAGGCCACAAGACAAAACTTCTTCCTTTAAGCTTTCTTTTATGTTGTTTCCTCCTGCTTTAGATCTGTCCTTCTTCACCCTTTTCTGTATTTCTCCCTTAGTTCTCCAAAAATATACTCCCCCAAACTTTATTTCTTCTTCCTTCCTTGAGTTTTTGGGTAATCAAAGGTTCTTTACTGGAGGATTAGTTATAAAGGATGGCAGGATTTTCCAATTGCTTGTTTGAAGATAGGAATTTGTTTTGGCGCTCAAATTTAGGAGCTAGGGTGTATGCAAAAAGCATATAAATGGTGGCTGAAAGGCTCAGCGCGAGGATAGCACGCATCATTTCTTGTTAGTTGTATTACCTAAGTTTTTGCCTTGATCAATAATCTATAGTTCTAGAACTCTTGCAGTTAGCTGAATAACCACAAGGATGTCCTTGACTCACTTCGGTTGATGAGGATTTATTTGATCCCGGAGTTCACCAAGTTCTTTGGCTAGCGTTTATAATTCAAACCCGAAAATATGTTTTGCTCCTTCATTTTGTATAACTTTCCTTAGGAATTGGACTTATCAACTAAATTCAAATCAATTATGCAATTTGTTTCAATTCAATTTTGTACTTAATTAGCCTTATTTTTCAATTAGTTGTGTTTCAGTCTATATTCTAATCAATTAGCTAATGATATGTCATCATTTTTGTCTCCTTTTTTCAACCCATTTTGTTCAAGACTCATTACTTTTTCAATAGAATGTAAATTGATGTGCAAAAAATCTGAATCAAAACCTTGAATCTTGGGAAATTCATCTCTTCTTCATTGATTGAAAGTTGGGAATTACAATCCTTAGTAACAATCAAATTGTTGACATATCATCTTCTATTGACTTGATATCTTCCCTTTCTATGTCTAAATTCCTCCAAACCACGATTAAATTGAAATCAAGCGCCTCTTCTCCAACTCGAGGAGTGAGAATTCCCACATACGCATATCGATTAGAGCTGCTCGGAGTTCTGAGAATGGCCTTCCAAGCAGCAGAGGGACTTGTGAATCTTCTTCCATATCCAGTATGATGAAGTCAACTTGAAAAATAAACTTTCCCACCTTTACCAGCACATCTTCTATGATTCCTTCAGGTTTAGCCAGGGTTCTATCTGCCATTTAGAGAGTGATGGTAGGAGTAAGCTCCCCCAGACAACTTCTTGGCAACGAATAGGGCATTAAATTGATCTTGGCACGAGTCACGAAACTTAAACTCAAACTCTCAATGAGTGCGGGGATTGGTGAAGCTCCTGGATCCTTCATCACTTACGGTAAGTCTCTCTTGATCACGGCCAGCTACTGGTGCAGTCAAGTTCCACCAATTCCTTCTTCGGCAATCTTCCTCTTTTTGCTCGGTATGTCTTTGAAAATTTTGCATAAAGTGGCATCGAGGTCACTGCCACGTAAAGGCATCACGATCTCCGGCTTCTAAAGGTTTCAAAAACCTTGCAATGTTCTTCTATCTTTGATTTACTGCGGCCTGCGGCCAAATGAAATGCTATGAGCAAGCGTGGGTTTTCTTCTTGCCATTCTTATACGATAGTTGTCCTCTTTCTTTCCTTCTCGATGTTTGACATTATGCAGGCCTTCCTCTCCTTATTTGCTTTCATCTTGTCTTCTCCAAGTCTTTCCCACTTTTTAGGCACGACCATACAGTCTTTAGGATCTTCTTTGTGTCCTTTGGGAAAGGCATCTTTCCTTCGGTTTTGCGAGGTTAGGGCCGTTGCCACTGTTGTGTCTCAGGGTTCTTGAGGGAGGCATTTGTGGTCTCCCGAAAATTTGAGAATTGGTATTTGGGGTTTCCAGTGCCGCAAACTTTTTGTTCATGGAGGTTTGCGGCTTCATGTTGTCCCCATTGGTGCGACATTTGATCTTCAAATAGTTGAGCTCTCTTTCGACTCGTCTCCGTTTCTATTTTCACCTCCCCTTCTTCTTTGCTTCATGAACCTTGGTGGTTGCTATCCACGATGGGGATATTGTCCATACTTGGGCCCCTTATAAGTCCCCACCATATGAAAAATTTTCACTTGGTTCTGATCTTCGGATGATGGTGTCTTTGGCGGGTTAGGATTTAGTTTGAAGTGATAGCAACTGGCTCCCCAGTACTTAACCTCCTCGGCGTCATAAAGCAGTTCTTCGGTGAATCCCATCGGCACTTCCTCTCGATAGTTCCCCTCTCATTTGCTCCTATTTCATGAAGCCGGTGTGCATCTTCTCCTCTTGTATCCATTCTATCATGATGGCATCTAACTTGGCCTCATGGGTGTCATCTTGCTCATTTCATGATCCTCTTCCTCTTGCGATTACTCTTGAAAACTCGATGGAATTTCATATTGCATTCTTGAGTCCTCAATCGAATCTCTTGCCTCTTCGGCACTCTTAGTTTGAATGCTCCCACAGCATGAAGCATCAATAATGCCCTTAGATGTATCATTCAAGGCATGATACACTATGTCCATCTGAGTCTTCAAGTCTATTCCATGCATCGGGCATCTTTTCAACAACCCTTTGAATCTCTCCATGCAATTTTATGACCTCCGGTCTCACCCCATTCAACTTCACCGTGTTTGCCATCCTGAGAAACCTTCCCAGGTGCTCATTTGGGTCTTCACGTAGGATGACGATGCTTGGTATTCTTTGAACCATTTATGTCAGTCTTGAACGGTTAAGTTATTTGCATCAAGCGCGAATTTTGTCGATTGCGGAAATATTCATCTAAATTAGGTCTCGAAAAGTCCTCCATTGTATCGGTGATTGGAGGCCTTACGAACAGCATTCTTTGTTCTTCGATACGTTCTTGCCTCTCATCTTGCCATGGTAGGTTTTCACGCCCTTTCGTTTTTCTCAGCTTACGAGTATTCTCTGATCGATGTCTGCTTTGAATCAGATCGGTCTTATTTCCTATGCATTAAAGTTTCCTGGTAAAAACATACTCATATTAATAGGATTAGTCAAGCCAACAAATGTTTTAGATGGCTTGTTAAAGATTAGTGGCTAAAATAACCCTTTGCTTGAAAAACTATTTTTGTTCTTTTTCTTTTTAAATGTCAATTAGTATTTCCTTCTTTCGTGCGAATATTGATCTACTAAATTTCTTTCGATCTAAAATGGCGCCATAAAACTTGTTGAGTTGGACAGACATATACAAATTTATCGCACTATTACCAAGGACTATTGTCTAATCGGCAATAATGCAATGACTTGTATTTTTGTGTTCTACTCTTCTGTATTCATTAAGAGCATTTTATTAAGAGTAATCATTGTATTATGGTTGTTTGATCCATCATGCAAATTACCACGAGTCTAACAATGTAATTAGATTTAAGTCAGATATCGATCACGAGAGATCTCGAGAATATTCGATCAACTACGACTACTCGAAGCTCATACTATTTGGATATAATAGACCAATTTGAATCAAGCTGTAGAAGCCTTGAAATGTGAAAACTAAAAAATAATATGAATGAATAACAAATGAATGACTCTTTGAAATAATGAAATAACAAATTTAGATTGAACGATTTATCTATAAGAGAACATTGGAAATAAGCTATTATGAAGAATGTCAGATTCCTACGGCTTGTATGATAATTTTTGCTGCGAACCACAGTTTTAAATAGTCCAAGGAATATGATAGTGCAATTTGGATCTCTCAAACCACACCTTTCATCATCTCACCTTCAGTTTCTCTCGAATACGGTGGGCAGTAACTACTTTTAATATGGGTAGCCTTGTTCTGGGTATTTTTCTTTCTCAATACTTCATACCCATAACATGGACTGTAAACCTTAGCTCCTTTGTATAGTGATTGCATGGGTTTACACTATACTGGTTCCTCTTCCTCAAAATTAGAACATCTTATTCTTTCCTTGATTAGATCGTTGCTAACACGGGATTGAATTCACAATTCGAATTGAGGCGAAATCTCTGCATGCTTAAATTGATAACTCACTCAACTCATTCTCGGTTTCAAGTGAAAGGAAGAGGATGTATCGATTTAATTACAGGCTTTGATAGATCATCAATGTCGAGTTCTCATACCCTCGAGAGGTGATGCCGACACTCGGGAATGCCTTCTCTGTGTCACTGGAGCCTCCCCCGGAAATCGAGCTTAGACGGCCCATTATGGGTATGGGAGGCGACATTGGGATCAATTCGAGAAGCACGCAAAACCGTGTGATCGATTTATAGCGAAGAGTTCGGCAATAATGAATAAGATTACTGCGGGAAAGATAATTTACGACAATAAGCGTCATTTCAATGGGAGGCTGGGTTTCTAAATCAACTGGATTACACCATACATTTGGCTTCTTACGATCAAGAAAACCCTTGTAAATCGGAAGCTAGTAGTTCGAAATCCAGAATTTTAAAATTCAAACAACCGAGACAGTAATTTGAAAGAAATATAAATCGCATTCCAGCTACAACCTTCTGACTAACGTTGAATCAAATTAAAAACAAAAATACAAATAATCTAAAAATTAAAAGAAAAGAAAAGAAAATTAAAATACACGGGAGCCTTGAGTAACCGATCGCTTTCAAGTGCGCCCAGGCTGCGTTCCTTGATTAGCAGCTACATATTATGGGGTTACAGTTGGGCCTAATTTGATGCACCTCTTTTGGACTTTAGTTAAGCGATTGATTGTTGATGTGTGACATGATTCATTATCATGACTTCTGTTGTCCGGTCTTTGTCGCGAAGCCCTTGTTTAGTCGGGACATCTTTAGTGGCGATGTCGCGACGGCTCTTCTTCATGCGACCTCTTTCTTTGGATACGATGTCGCGGCGAACGGTGATATCAGGCCTTTGGTGCTGCGGCGGATGTCGCGACCTTGGTCCTTGCGGATGTGCGAGCCTCTTTCGCTTCTTACATTTATCGCGACTGTTTAATGATATAGCGACCTCAAGTCTTGCAATTGATGTCGCGACAACGGTGTTGTCGCGACCTTCTTTTCTTATAATTGTTATCAGCGACCCGGCGAGTGATATCGCGACCCGGCTACGGCTGTAGTTGATGTCGCGGCGGCTTGATCTTATCAGCGACCTTCTTTAGTGCAAGCGATGTAGCGACCATTTGAATGATGTCAGCGGCGCCGCTGCTTTGAATGATGATGTCGCGACCTTAGTTTCCTTTGCAGGCGATGTCGCGTATACGATTCGGTGTTGATGTTGCGATTGCATCCGGATATCGCGACGCAATGTTCAGTCAATTATTTCTCTTACATCAGCGACTTCTTTTGGTGTAAGCGACCTCATTATCCAGCATGCGGGTTTAGTGCATCGCGACCTCTTGAATGATGTCGCGACATCATCTTCTTCTTCATCAATTCCACGGTGCTTGACTTGGAGTTCCTTTCACGCCCTTTCGTTTTGTCTTGATGCAGCTTGATTGCATTTGGGCGTTGTAGTTACAACCTTAATATGTATTTTGATTCTTGAAAAAAGCTTCCACGACATCAAATCTTTTAATCTTTTTCGCCTCTCTGTTCTGACTTCCTTGACAATTAGACGATCTTGTTCGATCATATTACCGCTCCTTTTCACTATGATTTACGCTTTCTTTTGAATTCCTGTTTGCCACGTGGTTGGTAGTATTCCATATTCCTGCACATAAATCAGCCTTTTTTAGAATAAAATAAATCAGAAAAATGGACGGAAAATAGATGACTTTTAAGCTCATCAGTTAACAATTAATTAGTTACTATATTCAAATAAACTAACTAAAATAACAAATTCTTATCTTAGTTTTTTTTGGTGAAAGTACTTGATCGTAGTTCTATAATCGAGTTTTATTTTTAGTATAATTTTTCATCTTTACTCCATAGAAATAAATTTTCATAATGTAGATTTTTTTTATTTTATATGTCTTCATAAATGTCTTATTTAACAAAAATTGGCTTCCACAATTTTTAGGCAGTGTGGCGCCCCAATTTTCGAGTCCAGTTGACAACGAATCCAACTGCGGAATTTATGTCTTAGGTGCGCCTTACACACAAGTCTTGTAGGTTGGTACACCCGACTACCCATGGACAGAAATTAGCTCGACACACCTCCATCTCGTCCCTTCACGAGAAACCCATTCATTCATATTTAAATAAAAAATATGAAAAGAAAATGAATAATTATAGTCCGTATGGGTCTGATCACGGCCATCTTACCATAATTACATACGGAGCTATTTTCTGATAGTCGAAAAATTTTATAAAAATCCTTTTATACAAAACAATTTTACAAAAATGTTACTCAAGGCCACATGTCGGCCTCCTTCTCAATCATGGCCTCGTTGGAGCGCCGCCTCCCTATACAATTCGTGTTCCTGAAAGGGGTCCCATAATGGGGTGAGTAATGCCCAGTAGAAAAATTCTCCTACAATAGCTACTCCCCACACAAATACATATCTGATGACATACATACACATCTGATACAATTCATATAGAAAATGCAATCCTATATGGAATATTTCATGCCTTGCATGAGATGAGACTCCTCATGCCCACAACCCGAGTCATGACCGACTCCCTCACACATTCAAATGCCAAGTGTAAAAACCAGTCATTGGGCAACCCTCCAATATTTATTTAATTTCATCAAATCCCGTGTGTTTTTGTGGGTCGTGAATTTTCGGGGTCTCACCACAGGCTTTGCACACCTTCCCTCACTTCCGCGAACTTTCATCGTTGTATCCACATGTCTAACCAAGAATAGAATTTGGGTTTTTCACCTTAGGGGGGGATCTACCCCATCTTGCTTCACCCAAACACACGAAATTTAACCATTATTTTATGGCGGTAGATACCGATTTTGGGCTGATAAATCCCATTTCAGGAGCTCGCTGCATTCACCAAAATGGTGAACAACCAATACCATTCACACACACCGAAGCTTAACGATGTCCTAATTATATGAAATCTGATTCATGTATTTCATACTTTAACATGTTATATGCAAAATGAAAACTACATGCAACATTTTCAACACATGGATAGTTATATTTTTTTTTTTTCATATAATTTACATCCATCATAAATTCCATGTCAATACATCCATAAGCATGCATTAACATGATTTTCACACAACCAACATTTTATTCAAATTTTTGCAATAGCACATAAAATAAATAAATAAATAAAGCGACATACCACCCAGTCAGAAAATCGATCCCCAGTTGCTCAAAACAATCCACAGAAAATCCTTTCTTGGCTTTGTTCAGCTTAGTCCAATTCAACCAATTTATCAGAACACAATCCAGAAATTAAGTGGAATTTGTCCAAAACAATCAGAAAATTCAATCCGAACTATCCGAAAACAGTCCTGAAAATTTTGCCCATATTGTCCAAAAATAGTCCCGAAAATTCAGTCTGGACTATCCGAAAATAGTCTCGAAAATTCAGTCGATTTGTCGGCTTGATCCCAAAATTTGATATTCAATCCCAAAATGCTTGGGATAATCACATGTAGTCATTTGAGAAGAAAATCTATGTCATTAAATGGCTTTTAGGCTAAAAATAATCCAAGTAGGAAAATTCCCTACCTCTTAGAGTTTGACGAAACTCCTAGATTTTGGTACCCACACATAGCCCTCGTTGCTTGGATCGACTTTACTTCTCTCTCCGACGAAAACCAACGCCCAATTTTCGTATATCTTATAGAGAAGCGAAACCCCCTTTTTGTTTTTTTTTCTCTCTCTCTTCTGTTCGATTTCCTCCTCTCTCTCCCTTTTGCATTTTTCTTTCCCCTTCATTCTTATCTACCGAATTTGATCCCATTCTTTTTTTTTTTTCCTTATTTTCTTTTCTTATTTTCTTGTTTTATCTTTCCCATTATTTCCTCCACTTGACACTTGACTCAATGTGAGTCATTCACATAAGTGCACCACATGTCATGCCATGTGTCACTCCCCTAAGGTGCCATGTGGAATCCATAGGATCATGCCAAGTGTGTCCCGACACGTGCCTCAGCGTGAAGTACGTGTGCCGGAATCAGAAGCGAATTTGGCGGGTTTTACTTTTTCTTTCTATAAAGTACGTCCACGAAATTCACATACTAGTACACACAAAGACATGCATATGCAGTAATGATTGTAGTATCAAATCTTAGACCATGCACCTTCATCCTCAAATAGGAAATGATAGGTGACCCGACGCAATGTCTCGCATTCCCGTTGCACTCTCCATAACCGGTGTTGCCATATCACTTTAACTAGCCGCATGGTCTTGCGTCGCAATACCTGATCTCGGTTATCCAAGATACGCATTGGATTTTGAGTATATTTCCGGAGCATGGAGACGTGGAACACCTCATGGTTACGATAAACTCGTGGTGCTTTGACCAATAAGCAAGCTGTACCCACCCTCTCG
The DNA here is from genome assembly GCA_016808115.1 of Tetrastigma voinierianum. Lineage (NCBI taxonomy): Eukaryota > Viridiplantae > Streptophyta > Magnoliopsida > Vitales > Vitaceae > Tetrastigma > Tetrastigma voinierianum. Next base: position 4,285,403 of record JAEQBH010000911.1, on the reverse strand, counting down.
GTATCTCGAAGGCCCAATATACCTCGGCGCTTCGCTTCCTCGCTTACCAAATCGATCCTCCCCTCTCTAGGCATCACCTTGAGAAGGCGTGATCACCCACCTCCCCGAACTCTAAAGGTCAAACGTTTTAATAGGCGCAAGCTCTTCTATACGCTCACGGTAGTAAGGAAAACCCCGAATCAAGTGCCTTCTCGGAGGTGTCTCCTAATCGGTCGGACCCGGTGATGGAACTCTCTTCCACCTCTATCCAACAAATAGGGGATCGGCATGGCCTCCCATATAAGGCCTCATTGTAGCACCCCTTTTCCCGTCGACGGAGTTAGGGTCGACGGATCAAGGATGATTTAATTATTTTTATTTTTTTATTTTTATTTTTTAAGTGTCGCGACCGAATCAGCTCGGCAGAATGGTGGATCCGACGGGCACAGTTTTACTCAGGCAGATTTTGTTATTTTATCAAAACAATTTATTTATGTCATTTCATTTTAGAGTTTTGATTCTGGAAATATTTCAAATATTGGAGCCATAAACATTTAATTTTATACAATACGATTTACAAAATGGCGTATCATGCCTTTAAAATGATATACAAAAACAACATTTCAGATTAATTCTTTTCATTCACAAAAATATAACATATTTCAACGGAAGTGATATGCATATGTGAGGTATATACTTATCGCGCAACTTTCTCGACTGCTTCATGATCTTACCTTCTTCATGTTTGAAACACATTGCATAGATAAAAACTACACGCTAAGCATTTTCATGATTAGTGGTTCTATACAGTTCTATTCCAATTTTTTTGTTTAACAACACATGCATTTATCATAAAACCATGCCCTTTATCTCAAACTATACTCATGCTTATTCATTTTCACATGCTTTCACTATACAAAACATGGATCATATCAAAATTGTGTATTTTTCTACATAGCAATTTATTTAACTCAAATCGAAGATTCAAACATATACTCCCAAGGATGTGTTAGTTTACAAATCCCATTTACTCATCAAAGTTTGTTATTTCACTTTATTTATACAATTCATTCATAGCCAATTTCGTTGGTGAATCCCATCTATTTTTGTCCTTCGGTAATGTGCTTACATTGCAATTCCAGTCTCCATCATGATCTTGGAATTGGTGCATCCCGCCATGTGGGACGATTGGTGCATCCCGCCATGTTGGTCATTCGGTGTCGATTCAATTGAATGTCAGAAATTGACCAGGTCGTTTTACAATTCAATTAATCACTCACATGCAATTAATTGTCAAACATTTCCAAATTCACTTTGATTGTCATGTCAAAATATGATAATATCATTTGCAATTCAAATAAATGCACACAAGCAAATATTTGACAATTCATCCCAATTTCTCTATTTCAAAACCTTATGTGATTTCATATACCTTTCAATTGACGTATGCATATTCCATACAATCATTTTAGATTTATTTGGTAAACTACCAAAACACTTGAAATCTGAATATGATTACGGTGAACAAAGAACTAACAATACTTGAATCGAATGAGGTGGAAGAGCAACCAAATTTATCGGCTCGTTTCTTCCCTTCGATCTCAGTCCTAAGTTAGAGTGATCCTCTTTGATCCCTAGACAATAACAATTCGCCACTCTTAGTGGATAAACAAGTACACTATGTTTTTAGTGAATGTGATTAACAGCCGTTAGGTTTGGGTTAAGACACTAAGTCTGCCCAAAGACGAACTCGTCTCGTCGAGGCGGTGAGGTATGGTGCGTTTTTCACTTAGCTTCATTCTTATTTGAACCCCTATTAATTCTTTATTAGGGTTCCTTAACAAACGGTGTATGAACACGGGACTTAATAGTCTGAAAGTATGAAAAAAATGGGAGTTCTTTGCCAGACAGCCAGTGCAAGAATCACCCTTGATAAAATATGAGTGCAGATCTCTATAATAATGTTTTTATTTTTAATTTTGTGGTATAGTCCCTCACAATGGTCTTGTTTTAACTTTGATGTAGTGTGCCATACAGGGGTCATATAAATGTGAGTTTTTGCCATTCTCTTAATTTCTTTTCAATAAAACCATCTCAAATTTAATACTACATCAAAACCCACCATGGAATCCACTTGAAACAACTACAAGTGGTTTAGAACAATAAAAACCACTTTTTTTTCTTAACTAGGCTTTTCCCAAGTCAAAATCACAAAGATGAAGTGTAGGGTTTGTTTTCTTACACATAGCTCTTCAAATCTCCACTTCTAAGTTACTTGATCACAAAGGAGAAAGAAAATGGGAAGAAACCCAACCAAAACTTGATCCTTCTCTTGCCCTAGCTCTCTTCTCTCTTTTCTCCTCTCTCCTTCTCCAAAAGCGAGTTTGCTCCGAAGATGGCTCCATAGACACTTTTGGTCTTTAAGCCCCATTCAGCGTAAGGCCATGTTTTGCCTTCCACCGCCAATCTCATTTCTCATTTTTCTCATTTTAGCACTTCAATTTACTTTCCTTTCTCATTTAATTCTCGTTGGCATTTAAGCCCATTTTCATTAAACCCTTAGGTCCTTATTTTACAAATTCCAAATTTGCCCTTTTTCACTTGGGTTAATTTTCGAGTTCGATCATTTAATCACTTAGCATATATCATTCAATCATATACTCATTTTCGATCATATAACATCTAACATTTTCATTTAATCATTTATCAATTCCCGGAAAGTCCCCATTTGGATCGATTTATACCATAAACATATAATAAAATTATTATAAAAATTCTAGGGTATTTTTGAGGCATTACACTCATAAGGTGCCATCTGTATACTTGCCTGATAACTGTATAGGAAAATTCCACTAAGGGTAAGTGCTCCTCCTAGCTACCCTTAAGATCCAAGACGCATGCTCATAGCACGTCCTCTAAAATCTGTATGGTCCTCTCCGACTGACCATCTGTCTGCGGATGAAATGCAGTGCTCATCGTCAACTATGTCCCCATGGCCTTTTGGAAACTCTTCCAAAAGTGTGCCGTAAACCTGATATCCCTGTCCGATACTATGGAGACTGGTACTCCATGTAGTTGGACAATCTCTCGAATATACAACCAGCAGAATTCCTCCAGTGTGAAGTCATCACTTAGCGCTAGAAAATGTCTTGGAGCTTAGTGGCGGTCCACTTTATAATCCATACGACATCTTTCTTTGTGTCCATGGAAAGTGGAGTCACAAAATCCATAAATGACATGCTCCCAAATTTCCACTCGACTACGTACTAACGAATAGGCATTTAACGCTCGTAAGCGTTTACCTTTGTCTTTCTACCAGCGTCACGCCTGACTTTGGCTTTTTCCTAGGTGATAATCAATCACGCAGCCATAGTCCTTTATCAACTCCATCCATCTACGTTGTCTCAAGTTAAGCTCTCGTTATGAGGGCAAATACTTAAGACTCTTATGATCAGTGTAGATGAAACACTTTTCTCCATACAAATAATATCTCCGAATTTTTAACGCAAATACAATTACGGCTAATTCCAAATAATGTGTAGAGTAGTTTTTCTCATGTGGTTTCAAATGTATTGAAGCATATGCTACCACCTTACCCTCTTCCATTAGGACACATCCAAGTCCATTTAGCAAAGCATCACTAAAAATCACATATTCTTTACCATAGGTCGGTTGAGTAAGAACCGGTGCCTCGGTTAAGAACACTTTCAACTTATCAAAACTTATTTGGCACTTTTCACTTTGCTCAAACTTTACATTTTTTTGTAGTAATCTTGACATAGGGGTCGCAGTCATCGAAAACCCCTTAACGAACCTTCTATAGTAACCTGCTAATCTCAGAAAACTACGCACTTCCGTGACATTTTGCGGTGGTTTCCAATCAATAACCACTTCTATTTTCTTGAGATCCACTTGAATCCCTTCTTCCAATACAATGTGTCCAAGGAAGGACACTTCCTTTAACCAAAACTCGCACTTGCTCGATTTTGCATATAACATTTATTTTCTCATAGTTTCTAACACTACCCGAAGGAGTGTATCATGATCTTCTTGATCCTTTGAATACACAAGTATGTCGTCTATGAACACTATGACAAACTGATCCACATACAATCGGAAGACACGGTTCATTAAATCCTTGAAAGTCGTTAGTGCATTTGTCAAACCAACCGACATCACAAGGAACTCATAATGTCCATATCGCGTTCTAAACGTTGTCTTATGCACATCTGCATATTTAATCCTCAACTGATGATACCCAGATCGCAAGTCAATCTTCGAAAAGATACTTGCACCTTTCAATTGGTCGAACTAATCATCAATTAAGATTGCGGATACTTATTCTTCTGATCGACTTGTTCCAGTGCCTATAATCGATACATAACCTAAAGCGTACCCATCTTTCTTTTTAACAAAGAACCGCGAGAGCTCCCATGGTGATACACTTGGTCGAATAAATCCCTTTTCTAGCAATTCTTGCAACTGCAATTTCAATTCCTTCAACTCTATGGAGCCATTCGGTGCGATTGTAATGGGTGTAGGCGTGGCACTGGTTACAATCAATAACGCTCAATCTCCTTTGTAGGGCAATCTCGGCAACTCTTCCAGAAGCACGTCCGGAAAGTCACTAACTATAGGGATATCGGATACACTAGGCATTGCCTTTTCCGTTTCAATCACATAAGCCAAATAGGCTTCACATCCTTTCCGTACCATTGTTCTAGCAGTGGCTACAGATATCACAGTGAGAGGATGGTTTTGACTAAGTGAGTAAGTATTTAATCATATGGAGACTAACAGTCATAACATTGATAAATATAGTGGGTGTCGGGATAACCAATCCATCCCTAATATCACATCAAATTCTTTGAAGGATAACTCTATCAAGTCTCCCATAAATTCATATTCTCTTATTCTAATAGGACAATCTCTATATACTTTATTCACAATAACACTATGTCCGAGCGAGTTAGTCACCAAGATGTCATACTCGGTTTCACTCCTCAGTAAATTACCCAAGATGGGTATGTCAGTACATATGTATGAATGAGTTGATCCTGGATCTATCAATGCATGCATAATAGTATAAAGTGATAAAATTCTTGGCTATCACATCTGGTGCTTTTCGTATCTTCTCATGAAATTATACTCTGCACAGGCAAGTCATTTCTTACCTACCCAAAGTCTATGCACTTGTCTTGAGACACTTTGGTGTTGCAACACTTTGTTGCCTTTTTGTGATGTATCACATTGCCCTTATGCGAGGGTGCTGCGAAGGATGTGCCTAATACAATTTCGTATCTTGTGCTCCATGGATCCACAACCCAAGAAAGAACCTGTCAATCTCCAACACTCTCCCTTGTGTCTTCTCCCACACTAAGAACTTGAAGACATCTTATCCCCCAGAAGCACCTCCTTATTGCACTTGCGATGGATGGTCTTAGGTGAGATAGTATTCTTCACCGTGGCACGAGTTATAGGCTAAATAGAACCTTGTGGTCCTCTAAACCTCTTACTCTGCTTTGTTGATAAGCGCCTTTACTGGATCTTTCTTTCCCACGCCTTATTTTTAACCATTTCTCTTTCTTTATTCACTCCACATTTGGAGCACATGTCATGATTTTGGAGAAATCATCATGGCAAAATCCTGTGACATGGGCCCGAATATGGTCATTTAGGCCGTCTGCAAACTTACGACATTTCTCTTCTTCGGTTACTAGCATCTCGGGAGCATACTTGATCAACCGTATAAATTCTCTCACATTTTTTAGCCCCACACTTAGTACTTTGTTTCGGTTGCTTGACTCACGTATATATTGTTTAAATACAATGTGACCATGATAACTGTGACCTCCCATCGAGAAGGGCACCATACCATATTTCTCTCACGGTGGTCTTGCCGGTCTGGTCACCGGAAACCCACCAGCGATAAGCCCTCATCCTATGATAGCAGGCAAGTCGCGTTCCAACTTCCACTCACTTCAAGTCAATGATGCATTTGCCTGACATTCTTTAGATTTACTCACCGAAAGACCAATTCTGCCATTTGAAGGCTGCGTCTTCTTTTCTTTCAAGAAGATCTATCGGTCGATACCTTGTCATTCTCTGTGGTTGATCAACTGGAGCATTGCAGCGGTTGCATGGCTCTTTGCAGTCGCGACTGATGTTGGAAGGGATACCTACTGTGTGCCTCTGATTCGTGCTGATGGGTGTTAGAATGGACAATATCTTCCCATATCTAAATTCCACTTTATTATGGTAGCAGCCTCTTTGCGATGCTCAGTTCTAGGGTCGAACTTCGGGGATGGGGTTTTCTTCGCACAAATGATTTGTTGGCAAGTAGTGAATTTGGTTTTGGATTTTAAAATTCTGCGTGTCTAAAAGAGTGAGGGTGTGTTTGGAAAACTGAAATTAAAATAAAAATAAAATGTAAAGAAGTATCAGCGAAGTGTGGGAGCTGGCGGATTTGGGTTTGAAAAGTCACTGAGGGGTTCTCGGGTCCATTTCCTCGCGTTGGGGAGGATGACCTATAGTCATTTCCCGAACCGGATCTTCATGTGGCTATAAAATATGAACCCTAATAAATTTCCTTTTGAAAGATGGCATTTATTGAACGTTAATGGCCTCAGTCAATGAAACCTATCTCCTTGACCCATCTTACAGTGACTAATAAGCATCCACTGAACCCTAAAAGATTGCCAAGTACAGGTCATTAAAGATGCATCGAAGGGATTTGAACCTAGGGTTGAGAGGAAACACAAAGGCAACCTGACAATCACCTGCGTTGGCTGGCGAAACCACCAGGTCCTTAGACCCTCTTCCGGTAGCCATTATTCAAGGATGAAGGGGTTTTGTCACGCTCCCGTTCGTCAGATCCCAATTGGCGAAATCGGCAGGAGTTCGAGGTGGTCTGCGAGACTCGGGGCTGGGACTCTTTCTGATTTTTTTTTTTTTTTTTAAAGTGGCGGTACTGTGGGTATGGCCCACATCATATAACATAAATAAAATATCATTTACATATCAAAAGAACTACCACCGGAGTGGTGTCCATCAAAATCTATACACATTTGCAGTCCCATTTACAAATGCAAACATACTTTTACATTTACAACTGGAGAGCCGGAACCTACATGTAGTGAACCCTTACAAGTGTATTGGCCCGAGCTATATCAGGATCTTCCGGGCGTCTTCTCTGGCTCACCTACACGGATTAAAAACCCGTGCTAAGCTTTCGCTTAGTGGGAAACATTTCTTATGCATATACACATTTAACGCATAAAACAATAACAAATAATATAAATTTCATGCATTTATATTATGAACTTATCTGAAATACATGCTTCTTCATACTTGAGCTTCGCTTATTCGGATCTCAGTAGAATTCTGAATCTTATTCTTATGCGAGATCTTATGCTTATAACAAACTTATGTTCATTCAAGACTCCGTAGGAGATTTACATAACTTATACTTATTCGAGGCTGCTTACTTGAGACTTATGTTTATTCGGGACTCCCGTAGGATTCTGAGCACCCATCCTTATACTACGGAGTTTACCCTTATTCGGAGGTACCGTAGGTATCGCCCAATGCAGATAATATCACCCAATAATGCAGGGAACTTATTCTTATACGAGTACTTGCCAAGTACCTACAAAACTTATGCGGTCTTCTGGAACTTATGCAGTATTTCGGATCTTATCGTGTATTACGAGAACTTATCTTATCCTTCCACCGGGCTTACTATCTTGGTCTTACTGAGGAACTTGGACATGTGTTCGGATCTTATACATGTCTTATGGAGGCATCTTTTATCTTACGAGATCTTATCTTGGTATTTGATTAATGCCCAAAAAGTGCAATTTTGAACCTATATTAGATAGGTTTTGGTGCTTTTTTCTTGCATTAATCATGTCATTCTCTCCAATTAGGGGAGTGTTCTAGTCTTCTTAGTAACCGTATGCCATTAGAGAGAGTAATTTTGGTTGTTTTGTAGGCTTTTTTACACACTCTTGGAGTTCAATCTCGAGATCAAATGATGAATCATGAAGTTGGAATTCAGTCTCGGCCATCAACCGGCCAGGAATCAATGAGAAAACCAAGGCAAAATGAAGAAAATGTGATGCGGTTGAGGCGGCAGTGAAGAGAGTCAACAATCGCGGGGAATTTTTAGCTAAGCTGCGAAAATTTTATGGGATTGCGAAAATTTCGCAACCTTAGCGAAAATTTGCAACCTAACAATACCAAATTTAAGCTAGACCACTCCAAATTTCATAGCTAACCTTGTTCATGTAAGCGAAAATAATTCGCTTCTCACAATAATTTTAAGCTAGCTTAGCGAAATTTCGCTAACTAGCGAAATTGCTTTCACCTTAAGCGAGAAATTTCTTGTTTTTCGCTAGACTTTGTTGATTTAAGCTAGTGTGAAATTTCCTCGGCCTAGCGAGGGGTGATGCCTCGATCATGCTTTGTAATTAATGTAAACCGCCTCAAAGCTTGGTGTATTACTTGAGTAAATATATAACTTAGCCAGAAATTTCATAGGTTTTTGGTATTTTCATACCTTGCTTGGAGGCTTTATATAAGCCTCTTTGTTTGTAACCTAAAACAATGGGAAGCAACAATCTGTGGAGAAGATATTTTTGTAAGTTTTTATTTTTGTAAATAAAGTATTTTATTTTAGGTTTTGCTTTTATTTCTTTTCTCTCTTCTCTCTCTTCTTTCTCTCCCTTTCCCGGCTGCCAAACACACCTCTTGAGGATGACAACTCAAGAGATGCTTGGCTAAGCCTCCTTTCTTCGAAGGAAGGAAGCTAGCAGTGGTGGGGCATATGCGTGTTGTTCTCTTGTGCTAAAGCTACAGGTGGTGTGTTTGTGGCCCCTTGTATTTTCAAAACATGGTTGCATAACATTGAATATCATTAATTTGGCCAATACTCTCCATGCTTTAGAATCCAGTGCATATTCAGTGAGAGAGTTACTGTGATTCTTTAGATGGTCTTTACGAGCCTTTAAAATGATATTTATATGTTAGGTTTCTCAAATTAGGGTTGCATAGCATTTAATATTTGTCAGTTTGTGTCTCTCCATGCTTTGGGACTATTGTTCTTTAGATGGTCTTCTGAGCCTCCTAAGATGATATTGAATGTTAGGGTTTTAAACTAAAGGGACCATGCTTGCATGCTACTGTATTGACTCAAATAGGAGATGTTTCATGGGTGAGGGTTTCCTTCAGTTAAATATAGATCCGGTTATGCCATGGACTATAGGTTACCTCTTATGCTGCTTGAGGATAAAACCCGAGGACACTTGTTTGCCCTAACTTGCCAAGTTAGTGAGCCTAAATCTTCAAAGTTAACTTTTTCACCTTTTTAATTTCGGTTTTTTACGGTTTCCGAGTTTTTCAACTTCATTCCCACTTGTTTTTGAAACACAATTCAAGAGTCCAAATAGAAAACCTTACCTTCATGCCTTGATGCAAACCATTTTTAGGATGAAAACCCATCCCTAGTGTTCGATCCTAGACCACTATGCTGCGAGTAGCTTGACTACGGCGTGGTAAGGCTTTTAGGTGTATATAAATTTTGTTGATTTTTAGCTCGACCTCACGTAGCCTGCGAATCCAAATGGCGCCCGTTGGGGATGGTGCCAAACTACAAATGGTAGGATTGAAAGTACTTGTGATCCACATCACAAGTGAAGGTAACTCTTACACCTCTTTTGCAACTTCAAGTTGCGGGAAGCTGCCCGATTTTAGCAATTAGCGATGGCGCCTTTGTTTGATTTTGATTCGATTTAGGTTTTTCATTCGATCGATTTGTATTCGTGTTAGATTTATTTTAACGAGTTGTTTGTTGCTCTTTGTTTGTCTCTGATTTTATGTAGTGTTTATGCCTTGATGGGATAGAACATCAGTGGGCGAATAGGATTAGTACCTGACTTGACTGGCTAGTGAGTTAGTGTATAGCGATACCATGGATCCCGTACGAGGAACTATGAGCCAACCGGGGAACCCCATGAATCCAAATGCCTATAGAACCATGAGGGATCCCCATCCACCCTCCACAAGAGTTAGTGCCCCCATCTGTAATAAATTCCTCTCTTTGAAGATGTAATAGCCTGATGCTGAGGCCATATTGTTACCTCTCCCCACATATCATGGTATGGAAATGAAAATCCATACGCTCCTTATTAGGGATTTTGAGGAGGGTTTGCACTACCTTTAGGAAGGTATGATGGACATGGATTTCTTGAAGCTAAAGAGCATTTCCAAGTGACTCTAAAGGACAAGGCCAGATATGGCTCCTTCATTGAGGCCTAGAACCATTAGAAGTGAGGTGAGTGCAAAAATTCAATTCTGAAAAGTTTTCGGTACTCATAAGACCAATAATTTGAAAAGACAAATTTATACTTTTGACTCATGATGGTGAGAGATTTTACCGGTGTTGGGAAGATTTATGGAAACCATCGGTGCATGCCCATCTGGAGTTTGATACTTGGATATTTATTGAACCATTTCTATGGTGGTATGTCAGCCTGCGCCATGAAACAATTGTTGAAGCTTATGTGTGGGGAGTAACTTTTTGAGTAAACATCTGATGAGGCTTTGGATTTTTGAACTGTATTTGAAACCTCCAAAGCTTGGGATGAACCCTAGTCCTAGGGAAGTTGAAGGCTAGGGCCATTGAATCACCAAGGGAGGAGACAAGTACATATTTTTAAAAGACATAGGGATAAATGAAAAATTGATCGGTTAACTCGAAAAGAATGGATTGATAGGGAAATGAAAAATCGGCTTACGAGAAATGCAAGCGAATTTAATGAGTTATCTTCATCCCAATTTTCTTGCTTCAATTTTCAATCAAATAATTACCACGAGGAGCAGCGCGCCATGCATGCCATAGAAGTCAAAATAAACCACCCGTAGATGCTTCATATGTTGACACCTAATAACCACAATTGGAGAAATTGTCCAAATTTGTCGTGGAAATCAAACCCCTTATTATACGCCCTTCAAGGCAATGACGTGATTTCCGCTGTCACAACAACGGATGCCTCAGATATCTTCCCACTGTTAAGCGAGGCGATCCTGAATTTATAAATAAGGTGGTAGGCATGTTGTAGAAAGAGCAGAAGTCTTGAATATCAAACTTAATTGAAGAAAATTGGAAAGCGTGAAAGTTCACTAAACGAAGTGGACAATATGCATTTGGAGATTTCAGCGTCTAATCGATTGCGGGTTGAGAAAAAAGGGAAGGCTCCTTTCGAGGGCACAAGCATTATCAAAAGTGGTGAATGAAACGGGATGGCCAGAGACAAGGCAAAAGCGTGAAGTTAAGAGGCGATTTGTGACTTTCGGTGGAAAGGAATTAAGCTAAACGAGATGCCAGTCAAGTCGGCTCCATTGGTAGGCGAGGCCGCCCGGGGAAGAGCGATCGGTGGACGGGGGAAGAGAGATAAAGATTAGAATACCCTGCATTTCATGATTCTCGAAGAAAACGTTACGTTCGCAAGCGATGTTGGAAGTATTGCGGCAAGTGAAAGTCAATATTCCTCTCCTCGATATGATTAAACGGAGTTCCTACTTACGCAAAATTCTTAAGGATTTGTGCCGGTAAAGATCTGATGTAAATAAAAAAGGCCTTTTTAAGCTGAGCAGAGTTAATTGCCATTGATATTATAGAGAAGCAGACTCGGTGAAGTATAAGGATCGAGGATGTCTACGATCTCGGTGAATATTGGAGCATCGGCGTGGAAAGCAACTGTTGAACACAGGAGCTAGTGTGAATCTGTTGCCGTATTCAATGTACAAGCAATTGGGTTTAGGTGGCCCGGAAACCCGTCCATCACACTTTAGCTCCATTGTGGGTCTATTAAAATACAAAGGAACCATTGAGGGCGTTCTTATACAAGTGAATGATTTTACTTCGGTAGATTTTGTTGTACTTGATACAGAACCAGTTGCAATAGGACCTGACTCCGGTGCCGCATCATATTAGGAGACCATTTTTGTCGCGAATGCAATCATCAATTGCGGGAAGCCAAGTCATAACTCACATTTGGAAATATGACAGCGGAACTCAATATTTTCATATGGGTAAAAGGCATATGCACTCGAGGGGAGGATGACTTTGGAGAAGTACGTATTTTAGATACCGATACGGAAGAGCAGGCTAATCAACGACAAGTCACGAAGATATATTAACTTGAGTTATCAGATTGTCTGTTGAGCAACAAAAATTTCACGAAATGAGCTTGAATGCAGTGCGGAGAAAAGAATAAATTTTTACCTCTATTGACGTAATGAACCCAAGGAACCTCAACGGCTAGAACTCAAACCCCTCGACGATTTAAAGTATGCATTTTTGAAGTAAATGAGAAGCGTGCCCGGTTGTGATTTCTTCATTGCTAACCACTGCACAAGAGCATAATCTCCTGCATCTTCTCAAAAAGAATAAGCAAGCATTGGGATGGAAAATTTCTGATGCGGCATAAACCCGTCCATTTGCACTCATCATATCTATTTAGAGGTCTACAGTGATAGGCAGCGACGGAGGTTGAATCCCATCTCACGAAGTAGTTCGTATAGAGGTCTTGAAATTGCTCCAGGCGGTATCATTTTATCCCATTTACGATAGCACATGGGTTAGTCCAACTCGGTGGTGCCCTAAGAATCGGGGAGTAACAAGCGAAAAAAAGAGAAGGGTGAAGAATTGTCTACCCCAGGCTCACGACCGGGTTAGTGTGTATAGATTATAGAAGGCTGATGAGGTGACCTGCGAAAGAGACCACTTTCCATTCTTAGTTCATCGATCAGTTGCTGGAAAGAGTTTCGGGACACCCCTTCTATTGCTTTTTGGATGGGTATTCAAAATTTGCTTCAGGATAGAAATTGCCCAGAAGATCGGGGAAAAGACTACCTTTACTTGTGTCCATTTGGCACGTATGCTTATGAGGAGGATGCCTTTTGGGCTTTGTAGCATGACCACTTTCGGCGATGTATGCTCAGTATGTTCGTTGACATGGTAGGCGTATAATGGAGGTATACATGGATGATATCACACGGTATATGGATTGATTTTGAAAAATGCTTAACCAATTTGGAAGCCATCTGAGAGGTGCATAGAAGAATTTGGTGCTTAGCCCGAATGCCATTTATAGTAAACCAAAGAATTGTATTGGGTACATTATTTTCTAGCGAGAAATTGAAGTTGATAAAGCAAGGTCGACATTATTTCCAAATTGCCGCCCCATGACAAATGTGAGAACAATTAATTCAATTCCTTGGTCATGCAGAGCTTCTGCAAGCGGTTCATTAAAGATTTTTCCAAAATTGCCAAACCCCTGTACAAGCTTCTTGAGAAGGATGCCAAGTCGTTTGGGAGAAAGATTGCCAGAAGAGTTTTGAAGAACTGAAATTTCATTTGACCACGCCCCAATAGTTCGAGCACCTAATTGGCGGATTACCGTTTGAGGTGATGTGTGATGCGAGTGATCTTTGCTATAGGAGCGGTGCCAGCCCGAAAGAAGATGGGAAACATGTGGTGTCTTATGCAAGCAAAACCCTGAATGAAGCACGGAGGAATTATACCTCTGGAGAAAGAGTTGTGGCGGTGGTATATGCCTTAGATAAATTCCGACGTATTTGGTTGGGGTGATATAGTCATTTTTACGAGAGATCATTACGCTTTGAAATATCTCTTAACCAAACAAAATGCAAAAGCGAAGACTCATCGGGTGGGTTACATTTACTTCGAGGAGTTCAACTTGCAAATTAGAGATAAGAAAAGGGGTGGAAAATGTGGTAGTGGATCATACGGCTCAAAGGTTAACTATAATGGCCTCCTTTGTCCACCTATTAATAGTGAATTTTACGAAGAATCTAATGCGGTTGGAGAAGCTCCACTGGTATGCTCACATTGCCAATTTCCTCACTACGGGAAATCCCGGCTGAGTGGAAAGGGCGGGATAGGAAATATTTCTTTTGCTAAAATCATTCCTATTATTGGGGAGAGAGCCTTTCCTATTTAAATGCTGTGCGAGATCAAATCATGGGAAATGTGTACGAGGAGAACGACGAGAATTTTAAACCATTGCCATGAGTGCTTGTGGTGGTCATTTTGCTCCCGACGGCAATGAAGGTGCTACGATCGGGTTTTTGGCTTCCTTATTGAGCACGAATGTGCGGGTGTGTGTGACAAATGCCAAAGGCTTGGGAAGGTGTCTCGCCGTCATATGTGCCTTTAGACAATTTTAGTTGTTGAATTATTCGATGTTTGGGGCATCGATTTTATGAACCCCTTTTCCTCTCGTCATATGGTACATCATTACATTTTGGTGGGAGTAGACTATGTCTCAAATGGGTTGAAACAATTCCTGCAAAACCAATGACGGTAGAGTGGTAATTAAATTTTTTGAAAGCAGTATCTTTTCCAGGTTTGGGATTGCAAAAATACGTGGCCCATTAAGTGATGGAGGTTCTCATTTTACGTAATAAACCATTTTGAAAACCTCATGGCTAAATATGGTGTGAAAACACAAAGTGGCCACCCCCTTGCAATCACTCAAACAAGTGGTCAAGTAAGACTTGCCAACGGGGGAAATCAGACCATTCTAATGAAGGTGGTAACATGACGAAAGATTGGTCTATCAGCTTTGCGAGTTAGCTATGGGCTTACGGGACGACTTTCACCAAGACAATCAGGAATGTCCCTTATCGATTGGTCTATGGTAAGTATGCCCTTCCGGTGGAAATCGAGTACAAAGCATGGTGGGCAATTAAGAAGTGAATATGGATCTAGTGGCCCGGAATCAAGAGAGGTTCCTTACGATCTTAATGGTGGAAGAAATACGGAATGATGCCTATTTGAATTCGAAATTGCAAAGGAAAAGTGAAAGATGGCATGATCAAATGATAACAGGAAAATTTTAAGAGGAGACCAAGTTCTTTGTACGACTCGAAACTCCATCTATTTCGAGTGACTCAAGTCACGATGGGCAGGTCCATTCATGGTCCAACGAGGCATATCCCAGCGGTTGAGTGGAATTTAATCCGTCGAGATGATAACGGGGTGTTTTAAAGTCAATGGGCCGAAGAGTGAGGCTGCGCCCATGTGGTGCGGCCCGGGCGGCGGTGAAGAAATTCTCTGGCTGGATCTCACGAGGAACCTACAATCCTCACCATGCCCAGGGACACAGTTAAAAGGTAATTATGCATTATCATGTTTTTGTGCTTCCCACTATGTTTAAATATTGTTTTCTTTTCAATTGAACAATTGAATTGCTACAATTGGACAATTGAATTGCTTTATGTTGGGAAATTGAATCACTATTTGTCACTTATATGCTAGGACAAATTCCATGCTTGAGACAATTTTTGGTCAGTTACAGTTCCAGCATCCTCAACTTGAAATTTCCCCCTGTATACTAATTCACACAACACGCTCAGTTATTCCAATAGGCGTGAGTGTGTGCCAGCCTACTTTCGCTTGCTTAGGCCTTAGGTATGTTGGCAACTAGGATGAGTTTGTGTTACTCTGATTGAGGCCAATGTTGTCTTCCAAAGAAAAGAAAAAAAAAAAAAAAAAAAAAAAAAAAAACAAGAAAAAGAAAAGAAGAAAAAGAAAAATAAAAGTCATGAAGCTTTGTCTTAAAACCCGAGCACGGTCAGGGTATATAAGCCAGCCTTTGAGCTTAGATGCCCCTAAGCCTTAATTGGTTGGGGAGTCATCGATTTTAGTGTTAAGATTACATGGGTGGATAGGTGAAATTTAATGACTTGTGGGTGCTTAATTTTCCGAGAAGTCATTGGTCGGGGTGAAACGCTGGAGTTAGTGGTCATGTGATCCTTTTGGCTTGATGCCTAAACCTTAATTGGTTGGGAGTCATCGGTGGACCCCGTTAGGACTTTGGTGAAGTCGGATTTAAGCATTGCACCCCTACGATGTGAGTGAATAAAGAAAGAAGAGTGCTTATTACTATCTAGGTTGTTTCAGCAACTTAAGGCCAATAATCGGTGCTAGGTTGAGAGGGAGGTGGCAATTTGCGGTTATTAGTTTAATCTGGTTACATAAAGAATCATTAGACATAGGTGGAAATTCAAGTTGAGAATTATGGATCAATATTGACCTAGAATTGTTCTTCTTGTATGGTTTTGATTCTTTCATATCGGTTTTCAACTTTGATTTCAATTTCTCAATTTAAGGTAATGTTTATATGTATATAAACCCTTTTTGAATCATAACCTTTTTGCAAATCACCACATGCATCTCCTGTTTCTTTATTTTGCATTGCTAAGGGACTAGCAACGTTTCGGTTGGGGGGTGTGATTAATGCCCAAAAAGTGCAATTTTGAACCCTATATTAGATAGGTTTTGAGTGCTTTTGCACGTGTCATGTCATTTATACCAATTGAAGTGTTCTAGTCTTCTTAGTGCTGCATACCATTTAGAGGGGTATTTTTGGTTGTTTGTAGGCTTTTGCACACTCTTGAGTTGATCTCGAATCAAATGATGAATCATGAAGTTGGAATTCAAGTCTAAATAATAACCTGACCAATCAGTAGGGAAAACAGGCAAAATGAAGAAAATGTGATGCGGGATTAGCGAACGGCTTGATGAAAGAGTCAACAATGCGGGAATTTTTCGCTAAGCTTGCGAAAAATTTTAGCTAGGATTACCGTTAGCAACCTTAAGCGAAAATTTAGCAACCTAAAGCAATGCCAAACTAAATGAACCACTCCAAAAATTTATTCTTGCTTTGTTCCTTAGAAAATAATTGATTTCGCTTCTCACAATAATTCGCTGGCTTAGCGAGAATTTAAGCTAACTAGCCAATTGCTCACACTGTGAAATTTCTTGTTTTAGACACAGTGATTCGTAATTAGCGAAATTCTCGACCCTAAGCGAGGAATTTTGGTGCCTCAGTCATGCTTTGTAATTAATGCCAACCGCCTCCAAACTTGGTGTATTACTTAATTGTCCTATAACTTGGCAAAATTTCATAGGTTTTTGGTATTTTCATACCTTGTGGAGGCACATATAAGCCCCTCTTGTTTTGTAACCTAAAGCGATTGGGAGCTGACAATGCGTAGGAAGATATTTTGTAAGTTTTATTTTGTAAATAAAAGTATTTTTATTTTTAGGTTTTTGCTTTTATTTCTTTTCTCTCTTCTCTCTGCTTCTTTCTCTCCCTTTCCCGGCTGCCAAACACCTCTTGAGGATGACAACTCTCAAGAGATGCTTGGCCTAACCACCTTTCTTTGAAGAGGAAGGAAGCTAGCTTAGTGGTATGTTGTTCTCTTGTGCTAAAGCTCACGGTGGTGTATTTATGTGCCTTATTTCAAAACATGGTTGCATAACATTGAATATCATTAATTTGGCCAATACTCTCATGGCACAGAATCGGTGCATATTCGAGTGAGAGTTCTTGTGATTCTTTTGGATATGGGTTCACGAGCGCTAAAATGATATTTTAATATGTGAGGTTTCTCAAATTAGGGTTGCATAGCATTTAATGTTATTGATTTGACGATACTCTCATGCTTTGGACTATTGTTCTTTAGATGGTGCTTCTGAGCTAGATGATATTGAATGTTAGGGTTTTTAAACTAAAAGACCATACTTGCACTTTGTATTGACTCGGAAATAGGAGATGTTTTTCATGGTGAGTTTGCTAATTGAAAATAGATCCGGTTATGGACTATAGGTTGCATATCGCAGATCCCAGCAAGAGGACGCATTTGCTACAACGCCAGGACAGTGACCTAAATCTTCAAAGTTTAACTTTTCACCTTTTAATTTTAGGTTTTCTGAGTTTCTCAGTTTCAAACTTGAACCTTTGTTTTGAAACTCCCAATTCAAGGGTCGAATAGAAGCCTTACCTTCATGCGCGTCTGAATACATTTTTAGGATGAAAACCCATCCCACGTGTTAGATCTGAACCACTATCTGCGTGTGACTTCGTGATGATGAAGGCTGGGTGTATATATAAATTTTGTTGGTTTGACTCAGCCCTCTTGTAGCACGAATCAAATGGCTTGCAGATTCACGTGGTTGTTTTCAGCTTTACAGTGACAGTTAGTACCGATCGCATAAATGAAATGTACCACTCTTTAACTAGTTTGGAGCTGATGTTCTTCATTCAGGTCCTTCATTGTTCGTTAGAGCCGACTCTTCTAGTGCCGCGACTCCCGGTGGTAGTAAGACAAATAGAGCACCTAGCCAAAGTGGAAGGATGATCCTATGTCTCAAAGATGCGAGATTTATTAAAAAAATTCGTCTGGGTTCGAATCAGACATATCCCGAAGCGGAGAACTCGAAGCCAAACGCCTTGGCAAGTCGACTGACCACGGAAGACTCAGTAGGTCGACACATGTCGAATACCTGGCAGAGACCTCTATCGATCTCTGCGATGTGGTGGTGGCCCAAGTGAATTCGAGCCAGTGGATGGACCCGGGACTATATAATGAACGAGGCGATCTGCTTGTGACCAGGCGGCTAAAATAAGGGCAGTGCCGGGTTCACCCAATCATAAGGGAAGCTGTACAGCGAGTTTTCTTCGCGCAATCCTCAAGTGTATGTTAGGGAAAGAACATTGAATACGTGCTAAGGGAAGTTCATGAGGGTATATCACGGAAATCCACCTTCAGACTCGAGGCAGGAAAGGTCTTGAGACAAGGATACTACTAGCCTACGATACTCAAAGATGCAACCAATCTAGTCAAGAAATGCAAGATCTGCCAGGAGCACGCCAAGATATCACTCCTCCCATCAGAACCCTTGACGTCAATCATAAGCCCCTGGCCCTTCCAATAGTGGGGTTTGGACATACTGGGACCTCTGCCCCTTGAGAAGGGCCAATGGATCATCATCAGTCGCGCAGTGGGTGCTTCACCAAATGGGCGGATGAGGCCTAGCCCTGATCACAGAACAAAAGATACTCAATTTTGTGGCCAGAGTTATCATATAGGGTTTGGTATCCAGGCCCTGGTGTTGGACCTTGGAAAACAATTAGTGCGCCAGGATTGAGAGATTTCCCGTGCGAGCAGTGAATTTTCCTCGTCCTCAGCACATCTGCAGTCTAACGGTCAGGCCGAGGTCACCCTCAGAACCCTTAAGGCCGCTTTGAAGACCAGTGAGTCCAAAAGGACGGTGGGTAGATACACTCCCGAGGTGCTATGGGCTCTGAGGACAACCGAAGTCAGCCACCGAAGCTGAGTTCACTTTGCCTTACGAAGGAGCGGTAGCCCTTGTCGAGTTCGGTTCGTCCCGGATTGAATTAATGCGAGTGGAGCACAATGACTTGAAGCTCTAGTCTAAATTTGGATCTCTTGGAGTAAAACGAGCAAGTCCTAAAACATCTGAAGATACCAAAGAAGACAGCAGGTACACAACGAAAGAGTCAAACCTAGAAGACTATATGCCGGGTGATGGTCTTAAAAACTCACATGACAAGGAAGATCGACCCACGGAAAATTGGTACTGGCCAGGAAGGCCCTTGTCCTTATCTCAGTCGTCGGACCGGAGCAATTCTGAGCTCCAAACAGGAGGAAAAATTTTAAAGCTGTACTGGAATCTGGGAACATCTTAAACATTTTTATCGGTAGACCTTGGTTTGTGTGAAATGCCCGTAGAAAGATTTGCAATTTTCAGTTAACGATTCGACCATTCTTTGGTTTTATTTTGTTAAGAGCGTCTAAACAACTCATACGTATAAATGCCGGAAGATTCGTGCAACTAGAATGAGTCAACTCATAGACATAAAGAAAAAATTCTCTTTATTCGATCGAGATTACATTGAGTTGTCGATTAGTGCCGTGATTACATCTGAAGCATTCGGTACAAGCGAGTTAACAAAAAAAAACTTGAGGAGAAAAAAAGGGAAAGAAGATGGGAGAGAGAAGACGAGAAAGGTGGAAAATAGGAGAAGAAGAAAAAAAGGGATGGAGAAGAGGTTTGTGCGGAAGAAACAAAAGGGGGAGAAGTGAGAGGTGGAAGAAAAAGAAAGATGAAAAAGAAGGAGAAGGAGAAAAGAGGAGGAAGAGAAAGAAAAACGAGAAAATGGAAGCATAAAATGCATCGCCCTCTCGAGGCCCTTGTCTAGCACGGAGCTAGGGAATAACGCCAACTCCATAAAGGGAGACTAGGGAGAAAACACAACTCCACGGGGCATAAGTCAAGCGAGCCCAGACCGAGAATCTTGGGTGGATCCAGAGTAAAGACAACCGAGACTTGGCCTTCATCTCTATTTGAGACTTTAGGATGCCTTTTGAAAAGCGAGAATATACAAAATATAAACTTCATAGCAATGAAACCGCCATTTATAGAAGGCCAAAGCACTCAAAAAGTCACGAGCGTTCCAAATTCTCCATAAACCGACGGTAAGGCGTTCGCACGCTTTCAATAAAGTAGTGAATGGCGCCAAGCGACTCACTTTGACGAGTTCATCTGCGCGCAGTCACGCTACGGGGAATCAGATCAGCTCAAGCTATAGCCGCACTGACGCCGAGCCCGACTCACTTTGGTTCGTCTGCTGAGCAGGTCACGCTGAGGCGGTCCCTTCCGGGCTTCACATGCCACTCGGCCCTGACGCGGGCGGCATCCTTTGTGAGGTTAAGTCTACGCACAGTGATGAAGCTTAAAGTCATCTAGTTTTTAGTCCATTTCTGTTTGATTTTAATGCCAAAAAGGAATAATTAAGATGCGAAATATGAAAAACTCACAGGTTGTTAAATGGCGGGAATTCGAAAAGAAGAATCGCTGGGAAAAAAGAAGCAGAGAGGTGGATGGCGTTAATGAGATAGTGGCAGGTTGTGAAGGCGCACAAGATAAAGACGTGTCGTGAAGCTTTGGAAGCAATCAAAGCCATATCCGAGGTTCAGGCGATGAAAGCTCAGGTCGGAAAGCGAAGCTTACTTGAAGAGCGAGGCCCAGGCGGAAGTAAAAACTCAATTGAAGCAACCGGAAATATGAAGAAGAAGACTTCATGTCGCGACATAAGACCATTTGTCGTGACATCGACAATGAATTAACGTGCGGCATGACCACCGAAAAGAGAATCCTGGCAATTCGGCTAAAAAGAAAGATCGTGACATCGGAAGAAGTGGAAAAATAAACTTGGCGGTCAGCAATGGGGAATCACAAGATAAAGCGAACAGATTGAAGGCGAAGACTTAGGTTGATGTCGCGACATCCTAAGACATCGATTGAAGGTTCTGCGGATAACGAGTTTAGACATAAGAACACCGATCCCAGGCTGCGACCGCTGAAGTGATGTGGCGACAAAGCCAGATATGCTACGACGCCAGGAACTAACGATTGAGACACGTAGGTATAAGTGATGTCGCGACAAAGGTGATCATCGCGACAACGAGGGCCAACCAAGTGAAAAATCCCGAGCCATAAGGCGATGTTGCGTAAAGATTCAGTGCTGCGACACCAGTCACGACCAGAGTGGAAGCTATAGGATTCGCAAAACGTTGCGCGACAAAGAGATTAATATCAGCGACACCGGTACCATCGATGGAAGCATAGTTCCTTAAGTTGATGTCACGACCAAGGAATGGCGTCAGCGACACCAAGCAACCCGGTTGAAGCCTCCCGGAAGAGCAAGTCGATATGCGACAAGGGTGATCATGCGACTTAGGAACCATCGAGATGAAAAATTTGCAAAAATGACTTCTTTGTCACAACAAAGGGTGAGGCGGACATAACGACGTTCAGTTAAAGCTTCTGGAAAATTGAGCTCATAATAGCGACAAGACATGTGACATCGGGAGAACCCTATTAAAACGCAAAGGTATAAAGTGATAATAAACAAGGGTACGAGTCGCGACATGAAGACTTTATCGATTGGAAGCTGCGGTCCATTTAGTTGATGTCGCGACAAAAGTTGATGTCGCGACATCAGAACAACTTCATTGAAGCTGCGGAAAGGCGTGGGTTGATGTCAAAGCGTGAGATCGATGTCGCGACATGGATGATGTCGCGACAAGGATTTGAGATGCGGCTGAACATTAACATGGGCGATCCGCGGAAATCCACAAAAGCGCATTGGGAGGATTAGACCCAGGCGAAACCACATAAATACCGCAAACTGACTCCTGCCGGTAGCTTAGGCGACACGAGAAGAAATTTTGGGTATTGAAGAACAATTTATTTTTATTTTTCTTCAGTTTCTTTTCTTTTTAAGTCAATGTTAATGGTTAGAGATTAGATTAGATTGCTCGTTTAGTTTCGTTTTATTTTCTTGAGCTGGATCTTCTCGTTTGAAGCGGCCGAATGCGAATTCAATTCTTTCAAATTACTACACGGAATGTTTGAAATTAGGACAAATTTGGTCGGCTCTTCCGGTTCATAATCTGGGTTATTCTTATGATCGGAGGAATCTTTGTAGTGTGTGGTCGATGAATTTGGGGAACCCGGCTTCCATTAAGTGAATGCTATTGTCGAAATTATCTTTCACGTAGTTGTTTCTGGCAGTTAAATTTGGGGTTTATAGATTACTGGTTATGGGTTTAATGTTTTTGATCTGAACTCTCCCGAGTTTCTTATGCAGGTATTAGAATTGTTTTCATTGCTGCATTTCAAGGAGGTCCTTTGGGTAGCACTGAGACTGACAATCACAGGAGTTATGAACATTTGCTTTGAAGATTATATTAACCTGCTATTAGAGACCTAATGAGCTTTGTAAGTTTACTTGATAAATCCTCTTCTCATAAATCAAGAATGAGTTGATAGATTATCAATTTAAATAGTGAAGAAGTTCACCTCGGTCGAATAGTGAAGCCAATCCATATTCCATTTGAGATCTAATCAAGGAGAGGGTGATCTATTCTAATTTTGAGGAAGAAACAACACGGAAGTTGTATATACTTACTTGACCCAATAACTTGGGAGCTAAGGTTTTACAGTCCATAAAATGGGTATGAAGTATTGAAAATACCCCGGGAATTAGGAAGTGCTGTTAAAGTAGTTATCTTATTCCCTGTATTCGAGAGGATCAGGTAAAAATTAGATAATGAAATGTGGAGTGTGGAGAGATCCAGCTGTACTACTAACGCCTTGGACTGATTTTAAAACCTGAAATACACAGCAAAGTGCTGATGTGCTGTGGGGTGATGCCATGTGCATTGATCTTAATGTGTACTCTAAGCGATAATTACTGAGTTTCCATTTATTTTCGCCCATATAAGATTCTTCATTATTCTTTAGATTAAGTTTATTCAGTTGTTCATTCTTTTTATTATATACTTGTATAATTCCTGACTTCTTAAGGCTGGAACACAATCATTTTATAGTCCAAAATAGTATGGAGACTTGAGTAGTCGGAGTAGTTGATCTAAGATTCTTGAGATCTACATTAGGGTGATGTCTGATTCCAAATCGATTTATTACTTGTCGACTGTGCTTGCGTTATGTTAGGCCAAAACCAATATTATTGAAAATGATTTACTCTAGGAGATGTTTGGTTTAATTATAGAGGATTTTTATGGCGCCCCGTTCTTGGATAGACAATAGTCATGGTAATAGCGTCGTAAATTTGCATAATGTTCTTTAATTACAGTCATCAAGTTTTTACTATTTGGCGTTAAGATTAGACAATAGTCCTTGGTAATAGCGTCAAGTAGAGATTTGTATGTGTTCTTTGATCTAAGTCAACAAGTTTTATAGGCGCGGATTCTTGGTCCAGAAAAATTCATTAAATCAATATTCGAGCGAAAGAAGAATTCTTCATTTGGACATTTTACGAGGAGAAAGAACAAAAATAGCTTTTCAAGCGGTAGTTTATTTTAGCCACTAACACACAACAATATGAAATATTTGTTATTAAACTAATCTAATGTAGTGTGTTTTGATTTCGAGGGACAAATTTAATGCATGAAATAGAGAGACAACGATCTCGATTCAGGTGACACGAATTAGAGAGGACACTGAAGCCAGAAAAGATAAAGGCGAAACTCAACCATGGCGAGATGGAAAGCGGGATGGGGATAGAGGTACATATAGAAGAAGCTAAAGACCTCATTGATACAATGGAGGACTTCGGAGACCAATTATCTGAGGATGAATGCTCGACAAATGAATGACCTGCGGTTGAAGATACTCTTTGTAATTTTAGGCCCGAAGCCATTGCGATTACAATGGTCAGCGACCTTAGGTTGCGGCCATCCCAGAGGGACGGCTTGAGCACACAGGAGGATTCTGGATATTCATCTCTGGTGAGTTGATGGGGTGAGACCCGGGGAAGTCATCAGCTGCGTCTATTCCATTCTCTCACAAGAATCTGACTACATAGGTATGGATGCCATCAGTTTTGTTGATACTTGGGAGGAGTTAGTAGAACTGCCAGGTAGATTCTTTCTGACCCTCTGCAGAAGGAGGGAAATCATTTATTGAACTATGGAAGATGAAACCATGTCTGGCAGGAAAGGTCGACGGTTCTTTGAGGAAGTGTCGATGCATGGGATAGATGAGACTCGGATGGACAGCTATTATATCATGCCTTGAATGATGTCTCTCAAGGATCATTGTTAACTGTGTTGTGGAGCATTAAATGAAAAAGTCTTGAGAAGAGGCAGGCGAGTTAGGGCACATTTAAATGTAACATAGAGCTCTTACAGGCACCAAAGGAAAGCAGCAGAGAAAGGGATCATGGTAAGCAGATATGTGACCATGGGTAGTTGAGCCTTATTTAATACACGGGTTGAATGAAAGACACACCTTGCTCATGAAATAGAGCAATTGAAAGAAAGTTAATTAGAAGGGAAGTCTTTGAGAGGGATGGCGAAAGAACAATTCTATGATCTTGAAGAGGTTAATTATGGTTGACGAAACTACCGTTTTGAAGCTAATCTGTACTGACACATTATCACCCGACGAGGGCCGTAGAATTTCTCTTATGGTGGAGGGGGGCTTCATGAGCCCCGAGGCATGGAATGAGAACCCTCACGGGGTTATCCAACGACCACCAAGGTTCCAGCGACGGCGACAAGGAAATGAAACCTGAGAAATGAATATGTCGGGGTCGAGAGGAATTTGTGTGGGCTGAAACGGATGCTGCGAGTTCATGGGGGATAATAAGAAGGTATTTAATCTCATGAACAAAAATTTACGAGAGTTGGGAAAACGAAGCGCTACCAATTCTCAAATTTTGAGCACCACCAAATGCATCCACTGAAGAACACAGAGACACAAGTAGGAATGTTGGCTAACCAAAACCGGAGGAAAGATGCCTTCCCAAGTGACACAGGAAGAACCCCAGCTGCATCAATTTGTGCGGCTTAAGTGGGAAGGAGTTAGAAGAGATATAAGGAAAGAAATGTATAGCATGCTAAGAAGAAGAAAGCCCGGAGAAAGGGAAGGGTACTAGAGAATGAAAGAAAGAGTAGAAAGGAAGAACATCCAGGATCGAAGCTGCGGTCCAAACCACAAAGGCTGCGAAGTCAAGGATGGAGCGGGTTTGAGGTTCTTGAAAACTTTCCGGAAAATTTGGAGATCGGTATGCCTTTCTTTGAAGTGGCGTATCAAATGCCACTCTATACGAAATTTCACGAAGGACATGCGGGCAGAAAAAGAAATGAGTGGGGAAGATAAGTGAATCTCAACGCACTTAAGGTGCGATGTCAGAAAGACCACGTCAGTGAAGACCGGGAGCTTCGATTCCTTGTATTGTTGGAGAAGTAGATTGGAAGCTCTCTGTGACTCGGGAGCTAGTATCAATTTGATGCCTCCTTTGCCATTGCCAAGAAACTAAGTTTACTGGAGCTTGCTCTAAGCTGTTACTCTTCAAGTAATGGGACGGATGGGTGGTAAACTACAGAGGAGTCATTGAAGATATCTTTGGTCCTTTGTTGGGAAGTTTGTTTTTCAGTAGACTTTATCATTCGGACATGGAAGAAGATTCACAAGTACCCACATATTGGGAAGACCATTCCTAAACTCTTTGGAGTACACTACGATTGACATGCAAAAGGGTTCTGTAGGGTTGAAAAAGCGACTAACAACTTGATAAAAGTATATGAAAAGTGATATATATGAGTGAGACAAGGAAAGTTGCAATGGCGATTTTGTCTATACTTCAACGTCTTGCTGTGATTGTAACACTCCGAGTTTTTATCAATGAAAAGAGATGAATTGATGTATTAGAAGATAATATTAATTTCATACGGAAAGGTTTCATTCCTATAAAGCGTATTTATGAGCCAAACAACGAAGCGTGTGGAAAATGTTAAGAAATTTAGTAAAGAAACCTGATCTCATTCTTTTTGAAAGAATTTATATGTCATTTTAGTATCTTTGCCGATTACAAGCATTGATCATTTTATTGAGTTCAGTGATGATGAAGACAAGATTCTTTGAAAATATTAAGGAAACATAAGGAATCGCTAGCTTGGTCCATTGAAGAAGTAGGGTATCGGAGTCCACCAAGTGCATTTTAAGATTACGCTAGAAGAGACTTCAAAACCATGTTGAGACACCAAGGTGAATCGGTGATGAGTAATCGAGTGCCAAATTATCTTTGAATCTTTGGTTTATCTGTCCTTTATTATTTAGACGGTCCATGCCATGTTGAGCCCGATCCATGTGGTTCAAAGGGGTTCTGCTGTGTGATCTAATGAAAAATGAATTAATTCCAACCGAAACGGAGTGGCCGGGATGGAGGTGTCTGTTGATTACGGGAAGCGAACATTACACCGGAAAAGAATCATTTCCCTTTGCCCTTCATTTGATGGATCATTGGACGGGTTAGCGGGGACACCCCTCACTTTTATTTTACGGATGAACACCTGGGATATAATCAGTTGCTATTGCACCCGAGGGATCAGGAACCACATTCACATGCCCTTATGGCACCTTCTTTAGAAAGTTGCCGTTTTGGACATCTCAATCACTCGAGCTACATTCCGGAGAGGAGTGATGTCTGTTCTCAGTTGGTTGAAGAAGTGATGGAAATTTTCACTGGATGATTTTTCTTTGTGTATGGATCCGGCTTTGATCAATGTTTAAACAGTCTGGAAGCAATTACTTCGTGAGACCAAGCGGCTGCTTGGTGGGAAAAATGTCATTTTATGGTGGCAGAGGTATTGTTCTTGGGCATAAAATTTACGCTCTTGGACTAGAAGTTGACAGTCCAAGGTAAAAATTAAAAGAAAGCTTCTTGAAACATGTGCTGGTTTTACCACGGGAGATTCTCTCAAGACTCAAAAATAGCGGGTATTATCACGGATGCGGAAAAATCTGAGGTTGTTTTGTGACTCTGTAGATGCTGAAAGATCAAGATCAGTTGGGCACAAACACCTATAATCATTTGCACGAGGATGGAATGAGGGTTTAGAAATAATGTGTGAGTATGATTGATTCTTGGGAGTAATGTTTGACAGAAAGAAAATATTCGAGGGCCGTATACTGCTGCTAATAAGACCTTCAATGTAAACCTGAGAACTGCCAGTGGCCCCGAAGGAGATGCACAGCATAGTATTTGGCAGTGAAAAATTTAAATGTGATATTTAGGATCTCATGTGGTAATTCTGCTGATGTGCAGCGATCATTGATAAAAAAAAGAGCTGTCAAAGATTAGGGGATAAGGTGGTCTTCTTTATTGTAGGAGTTTGGTTGGAAATCAAGGATAAAAAGGAATGTGACAATGTTGTTGATCACTTTAT
Organism: Tetrastigma voinierianum; assembly: GCA_016808115.1. NCBI lineage: Eukaryota > Viridiplantae > Streptophyta > Magnoliopsida > Vitales > Vitaceae > Tetrastigma > Tetrastigma voinierianum. The sequence goes on along the minus strand of JAEQBH010000911.1, from coordinate 4,257,764 downwards.
CAGAAAATTAGAAGCGATGAGGAAAATGTGATGTTAGCAGAGAACTTCGAGGATGAGCAATTGTTTAAGGTTTCCTTCCAACTACCTATTATCTTTAAGATGTTATGGATTATATGGCTTGTATCAGAAAATGCCTTGGAACTAGCTCTCTCAATGAAGGAACTGGTAGCTAGTGGAGATATTATATTGGGATGACCCACTATTATTCAAGAGTGCAGTGTGTGTGTGAAGGGTATGTGCGAGAAAGTGAACAAGGCAACATTATATTGAATGTGCCATCACCATATACGGGGACATTTTCTTGAAAAAATGACCATAAGACCTCCAATCGAGTTTTATTGGCCACTATATCTTGGTGTCTTTGAGTGGGTTCATTGTGATAGATGCCAAAAGATTGGAAATATCAGCAGCAGGAATGAAATGCCCCTCAAAGGTATTATGGTGATACAAATTTTTGATGTATGGGGAATAGATTTACATGGGACCCTTGCAGTATTGGAAACTATACATCTTGCTGTGATGAGTGGTTTCCAAATGGGTGGAAGGCTTGATCTTGTCAAGAGATGATGCTATTACTAGTTGTGAGTTTCTTGCAAAAGAATATTTTGAGATTGGAACCTTGAACTATCATTAGTGATGGGAACCCACTTCTGACCAATATTTGCAAAATATGAGGGTATGGGATCTGGCTTTATATGGATTTAGCTTATCATCCCCAGACCAATGGACAAGCAGAAATTTCAAGAGGAGATGAATACTTGAAAAATTTGACTCTGGCAGAAAGGATTGGTCTTCCAAACTTGATGATACTTTAGGCTTCTGGGATTTATACAAGACCCCATTGGAATGTCCCCATCTGAGTTGTTTTGGTAAACCATGTCATCTACCTCTTGGGTGAGAATACAAGGCAATGTGGGCTATTTCGAGAAAGTTAAACTTACATTTAAAGTATAACGAAAGGAAGAAAGGTGCTCATTTATGCGAATTGGAAGAAGCGAAATGAAGCCTGTATTAATCTTTAGAATATACCTAAGACAAAATAAGTGGCATGATCGGAGAATTTTTGGAAAGGTTAGAGAGAGGGAACGGGTTCTCATATGTTAATTCTAAGATTTGAGAAATTGTTTCGGAATTAAATCCAATTGAATTAGATACATACACGGTGGTGTCAAGTACTACATTTATGAGCCGTTGACACTTGAGGAGCGATCACACCGAAGAATTCCAGGTCTGATGGAATGGGAGGTTCGCAGTGACTATCTACGCACTGGGGAAGAGGAAGAAGTGATGACTCATTTTGGTTCTTGAGGAAAGAAGAAGTACCTGCAAGCAAAGTCCGATAGGACTCAAATGAGGAGCTAATGGGAGGCAAACTATAAAGTTTAATTTTTTGTGGTTTAAGTTTTGAAATATTTTTTAGTTGTAGAATTAGGTCAATTTGTTTTACTAAGATAGTTTAATTTTTAGAAATCAATTGTAGTTTAATTAGATTTTTCTTGAATATTGCCAGTAAAAAGCACGCAAGGTTGAGCTATGGAATAGCAAGGCAATCAAGGGAACAATTCCGACCAACTTGCGGAAGAAGTCACAACATGAGAAAAAGGGAGTAACTTTATCCACAACCCAATTCCTTAGATATACTTATGATTGTTTGTTAAATCTTTGTAGGGTATAGTAGTATTAAAGGGTTAGGAACAATAAGAAAAAGGTTCTTGAGATCCATTGAGTTAAGGGCTTAGGTCGCGACGAAGGAGGTTATGTCGCGACGCCAAGTGATCCGCGACAAAACATTGATGTCGTGACCTGTTTTGAAAGGGCAACTGGAGAGTATTGAAGGAAGAAGGTATATGTCGTGACACCACTGTGAAGTCGCGTGAGTCAAGTTTCAGTAGAAAAAAAAAAGTAGATCTTCGCAACACTGAAAATCAAACAATTCCTGAAAACCTAAGATTTCTTATCACGACAAACTTAGTATGTCGCGACATAAAGGACAGGTGCCACTCCTCCTTTAAAGCCTAAATTCAGATCTCCCTAAAATAAAAAATGAGAATTGAAATCGCGTGCGTTCTTAATGAAGCAATAATTAGCCTAAACATTGATTGAATTGCAAGCACATTGAAACTTACTCTAATTCTCCAAACCACGCCAGCTATTCACCTTCTTCCTCTTGAATCTCAACCCACAGAAAACCTAAACTCCAAACCTTAGAAAGGCTTTTCTTCAGATTTCAATGGCTGAAATTCCCACTCTAGTCCCTAACCCAGGCAGGATTATGAGGGACATGACAACGAAGAAGAAACTCTTCCAAGAAGAGCAGTTAGATGGAGATTCCGACCGGAAGAACAAAGCGGAGAGGTGCCATCGAAACACCCGAGCTCATTAGCTTCTCAGAAAAGAGGCAAGGGAAAGGGAAAGATGAAGGAAGAAGAAATTAGAAGATTTGAAGTATCGAATGCGTACTCCAGTCTGGAAAAATATTGTATGCTAACAAAGGGTTTGTGCGAGAGGGATTCAAAAATCACATTCGCCCTTTCAAGGAGATGATAGAGCGAGAGAAGTGGGAAGATCTCCTGCGCACACCAAAATCGGGGTACTCTATGTGACAGAAATTTTATTCAAATTTGGTAGGAAGGAAGGATGGAGCGGATTTTGTTGAGAATGCGGGTTTCATATGGAAGCTAAGGGCCATCAGCGAGGCCTTTGTGTATCAGCAATGCACAAGCATAGTTTAGATTTAAAAACTTTGGAAAAACCAGATTTTGGAAAGGTTGCTAAGAAGCTCACTAATGGTAAGGTGCAGCTAAACCAAGAAGAAGGAAGGCCAAGAACAGTGAACAATGGAAGCCTAACTGAGGAAGCGAAGGTATGGTTTACTTTTCACAGAAAGCCTGTTTTGGTTCCCGACAAAACATGTGTGCACAGTGAGGAGAGACAGAAGAATTTGTGTTCTTTGTATGCCATCCTTAAAGGATACAAGATCAATATAGGAGTTGTCATTGAAAATTCTATCATGAGGTATCATGAAGGGAACAAAAGAGGTCTTATTCCTCGCAGCTGACAATCAACATTCTATCGTGTTTTGAGGCGGGGTGAAGGAATATAGAATCGAAGAAAGAAGTACCCGAGCTTCACCACTCCTTCGACGGGAGTTAGCAAAGGACCAAGAAACCCCGAAGAAAAAGGGGGTCTTTGGTAGAAAGAAGATGAAGCCAGCGAAGGCAGGAAAGGGCTCGTAGAGTTGCTGATCGAGACGAAACAACGGAAAACTCACGACAACAATGATTTCATTTCTGGACAATGAGAGGATGAAGGCAGCCCAATAGACTTCTCCATTCCCTTAGCCGGTTCTCCTCACATGCTGAGGCAGAGAATTTCCAACATGGAGAAAGCTCAAGGGGAGCACAAGAGAGCTTGATTCGATCTTGGAAGCTCGATGCCATGCAAATGGATGAAAAGCGAAAGAGTGGAACCTAAAAGCGAGAATTCGGAAGGCATTTATGAAAATGAATTGAAAAGAAGAGACCAGCAGTGGGAGGAAGAGCTAAACAGGAAGGAAAAGACATGAGATTGAGCTACAAAGAGAGAGGCAGATGGGGAGAAGAAATTTGAGCAGGAAGAGAGGCAATTAGGGAAAAATTTTGGAAAGCGTGAGGAAGAATTTAAGAAAGAAATGAAGGAAAGAGATCACAATCTGTTACAGAAACTCAAACTAAGTCATGAAACTTTTTATAACAATCAGTTTGAGCGTGATTCTCAACTCTAACATTGATAAAGAAAGAGATCTGACCGAGAAGCTAAATTTGGGAGCAAATCAAGGGCTTCAAGTTCCTATACAAGATCTCTACAGGAAAGTTTTGAAAATAAAATGGATGATAGAGACAAGAAGCAAAAGGATCTTGAATCCTATAGGCAAAAAGAATGGCTAGAAAATTTGGATCCCTGATTAACAATAATCTCCAAATTTTTAAGTCCTAAACTGAATGGAGAATACAATAAGATAGTTTGGGGAAGAGCGGGACAAGGTTGAACAAAAGGTTGATCTCTACAATGAGATTTTGTTGAAAGAACAAATGGAGAGAAACCAAGAAGAAAAGGAAGAAGAGGTGAAAATTCCTGAATTCCCAACTCATTTAGGTATCTTGGACACGATCCCCCAACATCTTTGCTCGGCTATTTCAAAGAAAAAACCAGGCCTTCTCCTGCTAACCTTCTTTACCTTCTTATTCCCACATTTGAATTATATCCAAGCCCCATTTGCAGATTAGATATTCAGAAATAAATAAGAAACTTAAGATTAGATTATTTGTGTGCGTGCTATTTTGAATTTGTTTGTTCAATGTTGTGTTGCTTTGTGGTTGCATGATTAGGAAATTAAAGTAGAAATTAGTTCCAGAATAAAAACTGCTGAGATGTCATGAGCTGAATTGAATGAAGCAGTTAGATTAGGAATAATGGCGGAAATGCGAGAAAAATTGCGGAATAAAGGGCAAAATGAATACAGTTTAATTGAAACCTGAGGTTAAAAAGTTACTTAAGTCTAAGCGATAAGTCGGAATAGAGAGAAGTAATACAATAGAAGGAACAAAACATATTTTTGAGTTTGTGGTATGAACAATAAGTCAAGGAACCTGTTGAATATCAATTAATTTAACTACTCATCAACAAAAATGAGTCAAGGTACTCCTTATGGTTAGTCACAACTGTTCAATCCAAATTCTAGAATTTGTTAGATTATTGATTGAGGCGAAATCTAGGTAATCTGGTACGACAAGAGATGATGCGAGGCCATTCTTGGATGGTTGGAGCCATTCTAACCATCCCTATTCATATCTTTGATCATATACTTTAGTTCAGAAATTGAGCCAACAAGCTTATTTTTCAGAAAATAAACCAATGAGCAAACTCATCCCAAGAAATCAGTAATCTTGAGTAAGAACCTGTATGATTACCCAAGGAATTCAAGGAGGAAGAAAGAAATGAGGATTTGGGAGTATATGTTTTGAGAACTCAAAAGGGAATGGAAAAAAGCAAGAAGGCAGGAAAATGCAATAGAAAAGAAAGATTATGAGGATAAGTTTTATCTTTATTGGCCTAACTCTCTTGAACAATTAAGTTCTTAAGGTGTTTCAACACCCTAAGTACCCTATGCCATCTGGTATAGAGCTACTAACCTAGGTTTACCACTAAGAGTGTTAGAAAGCCTAAAGTTAAAACAACTACTATCCTGAATGGTGACAAATAAGGAAATTTCCCCAGTGGAGTACAAGTGAGGAAATGGGGGCCTCTGATTCCCGAGATTGAAGAAAGAAATCAAAGATAGCGAGCAGGGTTTGGGGTTTATTAGGAAGACTCTGAAGAAAGGAGGCGGAAAGAGGGAGAGAAAAGGTTCGAGGGTAATCTTAACCTAAAAATTCCTTCCATCCTACCCATTACCCAAGCCTAGCAATATAAGCCCAAAAGACCTTATTGATCTTGAAAGTTTGAAATCCTTTCACATTGAAGTGGGAATCAATATGAAAAACAAACTTATGGAATTTGGAAATATGAAACAATCAAAGACTATGAAGGACTTTAGGGGAGTTAAGTGACTCGGTATGAAGATGAGAAGGAAAACAATTTATTTTTCAACGAGGATCCTGCTAGATTATATTTGTTTGTAAAACAATTTCCAACAGTTAGTTTTATACTATGAAAAGTAGAAGCAATAACCTTGGCTGGACTTGGCTAGATGTACGAACAATAAATGCATGTGTATTTCAATTGAAATTGAATCTCACCCGCTACTTGAGAACAAATCAGAAAAATGTCCTTAAAAATTTTCTTTTATTTTGTTTGCGGACAAACAAATCTTTCTTTTTCTTTACTTGAGGACAAGCAAAATTTTAAGTTTAGGGGAGTTTGATGAGCTTAAAAGTCATCTATTTTAGTCCATTTTTACGTTTGATTTTAATGTAAAGGAATAATTAAGATGAGAAATATGAAGAACTCACCAAATTTGTTAAATGGCGAAATTCAAAGAAAAAGAAGAATATTTGCGAGAAAAAAAGCGAGAAGGTGGATGACGTTAATGAGATAAATTAATTTGCGAAGCAATTCACGGCGAAAAGCGCACAAAGATAAGGAACGATGTCGTGACTTTGAAACTAATCAAAAATGCATATCAGTTGCGGCCCAGTACAAAACTCCAGTGTCGAAGCAGAGCTTACTTGAAGAACAAAATGATTTGAGAGTTAAAGAAACTCAATTGACAACCCGGAAATGAAGAAGAAGAAGACTTCATGTCGCATGACATCGGAGCGTTATGCGTGACATCGACAAAGATTAGCGTGATCGCGACATGTCGCGAGAAAAGAAGTCACGACGGTCGGCTAAAGAAAATCGTGATATTGTCCGGGAAAAGTGAAGGAAGCCAACGAAGCAGCTGTAGTGAGTCCGAGATAAAAGCTATTTGAAGGTGGCGGAGGAGCTTAAGTTGATGTCGCGACATCCTAAGACATCAGTTGAAGGCTGCAGATGACTTAAGCTGAGGTCGCGACATAAGGAACACCAGTCCAAAGCTGCAGAGCCATAAAGTGATGTCGCGTGAGATTGATGTCGCGACATTGGAACTTGCGGTTGAGACCTGGAGTATAAGTGATATGGCGACAAAGGAATTGATATTCGCGACAGCGGGGAAGCATCAAGTGAAAACTCGGATCCATAAAGTGATGTTGCGGCGTGAGATTGTCGTATTGACCACCCGGAAGCAATCGATTGGAAGCTTGTAAGTTCCTTGATGATCATGCGACAAGGAGATTGTCTTCGCGACACATTTACTGTCGGTGGAAGCTTGTAAGTTCTTAAAGCGATATCACGACCTGGAATGGCATTCGCGACACCAAAAGCAACGATTGAAGCCTCCGAGAACTAAATTGATGTCGCGACAAAGAGATTGATGTCGCATGACAGGAACCATCAAATGAAAATGCAAGAAATATGAAGCTACTTTGTCCACGACAAGAGAGATTGAGGTCGGGACATCATGAGCGTTCGATTAAAAGCTATCGAAGAGTGAGCTGATGCCGCCAACAAGACATTGATGTATGACAGACTATCGATATGTCGCGACATGGAGAACCCTATTGAAACTGCAAGGTATAAAGTGATATCGCGACAAAGGGATGAATTGGCGACATCGAGCGACATCGATTGGAAGGCTGCGATCCATTTAGTTGATGTTACCGCGTAAAAGTTGATCGCGGCATCAGAGACAGCTCCATTTGAAGCTGCGAAGCGTGGGTTGATGTCGCGGCGTGGAGATCGATGTCGACGCCGCTGGATGATGTCGCGTGAGGATGATCGCGACGAACATCGTTACATGGGCTGATCCACTTGGAAATCCACAAAGCGCATTGGGATTAGGGCCCAGGCGAAACCTTTGCCATCTTAGCGGCTTCTGACTCATAGCGGTAGCTTAGCGGCGACAGACGAGAGTGCAGGTAGGCGAAGCTCATTTTCTTTATTTTTCTTTTTAGTTTTCTTTTCTTTTAAAGTGATATTGTGGTTAGAGATTAGTTGAATTTCTCGTTTTAGTTTCGTTTTATTTTAGGCTTTGGATGTTATCGTTTGAGCGGTAGATCAGAGGAGGGAGATTCAATTCACTGGAATTACTACTGGAATGTTTGAAGTTCAGACAAATTTCTAGAATTCGGCTCCTCCAGTTTCATAATACGAGTTATTCTTATGATCGGAGAGTCTTTGTAGTGTGTAATTCAGTAATTGAAGACCCGGCTTCCATTAAGTGAATGTTATTTAATAGAAATTGTATCTTTCTGTAGTTGTTTCACTGGCAGTTCAGAATTTCAGTTTTATGAATTTACTTTGGTTATGGGTTTTAATGTTTGATGAATATCGGTTCTTATGCAGTATTAAATTGTTTCATTGCTCGATTTCAAGGAGGTCCTTTTTATTTTACCTCACGAGGTGACAGGAGATGACAATCAGGTTATGAACATTTCTTTGAAGGTATATTATTTTACTATTAAGGATCTAATAGGCTTTGTAGAAGTTTACTTGATAAATCCTCTTCTCACTTGAAATCAAAGATAGGTTGAATGAGTTATCAATTTAAACAAGCGGAGTTCTCGGTCGAATAGTGAAGCCAATCCTGTATTAAGCTGGGATCTAATCAGGAGAGGTGATCTGTTAATTTTGAGAAGAGAAACACAAGTTGTATATCATATGACATACACGATGGCAGGGGCCCCAAGGTTCTGGTCAAATAAAATGGGTATGAAGTATTGCAAAGAAAATACGGAAATTAGGAAGTCCACAATTAAAAGTAGTTATCTCATTCCTGTATTCGAGAGGATCGGGTAAAAATTAGATAATGAAATGTGGAGTGTGGAGAGATCAGTTGTACTACTAAACGCCTTGAATGATTTTAAAACACAAGTACACAAGCAAAATTAACGGTGTTAACAACAAGAATTGATACTTCATATGCCCATTGATCTTAATGTGTACTCTAAGCGATAATTACTCAGTTTCCATTTATTTTCTTAACTATTCGATTTATTCATTATTCTTTAGATTGATTTATTGATTGTTCTTTTATTATATACTTGTATAATTCCTGACTTCTTAATTTGGAACCACAATGTCATTTTATAGTCGAATAGTATGGAGCTTGAGTAGTCGAGGGTAGTTGATCCTAGAATTCTTGAGATCTGCAGCCAGGATCGATGCTCTGGACATAAATCCAATTTATTACTTGGCTTCATTTTATTGCACTTGCAGTATATTAGGCTAGAAACCCGATATTGAAATGATTTACTCTAGGAAGTGTTTTAGTTTGATCCTTAAGTTTTATGGGACCATTCAGGGTTAGACAATAGTCCTTAGTAATAACGTCGTAGGGTTGTATGTATGTTCTTTGGTCCTAGTCAACAACGGGTCCACGCGCTACACGAGTCGAGATCAGCTCGAGGCTACATGCATGCCTCGACCACGGCGCTTCCGAGCCCGGCTCACTTTGGCCGAGATTCGTCTACCTACTGCCGGGGTCCGCTATTTGCACGAGAGTCGGATCATTTCGGCTATCGCGGTCGGCCCGCTGGCGCCGGAGCCTAGCTCCACATTGGCGGGTTCGTCTACTTTGCAGTCACGCTACACGGGGAGGTCGGATCGGTCGGGCTACATCGCCGCTCGGCCACGGCGCCGGAGCCCGGCGGCTCGGCCCAGCGGTTCGTCTATTTCATGGATCACGCTACAGTCGGTCGGCTCAAACTGCATCGCCGCACTCGACCCTGGCGCCGGGAGCTGGCGCTCCACATTGGCGAGTTCGTCTACTGCGCGCAGTCCGCAGCTACACGAAGTCGGTCGGCTTCGAGCTACGCCGCCGCCGGTCACAGCGCCGGAGCGGCTCACCTTGGCGAGTTCGTCTACTCTTCCGCAGGTCACGCTACGAGGGCGGATCGGCTCGAGGCTATATCGCCGCCGGCCCACGGCGCTGGAGCCCGGCTCACTTTGGCGAGTTCGTCTACTCTGCACGAGTCACGCTACGAGAATTCGGTCGGCTCGAGCTATACTTCGCCCACTTTCGGCCCACGGCGCGACCCAGCTCACTTGAGGCGAGTTCATACCGATCTGAGCCATGCGGCCACGAATCAGTTGGACTCGAAACCGTCGGTAGGCGAGCTCAGCTCACATTGACGAGCTCAACTATTCTACCAAGGCCATGCAGCCTAAGAGTCATTTCAACTCAGGCAAACCAGCTGACGGAGCCCAACAGTTCACATTGATGAGCTCAACGATTCTACACAGGCCATCGCGGCCTGAGTCAGCAGCTGAGAGAGCCCGGTAGGCGAGCCCAGCGGTTCCGCCCAGCGAGCTCGCGATTCTACACAAGCCATGCGACCCACAGAGTCATTTCAACTCGAGTGAACCATCGGCCAGACCCAACGATTCCTGGCAGCGAGCTCAACGGTCTACACGAGCCATCTGACCTAGGAGTCATTTAATCGGGCAGAACCGGTAAATGACCCGGCGATCTTATTTGGCCAGGCTCAACGATTCACCACGAGGCCATGCAACCTAGGAGTCATTTCAACTCGGGCAAACCGGTAAGCGGAGCCCAACGATTCCTATATGAGCTCAACGATTCTACGAGGTCATGCGAGGCCTAGAAGTCTCCTCATTTCAACTCGGAAGCAGATCGGTAGTGAACCTGACTCGCATTGACAAGCTCGACGATTCCGCACAGGCCATGCAGCCTAGGAGTCATTTCAACTCAGGCAAATCAGCCGATACAACCCAGCTGCTCAACATCTCAACTCAGGCGCCTAATTCAGACCATGTAGACAAGAAGTCGATTCAAATGAACGTTAAAACTTTTCATTAGAGCGTAGAAGTGAGGTGCGAAATGAAGGTATTCATTAAGGACAAGGCCACATATATTTTGGGGCCCCGGGCTGTGCGTAAAAAAAGTATAGAAGCCGACGCCGGGCGGCGAAGACATGCGCGGGGAGATTGGCATTCTGAAGGCAGGCGGTGAAGAAGGGAATTAGATTTTCAGGCGGGGCCCGGCTCTCGGGATGTCGGTAGAAGGATCCCTCGTCTTCTGATCAACAGGAAGATTAAAGTTAAAGTCTAGGCGGAATAGCGATATGACCTTCTTACGAGAAGGCGAGCCACCCAGAAACTCATTGATTGGAAGCCTCAGCTCTCAGTCTTCCAATAACCGTCCCGGTAGTCCACCCAGTAATTTGTTGATGGAGATCCCCGCATAGACGCGACTGCTCCTCATTCGGGCGTTCCACCGAGGTTGAGCGCCTCGTTAGCCTCGCGTGAGCCTCGTACAACGGCGTCGTCTTATCACTGAAGTCGTCTTTGATTGCTTGACTCTTCCTTAGACTCGGCTCTCCTTGCGGGGACGTGAGAAGCTCGTCCACGACAGGAGCTGAAGTTCATATTGGGCGGGTTTGCGACCGTCCTAGCCCTCCATTAAGTCGTTCTGCACAACCCTCAATTCACTCCGAGCCTCCTGAAGTTCGCCTTCAGCCGCCCTCAAGATATTCCGGGCCTCGTCTTCCCTACCCTCTGCCCGAGCACGAGCCGAAGTGGTATGTTTCAGATCAGACTTGAGCTTCATGGCTTCCTCGGTCATACGTTGCATCTAGCCTAGCAGCTCAGCTCACTCAGATGTGAGGGAAGCCACCCTCGCCTTATAAGCCCGGGCTGCTTTAGCATGACCTTTGTTTATTTTGGCCTTTCTGACCAAACCCTTCAAATGAGTAGCCACCTGCACATCTAGCATAGAATCAACATCCAACGCAAGCTCGAAACTCATCCAAAAATGGAGTCAAATATGACAAGGTACGAGAACTTACGAGGCAGCCCCTGGAAGGTGGGGCCAGCACCGTCAGCGGGCAGCGCAACCGACCTCTTAAAGATCGGAATCCTTAGAATAGAGCGGATTGCTTTACTTGGCTGAGCTGCATTGTGAAGTAAAGAATCCCCGTCTCGCTTGACTTGGGTTCGGGATCTTCCCTCCTTGCCTCTTCCTCCCTTCGAGAAGGCGACTTAACCTTCTTCGTTGGCGGGTTCTAGACGGTAATGGGCGTGATCATGGCAATTGCTCAATGACCCACCCAGGGGACCCTCTGCCTCTGCGTGGACCAAGAATAGGGCCAGAGTGAGCTCAAAGTGCCTCTAGAATGCCAGCTTTGTCAGTTTATAGATATGAGGACCCGGAGAAGATGGCTGATGCCCCAACCAGGAACTTGACCAAGTCGGCCCTATCTTTCTCAATGAGTGCGGGTTTTTCGTTTCCTACTCGGGGCTTCAGACACCATCTCCAATGGGTGAGTTTCCCCTAGTGGGTTTAGACGAGAGGGCCCAGGAGGAACTTTTATGGTGGAAGGAGAGGTGAGGCCTCAGAGGCAGCGGATCGAGTGGACTTCGAACTCGATGGGCTGGGAGCATCCCGACTTGATGATCCCAGCTCCAGTAAGGACGAGGAGGACAGCAGTGAGGTACAAAACTCATCTCTGTTTTGAGTTCATTTCACATCTTTATTTTGTGCATTTAATAACCATATTCATGTAAAACTCATAAAAATTTCCTCTAAACTTGGTTTTTGTACTAAGTTTATTGATGAAAAGCAAGTGATTTGACGAAAAAAACAGGCATATATTTCCAAAGAAGAGTCAGAGAGTCTCGCGGCACGCTACTGGGAGATTAATTTTTATGTACCATCTGGAACATCAAATGGATCAAAATTCCCTCATGGCTACATTCTACATTCAAAAGATCTTTCAACCTGTGCTCACACGCCCCAAATCGAGAGTTAAAATGAAGAAGTTATGGTCCGACAAGTTGGAGAAAAGAAAAGCAGGTTCTTTGTCGGAAAGTATGTCGCGACCAGGAGAGTATGTCGCGACCCGAAAACTTGGTGCGACCAAAATGCTCTACGAAACCCTAAAGTCGAAATTTGATATTTTTGACCTAATTTCAAGCCCATTTCACCTAGGACCATATATATACTCGTTTTAGGTAAAGAGAAGCGGCGGGAAGATTGGAGAGCCTCTCTCATGGGGTTTCTCTCTAGGCGCCCATTTTCTAGTTTTTTAATAATTTTGATTTGTTTTAGATTTACCAGTAGTTTTTAGAAGATTTTTATTTCTATTGAAGAGATTTTGGTGTTGTATACGAGGATTCAGTTTCTAAGGTTCGAGACAAAGATTGAAGCTAAGAATCTGGATTTTCTCTCTCTAAAAGCGCCCATTTTCTTAGTTTTTCTTTGCCATTTTTATTTTTAATAGATCTTGGAAAGCGATTTTTATTTCTATTGAAGAGATTTCGATTGCTGTACTCGGATAATTCAATTTATTTACTGTTGAGGAGAAGATTTAAGCTCAAATCACGGGTTTCTCTTCTTTCTACCAGTTTCTTTTCTTCATTTCTTACTTTGTTTGATTGGTGATGATTGGAATCGATGTGAAACATTAAACACCCTCTAGAGGTGAAGATTAATTGTTGAACATTCAGATTTACGATTTCTCGGTTATTTTGTAGGCTTAGATCTGTGATTATATAATTAGTACTTCATTCATATAATGACATTGAATATTATTAACCTCACAAAAAGGCTGTATCTTTGCCACGATTTCGAGGCCCTCCCGAGCAACACGAGAGATGGAGATTCTGAGTAAGAGCGGTAACTTAGGGGTATGTTAGACTAATATCTTGGAACTATGAACAAAGAAAAATTACTTTGATAGATCACTAATTTACTCATGGTGTGAGGATTAATTAGATGATGTATCAATTTAATTGTCCAGAGGTTTTCTCATAGTCTAATGAAAGGATCTTGATCCCGTGTTAGCAAAAGATCTATTAAGGAGATAGAAAATTTTATTAGATTTGAAGGACGAGATACCAATTACATTGGAAACGCATTATCCACTGTCTATAGAGCAAAAATTCTTTAGTCCTAAATGAATTTGTAGAAGTATTGAAAAAGAAAAACAATCAAATCTTAAGAGTGCCAAAATTTTACAAGTAGCCTATTTAGACCCATTTGTCTACGAAAGGAATATGGTGTGTTAGATATTAAATGTATGGTGTATATGGAAATCAAGCTATACTACATTGCTCTTGGACAAATCTAGCATTCAACTCACAAATGTTGCACTTTCAAGGAAATGCAAGCGTTTTGTAAATAATTATCCCATCCCTAGTGACTCTCTTCGCCATTTTAGAGATTAAGTAGTTGTTTATTTTGGTAGATTTTAGGATTAGTTTAAATCAGTTTTATTTCAATTAAATTGATTTTATTCCACATCCTATTGATCGCTAAATAGTGAAGAGCCCTTGTAATCGGGGTGATCAAATTCCAATTAGAGAGAACCTCCAATCCTCGTGGGTACGATATCCGGACTCCTAGAGTCCACTTTATTACTTGTATGACCCGTGCACTTGCGGAAAGGGGTTGAGTGTTGGTAATACTTTTCATTTCAGTTTTTGAGTACACTTACTTTTGTTTCAAATCAGTTTTTGAGTATTTACCACATTCACTCCCTTGGCCATATTTTCACATATTACATCATTTGGTCACCTTTACAAGTTTTTGGCGCCATTGCCGGGGATTGGCGCTGTTCACTTTCTCTCATTGGAAGTTGACATTTTGAAGAACGGGTAATTTGCTAATTTAGGCAATTTTTATTTTTATTTTTATCTTTTTGGTTGTGATTTGTTTGCTTAGTTAATTTTTTTATTAGTATTTTGTACTTTATTTTCTTTTGTTTTTCTTCTTATTTGTTGTAGTACTTATGGAGGAACATTCAATAGAATAGATTTGCCTCCATAGAAGCCAATGAACATACTTCTTCATAAATTGGACCAAGAATTCACAATGACTCACTCATGGAACAAGGAGTATTGCCTTATCAAAGGGAGTTGAATCCCACATTTCGGGAGGAGAAAGAGTTGTCTCTGATGGGAAGCTGATTTTTATCTACATGGAAGGGAACAAGAAGGATTAATCTTCATGAGCAGAAATTTCCAGATTTAGATGCCTTCAAGTCAACACTAGTGCTAGATTGAAAATGTAGAAGCTCAAATAGGACACTTGGTCAAACACATTCAAAGAGAAAAAATTCTCCTAGGACCTCTCTAGTAACACTTTGCCAAATCGATGAATGCATTGATACTGCTGAGGTGTCCATGAGAGAAATTTCTTATCTGAAATGCGGAAGAGGTGAAAATGAGCTGAAGAGTGAGAACAAGGCACTCTAAACAACTTAAATGATGAAGAGTCATTATTGGATAAAACTGGGAATTTGAAGAGAGTAAAGTCGATGGCTATTGAAAACATTTTGGTGGTGTACATTTACCTTCCCCATGGATTTTGTGACTTGGGGCATTGAAGGAATCTACAAAATTCTCATATACTAAGAAGACCACTTCTTCCTCAAGCCAAGGATTGACATCAACAAGGGAGCTCATATGTGGGTGAGAAAGCAAGTTCAATCTTCACCCGACCATTACCTTTGAAGGAGCAAGAAGAGCCATGTGCGAAGAAATTCGTAGCTTGCTTCAATCAAAGATCAGTTTGAACATGGTCCCCCACCAAGCATAAATGTGTTTACATCTGCTTCACATGGAGAGGACTGTTTGATGAAATTGTGGCTGAACCCTTCATGCATAGACCTAGAGTTTTGAGTTTCTTTCCACTTAACTCAAAGTGCGAAAGAAAACATCCTTGAAATTTGAATGGTTATGAAGGAAGTGCTTTCGAGATGAATGATTGGTCAAATGCAGGCTTTTAATTACTTTCCAATGAGTCTAAGCTGGACTCTAAAACGGAGGCTGACTTCTTGGGGAGGCAACCTAAGCTAAGTAATAAGGATTCTATCCATTCTCTTTCTTTTCTATTTTTTAGTTATTTTATTTGTTCTTTGTTTTCCTTTTTCACTAGTGGGATGAAAATTCCTTAGTGTTTTAACTTTGTTATTAGTGTTTTAGAATAAAGGTAAGTTTGAAGCTCATATGTTGTCATAGATAGTTTGCAGAGAAGGCAAGAAGTTGGAAAGTGGTTGATGTAATTATAGTGCTTGAAGTGTGAAAAAAAAATAAAAAATTTTGAGTGGAGATGGTCATCAAATTTGGAGTTTTGAGATGAAATGAACCAAATTGAACTGAAATATAAAGTTGGAAGGTTCATGATCATGCTTGAGGAGAATTGAAGACAAGAGGTGAGTTTAATAATTAAGGGTTGCTATTGGATGAATTTTAAGAGAATATATAAGCATAAAGGACTTCTGAAGGATAGCAAGTGATATGGGCAAGAGACAGAGCAAGGAGAACCTAAGGAGTCAAGAAATCATCACCTTTGGACAGCATTGAACATTCTGATTTCTGTATTGATTGAGGCTCCAAATGGTTCACCTCAGCCCCATGAGCACATTTTACATTGAAAGAGCTTTCCAACGGTCCTTACGTCAATTAGAGCTAAAATGAAGGAGATATAGAATATAACAAGTTGGATAAAAAACGAGGGTCTTTGGCGAATTCTTGACGTGACCGGCTGCAGTCACGAAAGCGAAGGCTTTTTAGCCCCTTTAAAACCCAATTTTTTCTTCTTCCTGCTTTATACTCTATTACGCCATACTCTTTCCCTCTGACCCTTGCAACTTCCAACCACTTTCAAATTCATTTCCCATCCATCAAATCCTAAATCACATTTACTCTAATCCATCTTCATCATCTTCAAGCTTCAAAACCCATCACAAACCCACAAACTTACCTTTATTTGTTTGATTTTCCATCCATCATTCAAGCATCAGAGGAGTTACAATGGAAGAGAATTTTTGTGTTTGGATTTGTTTTTTTAGGTTCTTTGTGGATCATTGTTGATTGTGGGTGATTTGCATATATTGAAGGTTGAAGAATCAAAACTCACCTCATTTGAGGTGAAGGTTGGTACAAGTGTTTGAAAATGCAAAGCCACTTTCAAAAATCTCTCAAGAAAGCAAGGTATCAGGGTAGTACACCAATGTCAATGTCTGAAAATCATCAGGTTCCTATTCAAGTGGCCAAGACTACAAGGGAGTTCCTTTTCCCAACTCTCTTTGTGCCACTTTTACTTTGTTGCTTTCTTTTTGCTCATTGTTAGACATGCTTGGACAATGTTCATCTCAAAGTTTGAGGTGTTCTATTTTAGTTTAGTTTATCATGTCACACCTGTATTGAATAACTGAGGATGAGGTACTACAGTCTTTTCCCGGATAATGACTTTGTTGATGCTTCCTAAACTTACATCTTAGTTTTGGTATATTTTTTTTTAATTAGAGTTTATTGGAGTTGAATATTTTTACTTGGGTTTGTTGTATTGATGTCAATAAGGGCCATAAATGAACCCTTGGCATATGGACAATGTGGAGATAATAGGATTTTAATGCTTAATGAGTTATCTCTTTAATAGAGCTATTTAGTCATTGGTTTCCTCCAAAATCCATGCTGCGTGGTCACTAAGTACCCTTGAAAAGCAGTTTTGCTTAGGTTAGAGAAGGTTTATGAGAATCCATCTAATTTTGTTGATCTCCACAGGTTGCATTACTGTGTGCTCGCTTGAGAGGCGAAATCCTAGGCAACACGACAATTGAGGGAAATGATATAGGCCCATCCTTGGAAGATTGTACCTTTCAGTTGCCCTATTAATACATATGCATATTCCTCTAAAATACCAAGATGTTGAGCCTTAAAGAGCCAAAATTCTATTTATAAAAAAAAACCAAGTTTTAATAGCAACTAACCTTCCTATACATCCACTTTATCCTCGATAAGAACTGAGCTCCTGTAACCTTGGGGATTTGAACATAATTGAGAAATGTGGTGAGGGGAGCAAGTTTAGGGAGTTATTTTCCTGTAGGAAAATAACTCCAAATTAGTTAGAAATAAAGTTAAGTTGAAAATCAAAAGAGGTTGTCAAAAAAAAAAACAAAAGATCAAGTGTAAGAAAGCGAAAATACAATAAAAGTAAAGGAAGAGTGAGTCTAGCCGCAAGTAGCCTTCCTTCCTTAGAGCAAGTAAATCCTAGGGTGTCTCAGCACCTAGTACCCTAAGGCCCGATTTAATTACAGGGCTATTGATTTAAAGTTAAACAAGGGTTGGTAGAAGCTTAAGGGGTTTTGACATTTACACCACTCTAATATAGCCTTGTCTAAAGAAAAGGCTTCTTGGTGTTTACATTGAAAGAATTACAGAATTTATGCGAGAAAAGTGATATGAGGGAGTATGGAAGGATGCACACAAAAATGATTTTTAGGGTATTTGGGAGTGTCACTATGCGATGGTAAAAACGGGATGGAGCTGGGGCTGTGATGCAGAAAAATATGTATTTAGGTAAGTTTTAGCCTAAAATGACTACTCGACACCACACTTACCCAAGCCTTACATTACAAGCTTATAAAGACCTACTTGATCTTGAGTTGTGTGCCTACATTAGTGGAAGTAGTAAGAACAACAAGCCTATGGAACCTAAATAAATTATCTTAGAGATCCAGGTGGCCACTTATCTCAATTCTCATAAGAGCTCCTTGTCCCCAGCTTGCAATTGTTTGGATAGAGGAAGACCACACACACACACTAAGTAAGGAACCATGATCTAAATTTTCTATTATGAGATTAATTCACTATTAAAATGAATAGATTATCTTGATCATATTCTCTATATTCCTTATAAGGAAGTGATTCTTAGGACACATATCACATACCTTACCAAGAAGCTTGATTACTCAGTTTGGTTAAATAAAAATGAGTGAAATGAACTCTTCTCTTTCATTTGCTTAGGAATGACAACTTCTTTCTTTCTTTGCTTGAGGACAAGCAAAACTTCAAGGATTTAAGGGGTGTTTGATGATTGCAAAACTCATATATTTGAGTTCATTTCACATGCTATTTGTGCATTTAATACTCCCATATTCATGTAAAACTCATAAAATTTCCTCTAAAATTAGTTTATAGGATTATTGATGAAAATCAAGTGATTGTAAGAAATAAACGATATATTTCAAAGGGTCAATGAGAATCTACTTTGGCCTTGTAGCTACTAGGAAGATTAATTTTCTGTACCATCTGGAACATCAAATGGTTCAAATTCCCTCACATGGCACCACATTCACCATTCAAGATCTTTCCAAAGTACTCGCACGCCCGAATCAGGGTTAAAATAGAGGAAGTTATGGCCCGAGCAAGTTGGAAGAAAAACAGGTTCTTTATCGGGGAAAGTATGTCGCGGCCAGGGGTATGTCGCGGCCAGAGGAGAAAATATCATCATGACGAAGAGCTTGGTCGCGACCAAGAATCTTCACGAGAGCCTAAAAGGCCGAGATTGATGTTTTGACCTAATTTTGAGCCCATTTCACCCTAGGACCATATATATACTCGTTTTTTTAGGTAAAGAGAGCGGCGGAAGATTGGAGAGCCTCTCTCGTGGGTTTCTCTCTACAGGCGCCGTTTCAGTTTTACGTAGATTTGATTTGTTTTAGATTTTAGAGTAGTTTTGGAAATAGTTTTTATTTCTATTGAAGAGATTTTGAGTGTCTTTGTATGCAGGATTCGATTTAAACAAGGTTCCAGGACAAAGATTGGAAGCTAAGAATCGGGATTTTCTCTCTCTAAGCGCCCATTTTCTTAGTTTTTCTTTTGCAAATTTTTATTTTTAATAGATCTTAGGCGATTTTATTTCTATTGAAGAGATTTCGATCTTTGTACTCAGATATTCAATTTATTTCTTATTGAGGAGAAGATTTAAGCTCAAATGCAGGTTTTCTCTTCTTTCCTCTTGATTTCTTTCTTCATTTCTTACTTTTGTTTGATTGGTGATGATTGGAATCCATTATTAAGAACATTAAACACCTACAGAGGTGGGGATTAATTGTTGAACATTCGGATTCGATTTCTAGAGTTATTTTGTGGAAACTGAATCTGCAGATTTATATAATTAGTCCTTGTTCATATAATGGCGCCGAGATCAATAGTAGCTTATACCCCAGAGGTGCTATCTTTGCTGATTTCCGGGAGGCCCTACGGGTGAAGCCTGAGAGATGGAGATTCACGAGGAGTAAGGCGATAACTTAGGGGTATGTTAGACTAATATCTTGGGAACTAATGAACTCACGAAGATTACTTTTGATAGATCACTAATTTACTCATGGTGCTTGAGAGTTAATTAGATGATGTATCAATTTTAGTTGTCGGAGATTTCTCATAGTCTAATGAAAGGATCTTGATCAGTATTGCCGAGAATCTAATCAGAAGATATAAAATTTTGGCTAGATTTGAAGAACTGAGATACAATTACATTGGAGAAGGCTTGCATTATACATGCATAGGAGCAGAATTCTTGATCCTAGAAATGGTTTGTAGTATTGAAAAGAAAACAGTCAAATCTTAAGAGTGCGAAGATTTTCAGTAGCTATTTAGACCCATTTGTCACGAAAAGGAATATGGTGTGTTAGATAGTGAAATGTATAGTGTATGGAGAAATCAAGCTATACTACATTGCTCTTGGACCGTCAGCATTCAACTCCTGATATTGCACTTTAGAAATGCAAAAATTTGTTTTGTAAATAATTATCCATCCACCAGTGACTCTCTTCATACCATTTAGAATTAAGTAGTTGTTTATTTGGTAGATTTTTAGGATTAGTTTTAAATCAGTTTTTTATTTCAATTAAATTGATTTTATTCCACATCCTATTTGATCGCCTAAATAGTGAAGAGCCCTTGTAATCGGGGTGATCAAATTCCAATTAGAGAGAACCTGCAATCCTGGGCTAGATGCGATATCCCGGGATCACAGAGTCCACTTTATTACTTATGGCAGGTACTTGCGAGAGAAGGGGTTAGTGTTAGTAATACTTTTCATTGATTTTGAGTACACTTACTTTTGTTTCAAATCAGTTTTGAGTATTTACCACATTCACTCCTTGGCCATATTTTTCACATATTACATCATTTAGTCACCTTCCTACAAGTTTTGACTCGACCCAGCGCCAGCGCTGTGGCGTTATCTTATGGCCCCGAGATCGATTCGAGCTAAAGAGCATGTGAGCGATTACTGAGGAATCGGAGATGCCGACCACACACAAGTTATAACCCGAAAATGGAAACAAACCTCATAAAGATTCGGGGTAGTCGAGCCAGGCCTTGAGGAGGTGTTGTCCTTATCGGGAGGATCATACTCCCGATTATAGCCCCTTGAAAGTAAGTCCCTTTCCACGGCATTTATGGGAGGAGGAGAGATCGGAAATCACAGGAGGAGCGGAGCCTTTAGAAAATAAAGCCCTCGGATGTCTCCCCTTGCCGGGCTGAAAAGGTAAAGCGAGGCTATCTTTGGGGACACGAGGCCCCATCCCTAAAAGCCGACGAGACTAAGCAAAATACAGTAGATTTAGGCGCGAGTTGGCGGGACACACAGTGAAATCTTGCCAAAACCCCCCTTTTGAAGGGATGCAGGAAGCGAGGCGGAATTATCAAGGCACGTGAAGAAACACACCATCCTGGGCACGAGACCACATAGAGGAGATTAAAGCGTCGAGGGGGACCACCGACGCGAAGGGGGAGGCTGATAGCGTGCAGCGAAGATGGCCCACGTATGAAGGGCCAGGCCTTGTTAGGTCCACGGTTCAAAGCATGCTTAACGGAAGATCTCAGATATTCCGACCCCCCAGGGTATTTAATCAGATTCACTTTCCCCTTGCCCTTGTCCAAGGGAAGAGGAGGCACCTCGGGGCACCTCGAAGTCGACCAGACGAGCGATTGGAGACACTTGATTCGTCGAGGAACTGACAATGGCTAGAGAATCACCATCAATGCATGAGAAGAAGAGCGACCGGACCCATGATGAGCGGATAATGAAACAAAGAGTGGCCATTGAGCAACTCGTCTTATGAAATCAAAGAAGCAGCGCGTGGACGGAAATATGTGAAAGATTATCCTAAGAAAGACAAACGGAGAAAGACTCTTGCCTGAAAAGGCTGGACATAAGACTAAGAGAGAAGGAAATTCGGAACTCGCTAAAGAGCAAAGGAAGGTCGGAGCGAGTAGCACACAAGGCGAGAGGATATTCGCGAAGAAACAAAAGAAGCTGCAAGAAGGAATGGAAGAAATGGCGCGAAATTCCAGCGAATCACCAATAAGGAAAAAAGACAATAATAGATCCAATGTCAGATGGATCCCCGATACAAGGGGAAGGAAGATCATCATATAGTAAAATTTGCTCTTTCCTATATCCATTTATCAAATCGATATCGATATTTGAAACACTTATCAGTAGGACAAAGATCCTAATCACCACATCCAGTGGTTGAACATCTACTATAAATACAAGGCCACCCCATTAGTGAAAGGTACGCACTCTTAGACGCATACTCATATGCAAACATAGGCAGCTTGTTCGCCTAAAGCGATCTCTCTTTTTCTCTCGAAGCGGCTTGGGGCAGTGGCGGGCCAGCCACGGGCGAGCCTCGTGAGCCAACTGCCTTATTTTTCACGGGGAGGTGCTACGTCAGGCTGCAGATCAACGGTCATACGACCCGATCCACCTCGACCCAGGACAATCCAGGCAGCGCATCCCGGCTCGCCGGCCAATCCCGAGTCGGCAGACTACCCCTACTGCGCTCCATTGATTCAGTTGAAAGGCATCATCAATAATATTGTTTTTTAAAGTCCATTTCAATACACACAAAGTGCATCAAAATATGGTTGTGTAAAAGAGAAATGATAAATAACCCTAGATCTATTTAAAATGGTAACTAAGGTTTGAAAAGAAAAGAACCTATGGTCATTTTTGGGTCATTTGGGACATCCTTTGCATGCATCATGATTTCAACTTGGTTTAACTTTAAATTGATTAAATCTTTTAAAACATGTTTTAAACCATCAACCCTTGGCCTTTTGAAGTTTAAAATGTGTTTCAAAGAGTTAATTAAATTTGGAATCACTTTTGAACTAAAAGGAGTTGAAAATGATCCAAAACGACAATTTATGACAAGAAAGCGAATGACATGTTTTACACATTATAATTGCTTGTCGGTTGTAAGAGTAGTTGATCGATTTGATCTAAAGGAGAGGTCGTGGAGTTGCCATCCGGACGAGATGGGAATGCCGTTTGTTTGGATACAAAGGAATAGAGCTTTCATGGTTGGTCATCAGGTTGAGATAGAAATCGTCCAAACAAGTAAGCGGTATACACGATTAGGTGATTTAATTGAAATGCAGTCCTTGCTAACAATTACATAATGTATTAAATGTTTAGCATTCTAGTAGATGCATCTAATTGTCGGTTAATTGATCGGACAACTAGTTTATGAGACAAAAATAAACTCGAGGCTTGTCCCCTATAAATTAATGGTTGGAGGGTCATTTATGGCTATGAGATGCTAAATTATTTTGTAAAATCAAGATTATTATTAATCTAAAAAACAATCTATCAACAATCAAAAGATCCAATAAATACATTATAAAATAATAATTTTATTGAAACAATGAAGCATATCAATTTATACTTGGTAGAAAACATACATGACATGGATCCAGAATTATTAGTTGTCATTAATCTCCCAAATCTATAAGGGATGAAATCAAATAAAGGCTAGGGTTGAAGATGGATGTTTCGTTCTCCTTAAAGTATGTTCTACCAAACCCTTGTCAAATTATAGGGCTCTATTTTCTCATATATATATATATATCACAAGGGAATAATTGGGCTTAGGTCAAATGGGTTTACCAAAGCAAGGGAAAAAATATAACCATGGGCCAATAGCTAGTTAATATTGTAATATTAAACGATCTCATAAATAGCTATAATTAACATGCACAATTATACAATTAAAATTGTAATATGATTTTGCTTAGTCCATAATTAATAAATTAATATAACATTCTCCCACTTGGATGGCATAATCATAACTCAAATGCTTACTCAATAGATTTACATATCCATAACCAATTATATACAATTAGCATGCCCAGAGAGGATCACATAAATCCTTACCTGTCGAGTAGCTACTAATCAAAGATGTAGACCCTTTACCCACCTAAATGCTTCAACAAGATATTTACATAGCAATAACCAATCATATACAATTAATACACTAAGATGATGCATAAATCGTACATAATCATGTGCTACTAATATAGAAGCATTTCAATGACAAGAATATTGATTCAATAGAAAGAGAAAACATCATTATCATTCAATAAAATTGACATGACTAAAATCATAAGATAATGACAAACATTAAAACGTGTATGTAATAACGAAAAAACATGAGCTTTCCTTACAAAATACATGAAAAGAAAAAAACTCCCACTAAAACAAAGATTCTAGGCTCCTAACAATCCCATGTAGGTGGCGTGTTCTTAAAACACACAAATAGGTAAGTCTTTGGTTAGTGGGTATGTCAACATGCTAGTCGTAGGAGTGTGCTCAACTGAAATGAGGGACTCTATAATTTTCTCTTTCACAAAAAATGAACTTCACATCAATGTTCTTAGAGTGAGAAGAGCTCCTAGTGTTCCTAGAGACAAGCCATTTCAGATTACCATGAGTATAATTTCAGCGGTCTAGAGAGGTGGTGATTAATCTCAAGCTTAGTAGAGTTCATGACCATATTGCATGACAAGTAGCCTCATGGCAACGCCACATACTCTCCCGCCATAATAGAAGAAGATGAAAGTGTCCTGGCCCCATTGCCCTGTGAGCAACTCCTTGACCATCATAAAGATATAATATAGTAGACTTTTTATAAATTAGCATGCTTTACGTAATCGGAATCACAGTAGCAACCAGCTTTAAGGTGGGTATGTTGATATCAACATGAGATCCTTAGTACCCTAAGATACCTCAAAACTTTCTTAGCCATTTCTCAGTGGCTTTGACTGGGGATCCCTCAGAGTACCAGCTGACATGCAATGACAAAAGCTGATCTCCAGGCATTTGCATATTTGCCCAGGCATACATCGAACACTACAACTAAAGAATAAGGAACTACTTTAATCTAATCTCTCTCAATATCATTCTAAGGACATTGGCCTTTCGAAAATATGTCATCCTTTACAATTGGTGTCGTACTAGAAAAACATGATTGCATATTGAAACTTTTTAGAATGCGTTCAATATACATCTATTGAGAAAATCTCAGAATGTCACTAGGTCTATCACGAAGTATTTGTATGATCAATACATAAGGTGCTTCCCCAAGATCCTTCATATCAAGGAGTGGCACAACAATATCTCCTTTTATCTCAGCAACCTGACAAATCGATCAAAATATCATCAACATATAAAACCAAGAATATATATTTAACGCTCCAAGTGACCTTCATATATAAGCATTGATGAAGATGTTTCTCATAAAACCATTGCGGTGAATGCTTCATCAAACTTGAGACACCATTGTCTGGAAGCCTGCTTTAGACTATAAATGGATTTCTGGAGCTTCTAGCTTTACTTCCTCAATTGGTTTTATTAGTAAGGTGGCTGTGGGTGTTGGTAAACAACAGCGTTGGAGATCGGGTAGGCTTGATAGGCGCAGATAAAGCTAGATGTTCGCTGGCACGGTTTTTCTTGGCCTTTGGCTTGCCACCAATATCATCCTCAAAATAGATAGCTTAATCCCACTTACTGGTGGTATGCGAGCATGCGATAAAACTTCTGGAACCTCTTGATCCCACACAATAGCCAATAAAATTCCCATTTAATGGTTTTGAATAAAGTTTCTTGGATTCACAGGTTTCTGATGCTATTTCCACCTTGCAGCCCCAAACATGGAAGTGACGAAGACTAGACTTCTTTTGTTGACCATAGCTCATATGGAGTCTTAGGAATAGACTTACTAGGCACATGTGTCAAAAACTGAGAAATCAAGATCTGGAAGAATCTCATCCTTAATTAATCTCTCCATTCTTTTGGAAATATGACTCACTGCTTGTGTCAAAAAATAAAAGACTTTTCTTTCAATCTCAAACGCTTGGTCCTACTAACAGTATTAACAATAGGATAAAAAGAAGGAAAACTATACAACTCTAATCAGTAAAGATTCTCATAAAGTTTTCCATTACTTGATCGACAAAGAGTCTCGATAAATGCAATTCAAAAGAAAATTATATCAAGTCTATCAAAAGTACATATATTAAAAAATTCTAATTGAGAATTTATAGATACCACATTTTGCGAAAAAATTCTATATTAAGATGCAATCTAATAATTCCTAAAGAAACAACTTGAATTCTAGTGTCGTTTCCCATGAACACGTATTGCTCTTGACTAATTGGACTCCTGCTTATCATCTTTATTTTTCCACAGACGTATGACTTCCCTGCGATTTGTCTTCTTATGCCCCAGAACTTGTAGCCCAATGGATTGCATTTTCCCTTAAAGCCCTCATTCTTGTCATTACCCTTGACACTAGTATTCTACTTCTTGACATACTTCTTCTCATTGGAAGTTGTATTATAAGGATACTTTCTCTTCTAACCCTCACTGCCTTGGGTAGTCACCACATAAATACTCTTGGACCTTCCTTGCTTCATGGTCCCTCCTCCTCCCTTCGCGAGTTGCATTCTATCCCTACCCAATGGTCCATTTGCTCATACAGAACATTATAAATGGACTAATCTTTGTCCAGCTATGATGAGCTCCCGTGATCAGCCAGACATAATGGTCGAGCTTTATATCAATGGTCTTAATCTTATTGTAACAAGCTAATATTTTATCAATGTGTCCTCGTATCCTACTTGTCCCATCATAGAAAGTGGAGTGAAGAGTATTCATAAGCTCATTCTTCGAGAACTTTATGTATTTCTTACCAACAACATCCAAGAACTCCTTTGCATTCTTAGTCTAAGGAATGCTTTCATAAATAGAGTTCTCCATATGGTTCTCCATGATCATCAAAGAACAACTGTCATAATACTCCTAGTCCTCATAAGACTTTTTCTCACTTGCGGAACTCTCGGTGAGTTTTGGGAGGACCTTGACTGAGAGCCAAGTTGATTTCATAATCCTCAAATTCATCATTTGAGATTTAACTCGTATATATTGGTCAGTTAAGTTTTAGAGATGGAAGGTAGGGAAAACTTCAAAAGATGAAGAATAAATAAGATAGCAATGTAAAAAATACATGTAAAACAAAGACATACAAATTGCTTCATTCTTCGGTTTACCAAACGACCCACAAAATAGTCAACGTGATGCCCTTTTCAAGCGAACTAGAAATTTGGAGTGTGTTGATAGCATGAGGCGATTTGAGACATTCTTCTGGCACGAGCGGTCCGATGGCTCTGAACTTTGAACTCCTCTTCAAAACAAGAAAGAAAGAGGATCGGCGGGGTTAGGTACCCTCAGATGCCTAGAGTCGGTTCCTCCTGAGAGAAAGATCAGTGCTTAGAGGCGAGATGTTTTTTTTTTTTTTTCATTGCCTTTCAGATGGGGTGGCCTGATATTTATAGCATATATTTTTCCCTATTGGATGGTGGTAAGGATTCTCTTTCATTGGATGGGGATTTTCTACCATATCGATGCTCCAGTTAATGAGGATAATTAGGAGCGATTATTGAAATTATCCTACTTCCCCACCGTTCAGTGAAGTTTGGTTTGATTTAATGGATGGCGATTGTAGGGAATTTTCTGCTTCCCTTAATGATGAGATTTGGTTTGATTTATAGGATGTCGAGTTTGGTTGTCGTGCTGGCCCCTTAGAGTGACAATAGTTTCAGACTCGTTTGGGCCCAGTCTTTAGGGGCCGGGCGTTAATGGAGCTTACACATTTTCTTGGGCTTGAGTGAGTGGAGCTCTGGCCTTTGGCCACTAGACCACATCAATTTACTTTTGTGCCAGTTTACGGCCAGGCGTAGGCGAGGGCTATATCGTTCTTCTTGAATCGTCGACTTCCACGGCGTAGGCGGGTTCGAGTTTAGTTTAGTTAGGGCTTTGTCGTAAATCAGCGTCTGTATTAATATTGACTTTTCGACTCACGCTCACTTCCCTCTAGTTCCTTGAGTTTCTTAAATGACATCCTGGCCAGGTGTGTTGTACCTCCCATAGTATTAAAGGTTTTACTTTTGGTTGGAGCTTCGTTAAATCTGATCCTTACGCTCCAAGGAAATCTCTTTTGGCGTTTTGTGATACCTTGCTTGAGGTAGCCTTTTTTGTTTTATTCCTGGGACAAGTGCGTCTTTCTTCCTTCGGTGTCTTTTCGAGTAAAATAGCGAGACGCTAAGGCTAGATTGGTTAGGTCTTGTTCTTTACCCCGATTACTCTCATGGAATTAAGGTCGTTTCCTCTTCCTTAGCATGAGAGGTGACTCCTCTGTTGTATCAGGTCGGGGTGAAACAAGTGGTGCCCTCGGGTTGTTTAGTTGGGGTTGCTTTTCGGGGCGTCCGGAGACCTCCCTCTCCCTTGGATAAAGAGCAGGGTAAGTGTGGCGGTCGTACCAGTGGGATGAGATATAAGTCGGCCGTGCAGGAGTGCTGCGGGTGGGACACGATTCGTGCCAGTAGGAGTGATCACCGGAATCAACAAAATTTATATTCCTAAGTTCCTCCTAACTGCTTGTAGTCGACTCTTTGCGGGTATGCGATCTAAATTCGAACACGGGGATGCAGGTTTTTTTCTTCGTACAAATGATTTAGTGAAATCAAAGCTGGTAGATAAATTTGGATTTTTAAGGTTGGGTAAAAGCAGGGGTGTAGTTAGATTTGCAAGTTGGAAGAATAAAAATAAAATGTAAAATAGAACTCCTTGAAATGTTAGGCTACCGTGTTTGGATTCCTAGGGCAAATGAGGGTTCCTATGGTCTTTTCCTCGCATTGGGGAGGATGACATATAGTCGTTCGAGCGGATCTTCATTATCTTTAAGAGCCTAGCTTGAAATATTTATCCTTTTGATAGAAAGCATTTATTTCGCATTTATAGTTCCCTACGGTGAAAATCTATATTTGACTCATCCCTATGTTGATTCGTAAGGGTAACTAATAATGAGTCTAGATGGATCTAAAAATAAGAATCCAACTGAACCACACAAAGATTGCAGTATTGATCAAGTAGATCTGCTTCTGTTGATTGAAACTAATGGCAACCTACCTCGGTGAAAACAAATGGAAGTAGCGGCTAATGAATGTTAGTGTATCTAAAGCTAAGAATACACTAAACCTAAAAGCTTAGCAAGTATTGACCAAAGTACATCAAAGCTTTGGCTTGCAGATTTAAAAATTTAGGAACCCAAAATGTAAAGCTTTCTTTGCGTGAAAAATAGGGAACCACCATGACCTTAAGATCCGCTTTGACCTTTTACTTCAAGGGAGGAGTGGTTTTAAGTAGAAACTCATCCTCGAGAGTTATCATCCTTGGAGGTGTTTGGCAACGAGAAAGGGAAGAGAAAGAGGAGAGAAGAGAGAAAAATGAAAGAAAATGAAAATTTCTTTGGCATTAATATACTAAAAGATTAAAAGTTGCTTAGGGTTAAGTGATGGGGAGTTTATATAGTCCACCCAGTCTTAGAAATATTAAAACACCTAAAATGTGAAATTACGAGAAATTTAGAGATGGTAATGCACCAAAGCGTAGTCGTTTGGCATTAATTCATAGGTGCAGTGAGATTTCGCTATCTGGGAGAGAATTTATTAGGTAGCGAGAATTTCGCTAACTATGAATTTGCTAACTAAGCGAAATTGAGATAGCGAAAATGGAATTTTAGCTGTACCTGATGAATTTCGCTAGGTACGTAATTCGCTAGCCTAGCGAAATTTTGAGAGATATGAAATGGAGAATTTAAGCTAGGCAACGATTGATTTTAAGCTATATAGCGAGGAATTTAAAATAGCTAGCGGGAGTTCTCAATTCGCTAGGATTAGGGGAATTTTTACGTATGGGCTACTTGAGAATTTTTCGCGATCAGTAATTTTACTTAATCATAGCGAGGAAATTTCACAGGTGGCATTCTTCAACTATAGCCTCCTTTTCACGCATCCTCCATCTTCACTTTGCCTTCATTTATCCTTTGAATTTTGATATGTTGATAGGTGAAATAGTTTCAAATACTTCATGGTTGACACATCTCGATATCAATTAGGCTTTAATGGATGAGGTACACGAAACGCAAAAACTAACCACGATAACCTCGAATGGCATAAAGTGATACTAAAAACGGGGCTGAACACCTCAATTGGCTTAATTGATACGATTAGTGCGCAAAAGCACTCAAGGCCACCTATCTCGAATAGGGCTCGAAATAGCACTTTTGAGCATAATCACCCAATGAGCACGTAGGTAGTCCCTTAGCAGTACTAAAATAATGGGGCATGCATGCGGGTGATTTCCTCGAGTTTATGGTTCGGTGTATGTACAAAATAGACATTACCTTTAATGCTGAAGGGTGGGACTGAGTTTGAAAGCCCAGAGCACTTAGAGAGCTGAAACCATATAAGAGAGTTTTAGAGCCCGACATGGATCTAGGAAATCCAACCTGAATTCCTGAGAAATCTAATGATTCCTAATGTAACCGATTAAGGCCAATAAATTTAAAATTATTTCCCTCCCCACGACCTAAGCTAATTCCATGGCCTTAAAGCTGTTGAACAACCTAAATGGGATTAGCTACACACTTGTTTCTTTACTTGAAGCTAGGTGTAGGTCACGATGCTAAGGGCTCAGAGCTTCACCCAGTCAGGTATAGCGGGGTCCTGATGACTCCTGACGATTTAAGGTTTAGGGCATGAGCCCAGAAAGGATCTTGACCACAAACTGCGAGGTTTCACCCCGGACTCGGAATGACTTGGGTGAGGCTCCTGACACGCTAAACTCTACCCGTCCACCCGTACTTGAACACTAGAGTCGGTGGCTCCCGACCGGCTAAGGTTTAGGGCATCAGGCTTAAAAGGCTTTCGCCATATACCCCTAAGACCGTATTCGGGTTTCAAGGCAAAGCGTCACGGTTTTTATTTTTCTTTCTCTTCTTTTCTTTTTCTTCTTTTCTTTTTCTTTTTGCTTTTTCTTTTCCTTTTTGGAAATTTATTGGTATTATTAGACATAGAGTAAAGACTAACCTCTTATAGATTGTCCCGACAAACTGGGTAGGCTTTTGCAATTAGAGGAGGTATAATTTCAGCTGTGGTACAAATATATAGTTGATGGAATTGGCTGACGGAGTGGCTGGGAATAATTAAAGTTGGAAACACTGAGGCTGTGGACTGAAACTAAATCGGCCATGGGTTGTCCACAGCATTAAGGTAACATCTGAGGGCGTCGATTTTCAACTAAAGCCCAAAGTAGAAACACAAAAATATAGGAAGCTTACCACAAAGCCTCAATTTTAACGAACAAATTTAGGCTTTGCGGGGGCATGTGGAACCAATAAAATTAAACTAAAAAAATATATAGGCAATTATTTCTAACACGAATCATCAGGAATACAAGCTAGAGGATGGAGTGGTACCTCATCGATCGGTGGTGGCGGAGAAGGGTCATCCCGGCTAGGCGGTGAGTCTTTATTAGTGAAGTGATTGATCTTCTTTGTATCTACCCGAGCACAAAGAGAAAAACATGCCACTCGGCGAGATTACCACAAAATTTTTAACAAAATAGGAACTTAAACAAAATTTAAGCAATTAAATTAAAGTGAGTGGAGACATATGGGAATCTGGAGTCGAGTGCTCGAGGCAGGAACCGACACGAGACAGCCACTTTATGCCGTGCAGTATAGGCGATTTGCTTGTGTGTATTTGTTGATTTAGTGGCGGCCCATGGGTGGCTCCACTAATCTGCCAGAAATGTGTAAGCGTGCACATTGGGTAGCCTTTGGAGTAAGCTGTTTTTAGTGTGGATTGTCTTTGCGGGGAAGGCGGTATGTGCAGCTGGCGGGGGTATACACTAGGTCGATGGAGGTGGTTGCGATGGGCTTTGGCACAGGCGGTGGCATTAGGATCCGATCCTATGGGGTTTGGTTGAATGATAGCTCTTGGGTCCACTTTCCCTTTGTTTCATGTCAAGGCTCTTTCTTTACTTTCGATCCATTAGGAAGGGATTGCTTCGCCAACTTCCTCCAGCCTGGGCGGGATAGCGGCTGTGAGGATTCAAAATTTTCCACCAGGTCTTCTGGTGGCTGCTGTAGGCACGGCTCCTCCGCCATGGTGCCACTTAGGCACCCTTCCTCTGCATGATCATTTCTAGCACAGGCAAGCTTAAAATTGAACCTTCTGAGTTGTCGATTTTGGCTCCATTCAATTTGAAGTCCATTAATCTCTTCTTATTAGGAGACTCTCCTTACATCTTCGATTTCCTATTAGCCTAGACATTCCTACCCCATTATCCTCGCTATGGGAATTGTCCACTTGTTTGCTCAAATTGAGGATGGCTTGTTCAACGAGAGGATAAGGGTGGTGGTTATTCTTGAGAAGTGGGGAAGCGTAATATGGATGTCGAGGGATGTGCATATTGTGGAAGTCTTTGGTTCCCATGAAAGGGAATTTGTGTGATTCCCCCGACTATGGTTATAAGTGCTACCATGCTGGTAGACTCATCCTTTGGTTTCTATAGTCCTCCTTGGACATGTAAGCTCTAGGGTTACCTGTAAGTTAATCAGCATGTTGCTCTCCCTCTAAGTGCTCCATTTGGTTCGATTCGAGTTCTTGAGGGAGTTGACTTTGGTAAACGCCTTACAGGTTTCTAATCCTTTGGGAATGGATTCCTGCTGACGGCGGTACAGCAACACGAGAAGCGATCTTATGACACTTTATTTTTTTTATAGTGAAATATGCGAAAAAACAAAGCGATGATGAAAAAATAAAGGAAAATTTCACGGAACTTGCTTGATGAGATCCACAGTGTTTCACGGCTCGTCGAAGATATGCTTAGGCTTCATCCGTAGCGGCATGTGCATTTGATTCGTGCCACGGTAGGGTGATGCAGATCAGCAAATTTATATTCTAAGTTCCCTCCTACACTGCGTAGTTAAACTCTTTGTGTATGGCAGTCTAGAGAGAATTGAACACGGGGATGGGTTTTCTTCGTACAAATGATTTGAGTGAAATCAGTAAGTGAATTAAATTTGGTTTAAGGTTTAGGTAAAAGCGGGAATTGTAGTTGGTTACCAAGTGGAAAGAAATAAAATAAAATGTAAAATAGAACTCCTTGAAATGTTAGGCTACCGTGTTTGGATTCCTAGGGCAAATAGAGGTTCCTATAGTCTTTTCCTAGCATTAGGGAGGATGACATATAGTCATTTCGAGCCGGATCTTATTTATCTTTAAAACCTAACCCAAATATTTATCCTTTTGATAGAAAGCATTTATTTAGCATTTTATGGTTCCCTACGGTATGAAATCTATGTTGACTAAAATCCCTCTGACAGTTAGTAAGGAGTAACTAATGAGTCTCGATGGATCTAAAAATAGAAATCACTTTAGACACAAAGATTACTAAGTATTGTCAAGTAGATGCACTTACGGTGAAACCTAACCTTAACACACCAATTGTGTTTCCGTAAATGGCAACTAATGGATATTAGTGTTTTCCACAAAGCTAAAGATACACACAAACCCTAAAAGAAACATGAAGAGTATTGACCAAGAAAGTACATCAAAAAGCTTTAAACCTATAGTTAAAAAATTTAGGAACCAAAATGTAAAAACTGCTGCGTAGAAAAGCAGAGGCCCACGTGACCTTAAGATCCACTGACCTTTACTTGAGGAGGGAAGTGGGTTTTAGCGCTCATCCTCTCAGTTGTCATCCTTGGAGGTGTTTTGGCAATAAGAAAAGGGAAGAAGAGGAGAGAGGAGATAGAAAGCGAAAGAAAATGAAAGGCTGCGCGTATGCTGAAGATTAAAAAGTTGCTTAGGGTTCTGAAGTGATGGGGGTTATATAGTCCACGAGGAAATGGGAAAATACTAAAACACCTAAAATGCAAGAATTGCAGGGGCTGGAATGGTATTACACCAATATTAGTGGTTTGGCATTAATTACACAAAATTGTAGTGATTTACATTGTCTTAGGGGAGGAATTTAGCTAGGTAAGGCGAAAATTTAGCTAGCTATGAATTTAAACTGCTTTAGTGAAGTGCAGGAGATGATACGTGAGGAATGGGAGATTTTTCGCTGTGCACGATGAATTGGCTAGCTAAGAAATTCCTTCTTCTGTGAAAATTTGAGAGATAGCCGAAATGGAGGATTTAGCTGGGGCACGGTGATTTCATTTATGTAAGTGAATTTGGCCTACTTTAGCGAGATTTCTCAATTCATTGGGATTACGAAGATTTTAAGCTGTGGCTCTTACCAATTTTAAATCAGTAAATTTTATGATCATGAAATTTCACACAGATTCTTTGTTCTTCAGCTGGCACACTTTCTTTGTACCTCTTTTGCAAGTATCGTCTTCCATGCATTCGAATTATCTTTGAATTTTGATATATTGATGGTACGAAATAGTTGATCTTCATGGTTGACACATCTCGATGTAATTAGGCTTTAATGGACGGTACCTGAAACGCAAAATAACCACAAATAACCTCGAAATTAGCATAAGTGATACTAAGCGGGTTTGAACACATAATTAGCTTGAGTGATCGATTAGTCGCAAAAAGCCTCAAAACCTATCTGAATAGAATTTCAAAAAATGAGCACTTTTTGAGCCTTAATCGAGGGACTAGCAGTCGAGCCTTTATGGAGGCACGGGGCGGCTATGGGCCCCGTTTTCGTGTCAGGGTGCAGTCTCTGACATTTTGACCTCTACGTGGTCAGTGCGAGATGGTGTACTTTTTTGAGGTGGCCTTGATGATGGCCTCTGTTCCCACATTTACACCCTTTCTCCGAAAAGTCTTGCAACATTTCAATGTATGCCCCTCCTCGACTCGCCTAATTTGCAGGTGTTTTGATTGGGTTGTTTGATTTTCTTTAGGGATAAGGGCACAGGTGTTCCCAGTATGGCTACGTTCCTTAGACCTCTTTGGTGAAGGCCGCGAGGGCTTTCTTTGTCTATCTAAGCGTGCCGGCGCCCCTCTTATCATCTTGGATCTCAGCATTCTTCTCATAAATTTTGGAAGGAGGTACTTTTTTTGTTAGTGGCCGCAGGTTAGGAATATGACCTCCTTGTGAGGAGACACCTTTAGGTGAGTCTCTTTATCTGCAGAAAGACCTCCACGAGTCATTGAGCTTTGCTTTGGTTAAGAGTCTGGTCTAGTTTTAGTAAAAATTTGTGAGGTGTCACTGTTTGCATTAGGCTGTGCGTTTTTCAAGTAGTCGCCTGATCCCTAGGGCCCAGAGGCGGTCGTAAGTTGGTGGCCACGTGTCTTAGCCTGCGGGCTTTATCGGTCGGATGTTCCGGATCTTCGAGTTCGAAAGGGGTCCTCATACCTTCTTTGGGACAGCCACCCCCTCCGTTGCCAAAGTTCTCTCATGAGGGGCCTCAGTTGTCGAGGCTACTAAAGGGAGGTTAGCTCGGGCGAGGACGTTGTCGAAGGTCTCTCGGGTGTGAAGCGGAAGGCTCGGACTCTCAGGGAGGATTTGTCGGGGCTGGGAGCCCAGAGTCAGGGTTGGGGATGTCC
This sequence comes from Tetrastigma voinierianum, assembly GCA_016808115.1. Lineage (NCBI taxonomy): Eukaryota > Viridiplantae > Streptophyta > Magnoliopsida > Vitales > Vitaceae > Tetrastigma > Tetrastigma voinierianum. The sequence continues at coordinate 4,222,679 of JAEQBH010000911.1, read as the reverse complement.
TCGTCATCACCTTACACACCCCGTAATAAGTGCGGGGCAGAGTGTCGCACCTCGTGGGGTTCCTAAAACGAGTTTGCCGATGCAGTTTTGGTTGTGCAAGGCCAGTTCCTCGGGGAGGTACATTGGAAGCCTCCTTTGGAGGTTATGCCTATAACAGTTTGGAGTCCCCCTGGGTAGAGCGCCGAGCCTCCTCCTTCAAGGGCGGAAAAGTTGGGGAGGAAATGCTCCGAAACTGATGGAGATGGGGATTCCTTGCTTTTCAATGCTGAACTTGCGGCTGGCGCGGTCTCATCCATTCTCGAGATTAAGTCTTAGAATTAAGTTGCCCTACCGGGTGAGAAGCCTTGAAACCTATCCCTCAAGGGTAGCCTCTTATAAGTTCCGTGTCTTATTGTGTCTGATTACATCTTGAGTTAGTTTGTTGACTTTATGTTGGGTGTCGCGGGGTGGCTACTGCATCCACAGAGTTTGGCAAAGGGACGGGGCGGAGGCAGGGGCCCGCGTCAAAGCCTCCAGGAGTCTACAAAGGGAAGGTGTTTGCTCACCTGCTTCCTAAGAGGCGTGTTTGCGAGATCGGATCACGGAATATGACGGAGAGGGACGTGAAGCAGTCAGGTTGGGGCATACCCGTAGGCGGCCCGGCCACGTACAATGAGTTGGGAGTAGGGAAGAGGGCCGGGGATGGCCTAAGGTGGCTAGGGGCAGACCGGGAGGGTCGGGGGGACGAATGCGGTGCCCGGGATGATCTTCGAGTGGCGGGGACGAGTTCAGAATTTCATGGCGAAGCGAGCGGTCGGGGATGAGAACATGTCGTCCAGGAATGATTTACTTGAGTAACTCGAGGTAGAGTGGAGTGCTCACTGAGATGGAGTTGCGTAATAAAGCGTGACGCTGGATGGGCTAAATCATGAAGCTTAAAATTTGTGAGCTCTGATGAACACATATAGGGAGTGCATGGGTTGAGGGCTTGAGGAGACGAAACCACTGATTGTTCAAGGAATGGGTATAAGCTAGTTTGAGGATAAGACACGCACACAATGGGCTTCTAGATGAAACTACTTCCAGGAGGGAAGGGTGCTAATGCCTCACCCAGGGCTTGGATCTTAACTTTGATATCCACTAGTGGCGAGGAAAGTGAGAAGAGTCCTTTTTCCGTAAGTGTTCTAGAGGCGAACACCACGGTGATGGCTCCCCCTCACTTAGCCTGCTCCTCTTGTCCCGAACTCCTTCATATAGCTTTGCTTGTTTTTTTTTTTTTTTTTTTTTTTTTTTAGCCAGGCTTGAACTGCGGATATATGTGATGTCGTTTCTGTTAAGATACCCCATTTCCCTCCCTACGCCTCTTTTTTTTTAATCTTTGATCTTTCTTTGCTTGCTTTCCAGGATCGTGGCTATATGGCCTTTGTTTGAAGCTTGGGTTGGGCTCTTCGCCAAACTAGGGCTGCCCCCACCGAGGCTTAGTGGGCGTCTGCAGAAGTGGGCCAGCTCCACAGGTTGTCCAGCCTTCGAATGTTTATACTCCTTGGATCACAGGTCATTCGCTCTCTGGTATTGTGCCGTCTGAGCTACTTGACTGTATTTGTGTGGAGCTCACAGTGGGCTGTCTGCCCTAAGTGGGCGCTGCTGCTGAGCTGCAGCGCTCTCACCGAGGCGGGTTGGGCTCTTTGAGCGGAGTTCTTGAGGCTGTGGGCTAGTCACTGAGCCCCTGGCTCCTACGGTGTATGGCCTTTCTGGCCAGTTAGGCTCTTTAGGCTGAGCTATTGAGGCTCCATTGGCTAATCTGATTGAGCTACTGGCTCTGCGGCTATATGGCACTTTCTGAGGCTTGGTTGGGCTCTTGAGCCGGCATTGAGGCTCCATGGGCCTGTCTGCTGAGGCTGGGCGGCTCTACGGCTATATGGCCTTTCTGGCGGGTTGGGCTCTTGAGCAGGCTGCGGGAGCTGAGTGGCTGTCCTCCCAGTTGCTAGTTCTGCATTTGCGTTCAAGTCGTGTTGCGATTGCTGGGTTCGAATTTCCGTGTTAATGAATGTGCTGTGCTCGAGTGAAATCCGCACCGAACTGACCGCCAGGGATGAGATGCCGGGTGACTCTGTCGTCTGCTCATGTGGAGTTAAACTCTAAATGAATCGTGACCGATGATCTGTCTGATAATTTATATTGCTTTCTCATAGCACCTACATTGATTTAAGGCTCAGGCTCTTCAAAAGCTGAGCCACTTTGAGGCTTCAGTATTTCAATCTGTTTAGTGATGGCTTAGCGGCTATATGGCCTTTCCTAAGCGATTAAGGCTCTTCAAAACTAAATAACAAGGCTTCATGCGACTGTCTTTGAGCTAAAGGCTCATGGCTATATAGCCTTTCACGAAGCGAGTTGAGCTCTTCAAAGCGGTATTTGAGGATTCATGGGCTGTCTGCTGGTGGGGCTGCTCGTGACTATGGCCTTTCTGAGTGATTAGACTCTTCAGCGGGTCGTTGAGGCTTCGTGGGCGATAATACAGAAATTTGGGCCGCTCCGTGTGACTATGCCTTTCTGAGCGATTGGGCTCTTCCAAGTAGGCCTTAGGGCTTCATGTGATGCGCGAAATTTGAGGCGGCTCCGGGTGGCTATATGGCCTTTCTGACGAGCGTTGGAGCTCTTGGCCAGGCGTGGGAAGCCGGCTGCTGATCTGCTGAGGTAGGCCCGGCTCCGCGACTGTAGCCTTTCACCGAGCGGTTGAGGCTCTTGGCCCAGGCCGGCGAACTCTGTGGGGTGATGCTGGTGGGCCGGCTCGCGGCTGTGGCCTTGTCCCGGCGGTTAAGACTTGGGGCGGGATCTTGAGTCTGACCTTTTTGCTTCCCGCCTTGGAAGATGTCGTCTTTAATGTTTGGTTTATGGAGGTGGGGCAGTGTGCGATTTTCCGAGTGCTTTGGCCTCCTTATAAATGGCGACTTCTCCTTTATAGACTCCGCGCCAGACCTTCTTCACCGTTTGGGCGCATTGGAATCCTCTTGCGTGATGGCGTCGAGGCTTGGTTGTCTTACGCGGGGTCAGCTAGGAGTTTTGGTGGCGTCAGTTCAGATCAGATCCTCTTGCTTATGGGGTTGTGTTCCACAAGATTTCCACTTTGTGGGGTGTGTTATTCCCTAATGGCTAGTGCTAGGGAGTGTCTGGAGAAAGGCAATTGTACTTTGAAATGCAAGCTTCCCCATTTTACTCTCTTCTTCCTTCTCTTCTTCATATCTTTTTCTTCTCTTCTTCCTCTTTCTCTTCTTTCTTCTCTTCTTCCTCTTTCTCTTCTTTCTTCTCCTTCTTGAGATATTTTTCTTTCTTTTTTTTTTTTTAAAGGCTGGCATCTTACATTTGAGATGTAAGGGATGTATGATTGTAATTAGTTGTACCTTTATTGGAATGAGAGCAGTACTCTTTTTTTATTTTTGAAGCATGAATCTGTGATACAGGAAGTAACTTAATTTTCTTGGGTACTTATTTATTAAGTTAATACGCCTTCTTTTTTAGATCCATAAGGATATTAAATGAGGCAATCAATGAACACCTGAGCTAATATCTTAAAGTTGGTGATGCTTCATTAAAGATTCGATGGAAATTATATTGATAAAAACAGCAGGGTGCTCGACATTCCCGAGAATGAGGTAGAATTTTTCCTTTTCCGTCTGAGTTCAGTAATCACCAGTTCGACGACGTGAGATACGATATGTGGGCCTTCCTAATCGGGCCCCGCCCATGTGTCGATTTTTCCTGTGCATGAGCTTTTAAGACTAGGTCACAGCTTGTAACTCCTTAGTTTGACTTTACCGTAGTACCTCGTCATTTCCTTGGTAGTCTTCAGACGCTTTAAAGACCCGATCACGCTTTTCATCCTAGCGGTCCAAAGCCTTTCAGCTTTTATGGTTTCTTCTATTATATTCCACACTACACTGATCCTCGGGGGACTTTAATCCCATTCGACAGGCCACGCTCAAGGCCAAAAGTTAGAGCGAATGGGGTTTCGAAGGCATTTGCGCTGTAGTTCCAGATAGCCCATAACACTCCTGTGGAGGTATTCACCCATTTGCCTTTAAGATCTTCTAATTCGTCTTCAACGCTATTTTAAGGGTTCGATGGTGACTTCTGTCGCCATTGGGACATGGATGAGTCAGACGAGTAGTAGTTCTCGATCCCGAGCTAGGCACAAAACTCTAACTTAAGGTTATCGACCAGCTTCCATCGCTTGACACCAAAGCTCCCTGACTAAATCTATAAATTATGGAACCACCAAACAAAAGTCAAGGCGATCTTCGTTTCTGCGATAAGAGCTGTCTTGGTCACCTATTTGGTGAAATAATCCACCGCTACGATGATAAATTTGGTAATCGGGCTCGCTCTAATGGGCGTATAAGTCCCACATGTCCAACCCCCACTGCTGAAAGGGCCAGGGGCTTGTGACTGATGTCAATGGGTTCTGACGGAGTAGAGATTCGCATACTCGACAAATTTCGATTTCCGACCAGTTCACTGTCTCCTGTTATCAGGGCCAATAGCACTCCTCTGTCTTGCTTTTTCGCCAACGCCGAGCCCGATGTGATTTCCGTGATACCCCTTCATGTACTTCCCCCAAGACGTAGCCCATTTCTTTCCCTACAATGCACTCGAGGACGGGTGTGAAAACCTCGTCAGAAGGCTTCCTCGATGAATAGTAAACCCGTCGACCTCATCCCAAGCTTAGAAGCCTCTTTCTCGGTCATCAAGCGCCCTTCTATTAAATAGTCCCAAACGGGTCCATCCAACTCGTTCCTGACATGACTCGGGAGATTTCCTCACATAGAGATCTATGTAGGGCTCTACAAGGTGCTCGACAAAGCTAGCCTCACGAGAGATCTTCTTAGGAGGTCAGTTGCCGCTTTGCTAAGGCATCCGTCAGAATTCTCCTCGCTCTCGTGCGTCTAACTTGAACTAACACGAACTTCCCTCGCAATTCCCACTTTTTGTAGGTACAGACTGTTTTTTTTTCACCTTCGGGCCTCATAGGTGTCTTCATTTCGCTTACCACTAACTCCAGAGTCGCTACATACCTCAACCCTGGCCAACTTCCATCGAACGGGCGAGGTCGTGAGTCCAGCGATGATGCATTTGCACTTACCCGTAGTCGAGGCTTGGAACCCAACCGAAAGTGCGCACCACTATCTATTCCCTACCGGGGAGGTCAAGACTTATCCCGCATCGGGGCTCCCTCGAGTATCAAGGCCCCGCTTCACAACAGCCTTTCCAAATGGGGAGGCTCCAAGGCCGCCGCGTATCTCGATAAGCCTGTCGGTGAACTCCATGATCGAAATCGCAAGCACCTGCCCTTTATTGCGCTGGTTTATATCTCATGTCGAACTCGCCAACTCTAAGGCCCACTTCATCAATCTTTCTCGAGGCTCCTGGTTTGTGTAAAGACTTCGCTTCATTGAGTATTCTATTGGGACTTCAATGGTATGAGCTTGAAAGTAAGGGCGGAGCTTTCGGGCTATGGTTACTAACGCCAGGATTAGTTTCTCCATCCTTGGATACCTCTCCTCTCGCTTTCTCGAGCTCGACCACACAAGACTGGATGCCGTACTCTACCGCTCTCGAAGCAAGGGACTGCCGCTTAGTCGAAAATCAAACCCGTCGTGCACAGAGTAAGGAGTTCCTTCTGAGGCTACTGCACGGGGAGTCGTAAAAGCTACACGAGAACGCTTCTTCGCAATGTATCCCATTGAAAAGCTTTCTGTAACTCCGGAAGAAAGGTCAGACATTTATCGATGGTCGACACAACCTACTTTAACACTACTATTCTTCCATGACGTTGACTTCTTTTATGTTTGACGATGGCGGCCTGTCGAGCACAGCTTTTATCTTGTCTGGATTCACCTCAATTCCTGCTGTTGACTATGAAACCAAGAATTTTCCAATTGAGATCTAAAAGCGCATTTTGACCGATTCAACTTCCGTTGTCAGACTTCCTCGTGATCCGGAATGCTTCTGACGCATGAGCTATGTGGAGCTCTGGCAGCTGGGTTGATTTCACCAACATGTCATCCGATGTCACCTCCATGGATGCCCCGTATTCGTCGGAACATCCCGCTCACTAACCTCCGTAGGTAGCTCTTGCATTTTTTAGCCCAGCGGCATTATCGATAGGCACAGTCCTCGCCTCGTGACAAATGAGGTATTTTCTTGGTCGTCGGGATCCATGCTGATCTGGTTGTAGCCGGAGAAAGCATCCATGAAACTGAGGAGTTCATGGCCAGTTGTGGCATCTACTATGAGGTCGATTCGTGGCAGAGGGAAACTATCTGGGCATGCCTCGCTGACGCTGAAATCGGCGCGCAGTCGCCATTTTCCGTTTGCTTTTCACGAGCACGCACATAACCATTCAGATACTCCACCTCTCTCGATCACTCCCGCCCGGGAGGAGCTTGCCGAATTTCCTCATTGATCGCTTGTCTTTCGGAGCAAAACTCCTTTTTTTTTTTTTTTATCGACCTGCCAAGGATGGACCGACGCTTGGGCCCATGAAAGGATATCATGTGGATCAATCCCTCCCATATCCTCCTACTTCCATGCAAAGACATCCTGATTATGTTTCAAGAAGTGGGTAAGGAGGCTTCTGAGGTCTTCCGCAAGCTTGGAGCCGATGTAGGCGAGGTGTTCAGGGTTATCGTCCAACTGTACAGGTTCCAACTCTTCCGAAGGCTCGTGCCTGCATTTACCTCGTCACAAGCATGTCGAGCCTGCCCACGTATATGTTGTCGACTACTTTTGCTTTATGTGATGTCGAGGTAGCATTCCCCGGGCCACGCGCTGGTCTCCTTGAACCATCCCTACTCCACTTGTGGTGGGAAACTTGATCATCATGTGTGGCAGTGAGGGATGGCCTTACAAGGCCGAGAGGGTCTCAGCCAATAACATGTTATAAGTGACAGTGGCATCTACTATGAGAAACTTAATCGGCTGCGATGCTTAAACTAGGTGATTCATGCCATGAGGGCAGGATACTGAATCAACAATATTTATATCCTAAATTTTCCCACGTCAGAATGCTTACCGCAAAGATACATCATGGTCTAACACAGCATGGGTTCATCTTACAAATGATTTCAGATCATGGTTCAAACGCGTAGGCTTATTTGATTTTCAGATTTTGCATTTAAAAAGTGTGGGTACAAAGTATTGTCACTAGGTTAACCGACAAAGCAGCTTTAAAACAAGATGTGAGCGGAGACCTCAAGGTTTGGGTCACTAGATTGGTATACTGAGGTTACATGTCTCAAGTTATTTCACATTAGCAAATGACATATAGTCAAGTAAACCTATTCTTTGCTTAGCTTAAAAACCAACCCTTAAAAAACATTCTTATTTGAACTAAAGCATTTATCGAAAGCATTTAATGTTTCAGCAATTGAAAATATAGCATTTAACCCAATTTCAAAGGGTTCGTGAATTATTATCTAATGAATGTCGTAGATCTACCATTAAGAATACACTAACCCTAAAGCTACAAGTATTGACTAAAAGAAAGTGCATTAAATAGCATTAAACCCAGTTGGCAAAGCCAACACAAAATACAATACTCCTCCATTTAAACAGAGGAACACCGCAAACCACCATTAACCACCTAGCAACCCTCCTCTTCAAGGTTCAGCTTACAAACATCCTTGGAGTTGTCATCCTCAAAGGGGTGTATTCGCAAATTCAGAAAATGAGAGAGAAAGAGGAGAGAGAAGAGAAATCGAACAAAAAAAGTGAAAAAGTCATGGGATATTAAAAAGTTAGGGGTCATAATTGTCCATACAAAGTGGCTTATATAGCTCACAAAAGATGTGAATACCAAAATAAATCCAAAAATATAAACAGGGCAAAAGAGGAATTACACAAAACTGTGGTCGTTTGATCATTAAAGAGGGACAAGATTTTCTATGCACAGCGAAATTTCTCGCTATCATAGCCAAATTTCATATCATAGCTTAATGCACAGCTTAAAATTTGAATTTTCATACACGCATTTTCGCTTATGATAGCTTAAATTTCGCTAACATAGCTTAAAATCGGGTCATAGCGAATCTTTCATTAGATTGCGAAATTTTCGCTACCATTGCGAATTTTCGCATCCTTGCAAAATTTCGCTATGCCATAAAGGGAAATTCCACTTCTATTTTTGCCTTCTCGTATCCTCCAGCCGCATTTCTCTCATCACTTCCAAATTTCGATATTTCTTCCTCCCAAGCTTGATGAAATCGCCGAGAAGTCATGCGAACTCAGCATACAACAACAAAATTACGATGTCAAGCTTGACATGTTGGTGGAGGTTCACAAACCCCGCAAAACTACCTAAAATAACCCTCAAACAAAATTAAGAGTACTAATGGACCCGCATATGTCAATCGGCCACTAATGGCGATTAGAACGCAGCACCTGCCAAAACCTATCTTAAATAGGACTCAAAATAGCACTTTTTGGGTACTAATCAGGGGGGTCTCCCAAAGTGAACACTAGCTGTATTGACCCCAAAGGTAACACTTTCTCTCCAGAGAATCCTCACAGGTGGGTGCTGACTGGTTCCAGCTTCTCCCTTCCGATGCCCATCCTGTCAAAAGCCAACGCGAAGATGATGTCGGCTAAACTCCCATTGTCGACAAGGACTCGGTGGATTGTTTTGTTAGCCACTGATTAGTACCCAAAAAGTGCTATTTTGAGTCCTATTTAAAATAGGTTTTGAGTGCTTTTTGCCTACTAATCATATTAATTAAGTCGATTGACATGTGCGTCCATTAGTATTAATGATTTTGTTTCTCGAGGTTGTTTTTGGTAGTTTTAGAGCTTAGAACCTCCATCATTATCAAGCTTGACATTGCAATTATGCTGATTTATACGAATTGCATGATTTCTGATTTCATCAAGCCTGATGAAGATATTTCAAGTCGGAAAGAGGAAAAGTGCAAGCCGATGGCGTGTGATGGTCGGGCACTCATATGGCATAGCTTAAAATTTCGCAATGATAGCGAAATTCACTAATGATAAGCGAAAATTTCGCAATCATAGTGAAAATTAATATCATAGCGAGAATGCGTGCATAGCAAAAATTTGAATTTTCGCTATGCACGTATTTTAAACTATCATAACAATTTTATTTATCATGTAATTCCAGCGTGCATAGCGAAAATCTACTCCCATATTTTTGATCAAGCGACTCCGTTTTGTTTAATTCCTCTTTTACCCTCAATGTAATCATATTATTTAGGTTGGTTTTGTATTTTCACATATTGAGGAAACTATATAGAAGCCATGAACATTTGTAACCTAACTGTCATTTCACGCAGCTTTTCCTACCGATCCTATTTTGGTTCCCATTTTCTCTTTTCTCTCTCCTCTTTCTCTCATTTTTTCTAGGCTGCCAAACACACCCCTTTGAGATGACAACTTTTCTGGCTAAGCCTAAAACGAAAGCGCGAAAGAATTTACTAGAACAGATATGATTTGCAGTGTTCCTATTTTCTGGCTTGACTTTGCACGTGACCAAACTTCAAACCTCTTAAATGCTTTATTTTGTGTATTTTCTTTGGTCTGGGAGTTCAGTGTATTCTTAATAATATGACATTCGTAGATGTCATTACGGCAAAAAAATAGGCCATCTTTGTATTTGCTTCTTAAAACATTAAATGCTCGATATGCTTTGGTTGTGGAAAGGTACTAAAAGGGGTTGATTTTTAAGTTAAACCAGATGGTTTGCTGTCATTGCTGTGCGAAAGTAACAGAAGAACCTTTGACTATCATATCAAGTAGTATTTCGAACCTTGAGTGTTTCTTTCGCACATCTCATTTTAAAAGCTGTTTCCACTTGAATTTAGAACACCACCAATCACACTTTTTAATGCAAATTCGAAAATCAAATGAAAGCCTCACCGATACGAATCATGATACGAGTCATTTGTAAGATGAAAACCCATCCCACTAAGTTCGACCCTAGAACGCATCTGCGGTAGCTTGATACGGCGGTGGGGAGAAGGAAAATTTAGGATACAAATTTTGTTGACTTCACCCTACGTAGCCTGAATCAGCCACAAGCGCCCTTATTACCCAGGTTGTGGAGTGGGGGTGTTGGCATCCCTCACGGTCCCGAGTCAGAAAGAATGTTATGGTACACGTGTTTGAGGTCGAGGCGGTTTAGACCTTTGCTTGTGCTTCCATTACCTCTCGACGATGCTTCTGTAGTGAGCCTTCCTAGCGAGGAGAGTGGTTCCCTACCTCCTACAAATCACTCCCAGATCATTAGTTCCCCTAAGGGTTGTTGGTCATTCGAGTTGTCGTCCCCCCTGGCCGAGGTAGTGGTGGCTGCGCGACTCGAGCCCCCGCGGGAGGGGCATGGGCGGCGGAGATGCAGGTGTGTCGAATCAAATATTCTATTTCCTTCCTGAGTTGTATGCAATCATCCGTTCGGTGCCCGTGGTCCCTATGGAACTCACAATACCTCGTGTTATCTCTTTTGGTGGGGTCTGACCTCATCTAGGACGGCCATCTCAAAAATTGTTCATGTTGCACTTAGCGCCGAGGCCTGCGATCTTTGCGGCCGTCGAGGGGGTGAACCGCCCGAGGGTGAATCTTGGATTGGCATCTCGAGTGAGGTGGTCGGCGGTCTTTGATGCTTCTGCTTGTCTCTTGGGACATTTCTATGTCTTTCTTTGGGGATTCTCTGGGACTTGCTTTTCCTCTTGGCTTAGTCGGTTGTCATCGATCCACTTTTCTCTTTGTGGGTCGAAGGCTTTCTTTCTTGGATATGAGGCTGCCGCCGTTTATGTACTTTTACGCTTTACTTCGAGCACCTCGACCATGTTTGCACAGTGGATTCTAAGGATGGAAAACATCAAATCTTTTTAGTTGCCTCCCAACTTGATGAATGCGGTGATAGCGGAGCTTCTCGTGGAATGCATGTCTACCTTGAAGACTCGGCATTAAACTTCTAGACATAAGACCTCAGGCTTTCCTATGGGCTCTGCTTTATGGTCAGCAGGTGATAACTCGGCTTCATGTATGTTCTAGCTCCAATGAAGTGGGAGATGAACTCAATGGAGAAACTCTGAATGAGGAGGCCCGAAGATGGTGGGGAGCTTTGTTAAACGAGCGGCGTCCCGGGCCTTTTAGGCGTGATAATTGAAGTCTACGCAGCATGCGAGGTCTGATACCCATGTAGCTCCATTTGATTCTTATCGATGTTAAGATGATCGACGGGATCCTTCGCACCATCGAACGCTTCTATTTACGGCATTTTGAACTTTGCTGGAAGGGGGAAGTGGAGCACCTTGATTGTGAATGGTGACTCAATTTGCTGCACCAGGGTGTCCATAGAGTCCGGCGCTCGGCCTTTTACGACTTCCTTCACGTGGCTGAGCTCCTGTTAGATACCCTTGAACCTCTGTTCCCATGATTTCTCCCCCATTCTTTGCTGAAAAGGGGTCGGCTCATCGTTTCCGAGGTCCCCCCCAAGTATTGCTTCGTTGCAATCCTCTCTTGGGGCTAGGTGGGGTCCATGCCTAGCGGGTACAGTTGCTGCACGCTACCGGGGGGGCGGGTGTGGTACACTCTTCTGAGGGTGGTGTTATGGCCTTCCTGGGCTTGTCGCGCTTCCTGTGGGCATTGCATATGCCTGGTGAGTTACTTTAATTCCTCTATCAAGCGTTGGTTGGTGAGACGGAGTGCCTCCACCTCGTCCGTGTTGGCCTACACTGTTTCTAATGCGCCTTTAGGAGGTCAGCTATCCACCCCACCAGGCTGGTCTTGCATTCTGGAAGGATTGGCGTGGCTCCTGCTTGTATTTCGCGTTGATACCATCAGTTACTGAGAGATCAGCTTTAGTTGTAAAGAACGTCGTTCCCACGGGCGAGGCGCCAGGCGATGATGCCCTTTCGGCGGAACTGGGCTTGGAGCATGTTGATGGCGGCTTGGCCGGGGCCCCAGGAGAAATTTGGGCTGGTCCGCTAGCTTTGAACGTTGAACTCCTCTGCAAAACAAGAAAGAAAGAGGATCGGCGGGGGTTCGCTCGTTACCACTTCGATGTCTAAGTCAGTTCCTCCCTAAGAGAAAAGATTAACTGCTTAGAAGGCGAATGTTTTTTTTTTTGTGTACCTTTCACCGATGGGGTGGCCTGGTATTTATAACATATGTATTTCCCAATTGGATGGTGGTAAGGATTCTCTTTCATTAGATGGGGGATTTTATGCCCTTATCGATATCAGATTAATAAGGGATAATTAGGGAGCAGTTATTGAGAATTATCCTACTTCCCTCATTTGTGAGATTTGGTTTGATTTATAGGATAAAGCGGTTATTAGAATTGCTCTACTTCCCTTAATATTAGAGATTTGGTTTGATTTCACGGGATATGGGCTTCGGGCTATCCGTGCTGCGGCCCTTAGGCGGTAGGCTCCGTTTTTGGACCGATGCCAAGGCCCGGGCATTTCAATGAGCTTACCTTTTTCTTGGGCTTGGTGAGTGGGCCTGCATGCCTATTTTTTAGACCCTATCAGTCACTGATTAGTACCCAAATAGTGTTATTTTGAGCCCTGTTTATAGCAGGTTTTGAGCACTTTTTGTGTACTAATCAACTTAAATAACCCGATTGTGCATTGAGAGGTCCGACTTTGCTACTAATCACTTTTTGTATGGCGTATTTTGTAGTTTTTCAGGCCAAATACATCATTATCTTCAATCCAGTTCAAACACGATGAACCGGCCGAGAGTGAGAGATGCGTGGTCGAACGGAGGGAAATTTGGAGCAAAAATCTTGAAGAGAAGGAAGACAAAGTCAAAGGGTAGCCTTCCTTGCACTCCACATTGTTGGCGCTTTTGACCGCTTTTTGTGGCTTTGTACAAATCTACCCTTGATGTAATTTTGGTTCCTTTTATACATTTGGTAATTTCCTTGGTGCGAGCATATATATAAGCTCGGTCGAGCTTATAACATCAATCAACTTCAGTCCATCGATACGCTCAGTAAATTGGCGCCAAGTTTCCTTTCCTCCCGCTGGTTTGTGATTTTCTCTCCTTTTCCTTCACTTTCTTGCACTTTCTCACCATCCAAACACCCCTTGATGAAGACAAATCAAGGGATGCTTGGCTAAGGCCCCTCATCCTTGAAGAGGAAGGCCACTGGGTGTTAGTTTTGAGGAAAACTAATTGTTCTCTTGCTTTTCATGTAAGCATTTATGAATGTTTGCGTTCTTTGCATCACCACCTAGGTTAAAATCTCGGGCATGCCCTCACTAACATGTATTTGGCAAGCTTGGGTTCATTGGATACTTATCACTAGATCCATTGATACCAGGTTAATTTGTCTCCCCATTAGTTCTTGTAAGGAGGTTTAGGAGGTATGTTTCCACCATCTTGGAGTATGCTCATTAAATGCCATTAAGAGGAAAAATTATAGGGTTTAGGTTTTAAAGCTAAATGAAGATCGGTTCGGAAATGACTAGGTCATCCTCCCCAGCGCGAGGAAAAAGACCGAGGACATGTTGAGATTTGACTTAGAACCCACAAGCCCCGTGGCAGAGACTTAGGGTTCTTACTATACTTTATTTCGATTTATTTTCAGTTTTCAACCATTCACCCACACTATTTTTATAAAAACCTTAAATCCAAAGAGAAAACATCATTTTCAATCCACTGCAACTAGAATTTTTATAATAATTTTATTATTTATATTCTGGGTATGAATTGAGCCAAACTTGGGTTTTTCCGGGAAATTTGATATATTGATAAATTGTGAAAATGTAAATTGAAAGTGTGAGCATATGATTGAATATTATATGCTAAAATGAGAAAGTGGTTGAACCCGGAAATAACCCAAGTGAAAAAGGGCAAATGTGAAAAAAAATTGTAAAATGAGGACCTAAGGGTCAATTGTTATAAAGAATAAATGTCTAAGTGAATTTATGATGAAAAGAATGAATGAGTGGAACTAATAGGAGACTTAAATGAAAAATGAGTTAAAGGCCAAACAAGGCCTTATGGAAATAAGAATTAAGACCAAAAGGAGAAAATAAGAATAAGAATAAGTGTGTAGGCCCGAACATGGCCTTACATAAATGGAGTTAAAGGCTAAGGCCTTACATGGATTTAAGGGATATAAAGACCAAAAATGTGGTCTTAGGGCTCATTATATGAGCAATCTCGTTTTTGAGGGAGAAAGGAAGGAGAAAAGGGAGAAAATCTAGGGTTTGCAAGGAGGAGTGGCTTTGGTTGGCTTTGCTTCCCATTTCTTGCTCCTATGAGACCAAGCAACATACAAGAAGAGATTTGAAGAGGTAAGGTAAGAAAAATCAAAACCATAACCTCATTCTTTTTTATTTGGATTTGGATGAAAAGCCCTAACTTGAGGAAAATTGATTTTTATTGATTCTAAACCACATTTGGAGTTGTTTGGGTGGATTCCATGGTGGATTTTTGATATGGGACGAATTGGAGAAGATTTGTGGAAGAAAAATGTGTGAAAATGCCAAAAATCCCGCATTTCTGGGCAAAAACCCGTAGGTGGTACCGGTACCAAAGAAGTGGTACTGGTACCATGATGCAGTGGGCAATCGGTACCGGTACCACTCAAACCCGGTACCATCTGCATTTGACGGGTGGATAGCGTGCCGTGCGGTCGAAGTGAATGCCGGTACCAGCAGTTCCGATCTTGTTTTTTTGCATATTTTGCAGATTAAGTCAGTATTCATACAGGTGTTTAGGGACCCAAAGAAATGATTAATGGGGGTTCAAATAAGGATAGAACTAAGTGAAAAACGTACCGTACCTCGCTGCCTCGGCGAAGCGAATCGGGCAAACTTAGTGTCTTAACCTAAGACCGTTAAAGGAAATAAACTTGTAATTCACTAAAATTGTTTAAGAATTAATTATCCATTAAGAGTGGCGTGATTGTTATTGACTAGGGACGGGTGATGATCGCTAACCTAGGGCGAGATCGAAGAGAAGGAAGCTAGATCACAGCCGGAAGCAGTTTTGTTCTGCGACTCTATTCTTATTTCAAGTATTTTGGTAGTTTACGAGTAACCATGAAATGAGTACATGAATGAGTATATGAAGCTTGAGTACATGAATGGTATATGAAGCAGTACATGAATGAGTATATGAAATGGTACGTGAATGGGTATATGAAATAAATACATAGATTAGAGTATATCTTTGAAAAGATATCACGGAGTGAATATGGAATTGAAATGTGATATTTGAAAACGCGAATGAGCGTTAATGATGATGGAGCGGGATTCATCAAGCGGAATCCGTCATAAGTAATGAATTGAATGAATACGAGATATGAGCGCTGACGGGATCCGCAATCGGCATTCGATCCGCGAAGGCACCCTGAAATTGTCCAATGTCCCACTTGGCGGGATGCACCAATCGGCATCCGTCATGATGGCGTATGACATTGAAGAAATGTCCCACTTGGCGGGATTCACCAATCGGCATCCGTCATGATGTCATATGGCATTTAATTGATACCACATGTCGAGGTGCACCAAACGGCATCCGTCATGATGGGAGACCGAATTGTTAAATGTGTGAGCTCATTACCGAATGATAATAAAGTGATTCATCGAGCAGATAAAGTCAGCATAAATTGAATAGTCAAAGTGAAAGAACCAACATTGACGAGTGAAAATGAGATTTTTATGTATATGCTTAAATCTCATAAATTGAATTGTGAATTGAATTGATGCATTGAAATTGCATGTTGTGATATGATAAATGAATTGTAAAAATGAAAGCATGCGAAAGTGAATAACATGAGTATATGTTGATATAATAGGCATGGTTTAATGTTAAATGCATGCCAAGTTAAATTGAATATTGAAATATAACTGTATAGAACCACTAAGCATGAAAATGCTTAGCGTATAGTTTTATCTATCCTTGAGGTTTAAAGTAGACAGAAAGACAAGATCGTGAAGGCGCATGAGTCATAAAACAGAGTTCTGTAAGTATAAGTACATACCAGCCATGCACATATCATTTCCTTTTTAAACATGGGATATTTTGCTTGAACAAAATAGTTGAACTGGAACTAATGTTTTGTTTTTGTATATCATTTTTGAAGGGCATAGAGATGCCTTCAACTATGCTTGCACATTTATGAAATGTAAATGTTTATGGGCCTTCGATTTGAAAATGCTTCTGCGCAAATTGAAAACCTAAAGAGAAATAACATAAAGAAATTGTTTGATAAAATAATTGAAAACGTCGAAATGCTTAGGGCTCATTCGGTTCGCCAACCGGTCGGCCGGGGATTCGGGTCGCGACATTTTTGAAAAAGAAAATTTAATAACACGGAAAATAAAAAGAAATAAACCGAGCGTCCTCGGGTTTCGGTTCGGACTCACCTATCAGGTTGGACCGGGCTCGGGGGTCACTACACTAAAGCTAAATGAAGATTCAGTTCGGGAAATGACTATAGGCCATTCTTCCCAGTGCGAGGAAAAAGACCCGAGGACATGTCGGTTGCCTTAGAACCCTAACCCAGTGGCCCGAGACTTCAAGGAGTTCTCTTTTAACTTTTATTTCAATTTATTTCCAATTGTCACCATCAAAAAGCAGCTGTTTTTCTACCTGAAATCAAGAGAGCACCATTTTCAATCCCTTTACCCAACTCTTCTCTCATGAAAGACATCACATGTTCGACCCTGAACCACTATCTTTGCCGGTAGCTCTGCTTTCGGCGGTGGGAACCTCTAGGATATAAATATTGTTGATTCTGATACACCTACTTTGCATTTGCAAATCAGTCACCAAATGCTAAAGTCTATAAAATAAAAAAAGACTCATACACAAGTAAGAGAAATTCACCAGCCGTCACAACCAAATGAGTCAATTTCCCACCGATAGGGTAGTAAAATACGTTGTTCATTACACTTAATAAAAATATCTTCATCAAACTAAGCATCCTATTAAATAATAAAGTCATCGATATGACAACTTCACTATCTATATGGATCTTAGCAAAATTGATGCGCAAGACTGAAGAAATAACAATTGCAACATCAATTTCAAGAATATCCGACACGCTCGGACTTACAACAAGCAAGTTCATAAATATTTAATATTTCTCAAATTTACCCAAATATAGGAAAATAATTTTATACACAACATTATGCTATATATAATCTCAAATAGCATAAACATAAAGCAATATTGTGAAAAAATAAATAAAAATATATATTACAAAATTGGGTAAATTTCAATTTTATCCCAATATCAAATTTAATGTTTAATTGGGTAAAATACCCAAAAAAGAAAAAGCAAAATAAGAAAATGAAACCGATAACAATCAAAATCGAAAAAAAAATATGATTTCATATCCTCTTCAGTTTCAAGAAAAATTAAAAAACAATTATTGTTTCTCAAATTGATTCTCATATTTGAGAATCAAATATTCGATTAACTTAATCCTTTCAAAACAAATAAAAAAAATGTCCATTAATGCCAATAAACTGGAGTGATTGTGTCAAATTCAAAAGCAACCGTACAACTCACAATAAACTTATTTGGATTGGAAACTTGAGTGATTGAGTCAAATCAAAATCATGCCAATCCAAACTTAAATTATCCTTTAATGTCAATAAACTTAATAATAATAATAAAAAAAATCAACTATTATGATAATCGTTGGGAAACGTATTATGATGGAAATATATTGGATTTCTTATAGTTTTTTATTATTCTATGAAGAATCGTGGTCCATATTCTTTCAGTCAAGAGGCAAAACTCAAGAACAGGAAAGAAGCTTAGATGCAAAAATACAGATAAAGAAAAAAAAAAAAAAAAAACGAACCACTCCTAGAAAACGAAGAAAATAAAATTAATAGTTTCAATGCCAACTAAAATTGCTCTATACCAATTGTTAAATTATTTTATAAAATCAAAAGTATTATTAATCTAACAAATAATTGATCAACAATCTACAAAGATTTTCTTCTATTTGTTTTTGAATATTTTTTATTCTTTCTTGAATTTGTTCTGATTGCAAATTTTCTTCAGTTCTTTTATATTGAATTTTCTTTATTAAATTTTACTTGTTTGTTTTGTTGGTAAAGAAATAAAATCTTGAACTTGATTTATTTCTTTGCTATCCCTCTTATAAATTCAAAAGGATTTCTTGATTTTTATATTTGGTTTTAATCGATAGGGTTTTAAAATGAGCACGAGGCCGCGGCCAAGCCCCGAAAAGTGTGCATGACGCAATACCAGGAGCTCCTCGGTATCGGCCCAAATCCCACAAGATGCCAAAGGGGCTAGGTCCAAAGGACAATCTGAATGAATTTAGGCCCCATATCCTACAAATCAGATTGTGTATCGCTCATACAGAAAATAGAATAATCCCTAGCAATATATTATCCATATGATCGACCAAACATCAATAAGGAAGGGAAAATAATAACAGATCATCGCCAGTTGGATCTCCCCCAATAAGGAAAGAGGATTATCTCAAACAAGCAGCTCCTTCTATATCTTGTACCAAATCCGATATGGACTAAAATAAGAAATATCTCGACCAATGGGAAGGACTCCTAACCACCACCCAACTGGTTGAACATCTACTATAAATACAGGAGCCACCCATCGAGTGCCTTGAAATAAACGCCCGACATTCCTACACACATTCTCAGACGCAAAAACCAACACCAACATTCCTACACACATTCTCAGACGCAAAAAACCAACGCCAACATTCCTACACACATTTACCAGACGCGCCTTACATATGCGGCTTATTACGCCATCGCGGTCTCTCTTTTATACCAGAGAAAGCGACTTAGGCATCGGGCTTGACCCGCGGGCGAAGCCCTCGCCCGACCCCCTTCTTCCTTGTTTTGCAGAGGAGTGCTTCGTCGGGCTGCGGATCAGCGATTATAGCGATCCTACCTGGCCAGAACGAGCCAGCGCGCATCGGCTACGAAACAATCGGGTCCAGCCCGCCGGTGGCCTACACGCTCGGCCCGATTAGGTTGAAAAAGCATCATTAGTTGGCGCCGTGCGTAGGGCAACGGTTCCTTTATAAATATAAGCGATTTCTCGATTGCGATGGTATCAACAAGAAGGAACTGCGAGAGGGCTGGGCTGTCACACTTGGGATGCGGGATCCACCGGGCAACGCGGATAACGAGACCTCTAGGACGGCGGAAGTAATGCAAAGCCCATTACCAGCGAAGTGGAAGCGCCGCCTCGTCAATCAATGCCTGATAGAAGAATTGGAACAACTTACCAGACAGTTGCAACATCCACGGGAGATACGACAGGCCCGGGAAGACCAGGACCTTCCTCGCGAAGGCTTGGCTAGGTCGCGACATTCACTGTCGTCGAAGCGAGAGCGAGTCCGGCCGATCGGGGCCGCGGACCCCAATTGGCCTGCGAGAGGAGGAAAACGAAGCAATGCAGGGCGGTCGCGAGCGAAGCACCGGCACCCTCGGCCCGGGAGCGGGAGAGCCGGACATGGGAGGCGGAGGGTTTGAGGTCTTCGACGGGAGCTCGGCCGGTGTGAAGGAGGTGGTTAGAGGACGCGCCCCGAATACTATGGATACCTTGGTACAACAAACCGAGTCTCCCTTCACTGCCGAGGTGCTACACTTCCCCCTTTCGGCAAAGTTCAGAATGCCACAAATAGAAACATTCGATGGAGTCAAAGACCCCGTCGATCACCTTAATACCTAATGCGGATGGGCTACATGGAGTATCGGGATACGTGCGATCACGAGCATTCGCCCACTACACTAAAGGGCCGGCCTTGGCACGGTTGGCGAATTCCCCATTCATCCATCTCGTCATTCGGGGGAACTATCCATTGCGTTAGTCTCACTTCGCCAGGAACCAGAGCGTACGAAAGGCAGTTACCATGGTGAGTGTCAAAGCGAGGGCTCGGGAAAGTTTAAAGTCATACGTGCAAGGTTCACGTTGAGTCCACTGAGAAAATAGATATACCCAGATGAAGTTGTATCCACATTCATTGCGGGGTTAGGAAGTAAATAGAAGACTTGATGTGCCCATCTGAAGAATCCGCAAAACCCGGCATGGCGAGAAGTACTCGCGAACGGAGAAATACGCCATGGCGAGGAGGCCACGATATCAAAGAAAGAGAAGTTCTTCCACGTAAAAGAAAAAGAAAAATTCACATGAGACAAGCCGGCGAGGGCGAAGTCTAAAGGCAAAGAGCGACGAGGACAAATCCCCAAGAAAAGATGAGAGCGTCCCCCAAGGAGGAAATCTCGAGGCCGATACATGGGCCCACCTGATCGAGAAAGGCGACAATGCTACTCGCCTCGGCGCTTCACGCTGCGGCCTCGATTGTCCGCGGGTCACATGAAGGAGTGCGCGAAAGCGAGGCGGTTCACGAGATGGCCAACTCGGATGAAATCGGATCCAGCCACGAGGGACAACTCCAAATATTGCGAGTTCCATAGGAATTACGGACATCGCACGGACAATTGTATACAATTGAAAGAGATAAGAATCGCAATACAGCGTGGATATCTCCCAGGCGTTTCATATCTCGAGACCAGGCCCGGTCGGGGCCGAGTCGGGTCCCGAATCGGAGACGGGCCGGAGCTCAGCAGCGGCCACCTCGTGACGGCTGACTCGGCATCGGCAACCCTTGAAGAAATCCGCGTGATCTCGGGAGGATTTGCGGGAGGAGGGAGAATCTAGTTCGGCTCGGAAGGCCTAGTAACGCCGGTCGCGACGGGGAGAAATAGCGGCCGCTAAGCGTGCGACTTCGGCACTACCATCACATTCCTGACCGGACTGGAGGATGCGGTATCCCCATGGCGACCCGGCCGTTTGTGGTTCGTAGCGATGCGTGGCCAACATAACGATCCATCGGAACAATTGATAACGGGAGTTCGGTGACATCATCTTAGCTCGACCCAGCCGACAAAATGGGCATTGGGAGAGAAAAGCTGGATCCCGTCAACACACATCTGCGGGGGTTTTCGGGAGAGAAGGTATTACCATTGGGCTCGATTCAGCGGTGCCCAACCGCAGGAGAACCCCCGCCGCGGCGGCGACGGCGGCGAGGTTCCTATTCGTGGAAGCGCCGTTGACATAACATCTTTGCTTCAGGCGGACCACTCACCAGCCCTTGATAAAAGCCGTCCCTACTGCGTATCACATGATAATCAAATTTCCAACCATACATGGTGTAGGAATGGTCCGAGGAGATCAGCGAGTGGCCAGGGAATGCTACACCGCCTCCATGAAACAAAGGGCAGTTGACAACGTGAATGTGAAGCGAGGCTTGACATGCTTGTGACGGATACTCACCCGACCCGAGACCGGGAGGGAACTAGAGGCCAGGTATGTTTGGATGACGACCGGGAACATCTACGCCTATCGGCTCTGGAGCTAACGGGAGACCTCAAAAACCTCCTCACTCAATTTTTTAAGCGAATGAGACATTTTCGCGTGGAAGCAGGGCGGACATGGGGAGGAATCGATCCCTACGATAATCACTCACCCGAGTTGAACACCAACCCCGTCCTTTAAGCCCGATTGGAGAATAAGCGAGGGCTTGCGCGCGGAGGCGAAAGCCATCAGGAAGTAAGCGAAAGCTTCTCTACCAAAAGCGGGAGCAATCAGGGAGGTAGAATATCCCGAGTGGTTGGCTAATGTTGTCCCTCGTCGAAGCAAATGGCAGTGGCGACTCTGTGTCACCCCATTGGCTCTCGCTCAAAGGCACATGCGGGCGGCTTTCCTTTGCCAAGGATCGACCTGTCATGGAACCCTTTGGACCTGAACTGCCGGTTTATGGGCGCATTTTAGGCTGTCAGTTAGCATGGACTCGGATGACTAGGAAAGGAACCTCTTCGTCCTGGCTCGGGGAACTTTACTCTATCGAGGTGATGCCGTTCGGGCTCAGAAGCGCGAGGGCGACCACGAGAAGGGCTAGTAAACCGAATGTTCGAAGCAGAGATAGGGCGCAACTATGGAGGTATACGTAGATGACCATCGCACGGTAAAATCTACTACGGCGATCTGCATCTCACCTCTCGGGGCGTTCGGATCCTAAGGAATTCTGACATGGTGAACCCCGACCAAATGCGCCTTAGCGTGTCAGTGAGAAAATTACGGGCTTCATAGTCAACCACAATTGAGTGGGGCAAACCTAGATAAAATAAAGAAATTTGTCTTTCGACATGCCATCACCATCGAATAAAGGAAGTCAGCATTGGCCCGGGGAAGGATTGCGGCTGCAAGTAGATTTGTATCCGGGGCGGTGACAAGAGTGCCGGCCCTTCTTGGTTGAAGAGAAGGCCTTCCAATGGGATCACGAGAAGTGCGAAGAAGCATTTACTACATTAAAGCGTGTCCCGAGTTCTCACGCCCGTTTTAGTATTGAAGTCTGTCGAGGAGAACTCCTCGCATACGTACTTGGCCGTATCCGACTTCTCGACAGTGCGATTACTCGTCGAGACAAAGCGAGTCGACACCGGTGCAATGTGCGGTCGGAGCTGCGAGAGGAGCGGAGGAGGAGGTAGAGAATGGAAAAGTAATACTAAGCGGCGGTAACCACGGCTTTCCGGAAGCTCAGTCCTATTTCTAGGCTCACACCATTGAAGTTCCAACAGAATATCCGATGAAGCAGGTATTGCACAAACGAGGAAGCACCAAGGAGTGGGTGAGTGAGCCTCGAGCTAGCCGAGTTCGACATCAGATCTGAGCCAAAAACTTGACCATAAGCACGAGGTCTGGCTGGGCCGTCATGGAATTCACTCAGACGAAGACTTGAGTGGGACCACTCACGAAAGAATGACCTCATAATACAGGAAGCTCTACGTAGATGGAGCCTCGAATGCGCAAGGGGCCCGGGGCGGGTCTAATTCTAACCTCACGGAAGGGATAGACATTGAATATGCACTCAGTTTGGGTTCCATGCCTCAGGCTGCGGGCCCGGAGTATGAGGAGTCGTGATAAGCGGGCCCTCAACCTCGCCCATTCATTAAAGGTCGACCAGTTAGAGGTCAACAATGACTCCCAGCTGGTGGTCAGACAAATAGAAGAGACCTAAATGCCAAAGTGAAAGCAGATGATTCTATACCTCAAGGTCGCGATTTATTAAAGAAATTTGTGTTGGTTCAAGTCAAACATGTCCCGAGAACAGAGAATTCCCGAGCAGCTTTGGCGAAGTTAGCCACAGCCTCACAAGAAGACCTCGCGGGTCGGCCTTGGATTGAATACTTAGGCGGAACCCTACGTCGATCCTTATAGCATGGCGGTTGCCACGATAGAGTCAGGAGCCGAGGTTGGATGGACCCCATTTGGAGCCCTATAATAGATGGAAGCCTGGCCGACCGAAAGAAGCAGCGAATAAGGCCGAGGTTAGCCCGGGTTCACTAATCATAAAGGAAGTCTCTACAGCGAGGATTTTCACTCCACTTTCTTAAATGCATCGGGAGAGGACATCAAGCACGTACTAAAGGAGAATTTACACGAGGGTGTATCGCGGAAATCATATCAGACCCGGGCATTAAGCGGAAAGAAAGTTTTAAGGCAAGGATACTCTTTGGCCAACCATGCTCGAGGATGCGACCGATCCCCAGTCGAAATGCGGGATGCGGGAGCGCGAGATCTCACGCCTAGTCGGGCCTTTAGCGTCCCGATCCACGAGTCCGGCCTTTCCAACAATGGGGTTTTGGACATATTGGGACCCACCTATTGGTAAGGACCCGATTGCAAGTCATAATAGTCGCGGTGGATTACTTCACAAAGTGGGCGGCGGGGCTAGCCCGCAATTAATGAAGCGGAGAATCCCCAGCGATTTCGGTGTGGCGAGCCGTCATATGCGCTTTGGCATTCAGGAAACCTTGGTATCCGGACAACGGAAAACGAGTTCGATGGCAGCTAAATTCCAGGGATTTAATGCTTGGGGCTCGGAATTAAAAACTATTACTCGTCGACACATCCCTTGATAAATGCGTACAGGGCAGAAGTCACGATCGAACCCTCGAGGCTGCCTTGAAGACCAAATTAGAGAGAGATCTTAAAGGGGTTGGAATTTAGATATCTCCCCAGGAGTACTATGGGCTTACGGAATGACACGAAGTCGACAACAGGAAACCCCACCATTTGCCTAACCTTTAGCCTGGCTTGATGGCCGTTGAAGGATCGAATAAAGTCTCAAGGTCGAGTTAGCATCGGAAGAGCATGACGAGGCCGCCGTGCAAACTTGAAACTCCCCCATATAGCCAGTAGGTTCAAGGCGTACGGAGGGTATCAAAGGGAAAGCAGCGAGGTATTATAATCAAAAAGTCAACCCGGAGCTACATGCGAGCTTAGTCTTAAAGAAGCTCACACCGGCCAAGGGAAGAGAATCCGGCACACGGAAACTAGGCCCCAAGCGGGAAGGCGTGTCATATCGGTCGTCCAGACCGGGCAATTATGAGACTCAAAGCGAGAGAAAGAGGAAAAAATCTTGCGACATCGTGGAATGGGAACATCTTAAGCGTTTCTACCAGTAAGCATCAGTGTGTAATGTTAAATAATGCCTTATCGGATCTCATGTGACAGATAGAATGTTCATTGACCATTTGGTTAGACATCTCAAGCAGTTCATATATGTAAGATACAGAAAAAGGCAAAATAAGAAGATACATCGACACGTAAAAGCAAAGTGTCTCTTTGTTTCAATTGAGTCCACATTCGAGTTACAATCAGTGGTGTCCTCGATTACATCTTGAGTAATATTCAGTACAAGCAGTTCCCTCAAAAAAAAAAAAAAAAAAGAGGTGTGATAGGGAGAAAAGAAAAGAAAGTGGAGTAGAGGAGGAAGAAGAAGAACAAAAAACAGAGAGAGCAGCGCAAAAGATGCGCCACCCTCTCCGGATGCACTCCCTAGCACGGAGCTAGGGAATAACATGGCTCCCATAAAGGGGAGACTAGGGAAAAACACAGCTCCACATGGGAGAACTTCTTGTGGCCCGGCTCAGAGTCTTGAAAGTCTGCAGAGCGACGATGATCAAACTTCGACTCTTCATCTCACGCAGATTCCAGTTGTGCATTATACAAAGAACAAGCCTCGTAGCAGTGAAACCGATATTTATAAGGAGATCAGAGTATTCAAAAGTTCGTGCAATCGATCCAAATTCTCCATAAATCACATTAAGGCTTCGCCTCTTTCCGAAGTGAAAGACAACTAGCGACAGCGTTTCAACGTATCCAAACTCTTCAACTTCACCCGAGGCCCGCATTTGTAGAGCCACATTTGCTCACTTTACTTGAGCTCACCTACTCCCGCCTGGTGCATTTTCGGGGAGTCAAGCCGGCTCGGGCTACATCGCCCACTCGGCCTTAGGGCCGGGAGCCGCTCAATTTGGCGAGGCTCACCTACTCAGCCTGAGGCCGTCTTTGCCTCGGGAGTGGGACCATTTCCGGCCCACACATTGCCATCGAGGCCCACGGCGCCGGAGCCACGGCTGCTCAATTTGGCAGGCTCACCTACTCGCACAGGGAGCCCCGCCTTTGCCTCGGGAGTCGAGACCGACTCGGGGTTACATTGCCACCAAGGCCACGGCGCGGGGCCTGGCTGCTGAGTTGGCGCGAGCTCACCTACTCGCCCACGGACCACGTTGCCCCCAGGGTGGGACGTACTCAGACTTTGTTGCCTGAGAGCCCACGGCGCCGGGCCCTGGCGCTCAATTTGCCCAGAGCTCATCCCGTCGCTCCAACATGGACCAGGCTCTGCACTATTTATTCCCGGCCGGGCTCATCCCATCACTCGGCATGGACGGCTCTATTTTACAATTCGCCACGTGGCGATCGTGTCCCGTCACGCTCCGGCATGGGCGAGCTCTACTTTACACCTATTCGATGCCCAGGGCTCATCCGGTAATAAACAAGGGCTGAGCTCTACTTTTACTATTAATTACGTGAGGCTCATCCCATCACCTGGCATGGAGCTGAGCTCTACTTTAATTCGCCACTGACGAGGCTCATCCCGCATCACTTTCGGCATGGGCGAGGCTGCTTTATAACTTCATTACGAGCTCATCCCATCACTCAACATGGGCGAGCTCTACTTTTACTATTCATTCGGCGTTTCTTCCCGTCACCACGAAACATGGGCCGAGCTGCTGCTCATCTTGGCCAGGCTCATCCCATCGCTCGGCATGGGCCGAGCTACTTTACTATTCGACCGGCGAGCTCCATCCGTCACTTTCGGCATGAATGAGCTGCTACTATTCATTACAGCGAGCTCATCCCGTCGCTCGGCGTAAGACGAGCTCTACTTACTATTCATCTGGCAGGCTGCATCCCATCACTCGGCGCTGGGCGAGCTCTACTTTACTATTGTCATTACGACGAGCTCATCCCATCCTTCGGCATGGGCCGAGCTCTACTTTGGTCGCCACGGCGATCTCATCCCATCACTTTCGGCATGGACGGGCTACACTTTACTATTCGTGGCGAGGCTCATCCGTCAGCCAACGGGCCAGCTACCTTACTATTCATTACGGCGAGCTCTTCCCATCACACAACATGGGCGAGCTCTGCTCGACTATTCGATGACGAGCTCATCCCATCACTTTCGGCATGGGCGAGGCTACACTTTCATATTCATTCGACGGCTCTTCCCATCACTAACATGGAATGAGCTCCTACTTTACTACTCGCATCTGGCTTGAAGGCTCATCCCATTCGCTCCTGACATGGACGAGCTGCTTTACCTATTCATCTTGAGCTCTTCCGCCCGCTCGGCCTTGGGCGAATCTACTTTACTATTCATTGACGAGGCTCATCCCATCACTCGAGCATGGACGAGCTCTACTTTTTGCAATTCATTACGGCGGAGCTCATCCCATCACTCGACATGGACGAGCTACACTTTTTATATTCATTCGACGGGAACTCTTCCCATCGCTGACATGGGCCAGGCTCTACTTTACTCCTCTGGCGGCCAGGCTCATCCCATCGCTCAACATGGATGAGGCTCTACTTTTACTATTCATTCGATGAGCTCTTCCCATCACTTTCCCGGCATGGGCGAGCTCTACTGTACTACTCATTATGGCGAGCTCATCCCATCACTCGGCATGGAGCCCGGGCTACACTTTACCTATTCATCTTGCGGCCAGAGTTCTTCCGAAATCACTCGGCATGGGCCAGGCTGCTTAACTATTCGACCGACGAGCTCTTCCCATCACCCAACAAGACGAGCTCCTCCTCAATTATTAGTGACGAGCTCTTCCCATCAGCTCCAACATGGGCAAAAACTCTTTATTCGGCAGACGACCTCTTATTCGGCAACTCACATTGTGGGGCTCATCAGTAGGTTTACATGGCGAGAAGCCTGCCAGGCAATTTATCGGCAAACTCTTTCCCTCATTTCGGGGACCAGTCCTTCCAACGAGTTAACTAAATCAAGTGAGACATTTCCCTACAAGGCCACGGCGTGACTAAGTCTGGCGAGCTTATTCATCCCACTCGATCCTGTCGAGGCCATTCAAATCATGGAAGAAAAGCGACGGCCTTTCTGATGAAGCGCGGATGATATATATATATAAATAAAAAAAAAAAAAAAAAAAGAGGAGGCTTATATTTATATGTAAATATGTTTCGGAAGGAGCTACACATGTCTCGGGCCTCGGTCGAGCCAAAGAAAACATATATATAAGATAAAAGCGAAGAATAAAGTCGGTGTCGACGAACATAAGCATAGGAGATCAGATGTCAGCAGGAGGAACGGACGACAAAGAGGGGGAATTGGCCACGGCGGGAGTACCAGGCTCTTGAGAATAGTTCGTAGAAAAAGATTCCTCTGCCTCTTCGTCACTGGGAAGGTCAAAATTAAAGTCGGATCGAGTATCTTCGACTGACTTTAGTTGAAGGCGAGCCGCGGAAGCGCGAGCAGCTGGTCCCTTAGGCGCACAATGACCTCATCCTACGGCGGCTAAACTAACTCGCTATTTGATGAATCTGCGGCGCCCAATCCAGCGACATTCCTCGTTCGGCCGTTACGCCAAATTTCGCGGCTTTAGAAGATTCACGACGGCGATCTCTAGCGGCACTTGCACTTTCCGGAAGCTTGCGGCGAGCGCTTCGAGAGGTTGCGCTTGCTTGTAAGTGGTCGGCAGATTAAGCGCACGTAATTAAAGCAGAGATCCGCGGCTGTAGGAGGTAATGAGCTCCTCCCTAACCTGCAGAAGCTCACTCTCGGCAGACTTCAGCCCCTCCCGGGCCTCGCTCAAATCACTTTGTGAAGCCTGGACCACTTCTCGAACCTCGGCTTGCGCCTTCGGTCGTGACTACTGAACCTCGTCTTCCCTACTTTACGCCGTACGAGCCGACCGAAGTATGCTTTAAATCCCGGACTTAAGTCGCTCCACTTCTTGATCCTTATCTTTGCGCTCGCTCTTGCAGCTTTCGGTTCGTTCGGAAGTGAGAGAGGCCACCTTCGCTTTATAAATTCGGGCAATTCTTAAGTGCTTCTCATTTAGTTTGGCCTTCTCGGCCGGGGCCTTTCCGGATGGTGGCTGCACCGCATATCAGCATGAGATGCTTGGCTCAACAGCGGGACGATGGAAGCGAAGCCTGATATAGACTTCACAGGGCAACCTGAAGGGATAAAGCGAAGCCGTCAGCGAGCATCGCGCCGACCTCGGTCGAGGTCATGAGATGGAGGAGGCGGCCTGCTTGCGAGTTCGGTGTTAGAAAGCAAGAGTTGGGTTTAAATCGACTTTTGCTTCAGTTTCTTTCTGCCATTATTGTAAGCCTTCCGAAGGCGATTTGAAGCTTCTTAACTTCAAAGGCGGATTCCAGACGGTTATAGGCATAACCACCAACGATTGCTCGGCGGCCGCACTCAAAGGGTCTTTAGCCCTTCCGTCGGGCTTAGGGGAAATTGGGGGGCTCAAAATCACGGGAGCCTCGCCTAAAGGCGATGCCGGCTGCTACGGCTTCTCGAGCGTAGGCGACTCCCCCGGCTTGAACTGCTGGTCGAAACCGGCCGCTCCTCAATGGAGCTCGGTTTTCCTTTTCACACTTTCCAGGGGCTTTCAGCGCCGCCCGAATGAACGAATCTCTCCTGGTAGGCGCCAGCGATAAGCCCGACGGAGAGGATCCCGAGGGAGTAGCGAGCGAGGCGAGACCTCGAAGCGAGGGCGTAAAGACCTCAGTTAGATGGACGGGAATGTCCGGCCTTATCAGTGCAGCGTGGGGCGGCGGGATATCCATAGCGCTAGGGCCATGACATTATCTTGTCGCTAAGTTCAAGGCAGGAGCCTTTGGGAAGCAAGTAGATGATCTGAAAATCGAAACATCCGACCACCTTCGGATAAGTCATGCAAAAGCGGTACAAATACTCTGAATGTTGTCGGGAGTACTTGGTAGTCAGGAACACCGGTGTGTCATCCTTGTCGGAAGAGTTGTATTCCCAAAGTGAAACCGCTAACGAGAAGAAATAGCGTCCCTTCCATATGACCCATCTCACGAAGATGGAAGGTCGGAGATCATGCGAGGCCGGAGCGTGCGGAAAAATAAAGAAAGCCCTCGGTGGTCTCATTTGGGCGAAAAAGATGAAGAAACAAGGCCAAGCTAGGGATGCTGAGCCCTTTATCCCTAAAGGAAGCCAGTAACCCCACCAAAATGCCCCAACCGTTGGGAGCGAGTTGGGAGGGGCAAATGTTGAAATGTTGCAAGACTCTTTTCATGAAAGGGTGCAGAGGAAAACGAAGGCCATTGTCAAAGGGCGACCTGAAAAACAAACCATCGGGCTGAGGCTGCGTAAAGGTTAAGACATCGGGGACCATACTCGGATACAAGGGAGTCGATAACGATCAACAAGGTACTCCGTCTGAGAAGGGTCGACGCACTAAGGTCCCACATTCCACGACATGTCCCGAGCGGCGGATGTAAAGGTACTCAGGCCCCCAGGGATATGTGATTAGGTTTATTTCTCTTTACCCTTACCAGCGGGAAGAGGAGCGCTTAGCCAGCGTTCTAGGATCGGGATATAGCGAGCGGCCGAAGGCATCTCCAGCTTTGTCAGTCATGACAACTTAGGCGAGGAGTCATCGCTAATCCGCGAAGAAGCGACAGGACCCATGATGGAGACAAGCAACAAGAAATAAAAACCAATCGGTTAAACCCTAGTGATTCGTCGTACCAATCAAAACGATATGGACACAATAGACCTAGAAATACAATGAAGAAAGAATTTGCAAAGGCATGAGCAGGGAGACTTGAAAGAAAGGGTCCGGAAGCGAGAAGCGGACAAGGCGAAAGATATCCGCAGAAAGAAACGAAGGAAAGCTGGAGGAAATGGGAGAAATAAGCGAAAACCCGAGGGTCATCATTACTACAAGACTTATAGCGGCGACCAAGGCTGGCGGCTGACCGACAGACATGTAAAAGCTGCAACGATATGAGAAGGATGCGACCCTTGCCCACGCCCGATTATACACAGATTTGAGGGACTAACTGATAGGGTTCCAAAAATGAAACTGCGGGGCCCGACCAAGCCCCGGTGAATCTGCATGTGACGCAATACCCGAGCTCCTCGTCATACGCCCAAATCGAAGGCCAAGGGGCGGTCAGGCATTCTGAATGAATTGGAAGCCCCATATCCTACAAATCGAATTATGTATCGCTCATAGAGAAAATAGAATAATCCCTAGCAATATATTATCACACGTCCAAGCCAAACCTTATTAATAAGGAAGGGAAAATAATAACGAATCTTCGCGGTTGGATCTCCCCGATAAGAAGAGTTATCTCGAGCAAGCCGGCTCATACATATCTTGTACCAAATCCGATATGGACTAAAATAAAAAAATATCCCGACCAATGGGAAGGACTCCCCCAACCACCGCGGATTTGAACATCTACTATAAATCTACGAATACCCCATCGGTGAAGGTACGCAAAAACCAACGCCCGACATTCCTACACACATTCTTAGACCCCTTAAAAGCAATGGCCGACATTCCTACACACATTCCTGGGACCTTAAAAGACAGCGCTAACATTCCTACACACATTCTCGAGACGCCAAAAAACCAACGCCCGACATTCCTACACATATTCTCGAGGCTAGCATATGCATATCACGACACATTCGCCCTCTCATGGTCTCTCTTTTCTCTCGGAAAGAAGCCGACTTAGGCATCGGAGGCCACGGGGCGACCCTCGCCGACCCCTTCTTCCTTGTTTTTGCGGAGGGGGTGCTCGTCCGGGCTGCGGATCAATAGTGTCTGGCGATCCTACCTCGACCGGACAATCCAGGACCTTTGCATCGGCCCACAAACAATCGGGTCCGGCCCGGCCGGCCTGCACGCTCAGCCCGATTAGATTGAAAAAAGCATCATCATGAGAAATCGTATCATCTATTTGAAAAGGATAAAGTTGTGTTAGGAAAGGGGTTCCTAAAACAATTTGATGACTTATGTTTTTTAACTAGTGAAAAGTTTAACCCTGAAATACCATTTTTGCAAATGGCCTTGTGGTGGCTGGCATTGGTGTGATGGATCTCATTACTAGGTGATAATCTTTGAGAAGTTTTTACAAAATATACAATAGGAATCAATCCTTCCTGTATACAATTCAAATCTACTCCTGAATCAATCAAAGCTACAAAAGTTGCTTTGTAATCAGGATTGATTTTTAAAGTTATCTTTGTATACCACCTTTGCTTTTGTACTATAGTCATACTATGTACAAAAGTTTCTAATTCTTCATTTATTTCTTGATTTTTCATGATTTTCTAGATTTGTTAATCTATCTCCTATGTTTTAGTGTAAAAATGTTTTAATTCATCAATTTGAGTTTTATTTGTTTTACTTCTTGTTGTAGATCTTGTATGATTCTTTGGTTCTTGTTTTTATGATATTGTAATATGTCTTTTCATTTATAAGAATTTGACAAGTTTGGTTTAGGTCTTGGTTTTTAAAGTTTGTTGTTCTAAAATTTTTCTTATATATTTTTGTTTTGCTTCTTTATCTTCCGAATTTGATCCTATCATTTCTAATGTAATTCTTGTTTGCATTTGTTATCGCTGTTTGCCAGCATAAACAATTTTCTATTTTTTCAATTTCCTTTTCAGGAGTAGTTTGATATTTATCAGTTTCAGAAGATGAAGTATTATTATCAAAATAATATTCTTCTTCATTATCTGATAAAATATTTACTTTATTTTTGCAATTAGGGGCTATATGATACTTCACCGGCCACATTTAAAACATCTAACTTCTTTTATGATGTTTTTATTTTGTTTTTGATTTCGTTGGGTTTTTTGAGATTTAAATTTTTATCTTTTAAATTTTTTGAATTTTATAAGGTAATTCCACTATAAAGGTTTTGATTTTTGGAAAATTGAGAGGATGGAATTGGCATTTGAATGCCATATTGAAGCGAATCCTAAGTCTTTTCTAGAAGCTTTTAGATCTTTTTTAATTTGATATTGAAGCTTAAGTTGGGTACATAACTTAAGACCTTCTTTTTTGACTTCACTTATGAGATCTCCATAAGTAAGATCTTCATAAGGAATTGTTCCATTATGTCTTTCACGAAGGGATTCCTGAACCTTTTCGGTTCTTAGTATGGGCCATAAAGGAATTTTTCTTTCAAAAGAATGCTTTCTTTGTCTAATGCAGTCATTAATTTATTTAAGAACACATCATGATACCATTTGAAATCACTGAGTGTCCTACATCTTAAATTTTGTAAAATTTCATAATTTCTTTCTGCAAATACATTTGGATCACCTATGAAATGTTTTGTAATAGCATACAAGAATCTTAGGACAGCATCTTGATATCCATCTTCATTATAGCTATTACTGACGAGAAATTTATCTTGATCAGTTAGAAAATTTTTCCACCAAAATCTTAATGTGCCAGTAAATCCTGTTAGGATTAACTGAACAACATTTTGATCATCTCCTTCCATCAAATAAGCAGTTCCTGCCATTTGCATTTGACGAAGGACAACCAAGATTTCATGTTCTGATAAACCATCTATATTCCAAGAATAGATGTCACTATTATTGTAACTATTTTGTTTTGTTTGTCTTTCCTCAAATTGTAAATCTGGAGGAGTTGGTCTTTGATAAAAAAAATTTTATTTTTGATGCCAAGTTTTTAACTTGTTTATTTGATCTTCTTCCTTTTCAGAAGTATCTAAATTTTGTATGAGTGTTTCTGAAACATATGTACCTGTTTCTGAACCACTTAGAAAATTTACTTGATCTTTTGAAGAAGAAGGATCTTTGGTTTCCATTGAACTTAACCTTTGAGTTAATATTCTTATTAATTCATCATTTTTTTCCTCCTAATTTTAGGGGTTTCATTGGTTTGAAAAAGATATTTTCAGATTTGTTATCTTTTTCTTCTTTTTCAGGTTTGTAATTATTAGTAAACGATTTTCCTTCAATTCTGTTTAATTGAGAGGAAATTGTTCCTAATATTTGATTTGTCACATTATTTTGTTGTTGAATTCCTTTTATATCTTTTAGTTTTGTAGTTCTATTCTCATCTTCATTTGAAGTTATGTGTTTGAAAGGTGTGGCAACAATTTCTATACCTTGAGCCTTGATTTTTATTTCTTCGGAGGTGAGGGTTGATGCTATCAAACCTTTTCAGAAGTAGTATTTGACTTCCATTCCTTTTGGAACATATTGATTTTTGCAAAAGGATATTTTATTTGATTATTTGCAGCATAAATATCAAAGTATTTGAACATTGGAATATTCATTTCCATTGTTTCCATAGTTTGATACCATTGATCTCTAAATTTTTCTTTTACTTCTTTGGATAATTTTGAGAAAAACCATTTGCTTTTTTCTTTATGTTCTTCAGATTTTGCTTCATTTCTTAAATATTCTTTGTCTATTTCAAACACATTCTCCGCTGTCATCATCATGAGTTGTGCAGGCTCATCATTTGGTGACACCATTTGAGAATATGTGGGAGACCTATCTGGAGAATTTTGAATGTTTGGTTCAGTCCTTGTATATTTTTAAATACGGAATAGTAGAGGGAATAGTCTACTTCTTCTGAATTTAAATTTGTGGGCTGTTGATCTACGGAAGGAGTTCTAATTTCTAAATAAGAATTAGAAGACCTTGCAGAGTATGATTTTGTTAAGTTTTCTTTTCTTGGTTCAAAGTTTATTTGAACATTTCCTTGTCCATCTTCTGTTATGGAAAGAAGTTTTGGTTGTTCAATTGGTTTTGGGGCTAAGAGTTGTTTGAAATTCCATTCATTGGATTGTGTTAAACATTCCCAAGGAATTGGTTTTGGAATTATGACTGTTGAGTTCTTTTCATTTGCTTGCCAAATTAAAGTTTGATCTTTTGGAGAGGACAAAAGGCAATTTGGATTGACTACTGAAGTCATTACTTTATAGTATACTGCGGCATACTTATGGCCTCTATTTCTGGATCTAGGATCCATGTCATAGTTTTGAGTTTGAATGTTTAGAGTCAAGGCTTTATGAATGCTCTTATCATTCATACAGTCTAACTCTAGATTTGGATAACAAGTAAAATACACCGGACCAAAGGATGTATTTGCTTGCATTAATCCTAAAAGAGAGTCTTGGAATTGGTTGTCTTGCATCACGAGAGACATGCTCTGCTTATAGGTTGTCCTAACCCTAACCTGGTTAAGGGGTTTAGGCACTTCCATGGATAGCTCCTATATGAAGGATTTTGAATTTTCTCTTTGAATTTGTTAAGATCACTGAGTGCAGAAGTTCAATGAATATACGTTTAGGATCCTATTGAATGGTATTTTTCGAAGAGTACTTTTATTCTATAATCTTTTTTGAATTCAAAAGTTCTATTTTGTATAGTTCTTTGATGTTTTGTTTTGGCATTTCCCAATTTTTGATATACTGTTCCCAATCTTCTATGGAAACAGAAAGTTTGTTTTCAAATTGTTGGGTGTTTTCCTGTATTTGTTTGAGTTGTTCATCAATCCTGGATGAACTAGTATTTGAACTAGTACCTACAAATTTTTTGATGAAATTTGACATTTCTACCCTTTCTACAGTAATTGGGATTCTACACTTAGAGGGACCACCACCGGGACCACCTACCTCACAGGGCTTTACGGTGTGACCAAGCGGATACAGCTGATGACCAACTTGTAGCGTGGGAATCACAATTATTTTGAAAGGATACAAATACAAATTTAATCAACATTTTTGTAAGAACTTGGCTCTGATACCAACTCTAGGCAGGACCTTAACAAACAATTTGAACATTGAACATACGTGGTGAGCAGTAAATAGTAAAGGGTGATCGGAAATAACATGTTTTCAATAGTACGACGCGTTGTATTCAGGGTTTCATTTGTTTAAACTCCACTTTTGTGGGTTCTGGAGGTTTCAAGTTTCCAGCCTGATATACTATTTGAAGTTGGAAATATTTGAATAAACATGCAAACAGTATGCAATATTTGAATAAAAAAAGAAACAGTATTGAAATTTGAAATGAAATTTATTGAAATTTGAAACTTACAAATTTTGATGAAAGCTTTGATGAAGAAAGCTTGTACAGTGAATGAGCGGGATAAAAGGAGAGCTTCTCTCTCTAAACTTATCCTCTCTTTTCTCTCTCAAACTTAGCTTGTTTTCTTAAGGAACAACCCTCATATATAGCGTATTGACGGACTTCAACATATTGTTTGAGATGCATTTAGTTTGAAAATAAAATTTGCGTCCACCACTGGTGGATCACATGAGTTTTGAAAGTAGTCTTATCCCTACTTTTGCCAAATCAAATCTCTTTTAGATTCAGCAATTGTCTTCTTATAAGTGGGCTTTGCTTTTGAAAGTGGAGGCATTAAATTCACATCCGTCCTTGCATCTTCTATCATCAAAGTCTTCTTTGTGAAGTTTTCTTAGTCTTTGTACTTACAAGTTACGGGTCATTCTTCCATTCTTCCTTCAAATGCTCTGTTGAAAGGGAAGAAAGATTTGATCTCCTTAGTGTTTTATTTCGTGAGTTCTTCAGACATAAGGCTTTTTGAAAATATCATGAAACATTCACGTTCACTGAGAGTGCCTGGGATAACCAACACATGTCTTCATTTGGTGGAAGAGAACATTAACACTTCTTACTCATCCATCTCTTAAGTCAAGTCATGAGTTTGGAAATGTTCTCTTATCTTTGGACCTTTTTGGGGATAAGCCTGTATCTTTGTATTTAGAGAAATAAGGTTTCTTGTAATTCAGACTAACAAAAGTTGGACCAAGGTACCTTCGCACTTGTTGTAGAGCTTCTTTGGCAGGCTTTGGGCTTCAATCCACATTTTTACAGCATCAAATTTTGGGCTTGGGATGTTTGGCATTACCATTTAATTTTTAATTCCCTAGCCAATCACGAGGGGAATGGGGCTTGAAAAACGTTGATTTAAATCAACAAGAATCGAGATCTTAAATTGAGCACAAAAGAAGAAATTAAAATAGCTATTCATAGGGAAAAAACTTTTCTCAGTTTGATTTGAGTAATCAGAAACTTGCTTTACTAATTTAGGGATGAAAAATATTTGGGTGGCTGGCTAAAAGCCTGTTCTGGCTGGGTTTGGCAAAGTTTCTTTGAGTACACCATTCAGGTTAAAGCCGGAGCCGAATTTGGCACAATCTACGAAAGAAGTATGGTGCAGCTTATTTTGTAGTAATTAAAAATCAAGGTTTGAGGATCAAATTGTTTAGGAAAGAAATCACACCACATGGTATAATCATTACGATCCCAGTCCCTTTAATTTTAAAGCTTTCGAATTTTGCATTTTGATAGCGATGTCATTGCCTCAGGGGTTTCATGACATGAAATTTAAACCGATTTCCAAATATCGGTATAAGTTAGTAGAATATCACGGTTTTGATATATTTAGTTAAGAAATAGAAATATATAATTTTGGAAAATCACGGTTTGCAATCTCATCGACGATATAGTCAGGTTTCAAAGAATTTGAACAATAAATATCTATTCTCTCTTTTGTTTATTGTACAATTTTTTGGGGAGTTTGAAGAGATGGGTTCAAGGGTTTTTCCCAGGAACTTCAACGAATTTGAAGTTTGAGGGCCTTACTCATTACCGAAGCTTTTGGAGTAGTATGATTAGGATCGGCTTTACTTGCTCATTTCCCTGTAAGAATTTCAGTGAAAATCAAGGGTAGAAACATTTGAATCCTTTAGATGATTCAAATTTCAAGTCAAAACGGATAATGGCTTACTAAATAATGAAATGTCATTTTGAAACTGGGTTTTGAAGACATCTTTTTTAATATTTCTTTACTTTTTACGTCGCTCAACAAAAATTTTAATTAAACATCCTTTGAAGAATTTTTGTGTTATAAAGTATTATTTAAAGAAATCTCCTTTTAACAGTTAGACAACTCAATTGTGATCCTCCCAAACACCAGGTGAGAATCTAACAGTTAAATTTTCTTTTAATCTTGTTTCGAATCCCACCACCATCCTATATTGAGGGCATCTGATCTCCTAATCCTTCAGGAAAGGCTTGGTGAAGGATACCTAAACAGGGTTCTTAACACAGATTTGAGCTTGTTGAAGCTACAGATGGGTTTTAAGCTGGGACCAGGGTAAAGATTTTCATACTAATCTTTGAAATGAGGCAGAAATTAAAGTCACCCAAGGGTTTAGATATTCATTCTATAGGTTGAGGACTACCTAAGGAAAATATTTGAGTTCGGTTTTATCCTTTTGTTCGCTACGGAAATTTGGTAACAGTCCATTAGCTCCTTTGTATGGTTTTATTTGGGCCTTAGTGAAGGATGTCAGTCTAAGGCCTAATATTTGAACATAAACCATTTGATTTGTTCCTTGGCCAACTGATTGCATTTAATCTCGCTGATTTTTTGAAAAATTTTCAAAATGTTTAAATGCTCCTTCATTAAGTTTGAAAATCTTTAGGAACATCAATCAATATATACTGTAAGAAAATCTAAGTATATTCATTGAAGTTTCAGAACAAAAATCATATTTTGAAATTGAGAGGGCATTTTTTGAGATAACAGCAAATTACAGTTTCAATTCATAGTCAATCCCGATGGATTTAATAATGGGTTTGTATATCTTGCAGGTTTTTAATTTAGGAATTGCCAAAAACCGAGTTTTTATCATCAAATTTGAAAAATTGTTTGCATTAAATCATGAATTAAATCCTTTTTATTGTTATTGGATACTAATCCCATTAGTAGGACACTATTATTAAGTTCCTAATTATCAACTCAACTCTTAGGTTCTCTTTCTATTGAAGCTTTTGGGACACTTAAAAATTTTATATCCATCATTAGAATGACTTGGTTTAATCGTTTTTATTTAAAGATCATTAATCTCTTTTTGCAATATTCGGGAGTTCTGGACTCATTTGAATGGTCATACTTTTAATTGGAATTTGTTTCATTAAAATCTTTTTCTGTATAATTATTAAAACCATATGTTGTTTTTCTATTCAAATGCATTTGGTATGAAGAACTTGAGAATTTTCTTCTCTTCAATTTTGAATATTTTTTATTCTTTCTTGAATTTGTTCTAGGTGCAATTTTCTTGATTCTTATATTAATTTCTTTCATTAAATTTTACTTGTTTGTTTTTTGTTGAAGTAATAAATCTTGAACTTGATTTATTTCTTTAGGCTTCTGTCCCCTCTCTCAAGTTCGAAGATTTTCATAGTTTTTTATAATTACATTTTTTAATCTTCATCATCTATTGAAAGGATAAAGTTGTATTAGAAGGGGTTTCTAAAACAAATTTGGTGGCTTATAATTTTAACTATTGAAAGAAGGTTTATTGAAATACATTTGCAAGCCATGACCTTAATGAGTAATTTTGTATTTAACCTTCAATGGATCCTTTAAGTAGCTGTTGTCATCCTTTGAGGTTTTTGCAAAATATCGGTGAATCCATCCCTTCTGCCTGATTCAAAATCAGACTCTGAATCCGTCAAAAGCTATGAAAGATTGCACGATATTCGAGGATTGAGTTTTCAATAATATCTTTCATCATCACCATCATACCATTTTTACTTCCTTAAGTCGTACTATGTTGCAAAAAGTTCCTATTCTTCGTTTGTTTCTTAATTTTCATGATTTTTGTTAATCTATCTCCTATGTTTTATTGTAAAGAAAGTTTTAATTCCTCAATTTGAGTTTTATTTGTTTTACTTCTTGTTGTAGATCTTGTATGAATTCTTTAGTTCTTGTTTTTTTATGATATTGTAATATATCTTTCATTTATAAGAATTTGACAAGTTTGGTTTAGGTCTTGGTTTTAAAGTTTGTTGTTCTAAAATTTTTCTTATATATTTTGTTTTTGCTTCTTTATCTTCAATTTGATCTAACATTTCTGATGATGCCTTTTTTCAACCGGAACTGGGCTGGAGCGTGTGGAGGTCGTTGGGCTGGACCAAGACTATGGGCAGGATGAACTGGAGAATCTTTGGGTGCTTCAGGCTGAGGTATGGTCATTTGATGTTGGTAGCGGGCTTAGATCGTGGCACTTTTCTGCAAAAACGAGGAAGAAGGGGGGTCGGCGAGGGCTTCGCCCGTGGCCGCTCCGATGCCTAAGTCAGTTCCTTTCTGAGAGAGAATAGAGACTGCTTGGAAGACGAAGGTTGCATAAGAGTATGCTTAAGAGAATGCGTACCTTTCACCGTTGGGGTGGCCATGTATTTATAGTATGTTATTCCCAATTTGAGGTCGTAAGGATTCTTTCCATTGGATGGGATATTTCTTGCCTTTATCAATTTATTAAGAATATTGGAAGGAATAAGCAGTTATTGAGAATATCCTACTTCCCTTATTGATAAGATTTGATTTGATTTATAGGATAAGATATTGTTGGGAATATCTGCTTTCCTTATTGATGAGATTTGATTTATAGGATAAGATATTATTAGAAATATCCTACTTTTTCCCTGCTATTGATGAGATTTGATTTGATTTATAGGATAAGATATTATTGGGAATATCTACTTTCCTTATTGATGAGATTTGATTTGATTTGCGAGAATGTAGGCTTCATAATTATCCTGCTTAGGCCTTTGCGGCGAAACGAGGCTGAGCCTTCGCTTTAGAGTGGAAGCCGGGGGCTTGGGTGCTTCATGCGGCGCTTCTTCTTTGAAATTTGGGCACATGAAGCCCATTTTCAAACCCCATCAGTTGCCCCGGCCCTTGTGCCGCGGTGCGCGTGGACAGAGACTATAACTCTCGGTATCGGTGTGATTTCCATGTAATCGACTCGGGGTTGGATGATTAGGGCTTTGTTGGCCGTCATATGTCTTGTGATAATGATGACTTTTCGGTTCTCGTGCTCATTTCTTCCAATTATTTCTATTTCTTTAATTTCTTCCATAAATATCCTCGTAGTTCATCTTGTGTTCCTGGTCGGAAGCTTTCTTTGCTTTTTAGTGAGTTCGGACTTCCTTTTCCTTTAGTATTCCGTCTGAACCTTCTATGCAGAGTCCTTTTTCGGCATTTGCTTGAGATTTTTTTTTACTTGTATTTAGTTAGGCACAGGACCCAGCCACATATGTAGCCTTGTCATAATGAATACTCGTTTTGCACTTTTCTTTTTCCGTCTACCTTGCCGCTCTTCGATGTTACATGTATGAGCAAGGTGGCTTGAATTGAGCGTCTGGATTTGGCAGGTTGAGCTCTTCAAAGCCCAGGCGGCTGGGGGCTCAGTGGAGCTAACCACTGGCCAGATTGATTCATAGGGGGCTGCGTGGCTGTTTAAGCGAGAACACCTACGATCAATCTTGTATTCTTGGGCTCCGTCGGCTGATTTGCATGAGCTGAACTGATTCTTAGGTTGCATGGCTGTTGGTGGCTCTTGTTCTCTGAGCTTCTTGGCTCCGTAGTTTGCATAACTGTTCGCGAGAGACACTTCGTCAATGGTATTCTTGAGCTCCGTCGGTGACTTACTGAGTTGAAATGATTCTAGGCTGTGGTAGCTTTTGGTAGAATTCGTCGATTTAGTGACCGACCTCCGTCAGCTAACTTGCATGGAGTTAGGCCCGATTCCTTGATTCCATGACTTGTTTTTGTGAGCTCGTCAATGCGAGACCTACGCCCTCCATTGGGTGACTTGCCGAGTTGTGCGATTCCTTGGTTGCATGACTTTGTTTTGAGCTGATCGATGCGGCTGGCGCGGCCTCCATTGGCTAACAGTGTGAGCCGAGGGCGGATTTTAGGATGCATGGTACGCTTTTGGCGAGAGCTCGTCAATGCGACTCTTTGCCTCGCCGTCGCCCAACCTGTATGTGAAGTGGGTTCTCTTTAGGTACCTGACCCTGTGATGGTGGAGATTCGTCGATCACAGACTATTGGTCTCAAATCGACTAGCTTGTATAAAGCGGTGATTCCTTAAGATTTGCCGCGACTTCTTGATAGCGGAGGGTCGTCCAATGCGGTGTTGGGAGCTTCGTCGTGTGAAGCGCTTGGAGGAGCTCGTCCATGCGTATTGATGAGGGAAGCTCGTCCATGCGTATTGATGAGGGGAGCTCGTCAGTGCGAACAGTTGGGTAGAGCTCGTCCATGTGAACTGTTGGGAGGAGCTCGTCAATGTGAAATGCTGAGAAACTGGGTAGAGCTCGTCCATGTGAACTGCTGGGAGGAGCTCGTCAATGTGAAATGATGAGAAGCTGGGTAGAGCTCGTTCGGTGTGAGAGCTGGCGGGAGGAGCTTTCGTCGGTCGCGGCGCAGTTGGGTAGAGCTTCGTCCATGTGAGCTGGCGGCGGGAGAACCGTCGGTCTGGCACGATTGGGTAGAGGCTTCGTCAGGTGTGAAGTGTTGGGAGAAGAGCTTCGTCGGTCGCGGCGCAGTTGGGTAGAGCTCGTCACGTGTGAGCTGGCGGGAGGAGCTCGTCAATGAAATCTTGAGCAAGCGCCCCAGGTGAAACTCGTCCATGGCTTCTTGGGGCTTCGTCGGTCTCGGCTGATTGAGTAGAAACTTCGTCCATGAAGCTGTTGGGAGGAAGCTCGTCGATAATCTTGGCTTGGCCTTTGGGTAGAAACTACCGTCCATGTGAGCTGGCCCGGGGGCTCGTCGGTCGCGGCTGATTAGGCAAACTTCGTCGTGTGAAGTGTTGGGAAAACTTCGTCGGTCTGCAACGATTGGTGAAACTGGTCGTATTGAAGTGTTGGGAAGAGCTGTCGGTCGCGAACGATTGGGTAGAAGCTTCGTCCCGGTGTGTGGGAGGAGCTCGTCGATGTGAAATCTTGAGAAAAGCGCAGGTAGAGCTTCGTCCATATGGCTAATTCGGGAGGAGCTTCGTCGATGTGAAAATGCGAGAAAGGCGGGTGAAACTTCGTCCATATGGCCTTGTTGGGAAAAACTCATGAATATGAAATCTTGGCGGTAGGTGAAACTCGTCCATGTGAAGCAGTTTGGTAGAAACTGCGTCCTTGTGAAGCTTGTTAAGGAAGAAGAGAGCTCGTCGGTCTTGACGATTGGGTAGAGCTTCGTCCGTGTGAAGCTGTTGGGAAGGGATTAAGTCAATTTAGAAATCTTGGCGGCGGGTGAGCTCGTCATGTGAGCGATTGGGTAGAGCTTCGTGCGTGTGTGGCGTTGGGAAGCCGTCCGTGTGAATAGTAGGAGCTCGTCGAGTGGGCTTGTTGTGAAGAGCTTCATGATGTGAGTAAGCGAGGAACTTCGTCGGAGGTGGTGTTGGGAGAAGAAGGCTGGTCGAGTGAGCTGTAGGAAGCTCGTCGGTGAAGCCCATTGTGAAGAGCTTCGCCAATGTGAATAGTAGGGCTTCGTCAGTGAAGCGTTAGCGAAGGAAGCCATGATAATGAATAGTAGGAGCTCGTCCATGTGAATAGTTGGCAGGAGCTCGTCCAAGTGAACTGGCAGGAAGAGCTCGCCAATGTTGATAGAAGGCAGGAGCTCGTCCATGTGAATAGTTGGCAGGAGCTGATCGAGTGAAGCGGCGGAGAGAGGCTCGTGATGTGAATGGTTGGCGGGCTGGGTCCGTAATGGCGAAGGAAGGGCTCGGTCGATGTTGATGGGAGGCGAGGAGTTTCGTCAAGTGAAGCTGACGGAGAGAGCCAGTCAATGTGAACGGTTGGTGAAGCTTCGTCCAAGTGAAGCGAGGAAGAGCTGCGTCAATGTTGATAGGAGCGGGGAGCTCGTCGGTGTGGCTGGAGGAAGAGCTTCGTCGATGAGCAGTTGGCGTAGCTTATCCTTATGGCGGCGGGAAGGAGCTTCCGTCAATGTGAATAGTTGAGCGGAGCTCGTCCAAGTGAACTGGCAGGAAGAGCTCGTCAATGTTGATAGGAGGCAGGAGCTCGTCCGTGTGAACTGAAGGAAGAGCTCGTCAATGTGAATAGGAGAGCGGAGCTCGTCCAAGTGAACTGTCAGGAAGAGCTCGTCAATGTTGATAGAAGGCGGGAGCTCGTCCGTGTGAACAACTGGGCTCATGGCGCAGTGGCCTTGGTGGCGTTCTAGTCGAGTGGCGATGTAGCCTGAGTTGGTCGACCTGAGGCGGTGTGGCCTTTTGTCGCGGTAGGTGGGCTCGTCAGTGAAGCAGGCTCTGGCGCGGTGGCACGAGTGGCGTTCGGTAGAGTGGCAATGTAACTGGTAGTGCGACTCTTGAGCGGCGTGGCTGTGCGGAGTAGATGAGCTCGTCAGAGTGAGCAACTGGGCTCCTGGCGCTATGGCTTGAGTGGCTTTCTAGCCGAATGGCGATGTAACTGGCGGTGTTCGACCCACGAGCGGCGTGGCTTGTCGCGAGTAGGTGGGCTCGTCGAGTGAGCAAGCGGGCTCTTGGCACGGTGGCACGAGTGGCGTTCAACCAAGTGGCGTGTAACTGGCCCGGTCACGAGCTCACGAAGGCGTGGCACGTGCGAGTGGGTGAGCTCGTCCGAGAGTGGCAGGCGGGCTCATGGCGCGAGTGGCACGAGTGGCGGATTCAGGCGAATGGCGACAGCCGTGGCGATGTAACTGGCTGGTGTTACGACTCTGACCGGCGATGGCTTTTGTGCGAGGTAAGATGAGCTGTCGGGGTGAGCAAGCGCCCAGGCTTCTGGCGGCGTGGCCTGTAGTGGTGTTTGGCCCGGATGGCGATGTAGCGAGTGGCGATGTAGCTGAGCGCAATTAGACTCTTGAGCGTGGCACGTCTTGAGTAGATGAGCTCGTCGGGAGTGAGCAAGCGGGCTCTGTGGCCTTGGTGGCGTTCGAGCCGAATGGCGATGTAGCCGAGTGGCGATGTAACTGTGGTACGGTCGACTCTGACGGCGTGCTTTGTCTGGTAGATGAGCTGCGTCGGGGTGAGCAAGCGGGCTCGGCGTTGTGGCGCCTTGGTGAGCGTTCGGCGAATGGCGATGTAACTGGGGCTGGTCGACTCTGACGGCGTGGCTTTGTCTGAGTAGATGAGCTCGTCAGGGTGAGCAACTGCGTGCGACCATTCGACTTCTAATTTTCTTGGAAAAGTGCGAGCGTCTTTACAATGCTAATTTATAGAGAATTTGAAGCGTTTGTGGGAATTTCCGAGTGCTTTGGCCTTCTTATGGATGGCGGTTTTGTTGCTCTATAACCCATATTTTGGAGATTCTGCTTCT
The DNA here is from genome assembly GCA_016808115.1 of Tetrastigma voinierianum. Classification (NCBI taxonomy): domain Eukaryota; kingdom Viridiplantae; phylum Streptophyta; class Magnoliopsida; order Vitales; family Vitaceae; genus Tetrastigma; species Tetrastigma voinierianum. The sequence continues at coordinate 4,178,116 of JAEQBH010000911.1, read as the reverse complement.
GTTTCGGCTTCTCGGGGAGCGCCGAGATTATGTCGTCCTTCATGAGGGGGAAGGTCATGGCCTTCTTGAGCCTGTCGCGCCTCCCGTGGTCGTCGCATCTGTCTGGTGAGTTGTTCTAACTCTTTTGTTAGACGTTGATTGGTGAGGCGGAGCGCCTCCACCTCGTTCGTGTTGACTTGCATTGCTTCTAACGTGTCAGGAGGCCTGTTGTCTGCGTCGCCTGGCAGATCCTGCATCCTTGGCGGATTGGCGTTGCTCCTGCTTGTGTTCCGAGTTGATACCATCAGTAACTGAGAAATCAGTTATATTTATAAAGGAACTGTCGGTCCCACAGACGGCGCCAACTGATGATGCCTTTTTCAGCCGGGCGGGGTACGGGCGATGTGGAAATCGTTGGAAATTTGGACAGACTATGGGCGAGGTGGCGGAGGGATCTTTGGGTCGCACAGGCTAAGGTATGGTACCATTGCAATGTTGACGCGGGCTTAGATGCTCGTGGCACTTCTGTAACGAGGAAGAGAGGTCGGCCCGGGCTTACGCCAGTGAAGCCGCTCCGATGCTAAGTCGGGTTCACTACGAGAGAGAATAGAGAGCTGCTTGGAAGAAGACAAGGGTTGCATAAGGGTATGCTTAAGAGAATGCGTACCTTTTCCACTTAGTTGGGATGTAGTGTATTTATAGTGTATGTTATTCCCAATTTGAGGGTCGTAAGGATTCTTTCCCATTGGATGGGATATTTCTTGCCTTTATCGAATTTTATTAAGAGATATTGAAGGAATAGCAGTTATTGAGAATTATCCTACTTCCCTTATTGATAAGATTTGATTTGATTTATAGGATAAGATATTGTTGGGGAATATCCTGCTTCGCTATTGATGAGATTTGATTTATAGGATAAGATATTATTAGGAAATATCCTACTTTCCTTATTGATTTGATTTGATTTGATTTATAGGATAAGATATTATTGGGGAATATCACCGTCATATTGATGAGATTTGATTTGATTTGCGAATGTGGGCTCCTCGATTATCCATACTTAGGCCTTTGGGGTACAGAAATTTGGGCCTTAAGCTTTGGGCTGGAAGCCAGGGGCTTGGGTGCTTCATCTGGCGCGCTTCTTCTTTGGGCTGGGCCTGCGAGCCCATTTTTCAAACCCCATCAATTTCTATTAATAATTCTTGTTCAGCTGTTATCATGTTTACTTGACATAAACAATTTTCTATTTTTTCAATTTCCTTTTCAGGAGTAGTTTGAGATTTATCAGTTTCAGAAGATGAAGTATTATTATCAGAATAATATTCTTCTTCATTATCTGATAAAATATTTACTTTATTTTTGCAATTAGGGGCTATATGACCCTTTTGACCACATTTAAAACATCTAACTTCTTTTTTATGATGTTTTTTATTTTGTTTGATTTCAGTGGGTTTTTGAGATTTAAATTTTTTATCTTTTTTAAATAAACAAAAATGATGAATTAATAAGAATATTAACTCAAAGGTTAAGTTCAATGGAAACCAAAGATCCTTCTTCTTCAAAAGATCAAGTAAATTTTCTAAGTGATTCGAGAAAGCAGAAATTTTATCTGTTTGAAACACTCATACAAAATTTAGATATACGAAGAAGAAGATCAAATAAACAAGTTAAAAACTTGGCATCAAAAATCAAAAAAATTTTATCAAAGACCAACTCCTCCAGATTTACAATTTGAGGAAAGACAAACAAAACAAAATAGTTACAATAATAGTGACATCTATTATTGGAATATAGATGATTTTATCGAAACATAGAAATCTTGGTTTGTCCTTCGTCGAATCTGGAAATGGGAAGCTGCTTATTTGTTGGAAGGAGATGATCATAATGTTGTTCAGTTAATCCTAACAGGATTTACTGGCACATTAAGATTTTGGTGGGAAAATTTTCTAACTGATCAAGAAAAATTTCTTGTTAGTAATAGCTATAATGAAGAAGGATATCAAGATGCTGTCCTAAGACTCTTATATGCTATTACAAAACATTTCATAGGTGATCGAATGTTGTTTGAGAAAGAAATTACGAGAAATTTTACAAAATTTAAGATGTAGGACACTCATTGATTTCAAATGGTATCATGATGTGTTCTTAGCCAAAGTAATGACCAGAATAGATGCAAGAGCATCTTTTTGGAAAAGAAAATTTCAGCTATGGACTTCAGGCGTGCTTGAAAAAGGTTCAGAATCCCATACGTGAAAGACATAATGGAACAATTCCTTATGAAGATCTTACTTATGGAGATCTCATAAGTGAAGTCAAAAAAGAAGGTCTTAAGTTATGTACCCAACTTAAGCTTCAATATCAAATTAAAAAAGATCTAAAAGCTTCTAGAAAAGACTTAGGATCTTTTTGCTCTCAATATGGCATTCAAATGGCAAGTCAAAGATTTTCTATAAGGTAATTCCCTATAAGGTTTTGATTTTTTGGAAAATTGAGAGATGAAGCAAAATCTGAAGAACATAAAGAAAAAAGCAAATGGTTTTTCTCAAAATTATCCAAAGAAGTAAAAGAAAAATTTAGAGATCAATGGTATCAAACTATGGAAACAATGAAATGGCTCCAATGTTCACATACTTTGATATTTATGCTGCAAATAATCAAATAAAATATCCTTTTGCAAAAATCAATATGTTCCAAAAGGAATGGAAGTCAAATACTACTTCTGAAAAGAAGATAGTATCAACTCACCCTCCTTTGCAAGAAATAAAAATCAAGGCTCAAGGTATAGAAATTGTTGCCTCACCTTTCAAACACATAACTTCAAATGAAGATGAGAATAGAACTACAAAACTAAAAGATATAAAAGGAATTCAACAACAAAATAATTTTACAAATCAAATATTAGGAACAATTTCCTCTCAATTAAACAGAATTGAAGGAAAATCGTTTACTAATAATTACAAAGCTGAAAAAGAAGAAAAAGATAACAAATCTGAAAATACCTTTTTCAAACCAATGAAACCCCTAAAATTAGGAGGAAACAAAAATGATGAATTAATAAGAATATTAACTCAAAGGTTAAGTTCAATGGAAACCAAAGATCCTTCTTCTTCAAAAGATCAAGTAAATTTTCTAACTGGTTCATAAACAGGTACATCTGTCTTAGAAACACTTATACAAAATTTAGATACTTCTAAAAAAGAAGAAGATCAAATAAACAAGTTAAAAACTTGGCATCAAAAATCAAAAAAAATTTATCAAAGACCAACTCCTCCAGATTTACAATTTGAGGAAAGACAAATAAAACAAAATAGTTACAATAATAGTGACATCTATTCTTGGAATATATATGATTTATCAGAACATGAAATCTTGGTTGTCCTTCGTCAAATGCAAATGGCAGGAACTGCTTATTTGTTGGAAGGAGATGATCATAATGCTGTTCAGTTAATCCTAACAGGATTTACTAGCACATTAAGATTTTGGTGGGAAAATTTTCTAACTAATCAAGAAAAATTTCTTGTTAGTAATAGCTATAAAGAAGAAGGATATCAAGATGCTGTCCTAAGACTCTTATATGCTATTACAAAACATTTCATAGGTGATCCAAATGTATTTGCAGAAAGAAATTCTGAAATTTTACAAAATTTAAGATGTAGGACACTCAGTGATTTCAAATGGTATCATGATGTGTTCTTAGCAAATTAATGACCAGAACAGATGCAAGAGCATCTTTTGGAAAAGAAAATTCTATATGGACTTCAAGGGTATTAACTGAAAGGTTCAGGAGTCACTTAGTGAAAATTTATAATGGAACAATTCATATGAAGATCTTACTTATGGAATCTCATAAGTGATAAGAAGGACTTAAGTTATGTACCCAACTCAAGCTTCAATATCAAATCAAAAAAGATCTAAAAGCTTCTAGAAAAGACTTAGGATCTTTTTGCTCTCAATATGGCATTCAAATGCCAATTCCACCCTCTCAATTTTCCAAAAAATCAAAACCTTATAGTGAATTACCTTATAAAAAATTAAAAAAATTTAAAAAAGATAAAAAATTTAAATCTCAAAAACCCACTGAAATCAAACAAAATAAAAAACATCATAAAAAAGAAGTTAGATGTTTTAAATGTGGTCAAAAGGGTCATACAGCCCCTAATTGCAAAAATAAAGTAAATATTTTATCAGATAATGAAGAAGAATATTATTCGATATGTACTTCATCTTACGGCCCGATAAATCGAGCTACTCACGAAAATTAGAAAATTGTTTATGTCAAGTAAACATGATAACTGCTAAACAAGAATTATTAATAGAAATGATAGATCAAATTGAAGATAAAGAAGCAAAAACAAAATATATAAGAAAAATTTTAGAACAACAAACTTTAAAACCAAGACCTAAACCAAACTTGTCAAATTCTTATAAAATGAAAGATATATTACAATATCATAAAAAACAAGAACCAGCAACTATACAAGATCTACAACAAGAAGTAAAACAAATAAAAACTCAAATTGAGGAATTAAAACTTTTTACACAAAACATAGGAGATAGATTAACAAATCTAGAAAATCATGAAAAAATTGAAGAAACAAATGAAGAATTAGAAACTTTTGTACATAGTATGACTATAGTACAAAAACAAAGATGGTATACAAAGATAATATTAAAAATCAATCCTGATTATCAGGCAACTTTCATAGCTTTGATTGATTCAGGAGCTGATTTGAATTGTATACAGGAAGGATTGATTCCTACTGTATATTTTGTAAAAACTTCTCAAAGATTATCAACAGCTAGTAATGATCCATTGAAGGTTCAATACAAAATACACAAGGTCATATTCTGAAAATGGTATTTATGATAAACTTTCTTACTAGTTAAAAACATAAGTCATCAAATTGTTTTAGGAACCCCTTTCCTAACACAACTTTATCCTTTTCAAATAGATGATAAAGGATTAAAAACCAAATATAAAAATCAAGAAATCCTTTTTGAATTTATAAGAGGGATAGAAGTCAAAGAAATAAATCAAGTTCAGGTGCTGTTTCTTTACTTCAACAAAAGCAAAAACAAGTAAAATTTCTTAATAAAATTCAATATAAAGAATGAAAGAAAATTTTACTGTCAGAACAAATTCAAGAAAAGAACAAATATTCAAAAACAAATGAAGAAAATCTTTGTTCTTCTACCAAATGCATTTTGGAATGAAAACAACATATGGTTTCATTACCATATGAAAAGGAATTTTAATGAAAACAGAATTAAATAGCAGACAGTGAATGAGTCGAGAACTCCTTGAATGTGCGAAAAGAGATTAATGATCTCTTAAACAAAAAACTAATAAGACCAAGTCATTCACCATGGAGTTGTGCAGCTTTTTATGTCCAAAAAGCTTCAGAAATAGAAAGAGGAACTCCAAGGTTAGTGATAAATTATAAACCATTGAATAAAGTCCTACAATGGATTAGGTATCCAATACCTAATAAAAAGGATTTAATTCAAAGGATTTATAATGCAACAATTTTTTTCAAAATTCGATATGAAATCTGGTTTTTGGCAAATTCAAATTAAACCAGAAGACAGGTACAAAACTGCATTTACAGTTCCATTTGGACATTATGAATGGAATGTGATGCCGTTTGGCCTCAAAAATACTTATGAATTTCAAATATGATGATGATAAGGAAATATTTAATGAGTACTAGATTTTTCTATTGTATACATTGATGATGTTCTCATATTCTCAAATTCAATTGAGGAGCATTTCAAACATTTAAAAAAAATTCAAAAAATTGTAAGAGATAATGGTTTGGTAATCTCTGCAGCAAAAGTAGTGTTTGGCTGAAATATAAGATTTTTAAGTTTATTCTCTATCAAAGGTCAAATAAAACCAATACAAAGAACAGTGAATTTGCTAACAAATTTCACGATGAAATCAAAAGATAAAACACAGGTTATAAAGGTTTAGGTAGCCTTAACTATGTAGGCGAGTTTTAAACCTTAAGTTTTAATTAAGCCTTTATTTCAAAGATTAAAGAAAAATCCTTTACCTTGGTCTGATGAACATACCCAGGTAGTCAAACAAGTCAAATCTCAGGTTAAGGAACTCCCTTGTTTAGGTATCCTTCACCCAGAAGCCTTTCCTATAATAGAGACAGATGCCTCAAATATAGGATATGGTGGGATTTTGAAACAAGATTTTCAAAGAAAGGTAGTGAATTTCCTACGGTGTTTAGGTGGACCACAATTGAATTATTGACGGTTAAAAAGGAGATTTTAGCCATTGTTTTATGCATACAAAAATTTCAAAGTGATGTGTTTAACAAAAATTTCTTTTAAGAGTTGATTGCAAAGTGCAAAAATATTGCAAAAGATGTTCAAAACCTAGTTTGAAGCAGTTTTTGCCGGATAATAAGCTATTTTATGTTTTTGATTTTGAAATTGAATTTATTAAAGGATCTTCAAATGTTTGCGATTTCCACTTTCACGGGAATTTTTCGGGAAAATAAGCAGCAAAAGCCAAAAATTCGATCAAACCTGCAAGCCTCTTATGCAATGAAAAACCTCGAACTTCAATCGTTTGAAGTTTGGAAGCGATTCACCCGTCATTTCAAACTCCTCAAAAATTTGCATACCAAACAAAAGAGAATAGATTATTGCTCCAAATACTTGAACCTGATCATATATCAGTTTCTGATGAGATTGCAACCAAAAAGATTTTCCAAAATGATAAGTATTTCATTTCCAACGAAATACTCAAAACCCGTAGATTCTACAAATTTATACTCGTAGATACGGAGTCTGTTCAAATCTCTCATGTCATGAACCTTGAGGGTAATGACATTGCTTATTCAAAATGCAAAATTTTGAAAGTCTTAAATGAAAAGGATTGGGATCAAGAAATATTTATACCTATAAAGATTTACTACAGAACACTTTGATCCTCGAACCTTTTGATTTTTATGTTCTAGTAGCAGTACCTGCTTTTGTATGAGTCCAAATTCTCATTCTGGTTTTCCTTGGAATGGAAAAAATTCAAAGAACTTTTCCAAACCGGTTTCAGGAATGGTGGCTTTTTATGGGTGTCCTCAGAAATATTTTTACGTCACGAAATTATGAGGTTTTGATTACTTAATCAAAGCGTGAAAGTTTTTCCACTTACGGAAATAATATTCACTCTTTCTTTTGTGCTCAATTAAGGATCCCTTGGATTCTTTGTTGGGATTTTTGCACCCACCGATCATATCCAAGCCCATTCCCTCAGTATTTGGCTAGGGAATTCAAAATTAAATGGTGGGCCGCTTTCAAAATATCCCAAGCCCAAAATTTTGATGCTGTCAAAGAATGGTGGCTTGGCTTGAGTTAAAGCCTACAAATTCGAAGGCTAAGGTACCTATTTGGTCCCAACCTTTGCCAGGCCCAATTTCAAAAAACTCATTTCCTTCAAATTCAGCATACAGGGCTTATCTCAAAAAGGTCCAATTAGATGCAGCAAAAACACTCTCCAAACTCGCTGACTCGGACTCAGAAGAGGATGACACAGCAAGCAGCACAGCCTTCTTCCAGCAAAATGAAGACATGAGCTACGGCCTCCCATACACTCCCCTTAAGTAATGGGAATGTCAATTTTTCAAAAGCCTTTGTTCCAGAGAACTCACAGGCTCAAAACCACCAAGAGATCAAATCTTCTTCCTTTCAACAGATAGATTTGAAGAAGAATGGGCGGACACCCAGGCGGGTGTGCTTACAAAGATCTTAGAAAACCCTACAAAGAAGACGATGAGGAAGACAGAAGTAACGTGATGTGACTACTTGTCTCCCACTTTCAAAAAGCAAAAGCTCCACTTGCAAAAGAAGACAATTTGTTGACTTAAAAAGCAGATTGATTTGGATGAATTCCTTACTTTTCAAAACTCACTGTGATCCCACTTGTGTGGACGTCAAACACATTTTCCAATCCCACCCAGTTCCAAAATGTTGAAGTCGGAGTCAAATACCTATATAAGGAGGGGGTTTCTCCTTAAGAAAACAAGCTAAGTTTGAAGAAAGAGGGATAAGTTTAGAGAGGCTCTCCTTTTATCCGCTAAATTCAACGCCTAAAACCATCAAAGCTTTCATCAAAGTTTGTAAGTTTCAAATTTCAATAAAAATTCATTTCAAATTTCATTACTGTTTCTATTTTGATTCAATTATTGCATATTATTTGCATGTTTATTCAAATATTTCCAACTTCAAATAGTATATCGAAATTTGGAAACTTGGCCTCTGAACCACAAAGTGGAGTTTGAAACCTCTTGAATACAACATGCGTCATTACTATTGAAAACATGTTATACGATCGAATTTTTAATATTTGCGATTCAAATTAATATATGTTTCATTGTTCAAATTGTTTGTTATAAGTTATACCTGATTTGGTATCGAGGCAGTTAACACAAAAATTTTTGATTAAATTTGTATTTGTATCCTTCAAAAATAATTGGCGGGTCCCACGAGTTAGTGTTGGTCGGCCAGTGTATGGATTGGTCGTGAGTAAAGCCTGTGAGGTAGGTGGTCCCGGTGGTGGTCCCTCTAAGTGTAGAATCTCAATTACTGTAGAAATGGTAGAAATGTCAAATTTTATCAAAATTTTAATGAGTACTAGTTGAAAATACTAGTTAAATCAGGGATTGATGAACAACTTAAACAAATACAGGAAAACACCAAACAATTTGAAAACAAACTTTCTGTTTCCATAGAAGATTGGGAACAGTATATCAAAAATTGGGAAATACCAAAACAAAATATCAAAGAACTATACAAAATAGGAACTTTTGAATTCAAAAAAGATTATAGAATAAAAATCTCTGAAAATACACATTCAATAGGTTCTGAAACAGAAACTATTGAACTTCTAGATCTTAGGATTTAGAACAAATTCAAAAGAAAAAAATTCAAATCCTACATATAGAAGACTATCCAAGTAGCAGTAAACCATACTTAGGGTTGAGTTAGGCAACTATATGTATATGTAACAATGATGCAAGACACAACCAATTCCAGACTCACTTTAGGATTAATGCAGCAATACATCCTTTTGGCCCGGTGTATTTTACTTGTTATCCAAATCTAGAGTTAGGCGTATGAATGATAGAGCATTCATAATATGACTCTCAAACAACTCAAAACTCAAAATTATGACATGGATCTAGATCGAGGAAATATACTTATAGTATACGAGTATACTATAAAGTATGTTTTAATCCAAAATTGCCTTTTGTCTTCTCCCAAAGATCAAACTTTAATTTGGCAAGCAAATGAAAAGAACTCAACAGTCATAATTCCAAGAAACTGATAATCAGGATTGATTTTTAATATTATCTTTGTATACCATCTTTGTTTTTGTACTATAGTCATACTATGTACAAAAGTTTCTAATTCTTCATTTGTTTCTTCAATTTTTTCATGATTTTCTAGATTTGTTAATCTATCTCCTATGTTTTGTGTAAAAAGTTTTAATTCCTCAATTTGAGCTTTTATTTGTTTTACATCTTGTTGTAAATCTTGTAAAGTTGCTGGTTCTTGTTTTTTATGATATTGTAATATATCTTTCATTTTGTAAGAATTTGACAACTTTGGTTTAGGTCGTGGTTTTAAAGTTTGTTGTTCTAAAATTTTTCTTATATATTTTGTTTTTGCTTCTTTATCTTCAATTTGATCTATCATTTCTATTAATAATTCTTGTTCAGCTGTTATCATGTTTACTTGACATAAACAATTTTCTATTTTTTCAATTTCCTTTTCAGGAGTAGTTTGAGATTTATCAGTTTCAGAAGATGAAGTATTATTATCAGAATAATATTCTTCTTCATTATCTGATAAAATATTTACTGTTTTACAATTTGAGCTATATGACCTTTTAAGTCACACACTTAAAACATCTAACTTCTTTTTTTATGATGTTTTTAATGCTGTTTGTTCTTAGTGGGTTTTGAGATTTTTAGTAAATTTTTTTAAATTTTTTTAATTTTTATGGGTGATTCCCTATAAGGTTTTGATTTTTTGGAAAATTGAGAGGGTGGAATTGGCATTTGAATGCCATATTGAGAGCAAAAAGATCCTAAGTCTTTTCTAGAAGCTTTTAGATCTTTTTTAATTTGATATTGAAGCTTAAGTTGGGTACATAACTTAAGACCTTCTTTTTTGACTTCACTTATGAGATCTACATAAGTACGATCTTCATAAGGAATTGTTCCATTATGTCTTTCAGGAAGTGATTCCTGAACCTTTTCAGTTAATGCCCTTTAAAGTCCATAAAGGAATTTTTCTTGCCAAAAAGATGCTCTTGCATCTAATGGTCGTGGTAGCTAGAACACATCATGATACCATTTGAAATCAATGAGTGTCCTACATCTTAAATTTTGTAAAATTTCAGAATTTCTTTCTGCAAATACATTTGGATCACCTATGAAATGTTTTGTAATAGCATACAAGAGTCTTAGGACAGCATCTTGATATCCATCTTCATTATAGCTATTACTGACGAGAAATTTATCTTGATCAGTTAGAAAATTTTCCCACTAAAATCTTAATGTGCCAGTAAATCCTGTTAGGATTAATTGAACAGCATTATGATCATCTCCTTCCATCAAATAAGCAGTTCCTGCCATTTGCAATTGACGAAGGACAACCAAGATTTCATGTTCTGATAAACCATCTATATTCCAAGAATAGATGTCACTATTATTGTAACTATTTTCTTTTGTTTGTCTTTCCTTAAATTGTAAATCTGGAGGAGTTGGTCTTTGATAAAAAAATTTTGATTTTTGATGCCAAGTTTTTAACTTGTTTATTTGATCTTCTTCTTTTTCAGAAGTATCTAAATTTTGTATAATTTTGAAGCAGTGTACGTTTCCAGTTATCAGAAAATTACTTGATCTTTGAAGAAGAAGGATCTTTGGTTTCCATTGAACTTAACCTTTGAGTTAATATTCTTATTAATTTATCATTTTTGTTTCCTCCTAATTTTAGGGGTTTCATTGGTTTGAAAAAGGTATTTTCAGATTTGTTATCTTTTTCCTCTTTTTCAGCTTTGTAATTATTAGTAAACGATTTTCCTTCAATTATGTTTAATTGAGAGGAAATTGTTCCTAATATTTGATTTGTAAAATTATTTTGTTGTTGAATTCCTTTTATATCTTTTAGTTTTGTAGTTCTATTCTCATCTTCATTTGAAGTTATGTGTTTGAAAGGTGAGGCAACAATTTCTATACCTTGAGCTTTGATTTTATTTTGCTTACGAAGGAGGGTGAGTTGATACTATCTTCTTTTCAGAAGTAGTATTTGACTTCCATTCCTTTTGGAACATATTGATTTTTGCAAAAGGATATTTTATTTGATTATTTGCAGCATAAATATCAAAGTATGTGAACATTGGAATATTCATTTCCATTGTTTCCATAGTTTGAACAAAGCTGAAAAAAAGGAAAAAGATAACAAATCTGAAAATACCTTTTTCAAACCAATGAAACCCCTAAAATTAGGAGAGCTAAAAATGATAATTAACTAGAATATTAACTGAAAGGATGAGACCAATGAAACTCAGGCTCCTTTCTTCTTCAAAGATCAATGAAACACTACAAGATGGTTAGCAGTACATGCATTTCGAATACTTGAAAAGGAAAGAAGATCAAGCAAACAGATTAAAAGCGGCATCAAGCTCAAGAGCACATCAGGGCCGGCTCGCTCAGGCAGTGAGCAAATAAGCAAAGAGCGGTTACAGTAATATGACATCTGTGTCTGGAGACAGATGATTTATCAGAGGCATGAAATTTGTTTGTCCGTCAAGCTGCAAAAATGGTAAGGAACTGCCGGCGATGGAGGAAGATTGATCATGCTGTTCGGATTAATCTAACCGAGAACTTGGCACGGCCACGGTGAGGAAAATTTTCCCAGCGACTCAGGCTGCGGTGGGTGCATACTGTGAATGATTATCAGGCTCTTTGTGCAAGACCTAGCGTGTGTGCAAGCATTTCATGGAGTGACTCATGTTGCAAGAACTATAGGAATTTTACAAGAACTTTAGACAGCCAAGGACACTAGGTGTTTCAGTGATAATCATGATGTGTTCTTAGCAGTGTGACCGAGAATAAATCAAAGGCATAACGGAAAGAAAGAACTAGAACATGAACTCAGTGGTGAAAGGTTGAGAGGAGCCTCCGCCTAAGGTGGCATGTGGAGCAATTCCTTATGAGAGATCTTATGAGTCCTGCATGAGATGAAGTCAAGAAGATATTGCTAAGCCAATATCAAAAAGATGCAAGAAAACTCTGAAAGCAGGATCTTTGCTCTTCAAGATTCCACCCTCTATTTTCAAAAATCAAACGCTTATAAGTACCTTATAGAAAATTAAAAAATTTAAGAATTTAATATATGAACCACGAGAACAGAAAACAAAAACATCATAAAAGAAGTTAGATGTTTTTAAAGATGTGAGATAGAAGGTCATATAGCTCCAGAATTGTAAGCAAAGTAAATATTTTATCGAATGTGAAAAATTATTCTGTCAACTAATACTTCATCTTAAGCGATAAATCTCAACTATACTGAAAGGAAATTGAAAAAATAGAAAATTGTTTATGTCAAGTAAACATGATAACAGCTGAAAAGAATTATTAATAGAAATGATAGATCAGAATTGAAGACAAAGAAGCATATATAAGAAAAAATTTTAGAGACACAACAAGCAAAATAAGACTTCACTCAAACTTGTTGAGACTAACACAAAACAAAAGATATCTTCCCAATATCATAAAGAAAGAACAACTCAACTACAAGATTTAACAGAAAACAAGCAAATAAAGAGTGAAAAGTCGCACACAAAATCTAAGGCATGAAAGAAGCCTAGAGAAAAAGGTAAGCTTTTTGTGCATGAGTATGACTATAGTACAAAAACAGATGCAGACTTATTAATCAATCTGATATATCGGTAACTTTCATAACTTTAGAGTTGATTCGGGGCGATTTGGTTGTATGCGGGGAAGGGATTGATTCCTACTGTATATTTTGTAAAAACTTCTCAAAGATTATCAACAGCTAGTAATGATCCATTGAAGGTTCAATACAAAATACCACAAGGTCATATTTGCAAAAATGGTATTTGTATTAAAACTTCTTTCTTACTAGTTAAAAACATAAGTCATCAAATTGTTTTAGGAACCCCTTTCCTAACACAACTTTATCCCTTTCAAATAGATGATAAAGGATTAAAAGCCAAATATAAAAATCAAGAAATCCTTTTTGAATTTATAAGAGGGATGAAGTCGAAAAATAAAAATCAAAAGTTCAAGATTTTATTTCTTTACTTCAACAAAAACAAAAACAAGTAAAATTTCTTAATAAAGAAATTCAATATAAAAGAACTGAAGAAAATTTGCAATCAAAACAGATTCAAGAAAGAATAAAAAATATTCAAAAACAAATAGAAGAAAATCTTTGTTCTTCTATACCAAATGCATTTTGGAATAGAAAACAACATATGGTTTCATTACCATATGAAAAGATTTTAATGAAACAATTCAACAAAAGCAAGACCTATTCAAATGAGTCCAGAACTCCTTGAATATTGCAAAAAAGAGATTAATGATCTCTTAAATAAAAAACTAATAAGACCAAGTCATTCACCATGGAGTTGTGCAGCTTTTATGTCAGCCCGAGGAAATAGAAAGAGGAACTCGGAGTTAGTGATCGATTATAAACCATTGAGAATAAAGTCTACCTTGATGGATTAGGTATCCAATACCTAATAAAGGATTCAAAGGATTTATAATGCAACAATTTTCAAGTACGATTTGAAATCTGGTTTTTAACAGAGTCAAATTAAACGAGAAAACGAGTACAAAAGCTGCATTTACAGTTCCATTTGGACATTATGAATGGAATGTGATGCCGTTTGGCCTCAAAAATGCCCCTTCAGAATTTCAAAATATGATGAATGAAATATTTAATGAATACACTAGATTTTCTATTGTATACATTGATGATGTTCTCATATTCTCAAATTCAATTGAGGAGCATTTCAAACATTTAAAAAATTTCAAAAAATTGTGAGATAATGGTTTGTGTCTACGCAACAAAATCAAATTGTTTCAAACAAATATCATATTTTTAGGATTTGACATATCAGGTCCAAATAAAACCAATACGAGAGCAGAATGAATTTGCTAACAAATTTCTGATGAAATCGAGATAAAACACGAGTTACAAAAGATTTTTAGGTAGCCTTAACTATGTAGGCGAGAGTTTTACTAAACCTGGATTTAAAATTAAACCTCTATTTCAAGGTTGAAGAAAAATCCTTTACCTTGGTATCTGATGAATATACGGGTAGTCAAACAAGTCAAGAATCCGGGTTAAGGAACTTATAGGCTTATCCTTATGGCTTTGTTGAGAGTTCTTTTCATTTGCTTGCCAAATTAAAGTTTGATCTTTGGGAGAAGACAAAAGGCAATTTGGATTGACTACTGAAGTCATTACTTTATAGTATACTCTGTATACTATAAGTATATTTCTGGATCTAGGATCCATGTCATAATTTTGTTTTGGCATTTCCCAATTTTTGATATACTGTTCCCAATCTTCTATGGAAACAGAAAGTTTGTTTTCAAATTGTTGGGTGTTTTCCTGTATTTGTTTAAGTTGTTCATCAATCCTGGATGAACTAGTATTTGAACTAGTACCTACTAATTTTTGATGAAATTTGACATTTATACTTCTACGATAGTGGGATTCTACACTTGGGGGACCACCACCCGGGACCACCACCTCCACCCGGGCTTTACGGTGACCCCGCGGATACAGCGGGGTGACAACGCTAGCGTGAGATACGCAATTATTTTGAAAGGATACAAAAACAAATTTAATCAAAATTTTTGTAAGAACTTGGCTCTGATACCAACTCTAGGCAGGACCTTATAACAAACAATTTGAACATTGAACATACATTAATTAGAACAGTAAATATTAAAAATTTGATCAGAGTAACATGTTTTCAATAGTACGGCGGCGTTGTATTCAAGAGGTTTCCTGTTTAAACTCCACTTTTGTGGGTTCAGGAGGTTTCAAGTTTCTAGCCTGATATACTATTTGAAGTTGGAAATATTTGAATAAACATTCAAATTTGAATAAACATGCAAATAGTATGCAATAATTGAATCAAAATAGAAACAGTAATGAAATTTGAAATGAATTTTTATTGAAATTTGAAACTTACAAACTTTGATGAAAGCTTTGATGAAGAAAGCTTGTAAAGTGAATGAAAGGGATAAAAGGAGAGCTTCTCTCTCTAAACTTATCCTCTCTTTTCTCTCTCAAACTTAGCTTGTTTTCTTAAGGAGACAACCCCTCCTTATATAGGCATATTTGACGGACTTCAACATGTTTGGAATCCGTGGATTTGAAAATAAAATTTTGACGTCCACACAGTGGATCACATGTGAGTTTTGAAAAGTAAGGAATCTTATCCTACTTTTTGTAAATCAATCTGCTTTTTGAGTCAACAAATTGTCTTCTTTTGCAAGTGGAGCTTTTGCTTTTTGAAAGTGGGAGACAAGTAGTCACATCACGTCACTTCTGTCTTCCTCATCGTCTTCTTTGTAGGGTTTTCTTAGATCTTTGTAAGCACACCAGTTGCAGGTCCAGTGCTTCCATTCTTCTTCAAATCTATCTGTTAAAAGGAAGAAGATTTGATCTCTTGGTGGTTTTGAGCCTGTGAGTTCTCTAGAACAAAGCTTTTGAAAATATTGACATTCCCATTACTCAAGGGGAGTGTATGGGAGGCCGTAGCACGTCTTTCATTTTCTTTGGAAGAAAGGTTGTCTTGCTTCTTTGCGTGTCATCTACGAGTCTAAGTCGACGAGGTTTGGAGAGTGTTTACCATTTGCATACTGCTTGGACCTTTTGAGATAAGCCACCGTATCTTGAGAATTTGAAGGAAATGAGTTTTTTTAAATTGGGCCTGGCAAAGGTTGGGACCAAATAGGTACCTTAGCCTTTGAATTTGTAGGCTTCTTTAACTTGGGCTTTTGGGCTTCAGTCCATTTTTTGACAGCATCAAAATTTTGGGCTTGGGATATTTTGAAAGTGGCCCACCATTTAATTTTGAATTCCCTAGCCAAATACTGAGGGAATGGGCTTGGAAATGAACGGTGGGTACAAAAATCCCAAAAAGAATCCAAGGGATCCTTAATTGAGCACAAAAGAAGAGTGAATAGCTATTTCCAGAAGGAAAAAGCTTTTCCCTGGTTGATTTGATAATCAAAACCTTTGCTAATTTGAGGACAGAAAATATTTGGAGTGGCACCAATAAAAGGCCACCATTCCTGAAACCAGTTGGAAAAGTTCTTTGAATTTTTTCATTCCAGTTAAAACCAGGAATGAGAATTTGGCCTGATACAGAAAACATGATACCAAGCATTTTTGTAGTCATAAAAATCAAAGGTTTGAGATCAAAATGTTCAGAAAATCTCTTATGAGTAAAAATGTTTTGACCCCAGTCCTTTTCATTAATGACTTTCAATATTTTACATTTTGAATAGGCAATGTCATTACCCTCAGGGTTCGTAGCGTAAGAGATTTGAACGAACTTCTGTATCTCACGGTATAAATTCGTAGAATCTACGGGTTTTGAGTATTTCGTTGGAAATGAAATACTTATCATTTTGGAAAATCTTTTTGGTTGTAATCTCACCAGAAACTGATATATGATCAGGTTCAAGTATTTGGAGCAATAATCTATTCTCTTTTGTTTGGTATGCAAATTTTTGGGGAGTTTGGAAAGATGGGTTAAGGGTTTTCCCCAGAACTTCAAAACGATTTGAAGTTTGAGGCCTTTCATTGCATAGAGCTTTGGAAGTGGTTTGATTGGATCGACTTTGCTTGCTCATTTCCACTGTAAATTCCCGTGAATCTGGTAAAACATTTGAAGATCCTTTGATAAATTCAATTTCAAAATCAAAAACAGATAAAATAGCTTGCCATCTGGCAAAAATATGTTTTGAAACTAGGTTTTGAACATCTTTTTGCAATATTTCTTTTGCACTTTTGCAATCAACTCTTAAAAGAAATTTTTTGTTAAAAACATCACTTTGAAATTTTTGTATGCATAAAACAATGGTTAAAATTTCTTTTTAGGATTGAATAATTCCAATTGTGGACCACTCAGAGCACGAGAGGTGAAATCTAACAATTGAGGCACATAACACTGAAAATCTTGTTTCAAAATCCACCATATCCTATGTTTGAGGCATCTGTCTCTATTATAGGAAAGGCTTCTGGGTGAAGGATACCTAAACAAGGAAGTTCCTTCACCTGGATTTTGACTCGTTTGACTTCACAGGTATATTCATGGGACAGGTAAGGATTTTCTTCAGCTTTGAAATAGAGGTTTAATTAAAATCCTAAGGTTTGGGTAAAACTCAGCTACATAGTTAAGGCTACCTAAAAACCTTTGTAACTGTGTTTTATCTTTGATTTCATCAGGAAATTTGTTAGCAAATTCAATTGCTCTTTGTATTGGTTTTATTTGACCTTGATAGATATCAAATCCTAAAAATCTTATATTTGTTTGAAACAATTTGATTTTTGTTGCAGAGATAACCAAACCATTATCTCTTACAATTTTTTGAAATTTTTTTAAATGTTTGAAATGCTCCTCAATTGAATTTGAGAATATGAGAGCATCGTGATATTATCTGATAAAATCTAGTGTATTCATTAAATATTTCGTTCATCATATTTTGAAATTCTGAAGGGGCATTTTTGAGGCCAAACGGCATCACATTCCATTCATAATGTCCAAATGGAGCTGCATGCGGTTTGTGCACGTCTTACGGTTTAATTTGGATTGCAAAAACCAGGATTTCCATGTCGAATTTTGAAAAAAATTGTTGCATTATAAATCCTTTGAATTAAATCCTTTTTATTAGGTATTGGATACCTAATCCATTGTGGACTTTATTAAATGGTTTATAATTATCACTAACCTTGGAGTCCACTCGCCTATTTACGAAGCTTTTGGACATAAAGGCTTGCAACCTCCATGGTGAATGGCCCGGGTTTATTAGTTTTTTGTTTAAGAGATCATTAATCTTTTTTTTGCAATATTCAAGGAGTTCTGGACTCATTTGAATAGGTCTTGCTTTTGTTGGAATTTGTTTTTCATTAATCAAAAAATTTAATAAAAAATCTCAAAAACCCATTGAGAACAAACAAAATAAAAACATCATAAAAAAGAAGATATATGTTTTAAGTGTGGACAGAAAGGTCATATAGCTCCAAATTGTAAAAACAAAGTAAATATTTTATCAGATAATGAAGAAGAATATTATTCTGATAATAATACTTCATCTTCTGAAACTAATAAATCTCAAACTACTCCTGAAAAGGAAATTGAAAAAATAGAAAATTGTTTATGTCAAGTAAACATGATAACAGCTGAACAAGAATTATTAATAGAAATGATAGATCAAATTGAAGATAAAGAAGCAAAAACAAAATATATAAGAAAAATTTTAGAACAACAAACTTTAAAACCAAGACCTAAACCAAACTTGTCAAACTCTTACAAAATGAAAGATATATTACAATATCATAAAAAGCAAGAACCGACAACTTTACAAGATTTACAAGCAAAAGTAAAACAAATAAAAGCTCAAATTGAGGAATTAAAACTTTTACAAAACATAGGAGATAGATTAACAAATCTAGAAAATCATGAAAAAATTGAAGAAAGAAGCTAAATGAAGAATTAGAAACTTTTGTACATAGTATGACTATGGTACAAAAACAAGATGGTATACAAAGATAATATTAAAAATCAATCGATTATCGGCTGACTTTCATAACTGATTGATTCGGGGCGGTTGGGTGTATACGGAAGGATTGATCCCTACGCATATTTTTGTAAAAACCTCTCAAAGATTATCAACAGCTAGTAATGATCCATTGAAGGTTCAATACAAAATACCACAAGGTCATATTTGCAAAAATGGTATTTGTATTAAAACTGCTCTTTACTAGTTAAAAACATAAAGTCATCAAATTGTTTTAGGAACCCAACACTCTAACACAACATCCCACTTTCAAATAGATGATAAAGGATTAAAAGCCAAATATAAAAATCAAGAAATCCTTTTTGAATTTATAAGAGGGATAGAAGTCAAAGAAATAAATCAAGTTCAAGATTTTATTTCTTTACTTCAACAAAAACAAAAACAAGTAAAATTTCTTAATAAAGAAATTCAATATAAAAGAACTGAAGAAAATTTGCAATCAAAACCGATTCAGAAAAAATAAAATATTCAAAAACAAATAGAAAGAAAATCTTTGTTCTTCTACTTTTAAATGCATTTGAATAGAAAACAACATATGGTTTCATTACCATATGAAAAAGATTTTAATGAAAAACAAATTCCAACAAAAGCAAGACCTATTCAAATGAGTCCAGAACTCCTTGAATATTGCAAAAAAGAGATTAATGATCTCTTAAACAAAAAACTAATAAGACCCCGGTCTTTGCATGGAGTTGTGCGGCTTTTATGTCCAAAAAGATTCGAAATAGAAAGAGGAACTCGAGGTTAGTGATCAGTATAAACCATTGAATAAAGTCACGCAATGGATTAGGTATCCAATACCTAATAAAAGGATTTAATTCAAAGGATTTATAATGCAACAATTTTCAAAATTCGATATGAAATGCGGTTTTGGCAAATTCAAATTAAACCGAGAAGACGGTACAAAAAGCTGCATTTACGATTCATTTGGACATTATGAATGGAATGTGATCTTAGTTTGGCCTCAAAATGCCGCCCCGAGAATTTCAAAATATGATGAATGAAATATTTAATGAATACACTAGATTTTCTATTGTATACATTGATGATGTTCTCATATTCTCAAATTCAATTGAGGAGCATTTCAAACATTTAAAAAAAATTCAAAAAATTGTAAGAGATAATGGTTTTGACGGCTCCTGCGCAAAAATCAAATTGTTTCAAACAAATATTAGATTTTTAGGATTTGATATCTATCAGGTCGAAATAAGCTAATACAAAGGAGCAATTGAATTTGCTAACAAATTTCTGATGAAATCAAAAGATAAAACAAGTTATAAAGGTTTTAGGTAGCCTTAACTGTAATATTTTACCCAAACCTTAGGATTTTAATTAAACCTCTATTTCAAAGGTTGAAGAAAAATCCTTTACCTTGGTCTGATGAATATACCCAGGTAGTCAAACGAGTCAAAATCCAGGTGAAGGAACTTCCTTGTTTAGGTATCCTTCACCCAGAAGCCTTTCCTATAATAGAGACAGATGCCTCAAACATAGGATATGGTGGGATTTTGAAACAAGATTTTTCAAGAAAATTGTTAGATTTCACTACGGTGGTTGGAGTGGTCCTGGTGAATTATTCAGGGTTAAAAAGAAATTTAGCCATTGTTTTATACATACAAAAATTTCAAAGTGATGTTTTTAACAAAAAATTTCTTTTAAGAGTTGATTGCAAAAGTGCAAAAGAAATATTGCAAAAAGATGTTCAAAACCTAGTTTCAAAACAGATTTTTGCTAGATGGCAAGCTATTTTATCTGTTTTTGATTTTGAAATTGAATTTATCAAAGTGTTGACCGGACCAAAACACATGTACAAATTTATAACACTATTGCCAAAAGACTATTGTCTAATCCCCGGCAACGGCACCATAAAACTTGTTAACCTTCAGTCATGTATGCAAGGTTATGACACTATTACCAAAGGACATTAACTAATCCCCGGCAACGGCGCCATAAAACTTGTTGACTTTCTACTGTATAAACCAAAAATCTCTTAGAGTAAATCATTTTCAATTTTGGTTTTGGCCTAATATCTGCAAGTCTGCAGTCGACAAGTAATAAAATGGATATAAGTCCGAGATATCGATCAGAGATCTCGAATTCTAGATCATTTATACACATTTACTCGAAACCATACTATTTGGACTATAACATGACATTGTGATCCAGCTTAAGAAGCTGTAAAATATACAAGTATAAGGAAAAAGAATGAACAATCAAATAAATTGGAATCTAAAGAATAAAGAATAATGAATAGTTAAGAAAATAAATGAAGCGAATAGTTATCTTTTAGAGGACACATCAAGAACAACGCTATTGTGAAGTATCAATTCCACATGTAGTTAACAACGATAAAATTGCTTGTGTATTTCGGGTTTAAAATCTGTCAAGCGTTTAGCGATGCCGGTGGATCTCTCCACACTCCACAGTTCATTATCTAATTTCCATGATTCTTTCGAAGACAGGGAATTAGATGACTACTTTTAATAGGGATTTCCTTAATCTGGGTATTTTTCTTTTGCAATACTTCATACCCATTTTATGGATTGTAAACCTTAGCTCCCAAGTTATCGGTCAAGCAAGGATATACAGCACGCGGATTGCTCTTCTCTAAATTAGAATAGATCACCCTCTCCTTGATTAGATCTCGGCTAACACGGGATTGGCTTCACTATTCGGGTGGGGTGAGCTATATGATTTTTAAAATTGATAACTCATTCAACTCATTCTTGATTTCAAGTGAAGAGGATTTATCTAGAAATGAAACTAGCTCATTAGATCTCTAATAGCATGGGTTAATATACCTTCAAAGAAATGTTCATAACTCTTGGAATGCCTTCTACGCCATCACTCGAGAGGACATATGAAATCGAGCAATGAAACAAATCTTAAACGGGTATAAAGAGCGTATATTCAGATCAAAAGCAATAAACATAACCAGAAGTAAATTCATGGCGAAATTCTGAGTTTGCTAGAAACAACTACAGGGGAAGATAAATTCGAGCTATAGCATTCACTTAATGGCGGTTTCTCAGTCTTGAATTACACACTACGACATTCCTCGATCATAAGAACAGCATTGCAATTTGAAGCGGAAAAGTCGAATTCGAAATTTGTGCGGAGCTTCAAACATTCAGTGGTAATTTGAAAAGAATGAGATTACGCATTAGGCTTACGCTCAAAAGCGATAACATCGGATCCAGAAAATAAAACAAAATAAAAAGAAAAGATGAAAATAATCTGTCTATACTTGACGAGCTTGAGAAAAAGAAAATAAAAGAAAATAAAAGAAAAGAAAAGAAAGAAAAATAAAATGAAGCCGGTACCCGGATCTTTTCATACTTGCTTAAGCCCCTTGCCTCAGACCTTCTTTTTCTCTGGTACAGCTACCATTTATAGGGTTTCTCGGTTGGGCCCTAATTCAATGCATTCTTTGTGGATTTCCAGGGTGGCCCATGTTAACGTTGGTCGCGACCTCAAATCCGCTGTCATGACGATAGTTAGTTGGCACTTGTTGCAACATTTATCAATAAGTCATGACATTCCTTTGTTTTCACGAAGGCATCTTATGTCGCGACAAAGGAATCAATGTGTGACATCATCATCTCGCGACATGTCGATCTTCGCCGGCGACATCAACT
Organism: Tetrastigma voinierianum; assembly: GCA_016808115.1. Taxonomy (NCBI): domain Eukaryota; kingdom Viridiplantae; phylum Streptophyta; class Magnoliopsida; order Vitales; family Vitaceae; genus Tetrastigma; species Tetrastigma voinierianum. The sequence continues at coordinate 4,155,624 of JAEQBH010000911.1, read as the reverse complement.
AAGTCTCTGCGACTTTGAAGCGTTGCGACCACGTGTCGGCGACATCAATCCCTTGTCGCGACATCAGCTCATGTCTTTGCAGCTTTCAACTGATGGTTCCTGATGTCGCGACATCAATCTCTTGTCGCGACATCAACTTAAGGAACTGCAACTTTGAACTGGTGTCTTCTTATGTCGCGACATCACTTTATGCCTGCGAGCTGCGTTAGTTCACGATGTCGCGACATCAATCCTTGTCGTGACATCGGCTAAATGTCTTTACGGCTTTCAAGCGATGGTTCTGATGTCGCGACATCAATCTTTGTCGACATCAACTTAAGGAGCGCAACGCTGGCCCGAGCGCGCGTCTCATGTCGCGACGGTAATCTCTTGTTGCGACATCAGCCTGTCTACGGAGGCTTCAGCGGTTGCTTTTGGTGTCTCGACATGGAGTCTGTCGCAGCGGCTTAGAAGTCTAGCGGTTTCATCTCTTCAAACTGTCATAGCTTCAAAGTAGCTACTCTTGTCAGCGACCTCCATCCCTTGTGGCGACATCAACCTTTATCAGCGACATCCGCGATGTTGTCGGCGACATCATTCTGCGGTTAGTCCTCGGTACCTAACTTTGTGATCCTGTCGCGACGCATCAAATTTCTTCCAATTTCACGATGTGGCGATATCATAAGCTGGCTTCCGTGCAAGTCCAAAAGCGCAACATTAGTTAACCGGTTGCTTTCATTTACGCTACGCCATTTTTGCATTTTACTCCACCAATTGCTGCATTTTTCCTCTTTGCTTTTCTTCTTTCTTTCACACTCCACGCTAATAACAAATTGGTGAGTTTCTTCATATTTCTGCATATTAATTATTCCTTTTCAGATGAAAATCAAACAGAAAAATGGATTAAAACTAGATGACTTTTAAGCTCATCACAAAGGATCTTCAAATGTTTTACCAAATTTCCTTTCACGGGAATTTTTACAGGGAAAATGAGCAAGCAAAAGCCAGATCCAATCAAACCTACTTCCAAATCCTCTTATGCAATGAAAAGGCCTCAAACTTCAAATCGTTTCGAAGTTCTGAGGAAAACCCTTAACCCATCTTTCCAAACTCCCCAAAAATTTGCATACCAAACAAAAGAGAATAGATTATTGCTCCAAATTCTTGAACCTGATCATATATCAGTTTCTGGTGAGATTACAACCAAAAAGATTTTCCAAAATGATAAGTATTTCATTTCCAACGAAATACTCAAAACCCGTGGAATTCTGGTATACTCGTAGATACGGTCTGATTCAAATCTCTCATGTCATGAACCACGAGGGTAATGACATTGCTTATCAAATGCAAAATTTTTGAAAGTCTTAAATGAGAAAAGTTGGGATCAAAATATTTATACCCGCTAAAGATTTACGAACACTTTGATCCTCAAACCTTTGATTTTTTGTTACTACAAAAATGCTTGGTACCATACTTTTTGTATCAAGCCAAATTCTCATTCCTGGTTTTTGCGGAATGAAAAAATTGAACTTTCCAAAGCGGTTTCGAGAATGGTGGCTTTTATGGGTGCCACTCGAAATATTTTAATCTGAGAATTAGCAAGGTTTTGATTACTTCAAATCAAACTGTGAAAGCTTTTTCCCTTCTGGAAATAGCTATTCACTCTTCTTTTGTGCTCAATTAAGGATCCCTTGGATTCTTTGTTGGGATTTTTGTACCCACCGTTCATATCCAAGCCCATTCCCTCAGTATTTGGCTAGGGAATTCAAAATTAAATGGTGGGCCGCTTTCAAAATATCCCAAGCCCAAAATTTTGATGTTGTCAAAGAATGGACTGAAGCCCAAAAGCCCAAGTTAAAGAAGCCTACAAATTCAAAGGCTAAGGTACCCATTTGGTCTCAACCTTTGCCAGGCCCAATTACAAGAAACTCATTTCCTTCAAATACAGCATACAGGGCTTATCTCAAAAAGTCCAAGCGGCGGCGAGAAACACTTTCCAAGCTGTTTGAATCGGACTTTCGGATGAGGATGACACGACAAGCGGCTTCTTCTTCCGGCCAAAGCGGGTATGTGCTTTATGGCCTCGTTCACTCCCCTTAAGTAACGAGAATGTCAACATCTTCAAAAGCCTTTGTTCCAGAGAACTCACAGGCTCAAAACCACCAAGAGATCAAATCTTCTTCCTTTCAACTAATAGATTTGAAGAAGAATGGAAGCACTGGACCTGCAACTGGTGTGCTTACAAAGATCTAAGAAAACACTACTATGAAGATGATGAAGAAGACAGAAGTGACGTGATGTGACTACTTGTCTCCCACTTTAGCCAAGCTAAACTGCGAAAAAAGACAATGTGATGACTCAAAAAAGCGGTGCTTTTCAAAAAGTGAGATAAGATTCACTTACTTTTTCAAAGCTTCATATGTGATGCATTTGTATGGACGTCAAAATTTTATTTTCAAATCCACAGATTCCAAAAATGTTGAAGTCCGTCAAATATGCCTATATAAGGAGGGGTTTTCTCCTTAAGAAAACAAGCTAAGTTTGAGAGAGAAAGAGAGGATAAGTTTAGAGAGAGAAGCTCTCCTTTTATCCCGCTCATTCACTGTACAAGCTTTCTTCATCAAAGCTTTCATCAAAGTTTGTAAGTTTCAAATTTCAATAAAAATTCATTTCAAATTTCATTACTTGTTTCTATTTTTGATTCAGTGTGCATACTATTTGCATGTTTATTCCAGGGTGAATGTTTGATATTTCCAACTTCAAATAGTATATCGGGCTAGAAACTTGAAACCTCTGAACCTGAAGTGGAGTTTAAACAGGAAACCTCTTGAATACAACGCCGCCGTACTATTGAAAACATGTTACTCTGATCAAATTTTTAATATTTACTGTTCAAATTAATATATGTTCAAATGAACTAAGAATTGTTTTTGTTTCAAGGGATCTTTCTCTGGGTGCAGTTGTCAGGAGCCGGGATTGCACAAATTGAGTCAGTACTGCATTGCATCTTTCAAAAATATTTATATGGATTGATTAGTGGTTTTGTTTTTGAGCCAAAGTGCTCTGGGTTTAGATGGAAATAAAAACTTCTGTGGAGGTGGACAGTTGAGAGTGGGTGGGTATAAGGTGTGAGATCACGTTAGTGGAAGGGACAGAAGATGTCAATTTTAATCAGAAAGGACAGAAGTTTTTCAGTTAAATCTTGATTAATGGGATGAATGAACATGACTTTGGGCATAAATCTGGGAGCTTTTGCAGGTGAGGAGTTTGAAACTTATGACATGATGGGATGTATCAAATAGATGCTAAACAAATATTAAGGAATTGTACAAAATAGAACCTTGGGTTCAAAAGATTATAGAATAAATTTCTGAAAATACTCATTCAATAGGATGCCGAAGCCGAGACTATTGAACTACGAATCCCGAGGGATCTGGAGCAAATTCAAAGAAGAAAATTCCAAAATCCTTCATAGAAGCTATCAGTAGCGATAAGCCATACTTGGTTGGGGTTAGACAAACCTATATGTACATATGCCTTCGTGTTTAGGAACATAACCAATTCCAAGACTCTCTTTAGGATTAATGCAAGCAAAAACCATCCGCTTTGAATAGGTGTATTTTACTTGTTATCGAAATCTAAGTTAGGCGTATGAATGATAGAGCATTCATAAAGCTTTAACTTTAAATATTCAAACTCAAAACTATAACATGGATCACAGATCCGAAATATACTTATAGTATACAGTATACTATAAGTAATGACTTCGATGATCAATCAAATTGCCTTTTGTCTGCTCCCGAGATCAAACTTTAATTTGGCAAGCAAATGAAAAGAACTCAACAGTCATAATTCCAAAACCAATTCCTTGGGAATGTTTAACACAATCCAATGAATGGAATTTCAAACAACTCTTAGCCCCAAAACCTATAGAACAACCAAAACTTCTTTCCATAACAGAAGATGGACAAGGAAATGTTCAAATAAATTTTGAACCAAAAACTAACAAAATCATACTACCTTAAGGTCTTCTAATTATATATTTAGAAATTAGAATACTTCGAGAAGATCAAATGTTCGGTCAATTTAAATCTATGAAGAAGTGAACTATTCCTCTACTATTCCAGATTTAAAATATACAAGGACTGAACCAAACATTCAAAATTCTCCAGATAGGTCTCCCACATATTCTCAAATGGTGTCACCAAATGATGAGCTTGCACAGCTCATGATGATGACAGCGGAGAATGTGTTTGAAATAGACAAAGAATATTTAAGAAATGAAGCAAAATCGGAAGAACATACTGAAAAAAGCAAATGGTTTTTCTCAAAATTATCCAAAGAAGTAAAGAAAAATTTAGAGATCCAATGGTATCAGAAAGCATGGAAGCAATGGAAATGAATATTCATTGGCATCTTTGATATTTATCTTATAAATGTCGAATAAAATATCGCTTTGCAAAAATCAATATGTTAAAAGGAATGGAAGTCCAAATACTACTTGAGACAAGAAGATGAGTATCCACATCTCCTTTGGAAGAAATAAAAATCAAGGCTCAAGGTATAGAAATTGTTGCCTCACCTTTCAAACACATGCTTCAAATGAAGATAATAGAGAAACACAAAACTAAAAAGATATTAAAGGAATTCAACAACAAAATAATTTTACAAATCAAATATTAGGAACAATTTCCTCTCAATTAAACAGAATTGAAGGAAAATGGTTACTAATAATTACAAACCTGAAAAAGAAGAAAAAGATAACAAATCTGAAAATACCTTTTTCAAACCAATGAAACCCCTAAAATTAGGAGGAAACAAAAATGATGAATTAATAAGAATATTAACTCAAAGGTTAAGTTCAATGGAAACCAAAGATCCTTCTTCTTCAAAAGATCAAGTAAATTTTCTAAGTGGTTTCAGAAAGCAGAATTTGCATGCGTTTGAAACACTCATACAAAATTTAGATACTTCTGAAAAGGAAGAAGATCAAATAAACAAGTTAAAAACTTGGCATCAAAAATAAAAAAAAATTTATCAAAGACCAACTCCTCCAGATTTACAATTTAAGGAAAGACAAACAAAACAAAATGATTCTGATAATAGTGACATCTATTCTTGGAATATAGATGGTTTATCAGAACATGAAATCTTGGTTGTCCTTCGTCAAATGCAAATGGCAGGAACTGCTTATTTGTTGGAAGGAGATGATCATAATCTTGTGCGGGTTAATCTAACGGGTTTCTTGGCACGTGGAGCACAGTGGGAAAATTTTCTAACTGATCAAGAAAAATTTCTCGTCAGTAATAGCTATAATGAAGATGGATATCAAGATGCTGTCCTAAGACTCTTGTATGCTATTACAAAACATTTCATAGGTGATCCAAATGTCTTTGCAGAAAGAAATTATGAAATTTTACAAAATTTAAGATGTAGGACACTCAGTGATTTCAAATGGTATCATGATGTGTTCTTAGCCAAATTAATGACCAGAATAGATGCAAGAGCATCTTTTTGGAAAGAAAAATTCCTTTATGGACTTCCAAGGGCATTAACTGAAAAGGTTCAGGAATCCCTTCGTGAAAGACATAATGGAACAATTCCTTATGAAGATCTTACTTATGGAGATCTCATAAGTGAAGTCAAAAAAGAAGGTCTTAAGTTATGTACCCAACTTAAGGCTTCAATGTCCCAGTAAAAAGATGCAAAACTACAGAAAAGACTTAGGATCTTTTTGCTCTCAATATGGCATTCAAATGCCAATTCCACCCTCTCAATTTTCCAAAAAATCAAAACCTTATAGGGAATTACCTTATAGAAATTTAAAAAATTTAAAAAATTTAATAAAAAATCTCAAAAACCCACTGAGAACAAACAAAATAAAAAACATCATAAAAAAGAAGTTAGATGTTTTAAGTGTGGACAGAAAGGTCATATAGCTCCAAATTGTAAAAACAAAGTAAATATTTTATCAGATAATGAAGAAGAATATTATTATGATAATAATACTTCATCTTCTGAAACTGATAAATCTCAAACTACTCGTGAAAAGGAAATTGAAAAATAGAAAATTGTTTATGTCAAGTAAACATGATAACAACTGAACAAGAATTATTAATAGAAATGATAGATCAAATTGAAGATAAAGAAGCAAAAACAAAATATATAAGAAAAATTTTAGAACAACAAACTTTAAAACCAAGACCTAAACCAAACTTGTCAAATTCTTACAAAATGAAAGATATATTACAATATCATAAAAAACAAGAACCAGCAACTTTACAAGATTTACAACAAGAGGTAAAACAAATAAAAGCTCAAATTGAGGAATTAAAACTTTTTACACAAAACATAGGAGATAGATTAACAAATCTAGAAAATCATGAAAAAATTGAAGAAACAAATGAAGAATTAGAAACTTTTGTACATAGTATGACTATAATACAAAAACAAAGATGGTATACAAAGATATTATTAAAAAATCAATCGATTATCGGGCAACTTTCATAGCTTTTGATTGATTCGGGCTGATTTAGTGTATACGTGAAAGTTGATTCAGTATATTTTGTAAAAACCTCTCAAAGATTATCAGCGGTAGTAATGTCAGGTGAAGGTTCAATACAAAAATCGCAGCAAAGGTCGTATTCTGAAATGAATATTTATAGTATGACCGTCATACGTCTTGGGTAAAAAACATATTTGGCATGGATCTAGAATTATTAACAGCCATTAATTTCCAAATCTACAAGGGATGAAATCAAAGAAAGGATAGGGTTGAAGATGAATCTTTCCTTCCCCTAAAGTGTGTACTACCAAACACTTGTCAAATTTTAGGACTCTATTTACTTATATATATAGAGCATAAATGAATAATTGGACTTTGGTCAAATGGATTTACCAAAGCAAGGGGAAATATAGAACCATGGGCCCATAACTAGTTAATGTTAAACCATCCCATAAATAACTCATAATTAACATGCACAATTATACAATTAAAATTGTAATATGATTATACTTAGTTCATAATTAATAAATTAATCTAACATGAGACACATTGCATTTAAGCTCTCAACTCTTAAATCTCTTGCTCATTAACTCTCATCTTTAATTCTTGGTGCATTTACTCATCATTTGCATACGTTAGAGTGTACCTTCGTTTTTATCGTAACTTGTGTTGTATTTGTTTAATTTTGTAAGCTAATGGGTGTTTTGAATGATTATGAGTGAAAGATTCAAGTGTGAATAACTTGAAGATATTGTAAAAGAGCTCATTTGAGTCAAAATCTAATTGTACAAAGAAGAAGCTCGGATATAGTGGAATCCTTTATGGATTGAAGCTTGAAAAGAAGTGAACATAAGTAAGGGTGTGTCGAATCATTATAAATTCGAAACTTGCATTTACTCTCTGTATCTCTCTTTATTTATTGTTGCTTTTGAGTTATATTAAAATTTTTATTGATTTTGCAATAAGTTTTTGAAAAATCGATTTACCCTCTCTTGGAATAATTGCTAAGTCACATAACCAATATGCCAAAAATAAGATTTTGTATAAAGAATGGTATATTTCATATTTTTTTTAGCAAATTAACATACCTTAGTGGAAAAACAAAAACAAAGAAAGATCTCTTAGCAAGTAAGAAAATATAAGAACTCATTGTTCTGTACTCATAACAATTTTTTTTTTTGTCAATGAGATGTTTTAAGCGAATTCGTTCACACACGAAATATACCTTTAAATCATACCATATCCAGTTTAATCCATATACAAGTTGAAAGGGACTACAATGACGATAAAACTCTACCACAAAACACGATCGTATTTCCAGAGCTTAAACTCGAGATCATTGGTTAAGTTTAAAGACACTCTAACTATCTCATCTACATGTTTGATAGTTATGTATTTCTTCTTTTCATTTAGTTTTTGCTACAACTTTTATATTACAAACCTAAATAAAAGAATGAATGAGAAGTTAGGGCTTCTAATATGCAACACCATTGTTTGGGTTCAATATGAGGCTGAGGTGCGTTTGATTTAATTTTAGATTTATTCCCCACCAGCTTTTGAATCGTTAAACCGCTTTTGTGTTATCTAAAGTGACGAGCAATTTTATCTATCTTTTTATATATTTCACACCAAATTATGCAATATTTAACCCCAGGACTGGTCCCGTAAGCCCTCGGACATAATTCTCTCCAAAATTGAAGTCTCAAGCCCTCCACTTGCGAAAGCTGCTATATGATTTTTCTTTGCCTGTGGCAACATTTGTATCGCCCCCGTCTTCCTCCTGTCTCTCTCCTCTCTACAAAATCCATAAGCCATGATCGTGAATAAGAAGATGATGATTGTTGCAGTAGCAGGGGTGATTCTGAATCTAGGGTTTCTACTGGGCGGCGTTCAATCCGTTCGATTTGACCTCCAATCAGGCCACACCAAATGCATTGCCGAAGACATCAAGGCCAATTCCATGACCGTTGGCAAGTACTCTATCGTCAACCCTAACGACGGCTACCCTATTCCCGATACCCATAAAGTCACTGTTCGGGTGCGCTACTTCTTCCTTCTTCCTAATCCATCTCCCAAATTTAGTCTTCTCTCTAATTCTGCTTCGTTCTCTTTCTAGGTGACTTCTGCCTATGGCAATAGCTATCATTATGCGGATCATGTTGATTCTGGCCAGTTTTCTTTTGCAGCGGCCGAAGCCGGAGACTATATGGCTTGTTTCTGGGTCATGGATCACAAGCCGCCCGTGATGTTGACGATTGATTTTGATTGGAAAACGGGTGTGGCCGCGAAGGACTGGTCCAAGGTTGCCAAGAAAGGCCATGTCGATGTAAGTTTTTCTCACTCTTCGGATTGCGTTTCTGTGAAACGTTGCCTCTTTTTTCTGCTTGTATATGCCAAAGAACTGCGAATTGAGCAATTTTTTCTTAATATATTCATAAAAAGGTCGGTCGTCTTCTAGGATTCTGAATAATATGATGAACTGGCCTTATAACGTTTTCACGACATGCAAATTGGGAACTGGATTAGGCGTATTAGAATTTTATTTATCGGGACCAATCCTTGCGTAGTTATAATGCAAGCATTGGTTATGGCTCTAGCTTTTGACAATTGAAAGCCAGGTTTGGGACTGCTTGGAGTTTATTATAATGGCCTTCATAAATTAGGAACGTGATTTTCTCAAAGAGAAAAAATGAAAAATAAAAAGAAGAAGAATAGAAGGAGTATCCATCCATGACGCGGAAATTGCTTTGTTAAATAAACATAAAAAAATGTTTGAAAATAGACTTTATTCTTGACGAGATGGTCCAGTGAAGTTCAGTTAATCCCTTTGTTTTTTTTTTTATCTTTTAATACCTAATGTGCAGCTAGATGGGAGCCGAATAGACTGTAAATCTATCTAAGTTTCATGGAAGCTTGGGAGATGTAGTGGATGTTATCTTGGAGCTTTTTTTTAGTGCAAAAAGCTTGAATCCCATGGTTTAGACTCAAGCATTTCATAGATATTTGCATAGTCAGAGTTTGTGTTTCTAAGTGGATGTTATCTGAGATGGGTTATATCACCAAAAGAGAGGAGTCCTTTCTTGGATGAGGATATTTGAGGTCACACACTTTTTCAATAATAATTTCCTGTACATCAGGGTTACATGGAACTTTAGGGAACAGGAGGACAAGATGAGGAAGGTAATCAGTCCCATAATCAAGTAGGCTAATGTTTTAGAAGAGTTCAAGCATTAACATAAGTGGTATCACTTGATAAATATCATGGTTAAATTTATTACTTGTCAGTTCCCTATGTACCTTTCGGCAGCTGGGGGGCTCTTTTGTTCTGGTTTCAATATATCTTGTCTTTTACCCATCAAAAAAAAGTAAAATAAAATAAAATTTATTGCTTGTCAACTTTGGAGGACAAAAAGACATTGGAGGCAAGTTTGCATTCAACGATTGTTTCTTCCATCTTATCTTAGAATGAGTCTACTTGCTCATATAAAGCTTTGTAGTAGTTGCAATATAATCATCTTATTCCTATGCATATAGAAGTACATATGGATATTGGAATCTAACACCTATACAAATAACCTTGCTCCCTCCTTGTCCACCTCCTCCACATGTGTTAAGTCTTTACAACTTTATCTAAGGGCTACAGGTGATGTGGAAAAGGGCTTGCTTGGTTGAAATGTCAGTATTTCCCAAAAGGTGGAAGGTATACTTCTATTCAAAGTACCTTATCTAGCTTACTGATTTATTACAGGTCTCTTTATCAACTCAAAGAGGGTTGTGACTAGTTTAGAAATGATATGGAGGCATAGTTGTGAAAGGTGCGCTTAAGGCGCGCCTAGGCTCAAGGCACAACCACTTCCTAGCTATAGCGCCTCGCCTTCCAAGACATGTGCCTTACTGAAGAGGTGCGCCTTATATTCTATAGTTTCTTTTTAAAACACATTTATTCTCAAAATTTGTAATTATATATTGAAATTTATATAATTTTATTCATTTTTTTCATCGAAATTTCTTTAAATATTAGGAATATTTATTTTTTTATCAATAGAATCATACTTTGAATCATATTTTATAACATTTATTTGCATCCAAAGTCACATTTCTCTTTACAAAAGCCCACGCCTTAAGTGCACCTTGCGCCTTTTAAAACTATGTATGGAGGGATTTCCTTTAGGGAGGGGAAGTTTTGGTTACAAGCCTCATCTTTTGAGCTGGTAAGTTGTTTTCTTGGAGAAAGAAAAAGGGAGGTTGGGTATTAGACACATTTCAACCTTCAATAAGGCCCTTTTGGGAGAGTGCTCTTGGAGGTTTGCAACTGAAAGGGATCCCATTTGGAAGCGGGTAATTTTGGTTAAGTATAGGCAAGAGGATGAGAAGTTGGTGCACGAAAGGTGTGAGAGAGTGGTGGGGGTTTGAAAAGGTAATAAAAAATGTTTGGGAGGCTATAAAAGTAAATATTTGCTTAGGTATTTGCTTATTTAAATCATAGGTTTATTAAACAGTTACACGATTAGGAGTTGAAAGTTGACAATTTCTTTGGAAGACTGCAAGATCATTCTCTCTTGATGGATTTTGAGGATATTCTAATGTGGGTGGATACAGATAATTCTCTTGTTACAATCAAGTAATTCTATTCATCCTTAATAAGGAGCAGATCCATTCCTTTATTTGCATAATTTGGAACTTCAAGGCTTCCTATCAAAGTTAGTTTCTTTGCTTGGGACGCCTCTTAGATATGGATTTTAACTTAAGATCCGCGGCCCCCCACCCCTCCTTCCCCCCACCAAAAAAAAAGCCCCAAGTAGATGCTATATGTGCAAACAAGAAGAGGAAACGTGTGATCATATTCTTCTCCATTGCCTGAAAGCTTGTGCTTTATGGCAGCTGATTTTTGCGTTATTTGATGTACGGTAAGTGATGCATTCTTTGGAAAAATGATTGCTCTTGAGTTAGGGATGCTCCTTTGTTGGTACACAAAAAGAAAAAGGCTTAGAAAGTTACTCCTCTTTGTCTCTTTAGGACCAGTTAGATGGAGAGAAATTTAGACCAAATGTTTAGAATTTTCTTTTTTAATTATATCTATTTTGGGATTGGGTTAGATTGTACATTGGGAAGGACTCTTTGTTGATGCTAGACTTTGTGGATTGGTTAAGTTCTTCTTAGGGCACGCTTGCTGGCTTTTTTTGTGTTCGCACCTTTCTTTTTTGCATTGTCTTTGTATATACTGTGCATACTTTTTATTTATAATAAAATTGTCTTTACCTATCAAAAGAAACAGTTGAAAAGGTCAAAATATGATATAACATCTTTGTATCAAACTATCTATGGCTTTTCATCCATGTGTGTATATGCCAAAAATTTTAATATCTAAATAAAGATGTCATTTTTTTTTTCTCATTATTATTAGTTTTTTGAAATGACATAAAAAAGATTGGAATTCCAACAAAGCCCTTAATTTTTGGTTTATTTCCCTTGCATTTTTTATGCCGACCATGCCAATATAAACATGCCATTAATCTTGTGAATGGCATTCTAATTCCCTATTTCTCCTCTTTACTAAGTTGCTCTGTGGCTTATTGGAATTTTGAAAAAGTAAGGAGAAGTACTGGTTTCATGTATCTCACTACCTTCCATGCAGAAAATATCTATGCATTCTCTTATTAACTGCACATCACATGCACCTTTTGTTTGGTTAGTATTCTTTCTGTGTTCTTGGGGTGTCACTATACCAGTTTGTGGATTGTTTCTTTTGTAAATATAGACAGATTACAACTTTGCTCTTTGGACTTTGTTTTGTCAAACAGATAAATTTCTTATTTACTCTTTAGGCATTCTATATCATGTGATTTCTCCTGAAAACTGAAGTTCATTTGATGGCTCCTTTTTCTGTTTTTAATGGTGATTTGCCAACTGCCCGAGGAGGTTGTTGACCTGAAAGTTGATATCACAGGTTTAATAATGAAGCCAAACTAGTTCTGCGATTTCAATGTTTATCTTGATCTTAATTCTATCTAGTAGTCCGATGGTGTTGCTATGGATTGACATAACCTTCTACAGTTTTAATGATTATATTCTCAGAAAGTTACATTGAATTATACCATAGTGTTCTGACCTCATGTTGTTGATTGTACAATGTTGCAAATACTATAATCAAATTATGTAATGAATATCATGCTGGATTATGTCTTTATAATAACCAGGTGATGGAATTAGAGCTGAAGAAGTTGTATGACACTGTCACATCAATTCACGAAGAAATGTATTATCTACGAGAAAGGCAAGGAAAACATTTCCACTCTCTTAAACAATTTAATGAGACCAAGGGCATGTTTGGTTAACTATTTTCAAAATAGTTTTTAATGTTTTGTAGAACAAAACTTCGTCTGAAAATCTGAAATGTTTTTAGCCTGTTTTTAATAATTTTAAATATGTTTTAAAAATTATTTTTATGTATAATATTTCATTCTTAATTATTCTATATGTTTGTATAATTATTTTACAAGACAACCCTCAAAAAACAAGTAAAATAACTAAAAAATCTTATGTGAAAATAATCTAATCTTAAGGACAGAAAACAGAAAATATGCGGTTGTCAAATTTGTTACCTTGTTTTTCATTTTGAAAAACAAAAAACTAACTGCAGAAGAGAACTAAACTTTTCCTAAACTTTTTTTTTGAGGAATATACGTATGTATATTTGTAAGCTTTTTTAGAACAGAATCAGGAACATATTTTGTTGTGCTCATATTTATTTATTGTTTTACTCTCAAGTTTTGTTTTTATTTTCTCTATCCCGTTCCCATCCACACTTTTTGAGGTTGGAGCTCTAAAGCATCCATTATTTTCTAATATCATTTACAACGCATTTGTTCAATGTTTTTATTTTCCAGGGAAGAAGAAATGCAGGAGCTTAACCGAGCAACAAACTCAAGAATGGCATGGTTGAGTTTTCTTTCGCTGTTTGTTTGCTTGTCAGTGGCGGGCTTGCAACTATGGCACTTGAAAAACTTTTTTGAGAGGAAGAAACTACTGTAGTGCACTTCCAGACAAGTTTTTGTAACTTTTTACCCCTTGATTTTGTAAAATCTTTCAATAATTCAAAAGGAAAAAATTATTTGATCAAGACAACAGATAAATTGTGAGTGGATCATGACATAGATTGCATTACAGATTTTCAGAAAATGTGTTTTAAGGACAGTTCTCCCAGGTTTTTCTCTTGAATGTGGTGTGAAGTTATTAAAAATATCATTACCAAGAACAAGTGCCAAGAAAATTAATATAAAGCTATAATTTTGGGGTAAATTTTGTATAATTATTTATCACATCTTTTATCTTATTTTTGGTGGAGAAAATTTTAAGTGCAAATAGAATTTTCATGTACCGAAAATATTATTTTACATTGCTTACATTTGGTATTAAAGCAGAATGACTAAAGAAGCAGTCAACCAACAATACCAATAATAATATGGATCAATTTTAGTTCGCTAAGTTGGATGAAAAAAGTAATAGTTGTGAATTCTAGAGGATCTAGATACAATTAGTATTTGAGTACTAACAGGTCAAGCACAACTCACAAGCACAAAAACGACAATTGAATGATTTCAAAAATGCAAATTTTGAAAGCTTCTAATTACATCTATTAGTAAAAAAAAAATCATCTATTTTTTGAGAAGATTACAAATACAATCATGGTAGGGGCATGGGACATTCTTATAATTGCATACGAATAGGTAGATTAAGCGTAGAAGGTTCCATTATGAACTTTGAGAAGACGATTTGAATGTGTGGATAGAGATAGAACATTTCTTTTGGCTCCGTTTAGAACTCGGAAAGTAGAAAAATGATTTTATAATGTTTGGTTTTATCGTGAAAAATATAAAAGAAAATAAAATATAATCAAAATTCTTCAAAATTTTACATATTTTTAAATTTTTTAGCCATTGTTTAATAGAGATAAACAAATAAAATGAGTTTGAATAAACAATAAAACTAATTTTTAAAGTTTAAATCTATTTTTTAATTTCTTCCAAAATTTCTTTCCTTCTGTTTTTCATTTCTATTTTCCTTTCAATTTTCTTTTCTTAGTACACTTCTCGGGTTCAAAACAAAGCCTTTTATTATTTTGCCAGATATCAGCAATTGTCAATTGATGAAATCTAATGGCAAAAAACATTTCAGTTTTCTAAGCTAAGTTAAAAATTATTTGAACCTCAATTATATGATTTAAGTATAAGATCACAACAATTGAAGAATCAAAATACATAGTATCGTGAAATTGAACAAATTTAGGGGGTATCTTGCAATCCTATGAACAACCTTAGATGAAAAGGTCCCAAATTGAGACATAAGAATCACTAAGAAATCAAGCCAAAAATATATCAAGAATCACTAAAGACAAGGACACTGTGAATCAAGCCAAAAACAAGAAAAAGATGATTTTTGAAGAAATAATAAATCTTGCATTCAATGTTATAAGTACAAAAACTATGGTCATTACAAATCAAAATATAGGATTATAAAACAAAATAAGAGGAACTTCTAAGCGAATGCTACAGGAGGTTAAAGTGAAAATCTAGATGCTTTGTTACTAGCCAATAATATTGGACATAATGAGAACAAAAGTATATGGTATTTGGATATAGGCTATAGAAATCATTATGGTAGGAAAGATATGTTGTCGGAGCTGGATAATACTTTTAATTTAGAGATAAAATTTGAAAATGGCGCCCTAATATTGGTTAAGGGTAAAGGTAAGGTAGGGTTTGTTGTTTTTATTTTGTAAAATCAACCAATAAATAAATCACAAAACAGAAACTTTAATTGGACAAATAAGCATATAATTCGTAGTGTGTAGAAAACATACATGACATGGATTTGGAATTATTGACTGTCATTTATCTTTAAAGAAATCTGTAGGGGGAAAGATAAAAGAGAAAGATGACTAGAATTGAAGATGAATATTTCCTTCTTCTCAAATCGTGTTCTACAAACTCCTTGTGGAATTCTAGGGTTCATTTACTTATATATATAGAGTACAAGGGAACAATTGGGCTTTGGTCGAATAAGCTTACCAAAGCAGGGGAGAATTGAGAGAATGCAATGACAAATGCATTGCACACAGGAGGAGAATTTTGAGTGTGTGACCTCATTACTATAGGATGAGGCTTACTAGTGGTGCGTTTCCGTGACTAGAATCTCACCAGCGGAAAGTTTCATTGTGAATAGAGTTTACATAGATTGTCCCATAAGAATACGAGAGTATGAGTTTCCGAGAGACTTAATAGAGTTATCATTCAGAGAGTTCGATGTGATATTAGGGATGGATTAGTTGTCCCGACACTAAGTGGTGGTTGACTGTAGAATGAAATGAGTGGCCTTAAGGACACAAAGTGGCGAGGAAGTGACTTTTATCAGCGAGAGGTTGAACCACCTCTTTAATGTGATATCCGTCGCTATTGCTAGAACAATGGTTCGAAAAGGGTGTGAAGCATATTTGGCATATGTGATTGATACGAAAAAGGCGGAGCCTAGCTTATTAGACACCGTTATAGTTTGTGATTATCCGAATGTGTTTCCGGAGGAATTATCGGGATTGCCTCCACTGAGAGAGATTGAGTTTGCAATTGATGTTGTTTCGGGTGCACTCCGGCATCCATTACACCGTATAGAATGGCTCCGATGGAGTTAAAAGAATTAAAGCTTCAGTTGCAAGAATTGTTAGAGAAAGGATTTATTCGTCCGAGTGTATCACCATGGGGAGAGCGCCCGGTGCTCTTTGTTAGAAAAGATAGTGCAGCACCGGTTGTGTGTTGATTATAAGCAACTGAACAAAATGACAGTGAAAAACAAGTATCCGTTACCCAGGATTGATGACTTGTTCTACCAATTGAAAGGTGCAAGTGTCTTTTCGAAGATTAACCTATGATTTGGGTATCATCAATTGAGGATTAAGGATGTGGATGTGCATAAGGCAGCGTTTAGAACGCGATATGGACATTATGAGTTCCTTGTAATGTCGTTTGGGTTGACAAATGAACCAATAGCTTTCATGGACTTAATGAATCGTGATTTCTGATCGTATGTAGATCGGTTTGTCGTGGTGTTTATTGATGACATCCTTGTGTATTCAAGGATCGGGAGAAGATCATGTCACGCGCAACCGGTAGTCTTAGAAACCTTGAGAAAGGAACAATTATATGCAAAACTGAGTAAATGCGAATTTTGGTTGAGAGAAGTGTCCTTTCTTGGACACATTGTATCGGAAGAAGGAATTTGAGGGGATCCAAAGAAGATAGAGGTGATTATTGAATGGAAACCACCGAGAAATGTCACGGAAGTGTGTAGTTTCTTGGGATTGGCAGGTTACTACAAAAGGTTCGTTAAGGGGTTCTCGATGACTGCGGGCCCTATGATGAGATTGCTCCAAAAGAATGTGAGATTTGAGTGGAGTGAAAAGTGTCAAGCTAGTTTTGAAAAGTTGAAAGCATTCTTAACCGAGGCACCGATTCTTACTTAGCCGACCTACGGTAAAGAATACGTGATTTTTAGTGATGCTTCATTAAATGGACTTGGATGTGTCATTATGCAAGAGGGTAAAGTGGTAGCTTATGCTTCAAGGCAGTTGAAGCCACATGAAAAGAATTACCCTATGCATGATTTGGAATTGGCTGCCATTGTGTTTGCATTGAAAATATGGAGACACTACCTTTATGGAGAAAAGTGTTGCATTTACACCGATCACAAAAGTCTTTAGTAGTTTGCCCACCATAACGAGAAATCTTAACTTGAGACAGCATTAGATGGATGAAATTGATCAGGATTATGATTGTGTCATTGATTATCCTGCAAGGAAAGCTAATATAGTGGCGACGCTACGATGAAAGTCAGCACAAACACTTTGAGCGTTGAATGCTCATTTTTCATTGTTAGATGAAGGTGCAATAGTAGCAGAACTGATAGCAAAACCTGATTTGTTGAATAGAGTGCTAGAGACACAAAAGAGTGATGAAAAAATTTCTACTATTGTAAGTTAGAATAGAGAAAGGAAAGAAACTGAATTTTCATTGAATGAGGATGGATCTTTGTGTTATAGAGATCGGGTTTGTGTACCCAATGATGATGAATTGAAGAAATCCATTCTTGAAGAGTCACACAGTGGATCCTTTGCTATGCATCCCGATAGCATAAAAATGTATCAGGATTTAAAGACTTCATACTAGTTGTCCGGAATGAAGAGAGATGTTTTGGAATTTGTGACCAAGTGTATGGTGTGTCAAAAAGTGAAGGCAGAACATCAAGTTCCTTCAGGATTGTTGTAACTGATAAAATGCACGAGTGGAAATGGGGCTTAGAATCCTGATGGATTTTGTGGTCGGTTACCGTTGCCGGGAAGAAAGCATGAGCTTCGGTTTGGTCGTGGTAGACTGATTGACTAAATTAGCTCACTTTCTACTAGTGAGAACAGACTATTCACTTGATAAGTTGGCAGAGCTTTACATAAAGGAAATAGTTCGGTTACATGGGATTCTAGTGTCTATTACTTCAGATAGAGATTCGAGGTTTACCTCAAGATTTTGGGGAAAATTGCAAGAGGCTTTAGGCACTAGATTGAATTTTAGCACGACTTTCTACTCGCAGACGGATGGACAATCAGAGAGAGTGATTCAAGTTTTAGAAGTTGTGTGATCGACTATGAGGGTAGTTGGGATAGACACATTCCTCTAGTTGAATTTGTGTGTAATAATCGCTTCTAGTCGAGTATTGGAATGGCGCCTTATGAGGCTCTCTACGGAAGAAAGTGTTGAACACCACTGTGCTGGACAGAGTTAAGTGAGAAGAAAATAATTGGCCCCGATTTGATTCAAGAGACCAAAGAAAAGGTGAAAATGATTAGATAAAGATTGAAAGTAGCCATGGATAGACAAAAGTCTTATGCCAACTTAAATAGAAAGGACATTCGATATGAGATTGGCGAAAAAGTGTTTTTGAGAGTATCGCCTTGGAAGAAAGTCATGAGATTCAGGAAGAAGGGCAAGAGAGCCCTAGGTTCATTAGGCCGTATGAAGTGATAGAGAAAGTTGGTCTAGTGGCATATCGATTAGCCTTACCTCCAGAGTTGGAAAAGATCCATAATGTCAGACCCATCGCATGTAGTCTCTTCAGAGACAATTGGCTTAAGCCGATTTGACATTAGCGAGAAGAGCTGTAGAGATCTTGGCTCGAGTGAAGGAATGCAGGAACAAGCGGATTCCATTGGTTAAAAGTCTTTGTAGAAACCACAAGGCAGAGAGGAAGCCACGTGGGAAAGTGGAAAAACTATGCGGCAACAATACCCATGGCTGGCTGATGAGGTAATTTAGAGGGACGAAATTCTTTTAAGAGGAGGATTGTAACGCCTAAAAATACCCTAACAGTTTTATAACATGTTTAGGGTATAAAATAAATTAAATTATATTTTTTCGGCGTTTAAATTGCTAAAAAATGAAAAATGATAAAAAAAAAAAAAAAACCTGGAAATTTGATAGGAGTCACATAAATTTGGTAAAAATGTCAAATGAGGACCCAAGGATCATAAATGAAAAAGAATAAATGCCAAAGTGAGAATATTGAGAAGTGGAATGTCAAATAGGGAGAATAGGAGGTCTTTAATGCAAAAATGAGAAAAGATGAATAAAATGTGCTAGCCAAACATGACCTTACACATGAAATGGGATAAGACTTAGAAGGAGCTCATTTTGGGCATTCACATTTGAGAGATAGGGCTCTTTGTTAAGACCAAACTATATATACAAATTTATGACACTATTACCAAAGGACTATTATCTAATCCCTGGCAATGACGTTAAAAACTTGTTAAGACCAAACTATATATACAAATTTATGACACTTATTCTCTGGAATTTGATATCCCAATCCACATTCTTGGCAGCAAAAAAGCTTGTTAAGACCAAATTATATACACAAATTTATGACCAAACTATATATACAAATTTATGACACTATTACCAAAGGACTATTATCTAATCCCCGACAACGGCGCCAAAAACTTGTTAATGACCAAACGCTTGTATAGATGAAAAGATTGATTTGCTCTTTTTGTAAAATGGATTCATTAAAATTTGAGTTGGTCTTGATCACTGCAAGTGCACAGATCGTACAAGTAATAAAAAAAATGGATATTTAAAGTCTAAATATCGTTCCCACAAGGATGGATGATAAATCAAAAGATTAACTACCCCATCTACTCAAGATTATTACTATTTCAACTCCATTGTTATGATGATGAGATGACTAAAAAGAATTTTAATCCTAGATTGAATTCTTTAATATACATGAAAATAAATTTTAATAAAAATGGTTTTGAATTCATGGTGTGATATTGGATTGAATCAAATGATAGCCATCCAATTTCTTCATCATATCGATTCATAGCTCAGCCATAAATTGGAAAACTGAGTTTGTCAAAGATGCATGATAGTATAGTTTGGATTTCTCCCTTAACCATACTTTTCATTGATTAGAGGTTCATGTTCATTTATGAAGCGTGAGTCTAATTAGCTACTTGTAAAATATAACCCTCTTTATAAGATCTGGGTATTTTTCCTTTTTAGTACTTCATGCCTAAATTTTAGGACTGAAAAATTCTTGCCCCCATAGACAAAATATTGCAAGCCTTCTCCAATTTGATTGACACCTCATCCTTCATTTTTGATGAAAATTTCCATTACCATGATTAGATCTTTGCTAACACGGGATCGGAGATCAGTCATGGAAAAAGAAGGAGAAGAGAGACCTCTGAGAATTAAAGTGATGCTTGTTCAACTATCCTCAAACTACAGTAAGTTGGTGATCTATCTAAGTAACCCATCAAAGTTCATTAGTTCTAGAGTATTTATGCTGCCATACCCCTGGCGCTCACATATAAAGGATTCTCCATCTTTTATTAGTCGCTCCAGAGGGCCTCTTGGAAATCATAGCAAGATACAACACTTTGCTTTGGTACAAGGTACTAGTACTAGGAACAAATAAATTAAAAAATAATACCAATAAAATAAATTCAAGAATTCTAACTATGACGTTCTTCCACCTTGTGCAGAAAAATGACTATCATCATTGACCCATTTCTAGAGAGCTAAACTTTTCAAAACTGGTTCACTCATATCAGTGACTAACTGATAAGGTAAATTCACTGAAATTGTGAACGAAGTGAAATGAATGGACTCTAGAAACTTTCCATCCTCCATTTAAATGAGACAGTAATGAGAAATAAGATTTTATCAATAAAATTCCAGCTCGAAGCTACATTTCAGTTCATTACTCAAATCTAGAAATCTAAAAGAAAACTAACTAAAATCTACATTGAAACTCTACTGAAACTAAATCTACTAAAATGGAAAAAAAAAAGAAAAATAAAAATATACAAGAGTCTTCAACTACCTAGAAGTCACGGAGGACTGCAGGCTACACGCAGAGTGTCCCTAGATCTTTGTTATAGACTTTCAATGTTAAGGCAACCTTTAAACAATTGTATTTAACGGATCTCCAAAATTATGACCCACATAGGTCGCTCTATCGCGACGTAGAAAGTTCTGTCGTGACAGAGTTTTCAGTCTTTGTCCCTGGCCTCTGTCGTAGCATGCAATCTTCTATCGAGACCAGTTCTCTGGGCTTGTTCTTGTATTCTATCGCGAAAAACTTTGATAATGTCATGACATAGATTTTATTTAGCAGTTTTGTTCTTGTTGTGACATAGATTTTATTCAGCAGTTTTGTTCTTGTCATGACATAGATGTCTTGTGTTGCGACACCAAATTTGTTTGCAACTAGCTTCTCATTTCCATCTGCTTCTAGAATATGTCGCAACAAACATTTTCCTCTTCAACCTGTCAACTCTATCGCAACAGGATTTGTTTGATTCCTTATCTATTTCTATCACGATAGGAAACTTCTTTGTCGCAATAGACTTTTCTCCTCTGGTTCTTGTTGCTTGCTGAGCTATTTGTTGCGACATAGAAATCTTTGTTACGATAAACTTGACTTGGCTAACCTCAGTTGTTATTCAATTTTTGTCGTGACCGAATTTTCTTTTGTTGCGACAGAATTTTATCATTCCATAGCTTTTATTGTCGCGACATAAAACTTCTTTGTTGCGACAGAGGTTTTGCCTTCAATTCTTTACTGTGTCGCAACATAGATTTCTTTGTCGCCATTCCTCTTGTGTTGCTCTTCAACTCCTTGTCGCGAAAGAGAATTCACCTTCTTCATATTTTGTTTGTTGCAATAGAAATAATCTTTGTCGCTATATAGTTTTGTTGCTCTTTGTTGTGAATTCTGAATGTAATGTCGCGATAGGATTTTCTTTATTGAGATAGGAATTCTTCCTTGAGCTAACTTTATGCTAAAAACTTTGTCGCAACATAAAAACACTTGTCTTAGCTGACTTGTGTTGTATTCTTGCCATTTCTACTCGCCTTGGTACATCTTTTCTCAAGACAAAAGTTCATTTGTTAATCTATGACATTTTATGTTACTCTGGAGGAAGGATTATGTGACAGTTCCCTTTGCTGTTGCCTTAATCATTATCGTAATGAGTTAAGAATTATCGCCTTGATCTTCTTTTCATTCTTCTTTAGCAATGTCGTGACATAGAATTCTTTTTCGCAACAAAGATTCTATTTCTATCACGAAGTTTTAACGGACTTTGTTGCGACCTTATAAACTGTTTAGCTACGACATAAGTTCTTTTGGCTTGCTTGAGGTATGTCGCGACATACAAAAGAAACTATGTCCTGACGAGAGTACCTTTGCATTTTCCACTTGCACTTCTTTTACCTTGTTTTCTCCATTTTCCAATTGACCAGTGCAAAACACAAAGTTGGTAGATATTCCATAATTTTGCATAAAAACCAGATCTGGCTGGTAAACATGCCAGAAAAATGGATTAAAAATAGATGAGTTTAAGACTCAGCACTCTCACGTTCTGAGAAGGGAGAAACCTTGTTGGGTTGATTGTCCCCCATTTGGTACAAGGTTTTGCAAGTAAAGTGAAGGAAAAGAAGAGAAGGAAGGAAGAAGAGAAGGAAAAAGGGGAGCTAGGGTTTCAAGTTGTAAGAGAATCAAGGTTAGAAACCCTTCCTAATTCCATATTTGTTTATTTTGGGGTTGTATTGGGTTATTTTTCAAGGTGTATTGTGGTTTGGATTGGTGTTGAGGAATTTTTGTATAAAGGAAAAGTTGGGTTTTTAGGGGAGATGTTGTCAAAATTTTCCAAAACCCATGTTTTTGTTTTGGCCATAACTTGGCCATTACTTATCCAAATTGAGTGATTCAACATTCTAAGTAAACTAGACTTCTAGGAGAACAAATCTCCTTGAAATAAATGTATCCAAATTTGGACCCCATTGGACCCAGAGAATTCTTCAAGGTGAAGCTCTATTTTCAGGTCAATTCTGGTTTAGTTATGATATAGTTTTGGTGTTTCGGAACAATTTTGGTATTTAGGCCATAAGTTAAGTTTCACTCATCCAAATTGAGTGATTCAAATTGATGAGTAAACAAAACTTCTAGGAGAACAAATCTTCACGAAGCCAGTGTATCAAATTAGACCCATTCAGACTAAGAAGATTAGTTTAGGTGAGGAGGCTCTATTTTGGTCAATTACAGACCGGGTTCGTCTAGTTTGGTGTTTCGGGACAATTTTGGTATTTAGGCCATAAGTTGAGTTTCAATCATCCATATTAAGTGATTCAAATTTTTGGATAAACTAGGCTTCTAGGAGAATAAATTTCCCTGAAATAAGTGTATTCAAATTTGGACCCCATTAGACCTAGAAATTCGCCTAAAGGGAACTATGTTTTTTGTCAAATTTTGGTTATGTGTTGAAAATAGAATAGTCTCGGATGTTTAGGACATATCTAGAGTTTTGGTGCTCCGAATTGGATGATTCCAATTTATGAATAAAATATATTTATAGAGGAACAATGGGCTTGAAGGAAGTTAGGTAAAATATGGCTCATTTGTTCCCATAAAAAATTTACAAGTGAAGGTGTGTTGGGTAGAAAACAACCCTAACTAGAATCCTAAATAAGCCAACTGATATTGTTCTCTAATTGTGATGGATTAGGTTGACGATGAGCCAATTAAAGTCGAGATTCGAGGATGAATCGAAGTCAGTAATATACGGTTGATTCTCTGTATTCTCTTCTTATTTCAAGTATCAATATATTGTTTTGCAGAATTATTGAAATTATTTTCCAATAAACTACACTATTGATTTAATTTTAAATGATTTGAGAAAATTGATTATGAAATAATTGCCATGAAAAAAAAAATTGAATGGTATTGAAATGTGCTATTGAGTATAGAAATATATACCCTATTGTAAATTTATATGATGATTTTAATGCATAATATCGAATATTATCAAATCATATTAGAGTTAAGGATAGATTAGTATGCAATGAGGTCAAACTAATGATATTGAAACGACGTAATGTAGTGTCACTCCGATCCATAGCCCGACGGGATAGTATCCGTAGTGTTTATAAAATGATTTTTAATAACCAGTCAACAGCCCAGCGGGACCGTACTGTGTTATAAAACCTTTTTATATTGGCTTGTAGCCCAGCGAGACCGTCTTTGGTGACCAGATTATCTACACAGAAAACATTGGCTAAGTCAAGTTTAAAGGAAAAATGATAAGAATATTTGTGAAAAGCATGATTTGAGTTTTGAATGAGTTATTGCATATGAAAGTGCATATTTGGAATGATCAATGAATTGTAAATGAATGTTTATGAAATGAATATATACATATATATTTATGAAGTATGATCATTCAATAGGAACAAAGCATTACTTTAGAAAGGTCCTGTTTGTGTAAAATAAAATGAAGAAGGCGCATAAGTCTGTACTAGAAATTCTTAGCGCGTTGTTTTTATCATCGGCGTAGGTGTGAGTGAACGAGACAAAGCAAGAAGACCGTTACCAGCGAGTCATTGTCAAAGCACAGGTAAAGTAAAAACTGACCATGCATACATAACGAAACCCACGTGATCGCTTTTTGATGCTTTTTTATTAAAACTATGTTGTGAAAATTGAACTATGATAAATGTTTAATAAATGTTTTGATGTTATAAACATAAACGTAATGTATAAAGGTGGAAATGGAATAGAAAAAATGAATATCTGTATATATTGAATGAAAGTATGTAACTGAGAACAAAATATTGAGGCCTCTTCAGTTAACGTGATATATACATATATATTTTATAAGGATAATTATCTGCCTACAAATAAGTATTTGATATGTTTTATTTAGAAAGGAATTGTAGTGAGTTGGTAAAAGGACATCCGGATCGATTAATACTTGGTCGGGTCGGGTCGATTACTACGCCTTGAGCTCCTCCTGAGGCTCTTCCTTTATATAGGTGACCAAAATACATGAGTGAGAATTCAGAAATCAGATTTAACTAAGTAAAACTAGTTAAAATAATCAATTAATTATGAAATCTATCAAGTAAACAACTACTAAAGTCTAAAATTTATGAAGAAAGGCACTAGGGATGGAGATAATCATTTAATAATCAATTTGCATTTCCTTGAAAGCGCAACATTTCTGAGTTGAATGCTGGATTTGTCCAAAAGCAATATAGTATAGCTTGGATTTCTCCATACACCATACATTTCACTAATTAGAGATCGATGTTCCTTTCGGAGACATGAGTCTAATAAGTTACTTGTAGAATATAATCACTCTTTCTAGATGCGGTATTTTTCCTTTTTCGAGTACTTCATCCAAATCTTGGGAAGTAAAAGAATTCTGCCTATAGTAGGATTATGCATTCTCCAATCTAATTGGTATCTCGTCCTTCAAATCTAATAAAATTTTATATCTCCTTGATTAGATCTTTGCTAACACGGGATCAAGATCCTTTCATCAGACTAAGGAGAAATCTCTAATCAAATAAATTGATACATCATCCAACTATTCCTTGCTGCCAGGTAATTAAGTGATCTATTTGCGATAATCTTTAGGTTCATTGGTTCCATAATATTTGTTTAACATACTCCGATCTTTGCCATACTCTTAGGAATCTCCATCTACTGCGTCCTTAGAGGGCCTCTTGAAGTAGAATAGATACAACTCTTCTGAACAGCTACTAATAATCAGAACAGCTCGTATATGAGTTATACGATATAAATTCGGTCCAAACCCACAAAATAGCGAGAATGCTGCAAATGAATGTTCCAGCAATTAATCTCACCCCTAGAGGTGTTTAATGTTAAGATTCTTTGGATTACAATCATCACTAATCAAACAACCAAGTAAGAAAATGAAAAAGAAGTAAGGGCAAGGAATTGAGAGAAAAATCAGTTTTAGTTTTCAATCTTTATGCGAATAACAATAAATACGAATCTTTGTTACAACATTTAAATCTCTTAATACAAATAAAAATATACTAAAGCTACTCTAAGATCTATAAAAATCAAAATCTGACAAAACTAAAAAAAAAAAAGAATGGAGTTTAGAATTAAACCTGCCAGTGTTCTCCTCCCCGTTGTCACTACAAAAAACCTAAAACAAGTATTTATAGTCTGAGGTGAAATGGGCTTGAAAGCGGTAAAAG
Source organism: Tetrastigma voinierianum (assembly GCA_016808115.1). Classification (NCBI taxonomy): domain Eukaryota; kingdom Viridiplantae; phylum Streptophyta; class Magnoliopsida; order Vitales; family Vitaceae; genus Tetrastigma; species Tetrastigma voinierianum. The sequence continues at coordinate 4,129,515 of JAEQBH010000911.1, read as the reverse complement.
CGAGTTTTAGGACTTCTGGTTTGCCCCTGACATCAATGTAGACATAAAGAAAACTTTGTCGTGACATAAAAACTAATATGACATAAAACTTCTTCGCGACAAAGTCTATCGACTGTCTGGCCTTAAAACTTTTTTGGAGCAAAGTTTCTAGCTTCAATGCGTACTAAGCTTTGTCACGTGATGGAAAGCAAGTCATCATTTTTTAGTCCATTTTACGATCTATTTTATCTAAACAAGTGGTTGTAATGCGAAATTATGGAATAACTAGCCAAAGTATTAAATGGGGAATTCAAGAAAAGAAGAATTTTTGCGAAAAAGAAGAAAGCGAGAAGGTGGATGGCGTTAATGAATGGTAAAATTTAGAAACAGGATTCTGTGAGAAAAAGGCATACAAAGATGAAGGAACGTGTCGTGAAGCTTTAGCGGCAATCAAAATGCATATCGGTGCGGTATTAAAACTCGATCCCGAAGCGAAGCTTACTTGAAGAACAAAGGCGGTGAGGATTAAAGAAACTCAGGTGCGTAACGAGAAAATGAAGAAAAGACTTCATGTCGCGACATCTGGATCTTTATCGTGACATGACAATGTCTGACGATCATGACTCTGATGGCATTTTATCGCGACCATGATAGTGAAGAGAAGAAAGTCGCGACATCCGCGAATAGATCAAGCTTGTATCGCGACATCGAAGCGGAAGAAATTTGTGAAATCAGCAAATGAAAACTTATAAGCGTAGAGTTTGAAAAAAATGGCCCGATGTACTCAAAAATTTTGTTGTCGCTGGCGAAGAGCGATGTCGCGACATCGGGCGTGCTCGATTGAAAGTCGCTTGATTCACGGGAACAATCTTGCGACAAAGATTGGTGTCGCGACCGCCGAGACTCATCAAGGCGAAACGAATATAAGATGTCGCGGCGAGATTGATGTAGCGACATCGCAAGCGATGATTGAAACACACCAAAGGCTGCCAGTGATGTGCCAGCAAGAGGGTGTCTTCGACATCAGAAAACTGATTGAAAACGCAAGACCCAAGTTGATGTCGCGGCGTGAGATCGATGTCGCGACATGGATGTGCGACGAGGAATTGAAGGTCGCGACGGAAGAGCGATAACGGGCGATCCTTTGGAAATCCACAAAAGAAAGCATTGGGATTAGGGCCCAAATGAGAAACCCTATAAATACGCAGCTACCCGGAAGAGAGTAGGTCGCGGTGACGAGCGAAAGATGCGGGTAGCGAAATCATTTTTATTTTCTTTTCTTTATTTATTTTATTTTTATTTTGTTTTCTCTTCTTTTCTTTCGTGTCGTAGATTAGTTATTTTCAATTTCACATTTTGTTAATTTTACGGATGGATCTTATCGTTTTGTGAAGTGAATGCTAAATTCAATTCTTTTCAAATTACTACGGAATGTTTGATCGAAGACAAAATTTACGGGTCGACTTTCCCGATTTCAAGTGCGATCGTTCTTATGGTCAGAATCTTGTAGTGTAGATCGATGGTGGGAACCCGGCTTCCGTTAAGTTAATGCTATTGTCAGACTTTATCTTCCCCGTAGTAGTTCTGACTGACTTTTGAATTCCGGTTTATGAATTTACTTATGGTTATGGGTTTTCTTGTTTTTAGTCACAGATCTCAGTTTCTGCTCACCCGTTATAAGATTTGTCTCATTACTCGATTTCAAGGAGGCCCTGCGAGTGACATAGAGAAGGCATTCTGAGAGTTATGAACAATTTTCTTGAGGTATATTCTTTCTTTATTTGGAGATCTAATGAAGAAACTTTACAAGTTTACTTGATAAATCTTCTCCTTTGAAATGAGAAAGGGAGTTGAATGAGTTATCAATTTAAACAAGCGAGGATTCCACCTCAATTCGAATAGTGAGGCCAATCCGTGATACATTTGAGATCTAATCAAGGAGAGGGTGATCTATTCTAATTTTGAGAGGAAGAAACATCTGAAGTTGTATATCCTTGGCCGGAAGCTAACTTGGGAGCTGAGTTTACGGTCCATAAAATGGTGAGTATTGCAAGAAAATACCGGATTAAGGAAATCCCTTTTAAAAGTAGTTATTTAATTTCACAGTCTTGAGAGAATCGGGAAAATTAGATAATGAAATGTGGAGTTTGGAGAGATCGGGTGTCTTCTTCAAACACCTTGAATGATTTTGAAACACGAAATCTGCCAAACAAATTTATCAATGTTTTACTACGGTAATTTGATACTTCACAATAACATTGTCTTGATATCTTTCTCAAAAGATAACTATTCGGTGTCATCTATTTTCTTAACCATTCATTTATTCTTTATTCTCTATATTTCAGTTTATTTGATTGTCTTTCTTTTTCCTTATATTTGTATATTTTCCAGCTTCTTAAGCGGGATCACCATTATCATTTTCACGTTGGTCTAAATAGTATGAATCTTGGAGTAGTTAGGGTAGTTGATTTAGAATTCTGAGATCACGTGGGGATCGATATCTGGACTTATATCCATTTTGTACTTGTTTGACTGTGCCAGAATATCAGACTAAGGCTCAAGTGTGATTTCCTCGAGGAGATTTTTGGTTTACATAGTAGAAGACTTAACAAGTTTTTGGCGCCATTGCCAGGGATTAGATAATAGTCCTTGGTAATAACGTCATAAATTTGTATATGTCATTTGGTCTCTCAACAAGTTTTATGGTTTAGTTTGCCAGGGATTAGATAATACTCCTTTGGTTAATTGGGTCATAAATTTGCATGTTTTGAATGTCTCAGCAGGGTTTTATAGCCGTTCTTAGGGGATAGTTAATAGTCCTTGGGTAATGGGTTATAAACCTATAAAGGTGTTTTGATGCAAGTCAACTTAAGTTTTATGGCGTAGATTCAGTTAAATTAATAGTCCTTGGGTAATGGAGTTATAAACCTATAAAAGGTGTTTTGGTCTGAAGTCAACAAGTTTTATGGCGCCGTTGCCGGGGATTAGATAATAGTCCTTGGTAATAACGTCATAAATTTGTATATGTCATTTGGTCTCTCAACAAGTTTTATGGTTCAGTTTGCCAGGGATTAGATAATACTCCTTTGGTTAATTGGGTCATAAATTTGTACATGTGTTTTGGTCTCTCAACAAGTTTTATGGCGCCGTTGCCGGGGATTAGTTAATAGTCCTTGGGTAATGGAGTTATAAACCTATAAAAGGTGTTTTGAAATTACGAAGTGCCTCATCTGGAAATGTTAGACATAGTTTTGCTCAGTTACTGTTTTCTTCTTGACTTGTTAGGGCCATAACTTCTTCATTTTAACTCGGAATTGGGTGTGTGAGGTGTCATTGGAAAGCTCTTTGAATGTAGAATGCAATCATGAGTGGAATTTATCCATTTGATTCTCTAAATGATAGATAAAATTCATCTTCCCACTGACGCACTGTGAGACATCCGGTTAACTCTCTTTTTGGAACTATGTTGCATCTTTTCTTACCAAATCACTTGCTTTCCATAAAAAATCCTGAAAAACCATGTTTAGAGGAAATTTTATGAGTTTTACATGGATATGGATATAAAATACTCAAAATAGCATGTGAAATGAACTCAAAACATAGATGAGTTTTACACTCATCAATTGCCTTCAATGATGTATCCGATCTATCCCCCATCAACTGCCCTATCTCTTTCTATTTATACGCCTCATAAATGCTGAGCCGAACTTCTAGGCAAATTTGATAGGTTTCTATGCACGCTTAGTTTGGTTCATTGTCGAGATAAAAGAAACAATGTCGCGACATTGTAGCATATGTCTTTGTCTTCAGGCTTTGTCGTGTTCTTGTCCCGACAATTGCTCCCGTGTCTTCAGTTTTAGCCTTTGATAACTGTTTGTCCCGACAAAGTTCATGAATGTCGTGACATATATGTAGCTTCTATGGCTTCATCTTTTGTTGTAGATTTTTTACAACATTTCTAACTGGCATTCCTCTTGAGTGATTGTCACGACAAACTTATGATTGTTGCGACAAAGTTCTTTGTCTTCTCCTTAAATTGTGTCACGAAAAAATATGGAAATGTCACAACAAAGTTCAACTGACTCCATCTCATAATTGTCATGACAAAGTTTCAAATGTCACAATATTCTTTCCTTGCCATGTGCTACTAATCTCGAGAGGTTTTGTTGCGACAAAAAAAAAAAAAAAAAAAAAATTATCGCAACAAGTTTTTATGAACTCTTGCCTTCTTTTGTCATGACAAACTTTGCTATGTCGCGACATAATTCCAATGTTTCTTTAGGATTTTTGCTCATCTTTTATCACGACAATGTTCTGCTGCCATTTGCCTTGTTTTTTGTCGTGATAGGGTTATCAAATGTTGCGACAAACTTTTTATGCCTTCTTCACATAATATGTCGAGAAAAAGCTGTGAAATGTTGTGACATTCTTTAAGCTTTCTTCTGCCTTAACTATGTCACGACAAAGGTTTTGTTGCTTCCTTAAGGACTCTTCTCAATATTTGTCATGACAAGGCTCTGATTGTTGTGACATTTCTTCTACTGTTTGCCCTGAGTTTTGTCGTGACAATGGTGAAATTTGTCATGACATTCAGAATTTCATGCCTTAGCCATTTTTGTTGTTTTTCTTACTGATTTTTGCTTATTTTCTCTAAATTCTTACAAAACACAAATTTGGGTGAAGACTCCATAATTTTGCATTAAATTGAACTTTTAAGCCTTAAATATACATTAAAAATGGGCTTAAAAATAGGTGAGTTTCACTCTCATCAATTCTCTACGAGATATGAGAAGGGAGTAGAGAGTTAAACTTAGGTGAATCAACCTAATTAGCTAGGTTGTGTAGAAATCATTAGTAATTAGGAGGCGTGTAAGGTTCTTGGGACGTAAGGCACTACTAGTGATTGGGGTTGAGCTGAGAAGCAAGAAACCTAGTATTAGTCGTTAGGTTACTTGACCTTGAGTGAGGTTTGTAATTAAAATAGTCAAGAATCGCCTTGGAGAACTCTCTCACGAAACAATAGAATGAGATTCCGGTTCAAATATAAGTGGATTGTCCAATTGCATAAAAAAGAACCTCATTATCTTGAGAAACCCTTAACTTGCTAGTTTCACAAAGACAAGAGAGTATTCGAGTTAGCAGACATGAGTGAAGCATTATGCTGTGCAGCCACTCTGCGAGGAAGAGGATATCCCTCCTTGATCCTCCATGGCCCGACGTGCGGCTGAGTTGGTTTTGGTCTCCTTTGAGACTAAAGCTATGGCTGAAATTTTGTTTTCTTTTAATTCGATTTTAATTTAATTTATTTTATTTTTATTTTTCTTATTTTATTTTTTAGTATTGTTATTATATCTTAGTTGTTAATTAAAATCTTCTTTAATATCTTTAGCCTAATGTTTTTTTTTTATTATTATTTTTGTTTTTATTTTGTAGGAGAAAAGTGGTGTAGACCAATTTTCTAGCTGATGTAAAGTCAGCCCTTAGTAAGCGAAAAGTCACCTAGAAAACAGCTATAGGGGATATCATCTTCTTGAAGCACCATTAAAAGCCCCCCTCCCATTCTCTTTTAGCCACCGCACGCTGCCAGGCCAGCTCTCGCTATTTGCATGGCGCCCTCTGCATTGCCATTTATTCTCTTGACTCGTCATAGTTTACTTGTGAGGTTGTCGATATAGGCCTAGGGTTCAGACCCGTTCTCCTTCTAGAGATGCGCGAGCACGCCGGCGCCGCGATCATTCTCAGCTGGTTAACAGAGGCACCTCACCTTTGTCTCACATTCTGACCATGATGTAGAGTCCGGCCTCTGTGATATCCCGAGGCCTCGAAGTGCTGACCCCCATCTAGACAATACAATACCCGGGTGGGACCTTGCCCCCCTCTCCTGTGCATCCACGGCCTCCACGGAGGGCCTCGCCTTCCAAGCGGGCCCGGACATCTGGCCCCGGGGAGTCTTCTCGTTCTAGGCTCGAGCCCCGGTCTCTGGTGCCTAGAGTGCCGGTCATCGCCTCGATTATCCACAGCCGAGGATTAGGCGTCCACTATTTCACTATGACCCGATACTCGGGAATGTGGATTATCGTGCCAAGGACTTCCACGGAGAGTCCTATTATGATATACCAGCATTGAGAGTGGACCCATGGTTCCGAGATTCTATGTGGTTGGTCCACAGGTATTCGTTGCTGCCGTTTATGACTCTGAGGCAATTTTTCTATCCCCGGGTGATTCTCGAGTTTTACCATACCATGACATCCCGGGGAGTGTCGATCGAGATGCGACTTCATTTCGGTATAGATGCATTTGTCTGGGATCTTTGCGAGCTTCGGATATCACTTCTTTGCTCTAGGCTTGCGATGGTTGCTTCTTTCGACGAATTATCGCGTGCTTCCTCACCCCTCACTTAGAGAGATGGTTCTCTCTCTCTCTCTCTCGATACAGTAGCCGGGTCTATCCTTGTTCGGAGGCAGCTTCCTCCGCATATGCTCCTCACAGACCACGTACTTCGGTCTAATATGTTCCGCCGACTCTTTGGCCTTGAGGGCTATTCTGGGGCTCTTTATCGATATCGGGGGTTACAGTTGATCAGTGGGAAGACCATCATGATATATACTTCATTTGAAAAAGGTCGCTGTAAAGATCAGCTGTTATGAAACTATTCCTTTTGTTCTTAGGAATTATTCATGCCATGTGTTTGAGCACCTTGGGTTCCCGGACCACGTATTGAGCGTTGGCAGAGTTGTCCTATGATTGTATCCCATGAGCGGACCCTATCTATGCCACTCTCTTTTCTTTTACACCAGCAAGAGGATGTCGTGGATGATTATGTGGAGGACTCACACAGGGATAGCGGCTGTCTGAGTGGTGGGGGTGGAGAAGAGACCTCGGTTAAGTTCTACATCCCTCAGATTCAGCCTCTCTTGCAGCTCTCAGGCTAGGCATTCTATCCAATCACAGTAGCCATCGACACATCTGTCACTTCTAGGGATTTCTTGGCTATTATGGATCTGTGCATCTTTGCCATACGCATCTTTAGCGGCTTCTCGGACGGTATTAGCGGAGCGGATGTGCATGTGAAAGTCACTCTCTCACGGAATCAGTTATTCTTCTTGAATCTGAGCCACCTTGGTCTCCTGATTATCGTGACAGCACCTATCTAGCCCGCCTTTCATGGGCGAGTCAGTATCAGCTTCATTTGCTTCTTTGGATGTGCTCGCATGACGCCGAGCAGCTTGATCAATGCTTCTACCAGCGGCCACGGTGAGGAAGTCGCACTTCCTTCTCTAGCTTTCCGATCCTACCCGGTGAACCACAGTGATGCTGGTTGGGAAGAGTTAGTGTCGGAAGTGGCATTTATCATACTTATGTTTTGTTTTGTTTTATACTTGTGTTGTTTTAGTTTTTTTTACTGCCTACTAGCCTTTTTGGGACTATTTGTTAGTATGTATTAGCCAATAGTAGGCAGTGGTTTATTTTGCTTAGTTATGTATTGTGTTCGGCTAATATAAGCATTGGCCTTTTGGTTATAATTAAAACTATCTTGATATTTGCATTTTTATTTTGCACCACAATTTTATTTATTTTAATTAACTTTTGTTTATGCATAATGATTAGCCTTGCAGTGTGATGAACTTAAGCCTTTCCTAATGGTGTCGGCTTTAGAGGTTCTATACTGAGATTAAGTAGTTGACTAGTCAAATTCTTGTTGTCTTTAACTGTTTCTTCACCTTTAGCCCCAACACGCACGAACGTTAGATCTTAATGATAGGCTAAGAAATAGCACGACCCCCTTTTCTGAGGCAAACCCTTTCCTAGTGTCGTTTACTCCTTGAATGGATTCTGATTATCATAGAAAGGCCAATGTGTCTTCGAAAAAGCAAAAGAAAAGAAAAGAATAGAATGCATTGTTTGCGCCAAACGATGATCCGAGGGTTTATGTCGAACCTTTAAAGCCCGGTGCCTAAGCCAGCGGTTGGGAGCCACCGACTTAGTATTCGTTACAACGGTGGATGGCGATTTAGCAAGTTGTGAGTCTTGAGGCTCGGAAATCATTCGAAGTTAAATTGAAACCTATAGAGTTTGTGATCGAAAGATCCTCATGGCTTAGTGCCCTAAGCCTTCGGATTTGGGGTATTCGGTTTAAATCCCCGTTACACGGACTTTGGTGAAGTCGAACCCTAAGCATTGCACCCTACAACGCAAAAAGAATTGTGTAATAAGGGGCAGGTCCTGATCTATTTAGGTTGGTTAACATACAAGGTTATGGCATTAGCGGTTGGGGAGGGGAGGGGAGAGCGAGTCGTAGTTTATGATTGAGACACGATCAAACAAACCGTGGCTTTTGTAGAAGAGCACAGTTTTGAGCCTCGGAGAGCTTGTTGGTTAGTCAACGTGGTATAGTTTTCATTCTTTCGAGATGGTTATTAGCTTAGGTTTTCGTGATTCTCATCGCATGCTATGCATTACTTGTACAAACCTTTTTGACCTCCCATGTTTTTGTTCTCTACTTGTTGATTACTTCTGGCATTGCTACGGGACTAGTAATGTGTCGGTTGGGGGGTGTGATTAGTACCCAAAAAGTGCTATTTTGAACCCTATTTAAGATAGGTTATGAGTCTTTTTATTGTACCTAAATCATATTAGTTAAGCCGATTGACACGTGTAGGTCCCTTTGGTACTAATGATTGTATTTCGAGGCTGTTTGTGGTAGTTTTTGCAGGTTTCAGAGACCTATTCTATCATATCAAGCTAGGCATATCGAAGTTGAGCTGATTTACATCGAGTTCGTATGATTTATCTTCGATTGCATCAAGCCAGGAATGAAGAAATTGATCGGGAGCAAGGGGCAGAAATTTCGCTATAGTAGCGAAATTTCTTCTAATATCAGTCTTAGCTACTATTGCAATTTCGCTGCATAAATTTTCGCTATTGTAGCGATTTCGCCTATTTCACTGTGCGAGTCTCTGCTCCCTTTGTTTTTGTACCGCATTCTGTTGCTGTTAAATTTCATTCTACCTCCACATGTTACCACTGATGGGTTGATTAATTCACTGTTTGTGGGCTATATAAGCCATTTTCTGAACAATTTGTAACCTAACTTTCATTAAAGGCATTTTCCATTACGGGCCCCTATTTTTGGCCCTAATTTTCTCTCTTCTCTCTCTTCTTTCTCTCACTTTCTAGGCAACCAAACACATCCTTTGAGGATGACAACTTAAAGGATGTTTGGCTAAAGCCTCTAAACCTTGAAGAGGAGGGTTGCTAAGTAGGTTGATAAGGTTTGCAGGTGTTCCTCTGTATTTCACGAAGCAGGTACTGCATATTTATGTTTCAAACTTTCAAAACTAGGTTTAAAAGCTATTTGATGTACTTTCATTTGTCAATACTTGGCAAGCTTTTTGGGTTCAGTGTATTCTTAGTAGTAGATATGACATCCGTGGATTGTCATTCACGAGCCATCGGAGGTAGGTTAAATGCTAGATTTCAACCGGGAACATTTAATGTTCGGTAAATGCCTGTTTCAAAGAAAAGAAATCGTACTGAGGGTTAGTATTTAAAGTAAACAAAGATCCGGTTTTAAAATGACTATAGGTCATCTTCCTAATGCGAAGAAATAACCTAGGACACCTTTGCAACTATCTTACCAAAACTAAGTGGCTAGCTTCAAGGACTTCTTTTTACATCTTATTTCATTGCCTTGATTAGTATAGTGAAAACAACCACTATTTTTATACAAATCCAAAATCCAAACAAAAGCCTCACCATTTTGACTCATTACAAAATCATTTGTAAGACGAAAACCCATCCCTGTGTTCGATCCTAGAGCCGCTATACTGTAGTAGTTACGCTACGGCAGTAGGAGTAATTTAGGTTATAAATTTTGTTGATTCATAACACCTACTGTGGCACGAACCGGTAGGTGTGCGAGAATCGACAAAATTTGCAATCCTAATTCCTCTGCGTAGCATAACTGCAGTATAATAACTCTAGTCAAGCTTCTGAGGATGGGCACCCCCAACTAAATGTAAATGATTTGCAGTTGCTCAAAATGGTGAATTTACAATTTGGATTTTGGGGCCCACTGTAAGCAGTGGAGTTGAAATGTTGTGTGAACTTTGAAGTAAGCTAAACTAAAAAAAAAAAAAATGAAAAAGAACTCCTTGAAGTGTTGGGCTACTAGGGTTGAGGTCCTAAGGTAAATGAGAGGTTCTCGGGTCCTTTTCCTCGCGTTGGGGAGGATGACCTATAGTCATTTCCCGAACCGGATCATCATTTGGCTATCAAAACTGAACCTTAAAAATTTTCCTTTCAAAATATAGCATTTATTGGACATAAATGTTGCGAAGCGATAATCTATGCCATAAATCACCCTACATTAACTAATAAATGTCAACTAATGAATCTCAGTGGATCTAGCAATAAGCATCCACTAAACCCTAAAAGCTTGCCATGTACAGGTTAACCAAGGTATATCAAAGATATTTAATCCTATCATGAGAAATAGAGACATAAATATCCATGAATGCTTGCATTAAATACATGAGAACCATCATTTTACCTCATAACCCCCACAACTCATTAGCCCTCCTCTTCAAGGATGGAGGGTTAATAACCATCCTCCAAGGGATGTTTAGAAACCAAGAAAAATAAATAAATGGCTTCAAAAAAAATACAAGAAAGAAAAATTTGGAAACTTCACAGTGATTTGATTTTCTACCAAAAGCCAAAAGTTCAAAAGTTTGCAATTCTCTACAAGGTTTGAGCTTATATAGAGCTTCACATGAGGTAAAATACCAACATACCCTCAAAAGGCATTATACAAGGAGGGCAAAAGTGGCAAAAAGAGAAAACAAAACCATAAAGTCAACATAGGGGAGAGAGAAAATTTATGCGGCAAAATTTCGCACCGATCTGCGAGAAATTTACATACGAGATGCGAAAAACTTCGTTAAGCTCATCTTCTGTTCTTCTTCTGCTCTTGATTTCAAATCTGTGAAGCTAGTTTTGGCTCAGATTCGTCGTGCTTGGATTGATTCAACAAATTTGGCATTAAAAGCTTGCAAAAACTATAAAATTAGCCACAAAATGCGATCGGTAGAATAGACGGGACCTTAATGTGTAAATTGGGTTAATTCGGTTGATTAGTACACAAAAAGTGCTCAAAACCTATAATAAATAGGGCTCAAAATAGCACTTTTTTGGCACTAATCAATGGGTGAGAGCACCCTCCTGCATTGTGCCTCCAACTAATGCACCATATGGAAATACTTACAACCCTAGTTGGGGGAACAACCTAAATTTCTCATGGAAACCAAGACCTCCACAGTATGCACCTCCTGCACATCCATAGTATCCTTCCACTCCTCATCCGCTCCTGACACCATGGTGCTTCTTCGAGTTAGCAAGCAATGCGAACTTGAGCAAAGTGGTGGGTAATTTTATAGAGGAGCGGCTTGATGAATGTCGAAGCAAATCAAAGAATTCGATGCTATCAGAGCTCTGGGCGAAGATTAGATGGGCTTCAAGAATGACCTTAGTAAAATTGACAACTTGCAGTACTCCATTCAAAGGGAGGCTCCGCAGAGTAAGCAACATGACCATCGAGAGGAAGAGAATCGGAGGAAGAGTGTGATTATTACCACAATGGAGAGCATTATGGCATTTCTGAAGAGTGCTAGAGACTTTGCGAATTTTATGAGTTATCCCGAATCCTCGGACATTTTGTCTTCTTTTTGTCCATCGAGAAAGAATGAAACAATCCCATTGATTGAGGAAGGCAGTGGAAAGGAAGCAGTGGAAGAGCCCCAAAAGCTTATCCTTAAACCATTTCCCATAAATTGAATCGATTACCACTACCAGGCCATGACATCCCACTACGACACCCTCTTGCGACCTGAGTATGCGACACCTTGGCCTACTCGACACTGACACCTACTACTAAGGCGGGGGCCATCCCATCTGCCTTTGCTGCACAAAACTTTAGGAAGTTTATTGGCCCTGCATTCAAACTTTAGCCCCTTTGCATCCGCGGATATTAGCATTGCTTTCATCTTGCGTAGCCTGACGGATGAAGCTCATCTGCAAAAACCATCTTGGTTTAGATTTAGAGCACACGGACCTCGACAATTCCACCGGCTCCGCAATTCCCGGTAGAGTACCCTTAGGGACTGGCAGGGAGGAGCTTCCTCTTACAACTCAAGGCCCGAAGCGGTTTGGGGGACTCGATCTCCCACAGGACTAAGAATCCACTCACTTTTTGTTTTGATTTTTTTTTTAATTTTGATTTATTTAATTTTTCTTTTTTAATTTTCTCTAATTTAATTTAATCTTTGTTTTTAGCTCATTTTTCATTTTCCTGCATTTGTTTTAATTTTTCCTGGTTTATTTTTGCAGGTCTGTGCTTAATTTTAGCAGTAGGGAGGTCTAAGTAAAACCCAGAAAATTTCACAAGGGTTGTGAAATTTTGCATCACCAAATTTTTCGCATCAATTTTGTAGGATCACTGTAGCAGTTGTATTGTCATGCGAAATTTTGTAGCCCATTTTTGCATATTTTCGCATAATCACTGTAGCAGGCAGACATTGTAGAAAAAAAAAAAAACTTGTCTATATGTATATATAAATTTCCTTTATTAAAAAAAAAAAAAAATTCTTGTCTTTTATATATTTATATATACATATAAAAAAAACAATTCGTGGCCTACGAAATTTCACAGCCTGCAAATTTTCGTAGCTCCTCAAAATTTCTGCACTCCTAGTTTCTTTCGGTCATAACCTTTTCATCCGAACTCCGTTTTGGGTGATCTTGGTATCGTTGGAAATCTTAGAGAGTGTAGAATCTAAATATAGCTAGAAAGAACACTTTTGAAATTATGATAAAGGCATAATTTTCAATATGCTCCAATTAATCACTTTTAACCTCTCTTTTCTTCTTCCAACTTGATCATTTGAAGCCCAAAGGTGAACAAACTCTTTGAGACATATTTATCTTTTGATTACCGATACGGTAGCCTAATCATATTTTGAACTCTTAATATTTTGGTTTAACATTTCCTTTCTTTTGTTTCTTGTTTCATGTGGTTCATCCTCTCCACAACCGGCTACATTTCTCCAAGGAGGTATCACTTCCTTCTTTAAATCTCTCCACCCCATTGAAGACCATCACGATATTTGGTTAGGGGAGGGAGTGTGAAGGAAGTGAGCTATGTTATGGTTATGCTTTTGCTCTGAGCAAGTCCTTTTGTGTAGTTGAATGACTTCCTGGTAGTTAGTTTATTTTACAAGCATAGGTATGCCTTTAGTTTCAACACATGTTATAAAGCTTACAATTCCTCATTTACGTCCTTTTTTTTTTGTAATGGCCAGCTTGTAGTAGGAGAAATTGAAATATTGTTCCAATACTATTGATGCTAGAATGGTGTTATGCTTAGTTGAGTTGATAACCAGATGGAATTCTTATTGTTTTCAACCTCTTTCTTTACTTTGAACTATCCACCTACTTTGTTCACATTGGGGTTTTGATGATAAAAATTTGAAAAAATGCCTTATCTCTAAGCCACCGAAAGTCTAGGCCTAGTACTTTTGGCTAGTGTTTTAATAGATTCGAGACCCTTGAATAAAAGACCAATGAGTCTTTCAAACAAAGAAAGAAAAAAAAAGAAAAAAAAAAGAAAAAGAAGAAAATTATGACACTTTGCCTTGAGCAGAGCACGGTGGGGGTATGGCGAAAGTCTTTAAAACTTTGATACAAACCAAGCGGGTTTGAGTCTGACTTTGTGCTCGTTACATGGGTGAATAGGTAGAGTTTAGCAAATTATAGGTGCTGGAGTTTTGAACTCATTAAGAGTCCAGGGTGAAACCTGAAGAGTTAGTGGTCGAAAGATCCTTATGAGTTGATGCCCTAAACCTTAATTGGTTGGGAGTCATCGATGGACCCCCATTACATGGACACTTGTGAGTTCGATACCCTCAGCATTGCACCCCTACAAAAAAAAAAAAGAGGAAGTTATACTAGAATATAAAGTTGGGTCTAATTTATTGGTTGTTCTGATTTTAAGGTTTTGTTGAAACTAGGTTGGGAGATAGTTGCGTATTTGATCGTCAATCAACATGGGTTTGTGAGAAATCAGGTCGGATTCTAAGTTAACCACGAACTGTTTGCTACGAGTCTTACGGGGATAGTTGTTGGGCAGGATTTTGGTGACTCTTGTTGAAGGTTGTGCATTATCCCCTCATTTGTGTGGACATATATAGCTGATCTTGTTTTTGTTTGCTTTCTTTTTCCTTCATTGCTAAGGGGCTAGCAATGTGTCGGTTGAGGGGAGTGATTACTACCTAAATAGTGTTTTTTTACACCCTAATTAATACAGGTTTTGAGCATGAAGAAATCAATCGGAATTAGAGTAGAAAAAGGCAGAACTAGTATAGAGAGATGCTACCCCTTGGCAATTTCACAAGGGTTGTGAAATTTCACAGCCCCTGCGAATTTTCTCAGCCTGCGAAATTGCCCTTCCCTGTGAAAGTTTCTTGCCACTATTGAATGTTCCTACAGCTTTTGACTTTTTGACTTTTTTGTCACTTTTTGGATTTCTTCCTAATTTGTCCCCTTGTAATAGTTATTGCTTTTTTTATTTTGGTAATTTGTATTGGGTTTGGTTATAAAAGCCCCCAAACAAGACATTGTAGACAGTATTTTCATTATGAAAGTTTTGGAGGGAAGCTTGTAGTAGTTCCCTCTCTTTCTCATTTTCCCTAACTTTCTCTCATTTTCTCACTAGCCAAACACCCTCTGAGAATGACAACTCAGAGGATGAGCAGCTAAATCCCTTCCTTAAAGTAAGAAGGCCTTGAAGCGAGGGTTGTAAGAGAGTAGCAAGGGGCTCATGTTTCAAGCGAGTATTCATTGACATCTGTGTTTCTTTTGAACTCTAGGTTTAGATCCCTTCGATGCACCTTGAATGAACAGTATTTGATAATCTTTTAGGGTTCAGTGGATGCTTATTGCTAGATCCACTGAGATTCATTTGTTACCATCTATTAGTCATTGGAAGGTGGGATTCTAGAGATCGTTTTACTACACAGGACCATTAATGCTCAATGAATACCATTTCCAAAGGATAGTTATTTTGGGTTAGCTTTCATAGCTAAACAAATAACCGATTCGGGGGATGACTATAGGTTATCCTCCCTAACGCGAGGAAAAGACCCGAGAAAACCTCATTTTCCCTAGGAACCTAAGCTGTTCAACATAGGAATTCTCTTTTACATTTTAACCTTTATTTTCAGTTTTCAACCTTTTTGCCTTGTTTTTATGAAAACCCAAAATCAAAAATGATTTCACCAGTTTAACCTCACTGTTAGTCGTTTACACAAAGAAAATCCATCCTTGTGGACGATCCTAGAGCCATTATACTACAGTAGCAATGCTACGACAGTAGGAGGTATTAGGTATAATTTTTGTTGATTCAGGATACCTTATGGCGCTCGAATCATCTTATGGTTTCCTCCATGAACTGGTTCCTACTTATTTCAACATCAAAGTATTCATTTCTCATTTGTAATTGAGCTCTCAGTTGGTTATCTTTCTCTCTCTCATATTCTACTCCATTTTAGCCAACAGCTCCATAATATTTGTATTGTCACTCTATTTCCTGGAGCTTTCAGCTTGCTCATTATGATAGGCTTCAATTGGTGGCTCATGCATCTAGTCAAAACTAGAACTGCTATGCTTTTCTTCTCTCCTTGTTGTATTGCTCACTACTAGAGCCTGCTTAAGATTTTCAACTCTTCTTTCTTATTTAATCTCTTTCAACTTCCCTTTGCCCTTGTTGAATGGAGGTTTGGTTATGGTAATGAGGGTGAGTGGAGAGGTTTTGGGGCATCTCTTTTCTTCTTCAAGGTTCAATTTCACTCTTTCCATTATGCACAAGGTGGTTATAGTTGAAGGGTGAGGGATAAGACCTTTGAAGTTGTTGCAGTAGTAATTCAATATTGGCTTCTCTATAATCTTGCCCACGTTCATATTGTAGCCCTTTAGAATGGCGCATAAGAGCATTGCTTCTTCCTTCCTCACTCTGGTTAAGTGCTTGGAAGGCAGTAGAACCAGACCTTGGCTTCCTTAGTTAGAGACTCTCTGGCGATAGAGTCAAAAGGGTTCTTCTTAGTTCCTTTCCATTCCCCTTTCCCAGTAGTGAACAGCTCCACAATCTTTTGGTGGTCTGGGTCTTTCTGCAGCTTTTGAATTTCAATCATCTTTCAGCTCGCTTAACTTCAACACCTAGTTTATCTCATCCCTATCAAAGGAGACCCATTTTCCCCTAACATAGCAGTTCTTCTCCTTTTTCCCCACCATGTTCGAGTAGAACTCTCTCACTAGTGCGGTATATCCAGCTAATTTGTGCTCACACAGAAGACTCCACCCTCTCTTTTCATTCACCTCCTTTAATGGTGAGATTAGCTGCTTAAAGCCTCTTTCTCCAATAAAATCTTTCTTCATCATTTTCTTGTCCATGACCTCATAGGCTCTGTTTGACACGAACTCATCCATCTCAACTTCCTCATCTTTCTCTTTTTCTCCCTTCTTCAACCTGTGCCTCTATTTAAGTTCTTTCTTTTGGCACTTCCTGTTCATTTTCTATAGTCTACAGCTCTAAAGTATTTCTTCTTCAATTTTAGCATACTCCTCCATGATTTCATTCAAGTTTGGAATCAACCTCTACTACTCAGACATTGTCGATGGCTGGATTGGGTGTAGGGTTTAGAAAAGGAAGAGAAAAGGTTTTAGGGTTCTAAAGGTTTGAGAGAAGAAAAGGGTTTCAAACTTTTGAATTCACAACGTTTGAAGTTCTCTTTTTATAAGCCTAGGAATATGTTGTGACAATTTGATTATCGCGACAACAAGTTTCTATGTCGCGACACAAGATTTTGATGTCACAACACAAAATTGTGGGTCGCAAAACAAAATTATCATGACAAATATTTCTATGTCGCGACAAATAAATGACTTTGAAAACTAAAACAATGTCGCGACAATGGATTTTTAAGCAAACAAATGTCGTAACAATAAATTAACACGTTGCGACAAAATATTAGACCTCCTCTAGTGAACTTTTGTCACGACAAAGGTTTCAAATGTCGCAACATACAAATGTCGCACCAAAAATAAAAAATGTCAGGACAAACTTGCCTTATACTTAGAAAGGCCAGACTGGTATTTGTCACAACAAATAGAAATTGTGTCGCGAAAAAATATGCATTTTCATCCCAATCTCCATTTTTAGCGAAATTTCGTTCCATATTAATTAGTTTACATACCAGACAACATACAATTCATTTCAATCACTCGAATCATGCTTGTGAATACAAATTTAACATGAACTAAGCATCTGAATTCAAGCAATGACAATTAATTTCAATTTTCCCAACTTAGCAACATGTGCAACTATACAAATACAAAAATTAATTACTAAGAAAGCTGAATGGAAACTTCTCACATAATTGTAGAGCATGCTTTTTCTCTTCAATTAGCTTAATTTCACTCATTGCTCGAAGCTGCTATTTTACAATTATTCCAACTTAATATTCAACTTCCTTGTCCTAAAAAACAATATAAATCAACTAATGTAAAAATCAAACTTAAAACACACTAAATTAATGAAAATCAAATTATCTAAGGAAAATAAAAATAGCTTGGGTTGCCTCCTAAGAAGCTGCTCAGTTTTATGTCTTTAGCTTGACATTGTGTGCACTCTTCTTAGCAAATTTCTTCAAAATTTTCATTTCTCAGGCAGTTCCTCATGCATACTTCCTCTAAAATAGTGTTTCAGCCTTTGACCATTCACTTTAAACTCATTTCCAGTTTCTGTTTTCAATGTCATGGCTCCAAAAGGTGTGACTGCAATGACTGTGTAAGGACCACTCCACCTTGATTTAAGCTTCCCTGGAAAAAGTTTGAGCCTTAAATTGTATAGTAGGACTAGCTCTCATACTTTGAACTCTGATGAGTTTAAAACTCATCTATTTTTAAGCCCATTTTTCAAGTATATTTCAAGATTAAAAGTCTTATTTAATGTTAAATTATGGAATTTTCACCCAGATTTATGTTTTGTAGAAATTTGAAGAAAAGAAGCAGAAAAGTGTTAATGATGTGCCCTAGGGAAATAGTGTAATTGTTATTACTTTCATATTTCAATAATAAAGAGGCATTTCATTATCATCTTACATTTCTAATTTGGTGATTTACTCCATGAATAGTTGATTCCACTTATGGTCATCAAGTGTGTGTGACTTGATAGTAGAACCACTGGACTTTAAATGGAATCTTATTCTAAATTGTCCATAGTCGTTCATTATTGGTAGAACAATAGTGAATTAAGACTGAGTGCCTGGAGTTTGACTAATGATCATGTTCTCACGATGCATGCATATATATGATATTAAGTCGGCTCATAAGTACGTGTTGGTGACATTGTGGATCGACCCCATCATGAGAATACTATATGGATTACTAAGTCACAAGTACTTCTACGTCATAATATCTTCTTTTTCCTTAGACCTAACACCGCATAGGTCCCTACATGATGAGCTTTATGTTTTGACAAGGTTCAGCATCATTAGTAATAGGGTGGTAATATGGTAATGATTGGACATAGAATAAATCATGTAGAGGGACGTGAGTGGATGAAAGGGATTTGTCCCTCATTTTAGAGAGATATCCATGGGCCCCTTGACATGTGAGATTGGAAATTGCATGGCCACGCTCAAATGAATTAATAAGGGTTATTAATGTCATTTGTATTATCAGTTTACATGGAGGTCGAGAAAATTGCATGATTGAACTTTACAAGGGAGACATAGTCCATGACTTATGTTCAATTAGGATATCGTGAGACAAAGGGACTACAACATTTATTATGGATTAGTTTATGTTGGGTTATTGACATCCACATAATTTGGGTGGTCATAATGCCTTGCTAGAGGCCGCTTATGATCCATGGGCTCGAAATGGGCTTTTGAGCCCATTGCTAACATTATGTGGACCTATAGAGTCACACACAAAGAATGGGCCGGAAACCAACCCTTGGGCCTAAAATTGGTATTTAAACCCAAGGTATCCTTATGCGGATTGATTCATTCATTTTTCATAATTGAGAAAGGCGAATAGGGGTTTTCGTAAGACTCAACCCGGTGCTAGCACACTCGTTTCTCTCAATTTTCAAAGAAGGCTCATTCGTGTGGATAGTTGTAGAGGGTGGAGTGATTAATACCTAAATAGTGATGTTTCATACTCTAAAAAGTCCGGGTTTTAAGCACTTTTTGCGTAGTAATAAGCTGAACTAGCCCAGTTGGCGCATTGATGATGTAGTAATGCTTCTAATCAATTTTATAGCAGTTTTTGTAGTTTTCACAGGCTATAAATATTGAAGATAGGGATGCAAGTCGAGCATGAAGAAATCAATTGGAACTCAAAGTGTCAAAAGCATAAGACAGAATGAGAAGCATGCAGAGAAGAAGCAGCAAACCCTTGCAAATTTCGTAGGGCTGCAAATTTTTGTTGACTTTTGTTTCTCATTTGTTGATTTCTTTCCATTTTATCCCTGTAACAGTTTACTGTTTTTGTTTATTTTGGTAATTTGTATGGTTTTGGTGGTATATAATCCCCAAAACAACACTTTGTAAAGGATCTTGAAAATATTTCAGTAGAATTTTGGGAGGCTTGTCGAATAAGCTCTCCTGTTTCTCTCTTCATTTTCTCTCATTTTCTCGCTAGCCAAACACCCTTGAGGATAATATTCAATTGTTGTTTCAAAGCTCCCTCCTTCTTTGAATTAGAGGCAGCAGGCGGGGAACCTATGGTAAAGCAGGGTCTTTCATGTTTTCAACATAGGTATTCTCTCTCATTGATGTTCTCTCCTTCAACTTTAGGTTTCAATCCCTTCGATTCACCTTGAATGGTTAGTATATGGTAAGCTTTTATGGCACATTGGGTGCTTATTGTTAGATCCTGTGATGTTAATTAGTTATCATCTATGAACCATTGGAAGGTGACTTAAGGAGATAGGTTTTTAACTGACTGAGAACATTAATGGGCATTGAATGCCATTTTCAAAGGATAGTTATTGAGGGTCAAGTTTTATAGCTAAACCAAAATCCGATTTGGGAGGTAACTATATGTGCTATCCCAATGCGAGAAGAACCAGAATCCTGAACTTTTTCCTAGAACCAATTTGTGACCTAATACTTCAAGGGAGTTCTTTTTATATTTTTACTTCACTTTGGTTATGATTTCAACTACCAAAACCCATTTTTTTATAACAACCCAAAAATCCAAAATGAACTCACCAGATTAAACCTCGGCGTGATCATTCCCACGAAAGCATCCTGTGAATGATCCGGAACCAGCATTGCTATAGTAGCTGTGCTACTCGGTCTAGAATATTGAACATAAATATTATTGTTGATTAGTACCTACGGGCTACATATACACACATCGCGAATCATGGAGCGATTTGCTGCGCCTTTCAGTTCAATAAGAAGGGTTTGATGCACACACGACGTTGTGAAACAAGGATCTTCCAGCGAGAATAAAGTATTCTTCTATCCCTGAATCATCTGATTAGATCACATGGATCCCTGGTCGAGTTAGGAAAAGGTGAAATCATTAATTTTTTCGCTGTGTATGTATGCTTCATCTCCAGTAGAAACCCAACAGTGGTATCAGAGCCACTTGTGACCCCGATCAGTATGGTTTCTTTATTTTCTATGCATATGATGTGTATGAATTCGTTTAATGTGTTAAAAATCATATCTTTATGCATAGATGATACTCTAGAATAAATTATAGTTCATTAAAAATCGTATCTTTATGCATAGATGATGCATAGGATTTGTGTAGTTCATTAAGGATCGTGTCTTTATGCATGGTCGATGCATACAGACATATATGGTTATGTAAAAGGCGGTATTAATTCCATAATCATGAAGGGCAATGGTATTAGGAGAAAAAATGTTAATCCGATTAACAGGATGTAGGGGTTTATTTTGAATTCAAATTCTAACTATTAAGTTTGCATTTAATTCGTAACGTTTTGAATTAATTCTTACAATTAAGTTTGCATTAATTCGTAACGTTTCAAATTAATTCTTACAATTAAGTTTGAATTAATTCGCAACGTTTCAAATTAATTATTACAATTAAGTTTAAATTAATTCATAACGTTTCAAATTAAATCAAACCAATTTTTTTGCCTATAAATATAAACGGGTCCTGATGTCACAAAATACGGTCTATACATAAATTATTGAGATATTATAATTATCGTATGTTTTGTGAAAAATATATAATAATTTTTCTTGCATAGCGCCAGACTAAAATGAATGTGGATGTTTTAATTTAAATTGTTTATTTTGGGATATGTTTAAATGACCTATGTGTCGTTTTTAATTTTTAAGCATTTTTGGGATATGTAATTTAAATACAACATGTGTGTCGTGTTTATTTCTTGTAATTTATTTATAAGTTGTATAGTATAAATACAAGTTGTAAAGAAGAATAACTGCACAAAGATGGAGATCGCTCAAAATCACAAAAGGCGGTAGAGGATGCATTCTTCTCAAACTTTGATTCGATTGTGGAGACCATTCAGCACATTCCATGCAAATCCTTGGAGTTGGATTTTTTACCTAGGATTGACCGTTGATCTTCATATTGACTTATGAAGATCAATCTAGTTTTGGGTCATGCTATGACACATTAAATTTATGCCATTATTATATGCATGTGATGATATGAATGGTATGATGGATAAATTATAGTTAGTAGTAGGGATTAAAAATATAAGAATTAAATCCCTCTCTAGAAATTAAGTCATAAAATGACTACCATAATTTCACACTTGTCAAGACTTCGAGTTAATTTTATAGGTCATGCTCAGCGAGAGTATGTAATCCATCTTAGGCATGATGGATAATGGTGATATCATATGTATGAGTTTGTTGGACTTAACAAGGTTATCAAAACAATTTTGGACCTAAGGAGCATTAATGGGATTTTACTTATGACATGTGATTGTTAAGTCCATGAGAATCAAATTGCATTAGATACAATTGATAATTGGTTACCTACCTAAATAACTAGACTTTGGGTGATAAGCCAAAGCTTACTTAGAGTTTGGTGAAATATGGGTCTTGGACCACTAAAGTCTCAAATATTGAGATTATCCAATTAAAATAAGAGGGTTAAATATTTGGTAATGTTTAGTCGGGGTATTTTATACTTACGTATTTAATTATTGAGTATAAAATACTTTGCACTGACTTGTAGATAATGGTAACAAAACGCACCAACTTTTGTCAGCTTTATGATAGAGTCATGAGAAGGACAAACTGATAGGACTAGCACCATGGTTGACACAAAACTTGAGAATCATTCTCATGTAAGAAAGGAGTTCTTATGTCCTAGATGAACCTATCCACGAAGAGACATGGCAAATGCTCCTAGGGCTTCCGAGGATATATAATAAACATCAAATGATTAGGTTGATGTTAAAATGCCTCATGCTTGCCACCATGGAATTTGAGCTTCAGAAGCAGATGGTTGATATGGAGGCATTTACCATGATAACTGTCTCAGGAAATGTTCCAGAAGCGGGGCCCACATTGAAGGTTACCGCCAAAGGCATTACTTTCAGCGAAAAGTAGTTGCGAGCGGCTAGTTATTTTCGTAAAATGAAGGGCTACTAGATCATCTTGAGAAGCTTGGTCTGCCGATTAGCCAGAGTGGCCATGATATCATTCTCCAAACTCTACCTATCTCATTAACCCTTGATGGTTTCTTATGAACTACAATATGCATAACATGGAGAAAATGATTTCTGAGTTGCACGGGATGGTTAAGACTGCTGAACTAAACATTAAGACTACTAGTAATGTTAAATTGAGTTCAAAGGGTAAGGGTAAGGACTGAAGCCAGGTAACAAGGGCAAGGCGAGATAACCAAAAACCAGCGATCCGATACTAAGGGAAAAAGCCTAAAACTAAGCAGCCTAAGGCTAAGGAACCAAGGAAGGCAATGCTTTTTTGATGACAGTCATTGGAAAGAAAGGAATTACAAGCTCTACTTGGAAGATTTGAAGAAGAAGAAGGGTAATTGAGAGACTAAAATATTTAGAATTATTTTATGTAATAAAATTAAATTTATCTGCCAGTTTCATGGTATTGGATCTTTGGTTGTGGATCTCACATTTGTGTAAATATGCAGGGAATAAAAAACAGTAGATCATTGTTTATAGGCGAGGTGGACCTACGACTAGGCAATGGAGCAAAGTTCTTTACTTTAGGCGCAAGGAACTTATTATTTATCGTTGCCTTATGGATAGTTTGGAATAGATAATTGTTATTATGTTCTGCAATGGTAGATATCTGTTTCATTCTTGTTTAGATGGTTGATTCTCTCTTTTATTATTAAGAATAATACTTGCTCCATTTATTCTGGTGATATCTTTTATGAGGATGCTCATTTATAGAAATGGTCTTTATATTCTGACAGCAATCCAAATGCTAAAAGTCATCTCTGCATTAATACCAAAAGGTTTAGCTCTAATGATTTAAACATAACCTATCTTTGGCATTGTCGTTTAGGCCATATAAATGAGGAACGAATTTCCAAGCTCCATCAAGATGGACTTTTACATTCATTCGATTTTGAATCTTATGAAGTATGCGAATCTTATTTGATAGGCAAAATGACCAAAGCACCCTTTACAGGTCATAGTGAAAGGGTTGATGACTTATTAGGCCTTGTACTGCTTGATGTATGTGGGCCGATGGATCCTCTTAGCGAGAGGGAAGGCTACCAATACTTCATTACCTTTACAGATGATTATAATAGATATGGTTATCTCTATATGATGAAACATAAGGATGCATCTTTTGAAAAGTTCAAAACATTCAAGAATGAGGTACAAAACCAACTTGGTAAAAGTATAAAAGCTCTTTGAACATATCGAGGTGGTGAATACCTAAGCCAAGATTGTGATGACTATCTTAAATATTTTGGAATAGTTTCACAATTGACTCCACCATGAACACACCAATGGAATGTTGTTTCAGAACGGAGAAATAGAACCTTATTAAATATGGTTCAATCAATGATGAGTCAATCAGATCTTCTAATATCCTTTTGGGGGTTTGCCTTATAAACTGTTGCATTTCTACTTAACCGCATTCCATCTAAGTCGGTTCAAAAGGCACCATATGAGATATGGACTAGAAAGCCTCCTAGTTTGTCTTTTCTTAAAATTTGGGGCTGTGAGCTGTGAAGCTTATGTGAAGCATAAGATCTCAGACAAATTAGCACCCAAATAAGATAAATGCCTTTTTGTGGGGTATCATAAAGAAACAAAAGGATACTACTTCTACAATAGTTCAGAGAAAAAAGTGTTTGTTGCTCAAAATGATATATTTTTCGAAAGATAGCACATATCTAAAGGAACCAGTGGGAGTAAAATTCAGCTTGACGAAATTCGAGTACCACAAAGAAGCATTAAACCGGTTATGGAAACTTAACAGGTTGCACAAGATGTTATTGAACCTACCCAGAGTACCCTGAAGACCTAAAAGGTCGGTAGGATGTTGTCCAGAATCCCGAGAGAGATATAGTTTCTTATAGTGACAATCATGATGTCATGCTCTTGGATCATGATGAGCCCACATCTTACCAAGAGGCCATATCTAGTCTAAACTCCGATAGATGGCTAGAAGCAATGAAATATGAGATGCAATTCATGTATGATAATCAAGTTTGCACCTTCAATTTAAAAATCCACCCGATAATTACAAAGACTATGGGGGTCTGAGTAGGTCTTCAAAAGAAGACTGACATGGATGGCAATGTGGATACCTTTAAGGCATGATTGGTTACAAAAGGTTTCAAGCAAACACATGGTGTTAACTATGATGAAACTTTTTCACCAATGGCTATGCTTAAGTCTATTAGAATCCTATTAGCCATAGCTGCGTACTACGATTATGAGATATGGAAAATGGATGTCAAAACAGCATTTCTTTACCGAAAATTGCTCAAGGATGTGTACATGACACAACCAGAGGGTTTTTTCAATCCTGAGAATGTTGGAAAGGTATGTAAGCTTCAGAGATCCATTTATGGATTGAAGTAGGCATCTCGAAGTTGGAATCTTCGTTTTGTTGAAGCAATTAAAGTATTTGGTTTTATCAAAAAATGAAGATGAACCTTGTGTTTACAAGAAGGCTAGTGGGAGTGTGATAGTTTTTCTAGTGCTTTACATTGATGACATCCTACTCATTGGAAATGACATCCCAAATTTGCAAAATGTCAAGTCTTGGCTAGGTAGTTGTTTCTCAGTGAAAGACTTAGGTGAGGCCGCCTATATTCTAGGCATTAAGATCTAGAGAGACAGATCTAAAAGAATGATTGGCCTAAGTCAGAGTACATATATAGACAAAGTACTAAATAGGTTCAGTATGCAAAACTCTAAGAGGGGATTTTGCATATATGTCATGGCATTAGTCAGACTTAGTGTCCAACGATGCAAGATGAGCGAGATCGCACGAGTCAGAATCAATATGCTTCTGCTATTGGTTTTGTCATGTATGCTATGTTGTGTACTCGACCGGATGTGTCATATGACTTAAGTATGACTAGTAGATACCAGTTGGATCCCGGTGAAAGTCATTGGACAACAGTTAAGAATATCCTTAAGTACTTCAGAAGATCTAAGGATACATGCTTAATTTATAGAGGACAGGAAGATGAGCTAGTCGTTAGTCGTAAATGGTTACACTGATACTAGCTTCAAGGCTGACAAGGATGATTTCAGATCGTAGTCAGGTTTTGTGTTTTATTACCTGGAAAAGTTCAAAGCAAGACACCATAGCCGATTCTACTACAGAGGCTAAGTATACTCTTCCCCGGTAGTAGCTAAAGAAATTTATTGGATCGAAGTTCATCATTGGACTTGGAGTGGTTTCTAGTATCTCAAACTCGTGGATTTATTTGTGATAATAATGGGGCTACTCTTTAAACTAAGGAACCTAGATCACACTAGAGATCCAAACACATACTTAGGCGTTTTCATCTCATCCGAGAGATTGTTGATAGAGGAGATGTCGAGATATGCAAAGTATCTACTAATGAAAACGTTGCAGGTCCACTAACTAAGCCACTCCCACAAGCGAAGCATGAGAGTCATATTAGGTCAATGGGCATTAGATACATTTCAGATTGGCCATAGTACAAGTGGGAGATTGTTAGTGATGTGCCCTAAGGCAACATTGTAATTGTTATTACTTTCATATTTCAATAATAAAGAGATATTTTCATTATCATCTTACATTTCTAATTTGGTGATTTACTCCATGAATAGTTGATTCTACTTATGGTCATCAAGTGTGTGACTTGATAGTAGAACCCTGGACTTTAAATGGAATACTATTCTAAATTGTCCCTGGTCGGTCATTATTAGTGGAGCAATAGTGAATTAAGACTAGTATGGAGTTTGACTAATGATCATGTTCTACTGATCATGCATATATGATATTAAGTCAGCTCATAAGTACGTGTTGGTGAACATTGTACTGGATCGACCCATCATGAGAATACTATATGGATTATAAGTCACAAGTACTTCTCATCATAATGTCTTCTTTTGTCCTTCGGCCCTAACACCACCATGGAATTGATACATGAGGCTTTATGTTTTGACACAATTCAACATCATCTGTGATAGGGTGGTAATACAGACTATAATTGGACATAAAATAAATCATGTAGAGGACGTGAGTGGATAGAGAGGATTTATCCACTCATTTTTAAAGAAGTGTCAAGTAGGCCCCTCGACATGTAGTAAATTGCATGGCCTTGCTCAAATGAATTAATAAGGGTTATTAATGTCATTTGTATTATTAGTTTACATAGAGGTCGAGAAAATTGCATGATTGAACTTTATAAGGGAGACATAGTGATTCGTGCCACAGTAGGGTGATTCGAAATCAACAAAATTTATATCCTAAATTCCTCCTACTATCGTAGCTAGGCTACTGCAGTATAGTGGTCTAGGGTCGAACACAGGGATGGGTTTTCTTCGTACAAATGATTTACTGTGAGGTTCAAAAATGGTGAATTTGGTTTGGATTTTAAGGTGGTGATAAAACAGTGAGGTTTTGGGGTTTAAAACTGAAAATAAAAACAAGTTAAAATGTAAAATAGAACTCCTTGAAGTGTTAAGTCCCATTAGGTTAATTCTTAAGGCAGGTGAGGTTTGGGGTCCTTTCCTCGCGTTAGGAAAGGTGTGTTTATAGTCATTTCCCGAACCGGATCTTCATTTAGCTATACAAATTGACCCTTGATAAATATCCTTTAAAAAATTGCATCCAGTGGCCATCAATGCTTTCGGTCGTTAAAGCACAAATCACCTTGACTCACCTTACAATGGATCATAAATGATAACTAACAAACATCAATGGATCTAACATTAAGCATCGATGAGCCCCGAATTGCAGTAATAACCATTCAAGAGTGACTTCGAAAGGGATGAAAACCTAAAAGTTAAGCAGAGAAGCAGTGATAGCGGTGGATACCTCACGTAGAAAAACATGAGAGCACTAGAGTATGCCGCAGTCACCCTTACCCGGCTACCTTCTACTTCAAGGAGAGGGAGGTTTAGTCGCTCATCCTTTGAAAACCTTCTCGAAAGGGTGTTTAGCGAGGAGAGAAAATGAAAAAGAGAGAAAATGTGAAAGAGAGAAAGCGGGAGCTTCTGGAGAAGCTTCCCAAAATAATATTTGATAAGGCGGCCAAAAAGTCCTTTTCAAAGTCTTGGTTGGGTTGGTTTATACCTAAACTCATTACAAATTACCAAAAAAAACTACAAATCCAATACTATTACAAGGAGAATTTGGGAAGAAATACAAAAAGGAGAACAAAAAGGTTAAACGGGCGACGACGGGAAGGAAAGGGCGGGATGAAGCGATTGTAGAGATGTGAATAGTCTTTGGAGGATGAGCAGTCTTTAGGGAATAATTTACATGGGTGCTCCAATTTCTTCACTTGCTCTTCTTTCAGCCACAGGATCTGATTTGCAGCGATGGAAGTTCGACTCGGATTCTTCGTGTTTAGATTGACTCTCGATAATTTTGGCTTTAGTTATCTTGCAAAACTATAAATTAATACAAAATGCGATCAGTAGAATAACAAGGACCTTAATGTGCAAATCGGGTTAATTAGAATGATTAGTACACAAAAGCACTCAAAACCTATAATAAATAGGGTTGATGGCACTTTAGGCACTAGTACCCCAACCTACACATTGCTAGTCCCTTAGCAATGCAAGAAAACGAGCAAATAACAAAATATGGTAGTTCAAAGGTTACATGAAAATGTAAGGCAACATGATAGAATCACGAAACTTAGCCTAATAACTATCTCGAAGAGAATGAACGCCCATCTGAGGTTCAGATATCAAAGAGTTTCCTTCTCGATGGCTCGACCGGGAACTGCAAAATCTAAGTGTTTGTTTGATGAGCTCTCAACAATAAGCCCCTTAAGCGCATTCTCCCCCAAACTGACTCTGCCTCCACCTGGCCCACTAACCAACCTAAATAGATGGGACCCACTCTTATTCGACAACTCTTTTTTGTGTTAGTAGGGTGCAATCTTTGGTCGACCTCACCAAAGTCCATGTACCGGGGATCTACCGATGACTCCCAACCAATTAAGGCTTAGGGCACCAAGTCATAAGGATCTTTCGACCACTAACTCTCTTCGAGGTTTTCACGAACTTTGAATGTTTGAAACTCCAGCACCTACAACTATTAAACCTCCACCTATCCTTCGTGTACTTGAAGGCACTAAGTCAGTGGCTCCTAACAGTTGGCAGGGCCTTGGGGCTTTAAAACTTCGCCCACATATGCCCCTCGGGCCGTGCTCCGGGTTTCAAGGCAAAGCGTTGCAATTATTATTATTTTTTTTTGGAAGACACATTGGCCTTCTATTCATGGGGGTCATAACTGTCAAGGTAGTCATGAAACTAGGGTAGGTTTTATTGCAAGGCTTAGGAGCTAGGCGTTTTCGGGTTATTGAAGAAGCACGTGTGCACAATGTGTGGTTAGCTAAAGGTGGAAGAAAATGGTCGCGCAGCAACAAGAAGAGTTCAACTTATTATCCACTCGACCCGGGCATGGAACCCGATATAACATCAATAGAATTGGATGAGTTCAATTTCCAAACCACGGGTTAGCGAGAACACAAAAAAAAAAAAAAAAAAAAAAAAAAAAAGGATTCAATTTTGAAAAATGGCTGTATAGTATAACAACTTGCAAAAAGGAAA
The DNA here is from genome assembly GCA_016808115.1 of Tetrastigma voinierianum. Lineage (NCBI taxonomy): Eukaryota > Viridiplantae > Streptophyta > Magnoliopsida > Vitales > Vitaceae > Tetrastigma > Tetrastigma voinierianum. Next base: position 4,100,180 of record JAEQBH010000911.1, on the reverse strand, counting down.
ACCATCAAACCTACTGAACATCCACAAAATGGGCTTTCTCAAATAATAACAAAAACATAAATACATGTCACTTCCTTATGCTCTCCCCTGACCAAATGTCTTATTGTCGCAATGGGGCTCGGATTGGAAAGTTAGAGAAGGAAGTGTCTCCTCATTGATGATATGCTCGTTGTTGGATAGGAGCTTCTGAAGCTTTCCATCGACACCTTTTCCTCCGTTTGGGCTTAGACCAATGATTAGGAAAGAGAAAAAGTGACCCGAGTTGAGCATTTTGAAAATTACACTTTTATAATAATTTCAAAAGTATTATTTCTGGATATATTAGGATTCTACACTCTCTAATCTTTCCAATGGTACCAAAAATGCCAAAAAACGGAGTTCGAATGAAAAAGTTATGATGAAAACAATTCAGAACGCGAAATTGGGCGGGTTGCGGGTCGCGAGTTGCGAGAATTCGCGAGGTTAAAATTTCACACCTTCTGCGGGAATTTATTTATTTATTTATTTTTTTTTGAAGACTAACTTAATATATATATATATATATATATTTATTTGTTATTTATTTATCACAAATGACAAAATAGTGCACGTGTAGGAGAGAAAACAGTAAGCCTTATTACGAGTGCAAAATTGTGACTGAAATTTACATAAGGTGCGAAATTTTCAGCTTAAAATTTGGCCTGAAAAGAAACCTGAAAAATTAAGAAAAATTGCATCAAATTGAAAATTAAGCTAAAAACAAAGATTAACTAAAAATTAAAGAAAATCTAAAGAGAAAAATTAAAGAAATCAAAAGAAAATAAAATAAAATAAAGTAAATCAAGAAACAAAAAGTGGGGGAGACTGTTCTCCCCCCAAACCAATTCCTTAAGCCTTTGGAGGCTGCTGGAACCGTTGGAGCTTAGAAATGCAGGAGTTAGGGTGCTCCGAAATCGAACCTGACACCCCGAGCCATCCCTTTATGCCATGCGGCGTGAGTGGCGCAATGTCTTAGATGTAGTGGCAAGGCTCTACTTGATCTTCACTAATTTTCTAATGTTGTGCGGCACATGCGGTGCGGTCAGGATTGGCCTTTGTGAGTGGAGTGTTTTGGGTGTGGATTGTCGCTGCGAGTGTGGCAGGTGTCTGTTTGGTCGATGAGGGACGAGGGTAAATTATTCTCTTGTTGTTCTTCCACTGCTTCCTCGATGACAGCAGTAACTTCCTTCTTCTCCCGTGGTGAAACCAGTAGCACCAATGTCTGAAAGATTCCAATAATGATTCTTCCATTGACCACATCTCCTCTTGCCATGGTCTCATTTAGGCACTCTTCCTCTTGATGACCATGCTGATTGGTGAGCCTTGAAATGGAGTATTGCAGGTTGTCCAATTTATGCTCCATTTCACTTTGAAGTCCATCAATTCTCTTGTCCACAATGTTTTCCATAGTGTCAATTTTCTGACTTAATTGAGCATTGATTGTCTTATGCTCTTCCACAAAGTCACCCACTAACTTGGTGAGGTTCAGGATGACTTGTTCCATTAGAGAGGTTGACCGTGGTGGTTGAGACTGAGGAGTTGAAGCATAAGATGGAGAAGTAAGAGGTGCATACTGTGGGGGTTCTGGTCCCCATGAGATGTTTAGGTGGTTCCTCAAACTAGGTTTGTAAAAATTTCCATATTGTACGTTTGTTGGAGGCACCATGCATGAGGGCACATTCATCCATGGAGAGTTTCTATAGTCCCTCATGGACCTTTGGGCTCTAAGGTTTCCATCATGCGAAACTATCATGCTCTCCTCTAAGTGTTCCATTTGATCACGATCAATTTTTCCCTGAGAACACATCTTGAGGCCTTGCCTTCAGAATTTTTAATCAACGAAAATGGATTCTGCGGCAAAAGGAGGCAGCAAAACAATACATGACTTTTTTTTATTTATTTTTATTTTTATTTTTGAAACTAAAAAAAAAATGATAGTGAAATATAAAAGAAATTCACCAGTACTTGTGATGAGGATCACAAAAGTGTTCATGACTCGTCAAATGCATAGGCACCATCCGACAGCGGCATCATTTGATTCGTGTCATAGTAGGGTGATCGAAATCAACAAAATTTATATCTAAATTCCTCCTACTGCCAGTATTAGCTGAGCCTCTTTTGATATAGTGGTCTAGGGTCGAACACAGGGATGGGTTTTCTTCGTACAAATTAAGGTGGTGATAAAACAGTGAGGTTTTGGGGTTTAAAACTGAAAATAAAAACAAGTTAAAATGTAAAATAGAACTCCTTGAAGTGTTAGGTCACTGAGGTTGAATTCCTAGGGCAACTGAGGGTTTCCAGGGTCCTTTCCTCGCGTTGGGGAAGATGACCTATAGTCATTTCCCGAACTAGATCTTCATTTAGCTATAAAAATTGACCCTTAATAAATATTCTTTAAAAAATGGCATCCAGTGGCCATCAATGCTCAGTCATTAGCACAAATCACTTGACTCACCTTACAATGGATCATAAATGATAACTAACAAACATCAATGGATCTAACATTGGCATCAATGAGCCCCAGATTACCCAGTAACCAACAACCAAGTGACTCAAAGATGACCTAAGTTAAGCGAGGAGAACAATGATGGCGGTGGATACTGCGTGGCTGTGAAGCCTTGGTGTGCACAGTCACCCTTACCCGGCACCTTCTCTTCCCAAGGAGAGGGAGGTTTAGTCGCTCATCCTTTGAGAAAACCTTCTCAAAGGGTGTTTGACAGGAGAGAAAATGAAAAAGAAAATAAGAGAAAGAGAGAAATGGGAGCTTCCTGGAGAAGCTTCCCAAAGCCAATATTTCCAATAAAATGAGCAAAAGTCTTTCAAATTGTCAATGATTACACCAACATCATTACAAATTACCAAAAACTACAAATCCAACACTATTACAAGGAGAATTTGGGAAGAAATACAAAAAGGAGAACAAAAAGGTCAAACGGGCAGCAGGAAGGAAAGGGCAGGATGAACAGTGGCAAGAGCTGTGAATAGTGCTGCAGGATGAACAGTGCCGCAGGAACCAAATTTCGCAGGTGCTCCAATTTCTTCACTTTTTGCTCTTCTTTCCTTCTGGGATCTGATCTGCAACGATGAGTTCAACTCGGGTTCTTCGTGTTTGAATTGACTCGATAATTTTGGCCTGATTATCTTGCAAAAACTACAAAATTAGCCACAAAATGCGATCAGTAGAATAGCAGGGACCTTAATGTGCATACCAGGTTAATTAGAATGATTAGTACACAAAATGCACTCAAAACCTATAATAAATAGGGTTCGAAATAGCATTTTTTAGGCACTAATCACATAGTCTGTGACTTATGTTCAATTAGGATATCGTGAGACAAAGGGACTACAACTTTTATTATGGATTAGGCTATGTCGAGCTATCACATCCACATTGGCTCGTGGTCATATCAGTCGCTGCAGAGGCCGCTTATGATCCCAGGGGCTCTAAATGGGCTTTTTGAGCCCATCACAACATTATGTGACCCACAGATCACACACATAGAATGGTCGAACCAACTTCTGTGCTCTAAAATTTGTATTTAAACCCAAGGGATCCCTATACGATTGATTCATTCGCTTTTCAAATCGAGAAAGGCGCCAGGGTTTTCAGAGACTCCAACCTAATGTTAGCACACCTGCTTTCTCTGCTCTAAGAAGGCTCGTCAGGTGGATAGACAGTAGGAGGTGGGAGCTGATTTTCTCGCCTTATCGCTGGTGAAATGACGATTTGACGACTCGCAACAGTGGATCCAGAGGCTGGTGAAAGATTCATCCCTAATCATCTAGAACAATCATGATCAAACTACAAAGCGAATGAACACTGATGGGCTTACCTTAGTGGTAAAACCCAATCGGGCAAGGTTAGGTGTAAAATGGCACCCAATGGTCACTGGGAGATAACACCCAGAAGAACAATAACAGATACCACAGAGGAATGATCGCAATGATCACAACACCCACATCAGCAAAATAAGATTAGATCACACTCACATTAAAACGACACACATCACACACCCGGCACTGCAATTAGATTCAAAGTCACGACATCATAAACGCCGCTGGGTCCCAACCCACAGCGGGTCAGGATGAAGCGATAAGTGTGAGGGAAAACCTCATCTTGTGAGCTAGATTTTGGGATTTAGAAGGCCCAAGATCACCTAACACTAGGATCAGAGCCCAAGCTATCAACAAGTCTTGACCCATTGGGAGAAACTGGGTTGTCGCTTCTTGGACCCAAGGCTCGATGTGTGAGGGGGAGATTGTTGGGTTATCCCACATCGGTTATGGAAGGGGTTGGTGATGAGTGTATAAGTGTGAGGGAAAGCCTCATCTCATGAACTAGCTTTTGGGATTTAGAAGGTCCAAGATCACCTAACAATAGGGTCTGATTTGTCAACATCACTCAATCTTGACATCACCAAACAATCATAACCGCATTTAATTGTCGCGCGACATCGTAGCCGATCTACAATACTACATCGTAAGTGTCATGACATCATCGCGACATTGCAATGACATTGGCTGAATGATTCGTGCAACAGTAGGTGTACTTAGAATCAACAATATTTATAACCTAAGTTCCTAATGCGCATAAATGTTATCAAGAAGATATGGCTTTGTGGTCGAACTCGTGGACGGGTTTTCTTCATGCAAACGACTAATGTTAAAGGTTAAACTGTGAATTTAATTTGGATTTCGGGGCTCTCGTAAAAACAAGGAGTTGATCAAGTGTATTAAAATAAAATAAGTAAAGGAAAATGTAAAATAACCCCCTTGAAGTGCTCCGCCACCTGCTTAGCTTTAAGGCAACCAACATGTCCTTCTGTCTTTTTCCTCAATGGGAGATGACATATAGTCATTTCCCCGAACCGATCTTCATTTAGCTTTAAAACTAAAACCTCAGATTTTCCCTTGAAACATAGCATTTAATCCGGGCATAAAATGTTCCTAACAAAGTGATATCATATCTAAAAACCTACCTCGCAGTGAATTAATAGAAACAACTAACCGGATAACAGGATTTTAGTGATAAGCATCCCCCGTAACCAAAAATCTTAAGTAAATACATGTTATTTAGGTGTGCCTGTATATTTTAACCTAAGGCGAGAAATAGAATATAACACCATAAATGCTATATATGAAAACAGAGGACCGCAGGTACCTCATAAACTTAGCAAGAAATTCCTCCTTCAAGCGCGGAGGAAGAGGTCTAAATTAACCATCCTTTCGAAATGCATCCTCAAAGTGTTTGGTAGCCGGTGAAAGGAAGAAAGGAAAGAAAATGAAGCGTAGAAGAAGCTGAAACAGGAGTCGAAAAGCTTCTCCAAAAATTTATCAAGTGATTGATTATACAAACCCGACTTAGCTTATATATGGCTCTATATGAAATTACAAAAATCGAAACTAAAGCTATTAAGTAAGGGTAGAAATGAGAAAAACCAAAACTGAAAGTCGCTAAACACAAACAGTAGCTGGAGATTTTCGCTGAAGCAAATTTTCGCTACATAGCGAAATTTTGCTATGATAGTGAAATTTTCAAAGACCGCTCCATCGCTCGTCGCTACTATTCCCACGCGTACCATTCCATTTCTTCGCTTTGATATTCTTCATTCCTTGGTCAAATCGAGTAGAAAACCATATGAAATTGATGGAAATCAACTGACTTTGTTATGATCGACTGGGACGTGATCGGCTTCCACCCCGCAGAAACTACAAAAAATGTTCCTGAATACACTCATACAACAGGAACTAACATGTCAATTGGGTTAATTATAACAATTAGTACACAAAAAGAGCTCAAAACCTATTAAAAACAGGGCTCAAAATAGCACTTTTTGGGCACTAATCACTAAAGTAGGAAGAGCGGAAATTACCAATGTTGTGACATAACCACGACATCAGCCAATGCTTGAACAATGGAGAACTAAACTTGCAATGTCGCGACATCGGATTAGTGATGTCGTGGCATCAAATCAAAGCAACCAAGGTGGTGAGACCAACTGAATGTCACAACATCACTGTAGCAATGCCGCGACATCAGCCACGACATTGATACAGGACCTCAGAACATCAAGTGTTCAATGTCGTTGATTACTACCTAAATAGTGTTGATTCACACCCTTAACACTCCATGTTTTGAAGAATTTTTTATGCAGTAATCCACCTAATCACCCAAGCATATTGTTGGCGACCTAGCAAAAAGGCTACTAATCACCTTGCGCGTCGTTGTTTTCAGCGCTATATATCTCAAAGGTGGAATTGAAGCAGCATGAAGAGCATAGTTCAGAAGCTAGAAGAAAGTAGAACAATAGCATAAGCAACCTCGCTTAAATTCGTTGTGGGCCGCGAATTTTCTAACCTTGCCACTCACACAAGGTTGCGACTTTAACCCTACAAAATGTCTCTACATTCGACTTTTAAGTTTTTTTTTGTGTTTTTCCTACTTTTCCTCATGTAATAGGTTTGATTTGGTATATTTCGTAAATTGTATTGGTTTATGTATATAATAATTTACGTAAGACTTCAGAACCGCTTATTTTTTTTAATTTTATAAAAGTAGTTTTTGGGAAGCTTGTTCAAGAAGCTCTCATTTTCTTTCCTTTTCTCTCATTTTCCTTTCTCTTTTCTCACTAGCCAAACAACCTCTAAGGATGATTTCTCATAGGATGAGTGGCTAAAACCCCTCATTCCTTGAAGCAAAAAGGCATCAAGTGTGAGGAACCTATAAAGAAACCAAGGGTTTTCATGCTTGAAGTAGGTATCTGTCATTAATGTTCTTTTCTTCAACTTTAGGTTTTGATCCCTTCGACCACCTTGAATGGTTGATATCGGTAAGCTTTCGTGGCCTATTGATACTTAATGCTGTGATCCGTTGATGTTCGTTAGTTATCACTTAGTGAATGATTCAAAGTCGAGTCAAGGGAGACATGTTTTACCGACGAGACCATTAATGAGAAGTGAATGCTATTTTCAAGAGGATATTTATTGAGGGTCAGTTTTTATAGCTAAATGAAGAATCGATTCGGGAAATAACTATATGTTATCCTCCCCAATGCGAGGAAAAGAATCGAAAAACCCCTCATTTTCCCAAGGAACCTAAGCCGAGTGACCTGATACTTTAAGGGACTTCTTTCCATATTTTAATCCATTTTATTTTTAGTTTTAATCACTAAAATCCACTCTTTTTATCAAAACCCCAATATCAAAAATGAAATCACCAATTTAAGCCTTAGTGTTAGTCATTTCCATGAAGAAAACCCATCTCTATGGACGATGCTAGAACCACTATACTATAGTAAATATGCTATGCTAGTATGAGGTATTAGGTTATAAATTTTGTTGATTAATACCTGATGAGTCAAAAACTCATTGAATTTTTAGTCCATTTTTCTGATTTTTCTTACAATATAATTGCCTATTTTTATGTAGAAATATGTGCTATTTACCAAATTTATATTTTACAGAAATTTAAAGCAGAAATGAAAATTCCAGCAAAAATAAGGAGTGAAAACAGATCAAGAGCTCAGATGAGGTGGCAACAGAGAATGCAGGTCACGACTAGAAGTGATGGCAAGCCAAATAAAAGTTGTGGCGATAGAAGAACACTTGCTGAGACCAAGACAGGAGGGACTTTTAAAGAAGATAATGTCGCGACCACAAAGTAAGGCTGAATGGACTTGCAATGTCTCTACTAGGCGATTTTAGGTTGCGACAAAGATATGAGTTGAAAACTCCAATCAAGGTCGTGACCTGGAATTCATGTCGTGACAATGAGAATGAGTTGTACAGTTAAAAATGTTGTGACTAAGAAGTGAGGTTGCAACAGGAGGGGAAAAATTGAAGTCGCGACTTACTTTTAAGGTCGCGACATAAATTTTAGCAAGGGAAGAAACGATTATGTCGCGACCTAAATCCCATGTCGTGACAAAACAATGAAAAGACAAACAATTTTAAGTCGCAACATGAGAAGGGGAGCTGTGACCAAGGCTCAGTGGCTGACAATAGAAATGAGGTTGCGACATACTTCTGAGGTCGTGACATAGAATGTAGTAGAAAACAATACAGCCAGGTCGCGACATGGAACTGAAGTCATGACATAGAATTTATTGAAGGGTCAGAAAAACATGGTCGCAATAAAGATCAACATAATTGGCAACAACTGACATGTCGCTGACATCAAATCGAGGTCGCGACATATATTCCAAACAGAGCGTAATAACGTCACACTTAAGAGCTAAAAAGAAAATTGAAGGGAACTGTTGAGACTGAGAGATGAGGTTGCAACTGAATAGGAAGAAAGAATGGTCACGACATACTTTTTGAAGTCGCAACTCAAAAGTGAGTCAATATTGATTTTAGTGGAATCCACCTGTAGCCTTGAATCAGCCCACTTCTGAATACCAGCGCATACGCTTTAGTAAAGGCTTTTCTTTTGGGAACCTTAATCTAGGAAGAAGAAAACTCATCAGATATTTTGAATAGATTTTCTTTTCTTTTATTTTATTTTCTTTTCTTGGATTCAACCAAATGATTCGTTAGAATGTCAAGTTGAAGCAATATTTCAAATTCTTTACAAATTATCGCTGAGTTTAATGAAGTCTAGACAATTTCTAGAATTCGTTTCTTCTTAGTTTATTGCAAATGCAGTGTGTGTAATTGATCAGTGCTCCATTGTCGTTTGTAATGCAGTTTTCGAAAGCGTAGCTTCCACTAGTTTTGAATTTATTGTTAGTTATAGTTTTTCCTGCATAACTTAGAAGGAAGTACCTGAAATTTGGGGAGGATTTATTTGGTTTATGTTTTTTTTCATGTAATTGTTCCCAATAGAAGTTTCGAATACCCATTCAAAGATTGTATCCTGCTCTGATTTCCAGGAGGCCTTTTAAGTGACACAGAGATGACAATTCCTGAGAGTTAGGAACATTCTAATTGTGGGTATGTTAGACCATTATTGAAGAACTACTGAGCTCTGAGAGTTCACTTAGATAAATACCTACCATTCATACCTGATGTCGAGGGGAATATTTATCAATTTAAATAACTCGTAGATTTCACTCTAATATGTTGGAAAACTTTAATCTTGCAGCAACAGGATCTAATCAAGGGAAGAGAAAGATTCATTAGATTTTAAGGTTGAGTCATCAATTAGGTTATGGAGATCTTGCAATATCCCTGACTCGGGAAGTAAGAAAGCCGCAGTCTCAAGAAATGGGTATGAAGTATTGAGAAAGAAAAATACCTAAATCTTGTAAAGAATATGTTGAATATGAATGACAACCTTGGCTCTTCGAGTAAACATGGATATTTAATCGTGAATGCACGAAACTAACTAAGAATATCGTGAATCTTTGACAAATCCAGATCCAAATTTAGGATAGAGTTTTAAATGGGAAATAATGCAATAATTGACTGTTTCATAGTACTTCCTTATTAGTGTTCATTTTTACAGAGAACTGATTCAATCCAACTAATTATAGTGTATAAGAGTTCATTAGCTTATTTTTAATGTCCTAAATTCTCTATGTTATCTTTAAGACAATTACCCTTTAATTTCTAGTTGATAACTTTATCATTGAGGTTCAGATAGTATAGATCTTGATTAGTCGGGGTAGTTGGTTTTCAGAATCCAAGTCAATCTCTATGGGAATGATATCTGGACTTACATCCATTTTTTTACTACTTGTATGACTTGTACACTTGCAGTGGCATAGACTAAACCCATTCATAATTTAAACCAGTTTTATTCATTTTAAAGAAACTCTAGTCTAATTTGACATGGCCACAGGAAAGTTGTAAGACTCCTATAGAGGTGTTAAATTGAGAGGTTTAGTCTATATAGAAAAAGGCAAACAAGTTTTATGGTGTCATTGCTAGGGATTGAAATGATTTGAATAAATCAATATTCTGACAAAAGATAGAAATGCTAATTTGGGCATTTTTCTTCATTTTATAAAAGAAATACTCAAATGAAGCTTTGGATAATAGTGATCGCATAAGCTACTGATCTTTTAGAGAGCTTAAAAGGATATATGATTTGTGATACCATTGTTTCCAATTAATCTCAATATGTTTCCATTTCGGGGGGTTGATTAATGCACAGGAAGCCAGACTCAAATCCATTCCCTATAGATACTGAATTGGAAAGAACACTAAGGAGCTTAAGGAAAGTCGGGTGAGAGCAAGTAAAGCAACTATGGTGTATGAAAGAATCGATCGTATTAATTGAACAAGAAACAAGCCAGCCAGGAGGACTCCAATCTCGTGATACCTACGGAGGATTTCCCGAGGTCATCCGCTGCACTCACTACCGTGACAAATTACGAGTAAAGGCCAACAACTTTGAGCGCTAAAAAACCGTACCATCACCATGGTTCAAATAGACCTCGCTTTGATCGGGTCATCCCACTGAAGATCCTAATGAACACCTTAGAAGATTTCTCAAGATGGCAAACACAGTTATGTAGAATGGTGTGAGACCAGAGGTGATAAAGCTACACCTCTTCCCCTTTTCCTTAAGAGATATTTCAACCACATGGTATGCACTGGCACATATGGCTCGGGCCGATACATGGGAAGAGTTGGTGAAGCATTCATAGGTATTTTTCCCCCATCCCTCTCGATGAGCTTAAAAGTCATCTCTTTAGTCCATTTTTCGTTTGATTTTCATTAAAATTGAATATTTAATATACGTAATTATGAAGAAACTCACCAATTTGTCATTAGTGAAGGAAGCAAGAAAGATGAAAAATGCAGCAATAAGGGATAAAAATGCAAAATTAATAAAAGAGAGCGTAAATAAAAGCAATCGGGCCGAACTATTTGATGCAATTAAGTTTACATAGCCCAGCTTCCGAGGCTGTGACCTCATGAAGATTAAAGAGACATTGAGGCATGTCGTGACAGGGAACACAATATAGGCAGCGGAAGAAGGAGCAGAAATTAAAGGTGATGTCGCGACAAGAAGACTGATGTCGCGACATCAAGAACCACTGGTTGTTACAGGCAGAGACTTAATACTGAAGTCGTGACATCAAGAGGAGATCAACCAAGGGCTTCAAACTATGAGGGGTTGAAGTCACGACATCAAGACACCCGCTCACGGTGGTGCCAGCATCAGCTGAAAGGGTGCAGGAGACTGGTAGCCCATGTCGCGACAACATCCCGATGTCGCGACATCGAACAACCATCAAGATCGAGAAGGAACTAGGAATGATGTCACTTATTAGCGCCATGATGTCGACATCACAACGAACATCCTAAACAAAGTAAGGGGGTCAACTTGATGTCGTGACATCAAGCAACGTGACCGTGGAGACTTGGCGGTCACGACATCAAAAAGCGATGCTTGAAATCGCTTAGAGATCGCGACAAGATGTCGCATAAAGATCAAGTCGCGATATCGTGAACGCGCATAGATTAAACTGGGCAGAATATAAAGCAATGTCGCGACATCAAAGTGATGTCGCGACATCAGAAGCAACCAATTGAAATCTGCAGATCCTTAAGCTGAGGTCGCGACAAGAGGTTGATGTCGCGACATCCGAAGAGAAATTGGAAACTGCAGAAGACAAGATGGTGATGTCGCTGGCTATCAAGAATGACTAAATAAAAGCTATATGTTGATTAATCGGGTCGCTGACGGAGATCAAGTCGCGACTCGATGATGTCACGAAGCTGCTGAAATCAAGTCGCGACGTGAATGAAAGAATCCTTGGGCCTGGATACTTCATGCCACCACGCCAGTTACATCGGGATTAGGCCCAATTTAGAACCCTTATAACACAAATTATCCACCTCAGCAGTAGTCGCGGCCACGCATTTGCAGGTCCGGATAGCCGAAAAGCTCATTTTCTTTTCTTTTATTTTTCTTTTCTTTTCTTTCTTCTTAATTTTCATTTCGCGTTTTAGAGCGTATTATGCCTCGTGATTTTTATTTTTCGTCAGATTTTCTTAACTGATGTTATCGTTGAAATAAGCCGAATGCGACTCATTTTATTTTCAAATTACACACCAAATGTTTGAAGTTCGCACAAATTTCGAATTGGACAGCCTCAGCTTTTCACTGGCAACTATTCTTATGATCAGAGGAATGTCAGACGTGGTAATTCAAAGAATTGAGGAATCCACCCATTATGAACATGATAGCTCGAATTTATCTTTCCCGTAGTCGTTCTAGCGCTTTGTTAATTTCACTTACGAATTTATCAGATTGGGTTTTATTGATTTTGATCCGAATACGGGGCTTTCTTATACCCGTTAAGAATTGCGCGCCATTACTCCCGATTTCAAGGAAGTCCTCACAAGGGACATGTGGAAGACAACCTGGGTAACGCCTAGTTCTCGGGCTGCATACTAACTCCGCTTATTGGGTGGATCCCGTGCGTCTTTGCAAGTTCACTTGATAAACTTTCCTCACTCTGAAGTCAAGAATGAGCTGGAATGATATCCACTTAAACAAGCAAAGAGTTCACTCCTACTCCGGACAATGAGATCTAATCCTGTTAGCTGGAGATCTAATCAAGGGAAAGGTTGATCTATCCCTCTAATTTCGAGGAGGAGAAATCGAAGTCAGATATATCCTTCACACTCAATAACTCGGGAGTTAAGGCTTACAAATTCCATAAAATGGGTAGAAGTATTGTAAAGAAAATACCCGTGACATGAAGTCCTTTTAAAAGTAGTTATTTAATTCCCCGTATTCGAGAGAATCAGTCATAAATTTAGATAATGAAAATGTGGAGCTGTGAGAGATCCAAACGCACTACAACGCCGGGATTGTGATTTTGAAACCTGAAGTTAATCAAGAAATTCTTATCAGAGTAACTACGTGGAATCGATAGTTCACTATCAACGCTTCTACGATGTCCTCCGAGGATAACTATTCAAGATAAATTCTTTATTAAATTCTTTATTCTTTATTCTTTATTTTTCCAAAGATGTGATGGGTCGCTTAATTTCCTCTTGTTCGTTTAATTTTCCAAAGACCTTAATGTCGAATCCTACTATCATTTTGTGGTCCAAATAATATTGAAAATTATAGTCGTGGTAGTTGATTTAAAAATTTGAGACTCTCATGGGATCGGTATCCGGACTTAAATCCATTTTATTACTGGTCGACCGCACTTCGCACATCGTAATTCAAAACCAACTTTGAAAAAAAGGATTACTCTAAGAGATCGCGGTTTATATAGTATAATATCAACAAGTTTTGGCGGACATTGTTGCCGATTAGACAATAGTCCTTGGTGATAACGCCATAATCTTGCATGCTAACTAATGGCTAAATGTGCAACATGTTTTGGCTCACAACAAGCTTTATGGCGCTCGCCGCCGGGATTAGACAATAGTCCTTTGGTGATAACGTCATAATCTTGCATGCATAACTAATGCATAAATGTGCAACATGTTTTGGTCTCAACACCCTCACAACTGAAAGAAGAAGGGAAATCATAGTGTTCCAACAAGGAGAGGATGAAAGCTTGTATACTGCATGGGAAAGGTACAAAAGGCTACTGAAGAGATGTCCTATGCATGGCATGCACTGAAGACAAATGATATTGTCTATCACTTTCCGAACAGATACTTTAATGGTGGTATCAGTTAGATGCTTCTGTCAAGTATTTAAGAGGAAAAGTGCAGAGGAGGCAAGGGATTTGATAGCAAACCTAGCCAAATACAACATGAAAGCTCTATCTGAATTTACAAGGAGCTACAGCAAATCAAGAGGGAGTGGAGTCATTGAGCTAAATAAGATGACTACCATGGAAGCAAAGTTAGATGCTATTATGCACATGATGGATAAACAGGATAAAAAACTGCATTTTGTTCATGAAATTGGAGCAGTGGAAAGAGATAAGGTAAGAAGAAGTGCTGAGGGACCTACTGAAGAAGATCCTTATATAGTTGAGGATGCCAATTACCTGAATGAACAGAGAAGCTATTATTTCAAGCCAAATCCCAATTTGCCCACGCATTACAATCCAACACTGAGGAACCATGAGAACTTCTCATATGGTGGAGGAGCACCACAAGGCCAAAGACAGGGGTAGAATTTCCTGCAAGAGTATCAACCACTCCAGGTTCCAAAGAAGAAGAATGAGATCACATAAATGAATATCAGCGTTAGAAGAGGACCCAAATATTCGAGGATAGATTCGTTAGCTCATGGGGGATAATAAAAAGCTACTTCACACCCATGAATAGAATTTTGTCGAAGAAGCTCTTAAATCCAACTCACAACAAAGTCCAACACAAATTCTTCCTTAAAGAATTTGGAAACACAAAGTCAAGTAACCGGCTCAAATTCCTTTGCAAACCGTAACAAGAATGCATTCCCCAGCGACACTTAGAAAATCCAAAGGATTGTATGGCAATCTGCCTAAGGAGTGGCAGGTGGAGATGAGCAAAAGCAGCTAGAGTTAAGAGAAAAGAGAAGACTGATAAAAAGAAGAGAAGCAACTTATGAGAGAATGGAAAGAGTATGGCATGAGGACTACGTAAACAAAGAAGTGCTACAACCGAAAGAGCCCGAGAAGAGATGTGAGCAGAAGCAAAAGGAGAAGGTTAAGGCTTACACCCCTACAGTCCCATTTCCACAAAGGATTCAGAAAGCAAGGAAGGAAGAACAAATTTCTAAATTCTTGGAAATTTTCAAGAAGATAGAAATTAGTATTCCCTTTGCAGAGGTAATCAATCAAATGCCAAATTATGCAAAATTTCTGAAGGAGATACTGAGCAAGAAGAAGAAAATTGCTGGGGAAGGAATAGAACTTAATCGCCATCAGAAAGGGCTTATTCAAAGAAGTTTACCAGCAAAAATGAAGGACCCAGGCAGCTTCACCATTCCCTGCTCAATAGGGAACTATGAGTTCAAGAAAGCCTTATGTGACTCAGGAGTAGCATCAACTTGATGCCCTTATCAGTGGTATAGAGATTGAGTTTGGGGGAATTTACCCCAACAACAATTATATTATAGATGGCTGATAGATCCATGGCTCAACCAGAAGGTGTTCTTGAAGATGTGCTAGTCAAGGTAGGGAAATTTATTTTCCTTGTGGAATTTGTTATGGAAATCGAAGAAGACAACCAGGTCCCCATTGTTATTAGGAAGACCCTTCTTAGAAACCGAGCCGCCTTGATTGATGCAAAAGGGTGAGCCGACCTTGGAGGGTGGGAATGAAGCAAGGCACTTCAACTCGACAAAAGCTTGACACAATCCGATGTCGATGCGTAAAATCAGAATGGTCGTAGATACAGTCCCACGCTTTGACTTGATATTTAATTGTAACCTTTAGCATTCTATCAATGAAAATGAGATGAATTTCCAGTATATTGAGAGTGTTGATGATGAACTACTGCATTATAGTTTGCAAAATAGGGAAACGGTCTTGAGTTTGAATGAAAACAGTCAAGAAAATTCAAGCAGCCAGGAAAAGAAAGTTACTAAACAAGAGACTAGTACAGAAGGGTTATTTTTGAAAGAATTACCTAGTCATATGAAATATGATTTCTTAGAACTTAAAAGGGGAAACCAAAGAATTATATCACCTGAATTGACCAAAATGAAAGAACAAAGGTCGCGCAAATTCTAAGGAAATACAAAGAGGTTTACTGTCAATTGGAAGATTTAAAGGGTATCACCCTTCCTATTTGCATGCATAAAACTCGTCGAATGATGATGCAAAAACATCGCTTGAATACCAAAGGAGACCAACCCCGGATGAAAGATGTGTCAGAAGAGTTAAGTAATCGAAATGGCTAAATGCGTAGATTTATTTATGCAATATCGATAGTTCTGGTGAGCCTACCATGTGGTTCCTAAGAAGGGTGGATTCATCAGGATCGAAATGAAAGGAATGAACTCGATACTCCACTGGGCAAGAATCGGTGGACAGATGGAGGGTGTGTATAGATTACGTAAAATCAATATCGCAACCAGAGATCATTTTCCTTTGCCTTTCATTGATTAGATGTTAGACAGGTTAGAAGAACATCCTCACTTCTGTTTTCTTGATGGATATTTTGGATATAACCAAATTTCTATTGCACCTAAGGACCAGGAGAAAACTACTTCACATGCCCTTATGGTACTTTTGCTTTTAGAAGAATGCCATTTGGGTTATGTAATGCTCCTGCTACTTTCCAAAGATGTATGATGTCAATGTTCTCAGATTTAGCAGAGGAGGTGATGGAGATGTTCATGGATTATTTCACGCTTACTGATCTAGTTTGAACATTGCCTACACTTTAGGGGACAATACTCACGATGCCAAGACAAGAACCTTTTAGCTAATCGGGAAAATGTCATTTCCACAATATGGATTCGTTGTACTGGGGCATAGAATTTCATGTTAGTCACTGGAAGTGGACCAAGCAAAGGTTTCCATTATAAAGACTCTTTTGCCACCAACAACAGTCAAGGGAATAAGAAGTTTCTTAGGACATGCTGGCTTTTATAAAAGACTTATAAGAGACTTCTCAAAAATAGCAAAACCATTATGTAGATTAGTAGAGAAGGATGCCAAGTTTAATTTCTTTACGAGTCTCTGGCCAAAATTCATTTAAGGATATCAACCAAGATTAGTTGAAGATCCTATCATGTGGCCAAACCAGATCGAACAAAGAATTTGAAATTATGTGCGATGCCGTGACTACGCAATGGGAGTCAGATTGGGACGTAAAAGATGAAAAAGTGTTTAAAAATATATACTATTCTAGCAAACCTTAAATGAAGCCTTCCGCGAGAATTCACTCAACTAATAAAGTATGAGATGTTGGCTATGGTATTTGCATGTGAAAAGTTCAGGCCATATATATTGAGGTCTCACGTCATTATCCATATTGATCATGTTGCAATCAAATATTTGATGGCCAAGAAAGAAGCTAAGCCAAGACTTATCAGATGGGTTTTGTTACTATAGGAATTTGATCTGGAGATCAAGGATAAGAAAGGTTGTGACAATGTGATAGCTGATCACTTGTCAAGAGTTGAAAAGAATACTATGAAAGGAGAAGAAAAGAAAGTAGCAGAAAATTTTCCGATGAGCAGTTATTTCAGTTGTCTTTTCAATTACCTTGGTATGCTGATATTGTGAACTTTCTAGCTTGTGGAGTGATGCCACCAAGATTTAGCTACCAGCAGAGGAAGAAGTTAAGGACTGACAGCAGGTGTTACATCTAGGATGACCCACTATTATTCAAGAGAGAAGCTGATATGATTGATCAGTACCAAAAAGTGCTATTTTGAGTCCTATTTAAGATAGGTTTTGAGTGCTTTTTGCGTACTAATCATATTAATTAAGCCGATTGACATGTGCAGGTCCGATTAGTACTACTGATTTTGTTTCGAGGTTGTTATTGGTAGTTTTACAGGTTTTGCAAACCTTTACTATCATATCGAGTCGCAGATCAGATCGCGGCCGATTTATGCCAGTTCGCGGTAGGACTCTCACGATTTCATCAAGCCTCGATGAAGAAATAACAAATGGAAGATGCAATGCGCATCGAGGATGCGCAGAAGGTTGGCAATTTCATGAGAACAGCTTAGCCTCGCAATGATAGCTAAAATTTCCGCGAGTATAATTCGGGCTATGATAGCGTAAATTTCGCTTATCATAGCTAATTTTCTCTATCATAGCGGTTTCAATCATAAATAAATTTCAATTTTCGCTTATAGCTGAATTTTTGTAGAGCAAAATTTCGCTTATCATACGATTTTCGCTATCATAGCGAAAAATTACTGCATAGCGAAATTTCTACATCCCGCGATCCAAACGACTGCTTTTGTTTAATTCCTCTTTCCTCAATGTAATCCTATTATTTAGTTAGTTTGGTATTTTCACATGTTTGTGGGGCTATATGCTCATGTTACGAACATTTTGTAAATCCCAAGCTTTTCACTTTCACGCACTTTACATACATCCCTATTTTGGTTCCATTTTCTCTTCTTCTCTCTCCTCTCTTTCTCTATCTCGTGCTAAACACACCCTTTTGAGGATGACAACTCAAAGGATGTTCTGACTAAGCCTCTCAAACCTTGAAGAGGAGGGCTACAGTTGGTTGGATGGGTTTGCTGTTCCTCCTGCTTTCATGAAGGCATCGCTGTATTTGTGTTTCTAACTTCTAAACTAGGTTTCTTAAATGCTATTTAATTTATTTTCTTTGGTTAATACTGCATGCTTCAGTGGTTCAAAGTATCTTAATGGTAGATACACCGATATCCATTGGGGATGTCATTTACGAGCCACTGAAAAGTAGGTTAAATGGCTTTATTTTCAACCCGCAGAACATTAAAATGCTCAAGAAAATGCTATGGTTCAAATAGGAATGTTACTAAGGGTCGTGTTTAAAGTTAAACAAAGATCCGGTTTGGAAATGACTAGTGTCATTCGCCTCTAATGTGTGAAATAACCCGAGGACACCTCTACAACCCTATCATACCAAACTAGTGACCCAAAACTTCAAGGTCTTCTTTTTACATCTTATTTTAAACTGTTTCAGTTAGCTTAGTGACAACAACAACCACACTTTTTAATGCAACTCCGAAAATCCAAATGAAAGCCTCACCATTTTTAATCATGATACAAGTCATTTGTAAGATGAAAACCCATCCTAGTTCCCAGAATCGCCATATATCAGAGTTTGACTAATAATGCAGAGGGAGGAAATTTAGGATAAATTTTGTTGATTCGCACTTACCGTGTGGGCATGAATCACTAATACATACATCCTGAACAATCCTGTACAAGAAAGAAGCTAAGCCAAGACTTATCAGATGGGTTTTGTTACTATAGGAATTTGATCTGGAGATCGAGGATAAGAAAGGTTGTGACAATGTGATAGCTGATCACTTGTCAAGAGTTGAAAAGAATACTATGAAAGAAGAAAAGAAAGCAGCGTAAAAATTTCCTTCCAGATGAGTAGTTATTTCACTGGTTTCTTTCAATTACCTGTATAGCCGGGAGTATTGTGAACTTTCTAGCTTGTGGGAGTGATGCCACCCAAATTTAGGCTACCACAGAGGAAGAAGTTAAGGACTCGACAAACAGTGCAGACTACATCTAGGATGACCCACTATTATTCAAGAGAGAAGCTGATATGATCATCAGAAGGTGTGTACCATAAATTGAACAAGGCAAAATTTTACAAGAATGTCATGCATCACCTTATGGAGGACACTTCGCAGGAAACAAAACGACCCACAAAATTTTCCAATCAGGTTTTTATTGGCCAACTATTTTCAAAGATTGTTTTGAATGGGTGAATCTTTGTGATCAATGCCAAAGAATGGGAAACATCAACAAAAGGCATGAAATGCCTCGCATTGCATCCCGGGGTGGTGCAATTATTCACATGGGGAATAGACTTTAGCTGGGCCTTTTCCATCTTCATTTGAAATATATATCGCATACCTAGCCAGGATTATGTATCCAAATGGGTGGAAGAAACAGCTTGTCCCAAGAATGATGCTAATACAAATTTAGGGAGTTCCTACAAAGAAATAATATTTTGCATACAGATTCTCAACACTCAGACTATTATTATCGATGGAGGAGCCATTTTCGTAAACAAGGTGGTTTGAGAAACTCATGAACGATATGGAATAAAACACATAATGAGTTTGGCTTTATCATTCAAACAACAAATGGGCAAGCTGAAATTTCCAACAGGGAGATAAAGAAAATTCTTGAAAAGACTATGAGTTCCAACAGAAGAGATTGGTCTTTAAAGTCACGATGCATTACGGGCTTATAGAACTCGCATATAAACTCCCATTGAATGTCCCCATACGACTGCATTTGCAACCTTGTTGTCACGCCCGCCGGATCCCGGTCCGACCCAAACCGCGAATCCGAACTAAGTCCCAAGTGCCGATACTTATACTATATACTGGGACTCTCATTGACCTCGTTTCTTCTAGAGCTGAACTTTCAGACTGCGGTATACAAACAATTTCGTAATAACAAAAATCATTTACATATATTAAAGAACTACCACGGAAAGTGGTGTCCGGGAGTAAAAATCTATACACATATACAGCAGTCCCATTTACTTATACATGTACATTTTTCATTGAATATACTAAAATGAATACAAAATATAATCATACTCCTTCATCGAGTTTACATCTTATACATATACATATCTAATACAAAACATCGTAGATTATGAATGCAGCTACTGTGAGCACCTATCTCCGAAATGGCCTATGCCGGCCATGTGGAATGTCCTCACCTCTAGCCTCCTTCTTTCTGCATCTACACCTGATTGAACAATCTGCAAGTAAGCTTTACGCTTAGTGGAACATAAGCAATGGACAACCACCAATGGCGACCACCACAAGCTTATACATATACATTTCATCTATCTATACATATTCATATAACTTTTTATTACTTATCATCTACATGCTTATCGATGTCAAACCTTTTCCCGTTACTGTACCATGTCTTCGCGCATCTTTATCTATACTTTTACTGCATTCCTATATACTTCTCATCTTTCTCGTTTCTATGACTTATTGTATTCCATGTACTATTACTTATATCATTTCTAGACTGTATATATCATGTCTTATTTTAATGTAATATTATCGTTTCCATGCTATACTTTTCATTCTTCATATTCATACTTGTACTATCGTATATTTTCATGTTGTATGCTTTCATCTTGTACTTTTCATATACTGTCATCCTGTACTAGTTGTATACTTCATATACATTTGTATCGCTCTTATTCTATCACTATACTTGTGCTTTCGTGATATTTCAGATTTCCTTCTTGTGTTGGCTTAAAGCCATCACTTTCATATCATATCTATTTTTCAGATACGTGAATTTCTATCTCATCTTTCATATATCCCGTAGGATTATAAGACTTATACTTTTACTATCATATCATATACTATCATATGTTTTCACATATGCTTTCATGTGTTTTCATATACTATATTTTTCATATACCTTTCTCTTTTATCTACTTTCTATCATTCAAAAATTATACTTGTACCTTCCATATTGTATTCATGTAAATTGCTCATATACTATTTCATATATCTATATTCATGTAATCGGTTTCCATTTTATAAGTTTCCCCAAGTATACTTTTCATATGGCTTTCTTTCATGTACTTGCATATGTTATCATATATTTTCATATGATGATCCCACATCAATCATGCCTCTCACTACACCATACCTTCATATTACCCACTCATCGATACTATGCTTTTCATATACTATACTTGTTCATATACTTTTCATGTACTATGTACTTTTCATATACTGTCATATTGTAATTTACTTCTTGTTCTTGTAAATGTCTATACTTTCATCGCATAGCAGTGCTATGCTTATCATATCATATCATATACTTTTTACATTTCCTGTACATATACTTTTCTTTTTCTTTTATGTTCATGTCATGAATACCTTGGGGATGATACGGAAATAACTATATGTACCCGAAGGTACTATCACCGTGAAAAGACGCTGATCTCTATCCTGTATGCACTGATGGGTACCTATCACCGCACGACGCTGATCTCTATCCGTTTATACCCGGGAAGGGTCATCACCGTACGAGACACGACCTATGCCATGTACTATGTAGTGACCCTTTCGGGGCCACCGTAATCCAAACGGGATCTATGTCATCGACCCAAATGGGGCCTCGATATCTGTCTATGTATCTGCTGCAACAACTGTATCTTCCCTATAGGCATGCCTCATTCATCCTCTACCAGTTCTAAGCGTATTAAATCAACTTTATTACGTCAGATATCTCATAAGCATGAATAACTATTGTTATCATAATTGCTTATGCAATATATACTATCATTACTTTACTCTATATTTGTTCTCATATACGTAGTTTCATATTACGGTTCTCATATATCTCTATAATACATATATTCATATCTTTTTCTATCATTTAGTTTTGTCTTCGTATCATATATGTAAGTCTATCATATATCATGAATGCATCTATGCACTCTTGTATTCATGTATTCATATATATCGTTATCTCATTTATGCATCATATCCTTTATGCGTTTCTATCATGATTTAGCTATTCATGTACATGTACTCATTCCTATGCTTTGTCATCTTTTGCTTATCTATATCGTTCTTATCATTTATGCCTTTCGATCATGTGTTCCTAGCATGTTCCATCTTATTCCTTTCGGTATGTCTATCATATATTCATATCATATAATCTTATATTCATATCATGTCATCTACTTGTAACATCTTATATCTTGTTAACTTATATCTTCATGTACTCTATCAGACTATCGAATCTTATGACATATACCTATCATATCTTTTGACATATACTTATCATATCTTATGACATATCCCTATACATTTTATACTCAGACGCTTTACTCAGACTTTTATCAAACTCCGTCCCATCTCCCGTAGAGTGAGAACAAAGACTTTCCTTGATAATTAGGTACTTTTCTTATCTATGCTCCTTTACATATCAAATCTACATATATTTCTATTTCTTGTTCATATCTATATCCTTTCTTACCATGTATTCCATTTAACTTTAACCAAACGATTAGTACACTTGGTATAACAATTCAATTTTCAGACAAGATATGGGCACCAAATGCCATTAAATATCATATGATTAGATTCTAGACTCCATGAGCTTTCCATAGAGTCCAAGAATACCCATAATGGAGTCCTAACGAAGGAATTATGCAAGTTACAAGCCGTGAAGAAAATCAGCAACTTGCAGCACCTACAACAGCCACTGGCTTTATCATTTTTGGGGGTCTTAACTTCATATTTGACACTTGTTCTTTGTACTTATTTGAATCTAAGGTGTTAAGGGTTCTTCTCCAACTGGAATCACCCAAATCGGAGTATCGAAACTCTAGATATGACCTAGACACCTGGGACTACTCTATGTTCAAAACCGAACCAGAATTTGGCTTGAACATAGCCCCACTTTGAGTGAATTTCTGGGCCACTTAGAGTCAGAATTTGATGATGACTATTTCCGGATGTTTGGTTTTCCTTGAAGTGTAGTTTAATTTTCCACTTGAATCACTCAAATCGGATAAGAAATGAGCAAGTTATGGCTAAAATACGAACACTGGTCAAAATAGAGCAGTGGTGTATCGGTGACTGCTCCGCACCCGTACTCTAAGATGTGTTCTGGCTCTAGAGGGTCGCACCGGGCACATGTGTCCAAAGGTGTACTGGTAGATGTCTTCTGAAAAAATGTTTAGTAATGTGTGTTTTTTCTTCCATTTTCCATATATTGATACCCAAATCAACTCAATACTCCATATACACTTCAAAACCACCTCAAATTCATCTTGAAAATGGTGGTTTAGAACTTCATATTCATCTTGTAACCCTATTTTATTCTAAATCATCTTTCAATACATATACTCCTTCAAAACCATGAATACTCCCAAATCACTTATTAAGCATGACTCCATACACAAACCAAACATAGCAGTTAATTAGGTTTGTTCTAAAACCCTAACTCCACTTACATTAAAACTACATGAATCCATCCTCAAATGGAGGATTCCATACTTTCTTGTTATTTAGAGTTTTACCAACCCTAATTTCAATACATCTTTGCCAGATGAAATCCTAACAAAACCTTGTAGGTTCAAAAGCCATTAACCATGGCAAACCAAAGATCCATACCAAATTCCACTAGAATCCATACTCATAGTCATAGTTCCATACCTTTTGTCTTGTTGGTCCTCCTTCTTCCTCTTTTCCTCTCCTCCCCTCTCTCTCTACGCTTTGGTCTCTAAAAAAATGAGAGACCATTCCGGGTTTGTCCTGATTGTGTTGTTAAGGCTATGTTTGGCCTCAGAATATTCCTATAAATATACCCTAGTCAAGTTTACATGTTTAGGCATTTTGTAAGACACTTGACTGCTTTTAGCGAATGTTAAAAAACAAAGAACTAGAGACCCTGGAATTTATGAAGATTTAAGGACAAAATTGTAATTTGTCCAAAAGTAAATAAAAAAGTCATAGTTGACAAGATTTGAGCCAAAATGAAATAAAGGTAGTTTATTTATAAATAGAAAGAGTTATACAAAAGCAAATAAAGAAAATTTAAAACCAAAATGGGTTTTTTGGTTCAGGCCAAACAAGGCCTTAACAAATCTGAATCTCTAAAGACCAAATTGGTCTCCATTTGTGGAGGAAAACGGGAGAGGAAGGAGAAGGAAAGAAGAAGAGAAAAGAAGAGAAGAAGAAGAGAAGAGAAGAGTAGAGCCAAGCCATAAAGGTATGGAAACTACCTTAGGTATGGATTTCTAGATATCACATGGAATTTACAAGGCTTGATATGGTTATCTTGTTCTAAAATCTAGGGTTTTGATAGAAATTGCATCATAACCTTAGATTTCTTGAAATTAAGTTTGGTATAAACCTACAAGGAAATTAAGATAATTAGGGAATCCTTCCTTTGTTGTTGGATTCATGGTTAAATGAAAGGAAATCGAGTTAGGGTTTAGAACAAACCCTAAAAAATCTTGGTAATTGGTTTGTATATGGGTCATAACCCATATTGGAATGATTTTGGGAGAAATTCATGGAAAGATTTTGAAAGAAGATAAGAAATGAAAGATGAATTGAATAGAAAAGAGATTCCAAAGTGAATTAGAAATGGTTTTGATGTGTGTTTAGTGTAGAGTTGATCGGATATCAAACATGGAAAAAGAGAAAACACACAATCTGCACTTTTAGACTTGTACCGGTACAATTTGAACTTGTACTCCGGTACACTTAGGTTCTGTCATTTTAGCTGTTGTACCCTGCACAACTTGAGCTTCTGTAATCGTACAACTTGTTATGGTTTTCCGTTTCCACCGCTGATTTCAGCCATAACTTGCTCATTTCTTATCCGGGTTTGAGGATTCAAGTGGAAAATTAAAATAGACTTCAAGGAGAACTACATCCATATAAAAATAGCTATCGTCAATTCCTGACTCCCCAGATAGCCCAAAATTCACTCAAAGTGGGGCTATGTGCAAGCCCATTTCCCGCACGCCTGATCATAGAGAAGTTCCCAAGAGCCTCGATGAACTTGAGTTCCTGTCTTTAATCAACAGGATTCCAGTTGGAATAAAACCCTTGGCACCTTAGATTTAAAGGAATGCAAAGATCCAGTGTCAAATATCGAGACAAGGCACTGGAAAATAAATATTTCAAACTGTCCTCGTAAAATCTAAACTGAATTAGCTGGGCATGAAAATGCCATAACTCAGGTTCGATGATCCGATCGAAATGATTCCACCATGCAGCAAAGACGATTCATAGATAACAAGAATATATGAAAGATATAATCATATGACTACCTAGGACCAAAGAATGAATGAGTGGATCGTCCCAGGGATTAGTGCCCAAGACTCCCGACAAAATTCTAAGACCCTGACATAAGCACAAGACTCCCGGTCTCCGACACTACTGACTCCCTGCTCGCATTCATGATTCCTCATTGTCGGCGCTATGGCACCCTGTAGTACAGATCGCATCTTTCTGGTACTTATCGCACTGCATTCTGATCTGGTTCTTATATTATCCTAGAATATAAACATATGATAAGACACTCGAATAAAGAATAAGAGTAAAGATCCGAACGTATATGATCCTGGCCCCATAGTATCTACGTACCTTCAGACTGATGAAAGCCCGTAAGACTCCTACGGTACCCTTGTACTGACAAGTCCCCGTCTCGAATAAGTTCCTCGTAGTACCCATGGGCAGCTCCCTGGTCTCCGATTAAGCCTTTAGTACCTCACTGCACCCGTATCCGAAAATGTTCGTGAGTACCTACTGCAATTTCTCCTCGTATTTAATTAAGTTATGTTCTGTCTCTGATTTAGTTCGTAGTACGGCGGGTACTCCCTGCCTATGATTAACTCCGTCTCGATTAACTCCTATCCCTAATTAACTTGGGCTCTCGATAAACTCCCGATTCGATAAGCTCGTAGTACCCATGGGTACTCCTCGTATTTGAATAAGTCCCGAAGTACCTACGTACCCGTATCCGAATAAGTTCTGTCCTCAGATCCGATTAAGTTCCTCAGAGACCTACTTCGCACTCATGTATCCGAATAAGTTCCGCCCGCCGCTTAGTTCCGTAGTGCACTAGTACCTCGTCTCGCTAAGTTCCTCGTGAGTACCCACGTACCCGTATTCGATTAAGTCTCGTATACCCACGCGTACCCCAGATCCGGTCAAGTTCCGCCCCGACCAAGTCCCGTCGCTTGTCTCCAGAGTACCTACGTACCCCTCGTGAGCCCATTAAGTTCTCAGAGTACCTACTCTGCACTCAGATCCGACAAAAACCGCGCCCCATTGTCCCAGCTGTTTAAGTTCCTAGTACCTACGGCAATTCAGACTGATTAAGTTCCTCGTAGGTACCTATGGGTACTCTCAGATTTCATTAAGTTTGTGAGTACCTGTGGTACTCCCAGATCCTGATTAAACTCGTGAAGATCTACTTCGTACTCCCGCATTTCCAGAAACAAGTATAAGTCCGCAGGGTACCTAAGGGTACTCGTGATCCGTAAAATAAGTATATGTATCCGTTTCGATTCAGACCGCTTCCGACTAATGTCCATACTCGATATGTATCTCGCATACGCCTGATCTTAACCCGTATGTGATAATGACAGGATTAGTTCCGACTATTGTATCGTACCTGATACCTTCGCATAAGGATAAGATCCGTAAGATAAGTATATGCTCCGTAAGATTAGTATAAGTTCCGTAAGATAAGTATATTCTCCGTAAGACATGTATAAGATCTGAAATACACGCCCGCCTGTAAGCACTGCATAGCTCAGAAGATAAGAGCATGTCTGTAAGATCGCAAGTTCAGAAGATAAGTAGAGTGTTCTCGTGAAGACATGTATAAGACCTCGAAATACATGTCCAAGTTCTCAAGACCGGGCAAGTTCCGTAAGACCAAGATAAGTTTTATAGTACTTACAAGTACTTCCATATAAGATAAGCCTCAGAACTCCTACTCTTGTACCTCGAATAAACATAAGTCCTGTTAAGTATAAGTTTGAATATGAGCAGTTCAGGAATTCTACTTATTCCAATAAACATAAGTTTGTTATAAGCATAAGTCTCGTGATAAGGCAGACTGTGAATTCCTACTCGGAGAGTCCAATAAGAGTGGCATGTTATAAGAATAAGTACTCAGATAAGTTCATAATATAAATATATAAAATTTATATTATTCTGCTATTGTTTTATGCATTAAATGTGTATATGCATAAGACACATGTTTCCACTAAGCGTAAAGCTTAGCACTGGGTTTTATCCGTAGGTACAAAGAGAAGACATCTCAAGACTGCGATACAAATGGGCTAACACACTAGGAAGGGTCTACTACATGTGTTCCGGCTTCGATTCAGAACGTAGTGCAAAGTTTTGTATTTGTAAATGGGACTCAGTTATATGTATATAATATTTTGATTCTGTTATAAGATGTGGGCCATACCCATAGGTATCAGTTCGGTTTTAAAAAAAAAAAAAAAAAATCAGGTAAAGAGTCCCAGTATTTGGTCTCGCGTCCCGGAAAACTTTACATTTTTCAACACTTTTCTCATTTTTTGCACTTAAGCCCTTCCATTCTTTATTATTTCTATTCCATCTTTTCTGTAATTACCTTGAATCCCATAACTTCTTCTATTTACATTTCATTTTTAAACATTTCATATATTAACCCCTAGTCTTTCCCTTTATGACCACTAGGTCCTCAAGTAGTAAATTACATATTTACCCTTGGATTTATTATTAATTCCGGGTCTCCCGTTTTATTTCCGAAAAATTCCATTTAGCTTTTAATATACCCTAAACAAGTCCGAAAACTACTAGGGTAGATTTCGAGGTATTACACTTGTTACCTACCTCTTGAATTGGAATACAAAGCTATGTCGGCCATCAAGAAGTTGAATTTTGAGTTCAAAGATGCTATGGAAGAGTACTACCCAGCTTGGATTGAATCGAAGAGCCGAGAAATGAAGCTTATGATAATGCACTTATATGACAAGACAAAAGAGTACCATGATCAAAAGATTTTGAGGAGGGAATTCAAGGTAGGAGATCTAGTCCTGTTATTTAACTCTAGACTTAAGCTTTTTCCAGGGAAACTAAAGTCAAAATAGAGTGGCCCTTATACAGTAGTGGGAAGTACAACCTTTCGGGGCGTTGATACATTGAAACCAAAGAATGGATAAGAGTTTAAAGCAAATGGTCATGATTAAAGTAATATCTTGGAAGAAATATGATTAATTCTTACCTATGGGAAGAAAATTGTCGAAATAAGAAAGCTCATAGCAAAGAAGTCCAGCCAAGGACTCAAATCGAGCGTACCTTCTGCGGAGGCAACCCAATGAGTTTTTCTATTCTATTTTCGCATTTGACTTTTTTTTTAATATTTTAGTTTCATCTTATTCGTTGAATGAGCCCAAAGTAGCTAATTTTGAATTCTTTGATTTCTTTTTAGATTTAAACTCTTATTTTGGCTTTTAGTGCTGCTTTTGAATTTCAGGACAAGAAAGCTGCAAGAGAAAAATGGAAGGATCTAAGGATTTCTTAGAAAGAATATGTAGCAATGAACTACAAGGGGAAGTACCATACTCTACAATATTAATTGTTTTAGAGAATTGCATTGAAGTTTTCGGGGAATTTTTGTTTTTATTTTTATTCAATATTAAACTGATCAAGTTTCATGAGTTGTTTTGTCGAATATTCACGACGAAGGTTGATTGCTTGTTTGCGGAATTAGCTCTCTTTCGATTCAAATTTTGTGCGAATTTGAACCTGCTCCCCTAAGACCATAAAATTTCTCATGTCGCGACATACTTTGTGAGGTCATGACCCTATTTTTGAATGGAAAACAAGAGATAAGAAATAATGTGTCACGACACCAATTTGTAGTCGACCATATTTCAAGTCGCGACAAAACTTAGGTAGGTCAAGACGTAAATGTTCAAAATACAATAAATCGAGGTTTCAACCTTCTAATTCGGGCGCAGGAATCTCTAATGGGACATGTGGGCGTTAGCAATTAATGTTGTAGCGTAGGCATTAAGGTCGCGACATCCCATAAGACAATGCTGACCTTGAGCCCATTCGTCATAAAGACTGAAACTAAATAGCCAATTTCCATCTAGAACTC
This sequence comes from Tetrastigma voinierianum, assembly GCA_016808115.1. NCBI lineage: Eukaryota > Viridiplantae > Streptophyta > Magnoliopsida > Vitales > Vitaceae > Tetrastigma > Tetrastigma voinierianum. The sequence continues at coordinate 4,070,973 of JAEQBH010000911.1, read as the reverse complement.
CAATCCAGTTGCATCTTCACCCAACTTTCCACTTTCTTTTCTCTCTTCGACTACCAAAACCCTAAAACCAGAGCCAATTCCTAATTCTCACCCATGGAAAATAACCAAATCCCTGTTCTAGACCTAAACAGAATAATTGACGAACTCATGAGTGAACATCGCCAAGGAGTAGAGGAGGTTCATCTAGAACCTCCGACCGAGATCAGCAGAATGCAACCAAACCCACTAATTAGAGGGAACCAGCTTGAGGTCGACATTTTCGAAATGGAATTCAAAGCATTCAATGCCTCTTTAGGAAAACGCTCAAACATCCCTGCTTCTCATTTTCTCTAAAATCTCCTATCGAAATAAATTCTGCAGGCCGTCCCGATCCCGACGCCACTCGAATTCCTTATTGGGAATATTAAAGAGAGATTTAAAGACTTCTTCATTCCCTTGAGGACCCAAGTCACTATAAAAGGATGGGAGAACACAGATAGAATAAACAATGAAAATGAAGAAAAAAGAGGATGAGGAAAAAGATGAGTTCCAAAGGTGCAAATGCAAAGCATACGGAGTGAATGGAGTCAGAAAACAAACCAATTCCAGTCATGATTCCAAACGATGATCTATCATTGAAAGGATGGATGATGGGAAGGGAATTGGAAGAAGGGTTAACCAAGACTCCCATCATCCAAAGGAACTCAGACATAGGAGGCAAGGAAATTCTTCCCCGCTCATAGAACAAACAACTTGAAGAATCTGATTTCCAACTTCTCAGCCAATGAAAATGAAAAATTCTATGCATGCTAGGAGAGATATATGGAAGCACTCAATGCTTGCCCTCACCATGGGTTTGACACATGGCTGTTGGTCAACTATTTTTATGATGGAATTTCTCCTACCATGAAGCAACTACTAGAGACTATGTGTGGAGGAACTACTAGAGACTATGTGTGGAGGAGACTTCAGAGCAAAATCAAGGAAGCTGGATTTCCCCGAGTTATGTAGCTAAAGCATCAAAGTTGAATATTTCTAACCTAAGGGAGATGGAAAGAATGAGACGTCATTGCAATACTAGGGGTGGCATGTACTCTCTTCCTGAAGACATAGACATTAAAGCCAAAGTTTCAACCTTAGCTAGAAGGTTGGAAGAATTTGAAAATGAGAACCGTATGAGGTGCAAAGGATCGTATTCTGCCAAATAAGCCATGTTTTATTTTTCAGTCCATTGAGCATCTAGAAGAGCAATGTCCAACTATTCTAGCAATGAGGGAGATGCTAGTAGAACAAGAAAATGTTGTTGGTCAATTCAAACCATCGACTAATGCACCATATGGCAACACTTACAACCCTGGTTGGAGAAATGACCCAAATCTCTCCTGGAAGCCAAAACCTCCACAATATGCACCCCCTGCTCCACCACAATATGCTTCAACTTCTCAGCCACCTCAACCACGCCACCCACCCTAGCCGAGCAAGCCATTCAAACCCGAGTAAGCGTGGGTGATTTTCGCTGAGAGTAAAGACAATGAATGTGTAGTTCAATCAAAGAATTGACACTGTGGAAATCACTTTGAACAAGAGAATGGATGGGTTCCAAAGTGAAATTGCCCAAAAAATTGACAACCTATAGTATTCAATCTCTAGGCTCACCAATCAACATCGGGTGCAAGAAAAAGGGAAATTCCCCTCACAAACTCAACAAAACCTCAGGGGAGTTCATGAAATAGCTGACTCAAGTGAAACTGCTCCTAAAATGGATGAAGTAAAAGCAATTATCACCTCGTAGCCGGAAAAAGTCGAGCAACCGATTCGTACACTATAGGTGGATGCTGAATCAACAAAATTTGTATCCTAAGTTCCTCCCCATCGGGCCGTAGTCAAGCTAATTGTAGTATACTCTGCCTGCGGTCGAACATGTGGATGGGTTTTCTTTCAGACAAATGATTTGAGTGAAGCCAAAAATGGTGAATTTGGTTTGGATTTTTAGGTGGGGATAAAAACAAGTAATGGGTGGTTTTCAAAATGAAAATAAGGAGAAATAAATGTAAATAGAACCTCACATTGGGTCACTGGGTTGATTCCTATGGTAATCGGAGGTTCCAGGTCTACTCGCTGGGAGGATGACATATAGTCATTTCCTAACCGGATCTTCATTTAAATTTTAAAAACTAAACCCTAATAATTTTTCAGAAAGCATTTATTTAGCATTTAAGGTCTTACAAAGGAAAATCTATCATGACTCATCCTACAATGATCTGTAAAGGGTAAACTAATGAGTCTCAATGGATCTAAAATAAGAATCCACCGAACCCTAAAAAGATTACCAAGTATTGATCAAAGTGGATGCACTTGGCAAAGGGAAAATCAACTCTAACCTACCTCAGTGGCTCGTAAATGGCAACTAATGGATATTAGTGTATCTAAAGCTAAGAATACACTAAACCCTAAAAGCTTGCCAAGTATTGACCAAAGAAAGTACATCAAAAAGCTTTAAACCTAGAGTTGGAAATTAGGAACCGCATCGTCAAACCCGGTCAAGGTGGAAAATGTGGAACCACCAAAGAAATTCCTTCAGATCCTACCCCCAAGGAACCTTCCACTTCAAGGAGGAAGGGTTTTAGCCGCTCATCCCCTCCAAGTTGTCATCCTGAGGGTGCTCGCACCCAAGAAAGTGAGAGAAAGAGGAGAGAGAAGAGAGAAAAATGTAAACCTAAAGTGAATAGCTGCGTATGTACTGAAAGATAAAAAGTTAGGGTTACAAAATTATAAGGTGGCTTATATAGCCAACCCAAATGTGTGAAATACCAAAAATGCCTAAAATATAATATTACAATAAGGACAAAATGGTAATTTATCAAACGTGGTCGCTTAGAACCAAAAATAAAAACACATCGAGATTTCGCTATGCAAGAAATTCTCACGCAGATAGCTTAAAATTTCACATAGCGAAATTTCGCTAGCCTAGTGAAATTCTACAGAGATAGAGAAAATGGGAAATTTCGCTATCAACAGTGAATTTCACTAGCTAGCAAAATTTCGCTAGCCTAGCGAAATTTTCGCAATCTAAGCGAAATTTTCGCAATCATAGCGAAAACTCGGGATTGCTCTCCGTCTCGTTTGTCAATCGTATCCCCCTCCCGTGACTCCTTATCCATCACTTTGCCTTCAATTCTTCACTCGATCTGACATTTCATCGCCATTTCTGAAATCACCAGGATTCTCGATCAACACCAATAAGAAGCTGCTTGTCGATTGAAGTTCTCAAAAACCCGTGAAACTATCCAAACAACTTCGAAAAACAATCAAAAACACTAAGTGGATGATGACATGACAATTGGCTTAATTGATATGATTGGGCGGCGCAAAAAAGGACTCAAAACCTATCTTCGAATAAAAATTAAAATAGCACTTTTTGGGTACTAATCAGCAACCAATGCCTAAACCACTTGATGAAGCTAAAGAAGGCTAAGACGAGGAGCCAGAAAGAATAGTGATCAAAGAAGACATGATGAAAAAGAGTATGCCTCTACCATTCCCTCAAGCACTTAGAGGTAAAAAGGGAGTGAACAACTAATCCGAGATTTTCGAAGTGCTGAGGCAGGTGAAAGTCAACATTCCTCTTTTAGACATGATTAAGCAAGTTCCAACGTATGCCAAGTTTTGAAAAGACTTATGCATAGTGAAAAGAGGGTTGAATGTGAGCAAAAAGGCTTTCTTGATAGAACAGGTAAGTGCCATCACCCACTACAAGACCCTAGTGAAGTACAAAAACCCAGGTTGTCCTACTATTTCAGTGAATATTGGAGGAACTTGTGTGGAAAAGGCATTATAAGATTTGGGAGCAAGTGTCAACTTGTTACCTTACTCAGTTTACAAGTAGTCAAGACTAGGAGAATTGAAACCCACCACCATCACCTTGTCTTTAGCAAACAGATCAGTGAAAATTCCCAAGGGCACTATTGAAGATGTTTGGTGCAGGTGGACAAATTCTACTACCTATTGGACTTTGTTGTTCTCGATACTGAGCCAGTAGCTGTGGGAGCCAATTATATGCCCATTATACTATGGAGGCCATTCTTGGCTACCTCAAATGCAATCATCAACTATTGAAATGGGGTTATGCAACTCACTTTTAGCAATATGACACTGGAGCTCAACATCCTTCATCTCAGCAAAAATCATGTTCACCCAAAGGAAGAAGGCCCAGAAGAGGTGTGTTTGATTGACACTAATGTGGAGGAACAATGTGGGCAACAATAGCTATAAGCAAATCGACAGGAATTAGTGTAGCTTCAAAATCGAACGAACCCTTAGATTTAGGCCGTTTTTGTCCTCGTTGGAGAAAGAAAGAAGCAATTCTCCCCTTATTGACCGAGGAAGACAGTGGAAATGAGCAAAATAAGAGCCCTGTGCGCTGACCAAACCCGGTCCCCACTTAATTGAAATATCTGCATACTGGAGGAAGGTGGTCACTCTGCCTCTGTGTGTTATCTTCCATCCTCAAACGCCCCAAGAAGACAATTTTCTTGGAATCCTCAGGAAGTGCAAACAAGCCATTGGATGGAAAATCTCGAATTTAGAAGGAATTAGCCCTTTGGTTTTCACTCATCACATTTACATGGAGAAGGAAGCTAAACTAGTGCGATAACCATAGAGATGATTGAATCCCCAATGCAAGAGGTAGTGCTCGCTGGAGTTCTAAAATTGTTGTAGGCCGGCATTATCTACCCCATTTTAGATAGTCCTTGAGTGAGTCCTACTCAGGTTGTACCCAAAAATTCGAGGGTGACTATTGTGCAAAACGAGAAGGGAGAAGATATGCCTACACGCCTTACCACAGGTTAGAGGGTATGTATAGACTACAGAAGGCTAAATGCAGTGACAAGAAATAACCATTTTCCTTTGCCCTTCATTGATCAACTTCTAGATAGAATTTCCGGGCACCCATTTTATTGTTTTCTATCGTTATTTAATATTTTCAAGAACAAGGTGAGGACCATTAGCATCAAAAGGTTATTTTTAATCCTATTATTGGTGTTTATACTTTTTGAAAATAACTATATAATTAACCCCAATCAATATTATTGTCCATTACTATCGATTCTATTTTGTGGCAATTCCTGGTAGTTTCATGTTTCATTATGCCAAAATTATTATCAATCCATGTACGGAATAATTTTGAAGTCAACTGATTAAAAGATCAGAGTTTTTGAGTGAAAAGAAGGAGCAAAATGCCAAAGAAACGAGCCTTAAAAAGTGAAATGAATATAGCTATGGAATTCTTCGGCAGCCATGGGGAATTTTCTCAACCACGAAATTTCACGGGTAAAGCCGTAATCGCTCACTCCCACGAATCTTCCATCCCGCAAAGACCGCTCATGTCTCCCCGCACTATTCACCATCCTCGCTGACGCTTTTACTCATTCCAGTTCCTTTGGTTTTCTTCCCCAAATTTGTCCCTTTGTAATAGCTTAGTTTTGGCTTCGTAATTTGTAAAGGGTTCGCTATAAAATCCTCGCATAGCACTATTAAAGATATATCTTCCATTAATAAAACGCTGGGTGGAGTTTTTCCTACGCATTTCCTTTCTCCCATTTCTTTTCTTTCCTTTTTCTTTTGACTTTCTACGCTAAACACCCCTTAAGGATGACAACTCAAGGGATGGTTGAAGGACCACTTTTCTCCTTACAGTTATGAGGGTCGCCGGCTTAATTGGAGGTAACTCACTCGCCTCCTGCCTTTAACACACGCATTTATGGGTATTTATGTTCTATTTCTCTCAATCTAGGTTTAAATCTCTTAAATGTACCCCTTGATGACCAAGATTTTGGCTATCTTTAGGTTCAGTGATGCTTATTGCTGTGATCCACCGAGATTCATTAGTCGCCTCTATTTGTCGTAGTGGTCGATTTAGCGATACGTGTTCATCGCCGGGAGCATTTATGCTCAGTAAATGCTGTTTTTCAAAAGGGAAAATCATAGGGTTTAGTTTTTAAAACTAAATGAAGATCCGGTTCGGGAAATGACTATAGGTCATCCTCCCCAATGCGAGGAAATGAACCCGAGAACCTCTTAGTCGCCTTAGGACCTCAAACCAGTAACCCAATGCTTTAAGGAGTTCTTTTTCATATTTTTCTTCAATTTATTTTCAATCTGCACACCATTAACCTCCACTGTTTTTACCAAAATCCCATAATCCAAAACAAATTCACCATTCTGAGCCAATTGCAAATCATTTGTGCAAAGAAACCCATCCTCGCTGCACTTAGAACTGCTATACCGTTAAAGAGTTTCTGCTACCCGTAGCAGGAGGAATTTAGATATAAATTTTGCTGGATTCGAACACCTACCCAGTGGCACCGAATCAAGGACTGTGAGAAGACCACCTCTTCACTTGTCCCTTTGGAACTTATGCCTACAGGAGAATGCCTTTTGGCCTCTGCAATGCACCTGCCACATTCCAAAGGTGTATGCTCAGTATTTTCAATGATATCGTGGAACGCGTTATGGAAGTATACATGGATGACATCACCATATATGGAGGTACTTTTGAGGAGTGCCTGGCCAACATTGAAACTGTTCTTAACAGATGCATTGAAAAAAGCCTGGTGCTTAATTAGGAAAAATGCAATTTTTTGGTAAATCAAGGAATTGTCCTTGCCCATGTAGATTTCTATAAGAGGTTTATTAAAGATTTTTCAAAAATTGAAAAACCCCTATGTGAGCAACTGGTGAAGGATGCCAAGTTTATCTGGGATGAAAGGTGCCAAAAGAGCTTCGAAGAGCTCAAATTACACCTGACTACTACACCTATAGTGAGAGTAACCCAATCGCAAACTACCCTTGAAGTGATGCGGTGATGCTGATTTCACATTGCACTTCAAGTGCAGAGAATATAGAAAGCCCTACGTGGTTTACTATGCAAGCAAGACTCTGAATGAAGCATAGAGAAATTACATAACCATAGAAAAGGAACTGCTAGCAGTAGTCTATGCCTTAGACAAATTCCGAGCATACTTGGTGGGGTCATTCACTATTATTTTTACAGACCACTCTGCTTTGAAGTACCTTTTGACTAAGCAAGATGCTAAGGCAAGACTTATCAGGTGGGTTCTCCTACTTTAGGAATTTAATCTCCAAATCAAAGACAAGAAAGGGGTGGAGAATGTAGTGGCAAATCACCTCTCCAGACTGACCATAGCCCATGACTCCCACAGTCCTCCCATTAACGATGAATTTCCAGAGGAGTCTTTGCTGCTTGTAGAGAATGCTCCCTGGTATGCTCATATTGCTAATTATTTAGCAACAAGGGAGGTCCCAATTGAATGGAAAGAACAAGACAAGAAATACTTCTTAGCCAAAATTCATTCCTATTATTGGGAGGAGCCATTTTTATTCAAATACTATGCAGATCAAATCATTAGAAGGTGTGTGCCTGAAGAAGAACAACAGGGATTCTCGGGCCACTACCATGAAAATAAATTGATTGCCATTGGCTTCACAAAGACAATGAATATGAAGGTCCCTTTAATCCGATTTCTACCGCCATCTCTCAAAGATGCTCATGCTATGTGCCGGTCGCGATCGATGCCAAAGACTCGGGAAGCTTATCATTGTAATATGATGCCCCAATTCTGGTAGTAGATTTATTCAATGTCAGTATCGACTTCATGGGGCCATTCCCTACGCCTTCGCTTATCTCGTACATCTCATGGGGTTGACATGTGTCCAAGTGGGTCGGGAGTAAGTACCTCAGAAACAAATGATCACAGGGTGGTGCTTAAATTTTTAAAGGAGAATGTCTTATCCAGATTTGGAGTGCCCAAATCTATAATCAGTGATGGAGGTACCCATTTTTGCAACAAACCCTTTGAAACCCTCCTAGCCAAATATGGGGTAAAGCACAAAGTGGCTACTCCTTACCATCCCTGCATCAGCTGGGACAAGCTGGTGCCAGCTTCAACAGGAGACTGGGCGTGGTGAATTGAAACGGAAAGACTGAAGGTCAAAATCTGACTCTTGGAGCTCATTGTGGGCACTCTGAGACAACTTTCAAGACCATTCTTGCTTAATGTCCCATATCGGCTGATCATTTGGCAAAACATGTCACCTCCTGTGAGTGAATACAATTATGGTGGGTAATTAAAAAGCTTAGCATGGATTTGGAAGAAATGAAGGCCTAAAGAGGTTTCTTGACCTCCCGATAGGTTAAGAACAAGGAATGATGCTTACCTGAACTCCAAAATTTCTAAAGAGAAATCTAAGAAATGGCATGATCAGATGGTGGGTCGAAATTTTTTCCAAAAAGGAGATAAAGTGTTGCTCTATGATTCCAAGCTTCACATCTTTCTGGGAAAACTCAAGTCAAGGTGGATTTGATTATACCCATTCATCAGTATATCAGATAGGCGTTGAGACTCCTCAGTTCAATTGAAAACCAAACTTTCAAAGTGAATGGACACTGCCTCAAGCCATATGCAGTCTCCTTTGAACCAGACAAGGAGGAGCTCACCCTCCTTGAGACTCAAAATGCTTGAAAAATTGGGTTGGGTAGACTCAGTCTCCCCTGAGACAGCAAAGTCCGTCTCTTTTTTGTTGTATTTTTATATTATATTACATTATTCAATTTTTCCTTAAATTTTCTCTCTCTTAATTTTATCTTAATTTTAGCTCCTATTTCCTCTTCCTATTCTTATTTGGACTTTTTGTGTTCATTTCTTTTACAGGGTTTTGCTATTTTTCTAAAGCAGGGAAAGCTGTGTAGGTCTAGAATCTAATGGTAGCAAAAATTCCAAGGCCCTCCCATTTTCGCAAGGGTTGCGAAGTTGTAAAAGTTTCGCAAGATTTTCGCAAGGGTTGCAAAAATTCGCAACCCTCATTGTAATTAAAATTTCTTTACCTTTGGCATTCTAACCCCTATTTCCAATACCCCCCTATGAACTTCCAACCTTCATTACACCTCCTTGTTCCCAAAGCCTGTAACCCTCAAATCCATACATGTTTTTAATCCTCCATGTGCCCTTTCACATTCCATCCTCCATAAATAGAAGACCACCCTCCCTCCTCTCTACACATTCCATAGTTCTCCCTTGGTTACCTTGGGAAACCCTCATCCTCTCCTGGGACATCCTCCCCCATCAGTTTGGAACCATGGCCAAAATTTGAGGAGGGCACAACTCCTCATCTCAGCTTCGTCGGAGGCCCTCCTCCCCTCCCGGATCACCGGCCACATAGGCCCTTAGAGGCCTATCCAGGCCACTGAATTCTTGCCTTAGTCTCTATACGGTGCAACGATACACAACCAGGGCTAGACCCATTCCGGCACCTCCATCTCACCCACGACCACCACGAAGGAAGCCTCCACCCAAGCAGGCCAAGACCTCTGGCCCCGGTGAATCTTCACAGCCATAGCCTCAAGTGCCTCAACAGTCTTCATCTCCTCCGGGCATAGCTTCTAGCATTCCTGATACAAAGTCTCTAGCTTTTCTTGTCAGGCCAGTATTTGTGCTGATAGGGGAAACGCGAATTATAAGCGACAGAATTCCATAATGAGAGCAATATGACATCGCAGGCCTTTTCCAATCAACTTCAGGCTCCAGATTACATGGGCCTCATCCATCGCTACTCTCTCGAGCCATTCATGACTCCACGAAGATTTTTCTACTTAAGAGTAGTGATAGATTTCTATCAGAACGATGACTTCCGAGTGGGCCACCTCGCGCTCTTCATTTCACCATTGATGGCGTCGAGGGGTGATCACGAGCAACGATATCATTCTGACTTTCGGCTTCAATGGCTCTTTCCAGTTCATGGACCAGGCGGTGGCCGCCTTCACCCAGGGGTGAGTGGTTCTCTCCTGAGCTCAAATCCACTAGTATTATACTTTTCCAGCAGCTTCCATCTGGAATGCTCTTTATGGACCACATGCTGCATTCCAATCTGTTTCTATTGCAGCATGTAGTATAGAGGCGAGGCGCCATCCTTAAGACCAACATTCTGCATCTCTGGGAAGCCACGGTTTGGCCTCAGGGATCACAATCATGTCATCTTTGTTTCACTTCGAGGAGAAGATCCATAGAAAGAATCTTAGCAGGGCCAAGGCCATTCCACTGTTGTTCCCTCGGTTGCTCACCTATGTTTTGGAGCACCTAGGTTTTCCCGCTGAGCCTCATCGCGGCGTGGTTGTGCCCTGAGGCCACCTTTATGTCGAAGTGGTAGCTTGTACTAGGCTCCTCTCTTCCACACCTTTCCACTGTCGGGAAGCTTATTGGTGAGCCTCCGAGGTATAGCGACATCCTCTGTATCCTACCTAAGAATCTCACGTGATTCACTCCGACTACTCTTGCCCCGGGTGCGTATGCGGCACACTTGTGGGAGCCCTACCCTCGAGGCTCCTCTTTGCTGAGTTGGTCCTGAGTGCATCGCACCACTTGTGCGGTTTGTCCCTTTCATTCTTGCGCATGGGACTTTCTTGCGAATGCCTCTGTCTGCAATTTCGTCGTATCTCACGAGCTTTTCTTGCTGCCCACGTCTTGTCATGGCACAATGAATGACTCATCTTGAAGCCATCACTTGCTTTCAGTTCAAGATGGCTAGGCTTTACCACCTATTCCACTTAATCCTCTAATAAGCGTGACTCTAACATGTCCGTGGTCTCTCTCTATGTGACTTGATGGAGCCTTCTTCTGGAAGCTTCAACGGTTCATTCTGACAATCCCACGGTAGCCCGGTGCTCTGCTAGCCCGATCATCCTTCATTTCCTACATAGTCACAGGATGAGGATGAGATTCCACCCCTTGCATCTACCTAAAGAAGGAAGTGCTCGTTATATTTTGAGCCAGTTGTTTTTGAACAGTTACTTTGTTTTGAATAATGAATGGCTTATAGTTTTTTTTTACAATATAGTACATGTTTTTTTTAGTTTCTAGTACATGCTTTTAGCTCATGTTTTTAGTTTCTTAGTTTCTTATTTTCCCATTGGATTTCTCCTAATTTTTTTTTGGAAATTCTTAACTTGTAATCGGAGAAATTGAAACCTCGTCTCAATACTCTTGATTTTAGAGTAGTGTTATGCTTATAAGAGTTGATGAATTATTGAAACTCTTCTTTTCTTCAACCTTACTTCTTCCACTTTGAACTAACCACACACTGTGCACATTAGTTTTCAATTATAAGCTGAAAAACTGCCTTGCCTCTTGATCCTTACCCAAAAATGCGGCTGTAAGTACTTTTGACCACCTTTAATAGGTTTGGATCCCTAAAAGACAGTGAATACAAAAACGAAAAAGAAAAGAAAAAAAAATTGTGACACTTGCCTTGAGCACAGGCAGTCGAGGGTATATGGTGAAAGTCTTTCAAGCGGGTTTTCCAGCCAGCTGTGGTTGGGAGTCACCCTTTGTTGCTGTTACTGGTGAATAGGTGGGTTATGATTTGTGGGTGCTAGAGTATGTGGCTTATTAAAGTCGAGGTGAAATCGGAAGAGTTAGCGGTTGAAAGATCCTTATGACTTGATGCCCTAAAACTTGATTAGTTGGGAGTCATTGGTGGACCCCTGTTACATGGAGAATTTTGAATTTGATACCCTGAACATTGCACCCCTACAATGAGAAAAAAAAGTTGTGAAATAAATAAAGCTCCTGGTCTATTGAGGTTGGTTAGCTGGTAGGTGTAGAAAAGAGCTAGGTTAGGGGGAGATGACAGTTTGACAAAATATTTTTGAAAGCTAATCAAGTTAACACTTAGGTTTTTATGGAAGGTTTCAGGTTGGTTCTCTAGGAGTTGAAATTCTTTTGATACTTGAATTTGCATAGCACATACTCTTGAGATAGTCATTGGGCAGGATTTTGATGGCTTTTGTTTAAGGTTGGGTTTTATCACCTCATTGCCTTTGGAAAACCAATTTTTATGGATTTATATATAGTTCATCTTGCTTTTGATTGCTTTATTCTTCCTTCATTGCTAAGGGACTAGCAATGTGTTGGTTGGGGGGAGTGATTACTACCCAAATTGTGTTAATTCACACCCTTAACACTCTATGTTTTGAGCACTTTTGTGTAATGTCGGCCTAATTGACCCGATTGACATGTTAAGGACCTAGTAAGGCTACTAATCAATTTTTGTGCAAGTTTGGTTGTTTTCAAAGCCAATATATCTCAAAGGTGGGAATTGAGCTCAAAGCATGAAGAGCACAGTTCAGAAGCTAGAAGAAAGCAGAAGAACAACAAAAGAAACCTTGCCAAATTCGCAAGGGTTGTGAATTTTCATAGCCCCTACGAAATTTTGCAAGGGTTGCGACCCAGCTGCAATGCGAAAATGCGCCACATTTTGACTTTTGAGTTTTTTGTATTTTCCCTTTCTCCTCATGTAATAGTGTTTGGTTGTATATTTTAGTGGGGTGTATTGAATTTGGTGGTATATAATACCCCAAAGAAGACTTTGTGCCCAGTTTTTTTTTTCATTTTATAAAAGTAGTTTTTGGGAAGGTTATTTGAGAAGCTCCCGTTTTCTTTCCTTTTCTCTCATTTTCCTTTCTCTTTTCTCACTAGCCAAACAACCTCTGAGGATGATTTATCAGAGGATGAGTGGCTAAAACCCCTTCTTCCTTGAAGTAAAAGGCACTGGGCAATGGAACTTGGGGCAAACCAAGGGTTTTCATGTTTTTAAAGCAAGTATTCATTGTTATTGATGTTCTTTCCTTCAACTTTAGGTTTTGATCCTTGATTAAGATGGTTGATGTTGGTAAGCTTTCAGGGCTCATTGGATACTTAATGCTAGATCCAGTGATGTTCATTAGTTATCACTTATGAACTATTGGAAGTTAAGTCAAGGGGACATGGTTTTACTGATTGAGACCATTAATGAGAAGTGAATGCTATTTTCAAGAGGATATTTATTGAGGATCATTTTTTATAGCTAAATGAAGAACCGATTTGGGATATAACTATATGTTATCCTCCCCAATGCGAGGAAAATAATTGAAAAACCCCTTATTTGCCTAAGGAACCTAAGCCTAGTGACTTGATACATCAAGGGACTTCTTTCCATATTTTAATCCATTTTATTTTCAGTTTTAATCACTAAAATCCACTCTTTTTTATCAAAACTCCAATATCCAAAATAAAATCACCAATTTAAACCTCATTGTCAATCATTTCCATAAAGAAAACCCATCTATGTGGACAATCCTAGAACCACTATACTATAGTAGCTATGCTACGCTAGTATGAGGTATTAGGTTATAAATTTTGTTGATTAATACCCCCACTGGGTCACGAATCAGTTGCGACATCACAGTTCTAATGTCGTGACATCAACTGAAACGGTCAGAAAGGAAGATGTAATGTTGCAACATCGGATCAACGATGTCGCGACATCAGCTAAAATGATCAAAACAGAGAATTATTCCAATGTTGTGACATCAGCATGACATTAAAATTTAGTCACGACGGGCCAACGTTGTGACACCATAGTTAACCCATGACATAGTAGTTTTGATGTCACGATGATGTCGTGACAGCGCCATGACATCAGTAATAGGGAAAGATTTTTCTTAGGCTTTTCGAACGTCGCAATTGTTGCCTCGTTTTTAGGGCCCAAGACCTGAGCTTATAAATAGAAACTTTCATTGGGATTATGGTTTGCAGTGTTTTAATGTTGTTTTAGGCACGAAAACTGGAGTGATTTAACTGGTATTACTCCTACATTTAACTATTCTGAATATTAGTGTTTGGTACCTAGCAAGAGCTATATCATTGTTCTAATTTCCTAGAATCCCTCTGAGTGACACGGAGATGGACTACTCGAGAGCAAGGAGCAGTCATTTGGGGGTAAATTGCTTTGATATTATTTGAACTAATGCACTTTTAGAATTAATTTGATACATCACTGGTGAAGTTCTAACCTCTGACTTCAAGGTTCCCTCTTGGGTGACAGCAAGAGTGTGTTCTCGAGGCATATGATCCACCTACTAATCTAGTAGTTTAATTATGAGAGGTTTCACCTCAATTGAGAGGAATAATCTCAACCCTGTGTTAGCTAAGATTCTAATCAAGGGAAGAGAGAAGAATTCTTGTCTAATTGATGGCTAAGGTACCAATTATTTTGGAGAGAACTTGCATTATCCTATCTATGGGAGCAAGCAATTTCCAGTCCTAAGAGATGGTTGTGAAATACTAAGAAGGGAAAACAATCATATCTTAAAAGGGATCAAATCCTACAAGTAGCTTTTCAGACCGACTAACTAGATATGAGAATGTGGTAGATGGAGAGTGAAATGTGTGGTGTGAGGAGAAATACAAATGCTAAACTAACTTGCTCTTGGACAATTCCAGAGTTCATATCCAACACTTTCTATTTTTTTGGAAACATGTAAACTGATAATACACTGATTTCTTTCCCAGTTTTACTTCAGTCTAGTGAATTCTCTAATCATGTATTTTAGAATTTCTTTATTTCTTTGATTCACTTTATCTTAGAAAGTTAAATCTATCTTGGAATCTGGAAGTTCAAATAGTGAGGATCTTGAGTAGTAGAGGTAATCGATTCTTTAAATTTTCTAATCAATCCTTGTGGGAATGATATCTGGACTTAAAAATCCATTTTATTACTTGTATGACCCGTGCACTTGATTTGAGACCAAAATTTTTTTTAATAGTATCATTTTAAACAATAGCAGAAAACATGCTTAAATATTCAATCAACAAGTTTTTGGTGTCGTTGTTGAGGACTGAATAGTTCTTGGTAGCAGTGTCAGAAATTTAGGTGATCACAATAGAGTGGTCTCAATACAATCTAGTCTCAACAAACTCCTTTCTTAGAATTCTCTAATCATGCCATCTCTTAGTCTTGTCCTTGTAGATTCTGGCATTATCATAAGCTTCATTCTCGGTTCTTCGATTCATTCATCAAAAGCCTCCTCTTTAGTAAGCAGCAATAAAAATCAGCTTCTTGATTACCCACATAGCCCCTTATATTCCAATTCAAGAGGAGATGACAAGGAAGCTTTCAAATACAATCTTGTATGGGGACATCGATAGGTGACTTATGCGATTAACCCAGGCCCATGATGCATCATCTAGCTTTATTGACCAATCTTTTCTGCTTGTGTTCACTATCTTCTCAAGTATGTTCTTTATCTCCCTATTGGATATCTCAGCTTGCCCATTTGATTGAGGGTGGTAAGCCAAACCCATAGCATGTCTTACTCCATATCTGCTCAAGAGTTTTGCAAATAATTTGTTAGCAAAATGGCTTCCCTCATCACTGATGATGGTCCTTGGGGCTCCATATCTAGTGAGTATGTTCCTTTGAACAAACCCCAAAACAGTGTTGGCATCATTTCTAGGACAAGCAATAATTCACAACAAGGAGAGTGTAAAGATTTCCAAATGATGGTGGGAAATGTCCCATGAAGTTTATGTCCAATACATAAAAAATTTGCACCACCAGGATTCCTTGCAGAGGCATTTCATTTCTTCTATTTATGTTGCCCATTTTCTGACATTTATCACAATGCTTGACCATTCAGAACTGTCTCTAAATAATGTTGGCCAGTAGAATCCTGATAATCTTCTAGGTTGTTCTATCTCCTACAAAGTGACCTCCATATGGTGATGCATGACATTAAATCTAGATTTCCAACCTGTTTCGACTCGAAGCACACGGAAACAGACTAGTTAGATAAATTTGTTTAAATACATTATTTCATCAAGAAATTTGTGATAGAAGTGGAAACCATTCCTTTTTCTTAAATCGAAACTGAAATTTAAAATGATGCTGCTATCTCCTATTTCAAGCTAGAAGGTAGAATAAGAAAAATTGTGGTTTGAATCAGAAAAATGTCCTTAAAATTTAAGTTTAATTGTTTGAGGACAAACAATTCTTTCTTTTATTTGCTTGGGGACAAACAAATTTTCACAATTGATCAGCACAGCAGCACTTTGATACTCAGTATGATGAAAGGCAGGTCCTATATGCCTAGCTTGGGATTGGGTCGCCACCAGCAAGGGCCGCGTGAGTTTGCTTTTACAATTGATCATGACATACCATATGGATTAGGTTACACTCCTTTTGAGGATGATGCACGAAACATGGCATCTCCATTTGCATTAGAGGATAGGGTGAGAGCTTGTTTCTCAGAGTCTAGATTCGATTACCTTTCGCTATACAATTTCGATTGGTGACTATTTTGCCGGAGAGGATTAGAGCATGCACACTATACAGAAGTAGTTGACCATGTTTCGGGGATGGTTGAGATTTGCGGCATTCAATAGGCCTTAGGACATATGTGTTTGAGTTCTAAGACCACTGAGCCACTCGAGGCCGTGATAGTTACACCCCTATCACCGGATCGAGCCAATGTGTTTTCTGTGTGCTTTCCTGAGGAGGTCCTTGACTATGATGCGGAGTGAAGTTTAGGGGATGATCTTGTCGAGTGACTCTTCTGACTGATGCCATGGGCCAGAGATGGACATGATCAACACTAGATGTATCCTTGACACAGCCCTACGTGGGCCCCATTATGCTTTTGACATATTAGGAGTTTCTATGATTGATTCTAATGATGTGACACTTTATGATGCTTGCGTCGATGGACATGATCGGCAGCGACGCGTATGGATGCTTCACACCCCAAGGCGGATCGCTTTTGATGTGTTTGGGATTTCTGTACTTGAGTTTTATGGTGATGGACTTGTTGCTACTGATATTACTCATGATACTGTTTCTGTTGAGGGAGTGTCCGACTTTGTGGACCCACCTTTTTCTTTTGACACTATGTCCGGGTTTGTCACCCAGTGTTGATGACATTTCTTATGGTAATAATGACATGAGTATTTTCGAGTATTTGCTTATGTCACAACATTTCCCTTTGATTGCACCACCAACACCCACAACATGTATGCGATGTTGATGATGTGAGAGACACAGATGACCCATTGGGTGGTCAGTTAGAGTGTGATTATGCTACAGAGGGAAAGTTACACCCGTTTATGGTAGCATAGAGTTGATAGATTTTAGGGCACCACATCAGCCTAGGGAGATTAGGATTGGCTCTTCCTTATCTTCTGATGAGAGGAGTAGATTAATTGACCTACTCAGGTCATACTTGGATGTATTTGCATGGTCATATGAGGACATGCCAGGCTTTGACCCCACTATAGTTCAGCACCACCTACACATTATACCAAATGCTAGGCGTTAAGCGAGGGTGAGGAGACTACGCGCCAGTGGAGTTACTGCGAGGTTAAGGAGGAGATTGAAACTGACTTAGTATTGGTTTGAGTATCTGGAGTGGTTAGCTAATGCGTCCACATTCCAAGAAAGGATGGCGAGAGTAAAGTTTGTGTTGACTTTCGAGATTTGAATAAAGCAGCGCTAAGGATGATTTTCCTTTACACATCGATATGTTAGTTGATAGCCTTGCGAGCACCATGTGTTGTATCGCTTCATGGATGGGTTTTCATGTATAATCAGATTTTGATGATGGCTACAGAGGATATGAAGACTTCTTTCATCACTAAATTAGGGTACTTACTCTTATCGGGTCATATCATTTAGGTTGAAGAATCTGAGGGAGCCACTTATCGAAGAAATTGCTACTACTTTATTCCATGATGATGCATAGAGATGTTGAGGTATATGTGGATGACATGATAGTGAAGTCCCGAGACAGGGCAGATCACTTAGCAGCATTATAGAGATTCTTTGAGAGGATCGATAGTTTAGGCTGAGATTGAATCCCAAGAAGTGCACCTTTGGGGTGACTTATGGGAAATTACTAGGCCACATTGTTAGTGAGCAAGGTATAGAAGTTGATCCAGAAAAGATCCAAGTCATACTTGACATGCCTACTCCTAGGGCAGAGAGGGAGATTAGGGGCTTTCTAGGCAGATAGCAGTATATCAGTCGTTTCATTGCTAGATTAACAGACATATGCGAGCCTATCTCTTGTATTCTAAGGAAGAATCAGCCTACAGTTTGGAATGATGATTGTCAGCATGTTTTCGAAAAGATTAAGGAGTGACTCCTTTCTTCAGTTTAGTGCTACCGGGCATGCAGTAGCTATACTTGTTTGTTTTTAGGACATGGCTTTGGGATGTATTAGCTTTCATTTCGATGATTTGGGAAGAATTAGGCCATTTATTTGAGTAAGTGGATGCTGGAGTATGATTGTGGATACATCATGATTGAGCGCCTCTTTTTAGCATTGGTTTGGGCCACCAGGAGACTTAGACATTATGTGACAGAGTATTCCATACTCTTAGTCTCACGTTTGAATCCGTTGAGATATTTGTTTGACAAGCCTATCCTAACTAGTAGGCTCATGAGATGGTTGGTTCTATTGACAGAGTTTGATATTCAGTATGTGACACAAATATCGGTAAGGGAAGCATTGTTGCAGATCATTTGGCTTATTTTCCAATATCCAATGACAGATCGATTGACGATGATTTCCCTGATGAGCATTTTGTTTCAATGAGTAGTTTGTTTCAGTGACCAGTATTGCAGGATGGCGGTTGTACTTTGATGGTGCCTCCAATCAGTTAGGGTTTGGTATTGGTATCTTATTGATATCACCTTAGGGTGATCATATTCCCAGATCAGTCCGGTTGACATTCTTTGATCATCATCAGTTGACGAATAATATAGTTGAGTACGAGGCTTACATTACGGGCCTAGAGACTGCACTTGATCTTGGAGTTAAACAGTTGGAGATCCACGGGGATTCCATCTTGGTTATTCAACAGACTCAGGGTATTTGGAGGACTCGAGATGAGAAGTTGAAGCCTTACCATGCTTATCTAGACTTCATGGTTTCCATATATGATGAGTTGAGATATATACATCTGCCTAGAGTAAAGAATCAGTTTGCTAATGTGTTAGCCACCTTGGCTTCTGTAATTGAAATTCCTATAGGAGTGACTATGCGACCACTGCTGATTGAGACTAGGTCCGCACTCGCATACTGTTTTTTGATTGGAGATATTGAGGATTAGGATGAGTTGCAATGGTATCATGATATCCAGCAGTTTCTATTATATGACACTTACCCTGAGTTGGCCACAACCAAGGATAAGAGAGCACTAAGACAGTTAGCCACCAGATTTGTTATTTATGGGGACGCCCTCTATAGGAGGTCCTTAGATGGACTGTTGTTATTATGTCTAGACCGTGCCTTTGCAGATCTAGTAACGAGAGAGGTTCATGTAGGAGTTAGTGGCCCATGTGGGAGGTCCCACTACTTAACATTAAGATCATGAGTTAGCTACTTTGGTTGACCATAGAGATAGATTGTTGCAAGTTTGTATAGAGATGTTCGGAGTGTCAAATGCACGGAGACTTGATACACGTGCCACCTTCTGAGTAGCATGCGCTTACATCCCCTTGGCCATTTTCAGTATGGGTATTGATATTATCGGAAAGATCTCGCCTAAGTCTTCTAGTGGGCATGAGTACATTCTTGTTGCCATTGACTATGTCACTAAGTGGGTGGAAGCTACTTCTTATGCTGGATTGATAGCGGCCAAAGTGGCCAAATTCATCAGATCGCACATTATCTATTGATATGGGGTCCCTCATGAGTTGATCATCAGATAGAGGAGTGCATTTCAGAGGCGAGGTGGGTACATTGGTCTAAGAGTATTGTATTCAACATCATTGATCCCTCATCTATATAGGCCACAGGACAATAGAGCGATTCAGAGGCATGATAAGAATATCAAGAGGATTTTAAGAAAGATGGTTGAGACTTCTAGGGACTGGTTAGAGAAGCACCCTTTCGCATTGTAGGCTTATCGTATATCTTTTCGTACCTCTACTGGAGGTACCCCATTTTCTTTAGTGTATGGTATGGAGGCAGTGCTACCTGTTAAGATTGAAATGAGATCTTTGAGTAGCTAGAGCCGGCGAATATCCAGGGCCGGAGTGGGCTGATCCACGGTATGATCAAACAGCCTTTTGGATGAGAGGGTGGGGCGACAAAATCGTATTCGAGGGCTGTCGGAGGAGATGACCCGTGCATTCAAAAAAAGGGTCAAACCTAGGAAGTTTCAAAAAGGTGACCTAGTCTTGAAAGTCCTCGAGGATTGATCAGAGCCACTGAGGTAGTTTAGACTAACTTAGAGTGGGTGGTATGTTGATCGAGATTTGTTTGAGAGGGAAGCATCTGGTGACCAGGACTTGGACGAATCGGTTCCGCAGGCTAGTCAAGCGTGGATTAGGCGAGAAGGGTACATGCATGATATCATGGTCGGAGGATGGGTGGCCATCACTTTGAGTAGCCATATTCCACTATTACGTACATTGATATATCCCATTGGCAGCCGCGCTGAGCCTCACGTGGTTTATTATGGCCTATTCTTTCATTCAGCCTTGCATACTTTTTTCTGACTTGGGTTAGGGGGCCTGCCCCTGAGCACTTTTTATTTATTAATTGGATTTGTGAGCATTATGAGCATTGTATCATTATTCGTTTGTTCTTTCTCGCATCATTGCCTATTTCTTTTCTTCTCCATTTTGCATCTTCACACCGTCTGCCTTTGAGTGTAGTCTCTATCATCTCTATTCGTTTCACTTTTATCTCCTTTTGTGTGATGATGACGTTCTCTCATCCCAGAGCTACCAGTCAGGTTTGTCACACCCTTCGTTCCACCTATAAGTTTTGATCCGGGATTCTTAGGTTGAGTTGACCATTTGGGGTTGGAGGTTTGAGGTTCTTTTGGTTGGATTGTGCTAGTATGGCATTTAGACTGCTTTGTTTGTTCGGCGTAAAAAAAAAAAGAAAAAGTTTGTTTGGTATTCGTTAATATACTTGGGATCATCAAAGGTCATTTAGGTTTGAGAGATTTATTATTCCTCTAAGAGTTGGGTGAGAGCATTATACGATTTTTCTCCATGGATCTGGGTAACACATTGGGAATGAGGTTTGGGTTGCTTTGCACTAGGTCCCTGGATCATTACCTGCATCACCATTCCCATCTTATAGTGACTTGCTTCGACTTGGCGTTCTTGGGATGAGTTGTTCATCGTTGTCACACATTGCCACATTTGTATCCCATCTTGTTTCTCAATTTTCTTCTTTATCCATTCATCATTTATGCCCATCGCTTCGGTCTTCTTCTACCCTTATTGATTGTCGTTTAAGCTGGCAAGCGCGTGTCGCTGGTGCACTTCACTTTTCGTTTGACATTGTTTATTCGAATGTTGGTTAGTCGCCTTGCTCCGTGATTCTTGATATTTAACATTGCATGTCTGAGGGTTTTTGGCAGTGTTATTGGGTATTTGGGCCTTTGTTTCCCATAATGTCATTCACCTTTCACCCCTGGCCTACATTATGATCCGAGTCATAAGACCACCCTAAGACCATAAGATCTCGTGTTTGCTTTGAAACATTTTATATGGATAGGTTCATTATACTGATTGAGTACGGGATGTCGACAGGTCTCTATTCTTGGGGAGTATCGAGGGTGTCACATATTGCTTTTCCATTCAGTTTGCTTGCCTCATCCATGATAAGATACAAATGATACAAAGAATTGAGACTCTTGATAGCGTCTTAGCTTGATGCTTTGACACGTTCACACTGGGGCATACCCTCATCATTTCATGTTGGCTTTGGCTCTTACACATGTACAGTTTATGGCTTGTTTCGCCTAGAGATGCTTTGGCATCGAGTTTAGGCAGCCCCATGCAAATTTGGGTTTCTTCATACATCGAGTGCTTCTAAGAGGCTAGCACGGGGTGATTCACGCATATTTGTCAACTCGATAGGGGTCTGGCCCAGGCGCACCTATATGTTGTCTTGATAAGCGTTCGAGACGATTGGGTCTTCAGAAATTTATTTCAGAGTTTTTTCATCGAGGCACTTGCATATCAAATGTGCACACTAGGGCATACCTTATATCATTTTTGTGGATATTGGTTGTTGTGGAATAAAATGGATGATTTTTCATGAATGAATGATTGTGATGTTTTCAGCTCTCTGATTCTGACCACATGTGCAGTTATGGGATTTTGACATGGCATTGATACCCTAGATTGGGGCATAACCCCTTTCTTTCACATTTAGTCACATTTGTGAGATTGTCGTACAGGGGTGTACCTCTTTCTTTCCATCTTGTTAGTGGTGTTTGTGATTTCTCGCTTGTCATTTTATCGACACTTTATTGGCGCACTAAGGCATTACCCCCTTTTTTTTTGTCATAATGGAGGTGTTTGATTTCTAAGCTTCTTGAGTCTCATTTGTTGGCAGTCCCTAGACGTCACACTGGGGCATACCCTTTTTGTCATCAAGGTCATTATCTCAGCGATTGCATCCCGAGTCTCCCCATTTTTCTCTAAGTTTCGTTTTAGAGCATCCCCATTCAGTTTAGGTGTCTAGAGCCTTAGTTTTGGCATCCCCTATCCCCTTTTAGTTTGGTGGTTCTCTAGTACTCGCCCGGATTCTACCTTTTTCAGTACTCACCCGGATTCCACCTTTCCGGTACTCGCTCGGATTTCTACCCTTTCGATGCTCGCCCCGATTTCTACCTTTTCGATACCGCTTGGATTACCTTTTCGGTACTTGCTCGGATTCCACCTTTCCTGTACTTGCCCGAATTTCTACTTTTCGGTACTGCTTCCGGATTCTACCTTTTCCCGATTGCTCACGAATTCCACATTCCGTGCGAATTTCCTACTTTTCGGCACTCTCTCGGATTACACCTTTTCACGGTACTTGGATCCATCGCTTCGGTACTCACACAGACCCTTCTACGGTATTCTCTTGGACACGGCACTACGGCTTTCGCGATCCTACTTTTTGATACTAATGGATTCCACCTTTTGTACTCGCTTGAATTCTACGCTACATTGCTGGCGGATTCTACCGTACGATACTCGCGGATCTGACCTTCCGGTGCTCATGGACCTTTTCTAATACTGCTTGAAATCTACTTTTGCAGCACTCTCCAAGATTCTACCTTTCTCTGGTGCTTTCCCGGATTTCATTATCTTTCGACATGCGTGAATAGGATTCCCTCCATCTTCTCGGCATTGCGCGGATTTCATTATCTTTTTAGACGGTATTTTGAATCACTCATCTTCAGGCATCGTGGCAGGTTTCTCTAAGTCATGATCAGAAATTGACTCTGTTCCATTAGCCTTGATCTTGGGTAGGGATAAAATTGATGATTGTTGGCTTCTTCGGCTCAGAGTTCATTTCCTCTTGCATCAGCTTGCACTTTGCACTCTGAATTCACTCATTCATTCACTCTCTGAAGGGCATATTTGCGAGACCCTCGATTTTGTACCCTCCAACACTTACATTTTATCCCATGGGTTGTCACACTTTCTTTATCGTTCTCATATGGCACCCGTTAGGGCGTTTAACAACAGTCGGTTTCGAGCCTCAAGTGGGCTTTGTATGTGGTCCATTGAGTGTGTATGTAGTTCACATCGGAGTGTCATCGTGGAGATTGTTTAATTGGCATCGTGCCATAGGAAGCAAGTGGGCCCCACATGAGGTTTTAGCTCAATTGTATTGGAGTTTGTTTCAATTGTATCTCCCTTGTCCAAACTCAGAATTATGCGTCGTTTATTTTGTTGGATTCCTTATTTGCCAAGGATGTTTCTGTTAAAAATTCATAATTTTTGACAACCGTTTGACCAATCGGTTTAACTGGTTCATCGGGGTGGTACATATACAACACTATTTTTTGGGTGATTTTGGCGAGCACTCCTCCTTGTTTCGATCATATCTCCCTCATCCGAACTTGTAATTGTGCACCTTTTTTTTTTTTTGTCTCCTTATTCTGCAGGGAACATTCTTTCAAATTTTCATAATTTTTTCCTCCGCAGAAGCTCGGCCCAGGTTGGCATACAGTTCAACTAGGTTCATCATGCCGGCTGTGTGGAGCGTTGATTTTTGTGATTTGGGCCTAAATCCCCATGGATCGTGCCCGCTATGCTCTAGATCGGTCTTAGAGCAGTATTTTGGGTCCTTTTAGGCTTTGGCTTGGTGGTGAAAAGCAAGCTGAGAAAGCTAAGAGTCAACTTGCATGGGGGTGGTGAGGAGTTATTGGGGAGTGTGGTTTCAAGGCTAATGGAGCTCTTTCCAGAGTTTGAAGGTGGAAAACACCAGGTGGGCTTAGAGGCTGAGGTGGGCTCAGAGGCTGAGGTGGGAATTAGTATAAAAGGAGAGAAAGATCAGAGTGTAAGGGACCTTTGGCACTTTTTCCAGGCTCGGATGCACATTTTCTGATTTTTTTCGGATGCTTAGCTTGGATTTTTTTATGCGTTTTGTGGAAGAGGTAAGAACTAGACCCTTGATCCACTCTATTTCATATCTTCTTCCTTTGCTCTAATCCTTGAATAAAATATATCTTTTTTCTTGGTTGGCCCAAGCATAGTTTGTTAAGTAAGGCAATGGTCCATGGGGCCAAGTTTTCAGTTTGGTAGGAAGGTTCATTGGCCTTCTGTGCATATTTCTTTTTAATTATCTCATGAGACCTTCAAGGTCTGCACAGTGATGATGACTATGGGGACTTTCCTTTGAATTGAATGGTACGGTTTTCACGCTCATACGTGGGAATCGGTTCAATAGTTTCTGCTATTGAGGTGGGCTTAGAGGCTGAGGTGGGCTCAGAGGCTGAGGTGGGAATTAGTATAAAAGGAGAGAAAGATCAGAGTGTAAGGGACCTTTGGCACTTTTTCCAGGCTCGGATGCACATTTTAAATTTTTGGATGCCCAGGCAGGATTTTTATCGTTTTGTGGAAGAGGTAAGAACTAGACCCTTGATCCACTCTATTTCATATCTTCTTCCTTTGCTCTAATCCTTGAATAAAATATATCTTTTTTCTTGGTTGGCCCAAGCATAGTTTGTTAAGTAAGGCAATGGTCCATGGGGCCAAGTTTTCAGTTTGGTAGGAAGGTTCATTGGCCTTCTGTGCATATTTCTTTTTAATTATCTCATGAGACAGCCAGTCTGCACGGTGATGATGACTATGGGGACTTTCCTTTGAATTGAATGAGTACGGTTTTCACGCTGCATGCACAGGAATCGGGTTCAAATAATTCTATTTAAGCGACCCAGTTTCGAACACTGTCGTGTTTCATTTGGTTCTCACTCATAGAGATGAGGAATCATATATTTATTTTTAGTTTCCTTATTCTTTAAGGAATATTCTGACCAAATTTGAGGATTTTCGTCAACCATTTGAACTAGTTTTCACGCTCATACGTAGGAGCTGGTTCAACAGTTTCTGCTGTTTTAGAATAGTTTGTCGTGTTTCAGGTGGTTCTCACTCATCCAAGCTAAGAATCATGCACCGTCTATTTTTTTTTGTTTCCTTATTCTTTAAGGTACAACTGAAATTGAGGTTTTTTCCTCAATAAATTTGTTTCCAGTTGGGAGCAGAGACAAGCCGGTTCATTACGTTCAGTTTTTCGAAATAGCAGTTTGGGTACTTATTTTGTTTGTGTTGATTCTCACTCATTTGCATTCGGAATTGCACTCTATTTATTTTTTAGTTCACATTTACGTGCGGAAGGTCTGAAAAATTTTGAGAACTTCTCTCGGCCGGTGAATCGGTTGGAGCTTAGGACCCAGTAGGTTCGTCGTGTTTCAGAAGCAACCGGTTTGGACATTAGTGATGATTTGGATAAGCAGGTTCCTGATTATTAGCCGAATGTAAGTGTGTGATTGCAAGGTTGTCTCTTGTCTCCTTGGGATTGGTTTGAGCCTTTGGCATTGCACCTGCGATCGATTACTTGGGTTCATTCCTAGAATTTTGTGTTGGGACGTTTTGTGAATGGCATGACTTTCTAGGAACAATGGTTGTATGTGGAGGCTTTATGTAGTTGAATTTGCATCTAGGTTCATGGGATTTAGGTAGTTGAATTTAAGTTTGGTTCTAGGGATCTAGGTGGTGGCATTGCTTGTAAATTAGTGAATCCCATGGTCTTCATTTTAATAAAATGGGGTGGCTTCGTTGTTGCCCCATTTTAGAACACTTTTTCCGTGTTTCAGTTGGTTCTCACTCATATGGGCTCAGAATCATGCACCGTTTGTTTTGTTAGATTCCTTATTGTATGAGGAATTTTATGACAAATTTTTAGAATTTTTCTCAATCATTTGGACTTTTTGAGAATCGGTTCAACCAGTTTATTGCAAGAGCTGACTCATGGAGGCAGCCCCCCATTTTGCATGTTTCAATCCAGAGATAATATTGTAAGCGTGCTCCCATTTGCTCCGAGGGCACGGCAAGTGCGTTTAAGATTAGAGTTCAGTTTAGGTTTGAACAAGAAAGTGAGGTAGTGAGCAATGTGGGATTAGTAGTGATATGGTTTTTGGTTTGTGGGATTTTAAAAGGAATGTGTGCTAAAAACAAACGAAACCACTTATCTCTCATTTCAGCTACTTCCACTTCTTTTTTGATATGGTCGATATTTGGTTTTCATGCATGATGTATGCACCGTAGTTGCCACACCTATTCCTCTGATGACTTGGCTAGGACCTCCAATTTTATGTAGGCATTGTAGTATTTGTATTCATATCGTTACATGGTGTTTGGTTTGACATTTATCTTTGTTGGGCTAGTTGACTGACCTCTTGTGCGGCGGTTGGGGACCCATGAAGTCTGCACCAGTGTTTGATTGGTTGAGTGTTTGTGTGCCAGATCTTGAGTAGGTTGATTGATTGAATCGGCATCTATGTAGCCTGGGGAGGCTGTTTGATCTTCAACCCATATGCTCCCACACCTTGATTAATAGTATGAGCTAGGAGTTTCGGACACAGAGTGCTACCTCTCATGAGGTAGCTTCCTAATAGGTAAACTGATCCCTGGACCCAGAAATCTAGTTTTGGAGACCACTTTTTCCTGATTAGAGTCAATGAGGGGTTTTTGTTCTTACTTCATTTTCCCCATTAAAAAAAAAAAAAGAAAAGTAAGTGTCGACTCCAAAGCAAAATCGCTCCTCCTCGGGGACTTATTTTTCAAAACTCGAAAATCAACCCACATTTTCTTTTCATTTTAAAAGCGAGTCGCGTAGGCCCGTGGATCGGGTAGGGTCCACATGTTCTTTCTCAAAAGACGGAAGATAGGGTCACATATGTCTGTCTATTTAGCAATGAAACGAATGATATACTGTAGTCTGCCTAGAAAGGCTTTGATCTCTTTATCGGTCCTCGGGGCAGGCATTTCAAGTATGACTCTGATCTTTTAAGGATCAACCTCTATACCACTCACTAATAATGTGTCTCAGCAATTTCCTAGAAGTTACCCAAAATTTTCAATTTCTTAGGGTTGACCTTAACTTAGACCTTTGATCACCTCAAGAACCTTTGTAAAGAGTGCTAGTGATCGCCTATCTCAAGACTTCACTATCATGTCGTCCACATATACCTCGACATCTCTGTGCATCATGTCATGGAACAGAGTAGTAGCAGCTCTTTGATAAGTGGCTCCTCCATTCTTCAACCCAAATGGCATAACCTGGTAGTAGTAAGTACCCCACTCAATAATGAAAGAAGTCTTCTCCATATCCTCTAGAGCCATCAGAATCTAATTATACCCAGAAAATCCATCCATGAAGAACAACATCGAATATCCTGCAGTGTTGTAACACCCCAAAAATACCCTAGAATTTTTATAATAATTTTATTATATATTCAGGGATGTGAATTGGGCAAACTTGGGTTTTCCGAGGAAAAGCGAGTACATTGTGAAAAAGTAGATATGTGAGCATATGATTAATATTATATGCTAAAATAGAAGTGATTGAACCTGGAAATAAACCCAATTGAAAAAGGGCAAATTTGGAATTTTGGAAAATGAGGACCTAAGGGTCAAGATTAGAATAAGCTTAAATGCAAAAGTAAATTAAATGATAAATGAAAATGAAAAAAAGACCAAAAAGGAGAAAAATAAGAAATGAAATTTGTGTGTAAGCCAAACATGGCCTTACACTTAAATAGGGAAATAAGACCAAATGTGGTCTTAGAATGCTCATTTTGGAGCCTGGTAGTATTTGAGAGAGAGTGAGAGGAAGCTAGGGTTTTGCAAGAAGAAGTGAGTTTGGTGGGAGATCATCCCCATTCCTTGCTTCTAAGTGATCAAGCATCTTAGGTGAAAAAGATTCAAAGGGATTTAAGGTAAGAACCAAACCCTAGATTTCTTTAAATGATGTTTGGGTTAGAAAAACCCTAATCCATCCATGGGTTTTGCTCATGGTTGGTTTAGGATGATATTCGAATGTTATTGGGAGTGATTCCCATGATTTTTTTTTTTTTTTTTTTTTTGAGTTTTTGAGGATTTTAGATAAAAATCACAAAAACGGAAAACCAGAAAATCTTGGTAAACATGGGCTCCTACGCAACGTAGGAAGGTGGAACCACGCGGCGTAGCCTTCGTACGGCGTGGGGATGCCCTTCTTAGTGGTGCGAGTTACGTGGGAAAATTGACTGTGATCAAATGGAACACCTAGAGGGAGAGCAACATAGTCAGTATAAGGGAAACCTTAGAGCCCATAGGTCCATGAGGGACTATAGAAACTCTCCATGGATGAATATGCCCTCATGCATGGTGCCTCAACTCAGCATTGCCATATGGAAATTCTTACAAACCTAGTTGGAGGAACCACCTAAACCTCTCATGGGGACCAGAACCCCCACAGTATGCACCTCCTGCTTCTCCATCTTATGCTTCAACTCCTCAGTCTCAACCACCACAGTCAACCTCTCCAATGGAACAAGCCATCCTGAACCTCACCAAGCTAGTGGGTGACTTTATGGAAGAGCAGAAGACAATTAATGCTCAATTAAGTCAGAAAATTGACACTATGGAAAACATTGTGGACAAGAGAATTGATGGACTTCAAAGTGAAATGGAGCATAAATTGGACAACCTGCAGTACTCCATTTCAAGGCTCACCAATCAGCATGGTCATCAAGAGGAAGGGAGTCAGGAAGAGTGCTAGGAGTGAGACCCGTGGTAGGAAGCCGGTGTCAATGGCTATTATTGGAATCTTCGGACATTGGTCTTTGTTGTCTACCCATGGGAGAAAGAAGCAATCCCCTGTTGTTGGTAGAGACGGTGGAAGAACACCAAGAGAACAATTTACCTGCTGCCCCTCTTGACTCGGTGCGCATACGCCCTTTCTTGACACAATCACACCCAAAACACCTACCACAAAGGCCACCCTATCTGCACTACCTGTGCTGCACAACATTAGAAAATTAGTGGCCACTGTCAGAGCCCTTGCCACTACATCCAAGACATTAGCAGCCACTCACGTTGCATGGCATAGTGGATGGTTCGGGTGTTGGTTCGGATTTGGAGCACCCGAACCTCGGCATTTCTAAGCTCCAATAGTTCCAACAGCCTCCAAAGGCTTAAGGAATCGGTTTGGGGGGAGAATAGTCTCCCCCACTTTTTGTTTCTTGATTTACTTTGTTTTATTTTAGTTTATTTTGATTTCTTTAATTTTTCTTTTTCGACTTTCTCTAATTTTTAAGTTAATCTTTGTTCTAGCTTGTTTTTCACTTTTACGCAATTTTCTTAATTTTCTTGTATTAATTTTGCGGTTGGGTGAAAGAATTTGAAGTAGGAATGAGACGACGGGAAAAAGAGAGAATTTTCTTCTGAGTGAATTTTAGCTATGTAGCGAATTTTCCTCCCTACTCCCTGTTTGCCTCTGATTTTGTTTTGAGCATAACTTTTTCATCTGATATCGGTTTTGGGTGATTTTCATCTCATTGGAAAGCTTAGAGAGTGTAGAATCTAAATATTTCCAGAAATAACACATTTGAAATTTTTAAAAAGGTGTAATTTTAAAAATGCTCCAACTGGTCACTTTTTTCCTCTATTTTCTTCTCCTAACTTGTTTATTTGAAGCCCAAACGGAGTGAATAAGGTGTCGATGGAATGCTTGCGAAGTCTCCTGTCCAAAAATGAGCACATCTCATCAAGGAGGTAGCACTTCTTCTCTAACTTTTCAATCCGAGCCCAATTGCGGACAATGAGACATTTGGTTGGGGGGAGAGTTAGCGAAGGAAGTGGCATGTGTTTATGTTTTTGTTACTATTTTGAGCAAGCCCTTTTTTTTTATGTTCAGTGGCTTGCTGGTTTTCCTTTTTGTGAAGCTGTTATACTATACAACTCACTTTTTCAAAAATTGGACCCATTTTGCACCCACTTTTTTTTGTGTGTTTTGCCTAGCTTGTAGTTTGAAAAATTGAAACTTTGTCCAATTCTATTGATGTTAGATTGGTTCCATGCCTAATTGAGTGGATGATTAGTTGAATTCTTTCTAATTTTGACCTTTTTCTTCCACCATTAGCTAACCACACAGTGCACATCTGGTTTCTTCAATAACCTTAAAAACTACGTAGCCTCCTAAGCCTTGCAATAACCTACCCTAGTTTCGTTAACCACCTTTAATAGGTTAAGGACCCCCATGTATAGTAGGCCAATGTGTCTTCCAAAATAAAAATAAAAGAAAAAGGAAAGAAAAAGGAAAGAAAAAGAAAAGAAAAAGAAGAAAAATTGCAACGCTTTGCAGCGAAACCGAACCTTGTCCAGGGGTATATGTGATCCTTAAATAGATACAATTGCATGGTTCAGGATCATGATGCAGAGTGCTCGCTACATGGGTGGATGGGTGAGGTTTAGCGAGTTGTAGGTGTTGGAGTTTCGAAATCATTCGAAGTCCGGGGTGAAACATGAAGAGTTAGTGGTCGAAAGATCCTTATGACTTGGTGCCCTAAGCCTTAATTGGTTGGGAGTCATCGGTAGATCCCCGTTACATGGACTTTGGTAGCATTGCACCTCTACAACACAAAAAGAGTTGTGGAATAAGAGTGGGTCCTGATCTATTTAGGTTGGTTAGTGTCCTAAGTGTAGGCAGTAGCTTGGTTGGGGGGGAGAGTACAGTTCGGAAGTTTATTGTTGAGAACTGATCAAACAAACAGTTTGGTGGAAGTCTGGGTTGATTCGACAAAGGAGGCTCTTTTGATACTCAATTTTGTATGGCATTCATTCTCTCGGGATAGTTATTGGGCAAGGCTTTGATGATTCTTACTTAGGGTTAGGCATTACTCATTCACAACCTTTTTGAAATACCATTTTGTGAACATTATTTTGTTATCGTTTTGTATACTCTCTCTTTCTTTCTTTCTTTCTTTGCTAAGGGACTAGCAATGTGTAGGTTAAGGGTGTGATTGAGTGCCCAAAAGTGCTATTTTGAACCCTATTTATTATAGGTTTTGAGTGCTTTTGTGTACTAATCATTCTAGTAACCCGATTTTCATTAAGGTCCCTACTATTCTATTGATCGCATTTTGTGGCTAATTTTGTAGTTTTTGCAAGCTATTTATGCCGAAATTGTTGAGTCGATCCAAGTACGAAGACTTCGAGTCAAACTCAGCATTGTAGATCAGAGACCAGAAGGAAAGAAGAGTAGAAAATGCAACAAAGTGGAGCACAGCCAAAATTTCACACGTTTGAGAAATTGCTCCTGCCTACCACTGTTCATCTACCAGCCACTATTCACCCCTCAAGCACTGTTCACCTACTTTTGACGCTTTGGTGTTTTTGACATTTTGGTTCCCAAATTTGCAACTCTAGATTTAAAGCTCTTTAATGTACTTTCTTTGGCCAATACTTGGCAAGCTTTTAGGGTTCAGTGTATTCTTAGCTTTAGATACACTGATATCCATTAGTTGCTATTCTGACCCTTTGGAGGTAGGTTAAGGGGTTATATTTTCCTTTGTAGATGCATCCTCATTGATCAATACTTAGTGACATCTTTTAGGGTTCAGTGGATGCTTATTTATTGAATCTCAGGATTCGTGTAGTTACACTTTACGAATCATTGTAGGATGGGTCAAAGTGATAGATTTTCAGCAGCAAGGAACCATAAATGCTAAATAAATGCTTTCTATCAAAAGAAAATTATTAGGGTTTAGTTTTAAAGTTAAATGAAGATCCGTTTAGAAATTGACTATAGGTCCATCCTCCCCAAACGAGAAATGAACCGAGGACCTCTTTGTAACCCCTATCAACCCAACCTAGCAGCCCATTTCATACAAGGAATTTCCTTTTTACACTTTATTTTTAGTTTATTTCGTTTTATTTTCAATTTCACAACATCGACTCCACACTTTTACACAAATCCTAAAATCCAAAACAAATTCACCATTTTGAGCCTATTGTAAATCATTTGGTACAAAGAAAACCCATCCCTGTGTTCGATCCTAGAGCCGCTATACTGCATTAGTTACGCTACGGCTGTAGGAGTAGTTTAGGTATAATTATTGTTGATCCGAAACCCTCATATGGCACGAATCAGGAAGGCCACCGGGTACCAGTTTTGAGGTAAGCTGCAAGTTCTATTGTTTTTCATGTATGCAGTTATGGGTATTTGCGTTCCTGCTTCTCACCTTAGGTTAAAATCTCCTAGGCACACTCTCACTAACATGTATTTGGCAAGCTTTTTTGTTACAGTGGATGCTTATCACTAGATCCACTGTTATCTAGTTAGTTGTTTCCTATTAGTTACTGTATGGTAGGTTTTTTAGATATGTTATCACCGTTAGGAACTCATTTCATGCCCGAGGTGTGTATGTTTCAGAAGAGGCCACAGGGTTTAGGTTTAAATATGAGTGAAAGATCCGAGTTCGGGGAAATGACTATATGTCATCCTCCCAGCGAAAAAAGTCAAGGACCTATATTTGGATTTGCCTTAAAACCTAAACCCAGTGGCCGACACTTCAAGGGTTCTATTTTTACATTTTTTCTTATTTTAGTTTTTCGGCCTATGAACAAGCCAACACCTACGTGTTTTTACAAAACGAAAAATCAAATTTAATTCACAAAATTGAACCTCACTGTTAGTCATTTGTGCAAAGAAAACCCATCCCTGAGTTCGACCCTAGAACCGCTATACTGCAGTAGCTTTGCTACGACAGTGGGAGGAATTTAGGATATAAATATTGCTAATTCCGGATCACCCTACTGTGGCACGAATCAAATTGGCGCCGTTGTCGGGGATGGTGCTTAAGTGCATTTGACGAGCTGTGGAACACTTGTGATCCTCATCACAAGTATTGGTGAATTCCTTCTTGTCGGTTTTTTTTTTTTTCATTTCAGCATGCAAAAAAAAAAAAAAAAAAAAAATTTCTTTACTGAGATTGTTTGTGTCGTCTTGTGTTGCCTGTTCTTCTTTGCTTGGGAGTGCATTTGAGAAGCGAATTGTGGTCCAATGGAGTACCTAGAGAGAGCAACATAGTCGGTGCGAAACCTTAGAGCCCATCGTCCGTGAGGGACTATAGAAACTCTCCATGGATGAATGTGCCATCATGCATGGTGCCTCCAACAAACGTACCATATGGAAATTCTTACAAACCTAGTTGGAGGAACCTCCTAAACCTCTCATGGGGACCAGAACCCCCACAATATGGACCTCCTGCTTCTCCATCTTATGCTTCAACTCCTTAGTCTCAACCACCACAGTCAACCTCTCCAATGGAACAAGCCATCGTGAACCTCCTGGCTAGTAGGTGAAGCTTTGTGGAAAACGAAAACAATTAATGCTCCAATTAAAGTCAGAAAATTGATACTATGGAAAACATTGTGGACAAGAGGTGATGGACTTCAAAGTGAAATGGAGCATAAATTTGACAGCTGCGAGTACTCCATTTTCAAGGCTCACCAATCGGCATGTTCACGAGTGAATCCGAAGAAGAGTGCACGATTGACACCGCGATGGAGGAGCAATATAAACAACAAAGAAGAAACCTCCCCACCATGCGGCCCGGGGGTAGTGGAAAGGAAGAAATAGAAGAGCCCCAAAGTCCTTGCCCAAGCAACAAGCGACCCATTGCGGAGAAAGCACCCTCTCTAACCTAGTGTATATCACACTGCGGCCATGACTGACCACGAAGCACCCAGCGGAAAGGTCACACCATTTGCCTTGCGCCTGCAAAACTTCAAGAAATTAGTAGCCCTTTGTACAAGCCTTTGCCACTATCAAAGACAATAGCGGCTACACATACGCCAGCGCGCGGATGGTTCAGTCTTTGGATTCCGGTTGGAACACTGAACCTCGGCATTTCTAAAAGCTCATGATTCCGGCTGACCTTCAAAGAGGCTTGAGAATTGGGTTGAAGAACACGGTCCCCGGCTTTTTGTTTTCATCTTTTCTTATTTTATTTTGTACAAAATTTATTTTATTTTGATGTCTTTAATTTTCTTTTAGATTTCTCTAATTTTTAGTTAATCTTTGTTTATAGCTTAATTTTCAATTTTCTATAATTTTTCTTAATTTTTTTTGTGTTTGTTTTTGCGAGTTTAGGTCGATTTTTGCAGTAGGAGGTCGAAAGAGCTCGCGGAAAATTCGCAACTTACCAAATTTTAAATGAAACCTTGTTCTGCGAAATTCCCTTGAGAGCACCTTTGTTCAACCAACGTAAGCATAAGCTACATTTGTTTGATATATATATATATATATATATATATATATATATATATATATATATATATATACTATATATATATATATATATATATTTGTTTTTTATTATTATTATTATTTTATAAAATTAAATAAATAATAATAATAAAATTAAATTAAATTAAACTAATTAAAATTAGGTCTTCAAAAATTTAATTAAAAAAATCGTATTTGAAAATAATTTTTATTTTATTTTATTTTATTTATTTTTCAAAAAAAAAAAATTTTCGCTCGCAGCCCAATTTTATTTTCATCATAACTTTCTCATCCGAACTTCGTTTAGGCGTTCTTGATACTGTTGGAAAGCTTAGAGAGTTTATAATAATATAAACATAACTTTGAAATTTTATAAGGTGAAATTTACAAAATGTCAAAAGTAGTCACTTTTTTCCTCTCTTTTCTTCTCCTCACTTGTTCATTTGAAGCCCTAACGGAGTAAATAAGGTGTCGATGGAAAGCTTGCCAAGTCTCCTATCCAAAAACGAGCTCATCAAGTAGGTAGCACTTCCTTCTCTAACTTTCCAATCCGAGCCCTATTGCGGACAATGAGACATTTGGTTGGGGGGGAGAGTTGGCGAAGGAGTGGCATCTCATTATGTTTTGTTATTATTTTAAGCAAGCCCATTTTTTGATGTTCGAGTGGCTTCTTTGGTTTCCTTTAATGAAAAAACATTATACTATACAGCTTACTTTTTAAAAAATTGGACCCATTTTGCACCCAAATTTTTGTGTTTTGCTTAACCTGTGGTTTGAAAAATTGAAACTTTGTCCAATTCTATTGATGTTAGATTGGTTCCATGCCTGGCTGAGTGGATAATAAGTTGAACTCTTGTTGCTTTCGACCATTTTTCTTCCACCTTTAGCTAACCACACATAGTGCACATTATGTTTCTTCAATAACCTGAAAAACTGCCTAGCCTCCTAAGCCTTGCAATAACCTACCCTAGTTTCATTATTACCTTTAATAGTTAAGGACCCCATGAATAGAGAGGCGATGTGTCTTCGAAATAAAAAGTGAAAAGAAAGAAAAGAAGAAAAGAATTGCAGCGGCTTTGCCTGGCTTAGAGCACGGTCCGGTATATGGTAGCCTTCAAAGCCAGTGCCCTAAGCCAGGCCCGGTTGGGAGCCACCGACTTAGTGCTCGCTACATGGGTGGATGGGTAGAGCTTAGCAAGTTATAGGTGCTGGAGTTTTGAAATCATTCAGAGTCCAGGGGGGAAACCTGAAGAGTTAGTGGTCGAAAGATCCTCATGACTTGGTGCCCTAAGCCTTAATTGGTTGGGAGTCATCGGTAGATCCTCGTTACATGGACTTTGGTGAGGTCGATTCCTCAACATTGCACCCCTACAACACAAAAAGAGTTGTGGAATAAGAGTGGGTCTTGATCTATTTAGGTTGGTTAGTGTCCTAGGTGGCGACAGTAGCTTGGTTGGGGGATAGTGCGGTTCAGCCGGTTTATTGTTGGCCCGATCAAACAAGCACTTAGGTTTTGGTGGAAGTCTCTAGTTGATTTACCAAGATGGAGGCTCTTTTGATACTCAATTTTGTATGGCATTGGTTTTTTTTTGGGCTCTCAAGATAGTTATTGGGCAAGGATTTGACGATTTTTACTTAGGGTTAGGCATTACTTATTCACAACCTTTTTGAAATATATATAATTTATTTTTATTTTTTTGTGAACATCCTTTTGATTTTGTTTAGTATGCTCTCTTTTTCTTTCTTTCTTTCATTGCTAAGGGACTAGCAATGTGTGTAGGTTGGGAGTGTGATTAGTACTGTCTTATTTTGAACCACCATTTATTTCGAGGTTTTTGAGGCTTTTTATGTACCCTGTCCCGGCATGTCTTTCCAGGCCCTCCCGCACATTAGGTCCACCGCTATTCTCTTGTCGCATTTTGTGGCAAATTTTGCGGAGTTTTACAGGCTAGTCGTACCAAATTGTTGGTCGATCCAAAACGAGTCGAGTCAAACTTCGGCATTGCGGTCGAGAGGCGAGAAGGAAAGAAGAGCGAGAAAATCGCGAAGAATTTGGGTTTGCCGGAAATTCTTGCGCTGCTTTGTTCACTTACACCTTACTTGTTCACCTCCCGGACAACATTCATGTCACACCCGATTCGAGATCCGACGAATGGCGGATCGAACTGATTACAGGCGCGGGACTATATAATGAGAATCTTTACCTGCTTTATCAGACATTAGTGTGTCCAAGTCTTATAACTATATTAATATGTTGTATACAAAAATACAAAATAGAATTAACACCGTAGTGGTATTCTGGTGTCCCATACATATAAGTCACGAGTCCCATTTACATATGCAAAACTGTACATTTACATTTACGTCAGGCCAGCGGAACCTACGGTATTGAACCCCTACTAGTGTGTTGGCGGTAGAATCACAGGAAGATCACTTGTCTCCTTCTTACTGT
The DNA here is from genome assembly GCA_016808115.1 of Tetrastigma voinierianum. NCBI lineage: Eukaryota > Viridiplantae > Streptophyta > Magnoliopsida > Vitales > Vitaceae > Tetrastigma > Tetrastigma voinierianum. The sequence continues at coordinate 4,034,071 of JAEQBH010000911.1, read as the reverse complement.
ACCTACGCGGACAAAGCCCCGTGCTAGGTATCGCGCTTAGTGGGAAACATAGGTAATATGCATATACATTTATAGTAATTGTATAACAACTATGAGATATCCGAATTTGCATGCATTCATATAAGGAACTTATCTGATTACTTATGCTTCTAACGGACTTATGTATTCGGATCTCATATGACTCATGCTTGTACTTATAAGCGACTTTATACTTGTTCGGATCTCCGTGGAATTACGGAGCTTATTCTTATTCGAAGTACCGTAGGTACTCTGGATCGAACGATACATTTGTTTTACTTGTATTCCTCATTAGGTTATTATCATATAACTAGGGAAACACCTAGACCAGTACTAATAAAGGAGTAAGACACAACACAATAAGTATCCAAAAAGATACTATCTGATGCGAAGTGTCGTGCTTCAGCGAAGTGTCGTGGCACAAGCGGGAGTCTTAGAAGCGAACGGAGTGTAGTAGCACTAATCGGGAATGAAATTGCTAAGCGGGCGTGTGCCTTGCGTAGCGAGTGTTGTAGCACTAGCGGTGTCGAAGCGCGTCGAACGTGCTGCCCACGTCGTGACAGAAGTGCCATGTCATTTAATACCTGGTCTTAGGCATTCCTACGATTATATGTATTCAAAACTTCCTATCTTATTATCGGGGGATGAACTTTGCCCCCATCGAACTCGCCGAGGTGGCGAGGTACGGTACATTTTTAACTTACTTCTTTCTTATCTTAACCCCTGTTAATTATTTATTAGAGTTCTAATACTCCCGGTATGCGAATTATAGCTTAACTATGCAAAAATACCAAAATCGGATCTGCGGGAACCGTGGTCAGAGTACCGCTGCGTTCGGTACATCATAGAACCGGTTATGGAGAATTAGTACCGGTGCAGCTTTGGGGGTACCGATTACCGTTCCTGCATCAGTGGTACCGGTACCTACGTTGGTCACCGTACTAGGGTGCGATTCTGCCCAGAAATGGCAGAATTCACCCTTTTTCCTTCACTTTTCTTCCATAATTCTCTTCTATTCCATCCCTCATCAAAAACTAATGTGGAATCCCTCTAAACAACTCCACAAACACTTTTAATTAGCCAAAGAATCCAAGGATTCATACCAAAGTTCACTAAACTTTACAAAACCATACACTTATGAAGGATTCCATATCTAATTGATATCAACTAGGGATTTTCAACCCAAACTTCCCTTAAATCTAGAGTTATGATGTATTCCTAACAAAACCTAGAAAGGGAACCAAATTAATGTCTAAAGATAACCCTAGCAATCCATACCCAAGTAGTTTTTGTACAAAATCATACTAGAATCCATACAAAACTTTAGAACTTCCATACTAATGATTCCATACTCAAATTCCATACCTTTGTTTTGCTCCTCCTTCTTCCTCTTCTTCTTCTTCCTCTTCTTCTTCTTCTTCCCGTATGCCCTCTTGTTTGGAGACCAAAAATGAGTTATTTTTGGTCTCCCTCCCCTTTTTATAGTTAAACTTGCCTTTATTTGCCTTTTAGTCCTCCCTCATTTTCTTATTTGCATTAATGTTTATGTTATTTCCACTTTGGCCTCTAATCTTATCAATTCATGTCTTTTATGCCCCTTTTGGACAAATTACAATTTTGTCCTTAAGTCTTGTACAATTTCGAGTTTCTAAATTTCCATTTTTCGCATTTAATTTACGAAAACTTCAATTTATACCTACAAAATACCCTAAACATGTGGAAGCTTGACTAAGGAGTATATTTCGGAATTATTCTGAGTTCCTTTGCTTTTAGCTTTGATGTTTTGTTGTTTCTTCCAAATTTATCCACATGTAGCTTTTGGTTTTGGTTTTTGTAATTTCCCTTGTTACGAGCATTGATTAGTGCCCAAGTGCTATTTTGAACCACATTTATTATAGGTTTGAGTGCTTTTTGTGTACTAATCATTACAATTAACGCGATTGCACATTAAGGTCCCTACTATTCTACGTCGCATTTTGTGGCAAATTTTGCGATTTGCGAGCTAATTATGCCAAAATTGTTGGAGTCGATTCAAGCATGAAGGAATTCGAGTCAAACTTCGACATCGTAGATCAAAAGACGAAGAAGAATAGCGAGCGAGAGGAAATTGGAGCACCTGCTTGAGAGTGGTTCTGCGAGCAACGTTTCACCTCACGCCCCTTTGTTCCTTCCTAACGCCTGTTCCTCCTAACTTTGCCCGTTCACCTTTTTATGTTATGCCACATTTGCATTTGTTTTGGTTTTTCCATTTAACCCCTGTAATAGCCTTCCGATTTTGGTTTTTTTTGTAACTTCCCTTACACTGAGCATCTATATAAGCCTCAGTCTGTAAAAACTTTGTATCAATCAACTTCAATCAATAAAGTGACGGGAGAAGCTTCCTGCTCTCCCGCTTGGCTTCTCCTCTCCTCTGCTTCACTTTCTTTTGTTTTCTTTTCCATTTTCTCGGTTGCCAAACATCCTTTGATGATGACAAATCAAAGGATGTTCGGCTAAACCTCCCCCATCCTTGAAGGGGAAGGCCATTGGGTGCCGGTTTTGAGGTAAGCTGCATGTTCTCATGCTCTTCATGTTGGTGTTTAAGGGTATTTGTGCTCCTGTTTCTCACCATAGGTTAAAATCTCTTAAGCATGCTCTCTTTAATGTGTATTGTAAACTTTTTTGAGTTCAGTGGATACTTTCACTAGATCCAACTTGAGGCCCAGTTAGTTGTCTCCTATTAGTTATCGTGGGGTAGTGTTTTTTAGATGTGTTTTTTTCTTGTTAGGGACATTTTTGCCTAATGAAATGCCATCTTTCAATAGGAAAGAAACTCTAAGGGTCTAGGTTTTAAAAGCTAAATGAAGATCCGATTCGGAAATGACTATATGTCATGCTCCGTAGCGAGGATAAAGGCAGAGAGCACATGTCATTCCTAAAAACCCTAACCCAGTGGCTTGAGACTTCAAGGAGTTCTTTTCTTATTTTTCCTAATTTTAATTTTAATCACCATACAACTCCCTGTTTCACGGCCCCTTACAAAATCAAATTTAATTCACCCGATTTTGAACTCCACTTGCAACTCATTTGTCTGAAAAGAAAACCCATCCACGAGTTAGGCCCTAGACCATTGTATTGCGTGGCTTTGCTACGGTAAGTTAGGATATAAATTTTGTTGATTAGGTACACCTCTTTGTGTACGAATCAAATGGGCGCCGTTGCGAGGATGGTGCCTTAGTGCGAATATTGACGATATGAACACTTGCTTGATCCTCATCACAAGTCTTAGTGAGCCCTACTCTTGTATATATTCTTGTTAATCTTAGTTTTCGAGTTCACAGGTTCTAACCTTTTAGGTAGGATTATGCAGGTCGTTGGGTGTTTGCCACATTTTTCACTGCGAGGAATTTCAGTGGATTAGAAATCCGAGAGAAAGGCGGGCTACTCCACAGCAGAGCATACCACATGTCCATGAGGGACTGATGAGTGCAAAACTCATCTATGTTTTGAGTTCATTTCACATGCTATTTTGTGCATTTTATATCCATATTCATGTAAAACTCATAAAATTTCCTCTAAACTTGGTTTTGTAGGATTATTGATGAAAAGCAAGTGATTAGGCAAGAAATGAGCAATATATTTCCAAAAGAAAAGTCAACTGAGAGTCTCACAGCGCGCTACTGGGAAGATAAATTTTTCTGTACCATATGGAACATCAAATGGTTCAAATTCCCTCATAGATCATTCTACATTCAAAGATCTTTCCAACGAGTACTCACACGCCCAAATCCGAGTTAAAATGAAGAAGTTATGGCTGACAAGTTGGAGAAGAAAACGAGTTGTTGTCGACTTAGTCACGACGAGAAAACTGGTCGCGACGAAACTTAGTCGCGACCTAAGAGTGGCGACCAGTTTCTTTGTTTGAGACCAAAAGCAGCTAGAAACCTAAAAAAGGCGAAAATTGATATTTTTACCTAATTTCAAGCCCATTTCACCCTAAGACCATATCTATACTCGTTTTTTAGGTAAAGAGGCCAGCGGGAAGATTGGAGAGCCTCTCTCAAGGGGTTTCTCTCTCTAGACTGCCAATTTTTCTAGTTTTTCAGCAGATTTTGATTTGTTTTAGATTTTAGAGTAGTTTTATAGGAAATTTTTATTTCTATTGAAGAGATTTCGGTGATGTATAACAGGGATTCAGATTTCACTAAGGTTGGGGACAAAGATTGAGCTAAAAATGCAGTTTTCTCTCTCTCATGGGTTTTCTCTCTCTAAACTGCCCATTTTCTTAGTTTTTGCTGCAGATTTTTATTTTTAATAGATCTTAGAGTAGTTTTAGAGCAGATTTTTATTTCTATTGAAGAGATTTCGGTCTTGTACTCAGATATGCAATTTATTTACTGTTGAGGAGAAGATTGAAGCTCAAATCTGGATTTTTCTCTTATTGTCTCTTGATTTCTTTCTTCATTTTCTTACTTTTTGTTTGATTGGTGATGATTGGAATCCAGTAATGGAACATTAAACACCTTCTAGGGTTGGGGATTAATTGTTGAACATTCAGATTTGCAGTTTTTCAGTTATTTTGTGGATTTGAAAACTAAATTTATATAATTGGTATTATTCATATAATGAACTGTTCGGAATATTAGTAGCTTATACAAAAAAAAGAGCTATATCTTTGCTATGATTTCCAGGAGGCCCTCTAAGTCACACAGAGATGGAGATTCCTGAGAGTAAAGAGCGGTAACTTAGGGGTATGTTAGACTAATATCTTGGAACTAATGAACTCTGAAAATTACTTTGATAGATCACTAATTTACTCATGGTGTGAGGATTAATTAGATGATGTATCAATTTAATTGATCGAGAGGTTTCCATAGTCGATGAAAGGATCTTGATCCAGTGTTAGCAGATCTAATCAAGGAGATAGAAAATTTTATTAGATTTGAGCGAGATACTAATTACATTGGAGAAGGCTTGCATTATCCATCATGAAGCGAAAGTGCTTAGGTCTGAGAAATGGTTGTGAAGTATTGAAAAAAGAAAAACAATCAAATCTTAAAGAGTGCCAAATTTTACAAGTAGCTATTTAGACCCATTTGTCCTGAAAAGGAATATGGATCTCTAACTAATGAAATGTATGGTGTATGGAGAAATCAAGCTATACTACATTGCTCTTGAACCAAATCCCTAGCATTCAACTTACAATTGTTGCGCTTTTTCAAGGAAATGCAAAGCTTGTTTTATATCATTATCCCCATCCCTAGTGCCTCTTTTCATACCTTTTAGAATTAAGTAGTTGTTTATTTGGTAGATTTTAGGATTAGTTTTATATCAATTTTGTTTCAATTAAATTGATTTTATTCTACATCCTATTTGATCGCCTAAATAGTGAAGAACCCTTGTGATCGGGGTGATCAAATTCCAATTAGAGAAACCTCGATTCTCGTAGATGCGCTATCGGGACTCTAGAGTCGCTATTACTTGTATGACCCGTGCGCGAGAAAGGGGTTGAGTGTAGGTAATACTTTTCATTTCAATTTTTTAGTACACTTACTTTTGTTTCAAATCAGTTTTTGAGTATTTACCACATTCACTCCCTTGACCATATTTTCACATATACATTATTTGGTCTTTACAAGTTTTTGGTGTCGTTGCCGGGGATTGGTGCTGTTCACTTTATCTTATTGGAAGTTGACATTTTGAAGAACGGGTAATTTGCTAATTTAGGCAATTTTTATTTTTATTTTTATCTTTTTCGTTGTGATTTGTTTCTTAGTTAATTTTTTTTATTAGTATTTTGTACTTTATTTTCTTTTGTTTTTCTTCTTATTTGTTGGTACCTATGGAGGAACATTCAATAGAAGATATATTTGCCTCCATAGAAGCCAATCTTGAACTACTTCTTCATAAATTGGACCAAAGAATTCACAATGACTCACTCATGGAACAAGGAGTATTGCCTTATCAAGGGAGTTCAAATCATTTCAAGAGGAAGAAAAGTTGTCTCTGTTAAAGAAGCGATTTTTATCTACATGGAAGGAACAAGAAGATGATTAATGCATGACGAAATTTCAGTTAGATGCCTTCCCGAGTCAACACTAGTGCTAAATTGAAAAATGTAGAGAAATAATTAGGACTTGCCAGATTAAAACATTCAGGAAAAATTCTCTAGAATGACCTCTCCTAGTAACATACTGCCCAGAAATCAATGGATAGTGATGCTCCTTTGGTAGTGTGCAGAAATTTCCTATCTGAAATACGTGGAAGAATGTGAAAAATAGTACGAAATTGAGAAACAAGTACTCTAAACAACTTAGATGATGAAAAGTCATTATTGGATAAATGAGATTTGAAGTAAGTCTGAAGTAATGGCTGGTGAAAACATTTTGCAGGTGAAGATTGACACATTTACCTTCCCCATGGATTTTGTGACTTGGGGCATTGAAGAAGTCTAAAATTCTCATATACTAAGAAGACCCGCATAACCTCGAGGCATGGATTGACATCAACAAGGGAAGCTCACCTTGCTTGTGGGTGAGGAGAAGAAAAGTTCAATCTTCACCAGCCATTACCTTTGTGAACGAAAAGAGCCATGTACGAGAATATTACGCAGCTTGCTTCAATCAAAAGGGCACAAGTTTGAGCAGTCCCCCTTAAGCATAAATGTGTTTACATCTACATCACATAGAGGACATTTTGGAAAAATGGCTGAACCACCAGCCATAATTAAAGGGATTTTGATTTTCTTTCCCTCTTCAAGAAGATGCGAAAGAAAACATCCTTGGTGAATGGTTATGAAGAGAGTGCTTTCCAAGATGAATGATTGGTCAAATGGAAGCACTAGTACTTTCCAATGAGTCTAGTGGACTCTAAAAATGGAAGCGACTTCTTGGGAGCAACCTAAGCTAAGTAATAAGGATTACATCCATTCTCTTTCTTTTTCTATTTTTAGTTATTTTATTTGTTGTTTTTTTTCTTCTTTGGGATGAAAATTCGGCTGATGTTTCTTTTGTTGTTAGTGTTTGAATAAGATAAGTTTGAAGCTCAACATATTTGTCATGACTAGTTTGAAAGTGGTTGATGTAATTATAGTGCTTGAAGTGTGAAAAAAAATGGAGTGGAGATGTTCATCAAATTTCGGAGTTTTGAGATGAAAAGATTCAAATTGAGGCGAGAATATAAAGTTGGAAGGTTCATGATCATGCTTGAGGGAGAATTGAAGACAAGAGATGAGTTTAAGCATCAATGAAAGCATTAAGTAAGGAGGAATTTTGAGAGAATATAAGCATGAAGGACTTTTTGAAGGATAGCAAGTGATATGGGCGAGAGACAAAGCAAGAGGAACCACAAGAGTCAAGAAATCATCACCATGGACATTGAACATTCTGATTTTTCTGTGACTGAGGCAAATGGTTCACCTCAGCCCATGGCATTCTACGTGAAGAGCTTTCCAACGAGTCCTTACATCAATTCGAGCTAAAATGAAGGAGATATGAGTATAACAAGTTGGATAAAAAAGCGGGGGTGTTGAGCAGAATTCTTGACGTGACCGGCACACGGTCACAGCGAGAGACTTAACCCTTTAAAACCCATTTTTCTTCTTCCTACTTTATACTCTACTCTGCCATACTCTTTCCCTCCAACCCTTGCAACTTCCAACCACTTTCAAATTCATTTCCCATCCACTCAAGTCCTAAATCGCATTCCTCCCCAATCCATCTCCATCATCTGCAAGCTTCAAAACCCATCACAAACCCACAACCTTACCTTTGTTGAACCCCAATTTTTTATCCATCATTCCAAGCATCAAAGAGGAGTTACAATGGAAGAAAATTTTTGTGCTTGGATTGTTTGTTTTTGGGTTCTTTATGGATCATTGTTGATTGTAGAGTGATTTGCATGTATTGAAGAAGGTTTTGAAGAATCAAAACTCACTCATTTGAGGTGAAGGAAGTTGGTGCACACCAAGTGTTTGAGAAAATGCCAAAGCCACTTTCATGGCTCCAAAGAAGCAAAGAGTATATCAAGGGGTAGTACACCAATGTCAATGTCTGAAAATCATCAAGGTTCCTATTCAAAGTGGCCAAGACTACAAGGGGAGTTCACTTTTCCCAACTCTCTTTATTACCCTTTTACTTTATTGCTTCCTTTTGCTCATTGTTAGACATGTAGGACAATATTGCCGTCTCAAAGTTTGGGGGTGTCTATTTTTTGGTTGGTTGTATGTCACACCCCACATGTTGCAAATGACAACTTTGAGGATGAAAATTTTCTGGTGCTTTCTGGATAATGACTTTGTTTGATGCTTCCTAACTTACATCTTAGTTTGGTATATTTTTTTAGTTAGAGTTTATTGAGTTAATTGAGTTTTGCTTAGAGTTGTTATGATGTCAATAAGGACCATAAATGAACCCTTGGGATATGGACAATATTAGAGATAATAGGACTTAATGCTTAATGAGTTATCTCTTTAATAGGCTATTTAGTCATTGGTTTCTCAAAATCCATGCACGTGGTCACTAAGAACCCTTGAAAAGCAGTTTTTGCTTGGGTTAGAGAAGGTTTATGAGAATCCATCTAATTTTGATCTCCATAGGTTCTAGAACTTGTTCTATTATCGCAGGCGAAATCTAGGCAACACAACAATGGAGAAGTGATATAGGCCATCCTTGGAAAGGTGTGCCTTCCAGGCTAACTCTATTAGCCAATACATATGCATATTCCTCTAGTACCAGATGTTGAGCCTTAAAAGAGCCAAAATTCTGTTTATAAAAAAAAAAAGCCAAGTTTGAAGCCAATAACCTTCATATACATCACTATCCGCAATAAGAACCAAACTCACCCATAACATGAGGATTTGAACATATAATTGAGAAATGTGGTGAGGGAGCAAGTTTGGGGGGAGTTATTTTCCTAGTTATTTTCCATAGTTATTTTTCCATAGAATAACTCAAGTAGTTGAAATGAGTAAAGTTGAGAAAAAAAAAAAAAAAAAAAACGGAAAAATATCAAGAATTAAAAGAAACAAATACAATAAAGTCAAGGAGGAGTGAGTCTAGCCTCGTAACCTTCCTTCCACTAAGCAAGTAAATCCTAAGGGTGTCTCAACACCTAGTACCCTAAAATGTTAATTAGGAGCTATTGATTTAAAGCTCGCTAAAGGTTGGTAGAAGAAAGCTTAAGGGGGTTTTGACATTGCACCACTCTAATAACCTTGTGTAAAGAAGAGGCTGCTTGGTGTTTGTTGAAATAATGCAGAATTTGTGCGGGAAAGAGTGATATGAGAGTATGGAAGGATACTAAACAGATTTTGGGGTGTTTGAGAGTGTCACTATCTTGATGGTAGAATCGGGATGGAGTAAGAGAGCTGTTAATGCGAGGAAAAATATGTATGTTTGGGTAAGTTTTAGCCTAAAATAACTACTCAACTACCCCTTACCCAAGCCTTACATTACAAGCTTATAAAGACCTACTTGATCTTGAGAGTTGTGTGTGCCTACATTAGTGGAGAGTGATAAGTACAACAAGCCTATGGAACCTAAAACTCATCTAGCTTGCAATTGTTTGGATAGGGGAAGACCACACACACACACACTAGTGAGAACCATGATCTAAATTTGTCTATTATGAGATTAATTCACTATTAAAATGAATAAATTATCTTGATCATATTCTCTATATTCCTTGTAAGGGTAATTCTTGATTACTCAGTTTTGGTTAAATAAAAAGGGTGAAATGAACTCTTCTCTTCCCTTGCTTGGGGACAAGCAACTTCTTTCTTTCTTTAGCGAGGGCAATAGCTTGAGATTTGAGGGTGTTTGATAGTGCAAAACTCATCTATGTTTTGAGTTCATTTCACATGCTATTTTTGTGCATTTAATATCCATATTCATGTAAAACTCATAAAATCTCCTCTAAACTTGGTTTTGTAGGATTATTATTGATGAAAAGCAAAAGTGATTTGGCAAGAAATGAGCAATATATTTCCAAAGAAGAGAGTCAGCGAGGAGTCTCACAGTGCGCTACTGGGAAGATAAATTTTTATGTACCTTATGGAACATCAAATGGTTCAAATTCCATCATGGCTGCATTCTACATTCAAAGAGCTTTCCAACGAGTACTCACACGCCCAAATCCGAGTTAAAATGAAGAAGTTATGGCTCCGACAAGTTGGAGAAGAAAAACAAGTTGCTGTCCAGAAACTTAGTCGCGACCAGGAAATTGTGTTGCAACCAGAAAACTTGGTCGCGACCTAAAAAAAATTGTGGCAACCAGTTTGCTGTTTTGCTACCAAAAACGCTGGAGAAACCTAAAAAATGCCGAAAATTGATATTTTGACCTAATTTCAAGCCCATTTCACCCTAGGACCATATATATACTCGTTTTTTAGGTAAAGAGGGCAGGGGGAAGATTGGAGAGCCTCTCTCATGGGGTTTCTCTCTCTAGACTGCCCATTTTTCCAGTTTTTCTACAAATTTTGTTTTAGATTTTAGAGTAGTTTTAAAGCAGATTTTTATTTCTATTGAAGAGATTTTGGTGTTGTATAACAGAGATTCAGATTTCACTAAGGTTCAGACAAAGATTGAAGCTAAAAATCTGGATTTTCTCTCTCTCATGGGTTTTCTCTCTCTAAACTGCCCATTTTCTTAGTTTTTGTTGCAGATTTTTATTTTTAAAAGATCTTAGAGTAGTTTTAGATCAGATTTTTATTTCTATTGAAGAGATTTCGGTGCTGTACTCAGATATTCAATTTATTTACTGTTGAGGCAAAGATTGTAGCTCAAATCTGGATTTTTCTCTTCTTGTCTCTTGATTTATTTCTTCATTTTCTTACTTTTTGTTTGATTGGTGATGATTGGAATCCGATGTGGAACATTAAACACCTCCCAGGGTTAGGGATTAATTGTTGAACATTCGGATTTGCGGGGTTTCGATTTATTTTGTGGGTTTAGAAAACTAAATTTATATAATTGGTATTATTCATATAAGCCAGAACTGTTTCGGAATATTAGTAGCTTATACTAAAGAGGCGTATCTTTGCTCTGATTTCAGGAGAGCCCTCGTGACACGAGATGGAGATTCCTGCTTGGTAGGGCGATAACTTAGGGTATGTTAGACTAATATCTTGGAACTAATGAACTCGAAAAATTACTTTGATAGATCCACAAATTTACTCATGGTGTGAGGATTAATTAGATGATGTATCAATTTAATTGATCAGAGGTTTCTCCTTAATTACGATGAAAGGATCTTGATCCGTGTTAGCAAAGATCTAATCAAGGAGATAGAAAATTTTATTAGATTTGAAGGGCGAGATGCAGTGCATTGGAAGGCTTGCATTATCCGTCTATAGAGGGCAAGAATTCTTGATCTGAGAAAATAGTTGTATTGAAAAAACAATCAAATCTTAAAGAGTGCCAAATTTTACAAGTAGCTATTTAGAACCCATTTGTCTGAAAGGAATATGGATCTCTAACTAGTGAAATGTATGGTGTAAAGAAATCCGAGCACATTGCTCTTGGACAAATCCTGGCATTCAGCACATTTGCGCTTTCAGGAAATGCAAGTGTTTGTAAATAATTATCCCCATCCCTAGTGACTTTCTTCATACCTTTTAAATTAAGTAGTTGTTTATTTGGTAGATTTTTAGGATTAGTTTTAAATCAGTTTTTGTTTCAATTAAATTGATTTTATTCGACATCATATTTGATCGCCTAAATAGTGAAGAGCCCTTGTAATCGGGGTGATCAAATTCCAATTAGAGAGAACCTCCAATCCTCGTGGGTACGATATTCGGACTCCTAGAGTCCACTTTATTACTTGTATGACCCGTGCACTTGCGGAAAAGGGTTGAGTGTTGGTAATACTTTTCATTCGGTTTGAGTACGCACTTTTGCTGGAAATCGATTTTGAGTATTTACCACATTCACTCCCCTTGACCATGACCTCACATATACATTATTTGGTCTTTATAGGGACTATGAAATCCTCCATGGGTGAGTGCACCCTCCACACATAGTGCCTCCACGGTATGCACCCTCCCACATCCGATCCAACCTCTCAATGGAAGTAATTCTAAACATTACCAAGCTAGTGTTTGACCTTGTGGGAGCGAAGATGATTAATGCACACTGAGTCAAAGGGTGATAATGTGGAGAGCTCTTTGAGCCAAAAATTAGATGAGCTACAGAATGACATGTTCCATAAATTAAATAACCTGGAAGACTCCCTTTCAAGGCCCACCAATCAGCAACATGTTCATTCAGAGAAAGAGAATCCAGAGGAAGTGTACCTAAGTGATGTTAACCGGACCAAAAGATGTATACAAATTTATGACATCATCACCTAAGGACTATTAATAATCGACATGACCATAAGACTTCGTTAAGACTACATCAATAAATTGTTATGGATCAAAAACACCTATTCAAATTTGAGACTTATTACCCAAGGACTATTGTCCACAATCCTCGATAAATAAACCATTAAACTTGAGTGTTAGTTTCTTTTGCAAGTATCACTTGATTAAAAGATATTTTGTAAGAAGTAAACCATTTTTCGAATTATTGGTTTTTGATCCCGGTATCTTTGCAAGTGCCGCAGTCGACAAGTAATAAAATGGATTTAAGTCGGATATCGATCCCACGGAAGTCCTCGAGAATTTTTCAATCAACTACTTGACTACTTAGCTCCATACTATTTGGGCGATAATACGATAGTGAATTTTGCTTTGAAAGCTTGAAATGAATGATGTAAGAAATGGATGAACAATAAATGAATTGAATATTGAAATATCAAAATAGCAGATTTAACGATTATCTCACAAAAAGAAAGCATTGAATAATCAGCTGACAGTGAAGAATCAATTCCTCTGATGCATGCTTTGTATCTTTGGTTTTGAACTACGAGATCTTTAAAACTAGTCGAAGTTAATATAGTATGGCTGGATCTCTCCATACCACCATGAGTTCATCATCTCACCTTAGCGTTTCTCTCGAACACGGAAATTGGAAATAACTACTTTTAAAAACTGGTTGCCTTGTTGCAAAATTATTTTAACACCGATACTTCATACCCACAACATGGTGGAACTGAACTCCTTAGTGAGTCATTGCTGAGGTTGCACTATCTGGTTCCTCACCCTCAAAATTAGAGCCAGAAAGCACTCCTTACTTGATTAGATCCTTTGCTAACACGGGATCGAATTCACTATTGAATTGAGGTGAACTCTCTGTCTGTAAATTTATAACTCGCTCGGCTCATTCTTGGTTACAAGCGAGAAAGGGATGTATTGATTTAAATATCTGAGGAGCGCATTAGATCGACAATATCGGAGTTCAAATACCTTCAGAAATTGTTTCTTACTCTGGGAATGCCTTCTCTGTGTCATGAGAGGGCCTCTGGAAATCAGGCGAAACAACCTCGTTATGGGTACAAAGAGAGTGAAATTGGGGATCAATTCAGAACCGCGCAAAACCAACAAGTCGATTTAACATCGAAGTTCAGCTATTATGGATAGGAAATACGCGGGAAAGATTATTTCGACAATAGCACGTCAATTCAATGGAAGAATTTGGATTCTAAATTGCGATATACTATACAATGACTGGCGATCAAGAAAACCACTGTAAATCGGAAACTGGGTGTTCGAAATCCCAAAATTTGTTTGGAATTCAAACAACCAGACAGTAATTTTAAGAAATAAACATATGCATTCAGCTCAATCCTTTACATCTAACGTTCAAATCCAAATTAGAACGAAATACAAACTAATCTAATCTAAAATAAAATGAAAAAAGCGAACAAAAAGAAAGAAAAGAAAATAAAAAATACGAGGAGCCTTGGCCGCTCAGATTCTCTTTCAAGTCGCCAAGAGCTGCCTTTCTTCAATAGCAGCTGTGTATTTATAGGGTTATGAAGTTGGGCCCTAATTTCGATGCACCTCATTGTGGATTTCAAGTTAACTGGCCCAGTTTGTTGATACTGTCGCGACATCGAGTCCTTGTCGCGACCTCTGTTGTCTCAGTCTTTGTCGCAGAAGCCTTTGTTTGGTTGCGACATGTCTTTGGTGGAGATGTCGCGGCGGCTGGGAGCGTCGCGACCTTAGCGTGTACATTTGATGTCGACAAGTGGATGTTATCAGCGACCTCTTTCTCTGTAGTGGTTGTCGCGACCTCTTTGGATGTGTCGCGACTTCCGCCGCATTATTGTAGTTGATGTCGCGACAGCTTGATGTTGTCGCGACCTTCTGGTCTTTGCAGGTGTTGTCGCGACATCCAGGTGTTGTCGCGACCTTCTCTTCTTAAATTGTCATAGCGGCGGTGTTGTCATACCTCTTTCTTCACTATTCTTTGTCGCGACTTCGAATGATGCCGCGACTTCTTTCCTTAGTAAGCTGATGTCGCGGTATCGATTCGATGTTGATGTCTGTTTTGCATCGGATGTCGCGAGCATCATGTCTTCTTTCTTTAATTCGGTGCTTGACCTTGAGTTTCTTTGGCTCCCGGCTCATTTGTTTTCAATTAAGCTTCATTTGCGGCGGGTTTATTTGTTGCAACCTGAATATGCATTTTGATTGCTGTTAAGGCTTCACGACATCAGGTCCTTTCATCCTTGTGCGCCTTTCCTGCTGCAACCTGCTTCAGCCAATTATATCATTAACGCTCATCCACCTTCTGCTCATTTTTCTGCAAAAATTCTTCTTTTTCTTAATTCTCACCCTTGCTCTCTTGATTTGGTTAGTTATTCCATGTTACGCGCCATCCGGTCTTTTTAGATAAAAATAGATCAAAATGAATAAAATAGATGGCTTAAGCTCATCAAACTCCCCAAACTTAAAATTTTGCTTGTCCCCGAAGCAAAGAAAAGAAATGTTGTCTCAAACAAAGGACATTTTTCTGATACGTTATGCGTGCTTGACCAATTTAATTAGAGTGAAATTGCGTTCTTTTATTTGTGTTCGACTTTAAGTCGGATAAAGGTTAGTTTCTACTCAATCGGGTATACATGGCGAAATTGTTGAATTTGTTTTTACAAGCGATGCAGTTAATTGATTATTTGAAAAGTGAGTTGATTTTTCTTTCTCATTTTCTTAATGAGTCAATTAATCTGAGGATGCTCACAATTTGATCTTTTCCTGATTTTCCAAATTCCATAGGCTTGTTCATATTGATCTCCACTAATGTAGGTGATTACAACCTTCAAGATCAATCAGGTCTTTTGGGCTTGTAATGTTAGGTTTGGGTAAGAGGTAGGATGGATGGAATTTTTAGGTTTAGATTACCAATACTCCTTTTTCCTTTCTTATTCATCTGTTGTCCCCTTTTCCTCCTTGTAATTTCCTTAATAAACTCCCCCAAACTTCGTGTTTGGGATACCACCTTGATTTTCTTCTATTCAAAACTGTATGTTCCCATTTCTCATTCATAATTCAAACTGGGGGAAATTTTATTTCTTGTCACCTTTCAGGAATAGTGCAATGTTTTGTCTTCTTAGGCTTTCTAACACTCTTAACGAACTTGGGTTAGTAACTCCCGTACGAGATGGCATTAGGGTACTAGGTGTTGAAACACCCCTAAGAACTTAATTGTTCAAGAGAGTTGGAAGCCCTGAGACAAAACTATTCCCTTAAGCCTTCTTTTACATTTGTATTTGCTTTCTCTTCATTCCCTTTTAATATTTTCTCCTTGAGTTCCTCAAAAAATTTACACTCCCCAAACTTTATTTGTTCCTCTCTTTTTGAGTTCTTTGGTAATCACAGGTTCTTTAGAGGATTGATTATGTAGAATGGGTTGGTGTCTCCATTGGCTTCTTTCGAGAATAAGGCTTGTTTTGGCTCAATTTGCAGCGAAGTGTATGCATTAGCATATGATAGGGATGGCTAGAATGGCTCAAACTTTCAAGAATGGCCTCGTCATTTCACATTGATTGTGTCGCTAAGTTTCGCCTTGATCATTAATCTAACAAGTTCTAGAATTTGGGTTGATTAGCGTGACTAACCACTGATTTTCTTGACTCATATCGGTGGATGAGAATTTAAATGATGTTATTTCCAACGAGGTTCCTTGACTCACTTGTTCATCTGCTGGCTTCGAAAAATTGTTTTGTTCCTTGATTGTAAAACCTTCCTTATTGAACTTATCGACGAAATTCAAGCTAAATCTGGTTATGTTTCAGTAAAATTACTGTGTCAACTAGCCCTTATTATTTTTTTTTATTTTTTTTTCTCAATTAGTTCATTCATCCTATATTCTAATCAACTAACCTATGCTATGTCATCATTTTCATTACTGATCTATTTCTATTGTTATTCTTCTAACAATTAAAGCAAAAAGTAAACACACAATTTGACTTCAAACAACTCAACATCAAACAAATTTCTAATTTTATTCATTAGATTGTATAAAAGTTGAGAATCAGGCTGGGAATGAGGAAGAGATGGATGAGTCGGTTGGAAGGTTTTTCTTTTTTGAGGAAATATAAATATGTTTGGAGGATCCAGATCAAGGGTTGCCAAGTTTGGATTGAACTTTGGGAATTTCATTTATTTCCTCTTCTTCAGCTTGGCACTTTCTTTCTCCATCTATTCTTCAAGAATCAGTTCATTGGTGAGATCAATTTTTTTATTCAAATCATCTTGCCTCTGACCCAATGTATTCATTGTATGCTCCATTTCTGTCATGACCTCTAAAAATTTGGATAGATTGTTGTTAATCAAATCCAAATTTTCCAGCCATATTTTTCTTCTATAAGCATCATTGTCATCAAGCACTTTGTCTCTATCTAACATCTTCTTCTCAAACTCCTTTAACAATGACATATAAAGAAATTTGAACCCCTTGATATGCTCCTTTGTCTTGGCTTCTTGTTACCGCGTCCCTTTCCTTGGTAAGTTTCGGGAGTTGAGAGTCGATCATATTGATTATTGTAGAATGATTCATGGCTAAGGTGCGGCTTTTTTGAGTAGATCTTTGTCTTCCCTCCATTTCTTTTTTGAAATTTTCTTCTTGATCTTGTAGGATCTTTTTTTAAGTTGTTCTTCCTTTACTGCTCAATTCCTCTTCCTATTGCCCTTTCTCTCTCTTCAACTCTGCTTCATACATTTCCTCTTTTCTATTCAGTTCTTCTTCCCACTGTTGATCTCTTCTTTTCAATTCAGCTTCATACACATCTTCTCTGAATTTCTGTTGAATGCTCCATTTCTCTTCTCTCTCTTCCATACTTTTCTGCATAGAAATGAGCATCTCCATTATTTGGCTATCTTCTTGGGCTCCTCTAGAGCTTTCTCCTGGTTTTCTGAATTCCCTGTTTCTCATTGGTGGAGAGCTGGCCAGTGGGGTGGTAAAATCTATAGGACTTGTCTCATCTGGTTCTAAGTCCTCTGCAAACATAGAAGTATTCCCTTCCGGTTGTGTTCCTGGGTTTTGTTCTCCTTGATCCCAAACCCAGAAGTGTCCTCTTTCTTGTCTTTCATTCTCCCTCTTCTTTTCGAGTCTGCTTCCACCATGATCCCTTTTCTTCAAATTCCTTGGCCTTTTGATTAGGGTTAATGGTGGCTTAACAGGAACCTCTTCTTCTTACCTTATGTTCCTTCACGACGCTTCAAACAAAGCCTAGTGATTGTTGTTGGATGAGGGATCAAACCTCTTTTGTTTCCCTCATGGTATCTTAATATTGAATTTTCAATTACTGCTCCTACGTTGAGCTTGTACCCTTTCAGTATTGCATACAGAATGATGGATTCCTGTTCCCTTACTATGCATACATTCTTGGTTGGAACTAACACAGACGCCAGGAAATAAAACCATACCTTAGCCTCCTCTGTAAGATCTCCCCTGCTGATGGTCTTGGGTGCTCCTTTCTCTTGATTCCATTGAACCTTACCATCTTGTCAATTTCGACAATCTTCTCACGGATTTAGTTTTGCTAACAACTTCTTAAATTTGGGCTATGCCTTTATGCCATCCCGTACCCTCGTTAATGGCATTTGCCTCGTATGGAACGAGCTCCACGACAAATACAGAGTTGTCCTTTCTTCTGCCAAGTTGAAGTAGAATTCCGACCGCTGCGAATATCGCAGGGCCTCTGGTGCTGCGAGAAATTTTCCCGGCCTCGTTGTTCTATCATTTCCTTGAAAGGGAAATAGGGTCTTGAATCCCTCTCTCTCCAGCAAACCCTTTATCGGCCTCTAATACCTACGCATGTTAACACTAGCCTCTTCTGACACAAACGCATCTTCTTCTTCTTCCATCGCCTTGTCCTTCCCCTTGTATGCTTGTTCCCTTGCAATTGGTTGACTCTCAGGTTCTGGATGAACCGCTCCTTCGGTTTGAGCATGTTCCTCCATGATTTAGTCCAGATTCGGGACGAAAGTCTCGGGTTCAACCATTGGGAGGAATCGGAAGGTTTTTAGGAGGAAGTTTGGATTTAGGGTTTTGCAAAAATCTAATCCAGAGAATATGCGAAGACGAAGAGTTGAATTCGCATCGAGGAAGAAGATAACAATGGGAAGAGTTTACAACAGTTGCAATTCAGTTATTATGGTGGACTATTTATGATTTCATTTATTAATGCTTGTCGCGACTTATATTCAGGCTGAGAGTGTACGCTGTCATTAAATTTAGGGCAAAATTGAAAACTGCCCAGTTGGCAATTTATCCTCTTTGTCGCGACAATAATTATCCGTGGGAGGACAAATCCTCTTAAGGTTGCGACATCAGGCATCTCAGGACATTGTCAAGTTGTCGCGTACTCTCTTTCTTACGAAGGGATTAATGCTTGTGTGACCCAAAATTTACATGCGACCTCGATTTCTTTCTCCACAAAACTTTTAGTCGCGACGTCTTCCTTGTTCTTCCTTGACATTGACTAAGTCCACGACAACAACTTTGTTGTGACTTCATTCGCCACGACGCCAGTTTTTGTGTAGCGTAGTCTGCAATTTTGCCTCGAATTTAATGAGCCAATGACTTTTATCTTAATCGAAGCATGATTCTCATCATCAAACAAACCAATTTCACACGACAATTAAAATGTATTCAATTCCAAATTTCACATAATTTATGAGGAAAGGAATGCTCCCCTTTTTCTTTTTTTTTCTGTGGATTCTGTACGCAGGATTCTTTGGAGTTGTCTTGACCAGGGTTCATTCCTTCTTATGCAAGGCCATTGCAACGTAAGTGCTGCAACATTCTGGGGTAGGATTCAATTAAACAAAAATTAACTTTTAAGTCTTAACTAATCATTATAATAACTATAGAAAACAAAATCGAGTTAATTCAAAATCTAAAAGAGAAATTAAGTCTCTATGGGTTGCCTCGATGAGCTTAAAAAGTCATCTATTTTAGTCATTTTTATGTTTGATTTTTAATGTAAAAGATAATTAAGATGCGATATTGAGAAACTCACCAAATTTGTTATTTGCGGGGAGTATAAAAGAAAAGAAAATGCGTGGAAAAATCACGACCAAATGGTGGAATAAAAAATCGCAGTGGTGGCGGGAATGGAAAACAAATGGTTGATTCATTGATGCGGTTGGGCTTGCACGGAGTCCAGTTATGAGGTCGTGACATCGAGTTAGTGAAGGAAATAAGCAGCGGTCATAGCGGGAATCACGGATAAGCGGTGAGGATTAACCCGGGGTAAGGGAATGATGTCAGCGGCGGCATCGTGATCGTCGCGATAAGGGTTGTGCGACTCGGGATGGAAATTAGCGATAAGAGGAAGCCGCGAAGCTATGGCGGGTTTGGAAGGATGAGATGAGTTAGCGAGAAGGCATTGTCGCTGACGAGAGGGTGAAGTCGCGACAGAAAGCAGCAGTGAAGCCTCCCGAGACGCAGATGTCGCGACAAGAAGTGCCCCGAAGGCTGCGAGAAGACTTGAGGCGATGTCGCGACAAGATATCGATGTCGCGATATCGGGAAGACGAATGAAACATGCAAAAGGCATAAAGTGATGTCATGACGAGGGATCGATAACTAAAACGCGCCAGAAAAAACATCAAGATTCGAAGTATTGCTTGAGACTTAATTTGATGTCTCGGTGCGAATCGATATCATGACATGGATGATGTCGCGACAAGAGGTCAATGTCGCGACATGAGCGAAACATGGGCCAACTAACTTTGGAATCACAAAAGTTTGCATTGGAATTAGGGCCGGCGAAATACATAAATAGCGACTACCCAAGATGAAAAGCGACTTGGCGGTGACCTGAACGAAGTGCGGGTGGTGACTAATTTTTCTTTATTTTCCTTTTTAGTTTTCTTTCTTTTCTTTTCTTTTCTTCCAATGTTGATAGTTAGAGATTAGATTAGATTTATCGTTTCTAGTTTTTCGTTCTTTTGGAATTGGATGTTGTAGTTTTTAGCGAAGTGAATCTTTGAATTCAATTCTTTTCAAATTACTACGGAATGTTTGAAGTTCGGTGAATTTACGGTCGACTTTCCAGTTCAAGTGCCGGTCGTTCTTATGATCGGAGGAATGTTGGCAGTGTGTAATTCGGTAATTGAGGAACCCGACTTAGTTAAGTTAATGCTGTTAATAGGACTTTATCTTCCCTGTAGTAGTTTACAATGACTTTTGAATTTGGTTTATGAATTTACTTACGGTTTTTTTTGGGTTTCTTGTTTTTATCTGAATATCGGTTTCTTATACCACGTTATAGATTTGTTTCATTGCTCGATTTCAAGGAGGTCCTCACGAGTGACCACGAGACATTCACGAGTTATGAACTTATTTCTTTGAAGACATATTAACCTGCTATTGAGATCTATTGAGCTTTGTAAGTTTACTTGGATAAATCCTCTTCTCATGGAAATCAAGAGCGAGTTGAGCGAGTTATCAATTTAAACAAGCAAAGAGTTCACTTTTCCAGTCGGATAGTGAGGCCAATCAGTGACTAGTGAGATCTAATCAAGGAGAGGAGTGATCTATTCTAATTTCGAGGAAGTGTAACACGGAAGTTGTATATCGCCTTGTGGAGTAACTTGAGAGCTAAGGTTTACAGTCCATAAAATGGGTATGAAGTATTGCGAAAGAAAAATACCTAGATTAAGGAAATCCCTTTTAAAAGTAGTTATCTCATTCCATGTCTTCGAAAGAATCGGGAAAAATTAGATAATGAAATGTGGAGTGTGGAGAGATCCAGCTTTACTACTTCTTTGTGGGCCCAGTTTTAAAAACACGAAATATTCAAGTTTTATGTTATTAACTACGAGGTGGTACTTCACTATAGCGATGCTAGCGATGTATTATACGAAAGATAATTATTCGGTGTCCATTTATTTTCTTAACTATTCTTTGTGCTTTATTCTTTATATTCCAGTTTATTTGATTGTTCATTTATTTTACTCGTGCTAGTATAATTTCGAGCTTCTTAAGTTTGGACCCCAATATCACTTTATGGTCCAAATAGTACGGAGCTTGAGTAGTCAGGGTAGTTGATTTAAAGTGCCAGAGATCTGCGTAGGATCGATATACACGGACTATATCCATTTTATTACTTGTCGACACATTGCACTTGCGGTATATCGGCCAAAACCAAAATTGAAAATGATTAACTCTAGGAGATTTTTGGTCTCAACAAGTTTTATGGTGCAGTTTCCGGGGATTAGACAATAGTCCTTAGGTAATTGTGCAACTAAATTTGTATATGCGTTTTGGTCGGTCAACAGCCTCCCATCAGCTGCTCAGTTTTTAGTCCTTAGCTGGACTTGCTGTTTTGATTTTCCTTCTATCTAGATAACCTGCTGGAGCTCTTCCATTCTTTCCTCCCTGCTTAGATAATACTTGATCTTTGTCCGTGACTTTGAATTCTTCTCGTGTAGATTCATAATGTCGCTGCTCAATGTGTTGGCAGCACCACTTGTGTATGGTCCACTCCATTTGGATTTTAACTTCCCACAAACAATCTCGATCCCAGAATTAAAGCGGTAGAACTAGTTCCCCTGCTTTGAACTCTTTTCTCAGGATCCTTTGATCATGCCATTTCTTTGTCTTATCCTTGTAGATTATAGCATTATCATAGGCTTCATTTCTCAATTCTTCCGGTTGACGGTTGGAGCAATCTCTCTTGCGGTTTAAAATCAGTTCAACTTCTTGATGGCCCATTGCCTTTGTATTCCAATTCAAAGGTAGGTGACATGGTTTTCCCAAAAACAATTACGTATGGGGACATTCGATGGGAGTTTTGTATGCGATCACGTAAGCCCCAGTGCATCGTCAAGTTTGGAAAGACAGTCCTTCCTGCTTGAGCTCAAGTCTTTTCAAATATTCTTTTAATCTCCACTGTTGGAAATTTACGCTTGTCCATTGGTTTGGGGATAAGCTAGACTCATTACATGCTTGATCCCATACATTCTGAGTTTGCAAATATTTTGTTTAAATGGCTTCCCCTAGCACTAATGATAGTTACGGGTGTTCCAAATGCGCTCAAAATATTCTTTTTGCAAAAACTCACAAGCGTATTAGCATCATTCATGGACAAGCCCTTTGCTTCCACCCATTTGGAAACATAATCAACTACTAGCAGTATGTACAGGTTCCCAAATGATGGTGGGAATGGTCCCATAAAATCTATTCCCCATACATCAAAGATTTGCACCACCATTATACCTCTTAGGGGCATTTCATTTCTGCTGCTGATATTTCCAATCTTTTGGCATCTATCACACAATTTAACCCACTCAGCACAATCTCTGAAGATAGTGGGCCAATAAAACCCAGATTGGAGTATCTTATGAGCTGTTCTTTCTCCTGAAAAATGACCCCCATATGGTGATGCATGGCATTCATTCAGAATTTTGCCTTGTTCATTTTCAGCACACATCTTCTTATTATCATGTCAGCACCTCTTTTAAATAATAGTGGATCATCCCAAAATATAATACCTGCTGTATCGGTTAAAGTTTCCTCTCTTACATTTGTTGGCCCCGAATTACGAAGGAACACCTGAAGCTAAATAGTTCACAATATCGACATGCCATGGAAGTTGGAAGGAAAACTTTAAACCGAGTTGCTCATCCCGGGAAGTTCTGCATCGAGTATTACTTTCTCTTCTTGATGATTGCTTCTTTCTACTCTTGACAAGAGTGATCAGCTATCACATTGTCACACCTTTATCCCTTGATCTCCAAGTCAAACTCTTGCAATATGACACCCACCTTATCAATGCGACAGCTTCTTCTTTGACATAGGTACACGATTCTTTGCATGTCAGTATGAATAATAACATGGGATCCCAAAATGTATTGCCTGAATTTTTCACAAGCAAATACTATGGTTAGCATCTCTTTTTCAGTTGTTGAGTAATTTTCTTGTGCTTTATTGAAGGTTCTACTAGCATAGTATATGGTCTTGAATATTTTCTCATTTCTTTGCCCTAGGACAGCTCCCATTGCAAAATCACTGGCATCACACATTATTTCAAATCTCTGATCCCATTCTGGTGCAGCCATTATAGGTGCTTGAACCAATTTGATCTTGATTTCTTCAAAAGCAGCCTTGCAGGAGTCATCAAAATTAAACCTTGTATCCTTCTCGATAATCTGCATGAGTGAATTAACAGTACATTTTTGAAAAGTCTTTGATGAATCTCCTGTAAAATCCAACATGCCCCAAGAAGCTTCTTACTCCTTTTACTGTGGTAGGTGGTGCCAGAGTTTTGATAATGGATACCTTGGATTGGTCTACTTCTAGTCCAGTAGCAGAAATTTTATGCCCAGACAATACCTTCTGGTACCATAAAGTGGCATTTTCCCAATTCGAGTGCTAGGCATTTTGTCTTAGCATCTTTGAGCTGCTTGTTTCCGAGGTTCTTGAACGATCAAAGCTGGATCCATACAGGTGAAGTCATCCATAAAGAATTTCACCAACCTCTTCCAACCAGGTCTGAAAATATTGACATCATACACCTTTGGAATGTAGCGGGGGCATTACACAGCAAATGGCATCCTTACGAAGGCAAGGTACCGTAGGCATGTGAATGTGGTCTTCTCTCGGTCTCGGGTCGCCCGATAGCAATCGATTGTATCCTGAATACCCATCGAGAAACAAAAATGAGGTGTCTGCTAATCGTCCAACATTTGATCAATGAAGGGCAAGGGAAATGATCTTTTACGGTGTTTGTGTTCGGCTTCTGTAATCAATGCATATCCTCCATCCACATCCTTTGTTCTTGTTGGAATCAATTCATTTTCTCATTGCGGATCACGGTAAACCCACCCCTTCTTTGGAACCACATAATTTGGGTGATTAGTGCCCAAAGTGTATTTTGAACCTATTTTAATAGGTTTTGAGCGCTTTGTGTACTAGTGTTGTAATTAACGATTTACATATTAAGGTCCCTATTATTCCAGTCGCGTTTGTGGCAATTTTGCGGAGTTTTTGTGAGATAATCATGCCAAAAAGTGTTAGTCGATCCAAGCCTGAAGAGGTCGAGTCAAACTCAACATCATAGATCCAAGCTAAGGAAGAAGAAGAAAAGTGAAGAAAAATGAAGCGAGGAAAGAAAATGGAAGAGCCGGCGAGAGCAGTGGCCAATGGAGCGGTAGCGGGAGAAACTACGGACTTTTCGCTAGAGTTTGTGAAATTCCCTTTGTGGATAGCGAAATTTCTCAATTTAAGTATCTCTTAATGATTTAAATACAATGGCAATAATCACTATTCTAAGCAGTGCCATTTCGCTACTCCTGAGAGGCCCAGCTAAGCTAGCGGGGGTGGCTAGCAGTACCTTGCCTAGCGAAAATTCATGATTTCACTATCTCTTGGTGGTTTCGCTAACTAGCGAAATTTTTGAGCATTAGCGAAATCCACACCTTATGTCATCCTTTTGTAATTAATGCAAACCGACTTCATTTTTGGTGTATTACTCCCTTGTCCTTGAATTTAGCCAAATTGTTAGGCTTTCTTGTATTTTCACACATTTGGGTTGGCTATATAAGCCACCTTATAAGTTTGTAGCTGTTTAATCTTCATTAAATATCTTGCGACTTTCATTTTCTTTTTCAGTTTTTCTCTCTTCTCTCCCTCTTTCTCTCCGCTCTTGTGCCAAACACCCTCACAGGGATGACAACGGAGGATGAGCGGCTAAAACCACTTCCTTCTTGAAGTAAAGGGTGGCGGGGGTGAGATCTTTGGAGTTCTTGGTGGTTCCCACCTTTTCATGCGACGAGGTTTGTCATTTGGTTCCCAAATCTTCAACTCTAGGTTTTAGCTTTTTTGATTTTTCTTCGGCCAATACTTGGCAAGCTTTTGGGTTTAGTGTATACTTGGCTTTAGATACACTAGCTATCCATTAGTTGCCCTTTACGAGCCAACGAGGTAGGTTAAAGGGTTAGGGTTTCCCAAGCCCGATAGTTGAATAGCATTGAATGTCATTAATTTGGCCAATACTCTCCATGCTTTAGGATCCAGTGCATATTCAGTGAGAGAGAATGCGTGATTCTTTAGATGAATATTTCTGAGCCTCTAAAATGATATTTATATGTTAGGTTTCTCAAATTAGGGTTGCATAGCATTTAATGTTATTGATTTGGCCAATACTCTCCATGCTTTAGGATCTAGTGCATATTCAGTGAGAGAGGTACTGTGATTCTTTAGATGGTCTTTACGAGCCTCTGAGATGATATTAAATGTTAGGGTTTTAAAACGAGTAAAGGGGAGCCCTGGCGCATGTTACGTGTTGACTCAAATAGGAGTTGTTTCAAGGGTGAGGTTGCTAGTTAAACATAGATCGGTTATGCCATGGACTATAGGTTGCATGTCATAGCAGCGAGGGAAATTAACCCGGGGGACCTCTCGAGTTAGCCTAGGATCTTAAACTCGGTATTGCTGCTTGAGTTCTTTTTTTATTATTTTTTCTTCATTTTATTTTCGAGTTGCAAACTATCCACTTCCTGTTTTTAACCAAACCCCGAAATCCCAGAATTTAATTCACCGGTTTGATTTCACTCAAATCATTTAATGCAGAAGAAAACTCATCCTGTGTTCGATACAGACCGCTATACTGCCGGTAGCTTGACTACGGCGTGGAGAACAGGATATAAATTTTGTTGATTAAAGCTCAACCTGCGTGACCGCAATCAAATGAGCGCGTTCAGGGATGGTGCCCTAGTGCAGAGTGAGAAGGCGTGGAACACTTGTGATCTTCATCACAGAAATGCAGTGAGCTTCTTTTATATTTCATTGTCATTTTCTTATTTCATTAAAAAAAAAAAAAAAAAAAAAAAAAGTCTGCCGGGGAGAGTTTGGTGTACGCCTTGTTTGGCTGCGAGGAATCCGTTTGGTGGATTGAGAATTCTTAAGGCAAGCGAGTTCATTTAAGGTTAAGTGGAAGAATGGCGGGATAAAATGGAACCCTGCATGAAGAGCAATGCGGTCGGGAGAGTAACCTAGAGGAATATATGATGACAATGAGGGACTATAGGAACCTCGCATGGCAAAATCAGCAACCACGGAGAAATCCAAACCACCTGGGTCCATGGACTCTGAGAGACCAATGGATGAGTTAGCATATGGTAGTACTGGAAGGCCATAGTTGGGGGAATCACACAAATTCCTCATGAGACAAAACCTCCACAATATGCACCTCACGAACCTCTTTATTATGCCTCCATTCCTCGACCACAGACCACCACAGTTAATTTCCTGTTGAACAAGCCATTTGGACCTTGCACAGGATAGTGGATGACTTTGTGGAAGAGAATAAGGAGATTAATGCCCGTTCAGTGTCAGCTGTGGAAGACAATTTGAACAAGAAAATAGTGGGCTGAAAGATGACTTTGAGCATAAATGGGACAACACGCAAGATTCATTGAAGACCCTAATTGTCGGCAATGTCCACGGAGGAGGAGTGTCAAAGTGGCACCATGGTAAGAGAAACGTGCTGGCTGACCACGAAATCTGATGGAAATTTTGAACCCTCCCAGTTGGTGCTTTGCTATGCGCCTATGGGAGGAGAAAGGAAGCAACCTTCCCATTGGTGAGAAGAGTAGTGGACATGAAGCTTGATGGAAGGGACCCAAGAGCCCATCATTCAACCAAACCCCATAGATTTGGATCCTAATGCCTTTGCCGACCAAAACAGCCTTGCTAGTACCCCCTCGGTGACAGTGTACATCTTTGCCCACGCTGCGAAAAATCAAAACCAGCAACACCTGCTCCCAAAGGTAAGTCCAACCCATCCTTGCATGCCATGCGAGCTGAGATTAGTGGCTGCATGGTTGCCACTACATCAAAACACAGCGATGCCTATCTGGCCTTGGCATAGTGGTTGGTTCGGTTGCGGGTTCGGGTTTGGAGCACGGGACCCTAGGCATTTCCTAAGCTTCCTCCCCCACTTTTTGTTTTAATTTTTTTCTTGTTTTTGTTTTATCTTATTTTTAGTTAATTTATGTTTTTAAATTAATTTTGCTCTACGCAATCTTTCCTAATTTTTCTTGTGTTAATTTTGCGGTTTGTGTGCAGAATTTTGAAACATAAATCACAAATTTCAAAACCTGGAATGAAGAAATCAACAACTAGGAGGCTTGAACTTTTTAACAATTGAAGGTATTGTAGTGTAAAACGAAATCAAGAAAATTCGCTATATAGCGAAAAGTCAGGCAAAAATTTCGCTATTGTGAAATTTCGCTAACTCTTGAAAATTTGTGTGAGTAGCAAAATGCAAATTAACAAGAACGATTAATACAGCGAAAATTGAAAACTAAGCTAAGATTTGCGAAAATTTTAGCTAAGATTGAAAATTTTCGCTAAGATTGCGAAATTTTCGCAATCGAAAGAAATTTTCGCGATCTATGGCGAAAATCCCACGATTTTGACCTCGATTTTGTTTCGCGCATAACTTTTTCATCCGAACTCCGTTTTAAGCGTTCTTGGTACCTTTGAAAAGCTTAGAGAGTGTAGAATCCAAATGTGGCCAGAAAGAACATTTTTGAATTTTTTGTGAAAGTGTAATTTAAAAAACGGTCCAGGCGGGTCACTTTTTCCTCTCTTTTCTTCTCACAACTTGTTTTATTTGGAAGCTGGCTTGAATTGAATAAGGTGTTGATGGAAAGCGTGAGGTCTCCTATCCAGAAATAGTCACATCTATCATGGAAATTGCCACTTCCTTCTCTAATTTTCCATTAGAGCCCGTTTCGGACACTTGAGATGTTTGGGTTGGGGAGAGTTATTAAAGGAAGTGGATTTTGCATTATCACTTTGTTATTATTTTGTGCAAGCCCATTTGTGATGTTCGGTGGCTTCTTGGGTCCCCTACTTTATAAAATTGTTATACTAAACGACTTACTTTTTAAAAAATCGGACCCATTTTGTAACCAAACTTTTATGGTTTGCCTAGCACGTAGTTTTGAAAAATTGAAGCTTTGTCAATTCTATTGATGTTAGATTGGTTCCATGCTTAGTTGAGTGAATGATTGGTTAATTCTTATTGATTTAGACCTTTTCTTCCACACTTTAGCCTAACCACACATGAAGCACATTAAGATTTCATTGATGAAATTTGTAGTATTGCAACACTCGCTAATTTTGCACCAAGCTTCTTTAGTTTACAATGACCGCCTTTAATAGGTTAAGGACCCTGTGGAAAAGAAAAAGAAGAAAAGAAAAGAAATGAAAAGAAAAGAAAGAAAAGAAAGAATAAGAATTGCAGCGCTTTGTGGCTTGAGCACGGTCAGGGGTATATGGCAGCCTTTAAATCCGGTGCCCTAAACCTTCAGCGGTTGGGAGTCAGACTTAGTGTTAAGCTACATGTGGGTGGATGGGTGGAGTTTAGCAAGTTGTAGGTCTTTGGAGTCTGAAATCATTCGGAGTCAGGGGTGGCTGAAGAGTTAGTGGTTGAAAGATCCTTGCGACTTGGTGCCCTAAACCTTAATTGGTTAGAGTCATCGGTAGATCCGTTACATGGACTTTGGTGAGGTCGATTCCTCGACATTGCACTACAACACAAAAGAATTGTGGAATAAGAGGTGGGTTTGATCTTTAGGTTGGTTATGCTAGGTCGTGGTAGTAGCTAGGTTGGGGGGAGAGTACAGTTTAGCAGTTTATTGTTGAGAGCTGATCAAATAAACACTTAGATTTTGGTGGAAGTTTCTAGTTGATTCATGAGATGGAGACTCTTTGATATAATTTTGTATGGTATTTATTCTTTCATGATAGTTATTGGACACGACTTTGATGATTCTTACTTAGGTTAGGCGTACTTCTTCACAACCTTTTGAACTACAACCTTTTTATTGCACATAATTTTGTTATCTTTTTGTATGCTCTTTCTTTCTTTCTTTCATTGCTACGGGACTAGCGATGTGTAGGTTGGGGTGTGATTAGTGCCCCGAAGTGCTATTTTGAACTATTTATTTTTAATAGGTTTTGGCGCTTTGTGTACTAGTGTTATGGTCTTGATTTACATATTAGGTCCCTATTATTCCAACGATCGCATTTTGTGGCAATTTTGCGAGTTTTTGTGAGATAATCATGCCAAAAGTGTTGGAGTCGATCCAAGCCGCGAAGAATTCGAGTCAAACTCAACATCATAGATCAGGAGGCCCAGAGGAAAGAAGAAGAAAAGTGAAGAAAAAACAATGGGGAAATGGAAGAAGCGGCGAGCAGTGGCCAATGGAGCAGTGGCCAGCGGAGAAACTCCGGACTTTGCTAGGCTGGCGAAATTCAGCGTGGATAGCGAAATTTCTCAATTCGCTATCTCTTGTGACTCGCTAGCTAACAAGCTATCCTTATTCTAAGCGAAATTTATGCGTTTCGTTACTCATATTTCCTTTAAGCTAAGCGAAATTTCGCTAGCTAATAATGCTGCTTTGCCTAGCGAAAATTCATGATTTCGCTATCTCTTGGTGGTTTCACTAACTAGCGAAATTTTTGAGCATTAGCGAAATCCACTGCCTTGTCATGCTTTTGTAATTAATGCCAACTGACTTCATTTTTTGGAGTATTACTCCACCATCATGGTGCTTGAAAATGTTAGGCTTTCTTGTATTTTCACACATTTAGGGTTGGCTATATAAACCACCTTATAAGTTAACCTAACTTTAATCTTTGATAAATATCTTGTGACTTTCATTTTCTTTTCGGTGTTCTCTCTTCCTCTCCCTCTTTCTCTCCCTTTCTTGGTTGCCGAAACACCCTCAGGATGACCTTGGAGGATGGCCAATTAAAACCCTTCCTTCTTAAGTAAAAATTTCTTGGTGAGATCTTTAGGTTCTTTGGTGGTTCCCCTCCTTTCATGCAGCCGAGGTTTTGTCATTTTGGTTCCCGAATCTTCGAGCTCTAGGTTTTTAGCTTTTTGATTTTTCTTGACGATACTTGGCAAGCTTTTAGGGTTTAGTGTATCTTGGCTTTAGATACAGCAATATCCATTAGTTGCCCTTCACGAGCCGCGAGGTAGGTTAAGGGTTAGGGTTTCAAGCCCGATAGTTGAATAGCATTGAATGTCATTAATTTGGCCCGATACTGTGCTTTGGGATCCGGTCATATTCGGTGAGAGAGGTGCTGTGATTCTTTAGATGGTCTTTACGAGCCTCTAAAATGATATTTATATGTTAGGTTTCTCAAATTAGGGTTGCATAGCATTTAATGTTATTGATTTGGCCAATACTCTCCATGCTTTAGGATCTAGTGCATATTCGGTGAAGTCTTGTGATTCTTTAGATGGTCTTTCACGAGCCTACGAGATGATATTAAATGTTAGGGTTTTAAAGCCGAGTAAAAGGAGCCTGGCGCATGTTACTGTGTTGACTCGAATAGGAGTTGTTTAATTGAGGTTTCTTAGTTAAACATAGATCGGTTATGCCGTGGACGCTATAGGTTGCATGTCATGCAGTGCAGGGACCTCTCGGTTCTTTAGGATCTTAAACTCGGTGGCCCATTACTTCGAGGAGTTCTTTTTTTATTATTTTCTTCATTTTATTTTCGGTTACCATTATCCCTTCCTTTGTTTTTTAACGAGCCCCAATCAATTTAATTCACGAGTTTTGATTTCACTCGAATCATTTGTCTGAAAACCCACGTCACGTGTTCGATACAGGCGCTATCACTGCGGTAGCTTGACTCGGTCAGGAAGACTCAGGATATTACCAATTTGTTGATGGCTCAACCTCGTAGCACGAATCCTTTGGGCTCGCAGACTATCACGAAAAATTGCATAGATAAAAACTGACATTCAACAATTTGAGTACCTCCTTCACGACCACTCGCCGTCACTTTGGATTCGGTCTCCTTTGATGTTCTAGATGACTTTTGAAGTTTCTTCGCGAGAATTTTGTGCATGCAAATTGATGGATTGATACCCTTCAGTTCTTCAATGGACCCGAGCTATAGACTCTTTGTGCTTCTTTAAGATTCTGGCAAACCTCTGTTCCTCGTCATCAACCCAAATTACAGCGAGAGATAATCAACTTTGGTCCTTCTCTTTTAGTGATTCTAAGTAAGCATACTTGAATGAGCGGCAATTCTTTCCAACACTAGCCCCTCTTCAGCGGTTTCTTGATGAATTTCCCTTTTCATTATTTTCCCTTTGTCATTCTTGTTTTGCCGAATGACAAGTTTCTATAGATAGCGTTGTATGGACAATCAGAGTAGTCATCTTCAATATCTTGGGAATTCATCTCTTTTTTCATTGATAAAAATTTGAGCATTACAATCATTTGTGGTATCGGGGTTGTAGGTATAGACATCATCAATTACATTGCAATTTTCTACGTCTATATCTATGATGCACGCCTTTTGATCGAGGATTGAAAGCGTGACTTCCTCTCGACCCTCAGGTGAGACTCCTTTTTGCGTGTCGATCGGCGACTCAGTGGTACAGGAATGGTCTCCCCCGATAGCGAGTGCTTGTGAATCTTCTTCCTGTCGAATGGTGAAGTCCCTGCGGGAAGACAAATTTCCCAAGCGGTGACGACCCACATCTTCCATCACTCCTTCGGGTTTTACCATCGATCATGCCATTTGAAGGTAATAATAGCGGTGGGAATAACCTCCCCCAACAATTGCTTAACCTTTGAAGGAGCATCGAGTTTGGCTGCTGGCTGTAGTCACGGGAGAGCTTCACCGGGAATTCAACCCTCAGTGAAGAAGGTGCAAGAATGGTAAAACTCCCTGGATCCTTAAGTCTTTGTAAGCGATTCTTTCTTTATCACGGCCGCTGTAGTAGCAGTTCAGATTCCACCAAATCCGCTTCTTCCACTATCTTTCTTTTCTTCTTTCGGCATGTCCTTGGGGAATTTTGCATATAGTGGCATCGAGTTACCACTTTTGTAAAGGGCATGCGATCTCTAGCACGAAAGGCTTTGAAAACCTTATTGCTCCTCGTCTTGATTTACATAGTCTACGTAAATGGGACTGCCAGTCTAGAGCCTTTGATATCCTTTGCCACTCCCTTCTTTCTTTTACTCCCGGTGCTTCTTCCTTTTACGGGCTTTCTTCTTCTTTCTTTGCTGTCATTTTTTCTTTCATCTTTTCTAACTCCTTCCCCTCCTAGGCTGGCTGTCTGATCTTTTGGATTCTTCTTTGTGTCACTTGGGAAGGTATCTTTCCTGGCTTTGCGGGGTTAGGGCCGGCGCCTGCTTGTGTCTCAGGGTTCTTCGAGGGATGCATTGGTGGTGTTAAAAATTTGAGAAATTGGTAGCGGTTAGCCAATACGCAAACTTTTGTTCATGGAGGTTAAACGACTTCTTATTATCCCCATGAAATCTGACATACATTCTTAGTTTGGGCCACCATAGTGCGATATTCATTTTACGTGTTCATTTCTTCTTCTTTAACTGCTGGAACCTTGGTGGTTGTT
This sequence comes from Tetrastigma voinierianum, assembly GCA_016808115.1. Taxonomy (NCBI): domain Eukaryota; kingdom Viridiplantae; phylum Streptophyta; class Magnoliopsida; order Vitales; family Vitaceae; genus Tetrastigma; species Tetrastigma voinierianum. The sequence goes on along the minus strand of JAEQBH010000911.1, from coordinate 4,001,278 downwards.
GATAACCGGTGAGGATTACATCCATCTGCTGGGCCTTGTGAAACCTCCACCATATGAGAAGTTCTCATGTTTCCTCGGTCTTCCAGGTGATAATATGCGGCAGGTTAGTATTAGGTTTGAAATGGTAATTTCTTGACTCCCCGAGATACTTAACCTCTTCAGTATCATAGAATTGTTCTTTAGTAGCTCTCTCAGCACTTCCCTTCAATAACTCTCTTTCAAGCCTTGCTCCTATCTGTAGGCGGTGCGTGTCTTCCTTTCTTGCTTGTCGGCCTGTGCATAGTGCATCGACTTGGCCTCCATGTTGTCGTCTTGCTTCGACTCCATGATCCACTTTCCTCTAGCTGTTTCCTGCGAAACTCGGAAAGGAGTTTTCATATTGCGTTCTTGGTCTTGATGACTCTCTTGCTTCTTGACACTTTTCGTTTGAAGGCTCCACAACATGAAGCATCAATGATCCCCTTTGATATATCATTCAAGGCATGATATACAATGTCCATACGAGTCTTGAATCCATCCCGGTACATTGGACATCTTCTCGGCCGTTTGAACCTTTCCCGAGGCTACATACGAGGCTTTCCATCTTCCCCTGGCACGAAACACAATGATTTCCCTCCTTCTCACGGGACGAGTTTGGGGAAGAATCTATCCAAGTGAGCCTCTACTAACTCCTCCCAGTATCGACAAGCCGTATAGTGGGTCGTACCATGTAACAGGCTGTGTCTCTCGGAGAGAATGGGAATAGATGCAATTTGATGACTTCTGGTCTCACCCCATTCAACTTCACTGTGTTAGCCATCCTGAGAAATCTTCCCAGGTGCTCGTTTGGGTCCTCAGTGGGATGACCCGTCGTTGATCTTCTTTAGACCATTGTAATTAGTCTTTGGTTTAAGTTCGAAATTGTTTGCATCGATAGGTAGTTTGCACGATTCGCGAGTACTCATGTGAATATGACTTCGAAGTCCTCCATAGTATCGGTGATTGGAGGCCTTCTAGGCTATACTCTATGTGCTTCATTCTAATCTGTCTTTTCGTGCGCCATGGTTGAGTTTTCTTGCCTTCTTTATCTTTCAGCTTAAGTGTTCTCTCACAATTACGTATCTGTGGAATCGGATCAGTGTTACATTTCCTATGCATTAAAATTTTTGTCCACACGAAATCAAAACACACTTGCATTAATAGGATTAGTCTGGTCAACAAATATTTTTCAATATGGTTTGTTAAGGTTAGTGGCCGATGTGATCCTTTGCTTAAAGCGTTTTTGTTTTTTTTTTCAAATGTCCAAATTAGCATTTCTTCTTCGTCTGAATATTGATTTACTAAATTCTTCGATCCACTACAGCAGGCGCCATAAAACTTGTTACTTAGGACCAAAGATGTATGAGTATGACATCATCACCTAAGGACTATTATAATCCCGGCAAGCGATACCATAAGACTCGTTAAGTACATCGATAAATTGTTATGGATCAAAACACCTATTCAAATTTGAGACTTATTACCCAAAGGACTATTGTCACAATCCTCGGTAAATAAACCATTAAACTTGAGTGTTAGTTTCTTTAAGTATCCGCTTGATTAAAGATATTTTGTTAGAGTAAACCATTTTCGTGTGGTTTTGATCCGGTATCTTGCCAGTGCACGGGTCGACAAGTAAAATGGATTTAAGTCCAGATATCGATCCACAGAGATCTCGAGAATTTTTCAATCAACCCAGCTACTTAAGCTCCATACTATTTGGGCGATAATACGATAGTGAGATTTTGCTTTTTGAAAGCTTTGAAATGAATGATGTAAAGAAAAATGGATGAGCAAATACAGACAGATGGAATTGAATATTGAAATATCAAAATAACAAATTTAGATTTATGATTATCTCTAAAAGAAAACATTGAATAATCAGCTATTGTGAAGAATCAATTCCCTCTGATGCATCTTTGCATCTTTGGTTTACGAACTACGGATCTTTAAAACTGATCACGAGATTAATATAGTGTGGCTGGATCTCTGCATTACCACACAGTTCATCATCTCACCTTACTTGTTTCTCGAACACGGGGGTGAAATAACTACTTTTTAAAACTAATTGCCTTGTTAAGTTTTCTTTCTCAATACTTCATACCCACAACATGGGCTGCCGAACTGAGCTCCTTAGTGAGTCATTGCGAGGTTGCGCTATCTGCCCCAGTTCCTCGCCCTCAAAATTAGAATAGCTTACTCTTTCCTTGATTAGATCCTTGCTAACAGGTTGAATTCACTATTCGAATTGAGGTGAACTCTCTAATCTACTTAAATTTATAACTCACTCTCAACTCATTCTCGATTTTAAGCGAGAAGAGGATGTAATGATTTAAATATACAGAGCGCATTAGATCAGCAATATCAGGTTCAAATACCTTCCCGAAATTGTTTCTTACTCTCAGGAATGCCTTCTCTGTGTCACCCAGAGGGCCTCCTGGAAATCAGAGCTGAAACAACCTCGTTATGGGTACAAGAGACTGAAATTGGGATCAATTCCAGAACCTGTGAAAACCCCGGCAAATTAAGTTTAACATCAGGATTCAGATTATTATGAATGAAATCTTTGCGAGGAAAGATTATTTACGACAATACTTGTCAATTCAATGAGCTGGGTTTCTAAATTACTGATTATACCATACAATGGCTTGTTGATCAAGAAAACCCTTTGTAAATCCCGGAAGCGGGTGTTGAAATCCCAAGGGAATTTATGCAAAATTCAAGCAGCAGGCAGTAATTTTAAGAAATAAACATGCGCATTACCTCGATCCTTTGCAACTAACGTTTCAAATCCAAATTAGAGGCAGAAATACAAACTAATCTAATCTAAAATAAAATGAAAAAACGAACGAAGAAAAGAAAAGAAAATAAAAATACACAGGGCCTTGACAACTTCAGATTTCTCTTTGAGTCGCGAATCCTGCGCTCTTCAATAGCGGTTGTGTATTTATAGGGTTACGAGTTGGGCCCTAATTTCGATACACCTCATTGTGGATGTCAAGTTCGCGGCCCGGTTGTTGATCTTGTCAGCGACCATCCGAGTCCTTGTCGCGACCTCACATTGTCTCGATCTTTGTCGCGAAGCCTTTGTTTAGTTCGCGACAAGTCTTTGATGGGCGATATCGCGATAAGCTTAAGGGGCGTCGCGACCTTAACTGTGTGCATTTGATGTCGCGACAAGTGGATGTTGTCGCGACCTCTTTCTCTCTGTAGTGGTTGTCGCGACCTCTGGATGTTGTCGCGACTTCCCTTCTGTGTAGTTGATGTCGCGACAGCTTGATGTTGTCGCGACCTTCTGGTCTTTGCAATTGATTTCGCGACATCCAGGTGTTGTCGCGACCTTCTCTTCTTACAAGCGATGGCGGCGGCGGTGTTGTCGCTACCTCTTTCTTCACCCCATTTAACTGTCGCGACCTCCGAATGATGTCGCGACTTCGCTGCTTTCCCTTGTAAAGGCGATATCGCGGCGCATCTGATTAGTGTTGATGTCGCGGCGCATCGGTCATCAGCGATATCATGTCTTCTTTTTCTTTAATTCCTGATTGCTTGACCTTGAGTTTCTTTCGCTCCCAGCTCATTTTGTTTTCAATTAAGCTTCATTTGAAATTTGGAGTTTAGGCGCTACAACTGAACCATACATTTGATTCTTTAGCTCGAGGCTTCCCGCGACATCAGGTCACTCATCCTTGTGCTCACTCTGCTTCGCATTTGCTTCAGCCAATTATATCATTAACGCTCATCCACCTTCTGCTCATTTTTTCTACAAAATTCTTCTTTTTCTTAGATTCTCACCTTTATATAACGATTTGGTTAGTTATTCCATGTTTTACGCACATAAATCAGTCTTTTAGATAAAATGATCGGAAAAATGGGTATTTAAAAATAGATGACTTAAGCTCGTAGTAGCCATGGTGGAGGAGCATTGTACATTCTTGGCCCGAGGGAGGCGGAGGAAGGGAGTAAGGGAAGGCACGAAGGCTTACCCTTCACCCAATCCTGGGTTTGGATCCAAGTGCCCTTTGCCCAACCGAAACAGCCCAACTGCCGATCCGACATCACGCCCTCGCGCACCACATCGCGAGCACAAAGCGCACCCACCGCCGGTACAATCCGCCACCATGCTAAAAACCTTAGAAGCTGGTGGCGATGTCGAACTTTACTTTTCGTAAAAACCTTGTTGGCAGCCACTCACATTGCATGGCATAAGGTGGATGGTGGTTCGGTGCGACGGAGTTCGGACGCCGAACGCACCGAACAGCATTTTCAAACTCCGCAGTTCAATGACCTCAGGCTTGAGGAGCATTTTGAGGTGCTCCAGTCTCCCCACTTGTAGCTTTCAGTTTTCTTAGTTTATTTTATTTTATTTTGATTTCTTTAATTTTCTTACAGTTTTCTTTAATTTTTAGTTAATCTTTGTTTTTAGATTAATTTTCATTTTTCTACATTTTTTCTTAACTTTTTATGTGTTTAGTTTTGCAGTTTTGGCTAAAATTTTGCAAAGGGAGGTGACCAGGGAAACAACCTGCGAATTTTAGCCAGTAAATTCGTAACACGAGAAAAAATTTTCGCGATCATTGCGAGAAATTTGCTTGGGTTGCGAATTTTCACAAAAAGCGTCTGTTGATCTATATATGAGACAAAAAAAAAGAGTGCACGATGATTAGGGTAAAAAAATATATATGCTCTCTCATATATATATATATATAGATTTTCTATTTATTTATTATATATAAAAAATATTGTTTTTTATATATATAAAAAATAGTCTTCAAAATTTGTTTAAAAAAAATTATTAAAAAAAAAAAAAAAAAAATCGCAAGTTTGCGAAATTTATATTCGCAATTTCATGACACTCCATTTTTATGACCCCATTTTGTTTTTCATCATATCTTTTCATCAGAATTTACGTTTTAAAGCGTTTTGAGTGCGATGATGCTTTCAAGCGGGCGGGCTGGAGCGTGTGGGGGTCGTTGGCTGGACCGGATTATTTGTGAGAGCAGGGATGGCGTGCGGATCGTGCGGACTGGTATATTAACACCGTACGATCGCAAACCTTAGTGCGTGGCATATCTCACCAGCGAGAAGAAGGGGTCGGCGAGGGCTATGCGGGTGGCCGCTCAGATGCCTAAGTCGATTTCTTCCCGAGAGAAAGAGGCTGGCAGAGAGGCGAATGTGTTGCATATGGCGTGCGTCAGAATCAAGTGCTCACCCATTTGGGGGTATTACATTATTTATAGTGTATATTATTCCCAATTTGAGGGGGTAGTAAGGATTCTTTCCCATTGGATGGGATATTTATTGCCACTTCTATGGGATTTTAGAAAGAGATATTGAAGGAATAGTTTATTGAGAATTATCCTCCTTCCTTTTTAGTGAGATCAGGCTTGATTTGCAGGATAATATATTATTTGAGAATTATCCTACTTCCCTTATTGATGAGATTTGATTGGATTTGCAGGATAATATATTATTGAGAATTATCCTGTTTCCCTTATTGGTGAGATTTGGTTGGATTTGCAGGATAATATATTATTGAAATTATCGTACTTTCCTTATTGGCGAAGTTTGAGTCGATTGCGGGATAAGCCGTTGCGAAATTCTCTGCTCGCTTATTGAGCGGATTTGGTAAGTTTGCGGGATGTGGTGCTTCACGATTGGCATCCATATCATGTTGGGGCGAGTGGGTGGAGCTTTCGTTTGGGACGCTAGAGCGGGTGTTATGGGGCTGCCTCTCCTTTTGGGGCCTGGTGGTGGAGCTGCGCCTTTATTTTCAAACCTCATCAGTTGCCCCCGAGCCCTTGTGCTCGGTGTGCGTGGGCAGGGGCTATATAAGTTCTTGTATCGGGTTTGATTTCCATGTGTCATTCGGGGCTGGATTAGTTGAGTATTTTGTCGCCCGTCTTATGGTGATGATGACTTTTCGGTTCTCGCTCATTTCTTAGTAAATATCCTCGACCCGTTCATCGCACGTTCCCTTGATCAGGCTTTTTTTTTTTTTGCATTTCGGTTAGGCCTGGGACCCAATACATATGTAGCCTTGTCCTTAATGAATACTCGTTTTTGCACTTTTCTTTTTTCGTCTCTGCTTGCGCTCTTCTCGATGTTTTGTATGAACCGAGTGGCTTGAATTGAGCGTGCGGGTAGCGGTTGAGCTCTTGGCTGGCGTTTGGGCTCCACTGGGCCCTATTGCTTTGAAATTTGAATTGATTCGTTAGGTATGTGCTTTGAATTGAGTAGTTGAGCCCTTCAAGCGGGCTGCGTATTGCTCCGTCGGCTGATTTGAGTTGAAGCCCGATTCTAGTTTGCACGACACGCTATTGGTGGAGGGTCGTCAATGTGAGCTTGTTGGTCTCCATCGGCTTCTTGTATAAAGCCCAGAGCGATTCTTTAAGGTACACGCGACCTGTGCGTGGTGGAAGTCGTCGATGGCTTGTTGGTCTCCATCGGCTAACTTGTATAAAGTAGAAGTGATTCGCAGGGCACGACTGTGAAGCGTGGCGTCGTCGTGCGGCTGTTGGGAGCTCGTCCATTGTGAGGCTGCTTGGAGGGGCTCGTCCGTGCGTATTGATGAGGGAGCTCATCCGTGCGCGTGGCGATGAGGGAGCTGAGATCGTGCGCCATTGATGGGGGGCTCGTCGGTCTTGACGGAGTTGGGTAGAGCTCGTCCATGTGAGCTATTTGGGAGGCTCGTCGATGTAATCTTTGGCTTGGGTAGAGCTCGTCGTGTGAGCTGGCGGGAGAGCTTCGTCGATGTGAAATGATGAGGAAATTGGGTAGAGCTCGTTCGGTGTGTGAAGCTATTTGGGAGCTCGTCGGTCGCGAGCGATTGGGTAGAGCTTCGTCCGTGAACTCTTTGGGGAGGAGCTCGTCAATGTGAAAATCTTGGCTTGGTACGGGTAGAGCTCGATCCGTGTGAGCGGTTGGTGAAACTCGTCCTTGTGAATAGTAGGGCTCGTCGAGTGAGCGTTAGCCGAACTCGTCGAGTGAGGCGGCGGGGGAAGGCTCGTCCAATGTGAATGGTTGGCGAGGCTCGTCAGTGAGGCCCGAAGGAAGGAGAACTCATCCCGATGTTGATGGGGTAGGGGCTCGTCGGGCGAGGCTGGAGGAAGAGCTCTTCCAAGTTGAGAGGGCTCGTCCGTATCGGGAAGAGCTTGTGATATGAATTGTAGGATGGGCAGGTGCGCCGTGTACGCAGGTGAAGGCTCGTCAGATCGTGGAGGAGCCGTCTGTTTGGAGAAGTCTTGGGTGAAGGGGGGCTCGTGAAAGCGAATTGCAGGAGGCTCGTCAGTGTAGTTGAGGAGAGCTCGTCGATAGGATTTGTAAGGAAGGAGCCCGTATGTGGAGTGTGCGGGTGAAGGGCTCGTTAAATGTAAAATAGTAAGGAAGGAGCAGATCTTGTTTGAAGTCTGCAGTTGAAGGGGGCTCGTCCAAAGCCGGAGAATAGTAGGGCTCGTCTCGGAGTCTTAGTTGAGGAGAGTAGTCGATAGGATTTGTAGGAGGGAGCCCGTATGTCCGATGTGCAGTGAAGGGCTCGTTAAATGTAAATAGTAGGAGAGGGAGTAAGTCTGTTTGGAGGCGTAGGTGAAGGGCTGCGTCCGTGAATAGTAGGGCTCGTCCGTGCTTAGTTGGGGGGAGGCCATTCGATAGGATTTGTAGGAAGGGCGGAGTCTGTCAGGTGTGCGGGTGAAGGGGGCTCGTCGATGTGGTAGTAGGAAGGGCCGAGTGCATTTTTGAAGTGCGGGTGAAGGGCTCGTCAGGTAGAGTTGTTTGGAGGAGCTCGTCGAGTAGAGTTGTTTAGGGGGCTCGTGGTGGGAGCCATTGGGAAGAGCTCGTGGGTAAATTTGTGCGAGCTCGATCCATGTAAATAATAGGGGCTTGTCGGGTAGGTAGTTTGGAAGGAGCTCGTCACGTAGAAAACTATTGGGAAGAGCTACGTCGGGTGGGCTGTGAGAGCTCGTCAAGGGCATAAATAAGAACTCAACCGGGAGTAAAGCGATTGGAAGACGGGACGGACATTCAGATAATGAGTGGAGGCTATTGAGGAAAACAAATCATATCAGTGCGGGACTTGAAAGGATAAGTTTGTTTGAAGAACTCAAATAGGGACGACAATAAACTCGTCAGTGTGAATAATAGACCTCAAGTCGAAATGGAGGGACGACCGATGGATGTTAGTGGACGTTTATAAATCAATAAGACAGATAGCGTTTAAATATAATGGGTGAGACCATTAGTGAGGACATCAGAATGAATATTAAAGTCAGACAGTCATCATATTAGTGATAGAAGACTGGATGAGAATAAGACGATGAAGTAGTTGTGGCAGAGTAGTTATCAAGGCGGGTGGCGATTATGTAGAGGTAGTTATCGTGAGAAGTAAGTGGATTAGTGAGTCAACGATTGGCCGAGTGGCGATATAGCGTGGCGAATTGGCGTTAATAGTCATAATAGGTAAAGTGAACGTCGATGGCGTTATGGCGTAGTTAAACCGGGATGTTCTCGCGAAGTGGTGATGAAGACGAAGTGCGTTGGAAGTGGCGGACGTAAAAATGGTGGGTGGGACGGATGGCGAGATGGCGATTGGCCGTGGCGATATGGCCGATGGCGATTGGCCGATGGCGATTGAGCCAGAAATGGCGGTGGCGAAATGGCGATGCCGGCGATGGCGGTGGCGAAATGGCGATGTAGCAGTGGCGATTGGCCGTGGCGTTATGGCGGAGTGGCGATGTGGCCAGTGGTGATTGGCCGAGTGCGGCGTTCAGCAGCTGGTGATGGCGCCGGCGGTGGCGATGTGGCCCAGTGGCGATTGGTAGAAGTGGCGATTGGTAAATCCGATGTAGCAGTGGCGATTGGTAGAGTGGCGATTGAGCCCGATGGCGATGTAACGGTGGTCGACTCTTGAGGCAGCGTGGCTGTCACGGTAAGAGAGCTAAATCAAGTGAATAGTAGAGTGGAGCTCGTCCATATTGACTGACAGGAAGAGCTCGTCATAATGAATAGTAGAGTGGAGCTTGACCATGTTGGCCCGATAGGAGCTCTTCCCGCGTGAGCGCGATGAGAGTGGAGCTCGTCATATTGGCCCGATAGGAAGAGCTTCGTCGCCAATGAATGGTAGAGTGGGCTGCGTCCGTGGCCGATAGGAAGAGCTCGTCACGGTGAAGCGTGGCTCCGGCGAGGCGAGTGGCGATGTAACTGGCTGGTGACTCGACGGCGTAACGTGCGGGAGTAGGTGAGCTCGTCGCGGTGGCCGGCGTGGCTCCGGTATTTGTGGCGCTTTGGTGGCAATGTAACTGGCGGATCTTGCATCCTTGGCGGATTAGGCGTTGCTCCTTGTGTTAGAGTTGATACCATCGATGGCGGTGATCGAGTTTTGTTTGTAAAGGCCCATCGTTCCCATGAACGGCGCCAGTGATGATGCTTTTGACGGCGGGCTGGGCGTGTGAGATCGTTGAAATTTGGACCGGTTGTTTGTGAGGGTTTGCGGGATGCAAGGCGTCTGGATCGTGCGGGCAGTATATTTGCTACCCAATGCCGATCTGAGCCTTGGTGCGTAGCACTCCTGCAAAACCGCAAAGAAAGAAGGGGTCGTGGTATGCCGTGGCGCTCCGTCACCCTCGTCGGTTTCTTTACGAGAGAAAGAGATTGCTTAGAGGCGAATGTGTTGCATATGGTACCGTCTAAGGTGCGTGCCAACTCCTTATTGGGGGTGGCCACTGTGTTATAGTGTATATTATTCCCAATTTGAGGGTAGTAAGGATTCTTTCCCATTGGATGGGATATTTATTGCCTTTATCGGATTTTAGAAAGAGATATTGAAGGAATAGTTTATTGAGAATTATCCTCCTTCCTTTTTAGTGAGATCAGGCTTGATTTGCAGGATAATATATTATTTAGAATTATCCTACTTCCCTTATTGGTGAGATTTGATTGGATTTGCAGGATAATATATTATTGAGAATTATCCTGTTTCCCTTATTGGTGAGATTTGGTTGGATTTGCAGGATAATATATTATTGAGAATTATCCTACTTTCCTTATTGGCGAGATTTAGTCTGATTTGCAGGATAAGCAGTTATTGAGAATTATCTTACTTTCCTTATTTGCGAGATTTAGTCTGATTTGCAGGATGTGGGCCTTCCCAATTATCCATATCATCGAATTTGGGCGAGTGGGTGGAGCTTTCGTTTTTGGGCCGGTAGGGGCAGGTGTTTTTTATAGGGCACCGCCTCTCCGGATTCAGACCTGAGTGAGTGGGCTGGCTATTTTTCAAACCTCATCAGTGCGGTTGGAAATCTTAAAGTGTAGGGAAATACAGATCATGGCGAAAGAACTTTTGAAATTATTATGAATGTGTAATTTTAAAAATGCTCCAATGGTCACTTTTTCTCTCTTTCTTCTCCTAGCTTGTTTATATGAAGCCCAAGCGAGTGAATAAAGGTGTCGATGGAAAGCTTATGAGTCTCCTATCAAAAGCGAGCACATATCATCAAAGGAGTAACACTTCCTTCTCAACTTGATCAGAGACCGTTATGGATAATGTGACATTTAGTTGGGAAACTTGCGAAGGAAGTGCATTGTTTGTTTTTATATTGAAAGCCCATTTTGTGATGTTCGGTGGCTTCTTTGGTTTTTTCCTTTTGTGTTTGTTATACTATACAACCAATTTTTTGAAATTGCACACACTTTTGTGATTTTACTTTAACCTCCAAGTTGGAAAATTGAAACTTTGTCTAATCTTATTGATGTTAGAGTGATGCCATGCCAGGTTAGTGGATGATTAGTTGAATTCTTGTTGTATTTAACCTTTTTCTTCCACCTTTAGCTAACCACACCTGATTACATCAGTTTTCATGATAGAAGTGAAAAAGCGCTTTACCTCTAAACATTGTAAAACTTGCCACTAGTTTCGTTGACCACTTGTAATAGGTTAAGGTTTACATGAATAGAAGACGATGTGTCATTCCAAATGAAAAGAAAAGAAGGAAAAGAAAGAAAGAAAACCAATCAGTCAAGCTTTGCCTTGAAACTAGAGCACGATCAGGGGTTTATGTGAAAACCTTTACAAAAACTGGTGCCACTAAGCAGGTTGGAGCCACCGAAACTTAGTGTTAAGCTACGGGTGGATGGAGTGAAGTTTAGCGAGTTGTGAGTCTTGGGTTCGAGATTCATTCGAGTCAGGGGTGAAACACGAAGAGTTAGTGGTCGAGAAAGATCCTCATGACTTGGTGCCACTATGGCCTTAATTGGTTGGGAGTCATCGGGGTAGATCCCATTACATGGACTTTGGTGAGGTCGTTCTCGGCGTGGAACCACCGACACAAAAAGAGTTACGGAATAAGAGTGGGTCCCGATCTATTTGGGTTGAAAAGTCGGCGGCATGCTAGGTTGTGGCGATACTTAGCTTGGTTGGGGGAGAGGTGCGGGTTTAGCATTTATTGTTGAAGCGATCAAAAGCGAACACTTAGATTTTGGTGGAGGTCTGCGGTTGATTCACCCGAAGGAGGCTCTTTTGATCTTTCAATTTTGTAGCATTCATTCTCTCAAGATAGTTATTGGACAAGGCTTGGATGATTCTCACTTAGGGTTAGGCATTACTTCATCACAACCTTTTTGAACTGCAACCTTTTTGTAACATAATTTTGTTATCGTTTTGTATGCTCTCTTTCTTTCTTTCTTTCATTGCTAAATGACTAGCAATGTGTAGGTTGGGGGGTGTGATTAGTGCCCAAAAAGTGCTATTTTGAACCCTATTTATTATAGGTTTTGAGTGCTTTTGTGTACTAATATCATTCTAATAACCCGTTGCACATTAAAGGTCCCTACTATTCTCTTGATCGCATTTTGGCAAATTTTGCGATTTTGCGAGCTAATTATACCCAAAATTGTTGAGTCGATTCAAGCGAGAGAATTCGAGTCAAACTCAGCATCATAGATCGGACGAAGAATAGCGACCCGAGGAAGAAGTGGGAGCACACAGCGAAATTGGTTCCCTCTGAGCATTGTTCACGCCTCCCGCGCCACACTGTTCCTTCCTGGCACATACTGTTCCTCCTGGCGCCGTTCACACTTTACGCTATGCCCTATTTGCATTTGTTTTGGTTTTTTTCAGACCCCTTGTAATAGCCTTAGATTTGGTTTTTTGTAACTTCCCTTACATTGAGCATCTATATAAGCCTCAGTCTGTAAAAACTTGGTATCAATCAACTTCAATCAATAAAGTGACGGGAGAAGCTTCTGCTCTCCCGCCCAGCCTCTCCTACTCCTGCCTTCACTTTCTTTTGTTTCTTTCCATTTCTCGGTTGCGAACATCCTTTGATGATGACAAATCAAAGGAATGTTCGGCTAAACCTCCAAATCCTTGAAGGGAAGGCCCTTCCAGACCAGGAGTTTTGAGGTAAAAATGCATGTTCTCATGCTCTTTTAATGTGTATTTGGCAAGCTTTTTGAGGTCGGTGGATACTTTCACTAGATCCACTTGAGACGGTCAGATTGTCTCCCTATTAGTTATCATTGGGGTAGTGTTTTGAGATGTGTTTCACTATTAGGGACATTTATGCCTAATGAAATGCCATCTTTCAAAAGGAAAACTCTAAGGATTCTAGGTTTTAAAGCTAAATGAAGATGGGTTTGAAGCCAGCTATATGTCATGCTCCCCCGACGAGGATAAGACAGAGCACATGTCGGTTGCCCTAAAAACCCTAACCCAGTGGCTTGAGACTTCAAGGAGTTCTTTTCTTATTTTTCCTTCATTTTAATTTTAATCTACACCATACAACTCCCCTGTTTTCACCAAGCCTTAAAATCCAAATTTAATTCACCAATTTTGAACTCCACTGCAACTCATTTGTACAAAGAAAACCCATCCCTGAGTTCGACCCTAGACCCATTATTCTGATAGGCTTTGCTACGCGTGAGATTTAGAATATAAATTTTGTTGATTAAAATACACCTATTGTGCTTACGAATGAAAAATATATAAGCTTGATCCAAGCCTTGTATCAATGAAATCAATCAATTCGCGATAAATTTTTTAGGAGAAGCTTTTGACTTTCCGGCTTACCTTTCTTCTTTCTTCTACTTTCCTTCATTTTCTTTTCCATTTTAGGCGACCAAACACCCTCTCAGGGATGACAACTTGGAGGATGTTCGATAAACCTCCTCATCCTTGAAGGGAAGGCCCTTTGGGTACCATTTTGAGGTAAGGCGCAAGGATTCTGCATTTTTCATGTATGCGGGAGTTATGGGTATTTGCGTTCCTTCTCACCTTAGGTTAAAATCTCATAGGCAGCACACCCTCACTAACTTGTATTTGGCAAGCTTTTTGGATTCCTGATGGATGCTTATCACTAAGATCCACTATCATCCAGTTTAGTTGTTTTCCTGTAGTTCTTGTAGGGTGAGTTTTTGAGATATGTTATCAGATTAGGAACATTTATGCCAGTTAAATGCTATGTTTAGAGAAGGAAATTTTAGGGTTAGGTTTTAAAGCCAAATGAAGATCGATTCGGGAAATGACTATGTCATCCTCCCCAATGCGAGAAAAAAGACCGAGGACATGCTGGTTGCCTTAAAACCCTAAACCGGTGGCCCGAACACTTCAAGGGGTTTTATTTTGCATTTTTCTTATTTTAGTTTCCTTTGTGAACAACGATACCCCTTGTTTCAACTGAAAATCAAATTTAATTCACCAAATTGAACTTCACTTTGTTAGTCATTTGTGTAAGAAAACTCATCCACTGAGTTCGGCCTTAGAACAACTATCTGCGATGGCTTTGCTCTGTTAGGAAAAATTTAGGATAAATATTGTTTGAGTTAGGATCACGCTAACGTAGCGCGAATCCACTCATCTAGCTCCTCCTACAATTTCACTGAACATCCTTGCAGTAGCTCCTCAGCCTGCCTAGAATGAGGATGACATCCCACCAGCTACACACACGGTGAGCACTTCCTTCCTAGCTTTCAATCGAACCCCATTGAGAGGGCGTCACGACATTTAGTTGGGAGGAGAGTTAGAGAAGAAAGTGGCTTTTACATTTATGTTTTGTTAATTTTGAGCAAGTCAATTTTTGTATAGTTCAATGACTTGTTGCTAGTTTTGTGAAGCTATTAGTTCTTTTTGTAAAGGTGAAAATATAGTCATACCTTTATATATATATATATATATATATATATATATATAATATATATATATATATATATATATATATATATATATACCCATCTGACTTACAATTACGAGTTTAAAATTGCATCCTTTTTTATTTTTCTTTTTGGTATATTGCCTAGTTTGTTTAGAAAAGTTTGACATTGCCCCAATGTTGTAGATGTTGGGTGGTTCCATGCTTATTTTGGACAGTGATCAGTTGAATTCCTATTGTCTTCAACCTTTTTCTAGCTCCACCTGAGTCAAACTACTGCATTCACACATTAGGTTTCAATGAAGTATCTTTGAAGGCGCTAGCCTCCTAAACCCTACAAAGGCTCGGTCTTGTACTTCTGACCTCCCTTAATAGGTAGGACCCTCCTGAAAAAGACCAATGAGTCTTTCAAGAAAAGAAAATAAAAGAAAAAGAAAAAGAAAAAGAAAAAGAAAAAGAAAAGAAAAGAAAGAAATTGTGACGCTTTGTCTTGAAACGAAACATGATGCGAGGAGTATATGGAGAGAAAGTCTTTAAAACGAGTCCCTTTTTGAGCCAAATGGTTGGGGAGCCACTTGAGCTTAGTGTTTTTACATGGGTGAATAGGCGGAGGCGTGACAGCAAGTTGTAGATCTCTTCCAGTCTCGAACTCATTAGAAATCCGAGGTGAAACCTGAAGAGTTTGTGATTCGTGTGCGGTAGGTGGTCCGGAATCAACAAAATTCATAAACCTATTTCTCCCTCTGCTTAGTAGCAATGCTGCTGCTTGATATAATTAACTCTAGAGATTCGAACACAGGGATGGGTTTTCTTCGCACAAATGACTTGCAGTGAAGTTCAAGTTGGTGAATTTAATTTGGATTTTGGGGTTTGATTAAAACAATGGGTTTTAATGGTTGGAAACTAAAAATGAAATGAAATAAAATGTAAAATAGAACTCCTTGAAGTGTTAGGTCACTAGGGTTGGAGTCCTAGGGCAACTGATAGGTTCTCAAGTCCTTTTCCTCATGTTGGGGAGGATGACCTATAGTCATTTCCCGAACTAGATCTTCATTTGGCTATAAAAACTGGACCCTAATAATTTTCCTTTTGAAAGATGGTATTTATTGAGCATTTATGGTCTCAGACAGTGCAAACCTATCTCCTTGACCCACCTTATAGTAACTAATAAATGGCAACTAATGAATCTCAGTGGATCCCTGGCATTAACATCCATTGAACCCTAAAAGATTGCCCAGTACTCGATCATTCAGATGCATCCCAAAGGGATTTAAACCTAAGATTGGAAGGAGACACATAAATGACAATAAATACCTGCGTTGAAATTGTGAGAACCCTCATAACGCTAGGAACCCTCCTCTAATAGCCTTCCTCTTCAATGATAAAGGGGGTTTAGCCACACATCCTCCGAGTTGTCATCCTCGGAAAAGTGTGCAGCACGAAAATGAGCTCAGGAGAAAGTAAGAGAAAAGGAAAGAAATGAGGCTGGCGAAAGCTGGCGCCAAAAATTTTGTTAATGAAGAAGATGGATTGGTTACAGTGCTTGTCTAGGGCTTTTATAGCCAAACCCTCTTTACAAATTACAAAAATAACAAAACAAACATTATTACAATGGGGGAAAATTAGGAAGAAAACCAAAAAGTGACAAAGTCAAAAAGTCAAAAGCAGCAAAAACATGTGGATTGTAAAAAAAAAACATGTTGGAAGAAGAAAAATACTAGCAAGCCATTCAATTGAACAAAAAGACTTGCTCAAAAACATAAAACAACACTTCCTTCCTTAACTCTCCCCCGACGGAATTCAACGGTAGCCCGTAATGTGGCTATGGAATGGAAATTTCAGGGAGAGTGATACCTCATGATTAAATGTACACATTTTGGATAGGAGACTTCGTAAGCACCTTGGAACTATTCACTCCATTTGGGCTTCAAATGAACAAGTTGGAAGAAAGAAAGAAAAAATGACCAGTTGGAGAATTTTGAAAATTACACCTTTATAATAATCTCAAAAATGTTCTTTCTGGCTATATTTAGATTGTACACTCTCTAATATTTCCAACGATACCAAATTACACAACGGAGTTGGATGAAAAGTTGTAATTGAGAAACAAAATAGGGTGCAAAATTGGGGGGTATTGGGGGGGCACATAAAAAAATTTTGCAACCTATTGAATTTTTCGCGCATTCTTGAATTTATATATATATGAATAAAAGAAAATTTTTTTTTTTTTTTTTGAGAAAAAAAATAAAATTTTAATATAAATCATAATAATAAAAATAAATAAAATAAAGTACCATAGCTATGGTTGCGAAATTTCACAGGTTGCGAAATTTTTCACGAGGTTCTGAGGCACGAGTTGTAAAAATTCTTGGGCTCTTTCCTCTAAACTCTAGACCTCCCCTACTGCAAAAATTTGATACAAACTATAAAAATAACCCTGAGAAAAATTTTTTAAAAGTTACGAAAAATAGAAAAATAAAAGCTAGAGTAAAGATTAACTTAAAATTAGAGAAAATATAAAGAGAAAAATTGAATAAATCAAAATAAAATAAAATCAAAATCAAAACAAAAAAGTGGGGGAGATTGAGTCCCCCCAAACCAGTTTCTCAAGCCTTTAGAGGCTGCGGAGCTAGTGGGTGATGTGATGCGAGGTTCGAGGTGCTCCAATTTAAGCAGATGAGTGTTGGTGTAGGCCATCAATGTGCCATGCAACAGGAGCAACTGCCAATGTCTTTGATGCAGTGGCAAAAGTTTGAACAATGGCCACTAACTTCCTAAAATATTGCATAGGCAATGAGAATGGGATGGCCTTAGCAGTAGGTGTTCCATGTGTTTATGTCTTTGCGGGTTTAGGCGGGATGTGCACTTAATTCGAGGAAGGGTGGCGGTGTGTTGTTGGTAGCTTGGGCAGTGGTACTAGGGTCCAATTTTGTGGGAAGTGGTTTAAGATTAGGCTTTAGGGGCTCTTCCACTGCTTCCTACCCACTGCCCTCCTTAGTCAACAATGGGGAGATTGCTTCATTTTGTTGTTTACAATTCTTCTCCACTATGGTGTCAATCAAGCACTCTTCCTCTGGATTCTCTTCCTCTTTGTGAACATTCTGCTGGTTGGCAAGCCTTGAAATTGATTTCTGCAGGTTGTCAAATTTCTAATCAATTTCGCTTTGAAGTCCATCAATTCTTGTGTCCACATTGTTTTCCACAGTGTCAATTTTCTGACTTAATTGAGCATTGATTGCCTTCTGCTTTTCAACAAAGTAACCCACCAGCTTGCTAAAGTTCGAATGAAGCATTCAATTAGAGAGGTTGGCTTGTGGTAGTTAAAACTAAGATGAAGAAGCATCTTGTGAATGTCTGCGGGAGGTGCATATTGTAGAGTTTTAATTCATTGAAATATTTAGGTGGTTTCTGACTAGGGTTATAAAAGCATTTCCATATGGTGCATTTGTTGGGCATGATGCACATGAGGCGCACTCATAAGTAGAGGCTCTATAGTCTCTCTGGACCTATATGCGTTTGGATTTCTCTCCCGCGGATGCCGGCTATCTTGCTCTTCGTGTGGGGTTCCATTTGATCACTTCAAGCCCCGCTAGGGCATGCACTCCTACGGGAAGAAACGAGCAAACAAGACCATGAAAACATTCCACTTCTTTTCTTTTTTTTTTTTTTTAGTGAAATGAAACTAAAAAAAAAAAAAAAAGCGACAATAAATACTAAAAGGCGAAAAGGAAAATTCACGGAACTTGAAGTGAGGGATCCGCAGAGTGTTGATAGTTCATCATTGCACTTAAGAAAACATCCATGACAACGACGCCATTTGATTTGTGTGCAGTAGGGTGTCCGAAATCAACAAAATTTATAAACCTATTTCCTTCTACTGCCATAGCAATGCTACTACAGTATAGTGGCTCTAGGGTCGGGTGCTCTGAGGGATGGGTTTTCTTAGCCTTGAAATGACTTGTAGTGGCAAAAGTTCGGGTTAGTGAATTTAATTTGGATTTTTCAGGGTTTGATAAAAAGCAGTGGAGTTTTAATGGTTGGAAACTAAATGAAATGAAATAAAATGTAAAAAATAGAACTCCCTTGAAGTGTTAGGTCAGGGTTGGAGATTCTAGAGACAGTGAAGGTTCTGGGTCCTTTTCCTCGTGTTTGGGGAGGATGACCTATAGTCATTTCGACCGGATCTTCTTATTGGCTATAAAAGCTATGGACCCTAATAATAATTTTCCTTTTGAAATATGGTATTTATTGAGCATTTATGATCTCAGACAGTGTAAACCTATCTCCTTGACCCACCTTATAATAACTAATAAATGGCAACTAATGAATCTCAGTGGATCTAACATTAAGCATCCACTGAACCCTAAAAGATTGCCAAGTACAGGTCATTCAAGATGCATCTAATGGATTTAAACCTAAGATTGGAAGGAGACACATAAATGACAATAAATACCTGCATTGAAACTGTGAGAACCCTCATAACCCTAAGAAACCTCCTCCAGTAGCCTTCCTCTTCAAGGATAAAGGGGGTTTAGCCACTCATCCTCCGAGTTGTCATCCTCGGAGGGTGTTTAGCAGGCAAGAAAATGAGAGAAAATAGGAGAAAGTGAGAGAAAAGGAAAAGAGGCGGGAGCTACTGAAAGCTTGGAGCCAAAAATTTTATTAATGAAGAAGATGGATTGGTTACAGTGCTTGTCTGGGGCTTTTATTGACAAACCCCCTTTACAAATTACGAAAATAACAAAACAAATACTATTACAATGGGGGCAAATTAGGAAGAAAACCAAAAAGTGACAAAGTCAAAAAGTCAAAAGTGACAAAGAAGTCAAAAAGTCTTGGCGGGGCTGATTGAGCAGGTGGTGCGAGAGGGGGTGAAAATTATGACTTGAGAAATTTTCGCAAGTTGCGAAAATTTCGCAATCCTACTCCATTTCTTAAATTTGCTTTGCATCTCTTTTCTTGGCTTGATTTCTTGACTATGGGATTAAACTTGGATTCTCAGCAGTTAGACTAAATCCTATCTATGGTATAAAGGAACATAACAACCAACATATAATTTGATTAGTAGCTTTCTTTAGGTCCTTAACATGCCAGGGTGGGTTAATTAGGCTAATTAGTACCTGAAAAATGCCGAAAACATGTATTAATAAGGTGCCAAATATCCTTTTTGGGTAATGTCAGGTTTGTGGTTGAAAATCCTTATGACTTGATGCCACAAACTAAGTGGTTGAAGTCATCGGTGGATCCCTACTACATGGACATCTGTGAAGTCAATGCCTCACCATTGCACCCTACAACACAAAAAGAGTTGTGAAATAAGAGTGAGTCCTGATCTATTTAGGTTGGTTAGCTTGCTATGTTTTGGCACTAGCTATGTTGGAGGGAGAGTGCAGTTTGGCAGACTATTGTTGAAAGCTGATCAAACTAACACTTAGGTTTTGGATGAAGTTCCAGGTTGACCCTCTAGAGAAGGAAGCCCCTTTGATACTTGATTATGCATGGCATTCACTCTCTCAAGATGGTTATAGGGCAGGGTTTTAGTGATTCTTATTGAGGGTTGGGCATTACCATTCACATTCTTTTTGAAATATCATTTTTTTTTTGTGAACATAATTTTGATATTGTTTTGTTTGCTCTCTCTTTCTTTCATTGCTAAGGGACTAGCAATGTGTCGGTTAGAGGGAGTGATTATACCCAAAAAGTGTTGTTTTGTGCCACATTTATTACGGGTTTGAGCACTTACATTGTATTAATCAGATTAACAGATTGGCACATTAAGGTCCTACTTTACTACTAATCATTTTGTGGCAAATTTTTTGGTGTTTTCTGAAACTCATTCATGCGAGTTGATCTAAGTCGACTCTAGCACAAAGAGTGATTGAATTCGAGTACCGGTTTAGAAACCGGAAGAAGAGATGACGAAATAAGCGAGAAGAGCCCTGTTTCGTAGGGCTCTGAAACCCCTATGATCCAACAAATGCTGTAATTTATGATCAACGCAAAAATTATGATCCGCAGTCTTGCGGATTTCGTGCTTGCTTGCAAAATTTCGCGATCTGCTAAGTTTATGATGTTGCAAGGGCCCCCCATGATGGCTATGAGTTCATGACTTTCGCAGCTATCCCACTTACGACCTCCGATTTGACCTTTTTGAGCCATTTTTGTAATTTTCCTGAATTGTCCTTCATGTAATAATTAGGCGATTCATACATTTTAATTTTCATTATTTTTAAGCGTATAAGCCCAGAGGGGCTTTGTAAAGGGGATCTTCTTCTTGATCAAGAATACATTTTGAGTGGGAACTTTCACGCCTGCTCATTTTTCTCTCATTTCCCTCACTTTCTCTGTTTCTCACCTGCCAAGCGCTCCTGAGGATGGCATTTCGGAGGATGGTCGTTAAACCCCTTCATCCTTGAAGAGGAAGGTTCTTGGGGGGAGGGGTTCCAAGGGTTACGAGGTTTCTCCATGACTTCAACCGCAGTGTTATTGTCATTTATGTGTCTCACGATTCGTTTGGCCCAGTAGGTGTTGAATCAACAAATTTATAACCCGAGTTCCTACTGCGACACTTTGCCAAAGCTACGCGATTATAGTAGCTCTAGGGTCGAACACAAGGATGGGTTTTCTTCGTACAAATGATGTGCAGTGAATCAAAATGGTGAATTAAATTTGGATTTTAAGGTTTTTGGTAAAAACAGGGGAGTTGGATGGTTCACAGACTGAAACTAAAATAAGAAAAAATATATATAAAAAAGAACCCCATGAAGTGTCGGGCCACTGGTTTAGGGTTTTAAGGCAACCAACATGTCCCTGGGTCTTTTTCCCAGCGTTGGGGAGGATGACATATAGTCATTTCCCGAACCTGATCTTCATTTGAAACTTTTTGAAACCTAGACCCATGGAGTTTTCCTTTTGAAAGATGGCATTTGATTAGGCATAAATGTCCCTAGCAGTGAAAACACATCTCAAAAACACTACCCTACGATAACTAATAGGAGACAACTAACTGGGCCTCAGTGGATCTAGTGAAAGTATCCACTGAACCTAAAAATCTTGCCAAGCCACCGCGTTAGGGAGAGCATGCCTAAAGAGATTTTAACCTATTGAAAAGTAGGGCGTAAACAACCATAAATGCGTGCGCGTTAAAAATAGAGGCAGTAAGTTTTACCTCCACACACCTAACTGACAGCCCTCCTCTTCAAGGAGGAAGAGGTCTTGACCATCCTCTGAGGTTTTCATCCTCGGAGGTGTTTCTATTAGCCCAGGAAAGGAAAGAAAATGGGCGGAGAAAAGAGGCGCGGGAGCGCATGGTTCTCTGTGCTAGGAATTGATTCATTAAGTTTGTACGGGCGGGGCTTATTAGTGCTCGGTGTAAGGGAAGTTACAAAAACCAAAATCGGAAGGCTATTATAGGTAAATTGGAAAAAACCAAAAACAAATGCAAGCCAGAGGGCCTGACGTAAAAAGCGAGGCGGGCGTAGGATGAACAATGGCTAGAGGTGTGAGCAGTCTTTGCGGGATGAAATTTAAGTAATGCTCCATTTTCTTTACTTTTGGTCTTCTTTCCTTCTAGGATCGTCTGCCCGGCTTGATAGGTTTGATCTAATTCTTCGGTGCTTGGATCGGCCTCGATAATTTTGGCATAATTAGCTCGCAAAAACGCAAAATTTTCAACAAATACGATCGATAAAATAATAGGGACCTTAATGTGCAAATCGGGTTAATTAGAATGAATTAGTACACAAAAACACTCAAAACTACGAAATAAACGCAGGGGGTTCAAAATAGCACTTGCGGGCACTTAATCCATACGACCTACACATTGCTAGTCCCTTAGTAATGAAAGAAAGAAAGAGAGAGAGAGCATACTAAACAAAATCAAAATTATGTTCACAAAAAAATATATTTCAGAAAGGTTGTGAATGAGTAATGCCTAACCCTCGATGAGAATCACTTCAAAACCACTTACTTTAATAACTATCTCGAGAGAATGAATGCCATACAAAATTGAGTATCGAAAGAGCCTCCTTCTTGGTAGATCAACGAGAGACTTCCACGAAAACCTAAGTGTTTACAACGATCAGTTCTCGACAATAAAATGCTAGAATTGCACTCTTCCTACTAACGAGCTCTTGCCCTGACCTAGCATGGCAACTTGACTTAAATATATCAGGGACCAGCTCTTATTCCACAACTCTTTTTTTGTGTTTGTAGGGGTGCAATGTGAGGAATCGACTCACCAAAGTCCATGTAGCGGGGATCACCGGTGACTCCCGACGATTAAGGCTTAGGGCATCAAGTCATGAGTGCTCGACACTAACTCTTGGGTTTCACATTGGACTTGAATGATTTGAGACTCAAACACCTACAACTTGCTCAACTCCACCTATCTACCCATGCTTGAGCACTAAGTCGGTGGCTCCGCCTTGATTGGCTTAGGGCACTAGGCTAAAGGTTTTTCGCCGTGACCCCTCGGGTAGGTGCTCGGGTTTGTGGCTGTGCGATTTTCTTTCTTTTTCTTTTCTTTTTCTATTTCTCTTCTTTTATTTTGGGAGACACATTGGCCTTCTTTTCATGGGGGTCCTTAACCTATTGAAGGTGGTCAACGAAACTAGGGTAAGTTTTACAATGTTTAGGGGTAGCGGTTTACCAAACTATTGTTGTGATGTGTGCCTTGTGCGTGGTGGTAAAAAATTTGGAAGAAAAGGTCGGCGTGAGAATTCAACTAATCATCCACTCAAATAGGCATGACATCACTCACGAACATCAACGAGTTAAACAAAGTTTCAATTTTTCCAACTTGCCAGTTAAAGCGAAACCCTGAAAAAATGAAAATGGGTGCTATTTTTTTGAAAAAAGTAAGTTGTATAGTATAACGGCTTCTGAAGAACAACCCGATGACCACTGAACATCACAAAATGAGCTTGCTCAGAATAAAAACAAAAATAAATGTCACTTCCTTCGCTAACTTTCCCCCCAAGCAAATGTCACATTATCCGCAATGGGTCTTGGATTGGAAAGTTAGAGAAGGAAGTGTTACCTCCTTGATGATATGTGCTCGTTTTTGGATGAGAGACTTATGAACTTTCCGCCGAAACCTTTTCACTCCATTTGGGCTTCATATAAACAAGTTAGGAGAAGAAAGGAGAGGAAAAAAGTGACCAATTGGAGTATTTTAAAAATTACTCATTCATAATAATTTCAAAAGTGTTCTTTCTAGCTATATTTTGATTCTACACTCTACAGCTTTCGACGGTACCAAAAGCACGTCCCAAAACGGAGTTCGGATGAAAAAGTTATGATGGAAACAAAATGGGCTACTTGAGAATTTCACATGTGCAAATTTTTTTTTTTTTTTAACAATTTTTTGAAGACCAAGAATTTTTTTATATATATATAAAATTTTGAAAACAAATTATATATATATATATATATATATATATATATATATATATATATAACATATATACCTCTATATATATATATCCGCAAGGAAAAATAAGGAACGGTGCTTATGGGAGAAAGCAAAAAAAGCGAGAAGCACATTAGATAGTGCGGGGCTGCGAGGGAATTTCGGGAACTGCTTGAAAATTACATATTTTGCTACCTTTCAAATTAACAAGAGCACACGAAATAAACACCGCAGAAAATCAGAAAAATTGCGAAATTTGAAATTAATCACAAAAACAAAATATTGAAAAACTAAAAATTAGAAAATCTAAAGAAAGGTAACTAAGTAAAGATGAAATGAGGCGAAGGCAAAGTGGGGGGCCCAGGCACCCCCGAAACACATTCTCGAGCCTTTGGAGGTGGTGGAACTAGTGGAGCTTAAAAATCTTGCAGGGTTGGGTGTTCCAATGAATCCGAACCGGCCCACCCAAGACCATCCACATGCCATGCGGTATGTCTGTTTGCCATCTTCTTTGAGGTAGTGGCAAAAATACGACGTTGGCCACTAACTCCTAAAGTTTTTGTAGAGGCGGGTGATTCGGTGCCACGATGGGTGTCGAATCGACAATGTTATAAACTGAAATTCCTTTCTACTGTAGTAGCAAAGCTCTTGCCCGTATAGGTAACTCTAAATTCGAACACGAGGATGGGTTTCTTTGCACAAATGATTTTGTATTAAGCTCAAATGGTGAATTAAATTTGGAATTTTCGGGTTTGGAGTGGTAAGCAGAAGTTGGTTGTTGTTTCAGAAAATGCGAATAAGAAAAAAAAATGTAAAATAGAACCCCTTTGAGATTTCGGACCCACTAGTTTAGGGTTTTAGGGCAACCAACATGTCCTCGGGTCTTTTTCCTCTCATTGGGGAGCATGACATATAGTCATTTCCCGAACCGGATCTTCATTTAGCTTTAAAACCTAGCAGTGATTAGACATTTTCCTTTTGAACGATGGCATTTGATTAGGCATAAATGTCCCTAGCAGTGAAAACACACATCTCAAGAAAACACTACCTACACACGATAACTAATAGGGAGCGACTAAATGGGCCTCGGTGTTCTGGATCTAGTGAATGTATCCACTTAACCCAAAAGCACCAAGAGATACACATTAGGAGAGCATCTTAGAATTTGCAACCTAAGGTGAGACGGGGGAACAAATACCCTTAAATACATACATAGAAGAGCATGAGAACATCGACACCTCAGCCGCACCAGTGTGCTTCCTTCAAAAGGATGGGGAGGTTGTAAACATCCTTTGATTTGTCATCATGAGAGGGTGTTTGGCGAGCGAAAGAAAAAATGGAAAAAGAAGAAACCTATAAAAGAAAGAGGGAGGGGTGTTGCAGGGTAGAGGGAGGAGCGCCGGCGGGAGGAGGCAGGAGCTTCCCAAATCGGCTACATTCAGTTAAAGTTGATTGATTCTTACGAGCCTTGACTCTAAGCATATACGAGGCATTTCGAGCAAGGAAATTACAAAAAAACTGAACTGAACTAAAGAAGCTATTACAGGGATAATATTGGAAGAAATAACCAAAAATTGCCAGCAAAGGCTTAACATAAATCGTCTGAAATGGGAGAAGGCAGAGAGGTACACGGGGATGAAAATTAAGCTCTCAGCCTTGTTCCTCCTTTGTTCATTCTGTTCAATTTCGCTTCCTGGCGCTTACTATTCCATTTCTTCTTGCTTTGATATTCTTCATTCGAAACGGTAGTGATGAAAACATGAAATTAGTGTGATCAGCTTGTTTGTTATGAGTTGGTTGTTACGACGGTTGTTCCAATTCACGCAAAAAACTATAAAACGAAGCCCGAGGAATGCGATCTGCATTTAATGAGGATTCGAACTGCTATCGATTGGACAATTATAACATTCATTTTAACCAAAACCTATATAACAAAAATATATAATTAAAATATTGCCACGGCATAATCGGCGACGATGCAATGTTGCGGCATGGTGGTGCGTTTGGCGATATTTATTTGCTATTCTGTTTGGCAACCAGGACCGGCGTTACTTTTGACAACAGACACAGTGACCCACACCCACCTACCCCCTTCCCTATTTGTAAATGATTAAAATGAGTGCCTCCTTATTGCATGAGCCCTTATTTACACCATCTGTGCATTCCTACCACCATGCCACTTTGATAAACTCGCATTATCTACGACTACTACGGCATACCACACCAAAATTATCTACTTCATGCCAGCATCTACCCACTTCATCAGCCTGTCCATTGGCAGTTAATCTTATTCTTACTCTGCTCATACACTATCTGCCCACCATGCTTTGATCTTTGTGACTAACCTGTTCAAACTTCATGTATCCCAGTTCTTTGACTCAGGATAGATGTACGGTTGGTTTGTTGAATTGTGATCGATTCTGTGTTTTGATGTTGGATTGAGCTTTCGTTAGCAAGGGAGGTTCAGGTGTTAGCTTTAGCCTTCCTTCAGAAAAATCCAGACCCAACATTGTTTGCATTTATAGTTTGGGTTCAATCGCATACCAGTTACTTCCCACTTCTGATTGGATGTATTCGATTCCAAAACTCAGTTCATTCAACCTTTATTCATTTCGGTTTTCTTTTGTTGTATTGGTCATTATTTCGGGCCTGCCTTTCTCAGTGAGGACCCATTTCATTGTTTCGAACGATTCGGCACGATGTTCCAAAAATCTGCAAATCATGCCAGGAAACACCAAAGGCTCTTCTGGCAGGCGCTGAGCCGCTTACTGTGCTGGAAGCTCTCATGAGAGTTGTGGTTCTCATTTCGCTGTACATATCCCAGGAAAGTTCATGTATACTAGGTTTTTATTGAGTGGCTGTTGTGGAGGAGAAAAGGAAGCTATGTGGAGAGAAAAGAGCTGGCTGCGCACGTTCTTGTGGTTTCATTAAGTTGTGGGTGACCTGATGTTGTGGAGATTACAGCGAATGGAGCTCCCAGGGACTTATGATTTGTGTTTTGGCACTTCCTTTGTTTAAACTATGTGGCTTTGTGTACCCAGCTGCCCAGTGTTTCTCACCTGCCCCCTGCCCCACCTGCGTTGTGTTCCCCTAGCATCGTTTGTATATTCTTTGGTTGTATAATATTCTCTCTTCTCTACTTCTTTTTAAATTCTGAATTAATGGATTGCATTGATGTGTTGTCGGATCATTCTGATGATTCATTATTCATTTTTGAGTTAATATGGCACTTTTGCATTTCATTTGATCTTCTTATAGTTCCAATCTTGGATATACATTGTTTGTGTTACTATTGTGGATGTTCACCTCACGCCTACACAGATGTTAGACCCTTTCTTCGTTCCCAAGTTTGATTCGGAGATTTGATCTCTTGCCGGATATAAATACTTAATGACACCTTCTTCAAAAAATATTAAAGTTCTTTTTTATTCAATGAGTGTTAGAAGCTGATTTATTCTCCCAAATTTTTGGCCCTATGTTCTTCATTATTTAGCTATTTGGGTTTAGAGGACATTGCTTTTACCTTTGCATTTTCATTTTTTATTTTTGGTTACCTTTATTGCTAAACCACTGTTTGAGCCAGGTCATTATCAATTCTTTGCTTTGGACCACTTCTTGGTGCCACATTCTGATACTTTGGTGCACCTCCATTGCTGCCTTTGCGGAGGAATTCAGTTTTAAATAACATAACATTAGGATTCTGTTTTTGCAGTCTTGTGTTGACTACTCTTAGACTAATATATCTTCTTTCCATGGATTCCCACCTTTCATTGCTGAACCATTTGGTACAGATCATTCCTGTATTTTGTTTCTCCCAACCAAACTGACGTGGGCCACGTGGCTGGCCCCCTGCTGACTTCCTTGAGGCCACACCTTGAGCAGCTTCCTTTGTGATTCACCCACTGCATAGACCTTAACTTCCCACAGTTGAGTTGTCTTCACCATCACAATCCACATGGTGGCACCCCTTTACAGTTTGTTGGGTGCACAGTCGGCTGGCTAGTCTCTTTGGGCCGGGTGCTGAAGAGTGTTTTTTCTCTTCTCTGTTCTGCTTTTTCTTTGGCGAGTTCTTTTTGTTGTTGACATGGCATTCTGTGGCCTGTATTACCTTTTTTTTTTTTTTTTTTTTACTGGTACTGCAGACACTAGCATATTTTACTAGCTTGTTTCATTTGTATTGTTTTTGTTTATGATGACTGGTGAGAGAATGGCCTCTTCAGGCCACACAAGTCCCAATTGTTTCATGACAGGGGTTCAATGCTGGGTGGGAGATGTACCATATTACACCACCATGTTCTTTACATGTTAGTGTTAAATTTGAAAGGCGCACATCCTAAGTACATGAAGTCCGGCCTCGTACTTTTGACCTCCTTTAATAGGTCGGGACCCCTGCATAAAAGACCAATGAGTCTTTTAAAATAAATAAATAAATAAATAAAAATTGCGACACTTTGCCTTGAAACCTGAGCACGGTCCGAGGGGTATATGGCGAAAGTCTTTAAAGCTCAGTGCCCTAAACCAACTGGTTAGGAGTCACTGACCTTGTGCTCGTTAAATGGGTGAATAGGTAGAGTGTAGCAAATTGCAAGTGCTGGAGTTTCAAACTCATTAAACATCCGGGGTGAAACCTGAAGAGTTAGTGGTTGAGAAATCCTTATGACTTGATGTCCTAAAACTTAATTGGTTGGGAGTCATCGGTGGACCCTCATTACATGGACAACATGATTTAGTACACCAGGTACACCTAAAAGAAAAGAAGTCTATGAGATAGCAGTTCACATAGTGTGATCTGTCCCTTAGTGTGTTTTATTTGACATTACATTTCCCATTATTTACCCCCTTTAGTGTGATTACCTTATGTGCCCATCTTATATGTGTGGGCATGACTGTAGCACCAAGTTTAGGAAGTTGAGCCAGGACACCTGAGCCTGATCAGACCAAACATTTGGGTTTGTGGAAGGCATCAGGTTGGTTCTCTAGAATTGAACTGCGCATTGCCCCGTTTTCTTTTACCAGTCTTCTGAGATAATTCTTGTGACAGTTTTGGCATTTATTTGAAGGATGTGCATCTATCCTCATTTTTGGCTCTTATTTTGTGTACATCTCTGCTTTGAATACCCCATTTCGTTTACTTTCTTCTTCTTCATTGCTAAGGGGACTAGCAATGTATGTGTCGGTTAGGGAGTGATTACTACTAAATAATTGACATATTTCCTGCCATAACACTCTAGGTTTTGTTTTTTGTAAGTAATCAACTCATTAACTGATTCAGCTTAATAGGATTCTAGCTATCACTCTTGATCCTCTTCTTCCTTGAATTTTGCATGTTTTCATAGCCAAATGTACCAGCATGACGATTGAAGCTCAAATGTGGAAATTCGAGTGAGAATGAGAGCTTGGAATAAGTGAAGCGGTCTTGAGAAAAGGAAACTTGACCTTGGTAATTTCCACAGGGTTGTCTTTGAATTTTGTAGCCCACTGCAGAGATTACCGCGACCCTATGAATTCTTCATTCATGAGCTTTTCTTTGTACTCTTTTTATCTTCGATTTGTCCCTATGTAATCAGCGATTATCTTTTGATATTTTGAAGGTATTTTATTGTGGTATGGCATATATCTTTGAATGAGTTTGTAATGGTCATTCATTGAAAATTGGAGCCAAGCTTATGAGATAAGCCTCGTTTTTCTCTCTCGCATTTTATTTCATTTTCCTTCACTTTCCTCTTGGCCCGAACGCAGCAGGGATGATTTCAGGAGGATTAGTGTTCATTGCTCCTCATGTGAAGGGAGGAAATTGTGGGTAAAGGATGAAGCTAATGAGGGTTCATGTTTTCCATGGTATTCAACGCCATTCTTGTTCTCCACTTTCTACTTTGGTTTTATCCCTTGGGTCACGCGAATAGTTTATTATTTATTAGCTTTTGATAATTGATTGTAATGTTGATCTCGGTGGCGGACCATTAGATTATCTTATATGAGCCATTGGAGGTGAATCAGAGCTTTGTTTCATTGAAACATTAATGCACAGAGTGGATACCATTTCAAGGAATCATTATGAGGGTGGTTTTGCCTTATTAAATGAGGAGTGGGCCGGAATAACTACCTCTTATGAATTAGTGTGTGATCATCATGAGAAAAATCTGGGTGACCCTGAATTTTTCCTAAGTAACCTAGCTGATTGACTAACGCTAGGATTTCTATTTTACATTTAGTTTTCAACCATTACAACCCACTGTTTTTATTAAATCCCAGTATCCAAATATTGATCACCAGTGTTAAACTCAGTATCAGCCATTTCCACGAAGAAAACTGATCCCTGTGGACGATCCTAGAGCCACCATACTGTAGTAGCAATGCTACAACGATAGGATGTATTAGGTATAAATTTTGCTGATTTAGGATGCCCTACGGGCATACGAATCAATAGAGGGGATCTAACTGAAGTTAACAAGGTATGGTTCTACCTTATTAATTCAATGTTCAGGCCTTCAAAGCATGTCTCAATTGTGAGACAGGACCGCGCATTACTACTGTATGCATTGGTCAAAGGCTTTGAACTGGATGTGGGGAGGATTATCAAAGAGTCCATTCTGGACTATGCTGAGAACAATTTCTCAAGCAACATCCCCCACCCCTCCTTGATCACTCTCCTGTGCATCTAGAGGGGAGTAAAGTTTAATGAAGATGAAGAGAAGAGCCCAAAGGCCTCTCCTCTCACTCTTACTGGGGTCCTCAAAGCTCCAATAGAGGGTGAAGAGGAAAAGAGAATCAGAAAAAGAAATATGGTAGAGACAAAATAGCCTAGGGAGCCAGTCCTTACAGCAGAGGATGAAGATGAGCTTGAACATGAAGAAAGGGGGGGTTTGGAAGACTATATAGAGTAACCAGGGCTCTCCCCCACCACTGAAGAAGTAGTACCAACTCAAAAAAGAGCTACAAGTGAAGAAAGTAGCAACCATGAGCTTCTGATCTTGCTAAAAGAGATGAGATATGAAATGAGAGACAGGGATGACCAGCTCAAGGAGGAGCTTATGTGGAGAGACACACATTTTGAAGAGGAGTTGAAAAAAAAAAAAGATTTGACAGCATCACTCCAACAAAGGGATAGTGAGTGGAGAGAAGAGTTGGTTCAAAGGGATAGAGCCTTAAGGACTGAGTTCAGAGAGGGAGAGAAGGCATTCATCACTAAATAGATGAATAGGACAATTTTGAAAATTCTGAGAAGTTTAGAGAAGGATATGGAGTGCATTATGCTCTAAAGTATATGCTTTTTTGGTATTTAGGTGAGCATAAAATGAGATCAAGGCAACCATCCAGAAGAGAGATCAAGAACTTGAAGCTACCCTGAACTTCAAGGAGAAGTTGTGGATAGAAAGCCTGGATATGGTTAATGCCAACCTACTCAAGATGTACAATGCCCAAGGTGAGTTTGAGGGAGCCCTAAAATCAATTGGGTTAAGACATAATGAGTTGATAAAGCAAACTGCTCTCATGCAAGAGTTGTATTTATTCAACAAAGGAGACAGCTCAACTGTACAATCGCAACCTCCAATCCCTGACTCCACCCCCTCCAATGGTAGTTACAAATATGAACCTATAAAGCTTAAATCCTATAAGTCCTATAGGAAAAGGAAATGGACTTCAATGTATACCTCTCTCTCTCTCTCTCTGAATCTAAATCTCTGTAATTCAGTTTATTGTAAAGGTACTTCAATTCATAAATAAATATCAGTTTAAAATTTTGTGTACAAGTTTCTTTTCCTTCTATTTCTTTTCCTTTCATTCAAAGTTTAAATTGTGCATTGTTTATGAAGAATCCATTGAAATTTTGTCATTATTAATAAATGATTCATTTTAATAATCTGCATAAGTGCCAGATGAAAAGATACAGTCTAAAATAGCAATGTTGAAAATGCTAAGACTTAAATTTAGAGCCCTCGAAATAACAAAACTGGATTCAACTTATACAAATTTGAGCTTTGTCAAGATTTTTATGTTGTCGCATTCCTACAAAAGCAAGTGATTTCATTCTTTTCGTTGAATTGGAGAACTTTGCTGAATCGTTTTGCGGTCATTGATTGATGAAGAAATGAACTAAAATGCTAGATCAAAATAAACTTTTAAGTTGAACAATGGGACATCAATCTATTTTAAACCAAACCAAGCAAAAATCTGTAAATGAAAGTGAGTTAAATGATTGGAACAAATTTTAAGTTGTGATGTCAAGGAGAAATAAGCTAAAATTTTAGGGTCTAAAAGATTGAAATAGAGATCAATGCTAATCAGGCTTGTAATTCTATTTTGAATGAACATTACAGTTCAGGAAATGACTAAACTAACACATTGGTCATAAGTACCTTGAAAATTAATTATGCTTGAGTTAGGAATACTTTATTGGACTTATTATCGATCAATGTCAAAAGGTCCTAGAACTTGTTGTATTATGATTCAAGGTGAAATCCTAGGCATTAAAACTAGCATGAAATGATATAGGCCATCCTTTTGATAGTTTTGTGCCTTCAAAGCCTAAATTTTTGATGTTTATAAGCATATACCTTAAAGTACATTATTTATTTCAAATGCCATTTTTATCATCAAAGCCACAATGAAAAACCTTAACCCTTCCTTAAAATCTGAACTTGCAGCAAAGAACCCTGAATTTGCCCAAAACTGCAGATAAGTGTAGCAAAAAAAAAATGAACAAAATGACAAGTTTGGGGGAGTACAATATTAAAAAAATATATAAAAGAATGAGAAATAAGGATGGGGAAGAAAAAGATGTGAGAAAAAGATGTACAAAAGAGGTGCATAACAGAAACAGAGAAGTTGAAAAATATTTGCATTTTCAAGAAAGAGTGAGTTTTGCCTTGTAGTTTGCTTCCCTTGAGCAATTAAGTCCTTAGGGGTGTTCTACACCTTAGCACCTAATATCACTGTATGGGAGTTGTCGACCTGCTTTTATGGGTAGAAAGATTAAGAATGTTAAACATTACACCATTCCAAACCTTAAACAAATTAACAGGAAAATAGCTTCTGAACTGAGAAACTGAAATAGTGATAAAAAGTGGAGAAAGAGTGCTACATTAGAAATATGAAGAAATATACCAAATTGCTAGGGTGCTTGAGTGCTTGAGTAAAATATGAAAGGATGAGCAGTTAGAGGGCAACATGCTAAGAAAATGTATGCAGTCTGGCTGAGTTTGAACCTAAAATGTCCAATTATCTACCCAAGTACCTTAGCCATACATTACAAGCCTAAAAGACTTATTTGATCCTGAGGGTTGTGTTATGCCTATATTAGTGGAGAATGATATGACCATCAAGCCTATGGGACTTAAGTAACTCTAAAAAGAATACCATTCTACATAATGAGTCTCATAAGGTTACCTAATCTGCAAATTAGTCAAAAAGGGAAGACCAACACAAACTCACTAGGTCAAGAACTGTAATTGTTTACTAACTATGAATTATAAGCTATATTGAATGATCTAAATTGAAAATTTTTAGGATACTGAAAGTGAAGCTTAATTAGAATTTATATCACAACTGAAATGCTACTAAGGCTAAATTACTAATTAGATTGAAAAGAAGATTCAAATGAAAAATGTCCTTAAAAACCAAATTTTATTATTTGAGGACAAACAAATAGTCTTTTCTTGGCTTAAGGACAAGCAAAACTTTAAGTTTGGAGGAGTTTGATGAGTCCAAAACTCATCTGTTTTTAAGCTCAATTTTCATGAATTTTTAAGGCTTAAAAGTTCAATTTAATGTAAATCATGGAGCATTCACCCAGATTTATGTTTTGCAGGAAATCAAGGAAAAGGAGCATAACCCAAAAAGAAGCAAAATTAGCATTTAGCAAGTTATAAAGAATGCCACGACATTGCTAATGGTTATCACCAAGAACATCAATTAAATGTCGCGACATTGCCACAACATAGCCGCAACATTAACTGAATGTTGTGACATCATGACCACGTTGTGTCATCGCGGCGTGTCATGATCCACTTCAATGTCGCGACATCGCTACCACATCGGGCCGGCAGGA
This sequence comes from Tetrastigma voinierianum, assembly GCA_016808115.1. Lineage (NCBI taxonomy): Eukaryota > Viridiplantae > Streptophyta > Magnoliopsida > Vitales > Vitaceae > Tetrastigma > Tetrastigma voinierianum. Next base: position 3,967,662 of record JAEQBH010000911.1, on the reverse strand, counting down.
AGATAAAATACCAATGTCGCGGACATCGCCACAACATCGGCAAAATACAACAACCGCTGCTTAAACACACCCGAGATCTCAACATCCAATGTCGAGACATCGGATCAACAATGTCACAACATCAAATCAAAACAGTCAAGTTGGTGAGACCAACTCGATGTCGCAACATCACCGCAGCAATGTCGCGACATCAGCCATGACATTGATAGACGGACTCAAAACATCAAGTATTCAATGTCGCGACATCACAGCTCCAATGTTGCGACATTGACACTCAGCATCACCAACATCAGCACCAATGTCGCACCATCTCCACAACATTGCAACGACATCACAATGGACTGCAGCACCTAAGAGCAATGTCGCGACATCAGAATACAGCTACAACAACAACATTGTAATGTCACAACATCACAACTCAATCCCGTGACATTAGATTTGGACAACCAAGGTTGAAACATTAAAAGACCAATGTCGCGACATCAGGTTGGAAATGTCGTGACATCAACTAAATTGATCAGAACTGCATATGCAATGTCGCAACATTAGCACAACATCATAATTCAGTCACATGGAGCCAATCTCGCGACACCAGATTCAACCCACAACATAGCAGTTCCGATGTCGAGACATTGCCACAACATCAACACTAGGGTAGAATTTTTTAGTGTTTCAAACGCCGTAATTGTTGCCTCATTTTTAAAGCTCAAGACCTGATCCTATAAATAGGAACTCCTTGGGAGTAGTGCAGTAACTTCCAGCTGCTTTTCATCTAGTTTTGTGCTTTTTGGAAGAGCTAAAGTCTCATTGTATATATTTTTTCTTTTTATTTTCTTTACATTTTAGTTTTATGATTAGTGCCCAAATAGTGCTTTTTTAAGCCCTATTTATTGCAGGTTTTGAGCACTTTTTCTGTGCTAATCAACTTAAATAACCCAATTGATATACTCCATGTCCGTTTCTATACTATCGATCATATTTTGTGGATATTTTGTAGTTTACATCAACTACACCATATTCCTCTATGTCGATTCAAATACGATAGAACTCCAAGCCGAACCTCGGTTTCAGATATGCAAATCGAAGGCAATCGGGAGCTAAAATGCAAGAGAGAAGAGGACTCATAAGTTATAAAATTTCAAGAACTCCACTAAATTTCGCAGTCGCCTCGTATGCCGTGTTGATTTGCTGACCGCATTTTTGTGGCTTTGTACCAAAATGCCCTTAATGTAATTCTCTTTGTTCTTTCATACTTCTTTATGTAATTTCCTTGACTCGAGCACTATATAAGCTCCTCGCCTCAAGCCTCATGTAACGCCAGCTTTTAGTCAATTAATGTATCTTTCGCCCAAAGTCGAACCTTCGATTTTCTCAATTCCGCTAAACACCTTTAAGGATGACACTCAAGTGGGATGTTTCTGGCTAAACCTCCCTTGTTCAAGCAGGAGGGCCACTAAAGGCTCGAGGTAATACAATGTCCCCTATTGGCCAATCCAGTAATTCATTATCATTTATGTTTCTCGCATTCCCACATCGTGCTCAATCCCTATGATGTACCCCGAGTGGCTAGTGTACTCGCAAGCTTTCAAGGCTCCTCGTGGATACCTTATCGCTGTGATCCACCTGATGCTCAATTAGTCATTCATTTATTACCCTACAAAGTTAGATCCAAATGGGATGGTTCTAACCGCTTTGAAACATTAATGGCAATAGCAATGCTGTATACTCAGTGAAGGAAACTTTAGGTTCGCCAGCCAAACCCAGATCCGACCTCGTGAAATGACTATAGCCATCCTCCCTAGCCGAGAAAAGGACCCCAGGACACACGCTACCTTAAAACCCTAAGCCCACTGGTCCCAAACTTTAAGGAGTTCTTTACACTTTATTTCTCTCTACAATTGCGCTTACAGCTTTTCATCAACCCTCATCTTACCAAAACCCTAAATCCAGAGAAGTGAAACACCAATTCAATCAACTCGTGACTCATTTAGCATGAAGAAAACCCATCCCCTGTAGTTCTGACCTTAGTTACTATACCGCAAAGAGAAGCTCTGCTACTCACAGTGAGATCCTAGGATACAAATTTTGTTGATTCCCAGACACCTAATGACAGGCTACGTTAGGTGATCCCGAATCAACAATATTTGTATCCTAAATTTCTCTCTTATCGTCGTAGTCAAGCTACCGCAGATAGCGGTCTGGGCTCTTAACACAGGATGGTTTTCATCTACAAATGATTTGTATCATGATTCCAAATGGTGAGGCTTTATTCGGATTTTCTCGGATTTGCATTAAAAGTGTGGCTGTCAAGTGTCACTAAGCTAACTGAGAGCGCTTTAAAATAAGATACGGGAGGAAGACTCAAGTCTTCGGGGTCACTAGCTTGGTATGATGGGGCAGTTATATAGGTGTCCTCAGGTTATTTCTCACATTAGAGCAAAATGACATAGTCATTTCCAAACCGGGGATCTTTGCTTTCTAACTTTTTAAAACCAACCCTTAATAACATTCCTATTCGAACCATAGCATTTACCTAGCATTTAATGCTCCGCAGCTTGACCAAAGCATTTAACCTACTAGTGGCTTGTAATGACATCTAATGGATGTCATGTATCTAATTATTAAGAATTACACTAAACCCCTAAAGCATGCTGCTGTCAATCAAAGAAAATACATTAAATAGCATTTAAACCTAGTTTGGAAAGTTTGAAAACACAAATAATGCCAGCACTCGCCTACTTAAAACGTAGGAACACTGCAGACCAACATCAACTAACCTGAAGAACCCCCTTCGTTGTTTGAGGCTTAGCCAAACATCCTTTTGAAATTGTCATCCTCAAAGGGGTGTGTTTGCAAACTTAGAAAATGAGAGAAAGAGGAGAGAGAAGAGAGAAAATGGGAACCAAAACAAGGGTCAGGTGTGTGTCGCTGAATCAATAGTTAGGTTACAAAATGTTCATAATATGGCTGTATAGCCCCAAACATGTGAAAATACCAAATTAACCTAGATAACATGATTACATTGAGTGGCAAAAGAGGAATTGAACCAAACGAGTCGCTTGGATCAATAAAAACGTGTATATGGATTTTCGTTCCATAACGCTGAATTCTGCATGATGAGTAATTCGTTATGATAGCTTAAATTCTTCATATCATAATTTCGCTATCATAGCTGTACTTATTATAGCGAAATTTCGCTATGATTTATAAAATTTCGCTTATCATTGCAAAATTTCGCTATGCCATACGAATCACAACCGCTTCCCCGCATCCTGAAATTTCATATTTCTCCTCTTCAAATCTTGATATTTCTTCATCCTGCTTGATGAAATCGCCGAGAATTCATACGAACTCACACAACCAACAATAACATGATGCTGCTTGATATGATGAAGAGGGATAACAACCCACAAACTACCAAAAACAACCTCGAACAAAATCGCAATACTAATGATCTTTACGTCAATCAAGTTGACCACTGATTTAGTAATAAAAGCACTCAAAACCCATCTAAATGAGAATCAAAATAGAACTTTAGGTACTAATCACACCTCAACCTAGGTCATTGCTAGTCCCTTAGCAATGCTAAAAATAATAAAGGACACGCAGTGTGAATATTTGCAAAAAGTGTTTTATCTAAAAGCTGTGGACAAGTGATGCTACCATCGCATAAAACTTAGACTCTTGCATGTTCAATATGAGAGAACAATAACCATATAGGAACAAGTTTCAAGGCAACATCAACCTAAGGAAGTCAACCCGAACTTCCACCAAAATCTAAGTGAGCTTTGTGGTAACCGGCTCAATCAATGTTATGTGCTGGCCCTCCCCAACCAAGCTACCGTTAGACCTTAAACTCGATGACCAACCTAAATAGATTCAAATACACTCTACTTTTACTGGGCTACAGGTAACGTCAAGACTGATGATGAGTCTAAAACTCATTAGATTTTTAATCCATTTTTCTCGAGTTTATTATGAGATAAATGTTGATTTAATAAAGTGGATAATCGACTCAAATTTCATTTTGCAGAAAATAAAGGTAAACTCAAATTTTAGCAAAATCGAAGAAATCACTCACAGTTAGAATTCAGTGCTCACGACTGAAATTTTTAAGTCGCGACAGAATGCTCAGTTGCCATCCATTCCAGGTCACAACATCAACAAACTCTAACAAGAAGAAACCGAAACTCTGAACAAGTGAAGTCGCACTAAGCAGGTCGCGACAAAGAAAACGTGGTCGAGACTAAAGGAAACAATCAAATGACGAAATTCATGTCGCGACACCAAAGATAGTGAATGATGTCGCCACACCAATTTCCGAGGTCGGGACAAGAACTCGCTAATGAAGCTACAAGAGAGGCCCTGAAAAAGAAAGGAGGTCGCAACCTCGCAGCCCAATGAAGACTTTGCAAGGAACTGAACTCATGCACTTTTACAAGTCAAGGATCAAATGATGTCGCTACCACTAATTTAGGTCAGCGACTGAGCAGAACCACTGAAAGCAGAAGAAATTGATGTCGCGACATGCAACCGAGGTCGCGGTCTCTGGCACAGCATGTAGCTAAGGAAACAGTTGTCAGAACCCAGGTTTGCAACCAAGAAAAGGAATGAAGTAAAGGAGCCCACATCATCATGATATGGACATAAAATTGAAAGATATGAAGACAAGAAGACCACCAACACAATTAAGTAATTGTGCTGAATCACGAGTCACAACATGAAATCATCATAAATAGCAAAGGCTTCAACCAAAACTACACGCTAACTCGTGCTTCTGAGAAAAGGAAGACAATGATGTCGTGACATGTAACTGAGGTCGCGACATCAACAATCGGCGAACATTGATAAATGAAGTCGCGACCACATGACGATGTCGTGAATCAATGATCGTGTCGCTAAAAGACAAACTCTGTCGCAACTTTAAAAGAAAGATGTCACGACCGATCACGAAAGGTCAGACAAGGTCCATGTCGCGACATCAACTCAGGTCATTATGACGTTGAGTGCTGCTTTCTTTTCTGATTTCCACCCGATATCTGGGATTCGGCCCATTCTTTTTACGCATAAATAGATAGCTTTGTATTAGTAAACATCTTCCGTCTTCACCACTCCAGCAAAGTGAAAGAAGAGGAACTCTGTGTATGATATGAGAATTTTACTTTATTTTAGTTTAATTTTCGATTTTGAATCATAATCAAGTGTAGACTTGTGTAGAGCCTTTCCATTTTGCCTGCTATTTTTCTTAAGTACATCGCTCAAAATTTATGAAATCTTAACATTCTCTGAATTTTATTTTTCACATTTACTATATTTGGTCATAAGGTGGACTGTGCTCAGCCTCACTCACGTGTGATCAACCCAGCCTTCGCTGATTGATTTACATTAGATAGTTCTTCCTACAACTAATGAGAATTAATTTGGGTTCGGCTTTTACTTAATCGGTAGGCTAATGGATAAGTTCCCAATAGTGTGACTAGCACAGCCTCCCCTCCCCTCCCCTCCCTCCTCCCCCTCCCCTCCTCCCCTCCCCCTCCCTCCCTCCTCCCTCTCTCTCCCCTCCTCCTCCTCTCCTCCTCCCCTCCTCCTCCTCCTCCCCCCCCCCCCCCTCCCTCCCTCCCTCCTCCCTCCGCCTCCTCCCTCCTCCTCCTCCTCCTCCCTCTGCCTCCCTCCTCCTCCTCCTCCTCTCCCTCTCCTCTCCTCTCCTTCCTTCTCAGGTTGTATCTACTTGATATTCAGATGCCTCTTCAGACACATGGATTTTCAGATTTCCTTCTGAGCAGAGAGTATTTTTTTCAGTAAGGTCAACGCTACTTTACTAATACTGAAGCTTCTGCAGAGCCTATTTTGATAAATCTCTATTCGCTTATACCAAGTCGAGGGGTGTATTTGGTCAATATAAATAATCAGAGTTCACCTTAATCTCAGCATTGTGTGTGTTTCAATCCGTGTTAGCTCGTATCTAATCATGAGTATGGATGAACCCATAGATCCTCAAGGCTGTTTCACATCATAGTAGAAATTTTGCGAAAATCCTTAGAAGGTAATGCAAAAGTTCTGTTGTCAACAGGAAACGGGTGTGAAGTATTGAGAAAGAAAACACCCATCTGCAAGAAAATTCTAATGTGAGCATAGATCTTATCTTTCTAGAGAAGCAAGGAGATTTGGTTCATGAATATGGAGAAATCCACTCAATAATTTGGGTGTCTGATAAAAATCATCCATAACCATAAAATGTAGCAATGGATTTAGGCTGAACTGATCGTCTTATCAGATTATCATAGTTTTTTTCGTTTCACAGAACTCCATCTAACTACTCTTTTATGGATAGCTTGCTTATTGTTCATTTATTTGCTTTGTTCAATTTGAATGATATCTTAATAGTATAGGATTTTTCACTCAAATGTTTTAGATAAACCTCACATGAAGTTTTTGAGTCCAAATAGTATGAAATTTTAGTAGTTGGGTAGTTGATCCAGAATCTCGCTATCAATCTCTATGTGGAATGATACCCTATCTATATCAGATTTTACTACTTACTAATCTATAGTAATTTTATAAAAGGTCATGCACTCGACCCTATTTTTAAATCATGAAATAAATTACAGAAACTATTTTATCACAAAATTATCCAAAGTAACATATATGCAAATAGAAGTGTAAGGTTCAGAATTATGTTAATTTGAGGGGTTTTAGTCTATATAGAAAAGGCAAACAAGTTTTTTATGATGCCTGCTGACTTAAAAGAATTACTAGGACTAATATTCTGACTAAAGAAGGAAATACCACTCGACATTTTAAGAAAAGAACAAAATACTAAGTAGCGCTGGCTACATCACCCAATTAATTTTTAACAATCCATGTTGAATATATTTTGGTTTAGTTTGATCAACCCTATTAATCCGAGTGTGTTTTGGATTTCAGAAAACTCTTGTCTATGAGGAAACAGATTCAACTCATCTACTAGTACACTCTAACTGAGAGAACACCTCTATATTTCTAAGAAAATATACAAAAGATTTAAAACCAGCATGCGTATGAGGTACACATGACTTTACTGCAGAATTGTATCTATCATTGAGTTTTAAGGTCCCCTAATACTAATAATAATGACATCATAGAGGCCTATTATTCTAGAAGAGTATTCTGCAATCGCATTAACCTACTGGATGCAAATAATTTAACTAAAGCCATTTCTTAATACAATGGTTCAAGAACACCGCGATCGGGGTCATCCCAATCGAAGACCCAAACCATAACTGAAGATCTCAGATTACAATACAAGGAAGCTGAATGGGGTGAGGCCAAAGGTGATAAAGTTGCATCTCTTCCCATTTTCTTTTAGAGATATCGCAGCCACATGGTATGAATCATTACCATACGGCCTCATTTTGACAGCTTCAGAAGAGTCAGAGAAGCCTTCACTTGAGCAGCATTTCTTTCCCCCATCTCTCACTTCCCGTAGAGAAGAAGAGATACGTATCCAAACAGGGGAAGATTTAGGCTCTTATATGTAGCTTGGGAAAGATTCAAAAGGTTGCTGAAGAGATGCTCGATGCATGGCATAGATTTGAAACCCAAAGGACATGTATCATGCTTTAAATGATACATCTAAGGGTATTATCGATAAGCCTATGCCGCTGAGCATCCAAACGAAAAGTGCCGAAGAGGCGAGATCCGATAAGACCCGGCAAAATGCAATATGAAAGCTCCATTCAGTTTTCAAGATTTAAATAGCAGCGAAAAGGTCATGGAGTTGAGCAAGACATGTCATGGAGGCAAAGTTGATGCCATAATGCATGGGATGGATAAACAAGAGAGGATGCACACCGCTCATGAAATAGGAGCAAGAGAAAAGAGAACTTATGAGAAGAAGTGTCGATGTGCCAAATGTAAGATTCTATGGTGCCGAGGAGGTTAAGACGTGAACTGAGCAAAGAAGCTATCATTTGCCAAATCCCAACCTCGCCCACACACTACAATCCAACACTAAGGAACCATGAGAATTTCTCATATGGTGGAGGCATTACACGCCTGGCGTGTGACTTCACAAGATCTCAACAAGGATGTCGCTAGCCCACCAAGGTCTCCGGAAGCAGCTGAAGACAAGGAGGTGAAGGCGTAAAATGAATATCGTGGTCGAGAGAATCCAAACTATTTGAAGAACAAATGTCATAGCTCATAGGGGACAACAAGAGGCTATTACACTCCATGAACGTAAACTATCTAACTTGAAGCTTCAGTCCGATACTCAAATGTGCTCGTAGAAGAATGCTATGCCTCGTTGAAAAATTTGAGACACAAGTAGACCGTCCCGAGACATGCTAAATCAGAGTAAGGGTATTATCTCTAGTGATACTCGAAGAACCCAAAAAGACTCCGCACCTAGCAATCCGCTTAAGAAGTGGGAAGGATTTGAGCAGCAACAAAAGAACAGAAAGAAAAGAAGAGACTGAGCAGAAAAAGAAGAGACTGAAAAGGAAGGAGAGAAGAAATGCCTTTACTGAACAACAACCGGGAAGAAAGTAATGACCAAAAGAAGGAAGGAATACCAACCTATACACCTTCGCGCTACTTCCACGTAGACTTCGTGTCAAGAAGAGAGGACGCTTCTAAATTCGATATTTTCAAGAAAATAGAAATAAATATCCCATTTGGTAGAGAGGATTAGGCCAATGCTCTTTACGCAAATTTCAAGGAAATACCGAGCAAGAAAAGAAAGATAGCTGAGGAGGGAATAGTTAACTCGACTGCTACGTGCAGTGCCATTATCCAAACACAAAAGCTCCCAGTTGAAGATGAAGGACTCCTTCATAGCTAATTCACTTCTCTCGCTCCATGTGGAAAATATGAATTCAAGAAAGCTTTATGTGATTCTCGAGCATATAAATTTGATGCCCTATCGCTATACAGAGATCTAATTGGGAACTTACCCCCAACAAAGAATTACATCAGATGGCTAATAGATCTATGGCACAAACTGTGTTGGGCATTCTTGAAGACGACTTATTAAGGTTTGGGAAATTCATCTTTCCTGCTGGATTTTGTTATTATGCAATGGCTAAGATACACAGTTCTCTCATTGTTGGGAAGACCTTTCTAGCAACTAGAGCTTCCTGATGTATCATGATAAAGGTGGAATTGACACCTCGTGGCTTAAATTGGCTACATTTTAATATTTAAAAGGAGTCCTGAACATCCCATCAAATGAGGAAGACAAATAAAGGGTCGTAAGAAAAATAGTTTCCTCAATGATGAATTGAATTCGATTGTATCCTTCAACACTCTATCAATGAAATTGAGATGAATTTTCAGATTCAGAGTCTTGATTATGGCACGTCTTCAAATTTTGTTTAACAAGGAAAACATTTCCCAGTATAAATGAAAAATGAATAAGATGAAGTGGCAAATTTTAACAAGAACCTACGAGCAAGAAACTAGTGCGTAAGGGCTGACATTGAAAGAATGCCTACCATTTAAAAATATGGAGCTTTTAGAACCGTAGTAAAGAGAAAACCACATCATATCAGCCGTGATTGACTAAGCCGAAGAACATAAGTTGCCGGGTGATTCTAAGAAAATGACAAGGAAGCAATCAGATGGTCAATTTAGATCCGTTGGTATCACCCTTCATTCGCATGCACAAAAATATCAGCCGGAGGATAATGCAAAACTTCTCATCGAGCATCAAAGGAGGCCAGAACCCGCTGATTTAAAGAAGTTGTCATAAAAGAAGTTCGAATGGTTAAATGTGTTTTATATATGTTATCGAGTAGTTCTTGGTAAGCCCAAGGCATGGTTCCAAGAAAGGTGGGATTCACTGGTGATCGAAATGAAAAGAATAACCATCTTTACAAGAACTGTGGATACAGATAGGTGTATCGACTACAAACTAACACCAACTGTAAAGGATCATTTTCCCCATTTTCATTGATCGATGCCGGATAGTCAAGTGCGTGACACCCTCATTTTTATTTTCGATGGATACTCGATATAACCAATTGTTATTGCACTCGAAGATCGTAGAGAAACCACTTTACATGCCCATTCGTACTTTTGCTTCTCGAGAATGCCATTCGTTTGTGTAATGCTCTCTCGTACCTTCCAGCACATGATGTCTATATTTTCCGATCTAGCAGTAGTTAAGTTACAGAGATCTTCATGGATGATTTTACAAAGGTATGTATCCACTTTGAAATGTCTGCATAACCCGGGACAAGATTCAAAAGGTGCAAAGACAAGAATCTAGCTTTAATGGGGAGACATGCCATTTTATGGTTACATGAATTGTCTAAGTACATGATTTGGCAAATAGACTCGAGGTAGACTAAGCAAAGTTTCAATTATAAGAAATCTGAATGCCAATCTACTACGCCAAGGGAATCGTGTTTCTTAGGACATGCCTGATTTTATAGAAGATTTATCGAGATTTCTCAAAATTGCTGTAATTCACTATGCATTGGCCGGAAAAAGATACTAAGTTCTATTTCGATGAATCCTTAGAAAGCATTTGAAGAAATCAACCAGACTAGTTGAAGCTCCTATCATAAAACCAGATTGGAACAGAATTTGAAATCATATGTGATGCCGTTGATTTTGGGTAATGGGAGTCAGATTGGGACGTAAAGATGAAAAAGTGTTCAAGGCCATATTATGCTAGCAAAACCTTAATTACACAAGAAAATTACTCTCTACCATCAAAAGGAGATGTCAAGTAATAGTATTTGCATGTGAAAATTTTAGGCCATACATTTTGGGGTCCCATGTTGTTATACACACTGATCATGCAGTAATTAAATATCTAATGGCAAAGAAAGAAGCAAAGCCAAGATTGATCAAGTGGGTACTATTATTACAGGAATTTGATTTAGAAATAAAAGACAAGAAGGGTTGTGACAATGTGATAGCTGATCACTTGTCAAGAGTAGAGAAACCCACTGTACAAGAGAAAGGAAGAGAAATAGCAGAAAATTTTCCAGATGAGTGTGTATTCCAAATTTCTGCCACCCAATCACCCCTGCATGTCGATATTGTGAACTTCCTTAGCTTGTGAATTATGCCACCGTAATCACTACCAACGTAAAAGAAGCTAAGGACTCCGATGTTAGTACTCACATCTGGGATTTAATCTATTATTGTTTAAAAGAGGAGCTAACTGATTATATGACATGTGTACCGTGAAGGTGAGCAAAGCAAGATTTTACAAGAATGTCATGCATCACCATACGGGAGGACATTTTGCAGAGATAAACAAATCTACAAAATTCTCTTCAATGATTTTACCGCCTACTAATTTTAAGGACTGCTTTCAATGGTGAAGCTTGTATGATCAATGTACAAAGAATGGAAATATCGTCAGGTACAGATGCCCCCAAGGTATCCTGGTGGTGCAATTATTTGATGTATGGGGAATGGATTTTATGGGGCCTTTTCCCGCTTCATTTGGAAATATATACATACCCTAGCCGTGGATTACGTGTCAAACGGGTAGAGGCAAGACTATTCAAAGAACATGCCAATACTTGTGGATTTTACAAAGAAATATTCTCAAGAGATTTGGAATACCTTAACTATAATTAGTGATGGAGGGAGCCATTTTGCAAATAAGGTGTTTGACAAACTCATAAGGCATATGGTATTAAACACACTATGAGCTTGGCTTATCATCCTCAAACAACGGGAGGCAAGTCGAAATTTCCAACAGTGGGAAATAAAGAAAATTCGGAAAATACCGTAAGGACAAAGATAAGAGATTGGTCTTAAGCTTGATGAAGCACTTCGGCATACGTAATCGCTCTTTAAAACTCCCATTGAATGTCCCCATACAGCTTGTCTTTGAAAACCTTGTCACCTACCTCTTGAGCTAGAATATAAGGCTGCTGGGCCATCAAGAAGCTTAATTTTGATTTTAAAGGTACCTAAGGAAGAGAGGCTAACTGGGCTAAATGAATTGAAGAGTTGAGGAATGAAGCCTATGATAATGCCGCACTTCATATGATAAAACAAAAAAATGGCATGATCAACGACTTTTGATGAGGAATTGCATGTGAGATCGTAGTCTTGTTATTCAACTCCAGACTAAGACTCTTTCCAGGGAAGTTGAAATCCAAATGGAGTGGACCATTTACAAGTGGTATCACACATAATTTGGGGCAAAGGATACTTAGAACCAAAGAATCATGAGGAGTTCAAAGTTACGGTCGTAGATTAAAGCATCATTCGGGAGAAAGCAATTGGAAGATAAAACCTTCATTCTGAACAAAGGAAATTGAAGAAACAGAACAATGGGAGCAGAAAGTCCAGCTAAAGACTAAAAATTGAGCAGCTTTGTGGAAGGCAATCCACACCAGTTTGATTTTAAATTTTTGTTTTTCTTGTTATAGTTTACAATTCTTCTCGTGGTTTAAATTTATAATAGCGCTTAATTTGATTTTATTCATTATCATCAAGAGTAGGTGAAGAATTTTTTTTTTTTAGTTTTACAGATAAATGGTTATTTGTGCAAAAAGGAGTGCATTCGCAATCAAACTTCAATCAAAGATAAGAGACCAAAAAAGGGGCAAGATACTCTTCTTAATTTGATTTTAAAGTTTGTCTTTTGATATAGCATGATTGAAAGTTTGGGGGAATTTTTATCTTGTTTTGGTGCTTAAGTTTTGAATGTGATGCATAGTGGAAGTTGTTGAATTTTTTTGCATGATGAAGATGAGTTGAGTTGTAGTTGTTTTGATTGGAATTGAATAAATTGAAAATTGCTGTGAATTTGAGTGTTTATATTTGGGTCGCAACATTAATTCAAAAGTTGCAACCAAGAATTGGCCGGATGTGAAAAATAAAAAGTGGAAAAGAAAGTCAAAATAATGAAACTGAAGTCACTACTAAAATAAAGGAGGGAAAGAACATTTTTATGTTGCAACACCATTTTCCCTGTCGTGACCACATTTCAGGTCACAGCCAAAAATTTTGAAGTTGTGACCAGAATAGTCTTGAAGTCAAATAAAGAAGGTTAAAATCTCTCATTTTGGGCGTCCAGCAGTAAAAAAAATAATAATAAATAAAATTATTGAAAATCATTAATTTAGAGGCCCAATAGTTAATGTCGTGACTCCCATAGCGTTGTTATGACATTAAACCCAAATACCTGCTCCACCCTCAAATTCCATTAGACTCGCAATTCACCTCAACCTTCCGCTCGCATCATTCATTCGTAATCTCAATGAATAGTTATTAATGCAGAAACAAAAATCAATGTCTTTATTGAACGAATTGGTTTAGTATGCTCAGTTTCGAGGAGAATAATCAGAAGAAATTTAATAAATTCAAGAAAAACGATCTATATTCTCACCAAATGCCCAAAACCTCCGTTGGAAATATCAAAAGAGCAAGAATTCGAGATACCTCATTCAATTCATTCATCGAAAATTTAAAGAAAGAATAAATGGCCTTGTTCTTCCCAAGAGACGAAAATCACTATAAAAGGATGGGATAACAAGGAAAACAAAACAAAGAGAATGGAGAGAAGTGGGGGGAATGAGAGAAAAGCAGCTTCGTTACCGTGGAACATGCAGTTTATGGAATGAATGGAGTCGGAACAAACCAATTCCATTCCTTATTCCATAAAACGCTGTGTAATCAAGAGAGTGGTTGATGGGAAGGGAATAGGAAGAAGGGTTAATTAGAACCCATCAACCAGGGAAGCTCCAATTTGTTGAACGACCTTGTTAACTGCCGAATCACTCTTGGAGGAGCTCAAGGTCCAAAGAACCAAATTTGGCAGAGTCGCAGTCCTTCAGGGAAGATCTAGGATTTTAGATCAAGAAATAGAGAGTTTTTCTAAAATTTAGTTACAGTCTTATTTGTAAAGAAAGCAGATTGTACAATATCGAAATGTTTTGAAATTTGAATAAAATTCCTGTTGACTTGCAAATTGATTGTTCATGATATCTGAATTTTGTTTCTGTGTCATTTTCTTTTCTGTGTAAGAATCAAATAAATAATTCTGTTCTTTCAAGAATGTAAATTTAAATAATCAGTGTTGAACTATTAACTTGAAAATTATATTGCCTCGCATTGTTTAACTTCGCTTTAGTTAGCAAGAATTGGAAAATTGGTTATTGTTGATGGAACAAAACACTTGATGAATAATAAAAAGACAAGTAAATAAATACAAGTCTTGAAGAAATAATACAATCTTTGTCAACAAAACTATGAAACTTTGACAGAATTAGAACATCTTCTCGAATTTCGTGGATTGAGAGTCCATGATCCTAGAACTTGTTTGATTATTGATTATGCGAAATCTTAGGTGAAACAAACTAACAAGAAATGATAGAGGCCATCCTCATGTATTGAGCTTTTCTAAGCTCATCTCTCAATATTAAGCATATTCTCTAGTTCTTTGATTCGAGCTAAATAAGCCTTATTTCTTCAATAAACAAAGAATCAAACCTAAATTCCTTTCTTTCAATAAACCCGCAAAGAAAGAGCCCATATTATCCAATCTAGTTCGTAAAAAAAGTTTAATACAAAGGAAGAAACAAGTTTGGGGAAAAATATTTCCAATTTTTACAATGAAGGAGGTGAAGAAGCAAAGAAGTTGTTAGTGAAATAAGGAATAAGTTTTGTCTTGTGGCCTATTTCCTTTGAACAATTAAGCTCGTAGGGGTGTTTTAACACCTAGTACCCAATGTCAACCTGGGTATGGGAGTTAAGCAGCCCAAAAGTTCTAAGAGTAATAGAAAGCCTAAGAAGACAAAACATCGCACTATCTAATTTAGAAAAACAAAGCAAAGGAGTTCAAGAAACAAAGGAACCGGCTCTTAAATAAAGTACATATGGAAATTGAAATTCCTTAAAAAGAATTCAACATGAAGATGAATTAGGCCAAGATTGAAGAGAATCAACAAGAACAAAGAAGAAAAAGGGTGAAAGTTGAAGGCAACAAGTATAGAGAAAAGGTAGAAACTGGGTGATTTACAACTTAAATTTTTCCATTATCTACCCAATTACCTAAGCCCAACATTACAAGCCTAAAAGACCTCATTGATTTGAAGGTTGATCTACCTACATTAGCGAGTATCAATGTGAAAACAAGCCTATGGGACTTGACAAACAATCTAAGAAAACTCCCAGAAGATTAACTAAATCCAAACATGAAGCATTTAAAAGGATCAAGACTCCGCACACACAATGTATCAAAGACTTGTTGAATAAATCGTTTAAATACATTAGTTTATCAAGAATTTTGTGATAAAGTATACCATGTCTTATTCTTGAATCAAAACTGAAATTTAAAATGATGTTGGCATTCTTAATTCCGCATCATAAGGTGGAATGAGAAAGATCGGTATGAATTTAAAAAATGTCCTTAAAATTTTCTGCTTATTTGTTTGAGGACAAACAATTGTTTCTTTCTCGCTTGGGGACAAGCAAAATTTTAAGTTTGGGGAATTTGATGAGTATAAAAACTCATTAGATTTTTAATCCATTTTTCTGAGTTATGAGATAAATGTTGATTTGTTTGAAGAAAAGTGGATAATTTGACCAAATTTCATTTTGCGAAAATAAAGCAGAAACTCAAATTTTAGCAAAATCATAAGAAATCAGCCTGGGCCAAGCAGACTGAGGTCACGCGACCGAAATTTAAGTCGCGACAGAATGCCTGGGCCAAGCGCCCATTCCAGTCACCACATCAACAAATTGGCTTTGAATAAGAAATCAAAACTTTGAACAATGGAGTCGCGGACTTGAAAAGGAGGTTGCGATAAAGAAAACGGGTCGGTGACTCAAAGGAAACAATCAAATGACGAATTCATGTCGCTGACATCATTGATGTCGCAATCGGAAGGACAGGAATGATGTCGCGACACCACTATGAGGTCGCGACAAGAATCTGTCTATGAAGCTACAAGGGAGGTCTTTGCAAAAGAAAGGAGGTCGCAACCCAGCCCAATAAGCACTGCAAGGAATCGAATCTCTATGTAATCTTTACGTTTTTCGGCGATCGAAATGATGTCGCTAATTCACTCAATTTAGGGTCGCACCCGAGGAAAAACTGAAAGCGGTAAGAAATTGATCGCTGGATGCAACCGAGGTCGCGACCGAAAATAAGTGGGAAGAGGAATTAGTTGCAACGAGAATCAGGTCAGAAAACTGAAGAGAATGAATGGGAAGCAAAAGAGGTCGCGACATCATCATGATGTCGCGACAAAAAATTGAAAGATATGAAGACAAGAAGACCACCAACACAATTACGACCAAAGGAATCAGAGTCACAACATGAGATCATCATACAAACAGCAAAGTGGTCGCAAACTGAAAACCACAACCGGTCGAAAATAAGACAACATACCGCGGCGCTAATCCAGGTCACATCAACACCGCTAATATCAGCAAATGGAAGTCACAATTACGATGACTACGTCGCAATTTATTCATCAAAGCCACAAAGACAAATCGTTAAAATCAAAGAAAGAGGTCACACCGATCACGAGTAATCAAGACAACCATGCCGCGACATCAACTTGAGGTCGCGACATAGTGAAAGGAGTTGCTTTTTCTTTGAATTTCCACCGGAGCATTTTAGGACTTACTGCATTCTTTTTACAAGATAAATAGATAGCTTTAGAATAGTAGCGCTCGTCTTCACTACACCCAAAGAAAGTGGAAAAGAAGAGGAACTCAGTGTATATTTTAGAGTAGAATTTTATTTTTTTTATTTTAAGTTTAATTTTTTGGTTTTGAATCTGCGAACTGTGCAGAGACGAGTAGAGCTGGATTTTTAGTTCTGTTATTTTTCTTAAGTATTACTGCCTGAAAATTTATGAAATCTAGACAAATTTTTGAATTATTTTTCTCGCTTTATTGCAATTATAGTGGTCGCGGCGTGATCGATGCCCATTTCTTAATTCGCAATGCAGCATCGGAACTAACTCGCTGGATTGATTTACATTTAGTTACGCCTTTTCCGCATAATTTACGAGAATTAATTTGGGTTCGCTTTACTTAATCGGTGTCAAGAGTTAATGGATAAGTTCCTCAATAGTAGTCCCTTGGCATCACTGAGGGAATGGTCTTACTTCCTCGATATCTGCCAGATGCCCCTAATGCGGACACGTAGACGGAGATTCTCGAGAGTTGAGCATTCTTTCGTATGTTCACTACCATTGACGACCATCGAGCGCTCCGGTGAGTTCATTTTGATAAATCCCCATTCGCCATAACTGAAGTCAGAGGGTGCAGTATTTAACAATATAAATAATCGTGAGAGTTCACCTAATCTACAGGTAAGTTCCAATCCCCGTGTTAGCTCAGATCTAATCAAGGGAAAGGGATGAACCCATAGATCTGAAGGTTGAGCCACCAATTAAGTAGTAGAAATGTTGCGAAATCCTTAGAAGGTAAAGCAAAAGTTCTGCTGTCAACAGGAAATGGGTGTGAAGTATTGAGAAAGAAAAACACCTAGATCTTGCAAGAAAATTCGAATACGTGTAGTCAGGTTAGATCTGTCTTCGAGAGAAGCAAGGATATTCAATCGTTGAATATGGAGAAATCCACCCCAATAATTGGGAAATCTTGACAAAAATCGGATCCATAAGATAAAATGTGTAGAGCAATGGATTTTAGTGCTTGAATCTGGATCGGTTCCATCAGATTTCATTGATAGTTTTTTTTTTTCGTTTCTCACAGGAAAATGATTCAATCCATTCTTTTATGGATAGTTTATTTTTATTCATTTACTTTTGTTTTAGCCTAATTTGAATATATTCAATAGTATAGGGATTTTTAATTTGTGTTGTTTAGATAAAACCTTCATTATGAGTTTTGAGTCCAAATAGTATGAAATTTTAGTATTGTAGTTTGATCTGGTAATTCGCTTATCAATCTCTCGTGGGAATGATACCTGACTTACATCTCAGATTTTTTACTACTTGTATGACTTGTGTACTTGCAAGGTCAGGGCAGACTTGACTCTTATTTTTAAATCATGAACAATTAAGAGAAAACTATTTTATCAAGTTGTACTATCCAAAGTAACATGTATGCAAGAGAAGTGTAAGGCTCTTGTAATTATGTTAATTTGAGGGGTTTTAGTCTATATAGAAAAAGGCAAACACTCGACTTCACCAAAGTCCGTGTAACGGGGGTCCACCGATGACTCCCAACCAATTAAGGTTTAGGGCATCATGTCAAAAGGATCTGTCGACCACAAACTCTTTAGGCTTCACCCCGGACTTCGAATGATTTCGAGAATCCAAAGACTCCATAACTCGTTAAACTCCACCGCCCACCCATGTAGCAAAACACAAAGCTCTGACTCCCAACCGCTTGGTCAGAGGGCACCGGGCTTCAAAGGCTTTCGCCATATACCCCTCGGACTGTGTTCGGGTTTCAAGGTAAAGTGCCACGGCTTTCTATTCTCTTTTTTTCTCCTTTCTTTTTCTTTTTGCCTTTTTTTTTCTTTTTCATTTGGAAGACTTCATTGGTCTTCATTTGTGGGTAACATAAACCTATTATGGGTCGTCAACTAATCTAAGGCCGATTTTGCAAAGTAAAAAGAGGTATACAACTTCTCAACCGATTGATGAAAACTGATGTGTACTGTGTGTGATTAGCTAAAGGTGGATGGACAAGGTTGAACTTTGGAATTTCAATCGACCAAAAACTTAATCATGCATGGAACTATTCTAGCACTATGGTAACATACAGTGCTTCAATTTTTCAACTCAAGGTAAGACAAAACCACCACAATAAAGGGCCAAAAAGAGATGCGAAAGAGAAGTAAACATTACTTTCAACACAAGCTACCCCGGTATGGGAACGAAAAAGTTAGAGGATGGAGTGGTACCTCCTCAATCAGTGGCGGCAGGAGAAGAATCATCCCTAGCTCGCAAGCCGAGGTGCCGCCGCGAAGTGGTCAGATGTCAGCCGCAGCCTACCAACACAAAGCAAAACATGCCACTCAACTGATTACCACAAGATTTTTAACAAAATAGAAACTTAAACAAGACTAAGAAATTAAATTAGTGGCTTTCGAGACACTGCAGGAGCCACTCCTAACCGTGTAACCTATGGGTCTCAAGCGAGGGGTCCGTATGAGAATTTCTCCCTCGACTGATACCGTCAGTGACAACATGTGGCTTCACCTCTCGTCCACAACCTGATTACCCTATTATCCATTGGATTATAGGTCCACTCAACCATCAAAAGCCAGCAAACAATGAATGGGCCCGCCCATCGACTTCTGAGTCGGGCCGAAATGCATGGAGTTTGGAATCATATAGGAGGACTTGGTCCCCTTGTCAGTTCTTGCAAGTTATCATTTGATCATGCCATTTTTTCGATCTTTCCTTTGCAATTTTTGAGTTCAAGTAGGCATCATTTCGTATTTCCTCCAACTCATTGAGATCAAGGAATCTTTTGAGCCCGGCCCTATTTAAATCCATGTTCGCTTCATGATTACCCACCATGCCTTATACTCGATTTCCACTGCCAGGTGACATGCCTGACCATAGACCAACCGATGCGGACATTCCAAGAATCGCTTTGAAAGCCGTCTGCAGGCCCACAAAGGAATCAAGAAATACCTGAGGGACCAATCTTTTCGTTGTCGCTACCACCTTCATTAGAATGGTCTTAATCTCCTCGTTAGCAAACCTCTACTGACTCACTTATTCGAGGTGGTAAGGTTGCCACCTGTTTAACACCATATTTAGCTGAGGTTTTCAAAAGGTTTGTTATAGAAGTGTGAACCCCATCACTAATAATGGATTTTGGTACCTTAACCTGAAAGATGTTTGCTTTCAAGAATTTGAGCACTTTCATGGTCGTTGGTTTCATAGGGGATTGCTCAACCCATTTAGACACATACCTACTCCCACCAATACGCATGCATGCCCATAAGACGAGTGAAAGGTCTCATGAAATCGATGGCCCAAACATCAAATGGCTCTCGAACACTCAAGATTGGGTTCGGGTGGCATCATATGACTACGAGACACCCCCGAAGCCTTGGCATCTATCACATACTTAAGACATTTGGTGTGCTTTAAAAGAGAAGGCCATATAAAAACCAACCGCAACACCTTCATTGATGTCTTCTGGGAAGCAAAGTGACCACCACAGGCACTCTCATGGCAATGGCTTACAATTCCCTGTTGTTCTTCTTCAGGCACACACTTTCTAATAATCTGGTCTGCATAGTATTTAAACAAGAAGGGCTCTTCCCAATAATAGGAATGGATCTTTGCTAAGAAATACTTCCTATCCTGTTCTTTCCAATCAGATGGAATTTCTCATGTTGCTAGGAAATTGGCAATGTGAGTATAATTGTGGAGCTTTCTCCAATCGTATTAAAGATTCTTTAGGAAATTCATGGGCGCTATGAGTGTCGTGGGCTATTATTAATCTAGAAAGATGGTCTGCCGCGCATTCTCACTCCCCTTTTGTCCTTAATTTGCAAGTTAAATTCTCGCGTAAGAACTCCATCGGATAAGTCTCGCTTTAGCATTTTGTTTGGTCGTGAGATATTTCAAAAGCTTTAATGATCTCAGAAAGATGACTTGATTAAGGCCCAAAAGTGCTACTTCAAGCCCCGTTCAAGATGGGGTTTTGAGTGCTTTTTGCACAATTAATCATATCAATTAAGCCACTGTCATGCATGTCCACTGTTTTTGGATTTGTTTTCTCGATTGTTTGTATAGTTTCGTGAGGTTCGAGAACTTCAATCATCAAGCTTGGCTTCTTATTGGTGTTGATCGCGAATCCTCGATGATTTCACCGAGCCGAGGCGATGAAAATGTCAAGATTCGAAGAATCATGCGTGTTGATGGATAAGCGAGTGCGCGAGGATGCAGCCGAAAGCAAACAGTAGCGTAGCAATCCTGATTTTCGCTATGATTTAAAATTTTTACTGGATTGCGAAATTCTCAATCATAGCGAAAATTTTGGCAATCCCAGCGAAATCGAGAATTTCGCAGTTAGCTGTAAATTTCGCTTACAGTTTAAATTTACTATGCCTAGCGAATTCTTTCCAATTTCTGCTTATCTCACAAAAATTCTCGCTAGGCTAAATAAATTTTCACAGCCAGCAAAAATTCAATCGGTTGATAGCGAAATTTCCCATTTTCGCTATCTCTGTAGAATTTCGCTAGGCTAGCGAAATTTCGCTAGCATAGCGAAATCTCAGCCCCAGTGTTTTTGGTATTTTTGGTTCTAAACGACCACGTTTTGATAAATTACCATTTCGTCTCGACGTAATTTCATTTTAGGCAATTTTGTATTTTCACACTTTGGGTTTGACTATATAAACTCCTTTAAACTTTGTAACCCTCAAGAAACTTTTCATTTTATAACAATAATTGGCTATTTTAGGTCTTGTTTCTCATTTCTCTTTCTCCTCTTTCTTTCATTTTCTCTGGCCGCTAAACACTCCCCTTGGAGGATGACAACTCAAGGGATGTCAAGGCTTCCTCATGTGCCTTTGAAGACGAGGGTTGCAGCTAGGTTTCGGGCTGCTACAAAGCTGTCCTCATGCTTTGAATGTTACAGGTACGCATTTATGGTTCCCAGCTTTCCAAACTAGGGTTTAATGCCATTTAATGTCATTCCTTCGTCAATACTTGCCATAAGTTTTGGTTCAAAGGTATTTCCTAATGGTGTGATGCAATCGATATTCTTTAGATGGCTTTAATAGCCACCGAAATGAGGTTGAAAATAGGATTTTAAATCAATGGGACTTCTCAATGCATAATACTTGTGTTGACTTCTTAAATAGGAGGGTTATAGGTTAGGCTCTTTATAGCTAAACAAAGGTCCTATGGCTTAATTATATGTCACTCTTCCATAATGCGAGAAATAACCCGAGGACACTTCAATAGCCCCATGTTATCAAGCTATGACCCAAGCCTTCATGGGCTATTACCATTTTACACTTCACTTTAAGCCATTACAAATAGTCGCTGAACAAACAATCCCTAATTTGCTACCTCAAATCCGTAAATCCAAACAAAGCCTCACCATTTCCTGGGAACACCTGATGTGCAAATCATTCAGGGGATGAAGACCCATCCCCGCAGTTCGACCCTAGACTGCCATGTCAAGAAAAGATCACTACTGGGCAGTAGGGAGGAATTAAGGATACAAATATTGTTGATTCCGAATCACCATACCGTGGCACGAATCAAATGGAGCCGTTGCCGGGGACGGTGCCAAACTACGTATGATGTGTTGATGTGTACTTGTAATCCATTAAGGCGGTATTGCGACCTTTCACTCTTTTTTGACGAGTGTGAACTCCGCAAGTTTTCATCACGGCAATCATCAGACTGCTTTTGTTTCTTGCGCCGCTTTTGTTTTAACTAACACGACTTCCTTTCGCAAGCTTTCAGAGTGTTCTTTCGTTTCGTCTCATTTGTTTAACTGTGTTTATAAAAGATCAGACGTAGGGACATCGTAGATCGGGTAAAGAGTGAGTGCACCACTGAATAAGGTCGTGGAAATCAAGGTGCATAAAGGACTAAATGGATCCTCTACTCCGAGGAACAAAGAAAGTCAACAAACGCTCCCATGAATCAAACAAAGATACGATCGGCGAGGAACATACATTCTCCTAGAGTTAGTGCCTCCTTCTACATCATACCTTCCATCGAGGATGTAGCGTTGAGACTTACCTGAAGGCTCCCCCGCTTCCCACATTTCATGGTATGGAAATGAAAATCCATATTCACATACGGATTATATGGTATGCACAACTTTAAGGAGGGTATAATCGATATGGATTTGCTCGCTGAAAGCATTCCCGACATCAAAGATAAGGCCAAAATACGGCTCAATTCATCGAGTTTCGAGAACGACAGAAATTGGCTAATCTTCAAGCTGAATTTTGAAGAAATCTTTCAAAGGCACCAAGACCAATGTAGCTTGAAGAGGGGCAGATCTACACTTACTCGGCCTATGACAATGAGAAATTCTACCAATGCTGGGAGAGATTCATGGATACCATCGGTGCTTGTCCACATCATGGTTTCGACACCTGGATGTTAGTGAATCATTTCTATAATGGTATGTCCCCTGCCATGAAACAATTGCTAGAAACCATGTGTAGAGGTGATTTTTTAAGTAAAAAATCCAGATGAAGCTATGGATTTTTGTTAAGTGTGGGCTGAAACTTCCAAGGGATGGGACGAGCCAAACCCGAGAGAGGCGGAGAAATGAGGCCCTCAAGACACCAAAGGGGGAGGAATTTACACTTTCAGAGGACATGGAATTGAAAGAAAATCTCAACCCTAACTAGAAGGTGGAGGAGCTAGAAGCAAACGACTCCATGAAGTGTGCAAAGGACTGAAAATCCTGCACAGCCAATCCATGCACCACTTCAACTAACGCCCACCCAAGAACATTATCCAATGGCCCTTCGAAGGACGGATGTCGAATATGCAAATGCCGTGAGGTCTACAAGCCACCACAAACCATCGCCCCATATGGTAATACCTACACCCACCGGAGGAATCACCCTTAACCTCTCCCCGAAACCCAATCCCCCGCCTATGTGCCCCTGTGTGCCAAACCACGCTCGTTCTCAACCCGAATTTCCACTAAAGTCTACGGTTCCTAATGTAACTGTGATCGGTTTTCAATAAATTGCAAAATTATTCTCCCCCCAACGGTGAAGACGGCATGGCCTTGCCGTTGAACAATCTAGATAGGAAAAGCTACACTCTTCTTCTTTATTTGACTCATTATAGGGTACGTTTAAAACTCGACTTCTCACCAAAGTCCCGCGGTAACGGGGGTCCACCGATGACTCCTAACCACTAAGGTTTAGGCATCAAGCCAAAAGGATCACTTGGACTAATAAATAAACTCTACGTGCTTCACCCCGACTTTAATGACTTCGAGAATCAAGCACCTACAACACGCTAAACTCCAATTTATCCACCCATGTAGCGAACACTAAGTCGACGACTCTTAACCACTTAAGGTTTAGTATCAGTTTAGTTATTACTATATACCCTCGACCGCGCCTCGGTTTCAAGGCAAAGCGTCACTACTTTATTTTCTTTTCTTTTTCTTCTTTTCTTTTTCTTTTGGAAGACTACATTGGTCTTCAACATGGGTAACACAACCTATTATGGGTCGCCAACATGCCTAAGGTCACTTGCAGCTTAAAGGAGGTACATAATTTCACAAATTTATTGAACAATCCAGGCAAGTATGTGAATTAGCTAAAGGGGGAATGTTCAAGGTTGCGTATGCCGAAACTTCAATTGACCAAAAACTGAATCAAACATGGAATTGTTCTAACATTAAGGTAACAACAGGGTTTCAATTCTCCAATTAAAGGCAATTCAATTGTTCAATTAAAAGCAATTCAATTGTCCAATTGAAAGAAAAAGTAGATACACAAAATGGAGGCACAAAAAGTGATTTGCAAAAGTGTAGTAGACTGTAAATAACACTGTAAAACGTTTTGATATAACCAAAATGGCTAGTACATGCTTAATATAGCTGAACATACAAAAGTATCTGCCTACTATCGGCCAATACATGCATCCTATACAAAATAAGTAGGCAGTTAATAAAGCTAAAACAAAACAAAATGTGATAGATGACACTCCCAACTCTAACTTTTCCCAACCAAAGTATAACCATGTCACCACCGAGGATCGGAAAGCCAGAAGGGAGTGCACCACCTCACTCGTGATGGTGGATGCCAGAGATTCGCTGCCGTAGCGCTGCCAGCACATCCAAGGAGGTTGCTGGAATTGTTGGAGCCTAGGAATGCCGGGTTCGTGCTCCAACTAACCGCACCCGAACCAACCATCGTGCTTATATGTGAGCAACCGCCATTGTTTTTGATGTAGTGGCAAAAGCTTCTGCACAATGGCCACTAACTTCCTAAGTTTTTCCGCACGGGCAGCAGGATAGGTCGATTTTTCAGGTGCTTTAGGATTGGTCAGGGTGCAGCGAAGGCGGTATCACATAATCGGGGCAAAGGCTGTGGTCCGGTTACTGGCAAAGGGGGTTCAAATGTATGGGTTTAGGTGAAGGCTAAGCTGGGGTTCCTCCCCCTTCTTCCTTTCCTCCTCGCCC
Source organism: Tetrastigma voinierianum (assembly GCA_016808115.1). Taxonomy (NCBI): domain Eukaryota; kingdom Viridiplantae; phylum Streptophyta; class Magnoliopsida; order Vitales; family Vitaceae; genus Tetrastigma; species Tetrastigma voinierianum. The sequence continues at coordinate 3,942,570 of JAEQBH010000911.1, read as the reverse complement.
CGCCCCTTCCCGGCGCTCCTTAGAGCCTCTACTGGTTCAGATCACCTCTTCTTGGTCGGCCACCACTCTCCTCTAAGTTCTCCTCCTCTGATGACCATGCCGAACGGTGAACCTTGAAATAGAGTTTTGCGATTATCAATTTCCTTTTCCATTTCACTTTGAAACTCATTTTAATCTTTTGGTCCACGGAGTTTCCACGCATGGAATTTTTTTTTGCCTAATCGGGCATTGAATTCCTCTGCTCACCACAAAGATCACCCACTAGTTTGGTAAGGTCTGCACTGCTTGCTCAACTGGGGAGATTGGTTGTGGTGATTGAGGTTGCTGAGGAGTTGAGGTATAATATGGAGAAACAGGAGGTGCAATAGGTGTGGGGACACTACCAAGGGGTGCACTCATCCACTGGTCTCTATAGTCCCTCATGGACCTACATGGGTTGGGATTTTTCTCTATAGGTTGCTGCCACTGCCATGAAAGGTTCCTATAGTCCCTCATAGACATGTATGCAATACAGTGAGTAGCCTGGATTTCTAATCCACTGGGAATGGATTCCTGCAACAAAAACAAGGCAACCCAAAAACAACACAGAAACTATCCTGCAGCACTGTTTTTTTTTTTTTTTTTTTTTTATGAAATGAAAATAAAATAAAAATGACTATGAAATATAAAAGAAATTCACCAAAACTTGTGATGAGGATCACAAGTGTTCAACAAGTCATCATTCGCGACTTAGCACCATCCCCAAGAACGCGCCATTTGATTCGTACAATGGTAGGTGATGCGAATCAACAAAATTTATATTCCTGTTCCTCCTGCACGCCAGAGTCAAGCCACCGCAAAGACAAAAGGTCTAGGCCTAACATAGGATGTCTTTCATACAAATGATTCGAGTGAAGTCAAAAATGGTGAATTAAATTCGATTTTAAGGTGGCATAAAACAAGGGGGTCAAGGTGGTTTGGACACTCGAAAAATAAATGAAATAAAATGTAAAATAGAACTCCTCAAGCATCAAATACCCAGTTTAAGATCCTAGCTAACCAAGAGGTCCCCTGGTTAATTTCTCGCTGGGGAGGATGACATAGTCATCTCCAACCGGATTCGCCTCTGGCATTAAACCTAAACCCTAATAATTTTCCTTTGATAGAAAGCATTTATTTAACATTTATGGTTCCCTACAAAGGAAAATCTATCTCACTCATCCTACAATGATTCAGAAGGGTAACTAATGAGTCTCAATGATCTAAAATAAGAATCCACCGAACCCTAAAAGATTACTAAGATGATCAAAGAGGATGCACTTACAAAGGAAAACATAACCCTAACCTACTTCCAATGGCTCGTAAAGAGCAACTGACGGATATCATGTATCTAAAGCTAAGAATACACCGGGAATCTAGTAAAGCTTGCCAAGTATCACAAAGAAAGTACATCAAAAGCTTTAAACCAAGAGTTAGAAATTTGGGAACCAAAATGTAAACCTCATTGCTATGAAAAACAAGGAACCACTGCAAATCACAGATCCTTCCCCCATTAGCCTTTTACCTAGAGTTAGAAGTGGTTTTAGCCACTCATCCTCCAAGTTGTCATCCTTGGAGGGTGTTCGGGCAACCAAGAGCGGAGAGAAAGAGGAGAGAAGAGAGGAAACTGGAAACAAAAAGTCGCTGCGCATCAAAGATAAAAGTTAGTTAGGTTGTAAGTTTGTGGGGGGTTTATATAGTACAAACCAAAGTGAAAAACATTAAACATCTAAAATATGAAATTACATAAGGGCTACAATGGTAATACACCAAAACGTGGTCAAGTAAGCATCAAATATACAAAATCACAAAGTAAAGAATTTCACTATGCAGAGGATTTCGCTAGGCCTAGCGAGTTTGTTAGCCTAGCGAAATTCCACGTAGATAGCTTAAATTGAGAAATTTCGCTTATCATCGCTGAATTTCGCTAGCTAGCTTAAATTTTGCTAGCCTAGCGAAATTCGTTTGAGATAGCGAAATTGGTTAATTCTCGCTTAGGCACAAGAATTCTCAAGTAGATAGCGAAATTCCTCCGCTAGCCTAGCTTAAATTTTCCAATTCGCTAGGATTGCGAAATTCTCGCTATGGTTGCGAATTTTTCAAGAATCCCAAATGAAATTCAATCATAGCGAAATTTCCTCAAGGTTGCCTGCTTTGCTTCAACGCACCATACTTTCATCGCATCCCTTTTTCATCACTACTTTCATTTCTTCCTTGAATCTTGATATTTTGATGGCTGAAAATAGTTTCAATCTTCATGGTTCAGCACATATCTCGACATCGAACTCGAACTTAGTGGCCAAGGCATGCAAAAACCTACAAAATAACCAAAAATAACCTCGCAATGGCATATGATACTATGACCTAACACCTCAATTGGCTTAATTGATATGATTAGTGCGCAAAAAGTACTCAAAACCTATCTCGAATAGGGCTCAAAATAGCACTTTTTGGGCACTAATCATCAACCTGAACTTCCACCAAAATCTAATTGTTCCTAAGGTAACCAGTTTGAGCCAATAAGATGCAAAGCTATTTCCTCCCCCCAACCTAGCTACTGCCATGGCCTTAAACTGTTGACCAACCTAAATAGGACCAGTTACACTTTTATTTCTTTTTCTTTTGATTACATTGTAGGGCACAATGTTGAACCCCACTTCATCAAAGTCCATGTAACTATCCACCGATGACTTAACCACTAAGGTTCAAAGGCATCAAGTCAAAAGGATCGACTGACCACAAACTCTACAGGCTTCACCCCGGACTTTGAATGACTTCGAGAATTAAGCACCTACAACTCACTAAACTCTACCTATCCACCAGTTAGAAGGAATAATTAAGTCGATGACTTAAATCAATTAAGGTTTAGCATCGCCTTTAAAGGCTTTCGCCATATACCCCTAGGACTCGTATAAATTTCTGATCGTGTTCGTTTCAAGGCAAAGCGTCACGGCTTTTATTCTTCTTTTTCTTATTTTCTTTTTCTTTTTGCTTTTTCTTTTCTTTTTCATTTGGAATACTACATTGGTCTTCATTCACGGGTAACACAAACCTATTATGAGTCATCAACAGATCTAAGGCTGGCTTTGCCAAGTGGAAAGAGGTATATAGTTTCTCAACCTATTGGTACAATTTGGTGTGCACTGTGTGTGAATTAGATAAAGGGGGATGTACCAGGTTGAATACATCGAAACTCGTATCACCAAAACTTAATCATGCATGGAACTGCTCTAGCATCATGGTAACAATACTGTGGCTTCAATTTTTCAACTCAAGGCAAGAGGAAAACACAAATGTAGGTAAAAAAGCAACTTGCAAAAGTTACGAAAAACAAAGTTTAGGCATTGCGGCATGTAAACCAAGAAACTAAACCCAAATGTGTATGAAAATTACCGATCGACCTATCATGGGAATGAAAGCTAGAATACGAACGGTAATTCTCAAACATTGTGGCAGAGCTGTGTTTATCTCGTTGGTTAATGCTACAGAATGAGCAACACAAAGCAAAGTCAAATGCCAAACTCGATCGCTACTAAAAATTTTTAAACAAAAGAATTTTACTCAAAACTAAGTTATCAAATTAGTGGCCTCGAGACAGCAGAGCCACCCTTAACATAAAGGGATGATTAGTGCCCAAAAAGTGCTATTCAACCCTATTTATTATAGGTTTTGAGTGCTTTTTGTGTACTAATCATGCTAATTAACCCGACGGTACATTAAGGTCCCTACTATTTTAATGATCGCATTTTGTGGGCAAATTTTGCAGCTTTTACAGCTAATTATGCCAAAATTGAGTCGATCCGCACTAAGAATTCAAGTCAAACTCAACATCGCAGATCAAAGATCGGCTGAAAGAAGAGCAAAATGTTAAGAAAAACACCACACCGCAGAGCCCGCGAGCACTGCTCCCGTACTTCCAAGACTGCTCCTCCCGCTACCCGCTCGCTTCACGCTACACCCTGTTTGCTTTTGCTTTTGGTTTTTTTCCATTTTACCCCTGTAATAACCTTCCGATTTTGGTTTTTGTAACTTCCTTTACACTCGAAAGACTATATAAGTCTCGCCAGGCTAAATCGTACTTGAATTTCGGATATACGCAAGCGGGAGGCGCTTCCGCAAATTTCCTTTTCCTTTCTTTCCTCTTTCTTTTCCATTTTTCTCAGCTTTCAGCAAACACCTCCTCGAGGATGACAACTGCAGGATGTTCGGGCTAGACCTCTTCCTCCTTGAAGAGGACGGCCGTTATTAGGTGTGGAGGTAACTCACTTGCCTCTGCTTAACGCACGATTTATGGTTGCTGTGTTCCCGCTTCTCACTTAGGTTAAAATCTCTTACATGCTCTCTTTAATGTGTATTTGGTAAGCTTTTGGTTCAATGATACTTTCACTAGATCCATCGAGGCTCGCTAGTTGTCTCCTCGTTTAGTTATCGGAGTAGGGTTTAGAGATGTGTTTTCACCGTTAGGGACACATTTATTCATTTAAATGCTATGTTTCAAAAGGAAAATCATAGGGTTTAGTTTCAAAGCTAAATGAAGATCCTGGCTCGGAAATGACTATATGTCATCCTCCCAACCTCGAGGAAAAATACCCAGACATGTGGTTACCTTAAAACCCTAAACCAAAGGGCCTAACACTTCAAGGGGTTCTATTTACGTTTTTTTTGTTTTCAGCCACGCTGGAACACCCAAACCCCTCGTTTTTACCAAGCCTCAAAATCCAAATTGAATTCACCATTTCGGGCCTTCACTGTAAGTCATTTGTACAAAACCCATCCCCGTGTTCGACCCTAGATTCACTATACCGCAAAGAGCTTGACTACCGCAAAGAGGAGGAACTTAGGATATAAATTTTGTTGATTCCCGATCACCCCTACCGTGGCACTAATCAAAATGATGCCGCTGTCGTGACGGTGCCTAAGTGCATATGATGACTTGTTGAACACTTATGATCCTCATCACAAGTCTTGGTGAATTTCCTTTATCTTTTTACTCGCGCTTTTCATTTCATATAAAAAAAAAAAAACAAAGGTTTACAGGATTGTTTCGTGTTGTTTTGCGGTGGGCCCTATTTACCGCAGGGATTGCATTTTCCAGTTGGTTTGAATTTGAGAGAAAATGGAACCACCATATGAAGAGCAATACAATGAGGGTAACACCAGAGCTTACATGACAACGTAGGGACTATAGGAACTGTAATGGGCAAAGTCGCAAGAACTCCGTGGAGAGGAACCCAAGTGAATATAGGTCCATGAGGGACTATAGAAACCAAATAATGAGTTCACCATATGGTAGGACTTACAACCATAGTTGGGGGAATCACACAAATTCCTCATGGGAACCAAGACCTCCACAATATGCACATCCTGAACATCCATATTATGCCTCACTCAACAACCACCACCCTTATCCCCCGTTGAACAAGCCATCCCGAATTTGAGCAAACAAGTGGACAATTTCCATGAGGATAATAGGTAGTGAATGTTCAAAGACAGGAAATTAAGACAAAGGAGAAATTCTCCCATCAAGGAATTTGATGGGTTCCAAAGCGAAATTGATCAAAATTGGACATCCCGCAGAACTCATCTCAAAGCTCACCAATCAGTTTGTTCTAAAAAGGAAGAAAATCCAGAGGGGATGAGCGACTAGGAACAATTTCTTGAAGTGAGCAAGTTCAATCAAGTACCTCAGAAGAATTGAGAATGGAATCAAGAGAAGCTCCGAGGAACCGCAGATGCCCTAATCAAGTGTTAATTTTTGGCCTTGGACAAAAGAAGAACGACCGTCTTGATGACTCCGAGGAGGGCAAGGCAGATGTAACAGGAAAGAGCGCCAAAACTTACCCTTCAACCAATTCTTGAAACCGAACCCCACCGCCACCGCCTGCCAACCAAAAACCCACCGCAAGTACATATCGCCCCCGCCCCGCAAAGACAACCAATCCCTAAAGCACCCACCATAAAGTCCAACCCATCACTGCCTATTCTACAAAACTTCAAGAGATTAGTGGCCTCTGTACATAAGTTTGCCACTACATCAAAGGCACAAGCAGCTGCCTATACGGCATGGCATAGTGGTTGGTTCGGGTGCCGGTTCGGATTTGGAGCATCCGAACCTCGGCATTTCTAAGCTCCCCCCACTTTTTGTTTTAATTTTTCTTGCTTTGTTTTATTTTATCGTATTTTATTTTGATTTCGTTAATTTTTCTTCTTAGGTTTTATCTAATTTTTAGTTAATTTATGTTTTTAAATTAATTTTTGCTTTTCTGTCACAATTTTTCCTTAATTTTTCTTGTGTTAATTTTTGCGCTTTTAGCAAATTCTTGAAGCCCTGATTGAAAATCAAGCAAAGAGATTCATGAATCATAGCTAAAATTTCAAGTAATTTATAAATACAAATTTTCAAGATAATGAAAATTTCATTAGCTAGCGAAATTTCGCTAGCCTAGCGAAATTTTTGTGAGAGACGAATGAAAAATTTCATGAGTACGCAAGTATTTCGCTATTAGTAAATGCACAAAAGATAGCTTAAATGCAAGACAAGTTTCAAATTTGTTTTTATTTTATTTTATTTTATATTTTATTATATATTTAAAAAAAAAACGTTTGTTTTTCTGTATATATTATTTTTATTTCAAAAAAAAAATTTATTATTGTTTTTATTTATATATATATATATATAAAAAAATATTTGTTCTTAAAAAAAAATTTTAAATTTAAAAAAATTGCTTTTATATATATATATATATATATATATATATATATATATATATATATATATATATATATATATATATATATATATATATATATATATTTATTATTTTTTATTTTATTAGTTTTATTTTATTTGATTTTTCAAAAAATCAAAATCAAAATTTTCACTATTAGACATAGCTAAATTTTCGCAAACATAGCTTAAATGCTTAATTTTAATTAGCTAGCTAAATTTCCGCTAGCCTCGCTGGTAAAATTTCGCTAGTTAGCGAAAATTTTTCGCTATGTCCCACCATTTTGACCTCCAATTTTGTTTCGCTCATAACTTTTTTATCCGAACTCCGTTTTAGACGTTCTTGGTACCGTTGGAAAGCTTAGAGAGTGTAGAATCCAAATATGACCAGAAAGAACATTTTTGACACTTTTATGAAGGTGTAATTTTAAAAATGGTCCAACTGGTCACTTTTTTCCTCTCTTTTCTTCCCCTAACTTGTTTATTTGAAGCCCAAACGGAGTGAATGAGGTGCCGATGGAAATCTTGCGATGTTTCCATCCAGCAAATGATCACATCTCATCATGGGAGGTAACACTTCCTTCTAATTTTCCAACTGAGCCCCATTTCGACACCAAGATGTTCGGGTCGGGGAGAGTTAGCAAAGGATATGGCTTTTGTATTTATGTTTTGTTATTATTTTGTTCGGGCCATTTTTGATGTTTAGTGGCTTGCTGGGTCCCTTTCTATAAAGCTGTTATGACTTTACAATGCATTTTTCAAAATTTGGACCCGTTTGCAACCAAAAATTTTTGCGGTGTTTTGCCTACCAGGGTTTGAAAATTGAAACTTCATTCCAATTATATTGATGTTAGATTGTTCCATGCATAATTGAGTGGATGATTCGTTAAATTCTTGTCGTTTCAACCTTTTTCTTCCACCTTAGCTAACCACACACAATGCACATTAGGTTTCAATAATAGGCTGAAAAACTGCACAACCTCCTTTATTTCAGATAACTTCCACTCCTAGTTTCATCGACTACCTTTTAATAGTGTTATGGACCCCTGGGTGGAAAAAGAAAACAAGAAAAAACAAGAAAAGAGAAGAAAAGAAAGAAAAGAAGAAAAAGAAAATAAAGTCGCGGACACTTGCCTGAAACCCGAGCACGGTCCGAGGGGTATATGGCGAAAGCCTTTAAAGTCCGTGCCCTAAACCTTCACTGGTTGGGAGTCACCGACTTAGTGTTCGCTACACTGTGGACGGGGTGGAGTTTAGCGTTGTAGGTGCTGAGTCTCAAATCATTCAAAGTCCGGGTGAAACCTGAAGAGTTTGTGGTCAAAAGATCCTTATGACTTGGTGCCCTAAGCCTTAATTGGTTGGGAGTCATCGGTAGATCCCCGTTGCATGGACTTTGGTGAGGTCGATTCCTCAGCATTGCACCCTACAACGCAAAAAGAATTGTGGAATAAGAGGTGGGTCCTGATCTATTTAGGTTGGTTAGCATGCTAGGTCGGTAGTAGCTAGGTTGGGGAGAGTGCATTTGATACTTATTGTTACAGCTAATCAAATAAACACTTAGATTTTGCAGTTTCTGGTTGAGTCATCGAGAAGGAAGCTCTACACTAATTTTGTATGGCATTCATTCTCTCAGATAGCTATTTATTATCAAATTTTTGATGATTTTTACTTAGGGTTGTGGCATTACTCTTTTCTACAACCGAAATACCATTTTTAGAACGTTATTTTTTAGAGTGTTTTATATATGTTTTTGGAACTTTATTTATTATATAGGTTTTGAGTGCTTTTTGTGTACTAATCATTCTAATTAACCCGATTTGCACATTAAGGTCCCTACTATTCTAATGATCGCATTTTGTGGCAAATTTTTTAGTTTTTATGAGCTAATTATGCCAAAATTGTTGAGTCGATCCAAGCACGAAGAATTCAAGTCAAACTCAGCATTGCATCAAAGATCGTATGAAAGTTAAGAGCAAAATGTTAAGAAAACACCACTCCAGAAAGCTTCTCCCGCGAGCACGTTCCTGGCCCCAGCATCGCTCCTCCCGCTACCCGCTCGCTTTTCACGCCTACACCCCGTTTGCTTTGCTTTTGGTTTTTTTTCCATTTTACCCCTGTAATAACCTTCCGATTTTGGTTTTTCGGAATTTTTACATCGAGCATCTATATAAGTCTCACATAAATCATCAGACTTGAATTCTGATATACAAAGAAGCTGGGAGGCGCCTGCCTTCCTTTCCCTTTTTCTTTCCTTTTCTTTTCCATTTTCTCAGTCGGCCAAACACTCCTCCGAGGATGACAACTCGGTAGGATGTCTGCCAGACCTCTTCCTCCTTGGAAGAGGATCTGCTAATAGCGTGGAGGCAACCTTACCTGCCTCCGCTTTTAACGCACGTATTTATGGCTGTTTGTGTTCCTGCCTTCTCACTTAGGTTAAAACTTTAAGCATGCCTCTTTAATGTGTATTTGGCAAGCTTTTGTCCAATGGATTTCACTAGATCCATTGAGGCTCGCATTGTTTCCGCTAGTTATCGTGGAGTAGGTTTGTGAGATGTGTTTTCACCGTTGGGTGACATTTATGCCCATTTAAATGCTATGTTTCAAAAGGGAAAATCATAGGCTTTTAGTTTTTAAAGCTAAATGAAGATCCGTTCGGGAAATGACTATATGTCATCCTCCTAACCTCGAGAAAAAATACCCGGGACATGTGGTTACTCTTAAAACCCTAAACCAAAGGCCTAACACTTCAAGGGGTTCTATTTTACGCTTTTTTTCTTGTTTTCGCTTCAAACAAGGGAAAGCTTAATCTAAACTCCCGTTTTTTACCAAGCCTTAAAATCCAAATTGAATTCACCATTTTTGGCCTTCACTGTAAGTCATTTGTACGAAGAAAACCCATCCTCGTGTTCGACCCTAGATCACTATACTATAGTATTTGACTACTACAGCATAGAGGAACTTTAGGATATAAATTTTGTTGATTCCGATCACCCTATCATATACCTAATCGCTGGACTGGAACTCAAGGAGGGTCCACAGAATTTCTCCTCGATAGTTTGTCGCACAACATAGGGCTTCACCTTCCGTCCATTGACTTTGATCACCCTTTATCATTCGGCCGAGTAAGTCCACCTAACCATCAGTGCGCTCATTTAACTATGAATGACCCGCCCATCGTGACTTGATCTTGCTCCCGAAATAGATGGAGCTTGAATCATACAGAGTGACTGGTCCCCTCATTGAAATTCTTGCCAATTATCATTTGATCATGCCATTTTATCTTTCCTTTCGTAATCTTCGACCAAGTAGCATCATTTCATATTTCTTCCAACCTCGCCGAGGTCAAGAATCTTTTGACTCGCCCTTACTTAGATCCATGTTCAGCTTGATTGCCCACCATGCTTTATAATATTCGATCTCCACTGAAGGTGACATGCCTTACCATAGACCAACCGATAAGGGGGACATTCCAAGGATTGCTTGAAAGTCGCTCAGAGTCTACGTTGAATCAAGCGCTTTGATGGATGTCCTTTTCCAAGGTCGCTTACTCACCTTCATTAGAATGGTCTTAATCTCCCCGTTAGCAAGTTCCACGGACCACTTGTTCGAGGATGGTGTGGTGGCCACTCGTGTTTCACACCATATTTAGCCATGAGTTTAAAAGGTTTGTTACGTAAATGGAACCTCCATCACTAATAAATAATGGCTTTCTTTGGTACCCCCAAACCTAGAAAAGATGTTTGCTTTCAAGAATTTAAGCACCACCTCGTGGTCATTGGTTTTGGGTAGGATTGCTTCAACTCCACTTGGACATAGTCCACTCCCACCAATATGTAAGTACGACCATAAGACGCTGGGGAGTTGTCCCATGAAATCGATGCCCCAAACATCGAATATCTCGACCACTAAAATTGGGTTCAGGGGCATCATATGACAGCGAGACAATTTCCCGAGTCTTTGGCATCGATCACATACACGGCACATTTGGTATGGTTCTTTAAATAAAGAAGGCCAATAAAACTGCATCGTAGTGACCTTCATTGCCGCTCTCTCGGGAAGCAAAGGACCAATTACGTGCACTCGCGTGGCAAGGCCTGTGACTTCACTGCTCTTCCTCATGCACACAATTCCTGATTATCTGATCTGCACAGTATTTAAACAAGAAGGGCTCTTCCCAATAATAGGAATGGATCTTCGCAAAGAAATATTTCCTATCATGTTCTTTCCAATCAAATGGGATTTCTCCTGTTGCGAGGAAATCGCAATGAGTATATCAGGAGCTTTTTCCAAATTGCATTAGTGATTCTTTAGAAATTCATCAAACATGGTGGGCTATAAGTGTCATGGGCTATCGTTAACCTTGAAAGATGGTCTGCCACAACATTCTCTACCCCTTCTTTGCCTTTAATTTGAAGTTAAATTTCGCTAAGAACCCATCGGATAAGTCTCGCTTTGGCATTTTGCTTGGTCATAAGATATTTCAAAGCGGAATGATCTGTAAAAATGATTATATCAGACCCAACCAAGTATGCTCGAAATTTGTCTAATGCGTAGACTACTGCCAACAATTCCTTCTCTGTAGTGGTATAGTTCCTTTGTGCTTCATTCAAGGTTTTGCTTGCATAGTAGACTACATGAGGTTTTCCATCTTCTCTTTGTCCAAGTACTGCTCCAATAGCAAGATCGCTTGCATCACATATCACTTCAAAAGGGCAACCGCCACCAGGTGCTCAGACTACTGTGCAAAGGGTCAAATGGGACTTCACTCTTCAAAGCTCTTCTCGCATTCTTTTTCCACACAAATTTGGCATCTTCTCTAGGAGTCAGAGAGAGTGAGTTTAGCAATCTTCGAGAAGTCTTTAGTGAATCTTCTATAGAGTCTCCCATGATCGGGCGAATTGGCTAGTTTCAACGTTTTTACATTTGTTGAGATGGCAATTTTGGAAATAAGTTCCTACTCGCTTTGTCAACTTCTATTCCCTTGCTTCGGAAATAATGTGCCACAAAGATACCTTTGGTTAACCATAAATGGCACTTCTCCCAGTTGAGCACCAGGTTCTTCTCTCATGCACCTCCAGTGATGGCCTCCTCAAGATTAGTCGACATTCTTCAAAAATCACCTATTATACGGTGATATCATCCATGTATACTTCCCATTACGCGCTTCCACCATATCGCTAAACATACTAAGCACATCTCCGAAAAAGTGGTCATGCTGCAAAGACCAAAGGCATCCTCTCTTAAGCATATGTGCCAAATGGACAAGTAAAGGTGGTCTTTCCTCGATCCTCCGTGCACCCTATCCGAAGTACCCTCAATACCCATCCAAAAGCAATAATGGTGTCCGTGAGACTCTCTCAAGGAGCTAATCGATGAATGGCAACGGGAAGTGATCTTTTCTTGTTACTTCATTGAGCCTCCTATAATCTATGCACACCCTCCAACCGATAGTAAGTCGGGTAGACAATTCTTCACCCTTTTTCATTTTTTACAGTTGTCACTCCTGACTTCTTGGGCACCACCTGGGTTGGGCTTACCCAAGTGCTATCGAACAGGTAAATGATACCGCTTGAGCTATTTCCTCGTGACTTCAATGCTTAACTACTCTCGCAAGTGGGGATTCAACTCCGTGTGGTCAGCCAACAAATTCTTCAGACTCTTCTTCTAAATAAAATGTGATGGGTGCATTGTCAGGGTTTATGCCTTAAATCAAATTTTCCACCCCAATGTTCGCTTGTCTTTTGGAGGAGGTGCAGCGTGTTATGCTCTTGGTGAAGTGGTCAACAGTGATGAAATCACAACTGGACACTGCCCATTTTCTTCCAGAATGCATACTTCAACTCAACTGGGAGGGGTTTGAGCCTAACCGGCCGAGGTTCCTTCGTCTCGGTCACCGCCAGCGTGAGGTAGGATTTCTATTTTTCTCCTCCAGTACCCCTGCACTAAGCTCATGCATTGAGGTTCTTGTTGCTCTCCAAGGCACTCAAATAACTCTGGGGTTAACACATCTTGCACTTGCTGCTCATTAGCTTGTTCTTTAAGAATTGTATCAATTATGCAGACTTCTTCACAATCGTCCTCCTCTGAGTGCATATGCCTTTTACTTAAATGGAAGATATTGAGTTCTAAGGTCATATTCCCAAACGTGAGTTGCATAACCCCATTCCGACAATTTATTATGGCATTTGAAGTAGCCAAGAATGGCCTTCCCAATATGATGGGTACATGATTTGGCTCTCACCAACCCGCCCCGTGTCAAGTACAACAAAATCCACTCCCGGATAGTGGAATCTCATTCAATTTGTATTAAAACATCTTCGATGGTCCCCTTCGGTATTTTAATGGACCTATCGGCTAGTGACAGTGTGATGGAGGTGGGTTTCAGTTCTCCCAAACCAAGCTGCTTGTACATGGAATATGGCAGAAGGTTCACAGTAGCTCCCAAGTCTAACAGTGCTTTCTCTACACTGATGCCTCCAATATTAACTAAGATTGTTGGACATCCCGGGTCTTTATATTTTACTGGAGTCTTGCACTCAATGATAGCACTCACTTGTTCAGCTTAAAGGCACTTTTTTTGTTTACATCGAGGCCTTTACCGTACATAAGTCCTTCAAGAACCCCAGCGCACCTGCCGATCGCGCCCATGAGAAAGACATCTTCATCGTCAAAACTACTATTTCATTATCATCTAATTTTTCTTTCTATATTCTGAACCCAGCAAAAGTTAATCGGGTTCACCTCTTCCCTCTTTGCTGATCGTTTCTTCCTCTAGTGATCGCATCGCGGGAGCTACATTGGCTAGAATCGACTCCGCTGGTCTCAGCTTCTTACCACTTCTCAAAGTCACCACCGCTGACTTCATCAATTCTTACATTTCTGATCATTGGCTGAGCCTATTTCATGCACTTCCTTCTGATTTGCAGTGTCCGGGAAAGAGATTTTTTAGAACTCCTCGTGAATCGCTGGTCGACAACCTTAAAATCTCAGAGTACAATGGCTCCATTTTCCTCGCTGAAACAGCTCGACCGCCTAATTTTCTCCGATTATTGTCTGACATTCAACACCTTCCACAAAATGTGCCTACCACTTTGCTTTTAAATTCAGATTGCCTCGTCAACAGAGAAGGAGGAGGCGTCATTGTTGTGTTAAAGTGAGCCAAATCGTCACGTGCTCAGGGATATATGCAGGGGGTTTCGCTTCCATGACAAAGCTGATGATTTCTCCACTAGGCAGGTGTTGCCATATGGAGCATTTGTGGGTGGCTTATTTTGACCAAGACATGGGCATGCTCTGACAAAGGTTCCTGTGATGACTAGTTGGATCGACAATTGAAACAAGATGGTTGGATGCAGTAACTCATTTATCAAGCCAAGATTCGTGCCGACTTCTCATTTCCGGGCCCTCCAACCTTCGAGTCAAAGTGGTCAATTTTTCTTTCATCTCGTGGTGTCTCGAAAGTGCATAAATGCCCCCTTCCGTGGTTCGAAGGCCTCGATCTTTCTGGGCTCTCGATTCTGTTCATCCCATGCCTTAGAGGTTTCGGCCACATAGTTCAAAAAGTCCATGGCCTCATCCGGGTGTTTGCTCAAAAAGTCACCTCCACACATGGTTTCCAGCAATTGCTTCATGGCTGGAGACATACCATCATAAAAATGATTCACTAGCATCCATGTATCAAAACCATGGTGTGGGCATGCATTGATGGTCTCCATGAATCTTTCCTAACACTAATAAAACTTCTCATTGTCATAGGCTGAGTAGGTGTAGATCCGTCTTCTTCAAACCGTTGGTCTTGGTTGCAATCGAAGAACTTCTTCAAAATCCCTAGCTTGAAGTTCGGCCCCAATTCCTACGGCCCTTGGCCTCAATGAATTGAGCTACCGTCTTATCTTTCTGTCGTGGGAAATGCTTTCACTAAGCAAATCCATGTCGGCACCTTCCTTGTGCCAGCATACTTCTTTCAATTCTGATAAGGAGTATATGATTTCATTCTCCATTCCATGGAATGTGGGAAGTAGGGGCACCAAATAAGGTCGTACCAACACGTCATCAGCAGGTGGTATGATGCAGGAAGGTGCACTCACCCTAGGAAGGTGTATGTGGTCCCTCATTGACCTGTATGTTGTTGGATTCATAGGGGCTGCTTGTTGACTTTGTTGTTCCTCAGGTAGAGGATCCATTTGATCACTGTGTACACTGATTTCACAGCCTTGCTCAACTGGCACTCACTCTTGCAATCTACCTGATATCCCTCTATCCCAGTGCTGCATAAACACCTGTAGCACAAAATTGGACACAACAAAGAACACAAATGAAGCTTGCCAAAAAGGGTCAGTGTTAGCTACTTAAAAACTGACTGTAAGAAACAAAGACAGTGTAGTAACTGCTAGAAAACTTGCAGTTCAAACAAATGAAATTCAAAAAGGATCGGAAGGTCACCAATTTGTAATGTGGATTACAAGTTCATTTCAACTTATCATTCGTAGTTTGGCACCATCCCCGGCAACGACGCCATTTGATTCGCGCCACGGTAGGGTGATCTGGAATCAACAAAATGTGTTTCCTATTTTCCTCCTACTGCCGTAGTCAAGCTACTGCAGTATAGCGGTCTAGGGTCGAACACGGGGATGGGTTTTCATCCCACGAATGATTCGCATCATGTTTGAAAATGGTGAGACTTTTATTTGGATTTTTGGACTTTGGTGAAAACAGGGGAGATTGGTTGTTCACTGTTTGACTGAAATGGCTTAAAGTGAAGTGTGAAATGGTGACCTTGAAGGCTTGGGTCACTAGCTTGATAGAATGGTGTTATTAAGATGTCCTCGAGTTATATCCTCGCATTAGGGCAAATGACATATAGTCAAAGCCAAAACCGGAACTTCGTTTAACTATAAAAACTAACCCTAAAAACACTCCTATTTGAGTCCAATCAAGGGAATGTTCAGTTTGACTTGTTTGAACAGCTCATAAATCTCCGAATGGTTATTCACTTTCTTTGGTGCTCTCAATCTATGTGGGTATGGAGCTGGAGGGATATGGGTGACTTGCCTTCCTCTCGTGATCATCGATTCCTTTGTACTAGTGGACATGAGGTGTGTCTGATTCTTCATCCTCCCTAGCCAATTCACTAAGCGACTCTTGTGATGGTTCCTCGTTGAATAGTTTTGTCAACTACCTTACCACTAAGGGTGAGCGATGCCTTACAAAGGCTTAAAGGTACCTCACTAACCCTAAACTTCCCACCGCTTAATTCCTCGTGGGTTTTTGGATGGGTCAGATGGAAGTTTCCTTTCTTGTCAAGGTTACCTATAGACGAGGTTAACTTAGTTATCTAGGATCTCACATCATTCGCAGCAGCCTCTGAGTTCCGTTTGCGGATCATTGGCTCAGACAACCGTGTAACTATATCTTCCGCACTTCTCTTACGTGGGAGGCTTCGGTAAGGTCGTGAGTTTCGATTCCCTTGGTTCTGGTGATGATGACCTTGATTAGAGTTTCCCGAAACTCGGGGCCTTGATTCTAAATGGAGGAATGGAATTTGGAAAACCTTGGTTCGATAGTGAGGGCCTTGGTTGCTTACAGATTATGTGGTCCTCCCTCATTTCTCCAGCTAAAATTAGGATGCTTACCCCACCCAGGGTTGTAAGTTTCAGAGTATGGGGAGTTGAAAGGTTTCCTTTGGTAGTTAAGGGCGTTGGCTTGTTCAATTTGAATGGCTCCCTTTAACTCGAGGGGAAGATTTCAAGCGCTAATGGTCGAGTGTGTAGGATCATCGCATATAATGCATGGCTCCTCTACTCTAGGTCCATTTGGTACTGAGGGTAGTTGAGGCACACTCGTTACCTCATTCACTTTTTTCATCTCTATGGCCTCTAATTTCCTTGTTAAATTGGCAATTTTGGCTTGCAACTCATCATTCTCTCTTAGGTGGTGGATTCCGCTACCGTTGATGTGCCAGGCACTTTAGCAAAGGTCTAAAGAGGTGTTAGTCTCCCAAGTTCGAGCATTCTCTCGCTATAAGGCCAAAAGTTGAATTGCCTCCCTAGCACTCTTTTTCATAAAATTCTCCCCGCACACATCATTCGATGTATTGTTTATTACTTAAAGACAACTTTGGATGGAAGTATGCACAAATTGTCTAACATCTAACCTATGATGAGGAGTAGCATGGAGGAGGATCCTTATATCTTTCCCATACCACGCGGGTGGTTCACCGGCTTTAAAGTTCGAATCGTCTTTCGCATGAGGCATCGGGTATCGCGTGTGAGGGAAAACTTATCGAGGAATTCATTCCGCATGTTTTCCTGGGCAAAGATCAATAGGTGCAAGGGAATGGAACCAGATTTTGGCTTTTTCCTTTAAAGAAAAAGGAAATAAGACCAAACAGATTATGTGGAGAGGTGAACCGGTGGAGAGGAATGCACTGCAGACATCCTCAAAGTCCCTCATGAATGAGTAAGGTTCCTGGGACTAAACCCTGTATATGGCGGAGACGGATCATTTCCGACTTCATCGGGGAATTGATCGCCTCATCGTAAAGGCTAATACAAGAATTGGTTGTGGTCCTTTGAGGTTGTAGAATTTCGAAGGGTTCTTTCTACATTGACAAAGGAGCAAATGGGGAACTCTATACCGATTTTGTCAAGATTACCATTTCCACCTCCTAAAGATCGGGTTTATTTGGGAGCGCAGAAGATTAAGTTCCCCATGTTGTGGAGGCTCATAGAGTCCTTGCTGATTCTCAGGATTATCCATTTGAGGTAAAATGTTATCTTGAGACACTTGGCTTATAATGGATTTCAGTGGTTTCTAGGGAGGCCAGCTCGACCAGTCGTTGTTTCCTCGCTGCGAGCCCGACCGGGACATGCACTCACTTACTCATCCAAGAAACACTCCACCGAGATTTCTAACCAAAACAAAACAAAATAAAAAGATAAACGAGAACGCACGATTTGCAATGCAATTGCAAATTACCTCTAGCTCTCTTCAGATCAATTTGGTTAGTCGCCACCCCCAAGAACGCGCCAAAATGCTTCGTCCCGATTAGTATGCCTAATTCTATTCCCAAGCGTAGGAATTATGGTCGTCTAGCATTGTAATACTGTGGGAATCCACAGGTCATCTCCACAGGGAGTGGTCTGATTTGGCTGATCAATAGGAGCTATTCTCCACTAAAAGTATGACTTAAACGGAAATTGTAATGTTGTGTTGGTAGACTGAATGGTTGATTGGTTTGAATGTTTTAAAATGGAAAGACAAATGCTGGGATTTTTAGGGTTCCACTCACTTCTCGATCGTGTGTCCTGCACTCTTATTTTATAAACTCATCTAGGAAACCATTGATAAATGGTCTTTGATGGAGGGATTTATCTTTAAGTGCTCTTTTGAAAATAAAGATGATCGAATAATACTAAAACACTTGTTCTCACTAATACACCCCAGCTTGCATTCATGATCAAGCACAACGCGTATCGAGGATATCTCGTTAACACGTTGTCAAGAATATGCCCAACTAAGGATTTACAACTTTTCTGCACAAGTGATTAATATCACACAATCCATTGAAGATCAAAGAGGAATTGAGGGACTTTACCTTGATCAGGGTGAGTTTCCCCGCAGGATCCCAGCAGTCAGGGTTTAGAACTCCATAAAATTTATATGAACAATTAAAGTTGAGGAACAATTAATCATAAAACAAGACTGAAGAAATCTAATTAACTTGTAAACCGAATGAAGAATATGGAATGCTAAGATTTAAAGGCACGAATATTTATGTCGAAGATTACAACTCTTGAATCCAAAACTTAAAAGAATGGAAATCAACCGATCTACAAGCAAATACTCAAAAAAATGAGAAAACTCTTATTCTATCAAAACCTAAAACCCTAGAAGTCCGTAGCCCCTATTACTTGTGTCCTCCTCCTTTATAGCCACAATTCTCCAATGTGATTTTCCCATTTTGGTCTGGTTGGACGAAGCGCCTCGCACTGATCGAATTCGACAACCGCAGTTCCATACATTGCATTCTATAACTTGTTGTACCGGCACAATTTCACTACTGTTGATTTTCAAGCAAGTTGTACCGGTAGAATCCTGTTGTACCTGCACAATATGCTTCATCGCCAATTTAAAGAAGTTGTACCGGTAGAACTTTGCTGTACCGTACAAGATGTCCACTGGTGCTTTCCTCGCTTGGCCGAGTTCCCGAGACTCCCCGGCTAATCACCACCCACATCCACATTGCTTCATATTGGCTTCCGCAAACATCCTTGTGCACTTTACGTTTTAAACCCGGAAGACCCTACGCCTCGAAAAACATAGAAGAAATTAGAAGTGCCTGTTCTTTTGCCAAATGTGGGTAAATTGTGATTTAGATGTGCTTAATTCTATTATAATTATCACTCAAATGTGTATTCATCACAGCGCACTATGGAGGTTTACATGGATGATATTACAGTCTACGGGGGGAGCTTTGAAGAATGCCTAATCGACCTAGAAACTGTCCTGCACAGGTGTATAGAGAAAAACCTGGTTTTGAACTAGGAGAAATGCCATTTTATGGTCAGCTGTGTGGAATATTACTGGTGGTATATTATTTCGTGTAAAAGGATCGGCTGATAAGGAAATCAACTTATTTCAAACCGCCTCCCCACAAATATCAACACTGTGAAGGCAATCTGGGGCATGCGTGCTTCTACAGAGGTTCATCATGGACTTCTAAAAATCGCCAAGCCTCGTAGACAAACCATCGAAAAAGATGCCAAATTTATTCGGGATGTGCCACACAAAAAGCGCCAAAGAGAGTGAGCCAAAAAAAAAAAAAAAAAAAAAAGCCCATATTTCTAACCACCGCACCAATAGTGTGAGAGCTCCCTAGGCCCTAATCGGCACTACCCTTCTCAAGGATGTGCGATGCAAGCAATATGGCCATTGGAGCAGTCCTTGGACAAAGGGAAGGAGGAAAGCCTTACGTGGTCTATTATGCAAGTAAGACATTGAATGAGGCACAGAGGAATTACACAACCACAGAAAATGAGTTGTTGGAAGTGGTCTATGCCTTAGACAAATTTCAAGCTTATTTGCTTGGGTCGGACAAAATAGTATCTTACTGATCACTCAAATTTCGAAATACCGTCACCAAACAAAATGCTAAGGCTAGGCTTATCAGGTGGGTTCTCCTGCTGCAAGAGTTTAACCTGTAAATCAGGGACAAAAAGGGTGTGGAAAATGTTGTTACTGATCACCTATCGAGATTAACCATCGTACACAACACTCACAACCCTCCGATCAATGATGAGTTCCCTGAGGAGTCATCAAGCCCCGTCGAGGAGGCACTCGTATGCCTACATTGCAAATTACTGCCATAGTGGTGCCACGCATCGGGAAAGCACAAGACAAGAAATTCTTCTTTGCAAAAATTCACTCCTATTAATGGGAGGAACCATTCTTGTACAAATACTATGTCGACTCGTGATAATCGGCGTGTTCCCCGGCGAGCAACTGTGAATCCTCGGCCATCGCCATAAGAATGCCCGCGAGGCCACTTTGCTTCCTAAACCGCTAGGAAAGTGTCTGTACTTCTGGATTTCACCGCCCTCTCTTTTCATGATGCCCATGCCATGTGCAAGGAATGCGACAAATGCCAAAGGTTGGGAAGATTTCAACGTCACATGATGCCTTTTAAACCCGATTTCTCTTAGAGCGTGACCTTTTCGACGATGGGGATCGATTTCACTGGGACTATCTCCCTTCCTCCCCGGGATACCTCTACATTTTGGTTGGAGTTGACTATGTGTCCAAGTGGCCGGGGTTATTACTGCGGCAAACATCACAGGTGGTACTCAAATTCTTGAAGGAGAATATATTCTAGATTTGGGTCCCTTAAAGCCATAATTAATGATGGAGGTTTATCAAGAACCTATATCACCATATAATGTCACATAAAGAATAATCATTATGTCCCCATCAGCATTTTAACTGAAGAGAGGATTCACACAACACTGAATGAGCTATAATCTCAACCAAGATCATTCCGTCACTACACTTCCGAAGATGTTCATAATGATCATCAATGTCTTATCCCATTATGAGAAACTCAACCACCAAACTGAATATATGCACAAAAATAAAATTGAACTGGATATTATATGAGTTATCCGCAAGGTCTGATATCAACGAATAATCAGAAATGATGTCGGACCTGAACCCAAAACGGCAAAAGATGGTTTAAAGAGGTAATGATCAATGACATCAAACATTCATGATCATACATTTTACGATCTATCCAACCTTCCACAAGCTTAAATCAAGAGGGACTTCCGCCATTCACCATCCAAGAAGTTTACCTCAACGGTTCCTCAGACCCGCCAATGCCAAAGACAATCAAGTGTTCAAGGTCATCACAAAGTTATCAAGCCATATGCAACAAGAACATCACGTACAAGGAGGAAATCCTCCTTAACCCTCCTTAACTCGTCAATACATTTGGGGAGTGACTTCCTCGCAAAGATCTCGGTCACTAGAATTTAATTACTTAATTTTGTAATCTTTTTGTGTCCCTTGTTGTTTGGTTTGTTTTCCTTTTGCAAATTTTCTATTTTAAGCTTGTCTTCTAATAATTTTTGGTTTTTGCAGGTGTTGCAGTGGGCTTGGAGAGCAGTTTTTGAGCTTGAAATTCCTGTGCTGCGAAATTTTCACACCTCAGAATCTTCGCAACCTCGCAAATTTCACAGTTGCGCCTCGTTTCATCTCCCCGCCCTTTCATCTTCCTCAGGACGCTCCCGGCTCCCCGCAACCTTCCTAAATTTTGCATTTCTTTTTGAGCCGGCCATTTAATAGGCACTTAATGCCATTAATTGAGCAAGACCTTTCACTTACCCCCCTAACTCTATATAAACCTCCACCTTCCCCTTTTCATTTCAAATCTCTATTTCCCGTTTGAAATTCCCCTCTCCACCTCATCTCCTCCTCTCTTCCTCTAGCCCAACCATGGTGAAGACCTCATAGCGCGGACATGCCTTCCGCATAGGGGTAGCTTCCTCCTCTCTCGCTTCTACCATCGCAGACTGGCCACCGCGCCCCTACCGCTTCCAACCGCCGATTGTTCGGCTAACTCAGCCGCCAGCAGTTGCCCGGCAGCTCCAATCGCCGCCGCCACCTTTGCGCCCACCATCGCCGCCACCCAGGCGCCCCGTCAGGCCTCTTATGATGCCCCTGCCCCGAGGAGATACCACACTCGGGTTAGCCCCACTCCGCCCGCCCAATCACATCCCAGGCCAGCCCATAAGGCCCCACCGTCCAAGAGAGCCAGGACCTCGGGCCCAAGGGAGTCCTCCAAGTCAAGGCCTGTGGAGCCACAGTCACCACCCTATCAGAGCATTGTTGGAGTCCCTCAACTAGACTTGTCCCCTGCCTCTATCATCAGGCGGCCATATTTCCCCTACAACCCTATTCCGGGGAATGCTAATTGCAGCGAGAGGGATCTACATGAAGAGGTTCATTATGATCTCCCGGACTTTTCCCAAGACCCGGAGCTCCGAGACTCGATGCTACTAGTGCAGAAGTACTCCCTGGAGCCGTTCATGACACCTCGTTAGTTTTTCTACCCTCGGGTGGTCATCGATTTCTACCACATGATGACATCCAGGCGCAAGCCCAACCTGACAGCTCTTCATTTCTCCATCGACTACCGGCCGGATACCGGGAGGGCCTCCCGACATCACAACCTACTTTAATCGCTGTCCCGCCAACTCCTAAGAGTTTATAGCAATGGCCCTATCCCTTGACCAGGGAGATGGTCCGACTTCTCTCAAGGGACACTACAGCCGAGACGATTCTGTTCAGGAGGCAGCTCCCACCACGCATGCGTCTTATAGATCACATTCTACGGTCTAATCTTTTCCCGCTCCATCATATAGTCCAGATGAGAGGAGCCATCTTGGAGGCCCTATACCGCATATCAGAGGACTTCTGGTCCAACCCATCGGAGCTTATTATGACATCCTTGTTCCACTTCGAGGACAAGGTCCATCGCAGGAGTTTACCCCGAGCTGAGTCCATGCCTCTATTATTCCCGAGACTCTTGTGCCAGGTACTAGAGCATATCGGCTTCCCTGAGGAGCCTAGATTGGAGCGTCATCGAGACTGCGAGGCCGTCCTTTCCGTTGATCGGTGGCACACTATGCCTCGTTCCTATCATCTGCCGCCTCCGGACCTAGCCAAGGACTAGCCAGCTGTCGATATTCCACCTGCTGACCAAATTTCTACAATAGCATTACTGAGGAGCCTCAGCCCAAATTTCATCCTGTACACATCGCCCAATGCCTCCCGCCCGTGCCATCTGGTGGTGGGGGTGGTGATCTTCACATGCAAGATAAGGTTCTCTTCTTCTTCCTTCTACCATGCCCACTGACCATTCAGATATTACTGGGCTGAGCACTTCCGCACAGCCTCAGCAGTTTATCACCATCTCCACCCGAGACTTTTTGACCATCATGGATGCAGTCCACACATTCTTCGCCACATCGGCATCATTTGCGATCGCCTCATGCACTAGTGGATAGATGACCCACCGAGGTCGCCATGGCTCGGGATAAGCAATCGTATCAGCACGTAATCAGTTATCCTTATGTATCCGAGTCGTGGTCTCCCGCGATCTCCCCCGTATGTACCGGCCATGCCTTTTCCGTCCTACTTGAGCAGACCAACCCCTCCCAACCAGCCCCTCGCGATACCCCGATGTGCTTGCAAACGCAGCAAATGCAAAGAACTTCAGAGACAACACCTCAGCCCGGCCCAGCCTAGGGACGCCGTCACCTGGGCCACTACACCGAGGGAGGTAGCACTTCCTCCACTACCTTTCCAATCCACACCCCATTGCGATCAATGGTACACTTGGTTGGGGGGAGAGTTAGTGAAGGAAGTGATTTTCTTATACTGTAGATATCAGTTTATTTTACACTTTTCAAACTTACTACATGTGTAAGCAAAGCCCATTTTGTATGTTTAGTGGCTTGCTTGGTTTCAGAAAGTTGTTTTTGAAAAAGCTGAAAAATTTAGTGATACACACTGTTATACATATCAAACAATTCAGTTTCTTAACTCATTTGCAACATTTTTGCCCCAAATTTTTTTTTTTTTTTTTTTTTTTTTTTTGGTTTTGCTTATCCTTTAAGTTGAGAAATTAAAACATTGCCCAATGCCATTGATACTAGATTAGTTCCATGCATGATTAAGTGGTTGGTCAGTTAAAGTCCCCTGATATTCAATCTTTTTCTTCCACCTTTAGCTAGCCACATTATACACGCTTCAGACTAACTCGAGAAATCGCTCTAACTCCCCTATCGTGCAACCTACCCTAGTTTCACTACCCACCAGAAAAGTTATGGTTCCCTAGAATAGAAGGCCAATGTGTCTTCCAAAATAAAAGAAGAGAAAAAGAAAAAGAAAAGAAAAATAAAAAGAAGAAAAGAGAAGAGAAAAGTCGCGACGCTTTACCTTGAAACTCGGAGCCACCTGGCCCTGAGGGGTTTACTACGAAAAGTCTTTAAAGTCCGGCGCCCAAGCCTTAGTTATCGGGAGCCACCACTTAGTGCTCGCCATACACGGGTGGACGCTGTGCCTGAAGCTGAGTCGCAGGTGTTGGAATTTCGAGTTCATTCAAGTCCAGTGGCTAAACCCAGGTGAGCAGGTGTGGTTTAGAGAGATCCTCATGACTGATGTCCCAGTTCTTGGGGCTGTCGGTCACCGGCACCTCCGCCATACACCTCAAAGCAGGCCATTTCTTCAAAAAGACGAAATCCCAATGTATACAAAAAGAAATATGACAAAAGAGTGGAACGAGATTTATTTAGGTTGGTCAAGGTGCTAGGACTTGGCAAGAATTTTTCTTGGTCGGGGGAGAGCGCTAGCAAGTTATCATTGAAACCGATCATGAGCAAACACTTAGAGATGCAGTTTCAGCTCCATTCTCGAGATAGATACTCTTCTCTCAACTTGGTCCTGTGATGGCATTTATTCTCCCAAGTCAAGCTATTGTGTAGGGTCTCAATCATTCACGTCTGAGGGGAGGGCATTATTTATCCCTTACACTTTTGAAAATACCATCTTCTTTGCATTAGCATAACTTTATCTCCATTTCTTCCTTCTTTTTGTCATCGCGAGCGCTCGTCTGCTTCAGACAAATTATTCCCAAGCGTAGGAACTAAAGTCGTCAAGCATTATATTACTGTGGAAGTCCACAGGTCATTTCCACACGGAGTGGTTTCCTAGGTGATCCTTAAGGATTATTCTCCAAAGAATGTGCGTTTAAAAGTAAAATTTAGGGGTTGTGATTGATTGATTGATTAACCGATTAAGCTAACTATTTTAAAGCAAAAAGGTGAATGATAGGGTTTTTCGATTTCCACTACCGCGATCATATTGCTCACCTCTTATCTACACAATCTTCATCTAGGAGCCATTGATGAATGGCCTTCACGGAAGATTTTACATTAAAGCTCTCTTTAAACGAAGAACTTATCGAAATGATGACAAACACTTGTTCAAACGATTTGCTGACTCTTAGCTTGCATTCGCGATCAAGGCCAACGTGGGTACCGAGGTGGCTCTCATTCACGTTGTCAAGAAGATGCCAAAGCAAGGTTTTATAAGATTTTCCAAGTGGAGCTGTAGCATCAGACAATCCCGCTGAAGTACAAAAAAGAGAATCGAGGGTTATTACCTTGACGAGGTGAGTTTCCACCATTAGAACCCCATCATGGAAGTTTAGAACTCCATTGAAACTGAAAATCGATTCATATTTGATAAGAAACTACGCATAATTGAGACTTGAGAAATAACACTTCAATTGAAAGATTGGGATATCAAAAACACAGATTCCCATAAGAAAATACCGAGTTTTATGAACCAACTGAAAGATTACACATAATTGAAAATTCAAAAATCCGAAGAAAAACTAAATACTCTACCCTACTCTATGAACCCTAGCAAAAATATGAGAGAAACACTCCAACTATCTAAAACCAAACCCTAGAATCAAAAAATGCTCTTCTCTGCCCTTCATCGGGTTTAAATACCCTTCTCCTTAGTGATCTAGGAGTGGTGGTCGAAAAGACGAGCCGCATCTCTTGCATCAAGATTGAATTCCCCGTCAAATCCTCGCAAAAATTGCATGTTAGATGCGATAGGTTGGTACCGGTACGAAAAGATATCTTGGTGCTCTGCTTTGGGAATGCAGGTACGGTTTATGATGCTAGGGTACCAATGAATATCTTGCATGTGGCTCTGGGGTACGGTTGTGTGTGGTGCGTACCGGTCAATCTGAAATGCCCCCTCTCACCATAGCACTACCCAGGGCTTCTCGACAGCGATGCTATCAACCGCAATGATCTACATTTGTTCTCTAGACACGAACCCACAAAAGTACCTGAACTCGAAAAAGGCACACTTACTGAAGCCTGAAAACACGAAAACGATCAAAGGCACCTATTCTTACACAAAATGAGAGCAAAACATGAGCTGAGGGTATTAAAATCCGATATAAATGTTGCCCTTTTATGTATTCAACACACCCCCCAACCTACAACTTGCTAGTCCCTAGCAAGATTTGAACTGGTAACACTTGTTGATTATGAGTTTCAACAAAATGCGCTAGGTGCAGTTAGGCATTGCAAGTTTCCCATAGGGCAAAAATTGAGCATAGTGCTTTAACCTGACAGAGTATGCAACCGTCTGAACTCAAATGAAACCACAGTCTCAAAGTAATGGACATAATAACAAACTGTTACAAAACAGAGATACTCATATAAAGGACCATGGATTTGAGAAAGGAAAACACTAATGAATCCCATAAAGCTGAAATGAACTACATTATCGACAAACATTTTAACATAACCAAAAAACTAATATGCATAAAAGTCAAGGAACATCCAACATAACTAAAATTAAAAGGTCTTTCAAACATGGCCAAACCATGGGCTACACAAATAGAGGCTTATATGAACAAAGCGGTGTTGGAATAGCGTGGTTGGGGTCTCTACCCAATTGCTAACACCACCTATTCTAACCCACCATGCTACTACTCTACATCCTCCCCATCATCAGTCGAAGAGAATGCGTCCTCATCAACACAGTCATCGAGCTCATCAGAATCCCCTTCCAAGTCAGGAGGAGGATCATCTCCCACAGTAGGTTCTCCTCGTAGATGTGACTCTCAAGCACAGAGGCTTTGTGATCAGTTGCTTACTACTTTTTCCCAATATGCATAGACCAACCCTTGATTCTCACGCTCCATCCTTTTCAAAGGAGATGTACTCATCGTCATGAGTTGATGGCGATGAAGCCCAAAAAATAGCTAGAAGGAGAATGTGATAGTGAGGCCTTGTGAAATATTTCGACTTTATACATTTCGTTTGTGATGGGCCCCAACTTAGGAAGAATTCTTTTTTCTCTAACTAATCCCCTTATCCCCACAGCTTCCACAAGTTTTGTAACCAAAGTCGGGAATAGGATATGCCTGTTTTTAGTTGGGGACCTCAGAAAGTCCCTCATAACACACCATATTACCAAGGCATAATCAATGATTTTTCCAGTCATTACCTCATACAGAAACTGGATTTCTTCCTTGCTTGGCAACTTCTCTTTTCCCTTCGGCCCGATCATATTGTGAATGATTTTGTTCATTAATGCATACTCAGGCTTTAACTTCCCTGGAATGAACTCCTTGCGCACAAAACCTCCCATAGGAACGGGGTTGGTGCACATGGAATTTGCAAACAAACTGGCGTCGAACTCTGTAATGGCCTTGAGGGGGTAAGGTCGGTCATGTGTGGCAGGGCAGACATAATTCAATGATTGAGCTATCGAGTCAGGGCTGACCCTTAACTATTTCCCCAAAATAGTAGTCTTCAACAGGGTGTCTACATTCTGATCTTCTCGAGTGGAATAGAATTCACGATCATGGTCATTAATTACCTTTTCTTTAGCCGCCCAACAAGTCACCGATTTTGCTCTGAATAATAGCCTAGATAGGATGGGTGAACAAGTGTGTCAATTTTTCACTCCTAGCTCACAGTAAAACCCCGCCTTACAGATTTGTGGCCCCCACTTTTCTCTTTGATTACGAGGCTCGCTGAAACATGGCCTCAATTTCTTCATCTTCACTCTCAAATGCCTCCTCACTCTCAGATAAAGAATCTTTCCGTTTCCCCTTTCCTTTCTTTACGGTCTGCGAGGTATCGGCCTTCCGTTTTTTCACGGCTCACTCCATAGATGAGCTAGGAGCCTTTCCCTTTCCAGTGTTTTTCGATCTTGCCATAGATATGGCAACAATAGCGAATATAGCGAATATGGCCCAAATACACAAAATGATCTCCTAACAATCCATCTCTCAACTGATGTCGGGCTTGCCGATGAGTTAATTAATCTTCCTCCCACATCTGAGTCATACGGATGCACAACAACGATAACACGGGACCACGACGAAGCCACCCCGAGCAAATCCATGTTATTACAAATGAATAACCATCCAAAATGCTCTCAAAGAAATGAGGAGCACTTACCACGTCGATGCGAAGAACTGAGGAGGATCCGGATCAGGGCGATGGAAACACTGGAGAGGATGCTTGATCTAGGGTTTGCTTTGGTGAGAGGGAAAATTAGGTTAGGGTTTCTCTTATATAGGAGTTAGGGAGTAGGGATATGAAAAGGGTTCAAACTTGGGAAGGAAAACCCTAAATTGGCCCATTCACGCACGGCGGTACCGGTACGATGAGGTGTGAGTAGGTACCAAAAGGCTCTTTGCCGGTTTTGCTTGGGGTACCGGTACCGGTAAAAGGTGAATGCCGTGCCTTGTCTTTTTATTTTTTTTTATTTAATTTTGGAGCAATGATTACTTGATATATGGGAACTTTCGAATGCCCTCCATCTCAGTTCACTTGGATGCTCATTTCTTTCCTATCATACCTCATGACGACTTGTGTTCACATAACTAAAAATTGTACTACACTCTCTTGACACCTTCACGCTTACCTTGGGGTCCATTGTACTTCTCGTGATCACGATTCCTAAGGTTCGAACTAAATTGGCAATTCGAAACCAGATGGGTGCAAGGGCAACTCAATATGATTTGAAATGTAACACATAAATGATGGCTAAATCATCTTCGACTATACATGGGTGTTCCTCGAAGAATAAGATGCACATGTAGTTAACAAGGAATGCTAAAACAAATACCTGAAATTTGGAAAGCGATAGCGAGTGAAAACATGAGCTTGAAGCAGAAAATCAATGGCTTGTGTAGTGAATTAAAGAAAGTGATACCAAGACTAGAACAGAGTTAGGGTGATAGGGTCCCAAATATGAACAAAAAAAATTTATGCATGCTTGTTATTGTGTAGGTGCATTGAGACTATGTGGAGTGCATACATAAAGTCCAGTGCATACATCCGCAAGTCGAAGTACTATACCAGAAAAGAACGCCGTCGAAAATTTTGCCATCACGGCAACATGTAACATGTGTAGTGGTTCGACTAGTGTATGCCACCCTTCTGAAGTAGGCATTGCCCTCGATGCACGGACACCCCGAGAAAAAGACGAGAAACGGAATCATGGCGCGAAGTGAAGGTCGATGTAAGGGTTCGCGAGTTTTTTTTTTTTTTTTTTTATAAAAGAAAACTAAATAAATAAAGCGAGGAAGAAATACGAAAGAAAAGAAAACTATATACAAAAAGGTAGGATAGAAGTACTGCGAAGGAACATCCTGGTATAGTGGATCTACCAGTTCCTCACTACTCTCCTCGCAGTCGAAGTTCTTGAGAAATGGCTTTAAGTTGGCCGTGACTTTAAGGTTTTCCATTTTTGGATTATCAGCCTCGAACGCACCATATGGGTAAACTACCTTGACAACGAGCGGGCGATCCACCTAGAGCGGGTTTCACAGAGAAACATGTGCAAGCGAGAGCTGTACAACAATACCTTTTGGTGAGGTTAAAGGTCTTCCTAAACGATAGTCTTGTCATGGAGCGGCAGGCCTCTCTTTATGAGATCAGGAGCTCTCATATGGTTCACACCACAATTCATCAAGCTCGTTCATCTACTTGTGATCATTGTTTACCTACAGGCCAAATCAAAATTAAGAGTTTTAATGGCTGATATGCCTGTGTTCCATTTCTGGAAGTGACGGGCACTCCATAAACAAGACTATAGGAGACATACACCAAGAATGGTCTTAAAAGTAGTAGTAAGCCCAAAAAGAGCATCGATAAGTCGAGCTGACCAATCCTTGCGATTTGGGCGACCGTTTTTCCAAATATGTTTGATCTCCCTATTCGGTTGGCTTTGACCATTGGTCTGTGGGTGGTACGTCGTGGAAACTTTGTGGGTGACTCCATACTTTTTCAATAAATTCTCAAAAGATCGATTACAAAAATGGAGCCCACCATCACTAATGATTGCGTGAGGCACTCAAAGCGAGAAAAAATGTGTTCTTTTAAAAATTTCAAAACAACCTTGTGGTCATTAGTTCTTATTGGAATGGCTTCCACCCACTTCGAAACATAGTCAACTGCCAACAAAATGTAAAGGTACCCACAAGAAGGGGGAAAAGGCCTCATGAAATCTAAATCTCAGCAATCGAAAATTTCAATAATTAAAATAGGAGTAAGAGGCCTCATGTTCCTCTTTATGACCCCTCCTAATTGTTGACACCGAGCGCAAGTTTTGAAAAATTCAAAGCAGTCTTTGAAAAGAGTGGGCCAGTAAAAACCAGCTTGTAGGATTTTGTCGCTTTTCTTAAGAAGTCTGCTCCTAAGCTTAGTGTGAAGGTGTTCCAGTTCATCATCATTAGGTGCCTTCTCATCGATGTCTGGACGGTGTTAACAAATATGGGTCCATCAAAATAAATCTTTATTAATGTCACAATTTTCTCTGTTGATCAGTCCATTGGGGTGAAATTTGTCCTGTCACCCAAATAGTTTGCTATGTGCGCTGTGGGCGATGAACAAAGCCAATCGCTCATCGGAAGCTAGCGCCTAGGCGAAGTGGTAGAAATGGGTCTGGAACTAAACAAGAGACAATTGGTCATTCTACATTCTCAACTCCTTTTTGTCTATTAATAGTGGTTAAATTCTTGTGGTGGATCCTGGTCGAAGCAGGCTTAGTATCCTGCTTGATATGCCCAAATGCTTAAGTTGCATGATCAGTGAAAATAGTTCTGAGAGATCCTCTGATATAACTGGCGGTTTTCTAAAAGTAAATCGTGAAGCGCAAAACTCTTTTTCGTGGTTATTGTAATTGGTTCGGCAGTCTAGGTCTTCTTGGCACCAGTAGATCACAGCCTTTTTATCTTATGCTGTCCTAAAACGGCCTATAGCATAATCACTCGCGTCATTTGCAGTCTCAAAAGAGGTTTCCCAATTGGAGTCGCGCAATGGAAGAACTAAAGTAGTTTAGTTTTATCAGGCGTCCTCTGAAGCCTATGACCATACAAGGGGGCGAATCACCAGCAAGCTCAAATTGCATAAGGAATAAATTTATAACCACTTTAAATCTTCTTCTGAATCTCTATAAATCAGCGCAGGCCACCGACGACGTTATCCCACCTTTACCAGGGGTAGATGATGGATTAGAATCGGCTCGAGCTTTTGGCGCGTCGCCTCGATTCCTTTGACCACTACTGGCTGGGACGATCCCTTGTCACCATGAAGTGACACTTTTTCCATTCGCTTTAAGTTTTTCTCCACGACACCTCAATGCCCAAACAGATTCTCCGGACATCCTCGTGAATCTCAAAAACTGATTGTCCATGAAAATCTCAAAAATGGGTTCTATCATATCACTGAAAAATCCCCATCATACCATTTGAAGGTTCACAGTACAGCCACACTAATCGGGCATTTCTAAAAGCGAATGTGCGGGTAGGTAATGGTTTCTCTTGATCTTCTACTTCATCTCAATTTGATTATGCCCCAAAGTACCCGCCAGCAATAAAATTCATGCCCTGTCTCTAGCATTTGATCTAGTGAAAGTATACTTTCTTTGATACCGCAGCTAGTTTATAATCTATACCACCTCAACTTTGGTGACAGTGGGAATTGGCTCCATTGTGTTCTGTTATTTCACAGTGGCTCAATTCTGGAACACTTCTGCAGGTTGGCTGACCCACCCCGCTACTCTGCAATGGTCAATGCCTACGTCCAGTTGTTTCAGAACCTCTTTCTTGACCACTTCTTTCGCAGTTAGGTTTAGTAAATGTGGTTGTCTAGAAAGTTTTAACATCCTCTTCCCGAAGTGAATCCTGTGATGTGCCAGGATCAGAAGTTCCTTAATATCTGCAATTGTCTCTGTAATGGTTTGTGGGTTCATAAATAATATCAAGCTTATTTTCTTGATCGACTCTAAAGGGAAGATGTGATTCTGGAAAGTTTCTTCTGCCCTAAAAATGCATATTTGAGATGTGATGGTAGGGTTTCAACTCCAAGTTTAGGTGGTCTCCTCAGAAGGTAACACCTTTTCCTCGATTGGTGGCATCTTTCAAATTGAGTTACATTTACTTCAATACCTCAACTGTGTTCCAATTATGAGTGACTCTGACTGGATGATCCTATCCAGCTTGACTTGGGTTTGAATAAGACATAGAGGGATCATCAGTATGAAGCATTATCTCACTTCATTTACTTTGAGTCCGTCTTATTTGCCTCTGACGTCATCTGATCCTCTTCCTTTGATAACGTTGAAGATATTTCAAATTAGCGATTCATGTTGCCAGCCGTAGTGTCATTAGTCTCCCTCTGAGTGTATAATGGCATTCGCGACAGCCAAAGATAGCTACCGAAATCCACTGAGCCCCGGGTCCATGGTTTTCACCGGGTTGAAGTGTCAGTATAGCAAAGTCCACGAGAAAGTAAAACATCCCTTGCACAATCATCGCTGCTATCCTCTGAATTTCTTTCGGTCGGCTCATTTGGGGGTAATGTGGTCGGTTCTAACTCTCTAACCCTAAGCTCAAACACCTCCCCAGAGTATAGAAACATTAACACTTGCCCCAAATCCACTAGATGACCCTAATTTTGAATTCCCTACCACTATGGAAATAGTGTGGAACTTCCTGGTCTTTGTATTTTGGGGAGAAAAATTCAGCTGGATCAGGGCCAGATTGTTAGGTCATAAATGCCTCCTTATTTGACACCCTAGTTTTCTTTTCCACAGTACAAATCTTTTAAAAAACTTGGCATATGGCGAGTTTGTAATGGCATCTAATAAAGGAATGTTTCAACACTTTGTTTGAACAACTCATAATTCGGGTGTGATTCACTTTCTTTTGGGGGTTCTCAGCCTGAGGGTGTGGAGTAGAGAGGGACACTCCGGGAAGCCTCGTCTTTTTAGCTCTATAATACCCATCCACCCTAAGAACATAGAGCTGTGATACCCTCTTCATCCCAGTTCATTTTTCAAATCTTGTATCGATTCCTTACAAGTTGAATGGTTTCAATTCACTTTCACCAAAAGGTGACAAACCTTCGATGTTGATTTTCTGGACCCAGACTCGATATATTCAGTGTGGGGTTTGGATGGTTTGATAAGGGGTTCCTTCTTGTGAAAATTTCCCATATAGAGGTTAAAGCAGGCTGGTTGGGATCTCACATCCATTGAGGCAGTTGAAGTCGGTGTTATGTGTTTGGATTATTGGGTCTAGACGAACTGTGTTACAGTATCCTCAAACTTCTCTTATCTTAGAGGTTGATAAGGCTATGGGTTTAGATTCCCTTAAGCTGAGGATGGAAACCTTGGTTGGGTTCACGAAGTCAGCCCGAGGACCTTGATTTTTGGAACGGAGAACGATTTGAAAAGCCTTGGTTTGGGTAGTTACGGGGCCCCTTAGTTTGTTTAAGCGGAGATTCTTAGACTCCTCATTCTGACTGATGAGTGCCACCCGGCACTGATTCTCTGACCGGAGTATGCGGAAAGTGGCTTCCATTGATGATTAAAACGTGGCTTTACTCTGGCCCAGTTGCTCCTTGACTTGAGGAAGTTGAGGCGAGTTAATAGTTGAGGTGGTCGGTCTATATAGGCGATGCATGGCTCCTCCTTTCGAGATCTCTCCTCAAACACAGGTGCCAGGCTTTGCAGTTATCTCTCATTCACCTTTTTCAATTCTAACAGCCTCCAACGCCGTTAATTGTTTCTTTTCTTTCGGTCATCATTCTCTTTTGCGTAGTTCTCCCCACAGCCAGTGTATACGCACTTTAACGGTATCTAAGGAGTGTTAGTCTGATTCAGGCATTTCGCGATGAAAAAATTAGATTGCCTCCTGGCACTTTCTCCTGAACTCTCCTTTATCAATTCGGATCATATTGTTTTATTATTCAAAAGGCAGTCCATAGTAGAAAACCTTTAAATTTATCAACAATCCAAACCATGATGAAGGGGATAGCATGGAGGAGGTCCTTGTATCTTTCCCATACCACAGCAAAGGTTCTGTTTTGAAAAAGTTTGGATTAGCAGTGGTGCATTAGTACGTGCGGGAAGGGAAAAAGGTATTAAAATTCTGTTCACATATCTCAGTAAAGATTGGAATTGGCGCTGGCCAAAATGATATATTTTATTGCCTTCAGAAGGCTCGAGAATAACACCATATAGAAATTACTCTTAGAGGCAATCCGGTGAAAGGAAGCTGCGCAAACATCTCAAATCTCGTAGATGAGTAAGAGGGTTCTCATAATCGACCCTTATTCCCCGGGAGGCGATCATCTCAGGCTTCATGAGGTGGTTAGCTCTTGAGTGGCGATCATGAGTTTGTTGTGGTTCTTTGGTTGCGAATCTCTCCATAGTTCTTTCACATTAGGTAAGTGGGGGGCCGATATTGGTTTCTTTAAAAACTAGCATTTCCCCCTCATATGCTTCAGGTTTTCGGTGAGTGCCCACACCATCTCATGTGGGAGGTTCTTGCAGAGTCTTTATGATTGACGGGTAACCCTTGGAGCATTTGGTTAAAAAAGAGTTTCTTTGACTCCGGGGATGGTCCATTTGAGGTCAGTAGTTCTCTTGGCTCAATTCTTACTATAGACTCTTGTTTAAAGTATAATTCTTAAAATTAACATTTGCTCGTTCAAACCAACCATTATACCAATCCATCTACTAGACAGATATCCGTAGATTCTTCAGCTTGAATTAAAAAAGAAAGACAGAACCTCTTAGGATTTACAATAATTGCAATTACCTCTAACTCTCTTTGAATCAACTAGATTACCATACTCCAAACGGCTTAAAAATGCTTCATACGTTTATTATACTGTTATTCCCAATGTTAGAACTAAAGTAGTGAGCATTATAATCTTAAGGTCCTGTAGTCATTTCCATGAGGTGGTTTCCTAGGTGATCCTTAGGGATTATTCTCCAAAGAATGTGCGTTTAAAAGTAAACTCTAGGGGTTGTGATTGATTGATTAATTAACCTATTAAGTTAACTGTTTTAAAGTAAAAAGGTGAATGATAGGGTTCTTAGATTTCCCTCATGTCGATCGAATATTTACTCTGTTTGCAATCTCATCTAGGAATTATTGATGGATAGTCTTAATGGAAAGATTTTACATTAAAAGCTCTTAAAGCGAAGAAACTGATTGAAGCGTAATAACACTTATTTCAACAGTTTATGGACTCTAAAAGCTTTATTCAGATCAACATGGCATGTCTGAGGTCTAGTTCACATTTATAAGTACAAACTAAGGTTTTATAAGATGTGCCAAGTGCACTTGGCATCGTCTGATCCCATTCAGTCTGAGGAATTAAAGGTTCACAGGCTTCTCAATAATGGCTACCATCTGACATAATGATCTGCATTTGTTTCTGGACCAAGAACCCTACAAAAAAAGTGTACAGTGAAAAGCACAAACACCAATGGCAATCAAAGGCACTGTTCTTACCTGAAAATAGAGGGAAAGGCAAAAAACCATGAGGCTGGGGGTGTGTGCTACACAAATCTGATCTCGTGGTTGCCTTTTATGCTGTTCAACACTAGGGACTAGCAGTATTAACTCAGGTTAGAAGTGATTAATTTCACCATCAAGTGTTGTTTTAAACCTTGTTTTATTACGGGTTTTGACACTTGTGTGCTAATCAACTTAAATAACCCGATTAATTACACTAAGGTCCACATTATACTGTTGATCATATTTTGTGTGATCTTTTGTAGTTTTATATAATTACCATATTCTTCCCCATGTCGATTCATCGATGGGCAGAGCCGGGCTTCGAAGTGCATATGTACAAATAAGAAAGCCAGTCATTTAATCGACGAGGAAAATGGCCGAGTTTGCGGTGTTGCGAAAGAATTCGCCAACTACTAATTTATGAGTTGCCTTGTATCTTTATTAGTGTGCTTTTTGACCGCATTTTGTGACTTGCCAAAAATATGGCATGTAATTTTTGTTATTATACTTTATAATTTAGCGACTCGGCCTTCTCGCTCGGTCGAAGCTCATATAACAGTAGTTTTAGTGTCAATAAAATTTGGCCAGCAGCTTTGACTTTCCCGCATGTGCAATTTTCTTTCACTTTCTCACTTATTTTCTCACACCGCCCCCAAACACGCCCCAGGATAATGGCTCAAGGGATGCCGCTAAAGCCTCCTCACCATTGAAAGAGAGGCCCACTAGGCTGGGTTTGAGGTAATACTTGTCCCTATTACTGACATGCATGTATATATTTATCATTTGCATCTGATAGGTTTAAATCTTTATGTTATTTTTACTAATTAATAGTGTAACCATTCAAGGCTGATGGATACTTATTGTAGATCTGATGTCGAATTGGTACCCATTTTATTAGCTCTGAGGTTAGATCGTGAGGATCGTTCTAACCTTTGAAACATTGTGGGTAATAAATGATGTATAATAGGAAAACTTTATAGTTAGTTTTCATATTAAACCTAGATCGGCTGAAGCGTTCTCAGGCGCCTCCTACTTGGAGAAAAGACCCGGACCTTCTGATTACCTTAAAACCCTAAGCCCGGTGATGAAACTTCAAAGTTCTTTTGCACTTTGTTCTCTCTGATTACGGGTTTCGGCCCATAGCCTCCACTGTTTTTGAAACCCCAAATCAATTAGAAACCACCATCCTCAAATCAACTGTGACTCATTGCTTGTGAAGCTATGGAAATTCTGATATCAGCCCCAATAATCTGATAACTTTACTGACAATAAATCTGAAGTGCAAATTTTGTTGGTCAAATCACACCTCTGCAGCCACGAATCATTTCTTTCTAGATTTATTTTCTTTCTTTTAGGATTAGACGGTGATCAGGCGATTCAGAACTAGTTTGATTGTAATCGATGCTTTATTTTTGGACTTTGTAATCTGGAAAAAAAAAAAATTTGGGAATTTGTTTCATATTTGATGTCAAAGGTATAATCGTTATTTGATCAATAGTCAGTATCATCTGATGATCCATATATGGAAGGCTAAGCTCATAAGGAAGAGGATTTATTGTTTTGATTATTATTTGTAGTATTTTACTGTTGTTTTCGGAATGAAAAAATACAGGATTGTTCAATTGTTATTCTATTACAATGAGCTGTGAATAATCTCAGTGTTCTAAAAAAATTGCATTTTATTTACTTTCAGTTCTAGGATCTCTAGTGACACACAAGATATGACGACTCAGAAGTAAGAAACAATGCAAGAATATTATTTTAATCTTTATTGAACTATTGTTTCTAAAGATCTTTGACATCATTAGTGAATATCTAACCTCTGACTTAAAAATTTACCCTCTTAGGGTGATGCAGTGTGCGAAGAATAAGATCACCCTTCACGGTTATTAGAATTTCATGGTCAGGTGAACCATTTAATCATGTTGGCTAAGGTGTCGAGGAAGGAACCATTACCAGTTAGATTGGTAGCTGAGGTACCAATTATATTTGGGAGAGGGCTTGCCAATGTCTATCAACAAGTTGAATTTCCGGTCCACAGGGTAAGTAAAGAAGTGAGGAAAAAACGGTCAAATCTTAAAGGATGGAAATCCATATAAGTAGCTTTTAAACGTGACTGGTTTGGGAGATAAGTCATCTGAGAGTGAAGATTGCGTGTGGAGCAACTGTCTTATACTACTGGCTCTTGAATGATCGATTCATGTCCATGTTTATGGAATTTGAGAACTTTACTAAATTGATAAATCAAAACACGATTTCTTTCATTATTAGATCAATTGAACTCTCTAATCTTTTTGGTTTATAATTTCTTATTTTTCATTCATTTTTATTTTAAAAAAGTTAAATCTATCTTTGGAAAATAGGTTTCCATAGTAGGGATCTTGAATATTAGGGTAGTTGATCTTTGGAATTTTCTAATCAATCCTATGGAGCAATATCTGTTCAAAAAAATCCACTTTTATTACTTGTGACCTGTACATATGAGACCTTCAGCCAATAATTTAGTTGAAAATTATTACATTATGATAGAAAACAATTTATTAGCCCATAGCCTTTATATCTTTTGGTCTATAAATCAAGTTTTTTGTGCCATTGCCGAGGATTAGACAATAGTCTCTGGTAGCTTTGTCAAGAGTTTGTTCAGTATAGTGTTTGTCCTTTTTTATATAGACTAAAGCCCCTGGGACTGCCTCAAATGTAAAGGCTTTGTTTCTCTTGCATCCATATACTTTGAATAAGTTGCTTCTTCATCATTTTTACTGAAAGTTCATGGGTTAAAACTAAGGGTTTGTCATGGCCACTCTGAGAGTTACTGAGGTCCTCTGATAGTAAGAAAATGAGATGTGAAGTCAAATTATCATTCTGATTAGTGGGTAAAGATCCTTCTTAGCTACTAAATTCTTATTTGGATAAAGCTCAATCATTCATCTAAAATAAGATTCTACAGATATATCTCTTTGTTTCATATTCATGAGTGTCAATATTAAAAATAAATTCTCTTCAATCTTGGGTGGTCAGTTTCTGCGAAAGCAAAAAACTATAGGTGATTACAGTAAACGATCCAAGTTCCTACACTTTAATACATTACTCACATTACAGTATGGATCTGGTTTGTCTGAATTTCCCTAATTTTAAATTGGATTTCTCATTCTTGGTTGGATACCCTTGCTTCTTTCGAATAGAATCAAATCTTCTATGTGTTCTTCTGAAATCAGGCATTTTCTTTCTTAACCATCACCGACTACCCGTGATAGCCATGAATCTTTTGCAGCTCATCAGATTTTGCAAAGTTCCCATATAAAGGTGGCTCAGCCTCGAATCTATTAGATTGTCCTTCCCATGATTAGATCTCGACTAACCGCAGGGGTTAAGAACTTGCCTTTAGATTAAGTGAACTCGGTCATTTATATTATGTCTCCCCTCCTTCAATTATGAGGCGGTGGGATTATCAAAATGAACTCTCACTTTAATGGAGTTCATGTCAATGGTAGTCTAACATACCGGAAAAGAATGCTCGGCTCTGGGGAATCTCAGTCTCTGTCAATCACATGAAGGCATCCTGAATATAAGAGCAGATCACATTATCTTGTGTTGGTACTACTATTTGAGACTTATCAATTCAACGACCTGGAAATAAATCATCAAGGCAAATAAGTTCTCAAATTTATAGGAAAAATTTGTAACTAATGTAGTGAATCAGTGATGCATTTCAGGTCTCATTCTTGAATTAAAGAAATAGATGCAGATCACTGATAACTGTAATTACAATAAGCGAGAAAAATGAATTCAGAAATTTGTCGATTCATAAATTTTAAACGTATTTTAAAAGAAATATATCAATAAAACTAAGCTCCACTCGTTTACTTGCAGGTTGTGATTCCAAATCCAGAAAAGAAATAAGCTAAAAATAAAAATCTACTCCTTCTCTGCCCAGGTTCCTCTCTTTCCTTACAGAGTGTGATCATGAAGCTACGCTACTATTCCTAACATTGTCTATTATAATCAAAGAATTGGAATTTAGATCCAAGCTCAGGTAGAATCCTAAAAAGCCAGTTTCTTGTTCTATATCATGACCTCGGAGTTGATGTCGCGGCCGCCGTTCACTTGATTGCTCATGTTCGGTCTGACCTTGTTTAGCCACATTCTGACTGGTTCTTCTTGTTAGCGGATTCGTAGTCGCGGCATCATTTATGGTGCGACCTTGATAACTGGTGTTATAAAAGTTGGTGCCGCGCGACCAGTTTCACGTCGCTGACATATTTGTCACTATCTTCTTAAAGCCACGAGTCACAGCCTCGATTCACGAGTCGGGACTCTTTTCATGTTGTCTGCATAATCCACGACTTGGTTTTAAAGTAACCACACTTGTTCTTTATTTCTTACCGTACTTTGGTGACTTTGTTTTGGTGACCTTGTTAGTCAGTCTGCCTTCACTGAAGTTTCAGAATTTTAGTCGCGACTTCAAGGTGATCATCGCGTACCTCTTTCTCGTGTTGTTTCTCATCTTAAAATTGCCCAGCCTCAGTTACTGTTCCCTTTCTGCGATTTCTCTTTAAACCTCACATTCCGGTTTAGGCCACCGTTGCCCTGTGGCGACCATATTCTTTCTTGTTCGGGTGGCAGCAAAATTCTCTTTACTCAAAGTGATTCGACCTTGATTTCTTCTGTCTTCTTCGAATTATGTGATTGATGTTAACGACCTTATTTGTGGTGCTTAACTGTAAGTAATTGCCCAACTTCAATCTTCTATTGAGACTTGATTTTGTTGTCTTATGACCTCAGCGGTGTATTAGACTTCAAATGACTCCTTTTGTTTAAAAACTAGTTGCAACTAACGCTACGAAGACTTCTTTTGTGGCTTTATTGGCTGATCCATTGTGATCAAAGTGATGTCGACCTGAAATATATTCAGTGGCATCGTGACGCCAATTAAATGGTCTTCGCGACCTCTTTCATTATTTATAATTTGTTAAGTGTGGCTTAATCTTCAAGTCTGACTTAACACTCTGATCTTCTATTTCTTCCCCAAGCGATCTTGGTGATGCCATTGACTTGAAATGATGGCTTAAGCCTCCTGTCGCGACTCCAACTGATTCACGACTTAATTACCTTGGATGGTCTCTTACGGTTTTTGCTAAGTTTTTGTTTACTGTTGTATTTTCTGCAAAAATTAAATTTGGTAAATATCCACATTATGAATCAAACATTTATGCGGTAATATGCCTCGGAAAAATAAATTCAAAATCATATGAGTTTGGACTATCTCAAAAAAAGGTCTAATCAGTTTTTGGCCCCATCGATTTGCGATAAGTTCTTGGTAGCGATTAACTGCAGAATGATTTGCTCTATCACCCATCTGTTATTATCTCATTGGTCTATGTGTTGACATAGTTGTACTATGTTATTTCTTCTTTGTAGCACATCATAATCTTCATTTGGCATTCACTGATTATTTGACATAACTACTGGTGTGCCAACATAAACCTTGTGAGCTTCCTCTTGCAATGTAGTGTGGCATAATTTCAAATAAGGCATTCCCTCACTTTCTTACCTTGTGGTCTCCGTAGAAGTTTGTCCAGCCACCAAAAACTATGTAAATGAAATAGTTCACTTGTAACTGGCTTTGCATCATGTCACCCAGCCTTACAATTTCATCTCACAACATTGTTCATTGATCAACCAGAGTGATTCCATCTTTTCTTTGTCTTAGCAGATTAGTATTTGAATATTACGTGCCTTACCTTCATACTTGCGTTGTGTTTTGACGTTTATCTTGGAATGTCGCGACTATTTAATCTGGAATCCTTTTGTCGGCTTTCCGGCATTCTTACAGGTGTGTGACATGAACAACGAAATCATGTTATTCACTTTCAATTGTTTCCTTTGAGATGTTTAGTTGTTGACCATTTAACGATTGCGTATGGAGTTTTATTGGCGACAATAAAAACTATCTTGCAACAAGGTTCTTTGTAGCTTTATTTGTGCGTTATAGATGAATGTGTGACATCATTCAACCATATGCCTGAGTATTATCGTGACAGCTGACCTTTGACTGCGAATATCACTTCTACTTGACCGGTACTACTTTTAACTTTGCTTTTACATTGCTTTTCTCTAAGTTCTCTGAAACACAATTTGGTGCAAACTCCATGTTTGGCATTATTATGGACCATAATACTAAAAATGTTCGCTAGAAAATGGGCTTAAATTAGTTGTTTAGACTCGTGACTCTCCAACTTAAAGTTTTGGCGATCTAAACAAAAGCTGTTTGTCCTCAATTGATAAGTCAAAAAATAATTTTAAGGACATTTTTTTCTTTTTATCCTCTTTTCATGATTAAATGTCAATTAATCATTTCATTTCAACAGGCATTATTTCCAAAATCTATGATTTTAATAGTTCACCTCATCAAACAAATAATTCATAAGATGACAGTACGAAACTTGAAACCTACTTTATCAGTGATGTGTTTGTCTTTCCTTTATAACAAATTGCAAGTTAAATGAAACGCTTATAGAATACTAATTAAAGAATGAGTCATCAAGTGACTTCAGATCATAAAACACTGGTCGCCACTCTCTACTAATTGACACATCACCTTGGGATCAAATAGGTCTTACCTAGGCTTGTAATATGTATTATGGTGGCTGGGTGATAATTGGACATTTAAAACTCAGAAGTTTATAGCCCCATACATTTTAGCATTTTCCTGTTCATCCCCATATTTTATACAAAATGACCTTTAAACCACCCTAACTTGGTGGTGCCTTTACACATTTTCTTTACTGTGAATTTTTCTTTTCCTTCTTGTTTTCAGTATGCTCCAAACTATTTTCTTTTTCATTTTTATTATAAAGTTTTTAAATGGTGCAATATTTTTCACATCGCTCTACCACCCTTAGCAAGCTTTGGGCTAGTAACTCATACGGTTGTTCATTAAGGTACTGAGTCTGGTCCCTAGAACTTAATGGCTTGAGGGAGGAGAGAGAAATACAAAGGAAAACACATTACCATGTCATTATTACAGGCTTCTGTTTACATTTATGGACCTCCTTTAGTACATCTTGACTGATTATATTCTTATCCTTCTAAAAATCTACAACTTATCTCTTGAGTCATTTTCTACTGCATTACGGCTGCCAGTTTATGGCGAAAGAAGGTTCTATCAAAATAGATTTGAGCTTTGTTAAAGTTTATTTTAGTTTAGATAATTAAATTATTGGCTCAAACAGGTACTAAGGTGTGTACATATATAGTAGGTATGCATATCAAGAGATGACTTTGAAGGCTCAAAGCTGTTCTAAAGTTGGCCTAAATCATTTCTTGTTGGTTTATGATGTATGGACTGTGTGAATAATAATACTAACAGGTTCTAGGACCCTTTGGGGACTAAGTCATGATGAATCCGATAGAGTTCTAACCAAACTAAGTGGTTTTTCAATTTTAAATGACCAATGTTATAATTTTGGTCATCTTAAATTCATCTTG
Source organism: Tetrastigma voinierianum (assembly GCA_016808115.1). Classification (NCBI taxonomy): domain Eukaryota; kingdom Viridiplantae; phylum Streptophyta; class Magnoliopsida; order Vitales; family Vitaceae; genus Tetrastigma; species Tetrastigma voinierianum. The sequence continues at coordinate 3,899,410 of JAEQBH010000911.1, read as the reverse complement.
TTCAAACAAAGCTGAATAATCGAGCAATGGGTAATTCTTATTTCAAGTTCTCAGTTTCTTCTTTGTCATTGATAGACTTCTATAATCCCTTAAAGCTCTGTTTGCCAGCTAATATAGGATTTTCTTATTAAAAACACTAAAGCCCAGGTGTGATTGTTGAACTAATTTGAAAAATAATAAATATACAAGCACCGACATACATCATCCGAAATAATAAATTAAAGGCAGAAAACTCCTTGGATGATCCATACGCTCATTGGTTGGGTTGGGTTTGGTTCTTTATGTGACACTTTCAGCAAAATTTAGCTTAATATCACAAGCAACCAGAAAGCAATAGAAATAATTTTAAAAGTAAATACTCTTTTAACTTGGCGAAAATATTCATTCATTGGATAAAAATCTTCATTTTAGCAGGTTGCCTCATGAAGGTATCCATTTTAGAGTCGATATGGAGCTCATTGATCACGAGGCTTTAGCTGACATAATCTATTTGTGTTGCTAACTATTATTCATCTCGTCACAAGCGGGGATGGAGCTCATCCACATCCCATTAATGGGTTTGGCTCCAACTCAACACACGATGGGAAGGATTTGGTATTTAGTTGAAGATTCCTTCGAAGGATTTCCTGCCCGAAGGATGTCGGTCTTGCTCCTTTAAATGTAGTGAACTTTACTCTGATAACATTCTTCTTCCTTTCTTATTGATGTTGGCATATACTTTGGTGGATATTGAATTTACTTTCCTTATCAACTAAGTAAGATTCTTTTATTTGCCTTGTCAATCCATGCTCATTCGGACATTGGAAGGGTTTCTCTGTATACATCTCTTCATTTGTCTCTTCCTTGCTGAGCTCTTCAGTTTATGGAAATTAAACTTGTCAATCACTTATATCTGAGTTTCAATATTCTCCCAGTAGTCTTGCTCTTCATCTGCCTCTTCCAGCTGTTTTATACTCTCATTAGCATATTCTATTCTTTTCTCTTCAACTAAAGATTACAGGATTCCTCCTTTAATTACAAAGCATGCGATCAATTCTCGTTGTCCAGCCTTCCTCATTCCATAAGGCATAATCCGACTCTTCTTTCCCAAGAGGCTGCTGGGTTGTTACGTCTGTGTCACCCCAGAGCTTTCTTGACCGGCTGGGCAACTGTTTGCTCACGAAAAGGAAATCCTCGTTTATTCTCCAATTAAATGTGGTATTACTCCAGTGTGGTTGAAGCGGGGTACTCTTTGTCGAGGAGTTGTGTGAGAGGCATCTGTCTTTCTCAAAATGCATATGGTGCCCCTCCATCAATTCTTGCTATTTCTGCTTTTCTTATAAAAACTAAAGTAAGCAAAATCCATAAAAAAGCAAACCAAATATCAGTCAAATAAAGAAAATTAGTACTCCATTAAACGGCTCCCTTTTTGTTGGAATAACAGTCTAGGAACTTTCAGTTCGATCCAGCAAAGCGCTATGCTTATGACCGATTTTCATATGCTTTTGTTTCGTTTCACGAAATACCATTCATGATTACTACCACTTCAATTTGTCCTTTGTTTTGAATTTCTACTCTTTGGTTCTCTGTGTGTGGAATATGATTAAATCTGGATTAGTCAAATGAATTGCTATAGATTATAGGTCGTACCAAGTAATAAAATTGGACTCCAAGAGTCAAGATATTCGTGCCACGGTTGATAATCTATATCAACTACCTTGCTACTGAAAGTCCTAAACTATGGAAAGCTTGATTCACCAAAATAGAAACTAACAAAAATTGAAATAACAAAATCTAAAGTGTAATAAAAATCTCCATGAAATAACAGTTTTTACTAGAGATATAATACAATGGAATGATCCAATTTTCTATTAAAATGGTTTAAATGATTCTTAAGCAGTTTTGCCTTGGGTTGAATCACGAACTTGTTGAAGCGAGGTAGTATAGCGTAGACACCTCTGACCACTATACATTTCACTGGCTGAAGGCAAATTCTCAGGCCAGGTCAAAGGGTCGCGGCTACTACCCAAGTTAGATACATTGCACCAAATCCTAGTTGATTATCACAAACCGATCGTCTCAGCCATTTTTCGGCCCAGTGCGCTTTACCAGGGATAACTGAGCCTCATCAAAACGGTGGTACTCAATCGCGTTTCGATCATAATTCTCTCTCCTTGATTAGAATCTTAACTAACATGGGATCAAGATTATTCACATTTGGATGACACCTAAAATTAAATGATAAATCACTAATTTGGTTTCTTTGTCTTGGCAAAGACATGCTGATACTTAGAGGGCAACGAGTGAAAGTTTGAACGTCACCTAATGATTTATTAGAGTGATCATTAGAGTTTTAATTAGTTCTAAAATATGTCAATTATACATACCTCAAGTTAATGCTCATGTGCTCTGAGTCACCCATCTGCAGCTAATAAATAGGAGGGACATCACATGGAAATCAGACTCGAGATACATTTCTATTGTGAACATAATTTTGCGTATAGAATGGTTCACTATGTGAGACATATACCAATTAAATCAAATCCAGTTTTTAAAGCCCAAGCAGCATTTAAATACTACCAAAATCCCATAACTGGGACATGATTCTATCTAACAGACTATATCAGCTATATCTTATTCTGACGGAAGCAAGAAGCTAGTTGATTAGACAAGTCATTGTTGTAAATAGAGTGGAAAAAGTTCTAGAAAAAATTTTGAGGAAAACCTTGAAGTTCATACATAATGGAGACTAAATATTCGTACAGTTTTGCTCAAGATTGCAAATCAACTCCATTTATTCGGATCGAAGAAAGTTAGAAATGCAGAAATAAAAATCATCATTAAAACTCGTGATGTCTAATTCGTGGCTCCTCAGTGGTTCTGCGGTTCAACTTCCCACGTCTTCCTTTATCATCTTTTCCACGCCTGTTTTCTGTTTATGGCTCCAGCATCTTGGGCTGATTCAAGCTGATATAGGTAACTGGGTTTAGGTGTAGCTACTGATAAGTGTCTTTATAAATCGTTGTGTCCATGTCACCTTATGATTATCTTTGGCTTAAAACTGTGGCTTTGTCTCAACATTTTTATATATTTTAAATTTTCTACCTCTTTTTTTTTTTATAACCTTGGCGACATTTCTTGATCTATCTCTAAACATAGTTCACACCTTTTGGGTATTACATTCCTTTCTTCTCTTTGTCATGATATTTAATTTTAGCAGTCTTTGGAGTTAGTTATTGTTCAGATATAGCTTTCGATGTCGACATAATATTGTGTTCCCTCTGATGATCAGTGAGCATAAAGTTCAATGGCTGCAGCATTCCTCCTACCTTACTGCAGTGGTCTCATGAGACTTTGTCATTGCTCTCAAAACTATGTCCTTATTAAAGTTCCCACCTACTGGCTAGCTTTTGCATCATATGCGACCTTACAATTTCCATTTAATCTCGACATTTGTTCATTCAGTATTCAATTATTTACTCTTTTACTATTTAATGTACTTAATTATTTGAATATTAGCGATAATATACATGTACTTGCATTTATGTAGTGACCCTAATCGCAATTTAGCGACAAGCTTTCCATCATTCTTCACGATTATGTCATAGCTTGAGGCGAAATGTCAGGCATTCTTTCAGCTGTTACTTTGAGATGTTTCAATTGTTGTGACCTTTTGCGCTGGTTGCGCCCGGAGCTTTAATGGTGATAATAAAAAAACAATGTCGCGACCGAGGATTCCACTGCCTTTGGCTTGTTTTTGTATGTGAACCATGAATGAATGTGACAATTCGTTGCAACTATGTACAGTGTTGTGAGCCTTCTCTTGATATATTCTGTGATCTTGCCTTGACTAAATTTTATTATTTTTCTTTACTTTCTGGCTATTTTTCTCTAAAGTCTGCAAAAACTAAATTTAGGTAGACTCCTCAATCTGACATTATTTGGTAGGACGTAAACGCTTAAGAAATGTTTTCATAAAAATGGGCCCAAACAAAGTGGTTTTGACTCATTAACATAAATGACATCTAAAAATTTGAATATTTCTTTGCAAAGGAACTTGTCTAAGAAACATTTCATAAGGTGTTTCTTTAACAAGCTTAAATGGAGTTAAATGTGATATCATCATAGGTGTGGAAATGCCAATTTATGTTCCTCTTACCGGCCTAGGGTGGCCCAGAGCCACACTTGTGGGTATGTTGAAATCTGGTCGCTCATTGAGTGCATTTCTCGACAATATTGACTTTGTTGGTTCTAGCTTTGTTTTATCCTAAATCTAAAGAAAATTCCCCAAAAAAAAAAATTGGGTTTGAAGTGCATATTTGATTAAAAAGGTGACTTAATAATTAAAGATTTTTGGGCCTTGGTTTTGCAATCCAACACACAATGTTAATGAGGAGTATTTGGGTTCGGTGAATGAATAGTGAAACAACTGTCAAACTCCACCACCCACCCTAAGGTGATCCTTTTATTTGATTTTGGTAAAGTACAGTGGGATTGCTGATAGATTTGTTAACCTATGAGGATGCCTTGTGAGATTTTCAACTGAGCTCTTTGGGACTCAGATGAAACAATGGAGTGCTGTTTATCTTAGAATAAGTTAGTTCAACAATTTATTGACCTCACCTATTGGAATAGCCAGAATATCAAGAAAAAAGTTGCTAGATTGAAAGAACTCATCTAAGATGGTTTGGGGATCCTAAATATGTGGTCAAATACTCTTGGTGATCTGACCATTAAGCTCCCACATTTGAAGGCATTCAAATGAAACACTGCACCTTTGTGTTTTGCTCCGTTTGCCTTTAGTATCACTGGTGGGAGGCTTGGATCCGTAGACCTTGAGATTGGAGGGTCACCTTTCGCTCATGGTAGTGTTTATGCATCCATAGTATTGTGAAAGACCTTTATGAAGCCTTAGACAAAATGAAAGTGATTTTATTGAAAGTTTGAAGAACAATGTCTAACAATGGATTCCAATAGAAAGATAAACAAGTAACTTAGTTTTGATCATTTTCTTTATGAATAAAGGATGAGATTACATCTTGGGCCTTTGGGTGAGGTTGTGATCCCCGACCTTTCACGCTAAAAAAATAAGTTTAAGGGATCATAATAAATAAAAAATGTGTTCTTAATAGAGCGAACCTTCATGACATTTTAGTTCTTTACCAGGTGAAGCGAATGAGCAAGAAAGTAAGACTGGGTTTGAAATCTTTCGATGAACCATTTTGACTTTGCCTCAAGAAATTTGACAAAATCATTTCCATGACCTTATCTAGTGGTCCAAATCATAGCTGACTTATTATTCAATTTCTTAAAGCTTGAACTTCAGACTAGGATCTGAGATGATCATAATCTTCACCCTCGTGCTCTGAGGCAAAAGTACCTAAAGTCACTGCTCAGCACACCTGAACTGAAAGGCATTAGTTATGAGCAAAGATCAAAATAACCAATTAAAACCACGGATATATTTGGTAATTTGGATTTTCACGGAAATATCGGAAATATAAAATATCGGGTGGAAATATCGGTGGATGTTTTGCAATATAGGTTATTAAATTTTCATATTTTAATTATAGATTATGAAATAGAGTTGTTATACCAATTAAAATTGGAAATTAAATCAAATGATTAGTAATTATTAAATTAAATGTGTTATCTTTAATATATTATTGAATATTATTATATTTAAAGAGACATTATTTATTTGTTTTTTTGTTATTATTATAAAATATTATGTAGATATGGATTCAAATATTATATAATATAATTTTAAATTTTAAATAATATTATTTTTGTTTCTTTTAACTTTCAATTGACTATTTGATTTAAAAAAGATTATAAAGTTATAATGTAAATAAAATAAAATAAATATTATAAAGGGATTGAACAAATAAATAGCAGAGAATATAAAAGTTTACTATGTATAATGAGTCTGATAATGGCTTTGGTAGTTAGGTATGCCCACTTCCGGCCATTTGGGTGAGTTCGAATCCTTAAGCAATTTTTCCATATTTTTTGGAGCCAGAAAAATCCAAAATTGGGAGAAAAATCGGTTTGGAGAAAATATCGGTTTTCCCAAAATCATGATTTTTCGATTTTTACTTCGATTTTCCTTCCACAAAATGGGTTTCATTAATAAGCAGATTTTCAAAAATATTAAGAAAAATTTTAAGTCCTTGGTTATGAGTTGAAGACTTTGACAATACTACAGTTAAGTATAAGACAGCACAAAAGGTTTTATGCGCCCAAAAATACCCCTATAATTTTATAATAAAATTTATTATCTCTTCAGAGTGTAATTGGGCTGACTTAGGTATTTCTGGGAATTGTTTAGATAGATATTAGTTAGTAATTGAATCGAAATAGCCAGTAAAATATCAGGAGGTACCATTAAAATGGATAAAGTTAGATTGTGAAATGGTTTATATCTAAGTGAAATTAGGAAATAAGTAATTGGGAAAATATTGGAGACTTAAATGAGGAATTAAGCTAGAAATGGAAGGGACCTAAATAAAGAAGTAAAGAAAAATCAAGAAAAGGCATATGGCATAAGGGAGAGCTTCCTCCTTTTTAAATAAGTTAAGTGATCATAAGAAAAGGAAAACAGGAAAAGGAGAGTTGAAGGCTCACACTTCTCTCGATTCCAAACAGTAGTTCCTAGGGTCTAAGCGAAGCAAGAGAAAAGTCTTCCTATAGGTAATGAGAAATTTGCAAATAAAGAAGCCAAGGAATCGGGAGGTTTAGAATGAAACTCTGAGTAGGGTCTTCTCCTACTTTGGATTTATTTTCTACCTTAGGGTTAGTGTGTTTGGTTATCTCTTGCCTTAGGGAATGTTTTGGTTTGTATTTTAACCAATGGGCTCCATTAAATGGTAGTGCATTGGGACATGATGATTTTGGGTAAAAATGCAAAAGTACCAGTGCAGTAAATCCTTGTATTACCAGCCACAGCAGGTCTGTTTGAGTTTGGGTTTAATTCGATTTGGGCCTCTGTAGGCCAAGTTATGGTGCAGGGTTAACTCATTTCGGCGGGTCAAGTCGGTTCTACCGGTTCAAGTCATTACTTGGACCTTAGAGCTGATTTTTAGGTGCTAAAGTAGAGAAATTTGGTATTGGGTCCCTTCTAGTAAAATTTTATCCTCATCTATTGAACTTGATGTTGACTTTTGAATTTCTCAATTGGTTCTGACAAGACTAAAATTCTGGTCCTTTTACTGAATCCTTGTGAAGTGTTGACCTCATCCTGTGAGTCGACGGAGACTTATCAGTGATTATTATATCATCTGTAGAGTTCAAAGGCCTCATCTGAGGTCATCATGCCTCATCCTGTGAGGAAATTGACCCATACCTCATCTGTGGGGTGTGGACCTCATCTTTATAGAAAGTCAGTGAAATTGATAGACCTCATCTTGTAGAATCAAGCCTCATCATGTAGAGGTGCAGACCTCATCCCATGAGGTCCTTGAGTTAGCTGTGAGGTCATTGCAAAGTCGGCTCGGCCAAAGTCTTCGGGCTCAGTCGGTTCAGATCGACTCAGTTTGGGTGTGACTACGTGTGTGGCCTCCAGCGGGAAAGTCCTGCTCAGCCATTCTAGACTCAGTTCGGGTGTTCTTGGACTCTATGAAACCCATTGGTCAAGAATTCATTCATATGCCTGAGAGGATGGCAGATCATCAGACTAGTGTCAGACCGTTTACCGAGGTGGTCCCTTCGATCAGTTGGCTCTAAACTGTTGGGGTGGCAGCTAAATATGACCTCAAACTTGAAGGTCCATAAACTCAACCGTCGAAAGACTTGGGTTTCGGGTGTTTCTTAGACTCTGTGACCCAGTGAGTCAAAGATCCATCTATATAAACTTGTTGAATTAGACTCATATTGGCTCCAAAAATCGTCTCTTTTAAAATACTAAATCACGCCGAATGTGTTCTTTGGTTTTGAATCAAGGGCTAACGAGGAGAAAAAATATGGCTGAGTTGATTAAGTTGAGATCTTAAAGTGCAAAATTTTTAGGTTTGTTCCTCTGACTCTCTTCTGTGTTTCAGAGTTTTTGCATGTTTGTTACATATTTACATTCTGGTTTCGTGTTAGAAGTAGCATTTCTGAAATGCATAAGAAAAGCATATTGAATTGTTTCATGGTTGAAGAAATTGATTATATAAAATGTTTGCATAAATTACTTGGCTAGCCAAAGTGAACTATTTATACAAATATATTACCTGTTATCCTTTTTGCTATAAGGATTGACGTATAATAAGATCTTATAGTTTGAGTTATGATATGGGACGAGTTGTGAATTTACCCCAATGAGGTCAAATATCATGATCTTTAGATTTCTTGTGTGTGATGTCACTATAGTCGGCCCAGCTGGGACTGTCTGTAGTGTTATCAGTAGAATTCATTATAACCCGATTGACGGCCAGCGGGTATATGTTATAAGCGGATGTCAGCACCGACCCGGCGGGATGTCGTTATTTCCGTCTATCTAACCGAGTATACGGGTTAAATTCATTGAGAACATAACGATTGATTGGCATAACTGAATTGATTTGCTGTGGTCGGTTGCATAGCGAAATGATTTGATGAATTGATTAAACTAAGATTCGTTGAAACATAATTGAATTAATTTATGAAGTTGACGAAATAGTGATAAGTCGTATTTTTGGATGATCGATAGTTAACTGATTGTATATAAAACCTATGATGTCTGTGTTGTTCATTATGATCGTCATAGATTTGAAAGTTTGATTGTTCGATTATATTGATTTAACGAAGCGAGGAATGGTTACGTGACCTGCAATGCCGCGTGTTTGTGGGGTGCAGTGATAGATAAATGATCAGCGGACCCAGCGGTATAAAAGGCGTCAGTCGTAAAGATTTGAATTGGCTGCTAGACATGTACCATGTATTCCATCTTTCTTTCGGATATTGATATTTGTAAACAGTTTAGAACTCGACATCTATTTTTGTAAATGTTTTGAAGGCTTGGTGCCTTTATTGTACGTCTGTTTGTTCGATAAATGTTTGGGCGACCGTTTGCTGTCAGCCATAAGATATCGTTTGAGTGATTAGTGATTAATGGCATCCATTCGGTTGATCACTTCTAAGCAGATCAGGTTAATTTCGAGGGTATGCAGTTTTAATATCAGAAAGAATTAATAATCTTAAGCTCTGCCTTTTCTGTGGTTATCATCTGTATCTAACTATCAGACACATTCCCAAATTCGGTGGCAAGGTTACCAAGTCACGGTAATTACTGAACTTCAGCGCCGTTATGTGCGTTGTTTTAGCCACATCTTCATTTTTGGGGAGTCTGACATGAGGTTTCTCATATTATCCGTTCTCATAAATAATCTCTAAGGAAAGACTCGATTTTCTTATTTATCTGCCTTTTCCCAGCTCACTCCTTTTCGAAATATACCTACCATGGTTTTCGCGTCTTTACAAGATCTTTGCCATTTCTATTCTGATTCTATTGTAAAATATGAAACCTTTTATTTGAAAACACATTGTTGTATACAAGGAGTGGAATTATTTTGTCAAAATGGATATGATCTCAGTAAGAAAGACCTATCTTAGATTTAAAATAGAAATCTTATAACATGTTTTGCTAATAATGAAGTAGGGAGGACCTTAAAAAGTAATAAAATTCTTATAAAGGAATGGGATAAAATGTCATTTTGGTCTCAAAAACTCTGTGTGAGGAAGAAAGGAAGGAAGGAAAGAAAGAAAGGAAGGAAGAAGAAGGAGCAGGAAGGTAAAAAGACTTTGTATGATTCTAGTATGGAACTATGGTTTTTGTAATCATGTATTTTAGATTTGTAGTTTCTATGGTTTCCCAAACTTCAAGGTTTTAATTTAAATTCATCTTAACCCCCTAGAATTTAATGGAGGTTGGGTTGAACTTCAGTTTATCTAATGGATACCATGAATCCTTCCTATTTCTGGTTTGTAAAGATTTGTGAACTTTAGTATGAATCATGGATTCCATGGCTTAGGGTTTGGTTTAAGAAGTTCTAATACCATTAGTGAACATGGATAGAGGAATTCCCATGTGGTTTTTTGATGGGATGATGAAAGGTTGAAGAAAAGTTGGATCAATGCAAACTCTAATTAAACAATTATGCAAAGTGATGCGATCTTCACTGAGCAGAGGTGATCAGAGTGCCACCCTTCTGAAGACTGATAATTTTTTGGTACACGAAGCAAGTGTTTTGGTACTACTCACCAAGCCACTTTTGAATGCCGTGCAAATCCAGTGATGCACGGTACCACTGCTTCACTACCTTCAACTAATATTGCTTGTTGTTACCTAGCTGTTAGGCATGAGTATACAAGACCTTTTTAATAACGTGGTGCGGGGATCAATGCGAATGAAAGCCGTAGTGAAAATGCGCCCTTTACGCTGACGGCGTGAAGTGAAGATGGGAAAACAGTATCGCTGATAAGTTCTTGCAATTTGCTATAAATTAGCGAGGATGCTGGGCCGGATATTAAATGATGCGCCGCATACATTGCGATGGCGAAGACGCGTATAGTACTTTCGATCGCTATCTGGTGCGGCAACCTCTGCCGATGCTCTGACGCCCATTGCGTCGGCGACGCGTTGATGTAACTTTGCATCACGCTGTGGTGCTCGTTGTACGTTTACATGGGAGGCACATCTGGTGCTGGTGCCCGTTGGCTTGTCACGCTGGTCTTCGAAGCAGCCTGTTCGATGGCCCGGTAAGTTACGTTGGTCTTTAGCACTCGCTGCTGTTCTGACACCTTAGTCTTTCTCAATTGCCTTGGTGTATGACCATGTATGTCCTGCTCATTTCTTGATGATGATTTCAGGTAATCCAATGGTTAGCATATGATGGAGTCGAATAACGAGACCGGAGGAAGTAATCTCTTCAGTTCTGCGTTGAGATGTACCCCCTGGAATTTTCTTTTATTATGAAGTCTGGACTCTGCATTACTCACGCGATATGCGCACAAAGATATAATTAACTAAAGTGTACGCATAAGTATAGCTGTAACTCCCATGGAGTCGACAAGCATAAGTCTTTTATGCGAGTACCATTAGAGTATAAGTTTATTATAGATATGAAATTTTGATGTCTTGACATGCTGTTATATGCTTGTAGGATGTGACATTAGTGCATATGTATATATAAGACATATGTTTCCCACTAAAGGCATTAAATCTGCTTACGGGTTTTCAATCAGTGTAGGTATAAGAGGGCGTCGCAATCTTACGCATTGGGCCCAGCACATGTGAGTTCTATTAACTGGGTTCCAGTGCTCTGATTTATGGCATCTCTGACTTGTATAAGTATATATAAATGGACTCCATAACTTCTCTGTATGACCACCAATAAACTTTTCCATTCTGATGGTAGTTTTATTTTGTATTTTCTTTATATAAATATTTTAATCACGATTTATAAGACTTGAACTACTCAATGTCACGATAATGAGTCTGATCTGATTCACCCATCGTAGCCGTGAGGTTGAGGGCATGTTACACTATCACTAAAGAAAAAAAAAATTTTAGAGTTTGTTTCCTTCATTTATCATTCAAGCAAATAAGCCCATCAAAAACAATCATAAAAAATTGTAAAATATCTTCACCCTGGTTGGGTTATTGAGGTCCCACGAATCCTGATGAATCATTTGAAAAACATTGGATACTTTATTATCACTAGACACAAACTCTTCCCAACTTTGTTTTCACCGTATCAGCCCACCTTGATACTCTTATTAATTTCCCTATCAACAAGTAGGTAACAACTGAATTACTTTCTAAGATCATCGACACGATCTTGAAAATTAATTTGTACTTCTCCTCTTATACTTCCCTTAATGTTTCATGACACCATACCATGAAGAATGACAATGGTGTCCCTCATTTGCTCCACCACTTTTAATTAAATCTCATTCGGTCCTATAAAAAATTATTTATTAAACAAACTATGCAATTCGACTCCTCAATAAATAGTGATACTGAAATCAAGTTGCACATCAAATTTGGTACATATAACACATTATTCAATTTTAGACTAGCTAAATTTTAAGAACTTTCATAGTATTGCTCATCAGATTTTAAGGCTCCTTGTCATATGGTGGGGAATACATATCAATTATCTATGCCTTCTATCATACTTACTGATAGTCTTTTCCATGGGCTGAATTTGTTTTAGCGTTACTAGGCAGGACAGCTAAATGTCTCTGGATGGGCTCCTCATAAAAACAAGAAATGAAAAAGATCGGTGGGGTTACTTCCATTGCCCCTCACCAGTACTAGTGGTTCTTCCAGGGTGGGGAGAACATATTGCCTTAGAGGAATGAAGTTTTAAATACAACTCATAGATGGGGGTGCTTTTAGTATTTATAATTGGGTGACTTTCGCATTTAGATGGTGATCTGAACTCTCTTATTAGATGGGGTTCAACCTTATTCTTTGTCAGTTAATAAGGATATAATTAGAAAGCGATTATTGGGAGATTATTCTGCTTTGCTATTAGTGGGAGTGGTTGAGATTGAAGATATGAACTCTTTGGCTTTTGGCGTTATGGCCTTGGGAGGATGGACTAAACAAGATTTTGACTCTCACGGTTAAAGAGGCCGCGGGTGCCTCATGGAGCACACTTATAAGTCTTCTTTTAATCACCTTTACCGGACTTGGGGTGTACTGCGTACTATTTTTCGCCGATCAAATTGCCCCCTGGCCGCCCGATTCCTGACGTGACGAGGTTGTCTCGTTTCACCAATCGTGCGAATTTCCACGTGATTCTTTGTTTTGGTTTTAGATAGGGCTTTGTAGCCATCAAATGTCTGTGGTATGACTTTGACTTTCAGCTTATTTCCTCTGATTCTTCGGTTTCTTTTGAGTATCTCCGATAGTCGACATTAACACTATTTTAATATTGACTTTTCTTTCTCTGCGAGTTAGGGCTTCTTTTTCTTGAAATTTGCGATCTGTGTTTGAACCTTTTGGTGTTTACTTTCTCCTTACTTAAGAGTCGTCACTTACTAATTCTGTTTCCTGGTAATCGTGTTTTTCCTTCTTTGTCTTTGAAATTTGTTGCATAGGCGTTAGAAATTTGCTTCAGTTAGTTTTAGCATTAAACTTAGTGTATTCCGCTGGGTGTCGTTCCTCTTCTTTTCTGCGTCCTGGGGCAGCTCCTCTCTGAGAGTCCCAGTTCAAGGCGGCAGGTGGTAGTCTGTCGTTTAGCCATAGTTTGTTTCTTGAATGCCCCAGGAACCTCTTTACCCATTAAAATAGGAATAATTGTCCAGAGTCATCTTTGTGGTCGAATATCGAAAGTCATTTATACCGTCTCCTTGTGATGGGTCCCTAAGTAAAGTTGAAGCCTTTATTTGAAATCTTACAGATGGTAAAGCCCCAGTTTGGTATTAGGTTACAGTATAACCTGATGTATTGACCTCCTAGTTGAAGTGCCCCGAAGATGGTGTGCTTTCGAGGTAGCCTTTGAGAACAGTCTCCGTTTTCCTCTGCATCCCTTTATAAAGGGTTTCTGACATTCGCAATCTTCCACTTCTCACTTTCTCCCAACTTCTGAAAAAGTATTCTGGTTGATTTGTTAAGTTGTCTTTAGGGATAAGGGCTTGGAGTGTTCTGATAGCTCTCTGGACTATCGTGGAAGAAGCCCGTTGAGAAAACTCTTTGACTGTCTAGTCATTTGCTCACGAATCATCTTGGATCTCCCGTCTTCCCCTGATAGCTGAGGAACGCTACTTTTTATCGTGTGCCATGTTGGAGATCCACTGATCGGAAGACACTAGAGCTGATTCAGCTGTCTAGACCACTCCCGAGAATCTACGTGAGCTTTGCTTTGTTTTAGTTTGATCTAGTCTACACAAATTATTGGGTATCCCTAACTTTGCATTGACTGTGCGCTCTTCAGGTATTCGTCCTGATCTTAGCCACAAAGCAAGGGCGTGAAGCGGAGACTAGCAAATGTCTGCTATTAACCTCCAAGGGTTCCTTAGGTCGGACTATTCAAAGTCCTTCAGTTCCAGTCTTTGGTGCCCACTCTGGGCCTTCTCATCTGTTATGAAGTTTTCTCACGAGAGGCTATACATTTGTCGATCCACTAAGGGAGAGCTTTAGCTCGGGTGACGTTTATCGGGAGGCCTCGGGTGTGTAGGCAAAACTCAGGCTCCCTTAACTGAGCCATCCAGCTGAATGGCTTCTCGAGGTTGGGGGCGTCTTCTTCATCACCCTCGCCCCATGTCGTCTTACGAGAAGAACAACATCTCACTCTGATGGTGCTTGAGCGCGAGTTCTGACTCGCTCACGCCTCTGTTCTGAAGGCGGAGATTCCTCGAAGGAGAATTTCTGAGCCCTCTGATTGGAGTTTATACTATAGTTTGAGTCCTCCTGCGTGAAGCGGTGAGCCTCCTCCTTCGATCATGGAAGGCTTGGGAGAGGCCTCAAGCGTGATGGTGAGGATTCCTTGCTCTCGATACAAGGCTACCGGTGATCTCATCCATCTCAGGATTCGATCTCAAGAAGGTGGATCGCCCTGCTGTTGGCGAGGGAGCTTTGTGCGTCACTCCAGAAGTGCATACCTCAGTAAGTTCACGTGTATATTTATGCTATCTTGGTTTTGAGTTATGTGAGCTGATGTTGGTGTCAAACAGGCGTGCCCATCAGAGTTTGTGAAAAGGCGAAGCCAAACGAGGTCATTTCTAGGCCTGACCTACAAAGCTAAAGTGGCTATACCACCTCTGGCGGGCTGAAATAAACTGGATCTATCTGACAAAACTAGTAAACTCAAAGTCGAGCTGAGCTGTATGATCGTGTGAAGTCATGGTAGAAATGAGAAGAGAAGGCAGAAGAAGCAAGTTAAGACACGAGCTTGAGTCGAGATCATTCTGCAGACTACCAGAGAATGGCTATGATAGTGAGGATCGGTTCATTTTGAAATATTCTTGAGTAGTCGGGAAAAGCTCAGCTGCAAGAATGGTGAGGTGATCGGAAGAAATTTGCCATTTGCTAGAGATAGTGGCAATAGCGATCTTTGCTAGAAGCCAAGGCTTTGTTGACTTCAGTGAGAGCTGTGGGCAGCGGCTATGGAGTGTCGTCGTTGAAGGACCTTGAAGCTGAGAGCTCTGAAGTCGTTCAGAGGAATGGGCGATCATAAGTTGAAAACGAGGCACCTCAATCGGCCTTGGATAAACACTTTCAAAAGGAGGTTATAACGCTCGCAGAACTGAATATGGCCCGATATTCCCAGCAGCGAGAGGCGAAGAGTCAGCACTATGGCGATTGCCTGAAAACATAGCCGGTTGGGGCTGCTCCCCTTCACCCTCCCCTCCTAACCCCTTACTGCGTTAAACCTCGCCTTTGCAATTCTATACTTGTTTTCCAACCTTGAGCTTTGGAACTCGAATGTACTTGTCGTTCAAGCTCACCATGCATAATAATTACCACGTTTATCTCTTCGGCTTTACCTAATCAGTGATTCCTTATCACACTCTGTCACGAGCTAACTTTGACTCTGATTTAGTATAGTTATTGAGGTCTTGAAGGCGAGGCTGCGGGAAACTACAGGCTAATCAAAAAATATAAACTATTTGGTTTTAAATGCACTTCTCTGCCCTTTTGACAAATAAACTCCCAACTATTATTTAACGCTCAGTGAGCTGTCTGACTGAACTAACTACGTGGCTCTCTAGCCTTAGTTGGCGGTTGAGCTCTAAAGATTGAAACTCTTAGGCTCAGTGGGATATCCCCTTTGGCGACCAGCTCACCCAGTGCTTCTCTGGCCTAGTTGGCTTAGTTGAACTCTCTGAGGCCATTCTCTGGTCACAGCGTGAGCTATTGGCTGTTAGGCTCTGCGAACTACTAGGCTCCTGGGTCTGGAAGCCTTGCCAGCTGTTAAGATGCCGCAGCGAACTCTCTTGGGCTCCTGGCGCGAGGCCTTTACATTGTTCGCTCTGCCATTATTCAGGCTCCTGTTGAGGCCTTAAACCAGAATGGCTAAAAGCTCATAAAGCGAACTCTTGAATATGGGTGCAGGCCTTCACATTTGTTCAAGCTCTGCAAGCCGAGCTTCTCTCTAGGCTCTGGTAGAGGCCTTCTAAAGTGTCTTAGCTCTGGCCCGACTCTTGGGACTCCACAGGCGTTGGGGCCTTCCTGGCTGTTCGCTCCACGCCGAGCCTCCCAGGCTCTGCCAGGCTCGTAATCGTGGCTACTCTTGCTGTTTAGTGAGGCTCTTTGGGCTCCACAGGCAACAGCTCCAGTAGCTACCTTTTGTCACGATGACTCTTTGAACAACCTCTTAGGCCTTAGCCTTATTACCAAGAACGTCATTCAGCAAGGCGACTCTTGAGCTCCTGTGTGAAATACCTTCTTGTTTATTAGCTACCAGCTCACTCTATTTGAGCTCTTAATTCTTTGAGAGCCTAAAGCTGTTAAGTGATTCATTGCCCATGATAAGTTGATCAGAAGTCAACAAAATTTCTCTAATTATCTCACATGCAGTAGCCAGCCTCACTCTGATGTGAGGTTTGTTCTGAGATCGAACTTGGGGATGGGTTTTGTTTACTACGATGATTTCTTTGACTAGCTCAAAAATTTGAATCTCAGTTTCAGTTTGGGTTTGGGGTAAAAAACGGGGAGTTGATGGTTACCGTGAAATAAGATAAAATAAATATGAAAAGACTCCTTGAAGCTTGTCGGCCACTGCAGGGTTTCGTCAGAAGGCTAGCAGGTCCACGGGTTCATTCTGGCGTTGGGGAGGATGGCCATATAGTCATTTCAAAACCGGGATCTTTATTTAACACAAAAACTAAGCCTAATGTTCCACTTTTGATAAAAAGCATTTGTTTGTTGTGGTTCTGGGTGAAATCATCACCTTGGCCCATCATACAAGCCAATTGTAGAGGCGACTAATGAATCTTCGGTGGATCTAATAATAACATACTAGCTGAAAGTGCAGTATTGGCCAGGTCAAGGATGCATCACAGTGAAAATATAACCTTAACCTCTCGGGTGGCTGTAAAGTATTAATGGATATCAGTGTATCAGCTAAGAATGCACTTTCGCCACAAAAAGCTTGCCAAGTATTGGCCAAAAGAAAGTACATCAAAAACTTCAAACCTAGAGGTTGAAAATTTGGGGCTCTTGTCTTAGAACACAACTGCGTAAACGAAGTGCCAAAAGTTTACCTTAAACCGTTGATGGCCCTCCTCTTCAAGGAGAAGAAGGTTAGCCAACCATCCCACAGGTTCATCTCGGAAAGAGTGTTTTAATAAGCAGAAAGGAAAGAGGAGGAAGAGCAGGAAAAAATGGCCAAAGCCAGGGGACGTCATGTTTAGCTATTCAAAAATCAAACTTAGATCAACTATGTTGTTACAATGGCTTATAAGCCTTACAAACATGTGAAATACCCGAATAACCAGCTAGATCTGTTCTGAGTGGGGGTGAAATGAGAAAAACCAAGCGGAGTCGTTTGGATCATAAAAACACGATCATAGAGAATTTTATTGTCTGCAGTAATTTTCTCTATCTCGCTGAAAATTTAAGCTATGATATGAAAATTTCCAGCGTAAGCGAAAATTTTGCTGCTAATTCATGGCTATTGTTCCCTTTAATATATTGCTGCTCTGATTCATCTTATTTTGCTTTCTTTTCCTCTTTAGAATATTCACCTCTCTGATTTTTGATGCGTAGTATTAAATCGACCCGAAATTCTTCATACTTGGAATGGCTCGATAAACTTAGCATTAAAAGCTTGCTGGGTAGCCACAAAATATAGTCGGTAGTACAATGGGGACCCGAACATGTCAATTGGGTTAATTATAACAATTGGTACACAAAAGATGACCTCAAAACCTCACAAAAATAGGGTTCAAATAAACACCACAGATATCACCCCCGACCTACACATTTGCTAGGTCACCATACTTAATGAAAAAAATAAAGAGCATGAAACAATAACAAAATAATGTTCACCAATGTCTTCAAAAGGTTGCTTGAATGAAATACCTAACCTAAAGTAAGAATCATCCAAAGCCTTTGTCCAATAACTATCTCTCAGAAGATAGATAACTGCAAATTGGTATCCGAGCCTCATCTCGGTGAATCAGCTGAAACTGCAAAATCTAAGTATTTTGTTTTTGATCAGTTCTCTAACTGTCACCCCTTGGCCTCCCCACCTAGCTCACCTGACTGTCTAACCAGCCTAAATAGTGGGACCCACTTTTTATTTCACAACTCTTTTTGTTTAGCAAGATTTGCAATGGGTTCGATTCACCAAAGTCATATAAAGTCAGTGACTTGACCAATTAAGGCTTGGGCACCCAGTGGCTGGATCTTGACCTCAAACTCTTGGGTTTCACCGGACAATAGTTTGAGACTCCGGCACCCTCTGACGCTCAGGCTCTACCTCCACCGTGCCGTGAACATAGATCGGCGACTCCCAGCTAAGTGAAAGTTTAGAGGCCTTGGGCTTTAAAACTTCGCATACCCCTCGGGCCAAGTATAGGTTTCAAAATAGCGTTGCAATTTTTCTTCTTCTCTTTCTTTTCTTTCTTTTTCTTTCTTTTCCTTTTCTTTATTTGACACATTGGCCTTATTCATGGTCCTTAACCTAATAAAGGTGGTCACTTGAAACTAAATTTAGGTTATTGCAAAGCTTAGGAAGGCTGACGGTTTTGATTGTGAAAGAAGCACAGTGTACCACAGTGTATTAGTTTAACTAAAGGTGTGGAAAAAAGGGTGGCAAGGTTCAACTGATCATCCTCAACTAGGCATGGAACCAATCTAACATCAATAAAGTTACGGACAAGGTTTCAGTTTTCAAACCCTGAGTTCGTAAACCTAAAAATGGTCTGGTTTTAGACAAAATAGGATTGTATAGTATAAGCGACTACAAAAAAAACCGACAAGCCATGAGCTTATCAAATGGAGGCTTGCTAAAGTAACAAATATGAGATGCAAAAGCTACTTTCTTACTAAACTCTCCCCCGACCAATATCTCATTTGTCAGTGCTGGAAGGAACAGTTAAGAAGTTTAGGGGAAGAAGTATTACCTCCTTGATAGAGATGTATGATGTTTGTTGGATGGGAGACTTATGAAGCTGTCGAGCATATTCCTCCGTTTGGCTGATAGAACAGTTAGAAGAAAGAGAAAAAAATTTGACCAGTTCATGACTTGGTATTTTGAAGAATTTTACATAGCTAAAAATTTCAAAGTATTCTTTACTGGCTATTTGGATTCTACCTCTGGTACCAACAATGCCAAAAATGCCCACTAAAGCAGGTTGGATGAAAAAATTATAAACGAAACAAAAAACGAAACTGAAATAGTGAAGTGGCGAAGAGATTTTATTCTATAATCAATTTTTTAATAAATAAATAAAAATTATAATAATAAAAAAAACTAAAATTTTTTTTAGACAAATTTTTTAAATTTTATGATTATTAAAAAACTATTTTTAAAAAATAATAATAATAAAAGCGAATTTTTTTTAGAATAAATATTAGTAATAATAATAAGACAAAATGAAAATAAATGTTTTTTTTACTTCACTTCTTGTTAAAAATTTGTCTTTTAATTGGGGACAATGGTACATCTAATTTATTCTGACAGAATTTAGTATGTGTGAAGTGCTAACTACCTCATAAGAATTTCCCTATCATTTGCGAAAATTTTGATATAAATTACAGAAATTTATTATCGTAGTCTTTAATTAAATTCAATTTTTCCTTAAACTGCAAAGATAATCACAAAGAAAAATTGAAAAATTCTTGAAAAGTAGAAAAACAAGCTAGAATAATCTTTGTTAAAAATTAGAGAAAATCTAAAGAAGAAAATTTATAAGAAATCTAAATGAAGAATAAAATAAGAATGAAATAAAACAAGGAAAAATTAAACAAAAGTGGGGGTGTGCTCCCCAGACGATTTTAGGCCTTTGGAGTGTTGGAGCTGGTGAACTAGAAAATGGGGTTAGGTGCTCAGAAATCCGGAGCCAGCACCCAGACATCGCGAGTGCCATCTGGTGTGTTTGTATCGTTTTTGATGTAGTGGGTAAGGGGAAACGTCAAATTATTTTCTAGTCTCTTGGCCCCCGATTCAGCAGGCGGTGAAATGGGGCTGGCGCCAAGCTTTGATTAACCGGTTGGCCATGCCCAGGTGTGAAATACGCCCAGATGGGTGGAGGGCTCTTGTACCGATGACTTCTGGTAAGCTTAGAGCGGTGTAATGGATTCAATTAATAACAGGAAATGGTTTCGAAACAAGCTTTTTGGGCTCATCCACTTACTTCATACTCACTTCCCTCTACTCAGTTATAAGAAAAATTTCTTCTGGTTCTCCCTTGGTAAAACAACTTGTCACATATCGAGTTAGGACAGTGTATGAAAATTCAATAAAATCCTCTGGCCCACAATTATGTTTTATTTATTGACACCTACTCCTCACGCCATTTATACTGGCTCTTCCTGCAATGGACATTCTGCTGATCGATTAAGTTTTCAATGAGTCTGCAGGTTGTCCTTTATACTCTCAAAGTCATTTTCCAATAGCCCATCTAATTCTTGTTCAGGTGTCTTACAGTAATAATTCTCTTATTCAGAATGGGCATTAATCCCCTTTTACTCTTGCCATAAGTCATCACTATCCCAGGTAAGGTCAAAATAAGCTTGTTCAAATTAGAGATTAAATGTGGTGTTGAGGTGGCCGAAAGTTAAACACTCTTATGGGAGGTTCAGGAGGTGCATCTTGCAGGTCTTGGTTTCCCCTGGAGTTTGGTGATTCCTCCAGCTAGGTTTCTCATTTCCATATGGGTAGACTCATCATTGTTTTTCTATTAATTCCCTCATGGTTTATATTCATTTAGTTCCTCTCCAGTTCTTTGACTTTTTCACCAATTGGTTTTACCGTGTCCTAAGTGGATGTATACACGGGTTACTCTGCACCACATCTCTTGTAAATCATATACATCCTGTTCCATTAGGTTTCAGTCAAGCCTTGATTAAAAACTCATCCCATTTGAACCACGAACCCTGCAAAATAAACAAACACTACTGAATAAGGAAAAAAAAACAGCTCTACCCAAAAAATTAAAAAGTTGGAAGTAAAACAAAAATAAGATTAAGCAAATTCAAACACCATGAAAACACTAAAAGAGATATATAATTCAGAACTTGTAGTAGGATCAGTGTTAATCAGGTCATCTGTTAACTTAAGCTCATCGACCGAGCCATTTGGATGTTCAATAAGGTCAGTCAAGAAGTCAACAAAAATTTGTATCCCTGATTCCTCCTCTAGGCCTTGAAGCTCTACTACTGATGCTCGTGTGATTCTAAAGGTGGAACACAAGGATGGGTTTCTTTGCACAAATAGTTCACATTAAGCTCAAAAATTGGTAGATTAAATTTGGGATTTTGGGTTGAATGTAAAAGCAGGTTGGTGGTTACAGAAACTAGAAAATAAAGTGAAATAAATATAAAGAAGGAACTCCTTTTGTATTGGGCCACTGGTTTGATCCTAAACTATGAGGTCTTGGTTTTCATTCCTCCTTGGGAGGATGAGCCATCTCAGTCATTTCCTGACGGATCTATTAACTTCAACTAACTAATAATTTTCCTTTTGATGAAAGCATTTATTTGGCATTTATGGTTCCATTGGTGAATCTATCATTGACCCGTCCTACAATGGTGGTTCGTAAGGTGCTAATGGATCTCTCGAGTGGATCTATCGCTAATCCCTAAACCTAAGTTAAGTATTAATCAAAGAGGATGCATCACGGTGAAAATATATTATCAAAACCCTGCCTTGATTGGCTGTGTAAGGCAGCTATAGTAGGATATCTAGGTCATCTAAGGCTGAGATCACTATTTTAAAAGCACTTAAGTGTTGGCGAAGAGTATCAAAACTTGACCTGGGTTGAAGAATTGGAGACCAAAATCTTGATGCCTGTTTCAAGTAAACGGGGGGGGACCAAAGTTTGTTAGCTGGTGCTTGATAGCCCCTCCTCTTCCAAAGGAAGAGGTCACAACCAGCCATACAGAGTTTGTCATCTCAGAGGAGTGTTTGGCAGCCGAGAAAGGAGAAAGAAGAGAACAAGAAAAAATAGTGACGGCGAGGATTGTGTTTGCCTTCCGAAATCCAGCTTGGGGTCAACAGTGTATTACAATGGCTTATATGGCCTTACAGACATGTGAAATGCCAAAATAACCAAACTAGAATAATTACGGTGAGGGTAGAAATGAGAAAATAAAAGCAGTCGTTTGGATACAAAAACACGATCTGAGAGAATTTAAGCCGTACGATTATTTTATTTATATGTGAAAATTTTGCTAGCATAGCGAATTTTCGCTATATAGCGAAAATTTCGCTATGATAGCAAAATTTCCAACGTAGCGAAATTTTGGCACTGTTCATTGGCTACTGTTCCATTGCTCCTTGCTTCTACTCATCTGATTCATGTATTTTTGCTTTCTTTTCCTCTTTCTGATATTCTTTTCTTCTGATTTTTTGATCTATGTCTCAGAATCAGAGCCGAATTCTTCATGCTTGGAATGACTCGACAAACTTAAATTAAAAAGCTTGCAAAAGCGCAAAATTAGCCCACAAATATGATCGATGGTACAATAGGGACCGAACATGTCAATTGGGTTAATTATAACAATTAGTACACAAAAAGCGCTCAAAACCTATTAAAAATAAGGTTCAAAATAGCACTTTTGGGCACTGTCGTGCTCCACAAGGCGAGCCCTCTTGGGCTCATGGTATTTAAGGCCTTCTAGTTGTTAAGCTCTGCGAGCTTATTCGTGCCACAGTAGGTTGTTCCGGAATCAACAAAATTTGTATCCTAGGTTCCCTCTTTGTAGGTGGCAAAGCTCTTGCCGATATAGTGGCCTAAGGTCGAACTCAGGGATGGGTTTTCTTCATGCTAAATGAGTCACAGTTGATTGAAATTGGTGTTTCCACTTTGGATTTGGGGTTTTGGTAAAAACAGTAAGGTTGATGGCTTTTAAAACTGTAATTATAGAGAAATAAAGTGTAAAAGAACTCCTTGAAGTTTCAAACCACTGGGCTTAGGTTTTAAGGTAACTATAATGTCCTCGGGCCCTTTTCCTCGCGCTAGGGAGGATGGCCTATATTCATTTCCTAAGCCGGATCTAGGTTTGGCTATGAAAACTAAACCCTAAAAGTTTCCTTCCTAATATACAGCATTTATTACCCATTAATGTTTCAAAGCAGTTAGAACCATCCGGCCCGGATCCTAACCTGCGGGGAGCTAATAAATGCTTGACTAATTGAGCATCGGTGGATCGCGATAAATATCCTTTGAGCCTTGAAGAAGCTGCAGTACTAATACTCGGGTTACATCACAGGGATTTAAACCCACGTGTGAGATGCAGAAACATAAATGATAATAGATGCATGCGTTGAAATAACGAGAGGGAATGAGTGTATTGCACCGAACCTTTAACCTAGTGGCCCTCCTCTTGATGGTGAGGAGGTTTAGCTAAGCATCCACGAGTTGTCATCCTTAAAGGGTGTTTGGCAAGTGAGAAAATGCGAAGGGAGAAAGTGAAGAAAAGTTGCACATCTTGGAAAGATTTGGCTTTCGCGCCAAACCTATTGATTGATAAAAGCGTTGTTATGAGCTTGGTGAGCCTGTAAGTGCTCGAGTCAAAGAGTACATAAAAGTATGAAAGAACAAAAATTACATTAAGGGCATTTTGGTACAAAGCCACAAAATACGGTCAAAAAGCAGTCAACACAGCATACAGGGCAACCTGCGAAATTTAGCAGGTTGCGAAATTTTCGCAACACTGCAAAATTCCTGCTGCTCTTCTCTCCTTCTGCATTTTAGCTCCAATTGCTTCTGGTTGCATGCAACCGAGTTCGGCTGGGTTGTCGTATTTGAATCGAGCATGAAGAATATGGTGTGAATTGATATGCAAAACTAAAAATATCCACAAAATATGATCAATAGTATAACAGGGACCTTAGTGTATCGATTGGTTATTTAAGTTAGGTGCTTTGCAAAGAAGTGCAAAACCTCTGATAAACAAGGCTTAAAACAGCAACATTTGAGCACTAATCTGGTGAGCTCTTTTGGGCTCTAGGCATTTGAGGCCTTCTAAATTTTGTTAAGCTCACACACAAGCGGAAACTCTTGGGCTCCACAGTAGGCCTTCACAGTTGTTAAGCTCGCAAACTGGTACACTAGGCTCTGAGCTACGTGGCTCCATGGCTATGGCTGTTTGAGCGAGGCTCTTTGATCTGAGTGCTAGGCTCTGACTATAGCTCCTTAGCTATGGCACATTCGAACTAAGGCTGCTTTGGGCTCTGGGCGCTAAGGCCTTCAATATTGAGCTATTGCAGCTCTGTGGCTTAGGTGCGTGGCTATATGGTCGGTTTGACTTCTTTCTCTTGGAAAGGCGCTGGTAGCTTTAATGCGGATTTATGGAGAATTAGAACGGATTGCGTTACTTCCCGAGCACCTCGGCTTACAAATAGAAACTCCTCTGTGATGGTGCTCATGCTTCGAACCTTTTTCCCTTTTTAGGCGTAATTGGAACGCGCGCATGATGAAGTGTCAAGGTTTGGTCGTCATTGCGGAAGTGCACGGAGATCGTGGTGACGTTTGGTTGGGTGGTCTTACTTGTAGGAGTTGTGTTTTTCCTAGTTCTTCCTTGTGGGGTTATGTTATTCCTAATACATCCAGATGATGGTTGTGCTGAGAATGTATGTATGCGGAGGGGCGGTGTATTCAAAAAAAACTTTTAGTACCGCTCTCTCCATTTTTTCCTCTTTCTTCCTCTCTTCTTTCCCTTTCTCCTCTTCCTTCTCCTTTTCCTTCTCTTTTTTTTTTTTTTTTTTTTTTTTTTTTTTATTACTTTTCTCCCTCTCTTTCCTTTCCCTTTCTTGATTTTTTTTTTTTTTTTTTAGGGAGCTACTTGTATTGTTCGCTCCCAGATATAGGATAAGCCCAGTAGTGATTGTAACTTTTCTGAATCAATTGTATCATCTTTGAAATAAAGAACAATCTTTTTTTGTGAAGCATGAATTTGAGTATTCTGAGGTGTGTAACTTTCTCAGGCGTTTTCTGGCCGAGCTGCCTACTTTTCTTTTACTTATATTCCTTGCTTTTTGATTCATAAGGATATTAAGCAAAGTAATCGCGAACACATTATCACGGCCCGATGGTACTTTATTAAGATTACAATTTGAGGTACATTGATAAGTCGTTTGAGGTCTCAGTGTTCCAAAGTGAGGTAAAATTTTTCCTTCTTAGATCTAGAGTTCGTAGTTGCAGGAGTCGAGACCACGCGTGACACGATGAGGCCTTCCCGAGTTGGGTCCTAGCTTTCCATGTGTAGGATCTTTCCTGCCATTTGGCGGAAGCTTTTTAAAACTAGGTCGCGGGCTTACTTAGCTCCACAGGTTTGACCTTTAGGTCCGCAGTACCTTGTGTCTTCAGCTGGTAGTCTTACGTCGTTTGGCAGGACACCTCACGCTTTTCATCTAGGAGGTCTAGGTTTAGGCGAAGAGCCTCTTCGTTATGCTCTACACTTGCCAATTCAATCCTTGGGGATTTTAATCCGATCTCGATAGGGGCTACCGCCTCGGTGCCAAGGGCTAAAGCGAATGGGGTCTCCTGGGTTGGTGACTTGCGTGTAGTTACGCTATGCCCGCCGCACCTCGGGAGGTATTCTACCCATTTTCCTTTTAAATCTTCGACTTGGTGCCAATCTTTAAGGGTTCGATGGTGACTTAACCTTGTCATTGGATTGTGGATGGTAGGGGCAGTAGTAGTTCACGATTAGAGGCTTCGACAGAAATCCACCCGAACTTAGGATTGTCGAATTGTTTCCCATTGTATGACACCGGGGCTCGGGATACCAAACACGCATACTATGGGCATGGCTTGAAGTTGTGTACCTTTTGTGCATGATAGTAGCCAAGGAGAAGCGGCCTCTACCCATTTGGTGAAATAATCCTTTGCTCTGACGATAAATTTGCATTGCCTTACAATGGGCGAGGTCCCAAAATGTCCAACCTGCATTCTTTGAAAGGCCCGGGGCTTGTAGCGGGTTAGTCAAGCCGAATGGGAGATGAGAGATCTTGGCGTGCTCCTGACAAACTTTGCACTTTCTGACTAACTCTATTGCATCTCTAAGCATTGTTGTGTCGTACTTTGCCTCAAGACTTTTCCCTTCGATGCCCGAGCTCAGATGCTGATTTCCACATGCGCCTTTAGTAACTACTTCCCTCGGCCCAGCGTAGTTGGCATCTTCCCTTGATACATAGGATGGGTGTGAAAAAACCTCGCTTATAAAGGGTTCCCCGATGAATAGTGAACCTGGAAGACCTCGACCTAAGCTTAGATGCCTCCTTCGGGTCATTTGGCAGTAGTCCTTCCATTGAGTAGTCCCAAATGGGGTCCATCCAGCTCGGCTCAGACATGACAGGAGAGATCTCTTCATTGTTGAGATCTATGGAGGATTACAAGGTACTCAGCGGGTGTCGATCCCAGTGAGTCTTCTTAGGAAGGCTGTTGCCGGTTTTTGCTGGGGCATTTGCTCACAATTCTGCTCTCGGTATGTGTCTACGATCTGAACTAAATCTGAACTTCTTTACTAATTCCCGCCTTCTTGAGGTATAGGATCATTTTTAAGCCTCACAGCCGTAGGAGTCTTATTTGTTTTACTACCCGGTGGGAGTCAGCATATCTACAGTTGATCTTCCATGGGAATAGGCGAGGTTAAGCCCAGCTATGACGGCCTCGTACTCGACCTCGTAATTGAAGGCTCGGAACCCCGTCTGCATATTGATGTCTATTCCATCAGGAGGGTCGAGAATTAGGCCAGGCACCACTCCCTTGAGCATTGGCGGCCCCATCTATGGACAGCCTCCAAATAGGGAGGTCGGACGTCAATTGAGTAGCTTATTGACTCTGGCGAAATTGGTCAGCGAAGTCTGCAGTTCTGCCCTTTATTGTTGTTTGGTTTATATCCTAATGTCGAGACTCGCTTAGCTCTATGGCCCGCCCCATCAATCTTCGGAGGTCTACGGTTTGTGCCAGCACTTAGCCATTAGATACAGTGAGTTTGTTGGTAGAGCTTGGAAGTAAGGGTGGAGTTTTGAGCTACGATTACCAATGCTAGGATTAATTTCTCCATCTTTGGGTACCTTTCCTCTGCCCCTCTCGAGCTCGAGCAATAGTATTTGGGTTTGCTACACTCTGTCTTTATGCCACAGCCGGGACGGCGGTTGAGAAATGCGAAGCGACCCGGTCGCAGTAAGGAGCTCTCCCTCGGAGGACTTACGAATGGGAAGCTCATATAAGTTTTAACCTTTGTGAATGCTTCTTCGCGATTGGCATCGATGGAAGCTTTTTTTAAAACTACGGAAGAAGGTTGGCCTTATCGGCCTTGGACACAAAGCGACTTAAGCGCGTATTTACCGGTGAATGCGTTGGACTTATTTTATGTTTGATGGCGGCATGTCGAGCCTGGCTTTATCTTAATGCGAGTTTGCCTCATTCACCGGTTGTTGGCTATAAAACCGAAATTTTCCGGTTGATACTCGGCGCCATTTGGCGGATTCAACCGTATTGTACTTTGGATCTGGAATGCCTCGGCCAAATGAGCTATATGGAGCTCGGCCGTAGTTGATTTTACTAACATGTCGTCTATATATACCTCCATAGATGTCCCTATTTGTTTCTGGAACATCCTGTTCACCAACCTCTGGTAGGTAGCTCCTGCGTTTTTTAGTCCAAAGGGCATTACCCGATAGCAATAGGTCCCTTGCCCAATGACGAATGAGGTCTTCTCTTAGTCATCGGGATCCATGCTGATCTGGTTGTAGCCGGAGAAAGCATCCATGAAGCTGAGGAGTTCATGTGCATTTGTGGCGTTCTTGTGGGAGTCGTCAGAGGTAGAGGAGGCGTCTTTTGGGCATGCTCGGTTGACGTCAGTGAAATCGATGCAGAGTCGCCATTTGCCATTCGCTTTTTTGATGAGTATGACGTTGGCCCGACCATTGGGGTATTCCACTTCCGCGATCGCGCTACTTTGGAGGAGCTTACCCGACCTCTCGTTAATCGCTTTTTTGTCTTTGCAGGGCAAAACTTCTTCTTTTTGCTTAGGTTTGAAGGATGGACTGAGCTTAGTCAGCGAGTGATTATTCTTGGGGGTCGATCCACTCCCGTGTCCTCTTGCTTCCATGCGGCATCCTTATTGTTTGAGAAGCGGATAAGGAGGCTTCTGAGGTCTTCTACTAGCTTGGAATCAACGTAGGCGAGGTGTTCAGGGTGATCGTCCAGCTGTATAGGCTCCAGCTCTTCCGAGGGCTCAGGTCGAGTGTTCACCTCGTCTCGCATGTCGAGTTCGTCCACGGATATGATGTCGATCGCTTTTTGCTTCATTGATGTCAGTAACATTCCTAGCCCAGCGCGGCTGGTCTCCTCTGACCATTCTACTCCGTTTGTGGTGGGAACTTGATCACCATGCGATAGCGGAAGGATAAGCCTTTATGGCGTTGAGAGAGGGCATGCCCAATAACATGTTATAAGCTAAGGGGGCATCTACTATGAGAAGCCTTCATCATTGTTGCACAGCATGAAGTCTCCCAGTGAGCACTAGCGTATTGACCCCCAGGTGCTTTTTCTCCGAAGAATCCTCGCTAATTGGAGTGTTGGTGGTTCGACCTCTCCCGCTTCCGATGCCCATCTTGTCAAAAACTGATGCAAAGATGATGTCGGCCGAGCTCCCATTGTCGGCGAAGGACTCGATTGGATTGTTTGTTAGCCCTGGTTGCCGCTATCACTAAGGGTCGTGGTAGAGTGTTGACATCCTTCTAGGTCTAAATCGAGAAAGGTTATGGTGGTGTCCGGTCGGGGAGTTTGGACCTTTGCTTGCACCTCGAGACCTCTCGACGATACTACATGAATGAGCCTTCTACGGCTACCAGGTGGACTCCCGCTCTTACTTAGTCCTCCACGAGATCACATGGTTTGAGGGCTTTGGTGTTGAGCTGGGGTTGGCTACCGAGGTGGTGGTGGTTGCGCCTGATCCTGACCTTTAGAGGCTATGTAGCGGCGAAGATACCCCCGTCGAATCAAGTATTCATTTCCTTCTGAGTTGTATGCAATGTCGGATTCGATGCGTGCTCCACTGTGGAACTCCGCGATGTGCGGTGTTATCTCTTTTGGTTGGGTCCGACCTCATCTGGGATGGCCATCTCAGAAATTTTCATGTTGCACCTCGCCTTGAGACACACGTGATGCGTGGTTGTGAGGGGTGGCTTGCGAGTGAATCTGTGCTAGCAGCCTTTGGTGAGGTGGTGTGCGGTCTCTGAAGCCTCCTCGACCTCTTTGGGGATTGTTCTTTGGCCCTTCTTGGGGATCTCTCTCGGTCTCTTTGTCTCCCCAGGGCTTACGATTGGTGCCCCGAATAGTGCTATTTTGAGCCACTGATCGAGATGGAGTTTGGGTGCTTTGCGCCTTGTGTCGTGTCAATTAAATGGTGAGGTGTTCGGTCTACTTAGTATTATCACTTATCTGGATTTCGAGGTTATTTTTTGTTTATTTCGAGGTTTTTGCATACCTTGGGAGTTCAATATCGAGATATGTGTGCTGAACCATGAAGATTGAACCCATTTATCGGCCATCGAGAAAACTTCATCGAAATTCAATGAAGGAATGATGGCAAGGAATTGATGAAAAAAAGTCTGATGGAAGTGCGGTGAAGAGCAGGCAACCCGGAAATTCGCTATGATTGCGAAAAGAATTTATTTGGGATTCTGAAAAATTTCGCAGCCATAGCGAAAATTTCACAATCCTAGCGAAATTGAGAAATTTCGCTATATAGCGAAAATTACTGTGCCTAGCAAAATTCTCCATTTTCGCTATCTCTCAAAATTTTCGCTAGGCTAGCGAAATTCACTGTGCATAGCGAAAATTCCCATTTTCGCTATCTCTGTGTAATTTCGCTAGGCTAGCGAAATTTTCACATCTAAATTTTCTCCATAAGCGAAATCTCACCCTTACTGTCATATTTTTGTAATTAATGCCAGCAGGCTTCATTTGGTGTATTACCTCCTTGTCTGTATTGCTTGATATGTTAGGCTTTCTTGTATTTTCATACATTGGGTGGCCTACTCTCCTTAATTGTAACTTGACAATCTTTTGCGACTTTTCATTTTATGTAAATATCTCCGCGACTTTCATTTTAGGGTTTGGTTTCTCTCTTCTCTGCTCATCTTTCTTTTTTTCACTTTCTAGGCGTGAAACAACCCCCTTTAGGATGACAACTAAAGGGATGCTTGGCTAAGCCTCATAGCTTTGAAGAGGAAGGTGGCTAGCTTGGTTATTAGGCGTTGCGGGTTTGTCTTTCATGTTTAAATGCTCTAGTCTTGTATTTATGGCTCCTATATTCTAACTAGGGTTGAATATCATTTAATGTCATTACCTTAGTGATATACCATGCTTTAGGGTATAGTGCATACTTATTGCTAGATGCACTGTTATTCTTTAGATATTTCTGAGCCCTTTGAAATGAGGTTGAATGTTAGGGTTCAAATCGAAGGGGCCAGAATTTCCATTTTACCTGTCGACTCAAATAGAGTGATTCTAGGTTAGGTTTAAGAGTTAAACAAAGATCCCATATGGCTCTGATCATAAAGTCAGTTTGTCATAACAAGATGATGAAACCCTGAGACAATTGTTTGCCCTATGTTATCAAGAAAAGACTCAAATCTCAAAGAATCTTTCACACTCCACTTTCGCTTTTTACAATTAATCATCCAAACAACTTCCACTGCTGAAACAAACTAAAAATCCAAATTAAAAGCCTCACCATTTTCACACCTGATGCAAGTCATTCATAGGATGAAACCCATCCCCATGTTCGACTTTTTCTAGATCACTGAAAGTCAAGAAGAGGTTTGACTTACTAGTAAAGAGGAGGAACTTAGGACTACAACATTGTTGATCTCAAGCATCACCCCACCGCGGGCATCGACCAAATGGCGCTGTTTGTGGGATGGTGCTATAAACTACGCTTGATAAGTTGAAGTGTACTGTGATCAACATCATAAGTGAAGGTGACCTTTTAGCCCCTTTTTGAATTTTCACTTGTCGAACCTATGTTTCATTGTTTGTGCTTGTCAGATCATAGTTGTGCACATTATTTTAGCTAACCATAACCCTTTGCAAGTTTTGTTTGTGCCGCTATTTCTCATGGTCTCACTTGTGTAATGGTAAGTTTATGCACCACCTGGGAAAAGAGAGACATCAGAGATTGGTAAAGAATCAAGATAATTCAACTGCACAAAGTTATGAAGTTAGTACGTTGGATAATATGGATCCCCACCGAGGAACAAGAGAGTCGCCGGCACTCAGCTGAATCCAATGTACCTTGCTGTGGCCACCGTAGGGAACACATACACTCTCCTGAGTCGCGTTCCATCTCGCACTATACCTCATTAAGATGTAGCAAGAAGGCCCTATTTGCGGCCCTTTACCCCCATATCATGGTATGGAGAATAAAATCCATACACTCAGGATTTTTGAGGAAGTTTGTACAACCTTTAAGGGAAGGTATGATGGACATGGATTCATGAAACTGAAAGCATTTTCATTAACTCTAAAGGATGCTAAGGCTAAGATTTGGCTTTAACCACTGAGGCTCAGACCATAAGAAATTGGTCAGAGTCGTGAAAGTAATTCTTAAAGAAATTCTTCAAAGGTCTACAAGACCGGGGTCAATTTAGAGACAAATTTATACTGTTAAAATTAAGACGGTGAGAGGTTCAATGAAGGTCGGGATGATGAGGGAGACACTGGGTTATATGCCCATTACCTAAGGGTTTGATGATGATGGATGTTGTGGGTCCATTTGATAGTGGAAGGTCTTCTCAGAAGAAGATTTGAGACTGGCTGCGGTGGGGAGATTTTCATAAGCATCCCGATGAAGCCAAGTGGATTTTCGAACTATGTGGTCGAACTTCAAGGGTCAGGGATGAACCAAACCTGAGAAATGGAAAGAAAATGCCTTCACCAACCTTGTGGATGCATGCACCGACAAGAGGAAATGAAATGAAAGCTTATGATTAAATTTAGCAGAAGAGGAGCTAGCAAACGGCTCCATGAGGCAATGAGGAATGAAAACTCGCACGTCAATCCACGACTAATTTTTGTACCCCCGTCCACCTTAAGAACAAGATCCTAGGTTCCCTTCCAAGGAAGGATTTGATGTCGAATACAAAATGTCAGAGGTCAATATAGCCTCTTACAACCTAATGCCCATATGAAATACTCTACAATCTAATCGGAGGAATCACCTAACCTCTCCTCGTGAAACCCAACCCCCGCCTACGTGCCCCAGTGCCAAACCATACTTTGTCTCCACTTCATTCACAAACTACCTCCATCCTCACCCGTGAACAAGCCATTGAACAGTAAGGGTGGCAGGCAGGTACAAGAACAAAAGGGATCAATACACTGGCGGGAAGTTAGACTGACACTGAGAGAGCTACTAATCAATTAAGAGACAGATGGGCTCGAGCAATCCGACTGTAGAAAACAGGACAAATCCCAGGATCTTAATCACACAAAGATCAACAAAATTTGAGGTACAAGAGAGATAAGGGTTCCATTCTAACATTGCCAACCTAAAGGAGGCACAGGTGTTCATCCAAAGAATTCAGAATGGATGAGGCTATAATCACCCCGAGGAGGAGGAGGTTGACTGGCTCATGCCCAAGCCCTCACATTGAAACCAGGAAAGGAGAAGAAATGGAGCCAGAAGAGACAGTTCGAAGAGATTTAATGAGCACCGTGATGCCACCTCCATTTCGTGCACTTGTGAGGCAAGAAGAAGGCACTCAGCCAGTGTGCATCTTAGAAGTCCCCATGGTGTGGAAGGTTAATATACCTCTTTTCGACATCATCAAACAAGTCCTCACTACAAAGTTTTTGTAAGGACTATGGGGAAGAATCAAGAAGGGATCGGGCATCGAAAGTACTTTAATCAACGTCATACATAATCCAAAGCAAGAATCCATCAAATACAAGGATCCGTGATCTCCCCACACCTCAGAATATCAGGACTTAAGTAGATAAATTGTTATTGGTTCAGAGTTGCAGAACCTACCATCAGATTCGTGTGAAGGGGCCAGGCTCGGGGTGAACCTAAACCCACCAACATCACACTTAGTCATCAAGCGACAGATCTGAAGATCCCTAAGGATACAGGATGTTCAGAAAATAGACAAATTCTATCACCCAAGAGGATTTGTGAGTGCTCGGCCACAGCCACAGAGAATGGAATCTAACTTATGCTAATTTATCCTAGAAGATATCTCATTTCTGTACCACCGCCACGTAACCATCAATTGTTTAAATGGAGCCATGCAACTTACATTTGGCAATATGACATTGAATCAAATATTATTTCACTCAACAAATGCAACAAATTAATGGAAACTGAAAATCGTTGACTAATGATAGGCCTGCAGGTCAGACAGGAAGCCGAACGTCCAGAATTCAGCAGGATACACTCAACCAAGGTGAAGCAGAGGGTTCTGTATTGCCTCAAAGCCCACTCAGCGGCAATTGTTCAATGGCCTTAAAGTCCATCAAGAGGAAACCGCAACAATGGAACGAACACTCAAGGATTCAAATTTAATTAACGCGAGGCTCTGGAGGAGATCATCCTCCTCGAATTCTCCTGGAGTAATTCTTAGGTTATCAACTGGTTCGTGTTCTAAAAAACTACTATAATAACAATTTTGCTTTTGCCTAATTTAGCCAATTTCAATAATTTTGTGCTTATTTTTAGAAAGCTTCTTAATTTATGCTTTCATTATTAGTAACTTTGTAATTATAATATAGTATCTAGGTTAATTTTTATAGAATATATAGTTTTATTAGTGAAT
The DNA here is from genome assembly GCA_016808115.1 of Tetrastigma voinierianum. Taxonomy (NCBI): domain Eukaryota; kingdom Viridiplantae; phylum Streptophyta; class Magnoliopsida; order Vitales; family Vitaceae; genus Tetrastigma; species Tetrastigma voinierianum. The sequence goes on along the minus strand of JAEQBH010000911.1, from coordinate 3,865,511 downwards.
TTTTTTTATATTATTAATGCTTATAAAATTCTTGAAGGCAAAGTGGTGAAGTGAAGCTTAGCTTTCTTTTTAAATTCATTATAATAGCTTAAATTAAGTGAAATGGCTTCATACCTTATGCTTATAAAAGTTAGGAGGGTCACAGCCACACCATCTCTCCTCCCAAAGATTTCTCTGAGTCAACACCACAGCCCCTGAGCCACCGCCCCGAGTCAAGCAACAGACTCAATTGGCCTCGCACGACTCGAGCCCCCGACCGAGCTACTCAACAAGGAATAAGACTACGAGCCGTCACGACCAGAATGAGCGCCCCGCCGCTCCCGCTTTTCAGCTTGCCCCTATTCGCGCCTCCACTCACCGGGACTCCATGAGCCCTGCCTCTCGTCTGTTTTCACAGAGGCAACACAGAGCCACTAAACAGTTGGCTGCAAGAAGGCAATTCTTGCTTAGACAAGATCCCCGTGCCCACCGCCACAATCACGCACGAGCTGTTTTCAGAATGGAGCCGCCGCTCATCGCGACCTCGTTGTCACCATCGAGACTGCACATAGCCACCAAAGTAGTTTCACCGTCTCACTGCACTAGACTCCAAAGGCCCGGTTCTGATACCACTTTCAGATCACAGTGTTCCCACACCGCGCCTGGTCACATCAAATGGTCGATTCCCATTTCACTCTGTCTTATTCGGATTGAGATGATGGTGCTACACTGTGGCGGTCCCGCCTTCGCCCTGGTCGAGATTCAAGACCCTGCAGCGAGAGAAGGTGCTCCAGATCTCACTTCTCCGGTGACGGACCCATGATTAATTCCATCCCCGATATAGCTTTCCGAGGGGAGCCCTGTAGTGGATTCAGACGATACCGCACTTGACGGACTCGGCCCCGGGTCACACCAGAAGTCTTTTCACGATCTAGAGGTCCGGCTCCGGCTTTAATTCACACATCGCGCCCGGCCAGTCATCCCATCCGTACTGTTAGCCACCACTACATCACCGGGCAGAGGCGTACATCACGGCTTCACTTGCGCCTTCGCTTCCAGATCAGAGGTCATTGCTTGGTCAGAACCCGATCCTGTGGAAATGTACTACCCACTCCAGAGTTCCATCATGCATTGGTGATCCAGTTGAGTTCGATGAGGTTGATCGAGCCTTTACTCTCTGTTTGCCATTCATGAGGCCGGCGATGTGTACCCCGGGTGGTTCTGCAGTTCTACCATTCGATGACATCCCGGGGAGCGCCTAGTCCGCTCGAGCTCAGGTTCACTATCGACGATCGCCCGGGAGTGCTTAGAGCAGCGGACATTCCGGCGACGTTAGGCTGCGCGAATCTGCGAGCCAATTCGAGAGGTTGCTCGGCGGGTCTCACGAGCCACAGAAGATGGTCCCGCGGTCTTGCTCGAGACACCCTTCTTCGGACCCGTATTATTGTCCGGAGCGACTCCGCCTCGGATGCTCTGGTAGATCACTGTTGAGACCAGCCTCTTCCGGCTGCGGCCCGCTGCGTCGGCGTGGGGGCGTCTGGAAGGCGCTGCATGCGGGATCTCGGAGGGATTCGGTTCAGTCCCTCTGTTGGTGATGACCTCCTATTACCGCCGAGGGGACAAGGTCACTAGGAAGGGCTGGCTCATTTGGGGTCTTCCGCTGTTGATGCCGAAGGCTCTTATGCAGTCCTCGAGCAACTTTGAAGGATTCGGAGGAGCCCGGGATAGAGATGAGGGTTAGGTGCCCTCGGAGTCACACGTCGATGGAGAGAGCGATGGTCATGCCCATATCATTTTATCCTCGGCCGAGCGGGACCGAGAGGAGGTTTCAGTTCGGAGGCGAACTCCACGAGAGATGATATTCATGTAATTTGAGATGGAGAGGAGTCGACCAGCATATGTCCTCCATCTCACTATCACATCTACTTCAGCGACCGCGGTACGTCCTCACGGCCCATCATTCGCACCTCCACGGCATTCGCTGAGAATGCGTTCATGTCGGTTCTAGAGATGACGAGGTGATGGATCTTATATTTCTTTGGCCGCTACCAGGCGGCCTGGACCGGAAGGTTAGCTCAGTGAGAGCCGCTCTGGAGTCCTTGTCCTCCATGCTGCGAGTAGATCATGACATTTGGGTATTCAGCATGTTCGAGATCGGAGAGGAGCCAGCTGCGGCAGCGGCATCTTTGGATGTGTTGGCGGCGGCGGCGGCAACTCTGGGACCCACCACCACCACGCGGTGAGGTGGGTTAGGTTTCTTTATGTTTTTGTATAGTTACCGGCTTTATCATTTTGCCTCTGCAATTTTGTTTAGGATTCATGCATTAGCCATAGTAGGCGGTGATCTTTGTGATTAACTTTAGCCATTCATGTACTAGCCACTTTGGTATATCACTTCGATATATATATACACTTTGCATATCATTTTTTTTTTTTTTTTTGTGCCCCGGCACATTTTAAAGCTGTTTTTGTCTTGATTGAACAGATTGAATTGCTTCGAATGGACAATTGAATTGCCTTTAATTGGAAAATAGAAGCCTTGCATGTTGCCTTAATGCTAGAACAATTGCATGTTTGATTCAATTTTTGGTCAGTTGAAGGTCCAGCATGCTCAACTTGAAAATTTCCCCTTTGAGCTAATTCACACACTGCACACCAGATTATACCAATAGGTTGTGAAATTGTATGCCTCTTTTCGCCTTGCAAAGCCGGCCTTAGGCATGTTGGCAACCTTGGATAGGGTTGTGTTACCCATTTGAAGACGATGTAGTCTTCGAAAAGGAAAAGAAAGAAAAGCGAAAAAGAAAAGAAGAAAAAGAAAAAATAAAGTCGTGACACTTTGCCTTGAAACCCGAGCATGATCCGAGGGTATATAGCGAAAGCTTTGAAGCTTAGATGCCTAAACCTTAATTGGTCGAGTCATCGACTTAGTGTTCGATTACGGGTGGATGGAGTAGAGTTTAGCGTTTGTAGGTGCTTAATTCTCGAAGTCATTCGGGTCGAGGGGTGAAGCACAGTAGAGTTTGTGGTCAAGTGATCCTTTTGACGATGCCCTAAACTTTAATTGGTTGGGAGTCATCGGTGGACCCCCGTTACATGGACTTTGGTGAAATCGAGTTTTGAGCATTACACCCTACAATTTAGTCAAGTAAAGAAATAAGTGTGTAGCTAATCCTATTTAGGTTGTTCAGCGACGCAAGGCCATGCCGAGTAGCTAGGTTGGGAGAAATGATTTTGCACTTTATTGGCTCAATGCGGTTGTATTAATAAGCCATTAGATCTTTGTGAAATTCAAGTTGAGAATTTTGGATGCGGTATTGACCTAAAAATTGTTCTTCCATGGTTTGGTTCTCCATGTCGGTTTTTTCAAACTTGAGTGTGTTTTCATTTTAAAGGTAATGTTTATTTGTACATACCTTTTTGAACCATAAACTTTGAAACTCACTGCATGCATTCCCGCACTGTTTTAAGCATTTACTAAGGACTATGACGTGTCGAATTTGGGGTGTGATTAGTGCCCGAATAGTGCTATTTTGAATATATTCGAGATAGGTTTAGGTGCTTTGCGCATAATGTATAGAATCGCCAATTGAGGTGTTCAAGTCTACTTAGTATCACTTATGCCGTTTCGAGGTTATTTTTGTTTATTTTGCAGGTTTTTGCATACCTTGGGAGTTCAATATCGAGATATGTGTTGAACCATGAAGATTGAACCCATTTATCAGCCATCAAACATATCAAAATTCAATGAAGGAATGATGGCAAGGTGATGAAAAACAAAGGATGTAGTGGAGGTGCGACTAGAGCAGTGGCCCGGGAAATTTTAAAGCTATGATTGCGAAAATTTACAAACAGTTCTTGAAAATTTCGCAGCCATAAGCGAAAGATTTCACAATCCTAGCGAAAGTGAAAACCCCATTAGGCTAGCGAAATTTCTCTATATAGCAAAAATCACTATGCCTAGCGAAATTCTCCATTTTCGCTATCTCTCAAATTTTTCGCTAGGCTAGCGAAATTTCGCTAGGCTAGGGAAATTTTTAAGCTACCTAGCCAGAGCCTACTGCATAGCGAAATCTCACCTTCTGTCATATTTTGTAATTAATGGCAGAGCTTCATTTTGGTGTATTCATCAGCTGTCCTTGTATTAAGCCGTATGTTAGAACTTCTTGTATTTTAAATACGTTGGGTGCTTTATATCGCCCCACCAAATTGTAACTTGAAGCAATCTTTAGCGACTTTTCATTTATGTAAATATCTCCGAGCTTTCATTTTAGGGTTTGGTTTCTCTCTTCTCTCCTCTTTCTTTCCACTTTCTAGACGGCCAAACAACCCCCTTTAGGATGACAACTAAAGGGATGCTTGACTAAGCCTCATAGCTTTGAAGAAGAGGAAGGTATGGCTAGCAGTTGTAGGCGGAGTTGCGGGTTGTCTTCATGTTTTAAAATGCTCTAGTCTTTGCCATTTATGGCTCCTATTTTCTAACTAGGGTTGAATATCATTTAATGTCATTACCTTAGCCAATACTTACCATGCTTTAGGGTACGATTTTATTGCTAGATGCCTTTGTTATTCTTTAGATGAGGACTACGAGCCACTTGAAGTAAGGGTTGAATGTTAGGGTTTCAAGCGAAAGAGGTACGTATATGCACATTTACACCGTGTTGACTCAAATAGGAGTGATTCTAGGGTTAGGTTTGCTAGTTAAACAAAGATCCGGTTATGGCTCGGACTATAGGTTGCTTGTCATAATGCGAGGATAAAACCCGAGGACACTTGTTTGCCCTATGTTATCAAGTTAGTGACCTAAATCTTCAAGTTAACTTTTCACACTTCACTTTCAGTTTTTACAATTAATCGGCCATCAAGCAACTTCCACTTTGTTTTGAAACAAATCAAAATCAAATTAAAGCCTCGCCCCATTTTCAACAGGTACAGTCATTCATAGGATGAAAACCCATCCAGTGTTCGACCCTAGACCACTATGCTGCGGTAGCTTGACTACGGCGATGGGAGAGGCTGGGACTCTGAAATGTTGTTGATTCGCGTCCGCCTGCAGGTGGCGCGAATCAGCTTCTCTCCATTGCTTGGTAGTCACAGCACTGTCAGCCCCGTGGGTTGAAGAGCTTCGCTCTTGGATGAGGGCTTCTTCACGGATTAGTAATATACCACTGCTGTGAGCACCTCGTGCACGAGGATTCTTTGAGATGGAAAACATTAAGTCTTTTGATTGTACTCCTAACTTGGCAATGAATGTGGTGATGGCGAACTTCTCGTCTGGAACATCTACCTTTAATGACTCAGCGTTGAACCTCACGGGACATAAGACTCGGGCTTTCTTGTAGGTTACGCTGGTGTAAGTGATAACTTCGGCTTCTGTATGTCACAGCTCAGATGAAGTGGAGAGCCCAGATCTGATAGAGCTCTAAATGAGAGATTGGCCCGATGGTGGTAGCACAGTAAGCCGAGCGTCTTTGGGCCTTTTAAAGCGTGATAGCGAAGGCTGCGCATTGTATGGATCTTGATACCCATGCGGCTCCATGCGGTTCTTATAAGTATTAAGATGGTCCAGCGGGATCGCCGGCTCCATCGACAGCTTCTATTTCGACATCTGAACTTTCTTTGGAAGGGGGAAATGTAGCACCTCGTGAAACGGGGACTCGGTTCTTTGCGCGGGGGTGTCCATAGAGTGCAGGCTCGGCCCTTTGACTTCCTTCATGTGGGCTGAGCTCTGTTGGATCCAACACGAACCTCTGCTCCATGATCGCTCCCTCGTTTCCTTCAGCGATGAGAGTTGGCTCCATCGTTTAGATGTTCCCCGTCTTGCCGTTGCGCTCCTCTGCGAGGGTAAATGAGGCTCGTGCCCCTGGCTCGATTTGGATCACTTCTATTTACGCCTCTCGGGAGGGCCCAGTGTGTTTGTTCTTCTGAGGGGGTGGTATTAATGTGCCTTCTTAGACTGTCGCACTTCTGGGCGTTGCGTCACATGCAGTGAGTTGCTCTAATTCCCTTATCGGGCATTGGTTGGTGGGCCAATTTACTCAATCTCGTTTGTGTTATCGTGTATAGTTTCCAATCTGCGTCTGAAGGTTGTATCGTTGCCTTCTTTGGTCTTGCATTCTTGAGGATTAGGCGCGACTCTCTTTGGTGTTCCAAGTTGATATCATCGATCGAGAGGTGGAGTTTATTTGTAAGGCCCATCGTTCCTGAGGGCGGCACGCGATGATGCTTTTTCCAGCGAGCGGGGGTGACGTGCTTAAGTCTTGGGCGGTCTGTATTTGTCTCTGGATGTCGGGCTCCTCTGCAAAAACAAGAAACGAAAAGGATCGGCGGGGGTTCGCCCGTTGCCTCTCCGATGCCTACGTCAGTTCTTTCCGGTGGAGGAGAAGATCGACTGCTTAGGGAATGAAGTTTTGTGCGTACCTTTCACCGATGGGATGACCTGGTATTTATAGTGGGTGACTTTTCCAATTGGATGGTGATCTGAACTCTCTGCTTTATTGGATGGGGGATTTTCTTTCCTTATCGCTGTCAGATTAATAAGGGATAATTAGAAAGTAATTATTGGGAATTATTCTACTTCCCTTATTGGTGAAGATTCGGTTCGATTTATATGATATGGGTTCTTTGGGCTTTTCGCGTTATCAGCCCTTGGGAGGGATAAATTGGGCTCCCGTTTTGGGCCTGCGTTAGGGGTACGGGCGTTCTTGGAATGCCTTGTAGAAGTCTTCTTTTAATCCTGTACCGGACTTGAGGTGTGTCTGTATATTTTAAACTCAATCACTTACAATTCAACCTTCCTTCACCCCTCTTCTTTCTTTGTGTTCAATAGTTTAAGCAACAAGCTCCATTGCTCGCTGCTCAATCCAATCAATCCATTTTTATCTGCGTTGGTTATTTGTCCTTGAGTCGTGCCTCCATGTGTCGTCGCAAATGCTGCGTTGGCTTGGATTGATGTATCACATCCTCCCGGATTGTTGTTGGCCGAGAGGTAGTATGGTGACGTCGTAGTCTTTCTTAAGGCACTGCCAACCTCTTTTCCATCACTTTTGTTTCCTGCCATGGCCAAGTGACTTTGATACCATGAGAAAAGAATTTATGGAAATAATTTTATCGTATGTTATTCACCAAATCATAGAAATATATATTGTTACATCCTTACAAACAAGGAACCAATCAAGCAGCTAAATATGGATCAATCTCCTACCTAAAATGCAAAAATAAAATTAAAAAAATAAAATAATGAAGAATATTTATGGCTAATATACAAAATATGCTAATAAAACCCATGAAACTACTGGAGGAGAATTGAATTCCCGGCAGAGCTGGTTTGGGCTCAAGCGAGCATCTATCAGTTGCAGGAATTGTTGACTCGTTTGAATTTCAGGGAGAGGCCACTCTCACTAATGTTTTAATAATGATGAACATTAACAAAAAAATATTTATATACAATATTTAATTATTTTTTTCACATTTAAATATGTACATATTTTGTTTAATAAAATTTAAAATATTAAAATAACTATACAAAATTTAATAAATATTATTATTTGAAAGTTATATATTTTAAATTTTTTAAAATTATTTTTATTTTAATAAAAATATAAATTAAATATTTATGACACTTATTCAACCGCCATTCTACTTTCAGTATCAATAGTAAACCAATAATTTTTTCAATTCAATGTCTAGCCCGGTTCTTGAGACATTGAAAACAACAAATGAAAATAAATAAATAAATAAAATTAATAATTATTTGTGTATATCACTTCAAAAAATTTTAAAATTTTCTTACCAATTTTAATCATATTTAAATTTCTTTTACATTTTTAATAGTAAAACCAAATGTGTAAAAGTCTTCTTTAATATATTTTTTTCCTTTGTACTTTATAAAAACCACAGCTATTAGAATTACTATAAGTTGCGTTTGATTCCTCTTAGAAATATAGTATTTATTTTATTTAACTTTTTTTTATGTTGAATTTTAATTAACTTTTATAATTATTATTTAATATACATAAATATGCGATGTTGCTGAGGAATGTCTTGTGAAACTCTAACTACATCTCTATCTACATATTATGCCCTATGCACCAGTTTTACTACTGAAAGTTTGCTCTAAAAATATCAAATGTAGTTGAGTATACACTATAAACCCACTCAGACCAAATGATCACAGGACACCTAAATCCAGCATTTCCGGAGAATCTAACAGCAGAAGCATAAAATAAAAATAAAAAAGTAGTCTCACTTCTTCCAGGAGAATTATAAAATAGCACATCACAAAATATTTACCATGCTGTTTATAGTGATCTTTTTGAATTCTAATGAATACAAGTGGAGAAAAGGAGGGGATGCTGAACCTTTTCTAATATACTAATTCAGATGAGACTCATTGACAAGCTGATCAAGAAAAGGACAGACTGTAACAAAGAACATTGATGAACATCAGCACTCTGTCACACTTACACTGTTTAGTATTTTCACAGGCCCATCTGCACAATTAGGATCACAGGAGGTGACAGTTAGAATTGCAATATAATCGTCTGCAAATCTGAAAAATATCATTTCTCATGTATTATGCATTAAATATGTTCCAGTGATGATCCGTTGGTAGATTTTCTTTGATCCTTTCAAGCCTCTTAAGAATTTCCAAGAAAGACGGTCTGTGGCTCATGTCAGGAGCCCAGCATTGCTCTGTCAACCTATAAACAATATATATAATATAAATTTGTTAGAGACTGCACCTCCAATAGACAAGACAGAGTGGCACTTTTTAGAGACTGCATCTCCATTTCTAACTTCCATTGTTTATTATCTTTTCTTTTCTTTTCTTTTACGGCTTATATGTAATAGATAAAATGATAGTGCAACTAACATTTTCTTAATAAATTAAGGACAACAGTTTCATTGACAAATAAGAGGGATTAAAAATTTGTTTCATCACTATACAAAGAGAAAGTAAAGTTTAGAGACTAGATACCAAAACAACGAGAATTTTCATTACCTTTAGACACTTGTAAATGGGAAAAATAAAGATGCCTATTAGATATAACTAGAGAATGATGAAATTGGGACAGTTTACTACATTGTAACTCAAGTGTTTAGCTGTCAAAAAAAAGAGGACGGATTCAATGAAGTACTTTCATGCAATATGTGATTGATGAATATTCCTAAATAGCTGGCCACCTTTCATGGCAAAATATTATGACTTCAATACCCATCTCTAAAAAATGAGGATAGAGATGGATGTTTCACAAGACAAAGGAAAAAAAAAATATTTACTACTTTTCTAGGCCTCGACTACTCCAACTATTAAGGCAAGTCATCTCAATGCTACAACTTGATTGAAAAGATTGGAAGGGTGAGAAATAAAGTTGTTACCTATTTGGGTTCCACCTTTCTTCCAGCAAATTAGTTTTTTCAATTAAAAAAAAAAAGAAAAAAGAAAAGACAATGAACAATAAAGTTAGAAATGACTGCAGTTGTGGCTTAGAGACTCACCTCCAAAAGACAAGACTGGGGCATCAGATGAGATGGTTTTATCCAGAGATGAATGACTCAAAAAGAGGTATTTGGTTTAAGTTGAAGATGTTGCAAGAATATTATGAAGGTCAATGTAAGAATATAAAATGGCCCATCATAATTGATAGCAGATCCCATACTGTTTTTTCCACTTTATAGTTAGAATTAATTTGTTCCTACTAAAGAGAGGTAGGGGGTAACAGATCCCACACTTCCTTTGTCGGTCGCACACACACACACACCCAAAGATGTAGCTTGACTTACTCTCTCAGTTCAGAAATATATCCTTTTGAACGGAACATAGGCCGCTGTCCTTCTGCCACATGTTTAGCTGCTTCATAAGGTTCATAATTAGACATTGGTGGTTCTCCTTCAAGCATCTGCGCAGGTTAAGGATATCATCAACTCCATGCTGTTTCATGTACTTTACAACTCATTTCCAGTTTTCATCAAAATCAAATATTACCTCATATAGTATCATTGCAAAAGAGAAGACATCAACTTTCTTGTCATATTTCCGGTGCTTGAAAACTTCAGGAGCCATATATCGATCTTTATTTGTCCCATCAATTGAAAAGGATTGATTAAGTTAAAAGTATAAAAGAATCATATTAATTCAAGAGAATTTTGGGGTCAGACACTCACAACTTCCTGTTTCACCAGTCATTTTGTACACATCATGTGAATTCTGAACCTTGATGAGCTTGCTCAGTCCAAAGTCTCCAACTTTTAAATGGTCAGCGCTGGAGTTGACCAAAAGAACATTCCTAATATTACCAGATAGATATAGAAAAATGATTAGCACGGCAGTTGCATGATTAAAGAAAGAGGAAAAAAATAAAATACAAAAAGATATCTGTGAAATTGGTGAAGGCCAAGTTTGTTTAATAATCTTTTATTCCTAAATGATCTCCATTTCAAGTGGATAAATTTAAAACTCAAGTGCTAATTGAAGGCACAGGAATGACGCAATGACATGCTTAGGTGCCCATCAGAACTAGATATAGAAATCAACTCACCTTGGCTTTAGGTCTCGGTGAATTATGACGTTTGGCTCATTATGAAGATAAGTCATGCCTCTGGTCAAATAAGATTCATAAAATTCTGATCAGCATGAAAATCAAGTTTACTGAAACTGAATTTGGCAATTCCCGAAATTAGTTTAATACATCCTTATAAGATAAGTGGAGCCTTAAAGAATGGCCACATTCTAGAGAATAGGTTCCTGAAAGAAAAACAAAGGAAGTTGCTTTCCTTCACCAAAGAAAAATAGACATTTTTTGTTTGTTTTTCCATAGAATTAAACGATAAAAATGGTCTTTGCAGAATGGAAAGCCCTGAAAAATGACAACTCATGTTTCATTTCTTGAGCGCAAATAAGATTCTAAGTCATAAATTTGTTTTTGTTCCCATTTCAACATTTGATTTATGTTGGAATGAGATCCAAATCAACAATAAATTTTCACCAATATTCTCTTAAACTCCATAACACATCCACCGTTAAAAAACCTATAGAAGACAATATAACATATTAAACTAGAATAAAATAAAATAAAATGACCAAGTCTATTTACTAAATAACAATAATTAGTAAATCAACTATTTATATTGTAAGAACTGGATCCTCAACAACCTCTACAAGCAAATAAAATTCAAAAAAAAGAAAAAAAAAACAGAGAAAGAACAATGGATAACACAATGGCAGTATCAATAAATTGATAACAGAAAGTTCATATAAAATTATTTTTTCACTTCAAATGTAATTTAGATATATATATATATATATATATATATATATATATATATATATATATATATATATATATATATATATATATACAAACCCTCCTAGTCTTTTACTACTTGTGTCCAAGACATAAGGACAACTACTACTACTACTAATATATAATAACAATAACCACAACAACAACAACAACAACAACAATAATAATAATAATAATAATATATGGTTAAAATGGAAATGATTGACAGGTAAAAAGTTCTAATATAGTCGTATAATGGAATTTCCTTCAAGAAGAAAAAGTAGCAAGTTATTTAATACAGATAAAGTTGTACCTGATCTATTCTAACCTGTTGAATATGAAATGCAGACAGTTACATACATATGATAGGCTGATAAATGCATAAATTTGTTATTTCAAATAATTATCAAAACTAATACTGAGGAATTGTTTTAGTATATCCCATTCTAAACCCTTCAGGTTTATGGGTGTTGGACTTAAAAACTGGAATGATTGGAACAGAATGGAACAACTTCCATTTTTGGTGAATAGGTCTCAAAGATTTTGTTTTCATCTTTGACCAAATATCGTTCTTAAATTCTGCAGGTGGTAGAATTCTGCGAGCAGTTCCTTCCTCTACTTTCCCATTTACCAAGAATGCCTTATCATTAGGAAAACAATGTTGGTCTCACACAGAATAGCATTTAATAAATATACTTCTCCATGACTTGGTAATACATTACAGATTTTTCAAAAAACGACAAATCTATGGATCCAATTCAACAAGTTTGAACAAAACTATCCCAGATTCACTGCAAGTGGTTTAAAATAAGATAAGTTACATTTCCTTACGCAGCACAACAGGAGATAAAACCTAGTCAGTTGGAGAAGTCATATCTGGTCCATCTCAGTTTGCTAATGATCTTCATTTGATTCATGCCTAAAATTGGGGCAAGGGACTGGATCTTTATAGGGCATTGAACTTTAAGTAGATCAAAGGAAAACCTCAGGCAATGTATCACTCAAACAACACAAAATGAAGATTTAAGGTAGATTTGCTTTCCCATCCTTTCATGTCTTCATTATTTCATATGATTTATAAGCATAGATTACATCAAGCATCCAAATCATGCTCTGAAAGTTGAAAAAGTGGATATGTTTGCTGGTACCTTGCAATATCCATGGCAAAGTTAATAGCTGATGATGGGCTAAGCGAACCTTTTTCTTTGAGGTGCTGATGAAGGTCACCCTAAAACAACACATCAATACAAATATTAAGGGTGACCACTTAAAAAAGGTTACACTCTAGCAACTAGAAAAATAACTTCATAGAATAAGTATGAAACAATAAGAAAAATATGCACTCATATACCCCTCGTAAATATTCTGTAACTAACATCAAGGGCTTCTTATCAGTGACAGCTCCAAGAAATTGGACTATATTGGGGTGCCGAAGCTTCACTAGCAAATTAACCTCATGCCTGAAATCCTGACTGTACAAGGAAAGCAAAAACCCTAGTAAGTTACTTACATTCTTAAGAAAAGAAAAAAGGTTTAGAAGGAGAATTCAATTTTAGGTACATTTTCTAGTTAAATGATTCAATGGAACTTAATATACTAGTTGTCAAGCACCAACAAAGAGCAAGTATGCAATATAGACTCTTATAATTCAAGAAAATAAAAATAAACACACACACATAAAGGAAAAAAGAACCAAAGTAAAGGTGGTACATACCTAGGAGATTTTTTTTATTTTTTTCCTGATAGAACTGTTCTAAGGGTTAAAGAGAAGTTAAAGAAACTAATAGAACAGCACTTAACTATTTCTCATGTAAGTAAACTTTTAGTGGTCTTTTCTGTAGAGAAAAAACATGACAAGATTGATATAGCACCACCACCTCTAGAAGCAGAGGCTGGCTGGCCTGCCTAGCTGTAACGGTAAGATGGAAGGTACAAATCATTCTTTAAGTTCAACAAAGATTCATCATCTCTTGGAAAAAGGATGCTTAATGTATTACTGAAGGAGAGAACCAATGGAATTTTTGGGTAAGTCAAAATGTAAGGTGTTTGGTAAGAGTCGATATTTATTATTTAATGACTTAAGTTCACTTTAATAAAATTATTGGTTTAAAAATTATTACTTGATTTTTAATTTAAATGTTAAGGTTGTTTGGTAAAGTTAGCTTAAAATTTTTTCTATATCATCAAATTGACATCCTTACCCTCATTAATTTTAACTAATATATATATTCATTATTCTTAAGTAATAAATTTATTTATTAAACATTCATATTTAAAGTATTATAAAAGCATATAATAATCACAAAATATCTACAATAAAAAATGAATCATGGATGGGAGTCTTTACTCTTGTTAGATGTGGGTAAATGAGACAAAAAGTAATTGAGATTAAGAAAAATTTACTATTTTAACTTGATACTTAGAAGCTACTTTCAACTTTAAGTTGTAATATTAAGTTAATTTACTAAATGTTCTTAATTTTCTTAATGACTTAAATTAAGTTGTATCTTAAGGTTGTTTGGTAAAGTTAACTTAAAAAAAAATTCTAATGCATCCAATTGACAAACTTACCATCATTAATTTTAACTAATATTTAATTTCATTAAGCTAAATTAATAAGTTATTAAACATTCATATATAAGTATTATAAATACATATAATTATAACAAAATATTTACAATAAAAAATGAATCATGGATGGGACTCTATACTCTCATTAGATGTGGATAAAAGGGACAAAAGGTATTTGAAATTAAGAAGAAATTTACTATTTTGACTTAATACTTAAAGTTATGTTCAACTCTAAGTTGTAATATTGAGTTATTTTACTAAATGTTCTTAATTTACTTAATGACTTAAATTAAGTTGTCAAGTCATATTAAGCCAATAAGTTAATTTACCAAACACCCACTAAATCATATCTTGAACCCATTTACAATGAGCAACATTAAGCCAATGGCATACATCAACAAATATCTACTCAATAAAACAACCATTTAAAGCTCAAAGTAGCCTAAATACAGCTGTAGAAAACACACAAACTTAAAGGATTCTTACATCACCAATCTATCATCTGACAGAGAAGGTAGAATCCGTTTCACAGCTACTGGTGTTCCGCGCCAACTGGCCTTCAAAATCTCACCAAAAGAGCCCTAAAAGCATAAGATTTCATTGGTAAGATTAAATCTTGCCAATATAATGAGAAATATGACAAGAGTTTGTATGCTAACCATCGCATGCTATTTGTGTTATAGAATTAATTGATGGAAACAGTGAGTTGAAACTAATTGAGAGAAAATGGACAAAGCTCCCGACAACAAAACACAACTTGGGAGAAAATGAAAAATAAATTTGCATTATGATAACCCAATGAATGAGACATTAGATTTCAGTGTCATTTATATCATATATTTTGTTTGGTTGCAGGTATTCAAATATCCCAACATGTGATTGTTAACAATCCATGTCTAGTCACTATAATAACCACAGATGACAAGAGTACTAGGAATAGGGACGATACCAAAAAATTGTTATGATCACATTTGTTCTCATGGCTAAAGGTGACAATCCTAAAAGGCAATCCTAACTATGTATTGACAATAGAACATTGAAACTTCTAAAATAATAAGAGTGATGTTGGATGTTAGTAATCTTAACTATCTACTGACATTAGAACATATAAACTTTGAGCATAATAAGAGGCATTGTAGCCATGAAAAAATCAATAATGATTTTGGATATTAGTAAAATTGTAGATGTAAAAATCCTTCTTGCGTTCCACTATAATTATTTAAAGAACGGTCCTTGTGATCATTCTGAATTTTCATAATCTCTTTTTGATATTTTCATGTTAATAGCAGCATTTAATCTTAGTTAATAATATAAATGGACAAGGAATAAGGAAGTCAAATTAGAAGATTTCAAATCTGTAACAGTTTCTTCTTCTTTTTCCTAACCTTTAACCCTTTTTACAACTTTTTAATTCTAAACTGAAAGCAGAGACCAATCATCCCGAGAGTTTTTAGTTGAAAGAGATCATTCCAAACACCATCCACCCCCAACACATCATGACTATCAGTAAGAAACCCATAATTTTCAAATTTTCATCTCTCACGTTTCTGCTCTGGAATTTGAGCTGTTTTTTGGTTCACACTTAGATTCTTCCTGAAAGGTGTGTGTAGGCTAAAGAAGCTCAAGTTTTATGGTTTTCTGGCTCATTGGATTTTAAAGTCTTTTATGGTTAAGAAAGCTTTAACAGCTCACTTTTTGTGTTTTCATGTGCTTGAAGTAGAACAGATCCATTTGTTGTGCAGAAAGTTGTTCTTGATGTCTTTTGGTGTTGTGTTATAGGATGGTTTTGGTTTTAGTTTCTCTTTGATTTACCTTTTTGTTTTTGGATGATTCAAGTTGTAATACTCTCAAGCTCTAGGACTCAACATTTCAGATTCGCAGATTTTATTATTTATTTATTTATTTGGCAACTCTGGTTTAAAATTTTCCAAATAGTTGCTCAAAAATTAAAAACACTCAAGGACTATGTGACACGGTCACTAATACCCAGTTCGTGGCAAGTTTAAAAATATCAAAAGTTTGTATGAGAAAAGCTTGTATTTAAATTGGAAGTCAAAGGTCAGTGTTTTGTTATTAGAGGCTACTAATTGTATCTTACAGACCTTCAGAAAATAGCTGGGGATTATCGTTATAAAATTGAAGAATCTACTTATGATTGTAAGGATTTTTTATGATTATCCAGTTCAAATATATGAAGTGATTAATCAAAACTTTCTGGTTTCAACTTGTAAAGAAGTTTTTCCTGACTTTTATTTAAGAAATTTTGGCTCTGATGGTGTTTGTAGTAACTCGGTTGCAATCTACTGAATGGCAGCTATAATAGCTTTTCCGTTTTCATCAATATGGCATCAAGAAGTTGGTTGTATGAAAAAAAAAATAGAGCAAATCATCTAACTTGCGTCCATGCTTCACAAATTTTCTCTGGGTCTAGAAAGCTGAAATAATTGACAGAACCATTTATGCACAAGGCTATAATATACAAAGATGTAAAACGTCAGGACTATGTCATGGCCACAACATAATACTAAGGTTTAGAGCTTAAGTTTATGGTCTACAAATGATTATTAAGTCATCTTCTATGATACCTACCTCTAAGAGGATTTAAGACCAATAGGGTTCTAAGCAAAAGACAATAAAAATAGAATTTCAGATAACAAAAAGAGGAAAATTTGAGGTCCCACTCTCCTTACAACCACTACTGATTTCCTGCACTCCCGTTCCACTACCTAAACAATTAATACCAACTAATTGAAGAATATTCTCTCACGTGCTTGTCATGCCTGCCTTGGAAGCCTTGTTGCCTTTACATATAGAGTATGTGAAATAAATTAGGGGTTTATCATTACCCCCGGGTTGAAGAGGCACCTTGTCCTCAAGGTGAAATGCTGGAAACTGAGTCTTTATCATAACAAAACTCTCCTAAGAAGCATCATGGTCTAGCAATCCTTGCCACTTGATCAAGACATCGGGATAAGAGTGGTGAAGTGGAGGATGGGCGAACTCCCAAAACTACCTCAGGTTCTGCACGCTAGTGTAGAGTGTCATCTAGGGAGTTTGACAAAGGGGGAAGGGGGGGAAAAAGCCAACAACCTTTTCGAGCTGTGAGACATGAAACACAAGGTGGATTTTGGCGTCAGCAGGGAGTTGAAGATGATAAGTAGCGGGACCCACTTTGGCCAAATTATTAAAGGGGCCATAAAAACGAGGGGAGAGTTTCTCATTAACTTGACGAGCCAGGGACTGTTGTCGGTAAAGACGCAATTTGAGAAGTATTGGATCACCTACCTCAAAGGCAACATCCCGACGTTTTGTATCTACCTGAGCTTTCATCCTTTGTTGGGCTCTATGAAGGTGCTGACGAAGTTCAAACAACATGGCATCTCGTTTTACTAGTTGTTAATCCACCTCCATGAAGACAAAGGACCCAACTTCATAAGTTAAGAGATATGGGGGGTCCCGACTATAAACAATGCAGAAGGAAATGGTCTGGGTTGCCGTATGAAAGGAGGTATTATACGAATATTCTGCCCACGAAAGATAATGCCCCCCCTTTTTAGGTTTCTGATTTGCGAAACAGCGCAAATAAGTTTCCAAACATCTGTTGAGAACCACTGTTTGACCGTCTGATTGGGGATGAAAGGCTATGCTGAAACGAAGGGTCGTTTCTTGTAGTCTGAAGATCTCGCCCCAAAACTTGCTAAGAAAAAATTTATCACGGTCCAAGACAACAGATCGAGGAATGCCATGTAGACAGACCACCTCCTGAACAAAAACTGTAGCTACAGTGAGAGCCATGAAGGGGTGCTTAAGCCCTATAAGAAGAACAACACGATGAAGACAGGGGAGGAGATGGGCAAGAAAGGGAAAGTCGTAGATCTAAGGTCAAAAGGCATCGACAAATCCTATGCTGAGATTCTAAAACAACCTCTCCCCGTGGAAGAGGAGGTTTGTGTGAAAGTGGAAGAGAAGGAATGTGAGTTTATTCGTGGTCAGCTAGATCGTTGTTTGGTGGGGAGTTGGACCATGATGGAATCTTTCCTTCTGGATCCAATAGAGGCGGGAAAGGAGATGAGCAAGAAATGGGGCCTAAAAGATTTTCTGAGTCTGACAAAGATGGGGGAGGGAATGTTCCTACTGGAATTTGCCTCGAAGGGGGAAGCTGCAAGGGTTCTGCAGAAAGGGGAAAGAAAGTTTTTGAGTTTCAATATTGATTTACGCTAGTGGGGCCCTAGCGAAGGATGTATTTCGAGTTCTACTTCGATGAAGGTATTATGGGTCAGATTAGTTGGCCTGCTTGCTCATCTCTAGGAAACTCGAACCCTAGAAAGGTTGGGGTACGCATGCAGTGGTTTTATCGCCATCGACAAGCCTGCTAGAGCTCTCGCAGATCTGCAGTGGGCTCGTATTCAAGTTTGTGTGGACGGCCGAACCTTACCACGGGAAATGGTTGTGAAGTCGGGAGGTTCAAGTCTGAAGATCTAACTCTAGTGGGAGATACCTCCTATTCTCAGTGAGCTAACGGCAAAAAAAACGCAGGGAAGCGTTAGGGTAGAAAGAAGAGAAGAAAATAATGAGGAATAACACACCATGGGGCACGTGAAGGCAATTGTGGAAGGCGTGTTCTCCAAAGCCATGCAGTCTAAGCAGTTGGCAGTAACGACAGTCGAGGCGTTGACAGATCCAACAGCTTCTTTAGTGCTTGCTGATCCAATGGTGGAGGAAGCTAATGGGTTTTCGGGTCGTTCAGAGCAATTTGCAAGGTCAGCCAAGCCCGCCCCACTCAAGCCAAAGGGATCTAGCCCATCTGATGTCTATGCCTTTGATCACTTGGGCCTATCAAACGAGCTTCCTTTTAATCAAATGAGCCCATCAGACTAGCCTATCAGATGGGTCTATGTAGGCAACCAAAGGATAAAAGAAGATGGGCTTCCAAAAGCCCCAGATGGGCCACCCCCAACTCTAGGCCTAGTCCCGAGCCACTGCAGGGGCGTCGAGTGCGAGAACTCCTCTCTCTTTTGCTTTTTGGCCGGGCCTCCCTTGAGGGTGTAAGGGGGCTTGAGATCTGCAGTCGGAGGGAATCCCTACGGTAATGGCGATCATTCCAACCGCCTACCTTCCGGGAGGAACCAGTCAAATGGTTGACTCTATAGTGGGTTCTATCTCCCCTTTGGAAAGGGAGGAGGACCGGGAGTATTCAGATAGTGGGGTTGAGGATTCTAGTCTGGTGGATCTCAATGCCTTCAGTGGAAGTAACCACGAAAAGAAGGGCTAAAGTTCGACGTGAGCCAAGATATTTGTTCTGGAATGGTGGAATCGAGTTAAATATGATGAATTTACAGCGAGTTTTTAGGCTTCTCTATTTGGAATTGGAAAAGTCTATTCTTGAGTTTCGAGTGCGGGAGGAGGAAAGAAGATTCTCGACAAGGCGACCAGAAAATACCTGCCAAATTTGAAGGGCTAAAAGGTTTGCAATTTTCGGTGAACTGTAAGGAAGGGCAACCTTCGAAGACATGATAAAATGTGCGGGGAAAGAATGGTTTATCCAATGAATTTAAAATTTTTACTATTTGGAATATCGGGGGTGGAATGATAAGCCAAGAGAAAGATTATCAAGGCGTGTTGAGAGATCGAAACTGATATTTTACGCCTTCAAAGAGACTAAGATGCACGTGATGTCTGACGGAATTGTAAGAAGTTTGGGCTCCAACAGATTCCTTGATTGGGTTGCTCTGGATGCCATAAGGTCTGCTGCGGGGGTGCTCGTGGTGTGGGACAAAAGAAGCCTTATTCTTTTGGACAAAGAAGTGGGTACGTTCACGGTCTATTGCTTGTTCAAGAATGTCTCTGATGGCATTGTTTGGGCTTTCACTGGTGTTTATGGTCCTCTTCATAAAGATGGTAGGTCACTCCTTTGGGAGGAGCTGGGGGAAATTAGAGGTTTATGGGAGGCTCCATGGTGCATCGGGGGAGACTTCAATGTCACTCGCTTCCCCTCTGAGCGGAGTACTATGGGCAGGTTGAATTCATCCATAAGAAAGTTCTCGGAGGTTATTGATGATCTAGAATTGGTTAACTTTCCCATGTCCGAAGGAACTTTCACTTGGATGGGAGGTATGTCAAATCAGACAATGGCTCATTTGGATAGATTCCTGGTCTCTCTTAACTAGATGGACCATCTGGGAAACGTGACACAACGAAAACTCCCCAGGCCTACCTCGGACCATGCCCCAATCTTGTTGGAGTGCGGAGGGGCGAGAAGGTGGTCGACTCCCTTTCGCTTCGAGAATATGTGGCTAAAAGCGGATGGTTTCCAGGATCTACTCAAAAGGCCGGTGGCGGGGATGTACGATTTCCAAGGCCCCCGAGTTTAGTCTCACCCAAGCAAGAAATCAAGCAGGTTGTAAAGGAGCTGGAACATGGAGTGTTTTGGTAGAGTGGAACTTAACAAAAGACAAGCTCTTTCCCAGCTACAGGCTTGGGACCAAGTAGAAGAGGAGACAGAGCTTTCCATGGAGGAAGCTGAGGCTAAAAAGGAGGCAAAAGATGCATTTAGAAAGTGGGCTTCCCTAGAAGAGATTCATTGGAGACATAAGTCGAGAGAAATCTGGTTAAGGGAAGGGGACAAAAACACTAGTTTTTTCCATCGAATGGCCTAGGAGATGAGATGAGAGAAGGAATCTCCAATGCTTTTCAGTATCTGTTTTCAGACAACATGGATGGATTTAGTGATGGTGCCTTTGCCTCTCAACCACTGAGAAGGGCCGAGTAGTCATGCAAAGTGCCCTTTAGGGAGGAAGAAGTCTTCATTGCTCTGAATGAAATGGATGGGGACAAGGCCCCGAGACCTGATGGTTTCACCTTAGCTTTTTGGCAGGACTCTTGGTATTTCGTTAAGGAGGAAATTATGGAGATGTTCCATGAATTCTTTGTAAAGGGGACCTTCACCAGGAGCATTAACACGCCTTTCCTTGTTCTGATCCCCAAAAAGGGAGGCGTTGAGGATCTAAAGGACTTCAGGCCAATAAGCTTATTAGGCGACATGCAAAATTCTAGCGAGAGTTCGCCTGTAACAAGAAAGTTGTGGTGAAAGTTGTCTCTGACACGCAAAATGCTTTCGTGGAAGAGCGGATTACTAACCTATCGATGAACAGAGTCATTGATCTTTTCTCCCGAGCTTGAAGAACATGCGTGATCTGCAAACTTGATATTGAAAAAGCTTTTAACAACAAATTGGGAGTTTCTTCTAAAGGTCATGCTGCGTATGGGTTTTGGCCCTAAATGGGTGAGGTGGATAAGGTGGTGCATTTCCAGCGGGTTCTCTGATTTTAGTATTAATGGGGTCTTGGAAGCGGGTTTCTTTCTCTGGCTCGAGCTTGGCGAGGACCTCTTTTCACTATGGGAATGGAGGTGCTTAGCATGTGTGAAGACTCTCCTGGGGTGAAGCTGTTTCAGGATGCAACTTGAGCCAGTGAGTATCACGGTATCTCTCACCTCCTCTTTGCGGACGACACAATCATTTTCTGTGAAGGCAAAGAGGGATAGCTTCTCTATCTTGGACACATTTTACTCACGGTTGAGAAGCTGCGAGGCCTAGGAGTCAACCTAGATAAAAGTGAGGTGATTTCGATGGGGAATGTGGTTAACTTGAATGCGTAGGTTGCTGAGTTGGGTTGTAGGATGGGACATATTCCCTCCACCTATTTAGGCTTACCCCTCGGGGCTTCTCACAAGTCTGAGGCAGTGTGGGACAACATCGAGGAAAGGTCAGCGGAGACTTGCTGCAGAGAGGAATTACATTTCGAGGGCATAGTGACCTTGATCAAAAGTATGCGAGTCTTCCTCTGCATCAGATGTCTATGAATTAGGAATGCAGATTATAGTGGCTAAGAGATTAGAGAAATTGCAAAGGAACTTTATCTGGGGTGGTGGGGCCTTAGAGAAGAAAGCCCATTTGGTAAAATGGGAAGTGGTTTGCACCAGTAAAGGGTTGGGCGGCTTAGGCTGAGAAACTTATCCTTTATGAACAAGACTCTCCTCGGGAAATGGATTTGGCGTTTTGCCTCGGACATGGACTGCACTTGGAAAAGTCTTATCGCCTTAAAATATGGGACCGACGATCTTGGTTAGGGGTCTAGGGAGGTTCGAGGGCCTTTTGGAAAGGGTCTTTGGAAGGACATCCTTAAGGAATTTGGCTAGGTTAAGGATAACTAGAAATTCGGAGTTGGGAATGGAACTAGAATTCACTTATGGACTAATCACTGGTGCGGTACCTCAGCCCTCAGTATCTCTTTCCACTCTGCTTTTTATTATTGCATGACTCAAGCATGCCCGGCTGTATGGTGATATTTGGGGACTCTGCAGGTTCCGGCCAGGGTTGGAATCCCTTTTGTCAGGCCTTTACAATGATTGAGTTATTCTAGTTGAGAATCTCTCTGTCTCCCGAGAAGGAGAGGGTCGCGTGAGATGGATACAGTCTTATGGAGAGGCGTGGGGCCGGATTCACAATCGAGTGAAGCACAATTCAACGGCCTCAGGTTCTACAATTCTCTTTCCAACGAAGGGCATTTGGGTGCCCAATACCCCTACTAAGGCAACGTTTTTTGCTTGGGAAGTGGCGTGGGGAAAGGTAGGCCTAACTCTGGACAAACTCCAAATAAGGGGATGGCACCTTCCCAACATATGTTTTTTGTGCGGTTGTGCTGAAGAGACAATTCATCACCTCCTTCATTGTCCTATAGTCAGTTCCTTGTGTGAGATCATATTCTCTTTGTTCGGGCTTTCTTAAGTTTTCCCCAAATCAATCAAGGAAGCAGTTCTCAGTTGGAAAGGCTCTTTTGTAGGGAAAAAAATGTCTAAGGTTTGGAAGTCGGTTCTCGTGTGCATTTTCTAGACAGTTTGGAAAAAAATAAATTGCTTAGCCTTCAAGAATGGGTCCTTAGCTATACAAAGGTTAAAGCATTCTTCTGTCTTTAATTTATGGGATTGGAACAACATGTACATAGGTGAAGGAATTTCTTCACTTATAGGTTTCTTGGAGTGGTTGGCGTCTAAATGAGGGGCTAGTGTGTTCTCTCCCCCCTTTTTTTTTGGTCTTTTCAAGTTGTTTGTATACTTCCTGTATGCTTCCGGTCTTTTGCTTGCTTTTCTTTTTATCCTATATCCTCGAGGGCCTTGCCCTGTTTTGCTAATACATTGTCCTTCTTACTTATCAAAAAAAAAAACAACAAAGATGGTGTCCCACCCCTCCAATTTTGATAGACCTTCAATAAAATCCAAGGAAAGGTCCTCCCAAATTTGCTGCGGTATGGGCAGTGGTTGGAGGAGACCATTCGGAGAGAGTGTTGAATATTTGTTCTGCTGGAAAACTGGACAGGTTGCTACATATGATCGAATGTCATGCTTCATCCCTTTCCAATAGAAAATAGCTTAGAAGCATTTGAGAGTTTTTAGCACCCCATAATGGCCCCCAACCGGACTGTCATGGCAATCATATAGAATGGGGGGAATCATACTAGAATGTGTTGGTACTACTAATCTGTGTTTGTAGTATAATCTGCCTTGGACTAAAGAATACCCTGGTTTCGTAGGATGGCGCTTACATAAAATCAAAGAAAGTGAAGGATCCGAAGCCAACTCTTTGTCAAGCTAAGATAACTATAACACTTGGGGAGCAGAGAGGGCAAGAAGGGTGGCCAGAGTAGGAATTCTGGACAAAGCATCTGCTACCTTATTTGTGAACCCAGGCTTGTACTCAATTTCAAAGTCATATCCTAATGATTTGAATAGCCATTTTTGGTTGTCGGGGCAAACCCTTTGCTGGAGCAAGAGGAATTTCAAACTGTGCTGATCAATGTAGACAATAAATTTGTGGCCTAAGAGGTAATGTCGTCATTTCTGGATTGCCTGAACCACTGCTATTAGCTCACATTGATAGACTGATTTAAGCCTTGCATTCTAGGGTAGAGCCTGACTGAAAAAAGCTAAGGGGAGTTCATCTTGTAATAGCACCGCCCTTATGCCAATGCCGGAAGCATCTGTTTCCACTATGAAAGGTCGAAAGAAGTCTGGCAGGGCTAGAATGGGACTGCGAGACATGGCAATCTTGAGTGCTTGGAAGGCATCATCAGCCTGAGGTCCCCATTTGAAATTGTCTTTATTGAGGAGTTCAGTCAAAGGCCAAGCAATACTGCCATAATTTGCTACAAAACATGGATAATAACCCATTAATCCTAAAAAACCATGAAGGTCCTTTACAGAAAGAGGGATGGGCCAATTTAAGGTCACCTGAATTTTTGTGTCGTCGACTACCACACCCTGATCTGAAATGATATGGCCCAGATATTCCAAACTAGTTTGGCCAAATTTGCATTTTTTTACATTAGCAAACAATTGTTGATTCGCCAGAATCTAAAGGATATGAAAGAGATGTATATGGTGCTCCTCTGGAGAACGACTGTATATCAATAGATCGTCAAAAAAAACCAACATAAATTTCCTGAGGCGTTCCTTGAAGACTTCATTCATAAGGGATTGAAAGGTAGCTGGAGCATTGGTGAGGCCAAATGGCATGACCATAAATTCATAGTGGCCTTCGTGAGTTCGAAAGGCTGTCTTAGGAATGTCCTCTGGCTGCACACGTATTTGGTGATATCCGGAACGAAGGTCAAGCTTGGAAAAGATGGAGGCACCATAGAGTTCATCCAACAGTTCGTCAATCATTGGAATAGGGAACTTATCAGGGACTATGGCCTTATTGAGGACGCGATAGTCAACACAAAAAGGCCAACCACCGTCTTTTTTTTTAACTAGTAGCACCAGACTTGAAAATGGACTGGAGCTAGGTTGGATAATACCTTTAGCTAACATGTCTTTAACCAGGCGCTCAATTTCGATTTTATGTATCTGTGGGTAGCGGTAGGGGGGCACACACTAGTGGGAGGAGTGTCTGGCTACAAGGTGATGATGTGGTCCCGGGAATGGCAAGGGGGCGAAGTTGGTTGAAATACCGATTGAAATTGATCCAAGATTCTTTGTAGAGAAATTGATGCAAGGGAATCGGTTGATCCAGTTCAATGTTGCTGGCTTCCAGATTAAGACACCTTCCCACATTCTCGAAGAGCCTTCCACATCGCCTTAAGAAGCGAGAAGGGCGAGGTTGGAGTCGCTAGAGAAACCTTTACCCAACTCCCACTTGGAATCGCATAGATAAGGTCTTCCAATTGACATGCATTACTCCCAAGGATTATGAATAGCTCTATTTGAGATTCATATTTGATATTTGGAGATTTAGGAATAAATTTTTGTTGGCATGAAGTTTTGGATTTGGAGAATTGATGAATTTAGAAAATTGTGCATTACTCTAAACATGTGTTTGGCAATTTGACACAATCCAATTACAAAAGAAAGGTTTGTGTCGTTTCGTGCTTCGAGCCTTCGAGCTTGAGGTATGAATTAATAGTCATGCCCCTAGAGCGGGTTTCAAGGCGTGAGACCACATGACCATAATCACCTTATACTTCACTAGTTTTTTTATCATTCGATCTAATTGTGATGTTCCTAATTGTCCATTTAATTTCATTTTTGTAGATAAGATCTAACATGAATAACATTAGATTGCAAACCATATTTTAAAATTTAAGCTAACAAATAAGCCATATCAAAATATAACTTCTTCGAACAGTTTACTAATTACCAATATCAATGAAAATAAAATCACACCTTCCCAATAATATTAGAATTTGAGAAGTCCAACTCAGAAGGATCAATCTCCCAGTCACACTTGTTTGGAAGAGGAGGCGGAACAGGCTTTGGTTCAAAATGGCTCCCATTTTGCCCCTGTGGCAATAAACAATTAGAAAGATCTTAAAAGGTACTTACATTTGCAAAGTACACAAAGTATAAACCATTTGCATGAAATCTAGTACACAAAGTGTTAATGTCATCCAAAACACAAACAATCAACATGATGTCAATTTTCCTTTTAAAGTTAAAATTGGTCATATATGATAAGGAAAGTGTGATTGTAATTTCATTAACCAAGTTCAGCTTCATTACCTTTTTTTTCTTTTTTTTTGATAAGTAGCTTCATTACCAATTATGAAGCATCTTTGTAACACTGGCTACCAATAAAGGAGGTTAAATATGTTTACTTTCTATTTTCTTGCTTTTCTAGTGCATGATACTATCACCTCCTGTTAAAAACTATGAGCCTCTTTCTAACCGTACTGACAGTTGCTACAACAGTTTTGGTCCTACCAGCAGTAATATTTTCTCCCACAAAACCTTCCAAAATGAAGTAATACACCCAAACATAGAGAATTCTTATCTATCTAAAGTTAAGGTATAAGAAGCTTGGGCTTGGAGATGGGGTTATAGAGAGGCCATGTATTGATTACTAGTGTGTTGAGGGTAATTCAATATAATCCACTTTTTGAGAGAACATAACAGAGAGGAGAAATTTGCCACAACCCTAAGGAGACTCTATTATACTATTTAGGAGTTAGAGGTATGTGATCTCTACTTGGGGCTTTTCACGTGGTGTGGAGGGATGAACAACCAATTTAAGCCCATCTTAAATCGAATTCAAATGTAGAAGGGTGGGAAAGTCACTTTAATAGGTTGATCAATGCAATTTGTCAAGGTCAATTACATATCAGTCTTCAATACTGAGGGATGCAGAGCGAGGGATGAAAAATGGCAATATCCCTTTTAGGTTTGAAAATATGTGGTTGGAAGTTGATAGGTTCAACAAGCTCTTGAGACATGGGTCAAGTGGTATAGGGTTGAGGTGCGTTTATGATAGGCTGTACGCTCATGTTAAATAAAATTCAAATGTGGAAGGTTGGGAAAGTCACTTTAATAGGTTGATCAATGCACTTTGTCAAGGTCAATAACAAATCACTCTTCAATACTGAGGGATGCAGAGGGAGGGAGGGATGAGAAAATGGCAATATCCCTTTTCGGTTTGAAAATATGTGGTTGAAAGTTGATAGGTTCAAAAAGCTCTTGTGACATGTGTCAAGTGATAATAATTCTTTTAGATGAATAGTCAATGATAATAATTATTTCTCGTTACGTTAAGAGTGAAATAAGTTCTTCAGAGTGAAATTATTCAAATTAGCTTCATCAAGGTTCTTTATTTAGTGTTTCTTTGAGGTAAGGGAAATTAATGCAGATTTTGAAAGGAAAATATTTCAACATGTCCTTTTGATTATGAAAAATATATTTTAATTTATATGCGTGGATCAAATATATATCTTGCATGAGAAATATGTTTGATGTTTTTCTTTGTTTATGAAAATGAAAATTGTACTAAGTTTTTCTTTTATTGAATGAGTGAGTGAGTATTACATAGTATAAAAACACCTATATATATACAAAAGAATAGAATAAAAAGGAAGGAAAATAAAGTGTAAAAGGAAGGAGGATAGTATAAACAAAAGGTAGGAGATAAATTAAAGAATATCTAGAGAATATTCCATGATTCTCAACACTCCTCAAAGCTAGAAGCGTATAGGTCATTATGAACCCGAGCTTGTTATAAACATATCTTGTCCCTTTATCGGGTATCGACTGACAATGCGACACCCGAGGTGTTTCACGATAGAGTTGATGTGATTGGATTGAGGGCCGTCAAAGAAGAGAAGGGTCGGCGGAAAAGATCCGACGGAGAAGACCCATTGGAGAAGATTCGATTGAGAAATCCGTCGAAGAAGATCCGACTGAGAAGATCGGCCGAAGGAGATCCGACTGATAATATCGGCCGAAGGAGATCCGACTGAGCAGATCCGCCGAAGGAGATCCGACTGAGCAAATCTGCCGGAGGAGATCCGTCGGAGAAGATCCGTCGAAAAAGATACAAGCGAGAGATCATTTGGAGAGATACGTGAAGGTCGGGGTTGGAAGATCCGAGTCAAAGAGTGCAATCGAAGGAATGTGAGAAGATCCAGCGAAGAAGATCCAGAAGGAAGATTTGATGGAGAAGGTCGACGAGAGAAGGTTCGATGGAAGGTCGACCAGAGAAGGTGCGCGAGAGAATTAAAGCTAGAGAGGTGGGCTCGGTCGGAACTTGACCATGGCTCGTCTGTGTGAATGAAGAATGGAGAAACATTTGTTGGGTGGTGGGTGAGTAAACTAACTGACTATGAGGCCTTTATATATATATATACAAAGAATGGAATAAAAATGAGAAAGCAAAGGCCAAGGGTAAAAAGGAAGGAAAATAAAGTGTAAAATGAAGGATAATGTCTGCCCAAAGTGAAGATAAATCAAAGAATATCACAGAGAATGATACATGATTAATGAATTAACAATTTTTTAGGTACCCTTAAATTCGGAAGAAGAGTGATGGCTAGGGTGGGAAAATCCTCTTTTAGGATTTTATTGTTTACATATTGCAAATTCAATTTCCACTAGAATTATTTACGTTTGAAGCCTTTTGGACAATGATATTATCAGTTAATGAGCTAGTTTTTAAGTTGAAAAAGAGTATAGAATTTTATTTGACTACTCTAAACAAGAATTTGGTAATTGGAAATCATCCAGTTACAAGAGATGAATGTTTGAGTCATTTCAAACTTAGAGCTTTTAGGCTTGAGGTGTGAAATGACCTCATGCCCTTAAAGTGAGTTTTGGGGCATGACGGAGTGGTATCAGTGCTAATACTTGACCCCAATAAGGGGGTTTGTTTTTCCCAATGAGAAATGTTTGTTTGTTTAGCCCTACAATCCCATAGGACACAACGATGATGTTATGTTTGAATAGGGAGACGCTTGTCACATCTCACATCAAATTAGGGAAAAGTTTCTAGTACTGTATGAATATGTGCTCCTCTTAACCAGTAGTCCCATTTTAAAGCCTTGAGGACCCCATGGACCTAAAGCAGATAATATTTACATGGTTAGGTGTGAGTCGTTATAAAACTTGCCTAGATGGGTGGTTTTTTTTTTTTTAAAGCCTATGAGCAACTTAGTTAGGATTTTGTGAAAGGAAGGGTTAGGCTTCTTAATGCTACGAACAAGAAAATTATATTCAAAATTAACCACTTTTTTATGCTTATTTGAAGAAAGGGGACACGTAGGAGTTGAAAGATCTCAAACTAATTAGTTTGGTGGGAAATGTAGCTTACAAGTTTCAAAATGGTCTTATAGAGGGTAGACAAATCCTTATGTAGTTCTTACCGCCAATGATTGAAAGTTAAGGGAGCAATTCTAGTGAAGTTATATTTAGGCTTGATATTGAGAAGACTTGTGATCATGTTAACTAAGGCCTATTGTTGGATGCTCTTGATAGGATGGACTTTGGATAGAAATAAATAAGTTGAATTAAATAATGTATTTTTATTGTGGAACTATTTATTCTTGTTAATGGTATCCTTACCAGCTTCTTCCAAGTTCTAGAGGGCTAAGACATGAGGACCCTCTATCTTTTTATTTGTTTACATAAGCAATGATGCACTCAATTTTCTTGAGGACCTTTTTTTTTTTTTGGTTTTCATACCAAAAGGGAGAGAGGGTAATGATGAAGAGGTTTCCCATTTTCCATTTGTTGACAATATCATTATCTTTTGAGAGGCATCTTATGGTTTCTTACATGATTTTAAGCTATCTTTGGCCAAAAATCAGCCTTGAGAAAAGCAAACTCATTCTCATAGGTGAGGTTGCAATATGATTTAGTGGTTAAGCTAAGATGTAGGATGGGAAACCTTTCGTTTATTTTCTAAGGTCTTCCTTCAAGAGCCTTATTCAAGGTAGAAAGAGTGTCAGGTAGGGTGAGGAAAGGTTTCCCATAGTCTTTCAATATGGGAAAGACAATATATTTTGATAAAGACTTACTTTGACATATCTACTTTAAAGGGATTTCTTCTAAGGAGAAGGTGGTTCAGGGAAAAAGTTATAATCATTAGTAGAGAAGAGAAAAAAAAAATGGTTCAACATTATGTCTTTCTACTCTTAATAAGGCTCTTCTAGGTAACTAAAGCAAGAAGCATTTTGGAAGCAGGTAACTAAGAAGTATGATGAACATGTAGGGGGTTAGAGGTCTTACATAAGCAAAGGCGAGTGTAGGGTCAATCTTTAGAAAGCTATTAGGAACTGATGGAACCTCTTCGTCGATAATACTTTTTAGTTAGAGAATAAGAGAGTGGAATTGTTGAAAGGATACATGGTGCCAGAGGGACCCTTATGCTCGCCTGCCTAGGATAAAGAGGCCTGGTAGTAAATGTTTAGGAAGTACAAAGGGAAGTGGAACTATAGATGTGTTTTGCTAGTTCAATGATTGAGGACATAGTTTTAAAGGGTTCAATGCACAAAGTCCTCCCAACTTAGATTTTGAATAGCACCTTTGTCAAAAGTTTGTCATTTTGGGTAAGGACACAAAAAGAATGATTTTGTAGATTAGGTGAGTTCTAGAAAGAGAGCACCTTTTTTTCTTTTTTTTTTTAATATTCCCTCTATCGGGCTATAACTTTTGTTTTTCCTTTTGTAGACAACTTTTGTACCTTGTTGTATATCTCTTTTCATATATATATATATATAAACATAGACACAAAAAATAGGCTACAAGGTATATGGGGACGTACACAAACAGCCCAAGAACAAAAAACAGCCTAAGCAAAGAACCTCACCATCCCTAACTTTGCAGCCAACCACACTAAAAACCCTATAAGGGAAGTGATCTCCTCACCTAAATGCAACATATTCCAGCTCCACAAATTAAATATAAAAGAATGCTTTACAAATTAAATACAAAAGAATGCTTTAGTTTATGTACAATTAAAGTCCCATTTCTAAAAGCTATACAATTTTTTCCTTCCAAATTGTCCAAAAAATACACTGGGAAATGGACCTCTGAATCTTCGCCTGTACTTTGCGCAAAGAACCCTCTGGGCGGTTAAACTCTTCCTTTGTGTTGGAAGACCTCTTGTGGGCTTTACTAAGGAGAAAATGATCTCAGAGCTCACCACGGAAGCGGTCTGAAAGAAAAACTAGATATATTGGTGCAGCACCAAAAGGAAAATTCTATAAGAATAGAGTAGGATTGAAATCATACAGGAATCGACTCACCAGAAACTCAAGGCTTCACACGAGGGCTGTTATCACCTGAAGAGATTAGAAATAACCTTAAGAATCACTCTTAGAAACCACAGGGATCTTTGCATCACCACAGGCATATTTCTTTGGAAAATTTCAATAACCATTATATAAGATCGACTAGATCTTTATCATCATCATCATCATATATATATATATATATACACACATACA
Organism: Tetrastigma voinierianum; assembly: GCA_016808115.1. NCBI lineage: Eukaryota > Viridiplantae > Streptophyta > Magnoliopsida > Vitales > Vitaceae > Tetrastigma > Tetrastigma voinierianum. The sequence goes on along the minus strand of JAEQBH010000911.1, from coordinate 3,834,412 downwards.
TATACACATTGATGATCAAAATTCTATTTCCCTCGACGATTAAACATCACGTCGTCTCATTATCAACCTTATTGTACGAGGCTAGATCTAGTATTCAAAATTTTGCCTCGATTTGGTACGCTTTGGTAGCATACCAAAGCGTATTTATCCAATCAGCAGATTTGTGTTTGAGCATTAGAGAGAGTATATATATATATATATATATATATATATATATATATATATATATATATATATTACCCCTAGATGTCCAGTCAACCGCCGTGTCTCAACGCACTTTGAGGAGAACCAGTTTATATATATAACTATATTTCATATATATTTTAGAACTCTAAATGAGTATAAATTTGTACTAAAGTAGGAAAAAGTTACGCATTATTATCAATATCATAATAAGAGAAGCATAACATGTATCTATGTTTCTATGAGAAAATTTAAAAAAAATGTAATCTTTTCAAAATGTTTAGAGGGCAACAAAGCCTTTCATCTCACATATTCCAAATGCCCATTGAGTTTAAGACAACAAATTTTGAGATCAAACAATCACAACTATACATTTACAAAAATATCTTGAATAAGGCATTGTGGGTCTCTCCAAATCCAAGGAAATTCCACACTATCTCATGAGAATGCAAAAAAAGTATTAGTTGGCGTTAAATTAGGATCAATATTTGTTGGAGTCAAATTATGAATAGTTAATTAGGTGATAGAGAATTAGAATTAAGATCATAATAGGTTATTAGAATCTTGTTAGAATTTGGATTTCTTGGAGAAACCTATAAATAAGGCTAATTAATATTAATCAAAGTGTTGATTAATTCTTGCCTACTTCACAATTTTCAATGGTGAGACACCATCAATTTTCTTTTAAGCGAGACTCCTAGAAGGTTTTAGTGCAATACTAAGGTCCTCGATATTTTTTTTTTTTTTTTTGGACTAGAAACAAACATATGTATCAGAGAGAATGAAACATAGGGCAATCAATCAAAAAAAGAATGAAACATAGGGCAAATGAGAAATCCTTCCCATGGTGTACAAATCTAATCATAATATCCTAAAAAACCTTTCACTAAATAATGATTTGTTTATGTTTATGAATTAGGGTAGGGTCTATACAGAGGACCATACTTTGTTTATAATTGAGTTTACAGATTAGTTGTTCGCTAAGTAAATGGAAGGCCTTTTTTTGCCCCTTTCTATTCAGTGTTTTTGGGGCTTTTATTTGTATATGCCATGTGAACTTTCTTTGTTGCCTTTTGGTGCTCCTAATTGTAATCATAGATAATTGAAGGAATATTTGTGTATTTTATTGATCACAAATAACCTAATTATATACAAGACAATCCCTAAACCAAATAGGAAAGAATATGAAATTTCCTAATTCTATATGTTTCCTTTTCCCAACTAGTTTCTAATTCTACAATACTAAAACAATCCCCCTGAAGTTGGAGCATAGATGTTGATCGCGACTTGTTAAGGCAGCGTCAATCTCAACCTGAAGGTTTTGTAAAGATATCTCCTAATTGTTCTCCGGTCTTTACATATCCTAGGGTCAACCACGACGAGATCTTAAGTGAGCAAGAAATGTGATATATCTCGATATGTTTGGTCCGTTCGTAAATAAGTTAGATGTTATATGCATGGCGGCTTGGTTATCACCAAAAGCATTTGATGCGAAGTTTGATGCCCACTTCCATCGTGCTTATGTATCCACATGAGTTATTGCTCTATACTCTGTGTCAAAAAAACACTGAATTCTGGTATGTCTATGCTTCTTATACAATATTCTACGTCCAGGAGCTCCTTTCAAATAGCATAGGATATGCACTACAATTGCCGATATTTGTTGTGGGAGATGACATATGCGACTCAAAACACTGCGAATAAGAAATAGAGGCGATTCACTTTGTGGGTGAATTCAATTTTCTTAGGTCTTACGTATCTCTCGGTGTCTTGAATAGGTCTCCTTCCTTGGTGATCTTGCACATTAGGAGTCATAGGAATTACTACGATTTGACACCCCGACTTCCATGTCTTAGATAACATATAAGTACATATTTCGTTGAGATAACGGAATTCCTTTGCTTACTTCTTGTAAACTAAGAGAGAACAAAGAGTTAGAGGAATGAATTCCTTTGTATTTTCCATTGAGTCATCATACATATATATACAAGAAGGTTAGGTTATACATTAGGTAAGATGATCTACTATTCCTAAATGGTTACAACCCTATAAGTAAAGTATCCTAATAAGATACAAACCAATATGTATAACAAATATATTAACGTATGATACATACTAACCTAGTCTCCATTTAAAGCCTTTGTGAAAATAATTGTTCTCCAGTCTTCACGTATCCTGTAGAAATCAAACCGAGTTGTATTTTCTCACGAATGAAATGACAATCTATTTCTATGTGTTTAGTTCGTTCATGGAAAACAGGATTAGAGGCAATATGTAGGACAACCTGATTGTCACACCAAAGCTTTGCTTGGACTGAGGTTTTAATACCGACTTCCACCAAAAGTTGATGAAGCGCGTATAATGCCTGCATGCGGACTATGTCATTCTTAACACATGCTCGAATTCTGGCTATATTGAGAGACACGCTTTGTTTTTTACTCTTCCATGAAACTAGATTTCATCCAACAAACACACAGTAACCCGAAGTGGACTTTCTTTCTTCCTTAGATCTGTGATCTACGTTCATGAAACACTTTCGGGTTTATTATGCCATGATTCTTTGTATAAAATACCACGTCAGTCTCGCTTAAGTAGAATAGAATCACGTTCTACAACCGCCCGATGATCAAGCTGTTGGAGAAGACATGTGATGACTTTACAACACTAACGAGTGTATGCAATACATAAAGGCATGTTACTTTAAAGTAGTTTAACTGACCAACGCTTCTATGTCTCTCGGAACCCCGAATAATTTGTCTTCTCTAGTAAGATGTAGGCTTTATGCCGCAGTACGTGGCTTCTTGGCGGGTAAGCGTACGAGTCCCAGTACCTTTGTCGGTCAGGGAAGGCGTCGCGAGTCACCGAACATAAGGCGACAAGAGAAATAAGCGGATGAGCGAGGTGTCGACAACTATGGGAGAAAGGTATCAGAATAATCAACGCCATAAGCCTGAGCATAGTCCTTAGCAACAAGACAGGTCTTCAATCTAGCAACAGACCCATCAAGATTAAATTTTACAGCAAACAACCAACGACAACCAATAGCCTTCTTTCCAGTAGGTAAAGGCACCAAGTCCCATGTACCATTGTCATCTAAACTTTGCATTTCATCTACCATAACACTAAGTCAGCCAAGGTGAAATAAAGCCTCACATACAGTGTTAGGAAGAGAGATAGAATCAAGAGATGCAATAAAGGAACAAGAGGAAGACGAAAAATGGTTATAGGAAACAAACGAAAAGATTGGGTGAGCACGCGACATTGCAACTACGGAGAGTAATCGAGACGATCGTCGATCTAGTTTGGATCACAATGACGAAGCGGTAGATGTTGGACTAGAAATTTGGAGGTTTTGGCGAGAGAATATGCACGAGGTAATGGGAGTTTAATAGGAGCGGAAGGCTGGGCGAGACGGTGGAGCTAATTGGGCCGATGGAACATGTGAAATGAGTAATACGGCCTAATAAATCATCATCCCTCCCTTGACTAGTAACAGAAGAAGAAAGGAAGCGAGGTAGTCTTAAGAATGTAACATCGATAGACACAAGTAGCGTCGAAGAGTGGGACAATATACTTATCTTACTTTTTAACGTACAAATATCCTTTAAAGATACACTTTAAAGACGCCCGGATCAGTTTAGAGACTTGAGGATGGACATCCCGAACAAAGCATGTGCATCCAAATACCTTGGGATCAATAGGGAACAATGGTTTATTTGGAAACAAGTAGTGGTAAGGAGTAGCCCAATTAAGCACCGATGAGGGCATCCTGTTAATCAAAAAGCAAGCGGTGGAGACTACGTCATCCCAAAAATGTTTAGGGACATCCATTTGGAACAAAAGGGCACGGGCAATCTCAAGAAGATGTCTATTCTTTCTCTCAGCTATCCCATTCTAAGAAGGTGTATCAACACAAGAGGTCTGATGAAGAATCCCATGTTGCAACATAAAGGACTAAAAAGGTTCCAACAAATATTTCTTGGTGTTATCACTCCTTAATGTTTGAGAGCAGGGGACATGAAGTGAGTTTGGGTTCGGAACAAAAGGCATTAAAATGAGAAAAAAGCTCAGAACAACTTTTCATTAGATAAAGCTAAGTGACGTAAGAGAAATCGTCAACAAAAGTAACGAAATACTTAAACCCAGTGGGAGACATAACTGGACAAGGACCCCAAACATCTAAATGAACTAACTCAAAATGAGTGGAACCTCGTTTATTAACTCTAGGACTCGAATGCACACAATGAATCTTAGCATATTGACACGACTTACAGTTAAATGAGGATAAACTAGAAAACTGAGGATATAGCTTCTTCAACACAGAGAGAGAAGGATGACCCAGGTGACACTATAATTCAGATAAGGTAACAATAGCTTCGAGGACAAACAGCAGGACTTAGGCACCTGTTTGAATGTAGAGACCCTGAGACTCACGTCCTCTACCCGATAATCCATTTAATTCGAAGATCTGAATCAGACAATAATCGGAAATAATGAGATACTCTGATTAAGTATACGAGTGAGTTCTTTCGCGAAATTAAATTAAAAGAGAATTGTGGTACTTCGTAACAAAGGTCAAAGTGATTAAGTCGGATGAATTTTCCACGACCGGGCGAAGATGTTGGCCTATCTGCAAGGATATGATGGGGTAGAGTGAGACTAAAACATAGTAAATAAAGCTGGAATTACACATCATGTGATCGGTGACTCAGAGTCGATGACGCATATGGAAGATGAAGAAAACAGATGAAAGAAAACATCATAGTTTTACTTGACTCGTGAGTGTAGTGATAGAAGTAGATGTGAATTGGCGGATTTCGTAATGAATAGATTAAAATCTTCGATTTTCATTCTGCAACTTCCTACAATTTCAATGTACATGTTCAGGATTATGGCAATAATGACACATACCTCCTCCTGAGGATTTCTTGTTTGTCATAGAAGCGGATCTAACTCAAACAAGCCTCTGAAAATCCGAAAAAATACCAAAAAATAGGATCGTGCAAGGAAAAGGACCACCTTTCCATGAAAAAACATCACACCTGAATGGATTTTGGTCCCACAAACCTCAAAACACCCATGAGAGCTACTAGATCTCCAACAAATAACAAAAAAATCAAGAAACCCTAGAAACCAAGGGCAGTTGAACACAAATTCGCATGGGAAGGAGATCTAGTGATGGCAATCCAGGTGGGAGGGTCACCTGTCGAAGATGGGTCGTCAGAAAGTCTCTGAAGTTTTGTCGCCGGTTATAAAGGTTTTTCTCGCAATTTTCCCAAAAAAATTTGCCCTTTTCTGAACAAATTAGGCTCTAATACCATGTAATCATAGATAATTGAAAGAAAAATTATCTATTTCATTGATCACAAATAATCTATTTATATACAAGACAATCCCTAAACCAAATAGGAAGGAATATGAAGTTTCCTAACTCTACATGTTTCATTTTCCCAACTAGTTTCTAATTCTACAATACTATAACACTAATGAAACATAAATATACATACACACACACAATATTGACATACACACATTACTTACTAATAATAATATTATATATATATATATATATATATATATATATATATATATATATATATATATATATATATATATATATATATATATATATGTTCCTGGTATTTGTGTGTGCGCGCGTATCAAAAAAATCAAATAAAGATTATATTAAAAAAAATACAAAGGATCTATATATTATAACAACTCCTGACCCAACAAATCCAACCCTAGGGTGTACAAATTGAAAGTCAACTAAATTGAATCACACTCAAGTGATTGGGTTTAAAAATACTTGTATATAATCTCAAAAAGAAACATAGAAGTAAAACAAACCCAATATCATCTTTGTTGTCTTCCAAGAAATCCTAAAAACTCAATGTTCCTCTCTCTCCATACAATCCATAATAAGGAAAGACACATAACCCTATGCTAACCCTTGCTTCTACTAGAACTCCGAAAACAATTGAAGGAAATTATCATCATATCAAAAATACTGCCCGGCTGAACTCATGCCATCCAAGCCTATGAGAATTATCCGATGCCACAGTCTTTGAGAATATCTTATGCCATAGCTTGAGACTTTAAGATTCTATCCCTTCTTCTCCTTATCTTCTTTCTCTATATTTTATTTTATTTTTGTTGTCATAAACTTCAAACTTTATCCCTTATTCTTCTTCTTAAACCCTAGAAGATAAAAACCTTAGCCCACCTATTTGATTGTAAGCAATCCTATATCACTATTCCCCCAAAATTACTCCTTTTGCTATGGTGCAAACCATGGTGGCAGCAATTAGCGCATTGATTGAACACATTTAGTCTCTAGGAATCTTCCAAAACCATCCTTCTTAAAAGCCGCTTGTGAGAACTTCCAAGTTAATCATGGTACATTCAATCATACACTATCAAAAGTATGTTGACCATGGTGGCAGCAACAGTCAGAAAATTGGTAGAAACCAAATGGAGTTTATAGAAATTTTTTTATTCTTTTTCAATGAGTAACATTCTTTTCATTTCTTTTGGAGAAGTAACTAACATCTTCAACACTTCCCTCCCCAATCCATTGCCACTTGAATCAGGCTTTAAGAGCAGGGGTATCATGAAAACTCCAGATTTCAAGATCGACATATCCATTCAGCATGAATTTTTGAAATGAAAATCCAGATTACAAAATTCTAGCCACAATGCTGAACAGAAACAACTGCTGGTACTCACAATTTCACTTCAGTAATCAATTACTGAATGTGAGTAGAAACAAAAGAAAGCTTGGATTCAGAATACAAGTAACTTGTATTTCATATATTCAATTAATCAGACAAAGAAATAAAAGCTTGATTTACAAGTAGCTTCATCAGAAAATTACAAGAAACACTACATTATTCCCATGTTATAGATCAAAGGAATTGCAACCATTATTCAAACAAAACATATGTAAATCTTAAACAAAAGAGAGGTCCCATCTTACAGGAGGAACACTATCACTCCCATTTTACCTTCTTCCACTGCACATTGCAAGTGAAAATTGACCTTTATCAGAACAATGTTAAGGCACATGGAACCTCTACATTAAGTAGAAAGAAAGTAAGGGAATTTTAAGTTGCTCCAGTACTAAACTAGGAAATAGCATTCACTATAAATTGATACTCACTTTTTTTTTTCTTTTGATAGGCAAAAAGAGAAAATATATTTGAACCACCAAAGTAAAGGTCAACATACATATGGTATATAAATATGATGCCCACAAAAGCTGCAACTCCAGGAATACTTATGTGAATATCATAAACTATCTGGAGATATGTTTCAGAATTGCATTTCACAGAGAAGCCACCAGCATTTTGAACTATCTCAAGAATAATGAGGAAGAATACAATAATTTCATCTCATGATGGAAGCAAGATAAGAGTGGAACAAGAGCTGGAAAAGTAAAAAGCAAATTAACAGGAAGCATTGAACTCACAAAAGACAAGCCACCATATGATTTTAGCAGCTCTATCATGCTGTGTTTTTTAGCCCCTTCTGCATCAGCCAGAGGCTGTCAAAAGAAAATACTGCATCAGATAATATAAAAAAATTCTGGTAAAAAAGGAAAAAATTCTGATCAAACAAATAATAATAAAAAAAAAATGAAGTAAAGAATGAGCATGCCACCAACTGCTGCTAAAAGTGAAATGATAATGCTGAACACATACACGGACAAACACACACACACACACAAAAAGATCTACAAAAAAGCATCTAATCAATATGAAGATCTGTAAAAATATAGATATATCTATGTATCAATCTATCTAGGTTTCGATATACATATACAAAGGCATCTAATTAATCTATAAAAAATAAGCCCATAAATACAAAGATCTTGTTCATACAGCAAAGAAAGGCTGCATGGAGGGGGGGCAACAGTCAGCTTGCCACTTCTGGACTATGCCCCCCCACTAATAGATTGGAGATACTTGATCTAAATTCTTAAAAAGAAATTGCAAAACTGTGAATTTATAATCGATGAATTTAATCCTGACCATTATTATATGAACTACATAGTGGAAGGATCTGGGAGATGGCAAGGAAATGAATCTGGTAAAATGAGGTGGTTTTGTAGAATAGAAGTAGGCAAGTAATGGATAAAAAGAAATTGGTGGAGTTTAATGAGCCATAGTTGGGGAAGTGGTCATAGCATGTTATAGCACACAGGGACAGTCTCAAGGAAGAGTAATGAAGAGAAAGTGCAGGACAAAGGCAAGTAAGAAACTTATTTGGGTTGGGACTTCAGAAAGGAATTAAAAGTGGGCAATTGCAGTTTTGTGAGTGAAGTTACAAATGGCTTCAAGGGACATTTCGATACCAGATATTAAAGTAGAAGCATTTGTATTGATTGTGGACCTCAATGTTGCAAGGAAATGGGTTAGACCAATGAACTGATGGAGGGAGATTTAGCAATGGTTTTCTCCTACCTGGTTAACAGTCTTTGATCTTAGAGATATGATTGTTAGACAAGAACTGGGGACCTGGGCAAGGGTATGACCTGCACATTCTTGTGGAATGATAGACAGGCTAATCAGGGAGCAATTGGGCTGAACAATGAAGAAGTCACTTTCTCTGGCTCATTTTGTTGAGGATCTCAAGCCTCATTGAGTTTATTTACTGAATTTCCTTAAGAGTAGAAAATCAAAGACCTTTTGTTGCAAGGGTGCAAGGGATTTTTTTTTCTTTTTTTGGGGGGGTTTCTTCTTTTCTTTTACTCCTTTCATAGGCTCCTGTGATCTTTATTTCTTCTTTGTTTTTTCCTAAAAGATTTCTCACCCTTATTTCTTTTTTTAGTTTTTATTTTGATCTAGCATAATACAAACGTAATTTCCCTTAACAATATGAAACAATAAAAATAAAGTAAGAATAACACTAAAAGAAAAAAAGAAAAGAGAAGTGACACATTGGATTTTGATAGTGAGTCACTGGATTAGGAAATTTTTTGAGAACTTCCATGACTGAAAAATAGACGAGGTAACTACTGATTTTTTTTTTTTTTTTTTTTTTTTTGATAAATACGAGGTGACTACGGATATTTATTCTATGGAAAGGTTTTGCTCCTAGTCTAGACGGTAATTTGGAGAGGACCCTAGCAAATGACCAGCTAGTACGAAGGAATGCTTCCTATGGTTCAATTTGTACACAAATGAAGGCTCTATGCCTTTTATTGATGTTGTTGATTGCATGGTTCTTGGAGAGAGAGGGAATAGTCTTTTGTTTTCCTTCTTTTATGCTTTGCCTTTGGCGCTTGTTGAATAGGTCCTAATTACATTGGTGCACTAGCTCTTTTGGCATTTCTAGTATCTGTCCCTATCAGGAAAAGAAAAAAGAAAAAGAAAAATATACGAAGGGATGCAATATTCCAAAATAGTGTTCCATGAGCAAAATGGATGGAGAAGTTCAATCATTTTTTGTTCTCTTGTCTGAGGCCAAAAACATGCAGTGAATTTTCTTAACATTATTTGGAGTCACCTGAGTTCTCCTGAGAATGATGCAAGAGGTAATCTCAAATTAGCTCAAAAATTGTCAAACAAGTCAAGGCAGAAGGAAATTGTGTATAACAACCCCTTACTTTGGTTCCCTGAAGAAGTTACTGGGAAGCATTCAAAGAGGATGAAAACACAGGGTGGAAGCTTTGTTTCATGCTTGCTCTAGTTGTGGACGGCCTATTCTTTCCTAGATAAAAGAGTTTCCCTTTTGGACTCTGTAGATGGTAACAGAGGACTTTAAGTCAGCCACGGGTCCTTTATGTCATTTTCACTTGCCATTTATTTCCCCTTGTTTGGAATGTTATCTTATATATCTCGTGTGTACCTGGATGCACCTCTTGGTTTGCAATGAACTCATTTATCTATCAGAAAACAACAATGGTTCATACACTGGAGACTTTCTAGAAAGCTCCAACATTCATGGAAACAATAACAATGCCACTTATGATTATTTTGTGATATTCATTAGATGTTCTTGAGGTCTTTTTAGTTCCAGAAGTTATTAAGAAATCCAATTCAATTCAGACCTTTCCTCTAAAACAAAAGCACTCACCCCTAGCATGCAAAATAAACCTAGAAATTGCATTCCCACGTATTCACAAAACCAAGAATGCATGCATCCATTAAAAGATTCCATCACAACTCCAGAAATCATGTTTCACTAGAAAAAGCTATCTGGAGTGGAATTTTATGCCACAAATGAAAGCTAATATGAAGTAATGATGTAATGGAGGGAATCATTCTCTTTCCTCTTGTTTCTTTGTTTACTTGAACTTTGAAATGAAATGTTTGTGTGGGTTACACCTTGAATTTGAGCATAAATTGAATTCCTCAAATTTGAGGAAATCTTCAAGTAAATTGCCTAATTTTATCTTGGGCCAAGCAACAGTCACCATGCCATACTATAATAGTGTATTACTTTTTATGAGAGGCAACAATATAATGGTGCATAATTCATATTATAGTTTTTGTTATATCACTAAAAATTTGTTATTAATAAAAAGAGAGGTAAATAAATCAGATGTACTTAACTTATAAATAATTAGAAATAACAAAGTAAGAGGACACCTTTTTTTTCTAATCCAAAATTTTTTAATCAAACAAAGCAATAAAACCATTGTGATAAGAAACGAATTTTATCCCTTCATACAGTCACTTAACCTGTTTTTTCTTTGCAATCATAAATTTAAAAATAAAATGGATAAAGGCATTATGGTAATTTTAAACATATCATTCTATTTCCCGTACAAGTAATACTTCAAAGGAAATCAATTTCATTCTCATATGGTTTCCTCATAATTTATAAACATTTCAATGAAATTCTTAATTCCAATTTGGATTTCTTAAATTTCCTTTCCCATCTGATTACTTCTCCTTTCATTTGGTTTCTTCAAATTTCAGTAATAATGAGATGCAGATACCCCTATAATATTACAGAAAATCCTTCTTCTATTCATGTTGTGAAAATAGTGAATATACATAGTCTTTCTGCACATTTTAACTCGAAACCCTGAACCAATTCAGTATAAAAGCACACAAACTTCTAAGTCCTGCCTGATTCAACAAAAGAACCACACAACAAATTATTAAGGCTGTCACATTTACACTTCATTATTTACTTAACATGTAAACAGAAAGACCTACAATCTCCAGTCACCACTGAATGTAATGGGAGTGTGGTTCAATATACTCATTAGACCACAACATTACTATTGTATCTCAACAGAACGATGTTAATTTGATTGAGATCTGGTTTAATTAGGTTCAAATGTTTTAATTTTCCTCTTTCAGGTTTTCCCTTCTCATCTCAGCCTAATAAAATAAAAAGCTTGCTTCAGGAAGTCAACCAAAAATAAGTAAAGAAATAGATAAAATAGAAACTAAAGCGAAGAAAGAAGCAGACCGTGTTCTTCCATCGATCTTGGGCGTTGACGTCAGCGCCGAACTCCATCAAACACTTGGCTACATCGATCCAACCATGGAGAGAAGCAACGTGAAGCGGAGTCCTACTATCATAATCCCTGGCGAAAACAAGAGACTGATCCTCCTCGAGAAGCTTGCGGACGGCAGCGGCGTCGTTTTGGTGCGCGTGCCAGAGTATGAGAGAAGTCCTGCTCACCCTAGCCTTCTCCTTCTGCTTATCAGAGGCCTTGTCTTTACCGGCGGCAGACGTCGAGGAGTGGCCACCGGAATTTTCGTCTTTGCTGCTCATGAGTAGAGATCGGATAGCAGAGGAAGCGAGCAACAATGATATGAAAGGAAGCAAGACAAGTAGATTCAGGCGGGAGCGGAGGGGGAGCCTAGCATCCGTTATTCGTCTTCTTTTACTTTTTCAACAGAAGGAGATTCTCTCTCTCCTCAATACGCGTGAATCATTTCCCTTCCTCTGCCCACGATAGGGAAGCCTCCAGTGCCAATATACCTCCGCCCAGTCAAACAAATAAACACAACTTATCCGACACCAATAAAATTAGTAGCCCCAACTTCTTCCCAGCAAAATTAAAATATCATGAAAAAAAACCCCAAATATAGAATGGACGACTTTTACAAAAGGCACATGAAAAGCAAGTAATGACCGACAAAAAAGTTCCGAAAACATTATAATAAAGCAAAAATACATCATAACTCACAAAAATATTAATCGATATGATGATGAACCCGCCAAGATTTCATTCCGCCAAATTTCAAAGCGGAGCGTATGAGGACCATATCCCAATCAGAAACCCATAGCGTACCTCAAACAGAGCCTCATTTATTGTCTGAAACACGGATTCGTGGAAAATAAAGGGCATTTCATACTTGGCCACAACCATATCTTTACAACAATGTAAGATAATATTCTAAAAGACGCCCCTACATTCAACTGCCCTATTATAGCCGGCGAAAAGAACAAAGGCCGTTAGCCTGATACTCCCCCAATAAGGAGGATTACCCAAATAAACTCCTTTGATTAATCCATTGTTAAATCTTAAGGTCGACTACACGAGGAAATCTATCCTCCCAAGGAAGCAACCCTAATCATCGTCCAAATCGATGAATGTCCATTATAAATACAAGGGCCGCTCCAACACTAAAAGCGACGCTTAATTCTAAAGAATCGAGGCATCCTCTCTTCTCTCAAACGTAATCCGACTCCAGCACGGAGCGGCTCCTGGCGACGCCCCCCGCCGGCCTCTTCATTCCGGGTTCTTATTGCAGAGTGCCGCATCCAGAGCCCGTTGATCGACATTGCAAGAATCCCACCTCCCACCCCAAACGATCCCCGCCAGCCTCGTCCAACCCAACGACCCAACACGCTCCAGCCCAATTCCGGTTGAAAAAGGCATCATCATTAATTAACAATATAAATTATAATACATCTAATAAAGTTATCTTATTGAGAAATAATATATAGAATTTATGATGTTCAATTATAATATAATTTAACCGGATAAACACTATGGCTTGAAACTCGAAAAGTATAAGGGAAAGAAAAAATATTCTCATGTTTTATTTTTCAAAGTGAAAAATATAAAAAAAATTAAATATAATCAAAATTTCTTAAAATTTTATATATTTTTAAATTTTTTAGTTCTTATATAATGAGATATGCAAATAAAATGAGTTTAAATAAATATATAAAATTAATCTATTAAGTTTGAATCTATTTTTTATTTTATTTCAATTTTTCTCTCTATTTTCTTTCTTTATGACTTTTCAAATTTCAAAAGGAACCTATGAATTGTTAAAGCACCAATATTGATTTTGTTAAAAATATATATATGTTATAAATGTGAATGACCACATACATGAAAAATAGTTATGAACTTAATAGGTTTATTAATTAACTCGTAGGATTCATGTTACAACAATGATTTAGATTCAATAATGAATCCCTGCAGATTCATCGATGAATCCTACTAATAAGGTTCATGTGATCTTATCATCCGAGAAGCCTATAAAAGGGTCTTCACCCTTTGTTGAAAGAGACAATCAAAAATAAGAATTCTCTCATCTTCTGCCTCTCACTCTCATGTGCTGACTTTCTCTCATTCCCTCACTAACTTCAACTTTCTCACACATTGGGATCATTTGGTTTACAACATGTTATTAGCACGACGCTCTATGTTGTTACAGTGCATCGGTCTCTTTTAAGGTAAAATGTTTCTTATCTCTATATTACATATTATTCAAAACTCAAAACATCTTTTCCATTGAACTATTCATCCTTTGTTTTGATGTCAAATTTGGTAAAACTTCGAAGCTCGTGGCATTGCATATTATCACCGAAAATTATTTATCATGGATACTTGATGCCGTAAATCCATCTAGAAGCTAATGCCCCGGAGAAACAATTAAAGATATAACACGCATCCACCCATACAAAGCAAAAGCAATGATTTTTCTTTCGCACCACTCTCTGCGAGGGGGCCGAAGCCGAATATTTAACAATAAAGGATCCTTGTCTCAGAATAACCTCAAAGAGAGGTATGACTCACCCAAAAGACTGGCCATTCTCCCAAAGCCCGTTATGATTTCATGCACTACGCCTTCAAGATTATAAGACAATGTTGAATATAATTCCGCTATGTTTCGCATTAGCTCCCAGTTGAAATTATGTGCGGAAAAAGTTACCGGATGAGGATATGTCGAAAAGACTTTTCTACTTTCACGATCGAATTTGCTCAAGGGCAAGAATATCGCAGCAGGTTTGCAGCCACTCTCACTGATCTCCTCGTCTTCCTCGTGGTCAACAAAATAATGAACTTCTAATGAAAAATCATGAAGCACGCCCAACCGGCTCGCTTCCATTCCCGGGCGAATGTGACTATATCACCATAATCAAATACAAGGCCGGTCGCGGCCGGTCGTGGGACGGTTGAGGTCATTCATGTTGTTTTGCAATCGTGAGTGGTCACGGTTCCAAAATCCATCTCGCCACCTCGGGCTGGAAAGAACGAAAAAGGATCAAGGGGATTCAAATACAAATTCCGTTGATATTGTATGCTATCGTTGTGGAATGAAGGGCCATTGGTCGAAAGATCCGTCAGACAAACATTTACATCTCTTATATGAGCCGGTTAGAAATGGAATGAGAAAAGGGTGGAAACAAATTTCATCACCGAAAGTGTGGTACTTCCGATACACAAATGGATGATTTTACTAATTCAGATGCTATCGATTTCTTTATTCAACCGTAAGACAATATTGCTAGTTTAATCATTGCAAAAGTGCTCAAGGATGATCATATTATCTTCTATGAGATAAATGCTTATATTATCACATAACTACATATTTAATGTTTATGAATGCATGCTTAAGTAATTATTAGTAATAAATACCTTTTCATCATTTGTGCTTTTTTATGTTTACTATTATATTTATTTTTGTTTTGACACATGTCTAATTTTTGAATTAATAAATATGGAATTATCAATAAAGAAACCATTTCAATACGATGCAAATGTTCGCTCATAGATAGTGCAACAACGCACACTATACTTAAAAAATTCGATATTTCTTACTTAAAGAGGCAAAACAACAAGTGTTAGTGCCAATTCAGGCAATGCAAAATCCAATTGAAGGCTCCTCGAAGAGCTCACATATTGCCTAAAATAACAAAAGCCAGGATCAAGAAGCCTTATATTCTGAAAAGTCTCAACGAAATCTACTGAGTTTCAAAGATATTCGCAAGAATGGATATCATATTGAGACTACAAACGAAGGCAATGTCGAATATTTGTGCATTACGACTATTGTTTCTGGAAAGAAAAGTGTGCTGGAAAGATTACCTGCATTTTGGTCTGGCCTATACTACACCAATATTAGTAGTATTGAGACACATGCAATAGTTAACCAAAGAAGCAATCAATCAAGTAGTGAATTTATACTCCGCATAACCTATTGGTCATCCCTGCCCATTATGATGAAGGATTATAGAGAATCTTATCCGGGCATTCATTGAAAAATAAAAAGATATTACAAACGAATGAATTCTCATGTGCTGCTTGCTCTCAAGGCAAATTAATCATTAGGTCATCACCAACCAAGATTGGGATTGAATCCCCTATATTTCTAGAACGCATACATGGCGATATTTGTGGGCCTATACAACCATCTAGTGGACCATTTAAATACTTTATGGTTTTAATTGATGCTTCGACTAGATGGTCACACGTTTGCCTATTATCAACTTAACTCGGGCATTTGCGTAGATTACTAGCTCAACTAATTCGACTACGAGCTTAATTTTACTAATCCCATTAAACTATAAGACTTTATTTAATGTCATGAATCACTTTCTCAAGCATTCAATGATTATTGTACTACCATTGAATAACCATTTAACATCCCGTGAGCACATGTTCATACTGTAATGGTCTTGCTAATCACGATAAACGAATTCAATTAATTGCGAGACCATTACTTATGAGGGCCAAACTTCCTTTATCTACATGGGGGCATGCTATCTTACATGCCGCAACATTGATTCGCATAAGGCCCATAAGTTATCATGAATTCTCCCCCGCTATAACTGGCCCAAGGTCAGAAACCAAATATTTCCATCTACTAATTTTTAGATGTGCTAGCTTATATTCCACCATTCCACCATCGCACCAAGATGAGACCTCAAAGGAGGTTAGGAATATATGTTGGGTATGAATCTCCATCTATTATTAAATATCTTGAACCATCTACTGGAGATTTATTTACGGCACGCTTTGCCGATTGTCATTTTGATGAAAAACTTTACCCAACATTAGGGGGAGAAACTAAGCAGCTGGTAATTAACTGGAATGAATTATCATTGTCCCACTATGATCCTCGAATGAAACAATGTGAACAGGAAGTTCAAAAGATAATTCATTTACAAAACTTAGCAAGTCAACTGCAAGACGCATTTACTAATCCAAAAAGAGTAACTAAGTCACATATACTACCAGAATGTCTTATTAGAATTGTTGTTCCTCAAGGACAACTTATTACCGCTTAATGAGATAAAGGGACAACTCAAGCTACGACACTGCTTGGTTCCAAAGATACAAACTCGTGAAACGAAAAAGGGCAAAGGATACAAACGACCGTTGGAGGTAAATATTGACCAAGAAAATTTCCCAATAAAACCTCGTGATGAGCCGCTTCAAAGAGAATAAGGTACCCAAGATTGATGGAAATGAAGAGATTCTATTAATTATGTTATGACCGGGGAACGATGTGGAACCGAATGAAATAATCGCCGACTATAGTTTACATACTAGTGTTGCGCAAAATGTTGCAAAATGAAAATGAGGATCCGAACCACTGTCTATGGAAGAATGTGACATCGAGAAGATTGGCCCAAATGGAAAGAGGCCATAGATCGCGGTACTAAATCATGAAACGTAAAGTTTTTTGACCTCGTTTGTCCCTGAGCCTTATGGTATAAAACCTGTAGGATATAAATGGGTTTTCGTGCAAAACAATGAGAATCATGAAGTTGTTAGGTATAAAGCACGATTGGTTGCCCAAGGGTTCTCACAAAGACCCGGTGTTGATTATGAAGAGACATATTCTCCCGGTAGCGGATGCCACAACTCTTCAATTTTAATTAGTCCGGGCAGCTTTTCAGGAAAACTTGAAATGCTACTCATGGATGACCACCGCCTACCAGACGGCTCACTTGATAAGACATTTATATGAAAATCCCTCAAGGATTACAAATGTCGACAGTATGACCAACCCAAGAGAGCTTATTCAATAAACCGCAAAGGTCTCTCTATGGCTTAAAACAAGGTGATCGTATGTGGTATAATCGCCTAATCGAATACTTGTTGAAACAAGGTTATAATAATGACCCTATTTGTCCGTGTGTTTTATAAAAGATATCGCCACAATTTGCATAATTTGTAGTATAAGTGTCATGATTTAAACATCACTCCAACTCCCGAAGAGCTTCAAAAGGCTGCAAATTGCCTAAAATTGGAATTTGAAATGAAAGACCTTGGGAGAACAAGATTTTGTCTTGGCTTGTAGATCGAACATCTCAATGATGGAATTTTTATGCACCAATCTACTTATATATCAAAGATCCTTAAAAGATTTTATATGGATAAGGCACACCCATTGCTAATTCGATGGTTGTGAGGATCACTTGAAACTATTAAGATCCTTTTCGACCTAAGGGAAATGGGATTTAAGAACTGGTTTGTTCCCGGCACTATATCTAAGTGCCATAGGTGCACTAATGTATCTTGCTAGTCACACTGAATTCGATATATCATTCGGGCCAGAATCTATTAGTGATATAGTTCTTCCCTACAAGAAGACATTGGACAGGGTTAAACAGACATTTCATATCTTAGAGGCACAATGGATATGGGGTTTATATTTAATTTCTCTTCGGCCAAAGTCTAGATCGGGTAGGTTGCGCAGATACTCAACCGATCCTCATCATGGACGATCACAAATCCAAGTTATGTCTTCCTATATGGTGGCACCGCTATATCTTTGCTGCTCCACAAAGCAAACAATTACGCCACATCAAATAATAAATCCTAGCAATTCGCTGAAGCAAGCTTGAGAATGTGTTTGGCTTAGGTCGATAATCAATCATCCATAAAACATGTGGGTTGTCTTATCAAGAGAAATTACCAACAATTTTGTATGAAGATAATCTGACATCATCGCATAGTGAAGTGGATATATCAGGTGATAGGCAGAAGCACATATCCCCAGGAATTTATTCTTTACGCGTGATATTGAAGCGTGGTGGCCTCGATATTCATGAGTTCGATCTAGTGATAGCCTCGATATATTTACAAAGCTTTACCTCTGAAATTGAACTATGTCAGAATTGGATAGTGACTCAGCCGGTCTTAAGGGATGAGGAATGTAGACAAAGGGCAAACATTTGTACGCTCTGCGCGATAATCTTCTTCTCTCATTGATTTATTCTTTCTTGTGCAGCAATGTATTTACTAAATACTTGGAGTAAAATTATGTACTCTTTCGCCGCATAGGTTTCCAGTTTTTCACTGATAAGGTTTTAATGAGGCATCTTCGTAATAGTCATTAAAGGGAGTGTTATAAATGTGAACCATTGCCATGCAATGGTATGAGCTTGTCGGTTTATTAATGAATCACGTAGATTCATGTCATCAATAGAATCCTGTAGATTCATTGATGAATCTCGTTAATAAGGTTCATGTATCTTATAATCCCAAACTATAAAAGGGTCTTGTACTTTGTTGAAAGAATCATCGAGAAATAAAGTTCTCTATCTTATACTCTCAGTCTCAAGTATCTTTGACTTTTCTGCAGACTCATACACTTTAACTTCAACTCTATACATGGGATCATTTGGTTTACAACAATATATGAATTATATTTTTGTGAATACCGTATTTTGGCTATGATACTATAGACACCGCATTTTTGCTATAATAGTTTAAAATAAAGACGATACCATTTTATGTTTTGAAAAACCATTATGCAGCTGGTTTAAAGTCACCATTTATTTTATTTTTATTTTTAAAAGAAAAAACAAAATAAGAAATAAAACTCTAAATGTGACTCCTAAAAAGAAAAGTAAATATGTGAAAATTGAGTCTAAGTCCGGAGGTCAGTTACCTATTGGAAATGTAAGGTGAAAAGCCTCAACACCGTCTAAGCCCTAGTATTATTCTAATAATTAAGTTAACACAAATAGAAACCCAATTGATTAAACAATTGATGTATCAGAAAAAACTATGACCAATCTTTAGAAAACACATGAATATATAATAAACCATGAAAGTTAAAAATAAGAGATATGTATCTTGACAGTGAATTACAAGCACTATCA
This sequence comes from Tetrastigma voinierianum, assembly GCA_016808115.1. Lineage (NCBI taxonomy): Eukaryota > Viridiplantae > Streptophyta > Magnoliopsida > Vitales > Vitaceae > Tetrastigma > Tetrastigma voinierianum. The sequence goes on along the minus strand of JAEQBH010000911.1, from coordinate 3,814,900 downwards.
ATGGAAAACGGTTTAATCCAATAACATATTTAGAAACATTAATGGTTAAATTAGAAAATGAGAGCTAAATTATTTAATGAAGGGATACATGAGATGTAGATTTACCAATATCCATTTATTTAGCGTAGATTAACTACATGTGATTACATTTATTGAATACAAGTGATGATGCTTTTGAGTTTCTTAAAATGAGTTGAAAAATAGTGTAATAATAATAATAAATAATAATAATAATAATAATAATGTCGTAGGACTTGAAATTTGGGTATTGGGAAAAAATCTGTATTTGAAATTTAAAAAAAAAGTGAGTCATGAATTTTTTTTGAATTTAAAAGGATTTTCATCAAGAAATATAAATTTTAATTTTTTAAATTAAAGAAAATGATTTTGAATTTTGAAATGAAAGACAATGATTTTTTAAATATTTTCAGAAATTGAGAAAAAAATTGTTTTATATTTCAGAAGTTAAAAAAAATTTTTTTTTTTAAATTTTAAAAATTAAAGAAAATGATTCTCAATTTTTAAGAAATTAAAGAAGAAGATTATTTATTTTTTTTAAAGAAAATGATTTTGGTATTTTTTTTAGAGTGAAGACAATGATTTTTACTAGAAATTAGAAAGTGATTTTGGAAATTTTTTTTTAAGTAAAAGAAAATGATTTTCAAGTTTTCCAAAGGTCGAATATGATTTTTGATTTGTTTTTATAAATTAAAAAAATGAATTTTAAATTTTGAAGATTAAAGAAACTGATTTTGAGTTTAAAAGGTTAAAGAAAATGATTTTTTATTTTTTTGAAAAAATTATTTTTATTTTAATTTAAAGACATTAATTTTTGAATTTAAAAAAAGAGTTGAAAAATTATTTTGTGTTTTTTTTAGATATTTTTAAAAAAAATAATTTTGGATTTTTAAAAGTTAAAGAAAATTATTTTTGAGTTTTACAAAGTTAAAGAAAATGATTTTAGTAAAATTTAGGAAATAAAGAAGATATTATTTATTTTTCTAGAAAAGCAATGTGGTTAGGCTAAGAAAATAATAATAATAGTAAAATTGAGTAGATCAAAAATGATGATGCCTCGTTTTGGCGGAGGCTGGTGAGTGTGAGGGTCGTTGGAAGAGCCCGTGGTGGAGTGGAAATTGGAGGATGCTAGACCGCCCAGTGTGCACCGGATAATTTGCAATGTATGGGCTGCGGGCTCCGTTGAAGTACTTCTACAAAAACCAAGGAGGAAGGAGGGTCGGCGAGGCTTTGCAGTGGCGATTCATTTAAGTGGTCGTCGGCGAGAGAAAAAGAGTGAATGCTTAGATCTTCAGTATTGGCATCTGAATGATTACCTTGCTACCGATAGGGTGAGCCTTGTATTTATAGTGGATGATCATCCGGTTAGACTGATGACCTAAAGTCCTTCCAGCTAGAGATATATTTCCTCGTATAGTTAGCCTTAGATTTACTTGACGGATTAGTGAGGAGTTTATTTGGATAATCCTCCTTCTTTGATGGGATGCCCATCTAGCAGTCTTATTCTTTCTTCCTTTATAATAGGAGTGATTGAATGACTAGGTTATACTCTTGAGAATATTCTATCTTACATTATTGGAAGGATTTAAGTTGGCCAGTTTGAACCGACCTCCTATTTTCCAAATCCATGTTTGGGCCTAATGGACCTCTGTTTGAGGTACTATGGAAGGACAGGCGGGACACGGCCCCCATTCTTTCTGTCAGGCACGAGTGGGATACTTAGTGGGTCACATCTCACAAATCAGTTATGCACGATGCGTAATGCAGACTGCGTGGGCGAGGGCGTAATTGTTCTGCGTCGATTGCCATTTCGGCGTGTCCATTCAGTTCATTCACAGTCGCCGCCATTAGTGGTTCAACAACGGCCTTTGGGTTTTTCGCGCTGTCTCTTCTGTTTTGTGACACCTCTTCGAGTTTAGCGTTCCTCTGGTCTTAGCTGATCTGAGGTTGGGGCTAGTGATGGATGATCCAGTTTAAGGTGATCAAATATGGGTTTGGGAGTGTTTGCAGGCCCCGAAATAGGTTATGGACGAATTTTGGAATTTTAAAAGTTAAGAAGGTGAATTTATGGTATATAAGGAAAGGGGTATTTAGGGAAGGTTTGGTAGTATGGAGTGAAGATTTGGAAAGTTTTGCAGGTTGAGGTTGAAAATATGGTTATGGAAAGTTTAGAGAAAAGATGAGATGGTGATGAAGTAGAGTTTGCAAATTGGTTACTTAGGTTAATGAAGCGATCACCCAGAGATGGATGATGAAGTGAGGCGCGCGATCAACATGGACGGGTTGATTGATAAGCGGGACAAAGACTTAAGCCACGGAATCATATAGCGAAGCCACGAACGCTAAGTCCCGAGAATCACCCGAGATACAAGAAGACAAAAGAACTCTTAAAAGAAATGCGAAAATATTATTAAACTTGGGCGATTGTCAAAGGCGCATTGTAGAGGTATATATGGCCTCATGCTTTCTAAATCAGCAGAAACCCTCTTTAGCTAGGAAAAGAGAAGCTTTCTAAATTACAAGCGACTCTAAGAAAACTTTCTAAAATAAATAAAGCAAACTTTCTAAAATAAATAAAGCAAATCTTCCTAAAATAAATAAAGCAAACTCTAAAATAAATAAAGCAAATCTTCTAAAAAATAAATAAAGCAAACTTTAAAGTAATATGGCGGCTCATATCGGGGTTTGTCAATTAGGCCACGTTTGCTTTCGAAGGCTAAGGAGTCGAAAAGGAGTTTTCATGTATTCAATCGTGCTGACCTCCGATCCAATTCTTCAATAATTAGGACTGAATTCCCAATGTTTGGTGTGTTTATAGATGCTCTGCGTCAAACCCACATAGTTAGGAGAAAAAGACTTGTACCTAAATGATTCATGTGATAGGCCTCAAATCCTTAACCTTGGATAGGAGAGATATTGCGATCACGACCAGTTTAACCTTGTAAGCATTCTTTGCAAGTCTTCTTAATAATCTTGGAAGGGCCATCTGATGCCTTGTATTGCCGCGACTTGGAACACCTCTCTTTTATCATGTGGCAGAATCCATCCTCTGCTGGATCCAAATACCGGTAGTTGATAACCTTCGCATACATAACATATTGTTCCACTCTTTTACCCTTTGTTTGAATCTTGCTTCCTCATGAATAAAAATGTTGTTAGCTTGGCAATCAAAACACATACTCGAGATCATATTTTCATTACCTTAACATAGTGGGAACCACATGAGTTTCACTCTCTTGAACAAGCCCTTTGTGAAAATTATCAACTTGTGTTTTAAACTCTTCATTCTCCTTAGAATATAACTAGAGGCTAAACATTAGGAAAAACCAAACTGGTAGTAGGGTATTTGATGTTGAATACCTCATAGGTGGAAATAGTGTGTATTTCTTGGGCGGCCATGACAAATTCTATATGTCGATTTTGCTTCTCGTGAGAATTCACTTTTCACTTTAAGCTACTTGACAACCAAAGTGTCGCATCTGGAAACATCTTTGATTCTAAATCAAAATTTGTGGTAGTGAACTCTTCTCATCTTCTTGGATATGGTTAGATTCGGCCTGCTGCAAGCATCGGCTTATATTTGACGATGATGATTTGTTCTCATCGTCTTCTTGGACACAGTTAAGATTGATCCTTGTTCAACATCTTCTTCCTTATTCATCTTCCTCATTAAGGCAATGGCTTTTTGGTTAGGGCATTCAGTCATGCCCGACCCTTGGCATAAAATACGTCTTTAAACTTAGAAACCCGATTCTTGTGGTCTTAGTCTTTCATAGTGTGGGTAGTTTTCCTACTAAGTTCAATTATCAGAGCACACCAACTTGAAACCCTTCATTAGCCACACTCTTAGTTGTAGTAGAGTTTCTATACTTTTTGGTCCCTGACTTTCAAGCGAGTTTCATCGCATCTTGAAGACTATTATATGGTTTTTAAAAATAACTCTATGTTTAGATCTCAAACTGACAATGTAGTAGTGGGCTACCATATTTCCTCGCCCTCTTGGAGAATCTCCTTTGACAATCAAGATTACAAACTTAGTAAGATACTCCTCCACCTCAAATCTAGTTCTTAAAGTTACGATTTTGGTAGATGTCTTGGCGGTAGTTGAGGAAAATTACTTCCTTTTTAGTTCTTTCTTCATCTTTCCCCGAGTTTGAATCTTCTTTTGCCCATCTCTTTCACGTTGTCTTCTTCATGTTTTCCACACCAAATGATTCTTGCGCACATCTTTGTATACATTACCAACTTCACTTTTCCGTTCGAGGAAATCATAATACTCGAGCATTGCTCCACCATATGATCAAAAATTCATCGGGATCATTAAATAAACGGTTGGGATCTTAAGACTTTGGTTGTATAATTTTCTTCATGTTTATAAATAATATTTGAGATACTAAATTTATGAAGTATGGGAATCATATACGCGTTTTTATATTAGCGTTGTTTTGTGTATATTTAATATTGGAAACGGATAGCTGGGCTTTGAAGCTCTTTAAACAAAATCATATTTTCCTCCTTGGCTAGTGAAGCGACTCATCTAAGCCGCCGGAATCTGTCTTTAGCATCAAGCACACGTTTAGTTTATGATGACCATGATCAAGCAGGCTCGATGCGCATCACGAGTTGGGACAGTGATGGATGATCCGAGGAAGTTTAAGTGAAATCAAAAAATATAGTTTGGGGTAGTTTCTTGTTTGAAGTATGGATTATGGACAGATTTTGGAGATTTTCTAAGTTAAGAAAGGTGAATTTATGGTATATATAAGGGGAAAGGAGTATTTAGGAAAGGTTTGGTAGTAGACAGATTTGGAAAGTTTGGGTTAGGGTTGATATATAGTTATGAAGTTTAGAGAAAAGATGAGATGGTGATGGAAAGTAGAGTTTGCACAAAGTGGTTACTTCTGTTTGAGTTTAATGAAACGATCTACAAGATGGATGATGAAGTGAAGCGCCCTGATCAACTATGGGCGGGTTGATAAGCGGACTCAAGGCTTTCGCCACGAGGAATCGATACCACTTTGATACAAAGTTGGGACCGTGGATGATCCAGGAAGTTTAGGTAAGTCGAAAATATGGGTTTGGGGTAGTTTCTTGAGCGAAAATAGGTTATGGGCCAATTTTGGAGATTTTCTAAGTTAAGAAAGGTGAATTATGGTACTCTCAAAGGGAAGGAGTATTTTAGGAAGGTTTTTGTGTAGTATGGAACAGATTTGGAAAGTTTTGGGTTGGTTGAAAATATGGTTATGAAAGTTTAGAGAAAAGATGAGATGGTGATGGAAAGTAGATTTTACCTGCAAGGTGGTTACTTAGGTTTTAATGAACGATCCACACAAGATGGATGATGGTGAGAGGCGCGCAGTGGCCTGGGCAGTTGATTGATAGAATGGTTCAGGCACCACATACCAAAGTCTGAGTATGAAGACGAAGCTGAGCAAGGGAATCCTGAGATAAGAGAACAAAGAACTCTTAAAAGAGAAATAAAGAAAACTCTAATGTCAAACTTGTTGATTGCTCCAAAAAGACTACATTATGGGGGTATATATAGCCTCCCTTACTTTCTAATCAAAAAAAAAGCAACTTCTACTTTAACTAGGAAAAGACTTTCTAAATTACAAAAAACAACTCTAAAAGAGCTTTCTAAAATAAATAAAGCAAACTTTCTAAAATAATAAGCAAATCTTCCTAAATGACCAAACAAACTCTACAAAAATAAATAAAGCAAATCTTCCTAAAATAAATAAACAAACTTTCTAAAATTAATATATGGCTCCATATGAGGGTTTGTCAGAAGTCGAGCCGTTTTTGCTTTCAGGCCCCGAATAAAGATAAAGGGTTTCCACATGTATTCAATGCGTCTTATTCACCGTCAGTTCTTGTAAGTAAGGATGAATTCCCAATGTTTGGTGTGTTTTATAGATGCTCTGCATCATCTTAACATATTATGTGGCATTTGCATTAACGTTGCCTTCTGATCTCAGATTGGGTCTGAGAGGTTTAGCGGGTGTTTTATTACTGCATGTAACACTAGATGAGCTCAGATATTCTTTAAACTCTTTGTATCATGCTAGTCCTCGATGTCGATTCCCAGTCTAGCTAAGAAGTCCCCAGTCATTTGATGAGTGGGTGTCCCAGATGCTCTTACTACAGGCGTCTCTACTCCTTCAGGTAAGGCAAAAGGAAAATGACCTGATCAAATATCCTAAAGGGTCGGTTCCTCAAGTTAGTTCGTCATGCAAAGTGGGGCGGTAGAGTTGGCCCTTCATCTGATCGATTTTTTGTGAGCGATGCGAACTCTTCTGGTGTTGGTATATGGTCTCGATTTTTTGACCGTTACGTTACCTCGGGTGCACGAGAATGGTATGTTTCGAGTGCGTTTGATAACGGCCTCCGTTTTCCCACGCTTCATCAAACAGTTCTTGACATTTTCATATCGCCCTTCGGCCCCCTAATGGTTGGGGCATTTGGCAGTTTGTGGTCTTTTAGAGGCAGGGACTCCAGCGTCCTAATGTGGCTTTGCTCACTGCATCTTTTAATCCGGCAGCTCAGCGGGTTTATTCTTCCCCTAGACGTCTGGAGCCCTTCGGTGATTTGGTTCTTCCTTCTTCTCATAGGACGCCGGAAAGTTGATATTTCTTTGTCGGTGGCTCAGTAGTCTGACTCTTTAGACGGGAAGACACCTAGGCGTACCAGGCGTGGGCGCCCCTGATGGCAACCGTAATTATCATCCTTACCTTTGGTTTTAATTCATCTAAAGTCGGTTGAATACTCGACCTGGGTTTTCCATATATTTTAAGTGTTTGTCTTGGGCTTAGCGGCAAGATACGCTGTCGCTCTTGCAGTGGCCCGAATGCTGCGCTCGTTCCTCTGTGAGCTATTGGGTCCGGATGTCCCCGGTTCATGGTGCGTCAAATCTTAGTTTGAGACCTTCCTCTGCTTTGGGGGTTTTCTCTTTCGGACCCGTAGACATTCTGCCAGGAGATCTTGGCGTCTGTCTTGGAAGATATCGAAAACCTCGAGTCTGAGGAGAAGCAGATTCTCGAGAGGATGATGATCCATGACAAAGTTCGAAGATTAAAGCACCCTCAGTCCCCTCTGTCCAAGGCCAGAAGGTCCTCGTCCCGGAATTGTTGAGATTCCCCTACGGTTCTTTGTTAGCTTCCCTCTTGAGCCCACTTTCTGTGGTGAAGTCCCTTGAGGCGGCGATCGGTAGTGGCAGTTTTGCCTTATAACTATAGGGTGGACCTATCAAGCCATCTCTGGGAAGGTGGCGGAGTCGAGAGAAAGAAGAAGGAAAACAAAATCGAGTTGATGAAGTCAAAGATTCTTTGCTATCTAATCTCTTTGAACTTTCGGCGGGTGCCGTTTCCATCTCAGCGATTGATATTGAGAGATGCAAAGGAGTTCTTGGGTTGATATGAGGCTTTGGCCTTGTCTTTTTCGGTTACTTGGTAAACATAATTATGCTAACTCTCTGCTTTAGCTCTGTCTGAGTTCTAGATCTGTGTTTGTCTTGCGGGGCTACCCCTCGCCCAGAAGGCTTATGGCGAAAAGCCGTGAATAAAACGTGTAAGGATCGTACCCAGGAGCCTCTGTAGTGACTACTGGCTCTGAAATTTGGAATGGCTGCGAGGGGCAGTGCGACATTTGTCTGAAGAAATGAAAGACTTACGTCGGATCGAAGCACCGCCGTCGGCTCGTGATCGTGCCTTTTGAAGGCGGGAAGCGAGTCAGGAGTAGCTTGGCGGCTGGCCCGAGGAGAGCAGGGATTGAGATGAACAGTTCTGCAAGATGATTTGGTTGAAGAGAGGCTCATTGAGGGTGCGCAATCACGCGAGTGAGCCTTCCAATTGGTTGGAGGAACTCATCATTTCGGGCGAACTTCGGGATCACCGCAAATCAGAGTTCTTGGCGGTCCGATGGTTTAAGACGGAAATGGAGAAGCGACTTGAAATGGCTCGTCGGTAGCAGATTTTGGAGCGGTATTTAGGCTTTGCCCGACATGGAGTGCCATTTGTGGTTATCGGTGTTTAGCGAGTGTCGCTGATTCGCGAACTTCATGCGCGATGTGCTGGTTGTTTAGAGGAATGAAGTCGTTAAGCGATTCGCGAGGACCCGGTGGTGTCAATTTGGGGCTTACGGATGAACCTTTTCGTGAAGGTGCTGTGGCGTGCCCGATCACGGTTAGGCTTTGACCTCCCGAGCGATGGCGAGGGATCTTCGGTACAAGCGAATCCAGGCCTAGTACTCATCTTGAGGCCATACCTATCATTCTTCTTATTCGATATGACGTCAGAAACATTCTAGCTAATTTTATTATGCTTTTCTTCTCTTTTTCTTCTCTTTTTTATTGACTGGGGCCTACTACCTGTTAACCTTCTTTTAATGAACCTCTTTCGCTCCTGAGGAATTTTATGTTATTTGCTCTTCTTTACAGTTAACGCTTGGCATCTGAGTCGGATCGTGAAATTGATGCGCTCGTCTTAGCACATAGGAAATCGTTCTGGCTCCGACGACGTACAGTTTCTATTCCTCGTTTGATACTGGTCAGAACTTACTGTTAGTTTAGGCACCACCTTGGCCCTCGTCGTCCCGACTGCGGGTGTTGACACATCCTTTCATTCACGTACCCTGTTTGACAATCAAGAAGCTGAAGTTTTGATCATAAATGTCAATTAAACTTGATTATACATATCGAAAGGAAATTTCTAAGGAAACTAAGTCGTGTAAGAATAATGGGAGAACGTCTACATTGAAATCTGATGAAGCTCATATACGAAAATGATTCATCACTATCTGAAAAGGAAGAACTCGTGTCGATTATAAGAGAGCCCATCTGTTTGATGATGAGCTCGTCTGAAATAATAAGGCTTCATCTTACACATATTTGAGCTCGTAAATAAAGATTTGCAGGAGGAGCCCGTGCATTTATAATCTGAAAGGTCGTCGATAAATAATGGGAGCTAAATCGGCTGTGTTGAAGGGAAGCTACCGTCGATGAGATTTGTAGGGAGAACGTCTTAATTTGAGAAATCTGAAGGGGCGCAAATCCTGTCGAAAATCAAATAAAGCTAAAATTACTTTGTGTTGAAGGAGAGCTGATCAATGAGATTAGTAGAGAGAGGAGCCCGTCTGTTTGAAGAGTGAGAAGGGCTCGTCTGATAAATAATGGAGCTCGTGCACTTTTATGTTGAAGGAGGCTCGTCGATGAATTTGTAGGAGAGCCCGTCTGTTTGTAATCTGAGAGGGGCTAGATCACGATATCAATAGGAGGCGTGCTGTGTTGAAGGAGAGCTTCGTCGAGATTTGTAGGGGAGGAGCCGTCTCGATTTCAGGGAGTCTGAAGAAGGGCTCGTCACAGCGAATAAATGGAGCTCATTACGCTGTGTTGGAAGGAAGCTCGTGTGAATTTGTGGGAGGCAAGTGCGCGAAGTGCGAGAGGGCTCGTCTGGCCGGATAAATGGCTTCGTCTGTGTTGAAGGGAGAGCTCATCCTGATAAATAGTAGGAGCTTCGTCACTTTGTGTTGAAGGGACTCGTCGTCAGTTGTAAGGAGGAACACGTCTTCATTTCATGATATAGAAAGGGCTGCGTCTGTGAGATAAACGACTCGTCACTGTGTTGAAGGAGAGCTTCGTCAATGAGATTTCGCCAAGGAGGCTTGTCTGATTTGAAGTCTGGAAGAGGCACCGTCTGTGAGGATAATGGGAGCTCGTGCGTGTTGAAGGCTTCGTCACGATAAATAGTGGAGCTGCGTGCGCACTTTTTGTGTTGAAGGGAGGCTTCGTCGTAAGGTGGGAGGGAGCCACGTGCGCTAGAGTCTGGAAGAAGGGCGTCGGCCAGGATAGTGGCGCAAATGCGCACTGTGTTGAAGGGAGAGCTCAGATCACGATGTGGTAGAGACTCATCGCGCTGTGTTGAAGGAAGCTCGTCGATAGAATTGTAGGAGGCGTACATTTGAAGTCTGAGAGAAGGGCTTGTCTTTGGCAGAATGTGGAGCTTCGTCACTGTGTTGAAGGAGAGCTCGTCAATGAGATTTGTAGGGAGAGCCCGTCGTTTGAAGTGCGAGAGAAGGCTCGTCGTCATCAAATAAGACAAATGCACTGTGTTTACGAAGAGAGCTGAAGTGGGTAACAAGTGGGTATGTAGCGAGTGACACACAAGGTGAAGGACGTTCGTGTGAATCCTGCATCTTGTGGGGAGGCTTTGTGAAGGCGCTTTATTAGAGGAGCCGTTTCGTATGTCCTTGGGTTAAGTGAAGGTCGCGACAGCTTTTAATCATCTTGATTGATGGGAATTTGGGCGGTTGTGTATGCCTTCGGGTGCTTTCTCTAGATAGGGGTTCTGTTGCCCTGCAGTGCGCTACGCTTTTGAAGATTTACGCACCATCTTGGGTGGATGAAGTTTGTAGAAGATGGATGTGATGTTCGTGCCTTAGTTGGGGTTCCTCGGCCTGCGGACGGCACCCGAATTTCTTCGCGTGGGAGTTGTGTTTTCTAGTTCCTTGCTTGCTATGGGGTTATATTTATTCCCTAAGCTCTTGATTTGCAGGGAATCGTCTAAGGTGGGAGGATGGTCGTCCCTTGCCTCACTCCTTGTTCTCTTTTCTTCCTTCCTCTCTCTCTGCTATACCTCTCACTCTTTTCTTTCTTTTCTTCTTTATCTACTTTTATTTGCTTCTCTTTCTTTCTCTCTCTCTGTCCCCGTCTTTTCTCCTCTTCTCCTCCTTCTTGTCTTCTTTTCATTATGTCTCTCCTTTGTCTCCTTCACTTTTCTTTTTCGAGGGTATTGTATCTTTTGAGTGCATCAGGAAGCTATATTGGCGTGAGGAGGAGTGCTTGTACTTGTATGTCTTTTATGATGTAATCGAGGACACCCATAAGTGATTGCCAACCATGACTTGACTAAAGATGTGCTTTGTTTCTATGAATTTTCCATTGTATGCTATATATATATATATATATATATATATATATATTTTTTACATGCGAGGCAGGTTTGAGACATAAGATAAACAACAGTGCTCTTGCTTGTCCACCCAAAATCCCATAAGGCCTTATTGCGGTGATACTGCCGATAAGCGCCAGATGCTCCGCATTCCATATATGCTATGGAATTTTTCCTTCCTCCAGTTTGGAGCTCATAATTGCGTCGTGATGAGATATAATATAAGGGCCCTCCCCAGTCAGACTAAGCTTCACGTCTTCAGATTTTTATGCGGGCGATAGCTTTGAGACCAAATCGACACGTAACCTGGGCACGACTCTGTTGTAGTGCCTAAGCGGTCTTCCTTTGGTATTCCTCGTACTCTGTTGAACTGCTCCAGCACCGTCGGAGCTCTAAGTTGACCTTGGGGTATAAATCGTTTTGTTCCTCGGGGGCTAGCTCGACTCTGGGAGCTATACAACTTCAACGGGGGCTCTGGCATACGACAAAGCCCAGGGCAAATGGATCTCTGGGTTCTTGTTTCGTGTCGTCTTATAGGCCCATAGTGCTTGGGGTATTAGGCCAAACTCCCCTTGGATCTTCAAACGGTTTGGCTGGGCGCCGAGTTCGATGGTGACCGGCCTTTGTCATTTGGTGCATACCTGGTGTTTGCGGCGAATAGTAATTTTAATCAAAACTCCTTTAAAATCCACAGATACAAATTATCTGGCTTGTTTTAAGATTGCCTCCCGAGACCAAAGGCTCTCGGGACACCATCATATGTTCGCTCGCCCATCTGAGATTCGCGTATCTTACCCTTTCTGTGGTTTAATCAGCTAAGGGCTCGGCCTCGACCCACTTAGTGAAATAATAATCTACATAGCCAATTATAAATTTTAGCGCTGCCATTTGGGCAGAACGATATGCCCCTTCTTTGGAAGGCGGGCGTGATTGATGTGAAGCTCTTGGGCGTGATATTTTAAGCGTGTTCTGGCGGTCTGTCTTTTGGCGAGGTGATTCATCTTTGAAACGTAGTAGGCGATAGTATCACCTCGAAACTTTCGACGATGTTGAGCTCCGATGGTTCCGCATATGCCTTGATGTACTTCTTGCTGCGTATTAAATTGTCTTCTCCTGCTTTGATACATTTGAAGAAGTGTAAAATCTCGTTTATAAGGGCTTCCGCATGATTGAAGTAACACAGGAGGATCTCACTCTTATCTTAGCTTCCTTTGGGTAAATGCGGTAAGGTTCGGGTCATTAATATAATCCCAAATAGGGTCCGTCAGTTTGATGCGGACCTCTTTGAAGCCGGCTACTATCACGTAAGAAATTAATTGGAGACTCTGCGAGGTATTAGACGGCGTTGATTCCCCCGATATCTTCAGGGCGTAGCCAGTTTACCCAGCGTCGACACGAAATTCTCCGTTCTAGGGCGTATGATCTGGCCCGATACAAACTTTTGAAAATCTCTGGGACTTTGCGAGATATAGAATCATCTTCTCACCTTTGGCCTCGTATGTGTCCCGTCTGTCGTACAGTTGGGGTCGGCTGTGGTTCCCTCAGGCGATCGGCCTCCAATGAATATGAGCGAGATTAGTACTCTTGTCTGTGGCGTATTAAGTATACGTTGTTGGAGCGTGGAGACAGGCTTTGAGTGCGTACTGTCTTCATACCCTCTTTGGTGAAATTCGAGTTAAGCGCTCAGCTTCATGAGCATTTGAGGCTCCGTCCACAGACTTCATTCGTCCCTTGATTGAGTGGGCTCGGCGATGCGGGGGCGAATTCCATGTTGAAATGTCATTTAGGGTGCGTCCTTTTATATGTTGTTTTTGGCTTATCTGGGATCAACTCGAATTAGCTCAGCTCTATGGCATTCGTAACCTTCGAGACCCCTCTAGTTTATGTAACACCTTCATGGGGTGATATTGATTGGGTTCTATGGTGTGAGCACAAATAAGAATGAGGATTTAGAGTAACGTTCACCGGAAATTTAGTATTAATTTCTCCATTTGGTCCTCTCTCGACTCCCTCAGGCTCGTGCGGTAGTGATAAGGTCTTTAATGCCGACCTCTTGCTCTCTGGCGAGCAGCTAGTTGAAAAATCGATCTTGCGAAATATTAGTAATGAGGAGTTCTCCTTCTATCGAGCTCACTAGAATGGGTGGCGAGCTCAGAGTATGTTTTCAAGGTTACAAGCGGCTTCTTCACATTTCTCATCCCGTTGAAAGGCTTTCTTCAAAACTTGGAAGAAAGGTTGGCATTTAATAAGCTTGCTGCACGGACACGAATCGACTTGAAGTGCGATCCTCCTGATGTCGTTGTACTTCTTTATCCCAGATGGTGATGGCATGTCGAAGCAATGCTTTTATTTTATAAGTTTGCTTGATTCCTGTGGTTGACCTGTAAAGCCCATAAATTTTCCAGCTGACCATGCTTGAAGCATTTCTCAGTTCGGCTTCATGTTATAAATCCTCGGGATCTGGAGCGTCTCGGAGGGAGTGAGGCGATGTGGATCTTGGGCATAGCGGTTTACCCGACCATGTTGTATATACCTTTCATTTTCGTTGTATCTATCACATTTTTAAAAACATCCGGTTCACCTTTGGTAGGTTACCCACACATTCGCAGGCCCCAGAATGGCATTACCTTGATGGGTCCACTTGTGCGTGTGAATGGCGTCTTCTCCTGGTGCTGAGGTCCATGCTTATCACGGGTTACTCTTGGAGAGCATGTCTATAAGCTAAGGGCTCATGGCTTTCTTGTGGCATCTACGATAAAGGTCGATCTGGTGGGAAAGTGGGCATGCTTTGTTTATATCGGTGAAATCAATCTGAAGCGCCATTTGCCATTTGCTTTCTTGGCGAGCACAACATTGTGACCACTGGGTATTCTACACTCCACTGATTACACATGGAGGCTTGCGGAAGCCTCTTGGGTTGATGGCCTTTTATGCTCTACAGTCGCGAAACCTGCGTTTTTTGTGAAACGAGAAGATGGGTTGGTGTTTAATTTATGAGTGATATTTGCGGAATTCGATGCCACTCGGTCGGCTATTCCATCGAAGATGTCTGATGCGTCTTAGAAGGCGTGGCGGAGGAACTGAAGGGCGCTACGCTAATTGGGCGGATGCTCTAGATTAGATCATCCAATGTTCTTTGGTTCCGACTCTTCGAGGGGCTCGTAGGAGTGAACACTTCCATCACGCATGCTCAGCTCACCCGTGCTCACATTGTCGACCGTTTTTTGTTTCATGGGCGGTGTAGCATTCTCGTGCCACTCGGCCGATCTCCTGCGAGCGATCAACGCGTTTGCATGAAATTTGATTACCGGTGGTATCATCTTGGGGATGGCTTTTGTCGCGTTGAGAGAGGGCACGCCCGATAACATGTGGCGACGGGAGTGACATGAGATATTCGTCAATGGTTGTTTGTGGATGAAACATTTGCACTACGAGGTGTGCGGCGCCTGGATTGGATCGATCCCAATGGTAACACCTTTTCTCCTGAAAACCCGCGGAGATGAGTGTTGACAGGTTCTAGCTTTTCTCTTCCAATTCCCATTTTGTCGAAGGCCGATGCAAAAATGATGTCGGCCGAGCTCCACGTTAATCTGGGGCAGATGGACCGTTGTATTTGCCGTAGTGCGCGGATTACGTTAGTGCCGTCATGGGGAATCTTGACACCCTTCCAAGTCAGTCGGAGAATGTGATAGAAGTAGTGTCGACTCGCGGCATTTAGATCTTGGTAGCCTCCCATATGCGCGATCTTATCTTGCCGCAGTGGGCCTTCGTAGAGACTAGATTCTCACCATCGTGAATCCTCACGAGATCCGATGGATTTCCCCGGGGGTTCTTGGCGATCACTTTGATTGTCGTCTGACCAATTGGTGGTGGGTGGTAGGGCACGGATTACGGTTGAGTCGGCCTTGAGCTTGATTCCCGGAGATATAAAGCGTCCGTGAATATCCGTGTTCAATATCGGTCTCTATCTCTTCTCAAGTATCTGGGTTATCAGTCACGATAATCCGTAGTCCTGTAGAGCTCGCGATGCCAGTGTTATCTCTGTGGCAGGATTTGACTTCATGCTGTTGTGTATCTTAGGAGCCTTTCAGTTCGTGCTTCATGAACACTACGATGAAGCGTGGGGAGTGAAGCGTTTGAGTGATAGCGTCGTCGTCTTCGGCTGTGGCAGACTGACGATCGTTCCCTACGTCTTTAGGATCGCTCTGCCAACTGCCAGAAGTTTCCTCTGTGCGCCTTGCCTCTTAGAAGCTCAGATCCACAAGTCGCTTCTCTGTTGTCTTTTTGTCGCACTGGCGGAAGAGCTCTCCTTGTTTGTGAGGGCCTCCTCTCAGTTTATGTGACCACCGGCTGGCGAGAAACCTCGGCCATGTTAAACGAGGTTCTTTGAGATAGAACATCGGGTCTTTGGGTACACCCTGACCCACGCAATGAAGGCCGTGACAGCGAACTTTTCGTCAAGTACATCTATCTTGGGGACTCGGCATTCATGGATGCCTGTATGACTTAGGCCCTGCATGTTCCTGTTTTGATGGATTATAGGATGGTAGCTCGGCTTCTGTGTGTCCTATAGCCAGATGAAGTGGAGACGAGCGATTGATAACTCTCTGAATGAAGAAATCGTTGAAGAGGGGATTCTGTTGAACCAGGCCATAGCCAGGGACCTTTTTAAGGTGGTGGCGACGCCACAGAGCGAGTCTGAATGCATGCAACTCCATCCCGATTCTTATGGGTATTGAGATGGTCTCTTGGATCCTTGGCGTATGACGCCTACTTGAGGCAGCATCTGAATTTGGCCCAGGGAGGCGGGTAGTTTAGCACCTCGGGGGTGAAAGGTGATTTGTTTGTTGTACGAGGTATCCATAGTGTAGGGTGCGCCGCTAACTACCTCCTTCATGGTGAGCTCTTGTTGGAGGTCCACTGAACCTTGCTCCCATGTCACGCTCTCTTGTGATCGGTGGGGATATTTGTGGCTCTCGTTCTCGCCGTCCTTTGTGTCTTGCTCGGTTCTCTTCCCTACGGGGGGCTAGTTGGCCAGGTGCCCAGCTTGACTTCTGATTCAGCCTCTGGCCGGTATTTAGAAGTGCCATAAGCGAGTGTTGTCCTCGTGTGGAGAACATTGGGGCCTTCGAGTACATCTCAGCTCTTCTGGGGTGTTGTATTTATGCAGTGGTGGGCATTCTCTCCTCTATCAGCGGCGGTTGGCTGGCAGTGCTTATGTGCCCAGCTGCGGATCGACCTGGCAGCCTGATGGCTCTTTATGCCCGCATCTCACGGTGGATGCAGCATCCTTGTAGGATTAGCGTTGCTCCTGCTGGTGTTCCTAGTTGATACCATCGATGCTTGAGAAATCGGAGTTATGTTTGTGTGGAAACGATCGTTCACAGCAAGCAGCGCCCAGTGATAATTACCTAGATTTCCTTACAAGGAGCGGGTGAAGTGTGAGAGATTAGTTGGGCTGACGAAATTTGCCGTGGGTGGGCGGAGGATGCTAGACCGCGTGTGCGAGATCATTGCAATGTGGGCTGCGGGCTCAGAGTGTGGAAATACTTCTCATAAACCAAGGAAGGAGGGTCGACGAGGGCTTTGCGAAGTAGCGCCATTACGAAACTAAATTCAAATCATGAGAGAAAGAGTGAATGCTTAGAATGCTTAGTATTGGCATCTGAATGAGCGTACCTTTCACCGATGGGGTGGCCTTGTATTTATAGTGGATGATCATCCGGTTGGACGATGACTAGGAGTCCTTCCCATTAGAGGATATGTTTCCTCATATAGTTAGCCTTAGATTTAGCAACGGATTAGTCAAGGGAGTTTATTTGGGATAATCCTCCTTCTTTATTGGGGGATGCCCATCTAACGGTCTTCTATTGCTTTTTCTTCCCTTTATAATAGGACTTGATTGGACGAATAGGTTATCTTTTAGGGAATATTCTATCTTCTGTTATTGGAAGAGATTTGGGTTATTTAGTGAATATGGGCCTCCTACCAAATCATGTTGGGCCTAATGAGCGGACCTCTGTTGTTTGAAATTTGCTGCCAGAGGGACACGGGCGGGGCACGACCCCCATTGCTCTATTGGGCTGGCGAGTGGGATACTTGGTCCAATTCTATACCCCCATCAAAAAATATTATTTAAAACTAACAAAAATTTAACATGATAGGACTTATAGCCTAACGGTTCCACTTTAAAAAGATGATCTTGGGTTCAATACTTATGTTTGCAACTTGTAGAAATTATTTTTGAGACATTAAACCTAGAGGTTGGTAGGGAAGTAGGCCAAGTAAATCGATGTGGCAGCACACACAGTAATATTAATAAAATAGAAAATCATCCAAAATGGAAAATGATGATGCTTTTTTCAACCGGATTGGGCTGGAGCGTGTTGGGGTCGTTGGGCTGGACCGGGGCATAAAGGTGCAGTCTACCGAGCCGCGGCGTTGCTCTTCTACATAAAGAAGAAGAAGGGCCGGAGGGGGCCCGCCGTGTAGCCGCTCGATGCCCAAGTCAGTTTCTCGATGAGAAAGATGAAACATTTAGAGAAGGAGAATGTTTTTGCGTACCTTTCACGTACCTTTCACCGCGGGGACGGCCTGATATATATAGTGAATGTTTTCTCAATTGTATGGTGGTAAGGATTAACACGTTGGGCGGGATGCATTGCCCTTTATCGACATCGGATTTAATAAAGAATATTGAGATGGTTATTGAGAATTATCCTTCTTCCTTATTGGTGATAGGTTTGATTTGGGATAAATGTTTATAGTGAATTATCCTGTTTTCTGTTGGTAGAGATTTAGTTAGTTTGTAAGATAAGATGTTATTGGGATTATCTATACTTCCCTTATTGGTAAAGTTTAGTCTATTTGTAGGATGTGGGCCTTCCCGATTATCCATATTATTTGGCCTTTAGGCGGCGGATTGAGCTTTAGTTTTGGGTGGCGCTGAGGGGGTGACTCAGTATGAACTTTTCTGACCGGGCACAGCAAGTGGGCTCTTAGCCCAGTTTTGAATATCAATTCTTGCGACCGCTTGTGTATGGTGTGCGTCGTGAAATTTATATGCGTTTCATTATCAGTTCTGAGTTTTCACGTGCCGGCTCGGGGTGGATCGGTCAGGGGCTTTGTATGCGTGATCATATCTTGTGATAATGATGACTTTTCAGTTCTCGCGCTCATTTCTTCCAATTCTTTCGACTTCTTTTCTTGTTTCCTTGTAGATATCTTAGTAGTTCGGCTGTGTTTTTCTTGATCCACAGAAGCTTTTTCTTTGCCTTTTATGGAGTTAGTTCCGCACCCTTAGTATCCGATAAGACCTTATCTTCAGAGTCCTTTTGGTGTCTTAAGATAGCCTTTTAGTTTTATTCACAGGCGGATGTCAACATACTTGGTGCCTCTTTTGAGGTAGCTCTGTGACGTTGAGCTAAATTAGCTAAGTTTTGTTCTTCACTACTTTCATTTATCCACCATGGTCAAGGTCACTCTTCTTCTTTGTTGTTGTGGTGACCTCTCGATTCTTCAGGTTCAAAGCAGTGGTGGTAACAGGCCTTCTCAGTGGGTGATCTTCGAGACCTTGGGGGGAGCCCCTTTTCCTTTGAACAAGGGTGGGGAAGTGTGAGATTAAATAAGGGGATCGGAATATTTAAAAGTCAGATGGGTAAAATGCTTTGCATTTTGTGGTCCTAGCAAGTTGGACCTCATTATGAAGCCATTTTGCTAAGTATTCTGGTCCTTTTGGTGTCAGTGCAGTCCCTGACATTTTGACCTCTTATGTGGTTTCGGTGCACCTAAGATGGTGTGTGCTTTGAAAGTAGCCTTAAACAACGGTCTTGGCACCCTCTACACCTTTATAAAGGGGTTTCTGACCTTCAATGTCTGTCCTTCTCAACTTCATGATTCTTTGAGAGTAATGCAGCAGTTGTGATTGGTTTTACTTAGGGACAAAAGCCTCGGTGTTCCCATTAACTGTTATTGATCTTTGTGTGCGAAGAAATCGCCCGAGGCTTCCTTTATTTTAAGATTTAAACTCTCTCTGGTGATTTCCGACCTTCCTCTTCCATAGGCACTTTGGAAGGGCGTTACTTCCTTGACCAGCGAGCGATTGGGAATATGACCCTCGGGCGGGGATGACTACAGGCGTTCCGGTTGCCTAGACTGCCGAGAGACATCGAGTAGAAAGTATAACTTTGTTTTGGTATCATTCTTTATGAGTTGTTTGGGGCATCTCTAATTCGGTATTAACCGCGTGCTTCAGTGTTGACCGATCTCGGCGAATGTCTTCTGCACGGGGAATTGTTTGAGTGTTTCCTGCGTACACACTCGGGTTGATCGGGTCGGACATTCCTAGGCCTTCCAAGCCGAAATTGCAGCTCTGTTGCTTTGAAGCCTTCACCTCCATGCTTCCTTGAGATTCTCTCTTGTCGGGCCATACGCTACCAAGCCCACGAGGAAGCTTTTGGCTCAGTGAAACGTCTGAAATCCGGAGCGTGAAGTGGAGAAAACGGACTCGTTGAGAGGACCACTTGATCTTGGGTAAAGTTAAAAAGCGGGGCGTCTTCACACCATGTCAGTGCAGGGGCAAGCGTTATTAGCCTCCGGCCCGGGGTCACTAAGTTTGAGTTAGGCCGGATTAAGTTCGGCGCAAAGGCAGGCTACGCCGGGAAGGGTTCTTGGAATGGCGGTTAAAATCATGCTATCCTTTGTTTGGGACCCGCGAGCAGTGTGCGCCTCCGCTTCCTGGCGGAAGAGTTGAAGAGAAGGCTCAGCGGGAAGATTTGACAGCCTCAATGTTGAGCTTGCGTGAGCGCGTACGTCCATCCTTAAGGTCAGTCTTAAGAGGTCGGGCGCCACGCGCCAGTTGAGGAAGCAGCTCACATCCGCCCGAGTGCATCACGGATCCCAGTATCTTACAGTGTTTGATTTTAACTTGGGTTGGTGCAGTCTTGTGTTGGGTGTTGGCGTTTGGCTGCTCTGTTTGGTTGTGGCGATCGCGGGCGAGGCATGTCAAGCCCGAGATTTCCTGGGCGGTGGCTCCCGCTGTTATGGGCGGGCTAGGCTGGGACGAGGTCTTGGTGTGTGGGGCGGCCCAGCTCTCAGGTCGATTTGGGGCATATCTCGTAGGACGAGACATATCTGAGGAATTTATGACATTATTACAGAAGGGACTGTTGTCTCTAATCCGGCAATGCCCAGTAAACTGTGTTTGTGTTTTACCAACATTTATTATTAATTAAGAGCATTTTATTAAGAGTAAATCATTGTGTTCTAGTTGTTTTGATCCATCATCTTGCCAAGTGCACAGGTCTAAATGTTAGAATTAATGATTTAGATCAGTTATAGATACAGAGATCTAGAATTTTCGATCAACTACTAACTACTCAAGCTCACATACTATTTGGACTACATAATAGAACTTAATTTAGGAATTAATTTATAAGAAAACCTTGAAATAATGAAAACCAAAAAATAATATGAATGAATAACAAATGAATAACTATTTATTAATGAAACCATTGATCTAGTTAAACAGTTATCTATAAAGAGAACATTGAAATAAAGCTGTGTGAAGAAATCAATTCCTCGACTTATGCCTAATTAATTTTGCTTTGGAACCCACCAAGATTTTAAAACTAGTCTAAAGGAATATGATAGATGTGTTGGATCTCTCAAGCCACACCGTTCATCATCCGCCTTCACGGTTCTCTCGAATACGGTGGGGCGATAGCTACTTGTCTGGGTTAGCCTTGATGCGGGTATTTTTCTTTCTCGATATATTATGCCATGGTGCAATATTGCAAAACCTTAACTCGCTGTATAGCAGTCATTGCATGGGTTTACACTACTCTTGGTTCCTCTTCCTCAAAATTAGACGACTCCATTCTTTCTAGCCAGTTAGATGGACATGCTTTTGGTTGATTGCAGAAGGTCGAATTGGCGAACTCTGCATCTTAAGTCTCACTCCTCAACTCATTTATAGACTTTAAGTGAGAAAGGGATCATCAATTGATTATGGAGCACGTGGATCATCTGTGCTCCCAGAGTTCCTCACCTCCGAAATTGTTCATCACTCTCAGGAATTGCAGCTACGTGTCACTCGAGGAGATATCACGAATCGAGCTTGAGCAGGCCAGTTATGGGTATAGGAGGCCGACATTGGGATCAATTCTAGAAACCACATGAAACCTGACAAGTCGATTTATCTCATCGAGTTGAGTAATAATGAATGAGTGGGAAAGATAATTTTGACAATGTGTCAATTCAATACCGAGATTTTGGGTTTTCTAAATCTTGGATTACACCATACATTGAAAACTATAGTCAAGAAAAACCCTTTATGTCGAGCCCCAGTGAATTCGAAATCAATTGTCTTGAATTCAAACAACCAGACATTAATTTGAAGAAATATAAATGCATTCAATTCTGACCTTCATTCTTGTTCAAATCCAAGATTAGCGAATACAAACTGATAAAAGAAAATTTAAAGAAAAGAAAAGAAAATTAAAATACGAGGGCCTTATTGCAGATCTCTCACTTCCAAATACCTTGGCTACACTTTCCTTGATGTATTTGTGTATTTATAGGATTGTGAAGTTGGGCCTAATTTCGATGTACCTCTTTTTAATTTGCTTGATTAGTGGCGGTATGTTGTCTTTATAGTAATGACTTGATCTTATCACGACCTTCTTTTGTCTCTGATCTTTGTCGAAGCCCTTGTTTGATCGCGACGTGTCTTTAATGGCGATGTCGCATTGCTGCCCATGCTACTCTTTTCTTTGGATCGATGTCTTTCTGGCTTGCCGCGTCGACCTCTATCTTTGTATGTTGATGTAGCGACATATGATATTGTCGCGTTGTTACCGGTGCTGCGGCGGCGGATGCCGGCTGACCCTCCTTATAGTATCGCGACCTCTGTTCCTGCTTACATTTATGCATTATTGTTCCCAATGACATCGCGACCTCTCCAGTCTTTTACCAATTGATGTCGCGACAACCAATTATTTAATAGCGATCTTCTTTTCTTCTATTATTGTTATCACGACATTTGAATGATGTCGCGACCTCCTTCTATCTTAGTTGATGTCGCGGCGGCTTGATTTTATCGCGACCTTCTTCCGGTCTGCGGTGATGTCCGACCATTTAAATCTGCGACCTTCTCTCTTTAGCGATGATGTAGCGACCTTGGTTTCCTTGCAAACTAGTGTCGCGGCGCCACGATTCGATCAGCGATGTTGCGGCTGCATCCGGATGTCGCGACATAAATGTTCGATCAATTATTTCTCTTATGTAAGAACTTTTTTGGTGTAGACCTCGTATCCTTTGTCTTTGGGTTTAGTGCGTAGCGACCTCTGAATGATGTCGACATCATGTCTTTCTTCTTCATCAATTCTGGTTGCTTGACTTGGAGTTCCTTTCACGCCCGACTCACGTTTGTCTTTGATTAAACTCTTTTTGCATTTGGAGCTTTGTAGTTGCAACCTTAATATCTGTATTTTGATTCTTTGAAAAAAGCCACGACATCAAATCTTTTAATCCTTTTTGCTCCTCTCTGCTGACTTCCTTCAGCCAATTAGACCCGATGCATTCGGTCATCTTCTGCTCCTTTTCTTGCAATTTACTGCTTTCTTTTGAATTCCTGTTTGCATGTGATTTGGTGAAGTATTCCATATTCACATATAAATCAATCTTTTTATATAAAAATCAATCAGAAGAAAAATGGACTCAAAATAGATGACTTTTAAGCTCATCCCCAAACTTAAATTTTGCTTGTCCCAAAGCAAAAGAAAAGATTGTTTGTCCTCAAAGCAGAAAGGACATTCACGATACATTTGTAGTTTTCTCATTCAACTCTTTTGTTCTGGAATTAAAAATATCACTATTATTTCCAATTGCATGTGGCAGTGCATTTCTTGATAAGCTAATGTATGCAAGCAGGTTTATTTAACAAGTCTTACGTGTGTGTGCGGATCTTCAATCGCCAACTTCATGTTGAATTTAGTTAATCTTTTGGGAGTTTGTCATTCATTTATCAAAGTCCCATATGCTTGTTTTTCTTATTGATCTCGCCTAATGTGAGTAAATTCAGCCTTAGAATCAATAAGGTCTTTAATTTTTTGAATATTGACCACCAGGTAATTGGGTAGATAATGGGGGAATTTGGGTTGTAATTACCGATTTCCATCTTGTCTCTACATTGTTTCCTTCAACTTTATTTCTTTTTCTTCTTTTGAATTCTTTTTATGGAATTTCTACTTCATATTTACTTTATTTAATGATTCTTTGTTCTTCTGACTCTTTTTTATTTTTAAGATTTGGAATGGTGCAATATTTTGTCTTCTTAGGCTTTCTATATTACTCTTAGAGGAACTTTGGGCTAGCAACTCCTTACCGATTGGCATTAGGGTACTAGAGTGTTTAAACCTCCTAGAACTAATTCAAGAGTAATGAGCCCTGAAAGACCAGCATTCATATCTCCACTAGCCCTTTACTTTTGACTTCTTCGGTTCTTTTTTTGTCAAAATTTTGGGGGATAATATTCCCCGAACTTGTTTCTTTCTTTATACTAAACTTTCTGAACTAGAAGCTTTGATAATTTGGGTTTCTTTCTTTGTGAGGTTTATTGCGAGGAAGGGATCTAGTTTTCAATTGCTGTTTATTGAGAAATAAAGGCAATTGGCTTTCAGGCATCGGGAACTAGGAATATCTTTGAAGCATATTTGAGAATTAGTGAAAAAAAAATCATTGCAAGAATGGCCTCTATCATTTCTGTTGGTTGATTCCACCTATGATTTCGCCTCAATCAATAATCAAACAAGTTCTAGGACTGTGGACTCTAAATCCTAAATTCCCCAGAAGATATTCCTAATTTTGTCAAAAGTTATCATTTTGTTAATGTGTATTATTTATTCAAGACATTACTTATTCAACATCTACTTACATTATTTAAACAAGTATTTTGTTCTATCGTGCGAAGAACTAATTTCCCGATTTTGTAATTAAACTAAATTGTGAGAGCAATTAAACACTCTATTCGATTTCTTTATTCATGCACTGATCGCTGCAAAAATTCTGTTCTTTGAGAAAGAATAGAATTATTTATTTAATTCCTAAACAGAAAATAAAATGACAGGCATGGTCGAGGTCTAATGAGCAGACTGACTCTTAAGCTGTTATTAGTCGCATATTCTCGCTGATTTCAATTAAATCATTCACAAACGAGAAATTAATATGCATTCTATTATTCAATTTTCATAGAATTTCTATGGAAAGGAATGCTCCCTTTTCCTGTCGTTCTAGATTATTTGGGTGTACTAGAGTTTGTTGTCCTTCACTGAGCCATTTCTGCATAAGCACTCTGCAACATTTCCAGAAAGGATTTAATTAAACAAAAATTAACTTCTCAGGTACTAACTAATCATTATAAGAACTAAAGAAAACAAACTCAAAGTGAATTCTAAAAAAAATTAAAGTCGAAAATCAGAAACTAAAGTCTCTATGGGTTGCCTCCCATCGGTACGCTCGATTTTGAGTCATAAATTTGGACTTCTTTGTTTTGATTCTTTTCTCTCTCTCAATGAACGGTTGTAGCTCTTCCCTTTTTCTTTCCTCCACTGCTTTGATAGTGCTTCGGTCTTTGTCCGTTGACTTTAAATTCTTCCCAGCGTGGTCTTGATATTCTTATTCCAAATGTAGTGCTTGACATCCTTTGTATATAGTCCACTCCACTTTGATTTCAATTTTCTGCAAAACAATCGTAATTTGGAGTTAAATAGAACTTGATCCCCCTCTCTGAACTCTTTCCTCAGAATCCTTTGATCATACCATTTCTTTGTCTTATCTTTGTATATCCTAGCATTATCATAGGCTTCATTGCTAAGTTCTTCCAGTTCATTCAGTTGAAGCAGTCTCTCTTCCTTTGCCATTTGGGAAATAAATTCGAGTTTCTTGATGGCCCACATAGCTTGTATTCAATTCAAGAGGTGACGCGGCTTGAAAACCAATACGTATGGAGACATCCCGATGGGAGTTTTGAATGTGATCCTGTAGGCCCCAAGTGCATGTCGAGTTTGGAAGACCATTCCTTCTGCTTGAACTTCTGATCTTTCAGGATCTTTTAAATACTGTTGAAATTTACGCTTGCCCATTATTAAGGATGATAAGCTAGGCTCATTATATGTTGATCCATACACCGCTCATTAGCTTTGCGAAGATTTTGTTTGCAAAGTGGCTTCCCCCATCATTTGATGATGATCCTGGGTGTTCAAATCTTGCTCAATATGTTCTTTTTTGAAAACTCACAAGCGTATTAACATCATTTGCGACTATTGTACCCGTTTAGAAACGCAATCCCGCTACTAGCGGTATATACAGGTTCCAAATGATTGTGGAAAAGGTCCATAAATCTATCCCACCATGTCTGCACCACCAATATGCCTCATAGGGGCATTTCATTTGTTCTGCTGATATTTCCAATCTTTGGCATCTATCCCATAATTTGACCCCGTCGATACGAGTCCTTGAAAATAGTAGGCTAATAAAATCGATTGGAGTATCTTGTATTGTTCTTTCTCCGAAATACCCCCCATATGGTGATACATAGCATTCATTCATAGTGCTTTGTTCACCTCTGGCACACATCTTCTTATAATCATATCGGCACCCCTCTTAAATAACGATTGGGTCATCCAGATATAATACATGTGGAGTCCTGAGCTTTCTTTTACGGTGGCTGAATTTGAAGGAATTCTCCACAAAGCTAAGTAATTCACAATATCGACATACCACTTGGCATTAAGATGACAATTGAAATAGTTCTTGCTCATCTGGGAAGTTCTCTTTTGGTCTTATCTCCTCCTCTTACACTTTGATTTCTTTCTATTACGGACAAGTGATCAGCTATCACATTTATCACACCTTTTCTCTAATTTGTCTTGCATTAGTAGCACCCACCTTATCAGTCTTGGCTTAGCCTCTTTTTTTTTTTGACACCAAATGTTTGATGGTACGTAGTGCATGTGAACTATAACATGAGATCCGAATGTATCAGGACTGAATTTCTCACAGAAAGCAAACACTATGGCTAACATCCTTTTCAGTTGTGGAATAGTTTTCTTATAGCCGTTGAAAGGTTACGCTAGCATAGTATATGACTACGAATATTTTCTCTTTTCTTTGTCTGACCCCATTGCAAAATGTTGCATCACATTACGCCAATTCTTGATCCCATTAGTGCGACCATGATGAGGTCTTGAACCAATTTGATCTTGATTTCTTCAAGGCAGCCTTGCGAGAATCATCAAAATTAAACTTTATTGTGCTGCTCGATGTCATAATTAGTGGCATTACGAGAAGTTTTGATGAATCTCTATAGGTAGCATGCTTGAAACTCCTTATCCCTTTTCTTTGTTGTGGGAGGTGCTAGGTTTTGATTATGGAAATCTTAAGTTGGTCCACTTCTAGCCATGTGAAATTTTATGACAAAAGAATACCTTAATTTACCATGAAGTAATGTTTTTCCCAATTTAATTATCTAGCTTCTTGTCCTTGCATCTTTGAAGTGTCTCCCGGAGTTGTTTACCAGACATTGTTCCGCGGACCCATACCTTTGTGAAATCATCCATAAAATTTGTGACACCCTCAACCAAATCAGCTGTCGACATCATACACCTGCGGAAAGTAGCGAGGCATTGCATAGTGAGGGCATCATACGAAGGCAAAGGTACCATAAGGGCATGTAGATGGTCTTTTCTTGAATCTCAGTTGCAATTGCAATCTGGTTTGTAGCTTTGAATACCACGTCAGAAACAAAAATGAGGGTGTGTCTGCTGATACATCGACGTCGATCAATGAAGGGGCAAGGAAATGATCTTTCTGGTTGCGTGATTGGCTTCACTGTAATCAATGCATACTCTCCATCATACTTGTTCAGCATTTGGAATTAATTCATTTCTTTCATTGCGGATTACAGTAAGCAAGAACAATGAAGTGAAGTAATGTAAAAAGGGAATAAAACAAGATGAATTCTATCGAAGAACAAAGAAGACTATTAGGTGTGAATCTTACTTGCATTTTGAGTGTGTTTTTCTTATATTTATGTGACCTAAATGCTAGATTCACACTCAATTCATAAATATTACATTAATCCCTCATTCGTTAATGTTTTGCAGATATTGAAATAAAAATCAAATAAAGAAAGGGCTAAAAGATAAGAAGGCAGAAGTTATGCTCGAAGGTACTATTTCGTCGAGGCGAGGTAGTTCGCCAAGGCAAAGGGGAAGCTTCGCTGCTGCGAATTTGAAGGATTGCAAAAAGTTTAGCCTCAAGTTCATCTTCGCGAAGGGGCAACTCACCACTACGAAGGAGCAACGCCACTTCAAGACAACTTTCTAGTTCACCAAGGAGAACCTAACCTTCGCCGAGGTGAAGAAAGTCTATGCCCACTAAAGACACTTGTGACGACACTTAATGTCTTTGCCGTCTGCCGTACTTGACCGACACGGAGGCGGGCAGACAGGGCCCGATCCACACTTTTTTTGGATGTTTGAATAATCCAAATACAATTACTTTTCAAACATTTCAGATATTTTTCGATGAAAAAATATCACGTAAATACCACTTTAACATAAAGGGGGCCATCATTGATTACAAAACTCTTTTTTCATTCAATGTATTCATGTCCATTGGTCCTTTCCACCTTTATACAGCGGCATTATTAGCCTTTTCAATATCCAAATATTTACAAAACATAATCGGGTTCCAATTTTTTCATAATAGTGTTTGTACAAAATGGTGATCTGTTCATGTATGCTTGGCAGCGGAGCTTTTCTTACATCGCCGTGTAAGCTTTGTGATGACTTTGGTTCACTGCGATCTACATCTTCGTACTTTTTCACTCGGTACCTACGCGATGATAAAAGCAATGTGATAAGCATTTTCATGCTTAATGGTTCTATATAATATTTTCTTTCATTTCAGTTTAAGTCAAATCATGTAATTTTTATAAACCATGCTTTTGAATCTTTTTTAATGATCAATGCAAATACAATACATATATTCATTTCATATACATTCATTTACGGTTCATTGATCATTCAAAATATGCACTTTCATATGCAATAAATCATTAGCTTACAAATCTCTGTGCATTTTCATAAATATTCTTATCATTTGCCCTTAAAACGAATTTAACTTATGCTGATTGCACAAAATAACGGAATCATGAGCATAGTCTGCTGAAGCATGATAGATATAAAAAAAAACATTTTTGTTTTATAACAAATCATATACGTGTAACTAAAGGCTATTGATTTGGTTAATAAAAATCAATTAAGTAAACACTACGAATCTTGTCCTCTGGGCTATAGATTGAGTGACACACATCATTACGTTAGATTATAATCTTGTAATTTAACCCTTATTGGTATACCAATTTATCATCAACTCGAATTTAATGGTTAACATTCTATTAAGGGTGTTCAAATCATTCATAGCAAAATACAGTATAGTATGTACATTTATACAAACAATTCATTTTCAATGCTTATGCAATTTTTCATATGCAAATCATTTCACAATCAATTGTCTCAAATCAGTCAAAAGCTCAAATCAACATAAACATATAAATCATTTCAACAAATTAAATCATTTTGTAATCATTCAAACACTTTTGGAGATAGAGAGAAAGTGGAGAACAAACCAAAAGATTGTCGTCCTTAGATTCTGTCTCGAATCTCGGCCTCAACTAGGAGCTTTTCTCATGTGGCCCTAATCCATCTGTAATCATATATTGGTTAGGTATTCTAAAATTTCTATTTAGGTCTTATTTATACTGACTCCTCTAAATACATTGTTCCTTTCATTTGTTCCCATTTCCTCATCTTTAGACATTCTTATCATTCTTTTTAGGCATCGATATGCCTCATTTTGACGAATTTTCTAGGTTTAATGGGGTCTAAATTTGGATGCATTTATTTCATAGAGATTTGTAGAAGTCTAGTTTACCCAAAAATTTGAATCACTCAATTCGAATGAGTGATGGTCAAGTTATGGCTTAAATATCTTGACTGCTCGAGCTCTTTAAAAGCGTATCAGGCTGAAAGCAGGTGACCAGCAGGCCTCACTTTTAGCAATTTACAGGTCCAATGAGGTCCTAAATTTGGATACACTTATTTCTAGGAAGATTTTATTCTAGAAGTTTAGTTTACCAAATTTGAATACTTCAGTCGGATAAGTGATGAACTGAGTTATGGCTAAAACAAAAACATGGATTTTAAGAAAATTTTGACAGCATCTCCCCTAAAAACCCAACATTTCCTTTATACAAAAATTCCTCATTTGAGGATCACAACCAATCAAACAACCAAAAAAAACTTAGAGCAACCAATAAAAACATTATTATTCAAATTTGGGGTTTTCCCTAGCTTGAAACACGAAAATGGGGTTAGGTTTGGTTTTACTTACCTCAATCTCATGCTTTATAACTGATCACCTAAATCTTTGATCTTATGGAGGAAAATCACCAATTTCTTATCTTCTTCCTCAACCCAATTGTGCCCTAGCTCTCCTCTCCCATTTACCTAAAATGGGTTATGGCATTCAGACCCAGGTGGTCTTTGTCATTACATGACTAAGGCCATGTTTGGCTACACACTAATTCATCATTTCTCATTTTTCTTTGTCATTTTAAAGCTTCATTTCCTCTTCATTTAATCTCATTTACTTTGGCACTTACATTACTCATTTATGACCTTTAGGTCCTTATTTGACATTTTTACCAAATTTATTTTGCTCATGTAAAATTTTCGGGTTTTTATCATTTTTCATTTTAGCCATTTAAACTCCGAAAAAATATAATATAATTTATTTTACACCCTGAACATGTTATAAAACTGTTAGGGTATTTTCAGGGCTTTACAACTCTCCATTCCTTAAAAGAATTTCGTCATCGAAATTATCTTCATTGAACAGTTGAGGGTATTGTAGCCCGCATAACTTCTTTGCTTTCCCATGTGGCTTCCTCGATCTTGTGGTTTCTCCACAGTACTTTTACCAAAGGGATTTGCTTTTTCCGCAACTCTTTCACTTTTTGAGCCAAGATCTCTACTGGCTCCTCTTCATACGTCAAATCCGGTCTAAGCTCAATCGTCTTTGAAGAGACTACATGCGATGGGTTAGACTTGTACCTCCTTTATGAAGGCTCACGCCCCCGTACCAGACCCGACTCGCCTCGAAGGCCGAACTGGATTTGGGACGTGGTCATCTTACGAATCAATTCGTTTTCTTTATCGATGCAAACACATTTCCAATGCTCATTTTGTGAGATGATATTTATCTTTATATGAAAATATATTTGTATATGCTAATTCAACTTAAGGGGCCCCATCATTTGTTTCAATATACATTTCCATTAAATATAGCATTACATCTTACATTTGGTGCATTACCACGCTATACATACGGTATTATAATGCAATTTTCAATACCAAAATATTTACAAAAAAAAAATCAGAGTTTGTACAAAAAGTGTTAAATATATTTCATGAATGCAGGGTCGGAGCTTTACTTCAACTTTGTGAGGCCTTGACGTTGACTCTGAATCGCTACGGTCTTTTCCTTCGCACCTATTCACTCGGTACCTACGCGATGATAAAACAATGCGCTAAGCATTTTCATGCCTAGTGATTCTATACAATTCTCTCTTCATTTAAGTTTAAGTAAATCATGCATTTTTCTAAATCGATGCCTATGTATAATTTTTCAATGACCAATGTGGTATAATACATAATTTTCATTTCGTATACATTCAAATTACAATTCATTGGTCATTTTAATCATCTTTTACAGTTTTCATATGCAATATATCATTCGAATTTCAAATCATGCATTTCACAATTTTATTTTCATTTACCCTTAACAACAATTTAACCTATGCTTTCGATTACGCAGGATAACGAATCTTTGCAGTCATTGAAATTTCTGGCCAGATATAAAGGTTTTATAACATAATGCGGTCTGTTGGGTTCTTGTGGTTATTAAAAATGTTTCGTAGACACTCACGATCTTGTCTGATGGGCTACGGATCAGAGTGACACATCATTACGTTCGGCTCAGTACTGCTCATTGATCCTTATTGGTATACCAATCTATCCTTAACTCGAATTTAATGGTTAACATTCTATTAAGGGCGCTCAAATCATTCATAGCAATTGACAATAGTGTATATACATTTATATCCAAATACTTGGTTTCCAATACTAATGCAATTTTTCATTTGCGATTCATTTCACAATAAGTTGTATCAAGTCAATTTAAAACAAATCAATATACAATTTATCACAATTCATTTCAATAAATCCACTTATTTCCTAATCCTTCAACCATTTTAGAAATAGAGAGAGAGAGAAGTGGAGAACAAACTAATTCATTTATGGCTCAAACGGAGCACACATGCATATTCATATAAAACCTTTTTAGATTTATTTTTTGTCAAACAAAACATAAAACCCCAGTAAGGAAGGAAGTCACTAGAAAAACAAACCCAAATAGTTGTAAGCTCTTGATTCTATTCTAAGATCTGTTCTCGTCGAAGGATTTCTCGTCATAACCTAATCCATCACAAATATGTCACTATCAAAGAAAAACCTAAGAAAAAAAAAAGTTGTGTTTTCTAGGATTTTTGGTTAGGGTTAATGTCTACCTACTACACCTTCACTTGCAAAATTTTTTGGGGACACATGAGACATATTTTTCTCATGCTTCCTTCAAGAAAATGATAGCTCTATGAGTCTATTTTCAGTAGGAATTGGAATCCTCTCATTTGGATCACCCAAACTCAGATTCTACGGCATTTTAATGCTAAGCGAGTCCCTGCTCACTAGGTTGCATCTTTATTATTCTTGGGATTTCTCAGGGCTCTTAAATTCATAAATTGTTAATGGTTCCTTCTACTCATTTGAACTAACATGGTTCTGGGTTTCTTCTCCAGTTAAGAATCATCCAATTTGGATCACCAAAACTCAAGTTATTATTTTACATCTAATTCTCTGATTTGCAAGCATAATCAGTTCTTGCACATGGCTCCTCGACGGTTCTGATCTTTGGGGTTACAAATTGCATACACTTCCTTTAGGTAAATTATTCCCCTAGAAGTCTAGTTTATGTAGAATTTTTAATCACTCAATTTGAATGAGTGAAACTCAACTTACGACCAAAACACTACAACTACACCCAAACGAGCCTGCGTTATTCCCGAAACTTACATTTAAGCCCTCATTAGGAACCTTAGGCTAAGTGAACCTAGTACCTTCTATACATTTGTCGCTCTAGCTCTTATGGTTCTTTTAATCAGAATCACTTTCAATATGGATGATTATAAACTTAACATAGCCAAAAACAACTTAGGGGTTTGAAAATTTTTGATACTTCTCCTTTTAAACTTATCATTTTAGCTATAAAATTCATCAACAATAATCAAACCACAGCCACCATGATCTTACCCTATTACATTACAAAATGAACTACAACCTTTCAAAACACTTTTATACACATTTAGGTTTCTGTAAACCAAACACAATGAAAGAGGTTATTAGGGTTGGTTTTCATACCTTAAATCTGATTCTCATCTTACTTTCTTTTCTCCTTCTTCTTGATCAACTTGTCCATTGAAGTTGCTGGAAGAAATTACAAACCCTCTATTTAACGCTACTCCGATCGGAATGTGCTGCCTAACTGCATGGCATACCAATACCTCTGAATTTTTATGATAATTTTATTATATGTTGGGTATGGTAGAGCTGACTTGAGTATTCCACGAGAATTTAAGTGAATATTGATTATATGAGTGAAACAAGGTGACAATTTTGGCATTAAAAAAGCCCAAGAAAAATCTTGCCCTAGTATTGATGTATTGATATTAAGTGCATCATGTAGCCTCCAGCTGCTATAATAGTGGGTTAACTTTCAGTGTGTGACATTAAAGCTTTATTGTGATTGAATTTTGATGTCGTGCGTGTAAGCGGCGTGGATATCGTTGATCGACTTCAGTTTGATGTCGCGACATTGCTAACCTGATGTCATGACATTGGTCCGTTAAGTTTCACCTTGATTGCTTTGATCTAATGTCGCAATGTTGTTGATCGATATGCAACGACATTGCATCTTCCGCCGAGGTGTTTAGTTGATGTCGGCGACATTGGGTGTGATGTCACGACGACACTTACGGAGATACGAGCCCTCTATCAATATCGCCATTGGCTGATGTAAATTAATATTATTGTTGATGGCATGATATTAAGTTAGCCGTTACTTTGATATGATGTCAGGACATCACTAATCCAATGTCGCGACATTGAAAGTTTAGTTCTCCAGTGTTCAAGCTTTGGTCAATGTTGTTGTCGATGTAGTGGCAATGTCACGACATTGGTAATTTCTTCTCTTCCTACTTCAGCTAATGTCGTGGCAATTTCGCGATGAAGTCGCGACATTTAAGATGCATTATTGTAGATCAACTCTGATGTCGATTATTAGGGCTATATATACCAAAAGGCATTTTATTGTTATGGATGTTTATTTTATTTTAATAAAATTATTTTATTTCATTTTAATGAGAATCTACATGAGCTATGTTTGCATGTGTGTCTTTTATTCTATATAGTAGATGATTTGGTGTGTAGAGTTTGGCTTACGTACAGAAGATCAAATCATCGGTTCTTATCAGAATAAATAAGCTATTGGTTCCTGATCTAAATGGAATTTGACACACCATTGGTAAGATTGTAGCACAAGACTTCAATATGTCTGTCTTGACTATGGGGAATGACTTAGTTCCAACTTCTTGTGCTAGTACACTCGTGTGTATTAAAAGGGATCAATTTAGGATAATTATTTTATACTGACACATAAAATAATTAATACCTCATGGTTATTATGAATACTATTACTCTTAATCTCGAGATAATTAATAGACACATGCATTTATTGTTGGTTATTTTGATTCATAAAGATTGAGATCTTTATAGATCAATAATCTCGGTAAGTTGGATAACTGCATTAATTGTATAGTGAATATTAATTGTGGAATCCATGTCTTTATTAGTGGATTGATGATACCCCCTTGAGGATACTTATAAGTTTTATTATGTCAAACCTACGAATTGGATTTTAATAGACATATCAAATAGTTAGTGGAAAGGTCTCAAGGTGATTATCATATGTTGATTAAATAAAACTATCAATAATTTAATATAATCAACGGGTATCTGTAATCTTAATGTGGGGAGATTAATAAGTATTTAATAATAAAGGACTCGAATTATACTTTGAATAGGCGGGAATTGCAATTATGATGATTATGTGTGGGTGATGTAAACTAATATAAATAAGTTCATATATTTACATTGGAGATGAAAATCTTATTTTCCTTTGGGTCCCTCACAGTAGCCTATTTATATATGCCATGTTGGCGACCTCTAAAAAAAAGAGAAAAAAAAACCACAAGGCGGCCGTCTAAAGGAGTGCACGAAGGCCACTCCTTTTCTCGTTACGGCATTGGGATCTGGGTATATAAGGCTTAGAGGAATTGACGATCTGCTTTGAATCAATTTTATTAAGATCAATCTAGACAGGATCTCTAGGTAATAGTTCGAACTATATCCTTGTAGCTATTCGGATTGTTTTGTCTAATCTGTGCAGCACTATCACTATGTTCATAGGAATTCCAAGCCATACAGTCGGGAACATACATCTGCGGTTTGATTGTTTCAAATGATGTAGCGACGTGAATTTGGATTCTGCCGGTCTTTAGTGATCATGACCTATGTCGCTAGCGATGTTGTGACCCATTCTTGGAAATTTGATATATCTCTTCCGAACTCATATGAAGTGGCGATGTCGACGTTGGAGTATGACATGACCTCTCCATACGATGTCGCGACATTGTTCTTCTAGATAATCGACATTCTTTTGCCTTCTTCCCTTTTTCGATTTTTGTTGTTTTTGCTTATTTTCTTCAAATTTGCAAAACATAAATATAGCATACAATACCTAACGATTTATATTAGTTAAGGTGAAAAAATAAAATTAAATTATATTTTCAGAAAAATTAAACAATTGAACAGAAAATGATAAAAACTGAAAATTTTATAGGAACCAAATAAATTTGGTAAAAATGTCCAAATGAGGACACAGGGTCATAAAATGAGGAGTGTAAATATTAAAGGAAAATGAAATAGAAATGAAATTAGAAAATGAAGTGAAATGTAAAAATTTAAATATAGAAAAATAGAGAAATAAGAGTTTATGGCAGAGACAAACAGGCCTTGAAACTTAAGGTTTAAGACCAAGTTTTGTCTTGTAATTTGCAATTTTCTCACTGCCTGATAACAAAAAAAAAAAAAAAAAAAAAAAAAGAGAGAGAGAAGAGAGCTGGGGCTTGGTTGAAGGAGAAGAGGAAGGAGTTTGATTTCTTCTCCATGTAATCAGGGGCAAGTTGATCGAGAAGAAAGAAGAAGAAATGAAGAAAATCAAGGTTTTAAAATTAGGAGAAACCAAAACCTAGCCCCCTTTCTACTTGTGTTTGGGGTTTAATAAAACTGAATGTGAGTATAAAGTGTTTTTGAAAGGTTGTAGTTTGTTTTTGGGTTGTATTGGGTAAGATTTCATGTTGTATTGTGGTTTGGTTTGGGTTTGGAAAGAAGATTTCCGGTGAAAATGGCCAAAAATGGCCAATTTATGCATAATGACACCCCTACGTAGGCGTGGGAGTGCGCCCTGCGGGTGTGGATCTCGCTGTTTGGGACCGCCCAGGGGTTTATGCGACTCACGGTCTACCTAGGCGTGCAGTATTGCTCCACTTCAAGCGAACCTCTCCACCTAGGTGTAGCAAAGATTTGTCTAGGCATACACACTTAGTCAGTATTGGTTCATACACTAGTTAATTCCTAACATATACCATTGGACTAACGAGGATCCTAATAATTGAATGAAAGGGTTCTTACAAGTATATAAGTTATATAAAAAAATGTTCCGTACCTCGCCTTGACGATCCGATCGTTGGGCAAACATTGTTTCTTGTCCTCATTAGCTAATAGAATGATAAGAATGTCTAAGGATGAGGAAATGAGAAAAAATGAAAGGAACAATGTACCAGCGAGAAATTAAGACCAAAAACTAAACCTAAATAGAGAATATTAGAATGGAGACTAATAATATGATTATTAATTGTATTGGAATAGGGGTTGACGAGGAGGAAGGCCGAATTGGTGGACTAGGATTGGAATCAA
This sequence comes from Tetrastigma voinierianum, assembly GCA_016808115.1. Lineage (NCBI taxonomy): Eukaryota > Viridiplantae > Streptophyta > Magnoliopsida > Vitales > Vitaceae > Tetrastigma > Tetrastigma voinierianum. The sequence goes on along the minus strand of JAEQBH010000911.1, from coordinate 3,778,665 downwards.
ATTAACAACAAGCTTTTGGTTTTGTTCTGTTGACTCTCTCTCTTGTTTATTTTTGAGTTTGTTCTACTTCTCTTTCTAATTCCAAAGTGTTTGAATGATTTCAACATGATTTGAATTCTTGAAATGATTTATAGAAAAGCATATTGAGTTGCTTTAAATGATTGCAAAAAAGAATCAATTGTATATGAAAAATTGCATGAGTATTGAAAAAATGAATTATTTGTATATAGAAGTATATACTATATTGTATTTTGCTATGAATGATTTGAATGCCCTTGATAGAATTTAATCGTTAAATTTTGAGTTAAGGATAGATTGGTATACGGCCAAGAATTACAAAATTAGCAATCACGCCAAATGTAATGATGTGTCACTCCCGATTAAGTAGCCGACGGGGATAGTATCGGTAGTCTTCACATGTTGATTTTTAATAACCAGTCAACCCCGGCTGGACGTGTGTTACTTGAGCTTTTTTTATGCGGCTTGCGGCCAGCGGGACACGTGTCGGTGATTCGTTTATCCTATGCCTTAGAAAGCATGGGTTAAATTCATAGAGGAAAAATGATAAGAAAATTTTTGGAAATGCATGAATTGTGTTTTGAATGACTTATTGCATATGAAAGGATATATTTAGGGCGATCAATAAAAATTATGCTCCTGAATGTATATGAAGTATATGAAATGAATATATGTGTATTGTATTGCATTGATCATTGAAGGTTAAAAACATTGTTTAAAGAAAAATTGCACCCAGATTTAACCTTCGCTTCAAATCGGAAGAAAACCATAGAACCCTAAAGTAATAGAAAAAGCTTATGCGTTGTTTTACCATCGCGTAGGTACCAAGAGAATATGTCACCTTCTGAAGACAGGGCGTGACATTCAAAGTCATCGTAGGGAGACTGGAGGAAAAGAAGTAAAGCTCACATATACATACATGAATTTGATTTGTCTTCTGTATTAAACTATAATTAAAAAAAGTGAACTCTGATTTTGTTTTGTAAATTTTGGTATTGAAACGGCTTATAATGCCGTAATATATAAAGGTGGCAAATGGACCAAATGGGCATGTACTTCCATATTTATTAGAAAATGTATATTGAAAACAAAATTATAGGCCCCCTTTAAGTTGAATTAGTATATATGTATATATTTTTGTTGAATATGTGAAATGTGTCTTAAAAGAGAAATTGTAATTTGATTTGAATGGTATAAAAAAAACAAGTAGCATAGAGCTACGGTATTGGAAATGTATTTGCATTTGCATTGGTAATTGATTATATCTTAAAATTTAAAGTACCGGTAGCGTAGCGGACACTACAATAAATTTGGGTGAAAATTCCATAATTTAACATCAAATAAGACTTTTAAGCCTAAAATATACTCGAAAAATGGACTTAAAAATAGATGAGTTTTAGACTCATCACTGATGTCGCGACATTGCAAGTTGAGATCATAAGTGTTTAGACCTTTTCTGATGTCGCGACATTGAGCTCATGTCAGAACATTCTCCATGCGATGTCGCGACTTTGCTCTTCCAATGTCGCGACATTTATGCTTTTGCTACACTTTGCTATTTTTCTATGGATTTTTGCTTTTTTTCTTCAAATTCTTGCAAAACATAAATTTGGGTGACTACTCCTTCATTTTACATTAAATTGGATTGTTAAGCCTTAAATTTGCATGAAAAATGGGCTTAAAAAAAGATGAGTTTTTGACTCATCAGGCTCAAGTTCACCCAAAGTGCACATAATAATCAACATTTTGTCTTCACACTTCTCATCCTCTCTTTTCTGATCAACATCTTTCAAGCACCCCCAAACTTGGTTTGGTGCATCTTTTTACATGTTTTCCACTATGGCTTTTTCTTTTTCCACTTTCTATTTTCCATTCAATTCCTTCAGTTCAGAAACTCTTTTCTTTTTATTTTGTTCAAGGTTTTAGGAATTGTGCAATGTTTTGCCTTTTAAGCTTTCTACCACCCTTAGCAAGCTTTGGGTCAGTAACTCCCATACAAGTTGGCATTAGGGTACTAGGTGTAGAACACCCCTAAGACTTAATGGCTCAAGGAAGGAAGGCTACAAGGCAAAACACGTTCCCCCTTTGAATTGTATTCACACCATTCTGGTACCAGTTGTGCATCTTTGGTATCTACCTTCTGAATAGTCTCTCCTTTCACATCCTTAATTTTCATCCTTCTTTTCTTTCAAATATTGTACTCCCCTAAACTTGTCCTCTAGATTAATTTCTCTTGCTTTTCGTGCCTAGTGGTAGCAGAGGTTCTTTTCTAAAGGATTAGATTTTAAGAGCGAGGTTAAGGGTCTCTTTTATTAGCTTCGATGATGAAATTGGCATTAGGCTCAGCAAGATATTAGGGTGTATGCATATATGCGCATATATCAAGGTGGTATGAAGGCACAAACTTTCAATGAATGATCTAGAAATCATTTCCTGCTAGTTGTGATGCCTAAGTTTTGTGAATAATAATATAACAAGTTCTAGGACCATTGGGACTAAAATTATTACTCAAGTCAATTAAAGTGTTTCCCTACTTGACATAATCGATTTTCAAGGTGTATGACCAAAAATGTATATAGTTTTAGTCATTCTTTTAAGCCCATACTATTCATGCCATCTAGAATTATAAGCCTTATCAACCTTATCATTCATTTCAGTCTTCAAGATTCTATAATTTTAGCCTCTTTGTTGTTGACATCATAACTTTTCAACTCTATTCAAATTATTATGCTCCAATTTCATATACCGTTCTGTGTTATTGTACACTTCAGAAGCTCATTTTGATTCAGCAATTCAACTTAGTTCAACAATTATCATAGCATAAGCAACTCAATGATCATCATCTAAGGAAGAGAAAGAAAGAGGAAGAGGAACAACTAAACAAGCAAACTCCACAGTACTTTAGTTGTGATTGTACAAAACAGCAATATTCAACACAAGACACAACTTGCACATTTAGCAAGGAAGTTTTATTAAATGTGAGAAAGTGCAGAGATTTAAGATAAAACACTATGCAAAAGAGATTCATTTTTTTCTTGGGATCTTTGGAACTTCCAGAGGTTCCACACAGAGTTTGGTTATAGGTATCATTCTTATTCTTTTTGTTTGGACTAGGATATAAGTGAATTGTCTTGGAGGGCAAACCCAGCTGAATGGTGCTCACATAGCAGACTCCATCCTTTCTGCTCAATCACTTCCTTAAATGGTGATATGAGTTGCTTGAAACTTCTTTCGCCTGTGAAGTCTTTCTTCAACATCGTGTTTTCAGAGCATGTAGCTCAAATGAGTGCATTTGACACTTTGCTGTGCCTCATCCTCTTTCTCTTGATATGTTTCTCCTTCTTCTACATATTTCTTCCTTTTTTTCCCTTCTTCAATTGATGGTTTTGTCTCTGTCCTTACTTCGGCCCGTTCCTCTTGAGTTACCACAATCTGAAGCTCCAGAGTTTCTTTTTCTTCACTTCTAATATATTCCTTCATGATTTCATTCAAATTCGGAATCAAACTCCGTTGCTTAGACATTATAGGTACCTGGATTGGGTTTAAGGTTTTGAAAAGAATGAGGAAATGGTCTAGGGCTCCATAGGTTTGAGAGAAACTGGTATTTCAAATTAAAGATGTTGAAGTTCTCAATTTATAAGCACAAGAATGTATTTTAACAATTATCGTTGTTGGAGCAACAAAATATCTATGTTGAGGCAAAATATAGCTTTGAAGTCTAAAAATTATGTCGCGACACTAGATTTTGATGTCGTGGCACAAAATCATGAGTCGCACAGCTTAATTATTGTGACAAAATTTCTATGTCGTGACAAATAAATGACTTTGAGGGTAAACTATAACACCCCAAAATATACCCTAATAGTTTTATAACATGTTTTAGGGTATAAAATAGAAGTTAAAATTGTATTTGTTCAAAAAAATAAACATTTTATGAAAAAGTTAAGAAGTAATTTTGTCGCTTTGAAAAATTACGAAAAATTTACAGATCTCTGAGATAGCGAGAAGCGGGTGCGTTGGAATCGTCTCCACGAAATCGAATATCGTGTGTTGTGGTCCCAAGGCGGTCGAATTTTCACCAATTTCGAAACCAATCAGATTAATCGGGTGAGCACACATGTGGGATTTTGAAAAATCTCAAAAATTGAAAATATTTAAAGAATATCCATTTAAGATTATTGAAACTTGAACCAAGACGAAATCAATTATTTTGGGGTTAAGCAGACGAGATAAACAAGGGGATTTTGCGGGCCCCACCTTAAGCTTTTATATATATATATATATATATATATATATATATATATATATATATATATATGATAGGAGCATAAACTTTGGCAGTACTGTGAGAGAGAGATGAGTGTTAGGATTATTATTTTGTTTTATTTTCTTAGCTATAACGTGCACGGGTTTCGATCGTCGAGTCGTGAGACTAAGAATGAGGATTCATCTACTTGCGAGGGCTCATGTTGATGCAAAACACAGGATTTTTGCCGAGAATTCAAGTAAATGGAAAAATCCTAACTTTTAAGTATTTTTAGTGGTGTTCAGCGTTGAAGTTAAATTGGATCGAGACAAAGTTGATCCACGCACATCATGACTCACGCGTTAGTAACAAAAAATCACAGAGTTTTGTCATTTGAGATGAGAATTTTCCACTTGGAATAAAAGTCAACAATGACATAGGTTGTTTAGGGTCGGAGAATAGATTAGGTAACAGTTTAGTCAGGTATTTTGGGGCCGAATAAATTTTGGTTGGATTTGAAACCTTGATCCGGTTTGATGAAGGATATAAATAGATAAAGAATAAGAATATATAGAGATTGTATTGAAGGATATAAATTATATAGAATAAAATATATATGATTCATATGATCACTCTGATATGAATAGATGAATAATATGAATATATAGGAATATATGAAATAAATATATGAGAGAAATACAGAGATTAGGAAGTATACGATTAGGCAATAGCATGCTAGAAATGCTTACCGTATTGAAGAAAATAGTTACATGTAAGTAAGAATTATGATCAATGATAGAAACAAGTTAAAGATATATGAAAAATGTAAGATACAAATATATGGTTGTAAATATATATATGATTATGATAATGTGTTATTAGGGATGAATGTGCTAAACATAAAATACACATGGATTATCTGCCCAGAACTTTGTAGAGGGGATAGATAGGCATGCCTATAGAGGATATGATTAACTGACATCTGGATTCTGTGATCTTAAATTTTTTTGTTTAGGAGTGATGACACATGATCCATTTACAGGATCATTATCTGAAAAACATGAGTATATGAAAATCATAAGAAAGTATAGTATATGAAAAGTACAAGATGAATATATAGGGAAGTACAATATGACAGTACAAGATGAAATGAAAGTATATGAAAAAATATGCAAGTACATTAAATCACATTTCTACTGAATGACAAACATGACGAGATTCCCTCTCGAATATGTCATGAATGCCAATTCTATAGTTAGAGTGAAAACGCAAATGCAAAGTATATGACAATACAAGATCGTATAAGAAAATATATGATAAAACAATATGTAAAAGAAATAGACTATTATACTTAGTGTAACCACTACATGAAAGGAGACATGATATAGGTACAGGATAAGAAATGATATATGTAATAGTACATAGAATGTAATAAGTCATTGTCACACAGTTCACACAGTTGTGACCAGATAAATGGATCGAGCAGGGTCAGGTGGTATATCTTGGGACTCTTTACTTCTTTTTCTCGGAGGCTGAACTTGTCACGTGGGTATACAAGCAATTTCTGTAATAACAAAAATCATTTACTTATCTGAAAAGTACCACCCAGTGGTGTCCATCAAAATCTATACACATATCACTTGCTGAGTCCTATTTACATATAAAAAGCTGTACTTTTACATTTGCAAATTAGAGCGTAGGACATATTGTGATGAACCCACCTTCCTTAGTGTGCTAGCCGAGTTGTATCACGGAAGATCGCGAGATGTCCTCCCTTTAATACACATGGATTAAAAACCGTGCTAACTGCAAACACGTGGAAAGCGTAATCTTATAGCATAATTTTTGTGCATTTTATACTAAATCGCAATAAACATATATGATAACATAGGAATCTTCATGAATTCATATAACACATTTATACATAATTATCATTGCTGTAGACTTTTAGGCTTGTTGGATCTCTCGTCTGATGATGAACTTATACTTAGAGCAAACTTATGCCTTTCGGATCTTAGCATGGCGAGACTTATTCTTGTTCCCATTCAAGTGATCCACATCTTATACTTATCTCTCCGTGGAACACATATGCTTATCTGATTCTTTGCATTATCCCAGTCTTTGGAACATATACATATGCTTAGACGGAGTACTTATCACCATACTCATACTTCTATCTATCTTATACTTGTTCAAATCTCCGTAGAAGTTCACAGGACCTTATGCTTATCTGAGGTACCCTTAAAATTTTCAGCTTATACTTATACCATAGGGCTTATACTTATACTCCCAATTACACATGTTTAGTGCAGGGTGGTTGTGAGAGATATTCTGAACTTGTTCTTATACGGAAGTGCCATTAATTACTACTTGTTCAACACTCCCCAAAAGACACATACTTGTACTTGTATCGGATGTATACGTGTTCGGATCTCGGTTTATCTACTTAGACTCACAATCGGACTAATAATTATCGGATCTCTTAGGAGTTAGGTAAAGGTACAGTAAGTCTCTGAACTTATGCTTGCCTGGGACATATCTTGTCTTACGGATATTATACTTGTATTCTGAGCTTATTCTTGTATTTCGGATCTTATACTTGTATTCGGGTCTTATACTTGCAACCAAGCCATATATTGTCTTGCAGACGCCACTTGTATTCTGAGCATAACATCTTCACGAGGATCTTATACTTGTATTCTGAGCTTATTCTTGTATTTCGGATCTTATACTTGTATTCACGGATCTTATACTTGTGTCTGAGCATATACTTGTCTTCCAGACATCTTGTATCACGAGCATGTCTGTCTTAAAGACTTATACTTGTAATGAGCATATACGCATGGATCTTGCACTTGTATTGGATCTTATATACTTGTATTACGGATCTTATACTTGTATTAGACATATCTTGTCTTCACTCTGGAACTTATACTTGTATTCTGAGCATATATACTTGTCTTACAAATCTTATACTTGTGTTCTGAGCTTATTCTTGTATTTGGATCTTGCATAGCATATTACTGAGATGCGAAGTACCCATAGTACTCTGAAATTTTACTTGTACAAAAATACTCGTAGGTACTACAAAACATATACTTATCAGGAGGTACGTGGTACTCTGAGAACTTATACTTGAGGTACGTGGTACTACGAACTATGCCCATACCGGAAGGTACATGGTGGTGATTGAGCGATCACATTTCATTTTATTCTTATTCTTGTCGGTCCTTATCATATTGTTTTGACTACGGACCAATAATAAGAAATGAGTAGGACACAGCTGATAAGTAGAAATTTGTCGATCTTTGAGGTGCCGTAGCATGAAGCAGGAGTGTCGAAGCAGCGTGAAGTGCCGTCGCACTAATCAAGTACAGTACTAGTAATCTTGGCTGCAGTGAAGAGTGCGTCACACTAATCAAGTACCCAGTACTATATCGCATTGCCTGCCCGCAATGAGTGCCATGTCATTTCAATATACGATTACAAAGCGGTCCTCCAATTATATGAGTTCGAGTAACTTACTATCTTATATGAGGCGTGCCAGCCATTATGTATTCATGACATATTAAACTCATGTTCATGTTCATGTTTTGATTCGTTCATGTTTCACATCATATTCATATATTCTTGTTCCTCTATGAATCTACTTTGCCAAGGAATTAGAATCATTCAATTGAATCATCAACCTCAGAATTATGGCATTTTAGGTGCCCGACTGGTCATTTGCTCATTTACACTGAACAGTTTGAAATACCCATTTCGGGGTCTTGCTCCTGCAAATAGCAGGATCAACACATGTTCCTTGACTAAGGTGCTAGGGTTCTTCTCAATTGGAATCTGCACCCAAATCGAACGAAACTTAAGATATGTCCTAAATATGCTTAGGGACTACTCTGTGTTCAAAGCAAGGAACCGAAATTGGCTTGAACACTGGCCAGCTGGGTGATTGACCGCATAAGTCGGAAATTTGAGGTACCTATTTCACGGTGTTTTGTTTTCCTTATTACATGGTTTAACCGACCATACCGATATAATTGGATAAAATGTCAAGTTATGGCTAAAATACTAACTATGGTCCAAAATAGAATGACAAAACACTTGTACCGGTACCACTCTGTTTAGTCTCTTGGTACCACCTTGAATTTCGGAAAAGGTGGTTTTCTCCCATTTTCCATATTTTGCTACCCAAATCAACTCGATAATCAATATACACATCAAAACCACTCCATTCATCTTGTAACCTCTATTCTCTCCAATCATCTTTCAATACTTATCTTACAAAAACCTATCATTCCTCCCAAAACAACTCTAAAATGGCTCATAACCATTACACAAACCAAACATAAGGATTAGTTAGGTTTATTCTAGCAGGAAACTCCATTACTTTGCAATTAAATATGAGTCCAACCTCAAAGGGAGGATTCCATATTTTTCTTGTACCATTTAGGGTTTTATCAACCCTACTTTCAAGAAATCTAGGGTTGGGATGAAATCCTAACAAACCCTAGGTTTGAAAACCATAGAAATCCCTACCATGGTCCAATTATACATAATCCCATACAAGATTCATAATTTCCATACAAAAATCCAAAGATCCATACTTTACATAACCCTTAGAACCCAAAAACACATGTAATGGGAACTCTAGGTCCTCTCATAACAAAACCCTAGAAAAACAAAGGGATTTGTGATGATTTCCATATAAGAATTCATTCTAGGGTTAGGTTTCTTACACAACTGGCTTATCCTTACTAATAGTCACATGATTCCATATAATGTTAGATTCACTTTCCTTTGCTCTTCCTTTCTTCTTCTCTTCTCTCATTTTTCTCTTCCTCTTCCTCTTCCTCTTCTTCTTCTTCTCCCCTTCTCTTCTCTTCTCTACATTTTTGGTCTCTTAAAAATGAGAGACCAATTAATCTTATCCATATTTTTGAGTTAAGGCCATGTTTGGCCAAGACAAATAAAACCCATTTTTGGTAAATTACATATTTACCCTTTGCTCTCATATTAATTTCTGGGTCTATCGTTTTATTTCCCGAAAATTCATATTTAACTTTCATTAAACCCTAAACATGTCCGAAAACTACTAGGGTAGTATATTTTGAGATTATTCTGATCATAAATGAAAGATGAAAAAGACTAGAGCAATTAAAAAAGACATGTAAACATTTGGGCAAAGCTTGCGACGATCAATGTTATTGGTCGTCCATGTATATGTTTTCCCACTAAGCGTAAACATACGGGTTTTAATCCGTGTAGATACGACGGAGCAGGATGGGATATCCCATCGGCACGGGCGAATCTCGAGGAATGGGGTGCTCACCACGTATTCCGTGATCTACGATTTTCATTAGACGGTATATACATAGTTTTGTAATAGTGAAATCATAATAGTATAAGTAATGGACTCGGTATATGTATAGGAATATAATGAATGCCACTATGGTGGTATGTATAATGTATATGTAAAAGAATTTTTGTTATTACAGAAATTGTGCATATGAATGAGAAAACAAGTACAGGTGTCAGCTTTGAGAAAGAAAAGGTTAAAGAGTCCCAGTCCCGAAGTGTGACACCCTCGCTTGACACCCCATCGGGTGCCGGGTTGGGGCGTCACATAAACAATGAATAAAAATGTCACAACAAAATTTTAGGCTTCCCACAGATAACTTTCATCGTAACAAATTTTTTAATTGTCGCGGCATACAAATGTCGCACCTTCAATACATAATGTCATGACAAACTTGCCTTGAACTGAGAAAGGCTGATTGGTCTTTGTCACGACAAATGGAGATTATGTCGCCATAAAATATGCACTTTCATCACAATCACCATTTCATTAAAATTTTTGAGCCATTTCCCTTAGTTTAACCTACCAAAAGGCATGCAATTCATTTCAACCATCAAATCATGCTTATGAATTTAAATTTAACATAAATTCAACATCACAATTCAAGCATTCACAACAAAATTCAATTTTTCATTCCAAAACATATGCAATTATGCAGAAAATAAATAAATTGACTAAGAAGGCTAACTGGAAACTTCTCACATGATTGTTGAGCATGATTTTTCTCTTCAATTTCATAATATTATTCCTTGTTCATATCCGCTCATTGGCAATATCCCCAACTTAATAATCAACTTTATCCTGAAAACAATAAAAATCAACAAATATAAAAATCAAACAAAACTTCAAACACACAAAATCAATTAAAAAGCAAACTATTTATGGAAAATAAAAATAATAAAATAAAATAAAAACTGCTTGGGTTGCCTCCCAAGAAGCTGCTCATTTTTATGTTTTTAGCTATACATTGCTAAAATATGCATTCTTCTTAGCAAATTTCTTCAAAATTTTCAATCTAAGACTAATTTTCATTCAGAATTCCTCCAATATAATGTTTAAGTATTTGACCATTCACTTTAAACTCATTTCCAGACTCTGTCTTCAAAGTAACTGCTCCAAAAGGTGTAACTGTAATAACTTTATAAGGACCACTCCATCTAGACTTAAGCTTTCCTGGAAAGAGTCTGAGCCTAGAGTTGTATAGTAGGACTAGCTTTCCTACCTTGAACTCCTTTCTTAAAATTCTCTGATCATGCCATCTCTTAGTCTTATTGTTGATGACCAAAGATGTATATATATGTAAATATGACCAAAGGAATTGAATGTGGTAAATACTCAAAAACTAATTTTTATTAGTAAATATACTCAAAAAAAGCTTAAATGAAAAGTATTACCAACACTCAACCCCTTTCTGCAAGTGCACGGGTCATACAAGTAATAAAGTGGACTCTAGGAGTCTGGATATCGTACCCACGAGGATTGGAGGTTCTCTCTAATTGGAATTTAAGCACTTCGAGTACAAGGGGTCTTCACTATCTAGGTGACCAAATATGATGAGAATTAATATCAATTTAACTAAAGTAAAAAATGATTTAAAACTAATCAACTAATTCTAAAATCTATCAAGCAAACAACTACTAAAGTCTAAAATGTATGAAAAGAGGCATTAGGGATGAGAATAATCATTTAACAATCAATTTTCATTTCCTTTAAAGCATAACATTTGTAAGTTGAATGCAGGATTTGTCCAAGAGCAAAGTAGTATAGCCTTGGAATACCTCATGATACTATACATTTCACTATTTAGATAACCATATTCCTAAACCAAGTCTATGAGTCTAAATAACTACTTTTAGAATTTGATCCTCTTTAAGATTTGATTGTTTTTCCTAAACCATTACTTCACAACCATTTCTTAGGATTGGAGACAACTTGCCCCCATAGACAGAGTAACACATTCTGCATTTCAAATAGAATACTCTCTCTCCTTGATTATAATCTTTACTAACACGGGATCAAGATTATTCTACCAAATTGAGATGAGACCTCTAAACATTAAACAAATAAATCATTAGTTGGTCCTTATGCCTTAGGAACACACTTCTGTTGTCACTCAGAATGGAACCTTGAAGTCAGAGGTTAGAACATCACCTATGATTCACCACAGTGATATTTAGAGTGTATTAGTTCTAAAAATATCAGTTTATCATACCCCCAAGTTACCGCTCTTTGCTCTCAGCAGCTATGGTCTTCTCCGTGTCACTCAGAGGTCTCCTGGAAATCAGAGCATAGATATAGCTCTTTTTGAGTAAAATCTAATAAGACTTAGAATAGTTCATTACAAGAACGGTACCAATTATATAAATTCAGTTTTCAAACCCACAAAATAAACTATAAATCTGGAAATCTGAATGTTCAACAATTAATCCCCAACCCTAGAGGGTGTTTAATGTTCATTACTGGATTCAAATCAAGCAACAAGCAGTAAAATGAAGAAAGAAATCAAGAGATAATGAGTGAGAGAACAAATCGTGATTTGAGCTTCAATCTTCATCTCAACAATAATGAAATCTAGATCTCTGAGTACAGCACTGATAAAAATCTGGATTTCTTCAATACAAATAAAAATCTGCTCTAAAACTACTCCAAGATCTACTAAATATCAAAGCCCTAAGCTAAACTGAAAAATGGGAAGGTATTAGAGAGAGAAACCCTCATGAGAGGTGTTCTCTCACCTCCTTTCTTGCCCTAAGAACCTAAAAAATGAGTATTTATAGTCCTAGGGTGAAATGGGCTTGAAAAGAGTCCAAAACAACAATTTTCGGGGCTTTCTGGTCAGGCCCAGCACAATGTCGTGACATTGCTTTCTGCTTAACTGCTGGTTTTATTCTCCAACTTGTTGGGGCCATAACTTCTTCGTTTTAACTCGGATTTGAGCGTGTGAGGTGTCATTGTAAAGATCTTTGAATTTAGAATGCAATAATGGGTGAATTTGAACCATTTGATGTTCTATATGGTACAAAAAACATTCATCTTCCTAGTGACGCGTTTTGAGACACCTGATTGACTCTCATTTTGGAAATATATTGCTTATTTCTTGCCAAATCACTTTGTTTTCATCAAGAATCCTAAAAAACCAAGTTTAGAGGAGATTTTATGAGTTTGACATGAATTTGGATATAAAATACTCAAAAATAGCATGCAAAATGGACTCAAAACATAGATGAGTTTCACACTCATCACTTATCCTTGTATATTCTGGCATTGTCATATGCTTTATTTCTCAGCTCTTCCAGTTCATTTAACTGGATTAATCTCTTCTCTTTAACAGCTTGGCAGTCCAAATTTAGCTTTTTGATTGCCCACATAGCCTTCAAGCTCAAGAGGGAGATGACAAGGCTTTCCAAACATAATCCTATATGGGGACATTCCAATAGGAGATTTGTAAGCAGTCTTGTAAGCCCACAATGCATCATTTAGCTTTACTGACCAATTTCTTCTGCTTATGTTCACTATCTTCTCTAGTATGTTTTTTTATCTCCCTATTGGATATCTTGGCTTGCCCATTTGACTGAGGGTGATAAGCCAATCACATAGCATGTCTTACTCCATATATGCTCAAGAGTTTTGTAAACAATTTGTTTGCAAAATGGCTTCCCTCATCACTGATGATGGTCCTTAGGGCTCCACATTTGTTCAAGATTTTTCTTTGAACAAACCCCATAATTGTGCTACCATCATTCCTAGGACAAGTAATGGCTTCAACCCACTTTGGTACATAATCCACAGCTAGGAGAATGTAGAGATTTCCAAATGATGGTGGGAAAGGTCCCATGAAGTCTATGCACCATACATAAAAAATCTGCACCACTAGGATCCCTTGTAGAGGCATCTCATTTCTTCTATTAATGTTTCCCATTCTTTGGCATCTATCACAATGCTTCACCCATTCAGAACTGTTTCTCAATAATGTTGGCCAATAGAACCAAGATTGAAGAATCTTCTAGGTTGTTCTATTTCTTGGAAAGTGACCTCCATACTGTGATAAATGACATTTGTCCAAAATTCCAGCCTGCTCAGCCTTAGGTACACATCTCCTAATAATCTAATATGCCCCTCTTCTAAACAACAATGGGGCATCCCATATATAGAATCTAGTAGTTGTTCTTAATTTCCTCTTCTACTGATAGGTTAATTCTGGTGGCATAATTCCATAAGCCAAATAATTCACAATATCAGCATACCAAGGTACTTGAAATGGCTGCTCATTTAGAAAGTTCTCTTCAATTTCAATTTCTTCTTCACTTATATAGGCTTCTTTATTTTGGATAAGTGATCAACTATCACATTATCTCTGCCCTTCTTGTCCTTGATTTCTAAGTCAAATTCTTACAGCAACAAGACCCATTTGATTAACCTTTGTTTGGCCTCCTTCTTTGTCATTAAGTACTTAATTGCTGCATGATAAGTGTGTATGATGACATGAGACCCCAATATGTATGACATGAACTTCTCACAAGCAAAGACCATTGCTAGCATTTCTTTTTCTGTTATTGAATAATTTTCTTAAGCTTCATTGGAAGTTTTACTAGCATAATAAATGGCTCTGAAAATCTTTTCTATTCTTCACCCTAACACTGCTCCCATAGCATAGTTACTAACATCACACATGATTTCAAAATCCTTGCTCCATTATAGTATTTCCATAATTAAGGCTATGATCAATTGATCCTTGATCTCTTAAATTATAGATTGGCAAGCTTCATCGAACTCAAACCTTGCATCTTTCTCCAGCAATCTGCATAGTGGTCTTGCTATCGTGGAGAAATACTTTATAACTCTTTTGTAAAATCCTGCATGCCCTAAAAAACTCCTGATACTTTTCATTATAGTTGGTGGCATCAGAGTTTTCATAAGAGAAATATTAGCCTAGTCTACTTCCAAGGCAACTGCATAAATTTTATGACCTAGGACATACCTTTAGTTACCATAAAGTGGCACTTCTCCGAGTTTAGAGCTAGGTTCTTTTCCTTGCACCTTTGAAGTATAGTTCCCAAATTATCCAAGTAGCTCTCAAAGCTTGACCCTTGACCCATAGACAGAGAAATCATCAGTAAAAATTTCCATAACCTCTACTACTAAATCTGAAAAGATGGACATCATACATCTTTGAAAAGTTGCAGGCGTATTACATAGTCTAAATGGCATCCTTCTAAAAGAAAAGGTGCCATATGGGCATGTGAAAGTGGTATTTTCTTGGTCCTTTGGAGCTATGGCTATTTGATTGTATCCTGAATAGCCATCTAAGAAATAGTAGTGAGGATGCCCTGCCAATCTATCCAGCATTTGATCAATGAATGGCAAAGGATAAGGATCCTTTCTAGTAGCAGTATTCAACTCTATGTAATCAATGCATACTCTCCATCCAGTCACAGTTCTTATAGGAATCAACTCATTCCTTTCATTAATGATAACTGTAAATCCTCCTTTCTTGGGGACCACATGCATTGGGCTCACCCAAGGGTTGTCTGATATTGCATATATAAAGCCTGCATTCAACTATTTAAGGACCTCTTTCTTCACTAATTCTTTCATAACTGGATTCAACCTCCTTTGATGTTCTATAGAAGTCTTTGCATTCTCCTCCATGAGGATTTTGTGTATACAGATTGATGGGCTGATCCCTTTTAGATCTTCTACTGACCAAGCAATAGCCTCATGGTGTTTTCTCATAATTTCCACCACATTCTGTTCTTTCTCTATAACCAAATCAGTTGCTAATATCACAGGTTTAGACCTTCCTTCTCCCAAAAATGCATACTTCAGATGTTTTGGTAACTCTTTTAGGACTAGACCTTCAGAGCTATTTTCTTCCTCCTAGACTTTTTCTTCAGTGTTTAGATTATCTGTACTTTTTTCATTTAAGCTCAAAATACTTTATGCCATCAGCTCTTCCTTCTCAAGATCATCATTATAGAGTGAAGAAGAGATGTTATCATCAAATGAGTTCTTATTCATAAAATCATCGTTCTTCTCTTTACAGACAGGAATTACACTATCAATTTTCATACATTTAGCTTGTTTAACATTATGTTACTTCATACTTTGTTAAGGTTGAAGTGGACTTATTATGTGCCAACTCTTAGAGTGAGTTCTCCCTTTTTTACATCTTTTAGAGTTGCACCAGTAGCTAGGAATGGTCTACCAAGCAAAAGTGGAATTTGCTTGTCTTCCTTAATGTCAATCACCACAAAGTCCATTGGGAAAATAAACTTTCCCACCTTGACCAACACATCTTCCAAGATTCCTTATGGTTGAGTCATTGATCTATTTTCCATTTATAGAGACATTGTAGTGGGAGTTAACTCCCCAAAACTTAGTCTTTTGACAACTCACATAGGCATCTGATTTATACTTGCACTAGAATCACACAAAGCTTTTCCAAATTCATAGTTGCCAATGATGCAAGGTATAATGAAACTTCCCAGATCTTGCATTTTATGTGGCATGTGTTTCTAAATGATAGCATTGTAGGTTGCAGATAAATTCACCACTCCATTCTCATCCAATTTCCTCTTCTTGATAATAATGTCCTTCATGAATTTTTCATAATGTGGCATTTTAGC
Organism: Tetrastigma voinierianum; assembly: GCA_016808115.1. NCBI lineage: Eukaryota > Viridiplantae > Streptophyta > Magnoliopsida > Vitales > Vitaceae > Tetrastigma > Tetrastigma voinierianum. Next base: position 3,762,419 of record JAEQBH010000911.1, on the reverse strand, counting down.
TAATGCCTCAACAAAAGGGATATTGATTTCCAGCTTCTTGAACATATTCAGGAACTTTGCATATTGACCATCCAGCTTTAACTACTCCAATCTTAGAGGGAATGGGATACGAAGTTGATAAACTTTCACCTTCTCCTTCTGCACTGTCTCTTCTTTAGCCACTTCACCTTGTTCCTTCAACTGCTCATTCTCATATGAGAGCCCATTTCTGCTTTGCTTTTTCTCACTACCTGATGAATTCTGATATTTACCTTAAGCTTTTTCATCTATCTGCTTCTTCTTAGCTTCTCTGCTGCCTTTCAACTCTTTACCACTCCTTAATGTAATAGCCATGCAGTCCTTTGGATTCTTCTTGGTATCACTAGGGAAAGCATCCCTAGATTGTTTCTGCATGGTGAGGGCTAACTGCCCTACTTGAGTTTCCAAATTCTTCAAGGAGGCATTAGTATTAGCCTGAAACACATTGTGTTTGCTTGAAACACTATAAGTTCAACAAACTTATGCTCATCCAGGTTCAATATTCTCTTATTCTTAGACATATAATTTAGCATTTGATCTTCAAATGACTAGGATCTCCTTTGTCCTTGATTTTCTGCTATGTGTTGTAAATAAGGTGGAGCATAGTTCTGAAAATTCTGAGCTGGTCTTGGACCTTGCTGCATTCCACCTCCATAAGACAAGCTTTCATGGTTTCTAAAGGCTGGTGTGTAATGGGTAGGGAGGTTGTTGTTGGGCTTCAAGTTATAGCTCTTATTCCCATTGATAAACTGAGCTTCCTCAACCTGATATGGACCTTCATGAGCAAGTCCTTGTTCAACTACACTTTTTTGCTCAACACTTTCCATAATTCCCACTTCATGGGTTGAATGATTTCTTCTCTCCTGGTTGTTCATTCTGCTCATGGTTGCATCCATATTTGCTTCAATGACTGACATTTTTTTTAGCTTAATTACACCTCCTCCTCTCAATCCGCTATTGCTCCCTGAAGCTTCAGATAGAGCTCTATAGTTGCTCTTAGCTAACTCTTCAATCAACTAAGTAGCTTCTTCAACACTTTTTCTCCTAAATGCCCTTCTAGAGGCTACATCCACAGTTCCCTTTGAAGTGTAGTTCATGGCATGATAGAAGATATCCATATGAGTCATCTACATAATCCCATGCATGGGACATCTTCTCAGCAACTACTTGTATCTCTCATAGGCATTGAATAAAGATTCATCTTCTTTTTACTTGAAAGCAATGATTTCTCCTCTCCTCTCTGAAGTGAAAGCAGGAGGGAAAAATCTGCTTAAATATGTTTCTACTAGCTTCTCCCAGTTGTTCACTGAGCCATAAGGTAAGGACTCAAACCAGCTTGCTATTATATCCCTTAAGGAAAAAGGAAACAGTTGCAGCTTAATCACATCAGGATTTACTCCATTTAGCTTCACAGTGTTGGCCATTCTTAAAAATCTGCCCAGATGTTCATTTGGATCTTCACTTGGGTGCCTAGTAAACTGGTGTTGTTGCACCATAGTGATCAATGCAGGCTTCAATCCAAAATTGTTTGCCTCTATTGGCCACCTTACTACCGAGTACTCTTCTCTTATGACTGGCCTCCAAAAATCTTCTATAGTTTTCTTTCCTTGTTAAGGTCTATCAGTCGCTACCATAGGAATGTTCTAGTTACCTTCTCCTTGATCTGCCATGCTTGCTTCTGCAACTGCTCATTCTTTCTTCAGATTTCTGGCTGTCTTTTCTAGTTCAGTGTCTAGTGGCAATAAATCAACTCCAGCTCTTCTATGCATGAAAAAATCACTTGAAACCATACCACACTAAAATCAAAGTGAGTTCACTAGGTAGACTTGATTATATCTTGGTTAGCACAATAGAAAGACATGTAACTGAATCCACTACTTATGTTAAAACTTTTTTTTTTTTTCTAAAAATTTTGATAAAAAGATAAAAATGTTAAAATTAGCAATTTTCTTTTTGGTTTGAATATTAATCTATAAACTTCTATTTTGATCCTCGGCAGTAGCGCCAAAACCTTGATTGACTGATTTTGTATAGACCAATTTGATGTTAATAATGTTGGACATTGCCATTAGAGACTAAACAATCCCTAACAGCAATGCCAAAAACTTGATTGATTGTTCAAAAATGTTTTCTAATGTTTTTCTATGATAATATGTTTAAAATTTAATTTGGTCTAAATCACTACAAGTGCACAAGTCAACAAGTAATAAAGTGGATCATAAGTCCAGTTATCATTCCGACAGGGATTGGTGAGAAAATTTACAGATCAAGTACCCCTACTACTCAAGTTCATCACTATTTGGACCTCTAACTTAATGAGTGGACTAACTAACATACTGAAATAAAAATGTTTTTGTCATTTATTCTTAAATGAAAAGAAATTCAAATCTAAGGATTAGAAGGTTTCACTAAGATTTAAAAACACTGGGAATGGGATCAGTGTTATGATCATCAATTTTTGCATATGGTTCAAGAACAGTATAGACATGGCTTAAATTCTGGGTTTGTCCAAGAGCATAGTAGTATAGCCTTGGTATACCTCTTGATACTATACATTTCACTATTCAGAACACCATATTCCTAAACCAGGTCAATGGGTCTAAACAGCTACTTTTAGGATTTGATCATTTTTCAATGATTTGGTTGATTTTCCTAAACCGGTACTTCTCAACCATTTCTTAGGACTGAAATCAACTTGCCCCCGTAGACTCTACACAAGCTTTCTTCAATATAATTAGTACCTCAACCTACCATTTGAAATGAATAATCACTCCTATCCATCAGAGGCACAAACATTCTTTCAGACTAAGATGAAACCTCTAAATATTAAACTGATAAGTCAATGTGTGATTCTTATGCCTCGGGAACACACTTCTGTTGTCACGTAGAAGGGAACCTTGAAGTCAGATGTTAGAAAATCACCTATGATTTATCAAAGTAATAGTTAGAGTTCATTAGTTCTAAGAAGATCAATCTAGCATACCTACAAGTTACTGCTCTCTGTTCTTAGGAACTCACTTATATGTGTCACTCAGAGGGGTCCTGGAAATCAGAACAAAGATATAGCTCTTTTGGGTGATTGTCGTGACAAACTTATTTTTGTCACGACAAAGTTCTTTGCCTTCTTAAATTGTGTTGCGATAAAAATTAGAAATGTCTCAATAGAGTTCAACTGACTCCATCTCATAATTGTCACGACAAAGTTTCAAATGTCACAACATTCTTTCCTTGCCATGTATTGCTAATCTCAGGAGGTTTTGTCACGACATAAAAACAATTATCACAAAAAACTTTTGTGACCTCTTGCCTTCTTTTTTCATGACAAACTTTGCTATGTTGCAACATAATTCTAGTGTTTCTTTAGGATTTCTTCTCATCTTTTGTTACGACACAGTTCCATTGTCGCGACAATGTTTTTCTACCATTTGCCTTATTATTTGTTGTGACAAAGTTGTCAAATGTCGTAACAAACTTTTTCTTCCTTTTTCTCATAATTTGTCGTGACATAGTTCGAGAATGTCGAGACAAAGATTCTACTGCTTCCTTAAGTACTCTTCTCAATATTTTTCGTGATAGGGCTTCAATTGTTGTGATGTTTCTTCTATTGTTTACCCTGAGTTTTGTCGCGACAATGGTGAAATTTGTCACGACACTCAGTGAAGGGTTTCGTGGGTAGCATCACATGCATTAAGCAGATGAAAACAAAAAAATCCCAATAAAAACCCATCCTAGGACCCTTTGTAGCATCAAATCCGGTTCTAAACTAAAGAAAGGGGTGCGGGATTACCTTGTGTCGGTTCCAAAACTGAACTAGTGGTCGGGGCAGTTTTAGACCGAAGCGAACCAAGTCCTAAGTTTGCCTCTAACGATATCCACACTAAGAACAGAGACGATAACCTCTAAGGCAACGGTCTCGAAAAAGGTCTTAGTGCTAGCCAAGTCTGATTTGAAAAGGGAGCCAAAACTCGGGTCTCTCAAAATCTCTAGAACATTTCTTATAAAAATGAGAGAACAAAATTTGACTTGGTGTGTTCTCACAACCACTACACCTCTTAGGGTTTTCCATAATATTGTTTTTATAGGAAAACCCTAACTTATTAAATAACCAAAATATCCCTCAACATAAGTGATGATAGGCTGCACACATCACTATGCGTTATGGTGTTTTCCTTCACGAGGCTAAGCCAAGGAACAAGCCTAAGTCCGTTATCTCTCTAGTGAGGGCTTTTGAACCCGGGATTCTATTAATCCCACAACATTCAATTCTTAAGAATAAACTCCCACATATTAGGATCACATCCAAATTCGTTTCATATCAGATCCACACATTTCTAAGTGTGTGACCCATTAGGTTCTAGTTATGTTGGCCACTTGATTCAACTATTGAATTAAGCAAGTCAAGAGCATCATCTAGCAACACATCATGACCCCCAATTGACCGAATAGTCAGTGGTTTGACTACATACCCTTCCATAGACAAATACCATGCAATACGTCCTTTCACCAATCTATACCCCACTAGGTTCAAAGCATAGGCAATTTGTAGCTCCCACTAGACTAGCTATGCCACATCTAGCCCAAGTGATATTTGATCTTGTCCTTGGATTCATTAATCATCTGTTATGCACTTGAAGACACTCCTCATAGCATTTCTACTTTGGCCAAAGATTTCCGTGTAATAATTCCAACAAGAGGCCATAGGTATACCCTCCCTCTATTGGGAGTGGTGAATCCTTTGTTGGCTACTCAATTACCTTCGAACACCTCAAACTATACCCTATCATCATCCAAAGAGCAACCTTTAAGAGGCATAATGGATTTATATCAAAGTACAGAATTAACATCTAAGATATTCTTGAGCATCTCAAGTCTAAGGATACTTGCATCATTGCCATGATGAGACAATCATCTATATTTAAATGATACTCCATATGATTGTCTCATGACAAGTCTCCGATGCTACTCTTAGCAACCATCCGCATGTCAACTCTAATTAACTCATGATCACGGTTTATAAGATCTACTGCTTGATCCAATCAAGGAATATGACATATGCTAGTCTGTTAGGATCAACAATGTCCAATCTCGTTGATCTTATGACTGGGGATAATTTAGACATTAACATAATTACACATGATAGGAATCTTATTATCATGATCCCATCATGATTTCCTTCATGCTATGTTATGTAGCATTGACTTCACTAATTCGATTAAAGATCTATATCAATTCAACGTATGAATATCAAATTAATGAACAAGCCTTTCATATTAAATAATATGTAGTGCATACAATAAGTGCTAATGGCGATTGCCTTTAGGGCACTTCTCTAACACTTAGAATTTCCTACCTTAGCCATTTTTGCTGTTTTTCTTACTGATTTTTGCTTCTTTTCTCTAAATTCCTACAAAACACAAATTTGGGTGAAGACTCCAGAATTTTGCATTAAATTGAACTTTTAAGCCTTAAATATACATAAAAGTGGGCTTAAAAATAGATGAGTTTCATACTCATCAATAGGCTCGAGAATTGTTTCTTCTTCAAAATCAGCAAACTTTGCCATTATTTCATTTAGATTTGGATAAATCTCTCTTGTTCAAACATTCTTGACTGATGGGTTGGGTGTAGGGTTTAAGAAGGAATAAAGGCAATCTCTAAGGTTCTAACGGCTTGGAAGAAGATTAAGGATTTTTTAATTTTTAAACCTTTTTAACTTCTTTTATAGGCATTAGAAATTATGTCACAACAATTAGATTGTTACGACAAATTAATTTGTAGTCTGAAAGCCAAAATATGTCGCGACAAATTTCTTTCAAGCATGAAATGTCGCGACAATTATTTTGTCATGGTAGAAAATTATAATGTCGCGACAATTATTTTGTCATGGTAGAAAATTATAATGTCGCGACAAAATGATAGACCCCTAAAGCATGAAAAATGTCATGACAAAATTTTAATTGTCGCGATAAATAATTGTCTTATATTGAGAAGGGCTTGCAAGGTATTTGTCGTAACAATTGAAAAATATGTTGCGACAATTTATATACTTTTCAAGCTCGACATGCTTGTGAATACAAATTATTATGATGGATAGTTCAATTCAAGCATGGACAATTAGGTTAAATTTTCTTCATTTCAACACAATTCAGCAATTCATAAGTAAAGCAAATTAAAAACAATGAAAGCTAATTGGAAAATCCTCAATTTTTTTTTATCATTCATTCCTTTCTCATTTAGCATATTTTCAATCAATGCATTAGTTTTTCTTAATCAACAATAACCACCAATTAAGAATCAACTTTCATGTCCAAAAAACATGAAAATCAAATATCATAAAAATCAAACTTAAAATAAAAAATCTCCAACAAATTCTACTAAATAAAACAACTTAAAATGAAGGTGAAAGAATATTGTGAGTTTGCCTCCAAAAATTTTATACATTTATTGTCCTTAGCTAGACAATGCTGCATTTGCAAGATTCTCCAACAATTTCTTCAAAAATTTCTACTCTTTAGACTGCTCTTCATTTAGAGTTTCTCCTAAGTAATGTGTTTTAGTCTTTGACCATTCACCTTTAACTCATTCCCTGACTTTGTTTTCAATGTGAGTGCTCCAAATGGTGTGACTGCAATGGCTGTAAAAAGACCACTCCATCTTGATTTAAGCTTTCCTGAAAAAAACCCGAGCCTTGAGTTGTACAGTGGGACTAATTCTCCCACCTTGAACTATTTTCTTAGAATTCTCTGATCATGCCACTTCTTAGTCCTGTCTTTGTAAATCCTAACATTATCATATGCTTCATTCCTCAATTCTTCCAATTCATTCAACCGAAGTAGTCTCTTTTCCTTGGCATCTTGGCAATCAAAGTTCAACTTTTTAATTGCCCTTATAACCTTATATTCTAGTTCAAGGGATAGATGACAAGCCTTTCCATACATAATTCTGTATGGGGACATCTAGCTTTATTGATGATGATCTTGATTGGGAATTTTTGACCTCCAGTTTTTATTTAGAGGAAACAGTCTTATGTTTTAATGAGAACAGTATTGAAAAATCAAGCAACAATGAAGAGAAGGCAAAAGAAATAGAAACAAGTTTAGAAGGGTTAACCTTGAAGGAATTACCTAGACAATTGAAGTATGCTTTCTTAGAACCAGAAAAAGAAAAACTTGTGATTATATAATTTGCATTGGCGAGTTTGAAACGGCTTGGCACAGTGAAGATTCTCGAGAAAATACAAGGAAACAGTGGCAGTGCAGTAGAAGATTTGAAAGGAATCAGTCCTTCTATTTGCGTGCATAAAATTCTCTTGGAGGAAAAAGAAAAGACCTCCATTGAACATCAAAAGATGATTGATGTGAAAAATTGTCGGGGGAAAAATCTTGAAATGGCTGAATACACGCTTTATTTATGCAATCTCAGACAGCTCTTAGGTGAGCCCAGTTTATATGATTCCCAAGAACGGTGGATTCATTGTAATCTAAAATGAGAAGAATGAGTTGATTCTTACAAGAACTATGACAGGATGGAGAGTGTGCATCGACTATAGAAAAATTGAACGCATAACCAGCGGATCACTACTATTCTGCTATGAGTCAAATATTGAATTAGTTAGCGAGGACACCGCCATTTATGTTTTCTTTATGGATATTCTGGATATAACCAGATTTCCATAGCCCTTGAGGACCAGGAGAAAACTACATTTACATGTCCTTATGTCACTTTTGCTTTTAGAAGGATGCCATTTGGATTATATAATGCTCCTACCACCTTTCAAAGGTGTATGATGTCTATGTTCTCAGATTTGGTGGAAGACGCTAAGGAAATCTTCATGGATGACTTCTCAATATATGGATCCAGTTTTGAGAAATGCTAAGAAAATTTGGAAACTGTACTTTAGAGGTGCCAAGACAAGAATCTAGCTTTCAATTTAGAAAAATGGCATTTCATGGTAACAGAGGGTTTTGTCTTGGGGCACAAGATTTATGCAGCTGGGTTAGAAGTAGACCAAGCAAAGGTGTCTATCATAAAAACTCTTTTGCCACCTACAACGGTAAAAGGGATAAGAAGTTTCCAAGGACATGTTGGATTTTACAGGAGATTTATAAGGGACTTCTCAAAAATCTCAAGACCATTATGCAGGTTGTTGGAAAATGATGCAAAATTTGATTTTGATAAATCATGCAGATATGCATTTGAAGAAATTAAGTCCATATTAGTTATAGCTCCCATCATGGCAACACCTGACTAGAACAAAGAGTTTGAAATCATGTGTGATGCCAATGACTATGTAATGGGAGAAGTATTAGGACAAAGAACTACAAAGATATTCAGGGCTATATACTATACAAGCAAAACCTTCAATAAGGCATAAGTAAACTACTCTACCACAGAAAAGGAGATGCTGGCAATGGTGTTTTCTTGTGAAAAATTTAGGCCATACATATTGGGGTCCCATGTTATTATACACACTGATCATGCTGCAATTAAATATCTGATGGCAAAGAAAGATTCAAAATCAAGACTGACCAGGTGGGTATTGCTACTATAAGAATTTTATTTAGAAATCAAAGACAAGAAGGGTAGAGACAACGTGATAACTAATCACTTGTCTATATTAGAAAAGCATACTGAAGATGAAAAGGGAATTGAAGTAGCAGAAAAGTTTCCAGATGGGTAGCTATTCTAGTGATCAGTCCAAGTACCCTGGTATGCTGATATTGTGAATTACATAACCTGTTGAATTATGCCACCTGAGTTCAGCTACTAGCATAAAAGAAAGTTGAGAACTAATAGCAGATTTTACATATGGGATGACCCGCTAATTTTCAAAAGAGGAGCAGATTTGATTATCAGGAGATGTGTACCAAGAACATAATAAGGAAAAATTCTTGATAAATGTCATACATCACCATATGGAGGACACTTTGTAGGAGATAGAACTACCCGTAAAATTCTCCAATCAAGTTTTTATTGGTCTACTTTATTCAAAGACTATTTTGAATGGGTGAAACATTGTGATAAATGTTAGAGAATAGGCAACATAAGCAGAAGAAATGAGATGCCCCTGCAAGGAATCTTAGTGGTGTAGATTTTTTATGTATGAGGGATAGACTTCATGGGACATTTCCCATCCTTATTTGGAAATCTAAACATTCACCTAGCCATAGATTATGTATCCAAATGGGTGGAAGCAATAGCTTGTCCCAGAAATAATGTCATCACAGTGGTGGGATTCATTCAAATAAATATTTTTAGCAGATTTAGAGTACCTAAAACAATAATTAGTGATGAGGGAAGCCATTTTGCAAACAAAGTGTTAGCAAAACTCATGAGCAGATACGAAATAAAAAATGTAATGGGATTGGCTTATTACCCTTAGTCAAATGGGCAAGTTGAGATTTCCAATAGGGAGATAAAGAAGATTCTAGAGAAAATAGTGAACTCAAATAGAAAAGACTAGTCTATAAAGCTAGATGATGCATTGTGGGCTTATAGAACTGCTTACAAAACTCCTATTGGAATGCCCCCATACAAGATTGTATTTAGGAAGCCTTGTCATCACCCTCTTGAACTTGAATATAAAGCTATGTGGGCTATTGATGAGCTTAAAAGTCATCTATTTTTAATCCATTTTTCTGTTTGATTTTCATCCGAAAAGGATTAATTAATATGCAGAATTATGAAGAAACTCACTAATTTGTTATTAGCAGGGAGTGTGAAAGAAAGAAGAAGCGGTATAAAATCGTAATGGTGAGTGAATACGAGAAAATGGCGGGGCGAAATGGCGGTGGGTAACTAATGTTGCGATTTAGGCTTGCATTGTCGGTTATGCGGTCGCGACATCGGGGAAAATTCGAAGGAAACTTGATGCGGTCGCGGCGGGCATTCTGATGTAAAAGCGAGTAGCAGGAGACTTAGAAATGATGTCCGCGACAACATCGTGATGTCCGCGGCGAAGATCGATGTCGCGATAAAGGGATGGAGATCGTGACAGAAACACCTTGCTGCTATGACGAGGTTTGAAAAAGATGGCTGATCGTGATTTAAAATTTTGTAGTCGCGACGGAGGGCGGCGTCAGCGACGCAGCGGCGATTTAATTTCGCGAGCGTATCGGTGTACAGCGACAAGAATCGAGGTCAGCGACATGGTTCACTTCTTTCGATTGAAAAGCGCAATTCCATAAAAAAGTGATGTCGCGACAAGGGATTGATGGCGACGCCGGGCTCCTCCGATTGAAGCTGCGAGGGCCTAAGAGTGATGGCGACAAGAAGATCGATGTCGCGACGCAAAAGCCACAAGTTAATTTGCGGAGACTCGGTGATGTCGCGGCGAGATTGATGTCCGCGACCGCGAGCGACCAAATCAAGGCTGCGAGCCATAAAAGTGATGTCGACAATAGATTGATGTTGGCGACATCGAGAAATCATCAGTGAAGGACTGCGAAGACATGAGCTGATGTCACGACAAAAGATCGATGTCGCGCGACGCCGAGCGAAACGATTAAAACTGTGAAGCCATAGAGTGATGTCGACAAAAGATTGATATCGCGACATCAGAAACCATCATTTAAAGGTTGCAGAGAATAAGGTTGATGTCGCGACATTGATTCCTTGTCGCGACATAAGGTGCTAACGAAAACAAAGGAATATTATGACTTCTTGATAAATGCCGCAGTGCCAAACTAGCGATGTCGCGACAAGGCTTTGGTGTGACACGAGCGATAACATGGGCGATCCATTGGGAAATCCACAAAAGAATGCATTGGAATTAGGGCCCAACTTCATAACCCTATAAATACGAAGCTGCTACCAAAAGAAATGCAGCTCTTGGCGACTTGAAAGAGAGATCGGGTTCTTTGAAGGCTCCTGTATTTTTTTTTTTATTTTCTTTTCTTTTCTTACTTTTTGTTTTCTTTTTCTTTCCATTTTATTTTAGATTAGATTAGTATGTATTTCGTTCTAATTTGGATTTGAACGTTAGTACATGAGATACGAATACGAGATGTTTATTTCTTAAAGTCTGTCACGGTTGTTTGAATTCGGACAAATTTTAGAATTTCGAACACCCGAGTTTCCGTTCTGATGGTTTTCTTGATCAGCAAGCCATTGTATGGTATAATCATTAATTTAGAAACCCAGCTTCCATTGAATTGACGTTATTGTCGAAATAATATTTCTACTTGATATTTCATTCATAATAGCTAAACGGATATTCATCGACTTGCCTGGCCCGGTTTTGCGTGTTCTTGGAATTGATCCCGATTTCGGTCTGGTACACCCATGCCCGAGGTTGTTTAAACTCACGATTTCGAGAGGCCCTCACGGGTGACATGAAGACCTCGGTAAATAATTTCGGGAAGAGTATTGAACCTGATATTGTTGATCCTGTCGCTCTGTATATTTAAATCGATACATCACTCCTCGCTTGTAGCAGGGAATGAGTTAGTGAGTTATAAATTTAAGTAGGCCAGAGAGTTCACCTCGGTCGAATAGTGGTCGATCCCGTGTTATGAGGATCTAATCGGAAAAAGATGACTATTCTAATTTTGAGGGTGAGGAACTAGTATTGTCGACCTCGACAATGACTCACTTGAAGGAGCTCGGTCTGTGAGTCCATGTTGTGGGTATGAAGTATTGAGAAAGAAAAATACCCCGAACAAGGCAACTAGTTTTAAAGTAGTTATTTCACCCCTGTGTTCGAGAGCGGTCGAGGTGAGATGTGATGAGCGTGGTATGGAGAGATCCGGTCACACTTTATTAATCAACGGACTAGTTTAAGATGCGTAGTTCGAGAAAACCAAAGATACAATACGAGGCTGTAGGAATTGATTCTTCACAATAGCCCGATTATTCAATGTTTTCTTTAGAAGATACTTGTTAAATCTAAATTTGTTATTTTGATATTTCAATATTCAATTCATTTTTGTTCATTCATTTTCTTTACATTATTCATTCTGACTTTCAAAGAAGCAAAATCTCATTGTTATCGTATTATAAGTCCGAATGGTATGGAGCTTAAGTAGTTGGGGTAGTTGATCGAAAAATTCTTGAGATCTACGTCAGGATCGATATACGGACTTAAATCCCATTTATTACTTGTCGACACATTGCACTTGCGGGGTATCTTTGGATCAAAACCACACGAAAATGGTTTACTCTTACAAAAAATATCTTTTAATCAAGTAATACTTAAGGAAACTCACACTCAAATTTAATGGTTTATTTACTGAGGATTAGACAATAGTCCTTGGGTAATAAGTCTCAAATTTGAATAGGTGTTTTTTGATCCATAACAATTATTGATGGCAGTCCAGCAAAGTTTATGGCGCCCAGTTGGCAAGGGGGATTAGATAATAATCTTTTGGTAATTGTGTTATACACTTGTGTACATACTGAATCAGGTCAAACAGTTTGTAAGGCGTAGTTGCGAGGGATTAGATAATAATCTTTTGGTAATTATTGTTATACACTTGTGTACATACTGATCAGGTCGGCCGACTATCGAGAAACCAAATTGTGATTTCCAGTGCGAAAGAAATAGATTACTCGAATGAATTAGATTGGAAGGATGGGGGAATGAAGCTTATGATAGCAGCTAGAATCTAGGGATAAAACAAAGTGGCATGATCGAGGAAAATTATGATGAGAGAATTCAAGCGAGGAGAGCTGATCCGTTGGCCTGATTCGGCTGACTATTTCGGGAAAATTAAAAATCCAAGATGGAGTGAATTACTTTACGGTAGTTTCAAAGTACACATTTTGGAGGCAGTGATATGGCTTAATTACGGAAATGAGTTTAAAAATTGAATAGGCAAATATTAAAGCTTATTATCTTGGAGAACATAAATGAAGATTGGTTCCGGTCGGAAAAGTGAAGAATTTTCTTTAAGAAAGGAAGCATTTTCAAATGAATATCTAGCTAAAGACATAAAACATGAATAGTTACTTTGGAGGCAACCCAATCAATTTTTTTTTTCCATAGTTAACTTGATTTTGTTAAATTTTGTGTGTTTGAGGTTTAGTTTTAATTGTTTGAAATTTTATTGTGTGATTGTGTTGATTTTTCAGGACAATGAATCTAAAATTAGAGATGGATTTTTTTGTAAGCATTATTTCTCAAACTCAGTATGTAGAAAGTGCTACAAAGGGGAGTCTACTACCATGACTTGTTCTATGAAAATAATGCATACACTAAGTTTGGTGGAGTGTAATTTATCTAATTTGGAAATTACAGAGTAGCTTGATTGTCCTTTGTTGAATAGTTTTGTGAAAATTTTTGCAATGCAATGAATATGTGCTTAATTGTTGGAATTGAAAATCTAGGTGTCCTGTTCATGTTTGAATTGGGATTCTTCAACATCTCTAAACTTATATTCACGAGCATGAACTGGAGTTGCAGGAATTAAAAGGGAAAACAAGTATAAATTTTATGTTTAAAAGGCTAAACACCCACTCAATGTCACAACATAGATAATAATGTCGCAACACTAGTTCCAAAAGTCTTCCCAATGTCATGACATCAGATTTCCAATGTTGCAACATCGCAAATATACAAGAGCAACATTGATTCAATGTCTCGACATTGCATTTTCAATGTCGCGACATCCAGAAAAGCCAACTTGAAAACTTAAGCAATATCATGATGTTGAAATTTCAATGTCGCAACATCAGGTAAAGTCAATTATAAAATTTGAGTGATGTTGCGACATCACCACAACATCAGTGCAACATCAAGTTGATGTCGCGACATCTTTACCCCAATGTCGCTACATTACAGTTAGGGAAGCTACCTTATAAAAGGAACACTTCGAGAATTTTTATTCTAAAATCTCATTTCCCAAACTTTCGAACCCTAGCCTTCTCAAAACCTACAAAAATCTAGACAATTTTGAATCCCAACTCTCTAAACCTAGACGAGGTGATAGGAAATGTAGTGGAGGAGGTTTTATGGGAAAGAACTGAGGAAGCTTAGAGAGAAAGGGCAGAGGAAGGGAGCCAAGAAATTGCGCTCGAAGTCATGCCTGAGGATATAGAGGTGGTGGTAAAAGAAGGAGAAGCCAGGGCATTCTACTTTAACAAGGGAGCAAAAGTGTTGCAGAAACATCTGACCAAGAAGGGCTTCGTGGAGGAGAGAAGTGTTGTAGAAACATCTAACTAAGAAGGGCTTTGTGGAGGAGAGAAGTGTGCCAAAAACATTTGACCAAGAAGGGCTTCGTGGAGGAGAGAGGTTGCAAGGAGCTGGTGTCACCATTTAAGGAAGAGATCGAGCGACGAGGCTGTGAGAAGTTAAGCCAGCATAGGGATCTATAAATACGGGCCTTAGTCAAAGAATTCTACACCAATCTGGGCGAATAGAAGAACATGACATGCTATATCAGGGGGAGGTGGATCCCTTTCGGGGAAATGGCCATCTCCTAACTCTTGGAGTTGAGACCGGTGGGTGAATGCGTAGTGTACGACCAGCTCTAGGAGGGCCTGAAGTTCGACGAGATCGTCAGGGAGTTGACAAACGGTCTAGGCCAATGGTAGAGGACCAAAACCATCCACAACGCCTACATCGACAGAGGCGATGAAGGTATGGTTCTATTTCATAAATTCTATTCTCACCCCTTCCAAGCATGTCTCAATAGTGAGACAGGTCCGTGCCATACTACTATATGCATTGGTCAAGGGGTTCAGACTGAATGTGGGGAAAATAGTGGAACAGTCTATCTTATACTACTATGAGAACAATTTCTCAGGGAATGTCCCCCACCCCTCCTTGATCACACTCTTGTGCATCAAGGGGTGTAATGACCAACGAGGCAGACAAAGGTTGCGATCCTTTCCTCTCACCCTCCCAGCCCCAGAGTCTAAGCTCAAACCACGGGGTGAGAAAGGTAGAGATCTAAAAAGGAAAGAGAGTAGCTTCAAAACTACAAAGGAAAGTAACCCCTACAACTGACGGAGAGTCGGAAACAAAAGAAATGGGGGCTTTGAAGACTACCCAGAGCAACCAGTGCTCTCCCCCAATGCTAAAGAACCACTGCATATTCAGAACATAGTAGAAAGAGGGAAGAGGAGAGCAGAAGAGCAAGAGAGCATCAATTCTTAGTTGTTCTATTTCCTAACAAAGATGAGAGAGGAGATGAAGAGAAGAGATGAACGTTCATGGAAGAAATGAGATGAAAAGATAAAAATATGGCTGCAAAAAACAGAACAAGAGAAAAACACTTTGCAGAACTTCTCCAACAAAGGGATGAGGAGTGAAGAGAAGAAATAGCTTAAAGGGATAGAGCATTGAGGACTAAGCTGAAAAAGAGGGAGAGGGCATTTGTGAATGATCAGCTTATGAGGGATCAAGAGCTGATCAAGATCATGGAGGTCAGGGAAAAAGAAATGGAATAGAACCTGCTTCAGAAGGTTGAAGCCTTTGGGTATCTTTACAAGGAACACCAGAAGAAAATCAAGGCTACCATCCAAAAGAGGGATGAAGAACTAGAGTCCACCTTGAACTACAAGGAAAAATTGTGGACATAGAGCATAGATCTGGTGAACCAAAACATGATAAAGATGTATCAAGCCCAGGGTGAATTTGAGCAGTCCCTAAATTCCACAGGTCAGAGGCAAAATGAGCTCGTCGGCGGCATATCGAACCACAAAGTGAGGTACGTTTTTTGAAAGGATGGAGGTGGGTTAGCGGAAAACCCAGGGCCCTCCATACTTGGTCTACCCCTCTAATGCTGAACTAAGTATGAGCCAGTAAACCTCAAGCCCTCAAAATCCCAATACCATAGAAAGAGGAAATAACTCTCTCTATCCCTCTCTATCCCTCCATCTCTCTATCTTCTCTGCAACACACACACACTCTCTCTTTCTCTTCTAATCTATAAAATGTAATTCTTCCCTTTTTATAAATAAAAAGGCAGTTTTTAAAATTTGTGTACAGTCTTTCTTTATTTATTTTATTTTTTAAATTTAAAATTATTAGAACTAAAATAAAAATAAGGTGAACTTTGTTGTTCTAAATAAATGAGAATTCAGTGTGTTAAATGTTGTAGAGTTGAAATTTTTTGATTTTATAGCAAATCTTGTGAAGAGGTTGTAATTGCTTGTTTGAGGACTTTTTGAAATTTATTAAAATGTTGGTGTTATTGTTGTTGATCAAGTGAACTAAATTGTGTGATCAGAATGAACTGTAAAGCTTAACAATAACACAACAAAATGTTTTAAACCAAGCAATTTGAAATACGGGAATCTTGAATGGATGAAAGAAATTAGAACTGAGTTTTTAAGTTGTGTTGTAAAGAATAAATAAGCCAAATTTTTGGATTATGAAAAAACTAAAATTGAAATCAAAGCTAGTAAGGCTATTAATTCTAGTCAAATTGAACAGTATAGTTCAGAAAATGACTAAACTAACACATTGGCCATAAGTACCTTAAAAACTAATTGTGCTTGGGTTAGGAAAACTTGATGGGACTTATTATCAGAATTCTCTAAAGAGTCCTAGAACTTGTTGCATTATTTTTCAAGGCGAAATCCTAGGCATCATAGCCAGCAAAAAATGATTTATGCGATCTTTGGACAACTTGGGACTTTCAAAAGCCTGCCCTTGATATGCTATATGCATATACCCTAGTACCTATTTTGAGCCTAATGCTAGTTTCATCATTGCAGTAAAAAAGAAGAGCCTTAAACCTTCTTTAAGTCTTACCATACAATAAAGAACTCTTAATTTATCTAAAACTGTAGATCAGTGTAACAAAAATGATCAAGAGGATAAGTTTGGGGGAGTAAAAATTTGAATTAAAAGGAAGGAGGAAGATTAAGGAGGAGAAAGGGAGACAATTAAGAAAAAGTTGTATTGAAGGAAGAGCAAAAACAGAAAAGTAAGAAGCTAAAAAAGAAGGACAATTTCAAGGAGTGAGTTTGAACTTGAATCCTACTGACCTTGAGCAATTAAGTCCTTAAGGGTGTTCTACACCTAGTACCCTAAGGCCAACTGGTATGGGAGCTACTGACCCAAAGCTTATTAAGGGGTAGTAGAAAGCTTAAAAAAGTAAAATATTGCACCACTCCAAACCTGAAACAATAAGATAGAAAAGGGCTTTTGGAGCAGAATTAAAAATAGAGGTGGAAAAGAAAATGTGTTCCGAGGCAAGGGACACAGACTTTGGGTAGGCAAGATGAAGTTTGTGCTCGGCTAAGAGCATATCGCGATGAACACGGTGGAAGATCTTGACACCCCAGATCGCTGATGGTCCATTGAATTTACTATCTTTGATATTATTATGCATGCATTGATAGATCTAGGATTGATTGATTCGTACATATGTGACATACCCAGCTTGGGTAATTTATCGAGAAGTGAAATCGAGTATGACATCTTAGTGACGAACCTGCTTGGACATAGTGTTATTGTGAATAAAGTATATAGAAATTGTCCTATTAGAATAAGAGAATATGAATTTCTAGAAGGAGACTTGACAGGAGTTATCCCTTCAGGAAAATTACGTGTGATATTGAGAGGGATGGTGAGTTATCCCAACACCAAGCGATAGTCGATTGTAGAACAAAAAGAGTGACCTTAAGAACACCGAATGAGGATGAAGTAACTTTCATCGGTGAGAGGTCAAACCACCTCTCTAATGTGTATCCACGACCACTGCTAGAACAATGGTGTGGAAAGGATGTGAAGCCTATTTGGTTTATGTCATTGAAACGAAAAAGGCAAGGCCTAATGTATCCGATATCCCCCCACTTGGATTGGTGACTTTAGGACATGTTTCGGGAAGGTTTCAGTTGCCTCCATAGAGGGAGATAGAGTTTGCTATCGACGTTGTACGGGTGCCATCTGGGCATCCATTACTTGGGTAGAATAGCTGTTGAAGTTAAAGGAATTGAAATTGCGGGTTCACGAAGCTACATTAGAAAAGTGTTTGTCGACCAAGTGTATCACCATGGGAGCTCTTGTGCTCTTTGTTAAAGAAAGATGAGGTGCGCTTAGGTTATGTATCCAATTATGAAGCGGCCCGAACGAGTTGGTAAGTAAAAGACTAAGTATCCAGTTGCCCGGAAATTGATGATTTGTTTGACAGGTGAAAGGTGCAAAGTATATTTTCGAAGATTACGACTTTAACGTCACGGGTATCATTAGTTGAGGATTAAAGATGCAGATGTGCATAAGACGGCGTTTAGAACGCGATATGGACATTATGAGTTCCTTGTAATGCCATTTGGTTTGACAAATGCTCCAACGGCTTTCATGGACCTAATGAATCGTATTTTCCGACCGCATATGGATCAGTTTGTCATAGTGTTCATAAACGACATTCTTGTGTATTCAAAAGATCGGGAAAATCACGACACACACCTTAGGGTAGTGTTAGAGACTTTTTGAGAAAACGGGTTGTATGCGGCGAGCAAGTGTGAGTTTTGGTTGAATGAAGTGTCCTTTCTTTGGCATATTGTATCGAAAGAAGGAATTCGAGTGGATCCAAAGAAAATGAAGTGGTTGTTGAATGGAAGCCACCAAGAAATGTTATAGAAGTACATAGTTTCCTAGGGCGCGGGTTACTACAGGTCGTTAAGGGGTTTTCTATGAGCTAGGCCACCCCGATGATGAATTGCTCGAGGGAAAAATGTAAAGTATGAATGGAGTGAAAAATGTCGAAAGAAGTTTTGATAAGTTGGCATTCTTGGCGAGGCACCGGTTCTTACTCGGCTTAGGCCTACGGTGAGAATAATGTAATATTTAGCGTCTTTGTCGTTAAATGGACTTGGATGTGTCCTAATGCAAGGTAAAGTGGTAGCCTATGCTTGAAGATAGTTGAAGCGCATGGGAACTATCACGCATGATTTGGAGTGCGCAGTGTGTTGCGCTGAAAATGTGAGCCGTTATTTGTGTGGAGAAAAGTGTTTCATTTGCCGTCGTAAGAGTGCCCAGTATTTGCCAGCTACTTGAGAGCAACTTGAGACAACGAATGGATGGAATTGATAAAAGATATGACATGGTGATTGATTATCATCAGGAAAGGCCAATGTAGTGGTGGCAGCTTTGAGTGAAAATGATACAAGCGCCGGCGTTGAATGCTCATTTATTGTTGACAGCGATGAATACATTGGTGGCCGAAATTAATAGCGAGGCGAGTTTGTTGAATCGGTGCTAGAGGCCGCAAGAAAGATGAGAAAGAATTGCTGCCGCGGTGAGTGAGTGGAGATGGTAAAGAAACCGAGTTTGAAGTAAAAGAAGATGGAATTTTGTATTATAAGGATCAGGTTTGTGTACCCGATG
Organism: Tetrastigma voinierianum; assembly: GCA_016808115.1. Classification (NCBI taxonomy): domain Eukaryota; kingdom Viridiplantae; phylum Streptophyta; class Magnoliopsida; order Vitales; family Vitaceae; genus Tetrastigma; species Tetrastigma voinierianum. The sequence goes on along the minus strand of JAEQBH010000911.1, from coordinate 3,743,122 downwards.
GTAATGATTTGAGAAAAGCCATACTTGAAGAGGCACACAATAGATCTTTTGCAATCCATCCCAGTAGCACAAAGATGTCTCAAGATTTGAAAATGTCATTCTGGTGGTCCGAAATGAAAATAGATGTATTAGAGTTTGTAACCTAGTGTTTGGTGTGTCAAAGAGTAAAGGTAGAGCATCAAGTTCCTTCGGGATTATTGCAGCCTATCAGAATACCAGAGTGGAAATGGGATTGAATCACCATGGATTTTGTGGTTGGGTTACCATTGACAGGGAAGAAGCATGACTCAGTTTGGATCGTAGTAGACCGATTGACCAAGTGAGCTCACTTCCTCCCAGTGAGAACCAACTATTCGCTTGATAAGCTAGAAGAGCTGTATATCAAGGAAATAGTTCAGTTACATGGGATTCCTGTATCCATTATTTCAGGCCAGAATCAGGGTTTGCTTGGGCTACGGGTAAATAGCGAGAGGCTTTAGGCACTCGACTGAATTCCCGGTCTGGCGTTCCACCCCGGTAGACGGATGAATGTCGGAGAGAGTGATCAGTTACGGAAGATATGTGTTAAGGAGTTGTGTGATCGTATGAGGGTAGTAGGTTACATTCCGCTTTAGTTGAATTTGTAATACGCAACCAATGGATTTCCCGTCAGTATTGGAATGGTGCCTTCATAGGCTTTTATATGAAGAAAATGTAAGAACACCGGTAATTGAAACGGAATTAGTGAAAATAAATTGATTGGCTGAGCTTGTCTGAGGCGAAGAAAATTGAAAATGATTAAGAGAGAAAGATTGATGTACCGATAGACGAAATCATTCTTGAACATGAAAAAGAAAGATCGTGATATGAGATCGGTGAAAGTGTTTTATGAGAAATATCGCCTTGGAAGAAGGTGATGAGATTTGGGGAAAAAGGGCAAGTTGAGCCCTAGATTCATTGGTCCATATGAGGTGATCGAAAAAGTGGGTCCAGTGGCATACTGTTTGGCATTACCTTCGGACTTGGAAAAGATCCATAATTTTTTCCATGTTTCAATGTTGAGGAGGTACCGACCAGACCCGTCACATATAGTCTCTTTGGAGACAATTGAGCTGAGACCATATTTGACCTATGAAGAAGAGCCAGTGGAGATTTTGGCTCGCGAAGTGAAAGAATTGTTGAACAAGAAGATTCTGTTAGTCAAAGTGTTGTAGAGAAACCCGCAGGCTGAAGAAGCCCTTGGGAAGGGAAGAACGTCTTGACATCAATAAATACAGCGTTTAATGAAGAGGCAATTTAGGACAAAATTTTCATAAGTGGGAGAGTTATAGCATACTAAAATACTAGAATTTTTATAATAATTTTATTATATATTAAAGTTATGAATTAGACCAAACTTAGTTTCAGAAAATTGAGAAATTGTTAAATTGTGAAAAATTGAAATGAATATGTGAGCATATGATTAAATATTATATGCTAAATTGAGAAATTGATTGAACCAGAAATAAACCCAAGTGAAAAAGGGCAAATTTGGAAAAAATTAAAATGAGTACCTAAAAGTCATTTGAGAAAATGTTTATGTGTTTAAGTGCAAATAGAAGTGATATTTGTGCTATATGGTAAATTGAGGCAACTTAAATCCAAAAATGGGTTTTCGATGTGCCAAACATAGCCTTGAGAGGGATAAGTGATTTAGACCATTTTTGGTCTTAGAAATCTCACATTTTGTGCAACAACGTTTTGAGAGAGAGAGAGAGAGGAGAAAACCTAGGGTTTTGGAAATAGTTGGAGATTGGTGTGAATCACTCCATGTTTGTGCAAGATCTTGCAAGAGGGAAGAAGGAAAAAGGCTAGGGCTTCAAATGCAAAGGGATTCAAGGTAAGAACCAAACCCTATATTTTTTTAAATGATATTTGCGTTAGAAAAACCCTAATCCATCCATGAGTTAGACCGAATGTTGATTGAACATAATTCTTAACAAAGTTACCAGAAGACTACTGTCTAATCCCCAGTAATGGTGCCAAAAACTTGTTTAGACTCAATATATAAATATGTTTTCTGCTGTGTAAGTAATAATTTGCAATTAAAATTTGTTTTGGTTTAAATCACTACAATTGCATAGGTCATACAAGTAATAAAGTGGATTTTAAAGTCTAGATATCATTCCCATGAGGATTGATTTTGAAAATATAAAGGTTAACTATTGTCACTATTTGAACCTCTAATTTCTTAAAGATAATTATCTTTCTAAAATAAATTGAATAAAAAGATAAAGAAATTCTAAAAAAACCATGAATTAGAGACTTTACTAGGATGAACTAACACTAGGAATGAAATCAGTGTTGTGACCATCAATTTGCAAGTTTCCAAATAAGATATAAAGTATTGGACATGAACATTGGAATTGTCCAAGAGCAAGGTAGTGTAGCATTTAGATTTCTCCTCACACCACACATTTCACTTTCCAGCTTACCACATTTCTATCTCTAGTCAGTGGATCTGAAAAGCTACTTGTAGGACTTGATTCTCTTTAAGATCTGACAGGTTTTTCCTTGTCAGTACTTCATGGCCATCTCTTAGGACTAGAGATTGCTTGCCCCCATAGATAGGGTAATGCAAGCCCTCTCCAAATTAATTGGTACCTAAACCATCAATTAGACCAGTATTTCCTCTCTCCTTGATTAGAATCTCAGCTAACACAAGATTGAAATTATTCTTCTCAATTGAGGTGAAACCTCTCAGAATTAAACTACTAGATCAGTAGGAAAATCTTATTCCTCGAAAACGCACTTCTACTGTCACCCAAGAGGGAACCTAAAAGTCAGAGGTTAGAACTTTACCAGTGACATATGATGAGTCTAAAACCCATCTATTTTTAAGCCCATTTTTCAAGTATATTTCAGGTTTAAAAGTCTTTTTTAATGTAAAATTATGGAATTTTCAACCAGATTTATGTTTTGTAAAAATTTAAAGAAAAGAAGCAGCAAAGCAGCAAAGCAGCAAAACAGAAAAAAAAAAAAGCAAAGGCAGTAATGTCGCGACACCAAAAGAGCAATATCGTGACATCGTATGGAGAGTGTCATGCCAGTTACTCCAATGTCGCGACATTGCACTTTACATCGATTGAAATAGATAGATCAGAATTTTGTAATGTTGCGACATCCCCACAACATAGGCTACGACATCACTCAAGATTGTAGAACTCAAAAGCAATGTCGCGACATTTCCACGACATCAAAAAATGACTTACAAGTAATGTCGCGACATTAGGGCAAGGCTGTAAGAGTAAAAACATCAGTGTCGCAACATCAAAGAACCAATGTCACGACATCAAAGCAATGTCACATCAGAACATAGAATTAATGCAATGTTGCAACATCAGATACGAGCATCCAAGATGAAACACTAAAGAGCCAATGTCACGACATCAACTGAAGTGAATAGAGCTGAAAAGAAATGTCGTGACATTTTTACGACATCATAATGTAACCTCAACATTCAAGAGCAATGTCGTCAACTCAATGTCGTAACACCAGAAGAGCAATGTCGCAACTTCAACTCAATGTTGCGACATCAAAGTTGATCTACAATACTACATCTTAAATGTCGCGACATCAACACGACATTGACTGGTCATTGAAAATTTAGAATTTCCTAGTAGACTTTCAATGTCGCGACATCATCATGACATCAGTAGCTATGACACAATTCATGGGCTCTTCGAAATACATGATTTTCGCCTCGTTTTTAAGGCCCAATATCTGAAGCCTATAAATAGAAGCTTCTAGGAACTAGTGCACAGCTTTTGGCCGATCTTAGAAGTTTTTGCACTTTTGGGAGGAGTTGAAATCTCCTTTGCATATATTTTTCCTTTATTTTTTTATCTTTATATATATTTTTTATTTCCTTTTCTAGATTAAATATTTCTTTATTTTAGATTAGAGCAGTGATCTAAACTGAGATTCTAAGTTGGAATGAATATAAATCAAGCTTCAATTTATGTCTGAACTTCAATGGAATCTGGGAATTTTTTTTAGAATTCATTTTTCTTCAGTGTTGATTACAATTTCAATGAATTTGTTTGATCAACTAGTCATTGTCATTTGTGATCAAGATTTGAAAGGTTAAGCTCCCTCTTGAAAGAATTGTTGTTGGGATTATTGTTTGCAATATTTTAATGTTGTTTTGGGTATGGCGAAGTGATTTATGGGTATTACTCTACATTACAACATTACGAATATCGGTGTTTGGTTTTGAAGAAATTTGTATCACTGCTCTAATTTCCAGGAATCCCTCTAAGTGACACAGAGGTGGACTACCTAAGAGTAAAGAGTAATCACTTAGGGGTAAATTACAATGATATTATTTGAACTAATGCACTTTTAGAATTACTTTGATACATCACTGGTGAAGTTCTAACCTCTGACTTCAAGGTTCCTTCCTGGGTGACAGCAAGAGTGTGTTCTCGAGGCATATGATCCACCTACTAATCTAGCAGTTTAATTCTGGGAGGTTTCACTTCAATTAAGAGGAATAAACTCAACCCTGTGTTAGATAAGATTCTATTCAAGAAGAGAGGGAATTCTTGTCTAATTGATGGTCAAGGTACCATTTAAATTAGAGATGGTTGTGAAGTACTAAGAAGGAAAAACAGTTAGAACTTAAAGAGGATAGATTCCTACAAGTAGCTTTTCAAACCCATTGCCAAGAGATAGGAGTGTGGTATGCTGGAAAGTGAAATGTGTGGTTTTAGAAGAAATTCTAACTTGCTCTTGAACAATTCCAGAGTTCATTTCCAATACTTTATATTTTCTTGAGAAACTTGCAAATTGATGGTCATTCCAAGTGTTATTTTAGTCCAGTAAACTCTCTAATCATATGTATTTTAGAATTTCTTTATCTCTTATTTCAATTGATTTTAGAAAGATAGATATCTTTTAGAATTTAGTGGTTCAAATATTGATAATCTTGAATAGTGAGAGTAGTTAATCTTTAGATTTTCAATTCAATCCTCGTGAGAATGATATCCAGACTTATTTTGTCCACTTTATTACTTCTATGACCTATGCACTTACTGTGATTTGAGACCAAAACAAATTTTGATAGCATCATTTTAAACAATAGAAAAAAACATGCTTCACATATTCAATCAAACAAGTTTTTGGCATTTCTTTCGGGGATTGAATGGTCCTTGGTGGAAATGCTTGAATCCAGTTAATTTTGGTTTATACATAAGTTTGGCACACACACAAACTCAATACAATCTGGTCTCAACAAGTTTTTGGTGTCGTTGCTGATTCGTGCCACAGTAGGTGCTATGATCAACAAAATTTATCACCAAGCTAACTACCACTGCTGCAGTAGCGTAGCTACGTATAATTGACTCCCCAGGATTAGAGCAGCGGGGATGGGTTTTAAGATCTTACAAAATGATTTTATAACGAGTCAAAATGGTGAGGCTTTTATTTGGATTTTGGATTTGTATAAAAAGTATGGTTGTTTTCACTATGCTAACTGAAGGCGATTTGAAATAAGATGTAAAAAGAAGTCCTTGAAGTTTTGGGCCACTAGTTTGGTATGATAGCGTTGCAAAGGTGTCCTCGGGTTTTTACCTCACATTAGGGAAGATGACCTATAGTCATTTCCAAAACCGGATCTTTGTTTAACTTTAAAGACAAACCCTCAGTACCATTTCTCTTTAAAACATAGCATTTCTTGAGCGTGCCAAATGTTCACGAGAAGTTAAATCCCAGCATTTAACCTACTTCGATGGCTCGTAAATGACAACTAATGGATGTGGAACCATCTACCATTAAGAATACACTTAACCCTAAAAGCTTGCCAAGTATTGACCAATGAAAGTACATCAAAATAGCTTTTAAACCTCATTTTGAGTTTGAAACATAAATACGTAGTACGCTTGCGTGAAATCTGAGAGGAACACACAGCAAACCTTATCAACCTACCTAGTAACCCTCCTCTTCCAAAGGTTTTAGAGGCTTTTTTAGCCAAACATCCTTTGAGTTGTCATCCTTAAAAGGGTGTGTTTGGTTGCCCTAGAAAGTGAGAAAAGAGGAGAGAAGAGAAAAATGAGGGTAACGAGGGCATATTAAGATACTTAGCTTTAATAAAAAGTTAGGTTACAAAATTGTTGAAAAAATGGCTTATATAGCCTTACAAGCAGGTGAAAATACCAATCTAACCTAAATAGTATAATTGGTGAGGGTAAAAATGAAATTAACAGGTCGTTTGTACACAAAAACGAGGGACGAAGGGAATTTATTCTGGGTGAAATTTTACCGCTACATATAGTGCTATAGTAAGCGAAAATTCGGTACTATAGAAAATTTACGCCCCTTATCTACTGCTCTAGATCAATTTCTTCATTCACGGCTTGATGCAATCGAGAGATAAATCATCTGAGGGCTTCGATGTAAATCCAGCTCAACTTTGATATGTAGCTTGATATGATAGAATCAGGTTTTGAAGCACGCAAAAACTACCCGCAGCAACCTCGAGAAATACAATCATTAGTACCAAAAGGGACCTACACGTGTCTCGACAACTAATATGATTGAGTACGAAAAAGTACTTAGAACCTATCCTAAATAGGGTTCAAAATAGCACTTTTGGTGCTAATCACCCCTAACCCGACACATTGCTAGTCCTGGTAGCAATGCCGAAATGTCAATGGTAGAGAACAAAAAAACATGGGAGGTGAGTTTGTACAATTAATGCATAGCCTGCGTGAGAATCCACGAAAACTAAGCTAACTAACCATCTCGAAGAATGAAAACTATACGCGTTGACGACCAACAAGCTCTCCCTCCCTGTGGCATAATCAAGCTTTTCTACAAGAAGCTACAAGGTTTTATTTGTCGGTCTCAATCATAAACTACGGCGCACGCTCTCGGCCCCCAATAGAGCTAATGCCATAACCTTGTATGTAAACCAACCTAAATAGATCGGGACCTGCCCCTTATTACACAATTCTTTTGCGTTATAGGGGTGCGATGCGAGGATTCGACTTCACCAAAGTCCGTGTAAGCGAGGATTAGCAAGCGACTCCCGACCCGGTGAAGGTTTAGAGCATCAAGTCATGAGGATCTTTCGACCACAAATTCTATAGGTTTCACCCCGGACTTCGAATGATTTCGAGCCTTCAGCACCTACAACTCGCTAAACTCCACCCATCCACCCGTGTAGTGAACACTAAGTCGGTGGCTCCCAATCAGTTGGCTTAGAGACCTTTGGGCTTTAAGAGCTTCGCCGTATGCCTCGAGGCCAGATGCTCGAGTTTGAGAAGCAGCTTGATGCGATTCCTATTCTTTTCTTTTCTTTTCTCTTTTTTTATTTTTGAAGACACATTGGCCTTCTTTGCATGGGTCATAACCCTATTCTAGGGAGTAGCGACACTAGGAAAGGGTTTGCATGAGAGGGGGTTTGTCTTTGTTTCTTAACATCATTGAGACTTTAGCAGTGCCTGGTATTGGTTAGCTAAAGGCCGGGAAAAAGAGACATGTTAAACACAATAAGGGTGACTAGTCATCCACTCAACTTGGCATAGGCCTTTCTAGCATGGAGCTTTGTTGGAAAGGCTTAAGTTCATCAAGTGTAAGGCTAAACATTATGCATATACAAAGAAGTTAATTAAAAAAAATAATGGTGCTAAAATAGAAAAGCCTTGAAATACTGTATAAAGTTTTAATATAATCAAAAAGGCTAGTCTGAAAGCATAATAAAATTTGAACACAATATTGAAGCTAAAGTAAAAAAGGTAAACCCTTGCCTACTATTAAAACAATACATATAACAAAATAGTCCCATACACAAGACAAAGTAGGGTTGATAAAATTAAAACAACACAAGTATAAAAACAAAACAAAAAATAAGTATGATAAATGCCACTTTAAATGCTAACTCTCTGACAGAAAGCATCAATGTCCTCAGGAAGGGATCCAGCTAGAAGAAGTGCGACCTCCCTCAATGCTGAGTGGTGTAGAAGGTTGTGAGGATCATTAGGCTGGCTACGTGACGCCCGAGCACATCAAAGAAGCGGATGAAGGCGATACGGTGCCCGTGAGTGGTGGGCTGTATAAGGTTGCTGTCCGCGATGGCGGTGGAAGACGAGGTGGCTACGTATCCCGAGAAGAAGAATGGCACGATTTTTGTGCGGTGACCTCGGCGCGAGCCATCCAGCTCGACGATCTTTGTCACGAGAAGCGCTAAAGATCACCAGTGGCGATAAGTGTGTGAGACGACATCCATGCTGACCAATCCACTAGAAGTGGCAGGGGATGTGCTCGGATAGCTCTTTGTGATGTGGAGAGACTTGGGCTGCGGTCTCGGGAGGCTGGGCGTGGGAGGTGGAAGCGGAGGGGGGATGAATCCGGCGGGCGAGGTTCCCTCCACCTCCCACCATTGAGACCATTTTGCTTCAAATCCCCCAAGCGAGTCCTCACGTAATCATCCGACATCCTCACTGCCTGGTGAAAAAAGAAAAGAGAGTGGCATAGATAGGGTCCGCTCAAGGGATAAAATCATAGGACAACTCTGCCGACGCTCAATATGTGGTTCCTCCGGGAATCCAAGTTGCTCTAACACATGTCATAATAATCTTGGCATCAAAAGGGGAATAGCCTCTGCACGAGTCAGGCCCTTGCGGTGGACCTTTTCTTCGAAGTGAAGTAAGGCGGTCATGATAAGCTCTGCCGGATTGAACAAGAACCCCTCAGATATCCGATAAAGAGCCTCTAGAATAGCTCATCTACACTGCAAATAGTGCTGAAGTGGGAACATATTAGACCGAAGTACGTGGTCTTTGAGGAGCATATGAGGAGGAGGCGACCTTGAGCAAGGACAGGCTAGAATTTCTTGTATCTCGAGAGAGGCGGGCTCTATCTCTTGGTGGTGAGGCCATTGCGGAATGTGTCTGCAGAGTTAGCGAGAACTACTAGCGAACTAGGCCGCCGGTGATATGCGAGGCTCAGCGGTATCCCGGGGCCAGTAATCCTATGCGAAATGAAGGCTGCGTAGGGATTGGATACTCCCCAGGATGTCATAGTATGGTAAAACTCAAGAACCACTCGGGGATAGAAAAATTGCCTCGGAGTCATAAACGGCAGCAGTGAATACCTGTGGACCAACCGCATAGAATCTTAGAGGCAGGTGGTCGTTTGCTAATAATTTATATCTAATAGGACTCTCAGTGAAGTCTTGGCGTACAATCCACATTCAGGGTATTATTGGGTCATAGTGATGAAATAGTGGACGCCCCCTAATCCTCGAAGCCGGGGATAAGCGAGGGCGATAACTATGCGGGACTCACGGGCGTTGAGAGGCAGCGAGGCTCGGGCTAGAGGCATTGAAGACTCTCAGGGCGGATGTGGGACTCTCGCTGGAAGGTGGTGCCTCCGGGTGGAGCGGGTGGATGCGCCCGGGAGGTAGGGATCACCGGGTGTGTATTATCTGGATGGGGACCCGGCACGGGGCTCCTCCTAGGACATATCGGCCGAGGCTGGACTTTGCATCATGGGCGCGCGGGGAGACGCGGGGAGGTGCCTTGGCACCACTGGGCTGGAGGGGTGGTGCAGTAGCGACCTTGGAAGTGCAGTGCCATCTATGGCGAAGTGCGAGTCTGAACAACAGGCTGAATGATGCCCTCGCGGGGTGCGAGACCATGGCGGGAAGCTACCGGGCCGATCTTTGCGGGCGTGCGGCGGCGAGGGCCGGCTGGTGTGCGGCCGAGGAGGCGGCTCAAGGTGTGCCAGCGGGCATGCGGGCGGGGGGCTGGCGGCCAGCGGCGGGGGCGGCGGGGGCGGCTCCCGGGTGCCGGATGGGCTGTTGGACCCTATGAGAATGGGGGGTGGGGGGGCTTTTATGTTGCTTGTGGACTTGCGAGAGGGACCTTAGCGTAGAAGGCGGTAGGGGCGAAATTTCTCCTCTTTGTAGCAAAATTATGCCTTGCCGGTAGCTTTTTCTCTTCAGCAAAAAAAAAAAAAAAAAAAAAAAAACATTAGGCTAATAATATTAAAGAGGATTTTAACTAACAACTAAGATATAATAAAAATACTAAAAATAAAATAAGAAAAATAAAAATAAAAATAAAATAAATTAAAAGTTGACCAAAAAGAAAACAAAGGAGAATTTGGCTGCCGGTTTGGTCTCGGTGGAGACGAAACCAACTTAATGCTTCCGAATTTCGGTCATGGAGGATCAGGAGGGATATCTCTCCTCTTGCAGTGGCGAAACGACATAGGGCTTCTCGCATTTGCCCAGTTAACCTTGAGCATTCTCTTGTCTTTCGGGTTGAGCAAAATTCCAGCCAGAACAATGGAATATGCTTGATGGATGATAAATGGGCCGGTCGTAGCGATTTGAGCTTGCTTTGGAAATAGATGGGCTTGGAATCGCCTGAGAGGACTTGATCCCCTGATTGAAGTTTTTTCAGGTTATGAAGCTGATCATGCCACTTCTTACTTTATACTTGCAATTTGGAATTGAAGTAGGCGTCGTTTCTCAGCTCTTCTAACTCATCAATCTCAAGCATTCTTTTAGGCCAGCTCGGTTCGTATCCATGTTCAAATTTTGTATTGCTCACCACGCCTTGTATTCGATTTCTATTGGTAAATGGCAGGCCTTGCCATAAACTAGCGATCTGCGAGGGACACATCATAGGGATGGTCTCGTATCTTCACGTGCAGCTATGCCATGATAGTGCAGAAGCTTCGAGCCCGGTCCTCGCTTGTTAGAATTAACGACTTTCGTCGGGATGGTGCTTTGTTGCACGTTGGCGAGCTCCCGATTAATGCTAAAAGTCACGATTTTGAACCACATATTAGATAGGTTTTGGCGAGTGCTTTTTCTTGCGTGTCATGTCATTTATACCCAGTGAAGTGTTCTAGTCATCTTAGTAACACTTATGCCATTTAGAAACATTTTGAACATTTTGCGGGTTTTGCGCACTTTTGGAGTCGATCTCGAGGTCAAATGATGAATCCTTGAAGTTGGAATTCAGTCTCGATATCGACCAGCTGAGAATCAATGAAGAAGAAAACGAGCGAAATGAAGAAAATGTGATCTGGAGTTGAAAGCGGGAGTGAATCGATAATGCGGGAATTTTAAGCTAGGATCTGAAAATTTACATAACAACACCAGCGAAATTCGCAACTAAACCGAAAACACAAAATTTAAGCTAGACACTCAAATTTCGCTCCAACCCTTGTTCCTTAGCGAAAATAATTGATTAAACTTCTCATAAAAGAATTTAGTAGCTTAGCGAAATTTAGCTATAGCGAAAGTGCTCACCACTGGCGAAATTTCTTGTTTTCGCTTCTTAGACACATTGTTGATTCGCTGGTTAGCGAATTCCTCGGCCTAAACGAAATTTGATCACCTCGATACTTTGTAGTGTCTTAGAAGCCTCGAGCTTGGTGTATTACTTAGTGTCCACATAAGCAGTAATTTCATAGGTTTTTGGTATTTCATACCTTGAGGAGAGCTTTATATAAAGCCCCCTCTTGTTTTTGTAACCTAAGTAACGATTGAGGAGCAACAATGCGTAGGAGAAAGATATTTTTGTAAGTTTTTATTTTTGTAAATAAAGTCTTTTATTTTAGGTTTTGCTTTTTATTTCTTTTCTCTCTTCTCCTCTGTGCTTTCTCTCCTTTCATTTATGGCAGCACCTCTTGAGGATGACAACTCAAGAGATGCTTGGCTAAGCCTCCTTTCTTTGAAGAGGAAGGAAGCTAACTTGGTGGTGGGGCATATGCATGTTGTCCTCTTGTACTAAAAGTTATAGGTAGGGTATTTATGGCCCTTATATTCTCAAAACATGGTTGCATAACATTGAATCATGTTATTTGATAATACTCTCCATGCTTTAGAATCCGGTGCATATTCGGTGAGAGAGGTCTTGTGATTCTAGATGATCTTTCACGAGCCTCTAAAATGATATTGTTATATGTTAGGTTTTCTCAAATTAGGGTTGCATAGAATTTAATGTTATTGATTTGGCCAATACTCTCCATGATTTAGGGCCCCGTGATTCTTTTAGATGGTCTTTCTGAGCCTACGAGATGATATTAAAGGTTAGGGTTTTAAACAGTAAAGGGGCCATAACTACATGCTACATATTGACTCGAAATAGGGTTGTTTCATGGGTGAGGTTTGCTAGTTAAACATAGATAGGTTATGCCGGGGGTATAAGGTTGCTTGTCATAGCAGCGAGGATAAAACGAGGACCTTGTTTGCCACAACTTGCCAAGTTGGTGACACAATTCTTCAAGTTAACTTTTTCACCTTTAACTTTAGGTTTTTCTGATTTTCGTTTTCAAAACTACTTTGTTTCTGAAACCCGATTCAAAAGTCCCGAATAGAAAGCCTTACCTTCATCTTGATGCAAACCGTTTTTAGGATGAAAACCCATCCAGGTGTTCGACCACTGAACCCTTATCTTTGCGTGGCTTGACTACAATGATGGTAGACATAGGTGTATATAAATTTTGTTGATTTTAGCTCGACTCTTGTGTGACACCCGAATCAAAATGGCGCAGTTCTTGGGGATGGTGCCAAACTACAAATGGTAAGTTGAAGAGTACTTGTGATCCCACATCCGCAGTGAAGGTAACCTTTTACCTCTTTTGCAACTTCGATTCTGAGGCTACCGATTTTTAGCAGTGCTTGATAGCTACCTTTGTTTCGAGTTTTGATTCAGTTTCAGTTTTTCATTTTTATTGTTGTTAGTTAATTTTAATCTTTTTGCAAGTTGTTTGTTGCTCTTTGTTGTCTCTAAATTTTGTAACAGGTGTTTATGCAACAGTGGGATAGAGACACATCAGGTAGATTGCATAGGATAAGTACACAGCTTAACCTAGCTAGTGAAGTTAGTGTACCAACTGATACCATGGATCCCGTACACAGAGGTAGCCAGGCGACCGGGAACCCCATGAATCCAAATGCCTATAGAGACAAGGGGATCACATCCCTCACAGGTTAGTGCCCCGTCACAGTATCTCATTCCTCTCTGGCAGTAGCGGTGAGGCCTTGTTGGTACCCACACTCCCACGTATCATGGTATGGAAAATGAAAATCCATACGCTCATATTGAGGATTTTGAGGAGGTTTGCACTACCTTTAAGGAAGGTATGATGGACATGGATTTGCTGAAGCTAAAGGCATTTCATTGACTCCCACAAGAGGCCGAATGTGGCTCCAGCTCATTTGGCTAGAACCATTAAGTGGTGTTTGAAGCGAATTCTGAAGAAGTTCTTTAGTGCTCATAAGACCAACCGAAGAACAAATTTATACTTTTGCCGACTCGGGATGGTGAGAGATTTTGCGGTGTTGGGAAGAAGATTTATGGAAACCATCGGTCATTACTTTATCATGGGTTTGACACTTGGATGTTGGTGAACCACTTCTATGGTGGTATGTCTCACGCCATGAAACAATTGTTGGAAGCTTATATTGTGGGGGTAACTTTGAGTAAAACATCCTGATGAAGCTATGGATTTTTTGAACTATGTAGGCGGAAACCTCCAGACTTGGGATGAGACCTAGTCTAGGGAGAGTTGAAAGGCTGGGGCCATTGTGAATCTAAGGAGGGAGACAAGTACATATTTCTGAGGCACGTGGGATAAATGAAAGAATTGATCAGTTTAACTCAAGATTGGATGATCTAGGAAATGTAGAAAGGCCGGCCAAGAAATCTGAAGTAAGTAGAGTTATCTTCATCGATTTTCTTGCTTGATTTTCAGTCGGATAATTACCACACGAAGAGCCTTTGCCCGAGCATGCCCATACCGTAAGCTAAAAGCGAACCAACCATAAGATGCTCCATGGTGACACTAATAACCTGAGTAGGAGAAATTGTCCAAATTTGTCATGGAAATCAAAACCCTTGTGTAGCGGACCCAGAAGCACAACATCGAGTTTGATTCCACTTCAATACAACAGATGCCTCACTATCTTCTCTGGTGAACGACGATCTTGAATTTAAGTAAGGTGGTGGGCATATTTGTAGAAGAATAGAAGGTGCTGAATATCCAAACTAGTCAGAAAATTGAAGCAGTAGAAAGTTCACTCAACAGGAAATTGGACAATATGCATTTGGAGATTTCAAAAGCTGTCCTAATCAACGATTCACGAGTTGAGAAAAGGGAAGGCTCCTTTCCGGCACAACAATCAGAAAGTGGTGAATGAGAAACCGGGACTGACCGAGGACTTAGAGCGCCGTGATTAAAGTAGGTTGTGACTTTACGAAGTGGAAAAGGAATTAAAGCAGCCCAGGGATGGCTTGAGTCAAAGTCAGCTCCATTAATTGGTAGGCCACTTCGAGGAAGGCCGGTCGGTGGACGGGGAAGAGATAAAGATTAGAATACCCCCTCTGGTTTAAAATTGGGTTCTCAGAAGAAAAGAAACATTACGTTCACCAAGCGGGGAAATGTTAGGTATTGCGACAGAGTGAAGAGTCAATATTCCTCTCCTCGATATGATTAAACGAGGAGGTTCCTACTTACGCAAAATTATTAAAAGGATTTGTGCACGGTAAGGGTCTTAATGTAAATAAAAGGCCTTTTAGCGAGCAGGATTGAATGCCATTATGAGGCAGACTCAGGTGAGAGTATAAGGATCCCGGGATGTCCCCGGTCTCGGTGAATGTGGAGGCATCGGCGTGGAAGAAGCAACGGTGGACACAGGGCTAGTGTGAGATCTCTTGCTTAGGTATTCTTTGTACAACAATTGGGTTTGGGTGACGACCACTTCCATCACACTTTCCTTTCATTGACCAGATTACATTAAAAAAAATACCAAAAGGAACCATTGAGGGCGTTCTTATACAAGTGGGCCAGTTTTACTATCCGGTAGATTTTGTTGTACTTGATGCAGAACGGTTTAATAGGACCTAATAAGGTGCCCATCATATTGGGGAGACCGTTTTTAGTACTTCAAATGCAATCATCGATTCTTGGGAATGGAGTCATCTGACTCGGCGTTTGAGTATGACCTTGGAACTTCGATATTTTTCATATGGGTAAAGGCATATGCCTCGAGGAGGAGGATGACTTTGAGAAGAAGTGCAGCCTTTAGATACCATTACGGAAGAAACGGGCTAACAGCGGCAAGTGCGAGATATATTAACCCGGTTATCCGATTGCCTTGTAGAAGCGGCAATTTCAAGAAATGAGCTTGAAATACGAGGGAATGCCGGAGAAGAAGAATAGAAATTTTACCTCCCATTAGTGGTAATGAACGAGGAACCTCAGCGGCTAGAACTTAAGCCCCTCAGCTTGATTTAAAGTATGCATTTTTTGGAAGTAAATGGCGGAGTGCCCGGTTGTGATTTCTTCCTTGCTAACCAACGCCGCAGGCATAATCTCCTGCACCTTCTCGAATATAAGCAAGCATTGGGATGGAAAATTTCTGATACGAGAAAGGCATAAGCCACGTCCATTTGCACTCATCATATCTATTTAGAAGAGGAATTACGGGCGTGGGCGACCCGACGGAGGTTAGTCCCCATCTGGGGGCGTAGTTCGTATAGAGGTCTTGAAATTGCTCCCAAGCTGGTATCATTTATCCCATTTCGTGCTTTACATGGGTTAGTCGACTCGGGTGGGTGCCTAAGAAATCGGGGTAACAAGCGTGAAAAGCAGAGGGTGAAGAATTGTCTACGGAGCTTACAACCGAGTTGGAGAGTAGTATAGATTATAGAAGGCTCGATGAGGTGACACGAAAAAGACCACTTTCCATTCATATGGTTCATCGATCATCTCTGGAAAGAGTTTGGGACACCTTCTGTGCTTTTGGATGGGTATTCGAGGGTACTTCCCGGATAAGAAATTGCCACTGAAGATCGAAATACTTTACTTGTCCATTTGGCACGACCCATTAACTTGCCGTAACTTGGGGAGGATGCCTTTTGGGCTTTGTAATGCCCCAGCCACTTTTCAGCGTTGTATGCTCAGTATGTTCAGTGACATGGTAGAGCGTATAATGGAGGTATACATGGATGATATCACAGTATATGGGGGTGATTTTGAAGAATGTAGCGATTTGGGAAGCCGTCTTGCGGGGGGTGCATAAGAAATTTGGTGCTTGGGAGAATGCCATTTTTATGGTAAACCAGGTGTATTGAGGCACATTATTTCTGCGGGGAATTGAAGTTGATAAAGCAAGATCGACATTATTTCAAATTACCGCCCCAGCCAAAATGTGAGAACAATTAGACAATTCGCCTTGGTCATGCGGGGCTTCCTGAAGCGGTTCATTAAAGATTTTCCCAGTGCCAAACCTGTAAGCTTCTTGAAGGATGCGAGTCGTTTGGGAGAAAAGATTGCCAGAGAGTTTTGAAGCCCGAGAATTTCATTTGACCTCTTGATAGTTGAGCACCTAATTGGATTCTGGTTTGGTGTGTGTGATGCGAGTGATCTTGCTATAGGGAGGCGGTACTTGGCCAAAAGAGAAGATCTCATGTGGTGTATTATGCAAGCAAAACCACTGAGATGAAGCACAGAGGAATTATACCACTACAGGAGAAAGAGTTGTTGGCGGGTGGTATATGCTTGTAGATAAATTCAGGAGCATATTTGGTTGGGTGATAATATAGTCATTTTTCACGGATCATTACCTTTGAAATATCTCTTAACCAAACAAAATCTGAAAAGCAAGACTCATCTAGTTGGAGTTGTACTTAAGGGAGTTCAACTTGCAAATTAGAATGAAAAGGGGTGGAAAAATGTGGTGGTAGATCATCTGTCCAGGGTTAACTATAGCCCACGACCTCCTACGATCCACCTATTAATGATGAATTTCTGAAGAATCCCTAATCTGGGTTGAAGCTCACAGGCCATGCTCCGTTGCTTGATTTCCTCACTACGGGAGAAATCGGTGAGTGGAAAGGACGAGGATAAGGAAATGTTTCTTTTGCTAAAATCATTCCTATTATTGGGAAGAGCCTTTCCTATTCAAATCTTGTGCGAATCGAATCATCGAGGAAATGTGTGCACGAGGGAGGGAGCAGTGAGAATTTTAAACCATTGCCGTGAGAGTGCTGTGGTGGTCATTTGCTTCCCGGAAAACGACAATGAGGTCCCTCACAGTTGGGTTTCTGCGGCCTTCCTTATTGAGAAGCACACAGGTAATGCGTGTATGTGACAAATGCGAGGCTTGGGAAGCTACATCTCGCGGATCATATGATGCCTTTGAACGATTTAGTTGTTGAATTATTGATGTGTGGGGCATCGATTTTATGGGACCTTTCCTCGTCTCATATGGTCATACGTACATTTTAGTGGGGTAGACTATGTCTCAAATAGGTTGAAGCAATTCCACCCGCAAAACCAATGACCGGTAGGGTGGTAATTAAATTCTTGAAAAGCGATATCTTTTCCGGGTTTGGGGAATGCAGAAAACCATTATTAGTGATGGAGGTTCTCATTTCGTAATAAACCATTTGAAAACCTCATGGCTAAATATGGTGTGAAAAACACAAAGTGGCCACCCCTTACCATCCTCAAACAAGTGGTCGATAGAACTTGCCAACGGGGAGATCAAGACCATTCTAATGAGAGGTGGTAGCTCAGCGAGGAAAGATGGTCTATCGAGCTACTTGATTCATTATGGAGCTCTGGACCGACTTTCAAGACAATCTTGGGAATGTCCCCTTATCGATTGGTCATGGTAAGGCATGTCACCTTCAGTGGAATCGAGTACAAAACATGGTGGAGCAATTAAGAAGTTGAATATGGACTAAGTAGGCCCGGGAGTCGAGGTTCCTTGATCTCGATGGTGGAAGAAATACGGAATGATGCCTATTTGAATTCAAAGGTGCGGAAAAATCGAGAAAAGATGGCATGATCAAATGATAACCGGAAGAATTTTAAAAGAAGGAGACCAGAGATTCTTTTATACGACCAAACTCCATCTATTTCGGGGCAAGCTCGAGTCCACGATGGGCCAATTAAGTTCATGGTCAACGAGCATACCCAATGACTGATTCCAGTGGAATTTAATCAATCCCGAGGATGATAACCGGGGTGTTCCAAGTCGATGAATGAGAGGGTGAGAAACCTTATGTAATGATGCGAGCCGGTATTGATGAAAATTCTCCTGTGGATCCTCCTGCAACCCTCACCAATCCTCACCACCGTACTTGGGGAGATGGTTAAAGAGTAATTTTCATGCTCATAAATGTCTGGATGTTCAAATTTTGTTTTCCTTTTATAGTTCAGTTCTTGGTGCTAAAACCTCTAAGGTAATTGTACATATCATGTTTTGTGCCTTTACCATATGTAAAAATGTTTTCTTTTCAATTGAGCGATTGGTGCTACGGTGGACAATTGGTGCTTCTCATTGAAAGTGAATCACTTTTTGTCACCTATATATATGCTAGAGACTGACTTCCATGCTTGAATTAAGAATTTTGGTCGGGTTAGTTCTGCATGCTCAAGCTTGAAATTTCTCCCTTATGCTAATTCACACACTTGCACTCGGTGTTCGATAAGAGTGTGAAATTGTGTGCCTTCTTTCGCTTTGCAAAGCCGGCCTTAGGTATGTTGGCAACCTAGGATAGGTTTGTGTTACCTACAGTTGAAGACCAATGTTGTCTTCCAAAAAGGAAAAGAAAAGAAAAAGCAAAAAGAAAAAAAAAAAAAAAAGAAAAGACGAAAAAGAAAAATAAAGTCATGAAGCTTTGTCTTGAAACCCGAGCACGGTCCGAGGGGTATATGGCGAAAACACTGAAGCGATCTGCAAGCCTTAGTGGTTGAGAGTCATCGGTTGAGTGTTAAGATTACATGGGTGGATAAGGTGAAGTTTAATGACTTGTGGGTGCTAATTTTTCGAAGTCATTGGTCCGGGGTAAAAACCTTTAGAGTTAGTGGTCAAGTGATCCTTTTAAGCTTGATGCCCTAAACCTTAGTGGTTAGGAGTCATTGGTGGACCAGATTACGGACTTTGGTGAAGTCACGATTTAAGCATTGCACCTACTGATGTAGATGAATAAAAAAGAGAAAGAAAAGTGTAACTAGCCCATCTAAGGTTGTTCGACAACTTAAGGCCATGTCAGTGCTAGGTTGGGAGGTGGCAATTTTGCGAGTTTATTGACTTAATACGGTTACAAAAAGAACCATTAGACTTAGGTGGAAATTGAGTTGAGAATTATGGATCCAATATTGACCTCAGGTGTTCTTGTATGGTTTGAGTTCTTTCATATCGGTTTCTGACTTTGATTTCAATTTATCGAGTTAAGGTATTGTTTATATGTACATATACCCTTTTTGAATCCATAACGTTTTGCCAAATCACCACATGCATCTCCCTTTTCTTTATTTTTGCATTGCTAAGGGACTATAGCGTTTCGGTTGGGGTGTGATTAATGCCCCGAAAAAGTGCAATTTTGAACCCCATGTTAGATAGGTTTTGAGGAATTTAACTTTTGCGCGTGTCATGTCATTACTGCCAGTGAAGTGTTCTGGTCATCTTAGTAACTACTATGCCATTTAGAGAGTATTTTTGGTGCATTTTCTTGAGTTTTTGCGCACTTTTGGAGTCGATCTCGAGGTGAATGATGAATCATGAAGTTGGAATTCAGAGTCACCGATATCAAACCAGCCCGAATCAATGAAAACCAAGGCAAAATGAGAAAATGTGATGCGGTTGAAGCGGTGAAGATCAACAATGTGAAGATTTTCGCTAGGATTTAATTTCGCTAGGATTGCTATTTGCAACCTTAAGCGAAATGTTAAACAGCAACCACAAAATTTAGCTGAACACTCCCAATTTCGCTAGCAGCGTTCATGTGAAAATAATTGATTTCGCTTCTCACAAAATTTAAGCTGGCAGCGATTTCGTAACTGGCAATTGCTCACCACTAGCGAAATTTCTTGTTTAAACTGGGCACATTGATTTCGCTAGTTAGCGAAATTCCTCGGCCTAAGCGAAATTTGATGCCACGATCATGCTTTGTAATTAATGCCAAGCGCCTCTAAACTTGGTGTATTATGGTGTCTATAACAGCGATTTCATAGGTTTTGGTATTTTCATACCTTGAGGAGGCCTATATAAGCCCCTCTTGTTTTGTAACCTAAGTAACGATTGGGGAGCAACAATCTGTGGAGAAGATATTTTTGTAAGTTTTATTTTTGTAAATAAAGTCTTTTATTTTAGGTTTTGCTTTTATTTCTTTTCTCTCTTTTCTCTCTTCTTTCTCTCCCTTTCCCGGCTGCCAAACACACCTCTTGAGGATGACAACTCAAGAGATGCTTGGCTAAGCCTCCTTTCTTTGAAGAGGAAGGAAGCTAGCAGTGGTGGGGCATATGCATGTTGTCCTCTCTTGTACTAAAAGTTATAGGTAGGGTATTTATAGCCCTTATATTCTCAAAACATGGTTTGCATAACAGTGAATGTGTAATTTGGCTAATACTCTCCATGCTTTAGAATCCGGTGCATATTCGGTGAGAGAATGCTTGTGATTCTTTAGATGGTCTTCTGAGCCTCTAAAATGATATTTATATGTTAGGTTTCTCAAATTAGGGTTGCATAGCATTTAATGTTGATTTATTATCTCTCCATGCTTTAGAATTGTGATTCTTTAGATGGTCTTCTGAGCCTACGAGATGATGATAAAGGTTAGGGTTTTAAGCAGGTAAGGGGCCATAACTACGTACTACACTGTATTGACTCAAATAGGAGTTGTTTCATGGGTGAGGTTTCTTAGTTAAGCTTATAGATCAGGTTATGCCGGGGACTATAGGTTGCTTGTCATAACGAGGATAAAGCAGGGACACTTGTTTGCCCAACTTGCAGAGTTGGTGACCTAATTCTTAAGTTAACTTTTTCACCTTTAGCTTTAGAGTTTTACAATTTTCGGTTTTCAAGCCATTCCCACTTGTTTGAAACTGATTCGAGTCCAAATAAAGCCTTACCTTCATGCGATGCAAGCCATTTTAGGATGAAAACCCATCCCAGTGTTCGACCACTGAACCCATGCTCTTTGCGGTAGCTTGACTACGGCGGTAGTAGAAACACAGGTGTATATAAATTTTGTTGATTTTAGCTCGGCCTTTCTTGTGGCCGCAGAATCAGCTCCATGACCCGACTGGTTTGAGGATGATACGGGGTGGCTACCTTTATTGCTTAACACCATATTTGGATAAGAGGTTCTCAAAGGGTTTTGTTACAAAGTGAGAACCTCATCAGCGATAATTGCTTTGGGAACTCAGAATGCAGAAAATGTTGCCCGCTTCGGGAATTTTAGCACGACTTTGTGGTCCGTACATACACATGTGCTTGCTTGACCAGCGGACACGTAGTCCACCCTTACAAGGATGTAGGCATGGCCAGGAAGGAGTAGGGAATGGTCCCATGAAGTCGATGCCCCATACATCAAGCAATTCGACTACTAAAATGGGGTTCGAGGGCATCATGTGACGGCAATCTTTCCAAGTCTTTGGCACTTATCACAACGCTACTTGCACATGGTGTGAGGCATTCTTACAATGACGACCCAATAAAAGCGAATGAGAGCACTTTCCTTAGGCGTTTTTACGTGACGAAAATGCCTCCACATGCACTATCATGGCAATGGCTGAGAATTCCTTCATGTTCTTCTTCCGGCACACATTTCCTTATTATCTAATCAGCACAATACTTAAACAAATATGGCTCCTCCCAATAGTACGAATGAACCCTTGCATGGAAGAACTTCTTGTCCTGTGTTGTCTACTCCACTGGTAACTCTCTTGTTACCAAAAAATTGGCAATGTGAGCATACCATGGTGCTATACTCACTTTCAGTAGAGACTCCTCAGGAAATTCATCAATTATGGGAGGGTTGTGGGTATTGTGTGCTATGGTTAATCTGGAGAGATGATCGGCAACAGTTCTCCACCCTTCTTATCTCTAATACGGATGTTGAACTCTTGTGTCAATAGAACCCGTCTAATAAGCCCAGGAGCCTTGGAATTCTGTTTTGTGGTAGATATTTCAATCTTGAATGATCTGATAAGATCTGATATCGACTAATCGAAATAAGATCGAGAACTTATCTAAAGCATAGACCCCCGCTAGCAATTCTTTCTCAGTAGTAGTGTAGTTTCTCACGAGCTTCATTTGCACGTTTTGCTCGCATAATACACCACATACGGCTTTCCCTCTATATACGTCAGAGAGCAGCTCGAAACAGCAAGGTCGTAGCATGCACGTTGCCTCGAGGCAGAAGTTCGGTCGGGGCTCTCCGCGATGGGTGTTGTAGTCAAATATACCTTAAGCTCCTCGAACTTTGTTGGCATTCGGCCCATTCAAACTTTGCATCTTTTCAAGGAGTTTGGCCAGGCGACAACTATTTTAAGTCTCGGATGAACTGCGATAGAAACTTTGTATGTCTAAGGAATTGCATGCTTGTCTTCACATTAGTAGGAAATGGCAATTTCGAGATCAATTCTACCTTGGCCTTATCCACTTCAATTCCTCTCTCGAAAATGATGTGCCCCAACACTATGCCTTGATTTACCATAAAACGGCATTTTTCCCAGTTTAGTACTAGGTTCTTTTCGATGCATCTGTGGAGGACAGTTTCCAAATGGACTAGGCATTCATCGAAGCTTTCCTCGTAAACTGTTATGTCATCCATATAAACCTCCATAATACGCTCCACCATATCCTGAAAATACTGAGCATACAGCGAAAAGTGGTCGAGGCCCATTGCATAGGCTTAGAAGGGCATCCTCCTATAGGCATATGTACCAAAGGACAAGTGAAGTGGTCTTTTCTGATCATCGGCGGCGATCTCGATCTAGAAATAGCTAGAATACCATCTAAAAAGCATTAGAAGGGATGACGTCTCTCTCTAGGAAGCTACAGTCCATGAAAGGTAAGGGGAAGGGAGAGTGATCCTTTTAGGTCACCTCATTCAGCCTTCTGTAATCGATACATACCCTCCAGCCTGTAGTAAGTCGAGTGGGCATTTCCTCTCCTTTCTCATTGAGCACCGTAGTAACCCCTGATTTCTTGGGTACTACTTAGGTTGGACTTACCTAAGAGCTATCAGATATGGGGTATATGATGCCGGCTTGTAGCAATTTCAACACTTCCACTCGTACCACCTCTTGCATATGCGGATTTAGTCTCCTCTGTGGCTGTCGAACCGCTTTCGATTCCTCTTCTAAGTAAATATGATGGGTGCATACGGTCGGGCTGATGCCTTTTAAATTGGAAATCTTGCATTTGATTGCTTTCTTGTTCCTGTGGAGGATTTGAAGCAAACTAACCTCCTGTGGATTGCTCAATAGTGAAGAAATCACTACTGGACAATGCATTTTTCCTCCCAAAAATGCATATTTCAATTCAATAGGTAGGGGCTTAAGATCTAGCTATTAAGGACCATGTTCCACACTTCCAGTAAGTAGAGGTAAAACTTCAACCTTTCTTCTCCATTGCCCATGCAGTAGGCTCACTTTATGAAGCTCATGTTGGTCTTCATTACTTGTCCAGCCAACTCCACGAGTGTACATCTTGCATGCGACTCATTTGCTTGTTCTTTAAGGATGGCCTCACATCGCTGCAAACCTCTTCATTGTCATCCTCACATTTGGTGCATGTGCTTTGCTCGAGATGGAAGATATTGAGCTCTAAGGTCATATTTCCAAAGTTAGGCGCATCACCCCATTGAACTTGATGTCAGTCGCGTGAGTGGAAAAAATGGCCTTCCTAGGATGATTGACACATGGTTAGCCCTACGCTACCGGGACCGGTATCAAGCGCACAAATCCTTGGATCCTGAATCAAAACATCCTCAAGCGTCCCCTTTGGTATTTTTGATGGACTGTCATTTAGAGCACCAAAAGTGACAGTGGTTGGCTTAAGTTTGCTAGCCCAAAGTTGCTTATTCATGGAAAAAGCGTAGATTAACACTTGCCCCCAATCACAGCAATGCACTTTCCACCTGAAGTGCTGCCTATGTTAACGGAGATTGTAGGACACCCCAGATCTTTAAACTTCACAGGAGTCTTGCACTCAATGATGGCACTCACTTGCTCAGTCAAAAAGGCCTTTTTATTCACATTAAAGCCTCTTTTTACTGTGCATAGGTCCTTCAAAAACTTTGCATATGTGGGGACTTGCTTGATCATATCGAGAAGAGGGATGTTAACCTTCACCTGCCGTAGTACTTCTAGAATTTCAGTTTGGTTAACTGAATTTTTCCTTTTTTGAAGTGCCTGTGGGAAAGGAGGGGGTACACTATGTTTGACCTCTTCCCCTACTGGTTGTTCTTCCTCTAGTGGTTCAACCACTGTGGGAGCTTTCTTGGCGAGGTTGGGATGGCGGTCTTGGTTCTCTACCACTTCTGATGTTACTCGCGCTTTGACTTCATCGATTCTTGCATTGGGATCATGGCGGAGCCAATCTCATGGAGTCCCCTCGAGGGTTTGGCGTATGCAGGGAGGAATTTCCCTTTTCGAGGACCTGTTTGTTGGTTAGACAACGTGGAACTTCCTGGTGTCATGTTGTGGAGATGGCGGGAATGCATATTGTCTATTTTCTTGTTGAGTGAGCTATCTATTGTCTCAATTTTCGATTAGTTTGAACATTCAACACCTTTTGTTCCTCCGCAAGGTACCTACTACCTTGCTTAAATTGAATTGCTTGCTTCAGCGGGAAGAAGGTGGAGGCTATTTGTTGTTGTCTTTGAGGAGTGGAGGTAGCTGTTCAGCGTGCTCCTTGGGGGAGCATGCGAGGGGTTTAGCTTCCATGATAGGTTAGGATGATTCCTCCCGGTGGGGTTATAGGTGTGTTTCCATACGAAGCATTTGTCGGTGGCTATTTTGACCTAAGACATGGGCATGCTCTTGCATCGAAACCCTCACTGAAGGAACCATTGGACAATGCTCCCCAAGATGGCTACTTGACTGACAATTAAAATAGGCTGGGTGAGATGCAGGCAATTCAATCACTGCTTGCACTTCATACTGATTTCTCATGTCAAGCACCTCCAACCTTCGGGTCAAAGTGGTCAGTTTTGCTTTCATCTCCGTGTCTTCGGAAAGTGCATAAATGCCTCCCCTTTGGTGGGTTGAAGGCCTCATTTTTTAAGCCTCTCTTGGATTCGGTTCGTCCCATGCTTTGGAGGTTTGGCCACATAGTTGAAGTCCATGGCTTCATGCGGGTTCTTCGCGTGAAAAGTCCCTCCACACATGGTTTCCGATGGTTGCTTCATGGCCGGAGACATACCATCATAGAGGTGATTCCATGACATCCGTGTATCGAAACCATGGTGTGGACATGCAGCGATGGTCTCCATGAACCTCTCAACCTTCGATAAACTTCTCATTATCGTGGCGGGAGTAAGTGTAGATTTGTCTCTTGAAATTTGTTGGTCTTGGTTGTCTTGAAAAATTTCTTCAATTTAGCATGAGGTCATTGATTCCTGTGTTCTCGACCTCTCGATGAATTGAGCCAAATCTTGGCCTTGTCTTTTAGTGTCAATAGAAATGCTTTCAGCTTAAGCAAGTCCATGTCAGATACACCTTCTTTAAAAGTTGTGCATACTTCCTCGAACTCCAGGATATGCGTATATGGATTTTCATTCTCCATTCCATGAAAAGTGGGAAGTAGGGGCATAAGGGTCTTACTACCACATCATCGCCGGTGGTATGATGCAGGAAGGTGCACTCACTCTAGGAGGATTGTATGTGGTCCCTCATTGACCTATATGATGTGCAGGATTCATTGGGCTCCCTTGGCGACTTTCTTGTTCTTTAGGTAGAGGATCGTTGCTGTTGTGCAACTACAACCTTCTTCCAATTGGTGTGCTAACTCTTTCGCGATCTGCACGATATACCTCCCATCGATGGTACATAAACACCTGTGAAACAAAAAGAGACAAAGCAAAGAACAACAATAGGGCTTGCCAAAAAGATCAGTGTTAGCAAAGAAATGAAATGACTTTTATTCATAAAAAAAAAACAGCTTAGCAGTGACTGCTGAGAAATAAAAACTTGAAATTCTAAACAATGGAATTCAAAAAGGTTTAAAAGGTCACCAATACTTGTAATGAGGATTACAAGTACTCATCAACTCATCATCTGTAATAAGACACCATCCCCGGTAACGACGCCATTTGATTAGATTGCCACATTAGGTGTTATGAATCAAATGGTATACCTAAACTACTCTGCTACGTGGCGCTTCTTTATGGGTATAGTGTCTAAGGATCCCCAGCTGCAGGGGATGGGTTTTAGTCTTACAAATGATTTTATAATAGAGTCAAAATGGTGAGGCTTTTATTTGAATTTTTAGTTTGTATAAAAAAGTGTGGTTGTTTTCACTAGCCGAAGCCAATTTGAAATAAGATGTAAGAAGTCATGAAGTTTTAGGCCACTAGTTTGGTATGATAGGGTTGCAAAGGTGTCCTCGAGTTTTTACCTCTCATTAGGGAAGATGACCTATAGTCATTTCCAAAACCGGATCTTTGTTTAACTTTAAAGACTAACCCTCAGTACCATTTCTCTTTAAAACATAGCATTTACTGAGCATTAAATGTTCCTGAAGTTGAAATCTAGCATTTAACCTAATGACAACTAATGGATAATGGGTGTATCTACCATTAAGAATACACGAACTTAGTAAGCATGAGTATTGACAAATGAAAGTACATCAAATAGCTTTTAAACCTAATTTTTTGAAAGTTTGAAACATAAATACGCGATACACGCTAGGTGAAATCTGGGGAGGAACACTGAGCCTTATCGACCTACCCTGCTTGACCCTCCTCTTCAAGGTTTAGAGGCTTTAGCCAAACATCCTTTGAGTTGTCATCCTCAAAGGGTGTGTTTGGTTACCTAGAAAGTGTGAGGAAGAGGAGAGAGAAGAGAGAAAATGAGGCCAACGAGGGGGCAGTAATGGAAATACCTTTAATAAAAGTTAGGTTACAAATTGTTCAAAATGGCTTATATAGCCCCTTACAAACGAGGTGAAAATACGATCTAACCTAAATAGTATGGTAATGAGGGTAAGAAATGAAATTAACCAAAACGGGGTCGTTTGTACACAAAAACAGGGAGCAGAGAATTTCGCTACAAGTGAAATTTTATTTACATAGTGAGGAACTAGCTATTGTTGCGAAAATTCGCTATGTAAGCGAAGCCACTATATTGAGGGCCCCATTGTGTATGTGAAAATTTATTATATAACAAATTATGCTTACTGCTCCTGCTTGCTCCCGATCAATTTCTTCATTCCTGGCTTGATGCAATCGAAGATAAATCATACGAACTCGATGTAAATCATCTCAACTTCGATATGCCTAGCTTGATATGATAGAATAGGTTCTGAAACTTGCAAAAACTACCCATGGCTTGACCTCGAAATACAATCATTAGTACGAAAGGGACCTACATGTGTGTCAATCGAAGCAACTAATATGATTAGTACAAAAAGTACTTAGAACCCTATCTAAATAGAGGGTTCAAAATAGCACTTTTGAACAATCGATTACTGGACTCTAATTAATTAAAGTTTAAAGATCAATATTCTTGCCAAAAAGAAAATTTCTAGTTTGGACATTTTTCTTTTATCTTTTATCAAAAAATTTCAAAAATAGTTTTAACTGCAATAGCTGATTTAGCTACTGATCTTTTATGAAAGCACATCATAATATATTTTTGTTGTCTATTCATCTCACTTGATCTCAATGCATTTCCATTTTAGGAATTTATTACATGCACAGAAGACCAGAAGCATAACTTCTGCCACTGGATATTGAGTTGGAAAGGACATTGAGAAACTTGAGGAAAGTGAGAGTTGCTGAAGCAGTAGCTATGAAAGATCAAATAGGAACTGATTAGCATGTACCAGCAGAGCCAATAGTAGAAAGGCCTCGTAGACAGAGGACCATGGAAGATTTTTGGAAGCTAGTCATCATAAATGACTACCTAGTTGTAAAGCAACCACCCATTCAGGCAAATAACTTTTAGTTGAAGCCTGCTCTAATCACCATGGTGCAACAACATCAATTTATAGGGCACCCCAATGAGGATCCCAATGAGCACCTAGGAAGATTTTTGAGGATGGAAAACACTGTCAAACTGAATGGAGTTAATCCATATATTATCAAGTTGCAATTATTCCCCTCCTCATTGAGAGATGTAGCAGCCAGTTGGTTTGAGTCAATGCCATATGGATCAATTGACAGTTGGGAGGAGTTGGTTGAAGCTTTTATGAAGAGGTCTTTCCCACCAGCCCTCACCTCAAAGAGAAGAAGAGAGATTATAGCCTTTAAGCAAGGAGAAGAAGAAAGCCTCTATAATGCTTGGGAGAGGTACAAGAAACTGTTGAAGAAATGTCTAATGAACGGGATTGATCAAATCACCTAAATGGACATTTTCTATCATGCAATGAATTACTCTTCAAAGGGAATCATAGATGGAGCTTGATGTGGAGCATTTAAGAGAAAGAGTGCTGAAGAGGCCATCCAACTTATTGAAGATTTGGCCAAAAGCAACTATAGAGCTCCAGTTGAGACTTCAAGGAGCAGTAGCAGATTGAAAGGAGAAGGTATGCTAGAGTTGAATAGGATGACTACAATTGAAGCGAGTTGGATATTGCTGATGAAAGCCAAGATAAGCACTTCCAAAGAAGGAGAAGCCCATTGGCGCGAATACAATGGGAATTAGAAGAAGGAGGTGGTAGAAATGCATGGCCGATGGGGGACTTGCTCGCGGGGGTCCGCATCAAGAGTGGAGGAGGCTCGGTTGTGGGTGGAAATAGAAGCTGAAATTTCAAGCCTAACAACAACCTTCGACCCATTACACTTGCATTAAGAAACCATGAAGTTTTCCTGCGTGTATCGTTTGGAAGTGGAGTACAACATAGTCCCGAACTGGTGGCCAAATTTTCATCGACAATATGCTCCATAGGGTTTCCAAAGACCTTGGCGGCAAGGCAACTAAGAGAGGCGAAAACGAGGGCCCGAAGAAGGTCTCGGTCTTTTGACGATCAGATGCTGAGCTTCATGGGAGAGAACAAAAGGCTGTTGAACATTCATGAACAAAAGTTTGCTAAGCTAGCAGCATTCCAGGCAAACACAAATGTGTTTCAAGCAAATACCAATGCATCTCTAAAGAATCTGGAGACTCATTTGGGGTAGTTGTCGACCAATTTTCGTATAGACCAGTTTAACCAAGTAATTGACACCATTTCTGCGGTAACTAAGGGTCATAGAAATGGTATGAAAAACTTGTAAGCCATATTTTTGACAGACTGCAAAGACAACTAAAGTCCCCAACAGTTGCAAAAATAGCTAAATTTTCAACACGGCTACCAAAGACTAACTAAAGTCCCCGGAAATGACACCAAAAACTTGTTGGGACCAAATGATGTATTTATGAAAATATGGCCAAGGGAGTGAATGTGGTAAATTCTCAAAAACTGATTTGAAACAAAAGTAAGCGTACTTAAAAACTGAAATGAAAAGTATTACCAACACTCATCCCCTTTCTGAAAGTGCACGGGTCATACAAGTAATAAAGTGGACTCTAAAAGTCTAGATATCGTATCCACAAGGATTAGAGGTTATCTCTAATTGGAATTTGAGCACCTTGATTACAAGGGCTCTTCACTATTTAGGCGACCGAATAGGATGTGGAATAAAATCAATCTAACTAAAATAAAAACTGATTTAAAACTAATCAACTAATTATAAAATCTATCAAGCAAACAACTACTAAGTCTAAAAGGTATGAAGAAAGGCACTAAGGATGGGCATAATTATTTAACAACCAATTTGCATTTCCTTGGAAGAGCAACATTTGTGAGTTGAATGCTGAATTTATCCAAGAGCAATGTAGTATAGCCTTGGATTCCTCCTGACACTATACATTTCACTATCTAACACACCATATTCCTTTCCAAGACAAATAGGTCTAAATAGCTACTTGTAAAATCTGACCCTCTTTAAGATTTGATTGTTTTTCTTTTCCAATACTTCACAACCATTTCTCAGGACTGAAGAATTCTTGCCCCATGACGGGATGTGCAAGCCTTCTCCAATGTGGTGGTATCTTAGCCATCAAATCTAATAAAGTTCTCTCTCTGGAATTAGATCTATCTTGACCATAGGGATCAAGGTTATTCTATCGAGATTGAGGTGAGACCTCACAAACTTGATAGCCCGATACATCATCTAATTAATCCCTCACCGTGAGGTAAATTAGTTATCTATCAAAGTAATCTTTTAGAGTTCATTGGTTCCATAGTAGTCTAACATACCCCTAAATTCTTGCTCTTTACTCTTAGGAATCTCCATCTTGTGTCACTGGAGGGCCTCTTTGAATCCAAAGCAAAGATCTGACTCTTTTACAGTATAAGTACTAATATTAGAACGACTCAATTATATGAATAATACCAGTATAGGTAAATTCTTCAAACCATAAAAATAGCCCGAGAATATAAATCAATGTTAAAATCATTAATCCCCATACCCCAGGGTGTTTAATAATTCAGTTTAATCATCACTAATCAAGCAAACAAGTAAGAAAATGAAGAAAAGAAATCAAGAAAATGAGTAAGAGAAAAATCCATATTTAGTTTCCAATTTTGTCTAAATGTGTGAAATCTATGAATCTCGATGTACAACAGAAATCTCTTCATCCTGAGCAAAATTTGCTATTAATCTAAGATCTACTAAAATATTAAAAATATGATAGCTAAAAAAAAACTGTGGGTTAGAAATCCATGGCAGGTGTTTTTACACCAGTTACCACAAACAACAAAAAACGGGTATTATATTCTAGACAATGAGCAAAGGTCTAATGTGAAATTTTCATTTTATTGACCAGACGTTTTGTTGTTAATTACGTGACCCACAATCTGGGTTTGTTGTGACAGAGTTTTGTTGCTAACTCTATCATGACAAAATCTAGATTTATCGTGACAGATTTTTGTTGCTAACATTGTCACAACAAAACCTGGATTTATCGCGACAGAGTTTTGTTACTAACTCTGTCTTGAAAAAATTTGGGTTTGTCGGGACAAAGTTTTGTTGCTTGTAACTCCATCATGACCAAGGCTTTGGGTTTACCTATATCGCGACAAAGGGATTTGTTCTGAACTCACATTCGCGACAAAATCCTAATGACATTCTTCTCAACTTGTCGATGACATAACTTCTTTGTTTGAACTCAGATTTGGGATTTTGAGGTGTCATTGGAAAGCTCTTTGAATGAAGAATTTTTGTCCTGATAGAGTCTTGTTGCTAACTCTGTCACAACAAAATCTGCTCAACGACTTGATTTCTTCTCCAACTTGTCGATGACATAACTTCTTCGGTTGAACTCAGATTTGGGCGTTTCATCATGAATCCTACAAAACAAGTTAAGAAGAAATGTTATGAGTTTTACATGAATATGGATATAAAATGCTCAAAATAGCATGTGAAATGAACTCAAAACATAGATGATTTTTACACTCAACAACAATTGGCCCTATCAATGCAAAATCAGTCTAGGGATTCCTTCTTGTGTGATACAAAGAAGAATCCAAAAGACTGTATGAAAGTTACTCTCATAAGTGGAAAAGAACTCTAGAAAATAATAGGAGAATAGAATGAAATGACTAAGAAGGAAGATAAAATGGAAGCTGGAAAAGAAAGTGAGTAAATAGTTTAGAATTGACTAAAGAAAGAAGAAAATCTATAGTCTGCGACGGGGTAGCCGGGTTAATGTGAGAGGAAAAGCTGCAAAGAAGAGAGGTGAGGATTTATGTGCCTCATGTTCCATTCCCTCAGAGGCTGCATAAGTCAAAGATAAATGATCAATTCTCTAAATTCTTGAACATGTTCAAGAAGATATAGTTGAATATTCCTTTTGTTGAGGCATTGACTCAGATGCCTCATTATGCCAAGTTCATGAAAGATATTCCGAGCAATAAAAGGAAACTTTATGAAGAAGGAGTAGTGAGCCTATCAGCCACTTGCAGTGCTGTTATCCATAAGAGTTTGTCAATGAAGATGTAGGATCTAGGCATCTTCACCATTCCTTGCACCATAGGGAATTATGAATTTGGAAGAGCATTGTGTGACTCTGGAGCAAGTATCAACCTGATGCCACTATCTATTGTGAAGAGGCTAAGTTTGGAGCTTACTCCTACCGGTATGACACTTTGGGTAGGTAAGATGAGGCAAACCAACCGGAGAATCGCTAAGATGTCTTGGATCAGTAGGAAGTTTCTTCTTTCCACAGTGAGTTTTTATGGTGATTGATATGGAAGAAGATAAGCAAGTGCCACTACTGTTGGGAAGGCCATCCTTACCATAGGAGCAACCTTGATAGATGTAAAGAAATGAGAGCTCATTCTTAGAGTGAGAAAGGAAGAAGTAAACTTCAATCTAAATCAGAGCTTGAAACAACCTGATTTTGACAATGTTGAATGTAAGATTGTAAAACAAGTAGTTCCTATTAGTTCTAAACTATTCTATGATTGTGAAATTTAGAATTCAATGAATGAGAACATGAAAGAATTTTAGTATGGCTGAACTCTTATGTGAATATCTCCATTCATAAATCTTTATTTAAAGTGCTGATTAAAGGGCTTCCGGTCTCTTGAGAAAAGTAAGCTGACAGTGAAGAGAGGCAGAAGTGGAAAAAAGTTCTGAAAGTTTGATTCTTAAGAATTAGCCAACATGCTCTACCTTCTTAGGAGCTAAAGGCGGCTTTGCAATATGAGTTAGGCTTGACAATTAGAAAAATAGTAGAAACTTATTCAAATTTTCTTTAAGCCTCAAAGAAGCCGTCGCGGTCAATAAGACTTGAAATGGACCGTCCTTTAATTGCATGCACCAAAATCTCTGGAGAGAATGCAAAAACATCATTGAACATCGAAGAAAGTGAAAGACCTCTGGTGATGAAGTTGCCGAGAAAAAGGGAGTATTGAAATGACTAAATATGATTCATCGCACAATCATACCATGTGAATTTGGCCAGTTCATGTGTGGTTCCAAAGAAAGGTGAATCCAGTCATAGAAATGAAAAATGAGCTTGGCTGACAAGAAGCGTGGCGACGGAGATTGGGGTGTGATTATAAATTGAACACAACAACTGAAATGATCTCCCTCCTTTGCTCTTTATTGGTGCATCAGGACACTTCTTATTCAAATATGAGGATATAATTAGATTGCCATAGCCCTTGAGGACCAGGATAAAACTACATTCACATGTCTTTATGGCGCCTTCGCCATTAGAAGGATGTCATATGGACTATGTAATGCTCCTTCAACTTTTCAAAGGTGCATAATGTCTATCTTTTCAGATTTGATGGAGGAGGGTATGGAAATCTTTATGGATGACTTCTCAGTATATGAATCTAGTTTTGAGCATTGCCTAAAAAATTTAGATACTGTACTACAAAGGTGCCAAGACAAGAATTTAGCTCTGAATTGGGAAAAATGTCATTTCATGGTAATAGAAGGAATTGTGTTGGGACATAAAATTTTTGCAATTGGGCTAGAAGTTAACCAAGCTAAGGTTTTTATGATTGAAACTCTGATGCCACCTAATACATTCAAGGGGATTATAAGTTTTTTGGGACATGTTAGATTTTACAGAAGATTTATCAAAGACTTCTCAAAAATTTCCAAACCATTATGGAGACTGCTGGAGAAGGATGCCAAGTTTGAATTTGATGACTCTTGCTTGTCTACATTTAAAGAAATAAAATCCAAGTTGGTTATAGCTCCCATCATTGCAATACCAGATTGGAACAAAGAGTTTGAAATCATGTGTGATGCTAGTGACTATGCAATGGGACCAGTTTTGGGACAAAGAACATAGAAAATTTTCACAGTAATATACTATGCCAGCAAAATCTTCAATGAGGCACAAGAGAACTACCTAATTATAGAAAAGGAGATGCTAGCAATGGTGTTTGCTTGTGAAAAATTTAGACCATATATGAGTAGGGTCCCGGTAATGTCTTACTAGTCATGCAGCAATTAAGTATCTAATGGCAAATAAAGATGTCAAACCAAGACTAATTAGGTGGATACTACTACTGCAAGAATTTGAATTAGAAATCAAGGACAAGAAAGGGAGTGACAATGTGATAGCTAATCACTTGTCAAGATTAGAAAAAGCTTCTTTGTAGAGAGGAAATACGACATAAATTGAATAAATTTCTAATGAAGCGGCTTTTCGAGGTGTCGATCAAATCACCACAGTATGTTGATATTAATTACTTGGCTTATGGGATAGAATGCCACCGGATTTTAAGCCTGAATGAAGAAAGGCCCGAGAACTAATACCATAGTATATATATGGGATGGCCCACTATTGTTTAAAAGAGAGGTAGATCAAATCATCAGAAGATGTGTTCTAGAAGATGAGCAAGGTGGAATTATTGATAAGTGTCATGCATCACCATATGGAGGGTACTTTGTAGAAGACAGAACAGCTCAGAAAATTCTCCAATCAGGTTTTTATTTGCCTACTCTATTCAGAGACTATTCTGAATAGGTTAAACATTGTGATAAATGTCAGAGAATGGGCAGTGTAAACAGAAGAAATGAAATTCCTCTGCAAGGGATCTTGGTGGTGTGGATTTTTGATGTATGGGCGATAGATTTTATGGGATCTTTCCCATTCTCATTTGGAAATCAGTACATTCTCCTAGTTATGGAATATATATCCAAATAGGTGGAAGTATAAACATCCCGAAATGATACCAGCACAATTAAATAGAGGTTTATTCAAGAAATATCTTTAAGCCGATTTGGAGCCCCGAGAGACCCGATCGTAGTGATGAAGCCATTTTTAAACAAGTTGTTTGCAAAATTCATCTAGGTATATGAATCAAACATGTTATGGGATTATTATCGTCCTCGTCGAATGGAATGATATCCCAATAGAAGATAAAGAACATATTGGAAAGGCGGTAAGCACAGCCGGGAAGGCTGGTTGATGGGAGCGTAAAATTATCGATATTTGCATTCTTTGATCCTTGTATTTATATGCTTTCATCACTAATCTTAGCATGTTCTGAGGGTATTTTGTTTGTTTTGTTCTGAACATGCTTACTAAAGCGAAATCGAAAAGAATTCTTCGGAATAGATTCTTTGTCAGAATAACCCGCTAACCTGACAAGCGAGTAGCACCTTTCTGAGAATCCGAGAAGTTGTGTTAGTGGCAACCATGATCTGCAATTGCGGGCTATTGCCTATTTTGACGGGCTAGTCTCCTGCTATAATGTGTAAAGAGGCTTGTTTGAGGAATTTTGAGTTCCCCGATATTGCGGGTAAATTGGACGCAATTACGGGCATCCGCTATAGCGGGAAATTCAACTGCTATAGCAGGCGTCGGAAGCCTAACCCATGTATGAGGTTTTTAGGGCTACTTTAGATTACGAGCCTATAAATATATGACTTGGGAGTGCATGCAGGAGGTGGGCATATATGAAAAACTAGGGTTTGAAGGTTAGAGACTGATGAAAGGAGAAGAGAGATGAGGAAGACGTGGACCAAGACAATGTTTGACTAGTTTTTCTATATTTTCTTATCTTAAAACCATTTGATGAATTTAGACTTGATGGCTGTAATGAACAACACTATGTTCTCGAGTAATTTCTAGGGTTTTGTCGTAGCCTTGTGTTAAGCCCAAAATATAATGAGATCAGTGTGTGTGTGCTAAACTTTTGGTACTGTCTCCAAAGACTATTTAGTCCCCGACAATGGCGCCATAAACTTGTTATTGTGACCAAAATATGTGATCAACCAAATCTTCAGCACAACTACCAAAGACTATTCAGTCCTTGGCAACGACACCATAAACTTGTTTGACTAAAGGTATAAAATATGTTATATGCCTTGTAGGAGAAGGCTTCATTTAAAATTTTGTTTTTGTCTAGATCACTACAAGTGCACAAGTCATACAAGTAATAAAAGTGGATTTTAGTCTAGATATCATTGCCACGAGGATTGATGAGAAATCTAAAGATCAATTACCCCATCTACTAAAGATTCTTACTATTTGAACTCCAAAGTTTAAAAGTGCTTTGTTTAAACTAAGAGAAAGTAAGACTAATTAAAATCCTATAACTATACATAAAGAATTTACAATATTTGGATTGGGAAGATCACTAGGTAAGTTAACACTTGGAAATAGATCAATGTACAATTTTCAATTTCTGCATCATTTTATAACATAGTTAAGCCATTAATTTGAAATCTGAATATGTCAAAGATGCAAGGTAGTATAGCTTGGATTCCTCAATACACCATACATTTCACTAATTAGAGATCCATGTTCCTTCCAGATACATGAGTCTAATCAGTTACTTGTAGATTATAGTCCTCTTTCTAAGATCTGGGTATTTTTCCTCTCTAGTACTTCATACCCACTTCTTAAGACTAAAGAACTTTTGCCTATATGCATTAAGTGATAATGCAAACCTCTTCAATCTAATCGTATTCTCATACTTCAAACTGGAGCAAATTCTCTATCTCCTTGATTAGATCTCTATTAACATGGGATCAAGATTCTTTCATCAAACTGAGGAGAAACCTCTAATAAACTAAATTGATACATCATTCAACTATCCTCACACTATGAGTAAATTATTGATCTATCGAAATAATCTTTCAGAGCTGATTAGTTCCATAATATTAGTCTAACATACCCCTGAGTAACTACTCCATACTCTCAGGAATCTCCATCTTTGTGTCACTCAAAGAGCCTCCTAGAAATCAGAGCAAGATGTAGTCCTTTTCAGGGTATACGCTACTAATATTCAGAACAATTAATTTCAAGAACAACACCAATTAAATAAATTCAAGATTTCTAACTATGACGTTCTTTTAAGTTTCGCAGAAAACAATAATTAACATCGATCCATTCATAGAGGGAGCTTAGTCTTTCAAAACTGGATTACAAATAATAGTGACTAACTGATCAGGAAAATTCACTGAGATTGCAAGCGAACTGAAATAAATGAAATCCGGAAAATTTCCAAATTCCATTCAAATGAAATAGTATTGAAAACTAAAATTTTACAATAAACCCAGCTTGAAACTTCGCACCAGATCATTTCTCAATTGAAAGAAAAACTAACTAAAAAGCTCAGCTAAAAATAAATTGACAAAAAAGAAATAAAAGAAAAGAATTAAAAATAATAATAATATACAAAGGAGTCTCCAGCTACCCAAAAGTTCCAGGTTCGATGGAAGCTGCGCATAGTGCCCTAGGTGCTTCTATTTATAAATTTTCAAATGATGGGCCACACTTTGAGGATGAAATTGTGGATCCCCAAAAACTGGCCCAAGTGGCATCTTTGTCACGACATTGTTTTGTTTGTCCTCCAGCTTTTTTTTCGTGGCTTATAGTGTTATGTCACAACATTCTTCTATGCCTTTTTCTAGAATTATGTCGCGATATAATTTGAAAACGTCTCAACAAAGTTCTGCTGAATTTGTCTTGTAATTGTCACGACATGAGTGTCTTGTGTTGCGACATTTCTTTGGTGCCTTGCGGCTTGAATACTCGAATGGTATGTCACGACATAAAAGCTTTGTTGCGACAAAGTTTCCTTTTCCTACTCTTGATTGTGTCGCGACAAAAAATTTCTGTGTCATGACAGAGTTTCTCCCCATTCAGCTTGTTTTATATCATGACTTAATTTTGAAATATCACGACATAAATGAACTCTTTTGCTTAGACTATGTTGCGACAATCTCTATTCTCTTATAGGATCTTCTTTTCAATTTATGTCACGACATGATTATTCTTTGTTGCAACATTCTTTCTGTAGTTCTCATCAACCCTTGTCGCAACAATAAAATTCTATGTCTTGACATCGTTCCCTTAACGTTTTGTTATGGTTGTCGCGACATAGCCTTCTTTCCTTGCTATGTTGCCTTATGAACTTTATGTCGCTACATACTTTGAAAATATCGCAACATATTTTCTACCTTGAACTTGTCAATTTCTGAAAATTGTTTTTGGCAACATAAAAAACCTTTATCGCGACCAACTTGTCTTGACTTATTTCATTACTCTACCATTTTATGTCGCGACATAGGTTTTGATTGTCGTGACACTTCTCAACTGCCATTTGCTTGGATAAATGTTGCGACAGAATAAAGGATTGTCGTGACATTCTTCCTCAGGGACTTCTTAGACAATGTCGCGACATAAAGATCCATTGTCACGACAAAGTTCTGTCTTTTGATTTCCATTATGTTGCAACATTCATTTCTTTGTTGCAACATTTATCATTTAATCCCACTCATATTTTGTCGCGACAAAGTTGTGAAATGTCACGACAATCTTTACTTCCAACTTGAGCTCAGCTTATCTTTATTGCGACATATCATTCTTTGTTGTGACATATCATTCTTTGTTGCGACATAGCCCTGCTAGTTACCTTGAAATTATGTCGTGACATTCTGAACTTATGTCGCGACATTTCTCCCTTAGCCAATTTTTCTCTTCTTTTCTTACTGGATTTGCTTCTTTTGCATTCAAAACCTGCAAAACACAAATTTGGTGAATATTCCATAATTCAGCATTAAAATAAATCATAAACTTCTGAAAATATGCAGAAAAATGGACTAACAATTGATGAGTTTAGGACTCATGAAATTCCCCCAAACTTAAAGTTTAAACATTCCCCGAAGCAAGAAAATAAAATTTTGTTTTGTCCTCGAACAATTCCAGCTTTATTTTTAAAGGACATTTTTACATTATGCTCTAGACATTTTCTCTTAAATCCATGATTTACTTGGGAAAAATAAGTTAGTTTAACCAAAATCATATTTGAACAAGTTTCCGTCGGAACAAGAAGATTTTCAAGTAAGTTCACTAATTAGGCAAATAATTCCTATAGTATAAATAGTTCAATTATTTAACCCTGATTTGTGAGTGTGTGATGGTCTTCTCTCTTTTTCATTGGCATATTAGTTAATCTTCAGAGACAATACTCAAATAATAGACTCCTCCTTGATTTTTCTAAGTCCCATATGCTTGTTTGTCATATTAATCTCCACTGATGTAGACATATACCACCTTAAAGATCAATTAGGTCTTTTAGGCTTGTAATGTTTGGCTTGGGTAATTAGGTAGATAAATGGACAATTTAAGCTCAATTTTACCTAGATTCCACTTACAACTCAAAACTATTGCCTTCATTCTGCATCCTTGACTTTTTCCATTGATGTCAACTCTCAAACAACCCAAACTTTTTTTGGTGCTGATGAGTGTAAAACTCATATATGTTTTGAGTTCATTTCACATGCTATTTTGAGCATTTGATATCCATATTCATGTAAAACTCATAACATTTCCTCTAAATTGGTTTTTTAAGATTATTGATGAAAATTAAGTGATTTGGCAAGAAATGAGCGATATATATACAATAGAAGAGTCAACCGAGTGTTTCATTGCTTGCCACCGGGAAGGTGCATTTTTATGTTTTTATTCTTCATTCAAAGATCTTTCCAATAACACCTCACACGCCCAAATCCGAGTTCAAACGAAGAAGTTATGTCATCAACAAGGTTGAGAAGAAAACAAGTCCCTTAGCAAATTTTGTCACGACAAAGCCAGTGACAAAGCTTTGTTACAACAAAACCCAGATTTTGTCATGGCAAAGCCAGTGACAAAGCTTTGTTGTGAAATAACCAGATTTTATTGCGACAAAGCCAGTGACAAAGCTTTGTTGCGACAAAACCATATTTTATCGCAACAAAGTCAGTGACAAAACTTTGTCGCGACAAAACCAGATTTTTTTCTCGACAAACTTAGCAAAAAAAATCTGTTGCGACAAACCCAGATTTTGTCACAATAGAGTTAGCAACAAAATTTGTCAAGACAAACCCAGATTTTGTCACGACAGAGTTAGCAACAAAACGCTGGGCCTGACCAAAAAGCCCCGAAATATGCTATTTTGGACTATTTTCAAGTCCATTTCACCATAGGACTATAAATACTCGTTTTTCTTTTTCTTTTTTCTTTTTTAGGACAACGGGGAGGTGGGAGAACACCTCTCATTGGGTTTCTCTCTAAACTACCCATTTTTTTAGTTTTGCTATAGATTTTGATTTTTAGTAGATCTTATAGTAGTTTTAAAGCAGATTTTTATTTGTATTGAAGAGATTTTGATGCTGTACATCAGAGATTCAGATTTCATTATTGTTCAGACAAAGATTGAAACTAAAATCTGGATTTTACTCTCACTCCTTGTCTCTTAATTTCTTACTTGTTGTTTGATTGGAATCTAGTAATGGAACATTAAACACCCTCTAGGGATGGGGATTAATTGTTGAACATTCAGATTTGCAAATTCTCAGTTATTTTGTGGGTTTGAAGACTAAATTTATATAATTGTTACTATTTATATCATTAGCTGTTCGGAATATTAGTAGCTTATACCCAGAAAAGAGTTGTATCTTTGCTCTGATTTCTAGGAGGCCCTCTAAGTGACACATAGATGAAAATTCCTAAGAGTAAAGGGCAGTAACTTAGGGGTATGTTAGACTAATATTATGGAACTAATGAACTCTGAAAAATTACTTTGATAGATCACTAATTTACTTATGGTGTGAGGATTAATTAGATGATGTATCAATTTAATGTTTAGAGGTCTCACCTCAATCTAATATAATGACCTTAATCCCATGTTAGCATAGATCTAATCAAGTTTATTAGATTTGATGGCTGTGGTACCAATTACAATGGAGAAGGCTTGCATTATATTTGGGTGTGAAGTATTGAAAAGGAAAAATATCTTGATCTTAGAAAGAGGATTATATTCTACAACTAACTTATTAGACTCATTTCTATGAAAGGAACATGGATCTCTAATTAGTGAAATGTATGGTGTATGGAGAAATCCAAGCTATACCACATTGCTCTTGGACAAATCTAGCATTCAACTCACAAATGTTGCGCTTTCAAGGAAATGAAAACTGTTTTGTAAATAATTATCCCCATCCTTAGTGCACATCTTCATACTTTTTAGAATTAAGTAGTTGTTTATTTGGTAGATTTTAGGATTAGTTTTAAATCAGTTTTTATTTCAATTAAATTTATTTTATTCCACATCCTATTTGGTCGCCTAAATAGTGAAGAGCCCTTGTAATCGGGGTGATCAAATTCCAATTAGAGACAACCTCCAATCCTCGTGGGTATGATATCCTGACTTTTAGAGTCCACTTTATTACTTGTATGACTTGTGCACTTGCAGAAAGGGGTTGAGTGTTGGTAATACTTTTCATTTCAGTTTTTGATTATGCTTACTTTTGTTTCAAATCAGTTTTTGAGTATTTTCCACATTCACTCCCTTGGCCATATTTTCATATATAATACATATTTTGGTCTTTACAAGTTTTTGGTGCCATTGGCGAGGACTTTAGTTAGTCTTTGGTAGACGTGTTGGAAAATTGGTCAACAAGTTTTTGGCATCGTTGCTAGGGACTTTAGTTAGTCTTTGGTAGCCGTGTTGGAAAATTGGTCAACAGGTGCATCTTTCTGCATACTCTCTGTTGTGGTATTTTTCTTGACCACTTTCAGATTGTAAATTTAGTTCCTCATATTAGAAGCCTTTTACTTTTCATTTTCGGTCAAGGTTTGTGGAACTGTGCAATGTTTTATCTTTTTAAACTTTCTACCACCATAGAACTTTGATTGGTAGCTTCTGCCACCGAGTTGACATTTAGGGGAGTGCGGATGTTGAAACACCCTAAGAACTTAATTGTTCAAGGGAGGAAGGCTACAAGACAAAACTCATTCCTCCTTGATGCTTTGTATTTTCATGGCTTCTTTTCTTCTTTATTTTTCCTCATTCCTCATCTCAATTGGTTTTTCTTTCTCAACCTTTCTTTTTATCTTCCTTTGTATTTTAGAATAATATTCCTCCAAACTTGTCCGATTCTATTATTGATGTACTTGTCATGAAATCTGAGCAAAGAAGAGTTCTTTACTATAGAATTAGATTTAAGGAAGGATTTAGGCTTTTCATTTGCTGGTTGATGATGAAATTGGCTATTGGCTCAAATAAGGAACTAAGGTATATGCATCTGCATATCACAAGGGTAGGCTTTGAAAGGTTCAAACTTCCAAGAATTGCCTATATCATTTCTTGTTAGTGATATTGCCTAGGATTTTGCCTTAACTAATAATCTAACAAGTTCTAGGACTTTAGGGAGATTAAACTGTGATGGATCCTAGAAGATGTCCCTAATGTTAGCACAATTTGTTTCAGAGGCACTTTTGACCATGTGCATTGTTCTTCAAGATTCATAATAACTAAAATTGTTTACAAAAATAGAATTGTAAGTCTTATTTGTTACATCATTGATTACTACCTAAATAGTGTTGTTTCATACCCTTAACACTCCATGTTTTGAGCACTTTTTGTGTAGTAATCAGCCTAATTGACCCAGTTGACATGTTAAGGACCTAGTAAGGCTACTAATCAAATTTTGTGGCAATTTTTGTTGTTTTCAAAGGCTATATATATTGAATATAGGGATTTAGCTCAAGCATGAAGAACCCAGTTGTAGTTCAGAGCTTAAAAAGCTAAAAGAAGGTAGAAGCAGAAGCAGAAGAACAGCATAAGCAACCTTGCCAAATTTGCAAATTCGCAACCCCTGCGAAATTGTCTACCACATTTGACTTTTAGAGTTCTTTTTTATTTCTTCCCAATTTCTCCCCGTATAATAGTGTTTGATTTGTATATTTTGGTAATTTGTATTGACTTTGGTGGCATGTAAGGCCCTTAGAAGACTTTGTAAACAATTATCCAATTATTGAAGTTGGTTTTTGGGAAGCTTATTCAAGAAGCTCCCGTTTCTTTCATTTTCTCTCATTTTCTTTCTCTTTTTCTCACTAGCCAAACACCCTCTAAGGATGATTTCTCAAAGGATGAGTGGCTAAATCTCCTCCCTCCTTGAAGTAAAAGGGTATTGGGCAAAGGAACCTGTGGCAAACCAAGGGTTTTCATGTTTTTAAAGTAGGAATTCACAGTCATTAATGTTCTTTCCTTCAACTCTAGGTTTCGATCCCTTCGAGTCACCTTGAATGGTTGATATTTGGTAAGCTTTTAAGGCTCATTGGATACTTAATGCTAGATCCGGTGATGTTCGTTAGTTATCACTTATGAACTATTGAAAGTTGAGTCAATGAGGCATGTTTTTATTGATTGAGACCATTAATGAGAAGTGAATGCTATTTTCAAGACGATATTTATTGAGGGTCAGTTCTTATAGCTAAATGAAGAACCGATTCAGGAGATAACTATATGTTATCCGCCTCAATGTGAGGAAAAGACCTGAAAACCCCCTCATTTGCCTAAGGAACCTAAGCCTAGTGACCTGATACTTAAAGGGACTTCCTTCCATATTTTCATCTATTTTATTTTCAGTTTTAACCATTAAAGCTAACTCTTTTTATCACAACCCTAATATCTAAAATGAAATCACTAGTATAAGCCTTACTATCAGTCATTTCCACAAAGAAAACCCATATCTGTGGACGATCCTAGAACCACTATACTATAGTAGCTATGCTACGCTAGTATGAGGTGTTAGGTTATAAATTTTGTTAACACCCTACGGGCGACGAATCAAATGCCCTAACCGACACATTGCTTATCCCTTAGCAATGAAGGAAGAATAAAGCAATCAAAAGCAAGATGAACTATATATATATATCCATAAATAAATAAATAAATGGTTTTCCAAAAGCAATAAGGTGATAAAACTCAACCTTCAACAAAAGTCATCAAAATCCTGCCCAATGATTGTCTCAAGAGGAGTATGTGCTATGCAAATTCAATTATAAAAAGAATTTCAACTCCTAGAGAACCAACCTAAAACCATCCACAAAAACCTAAGTGTTAACTTGATTAGTTTTCAAAAATAGTTGACCAAACTATCCTCTCCCCCTAACCTAGCTCTTTTCTACACCCAATAGACTAACCAACCTTAATAGACCAAGAGCCTTATTTATTTCACAATTTTTTTTTTTTTTTTTGTTGTTGTAGGGGTGCAATGCTGAGGGTATCGAATTCACAATTGTCCATGTAACGGGGGTCCACCGATGACTCCCAACCAATCAAGGTTTAGGGCATCAAGTCATAAGAATCTTTCAACCACTAACTCTTCAGATTTCACCCCAGACTTTTAATAAGTTCGATACTCAAGCACCTACAAATTGCTAAACTTCACCTATTCACCCATGTGACGAGCAACAAAGTCGGTGACTCCCAACCAGTTGGCTTAGGGCACCAAGCTTTAAAGACTTTCGCCATATACCCCTCGGACCGTGCTCGGGTTTCAAGGTAAGTGTCACAAATTTTTATTTTTATTTTTTTATTTTTGAGACTCATTGGTATTTTTAGGGATCCAAACATATTAAAGGTGGTCAAAATTACTAAGCCAGATTTTTGAAAGGCTTAGGAGGCAAGGCAGTTTTTCAACTTATAATTGAAAACTAATGTGCACAGTGTGTGGTTAGTTTAAAGCTTTTTAGCTTATAATTGAAAACTAATGTGCACAGTGTGTGGTTAGTTCAAGTGGAAGAAGTAATGTTGAAGACAAGAGGAGTTTCAACAATTCATCAACTTT
Organism: Tetrastigma voinierianum; assembly: GCA_016808115.1. Lineage (NCBI taxonomy): Eukaryota > Viridiplantae > Streptophyta > Magnoliopsida > Vitales > Vitaceae > Tetrastigma > Tetrastigma voinierianum. Next base: position 3,698,534 of record JAEQBH010000911.1, on the reverse strand, counting down.
TATAAGCATAACACCACTCTAAAATCAAGAGTATTGAGACAAGGTTTCAATTCCTTCCACTGCAAGTTGAGAATTACAAAAAAAATAAAAAAAATCTTGAAATTTTTTATTAGAAAATGAGAAACTTTAAACATATTGATAAACTAAAAACATGAACTAAAAACATGTACTATACTTGTTCAAAAACTATAAGCCATTCAACTACAAAACAAACTGGCTCAAAACATAAAGTGCACTTCCTTCTTTAATTCTCCCCCCAACCAAATGTTGCATTGTCCTCAATGTGGCTTAGGAGGGAAACTTAAAGGGGGAAGTGATACCTCCTCAAGTAGCTATAGGGGGTGGAATCTCATCCTCATCCTGTGATTGTGTAGGAACTGAAGGATGATCAACTGGTAGAGCGGCTGAAGCTGCTGGTGGCACTATTAGGGTATGGATTGTTGAAGCTACTGGAGCTAGGTCTGTTGAAGCTGCTACTAGAGCTAGGTCTGCTGAAGCTACTGCTGGAGAGACTGCTGGAGATGTTGTTGGAGCTGCAGGTGGTGGAGCTTCTGAGCTCAATGTTCCTCCACAATAGTGTCAATCAGGCACACTTCCTCTAGGCCTTCTTCCTCTTGATGAACATGCTTTTTTTTTAAATGAAAGATGCTGAGCTCCATTGTCATGTTGTCGAAGCTGAGTTGCATGACCCCATTCCCACAATTGATGATTGCATTTGATGTAGCCAAGAATGGTCTCCTGAGTATAATAGGCACATAATTGGATCTTATGTATTTGGCTCGTGCTCGAGAATTATGAAGTCACTTGAATAGTAGAACTTATCCACCTTCACCAAAACATCTTCAACTATGCCTTTAGGAATTTTCACAGATCTATCTACCAAAGATAAGGTGATGGTGGTGGGCTTTAACTCTCCTAATTCCAATTTCTTATAGACTAAGTAAGGTAACAAGAAGTTTACCGCGGGCTCCCTGAATCCGACAATGTTTTCTACACAAAGTTCCCCGATATTCCCTTTGAAATGGTAGGACACCCTGGATCTTTGTACTTCACTGGAGTCTTGCACTGTATGATGGCACTCACCTGCTCTTTCAAAAAGGCTTTCTTATTCACATTCAGTCCTCTCTTTATAGTGCACAAGTCTTTTAGAAATTTGGCATATGTTGGGACTTGCTTGATCATATCTAGAAGAGGAATATTGACTTTCACTTGCCCCAGCACTTCAAAAATCTCGGATGAGTTGTTCACTCTCTTTTTACCTTTGAGTGCTTGAGGGAATGGTGGAGGCATACTTCTTTTCATCATGTCTTCTTTAATCACTATCATCTCCAGCTCCTCATCTTCTCTTTCTTTGGTTTCGTCAAGCGGCTTAGGCATTGGCTGCTTGACTTTCCTAGCACTTCTCAAGGTGATAACTGCTTTCACCTCATCAATCTTAAGAGTAGGTTCACTAGCACTGGCTATCTGGTGGACTCCTTTAGGATTCTGCTGGGTTTGTGAGGGAAATTTCCCTTTTTCATGCACTTGGTGCTGATTGGTGAGCCTTGAGATGGAATACTGAAGGTTGTCTATTTTCTGAGCAATGTCATTTTGGAGCCCATCTATTATTTTGTTCATAGTTCTTTCCACAGTATCAATTCTTTGATTCAACTGAGCATTGACTGCTTTTTGCTCTCCCATAAAATCACCTACCACTTTGCTAAGGTTCAGGATGGCTTGTTCCACTGGAGAGGTTGACTGTGGTTGAGGTGGTTAAGAAGTTGAAGCATACTGTGGTGGACGAGGGGTGCATGCGTGGGGTTTGGCTTGGGGAGGTTTGAATTGAATTCTCTAACTAGAGTTGTAAGTGTTTCCATATGGTGCATTTGTTGATGGTTTAAATTGACCAACAACATTTGCTTACTCCACAAACATTTCCCTCATTGCTGGAATAGTTGGACATTGTTCTCCCAGATGCTCAATGGACTGACAAATGAAACATGGTTTGCCAGCACGGGAATCTACGATCCTTTGCTTGCACCTCATGCGATTCTCTCATTTCAGTGCTTGACCTTCTAGCTAAGGTTGAAACTTTGGCTTCCATGTCCATGTCTTCTAAAAGAGAGTACATGCCACCCCTTGTACTGGATTGAGGTCTCATTCTTTCCATCTCCCTTGGGTTAGGCTCATCACAACCTTTTGATGCTTCAACTACATAACTCGGGGGAAATCAGCTTCCTCCTGGTTTTTGCTCCTTGAAGTCTCCTCCTTTATAGTCTCTAGCAGTTGCTTCATTGCAAGAGAAATTCCATCATAAAAATAGCTGACCAACAACCAAGTGTCAAATCCATGGTGAGGACAAGCATTGAATGCTTCCATATATCTCTCCCAGCATGCATAGAATTTTTCATTTTCATTGGCTGAGAAGTTGGAAATCTACCTCTTCAAGTTGTTTGCTCTGTGAGTGGGGAAGAATTTCTTCAAAAATTCAGCCTGCATCTCAGTCCAGTTTCGAATGCTCCTTGGCCTTAGGGAGTTGAGCCAAAATTCTGTTTTATCCTTCAATGTGAAAGGAAAAAGCTTAAGCCTCATTAAATCTTTAGTGGCAGTCTCCTCCTTGAAGGTTTGCAGACATTTTCAAACTCCCTTATGTATGAATAAGGGTTCTCACTCTCCATGCCATGAAAAGTGGGAAGGAGTGGCACTGTAGCACCCTTTTTCGGTCCGACCCAATTGGCGGGTCTGAACCGAATCCAGGATGCTCTGTTACCACTATATCACTTTAACAAAATCATTTATCAAAAACACACAGGAACGATTTCAATTTAGGGCAAGCCCATAAACATTTACAAATTCAAGGCAATTCTTTTACAAAAATATGCATTTAACTAAAAATGGAATTTTATGCCGTTTACATTATAATATCCAAAATCGTATTCAGATATAGGTACAAAAATAATTTCGGAGTTGAACTCCTTTTGTTTACAAAACAATGTCATGCTTTCAATGATAAAATTAAGTACTCAGTGAACTTTACGAATGACTACGGCTCCTCGACCTTGGGTCCGCTTTCAATCACTGCCTATCACTCGGTACCTGCGCATTGATAAAAACAATACCTAAGCATTTTCATGCTTAGTGGTTCTATACAATTCCATTCTTTTGTTTCAGTTTGATTCAAATCATGCAATTTTACTAAACAAAACCTTCAAATCTTTTTGGATGATTAATGTCAATATAATACATTTACTTATTTCATATACAATCATTTATGGTTCATTGATCATTCCAAATATACACTTTCATATGCAATAAATCATTTATAACCAAATCATGCATTTCACAATGCTCTTTTCATTTCAATTTGCAATCATGCTTTTCAATTCCAATATGTTAACAATCTCAAAGTCAATTCAGTTATGCCCTTAATGAATTTAACCAATGTTTTCGATATACAAGATATTGGAATCACCGGCACGGTCCCGCTAGGCTGCAGGCCGGTATAAAAACATTTGTTTTTATAACACAGTACGGTCCCGCTGGGCTACTGACTGGTTATTAAAAATCAATTCGTGAACACTTCTGGAATCTTGCATCCCATTTGGGGCTGCGTCGGATGACACATTAATACGTTTGTTCGTAGTACTGCTAATTTGACCCTTATTGGTATACCAATCTATCCTTAATGTGAATTAAACGGTTAACATTCAATTAAGGGCGTTCAAATCCTTTATAGAAAAATACAGTACAATATGTACATTTGTATAAACAGTTCATTTTCAATACTCATGCAATTTTCATATGCAAACATTTCACAATCAATTGCCTCAAATCAATTAAAACAAATCAATATGCTTTTCATATACATTTAGAACAAACATTTCAAATCTTGAAATGAGAATAGGAGAAGATAGAACAAACCAATCTATCTCTTTCTTTTTGCCTTGTCGTCAATCTTGGTATTAGTTTAGGTGATCCTCATCGGCCCCTAGCAAATCACACATCACATTTAGTAAACTAGCACTACTCACACTTAACAAATATCGCTTCGCCGAGGTGGCGAGGTATGATACGTTTTTCATTTAGTTTTATCCTTATTTGAACCCCCATTAATCATTTATTAGGGTCCTTAAACTATTGGTGTACAAAAACTAGACTTTTGGAACAAAAATAAAATTTTTTGCCCTCCGTGAATAGTAGCTACGCTACGGCGTAGGCCTTCGCCGCGACATAGCACTGCTACGCCGTGGCATACCCGAGTGGTGCCATTTTGGCACCTCGACCTCGCCGTGGCGAGGCATCCCACGCCTTAGCGTAGGTCTACATCGCAGCGTGGGTTCCCTATGCTGCGGCGTAGGGCACGATATGCCAGTTTCGATTTTGCTAACTGATTTTTCTCAAAAATCCTCAAAATCCCAAAAGAAATCATGGGAATCACTCCCAATAACATCCTAATATCATCCTAAACCAACCATGAGCAAAACCCATGGATGGATTAGAGTTTTTATAACCTAAACATCAAATTCAACTTTCTAGGGTTGGTTTTTACCTTAAATCCCTTTGCAATTGAAGCCCTAGCCTTTTTCCATATTCCTTCTTGAAAGATCTTGCACAAACATGGAGAGATTCACACTACTCTCCAACTATTTCCAAAACCCTAGCTTTTTCTCCTCTCCCACTCTCAAAAAAGTTTTTGCTCAAATGAGCATTCTAAGACCAAATGTGGTCTAATAACACTTATCCATTATAAGGCCATGTTTGGCTTCCAAAAATGCATTTTCCATTTTTCTCACTTAAAGCTTACTAGTCCCCTTATTTTCACATTTACTTATCATTTATTTCACATTAGCATTTAAGCTTATCATTTGACCCTTAGGTCCTCATTTTACAAATTTATAAATTTGCCCTTTTTACACTTTGGTTATTTCCGGGTTCAATCAATTCTCATTTAGCATATAATCATTTAATCATATGCTCACATATTCATTTCACATTTCACAATTTATTAGTTTTCCCGGAAAAACCCAAGTTTGGCTCAATTCATACCCGAAATATATAATAAAATTATTATAAAAATTCTAGGGTATTTGTGGGGTGTTACAGGCACAATGTGAGGCCTAATGACCATCTACACAGTTGGAGGCACTATACAGGAGGGTGCACTCATCCGAGGAGGGTGTATGTGGTCCCTCATGGATCTAAATGCGTTGGGATTCCTTTCCACTCCCTACTGACTCTGCTGTTCTTTAGCTGGAGGTTCTATTGGGTTTAAATTCAAGCTCAATTCTGAATTTGATTCTTATGGAATACTAACTTTGACTAATCTACCTTCTGAATTTCTAATCCACTGGAACATAAACTCCTACAGGAAAACTAGGACAACACCAAAGAGAGAGAAAAAAAAAATTTCTACCAAAAAGGATTAATGTTAGTTAAAATTATATATATATATATATATATAAATAGTGAAATGACAATAAGCACACTAATAGTAAACTGCTAGAAAGAATGATAAGAGAAAAAAAAATATTTCACCAAAGCTCGTGATGAGAATCACAAATGTTCAGTACATTGTCATTTGCACTAAGGCACCATCCTCGGCAACAACACCATTTGATTCATTGCCCGTAGGCTATTAATCAACAAAATTTATAACCTAACACCTCATACTAGCATAGCATAGCTGTAACACCCCGTCCCGAGATGGTGTACGGTATGTGTAACCGTATGTGTACCAAGGGCTTCCTTAATTAATTTAGTGCCATAATAGAATTTTTGAAAGTTGTTTTAAGGGTGAAATTTTAAAGTTTTCAAAGAATTGTGGCACTTTCGCAATTAAGGAAAGTGGAGGGGGTGAAAGTATAATTAATGGAAGTTTAAATAGTAAAACAATAATAATAAATTGCCAAAATAGTACAGGGAAGTCTCGAAAATTCTCTAGATCTCGGATGGCGAAGCGGTGTCTTGGGTTAGGATCGTCTGCAAATCTAATGCCAGGGAAAGTTTCGTTAAATTCCGAGACAGTCGGAATATTTTACGAATTTCTAGGCGACAGGTTTAGAGTGAAACCTGAAAACGGGATTTTAGAAAAATCTCGAAAAATGACAAATATTTAAAGAATATTCAATTATGATAAATAAAATTTTTCGGGGTAGAAATGGTTTCGAATGGAGACCCGATATAAATTATATATATGAAAATAATAATAATAATAATAATAATAAGAATAAGAATAATTAGAAAAAAAAAAACGCAAATCAAATGAATAAAAGGAAAATGGCAGGAGAAACCGTGAGAAGAGTGCGAGAGAGGCGATTTTTAATTTTTTTTTATTCTTTTTGCTTTTCTTTCAGAAAATCGGACCGTAAACTTTCGTCGGAGTAGAAGGCAAAATTGGTATACGCGAAGAGAGCTACGCATAGGTACCAATATCTTAGCTTTTTGTCAAACTTTAAAAGGTAGAAAATTTGCCTATTTAGTATTATTTTCAAACTAAGGTTATATAATGGCAAGAAATTTTCATCAAAACTTAATAAGAGTCGTAAACTTGATTCAAAATTTTTAAACCGAGTTTAGGAATTTTTAGGAATTTTTGGGACTATGTTCGGACAGTCAGGGCTGAATTTCGGGACTGTTTTCGGACAAGTTTGGGTTGAAATTTCAGGAGTGTAGTCGGACAAGTCGGACGGAATTTTCAGAAATGTTTCGGGTATTTTTAGACTTTATGGAAAGTCCCTTGAGTCAAAAGTTGGTTAAAACAGATAGTTTTTATGGGGCATTTAATGTGTATGAACATTTTGGTCAATTTTACATCATATTATCGATGTCCATATCGAATGGGACTAGCACATAAAGTTTTGTTAGAATCGAAGTTCGTTCGATATAGTCACTTTGAAAGTCTTGTGTATGTTTTATGGTTAAAACGTTAAACTGAGGGCATTTTCGTAATTTGAATGAATTGTGTAGGCGATTTGAGCATCCGACGAGAATCTAGAGTGCTTGACAAGATTTGAAAGAAATTAGTCGAGGAAAAAAAGTGAGGTACTCAAAATCATTTTCTAAAATGAAAGTGTTTAAATTACAAGTTTGTAAAGTGCTTTGAAAATATAGATTTATAAAGCATTTTTTTACCTCCCAATTGTTATACTCAGCAGAAAAGTTTGATTTCAGTATTTAAGAAACAGTTTGGCCTGGTTTAGCAAAACCCCTGGTGGCAGCATTAGTTTCAGATCCAGATGTATTTCGGATTATTCTGGCAAGGTTATGGGATATTGCGACTGCTATATTTTGCACAGTCGGCAATTTGGGGTTAAATCTAGCATATATTTATATAGTGAGTCGCCCTCTGCATTCGGGTTGCATAGTTAAGCGCGTTGACTTAGTACATAGCGATGAGGTGTTAGTTCAGGTTCCATCATAGAGCATTTTAGTTCAGGAGTTTCCATTATCTATATATAGATCGCCGTGTTCAGGACATCTTGGCGGGTAGTGTTCCGAGGTTCACTACCGTTGCAGGATTCAGGGTTAGAGGCATCACTTCTAGGGTATTTCGGAAATGGGCCACGGTGGTTGGTACTTGATTTACAGTATTGCACTTTGAGATGTAACTACAGAAGCTTGGTTTTCGCGGTAGAAATAGTTTTCAAACGAATTTCAGCGGCCCGAAATTAGTTTTGAGCAGGTTTTGGCGAGAAAGCAGTTTCCAACGCGTGGATTTCATAACGGTTTTCAGAAATGGTTTTTCCTGCTTAAAAACTCCGGTTTCTCATAAATGGTTTTCAACCATTTCTGTGCAGTTTCATATTGGGAGGTACAAACGAAATAATGGCATTTAGAACTTATATTACTGTGACCGTTTAAATCCGGTTTCTGTTTTTAAAATAATTTTCAGGTGCAGAAGATGTTTGAAGCGAAAGACCTTTCCAGGGATCTCATCCTAGACGCTATCATTTGAATATATATGAGATAAGGTGTAAATTAAAACTAGTAAAACTTAAAATGTCTTGACATTTTACTGTATGTATAAATATCTTTTGTAAAAATGTGCATGCATGGTTTGAGAAAACAGGTTCTGCGATAAACTTATAGTGGATTAGTCTTATCTTTATATTTTGATGAGGACAGCAGAAGGTCAGCTATATTATAGTTGGATTTTAGGAAAACTGTGAGAGTGTATTTTTATATACAGGTGATTTTTGTATTTTGAGCTTAACCACAGTCTGCGATCGTTATCTTTGCCGGATTTTAGTCTAATTTAAGGTATGAATTTTGATGAAAAGTGAAATTTCAACCCCGTGTTTTTTAAGAAATACAGTTTATTGATTTTGACAGCTTCACTTTGATAGCAGTCGATCGGCGAGAGAACTTGGCTGTAGGAGGTTACTATTAGGGTTGCGACAGATTTCTGTCACTGGAGGGAATTTATCATGCTACTATAGTATGATAGTTCTAGGATAGTCTCAGAGATAGGTTTTCTTTGGCAAATGGTAGAAAATGAGGCTTATACTAGTGATTTCATTTTGGATATTGTGGCGGTTGTGTTAAAAAGGATTGGCTTTGTAATAGTTAAAACTGAAAATAAAATAGATTAAAATATGAAGAGAGAGTCACTTGAAATATCAGAGTCACTGAGCTTGCTTGGTTCCTTAGGCAAATGAGGGTTTGGTCTTTTTCTTGCATTAGAGAGGATAACATATAGTTATCTCTGGAATGAGTTCTTCATTTAGCTATAAAAACCCAACCTCAATAAGCTATTATCTCTTAAAATAAGTATTCATTCTATCATTAATAGGTATCAAATCAGTAAAAAAATGCACTCTGTTTCAACTTCCAATAGTTTATGAAGTAGTAACTGTATAAACATCTTTTTTGATCAGCATTAATTATCCAATGACCTAAAGCCTACCCAAATATCAGCGTCGAGGTGACTTGATGGGATCGAAACCTAGAGTTGAAGGAAAGAACATTAATGACAGTAAATATCTGCTTTCAAAACATGATAACCCTTGGTTTGCCACAGGTTCCTTTGCCCAATGCCCCTTTACTTTAAGGAGGAAGGAGATTTAGCCACTTATCCTCTGAGAAATCATCCTCGGAGGGTGTTTGGCTAGTGAGAAAAAAAGAAAGAAAATGAGAGAAAAATGAAAAAAAAAACAGGAGCTTCTTGAACAAGCTTCCCAAAAATAACTAGTAATTGAATGATTGTTTACAAAGTCTTCTGAGGACATACATGCACAAGTCAGTACAAGTACAAAATATACAAATTAAACACTATTATACAGGGACAAATTGGGAAGAAATATAAAAGAACTCAAAAAGTCAAATGTGGAACTTCGCAGCCCTTGTGAAATTTCACAGGGATTGCGAAAATTTGCAGCCCCTGAGAAATTTTACATGGCCTGCGAATTTTCACAGGGGTTCGGAAAATTTGTAACCCCTTGTCAGATTTCGCAAGTTGCCTCTTGTTCTTCATACCTTCTACCTCTTCTAACTTCTAAAAACTACGAGGCTGGCTGGGTTCTTCATGCTTGAGCTAAATTCCTATCTTCAATATATATAGCCTTTGAAATCAAAAAAACTTGCCACAAAATTTGAGTAGTAGCCTTGCTAGGCCCTTAACATCTCAATTGGGTCAATTAGGCTGATTACTACACAAAAAGTGCTCAAAACATGGAGTGTTAAGGGTATGAAACAACATTATTTAGGTAATAATCAATCATTTGTTTAAATCTTCCTGAATCTTGATGTTCAACTTATTCATTGATAATATTACAACTTCCTTTTTCAATTCATTTCATCCTATCCCATTTTCATCTATCACTTTCTTGTTTAGTTTCTAGACATGTTGCTATGTTGTTGCATAACTCAAAATCTTAAATATATCAAGCCATTCAATTCAGAAGAATTTAACATAGCACAAGCAACTAAATTCAATCATTATTCAATTTCCACCAAACAATTCTCAGCTACTCAGCAAATAAACCCACGAAAATTGGTTTCTCCATTATTCATCAAAGCTATATAACTAAAAAGTCATCATTCTTTATTTATTGAAGATCAAGAAATGAAAAAGAAAATAAACACAAGAAAAATGGACCCAAATGTTTACAACTGATTTTTCATTTATGTTTCCCTTTAGATAATTACAAGTGTGTATTCATGTAAAGAAATTACACAAGATTTTCACTATTTTTATTTTGGTTTTGGGCATTTTGAGGTTTTTGAGGATTTTTCCTTGGCTTCTTCCTTCTTCAAATATTCTTCAACTTCCTTTTCTAGGGTTAGTTCTTTACTTCTTGTTGTATCAGAGGTTTTATCTTGAGGGTGTGCTCTACAAGGTACAAAAGGTATTTCTCCACCCGGGTTAGGGTTAGAAAAATGAATGGGAGGGCCTGTGACATTCGGAGGCACAATGGTGTAAGGTATACAGTCGGATATTCCGATTTTTGGTAGTGGTACTTTCTTTTTGCCAATTTGTCTTCGCCAACCTAATCCGAATGCTTGCATTAATCTCGATGAGTTCACAGCGACTCTTGAGTAGTTCCATAGGTGTCTGTTGTTGACCTCCTCATGAGACAATTATCATGGCTTGTCTCTGATGCTATAGACTATTTAGCCACTCTCTATCTTTGAATGTTAGCTCTTCCTTGATGGCTTTGTCTCTCTTTTCTAGCATCTCATATAAATTGTATTCTTGTTTCTCTGTTTCTTTTATCTCCTTCCTCCATTCTTCATCCCTTTGTTGTATTTCTTCTTCCCAATACCGATCTCTCCTCCTCAGCTCCTTTTCCAGATATTTGCCTCTTAACTTTAGTTTCAGTTTTAGTTGTCTATCCCTTTATTGCATTTCTAGCCTCATTTGTTTCAGCATTTCTATAAACTCTACATTGTTGCTCTATTGTCTTGAGCTCTCAACTATTTCCTAATGGATTTCTCTTACATTTGGAGATTCATTCCAGATGAGGTTCAAGTTCCCCTGTTTCTCTTGCTGATCTTGATCAGGGCTTTCCAACTATACTTAGTCTTCTTCTCTATCTTCCTCCTCTTCTTCTTCTTCAATTTCTACTTTTGTCTCCTTCCCTCTATTCTTTGGCCCTTTAGTTATACCAGTTAGTGTCAGAGGAGAAGCTTTAGGACATGTTTCTTCTTCTTCCCAATCTCCTTTCACAACTCCTGTGATACACAAGCCTGGTGGATCAATGAGTAGGTATGAAACTCCACTCAGACTTGCTTCTCGTAGTAAACTCCCAAGACAGTTTTCCATTATTTTTCCCACACTAAATTTGTACCCTTTTAATAATGCATACAGGAGTATTGCCTCTTCCTTTCTCACTGTACTGAGATGTTTGGAGGGTAGGAGGACAAAACTGACAAACTAAAACCACACCTTAGCCTCCTCTGCTAATGAACCTCTAACAATGGATTCATGTGGGGTTTTCTTTGTTGACTTCCATTTCCCTTTTCCATATGTGAGCAAGTCCACAATTTTATGATACTCTGGCTCTTTTACCGATTTCTTGAACTTTGATCCATCTTTTTACTCCTTTAGATTAAACGTTTCATTTATCTTTTCTCTACTGAAAGAGATCCACTGTCCTCTTACATAAAAAAATTTCTCTCTCACTTCCACCATGTTCGCATAAAATTCGTTAACGACATACACAATTCCAGGAGCCTTGTGCTCATAGAATAGGTGCCATACTCTTTTCTCAATTATTTCTAGCAAGGGTGAGATTAGCTTGTTGAAACCCTTTTTTCCAATAAAGTCCTTGTGCTGCAACTTATCCCTCTAAGCGAAATAAGCACGCTCTGAAACAAAACCGCTTACTTTTTCCTCCCTCTGCTCAGTTCCAGTTTCCTCAACTCCCCTCTTTCTTTTTCTTATTTATGGTCTTTCTTCCTCCTGCACTGCTCTTGACTAAGCCTCCTGAACAACTTCTTTCTCAATCTCTATGTATTATTCCATTATTTCATTCAGGTTCAGAATCAAATTCGATGGTTTAGACATGGTTGAAATAAGGTTTAGGGATTTAGGGTTTTCGAAGGGAAATGAGAGAGAAATTTGATGAAGGCAAATGAGTGGTTTGATGGTTTATGAGGAAGGTAGCCTTTCAGATTTCAAAATTCTCTATTTATAGGCCAGATGATTGTTTGTCCTTCTAATCTTCGTAATATTATAAATTTATGTCGCAACATAAACCTTAGGTTTTTAGGCTTAAGTTATGTTATGACATAAAAATAATTGTTGCGACAAACCATTCACCTAGGGTTTTTAGAACTTATGTCGTGACAAAGAAGAATAATGTTGCGACATAGTTCATTTAGCTCAAGTAAATAATGTTGTGACATAAAAAGTATGTCGCGACATAATTTCCTGCAACTTCTAAAAGGCTAACCAATCTTTGTCGCGGCATAGAGCAATAATGTTGCAATAAAGTAGAAATAACATCGTGACATAGAAGGTATGACACGACAATCCAATAAATTTTCCTCAAAATTGCACAATTAACATTTTTCATCCAATCAACACAAAAAATAGTATGGAATACATTCATACCACTCAAAACATACTTGTGAAGACACATATAATATCAAAGAACCTCAATTCAAGTATGAACAACACATCTCATTTCTTCACTCAATATAATTCAGCATGATGATAATCCAAGTATTCAAAAATATTAGGCATAACAAAGCTACTTTTCATTTTCTGCTCTATAAAGATACACTCCCTCAAACTTCAAATATACATTATCATTAAAGAACAAGTTAGGGACACAGAGAAACTCCCCCTTGTAGCATTTTCTACATAATGAATTTGAGAAAGAATTCTTCGTCATAAAATCCATCTCTAATACAGCTTCATTGTCCTGACAATTTAACAAAATCAAAAAATAAAATTTCAACCAAAATTAAAACTAAACTTCAAACACACAAAATTTAACAAAATTAAGTTAACTATGAAAATTAAAATTTGCTTGGGTTGTCTCCCAAGAAGCTACTCATGTTTAATGTCTTTAACTAGACATTTGCTGCAAAATGTTTTTCTTTCAAAAAATTCTTCCATCTCTTCTAAATCTGGATCTAATCTTCATTTATGTTCCCTCCAAGATAATGCTTTAATCTCTAACCATTCACTTTAAACTCCGTCTCTAGAATCGCCAATGTTACCCGCTCCAAAGGGTGTACTTGCTACTACTGTGTAAGGACCACTCCACCTTGACTTCAGTTTTCCTGGAAACAACTTGAGCTTGGAATTGTACAACAGGACTAGCTCTCCTGCTTTGAATTCTCTCATCGGAAATTTTTTATCATGTCACTTCTTTGTCTTATCCTTATAGATTCTGGCATTAGCATAAGCTTCATTCCTCAACTCTTCCAGTTCAAGCATTTGGAGTAATCTATTTTCTTTGGTAGCTTGGAGATCACAATTCAGTTTCTTGATAGCCCACATAGTTTTATGTTCAAGTTTAAGAGGGAGATGATAAGGTTTTCCAATTAAAATCTTGTATGGGGACATTCCAATAAAGCTTGTAGCGCTCTATAAGCCCATAATGTACCATCTAGCTTTGCAAACTCATTTTTTGCTTAAGTTCACTATTTCTTCTTTCTTTGTGAATTCCTTTATCTCTCTATTGGAAATCTCAGCTTGCCCATTTGACTGAGGGTGATAAGTCAATCCTATTGCATGTCTAATTCCATATTTGCTCATGAGTTTTGAAAACACCTTGTTTTCAAAATGGCTTCCCTCATCACTAATGATTGTTCTGGGCGCTCTAAATCTGCTCAAAATATTTCTTTGAATAAACCCAACCACTGTGCTAGCATCACTTCTGAGACAAGCTATTACTTCCACTTATTTGGATACATAATCCATAGCTAGGAGAATGTATAGATTTCCAAATGAGGATAGGAAAGGTCCCATGAAGTCTATCCCCAATACATAAAAAATCTGTACCACCAGGATTCTTTCAGGGGCATCTCATTTCTTCTGCTTATGTTGCCCATTTTTTTAACATTTATCACAATGTTTTACCCATTAAAAACAGTCTTTGAATAGAGTAGGCCAATAAAAACCTGATTGAAGAATTTTATGGGTTGTTCTCTCTCTTACAAAGTGTCCTCCATATGGTAATGCATGACATTTACCAAGAATTCCACCTTGTTCTGTTTCCGGTACACATCTCCTGATAATCATATATGCTCCTCTTCTGAAAAGCAGCGGTATCCCAAATATAAATCGCTATCGCCTCTCAACTCTTTCATCGTGGTCGAACGCAGGCATAATTCCACAGCTGGGCAATTCACAATATCAAAGATACCAAAGGTACTGACCGACATAACAAAACAATTACCATCAGGAAAGTTTTCTACTATTTCAATTTCCTTTTCCTCTTCAATAGTCTTTTCCAGTCTAGACAAGTAATCAGCTATCACATTGCCACTACCCTTTTTGTCTTTGATTTCTAAAATCAAACTCCTACAGCAGTAATACCCATATGATCAGTCTTGGTTTCGCATCTTTCTTTTCCATCAGATATTTAATTGCAACATAATCAGTGTGTACTATTACATGGGATCATAATATGTAAGGCCTGGATTTTTCACAAGCAAACACCGTTGTCGCAAGATCTCATTTTCTCGTGGGTAGAGTAATTATCTTCAGGCCTCAATGAAGGTTTTACTGCATATATATGTCCCATGAATATCTTTGCTCTTTGTCCTAATATTGCTCCATTGCATGGTCATTGGCACTTACACAATACTTTGAACTCCTCGTTCCAATCAAAGCTACCATGATAGGTGTTGTAATCAATCTAGACTTAATTTCTTCAAATGCAGCTTTGCATGATTCGTTAAATTCAAATTTTGCATCATTTTCCAACAATTTGCATAATGGTCTAGAGATTTTTGAGAAACTACAGAATCTCCAGAACCCAAAGATGTCCTAAGAAACCGCTTATCCCTTTAACTGTCAGAGGCGTGAGAGTTTTTATGATAGAAACCCTACTGGTCTACTTCTAACCCAAATGCCACATAAATCTTATGCCCCAAGACACACCTCTGCTACCATAGGAAAAAATGAAGCTTTTTTCCCAATTCAGCTAAATTTTGTCTTGGCACCTTTGAAGCAACAAGCCTAAATTTTCTATGTCATACTCTAACCTTCGCCTAGGCTGATGAAGTGGGGCGCAGTAAACAATACTAGACTCTTTTACTCGCTTTCTTAGACATTGTGAACCAAGTCTTATAACTGAATCAAAATATCATATACAAAGAAACAAAATAAAACTACCACCGTAGTGGTGTTTATAGTGTTAATACATACAGTCCTAAGTCCCATTTACATACATATACAAACAGACATTTACATTTACATAATCGTAAGAGCGCAAACCTGCTGTGATGGACCCTTACAAGTGTCCCGCCTGTGCCAGACGCGGAAGATCACGACGCCTTCCTCTCACCATGGGATTAAACCGTGGTGTTTAACGCTTCGTGGAAAACATATGACTTATACGTATACACATGCATTAATACTCTTTTTGTAACGCCCCAAAAATACCCTAGTATTTTTATGATATATTTTTTATTATTATTATGTGTTTAGGGTATAAAATAAAGTAAATGGAATTTTTTTTTTGAATTTAAATCCTAAGAACGAAAAATTATATACAACCTTAATTTACCCAAGTGTAAAGGGAAAATTTGAGTTTAGAAAATGAGGACCTAAGGCCAAAATATAATAAGTTTAAATGCTAATGTGAGTTAAATTAAGTGAAATAGAAGACTTAAATGTCAAAAAATGAGAAATGGGACTTATTTTGAAAGCCAAAGAATAGGAAGGCAAACAAGGCCTTAACCATTAAATGAGATTAAGACCAAATGTGGTCAAAGATAAGGCACATTTGGGAATTTTCGTTCTTGGAGAGCAAAGGAAGAGAAAAGAGAGCTAGGGTTGAGAGAAGACCAAGGTTTTGGTAGGAGATCTTCCCATTTATGGTTTCCAAGTGATCAAGAAGAAGAAGGAAGGCTTGGTGTTGAAGAATCAAGAGATTCAAAGGTAAGAAACTAAACCCTAACCCCTTTCTCTGTGGTTAATGGAAAACCCCAAATGTGGATAAAGGTGTTTTTTATTGGTTGTAAATAGGTTTCAGTATTGGTTTGGATTGGTTTGGAGGAGTGTTTGTAAAAAGGGAAATGTTTGGTTTTCAAAGGAAATGCTGTAAAAAATTTATCAAAACCCCTGTTCTTGTTTTGGCTATATATTAAGTTATAATCAACCAAATTAAGTGATTCCAATTGTTAAAGAACAATACTAGATGGAGATACAAATTCATAGAAGGGATTAGGAGCAAATTTTAGCACTAAGGCTCCCAAAAATGGGCTCAAAAGTGAGTTTTGGGTAGCCTACAGTACGCTCCTATTTCGGGGAGAAGTTGTGGTGTTTCACATAAAATGAGTTTCACTAATCCAATTTGAGTGATTCAAAATTCTGGCAAACTAAAATTCTAGGGGAACACCTTACTGGAAGGAAGTGTGCATGCAATTTGTAACCCAAAGTGCCCAGAAATCTTTCAAATTTGAGCTATGTGCGCATTCCCGCTTTGCAAACTAGAGTAGTTCAGATGTTAAAGTTAAAAACTGCACTCAATTAGTTTATACATGATTTTGGGTGCTTGGGGTTGGTTAGGCCTGGTCTAGCCAATCAAATCAATGTTTGAAGTTGACTTGACAACATTAGGGTTGGTTTCAGACAATGCTTTAAAGGTATTGTCGTCTGAAAAAAAAAAAAGGCATGTTTTGCCCTGTTTTTGTTATGCGGTTGAGAGCCTTAGAGAAGGAATTTTATATTGAAAATTTTCAGAGATGTCATTGGATATATAAAGGACTAAACTGGAGAGTTTCGTAATTTTTGAAAACCGTTTGTATACTTTTTGGGTAATAAAGTCCAGAGAGTACAAACTGAAATAAATCTACCCTCGTATGTGGTGTTGGGCACTATTCGAGGTTTTGACTTAATCTTCCTTTGAGGATGGTTTAGCTGATCAAGAGTACTGTTGGAAAATGATTATAAGGCAGGGCAAAAATTTTAGTATTTTGGTTATGTAATGGATTAAAGTTTGGGAAACTAACAACCATACAACTTATATCTTGCCCTTATTTGCTAATGAGATTAAGAATACGATATTAGGCTCCGAAAATCAACCCTAACCAAAATCACTAGCACGCATGAATAATATTGTTCTTTAATTGTATTGGAATAGGGGCTGACGAGGAGGTAAACCCGAACTGAGATCGAGATTCCAAGGATTGGAATCAAAGTGCAAAGCTTTTTGGTTTGTTCTACACCTTTCTCTCATTATTTTGAATCTCTATCTCCAAAATGTTTGAGTTGCATGTTAAATTGTTTTAAATTGATTTGATGCAAATTGTGAAATGAATTGCAAGTTGATTTAAGTTAAGAAATTTGAGAAATTGATTGATTTCGAAATGAATGAAATGAAAAGTGCATGAGTATTGAAATGATTTGTTTGTATAAAAAAATGCATACTATACTGTATTTTCCTAAAAATGATTTGAATGCCTTTAATAAAATGTTAACTGTTAAATTCAAGTTAAAGATAAATTGGTGTACCAATAAGAGTCTAACAAACGTACTATTGTGGCATACCGATCCGTAGCCCAACGGGACAGTATCGGTAGTGTACACCAATCGAGTACATATTTTATATATATATATATATATATATATATATATATATATATATATATATATATATATATATATATATATATATATATATATATATACATATCGGCCTATTGAAATTTTAATGACTGCATCGATGATTCATTTTCCCGTAATCAAACCATAGGTTAAATTCGAGCAAGGGCTAAAATGCAAATGATAATGAGATCAAAGTACGATTTGTGATTTTAATGATTTGAAGGTATATGAAAATGCATAGCTTGAGATGACCAATGAATTGTAATTGATTTATTGAAAAAATATATATAGATATCAGACATTAAATTCCATCGGGTCATTGACAATTGTACAAAAGCATTGTTTTATATTGCATGTTTTGATTTAAAATGAAATGAAGAGAGAATTACCATGGAACCACTAAGCATGAAAATGCTTAGCGTATTGTTTTTACCAATGCGCATGTATCGAGTGATTAACGATGGGACCCAAGATCAAGGAGCGCAAAGTCATCAAGAAAGCTGCGGAGTATAAGTTTATACCCCGTCATATGCATATCATTTCTTTTGAACGTGTGATATTTTGTGAACAAAAGAGTTAAACTCTGAAACGATTTTGTATATTATTTTGAATGGGCATGGAATGCTTTCATCATAAATATATTTTGGTTAAATGTAAATTGTATGGGCCCACCGAAATGATTGAAAACACTTCCGCAATTTTTGAAAAATAAAAAATAAAAAAATAAAAAGGGGGCTTTTAAATGTCTAAATGAAATATGTTTGATAATTGAATTCGGCTAGAGCCTCTGAATCCGGTTCGGATGCACTAATTGGGTCGGACTGGAAAGGGGTGCTTACACTTAAGTGGTATCAGAGCCATGGTTTAGGCGGTTTTGCAAATGATTTTTGAAAATGGTTTAAAAAAAATGATTTTCAAATTGTTAGTAAATGATTTTCAAATTGTTTATGACATGCATTGCATTTGCATATAAAGGATGATGTGACTCTTACGCGGATCTTGTCAGTCTTAATAGGTTCAACATGGATAGTTCAGGACCCCATAGGGTCGGAGGTGACTCAGGAAGTCATCCAAATAGTCCTGTTAGTGTGGAAGGTGGTCAAGCATCCCATGCTCCATCAATGAATGAACAAGGACAGGTAGCAGGAGGTGTTGTAGACATCCTCCAAGAAATAGTCTGTGCACTAAAAAAAGAGCAAGCAACCATTCGTATTACTTCCCGCCGATCACCATTGATAGAATGGCAACAAAATCGAATTTCCAGATTTTATGGAAGGAAAGATGATGAGCCTTCTATGGCAGAATTGGCTCGAGGATCGAAGGATCAAGCCAGGTAAATACATTGCACGACATAAGAGAAATTGGAATGTGCGATCTCACTGCTTCAAGATGAAGCTTATCAGTGGTGGGTTTCCGTGACTAGGACCGCAACACAAGAGAGTATTACATGGAAATTTTTCTTGGATGAGTTCAAGAAACAAAGATGTGGGTCGTGATTTACTCAACAACATGAGGAGAGAATTCCACAATTTGAGGCAAAGATAGATGAGTGTCACCGAATACTAGAGAGGATTCACTTGATTGAGCAAGTATGCTCCCAAGATACTAGTAATCGAAGAAGAAAAATGCCGCAAGTTTGAAGATGGTCTTAATGACCATATTCGAGCCCATGTCAAAAGATTCTTCCATGATGACTTCTCAAAAATTGTGACATGTGCTCAAAATGTTGAAAGACTGAAGAAAGAGGAAAACGAAAGAAAAGAATGAAGACAGGGTAAGAAAAAGCCCGGTCAGTCAAATTCGCATCAGCAGCAGCATAAGAGATTCAAAGGACCATAGGGTTTTATTCAACCTGCAGCACAGGGATCAGCTCAGGCTACCGATAGTAAGAAAATTCTACAGGCACCGTCAGTTGCAAGTGCACTAGGAGGTTCTTCAAGGGGACAAGTTTCTCATTTTTGCACACATTGTGGGAGGAGGCATAGAGGAGAGTGTTGGATATTGACAGGTGCTTGTTTGAGTTGTAGATCCAATGAGCACAAGATAAAAGATAGTCCTAGAGCTCGTTCCTTCACATCACCCCGGACCTAGGGTATAAGTTCAGCAGTACAAAGAGGCAACAAGAGTTTTGCATCACCTAGTGTTTGAGGCAGAGTAGTGAGGCGTAGTGGAAATGAGGATGCCTATGGTCCGGCTAGAGCATATGCAATGAAAGCGGTGAAGATCTGATGCCGGATCTTGATAATGGTAATTTTACTATCTTTGATACTATTGTGCATGCATTGATAGACCTAGGGTCAAACCATTCATATGTGTGTACTGACATACCCAACTTGGGTAATTTATTGAGGAGTGAAACCGAGTATGACATCTTGGTGACGAACCAGCTTGGACATAGTGTTATGGTGAATAAGGTGTATAGAGATTGCCCCATCAAAATACGAGAGTATGAGTTTCCAAGAGACTTGATCGAGTTATCGTTAAGAGAGTTTGATGTGATATTAGGGATGGATTGGTTGACCCGACACTAAGTGGTAGTTGATTGTAGAATGAAGAGAGTGACCTTAAGGACACCGAGTGGGGAGGAAGTGACTTTTATCAACGAGAGGTCGAACCACCTCTCTAATGTTATATCCGTCTACTGCTAGAACGATGGTTCGTAAAGGGTGTGAAGCCTACTTGCCGTATGTGATAGATACGAAAAAGGCGGAGCCTAGTTTATCAGACATGCCTACAATTAGTGACTATCTGGATGTGTTTCCGGAGGAGTTTCCAGGATTGCCTCCATAGAGAGAGATTGAGTTCGCAATCGACGTTGTTCAGGGTGCCACTCCAGCATCCATTACACCGTATCAAATGGCTCCAGTGGAGTTAAAAGAATTGAAGCTTCAGTTGTAAGAATTGTTAGAGAAAGGATTTATTCATCTGAGTGTATCACCATGGGGAGCTCCAGTGCTCTTTATTAATAAGAAAGATGGTACGCTTCGGTTGTGTGTTGATTAAAGGAAATTGAACAAGATGACAGTGAAGAACAAGTATCCGTTACCCAGGATTGATGACTTGTTTGACCAATTGAAAGGTGCAAGTGTCTTTTCGAAGATTGACTTGCGATCTGAGTATCATCAATTGAGGATTAAGGATACGGATGTGCATAAGACGACGTTCAGAACGCTGTATGGACATTATGAGTTCCTTGTAATGTCGTTTGGGTTGACAAATGCTCAACGACTTTCATGGACCTAATGAATCATGTTTTCCGATCGTATGTGGATCAGTTTGTCGTAGTGTTCATAGACGACATTCTTGTGTATTCAAAAGATCGGGAAAATCACGACACACCTTCGGGTAGTGTTAGAGACTTTGAGAAAATAGCAGTTGTATGCAAAACTAAGCAAGTGTGAGTTTTGGTTGAATGAAGTGTCCTTTCTTAGACACCTTGTATCAGAAGAAGAAATTCGAGTGGATCCAAGGAAGATATAGGTGATCATTGAATGGAAACCATTGAGAAATGTCACAGAAGTGCGTAGTTTCCTGGGATTGGCAAGTTACTACAGAAGGTTCGTTAAGGGTTTTGATAGCTGGCCCACGGGTGACCAAAGATTGCTCCAAAATGTAAAGTTTGGAGTGGAGTGAAAAGTGCCAAGTAAGTTTCGATAAGTTGAGCGTTCTTAGCAGAGACAGGTTCTTACTCAGCAGGCCTACGGTAAGATATGTGATATTTAGTGATGCGTCGTTAAAAGGACTCAGATGTGTCCTTATGCAAGAGGGTAAGGTGGTAGCTTATGCTTTAAGATAGTTGAAGCCGCATGAAAGGAACTACCCTACGCATGATTTGGAATTGGCCGCAATTGTGTTTGCGTTGAAAATATAGAGACATTACCTTTACGGGGAAAAATGTTTCATCTACATTGATCATAAGAGTCTTAGGTATTTGCACTCACAACAAGAGCTTAACTTGAGACAACATAGATGGATGGAATTGATAAAAGAATATGATTGCGTGATTGACTATCACCCGAGAAAGGCCAATGTAGTGGCCAATGCTTTGAGTAGAAAGACAGTGCAAACACTTCGAGCGTTGAATGCTCAATTATCGTTGACAGAAGATGGTATAGTAGTGGCAGAATGGATAGCGAGACCGAATTTATTGAATCAAGTTCTAGGGGCACAAAAGAAAGATGATAAAATTACTGCCATAATAAGTTAGATTGGAAATGGTAAAGAAACCGAGTTTACAAAGAATGAAGATGGGGTTTTATATTATAAAGATCGGGTTTGTGTACCCAATGATAGTGAATTGAAGAAAGCCATTCTAGAAGAGGCACACAGTGGATCTTTTTCTATGCATCCAGGTAGTAGAAAGATGTATCAAGATTTAAAGGTTTTGTACAGGTGGTCCGAAATGAAAAGAGATGTTTCAGAATTCGTGACCAAGCGTTTAGTATGTCAAAAAGTGAAGGCATGCATCAAGTTCCTTCGAGATTATTGCAGCCTATCAGAATACCGGAGTGGAAATGGGACAATCACCATGGATTTTGTGGTTGGGTTACCATTAATAGGGAGGAAGCATGACTCAATTTGGGTCATAGTAGACCGATTGACCAAGTCAACTCACTTCCTACCAGTGAGAGCAGACTATTAAACGATAAGCTAGCCGGCGTACATCGAGAAATAGGTTAGTTGCATGGGATTCGATATCCATTATTTGGACCAAGATCAGGGTTTACCTCGAGATTTTGGGAAAATTGCAAGAGGCTTTAGGCACTCGAGGCGGGTGGCCGGCGTTCACCCATAGACGGATGGACAATCAGAAAGAGTAATTCAAATTCTGGAAGACATCCTAAGGAGTTGTGTGATCGACTATAAGGGTAGTTGAGATAGACACATCCCTTTAGTTGAATTGGTAACACCCCAAAATATACCTTATTCGTTTTCAACATGTTTAGGGTATTTTGTAGGTATAATTTATATTTTTCGCAATTTAAATTCAAAACGTGAAAATTTCGGAAACCCGGAAATAAGTAAGGGTAAAAGTGGAATTTGTTAAAAGAGGATATAAAAGTCATAAGGTAATAAGATTATGTGCCAAAGTGAAATATGCATAACTTGTGGTGCAATAGAGGAGAGATGAAGGACTAAAGAGCAATAAAAGGAAACTTAAGTCAATTAATACATTTTTTTATGGCAAACAAGGCCTTATGAGATGAGACCAAATAAGACCAATTTTGGTCTCTCATTTGAGCATTTTGGAGGTTCATATGTGAAGGAAGAAGAAGAAAGAGGAAGAAGAGAAGAAGAAGAGGAAGCCAAGAAAGGTATGGAACTAGGATTTTGTATGGCAACTATGTTGTATGGATTTATGACTTTGAGTATGGATGCTATGATGTGTTTGTATGGATATTAGTGGTTCCATTCCTAGGGTTTAGTTAAGAATGCATCCTAACGCTAGATGTCTTGAAAGTTGGGTTGGTAAAACCCTATTTTGTATAAGATGAGTATGGATTGTATGGATTCTTGGTTTATGGTGTTTAGAGACACGTTTGGGTGTTGGGAATTTGACCTAACTTACAAGTGATTAAGTTTGGGTTTGCAAAAACCCTAATTCTTCTCTATGTTTGGTTTTGCTTGGGTTAGAACCCATTTAGGAGTTATTCTTAGTGATGCCTTTGGAGTATTTAAGAGTTTTGGTTTGATTTCTGAAAAAAAAAAAAAAAAAAGAAATGATAAAAAATCTGGTCAAGATCGGGGGTCCTTCGCCGCGGTGAAGGGACCCCTTGCCGCAGCGAAGGGCTTCGTCGTAGTGAAGCAGTGCTTCGCCTCGGTGAAGCTACTGTTCACAACATGAAAAATGTTGTGTTTTGGTTTTGTTTTGTTATTCCGTTGCTCCGAGGACTCGTCTATTGGACTAATGAGGACCCTATAAGTGTATAAAAGGGTCCATAAATGTTTGTAAGGTAAAATAAAGGAAAAATTAGACCGTACCTTGCCGCGAAGCTTCGCCTCGGTGAGTTTGAAGGTGGCAAACTAAATGCCCTATGATAAAATAGTAAGTTCCTGAACACATATAATTGTAGGACTACTCAAGACCAGATATTGAATGACACGACACCTGCATTCGTGCAGGCGAGGCACGTATAGCCGGTACTCTCTTATTAGTGCGACGACACTCTCTGACCATGCTTTGGCACATTTAGTACTTGATACTCTCGATTAGTAGCCGGCACATTTAGTACTTGATTGCTCACGATTAGTCACGGCGACCTCTTTGTCGGTGCCGGCACTCTGCTGTGCTCGACACCTTAGTATTTTACCGTACCTTCAGGTACTTATTGTGTTGTGTCCTACTCATTTCTTATTACTGGTCTAGGTAGTCAAACAGTTATATGATAAGAATCTGAATAACTAATAAGGTAAAGCATAAGCTCTGTAGTACCTACGAGTACTTCTCTACAATTATAAGTCTGCTAAAAGTATAGAACAAATTATAAGCTCCTGTAACTCCTGGGAGATACGAATAAGTATGGAGTGCTATTGATAAGTGCAGTATGTGTCCTACGGAAGATCTGAATAAGTATGAGTCTGCTATAAGTACAAGTAGGTGTATAAGTTTGTTATATGAATTCATGAAAATCCTGATATCTGCTAATGAATACTTGTTATTGTTATATGCTTATTGTACAAGAGTATCAATGCATGTGTACATATATAAGTCATATGTTTCCCACTAAAGCTCAAAGCAGCACGACTGTCAGGTGTAGGTACGGAGGAGGGCGTCAGCGATCTTACATATCTTGTGGGCTAGCACACTAGTAGGGGTTACCACTGCGCTCTGAATATGTCAATGTAAATGTACAGCTTTTGTATATGTATATGTAAATGGGACTCAAGACTGTATGTATGGACACTGTAAATGCCACTACGATGGTAGTTTTATTTTGTATCTTTGTTATATGATATTTTGATTCAGTTATAAGACTTGGGCCCACCAACGTCTAAAAAAGGAAGTAAAGAGTCCCAGTAGGGGTTCGCGTCCCCTCCTTCCACCTAGGCGGGGATCAGGGACGTGACAAAATTTGTGTACAACAACAGTTTCCAATCTAGTATTGGAATGGCACCTTACGAGGCTTTATATGGAAGAAAATGTAGAACACCATTGTGTTGGACGGAATTGAACGAAAAGAAAGTGATTGGCCTCGACTTAATACAGGAGACTGAAGAAAAAGTGAAAATGATTAGAGAAAGATTGAAAGTGGCCACCGATAGACAGAAATCATATGCCGACATAAAAAAAAAAGATATTCGATATGAGGTTAACAAAAAAGTGTCTTTGAAAGTATTGCCTTGGAAGAAGGTGATGAGATTTGGGAAAAAAGGCAAGTTGAGCCCTAGATTTATTGGTCCATATGAAGTAATAAAGAAAGTGGGTCCAGTAGCATACCGTTTAGCATTATCTCTGGACTTTGAAAAGATTCACAATGTTTTCCATGTTTCGATGTTGAGAAGGTACCGATCAGACCCATCACACGTAGTCTCTTCGAAGACAATTGTTGGGCATGGTGCCCTAAAAGCATGTAATTTGTACTGCTTCATGAAAACAATTTTCTATATTTGATTCTTTATACATGTGTTGTATAATTTAGTAAATATCATAAAATCCCAAGTTTATTAATGTAACCATAATCTTAGTATATAACAATTATATATGAGATGATGAATTATAGATAATAAACTAAGCGTAAAGTAGTAAATCAAAGTAGGGATCTTTGATCTATAATACTACTAGTACGGTCCACTAAACATTAAGAATGCAATAATCTTGATCTGGATTACTGATGTAGTGACATTAAAATGGAGGTGCTTTATGTAATCTGATTACATAGGGCGGACCCGGACATAGATTAAACTCTTAAATAATATGCCATTTACAATTAAGAGTTTTAAAGCGTGTCACTAGATGATCATATGCGATTGATCTTAATCACGAGTAGTCATGGACTCCTGTCTATTTTAATAGGGCCTTTGATTCATAGGTTCACAGTCTTGTCCTAAGGCAATTTAATATATCTTGGGGCAGGTGAGATAGGTGTTTGGAAATGTCCTCGGATATGGAATCCAAACCCTTCTTGAGGAGGCGGGATAAATGGTTCCCTTAAGTGTTAGTCTAGGCTGAGCAGTTTGACGCTCTAATTTATAACGGTTTATAAATTAACTGTTCGATAGTGAATTAATTGAACTTAAGGATAAGATATCCTTAGAGGGTAAACGGTAATTTCACCTGGCGCTCACAATGATGGACGATTTTGGAGGATTGGTGCATGTAATGATCCTATCAATGGAGCATTTGCTTGGAGTGTCCTCTCGTAAATTATTACGTAATTACAAGAGTTGATTTTAGATTTTTAGTGGAACTATCTGGAACTAATAAATTAGATTAATTGATTAAAGTGTTTAATTAATTATCAAATTTATTGGAGCTTGGAGTTACAGGTCCATAGGTCCCCGGGTCGCCTCTGTAAAACACTGTACATGATTAAATTAACAAAGAAATCCTTTGGAGGGCATAGTTGTAAAAGAAATTGTTTCATAGCAACTATGTAGTAATTATTGGATAATTAAATGTTAATTAATTAATTATTGAATTAATTAATTAATAGTAATTACTATATGGATGAAAGCGGTTAATTTGAGAAATTAATAACATTAATTAATTATTGAATGAATTAATTAATAGTAAGTACTATATAGATGGCTTGATTAATTTGATAAATTAATCCTGTTATTACAGTCATAATTTGAATTCAATATTTAAATATGCCACTTGATCCAATGGTTGAGATCAATTCAAGGCGTGTGCTTATAAATAGAGCAAAACCACTAGGTGTTAAGGGGGTGATAAAAAAATTAGAAAAGAGAGAAATAGTTTCACTTTTTTTGCCTCCATCTAACCTCTTGATCTCATGTGTTGAGAATATCAGAGTTCTAAAAACAAAACCTTTGTTAATGCAATGCGCCCACCGCATTGCCACAGTGAAGAGGGCGGCTTGGAAGATTGTGGAAAACAAGAAAATAAAGTAATAAAAGGATCTTGAGTTGTCGACCCTACTTGCAAGAAAAATCTCCTTAATTTGATTGAGGTAATTCTTCTTTATTGTTTGTTGATTAGTATCCATGTACCATAGGACCGTAAAAAGAATTTTTATTAATTTTTAAAATTTACTGGACCAAAATCTTCCGCTGCAAACTTTGTTTTGAACTTTAAAAACCTACAATAATTGAGCTTAGACCAGATTTGACCTATGAGGAAGAGCCATTGAATATTTTGGCTTGAGAAGTGAAAGAGCTGCGGAACAAGAGAATCCCATTGGTCAAAATTATGTGGAGAAACCACAAGGCCAAAGAGGTCACATGGGAAAGTGAAGATACGATGCGGCAACAATATCTTCAACTGTTCACTGAAGGTAATTTCGAGGATGAAATTTTCTTAAGTGGGGGAGAGTTGTAACACCCCAGAAATACTCTAGTATTTTTATGATATATTTTTTATTATTATTATGTGTTTAGGGTATAAAATAAAGTAAATGGAATTTTTTTTTGGAATTTAAATCCTAAGAACGAAAGAAATTATATACAACCCGGAATTTACCCAAGTGTAAAGGGCAAATTTGGAATTTGTAAAATGAGGACCTAAGGGCAAAAAATATAATAAGTTTAAATGGTAATGTGAGTTAAATGAAGTGAAATAGAAGACTTAAAGTCAAAAAATGAGAAATGGGACTTATTTTGAAAGCAAAAGAATAGGAAGCCAAACGAGGCCTTAACCATTAAATGAGATTAAGACCAAATGTGGTCAAAGATAAGGCACATTTGGGAATTTTCGTTCTTGGAGAGCAAAGGGAGAGAAAAGAGAGCTAGGGTTGAGAGAAGACCAAGGTTTTGGTAGGAGATCTTCCCATTTATGGTTTCCAAGTGATCAAGAAGAATAAGGAAGGCTTGGTGTTGAAGAATCAAGAGATTCAAAGGTAAGAAACTAAACCCTAACCCCTTTTCTCTTGTGTTTGGGTTAGGGAAAACCCCAAATGTGGATAAAGGTGTTTTTTATTGGTTGTAAATAGGTTTCGGTATTGGTTTGGATTGGTTTGGAGGAGTGTTTGTAAAAAGGGAAATGTTTGGTTTTCAAAGGAAATGATGTCAAAAATTTATCAAAACCCCTGTTCTTGTTTTGGCTATATATTAAGTTATAATCAACCAAATTAAGTGATTTCAATTGGTAAAGAACCATAATAGATGGAGCTACAAATTCTTAGAAGGTACTAGGAGCAAAATTTATCACTAAGGCTCCCAAAAATGGGCTCAAAAGTGAGTTTTGGGTAGCTCAAGGGTATGCCCTATTTTGGGAGTAGTTGTGGTGGTTTGGCCATAAAATGAGTTTCACTAATCCAATTTTAGTGATTCAAAATTCTGGGTAAACTAGACTTCTAAGGGAATAATTTACTGGAAGGAAGTGTATGCAATTTGTAACCCCAAAGTGCCCAGAAATCTTTCAAATTTGAGCTATGTGCAGATTCTGTTTTGCAAACTAGAGTAGTCTAGATGTTAAAGTTAAAAACTGTACCAATTAGTTTATAATATGATTTTGGGTGCTCGGGGGTTGGTTAGGCCTTGGTCTAAGCTAATCAAATCAATTTTTGAAGTTAATTTTGGACAACATTAGGATTGGTTTTGGTGACATGTTTTAAAGGTATTGCTGTCTGAAAAAAAAAAAAAACAGCATGTTTTGCCCTGTTTATATTATGTGGTTGAGAGCCTTAGAGAATGAATTTTATATTGAAATTTTCAGAGATGTCATTGGATATATAAAGGACTAAACTAGAGGGTTTCATAATTTTTGAAGACCGTTTGAATAATTTTTGGATAATAAAGTCCAAAGAGTACAAAACTAGAAAATAACGGTCCTTGCATGTGGTGTTAATGGCTGTTTGAGGTTTTTGATTTAATCTTCCTTTGGGGATGGTTTAGTTGATCAAGAGTGCTGTTGGAAAAGGATTATAAGGCAGGGTAAAAAATTTAGTATTTTGGTTATGTGATGGATTAAAGTTTGGGAAACTAACAACCATACCGGTCTTGTATCTTACCCTTATTTGCTAATGAGATTAAGAATATGATATTAAGCTCCGAAAATCAACCCTAACCAAAATCAATAGCACGCATTAATAATATTGTTCTTTAATTGTATTGGAATAGGGGCTGACGAGGAGGTAAACCCGAATTGATTTGATGCAAATAAATTGTGAAATTAATTACAAGTTTATTTAAGTTAAGAAATTTGAGAAATTGATTGATTACGAAATGAATGACATGAAAATTGCATGAGTATTCAAATGATTTGTTTGTTTAAAAAAATACATACTATACTGTATTTTCCTAAAAATGATTTGAATGCCCTTAATAGAATGTTAACTATTAAATTCAAGTTAAGGATAAATTGGTATACCAATAAGAGTCGAACAAACATATTATTTTGGCATACCGATCCATAGCCCAACGGGACAGTATCGGTAGTGTACACCAACAGAGTACATATATATATACATACCGGCTGCGGCTGGTGGGGCCAGTGCGGTGATTTGTTATCCTGTGCACCAAAATCATAGGTTAAATTCGATAAGGGCTAAAATGCAAAATGATTATGAGATTGAAAAGTGCACGATTTGTGATTTGAATGATTTAGTGCATATGAAAATGCATAGCTTGAGATGACCAATGAATTGTAATTGATTTATTGAAAAAACATATATGAATCATTGTACTGCATTGGTCGTGTGATTGTACAAAAACATTGTTTTATAAATATTGCATATTTTGATTTAAAATGAAATGAAGAGAGAATTTCCATAGAACCACTAAGCGTGAAAATGCTTAGCGTATTGTTTTTACTAATGCCCAGGTATCGAGTGATTAACGATGGGACCCAAGATTAAGGAGCGCAGAGTCATCAAGAAAGCTGCGGAGTATAAGCATATACCTCGTCATATGCATATCATTTCTTTTGGACATGTGATATTTTGTGAACAAAAGAGTTAAATTCTGAAACGATTTTGTATATTATTTTGAATGGGCATGGAATGCCTTCATTGTAAATATATTTTGGTTAAATGTAAATTGTATGGGCCTACCGAAACGATTGAAAATGCTTCCGCAATTTTTGAAAAAAGAAAAAAATGGGGCTTTTAAATGTCTAAATGAAATATGTTTGACAAATGAATTCTACTAAGCCTACGAGATCTGATTCGGACCCACCAATCAGTCGGACTAGGAAGAAGTGCTTATACTTTTCTGATAAGCATATAACGATATGGATATATATTAGCATATATCATAATTTTTCATGAATTCATATAATAAACTTATACTTATAGCAGACTTATACTTGTTAATATCTCTCGTAGGAGTTACAAAGCTTATGTATGCGGTGCGTAGGTGCTACGAGCTTATACTTGTCTGAGAGTCTTGGTAGGTACTCTGAGCCATACTTGTACCAAGGTGCCCACGTAGGTACTTCGGAGGTTATAATTGTACGGAGGTGCTCGTGGGTACTGCGGGCTTATACTTTGCGAGGTACCCGTAGGTACATTCGAGAGCGGAAACGATGTACATTACTTTACTCTTATTCATTATTCGGACTCTTATCATATAATTTTTGACTATAGACCGATAATAAGAAATGAGTAGGACACAACACAATAAGTCTCGAAGGTTTGAGTACGATCTTTGGTGCCATAGCCTGCGGGAGTGCGAAGCAATGAAAGTGTCGTCACACTAATCGAGTCTTAGGGAAGTACTATACGTGCCCACGTAGCCCAGAGGAGTGCCGTGTCATTCAATATCCAGTCTTAAGCAATCCTACAATTATATGTGTTCAGGAACTTACTATCTTATCATAGGGCATTAAGTTTTCCCACATCAAACTCGCTGAGGCGGCGAGGTACAATGCGTTTTTCGCTTAGTTTTATTCATATTTGAACCCCTATTATTCATTTAATAGGGTTCCTATACTATCAGTGTATGAATTGGGGCTTAACAATGCAAGGGTACAAAAATCAGAATTTTATTTGGAAGCATCGGTCTTTGGTACCACTTTGATCGTCTGAATTACCAACCAGCACTACGGTGAATGGGTATCGATACCATAATCGATCTGGGTGCCACTTTATACGTCACAATGGAGTGCGGTACCTTTTCGGTACCGAGTACCAATGTGCGAGATTTTGCCTAGAAATGGCGATTGCCCATTTCTCACCCACAAAACTCAAGCTCTTCATCCAAACTCATGTATCTCATAATCCACCATGGAATCCTACCCAAACCACTCCAATAATGGGTTAGAATCAATAAAAACCTATTTTTCCCAAGTTAGGGCTTTTCCCCAAAATCAAAATCGCAATAAGGGAAAGTTAGGGTTTTGTTTTCTTACCTTAGCCTCTTCAAATCTTCACTTCTAAGTTGCTTGATCACAAAGGAGAAAGAAAATGGGAAGAAACCCAATCAAAACTTGGTCTTCTTCAAGCCCTAGCTCTTCTCCCCCTTTTCTCCCCCCTTTATCTCCCCAAAAACGGGATTTGCTCAAAAAATGAGCTTTCTAGACCAAAATTTGGTCTTTAAACCCCATTTAAGTGTAAGGCTATGTTTGGCCTTCTACACTTAACCTCATTTCTCATTTTTGGCATTTAAGTCTCCTATCACTCCCATTTAACATACCACTTAACATTTAAACCACTTTAGCATTTAAGCTCATTTTCATTTGACCCTTAGGTCCTTATTTCAAAAATTCCAAATTTGCCCTTGTATCTTGTACAGATTCCAGGTTTCGAAATTTTCTCACTTAGAAAAATAACAATTGCGAAAATTTTTGAAATGCACTTATAATATACCCTACTTATGTTTAAAAACGACTAGGGTATATTTCGGGGTGTTACATTCTAAGCATTTCTCAAAACTGGATTCGTATACTGAGAAGTCATCCATGAAGATTTCCATAGCCTCTTCCACCAAATCTGAAAACATAGACATCATACATCTTTGAAAGGTGGCAGGAGCATTACATAATCTAAATGGAATCCTTCTAAAAGCAAAGGTGCCATAAGGACATGTAAATGTAGTCTTCTCTTGATCCTCAAGGGCTATGGAAACTGGTTGTATCCAGAAAATAGTAATGGGGGTGTCCTGCTAACTTGTCCAACATTTGGGCAATGAAAGGTAGAGGATAATGATCATTTCTTGTAGTAGTATTCAGTTTTCTATAGTCTATACACACCCTCCATCCTGTCACAGTTCTTGTAGGAATCAATTCATTCTTCTCATTTCTGATCATAGTGAATCCACCCTTTTTGGGAACCACATGAACTGGGCTCACCCAAGGGCTATCTGAGATTGCATATACGAAACCTGCATTCAGCCATTTCAGTACTTCTTTTTTGAAAACTTCTTTCATTATTGGATCCAGTCTTCTTTGATGTTCAATAGAGGTCTTTGCATTATCCTCTAAGAGGATTTTATGCATGCAGATAGAAGGACTGATTCCTTTCAAATATTCTATTGACCAAGCAATTGCTTCCTTGTATTTTCTGAGAATCTCCAACAGTTTATGTTCTTAAAGTTCAATTAATGCAACCGATATAATAACAGGTTTTGCTTTTTCTAGTTCCAAGAAAACATACTTCAAATGTCTGGGTAATTCTTTCAAGGTTAACCCTTCTGAACTTGTTTCTATTTCTTTTGCCTTCTCTTAATTGTTGCATTTTTCTAGGCTGTTCTCATTCACACTTAAGACTATTTCCTTTAAATCCAAACTGGAATTCAGAAATCCAAAATCAAGATCATCAAGATATTGGAAATTCATCTCATTTTCATTAATTGAATTCTGAAAATTACAACCAAACATCAACTCAGGACTAATGGAAACTATTGTGTCTACAGTCTTACAATCTATACTTTCACATTCAGACTGTTTCAGGCTTTTGTTCAAGTTGAAGTGTACTACTTCTTCTCCCACCCTGAGAGTGAGTTCTCCCTTTTTAACATCTATCAAGATAGCTCCAGTGGCCAGGAAAGGACTTCCAAGTAGTAATGGAACTTGTGTATCTTCCTCCATATCCATAACTACAAAGTCCACAAGGAAAATGATTTTTCCCACCTTTATGAGTACATCTTCAAGGACTCCTCTGGTTGTGCCATTCTCTTGTCTGCCATTTGCAAGGTTATGGTTGTGGGAGTAAGCTCCCCCAAACTAAGTCTCTTTACCACTGATAATGGCATCAAGTTGATGTTAGCTCTTGAGTCACATAAAGCCTTCTTGAATTCAAAATTCCCAATAGTGCAGGGAATGGTGAAGCTACTAGGATCCTGCATCTTCTTTGGTAAGCTCCATTAGATCACTACACAACATGTGGCTGTCAAATTCACCACTCCTTTTTCAGCAAATTTTCTTTTCTTACTCTGAATGTCCTTTAGAAACTTAGCATAGTTAGGCATCTAAGTCAATGCCTCTGCAAAGGGTAGATTAATCTCTATCTTCTTGAAGACATCCAAGAATCTAGAGAATTGCTCCTTTGTTTTTGCTTTTTGAAGCCTCTGAGGGAAAGGAATAGCAGGCATGTAAGCTTGTTTTTTCTCTTTCTTTTTCAATTCTCTTTTCTCCACCTGTTGTTCAGTCTGCACCTCTTCTTTCTTAGTCTCTTCAGCCAAGTCTAAACTGCGAAACTTGGTATCTTTTCCAGTTTCTTCTTTCTCTATTTTTTAAGTCTTTTTCTTCTCTTCTTTTCTTCCTTCTATCTCTTTGCCACTCCAAAGAGTCACCACCATACAATCCTTAGGATTGTTCTTTGTATCACTTGGGAAGGCATCCTTAGACGGATTTTGCATTGCTAGGGCCAGCTACCCTACTTGTGTCTCCAAACTTTTAAGAGAGGCGTTCGTGTTGGCCTGAAACACATTTGTGTTTGCTTGAAATGATGCTAGCTTAGCAAATTTATGCTATGAATATTCAACAGCCTCTTATTTTCTCCCATGAATGTCAGCATCTAATCTTCAAAGGAAAGAAATCTCCTTTGTCCATGATTTTCTGCTCTCTGACTTCCTGTCTGTTGTTGTCCTTGGAATCCATATGGAGTATATTGTTGTTGAAATTCTACACCGGTTTGAGACCTTGCTGTGCTCCACCTTTATACGAGAAATTCTCATGGTTCATAAGTGTTGGTGTGTAATGAGTTGGCAGGTTAAGTTTTTGCTTAAAGTTGTAGCTTCTATTAGCATTAAGAAACTATGCTTCCTTAACTTGATAGGGACCCTCATGGGCTAGTCGCTCATCAACACTACTCTTCTGCTCATTTCAATCAATTGTTCCCACTTCATGTGCTGAGTGCATTCTTATATCATGTTTTCCCATCTTGTTCATCAATGCATCAAGTTTTGCTTTTATGGCAGTCATCCTATTCAGCTCTATCACCCCACTTCCTTTCAATCTGCTGTTGCTCCCTAAAGTCTCATATAGAGCTCTATAGTTAAATTTGGCAAGATCTTCAATCAACTGTTTTTCCTTTTCAGCACTTTTCATCTTAAATGCTCCACAAGAGGCTGCATTTATTATACCTTTGGAGGTGTAGTTCATAGAGTGATAAAAGATGTCCATATGGGTGGTCAAATCTATTCCATGCATTGGGCATCTTTTCAGCAATCTCTTATATCTCTCCCATGCATTATAGAGACTTTCATCCTCTCCTTGTTTAAACACTGTGATTTCCCTCTCCTTTACGAGGTGAGGACGGGAGGGAAGTATGCCTTATGTAAGCCCTCCACTAACTCTTCCCAACTATTCCACGCTGATCATAGGCGTTGATTCAAACCAATTGGCTGCGCGTCTCTCGGTAAAGGGAAAAGTTACGACTTGATCACACGAGTCTGACACCCCATTAGTTCGACCGATTGGCGAATCCAAACTAGATCTGGGATGCTCTTTTAATTCTTTTTATTTACCTTTTTATTAAATTTTCTATTTCAAAAATGTCGCGACCCGAATCCTCAGCTTGACCCGAATGGCGAATCCGAACCGGAGCCCGGTTTACTCCAACCATTTTCATTTATCTTATCAAAACATTTATTTATGTCATTTCCTTTTAGAATTTTCAATTACGCGGAAGCATTTTCAAATGGTAAGCCCATAAACATTTACTCTTATACAATTCGTTAAAAAATGGCGTATCTTGCCTTTACAAAATGATACACAAAACAATAGTTCAGAGTACATGTTCAAAAGAAATGATATATACAAATATTGGGTATATACTTGCTCTGTTGCAACTTTCTCTATATTTACACTTCTTGATCTTGCCTTCTTTCTTGTTTACTTGAAACCTGTGCATAGATAAAAACTATACGTTAAGCATTTTCATGTTTAATGGTTCTATACAATTCTATTCAAATTTTCAGTTTAATATGACATGTATTTATCATAAAACCATGCCTTTTATATCAAACTATACTCATGCTTATTCATTTTCACATGCTTTCACTTTACAAATCATTAATCATGTCAAAATATGCAATTACATATGCAAAAAATCATTTAACTCAAATCATGAGATTCAAATATATACTCTTAAGGACGTATTTAGTTTACAAATATCATTTTCATTTATCAAAGTTTGTCATCTCACTTTGCCTATACAATTCACTTTCATGACGGATTCCGTTTGGTGAATCCCTTCCTTTTTATCATTCGGTAATGTGCTTACACATTTAACAATTTCGGTCTCCCATCATGTTGATGCCGATTGGTGCACCCCGACATGTGGTATTTAAATGCCATACGCCATCATGACGATGTCGGTTGTGCATCCGGCCAAGTGGGACATTGGACAATTTCGGGTTGCCTTCATAGCCGGTCCCGGTTATTGAATCCGCCGTATTTGGTCGTTCAGTATATCGATTCAATTCAAGATGTTAAGAATTGACCAATTCGTTTACAATTCGATTAATCACTCACATGCAATTAATTGTCAAACATTTCAATTATCACATTTTCAAATCCATATGCACTTTCATAATGTCATTTCAAAGATATACCCATTTCATATAATCATTTCAGATTTATTTGGTATACTACCAAAACACTTGAAATAAGGATAAGAATTCGGTGAAACAATAAAAGTTATCGCTCTCGTTTCCTTCCCTTCGATCTCAATCCTAGGTTAGGTGATCCTCACTCGTCCCTAATCAATAACAATTATGCCACTCTTAGTGGATAAACAATTATTAAACATTTTTAGTGAATAACAAATTTTATCTTCGTTAACGGTTTTGGGTTAAGACACTAAGTCTGCCGAAAGACGAAGCTTCGCCTCGGCGGTGAGGTATGGTACGCTTTTCATTTAGTTTTATCCTTATTTGGACCCCCATTAATCATTTATTAGGGTCCTTAAACTATTGGTGTACGAATACGAGGTGTTTGGAAACAAAAATCCGAAATTTGTTCTGCGTGGTATACTTAAAATACCTAGAATTTTATAATAATTTTATTATATTAGAACATAAATTGAGTCAACTTAGGTTTTACCGGGAAAATTGATAAATTGTTAAATAGTGAAAAGTGAAATGAAAATGAGAGCATACGATTAAGTATTATATATGCTAAAATGAAATTGATGGAACCGAAATAAGCCAAGTGAAAAAGACAGAATTTGAAATTGTAAAATGAGGACCTAGGGTCAAATGTAGCTTAAATGCTAAGGCCGTTAAATGGTAAATGAAAGTGAAATGAAGACCAAAAAGGGGAAAAATGAGAAATGGGATTTATTGATGTGCTAAACATGGCCTTAGGAGAGATGAGTGACTTAAGACCACATTTGGTCTTAGAAACCTCTCACAAGTGCCAAAAACGTTTTGGAGACAAGAGAGACTAAGAAGAGCTAGGGTTTTGGGAAAATAATTGGAGATTGGTGCGAATCCCTCCATGTTTATGCAAGATCTCGCAAGGAGGAAGAAGAAGGAAGCTAGGGCTTCAAGTGCAAAGTGATTTCAAGGTATTACACAAACCCTAGATTTCTTTAAATGATGTTTGGGTTAGAAAAACCCTAATCCATCCATGGGTTTTACTCATGGGTGGTTTAGAATGGTATTTGAATGTCTTTGGGAGTGATTCCCATGTTTTGTTTTGAGTTTTGAGGATTTTTTGTGAAAAATCGCAAAAATGAGCAAAGAAAAAGCGGGTAATTCACAGTTTCTGCCGCGTGAGAAGGGCACCCTCACATGGGGTATGAGTC
Organism: Tetrastigma voinierianum; assembly: GCA_016808115.1. Lineage (NCBI taxonomy): Eukaryota > Viridiplantae > Streptophyta > Magnoliopsida > Vitales > Vitaceae > Tetrastigma > Tetrastigma voinierianum. The sequence continues at coordinate 3,661,511 of JAEQBH010000911.1, read as the reverse complement.
CTTCACCGCAGCGAAGGGTTGCCTCGCCGTGGCGAGGCTGAAGGGAAAAAAAGGCCACCCCACGAGTTCGCTGTGGCGTGGCCACCTTCTGCGCGGCGAGCGCTCACATAAAGCGTGCGAGTGCTCTTGCCAGCGACATAGACATTGTTCATCATGATCAAATTTCGGATTTTTGTTTCCAAAAGTCTCGTATTCAGACCTCGATAGTTTAAGGACCCTAATAAATGATTAATGGGGGTTCAAATAAGGATAAAACTAAATGAAAAACATATCGTACCTCGTCACATGAAGCCTTTCGCCTCAGCAAGTTAAATGCCGAGGCGAGCTTAGTGTCTTAACTGGGTCGTTAGCAAAAAAGTGTCGACAATCAATAAAAGTGTATAATAATTGTTTATCCACTAAGAGTGGGATGATTGTTATTGACTAGGGATGGGTGAGGATCACCTTACCTAGGACCGAGATCGAAGGGAAGGAAATGTAGATAAGCTTAGGTTGTTCAGCGACTCATCATTATTTCAAGTGTTTTGGTAGTGTACCAAATAAATCTGAAATGATTATATGAATGAGTATATCTTTGAAATGATATTACGAAAGTGCATATGGATTTGAAAATGTGATAATTGAAATGATTGACAATTAATTACATGTGAAAGATTAATCGAATTGTAAACGAATTGGTCAATTCTTGACATCTTGAATTGGTCGGTATCACAGAATGAGCGACTGTGGGATGCCCAATCGGCATCGTCGTGAAGGCACCGGGGTGTCGATGTCCCCTTGGCCAGATTGCACCCGATACGGCGTCGTCATGATGGCTTATGGCATTGAAGAAATGTTCCCACTTGGAGGGATGCACCAATTGGCATCCGTCATGATGGTGTATGGCATTTAAAGGATCACATGGCGGGGTGCACCAATCGACATCCGTCATGATGCGAGACCGACATTGTAAAATGTGTAAGCACATTACCGAATGATAAAAAGGACAGGATTCACCAAACAGGATCCGTCATGAATGTGAAATGCATAGACAAAGTGAAATAACGAACTTGATGAGTGTAAATGGGATTTGTAAACTAAACACATCTTTAAGAGTGTACGTTTGAATCCCAGGAATTGAATTAATGGTATGATTTGTTGCATGTGAAAATGCATATATTTTATATGATCAATGATTTGTAAAGTTAAAGCATGCGAAATGAATAAGCATGAGTATAGTTTGATATAAAAGGCATGATTTTATGATAAATGCATGTCAAGTTAAATTGGAAAATTGGAATAGAACTATATAGAACCACTAAGCATGAAAATGCTTAGCGTGTAGTTTTTATCTATGTGTAGGTTTCGAGTAAACGGAAAGAAGGCTAAGAGCAAGAAGCGCAGAGTCATAGAGAAAGTTAAGGCGTATAAGTGTATACCCCGCCATATGCATATCATCTCTTTTGAACACATGTTACTTGTGAACCAAAGGGTTAAACTCTAAAAATGTGTTTTGTATATCATTTGTAAAGAGCATGACTACCATTTGTAACCAAATTGTATAAGAGTAAATGTTTATGGGCCTACCATTTGAAAATGCTTAGCGTAATAAGAACTCTAAAATGAAATAGCGTAAATAGCGTTTTAATAAGATAAATACAAAAGGTCGAGATGAGGCTCGATTAGGATCCACCATTTGGGTGGTAGGGATTCAAGTCGCGACATTTTTTGAAAATTTTTTTTAATACAACGGTAAATAAAAATAATTAACCAAGCATCCCCGAGTTTCGGTTCGGATTCGCCAATTAGTTAAGCGGGCTTAAGGTGTCCTTCATAGACGATAAGATTCTGCCCGCGGTGTAGCAATGCTACCGCGTGGCGCAATCACCGATGCGTGGCTTTCGGTATTGCTCGAGGGGTGCCATTTTGGCACCCCGGCCTCGCCCCGACGAGGGCACCCCGGCCTCGCCCCGACGAGGGCAACCCAAGTTGCGGCGTAGGGCTACGCCGCGGCGTGGGTTCTCTAAGCTGCGGCATAGGAACCCGAAAATGCCAAATTTTCCAATTTCTACTTTTTGCGTTTTTCTCCAAAAATCACCCCAAAATCCAAGTGAAACTCTAGAAATCACTCCCAAAGACATTCTAATATCCTCCTAAACACACCATGAGCAAAACCCATGGATGAATTAGGGTTTTTCTAACCCCAAACATCATTTAAAGAAATCTAGGGTTTGGTTCTTACCTCAAATCCCCTTGCACTTGAAGCCTCAGCCTTTTTCCTTCTTCCTTCTTGAAAGATCTTGAACAAACATGGAGAGATTCACACAAATCTCCAACTATTTCCAAAACCCTAGCCTTTTCTCCTCTCCCTCTCTCTCAAATACGGTTTTGCTCAAATGAGCATTCTAAGACCACATTTGGTCTTATTCCTCCTATTAAGTGTAAGGCCATGTTTGGCTTACACACAAATTCCATTTCTCATTTTTCTCCTTTTTGGTCTTAATTTCACTTTCATTTTTCATTTAATTCACTTTAGCATTTAAGCTTAACATTTGACCCTTAGGTCTACATTTTACAAATTTCTAAATTTGCCCTTTTTCACTTGGGTTTATTTCCGGGTTCAATCAATTTCTCCTTTTAGCATATAATATTTAATCATATGCTCACATATTCATTTCACTTTTCACAATTTAACAATTTATTAGTTTTTTCCGAAAAAAAACCCAAGTTTGGCTCAATTCATACCCGGAATATATAATAAAATTATTATAAAAATTCTAGGTTATTTTTGGGGCGTTACATGAGGTCTCACCCCATTTAGCTTTATTGTGTTTTCCATCTGCAAAAATCTTCCCATATGCTCATTGGGCTCTTCACTAGGATGTCCAGTGTATTGATGATGTTGCACCATTATGATCAAAGCTGGCTTTAGCTCAAAATTGTTGGCCTCTATAGCAAGTTGTCTCACAGCAGAGTATTCATCTTGAATAAATGGCCACCAAAAATCCTCCATAGTCATTTATCTCTGAGGTCTCTCTGCTACTGTTTCTTCTGGAATAGGTTGTTGTATCTCTTTCTACTCTGCCATAGTTGTTGATTCAGCACTTTTTACTTTTCTCAGTTTCGGTGTTCTTTCAGTGCTGTGTCAAAGACGGTTCGCCCACAGTTTCTATGCATGTAAGATCTTCCTGAAATAGAAACACACTAAGATCAAATGAAATCTGTGGAAAACAACTATATCAATTTTAGCTCATAAAAGATTTTCAGTAGCTTTCTCAACTACTGCAGTTAAAACTATTTTTGTAATTTTCTGAAATTTTTGATACAATAGAGAAAAATGTCCAAATTAGCAATTCTCTCTTTGGTTGAAATATTGATATTTAAATTCTCCTTTCAATATAATGAGATCAGTGTGTGTGTGTGCTAAACTTTAGGCGCTGCCTCCAAAGACTATTTAGTCCCCGGAAACGACACCATAAACTTGTTATTATGACCAAAATATGTGATCAACCAAATCTTCCACACAACTGCCAAAGACTATTCAGTCCCTGGCAACGGCGCCATAAACTTGTTTGATTGAAGGTATAAAATATGTTGTCTGCCTTGTATGAGAAGGCATCATTTAAAAATTTGTTTTGGTCTATATACTGTAAGTGCACAGATCATACAGGTAATAAAAGTGGATTTTAGTCCAGATATCATTCTCACGAGGATTGATGAGAAATCTAAAGATCAATTACCCCATCTACTAAAGATCCTTACTATTTGAACTCCAAAGTTTAAAAGTGGTTTGTTTAAACTAAGAGAAAGTAAGACTAATTAAAATTCTATAACTATAGATAAAGAATTTACAATATTTGGATTGGAAAGATCATTGGCTAAGTACAGAAAAATAGATCAATGTACAATTTTCAATTTCTGCATAATTTTATAACATAGTTCAGCAATTAATTTGAAATCTAAATATGTCAAAGATGCAAGGTAGTATAGCTTGGATTCCTCATACATTTCACTAATTAGAGATCCATGTTCCTTCTAGATACATGAGTCTAATCAGTTACTTGTAGATTATAATCATCTTTCTAAGATCTGGGTATTTTTCCTCTCCAGTACTTCACACCCAATTCTTAGGACTGAAGAATTTTTACCCCCATAGATAGGATTGTTGGGTCACGGGCAGAATATCCAATCTGATTGGAACATAAACACCAGTGAATTTAAGGTACATCCTTAACCCACCAAAGGGATCACATGCGTTTCATAAGCGAAGGAAGATCATGAAATACCTCTTGTGGAAGTCGATTCATTAAGCCTTCAAAGTGCAACTCTTGGTTTATTCGGATCTTCAAAGGTCTTGCATTTACGGCGACCACCCTGCAAGTATCCACACCGAACAAATAATGGGCGATCTTGTTGAATCTTTAGTTCGGGTTCGATGTACCAAAGAAAAGCAATTAGAGTCTCTCTGTTTTGGTTGTTCTTAGAGTAAAAGACGACCACAACCAAAATATATATGTCTCACATATATATATATATATATATATATATATATATATATATATATATATATATATATATATATATATAAGTCTGCTAGGGTTTTTTTAGTAGAAAAAGCGAATTTTATTATTATATATTTAAAACTCTTTTAAATAACAACAATTTAAATTCAAATCCTTATCGGATAAGAGCAATTTATATTATTATATATTTAAACTCTTTTAAATAATAACAATTTAAATTCAAATCCTTATCGGATAAGAAACGAATTTATTTATATTGTATATATTTAAAACTCTTTTAAGCCAATAACAATTTTAAATTCAAATCCTTATCAGATAAGGAAACGGAATTTATATTATATTATATATTTAAAACTCTTTAAATAATAACAATTTTAAATTCAAATCCTTATCGAGATAAGGAAAGCAGTTTATATTATTATATATTTAAAACTCTTTTTAAAAAACCCTTCACAGTTATTCCTTATCCAATAAGAAAATATAACAAATTAATTATTTGTTATAATTTAAATCACAATTTAAACTTTCTCAAAATTAAATTGAATTTAAATAACAACTAATTGTTATTTGTAATTTAAAATAATCTAAATCATTTAAATTACTACGATGAAAAACCATAGTTATTATTAGTTCTTATTAATGGAGCCCTATAGGTTCAATTAACATTGTGAGTAGGCCTAAATCACATTTGATCCTACAAGTCATAGAGTGGCCTCTAAACGAAACATTATGACTACCCGAGTTAAATGAAAGTTCATGATCAGGAGACAACCTTAATGGCTAATGACATAATCCTTTTGATAAATGATATCATGATAGAATATGGCATGGACAAAGTCAACCTTATATCGTTCTATCTTTGATTACTCGAAACCCAATTAGACGGACTAAACAAATGACATTGATCTCCATCAATTCATTTAAGCACGACCATGCATTTCTCGGTCTGATTGTCGAGGGGACCGGCGATATCTATAGCATAATAAGAGGATAAATTAAAATGTAATAAACAAGTATCTCATTACATAATTCTTATTATATTCAAGTATAACAACTATAGTCGTAATTAAAGGCCAACGTTTGATTATATCAAAAACCTGATATTCCTTATATTTAGAGAACTAGATCTCGAGTTAAAGATTTAATGACACAACTATTAGAGATTAACCTTGGCTTTGATCCATGTATCAATCTCAAGGCCCAAGTGCATCGATATTTGTTCTCAACAGTGAATATCAAATTTGATTTGTATCTCATACACATATTCATCCCATAAATATCAATCGAACTTTATACTAATCTTAATTCATGTTATTCCCATAACAATAACGATTAGAGCACATTTAGAATAAATTAATAATATTATTCAAGGACATTATATATAATAAAGCAGCACAAATCATGTAATAATTCTACTTAAATAGTGAAAATACCATGTCCATACAATAGGCCTAGAGCACTATTCACTAACAATCTCCCACTTCTGCGATAGGCCCGTTCATCAATGTATCTAATACCTATGAACCTAGCATGTGATCATGCTTTAGCGTATTAGAGAAACTTAGTCAATGGATCAACAACATTATCATCTGTTGGAACTGCACATCTGCGTCATCTCTCTCAATGATTTCTCGAATGAGATAAATAAAGCCCTAAGAATGTGTTTGGATGGGTTGATGTGATCTAGGTTCCTTTGTATGTTAGCACCATTATTGTCACAATAAGAAAGCATGGCAGAGGTTTGTAATGCTAGGAACCTTCAAGATCGATGTGAACTGTGATCTCAAAGCGCTTCCTTTCTTTGCGAGATCTTATATGTCGCCGGCAGTTGTAGAGACTAACGGTGCTTTGCTTTGAACTTCCCGGCTAACTGCTACCATTTAAACAAACTTGCATATCCCGACTCACGATCGGAAATCGTAACATTCGGTTGGAAGCTTGCATCTGTATGACAATTTACAACCGGATCATCTTCGATCAGCCATACCTGAGAACATATCTTTAGACCTTCGGATATAGAATGTTCTTGGCTTAGAATTTCATTGACTCCTCATAGGGATCGGCGTATCTTACTCGCTATCTTAAAGCATAGATACATACAGTCTGGATTCATACATGATAAATCCACCTTCTTTGGAGCATAAGGAATCTTACTCATCAGCTCTCGCTCATCTTTAGTGTTAGGACAGAGATTTGCTAAGGAGCCACCATGAGACATGGGCAAATGTATCCTCTCTTGGAATCTTGCATCTTTGAGCGGATTTCGATTACTTTGTCTATGTGGCACTTTGACTTAGACGATCGGCCTCTTAGATCTATCTCTATAGATCTTTATCCTAGGATATAAAGCGACCGCCTAAGTCTTTCATTGAGAAACACTTCCACAACAAGACTTGACGTGCAAGGTAGGGATATCATTCCCGATAGGTAAAATGTCATCGACATATGAATACCAAAAAATACAATTAGCTCCCACTAATTTTCTTATAAACACAAGGCTCATCAACCATTTTTGACAAATCGAGCCCTTTGGTGATTCGCCAAGCGAAGATTCCAACTCAAGAAGGAGGCTGCTTCCAAACCATGACTGGATCTTTGAAGCTTGCATACTTGCAGAATTCTTAGGTTATGCAAAAACCCTCGGTTGTGTGTACATCTGAAATAAGTTTCATTAAACGATTTAACATCCATTTGCAAATCTCACCAATCATGATGTCACGGCTGATGGCAATAAAATTACGATAGACTTAACATAGCTACGGGTGAAAAAGTTTCATCATAGTCACCGCCTATAAGGTTTGTTTGAAACTGGCACACACGACTAGCCTTGCTGTAAGTATGCACTTTGCCATCCATGTCAGTTTTTCTTTTAAGAAACCCATTTGCACCCGATGGTCTTTGTACGCTAAAGTGGGTCGATCAAGGTCCGCCTGATTATCATACATGGATTAATTTGTAGAGACTTCATGGCCTCCTAACCCATTTCAGTGCGGATCCAACATAGCCTCTTGATAGGTAATTGGTTCATTTTGATCCTTTGCAATACATCATGAGGGTTATCGATCATAAGAAATCCCATGTCTCTGAACTCATGACGTATCTATCGGATCTACGTAAATTTTGTGCTATAGGAGGTGTGTCAACAATAGTTTGTTGATTATGAGTATTCACAGACGGAGTTCAATGTTATCTTGTGGTTCTCGAACTTCACCGAGTTGTACCTTACTCAGCTAGTTCCTTTAGAAATAAATTCCCTTTCTAGAAAAGACACCATTCAGAAACTGACAAACTTTTTGTTCTCTATGGGATTGTAAGTAGTATCCCTTAGTCTCTTTAGGATGCCACAGACACTTATCAGACTTGGGTCGACATTTGAAACTTGGCGTTTTACATAAGCCTCACAACCCCGAATCTTAAGAAAAGACAAAAGCCCGGGCCTTTTACCCAGTCCATCTCATATGGTGTCCTTTTAAATAAGCTTTGGATGGAGCTCGATTTAGTGTGAGACGCGGATTGTTTCAAGTGCATAACCCCAAAGGTAAATGGAAGATATATTATAGACTCATCATAGATAGAAGACCATATCTTATAAAGTTCGATTTCTCTCTCGAGACTACACCATTCCATTGTAATTGTTCGGGGGATTAATTGTGAAATGATTCCACGAGTTCTAAGATGGTCATCAAGTTCTTGGCTCAATATTACTTCACCTGATCAGATCGAAGTGCCTTGATTGTCTTACCAAGTTGGTTTGTACTTCATTTTAAAAGATTTGAACATTTCAAATGATTCGATTTATGTCATCCAGTAGACATAACCGTATCTGCTTGATCATCGATGAAATGTAATGAAATTACTTTATGGCACTCCTGCAGCATACGAACTTAATGGTCCACATACATCTGTATGTATGAGATCTAATAATTCATTGGCCCTTTCGCATGTCGATCAAAGGATCCTTTAATCATCTTACCCGATAGACAAGATTCACATGTATCATATGATTCAAAATCAGAGTAGATTCAAAGAATCGACTTGATGGAGTTTTGAGGTCCTTTCTATTTATATGGCCAAGGTGACAATGCCAAAGATAGGTTCATTTAAATCAATGGACTTGAATTTCTTAGCGTTATGTTATAGACATGATTGTTGGATTTTTAGAGTTCATAACATAAAGACCATCACGTAAATGACATTTTCATAGAACATGTCTTTATGAAAAATGGAGCAATTATTATTCTTAATAATAAAGAAAAACCATCATTATCGAGCAAAAACTGAAATAATATTCCTACATGTTGGCAGGAACATAATATGGTGTCCAAAACTAACAAAAGCCCCTTTGAGGCAAAGTAAGTTCATAACTTCCTACGACGAAAGCGGCTGACTTTGCTCCATTGCCTACTGTGAATCGCTTCAGCCCTTCTTGATTTGTCTAGTCGCTTTGGGCCCCTACACATTTGTATAAATGTAGAGATCCACATCCGGTAACTATTCCCGGGAACTAGAAGGAGAAAAATTAATGCATAACATAAATACCCGAAGAACTAGTCTCACCAAATTTCTTCTTCTTTAGATCCTCTAAATACAATTTTGTAATTTCTCTTCCAATGACCAGTTCATTGCAAAAAGAAACAAACACCCTCCTTTCGGCTGAGCCTGGGTCTGTGCTTGGAATAGCTGATAATCGGACTTCCTTGCTCTCGCCTCTGCCCTCATCTCTCGTTTGAAAGCCCTTTTCCTTGAACCACATCGAACATGGCCAGTTTCGATTTAATACTGGCCAATGCGCTTTAAGCATCAGATAAAATGTAGATAGATTTTGTCCATTTCATTCATGTTATAGTTCATGACAACCGCCATAATGTGAAGCCAATCTGATCAAACTGGGCCGGTTAACTCTCGCTCAATGGAAATCCAAGCCTATCAAGGTGCTCAACATACTTCATTTGTGAACATGAGCACTAACTCACACCCTCAGCTCATCTTGCAAGAATGCAGGCTTAGTCTCCATACCTTTCATTTTTGCTTGTTGCTGAACATTTCCTTAAGATTGGAAGATCATATCATAAGCTCCATATTTCCGCATCCTTCTCAGTTCTAGAACTCATGGTAGCTAGCATCAAGCATGCAACATCAATAGAGTCATTATAGATTTGTCTCTCTCCTATACATTCTTTCAAAATTTTAGGAACATTTTCACCGTTCTTCAGTGGAGAGGGTCTGTATCCAGACATAAAGCTTCCTTTCAGTTTTTGAGAACAATTCTCAAATTTCAAACTACCAAGGGAAGTTACCATGAAGTTTGCATATCCTTCTCAAGGATCATCGCAGTTGACATAGTAGAATTTGTTATTGAGTATAGTTGTTAGCCATCTACAATGGAATGCAAAGTTTCGACAAGTATTTGATTAAAAGATTCTACTAAATTAACAAACTCAAGAATAATCATATTAATCTAGTGAGCTAAGATTCATATTTTACTCAACTTTAAGTCACTTTATATGACACTTAAAATTTAAGTTATTTGTAGGTAACTCTTACCAATTACATCTCATGTAACTTTAGATATTTATGGGATTTTTGACATCATATGTCCCTTAAGATGTTTAAATCCCATCTAATGCCATTAAAGCCTAAAACCGCTTGATAACCTAATAAAGTTAAAACCATTTTTAAACATATGGGTAGCACCATTACTCATCTTGTCTCACTAATGTAAACTCTAATGTACTTCTACTTTGCAGAACTCCACATTAGTGATAAAAGGTTTGACAAGTGTTTAAATATGGATGGCATAAGTTAACTTTAAATTTTATGTGAGGGATCTTGATTGATTTTAATTTTCAATTAATAGATCTCTATCATATGATTCTAAAGAGATCACATACTATGTAACATCATACATAGTATCTCATACATGCATATAATAAACGTGTCACAAGATGGCTCTTAATCTAGATTTCGACCTATAAGCCAATATGAAGATCAAATTTCACCCCAGTAGTAATAGCTAAGGTACCCATGATGTCGATTTGACCACCAATCCTGCGTGATAGACAATTTGGGGCTCCTCCATCATCATGGTCGATTACACGATCAAATGGCTTGCATATCTCTATTTTATTACAACAATTAAATAAATACTACTAATAGTAAAATAAAATTACAACAAAACAAAACGGCATGCAAGCCGTATTTAATAATTACAACCCTTGTAAAACAATAATAATAACTCGCCAACTGGCTTGCTCAAAAGGCCATACTGCGGCACTATGTAAGCAACATAAATACTTAAAATATATCATATTATCATATAGCATAAAATTTGCATTAAAAAGAAATAAATTATAATAGGTATGTGTTTAAAACCAATTAAATTCATAAGGCGCTATTTAGAATATATAGCTGCCTGCTTAACTAAGAATGACGGTCGTAGGGGGCTCATGGCTCTGGGGGCGCCCCAGAAAATTTATTATTTTTTTTCGTAAACATTAGAGTTTGCCTCAAAATTAAATTTTTATCGATCTCATCAATAAATTTTCAATGCCGAAGCCATCAAAATAACATTAAAATAGCATATTATGTAATCTCATTACACATAAGGCTTATTTTCGCACCACCATAAACAATCATTGATAAATCATAATTGATATATGAATCAGTCCATGTATTAATCTGATTAAGACAAAGCCATAATCATATAACATGCTATTAAACACTTTAATGGCAATATCCCATTCGGATTCTTAATCATATTAATGAATCCTTTTAGGTTTCGGATTCAATCAATTAATACCTTAACAGAACCTATTAACTATATCGTTCGCACAAACCATAATATCAAGATATATCTAAAATCCAAATCGCTTTAATCATATACATCAAGCACATATGATCAAACATGGCATTATCGATTTTTATGAAAACACAAGTGGCTCCTGATACCACCGCTGGTTACGGAAGAAAACTAACTGACGAACATAAACGCAAATGAATTTAAAATTTTTATCCCTTAACCTACTCAAGGATCACATGCTTCATAAAAACCGAAGGAAGGGGTAACCAAACTTACCTCTTGTAGATCGATTCATGGGTTTCTTCAAAGTCTCAAGGCCTTGGTTTATCTTGACCTTCAAAGGTCCCGCTTTCCGAAGTTTACCCACCCTCTACAAGTATCCACACACTAACAAATAATGAACGATCTTGTTGAATGCTGGGGCCAGTTCGCCTTCTCAAAACGAATTGTTGTATCTTCCGCTTGGCTGCTCTTGTGAGTAAAAGACGACTCACAACCAAAATATATATGTCTCACATATATATATATATATATATATATATATATATATATATATATATATATATATATATATATATATATATATATATATATACTCATAGGTTTTAGTGAAAATGAATTTATATTATATATTTAAAACTTTAAATAATAAATAATTTAAATTCAAATCCTTATCACGATAAGGAAACGAATTTATATTATTATATATTTAAAACTCTTTTTAAAAAACCCTTTGCAGATTATTTCCTTATCCAGTAAGAAAATATAACAAATTAATTTATTTGTTATAATTTAAATCATGAATCTTAAACTTTCTCAAAATTAATTCAAATTTAAATAACTAATTGTTATTTGTAATTTAAAATAATCTCATCATTTTTAAATTACATGCATAAAGGAAAAACTATAACTCAAGTATTATTCGTTCTAATACATCTTATAGCAGGTCAATTAACATTTAGAGTAGGCCTAAATCACATTTTGATCCTACAAGTCATAAGTACTTCAGCAAAACATTATGACTACCCAAGTTAAATGAAAAGCTCATGATCCGAGACAACTTTAATATACCTAATGACATAACTTTTCGTCTCATGATATCTTGATAGAATATAAGGCATGGACAGTCAACTTATATCGTTTATCTTTGATTACTCAAACCTGAATTAGACCGATTAAATGTAAAATGGATATTGATCTCTATCAATTCATTTGAGCACTGCCATGCATTTCTCGCCCCAATTGTCGCAGGGGACTCCAAAGATATCTCCTATAATAAGAGGGACAAATCGAGACCACTCATATCTCATAACATAATTCTGGCTTATGTTCAAGTATAACCTTTTATAGTCATCCGATTAAAGACAACGCTTGATTGGCATCAAACACAATATCTTAGTGTTGAGAACTATAGCAATCTCAAAGTCAAAAGATTTAATGATCGCAACTATTAGAGATTAACTTATGACTTTGATCCATGTACAATCTCAAGACTGTCCCGGTCCAATATTTGTTCTCAATAAATAGATATAAATTGATTTGTATTCACACATATTCATCCCATGAATATTTCAATCACACAAATCTTTATAATTAATCTTAATCTATCATATTCTTACAATAATAACCGATTAGGATGAATAATTAATAATATTATTCAAGGACATTATATATAATAAACATGCAAATCATCATAATAATAAATTCTCATAAATAGTCAAAATACAATGTCCATACAATAAGCCAGAGCACTACACATTAACAATCTCCCACTGCGCTTAGCCATTATCAATGTATCTAATACCTATGAACCTAGCATGACGATCATGCTTTGCTTGTGGTAGAGGCTTAGTCAATGGATCAGCAACATTCAAATCAAACAGTAATGAAAAATAAAATTTTACAATAAACCCAGCTCGAAACTTCCCACCATATCACTGCTCAATTCAAAGAAAAACTAACTAAAAAGCTCAACTAAAACTAAATTGACGGAAAAGAAATAAAAGAAAATAATAATAATAATAATAATAATAATAATAATATACAAAGGAGTCTCTTGCTACCTAGAAGTTCCAAGTTCGGCGAAAGCTGGGCATAGTGCCCTAGGTGCTTCTATTTATAGATTTTCAATTGATGGCCACACTTTGAGGTTGAAATTGTGGATCCCTAAAAACTGGCCCAAGTGGCATCTTTGTCGCGACATAAAAATTATGTCGCGACATTGTTTTGTTTGTCCTCCAGCTTTTTTGTCGTGGCTTGCAGTGTTATGTCACGACATTCTTTTGTGCCTTTTTCTGGAATTATGTCGCATCATAGTTTGAAAATGTCGCGACAAAGTTCTGCTGAATTTGTCTTGTAATTGTCATGACATGAGTGTCTTGTGTTGCAACATTTCTTTGGTGTCTTATAGCTTGAATACTCTAATGGTATGTCATGACATAAAAGCTTTGTTGTGACAAAGTTTCTTTCTTGCTGCTCTTGATTGTGTCGTGATAGAGTTTCTCCTCCTTCAGCTTGTTTTATGTCGCGACATAATTTTGAAATGTCGCGACATAAATTAACTCTTTTTCTTAGACTATGTCGTGACAATCTTCTGTTCTCTTCTAGGAGCTTCTCTTCAAGTTATGTCGCGACATAATTCTTCTTTGTCTTGACATTCTTTCTGGAGTTCTCATCAACCCTTGTCACAACAATAAAATTCTATGTCGCAACAATGTTCCCTCAACATTTTGTTGTGGTTATCGTGGCATATAAATTCTCTGTCGCGACATAGCCTTCTTTCCTTGCTATGATACCTTCTGAACTTTATGTCGTGACATATTTTGAAAATGTCACGACATATTTTCTGCATTGATCTTGTCAATTGCTGAAAATTGTTTGTCGCAACATAAAAAACCTTTGTCGCAACCAACTTGTCTTGACTAGTTTCATTACTCTGCCATTTTCTATCGCGACATAGTTTTGTTTTGTCTCGGCATTCTTTCTTCTCTCTTCAGTTTTTTATGTCACGACATATGTTTGATTGTCGTGACACTTCTCTACTACCATTTTCTTGGATAAATGTCGTGGCAGAACAAAGGATTATCTCGATATTCTTCCTCAAGGACTTCTTAGACAATGTCGCGACATAAAGATCCATTGTCGCAACAAAGTTTTGTCTTTTGATTTCCATTATGTTGCAACATTCATTTCTTTGTTGCAACATTTATCATTTAATCCCACTCATATTATGTCACGACAAAGTTGTGAAATGTTACGATAATCTTTACTTCCAACTTGAGCTCATCTTATCTTTGTTGCGACATATCATTCCTTGTTACGACATAGCCCTACTAGTTACCTTGAAATTATCTCGCGACATTTATGCCTTAGCCAATTTTTCTCTCATTTTCTTATTGGATTTGCTTATTTTGCATTCAAAACCTGCAAAACACAAATTTGGTGAATATTCCATAATTCAACATTAAAATGAATCATAAACTTTTAAAAATATGCTATAAAAATGGACTAAAAATCGATGAGTTTAGGACTCATCACCTTGCTACGCACACAGATGGATTAAGTGTTATATTTGTTTTTATTCATTATTTATATGATTTCTTCTCGACTTGCTCTATTTATGTGTTTTAATCACATGGTGATGTTTGGCCAGCATTGGAATGTATTTGCTGGGAGTTTGAGATCGAGAGATGATGACTCTCAAGGATATGAATATAGCAATACTTGGTCAATCGGCAAATAGAGATATCCTTGTTCCAAGTGTGGCAATTCGGATTTAAACATTTAGGCATTTCGAAGTTCAAGGTTGAAGTAGAAATGCAATACACCCTACTGGCGAGATAGGCCAGTATATCTCCAGAGAGAATATCTAGTAGGCACGATCAACCCGTCAGCAGGAATTAATTGATATATTTAATGAATAATCCATCGGGTATGGTGGGTGAAGGAAAAACCCTAATTTATTCACATTGATTTAGTGGACAATTTAGGAGTAGTTTTTTTTTCTTTATAGTAATTAGAATTCACTAGACTTTTAGATCTAGATAATATTTAAATCGTAAAGTCAGTACTCAACGCACTTCTCCTTGTGGGATAACACTTAACTAGCCTCTATACTACGTAAACTCGATGCGTATACTTACGCGTACAGGCCCATGTTTTTAAATTTATTTACACCAATTTTACACACCTACCCCGAGCCCGCCACTGGTCAATCAAGCTAGATGATGCATTGTGGGCTTATAGAATTGCTTATAAATCTCCTATTGGAATGTCCCCATACAGGTTAGTATTTGGAAAACCTTGCCCCCTCCCCCTTGAGTTTGAATATAAAGCTATGAGGGCAATAAAGAAACTGAACTGTGATTTCAATGTTGCTAAAGAGAAGAGACAACTCCAATTAAATGAACTGGAAGAGCTGAGAAATGAAGCTTATGATAATGCCAGAATCTACAAAGATAAGACTAAAAAGTGGCATGATCAGAAGATTATGAGGAAAGAGTTCATAGTAGGATAACTAGTCCTACTATACAATTCCAGGTTAAAACTTTTTCTAGGAAAACTCAAGTTAAGGTGGAGTGGTCCATACACAGTAGTTGCAGTTACCCATTTTGGAGTAGTAGCACTAAAAACCAATTATGGAGATGAGTTTAAAGTGAATAGTCAGAGGTTGAAACATTATCTTGGAGGAAGGCCAAATGAAGAACAGTCCCAGATTTGAAGAAATGAAAAGAATTGCTGAAAAAAGAAAACATTGGAGCAAAGTCTAGCTAAAGACATAAACTAAGCAGCTACTTGGGAGGCAACCCAAGCAACTCTTGATTTTTACTTTTCAGGGTGATTTTGTCTAATTAAGTGTGTTTTGAATAGTTTATTAGGTAGAGTAGTTTTATTAGAATTTATTTGTAACCTATGTAGTTAAATTTTGTAAATTTCAGGATAATGAAGTTATTAGGAGATGCAAAAGTCATTTTTGAAGCACTTCCAACCAAATTGAGTTATGTAGAGTTGACTACAAAGGGGAGTCTACTTCTATTACTTATTCTTTGAAAATGATGCATATACTAAGTTTGGGGGAGTGTAATTTATCTGAGTTAGACATTGCATAGTAGCTTCATTGTTTCTTTGTTGCATAGTTGTGTGATAATCTCTGTCATACAATGAAAATATGTTGAGTTGACTGAATTGAAAATTAGATTGTTATTGTTCGTTCTTGAATTGGGATTACTAAATATTATAGACTTATATTCACGAGCATGAACTAAATTTACAAAAATAAAATGGAGTAAACAAGTAAAAAAAAAATTTGAAAGAAGAAAACTCCTTCTCAATGTCGCGACATCGATAGCAATGTCGTGACACCGGTTCCAAAAATTTACCCAATTTCGCGACATTATTGCGACATTGTCCTAATGTCGTGACATCAAGATGATAATGTGGTGACATCACAGTTATAAAGAGTGACATCAAGATTAACATTCTAGCAATGTTGCGACATCAAAATTTGATGTTGCGGCATCGAAATTCCAATGTCGTGACATCAATCTAAGTCAATAAGAAAGCAACTCCAATGTCATGACATTAAAACTCCAATGTCGCAACATCAGGTCAATGTCGCAACATCACAACTCCAATGTCTCGATAATGAACTAAGTCACTTAGATCACAACTTCAATGTCGCGACATCACAGTTAGGGTAGCCTACCTATATAAGGATATACTTGATGGAGATTTTCAAATTCAAATCAAATCTCTCAAGCTTTCTAACCCTATCTTTCTGCAAATCTCCTTGCAACCAAGAAATGTTGAACCCTAACTCTCCAACCCTTGACAAAGCAAGATAGGAAACGGGTAGGCCAGTTCTAAGAGAGGGCGAGGAAGGAACCAAGAAACCGCTTCTCGAGGTAGTTCCCGAAGAAATAAAGGTTATGTGTGCGGAAGGTTGAGAGGCTGTGGCCTTCTACTCCAACAAGGGAGAAGAGGCTTTCAAGAAGCATCGCGCCAAGAAGGGATATGTGGAAAAGAGAGGCTTTAAATAACTCGTATAGCCATTTAAAGAGGAAGTGGAATGAAGAGGTTGGGAGATAGTGAGCCAACACATGGAACCAGGAAGAAGGGCGCTAGTCAAGGAGTTTTATGCTAACCTAGGCAAGAGAAAAAACCTAATGTGCTATGTTAGGGAGAAATGGATCCCTTTCGGGGAAATGGCCATTTCCCAAATCTTGGGGCTCAAACAAGTGGGGGAGTGTGTAGAGTATGAGCAACTCCAAAAGAACCTAAGCTTCGAAGATATCGCTTGAGAACTCACTAATGGTCTGGGGTAGTAGCAAAGGACCAAGACCATCCGCAACGCCTACATCGATAAGGGGGATCTTATTGAAACTAACAAGGTATGGTTCTATCTTTTTAATTCGATGTTCAAGCCTTCAAAGCACGTCTCAACTTTAAGACAGGATTGCGCATTACTACTATATGCACTGGTCAAAGTCTTTAAACTTAATGTGGGGAGAATTATCAAAAAGTCCATTCTGGATTATGCTAAGAACAATTTCTCAAGCAACATTGATCACCCTCTTGTGTATCAAGAGGGGAATACAAGTGGTAGAAGATAAAGAGAAGAGCCCGAAAGCCTCTCCTCTCACTCTCACTGGAGTCCTCAAAACTCCAACAGAGGGTGAAGAGGTAGAGAGAATTAGAAAAATAAGAAGAACAGAGGAACAACCTAGGGAAACAGTCCCTATAGTAGAGGTTAAGGGAGAATTTGGAAATAAAGAAAGGGGGGTTTTCAAGGAGCCATACTGTAAAGAACTGCTCTTCCCACCACCGCGAAGAGACAAAGAAATTCCACTCATCATTAACAAAACAGGTGCTGCAGAGTCGGGAGTCAAAGAGAGTAGTAGTTCTGAACTACTAGTTTTGATGAAGGAGATGAGAGAAGAAATGAGAAGAAGGATGAGCAAATTCTCTGTGGAAGAGTTTCGAGGTGGAGGGTGATTTAAATTCCAGCTATAAAACTAATAGAAGAGAAGAGAACTTAGCAGCACTCCTCCAACAAAGAGATGAGGAGTGGAAAGAAGAGTTAGAAAATAGGGATAGAGCATTAAGGGCAAAGCTAAGAAAGATGGAAAGGGCTTTTGTAACTAATTAGCTAAAGAGAGATAAAGAGTTGATTAAAATTATGGAGATAAGGGAAAAATAGATGGAAAAAAATATGCTCAAGAAGGCAGAAGCCTTTGGGTACGTATATAAAGAACACCGGAAGGAAATTAAAACTACTATCCAGAATAAGGATGAAGAATTAGAGTCCACCCTGAACTACAAGGAGAAATCAGAGAGCATTGACCCGGTGAACCAAAACATGATAAAGATGTATCAAGCCCAGGGTGAATTTGAAGGATCCTTGAATCCTATTGGGAAAAAGCAGAATGAGCTAATCATGCAACATATTCTAACACAAGAGTGGTATCTCTTCAATAAGGGAGAAATTAGTTCAACTAGTAAACCAAAATCCTCAATCCCTGAATTCACTCCCTCTCAAGCCAGCTATAAATTTGAACCAGTGAATCTCAAGCCCTCAAAATCCCAAAGAAAGAAGAAATGAACTCTATCTCTCTCTATCTTTCTCTATCTTAGAATCCAATCATTATAATTCTGTTCTCTGTAAATAAAAAGCAGTTTCTAAATTTTGTGTGCAAATTTTCTTAATCTTCTTATTTTCCTTTAATTTTACATATCTGAGATCTATAATAAATATGAAGTTTGTGATTTGAGAATAATTGAGATTTCAGCTTGCTCGGTTTATAATCTGAGATGAAAAGATAACAAAGCAAAACATCAAAATGAAAAATAGGGTCAATAATTGAAATGGTGGTTTTAAGTCAGGATGTCAAGGATAGATAAGCTAAATTTTTAGATCCTAAAAAAACTGAAATTGAGAGCAAGGTTAATAAGGCTACTAATTCTAGTCTAATCGAATAGTAATAGCTTTAAAATGACTAAACTAACATATCAATAAGTAAGTGCCTTGAAAATCGATTGTATTTAGTTAGGAAACACTTTATTGGACTTACTATCATTAAATATTAAGAGGTCCTAGAACTTGATACATTATTATTCAAGGAGAAATCCTAGGTATTACAACCAGCAGGAAACCATTTTGGCCATTCTTAGACAATTTGAGCCTTGCAAAAGCCTACCATTTGATATGCTATTAAGCATACACTTTAGTACACTGATTAAGTCTGAAATGCCATTTTCATCGTCAAAACCACAAAAGAAGAACCTTAAACCTTCCTTAAGTCTTACCATACAGTAAAAAACCCTGAATTTACCCAAAACTATATATCAGTGCAACAAAAATGATCAAGAGGATAAGTTTGGAGGAGTACAAATTTGAATTGAAATGAAGAAGGAGAACTAAGGATGTGAAAGGAAAACAATTGAGAAAAGTTGTACAAAAAGAGGTGCACAACATAAATGGGAAGCTGAAAAATATATAAGTTTTAAGGAGGAGTGAGTTTGCCTTGCTTACCTTGAAACGATTAAGTCCTTAGGGATGTTACCACCTAGCACCCTTATGCCTTAAGCTGGTATGGGAGTTCTTGACCCAAAGCTTGTTAAGAGGGGTGAAGTAGAAAGCTTAAAAAGGTAAACATTACACCATTCCAAACTTGAAACAAAATAACAGGAAATGGCTTTGGGGTGGCGAAATAGATCTGAAGTGGAAAAAGAAAAATCCATAGAGGGAAACATGAAGAAAGATGCACCAAATCAAGTTTAGGGGTGCTCTTGAAATTTTTTTGATTAGACATGAAAGGAGGAGCAGTTTGAAGACAAAATGCTAAGAAAATATATGCAGTTTGGGTCAATTTGAACCTTAAATGTCCAGTTATTTACCCAAGTACCCTAGCCATACATTATAAGCTCAAAAGACCTATTTGATTCTAAGGGTTGTGTTGCCTACTTTAGTGGAGAATAATATGGCCAACAAGCCTATGGGACCTAAATTATTAAGAAAGAATACCATTATTCATAGTGACTCTCATAAGGCTACAAAATCTGCAAATTAGTCATAAAGGGAAGACCAACACACAATCACAGAGTTAAGAATTGTATATGTTTATTAACTATGAATTACATGCTATGTTGAATAATCTAAATTGAAAAATTTTAGGATTCTGAAAATAAAGCTTAATTAGAATTGATGTCACAACTGAAATACTACTGAGGCTAAATTGCTAAGCTCCCTGAAAAGAAGATTTAATTGAAAACTGTCCTTAAAAATTGATTTTTATTGTTTGAGGACAAATAAAGAGCTTTTTCTTTACTTGAGGACAAGCAAAACTTTAAGTTTAGGGAAGTTTGATGAGTCTAAAACTTATCTATTTTTAAGCCTGTTTTTCAAGTATATTTCAGGCTTAAAAGTCTTATTTAATGTAAAATTATTGAATTTTCACCCAAATTTATGTTTTGCGGAAATTTGAAGAAAATAAACAGAAAAGCAGCAAAAACAGAAAAAAATGAAGCAAAGGCAGCAATGTCGCGACACTAGAAGAGCAATGTGGCTACATCGTATGGAGAGTGTCATGCTAGTTACTCCAATGTCGCAATATCGTACTTTACATCAGTTTAAATAGATAGATTAGAATTCTGCAGTGTCACGACATCTCCACGACATGAGCTGTGACATCACTTAAGACTACAGAACTCAAAAGCAATGTCGCGACATTTCCACGTCATCAACAAATGACTTACAAGCAATGTCGCGACATCAAGGCAAGGCTGTAAGACCAAAAACATCAGTCAGCAATGTCGCAACATCAAAACAATGTCGCGACATCAAAATAGAGAATTATTGCAATGTCGCGACATCATATCCGGGCATCCAAAATGAAACACTAAAGAGCCAATGTCGCGACATCAACTCAATGTTACGACATCAACTGAAGTGAGTAGAGTTGAAAAGCAATGTCGCAACATTTTCATGACATCCGAATATAATCTCAACATTCAAGAGCAATGTCGCGACATCAACTCAATGTCACAACACCAGAAGAGTAATGTCGCAACATCAACTCAATGTCACGACATCAGAGTTGATCTATAATACTGCATCTTAAATGTCGCGACATCAACACGACATTGACTGTTCATTGAAAATTTAGAATTGCCTAATAGACTTTCAATGTTGTGACATCAGAATTCGATCCACAATGTAGCAGCTCCGATGTCGCGACATCATCACGACATCAGCAACTAGAGCAGAATTCCTGGGCTCTTTGAAATACGTGATTTTCACCTCGTTTTTAGGGCCCAATATTTGAAGCCTATAAATAGAAGCTCCAAGGAACCAATGCGCAACTTTTGGCAAATCTTAGAAGTTTTTGCACTTTTGGGAGGAGCTAAAATCTCCTTTGTATATATTTTTCCTTTATTTTTTTTATCTTTATATTTTCGATTTTATTTCCTATTTTAGATTAAATCTTTCTTTATTTTAGATTAGAGCAGTGATCTGAATTGAGATCCCGAGCTAGAATGAATGTAAATCAAGCTTCAATTTCTGTCTAAACTTCAATGGAATCTGAGAATTTTTCTGGAATTCATTTTTCTTCAGTGTTGATTACAATTTCAATGAATTTGTTTGATCAACTAGTCATTTTCATTTGTGATCCAAATTTGAAAGGCTAAGCTCCCTTTGGGAAGAATATGTTGTTGGGATTATTGTTTGTAATATTTTAATGTTGTTTTAGGTATGAAAACTAGAGTGATTTAGCTGGTATTACTCCTACATTGCACTATTTTGAATATCAGTGTTTGGTACCCAAGAAGAGCTATATCATTGCTCTGATTTCCAGGAAACCCTCTAAGTGACACAGATTTTAAACAAAAGTAAGTGTACTCAAAAACTGAAATGAAAAGTATTATGACACTGACCCACTTTTCATGAGTGCACGGGTCATACAAGTAATAAAGTGGACTCTATGAGTCCGGATATCGTGCCACACACAGTTGGAGGTTCTCTCTAAGTAGATTTGATCACCTCGATTACAAAGGGCTCTTCCTTTGTTAGGCGATCAAATAGGATGTGGAATAAAATAAATTTAATTGAAATAAAAACTGATTTAAAACTAATCCTAAAAATCTACCAAATAAACACTACCTAATTCTAAAAGGTATGAAGAGAGTCACTAGGGATGGGGATAATTGTTCACAAAACAGTTTGCATTTCTTTAAGATTTGATTGTTTTTCTTTTTCAATACTTCACAACCATTTCTTAGGACTGAAGAATTCTTGCCCCCATAGACAGGACTATGTAAGCCTTCTCCATCTAATTGGTATCTCGTCCTTTGAATCCTAATAAAATTTTCTATCTCCTTGATTAGATCTTTGCTAACATGGGATCGAGAGATCCTTCTATCAATTTGAGGTGAGACCTCTAAACATTAAACCGATACATTATCCTAATTAATCCTCACACCATGAGTAAATTGCGATCTATCAAAGTAATCTTTTAGAGTTCAATTAGTTCCATAATAGTGGTCACAACATACCCCCCCGAGTTACCTCTTTCTTTACTCTCGAGAATCTCCATCTCACCTTCTCACTCGGAGGGTTTCACGAAAATCGGAGTAAAGAATCGGCTCTTTCTAGGTATAAGCTACTAATATTATGAGGCAAATTGAGTATATGAACAATACCAATTATATAAATTCAATTTTCAAACCCCTGAAAATAAGCGAAAAAGCGCAAATACGAATGTTCAACAATTAATCTACACTCTAAGAGGGTGTTTAATGTTCCATTACTAGATTCCAATGTCACCAATCAAACAAAAAGTAGAAAATGAAGAAAGAAATCAAGAGACAAGAAGAAAAATCTGGCGAGGCTAAATCTTTGCCTCAACTGTTAAATAAATTGAATATCACGAATACGGCACCGAAATCTCTTCAATAGAAATAAAAATCTGCTCTAAAACTACTCTAAGATCCTATTAAAAATAAAAATCTGACAAAAGTAAGAAAATGGGCAGTTTAGAGAGAGAAAACCCATGAGAGAGAAAAAATCCATATTTTAGCTTCAATCTTTGTCTGAACATTAGTGAAATCTGAATCTTTATTATACAGCATCGAAATCTCTTCAATACAAAGAAAATCTACTAAAAAATTACTCTAAGATTTATAAAAAAATCAAAATCTGTAAAAAAAACTGGAAAAATGGGCAGTTTAGAGAGAGAAACCCCTTGAGAGGTGTTCTCCAATCTTCCTGTCACCCTCTTTACCTAAAAAATGAGTATATATATGGTCTTAGGGTGAAATGGGCTTGAAAATAGGTCAAAATATCAATTTTCAGCCTTTTTAGTTTCTCCGGCCGTTTTTGGTCGTGACCTGATTTTTTGAAATTCGCGACCAAGTTTCTGAGATCACGACATAGTTTTTGGTCGCGACCCGAGTTCCTAAATCGCTACAGGTTTACGGACAGCAACTTGTTTTCTTCTCAGCAATCGAGGACCATAACTTCTTCGTTTTAACTCGGATTTGGGCGTGTGAGTACTCGTTGGAAATCTCTTTGAATGTAGAATGAAACAATGAGGGAATTTGAACCATTTGATGTTCCAAATGATACAGAAAAATTTATCTTCCCAGTGGCGCCCTGTGAGACTCCCAGTTGACTCTTCTTTTGGAAATATATTGCTCATTTCTTGCCAAATCACTTGCTTTTCATCAATAATCCTACAAAACCAAGTTTAGAGGAAATGTTATGAGTTTTACATGAATATGTATATAAAATTCGCAAAATAACATGTGAAATGAACTCAAAACATAGATGAGTTTTGCACTCATCAACTACCCAAGCAATCACTTAGGGGTAAACTTCACTGGTATTATTTGAACTAATGCACTTTTAGAATTACTTTGATACATCATTGGTGAAGTTCTAACCTCTAACTTCAATGCTCCCTCCTAGGTGACAACAGGAGTGTGTTCCCGAGGCAAATGATCCACCTACTGATCTAGCAGTTTAATTCTGAGAGGTTTCACCTCAATTGAGAGGAATAAACTCAACCCTGTGTTAGCTAACATTCTAATCAAGAAGCAAGGGAATTCTTGTCTAATTGATGGTCGAGGTACCATTTAAATTGGAGATGGCTTGCATTACCTTGTCTGTAGGGGCAAGAAATTTATAGTTCTAAGAGATGGTTGTGAAGTATTAAGAAGGAAAAACAGTCAAAACTTAAAGAGGATAGATTCCTACAAGTAGCTCTTCGGACCCATTACCTAGAGATAGGAGTGTGGTAAGCTGGAGAGTGAAATGTGTGGTTTTAGAAGAAATTCCAATACTACACTAACTTGCTCTTGAACAATTCTAAAGTTCATTTCCAATACTTTATATTTTCTTGGGAAACTTGCAAATTGATGGTCATAACACTGATTTCATTCCCAGTGTTATTTCAGTCCAGTAAACTCTCTAATCATATGTATTTTAGAATTTCTTTATCACATATTTCAATTGATTTTAGAAAGATAAATATCTTTTGGAATTTAGTGGTTCAAATAGTGATAATCTTGAGTAGTGAATCTTTAGGTTTTCAATTCAATCGTCGTGGGAATTATATTCGGACTTATTTTGTTCACTTTATTACTTGTATGACTTGTGCACTTGCAGTGATTTGAGACCAAAACAAATTTTAATAGCATCATTTTAAACAATAGCAGAAAACATGCTTCACATATTCAATCAGACAAGTTTTTGGCATTTCTACTTAGGATTGAATGGTCCTTAGTGGAAATGCTTAAATCTAGTAAGTTTTTGTTAATACATAAGTTTGGCACACACAAACTCAATACAATCCAGTCTCAACAATATACCAAAGGGATCCAAAGAGTGCATTAGTTCAAATAATATAGTGCAATTTACCCCCAAACAACTGCTCCTTGCTCTTAGGTAGTCCATCTCTATGTCACTCATAGGGATTCCTGGAAATCAAAGCAATGATATAACCCTTTCTGGGTACAAAACCAATAATATTCCGAACAGCTCTATGTAGGAGTAATACCAGTTAAATCACTCCAATTTTCATATCTAAAACAACATTAAAATATTAAAAACAATAATCTCAACAACAGATTCTTCCCAGAGGGAGCTTAGCCTTCCATTATTGGATTACAAATGACAATGACTAGTTTATCAAACAAATTCATTGAAATTGTAACCAAAAATGAAGAGAAATGAATTCCAAAAAAATTCCCAGATTCCATTAAAGTTCAGACAAAAATGAAGCTTTGATTTACATTCATCCAGCTCGGAATCCCAATTCAGATCACTACTCTAATCTAAAATAAAGAAAACTTTAATCTAGAAAAGGAAATAAAATAAATATTAAAAAAATTAAAAAATAAATGAAAAATATATACAAAGGAGATTTTAGCTCCTCTCAAAAGCGCAAAAACTTCTAAGATCGACCAAAAACTATGCACTGGTTCCTAGGAGCTTCTATTTATAGGCTTCAGATATTAGGCCCTAAAAACGAGGCAAAATCACGTTCTTCAAAAAGCCCAGAAATTCTGCCCTAGCTGCTGATGTCATGATTAGTGTCGTGATGATGTCGAGACATCGGCGATGCTATGTCATGGAGATGTCATGACATTGAAAGTTTGTTGAGCAATTCTGAATTTTGAGTCACCAATAAATGTCATGGCAATGTCAGGATGATGTTGCGACATTTAAGATGTAGTATTGTAGATCGGCTGTGTCGCGACATTGCAGTCGATTTTGATTATTTCGGTGATGTCGCGGCGGTATAGCGAATGTTAAGGTTACTTTCTGATGTCGTGAAAATGTTGCGACATTGCTTTTCAGCTCTACTCACTTTAGTTGATGTCATGACATTGGCTCTTTAGTGTTTCAACTTGGATGCTTAGATCTGATGTCGCTACATTTCTGACTTATGTTTTTACTCTTACAGCCTTGCCCTGATGTCGGGACATTGATTTGATGTCGCGACATTCTTCAGTTGATGTCTTCAACATTGAGGCTTTATCCTAATGTCGTGGAAATGTCGTGACATTTCAATCTTGAGTCCCTTTGTTTGATGTCGCGACATTGCTTTGATGTTGCGATAATGCTTTGATGTCGCGACATTGCAAGTTCTGATCTCTATGTCTAAACCATTTCTAATGTCGCGACATTGAATTTGAGTTATGCAGTCTTAGTGATATACGCCAACCCTGGCAATCATGGCAATGTGTGACATTGAAATTCTCGATCTATCTATTTAAGCCGATGTCGCGATAATGATGACATTGAGTAAGCGGCATGACACTCACCACACGATGTCACGACATTGTTCTTCTAGTGTAGCGACATTGCTGCCTTTACTTCCTTTTGTACTCTTTTTGTTGCTTTTCAGCTTCTTTTCTTCAAATTTATGAAAAACATAAATCTGGGTGAAAATTCCATAATCTTACATTAAATTGGACTTTTAAGCCTGAAATATACTTGAAAAATGGGCTTAAAAATAGATGAGTTTTAGACTCATTGGTATACTCCTATGACAAGTTCAGACCGTAAATGCTTGGCTCCAAGGTGACTTTATTTACGAACCATGCAGCAATCAGATACCTCATGTCAAAAGGAGGCGAGCAAGATGGTCGTTGGGTTCTATTCTTGAAGAATTCGACATTGAGATCGAGCGAAAGGCCCGAAAATGTAGTTGCAGACCACTTGTCTTGGAAGCCAACAAAGGGATTGAAGATCCAACAGAAATTGAGGAATCATTTCTAGATGAACAGCTGTTTGTAATGGAAGCTCACTTACCTTGGTATGCCGATTTTGTAAATTGCTTGGCCTGTAACGTCTTACCCCCTGAACTTAGTTATCAATAGAAGAAAAATTTCCTGCATGATATGAAGTTCTACGAATGGGACGACCCACTACTCTTTAAAAGATGCTCCGATCTAGTAACAAGAAGATGTGTACCTCAAGATAAACAACATGCAATCTTATCTAAGTGCCATTCGTCCCCTTATGGAGGACATTTTGGAACCCATAAAACAACTCATAAAGTGTTGCAATCTATATTTTTCTAGCCTAGTCTATTCAAGGATTCTCATCAATACGTTCAAGGTTGTGACAGATGTCAACGAGTTGGTTTTATTTCCAAAAGAAATGAAATGCTGCTGAACAGCATCCATGAAGTGGAAATCTTTTATGTATGGGGGATTGATTTCATGGGTTTGTTCCCTACTTCATTTGGCAACACATACATCCTTCTTTCAGTGGACTACATGTCAAAGTGGGTAAAGGCAATTGCTACACATAAAAAGTGATGCTAAAACTATCGTACAATTCGTCCACAAAAACATCTTTATCCATTTTAGCACTCCTTGTTGTATAATCAGTGATGAAGGGAGCCATTTTTGCAACATTTTTGCTTCACTTCTTGGAAAATATAATGTGAGGCATGTAAAAAGTCTTTTGTATCACCCATAGTCCAATGGACTGATTAGTGCCCAAAAAGTACAATTTTGAACCCTATATTAGATAGGTTTTGAGTGCTTTTTGTGCACTAATCATGTCATTAATGACAATTGAAGTGTTCAAGTCTTCTTAGTATCACTTATGCCGTTTAGAGGTTATTTTTTGGCTGTTTTGCAGGTTTTTGCGCACTTTGGGAGTTCAATATCGAGATGTATGACGAATCATGAAGTTTGAACTCAAGTGTCAGCCATCAACCAGCCCAAGAATCAATGAAAAACTGAAGGCAAAGTGAAGAAAAATTGATGCAGTTGAAGACAGGATGAAATGCAGTGGAGATCAACAAAGCCTGGAATTTTTGCTAGAGTTGCGAAAATTTTCGCTAGGATTGCGAAAATTTCGCAACCTTAGCGAAAAATTCGCAACCTTAGCGAAATTGCCAATTTTAAGCTAGACGAGCTGATTTAGTGAGCCTTTGTTCTAAGCGCGAAATTTTTATATTTTAAGCTACTCCGCGAGGAAATTTCGCTAAGCTAGCGAATTTCGTAGCTAAGCGAGTGCCGAGCTTTAAGCGAGGAATTTCCTGTTTTAAATTATCTTGCTGGTGAGTTTAAACTACCTAGCCCAATTCTTCGACTAGCGAAATTCAGCACCTCGATCATGCTTTTGTATTTAAATGCTAGCCAGGCTTCAAATTTGGTGTATTACTCTCTTGTCCTTTAACTTAGCCAAATTTGGTTTTTTTTTGGTGACCTTTTCATGTATTGAGGTGGCCTATATAAACCCCTCTCTTTTTGTAATAAAGATAGAGAATTTTTGGGAAGCAGCGATTGGGGAGAGAGAAGAATTTGTAAGTTTTCATTTTTGTAAATAAGTCTCGTATTTTAGTTAGGGTTTTGCTTTTCTCTCTTCTCTCTCCTCTTTCCCTTATTTTCTAGGCTGCCAAACACCCCTCTTGAGGATGACAACTCAAGAGATGCTTGGCTAAGCCTCCTTTCTTTGAAGAGGAAGGAAGCTAGCTTAGTGGTGGGGTATATGCAGGTTGTCCTCTTGTATTAAAAGCCATAGGTACTGTGTTTATGACCCCCATCTTCTCAAATTAGGGTTGAATAGCATTGAATGTTATTGATTTGGCCAGTACTACTCCATGCTTTAGGATCACGATTGCATACTTAATGCTAGATGCTGCTTGTGGTTCTTTAGATGGTCTTTGCGAGCCTCGAAATGATATTTAAATGTTAGGGTTTCAAATAGTAAGGGGCCATAGATGCATGCTACGTGTTGACTCAAATAGGAGTTGATTTCAAGGGTGAGTTTTCTAGTTAAACGTAGATCCAGGTTATGCCTTGGACTATAGGTTGCGTCTTGCAGCGAGGATAAAATGCTCCCGAGAACAGCCCTTGTTTGCCCCAACTTACCAAGTTAGTGAGCCTAAATCTTCAAAGTTAACTTTTCACACTTCATTTCAGTTTTACAATTTCTCAGTTTTCAACCTACCTTTCACTTGTTTTTAAAAGCAAATCCAGAAGAGTCCAAATAGAAAGCCTTACGCCGTTGCACTTATGCAAATCATTTTTAGGATGAAAACCCATCCTGATGTTCGACCCTGAACCCTTTATCTGCGGTAATGACTAAACGTGAAGTAGGGAACAGATGTATATAAATTTTGACAGTTTGCTCTCTGACCCTCTTGTAGCACGAATCAAATGGCGTCGTTGCCGGGGATGGTGCCAAACTACTAATGGTAAGTTGAAGTGTACTTGTGATCAACATCACAAGTGAAGGTAACCTTTTTACCTCTTTTTTGTCCTTTCGTTGGGGAGCTGCAGTTTCAAACTACTTTGTGGGCTGCCTTGTTTCGAGTTTTTATTCAATTAGTTTTAATTTTTTGTTAGCTAATCTTGCCTTTTTGCAAAGCTTTGTTAGTTCTCTTTGTTGTCTCTACATTAATTTTGTAACGAGGTGTTTATGCAACAGTGGGATAAGACACATCGGGTAATTTTGCATAGAATCGGTACACAGCCTGACCCGGTCGGTGAAGTTAGTGTACCTGCGATACCATGGATCCCATGCACGGGGAACAACAAGTCAACCGAAGAACCCCATCAAGGATGTCCAAATGCTTGCATAGAACCATGAGGGATCACATCCACCCTCCTAGGTTAGTGCCCGTCTGTATCATTCCTCTGCTGAAGATGTAGCGGCGAGGCCATATTTGGTAACCCCTACTCCCCACATATCATGGTATGGAAAATGAGAAAATCCATACGCTCATATTAGGGATTTTGAGGGAGGTTTGCACTACCTTCAAAGGAATTATGATGGACATGGATTTCTTTGGCCCGAAAGCATTTCCATTGACCACACTAAAGGACAAGGCGAGATTTGGCTAAACTCATTGAGACCTAGAACCGTGCCGAAGTGAATTTGAGCTGTAATTTGAATTCACGAAGAAGTTAGCCGGTGCTCATAAGACCAATAATTTGAAAAGACAAATTTATACCTTTGCAGCTCAAGATGGTGTGAGATTTTACCAGTGCTGGGAGAGATTTATGGAAACCATCGGTGCACAGTACATCTGGGTTTTGACACTTGGATGTTGGTGAACACTTACATGGTGGTATGTCTCCACGCCATGAGGCCGGCTTTTGGAAACCATGTGTGGAGGAGACTTTACGGTAAGCATCGGGGCCCGAAGCCATGGATTTTTTAAATTACGTGGCTGCAAACTTCTAAGGGTTGGGATGAGCCTAACCTAGAAGTGGAAAGGATGAAAACCCGTCCGTGTTAGATACTAGACCATTATACTGCGGTAGCTTGACTACGGCGATGGTAGGGGCTTTTAGGTGTATATAAATTTTGTTGATTTTAGCTCCAGCCCTCTTGTGGCCTGAATCAAATAGACGCAGATTCTTGGGGATCGAACCCGGGTCACCCGCGTGACAGGCGGGAATACTTACCACTATACTACAACGACCAAAGGGAAGAACCTAGTCTTAGGGAAGCCGAAAGATTAAAGTCATTGAACCACCAAAGGGGAGACAAGTATTCATTTCACGAGGACCGCGAGAGATAAGCGAGGGTGAGCGGAGTTTGCTTTCAAAGAGATTGGATGATACGGAAATGAAAACCGACATGAAATACAAGCGATGGAAATGATTATCTTCATCCCGATTTTCTTGCTTGATTTTCAGTCGAATAATTACCTGAGAACCTTGCGAAGTATGCTTATGCCATAAGTCAAATAAACCACCCATAGATGCTCCATATGGTAACACTAATAATCCTAATTGGAGAAATTGTCCAAATTTGTCATGAAATCAAACCCCTTGCATATTCCTTCGAACACGGCGAGTTTGATTCCACTTGTCTGACAACGGTCTCCACTATCTTCTCCTGTTGACGAGACGATCCACAATTTAAGTAAGGTAGTAGGCATATTTGTAGAAGAACGAGAAGGTCTTTGAATGTCCAAACTAGTCGAAAATTGGAAAGCGTTAGAAAGTTCACTCAACAGGAAATTGAACAATATGCATTTGGAGATTTCAAAATTGTCTAATCAGCAGTTGTAGAGTTCAGAAAAAGGGAAGGTTCCCTTCCAGGCACAACAATATCAGAAAGTGGTGAATGAAAGCAGGGAGCGGCCCAGGGACTTAAGTAAGCGTGAAGTTGAGGCGGGTTGTAGCTTTCTGAAGTGGTAGAATTAAAGCGCGAGTATCAAAGCCCGGTCGAGAGTCGGCTCCATTGGTATTTGAGAGCCAGCAGGAAGACAGTGGACAAGGAGGAAGAAGTAGAGATTAGAATACCCCTCGGTTTAAGCGGGTTCTCAGAAGAAAAACATTACGTTAACCAAGCGAGGAAATGTTGGAAGTATTGCGGCAGAGTGAAAATTCAGTATTCCTCTCCTCGATATGATTAAGCAGAGTTTCCTACTTACGCAAAATTCTTAAAGTTGTGCACGGTAAGGGTCTTAATGTAAATAAAAGGCCTTTTAAGCCCGAACGAGATTAGTGCCATTATAGAGCAAGATCCCGAGTGATATAAGGATCGGGATGTCCTGCGATCTCGGTGAATATTGGAGCATCGGCGTGGAGAAAGCATTGTTAGACACAGGAATAGTGAATACATTCTTAGTATTCTATGTCACTGGCTTAATTGGGTTTGGGTGACCCCGAAACCCACTTCCACCACCCTTTACGACGGTCTATTAAAATACCAAAGGAACCATTGAGGACGTTCTTATACAAGTGGGCTGATTTTACTATCGATGAATTTTGTTGTACTTGATCTGAACCGATTGCAATAGGACCTAATCGGAGTGCCCATCATATTAGGGAAGCTAGATTTTTATTTGCACTTCAAATGCAATCATCAGTGCCGGAATGGAGTCATGCAACTCACATTTGGAAATATGACCTTGGAACTCAATATTTTTCATTTAGGTAAAGGCGTATGCACTGGGGAGGATGACTTTGAAGAAGTGCGTATTTTAGATACCATTATGGAAGAAACAGGCTAAGCGATTAAATTGCCCACGGTAGGGTGAAATTTGAATCAACAATGTTTATATACCTAAGTTCCTCCCTCTTGCCGTAGTCAAGCTCTTGCGGTATAATTGGTCTAGGGTCGAGAACACGGGGATGGGTTTTCATCCACAGAAATGGTTTGCGTTAGAGGCGTGAAGGTAAGGCTTTCTATTTGGACTCTTTGGATTTGGGTTTCAAAAACGATGGATGGTTTCGTGGGTGCAAGAAAGCGGATGATGAAACTAGGAAAATTGAGAAATTAAACTTTGAGATTTAGGTCGCGACTTGACAAGGCTAGAGCGAACACATGTCCTCGGGTTTGTATCCTCTATGTGAGTCGACCACGAGGATGCGATTATGAAGCGCATTGTTTAAAACCCTAACATTCCTTTATCATTTTTCTAAGGCTAGTAAAGACCATCTAAAGAATCATGACACATCTCTCACGAGTGAACCTAAAGTATGGAAGTATTGGCGAAACAATAAAGTCGATGTTATTTATACAATTTGAAGAACCACAACATGTAAATGCTACCTCGAGGCTCGTAAAAACCATCTAAGAACAAACGAGTCCTAAAGCATGGAAGTATTGGCCAAGACAATAACATCCCATGTTATGCAAGCGAATTTTTCAAAATAAGGGCCATAAAATACACTACCTTGGAAAGCTTTTAGTACAAGAGAATGACATGCTTAACCCGCACGAGCTAAGCTTCCTTCCCTCTTCAAAGGAAAGAAGCAGCGAAGCATCTCTTGAGTTGTCATCCTCAAGAATTGTGTTTGTAGCCGGGAAAGTGAAAGAAAGAAGAGAGAAAGAAGAGAGAGAAAGAGAAAATAACGAAGCTAAAAAGCAATTTATTTACAAAAACGATAAAAGAAAATAACCACAATCACCAAAAAACTTGTATTCACCTTCTATCCTCCTCTTCTTATTACAAAACATGAGGGGTATTTATAAGCCTCCTCAAGGTATAAATTGCAAAAACTTCCCTAATAATAGGCTAAGTTATAGGACAATTGGGTAATAAACCAAGTTTGAAGCGGTTGCATTAATTACGAGAGGATAGCCAGGCCTGCGAATTTCGCTACAGGGAGAATTTCGCTAATTAGCGAATTTGGCAAGTGTAGCGAAAATTAGAGGCCAGCTAAAGGGTGCAATTTAGCTAGCTAAGCGAAGAATTTGGCTAAACTAATAAATCTTTGTGAGAAGCGCGGTAATTTCGCTGAGGCAGTCTTTGAAGTGGCTAGCGAAATTCTTCATTTTCGCTAAGGTTGCGAACAGTTTGCGAACAGTTTGCGAAATTCGCTAAGATTGCGAATTGATTGCGAGTTGGTTGCGAAATTCGCTAAGATTGCGAATTGATTGCGAACAGGTTGCGAAAATCCTGTTTCTTGTTCACAGCGCCTCTGTGCCATCTTCATTGCATCATTTCCTCCACTTTTCCTTTGTTTTCCATTGATTTTTTTTTGGGTTTGTTGATGGGTGAGACTAAATTTGAGCCTCATGATTGATCATTTACGTGAGGTTAGAGATTCAAATGTGTACAAAAGTCTACAAAACAACCGAAACACCCTCCAGGTGACATAAGTATTTACTAAGATTGACTTGAACCGCTGGTGGGATATATGACATGATTAATGATCAAAAAGTACTCAAAACCTATCTAATATAGGGTTCAAAATTGCACTTTTTGAGCACTAATCACTAACCAACAGCAAGTGCAAGAGATATTAACTTCAGAGTTATCCGATTGCCTTGTAGAGCAACACGAATTTCAAGAAATGAGCTTAGTACGAAGTCTTTGGAGAAGAAGAATAGAAATTTTGCCTCCTATTGGTAGTAATGAGGAACGAAGGAACCTCAGCGGCTAGGGCTCAAACCCCTCCCGCTGATTTAAAGTATGCATTTTTTGAGAAGTAAATGAGCGGTGCCAGTTGTGATTTCTTCTTTGCCCAACCTTGCCTGAAACATAATCTCTGCATGCACTCAAAAAAGATAAGCAAGCATTGGGATGGAAAATTTCTGATCTGAAAGGCATAAACCCATCCATTTGCACTCATCACATCTATTTAGAAGAGAGGTCTAAGGCATTTAGGCAACCCCAACGAGTTGAATCCCCATCTGAGGAGTAGTTAGGTGTTGAGTCTTTGAAATTGCTCAGTGGTATCATTTATCACATTTCGTGGCATGGGTTAGCCCATTTCGAGGTGGTGCCTAAGAATCGGGAGTAACGTATGAAAAGCGAGAAGGGTGAGAAGAATTGTCTACCCGACCTGGCGATTGGAAGTATGTATAGATTATAGAAGGCTCAATGAAAGTTTGACAGAAAGACCACTTTTAAATTGCGGTTTATGGGTGATCTGGAAGAAGGTTTGAGTTCCCTTCTGTCCTTTTGGATTAGAATTATTGAGTTGCTGGATGAAGTACTTGATAGGGAAAATTGCTTTGCTGCATGCCATTTAGCCACGTATGCTTATAGGAGGATGCCTTTTGGGCTTTGCCTTGACCACTTTTCGGCGATGTATGCTCGGTATGTTCGGTGACTGGTAGGCGTATAATGGAGGTATACATGGATGATATTACCGAGTATGTAAGGGCGATTTTTTGAAGAATGTAACGATTTGGGAAGCCATTTGCGAGAGGTGCATAGATAAGAATTTGGTGCCCAAGCGGGATAATTTTATGGTAAACGAGGTGTATTGGGGCACATTATTTCTAAGCGAGGGAGATTGAAGTTGATAAAGCCAAGATCGACATTATTTCCAAATTGCCGCCCCCAACAAATGTGAAAACAATTAGACAATTCCTTGGTCATGCAGGCTTCTACCGACGGTTCATTAAAGATTTTTCAAAAATTGCTAAACCCCTGTACAAGCTTCTTGAGAAGGATGCCAAATTCGTTTGGGAGAAAGATTGCCAGAAGAGTTTTGAAGAACTGAAATTTCATTTGACCTCTTGATAGTTCGAGCACCCTGGTGGCGGTTACCGTTTAATTGATGTGTGATGCGGTGATCTTGCTATAGGGCGGTACTTGACGAGAAGATGGGAAACCTCATGTGGTGTATTATGCAAAAACAAAACCACGAATGAAGCACGGAGGAATTATACCCACCCTACGAGAGAAGAGTTCTTGCGGTGGTATGCTTTAGATAGAATTAGAGCATACTTGGTTGGGAATATAGTCATTTCTGAATCGTGCCTTTGGAAATATCTCTTAACCAAATAAAACAAAAAGCAAGACTCATCGGTTGGGTTACATTGCTTGATTGACTTGCAAATTAGAGATAAAAAATGGGTGGAAAATGTGGTGGCAAATCATGCATCAGGTTAACTATAGCCCACAGCACTCACAGTCCACCTATTAATGATGAATTTCTGAAGAAGAATCTCTAATGCGGTTGGAGAAAGCTCCACAGTATGCCCACATTGCCAATTTCCTCACTCACGAGGAGAAATCGATTGAATGGAAAGGGCAGGATAGGAAATATTTCTTTGCTAAAATCCATTCCTATTATTGGAAGAGCAGCCTTTCCTATTCAAATACTATGCGAGATCAAATCATCGGAATGTGTACTGAGGAGGAGCAATGAGGAATTTTAAACCATTGCCATGAGAGTGCTTGTGGTGGTCATTTGCTTCCCAACTGACAATGAAGATGCTGCGATCCCGAGTTTCTATTGGCCTTCATTGTTCAAGGAAGCATACCAAATGTGCCGTGTATGTGACAGATGCCAAAGACTCGGGAAATTGTCTCGCCGTCATATGATGCCATTGAACCCAATTTTGGTGGTCGAACTGTTCGATGTATGGGGTATCGATTTTATGGGACCTTTCCCCACCTCATATGGTCATACATACATTTTGGTGGGAGTGGACTATGTCTCTAAATGGGTTGAAGCGATCCCCTGCAAAACCAATGACCATAGAGTGGTACTCAAATTTTTGAAAGCCAATATCTTTTCCAGGTTTGGGGTACCGAAAGCCATTATTAGCGATGGAGGTTCGCATTTCTGTAACAAACCATTTGAAAACCTCATGGCTTCAAACAATTGTGAAAACCGCAAGTGGCGTTACTCCCTTTACCATCCTCAAACAAGTGGCGAGGTGGAACTTCGCTAACGGGGAAATTAAGACCATGCGTAAAAGGTAGTTAATACCACTTGAGAAGAAATGGTCCCATTAAACTTCTTGATTCGTTATGGGCACATCGACGACTTTGAGACAATCCTAGGAATGTCCCCTTATCGGTTGGTCTATGGTAGGGCATGTCACCTTCCAGTAGAAATTGAGTACAAAGCATGGTGGGCGATCAAGAAGCTAAACATGGACCTAAGCGGAGCTGGAGAGAAGAGATTTCTTGACCTTAATGAATTGGAAGAAATACGGAATAATGCCTACTTGAATACCAAGATTGCAAAAGAAAGATCAAAGAAATGGCACGACCGAATGATAGCTAGGAAGAGTTTCAAGGAGGAGACCAAGTCTCTTATATGACTCCAAACTCCATTTGTTTCGAGCTGACTCAGTCTCGATGGGCCACGGGTCCATTCATTTGTCGACAAGCATACCTGAATGGTTCGGTTGACTTCGTGATCAGTGATGACAGGTATTTAAAGTCGATAGACGAGAGGTAAAACCATATGTAATCTGACGAGGTCATTAAAGAAGAAATTCTCTGATGGACCCTCCCTGAATTCCATGTTTTGTAAATTTAGTGTAAGTTTACTATTTTGTTCGGCGATCTTTGTTCTCATTTCTTTTACTTATTTAAACTGTCGTATGTTTAAAAATAGTGATATCAGTTAGAGCTTAATGATTGATTTGTTTTTTTTTTTTTGAGCGATACTTGATGCGGTTAGAGGTAAGTATGCCGAATCTTTATCACAGTGTGAAGTACTTTTGTATTTCCATATTGGAGTATTTTGTTTTTCTTTTCAATTGAACAATTGAATTGCTCTGATGAGGCAATTGGTGCTTAAATCATTGGAAAATTGAATCCTTTGTTTACATCACCTATATGTTAGAACAAATTCCATGCTTGAAGCAATTTTTGGTCACTACAGTTCCGGCTTATGCTCCAACTTGAAATTTCTCCCTTATGCTAATTCACACCACTTGCACTCAGTTATTTCAATAGAACGTGAATTTGTTTAGTTCCTTTCTCTTTGCATAGTAGGCCTTAAGCATGTTGGCAACCTAGGATAGGTTTATTTATACTTGAAGACCAATGTTGTCTTCCAAAAAGAAAAAGAAAAGAAAAAGCAAAAAGAAAAAGAAAAAGAAAAATAAAGTCGTGAAGTTTTGCCTTGAAACCCGAGCACGGTCCGAGGGGTGTATGGCGAAAGCCTTTGAAGCCGTGCTAAGCCTTAATTGGTTGGGAGTCATCGATTTAGTGTTCGTTACATGGGTGGATAGGTAGAGTCTAGCGATTTGTAGGTGCTTGATTTTCGAAGTCATTCGGAGTCCGGGGTGAAGCCTTTAGAGTTAGTGGTCATTGATCCTTTTGGCTTGATGCCCTAAACCTTAATTGGTTGGGAGTCATCGGTGAATCCCCGTTACACGGACTTTGGTGAAGTCGAATTTTAAGCATTGCATCCTACAATGTAGTTGAATAAAGAAAGAAGTGCGTAACTATCATATCTGGAGTTGTTCAACGGCAAGGCCATGTCGATGCTAGGTTGGGGGGACAAATTTTGCAATCCATTAGGCGTAATCTGGTTATATAAGAACCATTAGACTTAGGTGGAAATTCAAGTTGAGAATCATGGATCCAAGATTGGCCTAGAATTGTTCTTGTATGGATTTGGTTCTTTTTCATATCGATTTAACTTTGATGTCAATTTTTCAGTTTAAGGTAATGTTTATATGTACATAAACCTTTTTGAATCATAAACTTTTTGCAAATCACTACATGCATCTCCTTTTTGTTTTTGCATTGCAAAGGGACTAGCAACGTTTCGGTTGGGGGGTGTGATTGTGCCCAAAAAGTACAATTTTGAACCCTATATTAGATAGGTTTTGAGTGCTTTTTGTGCACTAATCATGTCATTAATGCCAATTGAAGTGTTCAAGTCTTCTTAGTATCACTTATGCTGTTTAGAGGTTATTTTTGGCTGTTTTGCAGGTTTTTGCGCACTTTGGGAGTTCAATATCGAGATGTATGATGAATCATGAAGTTTGAACTCAAATTAATCAGTATCAGCAAGCCCAAGAATCAATGAAAAACTGAAGGCAAAGTGAAGAAAAATTGATGCAGTTGAAGACAGGATGAAATGCAGTGGAGATCAACAAAGCCTGGAATTTTTGCTAGAGTTGCGAAAATTTTCGCTAGGATTGCGAAAATTTCGCAACCTTAGCGAAAATTTATAATAAACGAAATTGCCAATTTTAAGCTAGACCAAACCCATTCGCTAGGCATTGTTCTAGCGAAATTTTGTATTTTAAACTACTCACCCGAAAATTTCGCTAAGCTAGAGAAATTTCGCTAGCTAGCGAGAGTACCGAGCTTTAAGCGAAATTTCTGTTTTTAAGCTATGCGGTGATTTCGCTACCTAGCGAAATTCTTGACCTAGCGAAATTCCTTTGCCTAAATCATGCTTTGTATTTAATGCTATAGACTTCAAATTTGGTGTATTACTCAGCCCTTTAACTTAGCCAAATTTGTAGGTTTTTTTGGTATTTTCATGTATTGAGGTGGCCTATATAAACCCCTCTCTTTTTGTAATAAATATAGAGAATTTTGGGGGAAGCAACAATTTGGGGGAGAGAAGAATTTGTAAGTTTTCATTTTTGTAAATAAAGTCTCGTATTTTAGTTAGGTTTTGCTTTTTCTCTCTTCTCTCCTTCCCTTATTTTCTAGGGCTGCCAAACACCCTCTGAGGATGACAACTCAAGAGATGCTTCGCTGTTTCCTCTTTGAAGAGGAAGGAAGCAGCGAAGGGCGGGTACATGCAAAGCTCGTCTCTCAGATTAAAAGCCATAGGTACTGTGTTTATGACCCCCATCTTCAAATTAGTTAATAGCATTGAATGTTATCGATTCGCCAATACTCCATGCTTTAGGATACAAAGGCATACTTAATGCTGGGGATGCACTGTGGTTCTTGGGATGGTCTTTACGAGCCTCTCGAAATGATATTTAAATGTTGGGGCTTCAAATAGTAAAGGGGCCATGTATGCATGCTACTCCAATGACTAAATAGGAGTTGGATTTCAAGGGTGAGGCTTGCCAGTTAAACATAGATCCCATGCCTCGACTAGGTCGTATGTCATAACGCGAGGATAAAACCCGGTGGACACTTGCTCGCCTCTCTAACTTACCAAGTTAGTGACCTAAATCTTCAAAGTTAACTTTTCACACTTCATTTTCGCTTTTACAATTTCGCTCAACCTACTTCCACCGCTTTTGAAGCAACCAAAGAGTCCAAATAGAAAGCCTTACCTTCGTGCACTTATGCACCATTTTTAGGATGAAACCCATCCCCTTGTTCCTAATTTTGACCACTATCAAGTAAAGAGTTTGACTAAATTTCGCAAGCAAAGAGTAGGAACTTAGGTGTATATAAATTTTGTTGATTTTAGCTCAGCCTACTGTGGCACGAATCATGGACAAGTTGAAATATCAAACCGAGAAATCAAGGGAATTTTGGAAAAGACAGTAAATTCCTCTATAAAGGATTGGTCAAGGAAACTGGATGATGCCCTATGGGCATATAGGACTGCCTTCAAAACTCCTATTGGCATGTCCCCTTTGTGTTTAATCTATGGAAAGCCTTGCCATTTGCCAATGGAGTTAGAACATCGTGCCATGTGGGCGATACGAAACCTCAACTTCAATCTCAACGAAGCAGGTGCAAAAAGATTTCTACAGTTAAATGAACTTGAGGAACCGTCGAATGACTCTTATGAGAATGCCAAGATCTATAA
The DNA here is from genome assembly GCA_016808115.1 of Tetrastigma voinierianum. NCBI lineage: Eukaryota > Viridiplantae > Streptophyta > Magnoliopsida > Vitales > Vitaceae > Tetrastigma > Tetrastigma voinierianum. The sequence continues at coordinate 3,621,284 of JAEQBH010000911.1, read as the reverse complement.
GGAGCAAACAAAAAAATTAGCATGACAAACATGTGTTGAGGAAAGAGTTTAAAGAGGGTGATAAAGTTCTGATCTTCAATTCCAAACTAAAGATGTTTCCTGGAAAGCTAAGATCGTGATGGTTCGGGCCTGTAACAATTACTTCAATTGCCCCCTATGGTGCAATAGGAGTCGGATAAGAAGATGGGCGAGAATTTAAAGTAAATGGGCAAAGATTAAAACATTATTTTGAGCAGCTAATTATTGTTGAAGAAGTGTCTTATTTTGCTGCGTAACCTTCATCGATCTTTGCGTGCCGACTGTGTAACACAGTTTCGTCGAGCTATCGACCCTAAATAGAGTGCTTCTTGGGAGGCAACTTAAGTTTTTTGAGAACCCCTTTCTTTCATTTATTTTCTTTTTCTTTTTCATTTTTGTTCTTAGTTTCATTTCGTTAATTTTAGGGATTCTTCTTTTATTTTCTTGTCTACTTTGTTTTGTTTTTGTTTTATGTGTTTGTTGATGTGTTTCAGGGTTAACAAAGGCAGGGTTCACCATAATTGAAACTGAGTTTATGGGGTAGAAATAAAATATGTTAAATTTTCAAAAAGAGAGAAAAAAACATGCTCCAAATTGATTTTAGTGATTAAGCATGAATTTGAGACGAAGAGAGAGCCAAAGTTTTTAAGTTTGGGGGTTTTGTCTCACTAAGAAAACCTTATGGTTCGCCTAGGCATAGACCTTCCCCTAGGCAAACCTGTAAGTCACATTTGAAAACCTTTTGGTTCACCTAGGCGTAGATTTTCATCGCCTAAGCAAACCTTCCTATGGTGTTAGCATGCTCTTGGGTCCGCCTAGGCGTAGACACCTTCCCCTAAGCGAACCCCTGTTGTCTTTTTACTTGCTCTCAGATACGCTTAGGCATAGAAAACTTCGCCTAGGTGAACCCTCGTGACCATCCAACTTCTTAAGTGCTTCACCTAGGAAAAGACGCCCGAACTTAGGGCATTATAAATGACCCCATTGGTCATTTTCTTCATTTCACAAGCCATTTGGACTTTCTCTCTTCCCTCCAAAAACCTGGTACTTCCAAACCACTTTCCTTTGTCCTAAATGGCCCATAAGAAATCAATTTCGATAAAGAGGAAGAGATTGACATCGACATCGTGGGCATCTTCACCTCCCCTGGAAAACCTAGAGAAGTTTGTAACCCAAGACGCCGAGCGGATTTACCACGATTTTGTATTCAATAGGACCTTTGTCCTTAAGTAGGGTTTCCCAAACTCCAATGCATACTTCAACTTCACCATTTAAGAGGCTGGTGGATGAGATCATGGTACATCCTCCACTGGGATACCCATTAGTTAGCAAGTCCACTTTAACCCGAGGCTTCGGGCTGGATCCACAAGATATGCCTGGGGCAAAATGGGTTGATTTTAAAGCATCTACATCAATAAACCGAGCTTTATAATCCGGGGTAGATGACGATAGCAAAGGCTACACTTTATCACCGCCGCCATGAGAGTCCTCACTAGGGGTAGGAGAGTTTGGAAGCACCATCCATCCACATCAAAGGTGGTGAGATTTCAAATGAAGACCCTCACAATTGTCGCAAAAGTTTGGTATAATTTTCTCTTTGCCAAAATCAAGTCTAATTTTCATCTGACCACGGTTACCAAGGACAAGATCATTTTGCTATATACGATCACTTAAGGCATCAAATTTGATGTCAGGCATGTTATTGAGAGGGGGTTATTGAATCCACCCAAGGGCGTTATATTGGAGCCCTATACCCAGCTATGTCGTATTGCTGAGGTATCGATGTTGGAGTCTGAGGATAAAGCACATCATCGACTCCCATTGTCATTAACTAAATCAAAAGCTGGTGCCCAGGAAAATATGGAGGAAGAGGACGATAAAGACGAAGTAGCAGTATAGCAAAGCAAGGAGGATTCTGAGGACAAGGATCCCAAGGCTGATCTTCTAGACTCTCTCCGGACCGCATTCTCTAGGCTCTCGGCTCACCATGATAAGCTAGCACGTAGGCAACAGATGCAGGTGGACCATTTAGAGCACAACACAGCGTACATGGTCAACATGATGCAATTCTACCATGGAGCAATATCGCTATTAGCTGGCCACCAATTACAAATTCTCCACCAGCATTTCAAATTTTCTTTGTTTGGGCCCTCATTGTTTAAGACCATCGACTACCCGTAGGCGACCACTTTTCTCGTACGATGATCTCGTATGTTGTATGAGGGAAGTCTCTTTTCACCATCATGATTATATTTTGCACTGTGGCGTGTCACTTCAAAGTTTAGGTGTTTTCCTCATATTACTTCCTTTATGGTGCATAATGACGCACTAAAACACTTTGACTATATTTACTATTTTTGGATATCATACTATTTTTGGATATTTTGATTTTGATTTTTGGATTATCTTTGCTTTATTTAGTTTTTAGTTATTTTTGAACTCTTAATTAGTTTTTATTTATATTATTTTGGTGTGTTTGTTACTTAGCTCTTAATTGCATTGTGGGAATGATATGATTCATGAATTGGTCCATTTTCTGTTTGAAGATTATTTGATCATATTGCATACATTTCCTGTGCTGAATTGTTGAGCTTTAAAGCTGTCCAATTAGTGTTTCATCCAAATGCCACAATGTAGAAAAAAATTTGAAAAATTTTGAAAAGTTTTGAAAATTTTTGAAAATTTTTGAAAAACTTTAAATTGTAAGACCCGAGAAAATTCCAATTTTCAGAAAAAAGGCAAAATCGTAATTTCAGTAAAAATATGAAATTTTTCTAGATCTCGGATGATGAAATGGACTTCACCGTTAAAATCGTCTTGCGAAATCTAGCTACTACATCGACTCTCGCCAAATCTGAGACAAACTGAATTTGTGATATTTTTCAAGGCACCAGTGCTCCGTACATAAAACGACATGTGATGTGACAAAAGTCACCTATAACATGTACTCATGTGACACATGTTGCATGAGTAGAGAGATGATGGAAATTGACGGCCTAGATAGTGCCAAGTGTCAAAAATCTAGAAGAATGGACATAATGGGCATTATTTGAAAGTTTAATGGAAAAAGACAAAATAGCTACAGTTATCATCTCCTTCATTTGAGCAAATCGGGCAGTAGCTGGGGAAAGATGCAGTGGCTGGAGTTTTTCAATTTTAGAGAGAGAATGACCTCCTTCTCTCTAGATTTCTGGTCGACGGACCATTTCTGCCTCGATGAGCAAGAAGTAAAGTCATATACGCAGCCGAGGCTATGCTTACAGCATTCAATTTGGTGGAGTTTCGACAACCCAAGAGTGTAGGATCTTTTCCTACTTGTGTTAATCCTGTTTAAGAACCATGTAAAATGGTTAGGAACGCTTTTGAGGTTTGTTTTAAACGTAAACTCGATCTCAAAAAAGCTTTGAACCGGGAGCGTGGAGAAAAATTCTATTTTTGTGGTCGTGAACAAGAACCCGAGGTTTTACTGCTCATGAATAGTGACGGAATATTTTCGCGTTGAATTTTTGCGATGCTGTTTAATAAAATGAATTAAGCCAGGTTTGTTAATTATATATATATATATATATATATATATATATATATATATATATATATATATATATATATATATATATATATATATATATATATATATATATATATATATATATATATATATGCATGTGAATATATTAGCATGAATGTGTTGGAATTGGCATCATGCATTCCATATGCACTGGGGCACCCTAGAATATTAGGAGTGAGTGCATGACATGAAATTGAAAGTTAAATGAAAATGGTTGTGAAATGAATTTCGACGGAAGATTTTTCTGAGAATCGTGGTTTGGGAGACGGTCCAACACCACACGTCTGAGGAGCCCATGAATCTGCTTCTGAAGGTTCTCCAAACACATTCCGCCGAGGGTAGTCCAATATTTTACCTAAACTGAGAAGCAGGTTTTCAAGAACAAAAATCTTTTGTTTTGAAAAAACCGATTATTTTAATCAGACATTACTAGGTATGTGAGGGAGTCAGTGAGGACTCCTGGACACCTGGACTTGGCCATGTAGACATTCTCGAGTAGGTTCATATAATTACTCAATGTGTCTTGCTTTGCCATGCATGTGCACTTAGGTGGGGAGTAACCCATGTAGGAAATTATCTCTACTGGGCTTTGCTTACCCTATCGAGGGATCACCATTTCAGGTACAGGGAGCGACCAGGAAGGCGGCACTCATTAGATGCCGTTTGTGAAGAAAGCCGGGTTATGGCTTTAGTAGTTATTATGTATGACATGTATTAGAATTTTATAATTTTAATATATGTTTGTATTAAGAGTAATGTATTAACTCTTGAACCATGACATATATTTGGTTGGGATATTTATATTGTGAGTATTGATGCAAGGGCCCAAGTGGCCATTATTTTACTCGCCGGGACCCTGTGGCCAGCCAGATATGATCGGGGATGTGCAGGCACCTCGTAGAGCCCCAATACAAAGGAGACTCATCCGATTCGTGAGTGGTGTCGGGTTACCCGAATGCTCACGAGTATTCACGGTTGATATTGTCACCTGACCCGAGTTTTGTGGCGCTACATAAATAAGGCTTTTGTTTTGCTTTGCCGTCCGTCAGGAAGTACTGCATGCCTATGATGATAAATAATTGTGTCATTCTTTACGTTTGAATAATGTTAGAGATAGTTTATTGAAAAATCGAATTGGTTGACCATACAACTGTACACTTAGCTATATGTTTGCACAAAACTAAGCACAAGTCTCTTGTACCCTTGTTCACCAATCATGCTAGTTTAGAGAAAAATTAGGAAATCATAATGTTTAGATCTTATAAGACCTTAGGACTTGTTTAATTACCATTTGAGGTGAAATCCTAGGTATCACATTTTTGGGAAATGATATAGGCCATCCTTGGAATCGGTTGAGCCTTCCTATCCTACCTAGTTATGCATTAGTCCATAGTCACCATGTTTGAGCCGTAATAGCCATTTTCTATCTTGAAATCCAAGAACGAACACTCGAATCCTTTTATTTTATCCTTTAGTCAAGAACCCATTTTACCCTTAGTATAAAGCATACATTAGGAGGAAGACATGTAGTTGAGTGGGAATGATTGAATGAAGAGAGGTTGTTCAACACAAAATGCAAAGGAAGGGTTGTTTGAAAAGAACAAGGAAAGAAAAACAATTAGAAAAGTGCAAAGAAGAAAATAACTCAAGGAGCAAATTTAACCTCGTAGCCTTCTTTCCTTGAGCTACTAAATCCGTAGGGGTGTTTTAACACCTAATATCTCAAGACCAACTGGTCTAGGAGTTATTGACTCAAACTCACACTGTGGTAGGTAGAAAGAAGGGGTTGAATATCAGTACTACCGCCTGAAGGTTCGTAAAAGAAGAAACTCTTGGTGATTTTTTATAAGAGATAGAAACGATCAAGTTTGGGGGTGAAGTAGTACAAAAAGCATAATAATGCTAAATGGGTTGATTTTGAATGACTCAATTTGAGACATGGTGGAATCTAAGAGGGTGAAACACAAGAATAAAAAGAAAAAGGTGCTTGAGTGTAACATAAATGACTTATTTAACTACGCTCTCACCCTAGCCACACACTACAAACTTGAAAAGACCTATTTGATCCCAATAGTGTGTAATACCTACATTAGTGGAGAATGGTATGCTAAGCAAGCCTATAAAGTCTTAGTCACTTTGCATTCATGGAAATTCCTTGGGAGTGAGAGATCCTTTACTGTATGCATTTTCCTGTTTTCATATAAACTGCACTTGGAGTAATGAGAGTGAGACTACTCACACTCAAAATGCATGTATAATTCACATCAAACAACACCCCCAAACTTTACATTTTGCTTGTCCTCAAGCAAAGAAACAACTTATTTTCCTTATTCAAAACTAACAAAAATGTTGAGCATGAAATTAGGATAATATATGATAATCTACCTCAAAGATATAACCTCTATACAAAGACAAAGGAAACTTCAGATGTCGATTTTCAAAATAAGTGATCGAGCATGAGCTGGAACAACCTAACCCAAAGTCTCAAGTGTGTGTGGGTAATGTCCTACCCTTTCTGTACCTAATTGCGCTTTGATGGATTTAGATGATCATGATTGGAATGGGGATCTCTCACCCACATGGTGAGTGAGTAAGACTCCATATGCTTGTTGGGCATATCACTCTCCACTAATGTAGGCTATACACAACTCTTAGGATCAATTAGGTCATTATATAGCTTGTAGTGTATGGCTTAGGTAAGGGTAGTTAAATAGATCATCTAGTCTTTAGTTTACCCATAACATACACATTTTTCTTTTTTCTCCACTAATTGTTCATCCTTTTGCATATTGCCTTCTTTTTCATTGAACCTCTTAAGCTTTCTCCCCAAACTTAACTTATTAAATTTTTTTTTTATCTCATAGTTCCCCCAAACTTGCATGATTTTCTCCATTTTCATAAGAGGACCAAGAGCTTTATTTTTTAGAATTACAAGGCATGGAGTAGTACAATGTTCATCCTCATGAAGCTTTCTACCTACCCCATGTAGCGAGCTTTAGGTTAGTAACTCCTAGAGTAATTGGCCTTAAGGTACTAGGTGTAGAACACCCCTAAGAACTTACTTGCTCAAGGTAGGAAGGCTACAAGGCCAAACTTACTCCTCATTGTTTTATTCTTTATTTTTCTTTCTTATTCCACACAAGGAACAAAAAGAGAACACTAAAGATAGGATAATTGAAGCTGCTGGAAAATTTTAAAAACAAAGAGAAGTTCCTTCAATACCCCCAAACTTAAAATCTGCATTGTCCTCAATGTATTAAAGATGAAAGAATAGGGACAGAGGACTCCCCTTTATGATCAAGAGGATTACTGAAGCTCGAAAGGCATGTCTAGGGATGAACTCCTCACCGAGAATGATTCAATGTCCTCAGTTAAGAAAAACAAATAAAAATTGAAAATAAAATCAACATGCAAACCCAAAACTAAAATACTAAAAAAACAAATATTAAATGGATGTGTGTAACTTTATTTTTGTCAGTCTTGCACGCTTTCGCCCTTCATCCACTGTACAATACCCTCTTCATCCCTTCATATCGCCGTGAGACACTTCCTCCACCTTCGGAATAGACGATGTAAGCTCAAATGCCAACTCTTTGGTAGGGAAAGAGTTGGAATTAAATTTATATCCTTCACGAGTGTCCTCTTGAAGTAACTTAGGTGCTAGCTCCTCAATGAGCAGAAATGAACTCTCTAGCTTCTTGAATGCTCTCCTTTCTTCATTCGTTAATGGTGTTCTTTGGTGGAGGTGAAAATTCATTTTCTCCTCACCAATGAGGAGTATCATTTCCCCATGTTCGGCATCAATCCACACTTGACTTTTGGCAATAAAAGGTCCTTCTACAAATGAAACTTATCAGTCCTTTTCCATGCCAAAAGTCAAATAATTAATGGGGCAATTAAAATCTTCAACGTCAACCAAAATATTTTCAATTATTAGCTCCGGATGTCTCTTCTCAACTTGCTTCTCTTTCCATGATTGCTCTTCGTCACTAGCAAGCTCATTCTTCTCAACAAACGTTGGGTCTTGCAATTCTCCCTTAAGGACCAAAGGTATTTTGTCACATTCTATTGTGTCCTTGTCTTCATCCAATGTTGGGTTCAAAAATTCCTTTTCAAGGCTAAAAGATATGTGCTCACTCTCCTGTATGTCATCATTCTTTATGTCGCTCGGGAGTTGCCTTGAAGATTGTTCCTTTATAACTTTCTCCAATTCCTCGGCTTGCCTTGCCGTTGTTTCCATGATAGCATACAATTCTCTATTGAGATCTCTCAACTTGGTGTCTATGTCTACAATCATGTCGGCGTCCATCTTGGTTTCCATACTTGGAAACCTCATTTGTAGAGCTTCATTATCCATCTTAATGTATTCCTTCAATGCAAGGAATAGCTCTTCATCGGATGGTTGCCAGAATTGGTTTTGATAGTAGGAACTTGAACTTCCTTGTGGCTGCATATTTGAATGGCTATAAGAGAAATTGTCTTCTATCCCCTAACCGGAATGATGGTAGCTCAGTATGTAGATTTCAAGTTAAGAGACGTAACCCGTACTATTGAAAGAATTCACCCTTCCAAAATCATAAGTTTATTGACTTGTGGAGGTTTGTGCTTGCCTTGAGACGATTTCTTCCCATGTTAGTGCTATTTGGGCAACTCGAGAAGAAAATTCTTATTGGAGGGAGTAGAAGAGTTCATTCTGTGAGACCCCTTGAGAAGTAAAACGATTGGATACAAAGCCGTAAACTCCGGGGAATTTCTTCTAGACTGATGACGACACTGATCACACCGTTGAGTTCATCTCGCGAAATCTAGGTACACAGTCGAATTTCATTGAATTTCGAAACAATCGGAATTTCACGTATTTCGAGGTAAATGGACGAAATAGAAAGTGACACATGGCATGAGGATTGCATGCCATGTGGCACTTGAGGGCAGGACACTTGGCACATTAGTGGAGGCCAAGTGTCAAGTTTAAATCATGCATGAAAGATAGTGATAAGGAAGTGGGATATGGTGACATGTGGCATGCTTAGTGTCAAAGGAAGCATGAGGTGTTCTACACCTAGGGGGGGTCTTCTCCACCTAAGAGAAATCGGTTTGGTGGAATGGAAGAGAATAAAAAGGGAAAAAGGGGGAAGAGAATGAAGGAAAAAAAAGAGAACTAGTAGTCTCTCCCGACATTTAAATGTAGGAGTTGCAAATAGTGAACTGATCTACGCCTTCAAGAGTGTGGTTCTCTCCTTACTCAAGACCATTTCAGAGCCATGACATGGTTATGAGGTGTAGCCCTGGGTGGCTGGTTCAAAGAACAGCTTTGACGTAAACTGTTGTTAGTGGGACCGGCTCTTCGGTCCTGCTTGTATAGTTTCCAGAACTACAGTTCTGGAACTGATTTTGCTGTTGATACGTGAATCGGATATTGATAATCTTGTTGTGTGTTATTGCTTGTTTGAATAACATGCAGATTTTGTGAATATTGATGTTGATATACTCATGCTTGATATATTAACATGATGCTTGAGATGAAACATGAATATAATCAAGCATAGTTTTCTATGCATGTAACATGAGATTTTATGCAGTAACATTATCATCGCATGTGCACGGGTGCATCGCGTAAATCGTGTGAGTGCATGAATAAAATGGGTACTCGGAGGGTTGTCCAATAAATTATATCGGAGGGTTGTCCAATAAATTATATTGAAGGGTTGTCCAATAAATTATATCGGAGGTTTGTCCGAATAAATTATTTCCCGGAGGGTCAGTCTAATAAATTATATCTGGAGGTTTGTCCAATGAACCCATCTAGAGGCTGTCCAATAAAAAGGGTTCTCGAGATGGTCCAATGGTTTGATTACTCCGAGGTGGTTCAGTGATTTAAAAAACAAAAGCTTTGCTCTTTGAGTCGCTTTTCATACATGACAATTGTATGTGAGGAGTCGATGAGGACTCGGAAACTAAGATGACATAGACATTCATAAGATATGTATATTTTATATGAATGGTGTGAATGATTTGTGATCATGTCATTGCATGTGCACTTAGAGGGGAGTAGCCTCTGTAGGAGACTTCTTCTCTACTGGGCATAGCTCACCCCGGGTCGGGAAAAACATTTCAAAATGGAGGTACACCAAGAGAAGGTAATTTCACGAGGCCTTGGGCCGAGAAGCACGGTCAAGGATGGCTTGTTATGTATTTTGTAAAAGTCTGGGAAGAAAACCCAGTTTTTGTTATATACTGGATCATATCCAATTTCTCAGAATAGTGTGAGATAAATTGTAATTAAACCCGCCCACATGTTTAATACAATTTGTAAAGGTTTTCTCACCTTTGTTATTTCTCAATGGAATTAAGACTGATTTTTCGTTGGGCAGAAAAGGAATTTGGCCCTATTTCCTTCTGGTATATTGTAGCCCCATCAGTAGTCTTGATGTAGCTTTTGAATCACCCAACCTGACTCTACAGCCCAAGTTATGGCCTTTTTACCTGGGTAAGGTCCGAGAGAGGATGAGCCGTGGACGAGCTCATCTAAATTCAACTAACCTCTTTCTGGGTCGTGAGCCGAGCTTCCTTCATGAGCCGTGGCTGAGCTCTCCTACATGAGCAAGGCTGAGCCTCTGCATGGTATTTCATGGCTAAGCTCTCCTACATGAGCTTCATGCGTTGAGCTCTTCGTGATGAGCCGTATCGAAGCCTCCTACATGAGTAATGCCGAGCTCTTCTCAGACAGCCGGTGGTCGAGCTCAAAGATGAGCTGCTGGTTTTCTCGCATGAGCTATGGTCGAGCTCTCCCGCAGAGCCATGCCGAGCCTCCGCATGAGCCGTGGCTGAGCTCTTCCGCATGAGCGGCTATGTCGAGCTCTTTCCTCGTGATGAGCAAAGGTTGAGCCTTTCTAAGATGAGCCGTGGTCAGCTCTCCCGGCATGGAGCAATGCCGAGCCTCCGCATGGCGTTGTGCATGAGCTCTTCGCATGAGCCAGCTGAGCTCTCCTACATGAGCCGTATGAGCTGACCTTCAGGCTATGCTCTTCCATGAGCCGACCTCGTATCTTGCGCCGAGTTTTCCGCATGAGCCGCATGAGCTACCTTCAGGTTTCGGGAGCTCTTCTCGCATGAGCCGCATGAGTCACTCCTCAGGCAGCTCTTCGCATGAGCCATGAGCTGACCACTGCGTCGAGCTCTCCGCATGAGCTGTGTGAGCCCGAGCTGACCTCCTGGTGGGCTTCTCCCGGGCCGACCTCAGCGTGGAATGAGCTCGATCAGGCGCTAACTTCGGACTCCATCATAAATTTCTGGGTCCGTCTGCTTCACGCGTCTCAGACTCCACGGAAGCCCCCTTGATTCTAGAATCCATCTATATAGGCTCCAATATAACTGGAGCCGATATTGTGTTCGAAAGACGAAAGACAGTAGGTGCCCGTCGCCTCGCAAATACTGCCGTTCATATGAAGCCCAACTTCCGTGACGACCATAACTTCCCCGGGTCCGAAGTCCGTTTTTTAAAGGTTTCACTCTGGGCGAAAGCCCTTGAGTCTAGAATCCGACCACATGCCCGCGGATGGCATTTGAAGTGCCCAAATACATCCGAGCCAACCTCTTCGGGCTTCGAGCCGACCTCGTCTAGGGAATGAGCTAGGCAACGCCAACTTCAGATGACCATAACTTCCGGCTTTGGCGCGTTTCGACTCTATGGAAAGCTCGAGTATAGAATCTGCAACCATATGCCCGAGGATTGAATTTGGTGCTCATATTAGTTTTTGGTAATTGATCATTGCACTAAGTGCACTAATTACTAGAATCTTGAATGAGATGGACTGTTATGTGTCATTGCTTAATAATTGAGTGACACATGAATATGCGTGAATGAGGCTATCAAATAGCTTGTTGAAGGTTAACTGTGAACAAAAAAAAAAAAAAGATCCCCGGGATTTGGGGTGTCACACATTCATTTCATCATTCGACATTATGCTTAGCACCTAAAAGAAAAGTACAAAATAAAAGAAAATAAAAGAAAATAAAATGAAGTATACAAAATATAAATAAGACACAAAAGAAAATAAGAAAATAAAATTTTTGCTCAAATTAGCAAACTTGGGTTTGGCTCATCCCAGCCCTTAGAGGTCTCGGCCACATAATTGAGGAAGTCCATTGCCTCATCGTGATTTTTACTCAAGAAATCTCCTCCTACCATTAGTTTCCAATAATTATTTCATGAAGGACATTCCATCATGTACCGGTTCAACAGCAACCACGTATCAAATCCATGACGCAAGCAATGCACCGAGGTTTTATGTATCTCTCCCAAGACAGAAAATTTTTTTCATTGTCTCAGTCAGTAAAGGTGTAGATTTATTCTTCAAATTATTGGTCTTGTGTGCACTGAAGAATTTTTTAGAAACTCGCTCTAAATTTTTCAATTCCTTATGGCCTCCTTGGCCCACGCATGAAATAAATTTTTGCCTTATCCTTTAGGTCAAGGAAAGGCTTTTTAGTTTAGTAGCTCCATGTCGATGGCACCCTCTTTGAAAGTGGTGCATACTCGGCAATCCTTTAATGTGATTATAAGGGTTTTCATTCTCCATGCCATGGAATGTTGGGAGTAGAGGCACCAAGTAAGGCTTCACTGCCACCTCTCAAGAGGGGGAATTACGCATGAGGGCGCACTCACCCCTGGTGGGTGTATTGATCCTCGTGATCTGATATACGGGCTCCCTCTTGTGTTCCCGATGGCTTTGTCGTTCTCTCCCGTGGAGGATCCATTTGATACCTGTGAGGATCAATTTCGAAGCCTCTGCCCCGTAAGTGCCAGCCACCCTTCAAGCCTACCCGGCAGTTGTTCCTATCCCGCCAGTATAAACCGGCTTCCCAGACACTTCACAATCAACAGAAAACAACCAAAACAAAACCAACAAAAGTGGCAAGGTTAGCTAAAATTAAAGCAAAGAAAAACTGAAACATCGAAAATTTAAAATCCCCGGCAAAGGAACTCAAGCGGAAAATGATAAAATCAAAAGAGAATGAGATTTAATAAAACTCGTGGATAGAATCACAAGTTCAACAAATTTTCATCTCACCAGGCACCATCCCCTAAGAACGCGCATTTGATTCATGCCACTGGGGTAGGTGATCCGAATCAACAAAATTTGTTTCCTATGTTCCTCCTACTTCCGTAGTCAAGCTACCGCAGTATAGCGGTCTAGGGCTCCAACACTGTGGAGACGTTGGGGGCTTCTTCTGCGGAAATGAGAAGCCAGCTGAGTTGAAAATGGTATTTCCTTGATTTTGGGTTTTGTTCAAAAACAAGGTTTGATGGTTGTAAACTACATATAAATTAAAGGAAAATTTAGAAAAGAAAACTCCTTGAAGTCTTCGGGGTCACTCGAATTGATTTTGGTAGTATTCATGCCCTAGTTTGTTTCTCGCATTGGGGATAATGACTCATAGTCGTTTCAAACCGGACCTTGATTTGGCACTAAACCTAAACCTAAATTACTCCCTCATGAGATATGGCATCCGCTGAGCATTCAAGTCCCTAACAAGCAGCATATGGCCTCAAAGAGGCAACTCACTAAGCAACCACTTGAGATAATTCAGTGGATGACAATGGACTATGATTAAGAATCCACCCGTAACCACTCGCTTATCAAATACACATTGGCGAGGCTTGATCTAGGAGGTTTCAACCTAAGGTGAGATGCAGGGAGCTTAAATGCTCATAAATGCAAGCAGATGGAACAGGTACAAAACTTACCTCCAAACCTCCACTGGGCAAGTGACCTTCACAGTGGCCTAGCCAGATCCTTGAGTTGTCATCCTCAAAGGGGGTGTTTGGAAGCCAAGAAAATGAGAGAAAGAGGAGAGAGAAGAGAGCAAAATAAAACCTAAAATGAAAAGGTGCAGGAAACTTGCAATGAAAAAAATTAAATTAGGGTTACAAAGTTGTAGGGAAGCTTATATAGCCAACCCCAAGGTGTGAAATGACAAAAGTGCCTTAAATATGAAATTACAATAGGGACAACATGGTAATTAATCAAAACGTGGTCGCTTGAGTCAAAAATATCAAAACACAGTATGAGCAATTTCGCTTATGCAGAAATTCCTCGCTAGTATATTTAAAATCTCGCCATGCTTAGCGTAAATTTTGCTAGCCTGAATAAATTCAATAAAGATAAGCAAAAATGAAAATTTTCGCTGATGAATTATTCTCGCTAAGCTACCGAAATCATTAGCTTAGCTTAAAAATTTCACATAATGGGGTAAATTTCGCTAGATCACAAATCCCGCAATCCCAAATAAATTTTTGCAATGCATAGTGAAATTCCTGCATTCCACCATTCCTCCCCTGCATTGCTTCCTGCATGGTTTCTTCATCATTTCATTTCTCTCCAATTCATCGTATCTTGACATTTCATCGCCTCACCTTGGTGAAATCATCGAGATCTCTCACATTCAGCCACCAATAAGAAGGCTAAGTCGCTAACTCGAAGTTCCCAAGACCTTAAAACTATCCAAAACAATCTCGAAACAAATTAGAAGCACTAAGTGGACATACACATGACAATTACGACCATATGATTAGTGCGCAAAAGTACCCAAGCACTTTCGCAATTAATCAGCCAACGACGCTCAAAACTTGAAGTTTGCTAATCGCAGCCTGGCCGCTCTTCACTCAGCTTAACTAAGGTTCACTTGTATGAGACACGTGTCTTTTCCTCAAGTAATGGTCATTCACCTAGGCGAGGGTTAGGTTTTCCTAGGCGAACCCGAGAGTGATTCCTGGCATGCAGTGCTAGTCCGCCTAGGCGTGGTGATACTTCGCCTAGGCGAACCCGAGAGGTTCTCTGCCTTTTTACCTTTTAGCTCTGGTTCTACCTTTATGTCATTCAGCTCTTCTTTTGCTTAATTTTTCCTTCATTATCGAACAATCAGCAAAGCTTCCTCTTTGCCTTGGCAAACCTCGTCGCCTCAGCGGCTACAAATGAGCAACTTCCTTTTCACTTGATTTCTTCCATCACTTTGCTTAATTTTCCTTCATATTATGCCAAACATTGCAGAATGGGGGATTAGTATAATATTGATGAATAGGGTGTGAATTTAGCATTCGAGTTATATAAATGCATGAAAAACACACTCAAAATGCATGTATAATTCACACCGAACAATAACCAACCCTAACTCCTCTCTAAGTCGTTTTCCCTAATTTTATTCAATTACTCCAGTTTTCACAAATCATTCATGTTTTAGTTTTGTTTTGTTTTTATTAGTTTTTATAACGTCTCTTCAACCCTTGAGTCGCTCAAATAGTAAACAACTTTGGTAGTCGAGGTACTTAATCCTCACTAAAACCACACCTTCCTCATGGGAACAATCTTGGTTCATAATTGAAAACCATTTGTTACTTATGCGACCCATGCACTTGCGATTAGCAACAAGGTCTTTAGCGCCGTTGTCGGGACCGACAAGCTCCTGAAGCAACGACTAACAAGTTTGGTGCCATTGCAGGACTCAACGTGTTCTGATGTCACAAAACTTAGCAAGTTTTCGTGTCACGCCGAGGACTGGTAAGTCTTCAAGGATGTCACAAAGACCTAACACTTCTCCTCCTTCTTCATAAGTGTTTTCATCCATGTCTTCGGAGGAGCCATTCTTTTTCGTAGGGAGTGGCATTGGAAGTTTATGTGGCGACTTCTCCTTCAATTCTAGCATTGGAACTTCAGCCAACTAACATAGTAATATGATCAGAGAGGGATGGATGAGTGCTCTAGAACATCACCCTTCTGTAGACTTGATAATACCTCTTTCGATGAAATATCCCACATCAAACGTGATATCGTGCACAATCTCATACAAAAGAACCGCCTTGTCCTTTGTGACTGTCAATAGGTGAATACTTGGCTTTAGGCTCACTCAAAGAAAATTATACCATGCCTTTAGGACAAATTTCAAAACGACCATTGGAAAAGTTGTCACTTCGAGGGTGGAGGGATGTCTCTTCCATTCGCATTTCCCTTTCGTAAGGGCTCTCATCAACATATTATAATCAGTGTTCTAAAATAAGGCCCTATAGGCCTCACTGTCATCATCTTTCAAATTATAAGCCACGTTTATCGTAGCGGCGTCAAATTTCACCCATTTTTCCCCACGTGTATCAAACCATCCTCGAAGCGTAAGATTATAGTGTTATTCTCAACGACAGGGGCGTATCCTGGGTAAAATTGAGCCTAAATTGTCCAATTATCACCACTGCCTTGCCACATTATAAGCTCAATATAACGACAAAGGTGATATGCTTACATTAGTGGAGATTAATATAACAAACAAGAATATGGGACTTTAAAGAATAAAGCATATATAAGTATTTGAGGCTATCCGTAAAGAAGATTAATCTTACTTCATAAAGAGTTGAAGATCATCACACACCTCGCTGCATCGTGGTTGAATAATCAATTGCTTACACTATAGAAATTATTTGGCCGTTTAGTGAACTTAATTGGAAAATCTTCCTGGATTCTAGATTGAAACATGTTTAGAAATAATTTTACAACTAACTTATGTATCTTGCCAAATTGTGGATTCAACAGAAAAATGTCATAAAAAAAATAATAATAAAAGTTAAATTGTTTGAGGACAAACAAAATCTTCTTTCCTTTGCTTGGGGACAAGCAAACTTTAAGTTTGGGGGAATTTGATGAGTCCTAACGCTTTTAGTTTAAATCCATTTTTCTAGCATGTTTCTAGAAGTTTATGAGAAAATTTAATGCATAATTATGGAATATTCACCAACCTGTGTTTTAGAAGTTTAAATGGAAAAAGACTTATTCCAACAAGAAAAGCAAATCGCTAAGGTGAAATTTGCTGCTGAGAGGATCTCAATAATCATGATAACCCATGTCTGAACAAGAAGCGCTATGTCGCAACAAAGATCAAGATGAACTCAAGCCAAAAGAAAAAACTTTGTCGCGACATGTCACAACTCTGTCAAGACATAAAGAACTGAAGATGGCAGAAAAAGATTTGTCGCAACAAAAGACAACTCTGTCGCAACACAAAATTCAGAGTTAGCAATGGAAGGCAAGACAACTTTGTCGTGACAAAGAAGTTTTATGTCGTGACAAACACAACATAAGGTTGGAGTGAAGTATGTCGCGACAAAGAAATCTATTGTCATGAAAAAAGATAAGAAGAATTGCAAGATGAATGTTGCGATGCAGAAAAGTATGTCGCGACACAATAAAGAACTGAAGGCAGAGATCTCTGTCGGGACAATGATCAAGCATTGGCAATAGAGTTTTATCTCAATAATTAAATTTATGTCACGACATTAAACGCTGTAGAGTAAGAAATTTATGTTATGACAAAAGAAAACTATGTCTTGACAAAAAATTGAAGAGAAATGAACCCAACTAAGACAAGTTCGTCGTGACAAGGATTTCAATGTTGCAACAAACAGTCCAGCAAGCGACAAAGATCAAAGAAGAAAATATGTCACGACATCTTCAGAGTCTGTCGCAACATAGAGTTCAATCTTAGTAGTGCAAGACAACAAGACTATGTCGCAACAAAGAAAAAGTTTGTCGCAATAACAGACCCATGCAGTAGTAAGAAACTCTATCACGACAAAAGAAATTATTATCACGACAGAGATTGAGAAGAACCACAAAAGTATGTCGCAACATAGCAAAGAATGTTGCAACAAAGTTGAAGAGCTGGAGGCAAAGAATTCTGTCGCAACTAAAGAAAACTATGTCGCGACAAAAAGATGAAGATGAGAGAATAGAAGACTATCGCGACATTGTATTTTATGTTGCGACATTTCAAACTTATGTCGCAATATAGAGCAAGGCTGAAAGACAAGAATTTTTGTCATGACAAGAAGTTTTGTAGCAATAAAGAAATTTATGTCGTGACAGGATTTAGAAGCAGCAGAAAATGAAAAGTTGTGTTGCAACAAAGTTTTTATGTCTCGACATAAGACACTCATGTTGCAATAAAGACTAGATAACCTCAGCGAAACTATGTCTCGACATTGCCAAATTATGTCACTGTAGAATTCAAGAAGAAAGCATGAAAATATGTTACGACAGAAAATGCAAGCCACAACAAGAGCTAGGGAACAAAGATGAGAACTATGTCGCGACAGAAATTTCTATGTCACAACAAAGTAATCAATTGGGCCATAATTTTTGGGATCCACAATTTTAGCCTAGAAGTGAGGCCCATCATTTGAAAATCTATAAATAGACGCAACTAGGGCACTACTGCCAAACCAGGAACTTTTAGGTAGCTGGAGACTCCTTTGTATATTTTTTTTTCTTTTTCTTTATTTTTCTTTTTCTTCAATTTAGTTTTAGTTTAGCAGTTTAGTTAGATCTTTTGGAATTGAATAATGATCTGGTGTGAAGTTTTTTAGCTAGGTTCATTATAAAATTTGATTTTTCATTACTGTCTGACTTAAATGAAATTTGGAGATTTTATGGAGTTCATTTATTTCAGTTCGCTTTCAATTTTAGTGAATTTTCCTGATCAATTAGTCATTGTTAATTGTAATCCAGTTTTGAAAGACTGAGCTCCCTCTGGAATTGGATCGATGTTCATTATTGTTTTATGCTCAACTTAAATGAATGTCATAGTTCGAAATCTTGAATTTATATAATTGGTAATGATCTTGAAGTTACCTGTTCAAAATATTAGTAGCTTGTACCTGAGAAAATGATCAGGATCTTTGCTCGATTTCAGAAGCACTCTCGCGACATGTGAGACCGAGATTCCCGAGAGTATGGAACAAAGTTACTTGGGGGTATGTTAGACTAATATTATGGAACTAATGAACTCTTAAAGATTACTTCGATAGATCACTAACTTACTCATGGTCTGACGATAGTTGGATGATATATTAATTTAATTAATGAGAGGTTTCTCCTCAATCTGATGAAAGGATCTTGATCCCATGTTAGCATAGATCTAATCAAGGAGATAGAGAATTTTATCATATTCAATGGATGAGCTACCAATTAGATTGGAGAAGGCTTATAATATCCTATCTATAGGGGCAAGAATTCTTTAGTCCTAAGATTTAGGTGTGAAGTACTGAAATGAAAAAATCACCTGCATCTTGGTGAAAGAGGTTTCTATTCTTTAAGTAACTGATTAGACTCATGTATCCGAAAGGAACATGGATCTCTAATTAGTGAAATGTATGGTTTTTGGAGAAATCCAAACTATATTACCTTCCATCTTTGACAAGTTAAGATTTCAAACTAATGGCTGAGCTATGTTATAAAATGATGCAGAAATTTGTAATGGTACACTGATCTATCTCCCAGTGTTAACTTACCCAGTGAACTTTCCAATCCAATTATTTCAAAATTCTTTATACATAGTTATAGAGTTTAATTTAGTTTTTATTCTTCCTTATTTTAAAACCACACCAATTTTAACTTTGGAGTTCAAATAGCAAGGATCTTGAATAGTTGGGATAATTGATGTTTAAATTTCTTATCAATCCTAGTGGGAACGATAACTGGACTTAAATCCACTTTTATTACTTGTATGATCTGTGCACTTGTAGTGATTTAGACCAAAACACATTTTCAAATGGAACCTTCTCATTCTAAGCAAACAATATATTTTATATCTTTAGTAAGTCAACAAGTTTTTGGCATAGTAAACAGGGACTAATCCTGTTCTTAATGATAGTGTTGAGAATTTGGTTGATCAACAAGTTTTTGGTCTATGTGTTAAAATCAGCCACTAACAAGTTTTTGGCGTCATTTCCGAGGATTAAATGAAGTCTTTGGTAGCTGTGTTGAAGATTTGGTTGAACACATAAATTTTGGTCTTAACAAGTTTATGGCGCCGTTGTCGGGGACTGAATAAAGTCTTTGATAGCTGTGTTGGAGATTTGGTTGAACACATACATTTTGGCCTTAACAAGTTTTCGGCACCGTTGTTAGGAACTGAATAAAGTCTTTGGTAGCTGTGTTGAAGATTTGGTTGAACACATACATTTTGGTCTTAACAAGTTTATGACGCCGCTGCTGGGGATTGAAAAAGATGAATATAAATATCAATATTCTAACCAAAGAGAGAATTGTTAATTTGGATATTTTTCTTGTTAATATAAATTTAAAAATAAAAATAGTGGCCTTTAACTACAAAGAGCGAGCAAGCTAACAACCTTTTATGAGCTTAAATGGATGTAATTGTTTTCCACATGTTTAATTTGGTCTTAATGTGTTTCTATTTCAAGAAGATTTTACATGCATAGAAAACCAAAACCAGAACTATTGCCTTTGTATACAGAACTGGAAAGAACACTGAGAAATCTGAGAAAGGTTAAAAGTGTTGAATCAACAACTATGGCAGATCAGAGAGAAAGAATGCAACCTATTCCAGAAGAAGAAGAAACTAAGAGACCTCAGAGGTAAATGACTATGGAGGACTTTTGGAGACCAATTATTCAAGATGAATACTCTACTGTGAGACAAAATTTCATATAGAAGCCAACAATTTTGAACTGAAGCTAACTTTAAACACAATAGTGTAGAATCACCAATTCACTGGGCATCCTAGTGAAGACCCCAACGAGCATATGGGAAGATTTATGAGGATGGCTAATACAGTCAAATCGAATGGTGTTAGACCTGAAGTGATCAAGCTGCAACTATTTCCATTTTCACTGAGAGATGTGGCAGCAACTTGGTTTGAGTCACTGCCTGTTGGATTAATGAACAATTGGGAAGAGTTGGTGGAGGCCTGCATGAGCAGATTCTTCCTTCTTGCCCTTACTCATAAAAGGAGAGGGGAAATCATAGTGTTCAAGCAAGGAGATGATGAAAGTCTTGAAAAGGTGCCCAATGCATGGAATAGATCTGACCACTCAGATGGATATTTTTTATCATTCTATGAATTATACCTCTAAATGTATAATTGATGCAACCTGTTGTGGAGCTTTCAAAAGAAAAAGTGTTGAAAAGGAAAAGCAGTTGATAGAAGACCTTGCCAAATGCAATTATAAAGCCCATCCGAACTGAGGAGGGAAGAAATCAAGGGAAGTGGTGTGATAGAGCTGAATCGGATGACTGCCATAGAAGCAAAACTAGATGCATTGATGAAAAAGATGAGAAACCATGATAGAAGAATGCACTCATCAAATAAAGTGGGAATAGTTGATGAAAATGAGAAGAGGAATAGTGCTGAAAATGGACTAGCCTATGAGGGTCCCTACCAAGTTGAGGAGGCACAATATCTCAATGCTAATAGAAGTTACAACTTTAAGCCCAACCTCAACTTGCCAACTCATTACACACCAGCACTTAGGAACCATGAGAATTTCTCACATGGGGGAGGAGCATAGCAAAGTCAAAACCTCGGGCAGAATTCTCTCAACAACATTAGGCTTCACCTGAAGTTCAACCAACAACAGCAAGGGAATGAGAGCCAATAAAATTAGGGACAAAGGAGATCTCCTTCCTTTGAAGAATAGATACTGACTTTCATGGGAAAAAATAAGAGGCTGCTGAACATTCATGAGCAAAAATTTGATGATCTAGCAGCATTTCAGGAAAACACAACTATGTTTCAGGCCAATGCGAATGCCTCTCTGAAGAATCTGGAGACACAAGTAGGGCAGCTGGCCCTAGCTATGCAAAATCAGTCCAAGGATGCCTTCCCAAGTGACACAAGGACGAATCTAAAGGATTGTATGGTGGTAAATCTAAGAAGTGGAAGAGAGATAGAGAGTATAAAAGAAAAATAGAAGAAAACTGAGGAAGAAAAAAAATAAATTGGAGGAGAATTGAAGCGGTATAGTTCAAAGGTTGTTGAAGAAAAGAGAACAACAAAAATGTAGCAAAAGCAGTAAGCTGGAGAGGGAGATGCGAGGAAGAAGGAAGAGGTTCAAGCTTATAAGCCTCAAGTCCCATTCCGCAGGTCGTTAGCTGCCAAGTTGTAGTGAGCAATTTCTCGATTTCCTCAACATGTTCAATAAAATAGAGATTAATATCCCTTTTTCAGAGGCATTGACTCAAATGCCTTACTATGCTAAATTTATGATGGATATATATTGAGCAGAAAAAGAAAATTTGTTGAAGAATGAGTAGTGAGCCTAACAGCAACCTGCAATGTAATTATCCAGAGATCTTTACCAGAGAAAATGCAGGATCTAGGTAGCTTCACTATTCCTTGCACAATAGGGAATTTTGAAATGGAAAAAGCACTAGGTGATTATGGAGCCAACATCAACCTAATGCCCTTATCTGTAGTCAAGAGACTAAGTTTGGGGGAGCTTACTCCCATAGCCATGACCCTGCAAATGTAGACATAACCTTAGCTCAACCTAATGGTATACTTGAAGATGTGCTTATCAAAGTGGGAAAGTTCATTTTTCCAATGGACTTTGTGGTTATTGATATTGAAGAAGACAAATAAGTCCCATTGTTACTAGGAAGGCCCTTCCTTGCTACAGGAGCAACTTTGATAGATGTGAAGAGAGGAGAGCTTACTCTAAGGGTTGGAGATGAGGCAGTGCACTTCAATCTCAATCACAGTTTGAAATAGCTAGAATTTGATAATATTGATTGTAAAATTGTAGAAACAAAAGTACCCATCAGTTCTGAACTGATAAATGATTTTAAGATTCATAGTTCAATGAATGAAAATGATATGAATTTCTGAACTCTAATTTTGAATCAAAAGAGGCAGTATCAGTATGAATGAGAACAGTAGATTAGTGCCCAAAAAGTGCTATTTTAAACCCTATTTATTATAGGTTTTGAGTGCTTCTTGTATACTAATCATTCTAATTAACCCGATTTACAATAAGGTCCCTACTATTCTACTGGACGCATTTTGTGGCAAATTTTGCAGTTTTAATGCAGTTAATCATGCCAACATTGTTGAGTCGATCCAAACATGAAGAATTCGAAATAAACTCAACATCATAGATCAGAGATAGCTCAAGAGGAAAGAAGACAGAAAATAGAAGAAATGAAGGTGAGCAATGGAACAAGTAGCTGCTGAGGAATGAAGGCGCCGAAAATTTCGCTACATTGAATTTTCGCGATCATAGGTGTATAGCTTAAAATTTCAATTTTCGCTTATGACTGAATTTTCATGATAGCAAATTTTCCTATCATAATTTTCGCTATGATAGTTTAAAATCACTATGCATAGCGAAAAATCGTCTACTCCCTGCTTTTGATCCAAACGAATTCCGCTTTTTTATTTTTCTCCTTTTCTACCCTTGTAATAGCTTTGTTTTGGTTTGTTTGTAATTTCCCTTGCTCGAGCCGTATATAAGCTAGAGTCAAGGTTTGTAAATAATCAATCATTTCTAATAAATTTTTCTAGAGAAGCTTCAGCTCTCCAAGGCTTTTCTATTTTCCTCTTCACTTTCTCTCATTTTCTCGCACTTTCGGGTGTACCAAACACCCCTCGGACGATGACAACTCAAGGATGCTCTGGCTAAAATCCTTCTTTCCTCCTGAAGGTATAGTTGCTGGGTGAAGGATATGAAGGTTGCTAAAAGTTCCCCTGTTCTTCACGTAAGTATCCACCGTCATCATGGTCCCTTTCTAACTCGTAGGTTTTATCCCTTCAATCTCCTCAATGGCTATTATTTAAAGCTTTACGGTTCGCGGGATGTTATTGCTAGATCCACTGAGATTCATTAGCTACCTCTATGACCCATTAAAAGGGAGTCTAGAGACCCATTCTTCACTATCTATGGACCATCGATGGCCGCAGCACTCAAAAGGATAACATTCGGGGTTAGTTTTAGTTAAATGAAGATCTCGGGTTCGGGAAATGACTATACGTCATCCTCCCCTTAACGCGAGGCACCCTGGGAACCCTCGCTGCTCTAGGAATACAAACTCCCGAGCCTAACACTCGCTGAGTTCTCTATTTACATTTTATTTCATTTAAATTTCCGCTGCGAAACCACCAACCCCTCTGCTTTTACCAAGCCTCAAAAATCCAAACCAAATTCACCATTTTTATTTCACTTAAATCATTTGTACTAAGAACTCCATCCCCGTGTTCGACCCTAGACTATTATATCGCAAAGAGCTTTGCTACAAGCAGTGAGGAGGAACTTAGGATATAAATATTGCCGATTCCAGTGATCACCTCACCGCGGCACCTGGGCGCATTTGATGAATCGTTGAACACTTGTGATCCTCATCACAAGTACTGGTGAATTACTTTTATATTTACCGTCATTTTCTTTTAGCTCTACTTAAAAAAAGAGTTGCTGCAGGATTGTTTTATGTTGTCTTGTGTTGCCCGGGGTTTTGTCGTTAGAATCCATGTTCCGGAAATGGGCTCGAACCAGAATCAAAACTAACACCTGGGCGGAGAACAAGATAGTGAGTACCTCCCGGGAGGAGAAACCCTAGAGCTTTACATGTCCATGAGGGACTATAGAAACCAATGGATGAGTTCACCATATGGTAGTGCTTACAACCATAGTCAGGGAATCACACCAATTCCTCATGGGAACCAAGACCCCACAATATGTCTTCTCCCGGGTCTCCATTTTATTCTTCAACTCCTCAGTCACTTCAGCCACCACAAATAACCCTCCATTTGAACAAGCCATTTTGGACCTACCCGATAGTAAGTGGATGACTCTTTGTGGCAGAGAATAAGGACAATGCCCTATCAATCGTGAGAATTGTCACCGTGGAAGACAATTTGAACAAGAAATTGGACGGGCTGAAAATGATTTGAGCATAAACGGACAACCTACAAGATTCCATTGAAGACCTAATCAATCAAGAAGAATGTCCACCAGAGGAAGAGTGCCAAAGTGACACCATAGCAGAGGAGCAAAGAACAACAACACACAACTGGGGCTTATAGAGATTTATTGAATCATTCAAGGATCAGTTCGAATCCTCGATATGTGTGATATTGTTTTTCCAAGGGAGAAACTAAGAAGAAATCCTTCCTTTATAACCAAGGAGTGGTAGGAAAAGAAATAGTGAAGAGCCCCAAGAGCTTGTTTTGAAACCATTTCACACAGGACCAACCCCACTCGCCACTCGCACTACCACCAAAGCCCATCACAAGAGGCCTCCACCTAATTCAAGTGTATATTCTACCTTCACCGCGACCACACTCAAAACCCCCGAGTACCCATCGGAAAGGCTACACTAATTGCACCCGTCAGCCCTACAAAAATTCAAGAAATTAGTGGCCACCGTACGTTTCCTTGCCACTACATTAAAAACGATGGCAATTTCGCATTACGTCGTATGGCATGCTGGATGGTTCGCACGAATCTGCTCGAGCACCAACCCTGCATTCTAATAAGCCCGCCAGCCAACACCTCCAAATCTAAAAACTGGTTTAGGTAATCACGCCTCTACTTTTTGTTTTAATTTTTCTTGTTTTATTTTATTTTATTTTAGTTTATTTTGATTTCTTTAATTTTTCTTCTTAGATTTTCCCTAATTTTTAAGTCAATATTTGTTCTAGCTTGTTTTTCACTTTTCCGCCTCTTCTTAATTCTTTTTAGCCACTCTTGCAGTTTTAGTGAAATTTTGAAGCCTGGATTGAAGAAATGGCAAGGAAGAAGAAGGTAGTGAGCAGCAGAAAATTCCTCGTTAGGCAGAGCCGAAATTTTCGCAATGGCAGCGAAAATGCAGTACAGATGTGCCCCCATGTCAAGACAAAATAGCAAACAAGAGGTGGGGTGCAAAAAAAAGTTTTTTTTTTTTATTTTATTTTTATTTTAAAAAAAAAATTTTTAAATTTGTCTCTCAAAAAACATTTATTATTATTATTATTAATTATTTTATTTTGAAAAAAATTCTTAAAAAACGCTTATTATTATTATTATTAATTATTTTATTTGAAAAAAATTGTCTCTAAAAAAAAGTTTTTATTTTTATTTTTATTATTATTTTTTTCATTAATTATTTTATTTTATTTTTCAAAAAAAAAAAATCGTTATTAGACATAGCGAAAATTTCGCACACATAGCGAAAATTTCGCTATGATACATTTTCGCTATCATAGCGAAATTTCGCTATGGTAGCGAAAATTTTCGCTATGCCCCACTGTTTTGCCTCCTGATTTTGTTTCACTCATAACTTTTTCATCCGAACTCCTTTTAGGCGTTTTTAAAATTGGAAAGTTTAGAGAGTGTATAATTCAAATATGGTTTAAAGAACACTTTTGAAATTATTATGAAGGTGTAATTTCAAAATGTCTAACCGGTCACTTTTTTTCTCTTTTCTTTCCTCCTAACTTGTTCATTTAGCCCAAACGAGTGAATAAGGTGTCGATGGAAAGCTTATGAGTGATTATGATATCCAACAATGATCACATCTCATCAAGGAGTATAACACTTCTTTCCCCAATTTCCAATCCAAGCCCTATTTCGAATAATCGAGATGTTTGGGTTTGGGGAGAAAGAAGGGGGCGAAGGCTAGATTTATGTTTTTGTTACTATTTTTGAGTAAGCCCATTTTTGCGGATGTTCAAAGGGCTTGCCGGGTTCCTTTCTATAAAAAGCCGTTATACTATACAAATTTTACTTTTTCAAAATTTGGACCCATTTTTGCAACCAAAAATTTTGTGTTTTGCCTAGCTCATAGTTTGAAAAATTGAAACTCATTCAATTCTATTGATGTTGACGTTCCAGCCAATGAGCGGATGATCAGTTGAACTCGTCGCTTTCAACCCTTTTTCTTCCACCTTTAGCTAACCACACACAAGGTAATATCAAAGCCTTTTCACAACCTCGAAAACTGCCTAGCCTTAAGCCTTGCAATAACCTACCTCTAGTTTCGTTAACCACCTTTAATAAAGTTAAGGACTCCACATGAATAGAAGGCCAATGTGCTTTCCAAAATAAAAAGAAAAGAAAAAGAAAGAAAAAGAAGAAAAATCGCAACGCCAGCCAAAACCGAGCACTACCCGAGGGGTATAGCAAAGCTCTTTAAAGCCCGTGTCCCCAAACCTCACTGGAGTCGCCGACTTAGCTGGTTCGCTACACCAAAGGGACGGGTAGAGCTTAAGAAGTTGTAGGTGCTAGAGTCTTGAAATCATTCAAGTCCGGTGAAACTCTAAAGAGTTTCAGGGTCGGAAGACGGCGACTTGGTGCCCTAAGCCTTAATTGTTGGGAGTCATCGTAGATCTCCTCATGGACTTGGTGAGTGTCGAGTTTCTGTATTGCACTCCTTGAAAGTAAAAGGAATGGGGGGAATAAGAGGTGGGTCCTGATCTATTTAGGTTGGTTAGCATGCTAGGTCATGGTAGTAGCTAGGTTGGGGGGGAGAGTGCAGTTTAGTAGTTTATTGTTGAGAGCTGATCAAACAAACACTTAGATTTTGGTGGAAGTTCCTGGTTGATTCACCGAGATGGAGGCCCTTTTGATACTCAATTTTGTATGGCATTCATTCTCTCATGATAATTATTGGACAAGGCTTCTGATGATTTTTACTTAGGGTTAGGCATTTACTGGTTCTGTTAACCTGAAATACCATTTTTGTGAACTATTTTGTTATTGTTTTGTATGTTCTCTTTCTTTTCTTTTTTCTTTTCATCATAAGGGACTAGCAATGTGTGGGTTGGGGATTAGTGCCTAAAAAGTGCTATTTTGGAACTCCCATTTCATTATAGGTTTTGAGTGTTTTTCAGATACTAATCATTCTAATTAACCCGATGGCACACATTAAGGTCCCTACTTATCAATCGTATTTTGTGGCAAATTTGCGCTTTTGCAGCCATCATGCCAACATTGTTGAGTCGATCCAAACATGAAGAATTCGAGTCAAACTCAAATATTATCAGGATCAGAGTATCTAAAGAGGAAAGAAGAGCCAAATAGGTTAAAAAATGAAGCAAAGGGAGCCAATGAACAAAGAGCTGCTGAGGAACAAAGGCCGAATTACATAAGTCAAATTCGCTATCATAGCTTAAAATTACCGTGCATAGCTTAAAATTAATTTTCGCCATGACCGAATTTTTCTATGATAGAGAAATTTAGTTATCATAGCTTAATTTTCTATGATAGTTTAAAATCATTGTATAGTTTAAAATTGTTCTGCCTTGCCAAACTACTGCTTTTGCTTTTCTCCTTTCACCAGAATAGCTTTGTTTTGGTTTGTTTTGTAATTTCCTCGTCTGAGTCATATGTAAGCTAGAGTCAAGGTTTGTAACAACAATCAATCACTTCGCACAATTTTGGGAGAAGCCAGCCGCTCGCGGCTTTTCATTTTTCTCGTCTACTTTCTCTCATTTTTTCGCATTTTTTAAAGTACTAAACAATTTCTTTGATGATGACAAATCGCGACGCCGCTAAAATCCTTCCTCCCAGCGAAGGTTGCTATGAAGGATCTGAAGGTTGCTGAAAGTTCCCCTATTCTTCACGCAGGTATCCACTACCGTCACTGTGTCCCCTTTCTAACTGTAGGTTTTTATCCCTTCTAATCTCTTTGAATGGCTATTATTTGGTAAGCTTTTAGGTTCAAGGGATGCCATTGCCAGATCCACTTGAGATTCATTATTACCCTATGACCCATTAAAAGGAGTCCAAGAGACCATTCTTTTTCACTGGCCGTGACCACTGGCGGCGCGATGTCATTTTTAAAGGATAAATATTTTCGTTAGGTTTTAAAGCTAAATGAAGATCCGGTTTGGAATGACTATATGTCATCCTCCCCAACGAGGAAAGACTCCCGGGGAACCAGCTGTCTCTAGAATCTAACCCAAAGTAGCCTAACACTTAAGGAGTTCTATTTTACATTTTATTTTATTTAAATTTCAGTTTGCCAACCATCAACTCCCCTGTTTTTACCAAGCCTTAAAATCCAAACCAAATTCACCATTTTTTATTTCACTTAAATCATTTGTAAGAAGAAAACCCATCCCCTCGTGTTCAATCTTCTAGATCACTATATCAGCAAAGAGTTGCTTCAAAGAGGAGGAACTTAGGATATAAATATTGTTGATTCCAAATCACCCTACTGTGGCACGAATCAAATGGAACAGTACAGAAAATATATGCAACAATGAAGAGGAAGCAAAAGAAACATAAACAAGTTCAAAAGGATTAACCTTTAAGGAATTACCTAGAAAATTAAAGTATGCTTTCTTAGAACCAAAAAAAGTAAAACCTATTATTATTTCAGCTGCATTGACTGAGCTTGAAGAATAGAAACTATTAGATATTATGAGAAAATACAAAGAAGCAATTGCTTGGTCAATAGAAGATTTGAAATGAATCAGTCCTTCTATCTACATGCACAAGATCCTCTTGGAGGATAATGCAAAGACATTTATAGAACATCAAAGAAGAATGAATCCAATAATGAAAGAAGTTCTCTGAAAAGAAGTATTGAAATACGAATGCGTCATATATGCAATCTCGCATGTACCAGGAGCCCAGCCACGAAGTTCCCAAGAAGGGTGGATTCATTGTGATCAGAAATGAGAAGAATGAATTGATTCCTACAAGAACTGTGACATGATGGAGGGTGTGTATAGACTATAGAAAACTAAATATTGCTACCAGAAAGGATCATTATCCACTACCTTTCATTGACCAAATGTTGGAAAGGTTAGCAGGACATCCCCATTACTATTTTCTTGATGGATATTCTGGTTATAACTAGATTGCTATAGCCCTTGAGGATCAGGAGAATACTACATTTGTAACGCCCTAAAAATACCCTAACAGTTTCAGAACATGTTTAGGGTATAAAATAAAGAAAATGAAATTTTTTCGAAATTTAAATCCTAAGAACGAAAAAATATATTAACCTGAAAAATTTATAAAGCCAAATAAATTCTAGTAAAATGTCAAAATGAGGGACCCATGGTCATAAAATGAAGAATGTAATTGCCAAAACAAATGAAGTGAAATGAAATGAAAATGAAAGTGAAATGAAGTGTTAAAATGGAAAAAATGAGAAAAGTGGATTTAATGAGAAGGCCAAACAAGGCCTTATGAAGAATTAAGACTTAAGACCAAATTTGGTCTTGTAAAAAGCCATTTCTCACATTAGCAAACAGGGGAAAGAGGGAGAAAGGCTATGACACATCCGATTGGGAGAAAGGGAGAAGGATTTGCGATTTCTTCTCCATGTAATCAAGGGACATGTTGATCAAGAAGGAGCAGGAAGAAGAAAGGAAAGAGAATCAAGATTTAAGGTATAAAAAACTAAACCCTAACCCCCTTTCTACTTGTATTTGGGTTTAATAAAACCCCAAATGTGGTATAAAAGTGTTCTTGTATGGGTTTTAGTTCAATTTGAGGTTGTTTTGCATTGTTTTGATTGGTTTGGATTGGTTTTGAGGAATGGTTGTAAAGGAGAATGTCAAGCTTTAAAGGAAATGTCGTCAAACCTTGTTCTTGCTTACTATGTTGCTATAATCATCCAAATGAAGTGATTCCAATTGGTAAAGAACCATAAGAGATAGGGCTACAAATGTACCATAAGAGATGGATTGAACTGATCAAGGATTATGAATGTACCATTGAATATCATCCTGGAAAGGCGAACGTGGTAGCAGATGCTCTTAGTAGGAGACCCATGAGTTCCATATCGCATCACCAGCCAGGCATCTTTCCTCGCCGACTATAGAATTGAGGTCCTTGGGTGTGAGACTGAACCGGCTAGGATTCAGAGCACCGTTAGCCACATTTCACGTACGCCTCAAGATTGAGACAGGGATTAGAGAGCTTCGATTCGTGATCCACGCAGCGGCTGAGAGGCAAGCAGTCCGGGGCAACGAGGAGATTTATCATTGAGAGAGGATGGTACCGTGGTGCCATGGGGACAGAGGCTGAAAATCGGATGTAGGTGATGCGAGGAAAGAGATTATGGATAAGCCCATTCCTCCGGCCATGCCATGCATCCGGAAGCACAAAGATGCATCATACCTTAAAGGAACACTACTCGGTGAAGGGTACGGGCAGGATATTGCAGAGTTTATTCCGATGTCTCACATAAAAACGCAGTGAAAGCCGAACATCGGGCCCACGCACCACACATAACCACCCGATCCCCTCGTTGAAACGGGAGAAAATCACTATGGATTTTAGACTCTATCGCTGTCGGAGTGGGTCACGACATTGATATGGGTGAGTGTGGACAGACTGACGAAATCAGCCCATTTCCTACCTATCAGGAATAGTGATTCGACAGTCGCCACCATACGTTAAAGAGATTATCGCACCGCATGGCACGCCGCTTCGTTTGTCACAGATCCCAGCGTCACTCTACCGTTTCGCCCGCCTCATTAATCTACACTCGATCGATTTAATGTCGTTTTTCATCCGCCACATTGATGGCCTCGTCCAGATTATCGTTACTGTCAGATATATGTTTGGTAGTAATGCGCTACAGGCCTGTAGAGCCTGACAACCCGCACCCGTCCCGGCTAGAATTCGTCACAACAACTATCAGCGATCACGTCTTATTCTTTATGATCGAATGTCAAACTCCACCTCGTCAGGTGACTGAAAAAGAAATGAAACAGAATGTCCTGAGAGTCGTCCGCTATCCTATATGTTCTATGCTTATATGATGTAAACTAACTTTACTACAAAACCATTGTGAAGCAAATGATAATCTCACATGACCTTAGATGTCTGCGGCAACAGCAAGATATGGTATTTTTATGATTTCCATGAAGCAAAGATTGGCACGGGGAAACATGGAAAGTCGAGTCCACTCGTGATACAGCCACAGAACATGAGAGATCGGAAGGGCATATCGATTTGAGTCACACCGACCTCGACTGAATTCACGGCGTTTTCCATGTTTCTGCGTTCGCAAGTACATACCGCACTTTCACATGTAATACGTGATAAACTGCTGGAAATACAAGAGAACTTGACACAATTAAAAGAAACCAAACAAGTGTGATCCTCTTAATCGTCGAGAGCAATTTCACAAGAACAAGACTATTCTGGTCAGGAAGGTATCAGAGGAGTCATACAAGCAGGAAGCTACATTCGAGCATGAGGAGCAGATGAAGAGGCATTACCCCATCTCTTTTGATGCGTGTACGAATGTTTTAATTTCAAGGATCGAAATTTTTATATATGAGGGAGATTGTAAAACCCCAACCTTATTTAACGTTATAACGGTAGTTGTTTAACCGATTGTAGGTCCAATGATGTAAGCTGGTGGTGATTAGGAATTTAGAACGCTCCGACGTCATTTGGGCATAAGCAAATTTTTCAAAATTTCACTTGATGCTCCTAATGAATAGTAATTCTTCTATTATATCCTGATGGAGGGGTTGCGTGAGGAATTTAAGAAATTTCAATTCCTATGACTTTGAAACTCCGATATTTAAAAGAGAATTGAATGTTTATGAATGCGATTTCCGATCAAATTCGAGCTCAAGGCCGAAATTCTTTCAAAATCGGGTCAAAATACGAAATGTCCTAATTAATCATAGAGTCTAACGAATCAAACTGAAAGGAACGGAGTCCTTCAGATAGTTTCCAGCGATCCGAACGCACTGATAATAATTTATTAGTCCGGTGATTTCTCGATTTTAACGACGAACTGAGCGTGATCAGAGTCTGAATCACCGTAAAGGATTTAATTAGAATATTTCATGTTCAATTTAAGTTTAGACGACCGCTAGAATATTTTTGACGTTTAATTCCAGATAAAAGCAAGATAATGCGAAATGAATAAAATATGATATAAGGGGAGATATTTTTCTTGAGAGCCAATCAAAACCTTCTTTAATGGCTAAATCACATTAAAATAGGTTAGTGGCTTGGTCTCAAGGAGAATGGACCAATGAGATTCTTTGGGCTCATGCACTGGGCAAAGTGTGTTAAAATCTAAAACTCAAGAAGTGACTTCTCCAACAAGAGGAGCTGACTAGGGCCACTTAGAAGAGAGAAGAAAAGAGAGGAGAGAAAGGAAGAAAGAAAGAGAGAAAGAAGAATACAGGGAGCAAGGTGGGGATGTGATTCTTCTTCCTTCTCAAGCTTTCCCCCCATGATCTCCAAGTGGTATCATGAGGCTGGGCAAAACCAAAAACAAGCAAGGTGCTTTAATGGTGGTGTTAATTAAGTTCATGATCATCTGATTTTCATGGATAGAACTATGTATTTAATGAATCATATTGATTTATATAAGGTAAAGGATTAGGTTAGGCTCAAAATAAAGTGAGTGATCGTTGTGGTTTGATAGTGCATTTTGTGTGGTAGTGTTGAAATTATTAGGATGAGTGAATTGAGGCATAAGCATTAGATCGAGTGGTTAGGATGAAGAAAATAGAAGAAAAAAATTGAATATATTTGCATTTCACAAAATGAAATGAGAGGGGTCAAGGTAGCTGGTAATTTTCATTTGTTTTTGCAAGTAATATTAACCTAGAAACGATTGGAAGTGGTTAGAAAGGATTTGAACTGAGGCATTAAGGTCATTTTGTAGAGAAAAGGCAATTCTGGTCATTTCTCAGGCTATGTATTTTTTTTAAGTGTGGTTCAATGGTCTGCAAAGTGAATGTGATGGGTTTGGTGAAATGAACGCGTATGGTGGATTAAAATGAAGCATGACACGTTTAGTCGTGGTTTTTTGAAAAGGTGAAAAGGACTATCGGATCGTGAAACGGAAATCGACTGTAGCCAAGCTGGATCGAAGGAATGCTGGAGTTTAAACCGATTTTTGAAAATTGAGTTTTAAAGTGAAAGATTTTTTTAATGTTAAAATGAAAAGTTTAACAAATGTTTATATATGTATATTAAATATGTATGCATATGTTAAGGCATTATGAGTTTAAAATGAGTAAAGAATGCATATGTATTTTAATGATAAAGAAAGGATTTAAATGATTTATAAATGTTTGAAGAAATGCTTTTTACTCGATGGTTACCCTAACTCTATATGACTATTATGACCGATATCGCAAAGATTTTAAACGTAAGGATTTAGAGGGAATAGTTATAGGTTACTAACTCGAGAGGGAAATAGATTTAGCGCACATCCTTACACGCGGATAAGGTGCTATGACTGAAAACCTATGCATGGCGTGAGTTTCTCCGCAGCGTAGTGGTTATGACTGGATTGAGACTGTCCCTCACCATCAATAACCGGAAACTGTTCGGTGTGTTTACCCCCTGGGTTCCATTAGAAAGAAAGTTTAAAGTATAAATTGATTTTAATTGTATAGTATTTATTACTTGATATATATCAAATGTTTGCCTTAATTTAAACGGCACACTCACCGGGTGCCTCCTTTAACCACTCTTTTCCTGTATATGGCGCTCAAAAAAAAAAAACATTTCAGTAGACTAGACAAAGGCCGCAGAGCATCCCCCTGCGCAGTGAGTCGAGCCATCGAGGAGACGACGCCTGTGACTGCATTGTATATATATTTTGCATATTGTATATGTTGAATATTTTGTCATGTATATATGTATATATGTATATATTTTGAAAAGGAACTACGCGGGCTTTCGATCCCCAGCCGACGAGGTACGAGGGCAGCTTCGCAAGTCCAAATTTCAAGCCCAATCTTTTTATCAAACTGTGCATGGAATTGAAGAAGTTTTGAATGTTTTGACGATTTAAGTGAATAAATGTATATGTGTATATATTGTGCTTGATTGAGTTGTGGACGAGGAGTCCGAAAACGGAAGTTGAGAATTGAAAGATTAGAAGTGTTTTGTTAACCGAACCAAAACACATATACAAATTTACGACGTTATTACCAAGGACTATTGTCTAGTCCCCGGCAACGGCGCCATAAAACTTGTGAACCAACCAAAAGAATCTCCTAGATTAAATCATTTTTCAATATTGGTTTTGGCCTAATATACGTAAGTAATAAATGACAAGTAATAAATCGATTTAGTCCAGATATCGATCCCACAGAGATCTCAAGAATTCTAGATCAACTACCCTGACTACTCAAGCTCCATACTATTTGGACTATAAAGTGACATTGTGTTCCAGCTTAAGAAGCTGTAAATTATACACGTATATAATAAAAGAATGAACAATCGAACAAACTGAGTCTAAAGAATAATGAATAACGAATAGTTAAGAAAATAAATGGACACTGAATAATTATCGTTTAGAGTACACATTAAGATCAATGCTATTGTGAAGTATCAATTCCTGTTGTCAACACTGTTAATTTTGTTTGTGTATTTCAGGTTTTAAAATCTGCCCAAGGCGTTTAGTAGTAAAGCTGGATCTCTCCACACTTCACATTTCATTATCTAATCTTACCTGATCCTCTCGAATACAGGGAATTAGATAACTACTTTTTAACAGGGACTTCCTAATTCTGGGTATTTTTCTTTTGCAATACTTCATACCCATTTTATGGACTGTAAACCTTAACTCCCAAGTTATCGGTCAAGCAAGGATATACAACTTCCGTGTCGCTTCCTCAAAATTGTGAATAGATCACCCTCTCCTGATTATCTCGCCTACCACTGATTGGTCAATTATTCGAATTGAGGTGAACTCTCTCGGTTGTTTAAATTGATAACTCATTCAACTCATTCTTGATTTCAAGTGAGAAGAGGGATTTATCAAGTAAACTCATTAAAGCTCATTGTATCTCTAATAAAAGTTAATATACCTTCAAAGCAAACATATAACTCTGTGGATTGTCATCTCTCGTGTCACTCAGAGGACCTCCTTGAAATCGTAGCAATGAGGCAATTCTTAATACTAGTATAAGAAACCGATATTCATCAAAACATTAAACCCATAACCAAAGTAAATTCATAAACTGAAAATTACAATTTGCTAGAAAAAGAACTGTTAGTGAAAGATAATTTCGACACAAGATTAACTTAATGGTCGGGTTCCTCTAAATTAATGAATTACACACCAGCGCATTCCTCTAATCATAAGAATAATCGTATTATGAACTGGAGGAGCCTAATTCAAATTGTCCGAACTTCAAACATTCCGTAGTAATTTGAAAAAGACTGAATTCTCAAGATTCAGCTTCTCGTCAAACTATACATCAATTCCGCAAAATAAAACGAAGCTAAAACGATAAATCTAATCTAACTTAACTATC
This sequence comes from Tetrastigma voinierianum, assembly GCA_016808115.1. Classification (NCBI taxonomy): domain Eukaryota; kingdom Viridiplantae; phylum Streptophyta; class Magnoliopsida; order Vitales; family Vitaceae; genus Tetrastigma; species Tetrastigma voinierianum. Next base: position 3,585,667 of record JAEQBH010000911.1, on the reverse strand, counting down.
AACATTGAAGAAAAGAAAAGAAAAGAAAAATTAAAAGAAAATAAAGAAATGAGCCTTCGCCTACCCACCTCTCGGCTCAGGTCGCCGCCAAGCTACTTTTACGAGCCGGGAGTCACAGATGATAGTTTCGCCATCTCTGTCCCAATGTAGTTTTGTGGGATTTCCAAGTGGGTTGGCCCATGCTAATGTTCGTGTCGCGACTTCATTCCCTTTGTCGCTAGACATCATCTATGTCGCGATCGATCTCACGTCGCGACATCGCCTTAAGTCTTCTCGCAAATTCCTTCAACTTATGTTTTCTCGATGTCGCGACATCAATCTCACGCCACGACTCACCCGCAAGTCTTCGCAAGATTCAACTTCAGCCGTGTCGCGACATCAATCTCAGTCAGCGATATCACTTCATGCCTTTGCATGTTTCAACTGATGATTCCTGATGTCGCGACTTCGATCTCACGTCGCGACCTTAGTTCAATATTCTACAAATTTTCAATCGGTATTCCGATGTCGCGATATCGCCTCACGTCGCGACCTCAACCAAGTCTTCCAAGATTCAACTCGTTTTTCGTGTCGTGCGACATCAATCTCACCGCGACATCGCCTTGGCATTCGCAGTTTCAATCGGCTTCGCGATGTCACATCAACTGCGGGTCGCCACAACAGCTCCGTATTCTCGCGATTTCGGCCAGAGCTTTCTTTATGTCGCAACAACAACTCATTGTCGGACATCAATCGATCAATGCATGCTTCAATCTTGTCGCCACTTCGTATCTTTCAACCGGCTGTTCTTGTTGTCGCTACACGCCTACGAACTTACAAGCTTCCATTGATCGCTTTTGACGTCAGCGACATCAACTCGGTCGCACATCAGCTCATGACTCCACCTCGTCTCAATCGGTGCCGTTCTCGATGTCGCCGACATCAATATCTTCACGCGACATCACTTCATGGCTCAGCCTTTGAATTGGTCCGTAGTGTCGCGAAGACGATCTCGTCTGACACCACTTTAGTCATCCGAGGCTTCAATCGGGGTCTCCCGGCGTCGCTACATCAATCTCACGCCGCTGACAACAATTCAATTTCATGCCTTCAACCCAGTATTCCATGTCGCGACTCGATCTCTTGTCGCGACATCAGCTTATGTCTTCGAGGCCTCACTGCTGCTTTAGGTGTCGCGACTTCCGGCCCTTCCGTCACACAATGGGCCTTCCAGCTTAACTCAAACATCCTTCAAAACATGTCATAGCTTCAAGTCGATTCTCACACGACTTCCATTCCCTTTGTCGCGACATCAACCTTGTCGCGACATCACTTCTTATGTTTCGCTAATCCCTGAACCCGCTCAGCCTCAGATCCCCGTCGCGACCGCATCAAATTTCCTTCACTTTTCCTGATGTCAACACTTTAACTCCGCTCAGGTAAACCCAAAACCGCAACATCGCTAACTAGCTTGCTTTCATTTCCGTCTCTGCTATTTTCCGCATTTACTTCCGCCAATATCGTGATTTTTCCACTCGCATTTTCTTTCTTTCTTTTATACTACCCGTGAAATAACAGATTTGGTGAGTTTTCCATATTTCTGCATCTTAATTATTCATTTTTAAATTAAAATCAAACAGAAAAATGGACTAAAAATAGATGACGTTTAAGCTCATCAAACTCCCCCAAACTTAAAATTTTGCTTGTCCTCAAGTAAAGAAAAAGAAAGATTTGTTTGGCCCTCAAACAGCAAAGAAAATTTTGGTGAAATTTTTCTCGGTTCGGTTTCTACAAAGGGCATTCAATTTAATTGAAATACAATGTATGCATTATTTTCTGCATATCTAAATTTTTAAGTCCGCTTCAAAGTTAGTTTCTACTTTTCATGGTATACAAAACTAAATCATGGAAATTGTTGACAAACAACATAATCATGATCCTCGTTGAATAATAGATTATTTTCTCATTTTCATGCCGAGTCAATTAACTCCCTAAAGTCCTTCACGCTTTGATTGTTTCTATATTTCCCAACCTATAAGTTTGTTTTTCATATTGATCTCCACTCAATGTAGGTGATTTCAGCCTGCATCAATCAGTCTTTGGGCTTCATTATAAGTCTGGCACTGGGTAGATGGAAGGAATTCTTTAGGTTAAGATTACCCCGAACCTTTTCTCTCCTCTTCTCGCCTCTTTCTTTTCTTATAGTTTCTCTAACAAACTTCCTAAACTTCATGTTTGGGACATCTCTTTGATTTCTTCAATTTAACCCGTATATTCCTTATTTTCACTTGAAATTCCATCAGTGGAAAATTCCCTTTGTTTGTCACTGCTCGTGGATAGTGCAATGTTTTAACTTTTAGGCTTTCTAACACTCTTTAGCTTAACTTTGGGTTTGTAGCTCCCATACCAGATAGCATTAGGGTACTAGGTGTTGAAACACCCTGAGAACTTAAATTGCTCAAGAGAGTTAGGCCACAAGATAAAACTTATCCCTATGCTCTCTTTTCTATCGCATTTTCCGCTTTTTTTTCATTCCCTTTTGAGTTCCTCAAAATATATACTCCCCAAACTTCATTTCTTTCTTCCTCCTTGAATTCCTGCAATCATAGGTTCTTACTAAAGGATTGATTTCAGGAATGGGTCAGGGGTTTCTATTGCTATTTTTTGAAAAATAAGCTTGTTGGCTCACTTCGAACTAAGGTATATGCATCAAAGATACTGGCAGGATGGCTAAAATGCTCAAACTAACTCAAGAATGGCATGCATCATCTTGTCACCGATTACCTAGGATTTCATTCAACTAATAATCTAACAAATTCTAGAATTTGGTTTGAACTCACAGGATTAAACTACAGGAGTAATTTCACTCATTTTCATGGTGGAGTATTTAAATTAATCGATATTCAATGTGTTCGACTTATCGTTTCATACCACAAACTCAAAATATGTTTTGTTCCTTCTAGCCCTCCCTCCCCTCCTCCTCTCCTCCTCCTCTGTACATTTTCTCACTCGACTTATCGCTTAGACTTAAGTAACTTTTAGACCTCAGGTTTCAATCAAATCGTATTCATGTGGCTCCTTATCTACATTTACCATACCTAATCTAACTGGCTTCATTCAAGCCACTATTACATCTCGCACTTTATTCGTACTAATTCCTACTTTAATTTCCTAATCATGCAATCACAAAACAACACAACATTAAATCAAACAAATTCAAAATAGCACACAACAATTAATTTAAATTTTTATTTCGATTCATTTGCAACAGCTTGATACTACAAGATGGGGATAAGGATGGTACTGAGAGTTAGGGCAGGAGAAGGTCTATTTTTTCTTTTCAAGTAGCCGTGGAGCAAAGATGTCGGGGGATCGAGGTCCAGTGTACCTAAATGAGTCAAGAATCTGTGAATTTTCACCCTCTTTCTTTCCTTTCTCTTTGGTTTCCTCTCCACTTTGTTCTTCAATGAAAATCTCATTGTAGAGACTCAACATTTTGTTCAACTCCATCCCTGCCTTTCCCAAACCATTCATTGTATTCTCCATTTCAGTCATAACTCCTAAAAATTTGAGATTATTGTTAATCGATCCAAATTTTCTAGCCATTCTTTTCGCTTATGATTCTCAGATTTTTCGTCTTGTCTCTATCATCCAATTTCTTCTCAAAATCCTTCAGTAGAGACTGTATAAAAACTTGAACTTTGACTTGCTTCCAAATTTGGCTTCGTTTGTATCTCTTTTCTTTATCGAGTTAAGAGTCGAGAATCACGCCAAACTGTTGTTATAAGCTTCCATGGATCGGCTCGAGTTTCCTTGAATGTGACATTGTGATCTCTTTCCTTCATTTCTTCTTAAACTCTTCCCTCAGCCAGCTTCAAAATTTTTCTCATCCGTTCCTCTTCGCTCAACTCTTCTCCCCACTGTCGCTCTTCGCTGCAGCCTCCCCTCCACCTCATGCTCCTTTCTTTCTCGCTTAGCCTTCCTCCCACTCCGGTCTCTTCTTTTCACCTCTTTTTCATAAATGTCTTCGACCTCGCTAGTTTCCACTCCTTCTCTCTTTCATCTATTCTCTTCGCATAAGACGGAGCTTTCGCACGAACTGCTCTTCAGGTTCCCTGAGCTTCCATGCTTCGGGAAATTTCGCTCGCACAGAGGAGAACCTCTGCTAAAGGAATGGAGAAGTCTATCATCGCTCTTCATCCTCGCCTCTTCATCACTGCAAAAATGAAATCATCAAGGTCGAGTTTTCTGTCAAGCTCGTTTCCTTTGATCAAGAACTCTCTCGAAATCTCCTTTTCTCGGTCTTTCGCTAGGTTTCATCTCTTTTTCTAACAGCACCCTCTTTTCTTCTCGATTTCGTCCTTGCTAACTCCCGTCGAAGGAATGGTGAAGCTCCGTACTTCTTCTTCTCGGGATTCTCCCATATTCCCCTTCACTCCAAATTCCTTCAAACACGTATCGCTGATTGTCAAGTAGGTGAGGAATAAGACCTCTTTTGTTCCCTTCATGATACCTCAAGGATAGAATTTTCAATGACAACTCCTATATCGGGATTCAGATCCTTTAGGATGGCATACGCAACACGCTCTCGTTTCTCTCACTCGAGGCACACATGTTTTGTCGAACTAAATGTACGTGAAGTAAACCATACCTTCGCTTCCCTCGAGGCTTCCCGTTCACCTGCTTCGCCTTCCTTCTTCTTAACTTTAGTCAGACCTTACCATTAGTGAGCTTTCGCAATCTTTCCAAAATCTGGTTTTTCCAAAAGTTTCTTAAATTTGGAACCATGCTTGTGCACTCGCATGCTATAGCCTCGTTGATGGCCTTACCATATGAAACCCGCACTTTTAACAAAAACCGCTCCATCCTTCCTTCCTGACCAAATTTGAATAAAAATCTCGCATCAAAGGTCATAGATAATTCGATTGTGTGCGCAGAGACTCTCCCATCCTTCGCTATATCATCTCCTCAAAGGAGTAAATGTGATTTTGAATCTCCTCTTCCGCGACAAACCCCTTGCTAGCATAATATTTCTTCCATCGAGTAAGCTCGGCTCGACACGAAATCTTCTACTTCTTCTTCTTCTCTCATCCTTCCCTCCCTTTCTCGCTTTTTTCTCGGTAGCTGCCTTGAGCTTCAGCCGACAGACCTCTCCTCGCTTGTTCTTCCCACGACCTCATCTAACCGTTCTGGCAGTTTCTTCTTCCATGTTCATACCTCATAATCTCGTCTAGGTTAGTGGACTGTGTGGAATTTCACCATCGGGAAACTAAGACAAACTTTTCGTAAGGTTTGGAAAGCTAGGGTTTTCGTGGGTTGAGATTCGAAGGAGGAAGAAGGTGAAAAGCAATGTGGTTGAGTGAATGAGAAAGCTTCCTAACAAATATGTAATTCAATCAATACTATGGGCTAATTATTGCTTCATTAAAACACACACGCGACTTCAATTCTCATTTTTTATTTTAAATAATTTGTGGCTTTAAAGTGAGAGTTGCACTGTCGTTGATGTCATGTACATACCTCTAGGATGTCGCTGACAATAAAAGGTTTTTCTAGGAATTGCTCGATGTTATGACAACCTTTTCCATTTTGAAATCCACCCTCTCGTCGCCACCTCACAAAGGTGCTCGACATCTACCTTCCTTCAATACTACAAGATGCTCCTTTCGCACAGGTCACGACATCACGCCTTATTACGACATCACCTATGTCGCGACATACCTTTCTGTCGACCTTAAGCCTCTTAACTCAATGATCTCAAAACTTTTTTCTTATTGTTCCTAACCCTTTAGACATTTCTTTAGTATCTCCAAGCAAAGATTTAACAAGAATTAAAGTATATCTACAGAATTGGGTTAGATTTGGTTACCCCCTTTCTCATGTGGTGACTTTTCGCAAGTCGGAATTGTTCCTCGTAGTTGCCTGCCCATTCATGTCTTTAAACCTTCGAAAAATTACCAATATTCAAGAAAATCTAATTAAACTACAATTGATTTCTAAAAATTAAATCATCCTTATATAAACAATTTCGACCTAATTTAGTTGAATTAAAAAGAAAATACTAAACTTAAACCAGAAATAAATCCTTATTGGTTGCCTCCCATTAGCCAAGCCTAGCTTCAGTCCTTAGTCGGATTCTGTCAGTCATGTTATTCTTCTTTTCCTCAAGAACCAAGAGTTCTTCATTTTCCTCTCTTCCCGTTTTTGTGAATGTCTTAACCTCCTGCCCATCGACTCGAATTCTTCCTCCGCATCAGTCCTCGTCACCGCTCCCAAATGCAGTACTTGACACCAATCATGGCCCACTCCAATCGATTTCAACTTTCCCGGAAACAATTTCAGGCCACTAAAAAGCAGAACCTGCTCCTCAAATTAACTCTTTTCAAGATTCTCCGATCATGCCATTTCTTTGTCTCTATCAGATATTCTAGCATTATCTACAGTTTTACTTCTCGGGGCTTCTTCCAATCTCGCATAAATAGACAATCTTCTTCCTTGCACTTTAAAATCGAAGTTTAACTTCGATGGCCCACATTATTCTCAGATTCTAATTCAAGAGGTAGACGACATGGTTTACCAAAAACAACCCGTATGGGGACATTCCAATGAGGGTTTTCAGAGGCAAACCCGTAGTTCAAAGTGCTTCCATCGCTTTGGAAGACCAATCCTTCCTGCTTGAACTCACAGCCTTTTCAAGTATTCTTTGATCTCCCGTGGAACTTCGCTTGTCCACTGGGTCCTGGGATGATAAGCTAAACTCGCCATGCTTGATCCCATACCGCCATGAGTTTTGCAACATTTTGTTTGGTAAAGTGGTTCCATCACTAATGATAGTTCTGTGTCTCCAAATCGCCAAAATATTCTTTGCAAGAAACTCACAAATCAGATAGCATCATTCTTGACAAGACGTTTCCACTCCATTCAAACGTAATTCATCAAGTACTGTATGTATAGGTTTCCCCAAATGATGCGGGAAGGGTCCCATAAAATCTATTCTTATACATCAAAAAATTTGTATCACCATAATACCTTTGAGGGGCATTTCATTCCCGCTGAGGCTCCTAACTTTGGCATCTATCACACAATTTAACCCACTCAAAGACAATCTCCGAAGATACACACAAAATCCTGATCGAGTATCTTGTGAGTCGTTTTCTCCGTAAAAATGTCCCCCCATATGGTGATGCATGGCATTCATTTAAAATGTTGCCTTGTCTACTGCACACATCTTCTTATTATCATGTCAAGACCTCTCTTTTGAATAATAGTGGGTCATCCCCAAATATAATACCCACGTCGCTCGAAGCCTTCTTCGTTGGTAGCTGAATTCCTGAAGGCAGACATTTCCACAAGCCAGATAATTCACCATATCAAGATACTGTGTGGAAGCTTGAAGGAAACCTTAAACAATTGCTTATCAGGAAGTTCTCTCATAATATCACCTTTCTTCTTCTTTCACGTTTCTTTCTACTCTTGACAAGTGATCACTATCACATCATTACATCCCTTATCCTTGATTTCCAAGTCAAACTCCTGCAATGCCAAAGACCCACCTTATCAATCTTCGCTTAGCTTCCTTTTTCTCGACATCAAGTATTTGATTGTCGCATGATCGTTGTGAATTACCACATGGGATCCTAAAATGTATCGTTTAAATTTTTCACAAGCAAATACTATGGCTAGCATCTCTTTCGCTTGTCAGTAGTTCTCTTATGCTCATCAAGGTCTTACTAGCATAGTATACGGCCCCTCAATACTTTCTTTTCTTGCCCCAACACGGCCCTCCCATAGCAAAAATCACCGGGCATCATTATTTCAAACTTGATCCCATTCTCGTAAAATGGTTTATAAAGCCAGACTCAATCTGATCTTGGTTTCATTAAAAGCATCCTCAGAGTCGCCAAATTCGAACTCAGATCTTTTCCAAGAATCTCGCATAGTGGTCCTGGGCTATTTTGAAAGTCTTTGATGAATCTCCCAAAATCCAACATGCTCCCAAAAAGCTTCTACTCTCTTTACTCGTAGTAGGTGGTGCAAGAGTTTTGATAATGGATACCTTGACCGGGTCAACTTCTAGTCCAAGAATGGTAAATTTTACGCCCAAGAACAATACCTTCTGGCCACCATAAATCGGGCATTTTTCCCAATTCTAGCCGTTTGTCTTGGCATCTTAAGTACTGTTTCCAGATTGTTTAAACATTGATCAAAGCTGGATCCATACCGTAAAATCATCCATGAAAATTTCCATCACTTCTTCAACCAAATCTGAGAATATAGACATCATACACCTCCTAATGTACCGGAGACATAGCCCAAATGGCATCCTTTCTAGCGCAAAGGTGCCATAAGGGCATGTGAATGTGGTCTTCTCGATCCCTAGTGCACAAAGAATCGATTATATCCCGAATACCCATCCGTAAACAAAAGTGAGGGTGTCCTCGCTAACCTATCCAACATCCGATCAATGAAGGGCAAGGAAATGATCTTTTCTCGTGGTCGCGGTTCGCCTTTCTCAGAATCAATACATACCCTCCATCCTCGTCACCGCTTCGTTGAATCAATTCATTTTTCTATCATGATCACAAGAAACCCCTTCTTTTGGAACCACATGGATCGGGCTCACCCATGACTGCCTGGAATAGCATGATAAAAACCAAAGATCTCGCCACTCGGTACTCCTTTCCCGACTACTTCCTCTTCATCACCGGGATTCATCCTCGTGTTCTACGATGGTTTTGAAGTCTCTTCAAGCAAAATCTTATGCATGAAAATCGATTGACCGATACTCTTCGCCTCTTCAATGGACCAAGCTACGATTCTTATGCTTTCCTTAATATTTTCAAGACCTTGTTCTCAAGATCACCGAACTGGTCGAATGATCACCGGTTTTTTTCTTTTGGTAATTATAAGTAAGCATACTTTAAATGACATGGCAACTCTTTCAAAACTAGCTCCTTTCAGACTGGTTTTCATGAATTTCCTCTTTTTCACTATTTCTATTATCGCTTTCTGTTTGTTTCCGTGCTCAACACGCTTTCTATAGAATGAAAACCGCGCATGGAAATCTTAATGGGACATCTTCAAGATAATGGGAATTCATCTTTTTCATTGATAAAATCGAGTGTTACAATCATCATAATACATCGTGATTGGAAGTATAGACAAAATCAGCTACATTGCAACTTTCCTTGTCTCTGTCTATATTTTTCATACTTTTTATCAAGTTAAAAACAAATGGCTTTCTCCAACCCTTAAGGTAAGAACTCCTCGCATGTCAATCAAGGGGCGCCCAAGAGCTAGGAATGGTCTTCCCAATAGCAGGGGTGCTTGTGAATCTTCTTCCATGTCCATAATGATGAAGTCTAATGGGAAACAAACTTCCCAATGCTGACCTCGCACATCTTCACGACTCCTTCGTGTTTCACCATCGACCGTTCTCTATTTGAAGAGTAACAGGGGAGTAAGCTCCCCCAAATCTTAAGTTCGGCAACGTAAAGAGGGCATCAAATTGATACTGGCCCGAGTCACAGAGCTTCCCGAATTCAATTCCTCCAACAATACAAGGAATCGTGAAGCCCCCGGTCTTTCATCTTTATCGGTAGCTCTTTCGATTACTCAGACCGCAAGTGGCAAAGGAGATTCACTATTCCTTCCTCTACTATTTTTCTTTTCTTCTTTGCTGCGATGTCCTTCGTAAATTTTGCATAGAGTGGCATTCGAAAGCTACCACTTCCAAGAAAAGGCATACCGATCTCTCCAGCCTTCCTAGAAAGTTTTCAAGAACTTTTCAAACTCGCCTCCATCCTCGACTTCGCAGCCTTTCAGGAAATGGGACTGTGCCTTGATCCTTGATGTTCTTCCTTTCTACTCTTTCTTTTCACTCCTCCAGTACCTCTTCCCTTCTCGGCTTTCTTCTTCCTTGTCGCCGTCATTTTTCTCCTTCTTCTTCCTAACTCCTTCCACTCCTAAGTCGCACTGTACCTACGCAGCTCGGGTTCTTCCTCGCGGTCACTGGGAAGGCATCTTTCCTCCGCTTTGCGTGTTAGGCCGCCGCCCTACTTGTGTCTCCGTGTTCTTCAGGATGCATTGGTGGTGTTCGTGAAAATTTGAGAATTGGTAGCGCTTGCTTCCAACTCGCAAATTTTTGTTCATGGAGATTAAACAGCTTCTTATTATCCCTATGGTACGGCATCTGTTCTTGAAGGATTAGGCCTCCTGAACCCCAATATTCATTCTGTGCTCATTTCCTTCTTTGCTTTGCTAGCTGGAACCTTGGTGGTACATTGATAACCTGTGGAGGGTTACATCCATGCCTTGGGCCTTGTGAGCCCCTCAGCGTAAGAGAAAGTTCTCATGGTTCCTCGTCTTTGGAGTGATAATGTCTTTGCGAGGTTAAAGTATTAGGTTTGAAATGGTAGTTTCTTTGCTCACCCCAGATAATTAACCTCTTATTGCATCATAAAATTGTTCTTCAGTTGCCTCTCGGCCGCCCATGATAACTCTCTTTTAGTGCTCCTATTTCATGAAGCGGTGTGTCTTTCTTTCTTGCTTGTCAAACTATGCATAATGGCATCAACTTGGACTCCCATGGCTGTCATCTTGCTCAGCTCCATGATCCCCTTTCCTCTGTTTCCTCTTGAAAGCTCAGAAGGAGTTTTCATGTTACATTTAGCCAGGTCTTCAATCAGCTCTTTTGCCTCTTGACACTTTTAGTTTGAATGCTCCACGACGCGGAAGCATCGATGATCCTTTTGATCATATCATTAGGCATGATATACGTGTCCATCGAGGTCTTGGATCTATCCCATGCATTGGACGCTTCGGTAACCGTTTGAATCTTTCGAAGCTACATACGGGCTTTCATGCTTCCCCCTCTTTGGAACCTGATAGTTTCCCTCCTTCTTTAAATGGTGAGGGCTGGGGAAAGAATCTACCTAAGTAGGCTTCTAATAACTCCTCCCAAGTATCAAACGGGAACCATATGGTAAAGATTCATACCATGTAGCTGCTATATCTCGAGAGAATGGGAATGATCACTGCGGTTTTATAACCACGGTCTCACGTCGACAAGCTGTATTAGCCATCACGAGGAATCTTTCCAGGTGCTCGTTTGGATCTTAGTGCAGGATGACGATGGCGTCTTTCTTGGACCATTATGTCAGTGTTGGCCAGGTTGAAAATTATTAGCATGTCAATGCGAAATTTGTGCGATTCTTGAGTATTCTTCCTGTATAATTGGTCTCCAGAAGTCCTCCATTGTATCAGTGATTGGAGGCCTTCTAGCTTCTTCTGTATGCACCTCATCCTGATCCTGCCTTTCATCTGCCATGGTTGAGTTTTCTGCCTTCTTTATCTTTCTCGAAGCAAGTGTCTCTCACAGTGCAGTAATATAACTGGAATCAGATCAATGTTCTGTTTCCTATGCATTAAAATTTTGTCCCTGAAATCAAAAACACACTTACATTAATACCAAGTTAGTTTGGTCGACAAATATTTTCGATATGGTTTGTTAAAGGTTAGTGGTAAAAATAACCTTTGCTTGAAAAAGCTATTTTGTTCTTTTTCTTGAAAATGTCAATTAGTATTTCTTTCTTTTCGTGCGAATATTGATTCTTGAATTCTTTCGATCCGTGTGGCGCCATAAAACTTATTACTTAGAACCAAAACACATATACAAATTTCTGACGTTATTACGAGACTATTGTCTAGTCCGTGTGAGCGCCGTAAAACTTATTGAACAAACGAAGAATCTCTAGATTAAATCATTTTTCAATATTGGTTTTTGGCCTAATATATCACGCAAGTGCAATTCGACAAGTAATAAATTGGATTTAAGTCGGATATGATCACGGAGATCTCGAAAATTCTAGATCCAGCTACCTGACTACTCAAAGGCTCATCTTATTTGAATATAAAGTGACATTGTGTTCGGCTTAGAAGGCACATAAATTATCTGCGTATATAATAAAAGAATGAGCAATCGAACAAAGCGAGTACGAAATAATGAATAATGAATAGTTAAGAAAATGGACCCGAATAATTATCGTTTAAGTACACATTAGATCAATCTTTGTTAATGAGTATCAATTCACATTGTCAACACTGGCCAATTTTGTTTGTGTTCGGGTTTTAAAATCTTGAGGCGTTTAGTAGTAAGTGGATCTCTCCTTCTTCACATTTCATTATCTAATCTTACCTAGATCCTCTCGAATACGGGGAATTAGATAACTACTTTTAACGGGGACTTCCCTAATTAAGGTATTTTCTTTTGCAATACTTCATACCCATTTTATGGACTGTAAACCTTAACTCCCAAGTTATAGGTCAAGCAAGGATATACAACTTCCAGGTTGCTCTTCCTCAAAATTAGAATAGATCACCCTCTCCTTGATTAGATCTCAGCTAACATGGGATTGGCTTCACTATTCGAATTGAGGTGAACTCTCTGCTTGTTTAAATTGATAACTCATTCAACTCATTCTTGATTTCAAGTGAAGAGGAGTTTATCAAGTAAACTCTCAAAGCTCATTAGATCTCTAATAGCAAGTTAATATACCTTCAAAGAAATGTTCATAACTCCCAGGATTGTCATCTCTGTGTCACTCAGAGGACCTCCTTGAAATCGAGCAATGAGGCAATTCTTAATGTCTGGTATAAATACGATATTCGAATCAAAACATTAAACCCATAGCAGAAAGTAAATTCATAAAGCGAAGTGCATAATTTCTTTGGAAAAAGAACTACGAGGAAAGATAATTTCGAGCAATAGCATTCACTTAATGGAAGAATTGGGTTCCTCAGTCTTTGAATTACACGCTCTGAGTATTCTACAATCATAAGAATAAGCGCATTATGAAGCTGGAGGCGATTCCGGGAAATTTATGCGAACTTGAACATTCCGGGTAGTAATTTGAAAGAATTGGGTGCACGTCGGCTTATGCTCAAAGCGATAACATCAATTCGGAAAATAAAGCGAAAGCTAAAAGCGATAAATCTAATCTAATCTCTAACTATCAGCATTGAAGAAAAGAAAAAGAAAAAGAAAAATTAAAGAAAAATAAAGAAAAATGAGCCTTGACTACCGGACCTCTACGTCGTGTGGCGCCAAACTACTTTGTGGCTGCGGGTAGGCTGCGTATTTATAGGGTTTCTCAGTTGGGCCCTAATTCCGATGCAGTTTTGTGGATTTCCAGAATTAAGGTTGGCCCATGTTAATGTTAGTCGCGACTTCAATTCCTTGTCGCGACATCATCTATGTCGCGACAATGATCTCCGCGTGTGACATCGAAAGCAGAATCTTCTTGCATCCTTCAGCTTGTTTTCCTGATGTCGCGACATCAATCTCACGTCGCGACCTCATTTCGAGTTTCAACTTGTCTTGGTGTCGCGACATCAATCTGTCGCGACATAGCTGTGCCTTTGCGGGTTTCAGCGTGATTCGATGTCGCGACGATCTCCGTCAGCGACCTTAGTTGATATTCTCGACCTTATTTGGAATTCACGATGTCGCGACATCAGTCTCCCCGCGTCGCGACCTCATTTCGAGTCTTCTGCGGCATTGACTTGTCTTGGTGTCGCGACATCAATCTCTTTGTCGACATCAGCTTAGAATGCGGGTTTCAGCGGTTTCTCATGATGTCGCGACATCAATGGCATCTGTGGTCGCGACGCAGCTCTATTCTGGAATTTAACCGTTTTCTTATGTCACAACAACAACTATTGTGGCGAGCATCAGCGTCACTTGCATGCTTCAATCTTGCCGCCACTTGTATCTTTTGTGGTTGCATACTTATTGCATCGACATCGATTACGAACTACGAAGCTTCCATTGATTGACATCTTGATGTCGCAACATCGATCCCGCAACCAGCGACATCGGCTCATGACTCCCGCGGTCTCAAATTTGTTCGTTCATGATGTCGCAACATCAATATCTTGTCGCGACATCACTTCATGACTCTGCAGCTTTGAATTGGTCGCCATTAGTGTCGCGACGCCGATCTCTTGTGGATCGAGCTTTAGTCATCACGGGCTTCGCGGGGTTCTGATGTCGCGACATCAATCTCGTAATCGCGACAACGATTCGATTCTTCGACTTTCAAGCCAGAGCAAGTCTCATGCCAGCGACCTCGTTCTGCTGTCGCGACATCGACATATGTCTTTGGAGGCCTCACTTGCTTGTTGCTTTAGGTGTCGGCGACTTCAGGTCCTGCGTCGCTAGCGGCTTGATTAACTTCGGCTCATCCTTCAAAACATGTCACAGCTTCAAGTTGATTCTCTTGTCATGACCTCCACCCCTTGTCGCGACATCAACCTTTGTCGCGACATCACTTCTTATGTTTACGCTCCAATCCTCATTTGCTATCTTGTGATCCACATCGCTGACACGCATCATTCCTTCAATTTTTCTGATGTCGCGACCTCGGAGCCTTTTCTTTGTGCAAACCCCAAAGCGCAACATCGGTTAACGATTGCTTTCATTTTACCTTTCTGCTATTTCGCATTTTTACTTCGCCGGTTCTTGCGTTTTCCACTACATTTTCTTTGCTCAACATACTACTGCAAATACTTGATTTGGTGAGTTTCTTCATATTTCTGCATCTTAATTATTCATTTTTAAATTAAAATCAAACAGAAAAATGGACTAAAAATAGATGACGTTTAAGCTCATCATGTTTTTAAATGTTTCCACAGGTTTTTGTAAATTTAGGAAAGTCCGAAAAACAGAGGAAACTCTAGCCGATTTTTCTAAAAAATCTAAGTGTTTGAAAAAGAAAGATAAGAAAAAAAAAATTACCACTTCAATTCCGCATTATTTTCTAAAGATATGTTAAGGATTGTAAAGGGGTTCGCTCCATGGATTTTATTTGATTGTTTTGAGGAAAAGTTTCTATATTCATTGGAGTGCCAGGAGGTCCCCTCGAGTTCATGAGGTTAATCCGGGTTGGGATCTTTCAACGTGGTATCAAGGCTCCTGAATATAGGCTTAAAGGTGAGTTCAGGTAGCTCATGGGTATGCTCTGTTTTGGGTGTTGTTATGGTGTTTTTGGCCAAAGATTTGAGTTTCATATCAGTCAGTGATTAAAGAATTCGAGGTAAACTAGACTTCTGAAATAATTTACTTGAAGAAGTGTGTAAAATGTTACCAATTTTACAGGATCTGTCAGCGAAGACTATGTAGAAACAGTCTTGTGCGCTGCAGAGTGGAGTAGTGCGGATGTAAATGCAATAGCAGGTTTTGTTGATCAGGTGGATGATTCCATTGTAGAAGAAACCTTAGAACCATAGCTTCCAAATGTGAAGAACCATTACCAATTGATGGAGTTAGACACACGAAATTGAGAATCACGATGGTGGCGGGTGAAAGTGAATAGGCCGGTTTGGCATTCAAATCTTGTAACTTGAGTTTGGGTGATCCAAATGAGATTATTCGATTCTAATAAATAGACTCATAGAGTATAATTTTCTTGAAGGAAGCATAAGCAAAATATGGCTCTATCATGTGTCCCCATAAAACCTCAGGGAAGAAGTATTAGGTATACATCAGCCTAACCAAAACTCCTAAATGAGCTAATATGTGATTGTCATTGTATTTGAATAAGGGTTGTGAGGAGGAAAACCCGCGTGAAATCGAATTCGAAGATTGGAATCAAAGTGTCGATTTTTGGTTTGTTCTCAAACTCTCTCTCTATTTCTAAAATATTTGAATAATTACGAAATGATTTGAATTTTGGAAATGACTAACAAGAAAGTGCATATTGATTTGTGTTTAAAATGATTTGTTTTAAGTGATTTGACAAAATTGCTTGTGAAACGAATTTGCATAAAAAAATTGCATGAATGTGAAAATGTTCTATTTGCATACAAATGTATATATATACTATTGTAAATTGTATTGAATGATTTTAATGCCCTTAAAATAATGTTAACCGTTAGAATTCGAGTTAAGGATAAATTGGAATACTAACAAGAGTCGAACTAATGTACTATTATGGCATACCGATCTGTAGCCTAGCGGGACAGTATCAGTAGCGTTCACTAATCGAGTACATATTTTTTTATATATATATACCAGCTTGCAACCCAGCGGGACCATTCCGGTGATTTATTATCCTATGCATCGAAAGCATGGGTTAAATCCGATAAGGGAAAAATGATAATAGGATTGAAAACTGCATTATTTGCGATTTGAATGATTTAGTGCATATGAAATTGAATAACTTGGAATGACCAATGAATTGTAATTGAATGTAAATGAAATGAATATATATATATATATATATATATATATATATATATTTATATTGTATTGCATTGGTGTTGAAAAAAAAATGGACAAAGCATTGTTTATAAACATTAAGCGTTTGATTAAAGCTGAAATGAAGAGAGGGAATTGTATAGAACCACTAAGCATGAAAATGCTTAGCGTGTTGTTTATCAATGCCTGGTACCAAGTAGAAGTAGCGGGGCCAGAAGATCGTGGGCGTGGAGTCCCACGCCGTCAACAACTAGCGGGTATAAGTAAATGCTCCGCCCCATGCATATCATTCCATTCATGATATATTGTAACTATTTTGCATTGAATTCAATGATATAAAAGTCTTCATGAGAAGAATATTTTTGACTCATTTTGTTTTGGATATTTATGGAATGTGTTTTAAAGAGAGGCGAACTCTAAGAATATCATTTTGTAAATGTATTTGAAAAACATGGAATACCGATTTGTACTAAATGTGTTATTCAAGAACAGTTATGAATACTATTTGAATTAAGGAATATATATATTAAATCTCGTCAAAAAAATGTGATTAGGTCTTGATATCATATACCCATAAATAATTATGTTTTAAATGAATATTAATTATTCATATTAGAAATGGGTAGATGATATGTGTTTAAATGAACAGGTCTTTAAAAGGTAAAAGAGCGTTACAACATTTACATGCCCTTATGGCACCTTTGCTTTTAGAAGGATGTCATTTGGATTATGTAATGCTCCTGCCACCTTCCAAATATGTATGATGTCTATGTTTTCAAACTTGGTGGAAGAGGCTATGAAAATCTTCATGGATGACTTCTCAGTATATGGATCCAGTTTTGAGAATTGTTTGGAAAATTTGGAAATAGTACTTCAAGGTGTCGAACGAGAATTTAACCCCGTAAATTTAGAATGCCATTCATGGTAACATAGGGTATTGTCTTGGGACACAAAATTTCTACAGCTGGATTAGAAGTTGACCAAGCAAAGGTTTATATCATAAAAACTCTCCTGCCACCTAAAACATTCAAAGGGATAAGACGTTTCTTAGGGCATGCTGGTTTTTGCAGGAGATTCATAAAGGACTTCTCAAAAATCTCTAGACCATTATGCAAACTACTTGAAAAAGATGCAAAGTTTGATTTTGATGAAGCATGCAAAGTTGCATATGATGAAATTAAATCCATATTAGTTACAGCACCCATCATGGTGACACCAGATTGGAACAAGGAATTCGAAATTATGTGTGATGCTAGTGATTTTGCAATGGGAGCTGTATTATGACAAAGAACTGAGAAGATGTTTAAGGCCATATACTATGTCAGCAAACCTTCAATGAGGCACAAAGAGAACTATTCTGGCGAGAAAGAGATGTTGGCAATGGTGTTTACTTGTGAGAAAAAAATTGAGACACTTAGTCCCATGTTTATAATACACACGATCGTCTTTGCCCGATTAGATATCTAATGGCAAAGAAAAATAACAAACCAAGACTGATCAAATGGGTATTATTGTTGTAAGATTTGATTTAGAAATTAAAGGCAGAAGGCAGCTGACAATGTGATAGTTGATCGCGCATGCAGACTAGAAAAACTGAAGAAGAAAAAGGAGTGAAATAGCGACTTTCTGATGAGCGGTGTTTTTATCGATCTAAACACCGGTATCTTTGATATTGTGAATTATTTGGCTTAATGGAATTGTTATACCCTTATAGATTCAATGATAAAAGAAAATTGAGAGCGATAGCAGATTCTATATTTGGGATGACCCATTACTTTTCAAAAGAGGAGCATATATGATTATTATGAGATGTGTACCAGAAACATAACAAGGTGAAATTATTGTCATGTGTATACCATATGGAGGACATTTCTGAGGAGATAGAATAGGCAGATTCTCAATCAGGTTTTGGCATACTCTATCAAGCAGAAAACAGATGGGTAAAAACATTGTGATAAATGTTAGATAATGGACAACATAAGCAAAAGAAATGAGATTCCCCTGCAAGGAATCTTGGTGGTGCAGATATTTGATGTGTGGGGGATAGACTTTATGCCACCTTTTCCATCATCATTTGGAAATTTGTACATTCTCCTAGCTGTGAATTATGTATCCAAATGGGTAGAAGCAATAGCTTGTCCCAGAAATGATGCTAGCACAATGGCTGGGTTTATACAAAGAAATATTTTGAGCAAGTTTAGAGCACCCAGAACAATCATTAGTGATCAGGGAATCCATTTTACAAATAAAGTTTTTGCAAAACTCATGGGCAAATATGGAATCATACATGTAATGGGATTGGCTTATCACCCTTAGTCAAATGGGTAAGCAGAGATTTCCAATAGGAGATAGAGAAAATTCTAGAGAAAATATCAGTGAATCCTGATAGAAAAGACTTGTACATAAAATACAGATGATGCATTATTGGGCTTATAGAAGCCCCTTTACAAAACTCCATTGGAATATATATAGAATTGTATTTGGAAAACCTTGTCATCTCCCTCTAGAACTCGAATATAAAGCTATGTGGGCCATCAAGAAACTAAATTTTGATTTTCAAGCTGCCAATGAAGAAAGATTACTCCAAATGAATGAACTGGAAGAGTTGAGGAATGAAGCTTATGATAATGCTAGAATCTACAAAGATAAAACAAAGAAGTGGCATGATTAGAAGGTTTTGAGGAAGGAATTCAAGCAAGGGGAACAAGTCATGTGCTACAATTCCGGGCTCCATTGTTTCGAAGAAAAAGCGAAATCAAGATGGAGTGGTCCTTACACGGTAGTTGCAAGTACACCCTTTGGAGGCAGTGACAGCGAATAAAGTGAATTTAAAGTGAATGGTCAAAGATTGAAGCATTATCTTAGAGGAAACATAAATGAAGATTAGTTCCAGATTTTGAAGAGAGGGGAGAATTTTGCTGAAAAGAAAACATTTTGTAGCAGTTGTCTAGCAAGAGACATTAAACAGAGCAGCTTCTTGGGAGGAAACCCAAGAAAAATTTTAATTTTAATAGTTAGCTTGCTTTTGTTAACTTTTGTGTGTTTGAAGTTCAGTTGCAATTTCGTTTGAAATTTTATTTTGTGAATTTTGTTAATTTTTCAGGATAATGAAGCTGTACTAGAGATGGATGGTATTTGAAATCATTCCTTCTCAGACTTATCTGGCAGACAGTGCAACAAGGGGGAGTTTCTCTCTTTCCCTAACTGTCCTTAATGAGAATGCATGGTTAAAGTTTGGGGGAATGTAATTTTTTTAAGAACATAAAATTTTAAATAGCTTTGTTATCCTCATTCCTTGACTATCTTAATGATGATCATGCTGAGTTATATTAGGTGAAGAAATTAAATATGATTGTTCATACTTGAATTGAGATTCTTTGATAATTAAATGTGTTTTCACAAGTATGATTTGAGTGGGAGGAAGATGTTGCATACTGTTATTTGTGTGTTGATTGAAAAACAATTAATTGTGCAATTTTGAGGAAAGCCAAAAGATTGTCGCGACAAACAATCTTTTGTCGCGAAAGAAATTAGTCTCTGTTGCGACACTAGTTCTCTTTGTCACGACAAAGAATGCACTAGCCTGTTTGAAGTCACAGGGAAAGTATGTTGTGACATGTATCTTTATGTCGCGACAAAAAATAGGTTGCGACATTATTTCTCTATGTCGCAACCAAATATTGCTCTAAACTCTGATTTTGCAAGAAATTGTTTATCGCGATATATTTCTCTTTGTCGCGACACAAATACACTTGAACATCATATTTTTATGTCACGACATTCTTGCTCTATCGCGACAAATGACTGACCTAGCTTTTAAGTGAATGAAAAAAAATATGTCGCTACATTATTTCTCTATGTCGCGACATAAAATTAAAAAGGGAACAAACCCTAGGTTAGTTTTTATCACAACATTTAATGAAGCCATAACAAACATTTGGCCTATAAATAGATAAATTTTGAAACTTGAAAGGCCACTTGCCTCATAAACCATCAACCCACTCAGCTTTCTTCACCAAATTTTTTTCTCTCCTTTCGAAAACCCTAGATTCCCCGAAGCCCTAACTCTTACTAATGTCTAGCCTCATACAGTTCTAATTTGAGCGAAATAATGGAAGAGTATGTCGAGATGGAGGAAAAGCAGTCAAGAGACTCAGGCGAAATGACAAGAAGGAAAAGAGATGAAAATTTAGAAGAGGCCGAGCAACTTAGTGGGAAGAAACCCATAAAGGAGGAGGAGGCGAAGAAGCTAAAGCTAAGCACGGAGAAGAAAAGGCAAGTAATTTACTCTCAAAGTTTGCTTTATTTAACGGAGGGTTAAATTGCAACCTGAGAGACTTTATTGGCGAAAGGCTGAAGTAGAGTTGATCTCAGTTCATGGAAATAGTTGAAGCGAAAGGATGACACCTTTTGCGAGCATAAGACCTACAGTTTTAAATGAATGTGGTGAAGAAAGAATTCTACTCAAACTTGGTGAGAATGAAAGACAAGACAGTATATGTCAAGAACAAATGGATATCGTTCAATAGGGAAGAGATTAATAAAACCTACAATCTGAATGAGAGAAAGAATGGTTCAAAGTTCAAGAAATTAGTAAAAGAACCAGACTTCCAGAAAATCGTTGATTTGCTGACTGATGGCAAAGGAAAGTGGAATGCCACAAGGAAGAACCCACATGAGTCCATTATGAGAGGTTCACTAACTGAACAAGCAGAGGTCTAGTTTTATTTCCTCTGTTCGGTCATTTTACCTTCCAAGCATTTAAGTACTATCAGGGAGAATAAGGCAATATTGTTGTATGCCATCCTAAAGGGTTACAAGTTCAATGTTGGAAAAATCATAGAAAACTCAATTTTGAGTTATTACAAAGGAGACTACAGGGGACTAGTACCTCATCTAGCACTTATCACAAGGCTCTGTATTTTGGGGGTTGTAGAAGGAGACTAGGATGAAGAAGATACCTGCCCTAATGATTCGTTTGCAAAGTAGGTGTTCTGGAATCAACAATATTTATATCCTAAATTCCTCCTACTGCCATAGCAAAGCTACTGCAGTATAGTGGTCTAGGTCGAACACGGGGATGGGTTTTCTTCGTGAGAGAAGAGTTGCAGTGGATTGAAAATGGTGTTTTCTCTTTGGATTTAAAGTTTTTGTAAAAACAGTATGGGTGAATGGTTGGCTTGAAAATAATCGAAATAAGTATAAAGAACTCATGAAGTCACCGGGCCACTGGGCTTAGGGTTAAGTCAACTGACATGTCCTGGTCTTTCTCGTGTTGGGGAGGACGACCTATTGTCATTTCTCAAACCAGATCTTCATTTAGCTTTAAAACCTAAACCCTATAATTTTTCCTCTTGAACAATGGCATTTAATGAGCATAAATGCTCCCAAATGGTGAAAACACATCTCCTAAACCTACCCTACAGTAACTAATAGGAGACAACTAACTGGGTATCAGTGGATCACAGTGATAAGTATCCATGAACTTAACTTACCAAATACATGTTAGTGAGGGCATGCACAGGGAAGATTTAACCTAAGGTGAGAAGCGAGGCTGTAAACACCCCGTAAATGCTTACATGAAAAGCAAGAGAACAATTAGTTTACCTCAAAACTAACACCCAGTGGCCTTCCTCTTCAAGGATGAGGGGCCTTAGCCAAGCATCCCTTGATTTGTCATCATCAAGGGGTGTTTGGATGGTGAGAAAGTGAAAGAAAATGAAGGAAAATTAGAGATAATCACAAAACCAGCGGGAGGAGAGGAAACTTACCGCCCAATTTTATTGAGTGATTGATGGACTAAAAGATTGATTGATGTTACAAGCATTTTGACATATAGTGCTCAATACGAAATTACCAAAATTTATAAAGGAACCAAAATTACCCAGGGTAGATTTGTAAAAGCCAAGCGGATCAAGCGGTCGGTAGCGAGGAGTGCGGGAAGCGTGTTGAAATTTTGCAGCCTTGAAATTTGCGGGTTGCGGAGTTCGCAGCCTACAAAATTTTCAATGTCTTCCTTCTCTTCAACATTTTGCTCCAATTTTCCTACAGTTCGATCATGCATCTTGAATTTGGCTTGGAGTTCATCGTGTTTGAATCGGTTGAAGATAATGGTATTTGGCACATAAAACTAAAAATAGCTACAAAAATGTGATTATTAGCAAAAGCGGGACCTCAAATGTATCAATTAGGGTTTATTTGATTTGATTAGTACACAAAAGTGCTCAAAACCCGATATAACGGGGCTTAAATAACCTTATTTGAGTCTTAATCCTCTGACAAACACATTGCTAGTCCCTTAGCAATGATAAAAAGAAGGATGATCATGCAGGTTATGTGTATGCAAAAGGGGATTGTCTGTTCAAAAAGTGTGTGTATAAGTAATGCCCTACCCTCAGTATGAAAAATTGGGACTCTGCATAAAAACCAGCTTGGGAGAATAAATGCCATCTGAGACAAGTTTCGGAAGCGGTGTCCATTCAAAATCAGTGAACTACAGAGAGTCACAAGTGTTTAGGTTATCGGTTTGTACCCCGATAAGGCTGCTAAGCTACTCTCCCCCGATCAAGCTCGCCAATACCTTGGGTGTTAACCAGCCTAAATAGTGGTTCCACTCTTATTTCACCTTCCCTATTGTGTTGTAAGATCACGATGCGAGAACTACGACTTCACGGGGCTCGGTGTAGAGGGATCGTCGATGACTCCCGACCAGCTAAGGTTTAAGGCATCCGTCAAAAGGATCTTTAGGCCACTAACTCCTCGAGGTTTCACCGGACTCGAATGACGAATCCAGCACCTACAGCTCGCTAAACTCCGCCCCATCTACCCCATGCTTAGCGAGCACTAGGTGGTGGCTCCCAACCCCGAGTTGGTTTGGGCACCGAGGCTTTAAAGGGCTCGCAGTAGACCCCTCGGTGTCACTCGGGTTTCAAGGCAAAGCGCCGCGGCTTTTCTATTCTCTTTTCTTTTTCTTTTTCTTTTTTTTTTCTTTTTCTTTTTCTTTTTCTTTTTCTTTTTCTTTTTCTTTTTCTTTTGGAAGACTCATTAGCCTTCTTTTCATGGGGTCCTTAACCTATTAAAGGTCGTCAACAAAGCTAAAGTGGGTTTGCAAAGTAAGGGGATGCGACTTCGGCCTATTGTGCAGCCCGGCGTGCAACGTGGTTAGCTAAGGTGGATGAAAAAGGTTGAATACCGGGGGTCTTCAACAGGCTAACAACTCAAATCATGCATGGAACTAATCTAGCATTGATGGTATTTGGAGTTTTCGGTTTTTTGACTCACGGGAGAGGCCAAACCATATACAAAAAAATGAAGACGAAAAAAATTGGTTACAAAGTATAAAAAACATGGGCATTATGAAATATAAAACAATGTATTTCAAAAAAGTTTCATTTTTTTCAAAATTAAGTAAACAGCAAGCCATTAACATACAAAAATGGGCTTTCTTGAGCGAGGTGAGTACAATAGCGAAATCGATGAGTATGAACATCACTTCGACACTAACTCTCCCCTGACGAGTATGCCTTTGTCATGATGGGGTATGGTCGGAGGAGGAGTTAGCGGAGGGTGGTACCTCCCTCGGTCGGTGGGCGATGAAGAGAATCATCCTCGACTGGACGAAATTTACGAGGTGTTGCGATGGAGTGGCTGATCTTCACTGCCGGCTGCCAGGTATTGAGGGGATCTAGGGAATTTTAGTGGTAAAAGGGTGATCCTCTTTGGGAGGGTTAACGAGGGACATAAGAAGGGAGGCTGCGGGAGGCCCATGTGACTTTGGGTGCATGAGGATAGCTGATTACAGTGCTACAAGAATGTGGTCTTTGAGTCTGAGCCGTGGCGACCTCGATCTGGTAAATCCTATCTGCCGGAAGTGTGGCATGGTGGGTTTGCAAATGAAGCGCGGTGGTGGAGGAGCGTGCGAGATTTGCCTTGATGATAGTGAAAGTCACGATGGAGATGGTAATGTACTCTTGAGGGCGTGCGGTGCTCGGCTTGGTATGTCCCGAATGGCGGTGGGCATGGAGTAGGGCTTTGAAGGGATAGGAGCACAATGGAGAACGCTGGGCTTTGGTGGGTGGAGCTAGGAGGCGTCGGGAGCTGGGGCCCAGGTCGGGCTCACCGATTGTGCTCAGCTCTGAGAGGGCGAGGGTCCTACAGTGGAATGTCGGCCGGTCAATTTGGTCGGAGGAAGATGAAAAACCTGAGGCATAACCTTTGCCCTTGGTCGACGCAGGGTGGCCTCGCGGCCAGCGCGATGCTCCCGGTGGGGCTCGGCGAGGCAGATGTGCTGCTTTGGCATAGGGATTGCGAGGAAATAGGAGCGTGGATGACTCGGGCGAGACTAGGCGAGTGGACCCTATCCTCGAGAAGTGGATTCAAGGCGTCATGATCATTTCATTTGAAATTTGAACCACGATAATAGCCCTCTGAAATAAGATACAAAGCCTGCAAATCTTCCTCTCTCACAGACTGATGTGCTAGAGCATAAACAAATTAGACCTCAATATATGATTACATCCAGTATGCGGCTGCGAGATTTGCCTCTGAAACGATATAGTCGGTAGCGTCCATGGAGAAGAAGCGGGACCATCTCACGGTGAGAGGATGGGAGCCCTTGTCATAAATGCCCTTTCTGCGTTGGAGAGGACCACGACAGATGGAAGCGAGATGTGATGTAGAAGGCACGTAATACGGTGACCGTCGATGATCTGAGCGGTCGGGTTGCTCTCTCTGACGACCATCATGATAAAACTTCGATGACTGCAGAGGATAAAAATAACGATGCGGCGTCATGAACAGCTCCAGGTGGTATCTCTGCATGAGGAGCATGGAGTCTCGGAGCTCCAGGTCCTCGGCAAATGCCGGGAGATCGTAGTAAACCTCCCCGTGCAGATCTCTCTCACTGCAGTCAGTATTCCTCGGGATGGGGCTGTAATGGAAGTAAGGCCGCCTGATAATGGATGCAGGGGATAGGTAGGGGATCGGCAATGCCTGATAAGGCGGTGGTGCTTGGCGCCGGGTCACCGGTGGGCGCTCCCCTCGGCCTGAGATTGAGCCCCTCTTAGGCAGGCGGGGCCCCTCGGGCGGCCTCGGATGTGGTGGAGATGGTGGAGTGGGACGGCAGAGTATGATATCTCCTCTGGGCAGGGGCCATAGAGGATGAGCCCACACCGGCGGCGGCGCCTGTATGGCGGGGAGCGAGGGAAAGTGGGCGGGGCGGGGCGGGCGGCGGCGTGGGAGCGCGGCTGGCGGGGCTCGGGCGGCCGGGAGGGCGGCGGGGCGGGGCGCGGCGGCCTTGGCTCGGCTTGTGGGCGCGCGGCGGCTGGGTTGTGTTGGGGCCGCCCGGGCGGGTGGATGCTCTGAAGTGGAGCTGACGGTAGGGGGAGGGGAGGTCCGGCGCACCCGCGGCGAAAGGAATGAGCCCCACGAGTCTTCGCCATTGCTGGGCTCGGAGGAGATCAAATTTGAGAGGGAGAGGGGAGTCTTAGAAACTGGGAAGGTGAAGGTGAAATGAAAATGAAGGACAAAAGGGGTTTGTCTTTTGGCTTGAGTTCAGCTTGATCTTTATTACAACATAGCGCTTCTTGTTGCGACATAGCTTATGCTGGTTCTATTGAGATCACAATACAGCAGCATAAAACTCTCTAAGCGAAAAGATTTACCTTGTGATTTTACCTTTCTTCTTTGGAATTGTCTCTTTGCATTTAAAACACACCAAAACATAAAGTTGATGAATTTTCAATAATTCAGCATTAAAATTGCTCATAAACTTCTAGAAACATTCCAGAAAAATGGATTAAAACTAGATGAGTTTAAGACTCATCAGTCTCGATCTTGCATCATATCACATGGTTAATGAGTATATAAAATACTCATTTTAACCCTATGTTTTACTTAGTTTTTAGTAGTTTTTATGCTAAATAAGTTTCCTAATTCTCTAAATATTCATCTTTATGATTAGGACAACCATATGGCGGAATTGTGCTAAAATGAGAGAAAAATGAAGGAAAATCAACAAATTACATATGCAACAGAAGCTACTATGTTTTGATCTTTTCATATGCAAGATTATCCTAAAGGGGTACAATATTTATATGGATTGGTAGGTGACTTCCCAAAAGGTTTCAAGAGACCTTCAATCCTCAATTGAACTGATGATAAAATTATGACCTCTGAGTTGAAGAAAGAAAGAGAGAGCTCAAAGTGACCAGGTTGGAATGTTTATGTACACATTCAGTCTGTATTATATTTTACAAAGTGTTATTTATGGACTTATCTAGATTCTAAACTTCAAGATCTTTCCAACGGTACCAAGAAAACCAAAATCAAAGTTAGGACGGCAAAGTTATGGCCTCGGGAAGTTAGTGTTAAAACAAGGGAGCAGCAAAAACGTCGCGACGTTGTAGAGAGTGCAAAAACGTTGCAGCCCGACGTCACGACTTTTCCAAACTATGCCATGACGTTTGGGGTTGGTTTTGGGTCGATTTTCAGCCCATTTTGAGCCCATAATTGTTGGTTTGAAAGCCTCAAACCCTAGAAACAAGGGGATAACGAATTTGTGGGTTTCCTAGGGTGGAAACCCCTTAGGAACTAAGTCTTTTGAATAGGAGCAATTTGAAGAAGAAGAAGAAGGAAGATTGAAGAGGAGATTTGGGTTTTTATCATCCAATTAGTTTATTTCTTTCGCTTTTTATGTTTTCTCTTACTTCTATGGTTGTATCCTTCACCATCATGAACTAATTTCGTAATCTAGGGTTTTGGTTGTATTTTGGACATGAATCTTATATCTAAAAGTTGAATTTCTTATTTCTATTATCTATTTGTGATTGCATATATATTAAATCATGCTTGGGTGTTATTTGCATGTTTATTTCTAGCTAATCTCAACATGATAAGTGGTTCCTTGCGAGATCTGAGAAGGGAGTGAGGAATTTGACATAGATGAGTTAACCTAATTAGCCAGGTGGTGTAGAAATCATTAGTAATTAGGAGGCCTGAGAGATTCTTGGGTCTTAAGGAATCTCTATTGTTTGGGGTTGAGCTAAAAAGCAAAAGACCTAGTGTTAGTTGGTAGGTTATTTGACCTCGAGAGAGGCTTATAATTAACTTTGGCAAGAGTCGTCTTTGAAGCCTTTTCAAGAGACAATAGAATGAAATTTTAGCCTAGATATAGGAGGATTGTTCACATGTACCAAATACCCTAGAACATTATTATCTCATGGTATCCCTTAGTTGCACAGTTTTTTAGTCGATTAAATTTTCATCAGGTTAGTTTAATTTCCATTTCAATCCATCACAATTAACTACTTAGATATTAAAGAAGCATTCTAATTTTGGTACTTAGCATCCCCATTTCCTTGTGGATTGATATCTGTACTTAAGTAGACTTTATTACTTAACAAGCATATACTTGCGCATAATAGGCACTCTTTTGATATTTTTTGACATATTCTTAATACAAAACACAAATGCGCCTATCAATGGCCCAGCAGAAAAAATAAAATTTTTATTGAGAAACCGGCCTAAGGGATCCCTTGGTTCATCAAAAACCAAACAATCATGTCATAGGGTGTTTACAGTTATACCTTTAGTTTTGGAATTTAGGTGGGTGGAAGATCCTGATAAACTATAGTGTTCAGAAGTACCATCTGCAATGATGACGCACAAGAAAGGTTGAAGAAATTAGTGAGACCCGGATAAAGTAAAATGATAGACCACGGGTTTGCAAGCAGGAATTCTCTAGATGCTTGGATGACGGCCTTGGGTCCTTGGTGGGATCAATCTCGTGAAATCTAGGTACATAGTCGTTCGTCGAATTAAGGAAGGTCGGGGTGCACGTATTTCGAGGACTAACAGGCAAATGAAGGGTGTACATGAATGAAGATGCACATGCCATGTGGCACGAGGAAGAAAGACACCCAGCACTTGGGTGAGCTTGAGTGTCACACTTCTATCTTGCATGAGAGGATAGTGGTGGGAAAGTGGGCATGATTGACATGTGGAATGCTATGTGTCATGAGGAGAGAAGGAAGAGGTGTTCTACACCTAGGTAAGTATTCTCCACCTAAAGCAATTTGTTCGATGGAAGAGGAGAGAAAAAAGGGAAAAAGGAAAGATAAGAAGAAAAGAGAAAAAGAAAAAAAGAAAGAAATAAGAAAAATGACGGAAGAAGAAGGCAGCGTTCTCACGATTAGCAACAGAGGAGTTGCGGTAGTGAAACGGATGCACTTCAAGTAGGGGTTCTCTCTATACGGTTGATCTTTGTTCAGAGCCATGTGGCGCGGTCAGCGTGGGCTGGTTTAAAGGAATAATTTCGATAGAAATTGTTGTTGGTTAGGACCGGAGTTTGGTGCGTGTAGTTTTCTGGCACGGTCGGAATGATTGTTATCACGTAGTTTGGAATGGCGAGGATGATCTTGGTTAATGTCTTTGTGCATATGGTTTACGAGTTTGGAGATTGAAATCGGGTTTTGTGTGTTATTGCTTGTTTAGCAGATATGTCACAGTTGTGTGAAAATGATGTTAATATATGCATGCTTGTTAATATATTAACATGATGCTAGTGTGGCTTGTATATTATGAGTGTTGCATGTAGTTTTATATGCATGTAACATGAATATTATGCAATGACATTATCATTACTGTACGAGTCATCGCGTGGTCGGGTGTAAAGATGCATGAATAAAATGGGTATTCGGAGGGTTGTCGATGCTTGGTGATTTGGAGGGTTGTCGATAAATTATATCGAGAGGTTTGTCGATGAACTCCTCGGAGGGTTGTCGATAAAGGGGTTCTCGAGAAGATGGTCTAGTGGTTGATACTCGGTTTATTGATGGTTTACTATTCGGAGGGTTGTCCAGTGGGTAAAATAATCGGAGGTTTGTGTCGAATCGGGTTGTTGATGGGTTTCAAAACAAAATCTTTTGTTTGAAACTAAGTTTTCATCTATGGAAATATGTGAAGTCGATGAGAATTTGGGCATGACATATACATTCATATAGAGATATGCATATTTGATATGAATGTGTGTGATGTTTTATGGTTATGTCATTGCATGTGCACTTAGGTGGGAAGTAGCCCACATATAGGAGACTTTCTCTGCGGGCACCGTCGCTAGTTATTGGAAAAAATATTTTCAAGTACAGGAATTTTCCAAGAGAAGGCACTTCATGAGGTTTTAGTTGAGAGGAAGATCTAAGATGACTTATTGTGTTCTTTTGTAAAATTTATGGGTAGAAAACCCAGTTTTTTGTTTTAAAGCGACTGTTAAATTTTGTCTTTGGTCTCAAAATAAATTGTAGATTAACAGTTATATATTGCCTGATTTAAGGTAAAGGACAATGTCTTGCCTTGAGGGGATGTTTGGTTGCGTCGAACCATAGGAAGTACACTCCCCATTTAGATCTATGTGAATTAGTGGCGAACTTTGGTGGATTTTGGTTGGGTGTAAAGGGAATTTGGCCCTGTTGCCTTCACGGTATATTGTATCCCCATCAATGGCTTGATGTAGGCTTTTGAATCACCCCAGGCCAGGTCTACGCTTCATATATGGACCTTTTAGACGGAGCGGTCTGAGAGGGTGAGCTGTGTGGCCGAGCTCTTACGGCGGGGCCGGCCTCTTTGGCCAGAGGCTCGAGTGGGATCGAAATTTGTATGTGGTAGAAGGCTCAACGGGGATGAGTTGTGTATGGCTGAGATTAGCAGGGATGAGCTGTGTATTGCCCAGGCTCATTAGGGATGGCGTGTGTAACCTCGGCAAGAATGAGGTTGTGTGAGTAGGCGGCCTCTTTGTTTGGGCTCTTGGCGAGTCAACGAGGATGAGCTCGCGGCATCAGCGAGCGACCGCCAACCACGTTGATCGTTTGCGTTGTGAATCTCGTGACCGCTGGTCTGTAATCTATCATATAACGTGATGTGAGCTGTGTTCAGTGTAGAACCGGCCAGGTATCCATCGATTCTGCATGTGGTCGTTGCTCATGTGGCGCCAACCGGATGACCATAACTTCTCGTCCAGTCGGAACGGTGTTCTTAGACTCTATAGGAAAGCTGCCCGGAGTCCTATAATCTGACGAATTCATTTGGATGGCATTTGGTGTAAATATAGCCAAACTGACACTGGCCGGCTAACCTCGCGCAATGGCGACCCTCGTCTAGGGAATGGGCTTCGACAACGCCCGACTGGACGTATAACTTCCTCGTCTAAAGTCCGTTTTGCACGTTCTTAGACTCTATGGAAAGATCTCTGAGTCTAGAATCTAACCATATGCCTTTGGATGGAATTTGGTTCCCACATAGTTTCTGAAAAGTTGATCATTACACTAAGTGCACTAATTACTGGAGTCTTGAATGAAGTATAGCATTATGTGTCATTGCTTAATAATTAATTGACACGTGAGTATGCGTGAATACAGGCCTATTATATAAACTGTTGTGAGTTCTGTGGAAAATATAAAAAATAAAAATAAATAAAAAAAGACCCCCGGGATTTGGGGTGTCACAAGAAGACCTCCAAGGGGTGGCTTGAATCAATGTTTGGTGCTAGTCAAAACCTTGATTCTTAGAGAGGAATTGGTTGAGAAAGAGAGCATTAGAGAGTAACATATTTCTCTTCTCTATTCAAAGTGTTATGATGGCTAGGGTCTGATATTGACCTTTTATATATGCCCCTTGCCACTCAAAAGAACCAAGATACCCTTCACTTAAAGGGGTGGTTGGCCATATGCATACCATGCACATGGGGCTTTCTTATTTTGGGCTTTGAGCCCAATTGTGAGCCCAATGGCTATTGGACCCATCTATATGGCCTCAAAATTAGACTAATCCCGAGAATGTCCAACTATAAAGGCTCTCTCTTTCCATTTGAATGCAATCCAAAACCTTTCTTTTCAACTTGGATCCAATCTAAGACCAAATTACTTCTACACTTCTTCTAAGTGGGTGACCCATTAGGTTTCTGGTTATGTTGGCCACTCAAACCAAATTCGAGCAAGTCATGAGCAGTATCTAGCAACACATCATGACCCCCCATTGACCGGAGAGTCAAGATTTTGACAACAAACCTTTCCATATGCAATATATTGTGCAATGTTAAACTTTCACTCCACACTATAACCGACTTGGTTCTAAGCATAGACTATGCACCAATTCCTACTAGACTGACTACGCCACACCTAGCCTAAGTGTGTACCTCAAGTTAAAGTCAAAGTATAGAACTAGTACCCAAGATACCTTGAGTACCTTAAGTCAAAGGATACTTGCACCATTGCTATGATGAGACTATCATTGATGATTGAACATATAATCTATATGATTGTCTCATGGTGGGTCTTCGATGTACTTGACTACTCTCAACAAGCATCCACATGTCTAATCTAATCAAGGAGGCTAACATATGATAGTATGTCTAGATCAACAATGTCCAGTCTTACTGACCCTATGACTAGGGATAGTTTAGATACTAACATAATTACACATGATAGG
This sequence comes from Tetrastigma voinierianum, assembly GCA_016808115.1. Taxonomy (NCBI): domain Eukaryota; kingdom Viridiplantae; phylum Streptophyta; class Magnoliopsida; order Vitales; family Vitaceae; genus Tetrastigma; species Tetrastigma voinierianum. The sequence continues at coordinate 3,553,950 of JAEQBH010000911.1, read as the reverse complement.
AATCTCATTATTCTGATCCCATCATGATTTCCTTCATGCTATGTTTATGTATCATGGACTTCATTAATTGATCAAAGATCACTATTAATTCAAAGTATGAATATCATATTAATGAAGATGCATTTATTATAAATGAATATAAATCATACAATAAGTGTTAAAGTTTATTGCCTTTAAAGCACTTTTCAAACAATCTCCCACTTGAACTAAAGCTAATCGTCTTTATATCTAATACCATAGGCGAGTGCATGAGAGTCAAACTTCTTTTAGGGAAGTGGCTTAGTTAAAGGATCAACAATATTTTGATCACTAGGCACTTTCTCTATGATTACATCAAGCCTACCCATGATTTCTCTAATAAGGTGGTATCGTCTTAGTACATGTTTGAACCTTTGATGAGACCGTAATTCCTTTGCTTGTGCAATGGCTCCATTGTTATAACAATATAAAGGTACTGGATCAAAAATGCTAGGTACCACTCCAGGTTATGAGATGAACTTCCTTATCTAAACCACTTCCTTAGCTGCCTTGGAAGCTGCAATGTACTCTACTTTAGTTGTAGAATGAATAGTCGTCTCCTGTTTAGAACTTTTCCAACTGACTGCTCCACCATTCGATGTGAACACATAACTTGATTGAAATTTGGAGTCATCTATATCAAACTGGAAGTTGGCAATAGTGTACTTATTATGAGTTATATCTCCAAAACATGTATGAAGAACACATTCTTAGTCATCATCAAATGCCAGATATTCTTCATGGACCTCACGAGTCAGGTTGGTATATGCTTCAAGCGAAGTTTCAAGCGCTATGATACATCGGTCTAGTACATATCATAGAATACATGACGTTGATCCTATAGCCAAAGCATGGGGATCATACTCATGTGTGATATCAATCTTGTAAGGACATGGACTTCGAGTGTAATCCCGTGATTCAGGGGAACAGACCATTTCTTGGACATCATGTAGCCTCACTTTTGCATATTTTCTATGAATGTTGACTGTGAAAGACCAAGCAACCTTTTAGATCTATCTCTATAGACTCTAATTCCCAAAATATAGATTACTTCTCCAAGGTCTTTGATTAGTGCTCAAAAAGTTCTATTTTGAACCCTATTTATTACAGGTTTTGAGCACTCTTTGTGTACTAATCAGCGTAATTAACCTGATTTGCACATTAAGGTCTCTTCTATTCTACTGATCGCATTTTGTGGCTAATTTTGTAGTTTTTGCAAGCTATTTATGCCGAAATTGTTAAGTCGGTCCAAGCACGAAAGAGAGGGTCGAGGTCAAGCTCGGCATTGCGGATCGGAGTATAAGGAAGAAGGCGTCTAAAAATGGAGCGTAACCTGGCCCGGGTCTTGAGTGTCTCTAGCGGCGCCTTTGTTCACCTCATGCCTTTGTTAAATGTCTCCTGTGACCACTATTCTTTAGTTTTTTGGCTTTCATGTTTTTATTGCAATTTTGTTTCTTCCCATTTATCCCTTCTAATACCTTACGATCTTGGTTTTTGTAATTTTCCTTGTTACGAGCATATATAAATGCCAGTGTACAGCTCTCCTTAATCGATAAATTTGTGGAGGCTTCCAATATCAGCTTTTCACTTTCTTTCCACTCTCTCATTTCTCTCCTTTCTCGGTACTTAAACACCACAGGGATGACAACTGGAGGATGGTTGGCTGAACCTTTTCTCCTTAGAGGAGAATTTCTTGGGCTATGATTTTAAGGTAAACTTTTGGTTCCCCCATTTTTAACGCAAAACAGTTTGAGTATTGGTTTCAATCCTTCAATCTAGGTTTAAATCCTCTTGAGGATACCTTGATTGACCGGTATTTGTAATATTTTTGGAGTTCGGTGGATGTGCTGCTAGATCCTTTGAGATTAGTTGAGTTAATATTTCTATGAGTCATATGGGTGAGTTAGGGGATGGTATTCCTCCGGAACGTTTATGTATATTAGTACTGCTTTTTCAGGATGTCATTTAGGGTTTAGTTTTAAAAAAAGCTAAATATAGAAAGATGGATTAAGATGACTATAGGTCATCCTCCCAATCTTGAAATGAGCAGGAGGACCTCTCGGTGCCTTAGGATTATAAACAAGTGTGATATTCAAGGAGTTCTTTTTCTTATTTTTCTTCATTTTATTTTTTAACTGTAAACCACCATACCACTGTTTTGCAAAATCCCTTTGTTTTCATCAAACCTTAAAATCAATGAAATTCACCATTTTGAATCACTTTGCCAAATCAATTTGTGAAGAAAACTCCTCTCCACATGTTCGACCACAGAGCCACTATCTTCATGATAGCTCCACTACGACGTTAGGATTTAGGATATAAATTTTGTTGATTAAAATTTACACCTCTTGTGTACGAATCAAATGGCGTGATGAATTCTTGGGGATGGTGCCTAAATTGCATTTGGCGTTGAACCCACTATGATCTGCATCCTGAAAACCTTTGAAATTTTCTTTTTATTTTCTGTTTTACGGTTTCTGGCGAGTTTGACAATTTTCTCTACATTAGTTTTTAGTTAACATTACCTTTTTTTTTTTGTAGAATTGTTTTTGCTTTTTCCCCTAGTTTGGTGTTTGCCCTATTTCTTTGCCCGGGAAGCACGTTTGAGTGGGTAAAGGGATTACGAAGGAAGGTTGATCGAATAATTTTCATGGCATGTCTTTGGGCAATTGTGACGTGGAAGAGGGGAGAACAATACGGTCAATACACTATGGAGAAAGCCTAGGCATACATCGATGAGGACTATAGAAGCATTCCATGGCAAAATCAGCGACGTGGAGAAAGTCAGCCAGACAGAGTGCACATATGAGAGACTATGAAGACGATGGATGAGTGCACCCATCCTGATGTTCCTCCTTTGATATGCACCTCCTCCGCATCCACGGTATGCCTCTTAGCTGTTTCAACACATAGTTAATTTCTCAAGTTGAGCAAGCAATACTAAACTTGAGCAAACTAGTGGATAACTTCCATAGAGGCTTGAGAGGGTAGTGAATGTCAGGCGATCGAATTGGCATGATGGAGGCTCCACTAGCGAGGTGGATGGATTGAGCAGGTGAGTGAAGGTGCATTACGCAGCAATCCATCTCAAAGCTCTGTCCCGGTATGGTCATCAGAGGAAGGGAGTCGAGGAAGAGTGCCTAAATGACCATGGTAGAAGGCGATTATCGACAACATTTATTATTGGAATCTTCGGGCATTGGTATTCTTGTCTACCCATGGGAAGAAGGGAAGCAATCCCCTTGTTGCTAATGAGACGGTGGAAGAACACCCGAAGAACATTTACCTGCCCTCGACCGGTCTATGCACTTTTTGCGGCACAATCCACACCAAAACACCTGCCAGTACCCATCTACACTTTGCCTATGCTGCACAACATTAGAAAATTAGTGGCCCTTTGTTAGAGCGCTACTTATCTGTCTCAGTTTGCGATGCGTGTTCATGGCACGACGGATGGTTCGGTCTTTGGTTCGGATTTGGAGCACCCAAACCTTGGCATTTCTAAGCTCCAACAGTTCCAGCGTATCGAGAGCAGGAATTGGTTTGGGGGCTGGTCCCCAGCTTTTGTTTTCATCTTTTTCTTATTTTATTTTATTTTATTTTATTTTGATTTTGATTTCTTTAATTTTCTTTTTAGATTTCTCATTTTTAGTTAATATTTGTTTTTTAACTTAATTTCAATTTCTACCATTTTCTTAATTTTTCTATGTTTGTTTTGGTTTTATCATTTTGCGTGATGAATTTAGGAGACTCTTGGGCCGCGGTTTAAGTGTTAAATGCACGTTTGTTTTTAACATGGCGGTTTTGAGCATTTAGGTTTCAATCCTTCAATCTGAGTTTAAATCCTCTTGAGATGCATTGATTGGCCGGTATTTAGCAATCTTTTTGGGTTCGATGGATCTTATTGCTAGATCACGAGATTTGGTTAGTTGTCTTATGAGTCAGCATGGTAGATTAGGGCGGGTATTCCTTGCGAGGAAACGTTTATCTACTGTAAATCTTTGCTTTCAAAAGGATAATAATTTTAGGGTTGGATTTTAACGCTAAATGAAGATTCAGTTTTGAGGAAATGACTATATGTCATCCTCCCAAGCGAGAAAAAAAAGACAGAGGACATGTTAGCTTACTTAGAACCCCAAGCCAGTGGCAGAGACTTAGAGTTCTTTGCTTTTATTTCAATTTGTTTCCGGTTTCAGCATTCACCTGTGTTTTCTGACACAAAATCCAACGAAAACACCATTTTCAATACTACTTTGCAACTCTTCTCTCATAGAAGAAAACCCATCCCAGTGTTCAACCACAGAGAACTATCTTGCTTGATGGCTTTCTTCACGTCGATGAGAAGGAATTAAGGTTTATAAATATTGTTGATTCAGAAACAACCTACCCAGCTAAGCAGATCAGTGCTGTGGAGAAATTCTTGAAGGCCATTTAACAGTTGTAAAAATTGGGAACAACTGACATATCAGCTAGTATGTCATCTACATATGACACTAGAAGACAAACTTATCACCTCATAACCTTCTTATAAACACAAGCCTCATCCTGATTTTGTGAGAAACCAAACTCTTTGATTGTCTCATCAAAACAAATGTTCCAACTCTTAGATGCTTGTTTTAATCCATAAATGAATCTTTGAAGCTTTCATACTTGATTATCATCTTTATATGTAAAGCCTTCTTGTTGAGTCATGTACACATCCTCACATAGATTTCTATTAAGGAAAGTCGTCTTCACATTCATTTACCATATCTCATAATCGTAATGAGCATTAATGGCTAGGAGTATCCTTATGGATTTAAGTATAGCTACAAGACTAAAAGTGTCATCCTAGTCAACTCTGTATCTTTGACAGATGGCCTTTACATACAAACTGCTGTAGGTAACAACATTACCTTCCATGTTTGTCTTCTCCTTCAAGACCTATGTGCACCCTATGGGTTTTATCCCTTTGCGTGGGTCAACCAAATTCCATACCTGGTTTTCATACATGGAATCCATTTTTAACTTCATGGCTATAAGCCACTTGTCAGATTCTAAATTGTTCAGATATTCTTCATAAGTAGTAGGCTCATCGTCCTCTATGAGAAAAACATCATTTTGTTCATTGATGAGAAATTCATATCTCTCTATAACAATACATATCCTAATCGACCTACGATGAGCTTGTGCTTCGGAAGGATCAGTTGCTATTTCATCTCTACGAATGTCAGCCTCAAGTTGTGGTTGTTGATCTGCATCTGTTATAAGTTCCAGTATTAATTCTTAATTACTTTACTCTTCAAAACCACATTGATTTGATGCCTTTGAACATTCAAAATTTTGAAGCTTACTGAGCACTATTCTGGTTTAACCAGAATGCATGATCAACTTTAAAATTCTAAAAAAATAAATTTTAAATTCAAATTCAGTTCTAAAAGTTTAATTTTCATAAAATTCAAGTTCCAAGGGCCAGAACCGAGTTTTACTAGCCCAAAACTTAATTTCAAAACCGGATTGGCTAGGCCCATTCTGCAGCCTAGCCTAGTACATGAAGTCACTTTAATGAATTTTTAAAAATAAAAATTAAATCTAATTTGAATAATTCCAGTGCCTAAAATTAAATTTAAGGAGTGAAAATAATGTCAAATTTTTAAAACTTCAAAAATATATGCGCTGGTATTTTGAAAAAATCAAACTCTTGAACTGCATTCCAGAAAAAGCAAAAAATGAAGAAAATATAGACCTGGGTTTCATGAATTTTCTAAATTAATTAGTGCACGATTTGATCACCTCACGACATGGAAAATATTCCTTGACAAGTCTAGATTACTTTCTCGTGATCAAAATGCAATAAAAATCGCTGCCTAACTATCAAACCAAACGAATCTCAAAACTTTGCAAACCCTAGATTTTTGCAATCACATTGTCAAAATCTAATTTTTATCATTTGGATTTCATCCAAACCAATTTTACTTTCATCATAATCATCAAATAACGTTACTTGATCAGATTATATCAATTGATTTTAAACAATTAAAACAACTTTTTTAGACTTTTAAAACCCTAGATGCCGAAATCAACATGTATCAATATCAAATCCGATTTTGAAGAAGCCAATAAGGCTTTGATACCACTATTGGGTCTTGATCTTGCATCTTATCAGATGGAACAGCAAAAAAATAAAGTTTTGATTGAGAAATCAGCCCAAGGGGTCCCTTTGTTAATAAAAAATTAAACAACCATGCCATAGGGTGTTTAGAAGGTCCATACCTTTTGGTATGTGCTTCCTTTTGATGGAGATTTTGGTAGGGAAACCTTCTATGGTGAAGATCCACAGCAAACACAAGTGCTCAAAGTGCAGAACCTCCAATGGTGATCCACACGAAGAAAGTTGAAGAATACCTCCAAGGGATGGCTTGAATCAAGGTTTGGTGGTAGCCAAAACCTTGATTATCAAAGAGGAATTGGTTGAGAGAAAGAGTACAAGAGAGAAACGTATTTCTCTTCTTTGTTCAAAGTGTTATGATGGTGAGGGTCTGATTTTCACCTTTTATATCACCCCCTTGCCACTCAAAAGGACCAAGATATCCCTTACTTAAAGGGGTGGGCGGCCATGTGCAAACCATGCACATGGGGCTTGCTCCTTTTGGGCTTTTAGTCCAATTGTGAGCCTAATGGCTCTTGGACCCATCCATAAGGCTTCGGAATTAAACCAATTCCAAGAATGTCCAACTATAAGGATCTCTCTTTCCTTTTGGATCCAATCCAAAACCTTCCTTTCAAGACCAAATCACTTCTTCTACACTTCTTCTATGTGTGTGACCCATTAGATTTCAGATTATGTTAGCCACTCAAATAAACCATTGATCTGAGCAAATAGTGAGCGGTATCTAGAAACACATCATGACCCCCAATTTTTTAGAGAAGTTCTCAAAACGCAATCACCTTTAGCACTTATTGTACGACTTGTGTTCATTTTGATAGGCATTAACGTGATATATACATAAAATATGCAATAAAGCGCCTATTCTACGCAAGTTTACACTTGTCAAGTAATAAAGTGTACATAATGTACAGATATTGATCCACAGGGAAATGAGGGATACTAAGTACCAAAATTAGAATGCTTCTCTAATAACCAAACGGTCAAATTGATGGATTGAAATAGAAACTAACTAAACTAGTGAAAACTTAATCGAGATAACAAACTGTGCAACTAAGGGATACCAAACGATAATAAAGTTTTAAGGTATTTGGTGCAGGTGAACAATCCTCTTATATATAAGCCAAAATTCCATTGTATTGTCTCTTGAAAAGGCTTCCAAGGCCGCTCTTGCCTAATTTAATTATAAGCCTTTCTAGAATTAGGATAACTGACTAACGCTAGGTCTTTTGTACCAAAACCAATCCTAAGCATTAGAGATACTTTGAACCCACACAAAGAATCTCACACGCCTCTAATTACATATAATTTCTACCTTTGCCATGCTAATTAGGTTGATTTCACTGTGTCTAATTCCTTCTCCCTTCTCGAATCTTTGCAAGGAACCCTCACCATATTAGGGGATTAGCTAGATATCAATATGTAAAATGGCTCAAGCATGAATCGTAGATAAGGCCCAATCAATCAGATTATAGAAATAAGAAAATCAACTTTTAAATATAAGATTCATATCCAAAATACATCCAAAACCCTAGACTACGAAATTAAAGCATAATAGAGATTTTGTACATCATAAATCCAAGATAAAACATGAGAAAGGGAAAGAATAAACTCTATTGAATGAACAAATGTTGAATCTTCGATCTTCCTCCCAAAATCCTTGGTTTGTCTTTGATCTTGAAGACTCAATCCTCTTCTCTAGTCCTAAAATCAAGAACAAGAGAGGAGAAATCCTAGGAAGGGTTTTCTCCCTCAAAATGTCCGAACTCCAACCCCAAAGGGTCGTTTTGGTCCTCTCTCATCCCTTCTTTAACCCTGGAACGTGTCCCCCCTTATATAGGTCATCAAAATGGCTAAAATAGGCTATACATGTTGTTGGGCCGTGTGACCTTCTCTGCGGCGAAGGGTCCTTTGCCATGGCGAACCCATGGCTTCATTTGTTGCTCTTATGGTTCACCACGGCGAATAAATTCTATGGATTGCAACTTGCATAACTTCTTCGTTCGGACTCCAAATTTGGTGTTCTTAGTATCATTGGAAAGATCTTGAAGTGTAGAATCCATCCATTTATAGATTGATTCTATTTAAGCTCATATTATATCCGAAAATTTCAAAATATAGTTTCTGTTGCTACATGTTATAGCAGTGTTTGCTGATTTTTCACTTTTTTGCTTTGTTTTCGCTCGATTTTGCTGAATTCGCCTTGATTGATGACTAATCATAAAGATGAACATTTTAGGCATTCGAAACTTATTTAACATAAAATAAGTAAACATGGGGTAAAAATAAGGTATTTATATACTCATATCTTATAAAACTTAAGTCTTTGCTTGCATCCCCCAACGAGTGACAAAACAAAAACTCATGATAATGACACAAACTAGCAATAATGAGATCATTATGATTATATGATGCGAGAAGAAGGGAGAAGCTGACACTGAACATAATTTAGCAATATTAAGCTTCGTAACTAAATTTAGGATCCTTAAATTTATTAAAGCTCTAAAGGAGTGTGGCCAAAGCAAGCGAGGGCAAGCAGCAGATGAATCTGACCCCCAAGTCCTCAGTGTCCTTTCCCAAGGAATCTAAGTGTGGGTTATAGCATGATCTCCAATGTATAGCAACATCCTAGTACCCCCAAACTTAAGTTCAACTCACCTAGAACGCACCATTTTTATTCATACCAAAATACCTAAAAATGACCTAAATACCTAAAAATGAAAGAAAACCAATGGCAAGAAGTATTAGATGAGTGTTCATGTAGCGGGGATCCATTGGTGACTCCCCACCAGTTGGTTAAGGGCACCAGGCATTAAATTCCCTTCAAACTTCACCTCGAACACTAAACCAAACTCAAAGGCCCTAGGTTATAGGAAGGATCCATCTTCTATTCTATGTAGTGGGCAGTGAAGTCAATGACTCCCGACCAGTTGGCTTAGAGCATTAGGCTTTGAAAGGCCCCTTCTGATTGGATGATCCCACTTATTCTTATTCACATACCTATTTTTGACATTTTTCTTTATATTTTCTTTTTATCTTTCTTTCTCACTTTTTCTATTGTTTTTGCATTTTTCTCTTTTTGGTTGGGGCTCATTAAAATCCTCACTTTTGATTAGGTGTCCCATCGCAGGTGATCGAATCCCAGATTATTGAATTCAAAGTAGGGGTCTGGACAGAATGCTCTGAGGAGGCAAAGAAAGTGTGTGTGATAGAATCCTTGACAAATAGCTTCTTGAAATCTGAGGGTGACTAAGCTAAGTCACCCATTCGAAATAAGCACACAATTCGGATCATTCAAAACTGAGGTCGATCCACTTTACACTTTCCCTTTTTCAAATGTTTATTATTTAAGTGACCTTCTACTAGCCAACAAGGTATCAAACTCGCTCATATGAGACACTAAACAAACAAAAGAAAGAAAGAAAAGCACATGCAAATAAAAAGGTAAGGAGATTCAATCGTTGGATTTTTGAAAAAAAAATTAATTTGAATTATAGATTCAACACCACACTTTACAACAAAGCTTGAATTAAACATTGTCTCGATGTGAAGGAAACGAGAATGGATAATGAGTACTCCCTTAAGGTTGATTAAGTTTACAGGAGATTTGCTCCCGATGAATATGGCTCACTTTGGAGGAAAGGTGTTAAAGGGGTTATACCTTAGGTCAAATGAGAGGGGATGCGAATATGGTTTAAAACTGGTTCTTTAAGCCTCCCAAAATAATTGAACTTCAAGATTTCAACCTTTTAGCTTCCTAAAACCAACTTTGAATCTTCAAAACCTGATTTTCCCCAGCAGTGGAGCCAAAAACTTGATAGGCATAAACATGGTATATAAATAAAATATGCAATAAAGTGCCTATTTTGTGCAAGTAATAAAGTGTACAGAATGTACGGATATCAATCCACAGGGAAATGGGGGATGCTAAGTAGCAAAATTAGAATGATTTTCTAAGATCTAAATGATCAAATTGGTGGATTGAAATACAAACTAAACTAAAATAATGAAAACTTAATCGAGCTAACAAACTGTGCAACTAAGGGATACCAAGAGATAATAAAGTTTTAAGGCATTTGGTGCATGTGAACAATCCTCCTATATCTGAGCCAAAATTCCATTCTATTGTCTCTTGAAAAGGCTTCCAAGGCGACTCTTGCTAATTGGATTATAGGCCTCTCGAGGTCGAGGATAACTACCAACTAACACTAGTCTTTTATTCTCAAATCAACCCAAGCATTAGAATGATTTAAGACCCGAATCTAACCTCCTCCTAATTCTGGTAATTTCACCACTGCAGAGCTAATGGGACGGATTACCTATGTTTAATTCCTTACTCCCTTCTCAGATCTTGGAAGGAGCCACTCATCATATTGAGATTAGCTAGAAATCAATATGTGAATGAAACCAAGCATGAATTAATAGATAGGAAATCACAATCAAATTATAGAAATAAGAAAATCAACTTTTAAATATAAGATTCATATCCAAAATACATCCAACGAATTTAAAGCATAATAGGCTTTTTGTTCATCATAAATCTAAGATAAAACATGAGAAAGGGAAAGAAGAAACTCTATTGAATGAAAAAATGTTGAATCTTCTATCTTCCTCTCAAAATCCTTGGTTCCTCTTCGGTCTTGAAGACTAAATCCTCTTCCTACGGTCCCAGTCGAACAGGGGCTTCTAGGAAGGTTTTCTCCTTAAAAGGTCAGAACTCACATTTGAAGGGCCATTTTAGTCTCTGTCACTTAACAAGCTAAGGCATTGTCCCCCTTATATGATCATCAAAATGGCTAAAATGAAGTGCAATGTTAAAGCTAGCGCCGCCCGCAGCCAGAGCAGTAGTTTCGTTTGCTTGCTCTTATGATTGCGTAAGGTATAATTTCTATAGTTACGACATAGCTTCTTCGTTCAAACTCCAAATTTGGTGTTCTTGGTATCGTTGGAAATGTCTTGAAGTATATAATCTATCCATATATAACATCATGCCATTTGAGCTCATATTATAGCTGAAAATGTCAAAATACAATTGCTATTGTTGCATGCTATAGCAGTGTTTTGCTAATTTTTCACTTCTTCGCTTTGTTTTCACTCCATTTCAGACAATTCCGCCAAATGGCTGACTAAATCATAAATATGAACATTTAGAGCATTAGGACATTTATTTAACATAAAAACTACTAAAAACTAAATAAAACATAGGGTAAAAATTAGTATTTTATATACTCATCACATTTATAATCAACGCATCTTCATTTCTTTGATATTCATTTATTATATGAATTGATAGCGATAAATTAATGAAGTCCTTGATTCATTAAATAGCATAAAGGAAATCATGATGGTGATCATGATAATGAGATTCCTATTATGTGTAATTGTCATGCCCGGATTCGATCCGACACGAATGGCGGATCATAACCGGGTCCGAGGCACGAGACTATGTACTGGGACTCTCATTGACCTATTCTTTCTCAAAGCCGAACTTGTACCTGTGGGTATACAAACAATTTCTGTAATAATAGAAAACATTTACATAAACAAAAGAACTACCACCGGAATGGTGTCCATCAAAATGTTTACACAAATACTAAGTCCCATTTACTGATACAACTACTTATACATGCACGTGTCTATCTGAACATCGGAGATCGACAGTGTTGAGTGAGCACTATCACGAGATGACATCTGCAATTGTGGAATGTCTTATCCACTTGCCTCCTCTTCGTACTACGGATTGAACACGTCTTAAGCTTTACGCTTAATGGGAGCGATATGTGAGGGAATGATAATACTTGATAATCATCGTCACATCTTTTTACATTCACTGCTCTTGTATGCAGCCTATTCTTATATGACTACAGCTCATATCATATTACACTGTAGGTTTCATCCTTTTCGAGATTCAAATCATTATGTATTCATTATTACTTCCAATGTGTATACTACGGGTTGTAATTCATATACATGTATGGCGAATTGAAAGGATCATATTCGGAAGCGAGCTTATATATATCTGATAGCCGTCGAAGCAGTCGAAATTCATATCAAATACATATAGGTTGAATGGGACTTACCGCGGATACATATCGGATCACGGACATTAGTCCATAGCGAGTGCAGGATCACAACGGATACACATCGTTTTCATACATTCGAACATATCGAAGCTCATGGTTATCGGTTTATATCATAATCATATTCGGACTTATACATATTCATATCAGAGGCATACGATTACGTCTCTTTACATGTATCACTTGACTTTCGGGTTTTTTCGAGTTTGTGTTATTCATTCATTTACATAATTAAATACCCTTGTACCATGACTTCAACAGAAGTGCTACATCTCCATGGAATTCTGACCTATCTGTAAGATACTGTATATCTGAGTCGGAGGCGGGCTGAATTCTTTTCTCTTGTTGTTTCATTATTAATTTACATGGTTTATGTTCCATGGCACCTTCATCAGACATATTCTTATCTTGAAAGTACCCCTAGGTTCATCTTGGTTCATATCTCAGAAGTTTGTACTTATGTCGGATTCCCTTATGCCTCTGAATGTGTACATACTTGTCCTTATCACGGACATATACTTATCAAATCTCTGTGGGGTTATAAGCACCTATTGTCTGGTACCTTAGGTACCCTCTGAAGTGGAGCTTATATACTAAGTTTGTGCTTATACTCGAGTTCACTTGTTTGGAGGTACATGTAGGTTCTACACATATTCATTATACAAAGGTACCCATAGGTTCTACACAGATTCATTATATGGAGGTAACCATAGAGTGCCTCTTGGACTTATGCTTATATTCGATCACGGAAGTTTGAAGTAGGTACTCTGATTTTACTTGTACAAAAGTACGTAGGTACTACATATGATTCGAGTACGTAGGTACATTCGGATCTTCACCATATTCATTTCTTTACTCTTATTCTTTGTCGAGGTGTATAATATAAGCGACATTTACCCGGATGGTATAAGAAATGAGTAGGACACAACGATAAGTACAGAAGGTATATTTGATCTTGAGGGTGTCGTAGCCTTAGTAAGTGCTATTAATCTTGCTCGAACATGCCTACCCGTAGCGAGTGTCGTAGCCTTAGCGAGAGTCTTGGAAGCAGGTGAGGCGATGTCACTTATTCTCATGAAGTGTCGTATGTAAGCGAGGTGAAGCACCAATGGAACGTGCTGCCCACATGCTTGAAGTGTGTGTACCAGCGAAGTCAGAAACCGCGGATTAGTCAAAATCAATTGTTTCTTAGATTCTGGTAGTCATGTTATCCTTATGTCTTCAGGAACTCATGCTTTATCTTAATCCACATTACGTGTTCATGACATATTGCCTTTCAGCTGTTATGTTCATGTTTCAATTTACGTTTTATGTTTCTTATCATATTCATGTTTGTAGACACATCATACATTGCATTTCCTATATTTTTATTGTTTCGAATGCCTATTACATATGGAATTTCCTTAGCATACAGTATGATGCTGTGTATTCACACATCATTCATGTATTCTAGTTCCTCTATGAATCTACTTTACTTAGAAATTGGAATCGTTCCAATTGGATGTGAGCTTCAGAGTTATGGCATTTTTCATGTCAAACTAGTCATTTTGCCACATTTACACTAGGAGCAGGTTTGAAATACCCATTTCGAAGTGTAACTCCATATCTAACACAGGTTCTTTGTATTCCTTTGAATCTAAGGTTCTGGGTTCTTCTCCAAGCTGGAATAACCCTAGTCAGACACCGCAACTCAAGATATGTCACAAACAACCCAGGGACTACTCTATGTGGCCAGTAAAATTGGCTTGAACAGCCGAAGCTGAGTGATTTGCAGACCCCGAATAGAGTGAGGTAGAGGTACCTATTTGAAGATTTGTTCTCCTTGAAGTCGGTTTAACTATCACTTGAATCCTCAAATCGGATAGAAATGACGAGTTATGGCCAAATACTAAAACTAGTTCAAAATAGAACATTGGGTACGCGGTCAGAAAGTCGGTCTGGGTACCAGTTTACTTATGAATCTTAGGTGCACTCTGTTTGGTACCCGGTACCACCCTCAATGCCCGAAATTGGTTTCTCCCATTTTCCATATTTTTCTACCCAAAACATCTCAATACTCAATACATGGCATCAAAGCATTTCATGTCAGTGCTTGTAGCATACATTACTCGATTCATCTTTCAAAATACTTGTCTTGCTTCAAAACCTTTCATGAATTACTCCCAAACTCTTCAATATAGGTCATAACCATACCTGACAGGCTCATAAGGATTAGTTAGGGTTTGTTCTAACCCAAACTCCATTACTTTGCAATTAAACCATGAATCCAGCCTCAAAGGGAGGATTCCATACTCTTGATTCCATCTGAGAATTCCACAATTCACAAGGTTAGGTTTCTTACAGCCCCAACCCAAAAACATGTACCCATACAAGAAAATCCAAGTAATATATACTAAATGTTAGATTCCATACCTTTTTGCTCTTCCTTTCTTCTTCTCTTCTCTTAACTTCTTCTCTTCTCTTCCTCCTCTTCTTCAGCACTCACTATATGTACCTTCTACTGCTCTACGTTTTGGTCTCTCAAAAATGAGAGACCAATTAACCTTATCCATTTTTTTTTTAGTTAAGGCCATGTTTGGCCTTTGCATTTTTAAATTCCATCTTTTCTCAAATTCCATAATTGCATATAAACTTATTGATTTATGTCTCTCATATCCTCAAGTGGTAAATGACTAATTTACCCTTGGATTTATTATTAATTTCGGGTCTCTCGTTTTATTTTCAAACAATTCCATTTAGTTTTTTTTTTTTAATATACCCTAAACAAGTCCGAAAACTGCTAGGGTATATTTCAAGGTGTTACAGTAATTATGTAGTATCTAAACTATCCCTAGTAATAGGATCAGCAAGATTGGACATTGCTGATCTAAACAGACTAGCATATGTTGTACTCCTTGATTTGATGAAGTAGTTAGTCTCATAAATTGTGATCATCGTGATGACTAGAGTAGATGTGTGGGTGCTTGCTAAGAGTAGTTAAGTTCATCAGAGACCCACTATGAGACATTCATATGGATTATCTATTCAACCATCAATAGTAGTCTCATAATAGCAATGGTGCAAGTATCTTTAGACTTGAGGTGCTCAATTGTATCTTGAATACTTATACTATAAATTGACTTCAATCCTCGTTGTCTCGAAGAGGTTGCTCATAGGATGATGATTGGTTATAGCTTGACGTATTTGAAGGTAATTGAGTAGCCAATAAGGGATTCACCGCTTCTGATAGAAAGAGGGTATACCTTAGGCTTCTTATAGATATCATTATTCGGAATCTCTAGCTAAAGTGAATATGTCATGAAGATAGTCTTCACTGACATGATGTTTAAGTAATGGATCTTGGAGACAAGATAAACACACTTGGCCTAGGTGTGGTGTAGCAAGTCTAGTGAGAGTTGATGCGTAGTCCATGCTCTAAACCAAGTCATGTATAGTATGGAGTGAAAGCATAGCATTGCACAATATATATATATATATATTTTTTTTTCTATTGAAAGGTTTGTAGTCAAACCCTTGACTCTCCAATCAATTTAAGGTCATGATGTGTTGCTAGATACCGCTCAAGACTTGCTCAAATCAAAGGGTTGATTGAAGTGGCCAACAGAATGGGAAACCTAATAGGTCACACACTTAGAAGAAGTAATTTTGTCTTGTATTGGATCCAAATTGAAGGAAATTTTTTGGATTGGATCCAAAACGAAGGAGAGAGATTTATAATTGGATAATCTTGGGATTAGATGAATTGAAAGGGCTATATGGATGGTCCTTGAGTCATTGGGCTCGCATATGGGCTTAGACCCCGTGAGAAGCAAGCTCTAATGTGAACACCAGCACATGGCCGATCACCCTTCTTTAATGAGGAATATGTTGGTCATTTTTATAGGCAATGGGCTGATATATATGCTATACATCATACCCTAGCCGTCACACACTTGCTCTGATACATAGAGAAACCTTCTCTCAAGTTTCTCTCTCATAAACATCTTCTTCTAGGAATCAAGAGATTGGCTAGCACCAATCCTTGATTCAAGCCATCCCTTTGAGATCTTTGTCAACTTTCTTCGTGTGGATCACCATTAGAGGTGTTGTACTTGGAGCACTTGGTTTGCAACACATCTCCTCCGGAGGAAGCGTCATACACCAAAGGTAATGGTATTTTTTCCATTCTATGGCATTGTATTCGACTTTTGATGAACCAAGTAACCCTTGGGCTTGATATCTCGATCAAAGATCTATTTTTCTGCTGTGTTTTTCTGATTCCATGTTAGATCGAGACCCAACATTGGTATAAGAGCCATCTTGGCTTCATCAAAATCGGATTTTAATTGGTGTGATATGTTGATTTCAGCATCTAGGGTTCTACATGTTCAAAATTCATTTTTAAATGTTTAAAATTTTGATTGTTATAATTTTTTTCATATAATCTGATCATCTAATGTTATTTCAAGATTATCCTGAAATATAAATTGATTTGGATGTGATCCAAATGATTAAAGTCGGTTTTTGACATAGTGATTGCTGAATCTAGGGTTTTGAAACCATAGAATGTGTTTATGATTGTTCTTCAGTGGACGATCTATTCTCTTTGTGATTTGATCACCAGGTTCAGTTTTTGGGTTAATTAAAATGTGTTTTAATGGTCTTGAGTTGCTGGAAAAAGTCCAAGAATGGATCATATATGAAAATAATTTTTATATATGCATGGTGATTGCCGAATTTTTCAGCAAAGAATATCTTACTGTGCGTTTTTGTTGTCTCGAATGATCTGACCATTTTATTTAATTTTTCTCATGATTTATTTATGATTATGAGATCATAAACTAGACACCTTGAGAAAAAAATTTCCTTCCTTTTGGGTGATCAGATCATGTCCATAAAAATTTTAAAAAATCAAGAAACCCAGGTCTTTGTTTTCTGCGTTTTTATGGGTGTTCTGGGAGCAGTCAACAAATATTATTTTTCAAAAATACCAGAGCGTGTTTTTTGGATGTTTTAAAAATTTTACATTATATAAACTCCTTAAAATTAATTTTAGTCACTGGAATTATTCAAATCCAATTTAATTTGTATTTTTTAAAATTCATTAAAGTGACTATATCTGCAGGACTGGGCTGCAGTATGGGCCTAGCCCACCCGATTTTGAAATTATGTTTTGGACTAGCCAATCTCGGTTCCAGCCCTTGAGCCTTGGTTTTTATGAAACTTGAGAATGTTAATTTGATTTAGGAGGGATTCAGAATATGATTATGAATTAAAATATATTTCTTATGGATTTTTTAATCTGATGGCGCATTCTGGTATGAAAAAAATGGAAATCAGCATGCCTCAAATTTTTGAAATGTTCAAAGGCATCAATTGACATGGTTTTTAAAGGGTGAATTAATTATGAAACATAAGATTTTAATTTAATTTGATTAAATTTAAATTTTGAAATTTTGCACTTAAAGCCCAATGGGTTAAAGAGACTACAAATAAGGCAATCTTAATTCAAGAGTTGAATTGAACTTTAGGCCAAAGAGTTTGGCCGAGGTTGTTTAATTTTGAAAGTTAAAACCTAGGATGCCAACAACTTTTTAATTATTTCTTTAGAAACACTCTAAGGATGTATGTATAAGAATGATGGATGGTTATGGACTGAGCCTAATATGATTGAGCATATGCATAATTTCTTTTTATGGTAAATAGGGCCTCCGTGTTCCTGCCTCTTTCTCTATCTCTGTTGCCTTGTCTTCTCATCTCTTTCCCCCTCAAATGTAATTTGAGACCTTCTCTTTATAAATATAATTAGATTACATAGGATTTGGATAGATTGAAGATGCGAAGAAGGAGGCACTAGGAAGAAGAAGACCCTTGTTGTAAATTTGATATATTTTGAAAGAGTAGTATTTCATGCATGTCCTAGGTGTGACCTAGTCAACTCCTTCATGGCTTGAGGAATTGACATTAGAGAAGTCCATTACCATGCCATATAGTTAGGGAACTATCTTTATATATGATTCATGTGATAAATGGTTATAATGCATGCTTATTAATAAAATTATGAGACTTAAATAAGAAATCCCTCGCTTAAACAACATTAAACCTTATGTCTTCCATTAATATGACAAGAACTAGAGTTCTTTTAGAGTTGTGGTTGTTAGGTTAACCCAAGCCCTCTCTCCATGAATATGTTCAAACCATGGAAATATATTTTCTAGATTAATGGGGCGGGTTTAACCGAACTCATTGGTTTATATGGTAAACAAGGTCAATGGGCTTGGAGACAAGTTGGTTAGTGTATAAAAGAGATGTACACATGTCAAAGAGTTGACAACCTGATGACGGTGAATACATCAATCAATTGGTAACCTTGGATTCGATAATTGTAAACCGATGCGATTGGTATGCATGATACCTACCTTTTGACCCGAGGTGACTTGGTGGGTAAACTCAAGGTCATTAAGGTGATATTGGATATCGACCCACTAGGAGAACTTGCATATAGGTTCTCTCAGGTTCATAGTGAGGGTTATGAGTCTGCAATAAAATAATGGGAGCCATAATACATTAAAGCCGTAATAATCTGTATTTTAAGTACAATCTAACAATATCTCTTTTTACATCTAGGTTGTTAGAATCAACATCATGTCAACTAACGTGAACCAACGATCAATTTTGGATACGAACAAATTGATTGGGCCTAACTTCTTGGACTAGCTAAGGAATTTGAGAATAGTTCTCAAAGGTGAGAGGTTAGCCTATGTCCTTGACCCTGACTGTTGATGCATCTAAAGAGGTTCATAGGGCATATTTGAAGCACAAGGATGACAAAGAAATGGCAGAGCGCATCATGCTCGACTCCATGTCATAAGAGCTTCAAAAGCAACATGAGGATATGGATCTCTATACCATAGTTTGTCATCTAAGAGAATTTTTTTATAAGCTTCTCTTTCGAAGGGAATGTATAGCTATGGATCCTTCTAGTTCTAAGAAAGGTTCTAAGAATAAAAGGAAAGGGATATCCACTAAAGCTAAGGGAGATTTGGCTAAGAAGAAAAAGGCCAAGGAGGCAGCACCAAAAGGCATTTCCTTCCATTGTAGCCAAGATGGTCATAGGAAGAATTCTGGCTTGTTAGGTCATGAAGAAAGAAGGCATTAGATGCCATATCTACTTCAGGTATGTTCGTCATTGAGATTAGTACTATTTCTCATAATAATCAATGGATATTGGATAACGGTTATGGTTATCTCATATGCACTAATGTACAAGGACTAAGTAACAGTAGGACGCTCAACAAGTGAGAGTCAGACTTGCGAGTTGGAAATGGGGCAAGAGTTGCTGCTTTGGCCATAGGGACTTATATTCTGACACTTCCTAGTGGACTTATTTTATCTTTGGAGGATTGCCATTATGTACCAACTTTAACAAAGAACATTGTTTCTATTTCTAGTTTGAATAAGAAAGGATTTCATTTAACATTTAGTGACCATAGTTGTTCTATTATGTTAAATGATATGTTCTATGCTTATGGTACATTATGCAATGAATTGTATATATATATATATATATATATATATATATATATATATATATATATATATATATATATATATTAAATATATCTAATCTAATATTAAATGTCCATGTGACAAATGATTAAAACAAAACTGATATGACCCTCATATTTATGGCATTTATACCATTGGCCATATAATTAAGAGATGCATAGCTAAGCTACACAAGAGTGGAAACTTAGGTTCATTTGATTATGAATCATATGACAAATGCGAATCTTGTTTATTAGTTAAGATGACTAAGTTACCCTTTAAGGGAAATGGTGAACGTGCTAGTGGGCCTTTAGACCTAAACATACATATGTATGTGGTCCAATGTCCGCACATGCCAGAGGTGGTTTCATCTACTTCATTACCTTTATTGATGACTTGTCACGGAATGGGTACTTGTATCTTATGAAGTACAAGTTAGAAGCCCTTGAAAAGTTCAAAGAATTCAGAACTTAAATGGAGAAACAACTTGTGAGAAGTATTAAAACACTTAGATTCGATCGAGGTGGTGAATACTTAAGCCAAGAGTTTCCGGATTATCTTGTAGATCATGGGATACAATCCCAAATGGACTACACCTTACACAC
Source organism: Tetrastigma voinierianum (assembly GCA_016808115.1). Lineage (NCBI taxonomy): Eukaryota > Viridiplantae > Streptophyta > Magnoliopsida > Vitales > Vitaceae > Tetrastigma > Tetrastigma voinierianum. Next base: position 3,533,575 of record JAEQBH010000911.1, on the reverse strand, counting down.
CATAATGCAATGGTGTGGTTGAAAGAAGAAACCGAACCTTGTTAGACATGGTGAGGTCTATGATGGAAAAGGCAGACATTCATAAGTCCTTCTGGGGTTTTGTACTCGAGACTGCTATTTATATCCTAAGTAGAGTCCCATTAAAGCTAGTTGGTGTTACTCCTTATGACATATGGACTAACAAGAAACCCTATCTTTCTCACATGAAAGTATGGGGTTGTCTAACTTATGTGAAGCAGAAATTGTCAAACAAACAATAAGCTAAATATGACAAGTGTATGTTTGTAGGATATCTTAAAGAAACAATGGGATATCAGTTCTAAAACTCTTTGGAACAAAAAGTTTTTGTTTCAAAGCATGTTGTTTTCTTAGAGAAAGAGTTTCTTCTAAGAGCCTAAGCTGGAAAAAGTTTAAGATGCTCAAATAAACGTAGATCAACTGCCTGAACCTTAGGCTCACATTAATAGAGATGAACTAGCAGTTGTTCCTTCTGAAGCACAAGCGCTTTGTAGGTAAAGTAGGATAAGTGTTATTCCAGAGAGATATGGATTTCTCGTCAATGAACCGGATTTCTCATCAATGAACCGAATGACGTATTGCTCATAGAGGATGATGAGCCTACTACCTACGATGAATATCCAAACAGTTTAGAGTTTGAAAAATGGCTGAAAGCCATGAAGTCAAAAATGTGTTCCATGTATGAAAACCAAGTGTGGACTTTGGTTGACCCACCCGAAAGGTTAAAACCCATAGGGTTCAAGTGGGTCTTCAAGAAGAAGACTGACATGATAAGTAATGTTGTTGCCTACAACGCTGGGCTTGTACCTAAGGGTTATCATCAAAGACAAGGAGTTGACTATAACGAGACTTTTAGTCTTGTAGCTATGCTTAAATCTATAAGGATGCTCCTAGCCATTATTTCTCATTACGATTATGAGATGGCTGGATGGTGATTCTTGCCCCGAATAGTGCTGTGAGCCATGTTTTTGTTGCGGGTTTGAGCACTTTTTGTGTACTAATCAACTTAATTAACTAGATTAGCACATTAAGGTCCTGCTTTATATTTTACGATGTGCATTTTGTGGCAAATTTTGTAGTTTTGCAAGCTAGCTATGCGAAATCATTTAGTGAAGCTCAAAACACGAAAGTCAAGTGAACTCGGGCAGCGAGTCAAAAGCCATAAGGAAAATGAAGCAGAAAACAGAAGAAATTGGGCCTTCTTGAGGGCTGTAGGGTTGCGAAAATTTCGAACCTCGCAGACTCTCAGTTGCAAATTCCTCGCAACCCGCCCCCGTGTCCCTGCTTCGACCCATTTTAACCACTTTTGTAACTTTTCAAACTACCCTATGTATTATTGGTGTTCATACATTTTGTACTTCCCTTGTTCCTCGAAAGATATAAGGCTCGGGCCAAGGCTTTGTACAAGAAATTATCACATTATGCATTAAATATTGGCGCGAAAGCTTTCAGCTCTCCCACCTGTTTTTCTTTTCCTTCATTTTCCTTCACTTTCTCTCATTTTCTCGCTACCAAACACCCCCCGAGGATGATGAAAACTCAGAGGATGGTCGGGCTAAACCCTCTCATCCTTGGAAGAGAGGGCTACCGGGCTAGGCTTAGGTAAACTAATGTCCTCTGCTTAACGCAGCGCTATTATCATTTATGTTTCTATCTTTCACTGTAGGTTTAAATCCCTTTGATATATCCTGATTGACCAGTACTTGGCAATCTTTTAGGATTCTATGGATGCTTATTGCTAGATCCACTGAGGCTCGTTTAGTTACCATTTATTTTCCACTGTAGAGTAGATCAAGGGATAAAGTTTCACTGTCCAGAAACATTAATGGCCAATAAATGCTATGTCTCAAAAGGAAAATTATTAGGGTTCGGTTTTTATAGCCAAATGAAGATCAGGTTTGGGAAATTACTATAGGTCATCCTCTCCAATGCGAGAAAAAGGACCCGAGGACCTCTCAGTTGCCCTAGAACCTCAAACCCAGTGGCCTAAGGCTTCAAGGATTTCTTTTCACATTTTACTTCATTTTATTTTCAGTCTGCAAATCACCAACTCTCACTGTTTTTATTAAAGCCCAAAATCCAAATTGAATTCACCATTTTGGCCTTAACTGCAAATCATTTGTGCGAAGAAAACCCATCCCTGTGTTCAACCCTAGAGCCACGGTTGTTTTGTATTGTTGGTTGGGATTGGTTTGGATTGGTTTGGATGAGTGTTTGTAAAAAGGGAAAAATGTTGGGTTTTCAAAGGAAATGCTGTCAAAATTTTATCAAAACCTCTGTTCTTGTTTTGGCTATAGATTAAGTTATAATCATCTAAATGAAGTTATTCCAATTGTTAAATAACCATAAGAGATAGGGATACAAATGTATAGAAGGTACCAGGAGCAAATTGTAGCTCTAAGGTTCCCGAATATGGGCTTAAAGGTGAGTTCGAGTAGCTCACGGGTATGCTCTGTTTTGGGTGTTGTTATAGTATTTTGGCCATAAGTTGAGTTTCACTCATCCAAATTAAGTGATTCAAAATTTTGGGTAAAATATACTTCTAGGGAAATAATTTACTTGAGAAAGTGTCTGCAAATTGTTACCCAAAGTGCCCAGAAATATGTCAAAGTAGAGCTATGTGTAAGAACAATCTGATTCCGCCTTGCAAATTGAAGTAGTATGGGTGTAAAATCCAATAACTTGAGTTTTGGTGATCCAAATTGGATTATTCCAATTGGAAAAGAAACCTTAGAACCATATATTCAAATGAGTAGAAGGGACCATTATCAATTTATGGAGTTAAGACCCCTGAAATTGAGAAAAACAGTAGGTAACAGAGTGAGCTGGGCATATCAACCAGTTTGGCATTAAAATGTCGTAACTTGTGTTTGGGTGATCCAAATGAGATGATTCTAAATCCTACTAAAAATAGACTCATAGAGATATAATTTTATTGAAGGAAGTATGAGCAAAATATTGCTCATGTGTCCCTAGAAAATTTTTCAAGTGAATGAGTATTGGGTAGACATCAACCCTAACCAAAAACTCCTAGAATAACTAACTAATATGTGATTGTCATTGTATTTGAATAGAGGGAGAAGAGGAGGCAAGCCCGTATTGAAGTTGAGATTCCGAATATTGGAATCAAAGCGACGATTTTTGGTTTATTCTCAAACCCTCTCTCTATTTCTAAAATATTTGAATAATTACGAAATGATTTGAATTTTGGAAATGATTGACAAAAAAGTGAATATTATCAGTTGAATTATTTGTTTTAAGTGATTTGAGACAATTGCTTTTGAAATGAATTTGCATAAGAAAATTGCATGAATGTGAAAATGTTCTATTTGCATACAAATGTATATATATACTATTGTAAATTGTATTGAATGATTTTAATGCCCTTAAAAGAATGTTAACCGTTAGAATTCGAGTTAAGGATAAATTGGTATACCAATAAGAGTCGAACAAACGTACTATTGTGGCAAACCGATCCAGCCTGGGCTGACAAGATTTGATATGTACACCAATCAGTACATATTTTTATCCCGTGCACCGAAAGCATGTGGTTAAATTTGATAAGGGCTAAAATGAAAATGATAAATGAAAATGAAAGAGGTATGATTTATGATCTCGAATGATTCAAGGTAATAATATGAAAATGCATAGTTTGAGATGACCACAATGGTTCAGAATTTACTGAATGGAAATATATCTTTATGTATGTATTGTATTGCATTGGTCATTTAAGAAAGTGCGAAAAGCATTGTCTATGAAATTGCATTATTTGATTTAAACCGGAATAAAGAGAATTAGAGTAGAATCACTACATGAAATGCTTAGCGTGTTGTTTTTATCAATGCGTAAGTACTAAGTAGAAAGTAGAAGGACCGAAGATCGTCGGGTGCAGAGTCACCGTCGTAACGCAGGTAAATGTTCGTCCCATGCATATCATTCCATTCATGATAGGAACTATTTGCATTGAATCTAATGGATGTGTAAAAAGTCTTCATGAGAAGAATATATTTTTGACTCATTTTGTTTTGGATATTTAGGAAATGTGTTTTAAAGAGAGGTGAACTCTAAGAATATCATTTTGTAAATGTATTTAAAAAGGCATGGAATGCCAATTTGTACAAACGCGTCATTCAAGAACAGTTATGGGCCCTATTTGAATTAAGGAATGTTTATATATTCTTTTATGTCAAAGAATGTGATTAGTATTGATATTTATGTACCCATATATAATTATGTTTTAAATGAATATTAATTATTCATATTAGAAATGGCATAGAAATGTGTTTAAATGAATGTGCCTTTAAAGGTAAAAGAGAGCGCTACACGTTGCCTCCTCCACTTCTGTTGCCACAAAGACTTTTACTAACCGCCTGGCCTTAAGGCCGCAAACCTAACTCGACTATCCAAGATACGTATTGGTCCCTCCTCGAAGGTCCCATCAGTATCAACAGTAATTTCTCCCTAATCCACTACAAGAGCTGGATCTGGAGTATACTTTCGGAGCATAGAGACGTGGAACACCTCATGGACACCTGATAAATTAGGCGATAGCGCTAACAGATACGCAACTGTGCCCACCCTCTCAAGTATCTCAAAGGGCTCAATATACCCTAAGACTCAACTTCCCCCACTTGCGCATCCGACCACTCCTCTTCAGGGCATCACCTTCAAGAAGACGTGATTGCCTACCTCAAAATCTAGAGGTCAACGCCGGCTCCCGTCTGGCAGAGATCTGTCTATTTTAAGCCATATAGCACTTCCGAATCAAATTCACCTTTCTGGGAGGTGTCCCCAATTCAACCGAACCAAAGGATGGAACTCTTCGCCACCTCTGCCCAACAAATCGGATCGCATGACCTCCCATATGTGCCTCATAGGGTGCCATCCGTATACCCACCGATAATCAAGCAGTTATAGGAGAATTCCACTAAGGGTAAGTGCCTCCAGCCACCCTTAAGATCCAAGGACACACGCCTCGCAGCATGGTCCCAAAATTCTGTATGGTCCCTCTCTCGACTTCACCATCCTGTCTCAGATGAAACGCAATGCTCATCATCAATCAGGTCCCATGGCCTTGGAAACTCTTCCGTAAGTAAGTCAGAACCTCGAGATCCCCTCGTCCGACAATGTAGACCGGCACCCATGTACCGTAACAATCTCACGAATATACAATCGTAATTCCTCCAAGCAGGGGGAAGGTCATCACACCGCTAGAAAAGGTGTCGACTGGGGAGTTTGGCCCACTATAACCCATACTCCATCATGCCCTCCGCCGTGTCTCGTGGCAAGGGGTCACAAAATCACCGTGCTCCTGCTCCACTCAGCTAGCCTCTCTAATGGTCGAGAAGCCCCGCCCGGTTTCTAATGCTCAGCCTTGACTTGCTGACACGTGAGACATCGCCGAACAAAATCTCCAACCTGTCGCTTCATTCTACTCCAATAATATTGGTGTTAATACACCAAAGAACACATACAAATTTACGACGTTATTACCAAGGACTATTGTTTAATCCCCGGCAACGGCGCCATAAAACTTGTTAACCGGACCAAGCATCTCCTAGAGTAAATCATTTTACTATTGGTTTCGCCTAATATACCGCAAGTGCAATGTGTCGACAAGTAATAAATTTGGATGAAAGTTCGTATATCGACCTCACGTAGACCTCAAGAATTCTAAATCAACTACCCTGACTACTCAAGCTCCATACTATTTGGACTATAAAATGACATTGTGTTCCAGCTTAAGAAGTTGTAAATTATACAAGTATATAATAAAAGAATGAACAATCGAATGAACTGAATCTAAAGAATAATGAATAATGAATAGTTAAGAAAATAAATGGACACTGAATAATTATCGTTTAGAGTACACATTAAGATCAATGCTATTGTGAAGTATCAATTCGTTGTCAATCGTTAATTTGCTTCGCAGATTTCGTGTTTTAAAACTGGCCCAAAGTAAGAAGACAAATGGACTTCTCCACACTTCACATTTCATTATCTAATTTTACCCGATCCTCTCGACAGGAATTAGATAACTACTTTTTAAACAAAGGACTCCACTGGTATTTTTCTTTGCAATACTTCATACCCATTTTATGACCTGTACACCTTAGATCCTGCCATCGGCCAAGCAAGGATATACAACTTCCGTGTTACTTCCTCAAAATTAGAATATATCACCCTCTCTCGACATCTCGCCTAACACGGATTGGCTTACTATTCGACCGAGGTGAACTCTCGCTTGTTTAAATTGATAACCTATCTAACTCATTCTGATTTCAAGTGAGAAGAGATTTATCATAAACTCACAAAAGCTCATTAGATCTCTAATAGCGTGTTAACATACCTTCAAAGAAATGTTCATAACTCCTAGGATCTGTTACCCTGTGTCACCGTAGGACCTCCTCAAATCGAAAGTAAAGGATACCTAATACTCTAGTATAAGAAACTCGATATTCGCATCAAAAACATTAAACCCGTAATCGAGTAAGTTCATAACCAATCAGAAATTTGTCAAAACAACTAAGGAAAGATAATTTCGACAATAGCATTCACTTAATGGAAGCCGGGGTTCCTCACCACCGACCACACACTCACAAAGATTCCTCCGATCATAAGAATAACCGCATTATGAACCGGGCGAGCCCCACCTGCAAATTTTGTCCGAACTTCTAACATTCCGTAGTAATTTGAAAAGAATTGAATTTCAGATTCAGCCGTCTAAAAGATAAACATCCAATTCCGTAAAATAAACGAAAACTAAAACGATAAATCTAATCTAATCTCTAACTATCAACATTGAAGAAAAGAAAGAAAGAAAAGAAAAAGAAACTAAAGAAAATAAAGAAATGAGCTCGCCTACCCAGACCTCTCGTCTCAGATCGCCAAGCTACTTTTATGAGCCAAGAGGTCGCAGATTTATAAAGGTTTCGGGCCGGGCCCTAATCCCAATGCAGTTTTTGTGGATTTCCAAGTGGGTTGGCCCATGTTAATGTTCAGGTCACGACTTCAACTCCCTTGTCGCGACAACATCCATGTCGCGACATCGATCTCACGTCACACATCGCCTTAAGTCTTCGCAGCCTCTTCAATCCAGGTTCTCGATGTCGACATAAATCTCGTCGCGACATCACTTCATGCTTGTGTTTCAACCCGATGATTCCCCGATGTCGCGACTCCGATCTCACGTCGCGACCCCGCCTTATGCTTTTGGCAAGTTTCAATCGTTTCTCATGATGTCGCAACATCAACTGCGGGTCGACAATTGTTCCTATTCTCAGAAATTTCAACTGAAGCTTTCTTATGTCGCAACAACAACTCTATTGTCGCGGATCAACTCGATCACCGCATGCTTCAATCTTGTCACTTGTATTCTTCAACCGGTTGCTCTTGTTGTCGCGACATCGCCCACGAACTTACAAGCTCATTGAAGTCGCCCCGCGTCGCGACCGATCTCGTCGCTACACGCCTTATTGCTCGCAGCTTTCACTTGATGGTTCCCGTCGCGACATCAATCCCTTGTCGCCACATCGCCTCGACACCTGTCGTCTCAATCGTTTCGCTCCTCGGCGTCGTGACATCATCTTGTCGCGACATCACTTCATGGCTCTGCGCCTTCAACCGTTCTTCAGTGTCGCGACATCGACTTTGTCGCGACATCGCCTTTAGTCTCGAGGCTTCAATCAGTTCCCGATGTCGCGACATCAATCTCACGTCACACAAACAGCTCAATACTCTTGCGTTTTCAATCCGGAAAGCAGGTCTCATGTCGCGACTCGATCTCTTGTCGCACATCGCCTTATGTCTTGAGGCCCACTATTGCTGTGTAGCTTACTTCACCCTCCGTCAGCGACAATAGCCTTTCCGCGCTAACTCACCATCCTTCCAAACATGTCATAGCTTCAAGTCGATTCTCTTGTCACGACCTCCACCTTTGTCGCGACATTACGATTTTGTCGCGACATCACTTCTTATGTTTCTCGCCAATCTCGCCGTTTATTCGATCCCCGTCACGACCCGCATCAAATTTCTTCACTTCTGACACGCGACCTCATAACCTGACCGGTAAACCCCAAAACTCCGCAACATTAGTTGGCCATTGCTTTCACTTCGCCTCGCTATTTTCTCTGCATTTTTATTCAAGCACGTATTTTTTCACCGCATTTTCTTTCTTTATACTTCAAATAACAATTTCGTGAGTTTCTTCATATTTCGATCTATCGTATTCCTTTACATTAAAATCAAATAAAATGGACTAAAATATATGACTTTAAGCTCATCAAACTCCCCAAACTTAAAATTTTGTCATCCTCATAAAGAAAAGAAAGATTGTCATTCTCAAACAAAATAGAAGAAAATTTTAAGGACATTTTTCCGGTTTATTCTCAAGTAGCTGGCTTTCTAATTCTAATTGAAATACAATGTATGCATTATTTTCTCAGACATCTAGCTTTAAGTCCAGCTTCAGTTAGCTTACTTTTCATAGTATACAAAACTAAACCTGTGAAATTGTTTTTTGCCAAACAACATAATCATTAGATCTCTATCATAGATGTTTTTCCTTTTCTATTTCACACTGTCATCTAACTCCTAGTCCTTCTACGCTTGATTGTTTTCGTTATCAACCACAAAAAGTTTGTTTCATATTGATCTCCACTAAATGTAGGTGATTTCCACCTTCCGCATCAATCGCCCGGGTCAGATTGTTAGGCTTGGGTAATGGGTAGGATGAAGGAATTTTTAGGCCAAGATTACCTAACCTTTCTCTCCTCTTCCTTCTTCTTATAGTTTCTCTAATAAACTCCCTAAACTTCATGTTTGGGACATCTCTTTGATTTCTTCAATCTCGTAATCGTATGCCTCTATTTCTCAAATTGTAATTCCACCGATAATTTTTGTCATCATCTCGTGATAGTGCAATGTTTTAACTTTTAGGTTTTCTAACACTCTTAGCTTAACTTTGGGTTAGTAGCTCCCATACCAGATGGCATTAGGTACTAGGTGTTGAAACACCCCTAAGAACTTAATTGTTCAAGAGAGTTAGGCCACAAGATAAAAAACTTATCCCTAGTGCTCCTTTCTATTGCATTTTCAGCTTTGCCTTTTCTTCATTCCCTTTTGAGTTCCTCAAAAATATATACTCCCAAACTTCCTTTCTTCTTCCTCCTGAATTCCTCTGGGTAATCATAGGTTCTTTACTCGCAGGATTGATTTCTGTGAATGGGTCAGTTTCCATTGGTTATTTTTGAAAAATAAGCTTGTTGGCTCAATTTCTGGAACTAAGGTATATGCATCAACATATGAATAGGGATGGCTAGAATGGCTCAAACTATCCAAGAATTGCCTGCATCATCTCGTCAACCGTATCACCTAGATTTACCAATCAATAACACCCAACGTTCCTAACTTGGATTGAACAACTAGACTAACCATATGAGTACCTTGACTCATTTTTGTTGATGAGCAAGCAAATTCAATTCGATATTCAACAGGTTCCTTGACTTATTGTTCATACCACAAACTCAAAAATATGTTTTGTTCCTTCTATTGTATTACTTTCCTCTATTCGACTTATCGCTAGGACTTTAGTAACTTTGCACCTTGTGTTTCACCAACCGTATTCATTTGGCCCTTATTCTACATTTCAGCCATTCCTAATCTAACCTGCCTTCATTCAATCTCAAATCTCATTACATCTCAGCAGTTTTTATTCTGGAACTAATTCCTACTTTAATTTCCTAATCATACAACCACAAAGCAACACAATATTGAACAAACAAATTCAAAATAGCCCACAACAATTTAATTTAAATTTCTCATTTTATTTCTGATTCATTTGCAACAGTTAGATACTACAGTATGGGATAAGGAGGGTAAGAAAGGTTCGGCAGAGAGAAGGTCTATTTTTTTCTTTTGAACAGCTTTTTTAGAGCAAAGATGTTTGGGGGATCTAGGTCCAAGCAGGCTCAAATGAGTCGGGAATTCGTGAATTTTCTTCAATTCTCTTTCTTTCCTTTCTCTTGGTTTCCCTCTCCATTTGTTCTTCAATGAAAATCTCATTAGAGAGATCAACCTTTTTGTTCAACTCATCCTGCCTCTTCCCCAAGCCATTCATTGTATTCTCCATTTCGGTCATGACCTCTACAAATTTGGAAAGATTGTTGTTAATCAGATCTAAGTTTTCCAGCCATTCTTTTTGCCTATAGGATTCTGTATCTTTCTGCTTCTTGTCTCTATCATCCAATTTCTTCAAAATCCTTTTCAGAGACTTGTATAAAAACTTGAATCCTTTGATTTGCTCCCCAAATTTGGCTAAGCTCAGATTCTTTTCTTTATCAGTATTGAGAATCACTCAAACTGGTTGTTATAAAAAGCTCATGACCGAAGTTTGAGTTTCAGAATGTAGATTGTGATCTCTTTCCTTCATTTCTTTCTTAAACTCTTCCCTTGTCGCCCAAAATTTTTCCCATCCGTTCCTCTTTCCTGCTCGCTTTCCAATCGTTGTCTTCTTTGTAGTTCCACCTCATGCTCCTTTTCTTTCTCGTTTAGCTCTTCCTCCCACTCGCTGGTCTCTTTCTTTTCACTTCGCATACATGCCTTCTCTCGAATTCCCGCTTTAGGTTCCACTCCTTTCTCTTTCATCTATTCTCTTTGCATAGCACCGAGCTTCCAGCATCAAATTATTTCGGTTTCCTCGAAAGCTTTCTCCATGTTGGAAATTTCGTTTCGCACGTGAGGAGAACCGGGCTAAGGGGATGGAGAAGTCTATCGGGCTTCCTTCATCCTCGCGCTTTCATTGTCTGCAAACATGTAATCATTGTTGTCGTAAGTTTTCGTGCTCGCCCGATCGCCTACCCTCAGTCTCCTTTCGGTCCCCAGCTTGGCTTCACCGTTCTCTACCAAAGACCCCTTTTTTCTTCTGTTTCGTCTCAATCAGAAGAAGGAGTGGTGGAAGATCCGGGTACTTTCGATTCCCATATTCTCTTTCACCCCAAATTCCTTCAAACATAGAATGCTGATTACAATAAGCGAGGAATAAGAATTCCTTTGTTCCCTTCATGATACCTCATGATAGAATTCTCAATGACAACTCCTATATTGATTCAGATCCTTTTAGGATGGCATACAAGAACACGCCCCGTTTCTCTCACTGCATACATGTTTTGTTAACTGTACCGTAAGCCAAGAAGTAAAACTATACTTCGCTTCCTGTAAATGAGGCTTCCTGCTCACGTTTCGCCTTCCTTCCTTCTCTTGGTTTAGCTGCAGACCTACCATTAGTGAGCTTCTTGGCAATCTTTCCAAAATCTGGTTTTTCCAAAAGTTTCTTAAATTTGGAACCATGCTTGTGCACTGCCATGCTATAGGCCTCGTTGATGGCCTTAGCCTCATATGAAACCCATTCTTAACAAAACCGCTCCATCCTTTCTTCCACCAAATTTGAATAAACTCTACCGCTAGTCGTATACCCCCGATTTTTTGGTGTGCGCAGAGACTCTCCCATCCTCTCCGTCATCATCTCCTGAAAGGCGTACTGTGATTTTTGAATCTCCTCTCTACGACAAACCCCTTGTTAGCATAATATTTCTTCCACTGGGAGTAAGCTTCATCTGACACGAAATCTTCTACTTCTTCTTCTTCTCTCATCTTTCCTTCTTTCTCGCCTTTCGAGAAGTCGCTTGAGCTTCGGGTGTTTCCGATGGCACCTCCTCAAGTAGTTCTACCCGACGAATCTCATCTAATCGTTTCTTCGGGCGAAGCTTCTTCCTTCCTATGTTCATGCTCTCATAATCTCGCCCAGGTTGATTAGGTGGGAATTTCACCATTGAAACTGAAGACAAGCTTTCAAAATGTTTGGAAAGCTAGGGTTTTAAGGGGTTAGAGATTCGTAAGGAAGAAGGTGAATAGCTATGTGGTTTAGTGGATCGAGAAAGTTTCCAACTTGCAATTCAATCAATGTTTGCGGGCTAATTACGTTTCATTAAAACACGTCGCGACTCAATTTTCGTCTTTTATTTGAGATTATTGAATTTTTAGGGTTTTAAAGTGAGTAGTCGCACCTATCGCGTATGTCGCATATTACTTCAGATGTCGCGACAATACAAGGTTTGCTAAGAATTGTTTGATGTCATGACATCCTTTTCCATTTTCAAACTTAATTTCTCTGTCGCGACTTCACAAAGGGTGTCACGACATATACCTTCTTCCTTCAATACTACGAAGATGCCCTTTCGTAATCGTGTCACCACATCAATGTTTTGTCGCTACATCACTTACGCCGCGACATAACTCCCTCTGTCGCCCCTAAGCCCTTAACTCAATGATCTCAAAACTTTTTTTCTTATTGTTCCTAACCCTTTTATTTTCTGTGCATCTCCAAGCAAAGATTTAATGTTAAATTAAAGTATATCTACGTAATTGGGTTAGGGATTGCCACTCCCTTTTCATGTGGTGACTTTTCGCAAGCTGCCGGAATGTTCTTGTAAATAGTTTCTGCTATTCATGTCTTTAAACCTTGCGTATGACTCCACCGCAATATTCAAGAAAAATCTAATTAAACTACAATCGATTTCTAAAAATTAAATCTATCCTATAAAAATAAATCGACCTAATTTTAAGCAACTAAAAGAAAATATTTCAAAACTTAAAACCGTAAATTAAATCCCATGGTCAGCCTCCCATTACCGCTTCGCTTGAGTCCTTAGCTAGACTTGTCAGTTGTGGTACTTTCTTTTCCTCAAGAACCAGTTGGAGTTCTTCATTTTCCTCCTCGTTTAGATAATGCTTACCTTTGTCCATTGACCCTAAATTCCTTCGCGCATCGCTCCTCGTCACCGCTTCCAAATGTAGTACTTGACACCACACAAAGGTATGGCCCACTCCAATTGGATTTCAACTTTCCCGAAACAATTTCGCCTAGAATTAAACAACAGAACCTCGTTCCCCTCGCTTCGAACTCTTTCTCAAGATTTCCGATCATGCCATTTCTTGTCTTGTCTTTGTATATTCTAGCATTATCATACATTTCTCGCTTCCAATTCGACGCTTGAGCAATCTTTCTTCCTTTGCAGCCTTAAAATCAAGTTTAACTTGATGGCCCACATTGCCTTCCTTTATTCTAATTCAAGAGGTAGATGACATGGTTTCTTACCAAAACAACTCAGATGGGGACATTCCTAACGGGGGTTTTGTATGCAACCCAGAAGCCCAAAGTGCATCATCAAGTTTGGAAGACCAATCCTTCCCGTCAGCTCACGCCTTTCAAGCACTTTTGATCTCCCTGGAAATTTCGCTTGTCCATTAGTCCGGGGATGATAAGCTAAACTCATTACATGCTTCGATCCCATACCGCCATGAGTTTCAGAAAGATTTGTTTAAAGTGGGTTCCCCCATCACTAATGATAGTTCTGGGTGTTCCAAATCTGCTCAAAATATTCTTTTCAAGAAGCTCACAACTGTATTAGCATCATTCCTTGACGTTTAACGCTTCCACCCATTTGGAAACGCACTACTCAAGCACAGCATTTATAGGTTTCAAATGACGCGGGAAGGGTCCCATAAAATCTATTCCCATACATCAAAAAATTTGTATCACCATAATACCTTTAGCATTTCATTCCTGCTGCTGATATTTCCAATCCTTTGGCATCTATCACACAATTTAACCCATTCAAAGACAATCTCCAAGATAAGGGCCAATAAAACTCGGGATTGAGTATTCAGGAGTCGTTTCTTTCTCCGTAAAAATGTCCCCATATGCGATGCATGCACCATTTAAAATGTTGCCTTGTTCACTTTCTCTCTCTTTCTGGCACACATCTTCTTATTATCATGTCAAGACTCCTCAATAATAGGTCATCCCAAATATAATACCCGTCACTCGAGTTTCCTCTGCTGGTAGTCGACCTCAAGGCAAGCATTACTCCACAAGCCAGATAATTCACAATATCAGCATACCATGGAAGTTGGAAGGAACCTTAAACAATTGTTCATCCGGGAAGTTCTCTGCTAACATCACCTTTCTTCTTCATCATCAGTTTCTTTCTACTCTTACAAGCGATCGCCTATCACATTGTCACATCCCTTTTTATCCTTGATTTCTAAGTCAAACTCATGCAACAGCAGCACCCACCTTATCAATCTTGGCTTAGCTTCCTTTTTCGATATCAAGTATTTGATTGCTGCATGATCAATGTGAATTACCACATGGGATCCTAAAATGTATTGCCTAAATTTTTCACAAGCAAATACTATGGCTAGCACTTCCTTCAGCTTGTCGAGTATTCTCGGCTTCATTGAAGGTCTTACTAGCATAGTATACGGCCCGAATACTTTCTCTTTTCTTTGCGCCAACACAAATCTCCTATAGCAAAATCACCGGCATCACACATTATTTCAAATCCTCGATCCCATTCCGTGCGTGCCCATTATAGGTGCTTGTACCAACTGATCTTGATTTCAAAAGATCCTCAAGTAGAGTCATCAAAATTGAACCTTGTATCTTTTTCCGCAGACCGCATAAGGTCCGCTATTTTTGAAAAGTCTTTGATGAATCTCCGTAAAATCCAAGATACCCCAAGAAGCTTCTACTCCTTTTACTCGTAGTGTGTGGTGCAAGAGTTTTGATAATGGATACCTGACTCCGGTCAACTTCTAGTCCAAAGAGCGCAAATTTTATGCCCAAGAACAATACCTTCTCGTCACCATAAATGGCATTTTTCCCAATTCAAGTAGTCGCTTGTTCGCATCTTCAAGTACTCAAGCCTGCATTGTTTAAACATCGATCAAAGTCGATCCATACACGCAAAGTCATCCATGAAAATTTCCATCACTTCTTCAACCAAATTCGAGAATATAGACATCATACACCCCGAATGTAGTCGAGCATTACATAGCCCAACACAACCTCTAAAGGTAAAGGCACCATAAGGGCATGTGAATGGTCTTCTCGATCCTCAAAATAGCACCGACATCCCGAGTACCATCCAAAACAAAAGTGAGGGTGTCCCCGCTAACTCTGGCTCCAACATCCGATTAATGAAGGCAAGGGAAATGATCTTTCGTGGTCGTGTTCCAAATTTTTCAGAATCAATATGATACCCTCCATCCCGCCAATGCTTTGCTTCGAATCAATTCATTTTTCATTGGCGGATCACAAGAAACCCCTTCTTTGGAACCATGGATCGGCTCACTCCAAGGACTGCCTCGAATAGCATAGATAAAAAACCAAAGATTCAAGAATTTGAGTACCTCCTTTCGACTACTTCCTTCATCACCTGGATTCAGCCTCCTTGGTGTTCTACATATGGTTTCAAGTCTCTTCAGTTAGTAATCTTATGCATGCAAATTGACGGACTGATACCTTCGCCTCTTCAATGGACCAAGCTAGCATTCCTTATGCTTCCTTAATATTTTCAAAGAATCTTGTTCTCGCATCACCGAAGTCCGGGTCGAAAAATGATCACCGGTTTTTTTGGTAATTCTAAATAAGCATACTTTAAATGACATGGCAACTCTTTCAAACTAGCCCTTCGCACCGGTTTCGATGAATTTCCTTTTCACTATTTTCCCATTATCGCTTCTGCTGCTTCGTGCTCAACACGCTTCTATGTAATGAAAACCTGGGCTGTATGCAAATTGCATCGTATATCTTCGCATACCGAATTCATCTCTTTTTCATTGATAAAACTGGAGTATTAATAACTATTGTTAACATCAGGGTTGGAAGTATAGACAAATCGCCATATTGCAACTTTCTGTCTCCTCGTTTATATTTCAGATACTTTTGATCAAGTTAAAACAATACTTTTCTCCAACCCTCAAGATAAGAACTCCTTTGCATATCAATCGTATAGCCCAAAGAGGCTAGGAAATGGTCTTCCCAATAGCAGGGTACTTAATCTTCTTCCATGTCCGTAATGATGAAGTCTACCGGGAAACAAACTTCCCAACGCTGACCGCATCTTCAATGACTCCTTCGTGTTTTACCATCGACTGTCTCGCCATTCAAGAGTAACAAAGAGGGAGTAAGCTCCCAAACTTAGTTTCTTGGCAACAAAGAGGCATCAATTGACACTAGCTCCGAGTCACGTAGAGCTTCCGAATTCAATTCCTCCAACAATACAAGGAAATGATACAAAGGAATTGTGAAACTCTGGGTCCTTCATCTTTTCTTGGTGGTTCTTTCACGATTCTTGCTGAGTAGCGGTGAGATTCACTATTCCTTCCTCTACTATTTTTCTTTGCTTGCTCGATTATGTCCTTGAAATTTTGCATAGAGTGGCGTTTGAGTTACCGCACTTTGATAAAGCATGCGATCTCCGACACGGGAAGGTTTCAAGAACCTTGCCATTTGCTCCTCCATCCTTGACCTGCGAGTCTTTGTGGAAATGGGACTGCGAGGGCTTTGATCATGGATGTTCTTCCTCTACCTCTTTCTTTTTCATTCTCAGGTTCCTCTTCCCTTTGGTCTTGCTACTTCTTTGTTATTTGTCATCTTTCTCTTTCATCTCTTACAGCTCCTTCCCACTCCTAAGGCTGCCTGACCATACGAGTCTTTGGGTTCTTCCTTGTGTCACTTGAGGCATCTTTTCTCTGGCTTTCAGGGGTTAGGGCCCAGTACTTCACTTGTGTCTCAGGTTCTTCGGGGATGCATTGGTGGTGTTACGAAAAATTTGAGAATTGGTGATTGCTTCAACTCACGCAAACTTTGTTCATGGAGTTAAATGACTTCTTATTATCCCCGTAGCTGCGGCCTTGTTCTTGGGTGGAGCCTCCCTCGACCACGATATTCATTTACGTGTTCATTTCCTTGCTGCTTCTTTGCTGGAACCTTGGTGATTTGTTGATAGCCACATGGAGGGTTGTCCATGCCTTGGGCCTTGTATGAAGCCCCTCCGCTGCCAAGAGAAATTCTCATGGTTCCTCAAATGCTGGGTGATAATGTCTTTGGCGGGTTAGTATTGGGTTTGAAATGGTAGTTTCTTGGCTCACCCGAATAATTAACCTCTTGACATCGTAAGTATTCTTAGTTGCCCTCTCGGCACTTCCACATTGATAACTCTCTTTGATTGCTCCTATTTCATGAAGCGTGTGTGTCTTTCTTTCTTGCTTGTCGACTGCATAATGGCATCCCGACTTGGCCTCGCTTGGTTTGTCATCTTGCTCGACTCCATGATCCTTCCCTCGCTATTTCCTCTTGAAAGCTCGGAAGGAGTTTTCATATTGCGGCTAGCGAGTCTTGATGACTCTTTTGCCTCTTGACACTTTTTCGTTTGAATGCTCCTGACGTAGGCATCGATGATCCCTTTGGTATCATTGAGCGCATGATATCTGATGGCTATCGGTCTTGGATCCTATCCCATACATTGGACACATCTTCTAATAGCCAGGTTTGAATCTTTCCCCAGGCTTCACATACGGGCTTTCATCTTCCTCCTTCTTTCTCAGTGTGTGAGGCCTGTAAGAATCCACTGCGAGGCCTCTACTAATCCCTCCCAAGTATCAACAGAACCATATGGTAAAGATTCATACCATGTAGTCAGCCAGATTCTAGAGAGAATGGGAATAGGTGCGCTTTAAGGACTTCCGGTCTCACCCTATCTAACTCACTCAGACAGCCATCCCGAGGGAATCTTCCTGTGTGCTTCACGATCTTCGTGGGATGACAAGTAAACTGATGTGCGCGGACCATTGCACCGTTGTTGGCTTCAGCTCAAAATTATTAGCATCAACTCCGCAGTCAGTCTGATTGTCGAGTATCTCTTCCCCAGATATCATCCGTAAGTCCCCTCCATTGTAATGCTGGATTGGAGGCCTTCAGCTCTTTCCCTCGTATGCACCATCCTCGATCCCGCCTTTCATCCGCTATGGCTGGAGTTCTTCGCCTCTCTTTATCTTTCTCAAGCTTCGAAAGTGTCCTCTCTAATTTCGGTCACCGAATCGATCGTTGTCTCCGTTTCCTATGCATTTAAATTCTCATTCGAAATCAAAACACACTTACATTAATAGGATTTGTTCTCTACTAACAACATTTTCACATATGGTTTGTTAAAGGTTAGTGGCTAAAAATAACCACGGCTTGGAAAACTATTTTTGTTCTTTTTCTTCAAAATGTCCAAATTAGTATTTCTTTCTTTCGTCTGAATATTGATTTAATGAATTCTTTCGATCTCAAGCAACTATACCATAAAACTTGTTAATGTATTCAAAGAACACATACAAATTTACTTAATGCTATTACCAAGGACTATTGTTTAATCCCCGGCAACGGCGCCATAAAACTTGTTAACCGGACCAAGCATCTCCTAGAGTAAATCATTTTTAATATTGGTTTTTGGCCAATATTTATACGCAAGTGCAATGTGCCGACAAGTACAAATTGATTTAAGTCCGTATATCGATCCCACAGATCTCAAGAATTCTAAACTCAACTACCCCGACTCACTCAAGCTCCATACTATTTGGACTATAAATGACATTGTGTCTGCTGCTAGCCGCGGAATTATAAGGCATATGGGCAAAAGAAATGGAACAATCGAATAAACTCGAATCTAAAGAATAATGAATAATGAATAGTTAAGAAAATAAACGGACACTCGAATAATTATCGCTTAGGAGTACACATTAAGATCAATGCTATTGTGAAGTATCAATTCCGTTGTCAACACTCGTTAATTTTGCTTGTGTATTTCGTGTTTTTAAAACTGGCTCCAAGGCGTTTAGTAGTACAAATTCGGATCTCTCCACACTTCACATTTCATTATCTAATTTTTACCCATCCTCTCAATGCAAAAAGGAATGCCTAGATGACTACTTTTTTACCAGGATCTCCTAATTCGGGTATTTTCTTGCAATACTTCATACCCATTTTATGGACTGCATACCTTAGCCCTGCTCACAAGCAAGGAAGATATACAACTTCCGTGTTACTTTCCTAAAATTGTAATAGATCACCTCTCCTTGGATTAGATCTCAGCTAACACGGATTGGCTTCTATCATTCAATTGAGGTGAATCCTCTCGCTTGTTTAAATTGATAACTCATTCAACTCATTCTTCTTGATTTCAAGTGAGAAGAGGATTTATCAAGTAAACTCTCACAAAGCTCATTAGATCTCTAATAAAGAGGTTAATATACCTTCAAAGAAATGTTCATAACTCCTGTGATTGTCATCTCCGTGTCACTCGTAGGACCTCCTTGAAATCAGCAAAGAAGCAATTCTAATACGAGTATAAGAAACTCCGATATTCAAATCAAAACATTAACCCATCACCAAAGTAAATTCATAAACTAAAATTCGCGAATTTGGTCGAAAACAACTAACAGAAAGATAATTTCTGACAATAGTATCTACTCACTGGAAGTCGGGTTCCCCAATTCATCGACCACACACTACAAAGATTCCTCCGATCATAAGAATAATCGCATTATGAAACTCATGAGCCGACCTGCAAATTTTGTCTGAACTTCTAACATTCCAGGTAGTAATTTGAAAAGAATTGAATTCTGCATTCAGCTTCTGCTCTAAAAGATAACATCCAATTCCAGAAAATAAAACGAAAACTAAAACGATAAATCTAATCTAATCTCTAACTATCAACATTGAAGAAAAGAAAAGAAAGAAAAGAAAAGAAAACTAAAAGAAAAATAAAGAAAATGAGCCTTCAGCCTACCCACTCGTCCCAGACATCGCGCCAAGCTACTTTTAAGGGAGGCCGGGTAGCCGCGCATTTATAGGGTTTCGCCGGGCCCCTAATCCCAATGCAATTTTGTGGATTTCCAAGTGGGTTGGCTCCATGTTAATGTTCAGGTCACTTAATTTCCAACTCCCTTTGTCGCGACATCATCCATGTCGCGATATCGACCACGTCGCGACATCGCCTTGGGTCTTCGCAAATTCTTCACTTCAGGTTCCTTCGGCGTCGCGATATAAACTTTGTCGCGACATCACTTCATGCTTTGCGTGTTTCAATCGATGATTCTCGATGTCGCGACCGATCTCACGCCAATTCCCATCGGCGCTTTCAGTGCTTCAACTCGTTTCATGATGTCGCGACATCAACTGCGGGTCGCGACAAATGTACCTCCTATTCTTGTAAATTTCAATCGAGTTTTTATGTCGCAACAACAACCTTATTGTCATGACATCAACTGATCACTGCATGCTTCAATCTTGTCGCCACTCTTGTATCTTTCAACTACGGTTCTCGTTGTCGACACGCCCACAACTTACAAGCTTCCATTGATTGTTCTTGATGTCGCGACCGACTTTGTCGCGACATCGCCTTATTGCTCATAGCTTTCACTTGATGGTTCCCGCTGCTCGACATCAATCCCTTGTCGCGACATCAGATCATGACTCCACGGGTCTCAATTGTTCGTTCCTGATGTCGCGACATCAATATCTTGTCGCGACATCACTTCATGGCTCTGCAGCTTTGAACTGGTTCTTCGTAGTGTCGCGACATCGATCTCTTGTCGACATCAGCTTAGCCTGAGGCTTCAACTGGTCCCCGATGTCGCGACATCAACTTCACGTCGCGACAATGTACTCAATTCCTCTTTACGCCTTCAATCGAAGAAGGTCTCATGTCGCGACTCCGACCCTTGTCGCGACATCGCTATGTCTCGAGGCCTCACTTGTTGCTTTGGCAGCGACTTCAAATTTCCGTCAGCGACAACAAATTCTGGAAGTAATCCCGCCTCATCCTTCCAAACATGTCATAGCTTCAAGTCGACTTTTGTCACGACTCCACCTTGTCGCGACACACGACTCACGCAAACATCACTTCTATGTTTCGCTCAATCCCCACCGCCTATCTTAGATCCCCGCCGCGACCGCATCAAATTTCCTTCAATTTTCCCCGACAAAGTCACCTCATAATCGGATCGGTGTAAACCCCAAACCGCAACATTAGTTAGCCGCTTGCTTTCACTTCCGCCCCGCTATTTTCTCGCATTTTTACTCCGCCATTTCGCCACGCATTTTTTCTCACCTCCCGCAAATAACAAATTTGGTGAGTTTCTTCATATTTCCGCATCTTAATTATTCCTTTACATTAAAATCAACGTAAAAATGGACTAAAAATAGATGACTTTAAGCTCATCAATCATGATAAAGATCTCAGACATCTTCATGCTACCTGGGGATGCACAAAGAAAACGAGCAAGAACTCCCCGCGGATCTTTCTCTCAAATCGTCCATAGGGAACCATAACCCATCCCCTATACCGAAGACTACCATCTGTGTGGATGGCTCAACCTTCATCACCCATACCTGACAGTACTCGATCCCTGATAAACGATATCTCGCCCTATCCTCGACTCAATCACGCCGGCCAAGAAGGATGGTGTGAAGCAACAAACTCCCAAGAATCCCCGAGCCTCGACCACCGTATCGCAACCTAAACTCGGTCCCATAGCCTCGAGCATCCGCTTACCCCCGAGAAGCCACACTAGCCGCATTCCCGTGACTTCCGACCGAGCCAAGATCGCCACTACCTTTGCCTTACCAAGATGGTAATGCAAAGTGAAGTCATCATCGTCCAAATACTCCATCCAACTGCATTGCCTCGTGTTGAGGTCCCACTGTGTGAAGGTATACCTCAAACCCTTGTGGTCTGAAAATACCCTAAACTGCTCACCATACAGATAGTGGCGCTAAATCTTTAAGGCAAAAACTATGGCTGTCAACTCCAAATCATGTGTAGAGTAATTCTACTCATGATTCTTTAGCTGTCTGGAACCATAAGCCACAACCCTTCCGGACTGCATCAAGATACATCCCAATCTGTCCCTAGAGGCATCACAAGATACATCGTGTAAATTCCTCCGTCCCTCGTTCCGTGACCACCGAATAGGAGCCGAAGTAAGCCTCCTTTCAACTCTTGGAATGTTTTCTCACACAGTCATGTCCCATCCAAACTCATTCCTTCCGAATCAATCTAGTCATGTGTGATGCTAGCCGAGAAACTCAATGGGAACCCTATGTAATACCCTCGCTAATCCTAAGAAATCATACCTCGAAGACTTAACTTCGCCTCTCTCAACTCATAATAGCCTCTACCTTCTTAGGGTCCATCGACACACCCGGGGTTAACACATGTGTGATTACAAGGCTCAAAAGTGTTACTGAACCCTGTTTTTATTTAAGGTTTTGAGCACTTTTTTGTGTACAACCGTAATTAACCCAATTTTCTATATTAAGGTCCCTGCCATTCTAACGATCGCTTTGTATTAATTTCGTAGTTTTGCAAGTTATTTAGGCCAAATTTTTTGGCCCATCCAAGCACAAAAAAAAATTCGAGTCAAACTCAAAGATTTATCGAGACCAGAAAAGAAAGAAGAGCAGTAAAATACAAAGGGAAATGGAGTGATGTTAAAAATTTCCCCGCAACCTGCGAAATTACTTCCTCCCTGCCACTGTTCACAACTCTTGCCACTGTTCATCCTGCCATGTTCCTTCCTGCTGCCCGTTTTTGCTTTTTGTTCTCTTTTTGGTTTTCTTCCTACTTTCTCCTTGTAATAGTGTTTATTTTTGTAGTTTTTGGTAATTTGTACTATGGGTTGGCTATAAAAGCCCCCGACCAGACACTGTAAAGACAACTTTGTTTGGCAAGGTCAAAATTGGCAGAAGCTTTCAAATTTTCCCGCTCTTTTCCATTTTCTCTCGCTCCCTTTTCACTTTTCTGGCAGCCGAACACCCTGAGGATGACAACTCACTGACGAGCGGCAAAACCCTTCTCCTTGAAGTGGAAGGCCGCTGGCACAGGATCTAAGGCTACTGATGGTTTCATGTTTCTCACACAGTATGCACTCACGCTTTGTGTTTCCTTTTGAACTTAGGTTTAAATCCCCTATATTCACCTCGAATGACCTGTATTCGTAATCTTGTACCAGTGACGCTATTTCGATCCACTAAGATTCATTAGTTACCTCTATTAATCATTGTAAGGTGAGTCTGTGAGAATTGTTTTTCATCAGTTTTATATTCACGATGCTCATGGAATACTCATTTTTCAAAGGATAATTATTATGTAACGCCCCAAAATTACCCTAGGATTTTTATAATAATTTTATTATATATTCTGGGTATGAATTGAGTCAAACTTGGGCTTTTCCGGGTAATTTGATAAATTGTGAAAAGTAAATTTAGAGTGTGGGCATATGATTGAATATTATATGTTAAATTGAGAAATGAATTGAACTCGGAAATAAACCCATGTGAAAGAGGAAAAAATGTGGAAAATTGTAAAATAAGGACCTAAGGGTCAAATGATAGCTTAAATGCTAATGGGAAAAAAAATGATAAATGATAAGGAAAGTGAAATAAAGAGTTAGAATGTCAAAATGGAAAATTTGGATTTATTGAATGATCAAAGTGGAATAATAGGAGACTTAAATGAAATAATGGGTTTTGAGCCAAACATGACCTTAAGAGAATAAGTGATTTAAGAGCAAAAAGGGGAAAAATTAGAAATGATAAAAAGTGTACAGGCCAAACAAGGCCTTACACTTAAGTGGATTTATAAAAACCAAACTTGGTCTTAGGGAGCTCATTTTGAGCCATCCTGCTTGGAGAAGCGGGAGGAGAAATGGGAGGAAGGAGCTGTGGCCTGCAAGAGATCAAGCTTTGGTGTGATCCTTTCCCCACTTCTTGCTCCTAAAAGACCAAGCATCATACAAGAAGAGATTTGAAGAGGTATGGTAAGAAAAATCAAAACCCTAACCTCATATTTTGATTCGATTTCGGGTGAAAAGCCCTAACTTGAGGAAAATGGATTTTATGGAGTCTAAACCATATCTGAGTTGTTTTCGGGGTAGATTCCATGGTGGATTTGATATGGGACGAATTGGAAGAGTTGTGGATGAAAATGTGTGTGAAAATGCAAAATCCTCGCATTACTTTCGCAAACTCAGAGGGTGTACCTGGGTGGCAAAAGGAGCCTGTACCTGCATTGCATGCAGAAACCTATACCCTGGGCACAGCAGTCAAGGGTGTACCGATACGGTGTGTGTGCAAAGCAGAACCTATACCGGTACATGTCAAAGGTGTACCGGTACAGGTTGTTCCAGCAGCCCCATTTTTGCATGTTTTCTCGTCGTTAAGTCCCGTAATCGTATACCGATGTCTAGGGACCCTAAGAAATTATTAATGGGGTTCACCTGGGGTTAGAGCTAGGTGAAATGCACCGCACCGAGGCGAAGCGACTTCTCGGCCTTCGCACTTAGTGTCTTAACCCAAGACTTTTAACAAAATAAATTTGTAATTCACTAAAATTGTTTAACAATTGTTTATCCACTAAGAGGCGCAAGTGGAATGTGTTATCGATCAGTGGACGGTGATGACGCTTAACCTAGACCTAGATCAAAGAGAAGAAAGCTTAGATTCGACAGCCTTTCCCGTTTGTTCTTCCCCGACTCTATTCTTATTTCAAGAATTTTGGTTGTTTACCAAGTAACTATGA
Source organism: Tetrastigma voinierianum (assembly GCA_016808115.1). Taxonomy (NCBI): domain Eukaryota; kingdom Viridiplantae; phylum Streptophyta; class Magnoliopsida; order Vitales; family Vitaceae; genus Tetrastigma; species Tetrastigma voinierianum. Next base: position 3,509,087 of record JAEQBH010000911.1, on the reverse strand, counting down.
ATGAGTATATGGAATAAGTACATAGATTGAGTATATCTTTGAAAAGATAATATGAAAGTGAATATGAAATTGAAATGTGATAATTGAAAACTGAATAAATGTGAATGATGATAAGGACGGGATTCATCAAACGGAATCCATCATAAATGTGAATTGACGATATCATCGAAATCACCGACTCGAGGACCAATCTAAGATCCTCACGAAGGCACCAAATTATCCAATGTCCCACTCGCGGGATGCACTACAATTCCATCCGCTGCGATGGCGCATGGTATCAAGAAATGTCCCACTTCAAGTGATGCACCAATCGCATCCACGCGATGGCGTGAGTGGTATTTAAGTGATACCACTTGTCGGAATGCACCAAACGGCATCCGTCATGATGGGAGATCGAATTGTTAAATGTATAGGCACATTACCGAATGATAATAAGGGCGGGATTCATCAAACGGAATCCGCCATAAATGTGAATTGAATAGTCAAGGTGAAATAATAACATTGACGAGTGCAGAATGGGATTTTCATGTATATGTAGAATCTCATAAATTAATTTATTTGAATTCTTGTGCATTGAAAATGCATGTTATTATATGATAAATGACTTTGAAAACGAAGCATTTAATTGATTAGCATGAGTATGTTGATATAATAGACATGGTTTGATGTTAAATGCATGTCAAGTTAAATTCAATATTGAAATAGAATCAGATAGGAACTACTAAGCATGAAAAAATGCTTAGCGTATAGTTTTTTATCTGTGCATCGAGTGCAAGCAAAGAAAAAAGAAGGCCAAGATCAAGCAAATGCGTAGTCATAGAGAGAGAGTACGGCGTATATGTATAATTCGTAATTCGTAGACATATCATCTCTTTTGAACAAGTGGTATTTTGTAAACAAAATGGTTAAACCCGGAACCTCAATTTTGTATATCATTTTGAAAAGGCATGAATGTCTTCTTTGTAAATGTATTTTGTTAAATGTTTATGGGCCTACCGAATTACATTGAAATTGTAAATGATTATGGGCTTGCCCAAAACTGAAACCGCTTCCGCAATGAAATGACATAATAAAATGTTTTGTTAAGATAAATGAAAACGTCGGAGTAAACCGAGCTCCGGTTCGAATCCGCCATTCGGGTCGGGCCAGGGATTCGGGTCGCGACACTTTTGAAAAAGAAAATTTAATAACACAGAAAACAAAAAGAAATAAAAAACCGAGCGGCCCCTGGTTTCGCTCTGACTCGCGACCTGGGTCGTCAATTTGGGTCGCTACATATTAAGGGTTAGGTTTTATAGCTAAATGAAGATCTGGTTCGGGAGATGACTATAGGTCATCCTCCCCAACACGAGGAAAGGACCCTGGAAACCCCCGCCTGCCCTAGAATCCAACCCCGCTGATTCCAAATACCAAGGGCTCCTATTTTACATTTTTTCCTTATTTTATTTTCAGCCTGTAAACCACAAATTCTCACTGTTCTTACCAAACCTTAAAATCCAAACCAAATTCACCATTTTGGCCTCCATTGTAAATCATTTCGCATGAAGAAAACCCATCCCTGAGTTCGACCCTAAACCACTATATTGCGTAGCTTTGCTACAGCAATAAGAATCCTATGATATAAATTTTGTTGATTCCGGAACACCTACTGTGGCGCGAATCAATGTGTCCCAAGAATCTCATCTCACTAAGCCAAAACTCACACTTACTGAACTTAGCATACAACTGATGGTCCCCTGAAAGTAGGGAGAATAACTTGTAAATGATCCTCATGCTCCTCCTCGTGATTCGTGAGATCGATGCCCGCAACAAAGACCACAACAAACTGATCCAAATAGGGCTGGAATACCCTATGCATGAGATTCATGAATGCCACTGACACATTCATCAACCTGAAGGGCATTACTATGAACTCAAAATGCTCATACCATTCAGCCCTAAACACTGCCTTAGGAAGGATACGTCTCTTAATCCTCTACAATCGATGGTAATCCGGTATGCCAGGCCCATCTCGAGTGTACTAACGCCCTCTCAACTGATCAAACAAATCATCAACCCTCCGTAAGGGACTCCGATTCTAATTGTAACCTGCTCAACTATCGGTAGTCACGTACAAATAAGAGTTTTGTCCTTCTTCTAACAAACAAAAACCGGTAAGCTTCTGGCGGTGAAGTGTTTCGTTCAATAAAAAACCCTCAGCCCAACAATCTCGTAGCTAGACCTTGAGTTCATGCAACTCAACCGGTGTCATCCTATGAGGAGTCATAGAAATGGGAGACGTACCAGGGTGTAACTCAATGACAAAGTCCACATCCCTATGCGGAGGTAATCCAGGTAGCTCATCAGGAAAAACATCCTCATACTCGCAAACCACCCGAGGTAGACTCAAATCTTATCTCCCCTCATCCTCTAAGGTAAGGCTTACTAGCCAACCCATAAACTGTCCACTCCACCTGGAGTCGTGCACGGATTGGGGTAAAGCATCATGCTTCTCCCCCTGAAAAGTCACATGGATACCATCCCGTGTATAGGCAGTAATCCTCCTACTATCACAATAAGTGACAACCCGGTGTGCCGTCAACCAATCCATGACAAGAATGACATCAAAATCTGATATGTCCATTACCCGAAGGTCCATAGTAAGTAAAATCCCTGAGATCTCTAACTCACAATCCCAACATATCTGATCAATCCTCACTCTAATCCCTAGGGAGAACTTCACAATCTGCTCATCCACAGCCCCACCTAAGCCCAAAACATCCACACTAGATGCAGCAACAAAAGAATGTGATGCACCATTATTAAACAGTATTTTTGCCCACAGGCGAGATAACAAAAACATACCCTGTATCACCAACTAATCAACTGGCTCAGTCTATGGTGTGATGGAGTAGACACGCCCCTGGGTCCATGATGTCTCAAACTTGCGGAACCCCGTCTCGACCCCGAATCTACACCTTAGTCTCTGCCTATCTATGCAGCAGGTTGGGCCTATGTAACACCTCCTTCAGATCTGACATCATCCTCCTGCCCACATTGGGGTGAGAAGGAACAAACTACGTCCGCCTTGTCCACCGACGATCAATGTGGGTGTCCCATAACTCCTGATCCCCGCCTGGGGTAATCCCGCCCATATGTCCAAGCTAATGGTAGTGGTAGCATGTCATCTACCCCATCTGACTAGAAGCCCTGACTCGGCCTTGGCCCTAATAACCGCGGCTCAGTCCCTGAAATCCGTACGAAACAAAAGTCTTTTGCTTCTTCCTAGAGCTAAAAGAAGATTGATTCTCCTTCCTCTTAGCACTAGCGCCCGTATCCTTTATGACTAACGGGGGCCAATGACCCGCCAATTACTCCGCCCCTTCCTCGAGGGCCGAAGGATCATATGCCCCAAACCTCCGGGAGGCCACACTCCCTTGTTCCCAATTACATTAGCTTGTGCGAGTAGTGGTAGCAAATAACACCTCGCCTCATAAGGGTAGTAGTCACAAAGAACAAATGTTCTATGAAGGTCTCGTTAGTCCAGCCTGGTCATGAGTTATTACTCCGCCCAATGCACCCTTTACATCCTCTTCTCCTCGCAGCCATCCCGTGAGCGTGTTAGATAGCAATAGAGTTATCAAATTTCTATCTCATTCTAACTAGTAGTGCACATGCCAACCACTAATAGACTTAACATCATGATCTACACCGTTCATCCCTTTTTCCTTAGTGGTGCATAATGCCAAACACTAATACACATTGGTTCCCGAACTATCATGTTCATTTTTTTTTTTTTTCAAACCCCTAAAGTTATGTTTTCTAACCCTAGTGTTCTATATACAATCCACCATGTATATTATTCACACAAATCACCTCACATATCACACAACATGTTAAACACAAAACACGTTAACACAATAACAATGCATGATTCAGACTCATGCCCATCAACCTCAAGATCACATCAAACTTTGATACCAGCCTGAGACGAGCTAGTATTGAAATGATACTCTGTGGATACCCATTCAATCTGAGTTAACGCTACCTAACTTCATCGGTTTGTGACACCCTATCCCGAAGGTCCTAATACTACCCGCCAACTTCATGGAAACCAAGACAATTTATCATGTCCACTATTGGGATCCAATTTACAAAACCCGATGTATCTCCTCCTGCATAGGAAGCCTCTATCCAAACAAAACTGCCTAACACATCACATGACCCATCCGGGCTAAATATACCACACCGGGTCATTCATGAGTCATAGCAACCACTCGGCCCCATTCAACCATACCTTGAATACTATACATGCAACTATGTAGTGATATGTTTACAAGAGTTTAATTATACACTCTTATACAAAATGATATATTAAAACGATCGTTCTAATATACATATACAAAATATGGTCCAAAGCCATCCCGATTTTCTTCATATGCGGCCTAATGTGTAGTCACCACTACACCCCACCAGACCTGAAAAGGGGTCCTTGACGACTCCAGGTGAGCAGAGCCCAAGAGGATAATCTCCTATAAGGTTACTCGTCACCTGGTGCCTATAATGACCAAACCAACTCCATACACATCCAAGAAATGTCTATATGAATGTTGTATGTCATGCATGATGTCTTCATGCCCATATCCCGAGTCACTCATCAACTCCTCACATCTTTGTTACCAAGTGTGACAACCACCCGTCCTTGGTAGTACGATGACACGGATATCTAGAGCCTTACCGTGCACGGTGCAATCTGTGGTGTGATAGACAGCAAATCCTAAGTCGATCCGACTCATCACCTGACTCAAAAGTCTATGATAACCATGGTGGTGTATCTTCTTTAGGGCAACCTGCTTTCGGCTCCACGTCCACGAAGGTCTTTTACACCCTCTGGGAACTTTTGGATCCACACGCGGGTCCTCTTACCCATGTTCCCGGGCTTTTCACTTGAGGATGCGGCCCCACTTCTTGCTCCACCCAAACACACATTAATTATATTTCACTTTGTAATTTTAAACCGTGAGACATTTGTTGGACGTCGTCAAAATTACAAAGTTCACTACCCATTCATCAACAACGATGGATGACCATGCCCATGCACACACCCAATGTCGCGATGTCCTGTGCATGAAATTTTTAAATATGTCGTTTCATGTTATGTCATGTTACATGCATAATAAAGAGCTACATGCGTTTATAAGTGGATAATTATATTTCCTCCATATAATTTCCATTCATCCACCATTTCCATGTTAATGTCTGCTAAACACATATTCTTATGATTTTTCACCTGGCAAACATGTTATTTATTTTTTCCAACAATAACACACAAAATGGCCCAAATCTCAGACCCACATAAAACAGGGCACCTCTTGGTCCCTTCATGGTTCGTCACATAATTACTGTGATACCAAAACACACCACAAAACCCTTCTTATTCGACATGGGAGTCGAGGAGGCGACATGGGAGCGCGAGGACATCTTACGCGCCAACTATCCCTTCTTGTTCAAAGGGGAAGGTGTGCTTTCTAGTCATTAATGTTTTAAACCAGCGCTCCATCATACATATGTTTTGATTGTGTGTATGTGTGTATGAATTTCAGGATGAAATTCTTTCAAGGGGAGGAGACTGTAAAACCCATGAAAATTTTAATTTTAAATTTTTTTTTTAAAAAGGGTAAAACGGTAATTTACCGTAATAGTTTGGAGAAAAGTTGAGATTTTTCTAGATCTCGGATGACGAAAAAAATTGCACTGTTGGAATCGTCTCGCGAAATCTAGCTACCCAGTCGAATTTTGTTGGATTCTGAGATAGTCAAAATTTCACGTATTTCGAAGCAACGGGTGTCGGGCGACACATGGCGAGCCATGTGGGCGACACATGGAAAGCCATGTGTCATCATGCATGGCCCTTTTGAAACCTATAAATAGGGGGGTTCCAATTCAGTTTATGGGAGCTCAAATTCAGTTCGTGGGGGGAGCAGCAAGGAGAAGGAGGAGGAAGGGAAAAGAGAAAGGGAGGAGAGGAAGAAAGAGGGAGGAAGGAAAGGAATGGAGGAAAAAAAGAAAGAAAAGGAAAGAAGAAAAGAGAAGAAGAAAGGGGAGGAAGAGAGGGAAAAAGAAGAGGAAAAAGGAAAGTGTTGCGCGATGGGTAGAACTAGATGGAAAGGCACATTTGCGCTCTGAGGTAGGTTTTCTCTACTGGTTATTTTGCCTGGGGCCGTGTGTGTGGCAGGTTTCGTCAGTTTTTGAGGCGATTGTATGTTGTGTGGTTTGTTTTGTGATTGTGTGATGGTAGCAGTTTCATGAAAGGTTTGGACTATGGCAAGCATTGTGTTCCCAGATAGCAAAATCCGAGCATAATGGCAGCAGGGGTGTGCCATTTCGCACACCCCTTGTGAATCGACGCATTAACCCGGACAGCCATAACTTTCTCGTCCAAACTCCGATTTGCACGTTTTTAGACTCTATGGAAAGCTCGTTGAGTCTAGAATTTAATAGAATAAAGTGATCAACCAAAACGTGGGCTGAACATTGGACTGGGTCACAAAAAGTTGAGAATGGGTCAACTACGGTTTCTAGAACCTGTTTTTGGAATCGGTTTACTCGCTGAAAGCAGCAGAGTGCGTATTGCACTGACGGGGAGTACGTGTTGGATTTTTGTGTGGTAGTTACAAAATTGGACTTTCTAGACTAAGTCAGTTTTTCGAGCCAACGTGGCGGGTTTATGTAGGGAATGGCTAATGTGTGTTATTGCCATAAATTGAATAACATCTTTTTGAATATATTGGAATTATGTGATATATGTGTGATAAAGAAGATCGGAAATAATTATATGCATTAGAACGTATGGCGACATATTATGTCTCAGCCTGGGAATATGAATTATGGCATTACTTGCCTAAGTAATGGATGGAATTATGTTAATACATGCTTAAATGATGTGTTGACATGAATGAACTGAATGATAGAAAAGATGTAGTGTATGCTTATGTGATGCACTTATTTGAATGTGTGGAATATTAACATGACTGCATGTATGTTGATGTTGAACTAAATATATGAAATGTTGTGTGCACTAGACAATGAGTGTTCATAGCACACACATAGTGTACGGTGTAGAATGTCCATGTAGAGGTCTTCATACATTGGTCATGGATTTGAGTGCAGTGGCACAAATTGCATTACATTGCATTGGTGTGCGGTAACACCGCGTTACAAGGGTGTGTGTACATGGTACTGATTTGGTACTGCGTTTGGTGTTGAATCGTGTGGGCTTGAAAATTGGACAAAGTCCAATTGAGTTCCACAATATTAAATGAAAATGTAAAACGAATAGTGTAGTATTGCTCAGTGGGGATAGACATTGCTCGGGAAAGCCCGAAAAATGTCGGAGGTGTAGAGATCGCGATGAGACCGGATTCACATTCTTAAAGACATGAAAGCATTAAATAAATATCCACATAGACTATGAGTTGTGAGATGGGAATTCGAGGTGACTTCGGTATTGATTTCCCAGCGCCGCATTATGGGTGGCGTTGGGTCGGAGGTTGACGTTACATGGGACATAGAGTGTCGTCTCCTTACATGCACCGTAGTTTTTCCATGATAGGACAACATGTATGCAAGTTGATTGTTGGTTGGTAATGAAATGATCATTTGCATGTGCACCTAGGTGAGGAGTAGCCCTTGTAGGATTTATCTCTCTTTTGGGTGTTAGCTCACCCGTCGTAGGACCCATTTAGTCTGGAGACAGTACAAGCAAGCGGCGACACTTAGAAGGCCGTGATTATGAAGCGGGGCGGTGTGGCCTTGATTCATGTTTTATTGTGTATATATTAGAACAAACTAGTTTTAATATATGTTTTGTATTAAGAGTGATGCGCGTAACAACTCTTGGATCTATAGAAATGTATGGTTTGCTTTATGGGCGAGTATGGATGATGGGGCTATTGGTCATTTTACTGTGATATGAGTTACACGAGGTTCCCTTGAGGTTGGCGGTTGTCAGCGGGACCCTCGGGTTTTGAGGAGTTACGATTTATAGGATTTTCGTAAAATCTTTCATGATCACATGACTCCCTCCCATAGAAAGTGTAATATTACATTTGTCTCAAATTTTAAACATTTACGGGTCACTAGATTTCAAAGGCAATTTATGACATGGTCAGTTTTAGATCATCAAGAGATCTGAAATTTTCTAGGCTTTTTGAACCATTATGACAATTATTATTATTATTATTCTTATTATTATCATTTTGCCATTTTGAAAATTTCTAATTTTCCCGGACTCTATATGGTTCTTCTTTATCCAAAATTTTCAGTTTCTATATCTTGTTTGAAAAAGGTTAACATAATAGATTCTTGATGCTCTTCTAAAAGTTCTTTTATAGCTTTTAGGTTTTCTATAATTATGCTCCCTACATCCATTTCTACACCCTAAATCTAAAAGTTCTCCTAAATTTAATTTTTTACAAAGTTGTGTATTTAAATCTTGTTCTTTTATTTGACTTTTTTCTCCTATGTTTAAACATTCTTTTTCTAACCATCTTATCACAAATTCTACTCTATTACCTATATAAGGAGAGTTTCTATATTCAAAGGTTGAAAATTCTTTCATAATCTAACTCCTAAAGGTCCTTGTATTTTCAATATGTATTTATTCAAACATTCAGGTATTCTATCAACCTTAGCAAAATTTGCATATTTCCTAAATTTTTGTTCATATTCTTTTATATAAGAAAGGTTACACAATTTTAACTATTCTAACTTATAAAGAAATAGTATTGGTTCATTTAAATCCTCTTGGGTTGTTCTTAAAAAAATAATTTTATAAGGTTTATAAACACAGATATGCTAAAATTATTCTTACTTCCTGAAAATAACTACTATTCTCTTGTTCCATGTTTATAAAGAATTGCAATACAGTTCCTCTAATGGTGCTTTTACAAAATTCATATATTTCTTATTGGTTTTGGAAAGCTACCAGTAATATTTAAAGATTGTTCCCAATTTTCTATGGTCTTTCTAAGATCACAAGTATTGTCTATATCTAAAGTTGTTCTGTATTCATATATTGGTTGTGAATAACTATAAGAAGGTTATATTTTTGTTTTCCATTGAGGGCCTTGTGTTTTAACTTTCTATCTAAATATTTTTGTTTTCACATTTACATATTCCTCTTCATTTTTGCTCTAATTCTTTTGTGATGTCAATCATTTAATTTATTTCTTATTGTTTTTCTATAATCTTTAGTTTAATTATAAATTGGTTTATTACTTCTATATCCAAAAAATTTCTAACTAAGTTGGTTTTATGAAGTTTTGTAATTATTGTTGTTTATAGTGGCGACCAGAAAATCAGGCTTTTAGAAAAGGGCAAAATGGTAATTTGGTCAAAATAGGAATTTTTCCACAGATCTCAGGATGACCAAGCCAGACTTCAGTTGGAATGGAATCTCGTCAATCCCTGCTTCTACACTTTGTCGAGTCGTCGAATTAGAAGGCAGTTGGAATTTGTTTCGAAGCGACGACATGATCTTGAGACATGACGCATTTTGAGTGGCTCGCTGATATGCCGCGGTATCGAGTCGTTGATCAACGAGCTCAGTGTAGGACCCACATGGTGTGGCATCTTCTAGTGAAGGAAAATCTCAGTAGATGGATAAGTGGATAAAAATCAGTGACAATGAAGGTGACAAGTAGCAAAGTGAGGGACAAAAGATAAATAAAACAAGAAAGAAAAAAAGAGCTTTCTTCCATTTCTTTGGGCATGCAGTGAGGGGGGAGAGAAAAGTCCCAGGAAATTGACCTACCACGTTCCCTTCAGGACGTGGTTAAATGTCTGACCAGAAGCAAAGAAGTTGTTCTACGGCCAGAGACTACGCATGGAGCAGGTTTTGTGGAGTTTCGACAACTCCAAAGTGGAATCTTCTATGATTTATTTTAGTTTAAGAGCCTCGTCAGTTTAGTTTATTGGCGGTGAGAGCCAGTGGGTTGAGTCCCAAAAACTTAGGACTTAATTGTTAGTTTTGGAACACCAGATGGTCACAATTTGTTAGGTGGATTATGTGATAATTATGCAATAAATTGTAGTTTGTGTTGTTAGTAGTAATGTGGATTTGGTTCACAAAGTGGAGCAGATGCTCTTGGTGAGAAGACTGGGACATTGCACTCACGTTGGAGACTATTAAAAGCAGGTCGGTTTATGGACGAAAATGGTCCATGTGTTATAAGCAAAATATTACTTGAATTGTCATGAAAAGAAATGTTAATGCATGAATTCGTCGTATTAACACAGGGTTGAATTCTTACCAAAATATAATTGTGTGAGAGCCATTGGAATTAAATTTAGTTGTTGATTAGCCCATGTGAGCTAATTTTGATATTAATGCCATGAATAAATAGCATGTGAGTATATGTGAATTTTGTGATATGCATGATGATATATTGGCAACATATAGTATATATGAAATAATAATGCATTTCCTTACAGAGGCAACCTAGATCAATAGGTTTTGAGTGTATGACATGAAGAAAAATAAAGGGTTGTGAAAGGAATTTAGGAAGATTTTAGAAGATTTGCGTGAAGTTGTCGACCAGTTAAATACCGGTATTATGACTATTCGGAAGAGTGCCCGATAATTCACCTTGGAGGGTTGTCTAATAGATTTTGCTCCAGAAACTCGACAATGTTTTTGAGAACAAAAATCTTTGTTTTTGAAAACAATCATTTTCTCACAATTTGGCTGACATGTGTGTGGGAGTGTTGAGGACTCGAGGAGCGTAGATTAGACATGTAGACATTCAAGTGAGATCTAGATTTGGCAGTGTGTTTATGTTGACAATTACATGTGCGCAGGTGGGAGAAGCCTTGTGTAGGATAATTCAGCTGCTGGGCATTGCTCACCACGACGGATAGTGTTTGATCTGAGGGAGTGTTGGGGTAGCTCACTAGAGACCGCCTTTAGGAAAGAAGCGACATGTGGCTTTGATGGTGCTTTTGTATAACGTAGTAGAATTTCAAACTTTAATATATGTTTGTGATAAGAGTGATGTATTAACTCTTGAACTAGGTAATATGGTTGGTGTATTTTCTTGAGTATTGATGTATGGTCAAGTGACCATTTTACACTCATGGGTCTCTCATAGTGTGATTCACAATTATTCCTCGGGTTGACGGGTTGTCCAATGGACCCGGGATTTGGGCGTCATGACTTGAGTATCGGAACACTTAGGTATATGGTGCACCAGGGCTTAGGGACTTGAGCTTAAGCCATAATTCATGAAGTAAGAGCTGTCTGACTTAAGTGTAACCGATGTTGATTCTCGAGTTAACTTATTAATTAAGTTAGGTATCACAGTTTGCCACGGGACTGATGGGAAGCGGATTGTAAGTATTATCTTTTGCATTTTGATGAATTAAAATGGTGTGTAATTGGATTATTGTGTTGTATGTATTATGTGTATATTCTTGGTAAATATTTATGAAATCGTGTTTCTGGGGTTGGTTTGAGAATAAGTTGTTTGAGGAATTTTGGACAGAGTGGTCCATAAATTATAAAAATAAAAAAACCTTGGACAATTGCTCAGGTTTTTTATTTTATGAACATAACCGATTCTGAAGTCTGGAAAATTATTCCAGTTTTGCCTGAAAACATTTGCCTGAGAAAAACAAGTTAAAATTTAACTCTTAAAATTTTTGAGTTGTATAAATTGCAGTTGTCTAGGCCACTGCATCTTGGGAGTAGCAGGTTGGTAGAGGCTACTGGAAGAGTTAGAAAAAAAAAATGTGTTGAGGAATTTTTGAGGTTTTACAGTATGTAAAACAAGAAAAAAAAAAGAAAGAGAAATAATAAATCTCTGAGGTTATACTGGAAGATTTGAGAAAAAAAAAATTGCGGTCTTACAGTAGCTGAAACAAAGGAAAAAAAAAAGAAGGAAAAAACGTGCAGGAGACTGGATGGGCTACTGCCCATTTTCCAGTTTGGGTCACGATACAACATATTGTATCGACACAGGGCAGGGTTGGAGCGCGTAGCAGGCGCAGCGACACGGCGCTCAGGCGCTGCGACACGGCGCCTAGGCGCCCTGCGATACGGCCAGCAATGGGCCACGACACTGCGGCTCGGCGCGAGCGCGTGGCCCGGCCCAGCGCTTCGTGGGGCCTAGCCATTGGGGAGTGTGTCGCGATGCAAAATTTGTATTCGTGGCGAGCGGCTTGATCTGTGACTGCGACGCAGCGGCAATGCGGCGCAACATAACCCGGTAGCGGCATGAGTTCTAGGTCGCGACCGATTTTTGTATCGTGGCGAGAGAAGCTTCTTTGGGTCGCGATCTGGTAGCGGCGGCGCGCCTGCGATCGGCGCCGGGCGTTGCGTGCATGGCGGCGCATGCAACACGGCGCGTAGCGCAGCGGTAAGGTTGCATGAGTGGTATCGCGACACAATTCTTTGTGGCCGGCGATGAGACTGCGACCGCGACGTGCGCTGCGACATCTTTGGCGTGGGCTCGGCACGAAGTGCGATCGCGTCTGCGGCATACGCTAACAAGTCGGGGTGTGCTGCGTACTCGACCGATTTTGACTCGATACTTGCTTGTTTAAGTCTGTACGATCCTTGTTCATGGACCTTTGTTCCACGGGGTTTTCAAAAATAAAATAAAATAAAATAAAATTTTTTGTTACGTATGATTTAATAAATTGAATTATTGTCTTGCATTACCTATGAATGCATTGACATAGTGTCTTAGGGCTGTGTTTACACCCTTGGAGATATTGCATTAAAACTTAACTTGTCATTTGACATGTGTAGATGGCTAGTCGTGGAAGAGGACGTAGAGGTCGTCCGCGAGTCTTCGTCGAACTTTGCCCCGGTTTTGACCCGGCAAGTAACTGCTGGTCGTAGGGATTTGATCCACGTATACCCAGTGTACAATAGTGAGCTAGGAAGCGGTGAAGGCTTGACCTCGGCGTTTAAGCATCATCCTCGATGGTTGGGGAGAGTGGACTACAGGAGTCGGGGCGACTATGACCGTAGAGGGAGAAAGTAGATGTTATACGAGGCATCGAATATGGAGTCTTTGATGCCCAGAAGGGAGATCAATCTTCTTCAGGTTCGAGAGAAAGAGTCGAGGCTTCTGGTTACGCAAGGGTTCCCGGAGCCGAGTTATCGGGCCGAGGGCAGACTAGGGTTCTTCCGGACGGGCGGGATAGATGTTATGTTTCCATGCAACCCGGCCCAGGACATATGAGGAGAAAGTTGCCCTCGAAGGCATGAAGGATCAGGGTTGGGGCAGTGCCGATCCTAATCGATTTGTAGGATATGGCGAATCATTTCATTCCCTCCGCACCCTAGTATGGAGTCGAGCCGGTTTTGGTCGCCGGAGTCTTTATCTGAAGCACCTTCGACAACCTGAGATGGGCGAACGGTGAATTTGCATGTTTTTGATGACGGCGTAGTCTGCGGGACACTTGGTATATTTTGAGTGGCTCACAATGTGCCATGTGTCAGGAGATGAATTAGTCAACTTGAGCTCAAGTGTGGGGCCCACATGGACATGTACATGCATCTCCTAATTGGAAGAAAATCTCAAAGTAGATGGATAAAGTGGGATAAGGAAATCGAATGGCCGTAGGAGTGACAAGTGGCAGTGAGGAGACGAGAGGAATAAAGCAAAAGAAAAAGAGCTTTCTTCTCCATTTCTTTGGAGCGTGCGGTGATTGAGGGGGGGAGAATTAAATTCTAGAGAGAGAAAGTCCAGCTTCTCTCTAGATTTAGAACTTCGGATAGTCCGGTTCTTCGGTAGAAGCGGATACACACGACGGGCTAGGCGTGGGCTGGTTTTGTGGGTTCGATAACTCCAAGAGGTAGAGATATTCTTCTACTCGGTTTTTCGGTTTAAGAGTCTTGTAAATGGTTTGATTGATTTGAGGCGTGAGGGCCGTTTGGTGATCCCAAAGCAGGATTGAATTGTTGGAGTACCAGAACCGTTTTAGGCCGGTGCAGTTTGTTTGGGTGATTTGTGTGATAATTTATGCAATAAGTATGGTTTAGTGTTGTTGGTAGGAAATGGCCATGGATTTGATTCCTGAGAAATTAGGCAGTGCTTGGTGAGAGAGTTGCCACGAGACGTGCTTGCTCGTTTAAGGCGGTAAAGCAGGTCTCGGTTTTAACGATTGGTAGAAAATGGTGATGTGTTGTAAGCAAATATTGCTTGAATTGAATGACTTGAATTGTGTGAAAGAAATGTTAATGCATGGAATTTAATGTGTTAACATGAGGTTGAATTATATAAAATATAATTGTGTGAGAGTCATTGGAATTAAATTGGATTGTTGATTAGCCCATGTGAGCTAATTTTGATGTTATTGCCATGAATAAATAACATGTGGTATGTATGTGAATTTTGTCGATATATGCATGATGATATATATTGGCATGTATTTGTATAAAATGGCATAATGCATTTCATATGCCTTTAGACCAACCTAGATCAATAGGTGTGAGTGCATGACATGAAAGAAAAATGAAAATGTTGTGAAAGGAATTTCAAGGAAGATTTTTCGAAGAATTACCTTGGAGAGTTGTCCAATTGTTCATCTCGAGGCTGACCCATGACTATTTCAGAAAATTACCTAGCAATTCATCTCAGAGGGTTGACCAATAGATTTTATCGAAACTCAGTAGTGTGTTTTCGAGAACAAAAACCTTTTGTTTTGAAAACAATGTTTTTCTCACATTTGGCTTAGGCATATGTGTGGGAGTCGGTGAGGACTCGAGACATGGGATTGGGCATGTAGACATTCAAGTAGGATCATGAATTTGCTTAAGTGTGTTTATGTTGAACCATTACATGTGCACTTAGGTGAGGAGTAACTCATGTAGGATAATTCAACTACTGGGCATTGCTCACCCACGACGAGGATCGTGTTGAGAATGCGAGAGAGTGTTCGGGAGGACGAGCTCATGAAGTAAAGCTTTTGAGCCCAGACATGTGGCTTTGGTAGATCTTTGCATAACATGTATTAATTTGAACTTTAATATATGTTTGTATTAAAGTGATGTATTAACTCTTGAACTATGGTAATATAGTTGATGTATTTTCTTAGTATTAATGTATGGGCCCCAGTGGCCATTTTTACTCATGTATGGGTCTCATGATGAAAGCACTTTAAGTGCATGAGGTTGTGGGTTGTGGCGGACCCCTGAGATTTGGAGCATCACATATATAGTTTTCACACATTATATCTATAAAGTTTTCTTGATTTATTGGTTCATCTAGTAATTTTGGATTTTCAAATTCTTCTAACATTACATTAATTAATTATGAGTTTCTATATAAGTTTTCTACAGTTTCTATATTTGACAAAATTTCTTTTTCCTCTAAGATCTATACAAAATTGTGGAATGCAACCTATAACTGCATAAGTTTGGTTCATATTTACTTTTGCACTAGTTAAAAGAGCTCGTCCTGTTGAATTATTTATAATATCTAAAAAGTTAATATTTACAAGTGCTCCTATTTCTTTTCGGTGAAGTCCAATTATCCCTATTAAAATTACACCTAAATGCATATAATTATCGGTTTTATTTTTTAAAAGTTTTTGTTTTATTTCGGAAGACACTAAATCTAAATATACTATATTTCCTAATAAACTTACGGTATGTTGGCTTAAAAATCTTGTTATTTTTGGACTTTGAACTAAATGTTTTTTATAAGGAACTTCTTTTATTGCTTTTTTGAGTTTTTCTTCTACAAATTCTTTTACATTTTTTTTTTGTTTTATTACTTCTACGATTCCCATGGTTTTATTTCTAAATCTTTGCTTTTTTGAGTTTTTCTTCTACAAATTCTTTCACATTTTCTTTTGGTTTTATTACTTCTACGATTTCCATGGTTTTATTTCTAAATCTCTTGGTTCAAATGGATTAATCTTATGTTCTACTCTAGATATTGGTTTTTCTTCTAAATTAAGTTTTTCAAATTGTTTAAAAAGATTATCTATTTTATTTTCTTCCGATTTACTTGTTTTTCTAACTAATTGTTCAAGGATTTGGTCTACTTTTTGGTTAAGTTTTTCTAATATTTCCTTTAAGTTTTATTGTTCAACTTTTATTTTTTCTATTTCCTTTCTACAAAATTTATCTTCTTTAACTAGTTGTTATTTTATATAATCTAAATAATTTCTAATTAGACTAAAATGTTTAAGTCTTCCAACTTTCTTTCTAATCCCTAAAGTTGTATTACAATTGTTTATTCCTCATTGTTGTCTTTCTTGAATTTTTTCTAATTATGCTATTTCTTCACTATTTATTTGTGTGTTTTTTATATTATTTTAATACTATTTTTGTTATTTATAATTGAATTTCTACAAGGTTCTTAAAATATTTAATTTCTTCTTTCGCTAATTGAGGGTTCATAAATTTTCTACACCTATTCCTAAGAAGATGAACTAATGTAAATGTTATCAATATAATATTTTACTATTTCAGTTTTAACTAAGGTTTTTGTACCAAAAAGTTCTTTATAAGCTTCTTTTATAGTACTTTCGTATTCACACAAATATTTAAGAGAAACAAGATTCTTAATATCTTTACTAAGGTTTTTTATACTAGTTAAAAAAGCATGCAATTTATCTAATTTTTTCCTAAATTCTTCATATTGAATATAAATTCTATTATTAAGTTCTTTTACACGATTATAATTTAGATTATAAATACTAGAAGGATAAGGAATAAAAGACATGAAATAAACATTAAATCATAAAACAAGTTTCAAACGATTATCACAATAATACTTTAAATGGGGTAAAATGAAGCTTGGTACTATGGAAATTAATTTAAAATTTTCTCTATAATCACTAATCAACACACAAGAGCTCTTATACCATTTGTCTTAGGAAAATGATGATGATGACAATCTCTTCTCAAAACTATGAATTAAAATCGAAACTTCAAAACATCACTTCATGTCAAATGATAAATCCCCCACCAGACTAGATAAAAGTCTTCCTAAATGCCTATTCTTCAACTTAAACGGGTAAAAGGTCATGAGTTAAGACTCAAGACTCTAGTTTTAAAATTCTTCTTTCAAAATATAGGTTCAAAAATTGACTATTATAAAATTTTTTCATTTTCATAAGAAGATAATAGGATCCATGTATGTTGACTAGGATTATAGCAATATTTTAAATCAATCCCAATTCCCAGCCTATCTTTTACTCATTTTCCTCTTAAATAATATAAAAGAGATAAAAACAAAGTATAACAAAAGAAAGTGAAAGAAAATCTTACTTTTATTATTTCACAAAGATGTATATGGTTTGATGAAACTTTACAACTTTCTCTCTATTGTATTGCTCTCTTTCTTTCTCCACTCTCTCTCCTTCTATGCTCCTACTACTTCATTTTATAGAAAGTGAACTAACTAAAGAACAAAATCTAAGACTATTAACAAATAGTTACAATAAATGACATCAAAGCCAAGTGGCTTTAAAAGTACAAGACTATGACAAAATACAAAACAAAATGGTATCACCTATGAGTATAAGTGTCCTAAAGTACACTACACTTTAATTACAAAGTAAATACCTATGAGGACAAGTGTCCCAAAGTATACTATACTTTAATTACAAAGTCAATACTTTTACTATTTTGACATTAATATACCGTAGTTGAAGCGATATTATGCATTTTGGGCACTTCTCTAACATTTATTTTGTGATTTTAGATGAAAAAATGAACTGGATGCTGTGACATTTAAAACATGTTTGCTTGTAGAGAATGGGCAATGTTTAGAATTTTTTCTTATGAGCCATTATATCTTTATCACTCATTATTCAAATCATTCTTCCGTCTAGATTTCTCCCGGAAAACTTGCAATAAATAAGTGCGTTGGGCATTCTGGTGAATCTTCTCAAAACTGGTTTATAAAATCTTATTCTTTAGAGGTTACAAAAATTTTTGGGTTTAAAATTTGATCTAAAGGTTTGGTTCTCAAAATGGACATGATTTGAGTTTCTCCAATAAGATAAAAAAAATTTATTTTTAGTGTTTTTAAAATAAAAAATTTGAAAATCTCTATATCTACAAAAATATGAAGAAAATTCATTTCAACGGGGTCATTTCCCATTCTGGTTTTTGTTGAGGGGTTAAAGGTTCTTTGTTATGTTTTATGTAAACATGATGATAGGCAGAGACTATGGTTCCATCAGTTTTGAATAAAGGCTGAATGGTTTCAAAATAAAGATCTACATAAAGTTTGGTTTGAAAAAGATAGTCTAAAATAGTTGTTAATTTTTTTGGAAAATTATTAGGGATTTGGTAACTACCGGTTAAAAATATATTTTTTCAAAATCCCTTGATCCATCATTTCAGGGATAAGTTCAAAATAATTTTCATCTAAAACAAACATAATGACATAAGCAAGATAAATAACAAAAAACAATTTAGGGTTATGATAAGCCATATATCCGGTTCTCATTCCATTGTTTTTGGTTCTAAAATGTTGATATAAAATACTCCGGTTTTTGAAAACTCTATCAAACTGTTTTTGCAAAAAGAAAGACTTTATTATAGCATAAATATAAGATCCCAACTTGTTTTTAACTACAAAATTTTCATATTGTTCGGTAATAAGAGCCAATTTTTTAACCATATTGATTAACTCGGTTTTATTAATATTGTTCGAAGAGACTAATTTAGTTTATAATTCCTTAATCAGGTTCTCTTGCTTTTCTTGGTTTTTAAGAATTTGATATTTTCGAGTTTAAAGCAATAGCGGTTTCTTGAATGTTGAAGATGTTGAAATTCAAGGCGAGATAATTTTTATTAAGCATATTCTAAGTTTTGGTTATGAATGTTTTGAGGTTTTAAAGACCAAAGGTTATCCACAATTATTTCATATTATTCAAAAAGGTTTTGAGAATACAAATATTAAAATTAAAGGTTTGAGTTTAAAACTTCATTTAAAGACACGGTTCCAAATTGAAAGTTCTTGCTTTTGAGGTTCTCTTTTGAGTCATGTTCCTGTAAAACAAAAGTTAGTTACAAATAATTATTTCTTTTACAAATATCTGCCTACTTAATCAATTTGCTAATATTTTATATTTTTCTTTTATATGTTCAAATTTAGGTTTGAAACCAACTAAAATTTTTTAAAACTTTATCCACCTTTTGGTAAATAGTTTTGAAGAATTTTTATTTTCAAAGAATTTTTTAATATTTTCATAATCGGTTTTTAAAGTAAATTGTTCATGTTCCATGTTTCTAAAGAATTGCAATACAATTCTTTTGAGGGTGTTTTAACAAAATTCATGCATTTATTGTTGGTTTTGGAAAGCTACTACTACAACAATAAAATTTAAAGATTGTTCCCAATTTTCTATGGTTTTTTTTAAGATAGTGAGTATTGTCTATATTTAAAATTGTTCCGTATTCATATATTGATTATGAATAACTACTATAAGGTTTTATTTTTGTTTTTCGTTGAGGGCCTTTTGTTTTAACATTATGTCTAAATATTTCTATTTTCACATGTACATATTCCACTTCATTTTCGTTCTTTTGTTCTTCGGTGATTTGAATCATTTCATTTATTTTTTCTTGTTTTTCTATAATCTAATTATAAATTGGTTTATTATTTTTATATTTAAAAATAATGATAATAATAATAATAATAATTGAAGTTTTGTATCTTTTTGCCAAAACCAAACGTCAATCAGCCATGCGCATTACTGATGGCAAAAACAAGGAGTCGTTATTTCCAATCTAAAGCGGGGTTAGAACTGTACAGACAACAAACCAAACATAAAAATAAAGAAATACATGTTTAGTGACAAATGGCAAGTGAAGGCTGCGACTTGTGAGATGGGAATTGAGGTTGGTAAAGCAAAATGAATAATAAAAGCAAAACAACGTGAAAATCCACATCCTACCTTTCTATGTTTCTTCGTCAAATTAATTAATTAATTTCTGCAATATAAATTATAATAAAAATAAATGATGGAAAACAAGTGTTAGAAACTTTTTTTTTTTTTTTTAAAGTACGAACAAACCCAAATCATAGGAAGAATCGGAACATGAATTGAGAAGCTGGGTTTTGTGGCCAAGTTGGCAATCTCGGACTTCCAAATCGGACTATTCTCCATCTCAACTCAACCAAAAGTACCCCTCTAACGAATCCTCCATTTTCAGAACAAAAGAAGAAGAATATCTCCCCTGAAAAAAAAAAGGAAAAAAAAGAAAGAAAGAGAGAGAAGAAAAGAAAACCGGAGAGAAAAGAATAGCGCGGTGGTAATAATTTCTGGCCTGCCGGATTTATTTATTTTTGTTTTGCCTTTTGGCTCGTGAATTTCCACCTCAGCTATTTTACAGGTTTGTGCGATTGGTTGTTCGGAAAGGCCCGTTTTATTGGGAAAAATTTACGAAAAGGTCACAGTGTTGATCTTGGTGGAGTTGGTCTTGAATCGTTTGTTTTAGGATTTGTCTTGTATTTTTTTGCCGGAGCTAGGGTTCTTGTTGTGGGATTCAGAGACTTTTTGTTTTTGTTGTTGTGGGGTGTGATTTTGGGGTTTGGTGTGTTGTTTCTGTTTGAGTAAAATTGGAATTGCTGAGAAGTAAAAGGTTTCGATGAAGTGGCAATGAAGCTTGTAGAAGAGAAATGGAGGTTAGATCTGAGGGTAGTTTACAGGCGAGATGCGATAAGCTTCCAGCTCCGGTCATCCCGAGGAATCGTCTCCACGTGTGGTTTATTCGTGTGTGCTCCAGCATTTTGATATGGACATGTTTGGTACAATTGGTTGCAGTGGGGGAGCTATGGCATCCGCGTTTGCTAACTGGAATATCATCCCACTTTTCTCGGATAACTCCGTTTCCTTTACATGTCGAGAAGGCGATTTTATCGCCTCCTCCTCCTCCTCCTCTCCCTGCAAGTGAGTTCCCTTCCTTTTGGATTTGCTTTGAAACCTCGAAATTAACTTAAATCCTGGAAATTTAAGTAGAATTTTGTAGTTTTACTTGTAAAACTATGAATGCGCTATGGGAGTTTCTTAATTTCGCTCATCAATCTGTTATTCCCATTACCAAAATTGTGGGAAATGGCAATGTTAAGATTAATTAAAGTGGGTGTGGCTGTTTCAGTTAGAAGTAAAAAAATATGTTTATCAACCGTGTTTTAGGCTTGATTATCACAATTCTGTTTTTTCTGCTCGTGTTCTGTATCTGAAAGGTTCTTGTGGGACCAGGCAAACTCTTGTGTGTAACACTGATGATACTATCTTTAGATGGCATCATTGTTTATATATTACAGTATATTTTGTAAAGGGTGTCACTATACCGAGGGATTTTTAGAAAGCTAGATTTTAGTCCAGAGATTGGCTGCTTTTCTTAATGGACTTGTACGCTTGGGAGCAAAACTTTAAGCATTTTTCACTAATCAAATGACTGGAAGATGAAGAGGACTATCTGGTTTTACCTTTTTCCTGCTAATTGCTGTTTGTCTACTTAATTTTGCCCCTCGATGGTGTAGCTGTTGTTGTTGCTGTGGCTGTTACATCTTTCATCTTACTTTTAGCCCTATCCTACATCATTAATTCATCTTTTACATGGTACAGCGAAAAGAAATGAAATCAAATGATGATTCCACAATAGTATGTCCATGAATAACCTTATTTCCCTTTTTGAACTTATTCTTCCTCATATATAATCTCACGTCTTACATCCTTGAATGCGTAGTATATACCTATCTAGTTAAAGACTATGAAGTTGGTAGATTTCACTGAAAAATCCATCATTGAGAAAATGATTTATGAATACTTTGAATCAGCGAATCATATAATTACTCTCTTTGTGGTTGGGGGAGAGGGTTTGGGGGCCATGCAAATTTATTACACTAGTTCTTTTGACCATAGGAATTTATGGAAAATCTCCTACAGGTTCAGATATTCATGATAAAGGTCTAATTGGTTTAGGTATTATTGTGTTTCTTATACAACTAAGTTTCTGGATATTGCACCTCTCAGCATTCATGCTTTTCATTGAGGGAATTGTTAAACTTTTCCTTTGTAATATAGCCTTAGCATCTGAAGTTTTGTAGGGAGCTACAAAAGCAATGGTTTTCTTAGAGTTTCTTGCAATGGGGGCTTGAACCAAATGCGGGCTGCGGTTTGTACATCTTGTTTTGTTTTTTCTTTCTCTGTTTTCCCTGTTTTTCATTTTTTGTTTTTTTTCCTAACTAACTGAGTCATGTGGTGTTTCAGATTTGCGACATGGTCACCATTGCTCAGTTTTTGAATCTCACTTTAGTAGTCCCAGAACTCGATAAGACATCCTTCTGGTCTGACCCTAGGTATTTTCCTTCCCTAGAAAGGCAACCTTTTTCCTTCTTATATCTGCTGTAAAGTTGTGTGCTTATATCATCTTTCTACAGTAATTTTGAGGATATCTTTGATGTGAGACACTTCATTGAATCACTAAGAGATGAAGTTCACATTGTCAAAAGGCTGCCTAAGAGGTTCAGCAGGAAGTATGGATACAAACAACTTGCCTTGCCTCCTGTCAGCTGGTCAAATGAAAAATATTACTCTGAACAGGTTTGCTATTTAATTAGTTTCTGATTAAGAAAGGAATCTTATCATTCAGAGAACTCATCCATTGCGCTTACATTATTTTCTGAAAAGTTGATAACTCTTCTGGGTGGTTATCATTTTTGAATAAATATGATGTGGTTCCACACTCTGCATTTTGTTCTTCTGACTGATAAAAAAGAAAGTAGAAAAAGAACATTTTGTTCTTCTGGATGTGCTGCTAATCCTTTCCTTCTCTTATGCTGTGTTTCATATTCTTGATTAGCCCTTATGTTAGGCTTCACATCTCCTCAAAATCCAAATGTGTTTCCCATGGCTTGGAGCTGCGACGTTTCCCATGAGTCTAGAGCTCTACAAAGGGAATGAATTACTGATTATGTTAATTCTTCTTCCTTTATAGGCTCCATGGGAATCATATAGTTAAATTTTTAGTGTTTTGACACTACGCCTACCTTTGCTTCTGTCTTTTTAATTTAGAAAACCATGCACTTATGGTGCGCTAAGCTGACCATGATGAATCAGTCTGCAGGAAATGTGATGGAATTGATTTCAAATCAGTCTGCAGGAAAGCTAAAAAAAGGTGCAACAAATGTTGATTTATTCTATTAACTGATTCCCATGATGCTAAAGAATGAATAAACTATGCAAATTCTAAAGCATGACATTGATATCCTTTTGGATTCTTCTTTCCTAGATTTATATAGCTATGATACACTTTGCTATGAGTGCATGGATTATAAAAGGTTGGCTAGTTAATAGTTGTACACTAAAGAATTTATTCAAGAATCTTATTCTCCTTTAAGATGGTTTACAAGAAGAGTATGGAAGCAACTTGTCATTGCTTTGTTGATCACATATAATTATTTTGAGAACTGTCAACTGGTTTTACAAATTTTGGGAGAATCCTTTGAAGTTAGGTACTTATCTTGCATGAAGTTGAGGGTTGGGGATGAGACATCTAAAGGGCTTCAATCAAGCATTGTTCGGTGAATGACCCTAGAGATTTTCCCTTGAGAGAGAAAGCTTATGGACGAAATTGTTCTTCAAAATTTTGGGGAAATAAGGGGGTGAACCACCAAAGAGGCGAAGGGATTCTTATTGGCTAAGCCTTTGGAAAGATATTAGAACAGGTTAGGAGGGGTTTGTTGCTAGAACCAACTTTTGGATTAGGAATGGTAGAAGAATTGGATTTTGGTAGGACCTTTGGGTTAGGGAGTTAAAAGCTCTCCATCCTTCTATCTTTAGGCTAGCCTCTCATACAGTGGAAGATTTATGGGGGAGGAGAGGGAGTGGTGAATGGTGATGATGGACGGGGTCCTTTTTTGGAGAACGGTATGAGATTTGGAGTTTGAAGATGTGACTTGCTTTTTTGATTATTTTTGCACCTTAAAAGTTGGAGAAGAAATATGAAAGGAAGGTTCAGCGTCAAGTCCTTTTATGATTCTCTAAGAAAAACGTTTTGTCTTATTCCTTGCTAAATATTTTTGGGGACTCATGCTCCTATAAGAAACTTTTTTTTTGTTGCTTGGGGAGCCGTTTTAGAGGAGGAGTTTTGACTATGGATACATTAATGAAGAGGGGTTGAACCATGGTCAAAAGAAGCAGACTGTGTAAGATGAGTGAGGAGTCAGTTGATCACATTTTTGATTCATTGTAATTGTCGAGGTGTAGATGAGCTGTAAATAAATTAGGAGAGTTGTAAATCAATTAGGAAATTTTTTGTTTAAATCACTTAAATTAAGGGATTCAATTAGATAGTATTTCAAATTTAAGAATATTTAGTTTCTTTTTTCCTTTTTGTAATCTCTAGTTTCCTTTTTCTCCTTTTAATCTATACTTTCCTTTTTCTTATTGTAATCTCTACTTTCCTTTTTTCCTCTTGTAATCTCCTATGTTATGTACATTGTCAATTCAATAATGTTAAATGACCAACTCTCCTAAAAACTCAAGCTTGTAGGATTTGAGTCTAATATGAATATCATGCTTTTCACCCTCCCTCACATGCGGGCCCATACTTGTATGGGGAGAGTCAAACAAACCTAATAGAGTCCTTTATGGACT
Source organism: Tetrastigma voinierianum (assembly GCA_016808115.1). Classification (NCBI taxonomy): domain Eukaryota; kingdom Viridiplantae; phylum Streptophyta; class Magnoliopsida; order Vitales; family Vitaceae; genus Tetrastigma; species Tetrastigma voinierianum. The sequence continues at coordinate 3,484,463 of JAEQBH010000911.1, read as the reverse complement.
TTCAAATACATAAATGAGATCAAATATTCAATTGCAAAAGGTGGCCGAACTCAGGACTTCATGCCAAACCAAACTCCGACCAACTCTCTTAAAAACTCAAGCTTGTAGGATTTGAGTTTAATATGATGAATATTATGCTTCATAAATAATATAGAATTTTTTTTTTTTGTCGATAAAAGAAAGCGTATTGATCAGGAAAAAAAGGACCGAAGGCAATTGAAAGTATACTAGAGGTATATGAAAGGGAGACCTCCCACTAGGCTGATGGGTCTTAAATCCTTTATGTCCTCAATAGTGCTCTTCTTTGGGATCAGGACTAAGAATGTGGCATGCTTTTAAAGAATATCCTTTGTTCATGGAAATCGTTGAAGAATCCCATAACTTCATCCTTTATAAAGTCCTAACTGAAAGTCCAAAAGGCCAAGGGGAAGCCATCTGGACTAGGGGTTTTGTCCCCATTAAGCCCAACCAAAGCTACCCAAACCTCCTCCTTTGTGAACCTTTCTTCTAGCTTGGCAACTTGATCTGCATCAATCACCTTGAAAGGAAGCTTGGGAGATTTGGGTGCCAGCTATTCGGGTTCGATAAGAGGTCTTAAAAAGCATCTACCAGACCAGCCTTGATTTCATTTTCCTTTTCTAGACTTCTGCCATTGATTCTAATATTCACAAAAGAGTTTCTTCTCTTGTGAGCATTAGCCATTATGTGGAAGAAGGCCATGCTTTGGTCCCCTTCTTGAAGCCATAGCTCTCTAGACTTTTGTCTCCATAAACCTCTTCCATTAAGGCCTAAGACTTAAAATCCTCTCTAGCTCTTTCACTTTCCTCAACTTCTGGTAAAGTCAGCACCCTATCTTTCTCCATATCATCCCAGAAAGACATTTGCCTCAAAGCTTCCTTCTTCTTGACCTCAACTCTGCCAAACACTTCTTTGTTCCAAATCTTTAGAATGTTTTTGGAGCCTTGATAGAAGCCGGAATCAGGCTAGAAGAACCTTAGAGGCGAAAGCCTTGCCTTTCAAGAGATCTTTGGAAGCCTTCAAATTTCAGCCACATCGGTTGAAGCAAGGAAAGCGAGCGACTTGTCTTCATTGTCCCGGCGAGAATAGGGCATGATTTGAAACTGGTATGGGAAGGGTCCTCTGAACCTCCCTACTAAATTGGAGATCCCAATCAAGTGAGATTAAGAATTTGTCTATGCGGGACATGGAGCAGGCTTTGCGCCCTCCCCTCTAAGTGTAAGGGCCACCTTGAAGAGTAATCGGAGATAATTGAAGGAAAAAATGTGTATTTGTCATTGATCCTGAAATAACTTTGTTTATATCACAGACAATCCACCAAATCAAATAAGGAAAGAATATAGAAGTTTCCTAACTCTACGTGAATTCATGTTTCCTTTTCCCATTTAGTTTTTAATTCTCTGATATTATAACCTCCCCGAGTTGTGGCATAGTGTTTGATCATGCCAAAACATTGAAAAATAATGACTCGATCCTGACCGAAGGTTTGTGAAGATATCACTAAATTGTTATGTCTTTCACGTATCTTGTGACATGGCGGATCTTTTCACGAGACGAAGTGACGTCCATCTCAATATGTTTGGTCCGTTCATGAAATATCGGGTTAGATGCTATATGCATGACAACTTGGTTATCAAACCACAGCTTCGCTGATACTGAAGTTTCGATGCCCACTTTCGTCAATAACTAACGTAGCCACATGATCTCGCATATAGAGTGTGCCATGGTTATATACTTTGACTTCGCACTAGATCGTGAGACAATACTTTTCTTCTCACTCTTCCATTAGATCAGATTTTCGCCAAAAAGATACCAATATCACGATGTGGATCTGCTTTATCTTAACTAGATCGCACTTGATTGCGTAAAAACACTTTCGATTATGGTATGCCCATTCTTTTTATACAACATTCCACATTCAAGAGCTTCTTTCAAATAGCATTGGATATGCTCTACAACCTTGATGACCTTCTTGTGGGAGATGGCGTGTCTTATTTCCAAGCAACTGCTTGAATAAACGATATCAGAGATTATTCTTGTAAGATAATTCCAATTTCTAACCAATCATACGTATCTCTCGAGGATCGTGTGAGATAATTCTCCTTCCTTAGTGAGTTGTGCATTAGGGTACATTAAAGATTTTCTGAGGTTTGGTGCTTGATTTCCTTGTCTCAGATAACATATCAATTACATATTTCCGTTGAGATAACATAATTCCTGACTTACTTCTCATGACTTTAACACCCAAGAAATACTTCAACATTCCAAAAGCCTTTGCATGAAATTGACTATGAAGAAAGGATTTAAAAGAATATACCTTTGGAGTCACTCCTATTGATGGCAATATCATCCCACATGCTGTCTTAGTAGGAGAAAATGTGCTAGAACTAGAATTTTTATAGAGAGGCAAGTGAATTGAACTTATTCTTACGCATGCCAAATCACCTCGGCTAACTTATTTGAATTTCTTGAAGCCAAGCATGGAGATTTCTGTTTTGAAACCATACATAGATTTTCGAAGACGGCGCACCTTATGTTTAGGGTATAATGGAAGTCAAATTTGTGTTTTTCGGAAATTTAATAGTTAAGTGTGAAATAGGATATAATCGGAATTATTAAATAAGTCAAAAGGATAATGGTAATTTATTATTCAAATCACAGGGTTATTAATTAAGGTTATAGTATAGATTGATAGATTGTCAGTCAGATAAGGATGGACTAAAGAGCAAAGGGAAGAACTTGGAGCCAATTGCATGAAGTCGACAACTTGTCTTCTAGAAGGAAATTCTCCATTTTTGCTTAAGAAGTTTTGGCATCTGGTGGGGTTTGGAGAATAACCAATTTTCGGTTTGCTCTCTCTCTCTATTTTCTTGAGCTCTCCTTGTTCACGTAAAGAGGAGGAAAGGAAGGGAAGGAAGAAGAGAAGGAAAGGAAGAGAAGGAAAGCTAGGTTTGAAGCTTTCAAGACAATCCAGGTTAGGAAAAAAAATCCTAACTCTTCCTGTATTTGTGCTTTTGTTGGTTTGAGTTGGGTTTGAGGTTGGCTTTGATCTTGTTTTGGTTTGGGTTGGAATTGTCCGGTGATAAGGACCAAAAATGTGTAAAGAGACATGTAGGTATTTTAGGGGAAGTACTTTCCAAATTTCCCTAAAACTTGTATTTTTGTTTTGATCATAACTTGGCCTACGAACCTCCAATTTGGATGATTCTAGTTGGAGATGAAACTTAAGAGATATACATACAAATGTTTAGAAGAGACCAAGAGCGAAATCCAGCTTTAAATGTCCTGAAATTGTGTTGGACTGTAAAGTTACAACTTCAGAACAGACAGAAATTTCATCCGTCTGTTTGCAAACGACCATAACTCTCTCATCTAGGCTCCAAATGTGATGATCTCGGGCTCTAGGGAAAGCTAAGAGAGAGTAGAGTCTATCCATATCAAGCTTGGATTCTATGTGTAGCTAAAAATGTAAAATCGAGTCCTTGTCAATCTTGAAGACATGTACTGTTTGTGAGAACACATCTTTGTTTTGTTTCGGGTGCTTTGGTACACCCTTGATCTTCGGTCACATTGACGATCCTAGTAAGTGAATAAAGGATCCGTATTTGTATATAAGATATATGTTATTAATTACTAAATAGAATGTATGTGACATGAACATTTCAATATGCATGAGGAGAATATAGTCATAAGAATTGACTAAGAGTATAACATGAATGTTATTAAGACTAGTATAAAATGCTTTGAAACACATATAATTGTATGCCTACTTAAAACCGGATAGTGAATAAATAGGGACTAGCGCTATTCAGCACTTCTATTCCATGCTAATCACCGCACGAAGTTGATAATATCTCGATCGCAGGTCTATCTTTGAAAAGACACTTGCTCCTTTCAATTGATCGAAAAGATCTTCTATTCTCAGCAACGGATATTTATTTTTCATTGTTACTTTATTTATTTGTCGATAATTGATGCACATCCGGAGAGTGCCATCTTTCTTTTTAACAAACAAAACCGGCGCACCCCAGGGTGAAGCACTAGGTTGGAGGAATCCCTTGTCCAATAGCTCCTGTAGTTGAGTCTTCAACTTTTTTAGTTCAGTTGGAGCCATACGGTAAGGTGCCCTAGAAATAGGAGTTGTTCCATGTAAAACTTCAATAGCCAAATTCCATTTCCTTTCAAAGTGGTAAACCTTAATTCCGAGAAACACATCGTGAATTTCTTTATTATCGAAATATCTTCTCTAGATTTACTGCCCCTTTAGAGCTGCCACTGGCGCTAAAAAGGCTTCTGGGCAACCTTTCTAAGAAAATGTCGGGCTTGCATAGCGGAAATTGGCATTCGACACTTGGTCTCGCATCGGATACCATGTACACTACCTCGACAGGCCACATTTAAGCTCTACTGCTTCTTATCACACAACCATACCGGCGTTCGATAACCAATCCATCCCCAAATCGTAAATCAAACTCATGAAAAGGCAAAGCAATTAGATCAACTAAAACTCATCATGGATCATTAGGAGACAGCTTCCTTATACACTAATTGACTTAACACTATGCCCTGTGGACTGGCAACATGCATGAGTCAGATGCAAAGGCTCTACTGGCGGCAATTTATCACTCATCTGTCTGCATATATAAGAATGTGTAGCCTGATTTACTAAAGCATGTGCATTTCTGGGCACAGAGAGATGAAATTACCCGCTTATGTTCCCTAGTGCATCTTGATCTTCACGAGCCCTCATGTTATAGGCTCGGGCTAGGAATGGGAAGCAAAGAGTGGCGACGCATCAAGCTGGCAATACTTCATGCCGCCCGAACTACCCCCGCCCCTCCCGCCTTCTATCACGAGCTGGTGGAGGTACATCTGATCCTCCTCCGCTACTTCCTCGAGGATTTCTTAGGTTCTGCATCTCGCGACAACTTTACTGTAAGATGGCTCAGGCTTCCACATTGAAACACTTCTAGCGTCCGGGTCTCGCAAGTACTAGAATGATATTTTGTACAAAGTGGCATTCAAGTCTTCACCCGTCCAAGTGCCCTACCTAACTCCCCGTGTCATTGCATCCCCGCCTTCTACTCTAGTAGCGTAATTCATGTACCGACCAACTTGAGACTCAGCTTCTTTTACTCGATGAGGGAGCAATTCCTCTAGAGAATCTTTCTTCTTGGATTTCTTCCTAACTCATCACTTCGTATTTCCTCAATTTTCATAGTCAAGCTGCACTTAGCTTGATAGAAATTCACTACTTGCAATGATGTGGCCAAATGTGAGATACCTTTTATAGACTTTGTGCCATCCTCAAACCGTCTACACCAAGGCTCTGGGTGAAGAACCTGGTTCGGGTGCATACTTAGTCGAGGCGGTTAAACTCTTTCATATCACATTATCGATACTCCTGCTTCAGATTCGTGGAATTTCTTCCACTCTGGTATCTCTATAATCATCGCATACATTGGTCAAACTTCGACAACGGTTCCATGTAATCGTCAAAGCAGAGATTTCTTAGAACTAACTTCCACCAATCATGTCGACCTTTGCGTATGAAACTCATCACATCCGTCAGTGGGGATATTTTACTGCCCAAAGCTCATGCATTTCTCAAGTCAAAACTGCACTTACTCGACTCTTCCAGATCAGACCATGGAATTTTCTACTCCATGCTTTCACGAATCAATCGTAGCCTAAGGGTCAAAGAGCCATCTAAGACCTTGCCATATCCCGAGAAAGCTTGAACAACGTCACTGACACGATAGAACTCATGTTCACATCTAAATTTCAATAGACGATCGTAGGCATGGATCAAGGTCCAGGATTGATGTTTACTATTTCCTTCCACCGCTCGGATCGTCCATTCTAGTCAATATACAAATGGGCAAGGACATCCGTGATTAGACTAACACAATACTACAGGTACATTTTATCCTAATAGCTATCCGTAAACGCCTAAACCCCGGCCTTTAATACCACTTCAACTAGTGCCCCTTCCCAACCTATAGTGAGGGATGCGCACGCAGGTGAGACTCCACCCTCCGATTTTCCTGCATTATTTGAGCATCATTTCAAGCATAGAGTCATAAGTGATATAAACTTGTTTCCAAAATAGCCAAAAATTCATGAAAATTTACCACAAATCATAACCTTGTAAAACTACCACTATAGTGGTGTTTAAAATGTCCTGTTCATATATGCTTGAGTCTCTAACTACTTGTATTCATACAAGTTTCACTATAACAAAATATTACATTTACATTTCTATTATGAAAAAACAAATCAAGGACCTACATAAGGAGGACTTCTAATGTCAGGTCAGCCTTGACGTGAAAGTGTGATGTCCCCGGCGACCTCTTCGTAACTTGCACCGATGAAACATCCGTATAAGCTTCTAATCCCAAGGAAAAACAGACACAACATATATGACTACTTACAAAGTGATCCCTCAATCACAAGATAATAATGCAATGTACAAATATTTCTTACATATCAAGTAGTATTTATCTCTCTCGTAGGAGTACATAATGTAAATTTCATAATGTATGTACCTGTGAGGTACACTACAAGATAAAAAGAGGTATGCCTTTAGCATCCCCGAGCTATCATTTTTTGTGTTCATATTGTCTATTATTCGTATACATTTCATATAAATGTTCGTGATGCATAAAAACTAAAGAAAATTGGAATAACAAAGGGACATGGTATAATAGGTACCCGTAGGTCCATTACAATACAAAACAGGAAGTGGCCGTAAACGGTGTCCACTTAATGGCGCCAACATCAGATGCTGAATCAGATCGAATGTGACGCGCTTAATAGCACGGTAACTGACGAGAACAAAAGTGTCAATAGCACTAGTCTGTATTTATTCACTATCCGCCCTAAGTAAAGTAGCTACAATTATATGTGTTTTAGAGCATTTTATACTGGCCTTAATAACATTCATGTTATACTCTTAGTCAATTCTTATGACTATATTTTCTTCATGCATATTGAAATGTTCATGTCACATACGTTCTATTTAGTAATTAATAACGATACCCTTTAAAAGTACATATATACTGATCCTTTATTCACTTACTAGATAGTCAATTTTACCCACCTTTATGCCTATCACCCTTAAGATTTAGTGGATCAAGATCGTGCATCGTGAAGAAATTCGCAAAACAAAATAGACATGCGCCACAAATAGGGTCTGGTGCCCTAAGATCGTGATATGGACGCGATTCTGTATATTTTTATCTATACATAGAATCTATGCTTGAAATGGTCTGGGCCAATGCTAGAAATCAAAGCTAATGTGTCTCACTTATGTGGTGTCTCTCACCCGCCTTAGTCGTGTGGAAGCGGTACTACAAATGTATCAATAATCAACTCCCTTAAGTTTCACCATAACTCCATAAAGAATAAAGACGGGTCTTAAACTAGCACACCCATTAGATTAAACTTTCACTCGCAAATACCCACTCCATAACCAATAACCTTCCTTCCAAAGAGGTGCGCACTAAGTCCCACACACGCACACCCAAAGCCTACATTTCTTCCTTCCATCATAAAGATCTATGCCAATCTGGCGTAGATAAAGTTCTCATGGATAAAGAGCATAAGAGAGAGGAATCCAAGGATGCAAATAAAGGAACAAGAGGAAGACAAATAAATGTTTATGGGTGAAATAAACAAGATATCAAGTGAGTACACTGACAAGCATTTTTACGAGAGCAATTGGAAGATCATCATTCTAGACGGATCTAATGGCGGGCTAATTGGTGTTTGACTCGACCCGAAGGGGGTTTTGGCTTTGAGAGGCATAAGGAGTAATGGAGTACCTTGATAGAAACTAAAGAGTCGAGCAGCGAAGATAGGAGAGGAGCCGTGGGCAAATCTATAATCAACAAATCATCCTCCCCGACCAGAGTCAAAGAGACGGCTGTGGAAAACGCAGAGTCCCACGAATGCAACATCAAGAAAAACAAAGCACGCCGGCTGACAATAACACCTATACCCTTTATGAACACGAGAATATCCCACAAAGATACACTTTAAGGACTTCGGATCAAGTTTAGAGACTTGAGGACGGACATCTCAATCAAAGCACGTGTCTCCATCCTTCTCAGACTTCTTATTCAAAACCTTGGTAGAAGGAGAATATCTTTCTGAGTGAAGAGGAGGTTTTGTAGATTGAGCCCTAAAGTCCTCCAAGCAGAAGGGCCCCATAAGGCCTGGCCCAGCTAATTGGGTTTAAGATAAAGGACCCTGTGCGCTGATCTTAGCTAGGTCTTCAGAATCCAAAGGGCGGCCCAAGATGGAAGGCTTAAATTTAAACTTAACACCTTTTGGATGGTTCGGTCCAGGATCCGACTTCCTTAACCTGCCCGACGAAACCTATCCATTACTCGGATCCACCACCCGCTCCGACACGAACCTTGAAGCCATCTTATCATTATTGGCGAATGGGACTCTAGCTGTCTTCTTTGAAGACTGAGAGAGACTTCTCCCAAAGAGCTTCATGCTCCCCAGTGCGCGTGCATTCGACACGTCTTCTCCCTTCGAACATTCTTCTTCCTCTAGCATCCCCTCTGATAAAACAGACATGGCTTTAGGTTGGATTTCCCACCACAATTGAATTCATACAAGAAGAGAGTTAAGCGATACCGCGCGACTGGGTGACTTCTTCATTGCATCACCCCTTTCGATTTTGGCCCATCAGACGAGAGGAAGGCTGGTCTCATCCATAGTAAAGTTCCAAATCCATCCCTAACTTTTCAGGTTTTCAGAGTCCACAAATGCACCGATGTCGACTAACTTACTCCAAGCCTTTCTCAACATTATTACGACTATTGCATCCATCCTCCTGACCCCATTTCTTAAGAGAAATGGAAAATCCCCCAACCTTTCTAGTATCGCCCCTTAGGACTCTTTTTGCTTCTTTGGGACTTTCGAACTCAAAAAACCATAACCCTCTTCCCATCTCTACCACGTTGAATGATCTAGAAACCTCCCACGAAAACCACGCCCTTCTCTTTAGGGTTTTCAAATCTAGTGTTGGGGAATTGCCCCCTCACCACCACCCCACCAAACAACAGTTTAGTTGCCCTAATTTGTCCATAACCTCACCTTCCTTCGCTTCGATCTTAGCAAAATCACCCGCCTTTTGTAATCTCGATCTAAACACATGTGCAAATGATTTAGAAGCCAAGTGATTAGTGGTCAGGGAAGTCTTCTCTTTGGATTGAACCATCGACGCCTTTACAAGCCTTTCCTTCCTCACAGCATCTTCTTTAGGGGTCACAATAAGGGAGCGAAGTTTCTCAGCAAGAAATCTCCATCCTCTCGTTAATCCCTTGCCTTCCAAGAAGATATGTAGAATCTCTTAGATTATGAGTCCCTCACTAAGCAGTGGATGAAAGATCCCGCCTTATTCGATCAGAGCTCTAGCTTTTAGTGTTTTCCTTCTTCTCCCCAAAGCGTGGTCCACCTTGGCTCACATGCACCTTTTCCACGGTCTTCCACCCCCGCAAGGAGACACTGAAGGCTCTGATCTTCAAACTTAATCCACGAAGTTATCCCTTTGCATCTCTCCCAAATGCAACCCCTTAATTTCTTGCCCTTCTCCTCTATCTCGATCTCGAAAGACTTAGCCTCAATTGCAAACCAGGTTTGGCCTCTTCTCATAGAGAGAGAGAGAGAGAGAGACTCACCCTTTCAATCCTAACAATATATATACCTTAAAATTCAAAATCTAACTTTCGTTATTATTCCTCCACTTTCTTAGCAATCGAACAAAGGCTAAAAATCCTTTTGGTGGCGAAGAAAAATCTTTACATCATCATCGAGGGCCCTAAGAAACCAAATCACTAATTCCACCTAGCTTAATGCAATTAGCTCACTAAATTCAGTTGGTTTTTCATTTTTCGGAAATTAGAATAACACAGAACACTTGATTCAAAATATCATTTTCGTTTCTTCTCCTCTATTTTTCTCAGTATCCAAACAGATACAGAGAGATTAACACTCACTTTGCAGATACAATTGTCCCAAATGAAACACTGAACTCCTTTAGTAATAGACCCTCCACCGCAAGCTCTACATTTAGCACAAAGGGATAACACATCCATCACATCCCACCAATACACAGATGAAGAAGGAGAAAAAGAAACCAAACTGCTAGAAACTTAAACACTGGGCCTCATAGGGATGTGTCGATACTGCAAAGGAGACGAGGCTGATGGTCTCCAAGTGGTGAGAAAGGCAGAAAGCAAGTGGAGAAACAGAGGTGCTATGGGATTGATGCATTGCTCTGCCATATATATTTAGAAAATTTTCCCTTATATTTTGTTACAATGGTTAAGGGTGGAGGGCTTCAAGGATTTGGTGGGAGAGCTATAATGTTCAAGGGTCTTTCATTCACCTTCTAACACTTAGAGCACTAAAACTTGGAAACTGTGGAGGTGCTCGGGAAATGCCAATTCAAGAAATAGAGACTCGTTGAGCAGCCATCGGAATCCAAGGATAAGGAGCACGATCTACAATGGAGGAAATGGAGACTCGAAGAAGTATGGTGGATGATTTTAAAAACAAGTTGATAAATTTAAAAAAAGTGGAAAATTTGTGGTTGTAAGGATAAAAATACAAAGATTTTTTCATAAAACAAAAATGCTTGTGGTAGTTGAAGGAACCATATGAATGCTTAAAAGAAATGGGATGTTGGTCGAGGACTGCATCAGGTCCGGGTGTCCAGCCGGCGCTTTCTAAAGAACTACGACATAGGAGGGTGATGGAGGCCAAATATTGACGGGTTGGCTTTTGATTCATTACAATCATTTATTGTAGACGGCCAGAGCCTTTTAAAGAGGAGGTCTTCGAACCCTTTACTGTTTGAATGTGGAGACAAGACTGGTTCAGATGGCTTTTATTAGTTTTGTCGACTTATTAAGATGAGGTCTTTGTTTTTGTTTTTTTCTTTTTTGGTGAATTTGGGCTTTTTTGAGAGAAACCTAGATGCAAATTTTTAGGTTTTGGTTCCTAGGAGGGCAAAAATCTTTAATGCGTACATGTTGGCTATAATAGGAGAATTATTCGGTGATCTCTGCAAAGGTTCTTGCAAAAATCTAAAAAGGAGGTTTCAGTGATGCCATGCATTGAGGGGAGATGTGACTCATGCTATATTGATTGCAAAAATGAAGCTAAAGGAATCTGAATGACACTGACATCTTGAATGCAACTATGCAAGTTAGATAAAGTAGAAGATCTCAAGGATTTCATGTAATAGCGACAGGAGGGTTATACAAGATCTTGGCAAAATTTCTTTCAAATAGGTAAGAAAATGGTGTTTCGCATGCTTTGCAGCTACAGACAAACTCTTGCATGCTATATCGAGAAGGAAACATCATAAGCATATCTCATGGATATTCCATGGAATATCCATGGCTCTCGCTTCCTAGACCTTCCCTTTCCGATGGAGGCAAGTGCAACCACTTTAAAAGCCCAATTGCTAAGAGCAATCCCAAAGCCCAAACCTTAATTTGGCACTCCTTCGGGACAGGCATGCTAGCTGGATCCCTATAAGGGCCGTGATAATCTGGTCATAAGTTATTAATACCTGCAATGGCTATCATTTTCCAATAGCCGTCATTTCATGGTCCCATGATATTCATTCTTCCATTAGTCTGCCAGTTCCCTAGTAGTCAATCGTGCGCACATGCCACCCACAAGCATCGTTTCATCAAAGTCATGGGCCTCTCGCTTCATCCTTTACTCATGGTAGAGTCCAAAAGTCGTGGAGTCCATAGAAACACCTATATATATAGCTGTAAATATGCCTCGGGTGAAATAAATAAAACCATCGAGATCGCAAATATGAGTGTCTTTATGTGATACAAAGATCCCTGCTGGTGAAGCCCAGTGGCTCTGAGCCGATTCCCTAGAGTTATTCTCAACTTTCAGTGCGATACAAAAGAGCCCTCAAAAGTGAGCCTTAAGGCTCTCAGAGGATTCCTTGAGTTATTCAATCATAATTGCTCTTCAAGCATTTTCTTGCGTCAGATCACCTGCAATTTATAAGGTTGCTACTATGTGGGTACGATCGGGAAGGGAGTTTTTAGAGGAGGTTAATCGACAGCTACATATGAAATTGGATTCTGATGATGGAATGGTTTTGACAGCCACATCTGCATTTAGTAATGTCGAGGCACAAAGATCTCTAAACTCCGGCAAAGATGAGCTGTCACATGTGGAGGTGGAACATCTCGTGAATAAATCAAGAAAATCTAAGGGAGCAAGAGGCACCCCAACACTACAAATACCCTATGTTTGAATGGGTTAGAGGGCGTAAGCTTGAGGAGCAAAGATGAAGCTTGTGATAAGGATCGAGTATATCACAAAGAAAGTAAGAATGGAGGTTCCTGATTTTGAAGGAAAAGAACATGCTACCCAATTTGTGGATCGCTGGTCGCACCGAAGAATACGGATTGGTATGACATGGCTGATGATCTAAATGTGAGGTCACAAAATGAAACCCGCGGGCTTAGCAAAATCGTGATAAAAAAGTCAAGGAGGCATTAGGAGGATGGGGCTGCCATCGATCAGCATATGGGAAGAGATGAAGGCCAAGCTTTGGGAGAAATACATGCCTACAAATTGCTATGATAAGCTATGTGACCAACTTATTGATTTGAGGTAGAACAATATGTTTGTTGCTGAGTATATGCAAAAGTTTGATGAGCTGAAAACAAGGAGTCAGATACTAGAAGACTCGAGACAAACACTTGCAAGGTTCAAAGCTGAATTGAGACCTGAAATCAAGTGGGAGTTGCTAAGTTAGCCACTATATAGCTTGGAACATGTCTTTTAGGATTGGACATGGAGGAGTATGTGGGATATTCATCCAACAGAAAGAAAGGAGTTGTACCCTTAGAATATGCCCATAAGAGACACCATCACATAAGTCGTGATATGAAGTTTGGATTGAATCATCTATCCAATCCATATATGGGGTTCAAATCATCTTCTTCTCACGTGGTTGATCCTAAGGGTAAGGTAAGGGTACCAAATGTTTCAAGTGTCAACAACCAGGCCACATGGTACAATCGCTCCAAGGAAGAATCCACATCCGCCAGAATCCGCAGGAGGAAACCAGAAACTACCAAAGCAGGAGGAAAATGGAAACTCATTCGACTATGGAGCTTATGATCCTGCCGAACACGGATGATGAAGAACTGGATGGGTCAACTAGCCTCCGTGGTGTCGTATTCTCACAGCCCCAAAGTTGAAGAAGATCAGCCAACTCTCTACTTTTCAAATGTTGGCTGACGTGGGAATAAGCTCAAAAACTCATTATTGATAGTGGAGCTGCATGAATGTTGTTCAAATTTCCACAATCGAGCGCCTTAAGCTTCTAGTCGAGCCACATCCACAACCATGCAGCATATAGATAACAATACATGTCCATTCCAAATTTAATCACTACCGTCATATTCATTTCTGGGTGGTGTTTATAGTGATTCCGCTTTAAAAGCATGTGATTCCCATGAAAGTAGCACATAATATCTTAGCATCCGTGGCTCTATGGGATCGTAGCTTGTATCATTGCGAGAGAACACTCACACCTTATGTTTCAGAACCTAAAGGAGGTGTCAAACCAGCCCATCATTGCTGAAATGGGAAATATCGCCCTGCAGGCCAACAAAAAGTCCTGAAACCAAGAAGAATTCGTTTCATATTCTTACCAAGAAGAGGTTCCAGCAATTGAATCAAGACCTTTATGAGAGATTTCATGCCTTTAACTCGCCAAGGTCGAGTTTTCCTAAGCGAGGGGGAGTTGATGGAGGCAAGTGGGAGCCACCTTTAAAAGTCTATCACAACGTAAAGCCCAAACCTTAATTTAGCACTCTTTGGATGATAAGGGCTTCACATCTTATATAAGTGGGGCCGAATACAATTGGTTAAGTATTTTAGTATTGTTTCCAATGGCTATTGCCTACTGGGGCCAAGCGCCTTCGTGTCCTTAAGGATATTTTTAGTTTTCCAAAGAGTTCTTACTAATCTTTGGTGAGTTAGTCAAATATATTTCAGTTTGTCAAAGCTTGTTAGCCTGTGTTTTCACTAAGTGTTTCATAGCTTCTAGTTACATCATTTACCAAATTATAGTTCCAAAAGTTGTGAGTCCCTAGAAATACCTATATATATATATTTTTTGATAGGCAAAAAGCAAGCTTCAATAATTAATAAGCCAAAAAGTGAAACTCGAAGTCTACAGGTAGTAAACAAGGGAAAGACGCAGGCCTAAACAAAAAATAGGGTTTCTAGAAATGAATGAAGTTGTATATATATATAGTTGTATTCAGTTTTGGTGAATTAATAAATGAATGAAGAATTTCTAGCAAATATGAGTGTCTTTATGTGATGCAAAGATCCCTGCGGTGCAGCTCAGGTTTCTGTGTCAGACCTCATCGTTATTTCAATCTTTAAAACATACAAAGAAACTCTCGTGTGTGAAGTCTAGTGGATCTAGAGCATCTCTGAGTTATTCAAATTACATTTTGTTCTTCTAAAGCATTCGTCGTTTGCATCATTCTCTTAATTTATGTTTTTCGTTTTGTATTTTATCTTCCTTCATTTTGAGTTGTATTCATTCATGTATAAAATACAGTCAGAATATTGTTTATTAATTCAATAAGAAGTAGAACTCTTTTCTTTCATCTCTCTACATGGTATCGAGTCAAGTTTAGTGATATATCTCATCACTTTAATATAGCTTGTAACCTATTAGGAAACTTATCTTAGAGTCGAATCTATTATGTGTTAGATCGAATTTTCAGATATATATATATTCACAATGGATCAATAAAATTCACAAGGAATTCTTTTCTCAAATTCCTCTGTCTTGTTTTCTACATGGTATCAGAGCCTTAGTGTTAGAATTTGCCCTAAAAAAAAAGCAAGCTTTTGGAGAAATTTGAAAAAAAGATCACCTCCAGCAAGCATCTTTGGCAACTTCTTTTTTTCTGGTGACCACACCACAAGGATTGTCGGCCCCTGATTTGTCCTTCGGAGGAAGAATCTCCAGCATTCGGTTATCCACGTGCTGTCTCTTTGTCATTGCGCTGTTCCGGCGCGTGAAATTGTTTTCGGCGACGCGCCTCCTTCAGCATTGCCGGCCACCGATGGTCCTCCCCAGCCACCTGCCTCCCTTGTCCAATGCTTGCAACAGTGATTTTCAAAGCATTATGTGTCCGATAACCCTGTTTTTCTAGGGTTTCATGCTTTTCTCCTTGATTTCTTCAAGATCCAAAGGTGTTTTGTAGATTGTAGGACCAAGTTCTATTCCAATGCAGTGATTTTGTGAAAAGGTGGTCCTTTTCCTTGCAAGATCCTACTTTTTTTTGGTGTTTTTCGGATTTTTGGAGGTTGGTTTGAGTTAGATTTGCTTCTATGACTTACAAGAAACCCTCGGGAGGCGTTATGTGTCATTATTGCTTCAGGTCATGTACGCTAGAATTGTAGGAAACTATAGAATAAAAATTGAAGATTTCAGTTTGTTCATTATCATAAATTACTTAAGTTTGCATCTACTTCTATCTCTACACTCATCGAGTCAGGTAAAACCAACACATGTCTTATTTCCTCTTCCTCTAAATGGGTCATTGACTCTGAAGCCACAAACCACATGACATGTAATTCCAGTTTATTTACTACTTTTTGTACCATTAATCTTCTACTCCACCGCTACCCTCAGACGGGTCAACATCTCGTGGTCCTCGGGTCGTGACAATCCATCCTACTCCTTTAATCACTGACCTATGTTTCGAAAGCTTCCACGCACTTCCTTTGTGACTTAATTTCCGTGAGTAAACTCACTCGTATACTTAATTACAATATCTTATTTTTTCTTGATTATTGTTTGATTCAAGATCTTTCAACTAAGCCGGCAGAAGCATTTGAGTCTGGGGGGTCTCATCTTCAAAACAGAGGTGCTACCACTGCTGCTTGTTCCGGAGCTGTTACCCCATTCGAATTATATCACGCTTAGTCATCCTTCTCTTTGTCAAGAAGCTCTATATTCTCGCTTTATAGCCTATCCGTTGAACTGAGTCGGGTCAATATGCTATAAGCCTATAGTGCATTTGAGTTCTAGAGCTCACAACGAGCCTGCCTCGAGTTAGTTCATTTTAATGTTCGGGGTCCCCGCCCACTTTGTTTCTAATCGCAGTTTCGCCCCTAATTTTGCTCAGTGGGAGATGACAATGATGACATCAATTCGACGGAGTCCCATCCTCATCCTAACTTTACTAATGTTCCATGGCGAACTCGCTTGTACGAGTTGAAAACACCTGGCATTTTGAGTATCCTCATGTTGAATGACTTTATCTAATGAAAGTCGCTCCAGTTTTTTTCTCTCATTTTAGTTCCTTCTGTGGTTGAAATTCAAAATAAAATTTCATGTCTCTCGTTAAACATTGAGTAGTCGATAACGCCATTATCATTTTTCTAACCTTTCGTGCCCTTCAATGCTACAACATGAGCATTCTCCATCAAACATCATGTGCTGATACAATCTCTCCTCGCATCGGGGTAGGCTCGAGAAAAGAATAGACATCTTCTCGAGACTCCGCCCCGTGCCTTTATTCCAAATGAATGTCCCTAAACATTTTGGCCAACATACCTACAACTCCGTTTTGATTTAAAAGAATGCCCTTACCTGGGCTCTTTAATCACTACTCCCACACCGCCTTTCCAAATTCATCCGTTCCCTATCGATCTCAAGGCATTTCATGCACATGCTTTATCTGATGTCCTGTGGCCCTCAAATTTCTAAACTCGATCCAAGCCCCAAAAGGTATCTGCGGATATTCTGTTCAAAAGGGTATAGTGTTTTTTTCCCCATTTCCTTCGATGTTATTTTGTGCCCATCGATGTCAGATTTCGGTACTACCCTGCTTTCCTTTTATCTACTCAAGTATGAGTCCGTGATAATGATGATTTATCGGGTTTATTATGTTTTCATCGGTTCCTTACCCACCCTGTATTCCGTTAAACCTCCATTCGGCATACTCGACGCCTAAAACCCCCTACCCTAGTTCAACACTAGCTACTTCAACATTAGATCCAATCACCAACGATTATCTTCCTATTACTCTTCGTAAAGGTAAATGTCAGTGTGTTCACCCAATTTCCTCATTTTGTTCTTATAATCATTTGTCATCATATTCATGCTCTTTTATTGCATCCCTAGATTCTATCTCTCTTTAACACGCCAGCTTTATCTCACCCCACATGGTGAAGGTTACGGTGAAGAAATGCGTACTTTAGATGACAATGGTACTTGAACTTGTATAGTTACTTGCCGGGAAGAGTTTACTGGATGCCTCCGAGTTTTGCAAGCAGTTAATCCCGATGGTTCAAATAAGCCACTGAAAGACGATTGGTGGCTATGGGTATGCTGAAATCTACATGGTGTGGACTATTCTACACTTTTCCTTTGCTGCTAGGGATGACATCCAACAATGTGGGATTTTATTCGCTGCCACTTCTATAATTGAGATCTCTACCAGCTTCTTGATATTAAGAATGCATATCTTCATGAAGTAATTCCTTCGTGATCGTGTTTATGGAGCAATCGCGTGGTTTGTTGTTCAAGGAGATAAAGAAGGTTTCTTGTTTCGCCTTCTAAGTCTTTGTATGGCTTTAAAATAGTCCTCGTGTGTGGTTTGGTGATAAATTTAGCTATAAATGAGGAATTTGGCACATAAATGAGTAAATCTAAGATCGCCTTCTACAAGTGACCTACTTCCAGATTACATACAGAGCAGATTGTGAATGATATTTGAGACATCGGGAGTGATTCTAAAGATATCTCATCTCTTAAGTCCTTTCTTCATGGGCCTAATTCCATACAGCGACTCCAGTGATACAAGATACTTCTCGAAAGATTTAAGTTATGTGGAAGCAAAGGTAGAATCTTCTTATCTAAAAAAATATGTGTCTGACCATCATTCAAGACTAGAAGTTGGTGGTAAAACCATGCAATACCCATGGTCTGTGCGCATAATCTTACTATAGAAGGCGCAAAACATCTGACGAGATCAAGTGAGAGATATAGAAAACTAGTTAGGAAGGTTCATCTTACAAAGAATACACCTTTGGATATTGCATAATTACAGCGCCAGGTGTTCAAGATAATGCCTTATCCACACTGATCATTGGGCAAATCAGAGAACAGATTCTATGTTACTTGAAAGGAGCCTCAGGATGTGGTGTTTGGCGCAAGAATCATGGTGATAATAGACTTGGAGTGCATGATTTATCAAGGTGATCTAAGGAGGATGAGGTCCACTGGGTACATGTTGTCGAGGGAATCTAATTTAATGGAAGAGTAAGAAACAAAGTGTTGTCTCTCGATCTAATGCAAAGTTTGAATATAGAGCGATGATAGAGTCCGTATGTGAGATTATGTGGCTTCATCAACTCTTGATGGAAGTCGACATTAAGACACCAGTCCCAGCAAAACTCTGGTGTGACAGCTAGGTTACCCTTCATATTGCTTCTAATTTGGTATTCCATGAACGAACTAAGTATATTGAGATAGATTGTCATTTCATTTGTGAAAAAATATAACTCCACTTGATTTCTGCTGGTGATATGAAGATCGAAACAATCAAGTGATATCTTCACAAAGATCTAAACGGGACTGTAGTTAGTTATCTATGTAGCAAGTCACATGATTAATAATTCATGCTCCAACTCTAAGGGGGAGGTTGTAGCATATATCTACTTTAGATGTAGAGTTGTAACCTACTAGGAAACTTGTTTTATAGAGTTGGAATCTATTAGGAAGGTTAGATTGGCTTTTGTATATATATATATATATATATGTATATTCACAATGGATCAATAAAATTCACAAGGAATTCTTTTCTCCAATTCCTCTGTCTTGTTTTCTACACCATTGAAGGTTTGTTAGGGTTTGGCCGTGTAGTTAATTCCGGCAACCCATTTGACAACCGTGTCTCATTCTGGTCTCATCAAACTCATTAGGGTTTAGTTGTGTAGTAAATTCCGGCAATCCATTTGACGACCGTGTCTCATTCCGGTCTCATCAAACTCATTAGAAATTATGTCGTGTAGTCATTTTCGACGACTCATCTAGTGGTTGTGTCTCACTCTGGTCACATCAACCCCATCACAGTAACACCAATGAAGTTCTTGATACAACGCTGACTCACGCCAAAGATCCGACAACTTTTCCGACAACTCAATCTACCATCGATTACGCGATTAAGATACCCGTGAATGTAAGCTCCTACAAGTATATGACCTTATATGCTATAAATTTGAGTATTGTTGAATATCATGTTATATTCTATGGAATTTCCTTTCATAGCCCTTTCCTTCTCTTAATGTATTTTCTTCCTTTTGTATTTTATCTTCCTTCATTTTGAGTTGTATTCATTCATGTATAAATACATAGGCCTTCATTCAATAAGAAAAGTAGAACCTTTTCTTCTAGCTCTTCACAGATAGCAAATGAAGCTGTTGACTCTAGAATTAATGACAACTTGAATGATTGCAAGTTAGATTCTGAAAAAGCCTATGACCATGTTAATTGTAGTTTTATCTTGGCAATTACGGAGAAAATGGGTTTTGGTTAAAGTGGATAAATGGATCATATGGTACATTGCTACAGCCCGTTTTTCAGCATTTGGTAAATGGTTCCCCATCAGGTTTTTTTCTAGAGTTCTAGAGGACTGAGACATGGACATCCTTTGTCTCCTTATTTTTTCATTCTAGTGATGGAGATTCTATTCCGTCTACTTTCTAAGGCAAGGGAAGGAGATTCTATCAATGGCTTTCAAGTCAAAGGAAGGTATGAAGTGGGAATGGAGGTATCCCACTTGTTTTTTGCATATGATACTCTCATTCTTTGTGATGCTAGTAAAGATAATGTTGAACTTCTATGTTGAATTTTCATGTGGTTTGAGGCATGTTCTTGGGTTAAGATTAATTTGGGCAAAAGTGAATTAATCTTAGTTGAGGATGTCCTTAATCATGAGGAACTTGTGTGATTTTGGGATGCAAGGTGGGCACTCTTCCAACAAACTACATAGGTCTCCCCTTAGATGTGCCTTGTAAGTCTTAAAGAGTTTGGGAAGGGCTGGAAGAGAGATTTCAGAAAAGACTTACAAAGGCAGAAGACAGACTTTGATTAAGAGCACATTGTCTAGCTTATTGATCTATTTTGTGTTACTCTTTATCATCCCAAGGAAGGTAGTTGCTAGATTGGAAAAACTTCAAAGGTTTCTCTTTAACATTCACTCTCGTTAGTGAACTTCCATATCATTGCCCAACAGTGACCATAATGACCAACGAGAAGCGAGCTGCAAACAACCAGGTGACCGATTGACTTGTAAGTAAAACGTAGTCTACCGACCTAACTGAATGAAGTTCCTTTTTGGGAAATCCACTTTCCCACAAATTGCTGAAGCTTTCAAAGCCTATCCTAAGCTACTGGTGGATGAAAAATGGGTAAGTGTTTCTATCTTCCCACAAACAGAAGGGACTGTTTATGTCAGCTTGTAGGGATCATGCTTTCACTTCATTTTGCTTTGCACCAACAATTGCTACTCCTTGCCATATATTCGGATATTATTCATTGGATATTCTTTTCAGTTATTCTATTGGAATTTTTGCAATGAATATTGAGACTTTGTTCTATACTCAAGTGTAACAGTAGTTAACTTCCATCCCGATCTTGACCATTTGTTCTACCCTCCACCCAATTTTTTATCTTGCTCTAAATGCACTTGGAAAATGTGCTGCTTATGGGAAACCATTGATGAACTTTCTTTGGAGTTGCCCTTTGCTACTGTTCTATTCTGAACGTTGTATTTTCCAGTCAGGTAAAAAATTACATCACTAAGCCCCTAAGAACGTACTGAGTGTAACCCAGGTACAGGAGGAGGATTTAAGAAGTGCCAAAAATGCCTTGAAGAAGAAAGTAGAGAGTAGACAACAACCAAAGAAAAAAAAGAACCTGCTTACTATATTTTAACTCCTACCCAATCATCAATAAACTTTAGAAAAAACCAAAAAGAAAAAAAAAAGGCTACATCAAGTGCCTCTTAAACAATGAAACATTTGAGGAAGAAAATTTCAGAGGCATCACTGTGAAATTCTACTCTTTTCCAAGTGTTCCAAAGCAAGTACTAAGTGGCCATCCTACATTTTTCCAAACGCTATGTTCCCTACTGCACCAGTCCAACAACAAATCCTTCAACAATCAAGAGAGCACCCAGGTCATACCTAAACTAAGAGAAGAAAAGATAATGCAGCATTCTGGCCTTTCTTTGTTTCTGTTACATTTCTTGGTTTTGCTTAGTCCAACTATGATTCTGTGGTATATTTGAAGTTTAATCTTCTTGTCTTGTATAATCTGCCAAAGGTAGATACTCACATTTCATACTTTTGATATTCTCCTGTGATTGGTGTGTATGAAAATTGGAGCCCAAGCTGGGACATTGTAGGGATACCATCGAGTTAAGTTACTGTGGTGTACCTAATTAATGACTATTTGAATTTTATATGGGGCATTTCAGGGGTCAGATGATAACCATTCACATTTCCAATTAGTCTTTTCCATGCTTGGAGGCCTGCCTGAGGGTGGTTTGTTCTGTAACTGTGACTGAACTACTAAAAGCTTTCATCTTATGGTTGCCATAATGGGGCTTGCTTCTTGTCAATAAAATTCACACGAGACTTACCTGTCTAGCCTTGTCCAGGAAGTTTGATTCTAGTTGTGCCAGTTGGGCAAGCCTAATTACCATCTTTGGGACAGAGGAACCCATTTAGTGGAAGCACCAATTTCATATTTGTTGCCCATTTTAAAATGAAGTTTGTTGCCTGCGATGCAATCTGTTTTTGTTCTATCCATTGTCTGAAGTTCTGCTTGTTAGATTCCATAATGAATAGATTGGTCTGCCTTTGTAGTGATCCCTCCTTGGACGTTGTTTGGGATGTTTGTGTCAATTAAACTTTTTCTAAAACGTGGGGACAGAATGTAACAGATTTAAATAACAGAAGCATGCGAAAGATGTCTGGGTTGCTGCCTTTTTGTTGTGATTGCCAATTTTGAGATGAATGCCAATCTTAGTGGAACTGTATCAATCTAGAACTTCTATAAATGGACAATGAGAATTTCAAACATAAGAAGGGTTTTAAGTGTTTGAGAACCATGACTTCCAAATGGTTTAAAATATCAAGCTTCATCACGTTGAGAAAAATTCATGCATATTTGTACTTTTTATTTTGATAAGATGGAATTTGTAGGTATTGATTGGTAGAGCTAAATGATTCCATCTTCAGATGGTGTGTAGAGATGCGATCAAAAATATTTATAACCTTTTAGCACCAACCAAGGTAACCGAAGTTACTGTAGGTATAGTGGCTTTAGGGTCGTCCACGGATGAGTTTTCTTTCGACAATGTGACTTCGTTGATTCTAGCCTAGGCAAAACCTAATTCTAAAGAAAAGCTTGGGAGAAATTGTGTTCGAAAGAGGGAATCGAATGAAAGAATTAACTTCACTATCTAAGACAAGCCAAGACACATCAATGGAGATCTAAGGGATATCTAAGGTTCCTGATTGAGTGAATGGAGATTCGACCAATATTTGATCACCAAAACCCAACAAGGTGGTCCTCTTACTAGATTAGAATTAAGCGCAAGTTCTAGGGTTATAGTTGATTGGATGACTATGAAGAGATATTAGGATCTCACCTAGGCTCTTTTGGACTCCCGAAAAGGAACAACCCTTTGTGCATGCCGGATGAAGGATAAGTTCAACAACTATCCAACATACCTACCGAGCTTGCTAGGTTTCAAGGGAACTAAGTGGCCTAAAGAGAGAAACTCCTTCTAGGATTCGCTTGGGGGATCCTAATGACATCGATAGATGCCCTAGCATGGTGTCCCCAAACTTATTACATGCAACCTAATGGTGTTCACATAGAAATCGAACCATACCTTGAGATTATGCACATATAAGCCTTGATTGCCATGGTGGGTGGCTTAAATTCACCAATTCCGGAGAGGGGATTTACTCACTCATGATAGAGTTAGCAGCATCCATAATGTGTGAAGAAATCCAGAACATAGAAGAACGAATGAAAGAAACAAAGTAAAACAAAACTTTTTATTGAAAGATTGCCAAGAGAGTTTGATTGTCCCAAAAACAATGCATAATTTGTTTGATTAGCCTAAGCCCTATTTAAGGGAATAAAAATACATCTTGGGGGCACTTTGGACAAGTTACAATGATCCCATACCCTTTACATACCAAAAATGGGTTAAACTCGGGATAGCATCCAAAAATTAACAAATCGAGATGAAGCATTGCGATTTCGCTCTTGCCTAAGGAAGTAGAGCGAAATTTTGCACAGCTCCCCAATGTAGTGCGAATTCGTCCAAGGAGGTGTTTCCGCACTGCTTAGCTAGGCAGTGCGAAATTTGATAGATTTGCTCTAAGCCTCCTCTTCGTCCAATCATGCTTCCAAGTTCCCAACTCGTCCGAATTTGCTTACTGGAGTTTCCAAGCTTGGACTAAAGATTTCAAAATGACCTCAATGCTTTCCAAGAGCTGAAAAAGTACCTATAAAAGTCTATAAAACCCACCAGAACTCTAGCAAAACATTAGTAACAAGGTTAGAGAATTAACAATTCACATAATTGGTTAAGTATGATAATTTGCCACAAAAAGGGTTTTAATATTAAATAATTAGGTATGTAAAAAATGCCCTTTTTGAGTGGTTATCACTGAACATAAGTTTTTGTTCAATTCTGAATTTGGAAAGGTTTTGTCTTGGCAGTGCAAGATATCTATGAAGAACTATTTTGTCTTGGAGGTCCAATATATCCATAGGAAAAGAAAAGAGTCCACTAGAGTATATAGGTGTTTATGACAGGCATAAAAGAGCAAAGTCACATAAGAAAGAACAGAAAAAACAACTCATTCTCTCAATGAGTTCCTAACCAATCAATAAAATTAATCGAAGGTATCGAACCTTCTTTAATGTACATCTCAACCGCACTAAGAGATTACTTAAGAGCAAGCATTTTTCAACTTTTGATTTGAATATTCATTATTTTCTAATGCACATTGGCTTATTTTCTTCCATAGGGAGCGACTTTCCAAACCTTCCTCCCTTTTTCTATACAAAGGATCTAAGCCAGCTATATAGAGATTCTTTGATTGTGGAAAGAAGCACCCAGACTCTGCCAAATAAGGAGAATGGCAACTGCTGTAGAAGGCTTGATTGACATAGTGGAGAATGTGATCAATTGAATCTCTTCAATTTTTCAGAGAAAATATCTATCCTCCAGTCACCATCCTCTTCTTTGTAGTTGATCCATCATCAATATTTTTCCTTAGCTGGCTTCCCAAGTAAAAAAGCTTGTTTTAGTCAGGACCCATGAATTCTACATAATGCTTGAAGAGAATGAATTGACCTTTCCAACTCCAAGAAAGAATAGAGGGATTTGATAGGAAAAGACTCCATTCTACAACCTTTTCAAGCTTGTTTTAGTTAGGACCCTGTGAATTCTACGTAATGCTTGAAGCGAATGGAGTTGACCTTTCCCACTCTTAGAAAGAATAGAGGTGTTTGACTGGAAAAAACTCCATTCTACAACACCTCCAAGCAGAGAGATACTGGTTTCATGCTTATAAAATATAGATAGCTAATGGCCAAATTATATTGTTATTTTGTTATGCTAGTTCATTTTGAAAGGTTTAGGATGTTGATCCTTAAAAATTTAAGGAAAAAAAGAGTAGACTGTTGCTTGTGTAGTTTTTCTTTCATAACAAAATGGGTTAATCTATTCCTTCCATTCATTTTGCTGCGATCCACCTGATCTGATGTCTTTGATTCTGTTGCGCAGATTCTGCCACTTTTCAGTAAATACAAGGTCATACACTTCAACAGAACAGATGCACGCTTGGCTAACAACAATCTCTCACTTGATCTTCAGAAACTCAGGTGTCGTGTTAATTTCCAGGCGCTGAAATTCACTCCACAAATTGAGGCTTTGGGCCACAAATTGGTTCATATTCTTCAGGAAAAGGGACCTTTCATAGCTTTGCATTTAAGATACGAGATGGATATGCTGGCTTTCTCAGGTTGTACTCATGGCTGCACTCAGGAAGAAGCTGAGGAACTCAAGCGGATGAGGTTTGTTATGTTTGAATGCTAAGATATTCTTTTGTCTTTTCATTTCCTTTTGTACTTTGTTATTATCCTTATTTTGTTAAGATTCATGCCTCAATCTTGCATTGATCATTATCATGCTTAGCTTCAAATATGTGTATTAAGGATTTATAGGGAAAAAAAGAAAAAACAAGTGTAAAAGAAGGCACTAAATAAAATAATTAAATATTTTACCCTTCGACTGCCTAAATACCTCTGGGAAGGGTGCCTTAGATGATTTATATTGGTCACTCAGCTATATCAAATTGAGTATGTTTTTGGCCCTGGGATGTGTTTTTTTCCTGCTCGTCCTGTTTTTTATTCAAACATATCTTGGCAGATGTGAACTCCTTAATTTTTTATCCTCTCTGCCCTAGCCTCCAAGGTGCATTGCTTATTTTTACCTTATTCAATAAGGAAACCATTATTGTTTGAGATGTTTTGGTTTCTTACTCATTTTTTATGTTGCTGCCTATGGTTAAACTACAAATCATAAAGCAAGCAACCAATAGAGCTCTGCTGATGGAAGATCCCATCCAAGCAAAAATCTCAGGATTAAAGTGGTATATATGGTGCTTTGCACTAAGAAATGATGTCTTATATTATAAAAACGTTCCTTACAGTTTACTGTTCTACCAGGTATGCATATCGTTGGTGGAGAGAGAAAGAGATAGATTCTGAAGGGAGGAGATTACAAGGTTTGTGCCCTCTCACACCTGAGGAGGTGGGTTTAGTTATGCAAGCACTGGGTTTTGATAAGGGCATGCAGATCTATATTGCATCCGGTGAGATTTATGGCAGTGAACGGAGACTGGCAGCACTAAGAGCTGCATTTCCAAAGATTGTGAGTCTTCTTGCTACCCTGTGCCTTGCCTTAATCCTTTTATTTTTTTGTGAAATTCCAACTTCGTAAACAAATAACTATGTCAAATTCTTGCAAGCACTTCATTTTCATCCAAAATGGGTACTCTTGTATCAAGAGGAGAGAACTGGTTAACAGTTATCTAAGCTGGTTAATTTGGCTCTTTTCATTTAGATTGTTCAAAGCGAACATGGTGGGTTTGTCCATAGAGATGATGTATTTCGGAGTGTCTAAATACTTTAGAATGTCTAGTTGACTCTTTATTCCTATGTTTGAGCCTGAGAACCCCGTTGAAGTCCCCACCAAATGCCAGGAACTCAATGGATGCATTTGCTTGCTAATAGTGTTGTTTGGCTTTTACTATTACCAATCTTGGTGTAGTTTGTTGACTTGCTTGCTTGTACTTGTGTTTGCCTATAAAGCTTCTAAATTTCAAAATTAAAATTTCAGGTGAAAAAGGAAATGCTGCTAGGCCCAGAAGAGTTGCAGCAATTCCAGAATCATTCCTCTCAAATGGCTGCACTGGATTTTATGGTTTCTATTTCCAGTAATATTTTCATTCCCACTTACGATGGGAACATGGCAAAACTTGTGGAAGGCCACCGCAGGTATTTTTACTCACTTTCAAAAGAAAGGGTTTTGTTTCTGTATTATTTATTTATTTATTTATTTTTGGTTGAGACAAAGTAAAAACAAGCAATCCCATTAGAAGATCTAGCAGACATCTCCTTATTAGTGTCAGTGCAGGTACCTTGGATTTAAAAAATCCATCCTACTTGATCGAAAAAAACTTGTGGGATTGCTAGATTTGTATCAGAATGGGACTATCTCATGGAGTGAGTTTGAAGCTTCTGTTCGGCAGGCACATAACAAAAGGACGGGACAGCCAACTCATAGGAGAGTTATTCCGGACAAGCACAAGGAGGAAGATTACTTTTACGCAAATCCTCACGAGTGTCTCTGCGAGAGAGCAAATTGTGATGACCTGCTAGGCCCTGGCAACCCAAAAACATTGCGGTGAGGTAAGTCATAAAACTAAAAGCTCACCCTCAAATTATGTGTATCTGTGGATTTTTTGAGTGGGTGTGCACGACCCATGACCTTGCCATAGCAGAGCTTAGGGGCTTAAGGGCTTAAACGGCCATGTATACACACAGTGGCGAGTTTTGTATAGCAAACGGCAGAAAGGAAGTTCGCAGATCCCATTTGGGAATTTAAAAATGTGTTGATACCTTTGTTTATATGTTATACTTTTCTTGGTTCATATTTTATTTATTTGGCCCAGCACAAAGTAGTTGGGCAATTCCAATCCTACTCTCAGGCTTGATACCTTCACTGTTAGGTGACCCGCCTTATATTTTGTTTATTGCTTATTGGAATGATGCTGGAAAGAATTGTTAAATGGAGAGATGACTCAGCTTGTTTCTCAAAGCAAAGTGAAACCACATAATAATAAGTTGATGATTACACTGCTTTAGAAGCCAGGAATTCAGGGCCATGCAAATACCAAAAAGAAAACTGGGCAGCTAAGTCATGGAATGCTAGCTATGATATTATATACTGTCATTGAAATTAAGCTTCTCCATCTGATGCTATATGGTTGTCTTTTGGCGCTGCTCTATCTCCATTTTGAGAATTCAAGAAAAGCATACACAAGCCTTTGATAATTGATGAAATTGGTCTGCATGACGTTATGTAGATGGAGAAAAGAATTGGGGTTTCTTACTTGGACTCCCAAAAGATGATTTCACCTTGCTCCCCACACAGGCCGAGATCCTTAAGCCTCCTTTCTTGGTAATATTCCAATTCATCCAATTCCTTTTCCCTTTCCCGGAAAATCCCATCAATCTGTTGCAGCACCTTCTTCTCCCCTACTCTCACCTCAACAGCAATCTCACGCCTTGGAGAGAGATTCCCTTCTTCAATCAACTTCTCATCCTGCAATTCGCATTTTTTTTAGTGGTATTTTACAAGTCGAAGCAATTGGGTATATGAAAGAACCGAGTGATCTAAATTTCGGGAAAGAAATTAAATGGTACAGTCGCCACAATATGAAAAACCACTATAAATGCCACTTGAATGGGGATCTCACTTAGGTTATTCTTATGCAGCCTGAAACGAGTGATCTTACTCATTTAGCGGGAGTAGTTTGCCTTCAACTACCAGTTTTCCAAGGAACTGATAACTCAGGCTTAGCTTTGTCAATCCACAAGTAAATTTCAGGTAGGGCTAAGACTGATAACTCATGGATCTCGACTAGGTATACATGTATGCAACACACATTACCCAACACACAGAGAGTGTTAAAAACATAAGCATCTACTGTTGTACCTCTACAAATAAAGTAAGAACTCACCTCCTCAATGGTGGTAAGATATCCAGAAAGAGCAGATTTGCAGGCATCTTGGATCACTTGGCATATGAGCTCCTCATTAGCACGACTCACAGGTAATTCAAGGTGGCCCCAGATAGTGTTTCTAAAAATAGATTCCAAGAGGAAAGCATCAGCTCCTCCAAGAGCTGCCAGTCGCAAGTAGGGAAGCATTGCAGCTGGAAGAGGTTGGCCCAATACAATGTCAAAGTATGCAGTTTCACTAAGACCATTGCACTCAGCAATATCTAGCTTGTCCCCATAAAAAGGGTCTGACTCGGCTATTTCCAGCGTTAGGGTATATGAGTTCCTTCTTGGCTTTGATTCTACGAACCCGTAGTCCAGAGCCAACTCAGCGTTGCTCTTATCCAAATCATACTGAATCAAAACCTGTCAAAGTCTGGTAAACATCATGAATAAACATGCCGTCAAAGTAAATAGGTTTTATATACTGACCTATGGCCTTTCATTTAATCTACCAAGCCCCATTACAGATTCTTGGGTGTTGAGGTTGTTCTCTTTTCAGTACTTCTGAATTGGGTAATTACTTAGAGCATATAGGTTCTGTTTGGTACATTGAAATGAGGAATGAGATCGAAAAATCCTTTTCCATTCTTGTTTTTCATGAAATTGAATCAATAATTTGATTCAATTCCTGATGTTTTGATTAGTTTTGAAATCTTACATAAGAATGATTGTTTAATTCCATTCCATTGTTTGGTAGTACTAGGAATTAAAATGAAAAATAAATAAATTAATAATACTCTATCACATGATTTTAAATAATTTTTATTTCATTTATCTTTCTCTAAGAATAACTTCTAGATGCTTTTTTTTTTCTTTTAGAACTTTTTAAAAAAACAATACGTCATTTATTGTTTTTTTTAAAACTAACATCATTTATTGTTAGATAAAATATTTTAATTATTCTTTATTGTTTTCATTTTAAAATTATTTTAAAAAAATAATTATAGTCATATAATTAAAAATAAAATAGTAGAAATTAAAATTATTTTTTAAATATAAATAATTTTCAGAAGTATTTTTCAGAATTGGTTTTTAGAATCATTATCAAGCATCTTCTTAGTTTTTATGTAACAATTTTATAAAAATGTTTTATCAAGATTATAAATGTAATAATAAAATAATATATTAACTTACTTTCTCACAAAAAAAAAAAAAAACGTGAATAAAAAAAAATTTCAAAACACATCCAAGACAATTGCTTGGATTTTCAATCACATAACTTTCATAAAATGCTTTAAATTATTAATTGGAATTGTGGGCGAGATGAACAAAAGGATAGAGATAAAATAGTAATTTTAAGTTTTTATGTTTTTAAGAAGGGTGAATAGTTGTCAAAAAAAGATAAGCGTGAATCAGAATACCACTTATATCTAAAGAATTCAAATCCTACTTAGAAGTAGAATTTGATTTCCCTTAGAAGTAGTTTTCATTCCATTCCTTTTTGCTTGAATTTCATCCAACATGGGAATGAGCTGAAGGAGTACCTCTCTATTCCCATGATCCAAAGATACCCATAGTACAATAATTTTATCCTACTCCTAGTTCACTTGGAATTGGTTTTACCAACTTTTCCCACCAGAGAAAGTTATATATTCTGGATGCAAATATGGGGAAGAAGACTTTTTTGTGGCGTGATTAGTTTCCTTGGCAATGTTTGCTTTTCGGAAAATTTGAAAGAAAAATCCAAGGAAAAAAATATATAGAGGAAAAGAAAAGGAGAAAAAAACAAAATTTAGAGTTAGTAAGATGTTTTTTATGTCACTTCAAACCTACTCCACTAAAATTAAATGATTTAAAAATGCATAAACCTTTAACTAATTTTCACTACATCTTATTCTTTTCATAATTTGCATGGCATAACAAAAGAAAGAAAATCAGTTATCATAATATTTTTTTTCTTTCTTTTCTTGAAATTAAATATAAGCATAAGAAATTGGAAAACTTCACCTGCTCACCAGCCTTCACGGAAACGGGGGTCCTTAGAGAAAATAATTGATCCCTAGAGAAAAGACCTGCTCCTTTAATTTCCCATGCATACTCCTCCGTGGTTATGCTTGGACTGTGATTGATCTGATCCACATATCGGGTTTGTATAAGCTAAGGCAGTTTAAATTAAACCAGAGGGAAAGAAAAGCACTGCAGAAAATGAGTATGGATTTCTTCCATCTGATTGTTGAAATAGCCTGCGATGAAGGTCTAATACTTCATACACTTGTAAATTTCTTGGTCAGGGATCCCAGATGCCTATAAGTCAACAATTTATTTTATTTTGCCAATTTCTCCATTGTTATTAATTAGTAAATTACCTCCTCGGGTGTGTTATAACAAAATTTGATGCCCAACTAACTGTTGGAGTTGCCAGCATGATGCATTAATGGAGATATCAATTGAAGGTTTTCCTCCTTCATCCTTCAAAAGAGATGGTGGAATGTTGGGAAACCTTATGGATCTATCAACACCCACATTAGTACACTTTGGGCCTAAGTCCCCATGGTTTTGTTTTTGGGTTTTTCACCCAAAGCCTTATACCAATTGAATGTTATTTATGCTTATATACTTATAATCCTTTTAATTCCTAACCGATGTGGGACATTGTAAGACTTTTAGGTGCACACCCAACCCAACAATCCTCCCCCCTCAAACAATGTTCCATTGGGCCTCCCTTCCTAACCGATGTGAGACATTGAGACTTTAGGTGCACATCCAACGATCCTCCCATCGAACAAAGTTCCATCGAGCCTTCCTTCAAACCAGGATTTCCTTCATTGTGCGAGGGCACACGCCTTAAGCTTGAACCCAACTTTGATATCACTTGTTGAGAAACCTTATGAATCCATCCCCACCCATATTGGTATGATATTATCCACTTTAGACCTAATCCCTCATTGTTTTGTTTTTAGGCTTTTCCCCAAAAGGCCTCCTATCTTTTGGACGTTATTTATGCTTATATACTCATAATCCTCCCAATTCCTAACCGATGTGGGACATAATGAGACTTTAGGCGCACACGTAACATAGAAAACAATATAATTTGTTTATTAATTGAGAGAAATTAGAAAAGCTGGGTTAGACCATTCGCCCTATTGCCATTGATGCAGGGAGTTGTTAACATACTGAATGAACCACTTAAACCATTCGTCCAGGCATTCTATTCTTCACTTATTTCTGCAGAAAACCGAATTGAATGGGGAAAAAGGATCTTACCAAGTCTGCAAGAGGGATCAAAACAAGATTTTGACCACGAAGGCGTGAAAATGCCCTGGATCTCAATATCCCAAATGCCCATAAAAAGTCGTCCAATGTTACAGGAAATGGGAAAAGTTGGCTGTGAGGTAGTATGACTTCTTTTTCAACCTTAAGAAATTCACTTTGTACATATTCTTTCACACCCAAGGTTGTGTTCAACAGTTGTGTTCCTGCAAAAGAATTTCCTAATATGATGCCAACCTAACATAAAAACAACACTTAAAACAGAGAGATCCCAGAAAAACAAAAATGGATGAGCCAGAAACTACACTACTAACCTTGAATCTCAATAAGCTCCTCTTCTGACCTGCGCTGCAACATCAAAGCACACTTATCAACGCCATAATTCCACCCACCAAAACAAAAAAGATTACCACAAGCAGCTACAAAAACCTAAAACACCAAACTAATCCAGACCCACCAAAAAATAGTAGAATTCGTGTACTCTGGAAGAATATCGAGGTAACTTCGCCATGACGACTCGTCTCTCAACTTTTCTCTGATCAAGAACAGAGCAACAGACACCCAAGGCTTCAGGCCGCTACATGCACCACCAATCTCCGAAGCTGCTACTGCATCTGGGTTTATCCAAAACCTCTTCGGCACTTCCAAAACAGGCTCGTTTCGAGCAATGTCTCTCTGGGCAACGAGTCCTAGGCCTTCTGGGACGATCGCCGGCTTTACCGAAGTCTTTCCGGAGACTACACCTTGGTCGGAAAGCCATTTCCAGAATGTCTGAACTGGCGGCGATGGTTTGGTTTCAGATGAATGGAGACACGTAAGGGAGAGAGGCGACCTTCTGGTGTGAATGATTGGCGGAGTATTTTGGGGCTTTTTAGGGAAGAAGAAAACAGAGGAAGAAGATGATACGAGGGTAAAGAGGGATGCCATTCTCTCTAGGTCTCGACCATATCACAATGCCACGCTGCCTTGACTTATAGCTTTGGGCTGTGGATAGCATTTTGCTTTTATCCATTTCGCCAATGGAAAAGGGAGAAGAAAATGATTTCTAAGTATCACGAATATATACTTAATTTTATGGATATATGGAACATATCAATAAAATATGAAAAATAATTTTACAAAAATACTTTAAAATTCATAAAAATATTTAAAAATATATATAAAAATGATATAAATAAATAAAATACACTTATTAAAGGCAATTTTCGTAATCACGTTTTATTATAATATTGATTTTATGTTTAAGTGATGCGTTCAGTGGGCGGGAATTTGGGCGCGGTGATCGTTGGGTTGAGCCAAGGCAATTTGTGGGGCCAGAGCGGAGTGGGCCGGATGGTTTGGGTAGGGGGGGAGATCTTTGCCGTCTTTGGTCACTGGCCCAGATTAGTGCGGCTCGTTCTGGGGAGAAAATAAGAGGAAGAGAGTAGGCGGGGGGCCGCGGCGATCAGATGCTAAGTGATTTCGTCGAGAGAGGGAAAGGAATCCTCTTCGCTTAGTTTTGGTGTGCCTTTAGTGTTGGACGCCTTTTGTATTTGTAATGGGTCTTTATCAAGTTTGAATGATGATTCGAGGTCCTTCCCTTTGGAGGATTGGTTTCTCACGTAGTCTTCCTTAGATTGGCTTGATAGTTCGTCGAAGGAGTTTATTTGAATAAATCCTCTTTCCTTATTGGGAGATATTCGACTAAGCATTGCATACTTGTTTCTCCTTCCCTTTATAATGGAACGTGGAATGATCTCTTAGGAATATTCCATCGTTTGTTATTGGCCAAATCTAGTTGGTGGTGATGCGGGCACCATATCTTTAAAATGCATGTTGGCGCAATAAATAGGACTGCATTTGTTTGTTATGGAAGGATACGGCCAGAGCTCGGCACATTCACCTGTCGGTGGCGAGTGGGATGCTGACCCATTTCTATATCCTTATCAGTTGCCCCCCAGCCCTTGCGTACGGATTGCGTGGGCGAGAAATTTGTGATTAGACTCTGCGACGGTTGTTATTCCCAGATATGCAACTCGGATGTGGGTTAATTAACCTGTCATATGTTAATGATGGCTCTTCGAGTATTGTGCTTGTTTTTCATATTCTCTTTGTTTTCCCTTGTTTCTTGTCGACCTTTCTAGTTCTGACTTCCTTTAGCCTCATAACTCCCCCCTTTTGTCTTTATATTTCTTGGCGTTCTTGTATTTCGTTCTGGATTTTGCTCTATCTGTTCAGTGTTGGGTCCCTTTCTGGTGTCTTCTTTTCATTCCGGGCCGCGAAGCAGTCTCGAATCTGTCGTGTTTCTTTAAGATTGATCGCGAGGCCTAGGGTTCGTCGTCACGGATTCGTTTTGGTTACGTCATGGGTCCCTGGCTTGATTCTTCCTCTTCTTATCGGCGATAAGATTCCCTCTGTTGATCTTGGTCCGAGACGGGATTTGGGGCGTTCGCTTGTTTGGCCGGTCGTTGGGCCTCGACACGCTTTCCGGGCGCCTCCGGCTTCCCTTAGGTAAAGGAAGGAAGATAAACGATCGAATATCCTAGGGGTTCGGTTATCTCGGGCCAGCGGATTCGAGCGATGCTGCGAAGGTGGGCCCCCGATGGTGTTGGCCTTTATGGAGTCTACTTTTGTTGGAGCGATCCCAGGCCTCTTGCGGTGTTCGTATATGGTGTCTGGATTTTTTGACTCGTTCGTTACCTCGGTGCCAGAGATGGGTATGTTTTTCGAGGTCGCCTTTGATACTTGACCTCAGTTTTCCATTGCACCCTTTCATCAAACCCCGGGGTTCTTGGCCATTTTTCATATCTTGCCCTTCCCAGGCCCCCGATGGTTGGGGCATTTAATGGGTTTCTTGGTCTTTTTTTTTTTAGAGACGGGGGCTTGGCGTCCTAATGTGGCTTTGCTCACGCATCTTTTAATCCAGACGGCTCTGCAAGCCCAGGGGTTTCATTATTATTTCCTAGGCGTCCTGGAGCCCCTTTGGTGATCTCGGACCTTCCTTCTTCTCATAGGACATGGAAAGTTCGATATTTCTTTGTTAGTGGCTCCAACTGGGAGTACAATTCTTGACCGGGAGACACCTAGGCTACCCCGGAACGTGGAGCCACAGTAACCTTAAGTGAGTATCATCCTTACCTTTGGTTTCATTCATCTGATTGGTTGGGCTCTCCACGACTTTAGGTTTCTCTTATATTTTTTAGGATGCACAAATCTTGAGCTTAAGCGATGAAGATCCCATTTGTCGCTCTTCGCGTTGGCCCAGATATACGCTCGTTCCTCCTTGAGCTGTGGTCGGATGTTCCCGAGTTCATGCAGTGCGAGTCACGCGAATCTTAGTTTAGGGCCTTAGCTAACCTGCAGGGCTTTCTCTTTCGGGCCCGTAAAATTCCTTTCACTGCAGGGGAGATCTTAGCTCATTTGGAAGGGATATCTAGAAACCTCGGGTCTGAGAGGAGGAGAAACCAGTTACTCCCGAGAGGATCTGTGATGCGCAGCAAAGTTGAGATTGAAATACCTTCGAGTTCCTCATCCAGGCCGGCGGTCCTGTCCCCATTGGTAGAATTTTGGTTTCTTTGTTCGCTCCCTCTTGGCCCATCGCGGTAGAGTCCATAGCGGTGGCGACGGTAGTTGGCGGGTTTTGCGCGCATGGCGTATGGAATACTCCTTGAGACCTGCCAGTCATCTCACGGGAAGGTGTAAATTAGAGGAAAGAAGAAGCGAATCGAAGGTTGACGAAGTTAAGGTCTGCTATCTAATCTTGAACTTCGGCGGTCTTAGTTTTCATCATCCTTGCGATTCGATATTGAGAAATCAAAGGAGTTCTTAGGTTGAGGCTTGGCCTTGTCTTTTCGGTTTGCTTCGGTAAGCTTATAGATTGTGTTAACTCAGTTACGCTCTGTCTTAGGAGTTCTAGTCTGTGTGTGTCTTCACGGGTGCCACTCATTTGAAGGGCTTAGTAGAGAAAAGCCAAACTGAATGAGAAACATGGGGATCGCTAGAATTTATAAGGCGAAAGTGGCCCACTTTGACAGGCGGGACGGCTGCAAAACGGCCTTGTCAGTTGGTCGAAGAAATAGGCGATTAAGTCTGAACTTAGGCATGCTTTGTCGCTCGTGCTGGCGGAGAATAGAAGGAAGCAGGGGCCGGAGGCGGTTTGAGGTGAGGGGCCGAGCTCAGCGGGAGGTTCGGAGTGGACCGAGGTTGCACGAAATGAATTTGGTTGAGACTTCGAGAGAAATTTGAAGTACGCTTGGGATGAGCTCAAGCGGTAAAGGAAGGAACTTCGTCATCTCGAGGTGAGCCTTTGAGATCTTGAATGGAGCTTGCGCGCTGATTCTGCAGTGGCTTAGGCGCGAGGAAAAACAACTTCGAAATTGCTTGTCGCGAAGTTTGAGGAGCGGCGTTGTTGGAGAAATTTGCTCATCGGTAAAGTCTTAGAAATTTGCAAAATTTATCAAGGCAGGCGGCGATAGATATAATGGTTTACTGACGAGATCTTCGTAGCAAGTCGACATGGTTGCTTTCGGAGGTGAGGTTATCAAACAATTGCGAGATCAGCGAGGTGCCCGGTGGAGAAGCCACGGGTGGCTCGCTTTCAACGAAGGCGTTAAGACCATGCAGGATCTAGATTTCAATTTGACCTCCCTAGCGACGAGGAGGCGGAGGGTCTTACGATATGAATTATTCGAGGAGCCGCCCACTTTACTGAGATCTCTTTCCTCTTCGTGTCGTCGGCTGAACCTTTAGGATTCACTTATGTTTTTTTTTTTTTTTTTTTTTTTATTGGGCTGGGGCACGATGTACGTGTAGCCCTCTTTTGACAAATGCTTATTTTTGGAAG
Organism: Tetrastigma voinierianum; assembly: GCA_016808115.1. Classification (NCBI taxonomy): domain Eukaryota; kingdom Viridiplantae; phylum Streptophyta; class Magnoliopsida; order Vitales; family Vitaceae; genus Tetrastigma; species Tetrastigma voinierianum. The sequence goes on along the minus strand of JAEQBH010000911.1, from coordinate 3,447,919 downwards.
TTTGTGTTCACAGGTGAGCTATCTTTATTCTTTTTAAGTGTGTAACACCGGAGTTGTGATCTAGTAATTTGGGCGCATCGTTGAAATTTCGTTATACTATTGGTTATCACGGTTTGGTTCCCCGATTATGGTTGGCTGGAGCTTGCGAATGCGTGGTAGAGGGCTGGCTCGTGTTGGTGATGGGAAGGCTTGTTGGCAGTGTCGGGAATGCTCGTCGAGAGGGGTGTGAGGAACTCATCCGGAGGAACATTGGGAGCTCGTCGACCTGTGTTAAAGGGAGAGCCGTCGTGAGGAGGAGCAGTGCGTTGGCCCCGTGTGGAAGAAGGGAGAAGGCTCGTCTTGATGAATGAGTGGGAGCTTGTGCACTTTGTGTTGAAGGAGGCTCGTCGATGAGGGCGTCTGTTGAAGTATAGAGAAGGGCTCGTCTTTGATAAAATGAGAGGGGCTCGTCTGCACCGCGTGTTGAAATGGAGGCTGTCGATGAGGAGGAGCCGAATGCGTGAGTGTCTGAGAGAAGGGCTCGTCACGTCAAATAGAGGGAGCTCGATGCACTTTGTGTTGAAGGAGGCTCGTCGATGAGGAGGGCCGGGTACGGTGATGTACGAGAGGAAAGGGCTCGTCTTTGATAAATAGAGCTCGTGCTGTGTTGAAGGGAGAGCTCGTCATTAAGAGGGAGGGCAGTCGTTGGGGAAGTCTGGAAGAAGGGCTCGATCGATGTGGAAATGGGGAGCTCGTGCGTGTATGTTGAAGGGAGAGCTGCCGTCAATGGGGAGGGCAGTGCATTTGAAGTACGGAGTGAAGGGCTCGTGCGATAAATGAGAGGGAGCTCGATGCACTTTGTGTTGAAGGGAGGCTCAGTCCCGATGGGGAGGAGCAGATGCGGTGGAAATCTGAGAGGAAAGGGCTCGTCTTGATAAATAGAGGGCTCGTGCACTGTGTTGAAGGAGGCTCGTCGATATGGGGAGGAGCCGGTCACGTGTAAAGTCTGGGGAGAGGGCTCGTGCGTGAATAGAAGGAGCTCGTGCGCGTGTTGAAGGGGCTCGTCGATGAGGAGGCCCGTCTGTTGGAAATCTGAGAGAAGGGCTCGTCTATTAAAATGGGGCTCGATGCACTGTGTTGAAGGAGGCTCGTCGATGAGGGAGGCTAGGTGCAGTATGAAGTGCGAGGAGAAGGGCTCGATCTGATGAATGAAGGAGGCACGTCTGCGCGTATTTGAAGGGAGAGCTCGTGATAGAGGAGGGGCAGGTGCATTTGGAGAGTGCAGGAGAAGGGCTCAGATCACATTAAATAGAGGGAGCTCGTCTGCTGTGTTGAAGAGGCTCGTCGATAGGGGCTGAGCCCCGAAGCGGTCAGGCTCAATTAGGCTGACTATGGTTGGAAAGATGGGAGGCCCGGAGACTCGGCCGGTCAGACTAGTTTTACGCGATAACAATGATGGAATATTCCTTAGAGGCGTCTATCAAGTCCTATTATAAAGGAAGGAGAAACGAGTAAAGAAACAGTTAGTTGAATATCTGATAAGGAAGAGGATTATTCCCGAATAAACTCCTTTGGCGAATCCATTACTCGATCTAAGGAAGATACGTGAAACCAATCCTCGAAAGGGAAGGACCCAGAATCATCGTCAGGTGGATAAGACCCATTACAAATACAGGTCGCTCCGTAGCCGTGGCCCAAAAGGTGCGCCCAAACTAGAAGGACATTCTTTTCCTTCTCTCGGGACGAATCGACTTAGGCATCGAATTGGCCACGGGCGATGCCCTCGCCGCCTCTTCCTCTCTTGTTTCTCCTGAGGAACGAGCACTCGGTTGATGGACTAGCACATTACGATGTCCCATTGAACCATGTCAGGCGTCCATCGGTTTTGGCCCCATTCATCTTGGCCATTGGCGTGACCGCTCGACCCGATTCAGGTTGAAAAGGCATCATCAACTAGCAAATTTAAAAAAAATTATTAATTACAAAATATGTTTTCATTTTTATAAGGGTTTGAATTATTTTTTACTGTTATAAGGTTTGAATTGAATTGAATTGAATTTAAATGGATAATATTTTAATAAAAACAAAATAGGAAGAAAATTGTATAAAAAGAACTTATATCGGATAGAATTTTTTTCAATCATTACACATAAAAAAAATTTATTTTTTCTTATTTTTAATATTGTATCTTAAAAATAAAGCTTTTTCATAATACAATTAATTTTATAATCGCTCCAAATCAGTTGGGAAAAAGCTAGGGTTTGTTTGATGAATTAGGCGAACAAGAATGAGAGATGACTTTCACTTTTGTAAACAAATCCCATAAATCCTTCTATAGGGCATTCCATTTTTACTTGAAGGCCTGGAAAGAGGGCTCTATTGTTGCACTAGATAAGGCTTTAATTGATCATCAGATGGGGGCAGTTTCTCTTCTCCAGGCAGACATTATTGAAGTTTAATGCTTGCAATCCTCCTTCATCTTCCATGGTTTTGGGTTTAGGTCTTCTGTTTCAATTTTTTGTAGAAGGTTTGAGTTTCTGTTTCGATTTTTTTGCAGAATGTTTGAGTTTTAGTTTCAATTTTCTACGAAAAGTTTGGGTCTTCTATTTCGATTTTTTTTTTTTTAAAAAATCGGTAATATATAGTCGATTTGTTGCTGATGTTTTCCCTTTATTCGTGCGTGTTCTCGGAACACGATAATATTGCGATCTTTTGGATCTTGGCCATTATATTGCCGATATTCTTGATGTTTGGATGACTTTTCGACTGATCGACTTTCATTCCCTAATATCATGTTGATCCTACCTGACACACGATATATCGATGATATATCCATAGACATTTCCGATTTTTTTGTCCATGCTTATATTCAATATAAAACTAAAGTGGTGGTCATTTCTGAACTAAAGCTTCGTTTACTAACTAGGACTTTATATTTAACTTGTTATAAAATTAAATTAATATTAAATTTTAAATTTTAAATTTTAAATAATAATATTAAATGACAAATTATTTATAAAATAAAGATATATATTATACTAATAAAAATGTACTTATTTTAAAAGATATAACATTACTTCAATCGGCAAACAATCCCAAACCTCACACCACAAGAAATTTTTAACTTTAGGAGAAACACATAAAGCCCAAAATTTTTTCCAATTTTTAACTTTCGGGTAAGACTTCAATCTTGTGGTGTTTTGGTTACGAGTATTTGTCCTTTTTGCAGTCAAGATTTGGAGAATGCTTGGCATATTTTTATTTCTTGTCCATTTGCAAGGTCGTGTTGGTGTTATAGTCTTATAGAGGATTGTTCTAATGTTGTGGAGGGTTTTAGGAAGCTGGTGTTTAAAATGTTGAGTGTTACTAGTGAGTTGATTTTTGGAAAAGTGGTTATGACTTTGTGGAGTATATGGAGGGAACGCAATAATCAGGTATGAAGTTCGAAGCATAATTCTACTGATAGTATGGTTAGAGCATGGCTTGAAGTGTTGTGTGATTGGGTAGTAGTAAAGACTTCTGCTTTAGTGTAGATGGTATCGAACCAGAGGGAATTTGAAGTTTCCAGTGCTTCTACTTGAGAGAAGTCACCTGTTTCATTTTTATGCAACAATGTTTTCATAATGTCATGCAATGGGGGTCGAGTTGTTATTGAGGGATGAGGCAAGCTACTTTGTGTGATGTAGAACCGTTTTTTTGCCTAGTCTTGTCTCAATAAGGAAAGGGGAGGGTATTGGGTTACTAGAAGCTTTGAGTTGGATTAAGGAACTGCGGTATCTTAATGTGATATTCGAATTAGATGCTAAAATGGTGGTGGACGCACACAAAGGAGATAAGTAGAATAACTCAGAATTTAGGGTTATTATCTTGGATTGCAAGCGATTGTTGGAACAAAATGGAACATTTGAAGTAAGGTTTATAAGACGATAAGTGAATCAAGTTGTCGATGCCATTGCTAGGGTAGCTTGTGAGTATGCTAGTCCGATGGTGTGTTTTGATGCGCCAGATTTCATTACTACTAAGCTGCTTCATGATTGTAGTGGTTTTTCATTGAGTAATATATTTTCGTTTATTATTTAAAAAAAAAACATTACTTCAATAAAAAAATAAATTAGTAAAATAATAAGATGTAAAAAAAAAAAGTAAAATAATAATAATAATAAATATTTTATTTATCACTAAATTGATAATTTAAAAAAATGTATTCAAAAGATTCTTTTCATTTTCTAGTTTGAAAATAATACAATTAAATTTAGAAATATCTATTCAAACTATAAATAAAATATTTTAAATTATTAGTTTCTCAATTTAGTTTTTATTGAAGTAATGTTATATATTTGAAAATAAGTAAATTTTTATTACTAAAAAAATATGTTTATTTTATGGATAATTTATCATTTAATATTATTTATAATTAAAATTTAAAGTAAAATAAAAAAGTTAAGTATGAATTCGCAGTAAGTAATCGTGACTTTAGTTTAGAAATGAACCCGTAAATACCAACTATAATTTAGTAAAAAATTAGCAAGCCATGATAGTTTGATGAGACATTTTTCAGCGGAGGCGGCGGAGCGTCTGGGAGTCATTTGGGTTGGACCAGGCAATTTGAGTGGCGAGGCCCCGGAGGATGCGGGACCGTCGGGCTGGGGTAGGATTGTAGCAATGTTGATCTACAGGCTCTGGATGCGGATCTCGCAACGAAGAAACCTTGAAGGAAGAGAGTAGGCGGGGGGCTTGGCAGGTGGCCCATTTCCGTCTTTGTCGGTCTTGCGAAAGAAAAAGAATCTTTGTTCTTTAGTCTTGGCGTGCGGCTTCCGGTGGTGGAGTGGCGCGTATTTATAGTGGATATTCATCAGTTGGATGACTAGGGTCACTTCCCATTGGAGGGTATGTTTATCATATAGTTAGCCTTAGATTTAGCAATGGATTAGTCAAAGGAGTTTATTTGGAGATAATCCTGCTTCTTTGATGAAGATATCCATTTGATGGTATTCTATTTTTTCTTCCCCTTTATAATAGAACGATTGGGCCCAGTAAGATATCTTTTAGGGAATATTATCTTTTGTTATTGGAAGGATATGGGTTGGTAGTAGAGTATGGGCCTCTATTTTCAAATCATGTTTCAGGCACAATAGGCGGGCCTCTTTACATTGCTATGGGAAGGACATGGGCGAGGGCGAGGACCCGGTACTCACATAATTTGTGAGTGGGATACTTGGTCGATTCTATACCCCATCGGTTGCCCGAAGTAGCAATGCAGTGCGCATTGTGAAGTGTGATTAATCCTGACCGGATTATTATTTCCGTGTGGCAGATGTGGATTAATTATGGCCAGTCATCATTGGTGCGTGTGATGGCTCTTCGAGTTTCGCGCCTTGTTTTCATACTCAGCTATTTTCCCTTGTTTCTTGTCGACCTTCTAGTTTTGAATTCTCGGCCTTATAACTTCCCACTTTTGTCTATATTTCTTGGTGTTCTTGTATCAGTTCTGGTTTCCTGTACATTTGATGTTGGGTCCTTTTCTTGCGTTTCCTTAACCTTCTCATTCCACGGAGCCCGGCTAAGTCTCGCCTCTTGTTATCTTCCGGTTGGTATGTGAGGCTACAGGAGTTAGTCGTCAGGATTTGATTTATATTTGTACGCTTATGTCATGGGTCCAGTCGTCCTTCGCTTTTTAAGTGCTCAAGTGATGACTCCTTACATGCGTATGGGATGCAGTATTGAGGATATTTCCACGTCAGGTTGATCCCCAGCGGGACCTCAATGCTCTGACTCACTCCCTTTAGTGGGGTAAAGAAAATAAATGCGATTAAGTGTGGAAGAGGAATTGGGATTACCTCGGGTCTGCTGTGGACATCTGTGAATGTGGGACCTAGCAAGGTTGGTCCTTCATACGAGTTTACTTTATTTGAAACGATGCTCGGAGGAAACCCCCACGGTGTCAGAATGTGGTCTGATGTTTGACTTTTTATCTTGCCTCGTCACGGTATAGTGTTTTTTTGAAGTTGCCTTTGATAACGACCATGCTTGCCATCCGCCCTTAAAGGGAGTTCGCCTTTGCCAACATACGCCCTTCGGTGGCTCCTAATGGTTGGGGTATTTTGGTAGGTTTATTAACCTTTTTTAGGGATAGAGGTTTGGCGTCCCTAGCGTGGCTCTGCTCCTTCATCTTTTTAATCCAACGGTCAACTGTAGGAGTTTATTCATTCTCAATTTTCGATTTCCCCTCTGATGATCTCAGACCTTCCTTCTTCATAGGTCACGGAAGGGCGATACTTCTTAAATCGTTAATCGGCCAGGGAGTATGATTCTCGATAGGGCGACACCGCTGGGTGTGCCCGGGACGTGGGCGCCCTGATAACGACCAGTCATTTGCATCACTTTTGGTTTGATTTATGCAGAGCGATGATCACCGCCGACCTTTGAAACCTGTGTTTCTCAGTTAACAAGTCTTGACCTTAGCGACGAAGATAGCGCTGTAGCTCTAGCGTTAACGGAATGCTCTGCTCGTTCCTACGCAGGGTTGATAAAGTCGGACATTCTGAATCCGTATGCTTGATGTACGCACGTCCCTGCGTAGAGTCTCAGCCTCCTTCACGCCACAGGGTTCTTCCTTTGGGCCTCTGCCGTGCTCCACTTGGGGAGAGATTTGGAGTTCATTTGGGTGTATCTGGGGCCCAGTGAAAAAGGGCCCGAGCTCGCTGAGAAAGGACCAGGCCGGGTTCAGACCAAAGGTTAGAAATTGGGGGTGTCCTCTTTCTCTGTTCGAGAAGCCGGAGCGGTCGTATGCAGGCGGGGTTGAATTCGAGGCGCGTCCCTCGCCTCCCCTTGAGCCGGGACGACGTCGTCGCCCTGGTTTTGACCTTCTTTGTCTCCCCTAGCTTGTCGTAAAGGCAAAGAAGTCTTCGAGTCTGCGGAATCCACCGCCATTGCGGCTATGCTATATAGTATGAGTCAGCCTTAGGCAATCTTTGAAGTCACCTCCCTCGGGGGATAGTAGGCCGATCCTTGAGCGAAACAAAAAAGGCTGAGTGCGGTTAAGAGTTCTTTGCTCTCACAGCTTGAGTTAGCGGCGCAGGCCATCATCCATCCTCCTGGGTTTGGCGTTGGGAGGTGAAGGGTTGCTGTTTCAGTGAAACTCACGGCTTTATCTTTCAAGGGTTACCTCGGTAGTATAGTCGTGTTACTTCCATGTGGTCATGTCTCAGAACGCGGTTCATATTCGATATGCGATAGTCACTCTGAAGGGCACGGCCGATAAGGCAAATTAAAATAGGAACATGTGAAGATCGCCGGATTTATGAGGCGAAGGTGCGCTTCCTCAGCCACAGGCGGGCCCGAGGCTGCGGGAGGCGGCGCGACATATGGTGAGAGAAATAGGGCGGCAAAGTCACGATCGAAGCCGCTAAATCGGCTGGGTCACTTGGTTTGAAGAGTAGAGAGAAGGCAGGTCAGACTGACTTGAATGACGGTGAGGGCGAGGCCCGGGAGGGCTCGGGGTGGAGGCTTCGGGGTTCTTGTTAAATGGTTGGTGGGGGGCTTCCGGGAGGGGTGAGTCGTCAGTGGGGCTTGTTGGTTGGGAGGAACTCATCACTACCGAAGCGGCGGCCCGGATCTTGGTGGAGCTCTGACGGTTACGGTGATTTGAGCGGCGAGAAAAAGCGCTTTCGAAGTACGTCGCGAGGAAGCGGTAGAATATTTGTTAATTTGCTCGTGTGGTCTCGAAGTTTGTAAATTTATCAAGACGTTTGAGCGGCGAGAATCGCGATGGTTTCGCGGCGCGAATCTTCATCGTGAGTGACATAGTTTGCTGGGGGGCGAGGGTTGCTCCAGACGGTGCCGGGGGGCGAAGTTAACGGTGGGCTTCTGCGTGGCTGGCGCCGCGGGCGGATTACATTTTCGAATCTGGGTTCAACTTTGACCTCCGAGTGAGGAGGCGGAGGTCCGATGCAATGTCCTCTTTGAGACCCTTTCTCATTCTTCATCATACGATGCTGAATTCGGGACTTCATACCTCTGTACCCAGTGTCGGCTTATTCTTTTTTTTTTTTTTTTTTTTTTTTGGGCACAGGCGTGATACTGTGTAGCCATCCTTCGATAACCTCATTTTTGGAAATTTGTGTCTCTTAGAGACATCCTTATTCTTTTTTTTTTAGGCTAATATCTTTGAATTGAAGGTCTCAGCAATTTAGACTACATCGTTGAAATTTTGTATACTATTCTACTTGAGCTGGCTTGGTTCCCAAACTGTGTGGTTGGAGTAGGTGGAGCTTGTCGGATTGGGCCTATGGCCTTCGTTGTCTGACTTGCGGGTGTTGACCTGGTTCTTCGGCTCTTGTGGTGTTCCATTTTGTGATTTGAGGTCGTTAATCTTTGGAAGCCCGAGTGGAGCTCGTCTTTGGAGGCTGTTGATGGAGGCTCGTCTGAGTGTGCGGTTGAGTAGAGCTGTTGGTAAGAGCTCATCAGATGCTTGTTGTAAGAGCTCGTCCCAGGTGAATGTGGGGCAGGTCAGTAGAGCTATTTGGAGGAGCTCGTCGGGTGGGTATTGGGAAGAGCTTGTCGGTGGGAGCTCTTTGGGAAGAGCTACGTCAGTGAAACTGTTGTAGAGCTCGTCCATGTAAATATCAGGAGCTCGTTAGTGGCATTTGGAGGAGCTTGTCGGGTTTGTGGGGAAAGGCTGTCGGGTAGACCGTTTGGAAGAGCTCGTCAGGTAGAGTTATTGGGAAGAGCTCGTCAGGTGTTTGTTGTAAGGGCTGTCCATGTAAATAATAGAGTACAGTTGGGGTAGAGGCTGCGGGAAGAGCTCGTCGGGTAGGCTGATTGTAAGAGCTAGTCTGGGCAAATGTGGGGCTCGTCAGTGGGGCTCTTTTGGGAAGGCTGCGTGGTGAGGGCGGTTTGGAGGAGCTCGTCAGGGTGAAGCTGTTATGAGGCTCGATCATCATAAATAATAGGAGCTCGTCAAGTAGAGCTATTGGGAAGAGCTCGTCAGGTAGAGCGGTTTGGAGGAGCTCGTTAGGTAGAGCTATTGGGAAGAGCTCGTCAGGTAGACTACTGGGAAGAGCTCGTCCATGTAAATAATAGGGGCTCGTCAAGTAGAGCGGTTTGGAGGAGCTCGTCGGGTAAAAATTTATTGGAGAAGGAGGCAGAGTGAGTGGAAATCTTGGGAAGAGCTTCAAATCCATGTAAATAATAGAGACTCGTGAGTAGGCTGGTTGGAGGAACTACGTCGAGTAGAGCTATTAGGGAAGAGCTTTGTCGAGGGTGAACCTCTTTGGGAAGGCTCGTCAGTGGGCGGTTTGGAGGGCTCGTTAGGTGGGAGCTATTGGGAAGAGCACGTCGGGTAGACTCTTGGGAAGGAGCTCGTCCATGTAAATAATAGAATATCGAGTAGAGCGGGTTTGGAGGAGCTTGTCGGGTGGGAGCTATTGGGAAGAGCTTGAGTCGAGGTGGGGCTCTTGGGAAGAGCTAGTCCATGTAAAATAATAGGGGCTCGTCGAGTAGGCGGTTTGGAGGAGCTCGTCGGGTGTTTATTGGGAAGAGGCAGTGGAGTGGTTGTTGTGAGGCTCGTCCGTATGAAATAGTAGGGCTCGTCGAGTAAGAACATTGGGAAGAGCACAGTCGGTGGGCGGTTGGGAGAGAGCTTTCGTCCGTATAAATAATGGAGCTTGTCAAAGTAGAATTTGTTTGGAGGAGCTCGTGGGGGCCCGAAAAATTTATTGGGAAGAGCTCATCACACGTGAAATAATGGGGGCTCGTCAGTGGCGGTTTGGAGGCTCGTGGTAGGCTGTGGGCTCCTGGGGTACGTGGCCTTGGCGGCGTTCAAGCGAGATGGCGATCTGTGGCCTGGTGGTACCGGCTCACGAGGCCGGGCGTGGCTTGTGCGGAGTGGGGCTCGTGGTGAGCAGGCGGGGCTCCCCGGCGTGGCTGCTGGTGGCGTTCGAGGCGAGATGGCGATGCCTTTGGTGGTCTCGACCTCTGAGGGCGGCGTGGCTGTGTGGGAGTAGAGGAGCTCGTCGAGTGAGCAGGCTGGGCTCACGGCGGCGTAGCTATGGCGCGTTGTTTGAATGGCGATGGCTGGTAGTCGACTCCACGAGGGGCGCGTGGCTTTGTGCGAGTAAGAGGAGCTCGTCGAAGTGAACAGGCGGGCTCCTGGTCTTTGTGGCCTTGGTGGCTGAAGCCTTGCCTCATGATTTTGGTGTGCGGGGGCTTTGGTGGCGAACCACCTCGCGTGTCCTCGAAAGAATGAGCGTGTAATCTTGGTTATGGAGGAATTTGGAATGATTGTGTGGGTTTCCCAGTACTTCGGCTTCTTTATAAAATGGTAGTTAATTGCCTCTTTGTGTCCTATGCTTTTGGAGATTCTGCTTTTCACAGTGGGTGGATGGAGTTCGCATGGGATGAATGTTTGATGTTCGGTTGTCTTGGCTGGGGCTCCTCTGACGCCTTTGGACCAGCTTTTCTTGGTCTCCATGTGTGGGAGTTGTGTTTTTCCCTAGTCTCCCTTTTATGGGAGTCATGTTATTCCCTAGCTTTTGGCTAGGGAATGCGTTCGGAGAGGGCGGTGCATCTTTTGCATCACACTCTCTGTTTTTCTCTTTATCTTCTTCCTCCTCCTTTCTACCTCTCCTCTCCTCTTTTCTTTTCTCCCTTCCTTCTTCTTCCACAGCTTTCTCATCTGCTTCTTCTTTCTTTCTCTCTTCTCTGTCCCCGTTTTTTTTTTAACTCCTTCCTTCCCTTTTCTTCTTATTATGTCTTTCTCCTTTGTCCCCCTTTTTTTTTTTTTTTCTTTTTTTGAGGGAATTCTGCAGGTGCGAGTGTATTCGAAGATGTAATCGCGGACACCACGATTATGTAGAATACGATTCATTTGAAATAAAGAGACTTTATGTTCCATGAACTTTCCGTTACGTATTTTCTATTATATATCCATTGTTTAGAGATATCTAATCAACTAACCGGTGTCTTGACTATTCGTCATGAGAATCGATAAAGGTTTTATTTAATATTACAAGCGGAGTGCCTCTTGTTAAACGGCTTAAGATGCTCTGCATTCCATGTATGCTGTAAGATCTTTCCCTCCTCTGTTTGGAGTTCATAATTGCACAATTCTGACATTTCGTGTTATTATATAAGGACCTTCCCGGTTAGGGCTTTAACTTTCCATGTGTGGGATTAACTCTTGCAGGCGGGGAGCTTCTTTAGGACGAATCCCTTGGCATGTAACCTGGGCTTAACTACGGTTTGTAATACACAATTTGTCTTCCTTTGATACTCCTCTGTACGCTGTTGAACCAGTTCGCGTTTTTCATCTAGGAGTTCTAAGTTCAGACACAGGGCCTCGTCATTGTGCTCCTCGATCTTAACTCATTTCTAGGATTTTATTTAAACCTCGGCGAGCTCTTTGCCAGTGCCAAGGTAGGGCAAATGGGGTCTCCAGGTGTGACCCAAATAGATCTGGCCAGGCTGCCCAATACCGCCGGGATGTTCATAACTCCCTTTAAGGTCCTACGACGGTCTTCATGACTTTAAGGGTTGATGGTGACCCGGCTGTCAGTTTGATTGAAGTGCGCGGGTGATGAGTAATAATTTTTAATCGAGGCTCGACACAAAAAACCCACTGGGTGGTGTTGTTAATTTGTTTTCCATTATCGATGCCGGGTCTCTTGGGATGCGAACTGCGTATAATGGCTCGCCCATCTGATATTGCGTATTTTTGCTTGCTGCGCGTAATTGTGTAGGTAAAGGCTAAACACGCCATTTGGTGAAATAGTCCATTGCGACAATTATGAATTTGCATTGGCCCGCTGCTTGGAGTAGGCGGGGGTCCCGGTATGTCCAAACCGAAGGGCCGAGGGCTGGTGATTGATGTTAAGGGCTCGACGGGAGCGCGATGCTGGGGTGCTCTGGCGGTCACGCATTTCTTGACCCGGGCGGTGGCATCTTTAAGTATTGTGGGCGTGATATCCTTGTCTCGAAGCTTTCTAGCGTTTGGGCTCAGATATGATTCCCGCATATGCCTCGTGTGCTTCTCTTAGCACATACTCTGTGTCTTCCCCCGCGATGCATTTTAGGAAAGGTGTGAAGAATCCACAGCAGTAAAAACTCCTTGTGGTGGTAGGCACAGGAAGACCCTCCTCTTATCTTAGGCATTGCTTCTTCGAGATTACCGTGCGGTAGGGTTCCGTCATTAATATAATCCCAAATGGGATCCATTTAGTTCGGCACGGATCCTACTGGGGTGACCACCATCTTTATGGGATGTCGGTTCGCCCAGTATTCGACGGCGTTGACATGCAGATCTTCTGCGAAATCTTTGTGGCTAATTTTACTTGAGGCGTCGATTTCGGGAAGTTCTCTGCTTTCACAAGGGCGTGCTTGGCTGGCCCAACCGCAATTTCTTTAGTAAATCAAGGACTTTTTGGAGATATAGAACTATCGTTTCACTTTTGGCTTCGTATGTATCTTGATCGGCTTCTGACCCTTGGTAAGTCCTTATAGACCTCTAGTTGAGGTGATTTCTAGTGAATGCTGGCGAGTTGAGGCTTCTTGTGTGACCTCATGCTCGGCTTCGTTGTGAGCGTGGAACGAACTGGCGCGTATTGATATCTATTTCCTTACGGTGAAATTCGAGTCGCACCTTTCGGCTTCCACAATGCGTTTGAGGCTCCATGCAGAGCTTCCATGTCGGAGGTCGTCCTCTGAGCAGGCTCGGCCCAGGCTCTGTCGGGCCCGAACTCCGTGACTGAAGTCGGCTAGGACTGTCCGCTTTATGGCGAGTTTCGACATACGATGTCGAACTACGCTTAGCTCTTATGGCCCTTTATCATTCAGGAGACTTGATTTGTCTGATACACCAGCCATTCAGATACTCATTTGGGACTTATGGTGTATGAGGCTGGAAGTAGGAATGATTTAGAGTATGATCCTGGAGTGCTAGTATCAATTTTTCCATTCTCGGGTACCTCTCCTCCGCCCCTGCGAGTATTCTGGAGTAATAGTGGGTCTTTGGGCTCGCTCTTTGTTATGTAGTCTTACCTTTGGTCGAAGTCGTGCGACTAAGTACAAAGTGAGGGTTCTCCTTCAGCAGGACTTACTAAGAATGGGAGGAGGAGAACTCAGTCACGTTTTTTAATGCAGTGAATGCTTCCTCGCATTTTCGATCCATTGAAGGCTTTTCGAACTTGGAAGAAAGTACGGCATTTATCACTTGCTGCAGATGCGAAATGACTTAAGGCTGCGATCCTTCTGTCGGTATTTGGACTTCCTTTATTCCACGAAGAAATGACGGCATGTCGATCGATACTTTTATTTTGTCTGGATTAAGCTTCAATTCCTGCGTGGTTAACTATGAAACCCGAAATTTTGAGCGACCTGCAGAAGGCACATTTCTTCAGGTTAAACTGTATTATAGTGCCGGGATGCGGAGCGCCTCGAGAGAGGTGGGCGATATGGAATCAGTTGTGGACCTACGAGCATGCCGTCTCGTGCGCCTCCATTGTTGTACCTATATGCTTTTGGAACATCCGGTTCACTAATCTCGTGAGTCGCCCTGCGTTCGAGCCCAAACTGGCATTACCCTCTCTTGATGGGTTCCTTGTGCGGTGAGCGAGTCTTTTCACGATCATCGAGGTCCATGCTGATCCCGTTGTAGCCGAAAATGCATCCATCGCGAGAAGTTCGTGGCCGTAGTGGCTTCCACGATGAGGTCAGATTCTCGGTGGGGGAAGTATCAACAGGGCATGCTTTGTTTATGTCGTGAAGTTGATGTAGAGTCGCCACTGCCATTGGCTTTCTTGTGAGAGTCCTGACATTAGCTAGCCACTCGGGATATTCTACCTCTTATCGGCTCATCACCTTGGAGGGCTAACGACCTCCTCATTGATGAAGCTCTGCCTTCTGGTGTGAAACTTACGCGTTTTGCTTGATCGGTTGAAGGAGGGTTGGCGTTGATCGTGGGTGATCATTGTAGAATTCGATTCCTCCAGTAATACGATTGCTTCCATGAGAAAAATCTACATTCTGCCTCGAAATTGAGTGGGGGTTTGAGGTCCTTCGGCTAATTTAGATCAGTGTAGCGGAGTGTTAGATTCGTCGTCACAGCGTCTTGGCTCCGATTCCTGCGGTTGAATTCAGTGAGTACCTCGTCGCACATGTGATCTAAATGCATACTTACTTGTCATCGTAGCTCTCACATTTCATGGAGGCTGTGTAGCATTCCTTGGCCACCGTGATCTCTTGGGCGAGTCAGGCTCCATTCCTTTGTTGGAGATTTGATTGCTCATGTGGTATCTTGGGGATGCCTTTTATTGCGTTGAGGGAGTGCACTTTAGCGCGGCGTAATATAAGTGACGGGCGTCACTTTATAAGGAACCTTCTTAGTCATCGTTGCTGACGGGGTTCTCGGGTCGGCCACCGATTGAATCGAGCCAATGGTAATACTTCTCTCCACGAAGAATCCGTGGATGTGTGTTGGCGAGTCGCTTTCTCTTCCCGATACCCGTTTTATCGGTGCGGATGATGTCAGTAGAACTCCATTATCAATTAAAACGCGATGGGCGGATTTGTATTGGCCCTTTATTGCGCGAGCCACGGCCAGTCGTCATGGGGAGTCTTGCTTCCCTTCGGATCTGAGTCAGAGAACTTGATGGTAGTGTCGATTAAAGCGGCAATTTGGAATCTTTGCTTGTATTTCCCAGTGTCTGCTTGATCTTATCTTCGTGGAGTGGGCTTTTTGGTAGAGCCCAGATTCTCACTCCTCCTTAGAATCCTCCAGGATCACATGGATTCCTCCCGGGGGTTCTTTGGTCTTTGAATCAGTTGCTAGGAGTGGCGATTCTTTGGCGGTCGGGTTATGGTTAGGCGACAGGGTTGGTCCCGAGCTTGGTTCCTGGGATATGGCTGTAGAAGATATGTGTTTATCAAGTATTCTATTCTCTTCTTAGTTGTATACGGTTGTCAGGTACGATGCCCACGTAGTCCACTGTGGAACTCATGATGCCCAGTGTTATCCTTGTCGCGAGGTCGATTTCATACGGGCGGCCATCTCGGGAATTGCTCGTTCGCGCTTCGCCATGGGACTTGCTGATGCGAGGCCGTTAGTGGAGTGAAGCGTTGGGACGGATAATGTCGTCGTCCTTCGGTTTGTGGTGGGTAGTGGTCTCTCGAGACTCCCTCGCCCTTTTAGGATCGTTCAGTCCGGGCTGGAGATTTCCTCTGAGTAAATCTTGTCTTGGGAGCTCGCCTCGTCGTCATCTGTCGTCCACTTTCTCTTTGCGGGCGGAAGGCTCTCCTTCTTTGATATGAGGCCTCGCTGGTTTATGTCTTTTTACGCTGGCGAGGACCTCGGCCATGCTAGCTTGAGGTTCTTCGAGATAGAACATCAGGTCCTTTGATTTATGCGCCCTGACACGATGAAAGGCTGTGATGGCAATTTTTAGTCAGATGCGTCTATCTTCGAGGGACTCGGCGTTGAATCTTTGTATATGATTTCCAAACTTTCACTGCGATCCTTGTTTGATGGTCGATAGATGGTAGCTTGACTTTGCATGCACGTCACGGCTCAGATGGGGGGGGAAGTGGGAGGCGACGCGCTTGGCTAGTTCCTTTGAATGACGAGATGGATGAAGAATTATTGAACGGGCCAAGGCGGCCCTTTGGCGTAGTGTGATACCTGCATCGCCGCAGTCCCCGATACCCACATCGCATTTCATCGATTTTTGTAAGTATTGGGGTGATCGACGGGATCTTTGATTCCATCAGTATTTACTGAGGCATTACGAATTCGTTGGAAGGGAAAGTCTGACACCTCATTTGTGAAGGGAAATTAGTTTGCTTTGCACGAGGTATCCATAGTATCGGGACTCGTCCCTTCACCACTTCTTAACGGATGAGCTCTTGTTGAAGGTTTTGAACCTGCTCCCATAGTTGTTCCCTTGCTTCTAGTTGAGGGGTGATTTGGTAACCGTTCCCCTGACCTCTGGGCATTAGCCGTTTTCCTCCTCATTGCAGGAGACTGGCGGTGAGTCCATACCCCTGGCTTTATTTGGACTCACCGCCGCCTCTCGATGCCTCGTGGAATGTTGGGACCAAGTTGTTCCTCGCGGGGAGGGAGGTTATGGCCTTCCTGGGTTTGTTGATGTTGTATCACTTTTGGTAAATTTTGCTCCAAACTCTCTTCGACGAACCATTGGTTGTGGCGACTCTTCCACTCGTTTGTATTGGCTTGCATAGTTCCGCGGAGTCGGGAGTCTGGCATTCATATCGCACCGCGGATCAGCATCCTCGGTGGATTAGTGTTACTCCTGCTTGTGTTCCTTGTTGATACCATCGATGGCGGAATCGAGTTATGTTTATGAAGGCGTCGTTACAGACTGCCTTGACCCAGTGAGGCCTTTTTCCAGCGGGCCCCAGTGGAGCGTGCGAAGTCATTTGGAGTTGAACAAAAGGCAATTTGGTGGGAATTTGAGGCTGGAGGATGCGGGACGTCGAGTGCAGGGTAGGATTATGCTTGATGTTGATCTACGGGCTCTGGATGCGTATCTCTCTGAAGAAGCGGAGGAAGAAGAGTGGCGGGCTTGGCCGTGGCGCTCAGGTGCTAGGTCAGTTCTTCGGGAAGAGATGCTTAGATTGCTTAGAATTAGCGTACCTTTCAGTGGTGGAGTGGCCTTGTATTTATAGTGTGGATATTCATCGGTTGGATGATGGCCAGAGTCCTTCCATTGGAGGTATGTTTCCTCATATAGTTAGCCTTAGATTTAGCGATGGATTAGTCAAAGGAGTTTATTTGGAATAATCCTCCTTCTTTATTGGAGAGTGTCCAACTGATGGTCTTCTATTGCTTTTTCTTCCCTTTATAATAGGACTTGATTGGGCTGAGTAGGATATCTTTTAGGGAATATTCTATCTTACGTATTGGAAGGATATGGGTTGACCAGCGAGTATGGAGCCTCTATTTTCAAATCCATGTTTTAGACTAATGTAGGACCCTCTGTTTGAGCTATGGAAGGACATGGGTGAGGCGGGGACCGTTTGCTACATAGGGATTTGCGAGTGGGATCTTGGTCCCGATTCTATCACCCCATCGAGTTTAAAATAATAAAATATTTTAAAAGAGGGGTTAGTTCAACTACGAATTAGTTAAAAAATGAAACTGTAGTTGTTGAGTACTATAAGTTTGAAAAAGGGGGGGGGTTAAAATAATAATTTTTTAATAGAGGGGCCATTTTAGCCCAAAATAAAAACTCAACTTTTTAAGCTCCAGCAATTCAATTTTTTCGATTGAATTACTACTTAAAAGGGGAAATGGAAAAACCGAAAAAGCGTGCTCTTTAATACACCCACATAGAAAAAAAACCCATAAAATAACAGTTTAACATAATACAACTCATGGATTATCGTTGATATAATTTGCCCACATCATTTCAGCAATTTAATCTCTAGAAGCTACCATAATTGTGTACTCTCATATGATAAATCAATTGAGTGGCTTGTGCTACATGTACTGCCCTCTTCACCTTCAACTGAATGGTCTTCTATCTCATATTCTCTAAACAATTGATCATTTAGGATCTATAAACGAATCCTATTATAAAGGGTATAACATACAATAACAATGGATGGTTATCTACTTGGCTTATAACAATGCATCATCTTTAATATTGGAAATCGTGCTTTAAGAACACCTAAACACTTTTCAATAATATTTCGAAGAGATGAATGTCTATCGATAGGCACAAAACGTGTATGGAAATGAAAATTGCCTATATGCACAAGTTCACGTGTCGTGTTCAAGTAATAAAGTGAAAGTAAGAGTATCGTCCCTTGAAGATTGGTTATTAACTATCGATTATAATCTAGCTTAGGTTCTATTTGGATGACTAAAAATCTTTTGAATAAAAACAAAATCAAATAAAAGAAAAACCCTAAACAAAAAGCTCAAACCTAGGGTTTTGACTTCACCTAGTTACAATTGATGGATGTGTTCGAAAAGTTTTCAACAATGATTAAGTCCTTTTATTGATGGTAGGCTTTTTGAAAGCACGTGTCGATCTTTCTCAAGTAACGACACTCTCCCAAGAGCCGGTTGTATTGCATCTTTGCTTCAAATCCTAAAACTCTGGGATGCAATAAGCTCTAATTAATCCTAAGTGCCGCGTATAAAACCAAGGTATCTATACTCTTTGGTTGATTATCCGACATCCTACTCATATCCCTACTGATTATTTTCTCTTGATCTCAAACCAATGGCTAAAGCATACTAATGGTAGCCAATCATTAACACGTAATTAAACCGATATAGGACATTCAATAAAAACAACCAAAAACATCATTAAATATATAAATAACGATTAATCTATCGTCTTATAGCATAGGTTACTTCAAAACCCTAGAGTTCAAAACTTAGAACATGGTTAAGAGAAATACAGTCATTGAGAAAAAAAAACAGCATAGAGAAAGTAAAGATGAGAGGAAATAGACAAAGATCTTTAATGGTGTTGTTGTCTGAGCGATCCTCCTTCTCTTTTCCTATCTCTCGTGGTATCTGTCCCCCTTGTCTCTATTGTGTAGCCCTCAAAGGTTTCCTCTTATATTCGGTCAAAATTAGGACAGAAAATGGGTTTCAGTTGATTCAGGCCCAAAGAAACAAATTGATGCTTGGGTTGAGTGGCACAACTGCGTGAGATAGGGGCATTTTAGATATGAGAAAAGCAAGGAGCCATGCAATTGCGTGACATGATCCACGTTGTTGCTTGGGTCACGCAATTGCGTGAGTAAAGTCATGCTATTGCATGGGTCACACAATTGCGTGACTAAAGTCACGCTATTGCGTGGCTCAAGTCATGCAATTGCGTGGTTTTGAGTTTGTTGCTGTGTGGTAGCTTCAATTCCTTATGTATCTCCCCTAGGCAATCGACACTGCTATGTGGATGGACCTCTTATTGCGTGGATTAGTTGCTTTCTTTCAAGTGAAGTTCATTCTTATGCATCTCAGCTCATTCTTGTTGTCTTTTTGTTCATCTCCTCCCTTAAGCATCCAAATGCTTACCTGAACATAAACAAACCAAATAGGGCATTAGAACACTTGTTTATATCATAAAAAATATGAAATTATAACTAAAACATAGGGATAAAATGAGTGTAAAAGTTACTCATCACACCCCTAAACTTAAATCCTTACTTGCCCTTAAACAAAGGAAAGAGACCACACAAGACTAACTCACAAACATGGATAAAAGTTAGGCATGGTGCTAGCAACAAGTTAGCGAAAACATGGCAACCATAATCTGAAAATATGATATTAAAGTTTTGATCCTTGAATATTTATCATCTCTAAAGGATGAGGCATTCAATGGCATGGTGATCAAGGCAAGCTTGCCTTCCAAATTCTTAATAGACCTTTCTTAAGGGAACCAGGTGGAAATGATGTTTTTAGATCTCACATGTATACAAGGGCACCAAACAACTTCTCCTTGCAAATTTTGTGATGAAAAACCATAACTTAAATAGGCTGAGAATGTACCATTTTTATTTACAAGCTAGCAAAAATAGTAAGGAGCAATGCTAAGGTTTTAGAAGGGTGTCCATGTAGCGGGGATCCATTGGTGACTCCCTATCAGTTGGTTAAAGGCATCGAGCATTCAGTTCCCCTCAAACCTTACCTCGAACAACCCAACTAAAAACCAAAGCACCTATTGGCGAATTTAATCCCATCTTCTGTCCCCTGTAGTGAGTAGTGAAGTTAATGACTCCAAACTAGTTGGCTCAAGGCATTAGGCTTTGAAAGGCCTCTTAGATTAGCTCGGGATTCCGATTAGGTCAATTTTCTTATTATTATTCTTTTCTTTTTTTCAGGATTGGGGCACATTGGCAATCCTCTTTTTCAAGGTGTCTCAACACTATCCAAGTCAAGCCATTTTTAAAGAACAAACCAATTAGGAGAAGGGTCGATTTCCTAGGTATACGTAAGATCTAGTGTATGTGTGATATTGGTTCCAATAAGAATTAGTTTCTTGAGAGACAAGGGGGCTCATCAAGCCAAGTCTCCCACAACTATTGGGTGCACTCAAGTCCTAGATCAGATAATCTGAAGATGTCCTCACTTAGAGATTTTCAAATTTTTAGATTTAGCCTGATCTTAGATATTCTCATAACAATTACTTATTCACTACCCTTACTCTTATCCGTCTCAAAGAAAACACACTAAATAAAAGACTCAAAGACAAGAAAACAAACTAAAGTAAGTAATCACACTAAAGCAGGTAAACAAAAGATAAATCCTCCCTCCCAAACTTTATGCTTGCCGAAAATACCCTAAATTTTGACAAAATTATTATATATTAGGGTATAATTGAACTTGACTTTGGCATTTTTAAGGTATTAGATGAATATTGATTAAATGATTATTAGATAGAGGAAATAAAGCAAGTGAAAAAGAGAAAATATGGAAATTGTAAAATGGGGACCTAGGGTCAGTGTAAGTAAGGATTTATATGTCTAAGTGAAGTGGGAGAAATAAATGAGCAAAGGGAAGATAATAGGAGACTTAAATGAAGAATAATAGAGAAATGGAGGGACCTAAATATACAAATAAATAAAGAAAAAGAAGAAAAAAAATCAAGTAAAGGGCATGTGACATGTAGGAAAGAGGGAGGAAGTTTCCTCCTTTTTAAAATACGATTAAGAGTGATCCATAAGAAAAGGAAGGGAAAAGAGGAGGATTGGGGATGTGGTGGAGTTAGAGAGAGAGGCTCTACCTTATCTCTAAATTTTTCGACGATCGGACCATAGAGTCTCGAAGCAAGAGGAAAGTCCTTATAGTGACAAGAGTACTTGCCAGTAGGGGCCGGAATCGGGAGTTTCGACAAACTCGGGAGGTAGGTCTTCTCTACTTTGGTTATTTTCTACCCTAAGGGTTGTGTGGTGGTTATCTTGCCTTAGGGGAATGTTTAGTTGTATTTTAAACCATGGGAAGCTGCCACATTGTGGTAGTGCGCATTAGCCGGACCTTAGAACTAATTTTTGGTTAAGAAATATAGGGAATTTGGAAGTGAGTCCTTCTAGTAAATTGTAGCCACATAAATGAACTTGATGTTAGGCTTTTGAATTTCTCAATTCAGACCTCTGTAGACCAAGTTATGGTCCTTTTATTGAGGTTGGCTTTGTGGTGGTCAACGAGGGTCGACCGGTGGGGTCGAGCTATGGGGTCAGCGGAGGTTGGCTTGTGGGGTCCAGCTGCTAGAGGTCATTTCGGCCATGGGTCGAGCTCGGCGGAGGTCGGCTCGGGCTTAGTCGGTTCGAGGTCCAGCTCATTTGGTTTGACTCACGTGTGACCTCCGGCCAGGAAGGACCATAATACCCGTGATACGAGACTCACTTTCGGATGTTCTTGGACTCTATGGAAAGCCCATTGAGTCAGAATCCATTCATATGCCTGAGAGGATGAGATGTCGGACCAAGTTTCTTTGAGGGTCCAGGTCAGCTCACGGTCGGTTCGGTCGGTTCATTTGGGTGTGACTCATTATGACCTCGACTTTGGAGAGTCTTAACTCCTTCGTCCAGGACTTCCGTTTCGGTGTTCTTGGACTCTATGGAAAACCATTAGTCGAGATCCATTCATATGCACATGAGGAGGATGGGACATGTCAGAGTGGTGTGTCATACCGGAGTTTACCGAGGTCAGGTCAGCTCGGTCGGTTCGGGTCATTTCGGTACGGGGTGTGACTCGTATGACCTCGACTTTGGAAGGTCATAACTCCTTCGTCAAACTCCGTTTAGGTGTTTTTGAACTCTATGGAAAGCCCATTAGTCAAGAATTCATTCCTTGTATGCCTGAGGAGGACAGAGGTGTCAGACCGAGGGTGTCGGCCCGAGTCTACCGAGGAGTCAGGTCGAGGCTCAGTCGTTCGGTCGGCAGGCCCAGGTGTGACTGCGTGACCTTCAGCCGGAAGGTCATAACTCCTTCGTCCGAACTCCGTTTTAGGTGTTCTTAGGACTCACATGGGAAAGCCATTGAGTCAAGAATCCGCATCTATATATCTTGTTGAAATTGGAGCTCATATTAAACTCCAAAAATCAATCTAACCAAAATCGCTAGCACACAAATAGTATTTGTTCTTTAATGGTTTTGGAATAGGGGCTGACGAGGAGGAAAACCCAAACTGAGATTGAGACTTTGAGGACTTGAGCCAAAGTGCAAAGCTTTTGGGTTTTTTCTACCAACTTCTATTCCTCGTTTCAAGTTTTTTTTGCATGTTTGTTCTATTTTTCCTATTCTCGTTTCAATATTTGAAAGGCTTGTTCTAAATTCATATTGAATTGTTTTAAATGATTTGAAGGAATTGATTGTAAAATGTTTGCATATGAAAATTGCATGACTATTGAAAGTGAAATATTTATACAAATGTACATATTGTCTTTTGTACTTTCTCTGAGATTTGAACGCCCTTAATAGAATGTTAGTTTAGTTCGTATTAAGGAATAGATTGAGGTATACCCAGTAGGGTCGAAAATAGCGTCTTGAATGATTGTATTGATGTGTCACTCAGATCAACAGCCCAGCGGGACCGTATCGGTAGTGTTCACTAATTGATTATTATAACTGGTCGTGACCCAGCGGGGCCGTGCTGTGTTATAAAGCCCGGATTTATCTTAGGCTGCTGACCCTAGTGGGACCGTCACCGTTAACTCACATTATCACAATATACTCCAGAAGACATAGGTTAAATTCGTTAAGGGCATAGCGGAATTGATTTGCAGGCTAGATTAGATTACGAATTGAATTGAATTTGTGAGCATAATTGAATTGATTTGAGATTGTGAAATATTGAATATGAGAAGTGTATTTTGGGATGATCGATGAACCTTAAGCGGTGTATATAAAACAAGTATATATATTGTATTTATATTGATGTCGAATTTGAAAGTTCTGAATTATTAAATTATGTATGATTTGATTTAAGAATTTGAGCGGGGAATGGATTTGTATAGAACCCTCTAAGCATGAAAATGTAGCGTATTGTTACCAATCTTGAGTCTTAGGAATTATAGATAGTGATCGAAGCGGACCCAAGATCGGGAGGCGTCGAGTCATAAGAGGAAATTTGAGATGTATGCTCCAGGCATGTGCACATTCATTCCAATGTTTTTTCTTTTGGATATTGATGTTATGTAAAAGAATTTGAACTCTTGAACATCTATTTTTGTAAATCATTTTGAAAAGGCTTGAATGCCTTCATTGTAAAATGTATTTTTGGTAAGTGTAAATGTTCATGGAAGCACACTACGATTTTGAAATCGCTTCCGCAAGATATGATTTTTTGAGTGATTGAGTGATAACGGGGCATCTAGACTTCGGTTGGTTTGTCCAGATTAAAAGTAGGAAAAGTCCAGAAGCTTAGTATGAGCATTGTCTTCAATGTGAAAGATAAACATAATAGTAAAAGGGGTTAGGAGACTTCCCTGAGTGTGATCATGGTTGATCATCAACTAGAGACTATGATGGATGATGGAAGTTCTTGTCATCTTTTCGTCACATGCTTTTAATTCACTTGCACACAATCAAAACATGAAAATTCCAAATCTTCAAAAAATAAAACACCAATTTAAACAAATAAAAAAGCTACTAATTTATTGAACCGATGCATAAATCAGCTTGGGTTGCCTCCGAAGATTGGTTGGTGATTCTTGCCTCCGTCTTTCTTTAGGAAGCGAAAATTGTGCCCAAGTAGCTGTTTCAGCACATAATATAGGGAGCTTGCATGCTCTCCTAGAGATGTAGGAACTTTCTTCACCATGGTTGGTCTCAAATTCTCATTCAACTCAAACATATACTCATCCACCTTTGAAATAGGAGTCATTTTATGATATTCGAACTTTTCATGCACCTCTCCCTAAAGGATCATCTCTAGAAGTATCTCAACTTTTTTTTGTTTTTTGTTTTTTTTTCTGATCTCAATCGTTTATGGAGAAGTTGATCCTTCTTCTTTGAAAACTAACTCATGTAGCTCCATGGCATCAACCTCTACTCTTCTAGGTTTCCTAAGTGTAGGCAAACTCACTTGATGTTCTTCTTAAAGTATCTTGGCTATTTGCCTAACTAGTACCTCAGAGTTCTTAATCTGGGCTGAGTGATTCTAAAGCTGAGTTGACTGGTTCTGGAAGTTGGCCTTAGTCTTATCCATGAATTGAGCTTGAGAGTTAACCAATTCATTCATGGCTTCTTCTAGACAAGAGGTGGCCATTTGAGCTTGAAAATTTTCCATTTCAGCCATTGAATTGACCAATTTAGCCATTGCATCTTCAAGGTTCAACTCCTTTGCTTGTGAAGGTTGAGGAACATTTTGATTGGTCTCCCATTAGAGGTATGGGTGATATTGGAATCCCGAGTTATATGTGTTCATGTATGGGTTACTTGTTAAAACTCGGTTCTTTCCAAGGTCTAAGCTTATACCACTCTTCACGAGGCAAATTAATACTAAGATCAAGTGGTATTCAACACAGGGCATTCTAGTGCCTCTCAAATTATTATTATTATTATTATTTTGGATTGAACTAGGCCTCGAATATCTGCAAGTGTACAGGTCGTACAAGAAATAAGGAACTCACAGGAGTGCGGATATCGTACCACGAGGATCCTACTTAACAAAACCTTGGTGATGCCACTATTACTCAAGTTCATCACTATTTGAGCTACAAATCTGAGTATAAAGATATTGAAATTAATACTGAAAGTAAATGTTTTTAGTTCTTTTGTTCTTATGCAATATTTATGGTCTTTCAAATAATGATAGAATTTGGAATGGGTTAATTGTATCAAAACATAGCAGGTTCTAAAAGAGTATAGTTAGATTTGATTAATTGGTCTTTGTTGAAGAGGTACTTTGGTTAGATCCTAGCTAACTTCCAAAAATCTAACTTTTCACACCCTGAAACACAAGCTCTCAACCAAGTACAAGTTCTCAGTCCATTACTTTTATGAAATGGGTCCCTTAACGAAGAAATGACCCTCATACAAATATTTCCATCAATTCCATGAGCTGAATGAGACTTGATCCTCAAGAGCTAAGATCGACCGTCCATCGATACATCTTAAATCCACTACTGACAAATTAATTCCACATCTCGACTCAGTAGACGGAAGGTTCGATGCCCTCGAATTAAAGAAGAACAACACTCGATATTCAATTCAAGAACAAAATAATCGGGGATCTAGCTCTCTAAAAATCACACCTCGGTGTCACTTTGAGGGGATACATGAGAAGAGATATGAAACAACAATTAAGATCTATTCTGGAATAATGAAGCTTAAGAGAAACAAATCTGATTAGATTCATATAAAACTCAATGATTGAATTGCCCAAAGAAATTACAATTTTGAACCCTATATTAGATAGGTTTTGAGTGCTTTTTAACGCCTTAATCATGTCATTAACTCTGATTGGAAGTGTTCAAGTCTTCTTAGTAGCATATGCCATTTAGAAGTATTTTTAGGTACATTTCTGAGGTTTTCTAGCACTTTAAGTTCAATATCGGGATGTATGATGAATCATGAAGTTTGAACTCGAGTGTCAGCCATCAACCGACCCGAATCAATGAAAAAGCGAAGGCCCAGTGAAGAAAAATTGATGCAGTTGAAGGCAGGGATGAAATGCGATTGGAAGTCTGACAAAGCGCGGAATTTTATAGAGTTGAAATTTTCGCTAGGATTGCGAAAATTTACTTATGCATTTATAACTCTCAGCGAAATCCAAATTTATTAGACGAAGACTCAGTTCGCTAGGCAACATTCTTAGCGAAAATTCATGATTTAAGCTGCACAAAACAAAATTTCGTAGCTATTGAAATTCTTAAGCTAGCGAATTTTCTATTTTAAGCTATGCATGGGTGATTTCGCTACCTAGCGAGAATTCTTCGATCTAATGAAATTCTTTTGTCGTCATGTTTTGTATTTAATGCTAGCAGGCTCCCAGATTTGGTGTATTACTCTCTCTTGTCCTTTAACTTAGCCAAATTTGTAGGCTTTTGAGTATACTATGTATTGAGGTGCTTCAACATAAACCCCTCCTTTTTCCTTAATCAAGGGAAGGAATTTGGAAGCAAGAATTTGGGAAAGTGTAGTTTTTCATTTTTGTAAATAAAGTTTCGTATTTTAATTAGGTTTGCTTTTCTGCTTCTCTCTCCTCTTTCTCTTACTTTCTTGGTACGCTAAACACCCTCTTGAGGATGACATTCAGAGATGCTTGGCCTAAGCCTCCTTTCTTTGAAGGAAGGAAAATTTAGCTTGGTAATTAGGGCATATGCATGTTGTCCTCTTGTGTTATTCTAGTCTTGTATTTATGGCCCTCATCTTCTCAAATTAGGGTTGAATAACTGAATGTATTGATTTGGCCAATACTCTCCATGCTTTAGGATACGAGTGCATACTTATTGCTAGATGCTGTTGTGGTTCATTAGATGGTCTTTATGAGCCTCACGAAATGATATTTAATGTAGGGTTTCAAGCGAAAAGGGCCATATTACTGTATTTTGTGTTAACTCAAATAGGAGTTGTTTTTAGGGTTAGGTTTGCTAGTTAAACATAGATTCGGTTATGCCTTGGACTATAGGTTGCATGTCATAACGCGAGGATAAAACCCGAGGACACTTGTTTGCCCTAACTTACCAAGTTAGTGACCTAAATCTTCAAAGTTAACTTTTCACACTTCATTTTCAGCTTTTACAATTTCGCTTTCAACCTACTTCCACCTGCTTTTTGAAGCAAATCCAAAAAGTCCAAATAGAAAGCCTTACCTTCTGCACCCATGCGCATCATTCTGTGGATGAAACTCCATCCCCGTGTTCGACCCTAGACCACTATATCAAGCAGTGAAATTTCTGACTACGCAGCAGTGAGGAACTTAGGTGTATATACCTTATTTCGATTTTTAAATTTTTCAAATTTCATCGTGCAGACGAATCACTCAATCAATCATCAAACTAGCAATTAAACTACAATCGAAATTAATTCAATTAATTCATCCAAATTAGTTAGTCTTTCAATTTCCAAAATCTCAAACATCAATCCTAAGCTGATCAGGCAAGATCACAAGGTTCGAAAGCAAAAACAGAAAGTAAGATGAGAAAGAATTCTAATGCTCTACTTCACCAAAGAAGAGCTTATTCTCGCTGGTTAGCTGAATAGTCTCTTTCCACAAAGGCCTTCTTTTCCAAGAAATTTTGAAGTTGATCCCCCCCAAAAGATGCGCACTTTACCCTAGGTGCTTATATTTATAGGCCCTAATGATTGGGCCTTGAAAACGAGGCCGATAGTGTGGACTTATAAAAAGCCCAAGGATCTGCCTTAGTCACGTTGATGTCGCGACATTTATGCTGTGATATCACGACTCTGCATTTTGCTTATCTGTACAATGTCGTGACTTTGAGTGTCAATGTTGCGACTTTGCTATGATGTCGATGTTGCGACTTTGCTATGATGTCGCTATTGGAGTCGCGACTGAATTAGTAAGTTCTTAATGTCGCGTTCTCGCTCGATGTCACGATTGAAAACCCGCTGTGACATATATCCTAAATGGTAGTCGCGGATGCAAGAAATATGTCGCGGGTCGTCATCATTGGCCGCGACCGACGTGGTGTCATGGGATTGATCCTTATGTTATTCCTCTACCGATGTCGCAGACTGACCGCTATTGTCGATGTCAAAATTCTTTCACCTAATGTCGCTGACTGATATGATGTCGCGACATTCATCAGCTAATGTTGCGACTTTGACTTTGACCACTTTTGGCTGTTTTGATTTGTTTTCATGATAAATTTCAGAAAAACACTAAATTTGGTGAAGTATTCATAATTTGCATTTGAAATGAGTATTCAACATAAAAAATCATGCAAGAATGGATAAAAAATAATCATAAAATTCATGTTTATCAAAATCCCCCAAACTTAAAGTTTTGCTTGTCCTCAAGTGAAGAAAAGAAGAATTTGATTGTCCACAATCAATCCAAAACTCAATGAATTTTATGGCTCATTATTTCCAACAATGGGCTTGTATAAATGATGGTACTTCTAAGTTTAATAGATTAATCAATTATGTAAGAGAATTTCTAACATACACTTCAATCATAGGATCATATTATCAGATTTCGGGCTTAAGCACATACTGGATAGCTCTCACATTTGCATACAACTTTAGTTCATCGTTTCACTATTGATCGTGTGCCGTCGCTCTCTTGAAAAGATCGGCAAGTTAGGTATTTTCATGAGATTTAGGGGTGGTTATAGATGTTCTAATATGATTTAGGTCCCATAGGCTTGTTGGTAAGATTATCCTCCACTAATGTAAGCATGACATAACCTTCAAGATCAAATAGGTGTTTAGAGCTTGTAATGTCAGGCTTAGGTAAGGGTAGTTGAATAGGAATTTTTAGGCTTGAACTTACCTAATATACACATTCTTTCTTTTCTACCCATGATTGCATTTTCCATCCTTTCTTCACATATTTTTCCTTATGTTGTCAAATATACTTCCCCCAAAATTATTTGGGTACATCTTTCTTGTTATCTCCTTTCTACCATTCAATATTCACAATTTATGACATTCTCTTCACAAAACCACCACTTGTTTCTCATTGACTTTCTTCAAGAAGGTTCGCGGAGTAGTGCAATGTCCAACCTTATTAAGATTCCACTCCACCCCTATAGCAAGCCAGGTCGAAGAATCACATGCCACCGTATTAGGGTACTAGGTGTTGAAACACCCCTAAGGACTTAATAATTCTAGGTAGGAAGGCTACAAGGCTTGACTTACTCAACCTACATTTTCTCACATTTTTCTTTCTTTTGCATACTTTTCATCATTGCATCAACAAATTTCTTAATCACTTTACTTCTAGCTTCTTTGCATTTGACATTCCAGATTTCCTCCAAACTTTTTCCTCATCCATTTTATGCTAATTCCTTCTTTTCTAGCATATTTTGGGTAAGTTTGGTTCTTTACTGAAGGTTACTAATGTGAGAATGGTTTAATGTGTGTGATTTGGTTTCAAGAAACAACATAAGGCTTCATTGGCCCAAAATGAGGTATTAAGGAAATATGCAAATGCATATCAACATTAGGTGGTTGAATAAGCTCAAACTTTCCAAGGATGGCCTAAATCATTTTCTGATGGCTGTGTAGCTTAGGATTTCATCTTGGACAATCTTCTAACAAGTTCTAGGACCTGTGGAATGGAAGATGTTGATCTTATAATGTTTCCTTAATTAGAATTTCAGTTCTAAGGCACAAACCATGTGTATGATTCAAGATACAAAGAATTGAACTGTATTAGCAATATGGAACACCCCATTATGTCCAAGTTTTAAATGATCCTATAATTGCAGCTTAGTTATTGTTCCCAATTGTGCAAATCTTGAAAGAGGCATTAGATTGATACTAGCACCAAAGTCACACAATGCCTTCCTAAATTCATGATTTCCAATTGTGCAAGGTATAATAAAGCATTTAGGATCTTGCATTTTATGTGGTAGCTTCTTCTGAATGATTGCACTGCAGTTAGTAGATAAGATTACTATTTCATTTTCATAAAATTTCCTATTTTTGCTGATTATGTCTTTCATGAACTTAGCATAATATGGCATTTGAGCTAATGCCTTAGCAAAAGGAATGTTAATTTCCGAAATTCTAAACATGCCTTAAATCAATGAACTAGTCAAATTTCGTCTGCCTAATATTCGAGGAAAGGGTACTGAGGTTGATAGACTCGACTTCTCCTTCTTCTTTCGACATCGTCTTTCACTTGCAATTCATTCCCACTTTTAGTTGCTTACTTTCATCTGTTAACTCAGTTATGTTTTGCTCTTTCTCACTACCTACTTGATTTTGATATTCTTTTTTAGTTTCATCATCTTTCTATCTTTTCTCAGCTTCTTTTCTGACTTGCAATTCTTTCCCATTCCTCATTGTGATAGCCATACAATCTTTTGGATTATTCTTTGTATTACTAGGGAAAGATTCCTTGGACTGGTTTTGTAAGGCTAGGGCTAGCTACCCTATTTGAGTTTCCAGGTTCTTTAAAGAAGCATTAGTGTTTACCTGAAATTTTTTTGTGTTTTCTTGAAAAACATCAAGTTCAACAAACTTCTGTTCATGCAGGTTGAGTGTCCTTTTGTTCCTAGCTGTAAAATTCAACATTTGATCTTCAAAGTATGGTTGTCTCCTCTGCACTTGATTTTCTTGTAACACCCCGAAATATACCCTAGTCGTTTTCGACATGTTTAGGGTATTTTGTAAGCCTAATTTGAATGTTTCGTGAGTTAAATGCGAAACATGGAAACAAGAGACCCGGAAAGTTACAAAACTTAAGGACAATTTTGTAATTGGTCCAAAAAGGGGTTTAAAAGTCCTAATGTGAAAAGACTAGAGGCCAAAATACAATAAAAGGAAATTGAACTATAAATGGCCAAGAATTGAAGGACTATTTTGCAAATAAAAGAAAGTTAACCCAAAATGGGTTTTACTGGTGGCCAAACATGGCCTTTTATCAAACCATGGATTTAAAGACCAATTTGGTCTCAAATTGGGAGAGAACCCGAGAAGGAGCAAGAAGGGAGAAGAAGAGGGAAGAAGAGAAGAGTGAAGAAGGAGGATTCCAACCAGATCAAGCCAAAAAGGCATGGAAATCTTACCTTTGATTATGAATTTATGTGATTATGTATGAATTTCCATGCTTGGTTGGTTAGTAGTTTATACCCAAACATGGGGTTTTGCTAGGGTTTCATCTTAACCCAAAAATGATGGCAAGTAAGGTGGGTAAAACCCCATATGGCACAAGAAGCTCATGAAATCCTCTTCGAGGATGAATTCATGGTTAATTAAGAGTAATTGGAATTAGGTTTAGAATAAATCCTAACAAATCCTTGAGTTTGATTTGTATGAGTTATAAACCATATCGAATGGGTTTTAAGCATCCATGATAAGTCTTTGAACTAAGATAAGTATTGAAGGAGGAATCAATAGAAAAGAGATTCCGCTGGTGGAATTAGAAATGGTTTTGATGTGTGTTTAAAGTGTAGAGTTGATTGGGTATCAAAACATGGAAAAAGGGGTGAAAAACACACATTCTGGGCACTTTTCGGAGACTTGTACCGGTACACTTTGAGCTTGTACCGGTACAATTTCGGTTCTGGTCATTTTTTGCCAACTTGTACCGGTACATGTTAGACTTGTACCGGTACAACCTGTTCTGGTTTTCCTATTTCGACCAGTTTTCGTATTTTGGCCATAACTTCCTCATTTCTTATCCGATTTGAGGATTCAAGTACATGTAAAATAGACTTCATGAGAACAAAACTTAAAGAATAGGCAGCATCGCCACCTGATCCTAAGTGGTCTAAAAATTCACCAAAGTGGGACTATGCAAACCAAATTTGGTTCCAGCTTTGAACATAGAGGCCGGTTGTTTCTACGAATTTAAGTTCCGATGCTCCGAATTGGGTGATTCCAGTTGGAATAGAACCCTTAGCACCTTATCTTTATAAGAGCACAAAGAAACAGTGTCAAATATGGAGACAAGGCACTGGAAAATTAATATTGCAAACTGTTCCTGCAAAATTCCAGATCGACCAGTTGGCATGAAATGCTATAACTTGAGTTTAGATGATCCATTGATTGATTCCACTCCTAAAGAAATGATGCATCAAGGACAAGAATACATGAATGATGTGTGGATAGCACTCATATCGTATAAGTATCTGAAATGCCATATGAATAGGCATGAAACCTCGAAACGAACTCGAAACACGTAACATGAACATGAATATGAAAAACAAGATGTCGCTGATCGCGGTATCGTGATTACAAAGGTTATAAGTTCTGAAAGATATATGATCATATGACTACCTAGGACTAAAGAATGGTCGAGCCGGACGCGGTTGGATTAGTAATTCAAGACTTGATTAGTGCTTCTAAGACTCGATTAGTACTTTAAGATTCTCGATTAGTGCTACTAAGACTTTGCTCAAGATTTCTAAGATCTCACTGGTGCTATGGCACCCCAAGATCAGATCGTGACCTTCCGAACTTATTGTATCACATCCTACTCATTTCTTATAATTGGTCTAGGTAGTCGCCGCATATATGATAAGACATTGAATAAAGAATAAGAGTAAAGATCTAAATGTACCTCTGTATATGTTATGTAGTACCCATGTAATTCCTCAGATCCTGACATCAGAGTACTACGTAATCCTCTTCCGTGATCCAAAATAAGTCCCTGTGAGGTCTACTGCAATTCCCCACAGAATCGATCAAGTTCCGTGAGGGTACCTACGGCAATTCTCAGATCCCATAAGTTCCAGCCTCCGCACAGTCTCCGTAGTACCTACTTCGCACTCTGCCTCCGATTAAGCTCAGAGTACCTACGGTACACCCGTATCCGAAAAATGTTCCAGAGGCCCACTGCACCCTCAGATTTAATTAAGTCTCCGTCTCGTCTCCTCGATTTAGCTTACGTGAGTGCACTCCGGCTGGTACTCCTGTCTCTGATTAACTCCTGTATCTGATTAAGCTCTATAGTACCTACGGGTACTTTCGTATTTCATCAAGTTCCTCGTAGTACCTACTGCAATTCTCGTATTTGATTAAGTTCCAGAGTACCTACTCTGCACTCCTCAGACTCGAATAAGTCCCGTGATCCGATAACTCCCGTATCTCGATGTTCCAGCCCTTTATCCGATTATTCTGTAGTACTTACTGGTACTCCTGTATTTGATTAAGTTCTCACCGGGCCGATTAAGTTCTCGTAGTACCTACGTACTGTGATTTTTAATGGGTTTTGTAGTGACTCAGGGGTACTCCCGTGACCGATTAAACTCAGAGTGACTCTACGTACTCCCGCATTCTGCAAAAAACAAGTATAAGTCCAAGATCTAAGGGTACTCTCGCATCCGTAAAATAAGTATATGTATCCGTTATGATCCGTAATCGCATTTAACTAACGTCCATACCTCGATCTGGTGATCCGCATACGTCTGATCTGACCCTGTATGTGATAGGATTATGATGAGTTCCAACTTATTGTACTTACAGGTACCTTCGCACAAGGATAAGATCCGTAAGATAAGTATAGCGTTCCATAAGACCATAAGTTCCGTGAATACGTATAAGTCTCGTAAGACCGGGTGACAAGTTCCGTGAAGACAAGTATATACTGTAGTCATGTATAAGATATGGAAATGCATGTATAAGTTCTGTAATACATGTATAAATCCAAATACATGTATATGTCTGTGAATACTAGATAAGATCCGAAAATAATGTAATATATTTCGTAGTATTAAAGTAAGATACGAAGTACCAAAGATAAGTTTCTGTAGTACTTACAAGTACTTCCGTATAAGAATAAGTTCCGGCGAATACCAAGACACGCTCTGTAATTTCTCGTAATACCTACGTATCTCCGTTTAGTACCACGGTACTTATAAATACTACGTTAACCTAGTTCTTTGTTGGGATATGATACCAACACAAGTCGCATCGTAACGTACATTTGATCATAAGTACTTACTTCTGCACCCGCATAAGATTAAGTTCCGCAAATCCAAAGATAATATTCCACTTCATGGATATCACTGTACTCAACAAGTGTAAACTCCTGCAGATAGGTATGGTTTCAGTTC
This sequence comes from Tetrastigma voinierianum, assembly GCA_016808115.1. Taxonomy (NCBI): domain Eukaryota; kingdom Viridiplantae; phylum Streptophyta; class Magnoliopsida; order Vitales; family Vitaceae; genus Tetrastigma; species Tetrastigma voinierianum. The sequence continues at coordinate 3,414,271 of JAEQBH010000911.1, read as the reverse complement.
ATGAGACTGAGATATATCACATGATAATGAAATCCACAACAAGATCCGAATTATAAGTATAAGACCCATAAGAATAAGTTTGTCATGAGTATAAAATCCAATAAGGATAAGTCTCGCCATAAGTGTAATTCCCGAGTAAGTATAAGATTGTTATAAGTATAAAGCTCAAGAATGCTTATATGAATCTAATAAGAGTACAAATATGGATCCTATGGGAGACATAAGCATTCTGTTAAAAGTCACAAGGTACAAATAGACAGAATTATGTTGACATACTAATAGGAATCCACCAATCCCATGAAAATCATAGAGAGCATGAAAGAGATAACTGATGGCCATTATCAGATATATGTCTAAGTTCGTCAAATATGATCTCGAATTGCTATATATATTGGATTATATGAATTCATGATGATTTTGATATCCGCTTCGCTATAAGTTTATCATGATCTCGCCTAAATGCATGTGCATCAAAGATAAGTTATAAGAATATGCTTCCCACTAAGCTGCAGTTTAGCACGGGTTTTTAATCCGTGGTACAAAGAGAAGATCACGAAACATCCGCATACACCGGGCCAGACACTTGTAAGTGTCTACCATATGTAGGTTCCGTTCGATTTGTAATGTAAAAGTTCGCTTTGTATATGTAAATGGACCCGCCATGTGTCTAGATTTTGATGACACCCTGGTAGCTTCTTTCATATGATTTCAATTATTACAAGTCATGGGTCATATCCACAAACAGCCTGGGTTTCAAAAAAAAAAAAATCAGGTAAAGAGTCCTGGGCCCGAGTCTCGCATCCCTGAACCTGCCTCTGATCCACCAATCTGGGTCGGACCGGATCTCGGCGTGACATTTCGCTTCTTGGTTTTCCTGATTTTGTCCTCGGGAATCTGTGGAATATAATTTGCAGTATGGAATTGGTCTTGGACCTTGATTAGTTCCACCCCTATAAGAAAGATTCTCATGGTTCCTAAGAGTTAGTGACAAACCCCCTTCCTAGTGACAGGAAATCTGCCAGCAACTCCATAGTAACCTCCCATCTAAGCTCGCTCGACTGACAAGTTACCATGAAGCTAAGCCACAAACTGCAGAACCGGTCTTTGAAAACGTGGTTATGTAAAATTTTCACTTTTCTAATGCACCCACACTTTTAGATGATTTAAACCAAGAAGACACGACGCACTAAGTGGTCAAGCCCGAAATACAAAAAAATCACCGTATAAAAAAAAATTATTCCAATAAGTTTCCAAAGATCCACTACACAATAGCGACTCTAGTCCTCATCAAAATATAAGATAAGGATCAATCCAACATAATTTCATCGCAACCTGTTTTTCTCAAAACCATACAAAAGATATTTACATATACAAAATGTCACATTTTAACTTTTACTACTTTTACTTTCCACCTTATCTTATATATAATCACACAACATGGTTCAGACTGACATCTTGAAAGGTCTTTCTCGCTTCAAAGACTCGCAATTGAAAATTTATTTAAAACAAAACTCAGGAGTCAAACTGCCCAAGATAAGTTCTAAATGTCATTGCCCGTATGTGTTCTCCTATAAAAACTGGTATTTAAATGGTTGTAAACTGCTATGAAAACTAAGTTCGCTGCGAAAACCATTTTGAAAACTCGCTTTTGAAACTAATTCACAATAAAATCTGCTTCTGGTGGTTAATATCCGAAGTGCTATATAATTATAAATCAAGTACCAACCTCTGTGGTCACTAAGAGCCACCCTGACTTGAGCACAACTCTGAATCTCGGTGCACCCAGAGTGAACTCCTCGGGAACTCCGGCATCGTGCGAACCTCAACACTACCCGTCTAATCTGGTCCAATGAACACGGCGGGATCTCTATAAACATAATAATGGAACTTGTACAACACCTCATCGCCATGTACTAAGTCGCGCTAACTATCTATATACCGAAGGTGCGTAGGACGACCACTTATAACATATACTATATCTAACCCCCAATTGCCGACCAGGCAATATAGTTAGTCATAATATCCCATAACCTTGCCATGCACAATCCAAGATACATTTGATTGGAAACGGAGTTGTGCCATCTAGGGGTTTTGCTAAATCAGGCCAAACTATTTCTTAAATACTGAAATCGAACTTTTCTGCTCAGTATAACAAATGGGAGGTAGAAAAAAAATGCTTTACTAATTACATTGTATTTTCAAAGCACTTTGCAAACTGTAATTTAAACACTTTTGTTTTCGAAAACGATTTTGAGTACTCACCTTTTTCTCGACTAATTTCTTTCAAATTTATAAGCACTCTAGATTATCGTCGGATGCTCCAATCGCCTACACAATCCATACAAAGTACGAAAATGCCCTCGCTCAACTAACCATAAAACATACAATGTGGCTTTCAAAGCGACTATATCGAACGAACTTCACCAACAAACTTATGCCAGTCCCATTCGATATGCTGACATCGAGCACATGATGAAATTGACCAAAATGTCCATACACATTAAATGCCCCATAAAACTATCTGTTTTAGCAAACTTTTGACTCAAGGGACTTTCCATAGAGTCTAAAAAACACCTGAAAACATTTCGAAAATTTCGTCCACTGGTCCGACTACAATTTGAAATTTCAACCCAACTGCCTAAAAAATGGGCCCTTAAAATTTAGCCCTGATCGTTCGAACACAGCCCTGGTGTAAATTCCTAAACTCGCCTACTTTGGGATCAAGTTACTTAATCTTTACGGTCTCTAAGAAAATTTCAAGCCATTACATAGCATTTGGGCTAAAAATAACTCAAGTAGGAAAATTCTCTACCTTTTGGAGTTTGCTGAAATGCTAAGCTATTGGTACCTACGCGTAGCTCTCGTCGCGTAGACCAACTTTGCCTTCTGCTCCGACGAAAATCTACGATCCAATTCAGAATCAGAAAGAAACGAAGAGAAGAAAATAAAAAAATAAAAACCTCTCCACGCCCATTCACGCCTCCCCCGTCATTCGCTTTTTTGACTTTATGTTATTTTTATTTTTTTAAATCTTTTTAAATTGGCATATTATTATTCGATAAATGATTTCTTACCTCATTCGATCCATTTCTCGCCCGAAAATTTTTATTTCTTTTCGCTCAATTATTTTAAATGAGCTTTAACTCGCTTCTATTTTTCTCGACTTCCGAGATTTTCAGAAAAATCTCGCCCTAAAGTCACCGCGCATTTATCACCCGTAAAATCAAACATTATGATCAAAAATTCAACTAGCCTTTTCCAACACTAGATTTCTAATTCAGACGAATTTAACGGCGCAAACTGCTTAATATCCGAGATCTAGAGAATTTTCTAAGTTTCCGAACTACGGTAATTTATTATTATTATCCTTTTAAATTCCATAATTGGAATTTCACCCTCCACTTTCCTTAATTGCAAAAGTGCCACAATCTTTGGAAAACTTTATAATTTCACCCTTAAACAACTTTCAAATGATTATGGCAATAAAATAATTAAGGAAGCCCTTTGGTATTATATATATGACCACGGTTACACACCGTATACCCTCTCTGATTACGCGCGTAGCGGTAGCTGGGTTGGTAGGTTGCTATCGGGTTTGAAGTTAAACTTATTCCTATTCATTGAACTTCTTCAACTGATATGTGCACCTTGTTGACAATTCTTGGTCAAAGAACACTTTTCTACTCAACACCATCTATAATCCCCACTTTGTTAACTGAATGACTTATTCTCTCTTGATTGCTCATTCTGTTCATGATGGCATCTAGCTTTGCCTCAATAGCAGTCATTTTGTTCAGTTCAATCAACCTACTATTCTGTATCTGCTACTACTCCCTGAAGCTTTAGATGGAGCTCTATTGTTGCTCTTAGCTAACTCCTCAATTAGTTGAGTTGCTTCTTCAATACTCTTTCTTTTGAATGCACCTCTAGAATCTGCATCTACCGTCCCTTTTGAAGAATAGTTCATAGCATGATAGAAAATGTCCATCTGTGTCATCTGTTCAATTCCATGCATGGTACATCTCCTTAGCAATTTCTTATACCTTTCCTAGACATTATATAGTGATTCATCTTCCCTTTGCTTGAAAGCAATGATTTCTCATCTCCTTTTAGAAGTTAGAGAAGGAGGGAAAAATCAGCTGAGATAAGCTTCCATAAGTTCTTCCCAATTCCTCACTAAACCAGATGGCAGTGATTCAAACCAACTAGTAGCAATGTCTCTTAGAGAGAAGGGGAATAACTACAACTTGATTACATCAGGGTTCACTCCATTCATTTTCATTGTGTTGGCCATCCTTAGAAATCTGCCCAGGTGCTCATTAGGATCCTCACTTGGATGCCTTGTGAACTGATTTTGCTGAACCATGGTAATCAAGGTAGGTTTCAGTTCAAAGTTATTGGCCTCAATTGGTGGTTGCCTTACTGCATAATAATTTTCTCTAATCATTGGTCTCCAGAAGTCTTCCATGGTTCTTTGCCTCTGTTGAGGTCCCTCTGTTGCTACTACAAGAATATTCTGATTACCTTCTCTTTGTTTAGCCATAGTTGCTTCTTCAACCGCTCTCACCTTTTTCAAATTCCTTAATAATTTTTCTATTTCTGTGTCCAGTGGCACTAGTTTAGCTTCTGGTCTCCTATGCATAAGATATGCACCTACAATAATAACACACTGAAACTACAATTAGATCACTTGATAGAATTGAGCATAACTTAAGTTCGAAAGATAACTCATTTTTTCTAAAAATAAAAAAATCTCCAAATTAGCAATTTCCTTTTTGGTTAAAATATTAATCTATGAATGCCTTGCTTAGATCCCTGACAACGACGCTAAAAACTTGTTGGAGCATAGGATTTAGTTGTTGGTTACCTTACCAAAGACTAGTTAAGTCCCAGGCAATAGCTCAAAAAACTTGTTGCTCAAACCAGAATTGATACTCTTTTTCTTACTAATAACTACTTAAACTTCAACTTGGTCTCTTCTACTGCAAGTGCACATATCAACAAGTAATGAAGTGAATTTTTAAGTTCGAATATCATACCCATAGGGATCATGAGAGAAATTCATAGATCAAGTACTCGAACTAATCAAGATCATCACTATTTGAACTTCACTTTTCAAGATTAGAAACTAAATAGCAAAAATAACATAACAATACTTTTGTATTATTTTCTTCAATTGAAAGAAGTTCAAATCTAAAAAAATAAGAGATTTCTTTGAGAATGAGTATAACACTGGGAATGAGATAGTTAATGTGAATGTTAGCTTGCAGTTTGTTAAAAAACAACACAATTATGGTTTGAATTCTGGATTTGTCCAAGGGTATGTTAGTATAGTCATGAAAAACCTTCAACCACTAGACATTTCACAATATAGTCAACCATGAGCCTAAACCAAGACAACATGTGTCTAAATAGCTACTTGTAGGATAAAATTCCCTTAAAGACTTGGATGCATTTCGTAAACCAGTACTACTCAACCAATTCTTAGGACTGAAGTTAACTTGCCCAAATAGACAAGGATATACAAGTTCTCTCCAATATAATTGGTACCTCAATATGCAATTTCAATCAGAATAATCTCTTCCAAGACAGGAGCAAAATTATTCCACCAAATTTGAGATGAAACCTTCAAATATTAAACTAATAATCAACTAGGTTATCCTTATGCCTCGGGAACACACTTATGCTTTTACCTAGAAGGGAACCATGAAGTTAGAGGTTAGAACTGTAACGCCCTGAAAATACCTCAACAGTTTTATAACATGTCTGTGGTAAAATAAGAGTATTTTTTTCTAGAGTTTAAATTTATTAAAACGAAAATGATAAAAACTCGAAATTTTAATACAGAGCCAAATAAATTTGGTAAAATGTCAAATGAAGACCTATGATCATGTGTAAATGAGTAATGTAAGTGCCAAAGTATAAATGAAATGAAATGAAGTGGAAATGAAATTGAAATGAAGCTTTAAAGTGAGAAAAATGGGAATTAGTGTGTAGCCAAACAAGTGTTATGCAGATTTTTGATTAAAAGATCAAATATTGTCTTTCAGGAGGCATTTTTCAGACCTTTGAAAAGAATGTGAGAGAAAGTGTTAAGGATTTTTCTATTGTGAGAGAGGGAGGAAGATTAGTGGTCTTTGCTCCATGAAATCAAGGATTAAGGTGATCAAGAGGAAGAAGGAAGATTGGTGTTGAAGAATAAAATATTTAAAGGTAAGGAATCAAACCCTAACTTTCCTTAATGTTGTGTTTGGGTTTAGAAAGAACCCTAAGTTGGTATAAAAATGATGTTGATTGTTTATTTCAGTTTTGGGGTTGCTCTAAGTTGTTATATGGTTGTTTGGATTGGTGTTGAGAAGTTTTTGTATAAAGGAAATAAGTCGTTGGGGAGAGTCAAAATTTTCCAAACCTGTTTTGTTTTGGACATACTCGCCATCACTCATCCAAATTGAGTGATTCAAATTTCTAGGTAAACTAGACTTCTAGGAGAGCAAATATCCTAAATAAGAAGAGTCAAATTAGAACCCATTAGACCCGTAAATTCAGCTGTGCTGTGGCTGTTTTCTGGTCAATCTGGTTCAGTTAAGATTTAGCTTTAAAGGTATTTGTTGCAAGTCGAAGCCACCTCATCCAAATTATGATTCAAAATTCTGGGTAAACTAGACTTCTAGGAGAAAATATATCCATGAAATAAGTATATCCAAATTTTGACCCCATTAGACCCAGAAATTCGTTGAAGTGAGGCTATGTTTTCGGGTCAATTTTGGTTGAGTTCTGATATAGTTTTGGTATTTAGGCCATAAGTTGAGTTTCACTCATTCCAATTGAGTGATTCAAATTTTCGGGTAAACTAGACTTCTAGGAGAACAAATTTCCTTGAAATAAGTATATCCAAATTTGGATCCCATTAGACCCAAAAATTCGTCTAAAGGGAGCCTTGTTTTTAGGCAAATTCTAGTTATGTGTTGAAAATAGAATAGTCCGAATGTTTAGGACACATTTAGAGCTTTGGTGCTCCGAATTGGATGATTCCAATTTCTAAATAAAATAGATTTATAGAGGAACAATAGACTTGAAGGAAGTTGGGTAAAATATGACTCATTTGTTCCTAGAAAAATTTTACAAGTGAAGGTGTGTTAGGTAGAAAACAACCTTAACTAGAAACCTAAATAAGCTAACCGATGATTGTTAATTGTATTGGAATAGGGGCTGACAAAGAGGAAAGCCCCAATTGATTGAGATTCCGAGGATTGAAATCAAGTGCAACAAGCATTTTGGTTTGTTCTTCGACTTCTCCTTTGTTTCCATTTTAGAGTTTGTTCTCCATTCATGATTCTTGCCTTTCAAGTTTTATGATTGTTCTATTATTATTGAAACAAGATTTTCAATAAATCGATATTGAAGTGTTTTAAATTGATTCGAGGCAATTAATTTGTGAAATGATTTATATGAAAAAATTTCATGAGTATTGAAAATGAATTATTTGTATATAGATGTATAATTATATTGTATTTTGCTATGAATGATTTGAAACTACTTGCACAGAATGTTAACCGTTAAATTCGAGTTAAGGATAAATTGGTATACCAATAAAGGTCAAATTAGCAGTACTACGAACGAACGTAATGATGTGTCACTCCAACTGTGAGCTCCAAATGTGACACAGTATCTAAGAGTGTTCACGAATTCGATTTTAATAATCACAGTGCCTCAATGTAACTTATTGTGTTATAAAACAAAAGTTTTTATACCTACTATACACGGATCGTGTGGTCGTGACTCGTTATCCTACGACCAAAACATTGACTAAATTGCTTAAGGGCAAACAAGAATATTTGTGAAATGCATGATTTGTGTTTTAAAATGATTTATTGCATATGAAAGTGTATATTTAAACAATTAATAACCATAAATGAATGTATATGAAATGGATATATGTATTGTATTTGCATTGATCAATCAAAAGATTCAAAAGCATGGTTTAAAAATCAGATGAATCACTTAAACTCGAAATGGAAGAGAGTGATTATATAGAACCACTAAGCATGAAAATGCTTAGCATGCTGCTTTTATCATCGCAGTACCTAGTTAACAGTATAAAGACTTAGACTCAGAGTGAATCGTGTCATTGTTAAAGTCACACGTAGGATAAGTCAAGTCTGGCCATGCATACATGAAATTATTCGACTCCATTTCAGACAAACATTATGAAAATGAACTCGATTATACTTAAAATATTTGATATTGAAAACGCTACAATGCCTCTGTTTCATTTTATAAAGGTGGGAAATGGACCAAATGGGCATGAAATGCCACATTGAATGAAAAAAAGAGTTTTATGATCAAATGATGAGCCCCCTTTATATTAAAGTGGTATTTGTGTATATATATTTTCATTGAGTATTTGAAATGTGTTTGGAAAAGTAATTGTATTTGGATTATTCGAAATGATTTTATTTAAAAAAAAAGAAGAGTGAGGATCAGGTCCTGTCCGATTCGACCTTTGGGTCGGTCTGCATGATGGCGAAATACATTTTAGTGGTGGTGAGTTAGATCATATTGAGCGATTCTACAAAATGATTTTTGAAATTAGCTGCGACATGCACGTACTGCATATATAAAGGATGACGTGACTCTGATGCGGATCTTGTTGGTCTTAATTGGTAAGCATGGATGGTCTGTGATCCCATATAGGGTCACTGAGAAGTTCCCCAAATAAATTTCGCTTAACGTGGAAGTGGGCAGCGCCCTAACAAGGTCAGATAGCCAGGAAGTGCCATGATATCCACTGGATAGTTCAGTGAACCGCAAAGAGTGGCATAACTATCCGCAAATAGCTGTTCTCGCCTAGCTTCATATTGATCCATGGATTTCCTTGGGAAGAAAGATGATGAGCCTTCCATGGCGGAAAATTGTCTCGAAAGAATTGAAAGAATGCTACGGCAAATGCATTGCACACCATAGTAGTATTTAAAGTGTGCGACCTCACTTCTACAAGATGAAGCTTATCAGTGGTGGGTTTTCGTGACTAGGACCACACCACCGGAGAGTGTTACATGGGAGTTTTTCCTGGAGAAATTCAAGAAACAATATGCACAGCATTTATCTCAGAAGAGACAGAGTTTCAAATTTGAAACAAAGACGTATGAGTGTGATTGAGCATCGTGAGAGAATTAACTATTGGAGCAAGTATGCTCTCGAGATGCTAGTGACCGAGGAAGAGAAATGCTGCAAGTTTGAAGATCGCCTCAATGACCATATTCGGGCCCATGTCACAGGATTTTGCCATGATGACTTTTCTAAAATTTTGACATGTGCTCTAAATGTTGAAAGAGTAAAGAAAGAAGAGTATGAAAGAAAAGAAAGAAGACAAGTTAAGAAAAACCCTGGACAGTCAAGTTCTTATCAACACCAGAGTAAGACAATCAGAGGACCTGATTCGCACATAAACGTGTAGCTAGGAAGCTTCGAACCAACAAAATTTGTAAACCTATACCTTCTAACGTTAAACTTAGCTAATGCAAAGATAGCGACTCTAGGCCTAATTCGTGGATGGGCTTTCTTCGCAAATGATTTACGCTGATGTAAAATGGTAATCACTTATCGGGGCTTTGTACAAATGCGTGATCATGGTTTGAACCGTAAACAAAAATGAAATATAATGTAAGAACTCCTCAAGTCTCAAAGCACCGGGCTGAGGTTTGTGGTGACCGAGAGGTCCTCGGGTCCTTCTCAGGTCGGGAGGATGACCTATAGTCATTTCCCCGAACCGACCAAGTTAGCTATAAAACCGAACCCTAAAAAGTTTTTCGTGAGAAACAACATTTATTGGTCATTCATGTTTCAGCAAAGAAAAACCGATTCTCGACCTAACCCGCAGGCAAATAACATGACTACAGCAGCCTCAAAGATCCATGCAGAAGCACTCCACCGAGCCCTAAAAGCTTGGTTGGCATCGCTAATCGTGTACATTAAAGGATTTAAACCCGAGGCGAAGATATAGAGACATAAATGACAATAATCGTATGCGTTGAAAACAGAGAGACAACAATCACTCAAAACTGTCTGGCCTCCTCTTCAAGGATGAGGGCTGCCAAGCACTGAGTTGTCATCCTCAAGGAGTGTTTGGCAGGTGAGAAAGGGAGAGAAAATGAGAGAAAATCATAAAGGTGGAGAGTCGAAAGTCACACCCAAATATCAGACAAAGGATCACACGATACAGAGCCTTGACTGAGGCTTAAATACAGCTCAGAACAAGGGAAATAACAAAAATGTCTGAACTACCAAAAATACATAAATGGTTAGTAGGGGTAGTTTAGGAAAAAGCCACAAAAAAGGTGGTCAAATGGGGGTCAAAGTGGAGGCAGAGCAGGTTGCGGAATTGCACAACCTGCGAAATTTATGCGGTGGTCTAATTTCATTTAGTTTGTGACTCTAATTTCCATCCGACTTATGACACACATCTCCGAGTTCGGCTTAGATTCTTCGTGTTTGAGTCGGCTCGATGATGTTGGCGTATTTAACTTGTATAACTACAAAAATAGCCACAAACAATGCGATAAGTAGTAAAGTTGGGACCTTAATGCCAATCAAGAATGTTGATTAGTACATGCTCAAAACCTACTATAAATGTGGTTTAAAATAGCATTATTTGAGCACTAACGCACCATTCAGGTTCTAATCCGCTCTACAAACTAGGATCACTCTCAAGCATCTAAGAGTAAGAAGACTATTATACCGGCACCATTAGTTGCTAGTGCACTAGGAGGTTCTTTAAGAGGATCAGCTCCTTCTTATTACACACATTGTGGGAGGAAACATAAAGGAGAGTGTTGGAGATTGACAGGTGCTTGTTTAGTATGTGGATCTAATGAGCACAAAGTGAAAGATTGTTTTAGAGATCATTCGTTCACAGCACTCTGGACTTGGGGTACAGTTTGAGCAATACAAATGAGCAACAAGGACAACAAGAGTGTTGCATCACCGAGTGCACCGAGACAAGCGACACACACTATGGGTAGATAGGATGCTCGGGTGGTTTCCAGCTGCATATGCAATGAAGGCAAGTGGGAAGAGAAAGATGCAATGGATGGATAGTTGGTAATTTCTATATCTGAGACTATCAGAAATGCATCGATAGATCCGGTGTTCAACCCACTTTATATTTGTACCTACCATTCCAAGTTTGGGTAAAAATCGAAGGGCAAAATCGAGTATGGCATTTTATGACAAATCCACTCGCATAGTGTCATTGTGAATAGAGTTTGTCAGAGAGATTGCCCCCATCGTAATAGAGTGAGTTTTATCAGATCAGTTTCAACAGAGTAGGTTTTATGTGATATTTGGGATGGATTGGTTGTCCCACTTAATCAATGTAGTTGATTAATAAGAGAGTTAATCATGACATCGAGTGGCGAGGAAGTGACTTTATTCACAGACAGAGAACCACCTCTCTATCGTGATGATCACTGCCACTGCTTAATGACGGTCTGGTTGTGAAGCCTACTTAAAGAATATGTGATGATAATGAAAAGGTGGATTTAAGTTTGGTCAAAATATCCTTACGCTTTGTGATTATCCATGTAGTTTTTGAGAATTGTTTGGTCGCTTCCACAGAGGATGAGTCAGAATGATAAAGAAATTGTTCACTTCTCAGATCCATTGGCACCAGAGGAACGGCCCTGTTGAGTTGCAAAGAACAAAGTTTATTGGTGAGCTGCAGAGGCGGATTATTCATCCCCGAGTGTATCACCAAGGGAGCCCAGCGTCATTTTACAAAGAAATATGATGACGAATGCGGTGTCAACAGCGCAACCAATAAGATGACGTAGCACAAACATCGCTACCCGTGATATTGCAGTTGTTCGACCGCTTGAAAGGTGCGCGTTCTTTCAAAGATTGACTTGTGATCTGGGTATCATCAGTTAAGGATTAAGGATGCGGATGTGCATAAGACGATGTTTAGAAAGCGGTATGGACATTATGAATTTCAATGCCGTTTAAGAAAACACCATGCAAATTTCTGTTGGACTTAATGAATCGTGGTTCAATCCATGTAGATCGCTTGTCGAGTCAGATCGCATCCTGTGTATTCAAAGGACGGAAGATCATGATACACACCTTCGTGTAGTGCTAGAACTCGAGAAAGGAACAAAGCATGAAAAACTCCGAGCAAATGAATTAAGCCAGAGAAGTGTCCTTTCGGACACATTATATCAAAGAAGGAATTTGAGTGGATCCAAAGAAGATAGAGGTGATTATTGGAATGAAACCAATACAGAATGTCATGAAGTGTAGTTTCCTGGATTAAGTGTTACTGCTTAAGGTCTGTTATGGCTAACACCGCCCCACGACAAGATCGTCTCCAAATATAATGTGATTTGATATGGAAAAGGTCAAGCTAGTTTTGTAGCATTTGAAAACATTTTAACCCAGACACTAGTTCTTACTCAATGACCTACTGGTGAAAGAATATGTAATCTTTAGTGATGCTTCACATACTTGGACTTGGGGACGTGTCCCACGCAAGAGGCTAAAGTGGTAGCTTATGTCACAAGGGGCTGAATATGATGGAAAAGAACCACACCACGATGATTTGGAACTACGTCATTGTGTTTGCATTGGAAAATATGGAGACATTATCTTTACAGAGAAAGTGTTTCATCTACACGATCACAAAAGTCTTAAGTATTTGCCCTCGCAAAGAGAGCTTAACTCGAGACAACGATGGATGGAATTAAAGATTATGATTGTGTGATCGATTATCATCCCAGAAGGCCAATGTAGTAGATATCGCCACACCCCCAACCCCACCTAGGTGGGATGAAGGGGGCGTGAAACCCATTTCAGACTTACTTTCGCTTTTCACATTTAAGGGCCCATGCCCGGTAATCAAATCAAATGACATATACAAAGATACAAAATAAAACTAACAATGAGTGGAGTTTACAAGCACAATACATATAGTCATGAGTCCCATTTACATATACATATACAAAACTATACATTTACATTTTACATAATCAAAGAGCGTTAAACCTACAAACATGAATCTACAGTACACTGGCCCAAATAGAACGCGCGATCACTGACGCTCCACTTCACACGATTGAAACCCAGCACAAGCCAATGCTTTGGTGGAAACATATGACTTATACGTATACATGCACTAATACTTTATGCAAGTATATATCAAGAATGTGATTTTATGAGTAAGATGACTTAATTTCTTTTCATAAGTTCATATAAAAAAACTTAAAATACATACTTCAGATTTATAGTGAGACTTATAATTGTTCAGATTCTCATAGAGTTACGTATTATACTTTGTACGGAGGTACCCAGAGGTACTACAAAGCTTATACTTAGTACAGAGGTACCAAGGTAACATGAGCTACATTGTATAGAGGAAATCATAGCAGATTCATCGTAACGATGTACATTACTTTACTCTTATTCGCTATTCAGACTCTTATTATATAACTGTTTGACTACTTAGACCAGTAATAAGAAATGAGCATGACACAACACAATAAGTACCCAAAGGTACGGTATAGTACTGAGGTGCTGTAGCACAAAGTAGAGTAAGTAAGCACCGATACAAAGAGCCGTTGCCGCATTAATCGAGCATCAAAGCAATTAAATGTGCCGAAGCATGGTTAGAGATTGCTACCGCACTAATTAGAGAGTGCAACGGCACTATAAGCCGCCGCCTAATGCAAATGCAGGCCGTGTCATTCAATATCCTGGCTTTCGCCTCACGAGGTGACGAGGTAGGATCTAATTTTTCCTCATCACCTAGAAACATGAATGGACCCTTTCATACACTCTAGGTCCTCATTATCCAATAGACATGTCCTCGGGAATGTAATAGCATGACAAAAAACATGTTTAGGAACAAAGGTTACGCCACAACGTAAGACTACTATTAATCAAGCATGGTAGCCTTGCCGAGGCGTAGCAAATCCAAGCCTCCCTCTCGGCCTCGCCATGGCGTGGACATGCCACGCATTGGCATGGACTTACGCTGCTGCGTGGGATCCCTACGATGCGGTGTAGGACCCTGAATATTGCCCAGATTTGTTGTCAATTTTTCCAGAAATCCAACCAAAAACCCCAAAATAATCCAAAAGCATCACAAAAAACAACTCCCAAATGGTTCATAACCCAAACATAAACACAAGAGGGGAAGTTAATTGGATTCCTAACAAGTATTCATACTCTTAAACACCTCAAACCCTAGCTCAATGAAGAAATTCATACACCTGTACAAAATGACCATGTCCCTACCAAATCCATAGAAATCCTCATTTCCAAGCTTATCTATACATATTCCTATAAGTTTCAACCCACAAACACATGTAATGGTGGGTTAGAACTTCCCATAGCAAAACCCTAGACAAAGAACTAGACCAAGAATCCAAGAATCCATACAAAGCCATGGTAATCCATACAAATCCATACAAAACCATAACAATCTATACCTTTCTTGGTTTTCTTCTCTTCTTCTTCTTCTTCTTCTCCCTCTCTTTATGTTTTTTTTCTCCAAATATCCCTAAAATGAGAGACCCTAATTGTCTTATCCCAATTTGGTCAAATTTTCCTCTAATTACAATTTGGTCCTTAAACTCCATTATATTTGCACCACAACTTATGCCATGTCTATAATAGCATATCATCTCCTTTTATTATGACTTTTGTGTCCCATTTTGACAAGTAACAAATTTACCCTTGCTTATTTTCTGTGTTTCTCGCCACGCTTTGGAATTTAAATTACAAAAATTCAAATTATACCTACAATTAACATACAAGTTGAACGACTATTTCGTATGCTACACTCCACCCCCCTAAAAATAAATTTCATTCCTGAAATTACTCCGAAATGAAGAGTCGAGGATATTGTACCCTCATTGTCGATTCTGTTCTATGTCGCTTTTCCATACCATGATGTTGCCATTGCACCTCACTGCAGGACTGCGACACTCAGAACTTTTATTTCATGATCTAGAATAGCTGCTCTTCATCGAAAAATGAAATCTTCTCGTACTTGTATATATCTTGAATCGTACAGCGATGTGTCGTAACAATATCTCCAAAGCATAGACATGGAATACATCATGTAATTTGGCTAACTCAGAGAATGCCAAAACGATACGCTACTACCAACTCTTTTCTAAAATCTCGTGAGGAGCAATGAATCTGACTCGCTTTTCCTTTCCAAAGTGGAGTATCTTTTTCCATGGAGATACTTTTAAAAACACTTTGTCTATGACTTCAAACTCTATATCCTTTCTCTTCAAATTAGCATAAGACTTTTGTCTATCACTCGATAGCCTTTAAATCCCTTCATTAAAAATCGAACTTCTTTCTTCCGTGTCTTTTAAATTCACACCTTATGTCGCTTCAACTCGTCTAACAAGATAAGAGTTCCACATCTTCTTCCATACAAAGCTTCATACGGGGCTATACCAATACTTGACTGATAACTGTTATTATAAGAAAATTCCATGAGTGGAATATACTTATCCCAACTTTTTGGAAAATCTAATACACAGCCCCGAATCATATCTTCCAACACCTGAATCACTCTTTTAGATTGTCCATCTGTCTGTGGATGGAAAGCAGTGCTAAAATTCAGTCTCGTACCAAAAGCTGATTGTAATTCCTTCCTTTAACTTTGATTGAACTGGATCGCTGGCCTTATTAATTATCGATAAGGGAATCCTGCAGAACTTAATAATTTCACTCACATAAAGTTCCGCTAGACGATCCATGGAGTATAAGTCGAACTGGTAGGAAGTGAGCAGACTTGGTCAACTTTCCACACACTCAAATCGCATCATGTTTTCTAAGTAGGGGAAACCAGACACAAAACCATATTATCCCACTCATCGGGAATTAAAGGGATTCATTAGGATCGATGGTACTTAAAACACTTACCATTGACACACTTACACTTTAGATCACTACTAGAAATGGCTCATTTCTTCAACTTACCACCAGAAAACGTCATATCCTGGCACATCTATTACCCCAAAATGAGAAAACAAAGATTGTGAGTTTCATATAATACCTTGTTTCTCAAATCCACGATTTATACACATAACTGCTTGTACAACAAAACTCCACTTTCAACTATGGCATAATTAGTCTTGTCTCCGCATCACGTTAACCGTACCATTCCTGTAATCGCATCATCTTTCCTGGTACTACTATCATTTTCTTCAAATCCAGAGAATTTCACCCATCATAACAAGGCTCCATCGGGCGCAAGTCTCCAATCATAAATTTTCAAAGTCAAAGCAAAATCATTTTCCTACTTAAGGCATCCGCCTACTACATTTGCTTTCCCGTGGTAATCACCACACAATCATAGTCTTTAAACAATTCCAACCACCGACGTTAGTTTCAAGTTCATAAGTCCCTTATGAGTTAGCAAATATCACTATGATTAGTAAAAATTATTTTATCCAGGCAACAGGTCACAAATTTCAAAGCAAACACGCAACCGCTAATCAAACTCATGAATGGATAGTGTTTCAGTTCATGGTTTAACGCCTGAAGCATGTTCACCACTTTCCATCTTCATATCAACATGATCCCAAACCCATCCCCATTATCACTCACATAGTATTATCCCCACCAGTAGTTAATCAAACACCATGTTTCAACTCAAGATTTTTCAACTTTAGTTTATTATACTTATCATCCATCAAAATCACTCCTTTGAGAACTAAATATGAGCTATAATCAAAAATCTATGCAATCTCCCATAATAATCCATACTATAGAACTTCAACTTATTATATTTGAGATATTTAATTCATGATCATCAATTTTACAATTCTATAAATCTTAAGTGACATAATATAACCTAGGAATGACACTTCCTTAGTTTCTCAAAATCACATTTATCAATTGCAAATAACGATTCTTCTCGTGAATTTACAATACTATCCTCAAATGGTGTTCATGTTCATCCTTAGAATAATACACCAAGATGTCATCAATAAATATCAATAATTGATCCAAATAGGGGTGGAAAAACCCGACCATCAAGTCCATAAATGCAAAAATGAGTATCGTCAACCAAATGGCATTACTAAAAACCATAATGGCCATAACGATTTTGAAAGCTGTTTTGACACTCAACCTCTTTACCTGTTTGATAATATCCCGATTGCAAGTCTATCTTCGAAAAGACACTGCTCCTTTCAACCCGATCAAATAAATCCTCATTCAAGTAACCCGATACTTATTCTAATCACACTTGTTTGATTTCCGCAGTTACGCACATCCAGAGTGCCATCTTTCTTCTAACAAATAAAACCGGCGCACCCTTACAGTGAGACACTAGGCCTGACAAAACCTTATCCAATAGCTCAGCTGGCCTCAACTCTTTCGCCTGGGCCTGAGCCATACTAGGGTGCCCTAAATAGGTTGCCCCCTATACTACTTCACAGAGACCCACTTTCTTCATGGTACTCCCAAGAATTCTCTTAGAAATAACATCGAGAACTCCTAATCACAGAATATTTCAAATTTAATGCTTCTCAGAGTCAAGAATCAAAGCCAAAAAGGCTTCACAACCTTTTCTTAGAAAACGTCAAGCTTCCATAGCTGAAATAACTTTCTTATTGATTCAAGATTGATGCCTTGTATTGTCATCTATAACAACATTTATTAACTATTATGGCCTGATGTCGACAACCAACCATCTAATATCAATCAAACTCATGAAAAGGCAAAGCAATTAGATAAACCGAGAATTCTCTATCATGTACCAATAGGGGACAATTATTATACAGTGGTTGACTCTAACAATATGCCCCAGAGGACTTATAACAAGCAGGTAATAAGCTAACAACTTTATTGAAGGCAATTTATCACTCATTTTTTCCATGCATATATATGAATGTGTAGAGCCCGGATCAATTAAAGAATACAAGTCAATATCAAAGAGAGTCAAAGTACTAGCAATAACCCCCGGTATGTCCAGATCTTCACGAGCTCTCATAGCATAAGCTCGAGTCAACAGAGTAGCAGGACGATTCACCGCCTCCGGCACCACCTCTTCCTTGCGGAACCACTTCCTTTATCCCTACTCGAGCTCCATGGAGGTCCATTTGACCTCCTACCACTTCCTTGAGGATTTAGAACTTCCATCCTCGCGACAGCTGGCTATCACATGATCGTTCCCGAGATCGGAAACACCCCCTAGTTACCTGCCTTTCCACGTTGAACCATAATGATTTCCATAACAATGTGGACATGTAGGTATTTCCTCTTATCTGGTTGAGGTGCCTCGATTGAAACCTTGTGTCATGGTAGGTCCTTGTCTCCTACCCCTTGTAGTTGAACCTTGTACTGAATCAACTTGTGACTCTCTAGATCTTTTTCCCGCAGAGGAACCCACTCTTGAGAACTTTCTGGCTTCTTTCTTGACTCTTCATTTCGTACTTCTCAATTTTATAGTCGCCTACTGTTGATAAAAAATGATAAAACTTGTAGCGAAGTAACAACTGTGAGGTACCTTTTATACTACGGTGTTCTCAAACTGTTTACATCTCGAATTTTTCCAATATGATTCCTATAAGTGATATTTACTAAGACAATCGAATTCTTTCTCATATCTGCCATCAAGCCGCTTCCCTTATCTTGAGTCAAGAATTGCTTCCATTTTGGGCTCCTTGTAATCTCATCAAAGGACATATTTTGTATTAAACTTAGACGGCAGTCTCGTATTGATCTCGGGAAGGAAGGGGATTTCTCAAACCAGCTTCCACCAATCATGTTTCACCTTGCAAAGAATGAACCAGACATGTGGCCTTTTGGTCCATAGACATTTCACTTGACTGGGTTCTTCCAGTGTTTTCAAGCCAAACTCTACTTTATCTGGACTCTTCCATAAATAGATTATCAAATTCCACCCAGCTTTCTTAATTAATCACTGGAGCTCAAGGGGCCGTGAGTCAATCAAGACCCTGCTACATCCCCAGATTTACCAATGCTTCAGTTGAAGCATATTCATTTGTCGTTAAATCAAATGGACTAGAAACGGATTGATCCAAAGGATTAACGCTTTTAGCTGTTTCATCTACAGCTTCTTGAGGTGGATCCATTATAGACAATACACAAAACAAGGACATCCGCATTAGGCCAACATATTACTATGTAGGTACATCCCTAATCTAAGACTCTTCCAGAAATGCCAAACCTAGGCTCTAATAACATCTTGTCACACTCAAATCATCTAGGCGATGAAGGGGGCAATGGTAAACTCAGACTAGACTCTTTACTTGCCTTTTTAGACATTGGTGTGCCCAAGTCTTATAACTGAATCATAATATCATATACAAAGATACAAATAAAACTACCACGAGTGGAGTTTCTATGCACAATATATACAAATTCCAGTCCATTTACATATACATATATACAAAACTGTGACATTTACATTTACATATCGTATGCAAAATCTGCTGTGATGAACCCCTACAAGTGTGTCGCCCAAGAGAATGAGGAAGATCACGCGACGTCTCCTTCACACTTCACTGATTAAACCCGTGCGCTTAACGCTGTGGAAACATATGACTTATATGTATACACATGCACTAATACTTTATAAGCATATAACAAAAGAACAAATATACGCTACGTATATCGAATTTTTCATGAGTTCATAAGGACAAACTTAAACACATACTCTCCAGACTTATACAGATTTATACTTGTTTAGACTTCCTGTGAGGGAGTTACACAAAAGAGCTTACTTGTACCTGAGTAAAATTGTAGGTACTATAAAGCTTATATCAGACAGATAAAAATTCAGAGGGTACTATAGATTATACTTGTTTCAGAGGTACCCATAGGTACATTCGCACGTAACCATGTACATTACTTTACTCTTATTCGTTATTCGCACTCTATCATAACCGTTCGACTACCTAGACTAGTAATAAGAAATGAGCAGGAAACAACAATAAGCACCCGGGCTGCATAAAATGATTTGAGGTGCCGTGAAGATAAAGCAGAGTGTCAAAGCACCGACAAAGAGGTTTCACTCAATCGTAGAGTATCGAAGTACTAAATGTGTCAAGCACGGCTCAGAGATTTGTCGCACACTCAGAGTACCCGGTACCATCAGCCGCCCACGATCAAAGGCGTGCTTGTTTGATTAAGATCCGCCTGCTTCGCCGAATGTGGAAAATGACATTCACTTTTCCTTTACCTTACGGTACATGATCAACCTTCATGCACTATATGTCCTCATTAAATTCATCAGACAAGTCCCCAATAACTGAATAGAAAAAACATGACAAAACACATGTTCAGGAGTTGCTGCCACGTCGCGGCGTAGGCCTTTGCCGCTGCATAGCACCCGAGGCTTGTCTAAGCCTCCCTCTCAGTCGCGCCATGGCGTGGACATGCCACGAGAAGTGGACATCTCCGCATTGTAATTGTGTGGACTTGTGGCTAATATCATGGGATCCTAGTTGACAGTAGTTCAGAATCTTGACAGACTGTGATTTCATCCCTTTTTCCAAAAATCCAACCAAAAACCCCAAAATAATCCAAAAGCATTACAAAAAACAACTCCCAAATGGTTCCATGAAACCCAAAACATAAACACAAGAGGGGAAGTTAAGAGGATTCACAGCACCCAGCCAGTATTCATACTCTTCGCCTTTCGAGAGGAAATTATACACCAACAAATGACCTACGAATCCACACAAATCTTATCCTCGGTTCCAACTTGTTATATACATATTTCTGAAGTTTTCAACCCACAAACACATGTAATGGTGGTTTAGAACTTCAAATAACAAATACTGGTGAGGCCGAATCGAGAATCCATACAAGGCACAATGTAATCCATACAAATCCATACAAAACCATAACAATCCATACTTTTCTAGGCTTTCTTCTCTTCTTCTTCTTCTTCTTCTTCTTCTCCCCCTCTCTACGTTTTTTTCTCTCCATATATCCCCAAAATGAGAGACCCTAATTGTCTTATCCCAATTTGGTCAAATTTTCCTCTAATTACAATTTGGTCCTTTAAGTACAATTCTACTTTCCGACTTTATACCATGTCTATAATAGCATATATAATATCATATATTATGTGTGTCCGTTTTGACAAGTTACAAATTTACCCTTGCTTATTTCTGGGTTTCTCAATTTTCATGTTTTTGGGTAAGTGCGAAAAATTCAAATTATACACCATAATTTTTAAGCTTGTGTTGAAAATGACTTGGGTGTATTTAGAGGTGTTGCATGATGCTGATAGAAAGTCGGTAAGCAACCGAGAAACGTTGAATATCATTTGTCATTATCGGAAGCTGACGATGCGTAATGGAAAATTGATAGCAAAAGCTGGATTTGTTCGTCGGTGATGAGGCATAAAAGAATGATGAAATTGCTGGTGTAAATCGCAGCATATGGGGTGGGGAAAGAAGGCGGATTCTGGCCGAGAGGATGGATTCCTTTGTACTATAAAGAGATTGAGTTTGTGTACCCAATAATTGATGAATTGAAGAGAAATCCATGCCAAAGAGGCTGCGGGTGGATCTTTGGCACGGCCTGAAGAACAGCTGGTTGCTTTACAAGAGAAGTTGAGCACGACAGATTTGTTTCCTGTTTTGACTTTTCAGGTGAGGCACGACTCAGAACGTTAGATCTTTGGGCGATACCGTAGAGGAAATCTTCGCGAAGCTTGTGGACGACGAAAATGTCAGACCAGGAGACTAAAGTTGTTCAAACAAAGAAAAATCAGCCACCAATATAGCCAATGAAGTGGAACTCAGCCAAAGACAAAATGGCCAGCGACGACAGATGGGACCCCAATAAAACTTTGACATGAGTGGGACGAGCGACATTGATAACAAGACCTTTGACTTCGAAACAACAAATGTTGAAAAAAGGAAACTGGGCTTGAATGGAAAGATTTGTGGTGCTCCATGAAAATTGAAGGCTAAGTGATCAAAAACAAGGGAGGAACACCTTGACATTGAAGTTTGAAAAGGGAGCTGGTAAGACTCAAACTCGAGCCTTTTTATTTGTGTTTGAGTTGGGAGAAAACCCAGTGGCATGAAAATTTTGTTTTGGTTGTAAGCGAGTTTTGGGGTTGTGTTGGATTAAGGTTTTGAAAGACACATATATTGTTGGATTTGGATGGTTTTATTATCTGTTTGTAAAGGAAATGTTCGGTTTCAAAGAAATGTTGTCAAACTGTCAAAACGTTCTTGTTTTAACTATGGAGTAAGTTATAATCATCGAGTAAAGTGATTCTATCACATTGAAGAACCATAAGAGCTGGGGCACACACCCACCTGTATGAAGAGGACCAAGCAAGTGTGGCTCTAAGGCTCATGTGCTCAGGCTTAATGGGCAGGGTTCACCCGGGTATGCTACGTTTTGGAGTGTTGTTATGGTGTTTTGGCCATAGAAGTTGAGTTTCACTCATCAATTAATTGATTCGAAGTACCGGGTAAATAAATTCTGAAGTCTGTTACTTGGAGTAAATTGTGTGCAATTGTTACCAGTGCCAATCTATCAAAGTGGTGTGTGTGTGAAACGATGTGATGCCTGAAGTGGAGTCAGTATGGATGTAAAAATGCAATAGTGAGTTTTGGTGATCCAGTGGATGATTCTAATTGAAGAAACCTTAGAGCCATGAATTTCAAATGAGTAGAAGGATCGTACTAATTTATGGAATTAAGACCCACGAAGTGGCTTGTGGGTAGCAGAAAGAGTTGAGCATACCCGACCGGTTTGGCATTAAAATATAACCTGAGGGTTTAGGTGATCCAAATGAATGCTTACTAAAAATAGACTCATACGTAATTTTATTGAAGGAAAGCATAAGAAAGAAATATAAATCATGTCCCCACAAATTTTCAGTGAATTTATTGGTGAACGCCCTAACCAAAACTCCTAAAGAATAACACGACACTAATATGTGATTGTCATTGTATTTGAATGGGGTACGACAGGTAAGCCCGCTTTAGTCGAGATTCGAAAGATTGGAATAAATACATGATTTTGGTTTGTTGAAGCCTCTCTCATTTCTAAAATAATTGAATAAATACAGAAATGATTTGAATTTTGATGATTAAGCCGAAAAGTGCATATTGATTTGTGTTTGTGATTTGTTTTAAGTGATTTACGAATAATTTCTTGTGAAATGGATTTTGCATAAAAAGAATTTCGCGAATATTGAAAATGTTCTATTTTCATACAATATATATATAACTATATATATATATATATATATATATATATATATATATATATATATATATATATATATATATATATATACTATATACTCATAACATATATAGACAATACCATGATATGGATAAATTTTTCGTATACTTGAGGAATCGTGGCAGATTAGGACATGAGTTAAGGATATAGAATTGGTATATAATAGAAGTGGGAAGGGCACAAGCGTGCCATGTGGCGCACCCGATGAGTCTAGAAACTGTTGTTTAATCCATTTTTCTAAAGTTTACAAGTTAATTGTTGATTCATATTCGAAACACAAGATTCATTTGCTCAAATTTAATTTTTGCGAAAATACGATGACTATCTAGCAAGCGGAAAGAACAGCACACCGCGAAGAGAGTGGCAGTAGAAAGAAAGTCGCGACAGGGCTTGTTCGATTATTCGGGTCTGCTTATCACTAAGACCGGGTTAATGAGGGGTTGACCAAGAAAAGCGTGGTTGAGGCCGAAAAACTGTTCAGCCGAAGGCGAGGTCGCCCGATGCCAATATGAAGGTCGCGATGTTGATCCCCAGTTGATGAAAACCCGCAGGGAGTACACAACATAAATTTGAGTTATAACTACAAAGAATGGTGTGAATCGAAATGAAGTCGCGACATATCGCGAGGTGGCGACGAGCTAAAGTGTAGCCAGCGAAGTCGGTTAGGAAATCGGTTGCAACCATGTTATTGCTCAAGGACCTAAAAGGAGGGTCAAATAATCACCTGCAGATTGGTGACTAAAAACACTAAACATTACAAAGCCATGTCGTGAATTCTTATTGAGGTCGTAACATGAAAACTAAGTAATGAAGTGCATTGCCAAAGAAGTCCGACCATAATCGATCCAGAACCTAAGAAGGAGGTCCGCGACCCGATCAGCGGTCGCGACTGCATACACTGACGTCAACGTCGGGTCACGATCATGTTTTAAAGCAAGCGGGAGCAACTTGCAACGAGAAGCAGCGTGGTCGCCAATGTCATATTGAGGTCATGACCTGTTTAGAGGCAAGGGGCTATCAAAAGCAGTCACGACCAATTATTGAGGTCGCGACATATTACCGTATATCGAAAAAGACCGAAGAAGGTGCGACAGTATGAAAAAGAAAATTTGACACGGTAAAGGCGGTGAAAGCGAAGTAATGATGCATAACCTAACTTTGCGAAGATGCATGATATGCAATCTCTGGCAAGGAAAGAGTCGACTGAGAACTAAAGTGGTGACAATAAAAGGAGGTTACAACCTAAGCGAGAAGTCGTAACTCGAGTTGCAACATAAAGGGAATTTAACGAGGTGCGGCGTGAGATTAGTTGCGAACTTTATTCTTAATGGCGAGCCAAGAGATTCGACCACTAATCAACAAGGCGCAAAAAAACTTGGAGCAACTAAAAACCTGATGCATAACTGAATTGGAACAAATAAGAAGATGAGATTCGCGAGAAGATCAGCACAGGTGTGACACAGTGGGAGTGAATTGGGCTTTTCTTTTGAGAATTCCATGGAGTTTTTTGAGGTTCGGCTCAATTTTGCTTTGCCGATTATAAATAAAACGGTGTTAGGAATAGTAAGTAGCTTCGATCTTCACTACCCGAGAAAAAAGGGGAAAGAAGGACTTCGGTGTATAGTTTAGAGAGTAGGAATTATTTTCTTTATTTATTTTTTGTTTTTATTTTCTTTTTCAACTGTACGAACTATTTTTTTGGATTTGAATCTATGACGTGCGAAACTTGAGTGAATGGATTTTTATTTCTGTCTTCTTCTTGAATTACTGCCTAAAAATTTATGAAATCTAGTCAGAATTTCTGGGAATTCATTTCTTCTCGAGTTCATTGCGATTATAGTGGATGTCTCGTGATCGATTGCTCCGTTTCTTTAATTAGTAGTGCGATGGTGGAACCCAACTACGTTGGATTTGATATCTCGAGTTACCGGTCTTTTTTGCAAAAGATGGAAGTATTTGGGTTGGGATTTGCGCGGTGTTGGCGCGGGGGCATCGATAAGTTCAATGGTGATGCAGAATACCAGTTGAGGGCTGTATCTTGCTCTGATTTCGAGGATACTCTGCGTGACAGGGGACCGGGGGGTCGTGAGAAACGGAGGCGAGCCCAGCTATGGATAACTGAACTTTGTGTGAATGGACTACGACTGAGGACTCGTATGATAAGTGATTAGTGCCACAAAAGAGTGCTATTTTGAACCTTATTTATTATGGGTTTTGAGTCTTTGTGCTAATCTTTGCCAGTAACCGTTACATTAAGGTCACCTTTATTCTGCGATAGCATTTTGTGGCTGGTAGCGTTTTGCAGAGTTAATCATACCATTGTTGTGATCTAGCGTGAAGAATTAGTCCAAGCTGACTCATTAAGTGTGGGACAGAAAGGAAAGAAGGCAAGTGAAGAAAAATGGAGCATTGAAATTTGGTTCACTTTGCTCTTGTTCACAACTCGGCTTTGTTTATCCTCGCGACCCTTGTTCTCCTTGCATTTCACGCTTTTGTTGTTTTACAATTTTAAGTTTCTTTATTTGTCCTTGTAATAGCTTTTAGTTTCTGGCGGTTTTTTTTTGACCAATTTTCATATCTGCGAGAAGAGCACCTATAAGCCTCGATCTACAAACTTGCAATCACTTCACTTTGGCAATCTGAGGAAGCGGGCGACATTTCCCCGCACAGGCACTATAAATTTTCTTTCATTTTCTTTCCCACTTTCTGAGCTGCGAAACACTTTCACTCTGAGGATGACAGCAACTCAGAGGATGGCCCAGACTCAGACCTCTTTCCTCCCACCTTGAAGAGGAGGGCTACTCTTGGAGCATGGGTTTTGCAAGGTATACTCGGTCCCTTGTTTTTCACCTGACAGTTTTGTTTTGGTTCCCAATTTACACTCTGGGTTCCTTTTGATGTACTTTTCTTTGGCCAATACTTGGCAAGCTTTTTAGGGGTTTAGTGTATTCTTAGCTTTAGATACACTGATATCCATTAATTTAATTACGAAACCACCGTGGAGTAGGTTAAGAGTTATATTTCAACGTAGATGAATCACTAGTGATCCAATATGGTAATCTTTTGGGGTTGGGCTGGATGCTTATTATTAGATCACGAGGTCAATCAGTTGCCCTTTACGAATCTGACATTGTAGGATGGAGGTGAGAGTGATGGTGCACTCCCATAGGAACCATAAATGCTAAATAAATGCTTTCTATCAAGGAAAAGTGGGGTTTACAGGTTTTAAAGCCAAGCAAAGATGGGTTCGAGGAAATGACTATATGTCATCCTCCCCACTTGAAGAAAGAACCCGAGACATGGTGGTTAAACCTAAATCGGTCGGCGACACTTCAGGGTTCTATTTTTACATTTTTTTATTTTAATTTCAACTGGAAACAACTTGACCCCACGTTTTTTACCAACCTAACAAAAATCAAATTGAAATTCACCATTTTTGAACCTAGCCTGTACAAATCATTTTGTCGAAGAAAACCCATCCACGAGTTAGACCTACGCAAATCGCTATCTTGGGTAACTTTATTATAGCGGTGGGAGAAATTGGGATACAAATATTGTTGATTCCGGCACTGCGTGACACGAATCATAAACGTGTGCAGAGTGAAGTTGGGGAGTATTTAACAATGTAAATAATTGGGGTTAGCAATCACAAAGGGCTCAACCATATGATGGCGAGATCTAATCAGGGAAAGGGACGAGACAATAGATCACGGAGGATGGGAGGCAGAATTGAGGTGGTAGAAATTTTGCAAAAAATCACGAGAAGGAAAGCAAAAGATCTGCCCGATCATCCTCAAGAAATGATTGAAGTATTGAAAAGGAAAAATATAGGATCTTGCAAGAGAATTAAAGCCTCTGAGGAATGATTTGGTTTTGATCTTGTCTTAGAGAAAGAAAGGGCTTCACCGGTGAATATGGAGAATATCAGGTACAACATTTAGGTAATCAACCACGTCGGATCAATACATAAAGGCAATGAATTTTGCGTGTGAGGAATTATTTGTTTCATTGTAATTCTTTGATGATTTTGCAGTTTCTCAGGGAAATGATTCGGTCAGGTATTTCCGTTACCATTTATTTATAGTCATTTATTTTTGTTTTGTTTAAAGCTCAGCAGTAAATAGTCTAGGATCTTTATTTTTCACGTTAAAACTTTGTATGAGTTTTTAGTCGGAAATAATTTCGGTAGTTGGGGTAGTTGATCTCTAATTCTTGTCAATCTCCGTGGGATGATACACAGGACCCCCGGATTTTACTACTTGTATGACCTGTGCACCTGGTGTGTTAGACTAGAACCCATATTTTAAATCATGAACATTAGAAGGTCATGTAAGCAAATTTATCAAAGTGACATGGTACGCAAGAGAAGTGTAAGGCTCTTGTAACTATATGGTGAGGGGGTTTTAGTCTATATAGAAAAGGCAAACACATACCAATCATGAAACCACGAGGATAGTAGTGTAGTGTACACATAACCAGTACATATTTTTATAAAAAGCGTGTTTACGGGCTGCTGACCAATGGGGCCAGTCTTAGGTGTTATTTGATACTGCCCAGAAGCATAGGTTAAATGGAGTAAGGACTAAAATGCAAAATGATAATGAGAATGAAAAGAGTGCATGATTTATGATACGAGAATAGTTTGTTGCACATGAAAAGAAATGCATAGTTTAGAATGACCAATGAATTGTATTGATTAAATGGAAATATATCTTTATGTATGTATTGTCTTGCATTGAAAAGGATCATGCATTTTAAGAAAGAGTAAGAAAGCATTGTCTTATGAAATTACGATTTGATTTAAGCGCAGTAAAGAGAGGAGTGTATAGAACCAACGAGCATGAAAAGTGCTTGCGTGTTGATCAATGTGCGGGTACCAAATGAAAGTAGCGGGGCAGAAGATCGTCGGGCGTAGAGAGTCATAGTCCGAACAACCGAGAGTATAAATGCTCGGAGTCCCATGCATACCATTCCATTCTGTATTTTTGTAACTATTTTGCATTGAATTCAATGATGTAAGAATCTTCATGAGAAGAATATATTACTTGACTCATTTTGTTTTGGATATTTATAGAATATTTGTTTTAAGGGATGACTTCTAAGAATATCATTTTGTAAATGTGTTGAAATATACCCAATTTGTATAAATCGTTATTTAAGAATAGTAATGAATACATTTGAATTAAGAATCTATATATATATATATTCTTTTTATGTCAAAACGATTAGGTATTGATATTATCTTTCCTGCCGCATAAATAATTATGTTTTAAATGAATGTTAATTATTTATATTGAAATGGGTATATGAAATGATTTAAATGAGCAGGTCTTTAAAGGTAAGAACGCTACAAACACAAAATGTATTAGGATTTATAGACTTCATGCGGTGGTCCGGAATGAAAAAGAATGTGTATCGAAATTGTGACCAGTGTATGGAGAGATTTGATGTCAAAAAGAAGTGAGAAGCAGAACATCAGAGATTCAGCCAGCGCAGGGATTATTGCGACTGATAACAAATGTGATGGCGGAAATGGGGCCAGGATCCTGATAGTTTTGGTAGGTTACCTTTTCGATGACAAGGAAAGCATGACTTCGGTTGGTCGTGGTAGACCGATTGACTAAGTCAGCTCACTTCCTACTAGTGAGAACCGACTATTCACTTGACAAGATGGCAGAGCTTTACATAAGGGAAATAGTTCAATTACATGGGATTCCAATACCGATCATTTCAGATAGAGATCCAAGGGTTTCCTCGAGATTTTGGGGAAAGTTGCAAGAGGCTTTGGGCTCGGCCCGGATTTCCCGACATAGCGTTCGCCTATGACGGATGGACAGTGGAAAGAGTGATCTCAGTAGTGTTAAAAGATATCTTTGAGGATTGTGTGTGAGTAGACTGAGGTGGATTGGGACGACTACATTCCTCTAGTTGGATTTGGTAATATAATATCGCTTCCGGTCAGTATTGGAATGGTGCCTTGCCAGGGTTCTCTATAGAGAGAAAATCTGAGAACACACCATTATTGGGTGGAGTTAAGTGAAAAAGAAGATAATTGGCCCCGAATTGATTCAAGAAATCGAGAAAAAAGTGAAAATGATTAGAAAAAGATTGAAAGTGGCCCACGAGATAGACAAAAATCCTACGTTGACATGAGAAGAAAGGATATTTGAAATATGAGTCGGCGGCGAAAAGAGGTGTTTTGAAAGAGAAGTATGACCTTGGAAGAAAGTTGTGAGATTTGGAAGGGCAAGTTGAGCCCCCAGGTTCATTTGTGGCCATATGGGGTCGATAGAAAGTGGGTCTAGTGGCATACATATTAGCTTACCTCAGAGTTGAGAGAAAAAAATTCATAATGTTTTCCATGTGTCCAATGTTGAGGTATGGAGACCCACATACATGTAGATCTTCGACGATTAGAGCTTAGACCGGATTTGACGTATGAGAAGGAGCTAGTAGAGATCTTGGCTCGAGAAGTGAAAGAGTTGCGAAATTGAATCATTGTAAAGTAGAAGGAGAAACCACAAGACCGATGAAGCCACGTGGGAGAAGAAGTTATGCGGCAACAATACCCTCAACTGTTCAATGAAGGTAATTTCGAGGACGAAATTCTTTTAAGGAGGGGAGAGTTGTAACACCCTGAAAATACCCTAATAGTTTTATAACATGTTCAGAGTGTAAAATAAATTAAATAATATTTTTTTTCAGAGTTTCAATGACTAAAAACAAAAAAATGATAAAAATCCAAAAATTTTACACAAGCCAAATAAATTTTGTAAAAATGTCAAATGAGGACTTAAGGGTCATAAATGAGTAATGTAAGTGTCAAAGTATAAATGAAATGAAATGATGTGGAAATGAAATTGAAATATAGCTTTAAAGTGAAAAAAATGGGAATTAGTGTGTAGCCAAACAAGGCTTAGGGCATGATTTTGATTAAAGACCAAATATTGGTTTTTGAGAGGCATTTTGCACATTTGAAAAAGAAGGGGAGAGAAAGTGCTAGGGCTTTTTTAGTTGTGAGAGAGGGAGGAAGATTAGTGGTCTTTGCTCCATAAAATCAAGGATTAAGGTGATCAAGAGGAAGAAGGAAGATTGAAAAGTTGGAAGAATCAAAGATTTAAAGGTAAGAATCAAACCCCAACTTTCATTAATGTTGTGTTTGGGTTTAGAAAGAACCCCAAGTTGTATAAAATGAGGTTGATTGTTTATTTGTCAGGGTTGCCTAAGTTGTTATATGGTTGTTCGATCAAAAGGAGGAATTTTTGTATAAAGGAAATGTTGGGTTTTTAGGGGAGATGTCAAAATTTTCCAAAACCCATGTTTTTGTTTTGGCCATCACTCCTCCAAATTGAGTGATTCAAATTTCTAGGTAAACTAGACTTCTAGGAGAAAAAGCTACCAAATAAGTATCCAAATTGGGACTTCATTGCACTCCCCCAAATTCGTTAGTAGCGAGGCTTTGTTTTCTGTCAATTCGTTCCGGGCTCGACACGCTTTTGGTGTTTCTAACGCTTGTATTTAGGTCTTAAGTTGAGTTTCACTCATCCCAATTGAGTGATTAAATTTTTTTGGGTAAACTAGACTTCTAGGAGCAAAAATATCCCTGAAATAAGTGTATCCAAATTTGGACCTTATTAGACCCAGAAATTCGTCAAAGTGAGTCTATGTTTTCGGGTCAATTATGGTTCATTTTTGATATAGTTTTGGTATTTAATTTAGGCCATAAGTTGACTTTCATTCATCAAAATTAAAGTGGTTCAAATTTTTGGGTAAACTAGACTTCTAGGAGAAAAAATTTCCCTGAAATAAGTGTATCCAAATTTGGACCCTATTAGATTCGGAATTCGTCTAAAGGGAGCCTTGTTTTTGGACAAATTTTGGTTATGTGTTGAAAATAGAATAGTCCCAGATGTTTAGGACACATTTGGAGCTTAAGTGCTCCGAATTGGATGATTCCAATTTCTAAATAAAATAGATTTATAGAGGAACAATGGACTTGAAGGAAGTTGGGTAAAATATGACTTATTTGTTCCCAGAAAAATTTTACAAGTGAAGATGTGTTGGGTAGAAAACAACCCTAACTAGAAACCTAAATAAGCTAACCGATGATTGTTAATTGTATTGGAATAGGGGCTGACGAAGAGGAAAGCCCCAATTAATCGAGATTCCGAGGATTGGAATCAAGTGCAACAAGCTTTTTGGTTTGTTCTTCGACTTCTCCTTTGTTTCCATTTTAGAGTTTGTTCTCCTTTCAATATCTTCTTATTTCAAGTTTTACGATCATTGTTCTATTATTGAAATGATTATCAATAAACTGCATATTGAAGTGTTTTAATTGATTTGAGGCAATTAATTGTGAAATGATTTGCATTTGAAAAATTGCATGAGTATTGAAAAATGAATTATTTGTATATAGATGTATACACTATATTGTATTTTTCTATTTAAACGCCCTTAATAGAATGTTAACCATTAAATTTGAGTTATGGCTAGATTGGTATATCAATAAGGGTCAAATTATAGCATCCACAACAATCAATGATGTCATCTTCCTAGCTCAGTCGCTAAGATTTAAAGAGTGTTCATGATTTGACTTATCGTCCCACGATCATATCGTTGAAACGCTGCATCGCTTTCGAGTTTCAATAACGCGTTTGGTGACTTCAAGTATCCTATGAACAAAATATCAAGCAAATTAGTTTAATGGCAAAATGATAAGAATATTTGTGAAATGCATTATTTGTGTTTTGAAAGATTTATTTCATATGAAAGTGCATATTTGGAATGATCAATGAACCGTAAATGAATGTATATGAAATGGATATATGTATTGTATTTGCATTGATCAATAAAAAAGATTCAAAAGCCTGGTTTAGAAAAATTGCATGATTTGACTTAAACTGAAATGGAAGAGAGTACTATATAGAACCACTAAGCATGAAAATGCTTAGCGCGTTGCTTTTATCATCACGTAGGTACCGAAAGGAACAAGATACGAAGACGACCGCAGTTTAATCGTGAAACATCTGTCAAAGTCGTAAAGCTCCGTCACATGCATACATGAAATTATTCGACTCATTTGTACAAACACTATTGTGAAAATTGAACTTTGATTATGTTTTGTAAATATTTGGATATTGAAAACGGCTAATAATGCTGCATTGTATAAAGGTGGGAAATTAACCAAATGGGCATGAAATGCCACATCGAATGAAAAAAAGATTTTTGTGATCAAATGATAAGCCCCCTTTATATTAAAGTGGTATTTATGTATATATATTTTCATTGAGTATTTGAAATGTGTTTGGAAAAGTAATTGTATTTGGATTATTCGAAATGATTAAAAAAAGAGTGAGGACCATCACCTAGCCTGCCTGGTCGAGCACGACAAGATCGCCGCTCACAAGAAAAGAGCTTGTGATTTATCAAAATGATATTTAAAGTACACTAGTTCTAGGAGTATCAATTTAACATACCTTTCAGATATTACTCTTCGATCTCAAGGACTCCTTCAAGTCACTAGAAGGTAATCCCAGAAAATCGCAGAGCCCAGAACAACTCCCATGGTATACTAAACTCATTCTTAGAACAATTTCCTCATAAAATAATACCAATTAGATAATTCAATAACCCACAATTTACATTAAGATTCTACAAACATAACAATCATATCACAAATCCCTTCCTAAAGAGAGCTTAGCCTTCTATTACTGGATTACACATATCAAGAACTAGTTGTTTAAACAAATTCATTGAAATTGTAATCAAGAAAATAAAGAAAAAGAATTCAAACAATGTATTCAGCTTCTCTTCTAGTTTAGATAGTAATGGAGCTTGATATTCAAAAATCAAAGCTTACCATCCTTGCAATTTCATCTACAACCTTAATTTACAATGAAAAACAGAAAGAAAAGGGAAAATCTAAGAAAAAAAGAAATCTGAAAAATAAAAAATTGAAAAATTAAATACAAAATGCTTCCTTCACTCTATCTTCTTTTTTTCTTCCTTCTGTGTATCCTCATTTATATTTTTCTTGTGCCCTATCTCTTTCTATTTGTAGTCTAATTATTGTTGGGTCGAAATTCTAGGCAGATTTTTTTGGATTTCAATGCAAGCCCACTGATAGGTTCTCACGACAATTGTTAAAATGTCGCGACATTATTACAACCATATTTGTCTTTAGCTTTGTCCTCAGGTTGTTGTGACATTCACATTGCTCAAATCAAGCTTACCTTTGAAAATAATTGTCGCAAAATTAAATTTGTTACGACATTTTCACGTTTGTCTTTTAGAATTTGTCAAGACAATTTCTTTTCGATGTCAACCTGTTGATTCTTGTACTTGTCGTGACATGTTTTAAATTTGTGTCTTCAATTTTTTCGTTAGGTTGTCTTGAAAATTTGGCTTGACATTCCCCTTTTGATAAATGTCGTGACAAAATTTTAAATTGTCGTGACAATTTTTTTTTTTTTTGTTCTTTTCAAGGGTTCTTCTCAATTATGTTCAAAATGTTTGAATATCCCTCCATATTTTCTTCTACTCATTTGCTCTTTTGTTTCATCACACAATTATTAGACTGTCGTGATACTGAGTCTTTTCCTTGGTCTTTTTTCATTATGATGAGTCTAAAACTCATATAGTTTTAATTCCATTTTTTTTTGTGCATAATTAAGAGCTTAATGCTTATTTTAATGCAAAATTATGGAATCTTCCTCAAAATTATTGTTTTGCAGGAATCAAGATCAAAAGAAGCAAAAAGAGCAAGAAATGCTACTGAAAAGACTAAGGCAGGAAGAACAATTTTCGCGACATCTCAATAATTGTTGCAACATTTCAAAAGGAAAATGGTGGAACAATTGTCGCGACATTCAACTTTTTGTCATGACAAAGTTGAGAAGAACTCCTAGAGGACAAAAAAAGTTGTCACGACAATTTAACATTTTGTCGCGACAATTATCAAAAGGGGAGTGTCAAGTAGAATTGTCATGACAACTTGACGACAATGTGGAAGACACAAATTAAAAGACATTGTAGCGACAAATTTAATTTTGTTGTGACAAATATTTCAGAAGTAAATAGTTTGAGAATAGCAACAAATTGTCGTGACAAAGACAAATTTGGTGGTAAAAATTTTCTCGACATTTTAACAATTATCGTGACAACCTATCTAGTGGGCTTGCATTGAAAACCACAAAATCTGGCTAGAATTTTGGCCCAACATCATTTTGGACTATAAATAGAAAAAGATAGGGCGAAAAAAAAAAGAAAAAAAAAGAAAAAAAAAGAGACACGAGAGACGAGAAAAAGAGAGGAAGATACAGAGAAGATAGAGGAAGGAAGCTTTTGTATATAATTTTTCATTTTTATTTATTTTTCTTGAATTTTCATTTTTGAATTCGAGTAGTAGATCTGAGTTGAGATATTGAGCGTTGATATTTGAATATCAAGCTCCATAACTGTCTGAACTTGAAGAGAAGCTGAATACATCGTGTGAATTCTTTTTCTTCATTTTCTTGATTACACTACCGAATTTGCTTGAACAACTAGCGTTGTTATGTATAATCCAAGAATGGAAGGCTGGTTCTCTGGGAGGATTGAAGGATATGATTGTTATGTTTGTAGTATCTTAATGTAAAATGTGGGTTGAAGACTGAATTTATCTAATTGGTATTATTCTAATAGTGAATTGTTCTAAGTATCAGTTTAGTATACTGTTCGGTGTGAATGATACTTGCATTTTGATTGTGTTTTTCATGTATTTACAACACTCAAATGCTAGATTCACATCATATTCATTAATATTACTCTAATCTCCCACTCTGCATTGTTTTACAGATAATGAATGGAAAATCAAGCAAAGGAAGAGTTGAAAGATAAGAAGGCAGAATTTGTGCTCAAAGGCATTGTTTTGCTTAGGCGAAGGCCAACCTTCGCCTCGACGAAGGGGTTCGCCTAGGCGAAGAAGCAGCTTGTCTCGGTGAGCCAGCAAGGCCATATGAAGACCACTATAGGGTTCTCCGAGGCGAACCTAACCTTTGCCTCAGCAAAGGGGTTCGCCTAGGTGAAGGACCAGTGTACCAGAAGAAGACACGTGTCTTTGATGAGTCCAAAACTCATCTATTTTTAAGTTGAGAATTTAAGGTCCAATTTAATGAAGAATTATGGAATCTTCACCTAGATTTGTGTTTTGTAGGAAATTAGAGAAAAGAAGCAACAACAAGCAAGAAAAGCAGAAAAAATGGCTAAGGCAGAAAATGTAGAATGTCGCGACATTTTCGAATTCTGTCGCAACAAAAGTTCAAGACAACCAGTAGAAGTTTGTCGCAATAATCAAATCTTTGTCGCAACAAAGATCATGAAGATTGCCCAAAAGAACAGTGGAAGAATGGTGCGACATTTTACAGCTATGCACGATATAAATTGTGAAGAAGGCATAAAGAATATGTCGTTACATTCTAAAGCTATGTCGCAACACAATACCAGTCAGAAGGCAGAAGAAGTTTATCGTGACATTTTGCAACTCTATCGCGACAAAGAACAAGGAAAATGGCAGAAAAACATTGTCGCAATAATGAAAAGATGTAGTGATAAAAGATAAACATGAATTATGAAGAAACATTTGACTATGTTGTGACACGCATTCTGTCACTAATAATAACTACATGTTGCACTGAAAAGAGTCATCGCGATACACAAATTCCCATCGTGACTGCTGAACAAAAAATCAGATTTTTCGACCGATTTATCTATGAAAATCATTTTCTGGCAGATGGAAACGATTTGACAAAATAAAATCTAAGAAAAAAATAAGTTAAAAATCTGGGAAAATCGCCGATTTTCAATAAAATCCGATATTTTCCAAATTGATTTTTCCTTCGTTCCTGGGTCTTAAAATATGAAAAATTGCTTCTCGATATGGATTTCGAACCCACCCAAAACGTCGAAGGGCACCCTTCGTACCCACCAAGCCATTGATTGCACTTTCTATTATATAGTAAATACTAGATATTCTCTTATTATTTATTTGTTCTTAATCCTTTACAATATTTTTATTTTATTTTTATTTTACATTATAACTTATAATATTTAAAATCAAATATTGATTTAAAACGAAAATAAATAAAATAATATCATTTAAAATTTAAAATTATAATATATAATATTTTGAATTCCTATTATCTACATATTAATATTTATAATAATAACAAAAACAAATAAATAATATCTTTAACATAATAATATTCGAATAATATATTAAATATAATATATTTAAATATATTTAATTTTAATAATTATTACTAATCATTGACTTTAATCTACCTTAATTAAATATAGATAAACTTTCTCTGTAATCTATATAATTAAAATATGAAAAATTTTAATAACAGGTATTTTTTAATAAAAATATCCATAGATATTTATTGATATTCGGAAATATATGGAGTGTTTTAAGATATTTTCATCCTTGATCGTGACACAAGAAAGGAGAGACTGAAGGAGGAATGTCGCGATATAGCAAAGATTGTTGTGGCACAAGCAGTCTAGAGTTAACTGAAAGTTTGCCGCGACAACTCATAAAGATATCAGCAGCACAAGGCAAGTTAAGAATGTCGCGACATTTAAAAACTTTGTCACGACAATTATTAGATAGTTGATGAGTCCAAAACTCATCTACTTTTAAATCCATTTTTCTTGCATTTTTGAGAGTTTAAGGTCATATTTAATGAAGAATTATGGAATCTTCACCCATATTTGCGTTTTGTAGGGTTTTAATGCAAAAGAACAAAAACCAGCAAGAAAAATAGCAAAAATGGCTAAGTTAGAAAATGAAGAATGTCGCGACAAAAGTTCAAGACAGTCAAGAGAAGTTTGTTGTAATAATCAAATCTCCGTCGCAACAAAGAGCATGTAGATTTCATAAAAGCATAATTTCAAAATGTCAAGATAATTCAGAACTATATCGCAACATGAAATGTGAAGAAGGAAGAGAAGGTTGTCGTGACATTCTAAAGCTATGTCGTGACCCAATTAAGGTAGAAGAACAAAAAGAATGTTGCGACTTTTCAAAACTTTTTCACGACAAAGGACAAGACAATGTCAACAGAACATTATCGCGACATCCAAAATTATATCGCGACAAAGAATGCAATGAAGTATTGGAAAGAATGCCGCGATAGAAAAAAATGATTGTAGCAACAGAACAGAAGGAAGAAGACTGGAAGTATGTCGCGACAGTTACACCTTTAGTCGCGACAAAAGCTGACAAGAGTTTAAGAACAATTGCTGCAACAAAGTTTGCAATGTCACAACCAACCATCTTGAGACTAACAATGTAGAGCATGGAAATTATGTCACGACATCAGAAACTTATGTTGCGACAATTACAAGATGAAGTTAGTTGAACTTTGTCACAACACTTCCAAAGTATGCCGCAACACAATTTGAGGAGAGGGCAAAGAACAGTGTTGTGACATTCCTTTCATTATCGTGACAATTATGGAGAAGGGACTTGAGACATATACTGAAACTTTGTTGTGACATTTGAAAAGTTTGTCACGAGAATCACTTAAGAAGGATGCTAGTCAATATTGTGCGATAAATACAGCAAGAATGGAAACATAAAAGCTGAGAATGTGACATTTGGCAACTGTCGCGACCAGATAAAGTTTCAAAGGCTAAAATTGCGTAGACAAAGCTAATGTCGACAAGGCCACGCAGTGAACCTAAAGACAC
This sequence comes from Tetrastigma voinierianum, assembly GCA_016808115.1. Taxonomy (NCBI): domain Eukaryota; kingdom Viridiplantae; phylum Streptophyta; class Magnoliopsida; order Vitales; family Vitaceae; genus Tetrastigma; species Tetrastigma voinierianum. The sequence goes on along the minus strand of JAEQBH010000911.1, from coordinate 3,376,267 downwards.
CGCGGGTAAGTGGCAATGTTACCGCGACATAGACTCTTGATATCGCGACAAAGCCATCAATTTGGGCGTCTCATTAGATTCTGATTCCTTTAGAATTCCATTTGCTCAGTTATGATATATAAACGGAAGAGCTAGGGAAAGCGAGCCATCTTGAATCAAGAGCTTTTTAGCAGCTTTCAACCACCTTTTAGGTTTTTTTGGAAGAGTTGAAGTCTCTTTGTATATATTCTTTTTCTTTTTATTTATTTTTTTATTTTTCTTTCTTTCAGGAGTAGAGGTAGAGCTGAGATGAAATTTTGAGTTGGATAATTTGTAAATCAAGCTTCATTTATGTCTGAACTTGAGTAAAATATGGAAATTTCATAGAATTCATTTTTATTCAGTTTTTAATCATAGTTTCAATGAATTTTTCTGATCAACTAGTCATTGTCACTTGTGATTCAGACTTGAAAGGCTTAGCTCTATGGGAAAGGATTTGGTGTTTGATTGTTATTTTGTAGTAATTCAATTGTATGTTTTGGGTATGAAAATTGGATTGATCTAATTGGTATTGTTCTTGTAATGAGTTTTTCTATATATCAATTCTCTATACCTAGAAAGAGCAGTATCTATGCTTTGATTTCCAGGATTCCTCTGAGTGACACGAAGATGAAATACCTGAGAGCAAAGAGCAGTGACTTAGGGGTAAATTTAAATTTGAAATCATATTCTACAGGCCTTTTACTTCAAGTTGACATCCTCAAGTTTCATAGAAATCAAGGCTCAAGGGTTGGAATTGATATTTTATAGCCCAAAGCTTAATTTCAAAATTGGGTGGGTTGGGCCCATACTGTAGCCTAACCTTGTAGAGGTAGTCATTTTAATGAATTTTTAAAAATACAAATAAATTTTGATTTGATTAATTTCAGCATCTATTAGGAAGTTTAGATAATGCCAAAAAATTTAAAACTCCTAAAAGACATGCGCTAATATTTTCAAAAATTCAAAATCATGTACTGTGTCAGAAATACCCAGAAAACACAAAAAACTACATACCATGGTTTCATGAATTTTCTAAATTTTTTGGACATGAAATGATCACCCAAAAGGATGGAAACTTTTCCTTAAGGAGTCTAACTTATGATTGCATAAAGAAATAATGAGAAAAATCAAAGCTAATTGATCATATATTCAGAGATAGAAAACTGCACAATAAGAGTTCTGCAAACCCTAAAAATTGGCAATCACTTAAAAACAAAAACAAATTTTATCATTTAGATTACATCCAAACCAATTTATCTTTCATTATAATCATCAACCAACATTAGATTATCAAATTACATGAACAAAAATTATCATAATCGAGTTTTAAATATTTAAAAACGAATTTGGAACATCTAAAACCTTAGATGCCAAAATTAGCACATCACCATACAAAAATTCAATTTTGATGAAGCCAAGAAGGCTCTAATATCACTATTTGTTCATTCGCATCATTATGCGTTGGCACCAATGGGTCCCTCACGAATGTGTTTTATGTGGTGCCTCTCAACACACACAACCTCCTAAAGGACATGTCAGGGTAAGAGTCGAAGCTTCATTACATATCACTATCATGAGAATCCCTAATCATGTTGCATTACCATGCTACATGCTCTGATACCACTATTGGGTCTTGATCTAGAATCATATTATATTGCATAATGGAAAAATTCAAAATTTGGTCTAGATATCTAGACCAAGGGATACCTTGGTTCATCAAAATTGAAAAACCCATTTCATAGTAGGGAAAGAAACATTTACCTTTGTAGTTTCAGGCTTTCTTTGGTGTAAGTGATGAATCGATAGGCGTAGAGCAACCAACTGAGCCACAGGTGCTCAAGTGTGAGGTGTCACCCACCTACACGGCCTAGGCGGATGAAGGGGCGCGAGCTATGCGGGACTCTTTAATTCTTTTGGTTGGTGATCCCAGATGCTTCTCAGCTGAATCAAAATATCGTATACAAGAATCTGAATAAAACGACCATCGTGAGTGGTTTTACAAAGTCAATACTCCTGATCCACAGGTCCCATTTTTATATACATAAAAGCTGTACATTTACATTTACATAATCGGAAGCCAAAAAAAAACCTACGGGTGATGGACCTACAAGTGTCTTTGGCAGGCGACATGTGAAGGCAAGCGGATGCGCCCCAAAAATACCCTAGAATGTTATAATAAAATTTTTTATATATTCTGGGTATGAATTGAGCCAACTTGGGTATTTTTCGGGAATTGTTAAATGAATATTGAATAAATGATTATATGGCTAAGAGCCAAATGCAAATATTATGTGCTAAATGAGAATTGGTTGGACTCAGATATTTACCCAAGTGTAAAGGGCAAAATTTGAAATTTGTAAAATGAGGACCTAAGGGTTAATTGTAAATAAGGTTAAGTGTCTAAGTGTAATTATGAGAGTTGAAGTGCAATTTGAGAGACTTATGGGCTATATAGCAATTAAAGAGAAACTTAAGTCAAAAAAAATGCATTTTGTGGCCAAATAAGGCCTTATATAGAATAAGTGACCTAAGACCAAAAAGGGAGAAAATGAGAAATGATAATAAGTGATTAGTGCTCAAAAAGTGCTATTTTGAACCCTGTTTATTGCAGGTTTTAAGCACTTTTTGTGTATTAATCAGTGTAATTAACCCGATTTGCACATTAAGGTCCTTACTATTCTACTGATCGCATTTTGTGGCTAATTTGTAGTTTTTGCAAGCTATTTATGCCAAAATTGTTGAGTCAATCCAAGCATGAAGAATACGAGTCGAACTCAACATTGCAGATCAGAAACCAGAAGGAAAGAAGAGTAGAAAATGCAAGGAAATTGGGTCACGGAATTTGGCGAGTTGAAATTTTCACAACTGCGAATTTTTTGGAGTTCTTGATACATGCGAGCTTGCCTCATAACGCCAGCTGTTCATCTGTGCATTGTCCACCCTTCTTGCTTTTAGCGTTTGACTTCTTTTTGTTCCTTTTTGGTTTTCTTCCCATTTTATCCCCTGTAATAGATTTTGGTTTTGGTTTTTTGGTAATTTTTAAAGGGGTTTGGCTATAAAAGCCCCAGACAAGCACTGTTAAAGGATCTCCTTCCTTAATAAAATTTCTTTTTGGCGAGAAGCTTTCAGCTCTCCCGCATCTTTTTCTTTTGCTGCATTTTCTCTCCTTTTCTTTTTATTTTCTTGGCTACCAAACACCCCTTTGAGGATGACAACTCAAAGGATGGTTGGCTAGACCTCTTTCATCCTTGAAGAGGAGGGCTGCTAGCTAGGGTTTGGAGGTAACTAACGGTTCTCTATTTTTAACGCACACATTTATGGGTATTTATGTTCTATTTCTCTCAATCTAGGTTTAAATCTCTTAAATGTACCTTGATGGACCAATATTTGGCAATCTTTTAGGGTTCAATGGATGCTTATGGGTAGATCCACTGAGATTCATTAGTTGCCCTCTATTTGTCACTGTAGGTTAGATTTATGAGATATGTATTCACTGTCGAGGAGCATTTATGCTCAGTAAATGCTGTTTTTCAAGAGGGAAAATTATAGGGTTTAGTTTTTAAAGTTAAATGAAGATCTGGTTCGGGAAATGACTATAGGTCATCCTCCCCAGCCTTGAGGAAATAAGCAGAGAACCTCTCGGTCGTCCTAAGGACCTCAAATCAGTAGCCCAATGCTTCAAAGAGTTCTTTTTCATATTTTCTTTCCAATTTAATTTTCAATACCCTTTCATCGACCTCCTTGTTTTTTACTTAAAATCCATAATCCAAAACAAATTCACCATTTTGAGCCAATTGCAAATCATTTGTGCGAAGAAAACCCATCCATGAGTTCGACCCTAGAGCCACTATATTGCAGTAGCTAGGCTACAACAGTAGAAGGTTTAGGTTTATAAATTTTGTTGGTTCGGAAGCTGCTTAGCTACACGTTTACGTGCGAATCAATAAGTGTGTAGGCCAAACAAGGCCTTACACTTAAATGAGTTTAAAAGACCAAAAGTGGTCTTTGGATGCTCATTAGAGCATATCACGTTTTTGGGAGAGAAAGGAAGGAGAAAAGGGGGAGAGAGATAGGGCTTAGGAGAAGATCAAGCTTTGGTGTGATTCTTTCCCACTTTTTACTTCTAAGAGATCAAGCAACCTACAAGAGAATGATTTGAAGAGATTCAAGGTAAGAAAACAAAACCCTAACTTCACCTTTTATGATGTTGGGGGAAAAGCCCTAACTTAAGAGAAGAGGTTTTCATTGATTCTAAACCACTTTTGGAGTTGTTTTGGGTGGATTCCATGGTGGATTTTTGATATGGGATGAATTTGAGGAAGTTTAGTGAAGAAAAATGGGTGAAAATAGCAAAACCGACATTTTATGGGCAAAAATCGCATAGTGGTACCGATACCAAAAAGTGGTATCGGTACACCCATGCGATGGGCAAGTAATTTTGAGTACCACTCAAAGTGAGTCTTGGTACCCACATTAGCGATGTGTTTGAATGCCAGGTACCCGATCAAAGTGGTATCTTGGTACCGTGCTTCTTGCAACCCTGTTTTTGCATGTTATGCAATTTTAAGTCCCGTATTCGTACACCGATTGTTTAGGAACCCTAATAAATGACTAGTGGGGGTACAAATAAGAATGAGACTAAGTGAAAAATGTATCGTACCTCGCCACCTTGGCAAAGCTTCGGTTCGCCTCGGCGATATTCGTTTAGCACGATTATTTGTTCAACCACTAAGAGTGGAGAATTTGCATTTGACTAGGTACGGGTAAGGACGACAACTTGACCTAGGACTGGCATCAAAAGAGAAAAAGGATCGATAAAATGGTTTGTTCTTTGTTCTCTATTTGTTCTCAGTTTCTTCTGTTCTCTGTTCTCTGTCCTATTTTTTGTTCTTTATGACTCAATTCCCATTTCAAGTTCTAATTCGAAATATATATATGTGATTTGAATTATTAGTATTTGAAATGTTTGTCAAATATCTGCATGTCACGTGTATTTCGAACTATAGTGGAATTCTTGCATGAAAGTAAATCGGTTGGAAATGTATTATTGAATGACGGCATGTGGGATTCATGCGGATTCGTCATGAGAGATGACTTTCGCATATTTGTTCAATGCAGGATGCATTTGCTCTTTGAATGACGAGCAAGGCCCCGAGTTCTGTTTGAATGCGTTGTGAATATTGACTAATAGTCCTTGTGTGAGATTGCAATATTGAATGTGAGATCCCGTTGCTATTGGACTGACCAAACACTTGACAGATTAGCCAATTGAATCTATGCGTGAATAGTGAATCTATAGCCATATGTGGAAATCCTGAATAAACCACGAAAAATGATTCAGAAAAGTGTATTTTGTATAAGTATCTTTTCATTATACATGAACTATCTCGTATAAGGCATTATTTTGATAAATGCATGATTTATCTTGAGCTGAAATGGAATAGGGGAGCTGTATATAACCACTAAGCATGAAAATGCTTAAGCGTATTGTTGCAATCAATGCAGCAGTGCAGAAGTGATAGACGTTTGGCGAACCCAGGTAAAAGGAGCTGGAGTCATCGAAGGTTCACGGGTATGCTCCTTTTGCCATCCTCACCATTTTAAGACATGACATTGTTTGTAAACAAAAAGAATTCAACTCAAAAAATTATTTTTGTACTTATATCAGAATTCTGATTTTGGATATTATGTTGTAAACGGCATAAAATGCCATCTTTGGTTAAATGCGCATATTTGTAAAGGAATTACGTGACATTGTAAATGTTTATGGGCATACTAAATGGAAATCGCTTCATAGGAATTTTGAGAATAGAAAGCGATTTATATTAATGGTGTATTTGATAAATGGATTTGATAAAAGGCTTCGGTCCGGCGTCCCCGGGGTTTCAGTTCGGATCCGCCAACAGGGTTAGGTTGGACTCGGGGGTCGCTACAACAGATGTCCTCCTCTGTACCTACACAGATAAAAACTTGTGCTAAGCTTTACGCTTAGTGAGGCTATATATTATAAATATACACATGCAATACTACTAATTTACAGTAAGCATATAACATAAATAGATATATAGTAGCAGATATCATAATTATTCATGAATTCATATATCAAACTTATACACATACTTGTACTTATAACAGACTTATACTTGTTTAGATCTCCCGTAGGAGTTATAGAGCTTATACTTATACAGAGGTACCCATAGGTACTATAGAACTTATACTTGTATAGAGGTGCAGTAGGTACCTCTGAACCTCTTATGCAGAGGAGAATTTTTGGGTGAGACCTTTCTGAGGCTTATATCCTTATGCGGAAGTTAAGAAAAGAAGAAAAAACTCGTGGGGTACATTTAGAGCGGGAACGATATACATTCTTTACTCTTATTTGTCATTCGGGTTCTTAACATATAAGCTGTTTGACTACCTAGATTGATAATAGAAATCGTCAGACCTTAGCACAATAAATTACTCGAAGGTGCAGTCTGATCTTGAGAGTCTTTGAAGCATAAAGCGGGAGTAAAGCAGTGAGAGAGTCTTGAGTCGCTTGCTTAATAAGAGTACTTGAAGTGCTAAAATGTGCGGCACTAATTAGATAGTACCGGAGGAAATTGCTAAATGGGCCGAGCACGGTCGGATAGTCTTAGACCTTGCCTAATCGGAGAGTACCTGATTAGTGCCCAAAGATCTTTATTTTGAACCCTATTTTTAATAGGTTTGAGGCGCTTTGTGTACTAGTGTTATAATTAACCCAGACGACGTATTCGGGTCCCTATTGCACTTCGATGCGCATTCCGGGGTTGTTTTGTGTACTTTTTAGAGTGGAAGCCAAATTATCGTGTCAATCCAATCATAACAAATCGGGTTGGTTCATCAATTTCATATGGTCTTCTATCAATTTCAACAAGCCGGGAATGAAGAATATCAATGCTTGAAGAAATGGAACAGTGCAGTGGGAATAGGAAGTAATGGAACAGCGGCAGGAACAGTGGTGAAATTCGCTACGCTGGATGATTTATCTATGATAGCGAAAAGTACTCAATTTTCGCTATGCCTGTATTTTTCGCTATGATAGCGAATTTTCGCTATTATAGCGAAATTTCGCTATGATAGTGAAAATCACTGTGCATAGAGAAATTTGCCCCCCTGTGTTTTGGTTCCAAACGACCTCGTTTTGTATAATTCCCATTTTGTCCCTATTGTAATCTTATATTTTTGGTATTTTTGGTATTTCACACCTCTTGTATGGCTATATAAGCCAACTTATAGCTTTTTGTAACCCTAACTTTAATCTTTCAGTACGCACGCAGCTTTTGTTCCAGTTTTCTCTCTTCTCTCCTCTTCTACCTTTCTCGATTGCAGGACACTCTCCCGGGGATGACAACTCGGAGGATGCTTGATGAACCTCTTCCTCCTTGAAGAGGAGGGCCACTGGGTGAATGTTTGAAGGTAAAAACACGGTCCTCTATTTTTAACAAACGCATTTATGGGTATTTATGTTATATTTCTCACCTTAGGTTAAAATCTTCTAGGCACACCCTCACTGACATGTATTTAGCAAGCTTTTTGGTTACAGTGGATGCTTATCATTAGATCCCCTGTTATCCAGTTAGTTGTTTCCTATTAGTTACTGCAGGGTAGGTTTTTGAGATATGATATCATTGTTAGGAATATTTTGCCCGATTAAATGCTATGTTTTCAAAGGAAAATCCTTAGGGTCTAGGTTTTAAAGCTAAATAGAGGTCCAGGTTCGGGGAAATGACTATATGTCATGCTCCCCGATCGAAAAAGACCTGAGGACATGTTAGTTGCCTTAAAACCCTAAACCAGTGGCCCGAAACTTCAAGGAGTTCTATTTTACAATTTATTTTATTTATTTTCAGTTTGCAACCAACCACCACATTGTTTTTACGAACCCCAAATCCGAATTGAATTCATATTTTTGACTTCAACATTGAGTCATTTGTCACGAGAAGAAAACCCATCCTATGTTAGACCCTAGAACAGCTATACTACTTGGTGGCTTGACTCACAGCTGATGGGAGAACAGGATATAAATTTGTTGATTCGAGTTCACTTACATTGTGGCACAAATCGATGCAGAAGTACTATATGTGCTGCTCATATAACTTGAGTGCCGTGTCATTCAATATCTAGGTCTTAAGCGGAGTCCTATAATTATATGTGTTTGGGCACTATCTTATCATAGAGGCATTAAGTTTGCCACCATCAGGCTGCAGCAGAGTAGAGTGCAGTCCTAGTACTCTTTACCTTCTGAGCATGGATGGATCCTTCATACATATAGGGTCATTTCCAATAGATGGGTCCTCGTAGCAAAGGAAAAACAAAACGAAACAAAGCACATAAATTTGATGCTATGAGCAATTAGCCCTACGCTGGCGTAGACCTTATGGGTGCGTAGCTCTGTTGTAGGCGTCTGAGGCTTGTCAGGCCCTTCTTAGCCACGCTGTGATGGACATCTGCGCAGGCGTGGACTTATCTTTATTTGCGTGGGATCCTTACAACACAGCGTAGGCCACAAAATTACCTGAATTTTGTTTATTTTGTCACACTAAATCAAACCAAAAACAAAGCAAAATTATATACTCTCCGGAAAAACATCTCCCAGTGTTCTTGACAAACCAACCATAGAGATTAATTAGGGTTTTTTCCAAACCCAAACTCAAATACTTGTAAGTTAGGTTAACTTCCTAACACACAAAATACACCATAAACCAAGAATCCATACAAATCCATACAATCCATACTCATATAACTAAACCCTAGAAATGGAACAAACTAATATCCATACATCCATACAAAACCATAGTGATCCATACACAAATAGTTTCCATACCTTTCTTGGCTTTCTTTCTCTTTTTCTTCTTCTTCTCCTCTTGCAAAACCCTAGCCTTTCCTCTCTCAAGCTCTCCAACATGTTTTTGCACAAGCGTGCATTTCCAAGACCAAATGTGGTCTTAAATCACTTATTCTCTTAAGGCCATGTTTGGCTAAAAATGCATTCTTTTGACTTAAGTTTCTCCCAAAATGCTTTATAGCCCATATACTTCCTCTATTTGCACTACAACTCTCATTAATGATACTTAGACATTTATTCTTCATAACTTATGACCCTTAGGTCCTCTTTTTCACAAATTCCATTTTTACCCTTGCATCTTGTACAAATTCCGGGTTTTGAAATTTTCACGTTTTGAATTTAAATTACGAAAAATTTTAAATTATACCTACAAAATACCCTAAACATGCTGAAAACGACTAGGGTGTATTTCGAGGTATTACATGCAGGACCTCCAATAGTGATCCACACAAAGAAGGTTCAAGAAGACCTCCAAGGGATGGCTTGATTCAAGGTTTTGGTGCTAGCAAAAACCTAGAATCACATAGAGAAAACATGTAAAAGAGAGAGCCTTAGAGAGAAACGATTTCTCTATTGTGCAAAAGGTGTTATGGGATGGATAGGGCTAGAAGTTGAGCTTTTATATCAACTTGTAGCCCAGCAAAAGGACCAAGATACCCCCACAATAAAGAAGGGTGGCCGACCATGTGACTTTGAGCCTATTAGGGCTTACTCCTTATGGGCTTATAGCCCATATCCGAGCCCAATGACCCATCCATGTGGCCCAAGGATTCACTTAATCTGGAGATTATCAATCTTTAGAGCTCTCTCTTTCCATTTGGATCTAATCTAAGACTAAATTAATTCTTCTACACTTCTTCTAAGTGTGTGACCCATTAGGTTTCCGGTTATGTTGGCCACTTGAATCAACCCTTTGAATCAAGGAAGTTATGAGTGGTATCTAGCAACACATCATAACCCCTAATTGATCGGAGAGTCAAGGGTTTGAATGTGAACCTTTCCATATGCAATATATTGTGCAATTCTATCCTTTCACTCCTTACTATACGCAACTTTATTTAGAGAATGGACTATGCATCTACTCCCACTAGATGAACTAGCCCAAGTGTATTTATGTTGTCTCCGAGATCTGTTAATCATAAAGTATGCCATCGAAGACTCTCTTCATGGAATTATCACTCTTGTTATATATTCCGAGTAATAATCTCTACAAGAGGCCTAGGGTATACCCTCCTTATATCAGGAGTAGTGAATCCTTTACTGGCTACTCAATTATCTTCAAATACCTTAAGTTATACCCAATCATCTACCTACAAGCAACCTCTCTTGAGGAAACAAAGATCGAATTCAAAGTATAGAATCAGAATCCAAGATACCATTGAGCACCTCAAGTCTAAGGATACGTGCACCATATTTATGATGAGACTATCATTGATGTTTGAATAGACAATCCATATGATTTTCTCATAGCAGGTCTCTGATGTACTTGGATAATCTTAGCAATCATCCACATGTCTACTATAATTATCACGCTGATCATAGTTTATGAGACCAACTTCTTGATCGAATCGAGGAGTACAACATGTGTTAATATGTCCAGATTAACAATGTCCAGTCTTGTTAATCTTATGACTAAGGATCATTTAGATACTAACATAATTACACATGCTAGGAATCTCATTATCTTGATCTCCATCATGATTTCCTTCATGCCATGTTTATGTATCATGGACTTCATTAATTGATTTAAGATCGTTATCAATTCATTCATATATATTAAATGAATATCAAAGTAATAAAGATGTGTTTGTACATATATTTATCTTTCTCTCTCTCTCTCTCTCTCTCTCTCTCTATATATATATATATATATATATATATATAAGATGTACAATAAGTGCTAAAGGTGATTTGTCTTTAAAACACTTCCCTAACAAGCTGGACTCATATGACCCAGCAATGGGAAATTCTAGAAAATTAAGAAGTCCTATAGCTGATGGATGGGTTTTAGGGGTTCAAAACTTGTTGCAAAAGTTTCTTGTCCAAGTCCTTAGGCTTACTTGTGGTGCTTTGGGATGTGAGAGAAATTGGAGTTCATTTGAATCGGTAATATCTCTATTTTTAAAATTTTTATTCATATATTTTTATTCTAACATCAGAGAATTTCCATTTCATCTTAACACGTAAATTTATTTATTTTATTGTTTTTTAGATTCATACAAAAAAGAGAACTGACTTTAACATAAAAGGTTGAATGAACTAGTGTATATAAGGTGTAACACTAGATTGAGAGAACAAAGTCTACAAAAGGAACCAAAATGTTGATATGATTTTGGTAGATGAGCTTAATTCAAATGATGAATGGTTTGTGGAGAAAAGATCCCACCCCCCACCCCCGCTTGATCTTTGATGGCTTATAGATAACGAGCTATTTAATGTAGATGCTATTAGAATTGTGTCATTCAAAGACCAAAAGACTCCAACATCACCCAATAACATAGTTTTTTCACAATCATACAAAAGGAAACATAATGAATTAGCAAGTACTCAAAACTTAGGCCATAAATTTGATTAATTTAATGATAAACTTATAATATTTATACATATTTAATACTTTCTGCTAGGTATAAGTGGAGGAAAAGGCAAAGAAAAGAAGTTGAATTTGTCACCAATTCATGAAGATGAAGATTTAGATGAAACGATAACACTTGATAGTGGAAATATTCCTACTATTGATACATTAGATGTGGATAATGATGACATTGGAGAGAAGGATTTGAGTTGAAATATTATGACTTAGTTTTTAATATTTTAAAACTTTAGAACTATTAGTATGATTTACTATATTTTCTATTTTATGATTTGGTACTATTGGATGATTGTGAAAGTTTAGAACAATATGCGTACTTGATCATATGACTAACATGACGTTTGTTTTTTTGGCTTTTTGCTGAAAGCTAAATAGCTTTTAACATTCAGCCAGTTTGTTTTTTATCAGTATTAGCACTTAGTATCCAATGTTAAAAAATAAACAACTTAATACTTATTACTATTAAGTATTATTTAGCATTAAGTTGAAAAAAATTTGTATTTAACATTAAGTAAAAAAAACAAATGCCGCCTAAGTTATGGTTCTTTTTGTGAAAGTATAGAAACACTTTTGTTCAATTCTTTTCATGATTCTAATAATTGTTATCATGTTTCAATTTATGCTATTTTATTTTTTAAATATATTATAAAATATTTATTAATTATATAATGTGATCATGAAAGGCTTATGCTTCAACCCCTCGAGGCTTACGTCTCACTTCAAAGACATGAAAACATCTCATAGTCAAAGACGTGATAACATCTTGCCTTACACTTTTACCTTTAAAATTATTGATTTAAACTCATTTTATTCATTTAAACTCATTAATATAAAGATGAAATAATTTAAGAATATTTAATATTCTAATTAATTTTATTTATATTTGATTTTTATTAGACAACCAAACAAGGAAAATCATTACCCTTTCCTTTCCGTAATGCTTTTCAAGAACCGCAGGCAACCTTAAATTTCTTTCCAAGAAAGTTCAACCCACTATTTTTCTTATATCAAACCATCCAAATGATTTATTTAATTTACCATGAAGCTAATTTTCCATACCTCAAAACCACAACAAAAATACTTCTACTACCTATAGCTTAATCAAATGCCTATTATTTTTCAACCCTAAGATACACTCCAAAAACACATCATAATTACATTGTAATGTTTTTAAAGTGTCGCCCGTAATAACTCTATACCTTGTTAATTCCTGTGGATTTTCCTGTAGTGGATAAAATATAAAATGTTTTCCACTAAATATTTTCCCGAACTTCAAACTTTCATATTATGCTTCAAATCCTCCTCCAATTAACTTTAAGTTAAAAATTTACTAATTCTATATCCATCTAAATACTGACTTATTTATCTTCATACTTTTTCACAAATTGTTTTTAGGCAATTCAAATAGCACCTGGGTTATATCCCGATTAAAAAAATAAAACTTAATGATTTAAAAAAATATTTACTTCAAATAATTTAAAAGAAATTAGTCTAAAGTATTGGATTAAGATTAAAAATGTTTACGTCGAGGTACACAAATTGATATAAAGAACCTTTCGAGCTCTACGATCCAACTTTTATACATGATATTGAGAAATAACCATATATTTACATATTTAAGATTTCTATCGGGAAAAAAAAATTCACAATCTTTTAATTACTTATCTATTTATTTATTTATTAGTTTTCAAAAAGGCAAGACATCCAGAGAGGGGAGGGGGGTCCCAGGTTTGAGTCCATGTGGTGTGGAGACAATTTACTACATTGTAATAAAGTGATTAGTTATAAAAAAAAAAAAAAAAAACTTACAAAACATTTGATATAATACAGGAATCAACTCTAGAGGATGATGTATCATTCAAGTTAATAGCATAATGAATAAACTCAAAGCCTACACATTCGATAATCCTACAATAACTCATGACTCCAATTTTGCGGTATATTGATGACCATGATTTGATTTGTTGTCTTTGTCTAATCGAATATGTTTTATCGTCTAAATCACCTACACACTAGTAAATATCGTCACAAGACAATGAGAAACCACATGCTACAACAAATTAAAAACTAGATATGTAAGGAAGAATCACTTTATTAGGAAAGAAAATAATGGAAAAAGATGTAGAAGATTGATTTCTTGCCAAGAATGATAAAAAATAACTCATCCTTGCTAACGAAAAAGGTGCTAAAAGACAGAACACGTGAGAGAAAAGAAGGGGTGGTTACAACGGCACTTAAATGCAATACCAACTGCTTCATATAATATTATTACTACATCAATATCTGGTTAGTTATTTAATCATATATCTTTATATATTTCAAACATATTATGATTAGAAACTAATTACTTTATGTAGAAAATAATAAGGTGGCGATTTTGATTTCCTTTCTAGGAATGTTAGCTTTTATTCTGTAAATTGTGCAATAAACATGAAATTAACAATATCCTCTTTTTCTTAATGATTAAGGGTTAGTTGGGCACAAGAAAGGGACTAGGTTGATGTTGGAGTCCTAGGACATCCCACTAGAAGTCTATGATTTCATAAGCAATAGAAGCAAAACCATGAACAATGAAATAAAAATTATATTTTATTGAATTGGTAAAATATATACTAACCGGAATAGAACTAATTTGTGAATCTTCTAGGTAATAATCGATTTGCAGGTCTTAGACACAGAGTGTGGGCTCCAAAAACAATCCAATGCCTTTTTGCTTTCGAATATGGGACACAAAGAAATTCTCTTTCCTTCTTAAATTAGTATGTCACCCTAAGCCTAAATATAATGTTATATTTATAATAGGGTTTAGTGGGCCATTGAATCCACTTACATAATTGGGTCTATAATTAGCCCATATAAGTTCAATGGTCCAACTTAATTAAAGCTCTGGTTTGCTTATTTGGGCTTAGTTCTAACATTCTCCCACTAGCCCTAAAGCAAACTTAAAGGTCAATGAGTAAAAAACTCATTGATTTTTAATCCATTTTTCTGATATGTGTTACAATATAATTTCTTATTATTATGCAGAAATATGGAGACCTTACCAGATTTATGTTTTGTAGATTTTTACAGAAGAATTGGCAATTTCAGCAAGAAAAAGATATATATGGTCAAGGCATCTAGGTCGCGACAGACTTGTGAGGCCGCGACAAGGGATTCCTCACATCAGCAGTTTTTAAGTCACGACCTGAGTGAGAATGTTGTTGCAAATCTGTTAGACAAAGACCTCAGGCCGCGACAGAGAATTGAGGTCGCAACAAGAAAGAATTTTTGGCCAAACGAAAGTTGTTTCGACAAGAGAAAAGTTGCTAAACCGTTTTGTATGTCGCGACACCAAAAGAAGACAACTCTGGTTCTGCGGAATGGTGATGTACGGCGAGGAATGGTTGCTAAATGGTGGCAAGTCTCTGTAGGGAATTTCTTTGTTGTGAGAAAATACATCTTGGGAACACTAGTTGAGGTCGCGACACTAATTTCATGTCGACATGAAGAACTCAGTTGAATGATTCGTTAAAAGCATGTTCATGACTATGTTTGAGCAAGCTACAATGAGCGAGGTGAAGCGGGTTAACCACTCAGTTGCGACATACTTTTTAGGTTGCGACCAAAAATAGAAGCTGAATCAAGTAAAAACTGTTGTAACTGAGAATTGAGGTTGTGATAAGGTGGGAATTAAACATATGATAAGTCATAGGCTACGCTACCCCAGGTTGCGACAGGAAAGTGCAGCAAGGAAAGAAAGCGACACAGTCGCGACCTAAATTACGTATCACAACCGAGGAACTCAATGATGAAATTGAGTTTTGAGCCGCAACTTGAATGAAAGCAGTAGATAACCAAATGATGTCGCAACATAAAAGGGAAGCTGAGACCAAGGATCAAAGTGGCTGAAAACATAAATAGTGTCACGATAAGGAAACTTGGTCATGACACAAAACTCAGTAAAGTAAAGAACAACCAGGTCACGACAAAAATGCTTGGAGATAAGAAAACGTTGTTGCAACAAAAGTCAACGCGATAGAACAATTCAAGTCACGACCGAAAAAGGATGATTCTCAAGAAAAAGCTAAGTAAAAGACGACAACAAGGATTTTCAAGTTGCGACACACACCTGAAGAAACAAAAGAGGTGAAGCCAAACGTTAGTCGCGACAAGGAAATTCATGTTGTGACAAAGATTCTAGAGAAAGAAGAAACTCTAGGTAAAACTCATGTCGTAACTAAAAACTCAGTTGCAACAAGACTTAAGGGGATGTGACAACCAGCTAAATTAACGACAAAGCGGGTTGCGCTGACGAATGAAGAAGAACATGAACCGGTGTTGTAGCGAAGAAACAAGGTCGCAACTCTATATTGTCAAAAACAAAACAAAGAAGGTTGCGACAAGTAAGTGAAGTCACGACAAACTTAGCAAGCTCATAACTACAACTTAGTCGCAACAAGCTCCTTTAGGTCACGACTTGAACAATGAGTTGGGCCATTGAATTGGGAAAATTCATTCGAAGCTTCGAATGAGCCCCCATTTACAGAGGTATGCGCAAATGTCGACCGCGCGTCAAGAAAGCACTCTTAGGAACCCAGTCCTATGGGATTGAAGAAAGTTCTTGTATATTTTTATAATAAATTAGTTAGATTGTTTTTGATTTTTTGTTTCTAGATGCGAACCTGACAATGCTTTGAATTGTGCGAAATTTGGATCAAATCGTTCAATCTCTTTTCCAATTACTGCCTGGAATTAATAAAGTCTAGGCAATTTCTGGAATTTGTCCCTTTCAGTTTATTACAGTTACAATGGACGTTCTTGATGATACTCATTCATGGAGTTTTATGATTCAGTATTTGAAGCGCGATCGGCTGGAATGGATGTTTTAGTTATAGTCTTTTAACATAAATGATGAGCTTGAAAGTCATCCCATTTTTAGTCCATTTGCTGATCTATTTTATCCTAAGCAAGGCGGATTTATGTGCATAATTATGGAATAACTAACGAACTGTTAAATGGCGGGAATTCAAGAAAAGAAGAATTTTTGCGAGAAAAGCGGAAGGTGGATGAGCGTTAATGAGATAATTGGCTGGAAAGCGAGTTGCAGCGAGAAAAGGCGCACAAAAGATGAAGGAACTGTCTGCGGTGAAGCTTTAGCGGCAATCAAAATGCATATCAGGTTCTGTGATCAAAACTCCAGGTCGGAAAGCGAAACATGAAGGCAAAGGCATCTTTGAGAGTTAAAGAAAATCAAATTGAAACAACGAAATGAAGAAGAAAGACTTCATGTCGCGACATCACGGAAGCGTCGTGACGCCGACATCAGAGCGGTCATGGCGGCGAGTGGCTGTGTGACATGATGGTGAAGAGAAGAGGTAGAGACATCCACTGATTGATCCAAGCATCGCGACATCGAGAGCTTGGAAGAAATTTGATGAAGTCGCGACAAGAGAATCGCCTTGAAGCTATGACAGGCTTGGTGAGATGAAAGAGTGATGTAACTCAGGGTTTGTTGTCGCTGACGGAAGGATGAAATCGCGACATCGATAGCGACCGGTTGAAACACGCAAGGGCATGAATTGATGTCGCGACAAAGGGTTGATGTCGCGACAACGAGGAACCATCAAGTGAACGAGCCGTAGAAGTTGATGTCACGGCGAGATTGTTGTCGCGACGCAGAAACAATCGGTGAAGCTTGTAAGTTCCTTAAGCTGATGTCACGACAAGAGATTGTTGTCTCGACACCAAGAGCAATCAGTGGAAGTTTGTAAGTTCCTTAAGCTGATGTCACGACAAGAGATTGTTGTCGCGACAAACAGAAGCAACCATTAAAACCTTGATGACATAGTACTTGTCGCGACAAGATATCGATGTCAGCGACATCGGAGAACCAAATTGAAACCTGAAGAGATAAAGTGATGTAGCGACAAAGGTTGATGTCGCGAACATCTTCCAGGGTTTATCGATTGAAGGCTGCGATTCGGAGTTAGTTGATGTAGCGACGAGTTGATGTGGCGACATCGAGAACAACCATTTGAAGCCTGGAGAGCGCGAGGCGATGTCGCGGCGAAGGTGATATGTGACATCATGAACGACCAGTTCAAGGCTGCATAGACGTTAGATCGATGTCGCGACATGGATGATATTCGCGACGAGGATTGGTATGACTTGAGCGATAACTTAGAGCGATCCGCGAAATGAATCTCACGTTGGGATTAGGATTAGCCGAAACCTATCATCTGTGACTACCCGGAGAAGAGGAGCGCGACGCGGTGACACAGACGAAGTGCAGGTCGTGAGGTGTTCTTTATTTGACCCACCTAAATTCTCACCTGCACTCTTCTTTGCTCTTAATGTCATTATTCGCAGTTCAGATTCAGTTTATCGTTCGGTTCGTTTTTCTTTTACGAATTGATGTGCTCGTTGATTCAGCTGATAATTCAGTGCTTAAATTGCTGCATAGACTTGAAGTTCGGACAGTGCGATTCGGCTCTTCGGTTTCATAATCTGATTATTCTTATGATAGAGGAATGCTGTAGTGTGTAATTCGATGGTGGGAACTCGGCTTCCATTGAGTAAATGTTATAGTCGAATTTATCTTTCACGTGATTTGTTTCAAACGACATGAATTTCGAGTTCTGAATTTGCTGGTTTTGGGTTTGATGTTTTTGATATGAATATCAGTTTCTTATACCCGTTTAAGATTTGTTTCATTGCTCTGATTTCAAGGAGGTCCTCTGAGTGACACAGAGAAGACATTCCTGAGAGTTAAGAACATTTCTTTGAAGGTATATTACCTTGCTATTAGAATCTTGAGCATATTTACTTGGATAAATCCTCTTTACTCACTTGAAATCAAGAAAGAGATTGGAGCAGGTTATCAATTTAAACAAGCAAAGAGTTCACCTCGATTCGGATAGTGAAGCTAATCCGTGTTAAGTGAGATCTAATCAAGGAAGGAGGGTGATCTATTCTAATTTTGAGGAAAGTAACTTTTGGAAGTTGTATATCCTTGCTTGACCGATAACTTGGGAGCAAAGGTTTACAGTCCGAAAAAATGGGTATGAAGTATTGCAAAAGAAAAATACCCAGATTAAGGAAAACCCTTTTAAAAAAATAGTTATCTCATTCCCTGTCTTCGAAAGAATCAGGAAAAATTAGATAATGAAATGTGGAGTGTGGAAGTCTATTTGTACTACTAAACGCCTTGAATGGATTTTAAAACACAGAAATGATCAAGAAATTTTATCGGTCTGTTAACTACGGGAATTGATACTTACTATAAGCGGTATTCTTGATGGGTACTCGAAAGATAACTATTCGATGACCATTTATTTTCTTAAATATTCATTATTTCTTTATTCTTTATATTCAGTTATTTGATTGCTCATTCATTTCCTTTGTATTCGTTTAATTTTCCAGCTCCTTAAGCTGAATCCCATTATCATTTTATGGTCCAAATAGTATGGAGATTGAGTAGTCAGGGTAGTTGATTTAAAATTCTTGAGATCTCTGTGGGATCGATATCTGGACTTAAATCCATTTTATTCTTTTCGACTGTGCATACGGGAATGTCGGACCCAAGCAAAGAGTTTGAAAATGATTTACTCTAGGAGATTTTTGGTTTATACAGTATAATGTTAACAAGTTTTATGGCGCCGTTGCCGGGGATTATTTAATAGTCCTTTGGTAATGTTGTTACAAACTTGTGTATATGTTATTTGTTCTCACTCAACAAGCTTTATGGCGCCGTTGCCGGGGATTAGTTAATAGTCCTTTGGCACTGGTGTGATATGTGTTACATGTGTTTTGGTTAGATTACAACAAGTTTTATGGCGCCGTTACCGGGGATCGAAAGAATTTTATGGATCAATATTCAGACGAATGAAGGAAATACTAATTTGGACATTTTAAAAGAAAAAGAACAAAAATAGCTTTTCAAGCAGTGGTTATTTTTAGCCACTAACCTTTAGCGAACCACATTGAATATATTTGTTGTTTGACTAATCCACAATGGGAATTGTGTTTGCTTTTAGAAAACTTTGATGCATAGACGAAGCGTCTGATTCCGGCGATTGAATTAGAACACTTAGCGACTTGAGAAAGACAGGAAGCGAAACACCACCATGGCGGATGAAGACGGGATGGGAATGAAGCACATAGAAGCTGACTGAAGGCCGCCAATCGCTGATACTATGGGACTTTTGGGAAGCATATTATTCAAGATGAGTACTGCGGTCGGCGACCGGCTAAGTGATGCAAACAATTTGAACTTAAACTAGCACTAATTACAATGGTCAGCTGACATCGGTTCTTTGGTCATCCCATTTGAGGACCCAAGCAGGCACTGGGAAGATTTCGGGATGGCTAATACGATGCAAGTTGGATAGGGTGAGACCGGTCTTGCATCTATTCCCCTTCTCTCTAGAATCTGGCTACATGGTATGAATCTTTACCGTATGAAGCTGTTGATACTTGGGAGGAGGCTGGTAGAGCTGTTGGGCTGATTCTTCCTCCCGTCACTACGCCTCGAAAGGAGGAGGAAAATCATTGTTTTTCGGCCAGGAGATGAGGCCTATATGTTAGCTGGGAAAGATTCAAGCGGTTCTTGAGAAGATGTCAATCGTGGGATAGATCGAAGACCGGATGGACATCGTATATCATGCCTTGAATGATATATCAAAGGGATCATTGATGCTTCATGTTGTGGAGCATTGACGAAAAAGTGCTGAAGCGAGAGAGCTGATAGAGGACCTGGCGAAATGCAATATAGAAACTCATACGAGTTTTCAAAAGGGGCTTGTGGAGAAAAGGGATCATGTGGAGGTGAGCAAGATGAATGCTATGGAAGCAAAGTTGGATGCTATTATGCATCGAATGGACAAACAAGAGAGGTGGCTGCACACTGTCCATGAAGTAGAAGCAGTTGAAAAAGAGTTGTTAAGAGGAAGTGCTGAGAAAGCTAATGAAGAACAGTTCTATGATGCTGAGGAGGTAAAATACTTAGGTGAGCAGAGAAGTTACCATTTCAAACCCAATCCTAACTTTTACTTGACACATTTATCACCCGGCCTCAAGGGAACCATGAGAATTTCTCATATGGTGGAGGGGCTTCTCAAGGCGAGGCGGGACGAGGCCACCAGCTGAGAAGTTATCAGCGTACGAGTTCCAGTGGCTGGCAGAAATCGCCGCAGGAAATGATCTTCAGGTCGAGAGGAGGCCCAATCTTTTGAAGAGCAGGATCTTTCATTTCACTTAGGGGATAATAAGAAGGCTGTTGAACCTCCATGAGACAAAAGTTCTGAGTTTAGAGCAGCGCTGCAATTCTCGAATTTTGAACACCTCAATGCATCCTGAAGAACACAGAGACACAAGTAGGGCAGGCAGTAACCTGTAGCTTGAGAGGAAGATGCCTTCCCAGTGACACAAAGAGAAGAATCCAAAGAGCGCATGGGTTTGTGCGGCTTGAAGTGGGAAGGAGTTAGAAAGATGAAAGAAAAAATGACAGCGACAAAGAAGCCCGGAGAAAAGGAAGAATCACTGGAGAAAAGAAGGAAGGAGTGGGCGGGAAGGATATAAAGGGCTCTAGACACACGGTCCCATTTCCACGAGAGGCTACACGAAATCCAGATAGAGGAGGCGAGTTTGCAAGGTTTTTGAAAACACTGGAAAGCTAGAGATCACTATGCCCTTCACGAAGTGGTGACTGGTCTCACTCTCTATACAAAATTCACGAAGGACATGCGACAAGAAAAGAAAGATAGTAGAGAAGGTATCGTGAATCTCAGCTACTTGATCTGATAAAGAATTGCGGGAAAAGATGAAGGACCAGGGGGAGCTTTACAATTCCTTGCATCATTGGAGGTTAATTCGAGGAAAGCTCTGTGACTCGAAAAACTAGTATAAACTTGATGCACCTCTTTCTGTTGCCAAGCAATTAAGTTTGGGGGAGGTTATTCCCTTCGCGTACTCTTAGAATGGCGGGACGGTCGATGGTGAAACCTGAAGGAGTCTTGGAAGATGTGCTGGTCACTGTTGGGAAATTTGTGTTTCCAGTGGGCTTATCATTACGGACATGGAAGAAGATTCCTGAAGTACCCTTGCTGTGGGAGACCATTCCTAGCCTACGGAGCTACCACGATCGACATGCAGGAGTTCTTACCTTGAGGTTGGAGAAGAGAGCTGCTTTGCTCAACTTGATCAAAGCATCGCGAGGAATATAGATATAGGCAGAAAATTGCAATGTAGTTGATGATGTCTATACCTCTCTGACCACGATGTTCTGATGATTGTAATGCTAAAATTTTTATCAATGAAAAAGAGATGAATTCAGAATTATATTGAAGATGACTACTACGATTGTCCATAAAGCAGTTTTCATTCTATAGAAGCGTGTTGAGCTGAACAAGACAAGAGGCAAACAAAGGGAAAATAATGAAAAAGGAAATTCATGAGGAAACCGGTGAAGAGGGGCTAGTGTTGAAAGAATTGCCAAGTCATTTTAGTATGCTTACTTAGAATCACGAGAAGACTGTTATCTCTGCTAGACTACGATGTGAGGCAGAGGTTCTTGCAAATCTTAAAGAAGCATAAAGAATCTATAGCTTGGTCCATGAGAATTGAAGGTATCCAGTCCATCAATTTGCATGCACAAAAATTCTGCTAGAAGAAACTTGAGAAGCCAATACGTAGAGCATCGAAGGAGGCCGAATCCGATTGAAGGAAGTGGTCGGGAAGGAGGTACTTAAATTCTTTGAATGCTGGTTTTAGCTATGCAATTTAGGATAGTCCTTAGGTGAGCCAGTCCATGTGGTTCCAAAGAAGGAGATTGGGTTTCTTTGTGAGTCATGATGAGAAAAATGAATTGATTCAATGAAACATTGAGGATGGAGGGTATGCATTGATTACGGGAAGGCGGAACACGGCCACGAAGAATCATTTCCCTTTACCTTATTGGTCGGATGTTGGGCCAGTTAGCAGGACACCCTCATTTTTGTTTTTGGATGGGTGTGGGGATACAATCAGTTGCTATTGCACGAGGACCCGAGAAGACTACGTTCACATGCCTATGGCTGCTGCCTTGAAGGATGCCGTTTGGGGTGTATGTCTCTGCTACATTCAGGTGTATGATGTCAATATTTTCAGACACAGTTGGAAGAGGTTATGGAAATTTTTATAGATGACTTCTTGTATGGATCCGAGTTTTGATCGGTGTTTGAAGTGCACGGAAAGCGATTAGTTCAAGATGCCCGAACAAGCGACTAGCCTTCAAATTGGGAAAAATGCCATTTTATGGTAACGGAAGGTATTGTTCTTGGGCATAAAATTTACGCTCTTTGAATTGGAAGTAGATCGATCAAGGTATCCATTATCAAAACTCTTGCACCACCTACCACGATAAAGAGGTAAGAAGCTTCTTGGGGCATGCTGGATTTTATAGGAGATTCATCAAGAACTTCTCAATAGCCGGACCCTTATGTAGATTATTGGAAGGATACAGGTTTAATTTTGATGACTCTGTAAAGTTTCTTTTAGAAGAGATCAAGATCGGTGGTTCAAGCACCTATAATGGCTGCACGGAATGGGATCGGGGATTTGAAATAATGTGATGCAGTGATTTTGCAATGGGGCTGTGTTGGGGCAAGAAAGTATTCAGGGCCGTATACTATGCTAGTAAGACCTTGATGAAACCTGAAAATTACTCCAACAAGCTGAAAGGAGATGCTAGCCATAGTATTTGCTTGTGAAAAATTCAGGCAATACATTTTGGGATCCCATGTTATCATTCATGATATGCGACAATCAAAGTACGATGTCAAAGAAGGAAGCTAAGCGAGATTGATAAAATTAGGTGCCTCTTTATTGCGGGAGTTTGATTTGGAAATCAAGGGATAAAAGGGATGTGACAACAATGTGATAGGCGATCACTTGTCAAGAGTAGAAGAAGCGAGTGATGAAGAGAAGAAAATGCTTGATGTTAACGAGGAACTTCCCGGATGAGCAAATTGTTTAAGGTTTCCTTCCGACTTCCATGGTATGTTGATATTGTGAATTATCGGCCTGTGGAGTAATGCCTTGAGTCGACTACCAACATAAGAGGAAACTGAGGCGACGGTAGTGTATTTGGGATGACCCTATTATTCAAAGAGGTGCTGACATGATAATAAGAAAGATGTGTACCGAAGAGTAAAGACAAGACAACATTTTAAATGGAATGCCATGCATAGCCCATATCAGAGGGGACATTTTTTAAGGAGAAAGAGCGACTCCTGAATACTCCAGTCGAGTTTTATTGGCCCACTATCTTCAGAGATTGTGCTGAGTGGGTTAAATTGTGTGATAGATGCCAAAAGATTGGAAATATCAGCAGCAGGAATGAAATGCCCCTCAGAGGTATTATGGTGATACAAATTTTTGATGTATGGGGAATAGATTTTATGGGACCTTTCCCACCATCATTTGGAAACCTATACATACGCTATTGATGGGTGCGATTTCTAAATGGGTGGAAACGGTGGCTTGTCAAGGAATGATGCTAATACGATTGAGTTTCTTGCAAAGAGATATTTTGGCTGATTTGGAACACCGGAACTATCATTAGTGATGGGGAACCCACTTTGCAAACAAAATATTTGCAAAACTCTATGAAACAGGCATAGGATCAAGCATGTAATGAGTCACAGCTTATCATCCCGGACCAATGGACAAGCGAATTTCCAACGGGAGATCAAAGAATACTTGAAAAGACGGTGAGCTCAAGCGGGGAAGGATTGAACTACCAAACTTGATGATGCACTTTGGGCTTACGAGGTTTGCATACAAAACCCTAATTGGAATGTCCCCCATACGAGGTTGTTTTGGAAAGCCATGTCATCTACCCCTTGAATTGGAATACAAGGCAATGTGGAGCCCATCAAAGTTAAACTTAGATTTTAAAGAACGAGGGAAGAAAAGTTATAGCTATGCAGGCTGGAAAATTGAAAGTAAGCCTATGATAATGCTAGAATATCTGAAAACCCAGAGACAAAGAAATGGCATGATCGGGAGAATTTTGAGAAAGAGTTCAAGCGAGCAGGTTCTGTTGTTTTAATTCCTAGGCTGAAATTGTTTCGAGGAAATTAAAATCCAAATGGAGTGGGCCATACACGGTGGTGTCAAGTACTACATTTGGGCGGTATTGCGAGGACTGATAATGGGGAAGAATTCGAGTCCAATGGACGAGAGGTTAAAAACATTATCTAAACAGGGAAGAGGAAATAGAAGAACTCCAAATGGTTCTTAAGGAAAAGAAGAGTACCACAACAGCAAGTCGAATTTGGGACACAAAGTAGCTGACTAATGGGAGGCAACCCATAAGGATTTAATTTGTTCTGATTTTAAGTTTTAAATATATTTTTCTTTTAGTAGGCGAAATTAGGTCGATTTGTTTTATAAGGATAGATTTAATTTTAGAAGTAATTGTAGTAATTAGATTTTCTTGAATGTGCAGTGAGCTTACGCAAGGTTAAGGTATGAATGGCAAGGAAACTACAGGAACAATTCCAGCAACTTGCAGAGAAGTCACAACATGAGAAAAAGGGGAGTAACCTTCTCCCTAACCCAAATCTGTAGATATACTTGAATTGATTGTTAAATCTTTGCTTGGAGATGCCTGAAGAGATGTCTAAAAGGGTTAGGAGCTGATAAGAGAATTCAAGGTACTTGAGATCATTGAGTTAAGGGCTTAGGTCGCGACAGAAAGATTATGTCGCGACATAAGAGATGTCGTGACAAAACATTGATGTCGTGACCTGTTTTGAAAGGGCAATTTGTGAGTATTGAAGGAAGAAGGTACATGTCGCGACACCACTGTGAAGTCGCGACAGAGAATCAAGTTTCAAAAAGAAAAATGATGTCGCAACAACCCTAACAAGGTAGGAAATAGCTGGGGAAAAAGAACAGGAATAAAAAGGATGTCGCAACATGATAATCAGACAATTCCTAACTGATGTCGCGACAAACTTAGCATGTCGCGACATAAAAGAGTTTTTAACGCCAATTAACTCACTTTAAAAAAGCCCTAAATTCAATGATCTCAAATAAAAAGAGGCGAAATTGAAGTCGCGACGTGTTTTTAATGAAGCAATAATTAGCCCACAAACATTGATTGAATTCTGACTGTTGGAAACTTTATCATTCGCTTTCCGAGCCACATAGCTATTCACCTTCTTCCTCCTTAGAATCTCAACTCCTGAAAACCTAACTTTTGACACGCAGAAAGCTTTTCTTTATTTCAATGGCTGAAATTCCCACCTAGTCCTAACCTAGGCGAAGTTATAGAGGAACATGAACAACCGGAAGAGAAACTACCATACGAAGAACGGTTAGATGAGATTCGTCGGGAAGAACAACCCGGGACGTGCCATCGAAACACGGCTCAGGCAAACTCCCAAGAAAGAGCAGAAAAAGGAAAGGGAAAGGTTAGAGAAGAAGAAGAAGTAGAAGATTTCGTGTCAGACGAAGCGTATTGCCAGTGGAAAAAATATTATGCTAACAAGGGGTTTGTCACAGAGAGGAGATTCAAAAATCCTGATACTCCTTTCAAGGAGATGATAGAGCAGAGAGGGTGGGAGAATCTCTGCGCACACCAAAAATCAGGGTATACAGCATTGGTAAGAGAGTTTTATTCAAATTTGGTAGGAAGGAAGGATGGAGCGGTTTTTGTTAGAGGAGTCTGGGTTTCATATGAAGCTAAGGCCATCAACGAGGCCTATGGCATGGCAGTGCACAAACATGGTTCCAAATTCAAGAAACTTTTGGAAAAACCAGATTTTGGAAAGATTGCCAAGAAGCTCACTAATGGTAAGGTGCAGCTAAACCAGGAGAAGGAAGGCTAAGAACATTTAACGAGTGACCTCGTTGGGGAAGAGAAGGTATGGTTTTACTTCACAGCCTGTTTTGGTTCCAACGAAACAAATGTGCATAGTGAGAGAACAGAAGAATTTGTGTTCTTGTATGCCATCCTAAAAAGGACCTACAGATCAATGTAGGAGTTGTCATTGAAAGAACCTATCATGAGGTATCATGGAAGAGGGTAAGAGGGTTTTATTCCTCACCCGGCCCAACAATCACTTGTTCTATGTTTGAAGAGGTGGGGTGAAAATTCATAGAGTCGAGAAGAAGAAGTACCCAGAGCTTCACTACTCCTTCTGACAGGAGTTAGCAAAGGACTAAGAAACCATAAGAAGAGTCTTGGTAGAGAGGGTAAACCCTATAAATTTGAAAGACCGGAAAAGGAGACTCGAGAGGGTTCTTTGATTAAGGAGCAGGCACCCAGGGAAAACTCACGACAACAATGATTTCATTTTCGCGGACAATGAAGGGCGGGATGAAGGCAGCCAATGAACTTCTCCATTCCTTAGCGATTCTCCTCTTGTGCGACGAGAAATTTCCAACATGGAGAAAGCCGGGGGAGCCGCAGGGAAAACGATTCGATATTGACTCGATGCCATGCAAAGAGAATGGATTAAACGAAGGAGTTTGGAAACCTGTGGGAATTCAGAGAAGGCATTTATGAAAAAGAATTGAAAGAAGAGACCAGCGAGTGGGAGGAAGAGGCTAAAGCCACGGGAAGGAAAGGAGCATGAGAGATGGAGGTGTGAGAAGAGACCAGGTGGGGAGAAGAATTTGAGAGCAGGAAGAGAGGAACAGATGAGAAAAATTTTGAAGCAGCAAGGGGAAGAGTTTAAGAAAGAAATGAAGGAAAGAGATCACAATCTATTCTGAGAAACTCAAACTAAGTCATGAAGCTTTTTATAATAATCCAGTTTAGGCGTGATTCTCAACTCCTAACATTGATAAAGAAAGAGATCCTGACGAAGCCAAATTTGGGGAGCAAATCAAAGGGCTTCAAATTCCTATACAGTCTCTGATTTTGAAAATAAACTGGATGATAGAGACAAGAAGCAAGGATACTGAATCCTATAGGCAAAAGAATGGCTAGAAAATTTGGATCGATTAATAATCTCTCACGAATTTTAAGTCATATTGAAATGGAGAATACAATAAATGGCTTGGGGAGAAGAGGCGGGGATGGGTTGAACAAAGGTTGATCTCTCTAATGAGATTTTCATTGAAGAACAAATTGAGAGGGGAAACCCGAAGAGAAAAGGAAAGAAGAGAATTGAAAATTCCTGAATTCCCAGCTCATTTAAATTGCAGACCTAGATACAGCATCTTTGCTCTGGCTATTTCAAAGAAAAAATAGGCCTTCTCCTGCCCTAACCTTCCTTACCCTCCTTATCCCATTTGAATTGTATCCAAACGTTTGCAATGAATCGAAATAAAATGAGAAATTTGAATTGAATTGTTGTATTATATTTGAATCTGTTTGTTCAATGTTGTGTTTGTGATGCATAGTTGGGAAAATAAAAGTAGGAATTAGTTCCAAGATACTTCTTTGAGATGTCATAGTTTGCATTGAATGAAGCGATTAGATTAGAAATAAGCTGAAATGTAGAATAAGGGCCCCGAATGAATCTACGGTTTGATTAAAACCTGAAAGTGCAAAATGACTTAAGTCTAGCTATTTGAGTCAGGAATAGAGGAAGTAATGAAATTGAAGGAACAAAACATATTTTTGAGATTGTGGTATGAACAATGAGTCCAAGGGGAACCTGTTGGATACTAAAGGTTTAACTACTCATCAACAAAAATTAATCAAGGAACTCTGATAATTGATAACGTTATTAACAGTTAGGAACTTGTTAGATTATTGATTGGCGAAATCTAGGTGATACGGCTGACAGAAATGATGCAGGCCATTCTTGGAAAGTTTGACCATTCAAGCCATCCCCTATCTATATGCTATATATACCTTAGTTCAGAAAATTAGGCCAAATCAAGCCTTATTTCTAAAATCGGCCCAATTTAAACCAAGACCTTCCAAAGAATCAATCTTCCCGATAAGAACTGTGATTACCCAAGAGCTGAAAGAGGAAAGAAGGAGAGTCAGTTTAGGAGGTTGTTTTGAAGAACTCAAGGAGAAAAAGACAGAAAAGGGAATGAAAGGAAGAGATTAGCGAAATGGGATAAGTTTTACCTTGTGCTTTAATTCTCTTGAACTATTAAGTTCTTAGGGGTGTTTCAACACCTAGTACCTAATGCCATACGGTATGGGAGTTACTAACCCAAAGTTCGCTAAGGGTGTTAGAAAGCCTAAGAAGTGGCTTATTGCACTATCACTGAATGGTAATGAGCAAAGAAAATTCCCCAGTTGAATTCTGAATGAGAAATGGGAGCATATATAGTTACGAATGGAAGAAATCCAAGGGAGATGTCCCAAAAATGAAGTTTGGGGAGTTTATTAAAGAGAAACTACAAGGAAAGGGCAATAGTGAGAAGAAAAAGGATTCGAATTAGTAATAAAGTTCCTTTCTATCTACCCTTGCAAGCCTAATATTACAAGCCCAAGACCTGATTGATCTTAAAGGATGGAATTTTCCTATATTAGTGGAGATCAATATGAACAACAAGCTTATGATTTGGAAGGCAATAAGCAGTAAGCGAAGCGAAGGACCTAGGAGTTAAGTGAATAATTATGAAGATGAAAGGAAAACAATTTATTTTTCAACATGATCCAATAGTTATGTTGTTTGTAAAACTAATTTCAACAGTTTAGTTTTGTATACTATAAAAAGTAGAAACCAACCTTGAACTGGACTTGAAGCTAGATGTATAGAAAATAATGCATACCTTGTATTTCAATTAAATTGAATGCCACTGCAAAACAAATCAGAAAAATGTCCTTAAAAGTTTTCTTTTATTTTGTTTGAGGACAAACAATTCTTTCTTTTTCTTTGCTTGAGGACAAGCAAAATTTTAAGTTTGGGGGAGTTTGATGAGCTTGAAAGTCATCCATTTTAGTGACACTACGATATATTTTATCCCTAAACAAAGTGATTTATGCGGGAATTATGGAATAACTAACCAAAGCGGTAAATGGTAGAAATTCAAGAAAAGAAGAATTTTTCTGCGAGAGAAAGCGGAAGGTGGATGAGCGTTAATGAGATAGTGGGTGAAGCAGGATTGCGTGAAGGCGCCTGAGGAATGAAGGAACTGATGTCGAGTAGGCTTTGGCGGCAATCAAAATGCATATCGAGGTTGCATTAAAACTCGGTCGAGCGAAGCTTACTTGAAGAACAAAATGGTGAGAGTTAAAGAAAAATCAGTGGCTTAACGGAAATGAAGAAGAAGAAGACTTCATGTGGCGACATCACGGATGCGTCGTGACATCGACAATGTCTGACGATCATGATGGCGGTAAGTATGCGACAAACGATAGTGAAGAAGGGTAAGCGACATCCAGCGATTGATCAAGCATGCGACATGGAAAACTTGGAAAGAAATTTAGTAGAAGTCGCGGCGTAGAGAATCATATAGAAGCTATGACGAGGCTTGGTGAGATGAAGGCAGTGTAACTCAAGTTGTTGTCGCGACGGAGGGTGAAGTCAGCGACATCGATGGCGACCAGTTGAAACCTGCGGGCGTAGTTGATGTCGCGACAAAGGAGTTGATGTCGCGACAACGGGAGATTATCAAGTGAACGCTGCTTGAGCCATGCCGTGTGTCCGCGACGAAGTTGTTGTCCCAAAGGCACTAAGGCAATGTCGGTGGAAGCTTGTAAGTTCCTTAAGGCGATGTCGCGACAAAGAGGTGTTATCGCGCGACACGAAGCCTTGTCGATGGAAGCTTGTAAGTTCCTTAAGCTGATGTCACGACAAGAGATTGTTGTCGCGACAAACAGAAGCAACCATTAAAACCATCAATTACATATGTACTTGTCGTGACAAGATATCGATGTATCAGCGACATCGGAAGACAATTGAAACACGCAAGATAAGTGATATCGCGTGAGGATTGATGTCGTGACGCCGAGAGGAACATCGGTGGCGCAGTTAGTTAGTTGATGTCGCGACAAAGAGATTGATATCCGCGACATCGAAACCTTTCATTACGAAGCTTCTGCGAAGACGCTGAAAGCTGATGTCAGCGACAAGATTGATAACCATGGCGACATCATGAGCTGACCCGATTCAAGTACGCATAGGCGTTAGATCGATGTCGCGACATGGATGATCTGCGACCAGAGGACTGGTGGCGACGAGCGATGTAGGCGTGATTACGTGCCACGGTAGGGTGATCCGGAATCAACAAAATTTATATCCTAAGTTCCTCCTACTGCCGTAGTCAAGCTACTGCAGTATAGTGGTCTAGGGTCGAACACAGGGATGGGTTTTCTTCGTACAAATGACTAACAGTGAAGGCAAAAATTGGTGAATTAAATTTGGATTTTGGGGTTTGGTTAAAAACAGGGGATGTGGTTGGTTGCAAACTGAAACTAAAACAAGAAAAAAAACTATAAAATAGAACCCCTTGAAGTGTTAGGCCACTGGTTTAGGGTTTTAAGGTAACCACATGTCCCCGGGTATTTTTTCCTCAAGTTGGGGAGGATGACATATAGTCATTTCGAGGCAGGATCTTCATTTAGCTTTAAAAACTAAACCCTATGATTTTCCCTTTTGAAACATAGCATTTAAATGGGCATGAATGTCACTAACCGGTGGCTCTCTAGAAACCTCCCACGATAGCTAGCGGGAGACGACTAGCGAGCCTCGATGGGATCTAGTGAAAGTATCCATTGAACCCAAAAGCTTGCAAATACATTAGAGGAAGCGACTTAGAGATTTTAAACCTAAGTGAGAAGCGGGAACACAAAGCGACCATAAATACGTGCGTTAAAAACAGGAACAGTGAGTTACCTCTGTATGAAGTGAGTCCTCTTCCAGGAAGAGTCGCTCAGGAATATCTACGAGGTTGTCATCCTCGGAGGAGTGTTTGGCGGCCAGTCGGAAGAAAGGAAAGAAAAGGGGAAAAGGGGCTGCGGAAGCGCCTCCAGCCTGTATATCGAAAATCGAGTCTGTTGATTTGTCCCTATTTGAGACTTATATAGATGCTCGGTGTAAGGAGGTTACAAAAAAAAAACCAAAATCGAAGGTTATTACGAGGGGTAAAATGGAAAAAAAACCAAGTTGTAGCAAAAACTGGGGCGTGAAAAGCGGGAAAAATCGGTGGGAGGAACGGTGCTCGCGGGATGCAAAGTGGGTGGCAGCACTCTGCGGGGTCAATTTTCTTCACAATTTGCTCTTCTTTCCTTCGATCTTTTGAGTTGCAATGAGTGAGTTTGACTTAAGATTCTTCGTGCTTGGATCGAGTAAACAATTTCGGCATAATTAACAAAAAACTGCAAAATTTGCCACAAATAGATCATTAAAATAGTAGGGACCTTAATGTGTAATCGTGTTAATTAGTATGAGTTAATTACACAAGCACTCAAAACCTATAATAAATAGGGTTCAAAAATAGCACTTTTTGGGCACTAATCACACCCCCAACCTACACATTGCTAGTCCCTTAGCAATGAAAGAAGAAAAGAAGAAGAACATACAAAGATGATAACAAAATGATGTGCAAATTCCAATTATTTCAAAAGGTTGTGAAAGAGTTATGCATTCAGTGAGAATCATCGATGCCGTGTCCGGTAACTATCATGAGAGAATGAATACCATACAGGTGAAGTATCAAAAGAGTCTCCATCTCGATCTGATCAACTGAAACTTCCACCAAAATCTAAGTGTTTTATTTGATCAGCTCTCAACAATAAACCGTCAAACTGCACTCTCCCCCCAACCTAGATACTACCATGACCTAGAATGTTAACCAACCTAAATAGATCAGGGACCCACCTCTTGTTCTGATTCCTTTTGCGTTGTAGGGTGCAATCTTTGAGGAATCGACCTCACCAAAGTCCATGTAGCGGGATCTACAGGTGACTTAATAATTAAGGTTTAGGGCACGAGTACTTAAGGATCTTTCAACCACAAACTCTTCAGGTTTCACCGGACTTGAATGATTTGAGACTCGGCTACTGACTTCTTTAAGCTCCACCGTCCACCCCATGTAGCGAGACACTAGAGTCGGGTGACTCCCAACAGGTGAAGGTTTAGAGACCAGGGCTAAAGGCTTTTCGCCATATACCCCTCGGGCCAGGTGCTCGGGTTTCAAGGCAAAGCATTGCAATTTTTATTCTTTTTCTTTTCTTTTCTTTTCTTTTTCATTTCTTTTTCTTTTTCGTTTTCTTCTTTTTCTTTTTTCCACGGGGTCCTTAACTAATAAAATTTAATTGATGATGGAAAACTAGGGTAGGTTATGCAAAGTAAAGGAGGGTGCACGGTTTTAGTCTATCAATGAAATCTAATGTGCTTTGTGTGTAGTTAGCTGAGGTGGAAGAAAGGTCGAAATCAATAAGAATTCAACTAATCATTCACTTTCCCGACTAAGCATGGACCAATTACAACATCATGGAATTGGTTAAACATAATTTTCAAACCACGAGTTGGCAAAACCACAAAAAATTTTGATTACAAAATGGGTCCAGATTTTGAAAAAGTAAGGTACATTTAGTATAACGACTTTATAGAAAGGGAATTGACAAGCCACTAAACATCACAAAATGAGCTTGAACAAATGATAACAAAACATAAATAAAATCCACTTCCTTTAACTTCTCCCCCATTGAACATCTCGGTGTCGAAATGGGGCTGAGTGTTCAGCGAAGGAAGTGTTGCCTCCATGATGAGATGTGATCATTTGCTGGATAGGAGACTCCCTTAGCTCGCCGACACTTGTTGCTCCGTTGGGTTTCAAATAGAAGCAAGTTAGGAAGAAAGAGAGGAAAAAAAGTGGCCAGGTTGGGCGTTTTGAAAATTACATTCATAAAAATCTAAAGTGTATTTCTTTCTGGCAATATTTGGATTCATCTCTAAAGCAGCGGTACCAGGCGCTTAAAACGGAGTTCGGATGAAAAAGTTATGAATGAAACAAATTTGGAGGTGACGTGGGGCATAGCGAAAATTTTCGTACAACT
The DNA here is from genome assembly GCA_016808115.1 of Tetrastigma voinierianum. Taxonomy (NCBI): domain Eukaryota; kingdom Viridiplantae; phylum Streptophyta; class Magnoliopsida; order Vitales; family Vitaceae; genus Tetrastigma; species Tetrastigma voinierianum. The sequence goes on along the minus strand of JAEQBH010000911.1, from coordinate 3,342,841 downwards.
GGCGAAATTTTCGCTAAGCTAAGCGAAATTTCGCTAGCTAGCGAAAATTTTGGCGTTTATTAAGACTGCGAAAATTTATTTATGTCTAATAGCGAAAATTTTGATTTTTGATTTTTTTTTTTGATTTTTTTAAATCAAATAAAATAAAAACTATAAAATAAAAAATAATATATATATATATATATATATATATATATATAAACGATTTTTAAAAAATTTTTTAAATTTAATTTTAAAGAGATAAATTTTTTTATATATATATATACATAAATAAAAACAATAATAATAAATTTTTTTTGAAATAAAAATAATATATATATATATATATATATATATATATATATATATATATATATATATATATATATATATATATATATATATATATATATATATATAAAACAAACGGTTTTTGATATATATATATATATATATATATATATATATATATATATCAAAAACCGTTTGTTTTATATATATATATATATATATATATATATATATATATATATATTTTTTTTTTTTTTATATATAAAAAAAATAAAATATAAATAAAATAAAATAAAACAAAAGAAGCCTTGTAATGCGTGTTTTTTGGCTTGTAGCGAGCTTGATTTTCGCTACAGGAATTTGGAGTTTCGCTAGGCCTTTGTTCTAAGCGAAATTTTCATTTTAAACTACTCTCAGGATTTTGCTAAGCTAGCGAAATTTATTCATTAGCGAAAAATTTCACATTCGCTAAATTGCGAAATTTTCGCTATAATTCTCGAAAAATTCTACGCTTTACAACCTTCTTGATTTTCAATCGAGCTTCAAATTTGCACAAAAGCGCAAAAATTAGATGCAGAAAAAACCTGGAAAGAGTAAAAAATTAATCTAGAAACATAAATTAACTAAAAATTGAGTAAAACCTAAAGAAAAATTACTTGAAATCAAAATAAAATACTATAAATAAGATAAGACAAAGAAAAATTAAAGCAAAAAAGTGTAGGAGCTTATAAATGCCTAGGTTTCGGATGCTCGAATCCGAGCCGGCAGAACCATCATGCCATCGTGTGACGGTGCCATTTTCTTTGATGTAGTGGCAAAAATGCGAGCAATGGCCACTAGCTCTTGAATTTTTGCATGGTGACAGTGGGTTGGACTTGGCTTTGGGAGGCTGCGGGTTTTGAGTTTCTTTGCGGGTGTTGGTTGTGGTGCGGGTGAAGGTAGAATATATACTTAGTGTTGAAGGGCTCTTTGTGGTGGGCATTGGTGTCTTGGGCGATTAAGGTGGTGTCCAAATCTATGGGATTTGGTTGAATGACATTCTTTTTGGGCACTTCCACTGCTTTTGTTTTACTGCCCTCCTCAGTCAAGAAGGAAATGATTTCTTCTTGGTTCTCCCTAGGAAAAACAACATCACACATATCGGGGTTGTGATCAGCGGATAATTGATAAAATCCTCTATGCGCTCATAGTTGTGGTACATTTGTTCACCTTCACTCCTCTGCCATTATGTCACTTTGACAATCCTCCTTCCGGTGGACATTGTTACGGGATCACAGGGTCTTCAATGAACGGCAGTTGTCCCATTCATGCTCAAAATCATTTGCTCGTACCCCATCTAATCTTCGGGTCCAGTGAATTTCCCGCATGGATTTTTTCACCAATCGGGCATCAATTCCTTTTTGCTTCACCACGCATCACCCACCGCCGTAAGGTCTAGAATTGTTGCCCAATTAGGAGATTAATGTGATATCGAGGTCGAGACAAAGAAGCACACTGTGGATGTGGAGGCGGAGGTGGCCAAGTCGAGGAGCACGCGACGTGCACTCCATCCTATCGGGTCTCTATAAATTCCTCATGACCTATTCGATTTGATCCTCCTCAAGGGTCATTGGCGATTTCTGGCCATGGGTTCCTATTCCTCATTGTCATGTAAGCTCTAGTGGTTACCCTTCGGGACCGTATTGTCATACGGGGTTCCATTTTCTCAATCTGCACTAATCGAAATGCACTGGCAGAGAAATAGGCCACACAAAACAACATTAAACGATCCTGCAACACTGTTTTTTTATATGAAATGAAAATAAAAAATGACAATGAAATATAAAAGAAATTCAATTAAAACTTGTGGATGAGATCACAAGTGTTCCACAAACCTCACTCGTGACTAAGGCACCATCCTCTAGAACGGCGCCCATTTGATTCGTGCCATAGTAGAAAGGGATCCTGAATCAACAAAATTTATATCCTGTTCTTCATCGCTGTAGTCAAGCTACCTAAGATAAAGGGTCTGTGTGGTCGAACACGTGTGGACGGTTTTCTTAAGACAAATGACTAACAAATAAGGCAAAAATTGGTGAATTAAATTTGAATTTTGGGGTTCGTTAAAAACAGGGATGTGGTTATTGCAAACCGAAACTAAAACAAAGAAAAACTATAAAATGTAACCCTGAAGTGTTAGGCCACCTGGGTTTAGGGTTTTAAGGTAACCACATGTCCCCGGTATTTTTTCCTCGAGTTGTGGAGGATGATATATAGTCATTTCCTAACCGATCTTCATTTAGCTTTAAAATCCAACCCTATGATTTTCCTTTGAAACATAGATTTAAATGTGGGCATGAATGTCCCTAATGTTGAAAACACATCTCTAAACACTACTCCACGATAACTAAGGTGAGACAACTAACCCGAGCCTCAATGGATCTAGTGAAAGTATCCATTGAACCCAAAAAAGCTTGCCAAAACACACATTAAAAGAGCATGCTTAAGAGATTTTAACCTAAGGGGAGAAGCAGAACACAAACAACCATAAATGCGTGCGTTAAAAATACAGGGGAACCGTGAGTTACCTCCACACCCTAGCCAACAAATTGCCCTCTTCAAGGAGGAAAGAGGTCGAGCTTAAGATCCGAGTTGTCATCCCCGCAGGAGGTTTAAGGTGCCGAAAATGGGAAGAGGAAAAGGAAAGAAAAGGGAAAGGAAGTCATGGAACCGCTCTCCCGCCATCAGATATCCAAAATCCAAGTCCGTTGATTTGTACAACCGAGACTTATATAGATGTCAGCAAGGAAGGCAAAAACCAAAATCTAAGGTTATTACAGGTAAAATGGAAAAACCAAAAACAGAATAAAACCTGTGGGCGTGAAAGCAGGGAAAAATCAAAGAGGAACAAGGCTCGCAGGATGCAAAGTGGCTGTGGCAAAAGCACTCCTGCAGTCCAATTTTCTTCACACTCGCTTCCTTCCCCCCGATCTTGATTTGCAGCAGAGTTTGACTTGAATTCTTCGTGCTTGATCGACTCAACAATTTCTAAGATAATTAGCTCGCAAAACCGCAAAATTTGCCAAAATGCGATCATTAAAATAAGAGGGACCTTAATGTGCAAATCAAGTTAATTGAAGATGATTAGTACACAAGCACTCAAACCTATAATAAATAGGTTCAAATAGCACTTTTGTAGTACTAATCAAAGCGACCCACTTGGAAACTGACAATCGAATACGCTGGGATTAGGGGCCCAACCGAGAAATTTATAAATACGCGCCTACCTGGGAAGAGGAACGCAGCCAAGCAAGTGACAATGCATCGAGGTCTGCAGCCACATGCTCATTTTCTTATTTTATTTTTTTAGTTTTTCTTTTCTTTTCTTTTCTTTTCTTCAATGTTGATAATTAGGATTAGATTAGATTTATCGCTCTAGTTTTCGCTTTTCCTCGAATCGATGTTACTGCTGAAAGCAGGTCGCACGTAATTCAATTCTTTTCAAATTACCACCTGAATATTTGAAGTTCGGGGACAATTTCTGAATTTATTTCAGCTTCATAATGCGCTTATTCTTATGATCGTAGGAATGTCAGAGTGTGTAATCCAAGAATTTGAGAGGAACTCACTTTCCATCGAGTAAATGTTATAGTCGTAATTTATTCTTTCCGTAGTCATTAAATGTACTTAGAATTTCGCCACGAATTTACTTCGTTTTGGCCTGATGTTTTCGACCAATATCGGGCTTTATGTTCGCTTAAGATTTGTTTATCAAGCCTGATTTCAAGGAGGTCCTCCGAGGACACAGAAAGACATTCCCGAGAGTTAAGAACATTTCCTTTTGAAGGTATATTACCTCGTTATTAGAGATCACCAGCTTTGTAAATTTATACTGATAAACTCTTCTCTACTTTGAAATCAAGAAAGAGCTGGAACGTAGTTATCGAATTTAAATTAAGCAAAGAGTTCACCTCAATTTTGATAATGAGGCCAATCCCGTGTTAGCCGGATCTAATCAAGGAGAGGGTGATTCATTCTAATTGGAGGAAGAGTAACCTGAAGTCAGATATCCTCGTCAATCGATAACTGGCAAAGGTTTACAAATCAAAAATGGGTATGAAGTATTGCAAAGAAAATACCCGCATTAAGGAAAACCCTTTAAAATAGTTATCTCATTCCATGTCTTCGAAAGAATCAGAAAAATAGATAATGAAATGTGGAGTGTGGAGATCCAAGCCTGTACTACTAAACGCCTCGACATTTTTTTAAAACCCGAAATGACCAAGAATTTTATCGCATGAACTACAGAATTGATATCACTATAGCAAATATTTTGATGGGTACTTAGAAAGATAACTATTCAGTGACCATTTATTTTCTTAAATATTCATTATTCTTTATTCTTTATATTCCAGATTATTTGATTGCTCATTCATTTCCTTTGTATTCGTTTAATTTTCCAGCTCCTTAAGCTGAATCCCATTATCATTTTATGGTCCAAATAGTATGGAGATTGAGTAGTCAGGGTAGTTGATTTAAAATTTCGAGATCTCCGTGATCGGGAGATCCGGACTTAAATCCATTTACTTGTCGACTGCTGCACTTCGTTAGAATATCGCATCAAACCAAAATTTAGAAAATGATTTACTTCAGAGATTCAGTTTATACAATATAATGTTAACAAGTTTTATGGCGCGTTGTCGTGATTATTTAATAGTCCTTTGGTAATGTTGTTACAAACTTGTGTATATGTTATTTGTTCTCACTCAACAAGCTTTATGGCGCCGTTGCCGGGGATTAGTTAATAGTCCTTTGGCACTGGTGTGATATATTAGTACATGTGTTTTGGTTTGGGTTAACAATAAATTAGAAGGAATTTCCTGGATTTGTGATTTATTTGATTGATGTTGTTCTTGAATTGAATTGTTCCCACAAGAGTATCGACAATTTTCAAGGATCGTGATCCCGCTTCCGATTTCAAGAGGCCCTCGAGTGACACGTAGATGGAAATTTCGAGAGCTTGGAACATCTAACTCAGGTATGTTAGACTATTATTGAAGAACTAAAGAGCTCTGAGAGTTCACTTCGATAAATTTCCAATTCACTCATAGTTGAAGTTGAAGGGATTATTTATCAATTTAAATAATCAGAGATCTCACCTTAATATGATGGAAAGATCTTGATCCCGTGTTAGCTGAGATCTAATCAAGGGAAGGGAAAAATCCATCAGATCTAAAGGAGGAGTCATCAATTATTTTGTAGAGGTTTTGCAATGACCCAAACTTGGGGTGTAAGAAATCTGCAATCTTAAGAAATGGGTATGAAGTATTGAAAAAGAAAAATACCCAGATCTTATAAAGAGTGTTCTAAATAATAAGTAACCTGACATCCATGTCTTGAAAGAACAGGACCCTTAATTAGTGAATTATGGAGAAATCCAAGCTGCATTATTAGGCATCTTTGACAAATCCAGATCCAAGATCAGGATTGAGAAAATCAATGGATTATAATGCAAAAATTGACTGTTTCATAGCAGTTCCTTGACAGTGTTCACTTCTCACAGAGAACCAATTTAGTCCAGTTTATTTTGAATTTATCCATTATATGCATAATATGTGATGATCTTGTCTTCAAATTCTAGTTTTCAAACCATTAAGGTGAGGTGTAAATAGTGTGGACTCCTGGTAGTTGGGAGAATACTTCAAAATTTTGTCAATCTCTCGAGGGAATGATATCCGGACTTTGTAATCCAATTTACTACTAGATGACCTATGCACTTCAAAGGTCTTGTGAATAAAACCATTTTATAATTTCAAGAACATAAGACCATTTTTCTAAGTTTCCCCCAAACAATCTCTCAAATTTTGGTACTACTAATGTGGGAATTAGAAGGCCTCAGAGGTATAAAAATTTAAAGGTTTAGTCTATACATTAACAAACAAACAAAGGCTCATATGGATCATAAACTGTTCATGACACTTGCCACTTACAAATGGGTTTGCTTAAGGACCCATGGTACTTTCCAATTTTGGCTTTCGTGGAATTAATCACACATAATTCCACAATTGGTCAAGCAGACCACTGTAGTAGACCAATTGCACTTCAAAATTGAAAACTTCTCATTCCAAATCATTGTGGAAGATTACCAAGCCTTACTAATCATTCACACCAACTCCCCATGAATCGATACTAGTAATTTCAAACGTTATACTATAGAATATTGAAATTACTATTTTACCTTAGGGCTACAAGCTTACCTTTTGACTTGATCAAGCACGGCAGTCTACCCTAAACTTAAGGTCGCTCGGGCTACGTGACAACTATGATCAATCACCTTTAAACTATCCTGTGGTATATCATTCTGTAATTGTGGTCACCATGGTTCCCATGTCTAGTCAAAGCAAGATTCTTTGAGCTGGAGCAAGAAGCCATCCAAGATCACTCTTAGTGACTATCAATAATATATGGTCACAAGGAGCACCTCAAAATGACAACCTACTCCTCTCAACTCTCCAATGATCCTCAGGATTAAGAGCCAATGCTAGATAGTAACTAGAGGCAAAACTGTCCAAATATAGTATATAACGATTTGCACTCCAAAGTCTCGTTCAATATGTACTAAGTACATACTGGTATGATATCCTAGAGACCCACTTTAGTAGCTATAACAAACTACTTCCAATAATTGGGCATATATCATACCATAACTACTTATGGATTGTCAACATCCATGAATCGTCGTGAACAACCTCAAACATAAGGAACTCATATCTATGTCCTCTGTGCATCCACATGCACCTAGACATGTACATTGTGCTTGAACTAGGCCTAAATGAACACAATAATCTGAAGTAACTGAAACACCAATTTTATTAATGCAAACTAATTACATTATAAATGATGAAACTAAAAAACTAGAGAGTACATCTAATACATATGTTGTATACATAAGAGTCAAACACTTTAGTCTTAAGTGCTTTAGTAAAAGGATCTTCTAGGTTATCCTCAGATGCAATCTTCTCTACTATGATGTCTCATCTCTGCACAATCTTTAAACTAGGTGATACTTCCTTTCGATGTTCTTGCTTTCCTATGATTCCTTTGTTCTTTGGCTTTAGCAACAACCCTATTGTTATCACAGTACAAGATCATAGGATCAACAGTCTTAGCTATGATTCCTAATTCCATAAGTAATCTCCTAAGCCATACTACTTCCTTAGCTGCCACTGATGCTACCACATATTCAGCTTCCATAATTGAATAAAAAATACCTGATTGCTTGATACTCCTCCAACTAACAGTTACTTTACCAAATGTAAAAACATATCCATAGGTGGATTTCCTCAAATTTGCATATGACTGAAAGTCAGAATCAATATATCATATAGGGGCCAACTCATCGCCATGATAAGCTAACATATAATCCCTCGTTCTCCTTAGGTACTTGAGTATATGCTTCATAGCGGTCCAATGTTCCCTACCTGGATTAGACTGATACCTACTCACTATTCCAATTGAATAGTATATATCTGGTCTAGTACATAACATCACATACCTAAGACTACCAACTGCTAAAGCATATGGTACTATCTTCATATATTCTTTCTCTTCAGTTGTCTTAGGACACTAGTCCTAAGAAAGATTAATTCTGTATCTAAAAGGTGTAAATCCTTTTTTGGAATCTTGCATGTTTTACTTAGACAATATACTATCTATATAATTTCCTTGAGAAAGTGTAATAATCTTATTATTTTTGTCTCATATTATCTTAAAACCTAGAACATATTGTGCCTTTCCCATATCCTTCATTTGGAACTGAGTAGCTAATTGGATCTTTACCTTTGACAACATCTCAAAATCGTTTCCAATCAACAAGATGCCTTTCACATATAAAATCAGGAGAACCACTATATCATCATGCATGTTTTTTAATACACAAGGTTCCTCCTCATTTTGATTAAAACCAAAAGACTTGATTACCTAATCAAACATTTGTTCCATGATCTCGATGCTTACTTAAGTCCATATGTGGACTTATGCAACTCGTATACCATGTGTTTTACTCTTGGTTATGAAACCATCTCAAATACTTCATATAGATGTTCTTCTCTTCTAAGATAAATAATATGAAGGTTGTCTTAACATTCATTTTCCATATTTCATAATCATAATATGCTGCAATGGATATAAGTATTCTAATGAACTTGATCATGGCCATTGGTGAAAAAGTTTCTTAACCTGATTTTTTACTATAACCTTTTGCTACCAATTTGACTTTATATGTCACAACATTTCCATCTACTCTTCTTTCTCTTGTACACTCATTTACACCCAAGGGGTTTAACCCCTAGGGGTAAAACCACAAGAGTCCAAACATTATAAGAATACATGGATTTTAATTCTAATTGCATAGTGTAATACCCCTAATTTTCCAACAAAAAAAAGAAAATAAATAAGAGGGGTTGTTTTAAAAATTTTAAAAGATGGAAGGGGTTAAATTGTAATTTTTAAAAGATTAAAGGGCTTTGGGGAAAATGTGGAATTTGTCTTAATATAAAAAGGGCTCTCCAACTCATATGACCAATTCCTCATTTAATTTTTTTTCTAGAGAGAGAGAGGAGCTAAGATTTCAAGCCTCAAGAACTTCAAACTCAAGTAATTATTTCTTTTCCCCTTTTATTTTTGGTAGTTAGGGTTTTTACAAGTCTAAATTTGAAAGCTTAGGGCTTTCTAAAGCTTTAGATTTGAAACCCTATAAATGATTGGAATGCATAAAACCATGAAACTTGGTTTGTGTTTGATGTTTGTTGGGGTAATTTCTCACTCTTGGACTTTTAGATTTGAACACTTAGGGTTTCAGATAGGTGTGAATCTTCTTAGCATTTTAAGTGTGATTTTCATGTTTTTTATGCAACTTAAATGCTAGATTCACACCATTATCTCCTAGGAAAGCTCTAATCCCCCATTTGCTTATGTTTTGCAGGTTTATAAGGAAAATCAAGCAAAGTGATGGAAGAAATCAAATTAAGAGAAAGTTGTTGATCAACAGTAGTTTGATCGCCATGGCGAAGAGGTTCGCCACAACAAAGGAGAAGGCTTGCTGCAGCGAAGAGCAAGATGAGTTAAAGACTAGCCTCGAGTTCACTAAGGCAAAGGCTACTACTCACCGCAACAAAGAGGTTTTCCACGACAAAGGTCAATGCTCATCGTGGAGAAGAGAAAGATTATGGAAAGGCCACCCTCGGGTTCACCATGACGAAGGTCGACGGGTTTGAGATGCAAACTTTAATTTTTGAGCCCATCTTTGACCCATTTTCCATGGCATATAAATATATGTTTTTTAGACATGTTTAGGGTTCTAACTTTGAGGGAGAATACCCCCTTAGGGTTTCTCCTTTCTTATTCTTGAACCATTTTTAGGGTTTTTGATTTTCTTTAGTTTTACTTTGTTTTTGGAGCGGATTTTAAAGACCTAGCTACTAGAGGATCTCTTGCAACTGTAGAGCAGAGTTTGAGAAGAATTTCATCTCTCATTTTTTTGTATTTATAAACTTTACTCTTTCTATTAATCTTTCATTCTTATGTTTATTCTAAACATAGTTTTGTTGGATTTCTTGGTTGTAACGAGTGTCTAAACTTTCCTCTAGGGTTGATTGTTGAAGTTGATGTTTAATTTATATAACTTTTAGAATGGTTTTATGAATATGTGCTTTTGTTGACGTTGATTGGTGTAGTTCTTAGGGTTATTATGGTTTTTCTTAATTAATACATACTGAGATTTGGGTCTTTGATCCCCATACTCGGGTATCCTTGGTGACGCTTGGATTAAGCCCTAAAATCTGGTCTCGACTCTCTTAAGCTGTAAACTAACTAATTGGAATGCTAATTAACCTAATCAAAGAAGTTTAGGAAATTAGGAATGCGTAGTACTAAACGGATTTTATTAGGAGAAGCACCATCTTAGCATTACATGAAGATCGTATGGACCGAGAGGTGATCAATTCAAGCATAGTCCGAGTAGTCTTACTGTATGGACCGAAAAGTGACCACTAGGATTCCCAATAAAATAATTTCCTTATAAAAGTATCATATTTCATGACATGGATGAACCGAAAGGAGAATAAGGAGTGGGTGAGAGAAATTGAGGGGAGACACGGAAGTGTAAACCTCATATCGGTTCCTTGGACAAACACAATTATATTTTCACTCAACCAGTGCTTCATGAATATAAATCTTAATTGCATCAATGGACACAATCAGCCCTAGTATCTTTTCCTAGAGCTTCTCTTTAAAATCGCCCCATTTACTTGTGAATCTTTGAAAATCAATTTTAGATTTGTTTTGTTTTATTTTAGATAATCAGCACTCCAAATCACCCTTCCACTCAAATAGTGAAATTCTTGAGTAGTCGGTGTACTTAGTACACACCAAAACCACACCTTCCTTGTGGGATCGATATCTGGACTTATTAGTCCACTGTATTTCTTATACAACCCATGTACTTATGGTTGCAACAAGTTTTTGGTGCCATATACTCAACAATTTTTTAGCGTCGTTGCTGTGGAAGGTACAGTTTGGTGTTTGGATTGATATTTTCGGGAAAGATAAGTTTGCTCTTTGAGCAAAAACTTTCTCCATTTGTGAAAATTTCTCTTATTTTGTTTTCTTTGTAGTTAGTTTATTCATTTTTACTTTGGAGATTTTTTTTGTGATTTTAGGTACTTAAATAATCAACCATATGGAATTTCTATCAATCAGTGGTCCCTTACGCTCAACAAGCTGTTCTCACCCATCAACTTCAAAGGGAGCCAACTTATGAGTGTAAAACTCATCTATGTTTTGAGTTCATTTCACGTACTATTTATAGCATTTTATATCCATATTCATGTAAAACTCATAACATTTTCTCTAAACTTGGTTTTGTAGGATTCTTGATGAAAGCAAGTGATTTCGCAAGAAATGAGCAATATATTTCCAAAAGGAGAGTCAACTGTGTGTCTCACATCACGCCACCGAAGATGAATTTATGTACCATATAACATCAAATGGTTCAATTCACCCATGGCTAGAATTCTAAATTAAAGAGCTTCAAATGATACCCTCCCACACCCAAACTGAAAGTTAAATGAAAGAAGCATGGCCTCACAGTTTGGAGGCTGAAAACAAGAGCTTCAAAGCAGAATAAATGTCGTGACAAACCTAGAAAATGTCGAGACAAAAGGTGTCGAGTTTGACCAGAAAGCCCCGAAAATTGTTGTTATGGACTATTTTTAAGCCCATTTTAACCTAGGACTATAAATACTCATTTTTTATATTTTTAGGACAATCAAGGAGGTGATAGAACACCTCTCATGAGGGTTTCTCTCTCTAAAACCTTCCCATTTTTTAGTTTAGCTTAGGGTTTTGATTTTTAGTAGATCTTAGAGTAGGTTTAGAGTAGATTTTTATTTCTATTGAAGAGATTTCGATGTTGTACTCAGAGATCCAGATTTCATTCCTGTTGAGATGAAGGTTGAAGCTTAAATCATGATTTGTTCTCTCACTCCTTATCTCTTGATTTCTTTCTTCACTTTTCTGCTTGTTGCTTGATTGGTGATGATTGGAAACCAGTAATGGAACATAAACACCATCTAGGGGTGGGGATTAATTTTTGAACTTTCAAATTTGCAGATTTATAGTTTATTTTGTGGGTTTGAAAACTAAATTTATATAATCGATATTGTTCTCAGAATAAATCGGTTTCTATATTAGTAGATTATACCCAAAAAGAGTCAGATTTGTGCTTTGATTTGTGAGGCCTTGAAAGTGACACAGAGAAGACCATACCTGAGAGCAAAGAGCAGTAACTTGAGGGTATGATAAACTGATATTCTTAGAACTAATATACTCTAAATATCACTGTGGTGAATCATAGGTGTTGTTCTAACCTCTGACTTTAAGGTTCCCTTCTAAGTGACAACGAAAGTGTGTTCCCGAGGCATAAGGATCAACTAATGATTTATTAGTTTAATGTTTAGAGGTCTCATCTCAATTCGGTAGAACAATCTTGATCCCGTGTTAGCAAAGATTCTAATCAAGGAGAGAGAGTATTCTATTTGAAATGCATAATGAGGTACCAAATGTATCGAGAAGGCTTCGTTACCCCGTTTACGTGGGGGCAAGTCAAGCCTTTCAATCCTAAGAAATGGTTGTGAAGTACTGGTTTAGGAAAAACAACCAAATCTTAAAGATGTTCAAATTCTAAAAGTAGCTATTAGGAATATGGTTATCTAAATAGTGAAATGTATAGTGTCATGAGGTATTCCAAGGCTATACTACTATGCTCTTGGACAAATCCAACATTCAACTCACAAATGTTATGCTTTAAAGGAAATGCAAATTGATTGTTAAATGATTATTTCCATCCCTAGTGCTCTCTTCATACATTTTAGACTTTAGTAGTTGTTTGCTTGATAGATTTTAGAATTTAGTTGATTAATTTTAAATCGGTTTTTACTTTAGTTAAATTGATTTTAATTCTCATAATATTTGGTCACCTAGAAAATGAAGAGCCCTTGTACTTGGAGTGCTTAAATTCCAATTAGAGAGAACCTCCAATCCTCGTGGGTACGATATCCGAACTCCTAAAGTCCACTTTATTACTTGTATGATCCGTGCACTTGTGGAAAGGGGTTAAGTATTGGTAATACTTTTCATTTAAGGTTTTTTTTAGCATATTTACTCTTGAAAATAAGTTTTTGAGTATTTACCACATTCACTTCCTTTGGCCATATTTTTATAGATACACATAATTTGGTCAATATCAACAAGTTTTTAGCGTCATTGCCGGGGATTTGCGCGGTTCACTTTCTCTCATTGGAAGTTGACATTTTGAAGAATGGGTGATTTGCTAATTTAGGCAATTTGTATTTTTATTTTTTTGGTTGTGATTTGTTTCTTAGCTAATTTTTTTATTAGCATTTTGTACTTTATTTTCTTTTGTTTTTCTTCTTATTTGTAGGTACTTATGGAGGAATATTCAAGAGTAGATAGACTTGCCTCCATAGAAGCCAAGCTTGACTTGCTTATTCATCATTTGGACCCAAAAATTCACCATGACTCACTCATGGAACAAGGAATTCAATGATGGTGGTTTTTGGTATCAAGACGTCTTGTCTATGAGAACCTGAGTTGCATGCCAATTACCCCTCAACATATGCCTTATCAAGAAAGTTAAAACCCCACATTTAAGGAGGAAGAAGAGTTGTCTCCTGTTAAGGAGTAGATTTTTACCTACATGGATGAGAACAAGAAGATGATTAGTCTTCATGAGTAGAAATTTCTAGATTTAGATGCCTTCTAGGTCAACACTAGTGTTAGATTGAAAAAAAAATAGAAGCTCAAATGTGACACTTAGTCCAAGCATTCAAGGAGCAATTTTCTAGGACCTCTCCTAGTAATACTTCGACAAATCCCAATGAATGCATGGATACTCCTTTGAGCAATGTGCAAGAACTTCCTATCCTGAAATTTGTGGAAGAAAGAGAAAGTGACTTAGAAATTGAGAACAAGGCACTCCTAAACAACTTATAGGATGAACAACCTGTAGTAGATGAACTGAAAGTTAAAGAAGAACGTCAAGTGATGGCTATTGTAAAAGTCTTGGTGAGATTGACACATTTAACTTCCCTATGGATTTTGTGACTTGGGACATTGAATGGGATCTACAAAATTCTAATATACTCAGAAGACCACTTCCTTCCTCAAGCCAAGCATGGATTGACATCAACAAGAGGGAGCCTACCTGTTTGTGGGTGAGTGAAAGCAGTTCAATCTCAACCAACCATTGCCTTCGACGGCTAAATAAAGAACCACATGCATAAAGATTTGTAGCTTGCTTCCATCAAGGGCACATGCTTTGTTGAGTCCCTTTAATCATAGATGTGCTTGCATTTGCATCACATAAAGGGGAATGTTTTGAAGAAACTATGGCTGAACCACTAGCCACAATTAAAGGGGATAATGAGTATCTTTTCCCCATTCAAACTATGGAAAAAATCATCCTTGAGTTGAATGGTTATCAAGAGGAAGTGTTGTCAAAGATGGATGATTGGTCAAATAGAAGCACTAGTACTTTTTCAATGAGTCTAGCTGGACTCTAAAAACAGAGCAGCTTTTTAGGAGGCAACCCAAGCTAAGTAGTAAGGATTTTATCCACTAATTTTTTTTATTTTAATTTTTAGTTATTTTATTTGTTTATGGATGTTTTTTTTTTTTTTTTACTTATGGGTTGAAAATCCAAGTGGTGTTTTAACTTTGTTTTTAGTGTTTATAAAATAAAGTAGGTTTGAAGCTCAATATGTTGTCATGACTAATTTGCAAGAGAAAAGGCAAGGAGTTGGAAAGTGGTTGATGTACTTATAGTGCTTGAAGTGTGAAAAAGATGGAGTTGAGATGTTGATCAAATTTCAGGTTTTTGAGATGAAATGAACCAAATTGAATTGAAATATAAAGTTAGAAGGTTCATGATCATGCTTTGAGGAGAATTGAAGACAAGAGGACTTGCCTTGGAGCATGATTGTCACATATTAGTTTAAGAGGTGAGCTTAAGCATGAATGAAAGAATTAAGGGTTGCTATTAGAGGAATTTTGAGAGAATATATAATCATGAAGAACTTATGAAGGATAGCAAGTGATATGGGCAAGAGACAAGGCAAGGAGAACCTAAGGAGTCAAGAAGCATTCACATTGGACAGCATTGGACATTCTGATTTTTCTGTATTGATTGAGGCTCCAAATGGCTCACCTCAGCCCATGAGCACATTTTACATTGAAAGATCTTTCCAACGAATCCTTACATGCCCAATTCCGAGCTAAAATGAAGGAGATATGAGCAGGCCAAAGGAGGAAGAAAAGGGGGTGCCGAGTAGAATTACTTGAATGCACTCAGAACTACAAATACAAAACATAGGCTCCTTAAACTCCTTAAAACCCATTTTTTTTCTTTCTAATTTACACTCTATCCAGCCATACTCATTCCCTCCAACTTTTGCAACTTCTAACCACTTTCAAATTCATTTCTCATCCACTCAAATCCTTAATTACATCCTTTCCTAATCCATCTCCATCAGTTCCAAGCTTCAAAACCTATCACAAACCCACAAACTTACCATTCTTGAACCCCAACTTTCCATCCATCATTCCAAGCATCAAAGAGGAGTTACAATGGAATTTTTTTTTTTGTGATTTGTTGTTTGTTTTTGGGTTCTTTGTTGATCATTGTTGATTGTGGAGTGATTTGCATGTATTGAAGGAGGTTTTGAAGAATCAAAATTCACTCATTTGAGGTGAAGGAAGTTGGTGCACACCAAGTGTTTGAGAAAATGCCACAGCCACTTTCATGGTTCCGAAGAAGAAAAAGAGTATATCAAGGGGTAGTACACCAATGTCAAGGTTTAAATAGCCTCATGGTTCCTATTCAAAGTGACTGAGACTAGAAAGGGGAGTTCACTTTTCCCAACTCTCTCTATTTCCGTTTTACTTTATTACTTTATAGCTTCATTTTTCTCATTGCTAGACATTTAGGACAATGTTCATCCCAAAGTTTGAGGGTGTTTATTTTGGTTGGTTTATCATGTCACACCCCACATGTTGCACATGATAACTTTGATGACGAAATTTTCTACTGGTTTTATGGATAATGACTTTGTTCGATGCTTTCCAACTTACATCTTAGTTTTGGTTTATTTTGTTAGTTAGAGTTTTTGTCTACTCATACACTCAAATAAATTATACAATTTTGAAATGCTTGGGACATATTGAGATCATTGCTTTTTGAGTAAACATGTTGAAAGATTTATTGAGCACTCATGTTGTATGATCCCTTTATCCTACCAATGCACCCAATTTTGATTGAAGAGTGTAAATAAGTAGCCTATATTGTGAAACCCATAAAAAAAAAGCGAAAAACCTAAAAAAAAAAAAATTATCTTTGAGGTAATTGAGTTTTTCTTGGGATAGTTGTGATGTCAATGAGGACCATAATTGAACCCTTGAGATATGGACAGTATTCAAGATATAATAGGACTTAAAGCTTAATGGGTTATCTCCCTAATAGGCTATTTAGTCATTGGTTTCTTAAAATCCATGCACTTGGTCACTAAGTACCCTTGAAAAGCAATTTTTGTTTGGGTTAGAGAAGGTTTATCAGAATCCATCTATCTTTGATCTCCATAGGTTCTAGAACTTGTTCTATTATTGCTTGAGGCAAAATCCTAGGCAACACAACAATTGAGAAATGATATAGGCCATCCTTGGAAAGTTTATGCCTTTCAAGCTAACCTTATTAATATGCATATGCATATTCCTCTAGTACCAAACTGCTGAGCCTTAAAGAGCAAAAATTCTGTTCATAAGAACCAAGTTTAAAGCCAACAACCTTCCTATACATCAATCACTATCCCTTGGTAAAGAACCAAACTTACGCAAGACATGAGGACTTGAACATAATTGATAAATGTAGTAAGGAGCAAGTTTGGGGGAGTTATTTTTCGTTGAGTTGAGTTAAGTTGAAAATCAAAAGAGGTTGGTGAAAAGGAAGGAGGAAAAAAAAAATCAAGTGAAAAAGAAGCAAAAATAAAATAAAAAGTCAAGGAGGAGTGAGTCTACTCTTGCAACGTTTCTTCCATAGAGTAAGTAAATCCTAAGGGGTGTCTCAACACCTAGTACCATAAGACCAACTAGTCTGGGAGCTACTGATTTAAAGCTCGGTAAGGGTTGGTAGAAAGCTTAAGGGGTTTAGACATTGCACCACTCTAATAACCTTGTCTTGAAGAAAAATGCTTTCTTAGTGTTTGTTGAAAGAATGTAGAATTTGTGTAAAGTTGAAAGGTGACATGAGGAGTATGGAATGAGATGCACCCAAACAAGTTTTAGGGTGCTTGAGAGTGTCATTGTGCTGATGGTGAGAATAAGGATGGAATATGAGCTGCAAATAAAGGAAAATATGTATGTTTGGGTAAGTTTTAGCCTAAAATGACTACTCAACTACCCCTTACCTAATCCTTACATTACAAGCTATAAAGACCTACTTGATCTCGGAGAGCTGTATGTGCCTACATTAGTGGAGAGCAATAAGAACTATGCTTCTTATGGAACCCAAATATACTATCATAGGAGATCCTCGCGTATTTTTTATCTCACTCTCATAAACTCATTTAGCTTGCAAATTGTCTGATAGTGAAGACTCGCACACACACACTAGTGAGAACCATGATCTAAATTGGTCTATTATGAGATTAATTCATTATTAAAATAAATAAATTATCTTGATAATACTTTCTATATTTTTGGTAAGGAAAAATTCTTGAGGCACATATCACATACCCCTTGGCAAGCTTGATTACTCGGTTTTGGTTAAATAAAAATAGTGAAATGAACTTTTCTCTTCCATTGATTAGGGACAAGCAACTTCTTTCTTTTCTTTGATCGAGGACAAGAAAAACTTTAAGTTTAGGGGTGTTTGATGAGTGTAAAACTCATCTATGTTTTGAGTCCATTTCACATGCTATTTATAGCATTTTATATCCATATTCATGTAAAACTTATAAAATTTCCTCTAAACTTGGTTTTGTAGGATTCTTGATGAAAAGCAAGTGATTTGACAAGAAATGAGCAATATATTTCCAAAAGGAGACTCAACTAGGTGTCTCACAACGCGTCACTGGGAAGATGAATTTTTATATACCATCTAGAAAATTAAATGGTTCAAATTCACCAATTTTTGTATTCTACATTCAAATAGCTTTCCAACGACACCTCACACGCGCAAATCCGAGTTAAAATGAAGAAGTTATGGCCCCTACAAGTTGGAGAAGAAAACAAGTAGCTAAGTAGAAATATATGTTGCGACAAACCCAGAAAATGTCGCAACAAAAGGCGTTGGGCCTAACCAAAAAGCCCAAAAAATTGCTGTTTTGAACTGTTTTCAAGCCCATTTCACCCTAGGACTATAAATACTAATTTTTTAGAGGGTAATCAAGGAGGTGAGAGAACACCTCTCATGAGGGTTTCTCTCTCTAAAAACTTCCCATTTTTTAGTTTAGCTTAGGGTTTTGATTTTTAGTAGATCTTAGAGTAGTTTTAGAGAAGATTTTTATTTGCATTGAAGAGATTTCGATGCTGTAATTAGAGATCCAGATTTCATTACTGTTGAGACAAAGATTGAAGCTCAAATCACGATTCGTTCTCTCACTCCTTATCTCTTGATTTCTTTCTTCATTTTTCTGCTTGTTGCTTGATTGGTGATGATTGGAATCTAATAATGGAACATTAAACACCTTCTAGGGGTGGGGATTAATTGTTGAACATTCAAATTTGCATATTTATAGTTTATTTTGTGGGTTTGAAAACTGAATTTATATAATCGGTACTGTTCTTATAATGAACTATTCTAAGTATTAGTAAATTATACCCAAAAAGAGCTGTATTTGTGCTTTGATTTCCAGGAGGCCTTTAAGTGACATAGAGAAGATAATACTTAAGGGCAAAGAGCAGTAACTTTAGGGTATGATGAACTGATATTTTTAGAACTAATACACTCTAAATATCACTGTGGTGAATCATAGGTGTTGTTCTAACCTCTGACTTTGAGGTTCCCTTCTGAGTGACAGTAGAAGTGTGTTCCCGAGGCATAAGGACCAACTAATGATTTATTAGTTTAATGTTTAGAGGTCTCATCTCAATTTGGTAGAATAATCTTGATTCCTTGTTCGCAAAGATTCTTATCAAGGAGAGAGAGTATTCTATTTGAAATGCAGAATGAGCTACCAATTGTATTGGAGAAGGCTTGTGTTACCTTGTCTATGGGGGCAAGTTGTCTTCAGTCCTAAGAAATGGTTGTGAAGTATTGGTTTAGGAAAAACAATCAAATCTTAAAGAGGAAATAATCCTAAAAGTAGCTATTTAGACCCATTGATATAGTTTAGGAATATGGTTATCTAAATAGTGAAATGTATAGTATCAGGAGGTATTCCAGGGCTATACTACTATGCTCTTGGAAAAATCCAACATTCAACTCACAAATGTTATGCTTTAAAGGAAATGCAAATTGATTGTTAAATGATTATTCCCATCCCTAGTGTCTCTCTTCATACATTTTAGACTTTAGTAGTTGTTTGCTTGATATAGTTTGGAATTAGTTGATTAGTTTTAAATTGGTTTTTACTTTAGTTAAATTGATTTTAATTCTCATCATATTTGGTCACCTAGATAGTGAAGAGCCCTTGTACTCGGAGTGCTTAAATTCCAATTAGAGAGAACCTCCAATCCTCGTGGGTATGATATCCGAACTCCTAGAGTCCACTTTATTAATTGTATGACCCGTGCACTTGTGGAAATGTGTTGAGTGTTGGTAATACTTTTCATTTAAGTTTTTTTTTAAGTATATTTACTTTTTAAAATCAGTTTTTGAGTATTTACCACATTCAATTCCTTTGACCATATTTTCATATATACATATTTGGTCAACATCAACACCAACACTAGGAGAAATAGAATTTATGTAACCAATACACTCTATTAGTGTCGCTATCATAGACCAACTCGCCCACCAACCTCAAAGGGAGCCAACACTTGGAGAAATAGCATTTATGCTACGAAAAGCCTCTACTAGTGCTCAAATCTACAAAGTTGAAGAGCTTAAAAGTAAGAAAGAACCAGAAAAGAGGAACAATGAAATGGAAAAGATAATTCCGAAAAATACTCTTTGGGGAGATGTGCATGAGGAGTTGTTATGCAAAATAGTGGCTAGTGTGCTCCCGCCGATTGATGAGCACATGTGTGATTTCACTCAAAATGACGCTTTGGAGAGAAGTCTAACAAGTGTGCTCTATAAAGGGGAGTTGGATGGTGAGAAATTGATTGATAGTAAAGAGGTGGATGAAATCACCTTGGTGATAGAAGAGGTTGAAAATGCAATGCTTGAGGACAAAATGCTTAAATCATTTGAAGCAATAGCGCTCAAACAGTTACATGAGTGCTATTACTCCTTCCTATGGAGGGATGGAAGAAAAGAGCATAATTCACCAGGGAGGGATGAAGGGCCAAAGCAAAGCTCTCGGACTTCCCCAATGAATCTAGCTGGACTCTAAAAATGGAGCAACTTCTTAGGAGGCAACCCAAGAAAAAATAAAGATTCTTATCCATTTAATACTTTAGTTGTTTTTGTTCAGTTATTTTAGTATGTTTTGCCTGTTGACTTTGTTTTAAGTGTTTATTTGGTTTCTGTTTTTTAGGACATTGGAGCTAATTCTTAGTGAGAGAATGTCATCAACACCAACCTCAACCCAAGCCTAATGATTAGAATTGATCATGTAGGGGAGTCCTTTGTTCTTAACTTTCATATCTCATTCATTGAGGAGAATGCATATTTTATGTTTGGGGGTATTAGGGGTTTCCGTTTGTTTTTCAAGCTTCCAACTTCAATTATCTAGTGTTTTCTTTTAATTGATTTTATATGTTTTCAGTTTTTAGGTTAATTTTTTTACTTTTAGGTTGTTTTTGTTTTTTGTTGAGCTTGTTTTGTGATTGATTATGATGCCTATGATGAATACTTGATTGAGCCTTCTCTCACATGAAGAAAATGAGAGATATTTGAACATAAAGCATAATGGTTTGACCTTATATTTAAACACATGTTCTTAGCATCTTTAGCACAAGTCATTTACCCTTTTGGTCAATTTGGCTTGGTTTAGAGAAGAATTAGGTGATCATTTTATATTTTGATCTCTTGAGACTCTAGAACTTGTTCAATTATCACTTGAGGAGAAATCCTAGGCAACATGACAATTAGGAAATAATATAGGTCATCCTTGGACCGGGTGAGCCTTTCTAGCTAACCCTTATATGCATTGATCCATATTCACCCAATTTGAGCCGTATTAGCCATTTCTTTGTAGAAAAGCCAAGAATGAGCCTAATAGGGGTGAATCGTATTAGCATTTAGAGTGTGTTTCTCGTATGTATATGTAACCTAAATTCTAGATTCACACCCTTATTCATAAATATTACACTAATTCCTCATATGTGTGAGTTTTGCAAGTATTAAAAGTAAATCAAGCAAAGAAAAGGGAAAAAGTCTAAAAGTGCAGACCGCACTCAAAGCGTATCGCTGCGGATGAGTCCAAAAACTCATTAGATTTTTTAACGATGTTTCTAAACATATTACAAGATAAATGCTGATTTGTATGCAGTCGTGGATATTTTACTCAAATTTAATTTTGCAGAAAATACAAACAGGCTAAAATCTCAAAGAAAAAACCATGAAACCTCTACAAGAAAAAATGAAGACGCAACTGAAAATTGGAGTCGCGATAGGAAGCTTAGTTTTCAGTCATTTCCAAGTCACGACATCACCAAAATCAAATTTGGGGAAGAGATAGAAGATCAGAAGAAGCTAAGTCGCGGACTTGAAGCACTGTGCTGCATCAGATGCACCAAGGCAACAAATGAAAGAGGTTGCGATAAAGGGAATGTGGTCGAGACTAAAGGAAATATTCAAAAGAAGAATCTTCATGTCGCAACACCACTCTGATGTCGCGACGCCAATGGAATATAACTGAGGTCGCGACATCACTCTAATGTTGCGACGAGGATCCGTCAATGAAACCACAAGAGAGGTCTTTGCAAGTAAATGAAGTTGCAACTAGTTTTTAAATGAAAGGTTCCATTTGAGGTCGCGACATAAAAACAGGAACTGGGGTCTCATCAGGAAGATTGAAGTTGCAACCAAAAATAGAGGTTTAAAGGAGGTCGCAACTAAGCCAAACCAAAGCCTCACAAGAACTGCTACGACTCATTTACTAACTCATGATCAAAACGATGTCGCGACCACTCATGCTGTAATTAACGGTTTTGTAGTGGAACCCTAAGAAGACGCAGCGTAAGAAATCAAGGTCGAATCACTTTTGAGCAATTGAGATTACACGTTGTTTAAAAGAGCAAAAAAGAGGTCGAGACATCACCAGGTCGCGACCGAATAAAGATGGGAAGAGAAATCGTTGCAAACAAAGAAACCGAGGTTACACCAAGAAAAAAAGAAATGGGCAAGAAAAGAGGCCTTTTACATCACCTTGAGGTCGCGCTGATAAAATTGAAACCTCGTGGAAGGCAGAAGACCAACACACCGCGACCAGGAAAAATAAGTCGCCAACATGAAAGCCGTCATCCTACAAACGTGGCGTGGTCGTAACCTAAACCGAGGTCGAAACTCTCAAACCGTGAGAAGAGAAAGACAATGATGTCGCGTCATGAAATTGTGGTCGCAACATCAATTCTAGAGAAACACTGAGCAAATAAGGTTGCGACCACAAACGATGTCACGACCATTGATCCAAGCATGTCGCAAGGAATCTGCCAGGTTGCACGTGGCTGCCGCGTCGCAACATCGAATCGAGTAAACAGTGGAATTACAGCCTGCTACATCAACTGAGGTCGCGATAGCAGGAACAAGGAATCGGGCTTTCTTTCAAATCATCCGAGTTTTTTTGAGATTCTACCACCCTTTGATTACAAAGATAAATAGATGCAAGTTAGAATAGTAAAGTAGCTTCCGCCTTCACCACTTAAAAATGTGGGAAAGGAGAGGAACTCAGTGTATAGTTTAGAGTAGATTTTATTTTTGCTTTTAGCTATTCTTTTCTGATTTGAATCGCTGCAAACATGCAGAAACTAGTGGAGTTTCATGAAATATTTATGTTATTTTCTAAATTAATGCTTAGAAATTTGCAAACGTAGACAAATTGAATCTATTTTCTCAGCTTATTGTAACATAAGTGGAGTTGTATCATCATATCGTACCCATTTCTTAATTCGCAATGCAAGACCGAGCGCAGCTCGCCGGATTTGATTTTACATTTAGTTAGCGCCTTTCCCGCATAAATTTGGAGAACTTATTTGGGTTCGATTTACTTATTTGTGTCGTTTTTGAACTGATAAGTCTCAATAGTAAAATCGGTCACCAGTTGAGGAATGTATCTTACCTGATATCCGGTGGATGCCCCTCCTGCTTATCATGTAGACTGAGATTCCCTCGAGAGCCGAGAGCAGCCTTTCTCAGGTATGTTAGACTAACATTGATGAATTGCTGCTTTTTGAAAGTTCATTTTGATAACCCCACCGCCACACCAGTTTTTAGGCATTAAATAATATAAATGATCTAGAGTTCACCTTAATCTGTGGCAAAGTTCTTAACCTCAAGAATAGATCTAGAATAAAGGAAAAGAAAGAATCTAATAGATCTGAGTTGAGCCAATTCTTTAAGTGGTGTAAACTTTGCTAAAACTCGAGAGCTGGAAAGTCGCAAAGGTTCATGTCAACAAGAAATGGGTGAAGTATTGAGAAAGAAAACACCATCTTGTAGAGATTGGGAATACAAGTAGCTGGTTTGATCTTGTCTCTAGAGTAATGGTGTATCCAATCCAAGAATATGTATCAAAGCACAAAGAGGGTGATCCAAATCAACAAATTTTGTATTCTAGCTCTCTTCATCGTCAGAGCAAAGCTACTCAAAGACAAAGGATTTAGGCTCTAACATGTAAGATGGGTTTTCTTCGCATAAATGATTTATGAAGTCAAAACAGAATTTGCCTTTGATTTAAGGTGGTGATAAAAAACAAGGGGTTGGTGGTTTGCAAACTGAAAATAAGGTAAAATAAAATATAAAAGAACCTTGAAGTTAGCTGGGCCACCTGGGCTTAAGGTCCCAGCTAACTCGCGAGAGGTTCCTCAGTGTTCATTTCACGTTGGGAGGATGACATATAGCCACGCTCTCGAACCTGACTCTATTTAACTTTAAAACTAAACCCTAATAATTTTCCTTTAGAAAGCATTTATTGGCACTTATGGTTCCTTTAGTGAAAATTCATCACCTTGACTCCATCCTACAATGATTCGTAGAAGAGAAAAACCAATGAACTTTAATGGATCTAATAATACAACCACTAAACCCTCAAAAGATTACTGAAGTATGATCAAAGATGCATCTATAGTGAAAATATAAACCCTTAACTACCTCCAGTGGTTTGTGGAAGAGTAACCAATTTATATTTAATACCTAAAAGCCAAGAATACACTCAACCCCAAAAGTTTGCCAAGTATTGGGCAAAAGAAAGTACATCAAAAGCTTTAAACCTAGAGTTGAAAAATTAAACCAAAATGTCAAAACCTCACAAGGTAAAATAGGGAACCAATCAACAAATTTTTAGATCCCACCTCAAGAACCTTCCAATTTCAAGGGAGGAAAGGGTTTTAGCCATTATCCTCCAAGTTGTTATCCTTGATGGGTGTTTGGCAACCAAGAGTCGGAGAGAGGAGAGAGAAGAGAGAAACAGGGCCAAAAATAGCCCGGGGATATTTCCTTCCAAAATAAAAAACTTAGGTCAACAGTATTAAATGGCTTATATAGCCTTACAAACATGTGAAATACCAAAATAACTAAAACTAGAATAATTACAAAAACCAAAACTGAGTCGTTGATCACAAAAACACGATGCAAAGAGACTTATGATAGTAATTTCGCCATATAGCGAATTACGGTGATAGCTGCAATTTTACATATAGCAAAATTTTTGCAGATAGCAAATTTCATGACTGTGACATCTTACGTCATCGTCTAATCAGTATATTCATTTCTTCAATGATATTCTTCATTCTACATCAAATGGATAGAAACCATATGAATTGATAAAACTCAACTCACTTGTTCTGTTTGATTTGACATCATAATTTGGGCCTAAATTCCCCAAAACTACAAACAAACTCTTAATAAATCGAAGTAATAGGTGATCCTGGAACATGCTCAATTAAGTTGATTTATAGTAATTATACAATAAAAGCCACACACCTATTAAAAGAGGGGTTCAAAACAGCTTTAATAACTAAGAATCTATCCACACATTGTTAGTCCTTAGCAATGAAAAAGAAAATAATAATAAAACATATAAAACTATAATAAAACAGTTACATGGTTGAGCCTTCAAAGTACAAATGGAAGTAATGTTTCTACTCCCGCAGAACTCATCAAAGCCTTGTGTCGAAGAATCCATTCGAGAAAGAATGCCATAACAGTATCAAAAGAGCTCCATTTTTGAATCAACCGTGAATCTTCACCAAAATTCAAGGTTTAGTTTCGACGCCTCAAGAACCGCCAACCGCACTCTCCCTTCCAAACCTTAGCTACTACCACATAATTGGCATACAATCAAACTACCAATAGATCGTGACTACCTTGGCCCCGGCTAACTTTGGCGCTAGAAAGTAATGGTGACCAAATTCACCAAAGTCCATGAATTGAGATTCACCATGATTCTAACCAACAGCGTTTAGTAAACGTCAGGCATCTTCATCACAACTCTTCAGTCGTTCCACTTAATGATTTCGAAAATTGCTAAACTCCACTCATCCACCGGCAACACTTGTTTGGGGCCGACTCCCAACCAGTGCCAGCTGTTTAGGGTGACCTTTAGTGTTTTCACTGACAACCCGACCGGTTGTTCAAGCCACGCAAAAGCAATTTTCATTTCTTTCTTCTTTCTTTCTTTTTTCTTTCACTTTTACAAAGACGATGGCCTTCTTCCACGAAAATCCTCAATCCGCCAAAAACCAAACTAGGTAGGGTTGTGCAAAGTAAAGGAGGTTGCGCAGTTTTTCAGCCTATCATTGAAACCCAATGTGCCTTGTGGTTAGTTAAAGGTGGAAGAAAAGGGTCGAAGCAACAAGAGTTCAACTAATTATCCACTCCAATCAGTATGGAACCAATCTAACATCAATAGAATCGACAAAGTTTCAATTTTCAAACCACAGTTAGCAAACAAAAAAAATGGGTGCGCTTTTGAACAAATGTCGGGATAGTGGCAATTAGCCTTCACAAAAAAGAAACCGGCAAGCTAATCCAACACCAAAAATGGGCTTGCTCAAATAATAACAAAAATATAAATGCAAAAGCCACTTCCCTTCGCTAACTCCTCCATAAGGTTGTAAAATTTTTACATAGCCAAATTCTACGATAGCGAAATTCTCAACCGTACATCCTTGTCACATCACTCCACCCGCCATTCCATTTCGCTTTATAGCTTTGATATTCTTCATTCCCGGCTTGGTCAAATTGATAGAAACCATATGAAATTGATGGAAATCAACCCACTTGTTGCGACTGGATCGACACAATACCTGGGCTTCCAATTTCTTCAAACTACAAAAATAGCCTTTAACGCGATCGGCGCAAGAAACTCTGGGTCATTAATCAAGACGAATATTTTAGTACACAAAGCGCTCAAATGAATTGGCTGGGGTGTGGCCAGGTTCAAAATAGCACTTTGGGGTACTAACTAATATGAGAAATCCAATCTCCAAAATTTAAGAAATTCCCTTGACAACCAAACCATACACAAAATAGAGCAATGCATTTGGTGCGCAGAACTAACGTGCTTCTATCAGAATTCACTGTACAGTTTCATTTCATTGAAAACCGATTCAATTCAAAGATTTTAGTTACAATTCTATTTTTAGTCACTTAATTGAGCCAGCTTTTAGTTAAAATAAAGAGTTAGCCAGTCTCAGAACCTTCATTTTCTGTATACAACTTCCATTTTCGAGTTTTTAAATTCAAATAGCATGGAAGTTTAGTAGTCAGCAGCTTGATTTGACTCCCGCACTAACTTCTGCGGGAATGATACCCGGACTTACATTCACTACTAATGGTATGACCTGTGGCACTTAGGCCACAGACCAAACCTTGGCTTTTAAACAAGAACCTTTGAAAGAATATTTTATTACTAAATTTATCCAAAGTGACATGGATGCGAGAGAAATGTACAGGCCTACAACCAGAATTTGGTGCTTAGTCTATATGTTACAAAAAGGACAAACACTTGCCAAGGCGAAGGACACCACGTATGGCGTCACTATGGCAAGAGAAAGTTTCATAGTCGTGAAGAGAATCTCTAAATATTTAGCCCCAAGTTCGCACAAAAGAATGTCAGGCTAGGACAAAAATGCCCCCATTCTCAAATTTCCATTTTTATCCGTCTTCATATAATATAACCCATATTTGTAACACTTCAAAAGCAACTCTTGAGAGGGCTTGTAGTTTCCAATTACTTCCCATTTTCTGTGGTTTCTTCTCTAAGCTCACAATTTTAAGGGTTTGTATATTTTCTTAGATTTTTAGCTTGTTTTTGGAGCTAAGCTGTAGATCTGGCGGAGGATCTTAGAGAGGTGGAAGGTGGTTTTAGGTGATCTTATTCATAGTGATGCTGAATCACACCTCATCTTAACTCGACGCAAATGGTTGATTTTATTATTTGAGGCTATATATGATCCCGCCAGAGGTTTCGGTTACGATATCGCGCTGGTTTATATGTTGTCTTGAAACGATTTTAATAATAAGCAACTTGTGTTTAGCCTTATGGATGTGATTTACGATCTCCCAAGTTTCTTTATCCAATCATCACTACAAACGAGACCCATAACTTTGGTACCCGTATACCTAATATTGAATGTTCGTAAGATAATCGATTCTGATTTTCATTCTAACGTCTTGTAATTGATAAAATCAATTTAACTTAATCAAGGAAATCTAGGAACAGAAACGTTTGAAACAGGTGGATTTTAAAGGAAAGACATCACTAACCCTATCCATGACCAGATGGATGAGAGGTGACGGACCTGCCATAACCCGGCAATTTCATCTAGATGGACCAAGAGGTGGCCAATAGAATCTCCTAAGGACGATTCGTCTGTGAATAAGTATCACATTGTTTGACCTAGATGAATCAAAGGAATAGGAATCAGATGAAATGAGCGTAAACTCAAAGAGTAAACCTCATATGGGAAGTTCCTCGGTAAGCACAAGAGCATTAATTAATTTGGCACCTAATGAATATAACATAAATGCACTAATGAGATGCTCCCACCTAGTTATTCCTTAAAGTTTTAACTAATAAATCATTTCCGTTGAATCTTTAAATGAATAAGTATCGAAAGAAAAATACCCATCTCGCTAGACGGGGAACATATGCTTCTGGGTTTGATTCGTCTCTCAGAGGCAAGAGGTCCAACCGCTGAATATGGAGTAAAACTCAAATTCGAAATTAAGAAATTCCGGACAAATCCAGATTACAAATAAAAAACAGCAACGGATTTAGTGTAGAACCTAATCTGTGGTTCAACAGAATTCACCGATAGTTTTCTGCTTTTACAGAAACCGATTCGGCCAAGATTTTTTAGTTATAATTTATTTTTAGTCATTTAATTTGTTTTAGCTTAGTTAAACAAGATAATACAGTTTGTAAACCATTGGAAAGCAATTTAATGTGTTGGAAAGACTAAAAGAGCGTAAAACGTGGAACAAGGGCAATAGAGACATGACCGCATTCAGGAGGAGCGGGGGACAACAACTAGAGGCCTCCTATTGCCGGCACAATGGAGGAGAGTTTGGAGGCCTATCATTACGGAAGAATATTACGCAATCAGGGCGACCCTCTTGTGGATGCAAATGTGAGCCCAAAGCGACTTTGATACTGATAGTGCAATGACATCAGTTCATTGGTCACCCCACCGAAGACCCAAACGAGCACCTGAGTAGATTTCTCAGGATGGAAAATACAGTGAAGCTAAATGGTGTGAGGCCAGAGGTGATAAAGTTGCATCTCTTCCCATTTTCTTTAAGAGATATAGCAGCCACATGGTATGAATTATTACCATATGGTTTAGTTGATACTTGGGAAGAGTTGGTAGAAGCATACTTGCGCAGGTTCTTTCCCCCATCTCTCACCTCAGAGAGAAGAAGAGAGATAATAGTGTTCCAACAAGGGGAAGATGAGAGCCTATATATAGCAGGAGAGATTCAAGAGGTTGCTGAAGAGGTGCCCTATGCATGGAATTGATTTAAAAACCCAGATGGATATAGTGTATCATGCCTTGAATGATACATCTAAAGGCATTATCGATGCTTCATGCTGTGGAGCATTCAAAATAAAAAGTGCTGAAGAGGCTAGAGATATGATAGAAGACTTGGCCAAATGTAATATGAAAGCTCCATCTGAGTTTTCAAGGGGTAATAGTAGAGGAAAAGGGGTCATGGAGCTGAGTAAAATGACAGCCATGGAGGCAAAGTTAGATGCCATCATGCACAGGATGGACAAACAGGAAAGTAAAATGCACCTTTGCTCATGAAATAGAGGCTAGGTGGAAGAGAACAGGATGAGGAAGAGAGTGCTTTGAAGTACCAACAGGAAGAAGATTCCTATGGTGTTGAGGAGGTTAAGTACGTGAATGAACCAAGAAATTACCATTTCAAGCCAAATCCTAACCTGCCCACACATTACAGTCCAGCATTGAGGAACCATGAGAATTTCTCATATGGTGGAGGGGCATTACAAAGGCCTGAGCATGGGCCAGAATCACCTCAACGAGGATATCAGCGACCATCAAGGTTCTAGCGACGACGGCATCAAGGGTGAAGCGAAATGAATATCAGGGTCAAAGGAGGACTCAACCGTTTGAAGAACAAATGCTACAGTTCATAGAGGACATGAGGGGCTTATACACTTCCGTGAACAAAAGCATGCGGAAACTTGGAAGTTTTCAACTCGACACTCAAGTATTTCGGAAGAATACAAGTGCCTCATTGAAAAACTTGGAGACACAAGTAGAGGCTGGTATTTTTGAATATGCCATCGAGCAAGAATTTGTTCCTGTGACACTGAAAGATCAAAGCTGTGCTTGGTCGAGTTAAGAAGTGGGAAGAAGTGAGCAACAAATGAAGGGAAAGAAAGGAAAGAAGAAATGAAATGAGAAAAGAAAGAAATGAAAAGGAAGGAGAAGAGCACATAGGCCCGAGCGACGGAAGGAGTAATGAGCGGCTTGAAGGAAGGAGTACTAGCTTATACTGCAGTCTTGTTTCCACGAGAGAGGTTTGAGGAAAGCGGGAAGAAGCGATTTCTAGATTCTTGGATAATTTCAAGAAAATAGAAATCAATATCCCATTTACAGAGGTAATAAACCAAATGCCTATTTATGCAAAATTTATGAAGGAGATACTGAACAAAAAAAGGAAGATAGTTGAGGAGGGAATAGTGAACTTGGCGCCTCTTTGATCTGATTATCAATAAAGCTCAATGAAATGAAGGACCACAGCGGTTCACCATTCCCTGCTCCATAGGGAAATATGAATTCAAGAAGGCTTTATGTGATTCTGGTGCTAGTATAAATTTGATGCCTCTATCAGTTATGCAAAGACTTAGTTTGGGGGAACTTGCAATAATGATTACATTCGCGAATGGGTACGACGGTCGATAGCTTACTTGACGGAAGGTATTCTTGAAGATGTACTTATCAAGGTTGGGGAAATTCATCTTCAGTGGATTTTGTTATCATGAAGACGGAGGAAGATACCCAAGTTCCTTTGCTGCTAGGAAGACCTTTCTTAGCAAAAGGAGCTGCCTTGATAGATGTGCAGAAAGGTGAATTGACACTAAGGGTGGGGAATGAAGCAGTGCACTTTAATCGTAATAGGAGTTTGGAACATCTTGATGTAGATGCAGAAAGTTGTATGGCTATAGAAAACAATAGTCTTCTCAGTGTTGAATTGAATTCTGACTGTATTCTTCAACATTCTATGATGAAGTGAGATGAATTCGATATCTTTAAGTCTTGATTGTGAAATCTGTGGAGATTTGTTTAACAAAAGCTTGATCCTCGAGCATATTAAGCTTGATCGAGATGAAGTATGCGGCCAGAAACAAAAAACTCATGAGCAGGAAACTAGTCTAGAAGGGTTAACATCGAAAGAAATTGCCAGTCATTTGAAATATGAGTTCTTAGAACGGAAAAGAAAACCCTTGATCATCATGTCGAATTTGCATTGGCGAAAATTTGAAACGAGAAGTACTAGAAATTTTGAGAAAATACAAGGAAGCTATTGCTTGGTCAATTGAGGATTTGAAGGGTATCAGTCCCTCCATTGCATGCACAAATATTCTTGAATGATAATCAGAAACTTATTGAGCGTCAGAAAGGGCTGAACTTGATGATGAAAGAAGTTGTTAGAAAAGAAGTTATGAAATGGTTAAATGCAAGTTTTATATATGCTATATCAGATAGTTCTTGGGTGAGCCCAGTGCATGTAGTTCCCAAGAAAGGTGGATTCACTGTGATCAGAAATGAAAAGAATGAACTTATTCAAAATGTGGCTGAGGATGGAGGGTGTCATATTGTTGTAGAAAGCTGAATACTACAACAAGAAGGATCATTACTGCATTTCATTGTTGGATCTTTGGATAGATTAGCTAGGGGACACCCTCACTTTTGTTTTCTTGATGGATACTCTAGATATAACCAAATTGCCATTGCACTTGAGGATCAGGAGAAAACCACTTTTACATGCCCATTTGGTACTTTTGCTTTTAGGAGAATGCCATTTGGTTTGTGTAATGCTCCTGGTACCTTCCAAAGATGCATGATGTCTATATTTTCTGATTTAGCGGAAAGTTTATGGAGATCTTCTTGGATGATTTTATAGTGTATGGATCCATTTTGAGCAGTGCACCTTGGGAACTTGATACTTCAAAGGTGCAAGGGCAAAGAATCTAGCTCTGAATTGGGAAAAATGCCATTTTATGGTTACAGAAGGAATTGTCTTGGGGCACATGATTTTACTTGGCTGGGGCTAGAAGGTAGACCCGAGCAAAAGTTTCAATTATAAGAGAAATTTAATGCCACCTTCTGATGAGGGAATTAAGTTTCTTAGGACATCTTTGGATTTTATAGAAGATTCATGAGATTTCTCAAAAGTGCTAGACCACTATGCGATTCTTTGAAAGGATACTAAGTTCTATTTTGATGAATCCTTCATAATTCTTTTGAAGAAATCAAATCGGACTAGTTGAAGCTCCGTCATGGCAAAACCCATGTATTGGAGCAGAGAATTTGAAATCATGTGATGCAGGTGATTTTGCAATGGGAGTTGTATTGGGACAGAAATTTGAAAAAGTATTCAAGGCCATATACTATGCTGACAAAACCTTTACGAAGCTTAGGAAAGTACTCTACTGCGGAGATCTTGTGATAGTATTTGCATGTGAAAAATTTAGGCCATACATTTGGGGTCCCGTATTTATTATACACCTTGATAAATGCGGCAAATTAAGGTATCTAATGGCGAAAGAAGCAAAGCTAAGACTGATCAGGTGGGTATTGTTATTGCAGGGTGATTTGAAATAAAAGACAAGAAAGGTTGTAACTGATATGATAGGCGATCCTTGTCAAGAGTGGAAGAAACATCTTTGAACAAGAAGAAGAAATAGTAGAAAATTTTCGGATGGCTTGATTATTCAGTTGTCAAATCCAAACACCTTGGTATCTTTGCTATTGTAGACTAACCCAGCTTGTGGAATTATGCCACGAGGTCGGCTACGTGAGAAAAATGGGATGACATCATATACTACATGCAGGATGACCAATTTATTATTTAAAGAGGCTGATCGATTATAAGGAGATGTGTACGAGAGGTGAAGTAACAGATTTTACAAGAATATCACATCACCATATGGTGGACGGCATTTCACGAGGAGATAAAACAGCCCACAAAATTCTCGTCGAGGATTTTCTTGCTCTTATTTTAATTTGTTTTGAATGGGTGAAGTTATGTGATCAATGCCAAGAATGAAATATCGACAAAAGGTATGAAATGCCTGCAAAGTATCTTGAGTGGTGCAATTGTTTGATGTATGGAGATGGATTTTATAGGGCCTTTTCCAACTTCATTTGGAAATATATACATACTCCTAGTTGTGGATTATGTATCGAAATGGGTTGAGACAACAGCTTGTCCCAAGAATGATGCTAATACAGTTGTGGGATTTTTACAAAGAAATATTCTCAGTAGATTTGGGACACCCAGAACTATAATCAGTGATGGAGGAAGCCACTTTGCAAATAAAGTGTTTAGAAAAACTTATGGCGAATGTAATTATCAGACACATTTATGAGCTGCCCGGCTTATCACCCTCAGAGCAAATGGGCAAGCTGAAATTTCCATGAGGAGATAAGAATTCTTGAAAAAGCGTAAGTTCAATGAAGAGATTGGTCTTTGAAGCTTGATAATGCACTCTGGGCATACATGACTGCTTTTAAAACTCCCATTGGAATGTCACCATACAGGCTTGTCTTTGAAAAACCTTGTCACCTACCTCTTGAGCTAGAATATAAAGCTATGTGGGCCATCAAGAAGCTAAATTTTGATTTCAAAGTACGCACTAAAGAAGAGAGGCTACTCAGCTAAATGAATTGGAAGAGTTGAGGAATGGAAAGCC
This sequence comes from Tetrastigma voinierianum, assembly GCA_016808115.1. Classification (NCBI taxonomy): domain Eukaryota; kingdom Viridiplantae; phylum Streptophyta; class Magnoliopsida; order Vitales; family Vitaceae; genus Tetrastigma; species Tetrastigma voinierianum. The sequence continues at coordinate 3,309,242 of JAEQBH010000911.1, read as the reverse complement.
TATGATGGTGCCAGAATCTCTGAAGATAAAACAAAAAAATGGCATGATCAACGGGTACGAGGAGGAATTCAAGGCGGGAGATCAGTCTGTTATTGACTCCGAGACTAAGACTCTTTCCGAGCTTAAATCAAATGGGTGATGGACCATATACATTAGTATCAAGCACCTGATTTGGGCGTGACATAAAACCGGCAATCATGAGAATTCAAAGTTAATGGTCAGAGATTAAAACATACCTTAGGAGAAATCAATTGGAAGAATGACTCTTAGTTCACGAATGAAGAATTTGAAGAAGAGAACAATGGCGAAGTTGACGAGTCATTTAAAGACTAAAAATTGAGAAGCTGACTTTGTAGAGGAGCAATCCACATCGGTTTGTTTTAAGTTTTTCTTGTTATATTTTTTTTATGTTTAAATTTCTAATAGCTTTGTGTAATTTGATTCATATTTGATTGAAGAGTAGGTAAATATTTTTGTTAGTTTGCGGGGATAATGAAAATTGTGCAAAAGGGAGCTACATCTGTCAAACTTCAATCTGCATCGAGAGAAGAGAAAAAAGGAGCCGTATAGTCTTCTTGATTTTATTTAAATTTTGTCTACGATATGGCATGATTGAAAGTTTGGGAATTTTACTTTGTTAAGTGCTTAAATTTTGAATATGATGCATAGTGGAGGATTGGTTGAATATTTGCATGATGAAGATGAATTGAGTTGTGTTTGCCTTGATTGGTTTGAATAAATTGGAAATAGTTGTGAATTTAATTGGAGACCTAAAAATTTTCTGGTAAATAACATTAATCCAAGGTTGCAACCAAGAATCTTTGAATGTGGAAACTGATAAAATAGAAGAAAGTCGAAGCATGAGTGAAAGCGGAGGAGTCCGCACGATTGAAATAAAGAAAGGAAAGAAAAGAGCAAGTCGTGACATCAAATCCCATGTCGTGACCACATTTCAGGTCGCAACAAAAATCCTGAAGTTGCGACCAAAATAGTCTGAAACTCAATAAAAGTAGGTTTTTAAAACCTTTCATTTTGGGTATTCTAGCATTAAAAATAGGATTCCTTGAACATAAAATCATCAATTAAAAGGATTAAAAATTTGATGACGTGAAATAAATTGAGCCAAAGGTCCACTCCAATTTCAAAGTCAGTTCCAATTCATCTTAACCCTTCTAGTTCTGCATCATTCATTAAGAACCTCTGAAATAAATTGTTATTAATGCAGAAACAAAAACCAATGTCTTGATTAAGCGAATTCCACAGGTTTTGGGGATTAAATTTGATTGCTTTGTGATATAAATAGGCAGGTGTTAGAATAGTAAAGTAGCTTACTGTCTTCACTACCACCCGAGAGAAAAAAGGGAAAAGGAAGAAACTCGATTGTATAGTTTAGAGTAGATTTTTTATTTTTATTTTTAGTTAATTTCTTACGGATTTGAATCTATGACTGTGCGAGAAGCAGTGGAGAAATTTGTTGTTTTATTTATGTTATTTTCTTCTTAAAATTATTGCTTGGAAATTTATGAAATCTAGACAAATTTGTAAGATTCATTTTCTTCTCGGTTTATTGCAGTGAGTGGTTATGCGTGATCGATTACTACATTTCTTAATTAATGATCACGTGTCAGATCTTGGCTTCTGCTTTGGATTTACGATTTGTTAGTTACGATCTTTCTGCATAAATTTGGAGAACTTATTTGGGTTAGTTTACTTATTTGGTGTCATTTTGAATTGATAAGTTCCCGATAGTAATTGCAGAGCTACAGTTGAGGAGATATCTTGCTATGATATCGGGATGCCCTACCTGCGTGACACGAGAGACGAAGATTCCTGGAAGGCAGAGCATTCTTTTACGGGTGAATAGCTAGACTACCATTGATGAGCTGGCGAGGCTTTGAAAGTTCATTTTGATAAATCTCCCATTCGCTCATAATTGAAGTTGGAGGGGAGTATTTAACAATATAAATGATCAAAGAGTTCACCTTAATCCAAAGGCAAGTTCTTAACCCCATGTTAGCTGAGATATAATAAAGGGAAAAGAACGACCCAATAGATTTGGAGGTTGAGCCACCTTTTAAGTGTTGAAACTGCGAAAATCACGAGAAGGAAATGCAAAAGGTGTAACATCCAACAAGAAATGGGTGTGAAGTATTGAGAAAGAAAATACCCAAATCTTGCAAGGGACTAGGAATCTAGTAAATGGTTTGATCTTGTCTTCGAGAGAAGCAAGAGATTATCCAATGCCCCAGTGAATATGGAGAAATCCAATTCCAAAGGAATTTAAATCTTGGACAAGTCAGGATAATACAAAATGAAACAATGTATTTTAGTGTAGGAATTGACTGTTTCATTGTAATTCATTGATAGTCCAGTATTTTAGTTACAATTTATTTTTAGTCATTTAATTTCTTTTAGCTTAGTTAAACAATAGTTAATAGTCGAGAACCTTCATTTTTCTAGATACAACTTCCATTTTGAGTTTTTAGTCCAATGATAGCATGGAGTTTAGTAGTTCAGGAGTAGTTGATCACAATTACGTACCAATCTCTGTAGGAATGATGATACCTGGACTTACATTTCAGATTTACTACTTGTGGCTATGCACTTGCGGTGTCATAGACTAAACCCTTATTTTTTAAATCACTTGAACTCCAGAAAGAAATATTTTATTAAGCAAATTTATCCAAAGTGACATGGATGCGAGAGAAATGTAAGGCTCTTACAATTATGTGAATTTGAGGGGTTTTTAGTCTATATAAAAAGGGACAAACACTTTGCCAAGGCGAAGGGACACCTTCACAGAAGCGAAGTAGTTCGCCAAGGCAAAGAGAAATCTTCGTTGCTATGAAGGTGAGGACCCTGCAACATTAGCCTCAAGTTCGCCAAGGCAAAGAATGTCGGGCTAGGACAAAAATGCCCCCATTCTCAGCCCCATTTTTTATCTGTCTTCCATATAATATAAACTCCATATTTGTAACACTTCAAAAGCAACTTGGAGAGGGCTTAGAAGCTTGACCATTTCCCATTTTCTAGGGTTTCTCTCTAAGCTCATACTTTTAAGGTTTGTATATTTTCTTAGATTTTTAGCTTGTTTTTGGAGCTAAGTTGCAAGATCTAGCTGCTAGAGGACTTCTTGTAGTGGTGGAGCAGGGTTTTGAAGGACTTCTACGTCATATTTGTTTTGTATCCCTACCCTTCTCATTCTCTTAATCTTTCAGCATTATGTTTTGTATAAACATGATTTTGTTGGGTTTTAAGGCTGCTATGAGTGGCTAGATCCTCCTCTAGGGTTGGTTGTTGACATTGGTGTATGGTTTATATGTTGTCTTGAATGATTTTGTCAATATACTCTTGTGTTTAGGTTTTATGGATGTGATTTTATGATTTCCCAAGTTTTTATTCAATTGTTGCATGCTAAGTAATGAGATTGAGACCTAGAGCTCAAAGGGTTTCCATAGTGACAGCTAGAAGTATACCCTTGGGACTTGATTTCCTAATGTCTTGTAATTGATAAAATCAATTTAACTGGTAAAATCTAGGAAATTAGGAGAATCTGCTTATTTTGAATTGTTGGGTTTTATAAGGGAGGCATCGTTTAACCTTATCACGATGATCGTATGGAGCCCAGAGAAATTGATTGATGATCTGAGCATAACAGGAACAATTCTTGCATGGACGAAGGTGGCAAAGAATTTCCACAAAAGAGGATTGATTGCCTTAGAATGATTATCTCTAACATTGTTTGACTGGAATGGGACCGAAAGGAGAATGAATTTGATGAGGTATTGGTGAAACTCAAAGGTAAACAGAAGCCTCATACTTGAGGTTCATGGGTAAGCACAAGAGTATTTTCATAATTGTGTGGAATATAAGCCATAAATGCACTAATGGAGACAGCCGACCCTAGTGTCATTCCTTAAAGTTTTTCTTACAACTTAATCCAATCATTTGCTAATCTTTTAGATTAGATTTTTAGTTTAACTTAATTTCAATTTTAGTTAACAATCAATCAGAATCGTTTATTTATGTTAAATAGTAAAACTCCTACCTAAGTGGCCCAAGGTACTTAATCCTCCGCCAAACCATCTCAGCCCCCTATGGGTTCGACATCTAAGGTTTTAAAATTGAAAGCCTTTGTATTACTTGTGACCGTACCTTACAGGTTTGGTTGGTTTCTCAGGAAATTTGTATAACATGAAAACAATTGAACAAGTTTTTGGCGTCATTATCAGGGAAGCAACATTTTAAGTGGAGTAGATTGATATTCAAGCAAAAGGGTCATTTGCTACTTTGAGAAAAAACCTTTTTGTACAAGAATTTTATTTTATTTCCTTTATTTTTGTTCTTGGTGTTATTTTTCGTTTTGTTTTGCAAGGTTTTTAGACCAGGCCAGGGGTATTGACCCCGGGAGGGGAGAGGGTCAAAGGGTCAGAGGTTCAACTGGGTCGAATCGGGGTTCAACCGAAGGGATAGACCCTGTCTACATATAAAATAAAAAATATCTTTTTTCTTATTTATAAAACTTAATTTTCATTGAATAATAAAATTAAAGAGATACATCCAATACACATTAAAGAGATAAATCCAATACATAATCAAAATCATACTTCATATAATAATAAAATTAGACAGTTAACAAGTTACATTAGATTAGACATCGCCATCTCCATCTTGAAGCACTAAAGGCGAATTACTTGAACATCCACTGCAAATATCACTAGCTTCGAATATATCAACTCCTAAATCGTTGTCATAAATTTTTTTAAAAAATAACTCATTTAACTTAAAATAAATAAATACATATAACAAAATAAAATAACACACAAATTTTAAAAAATTACCTTGGGCGCCAACAATATTGAAAGTCTTAGTAAGCATAGGAACTGAATTATTCTGATTAATAATATTAAAAAAAATCAATAAAATAAAAAGTTAAAAAAACTGTGTAGTTTTTCAGAAACGACGCCGCATGATCAAAGGAGGGAAAAAAAAAAGCAAGAACCGGTTAACCCGGCACGGTCGTAGGGTTCTTTAGTTCGACCGGTGGGCGCGGTTTGTCGGTTTTGCTCTCTTCGGTTTTTCCTATTAAATGGGACGATTCGATTCTGTCCCGGTTTTCGGTTGGACGTCGGGCGGTCGGTTTACTGGCCTTGTTGTTTTGTATTCAATTTGTTTATCCTATTTCTCTAGTGTTGTTTTCTGATTTTAGGTACAAAATTTTATGCATAGAAGGTCTACATCTAGATTATTACCGTTTGATCCATAAATTGAAACAACTTTGTTCAAAAATAAAAAGATCACATCAGAATGGAGGAACAAAATAGTGATCGATATAGTGAAGGCCATTGAGACCAGAATGAGTTGCTTGAAAGGCGAGAACCAACGCTAGGTGATTGCTGGAGACCTATGATGATAAAAGATTACTTAGGAATTAGGCATCAGCCCATATATGCTAATAATTTTGAGTTGAAACCTGCATTGATATCTATGGTCCAATAACAACAAATCAGTGGAAGTCCTTCTGAGGATCCAAATGGTCATCTTTCAAAATTTCTAGAGTTGTGTGGCACGATCAAGATGAATGAGGTAGACCATGGTGTGATAAATTTTATGCTGTTTCCATTTTCGTTAAGGGACAAGGCAAGGAGCTGGTACATAATTTGATGTCGGGTTCCATCAATAGATGGGGAGAGTTAATGGAGGTCTTTTCAACAAAATTCTTTCCACCCTAACTCACATCACAACTCCGAGCTGAAATCACACAGTTTAGACAAAGTGACCAGGAAACACTATATGATGCTTGGATCAGATTTCAAGAATTATTGAGGAAGTGTCCACAACATGGGTATGCGCTAAGTGCCCAAGTACAGACTTTTTACAATGGTCTGAACTATTCCATGAGAGCATTGGTTGATGCGGCATGTGGAGGTTCGATTACAACAAAAATCGTGAGGGAAGCTAATCAACTATTTGAGGAGTTGGCAAAGAACAACTACCAATCTCCTTCAGAAAGAAATACTAGAAGACGACAAGAAGGATTAATTGAAGCTGATAGGATGTCTTCTTTGGAAGAAAAATTTGAGGCTTTGATGGCTAGATTGAACCAACAAGCTCCAAGGGAGACAACTATTGGGGAAATCATAAATATGCAAGCACAAGGTGCTCTTATGGCTAATCCTCCGCTTCAAATTGAGGATGCAAACTATGTGAATAATAGAAGTTACACATTCCGACGCAACAACAACTTACCATCTCATTGTCATCCAGGTTTGAGGGATAATGAGAAATTATCTTATAATAATCAAGCCACAGTTCCCCATGAGCCCAACCAATTAAGCAATACCATGGCACCACCAGGCTTTTCAGAACCAAGGAGCTTTGAGCTCCAATTACCAAGGAAATACTAGTTAGTTGGGATTCAATGAGCTATTGTTTGTGATTAATGATATGAAGAAGCCCACCGACACTAGAATCACTCAACTTGAAAATGGTCAAGTTGTGATGGGAAATGTAATAAAGAACATGGAAAGTATTTAATCGACCATGGGAACATGTATGAAAAATCTAGAGCAAAATCAAGCAAACATTGGCACATGCATGAAGAATATAGAGATAAATCAGGTCGTGTTGGGAGCATCTCTGAAAAATTAAGAAACTCGGATGGGACAATTGGCTCAATCTTTGAGAGAAAATCCTTCAAAATCCTTTCCGAGTGACACAGAGAAAAACTTGACGCAATGCATGGCTGTAACACTAAGAAGTGGGAAAGAGTCGGATGAGCCCAATAAGAGTGAAAAAGATGAAAGTAAGTGGAGCGCAAAAATCTGGGAATTGAAGAAAAGATAGAAGCTGAGATTGACAAAACGGGAGTTGAGTTGAACAATAAGGGAAATGAGAAAAAATTTGATGAAGTTATCCCAAGAAGAATGACTTTTCCCGATAGCCCTCCCATTCATACTCCACCCTTACCCTTTCCCCAAAGATTTTGAAAAACCAAGCTTGATGAGTAGTTTTCTCAGTTTCTAAACATGTTTAAGAAACTCGAAATCAACATTCCGTTTGGTGATGCGCTAGCCCAAATGCCTAACTATGTAAAATTCATGAAGGAGATAATGAGCAATAAGAAAAAATTAGAGGCATATGGGATAGTAAATTTTTCTAAAAATTACAGCGCAATCATTCAACGAAAGCTCCCAGAAAAACTCAAAGATCCGGGTAATTTCACTATCCCTTGTATCATTGGGGAGCACACATTCAGTAAGGCACTATGTGATCTTGGGGAAAGCATAAATCTGATGCCATTCTCAGTGGCTAAAAAGTTGAATTTGGAGGAGATTACACCTACTGACTTTATAACCAAGAGAAATGGTGGAACGAGGATCTTTGACTTTTGCGAGAAGGGCCTGTCAGATGTTTTGGTTAAAGTCGATAAATTCATTTTTCCTACGGACTTTGTGGTGTTAGACATGGAGAAAAATAGGGAGGCACCGATCATTTTGGGAAGACCATTTCTTGCCACTGGCCAAGCACTAATTGATGTGAAAAGCGGGTAATTAACAATAAGAATGGGTGAAGACCAACTGAAGTTCAATTTGTATAAAAGAACGGAATTCCCGAGTGATATAAATGCAAGCTGCATGAGAATCGACACCTTGATTCCTTCACAAGATGATTTTCTATATGACTTTGGGAAAAGAAGTCCACTTGAGGCATGCTTGACAAAGTTGCTCACCACAGTTGAAGTAGGTATCAATCACTTCGGAAGGGTATAATTGAAGATGTTTTGGTTAAAGTCGATAAATTCATTTTTCCTGTGGACTTTGTGGTGTTAGACATGGAGGAAGATAGGGAGGCACCAATCATTTTGGGAAGACCATTTCTTGCCACTAGCCAAGCTTAAATCGATGTGAAAAGCTGGGAATTAACACTAAGAGTGGGTGAAGACCAAGTGAAGTTCAATTTGTATAAAATCTTGGAATTCCTGAGTGATATAAATGCAAGCTGCATGAGAATCGACACCTTGATTTCTTCACAAGATGATTTGCTATATGACTTTGGGAAAATAAGTCAACTTGAGGCATGCTTTACAAAGTCGCTCACCACAGCTGAAGTAGGTATCGGTCACTCCAGAATTGATTGAAACAATACTTGCTCTCAAAGTAACTGAAGAAGAATCTGACTTGGAAGAAGTGAAAAAGACCCCAGATGGATTAGTGCTAAAAGAATTACTGAAGGGTCTCAAGTATGCATTTTTGGGACAATGAAACAAAGCCGGTGATTAATTTCCTCTCAACTAGACAATGATATGGAAGTCAAACTATTGGGTGTACTCGAAAAGAATTCAGATGCTTTTGCTTGGTCCATTGATGACATCAAGGGAATTAGCCTCTCCATATGCATGCACAAAATTTTAATGGAAGAAGATCATGTTCCATCCATTGGAGCATCAAAGGCGGTTAAACCCTGTAATGAAAGAAGTCGTGAAAAAGGAAGTGCTCAAGCTGAATTTATTTATGCAATCTCAAACAGCCCTTGGGTGAGCCTTGTACAAGTTGTGCTGAAAAAAGGAGGGATGATTATGGTTCGGAATGAGAAAGATGAGGTTCTATCCACTCGTATAGTTACGGGGTAGAGAGTATGCATTGATTATCAGAAGCTCAACAAGGCAACAAGGAAGGATTACTATCCGCTCCCTTTCCTGGATCAGATGCTAGACCGACTTGCTAGACATTCTCCCTATTGCTTCATAGATGGCTATTCAGGGTACAACTAGATTATGGTAAATCTCGAGGACCAAGAGAAGACAACTTTCACATGTCCATATGGGACATTAGCTTTTGAAAGGATGTCATTTGGATTATGCAATGCTCTAACCACCTTTTAGAGATGAATGGCTGCCATCTTTTTAGATTTGATAGAAAACATCATGGAAGTCTTCATAGTTGATTTTTTAATGTATGGGTGTTCATTTGATATCTACTTGAGTATTCTTGAAGTAGTTATACAAAGATGCAAAGAAAATAATTTAGTTTTGAATTGGGAGAAATGTCATTTCATGGTGTAAGAGGGTAAGGTTTATCAAAGACTTTTCAAACATTGCAAAACCGCTATATAAATTGTTGGAAAAAAGATGCACTATTTAGCTTTGATGAAGCTTGCATGACAACATTTGAGGAGACAAAGAGTAAACTGATTGAAGCACCTATTGTTGTTGCACCAAATTGGAGTGAACCTTTTGAGATAATGTGCAATGCTAGTGATTTTGTAGTTATGGCTGTTTTGGGACAAAGGCGAGAGAACATCTTCAGGCCCATATATTATGCAAGTAAGACACTAAACGAAGCTCAAGAAAATTATATGGCTATAGAGAAAGAGATACTAGCAGGGGTATTTTCTTGTGACATGTTCAAACCGTACATACTGGGCTCCAAAGTAACTCTCTATACGGACCATACAATAATCAGATACCTCATGATGAAAAAGGAGGCCAAACCAAGATTAATTCGTTAGGTTTTATCGCTTCAAGAATTTGACATGGAAATCAATAACAAGAGAGACAGTGAAAATGTGGTAGCAAACCACTTATCTCATTTGGAATCCAACAAGGGAATTGAAGACCGCACAAAGATTGAGGAATCTTTCCCAGATGAATAATTGCTAGTGATGGAAGCCCATTTTCCATGGTATGCAGATTTTGTAAACTACTTGGCGTGCAATGTGTTACCTCCAAGGCTTAGTTCTCAATAGAAGAAGAAATTCCTGCATGATGTCAAGCTATATTAATGGGACGACCCACTGCTTTTTAAAGAATGCCCAGATCAAGTGATGAGAAGATGCATACTCCAAGAGGGACAACTAGAAATCCTAACCAAGTGTCATTCTTCCCATATGGAAGCCAGAAGACAACTTAGAAAGTGCTTCAATCTGGATTTTTCTGGCCCAGCTTATTCGAGGAATCTCATAAACACGTTCAAAACTGTGATAGATGTCAGAGAGTGGGTATTATCTCCAGAAGAAATGAAATGCCTTTAAACAACATTCAAGAAGTGGAAATTTTTTATGTATGGGGTATTGATTTCATGGGATCGTTCCCCCCTTCATTTGGGAAATTGTATATCCTTCTTGATGTAGACTATGTGTTAGAGTGGGTAGAGGCAATAGCCACAAAGAAAAATGATGCTAAAATAGTGGTGCAATTCATTCATAGAAATATCCTCATCCGATTTGGCGCATGCTCGATGTATTCTCAGTGATGAAGGGAGCCATTTTTGCAATATAATATTTGCTTCGTTGCTAAGGAAGTATAATGTGCGGCATGCAAAGAGTCTCCCATATCACCCACAATCCAATGGGCAAGCAGAAATTTCAAATAGAGAAATTAAGGCAATATTGGAAAAAATGGTGAGTTCATCTAGGAAGGATTGGTCGAAGAAGTTGGATGATGCTCTATGGGCATATAGAACTGCCTTCAAAACTCCAATTGGTATGTCCCTCTTTTTCCTGATCTTTGGAAAACCATGCCATTGACATTGGAGTTAGAATACCATGCAAAGTGGGCGATAAGGAACCTCAATTTCAATCTCAAAGAAACTAGTGAGAAAAGACTCCTTCAATTAAATGAACTTGAGGAACTATGTAATGACTCATATGAGAATGCAAAGATCTACAAGGAGAAAAAAATAAAAAGATGGCATGACAAGTATTTGTTAAGAAGAGAGTTCAAGAAGGGTGATAATGTCCTGATTTTCAACTCCAGATTAAAGCTATTCCTGGGCAAGTTGAGATTAAGATGGTGCGGGCCTGTGAATCATGTCACAGTAGGGTATGCCGGAATCAACATAATTTATAAACCTAAATTCCTCCTACTTCCGTAGCATGGCTACTGCATTATAATGGCTTTAGGGTTGAACACAGGGATGGGTTTTCTTCGCATAAATGTCTTGTAGTGAGGTTCAAATTGGTGAATTTATTTTGGATTTTTGGGCTTTGGTAAAAACAGTGGAGGTTGATGGTTTGCAAACTGAAAATAAGGTGAAATAAAATATAAAAGGAACTCCTTGAAGCATTGAGCCACTGGGTTTAAGGTCCTAGGTTAGCTGAGAGGTCCTCGGGTGCCTTTCCTAGCGTTGGGGAAGATGACCTATAGTCATTTCCCGATCGGATCTTCGATTGTATAAAAACTAAGCCTAAGCTTAATTTTCCTTTTGAAACATAGCATTTATTGAGCATTAATGCTCCTGGACAGTGAAAGCATGTCTCCCTGATCTACCTTATAGTAATAAATAGAAGGCAACTAATGAATCTCAGTGGATCTAGCAATAAGCATCCACTGAACCCTAAAAACTTGCAAAATACTGGTCAATTAAGTCACATCAAAGGGGTTCTAACCTAGAGTGATAAATAGGAACATAAATGCAAATAAAAACTTGCGTTAAAAACAGAGAACCAACAGTTACCTCAAAACCCTAGTTCAGCAGCCCTCCTTTTCAAGGAGAAAAGCAGTCTAGCCAACCATCCTCTAAGTTGTCATCCTCAGAGGGGTGTTCGGCAGTCGAGAAAATGAGAGAAAGGAAACGAAAATGAGAGAAAAGGAAAAGGAGCGGGAAAACTCCCGTCCAGTATTTTATTACTGCCAAAAAGTCTCCCCCCCCTTGTACAAGATTTGTTTGGAGCTTATATAGTGCTCAATTACAAGAAAAAGTACAAAAATCCTCAATACCCATAATTCATGAAGGGAAAAATTGGAAAAATCACAAAAAATGAAGTCAAACGGGGGGTTAAATGGACAATAGGGGGTTTGGTAGGCTGGAATTTTTGCAGCCTGCCAAATTTCCTACAGTGCTCCATTTTTTCCACTTTTTGCTCTTCTTTTCTTCTGAGATCTGATCAGCAACGATGAGTTCAACTTGGGTTCTTCGTGTTTGAATTGACTCGATAATTTTAACACAATTATCTTGCAAAAACTACAAAAAAATAGCCATAATCACGATCAGTAGTATAAATAGGGACCTTTTTGTGCAATTAAGGTTAATTACGATGATTAGTACACAAAAAGTGCTCAAAATATCCCAATAAACGGGGTTCAAATAGCACTTTTTGAGCACTAATCCCACTCCCAACCGACACATTGCTAGTCCTTAACAATGAAAGAGAAAGAAGGAAGCGAAGCAACTTGATAGCAAGAGTATATTCTGAAATGGAATTAAAAAAAAAAAAGTGTATTGAGTAATGCCTAACCAGCAAGTAAGAATCACCAAACCCTTACCCAATTAACCATCTTGAGAGAATGAGTGCCATACATAATTAAGTGTCAAAAGAGCTTCCAACTTGGTGAATCAACCAAGAACTTCCACCAAAACCTAAGAGTTTATATGATAAGTTCTTAGTAATAAACTGCCAAACTACACTCTTCCCCCAACCAAGGTACTGCCCCAACATAGTACACTAACTGACCTAAATAGATCAGAACCTGCTCTTATTCCATAATTCTTTTTGTGTTGTAGGGTGCAATGCTGAGGAATCGACTTCACCAAAGTCCATGTAACGGGGATCAACGTGACTCCCAACCAATTGGGCTTAGGGCATCAAGTCATAAGGATTTTTCAACCACAAACTCTTCAGGTTTCACCCTAGACTTCGAATGACTTCGAGACTCCAACACCAACAACTCGCTTAACCTTACCCATTCACCCATGTAGCGAGCACTAAGTCGGTGGCTCCTAATCAGTTGGCTTAGGGCACCAGGCTTTAAAGACTTTCGCCGTATACCCCTCGGACCGTGCTTGGGTTTTAAGGCAAAGCGTTGCAATTTTCTTCATTTTCTTTTTCTTTTCTTTTTATTTTGGAAGACTCATTGGCCCTCTTTTCATAGGGGTCCTTAACCTATTAAAGGTAGTCAATGAAGCTAGGATAGGTTTTGCAAGGTCTAAGAGGTTAGTCAGTTTTTCAGCTTGTTGTAGAAACCTGATGTGCACAGTGTGTGGTTAGCTAAAGGCGGAAGAAAAAGGTCGAAAGCAACAAGAATTCTACTGATCATCTCACTCAATTGGGCATGGAACCAATCTAACAACAATAGCATTGGACAAAGTTTCAATTTTTCACATTGTGGGCTAGGCAAAACAAAAAAAAAAAAAAAAAAAAATGAGGCAATTTTGAAAACTGAAAGTGTAAGCTGTATAGTATGTATATAAAAATAAATGGCTATATTTTCAACTTTTCAAAAAAACTAACAGCTTCACAAACAAGACAAATAGCAAGCCATTGAACAACACAAAATGGGTTTGCTCAAAATAGTAAAAAAGGCATAAATGTAAAAGCCACTTCCTTCGCTAATTCTCCCCCCAACCAAATGTCACATTGTCCGCAATGGGGCTCGGATTGGAAAGTTAGAGAAAGGAAGTGATACCCTCACTGATGAAGAGATGTACCCGTTGTTGGATAGGAGACTACACAAGCTTTCCACCGAGACCTTATTCACTCCGATCGGGCTTCAAATGAATAAGTTGGAAGAAGAAAAGAGAGAAAAAAAAGTGACCAGTTGGAGCATTTTGAAAATTTTGCCTTTATAAAAATTTCAAAAGTGTTCTTTTTGGCTAGATTTAGATTCTACACTCTAATATTTCCAACGGTACTAAGAACACCTAAAATGGAGTTCGGATGAGAAAGTTATGGGCGAAACAAAATGGGAGTGCAGTAGGCTGCGAAAAGTTCGTAGCCTGCGAAAATTTCGCGCAAGTTGCGAAATTTTGCAGCACGACCAAGTACCTACGGAGCTTTTCCTTTAAACCCCGACATCTCCCCACCTTCAAGAATTTTGACATAAACTACAAAAATAAACACCAGAAAAATTTAAAAAATGTAGAAAAATGAAAAATAAGCTAGAAACAAAGATTAAATTAAAATTAGAGGAAATCTAAATAAATCTAAATAAAATAAAATAAAATAAAATAAAAAAAATCAAAACAAAAATTAGGGAAATGAGTCCCCGAACTTGATTTCTTAAGCCTTTGGAGGTGATGGGCTAGTGGAACTAGTTAGTGCGAGGTCAGTGCTCAATCACGAACCCGACGCAGACCATCCGTTGTGCCATGCAGTATGAGCAACTGCCAAAGTCTTTGATGTAGTGGCAAAAGTTTGAACAGTGGCCACTAACTTCCTGAAGTTTTGCACAAGTAGTGCAGATGGACTGGCCTTAGCTTTAGTAGTAGGTGCTTTAGGTATAGATTGTGCTGCAAGTGTAGGCAGGATGTATACTTGGTCAGTAGAGGGCAGGTGTAAATTATGCTTTTGGAGATCTTCCATTACATCCTTTCCACTACCCTCCTCAGTCAGCATTGGGGAGGTTTCTTCTTTCTTTTCCCATGGACAGACAACAACACTAGTGTCTAAGGATTCAAACTTTTCTATCAGCCCTTCTTGTAGCTGCTGTAGACACTACTCCTCCACCATGGTGTCACTCAGGCACTCTTCCTTTAGGCTCTCTCCCTCTTGATGAAAGTGCTGATTGGTGAGCCTTGAAATGAAGTTATGTAGGATGTCAATTTTTTGATCAAGGTCACTTTGAAGCACATCTAATTTTTGGTTTAGAGAGCTTTCCACAGTATCAATTCTTTGTCTTAATTTGGAATTAATTGTCTTATGCTCTTCCACAAAGTCACCCACTAGCTTGGTGAGGTTCAGGATGGCTTGTTCAACTGGAAAGGTTGACTGTGGTGGTTGAGGTTGAGATGAAGAAGCATACTGTGGATGTGGAGGAGGTGCATATTGTATAGGTTCTGGTCCCTATGAGAGGTTTAGGTGGTTCCTCCATCTAGGGTTGTAAACATTTCCATATGGTGCAGTTGGTGGAGGCACCATGCATAAGGGCACACTCATATGTGGAGGGTTTCTATAGTCCCTCATGGACCTATATGCATTTGGATTGCTCTCCACGGGTTGCTGACTATGCTATTCTTTAAGAGGAGGTTCCATTTGGTTCACATTTAAGATCACTACAGCTTCTGGGTTCTGTAGGAGACTAACCTTGACTAACCCGCCTTTGGAATTCCTTACCCAATGGAACATGTTCTCCTGCTGGAAAATAGGGCAACACCAAACAAAAAAAGAAAAACAATTCTACCCAAAAGGGGTAGTGTTAGCTACAAAACAAGCGTGAGAAGCAAAATTAACAAATTATTAGAAAATACTACCCACTGAGAAAAAAGAGAGAAATAAGGAAAATTCGCAATACTTGTGATGAGGATCACAAGTGTTCATCAAATCATCATTTGCACTTAGGCACCATCCAGCTTAGCGACGCCATTTGATTAAGTGGTTGTGGTAGGGTATCTTGAATCTAAGAGTATAAACTGTTCCTCTAATAGTCTTTGTAGCATGGCTCTTTGTAGTATAGTGGTTCTAGGGTCGAACACAGGGATGGGTTTTCTTTGCACAAATGACTTGTAGTGAGGTTCAAATTGGTGATTTTTGGGCTTTGGTAAAAACAGTGGAGGTTGATGGTTTGCAAACTGAAAATAAGGTGAAATAAAATATAGAAGGAACTCCTTGAAGCATTTAGCCACTGGGTTTGAGGTCCTAGGGTAACTGAGAGGTCCTCGGGTGCCTTTCCTCGCGTTAGGGAGGATGACCTTTAGTCATTTCCCGCACTAGATCTTCATTTGGCCATAAAAACTGAACCTTAATAATTTTTCTTTTGAAACATAGCATTTATTGAGCATTAATGCTCCTGGACAGTGAAAACATGTCTCCCTGATCTACCTTATAGTAACAAATAGAAGGCAACTACTGAATCTTAGTGGATCTAGCAATAAGCATCCATTGAACCCTAAAAGCTTGCCAAATACTGGTCAATCATGGCACATCAAAGGGGTTTTAACCTAGAGTGAGAAATAGGAACATAAATACCAATAAAAACTTGCGTTAAAAAAACAAAGAACCAACAGTTACCTCAAAACCCTAGTCCAGTAGCCCTCCTCTTCAAGGAGAAAAGCAGTCTAGCCAACCATCCTTTGAGTTGTCATCCAAATGAGAGAAAGAAAGCGAGGAAATGAGGAAAAGGAAAGGGCTGAAAACTCATTACTTGATATTTTATTCTTTGCTTGAAAATTCTTTCCCCCTGTCTGAATTTGTTTGGAGTTTATATAGTGCTCAATTAGAAGCAAAAATATAAAAATATCCTCAATACCCATAATACATGAAGGGAAAAATTGGAAAAAGGGGGTTTGGCAGGCTAGAATTTTCGTAACTTTGTAGGAATTTTACGGTGCAAAATTACTAGCGACACATGAAATTTCTTCTTGCAGTGCTCCATTTTTTCCACTTTTTTCTCTTCTTTCCTTCTGGGATCTGATCTGCAACAATGAGTTCAACTCGGGTTCTTTGTGTTTGAATTGACTCAATAATTTTGGCTTGATTATCTTGCAAAAACTACAAAAATAGCCACAAAATGTGATCAGTAGTATAGCCGGGACCTTAATGTGCCAATTGGGTTAATTGCGCTGATTAGTACAAAGTGCTCAAAATCTGTAATAAATAGGGTTCAAAATAGCACTTTTTAAGCACTAATCAGCCTGTCACAGTCACCTTGGTAACTCCGTATGGTGCGATAGGAGTATAAGCAGAAAATGGACAAGAGTTCAAAGTCAATGGCCAAAGGCTGAAGCATTATTTTGGTAAGCAAGTTGCCAAAGAGACAGTGAACTACATTGTCGTATAATCCTCGTTTCATTGAACATTCAATTTTGAGACGTAGCTTCGTCGAGCTATCGACACTAAACATAGCACTTCTTAGGAGGCAACCCAAGTTTTGTAAGATCCCCATTTTTCCTTTTGTTTTCTTACTCCTTTTCATTTCTTTCTAGTTTAATTTTGTTATTTTTGGGGATTCTTGCTTCTTTTTTTTTATTTGATATATGTGTAAAGTGCTTCAAGTTCCACTAAGTATAAAAGGACCAAATCCGAGGTTGATCGGTGTGGACCAAAGTGAGAGCATATGGAAGGAAAAGCTTAGGTTTTGGAACACTTTTAGAGTTTTCCATAGTGCTCAGGTTCACCTCGGTGAAGGCATCCTTCATTGTAGTGAAGTAGTTCGCCAAGGCAAAGCTTGTCTTTGCCGAGGAAAACAAAGAACCCAACTTTGGCAGCCCACGGGTTCGCCTTGGCAAAGGTATCCTTTGCCACAATGAACTAGTTCGCTAAGGCAAAGGCATCCTTTGTCGAGGCGAACATAAATCCCACATTTTTGTGTCCCTCGAGTTTGCCACAACAAAGGTCTCTTCACCACAGAGAAGACCCCATGACATTTCAAATTATGCTGCTTCGCCGTGGCAAAGGCCTCTTCACCGCAGCGAAGGCGTTCGACTTAAGGGTACTATAAATGAACACGAAAGCCATCTTTTTTCACTTCACTTCATTTTTCTGGCTTTCCCTCTCCAAAAATTGGCACTTCCAAACATAGTTCCCCCATCTGCCTTCCTCTATGGTCCTAAAGAAGTTAGTTCTGGAGAAAAGGAAAAGGACAGGCTCAATTTCGCTAGTGCCTCCGCCACCTCCCAAAAATCTTGAAAAATTCATCATACTTGAGGCGGAAAAGTTGTACCATGAGTCCCTTTATAACAGGACCTTCATAGCAGAGAGCAGTTTCCTGAACTCCAATGTCTATTTCAACTTCATGATTCAGGACAAGGGTTGGACGAAGTTTTGTGAGCATCCCCAACCGAAGATAGCTTCGGTGGTCAGGGAGTTTCACTCCAACCTAAGATACTGAATGGGCACCACCGTTTATGTACGAGGGAAGTGGGTGGATTTTGGTGCGGCTACGATAAATTGAGTGTTCAAATTAGTAGATGATGACAGCAAAGCCTACAGAGTCCTTTTTCAAAACATGGACTATCAAATGATGATGTGACTCCTTACGAATGGTAGAGGTGTGTGTGGAAACGACACCCCTCCACATTAGAGGTGACTACCTTTCTCATGTCCACTCTGAAGCCAGTCCCGAAGGCTTGGTACAATTTTATTTGTGTTACCCAAAAACCAAGCCTTCACCTCTCCACTGTCACATAAGACAGAACAATCTTGCTATATGCGATCGCTCAGTGCATCAAGTTCAATGTTGGGCATGTCATAGAGAGGGGGATTATAGAATATACCCATGGGTGTTGTACCGGAGCTCTTATCCATCCATCATTGATCACATAGCTTTGTCGGCTTGCTGAAGTATCGATGCTCAAATCAGAAGAGAAGTCAACCCACAAACTCCTAGTACAGCTCTCGAAAACTAAGCATGGAGCTACTGATGACATGGAAGACGGAGACACAACAAATGAGCAAGTAGAAAAAGATCTCGGAGATGACACCGAGGCTAATGAGGCACCATGAGGCCATCACCAGATGCAAATGCAGTTCGAGAGACTTGTAGTTCACCAGGATGAGCTAGCCCCGACGATAGCAAATGCAGGTAGATCGTGCGAAGCGCAATACTGCCTACCTTGCCAGCTTGATACAGTTCTACCACAAACCAGCATCTTCATCAATTGTACAGCAGCAGCCCCCGTCTTCGTTCTAGTTTCCAGCATGGCCTCCAGCCACGCCCAAGCACCCAATGGACCCCGTCGATTTTCTAATTTATGACGAGGAGCACCTTGCAATTTTAGGGGAGTTTATGTTTCCCTCTACATCTTGTTTTGCATTAGGGATAATGCTGGTTTTTAAGTTTGGGGGTGTTTGTTTTGTAGTACTTTTTAGTATTTTCAGTTTCTATGCTTTTATTAGTGTGACCGAATGCACCTAGAATAATTCACTTATTTTGGTTATTTTGCTTTACTTTTATAATGTTTCTGGATATTTTGGATGATTTGGATTTTTTATGCTATATTGGTACGCTTGATCCGTTTTATGCATATTTTTTTTTATCAATATTTAGTCATAGTTAAGTCTTATATGCATTTTTTTTTTTGAGAAATTCATCCTAATGCCATAGGGCATAGAAATTTGAAACAATTTTTTTTTTTTTTGTAAATTTCCATATAGTTAATTTTTTGTTGTTTGTGGGTTTGTTGTAGAGATACTTGGAATGCCTATGATGATACCTAATTATGTTGTTCTTTACATATGAATAATGTGAGAGATAGTTGAGGTAAAAGTCAAATAGGATGACCGTATAGCTAGATGTACACTTAGCTATAGGTCTACACTAAATCAAACACAAGTCTCATGTACCCCTATTGGCCAATTATGCTTTGTTTAGAGAAAATTTAGAGGGAAATCATGATGTCTAGATCTCATGAGACTTTAGAACTTGCTCAAGTATCATTTGAGGCGAAATCCTAGGCAACACATCTTTTAGGAAATGATATAGGCCATCCTTGGAATTGGTTGAGCCTTTCTAGCCTACCCAATTATGCATTAATCCATAGTCACCCGGTTTGAGCCGTAGTTGTGACGACCCAATCCCGGGGTGTCTTATTAACAACCCGTCAACCTACAGAAAACCTGTATGTCTCATATCACGAGACCCATACGTGAGTAAAAATGGCCACATTGGCCCACATATCATACTCACCAAAATCCAACCAACTATGTTACAATAGTTCAAGAGTTATTACATTACTCTTAATCAAAACATATATCAAAATTTAGAGTTCTAATACATGTTTTACAAAATATATGTCAAGCCACAATCCGACTTTCTTCTAAAAATCGGCCTCTAGTGAGCATCGTCTTCCTGAACACTCCCTGTACCTGAAATATTGATTCCTCGACAGGGTGAGCAATGCCCAGTAGTGATAATCTCCTACATGGGTTACTCCACACCTAAGTGCACATGTAATGGCAACCAAACACACTCAAGCAAATACATGATCTGCTTGAATGTCTACATACGATCCGTATCTTGAGTCCTCACCGACTCCTTCACACATGCTTAAGCCAAATCTTGAGAAAAAACATCGTTTTTCAAAACAAAGGTTTTTGTTCTTGAAAACACACTGAGTTTCGGTAAATATGTTGGACGCTACCCTCGAGGCGAATTCTTTGGATAATTTTTCCGAACAGTCATTTGTCCCGCCTCGAGATGGCTGTTGGACCGCTCTCAGAGCAATTATCGCGGAAAATCTTCCTTGAAATTCCTTTCTAGCAGATTTTCATTTTCTTTCAATTTATTTCATGTCATGCACTCACACCTACCATCTAGGGTGCCCCGGTGCATATGGAATGCATTATGCCATTTCCACACAATTCATGCTAATATATTTTAGATGTATATATTAACAAAATAAAATTCACATAATTCATGTTATTCAATTCACAATCAATAACACCAAAATTAGCTCACATAGGCTAATAACAATCCAAGCAATTCATTTTGAATCACTTGACAACCGCAAAATTACCTGACCAATGCGTGAACGTTAGAACCTGGGGTCGGCCTTTGTTCACGGCCACACAATAGGGATTTTCTCCACTCGGTTCAAAGATTTTGGGACCGAAAACACGGCCATCCAGGCCCCAATAAATCCCCATCCATTAAAATGGCTCTTAGCCAAAGAATAAACAAGTAAGTCCTACCTCTTGGAGTTGTCGAACTCCAAAGCGGTGTCCGCAGCGTGGCCCTTGCCGTAGATCAGCGTTGCTTCTTGGCGGGATGAGGGCGAGCGGTCGAACAGGAAATCTAGAGAGAAGTCACTCTTTCTCTTTCTAAAAACTGAATCTCACCCTCTTTTTTTTCAATTTGGAGAAGAAGAAGACTATTTCTTCTTTTGTCTTATTCATTTAATCTTTTCACTTAATTCCCATTTTGTCCTTTAGTTTTGATTTTGACACATGGCTTAATCCAAGCCATTCATCTCCATCATCTCACTAAGCATGCAACATGTGTCACATGGGTACATGTAATAGGTGACTTTTATCACATCACATGTCTCTCACAAGCCGTCATACGACTTAACCTTTCAGTGCCTCGAAAAGCGTGAAATTACATTGTCTCGGTCGACGAAGTCGATGTGTTAGCTAGATTTGTGAACGATTCAATGGTGAAGTCTGTTTTATCATCCAAAATCTAGAAAAATTTCGGATTTAGACCGAAATTACCATTTTACCATTTTTCAGAAAATTAGAATTTTCCCGAGTTTTACAGTAGTAGTCATGTTCTATCTTGAAAACCAAGAATGAATACTCATATCCCTTTATTTTATCCTTCAATCAAGAACCCGTTTACATGTCATGTATAGAGCTCAAATCATGAGAAGGACATGTAGTTTGGTGGGAAGTTGGAATGAAGTGGTGTTGATCAGTACAAAATGTTAAGGAAAGGGGGGTTGAAAGGAGCAAAGAAGAAAAGAACTCAAGGGGGAGCAAATTTAACCTCTTAGCCTTCCTACCTTGAGCTACTAAGTCCGTAGGGGTGTTTTAGTACCTAATACCCCAAGGCCAATTGGTCTGTGAGTTATTGACCTAAAACTCACTACATGGGGTAGGTAGAAAGCTTAAAGGGGTTGAATATTGCACTGCTCTACACCTTGATGTTCAAAAAAAGAAAAAAGTCTTGGTAATTTTGAAGAAAGATAGAAACAAATTAGTTTGGGGGTGATGAAAAGCATAATGATGCTAACCAGGTTGAGTTAATGACTTAATTGGAGACATAGTCAAATTTTGAAGGATAAAGCATAATAATAGAAGGAGAAAGTGCTGGAGTGTTTTGGGTAAAATCTAAACCTAAATGACTCATTTAACCACCCTCTCACCCTAGCCACACATTACAAGCTTGAAAGACCTATTTGATCCCAATAGCATGTAATGCCTACATTAGTGGAGAATGGGATGTGAAACAAGCCTATGAAATCTCGGTCACTCTTCATCCATGGAACTCTTTATGAGCGAGAGATCTTCCACCTCATGCATTCTCCTAATTTCATCTAAACTGCATTTGGACTAATGAGGGTGAGATTGTACACACTGACGCTAGAACCTTAATCTAGGTGTAATTAGCTTGTGGTCAACCTGTTTGCTTTAAAGAACACTATCTCAAAACGTTATTCATTTGTTGGAATGCATAATTCCTAAGGCAAAACATTGCAAAGGACAAATCTCTACGGACTCATATATATATATATATATATATATATTTTTTTTAATGTGGAAGATGCGTTTTTGTCTTTGCTTGAGGACAAGCAAAATGTTAAGTTTGGGGCTGTTTGATAGGGGTGAATCTTATTAGCATTTAGAGCGTGTTTCTCGTATGTATATGTAACCTAAATGCTAGATTCACACCCTTATTCCTAAATATTACACTAATCCCTCATATGTGAGTTTTTTCAGGTATTGAATTAAATCAAGCAAAGAAAAGGGCAAAATGTTTAAAAGGCAGAACTTGCACCCAAAGGCATTACTTTGCTAAGGTGAAGGGACACCTTCGCAACAAAAAAGCAATTTGCTAAGGTGAAATGAAAGCTTCGTTGCTGCGAAACTGAGGACCCTATAACATTAGCCTTGGCTTCACCAAAGCGAAGGTTTCCAAGGTGAAGGAAACCTTCGGCTCAATGGTTTGCAGCTACGAAGAAGATCCCTTGCTGCAACGAAGAAGGGCATCATGCGTACACGAAGCTTTTGGTTCACCAAGGAAAAGCAAGCCTTTGCTGAGGTGAAGCCTCTCTTCGTTGAGGTGAAGGACAATTTGAGCAAAATGTTGACACATGTCTTCGCCAAGGCGAAGAATTTCGGGCTGGGAAAAAAATGGCCCCATTCTCAGCCTTATTTTTGGTCCATCTTCCATATAATATAAATACCATATTTGTAACACTTCAAAAGAAACTTGAAGAGGGCTTCGAAGCTTAAACATTTCCCATTTTCTAGGGTTTCTCTCTAAGCTTATACTTTTAGGGTTTATATATTTTCTTAGATTTTTAGCTTGTTTTTGGAGCTAAGTTGCAAGATCTAATTGCTAAAGGACTTCTTGTAGTGGTGGAGCAGGGTTTGAAGAACTTCTACCTCATATTTGTTTGGTATCCATAAACCCTTCTCTTTCTCTTAATCTTTCAGCATTATGTTTTGTATGAACAAGATTTTGTTGGGTTTTGAGGCTACTATGAATGGCTAGATCCTCCTATAGGGCTAGTTGTTGACATTGATGTATGGTTTATATGTTGTCATGAATGATTTCGTCAATATAATCTTGTGTTTAGGTTTTATGGATGTGATTTTATGAATTCACAAGTTTTTATTCAATTGTTGCATGCTAGGTAATGATATTGAGACCTAGAGCTCAAAGGGTTTCCAAAGTGACAACAGGAAGTATACCCTTGGGACTTGATTTTCATGCCCTAATGTCTTGTAATTGATAAAATCAATTTAACTTAATCAAATAAGTCTAGGAAAATAGGAATGCGTATTACTAGATGGATTTTTATTATGAGGGACATCATTTAACCTTATGTGATGATTATATGGACCGAGAGGTGATCGATCTGAGCATAACCCAGGAAATTTCATTACATGGACAGAGAGGTGACCAATAGAATTTCCTAAGGATTGATTTACCTTAGAACAAGTATCACATTGTTTAACCTAGATTGATCGAAAAGAGAATAGGAATTCAGTGTGAGAAATTGAGAAGAGACTCGAAAGAGTAAACCTCATATAGAGTTCCTTAGGTAAGCACAAGAGTATTTTCACTTAATTAGCACTTAATGAATATAAGCCATAAATGCACCAATGGAGACAGCTGGCCCTAGTGTCATTCCTTAAAGTTTTTCTTACAACTTAATCCAATCATTTGCTAATCTTTTAGAGTAGATTTTTAGTTTAACATAATTTCTATGTTAGTTAACAATCAATCACAATCGTTTAGTTCGCTTAATAGTAAAACTCTCGAGTAGCCAGGGTACTTAATCCCCACTTAAGCCATCTCTTCCCTATGGGTTCGACATCTAAGGTTTTTAAATTGAAAGCCATTGTATTACTTGTGACTCGTACACTTGCAAGTTTTGGTTGGTTTTTACCAAATTTTTATATAACAAGAAAACAACCGAACAGAGCCCCTTAACCCTTTTCTTTGAATAACATTCATTCAAAGAGCCCTTGTTTACTCTAAAATGTTGCCTTCAATGTTATATCTTGTGAATACATGTAGTGTGAACTGGGAGTTTGGTTGAAGTGGGTGTGCTTTGAATGGAATAAAAGGAGGTTTGGGGTAGAAAAAGGAAAAAAAAGTAGAAAAATTAGAAAAAGAAAGAATAAATCGAGGAGTATGTTTGACCTTATAGCCTTCCTACCTTGAGCAAGTAAGTTCTTAGAGGTTTTCTACACCTAGTACCCTAAGGCTAACTGATCTGGGAGTTACTAACCTAAAGCTTGCTACATACAGTACGTAGAAAGCTTAAATAAGTCAAACATTGCACTACTCCATACCTTATAGTCTATGAAAAAGGAATAAATCCTTGGTGTCCTTGAAGAAAATGGTGAAAATAGTGAAAATAAAGCAAGTTTGGGGGAATGACTATGTGATGAAAAGATGCAATAAGCTAAGTTTGTGGGGAAAGCTTAGGAGGTCAATTGTGAAGAATGTGATATGCAAAAGGATTATAGAATAAGTGGAGAAAAAGGAAAATGTGTATGTTATGGGTAAACTGAAGCCTAATGACCTACTCATCTACCCTTTACCTAAGCCATACACTACATGCTATTAAAGGACCTATTTCATCCTAAGGGTTGTGAATTGCCTACATTAGTAGAGAGTGATTTGCCAAACAAGCTTATGGAGTCTTTGCACACTCACTATGTGAGTGAGAGATCCCCATTCCACTCAAGCTCATCTAATTCCATCTAAATTGCAATTGTCTAGAGAGGGCAGGACTTTACACACACACTCGAGAACTTGGTTTAGGTATGCTTAACTCATGGTCAATCTATTATTTTTGAAAGATGTTATCTCAAAATTTTTATTATGTTGCATGAAGGTAATATCCATGAGACAATTTTATTATTCATTATCTCAATTTCATGCTCAACATGTTTGTTCGTTTTGAATAAGGAAAATTAGTTGTTTATTTGCTTGAGGACAAGAAAAATGCTAAGTTTAGGGGTGTCTAATAGGTGTGAATCATTTTAGCATTTTAAGTGTGATTTTCATGTGTTTTATGCAACTTAAATGCTAGATTCACACCATTATCTCTTAGGAAAACTCTTATCCCCCATTTGCTTATGTTTTGCAGGTTTAGAAGGAAAATCAAATGAAGTGATGGAAGAAATCAAGTTAAGAGGAAGTTTTTGCACTGCGGTGAAGAGGTTCGCCATAGCGAAGGAGAAGGCTTGCTGTAGCGAAGAGCAAGATGAGTTAAAGACTAGCCTCAAGTTCGCCACGGCGAAGGCTATTGCTCGCCACAATGAAGAGGTTCACCACCATGAAGGTCAAGGCTCATTGCTACGAAGAGAAAGATTACGGAAAGGCCACCCTCGGGTTCGCCACGGCGATGATCGGGGGGCCTAAGCAGCAAACTTCGATTTTTGAGCCCATCATTAGCCCATTTTCCAAGGCATATAAATACATTTTTTTTAGACATGTTTAGGGTTCCACTTTGGTGGGAGAACAACCATTCAATGGTTTCTCACATCCTAAGCTAGAATCAACCTAGGGTTTTTATTTCTCTCATTTTACTTTGGATTTGGAGTTGATATTGAAGATCCAGCTACTAGAGGACCTCTTACAACCTTAGAGCAAAGTTTTGAGAAGTTTTCCACTTCAATCTGTTTTGTATCTCTAAACTTTACTCTTTTCTCAGTTCCTTCTCCATTATTGTTGTAATAAACATGATTTTGATGGATTTGGGGGTTGTAATGAGTGGCTAAACATCCTCTAAAGCTAATTGTTGAAGTTGATGCTTGATTTGATACCTTTAGAAATGGTTTTGTGACTTGGTCTTGCCTTTGTTAGTCAGAAGCCTCCTTTGGATTATTATTGTAGCACCTGCATCTGACCGCCTTTGCAACAATCGGATTCGAGGACGTGGGACCAGATACCATATACATTTTCAAATAATGAGAAAGTAAGTCGTCGCATAATCATTTCGTTAAAGAGGGTGCCTGAATGCTTTTTCAATTAACACTTTCATTCAATATGGCATGTATGCAATTTCAACATTATCATTTACAAAACATTATCAGAGTTCATCTCCACAAATAAATCAAATATGTTCTTCCCATGAAAACTTATACATTTTTTGTTTTATTACAAAAAGGACCAAATAATGTCATGGGATGAATGTATGCAGCGAGATTTGAGCTACACTATACTTCACCATTCGACGATGACTTAAACTCATAGCTGGTTATCCTTAGTCACTGTGCCCGCGCCGATGATAAAATAACGGCTAAGCATTTTCATGCTTAGTGGTTCTATGCAATTATGTCTTCATTTCAATTAAACACAACATGTAGCTTTTAAACAATGTTTTGGCAATAATTTCAATAGTCCATGGTAATATATAATTATATATAAAAGTTTCATTTCACATACTTTCATTTGTGTCATTTGATAGTTCAGCAATAAATTTCATGCAGATTATTCAAACTCAAATTATGACTTAGATTTACGTAATTGCCGCAGCAAACTAATTTAACCATTTCTTTTCGGTTATTAGATAACGGAACATCGGTACATGGTCCCAATCGGGTCAGCAGATCGCAAAAATCTTATAATATAGTATCGTCCCGCTGGGCTGTCGATCGTTGTCGTTAATGTGTGCACTACCGATATACTACCCCACTCGGGCTATGGATCTACATGCCACTATATTTCATTTCTATCACGTGATCGCTTTGTTTGACCTTTATTAACAACCACCTTAACTCCGGTTATGATTTAATATTCTTCTCAGGGCATTAAAACTAATCATGTAATTTACAATATTGTGTATACATTTATACCCAAATAATACATTTTGCCTGGCGCACTTTATGGAATGGCCTGAAATCACCTTCAAAATTGCTTAAACAAATCATGCGCTTTGAAACTCAGTCTCAACCAACGATCACAAAATCCTGAAATAAGAAGAGGTATGGAGTAAACCCAAAAGGTTGTCGCCTCACCTATCCTCTAATCCTGCCTTCCTGGGTCAAGCTTCTTCATCACCAACTCCTAATCCATCACAATTATAGGAATGAAGAAGGAAGGCTTGGTTTAGTTTCAGTTAGTTGTCACTAACTCTCTTCAAGTGTAAATTTTTTAGGAACAAATGAGCCACATTTTACCCAACTTCCTTCAAGTCCATTGTCCCCTGCCAAACTATTTATTCAAAATTGGAACTCATCCCAACTGAAACTGGAACTCCAAGACAGTTCGTAAAACAACTGCATTCACTATTTTCAAAAGATAACTAGACTGTCATTATTTCACTTATTTAATTTCTGGTCTAATAAGTAAACTTGAATAATTATTTCAAGAAGATTTATTATACTATTAGAAGTCTAGTTTTACCCAAAATTTTGAATCACGAATTTGATAAGTGAAACTCAACTTATGGCCGAATACACCCAAACTGCTCAAAACACACAAATCAGGTAATTTTAACCAATCAGAACTTTCCCAAAACAAAGTCACTTTAGCGTAAATTTGCCTAATGGGGTCCAAATTTGAATACACTTATTTCAAGGATATTTATTCTCCTACAAAGTATAATTTACTCCAAAATTAATTCATCAATTGATGAGAATCAACTATGGTTTAAATGAACTGCCTAAACACCAAAAACTCGAATCCGTAATTTGTCTGAAACTGAGCTACATTTGATTTAATTTATGATCTCAACAAATTAAACTGAATACAATCATTAAGAATATTTTTTCCTGTATAATTTAGTTTACTCCTGAATTTTAATTCATCACCTGATGAGTGATGGTCAAGTTATGGTCAAAACAAAAACACGGGTTTCTTGGAAAATTTTGATAGCATCTCCCCAAAATCCCAATATTTCTTTTATACAAAATTCCTCAAAAGAATCCCAACTCCAAAAGCACTTTGAAACTTAATCCAAACTGAGGCAAACCCAGTTTAAAACACTTATATTCTGATTTAGTTTAACAACCAAACACAACATTGTATGTCAGGTTAGTTTCATATACTGTATTTCTTTCTTTCACTTCCTTCTTCTTCCTCTTTCTGCCTGGGCTCTTAAATCCCTTTGAAGACACAAATAACTCGGGTCTCTCCTCTCACTTCTCAACCATGCTCTAGTTCTCAATGTGAAGATATGCCTAAATGAGAAATGCTATTCAAAGACCACAATTTTTTTAGTCTTAACTCAAACCTTCAACAGCTCGGTTCGCTGTGCGCACATTATTATTTCCTTATATTTCATTTTTTCATTTTAATCCTTCTTTATCTTTTCATTTCATTCAATCCATTACCCTTCTTCCATTTTATAAGATAAGACTTTCTCATTACACTCCTTGGGTTTGACATTTTATCACTCAACCCTTGAATTCTTTATAATTCTCCTGCTACTATTTTTTGCCTTTACAATATAAATTCCGGAAAAATACAATTTAACTTATTTTATACCCTTAACATGTTATAAAACTGGTAGGTTATTTTTAGGGCATTACAACTCTCCCCTACTTAAATTAATTTCGTCCTTCATTGAACAAATAGGATATCACTTTATGGTTTCTTCTTATACTTTCCCATGTGGCTTCCTTCTTGCCTCATGGTTTCTCCACAATACTTCGACCAATGGATTCGCTTGTTCCGAATTCTTGAATTTCCTGCCAAAGATCTCTACAGGCTCTTCTCTATGTTAAGTCCGGGTCTAAGCTCCATAACTTCCGAAGATACCATGATGGGGTCCTGACCTATACCTCGTGAATATTTGGAACATGGAAAGCCACGGAAGTGGATCTTTCCAACTCGGAGGTAAGGTTGGGTCTATATGCCACTGTACCACTCTTTCTCGATCACTCTAGAGGCTCAAAAGCCACAAAATAAGTCCTTTCCATTTGGAGCATTAAAAACTCTGATTTTATGGGCCATTAATGGCCTGGATCCCAAGATATAAAAGTGAAGTTAAATTCGATGCAAAGAGGGGGATCTTAGGTAAACTGGAATATAAGGAGGTAATCGATAGAAAGAGTCAAGGTGAGATGGATTCCGAGAGATCACGGCCGACTTCTTCGTATTTTCCACCATTTGATGATGAAAATCTTTCTGCCAGTAAAATGAAAATCACTATGAACTCGACTCTTTCTCAGTTTTGACAAACCCATTCGCGCTACAAGAGGTGTACCCGTAAATCAATAAAGACAACTGGAATTCCTGCACTATATCGAGTAAAGGCTAAAAGAGAGGTTTTGAAATGACTGGGATGTGGGGCTCCTCAAAATGATTTTCATGTTTTGAGTGAAAGATGGTGATTTCCCCACTGACAGTTTTTGTAAAAACAAAGGTGGACGGTGGTTTGGAAAACTACACACAAAATGAAATGGAAGGTAAAACAACCTGTCTCGGGGCTACTAGGTTTGAGGCCTTAGGGCGACTGGGAGTCCCCGTCTTTCCTGACGGGGAGGCATGACCTCATGCAGGTCATTTCTCAACTGATCTTTCTGCTGCTTAGCCATATGAACCCAAACTTTCAAAGTTTTCTCGAAGATAAACATTTATTTGATCATCTATGTCCCAAAGCAAGAAAAACTGAATTTTTTCGACTCAATCCTGTGGCAGCCAAATAATGGCAACTAAGGAGCCTCAAAGGGGATTCAGCAAAGAAGCATCCACTGAGCCCTTAAAGCTTGCCAAATATCAGCCACAATCAAAGTGGCACCAAAAGGATATGGAACCTGAGGCAGACATAAATATAAAACATAACATGCAGTCGGTGAAGATAAATGAAGCCACCTCAAAACCTTGACCTAGTGGCCTTCCTCAAGGATGAGGGATTTAGCCAAGCATACCTTGAGTTGTCATCCTCACGAGTGTCGCTACCGGGTGAGAAAGTGAGAGAGCGGAGAGAAAATGAGAGAAAATAACAAAGGAAAGTCGAAAGCTTCGCTAATTTTATTTACAAAGTAACTGACATCAGACAGAGTACGATCGAGTTTTCTAGTATAGTGCTCGAGTCAAGGGAAATTACAAAAAGGTATGAACTAAACGTTAACAACACATATGGCACAGAGAAAAGTCATAAAAAGTGAATGGAATGGAAGTGTAACGGTAGAGGCGATTTCGCATCCGACAAATTTCAGTTATGAAATTTCATATGTTGCGAAAATTTGCAACCCTGCAAAATTTCTACAGTATTTTTCTTAAGTTTGTGGCTCCACTCTCTTCCTCGACTTCCTAGTCATGTTTTGAGTCACTGGATTCTTCAGGCTTGGATTTTACTCAAAATTCTTGGGCCCATTAACCCAAAACTACAAAAACAGGCCAAGAAAATAAGATCACTAATGGGAACTTAATGTGTGCCAATTGGGTTAATTTCACGCCTGATTGGCACTAAAAGTGTCGGAACCTAATAAATTAGTCATAATTTAAAGCAAACTGTAACCCTAAAATTTACAATAAACATTTTTCTAAGTTTTGTGGTTCAATTTCCTTCTGACTTTAGTCATGAGCTTTGAGTTCGGCTTGGATTCTCAGCTGATTACCCAAAATTTGGCCCCTAATAACTCAGAAAACTACAAAATAGCTACAAATAGAGGACTGTTTAGGGACGCCAGAATCTTAATGTACAATCAAGTAATTGTCATTAGTACCAAAAAGTGCTCAAACCTACAATAAACAGGTCTCAAAATAGCACTTTTGAGCACTAATCGCACTCTAAACTTACACATTAGTCCCTTTAGCAATGAAAGAAACAGAGAGCAATCAAAAACAAAAACAAAGAGGTGAGGGTTCACAAAAATGGTGTTATGTTCACAAAATGGCGCTTTAGCGTCAGTGTCGATAATGGTTTGCCATCTTCAAACAGAACCACTCAGATCCACACACCCAATCCGAGTAACAACACAACTGGTGTCAAGATAATCCCAACTCCTAAGAACGACTTAGTTTCCAACAAACATACGTTATACGATCAGCTTTGAACAAGAGCTACCAACCGATTCAATCGGTTAACGCCAAGATCCACGACCAACCTACCAATTTTATTCATCGTCACGAATAACGGCGAATCAACTTCGCCAAACCATGCGGAATTAGATCCGCTTATCCTAACTCCACCGCGGCTTCAGGCGAACGTCGCGGAAGATCTTTTCGCACCAACGAACTTCAATTTTATCCGACCGAACGATTAATCTACGACCATAACTGCGAACGAACGATCCGAACGAACGCGAAATAACGTTCACATTCCGCAACGAATAATAAATTAAAGACTTTAATGTAGAACCCCGATCGGCTTATCATGGTCGCCGCGTGATTTCTTTTCTTTATCTTTCTTTAAAGACTTCACCGCCTTCCTCAAATTTAACCGTCACAAATACCAACAAACCAGGCAGGCTCATGGAGCATGCACACAGGTGTCAGCCATTCAGAACGATCAACGGGTGGTTAATAAAAGTGGAAGAATATCAAAACCGGATCTTGAACCATCATCTGACTGAATCATACGAACCGATCCGAACTTCGACGAACATATTTGACTTAATCAGAGCAACCAAACAAGAATAATTTTTGAGTCACGTAAATAACGATGGTAATATAAGATCAACAGACATTATTTCATCTTTACAAAACAACAACTTTAATTTTAACAATATCCCAACATATAAAACATTATTTTTTAAGAATAGTGGAAAGAGAAAGATAAAGTCATCTCTTACAACTTCCAACCAACACGATTTGTTAATATCCGGAATACCCGATCGGCGCGAGAGAAGGAAGCGCACCTCGTCGCGTGAATGTC
This sequence comes from Tetrastigma voinierianum, assembly GCA_016808115.1. NCBI lineage: Eukaryota > Viridiplantae > Streptophyta > Magnoliopsida > Vitales > Vitaceae > Tetrastigma > Tetrastigma voinierianum. The sequence goes on along the minus strand of JAEQBH010000911.1, from coordinate 3,277,356 downwards.
AATCCATTCGCAAAGAGAACGATGGATGGTCGCAATCTTCACATCAGCACAAACCGAGTCCCGCAGGCCAACGCAAAGCGGAGTCGAACCGATACGAACCGGCACGATATCCGGGCGCACGAACAGAAACTAGCGGTGCCGCCCAGGCGATCTCGATCCGCGATCGATATTTGATCTCGCGCGAAAGCTGCGCTTCTTCGCGCGCCATTACATCCTTCTTTTATCATACCAGACGAACGCAAGATTTGGTCGAGCAACAAGAACGATCCAATCCATTACAACGAAGTCCCGAGTAGAAATGGTGATATGCCAGCTGAGGTGACGTCGCGCTCAAATTCTACAAATATCTCGCCAGAGTCAGGGTACGGTGGGACCCGAGGCTTTGAAGGGGGGTGCAGAGTGGGCAAATGGGAAATGAGTGCATGGGGCCTGGAGCCAACCGCAGGACGCTGGAGAGCTCAAGCTCCCGCATGCTCCCACCAGGCGCCACGGGTCCTCAATGGCCTGAGGTGTGGAGGTGAAAAGCATAAACATTCTCCACTACCACACTGTAAGGATATCCTCGATCACAACTTTCAGCAGTTTAACTTCGGCTCAAGAAGGGATTCATGTGCTCTAATACTGGGCAATGTCCTTGATTAGGAGGGAGTGAATCACTTCGAGCCTTTACTCTCGCGATTGTCCTCAAAGCGGAATAAGGATGTCATGATAGCCTCGCCGACGAGCCAATCAAAACCCCTCCAAATATGGTGGCATCCTGAACGGCTCATCTCCTTCGCAGACGGCGGGCCGGTTTTAAAAGATTGGGACCGTGGTGATAGCCCAGAGTGAGTACGTTCGGCGGTCGCTCCAACAAAATGGGTCTGGACCAGTATCCCCGGATAAAACGAATCCATCTCCTCGTTGAGGGATGGGGTCATCGTTTATAACGCCGAGTTGGCGAATCAATGGCAGATGGAACAGAACTCGTACTTCGGCGGTCCGGTGAATCCTGCGTCGGCTATTACGGTGAAATGTTCGTTCCGGATTGGCCTCACCGGCGTCATCAGGAATCACGACTCCTTTGCGTAGAAAAATCGACAAGGTGTCATGAATGGTTCCATGAGTGGCTGCCACTTGTATTTCCATCAAGTCTCTAAACTCGATCTTCTGCTGGCACCTGGGAGATCATAATAAATCTCACGTGAAAAACTTCCACCTAATAAGCATTCCTGAATAGGGTCAGAGTGTTAGTGGTCGTCAATAATGATGTATAGATGACAGATCCTATAGATCCCAAAGAAGTGTCCAAGTAGTGGTGATCGGGCTTTAGGCTTGAACCGGAGGACTTCCCGGGTCGAGGTTCGCCCTTGATTAGCTCAAAAAGTATTTCAACCGCTATTGAAGGTGTTTTGAGCACTTTTTGCGTACTTTAACCATGATTTAACCCACCTTGATACGAAAAGTCCCCGTCTGCATTAATCGACGGTACTGCGCTTTTATGAAAGGCAATAGTTTAAATTAATATTTATCAAAGCATCGAAGAATTCGAAGTTAAACCAAGACGACGAGACCAAGGAAAGAAGAGAAAATGCAAGAAAAATGGAGCACCGGGTGGAATACTTCCCAAGACATTCATACCTAGCCAACGCTCATCCCGCCTAATTCGTTTGTTTTGTTGGCTGGTGATCCATCATTTCTTCCAATAAATTTCATTGTAATAGTACCGCTGGTTTTTTGTGGCTTTGAGGGTCGCCAGCAAAGCCCTGCTGGGGCACCGCAAAGAAAAAATCTGGTTAATCACAGCACTGTGGAGAAGCTTCGCCTCCTCCCGCTCCCCAGCCTTTCCGCCCACTTTCTTTCCTCTTTCATTTGTCGCCAAACATCCTCAGGATGAAACCCGGTGGTTGTCACTAAACCTATCCTTGCGAAGACAGGAGGGGCCACCAGGACGCTTTGGCAAGATTTTGCCCCCGCTAACGTGTGAGCGCTTTGCAAGTATTTAGCTCCTATATCTTTCAATTCAGGCTTAAACTTCTGAGATGCCTTGTGGATTGACCAAGATTCCACCCAGTCTGGGCATACGTTAATCTAATTTAGATTCGTTAGTTGTCTTCTATCAACGAGGATTAGGGACGTGTTCACGCTTTCATATTTATGCTTTAAACAGATCAAAAGGAAAATTTTGGTTTATTTTATACAATGAGATCCCGGCTTGAATGACTATATGGTCATCCTCCCCAACGCTATGGAAAAGGACCCGAGAACCCTTCAAGTTTGCCTTTAGACTCCAAACCAGTGATTCTGATGCCTTCAAGGATTTCTTTTCTATTTTTCTTCATTACCACTAATTGGCAGGTTACCACTAAACTCCTGACCATGGCAACTCCCCAACCAAAGTGAATCACCGCTAATCTTTAACATGGGTCATTTGTAGCAAAGAAACCATCCGAGCTCTAACTTCAGAATCATGACCGGTAGCAGGCCACGGCGAGGGAGGAAATTCGAGGTTATAAACACGGCCGACCGACACCCCATCAGGCATGAACCAACGCGTGATTACTCACAAAATGTACTTAGTACCCATCCCCCGGCAAATCACGCCTTTTGTATACTTGAAATATAAAATTTCGCACTCATTTCGCTATCGTTTATGCTCTCTTTCTTCCTTTCTTTCACTGCAAGGGATCAGCAAATGTAGGTTTGGGGTGATTAGTGCTCAAAGTGCTATTTTGAACCCTATTTATTATAGGTTTCGAAAAAGCTGCAACACTAACATTCTAATTAACCTGACGGTACATTAAGGTCCCATTGTTCACCGACTTACTTTGTGGTCGCTTATAGTTTTCGCAGTGAATCGAAGCCAAATCGCCGTGGTCCAATCATAACAAAGTCGCGCTGATCCACCAATTTCATGGCCATCACCCAGCCAAGCCTAACAAAGAACATCAAGCCAAGAAGAAATGGAATAGTGCAGTGTGTTAGTAGCAGTGAAGGGCAACGAACAAGAGCTGTATTGAAAAGAATAATGGAGATATAAAATTCGCTACATCCTGGAAAATCATCAGATACAAAATTTCGCCATGAAGCAAATTTTCCGCCGTGTTGAAAATTTCACCTTCAACCACTCAAGGTTTTCTGCTTTAATCATTGTAATAGCTCTTAGTTAGCTAGTTTGAAGTTCACTTTGACTGAAGGCCAGAAGCCATTGTAAATACACTGACTTTGAAGTTTATTTTTTATTGATCAATACGTACCCCGCTTTCGCCCTCTCATATTCTCTCTCTATTCTTTCTCCTTTTCACACAAAACAACACTCCTTCCTTTGATAACACAACTGGTGATGTTTGGCCATGTCCTATCCTGAAGAAGAGGGTTGCTAGGTCAAAGTAAGGTTTGCATTCTCTTGTCCCTGCTTTTCGCAGCTGACATTTTGGTTTCCAAACAAACCTTAGTTTCAGCCTTCATAAATTTTAGTCACTACTTGCAAGCTTTTAGGGTTCAAAGGTGTCTTAGCTTTAGATACACTCGATGTCCATTAGCGTTATTTACGAGCTGTCGGAGGTAGGTTATGGCTGCATTTTCTTACCATAGATGCATCCTCACATTGATCAATACTTGGTAATCTTTTTGTGGTTCAAAGTGGATGCTTATTATTAGATCCAATCGAGATCTGTTATCGCTTCACAATCATTGAGTACGTCAAAGTGATAGATTTTCACCGAGGAACCTATAAATGCTAAATAAATGTCATCTAAAAATTAGGTTTAGTTTTTGTGTTAAATGAAGATCCTGCCTGAATCGACTACAGGTCATCCTCCCTAACGCTAGTGAAATGAACTTGACCTCAACCTCATCAACTGAATCCCAAGAAACCCTAACACTTCACATGATTTCTTTTTTACACTTTATTTTAGTTTATTTCTTTTTATTTTCAATTTCCACAACATCAACTCCACTCACTTTTTACACCAAATCCTAAAATCCAAAACAAATTCACCATTTTTAGCCTATTGTAAATCATTTGGTACGAAGAAAACCCATCCATGTGTTTGATCCTAGAGCGCTATAACGAGTTACGCTACAAAGAGGGCACTGGAAGGCAACGCTTGATTCATACACCACCGAGTAACGTAATCGCCCTCTGATGGCTGGATCGGATGGCCACCTAGGGATGGCAAGAGAGGAATGGGGCCAACCTGGTATGGAACCCTGGGAGGCAGACAACAAAGTAGGACCATATGTGGATGCCCGGAAAAGGGCGACTTGACCGAGAGCGGCACCGCGAGCAAGCAGGGCCAAAGAGTGTTGATCGGCGGAAGGTGGGCCGTGCTTGAGCCGCCTAAGAGGGGGAGGAGAAGATTGCCGCATCTAGAAGTCTGTTGTGTCCTCTTCCACGCCATTTTCAACATGGTACTGCTTGAGAAGGCTGAAGAGATGATATGGAGAGGTGTTTATGATTTGAATGAAAGGGGTGGGGAGGTAGTTGTAGATGGTTAAGGGCAACCAAGAGTATTCAACTGACAGATCCATAAATATGTGGTTAGTGGTCAGGGCTCAAAAATTTAAAATTAATGAGTGTAGGAAACGAAAGGCTTCAGGAAGTGAAAGGGCAGGATGAATGAGGTGCAAAAGGAATTCTCGCAAACTGCTGAAATTCTCATACCAAGGGAATCATTTGATTTGCGCCACAGTGTATCCAAATCAATAATTTCTTATAACCTAATTCCACTCCCGAAAGCTACTGCAGATAGTGGTTCTAGGGTCGGTCCTGATGGGTTTTCTTCACGCAAAATGATTTACAATGATGCAAGACAGGATTTCACTTTTGACGTAGTTTTGCAAAACAAAGGTGATCGTGGTTTGAAAACTACAAACAAAATGAAATAGAAGGTAAAACGAACCTCAAGCCCCCGCCACTGCGTCGAGGTTCTTATGGCGATTGTAGTTCCCGTCCTTTTCATAGTTTGTGGAGGATGACCCATAATCATTTCCCGCATCTTGACTTTGCTCACATGAAAACTTAACCTCAAGTGCTTTCTGGTGATAGTACATGACTATTCAGCGCCCCAACCAGAAAAACTAATTCTTTCACCTAACCTGGCTGTATAGCCAAATGGCAACTACAGCCTCGCGGATCTAGAAGCGGCATCCACTGAGCCCTTAAAGCTTTCCAGATCGCCAATCAGGTACATCAAAAGGTGATTTAAACCCGTGTGATACGTAGACATAAATGATAATAAAGTATGCGCTGGAAACAAATAGACAATAGTTTACCTTAAAACATTAACTTTGAGTGGCCTCCTCCTCTAAGGATGAGGGATTTGAGTCAAGCACTACCTGAGTTGTCATCCTCAAGGAGGTTCTGCCGTGAGAAAGTGGGAGAGAAAGGGAGAGAGAAAATGAGAGGTACAATCAGCAAAGCTTCAAAGCTTTCACACAATTTTATTTGTATAAGTGATTGATTACTCATGTAGCGGCACTGAGGCTTATATAGTTTAGAGTCATGAATTACAAAAAGGTTTGAACCACTAATACTAAGGCAAAGTAGGTAAAAGCTGTAAGGTCAACGGAAGTAAAAACGAGGCGTGAGCAGTCAGACTGGTAACTAAAATTTCATGCCATAAAATTTCGAGGGCTTATTTTGGTTTGCACCCAATTTCCTTCCGACTTCAATCATGAGCTTCATTTCGCCGATTCTTCGCGCTTGATTGACTGCAAAATTTTAGCCTTAATTAACTTGCAAACTACAAAATAGCCACGTAAAATACGAATGTGATATCGCCAGACCTTCTTATATGCCACTACACTTACGCCGACAGTACACAAAGTGCTCAAAACCCGCAATAAACAGGCTGAAAATAACGCTTTTTGAGTACTTAATTGAACCCAACCACACCTGACATGATTAGTATACTGGCGTGTGGTTTATTTAATATCAAGAAGGAATTTCATGGTCAGTTACTCCTGAACAATCACATGTTACTATTTAATAACTGTGAAAAGAATGCCAGAGTCCATAATTTATAGAGCATGATCGAGACATGGTAAAGCAACACTTGGCCTTCCAACAGGGAATAAAGATATCTCAGATTCCAAGTGTAAAAATTGTATTTGTACCATCTGTAATCTCAGTTAAAGCGTCAAAGCGTAGATGTAATATAACTCACCAGCGAGAAAACTAAGTATCTCAAGAGGGAATATCTTGTAGGCACGCATCAACCCGCTTAACATAAATCATGTGGAATATTAACAAATACACCATCTAGCTAAAATCCATCAAAAAGCGGTAGGCGAAGGCAAAACTCTAGTTTTTTCTACTGGCACTTTAACTAATTTAATACGGGCTTTCTTTAAACTACACCGCAGAATGGCTAATTCGCCATGAAAGATCTTTGATCCAAACATTGTCTAGATCATCAAGCCGTGATTCAATACGCCTTCTCTTCGTGGGAACGAAACTTGACTAGCCACTTCTGATCACGTGAACTCACGATGCATATACTTGCGCGCCGCGGATGCGCATTTTTATAACTTTTACACACTCACTTTCGACTATGTCAGGATTGCCAGCGCAGATTACCGGGGGAGAGTTTAGTGTTGATAATATTGACAAGTGCTATAGATTGTACTTTATGTCAATTTTATTTTATTTAGTTCTTTTACTTATTAATCCCATTTTATTATTCTTTGTTTCGTGTTGCCTTATTTCCTTCGTGTTGTGTGGTCTCGACTTCATACTTGTGATTTCAGGAAAGCAATTAGGTACATGTAAAGACAAGATCGCGGTGCACTTCATTCGATCTGAACCAGAGCGAAGTACATCAATTACAGCGAGAAGCACCGCATGCTTGATTTAAAATCTGTCTGAATCAAAGAGGATGAAGGGCGGAGTTCGAGAGAAAGGAATGAACCACGGGTGGATTAGAGATGTACTGCAAAATTATAGAGATCAGGGCTACCGATCGTTTGTATGCTTTGATAATCCCGCATATACTTACTTGAGGAGTTTGCCTTACCTATAGTTGGTCGATTAGCTATACGGCGACCACCGTCAAGCGGGCAACTTTGAAATTTGAAAGGGAGTAACCTCTACAAATGCTCCACAATATACAATTTCATGGGTTGCCTAGTGAGAATTCGAATGCACATATGACAAGTTTTATTGAAGTCTACGACATAGTCAAGTATAATGGAGTAACAGAAGAAGCTCTCAAATTGCGTTTATTCCCACTGTCACTTAGCAACCTAGCTAAGCATTGGTTGACTAGCCAACCACCAGATTCCATTACCTCATGGAATGACTTAATGTAGAAATTTATGACCAAAATTTTCCCACCAGCAAAGATTGCACAATTGGTGCAAGAAATTAACACATTCAGAAAATTCGAGGGGGAGAACTTGGCCGAGGCCTGGGCGAGATTTCATGAGCTATTGAGGAGATGCCCACATCACAGGTTAACTATGTGGATGCAGATGCATACGTTTTATAACGGTTTTAAGAGATTCAATTAGGACAATCATTGATGCCTCAACAAGAGGTGCCACGATGAAAAGACTGAGATCGAGCTTATGAATGTTGGAAGGTACAGCTTCCACTAATATTCAATCGGTGGCCTCGAGATAGGTTGCTTTAGGAAGTCCCTTAGCGGGGAGTAGACATGAAGTTCTCGAGTAACTTGGTAAGCCATGTGTATGATTAACTAAACGATTCTAGTAGCAAGGTATAGTGAATGGCTAGTGGAATAACTAGGAGATCTGCAAGTCTTGCAGAGGGCAACACGGTACTATGGATTATCAATCGGGGAAAATGTTAGTGAAGCCCGAGCCTGATATGTGATCCAACGAGAATCAAACAATAGGGACGATATGGAGGTAATACGTATCGGGAAAAGGTACTAGAATCGGGAATCGAGAATCAAGGCCCGGGGTTGGAGAGGTAACTTGAGGAATAATCGAGCAATCAAAATTACAGTTTGGAGGAACAACGAGAATAGTAATGCCACCACTTGGCGAGCAAGGCGCACTTGAGAAGAAAGTGGATTTGGAAGAAGCCTTAGCCCATATGATGACTTCCTATAACACATTTATGAATGAGACGAAGGCCACATTCCAAAATCAGGCTTAGCAGCTACAAAACCAATCCACCCAACTATAGAATCAAGAGGCCACACTTAGAAACCTGGAAGTGCAAATAGGCCAAATGGCCACATTGTTGACTGAGAGGTAGCATGGATCACTACCTAGCAATTTAGAGGTGACCCTAAGACGAGAAGGTAATGAACATGTAAAAGTATGCATTGAGAAGTGGCGGAGAATTCGCGATTACCACTTTGTAGCGTTGTAAATCCAGGAGAGGTAGAAACTAAAGTAATCAAATAATAAGAATGACTAGATAAAAGGGGGAACTGACCCGAGAAAAAGTGCGTGGAAGAAGAGCGCGAAATTTAAAGATCGACCCGACTACGGCCCCGAACCCATTGTCCCCATTTTGTACCCTCGGCCTTTGAGAAGAATAGAGATTGGACCAAACCTTCACAAAGTTTATGGAAGTGTTCAAGAAACTGCATATAAACATTCCATTTGTTGATGCGTTAGAATAAATGGCCAGTTATGTCAAATTCATGAAGGATATACTGTCAAAGAAAAGAAGACTGTGGGACTTTGAGACAGTGAGTCTCACCGAAGAATGTAGTACCATCCTTTAGAGGAAACTGCCACAAAAGTTGAAAGACCCAAGTAGTTTTACTATTCCTTGTACCATCGGGAACTCTATCTTTGTGAGGGCCTTGTGTGCCTTGGGAGCTAGTATAAACCTCATGTCGTTATCCATATTTAGATGATTGGGATTAGGAAAGCTCACTTGACTCTCAGTCATACTCAGGTTAAAGCGGGCAGTCCTAAAACATCCTAGGGAGGGGGATGGGATAGAAGATGTTACGGTAAAGTGAACAAGTTTATCTTCCAGGCCCAGTTTCATTTGTTGCGGACATGGAAGAGAGATAAAGGAATCTATAAATTGGGTAGACCATTTCTTACCAGCCAGGAAAGTGATTGATGTGTGTAACAGTCGGGAGAGTTGGGTGAGGTGTGAGATAGCGAGGTCAAGTTCAATTTGTTTGAGTACAGCTGAGACACCGAATGAGAGAGTGATACATGCTTCATGGTAGAGGCGAAGTAAGAGGCTATAGTGTCTAGCGAGTTGTCTGTGACCGCTTCTAACTGTGGTGAATAGAAGCTGGGAGAGATTCGAATGGCATGTAAATGGATGGATTCCTTCCAGCCTAATAGAAGGAAATACTACGTACCCCTAAGCGAAATTACTCAAACATTAGTGCCATCCTTCAAACAACCACCCAAGATGGAGTAAAATCCACGACCTAGCCATTTGAGGTATGCTTATCATGGGGACGCCTCCACCTTACCAGTGATTATTTCAGCATCCTTGATAGTAGCAGAAGAAGATAAGTTATTGAGAGTACTCATAAATCACAAGGATGCACTTGGCTGGTCTCTAGTTGATCTAAAGGGGATTCGTCCTTCTATGTGTATGCATCAAATTTTGCTCGAAGATGGTCATAAGCCTTCAGTGCATGGGTTATTTATCCTATTTCTGACAGTGCATGGGTGAGTCTAGTACATGTTGTGCCTAAAAAGGAAGGAACAATAGTGATAAAGACAGAGAATAATATATTGCTACCTTCTAGAACAGTCACAGGTTGGAGAATTTGCATTGACTATTGGAAATTGAATAAGGCTACTAGAAAAGACCATTTTCCACTGCCATTTCTGGATCAGATGTTAGATAGGCTGGCAGTGGATGAATATTACTATTTCTTGGATGGGTATTCCAGCTACAATTAGATCTCTATAGCCTCAGAGGATCAAGAAAAGACGACATTCACTTGGCCTTATGCTACATTCGCATTTAGGTGGATGCCTTTTGGGCTATGCAATGCACCAGGCACATTCCGGTAGTATGATGTATGATACAGATCTGATTTTGAAAGACAATTGAGGTGTTCATGGGCCGAATTTTTCATATTGAGGAACTCCTTTGACAATTATGCGGAAAACTGAGTCCTTTACTTATTAGATGTGAAGAAACCAATCTTGTCTTCGAGTGGAAGAGTGCCACTTTATAGGTACATGAAGGCATAGTACTTGACATTTACTTGAGAGAATGAGAATTCGACAAAGCAAAGATTGAGGCAATAGAGAAACTACTTCCACCGTCATTAGTAAAGGACATAAGAAGCTTTCTAGGACACGCAAGGTTCTATAGGCGGTTCATAAAAGATTTTTCTCAAATTGCAAAGCCCTTATCCAGTTTGCTAGTTCAAGGGACACCATTTGATTTTGATGGCTTGGTGTGTGCAAGCTTTTCAAATCGAAGATGATTTGGTATCGGGCCCCATAGCTGTAGCACCAGATTGGGACCTTCCATTGGAGATAATGTGCAACGCCAGTGACTATGCGATCGGATAGTCTTGCAGGGCGAGAAAGAGAAGGATATTTCAAGTTATCCATTTATCTAAATAGGACTTTGAATGATGCCCACACGAGACTATGCCACCAGCGAAGAAAAGAGCTATTGTGCATTGTTTCGCCTTTGATAAATTTGGGGCCCACATGAGTTGGCAACAAAGATTTAATAGTGTACAACGACCACTCAGCCATAAAGTACCTAATGACTAAAAAGGATGCAAAACTGAGACTAATACGGTGGGTGCTCTATTGGAAGAGGTGCCGACCTGAGAAATCGGACAAGAGAAGGGGCAGAGAACCTAGTCGCGGACCCAATACGTGCGATTAGAAGGGCCTAGAGGCAGTGCAGTTAATGATGATTTCCTAGATGAAGCGGCTCTTAGTAATTGAACCTGGCAGTTCAAGCGGACTTAGACTATGTGAATTACTTAGTGGCCAAGGTTATCCCTCCCGATTTTAGCTACCAACAGAAAAAGAGGTTCTTTGCACATTTGAAGCACTACTACTAGGAAGAACCTATTTTATACAAACATTGTGCGGATCAAGTGATAAGATGATGTGTACCGGAAGATGAAATGGGTAGTATTATGAATCACTGCCACATCTTATCATGTGGGGGACACTTTGGAGGCAGGAGGGATAAGCAACAAGTACTTCAATCGGGTTTCTATTGGCTAGCTTGTTCAGGATGCACACTAGTTTGTATCTACATGATAGAAGTGCTAGAGAGATGGGCGACATTTCAAACAGGGATGAACCACCATGTTAGCACAATTCTAGAGGTTGAAATTTATTTGATTTTGTGGGGATGGACTTCCTTAGGTCCATTCCCTCTTCATTCATTAACTTGTATATTCTCCTTGCCGTTGACTACGTCTCCAAATGGGTAGAAACAATATAAGGCATGCCTTAATGATGCTAGTGTGGTGATCAGTTTCCTTAGTAGCCACGTATTTACGGTTGAATTTTCCCACGAGCATTGATCACAGATGGTGGTACTCATTTCTGCAACAAGTTGGTTGATAAGGTCTTGTAAAAATATGGTGTGTGGCATCGCACTTCACTCGCTTACCACCTACAAGCAAATGGACAGGCCGAGGTGTCAAATTGGGAGATAAAGTCCATTATGGAGAAAATGGTCAATAATTCAAGGAAAGACTGGTCAAAGAAGATTAATGATGCACTTTGGGCATATAGGAAAACATTTAAAACCCCATTGGGTATGTCTCCATTCCGCCTAGCCTATGGGAAAGCATGCCATTTTCCAGTGGAATTGGAACATAGAGCATATTGAGCAACTTAATTTGCCCCAAACATGGATAGTATAGTGGGAGAGAAGCGGATCCTCTTAGTGAATTAGATGAATTCGCAATGAGGCTTATGAGTAACTCGAATCTATAAGGGAAAAGACAAAGCTTGGCATGACAAACACATTGGGGAGAGAAAGAGTTTGAGCACAGTTATGAGATCTTATTGTTTCTAATTCTAGGCTGAAACTCTTCCCTAGCAAGTTGAAGTCAAATGGTGAGATAAGTTCACGATGGATATTTTCCTTATGGAGAATTAGAGATAATGCACCCGAGAGAGGGATAGTTCAAAGTCGTGCCTGAGATTTGGCTTAGTACTTTGGAGGCAAATTTATGCAGGGAAGGCAGGGGACACCATTCTAAGCACACATGGGGCAGGACAGTAAGGGTGTGAAAGGTCACCAGTAGTTCAGTCATTTTTTTGGGCTAAGTGTCGTAAGTTGCAGGAATGTCGAGCTAACAACATTAAACATAGTGCTTCTTAGGAGGCAACCCAAGTATTGTGAGACCCCCTCCTCCTTTGAACTTGCATTAGTTTTTTTAGTCTTTTTAATTGCTCTTCGGTATATTTTCTACTTTTGGACTTCCTACTTTTGTTTGTTCTTAATGTGTTTGTGAGTTTTTTAGGGCTACCAAAATTTGAAACCACGATCATAAGGATTTATGTGTTCATTCGAGTGTGAGAAGGGCCAAATTAAGTGTTTTAAAGAATAACGTGTTTCCACACACACTTTAAATTACTGACTGCGGCGTGGATCTACTCAGTGCATAGCGAACAAATCGTTATCTAATATTTTGGTACGGAGTAGTGTGGAACCACGCGTGTGTAGCCCAATCACACTTTCGGGTATGCGTGATTAATATGGCCACAACGCCATTGCGTAATATAGCTTTCTTCTTCACGCGTGAGGCCCTACGCCACGGTGTAGTGGGCGGCGCGAGAATTTTAATTTATAAATATCAGGTATGGTTTCATTCCCCCACCCCCTTTGAAGACGAAATTTTGGTAGTCCTTTCCTCTCCCTCCCTCGTTTTTTATTGTGTTTGTAGATCTCGACTCCTAGATCAACCACCATGGCTCCTAGGAAGTCGACCCTAACTAAAAGATAGCGATCTGGCTCCACCTCGCAGGCGGAACCACCCCCTCCAAAAGATCCACATAGGTTCATTTCCCGAGAGGCCGAGCGGATCTATCACGAGTCCCTGTTCAACCGCTCGTTCGTCCTAGAACGAGGTTTCCCTACCTTCAATGCGCTCTTCAACTTTACCATCCGAGCGTGGGTGCGGGCGGCTCTGGAGGCTGTCCCTTGGGTGGCCTCGTCGATGCGAGAGTTTCACTCCAATCCACCTTTCAAGGTCGGCACCACCGTTTTCATCCGAGGCAAGTGGGTCGAGTTTGGTGCCCAAGCCATCTTGGAACTTGCAGCAGCTTGTTGGGTGGCCTTGGAGTTCAAAGTATAGAGCCCTATTTTGTTTGATACAGTTATGGCGAAACGATGCGGGGGCTTTACTCGGGACGGGCGTGTGGAAGCGCTAACCATCATGGGTGATTTCTGATTTTCGGATGCACTCGCTCACGTTTTTCATTGTAAAGTGCAGTATAATTTTTATGTGTAAATCAAGCCTACTCGCATCTGCTTACGATTACGAAGGACCGTAATCCTCCCCATCGCCATGACCATGGGTTTCCAGTTTGACATCGGGTCCATCATCAAGCGGGGGTTGATTGAGTCGCCCCAAGGGAGATGCACCGGGGCCCTGATCCACCCCTCACTCATTACTTAGTTATGCAGACTGGTCGAGGTCCCGATGTTGGACTGGGGCAGGGTATAGCGGCCTCTGACTACCAGCACTGAGGCGAAGTTCGAGGAGCATTTATTTAGATGAGGAGGCCAGGTAGTGATGTTGCGAGCAGCCACACCTAGTGCGAGCGACCCTTAGGACGGCGACCTTGAAGTCTCCTCTAATTCGACTCAGTCCCTGGCATACCAGATTCATGCGCTCACCCTATGGACGCATATTGGGATGAGTCCCCAAGACATTGTCATTTGCCTTGAATTCGGGACATGGAGCGCCATCGGGTAAGTTGTGGCATCATTCCTCCAGCGAGGGACCATATCACGCGGCGGTTAACCGGGGACCTCTCTTTTCACACACCGCCACCGCCACCACCACCGCAGTGATTTTCTAGGACGTATCTCTATGCCTTTATTTTCTTTATGTCATTGAGGACACTGTCAGTTTTAAGTTTGGGGGTGTATGTGTGTGTATACGGGTTGGCTTAGTGTTATTTTATTTTTATCTTTGCATGTTTTAGGCATGTTTTAGGTATACTTTTCATCAGTTTTAGTTTGTTTTGTTTTTTTTAGCATGTTTAAAGACCAAGCCTTGTTCACTATGTACCAGAATGTTTGCATTTGGAAATATTATGATATGATAGTTTCCAGTGTTGGTATTAATTGTTCCCAGCCTTAGTTTTGACCATGATTGAAAAAAGGGGAGTCATAGTAATCGCAGAAAGCATGTGTTTCGATGAAATAGGGAACTCCAAGGTCGTTTGACAATCAGGACTGCATTGTATGAAGTTGAGAATAACCATATCTGGCCGCCTCTTTTAGATCTAAAGAAATCATTTCCTGAAGTAAGCTGATTAGTACGAATAGGTGTGTTTGAGCCACATTTTTATTGCGGGTTTAAACACTTTTGTGTACTAATGCGACTTTAACTAACTCAATTGATACATTGAGGTCCCGGCTTTGCTATCGATCACATTTTGTAGCTCTATTATTGTAGTTTTGCAGGACAAATACCTCATTATCTTCAATCCGATTCAAACATGATGAACCCGAGCCGAATTCGAAGATGCATGATCGAACCAAAGGAAATTTGGAGCAAAAATGCTAAAGAGTAGGAAGGATCAGTGAAAGTTTTGCAGGGTTGCGAAAGTTCGCAACCTGCAAATTTATGACTCTTGCTCAATTGGCTGCTTTGACCGCCTTTTTGTGGTTTGCTGGTTTTTTCATCATGAATTTTTGTTCAGTGGGCATGTTTCACTGACATGAGCACCTATATAAGCTCAGTCAAGCTTATAACATCAATCAAATTTCCTCCATCAATCGGTCGAGAAAGGTGGCGAGAAGCTTCCTCTCCCCTACCTTTGGTTTGTGATTTTTCTCTCCCTCTCCTTTGTTTTTCTTGCATTTTCTTGAAACGCCAAACACCTGCCCCTTGATGATGACAATCAAGGGTGTTGGCTAAAACCATCATGAAAGGGAAGGCCTTTAGATTGCCAGTTTTGAGGTAAACCAACCATTCTCTTGCTTTTCATGTGAGCATTTATGGTTGTTTGTTCACACTTTCACAATAGGTTTAAATCTTAAGCGGCCCTCCTTAACATGTATTTGGCAAGCTTTTTTGAATGCAGGTGGATACTTACCACTAGATCACTTGTTATCCAGACCCTATTAGTTGCGTGGGTGAGTTTGAGATGTGTTCTCACCGAGTCGGGGACATTTATGCCCATTAAATGCCTTGTTTCAAGAAGGAAAATTTTAGGGTTTTAGGTTTAAAGCTAAATGAATCCCGTTAGGAAAATGACATATATGTCCTCCCAGCTGAGGAAAAGACCCAGAGGATATGTTCAGTACTTAGAACCTGGCCCGGCTGAGACTGAGTTCTTCTTTAACTTTTATTTCAATTTGTTTCCAGTTTCAACCATTCACACACTGTTTTTACACAAATCCTAAAATCCAAAGAGAAAACACCATTTTCAATACACTGCAACCCTTCTCTCATGAAGAAAACCCATCCCCGTGTTCGACCTTAGAGCCACTATACTACAGTAGCTTTGCTACGTCAGTAGGAGGAATTTAGGTTTATAAATATTGTTGATTTCGGAACAACCTACTTGGCCCAAACGAATCATAAGCTATCGCGCACACACACACATGATCTTCGGGGTATGCTTTGACTCCGGACTCACCATGCAAGAGTCCTATGAACCTTGGAAAGTTTAAACACCTAAGTGATGAGACACCTTAGAAAAAGAGGATCGCCTTTGAGCCCCACATGAATTTTTTTAAAAAAAAAAAGAAAAAAGAAAAAAAGTAATAATAAAAAGAAGCTTATGGTTTGGAATAAGTGGATAATCCAATCAGAATCACAGGCACAATCTAAGGGGCTTTTCAAATCCTAATGCCACGAACGATTGGTGAGGAGCCATTGACTTCAGCTACATAGGACCGAGAGAATGAATGTTCACGATCTAGGGCCACCGAGGGTTTGGTTGAGTGTTAGGTGAGGATTCGAGGGCCAGATGCGGAGTGCCCTTAACAGCGGTGGGGGAAGTCACTAATGGATCCAGCTCCCAGGAACCCTCACCTAAAACTTTTTGGCACTATTACTCTTCGAGTTCTCTGTGATTAGTCATGAATAACTGGTGAAATTCTCATTCTTCCTATAAGCCATTCCAAATAGGTAAGTTAAAATCAAGTTTGGGGGTACTGAAGTCGAGCTATACATTGGAGATGACACTCTAACTGCACTTAGACTCCTTGGGAAAGATTATTATACCAAAAAGGGGGTTAACCCCGGCCTCGGGTCAACCTAGGATCAATTTGGCGGCAGATTCTCTCAAAGTCGGGCAAACCCAGGTAGTCCGATCTCGACCGGTTCATGTTGACTTCTTCTTGCTGGTATCATGAGTACTAAACCAATATCGTCAGTGTTTGTTACGCCTTATTCTTGTCTTCCCTAGTTAGAGTATGTTCTTTCTTGGGACAAGCAAGAAGCTAAGTTTAGGGGTGTTGATCAGAGTGAATCATGCATGCATTTCAGTAAAATTTCTGTATTTTATAGCTCAATTGCATGATTCACATTCATATTCACTAATATTGTGCTAATCCCCATACTATAATGTTTTATAAGACATGGCGATATTAGAATAAAAAAGGAAGCTAAATAATAGAAGAAAAGAACCAAAGTGGAGAAAGCAATGAGAAGTGTAGTGGAGCCTCGGGTATGCAGCAACGAGGCACTCCATGGTATGGCGTAGAGCTTTGCAGCAGCGTGGAGGCCCCCTACGCTACAGCGAATCAGGTTGGCGGATTCCATAGGCTCGACGGGTACGCCGCGGCGTAGCCTCCTTCGCCGTGGCGTAGCGAAGTCCTCTTTTCCAAACGTGATCGTTAAAAACTTTGATTTTATAGGCCATTGATGGGCCCGAATCCTAAGATATAAAAGTGGAAGCCACCGGCGGCAAGAGGGGATCTTGAGGCAAATCCAAACATAAGGAGAGACGGATGAGAGAGAGATCGATGAGACTGATTCGAGAGATCGCGGCGACTACTCTTCCTCGTATTTCTTTCCCATTCATTTGATGTCGAAAACTTTCAAATTTTTGTAATGAAAATCACTATGAACTAACTTTTCTCTCTGTAGTTTGTCAAATTCTATCCGCACTACTATGGACAGTACATTAATTGTGGTGTATTTAATATTGATATAAATTTCTATGGTTACTTTACTCCTGAATTTAATCACATGTTATTATTTGGCCAATTGTGGCATGCTAATGCTAGGAGTATGATATCGAGAGAAGATGACTCGCAGGGACATGGGTAAAGCAACACTTGGTCAATTAAGGAATAGAGATATCCTGCATTCCAAGTGTAACACTCAGTGGCTCTTTGCATCTAAGCATCTCGTAGTTAAGGGTCAAGGCAGATGCAATACACCCCATTAGCTAAGAGAGGGCAAATTTATATCCCAGAGAGAATGCCTTGTAGGCAATGCATCAACCCGCTTAACATAAATCATGTAGCATAATAAATACTCTATCTATGTTAAACTAATGTAAAGTAGGAAACCCTAACTTTCTCATCATTACCTTAAATCGAATCTTTAATATTCGTTTTCTTTAAAATTTCTCAGTTAATTTAGTCATAATCACTATACGAATTAGATCCAAATATTGTCTAGATCATCGTCGCATTCAACAAGCTTCTTCGTGTAGAACAACATTTTGACTAGCCAATTAAGACCACGTGAACTCGACGCAGTATATCGCGCCAAGCACTCAGTCCGCATTTTACCAACTTTCTTTACACACTCACTTTCACTCATTACAACGTAGTCATGCCCTCACGTAGTTGGAAAACAATCGCCTCACCTTTGGAAATGCACATCAAAGATTAAAATATTCAAGCAAACCATGGACGGTATGAAAAACTGGAGAACAATCAAGCGAACACTAACTCTCGCGACGAAGAACCTGGAAACAAATTAGGCCAATCTTGGAGCATCTCTCAAAAATCTAGAAACACAAATGGGTCAATTGGCTTATTCTGTGAGAGAACAACCCCCGAAGTCATTTCCAAGTGATATGATGAGTCTTAAACTCATCTATTTTTAATCCATTTTTCTAGCTTATTTTTAGTATCTTTAGATATGTTTTAATGCCAAATTATGGAATATTTACTAACTCTTTGTGGTTTTGCAAAGGTTTTAATTTAAAAAGAAGGAAATTACAACAGAAAGCAGAGAAAAAAGATAATTGTAGCTTTTGTCGCACACATCTTTGTGTCGCAACAAACTCGGCAATGGGCAAGGGAACTCGCCACGAGCACACTTTTGTCGCAACACAAAGGTCTGAGTATTAATAGATGAGCAATGTCGCGATAAAAGAAAGCGTGGCACGACCTAAAATGGAAAGAATACAACTAGTCAGTTGAGACATAGAAAGTTTATGTTGCGACAAAGTTTTCAACAGGATGTCAACACAAGGAATAAATTGTCGCAAAAAAGAAGCTCATGTCGCCTCAAATGAAACATGAATAAGAAAGAAACTTTGTCGCGACAAGGTATCTTCTGTCATGACAAGAAATTAAAAAGCAATACAGGAAGAATACTGCGACAAAAAAGTTTATGTTGGAACATCATGAAGAACATAAGGCAAAATCTCTGTCACGACACAATCCTCTTATGTCGCGACACTGATTATGGCAACATGGAAAAGCTTGTTGAGACAAAAGAAGAGCTTCACATATGAATTTCTGTCATGACAAGGTGACTTAAGTCCCGACGTCGAAAGAAGAAGAAGCTCTAGTCTTGACAGATAAACGAGGTCGCGACATGTGATGCTTACTTAGTGAACCGACCTGATTACAACAAAAGAATCCAATGTTGTGACATACTTCAAGCTGAAGAGATGTTTCGATGTCATGACAGGGATCTTAAGGTTGCAACACAGAGATCAGCTAAACATAGATAAAAAAGGTGCCAACAGACTTTTTTATGTCGCGACAAAGATTCCAATACAAGGAAGAGAAGTCTGGTCGTGACATAACAAACTAGGTCGCGACACAAAGATAAGATGAATATAGAAAGTCCCTGGTCGTGGACATAACAAACCTGCCATGGCCAAAGAACATCTACAACACCAAGAGGGCCATGTCGCAACATCAAAAATGAAGTTGTAACAAGAAACAAAGTGGAAACAAACTCAAGCTACACAAACTTTCCTCGGGTCGCCACAGAAATTCTAAAAATTCAAGAAACATTGTTGGAACAAGAACCAAAATAGAAATGATGTCACGACATAAAAACTGGGTCGTGACACCAATTTGAAGAAGCTACATAGAAACTCTGTCGTAACACAATTGTCGACGTCGTGACATAACTATTCAAGGAACAACACATAAGATTGTCGCCGCGACATAAACAGAATAATTGACTTGCAAGATAGGATTGCGTTAAGGAGACAAAGAAAGATTTGTCGAAACAGAGGAAAATATGTCGATGTAATGAATAGGTCAAGAATGGAACATCAGTCACTAATTAAAGAAACTTCACGCGACGAAATCCAAGAAGGAGCACAAGGAACAAGTCGCGACAGACAACTGCATGCTATAATAGAGACCTACGATAAAGATTGAAAAACTCTATCACGACAAAACTTCCAGGTCGTGACAGAGAATGCAATCTGGGCCAAAATTTTTCGGGATCCACAATGTAGCCTCGAATTTAGGGCCCAAACTTCCTGGGCTCTTATAACAAACAATCGAGGAAAGAGAGAGGGGAAATTTAAGAGGAAAACGAGGCATCTCAGAGCCAGTGAATTTTCTTTGTATTGCAGTATTTCTTTTTATTTTCTTTTCTTTCTTTCTTTTCTTTCTTCATAGACTAGATTTAGCAGAGAATTCTAATTTGTTTACTGGATCTGAAACAGTGAATTGTTAAGAAGTTTTGAAGTTGAATTAAATTGTTGAAAGTCATTTCCAATTACTGTTTGAATCCAATGAAATATAGACAAAAGCTGAAATTCATTTATTTCAGTTGATTGCAGTTACAGTGAAATTTTCCTGATCAGTATTTCAATGTTCACAGTGATCCAGTTTTCAAGAAACACTACTTTCGCTGGGAAAGATTTGATGTTAGTTATGGTCTTTTCTGCACAATTAGAAGAAAATTTCATGGGTTGAGAATCTTGAATATATTTGAATGGTGATGTTCATGAAGTGAACTGTTCCCAATATTAGTAACTAATACCCATAAAAGGACTATTTTCAGACTCTGATTTCTAGGAGGCCCTCTGAGTGACATAGAGTTGGAGATTCCTAAGAGCATGAGGCATTACTTGGGGGTATGCTAGACTAATATTGAAGAACTAGTGAGCCTTGAAAGATTAATTAGACAAATCATCAATTTACTCATGGTTTGAGAATTAGTTGAGGGATCTATCAATTTAATCAATTAGAGATCTCTCCATGGTCTGGAGGAATGATAAGCCGATCCCGTGTTAAGAAGATCTAATAAAAGGAAAGAGAGAACTCTTTTAAGATTTTAAGGATGAGACATCATTCATCTTGTAGAAATTCTGGAAAATGACCTGGCCTCGGGGAAGCAAGAAATCAGAGTCATAAGAAATGGCAGGCTGGTGCATAAAAAAAACCCAAATCTTATAAAGAAATTCTGATTACAAGTAATTGATTAGAAACATGAATCATAAATGAATATGACTCTCTAATCAGTGAAAAGTATGGTTAAAGGAGAAATCTAAACTATACTATCTCGACTCTTTGACAAATTTAGATTCCAATTTATGGTAGAATCGAATTAGATTATGATGCAGAAATTGATAATTTCACAACAATGAAATCCCAGTGTCCACTTTTAGCAATAATCTGGTTCAGTCCAATTTATGTTTAGGAGTTTAATTTTTTTTCCTTTATTATAGATGAAGAAATTTAGGATAAGAGAATTTTAGTTCTGCACGAAATTTCTAAGTGAAATGAAAGTTCAAATAGTATGAACTCGAAAGAAGTCATGTTGAATTTTAAATTCTTTTCAATCTATGTGGGAATGAAATCCGGACTTATAGATTCACTTTATTATCAAGACGACTTGTGCACTGGCAGATAAGCACTAAACTAAATCCTTAATAATTCATCGACAAACCCATTTTTCTTAAGGCATACAAGTATTTTTTGTCCGAACGAAGCTTCGGTGCCTTTACTAGTGATTTCAGTATATAGTCCTGGTGGGTAATGGTGACATAAATTTATATATATGATTTGGTCATACTACATACTGTCTCACCTGAACCAATACATGGTAGTCACTCTAAGAAGTGGAAAGAAACTCGATGAGCCCAAAAATGTTGAAAATGATGAAAACCAAGTGCAGTAGGAAATTCCAAAAGATGAAAATGAGAAAAGGGAAGTTGAAACTGAAGTGAACAACAAAGGAGAGCAGCAAAAATCTGATGAAGTGGTCTCGAGAAAAATTACTTCTCCCTACAACCCTTCTTTATACACTCCACCTTTACCATTCCCTAAGAAATTTAGAAAAACCAAGCTTAATGCTCAGTTTGCCAAGTTTCCAAACATGTTCAAGAAACTTGAGATAAATATTTTGTTTCCCGATTCTCTTGCTCAAATTCTTAATTACGTGAAATTTATAAAGGAGGTGCTGAGAAATAAAAGGAAGCTAGAGGCATATGGAACGATAAACTGTCTGAAAATTGCAGTGCGATCATCCAACAGAAACTTCCAAAAAAGCTAAAAGATGCGGGAAGTTTCACTGTACCTTGTGTCATCAGGAAGCATACCTTCAGCAAAGCATTGTGTGATCTGGGTGCCAACATCAATTTGATGCCGTATTCGGTAGCAAAAAGGTTGAATTTAGGAGAAATAGAATCGACGGCTCTATCACTTCAAATGGCATATAGATCAATGGTTTCATCCAAAGGAATTATTGAAGATGTTCTCATAAAAGTAGACAAGTTCATTTTCTCGGTGGATTTCATGGTGTTAGACATATATGAGGATGAAAAGGTACCTCTCATTCTTGGGAGATCCTTCCTAGCCACTAGTTGAGCCCTTATTGATGTAGAGTGTGGAGAACCAACCATAAGAGTCGGAGATGACAAAGTGCAATTGAGCATATATTAAAAAGACAATTAAAAAAAAAAAAAAAAAGAGAATGAAGGATGCATGAGAATAGAAGCTACACCCATGCATGGAATTTTGAGCATGACAACAACCAATATTGAAGGAACTGAAAAAATCAACTGTTGTAAATTTCAAGACAACACCATCCTACCACAGGAATTCATTCCAGCATACTTTGGCACAATTGACCAAAAACCTATGAGTCACTCTCTAGGGTGAGTGTAACTGACACACCCCCACCCCTACTAGAAAGCGATGTGCCGGCGACCCTATAGAAACTCCCAACCGATACTTCCAACGACTAGAGAATCATGTGAAGCTAAGCCAATGCTTGTCAAAACCAGATAAAAATTTTCTTTTCTAAATCCAGATTTTAAAAATTTGGCAAAGATAACAAATTGGTATAGGACATGCCCCAAAACCTGTAAATACAAATGATACTTCTAAAATATGGCAACCAATAACACTTCTTTAAAAGAGCCCCAGGCTCATCACATTTTTATAAAACAAAACTATATACATACATATGCACAACTATACAAGTTCAAAGTATTTTCTAACAAAAGTTAGTTACATTTTCTTTACAATATATACAATAGCGGTAAATACAAAGACATATTATCTGTAGTCGCCAGGAACTCGATATGTCCCAAATATTCGGTGTACTTTGTACCTGGGAAGATAAATTTTAAAAACAGAAAATAATGAGCTAAAAGAGCTCGCTGAGTGTATGCTGAGGTGTCGCTTGCTTTTCCGAAAAATGTCTCAACATTGTAAAACTATCTTTACAAAACACTTCTTAAAACTCGCTGCTTTGTTATAAAGTTTCTAACACTTTTCGTAAAAATGCTTGCTTAATAAAACATATCGCTGGGTTGTTGCTTTATAAATATGGTTTAACAAACCAAACGAGGAGCCGCAGCCGGTATTTACAAACAACTATAGCTTTTAAAATATGCTTTAACAATTAAAAACCATAACATACAAATCGTGAAAACGATTTATAAACAATACACTAGGTATTGAAATGAAGTTTAGAACACTCACATTTCAAGCATAATAGTCAGAAACATGATTTGCATTTTCCTTCGCATCTACACATCTGAGAGAATACGTGCGAAACATTAATAGCTTGTGTAATCGCCTAAAACTTAACGTAAGCTTACAAAGTGACTACTGTGAAACGGATTAGGATTTTAACGAAACTTCACACGCAAGTCACATTAGCGTCACACAACATTTATATAAATCCAAAATGACCAGATTACCCTTGAGCACAAAAATCCCCTTAAAAACCACTCATTTTGGCAAACTTTTCCAAAGCGACCCTAAGCTATCCTTATCCGTTTGAAACGAAATTTGATAGGAGACCACATTATGAGTCGGGAGGCCTAGAATTCAAGTCGAAATGACCAACTAAAATTCAACGCTCGTCACAAAACATGCTCTTGAGGTCCCAAACTGAGACTTTTAAAGAAAAATCTGGAAAAGAAATGTCTGTTTTACCCCTATGGCCAAAAACATGCTTAATAGTAAAATTGGAATGAAAATGTGGTAACTCTTTGTTAACCGCTTCAATTCCTATCGATTTCGGCATCAAATCTAAGCACTTAGGACCTTAAATCCATGCCTAACTGGCACTCTAAAGGAAAACCTCAAAATGCCCTTCAACTTGACAAAGTTGGGAATTCCAAACCAATCATATTAAAAATTGCAATTAACCACCTTAAAAACATTCAAGCCAACCACTTAACTTTTTAAGCTAAGATTTCACTTAGGCCATAAATTAAACACATGGTGGACATCTATGTTCCTTAAACCCTAACTTAGGAATTCACTTACAAATCATGCCCAAAACCATGAAATTAACCACACAATCAAGCAAGATAACATGCATGAGCAAAACCCATGCATTAATCCTCTCTTTGAAAAATAACCTCAAGTTTTCATGGTAGAGAATTACCAACCTTGGTTTTTCCCTTGCTTGATTCTTGCCCAAATGAAGTAACTCTTGCTTAATTGATGCACCAACCTTGCTCTCCACCTTCCAAGGACCAAAACCCTTGCAGAAATTCAAGAAAAAGCCAAAGAAATTGTCACCTTCCCTCTAAGTGAAGCTCACATCCATTTCTTCCCCAAATGGTTGATTTTTGCTTTTAATTGCAAGTCTAAAAAAAATGGCAAACTTTAACTATTTAAAGTTTCCATGATTTGTACTTTCACCCCTCCACTTTCCTTAATTGCAAAAGTGCCACAATTCTTTGAAAACTTTACAATTTCATCCTTAAAAACAACTTTCAAAAATACTACTATGGCACTCAACTAATTAAAGAAGCTCTTGGTGCACATATGCGACCCTACGATTACACGTACCGTACACCCTCTCGGGACGGGGCGTTATAGTAACCTTCATCTTTCTTTGCATACCAGTGGTGCAACATGACTTTGTCGAGCTATAAACCCTAAATATAGCGCTTCTTGGGAGGCAACCTAAGTTTTGTGAGAATCACTTTCTTCCTTTTATTTTACTTTTTCTTTTTCATTTTTGTTCTTAGTTTCATTTTGCAAATTTTGGGGGTTCTTGTTTTGTCTTATTGTTCTACTTGGTTTTGTTTTGTTTGATCTATTTGTTGAGTGTTTCAGGTTTATTAAAAAAAAAAAGACAAAGTTGGGGTTCACCATAATTGAAACCGAGTTTTTAGGGTGGAAATACAATATTTTAAATTTTCAAAAAGAGAGAAAACCAAGCTCCAAATTGATTTTAGTGATTAAGTGTGAATTTGAGAACAAAAGAGAGCCAAAGTTTTTAAGTTTGAGGGTTTTATCCCACTGTGCAAACTTTCTGGTTCGCCTAGGGGTAGACTTTCTCCTAGGTGAACCCGTAAGTCACCATTTTGAAACCTTCTAGTTCGCCTAGGTGAATCTCTCCACCTAGGCGTAGAAAACTTCACCTAGGCAACACCCCCCCCCCCCCTTTTGTAGTTAGCAAGCTCTCGGGTCCACCTAGGCGAACCTCCCTTTTGTAGTTAGCATGCTCTCGGGTCCGCCTAGGCATAGCCATCTTCGCCTAAGTGAACCCCTGTTGTCTTTTGACTTGCTCTCGGGTCCACATAAGCGTAGAAACCTTCGCCTAGGCCAACCCCTGTGACCATCCAACTTCTTAAGCGCTTCGCCTAGGCGAGGGCACCTTTGCCTAGGCAATGCGCACCTTCACCTAAGTGAAGATGCCCGAACTTAAGGCATTATAAATGACCCCGATGGTCATTTTCTTCATTTCACATTCCATTTGGACTTTCTCTCTTCCCTCCAAAAACCTAGAACTACCAAACCACTTTCCTTTGTCCTCAATGGTCCCTAAGAAATCAATTCTAGTAAAGAGGAAGAGATTGGGATCGACATGCGGAGCATCCACCTCCACTAAGAATGACGAAAGTTTGTAGCTTTTAGAGATCTTGACGGCTTTATCTGATTCTCTATTAATGAGGACACTGTCACTGGCGGGGTTTCAGAACTCACCGATGCATGCCAGCTTCACCATCCAGTAGAAAGGGTGGACGAGATTGTGTCAACATCCTCCACTTGGGATAACCCTAGTTGTTCGAGAGTTCCACTCCAACCTCAAGTTTTGGGTTGGATCCACAGTATATGTTCGGGGCACATGGGTTGATTTTAGTGCAAAATCAATAAACCGACTCTATAATCTAGTAGATGATGACGTCGAAGCCTACATAGCTCTATTTTAGAACCACGAACCAGCGACATGAGAGTCCTCATTTGGGGGTAAAGAGGTTTCAGACGCCATCCCGTCCACATTAGAGGTGATGATAATTTTCCGAATGAGGCCCTCGCACATCCACGAAATGCAGTACAATTTTCTCTTGTGCTAAAATCAGGCTGTCTTTATCACCTTGCGGTTACCAAGGATGAACCAATTTTGCTATATCACGTTTTCAAGTGCATCAAATTTGATGTCGAGCATGTTATTGAGAGGGGGCTTATTGAATCCACCTAAGGGCGTTGTATTGGAATACTGATCCACTACTCATTACCCGGTATCTGATATTCTTGAGTACCAATGTTGAGTCAGGAGAAAGCACATCATCGACTCCCATTATGTTCCTTGTCAAAAGCTGGTGCCTAGAAAATATGGAGGCGGGACCGAAGCGAAGAAGCAATAGCGTGAGAGCGGAGCGAGAGGAAGATTTTGAGGGCGAGATCCTGGGCGTCTTTGAAAACTCATACGAAAGTGCATTCTCTAAGATCTAAACTAGCTATGATGAGCGTATGTGGCCGGCGAGATCTGCGAGGTGAGGACCATTTGGAGTGCAACCACGGCATACATGGTCGGCATGATGCAGATTACCGCCATGGAAGCGACTTATCGTGTTTCTTTTGCCACGAAGACTCACACCGACATTTCAACTTCATGTTTAGCCTATTGCTCCAACACCCTTTGACTAACCCCATGAAGACCACTTTCAAGCGATGTTCATTTGTTGTATGAAGTCTCTTTTTCACCATCATGATTATATTTTGGGAATGATGCTTGTCTCAAGTTTGGGGGGTGTTTTCATATTACTTTCTTTTCGGTGCATCATTTTACAGCTCACTTTGAAACTATATTTATTGTTTTTGGATATTTTACTGTTTTTGGATATTTTGATTTTGATTTTTGGATTATCTTTTCTTTATTTAGTTTTTAGTTATTTTTGAACGCTTAATTAGTTTTTTTTTTTATATATTATTTTGGTGTGTTTGTTAGTTAGTTCTTAATTGCATTGTGAGAATGTTTTGATTCATGAATTGGTCCATTTTCTATTTGAAGATTATTTGATCATATTGCATACATTTCTTGTGCTGAATTGTTGAGGTTTAATGTTGTCCAATTAGTGTGTTGGATACATAAAAGTGCGACATTTATATAGGGTTTTAAGCCCCTCAACTCATGTTTTGCTTTCCTTTTGTGTAGAATAGGTGCTTTTGACCTTTTCTACTGGTTTTATGAGTGTGTAGGTTGTTCGATGTCTCGTGCACATTTACGTAGCAAGTTGGTTCCAGAGAACAACTGTAGATCATCGTTGTCGATTATAGCCCTTTGTCGGGAATACTAGGTAGTGCCACGGTGAAGAGGTAAATTTGTGGAGGTAGTGGTACCGGTACCATCGCGGTGAAGCGATGAGTGCAGGTACCCGAATATGAATAATCTTGGTACCCGAGGTACGTTGGAGTACGGTGCACTTTAATCTACGGTACCACCTTCTTGATACCCGATACCAACATCACGATCTCTGATTTAGTGGAATTTCAATCTTGGTGCAAGGGCATGCTCATCTTCGATCCGCCGAGATCACTAATAGGGTTGTATTTAAGCCCTGACTTTAGGGGCGAGAATTAGGGGAGTTCAGATTCTAGGGTTTTGGCTCTAACCTTTGGAGTGTTTTCTTATTTTTTTTCTAGGGTTTTCATAGAGTAGTGTACTTAGTTTTTCTTCTGATTCTAGGTTTTTAAGCAATTGTAATCTTTTAGTTGTTTTGATAACTTTGTGTTCATTGAGAGACTTTGCGTTTTATATCTGGCACGATCGAGTGTTATTTTCCATTCACGTTACTATTAGATCCGGCCAATTATGAATCAATTCTCATTTTAATGGAGTTCTAAACCTCCATGATAAAGGTTCCTAGCAGTGGAAACTCACCCCTTCAAGATGCTGGCCCTCAATCCTCTTTTATGTGATAGGTTGTACGGTCTAAGCTTAGTGAAAATTCTTCTAAAACCTTAGTTTGGCATCTTCTTAACAACATGTGAACAAGAGATTCTTGGTACACGTTGTGCTTGATCTCAAATGCAAACTAAGAGCCCAAACTAATCTTCTTAGCAAGTGTTTGATATCGTCAAATTATTCTTCATCTTACAAAAGCTTTTAAAGTTATATCCCTCATCGAATACCATTCATCAATGGCTCCAAGATGAGATTGTGAGTGAGAGGTGGGTTTTACCTAGTTGGTGGTGAGTGGAAACCTAAGGATTCTATCATTCGCCTTTCCAGTTTTACAATAGTTTAAGTCAATCGATTAATAAATCAATCGATCATGACCCCTGATTTTACCTTGTCGCACGTTCATTGGAAAGCGATCTTTAAGGATCACTGAAACCCACTCCTTGTGGAAATGACCTGTGGACTCCCACAGTATTATAATGCTTGACGACACCAGTTCCTACGCTTGGGAATAATTTCAGCACACGGAAAAGACGAAGCATAGTGTTTCATCTAAATGCCACAGTGTAGAAAATTTTTGAAAAACTTTAAATAGTTTTGTTTTGCTTTTGTGGGTTTGCTGTGAAGTAGTTGGCATGCCTATGATGTTAAATAATTGTGTCATTCTTTACATTTGAATAATGTCAGAGATAGTTGATCTAAAAACTGAATTGGTTGACCATACAACTGTACACTTAGTTATAGGTTTGCCTGAAAACTAAGCCGCGACTCTCTTATACCCTTGTTCACCAATCATGCTAGTTTAGAGAAAAATTAGGAAATCATAATGTTTAGATCTAATAAGACCTTAGAACTTGTTTAATTACCATTTGAGGCGAAATCCTAGGTATCACATTTTTGGGGAATGATATAGGCCATCCTTGGAATCGGTTGAGCCTTCCTATCTTACATGGTTATGTATTAGTCCATAGTCACCCTGTTTGAGCCGTAATAGCCATCTTCTATCTTGAAAACCAAGAACGAACACCTGGATCCTTTTATTTTATCCTTTAGTTAAGAACTCATTTTACCCTTAACATGTCATGTATAAAGCATACATCAGGAGGAAGACATGTGTTTGAGTGGGAATGATTGAATGAAGAGAGATTATTACACCTGAAATTCCAAGAAGGAGTTGTTTGAAAGAGCAAGGAAGAAAAAGCAGTTAGAAAAGTGCAAAGAAAAAGAACTCCAAGAAGGAGAAAATTTAACCTTGTAGCCTTCTTGCAGCCCGAGGCTACACTAAGTTCGTAGGGGTGTTTTAACACCTAATACCCCAGACCCGATTGGTGCAGGAGTTGTTGACCTAGAGCTCGTTACCTGAGGTGGGTAGAAAGCAAAAGGGTTGAATGTTGCACTTTGCTCCTACCTTGATGTTCAGAAAAAACAGAAATTCTTGGTGATTTTTGATAAGAGATAGAAGCAATCAAGTGTGGGGGTGAAGCGATCTGAAAAGCCTGATAATGCTAAATTGGGTTGATTTTGAATGACTCGATTTGAGACATGGTGAAATCACGAGAGAATTAGACACAAGAATAAAAGAAAAAGGTGCTTGAGTTTTGGGTAAAAGCAGAACTAAATGACCTACTTAACTACCCTCTTACTTCAGCCACACACTTGAAGCCCAGACTGATCCAAATGAGTGTGTAATACTGCATTTAGTAGAATGTTATGCCAAGCAAGCCTATAAAGTCTTAGTCACTCTACATTCATGGAAATTCCTTAAAAGTGAGAGATCCTTTACTGCATGCATTTTCCTGTTTTCATCTAAAATGAACTTGGAGAAATGAGGGTGAGACTGCACACACTCAAAATAGAACCTTGATCTAGGTGTAGTTAGCTTGTGATTAGCTTATTAGTTTTAAAGAACATTATCTTGAAATATTATTCATATGTTAGAATGCATAAATCCTAAGAAAAACATTGTAATGCTAATATCTCCATGGACTCACGTTTGTTTTATCTTTAATAAGTTGGGAAATTGTGTCTTTGTTTTTGCTTGAGGACAAAGCGAATCATTAAGTTGGGGTGTTGTTCGATTACAATTATATATGCATTTTGAGTGTGCTTTTCATGTATTTTTATAACCCAAATTCCTAATTCACACCTTATTCATCAATATTACACTAATTCCCCATTCTGCAATGTTTTGCAGAACATGAAGGAAAAAGCAAGCAAAAGAAGAGCTTAATGACATGAAGGAATAACCAGAGCAAGAAGGCAAGATATGTAAGAGAACCTTTTGGGTTCGCCTAGGCGTAGGCAAACCCTCGCCTAGGCGTATACATAGTTCGCTTAAGCGAGTTAGTGATCAGCATGAAGACTCCTGAAGACCTGCTCTCGGGTTCGGCTAAGCAAACCAAGCCTTGCCTTGGCGTAGGGGTTCGCCTATGCGTAGCTTGCCCCTCCCTTAGGCGAAGGACTATCATAGTAGAAGAAGACACGTGTCTTCGACCAGGCGAAGAATGTTTGGATAGAATACGAATATTCCTATTTTTAGCCTAATCATTGGCCCATTTCCCAAGGGGTATATATAGCACAACTGTTTTCGACTTAAGGAGGAGAGTAGACTTGAAGGGAGGTAGAGTGATTTTCCAATTTTTAGGGTTTTGTTCTCTAGACTTAGATTTTCTAGGGTTTTCAGTTTTTAATTGATTTTAAGTTCATTTTTGGAGCTATATTTGGAAGATCCAACTGCTAGGGGATATCTTGTAGCAGAGGAGTTGAGTTTTAGAGGGGATTTATTACACATTTGTTTTGTATTCCTTAACTCTACTCTTAAT
Source organism: Tetrastigma voinierianum (assembly GCA_016808115.1). Classification (NCBI taxonomy): domain Eukaryota; kingdom Viridiplantae; phylum Streptophyta; class Magnoliopsida; order Vitales; family Vitaceae; genus Tetrastigma; species Tetrastigma voinierianum. Next base: position 3,246,593 of record JAEQBH010000911.1, on the reverse strand, counting down.
CTTAATCTTTCAGTATTTTATTTGGTGTAAATATGATATTGTTGGGTTTTGAGGCTGCTATGAGTGGCTAATTTCTCCCCTAGGGTTAGTTGTTGAAATTTATGGTAGACTTAGGGTTTTTATTGAATGATTTGTGTGGATCCATGATTGTGTTGAGGTTGTATGTTTGTGGATCTTTGATTTTTCAGGGTTTTACCTAATTATTATGCGCTAGAGGGTGAAATTGAAACCTATAGCTCAAGGGGTTCCAGAGTGACAGCTAGAAGCATCCCCTTAGGGATTAGTTTCTACCTTTAATGTCCCATAATTATATTATTAAAATCAATTTAACTTAATCAAAGAGACCTAGGAAATTAGGAATGCCTAGTACTAGGTGGATTTTATTAAGCTGGACAGCATTCAATCTTATATAAAGATCGTAAGGACCGGAAGGAGATTGATCATAGCATAACCCAGAATATTCTATTGTAAGGATCGAAAGGGGACCAATAGAATTTCCAAGGATTGATTCACCACAGAACCAGTATCACACTTTCGGGACCTAGCAGGACCGAAAGGAGAATATGAATGAAGTGTGAGAAATTGAGGGGAGACACGAAAGTGTAAACCTTGAATCGGGTTCCTTGGGTAAGTATAAGGATGTGTTCATGTTAATTGGTATTTCATAGTTTTAAATCATAAACCCACCAATGGATGAAACCGGCCCTAGTGTTAATCATTACAGTTTTTCTTCCATTTCACTTCATTGATTTTCTTATTTTCTAGATTTAGGTTAGTTTAATTGAGTTTAGATTTTAGTTAATCATCATCATAATCAATCACATCACTTAGATAATGAATTTATTTAGTAGTCGGGATACTTAATCCCCATTTAAACCAATTTTTCCTTGTAGGTTCGATACTTTGGGTTTTTAATTAAAATGCCAGTATATTACTTGTGATCTGTACACTTGCGAATTTGGTTGTTTTTATCCCAAAATTTATATACATGCAAATAACCGAACAAAGTACCTTCCAACATTATGTGCGGATCATATGGATTGAGAGGTGGCCGATTTGAACATAGTTTGAGTAGTCTTATTGTATGGACCGAGAGGTGACCAATATGATTCCCAAGGAAAGAATTTCCTTAGAAAAGTATCACATTTAATGACCTAGATAGACTGAAAGGGAAATAGGAAATTGGTGTGAAAAATTGAGTGGAGACAAGTGTGGACCCTAATTGATCCACGGGCCGGTGCGACTCGTTATTAATAGAAAAAAGTGAGTTGATTTTTTAACTTTGAAAAATATGTCCCCAGTGAGGAACGGTTGTGTTTGGAGTCGCCACTTACTCTTTATTTTTATTTATTACGGGGAAAATCAAATAAGAACAAAAAACCCCTCATTGAGTCTAGTCAGAAAAAAGCGGTCCATGAAAACTAGATTTCTGGGTTTGGGGATCGAGTTGCAATCGAGAAAGGGTACCTCCATGTGAAAGCACCCACTCTGCTTCGAACTCGGTCCTGCTAGTGAATTGGGTATGTGGGAGCATATGGGTCAAAGATAAGATAACCTCCAAGGCTAAACATATAACTTGGATCACACCCACCTAATTGGTATCTAGCATGCTTAAGAACACTCAACCAAAAGAGCAAATGGTGCGTACCTATGGTCTATAGCCACGTGCTACATCAAATGTTAGCCAACAAACATATCAAGCATGCATGACACTCAAACACCAAACATCCTTGTGAAATTCACTACCCAACATTAAAGCACATACCTGTGGTCCCTAGCCAAGCGCTGTAAGGGAAGGTTAGTCGCACATTTCAAGCATATAACAATCTCTCAAAATTAAATATCAGAAGCAAAGGAAACCAGAACAAAACCATACATTGCATCTCAGTCACTATTGATGCTACAACACTTGTGCAGCTATACAAACACATCTATTCATTTCAAAGAATCGGGCTCGACAAAACACTAGATTACTAGTGTAACTAACTACCCTTTGACAGTATGGACCCTAATTCTTATGAATCCAAAATGGAACCACATTAACTGGAGATAAATCCCATTTGGACCTAAACATAGCCACACGGATCGGAGTGAATGGGCTTGATATAAAGGTCGAGGCTCGATTGAATTGAAATCATACTACCCCTACAAAAATCGACAAATTGGCTGATCCAATTCCCCAGCCGTGTTGTTGGTTGAGAAAATTAATTTTCAAAGCATTCTTCACGAGTAAAGGAAGCCCGAAAAAAAAAACAAACGATTACTGGGTTTTGACAGAATGATTGAGAACTAGCTTGAGCAATGCAAAGTACCCTAATTGCTATTTCTAAAAACATAACTTAATGAACCAGTTGATCCGGTTTCCCAACCGGTTCAGTCGGTTGAGAACAATTCTAAAAATTTGTCAAAATCCTCCAAAAAGAGTTAGAAATCCAACAAAACAAATGGAGTACAATTCCAACTAGGATAGACGAAGTAGTCAAGCAATGCCTAGTACCCCTAAGCGTGTTAGAAAAATAAACTTAATGAGCCCAGGTTGATACGGTTTCCCAACATGTCCAGCTGGTTGAGAGAAGTTCTCAAAAATTTTTAAAATCCTCCTCAAAGAGTCAAGAATATAAAAAAAGAAACGAAGTACAATTCCGACTCCGAATGGCTGAGAACTGATATAAACGATGCTTAATACCCTAACTGTTGTTCCATAAATATAACTTAATGAACCGGTTGATCCGGTTTCCACACTGGTCCAATAGGTTGATAGAAGTTCTCAAAAATTTTCAGAATCCTCCTTAAAGAGTCAGGAATTCAAAAAAACAAATGGAGTACAATTCCGACTCCGAATGACTGAGAACCGATCCAAACAATGCCTAGAGCCCTAAAACTAGGCTACAAACATCAAAGGCAAAGACAAGTGCAAAAGAAACGGGATTCACGACTGCTCCCCCTTTGTCTTCCTTCTTTCTATCTCATGCTTAGTGTTCCTCACAACTTTAGAAATCACTTCAAAATGAGAGAGCCTCACCGGATGCAGAGAATCCTTTCTCTTTTTTTTCCTCTTTATTTTTCTCCTCCTCCTTTTTTTTTCTCTCTCCTTTCTCCCCTTCTTTTCCACGTTTTTTTGCTTCACTTTTTCCTTCATAAACATCTGAGCTTACTCCATTTTGCACACCTTCAGTCCCGGGAAATCCCGATCAGTCTCGGACTCACAGCTCCATAAACCTCTTCCCAATCAGGGTCAAAAAGGTGTGCATTTATCCCTTTGCTTAACCACCAAGAATCCAAATGGACTCAAGGTGGGTTGCAAGAAACCCAAAAAATGGCCCAAAATTGGGGCCAAACCGTGCCTAGTACTGATCTAGAGCTTATAGGCCCAAACCATGTAGTATTTGGGCTCCAAAATCACCAAAATCAGTGCTCCATACAAGCTGGCACAATGATCTGACTGAATCGGTTCCCAACCAATTGAAACGGTTGAGAAAAAATTTAAAAATTTGAACGAATGTTCCTTAAAGAGTAATGAATCGAAAAAAATAAATGGTGCATGATTTTGAGTTCGGATGAGGGAGATATGACCAAAACAAACTCGGGTGCTCAGAATTTGAACCTGCTTGAATAATGAACTTCAACTAAAATCCATTAGCTGGATGAGTACGGTTGACTAGTCGATTCGGTTGGTAAAAAATTCTCAAATTTTTTCAGAGAATTCTTCAATGAGTAGGGAATCCAACAAAAGAAACGGTGAATGATTTCGAGTTCCGATGAGGGAGATATGATCGAAACAACTCCAAGTGCTCCGAATTCGACATACTCCAGTAAACTCTTATTAAGTTAAGACCTCGGGGGCCCCCACTTGCTTCCTATGACATGATGCCAATAACTAAAAAAATAAGCCACGATGACACTCTGAAGTGAACTACATACGCACTCAATGGACCACATATAAAGCCAGATTCGAGCTCGAGGCAAACTAAACTGGGGCATAACAGTGTATATAAGGAAACGATGGGTGAGTGTGACACCAGGATAAGTACAGAGTTGAAGGGACAAATTGGTCTACAAATATGCCCTCTTCGAGTAGAGTGAATAGATGAATGAATCGGGGTGCAGTACAGATGCAAAAGTGAAATGAACTCTAGTGAAGGAAACGAAATGACGACAATTTTGTCCCTTACCTAGTGCAGAAGGCCTAATGGAGCGAGTCACCATGATTGAGGACTAAGAGACCCGACGATGCCTAGGAAGATGAGTGATTCGGACACAATGCCAGTGAAGATAGGAGAAATCCAGACGTGATGCCAAAAAAGATAAGCGATGCTCGGACACGATGCCGAGGAATATGAGGAAAATCCGGTCCGCGATCTTGTAAAGATAATGAAAGTGGATACGTTCCGAAAATAGCGATGCTCGAACCGCGATCTTGATGAAGATGAGAAAATCGAGTCCGATCTGCGGGAAAAGATAATGAAAGTCCGAGCACAATGCTGGAGAACCCGAAATCTGAGCACGATCTGGGAGGAACTGAAACAAAGCAGAGGATCGAATCAGACGATCTGGGAGGGCAGAAACAAAATGAAGGGATCGGTCCCGGGCGCTATGCGAAAGAACTGAAACAAACGAAGGGATCAGATTGGTGCGATGTTGGAGGAATTTGAGAACAAAATGAAGGTCGAATCAGGACACGATCTTGGGAGAATCAAAACAAAGCAGAATGTCGAATCCAGAACCGCAAATCTTGGGAGAACCTATGAATGAAGGGGTCAGTCGGATGATGTCGAGACAAAAATCTGAGAGGGATCGAATCTGAGCGCGATGCTGGGCAGAAACAAAAGCGAAGGGATCGAATCATGCGAGATCTTAGAACCCGAAACAAAGGATCGAATCAGTGCGATCTGGAGAACCCGAGGCTCAAACGAAGGATTTAGATCAGGTGCGTGCCAAATAACTCGAAACAAAAAGAAGGGATCAAATCTGGGCGTGACGCTGGAGAGCCTAAAACAAAACAAAGGGATCTAATCCTAGCGCGATGTCGAAGAGCCCAAAACAAAACAAAGGGATCTAATCCGGGTGCGTGCGGAGGCAGAAGCAAAAGCGAAGATCGGTCGGGCGCGATCTTAGAAAAGAATCCGGAACAAAATGAAGGGGTAAAATCTGGGCACGATGCTAGAGAACCCAAAACAAAACAAAGGTATCAAATCCGAGCACAATGCCGGAGAACCCAAAACAAAATGAAGGGGTCGAATCCAGGCGTAATGTCGAAGAACCCAAAATAAAACTAAGGGATCGAATCAGACATACAATGCCGAACCCAAAGAAACAAAATAAAGGGTCGAGATAGGGCATGTCGGGAGAACCGAAATAAAGCGAAGGGATCGAATCAGGGCATGTCGGGGCTTCGAAACAAAGGAAGGGATCCGGTCGGGCGCGTCTTGGGAACGAAACAAAACAAAGGGATCGAATCAGAGTGCAATGCGAAGGAACTCGAGATCAAAGCGAGAAGGGATGAATCAGTAGCGATCTCAAGGAGGGCAAAATAAAGCGAAGGGATCAGTCAGAGGCGCGTCTTGGGAGAACCCGCAAAGGAAGGGATTGGTGCCCGGGCCGATCTTGGAGGAACGAAACTGGCTCGAGGATCGAGATTCGAGGCCCGCGATGGGGAACTCGAGATGAAAGAAGCCGAAAGAGGTTGAATCTGTTGCGATCTTGGGAGGAACCCGAAACAAAACAAAGGGATCGAATCCAAGCGCGATGTCGGAGAACCCGAAACAAAACGAATGGATCGAATACATGCGCGATGACGGAGAACTCGAAACAAAATGAAGGAATTGACGTGTCCCGAAAGCGCGAAAGAAAATTTATGCCCGATCCCAGGCATATTTACCATGTCGAAACCCACCATTGCATATAAAGTCAAAGTTACAAAGCTTGAAATATCTGAACATTCGTTCATGAGGAAAGCCCTCCTCAATCCACAACATCGATATCCGCAACTGATAGAAATTTATGCCCTATATATATACATATGAAGCTCAAATATCTCAGTAGAAAACCACGAAATACATAAGCTGAAATCCTAATCGTCTATCACGAGCAAATAGGATGAATGGGGAATGCCCCGATATACTACACCTAAGGCCCGATGAATATTGTAATTTGATCCCTGGTCATCTCTCAAAAGCACTCTATTGTATGAAGAAACAAAGATAAATATCAGACTTACTCAAACTCTGATGTCCAAAACTTCTTTAGGCGAAACGAACTACCTGTGTACATGTGTAAGAGTCAAAGCCAGCATGAAAGGATGGGGGTATGCCCCAGTGTGAACATGTCAAAGAATCAAGCTAAGGCGTCATCAACGGTCCTAACTCTTTGTATCATTTGTATCTGATCATGGTTTGGTAACAAGCCCGAATGGAAAGCTGATATGTGACCTGAGTGTTCTGAAAAAGACATCAAATTCCTTTCGATTAGTAGACGTAACATGTCCATATAAAATGCATCGAAGCAAACACGAGATCTCATGGCCTTAGGGTGGTCTTATGACTCGGACCGTAATGTAGGCTAGGGGTGAAAGGTGGATGAAATGATGGGAAACAAAGGCCCAAATACCCAATAGATAATGCTAAACCCCTTTGTGTGCAATGCCAAATGTCGAAGAATCGTGTGAGAGAAGCGACTCGACTAACACATAAGTGAACAATGCGAAGCAAAAGGTGATGTACACCAAAAGACACGTCGTTCATGAAGTGAGACGACGATCGATGAGAATAGAATAAAATGAAAAAGGATGTAGAAGATAGGGAAACAAGGTGGGATACAAGTGTAGCAATGTGTGATGATGTTGAACCACTCATCCCGAGGATACCAAATTGAGGCAAGTCACCATAAGATGGGAATGGTGATATGGATAACGACCCAGGGGACGTAGTGCAAAGGAAACCCAAACCTCACTCCCAATGTGTCTCTTGGATCCATGGAGAAAAGGATCAGACAATGCTCTCACACTCGCCTTTCAGAAGAAAAATAAGTCCCTCAATCCAAAATGACCTCTGATGATCAAGCCATGATACCATCGGCAAACCATGCTAATCCCAAATACCAATGAAGTATCGAATGAGCGTAACTCTTTTCTTTTCTTTTTCTTCATTCTTTTTTTTCCTTTTTTTCCTTTTTTTTTTCCACTGAACAACTAACAAGTAGTAAGATGAATGTCAAACTAGCACAATCTAACCAATGAACCTCAAATCCTAAACCCAAATGGTCCCCTGAAATTAAGACTCCTGGATCAAACCTTAAGGGTGGAACGAAGGGTGTGAGCCGGCCTAACTATGCTTTCAGAGACATGGCGTGTTATCTTCACACAAGGAAAATAAAAAGTGAAAAGAAACAAGATGATAAACAAAACTCAAAAGTAGCCGAGGAAGATGCAAAATGGAGAAGAAAAGAAACATGTAATGATGCGAGAAGAACAGAATGACACAATGCTCATAGATCGATTAATAAATACAAAGTGCATAAAGGCGAGTCCCAGCCTAGGTCGAGAAAAGGTTTGCAAGATTAGTGAAAAAAAGGCTACAATAGCAGTGAGGCTCAAAGGGCTTGCAATAGGATATATCAATGTATGGGTGTGCAATAGGGAATATGGCTACTCGAAGTCACGACCACCCATCCTTTGACCATGATCTCACTCATAAAACTTCTTCAGTTGATCCACGTTGACTATCTTCATAAACTGATTTATGCCTAGGTCCGTCAGCCAAGCTGCTCCCTCTTGGGTCAAATCTCGAATAACATACGGCCCACTCCAAGTCGGTCTAAACTTGCCTCTAGGGTCACTAATCAATTCCCTAAGGACTTTCAAGACTAGGTCACCTTTTTGAAACTTCCTGGGCTTAACCCTTTTTCTGAATGCATGGGTCATTTTCCTCTGATAGGCCTAAACATGATCTGTTGCCCTCAATCTCCTCTCATCTAATAGGCTAAGCTGATCATAACGAGGCCAGGTCCACTGCGGCCTCCAGATATCTCTTTGCTCTAGTGCCATTCTCAAGATCCATCTTAATCTCAAGCTGGTAGCCTTGCCTGTATTATACACTAGAGAATCACGGTAACTCAGTAGAGTGCGAAAGATGTGCGATAAGCCCACGATGCGAGAATACCGACCCGATCTTAAGAATTCCTCGACCATCTTTCTCAAAATCCTCTTGATATTCTTATTCGACCTCGGCCCCTACCCCATTAGTCATGGCTGTCGCGACGTTTGTGTCTTGGATGCCGTACTCTGAATCGACGTGTCCACCTCGCCCCTGAAATGCATCTCTTTATCAGAAATCTGCTCATGAGGGACCTCATATCGACAGATAATGTGTGATTTACTTGAATTTGGCCTACGACCCGGCTGTCAATCTAGCGTAGAGCGACTTCCACCCACTTGGTGAAATAGTCAATGGCGACTAAAATGTACTCATGTCCATTGGAAGACTTGGCGAGATCTTCCCGATAATATCATTATATTATGGCGAGGATGTGAGTGCATGCTTCAACTCCAGGTGGCATGTGTATCCTGTGCATCCGATAATCCGACATCTCTCGTAGAGCAACCGGCAAACAATCCGCCTTCATGGTCAACCAAAAGTAGCATATGACCTCCCATGTGTGGGCCACAGACTCCTGCATGAACCTCTCTCATCACTCGATCTGTAGAGGCACGATCTAGACATAATAACAACATGCCATCGGGTGATCTCCTATATAGTGCATCCTACAAAACAACAAGCGGAGATAAATCATCTCATGCTCCTCTTACTTATCATGGCCGCGGGTGACTACGGGTAGCGTCGCATGTGGCGAGCGATAAATATCAGTGGTACCGGGGTAGCTTACCTCAATCTCGATATCTCGATCAAAGCGATAGTAGCTAGTGCATACTGAGTCTGAGTGAAGCAATGGTCGCCTGGAGTCACTTCTATAGGAATCTCAATTACAGAAGCCAAAGTGACTAACGCATCAATGAGCTAATTCTACGCTGACGGTCTTATATATCTCAACTCATCAAACCTATCAGCAACAAATCCAAGTAAGCATGGTAAGGCTTGGCTTGTCATCTTGAGTCCTCGAATACCTTGAGTACATTTGAATAACCAAGTTGGAATCCGTGGATCTCAGTTGTCCAACTCTTAGATCCAGAAGTGCAATCTACCCGGAGAAGCATGTCAGGCCTCATACTGACTATATTATTCGTCGACCGATGATGATCGGAGAGATGTCGATGGATGGATTTGGAATAGGATCTTGAGGTGATATTATCGATAGGATACCAATGCCAAACCATGTGGCCCGATTGGTAGCACCATCAGTCTGACCGCCATCTACGTCTTGGTCATGAGACAAAGCGCTCCTTCGGAAATCCAAACGTGATAGGTCTGTCGTAGGATACAATCAAAGCCGGATGATGCAGCGCGCTTCCCTTCTTGATTTACGTGGCGACATACTGAATATCAAACTCATCGGCCGGTACTAACCATCGCTGAGCCTCGCATTGACGGGCCTATCAAGCGGATACCTCAAAGGATCGATCGTGAGACGAAGTTTGGAATACTGCGTCACATAATGTCTCGGTCTCTGGTAAGCGAGCTAATTCGAGCGGGCGCTGATCATAATGTAATTTCAATCATATTCTAGCATCCTCTTACTCGGATAATAGATGGCTTGCTCCTTCCCTGAATCATCGAGTTGAGCTAGCATGCATCCTAAGGTCATGTTTGAAACTAACAAATAAAGAAGCAAAGGGTGCCTTGGTATAGGAGGCATTAAAATTGGAGGAGAACGGAGACACTCCTTAATCTTCTCTCAAAACTACTTGGCTGCGATCATTATACTTATCTCAAAAAATACCTAGAATTTTTATAATAATTTTATTATATATTTCGGGTGGTATAGTGCGTAAACTTGGGTTTTCGAAAGCGATAAATTGTTAAATTGCGAAAAGTGAAATAAATATGTGAGCATATGATTAAATATTATATGCTAAATTAAAAATTGATTTTACCCAGAAATAAACCCAAGTGAAAAAGGGAAAATTTGGAAATGTGTAAATGAGGACCTAAGGATCTAATGAGAATGAGCTTAAATGCCAAGTGAATTAAATGATAAATGAAAGTGAAATGAAGAGTTAAAATGCCAAAAATGAGAAATGGGTTTTTTTGTGTAAGCCAAACAAGGCTTTAAGGAAATAAAGGCTTAAAGACTAGATGTGGTCTTAGAATGCTGATTTTGAGCACAAACTGTTAGTAATAGAGCTCTAGGCCTATTGTATGGACATGGTATTTTGACTATTTATGAGAATTTATTATTATGATGATTTGCATGTTTATTATATATAATGTCCTTGAATAATATTATTAATTATTTCTAATATCTGTCGGTTATTGTTATGGAATAGCAAATGAATTAAGATAGTATAAGTTTGATTGATATTCATGGGATGAATATGTGTATGAGATACAAATCAAATTTATATCTATTTGTTGAGAACAAATATTGGGCAGACTGTCTTGAATTAATACATGGATCAAAGTCATAGATTAATCTCTAATAGTTGTGTCATTAAATCCTTTGACTGAGATCGCTATAGTTCTCAACATAAAGAGATATTGTGTTTTGATATAATCAAAGCACGTTGTCTTTAATCGGATGACTATAAAGGTTATACTTGAACATAATAAGAATTATGTAGTGAGATATGGCGATTAAGATGGAAATTTGTCCCTCACTATTGCCAGGGAATATCTACGGGTCCCCTCGACAATTGAGATTGAGAAATGCATGGTTGTGCTCAAATGAATTGATGGAGATTAATGTCATTTGTTTAGTCAGTCTAATTGGGTTTCGAGTAATCAAAGATAGAACGATATAAGGTTGACTTTGCCCATGCCTTATATTCTATCAAGATATCATGAGACAAAAGGATTATGTCATTAGCTATATAAAGGTTGTCTCGGATCATGAGCTTTTCATTTAACTTGGGTAGTCATAATGTCTTGCTAGAGGCCACTTATGGCTTGTAGGATCAAAATGTGATTTAGGCCTTTTGCCAATGTTAATTGAAACTATAAGTCGCACATTAGAGCGAATAATAGCAGTTATGGTTTTCAGCTACGTAGTAATTTAAAATGATGAGATTATTTTAAATTACAAATAACAATTAGTTGTTATTTAAATTCGAATTTAATTTGAAAGTTTAAATTCGTGATTTTAAATATAACAAATAATTAATTTGTTATATTTCTTATTGGATAAGGAAATAATACGTAAGGGTTTTTAAAAGAGGTTTTAAATATATATTAATATAAATAAATTCGTTTCCTTATCGATAAGGATTTGAATTTAAATTGTTATTATTTAAAAGAGTTTAAATATATAATAATATAAATTCGTTTCCTTATCGATAAAGTTTGAATTTAAATTTTTATTATTTAAAAGAGTTTTAAATATATATAATAATATAATATGATTATTTTGTGCTCTGACAGGATGGATGATGATGGATAACACAAGGAGTTTTAAATATATAATAATATAAATTCGTTTCCTTATCGATAAGGATTTAATTTAAATTGTTATTATTTAAAAGAGTTTTAAATATATAATAATATAAAATTCGTTTTTGCCAAAATACTAGCGAGACTTATATATATATACATATATGTGTGTGTGTGTGAGACATATATATTTAATTAATTAATTAGGCGTCTTTTACTCTAAGAACAACCAAAGCAGGAGAGACCCTAATTTCGTTTTTGAGGAAAGCGAACTGAACTAGCATTCAACAAGATCGTTCATTATTTGTTCGTATGTTGATACTTGTAGAGGGTGGTCGCTTTCGAGAAGAACGACACCTTTGAAGATCCAGATAAACAGACGCCAGACTTTGAAGGCAGCGAATGTCGATCTACAAGAGGTAAGTTTAGTTTACCCTTCCTTCGGTTTTTATGAAACGCATGTGATCCTTGGTGGGTTAAGGGATAAAAATTTTAAATTCCATTTGCATTTATGTTCGGCAGTTAGATATTACGCCGTATTGACCTGAGCCATATTTGAGAAGAGAATGAGAGGAGAAGCTAGGGTTTTGGGAAGAAGTGAGATTTGGTGCAAAATCCTTCCATGTTTGTGCAAGATTTTGCAAGATTGTTCAAGAAGAAGGCTAGGGCTTCAAAGGGCAAGAGATTTCAAGGTAAAAACCAAACCTTAGATTTCATTAAATGATGTTTGGGTTAGAAAAACCCTAATCCATCCATGGTTTTTCTCATGGTCGGTTTAGGGTGACTTTAGAATGTTATTAGGAGTGATTCCCAAGTTTTGTTTTGGGTTTTGAGGATTTTTGGAGGGAAATCGCAAAAAGGGGGAGAAAAACTGGAAATCCGGGCAAGAAATCGGGTTCCTACGCCGTAATGTAGGGAACCCACGCTGCAGCTGATTCGTGTGTCGTAGGGTTTCCGGAATCAACAAAATTTATGCCTATTTCCTTCTACTGTCATAGCATGGCTACTGCAGTATAGTGGCTCTAGGGTCGAACATAGGGATGAGTTTTCTTCTCACAAATGACTTGCAGTTAAGTCCAAAATGGTAAATTTGTTTTGGATTTAAATTTTTGGTAAAAACAGGGGGTTTGATGGCTGAAAACTGGAAATAAAATGAAGTAAAAATATAAAAGAAATCTCCTTGAAGTGTCAGGCTACTGGTTTCGGGTTCTAATGGTAACTGAGGGGTTCTCGGGCCCTTTTCCTCATGTTAGGGAGGATGACCTATAGTCATCTCTCAAACCGGATCTTCATTTAGCTATAAAACCTAACCCTTAATAACTATCCTTTGAAAAATGGTATTCACTAAGCATCAGTGGTCTCAGACAGTGGAAAACAAGTCTCCTTGACTCACATTCCAATGATTAATAAATGATAACTAATGAATCTCAGTGGATCTAGCAATAAGCATCCACTAAACCCTAAAAGATTATCAAATACAGATCATTCAAGGTGCATCGAAGGGATTTAAACCTATATTTAGAAGGAAACACAAAAATGAAAATGAATACCTGCGTTAAGAACATGAGAACCCTCAGTTTACCACATCTCCTTTGCCCAATGACCTTCCTCTTCAAGGAGAAAGAGCTTCTAGCCACTCATCCTCTGAGTTGTCATCCTCAGAGGCTATTTAACCTAGTGAGGAAAGTGAGAAAATGAGAAAAAGAAAATGAAAAAGAGCGATAAGCTAGCTGAAAGCTTCTGTGACTTTATTAATGAAGAAGATCTCCCAAAAACTAAAACTGCTTACAATGTCTCGTCTGGGGGCTTTTATAGCCAAACCCCAATACAAAATACCAAGAAAACCAAAACAATAACTATTACGGGGACTGATGGGAAAGTCAAAAAATGACAAAAGAAGTCAAAAAGCTAAAAGCAGGAAACATGAACAATGGCGGTGTTGTTCGCGGGGGTTACAAAATTCACAACCCTTGCACTTGAGGAAATTGCCGGGCTTTGATTCATTATCTGTTGTTGTTCTTCTTCTGTTTTTGTTGCAACTATGAGTTTGAACTTGGATTCTCCGTGGTTGAGCTGAATCCTATCTATGGTACAAAAGCACATAAAAACAACAAAACTTGCCACAAAATTTGATTAGTAGCTTTTGCTGGGTCCTTAACATGCAATTGGGTTAATAAGGCGATTACTACACAAAAGTTCTCAAACACAGTATTAATAAGGGTGTAAATAGCGAGTAGTAATCCTCTGGCCGACACATTGCTAGTTCCTTAGCAATGGAAGAAGAAGAAAGCAAATAAAGGCAAGATGAGCTATAAATATATCTACACAAAAATGGTTTTCAAAATCAAAGAAGTGATAAAACCCAACCTGCAGTGCAAGTTATCAAAACCCTGTCCAATGACCATCTCAAGAAGAGTGTGTGCTATCACGAAATCAAGTATGAAAACGATTGTCGACTCGTAGAACCAACGACATCTTCCATAAAAACCTAAGTGTTTGATTTGACTAGGTTTCAAAAATAAACTATCAAACTGTTCTACACCCCACCCCTCTGACCTAGCTTGTCTAAGAAACTATTGGACTAACCAACTGATTGTAGTGCCCAAAAAAGTGCTATTTTGAGCCCACTATTTATATAGGTTTTGAGTGCTTTTTGTGTACTAATCATTGTAATTAACCCAATTTACACATTAAGGTCCCTATTATCCTACTGATCGCATTTTGTGGCAAATTTTGCAGTTTTTGCAAGCTAATAGTGCCAAAATTATTGAGTCAATCCAAGCACGAAGAATTCGAGTCAAGCTCAGCATTACAGATCAGAGACCAGAAGGAAAGAAGAGCAGAAAATGCAAGCAAAATGGAGCATTGCGAATTTTGATTCCTGCAGCACTGTTCCTACAACTAGGGGTGAGCAACGGTTTGTTCGGCTCAGTTCTGTGGAGGGTATATGAAAACTGGCCGATTTTTTTTAAGGCATTTGGCAAACCGAACCGAGATAAAAATTGTGAAGAAATCATCGGTTTGGTGAGCCGATTGGTTCGGTTTTATCGGTTCGGTTGAACGGTTTGGATCAGTTGGGCCCAGTTGATGGGGTGGGCCTAAAATAAGTAAAAAGTAAATATATTTTCACTAATTTGGGCAAAGCCAAATTCTTGTCTATAATTCTAAATGAGTCCATATTTAATCCTAGCCCCTTCTAACAGACCGAGCCCAGAGCCCAGAGCAGAGACCGTCAGCCCAGATGATCGGTTTTCCTTAGTATTATGACAGACCGACACTCACCTCTCTTCGGTTACTGTGCCGACCATGATTTTCGTCTCGGTTCAGTCCGGTTGAACCGGTTCGGTCGGTTTATGCTCACCCCTACCTACAGCCCCTGTTTTCCTGCAGTTACACGCTTTTGATGCTTTTGTTTCTTTTTGGTTTTTTTTCCCATTTTATCCTTTTATTAGCTTAGGATTTTGGTTATTTTTGTAATTTCCCTTGCCCTGAGCAGTACATAAGCTCAGTCAAGGGCTGTAATAAGAAAATCACTTAATGAATAAAATTTAGGGCAAAGCTTTCGGCCTGTTTCTCTCCAGTTTTCCTGTTTTTCCATTTTTCTCCCCTTTTCTATCTTTTTCTCGGCTGCCAAACATCCTCCGAGGATGACAACTCGGAGGATGAGCGGCTAAAGCCACCTTAGGTGGATGACCCTTTGGCGGGGGATCGAGAGGCAGGCGAGGTTTCCATGTTTTAACGGGTATTTTCTACCATTTATGGTTTCAGTCAAACGTAGGCTTTAATCCCTTTGGGTTGCTTTGAATGATTAGTATTTGATAAGCTTTTGGGTTCATTGGATGCTTATTGGTAGATCTATTGACATCCGTTAGTTATCATCTATGGGTTATTGTAAGGCTGATTGAGGATATTTTATTTTCCCGATTTTAGGTTTTGATCCGCGGTTCACTGTAAATAGCCAATACTTGGTAAGCTTTTAGGGTTCATTGTATGCTTATTTGTTAGATACGGTGACATTCATTGTTATCATTTATTAAATTTGTGGGAAAGTGAATCAGGGTGATGTTATTCAGCATCTGAAGCCATCGGTGGGAAGCGATGCCAATTTTCGAAGTTAATTATTTAGGGTTAGCTTTACGGGTTAAATGAAGAATCGGTTTGGGGGAGATGACTGGGGTCATCCTCCCCCAGCTGTGAGGAAAAGACTGTAAAACCTCGGTTGCTTGGGACCCCAGCTGATGACCTGACTACTTTGCAAGGAATTCTATTTTATTTTCTTTTACTTATTTTATTTTAATCTGCAAATCACCAACTCCCCTGTTTTTACAAACCTTAAAATCCAAATTAAATTCATCATTTTGAACTCCATTGCAAATCATTTGTACGAAGAAAACCCATCCCTGTGTTCGACCCTAGAGCCGCTATACTGCAGTAGCTCCGCTACGGCAGTAGGATTTAGGATATAAATATTGTTGATTCATAACACCCTCTTGTGCCTGAATCAAATGGCGCCGTTACGGGGATGGTACTGAGCTTCGGATGATGAGTTGATATGTCCTTGTAATCCATATTACAAGTGTTGGTGACCTTTTAATCCTTTTTGAATTTCGTTTATTCGATTTGCAAGTTTTCTTTACTTAGCAGTCACTGCACTGTGTTTAATTTTACAGTCAGTTAATTTTGGTTTTAGCTAACACTGATCCTTTTTGGCAAGCTTTGTTTGTGTTCTTTGTTTTGTCTCATTTTGTGCTACAAGTGTTTATGCAACAACTTGGGATAGGGATGTAGGTAGATTGCAAAGAGTGAGTGCACCAGTTGAGCAAAGTGTCGTCGATTAATGCCTGATGACAAATGGATCCCTACGAACGACAAAGTCGGTAAAGCGGCCTATGAATCCAACAGCATACAGGTCAATGAGGGACCACATGCACCCTCCTAGAGTTAGTGCTTCTTCATGCATCATACCTCCTATTGAGGATGTAGCAATGAGACCCTACCTAGTGCCCCTGCTTCCCACATTTCATGGTATGGAGAATGAAAATCCATATTCACACATACGGGATTTTGAGGAAGTATGCATATCTTTTAAGGAGGGTATAACCGATATGGAGGTGTGAGATTGAAGGCATTCCCGTTAACCCTCAAGGACAAAGCCAAAACTATAGCTCAATTCACTAAGTAGAAGCGATTAGAAATTGGGCGATCTTGAAACTAATTTTAAAAATTCTTTAGTCTGACGAGACCAGCGAGTTTGAAGAGACAGATACACCTTACTCGGCCTATGACAATAGAAATTCTATCGGTGTTGGGAGAGGTTCATGGAGACCATGAATGCATGTCTATATGGTTTTTTGATACATGGATGCTATTGAATCATTTTTATGATGGTATGTCCCATGCCGTGAAGCAAGCGCCTAGAAACCGTATTATTAGGAGGTGATTTTACGAGCAAGAAATCGGATGAAGCCATGGATTTCTTGAATTATGTCATTTGAAACTTCAAAGGGCTTGGGATGGGCAGATCGAGGGGAAAGTACGAAAGAATGAAACACGTCTGACCCGCAAAGGAGGCATTTATGCACTTCAAAGTGTGGAATGAAAGAAAGATATCAGCCTTAACCTAGGAGTGGAAGAAATTTGGAAGGAAAAGGCTCCATGAAGTGCAAGCGTGTTGAAAATCACACGAGGCCAACCCATGCATCAATTACCAACCCACTTGGCCACCCGGAAGGAACCTTTGTCAATTGCTCCTCGGTGAGAGATTTGATGTCGAGCATGCAGTGTCGGTAGGCGATACAAGCCCTGACCCGATTACTTGTGGCGATACATATAATCCCGATTGGAGGAACCACCTAATCTCTCTTGGAAACCTAACCCCATATGTGCCTCTGGTGCCAAACAACGATTTGGTTCCTCACCTCGACCACAGCCGTCTTCATCCACAATTAAAGCGAAGCTATTTTAAATTTGAGCAAGGTGGTAGGCAATTTTGTGGAAGAGAGAAAAAAGGGGATCGATGTGATTGAAACCAAGAAGAATTGATGTTGTAGAAAGCTACTGAACAAGAGAATAGATGGGCTTGAAAGCAACCTTAATCGAGAAGATTGATAACCTCACAGTACTCCATCACGGGATTAACAATTTACTAGAGTACGAGAAAGGAGAGATTGCCTTCCCAATGGCTGCCCGATCAAGGGTTGTGAAATAGGTTCTTCCGACCCAACTCGAGGATGGATGAAGTAGAGGCTATCATCACTTTGAGAAGTGGAAAGAAATTGAGCAACCGGTGCCCAAAGCGCTCAAGGCGAAAGAAAGGAGACTAATCCGGAGAGGTAATAATCGGTGAAGACTCGATTGAAAGAAAAACATGCCCCCTCCGTTTCTCGAAGCACTAAGAAATAGAAAAAATCCCAAACCAAGCTGGGAATTTGGGAGGTGCTAAGGGCAAAGTGGTGAATATTTATTCCCTTTGCTTGACGCATGATTAGCGAGGTCCCAACTTGTACTAAGTTCTTAAGGACGTACTTGCGGTCGAAAAAGGGTTAGGCATTGAAAAGCATTCCTAACCAAGCAAGTCCAGTTCCGTCATCCAGGCGAGACCCCGGTGAAATCTGAGATCGAGGATCCCCCAATTCGGTCAACATTGGAGGGACTTGCATAGACAAAACGCTGACATTGGACTTGGGGCGGTGTAAACCTAATGCCATATTCAGTGTATAAGCAGTTGGGTTTAGGAGAGCTTAAGCCCACCAACATCACTCTGTCATTGGCTGATCGATCGGTGAAAATTCCTAAGGGAATAGTTGAGGATGTGTTGGTAAAGGTGGACAAATTCTACCACCCAGTGGAATTTGTAGTGCTTGATACAGAACCAATAGCAAGTGGGCCCAATCATGTGCCAATTATCCTGGGAAGACCATTTTTGGCCACTTCTTGTCGATAATCAATTCTTGAAATGGAGTCATCATTTCGCGTTGTGACATGACATTAGACTCAATATTTTCCTTGAGTAACAAGCACAAGCTAGTGGAAGATGACAAGCAAGGAAATGCAGGGAAACCAGAAGCCCCCAAATTGCAAGCAGAATTGGTAAACCAAGATGAAGCAGTTGATGGGGGTTATGCATCAATCACCCTTCTTGAGCGCCATTGGTCGACCAGAAATCACGGTGAAGAAAGTCAACAAGAAGGAATTAAGCATGAAGAGGCTGCGACCTGAGACCCCTTGCCCCGGGGTCAAGCTCTCCTTGACCCTTCATGAGTAAATTGGTGAAATTGAGCTGGTTTGGTCTCACGAGGCAAATTGCAGCTCAAAAATTTTTGATTTTTGCTTAAAATTGGTCAATTTTCATATTATGTTATTTTTAGTAACTTCCCGTTTTAGTAACTTTCCTTTTTAGTAATCTTATCTTAATTTTATTTTTAAATTTTTATTTTTGATTTTTTTTTATTATTTAGTTAATTTACCTAAATAAAATTTTTATTTTTTTTATATGTAGATGGAATCGGTCGAAGCGAAGAATTCAGCTAAAATAGCAGTGGATTCGGTGGCTCTTGGGCTTACAGAGACCCTTGAGTTGTCAAGCGCTTTATAAAAAGGAGAGAACCCGGTCATCTTCATTCAATTCGATTATGACCCGCCCCCGCCCTTGAGCCTCTGCTGGTGCGCCACCCGGCGGCCAGGAGCCCGGGTCCTTCCTTGAGCCCCTTTGCGTGCCTGTGTTAGTGCACGGGCCTGCTTGTGCCGATTCGTTCCTTGCTCCCCGCAGGCCGCCGGAGTCCTGCAGCTCGTGCGTGTGGCCCGCTGCCTTGGCGAGTCCATTGCCACAGCCCTCATTGACCGGCCGCTCCATTGCTTGTCGGGCTGTCGTGCGATCCCATTGCGCCATGCGCCCGGGGACCTCTTTGCCTAGCCTGGTCCGACTGTAAGTGCGCGCATCCTGCTACTGTGCTTAGCGTGCCATGTCTTGAGCACAGTGCGCCTGCGGCACTCTGAGCTACGGGTGTGGTCCGCCGGTAGTTCTTGCTATAGGCCCGGTCGGTGACACTCCCGGAGATGGAGGACCCGGTTTTCCAGTGCCGGCGCCTCTCAGGACTTGCTGCGGTTCACGCGGCCATTGGCCACGCCGGCCATGCACGGGGAGCCTCGGGGATTGGAGATATCGAGACGAGAGATGGGACTTGGGCCCGCCCGATGCCTCGGGACAACGTAGGAGGGCGGCCTCAAGCGGACCCGGACATCGAGGCTGGGGGGTCTTGAATCTGAAGCCCGGCCAGTCACCTCCCAATCGATGAGGGCTCATCGCGGCTTTCACCGGCCGGATTAGGCGCCCAGTGTTCACCGGTGACCGGTTAGAGGAGCGTGGGTTTCACGTGTCGGGGGACTTCCACGGGGCCCTTACGATGCCAGCCTTGACCACCGGCCGCGGTTCGAGAGACTCCGTGAAATTTGAGTCACCCACGGTATTCCTGCTTTGCCATTCGCTGACAGCGATAGTTCTATTATCACTGGGTGGTTGCTTCGGTTTCACTCTATGACTTCCGGGAGTGCAGGTCGTGGAGACTCAGGTTCGCGTGTGGTCGCCCCAGAGTACTGGAGCTGCGGACATTTCAAGCGCTTTGGGCTGCTGCGGAGGCGTAGTCTGGGGATCACGAGAGGGTTGGCTGACCATCACAGAGGGAGATGGTCCAGCTTTGTCTCACTAGAGATGCCCGGCGGGACCCGTGCTCTTGTGACGACTTCGCCTCGGATGCTTCTTGTGGACCACCACTCAGGACCGGCTTGTTCCGGTTGCAACATTATGTCCGGTAGCTGGGGAGCCATACTCGAGGCCACATCTGGATCTCGAGAGGATTCCTGGTTCGATCCCTCGAGCTTGTTGTAACTACTGTTGCACTTTGAGGACAGGTCAAGAGGGCTGGCTCGGCGAGTTCTTGTTGTTAATGCGATTGCTAAAGCCCAGTCTGGAGCATTTAGGGTTCCACGAGGGCCGCGTATCGAGAGCGAGGATCAGCTGCCTCAAGTCTTGTCTTCGGGCGATCTCTTTATATCCGATCTCTTTTGTCCTCAGCGAGATACGAGGAGTGCGAGATGATGTACGGAAGGACCGCGAGAGGGGGGAGGATCCACATTCTGAGTAGAGGTAGGAGTGGAGAGGAGCTCGGTTCAGTTCATCTCCTCCACGCCCTTTTGCCTAGCCCCTGCGACCTTGCCGGCCTTCCTGCACGGCCACGAGCGAGTCTCGAGACATATTCATATCGAGTTCAGGGAGCTTCTTTGCCGTTATGGATGTTGTTTGCGCGCTCGCTACTACACAGGCGTCGTTGGACCAGCGGATGGCTCTAGCCGAGGCCACTATACAGCATAGTCACGCCATGCTTCTTCGGATCATGAGCCACCTCGGTCTCGCTGAGCCTACCTGGCTACTAGGGACAGTCCACTGGCCGGCCTCCTTGGACATGCTTGCAGCCGCAGCAGTAGCTTCAGATCCACCAGCACATCCACCACCACGAGAGTTAGGTGGTCGCACTCCCTTCTCTAACTTTCCTATCCCTACCCAGTGAGGCATGTTTATACTTTGGTTGGGAGGAAAAGTTAGAGTTAGGAGTGTCTTATATCATGTTTTATCTTGTTTTTAGCTTTGTCATTTGCTACTCATTTTGTATAGGATTGTACATAGGATTCATGTATTAATGGTAGGCGGTGATACTTTGTTATGATTAGCTATATTAAGCATGTATTAGCCATTTTGGTTATATCAAAAAGCTTTATAGCATTATTCTGATTTATTACATACCTTAGTCATTTTTGTGTTTCACGCTTGCGCTTTAGTTGAAAAATTGAAATACGTATGTTACCTTAATGATAGAACAATTCCATGCATGATTTAGTTTTTGGTCGATTGAAGTTCCAGCATATTCAACCTTGAACATTCCCCCTTTAGCTAATTCACACACTGCACACCAGATTGTACCAATAGGTTGAGAAGCTATATACCTCTTTCCACTTTGCAAAGCCGGCCTTAGATTTGTTGACGACCTATAATAGGTTTTGTGTTGCAGTAAATGAAGACAATGTAGTCTTCGAATGAAAAAGAAAAAAAGCAAAAGAAAGAAAGAAAGAAAAGAAGAATAAGCCGTGGCGCTTTCCTTGAAACCGAACAGTCCGAGGGGTATATAGGCGAAAGCCTTTAAAATGATACCTAAACCTTAGTGGTTGGGAGTCATCAACTTAGTGTTCGCTACGGGTGGATGGAGTGGAGTTTAGCGAGTTGTAGATTGCTTAATTCTCGAAGTCGTCGAAGTCAGGGGTGAAGCTGTAGAGTTGTGGTCGATTGATCCTTTTGGCTTGATGCTAAACCTTAATTGGTTGGGAGTCATCGGTGGACCCAGATTACCTGGACTTGATGAAGTCGAGTTTTTAGCATTGCACCCTAAAATGTAATCAAAGAATGAAATAAAAGTGTAGCTAGTCCTATTTACGTTGGTCAACAGTTTAAAGCCATGGCAGTAGCTAGGTTGGGGGGAGGGAATAGTTTTGCAACTTATTGGCTCAAACTGGTTACCTTAGGAACGATTAGATTTTGGTGGAAGTTCAGGTTGACTTCCTTGGAACCGATGTTGCCCTAAAACTTGTTATTATATGGCATGTGTTCTCTTGCAAGCGGTTTCGTTCAGGAGTGCAAATTGTTCATACTAAAGGTAAGGCTTAGTAGTACACACACTTTTTGAACAATACACACTTTTTGTAAAAGCATAGCATGCATACCTTTATTGTTTCGGCATTGCGGGACTAGCGTGTGGTTGGGGTGTGATTAGTGCCCAAAAAGTGCTATTTTGAATCCTATTTAAGATAGGTTTTGAGTGCTTTTTGCGCATTAATCATATGAATTAAGCCAATTGACATGTGCAGGTCCACTTAGTACCACTGATTCCGTTTCGAGTTGTTTTTGGTAATTTTGCAGGTTTTTGCGAGCCTCAACCAATAATTTCGAGTTTGATGTCGAGTTGGTGCTAAATGCTGAGAATTCACGGTGATTTCATCAACCAAAAATGAAGAAATGTCAAGTGGAGTTGATGAAGGAGATCACGGGGAGAGCAAAGTAGGAGGCGCGAGAGGCAAAACCCAGTTTTGCTATGCATTACGAAAATTTCGCAAGGATTGCAAAATTGCAATCATAGAAAATTTAATCCCTGGCGAAATTTTAGCTATGCTGCAATTTTAAGCTAAGCTAGCGAGAATTTCGCTATCATAGCGGATGCGTGCATAAGCGAAAATTTGAATTCCGCACCTTACAAATTTTAAGCTATGATAGCGAAATTCCTTTATAGCGAAAATCAATACCCATGTGTTTTGATGTTTTGATTCCAAACGACCTCGTTTTGATTAGTACCATTTTGTCCCTATTGTAATTACATATTTTAGGCCTTTTGTTATTTCACACAAATGGGTTAGCTATATAAGCCACACATGACTTTGTAACCCTAACTTTAACTTTTTATTCAAGCTTTCCATGACTTTGGTTTAGGTTACATTTGCTCTCTTCTCTCTCTTCTTTCTCGTTTTTCTTGGTACTTAAACACACCCTTAGGGATGACAACTCAAGGGATGCTTGGCATGCTAAGCCTCCAAGTATGAAAGGGTTGAAAGCAGTTGACAGTGGTTCAGCGGTGTCCTCGTGTCTTTAATCCCAGTCTTGCATTTTATGGTTCCAAACTTTCCAAACTAGGGTTTAATACTATTTAATGTCTTTCCTTTGGCCAATACTTGTCATGCCCAGGGTTCAGGTATTCTTAATGGTAGGTCTGTGAGCATTCTTTAGATGTCATTTACGAGCCATTGAAATGAGTTTAAATGCTAGGTTTTCAAAATATTGGAACATCGAGATGCTTTCAGTGTTTATTGGACTCAAATAGGGTGTTTTTAGGGTTGGTTGTAGCTAAACAAAGATCTGGTTTTTAGCCTTGACTATATGTCATTTGCTGTGCGAGGAAACAACTTGAGGACACCTTAATAACCCATTTTATCAAGCTAGTGACCCAGACCTTCAAGGTTACCATTTCACTTCATTTTAAGCCATTCCGATTACCCGGTGAACAACCAAACTCCCACATTTTCAACCAAATCCAAAATCCAAATTAAGTCTCACCATTTTCAAACATGATGCGAATCATTCGGTGGGATGAAAACCCGTCCAGTGTTCGATACACAGACATAATCTTTGCGGTAGCTTGACTACGACCGTAGGAGGAATATAGGGGAAACAAATTTTGTTGATTAGGATCACCCTACCGTGCTTGAATCAAGTATGTCAAATTCGAAGCACTTAGGCTTACTGATCATATCTCCTCTGTCCAGACACCGAAAATCATGCACCATTTCTTTTGTTGGATTCCCTACTCATCGAAGAATTCTTTGAAAAAATTTGAGAATTTTTTTATCAACTAGATGGACCGGTTGGGAACCAGCTCATCCAGTTCAATGGATTTCAGTTGAAGTTCATTATTTGAGCAGGTTCAAATTCTGAGCACCCAATCTTGTTTTGGTCATATCTCACATAAATCGGACTCGAAATCGTACTAGTTTCTTTTTTGAATTCATTACTCTTTAAGGAACATTCTATCAAATTTTAAATTTTTCTCAATCGTTTTGATCTATTGGGGACCGATTTAGTCAGATCATTGTGCTAGCTTGTATGGAGCATTGATTTTTGTAATTTTAGAGCCCAAATACTACTTGGTTCGAGCCCATAAGCTCCAAATCAGTACTAGGCACTGTTTGGGCCCAATTGTGAGCCATTTTTTAGGTTTCTTGCAACCTACCTTGAGTCCATTTGGATTCTTGGTGGCTAAGCAAAGGGATAAATTTGGCCAGCTTTTGACCTCGTGAATAGAGGAGTGTTTATGGAAATTTGGAAGTCCGAGGCGATTGAGGGGAGTTCCGGGAGCGGAAGGTGCTGCAAAATGGAGTAAGCTCATATGTTTATGAAGGAAAAATGGAATAAAAAAAACATGGAAAAGAAGGGGAGAAAGGAGAAAAAAAAAAAGGGAGGAGGAGAAAAAAAAACAAGGAAAAAAATGAGGAAGGATTCTCCAAATCTGTGTGGGGGTTCTCTCTCTCATTTTGAAGGAGTATTTCCTAAATTTTTGAGGGAGTGGATACCAAGTTTTGGCGGCAGAAAAGAAGGAAGACAAAGGGGGAGCAGTCGTGAATCCTACAGGTATGAACGTTGTGTGCTTCTCCCGTTTCTTTTGCGCTTGTCTTTGCCTTTGATGTTTGCAGCCTAGTTTTAGGGCACTAGGCATTGTTTGGATCGGTTCTCAATCATTCGGAGTCAGAATTGTACTCTATTTGTTTTGTTGAATTCCTGACTCTGTGAGGAGGATTCAAAAATTTTTGAGAACTTCTCTCAACCAGATGAACTAGTTGGGAAACTGGATCAACCGGTTCCTTAAGTTTTATTTTCCGGAATAGGTATTAGGGTATTAGGCATCGTTTGTATCAGTTCTCAGCCATTCAGAGTAAGAATTGTACTCCGTTTGTTTTGTTGGATTCTTGAATCTTTGAGGAGGATTTCGAAAATTTTTGAGAACTTCTCTCAACAGTCTGAACTAGTTGATAAACCGGATCAGCTGGTTCATTAAGTTCTGTTTTTCGGAACATCAGTTAAGGTACTAGGCATTGTTTGGATCGGTTCTCAGCCATTCGGAGTTGGAATTGTACTCCATTTGTTTTGTTGGATTCCTGACTCTTTGAGGAGGATTTTGACAAGTTTTTAGAACTGCTCTCAACCAAATGAACCGGTTGAGAAATCGGATCAACCGGTTCATTAAGTTCTATTTTCAGAAATAGTAGTTAGGGTACTTTGCATTGTTTGGGTTAGTTCTCACTCATTTGGTGTCAGAATTGTACACCGTTTATTTTTTTTAGCTTCCTTACTCTGTGAAGAATTTTTTGAAAAATTTTCAAAATTTTTCTTAACCGGCTCGACCAGTTGGGGAATTGGATCAGCTAGTTTGTCGATTTTTATAAAGGTAATCTGATTTCAATTTAATTAGAGCCCATGACCTTTTCCTATTGAAGAGTCAACCCATTCATCCAGATTGAGTGTGGGCTATGTTTAGAAGTTGAAATGGGATATGAAGATCCAAGTTAATGGTTCCATTTTGGACGTAGAATTAAGGTCTATGCGAGGTCAAAGGGTGGTTGGTTAAACATGATCAGTGTTTTGTCGAGCCAGATTCTTTGAAATGAATAGATGTTTATATGCTTCACAGTGTTGTATCAATGAGTGGTTGAGATGCAATGTATGGTTTCTCCTGGTTTCCTTTGCTTTTGATATTTAATTTTGAGAGATTGTTGTATGCCTGAAATGTGTGACTAACCTTCCCCTACAGCGCTTGGCTAGGGACCACAGGTATGTATTTTAATGCTGGGTAATGAATTTCACATGGATGTTTGGTGTTTGAGTGTCATGCATGCTTGCTATGTTTTTTGGCTAACCTTGATGTAGCGCATGGCTAGGGACCACAGGTACGCGTCATTTGCTCTTTTGGTTGAGTGTTCTTAAACATGCTAGATACCACAAGTTGTATGTTTAGCCTTGGAGGTTATTTGATCTTTGACCTTATGCTCCCACATGCAATTCACTAGTAGGGACTAAGTTCAAGCTTAGAGGTGCTTCCTCCTTATGAGGTACCTTCTAGATAGTCAACAGTCTCTCAGTGAAATCTAGTTTTTTGTGGTTGCTTTTTCTAGTGGAGTCAATGAGGGTTTTTTGATTGCCAGTTTTCCCCCTGTAAATAAAAATAAAAAGTAAGTGGCGACTCCAAACACAAGCGTTCCTCACTAGGGACAGATTTCAGAGCTCGAAAATTAACTCACTTTTTTCTATTAATAACGAGTCGCGTCAGCCCATGGATCAGGTAGGGTCCACAAATTGGCGACTCCACTGGGGATCGAACCTAGAATCTACGGATCATAAGAGATTGACTTGAACTTTGAGTTGGGTATATTAGAGCACATGGTTCATTGACCAGTAGACACTTAGGCTACACAAATGACTGATGATCACTTACCTGGTTGGTATTTGACAAACACTTCTGGTTTGATTGTGCTTGTGTGTTCACTTGTTGGATTCTAGCATGCTTGCTCATGGTTGATTTGGTACCTAGCTATATGTTTCTGATTGGCATAGATAGTTAGTTTGTGTGTATATTTTATGATAGGCTTGCTCTTTGCTCATGACTGTTTGCTGCATGACTACCCTCTCTTTTGCATGACTACTTGATTTGTTTGTGTTTGTGGGGCGTGCTTGTATCCCCTTGTGGTCGACTATTCCTCATAGATTGCTTGAGTTGCTTGGGAGTCATTCACAATTGTTTGCCTTCGACCAAGCTTGGAGTTTGGAGTAGGGTCTAGCGTAGGGGCTATATCGATGTTTGGAAGCACTAGGGAGATGACGGAGATCTGAGCAATGAAGACCTGTATAGCCCTGAGCTAGATTTCATGGATACATGAGTGGCGAGTGTGTCATTTTGATTATTGGTTAGGTCTTAGGTTCACATTATCCCGTCTTAGTGATCATCTAGATTTTAGGACTTACCTTTTCCCGTTGTCAACTTTTGAGCCACATTACCCCCGAGGTATCACCATTTCATAATCCTGCTCTTACTTATGAAGCCATATATCCGTTTAGATGTTGACATCACATGTCAATTCATTCTCTCGAAGGAATTTAGTCATACATTACTGGTTTGATTACAGGATTGATAGTCACGGGGAGTGACATACCCTTTTCCTTTTGAAGGATTGTTGATTAAGACCAACTTGGGTTCTCGAGCTTGGATCCGGATCGAAGGTAGACTTGTTAGAGGATCAGATTCACATATTCGATTCGAGCGAATGTATCGAGATCATAGAATGCTGGACCTCGGTATGCTACTATTGACTACATGTTTGATTACGATACCATGGCATCTCTCGGGATGCCATGGAACTAGGATAGAGAGTTGATGAAATCGAGGCTGACCATTGCCCGATTTCGGAGCACCCCGCATGACTTTACTGCACCTTTACCACCACCACTATCATCTGGACCCACTATACCGCAAGACTATACAATTCTACCACCACCACCACCACCTGTTCAATCAGCCCCATGGGTTGGAGCATTTGTACTGCATGGTCAGACCGAGACCACACCACATTCTATAGTGGCCCCTGCATAGATTATTGATGACACCGAAGCCCGTATTGATATGATTGAGCAGAGGATCAGGTCTTTGATGTAGTTATGATTAGTGCCCAAAAAGTGCTATTTTGAACCCTATTTATTATAGGTTTTGAGCGCTTTTTTGTGTACTAATCATTCTAATTAACCCGACTTGCACATTAAGGTCCCTGTTATTCTACTGATCGCATTTTGTGGCTAATTTTGTATTTTTTGCAAGATAATCAGGCCAAAATTATCGAGTCAATTCAAACACGAAGAACCAGAGTTGAACTCATCATTGCATATCAGATCCCAGAAGGAAAGAAGAGCAAAAGTGAAGAAAAATGGAGTGTAGCACAAACTAGCTGCAGGAAATTCATGTTCCTGACACTATTCATAGCGCTCGTAATATATTCATTACATACTGTTTCATCCTATTTACCCGTTTGCTTTTTGTCTCTTTTGTTTTTCTTTGATTTGTCCCTTGTAATGGTTTTTCCTTTTGTTTTTTTTTTGTAATTTCCTATACATTGAGCACCTATTTAAGCCTCAGTCAAGCTTTGTAAAGGACACCACTTAATCAATAAAAAAGTGGCGAGGCTTTCGACTTTCCACTTTCCATTCTACCTTTCTCTCATTTCTTTTCATTTCTCTCTGCCAAACACCCTCAGGATCAGGCGGCTAAAACCCTCTTCCTTGAAGAGGAAGGCTACTAGGCAAGGGAACTGGTCGTAACAAGGGATTCTCATGCTTTCAACGCAGGTATTCACTGTTATTTTTGGTTTTTCTCTTCATACTGAGTTTAAAATCCCTAAGATTCACAGCAGATGACTTATGCTAATCTTTTAGGGTTCAATGGATGCTTATTTCTAGATCCACTGAGATTCATTAGTTACCCTCTATTAAACATTGTGAGGTGAGTCAAGGAAACTCATTTTTCACTGCCGGGACCATGAATGGCCAGTAGATGCCATTTTTCAAAAGGGAAAATTTTAGGGTTGTTTTAAGGTAAATGAAGAGATCCAGGGTTTGGGAAATGAAGCCCATAGGTTATCCTCCCAGCGAGGAAATGAACTTCGAGGACCTGATGATCTTTGGGCCAAATCAACGACTTGACCACTTCAGAGGATAATTCTTTACATTTTATTGTGTATTTAATTTCAGTTTCCAAACAATACCTCTCCTTTGTTTTACGAACCTGAATCAGTTTAAATTCTCATTTGGGCTTAACAGTAAATCATTTGTGCAAAGAAAACCCATCCCTATGTTCGACCCTAGAGCCACTATACTGTAGTAGCTTTGCTACGACAGTAGGAGGAATTTAGGATACTCATTTTGTTGATTTTGGATCACCCTACTGCGGCACGAATCAAATGGCGTCGTTCTTTTAGGGATGGTGCCCTAAGTGCATTTATTTGTGAACACTTGTGATCCTCATCACAAGTTCTGGTGAATTTCCTTTTATCATTTTACTGTCATTTTTTTTAGTTCATTTCCTTGTAAAAAAAAAAAAAAAAAGAGTTGCTTTCTTGGATTTTTTTTTGGTGTTCAATCTTGGGTTGCCACATTCTTACTGCGAGAGCGCGTTCAGTGGATTAGAAATCGAGGGATGGTGGTCAAATTCCAATCTCCCACGAACTGACCCGAGCTTGAATTGTGATCAAATGGAACCCCAGCATGGCAATCTGATCGGGGAAAGGAAACCATGGGTGCATATATGTCCATGAGGGATCCTGAACCTTTCCATGGCGAATCAGCTTAACCGGTTGAGAGGAATCCAAGCTTTATCCTAGGTCCATGGGGGACTATAGAAACCCTCCATGGATGAGCACCCTCCTACATGGTTCCCAGAGTGCACCATATAGAAAATGCCCCAGCCTAGTTGGGAACCACCTGAAATTCCTCACCTCCATTATACCCTCCATCCACGGTCGACCTCTCCGATGGAAGAAGCCATCTTGAACCTCCTGAGCTAGTGGGTGACTTTGTGGGACGAGAAGATGATTAATGCACGGAATCAAAGAATTGATAGTAGGCTCTTTGAACCAAAAATTAAGATTCTTGTAAGATGACATGTTTCGGAAATTAAACAACCTGAAGACTCTATTTCAAGGCTCACCATTCAGCATGGTCATCAAGGAGGAGAGCACAGGAGAGTGTTTGTGACCAAGAGGAATGATACGGGAACCGAGTGGAAGCTCTTGAGGAATTACCCAGCGAGGGACGTGGGAGGTAAAGGAAGAAGCGGGAAGAGCCCAAGAACCTATCCTTCAACCCAGTCCCCATGAATTTGAATCAGTGCCTTTATGACCCCAAAATAGCCCGGCTGCCGGGTGTACATCTTGCCCTTTGCTGAAGTGAGCTCAGAGCACATGCTTTTGCTCCAGAAGCTCATGCCGGGTCCATCCTTGCTTGTCTGAAATATCGGAAGTTAGTGGCCCTTTGTTAGGCCTTTGCCACCATCAAGACACAAGCGTTTACTTGACATTGCATGGTAAAGTGGATGGTTCGGGTCTTTGGTTCGGTTCGTTTTAGAACCCGGCATTTCTAAGCTCGGTCGGTTCCAAACAGCCTCGAGGCTTAGGGACGGTTTGGGGAACACAGTCTCCCCAGCTTTTTGTTTAATTTTCTTGTTTTATTTCATTTATTTTATTTTATTTAGTTTCTATAATTTTCTTCTTAGATTTTCTCTAATTTAAAGTTTGTCCCTTGTTACGCTTGTTTTCACTTTTCTACAATTTTCTTAATTTTTCTTGTATTAATTTTGCGGTTTGTATGAAAATTTTGAATAGAATGAAGATCGACAAACGGGGCGTGAGGGCAATTTCGCTATTATAGCGAAATTTCGCTAAAGGTGGAATTTTCGCTACATAGCGAGAATTCGCTATGTAGCGAAAACCTGTACGGATGGTTCCCCAGATAAGACAAAAAAAATGAACAGTAAGTTAAAAAAAAAAAAAAAAGGTTTATTTTTATTTTTATTTTTATTTTTATTTTTATTTTCTAAAAAATTTATTTTTATTTTTGTCTCTAAAAATTGCTTTTTGTAATTAATTATTTTATTTTATTTATTTAAAAAAAATTCGCTTACGCTTTCATTTGGTATTGAAATTTTCGCTACCTACGAAATTGCCTCCTGTTTTGCCTCCTGATTTTGTTTTGAGCATAACTTTCTCATCCGAACTCTGTTTTAGGCGTTTTTGGTACCGTTGGAAAGCTTAGAGAGTTTAGAATCTAAATCTAATAAAAAAGAACACTTTTTAAATTTTTATGAAGGTGTAATTTTCAAAATGCTCCAACTGGTCACTTTTCTTCTTCTAACTTGTTTATTTGAAGCCCAAATGGAGTGAATAAGGTGTTGATGAAAATCTTGCGAAGTATCCTATCTAGAAACGATCACATCTCATCGATAGTAACACTTCCTTCGTCAATCTTCAACCAGCCCCATCACATACCGAGACATTTGGTCGGGGGAGAGTTAACAATGTAAGGGCTTTACATTTATGTTTTTGTTACTATTTCAGCAAGCCCATTTTGTGATGTTCAAGCCATCGATTTTCCCTTTTCGTGAAGTCGTTATACTATACAACTTATTTTTTCAAAACTCGGCACTCCATTTTTTTTTTTTTTTCAGGTTTTGCCTAACTCAGGGTTTGAAAATTGAAACTTCGGTCTAATTCTATTGATGTTAGATTGGTTCCATGCCCGGTCGAGTGAATGATTAGTTGAATTCTTATTGATTTTGACCTTTTCTTTCAATTCCTTACCTAACCACTATGCACATCGTGCTTCTTCAATAACTCAAAACCGCTCTAGCCTCCTAAGCCTTGCAATAACTCTTAACCTAGTTCTTTTCGCTGACTCACCTTTATTGTTAAGGGACCCTGAATAGAAGGCAATGTGTCTCCAAATAAAAAGAATTGAAAAAGAAAGAAAGAAGAAAACGCAATCTAGCTCATTTTGAAACCCAGCACTGGCCCGAGGGGTATATGGCGAAAGCCTTTAAAGCTCCTGCCTTGGGTTAACCGGGGTCAGGAGTCACCGACTTAAAGGCTCGCCACGGGTGAGCCGCAAGTTGTGTGTTGGAGTCTCGAAATCATTCAAGTCCGGTGGAACTCGAAGAGTTTGTGGTCGAAAGATCCTACACTTGGTGCCCTAAGCCTAATTGGTTAGGAGTCATCTAAGAAATCCCCGCTACATGGACTCGCGAGGTTGATTCCTCGATCGCACCCCTACAACACAAAAAGAGTCGGTGGAATAAGAGGGTCCTAATCTATTCGGGCCGGCTTAGCATGCCAGGTCAGGCGTAGCTAGGGTCAGGGGAGTGCTGGGCGCTTTATCGAGAGCCGATAAGAAAAACACTTTAGATTTCGTGGAAGTTTCTAGTTGATTCACCGAGATGGAGGCTCTTTGATACTCAATTTCAGATGACATTCATTCCTCTCGAGATAGCTATCAGGCAAGGGTCTGATGATTCTTAATAGGTTAGGCATTACTTATTCACAACCTTTTTGAAATGTATTTTTTTGTGAACATATCTTTGATTTTGTTTTGTATGCTCCTCTTCTTTCTTTCTTTCTTTCTTCATCATAAGGGACTAGCAATGCAGAAGTTTGGGGTGTGGATAAGGCTTCCAAAAAGTGCTATTTTGAACCCTATTTATTATAGGTTTCAGCCAGGTACTAATCATTCTAATTAACCCGATTTGCACATTAAGGTCCCTGTTATTCTACTGATCACATTTTGTGGCTAATTTTGTATTTTTTGCAAGATAATCAGGCCAAAATTATCGAGTCAATTCAAACACAAAGAACCAGAGTTGAACTCATCGTTGCAGATCAGATCCTAGAAGGAAAGAAGAGCAAAAGTGAAGAAAAATGGAGTGTAGCACAAACTAGCTGCAGGAAATTCATGTTCCTGACACTATTCACAGCTCATGGCACTATTCATCCTACCCTGTTTCATCCTGCTGCCCGTTTGCTATTCTCTTTCGTTTCTTCCCAATTTGTCCCTTGTAATGGTTTTTCATTTTTGTTTTTTTGTAATTTCCTATATTAATCGAGCACCTATTTGCTTCCCGCTTGCTTTGTAAAGGACACCACTTAATCAATAAAAAAAGTGATGGGAAGCTTTCAGCTTTCCCCTTTCCCGTTTCTCTCTTTCTCTCATTTTCTCTTCTACCAAACACCCTCCGAGGATGACAACTCGGAGGATGAGCGGCTAAAACCCTCTCTTCCTTGAAGAGGAAGGCTATCAAGTAAGGAACTAGGTTAATAGAGGGTACTCATGCTTTCAACGTTGTATTCACCGTTATTTTGGTTTTTCTCTTCACGCTTAGGTTTAAATCTCTTAGATTCACCTCAATGACCTGCATTTGGTAATCTTGTGGTTCAATGGATGTTTATTGCCAGATCCACCGAGATTCATTAGTTACCTCTATTAATCATTGTGAGGTGAGCTGTGGAGACTCATTTTTCACTGGTTTACCATGAATGGCCAAGATGCCATTTTTCAAAAGGAAAATTTAGGTTTAGTTTTTAAAGCTAAATGAAGATCCTAGCTTTAGGAAATGACTATAGGTCATCCTCCTAACGCGAGGAAATGAACTCGAGACCCCCTGCACCTTTTAGAACTCCAAATCCAAAGAATACACTTCAAGGATAATTCTTTTTACATTTTATTGTATTTAAATTTTGTTTTCCAAACAATACCTTCATCGTTTTAATAAACCTCAAAATACAAATTTAATCTACCATTTCGAGCTTAATAAAGAAATTATTTGTGCAAAGAAAACTCATCCCCGGGTGTTCGAACTCTAGAGCTCACTATACTGCAGTAGTTTTATATGACAAATAGGGAGGAATTTAGGATACAAATTTTGTTGATTTTATCACCCTACCGTGGTACTAATCAAGTTACAAAGTCAGATGTATATGATGACCTTTCCAAAGGGCACCTCTTCCGCCTGGAGTTATGCATGCCGGATGCCATCGAGAGATACACTGCATATGGTGCCTCGCATTCACTTGCAGTTATACAATGTTGTAATGCGCGAGCATAGACTGGATGAGGCATAAATGATTATGTTATTCTCCGGTCATCGAAAGTGGTTCACACTACGGGTTCGTCTTACTGGGACCCTTCGAGACGTAAGACAATGGGCCAATTCAGACAAGAGTTTATCGGCGCCTCTTTAATACTATATGTACGTATCCCAGGGAATCGAGGCCCTCGTAGAGGCCTGATGAGTCAATACTCTTATCATTCTCGATGAGGGAGAAGATAGCACAAATTATAGATAGACCGCAGCAAGATCCGATCAAAGATGATTATGTGCAAATTTTCCACTTTGATTTGCTAGGCATCCTAAATGGCTTTCCACATACACTTGGGATCATCGGGTCTGCCCTGGGCGGCATCGAGGAAGGCATAGCTGTGAGGATTATGCAGCACTCTTCCTCCATATTCAAAGGGAAGAAGCCAGGATCGCCTTAGATCATCGCATATTAAGGTTACTGGGTACATTGAGCCACAAGTTTTCACACCATGTACTCATGTATACCATAGATATTCCTTTACTAGGGGATGGTATAATAGATCAAGATACACTAATCGCTTCCCTATATAGGCCATGGCCTATTTATCTACATCCGCCACCACACCCAACATATTAAGTATAAGGTCTCTGCAGGCCATCAGGACGCATTCATCGGCCAGAGACAGAGCAATCGCTCCACCGAGGCCGGTTCTGTGAGTTTGCATAGCTCGGGGATGC
Organism: Tetrastigma voinierianum; assembly: GCA_016808115.1. Classification (NCBI taxonomy): domain Eukaryota; kingdom Viridiplantae; phylum Streptophyta; class Magnoliopsida; order Vitales; family Vitaceae; genus Tetrastigma; species Tetrastigma voinierianum. The sequence goes on along the minus strand of JAEQBH010000911.1, from coordinate 3,212,068 downwards.
CACTGAGCCGAGCATTTCGCAGACTCGGCTTAGGGGGATCGACACCCACTCCTACCACCTGACTACTACTACAACCTACCCCACCAGATTCAAAGGCATCTTCACCGTACTATCATCGTAAAGTCATCATGATATGTAGATGGGGCCAGCAAAAGATTAAGGCATGCTATTTAGGACTTGATTGATCAAGGTTTGGTTGATTTAGGACACCCTACTGTGACTACAGACCCGCTACCCACTCATGACACTAGAGTTATACCTCCACCCTCGAGGGGTGTACATTTGATTGAGCATTCAGGAGATGAGATATTCATGATGGGATGAGATGGAGAGGATCCTCAGCTAATTAGTTTATATGTAGACTCAGACTTTAGTGGATACACCCAAGGTCAGCAAGTCTCCAGGCCATTTAGATTGATTCCAGATTATGTCCCTCGACGACAAGAAGACGCTTAATATACTGGCAAAGATGTTCTCGCTATGAGACCCTTCATTCGTCTCCCGAAGGAGTAATAAGAAGATGATGTTCATATTATTACGAGGAGTGGGAGGGTAGCTCTGCCCTTACCTGTTGATAGACCTTTTGCTGGCACTGATGCTAAAGATGAGATTCAGAGGGAAGATGATGAGATTTTGCGCTAGCTGCGCACCACTCAAACCCGTATTTCCTTTTGGAGCTTATTGGCCTCATCCAACACATAGAGATGTGTTAATCAAGGCTCTTAGTCAAAATGGAGTTGACAATACTACCACCCTCAAGGGACTGATCCACTTTTTGACAGCGGATAGGGCTACATGCATAGTGTTTTTTGACGATAATTTACCACCTGAGGGATCAAGCCATGTTTGTCCCTTGGTCTACCGGGCAAGGTTCGCTCAGTCATTGTGGTGTCAGACATTCCGCTGACAACGACCGCTTCTAAATGTTTATCCACCGTTACCTACTATCGGCTTTAGGATTTTCACCATCCGATTTTGAGCCATCCACACAAACCGTTAGAGCTTATGACGGGGCTTAAAGGCACGCGCAGGGCACACTCAAAGACACATGTCATGATCTATCCTATTAGATACTCCATACTCTGTGTTTTGAGGATCCACCATCCTTAACCCGCTTCTCGTCACCCTTGATCTACGAAAGGGGTGTTATACCATCTTCCCATCGAAGGTGAAGTCTACACATGAGGGGCGCATTATCACGATATAGTCCGGGATGAGATGTTATTACTCCTTTGAGCCAAGGCAGATCAACCATAAATGAGGATGACCTACATTTGATGTGGTTTACTTTGATGAAGTTCAAAGTTGTTAGCCTAGAGGATGATCGGTAGGACATGGTGCCCATGTCATTCGACCAAGACAAGAAGACTTTAGTGCTTATCATGATGAGAGGTACGTCTTATATGCTCCTGTCTGATCGTCGCTCCAAGGGTCGCAGTTTACTATCACAGTTGATCATGACATACCTTATGGGTTAGGTTACAACCCAACGATGGATGATGCGCGACACATGACACGACTGCGTAGAGAGAGAGTGAGAGCTCGCATGTTTGGCATTCCATTTGATTATCCCCTTCGCCCATACACTTTTCAGTTCGTTGACTATTTTACAAGAGGATCAAAGTATGCACCCCGCACAGAGGGAGTTGACCATGTTTCAAGGATGGTTGAGATTTAGGGCATTCAGCAGGCCCTATGACAGATGTGTTTGAGTTTTGAGACCATCGAGCCACCCGAGGCCATGATAGTTGCACCCCTATCACCGGATCGAGCCAGTGTGTTTTCCATGTGCTTTCCTGAGGAGATCCCTAACTATGACCTGCCTATGGATTTGGGAGATGGTTCCGATGGTGTGATTCTACCTAATACTTATATGGACACGATGGACATGATCGGCACTAGCCGTATTTTGGATTCAGCCCCGCGTGGGCCCCATTTTGCTTTTGAAATGTTTGGAGTTTCTATGATTGATTCTAATGTCGTGACACTTTATGACGCCAGACCGATGATGGACAAGGATCTGCGACCGGTTATATTCTGTATGCAAACACCCAGTCTCCGCTCTGTTTTTTATATGTTTGGGATTTCTATGCTACAGATAAATGATGATAATAAAATTGTTGCTACTGATATTATTCATAATACTATTTTTGTTAAGAGAGCGTTCGACTCTATGGACCCACCTCTTTCTTTTGACACTATGTCCGAGTTTGTCACCCACTTTGATGATATTTCTGATGGTAATAATGACATGAGTATTTTCGAGTATTTGCATGTGTCACAACATTTTCTCTTCGACATAATTACTAGTACCCACAACACATATATAAGGATGTTGATGATGCGGGGAGACACATGACCCAATTAGGTAGCGCCAGGGTGTGATTCGATACAAAGGACAAGGAAAGTTACACCCATTATCGTAGCACAGAGTCGATAGATTTTGTGACACCAGACGCCCCGTGGAGATTGGGGATTAGCTCTTCCTATCTCTCGATGAGAGGAGTAGATTGACATTGATTTTCTTAGGTCATACTGATGTATTTCCGCATGGTCATACGAGGACATGCCTAGCCTTGATTAATTTATAAGCAAAATCACCCGCCCATTCTACTCACATGATGTGCCGCTTAAGCAAAAATTTGAGAGACTACAACCTCGATGGAGTTCTGGTAAGTTAAGGAAGAAATTAAGAAGCAACTAGTGTTGTCTTCGTCAATGGTCGAAAGTATCCCGAAAGTGGTCGGATAATGTCATCCCCGTTCCCAAAAAAGGATGGCAAGGTTATTTGTGTAGACTTCTGGGTGATCCGAACAAAGCCAACTCCTAAGGATGATTTTCCTTCCCATCAGCTTGCGCCCAAAAAGTGCTATTTCGAACCCTATTTTTAATAGGTTTTGAGCGCTTGTACTAATCAAGAATTAACCCAATTGACATGTTCAGGTCCCTATTGCACTTCTGATTGCATTCCGAGGCTGTTTTTGTAGTTTTTGCAGGAATTGGAAGCCAAATTATCGTGTCAATCCAATCATAACCAAAGTTGGGTTGATTTCCATCAATTTCATATGGTTTTTTTATCAATTTCAGCAGTTTAGAATGAAGAATATCAAAGCTTGAAGAAATGAACAAAGGCAGGGGAATAGTAGCCACAGTAGGCCAATGGAACAAGAGCGTAAACATTGCCAAAATTCAAGACAAAGATGATAAATTTCGCCATCATAACAAAGTATCGCAGAATGAAATTTCACTACTATGTCAGATTTTCGCTAGATAATGTGTAATTTTCGCTATGATACGAAAAATCACCGTGGGCATAAATAAAATTGTCCGCTCCTTTTTGTGTTTAAACGACCGCTTTGGTTTTTCTCCTTTCTAATCTCACTGTAATTTTGTTATTTCATATTGTTTTGTAATTTCCTTTTTCCGAAAGCATATATAAGCCTTACCAGAACAAATGGACATCAATCACTTCATAATAAATTTTCGAGAAGCTTTCAGCTCTCCGCTTCCTCGCGCCCATTTTCTTTCCTTTCTCTTCCATTTTTCTCGGTCGCTAAACACTCCTCTAAGGATGACAACTCGTGAGGATGTTCCCATGACCTCTTCCTCCTAGCAGGAGGGTCGGGCTGGCTAGGATTTGATGTAAACCGACGCCATTCTCCGTTCCAACGCACGCATTTACGGGTATTTATGTTCTATTTCACCTTAGGTCAAAATCTTCTAGCACACCACTAACGTGTATTTAGCGTTTTTGGTTACAAAGGACGCTATGACTAGATCCTCATATCCAGCTTAGTTGTCATATTAGCTATCGCAGTAGGATTTTCAGATATGATATCATCAAGTAGGGAATATTTTGCCTGCTTAAATGCTATGTTAAAAAAGGAAATCAGGTCTAGGTTTTAAAGCTAAATGAAGATCCGATCTCTGAAATGACTATATGTCATGCTCCCCTAAATGCGAGGAAAAAGACCCGAGGACATAAAAGAAGGTTTTAAAACCCTAAACCAAAGGGTCCAAACTTCAAGGGGTTCTATTTTACATTTTTTTTCTTATTTTATTTTCAGCCTGTGAACAACCAATCCCTTGTTTTTACCCAACCCCAAAATCCACCTAATCTTACTGGGCCAATTTCACTCAAATCATTCATCGAAGAAAACCCATCCCCGTGTTCGACCTCTAGACCACTATACTGCAAAGAGCTTGACTACGTAGTAGAGGAACTTAGGATATAAATTTTGTTGATTCCTGACAATTCTAACAGGGCACTAATGAAATGGCGCCTTACTGGGCGGACGGTGCTCTGGCGCATTTGGACGTCAGGTGAAAACACTGTGATCCTCATCACAAGTACCGGTGAATTGCTTTTATATTTTACTCGTCATTTTTCATTTCATATAAAAAAAGGTTGCAGGATCGTTGGGGTATCCTTGCTTTGCCGCAGGAATCATTTTCGCGGATCGTACTCGGGCGCGCAGCCTAATACAGGTTCTGTGGGAAAATTGATTGTGATCAAATGGAACACCTGTGGTAGGGAGAACAATACAATCAATACACACCATGGAGGGTAACCTGTGAGCATACATGTCTACGAGGGATTACAGAACCGCCATGGCAAAGTCAGCAACCTGTGGAGAGGAATCCAAATGAATATGTGTCCACAGGACTATAAAAAACCAATGGATGAGTTCACCATATGGTGGTGCTTACAACCATAAAGGTCAGGGAATCACACCACCTCATGGGAACCAAGACCTTACAATATGCTCTCTCCCGAACCTCCATTTTATAAGCCAACCTCACCACCTACCACCACAAATAATCCTCCATTTGAATGCTTCATTCGACCTACCCGATAAAGGATGACTTTCAGGGTAGAATAATGAGATTAATGCCCATTCAATAAGAGAATTGTCAATGTGGGAAGACAATTTGAACAAGAAATTAGATGGTCAACAATGATTTTGAAAGAGCAAATGGACAACTCGTAAGATCTCCATCAAGACCTAATTGATCGCTGAAGAATGTCCACTGTGAGAAGAGGTCAAAGTGACACCACAGGTGTGAGGAGCAATGTCAACAATAGCCACACCAGGAGCTTATAGAGGATTTTATTGAATTATCTGAAGGATTGTCTGAATCCTCAGATATGTGTGATGTTGTTTTTCCAAGGGAGAAGAAAGAAGAAACCTCCCCAATGCTGACTGAGGAGGGCAGTGGAAAAGAAGCAGTGGATGAGCCCAAAGAGCTTATTTCGAAACCATTTCCCATGGAATTGAACCCCACTGCCACTGCCCAAGCCACCAAAAGCCCACTGCCAATAGCCCCCTCCACTAACCAAGTGTATATTCTACCTTCACCTGTAACACAACCAACCCCTGGAGCACCCACTGGAAAGACCACATCAATTGCACTGCCTGTCCTACAAAAATTCAAGAAATTAGTGGCCACTGTACAAGCCTCTGCCACTACATCAAAGACACAAGTACCGCTTACACCGCATGGCACAAGGATGCCCGTGGTCACTGGATTCTCGAGCACCCAAACCCCAGATTTCTAAGCCCCCCTCCCCCTCACTTTTGTGCTAATTTTTCTTGTTTCTTTTATTTTATCTTATTTTATTTTGATTTCATTAATTTTTCTTCTTATTTTCTAATTTTTGCAATTTTTGTTTTTAGATTAATTTTTACTTTTCTCAAGTAATTTTTCTAATTTTCTTTGTATTAATTTTGCAATAGGGTGCAAAATTTTGCCTAGATTGAAGATCAAATGCGTGAGTGCTGTGGAGGAGCAGAATTTTCGCATTTATAGCGAAAAATTTCGTAATGATAATAAATCAAATTCTCAAGCACATAGCTTAAATTCTATCATAGCGAAATTCCTCGCTATGGTAGCGAATTCAGACGCCCCTAAAGGACCAAATGTACCAACAAGAACTGAGGTAAATAAAAAAAAAAAAAATTTATTTTTCTTTTTATATATATATAAAAAAAATTTTATTTTTATTTTTATTTTTAATTTTATATTAAAAAAAAAGTGTGTTCTAAAAAAAAACTCATTTTTTTTTATATATATTAAAAAAATTTCTAAAAAAAAAGTTTTATTATTATTAATTATTATTTTTTTATTAATTAAAGAATCAATTGAAATTTCGCTTATAAGATAGCTTAAATTTTTCATTATTGTTGCGAAAATCCCTTACCATTTTGCATGCCATTTTGTTTCGCTTCATAACTTTTTCTATCCGACCTCCGCTTTAGGCGTTCTTGGTACCGTGGAAAGCTTAGAGAGTGAATCCAAATATGGACAGAAAGAATACTTTGAAATTTTGGTAAATGTGTAATTTAAAATACCCAAGTAACTTTCTTTTTTTCCTCTCTTTCTTCTCCTAACTTGTTTGTTCAAGCCCAAACTATGAATAAAAGGCTACGAAAGTTTCATAAGTCTCCCATCCGTAAAACGATCACATATAATCATGAGGTAGAATATCTTCCTTCTCTAACTTTCCAATCCGAGCCCCATTTCTACAATCAGATGCCTGGGGTCAGGGGAGAGTTAATAATGAAGGCTTTTGCATTTATATTTTTGTTTTTATATCGATCGCTTCCATTTTGTGATGTTCAAAGGGCTCATCGGGTTCCCTTTTCATAAAGCCAAGTATACCATACAACTTACTTTTTCAAAATTAATCTATTTTCGCAACCAACATTTTTTGTGTGTTTTGCCTAGCTCATAGTTTGAAAAATTGAAACTTTGCCCAATTCTATTGATGTTAGATTGGTTCCATGCCTAATTGATTGGATGATTAGTTGAATTCTTCGGCTGCCAACATTTTTTCTTCCACCTTACCTAACCACACACCGAGCACATTAGGTTTCAATGATAAGTTAAAAATCGCTGGCAACCTCCTTTACTTGCAATAACTCATCCTAGTGCTGTTGATCACCTTTACCAGGCTGCGACCCCGTGGGAAAGAAGGCCAAGGCCTTCTAAAAAAGAAATAAAAGAAAAAGAATAAATAAAGAAAAAGAATAAAAATTGCAATGCTTTGCCTTGAAAACCCGAAAGCACGGTCCGAGGGTATATGGCGAAGCCTCAGCTCCTGCAAGGCCCTAAACTCACTCGGGGTCGGGAGTCACCGACGAGGTTCAAGCATGGGTGGACGGGTGAGTTTAGCAAGTCAGAGGCCAAGTCTCAAAATCATTCAAGTCCGGTGAAACTCAAGAGTTTGTGGTCGAAAGATCCTATGACTTGGTGCCCTAAGCCTTAATCGTTGGGAGTCACCTGGTGAGATCCCCCCGCTACATGGACTTTGGTGAGGTCGATTCTCAAGATTGCACCCTACAACGCAAAGAATTGTGGAATAAGAGGTGGGTCCCGATCTATTTAGGTTGGTTAGTATGCTGTGTCGCGGTAGTAGCTAGGTCGGGGGAGAGTGTAGCTTTAGCAATTTATTGTCGTAGAGTTTATCAAACAAACACTTAGATTTTGGTGGAAGTTTCTGCTGATTCACCAAGAAGGAGGCTCTTTAATACTCAATTTTTTGTATGGCATTCCATTCTCTCATGTTAATATTCGACAAGGCTTCATGATTTTTACTCTGTGGTTAGGGCATTACTTTCACAACCGAAACACCATTTTTGTGAACGTTATTTTGTTATAGTTTTTATGCTTTATTATTTTCTTCGCATCAAGGGACTAGCAATGTAGGTTGGGGTAGGACAAGACTCCAAAAAGTGTTATTTCAACCCTATTTTTAATAGGTTTTGAGCGCTTTTGTAACACTGCTATAATTAACCTAATTGACCCAGGTCCCATCGCACTTCCGATTAATTCCGAGGCTGCTTCAGAGTTTTCAGAATCGAAGCCAAATTATCGTGTCAATCCAATCATAAACTAAAGCCCGTTGATTTCATCAATTTCTATATGGTTTTCTATCAATTTCAAAGTCACAGGAACAAAGAGTAAAGGGGGAATAGTACTATTGTGAAGCAATGGAACAAGAGCGTAAATGTTACAAATTAAGACGCATGATAATTTCGCTATCATAGCGAATTTTCGCTATCATAAATGAAAAGACCGCGGCATAAATGAAAATTTCCAATATCGCTATGCCTGTATTTTTTGCTATGATAGTGAATTTTCGCTATGATAGCGAAAATCACTGTGCATAGCGAAAATTGTCTGCTCCTGTTTTTGTGTTTAAACGACTCCGTTTTGGTTTTTCTCCTTTCTACCCTCACTGTAATTTTGTTTTTTCATATTGTTTTGTAATTTCCCTTTTTCTGAGCATATAAGTCTCACCTCAGAATAAACGACATCAATCACTTCATAATAATTGGAGAAGCATTCAACTCTGCTTCCCGTCGCTTCATTTTCTTCCTTTCTTCCATTTTTCTGCACGCTGAACACCTCCGAGGATGACAACTCAGAGGATGGTTGGCTAGACCTCTTCCTCCTTGAAGAGGAGGGCTGCTGGCTAGGATTTGAGGTAAACCGACAGTCCTCTGTTGTTTTTAACGCACGCATTTATGGGTATTTATGTTCTATTTCACCTAAAGTTAAAATCTTCTAGCACACCTCACTAACGTGTATTTAGCAAGTTTTTACATAAAGGATGCTTATGACTAGATCCTCGTTATCCAATAGTTGTTTCCTATTAGTTACCAGGCAGGATTCGAGATATGATATCACCTGTTAGGAATATTCGCCTCATGAAAATGCTATGTTAAAAAAAAGGAAAATCATAGGGTCTAGGTTTTAAAGCTAGTTATGATCCTGCTCGGGAAATGACTATATGTCAGTTCCCAATGCGAGGAAAAAGATCCGAGGACATGTTAGTTGCCTTAAAACCCTAAACCAGTGGCCCGAAACTTCAAGGGGTTCTATTTTACATTTTTTTTTCTTATTTTATTTTTCAGCCTGTGAACAACCACTCCCCTGTTTTACCAAAACCCCAAAATCCAAATTTAATCTACCCGCCACTTCACTCAAATCATTTCAGCACAAGGAAAACCCATCCCTGTTGACACTTTGAAGAATGTGTTTCTTTAGATTTTAGGTTTAAATAGCTCGTTCCAGAAAAGAAATTTGAAGATATAAAACCTATGAATGTATTATATATATATATATATATATATATATATATATTATTTTATCTAATAAGATATATTGTCTATATTATCTGTGTGATTTGGTGACTCTTTGATGCTGTTTTTCTTAATATTCGAATATCAAGTAAGGAAGATTAATGCAGTTTTTCCTATATAAACAGAATATCTTGTTATAATATGTAATTATGAGTTTTGAAAATTTCTACTCATTTAAATCATATGCATGGATCAAATACATATTTTGTATGGAAGACGGATTTGAGAATGTTTATGGTAAAGATTGAAAGTTATGGAGATATTCTTTTGTATTTTTGTGAAATTGGAAACATGAAGGAAATATTTGACTTTGGTTTATACGATCCTGTCAACATGTTATAATAGTTTATAAATGTGGCCCCGATCAATAAGTATAAACTTGACAAATATGGTCCCGATTGATTACTACCTAAAAGTGTTGTTTTATACCTTTAACACTCTATGTTTTAAGCACTTTTTGTGTAGTAATTGGCCTAATTAACCCAGTTGGCATATTAAGGACCTAGCAATGCTACTAATCAAATTTAATGGCAAGTTTGGTTGTTTTTAGGGACTTTAAATCTCGAGGACAGGGATTCAAGTCAAGGCATGAAGAATCCAGTTCAGTTCAAAGCTGAAAAGCATATTAGAAGGCAAAAGTAGAAGCAGAACATGTAGTGCAAGCCTTGTCAAATTCTCAAGGGCTGTGAATTTTCGCAGCCCTGTGAAATTTCGCAAATTCGCAACAACCCCTGCGAAATTTCCTGCGAACCTTCCTACTTTGACTTTTTGATTTTTGTGTTTTTCCCACTTTCTCCATATGTAATACTATTTTATTTGTATCTTTTGGTAATTTGTAATGGGTTTGGTGATATGAAACACCCCAAACAAGACTCTGTAGAGATGTTGTTCGATATCCAATAAAGCCATAAACATAAGCTTCCTGGGCTTTTCTCTCAAGCTTTCTCCCTTCTCTATTAACCAAACAACCTTTGAGAAGAGGGAGGGAGCAGCCAAACTTTCACTGATAAAGGAAACTAGGTGAAGGTTCCGAATGAAAAGGCGTAGGCTTCCATGTTTTAATAGAGGTATTTTCCATCATTAATGTGTTTTTCAAACATTGGTTTTCAATCCCTTCATGATTTTGTTATCCAGCACTGATAACCTTTTGGGTTCATTGGATGCTTATTGCTAGATCCATTGACATTCGTTAGTTATCATCTATGGGTTATTGAAAGGTGATTCAAGGTCCTTCAAATTCTAGGTTCGATCCCTTCGATTTACCTTGAATGGTTAGTATTTGGTAAGCTCTCAAGGCTCATTGGATACTTATCACTAGATCCATTGATGTTCGTTAGTTATCATTTATGAACCACTGGAAGGTGAGTCAAGGAGATGTTCTTCACTGTGTGAGACCATTAATGGGAAGCAAATACCAATTTTCAAGGATATTTATTTAGGGTCAGTTATTATAGCTAAACCAAGAACCGATTTGGAAGATAAATCGGCGCGTTATCCCATCACGAGGAAAAGCAGATCCGAAAACCCCTTTTTTGCCTAAGGAACTCAGCCCATGACTTGACACTCCAAGGGATTTGTTTTCATGTTTTAGTAAATTTTTATTTTTAGTTTTAATCACTAAAATCCCTTCTTTTTATCACAACCCAAATATCCAAAATGAAAACACTAGTATAAGCTTTATTATCAGTCATTTCCATGAAGAAAACCCATCCCTATGGATGATCCTAAAGCTGCTATACTATAGTAGTTATGCTACGCTAGTATGAGGCAATAGGTTATAAATTTTGTTGATTTAGAATACCCTACGGGCTGCGAATCACCGATAAATGGGCATAAACTTGATAAATACGGCCCTAATCAATGGATATAAACTTGATAAATATGGTCTCGGTCAATAGGTATAAACTTAACAAATATATGACCCTGATCAATGGGTATAAACTTGACAAATATGGTCTTGATCAATGGGTACAAACTTGAAAAATATGACCCTAGTCAATGGGCATAAACTTGACAAATACAGCCCTAATCAATGGATATAAACTTGAAAAATATGGCCCCAATCAATGGATATAAACTTGACAAATATGACCCTAGTCAATGGGTATAAACTTGACAAATATGGGCCCGATCAATGGGTATAAACTTGACAAATACAACCCTAGTAAATGGGTTATAATAATTGGGTTATAATAGTTGACAAAATGACCCTTGTCAACGGGTTATTATAGTTGACATTCTATTTAAAACAAATATTTTGAGAACCTTGAGTGTAAGTGTTTTAAAATATTTTTGGATTTAATTTAGAAAATATGGAATTGTTTGAGACAGAAAATATGATGAACATTGGTTTGAAATATATTCATATCTTATTTATTTGTACTCAAGGATTTTATGAGATTTATGAGGAAAAGAAAAATATATTATATCTCCAATTTTGTAAATTTAAAATATTTGATCCATGAAACTCAGATAACATTTCTTATCGAAAGCTTTAGCCACTCCTTATTGTTGATAATTATTCAAAATTCTGCACTTACGAGTGATTTAGGTAGGCAATAAATGAAAGTTGAAACTATTTCGAGTTGTCATTGAAAGACTTTAGGATTGTTATACTACTTTAATGCTCTGGGATTGAATGTTTCCAAACTTTCATTTGAACGAGTTTATGTTGCTAGAATGTTACGTTTTGAGAAAATTAGTTTTGAAAAACTTATCTTGTTGGAAGATGTTGGTTTAATGACATTTTGTTATACTTTGGAAGGTTTTATGTCATTCAAAGATTTTGATTTTACGAAATTAGTTTAATTTTTCTTATAAGCATATTCAGGACAAATAAGATTCATAAGCAGAAATTTTGAATGTGTTATTTACATGTGGGGCTTTAAAGCCCTATATGTGAATGGACAGTAACGCCCTAAGTTCCAAGTTTGGGTCATTACACATAGCCTCTTTCCAAAAATTGGAATCCTTATCATTAATTGTTTCGTAGTAACTTGTGGGATCATCCTCATGTGAATTTGGGACTGTCAAAGATGATTCTCCCATCAACATGAGCTTAACTGGTGGTCTAATGACCCTCCCACTAAGATGAGACATATTGGGTGTTTCAGTATCAAGTATTAGTGATTGTGGATCAACAGGAACAACATTATCAGTCTTTTCCGTCCTTTCATTTGTATCCCTTATTATGTGATTCATGATGTATTTTTCTTCCATGAACTAGGAATTTGTACTTGCAAATACCTTTATGTCAAATTTACTGTAAAAACAGTAGCCTCTTGTACCTTTTGGATATCCAACAAACCAACACAATTTTGACTTTGCATCCAACTTGTCGGATGAATGCTTTAAAACATGAGCAAGACAACGCCCATGTGGATATGACTTAAATTAAGTTTTTGACCTGTCCATATTTCCATGTTCGTCTTTAGTACTGACTTAGATGGCACAATATTCAAAATATAAGTTATTATCTCTAGGGCATACCTCTAAAAGGATAAAGGTAATGTGGAAAATCTTATCATTGACCTTATCATGTCTAATAGAGTTTGGTTTCTTCTTTCTATCGCTCTATTTTTTTATGGAGTTGCAAAAGCACTAAGCTAAGATAAATCTCATGCTCCTTGAGGAAAAAAACGAATTCAATAGACATGTACTCGCCACCTCGATTAGAACGAAGTGTTTAATGTGCCTTCCTAATTGTTTCTCTGACTCAGCCTTAAAATCTTTGAATTTATCCAAGGCCTCAAATTTCTTCTTCATTAGGTACACATATTAATATCTTGAGTAGTCATCAATAAAAGTGATGAAATACTCATAACCACCTCTTGCATGGACACTAAATGGTCCATACTCATCTAAGTGTATCAAACCTAAACATCCCTCAGCTCTAACTCCTTTGGCAATAAATGTAACACCCCAAATTATACCCTAGTAGTTATTACATGTTTAGGTATAATATAAGTAAAATTTGCATTTTTTTGGAATTTAAGTGCAAAAAGTGAAAAAGGATAAAAACCCAAGATTAATCCAAGAGTCAAGGGTAAATTAGTAATTTACCAATCCAAGACCTAAAGGTCATATGGTAATAATATTATATGCTAAGTTAGAAATTTAATAAATTGGATTGCAAATAAAATGAAAATAAGGGGCCAAATAGCAAAAATGGGCATTTGACTCAAATTTGGGATAAGACCAAACATGGTCTTAGAGAGAAGGGGGATTGTTCTCTCATTTGGCTAGGGTTTACGGCGGAGAAGGAGAAAGGAAGAAAAGAAGAAGAAGAAGAAGAAGAAGAAATCCAAGTATGGAATTCTTGTTTGGAAGTTTGGAACTCTTGTTTAGAGCATCTCTTTTGTATGGAAATCCCCCTTTGTAACACCCCGAAATATACCCTAGTCGTTTTCGACATGTTTAGGGTATTTTGTAAGCATAATTTGAACGTTTCGTGATTTAAAATGCGAACATGGAAATCGAAACCCATAAATTTTACAAGACACAAGGACAAATTTGTAAATTGGCAAAAGGATATAAAAGTCATAAAATAAGAAGAGAGTGTACAAACTAGAATATATCATAAGTTGAATTGCAAAAATAAAGAAAGTTAGAGGATCAATGTTCAATAATTAGAAAGGTTAAGTATAAAAAGGGGAAGGAGACCAAAAATATGACATTTTTTGGTCTCCCAAGTTAGGGCTTCACGTATGGAGCCAAGAAGAGGAGAGAAGAAGAAGAAGAAGAAGAAGCAGTTACAGTTAAGAAGAAGAAGAGGAAGAGAAAAGGTATGGATTTCTATGATTTTGGTATGAATTTTACATGGTGCCAAGGATCTTATGGTTTTGTGCGGATTTCAGGATTTTTATGAGTTCCAAACTCAGGTTTAGTTAGGAATTTGATCCTAACCTAGGTTCAATGAAATTGAGTTGAAAACTCTAGCTTGGTTAATATAAGCATGGAATCCTTAATACTATATTTTTGTATAAAGATGATGGACTTTGGTATGGGTTCTCGACTTTACCTGTGGTTCGGTGGTATGTGAAGTTCTAAACCAATTACATGATGAATAAGGAGCGGTTTTGAAGTATGTATTACTATTGGGTTGGTCTGGGGTGGAACTATATGGAAAAAGGGAAGACAAACACACATTCCGGGCAATTTTTAGGCGTGTACTGGGTACTTCCACGTAGTGGTACTTCCTAAGACTCATGTTCTCGCTTTTTCCGTTTTGACCGTCAGATTTCGCCATAACTCGGTCATTTATGATCCGACGGAGTGATTCAAGTTGATATTAAACTTGACTTCAAGGAGAACCAAACATCATGAAATATGGGCACCTTAAAATGCTGATCACATCTGTACCACTCAGTAGATATGTTCAAGCCAATTTCTCGGGTTCTATTTTTGAACATAGAGTAGTCCCGTTGTTTAGACATAACTTGAGTTCCTATAAGGTCTTGATCTGGGTGATTCCAAATGAGGGTGTGAACCCTTAGCACCTTAGCTTTAAAATGATGAAAGAACCGTTGTCAAATATGGAGTCAAGACAGAAAATGGGTATTTCAAACAGTCCCGAGTGTAAAATCTAGCCTGACTAGTTTGGCATGAAAATGCCGTAACTTTAGTTTCGATGATCCAATTGAATGATTCCAATTTCTAAGCAAAAATAGATTCATAAAGGGACAAGAATACATGAATGATGTGTGAATACATAGGCATCATATTGTACAAGTATATGAAATGCCATATGTAATAGGCATGAAACAAGGAAAATTTAGAAAATGAAATATGTATAGATGTGTTCATGAAACATGAATATGATATGAAACCCGAAATGAATCAAACTCGAACACGTAACATGAAAGCTGCATTATCTCCCATGAACACATACGTTGCAGCACGCCCTAATTATTCTTAAAATATTAAAAATAGATTAAGGCGTTTATCATTATCAAGATATAATTGTAGAACCCGCTTAAGACCAAGATTATTGGAATGACATGCACCTTCTCGCATGCCGCAGCACGTATAGTACTTCTAAGACTTCCGATTAGTGCGATGACACTTTCGACCGCGGCCGCACATTAATACTTTGGTACTTTCTCTTATTAGTACGCAGATTTCCTCTGATTAGTGCGACCAAGACTCGACCGCAAGCTCGACACATTGGGGTACTCGATACTCCGATTAGCACCTTCGCATTCTCCCGATTAGTGCGACGCTACTCCGCTTCAATGCTTCTTCCAAGACTCCCGCTTTGTGCTACGGCACTAAGATCGCACCGCACCTCTTCAGGTACTTATTGTGTTATGTCCTACTCATTCCAGACATCGGTCTAGGCAATCCAACAGCTTATATGATAAGACTCGAACAAAGAATAAGAGTAAAGAAATGAATATGCTAAAGATCCGAACGCATTCCACGTACCTCTCGTATCTATTCCGTAGCATCTACGGTACCTCTCAGACCGTTTCCCGCCGCAAGACTCACGGGTACCCTCAGACCGCTTTGTAGTACCCACTGTGCACTTTTGTATAAGTAAAATCTCCCGAGTACCCACGGTACTTCCGCATCGGTAAAATAAGTATAAGTTCGTGAATATAAGTATAAGTCCGCAGAGTTATCCTACAGTGTAATTCAAGATAATGAATCTGTGTAGTATCTACGGGTACTTTTGTACAAGAATAAGCTCCGTATAAGATCCGAAGTACAAGAATATGCTCCGTAACACAAGTATAAGATCCGAAGTACAAGAATATGCTCTGTAATACAAGTATAAGATCCGAAATACAAGAATAAGCTCAGAATACAAGTATAAGTTCCAGAAGACAATTATAAGTTCCAGAATACATGTATATAAGATCTAAAATACAAGAATAAGTCTGCACACAAGTATAAGATCCGTAAGACAAGTATATGCTCCGTAATACAAGAGTAAGATCCGAAATACAAGAATAAGTATAAGTTCTATAGTAACTACGTAGCACCTCTCAGACCGATTAATTTCTCAGAAGACTCTACGGTACCTCCTCCGTATAAGCTCGAATCAGATAAATCCTCAAGAGTACTCTACGGGTACCCCGCATGAGTATAAGTTAGTAGTACCTACAGTACTTTTAATTAAATATAAGTTTGATATAAAGCTTATCAAGTACATGTCTTTTGGGACATTTGAACAAGTAGTACTACGTAGTACTTTCCGTATAAGAATAAGTTCTCGCAATATCGCAGATATCGCCCCATAATATCTCTCAGAGTACCTACGAGTACCTCCGAACAAGTGTAAACTCAGTAGTATAAGTATAAGTATAAGCCTTGTAGTACCAAAGGGTACCTCTGTATAAGCATAAGTTCTGTGAACTCCTGGGCCGGAGATCTCGAGATGGATATAAGTACTCAAGATTGCATACAAGTAACTGCATAGGTATAAGCTCAGAATCTTGCTGTGAGATCGGAACAAGTATAAGCTTGAGATAATTATGAGCATGTGGAGGTACCTCCGTATGCGCATATGTATAAGCTCACTCGCACAGAACTCTATATAAGTCCTACGGAGATGAGACGCATGTGTCCTACGGGAGATAAGTATAAATATGTGTCCTATGGGAGACTTATCAAGAATAAGTCTACCATGTTATAAGATCCCGTAAGTATAAGCCGCTTCTTAAGTATAAGTTCGCATCAGACAAACAGATCTAATAACATGTTTGTTACAAGGATAATTTGAGGTTCTGCAAATATGTTATATGAATACATGAAGATCTCCACAGGCAAACATCGATATATGTTTATTATGATTCAATATAAATGCATGTGCATTCAAAGATAAGAGTAAGATATGTTTCCACTGCGTAAAGCTTTGCACGGGTTTGTAATTGTAGGTATTGCAGAGGGAAGGCCCGCGATCTTCGTGACACAAATAATAACACACTATTAGTGTCATCACAAAGATGTTCCACGCCCGATTTGTAAATGTAAAAGTATAGTTTTTTGTGCTATGTAAATGGACTCAAGATATGTGTGTATAGATTTTTGATGGACACCACTGTGGTGGTTCTTTTGTATATGTATGATATTTTTGATTCTCGTTATAAGTTCAGCTCAGAAAAAAACAAGTAGTAGTTCTGAAGATATGGGCCTCACACCCCCGAACTGGTTCGATCCGCCAATCGGGTCGGACCGGGAATTGGGGTGTGACACTCTTTGACTAAGTTGTGTAGGAAAAATCCTATTAAAAGTGTTGTTGGTTGGTTTAAGATGAGGTTTATGGATTAGTTTGAGTTTTTTGTTGAGTTGGAAGGAAATTTCCAATGAAAATGGCCAAAAACTGGCCCATTTATATTTTTGCTCGACACCCCTATGCCTAGGCGTAGGAGTGCACACCTAGGCGTGGAGCTCCGCCTAGGCGGAGGTCACTATGCCTCGGCGAACCCGAGGCCATGTTTTCTGAATTTTCTAGTCCGCCTAGGCGAACCTCTCCGCCTAGGTGAACCTCTCCGCCTAGGCGTAACATTGCTTCGCCTAAGCGTACCTATAAGTTTTGTTTTGGTTCCTCTCTTCCAATAATTCTAACAATCATCCATTTAATTAATGAGGATCCTAATAACTGAATGAAAGGGTACAAGTATAAAAAATTATATGAAACATGTTCTGTACCTTGCCGCCTTGGCGATCCTGTCATTAGGGAAACATTGTTTCTTGCCCTCATTTGCTAATGTGTTTAAGAACAATATAACAAGCATAGTAAGACATATAATTTTATGCCTGCTTAAGACCGAATAGCGAATGAATAGGCGTCTCTAATCAATGCTTCGGGACTCCTTCTAGTGTTACACCACTTATGTTACGTGGGCAGGCACATCTTTGATCAGTGCTTTGGCACTCCTGCTAATGCTATGACACTTCTGTTACGTGGGTAAGCACGTCTCTAATCAGTGATTCGGCACTCCTGCTAGTGCTACGACACTTCTATTACGTGGGCAGGCACGTCACTGATCAGTGCTTCGGCACTCCTGCTAGTGCTATGACACTTCTGTTTATGTGGGTAGGCTACCTTTAGAGCCTACTGTGTTGTGTCCCTATCATTCATTGTTACTGGTCTATGCAGGCAAATACTTATATGTTGTCTATATGAATAATATAACTTATACAAACATTTATATGATAAGAATATGAATAATGAACAAGAAGAAAGTATAAGAAATCAGTTATGTTTTGTAATGTACCTAAGGGTACCTTTTGTACAAGATTTCTGTTCTAAACTCCTACAAGAGATATGAAATTTCGTTATAAGAATCATGCTACATGTATCCTATAAATGTGGACTACTCCAAGTGGTCATATCTGTTATCTATTTCCCACTAAGCTATAAGCTTAGCACCCGGATGTTTCATGCGTGGCCAGATGCGAAGGGACATTCGTGGCATTAAAGCCTCGGCCGGGACGACCTGACGATAGAGTCCACGTGTAGGTCTTTGAATTTGTTTTGTAATGTAAATGTAAAAGTTTTGTAATAATGGAATTTGTTTATGTACAAGTAAATGGGACTCAGGCATGTATATGTACAGGGCATTTTAAACACCACTACAGTGGTAGTTTTAAGAAGATTTATTTTCTTACAAATATATATATATATATATATATATATATATATATATATATAACTATATATATATATATATATATATATATATATATATATATATATATATATATATAGAAATGGAGTCCCACAATGTCCCAGAAAACAAGTTAAAGTCGGCTCATACCTCGCCCTCTCTTTGCGGGCGAGAGGTAGGGCGTGACAGTAAAAGATCTCTTGGTCATTTGAATACAATTATGACATAGTGGTAGTTGCTCTAGGGTCAAAGTGGCTAATGACCCACAACTCACTAATCTTTGTATTCTTTTAGGTACGACCCAGCCTTAAAGTATTATAACGAGGATTCGATAGATGCTAAGGCTCTTTCGCTTGATGATTTTCTTCATTATTAATTTGAATCACAACATGATCAATATGATATAGATCATTCATCAATGTGCCACATGTAACAACTTAATTTTCTTTCATAATAGAAACATAAGTTTTATTCAAACAAAGCGAATAACTGTCATTACATAATTTAGAAATCGAAACAAAATTCTTTCTGAAATCTAGCACAAATAAAAAATAATGAAAAACTAAAACTGAGATCCCCTATAGCTATGGCTGATTGATGCTAACTGAAAGAAGACAAACATATTTATTGTAAAACATGAGAAAATTTGAACTTTTTCGAAAAAATAGGCAAAAAACGATAAATTGCCGCTACGGTACAGGTTGAAAGCCTGAAAATTCTCTAGAGCTTAGATGACAAAATGTACCTCACCTTGGATTCGTCTCGCGAAATCTAGCTACTAAGACAAAATTCGTTGAATTATGAGATTGTCGGATTTTTCACGATTTTCGAGGCAAAAAGGAACCCAAATGAGTGGGTTACACATGGCATGATGCATGCATCATGCCATGTGCATGTGTCTAGCCTATAAAAAGAGGATCGGTGGAGGAAAAGAGATGGAGAAAGAGAAGAAAGGGAGAGAGAAAGAGGGTAGGAAGGAAGATCTGACAGCTTCTTCCTATGATTTCCAGCATTTCGACGATCGGAGTTTGTCGAGCCAAGAGTTAAAGTCCTTCTACTCAACAAGGGCTTCGCTCCAAGAGGTAGGGATTCTTCCTACTTTGGTTTATTTCCACCTTAAGGGGACTAGTTTTTTATACTAATTTTGGGACTGAAATTCTGGACTGAGGTTCAGGACTATCCATGGTTGTGTGGGGTTGGTTGTGTGGCATGAGAATGGCATGTTTGTGGCCTAGTTTTGGCCTAGATTTGGACAGTCTTAGGGTTGGATATGGGGATGTTCTATGCCCTGGTGGTGGCATGTTTGTGTGGCCCGTGATGGCTATATGTGTGGACTGCTTTGTAGGCATCTCTTATGTCGCAATTGGTTGTGAGAACCAAGTTGTCTTTACTTGCTTTTGATTGACTTGCTTGGTCATAATTGTTGATTGAATCTTGATATTTGAACTTTAATATATTGACATTACATATGTGACAGGAAATTGACTTGCAATGGCCTAATACATTGCATATGCATTGAGGCATCGCATTCATGGGTGTAAGTGCATGGTGCCATTACACACCATCCTTGGTGGTTGATGAGTGGGCTCGATACGCTGAACGAAGTTCAACAGAGCTTCGTTGTTCGCAGAATATGAAATAATGCCATCACACACCATCCTTGGTGGTTGATGAGTGGTTTGTGTACCGTTGAACGAAGTTCAACAGAGTTCCACTGTTCGTAGAGCATGAAAACTTGTGTTGGATAGTAGCAAGTAGGGATAGATACCCCCTCGGGTGAAAAACCCAGTATTTTTGGTTATGCATATGTGTCCAACGGTGAAAGACCGTCAAAGTGCATGAAGGCATGCGAAGCCTTCGGTGAGACCTCGAAAATTTGCCTACCCATAAAAGATACATGTTTTGTTAATAAAATGACCTGGAGGTGAAACATCCAATCAATTTTGATTTCTTAAAACTTGATTTTGTTTCAAAGTGATCATTGGATGAAATTCATTGAAGATGGATTTTATCACACATTGGCTATGCATTGTGTGATGGGAGTCTTTGATGACTCGGATTTTTCATGCATTGAGTGAGTCTCATCTCATTTCATGGCATGGCTTATAGTATTCCATTAGAATTGCATCATTATATTTGGATGTTGATATATATATGAATGTGTCCAAGTAAACATTGGATGTTCATTTAGGGTGGTAATAGCCTCTGTAGGAGTCTCTCTACTGGGCGTGGGTCACCCTTTATGGGAAAACATTTCAAGTGCAAGGTATACACCGATGGACGGCTCTCATTTGGGGCCGAGAGGTTGAAGAAAGCTGACCTGTGGCTGATATAGTTCTTTTTGTAAAAACTTTGGAAAGAACTGTGTTTGGCATATGTCTGTGTATGTAATAGGTTTGTGATTAAACTCATAGTAATATGTTTTGAAAATAACATTAAAAGTTTATTGAATGTGACTAAACGAATCCCGACAAATGGGATTGGACAGTGCGGTATCGAGACACACAATATCCATAGGTAATTCTGACCCTCGCTTCATAACATGGTGTTAAGGAGTTGCTTTATGATTACTTAGGACTCGATGAATGGATCACAATTAATGGGATTAGACAGTGTGGGTACCAAGATATACGCTATCCACGGGTATTTTCGCTAGTTGACGGTTGGTCAGTGGACCCCCAGGTTTTTAGGGTGTCACAGCTTGGTATCAGAGCATAGGTATGTGATTACCTAAGGCCTGATGGGATGGGTTTAGACCATTACTTGCATTGTGTGTGTCATGTTGCACTACATGGTTATATGTTGTGTGAATTATATACATGGTGATATGTATATAGTGATATGTATATAGTACTACTAATGTTGTGTGAATGAGGAACACTAGGGTGAGAACACATAACGGGGTTCGAGAAAAAGCAGTACTCTTTAGACAAGGAGAGAAATCTTGACGTTTAAACTTGAGTAGCATTCTTGGATACCATGAATACTCTATTACTATCTGACATATGTAGATGGCTAGATGAGGAAGAGGACGTCGAGTCGAGGCAATGGGCTGAGCAACAACCCACGACCACCAACCTTTGACCAATAAGCCTTTATAGAGGCTATTGGTGTTCTGTACCCTAGCATTATAGCAGCTGCGATAGGCTGCCACCATTACAAGAGTGGGTCGCAACTAGGAGCGGGGAGGGTGAGTAACCTCAAGGAAGGTTGAGGCACACCATCCTCCAACCTTTAAGGGAGGAAGGGACTAAATGGTAGCTGATCATTCGTTTCACCAAGTCGGAAAAATTATGGAAGTTATGGAGATTACCTCCGATTCCACTAAGATAAAGCTAGCCGCATTCCAGCTAAAGGGAGAATCCCAAGTGTGGTGGGATTGGGTCAAAGCCTCGAGGGACTTGGAGGCAATGACATGGGTAGAGTTTCATGAGCTCTTCATGGACAAGGTTTTCCCAGCATCTACTTGACATGCAAAAGCTTGGGAGTTCTTGGAATTGAGACAAGGACCAATGACAGTGCTTGAGTACATGGCTAAGTTCATAGAGTTAGCCCATTTTTTAGATGATTATGTGGCCACAGATATGGCTAAGGTGAGAAAGTTTGAGGATGGTCTGAAATTGTCCATCCAGAGTAAAATTGTGGGACTTCTCTTACAAGACCTGGACTCGATGATCAGGACTGCTATGGCCATTGAGAGGGAAGTGGATGATGCACAGAGCATCCGGGATGCGAGTATTGTAAAAGATAAGAGGAAAGAGAGACAACCTTATTCTTCTGGCTCAGGGAAGAAGCAGAAGACTTCTACTGTACAAGGGTTTCAAGGACAAGCCCGCAACTATCAAGGCTAAGGCCAAGGTCGATCATCTTCAGGTGGAAAATATTTCAAGGCTTATAGCCAACCAGGGCAGGGGCCATGTTACCCTTGCCACCATCCTAGACACCTGAGGCAAGATTGTCCTTAGAGGCAGGAATCCCAAAGTTATGGGACACCTTAGTCCTAGTTAGTAGACTTTGTTATCAAGTTACACCTTGGTACATTGCCTATTTCTATGACTCCACATAGAATGGTGTCTGCTAAGTTATAGGAACTCAAAGTCCAATTGTAAGAATTGTTGGACAGGGGGTTTATTAAACCAAGCACTTCACCTTAGGGCACTCCCGTTCTGTTTGCTAAGAAGAAGGACAAGACCCTTTGGCTTTGCATAGATTATCAGTAGTTGAATAAGGTTACCATCAAGAATAGGTACCCTTTGCCAAGGATTGATGATTTATTTGATCAACTGAGAGGGGTGCTGGTTTACTTGAAGATAAATCTCTGCATCGGTTATCATCAGTTAAGAGTTAGGGAGGCAAACATCCCTAGGACAACGTTTAGAACACAATATAGGCATTTCAAGTTCATAGTGATGCCATTCAAGTTGACGAATGCTCCAAAGGCATTCATGGATCTCATCCATAGGGTATTCCAACCCTATTTAGATCGATTTGTTGTGGTCTTCGTTGACGACATCTTGATTTACTCCAAATCAGAGGAGGAGCATGAGGATCATTTCAAGATTGTTCTCTAGGCATTGAGAAACCATCAGTTGTATATCAAATTTAGCAAATGTGAATTTTGGCATACATAGGTGAAATTCTTAAGTCATGTGGTATCGGTTTCGGGTGTCTTAGTGGACCTGGAGAAGGTTGAGGCAGTTATGGGTTGGGAAAGATCAAAGTCCATCTTCGAGATATGCAGTTTCTTAAGATTGGCAGGGTATTACAGGAGGTTCATTGAGGACTTCTCCTGACTAGCTTTGCCTATGACAAAATTAACCCAGAAAGAGATCAAGTTTGAGTGGAATGATGTGTGTGAGAGGGCATTCCAAGAATTGAAAAGGATGTCTACTTCAACTCATATTCTAATAGTCCCATAGGGGGGACAGAGGTACATAATGTATTGTGATGCCTTGAAGGATAGACTGGGATGTGTTTTGATGTAGTCCCAAAGGGTAGTGGCTTATGGTTCTCGGTAGGTAAAGAATCACAAGCAGAATTACCCTATGCATGGTATGGAGTTAGCATCCATTGTCTTTGTCTTGAAGCTATGACGCCACTACCTGTATGGTGAGAAGTTTGAGGTGTTTTCGGACCATAAAAGTCTGAAATACATCTTTACTCTACGGGACCTTAATATAAGGCAACATAGGTGGATAGAGTATTTGGAGGACCATGACTTCACTTTGCATGACCATCCCGGTAAAGAAAATGTGATGGCTGATGAGCTCAATCGGAAGTCACAGGGAGTATTGGTTAGTATAGCTTTTTGAGAATGGCGGATACTTGAGGATGTAGGACAGTTCAACCTACAGTACAATGATCAAGCTCAAGGTATTTTGGGGAGTGTAATGGCTACGCCTTTCCTATTAAGCAAGGTGATTGAGTCCTAGGGACAGGACACGGAGATATTGTCCATTAGGGACCGGGTACAATTGGGTACATGTGACAAAGGCAGGGCCATTCACACGGATGGTAGTGTTTGGTATAGAGGAAGAGTTGTGGTTCCCTAGTCGACATGAAAATGCTCTTGTTTTGTTGTACATCCAGGTGGCATGAAAATGCACCATGATCTTTGTCGCCAGTATTACTGGAGTGGAATGAAGTAACACGTTAGGGATTTTGTTCGTCAATGTCTCATGTGTCAGCAGGTAAAAGTTGAACACCAAAGGCCAGCGGGGTTACTCCAGCCGTTGGAGGTAGTGGAGTGGAAGTGGGACCACTTCACGATAGATTTTGTAACTCACTTGCCACGGACATCGCGAGGGCATGACGTGGTGTGGGTGATTGTCTACCAGCTCACAAAGCTGACACACCTTTTAGTTGTGCAAATGACCTTCACTCTGGAGGAATTTTGCAAGTTATAAATACGAGATATTGTCCTATTACATGGAGTGCTAGTCTATATAGTATCGGACGTGGATCCCAGCTTTACAACTTGTTTTTGGGAGAGTTTCCAGCAAGCAATGGAGACACAATTGATGTTGAGCATTGCTTTCCATGCCTAGATGGACGATCAGTCAGAAAGGACCATCCAGACATTAGAGGACATGCTACAGGCATGTCTCCTGGCTCTTAAGGGTGGTTGGGAAAAGCATTTACCCTTGGTAGAATTCTCTTATAAAAACAGTTATCAAGTGAGCATACAGATGACACTCTATGAGGCATTATATGGGCTGCCATGTCGATCTTCGGTTTGTTGGAAGGGGGTGGGAGAGAAATCCTCCATAGGTCCAGATTTGGTAAAGGACACCTCGAAGAAGGTGGACTTGATACAAAAGCATCTTCTTCCGGGTTAGAGCCAATAGAAGAGCTACGTCAACAGACAACGACGACCTCTAGAATTTGAGGTGGGTAATCACGTCTTCTTAAAGGTGGTGCCTAAAAGAGAAGTGGTTAGATTTGGTAAGTGAGTGATTCGTGTCAGCACGGAAGGTGGTCCGAAATCAACAAAATTTATAAACCTAATTCCTCCTACTACCGTAGCATGGCTATTGCAGTATAGTGGCTCTAGGGTTGAACACAGGGATGGGTTTTCTTCGCACAAATGATTTATAGTTAAGGCCAAAATGGTGAATTCAATTTGGATTTTGGGGTTAGATAAAACAATGGGTTTTAATGGTTGGAAACTAAAAATAGAGTGAGTTAAAAAAATGTAAAATAAAACTCCTTGAAGTGTTAGGTCACTGAGGTTGGAGTCATAAGGCAACTAAGGGTTTCTAGGGTCCTTTCCTCGCTTTTGGGAGGATGACCTATAGTCATCTCCTAAACCGGATCTTCATTTAACTATAAAAACTGACCCTCATTAAATATCTTTAAAAATGGCATCCCGCAGCCATTAAAATACTCGATCGTTAAAACCTGAGTCACCTTGACTCACCTTATAATGGCTCATAAATGTTAACTAACGAACATCAATGGATCACAACATTAAGCATCGATGAGCCTAAAAATCTTACCAAGTAATAACCATTTCAAGGTGACTCAAAAGGGATCAAAACCTAAAGTTAAGCGGGGAGAACAATAACGGCGGTGGATACACCGCGTATGAAAAACATGTAACCCATAACACGCCTCGGGATCCTTTGCCCGATGGCCTTATTTTGAGGAGAAAGAGGTTCTAGCCGCTCATCCTCCAAATTGTCATCCTCGGAGGGTGTTTAGCTAGTGAGAAAGGGATAGAAAGTGAGGGAAAAAGAGAGAAAATAAGAAAGAGCGGGAAGAGCTGAAAGCTTCCCGCCCAAAAACTTTTATTAATGAGCAAAAAAGGTCTCTGATTACAGTGATGGCTGGGACTTATATACTATCCCCTAGCTAAGAAAAATTGCAAAAGAGCATGAATTAATCACTATTACAAAGATGGACAATTGAGGAAAACAAAAAAAAAATTACAGAGAAAAATCAAAAGGTCAGCTTGACATGAGCAATTGGCGGGAAATGGAAAATTCGCGGTGTTGAGAAAGTCGCCGACTATACAGGTGGATGCTATCCTCGAAAGTGCGACGGGGCGGTCATGACTAGCTCGGAGGGCGAACGAATCCTACGAGATCCGTCTGAGGCCCCTCGAGCAGCAAACCTTCTGGCTGAGCGTGATCTTTGCAATGGGAAGCAAGCTGGTCGGAAGCAGGTGGTCACGAAGCTTATCCCCGAGGCGGGGCGCCTCGGATAGTCTGAGTCTGCCCGTAATATCTTGGCCGGTGGTGGACCATCTCCTCTGTGGCAATTTGGCCAATCCCAATATCCTCCGAGAGTGGCCCGGCTGCGCTAGCGGGCCCAATGCGGTGATATGTCGCCGGCTCGGAATTACTCTGGTCGATCGTCAATGGTGAATCGGAGCTCCAACGGACTCGGCACTCCCCGGGAAGTCATGGAGTGGTAGAACTGAAGCACCACCCGGGGATAATAGGCTTCGGTGTCATGAGACGGAAGCCGGGGAGTACTCGTGATCGGTCTCATGGAATCTACGAGCAGGGGTCGGCGGTCGTCTTGGCATCGTAGAATGACTCCCGTGAAAGAGTCCACGGCGCGTGATCACATTCCCAGGAATGAGGTCTAGTGAACAATGGCCGCCCGATCCTCGAGGCGGGCGTCTGAATGGGACGACCGGCTCCTCCTCTGCTTGGGAGAGGTGAGGCGAGACATCGGGGACTCACCGGAACGATGTCGGGCCTTGGAGTAGGGCCCCTCTACGTCAGATCTATGAGGCACGGGGAAGGGGGCTGAGAGGTCCCATCTGGTACGATACCTCAGGAATCCACGAGGCTCCTCGGGGGCGGCATTGAGACTGCTCCTCTCCCTCTGCAGGTGCTCATCCCAACCACAGACTGGCGGGGAACCACCCCAGTGCACGTACCATGTGCGTACGTAGTCGAGTCTATGGGGCGGCGGCCGGGGCTCACGGTTGGGGTGGAAGTGCCTTTGCCGCTCACTCGAGGGCGGACCGGGGCGGTGCGGAACCCAAAGCAAAGCCACGGCGGAGCCGGGAGCGCTATTTGGCGAATGCAGCCGTGTGCGCTATAGGAGCAGCGGCAGGGCGAGAGCGAGAATAGGAGGCTCAGCTGGCTGGGGCTCACGGCGGCCCGGTGGCTCGGGGCTTGGGAGGAGGCGGGGTGAAGTCGAGGCTGGGGCGGAGCACGGGACGCGGGTCAGGCGGTCAGGCGGCGGTGCTAGAAGCGGGGCGCGGCCCCTCTTGGTGGGGGCACGGTAGGGACTGGGCTCGACCTTGCTCACGGTGGGAGTGGAGTGAGGGGACGGTGATGGGCTCGGGGTGGGGGAGGCGTGGAATGAATGAATGGTTCCCCACCCTGCTATAAGAGTATGGGATAGCTAAGAGCCATTGAGGCCAATTTTGCTACAATAGCGAAATCCTTGCCAAGGACTCCACCTGCAAAAAAAAAAAATAATAATAATATTTGATTTAGGCAGATAAAAAAAAAAGAATAAAAAATAATTATTATTTTTAACAAAGACCTAAGAATAATAAAAAAAATAACATTAAAATTAAACTCTTAAAAAGGAAAGTTCTTAAGCGGGAAGTTACTAAAAATAGCTAATATGAACATTAAAAACGATCCTAGCGAAAATAAGAATTTTGGTGTAATTTGGTTTCAATGGACACCAAACCAGCTCAATTTCACTGATTTACTCATGGAGGGTCAAGGAGGAGGAGCTCCTTGACCCCTGCAGTGGCTTGTGCTGTAGCCTTCATGCTTGGTCCATTCTTGTTGATTTTCTCTCCTTTGGGTGATTTTGGCGACCCGATGAAGCTCTGCATTTGGGTGACTAAGCGAAACTTCATCGGTCCCTTGATTTGTCATTTTCCACTAACGTGCTTGTTACTCAAGTGAAAATATTGAGCTCAATGTCATGTTGCGAATGTTATTGCATGACTCCATTTCGACGATGATGATTGCGGTGGCGAGTGGCAAATGGTCTTTCCGGGATAATTGGCATGATTGGGCCACGTTCTTCATTATTTCACATTATTAAGCACTACAAAGTCTACTAGGTAGTAGAATTTGTCCACCTTTACCAATACTTCCTCTACTATTCCCTTAGGAATCTTCACTGATCGATCAGCCAATGACAAAGTGATGTTGGTGGGTTTGAGCTCCCCTAAACCTAACTGCTTATACACTAAGTATGGCAGTAGGTTTACGCGGCCCCAATCTAACGGTGCTTTGTCACATGCAAGTCCACAATGTTGGCCCGTGTGTAGGGGATCACGGATCCTTGTATTTGGCCAGGGGTCTTGCTACGGATTATGGCGACTTGCTCGGTTAGGAAGCCTTCTTTTCAACTGCAACCCTTTCTTGGTGTACGGGTCCTTGAAACTTTGCATAAGTTGGGTTTGCTTAATCATATCGAGCGGTGGAATGTTTACCTTCACATAGCACCTCCCAATTTCAGCTTGGTTTGGGATTTTTCTTGCCTCTCAATGCTTGAGGAAATGGAGGGCATGCTTTTCTTCAGAGACTCTAACTATTCTTGCATGTTTCTTCAACGATTATGAGCATGAGTTTGTTTTTATCTCTTTTCCTCCTCAGTGATATTAGCTTTACTTCATCATCCCACACAGATTACTGGGCTGAACCTACCACCTCGTGGACTCACTTTTGGATTTGGCAATGTTTGGGAAGGGAACCTTCCTCTCTCCTGTACCTCCAGCAGGTGGTTGATCTTTGTAATTGAATACTGTAGGTTATCAATTTTCTGATTAAGGTTTCTCTCGAGCCCATCTATTCTTTTGTTCAATGTACTTTCTACAGAATCAATTCTTTGTGCCAATTGTACGTTGATCCCCTTTTGTTCTTCCACAAAATTGCCTACCAGCTTGCTCAAATTCAATATAGCTTGTTGACGGAGAAATTGGATGATGATGGTAGCTGGTTGAGATGAGAACCAAAGCTGTTTGGCACCGGGGGCACATAGGCGGGGATTAGGTTTCGGGAGATTAGGGTGATTAACCAGTGGAATTGTACGTGCAGTGATATGGGGCATTGGGTTGTGGCTTGTATTGCCACGGCATTAGCATGCTCGACATCAAATCCTTCGAGGGGGCGTCGGTAGTGTTCTCTGCGGATGGACGATTGGGCGAACAATTGATGCATGGATTGGCTTTGTCGCGATATTTTCGATCCCTTTTTGCACTTCATGGAGCCTTTTTCCTTCCAATTCTTCCATCTTCCTAGCTAGGGTTGATATTCTTACTTTCATTTCCATATCTTCGGAAAGTGTATAAATGCCTCCCCTTTGGTGGGTCGAAGGCTTCATTCTTTGATTTCCTTGGATTCGGTTCATCCCGAGCCTTTGTTCAGCCACATAGTGAGAAATCCCATGGCTTCATGCAGTTTTTGCTCAAAAAATCACCTCCACACATGGTTTCTAGCGGTTAGCCGTAGCGGGGACATACCATTATAGAAATGATTCACTAGCATCCATGCATCAAAACCATGGTGTGGACATGCATTGATGGTCTCCATAATTATCTCCCAAACAACGATAGAATTTCTGGAATTGTCATAGGTCGAGTAAGTGTAGATCTGTCTCTTCAATGTTGGTCTTAGTTTGCCTTGAAGAATTTCTTGAAAATTCGACGAAGATCGACCCGATTTCTAATTGTTCTGAAGCCTCGATGAATTGAGCCATGTTTTGCTTTGTGTGAGGTGCAGGGAATGCCTTGAAACCCAGTGATTCCATATCGGTTATACCCTCCTTGAAAGTTATGCATACTTCCTCAAAATCCCGTATGTGTGAATATGGATTTTCATTCTCCATACCATGAAATGTGGGAAGCAGGGGCACTAGGTAGGGTCTCACTGCTACATCCTCAGCAGGAGGTATGATGCAGGAAGGAGCACTCACTCTAGGAGGATGTATGTGATCCCTCATCGACCTGTATGTTGTTGGATTCATAGGGGGTGCTTGTTGACTTTGCTGTTCCTCAGGTAGAGGATCCATTTAGTCCACTTGTGCCTGCTGATTCGCATTGCTCAAATAGGTGCACTCACTCTTTGCAATCTACACGATATCCCTACGTCGTCTTCATAAACACTGTGCACAAAAATGAAACAAAACAAAGAACAGCAAGCTTGCCAAAGAGGGTGATGTTAGCGAAACAGCGGTTGTAAAAAATAAAAGCAGTGCGATGGCGCGAGTGAAAACTTGCGGTTCTGCGTAATCAAAGGGCGAAGGTCACGACACTTGTAATGTGGATTACAGTACATATCAACTCATCGCTCGTAGTTTGGCACCATCCCGACAACGGCGCCCATTTGATTCTTGCCACGGTAAGTCAGGAATCAACAATATTTGTTTCCTATACTCACTCCCTCTTGCCATAGTCAAACTCTTTACTTGTTATAGGCATCTAGGGTCGAACACGGGGATGGGTTGTCATCCTGAATGATTCGCATCAATGTTTGAAAATTGTGAGACTTTTGTTTGGATTTTGGATTTGGTTAAAAGCAGGTGAGGTTGTTTTGTTCAGTTAGCGTAATAGCTTAAATGAGTGTGAAATGGTGACATGAAGGCTTGGTCACTAGATTTGATAACATGGGGCTATTAAATGTCCCACTCGGGTTATTTATGCGATAGGAATGAAATAACATATAGTCAAAGCCCAAACGGGATCTTTGTTTATCTATAAAACTTAACCTAGAGCCACTCTATTTGAGTCCAAACCAAGTATTAAGCATTCAAAAGTCCCATTAGGTTTGAAACCACAGCATTCAACCTCATTTTCCATAAATAGTAAATGACATCCCAAAGAATATCAATGCATCACACCATTAGAATGCCTTTGAACCACTAAGCATGGCAAGTATTGACCAAGGAAGAGACATTAAATAACATTAAACCTAGTTTGGAAAGTATGGAACAATAAATGCGTACGTATCATTTAAAGCAAGAGGACAAGCTGCAGTGGCCCAAAACCAAACTAGCGACCCTTGAGGTATGAGGCTTAGCGACGTCAGCGAGTTGTCATCGCGAGGGGTGTTTGGCGGCCCAGAAAATGAGGAAAGAGGAGAGAGAGAAAGAGCAAAATAAACCTAAAATGAAAATTTGGGAAAAAACTCGCATAAATGGAATAGTTAGGGTTACAAAGTTGTAGGGGCTTATATAGCCAACTTGAGGTGTGAGATGCAAAATGCCTAAAATATGAAATTACATTAGGAATGAATGGTAATTTATCAAAACGTGGTAGTTTGGAATCAAAAATACCAAAAACCGCAATTTGGGCATTTTTCGCTATGCGGAGATTTTGCTAACGCATCATGGCCCAAGCTAACCTAGCGAAATTTACAAAGATAGCGAAAACGAATTTCGCTATGAGCATTAATTTTAAACTAGGCTAGTAATTAACTAACTGCGCGAAAAATTTCACATAGCGAGGTACCCCGCTAGGATTGCGAAATTTTAGCTATGATTGCGAAATTCGCCAATCCTGCGAAAATTTTACTTAATGCGTAAGCGAAAATTCGAGGTTTCCTTCTCTTTACTTTGTCTTACTTATTTGCATCGCTTCACCTTAGTTTATTCATCAATTTGCACTTCAATTCTTCAATTCATTTGACATTTCATCGCCTCGACTTGGTGAAGTCACAGGGATTCTCACATTCAACATCAATAAGAAGCGAGGCTAAGCTAGCGAAGTTCCCAGATGCAGCGAAACTATCGAAACAATCTAGAAACAAATTAGAAATGATAAGTGGACATGCACATGACAATTGACTTAATTCATATGATTAGTCTTAAAAGCACTCCAAAACCTATCTTGGGCAGACTCGAAATAGCACTTTTGGGCCTTAATCATTCACAAGATGCTTGATCACTTTAGAAGCAAAAATGGGAAGAAATCACCTTGCCACTAGCTTTTTCTCCTTTTTCTCTCTCAGCGCTCTCGAAACGTTTTGCTTTCCAGTGCTCTTCAAGACCCGAGTGTGGTCTTCTTTCTCCTTTCCCTTAAAGCCTTGTTTGAAACACACAATAATCCCATTTCTCATTTTTGGTATTTTCTTACTTATTGGTTTTCATCTCACTTTCATTTATCATTTATTTCATTAGCACTTAAACATCATTTTGACCCTTAGGTCCTCATTTTACAAATTTCCAAATTTGCCTTTTTTCACTTGGGTTTATTTCCAGGTTCAATCAATTTCTCACTTAGCATATAATATTTAATCATATTCTCACATTTTCACTTCACAATTCACAATTTAACAATTTATCAGTTTTTCCTGGAAAAACCCAAGTTTGGCTCAATTTACACCTGGAATATGTAATAAAATTATTATAAAAATTTTAGGGTATTTTTGGGGCGTTACACATGGAACCCCTCAGCCTGTCTCAGGATCCTTTGCCCAGTAGCCTTCTTCTTCAGGAGAAAGAGGTTCTAGCCGCTCATCCTCTGAGTTGTCATCCTCGGAGGGTGTTTGGCTAGTGAGAAAGGGAAAGTGAGGGAAGCCGGGAAGAGTTGAAACTTCTGCCAAAGCCTTTCATTAATGAGCAAAAAGGTCTCTGGTATGATGGTGGGACTTATATACGAGTCCTCGACCAAGCAAAATACAAAGAGCCTAAATTAATCATTATTACAAGAGGGACAATTTAGGAAGACAAAAAAATTACAACAGAAAAGTCGAAAAGGTCAAAAACGGCATGAGTGGAGTGGCGCGAAATGGAAAATTAGCAGCTTTGTGAAAATTTGACTTAACTCCTTTCTTCTTCCGCACACTATAACTACTCTTTCTTACGGTTTTTGATTTGCAGCTATGAGTTGAACTTGGATTCTCCATGATTGAGTTGAATCCCTATCTACGGTATAAAAAGCCTGCAAAAATGTTCGCCTTTTTCTATATAGACTAAAACCCCTCAAATTAACATAGCTACAAGAGCCTTACAATTCTCTTATTCCCATGTCACTTTGGATAAGTTTGCTTGCTAAAATAAATTTCTCTTAATGTTCAGGATTAAAAATAAGGGTTCAGTCTATGTACTTGCAAGTGCACCGGAGTCATATACAAGTAGTAAATCTAAATGTAAGTCCGGTATCATTCCCACGAGAGATTGATAGCGGTACAGATCCAACTACTTGACTACTAAAATTTCATACTATTTGGAAGCTCAAAACTCATAATGAATGTTTTATCAAAACAACAAAATTAAAAAAATCCTATACTATTGAATATGTTCAAATTAGCCCAAAACAAAGTGAATGGCTAAAAATAAATTGTATACAAAAAAATGGATTGAATCGGTTCTTGAGAAGCGAAAACCATCGATGAAATACAATGACAGTAAGAAATTGACTAGCCGTCTGTTGCTCGTTCTATGGATCCCGGAATTTTGTCAGATTTCCTAATTATTGGAATTGGATTTCTCAGTTTTCATTGATTTAATATCCTTGCTTCTCTCGAGAAGACAAGATCAAGCCGACTACGTATTCACATTCTCTTGCAAGATGCGGGTATTTTCTTTCTCGATACTTCACACCCATTTCTGGTGACAGCGAGAACTTTTGCTTTATTCTCGAGGATTCGCCAAAAATTTCTGCACTACTTAGTGGTGGCTCGACCTCGAGATCTATGGGTTTATCCCTTTCCTTTGATCATATCTAAGCTAACACGGGATTGGAACTTACCTTAGATTGAGGTGACTCTGCAGTCATTTATATTGTTAAATACACCCCTGGGGCTTGATTATGGCGGATAGGATTTATGAAAATGAACTCCTGAGCTCAACAGTTCGTCAATGGTAATTGACATACCAGAGAAAAGAATGCTCTCAACTCGGGAATCTTCGTCTCTGTGTCCTTTCTCGGAGGGCATCACGGATATCAGTGATGAGCTTAAAAGTCATGTTTTAGTCCATTTTTACGTTTGATTTTCATCCCAGAAATGAATAATTAATATCTGATATGAAGAAACTCACCAAATTGTTATTAAGCGGAGTAAAATGGAAGAAAGAAGAAAATGCGGTAGAAAAATAGCAATAAAGTGGAGGAAAAGTGCGGTCGAATGGCGGAAGCGAGAAAGCAAAACAATTAGTGGGATTCGTTGATGCGGTTTAGGGTTGCCTGATTGAGTGCGAGGTGCGACACCAAGAGAATTGAAGGAATTTGATCTGGTCGCGGCTTGATGAGTACCGGATCGCGGTGAGAGTAACGAGGCTAAAAGAGCGACGTGTGACGACATTACGAAGTCGACAGAGTTGATGTATGTGGTGTAGGATGAAGGTCGCGACCATGAAACACCTTTAAAATTTATGAGAGGTTTGGGTAGTGAAGCTATAGAACTCAGGCGATATCGCGGCGTGGAAGTCGATGACCGCGAGACCATTTCGATTGAAGGTTAAAGCTCCTCAGGCGGCGTCGCGGCGTGAGTGAAGTCGTGACATCAAGAGCAACCCGGTTGAAGCCCGGAGAACTAAGTTGATGTCGCGGCGTGAGATTGATGTCGCGACATCGAGTGGTGTGTCTCGGCAGAGAAATTTGATCCGCGACATCAAAAACCATCAGAAAACTGCGAGCCATAAGGTATTGTCGCGACATGAGATCGAAGTCAGCGACACGGCACACTTTCAGTTGAAGGTGAAGCTTCATGAAGTGAGGTCGGCGACAAGATAGCCGATGTCGTGACGCCGGGAGCGACGAATCAAAAGCTGCGAAGCGTGAAGAGATGTTGACAAGATAGGCGTCGACATCGGGAAGCGACCCGATTTAACCTACAATTCCATAAAATGATGTGGCGACAAGAGATTAATGGCGACATCGAAACTATCGGTTGAAGGCTGCCGGATGAAATGGTGATGTCGCGACAAGATATTGGCGTCGCGACATCGAGGAAGGCGGTGAGTTACATAGATTAAGGCGAGGGTCGCGGCGTGGGAGTGATGTCGCGACATCGATGTCCGCGACAAAGAGAGGAAAGCGAAGTCGCGACTTGAGCGATGGTGGGCCAAACCATTTTGAAACCCACGGCGGGCTTACATTCAGGATTGAGGCCCGATTGAGGAACCTATAAATGCGCGGCTATCCATTTCATTAAAGCGACTTAGCGACCCCACGGGCGAAGATGCGGATAGTAGTATTTCTTTCTTTTGTTTTCTTTTATTTTTCTTAATTTTTTTATTTAAAGTCGTTTTAGAAGCGGATTATGCTCGTATTTTCATTTTAGTTAATATTTTCAGATCTGGATGTTGTAGTTTCAAGCAGAAAAGTGAATCACGATTTCAATTTCTTTTTAATTGCACGGAATGTTTGAAGTTCGAGACAAATTTACGAATTCGATTGTTCAGTTCAAATTGCAGATTATTCTTATGATCGGAGGAATCTTTGTATCGTGTGGTCGGTAGTGAGAATCAACCATTAAAGTGAGCGTTAGTCGAATTTATCTTTCTGTAGTCGTTTCGACTTGTTAATTTCGATTAATGAATTTACTTGGTTTTAGTTCAACAATGCGGGGATCTGAATATAGGTTTCTTATACTGCAGATTAAAATTCAGTGTTGCTCAGTTTCAAGGAGGGTCCTCTGGGTGACAGGAGAGGCAATTAGAGTAATGTACATTTTCTTTGAAGGTAACTGTATTGAGATAACCCAGAGCTTGCAAGATTCTTGATAAATCTTTACTCACTTTAGAAATCAGAGCAGGTTGAATGGGTTATCTATTTAAACAAGCAAAGAGTTCACCTCTCATTCGGATAATGAGGCTAATCCGGGTGTTAGGCTGCGTCTGTCGAGGAAAGGTTAATCTATTCTAATTCGGAGGGCGATGCGGAAGTTGTATATCAAGCAGCGATAACTTGGGAGCTAAGGTTCTGATCATGGAAATGGGTATGAAGTATTGCAAAGAAAAATACCCAGTTAGGAAGTCCCTTTTAAAAAGTAGTTATCTAATTCCACGTATTCGAAGAATCGGGTCATAAATTAGATGATGAAATGTGGTGTGGGAGAGATCATTTACCTTTACAGCATGGGCCCGATTTTGAAACTTGGGAATGTCAAATTTGTCAGTGCTTTCACGGGGAATCGATGAGTTCTTTAAAAGCTGTTTTCTATTGATGTGTCTTCTGAGGATAACTATTCAGTATTCATTCCTTTTGTTAGAAATTAACTATTCTTTATTCTTTATTTTCCAGTATGTTAGATGGTTCAGTTATTTTCCTTTTGTTCGTTTAATTTTCCAGCACCTTAATCTTTTGGATCCCTCTTCTATCATTTTGTGGTCAAATAGTATGGAAATTGGTAATCGAGAATTAGTTGATTTTAAATTCTTGAGATATACGTAGGATCGATATCTGGACTTAAATCCATTTTATTACTTGTCGACCTGTGCACTTGCAGAATATCATACCAAAACCAACTTTGAAAATGATTTACTTTAAGAGATTGGTGGTTTATATAGTATAAGGATATCAAGTTTTTGGCGCCGTTGCCGGGGATTAGACAATAGTCCTTTGGTAATAGTGTCATAAATTTGTACGTGTTCTTTGGTCCGATAAACAGGTTTTTGGTGCCGTTGCCGGGGATTAGACAATAGTCCTTTGGTAATAGTGTCATAAATTTGTATATGTGTTTTGGTTCGGTCATCAAGTTTTATAGGCGCGGATTCATAGAGTTAGATAATAGTCCTTAACGTCATAAATAGTTATTATGTCTTTTGGTCACTTAACAAGTTTTTTGTAGAGCGCGGATTCTTACCGTCGTCCAGAGGCCTGTAATCAATATTCGGATGAAGAGAAAAGAAATACTAATTTGGACATTTTTTAAAAGAAAAGAACAAAAATAGCGTTTGACGGTGACTCGGTAGCCATACGACCTTTAACAGCCCATATTGGAATATATTTTATATGATTTGACTAATCCACATTAATGGGAGTATGTTTTGCTTTGAAGGAAAAACTTTGATGCATAGGAAGCAGAACAACGTCGATTCGGTGACACGGAAATAGAAAGGGCCTTTCGAAGCAGAAAAGCTAAGAAAGGCGAAAGAAACTTCGACCATGGCGGATGAAGGCGAGGATCGAGGTTGAAATACATATGAAAAGCTAGAAGGCCTCCGATCCAGCGATGCAATGGAGGATTTACGGAGACGATTATACGGGAAGAATACTCGTGATCGGACGGCCTGCGGTAGATCTTCAATAATTTTGAATTAAAGCCGGCGCGATTCTGATGGTCGGCGGCATCGGTTCTTGGTCATCGCGAAGATCAAGCGAGCACACGGGAAGATTCCTCCGGGATGGCGTCTTGTTAAGGCTGAATGGGGTGAGACGAGATCGCCTAAAGTACTATTCCATTCTCTCTAAGAGACTGGCTACATGGTATGAATCTTTACCATATGGTTACGTTGATGCCCAGAGAGGAGTTAGTTGTAGAGCTACTTAGGTAGATTCTTTCCCCGGCTAACCAGAAAGAAGGGAGGGAGATCATGTGTGGTGTTCCGGTAGGGAAGATGAAAGCACATTATCAGCAGCTTGGGAAAGATTCAAGCAGTTCTTTGAGAAGATGTCCAATGCATGGGATAGATACGAAGACTCAAATGGACGTTGTGTCATGCCATGAATGATATATCGAAAGGGATCGTTGATGCTTCATCTTTGTGGAGCATTCAAGCGAAAAGTGCTGAAGAAGCGAAAGAGTTGATTGAAGATGGTAAATGTAACATGAAAACTCCTTCGAGCTTTTTAAGAGGAAAGCAGCCGGAGAAAGGGGATCATGGAGGCGAAGCGAAGATGACGGCCATGGAGAGCGGGTGGATGCCATTATGCACGAGGTTAGGCAACGAAGAAAGACACGCCTGCATTCATGAAATAGAGGAAGCCCAATTGAAAGTTAATGAAGGGGAGTGCTGAAAGAGTAACTGAAGGACTTATTGATGCTGAAGAGGTTAATTATTTAGGTGAGCGAGAAACACCATTTCAAATGATGCAACCTTCCGGCACATTATCACCCGGCCTTTCAGGGGTGCAAAAACTACGTATGGTGGAGGGGCTTCTCGAGGCCCACAGGCGGGGGCAGGCTTCTCACGAGGGTATCGCGGCCACGAGGTTCCGGCGCGGTAGCGGCGGAAATGAGCACGGCTTGAATATCGGGGTCGGAGGAGGGCCCCGTCTTTTGAGAACGGATCTTTGCCGGTTATGGGGATAATAAAAATTTGGTTGAAGACCTCCGTGAACAAAAGTTTGGAGGAATTGGAGGCGGTGTGCAGTTCTCAGAGCCACCAGAGCCTCTGAATGCATCCACTGAAGAACACGGAGACAAGTAGGGCGGTGGCCTGCTAACCACCTGAAAGCCAAAAGGAAGATGTTTCCCAGTGACACGAGGAAGAACTGAAGCTGCATGGGCGTGCGGTGAGGAAGTGGGAAGGAGTTAGAAGAGAAGAAGAAAAAGGTGGCTTGGCAATGAAAAGTAAGCGAGACCGAGAGGAAGGAACTGGAATGATAAAGAAGGTGAAAGAAAGAACATCCAAGGAGCCGAAGCACTGCGGAGTCCATTTCCACCAAGGCTGATCAGCGATGGAGGAGCGGTTTGCGAAGTTCTTGAAAACTTTCAGTGGAGATCGATATGCCTTTCTTGAGTGGTGACTCGGATGCCGCATGCAAAATTTACGGAAAGGATATGCGACGAAAAGAAAAATAGTAGAAGAAGGAATAGTGAATCTCACTTTGCCACTTGCGGTCTTGGTAATCAAAGGAACTACCATTAAAGATGAAGGACCCGAAATTCACAATTCCTTATTGTTGGAATGAGTTGTAAACTCTCTGGCTTATTCAGGAGCTAGTATCGATACGATCTCTTATAACTACATTTGCCCGAAATTAAGTTTGGGGAGCTTATTCCCACAAGTGTACTCTTCAAGCCAAGCGGGCAGATGGTGTTCAAAACACAGAGGGGTCATTGAAGATGTGTTGATCCTTTGTTGGGAAGTTTATTATTCCCGATGAACTTTGTCATTCTGGACATGGAAGAAAGATTACAAGTATACCTATTAGGAAGACCATTCTACTTCTTTGGGCGACCTTGATTGACATGCAAAGGTTCTCATCTTAAGGGTTGGAGAAAGAAGGCTGGCATGTTTGCTTGATTCAAAGTATCACGAAATATAGACGGGGAAAAAGAGAGAGCTGAATGTACTTCAGTTTGTCTCTATTTTCCAACTCTGATATTGCTTCAATGGATTGTAACACTCAGTTTTTATCAATGAAAAAGAAGATGAATTCAGTGAAGATGTCTATTACGAATGTCCATCTGGCGATCTCATGCTATAAGCGTGACGAGCTTGAAGCAAAATAAGAAAAATTAATGGGAAGATAGTGAAAAATTCATCAAGAGACGATCTGAGAAGGTCTAGTTTTGAAAGAGTTGCCATGTCATTTTAAAGTATGCTTACTTAGAATTACGAAAAAACTGATGATCATTTGGCCAGTTAAGTGAGATGGGGCAGGGTGGCGAAATATTAAGGAAGCATAAGGTAATGGCCGTCCATTGAAGAGGCGAAGGGTATCAGTCCATCAATTTGCATGCATAAGATTCTGTAGAAGAACTTCAAACCATCGCAGCCAGAACACCCCCGGTGAATCCGTGATGAGAAGGAAGTAGTCGAGAAGGAGGTGCTCAAATTGTTAAATGCTGGTTTTGTCTATGCTATCTCGAACAGTCCTTGGGTGACCAGATTCATGTGGTTTGGGGTTTCTTGTGATTAGAAATAGAAAAAATGAATTGATTCCAACAAGAGGTTGACGGGGATGGAGGTATAGTCGATTACGGGGAAGTTGAATACGTGACGAAAAGATCATTTTCCTTTGCCTTTCATTGATCGTGTTGGATAGGTTAGCGAGGACACCGCACTTTTGTTTTTACGGATGGGTACTCGGGATATAATCGGTGCTATTTGCGCGAGGGATCGAAGACCACGTTCACATGCCCGCATGGTACCTTTGCATTCGAAGATGTCGTTTGGGTTATCACTTGTGCTCGGCTACATTCCCGAGAGGTGCATGATGTCTATATTCTCGAATTTGGTTGAAAAGTGATGAAATTTTCATGGATGATTTTGCGTGTATGGATCCGGCTTTGATCAATGGTTTGAGCAATGCGGAAACGATTACTTCAAGATGCCCAGACAAACGACTAGAATTGGGAAAAATGCCATTTATGGTAACCGAAGGTATTATTGTTCTTGGGCGCTAAAATTTACGCTATTGGACTAGAGTGACCGGTCCAAAGTATCCGTCATCAAGACTCTTGCCCCCACCCACGATAAAGGAGTAAGAAGTTTCTTAGGGCATCTTTGGATTTCTGGGAGATTCATCGAACTTTCAAAAATAG
The DNA here is from genome assembly GCA_016808115.1 of Tetrastigma voinierianum. Classification (NCBI taxonomy): domain Eukaryota; kingdom Viridiplantae; phylum Streptophyta; class Magnoliopsida; order Vitales; family Vitaceae; genus Tetrastigma; species Tetrastigma voinierianum. The sequence continues at coordinate 3,171,436 of JAEQBH010000911.1, read as the reverse complement.
CGGACATTTATGCGGATTCTTTGGAAGGATCTGAGTTGATTTGGTGACTCGCGCAGGGATCTTTCGATGAAATCAAGAGTCAGTTAGTCTGAGCACCTATAATGGCTGCACCCGAGGAATGGAATCGGGGATTTGAAATAATGTGTGATGCCGGTGGATTTTGCTATGGGGCGTGTTGGGGCAAGAAGAGAAAGTATTCGGGGCACGTATACTATGCTAGTAAGACCTTGATGAGCCTGAGAACTACTCGACAAGCGAAAGGAGATGCTAGCCATAGTATTTGCTTGTGAAAATTTAGACAATACATTTTAGGATCCCATGTGGTAATTCACACTGATCATGCGGCAATCAAATTTTTGTGTCGAAAAAGGAATGCTAAGCGAGATTGATAAGGTGGGTGTTCTTTGTTCTCGGGGTTTGATTTGGAAATAAAGGCAAGGGATGTGACAATGTGATAATGACCACTTGTCAAGAGTAGAAAGAAGCGATGATGAAAGAAAATGTCTGCGATTAGCGAGCTTCCCGAGATGAGCAATTATTCAAGGTTCCTTCCCGACTTCCATGACATCGCGATATTGTGAATTATCGGCTTGTGGGCCGCGAGACTTCGGCTACCGACGAAGAGAAGCCTTCGGGCGGCCGGCGGATATTATATTTGGATGACCAACGTATTATTGAAGGTCTTGGCGTGATAATAAGAAGATGTGTGCGGAAGGTGAACAAGGTAACATTCTAAATGAATGCCATGCATCACCATATGGGGGACATTTTGGAGAAAGAAACTGACTCCTGAATACTCCCGATCAGGGTTTTATTGGCCCATTTATCTTGAGAGATTGTGCAAAGTGGGTGAAATTGTGTGATACGATGCGAAAAGTTGGAAATATCAGCAGCGAGGAATGAAATACCTAAAAGGTATTATGGTGATACAAATTTTTTGATGTTTGGGGAATAGATTTTTATGGGACCTTTCCACATCATTTGGAAACCTATACATCTTCTTGCGATGGTCATCCCGAATGGGTGGAAACGTGCTTTGTCGGAATGATGCTATCTGATTGTGAGTTTCTTGCGAAAAGAATATTTTGAAGCGAGTTTGGAACCCCGGAACCATCGTGATGGGGAACCCATTTACAAACAAAATATTTGCAAAACTCATGGCGGTATGGGATCAAGCATGTAATGAGCTTAGCCTATCATCCCCGAACCAATGGACAGCGGAATTTCAACGGGGAGATCAAAGAATACTTGAAAAATTTGTGAGCTCAAGCGAAGGATTGGTCTTCAAACGATGATGCACTTTAGGCTTACGGTGCATACAAAACCCCCCATTGGAATGTCCCATCTGAGTTGTTTTGGCAAGCAAATGTCATCACACTCTTGAATTAGAATAAGGCAATGTGGGCCATGAAGTTAAACCGATTTTAAAGGTACATGAGGAAGAAAGATTGCTCAAGCTGTCTGGTGGAAGAAGCGAAATGGCTTTATGATAATCTTAGAATATACAAAACCAGACAAAATGGCATGATCGGGGAAAATCCACGAAGAGTTCAGCAGGGGAAACGAGTCTTTCCTTTTTAATTCTAGGCGAAGTTGTTTCGAGGAAATTAAATCCAATTGGAGTGGGCCGTACACGGTGGTATCAAGTACCTTTACATTTGGAGGCGGTAGCAACGAAAGGCGATAATGGGGAAGAATTCGAGGTCGATGAATGAGTTAAAGCATTATCTCAGCGAGGGAAGGAAAGTGAAAGAACTCCAAGCGGTTCTTGAGGAAAAGAAGATGAACCACAGCGACAAGTCCGACTAAGGACTCAAGCGACGACTAATGGAGGCAACCGGCGAGGATTTAAGTCGAATTTAAATTTTTGAAATATTTCTTTTCTTTTAGTTCTTGAGAATTAGGTCGGATGTGTTTTCTAGAAGGATAGATTAAATTTTTAGAAATAGATTGTAGTTTAATTAGGGTACTGCTTGAATATTGCGGTGATCATACGACGGGTTAAAGACATGAATAGCAAGACAACTACGGGGGAGCAGAAGTAATTCCGGCAACTTGCGAGAGAGTCGCGACATGAGAAAAAGGGGAGTAACCTTCTCCCTAACCCGATTCTGTAGATATATTTGAATTAATTGTTAAATCTTTGCTTAAAATATGCCTGAAGAGATGTCTAAACGGGTTAGGAACAATAAGAGAATTCAAAGTTTTTGAAATCATTGAATTAAGGGCTTGGTCACGACAGCAAGGTTATGTCGCGACAAAGCTGTTGTCCTGCAAAACATTGATGTCGTGACCAGTTTGGAAAGAACAATTAGTGAGTATGGAGGAAGGGAGATACGTAATCGCGACACCACGGTGATGTGTGACGGTGGTCAGAGTTTCAAAAAGAAGAAGGATTGTCGCCGCATCGAACCGTCTGGAGAACCTGTATTGTCGCGACATATTAGGTATGTCGCGAAATAAAGAATGCGACATATTACTGACCACTCACTTCAAAGCCACAAATTTAATGACCTAAAATAAAAGAGGCGGAATTGAAGTCGCGACAATTCTTAATTAGAGCATTAGTACAAACATTGATTGAATTTACGCGGAGTTGGAAACTATTTCATTCTCGACCCACGCAACCATTCACCTTAGTCTTCCTCTGAATCTCTGACCTCAAGAAAACCACAGCATTCCCAGACTTTAAAGCGTTCCTCTTTGTCTCCGATCATTTGAGAATTCCTGCGGTCCCTAATCTAGGCAGTTATGAGGGAACACGAACAATCGAGAAGAAGAAGAAACTTTTAAGGAGGAAACGAGTTAGATGAGATTCGTAGGGAAGAGCAAGCAGGAGAGATGCCATCAAAAACATCAGAAGCTCCGACAACTTCTCAAGACATCTATTTTTAGTCCATTTTTCTGTTTGATTTTCATCTAGAAATGAATAATTAATATACAGAAATATGAAGAAACTCACCAAATTGTTATTAGCAGGTAAAATGGAAGAAGAGAAAATCACGATGAAAAATATAGCAATAATTGGAGGAAAAGTGCGGTCGAATGGCGGGCGGCGAAAACAATGGGTACGATTCATTGATGCGGAGTTTGGGGTTTGCACGATCAGGTCGAGGTCGCGACGAGAGAGGTGAAGGAATTTGATCGGTCGCGTGATAAGTACGGTCGCGGTGAAGAGTAACCGGGAGCTAAGAAACGGCGTCGCGGCGGCGTGCGGTCGCGACAAGAGTTGATGTCGTGACTAGGAATAAAGAATTACAGCGACCGCGAGAAACACCTTTAAGCTATGAAGTTTGGAGGCGATGAAGAGTGCTGGAACTCAAGGCGATGTCGCGGCGTGGTCAGTCGACACAAGGCTAGGCTCGATTGAAGGTTAAAAGCTCCTCAGTGGCGTCGCGGCGGTGAGTGAAGTCGTGACATCGAGAAGCGACCCGGATGAAGCCGGAGAACTAAGTTGATGTCGCGACGTGAGATTGATGTCGCGACATCGATGATGGCGACGAATTTGAAGTCACGACATCAAAACCATGCGAAAGGCGCAAGCCATAAGCGTCGCGACATGAGATCGAGTCGCGACACCCGGACACTGCCGATTGAAGGTGAAGCTTCATGAAGTGAAGGTCGGCGACAAGATATCGATGTCGTGGCGTCGGGAACGACGGATCAAAGCAGGCGTGAAGAGATGTCGTGAAAAGCGAATGAACGTCGCGGCATGGGAGCGACCGATTGAAGCCTCGGTTCCATAAAATGATGTCGCGTGAGAGATTAATGTCGCGACATCAGAGAAGACATCGATTGAAAAGCTGCGAGATGAAATGAGAGGCGTGTCGCGACAAGATATTGACGTCGCGACATCAGTAGAGAACAATTCAAGGTTACATAGAGTAAGGCGGAGGTGTTAGCGGCGTGGGGTGATGTCGCGACATGGAGTGTCGACAAGAAAAGCTGAAGTCAGCGACGGAAGGCAGTGAATTGGGCCAAACCATTTTGAAACCCACAGCAGGCTACATTGGGATTAGGGCGGTGAGGAACCACATAAATACCCATGACTATCGGCTCATTAAGTAGCAGCGACCCGCAGACGAGAGGTGCGGATATTGAAAGCTCATTTTCTTTCTTTGTTTTCTTTTATTTTCTTAATTTTTATTTAGTCGTTTTAGAAGCGAGATTATGCTCTCGTATTTTATTTTAAGTTTATTTTACGATCGGATGTTATCGTTTGAAATTGAAGGTGAATGCGATTTCATTTCTTTTCAAATTACTACACGGAATGTTTGAGTTCGAGACAAATTTACGGAATTCGATTGTTTTGATTTCAAGTGTGATTATTCTTATGATCAGAGGAATGATGTATCGTGTAATTCGATGAGTGAGAGATCCGGCTTCCATTAAGTGAGCGTTATAGTCGAATTTATCTTTCACGTAGTCGTTTCCGTGACTTGTTAATTTCGGTTAATGAATTGCCACGGTTTTTGGGTTTATTAATGCGGGGATACGAATATCGGTTTCTTATACGTTAAGATTTGCGTCATTGCTGCGATTTGAGGAGGTCCTACGGTGACACCGAGGAAGACATTCACGAGTAATGTACATTTCTTTGAAGGTATATTAACACCTTATTAGGGATCTTTTGAGCTTTGTAAGTTCATGGGCCAAATCTCTTCTCACTTGAAATCAAGAAACGAGTTGAATGAGTTATCTATTTAAACAGCAAAGAGTTCACCTCGGTCGATAGTGAGGCTAATCAGGTGTTGGTTGTGATCACAATCGAAAGTTAATCTATTCTAATTTAGGAGAGCAATCTACGGAAGTTGTATATCCTTGCTTGGCCAGATAACTTGGGGCTAAGGTTCACAGTCCATAAAATGGGTATGAAGTATTGCAAAGAAAATACCGGATTAAAGGAAGTCTCTTTTTAAAAGTAGTTATCTAATTCCACGTATTCGAGAGAATCGAGGTCATAGAATTAGATGATGAAATGTGAAGTGTGGAGAGATCGGTACCGCCCCTGGCATGTGGGCTGATTTTGAAACTTGAGATAATCGAAATTTTATCGGAATTAACTACGAGAATCGATGGTTCTTAAAGCTGTTTCCTATTGATGTGTCTTCGAGGATAACTATTGATATTCATTCCTTTTATTAGAAATTAACTATTCTTTATTCTTTGTTTTCAGATATGTTAGATGGTTCGGTTATTTTCCTTTTGTTCGTTTAATTCCGGCACCTTAATCTTGGATCCTACTATCATTTTGCTAGTCCAAATAGTATGGAAATTGAGTGAGTCGGGGTAGTTGATTTTAAATTCTTGAATCTCTGTGGGATCGATATGCGGACTTAAATCCATTTTATTACTTGTCGACACATTGCACTTGCGAATATCATACAAAACCAACTTTGAAAATGATTTACTTTAAAGAGATTGGTGGTTTATATAGTATAAGGATATGAGTTTTTATTGCCCGTTCTTGAGTTAGACAATAGTCCTTTGTAATAGTGTCATAAATTTGTACGTGTTCTTCAATTAGATAAAACGAGGTTTTTGAATGCCGGATTCAGAGGATGAACAATAGTCCTTTGGTAATAGTGTCATAAATTTGTATATGTGTTTTGGTTCGGTCATCACAGAGCAAGATACATTCCCTCAACTGGTATTAGGTACTACCATTGGGAACTTATCTATTCAAAACGACACCGATTAAGTAAAAATCGAACCCAAATTATTTCTCCATAAATGTGCGAGAAGGCGTAACTAAATGTAAAATCAAATCCGGTGGCTAGCTCTGATTCTTGCATTGCGAATCAAGAAATGGAGTGCCGATCTCATACGACCACTTGTAGTACAATAAATGCGAAAGAGATGAATTCCGAGAAATTTATCTAGATTTAAATTTCGACCCCGATATCTTTTGAAGAAAAATAACAAAACTAACAATCCGGCCTACACGCCGTCTGCGCACACGGTTGCCAGTTAAAGAAACCGAAAAATAAAACTAAAAAATAAAAAAAAATCTATAAAATATACAGGTTATCTTGCTTCCACTTTGCTTGGTAGTGAAGAAGGAAAACTACTTTACTATTCAGCTATCTATTTATCTTGTAAAAAAAATAATAATAATGCGGGCCGAGATCTAGTACTCAGGAGTGGAAATCGAAGAAAAGCCCATTCAACGTTCTGTCGCGACCTCGAGTTGATGTCGCGACATGGTCTAAATAACTCGTGATCGATCGCGACCTCTTCAGCACTACGGTACAACCCGGTTTGTCTTGCAAAATCCATGATCGATGGTCACCGACATCAAAAATGATATGCGACATCTTTGTTCGATGTTCCTTCAATGTTGTCGCGACCTCGGTGTTATGTCGCTGACATTGTGTCTTCTTATTCTTCGGCTTAAATAGCTGCGACATCGATTTTAGGTTGCCACCACTTTCTTTGTTTGTAAAGGCGACTTCATGTTGTGACCTTGATTTCTTGGTGCAGTGCATTTGGTGTTTTTCTTGTCTTCATAACTTTCAATTTTATGTCGCGACCTCATGGTGATATCGCGACCTCTTTTGCTTTCCATTTCTTTTCTTCAGGTTGCTACCTCAGTTCCACGTTGCAACTGATTTCTTTCTTTCCAACTATTTTCCAGGTCGCGACATCAAAGTGATGTCGCGCCTCCTGTACACCGGCTCTTCTTAAGGTTGCGACACGAGTGGTTGCGACATCATTTTCTTGATGGAAGCACAATTCCTGTTTCATGCGACACGTATAGCATGTCGCGACTGATTTGACAGCTAATTAAAGCTAGTTGCGACTTCTTTTACTTACGAAGACCTCTCTCGTAGCTTCATAGACAGGTCCTTGTCGCGACATCATTTATCTCTTTGGCGTTGCGACATAAATGAAATAATATGACATGAACTAACTTCATTTGACTGTTTCCTTTAATCTCGACCACGTCTTCTTTGTCGCAACCTCCTTCTTCAAGTCACGACTTCACTTGTTCACGTTTCAGTTTCTTCTTCAAAGCCAAATTTGTTGATGTCGTGACTTGGAATTGCTTGAAACTGAACTTCCTGTCGCGACTTAAATTCTCAGTTGTGACCTCAATTCTGCTGTAGGCTGATTTCTTCTTATTTTTGCTAAAATTTGAGTTTCTGCTGTATTTTCCTACAAATTGGAATTTGAGTCAATTATCACTATTCTGCGGACAATTCAACATTATTTTCATATTAAACTCAGAAAAATGGATTAAAAATCTAATGATTTTTTTTTACTCATCAAATTCCCCCAAACTTAAAATTTTGCTTGTCCCCAAGCAAAGAAGAGAAAGAATTGTTTGTCCTCAAACAATTAAGAAACTAGAAAATTTTAAGGACATTTTAGGTCGTACCAGTCTTTCCCATTTCACCTTTTTGAACTGGAACTAAGAGATACCAACATTATTTTAAATTTCAGGTTTGATGCAAGAACAAGGCATGGTATACTTCTATCACAAAATTACTTGATAAACTAATGTATTTAAACAGTTTATTTAACAAGTCTTGTTCTGTGTGTGTGTGCAGGTCATCAATCCTTTTCATCTTCATGTTAATTTAGTTAATCTTAAAGAGTTTTCTTAGGCGTTTGTTAAAGTCCCATATGCTTGTTTTTCATATTGATCTCCACTAATGTAGAGTAAATTCAACCTTCAAAATCAATGAGGTCTTCGGAGCTTGTAATGTTGGGCTTAGGTAGTGGTAGATAATGGAAAATTTTAAGTTATAAATCACCCGGTTCATCTTGTCTCTACATTGTTGCCTCGACTCACCCTTTTTCTTCTTTGTTCTTTACGATTCTCCTGATCTTAGCGATTCATCTTTTGAATTCTTTTTATGGAATTTCAATTTCCATGTACTTGATTCGACGAGATTCTTTTGTTCTTGAACTCTTTTGCTTTTATTTTTTCTAAGATTTGGAATAATGCAATGTTTGTCTTCTTAGGCTTCTATTACTCTTAAGAGAACTGGGCTAGCAACTCCCATTACCAGTTGGCATTAGGGTGCTAGGTGTTAAAACACCTACGAGCTTAATTGTTGAGGAAATAGTATAAGACAAAACTTACATTCCTTATTTCACTAGCACGCTGCTTTACTTCTTGACTCCTTCATTGTCCAAAATTTGGAAATATTGTTCCCCCGAACTTGTTTCTTTCTTTATAATAAACTTTTGAGCTGAGCTGGATAATTTGGGCTCTTCTTTGCGAGGTTTATTACTGAGGAAGGAATTTCGGTTTCGATTCTTTGTTTATTGAAGAAATAAGGCTTGTTTCGCTGAATCAAGGAACTAGAGAATATGTAAGCATATTTTGAGAAATTGAAGCTTAGAAAAGCTCAGTACGCGAGGATGGCCTATCATTTCTTGATAGTACATCTTCACTGATTTCCACCTCAATCGATGTCAATGAAGTTCTAGGACTATGGACTCTAAATCACGAATCTCCCGAGAAGATGTTCCTAATTTACATCCAAGAAGTTTCATAAGTTTGTTATTTGACCTAAGTGTATTATTTCTTCAAGACTTGTATTTATTCTTGTTTACTTACATTATTTTAACAGTATTTTGTTCCATCGTGATAACCAATTTCCGATTTTTACAAACTAAGCGAATTTAAACAAAACGATCAAATACTCTTAATTTCCAGTTTAATTATTCATGCCACGATTCATTACTAATTTGTTCTTGAAAAGAACATAATTATTCTTGATTCCTAAACGAGAAAATAAAATAACGAAACACAATTCGAATATCATTAACATCAATCCAGTAACATCTATTTATCGCAATCCAATTTCATTCAACAAGTGAGGAAGCCATCTATCAAGCAAAAGAATACTTATGAAATGAGAAATCAATCAAACAAGGGACAATTGGATGAACTAAAATCAGTTTCCATTAAAATTTTGGGAATGTATATATGTATAACATGCTAAAACCTTCAATTTCCCTTTCTTCTCTTGTGTGCCCTTTTAGGTACTATGTTTGGAGGGTCTACATCAAAACTGGCTTCACTTGGGTCAAACCTAGGGAATTTTATTTCAGCTTTTTGCCTCTCTAAAGTAGGGGAGACTCCTTTGCCCTTTGCAAATGTTTCATTATTTAGTTGTACTGCACGAATGAGCATGTCTTGCCTACCACAGCAGTTATTTGTTCCTTCCATGAGAAATACATTCAAGCGACTTGGATAAATTCGATTGATTAAGTCCATACTTTCCAACCATATTTTCCTTCTATACCATCATCATTTTCTAGGCTGTGGTCTCTTTCTTTCATTATCTTCTCAAACTCTTTAGACAGGTTCATATATATATGCTTGAACATCGATCTTTCTTAGCATCTTTATTTTCTTTCTCTCTCTCCTTCTCCTTCATGATGTTCGACAATTGACATCTTTTGAAGCCGGTGTGTGAAAGCTTGCATGCATGCGTAATTACGCCCATCATCTTCTCTTTTTGACTTTTCAACTCTTCTTTGTGTTCTTCTTCTCTTATTCTCCAATTTTCTTCCCATATTTGTTCCTTCCTTCCTTGGTGTAGCCTCCATGAATTCTTCTATGATCCTTTGTTGTTGTTCCCATTTTAGTTCTCTTTCCTCCATTTCCTTTTCATTGTTTTCCAACATTTCCAATATCTCGACATTTCCTTCTATGCTCTGGAGGTTCTGCAGGCGGTACTGTTCAGGTACTTCTAGAGATAAAGTTTGTTGGGCTTGTCTAGAAGGTTCTCCATACGTTTAGGAAGGATGCTGTCTACTTTATCTCTTCCATCTCTATTCTATCAGTTTACGCATCGGCTCTGCCATTGTTTGCATCTACTTGTCACTTCTTTTTGCCTTCCTTTTTGGCCCCCCTTGTCCTCTGATTAGTGCCCCAGTGCTATTTTGAACCTATTTTTAATAGGTTTTGGCGCTTTTTGTGTCTGCTAATTACTATAATTAACCCGATTGACATGTTCGGGTTCCTATGAGTGTAATGATCGCGTTTTGTTGCAACTTTTTGTAGTTTGAGGTGGAAGCGAATTATCGTGTCCGATATCAATCATAACCAAAGAGTGGGGTTGATTTCCATCAATTTTCATATGGTCTTCCATCAATTTATTGGCCCAGGAATGAGAAGAATATCAGCTTGAAGAATGGAACAAGTCAGTAGACGGGAAGGTGAACGATGGCCGCGAGGATGCGAATTAATTCGTATCTTATGACTTTTAAGCTATCATAGCGAAAGTTCTTTGATGCATAAGCGAAAATCAAAAAGAACTATTATGCACAAATTTTAAGCTAAGCTTCATGAAATTTATTGTACTTAGTGTGTTCTAAGCGAAAATTTTTGGTTTCGCTATTTCTTGCATTTTTCGCTATATAGCGAAAATTTCGCTATATAGCGAAAATCACTATGCATAGCGAAATTCCTGCCCCTGTGTTTTTGATGTTTGTGATTCAAAACGACCTCGTTTTGTTTATTTACCATTTTGTCCCTCTTGTAATTACATATTTTAGGCATTTTTGGTATTTCACACATCTTGTATGGATATATAAACTGACTTATAGATTTTGTAACTAACTTTAATCTTTCGGTATGGCTTTTCTCTTTAGGTTTCACGGTTTTCTCTCTTCTCTCTCCTCTTTCTCTCCTTTCTTGGAGTTGCCAAACACCCTCGGGATGACTTTTAACTTGGAGGATGAGCGGCTAAAACCCTTTCCTCCTTAAAGTGGAAGGTTGCTGGGGGTAGGATCTGAAGGCTGTTGGTGGTTCCCTGTTTTTCACGCAGCAGGTTTTGACATTCTGGTTCCCTAACTTCCAACTCTAGGTTTAAAGCTTTTTGATGTACTTTCTTTGGTCAATGCCCCTTGGCTTTTAGGGTTTAGTGTATTCTTGGCTTTAGATACACTAATATCCATTAGTTGCCATTTATGAGCTACGCGAGGTAGGTTAAGGGGTTAGATTTTCCTTTATGAAGTGCATCCACTTTGATCGATACTTGGTAATCTTTTAGGATTGATGGATTCTTATTTTAGATCCATTGGAGACTCATTGGTTACCCTTTACGAATCATTGTAGGATGAGTCGAGATAGATTTTCAACGTAGGAACCTTAAATGCTAAATAAATGCTTTCTACGAAAGGAAATTATTAGGGTTTAGTTTTTTAAAGATTAAATGAAGATCCCAGGTTCGGGGAAATTACTATATGTCATCCTCCCAATGAAATAGACCACCGGAACCCTCGGTTACCATAGGAATCGACCGAGTGACCAAATGCTTCAGAGTTATTTACATTTTATTTCGCCTTATTTTCATTTTGAAAACCACCCATTACTTGTTTTTATAACCACAAAAGTGAGCCAAATTCACCATTTTTGGCTTCACTCAAATCATTTGTGCAGAGAAAACTCATCCACGTGTTAGGCCACACAGACCCTTTATCTTTGCGGTAGCTTGACTACGACGGTAGGAGGAACAGGAATATAAATTTTGTTGATTCGGCATCACCTACTAGTGGCACGAATCCAAAATGGCGCCGTTCTTGCAGAGTTGATGGTGCTAAGTGTAAATATGATGACTTGTTGAACACTTGTGATCCTCATCCACAAGTTAAAGTGAGCCTCGCACATTGTTTCAGTCGGTTTTTTTTAGTTCATTTCACTATATATAAAAAAAAAAAAAAAAAAAAAGGAATGCTGTGAAATTTGTTTTCTTTGGGTTTCCTTGCTTTGCTCGGGAATCCATTTCGGTGGATCAAATTCTAAAATGACCAGATTCGGGTTACGTGGGAAAATTGAGCGAGAGAAAATGGAACCCCCACATGAAGAGCAATACGATCGAGGAGAGTAACCTGGGGCATATATGACAATGAGGGACGCTATAGGAACCTCGCATGGCAAAATCGACCATGGGAGAGAAATCCAAGCCATATAGGTCTATGAGGGGAATGCGAGACAGTGGATGGTGCACGGCTATAATGTTCCCTCGACTTATATACCTCTGGCTTCCCATTTTACCTCCCGTGACTTCCCGGCGACTGACAACCACCACCCTTATCTTGTTGAACAAGCCATCCTGAATTTAGGAGCAAGCGAGTGGACAATTTCATAGAGGATAATATGGCGGTGAATGTTCAGAGTATGTAGGAAGTGAGGCGTGGAGAGCTCCACGAACAAGGTGGATGGGTTTCAAGCGAAGTGATCGAAATTGGACATCTGAGGAATCCATCTCAAAAGCTCACCAATCGGTTGTTCATCAAGAGGAGGAGAATTTGGAGGGGAAAAGTGCTTGGCCAGCACTATTAATGGGTGAACAAGCTCGGTGCGGCTTAGGAGGAATTGAAAGAACCAGGAGAAAAATCCTCCCGAGGAGCTACGGTGTGCCCACGATTTAATAATGTGCGAATGGGCCATGGAAAAGGGAAGAAGAAACCTAATGCGGCCAGGGAGGGTAATGGAAGGAAGAAATGGAAAGGCGCCGGTTCACTACCAAAGCCACCAACAGCCGTTGCGACACCTGACTCGGCCTTAAATGCGCCCATGCGCAGACCTGACCAAGCGAGTGAAGCACCCACCAAAGGCCACCCGTCACTTGCCATTGCTAAAAATTCAAAGAGATTAGTGGCTATTGTGCGAATTTTGCCACTACCTCGAGCAAGATGGCGTTTTCTGAACCCATGGCATAGTGGATGGTTCGGGTCTTAGGTTCGGGTTTGGAGCTTTGAGATCTCGGCATTTCTAAGCTCCCACTTTTGTTTAATTTTTCTTGTTTTGTTTTATTTTATCGTTTTTATTTTGATTTTATTAATTTTTCTTCTTATATTTTCTTTAATTTTAGTTAATTTATGTTTAAATTAATTTTTGCTTTCTGCAATTTTTCATAAATTTTCTTGCATTAGTACTACAGGTTTTTGTCTGAATTTACGAAGCACAGTTAATCTGACAAGCGTGAAGCGGAGGATTACACATAACAACTATGAAAATTTGCAATTCTAATGAAATCACGAAAATTTAAGCTTTAGATGGAATTTTAAGCTAAGCTAGCGTTCGCTAGCCTAGCAAAATTTTTTGTTAGATAAGCGAAATTTGAAAACCCGCTAGGAAACGATTACATTCGCTAAACTAGCGAAATCTTGTGACTGAAAACAAACATTAACTGCATTCTGAGGACAAAACATCTGTGATGTTTTATTTTATTTTATTTTATTTTATTTTTTATATTTATATATTAAAAAAAACGTTTGTTTTCTTTTATATATTAATTTTAAAAAAAAATTATATTTATTTTTTATTTTTATATATTATTGTTTTTATATTATTTGAATTTAAAAAAAAATTTGTCTCTAAAAAAAAAATCGTTTTTATTTTATAAAAAAAAATACATTTTTTTTTTTATTTTTATTATTATTTTTTTTTATTTTATTATTATTTATTTTATTTGATTTTCAAAAAAAAAAATCAAATAAAAATTCAAAATTTTCGCTATTAGACATAGAAAATTTATAACATAAAAAAATTTTCGCTATATTAGGCTGGATAGGCTAAGCCAAATTTAAGCTGAAGCCTGCTTGAAAATTCTTGCTGCATCTTCGAAAATTTTATTATGGTACCATTTTCAGCATACAAATTTTGTTTATTTCATTAAGCTTTTTCGTGAGCTCCGTTTAAGCGTTCTTTGTGCAGGTGGAAAGCTTAGAGAGTGTAGAATCCAAATATGGATAGAAAGAACATTTTGAGATTATTATGAAAGTGTAATTTTAAAAATGCTCCAACTTCAGTCACTTTTCCTCCCTTTTCTTCTCCTAACTTGTTTATTTGAAACTTCATGGATTTGAATAAGGTGTCGATGGAAAGCTTCTGCAGTCTCTATCCAAAATGATCGCATCTCGTCAAAAGGTAACACTTATTACCACAATTTACCCGTCAAGGCCTGAATTTCGGACAGAGATGTTTGGGTTGGGAGAGTTAGCTAAGGAAGTGGCACTATGTTATGTTTTGTTATTATTTTGTGCAAGCCCATTTTGTGATGTTCAGTGGCTTGTTGGGTTCCCTTTCTATAAAGCTGTTATACTATACAGCTTACTTTTTCAAAATTTGGACCCGTTTTTGCAACAAAATTTTTTGTGTGTTTTGCCTAGCTCATAGTTTGAAAAATTGAAAATTTGTCCAATTCTATTGATGTTAGATCGGTTCCATGCCTAATTGAGTGGATGATTAGTTGAATTCTTCTTTGCTTTCAACATTTTTCTTCCACCTTTAGCTAACCACAGCGGCGCGTGGGTTTTGATGATGAGAATTTGAAAAGCGTACGGCCTCATTTCTTTTGCATAACCTACCCTAGTTTCATTGACCTTTAATAGGTTAAGGACCGTGGAAAGAAGGCCTATGCGTCTTCGAAAAAAAAGAAAAGAAAAGAGAAAAGAAAAGAAAAGAATAAATATTACGATGCTTTGCCTTGAAACAGAGCACGGTCAGGGGTATGTAGTATACAAAACCAGGTGCCTAAACCTTCAGCGGTTGGGAACCCACCCAGGCTTAGTGCTTCATACATGGGTGGATAGGTGGAGTTGAGCAAGTTGTAGGTGTTGGAGTCTCGAAATCGTCGAGTGGGGTGAAGCTGAAGAGTTAGTGGTCGAAGATCCTCATGACTTGGTGCCCTAAGCCTTAATTGGTTGGGGAGTCATCGGTAGATCCGTTACATGGACTTTGGTGAGGAATTCGAGTTCTCCAGCATTGCCTACAACACAAAAGAATTATGGAATAAGAAGTGGGTCTGATTTAATTGGGTGGGATATAATATGGGCATTGACAGTAGTGGTTTGGGAGTCACAGTTGGTGGTTTGTTGTTGAGGTGATCAAACAAAACACTTAGATTTTGGTGGAAGTTTCTGGTTGATTCACCAAGAAGGAGGCTCTTTTGATACTCAATTTTGTATGGCATTCATTCTCTTATAGCGAGTTATTGGACACGGCTTTGATGATTCTTACTTAGGGTTAGGCATTACTCATTCACAACCTTTTTGAAATATAATTTTTGTGAACATTATTTTGTTATAGTTTTATATGTTCTTTGTTGTTTTCTTCTTGCATTGCTAAGGGACTAGCAATATGTCGGTTGGGGGGTGTGATTAGTGCCCAAAAAGTGCTATTTTGAACCCTATTTTTAATAGGTTTTGAGAGCTTTTTGTGTACTAATTACTATAATTAACCCAATTGACATGTTCGGGTTCCTATGGTACTAATGATCGCATTTTGTGGCAACTTTTGTAGTTTTTGCAAGAATTGGAAGCCAAATTATCGTGTCAATCCAATCATAACCAAAGTCGGGTTGATTTCCATCAATTTCATATGGTCTTCCATCAATTTCAGCAAGCCGGGAATGAAGAATATCAAAGCTTGAAGAAATGGAACAAGTCTTGTTTAGACGGGAAGGCTGGAACGATGTGGGATGCGGGGGGAAGTGAATTTAAACTATACTTACGACTTTTCGTATCATAGCGAAAGTTCTTGTGCATAGCGAAATCAAGAACTAAGTATGCAATTTTTCGCTAAATTGCGAAATTTCGCTAATAAGCCGAAAATTCTTTGTTCACTGTGAAATTTTTGATTTTAAGCTATTTCTTGCATTTTTCGTATATAGCGAAATTTTGTTATATAGCGAAAATCACTATGCATAGCGAAATTCCTGCCCTGTTTTTGATGTTTGTGATTCAAAACGACCTCGTTTTGTTTATTTACCATTTTGTCCCTATTGTAATTACATATTTTAGGCATTTTTGGTATTTCACACATCTTGTGTATGGTATATAAGCCAACTTATAGATTTTGTAACGAACTTTAATCTTTAGGTACATACAGCGACTTTTCTCTTTAGGTTTACAGTTTTCTCTCTTCTCTCCTCTTCTCTCACTTTCTTGGGTGCGAGCACGCCCGAGGATGACAATTCGGAGGATGAGCGGCTAAATCCCCTTCTTCCTTGGAGTGGAAGGTTCTTTGAGGTAGGATCACGAAGAATTGTTGGTGGTTCCACATTTTCACGCGACGGGTTTGTGATACAGTTCCTAATTTCCAACTCTAGGTTTAAAGCTTTGATGCTTTCTTTGGTGATACTTGGCAAGCTTTTAGGGTTTAGTGTATTCTTAGCTTTAGATACACTATCATCCATTATTGCCATTCACGAGCTAACGAGGTAGGTTAAGGGGTTAGATTTTCCTTAACAGTGCATCCACTTTGATCAATACTTGGTAATCTTTTAGGGTTCGGTGGATTACATTTTTTGATCCATTGAGACTCATTAGTTACCAACTACGAATCATTGTAGGATGAGTCAAGATAGATTTTCAGCGTAGGAACCTTAAATGCTAAATAAATGCTTTCTACCAAAAGGAAATTATTAGAGTTTAGTTTTTAAAGTTAAATGAAGATCGGGTTCGAAATTACTATATGTCATCCTCCCAGCGAGGAAATAGACCACAGGAACCCTCGGTTACCATAGGAATCAATGATGACCCAATGCTAAGGAGTTCTATTTTACATTTTATTTCGCCTTATTTTCATTTTGAAAACCATCAACCCACTGTTTTTATCCCCACCTAAAAATCCAAACCAAATTCACCATTTTTGGCTTCACTCAAATCATTTGTACGAAGAAAACCCATCCCTGTGTTAGACCACTGAACCATCTTTGCGGTAGCTTGACTCTACAGCGTGGGAGGAGGCTTTTAGGAATATAAATTTTGTTTGTTCCGCATCACCACTGCCGTGTACGAATCACATAAGTAAGGGAGTTAGAGGAGGACAGGACATCTTTTCTTCCTCCAGAGTTTCCGCTTCACCGCGCCCAGGAAAGCAGTCTAGTAATAGTGGATGGGTGAGAATCGGTCCTCTTTTATTGCTATGATGACATCCTTTTGATTGATTCTTCAATTAGCATTCCGTGTTTATTTTGTATCCTTTCAAAGAGCGTACAACGGGGATAACTACGTTCTCATTTGTCTCGCAGGTGTCACAGTGAGTACTATCCACGAACATATAAAATAAAACCCGACCTTTGCCATCTTACGTGAGCTCCCTTTTAATGGCATGATGGGGATTCTTCTTTGTCACTTCCACTTTCCTTCTCCTCCAGTCCACGGGTTCATTATTTTTTTATAATTTGGGCTCTCGACAATTTCTTGTATTCCCGACCATGCTTGTAATCTCTCGGTTTAAACACTTCATTATGCTTCTATGCGTCGAAGGGCACCCGAGCACCTCTCACTAAAACGAAGTCATCCTTCATTCCTACCATGTTTGCATAGAATTCCCTTGGAAAAATTTGAAAACCCAGGTGCTTTGTGTTCGCGAAAGAACTCTGACCTCTTTGGTATTACTTCGGAAAATTGGGAAATTATTTTGCCAAAACCTCTTTCGCAAACAAATTCTTTATCAAACATCACCTTGTTCCACAATTACTTGGCTTCTTGTGAAATGAATTCCTTGTCTTCTTACGTATTCCTCTGTCGGGTTAACCCTCCCTCCTCTATCTGGTTCCTTTTTCAACATTTACTTCTATGGTTATTTTCATTGAACTTCTTCTTGCCTCGACATTGTCTCGCATAATTTCGTCGATCAATTTGTTGAGATTGTTGACTTCATCTTTAGTTTCTTTTGCCATGATTGAAGGTTTAAGAGTGCGAACTCACAGTTCTGGGTTTCAAAATTCCAAAAAAGATGGATCTTGAGCCTGGAAAGGTTGGGTTGAGCTGAGTTCTTGAAATTTGAATTTGAATAGGTATTGGGTTTTAATGTCATGGCCAGTGCCTTGAAGTGAGCAGTAACTATTGGGCCTTAAATCAATGATTGTCGATGACTTTTTATTTTGTTTTTTAGCCTTTGGGCCTTAAAATTAGAACACTTCTTCTCGAGCTTGTTAAGTCACGACTAAATTTCATGTCGTGACCCTAAAAAATTTAGGTCATGACGAGGAAGAAGTAATGTTGCAACAAAAAATGTTCTTTCCACCATTTATTTCTATTGTGACCTTAATTTCATTATTTTGACTTTCTTTCCACTTTTTATTCTTCATCCAGCACTCTTAAGTTTGCCACTTTTGGATAATGTTGCGACCCAAAACATAAACACTCAATTTGCTTAATTTCAATGTATTCCACTTCCATTCAAAGCTCAACTACAACTTCGACTCATACGTATCATGCAAAAATTCAGCAACTTCCGTTATCATCACATTCAACAATTAAGCATCAAAACAAGATAAAAA
Source organism: Tetrastigma voinierianum (assembly GCA_016808115.1). Classification (NCBI taxonomy): domain Eukaryota; kingdom Viridiplantae; phylum Streptophyta; class Magnoliopsida; order Vitales; family Vitaceae; genus Tetrastigma; species Tetrastigma voinierianum. Next base: position 3,153,173 of record JAEQBH010000911.1, on the reverse strand, counting down.
ATTCCCCCACTTTCAATCATGCTATATCAAAGACAAATTTAAAAATTCAAATCAAGAAGAAGAAGAAAAACTGCCCCTTTTTGGTCTCTTATGTTGATTGAAGTTTGATTCTCTCCCCTTTTTTTTTTTGCCTGATCTTAATTGTCTGTAAAATTAGAAATTATTTAACTATTATTCAATCACTAATGAATACAATTCTGAGAATCTATAAAATTTTTAAACACTAAAATTGTAAAATGAAACGAAAAATTTAAAACAAGCGGTGTGGATTGCTTTCCATAAATTGCTCCATTTTTAGTCTTTAATTTGGACTTTACTGCTTTGCCATTGTTACTGTTTCTTCAATTTTCTTCATTAGAACAAGGGTTTTATCTTCAATTGCTTTCAAAGATAATGCTTTAATCTCGACCGTAACTTTGAACTCCTCATGATTCTTTGGTTCTAAGTGTCAGCGCCCCAATTGTGTGCCCGGCACCACTTTGTAAATGGTCCCTCCCATTTGAATTTGGCTCTGGAAAGAGTCTTAGTGCGGAGTTAAATAAGGAATGATCTCACGCGCTTGAATTCCCTCCTCAAAATTCATTGATCATGCCATTTTTATTTATCCTTGTAGGTCTGGCACTATCATAGGCTTACGTTCCTCAACTCTTCCAATTCATTTAGCTGAGTGGCCGTCTTCCTTAACGACTAAAATCAAAATTAAGCTTCTTGATGGCCCAATAGCTTTGTATTCTAGCTCGAGGTAGGACAAGGTTTTCCAAAGACAAGTAAGTCTGTATGGGGACATTCACAGAGCTTTGTGTTCTGTAGTCATAAGTAACATCGCTTCAAAGGCCAATCTCTCCTCGCTGTAACTTACAGTTTTTCTGTAATTTTCTTTATTTCGCTGGAAATTTCAGCTTTCCATTTGTTTGAGGATGATAAGCCAAGCCATAATGTGCTTGATACCATATCTGCCATGAGTTTGTCAAACACCTTATTTGCAAAATGGCTTTTCCATCACTAATTATAGTTCGGGTGTCCCAAATCCGCGAGAATATTTTTGTAAAACCCCACAATCGTATCGCATCATTCTTGGACATGTCGCTTACCTATTTTGATACATAATCCACAGCTAGGAGTATGTATATATTTCCCAAACGAAACTGAAAAGGCCCTATAAAATCCATTCCCCCATACATCAAACAACGCACTCACTGGGATACTCACAGGGCATCTCATGCCTTGCTGATATTTCCCATTCTTTGGCATTGATCACACAACTTTACCCATTCAAAACAATCCTTAAAAATCGTAGGCCAGTAAAATTCTGATTGGAGAATTTTATGGGCTGTTTTGTCTCCTACAAAGTGTTCTCCATAAGGTGAGGCATGACATTCTTTTAAAATCTTGTTTTGCTCACCTTCTGGTACACATCTCCTTATAATCAGATCAGCTCATCTTTTAAACAATAATGGGTCATCCTGCATGTAGTACTCGGTCACCCTAGCTTTTTCTCCATAGCTGACTCGTGGCATAATTCCACAAGCTAAGAAATTCACACATCAAAGATACTGTAGGATTGGAGGATGTAAATGGAAATAACCGCTTCATCCGGAAAATTCTTCTCGCTTATTTCTCTTCCTTCTTCTTTCTTGTACAAAGGGTTTTCTACTCCTTGAAAAGTGATCAGCTATCACATTGTCACTACCCTTCTTTGTCTTTATTTGTAAATCAAATCTCGTAATAATAGTACCCACCTGATCAAATCTCGCTTTGGCTTCTTTCTTTGCCATTAGATATTTAATCACAGCATGACCGTGTGTATAACAACATGGGACCCTAAAATGTATGGCCTGAATTTTTCACATGCAAAAACTATTGCTAGCATCTCCTTTTCAGTAGTCGAGTAATTCTCTTATGCTTCATTAAAGGTTTTGCTAGCATAGTAGATGGCCTTGAACACTTTTTTTTTCATCTTTTCGTCCCACATACCCTACGTGGAAATCACCTCAATCACACATGATTTCAAATTCTCTGCTCCAATCCGGGTTTTGCCATGATCCTGCTAACTGTACCGATTTGATTTCTTTCAAATGCTTTCAAGCAGAGATCCATCAAAAATAGAACTTAGTATCTTTTCCCAGCAAATCCGCATAGTGGTCTAGCAATTTTTAGAGAAATCTTGACAAATTCTTCATAAAAATCCAAAGATGTCCTAAGAAACTTCTTATTCCCTTGACCGTAGGTGGCATTAGGTTTCGGCACTGAAACTTTTGCTCGTCTACCTCTCTATCCCTCTGTAAAATCACTGCCCAAGCACAATTCCTTCTCAGAATCCATAAAAATGGAATTTTTCCCAATTCGTGTTTCGATTCTTGTCTTTACACCTTGAAGTATTGTCCCTGTGTTGCGTGTGCATTGTTCAAAAACTAGATCCATACACTGTAAAATCATCCATGAAGATCTCCATAACTTCTTCTCGCTAGATCGTAGAATATAGAGACAGATCATGCATCTTTTGGAAGGTAATGGGCAGATGACTGACAAAACCAAACGACATTCTCCTAAAAGCAAAAGTACCAAATGGGCATGTAAAAGTGGTTTTCTCCTGATCTTCAGGTGCAATAGCAATTTGGTTATATCCAGAGTATCCATCAAGAAAACAAAATGAGGGTGTCCTGCCAACTCCATCTCAAAGATCTCGATCAATGAAAGCGTGTGGGAAAAATGATCCTTTCGGTTGCAAGATTCACTGTAGTCAATACACACCTCCATCCCGTCACAGCTTCAGAGGGAATCGGTTCATTTTTTTCTCATTTCGATTACAGTGAATCCACCTTCTTGGGAACCACATGTACCGGGCTTACCCAAGAACTATCCGATATAGCATATAAAACCTCGCATTTAACCATTTCGTAATCCTCTATTCGACAAACTCTTTCACTACTAGTGTTCACCTCCTTTTCGACTCAATGTGGTTTTCGTGATTATCTTCCAAAGAATATTTTGTGCATGCAAATAGAGAGACTGATACCCTTCAAATCTTCAATCGACTCAAGCACCGCTTCCTTTGTATTTTTCTCAAAATTACCAAAGAATCCGGGCTCTCGCCAATGCAAATCTGATATGATAACCGGTTTTCTCTTTTCTCAAGGTTCTAAAACTCATATTTTAAATGACTGGGCAATTTCTTTCAATGTTAGCCCCTTCGCACTAGTTTCCCGCTTCATGAGCTTGTCGCTTCCGTCGCTTACTTCATCTCGACCGCTTTCATTTATACTCGAGACTGCTTCCTTGTTGTAATAAATTCCTAAGGCGTAATCCTCACAATCAAAGCTCTCAAGGTGCATCAAAATCCATCTCAATTTCTGATAGAGTGTTGAATGATACAATCAGAATTAATCACTGTACAGAAGGCTATTGTTTTTACAGCCATACAAATTATCCGCCTCTCTACATTAGATGTTCCTGCATCTCTATTAATATTAAATGCAATCGTTTCATCCCCAACTCTAAGTGTCGGCCACCTTCTCAGACAATAATCATGCGCCCCTGCTAAGAAAGGCCTTCCCAACAACAAAGGAACTTGGGTATCTTCCTCCATTTGCATGATAACAAAATCCACCGGGAAAATGAATTTCCCAACCTTGACAAAGCATCTTCCGTATCGCCTCCGGTTGTGCCATTGATCTATCACCTAATCGCACGTAATTGCCGCCGTGTTCCCAAACTTAGTCTCTACACTACTGATAGAGGCATCAAATTTATACTTGCGCGTAATCACATACAAAGCTTTCTTGAATTCATATTTCCCTATGGAGCAAGGAATGGTGAAACTGCCAGGGTCTTTCATCTTTGCTGGGAGCTTCTACTGGATAATGGCACTGCAAGTAGCGCTAAGCACCATACCTCCTCAACATCTTTCTTCTTGCTCGCATTCCTTTTAAATTTTGCATAAAGAGGCATTTACCGATCACCGCAAATGGGATATTTATTTCATTTTCTTGAAAATATCTATAAGAATCCTAGAAAACCCGTTTCTTCTCACTTCGGTCTCGGAATGGCACTCGCAGTGTGATACACTGTACTTCTTCCTTCTTTTCTAGTCATTACTTCCTTTCACTGTCTAACTGGGCTATTCTTCCTCTTTCTTCCGCCCTTCTTTCTCCTCGCCTCGCCCTTATTTTCCTTTCTGCCTTTGTTATCAAGCCAAATCCTTCCCACTTCTTAACCCGAATTGCCATGCAAATCAGTTCTTCTCACAAGTGTCACTGTGGAATGTAAATTTCTGCTCGACGGCATATTCAGTGGTCGCTTGCCCTACTTGTGTCTCTAAATTTTTCGAGGCACTAGTATTCTTCTTAAACATGTGAATATCGTGACTGGAAAAAGCTTCCAAGCTCTGATAGTTTCTCGTTTATGGAATTGTAATAGCCTCTTAATATCCTCATGAACCGCAAAGATTGCTCTTCTCCAAACGGCTTGGTTCTCCTCGACCCTGATATTCATTTCTGCCCTCACTTTGATGTTGCTGGAACTCTTGTGGCTACCGCAGCATCCTTTGTTGAGGATGCTGTCCCCGCCTAGGCCGTGTAGTGCCCCCTCCACCATAAGGAGAAATTCCTCATAGTTCCTCGCAATGGATCAGAAGGTGTGGACATGTTAGATTTGGCTTGAAATGATAACTTTGCTGCTCACGCACTTAACCTCCCCAACACCGTAAGAATCTTTCTTCTGGCACATCAACACTTCTTCATAAGCTCTTTCCACAAGCCTCCTATTTCATGGAGCAAGCAGGTGCATCTTTCTCTCGCTTGTCCATCCCATGCATTATGGCATCTAACTTGCTTCCTCCATGGTCACATTCGTCAAATTTCCACGACCCTTTTCCTCTATCATCAGCTCCTCTTGAAAACTCATATGGAGCTTTCATATTACATTTTGCTAAATCTTCTATCGTATCTCTCGCTCTTCAAGACTTTTCGTTTGAATGCTCCACAAGATGAAGCATCGAGCAGTTCCCTGATGTATGATTTAAAGCATGATACACTATGTCTATCCGGGTCTTCAAATCTATTCCATGCATCGGGCACTCCTCACAAGAACCTCTTGAATCTTTCCTAAGCTACATATAGGCTCTCATCTTCCCCTTGTTGGAATACTATTATCTCTCTTCGTCTCTCTGAAGTGAGAGATGGGGGAAAGAATCTGCCCAAGTATGCTTCTACCAACTCCTCCCAAGTATCAACTGAACCATATGGTAATGATTCATACCATGTGGCTGCTATATCTCTCAAAGAAAATGGGAAGAGATGCAACTTTATCACCTCTGGTCTCACACCATTCAACTTCACTGTATTAGCCATCCTGAGAAATCTTCCTAGGTGTTCATTTGGTCTTCTAATGGGATGACCAAAAGAACCGATGTTGCTGGAACCATTGTAATTAAGGCCGGCTTTAGTTCAAAAATTACTTGCTTCCCATAGTAGGTCAGTCCCGATTAATATTCTTCCCGAATAATAGGCCTCTCTAGAAATCCTCCATTATGTCCTGTGAATGGGGCCTTCTCCCTCTGCCGTCCCTCATTCCTCCGTTTGGTCATGTCTCTCATCCGCCATAGCTACTTTCTCCTTTTGTCTTTCTTAAGCCCCGAGTGTTCTCTTCAATTCGTTGTCCGCTCTTAATCAGGTCTAATCCCGCTTCCTATGCATTAAAGGTTTTCCTATAATCAAAACACACTCAGATTAATAGGATTAGTCAAACTAAACAAATATTTTCAACATGGCTTGTTAAAAATTAGTGGCTAATGTAGCCACTGCTTGCAAAACTATTTTTGTTCTTTTCTTAAAAATGTCCAAATTAGTATTTCCTTCTTTTGTCAGAATATTGATCTAATTAATTCTTTCAATCCCCGGCAACGGCGCCATAAAAACTTGTTCGCCTTTTCGTATATAGACTAAAACCCCTCAAATTAACATAGCTACAAGAGCCTTACAATTCTCTTTATACCCATGTCACTGATAAGCTCGCTTTTCGCTAAAATAAATTTCTTAATGTTCAGGATTAAAAATAAGTGGTTCGCCATGGTAATCGCAAGTGCACAGGTCATAAGTAGTAACCCTGAATGTAAGTCCGTATCATTCCTACGTAGATTGATAGCGACTACAGTCAACTACCCTAACTACTAAAATTTCATATACTCATTTTGGACTCAAAACTCATAATGAATGTTTTATCAAAACGACAAAAATTAAAAATCCTATACTATTGAATATGTTCAAATTAAACTAAATCAAAAGTGAATGACTAAAAATAAATTGTATATAAAAAATGGACAACTAGCATCGAGAAACTAAAACCATCAATGAAATACAATGGAACACCAATTCCAGCACTAAATCCGTTGCTCTTTTCTATGTATGGATCTGAATTTTGTCCAAGATTTCCTAATTATTTTAGAATCGATTTCTAAGTTTTCACTGATTAATATCCTTGCTTCTCTCTCAAGACAAGCATCAAACCAAATTTCCACCCGTATTCCACATTTCCCTCGCAAGATCCGTATTTTTCTTTCTCACTTCACACCCATTTCCTGTCGACGCGGTAACTTTTGCTTTACCTTCTCAGGATTCTCGCAAAATTTCTACTACTTAATTAGTGGCTCAACCTCCAGATCTATGGGTTTATCCCTTTCCCTTGATCATATCTAAGCTAACACGGGGATTGGAACTTACCTTAGATTGAGGTGAACTCTTTGATCATTTATATTGTTAAATACACCCCTCCGACTTCAATTATGAGCGAATGGGGGATTTATGAAAATGAACTCCTCGTGAGCTCAACAGCTCACAATGATAGTCAAACATACCTAAAAGAATGTTTCAACTCTCAGAATCTCCGTCGTGTCACCGTAGGCATCCCGATATCGCAGCAAGCATACATTACCTCAACTCGGTATTGTGTATCTCATCGGGAACTTATCTATTCAAAACGACACCGATTAAGTAAAAATCGAACCCAAATTAATTCTCCATAAATGTGCAGGAAAGACTGTAACTAAATGTAAATCAAATCCAACTGAGCTGCGCTCTGATTACTGCATTGCGAATCAAGAAATGGAGTGCCGATCTCGCACGACCACTGTAATTGCAATAAATCTGAAAAGAGATGAATTCCAGAAATTTGTCTAGATTTCATAAATTTCCAGGCGCATCAAGAAAAATAACAAACCCAATAATCCAAATTTCTCTACTGCCTCTCGCACAGTTCGCAGATTCAAAACCATAAAAATAAAACTAAAAAAAAAAAAATCTACTCTAAAATATACACTCCGAGTTCCCTCACTGGTAAGCGTAAGAAGGAGAAAACTACTTTACTATTCGAAAGCCATCTATTTCCATCACCGGTAAAAAAAAAAAAAAAAAAAGAATCTGGCCTAATCCCCCAAAATGCCCTGTGGAAATCCAAAGAAAAGCCCAACACTGCTCTATGTAGCGACCAAGTTGATGTCGCCGACATGGAATTCCTCTCTCTTTGATGGCTCGGCGATCACCGCGACTCCTTCCCTTTCGCTGCAAACCGCTTGTTCGTACCGATCGGTCGCGACATCGGCGATGTCGTGACATCTTTGTTCAGTTCCTTCACGTTGATGTCGCGACCTCGCGTTATGTCGCGACATTATTGTCTTCTTTATTCTTCCAACCTTCCGTGTCATGACATCGCTTTTAGTTGCCACCACTTTGCTATTTGTAAGACGACTTCATGTTGTGACCTTACTTCTTGGTCGCACTGCTGGTGTTTTTCTTGTCTTCATAACTTTCACTTTATGTCACTTCATGGTATGTCGCTAATTCCTTTAAAGCTTTGCATTTCTTTCTTCGAAGTTGCTACCGCCCACGCTGCAAGTGATTTCTTTCTTTCCAACTATTTTCCGTGTCGCGACATCAAAGTGATGTCACGACCCTTTCTTCCCGCTTCGCCTCTTCTTAAGGTTGTGACCTCGAATCGTGAGTGGTCGCGGGACATCATTTTTCAAGACTTCAATTCTTGTTTTCATGTCAAGGACTGTGATAGCATGTCGCGACTCCGTATAGCATGTCGCGACTCAATTTGACTCTTAATTAAAAACTAGTTGCGACTTCTTTACTTGCGAAGACCTCTTATGGCTTCATAGATAGATCCTTGTCGCGACTTGTGCCATGTCGCGACATCATTTATCTCTTTTAAGGTCGGCACATCAAACATGTCGTATTACGAATTTCTTCATTTGACTGTTTCCTTTAATCTCGACCACGTCTTCTTTGTCGCAACCTCCTTCTTCAAGTCACGACTTCACTTGTTCACGCTTTCAATTTCTTCTCTTCAGCCAATTTGTTGATGTCGTGGACTTGAATTGCTGGAACCGAACTTCCCGTCGCGACTTAAATTCCCAAGCTTGCACTCAATTATGTCAGAGGCTTATTTCTTCTTATTTTTGCTAAAATTTGAGTTTCTACTGTATTTTCCTGCAAATTGGAATTTGAGTCAATTATCACTCTTCTGCGGACAATTCAACATTATTTTCATATTAAACTCAGAAAAATGGATTAAAAATCTAATGATTTTTTTTTACTCATTAAAAAACAACAAAACTTGCCACAAATTTTGATTAGTAGCTTTGCTAGGTCCTTAACATGTCAATTAGGTTAATTAGGCTGATTAGTACACAAAAAGTGCTCAAAACCCAGATAATATAAAGCAAAATAGTGTTCTTTGTAAGAAACCCAACACAGGAAAGTCACGATACAGACATACTCGGGCCCTTCAAGTAATTTGAGAGGGTAGGTACAGTTGCTTATTGATTGGCTTTACCGTCGAGTTTATTGGGTGTTCATGCGGTATTCCATGTCTCTATGCTCCGTATACACTCCGTGACCGACCATGTAGTGGATCGCAGCTTGTTGTCAGCAGATGGAACCTTCGAGGAGGGATGGGCACGTGATCATAGATAGTCGGATCAAGCTCTTACATGCAAGACCATGAGACTAGTGAAGGTGTTGTGGCAGCATCAAGGAGTGGAGGAGGCAACATGGGAATACGAGGACACGATGCGTGCCACTTGTCCTTTCTTATTTAAGGATGAAGGTATGTTGTTTAGTCATTTAATAATAAATTAACAGTTGCATATGCATGTGATTGTATGTATATGCATGTGTAAATTTCAAGGACGAAATTCTTTTAAGAGGGGAAGAATGTAAAACCCAGGAAAATTTGAACTTTTCCAAAAAATGGGTAAAAAACGATAAATTGCTCGCTACAATACAAGTTGAAAGCCTGGAAATTCTCTAGATCTCGTATGATGAAACGAACCTCGCCGTTGGATTCATCTCACGAAATCTAGTCACCAACACAAATTTCGCTGAATTCTGAGATGGTCGGATTTTTCATGATTTTTAGGGCAAAAAAGAACCCAAATGAGTGGGTGACACATGGCATGATGCATGCATGCCATGTGGATGTGTCCAGCCTATAAAAAGGAGATCAATGGAGGAAAAGAGATGGAGAAAGAAAAGAAGGGGAGAGAGAAAGAGAGAGAGGAAGGAAGATCCGATAGCTTCTTCCTTTGATTTCTAGCATTCCAACAGTCGTAGTTCGTTGTGCCAAGAGTTGAAGTCAGACTACTCGACGAGGGCTATTCTCCAAGAGGTAGGGTATTGCGCCTCTCCTTAACCCGACCCAACCTGACGATTGGACCAGACCCGAGGACGTGGACCACTAAATCCATTTATTTGTAAAACACATTTCATTTACTCATTTTCGATAGGATATTTAATATCCATTTAATCATATTTATATATGTGAATATGATATCACTACTTATTCACATTCATTCATATAAGAAGTATGCATTATATCTTTTCTAGAAGGCCCATAACTGTACTTTAGTACAATATTTCTACGAAACGGCATTTCCATGCCCTTTCCAAATCATTTACAAAATATTGGTCACAGTTCACGTCTTATCTTTGAAAATCCACAATGTAAGGTACATTCATTGATAAAAAAAAATTAAAAATATAATCTTCTTATGAAGATCTTTACATCTTTTGATTTCAATACAAAGTAGTCACATGATATCATGGAATGAAGTGTATGCATGAGACGGAACATTTACTTATACTTCGCACGATTTGACAATGACTCGGCTCCATGTCATCTGGTCCTACCACTATCTACCCCAGCACTCGTTGAAAGCCAACACGCTACATTTTCATGCTTAGTGGTTCTTTGTATTTATATTCTCATTTCAAAACAATTATGCTCATATATTTGCAATAACAATTAACTTTTTTCTATATGCATCACTTAATCATCTTCAAAACATTCAACATATTTTCCAAACAACCTTTCAACATACTCACCTTATGATCCATGCAATATTTATAAATATACCATTTTATAGTAGTTTAACATACTTTCATTTTGTCTCAAATTTAGCAATACAATAATTCTCATCTTTCATGCTCCCATGTGTTATTATTCTTGTCATAACTCAATTCACACAATTATTAATCATTTTACCCTTAAACAAATCTAACCGAAACTTTTGGTGCGTAAGATAATGGAATCACTCCACTCCGGCCTGGGCTGGGCTGTAGGCCTAAGATAAAACATTTTAATAACCCAAGATTATCCCGTTGGCCATCGATTCGTACACGTGCAGGGTGATTCGGAATCAACAAAATTTGTATCCTATGTTCCTCCTACTGCCGTAGTCAAGCTACTGCAGTATAGCGGTCTAGGGTCGAACACGGGGATGGGTTTTCTTCGTACAAATGATTTGAGTGAAGTCAAAATTGGTGAATTAAATTTGGATTTTTAAGGTTTGGGTAAAAACAGGGGGGTGGTTGGTTGCAAACTGAAAATAAATAAAATAAAATGTAAAATAGAACTCCTTGGAAGTTTCTCAGCCAATCGGTTTAGTTTTAAGGCAACTAACATGTCCCTGTCTTTTTCCTCACATTGGGAGCATGACATATAGTCATTTCCAAAACCGATCTTCATTTAGCTTAAAAACTAAAACCCTATGATTTTCCTTTAAATATGACATTTAACAAACATTCATGGTCCATAATGAAACCTACTCTCGGACTCATCTCACAAAGGACAAATAGAAGGTAATTAGCTGATATCATTGAATCTAACAAGCATCCAATGAACCCTAAAAGATTGCCAACATCACAATCAAGATGCATTTAGGAGATTTAAACCTAGAGTGAAGATAGGAACATAAATGAAAATAAATGCCCACTTATAAAAACAGAGGACTGGTCGCCTTTACCCCAAATCCAGCTCCAAGAGCCCTCCCTCTTCAAGGGAGTGAAGAGGTCTAGCTAAGCATCCTCTCCGAGCTGTCATCCCGCAGGAGTGTTTGGTAGCCGAAAATGAGAGAAAGCAAGAGAGAGTAAGAGAGAAAAATCGGGAACAAAGTCGCGCGTGTCACCGGGAAGATTAAAGTTAGGGTTACAAACTTATAAGGTGGCTTATATAGCCAACCCAAATGTGTGAAATGACAAAAATGCCTAAAATATGAGATTACAATAGGGACAAAATGGTAATTGATCAAAACGTGGTCGTTTGGAATCAAAAATATCAAAAACACAGGCAGCCATTTTTGCTATGCAGGGAATTTTCGCTAGCATAGCGAAAATTTCGCTAGCTAGCGAAATTTCGCTAAGCTAGCGAAAATCACAAGAGATAGCGAAAATGGAAAATTTCGCTATCTACAATACTTTTCGCTAGCTTAGCGAAAATTTTGCATAGCGAAATGCACTGTTCTCTCTGCTGGATCCTGCGGCTACTGTTCCATTGGCCACTGTTCCCTGCATCCCATCCTGCAGCTTGCTATTTTTCTATTTTCTTCTCTTCTTTCCTCTTGGTCTTTGATCTATGATGTTGAGTTTGACTCAAATTCTTCATGTTTGGATCGACTCAACAATGTTGGCATAATTAGCTCGCAAAAACTGAAAAATTTGCCACAAATGTGATCACAAAATAGTAGGGGTCGAATGTGTAAATCGGGAGTTAACAGGACTGCGGTACAAAAGCACTCAAAACCTATAATAAATAGGGTTCAAAATAGCACTTTTTGGGTACTAATCACACCCCCCAACCTACACATTGCTAGTCCCTTAGCAATGAAAAAAAGAAAGAAAGAGAGAACATACAAAACAATAACAAAATAACGTTCACAAAAAGGTTGTGGATGAGTAATGCCTAACCCTAAGTAAGAATCATCAGTCGTGTCCAATAACTCGCTATGAGAATGAATGCCATACAAAATTGAGTATTAAAAGAGCCTCCTTCGTGAATCAACTTAAACTTCCACCAAAATCTGCCTGCTTATCATTGATACTCTCAACAATAAACTCAACCGCACTCTCCCCCCAACCCAAGCATGCTAACCCACCTGGGCCACAATAGATCAGGATCGACTCCTTATTCCACACTTTTGCTGGCAATGCCGAGGAATCGACCTCACCAAAGTCCATGTAATCCGGATCTACCGATGACTCCCAACCACCAGCTTAGGGCACCAAGTCATGAGGATCTTTCGACCACTAACTTCAGGTTTCCCACCTCGAACTTCGAATGATTTCCTCGGTGACCTTAAGACTCCAACTTGCTAAACTCCACCCATCCAACGGCGTAATCGAGCACTAAGTCGGCTCCCAACCTGAAGGTTTAGGCAATCGGCTTTAAAGGCTTTCGCCATATACCCCTGACCGCTGCTCTCTGGGGCTAAAGCATTTTAATATTTATTCTTTCTTTTCTTTTCTTTTCTTTCTTTTTTTCTTCTTTTCTTTTTTTTTCTCAAGACGATTGGCCTTATTTCACATGGGTCCTTAACCTATTAGCATGTCAATGAAACTAGTAGGTTATGCAAAGTAAAAGAGGTTCATAGTTCTTATCTCACATCGGTACCCAATGTCTCGTGTGCGCTGGATTGACATTGTGGTAAAGAATATGTAGCAGAATCTGAATCCCTAATCATCCACTCATTTAGGTATATCCTGATTCCAACATCAATAGAATTTGACAATGATTTCAACCCATATTTAGGCAAACACACAAAAATTTTGTTGGCAAAAACTGTCCAAATTTTGAAAAAAGTAAGTTGTATAGTATACAGCCTTTATATAGAAAAGGGAACCCAACAAGCCACTAAACATCACAAATGGGCTTCTTGCACAAAATAACAAAAACCATAACATAAAAAGCCACTTCCTTCGCTAACTCACCCCCCAACCCAAACATCTCGGTGTCCGAAACAGGGCTCGGATTGGAAAATTAGAGAAGGAAGTGTTACCTCCTTGATGAGATGTGATCATTGCTGGATAGGAGACTCTCGCAAGCTTTCCATCGACATCTTATTCACTCCGTTTGGGCTTCAAATAAACAAGTTAGGAGAAGAAAATAGAGGAAAAAAGTGACCAGTTGGAGTATTTTTAAAATTACACTTTCATAATAATCTCAAAAATGTTCTTTCTGGCCATATTTGGATTCCACACTCTCTAATCTTTCCAACGGTATCAAGAACGCCTAAAACGGAGTTTGGATGAAAAAGTTATGAGCGAAACAAAATTTAGAGGCAAAAATTGCCTATAGCCAAAATTCGCTTATGTTACGCAATTTTCGCTTAGGCTAGCGTGTTCTGACATAGCGAAAATTTTCATGAGGGGTTTATAAATTTTCGCTATGTCTAATAGCGAAAATTTTTGAATTTTTTGATTTTTTTTTTTTTGAAAAATCAAATAAAATAAATAATAATAAAATAAAATAAAATAAAATAATAATAATAAAAATAAAAATAAAAAAATGTTTTTTTTATAAAATAAAAACGATTTGTTTTTTAAAGACAATTTTTTTTTTAATTCAAATAATATAAAAAAACAATAATAATATATAAAAATAAAAAATAAATATAATAATTTTTTTAAAATTAATATATAAAAGAAAACAAACGTTTTTTTTTTTTAATATATAAAATATAAAATAAAATAAAAATAAAATAAAATGAAACATCGTGCACGCTTTTGTCTTGTAGCTGAAAAGCCACTGCTTGTTCATATTTGCATTTCGCTAGCTTAGCGAAATGCACTGTTCCTAGCGAAATTTTCAAATATCGCTATCTAACAAAAATTTCGCTAGGCTAGAGAAATTTCGCTAGCTTACATGAATTCATCTATATTAAATTCTTTCGCATTTCGCTTAGAATTGCTAAACTTTCGCTTATAGTTGCGAAAACTTCTCCGCTTCTCGCCGTCGATTTTCAATCCAGCTTCAAAATTTCCGTACAAAACCGCAAAATTAATGCAAGAAAAAATTAGGAAAATTGCAGCAAAAATTAATTTAAAAACATAAATTAACTAAAATTAAAGAAAATATAAGAAGAAAAAATTAATAAAATCAAAATAAAATACTATAAAATGTTAAAACAAGAAAAAATAAAACAAAAAGGGAGAGCTTAGAAAAGCCGAGATCTGTGTGCTCCAAAACCCGAACAGCACCCGAATCCATCCACTATGCTATGCGGTTCGCGGTACCGCCATCTTGTTTGAGTGTGTAGTGGCAAAATTCCCCTGCATAATGGTCACTAATCTCTTGAATTTTTTTAGCATGGCAAAGGATGGGTGGCCTTTTTCGTGGGTGCTTCACGGCTCGTCAGGTCAGCATGGGCGTATGAAGGTCGAGTCAGGGGTGTCACGGCAATGGGTTGTTGGTGGCTTTGGTAGTGAACTGAAGGGGCTCTTCTTCCATTTCTTCCTTCTTTCCATTACCTCCTGTAGCCAAGATTGGGGAGGTTTCTTCTTCCTTTCCATGGCCCATATCGCCACATAATTGTGGGGCACACCGTATTCCTCAGAGGATTTTCTCCCCGGTTCCTTTCAATTCCTCCCCTGTCGCAATCGGTTTCTGTTCACCCACACAGTGCTCTACCAAGCACTCTTCCTCCAAATTCTCCTCCTCTTGGATTTAACAAACTGATTCTGGTGAGCTTTGAGATGGATTCCCGCATGATGTCCAATTTCGATCAATTTCACTTTGAAACCCATCCAACCCCTTGTTCAGTATTATCCACTGCCTCACTTCCTATTAAATTCGGGACATTCATTGCCATATTATCCTCTATGAAATTGTCCACTTGTTTGCTCAAATTCAGGATGGCTTGTTCAACAGGGGATAAGGGTGGTGGTTGTTGCTGCTGGGAAGTTGAGGTAAAATGTGGGGAAGCAGGAGGTATATAAGTTGAGGGAACATTATAGCCAGGTGCACTCATCCATTGTCTCTATTCTTCATATACCTATAAGGGTTTGGATTTCTCTCCCAGGTTAAGCCGATTTTGCCATGCGAGGTTCCTATAGTCCTCATTGTCATATATGTCCTAGGTTACTCTCCTAATCATTGCTCTTCATGTGGGGGTTCCATTTTCTCTCAGTCAATTTTCCCACAGAACCTGAACTGCTTGCCTTAGAATTTTTGATCCACTCGAAAATGATTCCGCAAAGAAAGCAGGAAACCTGGCAAAGAAAATGTTCCGGTCGCACTTTTTTTTTTTTATAGTGAAATGAACTAAAAAAAAACTCCGATGCTGAATCAATAAAAGGAAAAAATTTCACCGTAACTTGTGATGAGGATCACAAGTGTTCCACTCCTTGTCATATGCACTTAGGCACCATCCCTAGTAACGACGCCATTTGATCTGCAATACGTAGTGCGATCTAATCAACACAATTATTTGCTTCACAGCCCATCGCCGGAATGTCATCACCCAGTGATAATGTCTGGGGTGGAACATCGGGATGGGTTCTTTCGCACAAATGATTTGAGCGTAAGTCAAAATTGCGAATTAAATTTGGATTTTTATGTTTGGGTAAAAACAAGGGGGTGGCTGTCGTGAAACTGAAAACAAATAAAAATAAAATGTGAATAGAATCCAGTTTAACACTATTCAGGGTTTTAAGGCAACTAACATGTCCTCTGTCTTTTCTCGCATTGGGCAGCATGACATAGTCATTTCCCCTAAACGGATCTTCATTTAGCTTTAAAACTAAACCCTATGATTTTCCCCTTTAAATATGACATTTAAACATTCATGGTCCCAAACAAAGGAAAACCTACCTCCTGACTCATCTCACAGCTGACAAATAGAAGGGCACCAATGGAAAGATCATTGAATCTAACAATACATCCAATGAACCCTAAAGATTGCCAAACATCACAATCCAGTATGCATTTAGGAGATTTAAAACCTAGAGTGAAGGATAGAACATAAATGAAAATAAATGCCCACGATAAAAACAGAGGACTCCGCGCCTACCCTCAAACCAAAGTCTAAAGAGCCCTCCTCTTCAAGGAGTGAAGAGGTCTAGGTTTTCAAGCCATCCCAGTTGTCATCCTCGTGAGGAGTGTTTGCAGCCGAGAAAATGAGAGAAAGTAAAGAGAGTATAAGAGAGAAAAACTGAACAAAAAGCCGGTGTGTACCGAAAGATTAAAGTTAGGTTACAAATCCTATAAGGTGGCTTATATAGCCAACCCAAATGTGTGAAATGACAAAAATGTCAAATATGAGATTACAATAGGGACAAAATGGTAATTGATCAAAACGTGGTCGTTGAATCAAAAATATCAAAACTATTTAGGCGTACCATTTTGTTATGCGAATTTCTTTGCGTAGCATAGCGAAAATTTCTCGCGTTAGCTAGCGAAATTTCCTCGCTTAAGCTAGCTTAAAATCACAAGAGATAGCGCGAAATGGAAAAATTCGCTATCTACGCATTTTTCGCTAGCTTAGCTTAAAATTTTGTATAGCGAACAAGACTGCTCTCTCTCACTGATCCCGCGCCACTGCTCCATCGCCACTGTCGTGTGATCCCATCCCGCAGCTCTTGCTATTTTTCTATTTTCTTCTCTTCTTTCCTCTTGGTCTTTGATCTATGATGTTGAGTTTGACTCAAATTCTTCATGTTTGGATCGACTCAACAATGTTGGCATAATTAGCTCGCAAACACTGAAAAATTTGCCACAAAATGTGATCATTAAAATAGTAAAATGTGAATGTGTAAATCGGGTTAATTATAATGATTAGTATACAAAAAGCACTCAAAACCTATAATAAATAGGGTTCAAAATAACACTTTTTGGGTACTAATCAGCTACGGACTGGTTATTTTACATTTTCATTTTGTGTACACTGCTGATACTGTCCTACTGGGCTACGGATCGATATGCCACTATAA
Source organism: Tetrastigma voinierianum (assembly GCA_016808115.1). Taxonomy (NCBI): domain Eukaryota; kingdom Viridiplantae; phylum Streptophyta; class Magnoliopsida; order Vitales; family Vitaceae; genus Tetrastigma; species Tetrastigma voinierianum. Next base: position 3,135,912 of record JAEQBH010000911.1, on the reverse strand, counting down.
ATCATTTCGTTCGCAGTACTGCTGCATTGACCCTTATTGGTATACCAATCTATCCCTAACTTGAACATGATGGTTAACATTCTCTTAAGGGCATTAATAATTAGTCATTTTCACATTTCCACAATACAATTAACATTCTCAACAGATTCATTTGTACATACGTGAATCTTGTCCTATTTTCCACTACATAGTTCATTTATAAATCAATTAACCAACACTCAAACAAATTCATTTATGGTTCAAATAGAAACACATGCAAATGTTTGTCAAAAATTTCAGATTTAAATGGTTCAAACCAACAAAGCGGATTTCATATCACACATTCTAGATTTGTTTGATAAACAAACACAAAACTTGAAACAAGAAGAGAAGTATGAAGAACAAACCAAAAAGATTGTCTATTCTTGACTACTATTCCTTGTATCCCGATCTTAGCTCAGGTTTTATCATCATCAGCCCCTAATCCATTACAAATATGTCACAATCAGAGAACAAACAAAGAAAAAATTAGTCATGCATGCAAGTGTTTCTGGTTAGGGTTGATTTCTACCCAATATACATTCACTTGTAAAATTTTTTGGGAACAAATGAGCCATATTTTTCTCAAACTTCCTTTAATAAAATGTTAGTTCTATGAGTCTATTTTCATTAGAAATTGGAATCATGCAATTCGGAGAACCGAAACTCAAGATATGTCCTAAACAACCGGGACTACTCTATTTTCAAAACATAACCAAAATTTGCCCGAAAACATAGCTTCACTTTGACGAATTTCTGGGTCCAATGGGGTCTAAATTTGAATCCACTTATTTCAAGGAAATTTGTTTTCATAAAATTCTAGTTTACTTAGAAATTTGAATCACTAAATTTGGATGAGTAATGGCCAAGTTATAGCAAAAAAAAAGAACATAGGTTTGGAAAAAATTTGACAACATCTCCCCTAAAACCCCAGCATTTCCTTTATACAAAAAATCCTCTAAACCAATCCTAATCAAATCAAAAAGGATATTGAATCCTGATCTCAACATATATATATATATATATATATATATATATATATATATATATATATATATATATATATATAAAACTTATACAAGTATCCATATCTTAATCTTTTAACACTCCTCTAGCTCTCCTTCTTCCTTCCTCTTCAAGAAAAAGTAGAGTCCAAATATAGCTTCTCCCCCTCTCTCAACCGTAGCTGTAACTCCCCTTTTGCCCAAATGATAAAATATCTCATTTCACTAGACCAAATTTGGTCTTATTCTCATCTTGTATAAGGCCTTTTTTGGCCTTCCCCTTTTTCGCTTTCTTTTTTCATTTTTGCATTAAAGCCCTTCATTTATATTTCATTTGCATAACAACTTATCACCTGTGAAACCCCGAAAAAATCCAAATTTTTGGATGAAGGGTAAAATGGTACTCTGACGACAACTAAAATTTTTCTAGGATCTCTTGGATGACGAAATGGACTCATCACCGTTGGAATCGTCTTCAAATTTAGTAACACGTCGACCTCACAAATTCTGAAATAGTCGGAATTTCACGTTTTTCTAGGCGTAGGGTGTCGGATGACACATGGCATGGATTAGGGGATGCCACATGGCACCCTAAGAGAGTGACACTTAGCAAAGCCATGTGATTCACTTAAAGGGATGGCTCACAATGAGCCACATGGGAGCTCGGCTAGAATAGCCTGACAAAGGCTTATCTAATTATTTTGTACATTTGGATAAAATGTCCGCTTTGTAAAGGGCCAAAGGATCAGAAAGGACTCAAGTGATTAAATAGTCTATCATATATTCCTTTATGGTATACATTGTAATTAAATAATGGCAGTAAATCCTACCAGAAGAAACAAATGTAATAACAGATCGGGACACAACCCGATATCCACAAGCCTCCGTGAGGTCGACGGGTTGTCAACCCGACCCCCCCCGTGATGGCTCTACATCACCTTTCTACTTTGGCATATACTCTTCTTCATTTATGACCTTTTGGTCCTCATTTTGACATTTTACCAATTTAACTTTGACTCTTGTATTAATTTTGGTTTTATTTTAACTTTTGTTATACCCTAAACATATCATTAAACTACTAGGGCTTAATTTGGGGTGCACTAATCCACGATACAAATTCTCACTTTAAAAATCTCTATGTTTATCACTTAAAACCAATAAAATATTAAATAAATAAAATAAAAATATTTATAGTAGTAGAAAATGCTATAAAGTAAAATAATAAAATGAAAAGGCTATTTTTGGGACGTTACATAAGGATTCTTCATACTTTGGTTTATTTCCATCCTAAGGGAACTAGTTTTCATTACTGATTTTGGGACTGAAATTCTGGACTGAGGTTCAGGATTGTCCCGTGGCCATGTGGGGCCAGATGTGTGGCCTGAGTATGGCATGTTTGTGGCCTAGTTTTTGCCCAGATTTGGATAGTCTTAGGGCTGGATTTAGGGCTGTTCTATGCCCGGCAGGCATGCTCAGGCGGCCTATGATGGCTATATGTGTGACCGCCAGGCATCTCTTATGCCATAATTCAGTTGTGAGAACCAAGTTGTCTCTTTACTTGCTTTTGATCGAATTTGCTTGGTGATAATTGCTGATTGAATGTTGATATATGAACCTATACATCATATTAACATTGAGATGAACTATTTGAAATTCATATGCTTTGATATAATTATCCAGGATACATGATAAATTGTCCATATGGCATGCATTACTTATGTGATAGGAAATTGACTTGCAATGGCATAATGCATTACATATGCACCGAGGGATCGCCTTCATGGGTGTAAATGCATAGTGCCATCACACACCATCCTTGGTGGTTGATGAGTAGGCTCAATACATTGAACAAAGTTCAACGGAGTTTCGTTGTGTGCAGATTATGAAATAGTGCCATCACACACCATCCTCGTGGTCATGTGCGGGTCAGGTAACGTTGAACGAAGTTTAACGTGTGGAGTTCCAATCGTCGCTAACATGAAACTTGTGGCCGCAAGTAGCAAGTATGATATACCTCGGGTGAAAGACCTAGTATTTTTGGTTATGCATATGTGTCCAATGGTGAAAGCTCGTCAAAGTGCAGGAAGGCGTGCGAAGCCTAGGATGAGACCCCAAAAATTCGCCTACCCACAAAAGACACATGTTTTTTTAATAAAATGATCATTTGAGGTGAAACATCCAATCAGTTTTGCTTTCTAAAAACTTGAATTTTTTTCAAAGTGATCATTGGATGAAGTTCATCGAAGATTGATGTTATCACATATTGACTATGCATTGTTTGATGGGAGTCTGTGATGACTCGGATTTTTCATGCATCGGAATAGTCTCATCTCACTTCGCGGCATGGCTCGTAGTATTCCAATATAATTGCATCATTCTATCGATGTTGATATATATATATATATATATATATATATATATATATATATATATATATATATGAATGTGTCCAAGTGAACATTACATGTGCATTTAGGGGGGTAATAGCCTTTGTAGGAGTCTCTTTACAGGTCATGGCTCACCCTTTATGACAAAACATTTTAGGTGCAAGGTATACACCGGTTGACGACTCTCATTCGGGGCCGAGAGATTGAAGAAAGCCGACTTGTGACTAGTATAGTTCTTTTTGTAAATACTTTGGAAAGAACTGGGTTTAGAAAATGTCTGTGTATGTAATAGAGTTTGTGATTAAACTCACAGTAATATGTTTTGAAAATAACATAAAAAGTTTATTGAATGTGGCTAAATGGATCCTCGTAAATGGGATTGGATAATGCGGTATCGAGACACACTATATCCACAGGTAATTCTGACCCTCGCTTCATAGCATGGTGTTAGGGCGTAGGTATGTGATTACCTAGGACTCGATGAATGGATCCTGTAATTCTCACGGGATTAGATAGCGTGGAATAGATATACGCTTATCCACACTATTTCGCGTGTTGATTTATCGGGTCAACGAACCCCTGGGTTTTTAGGGTGTCACGTTTATCTTGATAATCAAATTGGTGTTGGTCAATATGTGTTCATTACTAGCATAAGGCATGTATAATTACATATACAATATGTATTGATAATACATAATATAACACTCAAAATTACACACATCAATACAGAATAAATTAACTTCTATGAGAACATGTTATCCTACTTTAGGTTGGTCTAGCTTCTCAAAGTTAATAAGATATACAATCTAATCAATCACAATGTCACTTATCCTTAGATTAGGTGATTGACTTAGCATTTAAATTTTGGCCTCTTGAGAAATAAATAGACTATTTTAGATAGTTTATTATTTTCTTCAAATTAAGTGTATGCACCACTGATCTTAGTTTCAATATTTCTTAAGTAAAGAGCCTCAACTTTAAATTGGTTGATCCCACTAAAATATTTATTAACTAACCATAAGGGAGTCTCTTAACTAGGATTCTCACATTAATCCAATTTTTGGTTGATCCCACTAAAATATTCAATAACTAACCATAAGGGAGTCTCTTAACTAGGATCCTCACATTTGTCCAACTTTAGGTTGATCAAAACATGAATCACAAGACCCTTTCAGTGGAAGACTGCAGGCTTGCAAAACCTTATTCCACTTAATTAGTTAAAAACTTGAGTGTTTTAAAGTTTATGTCATAGTTTACTTATTCTTAAATTTAACCAAATTTGATCTCTAAATTTCTCTAATTTAGCAAATTTCTATAGTTAAACTAATTCTAGAATAAGCACTATAAACATACTAGATATAATTTTCTCAAACATGTAAGTTGTTTACTTTAATTTAAAATTTTAAATACCTTAAAACAACAACACGTCTTAATTAAATCTATCATTTTATTAATAAATTAAATTATATATATATATATATATAACATTTATCCATTAAAGGATAATTCTTGTTAAAATATAATTTGATTTCTAATAATAAATTAAATTATATATCTATTTAACATTTATCAAGGATAATTTTTGTTAAAATATGATTTAATTCATAATAATAAATTAAATTATATATCTATTTAACAATTATCCATTAAAGAATAATTCTTGTTAAAATATAATTTGATTTCTAATAATAAATTAAATTATTTATATATTAAAGGATCATTTTTGTTAAAATATAATTTAATTCATAATAATGAATTAAATTATATATCTATTTAACAATTATCCATTAAAGGATAATTCATGTTAAAATATAATTTATTTTCTAATAATAAATTAAATTATTTATCTATTTAACAATTATCCATTAAAGGATAATTCTTGTAAAATATAATTTAATTCATAATAATTAATTAAATTATATACCTATTTAACAATTGTCCATTAAAGGATAATTCTTGTTAAAATTTAATTTAATTTCTAATAATAAATTAAATTATTTATCTATTTAACAGTTATCTATTAAACGATATATCTTGTTAAATAAATAATTTAATTCCTCATAATAAATTAAATTATTTATATATTTAACATTTATCTATTAAAAGATAAATCTTATTAAAATATAAATTATTTTCTAAAAAATAATTTAATTCCTTGTAATAAATTAAATTATTTATCTATTATAAGATAAATATTGTTAAAACAATTTAATTCCTCTTAATAAATTAAATTATACATCTATTAAAAGATAAATCTTTTTTAAAATATAATTTAATTCCTAATAATAATTTAAATTATTTATCTATTTAACATTTATAAATCTTATTAAAAATAATTTAATTCCTCATAATAAATTAAATTATTTATCTATTAAAAGATGAATCTTGTTAAACTATAATTTAATTTCTAATAATAAATTAAATTATTTATCTATTTAACATTTTCAAATCTTGTTAAAAATAATTTAATTCATCATCTCAAAATTAATTAAAACTAATTTATCTATAATTTTTCTAAATGTACAAAAATAATTCAAAATTAGTTATTCAAATAATTCCAAAACTTAGTTCAAATAAACTGAATGAAAGGAAACATGCACTTTAATTAAAATGCTTCTATGGAAAAAAAATGGATTTGTGAGTCAAGAATTACATGAAGCACACTTGTAAACCCGAGAAAATTCTAATTTTCTCAAAAAGGGTAAAATGGTAATCTCGGTCGAAACCCGAAATTTTTCTAGACCTCAGATGACGAAACAAACTTCACCATTAGAATCGTCTCGCAAAATCTAGCTACCACGTCGAATTTTGTCAAGTTCTGATAAAGCCGAAATTTCATGTTTTTCGAGACAACGAAGGTAGTGCGGGACACTTGGTACATTTTGAGTGGCTCATAGTGTGCCACGTGTCATGTGCAGAATTAGTCAAACATGAGCTCAAGTGTGGGGCCATAGGTGGACACATGGCATGATACCATTGGATGAAAATCTAAAATAGGTGGATAAGAGGATAAGGTGTAATCCTATCAACCAATTGTAGGCTGACATGTGGTAAGAGGAGTACTCTTCCACTTGACCCAAGCTCTCCCAACCGGTTTTGGGAGAAGGAAAGTGAGAGAGAGAAAAGGAAAGAGAGAGAAAGGAAGGGATTTTTAGAGAGAGAGACTCTACCTTCTCTCTAGAATTCCTATGATCTGACCGCCGGGATTCCGACGAGGCAAAGAAGGTTCGCCTCCCTACTAGCAAGGGCTACACGTGGCACCGCCACGGAGTTTCGACAACTCTAGTAGGTAGGGGTTTCTCCTACTTGATTTAATCCTTGTTTAAGAGTCTTGTTAATGATTTGGATTGTATGAGGTCATGAGTAGCCGTTTGATCAGTCCCAAAAGTCAGATCGCATGTCGGAAATTCTCGACTGCTTGGACAATCCCTGACCGATCTCTACTAAAATGGTCCTTATGTGCCTTGGTTGTGTGATAAATTGTGGCCTGGAAGTCGGGGCTGAAATGAGCCAGCTTTGGCCATCCGGAGGGACCGACGCTGGAAATTTTGGATAGTTTCGGACAGCCCACGTATTGTTTGGAGACTGTTAAAATAGTCCAAGTTGATTGGTTTGACTAAAATTGTCCATGTAAAAAGGTTATAAAAATATTGCTTAGAGTGAATGTATTTGAGTAGTAAACGAATTGTTAATGCATAGAATTTAATGTGTTAACATGATGTTTGAATTATATAAAATATAATTTTGTGTGAGCCATTGGAAATTGAATTGTTTATTAGCCTATGTGAGCTAATTGTGATGTTATTTCTATGAAAAAATAACATGTGGTTAGTAAGTGAATTTTGTTAATATATGCATGGTTGATATATTAGCATGTGTTGTTTGAAAATGACATAATATTTATACGTGACGCAACCTGTAACAATAGTGTGAGTGCATGGCATGAAAGAAAATAAAATGAAAATGGTCAGGAAAGGAATTTCATGGAAGATTTTCCGAAGAATCGCTCGAGTTGTCCAACAAGCTTCATCTCGTATATGTACCCATGACTGTTTTGTGAATTACCCAAAGAATTTACTTCTAGGGTTGTCCAATATATTTTATCAAACTTCAAGAGTATGTTTTCAAGAACAAAATCTTTTGTTTTGAAAAATGCTGTTTTCACACTCGCTTAGTATGCGTGAGGGAGTCTGTGAGGGCTCGAGACATGAGAGTGGGTGGGTCACATTCTCATCCATATCATGTAGACATTTGAGTAGGGACTTGCATGTTTTACTTGAATGTGTTTGGTTGTCATTACATGTGCACTTAGGTGGGGAGTAACCCATGTAGGAGATTATCACTACTGGGCATTGCTCACCCCGTCGTGATCCCCTTCGTGCACAGGAGTGTTCGGGAAGACGGCGCCTCACAGAGGTCATGAGGAGAAGAAAGCCTACATGTGGCTTTGATAGATATATTTTGTAAACATGTATTAGAATTGTTAATTTTAATATATGTTTTTGTATTAAGAGCGATGTAACAAACTCTCGAGACTATTATAATATAGTTTGATGTATTTTTGTGAGTATGGATGTATGGGCCAATGTGGCCATTTTACTCATGTATGGGTCTCATGATATGAGACATAGGTATTCCACAGGTTAACGGTGGTCAACGAGACCCCCAGGAATTGGGGCATCACAATACTATTCATCGAACGAATTTGTGCACCAAACAAATCACATTGACCTATATCAATATCTATGGAAATTTTGGTTTGAGCTTTCATACATGACAAAACATATATTTTTATTAAAGAATACTATTTAATCGATTCATCCACAAATATCAAATCAATAAACAATAACCCGATTATATGCATGAACAAATAATAAACAATAACCCAAATACTATTTACATGCATATATCAAATATTAAATCGATAAAAAATTATTTTTTTATTAACTTATGAAATCTCAAGATTTCAAATCTGGAATCTAGGAAACCCGCCATGATACTAGATGTTGGAATTCCAAGACAACCTGTCACGCCCCCGACCCTCGCCTAGGTGGACGAAGGGGCGCGAACTATACTGGGACTTTGTACTTGCTTTTTCAGACATTGGTGTTCCAAGTCCTATAACTGAATCAAAATATCATATACAAATATACAAAATAAAACTACCACCGTAGTGGTGTTTACAGTGTCAATACATACAATCCTAAGTCCCATTTACATATATATATACAAAAGCTATACATTTATATTTACATAATCGGGAAATAAAGAGAAAGTCCAAGGTGTGATGGACCACAAGTGTGTTGGCTCCAAAGAAGATGCTAAGATCGCGGACGTCCTCCCCTTGTACCTTACGCATTAAAACCCGTGCTGCTTTTTACGCCTTAGTGGGAAACATATGGTTTATACGTATACACATGCATTTAATACTCATTTATAGTGAGCATATAACAAAGAATGTATATACGTAGAGCAAAGATATCATAATTTTTTCATGAATTCATATAACAAACTTATACACATACTTGTACTTATAGCAGACTTATACTTGTTCTGATCTCCCATAGGAGTTACAAAACCTATACTTGTAAAGAGGTACCCGTAGGTACTACAAAGCTTATACTTATACTTATAGTAGACTTATACTTATTCAGATCTCCCGTAGGAGTTACAGAACTTATATTTGAACGGAGGTACCCGTAAGTACAACAGAGCTTATACTTGTACGTATAGTAGACTTATACTTATTCAAATCTCCCGTAAGAGTTACAGAACTTATACTTGCACGGAGGTACCCGTAAGTACTACAGAGCTTATACTTGTACTTATAACAGACTTATACTTATTCAGATCTCCCGTAGGAGTTACAAAGCTTATGCTTGTACGGAGGTACCCGTAGGTACTACAGAGCTTATACTTATACTTATAGCAGACTTATACTTATTCAGATCTCCCGTAAGAGTTACAGAACTTATACTTGTACTTATATCAGACTTATACTTATTCAGATCTCCCGTAAGAGTTATAGAGCTTATACTTATACAGAGGTACTCGAAGGTACTACAGAGCTTATACTTATACAGAGGTACCCGTAGGTACTACAGAGCTTATACTTGTACAGAGGTAATCGTAGGTACATTCAGAGTAGAACGATGTACATTACTTTGCCCGTATTTGTTATTTAGACTCTTATAGTATAATTGTTTAACTACCTAGACCAGTAATAAGAAATGAGTAAGACACAGCACATTAAGTACCCGAAGGTATGATACAATACTGAGGTGTCGTAGCACAAAGCAGGGAGTGCTGAAGCATTGACAGAGATTGTCATCACACTAATCAGAGAGTACCGAAGTACTATACGTGCCTGCCCACGTAACAGAGGTTCCGTGTCATTCAATATTCGGTCTTAGGTAGTCTTACAATTATATGTGTTCAGGAACTTACTATATTATCATAGGGGCATTAAGTTTGCCAACACCGAATTCACCGAGGCGGCGAAGTATGATGCGTTTTTCACTTAATTGAACCCCTATTAGCCATTTATTAGGGTTCTTATACTATCGATGTACAAATATAGGGCTTAAAGATGTAAGGGTACAAAAATTAGGGCTGCTGGAAGCATCGGTACCGATACCACTTTTATCGGTACCGATATCGACCTTTTCTGTGAATGGGTACCAATTAGTATTGGTACCACTTTGCCTCTAACCATGGGTACCGGTACCCACTTTCGGTACCGGTACCAACGTGCGGGTTCTGCCCAGAAATGGCATATTTTGCTATTTCTCATCCACTTTTCTTCAATAAAACTCCTCAATTCCATCCTACATCAAACCCACCATGGAATCCACCCAAAACAACTCCACAAACACTTGTAATGGTGGTTTAGAACTTCTCATAACCAAACCCTAGACAAAGAATCCAAGAATCCATACAAAAGTCACAAATCTATACAAAACTGTAGAAATATGAGGGATTCTATTTTCATCTTATACAAACTAGGGTGTTACCAACCCAACTTTCAACAAATCTAGGGTTAGGATGAATTCCTAACTAAACCCTAGAAATGGAACAAACTAATATCCATACATAAGTCCAAAAATCCATACCTTACCATACAAAATCATAGCCATCCATACAATCCATACAAACCCATAGTATTCCATACATTTCCTCTTCTTCTTCTTCTTCTTCCTCTACTTCTTATCTTCTCCTCTCTTTTTCTTCACGTTCACGCCCCCTCCAAAAATGAGAGACCAACTTGGTCTTAACCCCTTTTGAATTTTAATTTTCCTTTTATTGCACTTTGGTCCTTCATCTCTCCTCTATTTGCAAATCAAGTTATTCATATTTCTACTTTAGTCTATAATCTTCTTATTATATGACCTTTGGGTCTGGAATTGGTAAATTACTAATTTACCCTTAACTCTTGTATTAATTCCGGATTTCGAAATTTCCTCACTTAGCAAAATAATTATTGCGAAAAATTTCAAATGCACTTATAATATACCCTAATTATGTTTAAAAACGACTAGAGTGTATTTCGGGGTGTTACACATCCCTTCAGAAGTCTATGATTTCATATGTAACAAAAGCAGAACCATGAACCAAAGATAAAAAATTATATTTTATTGACTTTGTAAAATACATGATAACCAAATTGGAACTGATTCGTGAATCTTCTAGGTAATAACACATTTGCAGGTCTTGACCATATAGTGTGGACTCCAAGAACAATCCAATGCCTTTTTGCTTTCAAATCTAAGACACAAAGAAATTTTCTTTCCCTCTTAAATTAGTTTGTCACCCTTAAGGTTAGCAATGGGGCGGGTTGGGGACGAGTCACCCCTATCCCATTCCCATCCCAAAATTTATACTTCTTTCCCATACACGTCCTGAACATGAGACAGAGCAGGATCCCAAACCTTTATGAAAAAAAACAAATTATTTCACTTTTTTGCTTCTTCCAATCCAAATTGCAACAATAATTTTTTATACAACCTGATGGGGATAAAGAAATGGGCCCAATATCCCACTCGCCAAGCCCAAGGGAATGGTGGGCTCCATGCAAAACCCAGGCCCCTCCATATCAGCCCAAAGCGCAGGCCCTAATACAGTTCAAGCACTGATCCTCGGATAAATTGGAAGGTCCATACCTGCACCAATCAACCCATATTTTTCCACAGAAATAGAATATTCCTTAAACGATATTACTCAATCCAACCAAATCCCATTAAAAAGGAAAGAAAGAATAATAGATCACCGCCGGCTGGACATCCTCAATACAAGGAAAGATTATCCCAAATAAACCGTTCGTATAAAATCCACACTTACAATAAGGAAAGAAGACTATCACAAGTAAACTGCTTTTTCTATATCCTGTACCAAATCCGATATGGACTAAAATAAGAAATATCCCATCCAATGGGAAGGACTCCTAATTACCATCCAACTGGTTGAACATCTACTATAAATACGAAGCCACCCCATCGGTGGAAGGTACGCCAATACTCATACACATTCTTACACACACATTCTTAGAGGCATACTCGTATGCAACACATTCGCCCTCTAAGCAGTCTCTCTTTTCTCTTGGAAAGAAACTGACTTAGGCATCAGAGCGGCCAAGGGCACAGCCCTCGCCGACCCCCCTTATTCTTTGTTTTTGTAGAGGAGTGCTACGGCCCGAGCTCCGCATCAACAAAGGCCGCGATCCCGCTCGCCAGACGATCCAAAGCCCGCATCCCACTCGCTAGCAATCATGGTCCAGCCCAATGGCCCTACACGCTCCAGCCTGGGCCAAGGAAAGGCATCATCATTACGCTGCCCCTGGTGGAACGCATGGGCTCTTTATAAATATAACTCGATTTCTCAAGCATCGATGGTATCGACTTAACACAAGCAGAGCAACGCCTAATCCACCGAGGATGCAAAATCCACTGTGCAATGCGACGCGAGGCCTCCGACAAGAGAGAAGCAATGCGGTGCCAACACGAACGGCGGAAGCACTCCGCCTCGTCAACCAACGCCGATAAGAGTTAGAACAAATTTACGTGACAAATGCAACATCCACGGAGACACGACATGTACCCGTAGGGTTGTCATTACATTCCCCCACGGCGATCTACACAAGCCACGACATTCCCGAGGTGACGGCGGTTAGAGTCCGGCCCACCCAGAGGGCATGGACTACACCAGCCCTCGCGAGAAGAAAACGGCAATGCCTCGGAGGATGTATGTCGGGAACGAAGAACCACATCATCCCCCCACACTGACTAAGAGCAATCATGGGAGCAGAGGTTTAGAGTCTTCAATGTACTCAAACTGTGTGAAGGAGGTGGTTAAGGGACGTGCCCCGGACACTATGGATAATTCCTCTGTACAACAAACCCGAATCACCCTTCACGAGGTGTTAAGCTATCCGCTTCCTAAGAAATTCGTAATGCCACAGCGGAAACTTTCGATGGAACCAAAGATCCCGTCGACCATCTCAATACTTGGCATAAGAATCCAATGGAGTTGCATGGGTATCAAGACCAGACGTGTGTGGCTTCGCCACTACACTAAGCAAGGCTCCAAATTCTTTAGCCTCGGCTTGAGAATAGAATCCCCTTCATCAATCTCTTCATTCGCAGAACTATCCATTGCGTCTGCCTCCCACTCCCATCTGGAGCTGACCTACAGGAAGCCGAGTTATAATCTATTGACCGTCGCTGTGGCTCGCAGGAAAGCCCTCGAAGTCACGCAAAGATTCAACGCGAGCGTCCCTCGAAGATAGACGTATCTGCCTGGTGAAAATTCGCCATCACAAAGATTCATTGCGGCTAGGGAGTGCGCCAAAGGATCTGATGTTTTCCATCTCGAAGAACCCCCAAGCAAGCATGGCCGAGGTACTTGCTAAAGCAGAGAAATATATAAACAGCAAGGAAGCCCTCATATCCAAGAGGGAGAGCTCTTCCTTGCACTGCAAAGATAGAAGTATCGATTGCATAAACTGGCGAGGACGGCTTCCCTAAAAGACAAGACGACCAGGAAAAATCCCCAAGAAAAGATCAAGAACGATCCCTTAAAAGGCGGGGGAATCTCAGAGACCGTCTGGGCCCACCACAATCTGAAAGACGACGACGTTACTCACCTCAGCGCTTCACTCCCCTAACAGCCTCAGTGTCGCAGGTCCTGCATGAAGTACGAAACGAGCAGTTCCTGAGATGGCCAACTCAAATGAAATCAGATCCCGCCACAGACAACACCAACATTATAGTTCCATAGGGATTACTGCATCGCACGACAATTGTATACAACCCAAAAGAGAAGAATACGATTATTAACGCGATACCTCCGTGTTTCCATATCTCCAGTAAACCGTCGTAATCGCTTCCGACCGCCCAAAGTCGCCCGTAATCGAACCAGCCTTGACGCCACAACAATACCGCTGCAAACGACGACCAAGACCGTAAACCCCTTGAGAAATCCACGTGATCTGGAGGGGACCTGTAGAGGAGGATGAACCCAGCCCGGCCTCTAAGGCCCACCTGCGTAGCATCAGATCAGCAGAAATGGGGGAAATACAAGCAGTATCTAAACTGCCGCGACTCGACACTACCATCACGTTCTCTGACTCGACTGAGGGATGCCAAGACTCTACGACGACCATTGTAGTTCGCATGATTGTGGTCAACACAACAGTTCATCTGGGCTTTAATTGATAATCTGGAGTTCACCGACATCATTTTCGCTTCAGCCTTCGACAAAATGGGCATTGGGAGAGAAAAGCTAGAACCCGTCAACACACATCTGCGGGGGTTTTCGGGAGAAAAGGTATTACCATTGGGCTCGATTCAACTGGTGCTCACCCTAGGCGAGCCCCCTTGCCAGGCGACGACAACAGCAAGGTTCCTTATCGTAGACGCCCCGTCAGCTTATAACATGTTGCTAGGCAAACCCTCTCTCAATGCAATAAAAGCCATCCCCTCAGCGTATCACATGATAATCAAATTCTCAACCATACATGGAGTAGGGATGGTCCGAGGAGATCAGCGGGTGGCCAAGGAATGCTACACAGCCTCCATGAAACAAAGAGCAGTCGGCAACGTGAATGTAGACGAGCTTGACATGCGCGGCGAGGTGCTCACCCGACCCGAACCCTCGGAGGAACTAGAACCGTATCACTGGTGATCACCTGCAATCTCGCCTACATCTCATCTAAACTAGAGAAGACCTCAAAAGCCTCCTCACCAGCTTTTAAGACGTAATAGAGACATTTTCGCATGGAAGCAAAGTGCATGGGATGTAATCGAATCTCATAGGTGGTAATAATCACTGTGATTTGAACACCAACCCATCCTTCAAACCGTCAAGCAAAGCCGCCAGGAGCTTCAAGCACCGTAAAGGAAAAAAAGCCATCAACGAGGATCGCCGAAGCTTCTCCAAGCAGAGCCGATCGTGAGAGAATATCCCGAATGGTCGGGCTAATGTTGTACTAGTCAAAAAGCAAATGGGAGTGGCGACCAGACGACTCAATCGACATAAACAAAGCATGTCCGAAGGGACACCTTCCCTTTACCAAGAATCGACTCCCATCGTGAACGCCACCACATTACACAAAAAGCCCAAATACCACTTCGACGAGCTCATCTACTCCTCGCGACAGCCACGCCGTCAGGAGTCGACCACCAGCTACATCGCCATTCGGCTTGAATGCCACCAAGGCCACAGCCAGGAGCCCAGTTGCTCACTTTGACGAGCTCATCTACTCGCATGTGCCACGCCGCTCAGAGTCGACCAGCCAGCCACACGCCATTCGGGCCAACGCCACCACAGCCACGGGCCGCCGGGGGAGCCCGCCTGCTCACTTTGACGAGCTCATCTGGCTCGCACAGCCACGCCCTCAGGAGTCAGAATTAAACAGCATCGCTATCTGGCTTCACCGCCACTGGCACACAGCCGCCAGGAGCCCAGCTTGCTCACTTTGGATGAGCTCATCTCACTTCTCCCCGCACAAAGCACGCCGCTGCAGTGAGTCGACCGCCCAGCTACACGCTCATTCGGGCCTTGAATGCCACCAAGGCCACATCGCCAGGAGCCCAGTTGCTCACTTTGACGAGCTCATCTACTCAAGATGTGCCACGCCGCTTCGCCGAGTCGACTCAGCCAGTTACATCGCCATTCGGCTTGAACGCCACCAAGGCCACAGCGCCAGGAGCCCAGTTGCTCACTTTGACGAGCTCATCTACTCTGCACAGGCCACGCTGCCTCAAGAGTCAGACCAGCTCAGGCTACATCGCCATTCGGCTTGAACGCCACCAAGGCCACAGCGCCAGGAGCCCAGTTGCTCACTTCGACGAGCTCTATTCAACTATTCACACCGAAGAGCTCTTCCCATCAGTTTACTTGGATGAGCTTTACTCAACTGTTCACTCTGACGAGCTCTTCCCATCAATTTACTTGAATGAGCTCTTACCAACTCGCTCACCACGAGCTCTCCTCGCCCATGACGAGCTCTACTCACTATTCACTTTGACGAGTTCTTCCCATCGCTTTATTTCACTAGTTCTCGTTTCAACCACCACTCCGACGAGCTCTTTCTCTCGGGCCTGCATGACGAGCCTCTACCCACTCATTCACTTTGACGGAAGTTCCTTCCCATCGCCTACTTGGATGAGCTCCCACTCAACTCCGATCACCCGACGAGCCTTCCCGCTCTCACATGGACGAGCTCCCTGTCGCATCCACATCGACGAGCTCTTCCCATCGCCTTACTTCGTGACGTCTCCGCTCAACTGTTCACTCCCGACGAGCCTCTTCCCTCCCCGCCTCACTCCTGACGAGATTTACTCAACCATTCACTCCGACGAGCCTTCCCATCAGCTTGCTCGACGAGTTCCCCGCTCAACTCGCTCACTCTGACGAGCTCTTCCTCTCAATTCACACGGACGAGCTCCTGCCAGCAATTCACATTGACGAGCTCTTCCCATCGCCTACTTGGACGAAGTTCGCTCAACTATTCACTCGACGAGCTCTTCCCTCCCCGCTCACTCCTGACGAGCTCTACTCAACTATTCGCTCCGACGAGCTCTTCCCATCAATTTACTTGGACGAGCTCTGCTCAACTGTCCACTCTGACGAGCTCTTCCTCTCAGTTCACTTGAACAAGCTCTATTCCACTATTCACATTGACGAGCCCTTCCCATCAGTTCACTCGGACGAGCTCTACTCAACAATTCACATTGACGAGCTCTTCCCATCAGTTTACTTGGATGAGCTCTACTCAACTGTTCGCTCTGACGAGTTCTTCCTCCCAGTTCACATGGACGAGCTCCTGCTAGCCATTCACATTGACGAGCTTTACCCACTCCACTGCATTGATCGACCCTGTGGGCCCACAAACAAGACGTGCAAATCTAAGAACCAGTCAACTCATGCCGTGACAAATTCCGACGGCTGGGCTAGAGGCTCCTAATTGACTAGAGTCCACTCCACCTACCTGCATTGACGACCTCACCCACAACCGTGACGTGCGTACCGAACCAAAATAACTCATGCCAGATGTACCCGACGAACATCAGAGGCTCAATTTGACGAGCTCCACCTACACCGATCGTATTAATCCTAGGAACCTGCCAATTGAGCAAAATAGCAAATGAGGCCTCAATGACTCAGTTTGACGAGCCTGATTGCTCAGACCCACAATTCGAGCTATATAGTTCAAGGAGAAAAGTAAAAATATCCCAGTGAGAACGCAAATCTTTTAAAAAAATGAGTATTTATTAGAAGGAGGGCTACATAGGTCTCAGGCCCCCAGGCCCGACAAAAGAAAACAGGTGGATAAAAATATATATATATATATAAGTCGACATCAGGCAAACAGAGATGAGCACAGGAGTTCAGGCGTCAACAGGAGGAACGGACGACGAAGATGGGGAATGGGCCTCAGCAGGAGTACTAGGATCTTGAGAATAGTTCGTAGAAAGAGATTCCTCTGCCTCTTCGTCGCTTGGGAGGTCAAAGTTGAAGTCCAGATCTGAGTACGCGCGAACAGCTTTCTGTTGAAAAGCGAGCCACCCAGAGGCCCACTGAGCACTGGCTTGGTCCCTCAGTTGTCTAATAACCCCATCTCTCTGAGCAACCAAACTAACCCACTGACGTAAGATCTCGCTAAGACCGCGACACACTCCCTCATTCAAATTGCCCGCTAAGTTTCATGGGGCTTCGAGGACTCAAGATCGTCAGCCTCTAGTAAAGATCTTGACCTCGGAAGTCACGACGGGTCGCTTCGAGTTGTGTTTCCCATCGCTCAGATCACCATTGGCCCACAGAGCTCTGACACTTCTTGAAGATCCCGTGCCGCCCGGACATGAGCCTCCCCAATCACACCTAGCTTCCACATTGGCAGACTTAAACTCTCCTGCCTCAATCAACCACATGTGCCAGAGCAGATCTCGAACCTCCCGGCCCGCTTCGGTCACCGCTAGGCTACTCGACCTCATCTTCTACTTTCGCCTCGAGCGCCGAAATGACGCGGGTATGTTTTGGGGACGATGGCGTCGCCTCCACTTCTTCATTCATGCCCCGCGCCGCTCCTTCGCAGCTTGGCCGCTCTTCAAACGTGAGAGCTACCGCCCCTCGCCTTATAAATCCCACTCACGTGCTTTTCATTTAGTTCCGGCTTGTGCCCTTCAAATGAGTGGCTACCCGCATATCAAACATGAAGTTAACGTCAAAGATGGAATCAACACTGAGTAAGCACGATTGAAATCCACTGATGCAACCCCGAAGGGATAAAGCCGAGCCCGTCGACAAAGTAACGCTTCGACCTCCCAAGGTCAAAACTTGAGGATGGATGAGACTCAGCACTACGAGCTCACTTTGGGAGAAAGCAAGGAGTCCATGTTTCGCTAACTGTTTCGGTTTCTTTCTTCACTTCCGCCCTTCAAGGAGGTGACTTGGCATTCTCCGAAGACGGATTCCAGACGGTTATAGGCATAGCCGCCAACGGCTGCTCGACGGTCGCATTCCAGACTTTTCGTTTCACGACAAGCTTAGAAGGAGGTTGCTGGGCTCAAACCACGGGAGCTCCTACGAAGCAGTACGCCGCTTCCGTTCCTGGGCAGAGAAGTCGGAGACGCCCTCAACTTCTGAACCTTGGCCGGAACCGGTCGGTCCTTCTCACGGAGCTTCGATTTTCCTCTTTCGCACCGGCTTCCGGCGCACTCCCAAATGAGCCAAAAATCTCTCCCCGGTAGGGAGGGCAAAGAAGAAGCCCAATGGAGTGAGACTCCTGTGGTGGAAGGAGGCGAAGGCCTCGGGCTGAGAGAACGCAGCAAAATTCCTAAATTAGATGGGCCAAGAATGTCCAACTCCGCGTAAGGACGAGCAGGACACTCCGCCAACGCCAGAGCTATGACATTATCTTCAGCGCTAAGGTCAAGACGAGCACCTGGGAAATATGAAGATAATATAAAATCAGAAACATTCAATCACCTTTAGACAAGTCATGCTGAAAACAGTGCAAATATACCATCAAGATTATCGCGCTTCCAAAGTTCGGTCTAACACCCAGAGTGTTGTCCCTATCGGCTGATTGTATTCCCACAAATCACGACAAAGAAATAGCCCCTTCCATGACCTATGCGAAGAAGGAAGATCAGAGATCACCAGAGGAGCTCCGGAACGTCTGGAGAAATAAAGGAAGCCCTCGGTGGTCTCCTTTGGACTGAAAAGATAGAGGAGCAGAGCCACACTAGGGACGCCGAACCCCCTGTCCCTAAAAAAGGCCAATAGGCCCACCAAAATGCCCCAACCATTGGGAGCGAGTTGGGAAGGACAAACGTTGAAATGCTGCAGAACCTCTTTCATAAAGGGATGCAGTGGAAAACGAAGACCATTGTCAAAAGCGACCTCAAAGAAACATACCATCCTAGGCATAGAGGCTACATAAAAAGTCGACGCTCGGGGAGTCCACTCTGACGCTGAGGCGATAACGTTCAAAGAAGTTGTAGCCCCATACGAAGGACCGACCTTGCTAGGTCCCACATTCACAGCATGTCGAACGGCAGATTTGAGGTAATCTGACCCCCCAGGATATTTAATTAGGTTTATTTTCCCTTTATCCTTATTCAAAGGAAGAGGAGGCGCCCTAGGAGCGTTTCGAGGTTCGACCGCGGCTGAACGGCCGGGAGCATTCCTAACCCGTCCAGAACCGGCAACAGTTGAAGAGTCATCGCCAATACGCAAAGAAGAAGAACGACTTAATCTATGATGAAAGCCAACGCAAAAACGAAATCCGCACAATTGAACCCCTAGCGCCGTCGTACTAATCGAAAAAGAACACAAAGAGATAGAGACGCAAAGGGACCTGTGAATAAGACTAAGAAGTCGCCCTGTGAAAACGCCAACAAGACCCTACACAAAAGGGGCAGACGAAAAGCCAAGAGAAAACAAGATCACTAAAAATAAAAAGAGGATGCAGGACCAGAGGAACTCAAGACAGAGGAGGTCGGCGAAAGAAACTAAGGGGAACTGAGGGGAATATGAAAATAAACGCGAAACCCAAAGAATCGTCATTATCGCGCAACGTGTGACGGCGATCAGGCCTTAATTAGCCCGTTTCCAAGCGGACACGTGGAAATAAAGAACCGCCAGGTAAGAAGAATTACAGCCCCTGCCCACGCAACTGCATAAGGGCCTGGGGCAACCGATGGGGATAGCGAAATGGGCCCAATATCCCACCGCTGCTTCCAAGGGAATGGTGGGCTCCATGCAAAACCCAGGCCCCTCCATATCACCCCAAAGCAGAGGCCCGGCTCACTAGGCCCGAAGCACGATCCTGGATAAATTGGAAGGTCCATACCTGTCCAATCAACCCATATTTTTCCAATACGTAAAAATATAATATCTCTAAACGATATATTACCTCATCCAACCAAATCCCATTAAAAAGGAAAGAAAGAATAATAGATCACCGCCAATCGACATCCCCAATATGAAGGCCAGCATTATCCCAACAATCGTTCTAGCTAAAATCCATTACTTACAATAAGGAAAGAAGACTATCACAAGTAAACTGCTTTTTCTATATCCTGTACCAAATCCGATATGGACTAAAAATAAGAAATATCCCATCCAATGGGAAGGACTCCTAATTACCATCCAACTGGTTGAACATCTACTATAAATACGAAGCCACCCCATCGGTGGAAGGTACGCCAACATTCTTACACACATTCTTACACATACTCTTAGAGGCATACTGCATGCAACACATTCGCTCTCTAAACGCCCCTTTCTCTCGAAAGAAATCGACTTCTTAGGCATCGGAGCGCCACAGTACGTACCGCCGACCCCTTCTTCTTCTTGTTTTTGCAGAGGGAGTGCTACGGTCCGAGCCCCCAGATCAACAAGGCCGCGATCCCGCCTCAAATTTAGACGATCCAAAAGCCCGGTCCATCCCATCCCGCAAAGAATCAGTGGTCCAACCCAACGACTTCTACACGCCCTCCACCCCGCCTCCGGTTGAAAAAAGGCATCATCACAACCCAAACTTATGCGAGAGGTTTTCAAGGAGAAAAAAAATTCTTTCACTTTTTATTTTTTACAACCCAAACTACAACAAGAAAAAAATTTCAGTTCCTACAAGTGCTATAAACATACTAGATATAATTTTCTCCAACATGTAAGTTGTTTACTTTAATTTAATAATTTAAATATCTAAAAACAACAACACGTCTTAATTAAATCTATCATTTTATTAATAAATTAAATTATATATTTATTTAACATTTATCCATTAAATAATAATTCTTGTTAAAATATAATTTGATTTATAATAGTAAATTAAATTATTTATCTATTTAACTTTTATCTACTAAAGGATAATTTTTGTTAAAATATAATTTAATTCATAAAAATTAATTAAATTATATATCTATATAAAAATTATCCATTAAAGAATAATTCTTGTTAAAATATAATTTGATTTCTAATAATAAATTAAATTATTTATTAATTTAACATTTATCTATTAAAGGATCATTCTTGTTAAAATATAATTTAATTCATAATAATGAATTAAATTATATATCTATTAAACAGTTATCCAATAAAGGATAATTCTTGTTAAAATATAATTTAATTTATAATAATGAATTAAATTATATATCTATTTAACAGTTATCCATTAAAGGATAATTCTTGTTAAAATATAATTTTTAACAATTATCCATTAAAGAATAATTCTTGTTAAAATATAATTGGATTTCTAATAATAAATTAAATTATATATCTATTTAACATTTATCCAGATAATTATTGTTCAAATATAATTTGATTACTATTAGTAAATTAAATTATTTATCTATTTAACATTTATCTATTAAAGGTTTTTTTTTTTTACATATAATTTAATTCATACTAATAAATTAAATTATATATCTATTTAACAATTATCCATTAAAGAATAATTCTTGTTAAAATATAATTTGATTTCTAATAATAAATTAAATTATTTTGTATTTAAAAATTATCTATTAAAGGATAATTCTTGTTAAAAAAATTTTAATTCATAATAATGAATTAAATTATTTATCTATTTAACAATTATCCATTAAAGGATCATTCTTGTTAAAATATAATTTATTTTCTAATTATAAATTAAATTATATATCTATTTAACAAATATCCATTAAAAAATCATTCTTGTTAAAATATAATTTGATTTCTAATAATAAATTAATTATTTATCTATTTAAAAATTATCTATTAAAGGATATTTAAAAAAAATTAATTTAGTTTATAATAATGAATTAAATTATATATCTATTAAACAATTATCCAAGGATAATTCTTGTAAAAATATAATTTATTTTCTAATTATAGGATAATTCTTGTTAAAATATAATTTAGTTCATAATAATAAATTAAATTATATATTTATTTAACAGTTATCCATTAAACGATAATTCTTTTTAAAATTTAATTTAATTTCTAATAATAAATTAAATTATTTATCTATTTAACAGTTATCTATTAAAAGATAAATCTTGTTAAAAATATAATTTAATTCCTCATAATAAATTAAATTATTTATATATTTAACATGTATCTAGTAAAAGATAAATCTTGTTAAACTATAATTTAATTTCTAATTATAAATGAAATTATTTATCTGTTTAACATTTATAAATCTTTTTAAAAAATAATTTAATTCTCATAATAAATTAAATTATTTATCTATTATAAGATAATATTTTTAAAATATAATTTAGTCCCTAATAATAAATTAAATTATTTATCTATTTAACATTTATAAATCTTGTTTAAAATAATTTAATTCCTCATAATAAATTAAATTATTTATATATTTAACATTTATCTAGTAAAAGATAAATCTTGTTAAAATATAATATAATTTCTAATTATAAATGAAATTATTTATCTATTTAACATTTATAAATATTGTTAAAAAATAATTTAATTCTCATAATAAATTAAATTATTTATCTATTATAAGATAAATATTGTTAAAATATAATTTAGTCCCTAATAATAAATTAAATTATTTATCTATTTAACATTTATAAATCTTATTTAAAATAATTTAATTCCTCATAATAAATTAAATTATTTATCGATTTAACATTTATTTTTTAAAAGATAAATCTTGTTAAAATATTATTTAACTCCTAATAATAAGTTAAATTGTTTATCTTTTTAACATTTATAATTCTTATTGAAAATAATTTAATTCCTCATAA
The DNA here is from genome assembly GCA_016808115.1 of Tetrastigma voinierianum. Classification (NCBI taxonomy): domain Eukaryota; kingdom Viridiplantae; phylum Streptophyta; class Magnoliopsida; order Vitales; family Vitaceae; genus Tetrastigma; species Tetrastigma voinierianum. Next base: position 3,112,749 of record JAEQBH010000911.1, on the reverse strand, counting down.
TAAATTAAATTATTTATCTATTAAAAGATAAATCTTGTAAATCTATAACTTATTTCCTAATAATAGATTAAATCATTTATCTATTTAACATTTTCAAATCTTGTTAAAAATAATTTAATTCCTCATCTCAAAATTAATTAAAACTAATTTACCTATGATTTTTTATGAATGTACAAAAATAATTCAAAATTAGTTAAAAAAAATTCCAAAACTTAATTTAAGCGAACTAAATGAAAGGAAACATGCACTTTAATTAAAAATGCTTGTACGACAAAAAACGAATTTTTGCATCAAGAATTACATGAAGCATACTATTTATCAAACGGATTTGTGCACCAAACAAATCAGTCACATTGACCTATATCAATATCTAGGGCAATTCTAGTTTGGGCTTTCATACATGACAAAACATATTTTTTTTTATTAAAGAATACTATTTAATCAATTCATGCACAAATATCAAATCAATAAACAATAACCGGATTATATGCATGAACAAATAATAAATAATAACCCAATTACTATTTACATGCATATATCAATAAAAAAAATATTTTTTTTTATTAACTTATGAAATCTCAAGATTTTAGATTTGGAATCTAGGAAACCCGCTTTGATACTAGATATTGGAGTTCCGGGACATCCCTCCATAAGTCTATGATTTCATAAGCAACAAAAGCAGAATCATGAACAATGAAATAAAAAATTATATTTTATTGACTTGGTAAAATGCATACTAACTGAAATGGAACTAATCCTTGAGTCTTCCAAGTAATAACACATTTGTAGGTCTTGACCATAGAGCATGAGCTCTAAGAACAATCCAACGTTTATTTGCTTTCAGATCTAGAATGCAGAGAAATTCTCTTTCCCTCTAAAATTAGTTTGTCACCCATAAGGTTGGCAATGAGGCGGGTTTGGGACGAGTCACCTCTATCCCATTCCCATCCCAAAATTTATACTTCTTTCCCATACCTGTCCCGAACCCAAGACGAGGTGGGATCCCAAATCCCATACCTGTTGTGTGATCATCTCTTAAATCCCGTCCTTGCCCCTTCCCAAAACCCCGATAAAGTAAGTTTTCATGAAAAAAATAAATTATTTCACTTTTTTGCTTCTTCCAACCCAAATTGCAGTGAGAATTTTTTATACAACCCAAACTTGTGCTAGAAGTTTTAATGGAGGAAAAAAATTCTTTCATTTTTTATTTTTTATAACCCAAACTACAGTAAGAAAAAGATTTCGGTTCCTACAAACTGCTTCAAAATGTAGTTAAAAAAATCATTAAAAAAACTAAACTTTCTTCTCCAGTAGTACAAAAGAATCACATTGCAAATGACATTCAAAGCTTAAAAGGAATGTGATTTTTTGAGAAAATAAAGGTATAAACCAAACAACTACAAATCAAGCATTTACATAATCAAAACATTAAAAAAAAAAAAAATCACCTAAACAAATCAAACCCATACACATTTAGTCGGTGAAAAAATCAACCAATATTACTTGATAAAAATCATACAAAATATCCTATGAAGAACACTTGCCGAATCAAAAAGAAAAAGAGATTCTTTGCACGGATTTCTGCATCAGAAATGCGGAGAAAGAAGTACTCATCCCTTGGTTCATTGGAATGCATTTAAGACGAAAAATATCTAGTACTAAAACAAGTGGGTTATCCGAAAACCCAAAATATAATATTTTCTAGGGCTTATGTTTCTTAAATCAAAGAAAGAAAAAAGAAAACAAAAACAAAAATATAAAAGAAGAAACCTCATTAAGAGGTTGAAGAAGACCTTATCTGAGATGGGGAAAGAACACAAACAGAGAGATGAGTTGATCTTAGATGAAGAGGTTGAGAGAATGGGGGAAGTACAAAGAGAGAAACAACGGAGAGGTTGAGATAATGAGGGAAGAAAAGAGGAAGAAGATTGAGGGAGAAAGAGAAATAGTTGAGAAAAATGGGGAAGATTACAGATGTGAGTGCGACACCTATCCCGATGCGGTCCCTTGTTCACAACCCATTAACCTCGCGTGAAACCCACTGACATCGGGGAAGGCCCCGATATCACACTTATTTGTCTCATATATTGAGACTCATTCCTGCATATTTAATTTCTAACTATACAAAAATATATGATAGACTATTTAATCAATAGTCCATTTTACTACCATTTTATACAAAAAAATGTGCTACATTTCCGCTTCGAATATAATACATGACAAAAACAAAACAAAACGAAGCCTCATCTGGCTCTCATCCTGTATGCGGTCCCATATGCGGGTTAGACACTTGCACCGGACCTGTACCTGAAAGGGGGGTCCCACGACGGGGTGAGCAAAGCCTAATAGAGAAATGACTCTTATAAGGGCTACTTCCCATCTAAGTGCACATGCAATGGTCGCACAACAAATACACATCCACTCAAATGTCTACATGAATGTCATATGTCATGCATGAAATGTCATCATGCCCATATCCCGAGTCACTCACCGACTCCTCACACATGCATATGCCAAGTGTGAAAACCGTCATGGTATTACCAATGACCCATGTATCGAGCCCTCACCGGCTCCATTACCCAATGCAAGTGTCAATGGGCAACCAATCCCGAGTCAATCTCAACTCCTATCACACAACCCAAAATCTATGTGATAATCATGACCGTGTGTCTTCTTTGGGCAACAAAATTTTTCGGATCCCATTGCAAGTCTCTTACACCCATATTACAGAACTTTTCGGATCACACCGTGGGTCTCTTACACCCATGTTTTAGGCTTTTCACCTTAGGGGGTTAACGGTCCCCTTCTTGCTCCGCCCAACACACATTATTTATATTTATTTTATTTTTTTGTAACCGTGAGATATCTATTGGACGTCATCCAAAGTACGAGCTCACTACCCATTCATCAACAATGATGATAGGTGACCACACTCATGCACACACACCCAACATAATGCGATGTCCCTGCGCATATGCAATGCTAATGCCACTGTAGGTTCTCATGTTACCCGTATGACGCACAATTACATAAAACATTCTACTCAATCGTACTTCATGCCAAGTACCATGTAAATATATATAATTCACATCCATTATGTTAATACATTTAAATACACATATATTAACATATATGACACATTCAACATGTTATTAAATTGTCAATCATAACACACAAAAAAAAAACACTTCACATAAAATAACCATTCCCGGCCATAATAAAAAAATCTAAACTTAGTCTAGAAATTTTAGTCTCTGTTTTAACGGTTAAAAATTTAGCCAAAAACTCGGCCCGAAAACTGTCTCGAAAAACAGTTCACTATAAAATCCATAATAGTCCGGCTTCGGTCCCGGACTGATCACCCATGGCTACAGCAGCCCCCAACACTAGAATATATTTTTTTACCAATTTTATCAATTTTATCAATTCTGATGTATCCCTGAATCAAAACCAATCTCAAACCCGTCATGCACGATCCAAAACCAAATGACAACAAAGTCCAACATGCATTCTTCCAATGTCCCGCACTAAAATCGCCCGATACCCGACCTCTTCAAAACCCGATCCCGGATTGTCCGAAAAACAGTCTCATGGCCGAAAACTCAGTCCTGTGATCGGTTCTAACCATTTACGGCCCTTAAATAAAAAGGAACTCGAGTAGGAGAAACACCTACCTCTCGAGTTTCGCAGCGCTTAATCAAACCTCTGCTCTGGTACCTACCAGCTCTAGCCTAGCAGACTCAACTTTAATTTCTAAGTTATCAACTCGACCATCGAACACCAGAAAAAAATCGACAACTTTGTTTTTGCTTTTTTTTTTTCTTTTTTCTTTCTCCACTGCTTGTTCCTCCTCCTTTCTTCCTTTCTTTTTATAATGTTTTTTCTCATTTTCCTTTCCTTTCCAAGAACTCTTTTCTTTCTTTTTTTTGCCTTGCTTTTCTATTTCTCTTTTCTCATCTCATTTCCCTTTCATTTTCTCTTCTCCTTTAACATTTTCTCTCCCATTTTGAATCACTATTGACCATATGGGTCAAAGGAGGCAATTTCCTCCCCATTTCCTCAAGCCTCAGGCCATATCAATTTTCCTCTTTTTCTTTATTCCTGTCTCCCCTTTGCGACATCACACTCCTACGTGGCCTTATCAGGAGCCATCCCTTCAAGTGCACAACATGGCTTTGCCAAGTGTCACTCTCGTGGAGTGCCATGTGGCATCCCCTAATTACACCATGTTTCATCCGACACCCTATGCCTCAAAAAACGTGAAATCCCGACTGTCTTGGAATTCGACGAAATTCAATACAGAGCTGGGATTCATGGCATCGATTCCAACGCGAAGCCCGCTCACATCCAGATCTAAAAAATTTCAAAGTTTTAGCCTGTACTATTTCGATAAAATTACTGTTTTTCCATTTTTCAGAAAAAATGAAAATTTCTCGGGTTTTACATAGAGGGACAACGGAGAAGAGAATGAGGAAGAAGAGAGAGAGAGAGAGACTAGAGAAATAATGAACCCTAATCTCATAAATATGTCTTTATATATAAAGGGAAAAATGGTAAACTAATATTTGTGGCGGGCGTGATAAATTTATGTAAACCCAACCTTGTCCCAAACCCAATACAGATTTTCCTTACAAATCCCATCCATGACCGATCCTTTGATTAACGACTCCCCATTCCCATCGTATTGGGGGTGAGGCGGGGCAGGTACCTAAAAAAACAGGGTTGACTGTCATCCTTTGTCATCCTAAACCTAAATAAAATGTTATATTTATAATAGGGTTTAGTGAATCATTGAATCTACTTACATACTTGGGCCTATAATCAATGGTCAAACTTAATTAAAACTTTAGTTTGCTTATTTAGGGTTAGTTATAATCGTTCAAGTCTTCGTGATAACATAATACTATAAACTACTTGTAATGCAAAGTGAATATATATAAAATTAAAAAAATAAAATAAAATTTAAGAAATAAAATAGTACGTGGTATTTGGAGAGGCTAATAATTTTTAAACCATGGATTTATTCTGGAGAGACATTATTTAATCAGAAGCAGGACCATGAATTGTTGACATTGATATTGCAAGATTTCAACGTGCTTTTGCAAAAGTTAGACAGGTGGGTCAATTCAAAAGAGTGGCTTCACATTAGAATTATTCAATTGTATTAGTCGATAACTAAATTCCAAGAGCCGCTGCTTTCTACCCACGTATAACTTTTTCCACGCAATTAGCGTTGACGGCGTAGACTCATTGAAAATACGGATCATGTTTTCTTTGACTGGGAAAACGACGTTTTCCCTCAATGATATTTAATGGTATTGGCCAATTGAGTGGGTTGACAGCATGGTTCATTTAAGGATATGTTGTTTAATGAAAAGCCATGGGCCGGGTTACGTGATATTTGCTTCAAAATGAAGGGTCACGGGTGATGATTTGATGGGTCTAATACCTTATGCTTTTGAAAATGATACCTTATGCTTTTGAAAACTTCTTTAAAAGATGGAGAAATGACAATTTTTTATTTTACTCGTGGGAAGCAATGATTTGGAGAAACGATTATTGGTGGAGCAGTGCACCACGCTAACTTTGTAGAGAAGCTGGAAAAGAAGCATAAACATGTGATTAATTTGTGTACATTTCAAGATACATTCTTCTTTTTTATTTTTGAAATAAAAAAACTTCTTCATAACAATTATATATCTTATACTAAAAGTAATCATGTGATTACAATATATATATATATATATATATATATATATATATATATATATATATATATATATATATATATATATATATATATATATATATATATATCTTATACTAAAAGTAATCATAGGATTATAATGAGTATATATATATATATATATATATATATATATATATATATATATATATATATATATATATATATATATATATAACATTGAGAAAACTATTTTATTTTCAAAAATTCTTAAGATTGTTTAGTTCTTTTTAGTTTTGGAATTTTTTTTTATAGAAAAAATGAAATAGAATCCTGTTTTTTAAAAAAAAGGAGTCGAAACTGTTTTCATCAATTTTTTAAAAATAAAATGAAAACATAAAGAAATTAATAATACTATATAAAAGAAATAAAATTTAACATAACAGCACATTTTTTCTTTCTGTAAAAACTAATAGATACCAAAAAATTTCAAATACAAATTTTTGAACACACTATATAATTTAATACATAAAATTCATTAATTTTTAAAATAATTTAAAATTTCAAAATTTAATTTAATAAGTTCTAAAAATCATGAATCTTAATAATATTAGAAAGTCATATAAACATCAAATTCATTTTGAATGCCTTGACTACTTTATTATTTGCATTTTTTTAATTAAGGCAAAATAAGCTACAAATGATACAAAACTTAATATCTTGGATTTATTAATGAATATAATAATTTCTAAAAATAACTTGAAGCATAAATAGTAACCCAATTATATTGGACGTTTACGTACAAAAAATGGTTTTAAATGACTATTATTTTTCATGTACGTAAAACCATGATTTTTTATTTATTATTTTCACTAGATAAATAAAATTCCAAAGTAAACAGGATCCAATGTGTTCGGATTCATTAATAAATCTAACAATATCAGGAAAATAATTTGTTTGTGTATCATTATTGGTAGAACCCTTATCAAAAATAAAATCATAAAGTGCCTCGACAATTGATGCAATAGATGTTGCAGCAAAGTGTCTAACACACTGGCCCGTAGAGCCAGGTGTCTCTCCCGCCGACAGTAAGTACAAGGAAAGGTGGACCTACCGGTTAGTTACCGATGATGCCTTTTTCACCGGAATCGAGTCGAGCGCGTAAGGGTCGCTTCGGCCGACCCGATTGCCGGGCGGAGCCGATGCGTGTTTTTGGATCGCCCGGGCCGTAAGTACGCTCTAATGCAATACCGATCCGCAAACCCTCGGGTCAGAGCACTCCTCAAACAGAATGAAAGTGGTTTCCATAGGCTTCACCCGTGGTCAAGCCCGATGCCTAAGTTTCGCTTTCTTTCGGTATAAAAGAGACCGCTTAGATCGCTTAGAGGGCGAATGTGCATCTTTCACCGATGGGGGTGACCTTGTATTTATAAGAGATATTCTCCTACCGATGGTACTAGGATTCATCCCATCATGATACTTTATTATAGTTCGTGGGACGATTTGATATGTGACATGTAAGGAGTAGTTTATTCGGGATAATCTTCCTTCCTTATCGGGAGATCCGATTCGATGTCATCTAATCTTGTCTTCTTTCCCACGTGAGATTCTTACCGACTCATGCGAATTACATTATTGTGACTATTCTATTTTTCAGACCGTGGGAGACTTCATATGGCCTGGGGCTGCTAGATTGGACCTCTCTTCCCACTTCCAAGCACGTAAAAGGCCGGAATGTCACGCAGTTATGCCCAAATGCATCATCGACAAGCCTCCTCACCAACCAATGGGCTCTTCGTGGTTTCGCTAGGCCAGACTCTTCGGGCTCGTGTGTGGGCTTTGCGAGCCTTATTTTCAAACCCTATCAAGGCTCTCAAATTCCTCAGGTACTGGCGGTACGCGGCAAGGGTCAGAACGCTTCTCACATCGGTAATTTCCACGTGTCTCGTCAAATGGATTAGTTAGGCTTCGTCGCCATTTGTCTCAGGATAATGATGACTCTTCGGTTTTCGCGCTTATTTCTTCCATCCCTTTCGCTTCCTTTGTTTCTTTCGTGACATCCTCTGCCTTGTGTGCCACCGCTTCCGGGACCTTTTTATTGCCTTAGCGAGTTCTACTTCCTTCTCTCTTAGCCTTCCGTCTCGAGCCTTTTTGTGCGTAGCCTTTCTCTGTCTTTCGTCCACCGCTACTCGTTTTTTCTTGGATTTCTTTCTAGCGAGCAAGACGAGTTGTTTAGGTTATCGAATTTTTTTTCATTATCCAATTTCATCACGGGTCCTGTGTCGCTTTTCGCGATCGATGGCGTATTCTTCTGGCTATTGATGGTTCCGGACGACCGGAAGGTGTCTCCGAATCGTTTGCCTGAGTCGACTCGAGGTGCCCCCAGGCGCTCCTCTTCCTCGACAAGGGCAAGGGGAAAGTGAATCATTAAACACTCGGGAGTCGGAATATCCGAGATACGCCGTTAAGCATGCTTTAACTGGTGGGACCTAGCAAGGTCGGGTCCTTCATATGGAGCCATCTTGCCGATGCGATCGCCTCCTTTGGAGTTCGGGTGTGGTCCCCTCGACGCCACCCTATGTGGTCTCGCCTGATGGTGCTTCTTCGGCTGGCCTTCGATAACGGCCCGCTTCCCTTTGCATCCTTCATAGTGCGGCTTCTGGCGCAGCGATTTCAATGTGTGTCCTCGCTTCAACTCGCACTTCAATGGCGTCAGCATTTTGATTAGTCCGCCGTTTTCTTTGGTGACAAGTGGGCTTGTGTTCCCAAGATCGCCTGCTTTTTTACCTTTAGCCCGAAGGAGACATCCGAGGCTTTATTTTTCAGCGCTCCAAGCACTCTCCGGTGATTTCGATCTTCCCTCCTCCCATAGGCTGTGGAAGGGACGCTATTTTTTCGTTAGCTGGTCAGAATCAGAGTATGATCCTCTCGATGCACGATACTGGCGTCTTAAGAGCTCACAATTCATAATCTTCTGTGGAGTGTTCGCTTCTGTTTTTGTTGTAACTTGTGTGTGTTCGCTGGCCCCTCGCCGATTCAGATCGCCTACATATTTCTGGTGCTCGTGATTGATCTCTGTTGAAGATAACGCCATAGCGCATGCTTATTGAGTGTCCTCCTGCCCCACGCTGAGTCGATTGCCTGACAGCCCCCGGCCCCATCGAGTTTGAAGTCCACTGACCGCTCCGAGGCGTTCGTCTCCTTCCACTGTAAAGTTCCTCTGGCTGGGCCCGCCGCTAAACCTACTTCGGGGGGGAACCGCTGCCCGGGCCGAGATATCCCGAAAGCGCCGGAGCAGGAAACGAAAAACCTCGCACTCTGTTGAGAAGGATTGTCACGCCCCGATTCCCGGTCCGACCCGGACATGACCAACCGTTTCGGTGCGAAACCATACCGACTCTTTATTATTATTATTATTATTATTATTATTATTATTATTATTATTTTCAGAGCTTAACTTATACCTGTGGGTATACAAATAATTTTCGTAATAACCAAAAGTCATTCACATATACAAAGGAGCTACCTAATCGAGTGGTATCCATTAAAAATCTCTACACATATGCTAAGTCCCACTACTTATACAATTACTTATACATGTACATATCTAATACAACATCGAGATTGCGAAAAAGTGCCGGTGAGCACCTATATCCGAGATGGCCCGTACGCCGTGTGGAATGTCCCGTCCTCTTTATCTCCTCTTTTCGCATTTACACGGATTGAACACCCGCGTAAGCAAGCTTTACGCTTTAGTGGGAACATATGCATGCACCACCAACAACAATAATCGCCGCCACTATCTTTTACATTTACTTATGCATATAATCTAAGCCTATTCTTATGTGACTTCTAACTCATCTCATATTATACATGTAGATTTTATTCTTTTCACATTCCTTATCATTATCTTGTTCATATTACTTTCCCAGGTCATGTATTTTACAAAGCTGTAACTCATATCTACTACATATATGATAGATCAAATCATATTCAAAGTAAACTTATACGTATACAATGGCAATTCGTAACAACCAAATCATATCAATTTCATACATGTTCAAATCAGACTAATACCAATACATATTAGACTCTTTATCACTATCACGACCGGAGCCATTAATCGACTCCCTTTAGAAATTACATTTCGTGATCCGGGATGCCCAAGAATCATTTTAGTTTTCTTTATAAATTTTCATTTCAAAAGTGTCGCTGAATTCGAATCCCCTACTTCGAATTCGATCATGATCCAAGCCGGAGCCCGCGCATTCGACGTTTTCAATCAAAACATTTATTTTGTCTTATTAAAATTTTCTTTGTGTCGCGACCGAATCCCCTATCAATTCGTCATGGATCCAAGTCGAGCCCTACATTCGACATTTTCAATTATCTTTCCAAAACATTTGTTTATGTTATTCCATTTGTACTTTTTAATTACGAAGCACTTCTTTTTCGGGCAATCCCATAAACACTTATAATTTCAAAAGACCCTTAACATTTACATTCAACAAAAATGCATTTACAAAATGATGCCTTTTACTTATGTCCGTGTAATGTAAAAGATACCTAAACAATACAATTTTAATGTCATTTTTCGCTTATCGGGGTTTGTGATTTCACAAATAGCTATGTGGTCGCCATTCACGATGTGACTCACTGGGAACTCGGGCCTCGTTTGTCATTCAAGAGCAATGTGATTTCGCACTCAATTATTACCGCCTCACATATGGTTATAGAGGCCGACATTCACGATGATTAACTTTGGGGAATCCCCGCCTGCTTTGTCCTTCCGCAGCAATGTGATTTCGATTTCAATTATTATCGCCTCACATATTGCTATAGGTCGACATTCATGACAGATTCACTGGAGAATCCCGCCCGTTTCTCATTGGCCCAAAGAGCAAATGTGATTTTCAGATTCAATTATTATCGTCTCACATATTGCTATAGAAGCCTCTATTATTCACGATGCATTCACTTAGGAATCCCCGCTCAAGCCATTATTCATTAGCAATGTGATTTCGCATTCAATTATTATCGCCTTCACATATGGTTATATAGAAGTTTCCATTCACGATGCATTCACTGGGAATCCCGCCTGCTGGCATTCATTAGCAATGATTTCTCAGATGTATTAAATACGGTTACCTTCATGACGAATTCAATTGGTGAATCCCACATGCCTGGCCATTCAATGATACATTTCAAATCAATTTACTTTATGCGCACTCGCTTATCGTTCAAATACATGCACACATGCATACGTGTGATGTACATTTCGACAACAATCATTCAAATCAATATATATATATATATATATATATATATATATATATATATATATATATATATATATATATATATATATATATATATATTTTTTTTTTTTTTTCACTAGTATCTTCATAACCGATCACAATCGTGATTTTTTGTTCATATCATTTATGTATGACAAACATTTCAAATAACAATCATTCAAATCAATATATATATGCTTATATATATATTTCATAATTAGCATTCATAACCGATCATAATCACATTTTCATTCCAATATCACTTTCAGATATCTTTCAAAGATATACTCAATCTATGTACACATTTCATATACTCATTTACGTATACTGCTTATATACTCATTCACGTATACTCATTTATGTATACTCATTCATGTATTCACTACGTATACTCATTCCTATACTCATTCATGTGGTACTCATTCATATGCTCATTTACGTATACTCATTCATTTGTTATCATTCTTCGGTTATGGTGATAATAATAATATATCACTTAACCACATTATGTGTTCATGACATATTGCCTCGCATGTTCACAATCATGTTTCACCTGTTTTCATTTTCATTTTCCATAATCATTTTCATGTTTCATGAACACATCTTTTACATTTTTCATTTTCTACATTTTCCTTGTTTCATGCCTATTACATATGGCACTTCATATTCTTGTGAAGTATGATGTATGTGGAATCACACCTCATTCATATATCTCTATTCCCATGTATCTACTTTACTTAGAAGTGGAATTAATCCAATCGGATCATCCTATCCAGTTATGGCATTTTCATGCCAAACTAGTCGGTTTACCCGGATTACACTAGAACAGTTCGTATTACTAATTTTTCCGGGATCCTAACTTCATGTTTGACTCTAGGTCATTGTATTCTTTAAAGATAAGGTGCTAAGGGTTCCCATTCCAACTGAATCACCCACCGAGCACTAAATCTCAAGTTACGTCCAACAACCCGACTACTCTATGTTCAAAGTTGGAACCGTAATTTGCTATTTGCACATGGCCCCACTTTGAGGAATTTTTAGGCCACTTAGGATCAGAATTTGGTGATGCCTATTCTTTATGTTTTGTTCTCCTTGAAAGTCTATTTTAGCCACTTGAATCACTCAAATCGGATAAGAAATGAGCAAGGGCCAAAATAGGAAACTACCAAACTGGGAAGCGTACGTGGTGTACTGGTACATGTCTACATGTACCGGAGAGCATGCTGGCCAAAAACGACTGGGGAACACAAGATGTACCCGGTACATGTTCAGGGTGTACCTCGTACATGTCACTAAAATGTCCAGAATGTGTATTTTGCTCCCCTTTTTCCATATTTTTGATACCCAATTCAATTCTATACTTCATATACACCTCAAAACCATTTCAAATTCATCTTATGATCTCTTTTCTACTCATTTCATCTTTCAATTACATGTCTTTCTTCAAAATTCTTTCGTTAATTCCTCCAAACTCATTCTAATATGGGTAATAACCCATACATAAACCAAACATGATGATTTGTTAGGGTTTGTTCTAAACCCTAACTCAATTCCTTTCATTGAACTATGAATCCATCCTCAAAGAGAGGATTTCATATGCTTCTTATACTATCTAAGGTTTTACCCACCTTATCTTCAAGAAATCTAAGGTTAAGATGCAATTCTATCAAAACCCTAGCTTTGGAGATAAGCTTATTGTAACCATACAAAGCCTTAAAATTCCATAGATCCACTATAAAGGTCATAGTTCCATACCTTTTGGAGCTTGGCTTTAGTTTTCCTTCTTCCCTCTTCCTCTTCTTCTTTCTTCCTTCCTCTCCTTTCTTTCTCTCTCCTCTCCATCCGCTTTTTCTCTCTTTTTGGAGAGACCAAAATATAAGATATTTTGATCTTTCCCCGAAGGCCATGCTTTGCAGCAAGTAAAACCATTTTTGCTTTAAGTTTTCATAATTGCATCTTGTCCCCATTTCTCTTCCATTTCTATTCCATCTTTTCTCTATTTGCCTTAAATCCCATAACTTCTTCTAAATTCTAGTTTGGCATAGTATCTTTTGGCTTTATTACCCTTGGGTCCTCAAGTGGAAATTGACCACTTTACCCTTGTCTCTAATATTGCTTCCGGCCCTCTACTTTCCATTTCAAAATTCATATTTAGCTTTAATATACTCCTAAACAAGTCCCGAAACCTGCTAGGTATATTTCTGGTAAGGATATTGTTTTTGGTCAGTTCAAGTTGGGGGTATCGCCATCTTCCGTCCTCATCCATAAATCAGGACGGCTATGGCTGCTATAGTTTTGAGCTCGCGATCCCATTCCTTGGTCTCACTGCAGGCGTAGGGTCCCTCAGTGGGGTCATTGAGCGTTCACATGATCACACTCCATTACCGTCTGGGACCCGCCAACGAAGAAAGTCAAGTCGCCTTCTTTAAGAGAGGAAGAGGCGAGGAGGAAAGACCCGAAACCCCAAGTTGGCGGAGACGGGGATTCTTTACTTCACAATGCCAAGCCTCACGCGGGCGCACTTCGCTTCATTCTTAAGGACTCGATCTTAAGAGGCCTGGGTCACACTGCCCGTCACGAGGTATCACCCTATCTCTCAAGGGGCCGCTCCGTAGTTCCTCGCACTCGCCTTCGACTCTATCCCGAGATGAGTTTCAGCTTGCGTTGGATGTTGATTTTGGCGCTGGACGCCAGTGGCTACTCATCAGCTGGTTTAGCCGAAAGGCCAAAATAAATGAAGGTCAGTGCTAAAGCGGTCCGGAAGCATAAGGAGAGGGTGGCTTCCCTCTATCCGAGCGAGCCGGGTGTCGCGAGGTCGAGACAATGTATGACCGAGGAAGCTTCGCGAAGCTCAAGTCAGATCTGGAAACATACCACTTTCCCTCGTGTTCGGCGAGGGGGTAAAGACGAGGCCCTCAAATAGCTTGAGGGCTAGCTGGCGAGCCTGTGGAGGCTCCTGAGGAATCGAGGGCTATGCGTAATCCACTGACTGGTGCTGTGATCACTCGCAATCCCGCCCAAGATGAACTTCAAATGGTCAGGGACGAGCTTCTCACATCCCAAGGCGAGCTTCGGGAGTCTAGGGAAGAGCTGCGTGCAATCAAAGACGATCTTCGTGACAAGACGACGTTGTTGGACGAGGCTCGTCGCGAGGCTAACGAGGCAGTCGGCTTGGTGGAACGTTTGAATGAGGAGTGTTGTGGGTTACGTGGGGATATTCATCAGCAAATAACTTTAGTGGCTCAGCGAGACGGTTATCGTAAGACCGAGGGAATGGCTCGAATCACCGGGCTCGGATGGCCTGGCTTAGAAGAAGGTCGTTTGGCCGCTATTCCTACTGGATCAACTTCACCTTCCTAAGATGAGGAGGAAGAGGATCCTTCTCCGCCGATTATCCCTGAGAGTCAAAACTTCGCCGAGGCCCACTCCCCTCTTCACCGTCCCGCTTCTCCTTTTCTTTGATCTCCCGTGCCTGCCTTTGCCCGCCCGACGCCGACTTCATACTTTTCTTTTTTTGTCACCCGGGACCCATAACATATGTAACCTTTTCTTCAATGAACATTCATTATTTTATTTTACTTATTTCGCCTCTGTTTGTGTTCTTCGCGTTGTTATGCTTGATTTGACTTTACTTCTTGTTTGCATGGTCCGATTAAGCGCCCGAAAGGTGATGTTGGAAATTGACTCTTAGGCCGCATGGCCCGTGTAATCGCAGAGCTCACGCAGGAACTGCCGCAGAGCTCGCCCAGCGTGAACTGAAGAGCTCGCTTATGTGGAATCGGGAAGAGCCTGTTTATGTGAACTATTCAATCACGAATCGTGGAAGAGCTCGCCGCTGTGACTCGCTGGGCGGCGCTCGCCCATGTGGATCACTGGAAGAGCCCGCTTATGGAATCCTTCAAGACCGCGAATATTGGAAGACTGCCGGCAGGACTCGTCATGAGCTCTGGCCCATGTGGATCACGAAGGGCCTGCCTATGGGAACTGGCCAATCGCGAGCCGGGAAGAGCCTGCGAAGGTGACTCGCGCGCTGGGCGGAGCTCAGCCCATGTAGACCGCGCCAAAGAGCCGTCATGCGGAACTCGCCAATCGGAACTACTGGGAAGAGCTCATCTACGCGAAGCCGCCGGGCGCAGCCTGCCTATGCAACAAGTGTGGCTCGCCCGGGCTTGAACCCGCAGCGTAGTTCGCCTATGTGGGACTCGCCAACATAACCACGGGCCCGCCGGGCTTTAGTTTGCCTCGTGATCGATTTGAGTTCAGGTCGGGTCGCGTACTGAAGTTAGCAGCCTGGCTAACGGAGTCGGCCCTGCATGGGCCGAAAGGTTCGAAAGGAATTGACTCTCAGCTGCATGGCCTATGCGCATCGCTGAGCTCGCTGCAGAGCCATCGCCCACGGGCTTAGTTGTCAACTGACGGAATTCTAGGTGGCGTGGCTTCATACCGGTTATCGAGCTTGACAACGTGGAGCGTTTCGGCCCACTTCTACCGAAATAGTCGAAATGACCGAATTCTTTAGGTCGCATGGCCTATGCGTGAACAAGAGTTCGCCGATGAGCTACTAGGCCCACGGCTTAGTTGCCTGATCTGACGGAATTCCTAGGCGCATCATAATGGAAGTTACTGAAACTCGGCTAAACGCGGAGTCGTGGGCTCCATCTACCGAAAGTCATCGAGTCGTAATGACTTTAGGGTCGCATGGCCTATGCGCACTGGTTGAGCTCACGATGAGCCACGGGCCCTTCGCCTAGTTGCCCGATCTCGACGGAATCTTAGTGGCGGGCTTGTGCTGAGTTATCGAGCTTCTGGATGCACCTGAGTCGGTGGGCTCCATCTACCGAAAGGTTCTCGAGCCGAATTGACTCCTAGTCGTGATGAGTGCCTAAAACACTCAGTTATACCCGTCAGGTTCCTAATGCTTTTAGCGTTATTTTACATTTAAATAATGTGCATTTTTATAGCCCATTACCTGAATTAGTGCAATTGGTGTGAATGCAGTGTAATTAGTAATTTAAAAGAGCGCTTTTTGGAAGCGCTCGAGAGCAGAGTAGGATCAAAGTAGTATAAGATGGCTGCAACGTCACACGCCCCTGACGTTTAGGACGCCTAACGCCACGCCACTTAACACCAATTAAAAATATCATGGCAACGTCAAGTTACTAACGCTTCTACATTAGTAAGAAGTTTTGTCTTCACCATTAAAAGCAAAAGTGGTGCGTAATTTGATCATCGGGAATCATTAATCATAAAATCGTGAGGGCAACATGACGCGGGAGCTAAGAAGGATGGAGCCTGTGGATTTGTAGGTTTTTCCTTTGGATGTAGTAATCGGCGTTTGACATATTTCATTTGTGTTTTCTATTCCAGAGATGTTCTAGATATACCTAGGTGTGTCAACCCCCGTCAATGTCAGATGATTTAAAAATTAGTATTTCTTATTGGTCTGGGCTTGTTTATGACCACATTGATCCGCTTATGATTCGTAAACACAATAATTTATGTCCCACTAAATACAGCTGGAGACATCGAGATCCCAGATTCTAGATGAGGACCAGGACTAATAGAGCTGCCTTCGTCGATCTGCAAATGTGAGATATTCCTAACCCGAGGGCAGTACTAAGGTTAGAGCATTTAAGCATTTATATCGAGTGTCAGTAGAGATACACTCAATACTGATAGAGCAGGCAAGACTCTGAGAGGGTATTTTAAGTAAGATCATCAGCCATTAATAAATTATAAATGAAATTTAATAGTAACATCATATTTAGGACGTAATCCATCATATATAGGGAGACAAAGCTCCGTCTCCAATATATATAATTCATTCGATCCGCTTGTTAGTTTACTTTCGCATATTAGTACCCTTTTTACACAATAATGACATCCAGATAATATATTTGAAAAGCAAATCTTTGGAAGTCAATACCCTATCCGTGGATCGGTTATCCATACTCATTGGTAATACACTATATTGTTTCAAGCACGCGCGGTACTTACGCACATAAAGGCATATTTTACTACACCACGCCGTCACAAGTTTTGCGCCGACGTCGGACAGGTCTTGGTGATATAGAGAACAGCAATTGATATTACCGAATTTCTGCTTTTATTTGTTTCATGGCGCCGTAATTTCATCTGCTGTTCGTGCATCAGTAGCTTTAGATTTGGGTATACATGCGCTCGACGAGATCGTCACTCAACATCTCATTGATCCTGAGCCGAAAGAACTTTGTATGAACACGAGAAATGTAGAACTAATGCTGCCTGTGAAATTATAAAACATGGATAATGAATGAAGGTGATCACAAGATTGGATAAAAACGAGTCCCAGAGGCCGTAACGGGAATAATCTAAGGAATCAAGCACCAGCCATTTATTCAAACATGATCCATTCATGTTGTTAGAGGAGTTTGGCCTTACCGCCAATCACCAGATACATCGAAGACGCCAATCTATTCCAGTAAACAACTTCGAAGTTAAATGCAATGTTTCTATGATGCTTCAAAACATCTCGCTTCACTCGTCATTTAATGAGAATCCAAATAATATTCCACCAACTTTCAAGTGTGACACGATCAAGTACACAATGGGGTTAACGAAGAGGCACTTAGGTTGAGACTGCTTTCCACCTCACTATGATAAAGCCAAGCATTGGTTAACAAGTCACCTAACGGATTCCATTACCTCATGGAACGATGAAGTGCAGATCTCCCGACCAGTTCTTCCACTTAAAATTGCACAACTTGTGCAAGAGATCAATACTTTGACAACTAGAGGGGAGAACCCGCAGGCATGGGACAGATTTCACGACCACGAGAAAGTGCCCACATCACAGACTAACCAGATGGATGTCCATACTTCTATAATGGTCCGAGGGAATGCAATCAGAATAGTGATTGATGCCCCTACCGAGGAGCACTAATGAAGAAACCACGACTGCTTATGAAATTCCGAAGATGTCATGCGACTCAATACAAATCACCGGCTCAAGGAGAAGACTACACCAAAGAAAAGCCATGGGTGGCACGGATAATGAAGTTCTCAACAACTGGGTTAATCATGTGGCACAATGATTTCAAATAGCTTAACTGTGATAAAGAATAACCGCTAATGCCATGTGACTAACCCATTCGAGTTGTGTGAATTCGTGGAGGACAAAGACAATAGCAATGCACGTCAGAAACCAAACCGTAGAGTTAGCTCTAGTATGTGTCGTAGATTCATTCGTAACCAGCCACAAATAACAAGGACAAGATAGGGGAAATAACTACTAACCAAAATCAAGGCTGGGCGGTATGAACAACTTAACTTAATCGTAATAAATGGGCGGTAATGGAGACGGAGGAAACTGCAGCAATATGCCATCAAACCGAGTTAGTGAACCACCTCCTGAGAAAAAGGTGGATTTAGAACAAGCCCTTGCCCAAATGCTGACCTCCCACTCTGCTTTCATGAATGAGACCAAGGCGAATATGTAGCAAATGTGCCACCTCAATTGAACAATCAAGCCGCATTAGCTTGAGAAACTCGAGGTACAGATAAATGGCTAATTCCATCGACAGAAAGGCAACCGGTTCCTTACCAAGCAACTCAAGTAAAAACCCAGAAGATGGAATGACATGTCAAAGCAATCATGCTAGGAAGTGGTAAAGAATTAGAGACACAGGGGCAATCACCAGTTATAGAGGAGGTAGAGACTGAGAAAGTCATCCAGCCCGGTCAGAATGATGATGTAGATAAGGAACAGCCTAATGATTTATTAGGGTCCTTAAACTATCGATATACGAATACGAGGCTGTTCGGAAACAAAAATCTGAAATTGGCTTCTATGAACAAATAGCTAGGTCGCAGTAAATACTGCGGGAGTGGGTTCCCTACAATCATGGGCGTAGGAGCCCGTTTTGCCCAGATTATTCTGGTTTTCCTTTCTTGCGTTTTTTCTCCAAAAATCACCCCAAAATCCAAATGAAACTCTAGAAGTCACTCTCAAAGGCATTCTAATATCATCCTAAACCAACCATGAGCAAAACCCATGGATGGATTAGGGTTTTTCTAACCCGAATATCATTTAAAGAAATCTAGGGTTTGGTTCTTACTTTAAATCCCTTTGAATCTTCTTGCCCTAGCTTCCTTCTTCCTCCTTGATCACTTGGAAACCATAAATGGGGATGATCTCCCACCAAAAATCACTTCTTCTTGCAAAACCCTAGCTTTCTCCTCTCACTCTCTTCTTAACACCATTTTTGCTCAAATGAGTATTCTAAGACCAAATGTGGTCTCTAAGCCTTTATTTCCTTAAAGCCTTGTTTGGCTTACCAAAACCCATTTTCCATTTTTCTCACTTAAAGCTTACTAGTCTCCTTATTTGCACATTTACTTATCATTTATTTCACATTAGCATTTAAGCTTATCATTTCACACTTAGGTCCTCATTTTACAAATTTCTATTTTTGCCCTTTTTCACTTGGGTTTATTTCCGAGTTCAATCAATTTCTCATTTTAGCATATAATATTTAATCACATGCTCACATATTCATTTCACTTTTCACAATTTAACAAATTATCAGTTTTCCAAAAAAAACCCAAGTTTTGCTCAATTTATACCCGGAATATATAATAAAATTATTATAAAAATTCTAGGTTATTTTTGGGCCGTTACAGTTATGATGTGTTGCTAGATCCCTCTCATGACTTGCTTGGTTCAATAGTTGAATCAAGTGGGCAACATAACCGGGAACCTAATGGCTCACACACTTAGAAGATGGAGACTTTATATAAAATGGACTTGGATGTAATCCAATCATGAGGGACTTAACTTTGGGGATTAAACCCCTCTAGTACTAGTGGAATCCCAAGACTAAGAGGACTCATTTAGATAATGGGATAGGAAAAATCTTGCTCAAGGGCTTAAGGCCCATAAGGGAGCATGCTACCATGCATGGAGATGCACGAAGCATATTCCATCTTCAATAAGGTCCTTTTTAGTCTTTTCATAGGGAGGGCTTCTCCTATAAATATGTGATTATGGAAGAAACCCTAACCCTAGTTGATTCGTGCCACGGTAGGGTGATCCGGAATCAACAAAATTTGTTTCCTATTTTCCTCCTACTGTCGTAGGAGTCAAGCTACCGCAAAGATAGCGATCTGTGTGGTCGAACATGGACGGGTTTTCTTCAGACAAATCGGCAAGTCAAAACAGAATTTGGTTTGGATTTTGCTACTTTTGGTAAAAACAAAGGGGAGTTGGATGGTTTAAACTCCAAAATAAAACAAGTTAAAATGTAAATAGAACTCCTCAAGTCTCGGCCACCGGTTTAGGTTCTAAGGCATTCAACATGTCCTCGGGTCTTTTTTCCTCAAGGCTGGGAGGATGACATATAGTCATTTCCGAACCGCTCTTCATTTGGCATTAAACCAAACTCCTAAAATTATTTTTCTAATGTATAGTATTTATTACCCCTTAATGTTTCAAAATGGGCTTAAAACTATCATTGGATCTAACCCGCAGGAGCTCATAAATGACAACTAATCGGGCATCAGTGGATCTAACAAAGAAGCATCCACCGAACCTCAAAGCTTGCCAAGTAATTAGCCAACAGTATACATCACAAAGATTCAAACCTAAAACGTGAGATACGTAAATGTAGTGGAATAATGCTTGCATGAAAACATGAGGACAAAGTACTTTTACCTTCAAACATTCACTCAGTGGCCCTCCTTCAAGGAGTGAAGAGGTCTAGCAAAGCATCCTCTGAGTTGTCACCTCGTAGAGTGCCTGTAGCCGAGAAAATGAGAGAAAGAGGAGAGAGAAAGATAGAAAATCAGAACCTTAAAGAGAAAAGCCGCGTGGACTCAAAGATTGAAAAGAAGTTACAACTTGTCCATAAAGGCTTTATATAGCCTACAAGATGTGAAATACCAAAATAACCAAAATAATATGATTACATTGAGGGCAAAATGGGAATTACACAAAACGGGGCTGTTTGGATCAAAATCAGAGGGCAACCAATTTCGCTATCATAGCGAAAATTACCAGCATAGCGAAAATTTGAATTTTCTCTATGCACAATAACTTTCGCTATGATAGCGAATTTTCACTATCATAGCAAAATTTTCGCTATGCCATAGCGAAATTCACTGTTCCCCATCCTACGACTCTTTGTTCATTAACATCTTATTTGTTGCACCATTCCGTTTCTTCATGCTTTGAAATTCTTCGTTAAAACTGTGAAATTGATTGAAGACCATAAGTGATGAAATCAGGCTTTGTTATGATTGGATTGACATAAGTATTTGGCCCCAATTCCTACAAAAACTACAAAAACGACCTGGAATGCAATCTGATGATCTGATAGGGACCGAAACGTATCAATTGGGTTAATTATAACAATTGAAGTACACAAAAGCGCTCAAAACTATTAAAAATAGGGTTCAAAATAGTACTTTTGGCCTTAATCACACTAACCTACATTGCTAGTCATATCAATGCGGAAGAAAATAATAAATACATATGAAACTATAACAAAATAATGTTCCACAATGGTATTTCAAAGGTTTGTGAATGAGTAATGCCTAACCCTAGTAAAAATCATCAAAGCCTTGTCCGATAATTATCTGTAGAATGAATGCCGCACAAAATTGGGTGAAGGCCTCTTCTTGGTGAATCAGCAGAAGCTTCTGCAAAATCTAAGTATTTGTTTGATCGGCTCTCAACGATAAAGCTATATTGCACTCTCCCCTGACCTAGCTACTGCCCGACCTGGCGTATAACCAGCCTAAATAGATCAGGACCCACCTCTTATTCCATAATTCTTTTTGTGTTGTAGGGTGCGTCTTGATCGGCCTCATGAAGTCCATGTAATGGGGATCTACCGATGACTCTGACCCGATTACGGTAGGGCACGAGTAAAGCTAGGATCTTTTCGACCCGCAAACTCTTGAGTTTCACCGGACTTGAATGATTTGAGACTCCAACACCTGGCTTGCTAAACTTCACCCATCCACCCGTGTCGCGAAAACAAAGTCGACTCCCAACCAATGAAAGTTTAGGGCCTGGGGCTTTAAAGGCTTTAGCGCCTGCCCTCGGCAGGTGCTCGGGTTTCAAGGCAAAGCGTTGCAATTTTTATTCTTTTTCTTTTCTTTTTGTTTTCTTTTTTTTTTTTTTGGAAGATGCATTGGCCTTCGTTCCACAGGGGTCCTTAACCTATTAAAGGTGGTCAACGAAACTAGGGTAGGTTATTACAAGGCTTAGGAGGCTAGGCAGTTTTTCAAGTTATTGAAGAAACCTGATGTGCACTGTGTGGTTAGCTAAAGGTGGAAGAAAAATGGTTGAAAGCAACAAGAGTTCAACTGATTATCCACTCAACTAGGCATGAAACCAATCTAACATCAATAGAATTGGACAATGTTTCAATTTTTCAAACTATGGGCTAGGCACAACACACAAACATTTTGGTTGCAAAATGGGTCCAAATTTTACGAAAAAGTAAGTTGTATAGTATACTTGACTTTATAGAAGAGAACCCGGCAAGCCACTAAATATAACAAAATGGGCTTGCTCAAAATAGTAACAAAATATAAATACAAAAGCCACTTCGCCATTGCTCTCCCCCAACTAAACATCTCGAGTGTCAGTAGGCTCGGATTGGAAAGTTGGGGAAGGAAATTACCTCATGATGATATCTTGATCGTTTCTGGATAGGAGACTTCGCAATCTTTCCATCGATACCTTATTCACTCAGTTTGGGCTTCAAACAAATAGTTAGGAGAGAAGAAAAATGGGGAAAAAGTGACCAGTTAGACATTTTAAAATTACACATTCATAGAAATTTGAGGTGTTCTTTACGCCCATATTTGGATTCTAAACTCTCTAGCTTTCACTTGGTACCAAGAACGCTAAAGCGGAGTTCGGATGAAAAGTTATGGCGAAACAAAATTTGGAAGCAAAACGTTGGGATTTCGCAACAATAGCGAAAATTTCGCTATTGTATAGCGAAATCTCACTACCAATGATTGATTTTGATTTTTTTTTTTAAACAAAATAAAATAATTAATAAATAAAAATAAAAATAAAAATAATAAAATAATAAAAATAAAAATAAAAACTTTGAGAAATTATTTTTAATATATAAAAAAAAGACAAGTTTTTTTTTCAAAAAAAAATAATAATAATAAAAAAAAAAAAGAAAAAAAAAAAATAAACAAAACGTTTTTTTTAAAAAAAAATTTTTTTTTTATCAAAATAAAAAACAAACTTTTTTTAACCTCGATTCTTGTTGGTACATTTTGTCCTTTAGTGGAGGCCGTGCGAATTTCGCTACCATAAGCGAGAAATTTCGTATGTGTGCATATCACTTTGTTGTTAACGTTTGTGATCTTGATCAGAACAGGAATTTTACTTTGGCTGCCCCAAAGTGTCTGAAAGAAAAATTAAGATATGTAGAAAAGTAAAAAATTAATCTAAACAATAATTAACTAAAAATTAGAGAAAATCTAAGAAAGAAAAATTAATGAAATCAAAATAAAATACAATAAAATAAAATAAGCCCCAAGAAAAAAAAGCAAAAACAAAAGTGGGGAGGAGCTTAGAAATGCAGAGGTTGGTGCCAAATCGAGCCAGGCACTGAACCAACGTGCCATGCAATGTGGGCAGCTGCTTGTGTCTTTGATGTAGTGGCAAAGGCTCTAACAGTGGCCACTAACTTCCTAATGTTTTGCAGCACAAGCAGTGATGGGGTGGCCTTTGTGGTGGGTGTTTCAGGGGTTTTGTGTTGGGATTGAGCTGCAGGCAGGCTATACACTTGGTCAATGGAGGGGGCTACTGGCAGTGGGCTTTTGGTGGCTTGGGCAATGGCAGTGGGATCCAAATTTATGGGGTTTAGGTGAAGGATAAGCACCCCAGGGTTCCTCCTTTTCGCTCACTTATACTCACTCGATCCCGACAAGGCGTGATTTCTTCTTCTTTCTCCCATGGACAAACAGCAGCATAAGTATATGAGGATTCAGATAACCCCTGCTGTTGACACTGCTCCTCCACCATGGTGCCAGTCAAGCACACATCCTCTAGATTCTCTTCCCCTTTTTAATCAAGTTGCTGGGCAAGCTTTGAAATTGGACATTGTGAGGTGTCAAGTGTGACCCTTCACTGAAACCCCATCTAATTTTTTTTGTTCCAAGGGGTTATCCATAGCATGGATTTTTTGGCTCAATTGGGCATTGAATTTCTTCTTATTCTACCCTGGCATCACCCACTAGTTTGATAAGGTCGAATAGCTGTATTGGAAAGTGTGGTGGTTGTAATTGGCTAAGGAGTTGAGGTATATTGTTGAGGTACCATGTAGGAGGGTGCACTCATCCATTGGTCTTTATAGTCCCTCATGGATCTATATGCACTAGGGTTACCCCCTGCCAGATGCCTGTCCCTGTTCCATTGGGTTCAAATTCAACCTTAATTGAGAAATTCTATCCCACTGGAACACGAACCCCTGCAACAAGAACAAAGCAAACACCAAACAAGAAAAAAAACAACTCTACCAAAAGGGGTAATGATAGATAAAACAAAATAAAAATGAAACAAAATTAAACACCAACGAAAACACTAAAAGATATATACAAGAAAATTCACCGAACTTGTGATGAGGATCCATAGTGTTTCCTGGCTTCGTCAAGTGCATGGCGCCATCGAAACAGCGGCGCCATTTGATTATGTTTGCAGTTGGGGTGATCCGGAATCAACAAAATTTGTTTCCCTGTTTCCTCCTCTTGTGTGATCAGCTACTGCCGATATAGCGATCTAGGAGGTCGAACACGGGGATGGGTTTCTATTACATTGCAAATGATTTAAGTGAAGTCCAAAAATGGGTGAATTTGGTTTGGATTTTAAGGCTTTGGTAAAAGCAGGGGAGTTGATGGTTTAAAACTGAAATAAAAACAAGTTAAATGTAAATAGAACTCCTTGAAGTCTCTCGGGCCCCTTTGGTTTAGGGTTCTAAGGCATTCAACATCCTCAGTTAACCGCGTTGGGGAGGATGACATATAGTCATTTCCAGGCCGCTCTTCATTGTATTAAAACCTAAACCCTAAAATTATTTCTTCTAATGTATAGCATTGTATTACCCTTTAATGTTTCAAAGCAGTTAAAACTATCCTTTGGATCTAACAAAGGAGCTCGTAATGACAACTAATTGGGCATCGGTGGTCCCAGCAGTAGCATCCAGCACGAACCTTGAAAGCTTACCAAGTACTAGCCAGGTGGTACATCACGATGATTCAAACCTAAAAGCATTGAGATCTGAGGAAAACGAGAAAAAGGGAATAAATGCTTGCATAAACATGAGAGCCGATGTTTTTACCTTCCAAACATTCACGGTGGCCCTCCTCTTCCAAGGAGGAAGAGGTGCAGCGAGCATCCTTTGAGTTGTCACCCTCGAAGAGTGTTTAGTAGCCGAGAAAATGAGAAAGGAGAGAAAGAGAAAAGCGTAAACCTAAAGAGAAAAATGCGTGGTGAAAAGATTGAAAAGTTAGGGTTACAACTTGTCATAAAGTGGCTTATATAGCCTTACAAGATGTGTGAAGTAAACAATAAATGTATGAATTCACATTGAGGGCAAAATGGGAATTACACAAAACGGGGTCGTTTGGATCAAAATCAGAGGGCAACCAATTTCGCTATCATAGCGAAAATTACAGCATAGCGAAAATTTGAATTTCTCTTCTGCAATAACTTATTCATGATGGCAATTTTCACTATCATATAAAATTTCGCTATGCCATAGCGAAATTCAACTACATTCCCCGTCCTCATTATTGTTCCATTGGCTCCTGCTACTATTATTCCCACTGCAATATTCCATTTCTTCATGCTTTGAAATTCTTCATTTCCGGCTTGCTGAAATTGATTGAAGACCATATGAAATTGATGGAAATCAACCAGAACTTGTAGTTAGTTGACATGATAATTTGGCTTCAATTCCTCTGAAACACAAAAGCTTGACCTCGAATGCAATCATTAGTGCAATAGGGACCGAACATGTCAATTGGGTTAGTGCATAACAATTAGTACTAAGCGCTCAAAACCTATTAAATAAGGGTTCAAAAATAGTACGCTTTGGGCATAATCCCACACTAACCTACACATTGCTAGTCCATACTTGATGAAAGAAAGAAAAGAAAGAGAGAACATACAAACGATACAAAATAACGTTCTAAAAATTATATTTCAAAAAGGTTGTGAATGAGTAATGCTAACTACTAGTAAGAATCATCAAGTAAAGTGACTCAATAACTATGTGGGAATGAATACCATACAAAGGTGGGTATTCGTAGGCCTCCTTCTTGGTGAATCAACAAAACTTCCACCCAAAATCTAAGTGTTTATTTGATTGTTCTGACAATAAACTGCTAAAGCGCACTCTCCCTGCCTGGCTACTACCACGACCTAGCATGCTAGCCAACTAAATAGATCGGGACCGCCCTCTTATTCCACAATTCTTTGCGTTGCGAGGGTGCAATCTTGAGGAATCGACCTCGCCAAAGTCCGTATGCTTGAGGGATCTGCAGTGACTCCCGACCAGTCAGGCAGGGCACCAAGTCATGAGGATCTTTCGGCCATTAACTCTTTGGGGTTTCACCCAGGACTTGAATGATTTCGAAACTCCAACACCTACAACTCGCTAAACCTCACCCATCCACCCATCTAGCGAGCACTAAGTCGGTGACTCCCAACCAGTTAGCTTAGGGCACCGGGTTTTAAGGCTTTCACCATATACCCCTCGGATCGTGCTCAGGTTTCAAGGCAAAGCGTTGCAATTTTATTCTTTCTCTTCTTTTTTTTTTTTCCGGCATATTGGCCTTCTTTCCACGGGGGTCCTTAACCTATTAAAATGAGTCATGAAACTAGGGTAGGTTATGCAAGTAAGGAATAGTTTCAACTATCATTGAGCCTAATGTGCTCGGTGTGTGAAAGTTAGCTAAAGGTGAAGAAAAGGTCGAAATCAAAGAATTCAACTAATCATCCACTCGATTAGGAATGGAACCAATCTAGCATCAATAAAGGTGGACAAAGTTTAAATTTTCCAACTTCATGAGTTAGGCAAAACCACAAAATTTTTATTGCAAAATGGGTCAGTTTTGAAAAAAAGTAATTTGTAGTATAACAACTTTATAGAAAGGGACCCGGCCAAGCGAACATCATAAAATGAGCTTACTCAAAATAATAACAAAAACATAAAATAAAAAGCCACTTCAATAGCTAACTCACTGACGAACATCTCGGTGTCGAAATGGGGCTCAGTTGGAAAATTAGAGAAAGATGTTACTATATGATGAGATGTGATCATTTCTGGATAAAGGCTTCAGCACTCTTTCCATCGACACCTTATTCACTGGGTTGGAGCTTCAAATAAACAAGTTAGGAGAAGAAAAGAGAAAAAGTGACCAGTTAGAGCATTTTTTTAAAATTACCTTTCGTATGTCTCAAAATGTTCTTTCTGGCCATATTTGGTCTACTCTCTAAGTTTTCCAAACGGTACCAAAACGCCTAAACGGAGTTCGGATAAAAATGTTATGGCGAAACAAAATTTGGTGGCAAAGTGTGGGGCCCATAGCGAAAATTTTAAGCTGGCTAAGCGAAAATTTTAAGCTAAGCTAGCGAAATTTCGCTAACAGCCGAAAAATCTTTTGCCAGCTAGCGAATTTTTTTTTTTGAAGAAAAATCAAATAAAATAAATAATAAAAAATTAATAATAAATTTTTTTATGTATATAAAAAAGCGATTTTTAAGACAATTTTTATATGTATATATATATATATATATATATATATATATATATATATATATATATATATATATACTATATATATATATATATATATATATATATAAAACTTTTTCAAATATATAAAATATATAAAAAAATAAAATAAATTTAAAAAATGGAACATTGGCTATTTTGGGCGTTTAGTGGAAACGATTATTTTCAGCGGGCGGGAATTTTATTAGCTTAAGCGGGAATTTCGCTAAATGTGAAATTTGATGTATAAGCAAAAATTTTCGCATTTAATTAAGTACGAAATTTTAAGCTATAGTTGCGAAAAATTCCCGTCTTCATTACCTTGCAATTTCTTGAATTTATTGATCGAACCCAAATTTGTAGCGCAAAAATTATTAAGAAAAATTAAGAAAAATTGCAGAAGAGTAAAAATTGATCTAAAAACAAGAATTAACTAAAAATTAGAGAAAATCTATAAAGAAAAATTAAAGAAATCAAAATAAAATACGATAAAATAAAATAAAACAAGAAAAATTAAAACAAAAAGTGGGGGAGATTGTGCTCCCCCCAAACCACTTCCTTAGGCCTTTGGAGGTACATTTGGAGCTTGCGGAGCTCAAAATTCAGGCTCGGGTGCTCGATTCGAGCCGGCACCCAAGACCAGCCTTATGTCATGCGGTATGTGCAGCTGCCATCTTCTTTGAGGTAGTGGAAAAAGTTTGTACAAAGGCCACTAACTTCTTGAAGTATTGCCACGAGGGCGGTGATGGGTGGCATATGAGTTTTGGGAAGCGGTGTTGGGCTTCCAGTTTTGATGTAGGTGGGGCGGTATATACACTTGGTCATGCGGGGGGATTTGCGGCGGTGAGTTGTTTTGGAGTTGGTCAGTGGACTTTTTGGGCTCTTCCCCTGGTTCCTTCCCATTACTTTCCTCACTCAACAAGGGAAGGATTTCTTCTTCTTTTTTCCATGGCTCATATATTACACTCAATTGTGGGGCATCCTGCAGTTCCTCAGGATCTTCTGTTGGTTCTTCCTTGATCCACTGGGTTGACTGCTTCCACCCCAAAAATAGTGTCGATCGAGACACTCTTCCTCAATTCTCCTCCTCGATGAAAAAGTATTGGGCGAGCCTTGAAATGAGTAATGCGGGTTATCAAATTTTTATCCATTTCACTTTGAAGCCCATCTAATCTTTGGTCACGAGTTCTCCACGGTATGGATTTTTTGGCTCGGTGGGCATTAAATTCCTTTGTTCTCTTGTGACATCACCACCAGTTTGATAAGGTCTAGAATTGCTTGCTCAATTAGGGAGATTGGCTGTGGTGGTTGAGGCTGAGACCAAGAGGCATATTGTGGATGTGAAGGAGGTGCATAAGCTGGGGTAACACTGTAGGAGGGTGTACCCATCCATTGGTCTCTATATTCCCTCATAGACATGTATGCTGCAGGTTTCTTTCACGAATATTCACTATATTGTTTCTTCTAGGTGTTCCATTTTGATCAGATCAATTTTCCATAACAGCAAATGAGTATTTGCTTGCCTTAAGAATTTTCAATCCTTTGTAACTTGTTCTCTGCGGCATAAATAGCTGCAAAACTGATCTGTATTTATTTTTTTTTTTTTTTTTTTTATATGAAATGAAAAGAAACTGACAGTAAAAGATAAAAGGAAATTCACCAATACTTGTGATAAGGATCACAAGTGTTCCACAGTTCGTCAAATGCACTTAGGCACCATCCCCGACAGCCATTTGATTCGTGCCACAGTAGGGTGATCCGGAATCAGCAAAATTTATACCTAAGTTCCTCCTCACGCCGTAGTCAAGCTCTTTGCCAATATAGTGGTCTAGGGTCGAACACGGGGATGGGTTTTCTTCGTACAAATGATTTGAGTGAAGTCAAAAATTGTGAATTTTGTTTGGATTTTAAGGTTTTTGGTAAAAACAGTGGTGTATGGTGGGTTGCAGGATGAAAATAAAATGAATAAAAATGTAAAGAGAACTCCTTGAGTGTCGGACTCTTTGGATTCGGGTTAAAGTTCAGCAGGGGTCCTGGGTTTATTTCCTCGCGCGTTGGGGAAATGACCTATAGTCATTTCCCGAGCCCAGGATCTTCATTGCTTTTAAAAAACTAAACCTATGATTTTTCCTTTTGAAAGATGGCATTCTTGAACATTCATGGTCCCAGACAGTGAAAACCTACCCAGAAACTCATCTTTACATTAACAAATAGGAAGCGACTAATAGATATCACTTGGATCTAGTATTAAGCATCCAATGAACCTAAGATTGCCAAATATTGGTCGATCAAGATGCACCTAAGAGATTTGAACCTAGAGTGAAGGTTAGGAGCATAAATGCCCATAAATGTGTGCGTTAAAAAACAGAGGACCAACAGTTACCTTCGTACGCACGCCAGTGACCGCCACCTTCGGGGAGGAAGGGCTGCGAGCATCCTGCGAGTTGTCATCCTCGGAGGGTGTTTGGCGACCCCCCGAAGGAGGAAAATGAGGAAAATGGAAGCGGAGAAAAGAAACGGGCCGAAAGCTTTGCCCTAAAATTTTATTGGTTTAACGGTGCTTGGCATGGGGATTTTGTAGCCAACCCCCTTTACCATATTACAAAAATAACCTCCCAAATATTCTTACAATCGGGGTAAAAAAGGAAGAAAAACAAAAGAGACCAAAAAGCAAAAACAAACGGGCAGCAGGAATTCAGGGCAGGAACAGTGCGCAGGATGGAGAATAGTGGCAGTGGGATGCAATTTCGCAATGCTCCATTTTTCTTGCATTTTCTGCTCTTCTTTCATTACGATGCATGATGCGAAATGCTGAGTTTGACTCGAATTCTTAGTGCTTGGATCTACTACGACCTTTCGGCATAGATAACTTTGCAAGCGCAAAATTTGCCACAAATGCGATCGATGAATAATAGGGACCTTAATGTGTAAAAATAGGGTTAATTAGAATGATTAACTTACAAAAGCACTCAAACCTATATTAAATAGGGTTAAATAGTACTTTTGGGCTAATCACTTGCCACACAATTGAAAGGGCGAAAGGTCACCGGCGCTTGTAATGTGGATTACAAAGTACGCATCAACTCATCATCGTAGTTTGGCACCATCCGACAGCGAGCGCCATTGATTAGGCGTGCCATGATGAGGTGATCTGAATGCTCAATATTTGTATCCTAAGTTCCTCCCTCTTTGCCGTAGTAAACTCTTTGCGTTATAATGATCTAGGGTGAACAACACGAGGATGGGTTTTCATCCTGAATGATTACATTAGTGTTTGAAAATGAGTGAGGCTTTGTTTGGTTGTGGATTTGGTTAAAAGCAGTGGAGTTGTTTGTTCTTGACTAGCTGTAATGGCTTAATGTGGTGTGAAATGAAAAGGTAGCACTTTTAAGACTTGGGTCACTAGCTTGATAACACCAGGGCTATTAAAATGTCCTGGGTTATTTCCTAGCATTAGGGCAAATGACATAGTCAAAGCCAAAAGCAGGGATCTTTGTTTAGCTATAAAACCTAACCACAGAACCACTCCCTATTTGGTCGAACCAAATACTAAGCATTAGTCCCGTTCACTTGGAAACCACAGCATTTAACCTCTTTTAATGGCTCGTAAATGACATCTAAGGATATCAGTGCATCTACCATTAAATGCGAACCCTAAAGTATGACAAGTATTGACCAAAGAAAAGACATTAAATGGCATTAAACCTAGTTTGGAAAGTTGGGAACCATAAATGTTTGTACTGTAACATTCAAGCATGAGAATGACACATAGCGACCCCCGAAACCAAGCTAGCAACCCTCCTCTTCCAAAGCTATGAGGCTTAGCCAAGCATCCCTTAGGTTGTCATCCTAAAGGGGTGTTTGGCGTAGAAAATGTGAAGAAGAGAGAGAAGAGGCAAGTAAACCCTAAAATGAAAATTTGCGAAGCGTATTAATGGAAAAGTTACTTAGGGTTACAAAGTTGAGGGGGCTTATATAGCCATACAAGAGGTGTGAAATGACAAAATTACCTAAAATATGAAATTACAATAGGGACAAAATGGTAATTTATCAAAACATGGTCGTTTAGAATAAAAAACACAGGCTGAGCAATTTCGCTATGCAGCAAATTTCGCTAGTATAGCGAAAATTTCGCTATGCTAGCAAAATTTCGCTAGCCTAGCGAAATTTTTGTGAGATAGCGAAATTGAGAATTTTCGCTAGCAACGGTAAATTTCGCTAGCTAGCGAAATTTTCGCTATGATTGCGAAATTTTCGCAATCTAGCGAGGTACTGCAATCATAGCGAAAATCCTGGTTTTGTTCTGCTTCTACGTTTTTGCTCTTTGCATCACTTCACGAACTTTTTTATTCATCACTTTGCAATTCTTCAACCCATCTTGACACTTCAATGCCTCGGCTTGGTGTGAAGTGCCGAGGATTCTCGCATTCGGCCTGATAAAAAACCAAGAAGTTCCTAATATCTGCAAAACTATCCAAAACACTCTCGAAAACAAATTAAAAGCACTAAGTGGACATGCACATGACAATTGGCTTAATTCATATGATTAGTGTGCAAAAAGCACTCAAAACCTATCTTAAATAGGGCTCAAAATAGCACTTTTTGGGCACTAATCAAAACCCTAGCTTCCTTCTTTTGTGTTTTTGGTTTTGGGGAAAAGCCCTAACTTGGGAAAAAAAATAGGTTTTTATTGATTCTAACCCATGATTGGAGTGGTTTGTGTAGGATTCCATGGTGGGTTATGAGATACATGAATTTGGATGGAGTTATTTGAGTTTTTATGGGTGAGAAATGGAAAAATTTGCCATTTAAGGCGAACCACGCACATTGGTAGCGATCTGAAGTGGTCTGGTAACCATAGTACGGAGGGGTGGTACCGGTACCAAAGTTGAAGTCTTGGTGCCCATTCACCCAAAGGAGCGGAGTGGGGTGCCGTCAAAGTGGTGAATGCCAGATGTCTCCGGCAACCACAGTTTTTGTACCCCTTGCCTTTGTTAAGTCTATTATTCATACACCAACTATTTATGGACCTAATAAAGATTAATAGGGTTCAAATAATAATGAAACTAAGTGAAACGCACATTTCATTTGCCCTCGGCAAGCGAATTAGATTCACGATGTGATAATTGTTTACCCACTAAAAGTGGTGTATTTATGTTTAACTAGTGGCTGGTGAGGATCACCAAACCTAGGACCGAGATCGAAGAAAGAGAAACAAGAGCCGACAACTTTGGTTAGTTCTTCGAACCTCTATTCCGATTCAAGTATTGTTAGTTATTTGTTCACAGTAATTATATTCGGATTTCAAGTGTTTTGGTAGTTTACCAAATAAATCTGAAATGATTGTATGGAGTATGCATATCTCTTAAATGTTATTACGAAAGTGCATATGGATTTGAAAATGTGATATTTGAAATGTCTGACAATTAATTGCATGTGAGTGATTAATTGAATTGTAAACGAATTGATCAATTCTGACAACTTGAATTGAATCGATATACCGAATTACCAACATGGCGGGATGCACTAAGCGGCATCCGTCATGAAGGCAAACCAAAATTGTTAAATGTCCCACATGGCAGGATGCACCAATCGACATCCGTCATGATGGGAGACCGAAATTGTTAAATATATAAACACATTACCGAATGACAAAAAGGACGGGATTCAGCGAACGAAATCTGTCATGAATTTGAATTGTATAGACAAAGTGAAATAACAAACTTTGATGAGTGTAAATGGGATTTGTAAACTAAATACATCCTTGGGAGTATATGTTTGAATCTCATGATTTGAGTTAAATAAATTGGTTGCATGTGAAAATGCACATTTTGATATGATCAGTGATTTGTAAAGTGAAAGCATGTGAAAATGAATAAGCATGAGTATAGTTTGATATAAGAGGCATGATTTTATGACAAATGCATGTCATGTTAAACTGAAAATTGAAATATAACTGTATAGAACCACTAAGCATGAAAATGTTTAGCATGTAGTTGTTAACTATGCGCAGGTATCAAGTGAAAAGGAAAGAAGGCAAGATCAAGAAGCGTAGAGTCAAAAAGAAAGTTGCAGCGTATAAGTATATACCCCGTCATATGCATACCATTCTTTTTTAACTTGTGACATTTTGTGAACAAAAGAGTTAATCTCTGAACTATTGTTTTGTATATCATTTTGTAAAGGCATGATACGCCATTTTGTTAACGTATTGTATAAAAGTAAATGTTTATGGGCCTACCATTTGAAAGCGACCGGCGTAATTAAAACTACAAATGAAATGGCGTAAATAAATGTTTGATAAGATAAAGTAAGCGGTCGGATGGCCGGGCTCAGTTCGGATCCTCCATTCGGGTCAAGCCGGGGATTCGAATACACTTTTGAAAAAAAATAAATAAATAAAAATAGACAAGCGGCGTCTGGAACTGTTACTGTCACCTAATTTCCCACGATGTGATTTATGTTATTTTACCATCTTTTTTTTTTTTTCTCATGAGTCCTAACATAGGACTCTTTCAAAATCAACACTTTGCGTAAAGGGCTACCCACAGCCACACACACCATATATATCGACATGTATTTCCTCGAAACACAGGTCGAAAACTCCACTTGGAGTAATCGCTGAAACGTAATTAAAACTCAACTCCCAGGTCTCAAAACATATATATACATATGCGTCTTGAAATTGATCTCAATGAACCCAAGGCTATTCACTTACACTTGATCAAATAATATTTACACAAAATCCAAACTTTCTACAAAGTGTCCCAAACTAATAACCACAAGCCAAATATCTGATGACCCGTGATCGATATGAGCGTCAGAAATATCTGATGTGAACCTCCACCTGACACTAGATGTTCCTCAAAATGTATGCTTGACCACCGGCATGCTAAAGAGGCGACGCCTGATTGACCTCGAAGCCCTACAAGTCAAACTCTCGAGTCATGCGGTGGTCTGTGCATCTAAGGTGGAGGGAGATAATGAAGTGAGTTCGACAAACTCAGTAGTGAATCCATAACAGCCATGCTTATAAAGAAACATTTCAAAATACAAATAATTCAACACATCTCAAAACATGAGCATTTTCAATTAATAGGTTGATGTGGAAACAAATGGATGCAATACTACCACCATCTGACCCCTCATGGTGACTCTTTTGAGCTTTCACGGGGACTGTGATCATCCCGAACAACGACAAATTGCTGGGACTTACTACCCAGGGATATGCCCACATCCGATATAGCGACAGAAGTGCTTGGGACTTACCACCGGGATATGCCCGCATCATTATATCGGCCGACTTAACTCTGGGACTACAACCCGGGGACTAGTCATGATCATTCACTACATCAATCGGACTCTCACCCACGATCCATACCGTGTCATGCTAAAACAATTTCCTAAAGCATTCACCCACATGTGGATATTTAAAAACATCATGCACTAATTAATTCAAAGAATTCCATAGATATAAAAATATACACATTTATATATCATTAGAAAATCACACAGTTCAAGCATGGAATGGTACAGAATTTCGTCAAACCATGGTATAAGCAGGAGAAGGTTACAAGATCCCTACCTTCATAGTTCAAAATCCACAAGTCTCCAAGGAAGTCAAAACGAGGCTACTCAAAAGGATACGCAATTAACAAGTCATAAGATTTTCTTAGCCTCGGAAACAATAAGTTACGTAAAATTACTGTGGTTTATTCTTCTTACATACTCAGATCACACATATTCTTATACCTACAAACATAAACCTTGATCCTTGAAACTCTCTTTTACGCTACTTAATATCAACATTTAACTTACCCTTATTAGGGTAACCGCAGACCAACACACACAACACTTGTACCTTGTTTATTACTATCTCAAGACCCCTTTTTTTCTTTTTTCTTAACTACCATTTTGACCAGCCATACACGTTTTTGTTCACTATGGTCTTCTGACCAAGTTCTCTATCTCTTAACCATAGCCTCTTAAATCAGGTCATTCGGACCTCGGAATCAAGTTATGGTTTTACACCTCGACCTCGAGACCATTTCCTAGAGCAGTCTGTCCTCACTTCACCCTTACTTTGACAGAGTATGGGAACAAATGAGCCATAATTTTGGCCACACTTTCTTCATGAAGTTACGCCCTATGTGGCTACTTTGAGAGGGATTTTGAATCACTCCGTTTAGATCAATATCTTCTCGACTTATGACTGAACGGGGCGCTCGGAACATGGGACAGAGAGATACGTATCGACTTTCAACCTCAAATTCAAGGTCTTATGGTAGGATTTAGTTCTTGGTTACTTCTAGACATTCGAGAAGGGAGCGCTGGAGTCTTGGGCTTCTTCTCAACTAAAATCATCCAGTTCGGAGTTCTTTACTTAGGCCAACTTATGGCCAAAACACTGTCATGGGGTCGAAAGGGAAAGATGGACAACACCTCCCTTGAACACACACACACACACATACATCTTCACAAAAAGTGGTCCTTTTTACAATTTGGGGTTCCACCAAAC
Source organism: Tetrastigma voinierianum (assembly GCA_016808115.1). Taxonomy (NCBI): domain Eukaryota; kingdom Viridiplantae; phylum Streptophyta; class Magnoliopsida; order Vitales; family Vitaceae; genus Tetrastigma; species Tetrastigma voinierianum. Next base: position 3,076,458 of record JAEQBH010000911.1, on the reverse strand, counting down.
ACACCTTATCAAATCTAGGGTTAGGATGTAGTCCCAACAAAACCCTATAGAATATAACCAAGTCCATAAGAAATACAACTAAGGCCTCGAAGATCATGTTTACATACCTTAGTGAACTTTTCCACAAAAACCAGCTTTCCTTCAAGCCTTTTCTCCTCCTTCTCTCTAGCTTCTCTCTAGAACTCTCTCACTTTCTAAATGTCCAAAATTTTCCACTTCCCTAGCAAAGTTGAGTGCAGCATCAAAACAAAGAGAAATTGGTTTGCTTGGCACACCCAGCAAGCTCTTCTCATTCACTTGCCATGTGTCGAGATCTCCTACCATGCATATATGAGGTATCATGCCCTCATGATGCCACATAGCTCACAAGGATATTACACTTTAGTCCTCTCCACTAACAAGTTTTTCAAAGTGGTCCTTCAAGACATACTTAATTACAAACCACTAAAAGCACTAAACTTACCTAATTGCATAATTGGCCACATGCCATAAAAATGCAATCTAACACACTTTGCTAATCCTCTAATTAAACCAACCATTAAGATGGCTAATCTTAATCACAATTTAAAAAATATCATAGGGCATAAGTTGCATTTGCTCCCCCGAAAAAATCCTTGCTTGAATATAGCAAAACATATGCCGGTGTTACATCCCTCCCCTTACAGGTGGTTGTCCACAAATTAAACCGTACTGTTTGTGACAGTTAGGATACTTCTTCTTCACATCTGCTTCTAGTTCCCATGTAGCTTCTTCCACTCCATGGTGTTCCCATAACACTTTCACTAGGGAAACGAATTTTGTTCCACTTAACCTTTGTGATTCTGCACATCTAAAGTCTCCCTTGGCGCTCTTCATATTTCATATTCTCTTGCAAATTCGGCTCTTGCCAATCTAGTATGTCGCGACATCACGCTCATACTTCACCAACAATGAAATGGAATACATCATCCCAAACAGCTGCTTGACGGAAGAGAGCTAGCGGTAGCTACCTCTCCAGCACTTTGGAGAATCTCAAGCGGACCAATGTACTGAGACGGAGTTTCACTTTACCAAAACGAAATATTCCCTTGCGAGGCGACACTCTCAAAAACACATGGTCCCAGCCTGGAAACTCTAAGGGTCTCCTCTATGGTCGAAACCTTATAACTTTTACACTTTGCTCTGTCTTTTGAGAGCACATCACGGATCACCCTTATCTTCTACAGCCGTTTCTGCACCAACTCTGGATTATTCAATGCTTTCTCTGATTCGATCCGTACGTAAGAAAGCGTCTACATGGCCTTCCATAAAGAAGCTTCATATGGTGCCATCCCTATCTTGCTCTGGAAACTATTATTATCACGCCAGAAACTCAATCGAGGCAAATGGTCCATCCAACTCCCCTGAAGTCTAACACACATGCTCAGCATATCTTCGGAATGCGAATCACTCTCGGATTGCGTCGAGTGCGGGTGAAATGCTGTACTCAATCTCAACTCCGTTCCCAAAGCTTTACGCAAGGCGCGAGGAATCGGGAATGAAGCCTCGAGTCCTATATGACACAATGGAGAGAGGTACCATGCAACCTCACCGATCTCCCTCACATACAACTTGCTTTCGAGAAGTAAGAATAAATTGATGGTCCTTATTGCTAAGAAATGTGTTGATTTAGTCAACCCAGGTCAACAACCACCCAAACACCATCTTTACTGCACAGTGGGTCTTGGGCAAACCGATCCACAGTCATCGTCACATGATCCCATTTCCATTCTATGACAGTGCAGTACCTTGTCCTGGCGGTCTCGGTGTCAACTTTCGCTTGTTGGCCACGTCGAACGCGGGAGGCGAGCTACTACGTCTCTCTTCATCCCATGCCACCAAAATTGGCGCCTCAAGTCGTGGTACATCTTTGTCTCACCAGGATGTCACCCAGGTGAGCCAAAGTGATGAGCTTCCCTCATCGCCCCTCCCTCTGTTGTCTGTCATCCAGAAGCCTGAACAATCTGTTGAGAAAATAGATTCCTCCATTTGTATGAATGCTCCACCCTTCAGGTGCATCACCAGCTACCACTTGCGAGCGTGTGCCCTCAAGCTTCTTATCACTCCTCTGAGCCTCGATGACTCTTAGAAAAAGCTGGTAATTTGAGCTGACGTATAAAACATGCCTTAGGCTCATCCCCATCAACACGGGTGGAACTGGCAGTGTAATCATACATCTTCCACTCATAAGCCATCAAACCGAAAGGATGCTCCTTGATTTTCTACTCAAGGCATCGTACATTGCTTTACGGGTTGGTATTGCGAAGAAAAGTCAAAGTCTTGAAGTGTCTCCATCCACCTTCTCTGCCTTGGCATTCAAATTTCTGCGTAAATATATACTTCAAACTCTTGTGGTCAAAGAACACTTCCAAACTTTCACCATAAAAGTAGTGCTGCCATAACTTTAGGGCAAACACTACTGCAGCAAGCTTTAAATCATGCGTGGGGTAATTCTCTTCATGTTTCTTCAATTGCCTAGAGGCATAGGCAACCACTCTACCTTTTTGCATGAAATGCCTTTTGAAGGCCAGCCCTTGAGGCATCACGAGAGAAAACCGTGTAATTTCCCCACTCACCGGAATTAATCAACACATTGGCTTTGTAGTCAATCTCTTTTTCATCTCCTGAAAAGACTCCTGCCGCCCTTTGATGGAGTCAAAGCTCACTCCCATACGTGTTAGTCTAGTCATTGGACATCACGATCACGGAGAAATTCTCGATAAATCGGCGGTGACAATCAGCCCGATCCAAGGAGCTGCGTATCTCAAGGGACACTCTTGGAGTGCTCCCACCTCATCACGGCCTCGACCTTTGCAGGATCCTTTGAGAAATACCTTCATAGACACCATGTGGCACAGGCTGGATTTCTGTAACAAGAAATCACTTCTCTGGATTTGGATACAGCGATTCTCTCTCGTGCACAGTAGCGCCAGCGCAAATGCTTCTCATGTTATTTCGACCCTTGGAATATATCGGGATGTCATCCCTGGAAACACTACAAAGCCCAGTCGAGATACGAGACGATATATCCTATTCATCATATCCATAAAGCGGCTGGAGCATTAGTCGATCAAAGGCATGACAACAACTAAACTTCGAAGTGTCCATACCTCGTGCGGCGATCTTGAGATATCTAGTCGATACTCTCAGCGATACGGATCTTAGATCGATCTTGATAACAAGCCCGTTCAATTGATCAAACAAATCCTCAATCGAGGAAATTAGGTACTTATTCTTCACCGTTACTCTATTTGCTTCCGGTAATCCACATAACCGTAGTGTTCCGTCTTTCTTTTTCACGAACAATCTTTGGGCACTTGGCGGTACTCGGTCGGATGAGCCCTTTACCACCGTTCTTGGTTGTGGGTTCAAACTCCTTAAGCCTCAGCCCCGGAGCCGCCTAAATGGAATGAATAGGATCAGTGCCGAATCTGAATGTGGAGAATTCCATCTCTCTATCCAAGGGTCGCGCGCTCATCGAAATACATCGACAAAGTCACACACTTGTGGGATACAATCACCCCTACATTCCTTTTACTCTCCCCTGGCATAGTAAAAGGAAGTACTGGCCCATTCTTTCATCCACTTTTCTCCATCTCTATCAACATTCGAGTCGACCAGCCCTAAATACGCATAGAAGCGACCACGTGACCTGATAATCACGGAAGGTCACCTTCTTGAAAGCAGTCCCAGGGTGCATGATGTGGGAGCTAGCAGTCATTCCGCAATCCGTCAAACACTTGCCATATGTAGGAGTACTAAGTCAATCACGACTTAAGTATCCCCTAACATTCAACACCTGCTCTTGCATCCCCCACTTAGCTTCCATCCTTGCCACCCATAGGTGTCTCCAGCGAACAAAGGACAAAGAGAGTGGTGTAATATCTAAGTCCAAAATGGAAGCAAAGAAGTAGATATAAATGAACGTGATACTTTTAGAATCAGGAAACAACACATGTGCCCAAGTGCTATAACACAAAACCATACCTTCCACTAGCACATTAGGCTCTGGATCCCGGTATCCGCGTGAGCCTTTCTGCTCACGAGACCCTGGCCAGTAGATGCGATCTTCCGCTCTAGAATCTCCTCCCCTTGGAGGCTGTCCTCCTTGAACACGCGAATGGTTTACTGGTCGAAATTGACCTTGAGGAGGTTGGGTGTTCTGCCGCTGTAACTTAGGGCACCACCTCCTCAAGTGTCTGTCCTTTCCCCCTCATAACACGTCAGGGGCCCCATGTCTAGCGCCTCCCAGGCTTGCCCTTGTTGCATGGGCAAGCGTGGGTGGACCATTCATCCTTGGCGAAACAGCCTCTTATCCCTTGACTGAAGTCGCAGACACGGAATTCTTATTTCTTTCATGCGGCCTCGGTGCTCCTGCTCGATAATCAGGCTCGTGCACACATCAGCAGGTGCGAAGCATGAAAGGAGCCACGGGCCGGGAATGTTCGACCTCGAACCCTCCCGGGGTGTTCGGCGCCTCGTTCAACTACGCTTGCCGCCACTTCTTGTGCATACCAGCAATGAGTAGGCGGGAGGCATGCTCGGCCTCTGATCACAGCCCCTGTTTGCGGAGTGCACAAACTCAGATCTCTTCTGTCTCCTCTTTGCCTCAGGAAAGTACTTGGCAGGAAGTAACTCTCGGCGAGTCCACCCACATGTGTAGCGCATCATGGGTGTTCTTAACCATATCCCTGTTGTCAGCCTCGTCCTCGACGCAAAGGCCAGAAACTCTCAGCTCCCCAGGGACTTCCAAGACATCCAGAATCTTCTTCGCTTCCTTTGCTTGATACTTTCGGCCTCGAGGAAATTGACACCACCACCGGCTCTTGGGGGAATAAGTGCCTTGAAATCCTCGATCAACCATACGTCCATCTTCTCCCGGGAATGACCCTCGGAGGAGTAGCAGCCACGCTCTCTCCCGGCCCAGTATCTTGAGCGGTGAAGAGAGAGATCTCACAATTGTCTGACCCTTTCATCGTCCATCCCCTTCTTCCTCTATTCATTGTGCATATATAGAAAATAGACAATCGGTTATCATGATGTCATGGTACAAGAACCATTAATAACTCGAGGGTTCTCAACATCAATTTATTATAGTTATGCAATCTTTACAGCTATTGACATAACTGTCTTACCCGATTCATAACAATTGCACATAGTATAAGAATCGTACTAGCCAATACTATGTAAAAATCCATACAAGCATTATAATATCTAAACTCATTCTATATACAAATCACCTCATTATAACTACATCATAATCCACGAGATAACATATTTTCATAAATACCCTTACTAGTTGTTCTTGCTATGAAAATCATATCATCACCCGATAGCACAATCCACAGCACTAAAGCAAGCTCTCATCATCATAGCAAAGTGTGCCTGGAATCTATGTGTACCTATTGAATTTTCCTTTAATCTCCCAAGGATTTATCCCTTTGCTCTGATACCAACTTGTCACCACCCTGATTTCCACGATGTGATTTATGTTATTTTACCATCTTTTTTTTTTTTTCATCATGAGTCCCTAACACTTAGGACTCTTTCAAAATCAACACTTTGCATAAAGGGCTACCCTAGCCACACCATATATATCCTTTGTATTTCCTGAAGCTTTGATTAAAACTCCACTTGGAGTAATGCTAACGTAATTAAAACTCAACTCAGTCTCAAAACATATATACATATACGTAACGAGGTAAGTCCTCAATGAACCCCAGGACTATTCACTTACATTTGATCAAAATAATATTTTAAAATCCCAAAACTTTCTACAAAGTGTCCCAAACTAACCTGACCAAATATCTGATGACCCGTGATCGATATGAATAAATCTGAAATATACGGTGTGAACCTCCACGCTTACTGTTCCTCAAAATGTATACTGACAGCCACCGACATGCTAAGGGTGGCCCTTTAATTCCCCTGACCTCGAAAACCATAAGTCCAACTCTCAAGTCATGCAGCTGGTCTCGTACCTGCATCTAAGGTGGAGGGTATAATGGGAGTGAGTTCGACAACTCAGTAGTGAATCCCGTAACAAGCCATGCTTAGCAAAACATTCAAAATACAAATAGTCCTTACATCTCAAAACATGAGCATTTTTCAATTAATAGGTTGATGTGGAAACAAATGGATGCAATACTACCATCTAGAGCCCTCATCGGTGACTCTTTTGGGCTTTCACCCGGGGACTAGCCGGTCATCCCGAACAACGACAAGTGCTGAGACTTACTACCCGAGGGGATATGCCCACATCGTATAACGACAAATTCTTGGGACTTACCACCCGAGTATGCCCACATCCGTATATCTGTGACCTTTAAGGACTACAGCCGGGGACTAGTCATAGTCTCGTGTCCTTACATCGATCAGACTCTTACAGTCCCATACCCGTGTCATGCTTTAAAACAATTTCACAAACATTCACCCATGGATATTTAAAACATCATGCATAATTAATTCAAAAAGAATTCCATAGATATAAAAATATACATTTTATATATATCATTAGAAAATCACCTGATTCAAGCATGGAATGATATGGTGTCAGGCCATGGTATAAGCGGGAAGGGGTTACAAGATCCCTACCTTCCTTGGATTCAAAAATCCACAAGTCTCCCCGAGGAAGTCAAAGCCGAGGCTACTCGAAGGATACGCAATTAACAGTCTTAAGATTTCTTAGCCTCAAACAATCAGATTACATAAAATTACCCAGTGGTTTTATTACTACTTCACCACTTTCGAATCACACATATTCTTATGCCTACAAGCATAAACCTTGATCCTTGAAACGCTCTCTTTTACACTTACTAATATCCCAACGGTTAACACACCCATATTGGGGTAACACAAATAGCACACCTGACACTTGTACCTTGTTTAAGCCTATCTCAAGACCCCCCTTTTTTTCTTTTTTTCTTAACTACCATTTTGACCGGTAGTTTTTGTTCACTATGGTCATCGACCAGAAGTTCTCCTATCTCTTAATTTCTGCCTCACTTAAATCAGGTCATTCGGACCTTGGAATCAAGAAGTTATGGTTTTTACACTCGACCTCCCGAGACCATTTCTAGGGACGAATACATTGTCCTCACTTCACCTTACTTTGTGAAGTATACAGGAACAAATGAGCCATAATTTTGGCCACACTTGCCACCTTCATGAAGTTACTGCGGCTCCTATGTGGCTACTTTGAGGAGGGATTTTGAATCCTCCATTTGGATCCATCTCTTCAACATGACTCAAAACGTTTGCTCAGGAACATGGGACAGAATCGTATCTGACTTTCAACCTCAAATTCAAAAATGGTCTTATGGTAGGATTTGGTTCTTGGTTACTTCTGACATTCGAAGGCTGGGTCTTGGGCTTCTTCTCCAACTGGAATCATCCAGTTCGGGTTCTTTAGACCAGCTTATGGCCCAAGCTCTGTCATGGTCGAGGGAAAATTTGGGCCGAAAGCACCTCCTTGGACACACACACACATGCCATCTTCACAAAAGTGGTCTTTGTTTAGGGTTCTGAACACACCTTTCATCAAATCTGAGGGCTGAGGATGTAGTAGCAAAACCTGAGAATACAGCAAAGTCCATAAGAAATACAACTAAGACCTCAAAGATCATGTTTACATTCCTTAGTAGACTTTTTCCCACCAAAAACCAAGCTTTCCTTCAAGCCTTTTCTCCTCCTTCTCTCACAGCTTCTCTGCAAGAACTCTCTCTCACTTTCTAAATTTCCAAGAATTTTCCACTTCCTAGCAAAGTTGGTCTAGCATCCAAAACCAAGAGAAGTGGTTTGCTTGGCACATGGCAAGCTCTTCTCATGCACTGCCATGTGTCAAGATCTCCTACCATGCATACACCCAGTGTCATGCCCTCGTGATGCCACATAGCTCACAAGGATGTGCACTTTAGTCCTCTCCACTAACAAGTTTTTCAAGTGGTCCTTCAACACATACTTAATTACAAACCCTAACAAAACCACTAAACTTACTAATTGCATAATTGACCATGCCATAAGCTGCAATCTAACACACTTTGCTAATCCTCTAATTAAACCAACCATTAAGATGGCTAATCTTAATCACAATTTAAAATATCATAGGGCATAAGTTGCATTTGCTCCCCAAAAATCCTTACTTGAATATAACAAAACATATACCAGGTGTTACATGTTCGGATCTGCCAATCGGGTCGGACAGGAAAGGGGTGATGCACTTTAGTGGTATCAGAGCATCCCGGATCTGGTTCGAACCCGCCAATCGGGTCGGATCGAAAAGGGGTGCTACAAATAGTGTTTGGCACCTAGTGCCACACATCAGCCCCCCTCAACGCCTATCACCACCAAGCTGGTGTCTAGTGGCCCAAGTATTCCAAAACTCGATTTTTATCCCAAAGCGATCCCCGAGAGACAGCTATAAAAGTGACTTAATTTCACAGGGTTTAGAGGATTGGAAGAAGGAAGAGAATAGGCTTGGAGACATCAAAGCTATCAAAACTAGGAAACTTGGTCCACCATCTTTGGAGGAGATTGAAGAAGAAGATTTCATTGAAAACCAATTGTTCTTCTATGTCTTTTCTTCTCTATTACTAATGTTTCCATTGAATATGATTATGAGTTGTGTTCTTGGTTGGATGTTGAGCTAAACTTCTTCCAATCTCAGGTTGATTGGTAGACTTTTAGGTATCTATTCCTATATTTTTTGAGTATTTGAGATATATCTTTGCTTAATTTGCTCATATTAATGTGTTCTTCATGTTCTATTCAAATGTGGCATGGTTTGGATAAATTCTAGGGTTTTTAATTGATTGTGGGAACATCAATTAATTACCGGATTACCATTAATATTGTATGAGCTTTAGATGGACCGAAAGGTGAACAAATCTCATATAGCCTTAGTCATTTATCGTATGGACCGGAAAGTGATCGATAAAATGCCTAAGAGGCTTTTTCTTATGTATTATCATGTCTAAGTGCCTTACATGGACCAGAAGGTGACTAAAGTACGGGAGTTAGAAATTGTAACCAACATGCGAGAGTTGAAGTTATATATTTACCTACCCTAGGCCAACAATTTAAGTAATTATATTTCAATTTGGGTTTAAAATGGAATTGATTACATAAAAGGACGCCAATCTACCTTAGCTTCTTACCTTGCTTGCTTAAAATCATATGGAAGAAAAGCTTAATTCTTGTCTCTCCATCTAAAATTTTACTTCATTGCTTAGTTAAGTTCAAATCAATATCTCAATTTTTCTTAGCTTAGATAACCAAAGTTGTTGACTAGATGAGGTACTTGGTTAGTCAAATCAAAAGTGCATCCTAGAGAACGATACTTAACACCTTTAAAAGTTTCTTAGTTTGGACTCTTAGAGCCCATTATATTACTTGTGCGACCCATATACTTGTGAGATTTTTGTGTATTGTAAAACACCTTTAACACCCATCCACTACAATATGCAAGAACAACTTATGTTACATATATATATATATATATATATATATATACATCAAACCCGAGGGGCGGAGGAAAAAGATCCCAACAAAATGGTGGAGGCAAATTCTCTTCCACGCTCATCGCATTTCTAATAAGGAATTCGAGGAATATTGTACTCATTTTCTTTGACTACGTCTTTTCCATGCATTTTTTATTAGTATGATTTTAAGACATGTTCTTTTGGTACGATGAACATGGGGAGAGATATAACTGCAATTAGGAGATACCATCATATTAAATCATTTTTTAAAATCCTCGTTAAGTCATGATCACTTATTAAGTCCTCTACTAATATTCATTTTTAGCATGAGTAGATGAAGGTATTGAATTTCTAATTTTCATACGGCTGCAAAGGGTAAAGGGAAGGAGATCCTCGACCAAGAAAAAGTTTAGAACACACTTGTGGGTGTGCATATATAAAACTATTAAGGTGTTTTTCTTTTTCATTTACTTGCATTACATCGTTGTAGTACTCTTTCTTATTGCTAAGGTGTTATGCATTATCAACTTGCATATAAAATTATATTGGCATTTGATTATAGAACATGTAAAGAGGGGTAATGAAGAAATGTGAGAAAATAATTATAGTAATAATAATAATGTTAACAAAAAGGAAATTAACTCAGAAGAGAAAATTCATTGGAAAATTTGGACTTGTTATGAACAGAACATCTACTGGCTGAATGTTATCTATGCACAGCTACTCGTCCTTTTCATCGTCTTCATCGTAGTTGAAAGGTAAAGGTACTGACTTGAACGCACGGTACTTGCCCACATTATTCAAATGCTCGTTCTCAAGCCTGACTCATGTCATTAGAAATGGAATATTACAACCAAACTCTGACTATCACAATTCACTAGATTAATTCTCTCTTGAACTTCAAATTGATGCCTGAAATGAATGAAAGTACCTGAAGAAATTCCATATGCCACGACGAATAATCTCTAGGGCCGCAACAATTGCGACCATGGCCTGTGTGTGTAAGAAGGAAACCTGGAAATTTAGCACTGTTTGTAGCCAGGCCAGTCTCAGCACCACGTTCAAGGCCTGCAAATGTCTCCAACAGTATTAGACATTATAGTTATAGAAATCAATTAATAGTAAATTGAGAGTGTCGCATCTTATGTTCACTCCCTTCTAAGTTCTTACCATAGCTGCGAAGTAGACGCTTTTGTAGGGGACAAGGAGTTTTTCCCTCAGCCAACGGTTCTTCGAGTTCTTTTGCAGTAGGCCCCAGTCAATAACAAGATCCCAGTATGTACTCACTACTGCTGCTATTACTGAGAAAACCCATGCTATGACTCTCCATCCCATTCCCCTGTCAAGACTGTATGCTGTTCTCAAACAAACTGCCACAATAGTTGCAAAATATTTCAGCCCATTCCATCCTTGCATTGGATCTTTCTCTTCAAACAGGCGTCTTAGACACTGGGAAAAAAGAATGGAGGAATTCTTCTTTAAGACCATGTGCCAAATTATATTCAAATACCGAAATCCGAGTCCTCTCAAAACATCAAAGTTAGTTAGGAAAAAAAGAAATGGGCATACCTGCAGGAGACGAGACCAGTAGGGAATCACAGCAACAATGAAGTAGAAAGTATTGTATACGCCACTTGATTTACAGTTGTTTTCTCTATGTTTATAATCTCCCCAACCAAAGTAGCAAACATAAAACTCCAGACTTCTAATTGCTTGCACCTGCAACAGAGTGGTAACAATAATTATAAATACTCTTAATTGTGCAAACACAACAAAGTCATTTAATTTGTAGAAGGCATGGTCCATTATGAGCCGCTAGAGATTACACATACCTGGCTAGTCAGTTGATCTGCCAAGAAAAAGTCTGGAAGTGTGACCTGAAGAGGAAATTAAGAAACTAATAAGTAAATAAAGCTTATTCTTCATTCAATTTATGCCGAGCTTGCACAATATATTACCTTGTAGAGAGGTGCCAATATACAATGAAGCAAGCATGTGAGGAAGAAGAATCGGCCAGAGCGATAAATAATATTGAACGGGCAGATTAATATGACAAGTACAAGCTGCATCGAAGGAAGAAAGAAACCTGTAAGGTGTCTGCATATGCCAGAAGTTAAGGGGGCCCAAGAAATAGGGTAAATTATAAAATCATACCACAACTAGACCCAAGGGAAGAAGTTCAGTTATAGCTTCATAATCCTTTGTTTTTGAGTCCATCTCCATATCAAGATTTGAGAGCACACTGGCTTGTGCTAGTACTGCTAGAACAAAACCAAGAAGGAGAACTTCTCGGTATCCCATTTCTGTTCCTCGCTTGAATCCGAATATAAATGAATAATTGACACGGTAGCGTCTCCAGTAGAATATATTTGCGGCATACATAAGCATGTGCAGAACAACCAAACCGAACAAGCTGAGACATAGAGCAACTCGTTTAAGCAGATAAGCTCTGTTTTCTGTTATAAATTAAACAACGTACGACTTGTTTCCTATCTTTCAATCTAGGGCGATGTTGCTTACCTGTAAAGAGGGAACATGTTTTCCATGTACTTATCCTTCTCTATCTTGTATTTTTCATCTAGGAGATGACGTGTGCGAACCACTAAAATAATGGCCAGAATGAGAGCAGCTGTGCAGCCCACAAAGAAACCTGAAATTTTTTTCCAATAAACAAAGTCCCGAAAGCAAATATTAGAACCGTTGATGTAAATTAAATTGTTAAGGAAAATATTATGAAGAGTCGCAATATATATGATTGTACAAATCTTACCCAAGGAAAATGTTATTCTATGCCTTTCTTTCTTTGCGTGTGGTCTCAAAATGCTCATTCCTTTACTTCGGTTTGAGTTGGAGAAATGCTTGATGAAGGTAGCTTCAACCCTCTCCATAAGTTTGGTAACCTTTTAACATATATGCCAAAATTAACAAATTCATAATAAAAAAAATAAGGGGGTTGGGTGAGCCTTTAGGCCCTAAATGATAAGAAAAAAAAGAAGAAAAATAAGTCATTACTTAACCACATAAATTAAAGACTCAAAACAATTTCTTTAAGTTGTAATTAATGACTAATGAGGCTCTTTTTCTAGAAGCCTAAATAAGATTTCAAGTCGGTTAGGTGGAATCATTTTGTGCACATTTAGTAAGCTCACCTAGAGGTGTTAATTTGAGTCTGACCCATTGAGTTAGCCCAACCAACCCAGAATTAGGGTTGGGTTGAGCACTAATTTTATTGGCCCGGCCCGATTGACCCTTTGGGTCAATCTATACCCAATTGTCAAATTGAAAAAAATAAATTTTTGCCCCCTTTAGAGCATCTCCAAGGGGTTGGCTAAACTCTTTCCTTTAGTTATTTTACATAACTAATTCTTAAATATTGTCTTTAAGGGGCTAGCTATCACGCTAGCTATTTCCTATTACCATCATTTGGCTAGCTACTTTTGACTAGGGGAAAAACGATAGCTACACTGATTTTTTCGCTAACAAAATAGTATTTTAGATTTTAATAATTAATAATTGGTTAAAGTTAATTGAAATGATTAATTAAAATAGATAGCATGGTTAGATTTAAATTGAAAAAATGATTAACTAAAATAAATAATGTAATAAAAAAATATATTTTTGCTAACTAATTTACATAGCTCTTGCTCTTAGCCTTTGATCGTTCTTGTATCTCACTAGTAACTCAGTATCACTCTCTCTCAAATTACTCCCATCAAACCCTAGGCCCTACTCTCTCTATTTCTCACTCCACCATCCCCTATTTCCCACCCAATTCTACCTACCCAACACCCACCTAGACACCTACCCATCACCCTTTTCTTCATTTTGATTTCCCCTAGCCTGTGATCTTCCTCTCCTCAGGTTCCTTCCCTTCTTCCTTCCTCTCCTCTCTATTCTTCTTCTTCCATCTTGATTTCCTCCATTTTTATTCATAGCATGAGGATAGGAAAAAAACTCACATAGTTTCTTCCTCTTTCCGTTTTTTCCTTCTTTATTCTTTCTTTTCTTTCTTACATTTTTTATTTTCCTTCCCTCACTGTCTTCGGAATACCAAACATCCAATCACCATCAAACACACATCAACAAGTGAATGCTTTTCATGTGTCGCAAAGAGGAGTCTCAGTCATAGCTTGTGCAACTGCAGCATTGGGTGTGACAGCCCCGACGCTGAGTGCCTGGCTTGAGATATGGATGAACCATGGTCACCTTTAGCTACCAAATGACTCCCAAGAGTGATTCTCACTGTGCAAACATCCTCTAATAGCTCAAGGACTTTACAAAAATTATTCAGTAGTCTTTCTTAAAATTTCATAATTGGTTCATAGAAGAAAACCCATTTAGAAAATTATAATGCTCTATGAATTTATGCAAATAAAAGAATTGAACTTTTTTTTTGTACACATTGGGCTAGGCTGACCCGTTAGCCCATTGGCCTGATATAGGGCAGGGTTGGGCTAGCAAAATAACAATCCGATGTAAATTAGGCTCGGCCCGATCTAACCCGATTTTACCCTTAGTCCGGTGTGGACCTGCCAAGCCCGATCAGCTTGCCCAAATTGACAAGTCTAAGCTCACCTGGTCAGAGCTGCCAAGGAAGGAGTTATCCACCATCTTCAAGTAAGATTTAGACGCATTTCTAGAAGTGACCTGCAAAGATGAAGCAAAACACGATAATTATAGAAGAATAACGTACTTCTCCAACAATCATAGGAGTAAATTCAAAAAAGTAATAAGCTTTTAAAGACTTTTTCCATTTGAAATGAATGAACAGAGGGGTACCTTATCATATTTCTTCATGATCTTGGAGAATGCCAACATATTCATGAAGCTGTTTTATCAATGATTATTAAAAGGATTAGTACCAAGAATTCTGAAGGATAGGAAACCACCAATTTTAAGAGAGAAAAATAGCAATTCTTACCTGTAGCTCTTAAGGAGCCGAAGCTTGTGGTAGAATTCTACAAAAGCGCGCTTTAGTTGTTCTTCAACTTTCTTTAGATTCTTTCTTGTAAAATTGAGCTCTGCTGGCTTAGGAATATTAAGGAATTCTTTAATGGTGGACCGGGGAGTCTCAATGGTGTTGTTTATCCTCACATTTTTGAGTACTTCCAACGGATCCGGTCTTATTGCCACGATGCTATTTGGCTTCTGTTCCTGGACTCTTGTTTTCATTGGTTTGATCATGTTCACATCTTTAGGTTCATCACCCGATTCATCTGAATGCTCGTGATTGCTGATCGACCCACCTTCTTCTATTACGTCCATATGAGCTACTCGCCCTGTAAATCAATTATATAAGATATACAAATCTATCTATAAGCTTTTCACTAGGCATTGATTAATGAAACTTACGGCTTGCTCTGGCTCCAGAAGGGGTAGTAGCCGATAATGTGGCAGCTGAAGTTGCCACATCATTGAAGATACGAGTTAACTCGGCCGATCTATCAAACGAACCCTGAGGATTCTCCACTTTTAACCGGAAAGCAATGAAGGCATCCATTTGCTTATTGAGCAAGGCTGCCTCCTTCATCACTTCGTCCACCTTAGACCGATAAAACTTGTCTACTTTATTGAACTCATCATCAAGCCTTCGGAAATAGACAAGCTCGTATTCTCCACCCTCGTCGGCCGACATGAGAAACTTAGTCTCGTAGCTGTCAGCCCCGTTTTTCTGTACCGAATCCACCAGAATGACTTGGCTTTCGATATCTGCCGAATCGGGAGAGCTTGGAGGGTGGTTGTGTCGAGTCAGGCCGCTGAAAGCTCTGTAAAGCGTCATCTTCCGCTTCAGGCCACGGCCGGGTGTGACTGGAGGCCTGCTTCTGTGCTTGAAACGCTGTATTTCTTTAAGGAGAGTCTTGAGAAAATTGTAGTCCATGTATGCGTCCTGCCATTCCGGCACCATTTGTGCCCCGAACTCCTTCCCGAACTTCATATTCGAGTTGCTGTGCTATTCTTCTGTAACAGCCTCTTTCGACAGGAAGGCAGCGGAAAAATAGAGACTTTCCTTGGACGACAATGAATGGATTGAAGGTGATTGTGGTGGGGCAAATGTTACAGCAAATATATAAGCGAAATTCAAACTGTACGGGGGTCAATTATAGCTCACCTCGATATTGTAAAAAAATGTAGATATAGCCCTCCAAAGACTGTAGGGCTGACACTTTCAGCTGGATCAGCTCCTGATTTTTTTATTGTTTCACAAGTAGATAAATTCCAAAAAGACAGTGGGGCAGCAGACACGTTTCTTTATTGCTTCTTATGGGAAGAATACACCCTAAATCTCCGTATCTGTTTATTTTCTAATGCCTAGACAAACAAAAAAAAAAAGAAAAAAAAAAAGGAAACAAAGAGCTGACGGTCAAGGCTGGCGAACTGATTGAGGCACTGATATGGAATAAGCAGGGTTAAAAAGCTTGCCCCTCATTTGTGGCGAGGTGCTTTAGCAGCTCCTAAACTATTTTTTTTTTTATCATTTTCCTTAGTTAATGTGTCAATATAGTCCATTAATGATAGAACCAGGATTGAGTTTAGTGGGATAAGATTAAATAAGTTGTACAAATTTTAAACTCTCGCTGGTTTTAACCTCAATAACTTAACATTTAGAATTTTGTTGTTACTAAATATATCATTCGGTATCAATTTCCTAAAAATACAAATCTTAAGTTTTGCTTTCAAAAAATTCGAAATGAGCAAGAAATACTTCAAATGGCACTACTTCGATCCGCCCTTGTACCATTAACAATTTATTTTTTTTTGCTATTTTTACTTTTATAGTATTTAAAACAATAATTTTTCAGTCTTGAATGGCACAAGTTTTTTATTAAAAAATAAAACATGATTTTTAAAAAATTTTGGGTTCTTTTTAAGAATTAAACTAAGTGGCTTAAGAAAAATATAAAAACATATAAGAAATTTTTTTTTTGAATTGCTAATGAAGTTGGTGAAGAGGGAGGGAAATAAAATATAAAAATTTAAAATTAAGTTAAATTAAAAATATACCTACTTCTTTTAAGTCAATTTATTTACTTATCTATATAAATATTAACTTTTCAAACAAATATATTTAAATATTAAAATAATTTTAAAACATATAAATTATTGATTTTTCTTTTTGTAAAACTAAAATTATAAAAAATAACTTTTTTTTTTTAGTTTTTTAGAAATCAAATATAATATATAAATATTAATAACATGAATTATATTTTGGTAATCTTAACTAGTTTCTTAAAAAAAGAATTAAATAATCACTCTAGTACATGTCATGACTTCTACGTGTCTATAAACAAGTGTGATTCGTAATTTTTTTTTAAATGTCAATTAAGTAGCTAATGGGTCCCGAGAATGATAAAAAATATTAATTTTAAAAATAAAAATGTTAAAAAACCTAGTTGAGAGACTAAATTGATACACGAACATAGTTGAGGGCAAAACTGCCCTTCAACCCAAATAAAAATGGAGGATGGTGGACTCATCACGTTGCTTATTCTCCTATTTGTTTTTCCAGAAGCACCTCGAGAACGCTACCAAGGCACTTAATTAAAGCTATAAATTATATTAATTTAATTAATATTATGAGGGGCAAAAAAGGAGTTGGTAATCCTTTGTTTGTTTATTCAACCATGCCTATATGATTATTCCAAGAAGTTTCAAAAGACGACCACCAAACCCATTGAATGATCTGAACCTGCCAGCCTCTATTTTTGAATATTAATCTCACCGGATCTTTTTGGCCAGAGGCGACTTTAATTTGTTTTCCAAAGCCATTGTACGTAACTTCTTCTTCTTCCTTTTTTTTTCTTTGAACATGGCCGTTAATCAAATTGAATGGGTAAAGAATTTTTTTAGTTTCATTAAATAATTTTGGGTTCAGCGGTAAAAAGTTCGTTTGCATATGCGAACGAGTTTTACACTATTATATTCAATTTTATTTCTTGAAATCTGAGTTTTCTCAAATATAGAATTGAATTTAACGATATAAAACTCAAATTTCAAGAAATAAAATTGAATCTAACGATATAGATGCTTGTTCGCATAGTCAAACTCTTCATTTTTTTTTCTTGATAAAAATGCAAGTCATTTCTTACCAAATAAACTCATACGACAACGGCGATCACCACCTGGTCCCCAGCTGAAATTTTGCCTTCCTCCAAATTTTCAAAACTTTTGAAAGCTCTTTTGGTCTTCATTGATGCACTGCTTAGAGCGCGCATGCATGCATAAAATTCAATTTTCTATTCCAGTCATAGCTTATATGCGCATAGAAGAAAAGCAAAAAAGATAGAAGGAAAAAAAATAAAAGGTTGTTTGGTAACTACTTTTCAAACCAACTATAAAGAATTTTTTTTGGAAAAGCAATTTTTATATTTGATAATCTATTTTTAATTATTTTCTATTGGTGTATTAAGTATTAAAACAGTCCCCTTAACAATTAGACGCTAGTCGGGGGCCATCTGCTAAACCCAGCCCCAGTCTAAGTAGTTGGGGGGTTTGGCTCCAGGTTCCAACTCGATTTTGTGGTAGATTGATCTCCTAGGGGGCATTTGGCAACTCACTCATGAACCATGATATCTCAAAATTCCTAAAGTACTTACGGCAAAGTGAAAATAATTAAAAGATGTTATTTATCAAATATGAAATAACTTTTTAATTATTATGACTAGTTTTTTTTTTTTCAGAAAAAAAAAGGGCAGAAGAAATCATCAGATGAATTATAATTTACATGACAAAAGAGTGGCACAAAGAGTGAATATTGGCTATTTTCTATTTTTTTTTTTAACACTATATAAGCTTAAAAAATAACAAAAGGGGTAAATTGAGAAGGGCGATCATAAGTGATAACCATTGGTATAAATGAAGGGTGAAAGAGGAGATGGCAGACAAGGAATTAATAAATTAATGGACTTGTTTACCTGATAATCTCTAGAATATTTTGAAACATACGGGTTGTTAATTCAATGAATCTTTGAGTTGAAAGTGGTGTTGTGACTGACAGTTGACACCCTACCAACAGTTGGATATCCTACCCATTCTCATGATTATGATTCTGTAAGCATATGATGAGATAAGCTATTGTTAACAACCTATTTTTGGGTTTTTAGAAGACAAGTGACTTGATTTACTATCGCATCTGTTTAGTTGGGACACCTCTGAAAATCTTCAAACTAACCATTTTTTTAATTTGGGCATAAATCATAGAGTAAAAGCATGCATTATAGCATTCCTTCGTGGTTCAAAAGTATATTGAAAAAAAATTATTTTAATTTGAAAGATAATCATTTTCAATCATCCAACAGCGTGATGATTAATTATCCGAACAATGACGCACCAAGTTTACTTTGATTTCTTATACATAATGAAATTATAAAGTTTGATTTCTAATGGATTTCTAATGGATGCCTATCATGACTAAATAAAATATTGATTACATATAGAATTTGGGTAACGAAAGGCTGGCTTACAGAAGTGGTTGGCCTAGACCACCAAACATCTCTACGAAGGGATTATTTCAAAATAAATGATTCAGAGGTAATTTACTAGTTAATGGACTAAACCTCGTCACGTGGCCCCTTAATCAAATGCATGTTGTAGGGTTTTGGTCAATTAGCTTGTCGTATAAGTGGTATAGATCCGTGTCTTCTTGACCACCCACACATGCGTCCTTATCCTTATCGTCTGAACATCGCGTGTTTTACTATCGTCAAGTTGCTTGCGCTGATCTACAAAACAAACAAAAGCCATCTGTCTCATCTGTACAGAGGATTTAAAACTGCTGGGACCTTTCACTAAGCACTGGCTCACCTTTTGCTTTTTGTTTTGTTTTCGTTTTCTTTCTTTCTTTTTTTTTTTTTTAAATAGAGAAACAAGGAAAATGTACAAAAATAAATTAATAACATCTCTAAACCCAAGTCTTAAAAAAAAAAACCATCTCTAAACCCAAGTATCTATGATTTTTAAGAAAAAAATTATGATAATTATAAATAGGAGAAAAAAAATGTCAAACCTAGAAACCCAATTCAACAGCATGATAGTTATTTCACACTTTAAACTTTAAGGCTTGAAGCATAAACGAGACAAACACTTATTTTTTAACTGGACTGATTCCACTACTAAATAACAGTTCAAAGTGAATGCACAATTCTCAATTTCAAAATTTATGCCAACAAAGTAGTATTTTTAAATCTCCAATTCTCAATTACGAATCTAAAATATAATCTACTAATTAGAATACAAAAATGTTTAGAATATCTCAATTCCAACTTTAAACTAACATAAAAGAAATGAAATATTATTATATATCCAAGTGGCTTTATCAAATAATTTTCACAACCAAACAATCCATATAATCATAAACTTATTAGTTTAACAAAATCAAACATAAATTTTCAATCAAATCCTAATGATGACGTATCTCAACCTAGTTATCACTATCGCCAGAACTAAAAATACCTAGAAAAAGTAAACAAACAAAAATGACCTCAAACCCTAGTAAGGCACGTTAATGCAATTAATTCATGAATAAAACATTTTTGGTTCAATAATAAAATAGGAGATATTATAATTACTCATTTCCACAAATTTTTTTAGTGTTGCCAATATATTCAAAACATCAAATAAAAAACTTACATTTTCTATTCATACATTTTTACATCAAATTCAATAAAAAACATTTATATTATCATTTTACTATGGTCATCAAATATCTAATGGTATCCAGTCATATGAGGCTTTTCAAATAGATGGTCAACCTCAAATTTGTTTATTTTAAGGTGAACAAAACAAAACACTTCTGGTACTAGTAATAAATAACCGAAACTCCTAAAGATTGGGCTCCATATCAATTACATTTTATACCAAAAAATGTAATGGGCAACTAGTATATCTCGTTGACAAGGGCCAAATGATGTTAATTATCAATTATTATATCCTGTTAATATGGCCAAATAAACCAGAATCAAACACTTAATTTAAAAACTTCAATTCAGAAAACATAATATCTCCAAATTTTATGTCATAAACAAAATATCAAATCCGAACATGCTTTCCATATAAAACATATTTGATACATATTTAAAGCAAATAATAGTACAAACATTTTTTAACGTTAAAAAAAACCTACATTAATTTCTCTTACCTTGAAGCAAACTCAAAAAGTCCTAAAGAGTATAAATCCGAAAAATATTCAGTTAAGGACCTATTGCACATAAAACAAGCGATAAAGGAAACTATTAACACACAAACCATTTTTAAAGGTTATATTATTTTATTCTTTTTAAACCTATTATTATTATATTCATTTTCTAAAATTTCAATATCCATCAATACCTAAATTTTAAGCATTCCTTATACCTAGATTTTTTAGGTTTCCTAGGCCTATATTTGAGTTTAATCTCAAAATAATTCATATCTAAAAAGAATACATAAATAAACTTCTCTTCAAAATAATAATCAAACTAGTATTTTTTAAATCCAACTACACTTCCACGTGTCTCTTTCCTTTAAAATAACCTTAAAACCATATACACCAATCACAGTTTTAAAAATTAACCTTAAAACCACAATCATCACCTATGGTTTTGAAATTTAACTTTGAATCTGTATTTACTAACTACGATTTTTTAAAATTAACCATAAAATCGCATTCAACAAATGTTGTTTTGAAAACTAACCTTAAAATTGCAATTGATGAATGCGATTTTAAAAAAAAAATCTTAAAATCGAATTCACCTACTACGGGTTTGTAAATTGTGTTTTAAACCTTAGGATTATTTGAGACATTTATTTGCAACATAAAGGAAATAGATCAATTGCTATATTAAATTATATTATATTATAGAATATAATATAATATATTCCTATTATTTGTTGGATTCCTTTTCTATTTTGGTAGGTTTCTTATTCTTAGCACTTTAGAGTTTGTTTTCTATTAGGATTCTTCTAATAAGTCTATATAAAGACCTTTGTTATGTAATTTTCCTAATTGTTTTATTGGAATAAAACTTTTAGTTTTCTCTTGTTTCCAATTGGAGTTTCCTAATTTTAACATATGGTATCAGAGTGAGTATTATCTTCGCTCTTCCTCTTCATTCTTTAAGTTAGACTGTCGGTTTACACCATAAACTTGTGATGTTTGCAATATGTACTATAAAAATTGAAATAGTCTAAACCCGCAAGTGCACAGGCCTCAAGTAATAAAATGGTTTTCTATTATGAACTAAGATCGTTCCCATGAGGATTTTAGATTCTCTAGGGGATTGAGTACTTCGAGTACTTGCTTAATTCACTATTTGAGTGTCTAATTGAGTTGATTGTGAAGTTATCAAACTAATTAAAATAAAACTTAACTAAAACAGAGAATGTTTCAACGAAAACTGTATGCAATTAATTAAAACACTAGAAAAGAAACTTATAGAGGAACTAGGGTTGATTATCTTCTGTGATGTTCAACGATTCATCAACAATGAGCACAGGTTGGTTGATTTATAACTTGAATTGGTCCTAGGAATTGGAACAAAGATCCCACTTTCGTGTTCCCCCTTGTATTTTCTCGTACTATCGACTTATTCATAGTTACGTACTTCTAAGTCGATAGTAGAATACTTTTCAAAGGAACTTTTTCTTAGAGAGCTCTATTAATCACAATTACATACATACAATAGAACGACCCAGACTAAGCTTGGATTGGTCACACTTATGTACATGCTGTCCTTACTTAATGTATTGAATGTCCCCTCCTGGTGAAATCCACTTAGTACTAGACCTTTATAGTTCCCTAAGTCTCTTTAATTAGGTTAATTAGCATTCCAATTGATTAATTCACACCTTCAGAGAATCAGAACCAAATTTTAGGGCATAATCCCCGCCTCACCAAGGATACCCTAGTAAAAGGATTGAAGATCCAATTCTCAGTATGGATTAATTAATTAAAACCATGGTATTCCAAAGATTTAACACCAAACACAACAAAACAAGTATAAATCAACCAACCAATCAAAGATTAGATAAAAATCAACATCACATCCGATAATCAACCCTATAGATGCCTAGCCTAACATTTCAACCATCAACATCCACAGATTCATGTTAAGAACATCAACAAAGCTGTAGAAAAAGAAGGAAGAGAGAAGATAGAAATACAAAACAGTAGTTAAGTTGTCAATAACTTCAATCTCCAGCTCTAAACTAAAATTCCTCACTCTATACAGTTGTTTTTTTCATCAATCTTCAATTACAATCCAAAGTTCTCACAAAACAAAGCTAAATCTAAGCAAAACAGGAAATCTAAACCTAAAATGGAACAAAACTCAAGCAAGAGAGAAACCCTAGAAATGAGAGCCTCCTTGCCTAGAAATTTGAACCCTAATCATTGATAAAGTTATAGTACGATGTGTCTTGAAAATGGGCCAATGACGGCTACAAAATAGGAATATTTCTACTCTAGCCTCGCAGCTTTCGTCATAGCGGCGCTCTTCTTTTGCCGTGGCAAACCACGCTGCCGCCGCTTTCTCGTCCTTTCGCTGCAACAAATAGGGGCTTCACCATGGAGAACATCTTCGCTGCGGCGAATAATCCCTTCGTCATGGCGAACCCGAGGTTGGACTTTAGATCATCTTTCTGGTTCACTGCAGCGAGCCTCTTCCTTAGCTGTGGCAAACAGCTTCATCACGATGAACACATTTCTTCTCTGTGGCGAATAGACTGCTGTCAACCAGCAAATTCCTCCTAACTTGGTTTCTTCCATCACTTTGCTTGATTTTCCTTCTAATTCTGCAAAACATAAGCAAATGGGAGATTGGAGCTTTCCTATGAGATAATGGTGTGAATCTAGCATTTAAGTTGCATAAAACACATGAAAATCATACTATAAATGCTAACACGATTCACACCTATCAAACACCCCCAAACTTAACGTTTTGCTTGTCCTTAAGCAAAGACAAAAACACATTTTCTAATTTATTGAAAACTAAGGATAAAACCAGTGAGTTTGCAGAGATATACTTTTGATATTGTTTGCCTCGAGGATTATGCTTTCCAACAACACAAATAATATTTTGAGATAGATTTCTACAAAGGTAATAGGGTGACCATAAGCTATATGCACCTAGGCCAAGGTCCTAGTGTGAGTGTGTGAAGTCCTACCCTCATTAACCAATTACAATTTAGATGAGATTAGGAGAATTTGCATGAAGTGGGAGATCTCTCACTCTTATGGAAATTCCATGAATGAAGAGTGATCAAGACTCCATAGGCTTGCTTCTTACATATCATCCCTCTCCACTATCAGCCAGGATTGGTGACCAAAAGTGCTATTTTGAACCCTATTTAAGATAGTTCTAAGTACTTTTGTGTACTAATCAAATTAGTTAAGCCGATTGACACGTAGGTCCCTTTTCGTACTAATGACGTGGCTTCGAGTATCGCTTTGTAACACTCGAAATATACCCTAGCGCTTTTCGACCAATATTAGGGTATAATAAAAGTAAAAGTATATTTATCCGGAATAAAATAAAGATAAAATAAAATAAAATAAGCAAGAACTTGAAATTAAGGGTAAATTAATAAATTACCAATTCATGACCCAAGGGTCATAATATAATAAGTTCATATGCCAAAGTAGGAATATGCATAAGTTAAATTAAAAGTAAAGAGAGTCGAGGACTAAAGAATAATATAAGAAAGATATTAGAATAAAATAAGGAAGAAAAATATGGAAGAGACAAGTGGTTTGAGTGAAAGAAGGAGGAAGTTTCCTCTCGCAGCTAAATAAAAGTGATAAGACAATAAAGATAAGCACTAAAATAAAAGATTTCATTTTATCTTCCTGGAGAAAAGAGAGCAAAACGGAAGAAGAAGAAAAGCAAGAGCAAGAAGAGAAAAGAGAAAAGAAGAGTTAAGAACAAGAAAAGAGAAGATCACATGACCATGACGGTATGTAAAAGTATGGAATTACTGAATTTGAGTATGGGTATGGATACGGTTTGGGTTGTATGGAAACTATGGGAGTATGGAAGTCTAGTTTTGGACTATAAAGTTTAGATACATGGTTTAACCCCATCTTCACAGGTATGGTTTGGGTTTGGGAACTTAAACTCATTTCGCTTATGCTTGAGCCAGAAAAGCTCTAAGGCTCCTAGATATGTGTTTTGAGAAGGGTCTAATTGCAAGTTGAACCCAGAAATTCCCAATTGTCGAGTAGATGCAGTAGCCGAATCTTAGAATGGGTTTTTGGGTCAGAAATATAGGTAATTCGGAAGTGAGTCCTTCTAGTAAATTGTAGCCACGTCAATGAACTTGATGTTAGGCTTTTGAATTTCTCAATTCGACCCCGCAGACTGCTAAGGTCTTTTACTCCGAATACCAAACGGGCGAAGGTCAACCCATAGAGGTCGCCAAATGCAGGTCGCCAGACTGGTCCTCGAAGAGCTCAACTCGTCATGGAGCTCAACTCGCCATAGCTTATTGCCTAAGAGCGAGTCATTCCGTAGAGCCGAGCTCGCCACTCAGCAACTTCGCCGGGGCTTCAGTCAGCCGTCAAGACCGATCAGCGCATGACCTCCAACTGAAGGTCATATCTCCTTCGTTTCAACCTCGATTTCAGCGTTTCGACTCTATGGAAAGCCCATTGAGTCAAGAATACATTCATATGCCTGAGGAGAATATTAGATGCCTGACCGGTGATAGATGAGCTCATCACTTCAGGTCAACTCTGTCACCAGTCGCCGTCGCATTTGCCCACGATGACCCTCCAACTGAAGGTCATATCTCCTTCGTCCGAACCCTCGATTTGGGTGTTCTTGACTCCTATGGAAAGCCCATCAGTCAAGAATACACATATGCCTGAGGAGAATATTAGATGCCTGACTGAGGTGATAGATGAGCTCGTCACTTCAGGTCAACTCGTCAATCCAGGTCAGCTCGTCAGATTTGCCCACGTATGACCTCTAACTTCGGAAGGTCATATCTCCTTCGTCCGAACTCGGATTTGGGTGTTCTTGGACTCTATGGAAAGCCCATTGAGTCAAGAATACATTCATATGCCTGAGGAAGATATTAGATGTCAGACCAAGGTGTTAGACTGAGCTCGTCACTTCAGTACAGCTT
Source organism: Tetrastigma voinierianum (assembly GCA_016808115.1). Lineage (NCBI taxonomy): Eukaryota > Viridiplantae > Streptophyta > Magnoliopsida > Vitales > Vitaceae > Tetrastigma > Tetrastigma voinierianum. Next base: position 3,050,860 of record JAEQBH010000911.1, on the reverse strand, counting down.
GTCACCAGTCGCTCAAGATCGACCGCGCATGACCTCCAACTCGAAGGTCATATCTCCTGCTTCAATTGACGGTGTTCTTTGACTCTATGAAATTTATTTGAGTCATCAAGAATCCATCCATATGCTTGAGGAAGATATTAGATGTCAGGACCAAGGTGTTAAATCGAGCCTGTCACTTCAGTGCAGCTCGTCACCCAGTCGCTGTCAAGATCGACCGCGCATGACCCTCCAACTTCTAAGGTCATATCTCTTTGTTCAACTCCGATTTGATGCCCCGACTCTATTGAAAGCCCATTGAGTCAAGAATCCATCCATATGCCTGAGGAAGATATTAGATGTCAGACAAAGGTGTTAGATGAGCTCGTCACTTCAGGTCAACTCGTCAATCCAGGTAAGCTCGTCAGATTTGCCCACGTATGACCTCCAACTTTGGAAGGTCATATCTCCTTCGTCCGAACTCGGATTTTTGTGCTCTTGGACTCTATGGAAAGCCCATTGAGTCAAGAATCCATCCATATGCCCGAGGAAGATATTAGATGTCAGACTAAGGTATTAGGACTGAGCTCGTCACAGTGCAGCCTGTCGGGCTCAGGTCAACTCGTCAAGACTGACAAGGATGATTCCAACTTAATGTCATATCTCCTTCGTTTGAACTCCGATTTGGGTGTTCTTGGACTCTATGGAAAGCCCATTGAGTCAAGAATACATTCATATGCTTGAGGTGAATATTAGATGCCTGACTGAAGTGATAGATGAGCTCGTCACTTCAGGTCAACTCGTCAATCCAGGTCCGCTCGTTAGATTTGCCCACGTATGACCTCCAACTTCGGAAGGTCATATCTTCTCCGTCCGAACTCCGATTCGGGTGTTCTTGGACTCTATGGAGAGCCCATTGAGTCAAGAATACATTCATATGGCTGAACGAGGTGATAGATGAGATCATCACTTCAGGTCAACTCGTCAATCCATGTCGCCGTCGATTTGGCTCCACGATGACTCCTCCAACTGAAGGTCATATCTTCTCCCGTCCGAACTCCGGATTGGTGTTCTCGACTCTATGGAAAGCCCATTGGAGTCAAGAATACATTGATATGCCTGAGGAGGATAGGAAGATGTTTGACCGAGGTGATAGACCAAGTTTACTGAGGTCACCAGCTTGCAGCTCAGTCACCGTCTAGGTTGACTATGCATGACCTCCAACTTCTAAGGTCATATCTCCTTCGTCCAACTCCGATTCAGGTGTTCTAGACTCCAGGAAAGACCATTGAGTCAAGCACGGCCATACATAGTATGATAAAGTGGGACTCATATTAGGTCCAGAAATAAGAAGGAAAACAAGAAGTGCATATGAACAAGAACAGCAACATAAGTAGATTTGATATGGGTAAAGTCAATTAGAATACATGATAAGCAAAGAGATAGATATGAACAAGAAATAACAACATAAGTAGATTTGATATGGTAAAGGAATATAGAAGAAAAGAATAAAATGATAAGGTATGAAAGATGAACACATGAAAGGTATAGAAAGTAGATAAACGTACAAATATAGAAATGTATTGGTATATGTCATAAGATATGATAATCTAATAAAGTACATGAAGAGTTAAGATAATAAGATATAAGCTTCAAGCACAGTGGAATGAGTACATGTACCTGGGCTGGATAGGCATATATGAATATAAGAATGAGTAAATGCATGCATGATAAAAATATAGGAATATATGTATTATAGAGAAATATGAGAACTGTAATATGAAGATACAGATATGAGAATTAATGCCAATTAAAGTAATGATAGTATATATTGCATAAGCAATCATGATAACAATAGTCAATCATGCTTATGAAATATGTACAGAAAATATAATGAAACCGACGTCTGTCTCGAATTGGGCAGAGGATAGGTCAAGTATGCCAATGAGAATAAGTCTCAGCAGCATATCGCTTTATTCAAACGACCTGCTTGTCAATGACATAGATCCCGTTGGATCAAAAAGCCCGAAAGGGTCACCACAGCGCCTTCGGGCCCTCATGGAATAGGTCACTGTCTCGTACAGTGATGATACCTTCGGGTATAATATTACACGGGCATAGGTCACTGTCTCGTACAGTGATGATACCTTCGGGTATATACAGTACCTTCGGGTACAAACAGTTAGTTTCCTTTATCCACTTCTAAGGTTTATGCAGGCATGAAACATAAAAGAAATGAAATGTAGAGAAAACATGACATGATATGAGAAGCATAGCACTGCTATGTGATGATAGTATACAGTTACAAGTAGAAGAAGCAAAGTGTCAATGACACGAACAAGATATGAAAATGGGGCATGAAATGAAGACATGAATACAAGATATGAAACCAAGATACGATGACAAGATACATGATAACAAAGACATGATAACAAGAATGAAAATAGAACATATCAAATGATATAGTATATAAGCATGAAAGTATTATATGTATAAGAATATGACATGCACAAAGATAGGAATGAAGATGATAAGTAACCAAAAGTTATATGAATATGCATCGATTTATGAAATGCATATGTATAAGTCAGATGGTCACCATCGTGGTGGTTGTCCATGCTTATTGCTCCCACTGCTCGCAGTTTCCAAGACGCTGCTCAATCCGCTTTATGCACGTACAGGCATGCCGACAAAGATGCGACATCCCACACGTCAGGAGCAGCCACCAGAGGATGTGCTTCACCGGGTGATCGCTCACGATCTCCCGATGTTTTGTATTAGAAAAAAATGTACATGTATAAGTAAATGGGACTCCTGTGATATGTATATAATGTTGAGGGACACCACTTCAAGCGGTGGGCTTTTATATATGAAATGATTTTGCTATTACAGAATTGTTCAGGAGAACTACGTGTACAAGTTCAAATTATGAAAGAACAGTCAATGAGTCCCAAAGATATAGTCTCGCACCGACTGTTCTGATCCGCCTAATCCTAGCCGGATCGGGAATGGGGGCGTGGGACAAGTTAGTGGTATCGAGCCTAGGTTTAGGCGTTTTCTCGAAGAGCCTATGTTTAAAGTGTAATCAGGATAGAGTATAAGATAGAAACGAGAAATACATAAGTATAGAAAAGTGTCAGCCTCCGATGTGGATGTCCTTGTGTTTTGTATAGATGCAGACTGCCTTCGAATCCAGCTTGAAGAAGTTTAGAAAGTGTTAACCCCACTAACAAGGGTTACCAGCCTGATCCTTCTCTAATCTATTAGAGTGAGAGTCGACCAAATTTAAGCCAAATGAAGCCTTGCCGAGAATAGCACAAGACATGGCTAGATATTAGATGGACCGCATGAGCCCATCAAGAAATATATAGTACCGCGACTACTCACAAAGAAAGTGACGTTTTGTCAATTTGGCATAAAGATGCTACGAAAAGCAGGAACGTTTGAAATAAGGAACCAAGAAAGATCTCAGAAGAAGAAGGGTAAAAGAGCTAGAGAGTATCAAGCCGAGCCATCTCATGGTTCCGCTACAAAGAAAATAAGACAAAATGTAACACCTAGTTCTGAGATAGACATGTCCTCAGGACAAGGAAAGAACCTGGAGTGCCCTCATTTCCATAGACGGCATTTGGGTTTTTGTAGAGTGTGGACAGGAGGGTGCTTCAGATGTGGGAGTATAGATCATTTCTTGGCTAACTGTCCAAGAGAATCCAGAGTTAAGATAAATCCGCAAGGAAGTAGCAGAGGAAGATTATTACACCTCGACTCTGGGGTCGAGGTGGTCCGACCAAGATGGGAGGACATGGAGGTCCAATGTCAAAAATGTTGATCATCCAAAGACGATAAGACCAAAGACGAGCTTATGCGACAAGTGTTCGAGGAGAGATGCTCCGATGATTGGCTGCATGATTCTCTATTTAATAATCAGATTTATGTATAGATGATAAGGAAATAGTATAGACACGACATATAAATTTGGAAATGAAAAGAAAATATAAAAGACATAAAAAGAAAGGATAGAGAACATGCAAATGAGAGAGTATGAATTTCGAGGACGAAATTTTATATGAGGGAGAGTCAGAATACTCGAAATAGCTCCTAGCGCTGACCGCTAGTATAATAAAAGTAAAAGTATAATTATCCGGAATAAAATAAAGATAAAATAAAATGAGCAAGAACTTGAAATTAAGGGTATATTAATAAATTACCAATTCATGACCCAAGGGTCATAATATAATAAGTTCATATGCCAAAGTAGGAATATGCATAAGTTAAATTAAAAGTAAAAGAGAGTTGGAGGACCAAAGAATAATATAAGAAATATATTAGAATAAAATAAGGAAGAAAAATATGGAAGAGACAAGTGGTTTGGAGGAGAGGAGGAAGCTTCCTCCTGCAAAGTGAAATAAAAGGATAAGATCAATAAAGATAAGACCAAAATAAAGATTTCATTTCTTGCCTGAGAAAAGAGGAGCAAAACGGAAGAAGAAGAAGAAAAAAGAAGAGGAAGAAGAGAAAAGAGAAAAGAAGAAAGAAGAACAAGAAAAGAGAAGATCACAGGTATGGAACTATGATTTGGTATAGAAAAGTATGGAATTACTGAATTTTGAGTACTGGTAATGGATAATGCTGGTCAGAGTGGAAACCATGAGTATAAGTCTAGTTTTGGACTATAAAGCTTAGATACATGGTTTAGAACCCTATCTTGTGTATGGTTTGGGTTTAGAACTCCTAAACTCATTTCGCAGGGTCAGCCGAGAAAGTTTCTGCTACCCTAGATATGTGTTTTCGAGAAGGGTTCATTTGCAAGTTGAACTCCGTAAATTCCCAATCATTTGTGCAGATGCAAAGAGCCGGATCTTAGAACTGGTTTTTGGGTCAGAAATACAGGTAATTCGGAAGTGAGTCCTTCTAGTAAATTGTAGCCACGTCAATGAAATTGATGTTAGGCTTTTGAATTTCTCAATTTGGACCCCAGTAGACCAAGTTATGGTCTTTTTACTCGAATAAATCAGGTGAAGGGTCACCATGAGGTCAGTCAAATACAGGTCACACCATCCCGAAGAGCTCAATCCTCATGCAGAGCTCAACTCATGAGCGGTCATTCCGAAGAGCCTAACTCATCCTCAGAGTCAGCCTGTCACTTCAGTAAAATACACCAGTCGCTCTTCAAGACGACCGCGCGACGACTCAACTTCTGAAGGCCATATCTCCTTCAAGCTTGAACTCCGATTTGTGTTCTTGGACTCTATGGAGCCCATTGAGTCAAGAATACATTCATATGCCTGAGGAGAATATTAGATGCTTGACTGAGGTGATAGATGAGCTTGTCACCAGGTCAATCCTGTCACCCAGTCGCTGTCGATTTGCTCCACGATGACCTCCAACTGAAGGTCATATCTCTTCTGTCCGAACTCGATTTGGTGTTCTTGGACTCTATGAAAGCCCATTGAGTCAAGAATACATTCATATGCCTGAGGAGAATATTAGGATGCCTGACCAAGGTGATAGATGAGTCACACTTCAGGTCAACTAGTCAATCCAGTCGCCTTCTTCGCATTTGCCCATCGCATGACCTCCTCCAACTTCTAAGGCCTATCTCCTTCAACCAACTTGGATTTATGTTCTTGGACTCTATGGAAAGCCCATTGAGTCAAGAATACATTCATATGCCTGAGGAAGATATTAGATGTCAGACCGAGGTGTTAGACTGAGCTCGTTACTTAAGCGCAGCTCGTCAAGACTGATTGCGCATGACCTCCAACTTCGGAAGGTGATATCTCCTTCGTTTGAACTCCGATTTGAGTGTTCTTGGACTCTATGGAAAGCCCATTGAGTCAAGAATCCATCCATATGCCTGAGGAAGATATTAGATGTCAGACCGAGGTGTTAGACCACTCGCCACTTCAAGCAGCTCGTCAAGCCAGTCACTGTCAAGATCGACTACGCATGACCTCCAACTTCGGAAGGTCATATCTTCTTCGTTTGAACTCCGATTTAGGTGTTCTTGGACTCTATGGAAAGCCCATTGAGTCAAGAATACATTCATATGCCTAAGGAGAATATTAGATGCCTGACCAAGGTGATAGATGAGCTCGTCACCAGGTCAACTCTGTCAATCCAGTCACCGTCGATGGCCCACGTATGACCTCCAACTGGAAGGTCATCTTCTCCGTCCAACCCGAATTATGTGTTCTTGGACTCTATGGAAAGCCCATTGAGTCAAGAATACATTCATATGCCTGAGGAGAATATTAGATGCCTGACTGAAGTGATAGATGAGCTCGTCACTTCAGGTCAACTTGTCAATCCAGGTCAGCTCGTCAGATTTGCCCACGTATGACCTCCAATTTCGGAAGGTCATATCTTCTCCGTCCAACCTGATTTGCGTCTCGACTCTATGGAAGCCCATTGAGTCAAGAATACACATCCATATGTTTTAGGAGAATATTAGATGCCTGACCAAAGTGATAGATGAGCCTGTCACTTCAGGTCAACTCGTCAATCCAGTCCGCTCGTCGATGGCCCACGCATGACCCCCTCCAACTTCGGAAGGTCATATCTTCTCCGTCCGAACTCCGATTTGGGTGTTCTTGGACTCTATGGAAAGCCCATTGAGTCAAGAATACATTGATATGCTTGAGGAGGATAGAAGATGTTTGATCGTGGTGATAGACTAAGTTTACCGATGTCAGCTCAGCTTGTCGGGCTCAGCCGCCTCAGAGTAGAGCTGGGACTGGTGCATGACCCTCCAACTTCGAAGGTCATATCTCCTTCGTCCGAACTCCGATTCCGGTGTTCTTAGCTTCTATGAGCATTCATTGAGTCAAGAATACAGCCATACATAGTATGATAAAAGTGGAACTCATATTAGTCCAATAAGGAAAACAAGAAACGATATGAACAAGAAATAGCAACATAAGTAGATTTGATATGGGTAAAGTCAATTAGAATACATGATAAGAAAAGAGATAGATATGAACAAGAAATAACAACATAAGTAGATTTGATATGGTAAAGGAATATAGAAGAAAAGAATAAAATGATAACGTATGAAAGATGAACACATGAAAGGTATAGAAAGTGTGTAAACGTATTAAATATAGAAATGTATCGTATATGTCATAAGATATGATAATCTAATACAGTACATGAAGAGTTAAGTTAACAAGATATAAGCTGCTACCAGGAATGAGTACATGTACCTGAAGGATAGGCATATATGAATATAAGAATGAGTAAATGCATGCATGATAAAAATATATTATAGAGAAATATGAGAACTGAATATGAAGATGTATATGAGAATTAATGCCACTACACGATAGTATATATTGCATAAGCAATCATGATAACAATAGTCAATCATGCTTATGAAATATAAATAAAATATACGAAACCGACACTGTGGTCTCGACCAAGTAGAGGGATAGGTTGGCATGCTAATAGAGAATAAGTTTGCAAAGATAATGTTTCTATTCGAACGACCTGCTTGGGTCAATGACATAGATCCCACTTGATCGTGTGGTCCGGAAGGGTCACCACAAATACTTCTTCTCGGCCCTCATGGAATAGGTCACTGCCTTCAGATAGTGATGATACCTTCGTATAATATTACTGTGCATAGGTCACCGCCTTCGCATGCTGATGATACCTTCGGTATAATATTACATCGGGCATAGGTCACGCCTCGCATGCTGATGATACCTTCGGTATATACAAGATCTTCTCGCACAAACGCTAGTTTCCTTTATCCACTTCTAAGGCTTATGCAGCATGAAATATAAAAGAAATGAATGTAGAGAAAACATGACATGATATGAGAAGCATAAGACTGCTTATGCGAATGATAGTATACATAAGTAGAAGAAGCAAAGTGTCAATGACACGAACAAGATATGAAAATAGTACATGAAACAAGCAAGACATGAATACAAGATATGAAATCAAGACATGATGACAAGACATGATAACAAGACATGATAACAAGAATGAAAAATAGAACATATCAAATGATATAGTATATAAGCATGAAAGTATTATATGTATAAGAATATGACATGCACAACATAGGAATGTAAAGATGATAAGTAACCAAAAGTTATATGAATATGTATCGATTTATGAAATGCATAGGTATGGGCTTGATGGTCACCATTGGTGGTTGTCCATGCTTATGTTCCCACTAAGCTGCAAACTTGAAGATGTGTTCAACTGCAAGTGCATTGCAAGGTAAGACAAGGATGCAGTGACGTAACATCCCACACGCAGTAGCAGCCGCCGTAGATAGTGCTCACCGCACCGCTCCGCGATCTCCGGCGTTTTGCATTAGAAAAAAAAAAATGCACATGTATAAATGGGACTCCTAGATATGTATATAAATGTCGAGGGACACCACTTCGTGGTAGTTCTTTTATATATGAAATGATTTTTGTTATTACAGAAATTGTTTGTATAACCACGTACAAGTTCAGCTCTGAGAAAGAACAAAGTCAATGAGTCCCAAAGATATAGTCTGCAGACTCGACTCTAAGCTGATCCGCCAATCCCAGCTTCTGGACGAAAATGGGCGTGACATCAAGCCAGGGTAGTTTCGCAGTTTCGTAACCTATTCTACTGTTATCAAGCTAAGAATATCGAAGTTGAGCTGATTTACATCGAGTTCATATGATTTATCTTCGATTGCATCAAGCCAGGAATGAAGAAGTTGATCCAGGAGGAAGCAGAGCAAGCAGAGCAATCAAGCAATTAAGTATTATAGCGAATTTCAGTACAAGAGCTTAAATTTTCGCTATTATAGCAAAATTTCGCTACAATAGCGAAATTTTCGCTATGTATAGCAATTTCGCTACATAGCGAATTTTCGCTAAGCGAAATTTCGCTACATAGCGAAAATTTCACTCAGAATAAAAACCATCTCGCTTCCCCGTTTTATGTACAAACGACCCTGCTTTTGGTTAATTTCAATTTACCTCACCGAATTATATTATTTAGGTTAGGATTGGTATTTTCAATTGCTTGTGAGGCTATAAGCCATTTTATGAACAATTTGTAACCTAGCTTTTCATTAAAGGCATTTCCATTACTAGCCCCCGTTTCCTAGCCCTCATTCGCTCTCTCTTCTCTCCTCTTTCTCACTTCTAGGGCACCAAACACACCCCTTTGAGGATGACAACTCAAAGGATGTTTACTAAAGCCTCTAAACCTTGGAAGCAGGAAGGTTTCTAGGTAAAGGATATGGCTTGCGTGTTTTCCTTGTTTTTCATGAAGCAGCATCGCTGTGATTTATGTTTCAAACTTTCAAAACTAGGGTTTAAAAAAGCTATTCGATGTACTTTACTGGTCACTTGACAAGCTTTTAGGGTTCAATGTATTCTTAGTGTTAGATACACTGACATCCATTAGTTGTCATTTATGAGCCATTGGGGGTAGGTTAAATGCTAGATTTCAACTTCAGGAAGTGTAGCGACCCCCGAGCCTGGTCCGACTCGAATGGCGAGTCTGAACCGAGACCCCGGAGACGCCCGTTTAATTATTTTCATTTTCATTTTATTACGTTTTCTTTTTTTCAAAAATTGTCGCGACTCGAATCCCCGACCCGACCCGAATTATGGATTTAAACCGGAGCATGGTTTACTCCGACGTTTTCATTTATCTTATCAAAACATTTTATTAATTTGTTTAGTCATGAAGCTGTTTACTGGGCAAGCCCGCCTATAATCGCTATATAAATTCAAAGCAATTCGGTAGGCCCATAAACATTAACAAAATACATTTACAAAGAAAGGCATTCTATGCCCTTTCAAAATGATATACAAAAATCAAGTTTCAGGGTTTAACCCTTTTGTTTACAAACTACCACTTGTTCAAAAGAGATGATATGCAAATTACTTTAGTATATATACTTATACGTCAGATTTCTTTATGACTCTCACGCGCGATCTCGCCTTCTTTTTCTTTTGCTTTACTCGACACCAGATAGATAAAACTACATCGCAGATTTTCATGCTTAGTGGTTCTATACAGTTCTATTCCAATATTCAATGTAACTCAGCATACATTTAACATTAAACCATGCCTCTTAATTCAACATATACTTATGCTATTTATTTTCGCATGCTTTCCATTTCTAAATCATTTACTTTATCACAACATGCATTTTCAATGCAACAATTCATTTCACAATTCAATTTATCAGATTTAAGCATATACATAAAAATCACATTTACACTCGTCAATGTTGGTTATTTCACGTTGACTATTCAATTCACATTTATGGCAGATTCCGTTTGATGAATCCTGCCCTCATTATCATTTGGTAATGTGCTTACACAATTAACAATTCGATCTCCTATCATGACGGATGCCGTTTGGTGCATCCCGACACGTGGTATCATCTATTCGATCTCCCATCATGACGGATGCCGTTTGGTGCATCCCGACATGTGGTATCACTTAAATGCCATACGCCATCATGACGGATGCCGATCGTGCATCCCGCCGCTGGACATTTCTTCAATGCCATACGCCATCATGACGGATGCCGATTAGTGCATCCCGCCAAGTGGGACACTCGATAATTTCGGGTGCTTCGTGACGGATGCCGATTGGTGCATCCCATCAAGCGGTTCATTCGATATCATTCATTCACATTTATGACGGACTCCGCTTGATGAACTCGCCCTTATCATCATTCACATTTATCTCGATTTTTCAAATATCACATTTCAATTTCATATTCACTCTCAGATATCTTTTCAAAGATATACCTAATCTATGTACTTATTCCATATACTCATTCATGAACTCATTTCATAGTTACTTGGTAACTACCAAATATTTGAAATAAGAATAGAGTCGAGAACAAAAACGGTTAAATCGAATCTAGCCTTTATCTTCGATCTCATTCAGGTTGTGGCGATCATCACCCGTCCCTAGTCAATAACAATCACGCCACTCTTAGTGGATAATCAATTCTTAAACAATTTTAGTTAATTACAAGTTTATTTCCTTTAACGGTCTTGGGTTAAGACACTAAGTCTGCCCGAAGACGAACTCGCCGAGGCGGCGAGGTACGATACATTTTTCACTTAGCTCTAACCTTATTTGAACCCCCATTATTCATTTCTTAGGGTCCCTAAACAATCGGTGTATGAATACGGGACTTAACGGTGCAAAATAAGCAAAATGGCTGTTGTGAATAACCTGCATCGATAGCTAATCTTCTTGACCTCGTAATGCACAAAGTTACGACGTATCTCCTGCACTTATTCAACCTCGTACCAGGAGCACCCTACGGTTTTTTGCCCGTAAATATCTCGATTTTGGCATTTTTCACATTTTTCTTCCACAAATCTTCCACTCCGGTCCCATATCAAAATCCATCATGGAATCCCTTTCAAAACAACTCCAAAAGTGGTTTAGAATCAATGAAAACTTTTCTCAAGTTAGGGATTTTCCCCAAAATCCAAATCAAAATATGAGGTTAGGGTTTTGATTTTTCTTACCTTGAACCTCTTCAAATCTCTTCTTGTATGTTGTTTGGTCTCTTAGGAGCAAGAAATGGGAAGCAAAGCCAACCAAAACTTGATCTCTTGCCAAACCCTAGCTTTTCCCCCTTTTTCTCCCCTCTTCTTTCTCAAAAACGGGATTGCTCATAAAATGAGCCCTAAGACCACATTTTGGCCTTTTGATTCTCCCTTAAGTGTAAGGCCATGTTTGGCCTACACCCATTTATCATTTCTCATTTTTTGTCTTAAGTCACTTAAGCTATATAAGGCCTTGTTTGGCCACCCAATTAATCCCATTTTCTATTTTTGACATTCTAACTCTTTATTTCACTTTCCTTATCATTTATTCACTTAGACATTTATTTCACATTAATATTTAAGTTATCATTTGACCCTTAGGTCCTTATTTTACAAATTTCCACAATTTTCCCTTTTTCACTTGGGTTTATTTTCGGGTTAAATAAATTTCTCAATTTAGCATATAATATTCAATCATATGCTCACTCTTTTAATTTACATTTTAAAATTTATCAATTTATCAAATTACCCAGAAAACCTAAGTTTGATCTCCTTGCTAATTCATACCTTAATATATAATAAAATTATTATAAAAATTCTTGGGTATTTTTGGGGCGTTATAGGAATAGTTAATGCTCAGTAAATGCTATCTTTCAAAGATGAATGGTACTAAGGGTTGGTTTTTAAAGTTAAACAAAGATCCGGTTTTGGAAATGACTATAGGTCATTTACCCTAATGCGAGGAAATAACCCGAGGACACCTTTGCAACCATATCATACCAAACTACTGGCCCGAAACTTCAAGGACTTCTTTTTATATTTTATTTTGAATTACCTTCAGTTAGCATAGTGACAATAACCACTGTTTTTGCACAAATCCAAAATCCAAACAAAAGCCTCACCATTTTGACTCATTAAAAAATCATTGTAAGACGAAACCCATCCCAGTTGTTCGATCTTAGATTTTATACCGCGTATAGTTATGCTAATGGCGCAGGGAGTAGTTTGGTATAAATTTTGTTGATTCATAACACCTACTTTGCATGTAATCAAATGGCGCTCACAATGAGATGGTGCCTTATTGCGATGATGAGTCGATGAGTACTCAGAATCCTCATTACAAGTATTGGTGACCTTTAAACCTTTTGAATTCCATCATTTTGAATTTCAAGTTTTTTTCTCTCAAGAAGCCACGTCATTTTTATTTATTTATTATGAATAATGCTATTTTATTTCTTAGCTAACACTAATCTGCGTTCTATTGTTGTTCTTTTTGCTTTGTCTCTTGTTTTACAGGTGTTTATGTACCATCGGGATAGAGGTATATCACAGATTGCAAAGAGCAGTACACCAATTGGAACAAGGCTAGAAGTCAATGTACACACAAGGTATGGACTTGTTCGAAGAACAAAGAAAGTCAGCATGGAGCTCCAATAAATCCTACAACATATAGGTCCATGAGGGACCACATACACCCTCTTAGAGTGAGTGCACCTTCCTGCATCATACCACCTGATGATGATGTGGTAGTAAGACCCTATTTGATGCCTCCGCTCTAATTTTCATGGAATGGGAGAATGAAAATCCATATACACATATCCGAGTTCGAGGAAGCAGTACAACTTTAAAGAAGGTGTACTTGACATGGACTTGCTTAAGCTGAAAGCATTTCCATTGACGCTGAAAGACAAGGCCAAGATTTGGCTCAATTCACTGAGGCCGAGAACAATTAGAAATTAGGCTGAACTTCAAGCTGAATTTTTGAAGAAATTTTTCAGTACAACCAAGACGAACAGTTTGAAGAGGCAAATCTACACTTTACTTCCTACTACGATAATGAGAAGTTTTATCAGTGTTGGGAGAGGTTTATGGAGACCATTAGTGCATGTCCACACCATGGTTTCGATACATGGATGCTTGTGAATCACTTCTATGATGGTATGTCTCCGGCCATGAAGCAACTACTGGAAAACATGTGTGGAGGGCACTTCCTAAGTAAGAACCCAGATGAACCATGGACTTTTTGAACTATGTGGCCGAAACCTCCAAGGCATGGGACGAACCGAATCCAAGAGAGGCTGAGAAAATGAGGCCTTCAACCCACCAAAGGGGAGGCATTTATGCACTTTCCGAAGAGACGAAGATGAAAGCAAAACTGACCACTTTGACCCGAAGGTTGGAGGAGCTTGAAATGAGAAATCAACATGAAGTGCAAGCAGTGATTGAACTACCTACATCTCACCCAACCAGTTTTAATTGTCAGTCAAGTAGCCATCTTGGGAAGCATTGTCCAATGGTTCCTTCAGTAAGGGATTTGATGCAAGAGCATGCCCATGTCTTAGGTCAGAATAAGCCAACGACAAATGCTCCGTATGGCAACACTTATAACCCCAATTGGAGGAATCATCCGAACCTATCATGGAAGCCAAAACCCCCTGCATATGCTCACCAAGGAGCACAACAGTAGTTTAGCTCCACCTAGGCACAACAACAGCAGCCTCCACCTTTTTCTCCTGTTGAGCAGGCAATTATAAATTTAAGCAAGGTAGTAGGTACCTTTGTGAAGGAACAAAAGGTGTTGAATGTTCAAACTAATCAGAAAATTGAGACAGTAGAAAGCTCACTCAACAAGAAAATAGACAAGATGCATTCTGAGATCTCCAAAATATGACAACTTGCAAAGTTCCATTTCCAGGTTGTCTAACTACAGCGCCAGGTGGTCCTCAAAAGGAAATTCCCTTCCTGCATTAATGAAGAAAAACCCGAGGGGAATGGATGAGATAGTCTGGCCAAAGGATCCCAATGCAAGAATCGATAGTCAAAGCAAGAGTAACGTTGAGAAGTACGTAACCCGAAACCAAGAAATTCTAGAACTGCACAAGAAAGCTCCCACAATGGTTGAACCACTAGACGAAGAACAATCAGCAGGGGAAGAGGTAAACACAAAGCAGTACCCCCCTCCTTCCTTACGCACACTTCGAAAAGGAAAATTCAAGAACTAAACCGGAATTTTAGGAAGTACTACGGCAAGTGAAGCTTAACATCCCTCTTCTCAATATGATCAAGCAAGTCCCCACGTATGCAAAGTTTTTGAAGGACCTATGCACGGTGAAAAAAGGCTTTAATGTGAATAAAAAGGCCTTTGACCTGAGCTGAAGTGCCATCATCGAGTGCAAGACTCCCGCGGGCGTATAAAGATCCGGTGTCCTACACCATTAACATAGGCGACACTTGTGTGGAAAAGGCATTGCTAGATTTGGGGCAAGTGTTAATCTACGCTTTTTCCATGTAACCAAGACTGGCTAGGTGAACTTAAGCCAACCACTATCACTTTGTCTCTAAATTGATGTGTCCATCAAAAATTCCAAAGGATAGTTGAGATGTTTTGATTCAAGTGGACAAATTCTAATAAATTCAATGGATTTTCAGAGTGCTTGATACCGAATCGGTCACAAAGAGGGCTAACCATGTGCCAATCATCTTGGGAAGCCCATTTTTGGCCTCTTCCAATGCGATCATTAATTGTCGGAATGGGGTGATGCAGCTAACCTTTGGAAATATGACCTTAGAGCTCAATATCTTCCATCTGAGCAAAAAGCACATGCACCAACAGAAGGATGAAAGTGAAGAGGTTTGTGCGATAGAGGCCATCCTTGAAGAACAAGAAATGAGTCAGCTGGTAAAGATGTATTAACCAAAGGAGTTGGCTGACGTTAATGAAGACCAACAAGGGGCTTCCGTAAAGTGAGCCTACCAGACGGGCAATGGAGAAGAAAGGTCAGCGTTACTTACTTACCGGAAGTGAGGAAACGGTGGTCCTCAATGGGGCTAGGATCTTAAGCCCCTACCTATTGAATTGAAATATGCATTTTGGGAGGAAAATGCATTGTCCAAGAGTGATTCTTCACTAGCTGAGCAATCCACAGGAGGTTAGTTTGCTTCAAATCCTCCACAGGAACAAGAAAGCAATTGGATGGAAGATTTCCGATTTGAAAGGAATCAGCCCCACCGTATGCACCCATCATATTTACGTAGAAGAGGAATCGAAAGCGATTCGACATCCGCAGAGGAGACTGAATCCGCATATGCAAGAGGTGGTACGAGTGGAAGTGTTGAAATTGCTACAAGCCGGCATCATATAAATTTACATCCGGGAGGCCTCTTAGGTAAGTCCAACTCAAGTAGTACCCAAGAAATCAGGGTTATTATGGTGCCTAACGTAAAGGAGAGGAAATGCCCAATTCACTTTACTACAGATGGAGGGTATGCATCGACTATAGAAGGTCAATGAGGTGACGCGAAGGATCACTTTCCTTACTTCTCATGGACCAGCTCCTAGAGAGTATCGTCATCCTTCTATTGCTTTTTGTGATGGGGTATCTGCCATTTGTAGATCGAGATCGCCGATGATCGTGAAAGACCACTTCACTTGTCCTTTAGGTACATATGCCTATAGGAGGATGCCCTTCGGTTCATGCAATGCCCCGGCCACTTTTAAATACGATGCTCAAGATTTTCAAGTGATAAGTGGTGGAGCGTATTATGGAGGTTTATATGGATGACATAACAGTTTACGGGGAAAGCTTCGATGAATGCCTCGTCCATTTGGAAACTGTCCTCCACAAATGCATCGAAAAGAACCTAGTACTAAACTGGGAAAAATGTCATTTTATGGTAAATTAGGGCATAGTGTTGGGGCACATCATTTCCGAGAGAGGAATTGAAGTGGATAAGGCCAAGGTAGAATTGATCTCGAAATTTCCATCTCCTACTAATGTGAAGACAGTGTGGCAATTCTTGGGACATGCAGGTTTCTATCGTAGGTTCATCCGAGACTTCCCGAAAATAGCTAAGCCTCTCTACAAACTCCTTGAAAAAGATGCAGCTTGAATGACGCAGAATGCCAACAAAAGTCTCGAGGAGCTTAGCACATTTGACTACGCCAAAGACCCATTGTGAGAGCCCCTGACTGGCACTTGCCTTTTGAGGTAATGTGCGATGCTAGTGACCTTGCTGTCGGAGCAGTTCTCGGACAGAGAGTAGAGGGAAAGCCGTATGTGGTGTATTATGCGAGCAAAACGTTAAATGAAGCTTAGAGAAACTACACTACCATGTAGAAAGAATCATAGCAAAGGGTCTATGCTTTCAGATAAGTTCCGATCTTATTTGATTGGATCGTATATTGTAATCTTCACGTGATCATTCAAAGACTAAATATCTCGCCACAAAACACTCTAAGGCTCGGCTTATTAGATGGGTTCTCTTGTTGCAAGAGTTCAACCTGCAGATTAGAGATAAGAAGGGTGTGAGAACGTTGTTGTCGATCATCTCTCCAGATTAACAATAGCACACAATACCCACAACCCTCCTATATTTGATGAATTTCCTGAGGAGTCTCTACTGACAGTGAGTATAGCACCATGGTATGCTCACATTGCCAATTTTTTAGTAACAGGAGAGTTACCAGTGGAGTGGACAGCACAAGACAAGAAGTTCTTCCATGCAAGGATTCATTCGTACTATTGGGAGGAGCCGTATTTGTTCAAGTATTGTGCTGATAAGATAATAAGGAAATGTGTGCCGGAAGAAGAACAGGAAGGAATTCTCAGCCATTGCCATGATAGTGCGTGTGGAGGGCATTTCACTTCACAAAAAACAACCATGAAAGTGTCAGATTCGGCTTTTATCGTCATTATTTAAGAATTCCACACCATGTGCAAGTTAAAGTAGATATGCCAAAGACTTGAAAGATTTCGTTGTCACATGATGCCTCAACCCCATTTTAGTAGCTGAATTGCTTTGATGTATGGGGCATCGACTTCATGGGCCATTTCTTACTTCCTTGGCCATGCTACATCCTCGGTAGGGTGGACTACGTGTCCGCGGGTCGAAGTAGTGCCATGCGTATACCACCACAAAGCAAAGGCTAAAATTCATGAAGGAGAACATTTTCTCTCAATTTGGGGTTCCCAAAGAAATTATCAGTGATGGAGGTTCTCACTTTTGTAACAAACCCTTTGAGAACCTCTTATCCAAATATGATGTTAAGCAATACAGCCACTCGTATCATCCCTTAAACTAGTGGTCAAGTGTGGAGCTCAAGCCATGGGAGAAATAAGACCATCCCGATGAAAGTTGTCAATCTCTAATGTGAAGGACTGCTCCAGCTGATTTATTAGGAGAGACAGATATATATAGAGGTCATCATCACTCAGAACAGCGGAGTATATAAGGCTCACATTTACCAAGAGAAATCGAATACAAGGCGTGGTGGGCAATGAATTTGAACATGGATATGAACCGAGCCGGGCCTAAAAGAACAAGCTTGAGATTGACGAGTTAGAAGAGCAAAGAAACGACGCCTACTTCAATGCCAAAATTGCAAAGGATAGGCAGAAGAAGTGGCATGATCAGCTCATAACTCAGAAAACTTTCAATCAGGGGGATCAAGTCCTCCTGTATGATTCCAAACTCCATCTATTTCCGAGCAAACTCAAATAGCGATGGACGGGCCCATTTATCATCCACCAAGCATATTTGAATGGTTCGGTTAACCTTCTCAACCCGAAAGACAAAAGAGTATTCAAGGTTAACGGGCAACGAGTCAAACCCTATGCTGTTCGCCACTCTGCAGAAGAGGAGGAGATATCCCTCCTTGATCCTCCATGACCGACATTCCAATTATCGAGTTGGTTTATTTCCACTGAAAACCAAACTGCAAATCTCAAATTTTGTTCTGTTTTTGGTCAATTTTTAATTTATTTTATTTTTACTATTTTTATTTATCTTAGTTTTTAATTAAAACCTTCTTTGATATGTTCAGCTTAATGTTTTATTTTATTATTTTATTTTATCGTATTTATTTTATTTTTGTTTTATTTTGCAGGAGAAATGCTGGTGTAGGGTAGAATATTCGCTATAGTAGCGAAATTTCACTCGCAGCTTGACTTTCTCCCCGCATTTTCTACGTCAGTGGGTCCCTTCGCTCCCAAATGCACCATTAAAAGGGAGCGTATAGCCAAGAGGTTTATGATTGAGACTCGATCAAACAAAACCCGTAGCTTTTGTAAAAGAGCCTCGGTTCATGCCTCGGCGAGGGAGCTAATGGGTCGCCTATGTATAGTTTCATTCTTTCTAGATGGTTAGCTTAGGCTTCGTGATTCTGGCTGCAAATGCATTACTTGTACAAACCCTTTGACTTCCCCCCGTTTTGCTCTCTACTTGTTGATTACTTCCATACTGCTACTGACTAGCAATGTAAGCCTGGCTGGGGGAGGAGAGCGCACGGGCCAAGAGTTTACATTGAGACCTGATCAAACAAACCCGTAGCTTTTTGTAAAAGAGCCTGGTTCATGCCTCGAGGAGGGAGCTTGGAGAGCGCACAGTTTCGTAGTTTATGATTGAGACCTGATCAAACAAACCCGTAGCTTTTTGTAAAAGAGCCTGGTTCATGCCCCGATATGGTGAGCCGTCATCATCAGATAGTTTTCATTCTTAAGATAGGTTGGTTAGGGGTGTGATTCAGTACCCAAAAAAGTGCTATTTTGAACCCTATTTAAGATAGGTTCTGGGTACTTTTGTGTACTAATCATATTAGTTGCCGATTGACACGTGTAGGTCCTTTGGTACTAATGATTGTATTTCGAGGTTATTTGTAGTTTTGCAGGTTTCGTAACTCATTCTATCATATCAAGCCAAGCATATCGGTTGAGCTGATTTTACATCGCACTCTTGTATGATTTATCTTCGACAAATTGCCGTGAATGAAGAAGTTGATCCGAGGAAGCAGGAGCAACAGAGCAATCGCAATTCGCTTATTATAGCGAAATTTTGCTACAGTAGCGAAATTTTGGCTATTATAGCGAAATTTTCGCTATGTATAAAGTACTCGCTACATAGCTTAATTTTCGCTTAGTAGCAATTTCGCATATGATTCTCGCTATAGCTAAATTTCGCTACATACAAATAAAATTCACTTGTAAATGAAATTATGTTTTTGTGTACAAACGACCCCGTTTTGGTTAATTTCAATTGTAACCTCACTGTAATTATACTATTTAGGTTAGATTGGTATTTTTCACCTGTTTGTAAGGCTATATAAGCCATTTTATGAACAATTTGTAACCTAACTTTTCATTAAAGGCATTTCATTACGCCCCCTGCTTTACTCATTTGCTCTCTTCTCCTCTTTCTTCTCACTTCTATAACCAAACACACCCTTGAGGATGACAACTCAAAGGATGTTTGGCTAAAGCCTCTAAATCTTGAAGAGGAAGGTTGCTAGGTAGGTTGATATGGTTTACAGGTGTTCCTCTGTTTTTCATGAAGCAGGTATTGCGTATTTATGTTTCAAACTTTCAAAACTAGGTTTAAAAGCTATTTGATGTACTTTTATTGGTCAATACTTGACAAGCTTTTAGGGTTCAGTGTATTCTTAGTGTTAGATACACTGACATCCATTAGTTGTCATTTATGAGCCAAAGGGGGTTGGTTAAATGCTAGATTTCAACTTCAGGAACAGTTAATGCTTAGTAAATGCTATCTTTCAAAGATGAATGGTACTAAGGGTTGGTTTTTAAAGTTAAACAAAGATCCGGTTTTGGAAATGACTATAGGTCATTTACCCTAATGCGAGGAAATAACCCGAGGACACCTTTGCAACCATATCATACCAAACTAGTGGCCCGAAACTTCAAGGACTTCTTTTTATATTTTATTTCGAATTACCTTCAGTTAGCATAGTGACAATAACCACTCGGCTTCAGACAAATCCAAAACTAAACAAAAAGCCTCACCATTTTCACTCATTAAAAAATCATTTGTAAGACTTAAACCCATCCCAAGATTCGGTCCTAGAGCGCTTATACTGCAAAGAGAGTTATGCTACTGCCAGCAGGAGAGTTTAGGTATAAATTTTGTTGATTCATAACACCTACTTTTCATGCGAATCATGTTGGAAATTCACAACTCTAGGATCAAATTCGTCTTTATAAGCTTGTAATGTATGGCTTGGGTGGAGGGGTAGTTAAATAGGTCGTTTAGGCTCAAACTTACCCAAAACACACAAGCACACACTCCTTTTGTCAACGATGCTTTCATCCTCCACTATTTGACTATTTTTACAATTGAATCTTTCAAACTCATCCCACCTAGCATCATTGTGTTATTTGTATTGCTTCACCCCCATACTTATTTGCTTCAATCTTTCTTCAAGATCACCAAGAAACATCTCTTTTCTGAACAACAAAATAGGGAGTGGTGTAATGTTCAACCCCCTTAAGCTTTCTACTCACCCCACGTAGTGAGTTTTAGGTAAACAACTCCTAAAATAGTTGGTCTTGGGGTACTAGGTATTAAAACACCCCTATGGACTTAATGGCTCAAGTTGAGAAGGCTTCGAGGTTGAACTCACCCCTTCTTGAGTTCTTTAGCTTTTTGCTCTTCTTTTTGGTTTTTCCATTCCCAAACTCCTTCATTTAGCTTTGTTAGCACCATTACTTCACCTAGAATTCCTTTTCACACCTCATGTTTTCTTGTGATAAAAGTTCAAAACTAGCATGCTAAGGGTAAAAAGGATCCTTGATTGAAGGGTAATTAGAAAATGGGGTCATAAGGTAAGCATACTTGGTTCTCAAGATTGAAAGATGGCTTATATGGCTCAAATTGGGTGACTATGGATTGATGCAATTCAAGGTAGGCTAGAAAGGCTCAACCAATTCCAAGGATGACCTATATTATTTCCTAGAAGATATGATGCCTAGAATTTTTCCATAAACAATAATTGAACAAGTTCTAGAGTCTTAGGAGATCCAAAAATTATGGTATTCACCTTATTATTCTCTAACCAAGCAAGATTGGCTAACTAGGGTAAATTGTGACTTGTGCTAAATTTGGTAAGGACCTATAGCTAAGTGCACAGCTACATGGTCAACCCATTAGGTTTCAAGCTCAACTATCTCTAATATTACTCATATGCACAGAAAACAAAAATCAAATATCATCATAGGCATCCCTTGTATCTAAACAACAAACTCACAAAACAAAATATTTTTTAATCTTTTTAAAAAATTTTCAAAAATTTTATGCATTCAAGCATTTGAATGGAACAACCAATGGTAGCATAATAAACCACATCATTCAAGCACATATAAAGATATGCAATAAAGATCATACAAATATCAACAAGAAGGCATACCATAAGCGAGTCAACCAACTCAATAGTGCATAATACTAACTAAAAACTTAAACACAACAAACACCAAAGCAACTAAAAATATCCTAAAAAAAAAACAGAATCTGTATCCAAGAGATATCCACGAAAAATACATAAATTGTTCAAGGTGCAAACACATAGCACCAATAAAGCAAGTAAATGAAACATGCTAAAACACCCCCCAACTTAAAAGAAGCATTGTCCTCAATGTTAAACAAATCAAACACAGGAACAGAAAACTCCCATTCACAATAGTGTAAAAGCTGTCTTAAAATTTGTTTGACTCTGACTCTGAGTTTGTCTTTATGCATGTCGGACATGGCGGTGTAGCTATGGGCCATTCTGGAAAATGCAATGGTGGGGGTGGAAGTGATGGTGGAGTTAAGTGTAAGGAGCTTGATTCATTTTGGCTCAACTGCATGTGATATTGGTTGTGGAGTTCCATCTACCTTTGCTGCATTTCTTGCATCTCGACTAAGGCTGCAAGCTATGCTAGAATTTTTCTGTTCTCATCATGAAATATATTTAAATTCATCTTATAGATATCAAATTGTTCTAGGCATATCTCCCCCATAGTTACCAACCTTCTTGTTAATGTGTTAGTCTCTCTCTAGGTAGTTGATAGTATTTCATCAGTCTCTTATTCCTCGGATTCTTCTTTTGCTGCTTCGACAACGACTTCTTCTTCTCCGGCTTCTTCTTCTCTTCCCTTTTCGTTAGTATTTACTTCCAAATCATATGAGGAAGAACAATCCTTCTTCTTTGGGAGTGGCATTGGAAGTTTATGCGGCGACTTCTCCTCAGACTCAGACATTGGAACGCTCGCCAACTTACATAATCGCATGATCAAAGAGGGTGGATGAGCACTCCAGTGCACCATCCTTGTGTAGACTCAATAATTTCTCTCTCGATAAGAAATCCCACATCAAACTTTATATCATGCATAATAGCATACAGGAGAATCCCCTTATCCTTTGTGGTTGTTGATAAATGAAGGCTCAGCTTTAGGCACGAGCAAAGAAAATGATACCATGTCTTTGGGACTGACTTCAGCTCGACCATCGGAAAGGTTGTCACTTCGGAGATGGAGGGGTGTCTCTTCCATTGGGATTTCTCTTTTGTAAGGGCTCTCATCAACATCTCATACTTAGTGTTTTAAATAAGGCCTTGTATGCGTCATTGTCGTCGTCTTTCAGATCATAGGCCCTGTTGATTGTAGCAACATCAAATTTTACCCACTTTCCTTGAACATAGACGGTAGATCCATCCTGGTAGCGAAGATTAAAGTGAAACTCCCTAACCACTGGTGCTATCCCCTATAGAGGGTGCTCACATAGCTTTTCCCATCCTTTCTTCTCTATCATGTACATGAAATACTCATTAGATTTGGGGAAGCCATGCTCCGGCACAAACGTTCAATTGTAGAGCGACTCATGATACATGTGTTTTACCTCGTGAGTGATAAACTTCTCTGGATCTTTCGGAAGAGGTGGAGGTGTGAGAGAGTTTGAGCCGATCTTTCTTTTCTTTTGAGGAATGGTCTTCTTAGGAGCCATGGGAGAGCTATTGAGAGGGGTTTCTACCTTGGGAGAGAAAATGGGCAAAGAGATAGAAAAATGATTTTGTGTATTCTTTTAAAAAGTCCAAAAGTCGTGGCCTTCGCTGTAATGCCCCAAAAATACCTTAGAATGTTATAATAATTTTTTTTTTATATATTTCGGGTATGAATTGAGCCAAGTTGGGTATTTTTCTGGAATTGAATAAATGATTATATGGCTAAGAGCCAAATGCAAATATTATAAAGCAATGAGAATTGTTTGACCCGGACATTTACCCAAGTGTAAAGGGAAAAATTTGAAATTTGTAAAATGAGGACCTAAGGGTCAATTGTAAATAAGTTTAAGTGTCTAAGTGTAATTATGAGAGTTGAAGTGCAATTTGAGAGACTTATGGGCTATATAGTAATTAAAGAGAAACTTAACCCAAGAATGCATTTTTGTGGCCAAACAAGGCCTTATATAGAATAAGTGACTTAGGACCAAAAAGGGAGAAAATGAGAAATGATAATAAGTGTGTTTGCCAAACAAGGCCTTACACTTAAATGAGTTTAAAAGACCAAAAGTGGTCTTTGGATGCTCATTAGAGCACATCACGTTTTTGGGAGAGAAAGGAAGGAGAAAAGGGGGAGAGAGCTAGGGATTCTTTCCCACTTTTTGCTTCTAAGAGATCAAGCAACCTCCAAGAGAATGATTCGAAGAGATTCAAGGTAAGAAAACAAAACCCTAACTTCACTTTTTATGATTTTGATTTTGGGGGAAAAGCCCTAACTTAAGAGAAGAGGTTTTACTGATTCTAAACCACTCGGGAGTTGTTTTCGTGGATTCCATGGTGGATTTTGATACGGGATGAATTAGAGGAGGTCAGGAAGAAAAATGGCTAAAATGCCAAAATCTCGACATTTTGGGCAAAATCACAGAGTGGTACCCAAAAGTGGTACCTATCTACAGATGCAAGAGGGTAAGCTACCTGCATCACTCAAAGTGCAGGCCGGTACCCATCGCGCAGGGATCGGTACCGGTACTACCAAAGTGGTACCTATTCACCGCTTCGTAACTCGTTTTTGCATGTTATGCAATTTTAAGTCTTGTATTCGTACACTGATTGTTTAGGGACCCTAATAAATGACTAGTGGGGGTAAAAATAAGAATGAGACTAAGTGAAAAACGTACCCTACCTCGCCGCCTCGGTGATATTCGTTTAGCACGATTATTTGTTTAACCACTATGAGTGGAGAATTTGCATTTGACTAGGTACGGGTGAGGACGACAACCTGACCTAGGACTGGCATCGAGAGAGAAAAATGATCGATATTGGCTTGTTCTTTGTTCCCTATTTGTTCTGTTCTCTGTTCTCTATCTGTTTTGTTCATTGTGACTCAATTCCCATTTCAAGGTCTATTTGTGAAATATATATATCAATTTGAATTATTAGTATTCGAAATGTTTGTCAAATATCTACATGTGTGCGTGTATTTGAACTATAAGTGAATTTACTACATGAAAGTAAATTGATTTGAAATGTATTATTGAATGATCAACATGACGGGATTCACCAACTGAATTCGTCATGAGGGTAATCGTATTTGTTCAATGCGAAATCACATTGCTACTGAATGACAAACAGGACAGGATTCACCAACTGAATCTGTCGTGAATGTTGACTTCTATAGCCATATGTGAGATTATAATAGTGAATGTGAGATCACATTGCTACTGAATGACAAACAGGACAGGATTCACCAATTGAATCTGTCGTGAATGTCGACTTCTATAGCCATATGTGAGATTACATAGTGAATGTGAGATCACATTGCTACGAACGACAAATGCGACAGATTCACCAACCGAATAACTGGCCGTGAATGCCTAATTTCTATAGCCATATGAGATTACAATATCAATGAGATGACATTGCTAATAACAACAGATGTGATTCACCTCAACCGAGTATGTCGTGAATGCCGACTCTATAGCCATATGGGAAATCGTAAACCCTAAAAACGCTCGAAAAATATTTGAAATGTGATTTGTATAAGTATTTTACATTACACATAGACATTGTATAAAGGCATTTATTTTGATAAATGCATGATTCGTATTGAACTCGAAATGAAATGAGAACTGGGGAGAAACTACCTACTACGAAAATGCTTAGTGTATTGTTTTAATCACGCGCAGTATCGAGTGATAGACAAAGGTTTGAAAGTTTTAATCTAAGGTCGAGGAGCTCAGAGTCATCCAAAAGGTTCACGGAGTATGCTCTGTTACATGCATCCTCACCATTTTGAACATGACATTGTTTTGTAAACAAAAGGAGTTCAACTTCGAAATTATTTTTGTACTTATATCTGATTATGATTTTGGATATTATGTTGTAAACGGCATAAAATGCCGTTTTTGGTTAAATGCATATTTTGTAAAGGAATTGCATTGAAATTGTAAATGTTTATGGGCTTGCCCTAAATGGAAATCGCTTTCGCAAAGATTTGAGAATGAAAACGTTTATATTAATGAATTGATTTTGATAAATGGATTTGATAAAAGGCTTCGGCCGCGCCCCGGGCTCTTGATTCGCCAACCAGTCGGGTCGGCTCGGGGTCGCTACATTTGCCACGTACGAAGAGGGGGTTTGCTACAAAATGAAGGGTCCGACTTCATTAAGATGTGAGGTTTTGCCACATGAGGCTTCGCTATGGCGAAACCGAAAGAAGGCAAAATTTTTTGGCTTGGTTCCCTGCGGTGAACGGATGCCTCGTCGCGGTGAACTTGAATGGTGCACACAGGCTAGGATTTGTTCACTGTGGCGAAGGGATGCTTTTCCGTAGCGAACTTGAATGATTGCTTCAAACATTGTATATTTCCTAGATTTTCTTTAAAACCCAATTCTTTACTTCCTAACATTTCATACACATTTCTCAACAACGCACATTCAGATTTCTATTTTTTTCATAGTCAAACTCCTCGTTTTTCATTCCATGCTCATTCATCTCCTAAAACTCAATTCCATTTAGTTCAAAAATCTTTGTGCTCGTCTTTTTGGATATCTAAGGAACTTGAAACACTTAAAGAGACTCATAAAACAAACCAAGAATCCCATAAATAAAAATGAATAAAAAATAAATGAAATAAAATTAAAAAAAATGGAAAAAGGGATTCTCATAAAGCTTGGGTTACCTCCCAAGAAGCGCTAAGTTTAATGTCGATAGCTCGACCAAGCCGCACATTGATGGTGTAACTACTCACAATGATGACGACTTAAAAATTCTAGCTCTCACTCACTCAACTTCATCTTATCAGCTTTGGGAAGCTCTTTTTTGAGGTAAAGCTTCACCCTTTGACCATTCACTTTGAATTTTACTCCACTCTGATTTCAAACCAATATCATCAAATGGAGTAACATAAATGACAATATACGATCCCCTCCATCGGGATTTCAGTTTTCCCAGAAACAGTTGAAGTCTAGAGTAAAACAATATGACTCTGTTACCTTCCTTGAATGTTCTCTATGCAATACACTGATCATTCCGCTTCTTCATCTTATCCTTGTATATCCTTGCATTTTCCTAAGATTAATTTATGATTTCTTCGAGCTCATTGAGTTGACGAAGTCTTTTTTCTCCCATAGATTGGAAATCAAAATTTAGTTTCTTAATCTCTGAAAATGCTCAATGCTCCAACTCAATGGGTAAATGACAAGCTTTTCCAAACACAAGCTGGTAAGGTGGCATTCCAATGGGTGCCTTATACGTAGTTCAATATGCTCAAAGTGAATCATTTAACCTTATCACCTAATCTTTCATTCGTACTAACCGCTTTCTAGAATTCCTTTGGCTTCTCGTTAAGATCTTAACTTGTTCATTTGATCAAAGATATATGCCAAAGCCTTTACATGGACTCATACTTAGCCATAAGCACAACAAACGCATTGTTTCTAAAATGGGTGCCCTCATCACTCACAATCTCCCTTGGTGCTCCAAAATGGGTAAAAATATTCTTTTGCAAAAATTGAACCACCATATTCGCATTAATTTTGGGTGTTGCTATAGCTTCAACCCACTTAGAGACATAATCCATCACCACAAGAATATATAAATTGCCTTTCGAATGTGGAAATGACCCCATGAAATCTATCCCCTAAACATTAAATATCTCAACTTCCAGCATGTTATGCAATGTCATTTAATCTCTTTTCGATATATTCCTCACTCGTTGGAAATGATCACACTTCTTCACATATTTGAAACAATCTCAGAAAAGTGTAGACTAATAAAATCTGGAATCTAGTATATTTTGAGAGGTTCTCAAAGGTCCCATGTGACCTCCATATGGTGAAAAGTGACAGTGTGCTAAAATGTCGTTGTACTCAACTTCTGGGACACATCTCCGTATTACCTGATCTGCACATCTTCGAAATAACAGAGGATCATCCCATTTATAGAATTTCACATTGTGGAGAAATTTCTTCTTTTGCCTTGAGTTAAACTCCGATGGTAGAAAATTGCAAGCTAGGAAGTTTACTATATTAGCATACCACGGAAAAGAGGTTTCCATTGACATCATTTGCTCATCAAGAAAATATTCATCAATATCAATGGATTCTTTGATGTCATTTCCATTTTCCAAACGGGATAGGTGATGGGCAACGACATTTTCTACTCCCTGTTTGTCCTGAATTTCCAAATCAAACTCTTGAAGGAGCAATACCCATCGAATGAGTCGGGGTTTAGCATCCTTCTTTTTTATTAAATACCGCAAAGCAGGATGATTAGTGTGAATAATCACCTTTGATCCAATAATGTAGGGCCTGGATTTGTCATAAGAAAACACAATTGTAAGCATTTCTTTCTCAGTGGTTGTGTAGTTTTCTTAGGCTTGATTCAGAGTGCGGTTGATGAGTCCTAAACTCATCTATTTTTAGTTTATTTTTCTTGCATTTTTTTCAGCAGTTTATGATTCATTTTAATGCAGAATTATGGAATAATCACCAAATTTGTGTTTTGCAGGTTTTGAATGTAAAAGAAACAAATCTAGTAAAAAAAAAAAAGAAAAAAGAAAAAGCTAAGATAGAAATGTCCCGACATAATCTCAAAATGTCGCGACATAATCAATATCAGAAGACAGAACTATGTTGCGACAATGGATTTTTATGTCGCGACATTTCTTGAGAAGTTCCTGAAGAAGAATGTCGCGACATTCTTTTGCTCTGTCATGACATTGATAAAAGCAAATGGTAGTATAGTTTTTTCAAGACATTCAAACCTATGTCGCGACATAAAGAACTGAAGAGGGAACAAAGAATGTCGCAACAAAACAAAACTATGTTGTGACAGAAAACAATAGATTAAAGAGACAAGTCAAGTCAAGTGGGTGCGGACAAAGGTTTTTATGTTGGGACAAACATTTCAGAGAATGACAAGATCAAGTTAGGAAATATGTCATGACATTTTCAAAGTATGTTGCGACATAAAGTTCAGAAGTTAGCATTGCAAGGCAAGAAGGCTATGTCGTAATAGAAAAGTTTTATGTCGCGATAACCACAACATAATACTGAGAAGGAACTCTGTCGTGACATAGAATTTTATTGTCATGATAAAGGTTGAGAAGATTTATAGAAAGAACGTCGCGACACAGAAATTTATGTCGCGACATAATGAAGAGCTGAAGGTAGAAATATTTGTCACGACAATCAGAAGCTATGTCGTGACATTAATTGAAGAGAATTGCAGAATGTTACGACATTTTCGAAGATTGTCGCGACATAATTAAAGCAAAAGAGTTAACATATGTCACGACATTCCAAACTTATGTCTCAACATAAAACAAGGCTAAAGGCTGAGAAACTCTATCGAGACACAGAAATTTATTTCGCGACACAATGAAGAGCAGCAAGAAGGAAACTTTGTGGCGACAAAGCTTTTTATGTCGTGAAATATCATTAAAGTATTAACACTACAAGGCATGAAAGAAATGTCGCAACAGAAGACACTTATGTCGCGACAATTACAAGACAAATTCAGCTGAGCATTGTCATGACCTTTTCAAAGTACGTCGCGACATAATTCAAGAAAAAAAGGCACAAAACACTGTCGTGACATAATTTTCCTATGTCACGACAAAGACTCCACTTGGGCCAGTTTTGGGGATCCACAATTTTAGCCTCGAAGTGCGGCCCATAATTTGAAAATATATAAATAGAAGCACATATGGCACTATGTGTAGCTTCCATCAAACCTGGAATATTTGGGTAGCTAGAGTCTCCTTTGTATATTATTTGTCTTTTATTTTATTTTTGCTTAGATTTAGTTTTAGTTAGTATTTTCTTTGGATTTGAGCAATGATTTGGGTTGAAGTTTTGAGCTAGGTTCATTGTAAAAATTTGGTTTTCATTACTGTCTGATTTCAATGAAATTTGGAAATTTTATGGAGTTCATTTATTATAGTTTGCTTGCAATTTAGTGAATTTTCCTGATCAGTTAGTCACTGTTATTTGTAATCCAATTTGAAAACTAAGCTCCCTCTGGGAATGGACTGATGTTAGTTATTATTTTCTGCGCAACTTAAAAGAATGTCATAGTTAGAAATCTTGAATTTATTTAATCAGGTTGTTCTCAAATAAACTGCCTTAATATTAGTAGCTTGGCACGAAGGTTGTATCTTGCTCTGATTTCCAGGAGGCCCTCTGATTGACACAAAGATGGAAAATCCTGAGAGTATGGAGCAGTTACTTTGGGGAATGTTAGACTAATATTATGGAACTAATGAACTTTTAAAGATTACTCTAATAGATCACTAATTTACTCATAGTGTGAGGATTAGTTGGTTGATGTATTGGTTTAATTGATTAGAGGTTTCTCCTTTGTCTGATGGAATAATATCCCATGTTAGCATAGATCTAATCAAGGAGATAGAGAGTTTTATCAGATTCAAAGAAAGAGAAACCAATTAGATTAGAGAAGGCTCGCATTATCCAGTCTATGAGGCGAGAATTCTTGATCCACAGGAACCGGGAGGTGTGAAATCACGAAAAGGGAAAAATACTTTCGGTTCTTAAAGAAGGATTATATCCTACGTAGCGGTTAGATCCATGTGTTTGGAAGAAATATGGTTCTCTAATTAGTGAACTGTATAGTGTATGGAGGAATCAAAACTATACTACCTTGCATCTTTGACAAGTTCAGATCTCAAACTAATGGCTGAACCATGTTATAAAATAATGTAAAAAAATTGATAATCATACATTGATTTATTTCCCAATGTTAACTTTACTCAATGAACTCTCCAATCCAATTCATTTTGATTTTCTTGTTATAGTTATAGAATTTTATTTAGTCATTCTTCCTTTAGTTTAAACAAATCAACTTTGAACTTGTGAGTTCAAATAGTAAGGATCTTGAGTATTTGGGGTAATTGATTTTTAGATCTCTCAATCCTCGTGGGAATGATATCTGGACTTAAAATCCACTGTATTACTTGTATGACCTATGAACTTGCAGAGAATTAGACCAATAATAAAATTTCATTATTACATACACATCAGAAAACATTTTCTCATAATTTTTAGTCAAACAACAAGTTTTTGGCATTCCTGCTGAGGATTGAATAGTCCTTGGTGGTCATGTTAGAAATAAGTTGCAGTTTTATGGTCTACATTAACAATCAATCATGTATACAAGTTTTTGACACCATTGCATGGGAGTCTAAACAACTTTCCAATAGCAGTGATAGAAATTTGGTCTATAGAAAAGGTCATGTTTATCAAGTTTTTAGAGTCGTTGTTGGGGATTGAAATGAAAGGTGAATTTAAATATCAATATTCCAACCAAAGAGAGAATTGCTAATTTGGACATTTTTCTCTGTTTTATCAAATATTTCAGAAAACATACAAAAATAGTTTTAATTGCAGTAGCTGAGTAAGCTACTGAAAATGTTTTATGAGCTTATAGTGATATAACTATTTTCCCACTAATTTCATTTGATCTTTGTGTGTTTCCATTTCAGTAAGATATTACATGCATCGAAAACTAGAAGTAGAATTGCTGCCTTTGGACACAGAATTGGAGAAGACATTGAGAAATTTAAAGAAAGTTTGAAGTGCTAAATCATCAGTTATGGTAGAGTAGAAGTCTGTGAGCAGGCGGAAGAGCAACGAGAGGATCTCGAGCAAAGGACTATGGAGGGGATTTTTTGGAGGCCGGTCGTTAGAGACGATTGCCTACCTAACGTGAAGAGCACGCTGAGGCCCAGCAACTTTGAATTAAAGCCAACTTTGATCACAATGGTGCAACAACATCAATATATTGGCCATCCCAGTGAAGACCCCAATGAGAATATGGGGAGATTTCTAAGGATGGAAAATACATTAAAGCTGAATAGGGTGAGACTTGAAGTGATCAAGCTACAACTCTTCCCTTTTTCACTGAGAGATGTGGCAGCCACTTGGTTTGAATCACTGCCTTATGGATCAGTGGACAATTGGGAAGATCTGGTGGAGGCTTACATGAGCAGATTCTTCCTTATTGCCCTCACTTTAGAAAGGAGAGGGGAAATCATAGTGTGTCACGCCCGGGGGCGCAAGAGACTGGACTGGGACTTTTTATCTGTTTTATTAGACCTTGGTGTGTCCAAATCTTATAACTGTATCAACATGTTGTATACAAAAATACAAAATAAAAATACCACCGTAGTGGTGTTTACGATTAATCACCTTACATCTGATCAAAATTACATTACATATGCAAAAACTATACATTTACATTTACCAATCGGGCTGCGAAACCTCTGGTGATGAATTTACTAGAGTCTTGAGTAGAATGCGAAGATCCTTTGTCTCCTTCTTACATTACTACACGGATTGAAAACCCGGTGCTAAGCTTTACATAGTGGGAAACATAGGTAATATGCATATACACATTTATAGTAAGTGTAGCATCACTGGATCTCGGAATTTATATGCATTCATATAAGGAACTTATCTGATTACTTATGCTTCTAACGGACTTATGCTTATACGGATCTCCATTATGACTTCGTACTTGTACTTATAGCAACTTTATGCTTGTTCAAATCTCAGTAGGGTTACAAAGCTTATTCTTATTGATTTTGTAAGGTACTCTGGATAGAATGATACACCCTTGTTTACTCGTATTCTTCATTCAGGTTATTATCATATAACTATGGGAATACAGACCGATAATAATAAATGGAGTAAGACAAACCTGATAAGTGCAGGAGATGCGTGCAGTCTTGAGTCTTGAAGTGGCTCAGAGTAAGTCTTAGGAAGCAGCTGGGCAGGGTGTCCGTAGCACTAATCGGGGTGCAGAGTACTAGAAACGGGCGTGCCTGCAGTCTGAGGAGTGTGGGTGTCATTTATTACTAGTCTTACGATTATATGTATTCGGAAACTTCTATCTTATTATTGGGGTCCATGAGACTTTGCCCCATCGAACTCGCTTATTAGGCGCAGTCGCAGTACATTTTCACTTAATTTCTTCCTTATCTATACTCAGGTATGCAAATTCTAGCTTAAGCTATGCAAAAATACCAAAAGCAGGATTCTGAGGACTAGTGGTGCAGTACCACTGCGTTTGGTCTGCCGGTACCCGAATCGATTACGGAAAGTGGTACCGATTACCACTTTGGATGGTCTGGGTACCATTTGCCTCTGCGTGGGTGGTGCGGTACCACCTGTTTGGTCTTGGTGCAGTGCGATTACCTTGAGAAATGACGGAATTCACCATTTTCACTCCTTTTCTTCCATAGACCTCTTATATTCCATCCTTCATCGAGGTAACATGGAATCCCTCCAAACAACTCCACAAAAACACTTTTAATTAGCGAAGAATCCAAGGATTCATACCCGAGTTCACCAAACTTTACAAAATCATACACTTATGAAGGATTCCATATCTAATTGATATCAGCTTCAGGGATTTTCAACCCAACTTCCCATAAATCTACAGAGTTAGGATGTATTCACAACAAAACCTGAAAGGGAACCAAATTAATGTCGAAGAAAACCTTAGCAATCCATACCCAGTAGTTTTGTACAAAAATCATACAGAATCCATACAAGACTTTAGAATTTCCATCTTATTCATACTTTCAGGAATTCCATACCTTTGCTTTGCTCCTCTTTTCTTCCTCTTGTAGCTGCTTACGTCTTCCTCTGACTCATTATGCTCTTGTTTGAGTTAAAAATGAGTTATTTTTGGTCTCCCTCCCCTTTTTATAATTAAACTTTCTTTTATTTGCCTTTTAGTCCTCCCTCATTCTATTAATTGCACTATACTTTATGTTTTTTCCACTTTGGCCTCTAATTTTATCCATTCATGACTTTTATGCCCCTTCTTGACAATTTACAATTTTGTCCTTTTGTCTTGTTCAATTTCCGGGTTTCTAAATTTCTATGTTTCGCATTTAAATTACGAAAAATTCAATTTATGCCTACAAAATACCCTAAACATGTTGGAAACGACTAGGTTATATTTCGGGGTGTTACATAGTGTTTAAATAAGGAGAGGATGAAAGTCTCTATAATGCATGGGAAAGATATAAGAGACTACTGAAAAGATGCCCAATGCATGGAATAGATTTGACCAACTAGATGGACATCTTTTGTCACTCTATGAACTACACCTCCAAGGTATAGTGATGCGACTGTTGTGAAACTGAGAGAAGGAGTCTTTGAAAAGGCAAAATAGTTTATCGAAGATCTAGCAAAAAGAAACTACAGAGTTCCATTTGAGACTTTAGGGAGCAGTAGCAAACTGAAAGGAAGTGGGGTGATAGAACTGAATAGAATGACTGCCATAGAAGCCAAACTTGATGCATTGATGAACAAGTTGGGAAACCAAGAAAGAATAATGCATTTAGCACATAAAGTGAGAACAGTAGAAGAAAGTCAGCAAAAGAGTAGTGCTGAAGATGGACTAGCCCATGAGGGTCCCTATCAAGTTGAGGAGGCTCGGTTTGTCAATGGCAGCCTCAGCTCTGACTTAAGCCAAACCTCAACTTGCCAACTCATTACACACTAGCAGTAAGGAACCATGAGAATTTCTTATATGGAGGTGGAGCACAGCAAGGTCTAAGACCAGTGCAGAATTTTCAATAACAGTATGCTTCACAGGGGTTCTAAGGACAATAGTAGCAAGGGAGTCAGAGAGTAGAAAATCTAGGACAAAGGAGATCTCAATCCTTTGAAGATCAAATGCTGACATTCATGGGAGAGAATAAGAGGCTACTAAATATTCATGAGCGAAATTTCTTTGAATTTGTAGTATTCCAGGCAAACCTGAATGTGTTCGAGCGGCTATTATACACAAGGTAAAAAAAAAAAAAAAAAAAAAAGAACCGCAGTAGAATTATTTAGCTCTACTTCAAATACGGGAACAGTCAAGAATGCCTTCTAAGTGATATAAAGAAAAATCCTAAGAATTTGTATGGTGAGGTAAGTCGAGAGTAATGAGAGAGTTGGAAGCGAGAAAGAAAATGAGTAAAAAAATTTGAAAAGGCGAGGAAGAAGAAACTGGAAAAGAGGATAAGTTAAGCATTTCAGAATTGATTGAAGAGACTAAGAAAGAAGAGGTGCAGATTGAGCAACAGGTGGAGAAAAGAAGACTAAAAAAGAAAGAGGAAATGGAAGCCTACATGCTTGATGTTCCAATCCCTTAGAGACTTTAGAAAGCAAAAATGGAGGAACAGTTCTCTAGATTCTTGGACATATTCAAGAAAATAGAGATTAATATACCTTTTTCTAAGGCATTGGCTTAGATGCCTAACTATGCTAAGTTTCTGAAGGACATTATGAGTAAGAAGAGAAGGTTTGCTAAAGAATGAGTGGTGAATTTGATAGCCACCTGCAGTGCAGTGATCTAGAGGAGCCTACGGTTAAGATCTGCGAGGATTACGGTAGCTTGACATTCCCACACTGATAGGGAGGTTGAATTTAAAAAGGCTTTGTGTGATTCAGGGGCAAGCATCAACTTGATGCCATTGTCAATAGTGAAGAGATTGAGTTTAGGGGAGCTTACTCCCATAAATATGACCCTACAAATGGTAGATATGACTATGAAACAATCAGAGGGAGTCCTTGAAGATGTACTCATCAAGGTGGGAAAATTTATTTTCCTTATGGACTTTGTAGTTATGGATATGGAGGAAGATACACAAGTTCCACTATTGCTTGGAAGACCTTTCCTGGCCATTGGAGCTGCCTTTATAGATGTGAAGAAAAGAGAACTCACTCTCAGGGTGGGGGAAGAAGCAATACGCTTCAACCTGAATAAAAGCCTGAAATAGTTTGAATGTGAAAGTACAGATTGTAAGATTGTAGAAACATTAGTTCCTATCAGTCCAGAACTAATTTTTGGTTGTAATTTTCAAAATTAAATCAATGAAAATGAGATGAATTTTCAGTATCTTGAGGATCTTGCTTGTGAATTTTTGAATTCTAGATGTGATTTAAAAGAGACAGTCTTTAGTTTGAATGAGAACAGTACAGAAAAATCAAGCAGCAATGAAGGGAAGGCAAAATAAATAGAAACAAGTTCAAAAGGGTTAACCTTTAAGGAATTACCTAGACAGTTGAAGTATGCTTTCTTAGGACTAGAAAAAGAAAAACCTGTGATTATATCAGCTGCATTGAATGAGCTTGAAGAATAGAAACCGTTGGAGATTCTCATAAATCTGACTATTTGCTTGGTCGATAGAAGATTTGAAAGGAATCGGTCAGCCTGTTTGCATGCATAAAATCCTCTTGGAGGAAAAATGCAAGATCATTGAACATATCAAAAAGAATCTTTGAATCCAGGTAATGAAAAGTTATTAGAAAAGAAATGCGAAATGATTTGAATACGGGCTTTATATATGCAATCTCAGACAACCCTTGGGTGAGCCCGAGTTCATGGTTCCCAGAAGGGGTGGATTGATGCAATGAAATAGGAAGAATGAAATGATTCACATAGAGCGTCCGCAGCGGGAATGGAGGTGTGCATTGACTCACAAAAAAATTGACTACGCAGCGAAGGATCAACATCCTTTGCCCTTTATTGATCAAATGCCGGATAGGCTAGCAGGACACCCCCATTTCTGTTTTCTTGATGGATATTCTGGATATTACCAAATTGCCATAGCCCTTGAGGACTAGGAGAAAACTACATTTACATGTCCTTATGGCACTTTTGCTTTTAGAAGGATGCCGTTTGGATTATGTAATGCTCCTACCACCTTTCAAAGGTGTATGATGTCTATATTCTCAAATTTGGTGGAAGAGGCTATGGAAATCTTCATGGACGACTTCTTAGTATATGGATCTAGTTTTGAGAAATGTTTAGAAAATTTGGAAATAGTACTTCAGAGGTGCCAAGACAAGAATTTAGCTCTGAATTGGGAAAAATGCCATTTCATGGTAATAGAGGGTATTGTCTTGGGGCACAAGATCTCTGCAGTTGGGTTAGAAGTAGACCAAGCAAAGGCTTATGTCATAAAAACTCTCTTTCCACTTACAACAGTAAAAGGGATAAGAAGTTTCCTAGGACATGGTAGATTTTACAGGAGATTTATAAGGGACTTCTACCATTATGTAGATTGTTGGAAAAAGATGCAAAATTTGATTTTGATGGATCATGTAGATTTGCATTTGAAGAAATTAAGTCCAGATTGGTTATAACTCCTATCATGGCAACACCTGATTGGAACAAACAGTTTGAAATCATGTGTGATGCCAATGACTATACAATGAGAGCAGTATTGGAACAAAGAATTGAAAAGATATTTAAGGCCATATCTTATGCCAGCAAGAGCCTTGATGAGGCATAAGAGAACTACTCACAACAAAGAAAGGAGATGTTGGCAATGGTGTTTCCTTGTGAAAAATTCAGGCCTTACATATTGCGGTCCATGTTCTCTTGTGATCATGATGCGATTAAATATCGATGGTAAAGAAATGAAGCTGACCAAGATTGATCGGATAGATTTATTCTTTCTTGTAAGAGTTTGATTTAGAAATCAAAGACAAAAAGGATAGTGACAATGTGATAGCTGACCACTTGTCTAGATTAGAAAGGTTGATTACTACCCAAAAAGTGTTGTTTTATACCTTTATCACTCTATGTTTTAAGCACTTTTTGTGTACTAATCGCCCCAATTAACCCAATTGGCATGTTAATGACCTAGCAACTCTACTAATCAAATTTTGTGGCAAGTTTGGTTGTTTTAGGGGCTTTATATCTTGAGGACGGGGATTCAAGTCAAGGCATGAAGAATCAAGTTGCAATGCGGAGCACGAGCTAGAAGAAGAGAAGATGCGGGATGAAGCTTGCACCTTCGGAGTTCATTTACTGGTGCATCGCGAAACCCTGCGAACCCTACAAAGAATTTTGCGAGGTGCGAAAAATTCTAGCCGTGCGAGGAAATTTCGTAGGTGTGAATTTTCGGCTGTGTGTCGTGAAAGTTTCTTGCTTGTTCTTTGCTTTAACTTTTCGACTTTTTTTTATCACTTTTTGGATTTCTTCCCAATTTGTCCCCCTGTATTAGTGTTTGTTTTAGTAATTTTGGTATTTTGCAATGGGGTTTGGCTATAAAAGCCATAGAGAAGACATTGTCAACGACTCTCTTTTATTTTTATGGAAGTTTTGGGGGGAAGCTTTCAGCTCTTCCCGCTTTTTCTCATTTTTTCTCATTTTCTCTCACTTTCTCACTAGCCAAACACCCTTTGAGGGATGACAGCTGAGAAGGATGAAGTATTTGGAAACCCTCACTCCTTGAGTGAAGGCCCTTTGGGTGAGGGGGATCTCGAGGTAGGATAGGGGTTCCATGTTTTCATCACGGGTATCCCTTTGCCATTACTATTCTCCTTTTAACAGGTTTGATCCTTAGTCCACCTTGAATCGGTATTACTTGGTAGCTTTTTGTGGTCTCATTGGATGCTTAATATTAGATCCGGTGGTATTCATTAATTATCATTGTAAAAAGACCATTGAAAGGTGAGATCAAGGGGAGACTTGGTATTTTAACGACTAAGGCATTAATAGCGATGGTACCATTTTCAAAGATATTTAATGAGGGTAGTTTTATAGCTAAATGAAGATCTAGCATTTGGGGAGATGACTATAGGTGTCCTCCCAATGAGCAAAGACGAGAAACCCTCATTTGCTTTGGGAACTTGACCCCAGTAACCTAACAATTCAAGGATTTACCATTTTACATTTTAATAGTTTTTATTTTCCAGTTTCACCATTACAACCCTTTGTTTTATCAAACTCAAAAAATCAAAACCATAATCCTTGATTCTTAAGACCTCGATAGTAGTCATTCTCAGAAAATCCATCCTGTGAAAAAGTCCTTCTGGGACACTATATTCTGCGGTATGTGCTAAGTGATGAATGTTGTGTATAAATTTTGTTGATTCAGGATACCCCTATGACACACGAATCAAATGGTATTGACTAGGGGATGGTGCCTTGAGTGAAAATAGAAAACTGCGAGCACTTGTGTTCCTCATCCTGAAGCAGCGTAAGGGTTTATGTTCAGTGGAATAGAATCTGACGACCCAGTTGGTGAAAGATGGTATTCCCACGGGAACCAGGTTGTGAAGTGGGCTTGAATTGTGATCAAATGGAACCCCCACATGAAGAGCAACAGAGCCAGCAGGGAATGGAAAGGAACCTCAATGCATTTAGGTCCATGAGGGATTACATGCACCCTCTATGGGTGAGAGCTTGCCTCCTGCGTGTCTTGCCAGTAATATCTTAAGTATGGCGATCTTTTATATGCAGTTGGGGAACCACCCAAATTTCTCATAGAGCAGAGACCTCCATAATATGCACCTCCACGGTCCTCCATATTATCTTCAACTCCTGTTGTCCACAACCACCACAGGTTAACTACCCCAGTTGGGCAAAATGCGAAGTGAGCAAATTGGGTGGGTACTTTTATAGAGGATCGAGAAAGTGGTGAGTAATAGAAAATCAAAGAATTTATACTATGGAAGTTCTCTTAACTTGAATTAGATGGGCTTAAAAATGGCGCGATAAAATTGACAACACAGTAGTATAATTTCCAAGGCTCACGGTGGCATGTTCATCGAGGTAAGAGAATCGGAGGAAGAGTGCCTGGTTGACATCACAGTGGAGGAGCATTGTAAACAACAACTACAAGAAGAGCTGATAGAGACTTTTGCAGAATTTTTTGAAGGGTTATCTAAATCCTCAGACATTTATGCTGCTTTTTGTTCATCAAGAAAGAATGAATCAATCTCCCCATTGATGATTGAGGAAGGCAGTGGAAAGGAAGAAGTGGAAGAGCCCCAAAAGCTTATTCTTAAACCATTTCCCACAAAATTGAATCCTAGTGTCACTGCCCAAGCCACCAACAACCTATGGCCAGTAGCACCCTCTCCTGACCTAGTGCACATCCTGCCTACATCACATTCTACACCTAAAGCACCTACTGCTAAAGTTGAGGCCATCTCATCTGCACTGCCTGCACAAAACATTAGGAAGTTAGTGGCCTATTTTCAAACTTTTGCCACTACATCACAGACATTAGTGATTGCTCATATTGCATGGTACAACGGATGGCTCATCTTAGAAACCATCTGGTTCAGTTGGAAACATCTTGGACCTGTGATTCACGGCTCTCCACGGTTCCGGTAGCGCCCACTTTGGGACTGACGGAGGAGCTTCCCTCGCCTGAGCCTCTGAGGCTTGAGGCCCAGTTCGGGGACTCAGTCTCTCCTACCTTTTATTTTGATTTTTTTATGTTTTATTTTATTTTAATCTTTAGGTTTTCTCTAATTTTAATTTAATCAATGTTTTTAGCTAATTTTTCATTTTCCTTCATTTTTTTTAAATTTTTCACAGCCTTTTGCGAGGTTTGTGCTTAATTTCCTACGATCAGGAGTGCAAGTAAAACTGAAATTTTGCAGGGTTGCGAAATTTTGACAGAATCAACATGGCTTGTCGACAGCCATTTTCGCATATCACTGTAGCATAATGTAGGAAAGTAAAAAAAAAAAAAATCGCAAAGGTTGTGAAATTTCGCAACCCCTGCGAAAATTCACAGAACTGCGAATTTTTGCAGTTGCAAATTTCTACACCCTTAGTTTCTTTTGGCCATAACTTTTGCATCTGACCTCCGTTTTGGGTAATCTTGGTATCGTTGGAAAGATTAGAGAGTGTAGAATCTAAATATATTATGAAAGAACACTTTTGAAATTATGATAAAGACATAATTTTTAAAATTCTCAAATTGGTCATTTTTAACCTTTATTTTCTTCTTCCAACTTGATCATTTGAAGCCCAAATGGAGTGAATAAGGCATCTTTAGGAAGCATATTTTTATCCTTTTGATTTCCATTCTTGTAGCATTATCATATTTTGCATTGTTAATATTTTGGTTTAACACTTTACCTCTTTTTTGTTTCTTGTTTCATGTGATTCCTCCTTTCCACAACCGGCTGCATTTCTCTAAGGAGATAACACTTCCTCCCTTAAATTTCCATTCCATAACCACATTGAGGACAATGTAGAATCGGTTGGTGGGAGAGTTAAGGAAGGAAGTGTTGATTTATGTTTTGAGCAAGTCTATTTTGTTTAGTTGAATGACTTGCTGAACTAGTTTTTACAATATCATTCATGTTTTTAGTTTCTAGTTCATGCTTTCAGTTTCTCATTTTCAGAAAACTTTTTTTTTGTAATGCCCAGCTTGCAGTATGAGAAATTGAAATTTTGTTCCAATGATTGTTGATGTTAGATTGTGTCATGCTTAGTTGAGTTGATAACCTGTTGAAATTCTTATTGTATTCAACCTTTTTCTTCCACTTTGAACCAACCACACATTATGCACATTAGGTTTCAATGATAAGCTAAAACATTACCTTGCTTCCTAAGCCTTGCGAAAGTCCGGCCTAGTGCTCTTGACCACCTCTAATAGGTTGGGACCCCTGAATAAAAGACCAATGAGTCTTTATAAAAAAAAAAAAAAAGAAAAGAAAAAGAAAAAGAAGAGAAAAGAAAGAAATTGTGACACTTTTCCTTGACACCCGGGCACGGTCCGAGGGGTATATGGAAAAAGTCTTTAAAGCTCGGTGCCCTAAACCAACTGGTTGGGAGTCACCGACTTTGTGCTAGTTACATGGGTGGATGAGTAAAGTTTAGCAAGCGTAGGTCTTGGGTTCGAGACCCATTAAAGTCAGGAGGTGAGGCTTTGAGGAGTTTATGGTTGAGAGATCCTTATGACTTGATCCCCTAAACCTTAATTGGTTGGGAGTCATCGGTGGATCCCTTTACATGGACACTTGTGAGTTCGATACCCTCAGCATTGCACCCTAACAAAAAAAAAAAAGTTGTGGAATAAAAGTGGGTCCTGATCTATTGAGGTTGGTTAGAATTTGCCCCAGGTTTAGATAAGGCTAGGTTGGGAGAGAAAGTTTGACCGAGTTTATTTTGAAACCTAATCAAATCAAACACTTGAGAATTTTGTATGAAGGTGTCGGGTTGGTTCTCACAGGAGTTGACACTTTGTTTGATACTTGATTTTGCATCACCTCTTCTGAGGATGGTTATTAGGCAGAGTTTGATAGCTATTTGTAGGTTGGGTTTTATCACTTCATTGATTTGGGAAACCATTTTTTGTGTAGTTATATTTATATATCTCATCTTGCCTTTATTTGCTTTCTTCTTCTTTCATTGCTAAGAGACTAGCAATGTGTCGGTTAGGGGGAGATTACTGCCCAAAAGTGTTGTTTTATACCTTTAGCACTCTATGTTTTAAGCACTTTTTGTGTAGTAATCTCCCTAATTAACCCAATTGGCATGTTAAGGACCTAGCAATGCTACTAATCAAATTTTGTCGCAAGTTTGGTTATATTAGGGGCTATATATCTTGAGGATGTTTGTTTTGGTTATTTTGGTATTTTT
Source organism: Tetrastigma voinierianum (assembly GCA_016808115.1). Classification (NCBI taxonomy): domain Eukaryota; kingdom Viridiplantae; phylum Streptophyta; class Magnoliopsida; order Vitales; family Vitaceae; genus Tetrastigma; species Tetrastigma voinierianum. Next base: position 3,008,667 of record JAEQBH010000911.1, on the reverse strand, counting down.
CAATGGGGTTTGGCTATAAAAGCCCTATAGAAGACATTGTAAACGACTCTCTTTTATTTTTATGGAAGTTTTGGGGGGAAGCTTTCATCTCTTCCCACTTTTTCTCATTTTCTCTCACTTTCTCACTAGCCAAACACCCTCTAAGGATGACAACTCAAAGGATCTGCGGCTAGAAACCCTTCCTCCTTGAAGTAGAAGGCCATTGGGTGGGGATCCACGAGGCGAGGGTGAGGGTTCCATATTTTACACTTAGCGGTATCCACTTTACCATTCTTACATTCTCCTTTTTAACTATAGGTTTTGATCCCTTCAAGTCACCTTGAATGGTTATTACTTGGTAAGATTTTTGGTCTCATTGGATCCTTAATGTTAGATCCAGTGATGTTCATTAGTTATCATTTATGAGCCATTGAAAGGTGAGTCAAGGAGACTTTGTTTTAATGGTGAGCATTAATAGCGGTGAATGTATTTCAAAGATATTTAATGAGGGGTAGTTTTTATAGCTAAATGAAGATCCGGTTTGGGAGATGACTATAGGTCATCCTCCCCAACGTGAGGAAAAGACCCCAAGAAACCCTCATTTTCCTTAGGAGCTTGACCCCAGTGACCTAACACTTCAACGATTTCTATTTTACATTTTAACTCGTTTTATTTTCAGTTTCACCATTACAACCCACTGTTTCTTATCAAACCCCAAAATCCAAACCATAATCATCAGTGTAAGACCTCAATAGTAGTCATTTCTACGAAGAAGAAAACCCATCCCTATGAACGATCCCTAGAGCCACTATACTATAGTAGCAATGCTGCGGAAGTAGGAGGTATTAGGTATAAATTTTGTTGATTCAGGATACCCCTACGGCTCACGAATCAAAGGCCTACTGAAAATGAAAAGGGAAATGAAATAGCCAAAAGTTTTCCTGATGAGTAGGTTTTTCAGTTATCAGTCTAAGTACCCTGGTATGTTGATATTGTGAATTATTTAGCCTATGGAATTATGCCACCTGAGTTTAGCTACTAGTAGAAAAGAAAGTTAAGAACTAATAGCATATTTTATATATGGGATGATCTACTACTGTTCAAAAGAGAAGCAAATTTGATTATCAGGAGATGTGTACCCGAAACAGACAAGGCAAAATTCTTGATGAATGTCATGCATCGCCATATGGAGGACACTTTGCAGGAGATAGAACAACCCATAAAATTCTCTAGTTTGGTTTTTATTGGCCTACCCTATTCAGAGACTATTTTGAATGGGTGAAACATTGTGATAAATGTCAAAGAATGGGCAACATAAGCAGAAGAAATTAGATCCCCCGCAATGAATCCTGGTGGTGTAGATTTTTTATGTATAGGGGATAGACTTCATGGGACCTTTCCTATCCTCATTTGGAAATCTATACATTCTCCTAGTTGTGGATTATGTATCCAAATGGGTGGAAGCAATAGCTTGTCCTAGAAATGATGCTAGCACAGTGGTGCGGTTCATTCAAAGAAATATTGTGAGCAGATTTGGAGCACCCAGAACAATCATTAGTGATGAGGGAAGCCATTTTGCAAACAAAGTGTTTGCAAAACATATGAACATACATGAAATCAAACATGTAATGGGATTGGCTTATCACCCTCAGTCAAATGGGCGAGCTGAGAATTCCAATAGGGAGATAAAGAAGATTCTAGAGAAAACAGTGAACCCAAGCATAAAATATTGGTCTATAAAGCTAGATGATGCATTGTGGGCTTATAGAACTGCTTACAAAATTCCTATTGGAATGTCCCCATACAAGATTGTGTTTGGGAAGCCTTGTCATCTCCCTCTTGAACTAGAATATAAAGCTATGTGGGCCATCAAGAAACTGAACTGTGACTTCTAAGCTACCAAAGAGAAGAGATTACTCCAAATGAATGAACTGGAAGAGTTGAGGAATGAAGCTTATGATAATGTCATAATCTACAAGGATAAGACAAAGAGGTGGCATGATTAGAAAATTCAGAGGAGATAGTTCAAAGCAAGAGAGTTAGTCTTGTTGTACAATTCCAAGCTCAAGATGTTTCTAGGGAAACTTTAGTTAAGATGGAGTGGTCCTTACACAATAGTTGCAAGTACACCCTTTGGAGCAATAACACTAAAAAATCATTCTGGAAATGAGTTTAAAGTGAATGGTAAGAGATTAAATCATTATCTTGGAGGGAACATAAATGAAGATTAACTCCAGATTCAGAAGAGATGGAAGAATTTTGATGAAAGGGAAGCATTTTATAGCAAATGTCTAGCTAAAGACATAAAACATGAGCAGCTACTTGGGAGGTAACCCAAGAATTTTTTATTGAATTGTTTGATAGTTTCATTTTCTTTAATTCAGCGTGTTTTAATTAGTTTAGATAATTTAGTAGAATAACTTTCGAATTTATAATTAGTTAAGTTTCTTTTGTTGACTTTTCAGGACAGTGAATATGAAATTAGAGATGGATTTTTAGTTTGGAAGCATTCTGTCTCATACTCATTATGCAGAAAGTGCTACAAGGAGGAGTCTTTCTTTTTCCCTAACTTGTTCTTTAAGGATAATGCATAGTTGAAGTTTGGGGGAGTATATTTATTTAAATTTTTTTTATGGAGCAGAAAATGAAAAGTAGCTTTGTTGTACCCATTCCTTGAATATTTTGATTATCATGATGATTGAATGAAGCCGAATGAAAAAATGAGATGTACTGTTCCTACTTGAATTGAGATTCTTTACTGTTAGACATTTCTTCACAAGTATGATTTGAGTGCTATGAATGTATTAAATATTGATTTGTGTGTTAATTGATTGAAAATATTAAATTTGCAAGTTTGAGGAAAATGCATTTTATGTCGTGACATTATTTCTCTTTCTCGTGACAAAGTTTGTTCAAGCCTTTGTCATTCTACAATAAATTATGTTGTGACATAGTACTTTATGTCGCAACATCATTTTACTTCATTGAAACATAACTATGTCACGACATTATTTTTGCTCTGTCACAACATTATTTCTCTTTGTCATGACAAGGATTACCCTAGCCTTTTATGCATTGGAAAATTTTTTGTTGCGACATTATTTTACTTCACCAGGGTATAATTATGTCACGACATAATACCCTATGTCGCGACATAGGTTTAAAAAAAAAACCTTAGGCTACTGTTTGTCGCGACAATTAAAAAAAAGGCATAACAAATCATTTGGCTCATAAATAAAAGGCCTCAAGTTAAGCCACTCTCACCAAACCATGTCCAGTGTCTTCAAATTTGTCACTCATGCTCTTTCGAAAAACCACAAATCTGGAGAAATGACCTCCAACCATGTCAGAACCACAGAATCTAATTTTGAACCTGAATGAGATGATGGAAGAATACGCTGAGAATGAGGAGGAAGTCAATCTGGAGCTTCAATCAGAAGATGTTTAGGAAAATAGACCCGAAGAGAGAATAGAGAGTGAGCAATCACTTGACGCAAGAAGAAAAAGAAAGGGGAATGCTGAAGAAATTGAGGCAAGAGATGCAGAAGAGGAAGTGAGCACTTTTGTTTCAGATAGTGCCCTTGTCTTATGGGAAAAGAATCTGAAGGATAGAGGTTTTATTGTCGAAAGAGGGTTTAACAAGCTTATCTCACCCTTTGTTGAAATGATTGAGAATAGAGGGTGGAATTTACTTGGTGAGCACAAAGCGCCTGGTTTTGTGGCATTGGTCAAGGAATTTTATACGAACATAGTAGGAGTGAGAGGGAAGACTGTGTGTCAGAGGAGAGTGGATATCTTTTAGTAGAGAAAAGATAAATGAAACATTTAATCTAAAGGAACAAAAAGATGGGTCTAAGTTCAAGAAATTGTTAAAGGATCCAGAGTATCAGAAAATTGTAGACTTGCTATCAGATAGGAAAGGAAAATGGAAGGCAATAAGGAAAACCCCATATGAATCCATTGCCAGAGGCTCTTTGACAGAGGAGGCTAAGGCATGGTTTTACTTTTTCAGTTCAGTCCTGTTGCCATCCAAACATCTCAATACAGTGAGAAAGAATGAGGCAACATTCCTGTATGCCTTACTGAAGGGGTACAAAATCAATGTGGGCAAGATAATTGAAAACTCCATTATGAGTTACTATAGAAGCAAATACAGGGGTCTGATCCCACACCCAACAACAATCACCAGACTTTGCATATTAGGAGGTGTGAAAGGAACTTAGGAAGAGGAAGAAACACCTCCCAAAGCTTCTCCTCTGACATTGATTGGAATAACCAAGGAGCCAAAGAACGGAGTCAAGGAGACAGAAGTAGAAACTGAAGAAGAAGAAGGTGATGACAGAGAAAATGAGCAAGTACATTTGGAAAGCCCAGCTCAAGAGTAGCAAGAGAGGCAGGGGAACTTGAGCCCCATCTGGAATGTATCTCCAGATGTAAGTGAAATCCATCAGAGCCAGCTGAGAGCTCAGGGAAACAGAGCAACAATGCAGAATTGATAGAGATGTTGAGACTTATGAGGCAAGAGATGTAGGAAAGGGACATACAACTAAAAGTCCAACTGCAACTGAGAGATGAGTACATGGATGTAGAGCTAAGAAGAAGAGATCATAATTTGGAGAATGCACTCAAACAAAGAGATGAAGAGTTGAGGGATAAGATAGACAGAAGAGAAAAATAATTGAAGGAAGAACTTAAGGCAAGATAAAAGGCATACATTTTAGACCAGCTGAAAAGAGAAAAGAAGCTACTGAAGATAATGAAGAAAAAAGAGGATGCAATGGAGCAGAATATGTTGCAAAAGTGATGAGTCTTAAATTCATCTATTTTTAGTCCATTTTTGTGGCTTGTCTTTAGTATTTTCAGAGCTATTTTAATGCCAAATTATGGAATATTTACCAAACATGTTTGCGGGCTTTAATTGAAGGAAAAATCAGAGTAAGAAGAAGAGAAAAACAACAATTGTAGTAGTCTATCCTTATTTCCAGAGGAATTTGTGTGTTCGCAGCAAAGAACTTCAAGCAATTACCAAAGAAACTGTGTCACAACAACATTTCCTGTGTTGCAACACCATAATCTGATTGTTGACAATTGAGCTAGGTCATAACAGAAGACAGTAGGTCGCGACAGAGAATGGGAAAACATATGCACGTTAGCAGGGAACAAGATAGTTTGTGTTGCGACATAATGCTGAACTAAAGGCAGAATATTTGTCGCGACAGAATCCTCTCTGTCGCGACACTGACTTTTGAAACATGGAAAAGTTTGTTGAGACATAAAAGATGATGGAGAAGAAGTTTAAGTCACGACAAGAAAACTAGGTCGCGACAAAGGGTGCTTAATGTATGAACTGACCTGGTTGCAACAAGGAGAGTTAATGTTGCGACTTACTTCAAGCTTAAAATGTGTTTTGATGTCGCGACAGAGATCTTCAGGTCGCGACCTTTGAAATCAATTTGAACTTGAAAAAGTCCTATCGCGATGAGGGGAAAATGGAATTCTGACATGAAGGCAAAATTCAAAAATTAGACAAGTTACGTCGCGACAAAAAAAACTTGGTAGCGATAGGAAAATATGCTACATGCAGAAAAAGTGTTGTCACGACATAACATATTGGGGTCGCGACATGCAAAACATCCACGACACTAAAGTCAGTGTGACGCAAAAATGAAGGTACTGACGAGCAAGCTAAGTGGCGCGAGTATCGTGGCAGACTTTTGGGTTGCGGCGGGATATGATAATGCGAGATAGTGTTGCAGCGAGAACCAAAATAGAAATCTTTGTCGTAATGAAAAGGCGGGTCGACATCAATTTGAAAGGCAGCTCAGCGGCAACATTGCGACCAAGAAAACCTTTATTCTGTGAAATCGAGGAAGAACATACCGACTTGGGTCGTGACACCAACTTGTAGAAGCTGCACTGAAACGGTGTTGCAACATGGGTATCGATGTTGCAACATACATGTTTGAGGAATGAACAGAATATTGTTGTGACAAAGGAAACTCTATCGCGACAAAGTTATCATATTGATGGAAAGAAAAATGTCGCAACAAAAAATATCTTTGTCGCATTTCGAAAGAATGAAGAACTCACGAGGAAACGTAATCGCGACCAGACGTGACAGCTCTGATAGAGCACATGACCGAAATCTGGCTTCATGGCGACATAACTTCTAGGTCGCGACTGAGAAGACAACCTGGGATTCAAATTTAGGGATTCATAAAAGAAGCATTGAAGTTAGGGCTCGACTTTTAGGAATACATAAATAAGCAGTTGGGGAGAGCGGGGCGGTCGAGTCGGCGACTACGAACGGTACTTGGGAGGCGGGACTCTTTTGTATTATATTTTTTTCTTTTTCTTTTATTTTTTGTTAATTTTATTTTTCTTATTTTTCATTTCTTCATAGATTAGCGTTAGCGTGATATTTGATTCGTTACTGGATCTGAAATTGTAATTTGTTCAGAAGTTTTGAAGTTGAAATTTAATGTTAAATGCATTCACGTTTCTTTATTTGAATCTGATGAACCCAGACAATGGCCCCGGAATATTCTGATTGAATTCTGAGTTATAGTAGAATTTTCCTGATTAGTATTTCAATGTATGCTGTAATCCAGTTTTTGAGAACATAACTTCCACTAGGAAAGATCTAATGTTAGTTATGGTCTTTTCTGCAAATTGAGAAGAAAATTTCCTGAGTTTATTTGAATGGTGTTGTTCTTGGAATTATTTGTTCCTAATTTTAGTAGCTTATACCCATGAAAGGACTATTGTTTGGCTCACGATTTCAGGGATGCCCTGGGCCAACACGAGAGATGGATTCCTAAAGAGCTTAGACGATTACTTGGGGGTATGTTAGATTCTTATTGAAGAACTAATGAGTTACGAATGATTATAGAATAAATCTCGATTTGCTCATGGTTTGAGAATAGGTTGGAGTGTTATATCAATTTAATCAAAATTAGAGATCTTTCCTTGGTCTAGAAGGTAGTCTTGATCTCATGTTAGCATGGATCTATTAAGAAAACTCTTTTAGATCTTAAGGATGAACATCATTCTTGTTGTCGAGATATTCTGATTCTTACTGTCTTGGGAAGCAAGAAATTTGCAGTCATAAGAAATGGGTATGAAGTATTGGAAAAGAAAAATACCCAGATCTTATAGAGAAATTCTATTTACAAGTAATTGATTAGAATCATGTTTTAGGAATGAACATGAACCTCTACTTAGTGAAATGTATGGTTAGAGGAGGAATCCAAACTATACTATCGTGCCTCTTGACAAATTCAGATTCCAACTAAGGGAAAAACAAAATGAGATTAGGATGCAGGAATTGACAATTTTGTGGGTAGAAATCCTAGTGTTTACTTTATGATGATGCGGTTCAGTCTAGTATACATTTACAGAATTTAATTTAATTTTTATAAATGTAGGTTCTAGTTTGAAATTCTTATTAGGTTATTAAATTTTCATCTAAATGAGAGCGTTCAAATAGTGCTAAAACTTGAGTAGTTGGTGTAGTTGAGTTTGATTCTTCGATCTACATTAGGATGATATTAGGACTTATAGGTCCACTTTATTACTTGTACGACCTGTGTACTTGCAGCTTTGAAGACCAAAGTAAATTTTTAATTAAGTTTAGTGACACAAATTATTCTTCTTATGAGTATACAATCTAAATTTTGGTCTGAACAAGTTTTTTGGTGCATACATAGGATTCACTATGATTCTTTTTAAAATAACAATGGTAGAAGAGTATATCATTTGATCATTGGGTTTTAAACATGGATGTGGGATTAAATTTTAATCTTCTAGTAATGGTTTCAATAATTGAATATGCACAACTTTTGAGGTAAACTCAAGTTTTTAGTCTTTCATTCTTAGGATCGAAAAATTTAAATCAATATTAGACCAAAAAGGAAATCTTAATTTGGACGTGCTCTTTGTTTACAAAAATTTTAGAAAATCAACAGCAGAGTTTTTAATGGTAATTTTGAACAAGCTATTGATCTTTTAGAAACTTAATGCATATATAATTTTTTGTTATCACGGCTACATTTGATCTCGGTGTGTTTCAATTTAGGAGGGTGCTTCAGTACATAGAAAATCGGAAATGAGAACTACCTCCAGCTTGAAATTGAAGAACCTGAAAAATGGAAAACTATCGGTGTGAAGATAGAAGTATGACTCATCAAATGAAAGATTGCGAGACTATTCGAGAAGAAGAAAGAAGCGGAGAGGGCCACATAGGCTACATGAGGAATGGAGGGGAGTACTGGGGCCCATCATTCCAAGAAAAGAATACTCTGGCTGTGAGACAACCCCCACTATTAGGCTTAAACAACTTTGGTGAATCCGGCTTTGTTCTGATGGTTCAACAACACTAATTCCAGCACTGACGCCGGTCGTGCACGAGTAGGGTGATCAGAAATCAACAAAATTTGTATCTAGAATTCTTCCTACTAAAGTAGTCAAGAAACTCTTCTTGAGTATAGTGGTCAAAGATTAGAACCTGCAGGGGATGGGTTTTCTATGCTACGAATGATTTAAGTGAGTGAAATGGGTGAATTTGGTTTGGATTTTTAAAGTGGTGAGATAAACGGGGGTTGGTGGTTTACGAGCTGAAAATAAAATGAAGAAAAATAAGAAAAGAACTCCTTGAAGCATTGGATTTCTTGGTTTTAGGTCCTAAAGAGCTGAGAGGTCCCGGGTTCATTTCTCGTATTGGAGAGGATGGCGTATAGTCATCTCCCCGACAGGATCTTCATTTAGCTTTAAAAACTAAACCTAATAATTTCCTTTTGATGAGAAAGGCTTGTTTATTTAACATTTATGGTTCCTCTGGTGAAAATCTATCACCTTGACCTACCTCCAGTGGCTCGTAAAGAGCAACTATTGGATATCAGTGTATCTAAAAGCTAGAATACCTTTGAACCATAAAAACTTCATGATATTGGCCAAAGAAAGTACATAAAAATCTTTAAACCTAGAGTTAGAAATTTGGAGACAAAATGTCAAAACTCGCTGCGTGAAAACGGGGGAACCACCAGCGGCCTTCGGATCCTGGCACCCGGCCTTCCACTTGAGGAGGAAATGGTTTTAGCGGCTCATCCTCGAGTTGTCATCCTTGGAGGTGTTTGCGTGAAAGTGAGGAGAAAGGAGAAGAGAAAATGAGGCTAACAGGGGCACAGCGTATATTTCCTTCCAAAATAAAAACTTAGGTCACAGTGTGTGTTACAATGGCTTATATAGCCTTACAAACATGTGAAATACCAAAATAGCAAACTAGAATAATTATAGTGAGAGGGTAGAAATGAGGAAAACCAAAAGCAGTCGTTTGGATCACAAAAGCAGAGAAGCGAGAAAATTTTTTACTATGCACGGTGATTTTATTTATCATAGCGGAATTTAGTCATAAGCGAAATTAAAATTTTCGCTATCTTTGTAGTAATTTTCGCTATGATGGCGAAAATTCAGTATGCGAAATTTTAGCCTTGTTCATCAGTTCCATTGCTTCTAGCGGCTACTATTCCCTTCACACTATTCCATTTCTTCTAGCTTTGATATTCTTCATTCAGAAGCTTGCTGGGGAGTGATAAAAATACACATGAAATTGATGGAAATCAACCCGACTTTGTTATGATTGGATTGACATGTGATTTGGCTTCAATTCCTGCAAAAACTACAAAAGCGACCTCGGAATCGATCGGTAGAATAGTAGGACATAATTTGAAAATTGGGTTAATTAGAATGATTAGTACAAAAAAACGCTCAAAACCTATAATAATGGGTTCAAAATAGCTTTTTTGGGCACTAATCAACCACCCTTCGAGAGAAGATCCAAATGATACAGGAGATTTATGAGGATGGCAAACACTGTGAAATTGAATGGAGTGAGACCAGATGTAATCAAGCTTCAACTCTTCCCATTCTCATTGAGAGATGTGGCGGCCACATGGTTTGATTCATTGCCAGAGGGATTAGTTAATACTTGGGAAGAACTGGTGGAAGCATTCATGAGCAGATTTTTCCCTCCAACTCTCACTGCTGAGAGAATAGGAGAAATCATTGTGTTCAAGCAAGGGGAGGATGAGAGTCTCTACATAGCATGGGAGAGGTTCAAGAGATTGCTAAAGAGGTGCCCTATGCACGGGATAGATATGACAACTCAGATGGACATTTTCTACCATGCCATGAATTATACCTCAAATGGAATAATTGATGCATCACAACAACAGAGGTTTTAAAAGAAGAAGTACGGAGAATGAGACAAGTTATTAAAGACCTTACCGTAACTATAAGTTCCATCTGAATCTTCGAGGGCTTGTCACTTGAGAATGAAATGGATGCATTAGATTGAATTAGATCTGACCGTAGAGCCCAGGCTAGATGCAGTAATGATCAAGCTGAGTAGCAATGAGAGGAGGATGCACACTGCACATGGAGTTGGAGCAGTGAAAGAAGGAAGGAGAAACAGTGCTAAAGGGTATGAGGAAGAAGAACTTTACCAGGTTGAGGAAGCACAATACCTCAATGCAAATAAGAGTTATACTTTTAAGCCCAATCCCAACATACCTACTGATGAGTCCAAAAACTCATTAGATTTTTAATTCATTTTTCTGAGCATATTACAAGATAAATGTTGATTTGTATGCAGAAATGTGGATATTTTACTCAAATTTAATTTCACAGGAAAATACAACATAAGCTAAAATATCGGCAAAAATCGAAGAAACCGACCTAAAACGGGTGAAGTCGCTTGACTGAAAATCGGTCATGACGGGAAGCTTAGTTGTCGATCATTTCTAAGTCACGACATCACCAGATTCAGCTTTGAGGAAATGAAGACCTTAACAAAGTGAGTCGTGACTTGAGAAGAAGGAAGGTTGAAATGAGAGTAATTGGACCAGGAAATATCAAAGAAGAATCTTCGTAATGCGACACCACCGATGTCATGACGCAATTGAATGTGTCTACAAGCGGGGTCGCGACATCACTCTGATGTCGTGACGTGGATCCGTCAATGAAAGCCACAAGAGGTCTTTGCAAATGTGAGTTGCAACTAGTTTTTTAATGAAAGGTTCCATTTGAAATTCCGACATCTTGTCAGTCGTGACATAAAGCAGCCCCGAAGTCTCAGCGAAAAGTGGGATTCTGAGCACATTAAGAGTTTAAGAGCGAGAAAGAATTCGCAACTGGAAGAAAGCCAAACAAAGTCTTAACAAAGAAGCGAAGTTATGACCATTTAATGATCAAAAGGCCCTTAAGCGATGTGCGACCACTCATTTAGGTCGCGACCTAAGCTAAGCGAAGAAATTGGAAGTCGCGACATCAACGAGGTCGCGACTGGAATAAAAGAGGAAGGAAGAAATTGGTTGCAACAAAGGGTGAGGTTACGACGGAAGAAATGGATTAGCAAAGAGATCGTGACATCACCTTGAGGTCGCGACATAAGTGAAGAACCTGTGAAAGCAAAGACCACCCGACACAGTAAAGTGACCCGAAAGAAAGTCACAACATGAAGTCATCTTACAAATAGAAAGGTGGTCGCAACTAGCGCCGCTTCGCCTTCGGGAAGCCATAAAGAAAGAAACGACGATGTCGCGACATGAAGCGTAATTAGCGACATCAACTTTGGAAATATTGGGCAAATGAAGTCACGACTACAAAGCGGGGTCGCGACCCGTTGATCAAGCAGTCATAAGAAAGCTGGTGCATAGCGGAAACGCGAGAGTTGCGGCGAGCTAGAACAAAGTAGACAAATCCATGTCGCGACATCTGACTTGAGAGTCGCGACGTAGGACTGATGTTGGGCTTTTTCTTTGGAATTCCACGAACTTTTTGGGATTCGGCCCTTCCTTTTTCGAGTATAAATAGACCCGGGGTTAGAATAGTAAAGTAGTTTTGCGTCTTCCTTTACCCGGAGAAAAGGGGAAAGGACTGGTGTATGGTTAAGTAGATTTTATTTGCTTTCTTTATTTTTTTTATTTTTAGTTTATTTCTTTTCTGGTTTGAATGCGAAGCTGTGCGAGAGGCAGTATTTAGATTTTTTATTTTGGTTATTTTTTCTTGAAATTCTTGCACGAAAATTTATGAAATCTAGATAAATTCTGGAAATTCATTTCTTCTCAGTTTTATTACCAATTAGTGGTTGTACATGATCGGTGCTCCATTTCTTAATTTGCAATCTGATGTCAGACCTGACTCTGTGGATTTGATCTACATGTAGTTACAGTATTTCCGGCACAATTATGGAGAATTAATTTGGGTTCGGTTTTATGGTGGTGTCGTTTTTGAATGGATAAGTTCCCGATAGTAGCAGAATACTAGTTGAAATTTATCTTGCTACGATTTCGGGATGCCCTGCGTGACACGAGAGACGGAGATTCACAGTGAAGAAAATTCTTTTAAGGTATGCTCGTACCATTGATGGCTGAGCTCTGAGGTTCATTTTTGATAAATCGATTAAGCTCATAATTGAAGTTGGAGGGTGTATTTAACAATATAAATAATCGGAAGAGTTCACTTTAATCTAAGGTAGAGTTCCTAACCCGGAGTGTTCGATGAGATCTAATCAAGGAAAGGAACCGACCCGGATCTGGAGGTTGAGCCACCAAAGTGGGAGTGGTAGGAAACTTTGCGAAAATCTGAGGAAGGAAATGCAAAAGGTCTGCTGTCAACAGGAAATGGGTGTGAAGTATTGAGAAAGAAAAATACTCAGATCTTGCAAAGAGTTTGGAATCTGGTATTTGGTTTGATCTTGTCTTGAGAGAAGCGAGGGTGTATCAAACCATTGAATATGGAGAAATCCAATTCCAACAATGAAATCTTGGACAAGAGCGAGATCCATACCTGGTCAGGCTTGATATTAGCTAGTCTTTGGGTGGCTTACATTTCATTGTATTTCAACATTAGTTTTAAAGTTTCTCACAGGAAATTGATTCAATCCATTCATATAGTTACAATTTATTTTTATTCATTTACTTTTATTTTATCTTCGTTTGATAATATTCAATTGTCTATGATCTTTAATTTTTTTTCTGTAGTTTAGATAAACCTTTCACTATGTGTTCTTAGCCCAAATAGTATGGAAATTTAGTAGTTGGGGTAGTTGATCTTCTAGTCGTTGCCGATCTACGTAGGAATGATAAATTTGGACTTACATTCAGATTTTACTACTTGTATGACCTGTGCACTTGCAGTGTCATAGACTTGACCCTTATTTTTAAATCATGAACCTTAAGAAAAAGTTATTTTATCAAGCAAATTTATCCAAAGTGACATAGATGCAAGAGAAGTGTAAGGCTCTTATAATTATGTTGATTTGAGGGGTTTTTAGTCTATATAGAAAAAGGCAAACACCTACACACTATAGTCCAGCACTAAGAAACCATGAAAGTTTTTCATATGGTGGGGAAGAACAACAGGGTCTTAGACATGGACAGAACCACCATCAGGCTTATACTCAGCCTGGGTTTCAATAACAACAACAACAACAGTAGCAGAGGGAAAACAGAGCAAATTATCAGGGTCGAAAAAGGACTCCATCCTTTGAAGATCAAATGCTTAATTTCATGTCAGATAACAAAAGGATTTTGAATCTGTATGAGAAAAAATTTATGACCTTGAAAATTTCCAAGCAAACACAACAGTATTTCAGGCAAACACCAATGCTTCTTTGAAAAATCTGGAGATGCAGATTAGGCAACTGGCTCAAAGCTATGTAGAAAGAGCCTAAAGATTGTATGGCAGTGACTCTTAGAAGTGGCAGGGAGTTAGATGAAAGGAGAGTAGAAAGGAATAATATAGATGAAGAGAAACAAGCAGAGATTGGAGAAGCACATGAGCAGAACAATTCAGTAGCAACAGAGAAGGAGAAGTCAGCAGAATTTCATCCTAAGCAGCAGGGAAGTAAGTAAGGAGTGAAATCTTATAATCCTCCAGTTCCATTACCTCAAAGGCTACAGAAGGCAAAACTGGAAGAGTAGTTCTCTAAATTCTTAAACATGTTTAAGAAGATAGAGATCAGCATTCCCTTCTCAGAGGCATTAACTCAAATGCCTAATTATGCAAAATTCATGAAAGATCTATTGAAGGCAAGAAAGTTTGCGAGAAGGGATAGTGAGCTTAAATGCAGCTTTCATGATGCAGTAATTCGAGTCCATTCTAGAAAAGCGGGATCAGGCAAACTGTTATACCTTGCATGATTAGGAATGTTGACATAGAGCCTTGTGTGATTACGGAATAATATCAACTTGATGCCACATGCATTTGCTAAAAGACTAAGTTTGTGGGAGCTTACTCCTACAGCCATGACACTGCAGATGGTAGACAGGACATTGGCCCATCCTGAGGGTATCCTTGAAGATATGTTGATTAAGGTGGGAAAATTTGTCTTTCCAATGGACTTTGTAGTCATAAATATAGAGGAAGACAAACAAGTTCTACTGCTGTTAGGAAAACCCTTCTTAGCAACAGTAGTAGCATTGATTGATGTGAAAAAAGGAGAACTGACTCTCAGGGTTGGAGATGAAGTAGTGGATTTCAATCTCAGTGATAGTATGAAACAACCAGAACTCAGAAGTGCTGACTGTGAATTTGTAGAAACAAAAATTGTTGTCAGTTTTGAACTAACCATTGATTGTAATTTTCAGAATTCAATGAATGATAATGAGATGAATTTCCAGTATCTTGAGCATTTTGAAGTTGAATTTCTGAACTCTAATTTCAAACTGAAAGATTCAGTATTCAATAGTAGAGAGAACAGTGCAGAAAGATCTAGCGGTTATGAAGAAGAAGTGGCTGAAGAAAACAAAAGTTTAGAAGGTTTAATACTAAAGGAATTGCTTGAAAATTTAAAATATGCCTTCTTACAACTAGAAAAGGGAAATGATAATTATTTCAAATTTGGGTTAACAAAATTTGGAAGAACAAAATTTCTTTGGAGACTCTCAGAAAATATAAAGAAGCAACGACTTGAATTACATAGAAGATTTGAGAAAGGAATCGGAGTCCTTAGGTCACATGCAAGATCCTATTAGAGGAGAATGTTAGAACTTCTATAGAGCATTAGAGAAGGCTAAATCCAGTAATGAAAGAAGTAGTCAGAAAAGAACTACTGAAATGGCTAAATGCAGGCTTCATATATGCTATTTCATACAGTCCTTGGGTGAGCCTAGTACATGTGGTTCCCAAGAATAAAGGATTCACCGTGATCAGAAATGAGAAGAATGAACTGATTCCTACAAGAACTGTGACAGGATGGAGAGTGTGCATAGACTACAGGAAAATAAACACTACTACCAGAAATGACCATTATAATGTTGGACAGGTTATGAGCTCCCATTGCTATTTTCTTGATGGATGTGCGGTTATAGCAGTTACAATAGTGATTAGTGTCGAAAAGTGCTATTTTGGGCTATTTATTATAGGTTTGAGGTGCTTTGTATACTAATCATTCTAATTAACCCGATTTACATTACGGTCCCTCTTATTTTAATGATCACATTTGTGGCAATTTGCAGTTTGTATTTAATTATGCAAGGGTATTGAGTCGATCAAGCCTGAAGGAACAAGTCAAACTCAGCATTCTGATCAAAGATCAGAAGGAAAGAAGAGCAAAATGTGAAGAAAATTGGACCCTGCGAAGTGCTTTGCCACGACCAACGTAATCCCCTGCGAAACACTGTTCCTCTGTGTGATTGTTCCCTAACTTTCACGCCTCGAGTTTTTGCTACAATTTTTGGTTTCTCCTTTCTACCCCTTGTTTTATCCACTTATGTTTGAATTGGATTGTATTTCACTTCAGTTTGTAAGGCTACATAAGCCATTTGATACCTTTGTTGGAGGGGCGAATTTTTCTTTAATAAATAAAATTAGGGCTCAGTTCTCCGTTTTGTTTTCTCTCATTTTCTCTCCCTTTCTTGGTTACCAAACACCCTCCAAGGATGACAACTTGGAGGATGAGCGACTAAAACCTCTTCCTCCTTGAAGAGGAAGGCTACTGGGGCAACGATCTTAAGGTAACCTCTTGGTTCCCCTGTTTTCACGCAGCAGATTTTTCCATTTTTGGTTCCCAAATTTGCAACCCTAGGTTTAAAGCTTTTTGATGCACTTTCTTTGGCCAATACTTGGCAAGCTTTTAGGGTTCAGTGTATTCTTAGCATTAGATACAGTATCCATTAGTTGCTCTTCACGAGCCCTTTGGAGGTAGGTTAAGGGTTGGATTCCAACTTTTAGGTTAAAATCTCTTAAGCATGCTTTCCTAATGTGTATTTGGCAAGCTTTTTTAGGTTCAATGGATACTTTCACTAGATTCAACGTGCACAATTGGTTGTCTCTTATTAGTTATTGAAGGGTAGGTTTTTGAGACATGTTTTCGAAGGAACCATAAATGTTAAATAAATGCTTTCTGAAAGGAAAATTATTAGGGTTTAGTTTTCAAAGTTAAATGAAGATCGGTTCGGGAGATGACTATATGTAAATCCTCCCAATGCGAGGAAAAGATCACAGGGACCCTCAGTTACCACAGGAACTGACCAGGTAGCCCTAACAATTCAAAGGGTTCTATTTTACATTTTATTTTATTTAAATTTCAGTTTGCCAACCACCGCTCCACTTCATTTTATCACCACCTTAAAATCCAAATTTAATTCACCATTTTTGACTTCACTCAAATCATTTGTAAGAAGAAAACCCATCCCTGTGTTCGACCCTAGACCACTATACTGCAGTAGCTTGACTACGACAGTAGGTGGATTATAGGATATAAATTTTGTTGATTTCGGATCCACCTATTTGCAGACAGATATTTATTCTTAGGGATGGTGCCTTAGTGCATTTGTGTGTGGAACACTTGTGATCCTCATCCACAATCTTAGTGAATTCTTTTATATTCTGTCATTTTCTTTTCATTTCATATAAAAAAAAAAAAAAAGTTGTTGCAGGACTATTTTTGGGTTGCCCTGCTTCTGCTGCAGGAACCCATTTTCAGTGGATCAAAAATTCTAAGGCAAGCGGTTCGGGTTAATGGGAAAATTAGCGAGAGAAAATGGAGACCCACCCCACATGAAGCGATACAGTCGGGAGAGTAACCCTAGGGCGTATATGACAATGAGGGACTATAAAGACCTCGCATGGCAAAATCGCTGACCATGGGAGAGAAATCCAAACCCACCTAGATCCATGAGGGACTCAGGAAGCCATTGGATGAGTGCACCCTCCTCGTGGTGCCTCCACGGTATACCTCGACTTCTCGATACCCTGACCACCTGATTAATTTCTTATTGAAGCGAGACCATTACGGACCTTACAGGCGGTGGGTGATGTTGTGGAAGAATGAAAATGAAATCTTCCGATTAAGTCAGTGACCTTGGAAAGCAAATGTAAACGAGGTAGTGGACTTCAAAGTGAAATGGAGGCGAAGTGGACTGACACACGGTACTCCATTTCAAAGCTTACTGTCGGCTTGTTCATGAGGAGTACTGGGGAGAGTGGTGGCGACGAGAGGATTTGTTGCGGGAACCGGTGGAAGCTCACGAGGGTGCCAACGAGAGGGACGGGAGGTAGAGGGGAAAGAAGTAGGGAAGAGGCCTAGAGACCACATCAGCCCGACCCGATCCCATGGATTTGGATCTAATGCTGCTTTGTGACGAAATAGCACCTTTGCCGGTGTACGCCATGGTATGACAAAATCCAACACATCTGACACACTGCTCTTAACCATAAGTCCCGACCCATCCTTGCATGTCATGCAAAATTCAAGTTAATTGGCCTCTTTACATAAGTTTGCCACTACATCAAAACCTGGCTTGTTTGCATCTGACGTATGGCATAGTGGTGGTTCGGGTCTTAGGTTCGGTTTAGGCATCCGAGCCTCGGCGTTAAACTACCCACAGCTTTTGGTTTTAATTTTCTGTTTTTATTTTATTTTATCGCATTTTAATTGGATTTATAATTTTTCTTTTTAGTTTTTCTCTAATTTTGGTTAATTTATATTTTAAATTAATTTTTATTTTGCAATTTTCTTAATTTTTTCTTGTGTTATTTTGCGGGTTTTGCGAATTGAAGCTTGGATTGAATCGGGCGCGGCGGGAATTTTAAGCTTAAGCGAAAATTGCAATCGATTAAATAAAGAAATTTTAAGCTAAGCTTGCATTTTAGGCGAAAATTTGCTAAAAACTAGCTAGCTAAGCGAAATTTCGCTAAGCTTAGCCGAAAACGGATGGGTTAGAATAGTATTTAAAGCTCTGGGCCCCAAATAAGCGCCACAGTGTTTCCAATTTGTTTTTATTTTATTTTATTTTATTTTATAGTTTATATAAAAAAAAAAAAAAACGTTTGTTTTTTCTTTATATATAATTTTATTTCTAAAAATTTTTTTTTTTATTTTTTAACTTTTTATTTTAACTTTTTTTATTATATATATATAAAAAAAATTGTTTTTAATATATATATAAATTTGAAAAAAAAAAAACTTTTTAAATATATATAATTTTTTATTTTTAATTATTAATTATTTTATTTGAAAATTTTTAAAAAAAAAAAATAAAAATAAAAAATTTTCGCTATTAGACATAGCGAAATTTTCGCAAACATAGCGAAATGCTTAATTTTCGCTAGCCTAGCGAAAATTTCGCTAGTTAGCGAAAATTTTTCGCTATGCCCCACAGTTTTGACCTCCAATTTTGTTTCGCTCATAACTTTTTCATCCGAACTCCGTTTTAGGCGTTCTTGGTACGTTGGAAGCTTAGAGAGTGTAGAGATCAAATATGGCCAGAACATTTTTGAGATTATTATGAAGTGTAATTTTAAAAATGGTCAATAGGTCACTTTTTTCCTCTCTTTTTCTTCTCACCAAGCTTGTTTATTTGAAGCTGACGGAGTGAATAAGGTGTCGATGGAAATCTTGAGAAGTCACCTATCCAGCAATGATCACATCTCATCAAGGAGGTAACACTTCCTTCTCTAATTTTCCAATCCGAGCCTCATTTCGGACACCGAGATGTTTGGGTTGGGGGAGGATTAGCGAAAGGGAAGTGGCTTTTTATATTTATTCTTTTGTATCATTTTGAGCAAGCCCATTTGTGATGTTCGGTGTGCTTTGGGTCCCTTTCTATAAATTTACATTATACTTTACAACTTACTTTTTCAAAATTTGGACCGGTTTTGCAACCAAAATTTTGTGTGTTTTGCCTAACATGTGGTTTGAAAAATTGAAACTTTGTCCAATTATATTGATGTTAGATTGGTTCCATGCATAATTGAGTGGATGATTAGTTAAATTCTTCTTCCTTTCAACCTTTTCTTCATGTAGCTAACCACACAATGCACAGTAGGTTTCAATAATAGGCTGAAAAGCTGCACAACCTCATTTCTTTTGCATAACTATACTGGATTTCGTGACCCTTTAATAGGTTATGGACCCTGTGGAAAAAGAAAAAGAAAGAAAAAACGAGAAAGAAAAAGAAAAGAAAAGAAAGAAAAAGAAAAGAAAAAGAATAAAAATTGCAACACTTTGCCTTGAAACCCAGAAACACGGTCAGGGGTATATGGCGAAAACCTTTAAAGCAGATGCCTAAGCCTTCTTTGGTTGGGAGTCAGAGCTTGGTGTTCGTTACATGGGTGGATGGGTGGAGTTTAGCAAGTTGTAGGTGCTGGAGTTTGAAATCATTCGGGTCAGGGGTGAAACACGGAAAGTTTGTGGTCGAAGATCCTTATGACTTGATGCCTGAAGCCTTCATTGGTTGGGAGTCATCGGTAGATCCAGATTACATGGACTACGGTGAGGTCGATTCCTCGACATTACACCTATGACACAAAAGAATTGTGGAATAAGAGATGGGTCTGATCTATTTAGGTTGGTTAGCATGCTAGGTCGTGGTAGTAGCTAGGTTGGGGAGAGTGCGGTTGCTTGGTTTATTGTTGGTGATAAAACAAACACTTAGATTTTGGTGGAAGTTTCTGGTTGAGTCATCGAGAAGGAAGCTCTTTTGATAATCAATTTTGTATGGCATTCATTCTCTCATGGTGGTTATTGGATAAGGGTTTGATGATTCTTACTTAGGGTTAGGCATTACTTGTTCATAACCTTTTTGAAATGCAACCTTTTTGTAACATAATTTTGTTATCGTTTTGTATGCTCTTTCTTTCTTTCTTTTTTTCATTGCTAAGGGACTAGCAATGTGTAGGTTGGGGGGTGTGATTAGTGTGCAAAAAGTGCTATTTTGAACCCTATTTATTATAGGTTTTGAGTGCTTTTTGTATACTAATCATTCTAATTAACTTAGATTTACATTACGGTCCCTACTATTTTAATGATCACATTTTGTGGCAAATTTTGCGAGTTTTGAGCTAATTATGCCAAAATTGTTAAGTCGATCCAAACACAAAAATTCGAGTCAAACTCAGCATTGCAAATCAAAGATCAGAAGGAAAGAAGAAAAATGTAGAAGAAAATTGGACCTGTGAGAACAACACACTTACGACCAACATTGCATCTGCGAGCATTTCTAAATCGCGATTGTTCCCTGCTTTTTCACGCCTCAGTTTTTTGCTACAATTTTTGGTTTTTCTCCTTTCTACCCTTGTTTTATCCACTTATGTTTGAATTGGATTGTATTTCACTTGGTTTGTAAGGCTACATAAGCCATTTTGATACACTGTTGGAGGGACGAATTTTTTTGCTGTAAATAAAATTAGGGCTCCGTTCTCCCGTTTTTCTGTTTTTCTCTCATTTTCTCTCCCTTTCTTGGTTACCAAACACCCTCCAAGGATGAAAACTTGGAGGATGAGCGGCTAAAACCTCTTCCTCCTTGAAGAGGGAAGGCTCTTTGGGACCTTGATCTTAAGGTAACCTCTTTGGTTGTTTTTCCCGCCTTGACCAGATTTTTTTCATTTTGGTTCCCAAATTTGCAACCCTAGGTTTAAAGCTTTTTGATGCACTTTCTTTGGCCAATACTTGGCAAGCTTTTAGGGTTCAGTGTATTCTTAGCATTAGATACACTGATATCCATTAGTTGCTCTTTACGAGCCACTGGAGGTAGGTTAAGGGGTTGGTTTCAACTTTTAAGGGTTCAAATCTCTTAAGCATGCTTTCCTAATGTATTTGGCAAGCTTTTTAGGTTCGATGGATACTTTCACTAGGTTCAACGATCTGCAATTGTTATGCTTATTAGTTATTGAAGGGAATTTAGGTTTTTTGAGTTATGTTTTCACTTGAAGGAACCATAAATGTTAAAATAAATGCTTTACTACATGAAAAGGAAAATTATTAGGGTTTAGTTTTCAAAGTTAAATATGAAGATCCGGTTCAGGAGATGACTATATGTGTCCTCCCAATATGAGAAAGATCCACAGGAACTGATTTACCACAAGACAACCCATTAGCCTAACAATTCCAAGGAGTTACATTTCACATTTCGGTTGCCCGACCACCATCCACTGTTTTTATCACCACCTTAAAATCCAAATTTAATTCACCATTTTTGACTTCACTCAAATCATTTGTATGAAGAAAACCCATCCCTGTGTTCGATACTAAGGCCTTTTATCTTCTGATAGGCAGCTACGGCGGAGTAGGAGGAATATAGGATATAAATTTTGTTGATTTCGGATCACCCTACTGTGGCACGAATCAAATAGCCCTAGAGGACCAGGAGAAATCAACATTTACATGTCCTTATGGTACCTTTGCCTTTAGAAGGATGCCCTTTGGATTATGTAAGGCTCCTGCCACCTTTCAAAGATGTATGATGTCTATATTTTCTGATTTTGTGGAAGAGGTTATGGAAATATTCATAGATGATTTCTCAGTATATAAATCAAGTTTTGAAGATTGTCTGAAAAACTTAGAAACAGTAATTTAGAGGTGCCAAGACAAGAATCTAGCTTTAAACTGGGAAAAATATCATTTCATGGTAACTGAAGGAATTGTCTTGGGGCCTGGGGTATGCTCTGCTGGGTTGGAAGTAGATCAGCCAGATTGTTGTTATAAAAACTCATGCCACTAAAGCAGTGAAGGGCATAGAAGCTCCTTAGGAGTTATGCTAGATTTTATAGAACATTCATTAAGGATTTTTCAAAAATCTCCAGACCATTGTGCAGATTGCTGGAAAAAGATGAAAATTTTAATTTTGATGAATCATGCAGATCTGCATTTGAGGAAATTAAATCAAGATTAGTATCAGCTCCCATCATGTTGACACCGTATACTGAGCAAGCAATGAATTTGGTGAAATTATGTGATGCTAGTGATTGCAATGGAGTTTGATTTCTCCAGATGTAGGAACCTGGGTGCCAGGTCTCAAGGCCATATACTCATTCCGGGGCAGAAGATATTTTATGAGGTGCCGAAGAAAACTAATTCCAAATACATGCAGAAAGAGATGCGGTCAGGCAACAGTATTGTTTCGTGAAAAATTCAGCCTTATGGCATCGTGGGTCCTGCTGTTATACAGCACTGAATATAGCCGCGAATTAAATATCTAATGGAAAAGAAGGATGCAAAGCCATGATTGATCAGATGGGTGCTACTGCTGTAAGAGTTTAAATCTCGAAAATCAATGATAAGAAGGGTAGTGACAATGCGGATAGCGTATCACTTGTCTGTATCGGGAGAATAGTCGAGCAGAAAAAGCAAGAAATAGTAGAAATATTTCCTGATGAGCAACTATTGATGTCAATAGTATTAAACACCTAGTATGCCGACATGTTTCAATGACTTAGTCAGGAATTATGCCAGTAAATTCAGCCAATGCATCTAAAAAGAGAGAATTTGAGAACTAATTGCGATTATATGGCATGCGGATGACTCCATCATAGAGAGAAAGAGGAGTAGACATGTTCATATGAGATGTGTCCTGCAAATGTATCAAGGTGGTATTATGGAAAATGTCATGGCAACCATATGGAGTGACACTTCCTGACAGTAGAGACAAGACAACCTAGAAAATTCTCCAATCAGGATTTTATTGGCCTACTCTATTCAAAGACTGTTTGAATGGGTAAAACATTGTGATGCTTGTCAGAGAATGGGCAACATAAGCAAAAGAAATGAAATGCCCTGCAGGGAATTCTGGTGGTGTAGATTTTTGATGTATGGGGAATAGACTTTATGGGACCTTTTCCATCATCATTTGGCAATATATACATTCTCCTAGCTGTGGATTATGTATTCAAATGGGTGGAGGCAACAGGTTGTCCCAGAAATGTTGCCACTCTAGTTGTGGGGTTTATACAAAGAAACATTTTGAGCAGATCTGGGGCACTTAGAACAATCATAAGTGATGAGGGAAGCCATTTTGCAAAACTCATGAGCAGATATGGAATCAAACATATGATGGGATTGGCTTATCACCCTCAATCTAATGGGCAAGCTGAGATTTCCAATAGGAAGATAAAGAAAATTCTAGAGAAGACAGTAAATGCAAGCAGAAGTGACTGGTCTATAAAGCATGATGATGCACTGTGGGCTTATAGAACTGCTTATAAAACTCCCACTGGAATGTCCCCATACAGAATTGTATATGGAAAACCTTGTCATCTCCCTCTAGAATTGGAATACAAGGCTATGTGGGCCATCAAGAAATCGAACTGTGATTTTCAAGCTACCAAGGAAAAGAGACTACTCCAAATGAATGAATTGGAAGACTTAAGAAATGAAGCCTATGACAATGCCAGAATCTACAAGGAAAAGACCAAGAGGTGGCATGATCAAAAATCCCAAGGAGGGAGTTTGGCGCAGGAGAACAAGTTCTCTACAACTATGTGCTCAAGCTCTTCCATGAAACTCTAAAATCAAGACGTGAGTGGTCCATATACCGTGTTAATGCACAATCTTTTCTGGTGTAGTAACACTAAAGACTAAATCGAAATGAATTCAAAAAGTAAATGGTCGGAGGTTAAAGCATTACCTCGAGGAAGCACATACAGAAGTAGATCCGTATTTTGAAAAAGAGAAAAGAAACACTGAAATGAAGACACTCTCTACAGCTAGTGCTCTAGCTAAGACATTAAATTGAGCAAAATTCTTCGGGAGGCAACCTAAGTCAATTTAATTTTATTATTTTTATTTTCTAGATTGATGCTGGTTATTTTTCGTGATTTGATTATTAAATTTTGATTTGCTAAGTTTTGAAGTTGAATATTCATAAAATTTTCATCATTTAATTGTGGACAGGAAGAATAAATTGGAATCAGATTTTATTATAAGGCACCCTACCTCAAGCTGAATTGTGCAGAAAATGACTAAAAGGGGGAGTATTTCTCATTCCATAAACTTATTTTGAATGATAATTCATATCTTAAGTTCGGGGAGCTCACGCAAATCAAGCCAAATGCTATGTTGATGTGTTTTAATGAGATAGTCGCTCATGATTGAAATCATGATCGTCGATGTTAAATATGACTTCACAATGAGTGAATTGAAAAATTTGAACGAGTTGTGAGTGGTTAACTGAATAGGAAGGCAGTTTTAAGTTGTAGAAAGTTGGGGAAATAATAACTTGGTCGCGACAAAGAAATCTGTGTCGCAACATTGTTTTATGAGTAAGGGAAAGGGTTGTCACAACAAGAAATTTAATGGTCAAGACAATTTATAAGAAGATTAGGTAAAAACATTAAAAGTCTCTACGCGATAGTAACTCACTTAAATATGTCATGACACCGCTTTTCGGGTCAAGCGACAAGAATTTTTGAAACTAGCAAATGGCAATGCAAATGCTGTCGCGACCACCTTCAAACGCCGCAGAGACCCACTCTCCTTTCTACCTCGTTGTAACCACCCTCCTCGCTTCGCGATAGAATCCTTGTCGTGACCCGCATTGTAATACATTTTCGATTAGTGCCCCAAAAAGTGCCATTTAACCCTATTTATTATAGGTTTTCGAGTGCTTTTTGTGTACTAATCATTGTAATTAACCCAATTTACACATTGTTGTCCCTATTATCCTACTCGACGTGATTTTGTGGAAAATTTCCTGCGCTTGGTGCTTAATAGTGCCAAAATTGTTGAGTCGATCCAAGAACTAAGAATTCGAGTCAAACCCGCACAGGTGTCAGAGACTGTAAGGAAAGAAGAGAAAAATGCAAGAAATGAGCATTAAGTACCTGGTCCCCGCGAGCATCGTGCATCCAGCTGAGCACCTGCATCCCGCGAGCACCGTTCCTCCAATGTACCGTTTCTCCTGATTTCACGCCACTTTTTTTGTTACATTTTTTGTTTCTTCCATTTCAACCCTCAGAATAGCTTTTGTTTTGTTTTTTTTAATTTCACATACGACCGAGCACTTATATAAGCCTCTACCGTACAACCGAATCTCACTGACTTTTTGGCATGTGACGCGGTGTATTCACAAGAGAAGCAACTTTGAGCCCTGCCCGACCTGACAAGGAATGAACCGAAACCCCGGACGCTGCTTTATTTCTTTAAAGTCATTAATTGCAACCTCAGTTATCGCTTTATTAAATTTTACTAAAAGTGTCACCGCGACCTAACTCGACTCGACCGGTGATTGGCGGATCTAAGCCGAAGCCTGGTTTACTCCGACATTTTCAATTATCTTATCAAAACATTTGGCTTGTCTTATTCATTTCCAGATTTTGTAATTTCACATAATTCATTTTATGCCCATAAAACATTTAAGCAAATTAACAAAAGATTCGCACATGGCACAGAATAAAATGCCTTTACAAAAATAATAATGTGATCCGAGTTCAAACCGCTTTTACAAAATGTCAGCAACGTTCGAAAGAAATGGAGTAATGGCTATGACTTGTTACTACCCGTAATTTTTCTATGACTCGAGCTCCTCGATCTGGGTCTTGGCTTCGATGTTCATCACTTCTGCACTGCAAGATTGATACAAACAATACGCAAAGCATTTCGGCGCTAGCTGGTTCCATACAGCCTCTATTCCATTCGCTCATATAAATCATCGGCGCATTTATCAAAATAATGCCTTTATACAATATCGTGTAATGCAAAGATACTTATGTGCATACACTTTTCAATTCCATCGCTTCCTTTTTCGCCTTGTGGATTCCACATGAATATAGTTATAGAATTTGACATCCACTTACTGTGATCACTGGTGAATCCCGGCCTCGCTTGTCATTCAGCAGTAAATGTGGTTTCACATTCAATATTACCGCCTCACATGACTATAGAATTCGGCATTCACTCTATGCATTCGCTGGTGAATCCCCACCCCGTTTTGTCATCTGCAAGAGGCACGTGGATTTCGCTGCTCAATATTACTGCCTCACATATGATTTGAGAAGCTTCCATATTCACGATAAATCTGGCGAAGTGAATCCCGGGTCCTCGCCCTGGCATTCAAGAGCAATGTGATTTCGCTCAATATTACCGCCCCACATATGATTCATAGAAGCTCTATATTCACGATAGATTCGGGCCGTGAATCCCATTCCGTCTGGTCATTCAAGAGCAATGGTGATTTCGCATTTGACAACACGCTACCTTCGCCTACCACCCGCCAGCGAACCTCGCCGCGTCGGGTTTCACGCCCACGGCCATTTTCGGAATCAATTTACTTTTTTATGCAAGAAATTCGCTGTAGTTCAAATACACGTATACATGCGTATATTTGTCAAATATTTCAAATACTAATCATTCTAAACACTAATCATTCAAATCGATATATATGCATGGGCTCAAGTAAATAGAGAGCAAATATGAGTAAATAAAGAGCTGTGTTTAACAAACTAGAATAAAGAACAAGTATAGAATAAAAACAAAAAGAATAAAGAACGGGTATAGACCGCACCAACTATCAATTCGCTTCTTTCTCGATGTCAATCCTAGGTCAGGTTATCGCCTCACCCGCACTCCAGCCAAATACAATTTATTCACTTAGTGATTTAGCAAATAATCATATCGGAACTAATATCGCCAAGGCAAAGCACTTTGTGGAGGCTACGAGGCATACGCTTTTGATTTAGTCTCATTCTTATTCCTCTAAGAGTCTACTTTACTCATAAATTGGAATCATACCAATCGGATTATCCGATCCAAAGTTATGACATTTTTCATGCCAACTAATAAATCTCTTACCCGATTACACCGGGACTGTTTGTATTGCTCATTTTTCGAGGTCTTAACTTCATGTTTGACTCTAGGTCATTGTACCTTAAAGCTAAGGTGCTATGGGTTCATTCCAACCGGAATCACCCACCGGTTAATCGAAACTCAAGCCACGCTCGAAAACAACCCGACTACTCATGCTCAAAGTCGGAACCGACTCGCTTGCATACGGCCTCACTTTGAGTGAATTTTTAGACTTAGGATCAGAATTTGGCAATGCCTATTTTGCTTTGTTCTCCTTGAAGTCTATTACGTAGCCACTTGAATCACTCAAATCGGATAAGAAATGAGCAAATTATGGGCCAAAATACGTAAAACCGGCCGAAACCGAAAGCAGAACAGTCGTGGCTCCCAGAGCACACCCAACATGTACCTACATAAGTTGGCCAAAAATGACCGAACAATGTGTTGTACCGTACAAGTTCAATTGTACAGATAAGTCTTTGAAAAGTGCCTTAATGTGTATTCCATTTTTTTCATGCACTTTCCATCCCAAACCAAATCTATATTTCATATACACTTCAAAAATCATTTCAAATTCATCTTTTAACCTCGGCTAATTATCCTCAAATCATCTTTCATTGGATATCTTTCATCAAAACCTTTCATGATTTTCTCTTAAAAATAATTCTAATATGGGTCATAACCCATACACATACTCTAATACACAAATTTGTTGGTGGTTTGTTCTAACTCAAACCCCTGCTACTTTGGCAATTAAACCGCAAATCCAACCTCAAATGGAGATTTATGTCTTTCAGTACATTCGGGGTTTTACCCACAACACTAATGCTTAAGGGCTCAGGTGATCTCTTCCACAAAACCCCTAGACAAAGGAGGATCAATTCTCCTTCCAAAGCTCCTAGAATCCAAAATATATTTGATTCTAAGACAACATACCTTGATCTTGACCTCCTCCTCCTTCTTCTTCTTTCCTCTTCTTCCTCTGTTTTCGCTTCTTTCTCTCACACGTTTGTTATAAATTGGAGACCAAATATGAATTTTGGGTCTTATCTCCCTTTTATACTCCCCATGTTCCAAATTGCACCACCAAGTCTCACCTTTACCAGGCCAACTTGTTTATTTCTACTACGGCCCATCTCTACCCCTTTTTGGATTTTTATACCCTTATGGAAATCTAAATTTTATCCTCGTTCTCTAGTGCCAAAATTTTCTGTTCACTAAATTTATCGGTCTCATAACTTGTCAATTTATCAATTCCCTCGAAAAACCCAAGTTTGGCTTCAATTCATACCTGCATTATATATAATAAAATTATTATAAAATTCTGTATTTTTGGGTGTTATAATCGTTTCCCCTTTCCATATTTTCATTTTCTCCTTTCTAAGCTACCAAACACTCTCTGAGGAGGACAAATCTCAGGATGTCATAGACCTCTTTCTCTCTGGAAGAGGAGGGCTATCGGGCTTTGGAATTGAGTAAACTGACTGGCCCTCTATTTTTAACGTAGGCATTTATTTTCATTTATGTTCCATTCTTCACTCTAGGTTTAAATCTCCTAGATACATCTTGATCGACCAAGATTGCACCAGGTTCACGGATGCTTATTGTTAGATTCAAAAGATATCCATTAGTTGCCTTTCTATTTGTTATCAGGAGATGAGTCACAGGTAGGTTTTCACCGTCTCGACCATGAATGTTCGTTAAATGCCGTCTTTCAAAAGGAAAATCATAGGGCTTAGTTTTTGAAGCTAAATGAAGATCCAGGCCAGAAATGACTATATGTCATCCTCTCAATGCGCAGGAAAAAGACCCGAGGACATGTTAAGCTGACTTAAAAACCCAATCAAAGGGCCGACACTCAAGGGGCCTCATTTTACATATTTCATTACTTATTTTATTTTTAATCTGCACCATCCAACTCCCCTGTTTTTAGCAAACCCTAAAATCCAAACTGAAATTCACCAGTTTCAATCAACTGTGAGTCATTTTTATGAAACAAACCCATCCTCGAAGTTCGACCTCTTAGATCACTATACCGCAGAGCTTCGCTACAGCAAGAGGAGCCAGATACAACATTGTTGATTCCGACACCCTACCGTACAATGAATCAAATGCATACGTTGCCCGATGCAGCTTGGCGCGACGATGACCTATTGAACACTTGTGATCCTCAATACAAGTTCGTGAATTTTCTTGTATATATATATATATCTTTTTAAGGTTTTCGCAAGGTGTTTAATTTGTTTCATTTTATTTTGTTTTAGCTAACTTACCCCCTTTTGGCAGAAGTTTTCTTTTTCTTCTTGTTCGTGTTTGCTTTGTTTTGTCATATAGTGGGTTCACTGTGTTCCAAAGGATAGAGTTTCTTAATCAAGGTTGAATTCTGAACTCAATGGAACAGGAGGTCAAGATTTGACAAGATGTGCGTGGGTAACCCACAGATATATATATCCATTTAGGATTACAAACCAAATTACAAGAAAAAGTCAAAGAACTCCGCTGGAGAGGGAATCCAATGAATATAGGTCCATGAGGGACTATAGAAACCAATGGATGAGTTCACCATATGGAAATTCTTACAAACCTAGTTGGAGGAACCACTTAAACTCCTCATGGGAACCAAGACCTCCACAGTATGCATCTCCTGAACCTCTATATTATGCTTCAACTCCTCAGTCACCTTAGCCACCACAGTCAATCCCTCCATTTGAACAAGCCGTTTTGGACCTTACCCAGATAAGGATGACTTGCGGCGCAGCGTAAGGATTAATGCTCATTCGACAAGAGAATTGTCACTATGGAAGACACTTGAACAAGAAACTGATGGGTCGAAAAATGACTTGAGCAAATGGGACAACCGCAAAACTCCATTGAAAACCTCATCCATCAAATGTCCACCAGAGGAAGAGTGCCAAAGTGACACTATGGCGTAGGAGCAAAGGTCAATAACAGCCAAGGCCAGGAGCGATAGAGATTTTATTGAATTATCTCATGATCATCCTAACTCGACATGCAGGATGTCGTTTTTCCAAGGAGAACTAAGAAATCCTTCCTAAAACCGAGGGAGTAGAGCGGAAAAGAACAGGAACGTTCCCCAAGAGCTCTATTTTGAAACCATTTCCCCACGCATCAACCTCATCGCCACGCCTGCCAACAAAGCCCACCGCCGCAAATTTCTCCACCGACCAAGTGTATTTTCGCCACACCTAAGGCGCACTACAACCCCGAAGCACCCAAAGCGTGTCAGCCCATCACTACCTGCCATGCAAAACTTCAAGAGATTAGTGACCACTGTACAGAATTTAGCCACTACATCAAAAACAATGGCAGTTGCTCACATCGCATGGCACATCTGATGGTTCGCGTCGGTTCGACTGGGAGCACTCGAACCTCTACATTCCCCGCAAGCTACGCCGCTTCTAGCAGCTCCAGCGTCAAAATCGGCTCGGGGGAGTACGCCCCCCACTTTTGTTTTAATTTTTCTGTTTTATTTTTTATTTTATTTTATTTTATTTAGATTTCTATAATTTTTCTTCTGTATTTCTCCAATTTCTTAAGTCAATATTTCCGTTTCTAGCTTGTTTTTCACTTTTCTGCAATTTTTCTTAATTTTTCTTGTATTAATTTTTGCAGTTTTAGTGAAATTTTGAAGCAGAAATGAAGATCAACAACAAGCAAAGGAGCAACAGAAAATTTCGCAATTATAGCGAAATTTTCACTATGTGTAGAAATTTCGTTGACATAATAAATTTTCGCTATGTGAATAAAATCAGACGGATGGTCCCCCCACTAAAGACAAAAAGCAACAAGAAGTCGTAAAAAAATTTTTTTCGTCTCTAAAAAAATATATATATAAAATAAAAATAATAAATAAAAATATATATAAATTTTTGTTCTTTTCGTTTTAAATTTTTTTATTATTTTAATTTTCATTTATAATT
Organism: Tetrastigma voinierianum; assembly: GCA_016808115.1. Classification (NCBI taxonomy): domain Eukaryota; kingdom Viridiplantae; phylum Streptophyta; class Magnoliopsida; order Vitales; family Vitaceae; genus Tetrastigma; species Tetrastigma voinierianum. The sequence goes on along the minus strand of JAEQBH010000911.1, from coordinate 2,977,686 downwards.
TTTTCATTTTTCTTTAAAATTTTTTTTTGTCTCTAAAAAAAAAATTGTGTTTATTTTTATTTTTATTATTATTTTTTATTATTACTATTTTATTTATTTATTAAAAAGTTTCAAGTATGACAAATAACATAATAAACTTTTTGCTACTCCCTACCGCTTGCCTCCCGATTTTGCTCTGCTCATAACTTTTTCATCCGAACTGCTTTTGGACGCTTTACGCATCGCTGAAAGCTAGAGAAAGGTAGAATCTAAAATAGCTAGAAAGAACACTTTTGGATATTTTTATAAAGGTGAAATTTTTAAAATTCTCCTTTCGAACTGGTCACTTTTTTCCTCTCTTTTCTTCTTCTAACTTGTTCATTTGAAGCCCAAACGGAGTGAATAAGGTGTCGATGGAAAGCTTGCAAAGTCTCCTATCCAACAACGATCACATCTCATCAAGGAGGTAGCACTTCCTTCCCTAACCTTCCAATCCGAGCTCCACAAGGACAATGAGACATATTTCGTCGGGGAGAAGTTGAAGGCGAAGGCTTTAATTTACGTTGTTACTACTCAGCGAAGCCTTATTTCAGGATGTTTAAAGGGCTTGTCGGTTTTCTTTTCAGGAAGCCGCTATACTATACAACTTTTTAGTTCAAAAAAATGCACCCATTTGTTTTGTGTTTCGCTTAACCCGTGGTTTGAAAATTGAAACTTTGTCCACCTCTATTGATGTTAGATTGTTCCATGTCAGTTGAGTGGATGATCAGTTGAACTCTTTGTCGCTGACTTTTTTTCCACTCAGCTAACCACACACCGCACACGTTTCTTCAATAACCGAAAACCGCTCAAATTTCTTAAGCCTTGCAATAACTCACCGTTACACCACCTTTAATAGGTTAAGGACCCTCATGAATAGAAGTGCCAATGTCTTCAAAGAAAAAGAAAAGAAAAGAAAGAAGAAAAAGAAAAGAAAGAGAAAAGAAAAAAAGAAAAAGAAAAGAAAGAAGAAAATAACGCCACTAAACCCAGCACCCGCCCGAGGGTATACGGCGAAGCTCGCCCGCCCTAAGCCAACCGGGGTCGGGAGCCACCACTTAGCGTCAGCTAAGTACGGGTGGATGTGCGGAGTTTAGCAAGTTGTAGGTGCCGGAGTTTCAAATCATTCGAGTCCCGGTGAAACCCTAAGAGTTAGTGGTCGAAGATCCTACGCGACTGTGCCCCAAGCCTTTGACTGTCAGGGAGTCACTTCCAGATCCCCTCGTTACATGGACTTGGTGAGGTCGATTCAAGACGCACTCTCTACAACACAAAAAGTTAGGAATAAGAGCTGGGTCCTGATCTATTTAGGTTGGTTAAGATGCAGGTCGCAAAGAGCTTCGTCGGGAGAGTGCAAATAAGCAGCTTATTTGGTCGAGAGCCGATCAAACAAACACTTAGATTTTCGTGGAAGTTCTCGTTGAGTCATCGAGAAGAAACTATTTTGATACCAATTTGTATGGCATTCATTCTCTCGATAGTTACCGTGGCAAGGGTTTGATGATTCTTTACTGTGTCAGTAATACCTATTTACAACCTTTGAAATACCATTTTTGTGAACATTATTTTGTTATCATTTTGTATGCTCTCTCTTTCTTTCTTTCTTTCATTGCTAAGGTACTAGCAATGTGTAGGTTAGGGGGTGTGATTAATGCCCAAAAAGTGCTATTTTGAACCCTATTTATTATAGTTTTTGAGTGCTTTTTGTGTTCTAATCATTGTAATTAACCCAATTTACACATTAAGGTCCCTATTATCCTACTGATCGCATTTTGTGGCAAATTTTGCTGTTTTTGCAAGCTAGCAGTGCCAAAATTGTTGAGTCGATCCAAGCACAAAGAATTAGTCAAGTCAGATTGCATCAGACCGTAAGGAAAGAAGAGCAGTAAAATGCAAAGTTAAAAATGGAGCATTGCGACTTGTTCCTCATGAAAGACCGGTATCCTCGCGAGCACTGCTCCTCCAACACTGCTCTCTCGCATTTCACGCCGGCTTTTTTGCTTACATTTTTTGTTTCTTCCTATTTTAACCCTTGTAATAGCTTTTGTTTTGGCTTTTTTTGCAATTTCATATACATCGAGCACTTATATAAACCTCGCCCATACAAACCGAACTTCACTCGACTCGCAATACGCATGCGCCCTCGTCGTCTCCCTTTCTCCATTTTCTTTCATTTTCCCTTTCATTGTCAGAAACACTCCTCTCGTGATGACAACTCGTAGGATGCTGGGTTAGGACCTCTTCTCCTTGGGAAGAGAGGGCTACTTTGCTTGATTGAGGTAACCGACTGGCCCTCTGCTTTTTAACGCTCTGTATTTATTTTCATTTATGTTCCTATCCTTCACTATGGTTTAAATCTCCTATACATATCTTGATTGACCAAAGATGCAAGGCAATCTTTAGTGTCTGGTTGGATGCTTATTGTTAGATTCAAAGGATAATTCATTAGTCAGCTTTCATTTGTTACCGTAAGAGACGAGTCCAAGAGGTAGGTTTTCACCTGTCAGACCATGAATGTTCACAAATGGCTGCCTTTCAAAAGGAAAATCATGGGGTTTAGTTTTTTAAAGCAATGAAGATCCGCTCGGGAATGACTATATGTCATCTCCCCAACGCCGAGGAAAAAGACCCGAGGACATGTCGTTGACTTAAAACCCTAAACCAAAGCAATCGACACTTCATGGGTTCTATTTACATTTTTCTTTACTTATTTTTTATTTTAATCGCACCATCCAACTCCCGCGCAAGAAACCCCAAAATCCAAATCGAAATTCACCGCCAATCAACTGTGAGTCATTTTTAAGAAGAAACCCATCTCAGTTCTAATTGGGGATCATTATACCGCAAAGAGCTTTGCTACTAAGAAGAGGAGCTTTAGGATATAAAATATTGTTGATTCAATCACCCTACTGCGGCACTAATCAAATGGCGCCACAGTACGAATCAAACATGTGGCAATTATTTGATCCAACACACAAATGGACAAAGCTTTCTAATGTCAAGACTATTCATTGTTGCGACAAACCTAAAGTAGGCCGCGATATGAGATTTTAAATGATAAAAACTAGGGCGAAAATTTTAATTTTGAGAATCACAAAATAAAGTCCGCAGTTAAAATTAAAGGTTATTGTTGTGACCTAAATCCATTTATCGCTGCCCACACACGAAGGAACATTCATTTATCGGTGCCATTAACCCAAGAATGCCTAAACCGGAAGCCCCTCCTCCTTCGAATTGCCTCAAATCATTCACACTCTCAGCCTATTTCATCTCTCTACATCTCTTCGTCTTCCCTAAATCCTAGAGTTCGAAAACCTTGACCATACCATGTCTGATTCTATCACCTTGATTCCAAACCTTCAAGAAGTCATGGAAGAGTGCATTAAGCAGGAAATTCAAACAGAACAAAATCAATGTTATATCGCTATCGAGAACTGGGATACGAAAATGAAACCAACAGAAAAACAGAGAAGAGTCAAGAAAAAGAAAAAGAGAACTAATGAAGCTGGCAGAAAAAGAGAAAGACATAGCAAAGAATTGGCACAGAAAGGGCAAATGCTTTAATGCAAGAAAGTTTGAAGGAAAGTGTGCTTCATTGCTGAAAGGGGCTTAAAAAAGGCCATTCTCCTTGAAGTGCTGGGAAAAGAGAGGATGGTAGTCATCAGAACACAGAGAACTCAAGAGTTTCTAGTGAAAGAATTCAAGGAACATGTAGAGAAATAAGGAAAAAGGTATATGTCGAGACACTAATGGGAGTTTAGTATAAGCAGATCAACAGAGTGTTCAATTTGCATGTGCAAAAGGATGGTGCAAAGTTATAAAAACACACTAAGGAACCAGAACTCTAGAAAATAGTAGACTTACCAATGGCTGGAAAAAGAGAATGGAAAGGGACAAAGAAACCCTCAGAGATCCATCGCTGGGAGGAGACTTAATCAAGAAGTTAAAATATGGTTCTACTCTTATCAAGTCTATCTCTTTGCCATTCCAAGCATCTCGCAAGACAAAGGAGAAGAGAAGAAGCAATCCTCCTCTCTATATCGCTAAAGGGTCAAGATAAACGTAGGAAAATTATCGAGAAATCCATCTAGGATATTCAAGGCACAAGCAGGAATGACCTCAAACTCAGAAACGATAACCAGACTCTACATCTAAAGAGGATTTGATGAAGAATGGGAAATTGAGGAAACCTACCCTAGAGCCTCCCCTCTGACATTAACAGGTGTAACAAAAGGACCAAAGAACAAAGGGAAGGGCGAGAAAAAAGAAACAGAAGAAGAAAAGGTGAATGAAGGATGCACTGAGAGCTCGAATAGTGGGAAAGTCAAAGTCAAATGCAACCAGAATTTCAGGGAAGTCAAAACCCATTTTGGAATGCACCCCCAGAGCTAAGACAAACCCAACATGAACAAGCCGGGGCGTTCACGTAGCGTAACCCGCAATCATACTGCACTGGATAATTGCCATGTCTATGCAGAGATGAAGGAGAAAGATGACCAATTAAAGAGATAGCTCCAGCTCAGAGATGAGTATTTTGATACAGAGCTCAAAAGAAGTGACCAAAATTTAGACGATGCACTGAAGAAAATGGATGAAGAATGGAGAGCAAAAATAGAAAAAAGAGACATAGAGTTGAGAACATCTTGAGAGATAGAGACAATGCCTTGAAGGTAAGCATGGATTCAAGAGATAACAACTGCATGAATACCCAGACACCGCAAACAAAAGCTGGCCAAGGTTGAAGCCATGATGTTAGAAATAACAAAGACACTCCCCGAATCTTTGAAGTTACGAGGGCAAAGAAGAACTTACAAAGAGCAATGACAAGATCTCAGACTGTTAAGAAAACAGCTTCAAAGAAGAACAAAATACCTCTACCACAAATCGAATCTCGATCAGAATTTACCTATATTCCTCAGTGGAGTGACAATCCCACCCCATATTAATTATACCAACCCAAAGTCATCAAAGTGGACAAGGCAAAAGTGCTATTTCTCGGGTTCTGGCTTATCGCAGGTGTTTCGGAGCACTTTGCGGTACCACCGCAAATAACCCTATTTGCACATTACAACTCCTCGCTATTCTACCGATCGCATTTTACGGCTAATTTCAGAAGCTAAGCTATTTATGCCAAAATTGTCGAAGTCGATCCAAGCACGGCAGTCTGGTCGAACAGCACGCAGACGAACGATAGCAAGAAAGAAGAGTAGAAATGCAAGGAAATCGGGTCACCGCAAGAATTTTGCAAAGATTGTTAAAATTTTCAAGAACTGCACTTCGCAGTCACAAATTTCGCAAAGGTCGCAAAATCGCCATTTCGCCACCGCTCACCCCGCTCAAACGGCTCACCTTTCTCACACTATTCCCGCCGCCCGCTTGACTTGCTAAATTTTGTTCCCTTCGTTTTCTTCCCATTTTATCCCTTGTACAGCTTTTGATTGCTCCTTTGCAATTTTGCCATCAAGTAGTATATAAGCTCCACGCACCGTAACCAAAGACAACTTTACTATTAATAAATTCTCATGAAGCTTTCTACCTCTCCCGCTCCCGCTTTTTCCGTCTGATCATTTTAGGCGCCACCTCCAGAATACAAACGGCGCATAGTGGCTAACCTTTCTTCCTTGAGCAGCGGTTATCATGTGGTTCAAAACCAGTGGTTTCACAGCCAACTTATATTTCACTACGGCGGTTCATTCAAACATCGCTTAATCCTTTCTCGTCGTATTGAATGATCGTAAGATTCGATAAGCTGGGTTCATCGGATGCTTATCATGCATCCACGTATTAACCATTGGCTTATCATCTATTGGTGCTATCGAAGGTCCAAGGATGTTTTTATTTTCTCCAAATATTAAAGCTCATCCCTTTGGTTCACTATGGTAAGTACTGCAAGCTTATAGGTTCATTGTATGCTTATTGTTAGATACAATGATATTCATTAGTTATCATTTGATAGCTATCGGAAGTGAGTCAAGGTGATGTTATTCATCGTCCGGAGACCATCAATGGAAAGAAATACCAAAATTTCAAAGATATTTACATGGGTCGCTTATGGGGCTAAATGAAGAACCGTTCGAGATGACTATGTGTCATCCTCCCCAACGCTGAAAGTGAAAGGACCACGGAGAACCCCATGTCTCAGACTCAACCCCGTGCGACTCAACACTACAAGGAATTCTATTTTACATTTTTACTTATTTTTTTTTAGTTTCCAAGCATTAAAACCCACCGTTTTTATGAAAACCCAAAATCCAAATTGAAATTCACCATTTTGGCCTTCACTGTAAATCATTTGTGTGAAGAAAACCCATCCACTGAGTTAAGGCAACCCCAGAACATTTATCTTCTGATGGCACTACGTGATATATGAGGAATTTAGGTTATAATTTTTTTTTATTCCGAAACACCTACTGTGGCACGAATCAGCAGGCACTTCTACATCTTGTAAAAAATCACAAAAAGAAAAAAAATCCAAGAACATTAGGAAAGAAAGAACTTACCCCATTAGAGGAGGTAGAATATCTAAGGATAGAGCTGACGAGAGAACATAAGGAATAAGAAATGAACAATACACTACCTCCTCCAACCCCTCACCCTCTTTGTACTCAAGGCAATTCCTTTGAATAAAATAAAATTCTTATAGAAAAATTTTTGTGTTCAATTGTGTTTGTGTTTGATTGGTGTTTTTGATTAGTTTCCTTTGCTTCATGTTTGTCATCTACTTAGTTGAATAAAGAAGAAATCAACTACCTGGATAAATTAGATTAGTTGCTGTAGCAAGTTTGGTTGAAATGAATAGATTACAATTGTAGGTGTGTTGTGATGTTTTGAGCTGAAAGCATGATCAAATGAACTCTTTAACTTGATTAGAACAACATAACAACAAACTAATCAGAACCAAACAATATGTGAATTGAAATTGTGGTAGGCCTCAATGAATTGGAACAGGAAGTTGCATGTGTATTCTAGAATGAAGTTTTAAGTTCAGATTTAAGACAATGTATTAATTGACTACATAAGTAAGACTTTTGAAACTGTTGTATAAACAATAAGGTCAGTGAAAGTCCTGAAAAACAATGCACATGGTCAAAATGTTTCTTAACAAATTGTAAAGGATTAGGGACATCATACGGGTTGATCCACGATCAAACGAGTTCAAGGTTCTAGAACTTGTTAGATTATTAGTCAAGGCGAAATCCTAGGCAATACCACTAACAAGAAGTGATATAAGCCCTCCTTGGAAGTTTAAGTCTTTCAAGCCTACCCTTATAATATGCATAAGCATATACTCTAGTTCCATATTTGAGCCAATTGTCTAGTTTCTTCATTTAAATAGCAAAATGAAAGCCTCAAACCCTCCTTTATTCTAATCCTATAGTAAAGAACCCTTATTTGCCCAGGTTTTAGGACAGGAGCTTCAAAATACATAAAAGGACAAGTTTGGGGGAATGTTAGTTTGATTTGAAAGGAAACGAGAATGAAGGATGGAAAGAGAAAAGAATAAAGGAAGAAATGGAAAGAATGCAGAGAAGAAGTCAAAATTGTAAATTGTCAAACGGATTAAGTCTTGTCTTGTGACCTTCCTCTCTTGAACAATTAAGTTCTTCGGGTGTTTCAACACCTAGTACTCTAATGCCAACTGGTATAGGAGGTACGCTTCTTGAGAAGTTCTCTAAGAGTGGTGGCTTTAAGAAGACGAAGACATTGTAATCTGAAATTTTGACAAGTAAAGAAAATAAAGGAGACTTCTCTCAAAGATGCCAAGTGGGAATGGCGTGTTATAATGCATCAGAGGACAAGTTTTGGGGAATATACTTTTAGAAATTAGTAAAAAGGAAAAGGATGAAGGATAGAGGCAAAGATACACACTTGAAGAGTGAAATATGGGTAAATTTTTAGCCTAAATTCTCCATTTACCTACCCAATTACTCAAGCCAAAATCTATAAGCCTAAAAGACCTAATTGATCTTGATGGTGGTACTTGCCTACATTAGTGGAGATTAATATGAAAAACAAGCATATGGGACTTTGAAGAGCTAAAGAAAATTACGATCCTTTGTGTAGAGTCGAGAAGATAGCTAATCCTGCCAAGGAGGAAGGGAAAGAAAACCATCACCCACACACAGTTCAGGATTAATTGACTGAATTTTTTTTTATTCTGAATTCATTAGTCTGTTTGTAAAAATAATTGAAAAATTGTCTTAAGTCTGAACCAAAAAACTAAATTTGAAATTAAGCTGCAACTGACTGGTTTCAATTTAGGTTGCAGATTTTCAGTGCCAAAAAAAAAAAATGTCCTTAAAAATAAAGCTAAATTGTTTGAGGATAAACAAATCTTCTTTTCTTTGCTTGGGGACAAGCAAAACTTTAAGTTTGAGGGAATTTGATGAGTCTTAAACTGACATATTTATGAAACTTATGTTTTGCAAGCTTTAATTCAAAAAGGAGAAAAATCCAGCAAGAAAGAAAAGAAAAACAACAATTGCAGCAGTCTATGTCGCGACTGAAATTTGTGTGTCGCGACAAATTTCCAAGGAATTACCAAAGAAACCGTGTCGCGGTAACATTTCACATTATTACATGACACCGCTGAATCTAATTGTTGACAATTGAGAAATTTTAGGTCACTGACGGAAGGCGATGGGGTTGCGACAGAGAATGGGAAAAACATATGCACGTCAGCTGGGAACAAGATAGTTTATGTTGCAACATAATGCTGAACTAAAGGCATAATATTTGTCTCGACAGAATCCTCTCTGTCGCGACACTAACTTCTGCAACATGGAAAAGTTTGTTGAGACAGAAAAGATGATGGAGAAGAAGTTTAGGTCACGACAAGAAAACTAGGTCGCGACAAAGGGTGCTTAATGTATGAACTGATGTCGTGACATACTTCAAGCTTAAAAGGTGTTTTGATGTCGTGATAGAGATCTTCAGGTTGCGACACAGAAATCAGTTGAACATAAGAAAGTCTATCGCTGACCGGAAAATGGAGTCACGACACGAGAGACGAGGCTAAAGCGGACAAGAGTTATGTCGCGTAGAGAAAAACTTGGTAGCGATAGGAAAATATGCTACATGCAGAAAAAGTGTTGTCGCGACATAACATATTATGGTCGCGACATGCAAAACATCCCTAACACTAAAGTCAGTTACGACACTTATAAAAAATGAAGGTACACCTTGAGAAGCAATTTAAGTGGCGGCAGAGTATCAGTGACAAACTTTAGTGTGACCAAGATGACAATAATACAAGACAATGTTGCAACAAGAACCCGAAACGAAATCTTTGTGTAACAAGAAAAATTTGAATTCGCGACACGATTTGAAAAAGCAGCTTAGCAACACTGTCACGACTAAGAAAACACTGCCACGACTAAAATCTAAGGAAGAACATGGAAAGTTAGGTCACGACACCAATTTGCAGAAGCTGCACTGAAATGATGTTGCCACATGGGTATCGATGTTACGACATGCATGTTTGAGGAATGAACAGAATATTGTCGCGAAAAGGCTTCATCGACAGGTTATCTATCTTGAAGGAAAGAAAAATGCTCCTTAACAAAAAATATGGTGTCTCAACTCAAGCAAGAATGAAGAAAACAGAAAACATGTCGCGATAGATGACTGCTTGCTGCAATAGAAGATAACTTGGGCCTAAAATATAGGGATTCATAAAGAAACGCATTGGGGGAGTTAGGGCTAAGCTTTAGGGCTATAAATGAAACTGCGAGGAAGCCGAGCGTCGAGTCGGCAATGACGAACTAGAGTACCTAGGGAGTTGAGGACTTTTTTGTATTATATTTTTTTCTTTTTCTTTTATTTTTTTAATTTTAATTTTTCTTATTTTTCATTTCTTCATAGATTAGCATTAGCGTGATATTTGATTCGTTATTGGATTTGAAATGGTAATTTGTTCAGAAGTTTTGAAGTTGAAATTTAATGTTGAAATTCATTTACGATTCTTTGTTTTGAAAGCAATGAAGCTCAGACAAACTGGCGAAACTCATTTCTTAGTTGATCGCGATTCTGATAGAATCTTCACGATTAGTATTTCAATGTATCTTTGTAATCCGAGTTTTCGAGAACCTGACTTCGTAGGAAAGATCTGATGTTAGTTATTGTCTTTTTTGCAGATTGAGAAGAAAATTTCTTGTGTTGAATTTTGAGTTTATTTGAATGGCGATGTTCTTGGAACTATTTGTTCCCAATTTTAGTAGCTTATACCCATGAAAGGACTATTGTTTGGTTACGATTTCGGGAGGTCCTACGAGTGACACGAGAGATGGAGATTCTGAGCTTAGACCGAGTTACTTGGGGGTATGTTAGACTAACATTGAAGAACTAATGAGCTCTAAAAGGTTACTTAGATAAATCCTCAATTTGCTCATGGTTTGAGAATAGGTTGAGTGATATATCGATTTAATCAATTAGAGATCTCTCCTTGGTCTTGAAGAATGATCTTGATCTCGTGTTAGCATGAGATCTAATCAAGGAAAGAGAAAACTCTTTCATATCTTAAGGATGAGACATCATTCTTGGTGTCCAGATATTGCAATTACCTTATCTTGGGAAGCAAGAAATCCGCAGTCATAAGAAATGGGTATGAAGTATTGGAAAAGAAAAATACCCAGATCTTATAGAGAAATTCTATTTACAAGTAATTGATTAGAATCATGTTTCAGGAATGAACATGAACCTCTACTCAGTTAAAAGTATGGTTAGAGGAGGAATCCAAACTATACTATCGTGCCTCTTGAAAAATTCAAATTCGAACTCAAGGAAAAACATAATGAGATTAGGATGCAAGAATTGACAATTTCACAATAGTGAAATCCCAGTGTTTACTTCCAGCAATAATCTGGTTCAGTATAGTATACATTTAGGATTTAATTATTTTTATTTTAAATGTAGGATTCTAGTTTTTGAAATTCTTATTAAGTTATTAAATTTTCATCTAAACTTGACGTTCAAATAGTGTAAAACTTGAGTAGTTGGGGTAGTTAAAGTAGAAATTCCTTTCAATCTATGTGGGAACGATATCCGGACTTATAGGTCCACTTTATTACTTGTAGGACCTATGCACTTGCAGCTTTTAAGACTAAAGTAAATTTCTAATTGAGTTTAGTGACACAAATTGTTCTTCTTATGAGTATACAATGTAAATTTTGGTCTGAACAAGTTTTTGGTGCTTTTACCTAGGATTCTAGTTGGTCTTTGGTAATAGTAGCAGAAATTTGTATATAATGCTCATAAATGCAGTGTGATAAATGAGAGGGCATGAAAACTTACCTCCAAACCTCCACCAGCGACCCTCCTCTTCAAGGAAATGGGGCTTTAGCCAAGCATACCTTGGTTTGTCATCACCAAGGTATGTTTGGTTGCTGAGAAAATGAAAGAAAATTTAAGAAAATGAAGAAGAAAAAGAAAAGCGGGATAACTTACAGTGCTCTGTATTTCAACCAAGCCAAAAGTTCCAAAGTTCCCCCAAAAGTAACAATTCTCCCAAACATTGGAGCTTATATAGAGTTTTTCTTAGGGTAAAATACCATTGTGCCCTAAAATAGCATTAGAAAAAGAGGGTAAAAATGGAAAAAAAGGAGAAAAGAAAATAAAAAAGTCAACAAGGGAGGAGAGAGGGGATTTTCGCACACATGAAGTTGGCACCAGTGTCAAAATTGGCACCAGTGCCAATTTTTGAATAGTGCGGATCCAATGCCAAAATTAATGCCAAAATTGGCACCAATGCCAATTTTTGCATAATGCGAGATCAATGCGAGTGGCACCGGTGCAAAAATTGGCACGTGCCCAGGGTGGCACAGTGATTTTGCATAGTGCAGTTTTAACCACATTGCCCAATTTTCTGCTCTGTTCTTCTTAATTCCTCTTACTGCTCTTCTTGTTCTTCTTAGGTTCTCTTACAGCTCCTGTTCTTCTAAGTGCCAAATATGGCTTTGAACTTGGCTTGGATTCACTTCGTGTTAAACTCTGTCCCTCAATCAGTCCGAAGGCAGGAGAAGTGTTTGGCTTACAAGCTGCAAAACACCTACAAAATCTTTGTTAGTAACACAATGGGACATCAATATGCCAATTGGAGGTTATTTGGAATGATGATACCTAAAAGTGCCTAAACCCTCGATGAATAGGCCTCGAAGAGCACTTTTAAAGCGGCTAATCACACCTGACACCACACATTGCTGATCATAGCAATGAAAACACACAACCAAGAAAAGGAGAACATGCCGTGTGTACAAAGAGTGTGGGTATAGGTAATGCTCTAGCTTCAGTGTCAAAGGTTGGAGCCACATTAAAATCAGTTTGAGAGCGCATGCCATCTGAGATCGGTGTTGGGGGCGTGTTCACCCAGAGGAATCAACCTGAAGCTTCCACCAAGTGCTTAAGTGTATAGGGGATGGGTTTGCATCAATAAGCTAACTAATTTGCTATACCCCCGCCCCCAACCCGACTCTTGCTGATGCCTTAGAAGGGTGACTGACGAAATAAATCATTCACTCTTATTTCATACCTTTTCTAAAAGTAATGTAGGATGCAATGCGAGGGTGGCTTCCGCCCAAAGTCCATATAACGAGGATCCTGGAAGTGACTCCCCAGCCAGCTAAGGTTTAAGGCATCAAGCCAAAGGATCTCTAGAGCCACAAACTCTATGGAAACTCACCGGACTGAATGATTTTGAATTTCGGCGCTTTCTGACTGTTAAGCTCCACCCATCCACCCACGTGCAGCGAGCACTCGTCGATGGCTCCCAGGCCCGGTTGGTTCGGGGCACCGGGCTTTAAAGGTTTCGCCATATACCCCTCGGACGTGCTTTCGGGTTTGGGCGGCGTCAAAACTTTTGCTTTCAGCTCTTTTCTTTTCTTTTCTTTTCTTTTTCTTTTCTTTTTCTTTTTCTTTTTTCTTTTTATTTTTCTTTTCTTTTGAGACATATTGGTCTTCTTTTATGAGGGAACCGCAACCTAATACGGTGGTCACATAAACTAGGCTAGTTTGCTAAGTAAAGGGGTCGAGCGGCTCTTTGCTTTATTAATGAGCGGTATTGCCTTTGTGGCTTGGCTAGCTCTCGGTGGAAGAGAAAGAATGAGGGCAGGGGACTTCAAGTGACCAACAATTAGATAAGTATGGAACTAGGCTAACTAAAACTACGATAACATGCAATGCTCCAATTTTCAACTTTTGGAAGAGCCAAAACCCACAAAAATATGAGAGCGAAAATGGTTACAAAAGTGCGAAAAAATGTAGGTACATAGTATATTTCTATGTCGAGTATATTTCACAAAATTATGAGCTTTTTCAAAAAGAAGCTATGTGGTACCTCAATAGAAGATGAAGCGAGCGGTTTGAACCGGGAGGGGAATGGCATGGTTGAGCGAGTGCACCTTTGCCTTTGCGTACGAGGAGGAAAATGAGATTCTCCTGCCTTCTGACTCTTACTGACATTTCAAAACCAAAAAAAATTGTGATAAGATAAGCTTGTAAATGCGAAAATATTTGAAAAGGAAATAGAGTAAAAGTAATTGGCACCACTAAAAGCCCAAATTAAGACTTAAAATAATATAAAGTAAAATTTCAACAAAAATTTGGGGGTGGTCTCCGGGTTCTTGCGGGGAACCACTCCGATTGTGTAATACATTGGATCTGAGGAGGGTCGGGAGCTCCTCGCGCATCTGATGGTGTGTGCTGCGAGGTGCCTTCATGCTCGACTCCTTGTTTTGGGCAATCGGTCTCTACGGTGGCAATGGGTTGGTATTGTAGGAGGATTAATTGGATTCTTCATTAGCTACTTCGTTCTCCATCAAGATTCTTCCCTCTTTGTTTGTTAATATCATGCCTTCTTTACCCGTGCACCGCTCAGGAAAACCATTGGATTTGCTCCCCTCATCCTCGGCTGGTTTTTGCTTGTTGCTGAGTGGAAAATGTTGAGCTCCGGTGTCATGTTGCCAAATGTGAAATTTGTATGACCCCATTCCGTACGTGATAATGGCATTTGATGAGAAATGGCGCATACCAGTTAATGGGCACTTGGTTGTTGCCCCACATATGGCTCCCATTAAGAACTACGAAGTCCATCGGATAATAAAATTTGTCCACCTTCACCAAAACATCCTCAACTATGCCCTTAGGAATTTTTCCCGATCGATCAGCTAAGGATAGAGTGATGTTGGTAGGCTTCAGCTCCCCGAGCCTAGCCTTATACTGCGAGATATGGCGGTAGGTTGACAGCAGCTCTCAAATCCGGCGGTGCCTTGTCTATGCGAGTCCCTCAATGTTGGCGAGATGGTGGGGATTACGGATCCTTATATTTCACTAATGTTTTACCTTGGATAATGGGCTCGCTGCGTATGGGGCTTTCTTGTCGATACTTGACCCTTTCTTGACGTACACACGGGTCCTTTAGGAATTTTGCATAGGTAGGGACTTGTTTGATCATGTCAAGGAGGGGAATGTTGACCTTCACCTGCCTTAGGACTTCTAGGATGCCTGCCTGCTGGGATGCCTTCTTCTTGCTTCTTAGTGCTTGGGGAAATGGAGTGGCATACGAGTGCTTCGTGAGTCCTCCTTCGAAAATGTGTTATGGCTCCATTGCTTCCCCTTTTTTGGTTTCCTCAACAGGCTTGGGCATTGGGTGTCGACTCTTTTCACTTCTTAAGGGTAATAGACACACAGGCTTTCATCAGTTTTTGGGGGAAGTTCTTGAATAGCTCGAGTTCATGGGGCTCCCACCCAGTTGGCATTGGTGAGGGGAACCTCCACGCCTCTTCGCTGGCGATTTTCCATTCTTGTTATGGATGTAGGAACATCAATTCTTAGGTTAAGGTTACTTTCCATCCCATCATTCTCTTGTTCAGGAGCTTTCTATTTTTCAATTTTTTGTTCGACTTAGCATTGATGCCTTTTTGGTCCTCCCTGAAATTTCCCGCGCCTTGCTTTCGTATTCAAAAATGGCTTGCTCAGGGGAGGAGGTGGGTGCTGCTGATCTTTGTGAAGAGTGAGGTAGTAGAATGTTCTTCTTTGTGCTCCTGAATTTTATACTCTGAGAGGTTGTTTCAGGAAAGGTTAGGGTGACTCCTCCAGTTGGGTTGTAAGTGTTGCCATATGGAGCATTTGTTTGCGGCTTGTTTTGGCCCACCACATTTGTCACTCGGAATGGGGTTTGGTTATGGTTCTCCTAGGTGGTCGGTGGGTAGCCGGTTGAAGCAGTTTTGACACATTGTGGCTTTGATCAGCTACTTTGCACCTCATGGACCCTTTTTCTTTCTAATTCCTCAATCTTCTAGCGAGGTAGATACCTTAGCTTTCGGCTCCATATCTTCGGAGGAGGCGTACATGCCTCATAACGGTTATTTGGTGGCTTGAATGCATGCGCTTCTCTTGGGTTTTGGCTCATCCCGGCCTTAAGTCTCGGCCACATAATTAAGGGAAGTCCATTGCCTCGCGCTCGGGATTTTACTCGAAATCTCCTCCGCCCATAGTTTCAAATGGTGTTTCATGGAAGGGACATTCCGTCATAAAAATAGTTCACCGGCGTCGCGTATCGAAATGCATGATGTGGGCATACCTTTGAGGTTTCCATGTATCTCTCCCAGCATTGGTAAAATTTTTCATTGTCTTGAGCTGCAAAGGTGTAGATTTGCCTCTTCAAGTTGTTTGTCTTGTGAGCACTGAAGAATTTTTTTAGAAATTCTGCCTGCAGCTCTCCCCAATTCCTTATGGTTCTTGGCCTTAATGCATTTAGCCAAATTTTTGCCTTGTCTTTTAGGAATTCCGGTGGAAAGGCTTTGACTTGAGGAGCTCCGGTATCCCTTTGCCTTCTTTGAAAGTGGTGCATACTTCCTCCGAAGCTCCATATGTGATTGCTTAAGGGTTTTCATTCTCCATGTAAGTAGGATATTTGGGAGTAGAGGCGCCCAGTAAAGGCTCATACTTTGCAAGCGAGAGAATTATGAATGAGGTGCACTCACACCACACAGGTGGAATGTATGTGATCCTAAATGGATCGATAAGCATTGGACCCTTGTGGACCCACTTGTTGAATTGTCTTTATACCAGGTAGGATCCATTTGAGGCATAGGATCAATTTAGAAGCCACATTCTGTGCAATGATCACCTCCTGAAGCCTACACGTGTTCACATCCTGGCTGCATAAAGCTGCTCTGCACACTTCACAATCAACAGGAAAACAACCAAAACAAAACTAACAAAAGGGTTAAAGTTAGCTAAAATTAAAGCAAAGAAAAACTAAATGTATTGGAAAAATTTAAAATCCCCTACAGTGAACTACAAGTGGAAAAAATGATAAAATCAAAAGGGAATGAGATTTTACCAAAACTTATGATATGAATCACAAGTTCAACACCTTCTTATCTCACTAGGGCACCATCCCCGGCAACGGCGCCATTTGATTCGTGCTTGCGGTAGAGTCTTGGAATTGCTAAAATTGTATCCTAGGTGTCCCTCACTGTAGTAGCGAGCTTAACGGTATCAGCGTGCAAAGGTCGTGTTTCTGAGGATGGGTTTTCTTTGTGAAATGAGAAGTGCGATTGGAGTTGAAAATGGTATTTCTCTTGGGATTTTGGGTTTTGTTCAAGCGGTCGGGGTTGGATGGTTGTAAGCGCACATATAAATTAAAGGAAAATTTAGAAAAGACTCATGAAGTCTTGGAGTCAGCTGGATTGGATTTTAAGGTGTATTTATGCCCTCGGGTCTGTTTCCTCGCGTTGTGGATAATGATCTATAGTCCTTTCCCAAACCGGACCTTGATTTGACACTAAAACCTAAACTCTAAATTACTCCCTCATGAGATATGGCATTCAGTGAGCATTCAAGTCCCTAACAGTGTGCATATGGCCTCAAAGAGGCAACCTACGGCAACTAATAGGAGACAACTAAGTGGATGACAGTGGATCTAAGATTAAGCATCCAATGTAACCACAAAGCTTATAAAATACACATTAGCGAGAAATTTGGATCTGGAGTTTCAACCTAGGGTGAGATACGGGGAGCTTAAATGCTCATAAATGCGGTGTGATAAATGAAAGGGCATGAAAACTTACGCCAAACCTCCACGGCGAAGCCTCTCTCTTCAAGGAAATGGGGCTTTAGCGAAACATGCCTTAGTTTGTCATCACCAGATATGTTTGGTTGCGAGAAAATGAAAGAAAATTTAAGAAAATGAAGAAGAAAAAGAAAAGCTAGGGATAAACGATGAAACTAAAGTCATCTATTTTTAATCCATTTTTGTTTTATTTTCATCAGGAATAATTAATATCTTGAGTGTAGAGAAACTGCGATTTGTTATTGCGGGGAGTGTGAAAGAAAGAAGAAAAGCGATGAAAATGCAGTATTCGGTGGAGTAAAGCTCACGAGAAAATGGCGAGCGAAATAGAAAGCGGTATTTGGGTAACTAATATGCCGATTTGGGGCTTGCATTGTCCGATTTTGCAGGTCGCAGCTTATCGAAGGAAATTCGAAGGAAACTTGATCTTGCGGTCGCGACGGGCATTTACAATGTAGGTAGCGAAGACTAACCGGAGACTTAGAAATGATGTCGCGACAACGCCGGTGATGTCGACGAAGATCGATGATAATAAGAGCAAAGGGATGGAGGTCGTGACAAGAGAAGCACCTTGACTATAGCGGGTTTGAAAGATGGCCCGATGTGATTTAAGGCGTAGTGATAGAGGGTGGCGTGGAGCACAGCATAACCGATTTAAGGCTGCAAGGCCATAATACGATGTCGCGACAAGAGATCGAGGTCACGACATGAGACTTGCTCAGCTGAAGGCTGCAGTTCCATAAAGTGATGTCGCGACAAGAGATTGATGTCGCTGACATCGAAACTATCGATTGAAGAGGCTGCGAGGCAAAGTGATATCGCGACAGAAGATGATATTTGCGACATAGAAGATACGATTCCGCGATTCTGATTCCTAAAGTTGGCGTCGCGACAAGGGTGATGTCGCGACATCGAAGGAACTCATCGATGAAACTTCAAAAACATTAAATTGCTGTCACGACAAAGGGATTGAGGGCCAGCGACATCGGGAACACCCGGTTGAAGCCTCGAGAGACTAAAGTTGATGTCGACAAAGGGTCGATGTAGCGACATAAGAAGACATGCAAGTTGAGAACTGCGAGACTCGGCGATGTAGCGACAAGAGATCGATGTCGCGACACTAGGAATGACCCGATTCAAAGCTGGAGCCATAAGTGATGTATAGCGACTTAAAGAAATTGGATCATGTGACATCGAGAGAATCATCAGATTAGAGGAATTTGAGGCATGTTATAGGCGCGATATCGCGATAAAGGAAATGAAGATGTGGGCATGGAGATAGGATAAACGTGAACATACAGAGTGATATGGCGACAAGGATTGATCTATTGAGCAATGGAAAACTATCATTTAAAGTTGGAAGAGGAATAAAGGTTGGGTATTGCGACATTTAGTTCCTTGTCGCGACATAAGGTGCTTACCAACAAAGGAATATCATGACTGCGATAAATCTTGCAGCGAGGTGCCAAACTAAGCGTGTCGCGACATAAGGGCTTTGAGGTCGCGACTTGAGCGTTAACATGGGCGATCCATTGGGAAATCCCTGAAGCTGCGTTGGAATTAGAGACTGACTTGAACTGTATAAATACGGCGCTACCAACGAAAAGCAACTCTTGGCTACTTGAAAGAGATGCAGGTTCTTTGAAGGCTCTATTATTTTTTTCTTTCTTTTTCTTTTTCTTTTTCTTTCTTTGTTTCGTTTTTCTTTCCGTTTTATTTTAGATTAGATTAGTGTGTATTTCGTTTCTAATTTGGATTTGAGCGTTAGGTGTAAAGGATTGGCGAATGTAGATGCTTATATTTCTTAAAATTACATGCAGTTTGTTCGAATTCGGACAAGTGCAGGGATTCCAGACACGTTTCCAGTTCGGTGGTTTTCTTGTTCAGCGGCAAATGTATGGTATAATGTTTAGAAACCAAAACTTCCATTGAATTGGCGTTATATCGAGAAATAATCTTTCTGTGGTATTTCATTCATAATAGTTGAACTTGGATATTCATCGACTTCTTTGGTTTTGCGTGTTCTTGGAATTAATCCCGATTTGGAGTCTTGTACCCATAACGAGGTTGTTTGACTCACGATTTCGGGAGGCCCTACAGGTGACACCGAGAGGGCATTCACGAGAGTAAACAATTTCGGGAAGGTATTTGAACCTGATATTGCTGATCTAATGCGCTCTGTAAATTTAAATCAATACATCCTCTTCTCGCTTGTAATAGGAATGAGTTGAGTGAGTTATAAATTTAAGTAGGCAGAGAGTTCACTCAGAATTTCGAATAGTGAATTCGATCCGTGTTAGCAGGTCTAATCAAGGAAAGAGTAAGCTATTCTAATTTTGAGGGTGAGGAACGATATAGTGCAACCTCGGCAATGACTCACTTGAAGGAGCTCGGGTCTGGATCCGTGTTGTGGGTATGAAGTATTGAGAAAGAAAAATGCCGAGCAAAGGCAACTAGTTTTAAAAGTAGATTCATTTTCACCTGTGTTCGAGGAAAACAGTTAAGGTGAGATGATGGCGTAATGTATGGAGAGATCAGTCACACCATGGTAATCCTTGGACTGTTTAAAGATACGTAGTTCGAAAACGAAGATGCGATACGGTTGTAGGAATTGATTCTTCACAATAGGCGATTATTCAATGTTTTCTTTAGAGATAAAGCTGTAAATCTAAATTTGTTATTTTGATATTTCAATATTAAATTCATTTATTGTTCATCCATTTTCTTCCATCATTCATTTCAAGCTTTAAAGCAAAATCTCACACTATCGTATTCTCGTCGAATAGTATATAGACTTAAGTAGTTGGGGTAGTTGATTGAAAAATTCTTGAAGGATATCATTGGGATCGATATTTGGACTTAAATCATTTATTACTTGTCGGCATGCACTTGCGTTATCTTTGGATCAAAACCACGCGAATGGTTTATTCTTATAAAAATATCTTTTAATCAGTGATGATACTTAAGAAACTCACACTAGAGTTTAATGGTTTATTTGCGAGTTAAGACAATAGTCCTTGGGTAATAAGTCTCAAATTTAGAATAATTATTTTGATCCATAACAATTTATTGATGTAGTCTTAACGAGTCTTATGGTAGTAATTTTCAAGGATTAGATAGCCGATCTTAGGTGATGATGTTATACGCTTATGTACATACTGATCCGGTCCCGACAAGTTTTTATGGCGATTCTTGAGTGATCAAAGAATTTGCGTCATCGATATTAGAGATGAAGAAGGAAATATATTTATGGACATTTTGAAGAAAGAACAAAAATAGCTTTTCAGCGATGGTTATTTTTAGCCACTAACCTTTAACAAACCATATTGAAAATAAATTGTTGACCCGGACTCATCTATTAATGTAAGTAATATTTGATTTCGAGGGACAAAATTTTAATGCATAGGAAACGAGAACAACGATATGATTCAGCGAACCACGAATTAGAGAACACTTTCGAAGCTTGAGAAAGATAAAGAAGGGCGAAAAACTCGGCCATGGCAGACGAAAAACGAGATCGAGAATGAAGCACGTAGAAAGCATTGAAGGCCTCCAATCAACGATACTATGGAGGACTTAAGGCCGATTATTCAAGATGAGTACTGCGATCGGGCGTAGCTTTTGATGCAAACAATTTTGAACTTAAACCGGCACTAATTACAATGGTCGGCAGCATCGGTTCTTTGGTCATCCGCGGAAGACCCGAAGCGAGCACACAGGAAGATTTCGGGGATGGCTAATGCGGTGAAGTTGAATGGGGTGAGACCGAAGTCATTATTTGCATCTATTCCCCTTCTCTCTAAGAACTCACCTGGCGACTACATGATGAATCTTTACCATATGGCTTTGTTGTGATACTTGGGAGGGGATTGGTGAGGCTACTTGGTGATTCTTTCCCAGGCCCGCCTCGGAGAGAAGGAGGGGAAATCATTGTGTTCGACGAGGGAAGATGAAAGCTGTATGTAGCAGGAAAGATTCAAGCGGTTCTTGAGAAGATGTCAATGCATGGGATTAGATGAAATTCAGGATGGACATTGTATATCATGCCTTGAATGATATATCAAAGGGGATCGTTGATGCTTCCTGTGGTGGAGCATTCAGCGAAAAGTGCTGAAGAGGCAAGAGGCGATTGAGGGACACGGCTAAATGCAATATGAAAACTCCTTGTGAGTTTTCAAGAGGAAGCTGGCGCAGAGAAGGGGATCAGCGGGTGGCGAGATGGCCCGGCCGTGGAGACGAGTTGGATGCCATTATACACAGTGGACAAACAAGAAGGAAGACACACACGCCCCATGAGATAGGAGCGGTTGAAAGAGAGTTATTGAAGGAAAGGGAAATGCGAGAGGCTGGCTGAGAACAATTCTATGATGCGAAGAGGTTAAAGTATACAGGTGAGCGAGAACTTACCATTTCAAACCAATCTTAACACATTGCCCGGCACATTATCACCCATCCATGCGAGAGACCAGCAGGAGCTTCTCATATGGTGGAGGGAAAGCTACAAGGCCAGGCATGGACCAAAGCCTCAACGGGGTTATCAACAACCGCGGGGATTAGCGACGAAATGAACACATAAATGAATATCGGGGTCGGAGGAGGTCCGATCTTTTGAGAAGAGCAGGATCTTTTTGCATTTCATGGGGGATAATAAGCTGTGAACCTTCATGAACAAAAGTTTGCGAGTTGGGAAGTAAGCGCTGCAATTCTCAAAATTTTGAGAACACCACCAATGCATCCACGAAGAACACGGAGACCTGAGTAGAATGGTATTTTATTACGCAAAGCCCGGAGGAAGATACCTTCCCAAGTGACACAAAGAAGAATCCAAAGGACTGCATGGCTGTGCAGCTTAGAAGTGGGAAGGAGTTAGAAAAGATGAAAGAAAAAAATGACAGCAGCAAAGAAGAAGAAAGCCTAGAAAAGGAAGAAGCCTGGGAGGGAAAGAAGGAGTGGATGAAAGAGTTATCAAGGAAACCTGGGCACACTTGGTCCCATTTCACGAGAAGGCTATGAGGCTCAAGATAGAGGCGGTTTGCAAGGTTTTGAAAACCTTTCGGAAGCTAGAGATCGGTATGCCTTTACGGAAGTGGTGACTCGGATGCCACTGTCTGAAAATTCTTGAAGGACATCTTGAGCAAGAAAGAAAGATAATAGAAGAAGAAGGGATTGTGAATCTAAGCTGCGATCTTGTGATAAAAGAAAGAATTGCGAAAAGATGAAGGATCCGGGGAGTTTACCATTCCTTGCATCATTGGAGGTTGAATTCAGGAAGCTCTGTGACTCGAGAATTTAGTATATAAAACTTGATGCCTGCTACATTTGCCAAGCGATTAAGTTTGAGGAGGTTATTCCTACTATTACTCTTCAAATGGCGAGACGAGATGGATGAGTGAGAGCACAGAGGAGTCTTGGAAGATGTCTTTGGTCCTTTGTTGGGAAATTTGTTTTCCGGTAGACCGTCGATACGGACATGGAAGAAGATTCACAGTACCCACCTTTCTTGGGAGACCATTCTAGCTCTTGGGGCGCCACGATCGGCATATGCAAAAGGAGTTCTTACCTTGAGGTTGGAGAAGAAGGCTGCTTTGCTTTCAACTTGATCAAAAGCATGCGAGAATATAGATATAGGCCGGAAAATTGCAATGTAGTTGATGATGTCTATACCTCTGACCTTGATGTTCTAATGATTGTAATGCTCAGATTTTTTATCAATGAAAAGAGATGAATTTACCGGTATATTGAAGATGACTACTCACGATTGTCCATACAGTTTTCATTCTATAAAGCTGTGTTGAGCACGAAGCCAAAAACGAAGTAATGAGGGAAAATAATGAAAAGGGAATTCATCGAGGAAACCGGCTTAGAGGGCTAGTGTTGAAGAGTTGCCAAGTCATTTGAAGTATGCTTGTTTAGAATCACCAAAGAGAAGACCAATGATTATCTACCTTTGGAACTTAGTGATGATGAGGCAGAGGTTGCTGAGCAAAGAAGCATAAAATTACATGGCAGTCAGTTGAAGAATTGAAGGTATCGTCCATCGATTTGCATGCACAAAATTACGCTAGAAGAAACTTCAAAAGCCATCGTAGAACATCAAAGGCCCGAATCAGTGATGAAGGAAGTGGCCGAAGGGAAGGAGGTACTGAATTCTTTGAATCTTTGGTTTTATACGTGCAATTTCGAGATAATCACTTAGGTGTGCCCGAGTCCATGTGGTTCCAAAGAAATTGGGTTTGCGTGTGATCCGCAATGAGAAAAATGAATTGATTCCAACAAGAACAGTGACAGGATGGAGGGTATGCATTGATTACAGGAAGCTGAACACAGCCACCAGAAAAGATCATTTCCCTTTGCCCTTCATTGATCAAATGTTGGACAGATTAGCAGGACACCCTCATTTTTGTTTCTTGGATGGGTATTCAGGATACAATCAGATTGCTATTGCACCTGAGGACCAAGAGAAGACCACCTTCACATGCCCCTATGGTACCTTTGCCTTGAAGGATTGCCATTTTAGAGTGTGTAATCTCTGCTACATTCCCAGAAAGGTGTATGATGTATTCTCGGACTTGGTTGAAGAAGTTATGGAAATTTTATGGATGACTTCACTTGTATATGGATCCGAGTTTTGTCAGTGTTTGAAGAACTTGGAAAATAGTGCTTCAAAGATGCGAAGACAAGCGACTAGCCTTTGGTGGGAAAAATGCCATTTATGGTAGCAAGAAGGTATTGTTCTTGGGCATAAAATTTACGCTCTTTGGGCTGAAGTAGACATTCAAAGGTATCCATTATCAAAACTCTTACGCTACCACGATAAAAGAATTCGGAAGCTTCTTGGGGCATCTTGGATTTTATAGGAGATTCTCGAGGACTTCTCAAAAATAGCCGAGACCAACATCATTCTTTGGAGAAGGATACAAGGTTTAATTTTGATGACTCCTGCAAGGTCAGTTAAGAAATCAAGATCAAATCGTTCAAGCACCTATAATGGCTAAACGTAACGGGATTAGGATTTGAAATAATGTGTGATGTTGATTTTGCAATGGGAGTTGTCCTAGGGCAAAGAAAGGAGAAAATATCTGTGACTATACTATGCTAGTGTAATCCTTCAATGAAGCACAAGAAAATTACTCGAACAACTCGAAAAGGAGATGCTAGCCATAGTATTTGCTTCAGGAAAATTCGTGCAATACATTTGGGATCCTAAGCTTATCGTTCACTGATCATGCAGCAATCAAGTACCTGATGTCAAAGAAGGAAGCTAAGCCAAGATTGATAAGGTGGGTGTCAAGTATTGCAAGAGTTTGACTTGGAGATCATGATAAAGGGGTGCACAATGTGATAGCCGATCACTGGTCGCAGAGAAGAAGCACCGCTTAAAGAAGAGAAAATAATACGACAGAGAACTTCCCAGATGAGCAACTGTTTAAAGTTTCCTTCCAACTTCCATGGTATGCTGATATTGTGAACTATTTAGCTTGTGGAGTAATTCCTTCAGAATTCAGCTACCAACAGAAGAGGAAACTCAGAACTGACAGCAGGTATTATATTTGGGATGATCCATTATTATTTAAAAGAGGTGCTGACATGATAATAAGAAGATGTGTGCGAGAAAATGAACAAGGAAAAATTTAATAGAATGCCACTACCATATGGGCCATTTTTCAGAGAAAGAACAGCTCATAAGATAATTCCAATCTGTGTTTTATTGGCCCACTATCTTCGCGAGATCGTGGCCGAGCGGGTGAAATTGTGTGATAGATGCCAAAAGATTGGAAATATCATCAGCAGAAATGAAATTCCCTAAGAGGTATAATGGTGGTGCAAATCTTTTGATGTATGGGGAATAGATTTTATGGTTCATTCTCACCATCATTTGGGAACTATACATACTGCCAGCGCTTGATTAAGTGTTTCCAACGGGTGGAAGCCGTGGCTTCGCTCCAAGGAATGATGTTAATACAAGAGGAGCTTCTTGCAAAAAAATATTTTGAGCAGATTTGGAACACCTTGAACTATCATTAGTGATGGGGGAAGTCATTTTGCAAACAAAATATTTGCAAAACTCATGAGCAGGTATGGGATCAAGCATGTAATGAGTCTAGCTTATCATCCCCGCATCACTGATGCTAAATTTCCAACAAAGGAGATTAAAAAAGAATACTTGAAAAGACCTAAGAGTCAAGCAGAAGGATCGGGTCTTCCAAACTCTTCATGATGCACTGGGGCTTACGTGAATCGCATACAAAACTCCCATTGAATGTCCCCATACAATTGTTTTTTTAGTAAGCCATGTCACCTACCTCGAATTGAACAAGGCAATGTGGCCATCAAGAAGTTGAACTTCGATTTTAAAAAAACTCCAAGTAGGGAAGAGAAAATTGTTCCAACTATCTCGAATTGGAAGAATTGCAAATGAAGCCTATGATAATGCTAGAATCTACTAGATAAGACAAAGAAATGGCATGATCAAAGGATCCCGAGGAAAGAGTTCGGATAGGGAACATGTTCACCGTTTAATTCTAGACCGAAATTGTTTCCAGAGTGCTGAAATCCAAAATGGGAGTGGGCCATACACAGTGGTGTTAAGCAATACATTTGGAGCAGTAACATTAAGGACTGATACTGGAGAAGAATTCAAAGTCAATGGACAAAGACTGAAGCACTATCTAAGCAGGGAGGAAGGAATGGAAGAGCTCCAGCAGGTTATCTAGAAAGAAGAAGAACCAAAACAAAGAAGTCCACTAAGGACTCAAAACTGAGCAGCTGATGGGAGGCAACCCAAAAAGACTTTCAATTTCTAATTTTGAATTTTATTTAGAATTCACTTTGATTTTTTTCTAAAGTTTTATTTTTATATAGTGACTATTTGGAAATCTAGAAGTAATTAAGGTGTAATCAAATCCTTTCCGTAAATGTCAGAGAAAGTGCTGGTGCAAAATGCGAGGAAATGAGAGAAGAGACAATTGGAAACGACTCCAAGAATTCAGGAAGGAGATACGGTGAAAAAGGAAGATTCTTTTCCTATACAAATTTTGTAAAAATTTAATTGAATACATGTATGAACCGGCCAGGTGAAATTGATTTATTTTACGCCGAGGATTCGAGAGCTGATAAAGAATGAAAAACCTTTGTCATTAAATTTAAGGCAAATACTGATTAGTTCGCGACGAAGATTGATGTCGTGACCTCAACAAGATTGGCCAAGAAAAGATTGTCGCGACAAGAGCAATTCTCCTAGAGGGAGTCACGCGACATCATCATACATAGAGGAAATAATTGTCGTCAGAAATTAAGTGACGACTCATTCCACCAAAGTTGATTATGTCGCGACAAGAAATTTTACGTCGCGACATCATTGGAAATTTGTACCAAGTGCTTTAAATTTCACTTAATTTTAATGACAAGATATACTCAACTTTGCATTGAAGTCGCCAAGATGCGAATTTAATAAAACAATAAGTAGCCCATAAAACTTGATTGAATTGTGAATCAGTTGAGAACTTCTTCCCACTTCCGCTCCACTCTCCAGAAACCGTTCGTCCTCCCTTCCTTCTGATTCTTAATTCCTGAAAACCCTAGCTCTCAGACTCTCCAGAAAACTTTCCTTCCATTTCAAATGGCTGAAACCTCAAACCTTGTCCCTAACCCGAGAGATCACGAGGAATATGTGCAAACTGTAAGAAGAAATCCACCAGAAGAACCGGGCTGAAAGAGATGCCCACAGAAGCACCCAGAGGTGTACTAGCCAAGAAAGAAATGCATAAGGGAAAAAGAAGAGTAAGAGAAGAAGAAGTAGAAGATTTTATCGTAGGAAGCTTTAATTCAACCTGGAAGAAGCACTATGCCAATAAGGGGTTCGTATCAGAAAGAAGATTCAGAAACCCTATTACCCCTTTCAAGGAGATGATTGAACAAAGAGGTTGGGAAACTTTCAAGGCCATCAAAAATCAGCTACGTGAACAAAGGGTGAAATAATTTTATTCAAATCCGTAGGCAGAAAGACAACACCGTGGTTCGTCGTAGGAGTACTGGTACTATATGGAGCCAAGGCCATTAACGAAGCCTATGGAATGGCAGGCACAAGCATGGGTCCAAGTTCAAAAGCTCTTGAAACCCAAATTTTGAAAAGATTGCCAAAACACCACTGAAAAGCACAATCGAGACAAGGGGAAGGAGGACCAAAACTCCCGATCAGGGAAGCTCACCGAGGAGGCTAAGGTATGGTTCTATTTCGTCTCTCGTTCGTTCCAACTAAGCATGTGTGTACAAAGGAGAGAGCAGAAGCAATAATGTCAGATGCACTCAAGGGGTACAAGCTCAATGCAGGAGTAGTAATTGAAAATTCTATAATGAGGTACCATGAAGGAAATAAGAGAGGATGATCCCTCACCCAAGAACAATAACCTGCTTTTACGTTTAAAGGCCAGCGGTGGGAGTCCGGGAAGAAGAAGAAGAAGTCCCTATGGCTATCACCTCCCACGATGTGAGTGAGCAAGGACCTTAAACCAAAAAGAAAAAGGGGTGTTGATTGCACAAGAGAAGAAGCTCTTAGCCGCAAGACAAGAAGAGAGGGAGACCCTGCAAACTCCTCCCTCAAAATAATACTTTCACATTTGCGTACAATGAAGGGCAGATGGAAAGAAGCTCCTTAGATTTCTCCATCCCTTAGCTAGTTCTCCCCTATGCAAAAACAGACATTCAGAGAAGGAGAAAGCCCAAGGGGAGTACAAGAGAATAATTCGATAATGGAGGCTCCTCACGCTATCCGTAAGAAGACGGAAGACAGGAAGAGTGGAATGTGCAACAAGAATCTGTGGAGGGAGTTTATGAAAAGAGTTAAAAAGAAGAGATCAGCAATGGAAGAAGAACTGGAAAAGAAGAGAAGAACAGATGAAAGAGGTTCTTCTCAAATAAAGAAAGAGAGGACTTCAAGAAAGAAATGAAGGAAAGAGATCGCGATCTTCTACAGAAACTCAAGCTGAGTCATGAATCTTTTTATAACAATCAGTTTGAGCGTGATTCTCAGCTCCTAACCATCATGAAGAAAAGAGAGGCAGAACAGGAAGCCAAATTGGGAGAACAAATAAAGGGATTCAAATTTTTATACAAGTCTCTACAAAAAGATTTTGAGAATAAGTCGGATGATAGAGATAAGAAGCAAAAGGATGCTGGGAATCCTACGTGCGTAAAGAATGGCTAGAAAATTGATCTCGATATCACCCAAATTCCGGAAATAATGACTGAAATGGAAAACACAATGAACGGCTTGGGGAAGAGACAAGATGAGCTAAACAAGAAGGTTGATCTCTCTAATGAGATCTTCATTGAAGATCAAGTTGAGAAGGAAACTAAGAAGAGAAAGGAAAGAAGGGAAATGAAATTTCCATTCTAAATTTCATTTGAATACTCTAGATCCGATCCCCTAATATCTTTGTCGCCTTCCAAAAGAAAAAGATAGATCTCTTCCCAAGTCGACCTTCCTTACCTTCCAAAGCCCATACTGTGTATCCAACATTTGCAATTGAATCAGAAATAAAATGATAAATTTGAAATGAATTGTTTGTGGTTATTTGGGTTTGTTAAATTTGTGTTGCTTTTTGCGGGTTGCATAGTCGGGAAAATAAAAGTAAGAATTAGTTCAAGAATAAAAACTGCTGAGATGTAATGAGATGAATTGAATGAAGCAGTTAGATTAGGAATAAGCTGAAATGTAGAATAAGGGCCAAATGAATATAGTTTGATTGAAACACAAAGTGCAAAAGTGACTTAAGTCTAACTGATAAGTCCAGAATAGAGGAAGGTAATACAATAGAAGGAACAAGACATATTTTTGAGTTTGTGGTACGAACAATAAGTCAATTTGTATACTATAAAGATTAAAAACTAACCTTGAACTAGACTTGAAGTTAGATGTACAGAAAACAATGCATTCTCAGATAGCCAACCAAAATTGATCAAGCACGCAAGACGTAACAGAAAAATGTCCTTTTGTTTGAGGACAAACAATTCTTTCTTTCCTCGCTTGTGGACAAGCAAAACTTTAAGTTCGGGGGAGTTTGATGAGCTTAAAAGTCATCTATTTTTAACCATTTTTCGTTTGATTTTCATCCGAAAAGGAATACTTAATACGCAGACCATAAGAAACTCACCAATTCATATTAGCAGGAGGAAAGAAAGAAGAAAAAGTAAAGAGAAAAATGCAAGAATCGGTGAGTAAAATACGTAAAATGGCAGGCGTAAATGAAAGCAGCTGGTAATCTAATGTTGCGCTGGGGTTTATTGTCTGGGGTTATGTGTCGCGACATCAAAAATTGCTGAAATCTCATGCGTGTCGCATGTGCATTACAATGTCAGCGAAGACTAACCAAAGACTTAAGAAATGATGTCGCGACAACATCGTGATGTCGCGATGAAGATCGATGTCGCGATAAAGGGATGGGGAGTCGTGACAAGAGAAGCACTGTAATGCTATAGCGAGGTTTGAAAGATGAAGCTGATGTGATTTAAGGCGTAGTCGCGATGGGAGCGGCGTCGCGACACCCAACAGCAGTTTAAGGCTGCGAGGCCATAATCGATGTCGCGACAGAGATCGAGAATTGGCGACATGAGACGCTTCTTTCGGAGTTGAAAGATTTGCAATTCCATAAAGTGATGTCGTGACAAGGGATTGATGTCGCGACATCAGAAACCATCAGTTGAAGGCTGCGAGCAAGGCGTGTCGCGACAGAAGATAGATGTCGCGACGCATAGAAGATACCGATTCACGATTACGATTCCTAAAGTTGACGTGAGCAAAGAGATTGATGTCGCTACATCGGGGAACCATCGATTGGAAAGCTTCAAAAACATTAGTTCTTTGTCACGACAAAGTTGAGGGCCCGCGACATCGGGAACACCGATTGAAGCCTCCATAGGCCCCAAAGTTGATGTCGCGACAAGAAGATCGATGTCGCGACATAGAAGCTCTGAGTTGAGCTGCGAAGACTCGAGGCGATGTCGCGACGAGATCGATAATACTTAACGCTGGAACAACCAATTCAAAATTTGCGGTGCCATAAAGTGATGTCATGACAAGAGATTGATGTTGCGACATCGAGGAAATCATCGATTGAAGGGCTGCGAAGACGCGAGAGCACGATGTCGCAAGCGAGAGATCGATGTCGCGACATCGAGAAACGAATGATTAAAGCACGTAAGAGCCATGCATAGAGTGATGTCACCGACAAAAGATTGATAATAAGCAACATCGAAACCATCATTTAAAGGTTGAAGAGAATAAGGTTGATGTCGCGACATTGATTCATGTCGCGCGACATAAGGTGCTTTACAAAAGAAAACAAGGAATATCATGACTTCTTGATAAATCTTTTAACAAATTGCCAAACTAGCCCGATGCGACAAAGGGCTTTGGTCGCGGCACGAGCAGATGGCACATGGGCAGTCCATTGGGAAATCGCGAAATTTGTTGGAATTAGGAGCCGACTTGAACCACATAAATACGGGCTGCTACCTGTAA
The DNA here is from genome assembly GCA_016808115.1 of Tetrastigma voinierianum. Lineage (NCBI taxonomy): Eukaryota > Viridiplantae > Streptophyta > Magnoliopsida > Vitales > Vitaceae > Tetrastigma > Tetrastigma voinierianum. Next base: position 2,947,078 of record JAEQBH010000911.1, on the reverse strand, counting down.
CTTGGCTCTTAGCGACAGAGAAAGAGATGCAGGTTCTTGGAAGGCTCCTGTATTTTTTCTTTTCTTTTCTTTTCTTTTCTTTCTTTTGTTTTCTTTTTTTTTCTTTCCATTTTATTTTAGATTAGATTAGTATGTATTTCGTTCTAATTTGGATTTGAACGTTAGGCGTAAGAGATTGGTGAATGTAGATGTATATTTCTTAAAGTGCTATGCGGTTGTTCGAATTCGAGACAAATTAGGATTCGAACACCCGAGTTTTCGATTATAGTGGTTTTCTTGATCAGCGAAGCGATGAGGTATAATGTCGATGAATTTAGAAACCCAGCTTCCATTGAATTGACGTTATTGTCAGAAATAATCTTTCCTGCAGTATTTCATTCATAATAGCTGAACTTCAGATGTTAAATCGACTTCTTTGGTTTGCGTGTTCTTGGAATTAATCCCGAACAAGTCTCTTGTACCTACTTGAGGTTGTTTCGACTACGATTTCCGGGAGGCCCTACGGGTGACACGAGAGAAGGCATTCCCGAGGAGTAAGAAAACAATTTCGGGAAGGTATTTGAACTGATATTGCTGATCTAATGCGCTCATACATTTAAATCAATACATCCTCTTCTAAGCATGTAGGAATGAGTTGAGTGAGTTATAAATTTAAGTAGACGGAGAGTTCCTCGGTCGAATAGTGGTCGATCCGTGTTATAGGATCTAATCAAGGAAAGAGTAAGCTATTCTAATTTTGAGGTGAGGTGGTATAGTGCAACCTCGGCAATGACTCACTTGAAGGAACTCAGTATGCAAATTCATGTCAGGTATGAAGCATCGAGAAAGAAAATACCCGCAATCAAGGCAACTAGTTTTAAAGAAGTTACTTCACCCTCGTGTTTGAGAGAAACAACTAAGGTGAGATGATGAACTCGTGGTGGTATGGAGAGATCCAACACTATATTAACTTCGACTAGTTTGGGGATCTTAGTTCAGAAACCTAAAGACATTTGCTTCGACTCGTATAATTGATTCTTCATAATAAATGGATTATTCACTGTTTTCTTTAGAGATAACTGTTAAATCTAAATTTGTTATTTTGATATTTCAATAATAAATCATTTTATTGTTCATCCAATTTTCTCATATCATTCATTTCAAGCTTTCAAAGCAAAATCTCACTATCGTGACATCACCAAATAGTATGAAGCTTAAGAAGCCGCAGGTAGTTGATTGAAAAATTCTCGAGATCTCTGTGGGATCGATATCTGACTTAAATCCATTTTATTACTTGCCACTGTGCACTTAAAAGATATCGATCAAACCACACGTAAAATGGTTTATTCTTATAAAAATATCTTTAATCAAGTGATACTTAAAGAAACTCACACTCAAGTTTAATGGTTTATTTATCGAGGATTGGGACAATAGTCCTCGGGTATAGTTCAAATTTGAATAGGTGTTTTGATCCATAACAATTTATTGATGTAGTCTAACCCAGTCTTATGGTAGGGATTAGATATTAGTCCTTAGGGTATGATGTTAGTATGATCAGGTGCATGGCTTCCTTGATCCAACAACAATAACTTACAAGGTTCGTATTTCCACCAAGCCAAAAGTTCCAAAGTTCCCCCAAAAGTTACAATTCTCCCAAACATTTGAGCTTATATAGAGTTTTTCTTAGGGTAAAATACCATTGTGCCCTAAAAAAGCATTAGACAAAGAGGGTAAAAATGGAAAAAAAGTAGAAAAGAAAATAAAAAAGTCAACAAGGGAGGAGAGGGGATTTTCGCACATGGTTGGCACCAAAGGTAAAATAAAATCAGTGCTAAAAATTGGCACCAATGCCACTCTTGCATAGTGCGGATTCACGTTAAAATTAATGCCAAAATTAAAAATTAAGTTTATTCTCTTGCATAATGCGGATCCAATGCCAATATCAGCAAATGGCACTAAAGGCTAAAATTGGCACCATTGGCAATTTTTCACATAGTGCGATTGGGCACCCTAAAGGCGAATTTTCCTCGTCGTTTTCTTCCATTCCCTCTTCTCAAGCTCTGCTCTTTTAAGTCTCTTCTTCTCCTCGTTTCTAAGTTGTAATATGGCTTTGAACCTCATTGATTCATCGTGGTTTAGCTCTATCACACCCATTCAGCAGGAGAAGTGTTCGCCTGCAAACTACCAAAACACTTACAAAATGCTGTTATAACACAATAGGGACATCAATATGGCAATTGGGTTATTTGGAATGATTAGTACCTAAAAAGTGCCTAAAACCTACGATGAATAGGCCTCAAAAGAGCACTTTTTAACCACTAATCAATACACCCTCCTAGGGTGAGTGCACCTTCCTACATCATACCACCTGTTGATGATGTGGTTGGGCATTCATTTCTTCTGTGCCCCCTCAGTTTCCACATTTCATGGTATGGAAAATTAAAATCCATACACCCACATCCGGGATTTTGAGGAAGTTTGCGTAACTTTTAAAGAGGGTGTAACAGATATGGATTTGATGAAGTTGAAGGCATTCCCATTAACCCTCAAGGACAAAGCCAAAATATGGCTTAATTCACTAAGACCAAGAACCATTAGAAGCTGGGCAGAGCTGCAGGCAGAGTTTTTAAAAAAATTCTTCAATGCTCACAAGACCAATAATTTGAAGAGGCAAATCTACACGTTTGCAGCCCATGATAATGAGAGGTTCTACCAGTGCTGGGAGAGGTTCATGGAAACCATCAGTGCATGTCCACATCATGGTTTCGACACTTGGATGCTTGTGAATCACTTCTATGGTGGTATGTCTCCAGCCATGGTATAAAATTATTGGAAACAATGTGGAGGGACTTCCGAAAGCAAGCACCCGCATGAAGCCATGGAATTTTTTGAATTATGTATCGAAACTTCCAAGGGATGGATGACAAACCTATGAGGTGGAGAAATGAGACCTTCAGCCCACCAAAGGGGAGGAATTTTTGCACTTTCTGAGGATATGGAGATGAAAGCAAAGATATCGACCTTAGTAAGGAAGGTGGAAGAGCTGGAAGGAAAGAGGCTACATGAGGTGCAGGTAGTGATTGAAAATCTTGTGCAGGCCAACTCATGCATCAATTGCCAATCCACTGGCCATCTACAAGAACACTGTCCAATTGCTCCCTCAGTGAGAGATTTGATGGTAGAGCATGCCAATGCTGTGGGCCAATACAAGCCACAACCCAATGGCCCATATGGTAATACATATAATCCCAATTGGAGGAACCACCCTAATCTCTCTTGGAAGCCTAACCCCCTTGCTTATGTGCCTCCTGGTGCTAAACAACAGCTCGTTCTCATCTCAACCACAACCTATCACCATCCTCATATCCCTGCTTGAACAAGCTATTTTGAATTTGACAAGGTGGTAGGTGATTTTGTGGAAGAGCAGCGGAATTAATGTACAATTGGCTCAAACAATAGATAATCAGGGAAAGCACTCAGTCATATAATAGATGGGCTTCTGAAAGCAAATTTCTTTAATCGTAAGATTGATAATCTACGCATTCCATCACCAGATTAACAATTTGTCGGAGGCACAGGAGAAAGGAAGATTCCCCAAACACCTAAATCCAAAGGGGGTCCATGAAATAGGTTCTTCCAAAGAATCTCAAGGATGGATGGCAAAGGCCATCATCACTTCTGAGGAGGGAAAAGAAATCGAGCAAACCATCGCCCCAAGATCAATAAGAAACAAGGAAAGAAGAGGAAGCTGAGCCTGAGAGAATAATAATCAAGGAAGATTTAATGAAGAAAAACATGCCTCCTTCATTTCCTCAAGCACTTAGAGGCAAGAAAAAAATCACAAACCATACTGAAATGGAGTTATGCGCTGAAGGTAAATATCCCACTGCTTGACATGATTAAGTAGGTCCCAACATATGCAAAATTTTTGAAGGACCTGTGCACGGTCAAAAGAGGGTTGGGCATTGAAAAGAAAGCCTTCCTAACAGAAAGGCAAGTCAAAGGCACGATTCAGAGCAAGACCCCTGAAATATTAAGGATCCGTGATTCTACAATATCGGGCCAACACGGAGGACTCAGATACAAAGCATCAAGATACTGGGGCTGCTGTAAACCTACCGCCATTTTCGCATAAGGCGCTTGGGTTTAGGGAGCTTAAGCCTACTAACATCACTGGTCATTAGCCGATCGACGTAAAAATCTTAAGGAATAGTTGAGGATGTGCCCAGTAGCGCGGACAAATTTACTACCTAGTGGATCAGTGCTCGACACCGGTCGATCGCGAGTGGGCTTAATCATGTGCCAATTATCTTGGGAAGACCATTTTTGGCCACTTCCAATGTGATAATCAATTGTCGGAATGGAGTCATGCGTACCACATTTGGCAACAACATGACATTAGAGTCGACATTTTTCAATTCGAAAGTAACAAGCACAACCAGTTAAGATGACATGCAAGGATCCGATGAGTCCGGCCTAATCGGGTCCACATGTGGAAACCAAAATAAAATCGCAAAGGAATTGAGAAGAAAAATGCTAATTGGTGGAGACTGGATCACTAATACTCCTCGCGAGCTAATGATCTCGCCTGAAAGATTAAGGAAAAGAAGCTCAACACAAAGGAGCGAGTAATGGAGGCATATGCAAAGACACACACCTGAGTGAAGGGAGATCCTTCTCCTGATCCCTCCATGAATTGAACCAAGCAGAGCTGGTTTGGTCTCCACCGACCAAATCAGCCAAAAATTTTGATTTTTGCTTAATTTGGTCAATTTTCAGTTTCTTATATGTTTAGTAATTTTCCTTATCTTAATTTTAACCAAATATAAAAATTTTAATTTTTAAGTATTTTTATTTTTATTTTTATTTTTTATTTCTACTTTTATTTTATTTTATTTTAATTTACCTAAATTAAAATTTTGTTGTTATTTTGGTGTATGGAAGTTGAAAAATTCTAGCCAGCGAAATTTGACATCCAAATGCTCTCGCTTCCAGGACCTTCGCTTACTCCAAACTGTTTTATAAAAAGGTGCCCCCCCTCATGTTCATTCCATTCCCTTCGTTCCTTTGATCTGTCCCTGTCGAGCCCCCATGCCCCGAGCCCGCCCGCAGCCCACGCACGCCGAGCCCCACGCCCGAGCTCGGGTCGGGGCCGAGCCTCCACTGACCGCCAAGACCAGACCGCATCGCCGCCGCACGCGACAAATTGCTCCAACAGCCCGAGTCGCCCCGCCCAAGGCCCGAGCCTGGGCGATCCCCACTACCGCTGAGCTCTTCGACTTGCGCGAGCCCCGCTCCCTGGGCCTGAGCTGACATTCAGTCTCATGGCAGACTATCACTACCCGTACCCCATTTTACGTGATTTAGCTTCCAGCCATGGTACGTACCAGTGGTGGCCATCGTTACAGGCCCAGGGTCAAGTTCAGTACCCTTGAGAGAGACGGTGCAGGCACTTCCAGGGCTGTAGTTGATCACTCTCCGGAGCAGGCCGCACGCACCACCCGCATTGGTTCCTTACTATTATATCGAGGTTCATGCTCGGTGCCCCCATCCTATGATATCGATCGCGGACCTTCGCCCTTCCCTGGGCATCAATCCATCCAGCCACGAGGGCCCCGCCTTCCGGCAGTTCCTGACATTAGGTTCGTGAGTCTTTTGAGGTCTAGGCCCAGCCGCCGCTCCTCCTTAATCGATGAGAGAGTTCGGTCGCCCCAAATATCGCAGCTTCGAGGATCGTGCGACCGATGTATACCGTGATCCGATCCCAGGAACGAGATCCCCTCCCCAAAATGGCCCGGATTTATATGGAGTTGTATTACGATATACCAGCGTTGATTGCGGCTCGGGCCGATGAGACTCCTCGATGATTGATCCGGCAAGATTCACTTCTCCCGCCTGGCGCCAATCGCTATTCTTCTATCCCGGTTGTGAAATTACCACACTATGACATCCCTGAGTACCTAAATCACTTGAGATCCGGTTCAACATCGACGTCCGCCCAGGGGTACTTCGAACTGCGGATATTACAACTGCATTAGGCCTGCCAATAGTTCTAGCAAATTCCACAGACATAAAAAGGGTCTCAACCTTCTAGAGAGAGAGAGGGTTCACTGCCCCACTAGAGATACCATGTATTTGAAAGCCTGTTATCAACTCGTCTGCAGCCTTCCCGACAGATGCCCGTGGACCACGTGCTTCGACTGCCCTATTTCCGGGCTCGCCAAAGACTATGTGCAACAAGTAGGGAGCCATACTAGAGGCTCTATACGTGATAATCTGAGGATTCCGTCTCAGTCCCTCCGAGCCTGTGATGACTCTTTGTCGCATTTTGAGGAAGGTCCACCGCAAGGGCCCGGCTCGAGCCGAGATCTTTTCCATTGCGATGCCGAGGTTGCTGAGCCAGGTCCTAGAGCATCTAGGGTTCCCTGAGGAGCCACATATAGAGCGGCGAATCGCTGTACCAGTCTTATCCACGAGCGATCTTATATGCTGACATCTCCATTATTCTCCAACAGTGAGGAGGTAGCGTATGATGTGCAGAGATCCCCACCGAGGGGAGAGCATCCCGTCTCGCAGGTGGAGGCGGAGGTGGAGTGCCGAGAGGACTCCCGCCCAGCCCATCTCTCCCTAGCTCCACCTTCACTCGCCCCACCCTATCGATACCGCCGACCATCCTATACCTCACAACAAGCCTCCAAACATATCCATGTCGCCCCTAGTGGAGCTTACCGTTATGGATGTTGTCTCGCGCACTGCTACTACATAAGCCGCCGTTGGGACCACGATGGCCCGAGCGAGGTCACTTTGCAAAATCACGCCCATGCTTCTTCCGATCATGAACCACTCTGCCTCCCGCTTAGTTAGCGAGACACATTCATGCCTGTACCCGAGATCACCCTCGCAGTGCTCTCCTCGATATGTTGGCGCCACGTGTTAGCCTCAGATCCACCAAAGATCTACACCACCACGAGAGTGAGGTGGTCGCACTCCTTCTCTAGCTTTCCGATCCCTACCTAGTGGAGACATGTTTATACTTTGGTTGGGGGGAAAAGTTAGAGCTGGAAGTGTTTTCTATCACATATTGTTTTGTTTTTAGCTTTATCAACTGCCTACTTATTTTGTATAGGATTGTATAGGATGCATGTATTAGCCGAGAGTAGCAAGGAGCATTTTTGTGAGTTGTGTTTAGCTATGCGCTTGTATTAGCCACTTTGGTTATATCAAAAGCTTTATAAGAATATTTACATTTTCTACACTTTTGCAAATCATTTCAGGCCTATATTTTGTTTCGCTCTACCTTTAGTTAAAGAATCAAGCCCCAGATGCTACTACAATGCTAGAAATAGGCCTACATGATTAAGTCTTTGGTCGATGGAAGTTCCAAAGTTTTCGTAGCCTCAGATTCCACCTTTAGCTAATCACACAAGGCACACGCCTTGTATCAATAGGTCATATGCTACACTTTTCACTTTGCAAAACTGCTAGATCTGGCTGACAACCCGTAATAGATTCAGGAAAGATTCACAAAAGAAGACAATGAAGTCTTCCAAATGAAAAAGAAAAGAAAAAGAAAGAAGAAAAGAGAATCGGCCGTGATGCTTTGCCTTGAAACTAACACGGCATTTAGAGGCGCAAAGCTCTTAAAGTTCCTGGGCCCTAAACCTTCACTCGGTCAGGGGAGTCATCGACTTAGTGTCTGCTACACCCGTGGACGGGGGTAGAGTTTAGTGCGAGTTGTCGGTGCTGGCTCAGAGAGCTCAGGCCTTAGGAATCTTTGTCTGGATGCCATATAAACCTTAATTGGTCGGAGTCATCTGTAACCCTCTGTTATACTAACTTCGGGTGAAGTCGAAGCCAAAGATTGCACTTACAAAGATATCTGGTGCATAGTTAAAGTGTAAATTGGAATTTATTATAATACGCTGGCATTCCGTGAGTTTGGCTGGGGGAGGGAATAGCTGGTAACTGATGATTCAAACTGCTAATGAACACTTAGATTTGTAAGCGAGCTGACTGAAATTGATAGTCTCCAAACTTGTCTCCAGGCATTCGCTTCTGATGGCTTTTGGCAGTCTAAGTTTAAGTACTAAAGGTGTTTCTAATAAGATATACACTTTTGTATAGTATACTTTTTTGGGTGTGCCAGCCCGTATACCTTGATTGTTTTTAGCATTGCTAAGGGACTAGCAACATGCTTATAAAGTGATTAGTACCAACAAGTGCTGTTTTGAGTCCTATTTGTATAGGTTATGCTTTTTATGTACTAACTATATTATCTGCTTCTATTTATATGTGCAGTCCATTAAAATTTAACATCTCATTGCTTTGAGGTTTGATTTTGGAGTTAGTTTTTGCTTTTAGAACTTCTTTATCACTATCACAAGCCCCTCTCCTGGTACAACAGCATGTTTTGAGGTCGAGTTCAGATGGATTCTCACGATTTCCATCAACTTCCTGGATGAAGAAATGTCGTCTGACAAATGAAGAAATGCAGCCGATTGATGCAGTAGCTAATGAAGGAGGAAAAGTGATTTTCGCTATGGCATAGCGAAAATTTCGCAAGGATTGCGAAAATTTAGCAATGGTAGCGAAAATTTCGCAGTCTTAGCGAAATTTTCGCTATACCTGCAATTTTCGCTATGATAACGAAATTCACTATGCATAGCGAAATTGCTGGCTCTCATTTTGGTGAGAGATCAAAACTACCCTGCTGTGCCATTCCCATTGCCTCACAAATCTATATTTACTTGGTTATTTTGGTATTTCATTACATCTTTGTAAGGCTATATAGTTTAATTTTATGGACAATTGTAACCCTAACTTTTGCTAACTTTCATTTTATGTTTCTTCCTTTGGTCCCGCTTTCTTCTTTCTTCACTTTTCTACGCTAAACACACCCCTTTGAGGATGACAACTCAGCGGATGTTCGCTAAGCCTCAAAACCTTGAAGATGAGGGTTGCTAGATTACACGGTGGCTCAGGTGTTCCTCCGTGTTAAAATGAAGCACACCGGATGAGTTCCAAATCTTTCTAAACTAGGGTTTACTGCTATTTAATGTATTTCCTTTGGTCACTTGGCATGTTAAAGCTCAGTGGTATTCTTTAATGGTGATATACCGACATTCCATTAGATGTCATTTACGAGCCAATCAAAATTGTGTTAAATGATGCATTTTTCCTAAACCACTGAATATTAAATGTCATGAAAAAGCTTTGGCTCAAATAGGAGTGATTTTAAGGGTTGGTTTTTAAAGATAAACAAAGACCCGGTTTTGGCTATGAATTGCAAAGGTCATTTGTCTAATGTCAGAAGAACCCATGATATATATATAATCCTGGTTTATCGTTAGTGACCTAAGACTTCAAGGTCTCTTATTCCACACCTTTATTTTAAATCAAGCTCAGCTAGCCTTAGTGACAACAACACCCATGCTTTTTAATGCAATCCAAAAATCCAAATGAAAGCCTCACCATTTTGAACCATGATACAACCATTTGTAAGAGATGAAAACCCATCCCCGTGTTTACCTTTAGACTTATATCATAAAGAGCTTGACTACAGTAGGAGGAAAATAGGAAACAGAGCTGGATCATACCGTGGCACGAATCAGAATCATTGAAGAAAGTATATGGAAATTAAAATTCCATAAAAAGAATTCAAAAAGACATGAATCATGCCAAGATCGAGGAGAATCAAATAAATACAAAGAAGCAATTGTGGTGAAAGTCGAAGGCAACAAGTACAGCAAAAGGTGGAAACTAGGTGATTTTGCAACTTACATTTTCCCATTATCTACCCAATTACCTAAGCCCAACATTAAGCTCCTAAAGACCTGATTGATCTTGAAGGTTGAATTCATCACATTAGTGGAGATCAATATGAAAACAAGCTTCTGCGGGACTTTGACAAACAGTCCAAGGAAACTCCCAGAAAATTAACTAAATTCAACATGAAGATGAAAAGGATTGAAGACATGCACACACACACAGAACAAGACTTGTTGAATAAAATGTTTAAATACATTATTTCAACAAGAAATTTGTGATATAAGTGTACCATTTCTTATTCTTGAATCGAAACCGAAATTTAAAATGATGCTGGTATCTCTTATTTCAAGTTAGAAGGTGGAATAAGAAAGACTGTGGTATGAATCAGAAAAATATCCTTAAAAATTTTAAGCTTATTTGTTTGAGGACAAACAATTATATCTTTTCTTTGCTTGGGGACAAGCAAATTTTAAGCTCCGAGAATTTGATGAGTCCAAAACTCATTAGATTTTTAATCCATTTTTCTTGAGCATATTACAAGATAAATGTTGATTCAGAAAGTGCAAATGTGATATTTTACTCAAATTTAATTTTGCAGGAAAATACAGCAGGGCGATAAAATCTTAGCAAAACCGTAAGAGACCACCTTACAAGCAAAATGAAGTTGCAAATCGAAAATCGATCACTGCCAGAAGCTTGTTTTCGGGCCATTTCCAAGTTTATGACATCACCAAATCACTTTGGGAAGAAATAGAAGACTCAGAGGGCAAGCTAAGTCGTGACTTGAAGATTAAGTCATGACTGTAATGACCAAGGCAACAATGATGAGGTCGACACCACACCGGAGTGTCGCTGACGCCTTAATTGAATATAACCGAGGTCGCGGATGTCAATCCGATGTCAGCGACGCTGATCCACCAATGAGCCATAAAGAAGTCTCACAAAGGAAACGGTTGCAAACGTTAGTTTTTTAAATGAAAGGCTCCATTCGAGGTAACTACACCGCTGAGGTCGCGACATGCGCCAAAGATCCGAGTCTCAACAAGAAAATTGAAGCCAAACTACATTAAGAGTCAAGAACAGACCTGAGGTCGCAACTCCAAGCCAAACCAAAGCCCTCCTTGCCAAAACTCAAGTTGGGCGAATTATTTATTAATCAAGGACCACAAACGATGTTATGACGTCGGCCCGTCAGCGACCAAGAAGAGCCGAAAGCATAAGAAATCAAGGTCGCAACTACTTTTGAGCAATTGGGACTACACGCAGCCAGAGAAAGAACAACATGAAGTCGCGACATCACCTTGAGGTCGCGACCTGGAATAGAGGTAAAAAGAAGGAAATTGGTTGCAACAAAGAACTGAGGTTGTGACCAGAAGAAAATAAATAGACATCAAAAGAGGTCACGACATCACCTTGAGGTCACGACGTAAATTTGAAACTTGTGAAGGCAAAAGACCACTAACACAATTGCGACTAGAAAAAGAAAGTCACGACCTGAAGTCAGCCTACAAACAGAACTGTGGTCGCAACCTAAAACTATGGTCGCGACTCAGAAACCAGATGAAGAGAAGGACAACGATGTCGCTACATGAAACCGTGGTCACGACATCAACTCTTTTGAGAACACCGAAAGTGCTAAGGTCGCGAAACGATGTCGCGACCATTAATCCATGCAGCAGCAAGGAATCTGGTTGCAACAGAAGCAACGAGGTCGCGACTGAACAAGAGCAAACAAGGGAAATCCATGTCGCGACATCAACTTGAGGTCGCGACATAGGACAGTGAGCTGGGCTTTCTTTTGGGAATTCCACCTAGAGCTTTTTGGGGATTTGGCCTAATTCCTTGATAAGATAAATAGACGTTAGAATAGTAAAGTAAAGCCTGGGCTCTTCACTACCTAGAAAAATGGGAAAGGAGAGGAACTCGGTGTATAGTTTATAGTAGATTTTTATTTCTTTTATGGATTTGAATCTGCGAACTGTGCAGAGACGAGTGGAGCTGAAATTTTATTTTTGTTATTTTTCTTAGAATTACTGCCTGAAAATTTATGAAATCTGGTGACAAATTTGTGAATTCATTTCTTCTCGCTTTTATTGCAATTATAGTGGTTGTACGTGATCGGTGCTCCATTTTATTCAATGCAGAATCTGAGTGCAACTCATTCGATTTGATTTACATTTAGTTACAGTCTTTCCTGCACAAATATGGAGAACTAATTTGGGTTCGGTTTTACTTATTTGGTGTCGTTTTTGAATTGATAAGTTCCCAATAGTAGTACCGAATACCGCCGTATGGGAATGTGTCTTGCTCGATTCCAGGATGCCCTCTACGTGACAATACGTAGACTGGGAGATTCCCGAGAGTTGAGAAAAATTTCTTTCTCGGTATGCTCTACACATTGATGAACTCGTGCTCGAGAGTTCATTTTGATAAATCCCCCATTCGCTCATAATCAAGCCGGGAGGGAGTATTTAACAATGAGGCACCAGAGTCTACCTAATCTAAAGGCAAGTTCCTAACCCCGTGTTAGCTGATATGTAATCAAGGGAAAGGGACGAACCCATAGATCTGGAGGTTGAGCCATCAATTGGCGTGGTAGAAACTTTGTGAAAATCTCAGAAGGAAATGCAAGATCCCGTTATCAATGCAAAGAAATGGGGCGTGAAGTATCGAAGAAAAATACCCAGATTCGCAAGAGTGATCGAATACAAGAAGATGGTTTGACCATGTCTTCGAGAGAAGCAAGGGTATCCAACCGGTGAATATGGTGGAGAGAAATCCACCCCAACATTTAGGAAATCTTGGACAAAACCGCATCCATACACGTAACGTGAAAGCAATGTACTTTAGTGCCGAACTGACTGCTTTATCAGATTTCACCGATAGTTTTGCTTTCTCATGAAACCGATTCAACCAAGATTTTAGGTAACATTTGTTTTTATTCATTTGGCTTGGTTTTGGCTTAGTTCAACAAAGTAGTCAATAGTCTAGGATCTTTATTTTTCTAGATAAAACCTTCATTGTGAGTTTTGAGTCCAAATAGCATAGAATTTTAGTTGTTGGGGTAGTTGATCTTTAATTCGTACCAATCTCTGTGCGAATGATACCTGGACTTACATTCAGATTTTACTACTTGTATGACTTGTGCACTTGTAGTGTCATAGACTAAACCCTTATTTTTAAATCATGAACCTTCTGAAAGAAATATTTTATCAAGCAAATTTATCCAAAGTGACATGGATGCAAGAGAAATGTAAGGCTCTTACAACTATGTGAATTTGAGGGGGTTTTAGTCTATATAGAAAGAGACAAACAATACTATATGTTACAATGGGAACATATTGGAATGCAACACGTGGTCCACAAAGAGCATTCCTGAAGGAAGCTACCTCCGGTAAAGTATATGACCAATGGATGCATTCTCGAGAGAACCCGACCATCTCTCGTGGTGAAGGGCACACCGCCTAAGTCATTGAATCGCAAGGTCATCGGGAAGTTGAAACAAGGTAGCTATATCGGCTGATCTCAATAAGCCCTCCCGACCATCACTATGAAATGAAGAGTACTCAGATGCCAATTCTGTGATACAAAGTCCTAAGAAAACTGATCATCACTCTAGGTAGAAGAATTTGAGAGGAGCTGCAATAAAATGAGAGGGTAGTGGCCAATAGCTCTATTGAATCCCGGAGGTCCAACTGATTTGCAAAAGCTGGGATGTCATAGAAATTCTCATCATGCAACTCCCTGCTACCATAGTTAGTGTTCCCTGCTAGGAGAGTATGACTGGAGAATGGCGTGTTGCCCCAAGCAGGGTGAAGGTCGCTGAGGGACCTCGAGGCCGATGGATTCACCAAGGTCGAGGTCTTTAAATTTCTCTGGATAGAGGTTGTTTATGCAGGGCCATGGGTGAGATGGAGGCGTGGGAATTGGACCAACCCTGATGGTATACCTACGCACTATGGGAGATGGTGGAGCAGCAGATGGGGCAAGAATAGTAGGCTCGCAGGGGCCGATCACAGTGGGGTGGTCCGTATGGGAGGGCCTCAATTAGTTTGAGATGCAGTGTTGTGCCCTTTCTAGTCTCCTGGCCATGGCTGTAGCCTAAAGGGAGGGCTTCGTGAGTATATTAGGGGAGGATGAGGAGAGCAAAAGAAGGTGGGTGCAAAAAGGCGTGGGTGGTCAGTTTTTGCATGGAGAATGAATGTCGATGGGTAGGGAAGCGGAGGACAAAATATAGGCCCAGATTTGTAGGTTTTTGGGAACGTAAGTTGGGGGAGCCAAATATGGAACTGGCTTAAAGGCTAGCATAAATTGCAGGGTGTTGGAAATAAGGTTGCGAAACTGGAGGTAGGGTTGCGAAACTGGAGGCATTTCGCAACCCTTCCGAATAGGGTTTCAAAATTTTCGTAACCCTTAAGAAAGTGCTGGAATTTCGCAACTCTTTCAAAAATGCTGGGATTATGCAAATCGATGTTTTTTAGTGGTTTTGACCAACACAACTTCCCCTACTTAAAAAATATAGCAACTTCCTACAAAAAAAATGAACACATAAATCCCAAATAAATAGCAGGAAGAAAAAATATGAGTTAAAATTAAGAGAGAATTTAAGGAAATTTTTGAATAATGCAAAATATTATGAAAATACAGGGAAAAAAAAAAACATATGGACTCTGCAGTCTCATGGGAGACTGAGTCCAGCTAACCTAGTTTTCAAGTATTCTGAGGTTCAAGGAGGGTGAGCACCTCCTTATCTGGCCCAAAGGGAGCATATGGCTTAAGGTGGTGGCCATTCTCTTTGAAAGTTCGGCTGTCATTGGAATTGAGGAGTTCCACTGCTCCATTGGGATACACTTGATGAATGGTGAAATAAGCAATCCATCTCGACTTGAGTTTCCCTAGAAAGATATGAAGCTTAGAATCATAGAGTAGGACTTTATCTCTTTGTTGGAAATTTTTCTGAGCCACCATCTGATCATGCCATTTCTAGGACTCTCCTCAAGGTCTGGGAGTTCGTGCAAGCATCATTCCTTAGTTCTTCTAACTCATTGAGGTCAAGAAACCTCTTTAGGCCAGCTTTCTCCATATCCATGTTGAGCTTTTTAATTACATACCATGCCTTGTATTCAATTTCCACAAGGAGGTGGCATGCTTTTCCATAAACTAGCCGATATGTGGACATCCCAAGAATGGTCTTGAAAGCTGTTCTGTATGCCCATAGTGAGTCTAGCATCTTGAGGGACCAATCTATTCTGTTTGAATTCACCACCTTCATCAAGATGGTCTTAATCTCCCCCGCTAATAGCTCAACTTGTCCACTCGGTTTGCGTGATGGTAAGGAGCACTACTCAGGTTTCACCCCATATTTAGCTAGGAGGGTTTCAAAGGGTTTGTTGAAGAAATGGGCACCTTCATCACTGATTATGGCTTTGGGCACTCCAAATCTGGTGAAGACATTCTCTAGAAGTTTAAGCACCACCCTGTGATAATTTTTTTTGCAAGGAATGGCCTCAACCCACTTGGAAACATAATCAACCCCCACCAGGATGTACGAATAACTGAAAGACATAGGGAATGGCCCAATGAAGTCAATGGCCCAAACATCGAATAGGTCTACTACCAAAATTGGGTTCAAGGGTAGCATATTACGGCGAGTAAGTTTCCCAAGTCTTTGGCATCGTTCGCAAGTTCACACATGGCATGAGCATCTTTGAAGAGAGATGGGCAGTAGAAATCGGATTGTAGGACCATTATAAATGTCTTTTGTGAAGCAAAATGACCTCCACAGCATTTCTTCGCAAATGACCAGAACTGCTGTTCTTCTCAAGACACTGTCACACTCCCATTCCTTGGCCCGACCCGACGCGGATCCGAACCGAGTTCGGGGTGCGAGACCATATACTGAGACTCTTTACCTGATTTTTTTCTTTTTTTTAAACCAAACTGGTACCTGTGGGTTATGGGCCCACATCTTATAAATGTAACTGCAACATCATATACAAAATAAAACTACTACCGTAGTGGTGTTTACGTGATACATACACCGAGTCCCATTCACTTATACAAAAAACTACACTTCTTATTAACACCATTACAACCGTAGCGCCGAACCCACATGTAAGTGAACCCCTACTACAGGCCGCCCACAAAGATGTGAAGTCTTCAGATGTCTTCTCCTGTACCTACACGGATTAAAACCCGTGCTAAGCTTTACGCTTAGTGGGAAACATATGTCTTATGCATATACACATTTAACGCATAAAACAATAATAGATAATATAAATTTCATGCATTTATATTATGAACTTATACAGTACTTTCTATAACAAAGCTTACGCTTATTCGGATCTCCCGTAGGAGTTACAGATCTTATTCTTATGCAAAACTTATGCTTATAACAAACTTATGTTTATTCAGGACTCCCGTAGGAGATACAGATCTTATCCATATTCAGAACTTATACTTATAACATACTTATATTTATTCAAGACTCCCATAGGAGTTACAGAACTTATCCTTATACTACGGAGTTTACCCTTGTTCGGAGGTACCCGTAGGTATCGCATACATTAGTTTGAACGAGATACCGATATTGCGTAACTTATTGTTATACGGAAGTACTGTAAGTACTATAAAACTTATAATCGGCTCCTACGTAATCCTATACCGGTATTTCGAGCACATATCGGTATTGATCTTATACGTATATTATCGAACCGATACATGTATTTCAGATCTTATACATGTCTTACATATATACTTATCTTAATGAGCTTATATCGGTATTACAAAACTTAGACATGTACGATCTTATATTGATGTCTTACAGAGCATAATTTATCTTACTTAATCTTATACGGTATTAGAGAACTTAGACATGTATTTTAGATCTTATACATGTCTTACGTAGCATATACTTATCTTACGTAGCTTATATCAGATATATAATCCAGATATACATTTTATTTTATACATGTCTTACAAGAGCATATACTTATCTTACTGAGCTATACTGTATTGGCGTAACTTAGACATGTATTTTACTTTATACATGTCTACAAGAGCATATACTTATCTTACATCTATAATTGTATTAGAGAATCCTAGACATGTATTTAGATCCATACATGTCTTACGTGAGCGTATACTTTCTATCTTACTTGATCTTATACTATTAGAGAACTTAGACATGTATTTTAGATCTATACATGTCTTACAGAGCTGACATACTTAATCTTACGGATTCATACTGGTGAATATGCATCCTGACATGTATTTCGATCTTATACATGTTCCTACGCAGCGCATACTTATCTTATCACTTTATACTGTGCAAGGTACCCGAGGTGCCATAAGCTCAAACAAATCAGACTTATACGCATACATATCGTGTACGGACTATCGCCCACAGCAAAAGTACGTGCATCATAACATATACATATACTTATTTTATCGACACGCAGAGTACCCTTAGGTACTACTGACTTATACTTATTCTGACTTAGGAGTTACAGTTTCTTCGATGTAATCTTACTTATAACAAAGATATTTATCGACTTTATTACAAAAGCTATTTATTCAGACTTATAATTATAACAGCTTATTATCATTCGATTGGGATTATGCCCAAAAGTGCTATTTCGAGCCCTATCCAAGATAGGTTTCGTGCTTTTTATGCACTAATCATGTCAATTAAGCCAATTGATGTGCGCAGTCCACTTGGGGCTCCACCTGATGCCATTTGTTTGTTTTCAAAGTGGACAAGGTGTCTTTGAGTACTCGGTCATTTAGTTCACTCGACAGAAAGATACGTGCATGGTAAGGAATCACGATGTTTTCTAAATGTATAAAAATGAAGGAATTTCATGGATTTTGAAGGAAGGAGAATGCATAGAGGAATGAGATGCAGTGAGCAAAATAGGCGATCCTAGGATTTTCGCTATATTATAACGATCATAAAATTTCAAGAATCATAGATAAAATTTCGCAACTTCTGGGCCGAATTGAGAATTTTCGCTAGGTTAAATAAATTCCCCGCTAGCCAGCGAAATCTACCGCGGCCTAGCTGTAATTTGCAATTTCTCGCTTATCTCAATAATTCTCGCTTAGGCTAGTTTAAATTTTCTAGGCATGTAATTATCGCTGATAGCTTAAATTTCAATTTCTACTATCTCCGTAGAATTTCCCGCTAAAGTTAAGCTGAAATTTTCTCGCCATGCTGTAGAAATCCCGCATAGCGTAAATTGTTGCCCCTGATTTTTGTATATTTGATCCTAAACGACCACGTTTTGGTGTATTATCATTTTAGCCCTGGTGTAATCTCATATTTTAGGTATTTTGGTAGTTTCACACTTTGGGGTTGTACCATATAAACCCCTGACAAACTTGTAACCCTACGAAACTTTGAAGCAACTTTTCATTTTATAAAGTTTCCGCAAATTTTCATTTTAGGGTTTCATTTGCTCTCTTCTCTCTCCTTCCTTTTCTTTTCATTTTCTAGGTCGCTAAACACACCCTCGAGGATGACAACTCAAGGGATGCTTGGCTGCTTCCTCAGCTTTGAAGAGGAAGGCTAGCTTGGTTCCGGTTGTCATTGCAGTTGTCCTCATGCTTTAAATGATACTGCACGTATTTATGGTTCCATACCTTCCAAACTAAGGTTTAATGCCATTTAATGTTGTTCCTTCGGGTCAATACTTCGCTATGCTTAGTATAAGGTTCAAGGCATGCTTACTAGATGCACTGATATCCTTTAGATGCCATTTACGAGCCACCGAAATGTTAAATGTTGGTTTGTAAACCGAATGGGACTTCTTTGAATGTTTAGTACTTGGTTTGACTCGAATAGGAGTGGTTCTAGGTTAGGTTCTATAGTTAAACAAAGATCCTAGTTTTGGCTTTGGGACTATAGGTCATTTGCCCTAAGCAGGAAATAACCCGAGGACACCTTAATACTCCCCATGTTATCGAGCTAGTGACCCAAGCCTTCAAAGTTACCTATATATTTCACGCTTTCATTGCTTGCGCCAACCGCTGAACAACCAACTCCTCCCCTCGTTCTAACAAAATCCGGGTGGTAATCCAAAACTAAAGCCTCACCAATTTTCAAACACTAATGCAATCATTCGTGGGATGAAAAACCCATCCTCGTGTTCGAATTTAGACCACTATACTACGTGAGTTTGACTACCGGCAGGGAGGAACTTAGGAATATAAATTTTGTTGATTCCGCATCACCCTACCGCGGGCACTAATCAAATGGCGCCGCTGTCGATGGTGCCAACCACGCTGATGAGCTGATGCGTACTTTGTAATCCACATTACAAGTGTAGGTGACCTTCACTCCTTTGAATTGGCGTGCAGAATCGCAAGTTTTCTTCACTGGCAAGATCGCACTGCTTTTGTTTTTTTACACATTGCTTTAACTAACATCGACTGGGGCAAGTTTGCTTCGGTTCTTCATTGTGTCTAATTTTGTGTAATGTGTGTATGCACCGCGGGATAGAGACAATCTGTAGATCAAGCAGTTGAATCGCATACCCGCCTGAACAAAAGTTGTGAAGTCACACAGCGGAAAATATGGATCCTCTACTCCGAAGAACAAAGAAAGTCACCGGCACCCATGAATCCAACAATGACAGTCAACGAGGACTATATACACCTCCTGTAGTTATCGCCTCCTTCCGCATCATACCTCTCACAAGATGTGGCAGCTGAGACCCTACCTAGTGCCCCGTCTCACTCTTTTCATGGTATGGGAGAATGAAAATCCATTCACATATACGGGATTTTGAGGAGGTAATGACCACTTTTAAGGAAGCGTATAACCGACATGGATTTGCTCAAGCTGAAAGCATTTCCACTGACACTCAAAGACAAGGCAAAAATTTGGTTCAATTCACTGAGGCCAAGGACTATTAGAAATTGGGCCGATCTTCAAGCTGAATTTTTGAAGAAATTCTTCAAATAAGAACCAAGACCAACAACAGCCAAGAGGCAGATCTACACTTAATACTCCGGCCTATGACAATGAGAAATTCTACCACGCCGGAGAGATTCATGGATACCATCGATTGTCCACATCATGGGTTCGATACCGGATGTTAGTGAATCATTTCTATAATGGCAGTCCCCTCCCATGAAACAGTTGTTGGAAACCATGTGTGGAGGTGATTTTCTGAGCAAAAACCCGGATGAGGCCATGGATTTCTTGAGTTATGTGGTTGAAACTTCCAAGGGTTGGGATGAGCCAAACCCGAGAGAGGTGGAGAAAATGATTCTCACTTCACCAAAGGGAGGATTTTACACTTCTTCTGCAGGACATGGAAAATGAAAGCAAAATCTCAACTCCTAGCTAGAAGCGTGGAGGAGTTAGGAAGGAAAGAGGCTCCATGGAAGTGTGCAAAGGATCAAAACACCGCAGACAAGCCAACCTATTCACCAGTTGTCAACCCACTGCCAATCCAGGAGAACATCATCCGACTGCTCCATCAGTGAAGGATTTGATGTCAGAATATGCAAATGTTGTAGGTCAATACAAGCCACAACCTAATGCCCCATATGGTAATACCTACACCTAATTGGAAAACTTAACTATCCCGAAACCTAATCCCCTCGGGCCTACGTGCCCCCGTGCCAAACCACGCACCCCATCTCAACCACCCACCATCATCCACTTCTCCAAATTGAACAAGCGACACCGACTTTGGAGCAAGGTAGGGGCACTGTGGAAGAACAAAAGGATCAATGCACAATAGGCATAAAGGATTGACACTTCAGAGAAAGTACATTGAACAAAAGAATAGATGGGTTGAGAGCAATCTTAATCTAAAATAGACAACTCAAGTAAAAGATCTCAATCACAAAGATCAACAAAATTCTGGAGGTATAGGAGAGAGGAAGGTTCCCTTCCCAAACATTGCCAATCCAAAAGCGAGTATGAGATAGTTCATCCAAAGAATCTCGTGAAATTTGGATGAGGCCAAGGCTATAATCACCCCGAGGAGTGGAAAAGAGGCTGATCACCCAATGCCCAATCCAATGAGGAAACCAAAAAGGAGAAGAATTGAGCCAAAACATTTTCCTGAAGGAGGACTCACGGTACACCGCATGCCAATTTCCCGTGCACTAAGAAGCAAGAAGAAGGCATCCCAACAAAGTGTGCATCCTAGAAGTCCCTTAAGCAGTGAAGGTGAACATACCCCTGACATCATCAAACAAGTCCCTGCCTATGCAAAGTTTTTGAAGGATCTTTGTACACAATCAAAAAGTAGATTGGGATGGGTGAAAAGGCATTTTTAACTCGAGCAAGTCGCCATAATCCAAAGCAAGAACTCCAAATAAATATAAGGATCCAGATCCCCACTACCCCCGCCAACATTGGTGGGACTTGGCATCGACAAACACTACTAGATTTAGGAGCCGCAGTAAACCTATCACATACTGTATGCGCTAGGGTTCGGGAGAAGCTTAAACCTACCAACATCACTCTATCATCGCCGATCGACGGCAAAGATTCCTAAGGGAATAGTTGAGGATGTGGTTGTCAAGGTAGAATAAATTCTACTACCCAAGACACTTTGTAGTGCTTCGACATCGAGCCATTAGCAACGGACCCACTATGTGCCAATTATCCCGTGCCACTCATTTCCTGCCATCGCTAATGCAATCATCAATTGCCGAATGGGTAATGTAGCTCACATTTGGCAACATGACATTGGAGCGAATATTTTTCATTCGGAAATACAAGCACAAATCATCGGAAGGTGAAGGAAGGAAATAAACAAAGTTCGCTTCACTTGGATCGTAGTTCAGTGGGAAGCCAACTGGTCTATGAATCGTGCAAGAAATAGCCAACCAAGGTGAAGCAGTTGTTTGGGAATTTCAATCAGTAGCCACTGCAGAGAATTTGGTCAGCCCAAATTCAACCAGTGAGAAGCAATTCAACAATGGGAAATCAAGCATCAAGGCATCAACACAGGCCACTGCTGGGGTTGAGGAGATCCTTCTCCTTGACCCTCCATGAGTAATTCAAAGGATTCTCAGGCTGGTTTGGTGTTCTCTAAAACCAAATTGCAGCTCAATAATTTTTGGTTTTTATTTTAATTTGGTCAATTTTAATAGTTACTATTTTTAGTAACTTTCTATTTTTAGTAACTTTCTATTTTTAGTAATCTCACTCCTTTTAAGTAATTTTATTTTTAATATTATTTAATACAGATTTTTAGATATATTTTAATATAATAATTTTTATTTTTAGTATTGGTTATATTGTAATGCTGAAAATTCGAATTGCAGGTGAAGCAGATTTTGGCTCAATTTCGCTATAATAAAGAAAAGGTGACTCACTCGCCCACCGGCTTTATAAAGGAGTAGCGGAGGATCCATCCGCATTCACATCATTTCTCTTCTCCCTCCTAGCCGAACTCGGGTTCTCCCAACTCGAGCCCCTATTACTTCAGCCGCATAAACTAAGACGAAGCCTCCTAGCCACGCCCGCCGCATCAGCATCGCCGCAGCACCGCCAATATCATCCACCGCGCACTCGTGCCCACCGCCGCCCGTTACGCTTTCTTGAGCCGATATCGCTTCCGCCACTCGCCTGCGCCGCATTCGCACGCTTCGCCGCGTTCGCGGCCTCGTCTCCGGCCGCTTTAGCTCCCAACCGAGCCTGTGGTTGGGGCAAACAGAGGCCCCCACAAAACAGTACCACCCACCCTCATTCGGCCTACGTATTTTGGTTCTGCCCTGAGCCTGGTCCAGTCTGAGAGAGAGCACTCCACCTGTTAATATCGCCCGCGAGCCCCAAGATTTTCCTCTCGTGGATTACGGGCCATGGTCCGTACCGGGGCGGTCCCGCCCCGAGGCCTCCGGTCGTGTTCAAGACCCGAGCGTGAGAGCAGCTCCTGGGCCCAGCTCCAGCCCCAGCCACCGAGGTGGGCCCCGAGTGAGCCTCGGTGGGTTTAGGAGATACCGTGACACCTGATGGACCTCGAGCCCCTTCACCAAGCAAGGTTAATGCAGGAGATCCAGGAGGGCCCGACCTCCAAGCGGGCCCGTACTCGTGATCTGGGAGTCATCTTCTATCCAGCCCGAGCCATCACCGGGCCCCCAGACAGGCGGAGGCCCCTCATCGCCCCGTTATCGGGCCGGCTAGACCACCACCTTTTACAGGACCTCGATTCCGAGAACGCCGCCCATGCCGTAGGGATTTCCATGGAGAGTCAGATATGACGCCCAAGAGACCGACCGGGCCGATCCTAGGTTCCGAAACTCTATGAGACTGATCAAGCATTACTCACTTTTGCCGCTTGTCGATACGACGTTCCACTGACCGATCCAGACCAAACTCCATGAGACTCCGATCAAGGCTACTCACTTTGGCCGCTTATGACGTGCCGCTGACAGCTAACATCACCTCTCGTGGTCTCGTTTCACCATTCTATGACCCTGGCTTAGTCCGCTCGAAATTCTATTCACTATCGATGATCGAATCGGAGTTCTTCCTGCAGACATTTCGCAGCATTGGGCCCGTAGGACGTCGCGGTGCCACTCGAGGTTATCTGATCGCCCCACCATTAATGCAGGAGATGGTCCGCATTCTCGCCGAGACTCACAAAGAGGACCAAAGACTTTCAAAGGCAGCCCCGCCGATGCTTCTCATTGACACCGTCGTGACTAGCCTCTTCCCTCCTCCAAGACCACTGCTCACGTAGTGGAGCCATTCCGAGGCCCCTCAGATCAACTGAGGTGGGATTCTCGGGTTTAGTCCCTCCGAGTTTGCAGAGACCGCCCTCAGGTTATATTTTGAAGATAAGGTCCACCGCGCGGCCTGCCTGCTAGTGAGAGTATACCCTTGTCGATACCACTTTCTAGCCAGGTCCTGGAGCACTCTAGTTTTCCCGGAGAGCCCCATCGAGAGGAGGATCCGGCGGCCCTCGTCCCGCCTTTGGAGGAGCCATGGTGATGCTCTATTTTTCTCCCAAAGAGAGGGACCAGGGAGGAGGTACCTGGATGTAGGAGGCAAGAGGATTTCCAGAGGAGAGATGAGATCCTGCCCCTGAGGTAGAGATAGGGAGAGGAGTCCGCCGCGAGAGTATTCCTCCATCTCCTCCTCCACCAAGCCGCCTCCCGACACCTGTAGCTGACACCATAACAGCACATCTCCTGGAGAATGCCCATGCTCGGCACTAAATGGACAGGTTTGTGTTATGGACAGCCAGTCTGCTCGCGGCTTCCACATGTATCGATGGACCTAAGCTGCTGACCTTGCCAAGACCACTGGGGCAACACACCATGCTCCAGCAGATCAAGTGAGTCACCCCGGTCTCTCGCATGTTCCTGAACAACATAGAGATGAGCCAAAGAAAGAAGAGTTACAAAGAAGAAGAAGATCCAGACATGTCACAAAGAAGAAGGTCAGTTCTGATCCACCACCACCACTGAGATTGAGGTGGAATACACTCCCTGCCTCTAACTTTCCTATCCATATTACATACCCAAGGCTTACCGGGAGGAAAAGTTAGAGTGTGTGGATTGTCTTCTCGTTATGTTTTATAGTTTCAAAGATTACCAATCGCCATCGATTTTGTTTGAGATTCACACAATGAATAGTAGGCAAGGATATTTTTGTATGTTTAATGTGATTATTAATACCTGGGTTTATATCAAAAGCTTTACAAAGACTATTTGCTTAATACAATTTGTGCAAAGTACTTTGTGTCTTTATTTTGTATCTACTTTTCTTTCAATTGAACAATTGAATTGCCTTAATTGAGAATTGAACCCTTCTTTTGTTACCTTAATGCTAGGCAATTCCATGCATGAGCCGGGCTTTGGTCAATCAGATTTTGCTGCCTTTCAAGCTTGAACATTCCCCTTGAGCTAATTCACACTACACACCCGCATTGTACCATTAGGTCAGTGAATTATATACCTCTTTTCGCTCTGCAGTTCCGCCAGACATGTTGACAACCCGTAATAGGTTAGTACACCTATATATGAAGGGGCTACCGGTTGCCTTCCAAAAAGGAAAAGAAAAAGCAAAAAGAAAAAGAAAAGCAGTTAAAAGAAAAATAAAAGCCGTGATTATCTTTTGCCTTGAAACCCGAATACGGCTTGAGGGGTATGGCGGCGAAAGCTCGGGTCTGGCGCCTAAGCCTTAATCGTCAGAGTCATCGACTTTAGTGTTCAAGCACGGGTGGATTCGGCAGAGTTTACGTGTTGTAGATGCTTAATTCTCAAGTCATTCTGAGTCCGCTAAGCCTCGTAGCTCAGGGTCAAGTGATCCTTGGCTTCGATGCCCCAAACCTTAATTGGTCGAGTCATCTGTGGACCTCGCTACACCTGACTGGGTGAAGTCGAAGTTTTTAGCATCGCACCCTACAATGTAAAGTCAAACAAAGAACAAGAGTGTAGCTAATCCTATTTAGGCCGGGTCAACGCTTAAGGCCGTGGAAGTAGTTAGGTTGGGGAGTGGAATAATTTGCAAATTTATCGCTCTAATCTTCGTTACATTAGGAATCATTAGATTTCGTGGAAATTCGTGCCGATTTCTCGATCCGATGTCAATCTAAAACTTATTCTTATATGGTTTCTCGCTCTCTCATGTAGGTTTTCTAACAGTATAAATTGTTTATTTTAAAAGGTAATGTTTATCTCGCATACACTTTTGAACCATATATATACATTTTGTAAAAATCGCATGCATCCCATTATTGCTTTAGCATCAAGTATGGACTAGCGCAACGTGCCTGGTCAGTGATTAGTGGCCAAAAAGTGCTATTTTGAGCCCTATCCAAGATAGGTTTTGAGTGCTTTTTACGCACTAATCATGTCAATTAAGCTAATTGATGTGTGCAGGTCCACTTAGTTCCACTGATGCCATTTCGAGCTTGTTTTTGGTGATTTAAGGTGTCTTTTGAGCAATTTCTGGCCATTTAGTCTCAAGTCCGACGTAGCATACGTGCCGACGCCGAGGAATCACGATGTTTTCGTACCATAAAAACGAAGGAATCAAGTGGATTTGAAGGAAGGAGAATGATAGATGCGCGAGATGCGTTGAGCAAACAGCGATCCTGTGGATTTTCGCTTATTATTGCGGTGGTTCTCAATGATTGCAAAATTTCGCGAATCATAGCGAAAATTTCGCATCCTAGCGAATCGAGAACTTTCGCTAGGCTACGGTAAATTCCTCGCTTAGCTAGCTTAAATCCATCGGTGCCTAGCAAAATTCTGCAATTCGCTATCCACACACTCGCCAGTTAAACATTAGCCATTTAAATTATCGAAGGATAGCGAAATTTCAATTTCGCTATCTCTCAGAGAATTTCCTCGCAGCTGAATAAATTTCCTCGCTATTTTCGCCATGCTAGCGAAATTCCCCTGCATAGCGAAATTGCTGCCCCTGTGATTTTTGTATATTTGATCCTAAACGACCACGTTCGTGTATTACCATTTTAGCCCTTGCGTAATCTCATATTTTAGGTATTTTCGTAGTTTCATACTTTGGGGTCAGGCTTATATAAACCTCACAAACTTGTAACCCTACAACTTTGGAAGAATCCTTCATTCCTCTATAAAGTTTCCCGCAGCTTTCATTTTAGTGGTTTTACTGGCTTCTTCTCTCTCCTCTCTTTCTTTCATTTTCTAGCCGCAAACACACCCTCGAGGATGACAACTCAAGGGATGCTTGGCTAAGCCTCATAGCTTTGAAGATGAGGGTGGCTAGCTTGCTCCGGGTTGTTGCAAAGCTGTCTCATGCTTTAAATGATACTGCACGCATTATGGTTCCATACCTTCCAAACTAAGGTTTAATGCCATTTAATGTTGTTCCTTCGGGTCAATACTTACATGCTTAGTACCCGCGCATGCTTAACGCTAGATGCACTCGATATCCTTTAGATGCCACTTCACGAGCCACCGAAATGAGGTTAAATGCTAGTGGTTTTAAACCGAATGGGACTTGAATGCTTAGTACTTGGTTTGACTCAAATAGGAGTGGTTGGGTGGTTAGGTTCTATAGTTAAACAAAGATCCTATTTGGCTTTGATTATAGGTACTTGTCTCTAATGCAGGAAATAACCCGAGACACCTTAATACTCCCCACGCATCGAGCTAGTGACCCAAGCCTTCAAAGTTACCATTTCACACTCTTTCATTTAAGCTATTACAAATAACCTGAACAACCAACCTCCTTGCTTTAACAAAATCCGGTAAAATCCAAACTAAAAAGCCTCACCAATTTTCAAACACTAATGCAAATCATTCGTGATGAAAACCCATCCCTGTTCACCCAGACCACTATATCGCAAAGAGCTCGACTACGGGCAGCAGGAGTGAACTTAGGAATATAAATTTTGTTGATTCCGCATCACCCTACCGTGGCACGAATCAGGGACTCCCGTAGGAGTTACAGAGTTTATTAGTATACAAAAGTACCCGTAGGTACTACACAGGTTCATTATACTTATTTTACAGATATTAAGCAATTCGAAGGTACTAGAAAGTAATTTATACTTATTTTATCGATACAGAGTAATCCAGAGGCATTCGCAGAGATTTTACTTATTTTACCGACATTGAGTAAATTGTAGGTACCATGCGTAACTTAATTAGATCTAGGAGTACCCGTAGGTACTACAGAACTTAATTAGATACAGGAGTACCCATAGGTACTACAGAACTTAATTAGATACAGGAGCACCCGTAGGTACTACAGAACTTATACATAAATACATTTAGATCTTTACTCTTATTCTTTATTCAGAGTCTTATCATATATAACCGTTTGGATTTCAGATCAAGAATACGATTGAGTAGACACAAAGACAATAAGTATCCGAAGATACCGTGACAGATCGGCGTCGTAGTACAAAAGTGTGATTGCCGAGTATCGAACAGAGTGTCGAGCACTAATCATATCAGAGTGCCGGGAGCACTTAACCGGACAGAGTGCCGCAGCACTAACAGGAGTACCAAGTACTAATCGTAACAAGAGTGCGAATGATAATCGTGAGTAATCGCTATTTCAATCGAGTGCCGGAGCACTATCAGAGTACCGGGCATAATCAGAAGCGCCGAGCACTAACAGAGGTACCGGGCACGACCGTAACAAGAGTGCAAGAGCACTCCAATCGAGTACCAAGTACTAATCAGAGTGCCGGAGCATCTAACCGGAAGTACCGGCATTTCAATCGGCGCTGCAGCACTAACAGAGTACCGGCAATTAATCGTATCAGGAGTGCCGTGAAGACTAATCGTGAGTACCGAAGCATTCAATCGTATCAGAGTGCCGGTCATTTAATAAATGGTCTTAGGCATTTTTATAATTATATGAGTTCAAGAACTCATTATTTTATAATAGCGCATTTCAACATTATGTGTCTATGACAGATCGTATTTCATATACTGGCAAAGTATGACGTGGGTATTTAATCATACTATTCATGTATTATTATTCTTCTATGAATCTACTTTACCTGTGAATTGAATCAATCCACCTGATCATCCAACTAAAGTTATGGCATTTTCATGCCAATTAATATTTTACCATTTTACTCCGAGGACAATGAAAATACTCACTTTACGGGATCTTAACTTCATTTGGCAATTATCTATTTGTACTCATTTAAAGCTGGTTCTAAGGGTTCTATTCCAACTGGAATCACCCACCCGAGCACCGAAACTCAAGTTACGTCCGAAACAACCCGGACTACTCTATGTTCAAGACTGATGTAGGAATTGGCTTGCATATGGCCCCACTTTGAGTGAATTTTTGGGCCACGTAAAGTCAGAATTTGATGAAGCCTATTTCGTGATGTTTGATTCTCCTTGAAATCTATTTTAATTTTCCACTTGAATCACTCAAATCGGATAAGAAATGAGCAAGTTATGGCCAAAATACGAAAACTAGTCGAAACAGAAAACAAGAATGTGGTGTACCGTATAGGTCTAATACTGCACGGTGACACGCTGCCAAAATTTATTTTAACCCAAAGCGCATCTAAGACAGCTCAAAGTAAAATTTGCACACTTCACCGAAAAATGCCCACGTGTATTTCTCCCTTTTTCATACACTTTCATCCATAGATAACTCATACGATCCTTCATCAAAACTAACATGGAATCCCTCCCAACAACTCCACAAACACTTTTAATTTGCAAAAGAATCCTAGGATTCATACCAAAATTCACCAAATTCTACATATCCTGGAATTGTGAAGGATTCCATATCCACCACATCAACTAGTATTTTCAACCAAACTTCCCCTTGGGCAGAGTTGTGAATGTTTCGGGCTTAGCAAAACCCTAGAGATGGGAATCAAATTAATGTTCAATGGAAACCCTAGCAATCCATACTCAAGTAATTCTTGTACCAAAATCATGCTAAAATCCATAATTTCCATACAAAAGTCATGTATCCATACCTTTTTGCTTGATCTCCCTCATCCTCTTCTTCTTCTTCCTCTTCCTCTCCTTCCCTTTTTGCTCCATACGTGAAGCCCTTGTTTGGAGACCAAAATAATCCATTTTTGGTCTCCCTCTTTTATTTATAAACAAAATTTATGTTATTTACCTTATGGTCCTCCCTCTTTCTAGGAATTACACCACAATTCCAATTAATTATACTTTGGCCTCAATTCTTGTTAACTTATGACTTTAAGCTCTTTTGGACAAATTACAATTATTCTTAAGTCTTGTAAATTTCCGGGTCTCTCGTTTCCATGTTTCGCGTTTAACTTACGAAACATTTAAATTATTCTTACAAAATACCCTAAACATGTCGAAAACGACTAGGGTATATTTCGGGGTGTTACACACACACCTTCTAATGATTTGATCATCATAGTATTTGAACATAAATGGTTCCTCCCAATAATATGAATGAATTTTTGTGAATAAGTATTTATTGTCCTGTGCTTTTCATTAAACTGGGACCTCCCCTATTGCTAAATAATTAGCAATATGAGCATACTAGGGGGCATTCTCTACAAGCAGTAGAGACTCCTCAAGAAATTCATCATTAATGGGAAGACTGTGGGAGTCATGAGCTATGGTCAGCCTGGAGAGACGATCTGCCACTACATTCTCCACCCCTTTCTTGTCTTGATTTGAGATTAAATTCCTGTAGGGAACTCCACCTCGATAAGTCTCGCTTAGTATCTTTAGTCAACAGGTACTTCAAAGCAAAGTGGTATGTAAAAATAACAATGAATGACCCCTCCAAGAATGCTCTGAATTTATCTAAGGCATAAGACTATCGCTAAGCAAATTTCATTCCATGCGGGTCGTGTAATTTCTCCGCGGCTTCATTCAGAGTCTTGCTCTCATAATAAATCACGTAGGGCTTTCCATCTTCTCTCTACCTAAGAACTGCACCAATGGAAAAAATCACTTGCATCTTCAAAGGGCAGTTTCCAGTTGGGCACTCTCACTATAGGTGCAACACTCAGGTGTGATTTGAGCTCCTCGAAGCTCTTTTGGCACCTTCCATCGCAAACAAATTTGGTATCCTTGACCAATAGCTCACATAGGGATTTTGAAATTTTTTGAAAAATCTTTAATAAACCTCCTGTAGAAACCTGCATGACCAAGGAATTGCCTTACTACCTTGACATTTTTGGGAGGTGGTAGCTTAAAAATAAGCTCAACCTTGGATTTATCAACCTCAATGCCCTTGTTAGAGATGACATGTCCAAGGAAAATCCCTTGATTTACCATAAAAGGGCACTTATCCCAGTTAAGCACCAAGTTTTTCTCAATGCATATATTTAGAACAATCTCAAGGTTGGCTAGGCATTCCTCAAAAGTACCTCCATATATGGTGATGTCATCCATGTACACTTCCATAATGTGTTCCACCATATCACTGAAAATACTGAGCATACACCTCTGGAATGTGGCAAGTGCATTGCAAAAGCCAAAGGACATTCTCTTGTAGGCATAAGTTCCAAAGGGGTAGGTGAAGGTGGTCTTCTCCTGGTCCTCCACAGCGATTTCTATTTGAAAATATCTGGAATAGTCATCTAGAAAACAATAAAATGGGTGCCCAGAAACTCTCTCTAAAAGTTGATCAATGAAGGGCAAAGGAAAATGGTCCTTCCTTGTCACTGCATTTAGCCTCCCAGAGCCTATACGCACTTCCAACCGGTGTGTGATTCGTACACAAGTAGCCGAGCTAAAATCAACAAAATTTATATACCTGTTCTCCTACCGCCGTAGTCAAGCTACCGCAGTGATAAATGTCTGTGTGGTCGAACACTGGACGGGTTTTCTTCGTACAAATGATTTAAGTGAAATCAAAATTGGTGAATTAAATTTGGATTTTTAAGGTTTGGTAAAAACAGGGGGGTTTTGGGTGTTCACTGACTGAAACTAAAACAAGAAAAAAAATGTAAAATAGAACCCCTTGAAGTGTTAGGCCACTGGTTTAGGGTTTCAAGGTAACCACATGTCCCCGGGTATTTTTCCTCGCGTTGGGGAGCATGACATATAGTCATTTCCCGAACCGGATCTTCATTTAGCTTTAAAAACTAAACCCTATGATTTTCCTTTTTGAAACATAGCGCTAAATGGGCATAAATGTCCCTAACAAAGGAAAACACATCTCTAAAAACCCTACTCCACTATAACTACAGGAGACAACTAATCGAGCCTTAATGGATCTAGGCGAAGTATCCATCGAACCCAAAAAGTTCTCGCTAAATACACATTAAAGAGAGCATGCTTAAGAGATTTTAACCTAAGTGAGAAGCGCGCAGAACACAAACAACCATAAATACGCGCGTTAAAATGGGGGAACCGTGAGTTACCTCCACACCCTAGCTAACAAACGCCCTCTTCAAGGAGGAAGAGGTCTAAGCTGAACATCCTCCGAGTTTTCATCCTCGGGAGGAGTTTTTGATGTACCGAGAAATGGTTAAAAAAGGAAAGAAAAGGAAAAGGAAGTCGTGATGGAAATTGCCTCTCGCTTTAATATATCCGAAATTCAAGTCTCTGTTGATTTCAGACAACCGAGACTTATAGATGCTCGTTGTAAGGGAAGTTGATAAAACCAAAATCTAAGGTTATTACAGGTAAAATGAAAAACCAAAAGCAAAAGCAAATGTGGTGTAGCGTGAAAAGCGTGAACTGCAGGTGGAGGAACAAGAAGCCGAGTCGAATGTTGTCGCAGGAGAAGCTTTCCCATAGCCGTGTTTTTCTTAACATTTCCGCTTCTTCTTTCCTTCCGATCTGATCCGCAATGTCAGCTCGACTTGAATTCTCAGGCCGGATCTAGACTCAACAATTTTTTGGCATATCTAGTCAGCAAAACCGCAAAATTTGCCAAGAATTTCCAGATCATTAAAATAGTAGGGACCGTAATGTGTAAATTCCAAGTTAATTAGAATGATTAGCATACAAAAAGCACTCAAAACTCATAATAAATGTGGTTCAAAATAGCACTTGACACTAATCACACCTCTGTCCTACACATTGCTAGTCCCTTAGCAATGAAAGAAAGAAAGAAAGAAAGAAGAAAGAGCATACAAATGATAACAAAATAACGTTTCACAAAAAATTATATTTCAAAAGGTTGTGAATGAGTAATGCCTAACCCTAAGTAAGAATAATCAATGTCAAACCCAATAACTATCATGAGAGAATAATGCCATACAAAATCGGGTGCATCAAAAGAGTCTCCATCTCGTGAATCAACCAGAACTTCCACCAAAATCTAAGTGTTTATTTTTTCAAATTTCTCAACAATAAATCGCTTGAACCGCACTCTCCCCCAACCTAAATGCATTACCACGACCTAGCATGCTAACTAACCTAAATAGATCGGGACCCACCTCTTATTCCACAATTCTTTTGTGTCGTAGGTGCACGCCGAGAATCGACCTCACCAAAGTCCATGTAATCTGTGGATCTACCGATGACTCCCAACCAATTAAGGCTTAGGCACCAAGTCATAAGGATCTTCGACCACAAACTCTGCACAGTTTCACCCTAATTTTTGAATGATTTCGAGACTCCAGCACCTACAACTTGTTAAACTCCACCCATCCACCCATGTAACGAACACTAAGTCTATGACTCCCAACCAGTGAAGGTTTAGGGCACCGGGCTTTAAAGGCTTTCGCCATATACCCTGACCGTGCGGTTTCAAGGCAAAAAGTGTTGCAATTTTTATTCTTTTCTTTTCTTTTCTTTTTCTCTCGCTTTTTCTTCTTTTTCTTTTTCCACAGGGTCCATAACCTATTAAAGGTGGTCACGAAACTAGGGTAGGTTATGCAAAGTAAAGGAGGTTGTGCACTTTTTCACTTTCTATTATTGAAACCTAATGCATTGTGTGTCATAGTTAAAGGTGGAAGAAAAGGTTGAAAGGAAGAAGAGTTTAACTAATCATCCACTAATTATGCATGGAACCAATCTAACATCAATATAATCGACAAAGTTTCACTTTTTCAAACCACAGTTAGGCAAAAACACACAAAATTTTGGTTGCAAACTGTCCAAATCTTGAAAAAGTGTCAGAAGTATAACAGCCTTTATAGAAAGAGGGACCCAAAGAAGCCACTAAAACATAAAAAAATGGGCTTGAACAAAATAATAACAAACATAAATACAAAAGCCACTTCCTTTGCTAACTCTCCCCCCAACCCAAACAACTCGGTGTCCGAAATGGGGCTTGGATTGGAAAATTAGAGAAGGAAGTGTTACCTCCTTGATGAGATGTGATCATTGCTGAATAGGTGACTTCGCAAGCTTCCATCGACATCGCTATTCACTCCGCTTCGGGGCTTCAAAACAAACAAGCTAGAGTAAGAAAAGAGAAAAGTGACCGCTTGGAGCATTTTTAAAATTACACTTTCATAATAATCTCAAAAAATGTTCTTTCCGCCATATTTGCATTCTACACTCTAAGCCTTAACGGTACCAAGAACGCCTAAAACTGAGTTCGGATGAAAAGTTATGAGCTAAACAAAAATTGGGAGGCAAAAGGTAGCCCATAGCGAGTAATTCGCTACCAATGAAATTTTCGCTAAGTTACCGAAATTTCGCTAGCTAGCTAGTAAATTAGGCATTTCGCTACGCTTATAAAATTTCGTTATGTCTAATAGCGAAAATTTTTGATTTTTGATTTTTTTGATTTTTTCAAATAAATAAATAATAATTAAAAATAAAAACTTTTTTTATATTAAAAAAACAGTTTTTTAAGAATAAATTTTTTTAATATATATATATATATATATATATATATATATATATATATATATATATATATATATATATATATATATATATATATATAAATAAAATAATAATAATAATTATTATTTTTTTTGAAATAAAAAGTAATATATATAAAATAAAAATAAAATAATTTTTTGAAATAAAATAATATATACGTAAAAACAAACGTTAATATATAATAAAATATAAAATAAAAATAAAATAAAAACAAATTGAAACACCGGCATTTCGCTAGCCTAAATAAATGCACTGCCTAGCTTAAAATTTTCACTCTCATTGCCTCACAAAAATTTCGCTTAGGCTAATAAATTCATTTAGCTAGCTTGGGGGCTCTCATCTATAGCGAAAATTTCGCATTTCGCTAGAATTGCGAAATTTTCGCTATAGTTGCGAAAATCTGCTGCTTGTTGATTTTCAATCAGGCTTCAAAATTTGCACAAAAACTGCAAAAATTAACACAAGAAAAATTAGGAAAAATTGCAGAAAAACAAAAATTAATTTAAAAACATAAATTAACTAAAAATTAGATAAAACCTAAGAAGAAAAATTAACGAAATCAAAATAAAATACAATAAAAACAAAATAAGACAAGAAAATTAAAACAAAAAGGGGGAGACTGTGGCTCCCCATACCACTTCCCAGCCTTTGGAGGCCGCTGAAATTGGCTGAGCCAGAAATGCAAGTTCGTGCTCCAACCGATCCCAGACCGAATCCATCCACTATGCCACGCTTGCATGAGCTACCGCTAATTTTCGATGTAAAGGCACAATACGAGCAATGGCCATCAGCTTCGAGGCTTCAGAATAAAAAGATGGGGGTTGGACTTTAGTGGGTGCTTTAGGATTGGTTGTGCCGCAGCAAGGGCAATATGTACACCGGGCAAAGGGGTTTTGCTGCTTGGGCAAAGGCACTAGAATTCAACTTCACGGGATCTGGCTGACAGTTCTCGGGGCTCTTCCATTTCTTCCATTACCCTCCTACCAACAACATCGGGGAGGTTTCTTCTTCCTTTTTCCATGGCTCCATAATTTACACATAATTGTGGGGCAACTCGTAGTTCCTCAGAGGATCTTCTACTTGTTCCTTCAATTCCACCTTGCTGCACCGAGCCTGCTCACCCACAAGAAGGTCGGGCCTACACTCTTCTCCTCCATTCTCCTCCTCTTGTCAACAACCGACATGAGCTTTTGAGATGGATTCCTCAAGCAGGATGTCCAATTTTTGATCAATTTCGCTTGAAGCCATCCAATTCTTGTTCAGGAGCCTCCACTCCGTCTCACTCATTAGTCCAAACATTCACCGCCCTATTATCCTCTATGAAATCGGCCCACTTGCTTGCTCAAATTCAGGATGGCTTGTTCAATAGGGGATAAGGGTGGTGGTTGTTGTCGCTGAGTGCCATACAGAACTCATCCATCGGTCTCAGAGTCCTCATGGACATGCATCCTCTAGAGTTCCACGTGTTCTGATTGTATTGTTCTCCCTCTAAGTGTTCCATTTGGTTCAATTCAAGTTCAATCCAAGTTCTTGAGGGAGATTGACTTTAAGTAGCCTGCCTTCTAGGTTTCTAATCCACTGAGAATGGATTCTAGCCAAAAACAGGGCAACACAAAAACAACACAAACGCATCTTGCCGCACCGTTTTGTTTTTTTTTTTTTAATGAAGTGAAATAAACTAAGAAAAAATGACTGTAAATGATAAAGGAAATTACCAAGACTTAGATGAGGGATCACAAGTGTTCCACAACACATTTCGCGACTAAGGCACCATCCCCGCAATCCAAGGCCATTTGATTCGCAAGCACAAAGAGGGGCTGAGCTAAAATCAACAAAATTTATATACCTGTTCTCCTATCGCTGTGAGTCACACGCAAAGATAAATGTCTAGGGTCGAACACTGGGATGGGTTTTCATCCTAAGAATGATTCGTGATAAGTGCAAGAAGCGTAAGGCTTTCTATTCGACTTTGGATTTTTTTGTTTCAAAACAAAGGTGATGAGTTTGAAACCGATTAACTCAAAACAACTGGAAAATGAAGTGTGAAAAGAATCTCAAGATTTAGGTCACTAACTTGGTAAATCTTAGTGGTAAAATAAGTGTTCCTGCTTTATCCTCGTTGCTATGACAAGCAACCTATAGTCCAAGCCACAACCTGGATCTATGTTTAACTAAAGAAACCTCACCCTAAAATCAACTCCTATTTGAGTCAACACAGATAACATGCATCTACGCCCCTTTACGCTTGAAAACCCTAACATTAAATATCATTTCACTTACTGTGAAGACCATCTAACGAACTACGCACATCTAGCAATAAGTATGCATCAGATCTCTAAAGCATGGTAAGTATTGGCCAAATTAATAACATTCAATGCTATTCAACCATATTTTGAGAAGATAGGGGTCATAAACACAGTACCTGTAACTTTTAACACAAGAGGACAACCTGCATATGCCCCACCACCAAGCTAGCTTCCTTCCTCTTCAAAGAAGAGGCTTAATGCAAGATCTCTTGAAATGGCTATCCCTGCTATGTGTTCACAGCCTAAGAAAATATGAAAGAGGAGAGAGGAAGAGAGAAAAACCAAAACCCTAACTAAAGTCGCGAGATATTTACATAAAGTAAAATGTGCCAAAAGATTTCTCTCCAATTTCTTCTCCTCCCGGTTACAAAACTATGGGGTTTATATAGCCACCCATTTGGCGTGGAAACTACAACAGTTTCAACATTTTGGCTAATTTAAGGGACAAGAGAGTAATACACCAAAATTGAAGTCGGGTTTGGTATTAATTACAAAAGAGGACAAGGCGTTGAATTTCGTTAAGGCATATCAATTTCAGGTAGCTAAAATTTAGCTATCGAAATCACCAAGAGATAGCGAAATCGTGAATTTTCGCTATGAAGGGCAATTCTCACATAGCTTAAATTTCGCTTAGCTTAGCTTAAATTTTGTGAGTAGCTTAAAATGCAAAATTTCTCGCTTAGAATAGTGCTTAGCTTAAAATCCTGAGTTCGTCAAAATTCACACCGCTAAGATTGCAAAATTTTCGCTAAGGTCGCTAGCCTCAACCCAATAAATTTTCGCAATCTTAGCCGAATTCCCGGAATTGCTGATTCTTCACGCTTACCTCCCGCCCTCTACCGCATTGATTTTTCTTCACTTGCCTTCATTCTCTCTTTGATTTCGTATGATCGATGGTCGACAATTGGGTTCAATCTTCATGATTCATCATATGTCTCGATATCGAACTCCCAAAGTACGCCTAAAAACCCGCAAAACAACCAAAATAACCTCTAAACTAAGATAAGTGAAACTAAGAAGACTTGAACACTTCAATTGACATAAATGACATGATTAGTGCGCAAAAAGCACTCAAAACCTATCTAATATGTAGGTCCGCAAGCCGCACTGGGCACTAATCAAGAAGGCATGGTGGCATATCTTCCCTTCGCTCGCACAATAGTCACCTTCTCGACTTTCGGGTATAACCTGAGTAGGACCTGGCCACGGTGGACCGGCTCCCCGAAATGGGGTAGATAATGCTGGCCTGCAACAATTTTATAACTACAGTGTGCACTACCTCATGCATGTGGGGATTCAATCACCTCAGTAGTTGTTGCACTGGTTTGGCTTCCTCCTCCATGTAAATGTGATGAGAGCACACCAAAGGGCAAATTCCCTTTAAATTAGAGATTTTCCATCCAATGGCTTGTTTACACTTCTTGAGGAT
Organism: Tetrastigma voinierianum; assembly: GCA_016808115.1. Taxonomy (NCBI): domain Eukaryota; kingdom Viridiplantae; phylum Streptophyta; class Magnoliopsida; order Vitales; family Vitaceae; genus Tetrastigma; species Tetrastigma voinierianum. The sequence goes on along the minus strand of JAEQBH010000911.1, from coordinate 2,909,362 downwards.
TCTAAGCAAATTGTCTTCCTGTGAGGCATTTAAAGATGAAGAAATAACCATAGGGCATTGGTCACCCTCTTCCAAGTATGCATATTTCCACCATGCGGGGAGGGATCAAGACTGCTTAGGCTCTTCCTTTTCTTTTTGTGGTCTCTTTTCTCATACACAAGGAGGATTTCTTCATTCTTTTTCCAAAGACAAAAAACAGCACATAAATCTGAGGGTTCATCCAAATTTTCAGGAAGCTCTGCTAATTCCTCTATCAATTATGCTTGTAGATGTAGCTACTCACCCTGTTCTTCCATAATGTTGCCAATCAAACACACCTCTTCTAGGTCTTCTTCCTCGGGGTGAACATGCTTTTTGCTGAGATGAAAACTGTTGAGTTCTAGTGTCATATTGCCAAATGTAAGCTGCATAACCCCATTTCGACAGTTAATGATTTCATTCGAGGTAGCCAAGAATGGTCTCCTGGCATGACGGGCACACCGCTCCTTCAGCTACTAGCTCAGTGTCGAGAAGTACAAAGTCCACTAGGTAGTAGAATGTGTCCACCTGCACCAAAACATCTTCAACAGTGCCCTTGGGAATTTTCACTAACCTGTCTGCTAAAGACAGGGTGATGGTGGTGCGTTTCAATTCTCCTAGCCCCAGCTACTTATAAACTGAGTAAGGTAAGAAGTTTACACTAGCTCCCAAATCCAACAATGCCTTTTCTACACAAGTTCCCCCAATGTTCACTGAAATGGTAGGACACCCTGGATATTTGTACTTCACTAGAGTTTTTCACTGTATGATGGCACTCACCTGCTTTGTCAAAAAGACTTTCTTGTCCACATTCAGTCCTTTCTTTATAGTGCACAAGTCTTTTAGAAACTTTGAATAGGTTGGAACTTGCTTAATCATGTCTAAAAGGGGAATGTTGACTTTCACCTGCCTCAACACTTCAAGGATCTCAATTGGGTTGTTCACCCTCTTTCCCCTTCGAAGTGCCAGTTGTTGCGGAGGCATGCCTTTCTCTTCATCATGTCTTCCTCGATCAATATCCTTCGTCTCTCATCTGCTTTCTTTAGCTTCATCAAGTGGCTTAGCATTGGTCGCTTCAACTTTTTACCACTTCAAGGTGGTGATAACCACTTTTACTTCATCCATTTTAGGAGCAGTTTCTCTCGAGTTAGCTATTTCATGAACTCCCCTAGGGTTTTGCTTAGTTTGTGAGGGGAACTTCCCTTTTTCTTGCACTTGAATACTATAGGTTGTCAATTTTATGGGCAATTTCATTATGGAACCCATCTATTCTCTTATTCAAAGTGATTTCCAAGGTGTCAACCCTCTGATTTAACTGCACATTCACTGCTTTCTGTTATTCCACAAAGTTACCTACCACCTTGCACAAATTTATAGTGGCTTACTCAACCGGAGAAGTTGACTATGGTTGTGGTGGCTGAGAAGTTGATGCATATCAGGGAGACGCAGCAGGCTATTACCAGAGGTTTGGCTTACAGAAAGATTAAAAGATTTCTCCAACTAGGGTTGTAAGTGTTCCCATATGGTGCATTAGTTGATGGTTTGAATTGACCAACAACATTTCCTTGTTCCACTACCATCTCCCTCGTTGATGGAATAGTTGGGGATTGTTCTCCCAGATGTTCAGTGGACTGACAAATGAAACATGGCTTTGTTTGCACAGAATTCCGCCTATTGTCTCCGCACCTTAAGCCGGGGTTTCATTTCCGCTTCCAACCTTCTAAATTAAGGTTGAAACTTTGGCATTCATGTCCATGTCCTCCAAAAGAGAGTACATGCCACCCCTCGTACTGGGTTGAGGTCTCATTTTTTCCATCTCCCTTGGGTTGTGCCTATCCCAGACCCTCACGCCTTCTATTACATAACTCAAGAAATCCAAAGCTTCCTCCGATGTTTCAAGAAGTCTCTCTCACGATAGTCGATTCATGCCACAAGAGGTGTTATGAATCGCAAATTTGTACCTAATTACACCGCCAGAGAGTAAAACCATCGCGAAGATAGTGGCTCTGTGGATCGAACACTGTGACGGGCTTTCGTCTTACAAATGATTTGTATAATGATTCAAAATGGTGAGGCTTTTATTTGGATTTTGGATTTGTATAAAAAGTGTGGTTGTTGCCATTATGTTAACTGATGGTAATTCGAAATAAAATGTAAAAAGAAGACCTTGAAGTTTTCAGCCACTACTGGGTATGATAGGTCAGAAGGTGTCCTCGTTATTTCCTCAAAGATTAGTGGTAAATGACCTATAGTCATTTCCAAAACCGGATCTTTGTTTAACTTTAAAAACCAACCCTTCGTGCCTTAAATGAAAAGTTATGTTACAAATTGTTCATAAGATGGCTTATATAGCCTTACAAAAAGGTGAAAATACCAATCTATCCTAAATAGTACAATTGGCGTTGAGGGTAAGAGATGGAAAACCAAAACCCAGGTCGCTTGTACACAAAAACACGGCTGCAAGTAACATTTCACATGTGTGAAAATTTTCTCGCTATGTAGCTAAAATTGCAAGATATGAAAATTCGCTATGTCGCGAAATTTCAATACATAGCGAAAATGTCGCTATACTTGCGAAAATTTCGCTATACTTGCGAAAATTTCGCTATTTTAGCGAAAATTTCGCTATTCTAGCGAAAATTTCGCTATTCTTGCGAATTTCCCAGCCTTCTCTCGCTTGCATCTTATTATTCCAACTCGCATCCAAATACCTTGTTTTATCTTTCATTTCTTCATTCCCACTTGATGTAATCCCGAATATAACCATAATGAACCTGTAAATCACCTCAACTTCGATACGCCGAGCTTGGATATGGTAGGATGGTCACAACCCGCAAAAACTACCACAAACAAATTTTTGAAATACAATCATTAGTACTATGGACTCTACACGTGTCAATTGGCTGACCGATATGGATTATGCACAAAGCACTCAAATCCTATCTTAAATGTGGCCTGTAATACACTTTTTGGTGCTAATCACACCTCAACCGACACATTGCTAGTCCAAGAGCAATGCGTAAATAATCAACAAGCAGAGAACAAAAAACATGTGGAGGTCAAAAAGGCTCAGAAAAGTAATGCATGGTTCGCGATGAGAATCACAAAACCTAAGCTAAACCATCTCGAAAGTTAATGAAAACTATACCGCGCTGATCGACCAACAAGCTCCCTCCCCGAGGCATGAACCAGGCTCTTCTACAAAAAAGCTACGGGTTTGTTCCGATCGTGTCTCAATCATAAACTACTTAAACTCGTACGCTCCCTAACCGAGCTAATGCCATAACCTTGTGTGTTAACAACCTAAATAGGTCGTGACTCGCCTCTTATTGCACAATTCGCGTTGTTCGGTGCACGCCGAGGGTTCGACTTCACCAAAGTCAGTGTAACGGGGATTAACCGACGACTCCCAACCAGTGAAGGTTTAGGGCATCAAGTCATGAGGATCTTTTGACCACAAACTCTATAGGTTTCACCCCAGTCTCCGAATGATTTAGAGTCTTCCAGCGACTCCACAACTCGCTAACTCCACCCATCCACCCGTAACGCAACACTAAGTCCGCGACTCCCAACCGCTGAAGGTTTAGTGGCAATCGCTTTCTTAAAGGCTTTGCCATATACCCTCGACCGTGCACGAGTTTCAAGGCAAAGCAATGCGATTCCTATTCTTTCTTCTTTTTCTTTAACTTTTCTTTTTCTCTTTCTATTTTCGAAGACACATCGCCTTCGTACTTGGTCCACAACCTATTAAAGGAGCAAACTAATATCAGGTAAGGGTTTGCATCGAAGAGGGGTTTGGTGTCATTCTAGCCTATCATCGGTAACTTTAACGTGTGTTCGGGCAGTGTGGCTATTAAAGGTGGAAGAGACAAAGTTAAAAACAACGAGAAGGGTAACTTAGTCATTCACTTAACTCTGATGTGACCCTTCTAACATCGACACCATTAGGAAAGGCTTAAGCTCATCAAATTGCAAGGCTAAACATTATGCACATACAAAAGTTAATTAAAATAAAATAAAAAAATGTGGGCACAAAAATAGAAAATGAAAATACTGCTATAAAGCTTTTAATATAACTAAAGGTTCACATAAGCTTATCATCATACCGAACACTATACATAGTCATCAGGACAAATAATCGGCTTACTATTACTAATACATACAAACAAAACAGTTGATTCACATGCACAACAGGTGTTTTGAATCAACAAAATTTATACCTAAACTACTAATATCGCCAGAGCATGACTATCGCACAGATAAAGGGCTTTGTGGATCGAACATCGATGGGTTTTCTTCTTACAAATGGTTTGTATAATGATTCAAAATAGTGAGGCTTTTGTTTGGATTTCAGATTTGTACAAAAATAGTGGTTGTTGTCACTAAGTTAGCTGAAGGAAATTTGAAATAAAATGTAAAAAATAGACCTTGAAGTTTCGAGCCACTAGTTTGGTATGATAGGGTTGCAAAGGTGTCCTAAGTTCTACCTCGCATTAGGAAGAATGACATATAGTCATCTCAAAACCGGATCTTTGTTTAACTTTAGAAACAACCTAAGTACCATTCTATTTGAAATATGGCATTTCTTACAGGCATTTAATGTTCTGAGTTGAAATCCGGCATTTAACCTACCCTCGATGGCTATAAATGACATCTAATGGATGTCGTGTATCTACAAATTAGGCCACTGAACCACAAAGCTTGCCAAGTATTGACCAATACATCGAATAGCATTTAAACCTAGTTTTGAAAGTTTGAACTATAATCTGTGATGCACCGAGTCACCAGAAAAACGAGGAACATCTGACAACCCACATCAACCTACCTAGCAACCCTCCTCTTCAAAGGTATAAGAGGCTTTTAGCCAAACATCCTTTGAGTTGTCATCCTCAAAGGGTGTGTTTGCGACTTTAGAAGTGAGAGAAAGAAGAGAGAGAAGAGAAGGCGAGGCTAGAGAATAGGGGCCGTAATGAAAATGCCTTAGAATAAGAAAGTTAGGTTACAAAAGTTCATAGCTGTGACACATGGCCTTACAAAAATGGTGAAAAACCCAAACTATCCACAAATAGTATCATTACGGTGAGGTAGAAATGGAAAAAACCAACGAAGTCGTTTGAACCCAACAGCGAGCAATTTCGCTATAGCAAAATTTAGCTATATAGGGGAAATTTTAAGCTATCATAAGCGAAATTTATTATATATGAAATACAGACATAGCGAGAATTTACAGCTATAATTGCAAAAATTTCGCTATTATAGCAAAAATTTCGCTATGCAGTGAAAATTTTGCTATCATAGCGAAATTTCGCTATGTAGCGAAATTACACTACATAGCGAAAATTTTGCTATAATTGCGAAAATTTCGGTATAATAGCGAAATTTCATATCTTCTCTGCATCATCCAGCTTGCATTTCTTCTTGTTTCATATTCAATTTCTTCATTCCCGGCTTGATATAATTGAATATAAATCATCGAAATCGGTGTAAATCAGTTTCACTTCGATATGCTTAGCTTGATATGGTAGGATAGGTTTATGAAACCTGCAAAAACTACCACAACAGCCTCGAAATACAATCATTAGCACCAAAGGGACCTACACGCGTCAATTGGTTTAATTAATATGATTAGTACACAAAAAACACTCAAAACCTATCTTAAATAAGGCTCAAAATAGCACTTTTTGGGCACTAATCACACCCAATGAAACACATTGCTAGTCAGTAGCAATGCCAAAAATACATAACAAGCAGAGAATAAAATATGTGAGGTAAAAGGTTTATATGATAATGCATAGCCTGCGATGAATCCATGAAAATAACTAATACCCGTCTCAAAGAATGAAAACTATCTGGCCGACCCGACAAGCTTTCTCCCAGGAGCGCAATTGAGGCTCTTCTCTAGCTCTGTGGGTTTTGTTTGATCGGAGTCTCAATCATAAACTCTGGCTTGTACATTCCCCCTCTGACCGAGCTAATGCCATAACACCTTGTGTGTTAACAACCTACATGCATCCCGGGACCTACCTTATTACACAATTCTTTTTGCATTAGCCAAGGTGCACGTCTTGGGGTTCGACTTCACAAAGTTCGTGTAAACCGAGTTAACAAAACTCCCAACTAGTGAAGGTTTAGGGCATCAAGCCATGAGGATATTTCGACCACAAAATCTAAAGGTTTCACCCCGGACTCCTAATGATTTCGAGCCTCCGAGCACCTCCTGACTCGTAAACTCCGATACATCCACCAGGTGTAGCGAGCACTAAGTCGATTGGCTCCCAAGCTGATTACAACTTAGAGATTGCAGACTTTGAAGCTTTCCATATACCCTCGGACCATGCTTGGGTTTCAAGGCAAAGCGTTTCAATTTTTCTTCTTTTTCTTTTATTTTTCTATTTCTTTTTTTTTTTTTTTTTTGGAAGACACATTGGCCTTCTATTCATGGGGGTCCAAAATCTATTCAAGGCTTACACCATTAGGAAAGGCTTAAGTTCAACATACTGAAAGGCTAAACATTATGCAAATACAAAAGTTTAAGTAAAATAAAATAAAAAATAAAAAAATTGGGTGCACGAAATGAAAATGTAAGCGCTATAAAGCTTGATATAACCAAAGGGCTAACATAAGCTTATCATATTGGGCTATGCCTAAACCTTAGAGCAAAATAAACCACTGCCTACTATTGGCTAATACATACATACAAAACAGTCCTATCCAAAACAAGTAGGTAGTTGATAAATCTAAGACAAAACAAGTAAAAACAAAACCAAACATAAGTACTATAAATGCCACTTCTGACGCTAGCTCTCCCCCGACCAAAGTAGCGTGTCCTCAGGGTAGGGATAAGAAAGCTAGAAGGAAGTGTGACCCTCCTCTGTGGTGGTGAAGTGGTGGATCTGAGAAGTAGCGTACATTTGCTGGCATATCAACGAGGGCTGGCGGGCGAATACAATGAGAATGAATGATCTTAGTAAATTTGTGTGAGGCTGCATCCTGCCTTGTTGTTGGTGGGAGGCGAGGTGGCTCGAATACGGCAGGAGAATAACTTTGATTACTAGGTGACCTCGGCTCGGAGCCATGCGCTCCGACGAAACTATCCCGGTAGTAGCAAGTGGCAGGCGGACAACATCCGCAACGGTGATAAATCCACTAGAAGTGACAGGGGATGTCTTTCGGATGCTATTTGTGATGTGGAGGATGGGCCGGTTGTCTCCATGGGGCAGGGTAGGAGGATGTGGAGCTGAAGGGGACGAATCCCGGGCGAGATCCTCTCCACCTCCACCCGCGCGGGAGGCGCTGCTCACCCCGGTGGGTCCCTCCGCCAAAAATAATCCTCTACCTCCTCCTCTGCGGGGTGTAGAAGAAAAGGGGCGGCATAAACGAGAGTCCGCTCGAGGATAGATACAGTAAAGCGTTTAGACCGCTCACATCTGTGGCTCGCCAGGGAACCAGATGCTCCAGGCGTGGGATAGTAACCTCGGCATCAATAATGGAATAGCTTTCGCCCGAGCCAGGTCCTTGTGGTGGACCTTCTCTGAAATGTATAGCCCAGCGATCTGTGACAAGCTTCGGCGGTGAACAGGAACCCCTCGGATGTCAGATCTGGGGCCTTGAGAATAGCTCCCTCTGGCATGAAATAATGTAGGTGGAAGCAGTTGGACAGTATGTGGTCCATGAGGAGCATCTGGAGGCGCGCGAAGAGTATCGAACAATTTGTGGTCTCTAGAGAGAGAATGACCCATCTGCAGCGATGGTGATATCAGATGCTATGGGGTTTTCAGGAACTACGAGGCGGAACTGTGCGGCCGTGATATCTGACTTCGCGAACTCAGGGCGACCATCGTCGCGGGCGATGCATCGATGTCAGGCGCTCCCGGAGATGTCGCGGGTGTGATAAAACTTCAGAGTACCACCCGAGGATGAAAAGAGCGCACCGAGTCATGAGCGGCGGCGATGAGTACCTACGGACTATAGTATCAAATCCTGCACAGATAGGTAGGTCCGTTGCCAATGCTGGCAAATCATAATATGACTCCCCGTGGAAATCCTTGGCTTGCGTAAATTCCACGTTCCACGGGATTGGATCACACAACTAAACATCGGGCCGTGATCTGTTATGGCGATAGCGGGGCGATGAACTTCGATCCGGTGGTGGCGGCTAGGGCTGAACTACTAAGACTCCCGGGGCGGATGTCGGGCTCGCTTAGAAGCGGGGCCCTCGAGTGGTGGATCTGCTTGGAAGGGGCGAAAGTACCACTCGGTGCAGTATCGCTGGATGGGAGCAGAACCCCAGAGCTTCTACGGAGACAGGCTGCGGGGGGCAAGACTACGTATCCGCAGTACCTCGAGTCAATGCGAGAGCCCTCGAGATCGGCGGAGATTGGCCGCGGCGGCCTTGGATGCCGGTTCCATCTCACGGAGGGGCACGGATGCAGCTCACTGAGCTGTAACGATGGCCTCCTCGGGTGCGAACCATGGCTGAAGCTGAGGCACGCGGCAGGGATGGATGGTAGCGGTGACGGCTTCGTGGCGACTCGAGCAAAGCGAGGATCGGCGGCGAGGCGACTCAGCGGTGTGTGGGTGGCATCGTGACGAAAGGAGCCGGCGCGGGGCGCGAGAGAGTCTTGTTGTCCAGTGTTAGACGAGAGAGCGAGGACGGAAGGTGTATGGGTTGTGGAGCTTAGGCATTTTAAGTCCTAGGCATCATGCATGAGGGGTGAAAATTTCGCTATAATAGCATGACATTTATCAAAAATTTCACTTGCATAAAACATTTATCCTGCAAAATTAAAAAATAAAAAAAAATTAAGATAAAATAAATAAAAATAAATTAAATTAAAAAAACTGAATATATATATATATAAAAAATAAGGTTTTTAAACAAAACTCAAATAAAAAAAATATATTTATACTAAAACTGAAATTAACTAAAAATTGACCAAAATAAACTAAAACCAAAATTTTTTAGTTGCAGTTTGGTCTCAATGGAGACCAAAGCAGCTCAGTCACTTGGGGAGCGTAAAGTCGGGAGGATCGGGAGAATTTCCTTCGTTTGCGTGTGTTATTACCTTATAAAGGCTTCACTCTGCCCGTTGACCTTGAACACTCTTATTATCCTTTTAGTTTGAGCAAATCTACGCGAGCCATTGAGGTATGCACGATGAATGATGAATGGTCGATCCATCACAGTTTAAGTTTGCCGGAAAGGTGGGTTGGAATCCTCTGAGGAGGACTTGGTCCCCACTTTTTGAAATTCTTGCGGGTTATCATCGAGTTATGCCATTTTTTGATCTTTCCTTTGCGAAGCCACGAGTTAGTAGGCATCATTTACCGTAGTTCCTCCAACTCATTGAGATCAAAGAATCTTTTGAGCTATTTCATAAATCCATGTTGAGTTTCTTGATTGCCCGCCAATGCTTTTGTACTTTCGATTTCCAACTGGAAGATGGCATGCCTTGCCATGAACCAAGCGATAAGGGGACATTCAGTCGTTTGAAACTACATTCTATAGGCCGCGTAATTGAATCAAGCAATTTTAGGGACTAATCTTTTATGTTGCTGTTCAGCACCTTCATTGGAATGGTCTTTATCTCCCTGTTGGCAAGCTCTACTTTACCACTTGTTTGAGGATGGTAAGGGGTAGCCACTTTATGTTTAACACCATATTTAGCCATGAGGTTTTCGAAAGGTTTGTACCCCATCACTAATAATGGCTTTTGGTACCCCAAACCTGGAAAATATATTTGCCTTTAAGAATTTGAAGCCACCATTGGTCATTGTGGTTTTTCTTGAGGATTGCCTCAACCCGTTTAGATACATAGTCTACCCTTAATATGTATGCATGCCCACATGACATTAGGGAAAGGTCAGTAAAATGATGCTTCTAACATCAAATAGCTCAACTACTATAATTGGGTTTAGGGGCATCATATGACGGCGAGACAATTTCCCGAGCCTTTGGCATCTATCACATACTCGGCACATTTGGTGAGCTTCTTTGAAAAGAGAAGGCCAGTAGAAACCGGTACGGCACCTTCATTGCTCTTCGGGAGCAGTATGACCACCCTGAGGCACTCTCACATGGTGAGTGGCTTAGAATTCCTTGTTACTCTTCTTGAGCACACCTTCTAATCATCTTACTTGGTATTTAAACAAGAAGGTTAACTGCCCAATAATAAGATGAATCTTCGCAAAGAAATACTTACTATCTTGTTCTTTCGATCATTTGGAGTTTCTCCTCTTGCTAGGAAATTAACAGTAATGAGCATACGGGGAGCATTCTCAAGCGCATTAGAGATTCTTCGAGGAAATTCATTGTTGATGGAGGGGAGGGGGACCAGTATGAGTGTTGTGGGGTATGGTAATCTGAAAGATGGTCGGCCTGACATTCCTCCTACCCTTTGTCATAATTTGCAAATTGAATTCTGAGACGAGAATAACCCATCGGATAAGTCTTGCCTTGGTATTTTTCTTGGTTAGGAGATATTTCAAAGCGGAATGATCTGTAAAAATGACTATATCAGACCCAACCAAGTATGCTCGAAATTTGTTTAAGGCATAGACCATTGCTAACAATTCTTTCTCTATAGTAGTGTAGTTCCTTTGTGCTTCATTCAAGGTTTTTCTTGCATAATAGGCTACATAAGGTTTTCCACCTTCTCTTTTGTTAAGAACTGCTCCAATAGCAAGATCACTTGCATCACACATCACCTCGAGAGCAGCGCCAGTGGGTGTACTACTATTGGTGTAGTGGTCAAATGGGACCTCAACTCTTCAAAGCTCTTTTGACAGTCTCCATCCCAAGAAAATTTAGCATCTTTTTCAAGCAGCTTATAGAGGGGCTTAGCAATCTTCGCAAAGTCCTTGATAAATCTCCTGTAAAAGCACATGGCCCAGTGCCTAGCGTTTTTACATTTGTTGGAGAAGGCAGTTTGGAAATAAGTTTAATTTTTGCCTTGTCAACTTCTATTCCCCTGATGGAAATGACATGCCCTAGCACAATCCCTTGGTTCACCATAAAATGGCATTTCTCCCAATTAAGCACTAGGTTCTTTTCAATGCATCTTTGCGGGACGACGAGGTGGTGGACATTCTTCAAAATCACCTCCGTATACAGTGATGTCATCCATGTAGACTTCCATTATGCGCTCCACCATATCGCTGAATATACTAAGCATACATCTCTGGAAGGTGGCAGGGGCGTTGCAAAGACCAAAAGGCATCCTTCTGTAAGCATAAGTTCCCAATGGACAAGTGAAGGTGGTCTTTTCTTGATCTCTAGTCTTATCACTATCGAAAGTACCACGAATACCCATCTAAAAGCGATGCAGAATAGGTGCTTGACTCTCTCAAGTGATCAATGAAGGCAGGTGGAAAGTGATCTTTTTCTTGTTCTTGCATTGAGCCACTGCATGTCCATGCATACCCTCCATCCTGTGTGGTAAAGCCCAGTTTAAAGACATCCACACCCTTTTCATTTTTAACAGTGGTCACCCCTGACTTCTTGGGCACCACCTAGGTTGGGCTTACCCAAGTGCTATCAGATATTTGGTAAATGATACCAGCTTGCAACAACTTCAGGACTTCAATTAGAACCTCTTGCATGTGATTCAACCTCTTACGTGGCGCCTATGACTTTAGACTCTTCTTCTAAATAAATGTGGTGGGTGCAAATTGTTGGGCTGATGCCTTTTAAATCAATAATTTTCCACCCAAAAGCTTGCTTGTTCATCTTGAGGAGGTACAGCTGATTGTCCTCCTGTGGAGTGGTCAGAAGTGATGATATTACAACAGGATACTGCTTGTTTTCTTCCAAAAATGCATATTTTAATTCAACGAACGGGGTTTGAGATCGGTGATTTAGAGATTCCTTTCCTTTCTCGGTCGATGAGGTAGAATTTCACTTTTCTCCAGCACCCCTGCGGCGTGGCTCATGCGTTTACAGTTCCGTTACTCTTGAGGCACTTCCGAGCAACTCTGGGTTAGCACATCTTGCACTTGTTTGCTCATTAGCTGTTCTTCAAGAATTGTCTATTATGCGAACTTCTTACGGTCATCCTCCGCGCTAGTTGCATATGCCTTTTACTGAATGGAAGATATTGAGTTCCCAGTCATATTCTAAAGGTGAGAGTTACTGAACCCGTTTAATTTATAATGGTGAAGTTTCCAAGAATGGCCTTCCAATATGATGGGTATGGTTGGCCCCACTTTGCAATAGGCTACGTTTCAAGTGCGATGAAATCCCACTTGGGTAGTAGAATTTGTCCACTTGTATTAGAACATCGATGGTCCCCTATAAGGTATTTTAATAGATCTATCGACTGAGGCGATTGTGATGGAAGTGGGCTTCAGTTCTCTAACAATTTGCTTGTACATGGAATATGGCGGTAGAGTTCACTAACCCAAGTCTAGTGGTGCTTTTCTACACAAGTGCCCTAGATATTGCTTGAGATTGTAGGACATCCCGGGTCATATACTTCCACAAGAGTCTTGCACTCAAAGATAGCACTCACTTTCTCACGGTCAAAGTATTTTTATTCACATTAAAAGCCTCTTTCATAGTACATAAGTCCTTGAATTTTGCATACGTGGGGCCCAGCAGTCATGTCGAAGAGGAATGTTAACCTTCACTTGCCGTAGTACCTCTAGAATTTCAGTTTGGTTAACTGAATTTTTCCTTTTTGAAGTGCATCAGGAAGGAGGTGCGTGTTTAACCTCTTCCTTTTCCACTCTTTGGTTGTTCTTGTCGGGTGGTTGACCACTGTTGGAGCTTTCTTGGTTGGTTATGGGAGGCTGGCGGTCTCGATTCTTTACACCCTTTTTCAAAGTCACTATTGCTTTGACTGTCGATTCTTGCCTTGGGATCCGGCGGGAGCCCTGTCTCCATGCATTCCTCTGGGGTTTTGCTATATGCAGGAGAGATTTCCCTTTTTCGAGGACCACTATTCTTTCAGTTAGACAACCTAGAAATGGAACTTTGCAACTCAGAATGCGTCTTTGTCTGTCTCTTGTTGAGTGAGCTCTCTTGTTTCAATTTTTATGATTAGTTTGAACATTCAACATCTTTGTTCCTCCACAAGGGTACCACTACCTTAAATTAGGAATTACTCTTGAGCAGGGGAGAAGAAGGTGGAGTTCAATTTGTTGTGCTAAAGTGGAGCTAAACTGCTGCTGTGCTCCTTGGGGAGCATATGCAGGAGGTTTTAACTCCATGATAAGTTTGGATGATTCCTCAATTAGGGTTATAGGTGTTGCCATGGGAGCATTTATGGGTGGCTTATTTTGGCCCCGAAGACATGTGCATGCTCTTGCATTAAGTCCTATTTGTGAAGGAACTTCTGGAGACAATGCTCCCGGGATGGCTGCCAATCGACAGATTACCTCATGACTGTGGTTGAGATCTGCGAGGCAATTCATTCAGCACACTTGCGCCGTGCTGATTTCTCATTTCAAGCTCCTCTGACCTTAGAATTAAATTAATTCGGGTTGCTTTCATCTCTTGTGTCTTGAAGGGTGTTTGTATATTCCTCCCCTTTGATGGGTCAAAGGCCTCATTCTTTCTGCCTCTCTTGGATTTGGTTCATCCCATGCCTTGGAGGTTTCAGCTACATAGTTCAAAAAGTCCATGGCTTCATCTGGGTTCTTGCTCAGAAAGTCCCCTCCACACATGGTTTCAGTGGTTGGCACGATGGCAGGAGAACATACCATCATAAAAGTGTGGTTCTAGCAATCCATGTATCAAACCCATGGTGTGGACATGCAGCGATGGTCTCCATGAATCTCTCCCGACAACGATAAAACTTCTCATTATCATTGGTAGGGTAAGTGTAGATTGCCTCTTAATTGTTGTTCTTAGTTTGTACTAAAAAAAATTTCTTAAAAAATTCAGCTTGAAGATCGGCCCAATTTCTAATTGTTCTCGGCCTTAGTGAATTGAGCCAAATCTTGGCCTTGTCTTTTAGTGTCAAAGGGAATGCCTTCAGCTTAAGCAGGTCCATGTCAGACACACCTTCTTTAAAAGTTGTGCAAACTTCCTCGAACTCCCGGATATGTGTATATGGATTTTCATTCTCCATTCCATGAAAAATAATGGGAAAGCGAGGCACCGGTAGTCTCCTTGCCACATCGTCAGCGGTGGTATGATCTGAAGGTTCACTCACTTTAGGAGGGTGTATGTGGTCTCTCATTGACTTATATGTTGTAGGATTACTGGAGCACCTTGCTGACTTTGTTGTTCTTCAGGTAGAGGATCCATTTGCTCACGGTGTAGACTGACTTCACAACCTTGTTCAATTGGTGTATTAACTCTTTGCAATCTACTTGATATACCTCTATCCCAGTGATGCATAATGCACGAGCAAAAGAGACAAAGCGAAGCGACAACGGGGCTTGCAGATCAGTATTAGTTGAAAAAAAAAAATAAAATGACTGTTATAATTAAAAAAAACCAGCTCAGCAGTGACTACTGAGTAAAGGAAAAAAACTTGAAATTCTAAACAATGAACTTCAAAAAGGGTTAAAAGGTCACCAATACTTGTAATGAAGATTACAAGTACCCATCAACTCATCATCTGTAGTTCGGTACCATCCCCAGAGCAAACGGCGCCATTTGGTCGCATGCTGGTGTTTTGAATCAACAAAATTTATCACCTAAACTCACGTCGCGCCATAGCATGACTTCTTTGCTTGATATGCGGCTTTAGGATCGAACATTGGGATGGGTTTTCTTCTTACAAATGGTTTGTATAATGGTTCAAAATAGTGAGGCTTTTTGTTTAGTTTGGTTAATATAAGCGGTGGTTGTCGTCACTAAGTTAGTTGAAGAAAATTCGAAATAAAATGTAAAAAGAAGACCTTGAAGTTTTGGGCCACTAATTTGATACGATAGGGTTGCAAAGGTGTCCTCGGGTTCTTACCTCGCATTAGGGAAGATGACGTATAGTCATCTCCAAAACCTGATCTTTGTTTAACTTTAGAAACTAACCCTAAGTACCATTCCTATTTGAAATATGGCATTTACTGAGCATTTAATGTTCCTGCAGGTTGAAACCCGGCCATTTAACCTACCCTCGTGGCTCGTAAATGACATCTAATGGATGTCGTGTATCTACATTAAGAATACTGCCCGAACCTAAAAGCACCAAGTATTGACCAAGGAAAATACATCAAATAGCATTTAAACCTACTTTTGAAAGTTTAGAACATAAATACGTAGTACCTGCGTCTTGAAAAACAGAGGAACACCAACAACCCACATCAACCTACCTAGCAACCCTCCTCTTCAAGGTTTGAGAAGCTAGCCAAACTTATCCTTTTGAGTTACCATCCTCAAGAGGTGTGTTTATACCTAAGAAAGTGAGAGAAAGAAGAGAGAAAGAGAAAGCTGAGAGACAAAACGAGGGCCGTAATGAAAATGCCTTAGAATGAGGATTGGGTTACAAAAGTTCATAACATGGCTTATATAGCTGTACAAAAGGATGAAAAACCCAAACTATCTAAATAATTATCATTCTGATTGAGGGTAGAAGTAAACAAACGGGGTCGTTTGAACCTAAAAACAAGCGAGCAATTCTACATATGAGGAGATTTTAAGCTATCATGTAATTTAGCTATGAGCAAAATTAAACAACATAGCGAAAATTTCGCTATTATATAAAGAAGCCCCAAGCTATCTACGATGAAATTTTTGGCTATGTCAAATACACTATGCGAAAATTTAATTATATTATGAAAATTTACGCTATTATAGTAATTTCATATCTTCTATGCATCATCAGCTGCATTCTTCTTGTTCATCTTCAATTTCTTCATTCCGGCTTGATGTAATCGAATATAAATCATCGAACTTCAGATTGTAAATCGGTTTAACTTCGATATGTATAAGCTTGATATAATTAGGATAGGTTATGAAACCTACAAAACTACCACAATGCCACCGATAATCATTAGTACGAGGACCTACAGCGCGTCGGTGGCTTAATTAATATGATTGGTACACAAAAAGCACTCCAAAACCTATCTTAAATAGGGCTCAAAAATAGCACTTTTTGGTACTGGTGGAGTCCCATACAAGACAAGTAGGCGGGTTGATAAAAACTAAAACAACACAAGTATGAACAAACCCGAACATAAGTACTATAAATGCCATGAAGCTGCAGCTCCCTGACCAAAGTATCAACAATATTGTCCTCCACGAGGAATTGTGGATAGGAAAGCTGAAGGGAAGATGTGATCTGCCTCCCTTTCTGTTGGTGGTGTGAGAAGCGGTGGATGGAATATTATGAAGCCCCAGCGAGAGCACATCAACGAAGAGGCTGAGCGGAAGCGGTTGTGTGGTCATGGTGGTGGGTTGTATGGGCTCTTAGTGAGTCAAAAACTCATTGGAATTTTTAATCCATTTTAAGTATATTACGAGATAAATGTTGATTTGTTTACAAAAATGTGGATATTTTACTCAAATTTCATTTGCATGAAAATACGAGAGAAAAGAAGCTGAATCTTAGCAAAATGGAAGAAACCACCGCGGTAGAGATTGAGGTCACAGCGAAAATTTAAGTGGCGATAAACTCGGTTACTGACCATTCAAGTCACGACATCCAACAAATTTGTGGCTTTGAAGAAGAAATAGAAAAATTGAACAAGTGAAGTCATTGCACTCGAAGAAGGAGGTTGCGACAACGTGGTCGAGTAAGGAAATAATCAAAGGAAGAAATTCGTAATACGACATCACTTTGATGTCGCGACTCGAGATATAAATGATGTCGTGACACCACTGCGGTCGCGACAAGAATCGTCTATGAAGCGTAAGAGGTCTTTGCAAAAGAAAGGGTTGCAACTAGTTTTTTAAATGTCTGAGGCTCCATTTCGTAATGGCGTTTCACCGCTATGATGTCGCGACATAAAACAGGAAAGATTCAAAGTGCAACCAAAAATAGAGTTTGAAAGGAGGTGTCGCGGCTTGTAGCCAAATAAAAGCACTTGCCAAGAAGCCCGAACTTGCGACCTTTTACAAATCAAGTTAGAAATTATGTGCGACCACTCATTAAGATTCGCGACTGGCGTGACGAGAAGAAATTAAGGATACGACACTACCTTGGGGTGCGACTGGAAATAGGTGGAAGGAAATTTGTTCTGACGAAGGCGAGGTTACGCCTTGAAGAAAAGAAATGGGAAGCCAAAGGAATTGTGACATCACCATGAGGTTGCGACATAAGAGTGAAACATATGAGCGAAGACCACGGCTCTAAGAACTCGTAATCAAAGTCACTGACATGATCATCATACAAAGCGAAAAGTGGTCGCAACCTAAAGCGATGTCGCCTTCGGAAAATTTGAATAATAGAAAGACAATGATGTCGCGACATGGCGAGTCGTAACATCAACGAGAGGAACAACGAGAGCAAATGGTCGTGACCCTGGCTTGATGTCAGTATTCTTGATGGCGATTCTTGAGGAACAAAGCGGTTGCAACTTAAAGAAGAATTCGGTGATCCACGAGCAATCAAGAGAGTCCATGTGGCAACATCAGCAGAGGAATTGCGACATGGGGCGGTGGTGGCTTTTTCTTTGGGTTCCACACGGAGCATTTTAGGGATTAGGCGAAGCTCTTTGTCGTGTGTGACCCACCGAAGACTTGTGTTGCACATGGTACTCCTTGTTGCTACGTGATCGGCTGTTTGCTGGGTGCAACCAGTTTATCTTACCTTTGCTGACTCGACAATCGCGGCCAGCATGGACGATCGCGACCCTCGCTACTGGAAGTGTTCCCGTGTTGTGACCACGACCTGACCGTGTCGCGACATCGTGTCTTCTGTGACCGACTTGAATGCGCATTTAGAGCTGTTCACTACTGACTGCCTGACTGACACCCATGACCTTGACACATTTCTTGACCATGGCTATCAGTGATAACTGTTGCAACAAATGTTTCAGGCCTGTCATGACCTCATGGTGACCTAATCGCGTTCCCCCCCTTTCTAGTATAAATAGATAGCTTTAAGAAGGTAAAGTGGTTTTCATTATTCACTACCGAGAGAAGGAAAAGAAAGGAACTCAATGTATATTTTAGGTAGATTTTATTTTTTTATTTTTAGTTTCATTTTAAGTTTGAATCTGACTGTGCGAAGGCAGTAGAAATTGGATTTTTAGTTCTATTATTTTCTTAAGTATTCACACTTTGAAAATTTATGAAATCTAGACAAATTTCTAGAATTCATTTCTTCTCAGTTTTATTACAATTATAGTGGTTATGCGTGATCTCTGCTCCATTTCTTAGTGTAATCACATTAATCGGAGCGGCTTCTAGCTGAATTTAGTTTTACATTTGATTCTGAGTCTTCCTGCGCAGTGGGGACAATTAATTTGGGTTTGGTTTTACTTAATTGGTGTTTTTTTTTGAATGAATAAGTTCCCAATAGTAGTACCCTAATACAGGTTGAGGAATGTATCATACTCGATATCCGGGATACCCTACAACGTGACCTGACGGAGATTCCTAAGAGCTGTGAGCATTCTTTTCTAGGTATGTTAGACTACATTAATGACTAGTGAGCTCTGAGTTCATTTGATAAATCCCATTAAGCTCATAGTGAAGAGTTGGAGGGGTGTATTTAACAATATAAATAATCGAGAGAGTTCACCTTAATCTAAGGTAAGTTCAATCCTGTTAGCTTAGATGCAATCAAGGAAAGGATATGAAACCAATATATACGGAGGTTGAGCCACCAATTAAGTGGTAGAAACTTTATGAAAATCACAGGAAAGGGAAAAGCAAAGTTCTACTATGAGCGAGAAATGGAGTGTGTGAAGTATTGAGAAGAGAAAAATACCAGTCTTTACCAAGAATTCAGGAATAAATGGCGGTTTGATCTTGTCTTGAGAGAAGCAAGGATATCTAATCGGTGAATATGGAGAAATCGATTCAATAATTAGAAATCATGGACAATAACAAATCCATATATAGAAACGAGCAATGTACTTAGCTAGCTGGAATTAAACATTTCATTGTTCAGCGATGGTTTTCGTTTCTCACGAGAAGCGATTTAATCCATTTTTATATATCTTGATTTATTTTCTTCGAGTTACTTTGTTTAAGCTTAGTTTGACATTATTCAATATTATAGGATTTTTAATTTTGTTGAGATAAAACCTTCACTATGAGTTTTGAGTCCAAATAGTATATGGAATTTTAGTAGTTGGGGTAGTTGATCTCATGGTCGCTATCAATCTATGTGGGAATGATACACGGACTTGATGATTTTACTACTTATGGCTTTGTCATGCGGTGTCATGAAGCCCAGACCCTTATTTTTAAATCATGAACATTAAGAGAAATTATTTTATCAAGTAAAATTATCCAAAGTAACATGGATGAAAGAGAAGTGTAAGGCTGTTGTAATTATGTTAATTTGAGGGGTTTTAGCCTATATAGAAAAAGGCAAACAAGTTTTTATGTATGTAGCGACCTCATTTGCTCAGTTTTCCTTCAGTGTTGATGTTGCGACCTCAGTTACATGTCGCAACATCATTGTCTTTCTATTCTTCCATCTTTTGAGTTGCGACATCAGTTTTAGGTTGTAACCACTTTTCTGTTTGTATGATGACTTCATGTTGTGACTTTGATTTCTTGCTCTACTTAGTGTGTTGGTGAAGTCTTCTTGCCTTCATATGTTTCAATTTATGTGGCGACCTCATGGTGATGTATCGCGACCTCTTTACCACTTCCCATTTCTTTTCTTACGGTTGCAACCTCAGTTCTTTGCAACAAATTTCCTCCTTCCCACCCATTTTCCAAGTCGCGACCTCAAGGTGGTGTCGCAACCATAATTTCTTCTGCTCAGTTCTTCTTCAGGTCACGACCTTAATGAGTGGTTGCGACATCATTTATAATCCTTGATTTGTAAAAGGTCGCAAGTTCATTTCTTGGAAAGTGCTTTTGTTGTTCTGAGTTGCGACTCCTTTCAAACTCTATTTTGGTTGCACTTTGAATCTTCCTGCTTTTATGTCGCGGCATCATAGTGGTGTCGCGACATGAAATGTATCCTTGCATTTAAAAAACTAGTTGCAACCTCTTTTTTTTTGCAAAGACCTCTCTTGTGGCTTCATAGACAGATCCTTGTGCGACCACCAAGTGGTGTCGTGACATCATTCCTCGCGCTTTTAGGCGTCGGCGATATCAAAGTGATAAGTGACATGAATTTCTTCCTTTGATTATTTCCTTTAGTCTCGACCACGTTTTCGTTGTAGCGACCTCCTTCTTCAAGTCACGACTTCACTTGTTCCAGTTTTCTATTTCTTAACTGGCCGAGATTTGATATGGTGACTTGGAATGTTGTGAGCTTCTGCCATTTACTTAAATTTTAGTTGTGACCTCAATTATTAATATTTTGCTAAAGATTTAACCTGTGCTGTATTTTCATGTAAAATGAAATTTAGGTAAAATATCCCACATTTTGTAAACAAATCAACATTTATCTAAATGTATACTTAGAAAAATGGATTAAAATCTAATGAGTTTTTGACTCAAATGATTTCGATCCTTTATGTAGCTGGTGAGAGACTAAGGTGGCTTTGTATCTGTAGAAGAATAGCCTGATTCTGCGCGAGAGTGACCTCGGCTCTAGCCATCCCTTCGACCAATCTTTGCCTACGAGAAGCATGCGATGCGATGTGTGCCAGTCGTGGGCGGCATCCATCTGGCCCGATAAATCCCAAGTGTCGGGGATGTGCTCGGATGGTTGTTGTGGCTTGGAAAAGGGCGGACCCTCCCGGTCGGGAGGTGGGCGGTAGGAGGCGGGGCGGAGGGGATCGCATCTGGAACTATCTGTTTGCTCACCTAGGCAGGTCCTCAACATAATCATCCACGACCTCCTCCTGCTGGTGTAGAAGAAAAGAAAGTGGCATGGATAGAGTGAGTCCCTCAGGATAAAATCACATGAATGACTCTATTGATGCTCTATCACGTGCTCAACCGGGAACCCAAAGATATGCTCTAAGACGTGGCATAACAACCTCAGCATCAATAGTGGAATAGCCTCTGCCCGAGCCAGGGTCAAATACGGTGGACCTTCTTGAAGTCTTAGAAATCTTGTCTGTAATAAGCTACGCGAGATTGAACCAAAATCCCTAGGATATGCGTGCGAACCTCAGAATAGCTCCTGCTTGCGTAGATAATCTTTGAAGTGGGAACATATTGGACCGAAGTACGTGGTCTATGAGGAGCATCTGCGGAGGAAAACTCTTTAGCGAAAAATATAGTCCATTTGTGGTATCTACAGATAGAGTGAACCATCTCTAGAGCGTCGGTGAGGCCACTTGCCCGATAATACGTGGGTTACGGAACTTCTTGGCAAGCCTAAAGTAGCGGTGATATACGTAGCTCGCGAGAATCGAGGCGGCCATCTATCTTTGAGACCAAGGCTGCGTCGGTCGAAGACAACCGCCGGGATTACATAGTATGATAAAACTCAAGAACCACCCGGGGATAGAAAAACTACCTCGGAGACATAAACGGCAGGAGTGAATACCTCTGGACCAACCGTCGAATATACGGGCCGGATACATTTGCAGTGTTGGTATATCGTAATGGGACTCTCAGGCGTGAAAGTCCTTGGCATATTGAAATTCACGTTCTGGGTATCGGATCACGGCCCAAACATCGGACTCCTGAAAATCCTCGAAGGCTGGGGATAGCGGGGTGATGAACTCTGACGGTGGAGGCGAAGGCTCGGACCTAGAATGTGATGAGCTCCCCAGGAGCGGATGCGGGCTCTTTGGAAGGCGGGGCCCTCCCGGGGTGGTCGAGAATGAGAGAGGGCGGGTCACCGGGTTGTAGTCTCCTTTGGGATGGGGGCTCGACACCACGATCTCCTCTAGAATACTTGTGAGAATTTGGACTTTATCATAGTTTCATCGAGGTCAATGCGGGGAGGTGCCTCGATATCTGGCCCAGGTGAGTGGCTAAGCGGCGACCTTGGATGTGCGGCGCCATCTCTGGCGAGAATGCTGAGTCGACCCTGGGCCTAGTCGATGTCCACCGTGAGTCACGAACCATGGGCATTTCAGGTCCCTCAAGTGTGCGTAGGAGCGGATGTTCTTAGCAGCTTAGTCGTGCGGCTCAGGCAAAGTGCAGGGGTGGCAAGAGAGCTCGGCAGGAGAGGGTTGTTGGCGTGCTCTGGAGTGGCTGGTGCGCGACAAGGAGGCGAAATGGGGAGGGGACAAGTCTGAAGGGCTCAGCTAGGGGAGGTGTGATTGAGAATGTAGGAGGGGCACACTTTGTAGAGCGGGGTTAGGTAATTAGAAGGTCCCAGGCAGAAGAGCCGCGGGGGGCAAAATTCCTTTATTATAGTGAAATTTATGCCCTACACCAGCATATATCCTGAAAAAAAAAAAAAAATATAAATAAATCAAAATAAAATAAATAAAAATAAAATAAAATATTAAACTGAACATTTCAAATAGGGTTTAAATTAAAAACTAAAATAAAATAAATTAAAAATTGGTCAAAATCAAAACGAAATTTTGAGCTGCAGTTTGGTCTCAGTGGAGACCAAACCAACTCAATGGCTGGAATGTTGGTCATGGAGGATCAAGGAGGAGGAGCTCCTTCACGCCTGCAGTGAGGTGTGCTGCTATTGCCTTCATGCTCGGCTCCTTTGTGTTGAGCATTTTATCATTTGGTGGTGTTGGGTGAATCCGTGGTGCTAGAGGAGTGACTGATGCAATTAATTCTTCATCAACTGCTTCATTGTTCTTCATCAATTCTCCTGCTTTGTTTTGTGAGCAACGTGCTCTGCTCTTGGACAATCAGCGGTCCTCATCCCGATTCTGTTCACTCTCTCACGATTTGTGCTTGCCATAGATGGAAAATAGCTCAAGTCATATTCCAAAGGTAAAGCTGCATGACTCCATTCAGCAATTGATTATGGCATTATATCCTTGGCCAAATGGCCTCCCCAGTATGATACAGGCACTTGGTTGAGTGCCTTCTGCCCTTGCGACTCCGTGCTCGAGAACTACGAAGTCCATCGGATAATAAAATTTGTCTACCTTCACCAAAACATCCTCAACTATACCTTTAGGAATTTTTACTGATCAATCAGCTAAGGATAGAGTGATGTTGGTAGGCTTAAGCTCTTCCAAACCTAACTGCTTATACATTGAGTATGGAAGTAGGTTGACACTAGCTCAGGATCGGCGGTGCCTTGTCTATCTGAGTCCCTCCAATGTTGGCGAGATGGTGGGATCCTGGATCTTTGTATTTCACCCGAGGTTTTGCCTTTGGATGATGGAGCTGACATTGGTCAGGAAGGCCTTCTTGTTAGGTGACCCCTTTGGTATGCGTAAGTCCTTTAGAAATTTAGCATAGGTTGGAACCTTTTTGATCATGTCAAGCAGTGGGATGTTCACCTTTACCTGCCTCAGCACTTCTTGCTTAAAAACCTTCTTTTTGCCTCGCAGCGCTTGGGGAAATGGAGGAGGCATGCATTTCTTCATCGAATCTTCTTTAATGAATATGTGTTCTGGCTCCACTTTCTCTTGTTCTATGGTCTTTCCAGTAGGTTTGGGCATCGGTTGCTCGATTTCCTTACCACTCCTCAAAGTGATAATGGCCTGGACTTCATCCATTTTTGGTGTAGGCTCACTGGCATAGCTTAGTTCATGCACTCCTAAGTTGGGTAGTGCACGGGAAGGAATCTCCCTTTCTCACGCACTGGTGGCGATTAGTAAGGCCCTAACGTGGGCGACTATAAGGGATATCCAATTTTCTGATTTAGGCTTTTTATGGAGCCCATCAATTCTTTTGTCCATGGGCTTTACGCATTTCACCTCTTTGGTTCGGCGAGCATTTATAGTTTTACGCTTTCCTACAAAATTCCTACCACCTTGCTTAAATTCATGATAGCTTGCTCGACGGGTGACGAGGTTGGTGGCTCTTTCTTTCTTGAGAGGTAAAACCATCTTGGTCTTTGTGATGTGCTTACTGGGGGAACATATCTGAGGGGTTTAGGCTTCGGGCTAGGTTAGGTGGTTCTTTAATTGGAATTATAGGTGTTGCCATCTTTAGGCATAAGTTGGTGGCTATTTTGGCCCCAAGGCTGTTACATTCAACCATTAAATCCCTTACTGAGGGAGAAATCAGACAATGTTCTCCTTGATGACTAGTAGATTGACAATTGAAACATGGTTGACCAGGCATAGATGTATCAGTCACTGCCCGTGCCTCGTACTGGTTTCTCTGTTCAAGTTCTTCCATCATTCTATTCAGGGTGGACAACTTAGCCTTTAGTTCCACATCCTCCGTCAGTGAATAAATGCCTCCCCTCGGGTTTACTGTGTGCTTCATTCTCTCTACCTCCCTTGGGTTCGGCTCATCCCATCCCTTGGGAGTTTCAGCGCGTAGTTAAGGGAAGTCCATAGCTTCAACAGGATTCTTGCTAAGGAAGTCCCCTCCACACATGGTCTCCAAGAGTTGTTTCATGGCAGGGGACATTCCATCGTAGAAGTGGTTTACTAGCATCCATATGTCAAAGCCATGGTGAGGGCATGCGCTGATAGTTTCAAGATACCTTTCCCAGCATTTATAGAATCTCTCATTGTCATGAGCTGCAAAGGTATAAATTTTCCTCTTCAAAATGTTGGTCTTATGGGCACTGAAGAATTTCTTCAAAAATTCAGCTGCCCGAGCTACTTGATTCTGATGGTCCTTGGCCTTAGTGAATTAAGCCAAATTTTGGCTTTGTCTTTAAGGGTTAAAGGGAAGGTTTTCAGCTTTAGCAAGTTCATATCAAATGCTCCCTCCTTGAAAGTTGTGCAAACTTCCTCAAAATCCCGAATGTGTGTGTATGGATTTTTGTTTTCCATGCCATAAAAAGTTGGGCGCAGGGGCACCAAATAAGGTCTCACTGTCACATCCTCAGCAGGTGGTATGATGCAGGAAGGTGCACTCACTCTAGGAGGGTGTATGCGGAATCCTCATTGACCTATCTTTGTTGGTTATTGGGCTCCTTCTGCCGACTTTGTTCTTCGGTGAGGATCCGTTTGCTCCTTTGTGTACACTAGCTTCACAACCTTGTTCAATTGGTGTACTAACTCTTTGCAATCTACCTGATATACTTCTATCCTAGTGATGCATAAACATCTGTGACACAAAAAGAGACAAAGCAAAGAGCAACAACATGGTTTGCCAAAAAGATCAGTTAGTGTAATGAGGGTTTGAAATTCTAAACAATGAAATTCAAAAAGGTTTAAAAGGTCACCAATACTTGTAATGAGGATTACAAGTACCCATCAACTCATCATCTGTAGTTTGGCTGCATCGGCAAGCGGCGCCATTTGGTCGTGCCACGGTAGGTGTTATGAATCAACAAAATTTGCTCACCTAAATTCCTCCACACTCGTAGTAAAACTCTTTGCGGCATAGTGGCTCTAGGATCGAACAACGGGATGGGTTTTTCGTGCTTTACAAATGATTTGTATAATGATTCAAAATGGTGAGGCTTTTGTTTGGATTTGGTTGTATAAAAAGTGTGGTTGTTGTCACCATCTTAAGCGATGGTAGTGAAATAACGTGTAAAAGACCTTGAAGTTTTTAGACCACTAGTTTGGTATGATAGGGTTGTAAAGTTGTCTCGAAGATTTATTTCCTCGCATTAGGGTAAATGACCTATAGTCATTTCAAGAGCCGGATCTTTGTTTGCTTTAAAAACCAACCCTTAGTACCTTTCCTCTTTGTTATAGCATTTACTTAGCATTAAGCTGTTCCTGTGATTTGGGAAATCACAGCATTTAACCTACCCCCGATGGCTCATAAATGACAACTAATGGATGTCAGTGTATCTAATATTAAGAATACACTGAACCCTAAAAGCTTGCCAAGTATTGACCGAAGAGAGTACATCAAATAGCTTTTAAACCTAGTTTTGAAAGTTTGAAACATAAATACCGATGGTAGCCGTGAAAAAGCGAGAGGATCACACGCAAGCCTCATCAACCAACCTGCTTGACCCTCTTTCTTCAAGGTTTGTAGGCCTTATGCCAGCATCCTTTGAGTTGTCATCCTAAAGGGGTGTGTTTGGTTTCCTAGAAAGTGAGAGAAGAGGAGAGAGCAGAGAGAGCGTGAAGGCCAAAAAACGAGGGGGCCCATGTGGAAAATGCCTTAAATGAAAAGTTAGGTTACAAATTGTTCATAAGATGGCTTATATAGCCTTACAAAAAGGTGAAAATACCAATCTATCCTAAATAGTACAATTATAGTGAGGGTACAGATGGAAAAAACCAAAAACGGGGTGGTTTGTACACAAAAACATGAAGCAGAACATTTTACTATAGGTGAAAATTTCGGTATGTAGCGAAAATTCGCTATGTAGCGAAATTTCAATACATAGCAAAAATTTCGCTATTCTTGTGAAAATTTCGCTATGTAGCGAAAATTCGCTAGCATAGCGAAAAATCGCTATGTAGCGAAATTTCCATACATAGCGAAAATTTCACTATTTTAGCAAAAGTTTCGTTATTATTGTGAAAATTTCGCTATTCTAGCGAAAATTTCGCTATTCTTGCGAAATTTCCCCAGCTTCTCTGCTTGCATCCTACATATTCCAGCCTGCATCCATCTTGTTTTATCTTTAATTTCTTCGTTTAACGATATGTCGAATATAAATCATACGAACTCGGTATAAATCAGCTCAACTTCGATATACTTAGCTTGATATGGTAGGATAGGTTTATGAAACCTGCAAAAACTACCACAAACAGCCTCGAAATACAATCATTAGTACCAAAGGGACCTACACGTGTCAATTGGCTTAATTGATATGATTAGTGCACAAAAAGTACTTAGAACCTATCTTAAATAGGGTTCAAAATAGCACTTTTTGGGTACTAATCAATAGTCTCCAGCAATTGCTTTAAGGCAAGAGAAATTCCATCATAAAAATAGCTATCCAACAGCCATGTGTCAAACCCATGGTGAGGACAAGCATTAAGCGCTTCCATATATCTCTCCCAGCATGCATAGAATTTTTCATTTTCATTGGTTGAGAAGGTGGAAATCTGCCTTTTCAAGCTATTTTTTCTGTGAGTGGAGAAGAATTTCTTCAAAAATTCAGCCTACATCTCAGTCCAGTTTCGAATGCCCCTTAGCCTCAGGAAGTTGAGCCAAAATTTTGCTTTATCCTTCAATGTGAAAGGAAAAAGCTTAAGCCTCCTTAAATCCACAGTGGCACTCTCCTCCTTGAAGGTGTTGCAAACCTCTTCAAACTCCCTTACGTACAAATAAGGGTTCTCACTCTCCATGCCATGAAAAATGGGAAGAAGTGGAATAAGGTAAGGCCTAAGAACCATTTCCTTAGTTGGAGGCACTATGCAGTAGGGTACACTCATCCGAGGAGGGTGTATGTGGTCCTTTATGGATCTAAATGCATTGGGATGCTGGCTCCTGTGACTCTATTGATTCTTCGGATGGGTTCCATTGGGTTTAAATTCAAGCCCCGATTCAATATACGATTCTTGTGGAATACTAATTTTACTAATATATATACGAATTCCTAAACCATTGGAACATAAACCCCTACATGAAAAATAGGACAACACCAAAAAGAAACAAAAACAATTCTACCAAAAGTATTAATGTTAGATAAAAAATAATATAAAGAATATAAAAACAGTGAAATGAAATTGAGTAACTTAGCTAGTAAACTGCTAGAAAGAATGATAAGAGAAAAGAAATTCACCAGAGCTTGTGATGAGGATCACAAGTGCTTAGTACATTGTCATTTGCACTAAGGCACTATCCCCGTCAACGACGCCATTTGATTTGATGCCCATTGTGGGGTATTAATCAACAAAATTTATAACCTAATACCTCATGCTAGCGTAGCATAGCTACTATAGCTACTATAGCATAGTGGTTCTAGGATCGTCCACAAAGATGGGTTTTCTTCGTGGAAATGACTCATAGTGAGGATTATGCTAGTGGTTTCTCTTTGGATATTTGGGTTGTGATAAAAGGGGTTGGTTTTAATGGTTAAAACTAAAAGTAAAATAGATTAGAATGTGGAAAAAGGTCCCTTAAAGTACCAGGACACTAGGCTTAGGTTCTTTAGGCAAATGAGGGGCTTTTTAGGTATTTACCTCGCATTGGGGAGGATAACATATAGTTATCTCCCAAACTGGATCTTCATTTAGCTATAAAGACTAACCCTCAACAAATATCTTTGAAAATGGCATTCACTGCCCATTATTGCTCTCAGTTAGTGAAAACACATGTCTCCTTGATTCACCTTCCAATGGCTCATAAGTGATAACTAACGAACATCACTGGATTTAGCATTAAGTATCCAATGAGCCCTGAAAGCTTACCAAATATTAACCATTCAAGGTGATTCAAAGGGACCAAAACTTAACATTGAAGGGAAGAACATTAAGGACAGTGAATACCTGTGTGAAAACCATGAAAACCCTTAGTTTCCTTAGGATCCTTTGCCCAGTAGTCTTCTACTTCAAGGAGGTAGGAGTTTTAGCCACTCATCTTCTAAGAAATCATCCTCAGAGGGTGTTTGGATTGTGAGAAAGAGAGAAAGAAAATGAGAGAAACTGAGAGAAAACGGGTGCTTCTTCAGCAAGCTTCTCCCCAAAACTTCAATAATCCAAAAATTTATTTACTAAGTCTTCATTTGGGGTATTATATACCACCAAATCAATACAAATTACCAAAGTGTACAAAATAAGCACTATTACATAAGGAGAAATTGTTAAGAAAACATAAAGAAACCAAAAAAAAGTCAAATGTGGCAGAGGGTTGCGAAACTTTCGAAATTTTGCAACCCTTGCAAATTTCTGCAAGGTTGCTACTACATCTTCTTTTCTAGTTCTGCTTTTTCCTTATTCTGCTCTGAAGCTCTGAATTTCTATTGATTCTTCATGCTTAAGTTGAATCCCTATCTTCAAGATGTATAGCCTTTAAAAACAACAAAATTTGCCACAAAATTTGATTAGTAGCCATGCTAGGTCCCTAACATTCCAATTGGGTTAATTTGGCTGATTACTACACAAAAAGTGCTTAAAAACTGGAGTGTTAAGAGTATGAAATAGCACTTTTTAAGTAGTAATCAGCGTTGGAGATAGTCTTCATCTTCTTCCATTCACCCTTACCTTTAGTGAGTTCTTTGGCTATATCCTCAAAATTTGGACTCAGCTAGAGGTATTCATACTCTATGCATTCCCCTTCTCGTTGCCCAAATAGTTGGGGGATGGCTGATTAGTGCTCAAAAAGTGCAATTTTGAACCCTATATTAGATAGGTTTTGAGTACTTTTTGATCATTAATCATGTCATATATCTCAATTGAAGTGTTCAAGTCATCTTAGTAACACTTATGTCGATTTGAGGGTGTTTTTGGTTGTTTGTGAACTTTTGTACACATTTGAACTTTAGCCACAATGCAAGCGATCAATCATGAGGTTGGAAGTTTAGTCTGAAGCCATCAGCAAGCCCGAAAATCAATGGAAAAACAAAGGAAAATTAGGAAATGAGATCTCTGATTGAAGACGGGACGAGAGCATGCGAGGCAATGAAAGCGGGAATTTTCGCAACTGTTCGCAATCAATTCGCAATCTTAATTGCCAACTATTCGCAACCAATTCGCAATCCTGAAAATTTATATTATACTTGATTCGCAATCTCGGCCTAAATTACGAAAGTCGCTAATAACTTACTTTAATGCATTTGCGAAATTAAGCTTCTCATGACAATTTAAGCAGCTTAAGCGAGAAATTTCGCTATGTGAGAATTCAACCTTGCCAAATTCGCTAAACACTTGCCAAATTCGCTAGACCCTTGTAATTCGCTAAACACTTGCCAAGTCGCTAATTAAGGAAATTCTCACCTCTAGCGAAATTTAGGGCCTTGTCATCCTCTGTAGTGTGCAACCGCCTTCCAAACTTGGTTGTGCAATTGTCCTATAACTTAGCCTAGTTATTAGGGTTTTGGTATTTTCATGCCTTGGGAGGCTATAAATACCCTCATGTTTTATGTATTAAAGGGAGGATAGAAGGTGAATACAAGTTTTTGGTAGGTTGTAAGTGTATTTTCTTTTCTTGCTTTTGTAAATAAATTGTTTTTTAACTTTGCTTTTATTTTCTCTTTCTCTCTCTCTTCTTTCTCTCTTGCTCTTTCACTTTCCGGCTGCGAACACTCTTGGGGATGACAACTCAAGAGATGGCAGCTAAACCTCACCCTTTGAAGAGGAAGGAAGCTAGTAGCAATTGGTGGGGTTAAGCATGTTGTCCTCTTGTACTAAAGTCCCACGGGTAGTGTATTTATGGCCCTTATTTTCCAAAATTCAGTTGCATAACATGGGATGTTATTGTCTTGGCCAATACTCTCCATGCTTTAGGGTATTGTTCTTTAGATGGTCTTTCTGAGCCTCTGAGGGTAGCATTTACACATATTGAGGTTCTTCAATTAGGGTTAAATAACATTGACTTTTATTGTTTTGGCCAATACTCTCTGCTACAGGGTTCCAGTGCTCGGGTGAGAGATGCGTGTGATTCTTTCTAGATGGTCTTTACTAGCCTTAGAAAAATGATAAAGGAATGTTAGGGTTTTAAACAAAAGGGGCCATAAATTGCATCCACAGTGTTGACTCACATAGGAGGATAAAACACAGGACATGTGTTTGCCCTAGCTTGTCAAGTTGGTGGCCTAAATCTTCAAAGTTTAATTTCTTCACTTTAATTTTCGGTTTTACCATTTCAGTTTTGCAATTTTCGGTTTAAACCATTTGCGACTTTTGACACAAATCCAAAGTCCAAATAGAAAGCCTTACCTTCATGCCTAATGCAAACCATTTCTAGGATTGAAAACCCATCCCGTGTTCGACCTAGACCACTATCTTTGCGTGAAAGCGACTACGGCGATAGGAGAACTTAGGTATATAAATATTGTTGATTCGATTTCATTTCTTGTGGCCACGAATCAAATGGCGCCGTGCGGGATGGTGCCAAACTACAAATGGTAAGTTGAAGAGTACTTGTGATCCATCCGCAGTGAAGGTATTTTCTTTTTACCTCTTTTGCAACCCGAGTTCACGAGGCTTGCGAACTTTCATCAATTAGCGATAAGCGCGCTTCACATTGTTGATTTTCATTCGATTATTTTTAATTACGGTAGTTAATTTTAACCTTTTTGCGATTTAAAAAAAAAAAAAGTGTTGCGGGACGGTTTTTGTGTACCATATTTCTTTGTGGAATCCATTCCCAGTGGATTTGAAACCTATAAGGCAAGCAGTTTAGGTTCTGTGGGAAAATTGACTGAGAGAAAATGGAATCCCCATATGGAGAGCAATACAGTCAGGAGGGTAACCTTAGAGCTTACATGACTATGAGGATTGAGGAACCTTCCATACCCGATGGCAACAACATGTAGAGAGAAATCCAAACCCATCTAGGTCTATGAGAATTTATAGAGACCAATGGATGAGTGCACATCTATAGTGTTCCCTCAGCTTATCCACGCCTCCTGCTGTGCTGATCATCCACGAACTTCCATTTTATGCCTCGACCCCTCGGTCACACCAAGTCACCTCGGCCGCCCCACGATTAATTTCCTCCTTTTGACGGGCCATTACGGACCTTACAAAGCGGTGGGTGATCGCGTAGTAAACGAGGAATTCAATGCCCGATTGAGTGAAAAAATCCATCTTGAGGAGAATTCCACTGGACGAAAGATTAAATAAATTTGAAAGATGACTTTGACATAAATGGGATAACACACTATATTACCTTATTTGTGATGATGATGATGTTGTTGTTGATGTTGATGATGATGTTTGCGATGTTGACATGTTTGGTCCATTGAAGACCCTAATTGATCGGCAACAATGTCCACGGAGGAGGATTGTCAAAGTGACATAATATAGCGGAAAGCGAATTAAGTGATACATCCGGGCCAATAAAAGCGAAGAGACAATTGAGCTCCTTGAACAAAAAGAGGTGAGGATGGAGTTCCAAAATGACTTTGAGCAAAAATTGGACATCTTGCGGGAATCCATCTATCAAAACTTGCCCGACATCTTGATCATCCGGAGGAGAGTCGAGAGGAAGAGTGTAGTGACGATTTTGGTTGAGAAGCCGGGCTCAGCTGCCGACCTCGAGGGAAGGAATTGAAAGTGGAATCATTGGGTTCTCACGAGGAACTCTGAAGTGCCCCCACAATTATGTGTGGGAATATGGGCCATGGAAAAAGGAAGAAGAAACCTCCCAATCTTGGCGGGGGTAATGGAGAGGAAGGAATGGAAGAGCCCCATCAGTTCACTTCCAAAGCCAGCGACGAAAACAAACCAACGCTAGTAGCCCCCTCGAGGTGACCAAGTGTACATCTTGCCCCACACTGCGGCGCACCTCAAAACACGAAGCTCCCAAAGCTAGTCAACATTCATCCGCCATGCAAAAATTCAAAGCTAGTGGCCATTGCTCGGATTTTGCCACTACCTCAAACGAGATGGCGGCTGCACGTACGGCGTGGCGTAGTGGATGGATTCAGTCTTAGGTTCGGGTTTGGAGCACCCGAACCTCGGCATTTCTAAGCTCCGCGGTTCGGCTCAACCTCCTTGAATCACAGTAGCGGTACTGCGGTAGCTTCACCACCACCACCACAGCAGTGAGGTGGTTAGGTCTCTTTTTTATTTATGTATAGTTTCAGCTTTATCAACTGCCTACTAATTTTGATTATGATTTTTTGTATTAGCCATAGTAGAGCGTGATATGTTTTGTGCCTTTGTTATGCATGTATTAAGCCATTTTGGCTATATCAAAAGCTACTCCAGTTATATATATATATATGTCGACTTTTTTGCATATTGTGTTTCTTTGTGTCCCTATGTACAAATGTGTTTTCTTTCCATTCATAATTAAATTGCTTCAAATTGAACAATTGAATTGCTTCAAATTGAACAATTGAATTGCTTCAAATTGAACAATTGAATTGCTTTAAATTGGATAATTGAATCATCATATTTGTCACCTATATGCTAGAACAAATGCCATGCTTGAAACAATTTGTGTTCGATCCAACATTCGACGCATACTCGACGGCGAAAGTATAATACGTAGTATCTTGTTCAAGTAACAATAGCGTAGTGCAACTCTTAACGCGCGTGACGCCGGGATAACCTCAATGGGACAGCCGGGTTATAAATGAAAATAATATTGTCCTTCATAAGAAAGAAAAAAAGAAAACGATGATGCTTTGAAAACGATGGATCGGGTGTATGATCTGAACCGGTCTGGCGCGACCGGTGAGTCATTCTGAATTGGCGTGATGTGGTGAATGAGTGGTTAATGACTTGTGGTGCCAATTTTTGATCGTGGTCGGGGTGTGAGTTAGTGGTCGTTGATCCTTTTGGCTTGATGCCCTAAACCTTAATTGGTTGGGAGTCATCGGTGGACCCCCGTTACATGGACTTTGGTGAAGTCGGATTTTAAGCATTGCACCCTACGATGTAGATGAATAAAGAAAAAAAAAGTGTAACTAGCCCTATCTAGGTTGTTAGCTGACTTAAGGCCATGTCGAGTGCTAGGTTGGGAGGTGGCAATTTTAGGTTTATTGGTAATCACGGTTACAAAAAGAACCGGCTAGACTTAGGTGGAAATCAAGTTGAAAATCATGGAAGCTTGATGTTGTTCTAAAAATTCTTCTCTTATGGATTTTATTCTTGTATATAGGTGTTAAATGTTGATTTCAATTGTTCACTTTAAAGTAATGTTGGTTTGTGTATAAGTCTGATAACCTTTTTTGAAACACAACCTTTTGAAAATCACCACATGCATCTCAATTCTTATTTTGCATTCTTTAAGGGACTAGCAACGTTTCGGTTCAGGGTGTGATTAGTGCTCAAAAAGTGCAATTTTGAATACTATATTAGATAGGTTTTGAGTACTTTTGATCATTAATCATGTCATATATCCCAATTGAAGTGTTCAAGTCATCTTAGTAACACTTATGTCAATTTGAGGGTGTTTTTGGTTGTTTTGTAGACTTTTGTACACATTTTAACTTCAACCACAATGCAAATGATCGATCATGAGGTTGGAAGTTTAGTCTCGACCATCAGCGAGCCAATCAATGGAAAAACAAAGGAAAAGTGGAGGAAATGAAGTGCGGTTGAAGGCAGAGCGAGGCATGCGGGAACGACAAAACAGGAATTTTCGCAGCCTGCCGCCCCAATCAATTCGCAATCTTAGCGAATTTCGCGCTGTTATAATGATGCAATCTAGCGAATTTCGCAAGTATTCGCCAAACGGTTCACAATCTCGGCACAAATTGCGAGGTCGCTATTGACTTGCCTTTGTGCATTTGCGAAATTGGCTTCTCAACGACAATTTTTGCTAGCTTAGCGAAATTTGGCTAACTAATAAGGAAATTCTGACCTTGCCGCGCGGTCGCGGCTAAACACTTGGAGTCGCTAGACCCTTGCGATTTAAGCTAAACACTTGCAGTGGCTAATTAGCGAAATTCTCACCCCTCTAGCAAATTTGCGAGGCCTTGTCATCCTACGTAATTAATGCAACCGCCTTCAAACTTGGTTTATTACCCAATTGTCCTATAACTTAGCCTAGTTATTAGGGTTTTGGTATTTTCATGCCTTGAGGGGCACATAAATACCTCGTGTTTTTGTAATAAAGGGGAGGATAGAAGGTGAATACAAGTTTTTGGTGATTTGTAAGTTATTTTCTTTTTTCTTTGCTTTTGTAAATAAATTGTTTTTTTTAGCTTTGCTTTTTATTTTCTCTCTTCTCTCTCTTCTTTCTCCTCTTAACTTTTCCACTTTTTCCATTTATAGAAACACACCTCTTGAGGATGACAACTCAAGAGATGTAGCTAAGCCTCCTTCCTTTAAAGAGGAAGGGCCTTCCAAGCAGTGGTGGAGTTAAACATCTTCATCCTCTTGTACTAAAGTCACGGGTAGTGTATTTATGGCCCTTATTTTTCAAAGATTCGGTTGCATAACATGGGATGTTATTGTCTTGGCCAATACTCTCCATGCTTTAGGGCATTGTTCTTTAGATGGTCTTCTGAGCCTACGAGGTAGCATTTACATGTTAGGGTTCTTCAAATTAGGTTTAAATAACATTGACTTTTATTGTTTTGGCCAATACTCTCCATACTTTAGGGTTCAGTGCTCGGGTGAGAGATCTTGTTGTGATTCTTTAGATGGTCTTTACTAGCCTTGAAAAATGATAAAGGAATGTTAGGGTTTTAAAACTAAAAGGGGCCATAAGCGCATCCACAGTGACTCACATAGGAGGATAAAACTGAGGACATGTGTTGCCCTGGCTTGTCAAGAAGTTGGTGACCTAAATCCTTTAAGTTTAATTTCTTCACTTTAATTTTCGAGTTTTTACCATTTCCGAGTTTTGCAATTTTCGAGTTTAAACCATTCTGACTTTTGACACAAATCCAAAAGTCCAAATAGAAAGCCTTACCTTCGCTACTAATCTGAACCATTTCTAGGATGAAAACCCATCCCATTGTTCGACCCTAGACCACTACTACTTGATAGCTTGACTACGGCGAGTAGAAAGGAGAAGGCTCAGGTATATAAATATTGTTGATTCATTTCGGCTCTTGTGTACGAATCAATGGCCCTTTCTTCAAAAGGGATCCATCTCCCCCTGACTATGTCAGGCTCTTTCTATCTCTAAGATTGGCATAGAATTCTTTCATCAGGCCTATTCCGCTCGGTTCCATGTGCTTACATACTTCCTCCTAGCCTCTTCTTTCGAATTCCTCCTTGAAGGGCGGCACGAGTTTTTTGAATCCTTTTTCCTCTACAAATCCTTTCTTTGTGAGATACTTCTTGAAACCTTCTACCCCTTTTTCGGAATAGAAAGCTTGTGCTTCTCCTGCTTCAATTTCAACCTCCTGCTTAACTATTTCCTCCCTATTTTCTTCTACAGGAGCAGTCTCTTAGTGTGAGGCTTTTTCGACTCTCTCTCTTAATACTTCCTTGACGATGTTTCCAACTACCTCGTCTAGGGTGAGGGACCAAGGGTTCAACATCTCTTGGTTTCCAAAATTTAGGGCTCAAAAGGTAAAAGAATTTGGTTTGGATTTGAAAATTTTCACTAAGTGTTCCTTTAAATAGTTGAGCTGCCCTAAGTGTGATGTCGTGACATTGAATGTTGATGTTGCAACATTGACAAAAATTTCTTAAGTGAATCAACTCAATGTCGCAACATTGGTGATGCTATGTCGTGACATTGCTTTGATGTTCTGACATTATGGATGCTATGTCGCGACATTGAATAAGAGTTTTCAGTGTCTTAATTTGATGTTGCGGCATTGGGATTGTAATGTCGTGACACTGCCTTGATGTCGCTTCTCTTTAGATGCAATGTCACTACATTAGTGAATCGATGTCATGACATTGGAGAAATTTTTGGAGCTGATGTCATGACATTGACATGATGTCGCGACATTGAGATGGCATTTTCCTCTTTCTGATTTTTACTTGTTTTTTTTCTTCTTATTCATTCTTGCATACTGTCTTCATGATTGTGAATATAAATCTATCAAGAATTAAGTTTCTCAATTTAAGCATGGACAATAAAATTCATTTTCTCACTAAGTGATATTCAGCAAATATTCTTTGTACCACAACAATTATCATTCAAACTAACTAAAAAATATTAAACAAAGGATCAATGAAACTACAATGCAATTTCTAAATTAGACAAATTTAGACTCCCCAAACTCAGCATGTGCATTATTTTCAAAGAACAAGTTAGGGAAGTAGACTCCCATTTTGTGGTCAACTGTGCATCATTGAGTTTGGTTCGAAGTGCTTCCGAATGAATTTCATAAATATTTACAACTCCTTTGTCTTGTAATTAAGCAAAATCTTACTAACATAAGTTTTAAATAAACTCAAACAAAACTAAACTATTCAAAACACGTTGAATTAAACAAAATCAAATTGTAAAGTAAAAATAAAAATTTGCTTGGGTTGCCTCCCAAGTAGTTGCTCAATTTTATGTCTTGAGCTAGACATTGCTGCAATATGTTCTCTTTTCAGCAATTCTTTAAATCTTTTAAAATCTAGGACTATTCTTCATTTAGGATTCCTCCAAGATAATTGATTAGTACCCAAAAAGTGCTATTTTAAGTCCTATTTAAGATAGGTTTTGAGTGCTTTTTGCGTACTAATCATATTAATTAAGCCGATTCACATGTGCGAGGTCCATTGTACTACTGGGCTGTTTTTGAGGTTGTTTTTTGGTAGTTTTGCAGATTTCGTGAACCTCCACCCCGACATTTCAAGCTTGACGTTGTAATTTTATTTGTTATATCTTCGAGTTCGCGGCTTCTCGGCGATTTCATCAAGCACAGGAGGAAGAAATGTCGAGCAGTGATGAAATGCGAAATTTGGAGGATCTGAGAAGAGCCAAAGCGAGAAATTTGGAATTTTAGCTATGGCATAGCGAAAATTTCGCAAGGATTGAGAAAATTTCGCAATGGTAGCGAAAATTTCGCAATCCTAGCGAAAATTTAACTATGACCCAATTTTCGCTATGATAGCGAAATTTCGCTATCATAGCGAAAATTCAAATTTTCACTATGCTTGCAATTTTCGCTATGATAGCGAAATTCACTATGCATAGAGAAAATGCTGTCCCTCTTTTTGTGATCCAAACGACCCCGTTTTGTGTAATTCTTCTTTTGCCCTCATTGTAATCGTATTATTTTGGTTATTTTGGTATTTCACATATTTTCTAAGGCTATATAAGCCACTTTATGGACAAATTGTAACCCTAACTTTTAATCCACGCAGCTTTTCACTTTTTGTTCCAGTTTTCTCTCTTCTGTCCTCTTTCTCTCATTTTCTCGGCTGCCAAACACACCCCTTTGAGGATGACAACTCAAAGGATGTTTGACTAAGCCTCAAAACCTTGAAGAGGAGGGTTGCTAGGTTGGTTAATGGTGGTTTGCAGGTGTTCCTCTATTTTAAATGGAGCAGGTACTGCATTTTTGTGTTTCAAACTTTCCAAACTAGGGTTTAATGCTATTTAATGTATTTTCTTTAGTCAATACTTGGCATGCTTTAGGGTTCAGTGTATTCTTAATGGCGAATCTGCGACATTCATTAGATGTCATTACGAGCCACGAAATTAGGTTAAATGCTGTATTTTCCAAGCTAGAAACATTAAATGTAGTAAATGCTTTGGTTTCAAATAAGATGTTTTTAAGTTGGTTTAAAGCTAAACAAAGATCAGGTTTGGCAAAGCTATATGTCGTTTTCCCTAATGAGGAAATAGCCCGAGGACACCTTACATAGCCTCGGTATACCAATCCTAGTGACCCCGAGCCTTCAAGGTCTCCCTTTCATCTTGTTTTAAAGCGCTGACCAGTTAACCTAGTAGGCAAACAACACCCGCATTTTAAATCACGAATCAGAAAATCCAAATGAAAGCCTCATAATTTTGAACCATGATACAAATCATTTGTAAGATGAAAACCCATCCGTGTTCGGCCCTAGAGCGCTATCTTCTTGATGGCTAGACTACGAAAGTAGGAGGAAATTTAGGATACAAATATTGTTGATTCCGTATCACCCTACTGTGGCACGAATCAATAATGCTTTAGTCTTTGACCATTCACTTTAAACTAATTTCCTAAATTGGTTTTCAGTGTCACTACTCCAAAGGGAGTGGTTGCAACTACTGTGTAGGGACCACTCCACCTATAAAAAGTCTAAGCCTTAAATTGTATAGTAAGACTATCTCTCCTACTTTGAATTCTTTCCTCATAATCTTCTGATCATACCACTTCTTTGTCTTATCTTTGTAGATTCTAGCATTATCACAAGCTTCATTTCTCAGCTCTTGTTAATTCATATGGAGTAATCTCTTCTCTTTAGCAGCTTGGAAATCACAGTTTAGCTTCTTGATTGCCCACATAGCCTTATATTCAAACTCAAGAAGGAGATGACAAGGCTTTCCAAAAACAATCCTGTATGGGGAGATTCCAATAGGAGACTTATAAATAGTCCTGTAGACCCATAATGCATCATCTAACTTTATTGACCAGTCTTTTATACTTGTGTTCACTGTCTTTTACAATATATTCTTTATTTCCCTATTGGGAATTTCTGTTTTCCCATTTGATTGAGGGTGATAAGACAATCCCATAACATGCATGACTCCATATCTGCTCAAGAGTTTTGCAAACAGCTTGTTTGCAAAATGGCTTCCCTCATCACTAATGATTGTCCTTGAGGCTCCAAATCTAATCAAGATGCTTATTTGGATGAACCTCTCAACTGTGTTAGCATCATTTATGGGACAAGTTATGGCTTCCACCCATTTAGATACATAATCCATAACAAAGAGAACGTATAGATTTCCAAATGAGGGTAGGAATGGTCCTATGAAGTCTATTCCCACATAAAAGATCTACACCACCAGGATTCCTTGTAGAGGCATCTCATTTCTTCTATTTATGTTGCCCATTCTCTGACATCTATCACAATGCTTCACCCATTCAATAAAAACCTGACTGGAAAATTTTATGGGTTGTTCTGTCTTCTACAAAGTGTCCTCCATATGGTGATGCATGACATTTATCTAAAATTTCACCTTGTTCTGCTTCTGGTACACATCTCCTGATAATCTAATATGCTCATCTTTAAAACAACAGTGGGTCACCCCATATATAGACTCTAGCATCAGTCCCTTTTTCTTCTTCAGTAGACTTTTCTAATCTTGATAAGTGATCTACTATCACATTATCACTGCCCTTCTTATCCTTAATCTCCAAATCGAATTCCTATAGCAATAGCACCCATCTGATCAGTCTTAGCTTTGCATCTTTCTTTGCCATGAGATACTTGATAGCTGCATGATCAATATGCACTATGACATGAGACCCTAATATATATTGTCTGAACTTCTCACAAGCAAAGACCATTGCTAGCATTTCTTTTTCAGTAGTTAAGTAACTGTCTTGTGCTTCATTGAAAGTCTTGCTAGCATAATATATAACTCTAAAGGTCTTGTCAGTTCTTTGTCCCAACACTGCATCCATTGCATAATCATTGGCATCACACATGATTTCAAAATACTTGCTCCAGTATGGTATTTCCATGATGGGAGCTATAACCAATCTGGATTTTATTTCTTCAAATGCAGACATACACGCTTCATCAAATTCAAAGTTGGCATCCTTTTCCAACAGTTTGCAAAATGGTCTTGAAATTTTGGAAAAGTCCTTTATAAACCTTCTATAAAATCCAGCATGTCCTATAAAACTTCTAATCCCTTTAACTGTAGTAGGTGGCATCAAAATTTCAATAACAGAAACCTTTGCTTGGTCAACCTCATGTCCAGATGTAATAAGAGTGTCCTACTAACCTGTCCAGCATTTGATCAATAAAAGGCGAAGGATAGTGATCATTTCTGGTGGCAGTGTTCAATTTCCAATACTCAATGCATACCCTCCATCCTGTCATAGTTCTTATTGGAATTAGCTCATTCTTCTCATTTATGATGACTATGAATCCACCCTTCTTAGGAACCACATGAACTGGGCTCACCCATGGGTTGTCTGAGATTGCATAAATAAATCCTGCATTCAACCATTTTATCACTTCTTTTCTAACAACTTCTTTCATAATTGGATTCAGTCTTCTTTGATGCTCAATTGATGTTTTTGCACTCCTTTAAGAGGATTTTATGCATGCAAATTGATGGATTGGTCCCTTTAAAGTCTTCCATTGACTAGGTTATGGCTTCTTTATACTTTATGAGAATTCCATTCAGTTTCAGCTCTTTATCTCTTATTAAGTCGGCTGCTATAATTATGATATTTCAGCTCCTAAAAAGGCATATTTCAAGTGTTTCGGTAATTCCTTCAGAATTAATCCCTCAGAACTTTTTCCATTCTCTTGTGCTTTTTCTTCACTATTGCTTGATTTTTCTACATTGTCTTAATTCAAACTCAGTACAGTTTCCTTGAATTCAAAACTAGCAATCAGATGTTCAATATCAAGATCCTCAATATACTGGAAATTCATCATATTTTCATTTTCACTATTCTTACAATTAGCTTTTTCAAAATCAGGCTGCTTCAAGCTCTAATTAAGATTGAAGTGTACTTCTTCATTTCCCACCTTGAGAGTGAGCTCTCCTTTCTTCACATCAATCAAGGCTGCTCCATTGGCAAGATAAGGCCTACCCAACAGTAGTGAACTTGCTTGTCTTCTTCAATGTTCATCATAACAAAATCCACTAGGAAAATAAACTTTCCCACCTTAATTGGTACATCTTCCAAGATCCTTCAGGCTAAGCTATAGACCTGTCTGCCATCTGTAGAGTCATAGTTTTAGGAGTTAAATCCCTGTACCATAGACAATGACATCAGATTGATGCTTGCTCTTGAGTCACATAAAGCTATCCTAAACTCATAGTTCCTTATTGTACAGGGAATGATGAAGTTGCTAGGATCCTGCATTTTCAGTGGCAGGTTCTTCTTGATTACTACACTGCATATTGTTGACAGGTTTACCACTCCATCTTCATCAAAATTCCTTTTCTTACTGAGGATGTCCTTCATAAACTTGGCATAATGAGACATCTGAGCCAATGCCTTATCAAAAGGAATGTTTATCTATAATTTCTTTAACATATTCAACAATTTAGCAAACTGATCATCCATTTTTAATTTTTGCATCCTCTGAGGGAATGGAATAGGAGGTTGATAGCATCTCACTTCCTCATTCTCTTTCAATTCTCCCTATTCAGTCTACTGCTCTTATTGCACCTTTGATTTCTCTTTGCCATATGATGATTATGTTCCGTTCAACTTCTTCTCTTTGCCAGTTTTGTCTTGCTCTTCCTTCTCAGTCAGTCTTATTTCATCATCTTCTTTTTTCTTTAATTCTCTGCCACTCCTAAGTGTAACTGCCATACAATCCTTGGGATTCTTCTTGGTGTCACTAGGGAAAGAATCCCTAGGTTGATTTTGCATAGATAGGGCCAGTTGCCCTACTTGAGTCTCCAGATTTTTCAAAGATGCATTAGTGTTGGCCTGAAACACAATTGTGCTTACCTATAATGCTGCTAGCTCAGAAAAAAACTTCTTTTCATGTATGTTCAATGGTCTTTTGTTTTCACCCATGAAGTTCAACATTTGATCCTCAAAAGACTAGGACCTCCTATGTCCCCCATGTTATGCATTTGTATGATTGCCACGTCTTTGTTGTCCTTTGAAACCTTTGTGGAGCATAATCTTCTTGATAAGTTTATGCGTGGAATCTTTTGGCCTTCTTTTTCATTTCATCATGAAAAGTTCTATGATTCTATGGTTGGGATTTTATTCTTGAAGCTAAATTTTGGCCTATTTCATTTAATATATTATTCTTCATTCTTGTGGGAGCATGGGATTCATAGTTAATTTGCTTATACTGTCTTACTGCATTCAACGGATTTCGATGACGTAACTTATGATTATTCCATCTTGTTTATAGGTATCCAGCTTTTATTCTATTATTAACATTTTTGTTGGATTCAGACCTCCTCTCATCTATTATTGATGTTTGTGATGACTCTTGACAAAATCCTTATGGTGTGACATATGAGCGCTCTTCCATATCTTGATTTCATATATGGGGTGTCAATGAATTACCTTTTTAAGTGTAGTTCATATGGTGATAAAGATCATCATCAGTGTCCATTTGTCTATCTTCTTAAGTGGGCATCTCCTCAGATGTGGCTTCAACATCCTCTCCAGGAGCATTAAAGTCTGTCATAACTTTGTTTAAAAACCGATGGTTTTATTATCATATCAGTGAGACATGAGGAAGGGTAGCTCAAATGAGCTACTTAAACTCTATCCATGTTGTCATGAGTATCAACAAGGATTTGGATCAGCTGTTTTGACATCTCTCAGTGAAGTGAGCATTTCATTGGAACAACATCTTGGTTTAATAATTGGGTTTAAATAATATTTTCATCTTAGAATCCAGTGCTCAGTGGATCTGGCCGATCAGTAAACTAGATGTTGTTAGATCATGGTGGGCCGATATAAATATTTAAACTCATTATTGTTTTATGATAGTTTTCGATTGCAGAAGTAATTTATCACTATGATGATCTCAAGTGTCTTTGTTCTCACGCCTCTGAGATATTTTTGCCTATTATATGACTAGTTCATTCTGATTAGTCTTTTCTTTCTCTACCATAACTGATGCTTCAACTAATCACACTTTCTTTAGGTTTCTCAGTGTCCTCTCTAACTCAGTGTCCAATGGTAGCAGTTTTGCTTCTGGCCTTCTGTGCATGTAAGAATGCCTGAAATAATAATAAACTGAAATCAAATTGAGATCAATAGAATAAATAAATATATTATGATTACCTCAATAAAAGAAAAGTCGCCGAATCAGCTACGGCAGTTAAAACTATTTTTGAAATTTTTTATGAAAATTTTGATAAAAGATAAAAGAAATATGTCCAAACTAGCAACTTTCTTTTTGGCAAGAATATTGATCTTTAAACTTTAATTCAATCCTTAGCAACGACGCCAACAACTTGTTGACTAAATTAGTATAGACTAAATTGTTGCTTAAGTTTTATGGAACACTATCACTAGGAACTTTTAGATCCCCGAAAACGATGCCAAAAAATTTGATTGACATGATTTTTACATAGACCAAATGTTATCCTAGACTAACCAAATTTCTCCATTACCACCAAAGATTATACTCAATCCTTAACATTGATGCCAAAAACTTGTTTGAACCATATAAATATGTAAAGATTGTTTTCTGCTATTGTATGTAAAAAATATGTATTTAAAAATCATTATGGTCTAAATCACTGCAAGTGCGTATGTTATACAAGTAATAAAGTGGACTCTATAAGTCCAGATATCGTACCCACAAAGATTGATGAGAAATTCTAAAGAACAACTACCCCTACTACTCAAGAAATTCACTATTTGAACCACTAATTTCCATAATAGATTTAACTAACTTAAATTGAATAAAATAATTTCTAGTCTGATGTTTCTTAAAAGAAAAATTAATCTAATATAGTAGAATAAGAGATTTCTCTTAGTAGAAATAACACTGGAATGAAATTAGTGTTATGATTTTTAGTTTGCAGCAAGTTAAAAAACAAGTACGGTTAAGGACAAGAATTCTGGATTTGTCCAACAGCAAGGTAGTATAGCCTTGGAATACCTCTTGACACTACACATTTCACTAATTAGTTAACCATATTTCTAAACCTGGTCAATGGGTATAAATAGATAATTTTAGGACTTCATCCTCTTTAAGATATGGTTGTTTTTCCTAAACCAGTACTTCACAACCATTTCTTAGGACTAGAACCTTCTTGTCCCCATAGACAGTGTAACACAAGCGTTCTCCAATATAATTGGTACCTCGGTCTGCAATCTATTATAATGCTCTCTCTCCTTGATTAGACTCTATGCTAACACGAGATCAAGATTATTCTGTCAAATTAAGATGAGACCTCTAAACATTAAACTGATATATCGACAAATGGTTCTTATGCCTCGAGAACGCACTTCCGCTGTCACACATAAGGGAACCTTAAAGCCAGAGATTAGAACTTCACTAGTGATGTATCAAAATGATAAGTGACTGCTCTTTTCTCTCACGTTGTCGATCTCTGTGTCACTCAGAGGGATCCTGGAAATCAGAGTAAAGATATAGCTCTTTTTGGGTACAGAACACTGATATTTAGAACAACTCATTACAAT
Source organism: Tetrastigma voinierianum (assembly GCA_016808115.1). Classification (NCBI taxonomy): domain Eukaryota; kingdom Viridiplantae; phylum Streptophyta; class Magnoliopsida; order Vitales; family Vitaceae; genus Tetrastigma; species Tetrastigma voinierianum. Next base: position 2,864,567 of record JAEQBH010000911.1, on the reverse strand, counting down.
AGCAATACCAATTAAATCAATCTAGTTTTCCTTCCCATAACAACTTTTAAATCTAGAAACGAAAATCAAAACAACATATTCATTCCCAAAGGGAGCTTATCCTTTCATAACTGGATTGCAAATAACAATGACTAGTTGATAAAACAAATTCATTGAAGTGAAATCAAAGTAAAAATCCTTGAAATCTATAGAAAAATATCGAGCTCACTTAAATTCAGGCATAAACAAAACTTGATAGGCAATAAATTCAGTTCGATATCTCGTCTCATATCCACTACTCCAATCCTAAAAGAAAAATAAATCTAGAAAAGAAAATAAAGAGAAAAGAAACAAACCGAAATATAAATAAATCTCCTTTGGATATATATATATATATATATATATATATATATATATATATATATATATATATATATATATATATATATATATATATATATATATATATATATGCCTATATATATATATATATATCGAAAGGAGATTTGCTTTCTAAAAAAGCTCAAAAACTACTAAAAGTGGCTGAAAAACTGCTCACTCCTCCATAAGAGTTTCTATTTATAGGCCCCAATCATTGGACCCTGAAAACGAGGCTAAAATCATGGACTTCGAAAAGCCCAAAAGTTTCCCCTAGTCGCCTTCTGATGTCGTGGCTGATGTCACGACATCACAACTATAATTTCGTGGTTCAAACTTAGTGTCAAAACATTGAATTCTAGTGTAAAGATTTTGAGTTCTGGTTGTCCCTACAATTTCGTGGATAATGTCGCGACATCGCAATTTGGTATAGCAACTCTGAGTTGTTGCCTTCTTGTTCAATGTCACGACTCTAAATGTCAATGTCATGACATTGCTTTTCAGTGCCTTAGCTCTTCTAGCCTTACCCTGATGTTACGACATTAGTTGTGAGTCTTGATATTGATGTCACGACATTGATTTGATATCGTGATATTATCTAGCTAATGTTGCGACACTAGAATTGATGTCTTCAGTATTTCTGCCTTGTTCTGATGTCGTGACGTTGCCACTGTGATGTCGCGACATTGATTGGATGTCGCAGTTGATGTTGCGACATTGGTCTTTTATATAGTACTCACTTCAGCTAATGTCGCGACATTGAAATCATGTTAGAATACTCTCCACACGATGTTGAGACGTTGGTCACCTGATGTCGCGACATTGAGTTGGTGTTGCGACATTCTTCAATCAATGTTGCGACATTGCTGCTGTTGTTGTATATTGATATTTTTTCTATTGATTTTTACTTCTTTTCTTTAAATTATTGCAAAGCATAAATCTGGATGAAGACTCCATAATTTCACATTAAATTGAACATTTAGGCCTTAAATATACAAGAAAAATGGGCTTAAAAATAGATGATTTTAGACTCATCAATGCTATGGCATGTTCCTTCATCGGTCATAAGCCGAAAAACAAGCCCAAGCCTGTTTTCTCTCTTAGTGAGGGTGTGGACCCTACCCAATCCACGTGCTAGCGCGACTCGCTTTAAATAGAAAAAGTGAGTTGATTTTTTAGCTTTGGAAAATCTGTCCCTAATGAGGAATGGTTTTGTTTGGAGTCGCCACTTAATATTTTTTTTTTAAATGGGGAAAATGAAGTAAGAACAAAAACCCCTCATTGACTTAAGTCAGGAAAGAGCAGTACATGAAAACTAGATTTCTGGGTTCGGGGATAAGGTTACCTATCGGGAAGGTACTTCGTGTGAGGTAGCACCCCTTTAAGCCCGAAACTTGGTCTCTACTAATGAATTGGCTACATGGGAGCATATGGGTCAAAGATCAATTGATCTCTCAGGCTAATCAGATGAATCGAATCACACCAACCTACTCAGTATCTAACATGCATAAACACTCAACCAAACAAAACAATGGGTGCGTACCTTTGGTCCCTAGCCAAGCACTGCATAAAAGGTCAGTCAACAAGCTCATAAAATATCAAACTCCAAAAACCATGTATGCATATAAATGCAAATACCAAAGGCTAAGCACGTACTTAAGGTCACTGGCCATGCACTGCAAATATGGTTAGTTAATAAGCACAAGCACATAACATACATCCATGATCAAGTAACCAAAGTTCGCTTTCAAAGTGGAAGTGAATGGGAAATAAGGGGATTCAGATGTTTCTTTCTTTCCACACTCCCGAAATGACAATTCACTAACCATAATCATCAATTCACAATCAAACTCACCTAACCCTAAGAGTCCTTACTACAGAGCGGGTCCCTTCTAATTCAAGTTAGGCTCAACTTTAAACCCCAAATATGGCCCATAATTGCAATAGTGCAAATGGGCTTGGGCCTCAAGGTATTCGGGGCTTGAAAAGAGCTAAAATAGGGGGAGTGGTGGCCGCGGCCGCTGCCGCTTCCCATACGCTGTCCTGCACAACCAGTTGAACTGGTTCCTATCCATTTTAGCTGATTGAGAAAAATTCTAAAAATCTATCAAACAATTCCTCAAATAGTAATGAATCCAAAAAAAAAAAATCGACATTCAATTTCGAGCCCGAATGAGTGAGAACTGAACCAAACAATGCCTAGTGCCCTAACTGTTGTTCTTGAAAATAGAACCTAATGAACTGGCCGATCCGGTTCCCCAACTGATTGAATCGATTAAGAACAGTTCTCAAAATTTTTCAAAACATTTCTTATAGAGTAAGGACTTCTTTAAAACAAACGGTGTAAAATTATGACTCTAAATGAGTGAGAAATGACCCAAACAATGCCTAGTGCCCTAAAACAAGGCTGCAAACATCAAAAGCAAAGTCAAGCGTAAAAGAAACGGGAGAAGCATTCAATGTTCATACCTGTAGGATTCATGACTACTCCCCCTTTGTCTTCCTTCTTTTCTGCCTCCAAAACCAGGTATCCACTCCCTCAAAACTTTAGGAAATCCCCTTCAAAATGAGAGAGACCACTGCCACCCGAATCTAGAGAATCTCTCCTCATTTTTCCTTTCTTCCCTCCTTCCTTCTTCATGTTTTTTTTTCTTGCATTTCTACTACATAAACATCTGAGCTCACACCATTTTGCACACCTTCAATCCTAGGAATTCCCCTAATCAGTCTCGGACTTCTCCAGCTCCATAAACACTCTTCTATTCACGAGGTTAGGAGCTGGCCACATTAACTCATTTTCTTAACCACAAAGAATAAAAAGTAGACTCAAGGTGGGTTGCAAGAAACCTACTAAAGGGCCCACAACTGGACCCAAATAGTGCCTAGGACTGATCTGGAGCTTATGGGCATGAACCAAGTAGTATTTAGGCTCCAAAACCATTAAAATCAGTGCTCTATACAAGTTGACTCGATTAACCTATTGAAACGGATGCCAACTAGTCGACCCGGCTGAGAAAAATTATGAAAAATTGAAAGAATGTTCCCCGAAGAATAAGGAATCCAAAAAACAAAAAAACAAAACAAACGGAGTGCGTTTTCGAGTTCAGATGAGGGAGATATGGTCAAAACAAGATCGGGTGCTCTGAATTTGAACCTGCTCTAACAATGAACTTTAATTGAAATCTGTTGAACCGGATGAGCCGATTCCAAACTGGTCGATCCGGTTGATAAAAATTCTTAAATTTTGTTAAAGAATTCCTCAATGAGTAAGGAATCCAACAAAAGAAACGGTGCATGATTTCGAGTGCGGATGAGGGAGATATGATTGAAACAAGCCCAAGTGCTTCGAATTCAAACATGCTTCAATGAATTCTGATTGAGTTAAAACCTCGGGAGGCCCCACTTTATTCCTATGGAATGATGCCAATAACTACATAAGCACTGAATGTACCACATACAAGCCCACCTAAGGCTCAGAGACCAACTAAGCCTAAAAGGACCATAACGATGGGTGAGTGTGACACCCATAAGATAAATGCAAGTGTTGAGGGACAAAATTAAGGGTCTACAAAGGGCCTTCGAACCTGGGATTCTTCTAATCCCATGACATTCCATTATCGATAATGAACTCCCTCATATTTAGATCACATACAAATCCATTTCATAGCAGCACCACACTCTTCTAAGTGTGTAACCCATTAGGTTCCTGGTTATGTTGGTCACTTGATTCAACTATTGATTCAAGCAAATCATGAGCGGTATCTAGCAACACATCATGACCCCCAATTGACTGGAGAGTCAGTGGTCTAACTGCATACCCTTCCATAGACAAATACCGAATAATTCGCCTTTCACCAATCTATACCCCACTCGGTATAAAGCACAGACAATGTGCAACTCCCACTAGATTGGCTACACCACATCTAGCCCAAGTGATATTTGATCTTGTCCTCGAACTCATTACTCATTAGTTATGCACCTAAAGACACTCTTCATGGAATTTCCACTTTGGCTAAAGATTTATGAGTAATGATTCTGATAAGAGTCCATAGGTATACTCTCCCTCTATTGGGAGTGGTGAATCCTTTGTTGGCTACTCAATTACTTTCGAACACCTCAAGCTATTCTTGACTATCATCCAAAGAGCAACCTCCAAGAGGCAACATGGATCGAGGACAAAGTAAAGAATCAACATCCAAGATATCCTTAAGCACCTAAAGTTTAAGGATACTTTCACTATTGCTATGATGAAACAATCATCTACATTTAAATAGATGTTCCATATGATTGTCTCAGGACAGGTCTCTGATGTACTTAGCTACTCTTAGCAAGCATCCACATGTCAACTTTAATCAACTCATGATCACAGTTTATAAAATCTACTGCTTGATCTAATTAAGGAATATGACATGTGCTTGATTAGTGCTAAAAAAGTGCTATTTTGAACCCTGTTTATTTAAGGTTTGGAGCACTTTTTATGTACTAATCAGCGTAATTAACCCAATTTACACATTAAGGTCCCTGCTATTCACCAGTCTTGATACGTGGATAATTTTGTAGTTTTTGCAAGCTTATCGGGCCAAAATTATGAGTCGGTCAAATACAAAGAACCGCAAGTTGAACTCATCGTTGCGGTCGAGATCAGGAAGGAAAAAGAAGAGAAGCGAAAAAGTGAAGAAAAATGGAGCCTTCTTGGGAATGCTTTTCCTCTGACCCCTTTGTTCCTTCCTCCCGCCCTTTTTGCTTTTTGAATCTTATGGTTTTCTTCCCTTTTTGCCCCCATTGTAAAAGTATTTGCTATGTTGTTTTTGTAATTTTGTGAAGGGGTTTGGCTATAAAAGCCCCAGGACTAGACACTGTTAGGGGATCTTCTCGATTAATAAAAGTTATGGGCTACAGTTTTTCTCTTGCTTATCTTCTTCTCTCCCATTTTCTCTCATTTTCTCTTCCTTTCTCGGTTGCCAAACACCTCTTGAGGATGACAACTCAAGGGATGGTTGGCTAAAACCTTCATCCTTGAATAGGAGGGCAACTGGGTTTTGGATTTAAGGTAAACTATTGGTCCTCTGTTTTTAACGCATGAATTTGTTGTCATTTACTTTTCTATCTCTCACACTAGGTTTAAATCCCTTGTATGTGCCCTGATTGACTAGTATTTGGCAATCTTTTTGGGTTCATTGGATGCTTATTGCTAGATCCACTAATATTCGGTTAGTTGTCTCTTATGAGTCACTGTAGGGTAGATGAAAGAGAAAATATTTTCACTGCGGGGACCATGAATGATAAGCAAATGCTATTTTTCAAAAGGAAAAATTTTAGGGTTTAGTTTTTAAAGCTAAACGAAGAGTCTGTTTGGGAAATGACTATAGGTTGATTTGTGCCACAGTAGGGTGATCCAGAATCAACAAAATTTTTATCTATGTTCACTCTCTTTGTAGTCGTCGACTCTCTCTTTGCCCGAGTATAGCGGTCTAAGGTCGAACACGGGGATGGGTTTTCATCTTACAAATGACTTGTATCATGGTTCAAAATGGTGAGGCTTTCATTTGGATTTTCGGATTTGCATTAAAAAGCATGGGTGTTGTCACTACTGACTAAGCCAAAACAGTTTAAATAAGGTGTGGAATGGAGACCTTGAAGTCTTGGGTCACTAGCTTGATAAAATGAGGTTATAAATGTGTCATCGGGTTATTTCCTCGCATTAGGGCAAATGACATATAGTCATAGCCAAAACAGGATCTTTGTTTAACTTTAAAAACCAACCCTTAAAATCACTCCTATTTGAGCCAAAGCATTTATTGAGCATTTAATGTTCCAGCAGTTTGAAAAATACATCATTTAACCTAATTTCAGTGGCTCGTAAATGACATCAGATGTCGATTATCTACCATTAAGAATACAGACACAAAGCATGCCAAGTATTGACCATAGGAAATACATTAAATAACATTAAACCCTAGTTTGGAAAGTTTGGAACACATAAATCTGTTTCTGTTCATTTTAAAGAACGAGAAGACATTTGCAAACCACCACTGACCAACCTAGCAACCCTCCTCTTCAAGGTTTTGAGGCTTAGCCAAACATCCTTTGAGTTGTCATCCTCAAAGGGGTGTGTTTGGAAGCCGAGAAAATGAGAGAAAGAACGGAGAGGAGAGAAAACTAGGACCAAAAGGAAAAGCTGAGTAAAATGAAAGTTAGCAAAAGTTAGGGTTACAATTTGTCCATAAGGTGGCTTATATAGCCTTACAAAAGATGTGAAATACCAAAAATACCAAAATAATATTATTACATTGAGGGAAAAATGGGAATTACACAAAACGGGGTCGTTTGGATCACAAAAAGAGGGGCAGCAATTTCGCTATGTATAGTGAATTTCACTATCATAGCGAAATTTCGCTATCATAGCGAAAATTGCAGGCATAGGGAAAATTTGAATTTTCGCTATCCACAGTAGTTTTCGCTATGATAGCGAAATTTCGCTATCATACCGAAAATATGGCATAGCGAAATTTTCGCTAGGAAAGCGAAATTTTCGCTAGGAATGTGAAATTTTCACTATGCCATAGCGAAATCGCATTTCTACAATATTCTTCTGCTGTAATTAGCTGCATTTCTTCCTTTCCAACTTGACATTTCTTCACCCCGGCTCGATGAAATCACCGAGAATTCATACGAACTCGTATAAGCTTATAGAATTACAATACTTAAGCTTGAAATGATGGTGGGAGGCTGCAAAACACTGCAAAACTAAAAAAGTATTTTCGAAACAAAATCGAGTAGTACTAATCGGACTGCACATGTCAATCGGCTAAATTAATATGATTAGTACCCAAAAGCCTCAAAGCTATCTTAAATAGGACTCAAAATAGCACTTTTCGGGTACTAATCACATGCACTAGCCGACACGTTGCTAGTCATAGCAATGCTAAAAACAATCAAAGGGTATCTGTTGTGCACTGCGAAAAGAGTATGCTATACAAAAGTGCGTAATATGAGTGAGGCTTACCTTTAGTATGAAAAACTTAGACTCTGTACAAAAACCATCATGAGAGAACAAATGCCATATAGGAACAAGTTTCAGGGCAACGTCAATTCCAGGGAAGTCAACCTAAACTTCCACCTAAATCTAAGTGTTGTAAGGTAACCGAGTTTGAACGATAAGTTGCAGCTATTCCGCTCCCCTGACCACGACTCTTCTTGGACCTTAAGCGATGACCAACCTAAATAGATTCAGTTACACTCTTATTTCATACTTGAATATACGTAGGATGCAATCTTTGAAAACCAGACTTCACTAAAGTCAGGTGTATGGTCCGCGATGACTCCCGATCAATTGGTTTGGGCATCCAAGCCCCGAGGATCTACGACCACAGGCTCTACAGGCTTCACCGGACTTGAATGACTTCGAGAATCAACACAACTCTTCGACTCTACCCATCCACTCGTGTAACGAACACAAAGTCGATGACTCCCAACCAGTGAAGGTTTAGGCTACCGGGCTTTAAAGGTTTTCACCATATACCCCTCGGATCGTGTTCGGGTTTCAAGACAAAGTGTCACGACTTTCAATTCTCTTTTTCTTCTTTTTTTTTCTTTATGCTTTTTCTTTTCTTTTTCATTTGGAAGACTTCATTGGTCTTCTTTTATGGGTAACACAAACCTATTACGAGTCGTCAACAGATCTAAGCCAGTTTTGCAAAGTGAAAAGAGGTATATAGCTTCCTGACCTATTGGTAAAAATTGATGTACTTTGTGTGTGATTAAGCTAAAAGGTGGAAATCTGAGGCTGAAAACAACTTTGGAACTTCCATCGACAAAAAACCCAATCATGCGTAGAACTATTCTAGCATTATGATAGCATACAGGGCTTCCGCTATTCAAATAAAGGTAAGAAGCCAAAAGCAAAAAATATAGGCCTGAAAAATGGTTTGCAAATGACTATCTGTGAGCCTCCATTTAACAAACGGTTGGGTTTGCACCAGTAAAAATAAAATCAAGAGCATGAACATTACTTTCAACACAGGACTGAGATTAGAGGATGGAATGGTACCTCCTCAATGTGATGGTGGTAGAAGAGCAGTCATCCGAGTTAGTGAGTGAGTGCTGGTTGTGAAGTGGTTGATGTGCGCAGCCCATCAACACCAAACAAAACTGCCATTCTAATGGTTAAACGAAAAGAAGCTTTAAACAAAACCAAGCAATTAAATTAGTGGCTTACGAGACAGCTGAGAATACCAGCAAATGTGTGGCCTATAGGCCTCAAAGGAGGGTGAAGGAGAACTCTTCTGGCTTGGTCTGTTTGTACAACATAGGGTTTCACCCTACGTCATTAACTGATCACCACATTATCATTTGGATTGAGTAGGTATAATGAACCATTGGGGTGTGCTTGCTGAACTATGAATGTACCCGTCCATCGCGACTTGAGCTTGCACGGAAATAGATTGAGTTTGGAATCATCTCAGGGGCTTGGGGTCCCCACTTGTTTGAAATTCTTGCTAGTTATCATTTGATCATGCCATTTTTTTGATCTTTCCTTTGCAATCTTCAAGTTCAAGTAGGCATCATTTCGTATTTCTTCCAACTCATTGAGATCAAGGAATCTTTTGACCCCGGGCCTACTTAAATCCATGTTTAACTTCTTGATTGCCCACCATGCTTTATACTCGATTTCCACTAGAAGGTGACATGCCTTACCATAGACCAACCGATAAGGGGACATTCGAGAATCATTTGAAAACATTACGTAGGCCTGATGAATCAAGCAATTTGATGGACCAATCTTTTACATTCTTTGTTTCACCACCTTCATTAGAATGGTATTATTCTCCACTGTTGGCAAGTTCTGCGACCACTTGTTTTGAGGATGGTAAGGTGGCCATACGTGTTTCACACCATGTTAGTATGAGGTTTTCGAGGTTTATTCTGAGAAATGTGAACCCCATCACTAATAATGGCTTTTGGTACTAGCGTAGAAAGATGTTTACTTTCAGAATTTGAGCACCGCCCTATAATCGTTAGTTTCTTTGGGATTGATGGCTCACAGCGATCGGCGCGATTTGTGCGCGAGGGAGTCTGGACGTGGCGACCTGGGATTGTGCTCTCGGCGAGGCTGCGTGGGGCACCCGAGGAATCTTTGGCGGGCCTTGAGGGCCTTTGGGAGCTGAGACGGGGGGAGGCTCAGGGGCGGCTCGGGAGATGGTGTGAAGGGAATGGAGGGGTGCCTTTTAAAAGGCTGGCGGTGGGCGGCGAAGGTCCTAGGTAGCCGAGGACGAGGATGAATTTCGCGATAATGAAATTCATGCACTTTCAATTTCAACTGCTTGAGAAAAACACAAAATTTAATTCAGATGGATTAAAATAAAATAAATAAATAAATAAATAAAATAAAAATAAAAATAAAAATAATGATAAATAAAAAATAAGGATTGCTAAATTAATTTTTATATTTAGCTAAAATTAAGGTAAAGAAAATTACTAAAAATAAAAATAAACTGAAAATTGACCAAATTAAACTAAAAACCACAATTTTTGAGCTGCAGTTTGATCTCAGTGGAGACCGAACCAGCTCATTTACACTGGTTCCATTCATGGAGGATCCAGGTGAAGGAGCTCCTTCACCCCTGCAGTGATGTGTGCTGCAGCCTTAATGCTCAGCTCCTTTGTTTTGAGCTTCTTTTCACTTGGTGGTGCTAGGCAGATCATTGACTGCGGGAGTGACTAGTTCGGTGATTCTCTGCAATTGCTTCGTTTTTGCACCATTCCGCTGCAGTTTGAGCTTTTAGTTTCCACTGCCCTTGGACGGTGGCTTGAGACTTCATTAGATCCTTGCATGTCATCTTCTGCTAGCTTGTGTTTGTTGCTTAGGTGAAAAATATTGAGCTCCAGTGTCATGTTGCCAAATGTGAGCTGCATGACTCCATTCCGGCAATTGATTATCGCATTGGAAGTGGCCAAAAATGGTCTTCCCAGGATGATTGGCACATGATTAGGCCCAATTGCGATTGGTTCGGTATCAAGCACTACAAAATCCACTAGGTAGTAGAATTTGTCCACCTTTACCAAAACATCCTCCACTATTCCCTTAGGAATTTTTACCGATCGATCAGCTAATGAGAAAGTGATGTTATTAGGCTTAAGCTCCCCTAAACCCAACTACTTATACACTGAATATGGTAGTAGATTTACACTGGCCCCCCCATGTCCAATAGTGCTTTTTCTATGCAAGTCCCTCCAATGTTGACCGATATTGTGGGGGATCCTGGATCCTTGTATTTCACCGGGGTCTTGCTCTGAATGATAGCACTGACTTGTTATGTTAGGAAGGCTTTCTTTTCAATGCCCAACCCTCTCTTGACCGTGCACAGGTCCTTCAAAAATTTGGCATATGTTGGGACCTACTTAATCATGTTAAGCAGTGGGATATTTACCTTCACTTGCCCTTAGCACCTCCCAAATTTCAGCTTGGTTTGTGATTTTTTTCTTGCCTCTAAATTAGCGAGGAAATGGAGGGGCATGTTTTCTTCATTGAATCTTCTACGATTATTATTCTCTCGGGCTCAACTTCCTTTTCCTTTTATGTGTTTCTTCGATGATCATAGGCCTTGGTTGCTCAATTTCTTTTCCACTCCTCAATGTGATGATAGCCTTTAGTTCATCCATCCTTGAGTTGTTGGAAGAACCTATTTCATGAACTCCCTTGGGATTTGGCAGTGTTTGGGAAGGGAATCTTCCTTTCTCCTGTACTTCCAGCAAATTGGTAATCCTGGTGATTGAATACTGTAGATTATAAATTTTTTGATTAAGGTTAATTTCAAGCCCATCTACTCTCTTGTTCAAGGTACTTTCCACAGTATTAATTCTTTGAGCCAATTGTACATTGATTCCCTTTTGTTCTTCCACAAAATTGCCTACCACCTTGCTCAAATTTAAAATAACTTGTTCAACTGGGGATGAGGATGGTGATGGTTATGGTTGAGATGAGGAACCAAACTATTGTTTGGCACCAGGAGGCACATATGCATGGGGGTTAGGCTTCCAAGAGAGATTTGGATGATTTTTCCAATTGGAATTGTATGTATTACCACTTATGGGCGATGGGTTGTAAGCTTGTATTGGCCGGGGCATTGGCATGCTCACGACATCAAATCTCTCGCGAGGAGCAATTGGACAATGTTCTTATAGGTGGCCAGTGGATTGGCAATTGATGCATGGGTTGGCCTGTGCAGGGTTTTTAGTCACTGCCTGCACCTCATGTAGCCTTTTTCCTTCTAGCTCTTCCACCTTCCTAGCTAAAGTTGATATCTTTGCTTTCATCTCCATGTCGCAGGAAGTCTGAAATTCCTCCCTTTGGTGGGGTGGGGCCTCATTTCTCCACCTCCCTTGGGTTTGGCTCATCCATCCCTTGGAAGTTTCAACCACATAATTCAAAAAAGTCCATGGCTTAAATGCAGGTGCCTTGCTCGGGAAGTCCCCTCCACATTGTTTCGATGGTGCTTCATGGTGGAGACATACCACCATAAGTGATTCACAAGCATCCAGTGTCAAAACCATGATATGGACAAGCAGAGTAAGTTAACCATGAACCTCTCGACAGCCGAACCTTTCATTGTCATGGGCTGCAAACGTGTAGATTTGCCTCTTCAAATTATTGGTCTTGTGAGCACTGAAGAATTTTTTTAAGAATTTTGCTTGCAGCTCTGCCCAGCTTCTAATGGTTCTTGGTCTCAGTGAATTGAGCCATATTTTGGCTTTGTCCTTGAGGGTTAATGGGAATGCCTTCAACTTCATCAAATCCATATCGGTTACACCCTCCTTAAAAGTTATGCACACTTCCTCAAAATCCCGTATGTGGGTGTATGGATTTTCATTTTCCATACTATGAAATGTGGGAAGCATGGGCACCAAATAGGGTCTTACAACACCATCATCAGCAGGTGGTATGATGCAGGAAGGTGCACTCACCCTAGGAGGGTGTATGTGAAAGTCTCCCTCATTGACACAATATCTTTGTTGGATTCATAGGAGCTGCTTGTTGACTCTGTTGTTCCTTAGGTAAAGGATCCATGTGTTCACTATGCACACTAACTTCACAACCTTGATCAGTTGGTGTACAGACTCTTTGTAGTGACTGCTAAGTAAAGAAAACTTGAAATTCTAACAAACGAAATTCAAAAAGGGTTAAAAGGTCACCAATACTTGTAATGAGGATTACAAGTACATATCAACTCATCATCTGTAGTTGGCACCATCCCCGGCAACGGCGCCATTTGATTTGTGCCACAGTAGGGTGATCCGGAATCAACAAAATTTTTATCCTATATTCCTCCTACTGCCGTAGTCAAGCTATTGCAGGATAGCGGTCTAGGGTCAAACACGGGGGTGAGTTTTCATCTTACAAATGATTTGTATCATGGTTCAAAATGGTGAGGCTTTCATTTGGATTTTAGTTTGCATTAAAAAGCATGGGTGTTGTTGTCGCTGGAAGCTAAGCGAAGCAGGTTTAAAATAAGGTGTGGAATGGAGACCTTGAAGTCTTGGGTCACTAGCTTGATAAAATGAGGTTATAAAGGTGTCCTCGGGTTATTTCCTCGCATTAGGGCAAATGACATATAGTCATAGCCAAAACCGGATATTTGTTTAACTAAAATAGCATGAATGCTCCTATTTGAGCGAAGCATTTGCAGGCATTTAATGTTTCAATGAGTTTGAAAAATACATCATTTAACTGGTAATTAACAAATGAAGGCATCTAATGAATATCGGTGTATCTACCATTAAGAAATCAGTAGACCCTAAAGCATGCCAAGTATTGACCAGGAAATACATTAAATAACCGACCTAACGGATTTGGAAAGTTTGGAATTACATAAAATACGATTTTCTTCCATTTAAACAGGAAGACACATACAAACCACCACTAACCAACCTAAGCCTCTCTTTAGGTTGAGGCTTAGCCAAACATCCTTTGAGTTGTCATCCTCAAGGGGTGTTTGGCAGCCGAAAAATGAGGAAGAAAAGAAAGAGAGAAGAAAGAGAAAAGCTGAGACCAAAAAAGGAAAAGGCTGTAAAATGAAAGTTAGCCAAAAGTTAGGGTGACAATTTGTCCATAAGGTAGAAACCTATAGCCTTACAAAAGATGTGAAATACCAAAAATACCAAAATAATATGATTACATTGAGGGCAAAATGGGAATTACACAAAACGGGGTCGTTTGGATCACAAAAAGAGGGGCAGCAATTTCGCTATGCATAGTGAATTTCGCTATCATAGAAAAATTTCACTATGATAGTGAAATTTCGCTATCATAGAGAAAATATGGCATAGCGAAATTTTCGCTACCATTGCGAAAATTTCGCAATGATTCTTGAAATTTCCATATGCCTCGCGAAAAATCTTGTTCCCCTTGCATTTAGCTGCTTTTGATGCTTCATTTCTTCCTTTCCCGGCTTGACATATCTTCACCTGGCTCGATGAAATCGTAGGAATTATCTGAACTTCGGCATAAAACATCACAATTCTGATGCCAAGCTTGGGGAAATGATGGTGGGAGGCTCACAAAACCTGCAAAAGCTTTACCAAAAGCAGCCTTGAAACAAAATCATTAGTACTAATCGGACTGCACATGTCAATCGAAACCCAATTAATATGATTAGTACGCAAAAAGCACTCAAAACCTATCTTAAATAGGACTCAAAATAGCACTTTTTGGGTACTAATCATAGGTCATCCTCCCCAACGAGAGGAAATGAACCCGGGGGCCACTCTGGGTTGCCTTAGGACTCCCCAAATCGGTGGCTGATGCTTCAGGAGTTCTTTTCTTATTTTCTTCATTTTATTTTATTTGCAAACCACCATGCACCACTGTTTTTTCAAACCCAAAAATCCAAATCAAATTCACCATTTTGGCCTTCACTGTAAATCATTTGTGCGAAGAAAACCCATCCTTGAGTTCGACCCTAGACCACTATACTGCAGTAGCTTTGCCTTTCAGTGGTAAAATCTCAGATACACAAATTTTGTTGGTGCACGCCTACTATGGAGCAGATCCAAATGTGTGGATTCAGGGATGGTGCCTTAGTGCAAGTGAGAAGTTGTTGAACTTGTGATCCTCATCTCAAGTGTTGGTGAATTCCAATCTCTTTTTACTTTTACTTTTATTTCCCCTAGCAGTTCACTGCTAGGTTGATTTAATTTTTATACTATCCATACTCAAATTTCTTGTTTTTTTTTTTTTTTAGCTCACAGTAACATTTCTAGGTAGCCTTGTTTTTGTTTTATGCTGTGTCTTATGCTATTTTCATAAGACTTTATGCAATCCTAGGATAGAGTGCTGCTGGGGCAGATTAGAACAGGTGTCCCACGGGAATGGGGGTTTATTAGTGAGCTGAAACAACGAGCAGATGGAGCCAGCTCAGGCAGTGGGAATTGATAGGGTCAATGAAATCCCAATGCCTACAGGTAAATGAGGGACCATATACACCCACCAAGGGTGAGTTCACCCTAATGTATTGTACCTCCTACTGAGGATGTGATTGTCAGGCCTTATCTAGTGCCCTTACTCCCAACTTTTCATGGTATGGAAAATGAAAATCCATACACACACATCAGAGATTTTGAGGAAGTTTGCACAACTTTCTAAGAGGGTGCAACCGATATGGAGCTGCTGAAGTTGAAAGCCTTTCCTTTGCTGCCAGGACAAGGCCAAGAGATTTGGCTCAACTCCTAAAGCCCAAGGACAAAGCAGAGTGGACGGAGATGTAAGTTTGAATTCGGAAGGAAATTATTTTCCATGCACAGGACCAACAATTTGAAAAGGTAGATCTATACCTTTGTAGCCCATGACAATGAGAAGTTTTACCAGTGCTGGGAAAGGTATTTGGAGACCATCAGTGCCTGTCTTCATCATTGTTTTGATACTTGGATGTTGGTCAACCATTTTTATGATGGAATGTCCCCTACTATGAAGCAATTATTGGGGACTATGTGTGAAGGGGACTTCCTAAGCAAGAATCCAGACGAAGCCATGGATTTCCTCAGTTATTGGCTGAAACTTCCAAATCATGGGATGAGCCTAACCTCAGGGAGATAGACAGGATGAGGCGTACAAAAAATCAGAGGGGAGGCATGTACTCACTCCCAAAGGATATGGAGATGAAGGCAAAGCTATCCACCTTAACAAGGGTGGAATAAGCGGAAGGAAAAAAGACTACATGAGGCCCGAGCGGTGGCAGAAGTCCCTCACAGGTGAAGCTATGCTTCATTTTGTCAGTCAAGCGAGCATGTGGGTGAGCGAGTGTCTTACCATTCGGCTTGATAAGAGAGATGTTCACGTGAATGATTTTATTAAAGTGGTAAAGAAATTGAGAAGCCGGGTGTCCAAACTGTTGGGGAAGGCCAGCCAGGGAAGAAATGGAGTCGGATAAAACCAATTATTAAGAGAGACTCATTAGAAAACATGCCTCCTCCATTTCCTCAAGCACTAAAGGCAAGAGGCTGACGGGTTGAGTTTTTGGAAGTCTTTAAAAGAGGCGAGTAAAGGTCAACATCCAGCTGCAGGCATAGTCAAGCAGTCCAACCTATGCCAAATTCTTAAAAGACCTGGGCATAGTTAGGAGAGGGTTGAATATTGATTAGAGGGCCTTCCTAACGGAGCAAGTGAGCTCCATCATTCAATGCAAAACCATGGTGAAATATAGGAGCCCGGGGTCCCCAGTAAATTTCGATCGACATTAGAGGGACTTGCATAGATAAGGCACTGCTGGATTTGGGAGCCAGTGTCAACCTACTGCCATACTCAATGTCACGGCTTGAGTTAGGTTTGGGAGAAACTAAAACCTACCAGCATCACTCTATCCTTATTGGCGATCGTCGATGAAGATTCTAGACATAGTCAGAGGGATATTTTGGTGAGAATGAACAATTTTATTATAGATGGATTAAAATGAGATTCAGAATCAAAAACCAGTTGGTAGAAAACATCTTCATGTGCCCATTATCACTAGGGGCCATTTTTGGCCACATCTAATGCCATCATAAATTGCCAGAATGGAGTCATGCAGCTCACCTTTGGAGCTTAATATCTTCTATCTAAACAGCAAGCACGATGTGAAAGAGAAGCAAGAACATCGATCAAAGGAAGCCTATTTAAGCTGCCCAGGTACAGGGGAATGTGGACCACACAAGCTGCAGGATGAAGTGACCAAAGGCAGTAAAGCAGCTAATGAAAAATTGAATATCTCAATCACTCCTCTAGAATCAATGGTCCCTATATCTCCACCAGATGGTAAAATGCTAAAAATAAAGGGGAAAAAGCTGAAGTCAAATGCAGCACACCTCACTACAAGCATGGAGGAGCTTCTCCTCCTTGACCCTCCATGAACCAGAAGAGATACCTGAATAGGAGTGGTTTATGTAGTAAATTAGAAGCCACTCCAATTTTTGTTAGAGTTTTATTTGCTTTACTTTAAGTTTAATTTGTAGTTTTACATAATTTTCTTAATTTTAGATTTGTTTTCTGTGTAATTTTTCTCATTTTCAATTGCACATTTTCATAATTTTTGGTTTTTTGTTTTTCGAGGTCACGACGGACTCTCCACCTTCATGTGACTCCTCGGTTTCTACTTTTGTTTTCGATTTTCTGTTTTATTTTATTTTATTTTATTTGTAAACTAGTGCGAGGAAGCGAGTGCATGAGCAATTTCGCGCCTTTGTGCGAGGAATTTCGCCTTGTGTGAAAAATTCAGCGCATCACGTGATTATTTTCTACTTGTCTTGAGAGTTGCCTTGCTTCCCATTTTGTTTCGCCCATAACTTTCTCATTCGAACTCCGTTTTGAGTAATTTTGGTATCGTTGGAAAGATTAGAGAGTGTAGAATCCAAATGTATCTAGAAAGAACACTTTTGAAATTATGATGAAGAGTGGGGTACAAATTCTCAACTGGTCATTTTTTTCCTCTTTCTTCTCCTAACTTGTTCATTTGAAGTCCAAACGGAGTGAATAAGGTGTCGGTGGAAAGATTGCGAAGTCTCCTATCCAACAACGAG
Source organism: Tetrastigma voinierianum (assembly GCA_016808115.1). Classification (NCBI taxonomy): domain Eukaryota; kingdom Viridiplantae; phylum Streptophyta; class Magnoliopsida; order Vitales; family Vitaceae; genus Tetrastigma; species Tetrastigma voinierianum. Next base: position 2,847,164 of record JAEQBH010000911.1, on the reverse strand, counting down.
TACATTTCATCAAGGAGGTAGCACTTCCTTCTCTAACTTTCCAATCCAAGCCCCATTATGGACAATGAGACATTTGGTTGGGGAAAGAGTTAGAGAAGGAAGTGGCATTTATTTTATGTTTTTGCTACTATTTTGAGCAAGCCCATTTTGTATGTTCGGTGGCTTCTTTGGTTTCCTTTAGTGAAGTTGTTATCTTATCTGACTTACTTTTTCAATTCAAATTGCACCCATTTTTGCACCCATTTTTTGTGGTTTTGCCTAACACCAGGATTGGAAGAAGTGAAACTTTGTCTAAATCGGTGATGTTAGATTGATTCCATGCCTAGTTAGTGGATGATTAGTTGAATTCTTGTTGCTTTTCGACCTTTTTCTTCCACCTTTAGCTAACTACACACGATTCCTCGTTTCAACAATAGGGTGAAAATTACCTAACCTCTAAGCTTTATAAAACCTACCCTAGTTTCGTTGACTACCTTTAATAGGTTAAGGACCCCCATGAAAAGAAGGCTAATGTGTCTTCTAAAATTAAAATAAGTGAAAAAGAAAAAGAAAAGAAAAAGAAAAAGAAGAAAATTGCAACGCTTGCCTTGAGGCTTAGAGCACGGTCAGAAATTTATATGGAGAAATCCTTTAAAGCCCGGTGCCCTAAGCCAACTGGTTAGGAGCCACCGACTTAGTGCTCGCTACATGGGTGGATGGATGGAGTTGAGCAAGTTGTAGGTGCTGGAGTCTTGAAATCATTCGAAGTCCAGGGTGAAACCTAAAGAGTTTATGGTTGAAAGATCCTTTGACTTGGTGCCCTAAGCCTTAATTGGTTGGGAGTCATCGGTAGATCCTCGTTACATGCACTTTGGTGAGGTCGATTCCTCAGCATTGCACCCCTACAACACAAAAAGAGTTGTGGAATAAGAGTGGGTCCTGATCTATTTAGGTTGGTTAGTGGGCTAGGTGGAGGCAGTAGCTTGGTTGGGGGGAGAGTGTAGTTTGGCGTTGTGAGGGCGTAAACAAACACTTAGATTTTGGTGGAAGTTCCTGGTTGAGTCTTTGAGAAGGAAGCTCTTTTGATACTCAATTTTAATGGCATTCATTCTCTCGAGATAGTTATTGGGCAAGGGTTTCAGTGATTCTCATCGAGGGTTAGTCATTACTCATTCACAACCTTTTTGAAACACCATTTATGTGAACATCATTTTGTTATCGTTTTGTATGCTCTTTCTTTCTTTCATTAGGGGACTAACAGTGTGTAGGTGGGGTGCTTGATTAATCTTTCAGGTCTTATTTTGAACCTGTTTATTTAGTTTGGAGCACTTTATTGCTAATCCCAGGCGTAGTGCAGATTTGCACATTAGTCCTGCTATTCTACTTATCGCATTTTGTGGCTAGTTTTGCTTTACCCAAGATAGTGAGCCCCGAAATTATCAGTCGATTCAAACACGAACAGGTTGAACTCATCGTTGTTCGGAATCAAAACCGAGGAAAATGAAAAAGTGAAGAAAATGAGCCTTCTGGGATTGCTTTTCTATGCTCATCTACAACCCATTCCCTTCTCTTTGCCTTTTTGCTTTTGACTCTTATGGTTTTCTTCACTTTGCCCAATTGTAATAGTATTTGCTGAAGTTGTTTTGTTTGTAATTTTGTAAAGGATCTCGTTAATAAAGTTATGAATGATTTTCTCTAAGCTTATCTTCGGCACACACTCCCATTTTCTCTCCACTACCGTTCACCGAAACACCTCTTGAGGATAACTGACTCAAAGTAGTTGGCTAAAACATAAGCATACCCTTGAATAGGAGAGACTCTGGGTTTTAGTTTAAGGTATTTGTTGGTCCTCATTTTTAGCATAAATTTGTTGTCATTACGTTTCTATCCCTTTGGTTCGTCATTGCACGTTGCGACCTGGTGGCGGCGTTGGTGCTTTTTTGGGTTATGGATGCTTATTCGATCGCGATATTAGGTTAGTTGTCTTAGTCAGCGTAGGAGTGATCGAGGAAATATTTTCTTCTTGAGGACCATGAATGATAAACAAACTTTATTATTCAAAGGAAAAATTTTAGTTTTAAAGCTAAATGAAGGTCGGTTCGAGAAGTACATAGGTCCTCTCCAGCAGAGGAAATGAACAGGACCTCGTTTTTATAGGACCTCAAATCGGTAGCTCAGTAAGGAGTTCTTTTCTTATTTTCTTCATTTTGGCATAACCTACTGCCCTGCTGACATTTTTATCATTAAAATCCAAATCAAATTCACCATTTTGGCCTTCAACATGCAAATCATTTAATGCGAAGAAACCCATCCCACGAGTTCATTCTTACCACTATCTTTAGGTACTTTCTACGATATTGAAGTCCTAAGATAAGAATTTTGTTGATCACAATTTTTTGTTGTAGCACAAATGGGTGCTATAGTCTATCGGGATCAACAAGCTATCGCGGTCTTGATCTGACTAGGATAATTTAGAAACTAACATAATTGTACATGATAGGAATCTTATTATAGCCCCATCATGATTTCCTTCATTTTATGTTGTATGTATCATGGACTGATAATTTGATTAAAGATCTATATGATTCAACGTATGAATATCAAATTAATGAAATACTCATGTTAATAATATGTGCGTCTGATAAGTTCTAATGGTGATTGCCTTTAGAGCACTTCTGTAGAGCTCCACTATATTAAATCATTTCCTTTTGTATCTTAAACCTTCCAGCAGTGTGAGAATTTATATACTTCTTTTGGGGGGGAGTAATCACGAGATCAAGCGTGATATGACCGTTGGGCATATCATCTTGTCGAGATCATAGAGATTTCTCCCCGTCAAATGGCATCATCTTAGTACTAGTTTAAACAACGATGAAACCATGGTTCCTTATTGCTCTAATGGCTCATCGTTATCTAATACAAAGTATCATATCAACAATACGGGACCTCTAGTTCATAAATGATGAAGCTTTTTTTTGTCTTCTTCCTTCCCTAAGCTTCCATTAGATATTTGGTGTACTGGAACCGATTATGAATCAACGACCATCTATGAAATCTCTAATTGATTGTGTCAGCATTCAATGTGAACATTTAGTCTAATTAAGATTTGGAGTTATCTCCCTGGATCAACGGGACATCTTATAGTCTGTCTCCATTAATTAGAATACATACTAAATTGCTATAAGTACTTAGGGAGTATCTTAATAGCCACGATTGGTGTTGGTGTGAACCACATTTATTAGGTTTTGAGTGCTTTTGTGTACTAATAATTCTATTAACTCGATTTTCATTGGGTCCTACTATTTCTGATGCATTGTGTAAATTTTACGGTTTTGCGAAGAGCTGGTATGCCAAAGCGTTTGAGTCGATCAAGCACGAAGATTGAGTCAAACTCGGCATTGCAAATCAAAACGGGGAAAGAATAGCAAAAAACGGAAAATTGCACCACACTGCGGGAATTCCTTTCTGTGAGCAGCATTTCTGCCTCCATTTCTTTGTTCACTGACCTACATTTTTCTGATTATGCTTTTGTTGTTTTGTTCTGATTTTGGTTTTTAGATTTTAACCCCCAGCATTTGCTAGTTTAGTTTTTTGTAATTTTATATGCGGCTTTTATATAAACCTGATCATCGCTGAAACTCAAATCCCAACTCAGCTTCTTCTTTTGGCAATACGGGAAAGGCAGAGAGGCGGTTTGTGGCGCTTCCTCACCCTATCACTTTCTTTCACTCTTTTCCATTTTCTCGGCTGCCCCGAGCACTCTACGGATGACTGGAGGATGGACCTCACCTTGAGGAGAATTTGTTGGTGGCTTTGTGGAGGTAACTCACGGTTCCCAGTTGCATGCATTTATGGTTGTTCGTTCTTGCTTTCTATAGGTTAAAATCTCTTAGCATGCACTCTCTTTGTGTGTGTTGAAGCTTTTTGTGTTGGTGGATGCTCACTAGAGGCTCGGGATGATTATTCTCCTGAGTTATCGTGGGTAGTGTTTTAGATGTGTTTTCCTTGTTGGGACATTATGCCCATTTAAATATTTATGTTTCAAAAGGGAAATCATGGGGTTTAGTTTTAAGCTAAATGAATCTGGGTTCGAAGTATATGTCATTCTCGACGAGAAAAAATACAGGAACTGTTGGTTATCCCTTTAAACGATGGCCGGAACAACAGGGGTTCATTTACAATTTTCTTCCACTTATTTTATTTTTTGTCTGCACCACCAATCCCCTGTTGCACCCCAGTACAATCATGGGTGATTCTGTTTTGAGCTTAGGTAAATCATTGCATGAAAAGCCATCCATGTGTGTTGGACCTAGAGCCACTTATACTCGGTAACGCCTTTACGATGGGAGAGCACAGGTTCTGCATCTTGTTGATTAGACACCTCTTATAGCCCAGTCAAATGGCGTGGATTCTTAGGGGTGGGTGCTGAAAATTGCATTGACGTGGTTTTTTGATCTCATCAGTATTGGTGAATTTCTTTTATCTACAGATGATTTTTTTATTTATTTCATTTCTATAAAGAAAGAAAAAAAAAAGTTCTTCTGAATTGTTTTTGAACCTGTTTTCTTGAGGAATCCATTTGATGGATCAAAATTTATATGAAAACAACGATTGATGCGGGTTGCTGGGAAGCGTGATCAAATGGAACACTGGGGCTTGTCTGAGTGGGGAGAGAAACCCTAGGGCATACATGTCAATGAGGGACTATAGAGCCTTCATGGCAGAATTGGAACCATTGGGAGGCCAAGCGAGGAATGGGTCTGAGGGCTATGAGACAATGGATGATGCACCAGGTCATAGTGTTCCCTGACTTATGCACCTCCTTCTCATTTTGCCTCGCTCTCCCCTTACGGCAGCCACCAACCTCATCCTGAGCAGTATCTGATTTCAGCAAATGGTGTTGAGTGCTAAACTGGGAATAGAGACGAGTGGATGTCGGTGATAAGGAAATTGACATTGTGGAGAGCTCTCTAGATAAAAAAAATTAGATGGTGCAAGTGGAATTGATCATAATTTGACAGCTTTGCCGAACGCATCAATTTCAAAACTTCCCCGTGAAATGTTCATGAGGAAAGGAAGAAGTCGGAGAGTGCACGAGTGACACCCATGTGGAGGAGCGTGCCTGGCTTGATACGAGGCTTAGTAGAAAGTGATCCTCGGTTTGGTAGTGTATTTATGCCTATATGGGGAGAAAGAAGGAAGCAATCCCACTGATATTGTGATTGAGAAAAAAACAGTGGAAACAATTATTTCCTCACGACTCGGTCCACATGCGCCTTCACTACGTCTGATGACCTGACTCTGTGTTAGACCGTCCCACGCTCTTGCCTCTTACAAACTTGAGGAAGTTAGTAGCCATTGCTCAAACATTTACCTACATCAAAGAAGATGGCGGTACAGCGATGTTGCATAGCCTGACAGGATGGTTAGTCTTCCCAGTTCGGACACCAGAACCTTAGCATATCCCATGACTCCACCGATTCAACTGACCTCGAACTTCAAAAACTAGTTTAGAGCGCATTGACCTCCCATTTTGTTGTTCCTTATTTTTATTTTAGTTTATTTTATTTTATGTTGATTCTTAAATTTTCTCTAATTTTTAGTTAATATTTGTTTTTAAATTAATTTTATTTTTTACTGTAATTTTTCTGCTTTCGTGTTTATTTTTGTAGCAGGTGGTCGGAAAGTGAAATTTTTGCAACTTGGTGTAGTGCCCTTTTGTCTTTTATTGTTATATATATATATCAAAAAATATATATAAATAATTAAATAAATAAATTTGTCTCTCATATATAAAAAAAAAAATTTAAAATTAAATAAATTTTCCTCGTGGCTGTATTTACCTCATTTTTGTTTCCTTAACTTTTTAAATGGGTTCTAGTTTGGGTGTTTAGTAAGTTGGAAGCTTAGAAAGTGTAGAATCAAATATCCATAAAATTCTTTTGAAATTGTGTGAAGGACTAATTTCAAAATGTAGTCTGTTTCCTCTTTTCTTCTCCTAACTTGTTTATTTGAGCTTGATGGAGTAGATAAGGTGTCGATGGAAACTTTGTGATATCCTATCAAAAAAATGAACGCACATATCATCAAGGAGGTAACACTTCCCCTTCTCCCCTAACTCTGTCCCAGGTATTCACGGACGACTAGACAGTTGAGGATTAGCGAAGAGATGGCTGTTATGTTTTTGTTTTTATTATTTTGGCGTAGCCATTTGTGATGTTCAGTGGATTGGTTTCCTTTTATAGTATTATCTTGCTTTCTCTTTCAAAAGTACCCATTTTTAGTGGTTTGCTAACACTTAAGTTGGAAAATTGAAACTTTTTGTCTATTGATGTTAGGTATGCCATGCCTAGTTAAATTGGATGATTAGTTGAATTCTTGATCATTTAACCTTTTCTTACCACAGCTAACCACGCAGTGCACATCGGTTTTTTTCAATAATGGGTGGCTTTGCCTAGCCTCTGGCTTGAATAACCTACCCTAGTTTCGTTGATACATTTAGTTGGGACCCCGTAGAAAGGTGTGTTTCCCATAATAAAGAAAAATAAAGAAGAAAAAGAAGAGAAGGTACGACTCTTTGTCTTGAAACCGAGCACGGTGGGGTTTGTAGTAGCCCAGCTAGCTTGGTGCCCAAGCTAGCGGTTGGGAGCCCATAGACTTAGTGCCATACATGGGTGAATAGATTAGTTTAGAAGTTGTAGGTGTTGGAGTTCGTGTTAGTCCGAGGTGAAACACGAAGAGTTAGTGGTCGAAAGATCCTCATGACCGGTGCCCTAAGCCTTAATTGGTTGGGTCATCGGTAGATCCCAATTCGTGTGGACTTTGGTGAGGTGGTCTCGGCATTGCACCCACAACACAAAAGTTGTGGAATAGGTGGATCACACGTTTATTCCCAGATTGGTTATACTAGGTTGTACCGGTAGCGGTTGGGGAGAGTGCGGTTGACGGTTTATTGTTAGGGCGATCGACAAACACCGTTTTGGTGGAAGTTCTTTGGTGGAGGTCTTCGAGAAGGAAGCTCTTTCGATACTCACATTTTTTGTATGGCATTCATTCTCGAGATAGTTGATGGTGGTTGATGAATTCATTGAGGGTTCGGAAAAACGTACTTCTTACCATAACCTTTTTTTTTTTGGTGACTCAACTTTTAACATAATTTGTTATGGTTCTTTTTTTGGCCTTTCACCTGCTCTTTCTTTCTTTTTCATTACAGGAACTAGCAATGTGTGGGTTGAAGTGTGATTGGTGCCTAAAGTTATTTGAACCACATTTGTCACTAGGTTTTGAGTGCTTTTGTGTACTAATCATTCCTAATGTGATTTTCACGTGGGTCCTACTATTACACGTCGCATTTTGTGGCAAATTTTGCGATTTTGCGACTAATTGCCTTGAATTGTTGGTCGATCCAAGCAGAATTCAGAGGAGTCAGGCTCAGCATTGCACGCTCAAAGGCCCAAGAGGAAAAATAGCGAAGAAGCGAGAAGAAATTGCACTCTGCAGAATGCTTTCTGCGACTATTCTGCCTCCGATAGCATTTCCTCTATTGTTTTCTGGATTCTTTTGTTGTTTCTTCACGGTTTTTAGTTTAGTTCAGCACGCTGCTTTAGTTTAGTTTTTTTGCCATTCATATACGAGCACTATAAGCCTGGTGATGCATGCAGAAGCTCAAATCAACTCACTTCACTTGCTGTGTCTGAAGGCGCGGTTGTTGCACTTCCTCTACTCACTGTTTCATTTTCTTTTCCGTGCAGAGTACGCGAGCCTCTCTGGGTTGCAACTGACCTCGAAGGATGGTTGGCTTGAACCTCCTCCTGAAGAGGAGGGATGTTGGCTCGTTGTGGAGGTAACTCAGTTCCCCATTTTTTAACATCATTTATGGTTGTTTACGTTCTTTCATGGGTTAAAATCTCTGCCTGCTCTTTAATGTGTTGTGACTTTTTGGGTTCAGTGGATACTTTCACTACCCAGATCAGAGGCTGATTGTCTCACATTAGTTAGTGGTAGTGTTTTAGATGTTTTTTCCTTTATTAGAAGACATTTATGCCCATTTAAGTCTGCTCATTTCAAAAGGGGAAAGATGCTAAGTTTAGTTTAAAGCTAAATGAAGATCCCAGGTTCGGAAAGGCTATGTCATCCTCCCAATGTGAGAAAAACCCAGGGATGTTGGTTGCCAAACCATAAACGTGTTGGAATGCAAGGGGGTTATTTTTCACATTTTCTTTACTTATTTTTATTTTTAATCACTGCAAAATCCGTTTTTATGAACACAATCAAATTGTCCACCATTTTTGGCAGATGATCATTTTGATAGAAAGCTGCATCCTTCATTAGACCTGGAGCAGCTATCTTTAGGTAGCTGTGCTGCAGTGGGGAGGAATGGGTTTATAAATATTGTTCCGGAGCACCTGCGTGGCTTGCAATCACCACCCTCTAACCACACCTAAGTCGACTAATTATGCGCTGATTGTGTCGGGAGCATATGATGGTCTTGAACATTATATAGCGTACATGATTGATCCTATCGTCGAAGCATATGGGGTAATTCATGTTTGTCCTCTCATCTTGTGTTTTCCCACTAAACATGGGGACTTATCCTCTCTTGGATCGCTTCATGCTAAACTTCTTTAGCATCTAATCTATGCATGTAGACTATGAAAGACCAAGCAACCTTCTTGATCCATCTCATGATCTATCTCAATTTGGATTACTTCTAAGGTCTTTCATGGAGAAGTTATTGATAATATTGACCTTCTTTCCAGAAACATCATTTCCATTAATGTCATTCACATATAGCATTAAGTCATTGCCTCATCCTTCTTGTACACACCTGAGAGCTCATCGCATTTGTGAAATCAAACTCTGTTGTCATTAAATCGAATATTCAAACTTCTAGTGCTTGCTTCAATCCATAAATGGTTGCAGTGTGCACTTTATTGCCATTTCTGGTGTGAAGACCTCAAATACATGTCCATATATCCTTACTTTAGGTTTCCGCTATACGGAAAGTCATCTTCATCCATTTTCATATCTCATAATATAATAGCATCCAATGGCAAGGTATCATATGGATTTAAGAATAGCTATTGGGCTTAAGTCTCATCTTAGTCAATTGTCTTTACGATGGCAACGCTTTTTAGCTAGCTATGCCGTGTCAGTACCTTCATGTCGATCTTCTTCTGTCATTTTCTGAAGACCACAAGCAATCTCTACGGGTTTTATCCTTCTCGTGGTTCAACCAAAGTCCATGCTTGGTTAATACACATGGAATCCATCTCTAACTTCCATATTCTCAATCAAATTTTTTAGACTCGAACTATTCGTGAGATTCATCGGGAGGGTAGTAGGCTTATCACCCCCTCGTGAGCAATACGTTTTACTATTCACTTATGAGAAATCTATATTTCTTTGGAACAATATGTATCCTACTTGTGCTACGATGTGCCTGTGGTTTAAAAGGATCAACTACTACTTCATCAATATGAATAACAACCTTAGATCAAGTCAGTTGATCTTTGTATGTTTGAGCACTTTGACATTCACTAAGTTCATCCTTGCTTCCACTGTCTTCTCTTAGAAGAAACTCTTTCTCTAAGAAGACAGTATACCTTGAAACAAACAAACATTTCAGCTTTGTACCCAGATCCAATCTTCCTATGTTGACCATCATATTTAGCCTCCAAATTTTATTCTGACAAAGTTCGCTTTCTACATGACAACCCCATACTTTCAGGTGAGAATAATAGGGATCCTTCTTAGTCCATATCCCATTTGGAGTAACCACAACTAACATAGATTGGACTTTATTTAACACTTAAACATTAGTCTCATGTGCAAACCCTTAACGTGACTTTAGTAGGTCTGCCTTGCCCATCATAAACCTCACCAAGTCCAAGAAGGTTCTGTTTGTCCTTTTCACCACACTATTGGGTACGGTGTGTAAGGTGGAATATATTTGGATAAAGTCTCATTATCTTGTAGATAACCTAGAAAATATTGGCTTAAGTATTCGCTACTTGGATCTCATCTAAGCGATTTGAAAAATTCTCCCAAGTTGTTTCTTTGCTTCATTTTTTGAATGCTCTGAACTTTTCAAAGGATTCAGATTTGTATCTCGTAAGATACAAGTACCTAAATCATGAACGATCATCGATGAAGGTAACAAAGTAGAAGAAACCACCTTTGGCATTAATGGATAAAGGACCATAAACATTGGAATGCTTTAGGTCTAATGGTCCATAATCATCTTCACCCTTCCCATAAAGGGCAACTCGGTCATCTTTGCCTAACAAGAAAGATTCACAATTGTCAAATGATTCACAATCAAATGACCCTTAGCTACCATAATTGTGTAACCTACCATGACTCACGTATACAAGGCGACAATGCCATGAGTAAGATGATTTTAGATTACCCTCTTGGTCTTTTATCATTATTAACATTTAAAATTGGGTTGGACATATATAATATGTAAATCCCATTGCTTAATGTACCACCAGCATAAAGGACATCACAATGTAACAACCATTGTCACAAAATATAAATAAAACCCTTTTGGTTCAAATATGAAAATAATGTTCCTTGTCAATGTTGGGACATAACAAAAATCTTCCAAATTTAAACAGAGATCACTCGGGAGGTTCAAAACATAAGTCCATAGAGCAATAGCTGCAACTCTTGCACCATTCCCACTCAAAAGTCGGACTCTCCCTTTGTAAGCTTCCTACTGTTCCTTAGGCCCTGCATATCAATCCATATGTATTGGCCACAACTGGTATTATATACCCATATGTTGTTAGGAGAAACAATATTAACCTTAATGACATAAATACCTGAAGATGATGGCATCATGCCGACACATTCTTCTCTTCGACCCAAGTAAGCCCTCAGAGTTCCTCTTTAACGCCAACTTTACCACAATAGAAGCAAGTCTCTTTTGAGGCAGTCTCTTTGCCTTTCTTCTCAACCATTTTTCCCTTAGCTATCTTGAGCACGTCAATCAATTCGGGTATGGTAGATATAATGTAGTCCATCCCATAGTCGAGCACAAACTATTCAAAACTACCGGGTAACCTGGCTAGAATCAAGTCTAGACTCAATTCAAGATCTATCCAATCTCTCAATGTGTTTATTCATCTTCAGTGCATACTACACTGGGATGTCCCCACCTCCATCTTGGAACCAAAAATTAATTTATATACTTTGAACCTTTCAATACTTGCTTGCTCATTTTAATGTTCCTTAGATGGCGCACTATGGAATATGCATCCATAGTCTCATGTTGCTTCTGAAACTTAGGTGACATGGAGGTGTGGATAATCAATCTTGCCCTCACGCTATCAACCAAGCGTTTCTAATATGCCCTCTAAACACTTTCAGGTGCATCAGTAGTTGGGGATTCAAGGAGTGGCTCAATAATGACATAGGCTAATTTTTCCCTTTCAAGAACTATTCTAAAATTCTTTATCTAGTCCAAGAAGCTAGCCCGTGAATATCTGCATCCATTATCGTATCAAGGTGGTTCACATTCATGATTATGGTTTGATTCTAATAACCTAGATGTAAAAGAGATCATGTTAGATTATACTTAAAATGCATGATAATTATGCATTATATTTCTCCACTTTTATTACGAATCCATAAATTTCAATTATCATCCAGAGTAACCTATGGCAGAGGTTATCCCAGAAATCAATATCCAATATCATCAAGAGTCACCTTACGTTTTCCCAACAAGCTATCCTGGGTCAAAAGGTAGGTATCTTGTCCATACCAATTGCAATCGTACACATTTAAGGAATCCAATAGCACCAGGAGTGACCTTAGGTTTACCCAACAAGCTATCTTGGATCAATAATTATACTAATTGCAATTTGATGCAACTATCGAATCCAATGCTAGCAACCATTGATTTGTGCACTATCATTAGGCTATCAACTCATGATGCGTGTACATCTTGTCTACACTCACACAACTGTGTCTCTATCCAACATTAACCTTAGGTTTACCTAGCAAACTAATGAGTCTAGTTAAGCCGAGACCACTAATCATGAAAACTCATTTCCATGGATAGAACATGTCCTTATGGAGTAAGGCTTGGGTTTACCCAATAACCCCAATTTCTAGAAGAACTCAGGTTCACACTATATTAGTGGAAGACATTAGTCTTAATATTAATAATTGAGGGCTTTCTTTAGATAAGTCTCTTCATTTCATTAGCATGCTTTATCCATTCATCTCATGAAATTATAAGGATTGTTACTCTAGCTATATGACATGGGTATGAACATTCTAAAATCAATTCCATGAGCCAAATGAAATTGACTAGGTCAAACCTAGGGATATGCATGATTATTACAACCCTTTAAAATTAAATCAAATTTACAATCTTCAAGGTCTTCTTTCTTGGTACCTTCTCCACACTTTTTTCTCCTTTTGCATCTTCACTAACTTATTGATGAGTCCTAAACTCATCTATTTTTAGTCCATTTTTCTTGCAATTTTTTTAGAAGATTATGATTCATTTTAATGAAGAATTATGGAATAATCACCAACTTTGTGTTTTGTCAATTTTTAATGTAAAAGAAACAAATCCAGTAAGAAAAGTAGAAAAAATTGGCTAAGGCAGAAATGTCGCGACACATAATCTTGGAATGTTGTAACCGGAACTCAAGGCAACTAGTAGGGCAGTGTTGTAACAAAAAGTGTTATGTCGCACTAAAGACAAAGCTTAACTAAAGTTGGAAGTTTAAAGATTGTCACAACATTTCATAACTCTGTCATGACATAATATGAGAACGATTGACTGAGAAATGTTGCAACAAATAAATGAATGTTGCGACGTAATGAAAATTAGAAGACATAACTATGTCGCCACAATGGATTTTTATGTCACGACATTGCCTGAAAAGTTCCTGAAGAAGTGCCAAAATTATGTCTTGACAAAAAAAGCATTGTTGTGACAAGAATGGAAGATAGAAGGCAAAAAGAATGTCGCAACATTATTTTGCTCTGTCGCGACAAAGATCAAAGAAAATGGCAGTAAAGTTTTGTCAAGACATTCAAACCTGTGTCGTGACATAAAGAATTGAAAAGGACAGAAAATGGTAGATTAAAGAGACAAGTCAAGTTAAGTATGTGACAACAAAGGTTTTGATGTTGAGACAAACATTTCAGAGAATGAAAAGTTCAAGGCATGATATATGTCACGACATTTCTAATATATGTCGTGACATAAAGTTCATAGTGTAGCATCGGAGGCAAGAAAGCTATGTCGCAACAACAAAAGTTTTATGTCACAAAAATCACAAGATAATGTTGAGATGAAACTCTATCGCAATAGAGAAAATTATTGTCGGGAAAAAGGTTGAGAAGAACTACATAAATAAATGTCAATACATAGAACTACAGAAAGAAATGTCACGACATAAGAAACTTATGCCGCGACACAATGAAGAGCAATAGGGAAAAACATTTTTGGTACCAAGGTTTTTATGTTGCGACATACCATTCAAGTATTAACACTGCAAGGCATGAAAGAAATGTCACGACATAAGACACTTATTTCACGACAATTACAAGACACTATTATCTGAGCTCTGTCGCAACAGTTTCAAAGAATGTCACAACATAATTCAAGAAAAAGGCAAAGAACATTGTCGTGACATAACATTGAGAGCCATATAAAAGCTGGAGGACAAATATACCTAAAATGTCATGACATAATTTTTCTATGTCGCGACAAAGTCGTCAACTGGGCCAGTTTTGGGGATCCACAACTTCTAACTCGAATATCGGCCCATTATTTGAAAATCTATAAATAGAAGCACATATGGCACTGTGCGGAGCTTCCGCATAACCTGGAACATTTGGGTAGCTAGAGTCTCCTTTGTATATTATTTTTCTTTTTATTTTTTTCATTTTATTTCTCTTTTATTTCTTTTAGTAGATTTAGTTTCAGCTTAACTTTTTAGTTATTTTTTCTTGGATTTGATGAACGATCTGGAAACAAACCACCCAGAACTAGTCACAACTGTCTGACTGTACAACTTTGGCACTTCTTAGAGTCATCATTCTGCTTTACTGGCACCTCAACAAAAACCATGAAAAAGATCCAACCAAAACACTCCAAAGCAGGCTAACAAATAGCAGGCCTCAGAGGCAAAGGATTATGGAGGATTTTTGGAGACCAGTCATTAGAGATGAATACTCTGCTATGAGACAACCTGCTATAGAGGCCAACAACTTTAAGTTAAAGTCCGCTTGATCACACAGGCAAAGAACATCAATATACCTGCCATCCTAGTGAATAATTCCCAACGAAAGCATATGTGTGATTTAAGGATGGAAAATATAAGAAAGTCGAATGGGGTGAGACCTCGAGGTGATCAAGTTCCAACTCTTCCCCTTTTCACTTAAGAGAGATGTGACAACCACTTGGTTTGAATCTCACTTCATGGATCAAAGGAACAACTGGAAGAGTTACGGTGGCTAACATGAGGCGGTGATTCTTCCTCAGCCTCACTTTAAAGGAGAGGAGAAATTATGTGTTTAAAACAAGGAGGATGAAAGTCTCTATAATGCATGTGAGAGATATAAGTAGATTACCGAAAAGATGCCCAATGCATGGAATACAACACTACCTGTATGGACATCTTTACTGATTTCTATGAATCCACACCTCCAAACGTATAATTGACGCACTCACGAAGCATTCAAAAGAAGAATGATGTGTATGCGCCATTGAAGATGTAGTAAAAAGAAACTACGGAGTTCCATCCGAGACTTCAGGGAGGAATAGTAGACTGAAAGGAATTGAGGTGATAGAGCTGAAAAGGATGATTGCCATAGAAGCCAAACTTGATGCATTGATGGACAAGTCAAAACCATAGATAGAAAAGATCCATCTGCCATGTGCAGAAAAATGGAAAGAAATGAGCTAAGGAAAGAGGTGTTTGATTTAGGACTTCCAGTCACAGAGGTCCCTACCACCTCTCAGGATACTTTACCTGATCACTACAAGAAGCTAACTTTAAGCCAAACCTCAACCTGCCAACCCATTACACACCAAGACTAAGAACCACGAATTCTCTATATGGAAGTGGAGCATACAATAATGTCCATGACTAATGACGGCCGGTCCTTAGCATTCGACCAGACCGTGAGGGAACCAGATCCTGGATGCTAGCCATCTTTCGAATCCAATTCATTTTGATTTTGTTAGTAAAACACATTTTCAATGCTCTGCTTGTAGTGATATTTATCTTTTGAAAATATATTTATATACCTAATTCAACTTAAAGGGGGCCTATCATTTTGTTTTCACACATTTCCATTAAATATGGCATTCCATGGCCATTTGGTCCATTTACCACCTTTATACATTACGACATTATAAGTCATTTTCAATACCAAAATATTTACAAAACAAAATTAGAGTTTGTACAAAAAGTGTCAAATATATTTAATGAATGCAGGGTCGGAGCTTTACTTCAACTCCATGAGGCCTTAACGTTGACTATGAATCGCTACGGTCTTTTCCTTCATACCTATTCACTCAAGATTTCAAGGCGGATGATAAAAACAATACGCTGGGCATTTTCTGTCTAGTGGTTCTATATGCCTTCTTCACATAAATTTATAAATCCATGCATTTTAAATCGATGCCTTTGTATAATTTTTTTTTCAATGACCAATGCAAGATGTAATACATATATGTATATTTTCATTTCGTATACATTCAAATATAATTCATTGGTCATTTCAATCATGTGTTTCATATGTACAAATCGTTCAAACACAAATCATGCATTTCAATTTTCTTTAATTTTCCTTAAGCGAATTTTAACCTATGCTTTGGCACATGATATCGAATCACCTAAGACGATCCCACCTAACAGTCAGAGAAAGTTTTATAACACAGCACGGTCCCCCGGGCTGTCGATCGGTTATTAAAAATAATTTCGTGAACACTACAATATTGTCCTTAAATCCACAATCGGGAAAGCACATCATTACGTTTGACATAAAAGATCGCTTATTCAATCTTTTTAATAAGTTATACCAATTTATCCTTAACTCACTTGTCAGCTAACATTCTTTAAGGCCAAAATCATTCATAACAATTTACAATATTGTATATACATTTATATCCAAATACTTGGTTTCCAATGCAATTTTTCATGTGCAATTCATTTCACAATCAGTTGTATCAAATCAATTTAAAACAAATCAATATGCAATTTATCTCATTTCAGTTCAATAAATCCACTTATTTCATAATCCTTCAAACATTGCAGAAATAGAGAGAGAGAAGTGGAGAATAAACCAATTCATTTATGGCTCAAACAGAGCACACAAGCATATTCATATAAAACCTTTTAGATTTATTTGTCAAAACAAAACACAAACCTAAACAAGGAAAGAAGTGTGGAAGAAAAAGCCAAAAAGGTTGGTCGCTTTCGATTCCTAGCCTCTGCTAATCCCATTCTTTGGGTCAAACTTCCTCGCTACCAACTCTTGTCCATCACAAATATGTCACTACTGTTAACAACCTAAGAAAAATCAACAGAACATTCTAGGATTTTTGGTTAGAGTTGATGTCTACCCAATAAACCTTCACTTGAAAATTTTTTTGGGGACATGTGAGCCATATTTTTCTCATGCTTCCTTCAATAAAATGATATCTCTATGAGTATATTTTAATATGAATTTGAATCATCTCATTTGGATCACTCAAACTCAAGTTACGACATTTTAATGCCAAACTGGTCGGTATGCCCATCTCACTTGGTTTCCTACTGTTATTGTCGATTTCAGGGTTCTTAAATCCATATATTGGTAATGGTTTCTTCTACTCATTTGAATATATGGTTCTAAGGTTTCTTCTCCAATTTGAATCATCCAATTTGGATGACCAAAACTCAAGTTATTGCATTTTACATCCAAACTACTCTAATTTGCAAAGCAAAATCATATTGTTTTTGCAATACAAATTCACTCTTTGTAATCTGATTTCTCAAGCACCCTGGGGGTTACAAATCTCGTTTATACTTCCTTCAATTAAATTCTTTTACCTAGAAGTCTTATTTAATTATAATTTGAATCACTCAATTTGAATATGAAATTCAACTTATGGCCAAAACACCACAACTACACCCAAAACAGAGCATACCAGTTAGCTACCTGAAACTCACCTTTAAGCCCATATTCGGGAGCCTCAGAGCTACAATTTGCTCCTGGTCCCTTTTAAACATTTGTAGCTCTAGATCTTATGTTTCTTTACCAAATAAAATCACTAAATGTGGATGATTAACTTAACTTATAAATGTAAACAAAAACAGGGGTTTTGCAAAAATTTTGACAGCTACTCCTTTGAAACTTCATCATTTCCTTTATACAAAAATTCCTCAAAACCAATCCTAACCCAAAAGCACTTTGAAAAATGACCATAAACAACTCCAAAATTGATCTACAACCAATCAAAATCACATTACATAAGGTTAGGGTTTTTCCCCAAATCCAAAATCATCAAAGAGGGAGTTAGGGTTAGTTTTCTTACCTTAGCTCTCTTCAAATCTTCTTCTTGCTTGAACAAAGATACTTTCAAGAGTCGGAGAGAAAACACACCAAAAATAACTTATTCTCCCAAGCCCTAGCTCCTTCTCCCCTTGCTCATCTCAAAAACGTGAATGCCTGAATGAGCATTCCATAGATCATTTTGGTATTTATTCTCATGTCATGTGTAATGCCATGTTTGGCTAGCACATTAATTGACTTTTTCTCATTTTTCTCATTTTAAAGCCTCATGTCATTTCATTTCCACTTCATTTCATTTCATTCCCACTTCATTTAATTTCATTTATACTTTGGCACTTACATTACTCATTTATGACCCTTGGGTCCTCATTTTACATTTTTACAAAATTTATTTGGCTCTTGTAAAATTTTCAGGTTTTTATAATTTTTCGTTTTTAGCCATTTAAACACCAAAAAAAATATAATTTAATTTATTTTACACCCTGAACATATTATAAAACTGGTAATGTATTTTCAGGGCGTTACAACTCTCCCATCCTTAAAAGAATTTCGTCATCGAAATTACCTTCATCGAATAGTTGAGGGTATTGTTGCCAGATAACTTCTTAGCTTTCCCATGTGGCTTCCTGGCTCACTTCTCCACAGCACTTTTACCAATGGAATTCACTTTTTCCGCAACTCTTTGACTTATAGAGCCAAGATCTCTACTGTCTCCTCTTCATATGTCAAATCCGGTCTAAGCTCAATCGTCTCCAAAGAGACTCATATGCGGCGGGTCCCCGACCTCAGACTTCCTCAATATCGACATTGGCTGAAAACATTATGAATCTTTTCCAACTCCAGAGGTAAAGCTAATTTGTGCCACTCCGGACCCACTTTCTCTATATAGCCCCAATGAACCTAGTGGCTCAAATTTTTGTCTTTTCCCAAACCTCATTACCTTCTTCCAAGGCGATACGATTCGTGCCACGTAGAAGTGATCCTAATCAACAAAAATTTATATCCTGTTCTTCCCATCGAGCAAAGCTAATGCGAATATAAAATGGGTCTGTGGCCGAACACAGGATGGGTTCAGACAAATGACAAGTAAGTCAAAATGGTGAATTTGGTCTGATTTTAAGGTGGTGATAAAAACAGGGGTCAGGGTTTGCAAACTGAAATTTAAATAAAATAAATGTAAAAGAAGTCTCTTAAAGTGTCGCCATCGATTTAGGTTCTAAAGGTCACCTGAGAGGTTCTCAGTCCATTTCGCATTGGGAGTGATGACATATGTCATCTCCGAACCGGATCTTTGTTTAGCTATAAAAACCGAACCCTAAATAATTATCCTTTTGAAAATGGCATTCACCGCCATTTTATGTTCTCACGCTCAAACGAGTCTCCTCACTCACATTACAATGGTAATAATGGTAACTAATGATCATCACAAGATCTAGTAATAAGCATCAAATGAGCACTAAAAGATAACCAAGTACTGACCATTCAACATGAATCGAAGGGATCTAAACCTAATGTTGGGGCAGAACATTTATTTAAATACAGTTAGTACCGTTGAAAACAGACCTCCGCAGTCTGGGATTATGCACCCAGCCGCCTTCCACTTCAAAGAGGGAAGGTTTTAGCTGGCCATCCCTCCAAGTTGTCATCCTCGGAGGGTGTTTGGCAACCCAGAAAATAGAAAAGAAAGGGAAAGAAAATGAACGTAGAAGAGCCGGAACTGGGAGAGTCAAAAGCTTCTCCAAAAATTTATTACCGACTTGATTGATGTTTACAAACCTTGACTCTAGCTTATATAGTGTGCAGAGCAAGGGAAATTACAAAAACAAACCAAAACAAAAGTTATTACAAGGGTAGAAAGGAGAAAAACCAAAACGGAGTCGTTTGAACACAAAAACAAGAAGTATAATTGGGCTATGCACAAGATTACATCATAAATAAAATTCGCTATCATAGCGGGCACCACTATCATATAAAATTCGCTATCATAGCGAAAATTCGCTATCATAGCGAAAATTCCAGTATAGCGAATTCTGGCACTATTCAGCACTGTTCCTCCATGGCTATTGTTCCATTGCTCCCTGCTTCATTTTTCTTCTATTTTCTACTCTTCTTTCCTCTTGGTCTCTGATATATGATGTTGAGTTTGACTCGAATTCTTCATGTTTGGATCGACTCAACAATGTTGGCATGATTAGTCAAAAATCAGAAATTTGCCACAAAATGCGACAAGAATAGTAGGGACTCAATGTGTAAATCCTGCACTAGGGAATGATTAGTATACAAAAAGCACTCAAACCTATAATAAACAAATATTCAAAATAACCCTGGGCACTAAATCGATACTTTCAAAAACACTTTTTGTCGATCTCATATCGACATCCTTTCGTCTCATGTCGCGTAGGATTTTGTCTATCTCAGGCCACTTTCAATCTTTCTAATCATTTTCTACTTTTTCCTTAGTTTCGAATCAAATTAGGCTAATTATCTTCTTCTTCCTTAACTCTACTCAAATACAATGGTGTTCTCGTATTTTCTCTTCCACACAGAGAGCCTCATAAGGTGCCATTCCAATACTCGACTGAAAAGATATTGTTGTACACAAATTCAACTAGAGGAATGTGTCTATCCCAACTACCCTCCTAATCGATCACACAACTTCTAAGCATATCTTCCAACACTTGGATCACTCTTTCCGATTGTCCATCCGTCTACGGGTGGAACCCTGAGATGAAATTCAATCAAGTGCCCAAAGCCTCTTGCAACTTTCCCCACATTCTCGAGGTAAACCTCGAATCTCTATCTGAAATGATCAATATTGGAATCCCAAGTAACCGAACTATTTCCTTTATGTAAAGCTCTGCAAGCTTGGAATCATGCTTTCTTCTTGTCACTGATAACCCAACCATAAACAGAATTGGATACTTCTCATGGATCCACTCAATAATCACCTCTATCTTCCTTGGATCCACTCAACAAAATTCGCATTTTCTCCATTTGGCATATAACTGTTCCTTTCTCAAGGTTTCTAGCACTACACGAAGGTGTGTATCATGATCTTCCCGATCCTTTGAATACACAAGGATGTCATTTATAAACACCACGACAAACTGATCTACATACGATCAAAAAATACAATTCATTAAGTCTATGAAAGCCACTGGAGCATTTGTCAACCCAAACGGCATTACAAGGAACTCATAATGTCCATACCGTGTTCTAAACGCCATCTTATGCACATCCACATCCTTAATCTTTAATTGATGATACCCATATCACAAGTCAATCTTCGAAAAGACACTTGCACCTTTCAATTTGTCGAACAAGTCATCAATCTTGGGTAACAGATATTTGTTCTTCACTGTCATTTTATTCAGTTGCATATAAACAACACACAACCGAAGCGTACCATCTTTATGTTTAATGAAGAGCACTGGAGCTCCCCATGTTGATACACTCAGATGAATAAATCCTTTCTCTAACAATTCTTGCAACTGAAGCTTCAATCCTTTTAACTCCACCGGAGCCATTCGATACGGTGTAATTGATGTCGGAGTGGCACCATGAACAACGTCGATTACAAACTCAATCTCTCTCTATGGAGGCAATCCTAGCAACTCCTCTAGAAACACGTCCGGATAATCACTAACTATAGGGATGTTCGATAAGCTATGCTCTACCTTTTTCGTATCAATCACATATGCCAAGTAGGCTTCACACCCCTTTCAAACCATCGTTATAATAGTAGCGGCGGATATCACATTAGAGAGGTGGTTCGACCTCTAGCCGATAAAAGTCACTTCCTCGCCACACGGTGTCCTTAAGGTCACTCTCTTCATTCTACAATCAACTACCACTTGGTGTCGGGACAACCAGTCCATCTCTAATATCACATCAAACTCTCTAAATGACAACTCGATCAAATCTCCCGGAAACTCATACTCTCGTATTCTAATGGGATAATCTCTATAGACTCTATTCACAACGACACTATTGGGGCTTGAACTTTCCATGCTCACCTATTAAGACCGACAAGATCCACATCAGAGTCATGTCATCCTTTATATGCAAATGCAATGCATGTCATAAACAATTTCAAAATCATTTACAAAAATTTCAAAGTCATTTTATAGAACCGCCTAAACCTAGGCTCTGATACCACTTAGACTGTCACACCCCTACCCCCGCATTGGTGAAGATAGGGGTGCGACACGGTATTTGGACTCTTAACCTACTTTTCGAACATTGGTGGGCCCATTTCATATTTAAAACCATAAGGAAATAAAAATTCTAATACCACCACCGTAGTAGTGTTTAAACTGTCCTGTACATATTCACGAGTCCCTTTTACTTCTACTTATACAAATTCCACAATTACAAAAACTTTACAATTACATTACAAAACCAAAAATCAAAAACCTACATCAGGTGGGCTCCTATTGTTGTGTTGACCTTGGCAGATGCAGAATGCCTCAAATGCCCTCTTCAGTACCTACACGAATGAAACACCCATGCTAAGCTTATAGATTAGTGGGAAACAAATAACAGATATGACCACTTGGAGTGGTCCACATTTACAGGATACATATAACATAATTCTATAATAGAGCTTTCATATAACATAATTCTTATAACGAAATTCCATATCTCCCGTAGGAGTTTAGAACAGAGATCTTATACATAAGGTACAGGTAGGTACATTAAAGAACATAATTGATTTCTTATGTTTTCTTCTTATTCATTATTCAGATAGACAACATATAAGTATTTTCCTTCAGAAACCTGTAACAATGAATGAGAGGAACATAAAACAATAGGTACTCGAAGGTGCAGTGCAGTCTTGAAACGGAGGCGTGCGCACACGTAACCAAAAGAGTGCCTTACCACTAGTAGAAATTCACAAACGTGATCGAGAGGCGTGTGCCCATGTAAACGAAGTGTGGCGCAACTGCGAGAACAGAAGCAGCGATTAGAGAGACGTGCTTGCCCACATAACAAAAGTGTCATGGCACTAGCAGGAGTGTCAAAGCACTGAACAAAGGTGCCTATTCATTCACTATTCGGTCTTAAGTAGCATACAATTATATGTGTTACCAAGTTTGTTATATCATTCTTAATTAGATTATCAAATAAGGGCAAGAAACAATGTTTTCCCAATGATCGGATCGTGAGCCAGCGAAGGCATTTTTCCACACTGCTTCGTACTTACATGTCTTGACCTTTCATTGGAATATGAGAAGAACTTAACAAAACGGGGTTACAAGACCAGTGAACAACCAAGCAACTATGAGTACCGTACTCATCTTTCCAATCTGGAAAAGCAACTCTCTGGACCTTGAACCGCTTTGGTATCGTACTTAACTTTCGATGCTAGGTACTTAACATCATCTGGACCTTAAATCACTTTGAGTACAGCATTCAGTAGTGTTACTTAATGCCTAAATAGTGCTATTTTGAACATTGGTTATTGGAGGTTTTGAGCACTTTTTGTGTACTAATCAACTTAATTAACTCGATTTGCACATTAAGGTCCCGGCTATACTACGGATCGCATTTTATGGCTATTTTTGTAGTTTTGCAAGCTAAACTTCGCCAAAATTATTGGAGTCAACTCAAGCACGAAGAATCAGGAGTTGGTTGAACTTCGGTGTACATATCATAAACCAGAGGAAAAAGGAGTAGAAAATATGAGAAAATGGAACTGGCTAGAATTTTGCGGGGTTGTAAAATTTCGTAACCTGCGAATTTCGCGGAGATTCTGAAATTTTACTTAACACCTTCAAAATCTTGACCATTTGACCCCATTTGACCTCTTTTTGTGATTTTCCTAAAATGCCTTCTATGTAATGGTGGTATTCCATGTATTTTGGTAATTTTGCTTGATTTGGGAGACTCTTTAAACCCGTTGTACTTCTTGTAAGAGACATTTTTGTGCATCATCAATATAGAGGGGCGGGCGGGGTTTTCTGCGCTTCTTTCCTTTTCTCCCACTTTCTCCCATTTTCTCCCATTTTCTCTAATTTTCTTGTCTACCAAACACCCCCTGAGGATGACAACTCAAGGATCACTGGCTAAACCCCCTTTATCCTTGAAGAGAAGGGTTATTGGGCTTTGAATTTAAGGTCAACTGTTGGTTCTCATGTTTTTAACGCAAGAATTTATTGCCATTTATGTTTCTATCTTTCACTCTAGGTTTAAATCCCTTGGATGTGCCTTGAGTTGACCCGGTACTTAGCTTAGTCTTTTACGGTTCAGAGTGGATGTATTGCTAGATCAGATTCGTGGTGCCATTTATTTATTCTTGTAAGGTGGTCAAGAGATGAAATTTTAATTGTCTGGGAACATTTATGTCGATAAATGCTATTTCTCAAGAAAAATTATTAGGGGTTGAGTTTTTGTGTCAAATGAAGATCGGTCGGAAATGACTAAAGTCCCTCAAGCGGGGAAAGACTGGACCCCTCGATTACCTTAGGATTTCAAACCCGGTGTGATGCCTTGAGGAGTTTTATATTTCTTCACACTTGTTTCAATTTAACCATTGAAACCCACGGTTTTACAAAACCACGAAATCGAGTGGATTCACCATTTTGAGCAATTGATTAGTATTTAATGAGAAGAAAGAACGTATTGTGTTGTTGGAATACTAGAGCCTTTATACTACAGTAGCAATGCTACAATAGTAGGAGGTTTAGGTTTATAAATTTTGTTAATTAGGCATGCCTACATGACACAAATCAAATGGGTAGGTAGTGAAAGTTTTTGCGACACAACGAATTACGGTTGCTCGTCTGCGATATCTGACCTCTTCGATCTCCTGCATCTCTTCGTTTTAAATTTCCAATATACCATGAGTTTTAGTGCCATTTATGGTCCTTTATTTAATAACCCTTTCACCTTCCCCAATCCCTCTATATAAACCCCAACCCTTTCTTAATTCATTTCATTCCCTTTCCTGAAGAGGAGAACCATTCCACCCTCTCCATCTCTTCCCTAATCCAAACATGGCCAAGACTCGTGGAGGGCATAGCTTCAGGCCTCAAGTGCGACCTTCTTCTCCCTCCCCTTAGATGCGCATCCGCCACAGCATTAGTCGCTTCCACGATTACCGCCGCCCTTGCGGAGTGTTGTAAGCCCCTGCCATAGGTCAAAAGCCTCCTCTGTTGTAGTCACTCTTCTCATGCCCACCATTCCTCTTCATCACCCTTTGACCAGGTATGATATGAAGTTAGGCCTACCCCTCCATCTCCTCCTCACATGACCATTAAGAGGCCCGCCTCCTAAGGACTATTATGCACTTTGGGCCGGGTGTCGGTTCGAGGCCCAGGCGTCATTCCCCACATTCGGGGGATCAGTTGATGACTCGGATCACATCTCCTACTTATTATCAGATGTCCATCTTCCATTCACGGGCCATTACAGACAGGTCGATTATAGTGCGGGAAGTGCACAAGGAAACATATTATGATTTTCCAGTTTTTGTTGCCGACCTTAAGCTTAGAGATTCCATGAGGCTTGTGCAACGGTACTCCCTAAAGCCTTTTATGACCCCACGCCGGTTTTTCTACCCTCGGGTGGTCATTGAGTTATACCATACTATTACATCCAGGCGAGTCCCTCATCCTACTGCCATCCACTTCTCCATCGATGTTCGTGAGGAACGCCGGGCAGCAGAGCATTCCGGCTACATTTAACTGATTGTCACAGCGGCTGGTGACTATAGATTCTGACCTTCGCCTCGAGATGGTTCACGGTATCCGACGTAGCGAAGGATCTATCCTTTTTTACCGGGCAGCTCCCAGTATGCTTCTTATCGACCATATCTTGTGGCTAACCTCTTCCCGCTCCCGACATGTTGTACCAGCAGGAGAGGAGCTGTTATAGAGCTCTATACTCCTTATTGAGGCTTTTGGATTCAAACCACAATTGAGCTTTTCACTGACATCCTTGTTCCACTTTGAGGACAAGGTCCACTAGTAGGAACGACCGGGTGAGTCCATGCAGATCACATTCTCGGGAAGCTCTTTGTGCCAAGTTTTAGAGCATATGGGTTTTCCTGTTGAGCCTCGATTGGAGCGCCGTCGAGATTACGAGGCCATACTTACTGTTGATGCAGCGCCACCACCGCAACATATCTCCATATCAACTTGGGATTTTCTCACTATTATGGATGCAGTTCGCACCTTCTTAGCCACGTCAACATCTTTTGTGGCTACCCCACCTGACTTTAGGCCCGAGGATGACATGAGAGCCCTTGATACACATAACCATGTCATCTGTCTGAGTGAGTCACTGAACTGCCTCCTTTCTCTCCATCGATTACCTTGACCTCTTGGATCATCCTCAGTGGCGGCCAACAACCACCCACCCAGCACCCTTTACAGCTTCATTGGACATGCTAGCGGCCCGGCGGCCATGATTCTCATCGGTTCATTAGCGGCTCCTCAGCTGCCGGGCGAAGGATGACATCTACCGACTGCTCACCGAAGTAGCACTTCCTTCTCTAACTTTCTAATCCAAGCCCCGTTGAGGACAATGTGACATTTGGTTGGGGGGAGAGTTAGCGAAGGAAGTGACTTTTACATTTATGTTTTTACCAACTATTTTAAGCAAGTCTATTTTGTTTTGTTCAATGGCTTTGTAACACCTCAAAATATACCCTAGTCATTTTCGACATGTTTATGGGCATTTTGTAGGTATAATTTAATTTTTTTAGCAATTTAAATGCAAAACGTGAAATCTGAGAAACCCGGAATTTGCACAAGATGCAAGGGTAAATTTTTAATTTATCAAATTGGGACACAAAAGTCATAACATAAAAAGATGTGAGGCTATTATAGAAATAACATAACTTGTGGAGCAAATAGAAAAGCGTTGAAGGACCAAAGTGCAATAAAATGAAACTTAAGTCAAATTAATGCATTTTTGGTGGCCAAACAAGGCCTTAAGGGAATTAGACCAAATAAGACCAATTTTGGTATCTCATTTGGGCATTTTGGGAGAAAAAACGTGAAGAAGATAGGAGAAGAGAAGAATAAGAGGAGAAGAAGAAGAAGAAGAAGAAGAAGAAGAAGAAGAAAGAGGAAAGGTATGGAACTAGGATTTTATATGAAACTATTTGTGTATAGAACTTGGATTCTAGTATGGATTTATGATGTTTTTGTATGGAACTTGTATGGAAGTGTTGTATGGATATTAATGGTTCCATTTTTAGGGTTTAGTTAGGAATTCATCCTAACCCTAGAGTTATTGAAATTTGGGTTGGTAAAACCCTAGTTTGTATAAGATGATTATGAACTCTTAGTTATGATGCATGGATTCGGGTTTAGGTGCTAAGAAGTTAACCTAACTTATAAGTATTTGAGTTAGGGTTTCAAAAAAAACCTAATTAATCTCTATGATTGGTTTTGGTTGGGTTAGAACATATTTGGGAGATGTTTTTCTGGATAATATATGAGTTTTCCTTTGTTTTTTGTTGGATTTCTGGAAAAATGGACCAAAAGAGAAAAATCTGGGCAATTGCGGGGGTCCTTCGCAGTGGAGAAGAGACCCCTCACAGCGGCGAAGGTCCTCGCAGCGGCGAATGAAAGACATGACCAGACAGGGGAAGGTAGGGGCGTGACCCGGCCAGGCCTCCTATGGCGACACAATGGAGGGTTCTGGAGATATGTTCCCGGGAAGAATGATACACTTGTCGAGACTGACCTCTTGTGGATGTAAACAATTTGAGCCCAAGCCATCTTTGATATGATAGTCTGTGACATCAGTTCACTAGCCACCCCGAATTTGAAGACCCCCAGCTGACGCTAGGTAGATTTCTCATGATGGAAAATACATTGAAGTTGAATGGAGTGAGGCTAAAGGTGATAAAGCTGCATCTCTTCCCATTTTCCTTAAGAGACATAGAAGCCACATGGTATGAGTCATTACCATGGTTCGATTGATACAGGAAGAAATTTGGTGAGAAGCATGCCAGACGGAGTTCTTTCCCCCGTCTCTCGCCTCACGAGAGAAGAAGAGATCATAGTGTTCCAACAAGGGAAGATGAGAGCCTATACATAGCACGGAGATATTCAAGAAATTTGTTGAAGAGGTGTCCGATACATGGAATTGATTTAAAAACTCAGATGGATATAGTGTATCATGCCTTAAATGATACATCTAAGGGCATCATTGATGCTTCATGTTGTGGAGCATTCAAAAGAAAAAGTGCTAAAGAGGCTAGGAATGCGGAGTAAAAGACCTGTGGCCAAAGTTCAGCGTATAAACTCCATCTGAGTTTCAGGGAGGTAGCTGGAGGAAAGGGGTCCATGGAGCTGAGTAAAATGACAGCTATGGAAGCAAAGTTAGATGCCATCATGCACGGGGGGTGAGATGGCTTAGGAAAGAAAATACACACTGCTCATGAGATAGGAAGCGTGGAAAAACTTAATGAAGAAATCTTTGAAGTACCAACGAAGAGGGACTCTTATGGGGTTGAGGAGACTAAATACATGAATGAGCCAGGAAGTTATAATTTTAAGCCAAACCCCAACACACTTATATTCTGATCCGGCAACGAGAACCATGAGAATTTCTCATATGGTGGAGGGGCAACTAAGGCCCAGGCATAGATAGAATCCTCGATAGGATATCGGTAGCCACCAAGGTTTCCATGACTGACATCGAGGTGAGAGCGAAATGACTATCAGGTTAGAGGAGGACCCAGCCATTTTGAAGAATGTTGAGTTCATGGGGGGGACAACAGAGGCTGCTACACTTCCATGAACTATAAATTGTGACTTAGAAGCTTTCAAATCGATACTGAGTGTTTCGAAGAATACAAGTGCCTTCTTGTGAAGAACTTGGAACCTGATGGTGCGGTGGCCCATAGTATGGAAAATCGAGCAAGTACATTCCTGTGACACCCAGAAAATCGAAAGGGCGCATGGCGGTTCGGTTAAATTAATGGTAAGAAATTGGGGCGACAACAGTGAGAAGAAAGGAAAGAGGCGTGCGAATGGAAGAAAGCAGGAAGGAAGAGAGAAGGCATGCTTGAAAGAGACTCTGAGAAGCAAAGAAGAAGATCTGGATTGAACAACTGAAGGGTAGTAGAGCGGAGCCCGAGAGGAGAAGGTACTGGCTTACACCTGCGGTGCCATTCAGAGCCCCGGGCAGAAGGCATTTTCTTGATTCTTAGACATCTTAAAGAAGATAGAAATCAATATCCCCTTTGCAGAGGTAATCAACCAAATGCCTAACTATGCAAAATTTATGAAGGAGATACTGAGCAAGAAAAGGAAAATAGCTAAGGAATGAATAATGAACCTGACTGCTACCTGCAGTGCAGTTATCCAGTAAAAGCTCCCAGCAAAAATGAAAGACACAAGTAGTTTCACCATTCCATGCTCCATAGGGAAATATGAATTCAAGAAGGCCTTGTGTGATTCTGGTGCTAGTATAAATTTGATGCCTCCGTCAATGGTGCGAGCTGAGTTTGGGAGCTGCTGACGACGATCACGTTGCGAGTGTGGCGGATCAGTAACTACGACCGAGAAAGGTGTTCTTGAAGATGTGCTTATCAAGGTGGGAAAAATTCATGCTTCCCACGTAGTTTTGTGATTATGAAGATGAGGAAGACACAAGTTCCTTTCTTTGCTAGAAGACCCTTCTTAACAGCTGGGCTTATGTGGAGTAATGCGAAAGGTGAATTATTTCTAAGGTTGAAGAATGAAAGCCGATTACACTAAATGTGAGTTTGGAACACCACGATGTAGATGCGAGAAAGTTATGTTTGTGAAAACAATAGTCTTCTCGGTGTTGACTTGAATTCTATTTATGCTCTTGACATTCTATCAATGAAATTGAGATGGTGCCGATTATCTTGAAAGTATTGATTGTGAAATGTTGCCTTCCAGTTTGTATAAAAAAGAAACAGTCTCGAGCATGAATGAAAATAGTCAAGATGATGTATGCAGCCAAGGACAGAAAGCTACTAAGCAGGAAATTAATGCAGAAGGGTTAATATTAAATGAATTGCCCAGTCATTTGAAATATGCTTTCTTAGAACCAGAAAAAGAAAGGCTTAATTATCATATCGAATTTGCATTATTGAATTTGAAGAACATAAGGCTGTGAAGTCGAGAGAAAGTCTGAGGAAGCTATTGCTTGGTCAATTGAGGATTTAGAGGAATTATCGATCCCTCGAATTTGCATGCCTGAAAATATTGCTAAATGATAATCAAAACTTCTGTGAGCATGAGGCTGAACCTTGTGATGAAAGAGTTGTTAGAAAAGTTATGAAATGGTTGAATCTTTGGGTTTATATATGCTACTCTCGAGATAGTTATTGGGTGAGCCTAGTACATGTGGTTCCCAAGAAAGGTGGATTCACTGTGATCATAAATGAAAAGAATGAACTGGTTCCTATAAGAATTGTGACATGATGGAGGGTGTGTATTGACTACAGAAAACTAAACACTACAACCAGAAAGGATCATTTCCCCCTGCCTTTCATTGATCAGATGTTGGATAGGTTGGCAGGACACCCTCACTTCTGTTTTCTTGATGGATACTCTAGATATAATCAAATTGCCATTGCACCTGAGGACCAGGGGAAAACAACTTTTACATGCCCATTTGGTACTTTTTCTTTTAGAAGAATTCCATTTGGTTTGTGTAATGCTCCTGGTACATTCCAAAGGTGCATGATGTCTATATTTTCTAATTTGGCAGAAGAAGTTATGGAGATCTTAATGGATGATTTCACAGTGTATGGATCCAGCTTTGAAAACTGCCTGCATAACTTGGGGACAGTACTTCAAAGGTGCCAAGACAAGAATCTAACTCTGAATTGGGAAAAATGTCAATTTATGGTAACAGAATGGATTGTCTTAGGGCATATGATTTATGCAGCAGGGCTGGAAGTGGACCAACCAAAAGTTTCAATTATAAGAAATTTGATGCCACCCACAACAGTCAAGGGAATTAGAAGTTTCTTAGGACATGTTGGATTTTACAGAAGATTTATTAGAGATTTCTCAAAAATTGCTAGACCCATTTATGCGGATTGCTGGAAAAGATGCTAAATTCAATTTTTGATGAATCACATGTAATTCTTTTGAAAGTCAAATCGAGGACTAGTTTGAAAGCTCCCATCATGGCAAAGCCAGATTGGAACAGAGAATTTGAAATCATGTGATGCCGGTGATTTTGCAATGGGATACGTATTGGGGCGGAAAGTGCGAAAAGGTGTTCAGGCCGCATATATACGCCCGACACAACCTTTAATGAAGCTGAAAAGTGCTTTACTACTAAAAAAGGAGATCTTGACAATAGTATTTGCATGCGAAAAATTTAGGCCTTACATTTTGGGGTCCGTGTTATTATACACGGATCATCGACAATTAAATATCTAATGGCAAAGAAAGAAGCAAAGCCAAGACTGATAAGGTGCGTATTGTTATTACAGGAATTTGATCTAGAAATAAATGACAAGAAAGGTTGTGATAATGTGATAGCTGATCACTTGTCAAGAGTAAAAAACTTGTTGTACAAGAAGAAGAAAGGGAAATAGCAGAAAATTTTCTTGATGACGATTATTCAATTGTCACTCGATCACACCTTGGTATCTTACGTGTGTGAACTTCTTAGCATGTCGAATTACATACGGGGTAACTACCGATGAGAAAAAAGCTAGGCGGCAATGGTACACTACATACAGGATGACCCAGCTCTTGTTTAGAAGAGGATACAGTCTAATCATCAGAAGATGTGTACGAGAGGTGACGAAAAATTCTACTCAGGGAATGTCATGCATCACCATATGGAGGACATTTTGCAGGAGACAAAATAACCCATAAAATTCTCCAATCTGGATTTTATTGGCCTGCTATTTTCAAGGACTATTTTGAATGGGTGAAGCTATGTGATCAATGCCAAAGAATGGGAAATATTAGCAAAAGGCATGAAATGCCCCCCTACAAGGTGTCCTGGTGGTGCAACTATTTGATGCATGGGGAATAGATTTTATGGGGCCTTTTCCAGCTTCATTTAGAAATATATACATACTCCTAGCTGTAGATTATGTATCCAAATGGGTTGAGGCAACAGCTTGTCCCAAAAATGATGCTATGCTGGAGTTGTAGGATTTTTTACGAAAGAATATTCTCAGCAGATTTGGGACACCTAGAACTATAATCGGTGATGGAGGAAGCCACTTTGCAAATAAGGTGTTTGGCTTGAGCCTCATGGGTAGATATGGTATCAAACACATTATGAGCTTGGCTTATCATCCTCAAATAAATGGGCAAGCTGATATTTCCAACAGGGTGATAAAGAAAATTCTTGAAAAGACTGTAAGCTCCAGCATAAGAGATTGGTCTCTGAGCATACAGGACTGCTTTTAAAACTCCCATTGGAATGTCCCCATAAAGGCTTGTCTTTGGAAAACCTTGCCACCTACCTCTTGAGCTAGAATATAAAGCTATGTGGGTCATCAAGAAGCTAAATTTTGATTTAAAAACTAAAGAAGAGAGTATAAACTAAATGAGTGGAAGAGTTGAGGAATGAAGCCTATGATAGTGCGGAATCTACGAGGATAAAGCGAAGAAATGGCATGATCGAAGGATTTTGAAGGAGAGAATTCAAGCGAGGAGATCAAGTCATTTATTCCAGCTCCGGACAAGACTCTTTCAAGGAAGCTTTAAATAAATGGAGTGGACCATATACGATGATATCAAGTACAACCTTTGGGCAGTGACACTTAGAACCAGCAATCATGAGGAATTCAAAGTTAATGGTCAAAGCACTACCTTGGAGGAATGCAAATGGAAGAATGACTTTTAGTTCTGAATGAGAAAATTTGAAGAAACATAAATATAGTAGCAGCAAGTCCAACTAAATACTAAAAATTGAGCAGCTTTGTGGAAGGCAATCCACATCAGTTTGTTTTAAATTTTCCCCTTATTCTCTTTGTGTGAGAGTTTTTAATAGCTTTGTGTAATTTATTCATTACTGCTTAAAGATTAAGTAATATTTTTTTTAGTTTTGCAGGATAATAAGAGAGTGCAAAGGAGGAACATCTACAATCAAACTTCCAATCTGCAAAATAGATGAAAATGGGCAGTATACTCTTCTTTAATTTATTTAAATTTTGTCTCCGATATAGCATGATTGAAAGTTTGGGGGAAATTTTTTTTAATATTTTATTTCTGTGCTTAAATTTTGAATCTGATGCATAGTGAATGGATTCGTTGAATATTTGAGTGATGAAGATGAATTGAATTGTATTTGTTTTGATTGGATTTGGTGGTGAAATTCTTTGTGAAATTAATTGTTCAAGGAGACACGGAAATTTTCTTGAGTGCAACATCAGTGTGGAGTCACGACCGAAGATTTGGACATTGAAGCAGTAAGTTAGAGGAACAAGTCGCAACAGTGAGATTGAGGTTGTGTCAACATTGCGAATTAAACCAAAGAAATTTTAGGATTCATGACGGAATTATCCAATTCTTGGCAAGTAGGTTTAAACCTTTCATTTGGGCGTCGCAACATTAAAGACATACTTTATTGAAAATCATTAATTAAGAGGTTCGAAATTTAATGTCGCTAACCCCCATGTCACAATCATGACATTGAGCCAATTTCCATTCATCTTCAATTCATTCCAACTCTTTCACTTATGCATCCATCGTTTTGAACCCTTGACCCTAAAGCGTTATTGTCTGAGAACCGAAGCCGGCTGAATTAAAGAATCAGTTTAGGTCGCGTAATTTCGAAAGAAGAATTCAAGGAAATTCAATGCCTCTCAGAGAGAAATGATCAAACTTCCTTGAAGTTTTCCTCATTCTCCTGTTGGAAATAACCAGGGCACTTGGATCCGAAAATTTTCATTTAATTCATTCATTGGAAATATTAAAAAGAGAATTAAGAGCTTCTTCATTCCCAAGATGATCAAGGTCACTATAAAAGGATGGGAAAACACATAAAGAATAAACAATGAGAATGAAGAAAAAGGAGAATGAGGAAAAAGACAAGTTCCAAGGGTGCAAATGCAGAGCTTATGGAATGAATGGAGTCGGAAAACAAACCAATTCCAGTCATGATTCCAAAAAACACTCTGTAATCACTAGAATGGATGATGGGAAGGGAATTGGAAGAAGGGTTAACCAGAACCCCCATCATCCAGAGGAACTCATACAAAGGAGGCAAAGAAATGGGTCACCTTGTTGAACTGCTCTGCTATCAACCCCTTCCTTCCGGTGCTAATTTGTGACAAGGGGAACTAATAAAGCAGGAGCTACAGCCTTTAGGAGGAAGGCATAGGGTTTTAGATTAAGAAATAGAGAATTTTCCTCTGGATTAGATACGGTCCTATTTGTAATTTTTGTATAGATAGAGAAAATAGATTGTACATCATTGAGATGTTTGATATTTGAATAAATAAAATTCCAGTTGCCTAACAAATTGATTGTTTTGGGTTCACGAACTGATATGCTAAATTGTGTGTTTGTGTAATCTCCAGTTAATGTGCCAAATATGAGAACCTTGTCTGAACAATGACCAAATGACCAATTCTGTTTTATCCCAAGAACAAAAATGCAGGAAAAATGAGGGCATAAACTAGTAAATTGGAATCAGGAGTAGCAGCCTTATTTAAAATCCAGTTTAGATTTCAGAATTGGAAAAGGGTTAATGCTGAAATAACAAATAAAATGATTGAAGTGTGTATATTGATGCATCGGTATAAGTCTTGAAGAAACAATACACTTGGTCTGACAAAACTCATGGAACTTTGAAGAATTAGGAACATCTTCTGAAATTAATGATTAAAAGTTCATGGTCTAGAACTTGTTAGATTATTGATTGAGGCGAAATCTTAGGTAAAGCGACCCAGTAAAGAAGTGATAGAGGCCATCCTTGGCAGTTTGAGCTTTTCCAAGCCAATCCTCAATATATGCTAAGGCATACCCTCTAGTTCCATGCTTTGAGCCAAACAAGCCTTAGTTATTCAAATGATAGCAACTAAAAACTTCGAGTCCCTTCCTTGCAGTAATCACATGACAAAGAACCCAAATTATCCAGT
Organism: Tetrastigma voinierianum; assembly: GCA_016808115.1. Lineage (NCBI taxonomy): Eukaryota > Viridiplantae > Streptophyta > Magnoliopsida > Vitales > Vitaceae > Tetrastigma > Tetrastigma voinierianum. The sequence goes on along the minus strand of JAEQBH010000911.1, from coordinate 2,812,591 downwards.
TTCCAGCACAAAAAGGTCTACTGTAAAGGAAGAAACAAGTTTTGGGGAAAATTATTTCCATATATTAAAAGGTAAGTGGAGAAGAAATAACTTGAAAGATTAGGGAAAAAGAAGCTGAAATTGAGCAAAAGGGGAATAAGTTTTGTCTTATGGCCTATCGCCTTTGAACAATTAAGCTCGTAGGGGTGTTTTAACACCTAATACCCTAACGCCAACTGGTATGAAAGTTGCTAGCCTGAAGTTCTCTAAGGGTGATAGAAAGCCTAAGAAGACAAAACATTGCACTATTCCTATACTTCCAAAAAACATAAGCAAAAGAGTTCTAGAACAAGGGAACTGGCCTGATAAGGTGTAAGTGGCAATCAAAATGCCATAAAAAGATTTAAAAAATATGAACCAGGCCAAGATTAAGAAGAATCTATAATACAAAGTAGGAAAAGGATGAAAGTTGAAGGCAATCATGTAGAAGAAAGAGTGGAAACTGGGTAATTTGAAACTTAAATTTTCCCATTATCTACCCTGATACACAAGCCTTATTACAAGCCTAAAGACCTCTTTGATCTTGAAAGTTGAATTTACTTACATTAGTGGAGATCAATATGAAAAACAAGCCTATAGGACCTTGACCAGTTTTCTAAGGAGACTCCCAGAAGATTAACTAAATTCGACATGAAGATGAAAAGGATTGAAGACATGCACACACACACATAACAAGACTTGTTGAATAAACTATTTAAATACATGATTTCATCAAGGAATTTGTGATAGAAGTGGAAACCATTCCTTCTTCTTAAATCAAAACTGAAATTTAAAATGATGTTGTTATCTCCTATTTCAAGTTAGAAGGTGAAATAAGAAAAACTGTGGTTTGAATCAGAAAAATGTCCATAAAATGTAAGCTTAATTGCTTAAGGACAAACAATTCTTTCTTTTCTTTGCTTGAAATGAGCAAATTTTATGTTGGGGGTGATGAGTCTAAAAACTCATTTGATTTTAATCCTTTTATGATTTATTATAAGATAATTGTTGATTCATATGCAGAAAGTTGGGTAATTTTGCTCGAAATTTAATTTCTGGAAAAATATAGTGACGAAAATCCTATGGCGGAAGAATTCGGCTGAGAGCAGAAAAGGAGGTTGCAACTAGAAAATGAAAGTCGCGACGAGGCTGGTTTGTTCGGTTATTTCTGGTCACAACATCACGAAGACCGATTAATGAGTTAGAACTAAGAAAATGTAGTTGAGACGAAGAAATTATTCAAGCGTAGCACGGGGTTGCGAAGGCGATTTAGAATTAAGCGTTGATCAGTTGATGAAAGAAAACCACAAATGAGATTAATGCGAGAAAGTTTGAAGTTGCAACGGTTCTTAAATGAAGGACTCAATTTGAAATTCGCGACATCATCTCGAGGAATCACGACGGCCCGGAGTGTGAGTCCACAATAAGGAGATTTGAGGTTCGCGACTACAAGAGAGTTGGAAAATCGAAGTAAGGAGTTGCAACCTAATATCGGTCATGACGGGAAACACGAAGGCTGAGCAGCGAAGTCGATTAAAATTAAAGTTGCAACCACTTTGTTATTCAGGACCCCAGTCGCTGACCAATCAGTCGTGACACGATACCTGAGCATCGACATCAGCTACAGTATGTTGAAAGCAAGCGAGATGACACCGCAGCGGAGAATTAGCATTGAAGTCATGACGTCATATTGACATCGGCCCAGGTTTTAGCGAGGAGGCTATCAGCGATCGCGATCAATAGTGAAAGTTTGTAAATTCTAAACATATGAAGACCCAAGGAGAATTATGACACGAAAAGAAAGTCACGACTTTGAGGAGAGCGGTAGAAAGCGAAATGTAGTGCAACCTAAAGCGGAGGTTTGGCGAGCTCAGGAAATCGCCGGCCGAGAAGGAGCGACAAAGGAGTTCTGACGTGGGGACTAAGATCGTAACATCAGTTCTTGAGAACAACTGAGCCAAAGGAGTGCGACCATAATTGGTCGTGACCGTTAATCAACGGCTGCGAAAACACGGTCGCCGGCGGAAGAAACCTGGTCGCGTGAGCGGAACGAGATAGGAATCGAGGTTCGACGTAACTTGAGTCGTGACACGACGATGTCTGGGCTTCTTTTTTTGGGGAATTCTACCTGGATCTTTGTGCATTTGGCCCATTTTCTTTTGACAGATATAAATAGACAGTGTTAGAATAGTAAAGTAACCTCTAATTTTTTCACTCTCAACACCATGAATTGGGAGAGAAGAAGGATTCATTGTATAGTTTAGAGTATATTTTCTTTTCTTTTCTTTATTTTATTTTCTTTTCACGGATCGAATCGTAGTAATGCGAAATAATTATTTGGATTTTTATTTATGTTATTTTATTCTTAAAATTACTGCCTAAAAATTGTGAAATCTAGACAAATTTCTGGAATTCATTTCTTCTCGATTTAATCATGATTACAGTGGATGTACTTGATTGATGCTCCATTGTTAATTGTGATGCAATAATTAGAGCGTAGCTCAGTTGGATTCGATTTACCGTTAGTTACAGTATTTTCTGCAAAATTTTGGAGAGAATTATTTGGGTTGTGATTTATTTACTTGGTGTTGTTTTTGAATTTATAAGTTCCCAATGGTAGTACCGAATACCAGTTTAAGGAGTGTATCTTGCTCGATTTCCGGGATGCCCTACAGCGTGACACGAGAGATGGAGATTCCCCGAGTGAGAGCATTCACTTATGGGTATGTTAGACTACCATTGATGAATTGCTGAGCTTTGAAAGTTAATTTTGATAAATCCCCTATTCGCTCATAATTGAAGTTGGATGGGAGTATGTAACAATATAAATAATCAGAGAGTTCACCTCAATCTAAAGGGAAGCTCCCGACCCTATGTTAGCTAAGATATAATCAAGGGAAAGGAAGAACCAATATATCTGAAGGATGAGCCACCAATTAAGTGGTAGAACGTTTGCAAAAATCCTGACAAGGAAAGCAAAAGATCTGCAGTCATCAAGAAATGGGTGTAAAGTATTGAGAAAGAAAAATACCCAGATCTTACAAGAAGATCATAAATACAAGTAACTGGTTCGATCTTGACTTTGAGAGAAGCAAGGGCTTCTAGCAGTGAATAATAGGAGAAATCAGATGCATTATTTAGGCAATCTTAGACCAAATCCGGATCCATAAATAAAAAAGCAGGCAGTAATGTACTTTCGTGTGAATTAGATTTGTTTCATTATAATTAAGTTGATAGTTTTCGTTTCTCACAGGGAACAGATTCGGTCCAGTATTTTGTTCTTTATGTTCTTTGTTGTTTTCATGTTAATTCATTTTATATTTTTTAGTTAATAGTTTAGGATCTTTATTTTTCTTGATAAAATTTTCACTATCAGTTTTTAGTCCAAATAGCATAGAACTTCAGTAGTTGGGGTAGTTGATTTAAAATTCTTGTCAATCTCTATGGGAGTGATACCTGGGCTTACATTCAGATTTTACTACTTGTATGACCTGTCCACTTGCAGTGTCATATACTATACCCATTTTTAAAATCCTGAACACCAAGAAATGTTTATTTAATCAAATGAGGATTTATCCAAAATGACATGAGCAGAGAAAGTGTAAGGCTCTTATGCTTATGTGAAGTTGAGGGGTTTTTAGTCTATATAGAAAAAGGCAAACAATAATCAGTTGAATTCTTGTTTTTTAATTTTCTTACTATGTCTAGCTAACACACAATGTACTGTCGGGTTTCAACAGTAAGGCGAAAAGCGTATATAACCTAAATCTTGTAAAAACCTGACCTAGTTTTGTTGACCACCTTTAATAGGTCAAGGACCCCCATGAAAAGAAGGCCAATGAGTCTTCCAAAATAAAAAGAAGTGAAAAAGAAAATCGAAAAGAAAAAGAAAAGAAAAAGAAAAGAAAAATTGCAACGCTTTGCCTTGAAACCCGAGCACGGTCCGAGGGGTATATGGCAAAAGTCTTTAAATGCCGGTGCTGTAAACCAACTGGTTAGGAGCCACCAACTTAGTGCTCACTACACAAGTGAATAGGCAGAGTTTAGCAAGTTGTAGGTGCTGGAGTTTCAAAATGATTTGAAGTCTGAGGTGAAACCTGAAGAGTTAGTGGTTGAAAAATCATTATGATTTGATGCCCTAAGCATTAAGTGGCTGGGAGTCATCGGTGGATCCCCGTTACATGAACTTTGGTGAAGTGGATTCTTCAGCATTGCACCCTTGCGACATAAAATGAATTGTGGAATAAGAGTGGGTCATTATCTATTTAGGTCGGTTAGTGTACTAGGTTGTGGCAATAGCTTGGTTGGGGGGAGAGTGCAGTTTGGCAGTTTATTGTTGAAAACTAATCATATAAACACTTAGATTTTGGTGGAAGTTCTAGGTTGATTCTCTAGAGAAGGAAACTCTTGCGATCTTTGAATCATGTGGCATTCACTCTCTTGAGATGGTTATTAAGTGAGGTTGAGGTGATTCTCATTTAGGGTTAGGCATTACTCATCCACATACTTTTTGAAATACCAATTTTGAGAACATAATTTTGTTATAGTTTTGTTGCTCTTTCTTTTTTCATTGCTAAGGGACTAGCAATGTGTCTGTTGAGGGGAGTGATTAGTGCCCAAATATTTCTATTTTGAACCCTAATTATTAGAGGTTTTGAGCAATTTTTATGTACTAATCAACTTAATTAACCCGATTTGCACATTAAGGTCCTGGCTATACTATCGATCGCATTTTATGGCTATTTTTATAGTTTTTGCTAGATAAACTCGCCAAAATTATTGAGTCAACTCAAGTCACGAAGAATCTGAGTTGAACTCAGTGTTGCAGATCAGAAACCAGAGGAAAAAGGAGCAGAAAACAGGAGAAAATGGGCAACTGCAAAAATTTTAAGGGTTGCGAAATTGCGAAATTTTGTAGGCTGCGAAATTTCGCAAATTTCGTATCCTACTTCTAAATCTTTGACCCAATTGACCCACATTTGACATCTTTTTGTGATTTTTCCTAAAATACCCTTCATGTAATAGTGTTATTCCATGTATTTTGGTAATTTTTCTTGATTTGGGGGCTATATAAGCCCATTTGTACTTACTATAAGAGACATCTTTTTTATTATGCGTCATCAATACAGAGACTGGGTGGGAGTTTTCTCGCTTCTTTCATTCTCTCTCATTTTCTCCCATTTTCTATGATTTTCTTGTCTGCCAAACACCCCCTTAGGATGATAACTCAAAGGATCATTGGCTAAACCCCCTTTATCCTGAAAGAGAAGGGCTAATGGTTTTGAATTTAAGGTAAACTGTTGGTTCCCATGTTTTTAATGCAAGCATTTTGTAACGCCCCAAATATACCCTATAATTTCTATAATAAATTTTATTATATATTCTGGGTATGAATTGAGCCAAACTCGGTTTCGGGGAAAAGGTGAGTAAATTGACAGAGTTATGAAGTGATAAATTTAGTGAACCGGATTTATTATTGTAAGGAACAAGGGTACAATGGTCATTTAGCAAATACTGACATGAATATAGAAAATCATTAAGTGTAGAGATGGGCCCTGATACAAATTACATAAATGACAATTTACCAAAATTAAAGAGTTGAGGACTTAATTGTAATTAGAAGAGACTTGATATTATAATAATGGGAAAAACAAAAACCAAAAATTCATTTGGTCTCCAAAGCTAGGGCTCCACGATTGGTGAGAAAAGAAGAGAGCCAAGAAGAGGAAGAGAAGGAGGAAGAAGGAAGAGGAGAAGAAGATCAAGGTATGGATTCTATGATATTTGTATGGAACTACTAACCTTGAGTATGGAACTGGATTTTGGTATGGATCCTTGGTTTTGTTTGGTTAATGGTTTGCCCAAACCTAGGGTTTGATAAAGTTCATCCCGACATAGGTTTCTTATTATTAATTGATTTCTTTCTAGGGTTTGATAGGATTTCATCCTAACCCAAAAGATTAATGGGAGAAAGATGGGTAAAACCCCAAATGTAAAAGAAAACATGGAATCCTCCCTTTGAGGTTGGATTCATTAATTAATTGCAAGGTAAAAGAGTTGGGTTAGAACAAACCCTAACAAATCCTTGTATTTGGTTTGTGTATAGATTCATAACCCATATTAGAGTTATTTGAGAGTAATTAAGTGGTAGATTTTTTGAAGTAAAGATAAGTATTGGAAGAGGTGAGATAGAAAGAAGTTTACAAAGGGAATATGAAATGCTTTTTAGGTGTATATAAGTATGGAATTGAATTAGGTATCAAAAATATGGAAAAGAGTTTGCGAAACACATTACAGGTAATTCAGGAAGATGTTTTGTTGTGAATGTATGTGATTTTATGAAATAAAAGTCTCAAATTTTTTGATTGAGTGATGCACTATAATCTGCTCCTGGTTTAGAGCTTAGTTGATGTTTTGACATGGCACTCATTTTCTTCATCAGTTGAGTAGTTCAAGAGTAGCTCGTAAAATAGACTTCAAGGAGAACCAAACTTAAGAATAGGCATCGCCAAATTCTGATCTAAGTGGCCTAGAGTGCTCAAAGTGGGGCCATGTGCAAGCCAAATTCTGGTTCGACTTTGAACATAGAGTGAATCCGGGTTGTTTCGGGCCCGTAGCGAGTTTCGGTGCTCCGGGTGGGTGATTCCAGTTGGAATGAACCATTAGCACCTTAGTACTTTAAAAGAATACAATAGCCTAGATTCAAACATGAAGTTAAGATCCCGGAAAAAATCAGTAATACGAACTGTTCTGAGTGTAATCAAGATGTAACCCATTCGTTAGCATGAAAATGCCTTAACTCAAGATTTGGATGATCCGATTGGATTGATTCCACTTCTAAGTAAAGTAGATTCATATAGGAATAAGAATATATGAATGAGGTGTGATTCCACATACATCATACTTCCCCAAGAATATGAAGTGCCATATGTAAATAGGCATGAAACATGAAAAAATATAGAAAATGAAAATGTAAAGATGTGTTCATGAAACATGAAAATGATTATGGAAAATGAAAATGAAAACGAATTGAAACATGATTGTAGACATGAGAGGCAATATGTCTATGAACATAATGTGGTTAAACGATATATGGTGTTATCATATAACCAGAAAATGATAACAAATGATAAGAGGATACGTGAATGAGTATACGTAAATGAATTTATGAATGAGTAAACATGAATGAATATGTGAATGAGTGTATGAATGAGTATACGTAAATAAGTATACGTAAGTGAATTTATGAATGAGTATACATGAATGAATATTTGAATGAGTGTATGAATGAGTATAAGTGAATAAGTATACGTAAATGAATTTATGAATGAGTATACAAGAATGAAAATGTGGATGAGTGTATGAATGAGTATATGTGAATAAGTATACGTAAATGAATTTATGAATGAGTATACATGAATGAGTATACATGAATGAAAATGTGGATGAGTGTATGAATGAGTATCGTGAATAAGTATAAATGTAAATGAATTTATGAATGAGTATACATGAAGGAGTATACATGAATGAATTTAAGAATAGTGTATGAATGAGTATCGTGAATGAGTATACGTAAATGAATTTATGAATGACCATATGAAATAAGCACATAGATTAGTATATCTTTGAAAGAATATCTGAGAAAGTGAAATTAGGCTGAAATGTGATTTTGAAAATCGAATGAATATGAATGATGATAAAGGCGGGATTCATTAAAGCGGAATCCGTCATAGATGTAGATGTGATATATCGAATGAACCGCCCTATGGGATGCACAAATCGGCGTCCGTCATGAGCGCGAAATTTTTCAATGTCCCACTTGGCGGGATGCACTGTCGGCATCGCCGTCATGATGAAATATGGCATTGAAAATATGCGGCGGGATGCACCAATCGGCATCCGTCTTGATTTAGTATGGCATTTGGTGATACCCACGTGTCATGATGCTGGCGACATCCGTCATGATGGGAGAACCAGATAATTGATACCGCGACGTCAGGGATATAACGGCATCCGTCATGATGGGAAGGCGGATAAGTGATACCGCGTGTGGGATGCACCAAGCGGCATCGTCATGATGGGAGAATCAGATAAATGATACCCGCGTGTGGGATGCACCGCGGCATCCGTCATGATGGGAGAACCGAATAAGTGATACCACTTGTCGAGATGCATCAAACGACATCCGTCATGATGGGAGATAGAATTGTTAAATGTATAAGCACATTCTGGGAATGATAATAAGGGGTGGGTTCAATCAAGCGAATCTGCCGGAGAAATTGTAGAGATAGAATAGTCTAGGTGAAATAGCCAACATTGAGTGTAATGGGATTGTTATGAATATGCTTAAATCTCATGAATTGATTATGAAATGAATTGTTGCATTGAGAATGCATGATATGATATGGTAAATGATTTGTATATTGAAAGCATGCGAAAATGAATAGCATGAGTATATGTGGATACAAAGGCATTATTTGAAAATGCTTCCGCCAAATTTTAAAATTTAAAATGAATAAAACAAGCCAAATGTTTTGATATGATAATTGAAAATGTCAGAGTAAACCGCTCCAAACATTGATCCGCCAACCGTGTCGACTCGTGGATTCGGGTCGCTGGTTAATTTTGAAAACTAAAATTAAATAAAACAACGGAAGGGATTTGATTAATGACTTTAAAAGAAGAAACGAAGCGCCCCGGTTTTCGCCTAACCAGCTCTGGGTCGCCACAACTTTTTATCGGTATCGTAGCTAGTTTAAAGCGTCTCTACAAAGGATTTTGAAATTGCTCAAAATGATTAAATTGTTTATGACATGCATTGCATTTACATATAAAAGATAATATGACTCTGATGCGGATCTTGTGGGTATTAATAGGATAATTTACCGAGGAGTGAAACCGAGTATGATATCTTCGTGACGAACCCGCTCGGGCATAGTGTTATTGTGAACAAAGTGTATAGAGATTGTCCCATCAAAATACGTAGAGGCGAATTGGGAGATTTGATTGAATTATCCTTCGTGTGGAATTCGATGTGATATCGAGATGGACCGGTTATCCCGACACCGAGCGATAGTTGATTGTAGAATGAAAAGAGTGACCGTAAGGACACCGGGCGATTGTGCTGAGGTTATTTCATCTACGAGAGGCCGAATCACCTCTCTAGGATATCCGCACCGCTATGAGAAAATGGTGCAAAAAGGATGTGAAGCCTATTTGGCTTATGTGATTGATACGGTAAAGGCAGGGCCTAGTGTATCCGATATTCATACCGTTAGTGACTTTCCGGATGTGTTTCCGGAAGAGTTGCCAGGATTACCTCCATAGAGGGAGATCGAGTTTGCTATCGACGTTATACCAGCTACATCAAGATCCATTACACCGTATAGAATGGCTCCACTTGAGCTAAAGGAATTAAATTTGCAGCAAGAACCTATAGAAAAGGGGTTTTCTATGATCGCGTACCATGACAAGATTGCCTTAAAAATGTAAAGTTCGAATGGAGGAAAATGTCAAGGAAGTTTTTGAAAGTTAAAAACATTCTTAACCGAGGCTCCTGTTACTCAAATGACCATTAAAAAAAAGAATATGTGATCTATAAAGGATGCTTCACTAAATGGACTCTGATGTGTCCTAATGCAAGAGGGTAAAGTGGCAGCCTATGCTTCAAGACAGTTGAAGCCACATGAAAAAAACTACCCCACGCATGATTTGGAATTAGCTGCAATTGTATTTGCGCTGAAAATTTGGAGACATTATTTGTATGGAGAAAAGTGTTTCATTTACATCGATCATAAGAGTCTTAAGTATTCGTCACAATGGAGAGTTTAACTTGAGACAACCGAGGTGGATGGAATTGATAAAAGATTATGAATCGGGTGATTGATTATCATTCGAGAAAGGCCAATGAGGGCCGATGCTTTCGAGTAGAAAGACAATGCAAACGCTTCGAGCGTTAAATGCCAATTTGTCATTATCAGACGATGGTGCAGTAGTGGCATAATTGATAGCGAGACCGAATTTGTTGAATCGAGTGCTAGAGGCACAAAAGAAAGATGAGAAAATATCTGCCATAATAGATCAGATTAGAGATGGTAAAGAAACTGAGTTCACAGTGAATGAAAATGGAGTATCATATTATAAGGATCGGGTTTGTGTACCCGATGATGATGAATTGAGGAAAGCCATACTTGAAGAGGCACATAGTGGATCTTTTGCTATCCATCCCGGTAGCACAAAGATGTACCAAGATTTGAAAATGTCATTCGTGGTCCCGAATTAAAAAGATGTATCGAATTTGTAATCAAGGTCCTGGTAAATAAAGAGCAAAGGCGAGCATCAAGTTCCTTCGGATTATCGTACCATCGTAATACCTGTGGAAATGGGACCAATACCATTTTGATTTTGTGGTCAAGGTTACCATTGACAGGGAAGAAGCATGACTCGCCGGGGTCGTAGTGCACGATCGACCAAGTCAGCCACTTCAGACAAGAGAACCGACCATTCGTCGACAAGCCAGCAGAGTCAGATATCAAGGAAATAGTCTTGCTACACGGATTCCTCGATTCATTATTTTTATGTAGATCCGAGGTCTACTTCGAGATTTTCAAAAATCGCAAGAGTTACCGGCACTCGACCGAATTTCAAGCAATGCTCCACCAAGCAGATTCGATGGACACCAGAGAGAGTGATCCGCATTCTCGGGAAGATATGTCGAGTCAGGCGATCGACCACTTAGGAAGTCAGACCGACACATCCCTTTGGTTGAATTTGTAGGTATAACAACAGCTTCAATCAAGTGAGTTGGAATGGCGCCTTTACAAGGCCCTATATGGAAGAAAAAATGTAGAACACCGTTGGTGGTCGGGATGTGACCGAGTGAAAGAAAAGTGATTGGCCTGATTGCTACAAGAAACAAAAAGAGAAAGTGAAATGATTAGAGAGAGATTAAAAGTGGCCATCGATGTACGTGGGTCATATACGACATGAAGAGAAAAAGGATATTCGACATGAGGCCTGCGGAAAAGTGTTTTTAAAAGTATCGCCTCGAAGAAGGTGATGATTCGTGAAAAGGCAAGTCGAGCCCAGATTTATTTCTCTGCCCATAAGGAGGTAATCGAAAAGTGGGTCCAAAGTGGAATACCGCTTCGCTTTACCCTCCTGATTCTGAAAAGATCCATAATGTGTTCCATGTCCATGCTACTGAGAGACCGATCGACCTATCACATGTAGTCTCTTTCCTGAGACAATTGAGCTTAGACCTGATTTTAATATATGAAGAAGAACCAAGAGAGATTTTGCTCGTGAAGTGAAAGAACCACGGAACAAGAAGATCTCTGTTATCAAAGTGTCGGAGAAAACCACAAGACCGAGGAAGCCACTGGGAGAAGTTGGAAGAAACGATGCAAGCAAAGAAGATTCCAACTGTTTAACTAAGGTAAATTTCGAGGACGAAATTTTCTTAAGTGGGGGAGAATTGTAACGCCCCAAAAATACCCAATAATTTTTATAATAAATTTTATTATATATTCTGGGTATGAATTGAGCTAAACCTTGATTTTTCCGAAAATTGGTAAATTGACGTTATGAAGATAAATTGAGCAACCCGGATTTGTGTATGAGAACAAGGGTACAATGGTCATTTAGTTAAATATGACACATGAATATGAAAATCATTAAGTGTAGATAATACAAATACAAATTACATAAGTGACAATTTATAAACAAAGAGTTGGAGGACTTAATTGTAATTAGAAGAGACTTGATATTATAATAATGGGAAAATGAAACCAAAAATTCATTCGTCTCCAAAGCTAGGGCTCCACGATTGGTGAGAAAAGAAGAGAGCCAAGAAGAGGAAGAGAAGGAGGAAGAAGGAAGAGGAGAAGAAGATCAAGGTATGGATTCTATGATATTTGTATGGAACTACTAACCTTGAGTATGGAACTTGGATTTTTGGTATGGATCCTTGGTTTTGTTTGGTTAATGGTTCTGCCCTGCAAAACCTGTGGTTTGGAGAAAAGTTCATCCCAACATGAGTTTCTTGTTGGTAATTGATTTCTTTCTAGGGTTTGGTAGGATTTCATCCTAACCCAAAAGATTACTGGGAGTAAGATGGGTAAAACCCCAAATGTAAAAGAAAACATGGAATCCTCCTCGAGGTTGGATCTACTGGATTAATCGCAAGGTAAAAGAGTTAGGTTAGAACAAACCCCAACAAATCCTTGTATTTGGTTTGTATGGGTCATAACTCATATTAGAGTTATTTGAGAGTAATTCATGGTAGATTTTTGAAGTAAAGATAAGTATTGGAAGAGGAATTGAATAGAAAAGAGGTTACAAAATGAATATGAAATGGTTTTGAGGTGTATATGAAGTATGGAATTGAATTGGGTATCAAAAATATGGAAAAAGGGGGAGAAAATACACATTCTGGGTACCCCTGAAGGTGTACTGGTACATGAACAGTAGTGTACCAGTACACCCCACCGTATAAAAGTGTACCGGTACATGAACGCGGTGTACCGGCACACCCTATTCCGTCCCGCCGACTAGCTTTTGTATTTCAATATAACTTGCTCATTTCTATCCGATTCGTGCGGATTCAAGTGGCTACGTGAATAGACTTACGGAGAACCAAACTTAAAGAATATATCAAATTTATCCAATATTCCTAAGAATTCACTCAAAGTGGGTCATGTGCAAGCCAAATTTTGTCTAGCTTAACATAGAGTAGTCCCGGTTGTTTTGACGTAATTTGAGTTTCGTTCGAATTGGGTGATTCCAGTTGAATAGAACCCTGCACCTTATATTTAAAAGAATACAATGAACTAGAGTCAAACATGAAGTTATGATGCCGGGAAAAATTAAGTAATATGGAATCGTTTCTAGTGTAATCCTGCAACCGACTGGCATGAAAATGCCATAACTTTAGTTTGATGATCCATTGGATTGATTCCACTTCCTAAGTAAAGTATTCCATAGAGGAATAAGAATATATGAATGAGGTGTGTGATTCCACATACATCATACTTCACAAAATATGAAGTGCCATATGTAATAGGCATGAAACAAGAAAATGTAGAAAATAGAAAAATGTAAAGATGTGTTCATGAAACATAGAAAATGATTATGGAAAATGAAAATGAAAGCAATTGAAACATGATTGTGAACGCAAGAGGCAATATGTCATGAACATAATGTGGTTAAGTGATATATGATTATTATCACATATAACCAGAAAATGATAACAAATGATAGGAGTATACGTAAATGAATTTATGAATGAGTATACATGAATGAATATGTGAATGAGTGTATGAATTAGTATACATGACTAAGTATATGTAAATGAATTTATGAATGAGTATACATGAATGAATATGTGAATGAGTGTATGAATGAGTATACGTGAATAAGTAAACATAAATGAATTTATGAATGAGTATACATGAATGAAAATGTGGATGAGTGTATAAATGAGTATACATGAATAAGTATACGTAAATGAATTTATGAATGAGTATACATGAAGGAGTATACATGAATGAATTTATGAATGAGTGTATGAATGAGTATACGTGAATGAGTATACATAAATGAATTTATGAACCAGGCATATGAAATAAGCACATAGATTGAGTATATCTTTGAAAGATATCTGAAAGTGAAATTAGGCGGGAAGTATGATTTTGAAAATCGAATGAATATGAATGATGATAAAATGGGTTCATTAAAGAATCCCGAGTCATAGATGTAATTAATTGATATATCGAATGAACCGCCTGACGGGATGCACAAATCGGCATCCGTCATGAAGGCGCAAATTTTCAATGTCCCACTTGGCGGGATCTGTCGGCATCCGTCGTGATGGGCGTATGGCATTGAAGAAATGTCCCACTTTGCGGGATGCACCCGATCGACATCAGTCTTGATTGCGTATGGCATTTAATTGATACCACGTGTGAGGATGCAAGCGGCATCGGAGTCATGATGGGGAGAACGAATAATTGATACCACGTGTCGGGATACCGCGGCATCGATCATGATGGGAAGAACGAATAATTGATACCCGCGTGTGGGATGCGCAAGCGGCGTCGTCATGATGGGTGAACCGAATAAGTGATCTGCGTGTCGGGATGCGCAAGCGGCATCCGTCATGATGGGAGAACCGAATAAATTGATACCACGTGTCGGGATGCGCAAAGCGGCATCCGTCATGATGAATCGGATCATATGATACCACGTGTGCGGATGCACCAAAAGCGACATCACGTCGTGATGGAGGAACCGAATAAGTGATACCGATGTGGGATGCACCAAACGGCATCCACCATGATGGGAGATAGAATCATTAAATGTATAAGCACATTTCCGAATGATAATAAGGGTGGGATTCATCAAACGGAATCCGCCAGAAATTGTGAATCGAATAGTCTAGGTGAAATAGCCAACATTGACGAGTGTAATGGGATTGTTATGAATATGCTTAAATCATGAATTGATTGTGAAATGAATTGTTGCATTGAGAATGCATGATATGATATAGTAAATGATTTGTATAATGAAAGCATGCGAAAATGAATAGCATAATTATATGTGGATACAAAAGGCATTGTTGAAAATGCTTATGGAATTTAAAATTTAAAATGAATAAAACAAGCCAAATGTTTTGATATGATAATTGAAAATGTCAGAGTAAACCGGGCTCCAGCTTGGATCTGCCAACCGGGTCGAGTAGGGGATTCGGGTCGCGACACTTTTGAAAACTAAAATTAAATAAAATGATAACTAAAGGGATTTGATTAATGACTTTAAAGAAATAAAACGGCGTCCACGAGGTTCGGTTCGGACTCGCCGACCAGGTCGGACCAGGCTCGGGGGTCGCCACACATTTATTGCCATTTATGTTTCTATCTCTCACTCTAGGTTTAAAACCCTTGGATGTGCCTTGATTGACCAATACTTGGCAATCTTTTAGGGTTCAGTGGATGCTTATTGCTAGATCCACTGAGATTCCTTAGTTTCCATTTATTTGTTACTGTAAGGTAGATAAAGGAGATGAATTTTAACTATCCGGGAGCATTTATGTCACATAAATGCTATTTCTCAAAAAAAATAAAATTAGGGTTTAGTTTTTAGTGTCAAATGAAGATCTGGTTCGAGAAATGACTATAGGTCATCCTTCCCAACGCGAGGAAAGGGACTTGATGACCCCTCAGTTACCTGTGGATTTCAAACCCAGTGGCTCGATGCTTCGAGGAGTTCTTTTTATATTTTTATTCATCTTGTTTTCAATTTCTAACCATTGAAACCCATTGGTTTTACAAAACCCTGAAATCCAAATTGAATTCACCATTTTGAGCCAACCGTTAATCATTTATGCGAAGAAAACCCATCCCTATGTTCGACCCTAGAGCCACTATACTGCAGTAGCAATGCTATGGCAGTAGGAGGTTTAGGTTTATAAATTTTGTTAATTCCGACATACCCTACTGCAAACATGAATTAGGACTTAAAACATCTTTGAGCACCGGTACTCAACTTTCAGTACCGACACTCACCCTCCTTTAGGCTAAAAACAGTATTGAGTATCGATACTCAACTTTCAGTACCGGTACTCACCTGCGATATCTGCAGAAAATGGCCAATTTTGGCCATTTTCATCAGAAATTTTCTAGCCAACTCAAAACCAACCCTAAAGCTAACTTAAACCAACCAAAATACACATGTATTAAAGGGTTAGGGTTTTCCTAACCCAAACATAGACAAAGAAAGAGTTAGGGTGGTTTCCTAACCAACAAATCCAAGAGTTCCAAAGAAAAGAGGTGTTCCGAACATGAATTCCAAACCTGGATTCTCTTCTTCTTCCCTTCTTCCTTCTTCCTTTTTTTTTCTCTTCTTCCTTTCTCTCTTTCTCCACCATAAAGCCCTAACCTTCAAAGCCAAAAAATGAGACATTCTAAGGCCTTGTTTGGTCTTAATTCATTTTAGCCTAACTTTCCATATTTTTCCATTTTCTCATTCCCTTTCAATCTATTTGCAAATCTAACTTATCATATTTTTGCTTTATCATATAATATTTTCATCTTTTGTCATTTGGGTCCTTAATTAGAAAAATACCAATTACCCTTAGTACTTCAGTTTCTGAAAAATACCAATTTTACTTTTCTTATACTACAAAATTGCAATAAAACTACTAAGGTCTAATTCGGGGTGTTACAACCAGTGCAGAATTTTTAACAATAGTATGCTCCATATGGGTTCCAAGGACAGCAACATCAAGGGAGTCAGAGAGCATAAAATCTATGATGAATAGGGCGTGAATCTAGCATTTTAGTTCTATAAATACATGAAAAACGCACTCAAAGTGTAGGTATGATTCACAACAAACAATAGGACTCTAGCATTCTTTACAAGCAGAATTCCTAAACCAAATCACATGCTTCATGCATTTTGGTCACTTAAAGGCTTCTAGGTTCCAATTAACATGGTGAATAGAGCTATTCAATATATCATGCTCTCAATCAACCCTTTTCCATAAGAGTCCAGTGAATGCATAATTTAGGTCCCTCCTATATACGTAGGCACCAACTTCTCTCACCTCATTGTATGACTCTATCCCCCTACTCCTTATACAGGCTAAGAACGCACTCGTATTGTCTTTTCTCTCTCTATTTTGAGAAGCAATTCTGATATGTTTAGTGTGGTGTCCTTGTAGCGGGGATCCATTAGTGACTCCCCACCAGTTGGTTAAGGGCACCTAGCATTCAATTCCCTTCAAAATTCATCCCGAACATCACCCTAAAGGTCAAATTACCTACATTGAGTTCAATCACATCTTCTGTCCCTTGTAGCGAGCAATGAAGTCAATGACTCCCAGCCAATTGGCTCAGGGCATTAGACTTTGATAGGCCCCTCAGACTGTGCTCGAGATTCCGATTGGGTTTAACCTCTTATGTTCATTGGTCCCACACTCTTTTTTTTTTCAAGTTGGGGCTCTATGGCAATCCTCTTTTCTAGGCGTCTCAACTCTGTACGAGGAGTGGTGGATTACTTTATTCTTTTCGGAGGAGTGTCGATAGTCCTAGGCATATAGGAGGGCCCTAGTGTGTATGTGCTAATGGGTTCATATAAGAAATAGTTCATTGAAAGATCTGAAGCTCTATAAGCTTGGTTTCCCATAGTTGCTTGGTCTTTTTAACCTTTAGGCTCCCAAATGCAAGGGTCTCATTCAAATTCTTTAACCTCATTATTTTGCTATAGTCCCATTCAATGGCTTGGTTCTTTTTGTCTAAATTCTCATTCCCATTCTTAGTGGCCATCAATTTTGTTCTTTATCACGGTTTTTTTTTTTTTTTAATTCAACAACAACTCTTATTTACTACAACACAACCTAGTCTAGTTCCTCCATATCTCAAAAGTGCATTAATCAGGTTAGAGCGCAATAACAAAATAAAACATTTCCATTGAATTGTAAATCACTATTAAAGAATTGAACAACTCAAACATAAATGAAGCCAATTGAAATTAAAGGAACCATACCTTTGACGACTGAAATAACTTAAACAAACTAAAAAATTTCAAATTTTTGCCCCCCTTCTCCCAACTTAAACCTAGCATTATCCTCAATGATATGACAAGTATAAAATTGCTAGTAAGAAAAGGGGCACTTTCCTACAGGTGGTAAATCTTGACCACCATTTTACTACTTGATGGTGAGTTATGCTTGACCACGAACTGGCCACTGCACGTTAGGCGGATCTAAACCAAATCCATTTATCAATTACATTTCATTAATATAAGTGTTTTTGTTCTCAAATCTTTACGGAAGCGATTTGAAGTTAGGCGAACCCATAAGCATTACAAATTCAAACGCGGTGTTCTTTACAATATACATTTAACCAAAAGCGTCTCTTATACTAGTTTTACAACATGATATCCAAAATCGTATCCAAATATAGGTACAAAAATAATTTTGGAGTTGAACTCTTTTTGTTTACAAAACAATGCCATGCTAAAAAATAGTGAGGATGCATGTGACGAAGCATACTCCGTGAACTTTCTGAATGACTCTGAGCTCCTGGACCTTGGGTTCGCTTTTAATCACTGCCTATCACTCAATAACGGGGCATTGATAAAACAATACACTAAGCATTTTCATGCTTAGTGATTCTATACAGTTCTCTATTTCATTTCAATTTAATACAAATCATGCATTTATCAAAATAATGCCTTTATACAATGTCTATGTGTAGCGTAAAAGATACTCATACAAATACACTTTTTAATATCATTTTTTGCTTTTCGGTTTGTGATTTCATATATGACTATATAGTCAACATTCACGACATATTCATTTAGTGAATCCTCTCCTATTTTTCGTTCAGTAGTAATGTGATTTCACAGTCAATACTACAATGTCACATTGGACTATAGAAATTAAAATTCACGAAGGATTCAGTTGGTGAATCCCGCCCTGTTTTTCATTCAGTAGTAATGTGATTTCACATTCAATATTACAATCTCACATTGGACTATAGAAATTAACATTCACGGCAGGTCGGTTGGTGAATCGAATCTGTTTGTCATTCAGTAGTAATGTGATTTCACTTTGAACAAATACGGTTACCTTCATGATGAATTCAGTTAGTGAATCTCATCATGTTGGTCATTCAATAATACATTTCAAATCAATTTACTCACATATAGTAAATTCACTTATAGTTCAAATACATGCGAACTTACAGATATTTGACAAACATTTCGAATACTAATAATTCAAATATATATATATATATATATATATATATATATATATATATATATATATATATATATATATGTATGTATGTGTGTGTGTGTGTGTGTGTGTGTGTGTGTGCGTGTGTATTTCACAAATAGAACTTGAAATGAGAATTGAGTCACAGAGAACAGACCAATTTATCGATCCCTTGTCTCTTTTGATACCAGTCCTAGGTCAGGTTGTCGTCTTCACCCGCACCTAGTGAAATACAAATTCTCCACTCTTAGTGGTTGAACAATTAATCATACCAAATGAATATCGCTTCGCCTCAGCGGTGAGGTACGGTACGTTTTCTCTCTCGTATACTCTTATATGTACCCTCATTAATCATTTATTAGGGTTCTTAAACCATCGGTGCACAAATACGAGGTGTTTGGAAACAAAAATAAAAAAATTGCTCGCTATGAACAATAGTTATGTCGTGGCGTGGCACTGTTATGCTGCGGTGTAGGCTTTCGTTGTGGCATAGCTACGCCTTTGCATAACCTTTACTCTGTATGGCGTGCTTTGCTGCGTGGCATACCTAGGGATTTGTTTTGGCACCTCGGCCTCACCGCGACGAGGGTATCGCATGCCTTGGCGTTGGTCTACGCCATGGCTTGGGTTCCCTACACTGCGACGTAGGAGCCTAATAATGCCCATATTTGTTTCCAGTTTTCCTCTTTTTGCGGTTGATTAGTGCCCAAAAAGTGCTATTTTGAGCCTTATTTATTATAGGTTTTGAGCGCTTTTTGTGTACTAATAAACCGAATTAACCAATTGCACGTGGAGTCCGATTATTCTATTGATACTTTTGTGGCTAATTTTGTAGTTTTTGCAAGCTATTAATGCCAAGATTGTCGAGTCGGTCCAAGCACGAAGAAATTGAGTCGAACTCAACATTACAGATCAGAATCAAAAGGAAAGAAGGAGCAAAAGCAGAGAAAGAAGAGAATAAGAGAATTTCGCACCACAGTGCGAAAAATTTCGCACCACAGTGTGAAAATTTCGCACCATGGTACAAAATTGTCTTCCTTGTGCCACTGTTCATCCTGCCTTTGACATTTTGACTTTCCTTTGTCACTTTTTGGTTTTCTTCCCGTTTTGTCCCTTATAATAGCTTTTCCTTTTGGTTTTTAATTTTTTTTTTATATGAGGGGTTGACTATAAGAGCCCCCAGACAGGCACAATAAAAGGGCATCTCCTTCATTAATAAAATTTCTTTTTGGGGGAAGCTTTTAGCTCTCCCACCTCTTTTCCTTTTCCTTCACCTTCCTCCTTGAAGAAGAGACTCTTGGGTGCGAGGATCTTTGGTAGTGAGGTTCCATGTTTTTTCATGCAGGTATCCACTTGAATCACTTGTTCTCCTTGCACAACTCTAGGTTTTGATCCCTTTTGAGTCACCTTGAATGGTTATTACTTGGTAAGCTTTTGGGCTCATTGGATGCTTAAAGTTAGATCCATTGATGTTTGTTAGTTATCATTTATGATTAATTGTAAGGTGAGTCAAGGTGACTTGTTTTCCACTGTCGAGAGCACTAATGGCCAGTGGATACCATTTTCCAAATGATAGTTATTAAGGGTTAGGTTTTATAACTAAATGAAGATTCGGTACGGGAAATGACTATGGGTCATCCTCCCCAAGGCGAGGAAAGGACCCTAGAAACCCTCAGTTGCCCTAGGAATCCAACTCTAGTGACCTAACACTTCAAGGAGTTCTATTTTACATTTTAACTTGTTTTATTTTCAGTTTACAAATATCCGAGCCCACTGTTTTCATCAAACGTTAAAATCCAAATTGAATTCACCATTTTGAGCGAACTATTAGTCAATTACATGAAGAAAACCCATTCCTGTGTTTGACCTTAGAGCCACTATACTGCAATAGCTTTGCTACGGCAGTAGGAGTAATTTAGGTTATAAATATTGTTGATTCCAGCACCCTTACTGTGGCACGAATCTGCGATTTCTTCCAAAAATCCTCAAAATCCAAAAACAAAACATGGGAATCACTCCCAATATCATCCTAAACCAACCACAAGCAGAACCTATGGATGGTTTAGGGTTTTTCCAACCCAAACATCATCAAAGAAATTATAGGGTTTGGTTCTTACCTTAAATCCCTTTGCACTTGAAGCCCTAGCTTTCTTCTTCCTTCCTCCTTGCAAGATCTTGCACGAAACCAAGCCACTTTCAATCTCTTGATCTTGTCGCACCTGAGCCTAGCTTTTTTCTCGAAGTTGTCAGTACGTTTTGCATAAGTGTGCATTTTTAGACCAAGTATGGTCTTAAATCACTTACTCATCACAAGGCCTTGTTTTGTCACAAAAATGCATTCTTTTGACTTAAATTTCTCCCAAAATGATTTATAGCCCATATACTTTCTCTATTTACACTACAACTCTCATTAATCACACTTAGACATTTATTCTTTATAACTTATGTCCTATAGTCCTCTTTTCACAAATTTCATTTTACCCTTTACACTTGCCATCTGTTCAATCACTTAATCAATTAGTATATCACAATCAATCACATATAATAGAATTATTATAAAAATTCTAGGGTATTTTTGGGGCGTTACATGTGTAGAGCGGTGGGATGTCTAGGAGCTCCTCCCATGTCAGCAATTATCTTACTAGTAGTCAGGGAACAACGCCTCTACGTCTTTCTTGCATAAAGGGATGACCAAGAAAGTCTTGCGTGTATCCCGCTAGGCTATCAACACTTTCCCACAGTATGTCCTCCCTATAGGCCAAGATGGATGATGTTGTGGCTACTTTCTCATACATGTTTTTGTGCCATTCTTTTTTCTTGTCCATTATTTCATATACTACCTGGTGGTGATCATAGAGCATGTGACTGACGTTTTGGATGAATAACTTACTCTAATTCCCTAAGGGTGGCATCTCATCGCTCTCCTCCTCTTCTGCCTCGGCTGCTACTTCTTCTTTTTCTTCTTCTCCTGCCTCTTACTTTGTTTCCTCCTTTATCTGAGGCTTCCATCCCTGAATTAGCATGGCATGTCCTTAGATGGTCTTCTCACTGACTTCCTTGGCTTAGTGATTAGTACCCAAAAAGTGCTATTTTGAGTCCTATTTAAGATAGGTTTTGAGTGCTTTTTGCGTACTAATCATATTAATTAAGCCGATTGACATGTACAGGTCCGTTTAGTACTACTGATTTGTTTCGAGGTTGTTTTTGCAGTTTTGTGTTTTTTTGGGAACCTCACCCATCACACTGCTTGGCATCGTAATTGTGATGTTTTATGCTGAGTTTGATTCTCTACGATTTCATCAAGCCGGGATGAAGAAATGTCAAGCTGGAAATGAAGAAATGTGAATTGATGCATGATGCAATGTAGGAGATTAGGAATTTCAAGAGGCATAGCTTGGGGCTCAGAAGGATTGGCGAAAATTTCGCAATGGTAGCTAATAAGAATCCCAGCGAACTTTCGCGCTATGGCCAAATCTTTCGCTATGATAGGCTACCCTCGCTATCATAGCGAAATTACCGTGCATAGCTTAAATTCAAATTTCGCTATGCCTCGCACTTTCACGAAATTCTCGCTATGAGAGCCGAAATTCACTATGCATACCGAAATCGCCGCTTGTGATCCTAAACGAATCTCGTTTGTGTGTAATTCCCATTTTGTCCCAATGCATTCATATTATTTTGTTATTTTGGTATTTCACACATTCAAGGCTATATAAGCCACCATGGAAAAATCAGAACCCTAACTTGCTAACTTTTATTTTTTCGTAGCTTTTCCTTTTGTCCCAGTTTTCTCTCTTCTCTCTCTTCTTTCTCTCATTTTCTCGGCTGCCAAACACACCCCTTTGAGGATGACAACTCAAAGGATGTTTGGCTAAGCCTTAAAACCTTGAAGAGGAGGGGTTTCTAGTTGGCTAATGGTGGTTTGTGTGTTCCTTGTTTTAAATGAAGCTGTGCACGTATTTATGTTCCAAACTTTCCAACCTAGGGTATGCTATTTAATGTATTTCCTTGGTCAATACTCTGGCATGCTTTAGGGGTTCAAAGGTATTCTAATGCAGATACACCGACATTCATTGCATGTCATTTACGAGCCACTGAAATTAGGTTAAATGATGTATTTTTCAAACTGTTGGGACATTAGATGCTCAAGAAATGCCTCGCTCAAATAAGAGTGATTTTATGGGTCGGTTTTTAAAGCTAAACAAAGACTGTTTTGGCTATGACTATATGTCATTTGCCCTAATGCGAGGAAATAACCCGAGGACACCTTTATAACCTCATTTTATCAATCTAGTGACCCAAGCCTTCAAGGTCTCCATTCTACACCTTATTTTAAACTGTTTCAGTTAACCTAGTGACAACAACACCCTCACTTTTCAATGTTAATCCAAAAACCCAAATGAAAGCCTCACCATTTTGAACCATGATACAAATCATTTTTAAGATGAAAACCCATCCCCGTGTTCGACTTAGATCCGCTATGCTTCAGAGTTTGACTACTGGGCAAAGAGGAGGAAAATAGGAAACAAATTTTGTTGATTCCTGATCACCCTACCGTGGCACGACCAAATGTGACGCCGCCGGATGGTGCCAAACTACTTGATGATGAGTTGATATGTACTTGTGCCACACATGTTGTTGGTGACCTTTAACCCTTTTGATTTTCATTGTTTAGAATTCATTTTTTTTTTTCAAGAACACGCCGAGCTTATTTTTACCATTACAAGCCATTTTATATTTTGGCTAACATCGATCCTTTGGAAAGCCTGTTTTTGTTCTTCGCTTTGTCCCATTTCAGGAGCCATGTGTTTACGCATCACCGGGATAGAGGGATATCCGTAGACCGCAGAAAGTGTTAGTGCACCAATTGAGCAAGTTGGGAACCTGTGCACAAAGGAGCAAAATGGATCCTCTAATTCCGAATGCTGAATACAAGCGTCTAATGAATCCAACAACATATAGATGTCAATGAGGGACCACATACACCCTCCTAGAGTTAGCCCTTTCCCGCATCATACCACCTCGGCCGAGGGATGTGGCAAGAAGACCCTATTCGTGCCCCTACTTCCAACTTTCATGGTATGGAAAATGAAAATCCATACACACACATTTGTGATTTTGAGGAAGTATGCATAACTTTTAAGGAGTGGTATAATCAGATATGGATTTGTCGGGGTTGAAGGCATTCGTTAACCTCAAGGACAAAGCCAAAATGTCTAATTCACTAAGGCCGAGAACAATTAGAAATCGTCGATCTTCGCTGCACTTCAAGAAATTCTTCGCATAACCAAGACCAACATTTGAAGAGGCAAATCTACACTTACTTCCTAAATTTCTATGAGAATGAGGAAATTTTATCGTTGTCAGGAGTTAGTTCACGGAGACTGCATGTCCACACCATGGTTTTGATACATGGATGCTAGTGAATCATTTCTATGAAGGTATGTCTCCAGCCATGAAGCAACTGCTAGAAACCATGTGTGGAGGTGACTTTCTGAGCAAAAACCCAGATGAAGCCATGGACTTTAAATTATGTAATAAACTTCCAAGGCATGGGATGAACCGAATCCAAGGGAAGCTGAAAGAATGAAGCCTTCGACCCACCCAAGGGGAGGCATTTATGCACTTTCCAAAGACGTGGAAATGAAAGTAAAGATATCGACCTTAGCAAGGAAGGTGGAAGAGCTAGAAGGAAAAAGGCTACATGAGGTGCAGGCAGTGATTGAAAACCCTGCACAGGCCAACCCATGCATCAATTGCCAATCCACTGGCCACCTAGAAGAACACTGTCAAATTGCTCCCTCAGTGAGAGATTTGATGTCAGAGCATGCCAATGCCGTGGGCCAATACAAGCCACAACCCAATGCCCCATATGGTAATACATATAATTCCAATTAGAGGAACCACCCTAATCTCTCTTGGAAAACTAACCCCCCTGCATATGTGCCTCCTGGTGCCAAACAACAGTTTGGTTCCTCACCTCAACCACAGCCATCCTCATCCCCTCTTGAACAAGCTATTTTAAATTTGAGCAAGGTGGTAGGCAATTTTGTGGAAGTGCAAAAGGGAATCAATGTACAATTGGCTTAAAGAATAGATACTGTGGAAAGCACCCTGAACAAGAGAATAGATGGGCTTGAAAGCAACCTTAATCAGAAGATTGATAATCTAGCGTGATTCCATCATCGATTACCACCCATCGGGAGGTATAAGAGAAAGGAAGACTCCCTTCCCAAACACTCGCCAAATCGAAGGAGTCCATGAAATAGGTTCTTCCAAAGAACTCAAGGATGGACGGCGGGAAGGCTATCATCACTTCGAGGAGGGAAAGAAATCGAAAGAACCAAAGTGTCTATGACTAACAAGAACAGAAAGGAGAAGGAAGTTAAGCCTGAAAGGATAATAATTAGAGAAGATTCAATGAAGAAAAACATGCCCCCTCCATTTCCTCAAGCACTTAGAGGCAAGAAAAAAATCACAAACCAAGCTGAAATTTGGGAGGTTCTAAGGCAAGTGAAGGTAAATATCCCACTCGCTGATTACGATTAAGGTGTCCCAACATATGCCAAAATTTAGCGACCTATGTACGCTAAGAGAGGGTTGGGCATTGAAAAAGAAAGCCTTCCTACCGCACGTTTAGTGCTATCATTCAGAGTAAGACCTGAAATATAAGGATCCAGATCCCACAATATCACGCCAACATCGAGGGACTCAGACAGACAAAGCACTCCGCTTGGATTTTGGGGCGTTGCAACCTACCGCCATATTCGTGATATAAGCAAATGGTTTAGAGCTTAAACTTACCAACATCACTTCATCATTAGCCGACGACAAGAAAAATTCCTAAGGGAATAGTAGAGTAGAGATACTGTGTTGGACAAATTTCCATTTACCCAATGACTTAGTGTTTACACCGAACCTAATCAAAGTGGCTTAATCCATGTGCCAATTATCTCAAGACCATTTCGCCACTCCAATGCGATAATCAATTGCTGGAATGGAGTCATGCAACTCACATTTGGCAACATGACATTGGAGCTCAATATTTTTCACTTGAGTAACAAGCACAAGCTAGCAGAAGATGACATGCAAGGATCTGAGGAAGTCTACTAATTACCCAAGTGTGGAGAGAAACCAAAAAGCTCACTCATCAGCGGAATTGGTGCGTAAAATGAAGCAATCGGGTAGAGAACGGATCGCATCTGGCCACTCCCGGGCAGAGCCACGATCCGCCCAAAGATCACCTAGTGAAAATAAGCTCAACACAAAGGAGCCGAGCATGGAGGCATATGCAGCACACATCATCAAGTAGGCGATGAGCTTCTTCGATCCTCCATGAGTGGAACCAGTGTAATTGAGCTGGTTTGGTCTTCACTAAGACCAAATCGCAATTTCAAAAATTTTGATTTTTGCTTAAATCACAATTTTCGCTATTCTATTTTTAGTAATTTTTCTTATCTTAATTTTAAATTAAATATAAAATTTTAATTTTTAAGTATTTTTATTTTTACTTTATTTTATTTTATTTTAATTTACCTAAATTAAATATTTTGTTGTTATTTTGCGTATTTAGTCAAAGGTGCAAAAATTTCGCAAATATAGCAAAATTTGACATCCAAATCTACTGGGTTTCTAGTGGACCTTTCGCCAATACTCCAAACTGCTTTTATAAAGGCCCGCCATTTTCATTCCATCGAGCCGCCGCCGTGAGCCTCCAGCGTTCCTCGCACTGCGCTCCTTAGCCCCGGGCCGCCAGCACGCCTTGGTACCGCCACCTCTCCACTTCGCGCGCTCGGAAGCAGACTCCGGTGACATCGGGCCAGATCGCCGCTACGATCAGTGACTCATCGCTCGAGCCCGCTGCCACGAGCTCGCAGCCGTTTACATCGCCGGCGCCGCCGCGTTCCGAGCCCGCCGCCGAGCTCGTCCATCGCGCTTCATAAGACAAGAAATTTCACCGCCACATTGCCTTAACCGCACTCCCGAGCCCCGCTCTACTCCTTCGCCGCACGACCGGGATCCACAACCATGGTTCAGACTAGCTGAGTCATCGCATGTGCCCAGTGAGTCCCGCCCGCACCCTGAGATACGAAGGAAGCACCTCCAAGGTCGCAGATGCTCACTCCTCCGGAGCAGCCGCATGCACACCATACGCGATCGGGCCCCATCAAGAGTATCAAAGGAGGCTCAGGCTTCGAGCCCCCATCCCAAGGAGACGAGCCCACCAAAAGGGACTCCTCGGGACCCTTCTTCAAGACATCCGAGACCACACCAAGGGCCCGCCTCTGCTGCCCGACATTAGGCCCAGCATCTTTCGAGGTCTCTACTGAAATGCCACCTCCTCTACCGATCGTGGTTCACGTCTGTGTTATCACCGGCCAGGATCAGCGCCTCTATGTTTTCATATGATCCGATTCCAGGGAACGTGGATCTACGTGCCAGAGACTTCCATGGGGAGCCATACTATGACATACCTGTCGGGATCGCGACCAGCATTTCCCGTAGATTCTATGCGCTGATCCGACAAAGATTCATCGCTACCTTCACGACGAGGCAAAAGCTCTTCTATCCTCTAGTTGTGCTTCAGTTCACCACACCATGACATCCCGGGAAGCCCCAGTCCACTGAGATCCAACAAGCATTGACGGCCGCCTGCACTGAGCCATGACATTATAGCGCCTCACATTAGGCCTTGCTCGGGTGACCAAAAGACATATACAAATTTATGACACTATTACCAAAGGACTATTGTCTATTCCCAAGAACGACGCCAAAACTTGGTTTGCCCCTCTTTCGTGACACGGATCAAAACACTTCTGCAAATTCTATAGTTATCAAATTAAAGGATTATTATCTAATCCCCATCAATTTTTCCAACAACTCGTACATTGTGTTCCTTAGCTATCAGATTCATTAAGAGCATTTTCATTAAGAGTAAATTTATTTTTTAAAGTGGTTTTGATCCATTATGTTGCAAGTGCACGTGCTCGAACAAGTAGTAAATCGATTGCAGTCCGCATATCGATCCCACGTAGATCTCAAGAATTCCAAACCAATCACCCCGACTAATTAACTTCTATACTACTGGACTCGATACACAATTGAACTAGTTTTGAAAGCCTTAAAATAATGAAAACTAAAAAGAATTGAATTAATAACAAATGAATTAAATAATCAAATATTCAAATTACAAATTTAGATCGAATAGTTTATCTTTAAAGGGAGCAATTGAAAATACGCCTATCGTGAAACATCAATTCCTGCGCATCGTGACCGTGACGCTGTTTAATGAACCACGTGATTTAAATTACCCAAGGAATATGATAGTGCAAATTTGACTTCCAAATTCCCACCGTTTGCCATCTAATCTTCACTGCTTCCAAGACAGAGTGTTGACAACTACTTTTAACTGGGTTGCCTCAAGCTCGGGTATTTTTCTTCAATACTACACCTCACAACATGGACTCCGTAAACCTTAGCTCCGGAAATAAGTCATTGTAATGGGTTTACACTATAATAGTTTCTTCTTCCCTTTAAAATTAGAATAGCCTATTCTTTCATTGATTGGGATTCTAATACTGGATTGAATCTCACTATCTCGAATCGAGGCGAACTCTCCGTAGTTTAAATTGATAAAAAGCCCAACCTATTCTCAAGCCCCAAGTGAGAAGAGGAGAGATCATCTCCACTCTCACATAGCACAATTAGATCAACAATATCAAAGTTAACATACCCATATAAATTGTTCATCACCTCGTGAATGCCTTCCGTGGTCACCAGAGGGCCTCCGAAATCAGAGCTGAGACACCCCGCACGGCATGAGGACAATCATCGGGATCACAATGTAAAATACACAAGACCAGCAAGTAGATTACAAACCAAGTTCAAAGATTAATGAATAAAATTACGCAGAAAGATAACGGCGATAATAGCGCCAATCCAATGGAAGCTTCGGTTTCTAAATCACTAGATTACACCATACAATAGCTTAACATCAAGAAAGCAAATCGTAAATAGGCAACTGTAGTTCGACCTGTAATTTGTCTGAAATTCAAAAACAACCAGATAAGAATTTGAAGGAAAATAGTAATCGCATTCACTAAAATTTTAAAAGCTAACGCTCAGATCCAAATTAAATAAAGAACAAACTAATCTAAAAAATAAAACAAACAAAGAAAATTAACACAGAGCCTTTCAAGAACTCCGTATCTCTTTCTGCTTCATAAAAAGTCGTTGCCTTAAGAGTTCGGGTATTTATGTGGTTCAAGTCAAGCCCCACTCTCATGCACCCTTTCTTTGACTTCAGCTTAATCGACCTAAGAAATACACGCCGCGACATCGATTCTTTTGTCGCGACCTTCGCTGTTCCCGCGCTATGTCAAGAGGCTTTGTTTGGTCGGACTTGTCGCCATTATCTCGAGCCGCTACGCAACAAACCAATGATGTCGCGACCTTCGCTACTGCGGTCCGGCGTTCGACAATCAACGACGTCGCGCCAATCTTGGGCTTATTCACAAATTGATGTAGTTACCACTTGCAATGATGTCGCTGACCGCTTCTAGCTTCCTCGTGTCGCGATCGCGAATGATGTCGCGACCTCAAGTCTTCAATCGATGTCGCGACAATTTAAAGCCGTTTTCGCGACCTTCTTTCATCAGAATCGACGCCACGCACTATCAATGACGTCAGACTCTTCTTTTCTTCGCAGTGCCGATGTCGCGTAATTTCTCCGTATGTCGACATAAATGTTCAAATAATCGAGCTTATCTGTGGCGTCGCCGACTTCCGACCGATCTCACGACTCCTCGTCTAATCGCATCGGGTTGAATTTCGCATTGCGACCTCAGCGAGATCGCACCGCAATTCTTCTTCTTCATCAATTCATCGGCCGCCGACGGAGTTTCTGGCTGCGCCCAACTCTTTTTGCCTTCCATTACTCTTCCGCGACTAGAAGCCTCTAGCGGTCGACCTTTGATGGCGAATTTCATCGCTATCAAGGCTTCACAACATCATATTCTTTTGCGATCCTCAGGCGCCTTCATGTCGCAAACTCCTTCAGCCACTATATCATCGAGCACTCATCCACCTTCTCGCTTCCTTTTATCGCAAAATTCTTCTTTCTTGAATTCCCCGCCGCATAACATTGTTAGTTATTCCATATTTTTGAACATAACCGCCATTTTATATAAAAATCAATCGAAAAATGGATCGAAATTGATGACTTTTTAAGCCTTCATCGCCCGCCAAGAGGTTCGCGGTAATTCCACCGAAAGTACCGCCAGCGGGTTTCAAATGCATCACAACAGAGATGGCCTCACGTCTTCGCCGAGACACCACAAATGCCTTATGGCTTACCCCACAGGTGCTCGATTCGTACTACGCAGGGTGATCCGAATCAACAAAATTTTGTTATACCTAAGTTCTCCTACCGTCAGAGTCAAGCTACCGTAGTATAGCCGCCTCAGTGGTCGACGGATGGGCTTTATCCAGAATGATTTGCATCAGCGTTTGAAATGGTGAGGCTTTTATTTGGATTGGATTTAAAAATACGAGGTCAAGGTTCAATGATTAATCGTAATGGCTTAAATGAAAGTGTGAACCGTAACCTCAAGGCTCGGGCTACTAAATGATAACATGGGTATTACAGCAGGCTCTGCTATTTCTCGCATTGGGGCAATTGACATATAGTCAAAGTCAAAACCTGGATCTTTGTTTAGCTATAAACCCAACCCTAAAACTAATTTACTTGAGTCAACCCAAGTACTAAGCATCCAAAGTCCTATTCACTTGAAACCCCAAGATTTGAACTCCTCATTCATGGTCAGAATGCCATCTATGTAAGAATATCACAAAGGCATCTACCATTAAGAATGCAATCGAACCCTAAAGCATGACAAGTATTAACCAAAGAAAGACATTAAATGGCATTAAACCCTAGTTCTGGCAAGTTTGGAACCATAAATGCACTGCACATTCAAAGCATGAGGACAACCCGCAGAGAGTCAAACTAAATCAGCAACCCTCATTCAAGGCTATGAGGCTTAGCTTCAAGCATCCCTCGAAAGTCATCATCCTCATGTGTTCGTCAGAAATGAGAGAAAAAGGAGAGAAGAGAGCAAATGAGACCAAAATGAAAGTCATGGAAAACTTTATAAAAATGAAAAGTTGTTGTGGTTACAGTTAAGGTGGGCTTATATAAATAATCCCAAAGTGTGAAATGACAAAATTACCTAAAATATGAAATTACATAAGGGACAAATGGTAATTAATCAAAACGTGGTCGTTTAGGAACTAAAAATACTAAAAACATTGGTAGCAATTTCATATAAAAGAAATTTCTAGTATAGCTTAAAAATTTCAGCTAGCCCAATAAATTTTTTGTGAGATAGCGAATCAAAATTTCGTCAGAACAAATGAGTCTCGTCACTAGCGAAACTCGTCTAGCCCAGCGAAAAATTTTCCGATGATAGCTAAAATTCCTCGCTAGGATTACACTGGCAACAATTTTCATATGATTGCGAAATTCTCGTAATCCCAGCGAAATTGCTCGCAATCATAGCTTAAAACCTTGCCTTCTCCTCGCTTTGCTATCGCATTCCCCTTCAAATCCACCATATATTTCTTCATTTTGAAATGATGAACACATTGTGAATCCCTATTCAAGCACATCTTGACATCAAACCTTGAACTAAATGGCCGAAGGGCAAAACCCGCAAAATTACCGCTAAAAACAAACTCAAACTAATCCATGAAAATCGGTGGACTCGTACATCAATCAAGCGACCGACATGATTAGCGCGCAAAAGCACTCAAACCTATCTTAAATGTATTAAAATAGCACTTCACTAATCACACCCCCCCAACCGACACGCTGCTAGTCCCTTTAACAATGCTAAAATAATGGATGGCGTCAGGCTTTTGGCAAAAGTGTATGTGGTTCAAAAAGTGTATATACAGGTAAGTTTTACCTTAGCATGAATAATTACACCCCCGTATGAAAAACCTGGGCCATGAAAGAACAAAACCATATAAGAAGGCTTAGACAACATCGGGTTCCAAGGAAGTCAACCCGAATTTCCACCAAAATCTAATCGTTCCTAAGGTAACCGGGACGAAACAATAAAAATGCAAAAGCTATTCCTCCCACAACTCAGTAGCTATTCGCTGCGCCTTAAACCGTCACCAACCAATAGGCGAGCCACTTTATTTCTTCCGATCGCAAATGTGGTGCAATGCCAAAAACTCGACTTCACCCAAAGTCCGCGTAACTGGATTCATCGATGACTCCCAACCAATTATGTCGAGCACCGTCAAAAGGATCACTGAACACAAACTCCTCGCAGTTTCACCCCGACCAATGACTTCGAGAATTAAGCACCTACAACACGCTAACCTTCACTCCATCCACCAAATAACACTAAGTCGACACCCCAACCAATTAAGGTTTACGACATCTGGCTTTTAAAGGCTTTCTATATAAATTTCTGACTGTTCTGCCCCCAAGGCAAAGCGCGCTTAGTTTCTTTTCTTTCTTTTCTTTTTCTTTACTTTTCTTTTTTCTTTTTTTTTTTTCGAAGACTCCCATTGGTCTCAAACATGGGTATCACAAACTTATTATACGCCAACAAATTTAAGGCCGGCCAGAAGTGGAAAGAGGTATATAGTCAGAACCTATCGTGTACAACCCGTGCGCAGTGAATTAGCTGTAGGGAATGTCTAAGGCTGACTAGTGCCGAAATTTCACTGACTAAATACTAAATCATTCATAGAAATGTTCTAACATTAAGGTAACATACAAATATCAATTTTTTCAACTAAATAAGAGTAGAAACACAAATGTAGATACAAAAAACGATTCAGAAAAGTGTAGTAAACTCGAATAATGCTATAAAGCTTTTGATATAACCAAAATGCATAAAACATGCTTAATATAGCTAAACATAACAAATATCACGCTCTACTATCGGGCTAATACATTTAATCCTGCATAAAATGAGTAGCAACATAAAGCCGAAACCGTACAAAACATAATAAGACATTCTAACTCTAACTTTTCCCTCCCGTACCGGCGTGGCTGTTACGTCAAGGTGGGGTGTGTTGTAGACAGGAGAGGTGGACCACCAATCTCGCGGTGGTGGTGGATCTCAAGCCGCCAAGGCCAGGGCCGCATAGTTCACGAGGCTGCCGTGGCCTACTACGATGTGCGTACGTGAGACCGAGGTACCTATGATCTCGTCGGCGCATGATATGACAATGTTCTAAAGTGGTTCCCGGCCAAGCACCGATCCATCGATGGTCGTAGAGTAGCCAATGCACACAAATATCCATAATATTCCGCTAGCTCCCGGCGACATAAACATGCTCAAGAGCGCCGCGCCGAACATGAAGGGCTGTGGAGGCCACCAAGTCAATGGGCAGGTGGAGGAGGAGATGGAGGAGACAACTGCACCGGGCTCGCCACCTTCTACCTCCACCCGAACAAGATCATCTCTCCTCCACCCCATGGAAATTCGAAGATCATCTCTCTCCTGAGTCCTCCCGGGCCACCCATCCCATCATCCTGTCCTCACTGGAGGAGAAAAGAAATGGGGATCACCATGGCTCGCCTGAAAGACAGACCCCGAGGGCATCCGACATCCCCTCTCGATACTTCCGGGCCCTGAAATCCCAAATGCTCCACAAATCTGCCTTAGTCGCGTGCACTAACAATGGTGAGATTCTTATGCTCAGCCAGCCCTCATGCAAGTGGACCTCCCTGAGCCCTGGAGGCAAAATAGTAAGCCTGCCGTATGATCAAACCTTTATGACTCCACTCAAAGAGATCCTCCCAGATCCCATGAACTTGAAAGAGGCTCCCATCACGAAGTGCCTTAGGCGGAACAAAGTGGAACCTGAAAGTGATCCGCACTGGCAGCTAATCCAGGCTTTGTTCTTCCCAAAGAACTGGTCCCGCTCGTGGTATCTTCCGGCTAAAAATTCACCATCTCCCCGCCAGGTTCGGGCCGAGGCTAATCCCGAGATCCTCCGGAAGATTGGCCCGCTCTCGCCTACATGCCTAATGCAGCTTAAATGTGAGCCGCCGAGTACCCCCCGGTCGATCACTCGGCTAAAATCAAGCTCCAATGACTCAGACTTCGAGAAGTCACGGAGTGGTGACCCATGATTACCCGGGGATAGTAGAACTCCGCCTGTCAGTGGCGGCAGCCAGGAGCACCACCGCCCTATGGTGTCTCTCGAATCGTGGGTCATTGCGGGCCGTCGACACGTCAGAATGACACCCACGAAAATCTCCGGGCGCGAATCGACGTTTCCCGTGATCATCCCAAGAAAAGGGGTCGCCATCCTCGGCGTGATAAATGGGGCGAATAGCTCTCCTCCGCGCCGGTGAAGGATGGCTTCAGCCTCATGATGAGGACTCCACCCGATGGTCCGGCCTCGCTTCTCGAGGTCCGGCCCTCCCGGATCTTCTCTGCAGATCGGAAGTGGGAAGCCCGAGGTCCCATCCTCGTTCCTCATATCTCCTCGAATCCTCGCAGGCTCTCTACTTCACTGGATCAGGACCGAGCCGGGCCTCGGCTTCCTCCCCGCTCCGAGTGCAACCCGACCGGCCCGGGCGGACCCACTCTTGGTAATGCATCATAGCCGCAGAATCGTGAGATCAGATGTGGCAAGGCTTATGCTCACGACCGGCTGGGGAGTCACCGATGATACCGTGACTGTGGCTCCTACGAATCCAAACCAAACCACTTCCGCCAGTGGAGAGAGCGGTGGCAAGGCTAGGAAAGCAGCGCGTGGCTAACCTGGGTGGCACGGTGAGGCACATGCAGTTACACGCACAGGCGGTGACCACAGCAGGGGGAAAACTAAGGCTCCCAGCGCTGACGAGGGCAAATTTTAACAATGTGTGGAGGCTCGTGAGATGCAGACACGGTCCCAAAGGTCGAGCCAAGCGCAGACTGGCAAAGGGAGATGATCGTCGTGGCTTCAAGGTATGGCAGTCCCGATAGTGGCTGTGAAGGCCGGGAGGCCTGTAGCTCACTACTGTGGTGGCTCAATTTTGGGGATGATGAATGAAGACGAATGGCTTCTCCTCCCTCCCTTCTTCTTATAAGGCGAGGAGTCAAGATCCAATTCACACAGCGAATCCCGCCAACCGAACTCCAACTCCATAAAATTTTTTTTTTTTTGAATTAGAAAAATAAAATAAAATAATTTCATTGATTATTATTTTTATCAAAACCTAAAAAAATACAATTAATTTGAAGCTACTTAAAAGGAAAATCATAAACAGAAGTTATTAAAAAGGGAAAGTTACTAAAAATAGTAATCTATCAAAATCGACTCAATTTTTAAACAAAAAGAAAAAAATTGAGCCAAGAATTTGGTTTAGCGAACACCAAACCAGCCCAATTTCACCGATCTATCAAGTGGAGGGTAAAGGAGGAGGAGCTCCCAACCCCTAGCAAAGGGCTTGTTTTGCATCATGCTTGGTCCATTCTCAAGGATTTTCTTCTCACGAGGTGATTTTGGGCTTACCAATTGCTTTGCATTGGTGACTGATGACAACTCCCAATCAACTGCTTCATCTTGGTTAGCTAATTCTTGCAATCTATGACCTTGGCTTCCCCGCCTTCAATTAATTGGAGTGTATTTCATTGCTTCCTCTTCCTTACTTCACCTTCCACTAGGCTTGTGCTTGTTACTCAAGTGAAAAATATCAGCTCCAATGTCATGTTTTGAAATGTGAGTTGCATTACTCCCCATTTCTAAGAATTGATGATTGCATTGCAGTGGCCAAAAATGGTCTTCCCAGATATTTTGGCACATGATTGGGCCCACTTGCAATTGGCTCTGTGATCAAGCACTACAAAAGTCTACCGGTAGAATTTGTCTACCTACCAACACATCCTCAACTATTCCCTTTAGGAATCTTCAACGATCTATCAACAATGACAAAGTGGGATGTTGGTAGGTTTTAGTTTCCCTAAACCTAACTCATGCGCATAAG
The DNA here is from genome assembly GCA_016808115.1 of Tetrastigma voinierianum. Lineage (NCBI taxonomy): Eukaryota > Viridiplantae > Streptophyta > Magnoliopsida > Vitales > Vitaceae > Tetrastigma > Tetrastigma voinierianum. Next base: position 2,776,784 of record JAEQBH010000911.1, on the reverse strand, counting down.
TAACTAGTATGGCGTAGGTTTACACTCGGCCCCTAAGTCTAGCGCGTTTTGTCTGGTGCAGTCCCTCCAATGTTACCGAAATTGTAGGGGGATCCCTGATCCTTGTATCGACGGTCTTGCCCTCGGATTACGGCACCTACTTGCTCCCGATTAGGAAGGCTTCCTTTTCACTGCCTAACCCTTCTTTGACTGAGGCATAGGTCCTTAAGAACTTAGCATAAGTTTGACCTCGCGACCATGTCGAAAGCAAGGATGTTCATCTCACTGGCTTCAAGACCTCCTGCAATTTCAGCTTGGTTTCGGTTACCTCAAGGTTGGGGAAATGGAGGGGGTATGGTTTTTTTCATCGTATTCTACTGATGATTACCCTCTCGTGTCACAAATTCCTTTCCCTTGCATGTTTCCTTCGCCAGCCATGGGCACTCAATGTTGGCTTCCACTCCTCGTAGTGATTATGGTTTTCACTTCATCCATCCCCGAATTGCCGGACGAGCCGCATCCCTTTCACAATCTCTTTGGATTTGGCAATGTTTGGGAAGGGAACCTTCCTCCTCCTGTATCTCCAGCAATTTGTTGATCTTGGTGATTGGAACATCGCAGTTGTCGGGCTTCCGATTATTAAGATTGCTCTCAAGCCCATCTATTCTTTCTTTGTTTGTACTTTTTGCGTAATCGATTCTCTGTAAGCAATTGTACATTGATCCCTTTTTTCTCTTCTACAAAATTGCCTACCACCTTGCTCAGATTCAGTATAGCTTGTTCAATAGGTGAAGAGGATGATGACGGTCAGATGAGGAACCAACCGTTGTTTGGCACCGGGGACACATAAAGGTGGGGATTAGGTTCGTGGAGGGATCGGGGTGATTCTCCAGACCGAATTGTATGTGCTACCAGATGGGGCATTAGGTTGTGGCTTTTGTATTGACCTATGGCATTGGCGATGTTCTCACATCAAATCCTTCACCGATGGGGCACTGATAGTTTTCTTGGATGGACAAAGGGTCGATACTGATGGCTGGTCAAGTTCTGTGCAAGTTTTCAAACACGCATGTACTTCATGGAGCCTCTTCCTTCTAACTCCTCCACCTTCCTAAATTTAGGGTCAGGATTTTTGCTTACTCCATGTCCTCCGAAAGTGTAAAAATTCCTCCCCTTTGGTGTGCCAGGGCTTCATTTTCCACCTCTCTCGAGTTTGGCCTGGTCCCAACCCCTTTGGAAGTTTCAGCCACATAACCTCAAGAAATCCATAGCTTCATCCTGGATTCTACTTAAAAATCACCCCACACATGGTTTATAGAAGCCGTCATGGGCAGGGACATACCATTATAGAAATTAGATTCACTAGCATCCATATCAAAACCATGGTGTGGGCATGCATTGATGGTATCCACAAATCTCTCCCAAAGACGGGTATAATTTTTCATTGTCATAGCCGTAGTGTAGATCCGTTCTTCAAACTGCGTTAGTCTCGTTGCACTCAAGAATTTCTTCAAAACTCCGAATGAAGCTCGCCCACTCCTCTAATCGTTCCTACCGTTGAATTGCTTCTATATTTTGGCTTTGTCCTCGAGGGTCAAACGAAAAATGCCTTCAATTTTTAATAATTCCATATCTGCTTATACCCTCCTTAAAAGTTATGCATACTTCCTCAAAATCAGATGTGTGAATATGGATTTTCATTCCATACTATGAAATGTGGGAAGCAGTGGGCACTAGGTAGGGTCTCACCAAGCATTCTCAGAGGAGGTATTATGCGGTGAATGAGCACTAACTCTAGAGGGTGTATGATCCTCATTGATCTATATGCTGCCGATCTGACTCAGGTACCTCGGTCGACTACTGCTCAGTAGAGGATCCATTTGGTCACCGTGCGGCACACTGATTTCACAGCCATTAACCTGGTGCACTTACTCTTCAATTCACTGGAGCATCCTCCGTCCTGCTACGTATAAACACCGTTACACAAAATGAGACACAACAAAGAACACAAACAAGGTTAATGCAAAGAAGCCGTTGTTAGTTAAAACAAAACCGACCGTAAGAAATAGTAAACGCAAAGAACTCCGCCGGCGAAACCCGCGCCTCGCATTACCCCACTCGCAAGGATCGAAGGTCACTCAACACTTGTAATGTGGATTACAAGTACACATGAACTCATCATACGAAGCCTTCGTACCATCCCCGATAACGCGCTCATTTGATTCGCGTTTAGGGTGATCCTAATCAACAAAATTTATATTTCAAGTTCCTCCTACCGCCGTAGTTAAGCTTACCTAGTATAGCGGTCTAGGGTCAACACGGTGGACAGGTTTTCATCCCACGTAATGATTTTGCATCGTTGTTTGAAAATGGTGAGGCTTTTATTCGATTGGATTTGAAGTTAAAAAATACGGAGGTTGGTTGTTCACTCATTAACTCAGAATGGCTTAAATGAAAGTGTGAAATGGTAACCTTGAAGGCTTGGGTCACTAAATTTTTGATAACATGGGGTATTACAGTTGTCCTCGGTTATTTCTTCGCATTAGCACCACACATAGTCGAGCCAAAACCTGATCTTTGTTTAGCTATAAACCCAACCCTAAAAACCACTCCTATTTGAGTCAACCCTAAGTACTAAGTATCTAAAGTCCCATTCAAGAAGTTTGAAACCCTAGCATTTAATCCTCATTCTCATGGCTCGTGAATGCTATCTAGTGAATATTACCAGTGGCATCTACCATTAAGAATGCATCAACCCTAAAGCATGACAAGTATCAATTAAAGAAGACATTGTTCATTGAACCCTGGGTTTGGAAAGTTGGAAATCATAAATGCATTCGTAATGTAAATGACCGCACTTAAATAATACAAGTTTGAAACGGTTTGACCAAGCTTGATTAAGTTTGACCAAAAGTTGACTAGGGTTTGACCAACACTTAGTGAGTTGACCAAAGTTGACTTTTTCAAGAATTAATAATTTTGGGTTGACTAAGGCACCATTTCGTAGGGCCTCACGACACGAAGTTCAAGGACGGCTGACCGCCAGTCATAATCCGACTTACGGATAAAAAGTTACGGCCATTAGAAGTTCAACAGTAGCACTTTATCAGTGTCCAAGTTTAGTTTGGGATTTTTTACCCGAAAGCGGCCCTAGACCCTATATAAACATAGCTTGTGATACCAAATGAAAACCCTAGCCCAAACAACACTCGAGCTCCCAGCGAAGAGAAAACTCTCCAAACTGAACACTCGGGGCCGAGTAGCCCCGCGCCGTGAGAGATCGGACTGCACGAGACACCACCGCCACCCCAAAGCTACACGCACGGATGTGAATAAAAGTGCAACCTCCCACGGTCACGCCTGGGCCCCCATCACATCTGGCCACGGACGCCCCGGATTGGGCCTACAAGATACTGGCGGCGGCCACCGATCGCGACCGTTTTCGACTTTTCGTCATTTCCTGCCATTTCCAACCACCCCATAGCTCATTTCCACCATTTTTGACCCCCAATCAGCTTTCGTGGTCCCTTGTAGATTCCGCACCGCTTGGAAGTTACAATGAAACGAAACGTCATGTTAGATCGGGTTTTCCGCCACCAGCACCGGTTGACTGAGATAATGGTACCAAATTGTGCCCATGGTCTCGTGGGATTTACTGATATGTGGTTTTGTAAATTTTGACGTCAGCTTAAGTTAGTTTTCCATTTTTTAGGTTGTTTCGTACTACCAAATGCTCGGGACTGAAATAGAGTACCAAATAGTCAAATCTAGCAAACTGAAGTTGTATGTGGTGAAATTGATGTTTTTAGAATTATCATTTGTTCAATTTTTAGAGAAATTAGCTCCCGTGAAAAGCCCCACTTTTTGGGGTATCTACGAAATAGGGGCAATATCGCACCCACCGTCGTGGAGTTCAATTAGATGATCTCATAGTTCTAAATGCTGTTCTAAGGCCTTAGGAATAAATATTCCAATGTCGCTGGGTTCAATTATTGAGCCTAAGTGGTATTTTATTTATATTATGTGCACTCACGCGAGCCGGAGACATTCCTTACGAAGGACAAGACTGAAATGTCTAGTCAAGTGAGAGGGTTTATATGTTTTAAAATGATTTGGGCTCTTTATATTGGTATATCTATTATGATTAAATATTTTACATATAGGTCGCTTTGATCAAATGGTTGGTTGCATACAAATTTGATTATCTGGGTTAAGTATAAAACAAGTTATCATTTCATGAATTTTGTCAAATATTTCTACCGCTTGGAAGTTGTACCGGTTTCGAATGATTATGTGGTATTTAGATATTTGGGCATGTAAATTGGGTTTTAAACCCTTGAGAAATTATTGCTGTATGAAATGGATTTCGTAAATATATATGTGTTAGTAAATGGTTAAGAATACGGTCATCGGGGTATCACTCAAATTTCACATGAATCGAGAACCAAAGATCTCAATGTAAGCTTGATCGGTGTCAGGAGTGCAAGTGTCTCATAAGTTCTAACCTAAGATACAGCACATTGGAAAAGGTACGTGAGTAAGAACTTTCTTGAGTTAGAGGTTATAAGGTGACAATGCATTGTACCGAGATCGTCTAAGAATTATATCAGAAGGTAATCGGGTTTTCTACCACGTTGGACGGAGGCTCGGCTCACATCCCGACGTCAGGTATTTGGTTTTTACCACGTTGACGTGAGGTCGGCTTTGACCCCGACTGGGTATTTTGGGCTCTTACCACCTGCGTCGTGAAGGCCTGGGCTTGATCCCGACTGGCTGGGTATTAAGGGTTTTACCACGACGCCGTGAGGCTCACTTCGACCCCTCGACTCATTGGTATCTCCCCGGGTTTTGCCACCTGTCGTGAGGTTGGATTCATCCAACGGTTATACATTATTTCCACGACCGTGAGGTCGGTTTACCCGATGGTTTAGTATACTGAGATTGCCACGGTGTCGTGAGGCTGGTTACATCCAACGGTTATATATTATTTCCACGGCCGCGGTGGCCTGCAAGGTCACCGAATCTGCTCATCATTACATATTACCACGACACCTTCTCGGGTGTCGAGGGTCAGAGGTGGGTGTCCCACGGTTTGCGAAGTGTATATGGCAACATTTTTATGATGAGTATATGAATGCATATGCATGGGTATATAGTACTTTAGATATGATGGGTATAAAGGATACGGGTTATGATGAGTATATGGTGATGGTATAATGAAGGTATATGGTACGATTTATGATGAGTATGTGGCACGGTTTATATGATATTATATGGTACTTCAGACATTGTGGGTACCCAGAGGTATAAAGATTTGTGATATGATGGGTATATGATACGGGTTATGATGAGTATATGGTATGGTATATGATAGGTATATATATGGTATGGTTTATGATGGGTATGTGGTATGGACATTATTGATTTATCTTTCTGAATATGGTACAACTATTTGATACTTGTGGTTATGGTGCATTTCATGGTTATTTTATTACATGATGACTATACATGCTTTATGCTTGGCTTTATGTTGTGTATAGTTCATAGTATATGCTCTTCGTGAATCCTCAGGTTCGCTTTAAATCATGGAGGCGAATGTATATGTTGACTCTGGGGTAAAGTCAGGGTTTTGAAATGTTTCTAAAACGGGGAACTTTACAAAAGAGTGGAAGTGAGGTCTTGAGAGGAAGAAAATTTCAAACAAAATATTATCTTCCGTATAAATTATGCCACTCACCGAGATTTATTTCACGCTTATTGTTTAAAATATGTTCCCTAGGTCCCGTCTGTAGGGCCTACTGTGTTTATCTCAAGATCGCTTCTTCTCAGGATACCGCAAGATTTATCCCATCCATTTGCTCGAGTCATTGACTCATTTATTCTATTTTGTAACCCTAATTTCAAAATACTCTTAGGAATGCTCCGACATTAAGATAAAACTCATGAGTCCTTATTATGATGTTGCGGGTACAAGGGAATCACATTTGATAGGTCGTCAGGATTTTTCTATATATTTCAGGTATCGAGAAGGTTATGTGTATTTACTTTCTTGTGTGGGGCCTCTTAATGCATTCCTTAGGGATTGTACAATGGGTTCACTAAGGATCCACCCGGGTACCCCGAAGGGTATCCGGTCGGAAACTCGCCATACGCCAAAGCATGAGGACAACCTCGCAGAGCCTCAAACCAAGTTAGCAACCCTCCTCTTCATAAGAGGAGGCTTGGGCCTAAGCATCCTTGATTTGTCATCCTCACTTGGTGTTTACAATGAGAAAATGAGAGAAAGAGGGAGAGAGAAGAGAGCAAAAATGAGACCTAAAATGAAAGTCGTGGGAAACTTTATAAAAATGAAAAGTCATTAGGTTACAAAGTCGAGGGGGCTTATATAGCCAATCCCAAAGTGTGAAATGACAAAATTACTCAAAATATGAAAATTACATAAGGGACAAATGGTAAATTAATCAAAACGTATCGCTAGAACCAAAAATACCAAAACACAGTAAAGAATTCGCATGCGCAAATTTCGCAAGTAGCTAAATTCCATAGCCTAGCCAAATTCTTTTTGTGAGATAACTGAATGGAAATTCTCGCTAGAAATGCTGAATTTCTCTGAAGAGCAAATTCTCTAGCCTAATAAACTCCTCTCACATAAAGTAAAATGTATCTAGATCATAAAATTTCATTAGATTGAGAAATTTTCAAGGTATAGATTGCGTAAATTTTCGCAATCCTAGAGAAATTGTCGCAATCATAGCCAAAACTCGCCTTCCTCGGGTTAAGTATCGTGATCCCCTCTTCTTCAAATCCACCTATACATTTCTTCATTTTATAAATGATGAACATATTGTGAACTTTTATTCAAAGACATATCTCTTGACATCAAATTGAACTAACAGCCGAAATGCAAACCCGCAGAAATTACCAAAAACAACCCACAAACGGATTCAAGCAGGTACTATGCCTTTTTTCTTTTTTTTCTTTTTTTTTTTTTTTTTTGACCTCGCACACATCAATTGGTTTAATTGATGATTAGTGCGCAAAAGCACTCAAAACCTCCATTCCTAAATAGCTAAAAATAGCACTTTCACCCAATCACTTTCCCCAGATGTCTTTAGCGGACCACGTGTCTCGTACTACCTTATTCCCACTACAAAGACTCATGTACAGCTACAGTGGAGCCTATACTCAGGCCCCCATACCTGATCTTAAGTGGACCCGTTTAGTCCCCTTAGAGCTGTTATGACTTCTTTGCTGCACTTTGAGGGAGAAGGTCCACAATCGCAAGGGCCCGGCTCGAGCCGAGACTTTGCCTTGCTGATGTCGAGGCTCGTTAAGCCAGTCCTGAGCATCTAGTGGTTCCCTGAAAGCCATATAGAGCGGCGGATCAATTATACTTAGGTCTTATCCACCGAGCAATCTCTATACATGCCGATCTCCATTATTCTCCAGCAGTAGGAGGAGGCAGCAGATGATGTGGCAGAGGACCCACCGAGGGGAGAGCATCCTGTTCCAAAGGTGGAGGTGGAATTGGAGAGGACCCTGGGCCCATAATCATCTCCTCCAAATTGCACCTCCCACTCAGCCCCAGCCCCTACCGACACCGCCGGCCCATCCTATACCTCAGCCGCCTCTAGAGTATGCATCCAGGTCAGGCTTATAGGGAGCCAGTTGTTATGGATGCTGTCCGCCCACTTGCTACCACACAAAGGCCGTTAGGACCCGGCCGATGGCCCGGCGAGCCGAGGTCACCTCACGCTGTAATCACGCCATGCTTCTCTGGATCACGAGCCACCCCGCCTCCCGCCAACAAGAAGACAGAGCCTGCATAGCCCACTGAGATCGCCCATACGCTGAAGAGCCTCCTTGGATATGTCGGTAGTCACGCAGCGAGCTTCAGATCCACCCAAGATCCGCACCACCACGAGAGTGAGGTGGTCGCACTCCCTTCTCTTGCTTACTGATCCCTACCTTATGGAGACATGTTTATACTTTGGTTGGGGGGGAAAAGTTAGAGCTGGAAGTGTCTTCTATCACATTTTGTGTTGTTTTTAGCTTTATCAACTGCTTACTTATTTTGTACAGGATTGTATAGGATGCACATTAGTCGTATTAGTAAAGTAAAGGATACTTGTATTGTGTTTAGCTATGTTAAGCTTCAGATAGCTACTGGTTATATCAAAAGCTTTATAGCAAAATTTACATTTTTCCTACACTTTTGCAAATCATTTTTTTTGTGCTTATATTTTTATGTTTCTACCCTTTAGTTGAAGAATTGTAGCCCTATATGCACATATAATGTTAAACAATTCCATGCATGATTAAGTTTTGGTCGATTAGAAGTTCCAACTTATCTTCTAACTCTCAGATTTCACCTTAGCTAATCACACACCTGCACATCAAGTTTTCACTAATACAGTTGTGAAGCTATACACCTCTTTTCACTTTGCAAAGCTTCACTTAGATCTCGTTGATGACCGTAATAGGTTTGTGTTACCTACAAAGAAGCACCAAATGGAAGTCTTCCAAATGAAAAAGAAAAAGAAAAGCAACAAGAAAAAGAAAAGAAGAAAAAGATAATTGAAAGCCGTGACGCTTTGGCTCCCTGAAACCCAACACTCTGGGTCCGAGGGGTATATGGAGAAAGCCTTTAAAGCCCTAAGGCCCTAAACCTCACCGGTCGGTTATCGACTTTGTGTCATACACGGGGTGGATGGGTTGAGTTTAGCGAAGGCCGGATTCTCAAGTCATCTGTCCGGGTGAAATCGTAGCTCAGGGCCTAGATCCTTTGGCTTCGATGCCCTAAACCTAATTGGTCGGGAGTCATCTGCGGACCCGCTACACTACCTCGCGTGAAGTCGAAGTTTTCAGCATTGCATCCTATAATACATTCGAAGAATGAAATAAGAGTGTAACTGAATCTATTTAGGTTGGTCTTCAGTTTAAGGTCCTGGTAGTAGCTCGTCAGGAGGGAATAGCTTTGCGTACTTATTGGTTCAATCGTTACCTTTAAGAACATTTTAGATTTTGGCCAAGCCCAAGTTGACTTCTTTGGAATTGAAGTCGTTTTGAACCAAGTTCCTTTTTGGCATTTGTTCTCTCATGATGGTTTTTGTACAGAGTCTAAGTTTTTCATACTAAAGGTAAGCCTCACTTCTACACACACTTTTTGTATAACATACTATTTTTGCAAAAACATAGCCTGCATCCCCTTGATTGTTTTTAGCATTGCTAAGAAACTAACAACGTGTCGGTTGGGGGGTGTGATTAGTACCTAAAAAGTGCTATTTGAGTCCTATTTAAGATAGGTTTTGAGTAGTTTTTACGTACAAATCATATTAATTGGGCTCGCACTGACATGTGCAGTCCTGCTCAAGAATACTCGATTTTGTTTCCCGAGGTTGTTTTTGAAGCCAGGTTTTTGAACCCTACCCATCATATCAAGCTAAGAACATAATTGTGATGTTTTGAGGTCGAGTTTGTATGGATTCTGTGGTGGATTTCATCGCTTCTGACGAAGAAATGTGAAGCCGAAATGAAGGTTCAGTTGAATTGATGTTGTGACGCAATGCGTGAGATCAAGAAATTCTCACATGGCATAGCGAAATTTTCACAAGGATTGCGAAAATTTCGTAATCCTAGCGAAATTTCGCTATGGCCAAATTTTCGCTATGATAGCGAAATTTCGCTATCATAGCTTAAAATCATCGCTGGGCTTAAAATTACCCCGTGCATAGCGAAATTCAAATTTTCAAGAGTTCGCAATTTCTATCATAGCGAAATTTCGCTATGATAGAGAAATTCACTATGCATAGCGAAATTGATGCCCCTCTGTTTATGATCCAAACGAGGTGTAATTCCCATTTTGTCCCTAATGTAATCATATTATTTTGGTTATTTTGGTATTTCACACATCTTATGCCATATAGAGCACCTTTATGGACAAATTGTAACCCTAACTTTGTTAACTTTCATTTTAAAAGAATTTCTTTTCCTTTTGTCCCAGCTTTCTTTTTCTCTTCTCTCTCTTCTTTCTTTCCTCATTTTCTTGCCAAACACACCCTTTGAGGATGACAACTCAAAGGGATGTTTCGCTGAGCCTCAAAACCTTGAAGAGGAGGGTTTCAGTTGGTTAATGGTGGCTTCATGTGTGTTCCTCTTCGTTTTAAATGGGAAGGTGTACGATTTATGTGTTCCAAACTTTCCAACCTAGGGTTTAATGCTATTTAATGTATTTCCTTTGGCCAATACTTGATTAGTACCCAAAAAGTGCTATTTTGAGCTCTATTCAAGATAGGTTTTGAGTGCTTTTTTCATAAGACTAATCATATCAATTGCTAACATGTGTGTGTCCACTTAGTTTCACTAATTCCATTTCGAGATTGTTTTGGATAGTTTTGCAGGTTTTTGAGAACTTCAATCAACAAGCTTAGCTTCTTATTGGTGTTGAATGTGAGAATCCTCGATGATTTCACCGAGCCGAGGCGATGAAATATCAAGATTCAGTGAAGAATCAAGGCAAAGGATGAATAAGAAGTGCGTAGAGGATGCAAAGTGAGCAAAACAGAGCGTGAGCATCCCAGGATTTTCTGCCATGATTGCGAAAAAGTTCTGCTGGGATTGCCAAAATTTCGCAATCCTAGTTAAAATAGAAATTCGCAGGCAGCTTGGGTTTCTCGCTGCCAGCTAAATTTGTCGCTCACAAATTTTCCACTTATTCATTTAAATTCGCTAGCATACGTAAATTTCGCTATGCTAGCGAAATTTCCGCATAGCCAAATTCAAATTTCGTGAGCTGCATACGATCCCAAACGACTAATGCTTTGATGTATTACCATTTGACCCCTTATGTAATCTCATATTTTAGGTATTTTTGTATTTTCACACTTCGGGTTTGGACTATATAAACCCCCACCTTTTTTGTAACCCTAAGTAATCTTTTTCATTTTATAAAGTTTTCCGCAATCCTCATTTTAGGTCTCATTTTGTTCGTTTCCTCTCTCCTCTTTCTCTCATTTTCGATCGCAAAACCCCTTGTATACAGATAACCAAGGGATGCTTCGGGCTAAGCCTCATACTTGAAGAGGTGAGGGTGGCGAGCTTGGTTTTGGGCCGCTGTGGTGTCCTCTTGCTTTGAATGTTGTGTAATCAGGATGGTGTTCCTAACTTTCCAAACTAGGGTTTAATGGCATTTAATGCGCCTTCCTTGTCAATACTTACATGCTTTGAGGTTCAATGCTTTGCTTCAATATTTTATGCAATCGATATCCTTTAGATGCCATTTACGAACCAAGGGAATGAGGTTAAATGCTGTGGTTTTAAACCGAATGGACTTTTAAATGCTTAGTACTTAATGACTCAATAGGAGGTTAGTAGGGTTAGGTTTTATAGCAAACAAAGATCCTGCTTTTGGCTTTCAACACATAGGTCATTTTGTCTGAATATGTAGGAAATAACCCTATGGCATTTTTATAGCCCATGTTATTTAAGCTGACTCAAGTCTTCAAAGTTACCATTTCACACTTGACTTAAACTAATACGCTAGTCGCTGAACATACAACCCCACTATTTTTAACAAAAATCCGAAAAATCCAAACAAAAGCCTCACCATTTTCAAACAAACACCGATGCTAATCATTCGTGGGATGAAAATCATCCCCTGTTCGAATTCTAGACTCATATTGCAAAAGAGCTTGACTACTAAAGAAGGGAGGAACTTAGAATAGTGCCTTCAGCTGATCGCGATTTACCTCCGGTCCGTAAAACAACTGCCACTGAAGGTATGCGCTTGGTGGTCGGTATTCTAATGGTGATATGACCACATTCATTAGATGTCATTTCAGCAAGCCATCAGTTTGAAGCAATATTGTTCTTCAAAATGGTCGGGATACACGAGCGCTCTGGTATGAAATGCTTGGCTCGGGGCCAGGGAGTGATTTTAAGGGCTGGTTTTTGTAGTTAAAACAAAGATCCTATTTTGGCGTATGATTATATGTCATTTGCCCTTAATGCGAGGAAATAACCTAAGGACACCTTTTGTAACCTCATTTTATCAATCTAGTGACCTAGTTTCAAGGCTGTCTCCATTCTACACCTTATTTTAAACCTGCTTTGCTTTAACCTAGTGATACCAACACCTACACCTTCAATTTGTAATCCAAAATCCAAATGAAAGCCTCTACCATTTTCGAACCATGATACAACCATTGTAAGATGAAAACCCATCCTCAGATCAATTTCCTAGACCTTTATGCCGCAAAGAGTTTGACGTTACTAAGTAGGAGGAAAATAGAAACAAATTTTCGTTGATTCCTTACCACCCTACTGTGACGAATCATTAGATGGTCTTTCATCGATCGACACGCCCAAAAGTACTTCGAACCCTATTTTAGATAGGTTTTGAGTGCTTGTACATTAATCATGTCATTTATACCAATTAGTGTTCTAGTCTTCTTAGTAGTAACACTATGTTAGCGAGGTATTGGTCAGGCAGCATATGCAAAAAAAATGAAGTTACAGACTTTTTTGTGGTCTAATGAGATAAATGACGAACCAGAAGTTTGAACTCGTTCAGCCTATCAACGCCCCAAGAATCAATGAGAAAACCAAGGCAAAGAAGCAAAGGTGATGCGCTTGAAGATGTGGAGGCAATGCATGAAGGATCTAACAGTCGGGAATGCTAAGCTTGCGGTACTGCTGTATCATGGGTAAATCGCAACCTAGCTTAAAATTTACAACCTTAGCGAAACACCAAATTTCGCTAGACCCATCCCACCGCTAGCACCGTTCCTTAGCTTAAAAACTGACATATTATCACAAGAATTTCGCTATTTAATAAATTTTCGCTACTAGCTTAAATTTTTCCATCCTTAGCTTAATTTCATAGCTCGCGACCTGTTGATTTCGCTTAGTTAGCAAAATTCCTCACTAGCGAAAATCGATGCCTCGCCATGCTTTGTACTAATGCCAAACCGCTCCAAACTGGGTGTATTACGAATCTCATCCAATAACTTAGCCAATTTCATAGGTTTTTGGTATTTCATACCTCGAGGAGGCCCATATAAGCCCCTCTGCTTTGTAACCCGTGAAGAATCGAGGAACAATCTGGGAGAAGATATTTTCAGAAGTTTTTATTTTTGTAAATAAAGTCTTTTATTTTAGGTTTGCTTTTATTTCTTTTCTCTCTTCTCTCTTCTTTCTTCCTTTCTCTGGCCGCTCAAACACACCTCTTGGAGGATGACAACTCAAGAGATGCTTCGCGTTTCCTTTCTTTGAAGAGGAAGGAAGCTAGGTTGGTGGTGGGGCATATGCATGTCATTCCTTGTATTAAAAGCACTGGGGCAGTATTTATGGCTCTTATTCTCAAAACTTAGTCGTGAGCAACATGGGATGTTATTGATTTGGCCAATACTCTTATGCTTTAGGATCGTTGTTCTTAGATTACTTACGAGCCTCCGAGATATAATATTTACATGTTGTGGTTCTTCAAATTGTAAGTTAAATAACATTTACTGTTATTATTTTACCAATACTCCATGCTTTAGGATGCAAGGTTCTGAGAGATGTAATCATTGTTTTAGATGGTCTTACGAGCCTCCAAATGATAATTTAATGTTGTGGTTTTAAACTAAAAGGGGCCATAATCGGCATGCTACCCGTATTGACTCAAATAGTGAGTTGCTTCATGGGTGAGGGTTTGCTAGTTAAACATAGATCCCGGTTATGCCATGGTTCATATGTTGCATGTCATAACGCGAGGATAAAACCCGAGGACACTTGTTTGCCCTAACTTGCCAAGTTAGTGACCTAAATCTTCAGTTAACTTTTTTCACTTTTTAATTTCAGTTTACGCTTTCTCGCTTTCAACTTCATTCCCACCGCTTTTGAAACACACCCAAAGAGTCCAAATAGGAAGCCTTACCTTCATGCAATCGATGCAAACCATTTCTAGGATGAAAACCCATCCCCGTGTTCGACCTGCACCACTATACTGCAAAGAGTTTCCTCGACTACTGGGCAGTAGTATAACTTAGGTGTATATAAATTTTGTTGATTTTAATGAACCTACCGTGGCACGACCAAATGGCGCCGTTGCCGGGGATGGTGCCAAACTACTAATGGTAAGTTGAAGAGTACTTGTGATCAACATCACAAGTGAAGGTAACCTTTTTACTCCTTTTTGAGAATCCCCGGCCATAGAACTGCCAAATATTTACTTTGCAAGAATCAGACCGGTTTAGCCGCTTTTTCATTCACCATTTAATATTTTTAGTTAATTTTAATCTTTTATGTGCTGTTTGCTTGCTCTTGTTGTCTCTTTAATTGTGTAACAACTGCGTATGCAACAAGTGTGATGTAGACACTTCGTAGATTGAATAGGATAAGTACACAAATGACCTACTAGTGAAGAAAATTAACCGATACTACGGATCCCATACCCGATAACAACAGAGCCAACCAGAACCCCATGAACTAAACATGCCTATAGAACCACAGGATCACATCCACCCTCCTAGAGTTAGTGCTCCCATCCCTCGTATCATCCCTCCCATTGAAGATGTAGCGTTGAGGCCATATTTGGTACCCTACTCCCACATATCACAGATGGAAAATGAAAATCCATACACTCATATTAGGGATTTTGAGGAGGTTTTGGTACTACCTTCAAGGAAGGTAGATGGACATGGATTGTCGGGGTTGTGCATTTATCGATCAAGGACAAGATATGGCTCAACTCATCGAGGCTCAGAACCATAAGAAATCAATGTTTCGTAGTCATCTTGAAAAAGTTCTTCAGTGCTCACAAGACCAATAATTTGAAAAGACAAATCTACACTTTGCAGCTCATGATGGTGAGAGATTTTACCAGTGTTGGGAAAGATTTATGGAAACCATCGTTGCATGTCCACACCATGCGGTTTGACACATGGATGTCAAAGAACCACTTAGGTATGTCTCGCCATGAGGCAAATCTCTTAGAAACCATGTGTGGGGAGACTTTTTAAGCAAACATCCCGATAGTCATGGATTTCTTAAATTACGTGTGGTTGAAACTTCTGTTGTCACATGAGCTTTAACCCTAGAGAAACGGATAGATGAAACCACCAACAACCAAAGTGAAGTGATGTATGTAATCGGCCTGAAGACATAGAACGAGAGCTGGGATTTCAACTCGCAATGAAGGTAGAGGAGCCAAGGCAAACAGCCCACTGTGTGCATGCAAAGGATCGAAAATCCCGCACAATGCAATCCTTGCACCAATTTCCAACTCTCGCACACCTACCGTAACAAGGTCCATGGCCCCGCAGTTGAAGGACGATGTCGAATGTGCAAACACTGTAGGACAATACAAGCCACAACAATCCAATGCCCATATGGTAATACCTACAATTCCAATCGAGGAATCACCCTTAATCCGCATGGAGACCAACCCCCCTCAGCTTATGTACTCCCGGTGCCAAACCTCGCTTTGGTTTCCTCACAATACAACAACCACCCATCCTCTTCCAGAGCAAGCCATATTGAATTCGAGTAAGGTGGTGGGCAACTTTGTCGAGGAACAAAAGGAATTTTAATGCGCAACCGCACAAAAAGGATTGATACTGTAGAAAGTAGACATTGAATAAGAGAATAGATGGGCTTGAGAGCAATCTCAACTAAAATTGATAACCCACAGATTAATCACCAAGATCAACAAGTTGTTGGGGAAGTACAAGAGAATGGAAGGTTTCATCACAAACAGCCCCAAATCCTAAAGGAATTCATGGCAGATTATCCAACAATTCAGGAATGGATGAGGTTAAGGCCATAATAACCCCAAGTGGAAAAGAGGTTGACTGCCTCTATGCCAAACCGTCAAGAACCTAGGCAGGGAGAAGAATTGCAACCTCGAGCATATCTCTCCTGTGAGGAGGATTCAATGAAATACCCAGATACCACCTCCATTTCCACAAGCACTTAGAGGAAAGAAGAAGGCAACTCATCAAGCAGGCATTCTTGAGGTTTTAAGGCAAGTGAAGGTTAACATACCTTTACTGGACCTAATCAAACAAGTCCCTGCTTATGCAAAATTTTTGAAAGATCTTTGCACAATCAAGAAGGGATTAGGGCACAGAAGAAAGCATTTCTCTCACTCGAACATGTCAAGGTTAATTCAAAGCAAATACCCCACAATACAAGATCCCGACTTCCCACAATTTCGGCCAATATTGGTGGGAATTGCATAGAAAAGTCCTGCTCGATGAGCCAAGAACCCACGCCGTATTCAGTATACAAGCAGCTAGGGTTAGGTGAACTTAACCTACCAACATCACACTCATCGGGTCGATAGATCGCTGAAAATCCCTAAGGATAGTTGAGGATGTCTTAGAAGATAGACAAATTTACTACCCAAAAGATTGCGGGTACTCGACATCAACCAATTGCTAGTGAACCCAATCATGTGCCAATTATCTATGAAGACCATTTCTCGGCCACCGCTAATGCAATAAATTGCCGAATGGAGTCATGCAATAACTTTTGCACATGACCATGGAGTTGAATATCTTCATTTGAACAAATGTTATGAGTTGCTAGAAATTGAAAATCAAATTTCTCGATGAGGTTGTTTCAATTGATCACAAAGGAAAACACAATACTCGTGAAATGCAAGGAGATCAGACCATGTAGATGAAGAAGAATCGGTCTTGCCAACAAATACTCACAGCTAGCCACTACTCAATTCAACAAACCATCACCGAGGAACAAAAATACAAACTCGTCACCCAACATCACGGAGCCACTGCACTCATCGCAGGGGTCGAGGGAGATCATTCCTCCTGACCCTCGAGTAAATCAAATTGAACTCGTTCTGCTTCTCCGAAACCGACCGCAAGCCACGCTTTATTTCGTCTTAAGTTAGCTAATCAGGTTAATTTCGCTTATTTTTCAAAAAAATTTTTAACTTAGTATTTTTCATTTTCTAGTAATTTAATTAGTATAGCATTGTGTCGGTTTAAATTTTAATTACGCACATATTAAATTTTATAATAATAATTTTTATATACACTAATTAAGGTTAAAATTCCTTGGAAAAGTGTGTAAAGGTAATCTAGCTTGAGCTAAATTTGCCAAATGGCGAAAATCTGGCGTGAAGACTGCCCGCTTCCACAAACGCTATATAAACCCGAGTGGGTTTCATTCAAAGTGCCTCGCATTTTCCTCCCCGGCCCTCGCATCTCCCACTGACCGTCATTGGCCACAGGCTCCGAGTCCTGTCACCGCGCCGCCCATCGGTCAGGCCGCTACTAAAGGCTCGTGACCCTGGGCCGGAAGTTTCGAGCCCCAAATAGCTGTAATTATTCTCACTCGAAGAGTCGTGGAGTGAGCCTTCACCGCTGCAGGCGCTGAAGCTCCCGTCCCATTCCACGCCCTACCTCGGCTTATTATCGTCAGGCCTTACGCTCGCCTTCAGCCCCGCTCAAGATTCAAGATTTCTCGAAATTCGATTTGCTGGCCTCAGGCATTTAATTAGGTAGTCATGAGCCCCGTTCGCTTTGTTGCTTTCGGGATCGGTTCGCAGCCTTCGTGAGATCTTCTCAGCTCAGACATATAGTGCAAAGAAGAGTATTTTCGCAGTCGTTTTTCGAGAGAGATTTTACTGATATCAGATATGGTTCAGACTCATGGTCCCGTCGACTCAGCGAGATCTCAAAGACGCCTGAGAGAGGGTCTCAGCCCGATCCCGCCCCAGTACCAGCTCCTGTCCCTGAGGCAGTCTCCGAGGAGCCTCAGGGATTCAGACGATATCAGACTCGGATGGGACCCCGGCCCCATCGCCCTGTATCACTGAGGAGAAAGCTGGGGAGGCCCTGGCCCAAGGCTGCCCGCACATCGGCCCGTGCGGTCATCTTCCACCAGCCCCCACCATCTCCAAGCATCTAGCCACAGAGGCGACTTCATCACCACAAATTGTCACAAATGAGGATCAGAGAGGCCAATTATTTTGTAGGGAACCCCATTCCTGGAATGTAAGTAATTCTCCACAGGCCAGGAGAGCTTTACTTTTGAGTCATTTTAAGCATTTGATTCCCGCATTGAGAGCTTCGACCTGCATATCTGGAGTCTCAGATTGATCGAGGAGTATCTAATTCTACCCTTCATGACTCCGCGACGCTTTATTACTCCAAGAGTGGTACCCAGCTTCTACCACTCTATGACATCCAGATGCACTGGCCCACTGTAGATTCAGCTTCAAGAGGATGACCGCCCGGTGTACTGTGCCAGCCGACACTAACAAGATTGGATTCATGATACCGCCGCGCACTGGGAGGGTTATAGAGCTGGGCCCACCCGCCTCACGTGAGACGGTCCGAAAGACCGGCCGTAGACATCACCGCGCGGGTCCAAGAGATTCTATTGTGAGGCGCTTCCGCCGTATGTCGGCCATCGATCATCATTACCGCACTGCCGGTTCTCCGCAAAGACATGCGCGCAGAAGGAGCCATCCCTGAGGCACTTCTGCACTCGATCTCGGGGATTTTGTCGAGCCCTTCAGCCGTGAAGGCCTCCTTTACTTATGAAAGGTCCATCGAAAAGAACTGACCCGAGTGGAGAGCATCCCACTACTGATGCCGAGACTCTCCGCTTATGTTCTCGAGCAAATGGGATTCCTGCAGGAGCCTGTGTTTAGATGAGAGCTAGATGCCTCATGTAGTGTCAAGAGACGGTTATGACTATGCCCGTCCCATTCCACATACGACTAATAGACTGTGGAGGGAGGTACTCGGTCAGAGGCCGAGGACTACCATACTGTATTAGATATGCCCGGTCCCAGCCCGAGGCAGCTGACTCCCATTCCGCATCGTTTTCACCTCCATCTCCTCCACATACTACATCAAGAATGCAGCAGATACTCCCGCCTTCCTATTCTGCATACGCCACCATTCACCGAAAGACATCTATGCCAAATGTGAGGGAGATAGTCGTGTGATGGATGCCATCTCGCCACTTTGTACTACACAGTCGCCCAGATCGTATATCGCCCAAAGGCTAATTTATGCCGGGACGATTATGACCCACCCGGTCTTCTCCTCATGTTCCCGGTCGAGGAGCCCACCACCGATGCACTTCATCGACGTTCTAGCCGCAGCCGCAAGAAGCCAGCGTCTACTCACCACCACCACCACAGCAGTGAGGTTGTTAGGTTTCTTTTATGATTTTTGTTTAGTTACCATCTTTATCAACTCCGCCACTAATTTTGCTTCTTAGGATTTATGTATTAGCCAAGGTAGGCGTTGATACTTTCATGGTCTAGCTCAGATGCACATGTACTAGCCACTTTGGCTATATCAAAAGCTATTCAGCCATATATACAAATTTTTTGTACATATCATGTTTCAGGCCTCCACTAGGGTTTAAATGTGTTTTTCTTTCAATCAACAATCAATCGCATAATCGACAATTGAATCGCTTCCATGTTGGAAAATTGAATCACTATTTGTCACTTATATGCTAGGACAAATTCCATGCTTGAGACAATTTTTTTGGTCAACCAAGTTCCCCGCATGCTCAACTCAAATTTCTCCTTATGCTAATTCACACACCGTGACCCAGATCGTTCCAATAAATGCGGAAATCGTGCGCCTTCTTTCGCTTGCATAGCCTGGCCCAGTATGTTGGCAACCTAGGATAGGCTTGTGTTACCCATGGCTGTTGAAGACCAATGTTGTCTTCCAAAAGGAAAAGAAAGAAAGCAGAAAGAAAAGAAAAGAAAAGAAGAAAAGCAAAAATAAAGTCGTGAAATCTGGCTGAAACCCGGAGCACCTGGCCCGGGAGGGGTGGCTGGCAGCTCAAACCCAATGCCCTAAGCCTTAATCACTGAGTCATCGATGAGTGTTCAAGCATGGGTGGATAGGTGAAGTTTAAATGACTTGTGGGTGCTTAATTTCGGGTCACCCGAGTCCCGACGAAGCCTTGGTAGCTTAGTGGTCAAGCGATCTCGCTTCGATGCCCTAAACCTTTAAAGTGGTCGGGACATTTGCACCCGCTACACCTGACTTTGATGAAGTCAATTTTAAGCATCGCATCCTACAATATATAGTTGAAAAGAAAAAAAGAGAAAGTGTAATGCTAGCCCTATCTAGGTTGTTCAACAACTTAAGGCCATGTCAAGGTTAGGTTGGGGGAGGTAATTTTGCGCTTATCGCTTAATCTATAGTTACAAAAGAACCATTAGACTTAGGTGGAAATTCGTTGAGAATTATGATCCAATATTGACCGAATTGTTCTTTGTATGGTTTGATTCTTTCATATCGCTTACAACTTTGATTTAATTTCTCAAGATTAGTAATGTTTATATGTATATAAACCTCTTGAATCATAACCTTTGCAAATCACCACATGCATCTCCTTTTCTTTATTTTGCATTGTTAAGGGACTAGCAACGTTTTGGTTAGTGTGATTAATGCCCAAAAAGTGCAATTTCGAACCCTATTTTGTGATAGGGCTTTTGAAAAAGCTTTTGTATATTAATCATGTCATTTATACCAATTGAAGTGTTCTAGTCTTCTTAGTAACACTTATGCCATTTAGAGGGTATTTTCGCTGTTTTACAGGTTACACTTTTGAGTTCAATGTCGTAGATAAATGACGAATCATGAAGTTTGAACTGTCTCACCCATCAATCACCCCAAGAATCAATGAGAAAACCAAGTAAAATGAAGAAAATGTGATGCGCTGAAGACAGAGGCAATGCAAAAGGAAGGATCAACAGCCGAATTGCTTGTTGGCGAATCTCGCTAGGATTGCGAAAATTTCGCAACCTTAGCTTAAAATTTTCAACCCACGAAAAACACCAAATTTCGCTAGACCCATCCCAATTTCGCTAGTTATAATCGTTCCCTAGCTTAAAAACTGATTTCGCTATTACACACAAGAATTTCATGAGTTTAGCGAAATTTCGTTAGCTAGCTAAATTTTCCATCCTTAGCGAGCTCTCATGTTTTCGCTGCACTGCTGATTTACTTAGGTTAGCAAAATTCCCACTTAGCGTAAAATTGATGCCTCCGTCATGCTTTGTAATTAATGCCAAACCGCTCCAAACTTGTATTACTTAATTGTCCAATAATTCAGCTAATTCCCTCCATAGGTTTTTTGGTATTTTCATACCTGAGGAGGCCTATATAAGCCCCTTCAGCTTTGTAACCCGTGTGAAGAATTGAGGAACAATTTGGGAGAAGATATTTTTCAGAAGTTTTATTTTTGTAACAAAGTCTTATTTTAGGCTTTGCTTTTATTTTCTTTCTCCTTCTCTTCTTTCTCTCCTTTCTGGCCGCCAACACACCTCTCGAGGATGACAACTCAAGAGATGTTTCAAGGTTCCTTTCTTTGAAGAGGAAGGAAGCCAGGTCGGTGGTGGGCATATGCATTGTTGTCCTCTTGTATTAAAAGTCACTGTAGTGTATTTATGGCTCTTATTCTCAAAACTTAGTTGCATAACATGGGATGTTATTGATTCTGCCAATACTCATGCTTTAGACCGTTGTTCTTAGATGGTTTTTACGTAGCCTCGAGATAATATTTCATATGTTAGGTTCTTCAATTAGGTTAAATAACATTTATCGTTATTATTTTGGCCAATACTTCCATGTTTGTGATGCAAAGTGTTTCGTGAGAGATGCAATCGTTGTTCTTTAGATGGCCCTACGAGCTCTCCAAATGATAATTAATGTTGTGGTTTAAAACTAAAGGCCATAACTCCGCATGCTACCTGTATTGACTCAAATAGGAGTTGTTTCTACGGGTGAGGTTTGCTAGTTAAACAGATCCTGCTATGCCATGGACTATATGTCGATGTCATAACGTTAAAGGATAAAAACCCGGAGATTATCTCTTGCTTTGCCCTAACTTGCCAAGTTAGTGACCTAAATCTTCAAAGTTAACTTTTCACCTTTAATTTCGCTAGTTTTTTTAGCTTCGCTTTCAACTTCATTCCCACTGCTTTTGAAACACACCCAAAGAGAGTCCAAATAGGAAGCCCACTCTACGACCGATGCAACAATTTCTAGGATGAAACCCATCCCCGTGTTCGACTTAGACTAATTATACCGCAGCTTCGACTACTACAGAGTAGGAACTTGTGTGTATATAAATTTTGTTGATTTTAGCTCAAATTTTACTCGGGCACGACCACGACTCGCTTAGTTTTCAAACCCTTCGGAGAAAAAGGCATATTGTAGCGACCCCCGAGCCCGACCTGACTAGATTGGCGGGTCCAAACCGAAACCTGGGGGCGCCCGGATGAAGCCATTAATCAAATCCATTTATCAAATACATTTCATTAATATAAGCATTTTCGTTCTCAAATATTTGGAGAAGGATTTCAATTTGGGGCAAGCCCATAAACATTTACAAATTCAATGCAATTCATAAAATATGCATTTAACCAAAACAGATTTTATGCTGCTGATAAAGATAATATCTAAAAAATCGTATCCAGACATAGTACAAAATTAATTTCGAGTTGAACCTTGTTTACAAACAATGTCATGCTTCGAAAATGGCGAGGATGCATGTGATTTGTTATTACCCATGAAATTTCTAAATGACTTTGAGCTCCTTGACCATGGGTTTGCTTTCAATCACTGCCTATCACTCGGTACATACGCATTGATAAAACAATACGCTAAGCATTTTCATGCTTAGTGGTTATATACAGTTCTCTATTCCATTTCAGTTTGATACGAATCATGCATTTATCAAAATAATGCCTTTATACAATGTCTATGTGTAAAGTAAAAGATACTTATACAAAATATACTTTTTTTTAATATCATTTTTGCTTTCGCTTAGCTACTTCAATATATGACTATGTAGTCGATATCATGACATATTCAGTTGGTGATTCCTGTCCTGTTTGTCATTTAGTAGTAATGTGATTTCACATTCAATATTACAATCTCACATATGACTATAGAAGTCAACATTCACGACAGATTCAGTTGGTGAATCTTGTCATTTTGTCATTTAGTAGCAATGTGATGTCACATTGAACAAATACGGTTACCCTCATGACAAATTCAATTGGTGAATCCCGTCATGTTGGTCATTCAATAATACATTTCAAATCAATTTACTCACATGCAGTAAATTCACTTATAGTTCAAATGCAAGTGCACATGGAGATATTTGACAAACATTTCGACATTAATAATTAAATCAATATATATATATATATATATATATATATATATATATATATATATATATATATTTCACAAATAGAGCTTGAAATGGGAATTGAGCTATAGACAACAAACCAATTTATCGATCCCTTGTCTCTTTCGATACCAGTCCTAGGTCGGGTTGTCGTTTTCACCCGCACCTAGTCAAATACAAATTCTCCACTCTTAGTGGTTGTACAATTAATCGTACCAAACGAGGTGCTCTAAACAAAATCCAAAACCCGTCAAGCAGAACAAAGAGGCTACTGGGCACCCTACCACTGCGGCGAGGTATCCTGACGGCCAAGATAGGTCTACACCGGAGTGGGTCTCCTCATGTTGCGGGCGTAGGGAGCTCATTTTACCCGATTTTCCAAGCTCTCCTTTTTGCGATTTCCTCCAAAATCACCCTAAAATCCCAAACAAAACATAGGAATCACTCCCAATAACATCCTAATATCATCTAAAATCGACCATAAGCAAAACCTATGGATGGATTAGGGTTTTTCTAACCCAAACATCAAATACAATTTTCAGGTTTAGTTCATACCTTTGAATCTCTTAAACTTATGCCCTAGCTTCCTTCTTCCTCCTTGATCACTTGGAAACCAGAAATGGGGATGATCTCCCATCAAAACCTTGATTTCTCTTCAACCCTAGCCTTCTCTTCTCATTGTCCCTCTCAAATAAGTTTTTGCCCAAATGCACAAATGTGCTCTTCTAAGACCATATTTGGTCCTATTTCTCTATTTAAGTGTAAGGTCATGTTTGGCTTACACACAAATTCCATTTCTCATTTTTCTCTTTTTTGGTCTTCATTTCACCTTCATTTATCATTTATCATTTAATTTACTTTTGCATTGAATCTTATTCTATTATTGACCCTCAGGTCCTCATTTTACCAAATTCCAAATTTGCCCTTTTTACACTTGGGTTTATTTCCGAGCATAATCAATTTCTCATTTTAGCATACAACATTTAATCATATGTTCACATATTCATTTCACATTTCACAATTTATCGCTCCCTTTAAAACCTAAGTTTGCCTGCTAATTCATGCCTAGAATATATAATAAATTATTATAAAAATTCTAAGGTGTTTTAATATATAGCTCAGGGTGTCTTTCATTTTCACTTGAGTTACTGCTTATCAGTATAGCTTTGTGATCAAGGATGGGAATCCTAGGGCCATGTTTATGGCCATTTCCATTTATTCCAAAATGTCCTCATTGATAACCCTTCCGATGTCAAAGGGGATATCAGGAACAATGGCGTATACATATAACGCCTTCTCCTTGGTGACCTCAGAGGCATTCAGATTGGGACATAGTCTGGTAATCACAAAGTAAAACCAAATCTTCGTAGCTAGATTAAGAAGTGAGGTAGTGATGAGTGCAAAACTCATCTATGTTTTGAGTTCATTTCAGATGCTATTTTGTGCATTTTATATCCATATTCATGTAAAACTCATAAAATTTCCTCTAAACTTGGTTTTGTAGGATTATTGATGAAAAGCAAGTGATTTATAAAAGAAAAATGAGCAATATATTTCCAAAAGAAGAGTCACTAAGAGTCTCATAAGGCACCACCGGAAAGATGAATTTTTATGTGGCTCATTTGGAAGATCAAATGGTTCAAATTTCTCTCATGGCTGCATTCTACATTCAAAGAGCTAAACGAGTACTCACGCCCAAACTGAATCAAATGGCAGCTACGGCCTCGACAAGTTAGAGAAGAAAAACCATTGTCATTCAGAGGGAACGACATACGCGATTAAAAATGTAGGTCGCGATGAAATGATGTCGCGATAGAAAATGGTGTCAATGCACAGAAATGGTGTGTCGCGACAGAAACGGTGTTGCGACAAAACTCGTCACGAATTAAAAATGTCAGAGAAACCCGAAAAGGCCGAAAATTGAGTTTTCGACCCAATTTCAAGCCCATTTCACCCTAGGACCATATATATACTGCTTTTTTTAGGTAAAGAGGCAAGTCGAAGATCGAGAGCCTCTCTCACGGGTTTCTCTCTGACCGCCCATTTTTCCAGCTTATAGATTTTGATTCGTTTTTGATTTTAGAGTGGTTTATAGAAAGCGCATTTTTATTTCATTAGAGATTTCATTGTCGTATAATAGAGATTCAGATTTCACTAAGGTTCGCACAAAGATTGAAGCTAAGAATCTAGATTTTCTCTCTCATGGGTTTTTCTCTCTCTCTAAACTCGCCCACTTTCTAGTTTTTGCTGCATTTTTATTTTTAATAGATCTTAGAGAAGTTTTTATGCATTTTTACTTTATCAAGAGATTCCTAAGTACGTACTTTGCATATTCAATTTATCTACTGTTGAGGCGTAAGATTTAAGCTCAAATATGGCTTTTCACTTATTTCTCTTGGATTTCTTTTCTTCATTTTCTTACTTTTTGTTTGATTAGTGATTATCGAATCAGCAATGGAACATTAAACACCCTTTTGTGGCTGGGGTTTAATTGTCGAATATCTGTATTTGCACGCTTATTTCAGGGGTTTGAATACTCGAATTTATATAATTGGCAATTGCCTACATAGTGAATTGTTCTAATATTAGTAGTTTATACCCAAAAGAATGTATCTTTGCTCCGACGGTGAGTGGGCCCTCCGAGTGACACAGATATGAAGATCCCCGAGAGCAAAGAGCTAACTTGGTGGGCATGTTAGACTAATATCTTGAACTAATGAACTCCTCAGCTCCATCGATAGATCACCAATTTACTCATGGTGGAGGATTAATTAGACGATGTATCAATTTAATTGATCAGAGGTTCTCCTTAGTCTGATGAAAGGATCTCGTGGACCTGTTAGCAAAGATCTAATGTCCAAGAGATAGAAAATTTATTAGATTTGAAGGACGAGATACCACTACATTGAGAAGGCTTGTAGTATCCTGTCTATGAGGGCAAGAATTCTTCACCCCGAAATGGTCATCAGGAAGCATCAAAAGAAAACAATCAAATCTTAAAGAGTGCCAAATTTTACAAGTAGCTATTTAGACCCATTTGTCCCGAAAAGGAATATGGTGTGTTAGATAGTGAAATGTATGGTGTATGGAGAAACTAAGCTATACTACATCGCTTCGACAACCAAAGATTCAACTCGCTGCCGCTGCACTTTCAAGGAAATGCAACCTGCTTTTAAAATAATTATCCCCATCCTAGTGACTCTCTTCACCTTTTAATTAAGTAGTTGTTTATTTGGTAGATTTGTGGATTAGTTTTAAATCGCTTTTGTTTCCAATTAAATTGATTTTATTCCACATCCTACTGTCGCCTAAATAAAATAAGAGCCCTCAGAATTCCGGGTGATCAAATTCCAATTAGAGAGAACTCCTCCAACTCGCTGGTACGATATCCTAGACTCCAGAGTCCACTTTATTACTCATGACCCGTGCACTTGCGAAAAGGGGCTGAGTTTTGCAATACTTTCATTTCGGCCTGAGTATACTTACTTTTGTTTCAAATCAGTTTTTGAGTATTTACCACATTCACTCCCTTGGCCATATTTTCACATAGACATCAAATTGGTCTTCTTAAACAGGTAGGGAACCAAGTGAGCTCACCCTTCCGTGTAGTGTTCCAATGTGCTTGATTGTTAATCAAATATCTGAAAACATCATTCCATTTGATATTTTCTCTCAAGGCTCAAAACTGAGACTCATAAACTTCTCCTAACCCATAAAAGGTGTTGACGTTTTCTGAACCAAAAGGCACCCTCTTTCCCCTCACCAAACAAGTATGTCCACAGTGATGAAGGACTTTGGCATAAAACTCTCGAACTACACATCTTATACCTTCCGGAGTGTGACTTGCAAACTTTTCCCATCCCTTTTTTCGAATTACTCTTTCAAAGTAGGCGTTTAGGATTACAAAGCCTCTTTCCTAAATAACTGTCATTGACTGCTAACTGTTATTGAACAAAGCCATGGTATAGAAGTTGACAAATTTGCTTCCGTCATAGTCTTGTTCTCTTGACGATCCTGCACCCTGAGACTGTCTCTTTGCTTCCTTGATGTCATTCTTCTGCTAGATGCTAGCCTTTTTGAGAGGATGGAAGGAAATTTGAAAACTTTTGTTTCGATAAAAAGGCAATGGGCTAGGGTTTATATAGGATTATGGAGAAGATGGAAAGGTGAAAGTTTTATAGGGAAAGAAGGTGAAATAAATGAAGTATGATGAGAGTTTTGTTTTGGAAAGGCAAGAGGCGGCGTCTGGGTGTGGAAGAGAAGTTCGAGATGTAGAAGGAGAGGGAAAATTTTGAGCAATATTGAGCCGATCCCGTGGGCATGGATATTTGAAGAGTCCCGCACCCGTTGCAGTGGGTGTGTTGCCTGTTGGAGCGAAGAACTTAAATGACATGGCAGTAGGTTTAGCAACCCGTTGTAGCGACCATGGGATCTGTTGCAGTAGTGTCTGGATTTAATAGGTACGTTATCCACTGTAATTAGCAGAGAGCTGGCATTTTGTACTCTACTGCTCGCTCTAACAGATACTTGTTAAGACTAAAATATGATGAGATCAGTGTGTGTGTGTTAAACTTCTGGCACTGCCTCCAAAGACAATTCAGTCCCCGAAAACGGCGCCAAAAACCTGTTATTGTAACTAAAATATGTGATCAACCAAATCTTCAAAACAGCTGCTAAAGACTATTCAGTCCCTAGTAATGATGCCAAAAACTTGTTTCACTTAAGGTATAAAATATGTTGTATGCCTTGTATGAGAAGGCTTCATTTAAAAATTTGTTTTGGTCTTAGATCAGAGCAAGTGCATAGGTCATACAAGTAATAAAAGGGGATTTTAGTCTAGATATCATTCCCATGAGGATTGATGATAAATCTAAAGATCAATTACCTCATCTACTAAAGATCCTTACTATTTGAACTCCAAAGATTAAAAGTGATTTGTTTACACTAAAAGAAAGTATTACTAATTAAAATTCTATCACTATACATAGAGAATTCAAAATATTCGGATTGAAAAGTTCACTAGGTAAGTTAACACTGGGAAACAGATCAGTGTACAATTATCAATTTTTGTATCATTTTATAACATAGTTCACCCATTAGTTTGAAATATGAATTTGTCAAATATGCAAGGTAGTATAGCTTGGATTCCTCCATACACCATACATTTACCACTGAGATCCATGTTCCTTCCAAAATTACACAGAGTCTAATCAAGGTTTGTAGATTATAATCCTCTTTCTAAGAACTGAGTATTTTTCCTTTCCAATACTCCACACCTAATTCTTAGGACTGAAGAATTTTTGCCCCCATAGATAGGATTACGCAAACCTTCTCTATTCTAATTGGTATCTCATCCTTCAAATCTGATAAAATTCTCTATCTCCTTAATTAGATATCTGCTAACACAGGATCAAGATCCTTTCATCAGGGTAAGGAGAAACCTTTGATCAATTAAATTGATACATCATCAAACTATCCTCACACCATGAGTAAATTAGTGATCTATCAAAGTAATCTTTCAGAGTTTATTGGTTCCATATTATAAGTCTAACATAACCCCCCCCTCCCCCCAAGTAAATGCTCCACAATTGTAAATCTCACCCTATGTCACCAAACGCCTCTGGAAATCATAGCAAGATATAAACCTTGGGGCAGGCATGCCAATAATATAAAGAACGAGATCTATGCCACGCGGTGTCCGCTACGCCACTGCTGCATTCGAGCCTGGCCACATCCCTCCTCCCGCCCATGCCGGAGGACGCATACGCCTCACGGGCTCACGCCGCTGCGCAGTGGATCCCTATGCCGCAACTTAGAACCCCGACATTGTTTAGATTTTGATGATTTCTTCCCTTTTTCTAGAAAACCAACCAAAAACAAAAGAAAACTTGTCTATTCCCCTTAAAAACATCTCCTAAGTGGGTTTTAACCCAACCAAAACCAAACCTAGAGATTTATTAGGGTTTTTCCAAACCTTAACTCAAATACCTTTAAGTTAGGTTAACTTCCTAACACCCAAACATGTATCCATACATCATAAACCAAGAATCCCTACTCAAAGGGAGGATTCCTACTCATCTTATACGAATTAGGGTTTTACCAACCCAACTTTCAAGACATTTAGGGTTAAGATGAATTCTTAACTAAACCCTAGGAATGAAACCACTAATATCCATACAAACACTTCCATACAAGTTCCATACTCAAATATTTTCCGTATAAAATCATCATAGCATCCATACAAATCCATAGTAATCCATACAAAATCATAGTTTCCATACATCTCCATATAAATCCCTAGTTTCCATACAAAATCATAGTTTCCATACAAATTCATCATATTATCCATACAAATCCATAGTGATGCATACAAAATCATAGCTAAGTTTCCATACTGTAACACCTGGTATATGTTTTGTTATATTCAAGTAAGGATTTTTGGGGAGCAAATGCAACTTATGCCCTATGATATTTTAAATTGTGATTAAGATTAGCCATCTTAATGGTCGGTTTAATTAGAGGATTAGCAAAAGTGTGTTAGATTGCATTTGGCGGTATGTGGATCAATTATGCAATTAGGTAAGTTTAGTGCTTTTGTTAGGGTTTGAAATTAAGTATGTCTTGAAGGACCACTTTAAAAAACTTGTTAGTGGAGAGGGACTAAAGTGTAATATCCTTATGAGCTATGTGGCATCATGAGGGCATGACACCTTATATATGCATGGTAGGAGATCTCTGACATGGCAAGTGCATGAGAAGAGCTTGCCATGCCGCTGCACTACCTCTTGGTTTTGGATGCTAGACCAACTTGCTAGGAAGTGGAAAATTCTGGAAATTTAGAAAGTGAGAGAGAGTTCTAGAGAGAAGTAGAGAGAAGGAGGAGAAAAGGCTTGAAGGAAAGCTTGGTTTTTGTGAAAAAGTCTACTAAGGTATGTAAACATGATCTTTGGAGTCCTTAGTTGTATTTTTATGGACTTTGCTATATTCCTAGGGTTTTGGGGATTACATCCTAACCCTAGATTTGATGAAAGGTGTGTTTGGTGGAACCCTAAATTGTAAAAGACTAGTTTTGTGAAGATGGTGCATGTGTGTGTGTGTCTAAGGAGGTAATTGTCTGCATTTTCCCTGACCATGATGCTGTTTTGGCCATGTTGGCCTAAAGAACTCCGAACTGGATGATTCTAGTTGGAGAAGAAGCCCAAGACCTGGCCCTTCGAATGTCTAGAAGCAACCAATAACTAAACCCTACCATAAGGCCCTTGAATTTGAGGTTGAAAGTCAGATACAAATTTTGTCCCCTCGTTCGGAGCAGCTCCCCGCTTTTGAGCCTGGCGGTCGGGAAGAGCATTGATCCAAATACTGATTGATTCAAAATCCTTCCCCAAAGTACCCACATAGGGGCGCACTTCATGAAGAGTATGGCCAAATTATGGCTCATTTGTTCCCAATTTCAGTTAAAGTAAGGGTGAAGTGAGGACATTCTATCCCTAGAAATAGTCTCGTGTGGAGGTCAGAGGTAAAAACCATAACTTGATTCCGAGGTCCGAATGACCTGATTTAAGAGGCTATGGAAATCTAAGAGATAGGGGAACTTTTGGTCAGAGGACCATAGTGAACAAAAAACATGTATGGCTAGTCAAAATGGTAGTTAAGAAAAAAAGAAAAAAGGGGGTCTTGAGATAGGCTGAAACAAGGAACAAGTGTTGTGTGTGCTATTTGTGTTACCCTAATAAGGTTAAATGTTGATATTAGTAAGTGAAAAATAGAGTGTTTCAAGGATCAAGGTTTAGGTTTGGTAGGTATAAGAATATGTGTGATTCGAGTGGTGAAGTAGTAATAAACCAATTGGGTAATTTTATTAATCTTGAAGAAATTGAGGCTAAGAAATCTTATAAATTTGTTAATTGCGCATCCCTTTGGAGTAGCCTCGCTTGGACTTCTCGGGAGACTCAGGATTTTGAACCAAGGAAGGTAAGGGATCTAACCTTCTCCCCGTTTATACCATGGTTTGATCGAAATTGCATCATTCCATGCATGAACTGTGATTTTCTAATGATATATATAAATGCGTGATATTTTTATATCTATGGAATTCTTTAATTAACTGTACATGATGTTTTAAATATCCATTTGGGTGAATATTTCAGAAATTGTTTTAAAGCATGACATGGGTATGGATCGTGTGAGAGTTCTGATTGATGTAGTGGGACACTGACTATGACTAGTCCCTCGGGTCAGAAATCCCGTAAAGGTCACATATACCTGGATGTGGGCATATCCCCGGGTGGTAAGTCCCAGCAATTTGTCGTTATACCGATGTGGGCATATCCCCGGTAGTAAGTCCCAAGACTTGTCGCAAATGTAGGGATGATCTACAGTCCCGGTGAAAGCCCAAAAGAGTCACCCACAGAGGGGTCGAGATGGAAGGGTAGATTGCATCATTTGTTTTGCATCAACCTATTAATTGAAAATGCTCATGTTTTGAGATGTTGAATTATTTGTATTTTGAAATGTTTTATAAGCATGGCTTGTTGGTGGATTCACTATCGAGTTGTCGAACTCACCCCCTTTATTCCCCTCAACCTTAGATGTAGGCAGGTACGAGACCAACGCATGACTCTCGAGTTTGACTAAGGTGGTTTTGGAGGTCAGAATTGCATGGGCCAACCCTGTTACTGGGTGGTTGGCATACATTTTGGAGGAAACATTCTAGTGTTAAAAAGAGGTTCACACTATATTTTGGACAATTAATGATCATGGGTCATTGTATATTTTGGGTTTCAGGCTATTAGTTTGGGACACTTTTGTAGAAAGTTTTGGGATTTTTGTAAATATTATTTTGATCAAGGTAAAGTGGGTAGTCTGCATTGAGGACTTACCTCAAGACATATATGTATATATATGTTTTGAGACCCCGAGTTGAGTTTTAATTACGTTTTC
This sequence comes from Tetrastigma voinierianum, assembly GCA_016808115.1. Lineage (NCBI taxonomy): Eukaryota > Viridiplantae > Streptophyta > Magnoliopsida > Vitales > Vitaceae > Tetrastigma > Tetrastigma voinierianum. The sequence continues at coordinate 2,744,672 of JAEQBH010000911.1, read as the reverse complement.
TAGCGACATCTAAGTGGAGTTTGGACCTGTGTTTTCGAGGAAACACAAAAGGATATATGGTGTAGGGCTAGTGGTAGCCCCTTTTATGCAAAGTGTTGGATTTTGAAAGAGTCCTATGTTAGGGACTCATGATGAAAAAAAAAAAAGATGGTCAAATAACATAAATCACACCTTGGAAATCAGGGTGTGACACATACAAACCCATAGTATTCCATACAAAATCATAGCTAAGTTTCCATACCTTTCTCTTCTTCTTCTTCCTTTACTTCTTCTCTTCTCCTCTCTTCTTCTTCACTCTACATTTTTGGCTCCCCAAAAATGAGAGACCAACTTGGTCTTATCCCCTTTGAACTTTTAATTTCCTTTATCGCACTCGCCCTTCAACTCCCTCTCATTTACACCACAAAGGTGATATTTCTATAATAGTTTACATCTCCTTATCTATGGATTTGTGTCCCAATTTGAAAAATTACAAATTTACCCTTGTATCTTGTCCAAATTCCGGGTTTCAAAATTTTCTCACTTAGCAAAATAACAATTACGAAAAATTCAAATTATAGCTACAAAGTACCCTAAACATGTTAAAAATGACTAAGGTTTATTTCCGGGTGTTACACCTGCTACCTAGAAGTTCTAGGTTAGGTGGAAGTTGGACATAGTGCCCTAGGTGCTTCTATTTATAGATTTTCAAATGATGGCCTACACTTTGAGACTGAAATTGTGGATCACCAAAAACTGGCCCAAGTAACATCTTTGTGACGAAAAAAAAAAATTTGTTGCGGCAATGTTTTGTTTGTCCTCCTGCTTTGTCGTGGCTTGCAATGTTATGTCGCGACATTCTTCTATGCCTTTTCTGGAATTATGTCGTGATAGAGTTTTTACAGAAATTGTCTTGTAATTGTCACAACATGAGTGTCTTGTGTCGTGACTTTTCTTTGGTGCCTTACATCTTGAATACTGGAATGGTATGTCGTTACATTAAAGCCTTGTTGTGACAAAGTTTCCTTCTTGCTGCTCTTTATTGTGTTGCGACATAAAATTTTTGTGTCGCAATAGAGTTTCTCAGCCTTCAGCTTTGCTTTATGTCACGACATAATTTTGGAATGTCACCACGTAAATTAACTCTTTTGCTCTTACTATGTTGCAATAGTCTTCAGTTCTCTTCATAGCGCTGCTCTTCAATTAATGTCGCGACATAATTTTGCTTTGTCGTGACATTCTTTTTGTAGCTCTCAACAACTTTTGTCACAACAATAAAATTCTATGTCGTAGCATTGTTCCCTTAGCATCGTTATGGTCACGCGGACATACAACTTCTTCCGTCGTGACATAGCCTCTTTGCTCATGATGTTGTTCGAATCTTTATGTCGTGACATACTTTAAAATGTCATGTAATAATCTTTACTCAACTTGAATTAATTTATCTTGGTTGCGACATATCATTCATAGCCCTACTGTTACCTTGAAATTATGTCGCGACATTTTGAATTTATGTCGTGACATTCTAAACTTATGTCATGACATTTCTGCCTTAGCTAATTTTTCTCTTCTTTTCTTGCTAGATTTGCTTCTTTTGCATTCAAAACCTGCAAAACACAATTTTGGTGAATATTCTATATTTCAGCATTAAAATGAATCATAAACTTCTAAAAATGGACTAAAAATAGATGAGTTTAGGACTGATCAAATTCCCCAACTTAAAAGTTCGCTATCCCTGCCAAAGAAAATAGAAAATTTTGTCATTCCTCAAACAATTCAACATTTATTTTTAAGGACTTTTTTCTATTCTACCACAGACATCTTTTCTCTTGAATCCACATTTTAGCAGGAAAATTAAGTTAGATGTAAAATCATGTTTGAACAAGTTTTCCCATCTAGTAAGAGGAAGATTTTCAAGTAAGTTCACTAAACAAGCAAATAATTCCTATAGTATAAACAATTCAATTATTTAACCCTAATTTGTGAGTGTGTGATGGTCATATCTCTTTTTCATTAATTGATTAGTTAATCTTCTGAAACAATACTCAGATAATAGACTCCTCCTTGATTCTTCTAAGCCCCATATGCTTGTTTGTCATATTAATCTCCACTAATGTAGGTATATACCACGTTCAAGATCAATTAGGTCTTTTAGGGGCTCTCAGAATGCTCAAGGCTCTTCGTAATTGGGTAGATAAATGGACAATTTAAGCTTAATTTTACCTAGATTCCACTTACAACTCAAAATTATTGCCTTCATTCTGCATTCTTGTCCTTGTCCATTTATGTCAACTCTCAAACATCCCAAACTTGTTTTGGTGCATCTTTCTGCATACTCTCTACTGTGGTATTTTTCTTGTGATGCCCCAAATCTCGGGGGTCCGTTGACAACCTGTCAACCCGTAGAAAACCTGTGTCTCATGTCATGAGACCTATACATGAGTAAAAATGGCCACTTGGGCCCATACATCAATACTCACCAAAATCTAACCAACTATATTACAATAGTTCAAGAGAGTTATTACATCACTCTTAACACAAACATATATTAAAATTTAGAATTCTAATACATGTTTTACAAAATGTATCTACCAAAGCCACACCCGGCTTTCTTTCTAAAGGCTACTTAACGAGCCCTGCCTGCCTTCCCGACACTCCTCAGACCAACACTGTTCGACAGTGCGAGTGCAATGCCCAAAGAGCGAATTAATCTACACGGGTTACCCTCACCTAAGTGCATGACCAAGAACCAAACACACTCAAGCAAATACATTATCCTATCAATGTCTACAAATGACATGAGACGCAACTCACCCTTTCCCACTTCTCGAGCCATCACTGACTCCCTCACTCATGCCTAAGCCAAATCTGAGAAAAATAATGTTTTCGAAACAAAAGGTTTTTGTTCTCGAAAACATACTACCGAAGTTTCTGTGAAAATATATCGATTAACCCTCCGAGGCGAATTTGTCGGGATAACCTCCGGGAACAATCTATGGCTCCGACAGAATTGTTGGACAATCTCCAACTCAATTCTCCTGAAAATCTCCATTGAAATTCCTTTCACAACCATTTTCGCTTTTTCATTTTCATGTCATGCAATCATACTCATCATCTAGGAGTATTCCAAAGGCATATGAAATGCATTATGCCATTTGCATACAATTCATGTTAATATATTTTACATGCATATATTAACAAAATTTAACTCACAACATCATGTTATTCAATTCTTATCAATAACATCAAAATTAGCTCACATGGGCTAATCAACAATCCAATTTAATTCCAATGGTTCTCACACAATTATATTTTATATAATTCAAACACTCATGTTAACACTAAATTTTCATGCATTAACAATTTATTTTCATACACACTCCAAGCCATTCATCTTAAGCAATATGTTGCTTACAACACACATGGACCCTTTTCGGTCCAACAAGCAAACCGGGACTGTTTTTACCAAATTCCACATCACTGCAAAGGTCAGTCTGGTCGCCTTCACACTAAGCACGGCTCTACTTGCGGAACCGAAATCCATGGCCATTTTCGGCCCAACAATACCGAAACCATAATTTAATGCATAAATCATAACACAAGCCACACAAACAATCCATGGACTATCCAAAACGTGTCCCAAATTTTCGGCATTTCAGTCCCAAGTTTCGGGACTGGTCAAATGGCCCCTCACAACCTCATATCATCTAAAGAATTAACAAAGCTCTTAAAAAGGGATTAAATCAAGTAGGAGAAAATTTCACTCCTCCCGGTTGTCGAAACTCCACAAACCTGTCCACGCCAGTACTCTCGCAGCTGCGTAACAACTTCGCTTCGCCCGATAAGAACCGACGGTCCGAACGCCAAGAAATCTATGAGAAGTCGGGTTTTTCTCTAAAAATGATTTTCCTCCACCGCACGTATCGTACCTCAAAATGAGGTATATGTTCTTTCTTTCATTTTGTCCCCACACTCGCTACATGTCCAATCACATTTGTCGGGATGAGATTTTGTATCCACTTTATCCACCTACTTTGATTTATCCACAAGGAGTTGCCACACGTCCACATGGGCCCTACACTTGAGCCTCAAGTCGACCATTCGCAGACCCGACACATGACACCGTGAGCCACTTAAATGTGCCAAGTGTCCAAAGACTACACTAGCTTGCCTTCAAAAATGTGCAATTTCCAACAATCTCGCACTGATGAAATTCAACGCAGAAGCGATTTCGTAAGACAGATTCCAATCTGAAGTCCGTTGCTATCCGAGATCTAGAAAAATTCCATATTTTGACTGAAATTACCATTTTTCCCTTTTTCATAAAAATTAGATTTTCTCAGGGTTTCAGATTTCTTAACCACTTTCAGACTGTGAATTCAATTCCTTATATTAGAAGCCTTTTTCTTTTCATTTTATGTCAAGGTTTGTGGAATAGTGCAATGTTTTGTCTTTATAAGCTTTTTACCACCCTTAACGAACTGTTAAGAACTCCCATACGCTCGGTATTAGTGGTACTGAAGTTGAAACACTATAAGAACTTAATTGCTCAAGGAGGAAGGCTACAAAGACAAAACTCTATTCTTCCTGATATTTCTTGTATTTTCATAGCTTATTTTCTTCCTTTTTTTTCCTCATTCCTCATATCAATTAGTTTTCCTTTCTCAACCTTTCTTTTATTATCCTTTGCATTTCAGAATAATATTCCCCTAAACTTGTCCTCTTATATTATTGATGTACTTGTCATGCAATATGTGCAAACAAGGGTTCTTTGTTGTGGAATTAGATTTAAGGAAGGATTTAAGCTTTTCATATGCTAGTTGATGATGAAATTGGCTATTGGCTCAAATAAGGAACTAAGGAATATGCATATGCATATTAAAAGGGTAGGCTTTGAAAGGTTCAAACTTCCAAGAATGGCCTATATCATTTCTTGTTAGTGGTATTGCCTACGATTTTTTCTTGACTAATAATCTTACAAGTTCTAAGACCTTAGGAAGATTAAACTGTGATGAATCCCAAAAGATGTCCCTAATCTTAGCACAATTTGTTTCAAAGGTACTTTTGACCATGTGCATTGTTTTTTAGGATTCATAATAACTAAAATAGAATTATAAGTCTTATTTGTTCCATCATTTTGTTAAATCTTCCTGAATTTTGAAGTTCAACTTATTCTTTCATAATATTACAACTTCTTCTTTCAATTCATTTCATCCTACCCCAATTTCTTGTTTGGTTTCTGGACATGTTGCTATGTTGTTGCACAACTCAAAATCTTAAATAGATCAAGCCATTCAATTCAGAAGAATTTAACATAGCACAAGAAACTAAACTCAATCATTATTTAATTTCCACAAAACAATTCACAACTACTCAACAAATAAACCCAGGAAAATTGGTTTCTCCATTATTCATCCAAAGCCAGACAGCTAAAAAGTCATCATTCATTATTTATTGAAGATCAAGAAATGAAAAAGAATATAAACACAAGAAAAATGCAAGAGAAAAATGGACACAAATGTTTGCAACTGATTTTTCATTGATGTTTTCCTTTACAAGGGACTTGGTTACAAAGAAAGAAATAAGGAAGGGACAACATGGTAGGTCATTTTTTTTTTCTATCATACTTATTAGGACGATTCAAATTTACTAGCTCAAACTTATAACCAGCAGATGAAGGAGAGAAGTCAGGGAATTGGACTGGTGGTCTTGTAGCCTTGCTACTTTCCTCTTTGTTGAAGGCAGACCACTCCATTGATAGAGCCAGTTGCTCAATAAGATCATCCTGTCTCTACCCAATGGGATTTAGGAATCCCTTAAATTCACCCTAGGCAGAGTACATTTTGATCAAATTGTTGTTGACCATGTCTAAGCTTTATGTCCATAATTTTTCCCTGTAGTTGAGGGTTGCTTCTATTTTCTTATCCTTCTTTTCTATAAGGAGCCTGATTTCCTTTTGGTGCTCTTTATATAAGTATCCAAAGGCATCTACCTTTTGTAACAGGTTTTGCTCCATTGCATCCTCTCTCTCCTTCATTATCTTTAAAAGCTCTTTATCTCTTTTTAGATGATCTGAAATGAACGCCTTTTCCCTTGCCCCGAGTTCTTCATTCAATTCTTTTTCTCTTCTATCTATCTTATCCTTCCACTCTTCACCTATTTGTTTAAGTGCATTCTCTAAATTTTGATCTCTTCTTCTCAGCTCTATGTCCATGTACTCATCTCTCAATTGAAGTTAGACCTTCAGTTGCTTGTCCATCTCCTGTATCTCTTGCGTCCTAACTTTCAACATCTCCATCAATTATGGATTGTTACTTTGATGCCCTAAGCTCTCAGTTGGCTCTTGATGGATTTCTCTTACATCTGGGGATGCATTCCAAATGGGGGCTCAAGTTCCCCTACCTTTCTTGTTGTTCTCGGTCTAGGCTTTCCATCTGTGCTAGCTCATTTTCTCTTTCATCCCCTTCTTCTCCTCTGTTTCTATTTATTTCTCCTTGCCTTTGTTCTTTGGGCCTTTTGTCACTCTAGTTAATGTAAGAGAAGAAGCCTTGGGGCAAGTTTCTTCTTCTTCCCAATCTCCTTCCCCACTTAGTAGGATACATAGTTGGGTGATTGTTGCTGGATGGGGTATTAATCCTCTGTAGCAGCTTCTGAAGTAGCTCATACTAGAGTTCTCTATTTTATCTTCCCCACATTGAATTTATATCCCTTCAGGATAGCATATAAGAATACAACTTCCTTTTCTCTTATTGTACTGAGATGTTTGGATGGTAAAATGAATGAGCAAAGAAAATAGAACCAAACCTTAGCCTCTTCAGTCAATGAGGCTCTTGTAATAGACTCATGGGGATTCTTCCTTGTGGAATTCCATTTCCCCTTCCAATCTATCATCATATCAACTATCTCCTAGTAATCTGGCTCTTTCACCAGTCTTTTAAACTTCGAACCATTTTTTCTTTCTTTCAGGTTGAAGGTCTCATCAATTTTCTCCTTGTTGAAATATATCCACCGTCCCTCCGACGTAAGGTAAGTCTTTCTTTCATCCCACCATGCCTGAAAGTAAAATCGCCGACATCTACAAATCTAGGAGCCTTATGCTCAAAGAATAGGTGACATCCTCTATTCTCAATTATTTTTAGGAAGGGTGAGATTAACTTGTTGAAACCCCTTTCGCCTATAAAGTCCTTATGCTGCAACTTTCCCCTCTAAGTGAAATAAGCACGCTCTAAAACAAAATCGCTTACATTTCCTCCTCCCTCCCGCTCAGCCTGCACTTCCTCGCCCCTCTTTTTTTCTTGTTTCTTCGGTTAGTTGCTCATCGTTCTTTGTTTATGGTCTTTCTTCTCCCGCACTGCTCCCGACCGGAAGCCCTTGATAGCTTTCTTTTCTATCTTTGCGATTCTCTCCCATTATTTCATTCAGGTTCATAATCAGATTTGATGGTTTAGACATGGTCGAAATACAATTTGGGGATTTAGGGTTTTTGAAGGGAAGTGAGAGAGAAATTTAGTAAAGGCAAATGAGTGGTTTGATGGTTTATGAGGAAGGTGGCCTTTGAGATTTCAAATTCTCTATTTGCAGTCGATGGATTGTTTATGTCTCTAATTCGTGAATATTAAAATTTATGTCGCAACATAAACCTTAGCTTTTTAGGCTTAGGTTATGTTTTGACATAAAAATAATGGTTGTGACAAACAATTGACCTAGGGTTTTTGGAACTTATGTCACAACAAAGAAGAATAATGTCGCGACATAGTTCATTCAACTCAAGTAAAATAATGTCGCGACATAAAAAGTGTGTCGCAACATAATTTTCTGCAACTTCTAAAAGGCTAAACAATCTTTGTTGTGACAAAGAGCAATAATGTCACGACAAAGTAGAAATAATGTCGCTACAAAGAAGGTATGTCGTGACAATCTAATGAATTTTCCTCAAAATTGCACAATTAACATTTTTCAACCAATCAACACACAAAATAGTATGCAATACATTCATACCACTCAAAACATACTTGTGACGACACATCTAACACAAAGAACCTCAATTCAAGTATGAACAACGCATCTCATTTCTTCACTCAATATAAATCAACATGATGATTCATGCCGCAATAGGGCCACCGGAATCAACAAAATTTATACCTAATTTCCTTCTACTGTCGTAGTAAAACTACTGTAGCACAGTGGCTCTAGGATCGAACATTGGGATGGGTTTTCGTCTTACAAATGATTTGTATAATGATTCAAAATGGTGAGGCTTTTGTTTGGATTTTGGATTTGTATAAAAAGTGTGGTTGTTGTCACTATGCTAACCGAAGGTAATTCAAATAAATGTAAAAGAAGACTTTTAATTTTAGGGCCACTAATTTGGTATGATGTGGTTGTAAAGGTAACTTTCGTTATTTCTCGCATTAGGTAAATTGACCATAATACTTCAAACTGATATTTGTTTAACATTAAAAACCAACCCTTAGTACCTTTCCTCTTTGAAACATAGCATTTAATGTAAAGCATTAACCTGCTCCCAGCTTGAAATATAGCATTTAACCTACCCCCGATGGCTCATGCAAATGACAATCCATGGGATGTCATGTATCTAATAGAATAAACTGAACCCCAAAAGCTTGCCAAGTATTGACCAAGAAATTACATCAACAGCTTTAAACCTAGTTTTGAAAGTTTGAAACATAAATACCCAAGAATCGGCTTCTCGTGAAAAATGTGAGATCACTCGCAAACTCATCAACCAATCCCAAAGAACCTCCTCATCTTCAAGGTTTAGAGGTTTAATTTTCAAACATCCTTTGAGTTGTCATCCTCAAAGGGTGTGTTTGGTTGTCTAGAAAGTGAGAGAAGAAGAGAGTAGAGAGAAAATGAGAGCAAAAAACAAAATCTCGTAATGGAAAATGCCTCAGGAATAGTTAGGTTACAAATTGTTCATAGACGCTTATATAGCCTAAAAAGGGTGAAAATACCAATCTATCCTAAATAGTATAATTACAGTGAGGGTAGAGATGGAAAAACCAAAACGGGTCGTTTTGTACGTAAAAACACGAAGGTGCAATTTCATTAGAAAATTTCGCTATGTAACGAAAATTTCGCTATGTAGCGAAAATTCGCTAAATAGCGAAAATTCGCTATGTAGCGAAATTGCAATACATAGCGAAAATGTCGATATTCTAGCAAAAATTTCACTATTATTATGAAAATTTCGCTATTATAGCGAAAATTTCCCTATTCTAGCGAAAATTTCCCTATTCTAGCGAAATTTCTGCATTCTCGCTTGCATCCCGTATATATTCCAAACAGATCCAAATTTTGTTTTATCTTCAATTTCTTCATTCCCGACTTGATGAAATCGAATATAAATCATACGAACTCGGTATTAATCAGCTCAACTTTGATATTCTTAGCTTGATATGGTAGGATAGGTTTGTGAAACCTGCAAAACTACCAAGCAAAACACTCCTCGAATACAATCATTAGTACTAAAGGGACCTACACGTGTCAATCGGGTTTAATTAATATGATGATTAGTGCAACACAAAAAGCACTTAGAACCCATCTTAAATGTGGTTCCAATGAGCACTGGTACTAATCACACCCCAACCGACACATTGGTAGTCCCAGAAAGTAAATGGTATAAATAATCAACAAGCAAGGAACAAAAAACATGTGAGGTCAAAAGGTTTGTGTGCAATGCATAGTCAAGATGAGAATCAATAAACCTAAGCTAAACCATCTCGGAAGAATGAAAACTATACTGCTGCTCACCCACCAACAAGCCCTCCTCGAGGCATGAACCAGTTTCTCTACAAAAGCTACGTTTGTTTGATCGTGTCCTCAATCATAAACTACGAAACTTTACGCCTTCCCCCTCCCCCCAACCGAAGTTAATGCCATAACTCAGATGTTAACAACCTAAATAGATCAGAACTTTACCCCTACAGACAATTCTTTTGCGCTTAGGTAAAGGTCGAGGTCTGGGATTTCACCAAAAGTCCGTAATCTGGATTAACCCATCGACTCCCAACAAATGAAGGTTTAGGGCATCAAGCCATGAGGATCTTTCGACCATAAACTCTATAGGTTTCTGATTCGTGCCACTATAGGGCTATAGGAATCAACAAAATTTGTATCCTAGTAACCCATCGGCGTGAAGGAGGCACCGCAAAGATGTTTCTGCCTAGGGTCGAACACGAGGATGGGTTTTCTTCGTGGAATTATAGAAGCAAAATGGAGTTGAAAATGGTATTTCTTTGGATTTTTGGGTTTTGTCTAAAAAACAATGGGTCGGGATGGTTGTAAAAACCGCATATAAATTAAAGGAAAATTTAGAAAAGAAGACTCCTGAAGTCTGGGGTCACCGATTGGATTTTTAAGGTGTATCTCATGCCCTGGTTTGTTTCCTCACGCTGGGATAATGACCTATAGTCGTTTTCCCAAACCTGACCTCGATTCGACACTCAAAACCTAAACCCTAAATTACTTCCTCATGAGATAGCATTCGTTGAGCATTCAAGTCCCTAACAAGCAGTATATGGCCTCAAAGAGGAAACCCACGGCAATCCAATAGGAGACAACTAAGGGATGACAAGGGATCTAAGATTTAAGATTCAATCGTAACCACAAAGTTTCGCTAAATACACATCAAGGAGGTCGGATCTAGAGGTTTCAACCTGTGTGGTGAGATGCGTGGAGCTTAAATGCTCATAAATGCAAAGCAGGGATAAAATGAGAGGGCATGAAAATCCTACCTCCAAACCTCCACCAGTGACCCTCCTCTTCAAGGAAATGGGGCTTTAGCCAAGCATACCTTGGTTTGTCATCACCAAGGTATGTTTGGTTGCTGAGAAAATGAAAGAAAATTAAAGAAAATGAAGAAGAAAAAGAAAAGCTGAGAACTTACGCGGCTCAGATTTTACCAAGCCAAAAGTTCTAAAAGTTAAAAAAATTCCCAATTCTCCCAAACATCACTGCAGATAGAGTTTTTCAGTGGTAAAATACCATTATGCCTACAAAATATTTAGACAAAGAGGGTAACAAAAATGGTAAAAAGGAAAAAATCAAAAAGTCAACAAGGGGAGGGAGAGAAGGGGTTTTATACCTATGAAGTTGTGCAAGGTGGCCTGATCTGAATTTAAATAGTCTGATCACTCACCCTTTCTGTTCACATTTACATTCCTCTTCTGCTCCTATTCTTCTAAGTTGCAATATGGCTTTGAACTCAAACCAGATTCATAGTAATTCCAGCTCTTGTCCTCAGTCAGTCAAGAAGATGGAGAAGTGTTTAGCTGAAACTACGAAACAACTACAAAATGCTATTAGTAACACAATATGGACATCAATATGCCAATTGGGTTATTTGGAATGATTAGTACAAAAGTGCCTAAACCTCGATGAATAGGCCTCAAGGCACTTTTAAGCACTAATCCACCCCAACCTACACATTGCTAGTCCCTTAACAATAGAAAACACCAAACGAAAAGGGGAGAACATGCGGTCATGTACAAAAGTGTGGGTATAGGTAATGCTCTGGCTTCGGTGTCAAAGGTTGCAGACCACGAATTAAAATTAGTTTGGCGCATGGCATATAGATCAATTCTTTGGGGGCGGTGGCTGCCCCAAGGAATCAGCACGAAGCTTTCCCAGGAGTGCTAAGTGTATAGAGATCAGTTTTGCATCGATAAAATCTTCATTTGCTATACCCCCCCCACAACCCGGTCTTTGCTAATGCCTTGAAGGGTGACCAACCAAAATAAGATGATTCCACTCTTATTTCATACCTTTTCTAAAGTAATGTAAGATGCAATCGCGAAATTCAACCTCACCAAAGTCCATATAACGAGGATCCACCGATGACTCCCCAGCAGCTAAGGTTTGGGCATTAAAGCCAAAGGATCTCTCGACCACAAACTCTACAGGCTTCACCCCGGACTCTGAATGATTTTGAATTTCAGCACCTACAGCAGTAAACTCCACCCCATCCACCCATGCGAGCACTCGTCGGTGGCTCCCAGGCCGGTTAGTTCGGGCGCGGGCTTTAAAGGCTTTACGCCCCGTATACCACCTCCGGACCGTACTCGGGTTTGAGGACGGCGTACATAGCTTTAACAAACTCTTTTCATTTTCTTTAATTTTCTTTCATCTTTTGAGACATGTTGAATTACTTCTTTTATGGGAGCATGACCTATTGCCAGGTGGTCACCTAAACTAAGGCTAGTTTTGCCAAATAAAAGGGGTGAGTAGCTCTTTAGCCTATTAATGGCCGAGTGTGCCTTGTGTGGCTGGCTCTCTGTGGAAGAGAAGGCGAAGACGAGGACCTATTGACCAACAATTGGATAAGTATGGAACTAATTTAACAAAACACAATAACATGCAATGCTCAATTTTTCAACTTTTGGAAGAGACAAATCCACAAAAATATGAGTAAAATGGATTTGCAAAAGTCTTGAGAGAAAAATGTAGTTGTATGGTATATTTCTATGTCAGTATATTTCACAAAATTATCAGCTTTTTCAAAAAGAAATTGTGTGGTACCTCCAATAGAAGATGAAACGAACAGTTTGAACCAGGGAGGGAATGGCATGGTTGAACAGTGCACCTGCACTACACTGCAATGCAGGAGGAAAATGAGATTCTCCCCTGCACTACAACTCCTGCAACATTTCAAAACCAAAAATTGTGATAAAGATAAGAGAAACATAAATGCGAAAATATTTGAAAAGAATTAGTAAAGTAGTAGCTACTAAAAACCAAATTAAGACTTAAAATAATATAAAGTAAAAATTTCAACACAGAATTTGGGGTGGTCTCAGGTTTCTGGGAACCACTCCAGGATGTGTAACCATTGGATCTCGAGGAGGGTCCCGGGAGGAGAAGCTCCTCACGCATGCGTGGTATTGTCTTGTGGGTGCCTGGCCTTCATGCTGGCTCCTTGTTTTGGGCAATCCCGGTCTCTGGTGGCGGTCATTTATTGTTGCGGGAGGAATGGTGGATTCTTCGTGCTTCCTTCATTGTTCTCCATCAATTCTCTTCCTCTTTGTTTTGTTAATATCTGACGCCTTCTACCCAGTGTACCACTTGAGAAACTATCCAGTTGCTCCCCTCATCCTCATACTTGGTTTTTTGCTTGTTGCTTAAGTGGAAAATGTTGAGCTCAGTGTCATGTTGCCAAATGTGAAATTTGCATGACCCCATTAGGCAATTGATAATGGCGTTTGATGTGGCGAGGAAATGGCCTTCCCAATATAAATGGGCATGATTAGTACTTGCCACGTTACATGTCGAGGAACCACGAAATCCACCGGGATAGTAGAGACTTGTCTACCTTTTAAATGGCGGTATCATTTATCCACTGCTGGTATTTTCACTGAACGATCGGCTAAGGATAGGGTGATGTTGGTTGGTTTTGTTCTCGAACCTAATTTGCCTATACCTTTGAGTATGGCGTGAGTTGATGTCTTAACACCAAGTCTACTTGAGTGCTTTGTCCAATGTAGAGTTATCGATGTTAGCCCCGAGATAGTTGGTCCACTGGATCCTTGTATTTCACCGTTGTCTTTGCATTGGATGATGGAACTAGTATTGGAGTTCAAGATCTTATTTTATCGATGCCCGGCCTTTTTGATTGTATAGAGATCTTTCAAAACTTTGCATAGGCAGGGACTTGTGATGATGTCGAAAGGTATGTTGACCTTCCCGCTGCCTTAGGACTTCTGGGATGCACTGTTTGGGATGCCTTCTTCTTGCCCAGTGGCAGGGAAATGGAGGTGGCATGTAGTGCTTCATTGTTCCTCCTTTATCGAAAATGTGTTAAAGCTCCCATTTATTCCCCTTTTAGTTTCCTCAACAGGCTTGGGCATTGGCTGATCAACCTCTTTTCCTTTGCAAGTAATGTGACTTTGACTTCATCCATTTTTAGGAGTTCCTTTGGAATAGCTCGGTCATAGGCTCCCCTTGGATTGCTTGATGTTGAGAAGGGCTTTCTGCCTCTTCTTGGCGATTTACCATTCTTATTATGGATACATAATTTGTCAATTCTTCGGTTAAGGTTACTTTCCATCCCATCTATTCTCTTGTTCAAGGAGCTTTATACATTTTCAATTTTTTTGTTCAACTGAGCATTGGTGCCTTTTTTCTCCTCCACAAAATTTACCACCACCTTGCTCATATTCAAAATGGCTTGCTCAACAGGATAGGAGGTGGGTGCTTCTTCTTTATTGTGCTCCTGAGAACATATCTTTTTGGGTGAGGCTTCGAGGAGAGAGTTTGAGTGGATTTCCTCGATTGGGATTATATGTGTTACCATGGCTGGGCATCGAGGAGGGTGGCCTGTTTTGGCCTGACATTTGTGTTCATGCATCAAATCCCTCGGGAGCAATTGGACGGTGCTCTCTGGTAACAGGTGGATTGGCAATTGAAGCATGTAGTTTGAGTACGTGGAGGGACTTGATCCTTGCACGGACCTCGTATAGCCTTTCCCTTCCGATTCTTGGTCGTGCCACATTGGGTGATAAAATCAACGAAGATTTGTTTCCTATATTCCTCCTACTGCCGTAGTCAAGCTACTGCGATATGGCAGTCTAAATTGAACACGGGGATGGAGTTTCATCCCCTGAATGGTCCGTATCATGATTGAAAATGGCGAGACTTTGTTTGGATTTTGAATTTGCATTAAAAAGTGTTGGAGTTAATTGTCCTTTGCTAAGCTGAAATAGCTTAAAATGAAGTGTGAAATGGTGACCTTGAAGGCTTGGGTCACTAGCTTGGTAAAATGGGGTTATTAAGGTGTCCTCGGGTCATTTCCTCGCATTAGGGAAAATGACATACGTTTAGCATTAAAAACTAACCCTTAAAACACTCCTATTTGAGTTAAAAACAAAAACTGAGCATTTAATGTTCCAGCAGTTTGAAAACCTAGCATTTAACCTCATTTAAGTGGCTCGTAAATGACATCTAAAGAATGTCGATTCATCTAACATTAAGATGCATTGAACCCTAAAGCATAATAGTATTATTAAGGAAAGACATTAAACCAAACCTAGTTTGGAAAGTTTGGAACCATAAATCATTTTTGTTCCATTTTAAAACATGAGGACAACGCCGAACCACCAATAGCAGTTACTTAACCCTCTCTTCAAGGCTTTGGGGGGCTTAGCCAAGCATCCCTTGAGTTGTATCCTCAAGGGTTGTGTTTGGCGATCGAAAATGAGAGAAAGAAGAGAGAATAGAAGCTATTTTGTGACGAAGCAAAAGGCTATGAAAGCTTGAATGAATAAAGGTTTAGGTTACAAAAGCTATAAAGGTGGCTTATATAGCCCGACCAAAATGTGTGAAATACCAAAAATACCTAAAATATATAATTCTGATAAGACAAAATGGGAATTATACAGCGAGGTGATTTGGAACCAAAACGAGGAGGAGGATTTTTATTTATGCGGTGGTTTGGCTATCATAGCGAGATTTCTCTATGATAAGCGAAATTTCGCTATCATAGCCAATAAGGCATAGCGAAATTCAAATTTTAGCTATACCGATATTTCGCTATGATAGCGAATTTATTAACTAGCAAAAATTGTGCATAGCGAAATTTTGGCGAGTTGCAAAATTTTCCGCTATGGTTGAAATTTTGCAATCCTTAAATTTTGCCATCCTTGCGAAATTTTTAGCAATGCGCCGTAATCACGGAACCACTGCCTTGCCTTATTGCTTTACAGATCCATTTCAGCCTCTATTTATCAATTCCGCCGGCATTTCTTCATTTGACAGTGAAATCAGAAATTCGCTTATTCGGCGCGATGCGAAACCGCAGTTGGAGCGATGGTGAGTTCCCAAGAGCACATAAGGCTTCTCCGGAAACAACCTTGAAACGAAATCGGTAGTACTAAATGGACCTACCGCGTACCAATTGGCTCCAATTCGCCTTGATTAGTGTAAAAGCGCTCAAAACCTATCTTAAGTAGGACTAAAAATAGCGCTTTTTGAATTTAATCACTAGCAAACACGTTCTTTAGTCCCTTAGCAATGCTAAAAACAATTAAGGTATGCATGTTGTGCTTTTACAAAAAGTGTATATTGTTCAAAAAGTGTGTGTATACATAGGGTCTTGCCTTTAGTGCGAACAATTTCGACTATGTACAAAAACCATCATAAGAGAACAATTGCCATATAAAAACAAGTTTTAGGGCAACAGTGGTTCCAAGGAAGTCAACCTGAACTTCCACCAACATCTAATTGTTCTTAAGGTGACCGATTTACAGGCCAATGAAATTACATAGCTATTCTCTTATACTGACAGAGCTCGCTGGGGCCTTGAAAGGCTGTTGACCCGGCCTAAATGGGACCATTTGCACTCTTATTTCTTCTTTGATTGTATTGCGGGATGCAATGCTGGCTTCGACTTCACCAAAGTCCGTGTAGCGAGGACCATAGATGACTCCCAACCAATTAGGTTTAGGGCATCAAGCAGGATCAATTGACCCTGAAACTCGGAGCTTCACCGGACTTGAATGACAGTGAAGGCACCTACAACACGCTAAACTCCACCCATCCACCTGTGTAGCGAACACTAAGTCGATGACTCCCAACCAATTAAGGTTTAGGGCATCGGGATTTAAAGGCTTTCGCCATATACCCCTCGGACCATGTTTGGGTTTCAAGGTAAAGCGTCACGGTTTTTATTTTTATTTTTCTTTTTTTCTTTTTCTTTTTGATTTTTATTTTCTTTTTTTTTTTTCATTTGGAAGACTACATTGGTCTTCATTCACGGGTAACACAAACCTATTATAGGTTGTCAACAAACCTAAGCCCGGCTTTTAAAGTGAAAGGAGTATATGAATTCTCGACCTATTGATACAAGCGATATTGCAATCGTAGTGACTAGGGAAGCGAGGTTGAATATGTTGGAACTTCAATCGACTAAAAACTAAATCATGTATGGAATTATTCTAACATTAAGGTAGCGTGCAGGGCTTCAATTCTTCAACTAAAGGCAAGAGTAGAAACACAAAAAGATAGGCATAAAAATTGATTTGCAAAAGTGTAGAAAAATGTAAATAATGCTATAAAGCTTTTGATATAACCAAAGTGGCTAATACATGCTTAAAATAGCTAAACATAACCAAAGTATCACTGCCTACTAATGGCTAATACATGAATCCTATACAATCCTATACAAAATGAGTAGGTAGTTGATAAAGCTAAAAGCGATACAAATATGATAGAAGACACTCCGTCTTTAACTCCCAATGAGTATAAAGTCTCCTTGGTAGGGGTGGAGAAGCTAAAGAAGAGAGTCACGACCACCTCACTCTCGTGGTGGTGGATGTCTTGAGTGGATCTGAGAAGGCTGCTTCTTGTGTTTGTAGCATGTATAAGGAGACTCTTTGTTTGCGGAATGGTCTCGAGAGTAGTGCATTGTGGAGGGCTCTGGCGGGAGGCCAGGGTGACTCATGATCCGAAGGGCGCTGGGCGACTATGTGCTGAGTGTGGCCTCGGCTCGGAACCATCCTGCAGTCCCAGCAGCGTATGTGTAGTAGCGTGCACAAAGCCGGCATCCATAGGCAGCAAGCTGCAGAGGCCCGACATGAATATGCTCGGGGGGCCTGCTTGTATTTGTATAGGAAGGGCCCCGGTGGTGTCGGCGGGTGAGAGCGAAGGAGGTGGAGGTGGAGGAGATGAATCTGGAATTGGGCTCCTCTCCACCTCTACCTCCATCTCAGGAACAGGATCCTCTCCCCTCGGTGGGTCCTCTACCATACCATCTGCTACCTCCTCCTGATCCTGCTGTTGGAGAATAATGGAGATCGGCATGTAAAGAGATCGCTCCGTGGACAGGACCTGAGTACGACTGATCCTCCGCTCGATGCGTGGCTCCTCAGGGAACCCCAGATGCTCCAGGACCTGGCTCAGCAATCGCGGCATCAATAACGGTAAACCCTCAGCTCGAGCCAGGCCCTTGCGGTGGACCTTCTCCTCAAAGTGTAGCAGGGAGGTAATGAGTGGCGGCAAGCTCGGAGGGACTAGGCCGGAAGAATCCTCGAGATCTTGTGCAAGCCTCGAGTATAGCTCCCCTCATTTGAACATAATCTTTGCCCGGTGGGAATAAGGTGTCAGGAATGAATTGGTCACAAAACATACGTGGCGGAACACCTTTGTCGGAAGAGTGCGGTCCCATTGTAGTATCTCGAGCGAGACAACGGACCATCTCTCTCTGTGATGGCTGTGGCTAATCCTTGTATCCTCCGCCAATTTACCGACTCTTGGTAGGCCCAGAGGCGATTGTAATCGTGGCTCGAGTACTCCGGCTGACGTTAATCTTGAGCGAAGCTCCAGCGGACTCGGCACTCCCCGGGAAGTCATAGTATGGTAAAACTTAAGCACAACCCGGGGATAATGGGCGGTGTGGCGTCATGAATGGGAAGCAAAGAATGCTGCGTGATCGGCCTCCATGAGTCTCACGAGCGAGCGGAGTGGGTGGTCAATCTTGGTACATCATTAATGTGGCTCCCATGGAAGTCCTGGAGCGTAGATCTCACGTTCCGGAATCGGTCGATGAACATGGGGCGCTGATCCTCGAGTCCGGTGATAGCTGGGGCGATGAGCCCTCCTCAATTATGGGAGGTGACGGCTCTGGTCGAGATCTCGAAGACTCCCGGGCGATGTTGGAGCGCTTGGAGGCCAGGCCCTCTGCGTAGTCTTGAGCCGCCGGAGAGGGCTGAGGTCGAATCCTGATTACTGACTCTCCTTGAATCTGAGGGCTCTCGGGGATGGCCTCTGGGAGCCAATGTGGGTTTGTGTAGCTGGTGGAGTCCGGAGAATGGGTGTTTGCAGCCGGAAGTGCTGGATCCTCCATCTACGGCGTCTTGAATCTAACCACGGGCTATGGCGAGAACCTGCGAGTGCGGACCATGTCTATGGTCGATCCGTGGCGAGGTAAACGGGGCTTGGTGAGTGCGAGGCACGGCTAGGAAGCGGTAGTGGGTGCCCGGCGCTTGCGCCTGGCGGGGTGGACTGAGCCTCGGTGGCGGCGGCGAATTGGCTCGAACGGTACACCGCGGCTGCGGCGGCGATGGAAGCAGCGGCGCGCGGTAGGCGATGGGAGGCTTCCGGGCCGCGGCTCGCTCGTGCTGGTGATGGCGGTCTGAGGCTAGCCGGGGCTCATTTGTGCGTGGGTACAGCATAAGGTGAACTAAGAACGCAGAGGGCTTAGGAGCCCAGCGACGAGATCACGGCATGGAGTGGAGAGCGGGCACGGGAGGCGTGGACCCTAGGCCCAGAGTAGGCTCCCGGGTGGGGGCTGGAGGGGTGCGGATGCAGGAGTGGAATGAAAATGAGCGGGGGCCCTTTTTATCGCCTGGAGTTTTGGGCGGTGGGGGTCTCGGAGGCGGGAGCCAGCAGTGTTTTAATTTTATTTATTGTGGCGAAGTGTACCTAAACCAAATATGACACTGCATATTAAAAATAAAAATTTGAGATTTGAGTAGATTAAAATAAAAATAAAAACAAAATAATTTAGACAAAGTTAATCTAAAATAAAAAATGATATAAAATTAAAATAAGATTACTGAAAAATCTCAATGTTTATATTTAGAACAAATTAAGGTAAAGAAAATTACTAAAAATAAAACAAATTGAACATTGAACAAAATAACTAGGAACCAAAATATTTGAGCTGCAGTTTGGGCTCAGTGAAGACTAAACCAACCCAATTTCACTGATTCATTCATGAAATTCGAGAGGATGAGCTCCTTGACCCTGCGATGTGCAATCTTTGCGGCCTTCATGCTTGGATTCCTTTTGTCGAACCTTCTTTTCATTGGAGGTGATGTTGGGGTGACATTGGCTGCGGTGGCCGATGCGTGATCCCCAATCAATTGCTTCACCTTGGTTTACCAGTGCGCGCGATTTGGGGGCTTTGGTTTCCTGCATTTTACGATTAGGTAAACTTCATCGACTCTTTGCTTGTCATCTTCCACTAGCTTGTGCTTGTTATTCAAGTGAAAATGTTGAGCTCCAATGTCATGTTACTTAAGGTAAATTTGCATGTTGCATTTGTGATTGATTACTCGCATTGGAGAGTGGCGAAATGAGTGTACCCCATCATAGTGTACGTAGTTAGGCCAGCCAGCTTGCTATTAGTTCGACATCAAGCTTTGCAAAGTCCTTTGGGTAGTAGAAGATTTGTCACCTTGCAACATCCTCAACTATTCCCTTAGGAATTTTAACGTCGATCAGCTAACCTTGAGTGATATTTGGTAGGCTTAAGCTTTCTAAACATTTGCTTATACTGCTTGTATGTGGCGATGAGTTTGCTTATTGATCAATGATTAGCTGTCATGCAAGTCCACTCCAATGTTGGTGATATTGTGGGGATCACGGATCCTTGTATTTAAGCAGGTCTTACTCTGAAGATGGCATTGACTTGCTTTCAGTTAGGAATGCTTTCTTCGATACCTAACCCTTTCTTGACTATACACGGGTCCTTTAAGAACTTTGCATAAGTTAGGTTTAACAATCATGTCAGCGTGGAATATTGACCTTCCTTGCCTTAGCACCTCCCAAAATTCAGCTTAGTTTGGAATTTTTTCCTTGTTTCATAGTGCTTGGGAAATGGAGGGCATGTTTTTCTTAGCTCAAATCTTCCTTTGAATTTATTATCTTCCAGGCTCGACTTCCTTTTTCCTTGCATGTTTTCTTATTGATCCTTGGGCAGTTGCTCAATTTCTTTCCACTCCTCAAAGTGATGATGGCCTTCGCCCATCCGACCTTGAGTTGCTGGAAGAACCCGATCTCATAAAACTCCCTTTGGATTTGGCGGGTGTTTGGGAAGGGAAATCTTCCTCTCTCTGTGCCTCTGCGATTGTTAATCTTGGTGATTGAATCTTGTAGATTATCAATCTTCTGATTAAAGGTACGCTCTCAGAAAGCCCATCTATTCTCTTATTGATGTACTCTACGGTATCAATTCTTTGAGCCAATTGTACATTGATCCCCTTTTGTTCTTTCACAAAATTGCCTACCACCTTGCTAAAGTTTAAGATGGCTTGTTCAACAGGAGAAGAGGATGGTGATGGCTATGGTTGAGTGATTAGTACCCAAAATGCACTATCTTGAGTCCTACTTAAGATAGGTTTTGAGTGCTTTTTGCGCACTAATCATATGAATTGAGCCAATTGACATGTGCAGGTCCATTTAGTACGGTGATTTCGTTTGAGTTTGTTTTAATTTTGTAGATTTTGCGAGCCTCGGTCATAATTTCAAGTTTGAGTGTATCGATATTTGTCTTTGAATGTGAGAATTCTCGGTGATTTCATCAAGCTGAAATGAAGAAATGTCAGTAAATTGATGAATGGAGGATGAAGTGGATGCGAGAGGCAATGCAGAAGGCAAGGCAGGGTTGCAGGATTTTCGCTGGCCGTACGAAAATTGCAGGATTCACGAAAATTTTGTAACCATAGAATTGCCAATCCTGCGAAATTCGCTATCCGCGATTTTTCGCTATTCGCGCGAAATTTAGCTATCATAGCGAAAATTCTCTATCATATGAGGATTCTGGTACATAAGTGAATTTGAATTTCGCTATGCCTTGTATTTTTCGCTATGATAAGCGAAATTTACGCTATCATGAAATTTTAGCTATGATAGCGAAATTCAACTATCTGTGAAAATCCTCCCCATGTGTTTTGGTTCCCAAGCGTAGTGTTTTGTATAATTCCCATTTTTGTCCTGTAATCCCATGTATTTTAGGTATTTTTGGTATTTCATTTTGGTTGGCTACTATAAGCCATCTGCAAGCTTTATAACCCTAACTTTGGATTCAAGCCAGCTTTCAGCGTAGCTTTAATTTTAGGTCAGAGTTTGCTCTCTTCTCTCTCTTCTTTCTCTCGTTTTCTTGCTGCCAGAACCACACTTTGAGGATGACTTTCCAAGGGATGTTTGGGTTAAGCCTCAACCTTGAAGGAGGGTTGCTAGGTTAGTTAATGGAGCTCTGCGGTGGTCCCTCGATCTTAAATGAAGCAGTCTTGCATTTATGGTTGCAAACATTCCAAACCTAAGGTTTAATGCTATTTAATGTCTTTCCATTTGAGTCGATACTTGTCATGCTTTAGGGTTCGTGCATTCTTAATGGTAGATGCCGTGACATTCTTCCTGAATGTCATTCACGAGCCATTGAAATGAGGGTTAAATGCTATGTTTTCATGATTGGAACAGCGGACCAGTCGATATATGTTGGACTCAAATAGAGTGTTTAAGGGTTAGTTTTTAAAGCTAGACAAGATGGTTTGGCCATGACCATATGTCATTTGCCTAATGTGAGTAACCGGGGACACCTTCATACCCCCCATTTACAAGCTAGTGACGAAGCCTTAAGAAGTCACCATTTTCACATTCATTTTAAGCTATTTGGTGTGATGACACAACTCCAACACTTTTAATGAAAAATCAAAAAATCCAAACAAAGTTTCACTATTTTCCAAAGTAATCTGAATCATTTGTGGGATGAAAACCCATCCCGTGTTACGACCTAGACCGCTATCACTAGCGTTATCTTGACTATTGATGGAGGAATATAGGATTTGTTGATTCCGGATCAACCTACTATGTCACAAATCAAATGGCGTTGTTGCCTGGATGGTGCCAAACTACGGATGATGAGTTGATATGTACTTGTAATCCACATTAGAAGTGTTGGTGACCTTTTAACCCTTTTTGAATTTCGTTTGTAAGAGTTACAAGTTTTCTTTATTTAGTAGTTACTGCCTTTTATTTTATTTTTCGATCAGTTTTTGTTTAATAACTGCTTGATCCTTTTGTGACCTCTTTTGTTGATCTTTGTTTTATCTCGTTTTTGTGTTACAAGTGTTTGTGCGGCATTGGGATGAGGATGTCGAGTACTTAGATTGCAAGAGTGAGTGCACCCAGTTGAACAAATTTGTGAAATCGGTGTGCCTGATAATCAAATGGATCCTCTACGAGCGGCAATGTCGACAAGGCACTCAGTGAATCCGACAACATGTGGATGAATGAGGATCACATACACCCTCTAGAGTTAGTGCTCCTTCACGCATCATACCTCATATTTGAAGATGTATTTGTGAGACCCTACCTAGTACTTTGCTTCCCACATTTCATGGTATGGAGAATGAAAATCCATACACCCATATAAAGGATTTTGAGAAGTATTACGCAACTTAACTAAGAGGTGTACTTGAAATAGATTTTATTAGTGAAGACATTTCAAGTGACCCTCTCAAGAGACAAAGAAGCCAAAATATATGGCTTAATTCACTGAGACAAGAACCATAAAAGTGAAATGGAGGCTGCGGGCATAATTCTTAAAAAATTCTTGATCTGCTCACAAGACCAACAATTTAGAGCGAATCTACACGTTTATGCGCTTGCATGACAATGAGAGGAGTTCTATCGGTCTTTGAGAGAGGTTCATGGAGACCAACCGGTGCTTGTCACATCATGGTTTCGCTTGGATGTATGAATCACTTCTATGGTGGTATGTCTCCACCCATGAAGCCTTCATGGAAACAATGTGGAGGGACAAGGCCAGCACCAGATGAAGCCATGGATTTTTTGAATTCGTGGCTTAGCTTCAGGGATGGGATGAGCGAGCCTAAAGTGGAAAATGAGGCCTTTGTACAAGGGAAATATTTTGCACTTTCCGAAGACATGGAGATGAAAGAAAAAATATCAACCTTGGCTAGAAAGGTGGAAGAGCTGGAAGGAAAAAGGCTCCATGAAGTGCAGGCAGTGAATGAAAATCCTGCCCAGGCCAACCCATGCAACAATTGCCAACCCATTGTCCACCTAGGAGAACACTGTCCAATTGCTCCCTCAGTGAATGATTTGATGTCAGAGCATGCCAATGTCGTGGGCCAATACAAGCCACAACCCAATGCTCCATATGGTAATACATATAATTCCATTGGAAGAATCACTGACCTCTCTTGGAAACCTAATTCCCTTATGTTGCTTTGGTGCGATAGCGGTTGATTCTCAATCTCGACCTGAGACATCACATCCTCTTCTCTTTGTTGAACAGCTATTTTAAACATGAGAGCAGGGTGGTAAAGCAATTTGTGGAAGAATAAAAGGGATCCAGTAGCACAATTGGCTCGAAAAATTGATATTGTGGAAAGTACCTTTGAGCAAGAGAATAGATGGGCTTGAGACGGTATGTCGATTTATAATCTGATATTCAATCACCAAGATTAACAATGCGGATGCAGAGAAGATTCCCTTCCCAAACAACTGCCAAATCGTACATGAAGTAGATTCGTCGTATGAATGGATGAAGTAAAGGCTATCATCACTTTGAGGAGTGGAAAGAAATTGAGCAACCGGTGCCCATGGCCCCTCCAGGCGAAGAAAAGGAGGTGAGCGGAGAGGGGTAATAAATTGGTAGAGACTCGGAGGAAGAAAAAGCAGCCTGCCCTCTATTTCCCCCGACTGGAAACTTGAAAAAAATCCTGAGCCAAGTTGAAATTTGGGAGGTGCTAAAACGATAAGTAAATATTCCCTTTGCTTGACATGATTAAGTAGGTCCAACTTATGCAAAGTTCTTAAGGACTTGTACACAGTCAGAAAGGGTTAGGCGACCAGAAGAAAGCTTTCCTAACTGGTAGTCGGTGCCATCATTGATGAACCAGGTGAAATCTGAGGATCCGAGATCCCCCATGATATCGATCGACGTGAGGGACTTGCATAGACAAATAACATTGGACCGGGAGCCAATATGAAACTCACCATGTCGGTGTATAGCGGTTGAGTTTGGAAGCTTAAGCTCTCAACATCACTTTGTCATTGGGCGTCGATCGGTGAAAATTCCTAAAGGGAATAGTTGAGGATGTGTTAGTGGAGTGGACAAATTAGCACTACCGATGGACTTTGTAGTGCGATCTCAAGACCAATAGCAAGTAGGCCCCGATCATGCCGCTGTTATCTTGGGAAGACCATTTTTGGCCTTCAATCGATAATCAATTATCGTAATGTTGAGTCATGCGACCACATTTGGCAACATGACATTGAACTCAAATATTTTTCGCCCAGGTAACAAGCCTGAGCTAGTGGAAGATGACAAGCAGAGGCTGGTGGGATTTATAAATTGGTGAATGCGGGAAACCAAAGCCCCCCAAATTACCAGAATTAGTAAACCAAGTTGACGATTGATTGGGAATTGATTTGCATCCATCACCTGCGAGCGATGGCCCGATGACATCACCAGTGGAAGAATTTCAGCAGAAGGAACTGACATGAAGGCATGGCCAGAATGCTGCGAAGTCGGGGAGCTCCTCCTCCTTGACCCCCATGGATGAATCGGTGAGGAGTGGGCTCAGTTTGGTCTTCCACGGGAGACCAGCCACACAAAAGTACAGTTCCTAGTTATTTATAGTCAATTTTCATTTAAGCTATTTTTTAGTAACTTTCCTTTTCTAATTTTACCTAAATATAAAAATGTTATTTTATATTATATATATATATATATATATATATATATATATCTTTCATATACTCTCTCTCTTATATATATATATATATATATATATAATTTTTTACATTTATATTATTGTATTTTAGTTGCTAACTTAAAATTTTGTTTTTTTTTTACTTTGCAGATGAAATCAAGAATTTCTCTATCACAACAAAATTGGGCCTCAGGGATCATGGACTCCAGAAGACCACTTAGTTTTGAGCATTTTATAAAGGGGCCCCAGCTCATTTCATTCTCGCCTCCAGCGTGGCGAGCTCCTGCCAGAGCCTCGTGCCCTTCATCAGCGGCAGGCCTCTCTTGCGTGACCATTCGCTGCCCGATGCCAGCCGCCCAGTTCAGAGCTTAGTGACCCATGCCACCGCTCTCCGCGCACGTCAGGTAGCGAGCCACGACATGATGCCGCCGCCCCTGCGTGCGCGCCAGAGCCACGGTCTACCACGTAAGTGCGTATTACCCTCCTGCGCATTTTTGCACTACCTTTGACCATTCTGCCCCTCACGATGCGCCCTGAACCCGCAGACGTAGTTCGTACCCGTGGTAGTTTCTTCTCGACGGGGTTAGGTTCGATGCCCCAGATGGAGGATACGGGCGCCCGAGGTATGGAACGTTCGGACACACTGCAATTACGGCTGCATTGGCCCGAAGCCATACGAGGAGCCTCGGGGTTCGGCGATGTCGGACAGGGTGAGACCTCGGGCCTTATTAGTGCCTGAGGCAGCGCGAAGGCGACCCTCGGCGAACTGGGCATGAGCGAAGAAGTCTTCGAATCTACGGCCACTGCGTCACCTCGACTAATGAGGGCTCATCACCCCAGCTATCGACCTAAGATCGGTGGCCCCATGTTCTGGCTACGGTTCGGGTAGCGTGGTCACAGTGCGGGGACAGTAGAGCCATTTTGCGATGTACGGCACGACGCGTCGTGGTTGGGCCTGATGAGGCTGATCACGCGGTATTCTTTGCTTCCATTCATGACACCACGGCAGTTCTATTGTCCCCGGGTTGTGCTCGAGTTTTACCATACTATGACATCCAGTCTGTCAGTTAGACTCAGTTCATTAATGTGCCGAGATTACTCTGTTTCGCGGACATTACAAGCGCCTTGAGCTGCCCGGTGAGGAAGCATGGTCTGAAGGAATCTGAGTTAGCCCACGGTATCTGAGAGATATTCATTGCCTGGCTCGAATCTGCAATGGGACGTGCTCTTAGTAAGCGGCTTCGCCCTGGTGCTCCTTGTGGACCCACCTGATCCGGACTAACTTATTCCCACTCTGACGTATGTTGGTAGCGAGGCCATACTCGAGGAGCTCTGTCTGGATCTCGAGATGGATTGGTTTCATTACCAGGCTTATTGCCCAGCTTCCCTCCCGAACTTTGAGAGAAGGTCATGAGGCTTTGGCCGGGCGAGAGCTTACCATTATTGATGTCGGGTCTTGAGCCCAGTCTTGGAGCATCTGGGTTCCACTGAGGAGCCGGGCATCGACGGAGGATCAGTTGCGCCGAGTCCATCACGGGCGATCTCTTTTATGCGATCTCTATTATTCCTCCAGTGACGGATCGGGAGGAGAGTAGCGGAATGTGTAGCGAGAGACCCTTTGAGGAGAGGATCTTGTTCACGAGATGGAGTAAGTGAAGGCCAGTTCAGGAATTTATCTCACTCTATCTCCACCTCATACGCTGACCCCTCACACGTGCTGTCGGCCGCCTATCTGACGCACTTGATCTCAGGAGCATATTTCATATCGATTACCCAAGGGAGCTTGCTGTATTATGAATCTTTATGCATGCGCTTGCTACTACAGCGTCATTGGACGAGGATGGCCAGTGAGAGCTACTATAACAGTCTTCTGCATGCTTCTTGGATCATGCCGTCTCGGTCTCACTTGAGCCTACGAGACTACCGAGACCCAGTCATGGCGCGAGCCTTTTTGGACATGCTAGCCCGGTCAAATGCGCGTGACTTGGATCCGCAGATTCATCCGCATACGAGTGAGGTGGTCACACTCCCTTCTCTAACTTTCATATCCCTACCAAGTGGAGGCATGTTTGTACTTTGGTTGGGAGGAAAAGTTAAAGTTAGGTATCTTTATCATATTTTATGCGGATTTTTAGCTTTATCATTTGCTACTCATTTTGTATAGGATTGTATAGGATTCATGTATTGTGATA
The DNA here is from genome assembly GCA_016808115.1 of Tetrastigma voinierianum. NCBI lineage: Eukaryota > Viridiplantae > Streptophyta > Magnoliopsida > Vitales > Vitaceae > Tetrastigma > Tetrastigma voinierianum. The sequence goes on along the minus strand of JAEQBH010000911.1, from coordinate 2,717,020 downwards.
GTAGGCGTGATACTTTAATAGTGTTGCTTATTTACCATGTATTAACCACTTTGGATTTATATCAAAGGTTATAGCATTATTTACATTTTCTACACTTTTTGCAAATCGATTTTTGTTTCTCTCTTATACAGTGGAGAGTGAAACGCGTATGCTACCTTCAAGTTAAGAACAATTTCCATGCATGATTTGGTTTTGGTGATTGAGGTTGACGTATTCAACCTTGTATATCCACCTTTAACCTAATTTACACCTTTGCACATCGATTTTATCAATGAGTTGAGAAGCTATATACACTCCTTTCACTTCTGAAACCGGGCCGCCCAGGAATACATTGATGACCTATAATGAGTTTGTGTTACCTGAAAGAAGGCGATATAGTCTTCAAATGAAAAAAAAAAAAAAAAAAAGCAAAAGAAAAGAAAAGAAAGAAAAGAAAAAATAAAAGCGTGTAGCTTTTATGAAACCGAACATGGTCCGAGGGTATATGGCGAAAGTAACTAAAGCCCGATGCCATAAACCTTAATTGGTTGGGAGTCATCGGAAGCTTAGTGTTAAGCTATGAGTGGATGGGTGGAGTTTAGCGAGTTGTAGGTGCTCAATTCTTGAAGTCATTCGAAGTCCGGGGTGAAACATGTAGAGTTTGTGGTCAGTTGATCATTTCGACTTGATGCCCTAAACCTTAATTGGTTGGGAGTCATCGGTGGACCCCAGTTACACGGACTTTGGTGAAGTCGAGTTTTTAGCATTGCATCCTGCAATACAATCAGAGAAGAAATAAGAGTGTAGCTGGTCCTATTTAGGTTAGTCAATAATTTAAGGCCTTGGCAGTAGCTTGGTTGGGGGGAGGGAATAGCTTTGCAACTTATTGGCTCAAACTGGTCACCTTAAGAACACTTAGATTTAGGTGGAAATTAGGTTGACTTCCTTGGAAGCGATGTTGCCCTAAAACTTGTTCTTATATGGGTGAACCTCTCATGATGGTTTTTTGTACAAAGTCTAAGTTGTTCATCGGAAGGCAAACCCTCACGGTATCTGCACACTTTTGAACAATATACACTTTTTGTAAAGCAAATCATTACCTTGGTTGTTTCAGCATTGCTAAAGGAGGACTTTAATAGCGTGTCGGTTGGGGTGTATTAGTACCCAAGCGCTATTTTAGTCACTACTTAAGATGAGTTTTAGTGCTTTTTGTGCACTAATCATGAATTGAACCAATTGACGTATGCGAGTCATTAGTACCAGATTTCGTTCGGGTTTGTTTTGGTAATTTTCTGATTTTGAGAAGCCTCAGTCATAATTTCAAGTTTCGTGTCGTATTGGTGCTGAATGTTGAGAATTCTAAATTGATTTCATCAGGCCCGAAATGAAGAATGTCAGTAAGTGTGACAAATGATAGTGGTGAAGCAGTAGGTGCGGGATTTTTCGCTATGCATTGCGAAAATTCGCGAGATTGCAATTTACGCCAGCCATAAAATTCGCGAATCTGAAAATTTAAGCTATACTTACGGGTTTTTACGCTAAGCTGGCGAGAATTTGGCTATCATATGAAATTCTCTATCATAGCGAGTTCTTTATGCATAGCGAATTTTCGCTATGATAGCAAAATTCACTGCATAGCGAAAATCCTCCCCCTGTGTTTTGGTTCCAAACGACCTCGTTATGTATAATTCCCATTTTGTCCCTATTGTAATCCTGTATTTTAGGTATTTTTGTATTTCACACATTTTGGTTGGCTATATAAGCCATCTTATAGCTTTGTAACCTAACACGAATTCAAGCAAACTTTGTACCAACTTTTTATTTAGGTAAGAGTTTGCTCTGCCTCTCTATGCCTCTCTCATTTTCTTGTTGCCGACATACCACCTTTGAGGATGACAATAGCTCAGAGGATGTTTGGCTAAACCTCAAAACCTTGAAGAGAGGAGGTTATGGGTTGGTTGTAGACTCTTTGCCAATTGGTCTCGATCTTAAATAAGCCAGTCTTGCATTTATGGTTCAAACTTTCGACTAAGTTGTATTATTTAATGTCTTTCCTTTAGTCAATACTTGCAGCATCATGCTTTAGGGTTCATCGCATTCTTAATGGTAGATACTGGCATTCTTGTAGATGTCATTCGAGCCATTGATGTGGTTAAATGCTATGTTTTCAAGCGGTTAGGTCTTGGTATAGTATGTTTGGACTCAAATAGGAGTGTTTTAAGGGTTGAATTTTTAAAGCTAGGCCAACGAGATCAGAGTTTTAGCCATGACCATATATCATTGCCTAATGCAAGAGGAAACCAACCCGAGACACCTTATACCCCATTTTGCAAGCTATTAGACAAGCCTTCAAGGTCACCCATTTCACATTTCATTTTTAAGCTATTTCGAGTTAACAGTGGCTTCAAACTCTAACACTTTTAATGAAAATCAGAAAATCCAGCAAAAAGTTACCATTTTCAAACATGATCTTTGAATCATTTATGGGATGAAAACCACATCCCGTGTTCGACCCTAGACCGCTATACTACGTTAGCTTGACTACGCGATAGGAGGAATATAGGATACAAATTTTTTGTTGATTCGGATCACTCTGCGTAACGCAATCATTGAGATGAGAACGAGCATTTTTGGCACGAGCACATAAGGAGGATTAGGTTTCCAGGGATAGATTAGGATGATTCTTCCAGTTGAATTATATGTATTACCATATAGAGCATTGGGTTGTGTCTTGTATTGGCCTATGGAATTGGCATGCTCTAACATCCGTCGCCGGCTGAGAGCATTTGGACGGTGTTCTTCTAAGGTGGAGCGGTGGGTTGGCAATTGATGTAGGTTGCTTTGTACGGGATTTTAGATCAGCACCTGCACTTCACTTGGAGCATACTCCTTCTAGCTCTTCCACCTTTCTAGCCAATGTTGATATTTTAGCTTTCATCTCATATCTTGAGTACAAAGCCCTTTGCCAATTATTTGAAGGCCTCATTTTCTCCACCTCCGCCAGGTTTAGCTCATCGACCTTGGAAGTTTCAACCACCATAATTCAAAATCCATAGCTTCATCTTGGATGCTTGCTGAAGTCCCTCCACATTGTTTCCAAAGTTGCTTCATGGTTGAGGACATGCCACCATAGAAGTGGTTTACAAGCATCCAGTGTCGAAACCGCAGTGTGAATGATCTTTGATAGTTTCCATAGACCTTTCGGCCATGATAGAGACCTCTCATTTGTAATGGCGGCAAAAGTATAGATCTGTCTCTTCAAATTGTTGGTCTTGTGAGCTTAGCGAAGATTTTTAGGAGTGCGCTGTATTTCTGCTTGACTTTTGATGGTTGGCAGTCTCTCTCGATGGGTCGCCATATTACGAAAACTGTCTTTGAGAGTCGATGAAATACCTTCAACTAAAATCCATGTCATTTCACCCCCTCCTTAAGGTTGTGCACACCTGTCAAAATCCATATATGGGGTGTATGGATTTTCATTCTCATCTCATGAAATGTAGGAAGCGGGGGGCACCAGAGTAGATCTCTTGCCACATCTTGTTGAGTGGTATGATACGGGAAGGACGCTCACTCTATGAGGTGTATGTCCCTACGTTGTCGTATCTTTGTTATGGATTCAACGGAGTGCCTTAGCAGCTTTGTTTGTTCCTCGGGTGAAGATCCATTTTGGTCCCTTTGTGCACACTGATTTCATAGCCTTGCCAGTGTTGGTGCACTCCACTCTTCATGATCTGCATTATTATCCCTCTATCCCGATCTTCACCTTAAACACACCTTAACACAAAATGAGATAAAACACGGAAACGACAAAGAGAACATAAGGATCGATGTTAGCTAAACAAAATTGTTGTAAAAATGCGGTCACGATGCTTGCTAAGTAAAGAAAACTTGTAATTCTTACAAATGAAATTTAAAAAAGTTAAAAGGTCACAAAACTTATGTGCTGGATTAGAGTACTATCAACTCATCATCGTAGTTGGCACCATCCACAAACCATGGTATCACATTGGTCGTGCCACGGTAGGGTGATCCGGTTGTTTCCTATATTCCTCCTACTACCGTAGTCAAGCTACTGCAGTATAGCGGTCTAGGGTCGAACACGGGGATGGGTTTTCATCCCAAAAATGATTCGTATCATGATTCAAAATGGTGAGACTTTTGTTTGGATTTTCGAATTTGCATTAAAAAGTGTTGGAGTTAAAAAGTGTTGGAGTTGGTGTCACTGGGCTAACTAAAATAGCTTAAAATGAAGTGTGAAATGGTGACCTTGAAGGCTTGGGTCACTAGCTTGGTAAAATGGGATGTCCTCGGGTCATTTCCTCGCATTAGAGAAATGAATGACATCATAAGTCATAACCAAAGCTGGGATCTTTGTTGACCTTAAAAACTAACCCTTAAAACACTCCTATTTGAGTTAAAAACAAATCTTTGAGCATTTAATGTTCTATTGAGTTTGAAAACTAGCATTTAACCTCATTTGTTAACAATAAATGACATCTAAAGAATATCAGTGCATACAACATTAGAATGCATTGAACCCATAAGCACTTGACAAGTATTGACCAAAGGAAAGGGTGTTAAATAGCATTAAAGCCTAGTTTGGAAAGTTTGGAACCATAAATGCGATTACCTATTCCATTTAAAACACGAGGACAACGCCAAACCGCAATAACCAGAGTTAGCAACCCTCCTCTTCAAGGCTTTGAAGCGTGACATCGCCAAGGTTATTATCCTCAAGGGTTGTGTTGTGATCGAAAGAAAGAAGAGAAGAGAGAAAACTGTGACCTAAAATAAAAGCTACGGGCTGAAAGCTTGAATGAATAAAAGTTAGGGTTACAAAAGCTATAAGGTGGCTTATATAGCCAACCAAAATGTGTAAATACCAGCACCTAAAACCATACAGATTCTGATAGGGACAAAATGGGAATTATACAACGAGAGTCGTTTGGAACCAAAGAGGATTTTTGTATGTAGTGAATTTGGCTATCACTGGCGAAAATACAAACATAAGACGGAAATTTGATAAGCGAAAATACAAGGCATGGCGAAATTCAAATTTTCGCTATGCACAGTAACTTTCGCTATGATAGCGAAATTTATTCTTATAGCGAAAAACTGTGCATAGCGAAATTTCGCAGGGATTGCGAAATTTTAGCTATGGTTAAAATTACGCGATCGCGAGAAATTTTATGATGCATAGCAAAATCTGACTGCCTTACTTCTGCGTTAGCTTCACCGGATCATTTGGTACTCATTTTAATAATTCCATTGACATTTCTTCATTTTGACAGTGAAATCGAAATTCACAACATTCAGCACCAATACGAAGCCATAATTGGAACGATGGCTGAGGTTCCCAAAACCTACAAAACTATCAAAAACAACCTTGAAACGAAATCAGTAGTACTAAATGGACCTGCACATGCCAATTGGCTCAATTCATATGATTAGTGCGCAGCACTCAAAACCTATCTTAAGTAGGACTCAAAATGGCTTTTTGGGGTACTCGTCAGTTCTTCCACCCTCTAGTGGAATTAGATAACTTAGCCTTCATTTCATCCTCTGTGATGAATGATTACTTTATTTTTGTTTCTTGAGGTCTCATTACATCTGCCTCCTGGGATTTTATTTCGTCATGAAGCCTTGGATATCTGACTACATAGTTGAGGAAATCCATGGCCTCATCAATTTTTACTTAGGAAGTCCTTAACACATGGTCTCTAATAGTTGCGCTTCATGGCGAGGACATTCCATCATAAAATGATTCACCGACATCCACGTATCAAATCCATGATGTAGGCATTCTGCGAGGTTTCATATCTCTCTGACATTGGTAAAATTTTTCATTTGTCTTCGACACGCAAAGGTGTAGATTTATCCTCTTCAGGTATTGGTCTTGTGTGCCTTGAAGAATTTCTTCAAGTCTGCCTGCCGATTTGCCCGATTTGATGGTTCTTAGCTCGATGAATTAAACCATATTTTGGCTTTGTCTTTGAGTCGATGAGCACAGCTTTAGTAGCTCCATATCGATGGCACCCTCTTTGAGAAGTGCATAAAGTCCTCAAACTCCACTAAATGGTTATGAGGATTCTCATTTTCCATACCATGGAGTTGGACGAGGGCACGGTCATAGTCTCACAAACACTTCCTCAGCGGGGGAATTATGCGTGGTGCACTCTGCACACAGGTGGGTGTATCTTGATTCCTCATGGATCGATAAACATTGGGACCCCCAGCTGGACCCACTTGTTGGTACATCTTTGCTCCTCAGTGGAGGCTCCATATGATCCTTTGTGAAAGGCTAATTTCAGCCACAGCAGGTGGGTCAGGCCTATGCAATCTGCTGCGGTGGTTTCTTTCCCACTACATAAGCTACTCATACACTACACAACAACAAAAAAACAAAGTAAAAACAAGACTACCAAAAGGAGTTAAGATTAGCTAAAATAAAAATATGGGAAAGAAAAAGAAAAAGCATTATGTGCGGGATAAATTCAAATTCCCACCTTAGTGGCTGGTGAGGAAAATGGTAAAATAAAAAAGAAATGAGAATTCACCAACACTTGTGATGTGGATCACAAGTTCAAAGCTTCTCTCGCAAGACACCGTCAGCAACGGCTCCATTTGGTCGTACCACGGTAGGGCTATAGGAATCATAATTGTATCCTAGGTGTCCCTTCTTGTAGCGAGGCTCTTTGATATGTGATCTAAGGTAGAACACGAGGATGGGTTTTCTTATTGAAATGAGAAGTGCGATTCAAGTTGAAAATGGTATTTCTCTTTGGATTTTGGGTTTTGTTCAAAAGCGATTGGGTTGGATAGTTTGTAATTTGCATATAAATTAAATGAAAATTTAGAAAAGATATGAAGTCTTGGGTCCTTTGGATTAGTTTTTAAGGTGTATTCATGCCCTTGGGTTTGTTTCCTCGCGTTGGGGATAATGACCTATAGTCGTTTCCCGAACGGACCTTATTTGACACTTTAAAACCTAAACCTAAATTACTCCCTCATGAGATACTGGCATTCGATGAGCATTCAGAGTCCCTAACGTGTGCATATGGCCTCCAAAGGTGACCTACGACAACTAATAGGAGACAACTAAGTGGATGATAGTGGATCTAAGATTAAGCATCCACTATAACCACAAAGCTTGCCAAATACACATTGGCGAGGCTGGATCTAGGAGGTTTCAACCTAGGGTGAGATGCAGGGAGCTTAAATGCTCATAAATGCAAAGTAGGATAAATGAGAGGCATGAAAACTTACCCAAACCTCCACCAAACAATCTCCTCTTCAAGGAAATGGGGCTTTAGCCAAGCATACCTTGGGTTGTCATCACCAAGGTATGTTTGGTTACTGAGAAAATGAAAGAAAATTAAAGAAAACGAAGAAGAAAAAGAAAAGCGGGAGAACTTACAGTGCTCTGTATTTCCACTAAGCCAAAAGTTCAAAAAGTTCAAAAAAAAAAAGTCCCAATTCTACCAAACATTGGAGCTTATATAGAGTTTTTCTTAGGGTAAAATACCATTATTCCCTCAAAAAGCATTAGACAAATAGGTTAAAAATGGAAAAAAAGGAGAAAAGAAAATCAAAAGTCAACAGTGGGAGAGATAGTTTTCGCACACATGAAGCTTGTGCCGTATCTGGCACCTGCCAAAATCGGGCACCGCTAGAATTTCCGCACAAGGCGAATTTTCCCCGTCTCGTTTTCACCTCTTCGCTCCTGCTCTTCTGTTGCACATGGCTTTGAACTCGGCTTGATTCATCGTGTGGTTCGCCTCTCACCCTCGCTCCGTCCAAGATGGAGAAGTGTTTGGCCTGCAAAACTACCAAAACAACTACAAAATGATGTTAGTAACACAATAGGGACATCAATATGCCAATTGGGTTATTTGGAATGACTAGTACCTAAAAAGTGCCTAAAACCTACGATGAATAGGCCTCAAAAGAGCACTTTTTAAGCACTAATCAGTTTCACCCCGGACTTCGAATGCTTTCGAGCCTCCAGCACCTACAACTTGCTAAACTCCACCCATCCACCCGTGTAGCGAACACTAAGTCGGTGACTCCTAACCAGTGAAGGTTTAGTGCACCGGGCTTTAAAGGCTTTCTCCATATACCCCACGGACCGTGCTCAGGTTTCAAGGCAAAGCAATGCGATTCTATTCTTTTATTTTCTTTTCACTTTTTCTTTTTCCCTTCTTTTATTTTGGAAGACACATTGGCCTTCTATGCATGGGGGTCCACTACTCAGCACCAAGGGAGTAAACGACACCTAGGCAACGGTTTACATCGTAAGAGGGTTTGTGTCGCTTTCTTAGCCTATCATTGAGACCTAACGTGCTCTTGTGTGGCTAGCTAAAGGTGGAAGAGACAAAGCCAAATACAAACGAAGAAGTTGACTAGTCATTCACTTAATCCCCAAGATAGGACCCTTGTGTAACATTCACACCATTAGAAAGGCTTAAGCTCATCAAATTTCAAGGCTAAACATTGTGCATATACAAAAGTTAATTAAAATAATAAAAAAATATGGGTGCAAAATAGAAATGCAACACTGCTATAAAAGCTTTTAATATAACCAGCTAGTACAAGCTTATCATAGTCAAATTATACATAGCTAAAACCACGCTCTACTATTTGGCTAATACATACAAACAAAACAGTCCCATACAAGACAAGTAGGCAGTTGATAAACTAAAACAATACAAGTATAAACAAAACAAAACATAACTATGATAAATGCCACTTCCGACGCTAACTCTCCCCCCCCCCCTCAACCAAAGCATCACTATGTCCTCACGGGGTATGGATTGGAAAGCTAGAGAAGGAAGTGTGACCACCTCACACTGCAGGTGGTGTAGAAACTGGTGGATCAGAAGCTACTGCAGCTGCCGCGAGCACATCCAACGAGGTTGTTGAAGCTGAAATAGCGGATTGGTCATGCGCAGGGTCAGATAGGCTCTTTTTCACTGTTAACCGGTGGGAGACCCATGTGGCTCAGACCGTAGAAGAATAGCCTGGATTATGCGCGAGAGGACCTCGTTATAGCCATCCGCCTCAACCAATGCTGTCTCGAGAAGCCGCAGCATGCAAGAGTAGCAAGGCGCAGACAAAGATCTGCACAGCCACAAGATATCCCTAGAAGTGGTCGGGATGTGCTCTAGTGGTTGCTGTGATAAGGAGGACGAGCCTGCAGTCTTAGGAGGAGCCGGGGTAGTAGGATGTGGAACTGAAGGGGATGCATCTAGAACTGATACAGCCGCCACCCCTGTAAGTGTGTCCTCTGATAATCATCCACGACTCCTCCCCGTTATAATAGAAAAGATAAGGGCATAGATAGGGTCCGCTCGAGGGATAAAATCACAGGACAACTGTGCCGACGCTCTATACGTGGCTCCTCCCAGAACCCTAAGATGTTTCTAACGATTGCGAGATAGAAACCCCGATCAATAATGCGGTGGACCTTCTCCTCGAAGTGAAGAAATGCGATTATCTGCCGGATTGAACCAGAACCCCTCGGATATCTAGTACAAAGCCTCGAGAATAGCCTTCAAGGCCAGAAATAATGCCAAGTGGGGAATGTGATTGGACCAAGTACGTGGGTCCGTGGAGGAGACCATGAGGAAGTCACTTCATTAAAAGTATAGATCCACCATGGTACTGAGAGAGAGATCAACCATCTCTAGGCGATGGCTGAGGCCATTGCCGATAATATGTGGAGTTTGCCGTAATCGGTAGTTCTAAAGCGCAGCGATGATTCTTGGTCGCTGGTAATCCTCGGTCGGGCCATCTATACCGAACCAAGCCGTGACCGACGGACACTCGTGATGTTATGTAGATAAAACTCAAGTACCACCCGGGGATAGAAAAACTGCCTCGGAGACATAAACGGAAGTAGTGAATACCTGCGGACCAACCGCAGACGAATCTCCTCGGGAATCAGGTCCACCGCTGTCGGTATATCATATCAGAATCTCCATGAAAGTCCTTGCACGACACCACGCTCTTCAGTATCGGCCACCGCTTAAATAGTTGACGCCTCAATCCTAAGCCGGGATAACTGAGGCGATGAACTTTGAGCAGCTAGAAGAGGTGAAGGCTCTGGCCTAGAACGTGATGACTCCCCCGGGCAAGATGTCCGGGCCCGCTTGGAAGGCGGGGCCCTCCGGGGTGCTCGTGGATGCACAGGAGAAGGGGGGGGGGGCGACATCCCACCCGGGTGTGGTATTGCCTGTATGGGGGCTCAGCACCCTGAGACTCCTCTAGAATAGCGTGCCAGAGGCCGGACTCCCGCATCATACCGCATCGAGTCACGCAGTGAGGTGCCTCGTATCCTCGAGCCGTAGAGTACAAATGGTAGCCCCGGGATGTGCCGCCATCTCTGGGGGCCAGGTACCGGTCCGACCCCGGGCCTGGATCGATGCCCCCCACGAGTGTGAACCATGGTTGTAGGCTAGCTGCCAGGAACCAGGCAAACCCGACAGTGAGGCCCAAACAAAGGCCGACCCGGCTAAGACCGAATGGGCCGCCAGGGCTGCTAGGACCTGCAGTGGATCTACGGCAGCCGGGAGTGGGAGGTGCGAGGGGCTCCTGACTGGCAGATGATGGCAGGGGACTGCTCCAAGGCAGGGGTAGAGAGGCAGGGACCGTTGATGGGGACAAGCCCCGCGTGCGGCAGAGAGGAGTCAAGGTGAAGCCTGGGGGCTGTGGGGAAGGTCCAAAGGTGTGTGAATGAGAATGAGGGTAGCCCTTTTAATGGCTTCAAGGCAAATGAAGGGACCCCTACAGCCGAAGAGACTAGGGGCGAAATTTCTCCGTAGTATGTGCACTTATGCCCTGACCCATTTATCCCTACTAAATAAAAAAAAATTAAAATAACACTTAGGTAAAATTTAAAAAACATTAGGCTAAATAAATTAAAGAGGATTTTAATTGAAAACTAAGATATACTAAAAAATATTTAAAATAAAATAAGAAAAATAAAAATAAAATAAATTAAAATTTGACCAAAAAGAAAATCCAAAATGAGCCGTTGTTAGTTCCCGTGAGACCGTCAAACCAAACAATAAACGTCGCTTTATGGAGGATCAAGGAGGGAAATCTCCTCCTCTTCTGCAAAATGGCGAACAACTTAGGGCTTGACTCGTTGCCCGTTAACCTTTAATATTTTCTTGTCTTTCGGGTTGAGAAGGTCAACCGACCCATTCAAATATGCTTGGTGGATGATAAATGGGCCCGTCCATCGCGATTTGAGCTTTCCTGGAAATAGATGGAGTTTGGAATCATACAGGAGTACTTGATCCCCCTGATTGAAGGTTTTCCGGGTTATGAGCTGATCATGCCACTTCTTCTGCCTATCGTTTGCAATTTTGGAATTGAAGCAGGCGCTGCTTTCGCCTCTTCTAACTTGTCAATTCACATTCTTTTCGTGCCAACTCGATCATATCCATGTTCAAATTTCAGATGCTCCACCACGCCTTGTATTCAATTTCTATAGGTAAATGGCAAGCTTCCTCGCTTAGCAAACTAAGCGATACCTGGACATGCCGAGGATGGTCTTGTATGCTATTATAAAAGTGCCCAATAATGAGTTCCTGAAGCTTCAAAGACCAATCTTCCTTACCAGAATTAACAACTTTCTTCAGATAGTCTTTATTTTCCCTGCTGGCAGCCCACTTGACCACCGGTTTGAGGATGATGACTGTGGTGGCTACCCTGCAAGCAAACACTATATTGGATAAGAGGTTCTCAAAGGGTTTGTTGCAAAAGTGAGAACCTCCATCACTGTTAATTGCTTTGGGAACCCCAAATCTAGAGAAAATGTTCTCCTTCGGGAATTTAAGCACTGCTTTGTGGTCAGCTGCCCTACATGGCACTACTTCGACCCACTTGGACACATAGTCCACCCCCACAAGGATGTAAGCATAGCCGAAGGAAGTAGGGAATGGTCCCATGAAGTCGATGCCCCATACATCAAACAATTCAACTACTAAAATGGGGTTCAAGGGCATCATGTGACGACGAGAAATCTTTCCCAGTCATTGGCACTTATCACACTGCTTACACATGGTGTAAGCGTCTTTAAACAATGACGGCCAATAAAAGCCTGAGTGCAGCACTTTCATGGCTTTTTTTCTGTGAAGCAAAATGCCCTCCACACGCACTGTCATGGCAATGGCTGGGAATTCCTTCCTGTTCTTCTTCCTAAGACATTTCTTGCCATTGACCACGCAATATTGAACAAATATGGCTCTTCCCAAGAGTACGAATGAACCCTTGCATGGAAGAACCTCTTGTCTTGTGATGTCCACTCCACCCGGTTTTTCTCCCCGTTATCAAAAAATCAAGCAATGTGGAGCACATTCATGGAGGTCGTGATCATCAAGAGACTCCTCAGAAATTCACCAACATGTGAGGGTCATGGGTATTGTGTGCTATAGTTAATCTGGAGAGATGATCGGCAACAACGTTCTCCACACCCTTCTTATCTTTAATCTGGATGTTGAACTCTTATAGCAATATAACCCATATGATAAGACGAGCCTTGGAATTATGTTTTGTGAGTAGATATTTCAATGCTGAATGATTTGTGAAGATTACAATATCTGACCCAATCAAATAAGATCGGAACTTATCTAAAGCATATACCACCGCTAGCAATTCTTTCTCCGTAGTAGTGTAGTTTCTCTGTGCTTCATTTAACGCTTTGCCTCGCATAATACACCACATATGGATTTCCCTCTACTCACTGTCCGAGAACCGCTCCGACAGCAAAGTCACTAGCATCGCACATTACCTCAAAAGCAGCGCCGCCAGGCTCTCACAATGGGTGTCAGAGTCAACATGCGCTTTAAGCTCCTCGAACTTTGCTACATTCCCCCGCATCCCATTCAAACTTCGTACCTTTTCAAGGAGTTTATAGGTCGTTTAGCACTTTCAGAAGTCTCTGGAGGAACTCGCTATAGATGCCCGTGTGTCCCAGACTTCACAGACTGTTTTACATTAGTGTGAGAGATGGCAATTTCTGAGATCAATTCTACCTTGGCCTTATCCCCTTCAATTACCCTCTCATAAATGATAACAACACTATGCCCTGATTTACCATAAATGGCATTTTCCCGCCAGTACTAGGTTCTCGATGATCCGTGGAGGACAAGCCAAATGACTAGGCATTCAATCTAAGCTTTCATAAACCGTTATTTGATCCATATAAACCTCCATAATACGTTTCCACCATATCACTAAAAATGCCGAAGTACAGCTGAAAAGTGGTCGGGGCATTGCATAAACCGAAGGGCATCCTCCTATAGGCATATGTTCAAAAGGACAAGTGAAAGTGGTCTTGTCCTCGATCATCTCAGAGCGCCATCTCGATCCGAAACACTTGAATACCCATCTGTAAAGCAAGAGAAGGAATGACCCGATACTCTCTCTAGGAGCCGGTCCACATATGTTATGGGAAAGTGATCCTTTGGGTCACCTCATTCAGCCTTCAGAATAATACATACCCTCCACCAGAGTGCCCGGGCATTTCTTCTCCTTTCTCACGGTTGACCTAGCGGCCCCCATTTGGGTACTACTCAGCCTGACTTACCCAAAGAGCTACCTGATATGGGCTATATGGATGCCTGCTTGTACCAATTTTAACACTTCCACTGCACCACCTTCCTTGCATAAAAGTGACCACTCTCCGGTTGTCGAACCGCTTTTGATTCATCTTCTAAGTAGATATGATGGGTGCATACGGTCGGGCTGATGCCTTTCAAATCGGAGATCTTCCATCCGATTTCTTTCTTGTTCCTGTGGAAGATTTGAAGCAAACTGACCTCCTGTGGATCGCTTAATAGTGAAGAAATCACTAATGGACCATGCAATTTTCCTCCCAAGAATGCATATTTCAATTCAACAGGTAGGGGCTTAAGATCTAACTTTTGAGGACCCTGTTCCTCACTTCCTGTAAGTAGAGGTAACACTTCTACCTTTCTTCTCCATGGGCCATGCAGTAGGCTCACTTTTTGAAGCTCCTGTTGGTCTTCATCACTGTCAACCAACTCCCTGGTTAGTACATCTTGCATAAGCAACTCATTTGCTTTTTCTTCAAGGATGGCCTCTATCGAACAAACCTCTTCATTGTCATCCTCTGTTGCATGTGCTGTTATGACAAGAAGATATTGAGCCTAAGGTCATATTTCCAAAGGTTAAAGGTATTACCCCATTCGACAATTGAGGATTCATTGAAAGTGGCCAAAATGGTTCTTCCCAGATGATTAGCACATGGTTAGCCCCTACCGCGACCGGTTCTAAGACTGGGCACCATGAAAACCACTGGGTAGAATTTGTCCACTTGAATCAAAACATCCTCAATCGTCTCTACTCTGATGCAATCCATCAGCTATAGACAAAGTGATAGTGGTTGGCTTAAGTTCGCCTAGCCCTAGCTGCTGGTACATGGAAAAAGGCAGTAGATTTACACTTGCCCCCAAATCTAGCAATGCCTTTTCCACACAAGTGCCACCTATGTTCATGGAGATTATAGGACACCCCGGATCTTTATACTTCACAGGAGTCTTGCACTCAATGATGGCACTCACTTGCTCGGTCAAAAGGCCTTTTTATTCACATTAAAGCTCTTTCACCGTGCATAGGTCCTTCAAAAATTTGCATAATGGGGACTTTGCTTGATCATATCGAGAAGAGGGATGTTAACTCAACTTTGCATAGTTTTTAAAATTTCGGGCCAGTTAATCGAATTTCTTTTCCTTTTTTCGAAGTGCCTTGTGGTGAGGCACACCGTGTTTCACCTCTTCCCCTGCTAGTTGTTCTTCCTCTGGTGGTTCCACTACTATGGGAGCTTTCTTGGCTGGTTCTGGGACTGCTGGTCTCAGTTCTGTACCACTTCTCAAAGTTATTACGACTTTGACTTCATCAATTCTTGCATTGGGATCGCTGGCAGAGCCTATTTCATGCATTCCCCTCGGGTTTTGCTGTGTCTGGGAAGGGAATTTCCCTTTTCACCCCGCGCTGGTTGACAACTGGAATGGAACTTCCAAAGATCTACATTTGTCAGGAGACTTCAATGTATATTGTTCATTTTCCCGAGTGAAGTCACTGCCTCAATTTTCCTCGAATGCTTGAACATTTAACACGTTTTGTTCCTCCACAAAGGTACCTACTACCTTGCTTAAATACAGAATTGCCTGCTCAACAGGAGAAGAAGGTGGAGGCTACTGCTGTTGTGCTCCTTGGGGAGCATATGCAGGGAGTTTTGGCTTCTATGATAGGTTCGGATGATTCCTCCAATTGGGGTTATAGGTGTTTCCATACGGAGCATTTGTCGTTAGCTTATTCTGACCTAAGATATGGACATGCTCCTGCATCAAATCCCTCACCGAAGGAACCATTGGACAATGCTCCCTAAGATGACTACTTGACTGACAATTAAAACAGGCTGGGTGAGATGCAGGCAATTCAATCACCGCCTGCACTTCATGCTGGTTTCTCATTTCAAGCTCCTCCAACATTCAGGTCAATGTGGTCAATTTTTCTTTCATCTCTGTGTCTTCGGAAAGTGCATAAATGCCTCCCCTTTGGTGGGTTGAAGGCCTCATTTTTTCAGCCTCTCTCTCTTGGATTAGGTTCATCATTATTAGGTTTTATTACATAGTTTCCAAAAAAGTCTATGGCTTCATCGGGTTCTTGCTCAGTCCTCATTTTATGGTTCCCGTTGTTTAGCTGCGGACATTACAATCTGCAGAAAGTGATCACAAGCATCCATGTATCAAAAACCATGATGTGGACATATGATGGTCTCATGAACCTCTCGACAGCGATAAAACTACTGATATCATCGAACGAATAAGTGTAGATTTACATATTCAGGCCATTGGTTTGGACTGTTCCAAATTTTCTTCACTTCACTTGAAGATCGGCCACGGTTCTTATTGTTCTCGGCCTCGGTGGTGGGCGAATATTGGCGCCACTGGTCTCCGAAATGCTTTGGCTAAACAGTCCAGGCACTACAAGGTTGTGACATATGAACTTCCGGGATATGCGTGTGGATTTCGTTCTGCATTCCATGAAAAGTGAGGCGGGGCACGGATGATCTCTTCTGTTTGTCAGTGACAGTGGTATGATCGGGAAGATCGCTCACCTAGGAAGGTATGTCTTGGTCCTAATTGGGCTATATATTGCCAGGATGCACATGGCACGACTTTTCTTTGTTGGGTATAGAGGATCATTGCTCCCTTTATTATTTTAGCGACTTCCGCAGCCTTGTTGATGATTGTGCTGGCTCTTGTCTATTACACGATATACCTACATCGATGATGTAAGCTTTTGTGACACAAAAACTAGATAACGAAACAACAATAGGTCTTTCCAAAAAAGATCCGGTGTTAGAAAAATAGATATTTTGTTCTATTAAAAAACTTTAAATTAATGGGGAATTCAAAAGGGTTTGAAGTCTGTACTTGTAATGAGGATTAAAAAGTACTCTGTCTACCTAAATATTATTAGTGAGGCACCGTCTATTAACAGCCATTTAGGTCAGGTACCATGATAGGATTATGAGTGTTTTTCAATTTATGCCTAAATTCCTCTGTGATAAAACTCTTTGCTTGACCTTTGTTAACTCAGATCGAACAACGGGATGGGTTCGTCTTCTGAATGGTTGTATAATGATTCAAATGGGTGAGGCTTTTGGATTATATAAAAAGAAGTGGTTTATTTGTCACTATATTCGCGAAGTAATTGAAATAAATATAAAGAATTGTGAAGTTTTGGGCCACTGATTCCATTATATGATGGTTATGCAAGTCTCTCTCAGATTATTTATGCGTTAGATTAATGACCTATAGTCATTTCAGACTTGGATATTGTTTAACTTTAAAAATAACATATTTTCTCTTTGTTATAGCATTTCTGTGCTTTGTTCTATGATTGAAATCTAACATTTAACCTGCCACAGATGGCTCATGACGACTAATGGATGTGGGTGTATCTAACATTAGAATAAACGAACCACTAAAAGCTTACTTGATGTTAATGAAAAAGTACATCCTGAACTAGCTTTCCAACCTAGTTTTGAAAGTTTGAAACATAAATATAAGTGGCTGCTTGGTAAGCAGAGATCACTACCTGAGAACCTCAATATCCAACTGTAACCCTCCTCTTCCAAGGGGTTTGAGGCTTTGGCCAAACATCCTTTGAGTTTCATCCTCCAGGTGTGTTTGGATTAAGTGAGAAGGAAGAAGAGAAAGAGAAAATGAGACGCAGGGGCCGTAATGGAAAATACCTTGTGAATAGTTAGGTTGCAAGTGTTCATGGATGAGTTATATAGCCTTACAAAAAGGTGAAATACCAATCTATCTCTAAATAGTATAATTACAATGAGGTGAGGATTGGAAAAAAACCAAGCGGGTCAAAGGTGGTTTGAAAACACGACTTGACCGATTTAGCTCTTGGTGAAAGATTTAGCTATGTATTGCAATTTTGCTAGCATCCAGTGAGTCGCTATGTGAAATTGCAATACATAACTACAATTTCGACCTCCTAGAGAGAAAATTTCATTACTTTGAGGTCTCTATTCTGGCAAAATTTTCCCGGCTTCATGTTTATACTGTGTATTGACACACAGCAGATTGTTTGTTTCCAATTTCTTCATTCTAAACGATGCAATGAGAATATAAATATCTGAACTTCATTATGTCGACAACTAATAGCAGCTTGATATGGTAGGATAGGTTTGCTGGAGAACCTACAAAAACTACCTGGCGACACTAAAAATAATCCCCATTAGTACCAAGGGACTACGTGTCAATTGGCTTAATTAACATGATTAGTACAAAAGTACTTAGACTATCTTAAATAGGGTTCAAAATATGTACACTGGTACTAATCACATGATGATAGTCCAAAATATTGAGGAATGATGCAAACAAAGCTACTATTCATTTATGCTTTTATAAAAATACACTCCCCAACTTCAGTGTGCATTATCATTAAAGAACAAGTTGAGAAAAAAACCATTGTGGCACTTTCTACACAATGATGCGAAAGAATATTTCCAAATAAAATCCATGTCTAATACAACCTTATTGTCACTGAAAAAGAATGACAAAATATAAATAAGAATTTCAAACAAAATTAAACTAAACTTGTTTTACCAAATTTAACAAAATTAAGTTAACTATAAGAAAATTAAAATTGTTTTGGTTGCACTTTCCCAACTGACTGCTCTGTGTGTTATTTGGCGTCCAGACATTTTCGAAATTTTCTTTCAAAAAAGATTCTTTGCATCTCTTCCAAATCTAGATCTAATCTTCATTTTGTATGTTCCTCCCATTGAATAATGCTTTAATCCGACCATTTCACTTTTAAACTCCCATTTCAATCGATTTTCAATGTTATTAGCTCAGGTGTACGCACCTGCGTGCCAGGACCACTCCCACCTTTACTCAGCTCTCGCTGAAAGCGGCTATGCTTACAGTATACAGTAGAACCAACTCCTTGCTTTGGAATTCTCTCCCCTCGTAATTTTTCTAATCATACCACTTTTTTATCTTATCCTTGTATATTACGCATTATCATCACCTTCATTCCTCGACTCTTCAGTTCATTATTTAGCCAATAATCTCTTTTGGTAGCTTGGGAATAACGATTAGGTTTCTTGATGGCCGCATAGTTTTATGTGTTTGAAGTTCAGGAAGAGAACAACCAGTTCCTGTACAATCTATGTGTGGGGACATTCCAGTAGGTGTTTTTAACTGCTTAGTTCCTAAGCCTGTGCATCATCTAACTACATACAGTCTTTTCTTACTTGGGTTTCACTATGGCCCTACCGTTTTCAACATCTCTTGGCCAAATCTGGCTTGCCCATTTGACAACGGTGATAAGCCCAGTCCCATTACATGTCTAATTCCATTATCTGCTCATGGTTTTCAACACTTTGTTTGCAAATAGGCACACCTAAATCATTAATGATTGTCACAGGTGCTCTAAATTTTGCTCGAAAATGTTGTACATCTCTGAACTATTACTGTACTGACATCATTCATAGGACAAACTATTGCTTCCACCCATTTTGGATACATAATCACAGCTAGAAGAATGTATAGACTAAATAAGAGGATGGGAAAAGGCCCAGCAAGTCATCCCTATACATAAGAGTCTGCGGAGTTCCTTGAGGCATCTCATTTTCTTCAACATATTGCCATTCTTTGACATTTATCACAATGTTTATCCATTCAAAGTGTGTTGATCAGTTGGACTGATAAAACGATTGGAAGAATTTGAGGGGCTGACTTCTCTCTCGAAGTGTACTCATGTAATTGATGCATGGCATCTGCCGTCCTACCTTATTCGGTTTAAGTATACATCTCACGGTAGTATATCTACTCCTCTTCAGAATGATGGGTCATCTAAATATAATCTGCTATAGTTCTAATTTCTTTTAATTACGGTCCTTGAACATAGTTGGCATGATTCCGCGACTGATAATTCACAATGTCGACATACGGTACTTGGCGATAACACAAGCAACTTCTCATCGGGAAGAGTTTTGCTATTTTTCAGTTTCAGCATTTTCTTCATTATGGCAGTAGTCTTTTCCAGTGTAGACAAGTGATCAACTATCACATTATCACTACCCTTTTTATATTTGATTTTCAAATTAAACTCTTACTGTGATAATACCAATCGATCAGGTCTTGTGGTTGGCATGTTTCTTTGCCATCCGTGTTAGTGCGGCATAATTAGTGTATATTATTACATGGGATCCTAATGTATAAGGCTTGATTTTCGTAAGCAAACACCATTGCTGGCGTATCTTTTATATGGCAGTAATTCTCATGTCACTCATTGAAGGTTTGTTAGCATAGTATGTGCCATGAATATCTTTATTTCTTATTTATTTGTCTATCTTCTCCCAAATTGCATAATTAAACAAGAATCATGATTTGACTCTTTGCTCCGATCAGTATTGCCATGATGGGAGCTATAAATCAATCTGGACTTAATTTATTCAAATGCATCTTTGCATGATTGATCGAAATTAATTTGCATCTTTTCGACAACTCACTTTTAATAATTACGAGATTTTGAGAAGTCCCTTATGGATCCATGTAAAGCCAGCATATCTCAGAAACTTCTTATCCCTTTAACTATTTAGGTGGGAGGAGACTTATAATCCGACTTGCTGCTTTGTCTACTTCTAGCATTGCGAAATCTTGTAGCGACAATGCCCTCATTCTTCATGAAATGGCATTTTTCCCAATTCAAAGCTAAATTCTTGTCTTGGCACCTCTAAAATACTGTTTCCAAATTTTCTAAGCATTTCTCAAAACTGGATCCGTATACTGAGAAGTCACCCATGATTCGTGCCACGGTAGGGTGATCCAAAATCAACAATATTTGTTTCCTATATTTCCTCCTCTTTGTATTAGTCGACTCTTCTTGATGTAAGCGATCTGAATGAATGCATGGGGACAGGTTTTCATCCACGAATGGTCGCATCATGTTTGAAAATGGTGAGTTTTATTTGGATTACAGTTTGAAATTGGCACAAGGAGATTAGTTTGTTCAGCCCGGTTAATTAAATATTAAAATGAGTGTGTATTAGACCTTGGACTTGGGTCACTAGCTTGATAAAATGGGTTATTAAAGTGTCTCAAGTTTAACTCTATAGCATTGAGACGATGACATATAATTAATAAGCGTTTGTTTAACTATAAGCCATACAAAACACTCTATTTGGTTCAAACCTATATTGACGTTCAATGTTCCGGTCGATTTGAAAACGCAGCATTTGGCCTCATTATATTGGTTAAATAAATGACATCTAAGAATGTCGGTGCATCTACCATTAAAGTCTGCTTGAGCTCAGCATAATGAAGTATTGACGAAAGGAAGGAGCATTAAATAGTGTTAAACCACTAGTTTGGAAAGTTTGGAACCATAATCACGATGCTGTTCATTTAAAACATAAAGGACACTTGACCACCAACAACCAGGAAGCTAATGCCCACCTCTTCAGGCTTTGAGGCTTATCCAAAAATCCATGGAGGTTCATCATCTCGAGGGTGTGTTTGTGACAGAAAATGAAGAAGGAAGGAGAAAAACAAAATCACTTAACCTAAAAACGAAAGGCTGGAAAGCTTGAAAATAAAAATAAGTTAGGGTTACAAAGATTATAAGGTAAGCTTATATATTGTGTTAATGTGAAATACCAAAATGCCTAAAATATATGATTACAATAGGGACAAAATGGTAATTAAACAAAGCCGGTCGTTTAGTCTAAAACGGAATGATTTTCTCACATGAAGTGAATTCCCATTATCATAAGCGAAAATACAAAGACATCATTAAATTAAATTTTAGATTATGCACGGTAACACAGCTATGATATGAAATTTGGCTAACATCAAAAAATGTGCTGCGCTTGAAATTTATTTCAGGATTAGCATTTTAAATATGGTTCTGAAAATTTTCAATGCATGGAAATACGGTTTACCTCACCTTTGCCTCATCTCATACCATCATTTTCCATAGGCATTTGCTTCATTTTGGTTGAAGTGAAATCCACAGTGATTCTCAACATTGACACCAACCACGACATCAAACTTGAGAATGGTTTAGGCTCTCAAAAACCTACCGTTGCAAGAAACGAACTCAGCGGAATCGGTGGTACTAAGTGGACTGCACATGTCAATTGGCTCAATTGTTTACTTGATTGGTGTAAAGCGCAAAAACCTATCTTAAATGGATTCAAAATACTTTTGTGAACACTAATCAGCTCCATAAAAAAGAAGATTTCCATAGCCTCTTTACACAAATATATGAAGCGATAGACATCAGTACATCTTTGAAAGGTTAGCGGGAGTATTACATAATGTTGGCATCCTTCAAGACAACAAAAAGGTACCATGAGGACATGCAAATGTGATCTTCTCCTGATCCTCGAAATTTATAGAAATCTAGTTGTATCTAAATTATCTCATCAAGAAAAATAATGTAATGGGGGTGTCATTTTGTGTTTTTCCAACATTTGATCAATGAAAGGTGAGATAATGATCATTTCTTATGTCAGTATTCAATTTCTATAGTCTATACACGCACCAAATCACATCACGGTTGTATAGATATCAATTCATTATTCTCATTTATGATCACAGTGAATCCCCCCGTTTTGGGAACCATAGGCAAGACTCGCTGAGGTTATGCGTCATATGAAACGCCGCATTGATCATTTTAGTAGTTATTTTACGATGCTTCTTTCATTGTGGATTGATCTTCGTTGATGTTCAATAGAGGTCTTTGCATTATCCTCCAAGAGGATTTAATGCATGCAGATAGAAGAACTGATTCCTTTCAAATCTTCTATTGACCAAGCAATTGCTTCCTTGTATTTTATGAGAATCTCCAACAGTTTCTTTTCTTCAAGCTCAGTTAATGCAACTAAACTCATCTATTTTTAATTCATTTTTCTAGCATATTTTTAGAAGTTATGATTCATTTGAATCTTTGAATTATAGGGCTCATTCACCAACTTTGTGTTTTTGGGTTTAGCTACAAAAAAGCGATTAAGACAGAAAAACATAGAATTGGCTAAGGCAGAATTGTCAAAACATAATTTTAGAATGTCAAAGCATAATCTCAATAGAACCAGCAGAAGTTATGTCGCTACAAGCAATGTTATGTTGCAACAAAGAATAGAAGCTGAACTCAAGCTAGAAGTTAAGAATGTCGCGACATTTCACAACTTTGTCATGACACAAAATGAGAGAGATTAAATGATAAATGTTGCGAAAAAAAAATGAATGTTGCAACATAATGGTAATTAGAAAACAGAACTTTGTCACGACAATGAAAAATTATGTCTTGACATTGATTGAGAAGTTGTTGAAGAAGAATTTCGCAATATTATTTTGCTTTGTCGCGACAATGATCAAGCAAATGGCATTAGAGTTTTATCTCAACAATCTAATTTGTGTCGCGACATAAAAAGCTGCGAGTGAAGTTACCGTGATATAAAGAAAATTATGCATGACGAGAAAATGGAAGAGCAATAGAACCAAGTCAAAGACAAGTTTATAGACCAAAGATTTCAATGTTGTAATAAATGGATTCGGTTGCTTGACAAGATCGAGGAAGGAAATAGGTCGCGATAATTTCCAAGGGTTTGTCCACGATATGACAACATGTCTTATGAAGGAACTGTCCGATAGAAAATATTGTCGGGACAAATGTTGAGAACAACCACAGAAAGAGATGTACTTAACCGCGTTAATGTATGTCGTAACAAAGTTGAAGAATTTGAAGTCTGAGTATTGTCCGCATAAGATGAAGAGAAGATAAAAAAAAAACTATTGTGACACAGTGTGAGCAAAAGAGTATTTTATGTCGCGACATTTCAAAATCTCGTGACAAATAAAATAAAACCCGAAAGGTAAACTTTATCGTGACAAAGAAATTTTATGTCGACATTTTCAAAACGTGAGGAATGAAAAGTTTTATGTTGCGACACAAGACACTCATGTCGCAACAATTACTAGACAACTTCAACAGAACTTTGTCGCAACATTTTCAAATTATGTAACGACATAATCCAAGAAGAAAGCACAAAACCATGTCCCAAGAGAAAACTGCAAGCCACAACAAAAGCTAGGGAACAAAGATAACAACTATGTCATGACATAATTTTCTATGTCGTGACCAAGAAACCTACTGGGCCAGATTTTTGGGGATCCACAATTTCAGTCTTAAAGTGCCGCCCATCATTTTAAAATCTTTAAATAGAAGCAACTAGGGCACTGTGCACAACTTTCGCCAAAACTAGGAACTTCTTGGTATCAAGAATCTCCTTGTATATTATTTTTACTTTTATTTTTTTCTTTTCTTTTATTTCTTATTCGTCAATTTTTTATTAGCTTATTATTATTATTATTATTTTAGTTAGTTTTTTATTTTTATGATTGAAAAATTATCTAGTGCGAAGTGTCAAGCTAGGTATATTGTAAAATCTTAGTTTTCATTATTGTCTAATTTGAATGAAATTTGGAGAATTTCTGGAGTTTATTTATTTTCGTTCGCTTGCAATCTCAGTGAATTTTCCTGATCAGATAGTCAATGTTAGTTGTAATCCAGTTTTGAAAGACTGAGGTCCCTCTGGGAATGAATCAATGTTAATTATTATTCTCTGCATAAATTGAAATAACGTCATAGTTCGAAATCTTGAATTTATTTGATTGGTGTTGTTCTTGAAATTACTTGTTCAGAATCTTAGTAGCGTGTACCTAGAAAATGATCGTATCTTGCTCTGATTTCTAAGAGGCCATCTGAGTGACACAGAGATGGAGAATCCTAAGAGTATAGAGCAGTTACTTGGGGGTATGTTAGACTAATATTATGAAATTAATGAACTCTGAAGGACTACTTCGATAAATCAATTATTTACTCATGGTGTGAGGATTAGTTGGATGATATATCAATTTAGTTTATCAGTGGTTTCTCCTCTTTTTTATGAAAGGATCTTGATCTCGTGTTAGTAGAGATCTAATCAAGGAGATAGAGAATTTTATCATATTAGATGGATGAGATACCAATTAAATTGGGGAAAGATTGCATCAACGTGTCTATAGGGGAAAGAATTCTTTAGTTGTAATATTGGTGTGTGAAGTACTGAGAATGAAAATTACCCAGATCTTAGAAAGAGGGCTATATCCTACAAGTAACTGATTAGACTCATGTGTCTTAAAGTAACGTGAAAATCTATTTAGTGAAATGTATAGTGTGTGGAGAAATCCAAACTATAGTACCTTGCATCTTTGACAAGTTCGATTCAAAGCGATCATTTGAACCATGTTATATAAAATGATGCAAAAATTGATAGTGTACATTGAACTATTTCCCGATTATTACTTACCAGTGACATATTAATTATTTTGAATTCTTCATATATAGTTATAGAATTTTAATTATTTTTTACAATTCCTTTTGTTTAAAACCAAATCAATTTAGACTTTAGAGTTCAAATAGTAAGGATCTTGAGTAGATGGGGTAATTGATCTTTAGATTTTCATCAATCATCGTGGGAATAATATATGGACTTAAATCAACTTTTATTACTTGTAGGCCTGTGCACTTGTAGTGAACGAGGCCAAAACACATTTTCAAGTGAAACCTTTCCATGCAAAGTAAACACATATTTATTATCTTAGGTCTCAACAAGTTTTTGACGTTGTTGCCATGAATTGATTTAGTTATTCATAGCAATGTCAGAAATTTGTCTAAACAACAATGTCAAGATCCAGTTATTTTTTATCTATGTTAAAAATCCCGTCAACGAGTTTTTAACGCCTCTGTTGGAGACGAGACATTAGCCTCTTGTAGCTGAGTTGAAGATTTTGTTGGTATAGTTTGGTCATCAACAATTATCAACAGTTGGGAGAATGTATAAGTTTCCAAATGAAGATAGGAAAGGCCACGTGAAGTCTGTCTCCCATACATAAAAAATTTGCACCACCATAATTCCTTACAGAGACATCTCATTTCTTATATTAATGTTGCCCATTCTCTGACATCTGTCACAATATTTGACCCAATCATAACAATTTATTAATAAAGTTGGCCAATAAAAACAAGTCTGAAGAATTTTCTGAGTTCTTCTGTCTCCTGCAAAGTGTCCTCCATATGGTTGTGAATGGCATTTATCCACAATTCCGGTTTGTTATGTTTCTTGTACACATTTTCTTATAATCTGATATGCTCTTATTCTAAAAAGCAATGGGTCATCCCATATGTAAAGCATAGCATCAGTACTCAGCTTTCTTTTCTACTAGTAGTTGAATTCTAGTGGCATAATTCCACAAGATAGATAATTCACAATATCAGCATACCATGTTGTTTGAATTGATACTTGAAAAAACTACTCATAAGGGGAATTTTCTTCTTTTTCTGTCCCTCTTTCCTCTTCAGTAGGTTTTTCCATTATTGACAAGTGATCAGTTATCACATTGTCACTCCCCTTCTTGTCCTTGATTTTCAGATCAAATTCTTAAAGTAGTATTACCCACCTGATCAGTCTTGGTTTAGCATCTTTCTTTGTCATTAGATATTTAATTGTCGCATGATCAATGTGTATGATGACATGGGACCCCAATATATATGGCTTAAATTTTTCACAAGCAAAAACCATTACCAGCATCTCCTTCTCTGTGGTAAAGTAGTTATCTTGTGCCTCATTGAAGGTTTTGCTGGCATAGTATATAGCCGTACAAATTTTCTCTATTATTTATCCCAAAACTGCTCCCATTGTATAAACATTGACATTACACATGATTTCAAACTCTTTATTCCAGTATCGTGTTACCATGACGGTAGCTGTAACAAATTTGGACTTAATTTCTTCAAATGCAGATTTGCATCATTCATCAAAATCAAAATTTGCATCTTTTTCCAACAACCTACGTAATGTTCTGGAAATTTTTGAGAAGTCTTTGATAAATCTTCTATAAAATCCAACATGTCCCAAAAAACTTTTGATTCCCTTCACTATTGTAGGTGGCAGTCGATTTTTATGACATATTGATGATTAAAAAACTCATTGAATTTTTAGTCTATTTTTCTGTTTTTTCTTACAATATAATTGCCTATTTTTATGTAGAAATATGTTCTATTTACCAAATTTATATTTTTTATAAATTTAAAGCATAAATGAAAATTCCAGCAAAAAATAAAGATCAAGAGCTCAGGTAAGGTTGCGACAGAGAATGCAGGTCACGACTAGAAGTGATGGCAAGCCAAATAAAAGCTGTTGTGACAGAAGAACACTTGGCTGAGACCAAGACAGGAGGGGACTTCCAAAGAAGATAAAGTCGTGATACCATTTTGAGGTCGCGACACGAAAAGAAGATAATGTTGGTCGCAACGGATAAATAATGTCGGGACCAGAAAGTAAGGCTGAATGGACCTACAATGTCTCTGCTAGACAATTTCAGGTTGTGGCAAAGATATAAGTTGGAGACTCCAATCAAGGTCGCGACCTGGAATTTATGTCACGACAATAAGAATGAGTTGTACAGTTAAAAAAATTGAGACTAAGGAGTGAGGTTACGACAAGAGGGGTAGAATTGAAGTTGCGACATACTACTGAAGTCGTGACATAGAATTTATTGAAGGGTCAGAAAAACATGGTCGCAACAAAGATCAACATAACTGGCAACAGGAGCAGAGGTCGAGACATCAAATCAAGGTCGCGACATATATTCCAAAATAGAGCAGAATAGTCAAGTTGCGACCAGAAATAGAAAAATTGGAAGAGGCTACATTGAGACTAAGGGTAGGTTGCGTGAATAGGAAAAGAATGGTCGCGTCATACTTTTGAGGTCGCGACAAAATTCTAGTGATTAAAGAAAATATTAGGTCGTGACCTAAATTCAATCGTGACGATAAAACAATGTTGACCGAGTTTTGAGTCATGACACCTTAAAGAGCTCAAGACAGGCGAATGGCACCATATGAAGAAAAGTCGCGACATCAAATTAAGTGTGCTTTGATTCTTGAAACAAAGAAAAATGAGGTTGCAACTATAATTCCTTTATGGCAATAACATAGTCACGACCATAATTCATGTGTGACCACTAATCAAAGCGCAAGCGAAGAAATAGTTAGACATAAAACGATCGATCGCAACTCAGCAGTGCAGAATAGAAAGAAGGTTGCAACTAGTTTCTTGCTCTCACGATAGACTGCACAAACCAGACAAGAATTTTACGTCGCGACAAGCTTTTGAAGTCGCGACCTAAAATAGTGAGCTAGGTCATTGATTTTTGGGAAATCCACTTGGAGCCTTGGAATTAGGCCCAATTTCTGAAAGTTATAAATAGGCATATACAGTTTTAGTAAATAAGCTTTTCTTTTTGGGAACCCAAAACGGGGGAAGAAGAAAACTCACTGTATATTTAGAATATATATTTTTTCTCTTTTCTTTTCTTTCTTTGGGTCCCAGACAGTTCTATTAGAATGTCGAAAATTTGGAAGCAATTTTCAATTTCTTTGCAATTCTTGCTGATTTTAATGAAGTCTAGACAATTTCTAAATTCGTTTCTTCTCGATTTATTGCAATTCGGAGTGGAATATAGTGATATTCTCCATTGTATATTGTAATGTAGCTTCCACTAGTTTGAATTTATTATTAGTTACAGTCTTTCTTGCATAAATTAGAAGGAAGTACCTGGGCTTTGGGGAGAATTTATTTGATTGATGTGTTGTTTTTATGAAATTGTTCCCAATAGTAGTTTCAAATACCCATCAAAGGATTATGTCTGCTCAGTTCAAAAATTTTGAGTGACAGGAGATGCTTGATTCACGAGAGTTAGGAACATTCTAATTGTGGGTATGTTGGACCATTATTGAAGAACTATTGAGCTCTGAGAGTTTCACTTCGATAAATACCCAGTTCACTCATAATTGATGTTGGAAGGGATTATTTATCAATTTAAATCATCAAAGATTTCACCTTAATATGTTGGAAAACTCGTGATCCTATGTTAGTTGAGATCTAATCAAGATAAGGGAAGTATTCATTAGATTTAAAGGATGAGTCATAAATTAAGTTATAGAAGTCTTGCAACAGCCCTGAGTTAGGAAGTAAGAAATCTGCAGTCTCAAGAAATGGGTATGAAGTATTGAGGAAGAAAAATACCCAGATCTTATAAAGAATATGTTGAATACAAGTAGCTGATTAAACCCCTGTCTTCGAGAGAAACAAGGACATCTAATTGGTGAATAAAAGGAGAAATCCAACTTGTGATATTAGGCATCTTTGACAAATCCAGATCCAAGTTTAGGACAAAGTTTTAAATTGGATATAATGCAGAAATTGACTGTTTCAAAGTATTTCCTGATTAGTGTTCATTTTTACAAAGAACTGATTCAGTCCAACTTATCATAGTGTCTGGGTTGTTAACTCTTTTTAATGTCCTAAGTTCTTTACGTTATCTTTAAGACAATTATCCTTTAATCTTTAGTTGATAAACTTTATCATTGAGGTTCGGATAGTATGGATCTTAAGTAGTTTGGGTAGTTGGTTTTGATAATCCAAGTCAATCTCTACGGGAATGATATCTAGACTTACATCCATTTTTTTTACTACTTGTATGACCTGTGCACTTGCTGTGTCATAGACTAAACCTATTCATAATTCCAGAAAATTAAACTAGCTTTATTCATTTTAAAGAAACTCCAGTCCAATTTGACATGGCCACAGGAAAGTTGTGAGACTCCTGTAGAAGTGTTAAATTGAGAGGTTTAGTCTATATAACAAACACATATACCTTAGCTCGGTCAACTTCTAGCCCAGCTACAGAAATTTGGTGTCCTAAGACAATTCCTTCTGTTACCATGAAATGGCATTTTTCCCAATTCAGAGCTAAATTCTTTTCTTGGCACCTTAGTAATACATTCTCTAAATTTTTAAGGCAATGCTCAAAACTGGATCCATACACTAAGAAGTCATCCATAAAAATTTCCATAGCCTTTTCCACCAAATTTATAATATGGACATCATGCACCTTTGGAAGGTGGCAGGAGCATTACATAATCCAAATGACATCCTTCTGAAAGCAAAGGTTCCATAAGGACATGTAAAAGTAGTTTTCTCCTGGTCCCTAGGGGTTATGGAAATTTGATTATACCCTGAATAACCATCAAGAAAACATAAATAAGGGTGTCCAGCCAACATGTCCAACATTTGATCAATAAAAGGTAAAGGATAGTGATCTTTCTGGTTATTGTGTTCAATTTTCTGTAATCTATGGACACCCTCAATCCTGTCACAGTTCTTGTAGGAATCAATTCATTCTTCTCATTTCTAATCACAATGAATCCACTTTTCTTAGGAACCCGTGAACTAGAATACGAGGTTATCAAAGTTGCATATATAAAACACCATTCAACCATTTGAGACTTCTTTTAAATGACTTCTTTCATTACTAGATTCAGTCTTCTTTGATGTTCAATGGAGGTCTTTGCTTTTTCCTCCAAGGGGATTTTATGCATACATATGGAAGGACTGATTCCTTTCAAATCTTCTATAGACCAAGCAATGGTTCCTTGATACTTCCTGAGAATTTCCAACGATTTACATTCCATGTGCTCTGCTCGAGTTCGGCGATACGATTATTGGTTTAGATTTTCGAGCTTCAAGAAAGGCATACTTCAAATGTTCGGGAAATTCTTTTAGAGTTAAACCCTCTAAGCTCGTGTTTACTTCTGAAACCTTCCCTTCATAACTACTAGATTTTTTTGCATTGCTTTCATCAATACCGAGTACTGCCTCTTTTAATTCAAAATTGGAGTTCATAAATTCAACATTAAGATACTCAAGATACTAGAAATTCGCCTCATTTTCATTCATTGAACTCTTAATCTTACAATCATTTATCAATTCGAATGATGGGAACGCTGTCTTGCAATCAATATTATCAATTCTAGTTGTTTCAAACTGCGATTGGTGAAGTGCACTACCTCATCTTGACCCGGAAAAGTAAGCTATCCTTTCTTCCCATGTCAGTGATCTTGTGGCGAGAGGCCTTCCTGCGACATTGGATTTTTTGTCTTCTTCAACATCAATAACCATAAAGTCCACTCGAAAAATGAACTTTCCCATATTGATAAGCACATGTCAAGGTACCGAGGTTGAGCTAATGTTTTTTGTTTTCCATGCTGGCTGGGGTCATGGATGTAGGAGTAAAGCTCCCCAAACTTAGTCTTTTAGCTTCTGGTCAGGGCATCAAGTTGATCTTTGGCTCCAGAATCACGCGTGCTTTTCCCACAAAATTCCTATGGTGTAGAATAAGTGAAGGCCCGGTTGGATCACTCCCATTGTCTAGTGAAGACCTTTGAATAAGCGCCTTTGCGAGGTTCTTTGTCGGAGCTCACTCTCCTTCAATAATTTTCCTTTTACATGTGTGTCCTTCATGAATTTAGCATAGTGAGGCATTTAGTCGGTGCCTCTGAGAAGACCACTGCCTCTCTTTTTGTAGAACATGTTCAGAATTTGAAGAAAGTAACTCTTCTAGCTTAGCTTTTTGCGACCCTCTTTGTGGAAGGGGACTTAGGGGCATGGCCTTAACATCTTCTTTCTTTAATAGATGTCCCTCTTAAACTGGCTGCCTTTTCTACTCGTGTGTTCTCATATTCAATAACCAAGATTATCTTTGTTGTATTTCTTCTCAATTTAAGTATGTTTCTTCCATGATGTGCTTCTTTTGTGTTCTTCTTTCCTTTGAATTCTCTGCCACTCCTTAGAGTCACTGCCATACAGTCTTTAGGATTCTTCTTAGTATCACTTGAGAAGGCATCCTTTGACTATTTTTGCATTGCTAGGGCGAGATGCCCTACTTGTGTCTCCAGATTTTTCAGAGAGGCATTTATGTTGGCCTGAAACACAATTGTGTTTGCCTGGAATGCTGCTAGCTTAGCAAACTTTTGTTCATGTATATTTAGCAATCTTTTGTTTTCTCCCATAAAGCTTATCATCTGTTCTTCAAAAGACCGGGACCTTCTCTGGCCTTGATTCTCAATCTCTATTTCATGATACATTTATTCTTTTGTCCTTAGAAACCATGTTGACCATGTTCTTGATAATTCTACATGGTCTCCATCCTTTGTTGTCTCACGGGTTCATATGAAATTCTCATGGTTTCTCGAGCTAGTGTGTAATTAATTAGGAAAATTTGTATTGGGCTTAAAAAAGTTGTAACTCTATTGCCATTGATAAAGCGAACTTCCTCCTGTTGATAAGGACCATCTTGAGTACTAGTCCTTCATCGTCAAAACTTCTTGGTGATCTTCCCTTGTTCCAACTAGATGGGGCGGACTGGTTAGCCTAACTCCTGCATTTGCTTTGTTCCTTCGATGCATCGATTTGCCTCTATAGCTGACATTTTTTAAGCTCTATCACACCACTTCCTCTCATCCTACTACTACTCCCTGAAATCTCAGATGGAGCTCTGTAATTTCTATTTTCTAGATGTTCTATTAACTGATTTGCCTCTTCAGCACTTTTTCTCTTGGATATACAACGAAATTTACATCTATGATCCTTTGGATATGCGGAGTTCATGGCATGGTAG
Organism: Tetrastigma voinierianum; assembly: GCA_016808115.1. Classification (NCBI taxonomy): domain Eukaryota; kingdom Viridiplantae; phylum Streptophyta; class Magnoliopsida; order Vitales; family Vitaceae; genus Tetrastigma; species Tetrastigma voinierianum. Next base: position 2,684,906 of record JAEQBH010000911.1, on the reverse strand, counting down.
AAAATATCCATCGTGTGATCTGATCCAATCCCATGTAATGGACATCTCTTGAAGCGACTTCCTTTCCCGGACATTATAGGGCTTTCATCTTGTGGAATATAATGATTTCTCTCTCCTCTCTAAAGTGAGGAGGGAAAAATCTACCCATGAATGCCCGGCTAGCTCGTCGAGTGTTCTCGACCCCGAAGGGTGATTCAAACCAACTTGCTATTGTATCTCTTAAGGAGAAAGGGAATAGTTGCAACTTAATCACATCAGGTCTCACCCCATTTAACTTCATAATGTTGGCCTTTCTAAGAAACCCACCCTTGTGCTCATTGGGGTCTTCACTAGGATGACCCGATGCGAGTTATGTTTGACCATGGTAGTGGTTGAGACAAACCAAAATTGGTAGCTTCAATTCTGGGCTCTTTATTTGCCCGAGAATAGTCATCTCTAATAACAGGTTTCCAAAAAATTTCCATAGGTCTTTTCCCTTGAGCTCTGTCAAGTTCCTCAGTTGGAATGTGTTGTTGTATCTACCTCTACTCTGCCATAACCACTGCTTTAGATCTTTCGATTTGTTAGTCCCCTTTCCAATTCAGTTTCTAATGGTACCAATTTTGATAATGGTTTTCTATGCATGTGGGGACTTCCTGAAATCAAATAAGATCAGTAGATATAGAAAGATATTATAATGTGTTTCCATATAAGATCAGTAGTCGATTCAACTATTACAGTTAAAACTATTTTTGATAAACGAAAAATATCGAAACTAGCAATTTTCTCTTTGGTGAGAATATTAATCTTTAAACTATGTTTTCATTTTGTTCCTCGGTAGCGAAGCTAAAAACTTGTTGATGACAAATTATTTGGTAAATTAACGCTACCTAAGACTAATCCCGATTCCGACAACGGCTAAAAACTTGTTGGTGATTTTAACATAGACCAAAAACAAGCGATTCTTGATCTTTGTTGTTAGGACAAATTTACGTCTGACTACCCAGAAGCTGACCCAGTCTGCTTAGCGGTCTTAAAAACTTGCCCGAGACCAGATATAAAATATTTTCTACCTTGTATGTAAATGCTTCATTTGAAAGTGGTTTGGTCTAGATCACTCTGAAGTGCCGCAGATTCGTACAAGTAATACATTGGATTTTTAAGTCCAAATATCATTCCCACGAGAATGGATTATAAAAAATTTAAAGATTAACTACCCTTACTACTGAAAATCCTTACTATTTGAGAATTCAGTTTTCGAGGATAGACTCTTCTTAAGTAAAATAAATAATCAAACAATGAAATTTCTAAACTACATGATTAAAGAGCCACCATGAACTGAAACACATGGGAAGAAAAACAGTGTTGTGACCATCACTTTGCAAGTTCCAGATAAGATTAAGTAATGGATGTGACTCTTAGAGTTGTCCAAGAGTAGATTAGTAGAGGAATGGAGATCCTAACTCTACACGTTTCACTTCGACACACGCTATCTCGAGCAGTAGATTACGAGAAAAGGCTACTTATAGAGTTTGTTCACTCTTTTAAGATCCGACTTTCTTTTCATTACTCAATACTTCATAGCCATTTCTTAGGACTGGAAATTGCTTGCTCTCATGGACAGGATAATGCAAGCCCTCTACAAGATAAAAGGTACCTTAGCCATCAATTAAACAAGAATTCCCTATCCCTTGATTAAAATCTCAGCTAACACTGGGTTGAAATTATTCCTCTCAATGGAGGTGAAACCTGTCATAATTAAGTTGCTAGATCGGTAAGTGGATCTTATGCCTCGGGCACACATTCCTGTTGTCACCCAAGAAAGAGCCTTGAAAGCAGAGGTTAGATCATCACTAGTGATATATCAAAATAATCCCAAAAGTCCATTAGTTCATATAATATTAGTGTAAATGTACCCCTGATCCTTTGCTCATTGCCTCTCGAATTAGTCTCGACTGCATTGTCCCTTTCAAGGGTTCACGAAACTCAAAACAATGATAGAGCTCTTTCTGTGTACCAAACACTAGTATTCAGAACAACTCAATCTAAGAGTACTACCAGTTAAATAACTCCAATTTTCTCAACCAAAATAACATGAACTCTCACAACCAATAATCTCAACAAAATGTGCTTCCCAGAAGGAGCTTAGCCTTTCAAATCTGGATCAAAAATCATAATGAATAGTTGATTTAACGAATTCATTTAGATTGCATTCAAAACTAAAGAAAAATGAGTTCCAGAATAAATTCTAGATTTCATTTAAGTTTAGACAGAAATGAGCAGATTTACGCCTGAACACCCGACACGAAATTGATTCGGATCAACGCTCTGAGTCTAAAACAAATTTGAATCTAGAAACGAATTAAGGAAAAATAAAATAAAAAAGAAAAATATATACAATGAGACTTCATCTTTCCCAAAAAGCACAAAGACTTGATGAAATTCGTTGGAAGGTAGCACTACTCCTAAGCTTCTATTTTATAGGCTCGGGTTTGGAGGCCCAGCCAAACGACGAGAATCACGCGCCGAAAAGCGAAAATTGCTGCCTAGGCTGTACATTGTCTAGGTGATGTCGTGACGCCGAGGTTAATCGATGTTGTGGTTGCAGCTAATGTCGTGACATCAAAGCTCCCGATTAAGGCACTTCGGTTTCAGTGATGAGTCCATGTCGTGATGATGTCGCGACATGGAGATACATTGTTGCAGATTAATTCCAATGTTGCAACACTGCCATTCTTGTGTTGCGACATTTAGTTGGTGTTGTGACATAGCCCTGATTTCTAATGAGTCCTAAACTCATCTATTTTTAAGCCATATTTCTAGCATATTTATAGAAGTTTATGATTCGTTTTTTTTCTAAAATATGAAATATTCACCAACTTTTTGTTTTGTATGTTTTAAATGAAAATGAGATAATTCCAACAAGAAAAGCAAAAAATTGGCCAGGGTAAAATTCTATGTCGTGACACAGTTTCAAAATGTCGCGACATAATTTTTGATAGATTGGCGGATTTCTGTTGCGACAATGGATTTTTATGTCACGATAATGTTGGAGAAGTTCATAAAGAAGAATGTGACGACATTCCTCACTCTGTCACGACACTGATAAAGCCCCTGGCAATGAAACTCATGTCGCGACATCTCACAAATCTGTCGTGACATAAAGATTTGAAGATCGCAGAAAAGCTACATCATAATGGCTTGATTATGTCGCGACACTTAAAATCCGCGATTCGACTTTAAAGGCGAAGACTTTGTAAGCGAAGAATTTTTAGTCGAAAAACCTGACATGAGGTTGAAGTAAACTGTGTGACAAAACGATTCTGTCACTACGAGTTGAAGAATCACAATAAGCTTTTGTTGCGACACAAAAACTTATGTTGCGACACACTAAATAAAACAAGGCATAAATCTTTGTCGCCGGCAGAAGATTATGTCACGTGATAAAGTGCGAGTAAGAGATTTACATCGCGACGAAGAAGTTTTCTCATGTGAAAATGGAAGAGATATGAGACCAACCAAGACAAGTATGTCACGACAAAGACTTTAATGTTGCAACAAACAGTTCAGCCAGCGACTAGGATCAAAGACGATTATGTAGAGACAAAAAAAAGTTTGTCGTGACAATAGACCCAGGTAACTGTGAGAAACTCTATCGCGACACAAAAATTCTATGTTGCGACACAAAGCAGTGCAGCAAAAGGAAACTCAACCACGACAAAGAATTTTGTTGTCACGATATACTTTTCAAGTATTCAAGTTGTAAGATATCCAAGAATTGTCATGATAGAAGAAACTCTGGTCACGACATAAACCAAACAACCTCAGCAGAACTATGTCGCGACATTGCCAAATTTTATCGCGATAGACTTTAAAAAGAAAGCATACAAAAATTTTGTGACATAAACGGCATGCCACGACAAAATGCTAGGCGACAAAGATAAAAACTATGTTGCAACAAAGCCACTAATTAGGCCATAATTTTTGGGGATCCACAATTTGGGCTTAGAAGTGCAACCCATCAATTGAAAATCTATAAATAAACGCATCTAGGGCACTGTGCGCAGCTTTCGCCAAACCAGGAACTTCATGGTAGCCGGAGACTCTTGTATATTATCTTTTCTTTTGTTTAGTTTTTAGAGTAGCTTTTTAGCTAGTTCTTTTTGGGATTGAACAGTAATCTGGTGTGAAGTTTCGAGCTAGGCTCGTTGTAAAATTATGTTTTTCATTACTTTCTGATTAAATTAATTTGGAAATTTTTTGGAGTTCATTTATTTCAGTTTATTTGCAATTTCGATGAATTTACCTTATCAGTTAGTCACTATTATTTGTGATCCAGCTTTGAAAAGCTGAGCTCCGTCACAGGGAGTGGATCAGCGTTGATTGGTATTTTGCGCTCCAGCGAAGAAGGTCATAGTTCGAGATGTTTGGATTTGTTTAGTGGTGGCCATTCTTGAAGATGCTTGTTCTAATATTAGTAGTGAGTACCCAAAGGTTGTCTTCTTTCACGATTTCTAGGAAGCCCTCGGCCGACACAAAGATGGGAGATTCGAGAGTGTGGGCTTGATTGCCAGAGTATGTTAGACTAGTATTATGGAACTACTGAACTCTGAAATATCAATTAAATAGATCACTAACTTTCTCATGGTGTGAGGATAGTTGGATGATGTATCAATTTAATTGATCAAAGGTTTCTCCTCAATCTGATGAGAGGATCTTGATCCCGTCTTAGCATAGATCTAATCAAAGAAATATATAATCTTATCAAATTAAATGGATGAGTTACTTATTAGATCGGAGATAGCTTGCAATATCATGTCTGTAGGGGCAAGAAGTCTTCAATCCTAAGAAATGGGTATGAAATATTGAAAAGGAAAAACACCTAGGAGGTTTCCATTCTAAAAGTAACTGATTACACCTATGTATCCGAAATGAATATATATCTCTAATTAGTGAAATGTATGGTTTATGGAGAAATCAAAACTATACTATCTTTCATCTTTGACAAGTTTAGATTTCAAACTAATGGCTGAACTATGTTGGAAAATGATGCAGAAATTCATAATTGTACACTAATCTATTTCCTAGTGTTACTTTACCCAGTGAACTTTCCAATCCCTTTATTTTAATTCTTTACATGTAGTTATAAAATTTTATCTAGTTTTTCCTTTTGCTTTAGTTTAAAACCCAATTATTTTCCAAATTTTGAAGTTCAAATAGTAAAGATCTTGAGTAGATGGGGTACTTGATCTTTAGATTTATCATCAATCCTCGTGGGAATAATATCTGGATTTAAATCCATTTTATTACTTGTATGACCTATGCACTTGCAGTGATTTAGACCAAAATCAATTTCAATGGATCCTTCTTTCAAAAAGGGCTAACACATATTTTTATCAAAATTTAGTTAAACAAGTTTTATGGCATTCCACCTAGGGATTGAAAAGTCTTTGGATGGAATTCCTAATTACTTCATCAGATTTGGTCTATGTTTAAAAATCAGTCCAATCAAGTTTTTGGCGTCGTTGTCGGGGATTGAGAAAAAGATGAATTGAAATATCAATATTCTAACCAAAGAGAAAATTGCTAATGTAGACATTTTTCTTTATTTTATCATAAATTTCAGAAAATCACAAAAATAGTTTTTAACAGCAGTAGCTGAGTAAGGTACTGAAAATTTTTATGAGTTTAATTGGACAAAGTTGTTTTCCACATATTTAATGTGATCTCAGTGTGTTTCTATTTATGGAAGATTTACATGCATAGAAACCAAGCGAAACTCTTGCCTTTGGAATCTGAAATTTGGAAGAACACGAGAAATGCGAAAGTTTAAAGTGTTGAATTAGCAACTATAGCCGTCGAGAGAAGAATCGCCTATTCCTAAAGAAAGCCAGTGAGAGACCTCAGAGGCAAATGACTATGGAGGAATTTTGGAGGCTAGTGATTCAAAATGAATACTCTACTATGAGACAACCTGCTATTGAAGGCAACAATTTTTAACTGAAGCTAGCTTTGATCATAATGGTGCAACAACACCAATTTACTAGGCATCCTAGTGAATACCCTAACAAGCATATGGGAAGATTCATAAGGATGAAACAATACATTCAAGTTGAATAGGTTAGACTTTGATGATCAAGGCTGCGACTATTTCCATTTTCAGAGATATGGTAGAAACTTGGTTTGAGTCCTTTGCTGTTGGATGGTGAACAATAAGGGAAGAGAGTTGGTGGAGGCTTACATGAGCATATTCGTCCCTCCTGCCCTCACATGTGAAAAGATAGGGAAATTATAGTTTTCAAGCAGGGCGAGGATGAAAGTCTCTACAATGCATGGGAAAGATGCAAAAGATTGCTGAAAAGATGCCCCATGCATGGAATAGATCTGACCACTCATATGGATATTTTTTATCATGCTATGAATTATACCTCAAAAGGTATAATTGATGCAGCCTGTTGTGGAGCTTTTAAGAGAAAAAGTGTTGAGGAGGCAAAGAAGTTTATATAAGATCTTGCCAAATGCAATTATAAAGCTTCATCTGAAACTTCAGGGAGTAGCAGCAGACTAAAAGGGAGTGGTATGCTAGAGCTGAACCAGATGACTGCCATAGAGGCAAAATTAGATGCATTGATGAGAAAAATGGGAAATCAGAAGAGAATAATGCACTCAACAAATGAAGTGGGAACAATTGATGAAAATGAGAAAAGGAATAGTGCTGAAGAGGGACTAGCCCATGAGGGTGCCTATCAAGTTGAGGAGGCATAGTATCTTAATGCTAACAGAAGTTATAATTTTAAGCCCAACCTCAACTTGCCAACTCATTACACACCAGCACTCAGGAACCATGCGAATTTCTCTTATGGAGGAGGAGCACAACAGGTTAAAGACTTGGGCAGAATTTTCAGCAACACTATGCTTCACCTAGGTTCCAACAGCAACAACAACAACAGTAGCAAGGAAGTCAAAGGGCAAAAAATCAAGGACAAAGCAGATCTTCTTCCTTTGAAGAACAGATGATGACTTTCATGGGAGGAAATAAGAGGCTGCTGAACATCCATGAGTAGAAATTTGCTGATCTAGTAGCATTTCAAGCAAACACAATTGTGTTTCAGGCCAATACAAGAAAGAATCTGGAAACTCAAGTAGGGCAACTGACCTTAGCTATGAAAAATCAGTCCAAGGATGCATTTCCAAATAACACAAGAAAGAATCCAAAGGATTGTATGGTGGTTACTCTATGAAGGGGAAGAGAGATAGAAGGTAGAAAAGAAAAAGAGAAGAAAACTGAGGAAGAAAAAGAATAAATTGGAGAAGAACTGAAGCAGTAAAATTCATAAGTGGGTGAAGAAGAGAGAAGTGCAAAAATGCAACAAAAGCAGTAAGTTAAAAAGGGAGTTCTAAAAAAGAAGGAAGGGGTTCAAGCTTACAAGGCTCAAGTCCCATTCCCTCAAAGGTTGCAAAAGGCTAAGTTAGAAAAGCAATTCTCTAGATTCTTGAACATGTTCAAGAAAATAGAGGTTAATATCCCTTTTTCAGACGCATTGACTCAAATACCTTACTATACTAAATTTATGAAGGATATTTTGAGAAAAAAAAAAGAAAAAATGCGAAGGGAGTAGTGACTAAACAACGATAATCTGATTATTAGAGGTCTTACCAAAGATGAGATAAAATGGAACCAGCTCTTCACTGAACAATAGGGAATTCTGAGATGGGAAAAGTACTATGTGATTCTAGAGCCAACATCAACTTGATGCCTTTATCTATAGTTAAGAGATTATGTTTAGGGGAGCTCACTCCCACAGCCATGACCCTCCATATGGTAGACAGAACCTTAGCTCAACCTGAGGGTATTCTCGATGATGTGCTTATCAAAGTGGGAAAGTTAATTTTTCCAGTGAACTTTGTGGTTATTGATATTGAAGAAGACAAACAAGTCCCTCTGCTGTTAGGAAGGCCTTTCCTTGCTACAGGAGCAGTTTTGATAGATGTGAAAAAATGAGAGCTTACTCCAAGGGTTGGAGATGAGGTAGTGCACTTCAATCTCAATAACATTTTGAAACAACCAGAATTTAACAATGTTGATTGTAAGATTGTAGAAACAAAAGTACCTATCAATTCTGAACTGATAAATGATTGTAAGATTCATAATTCAATGAACGAAAATGAGATAAATTTCCTATATCTTGATGTTCTTGATGTTGAATTTCTGAACTCCAATTTTGAATCAAAAGAAGAAGCAGTACTCAATATTGATGAAAACAGTACAGAAAAATGTAGTAAGGAACAAAAATCAGAAGAAACATAAATAAGTTCAGAATGGTTAACCTTGAAGGAATTACCCAATTAATTAAAGTATCCTTTCTCAGAACCAGAAAGAGCAAAACAATTTATTATTTCAACTGCATTGACTGAATCTGAAGAACATAAGTGGCTTGAAACTCTTAGAAAATACAAGGAAGCAATTGCCTGGTCTATAAAAGATTTAAAAGAAATCAGTCCTTCATCTGCATGCACAAGATCCTTTTAGAGGATAATGCAAAGACCTCTATTGAACATAAAAGAAGACTGATTCCAGTAATGAAAGAAGTACTGAAGTGGCTGAATGCAGGCTTCATATATGCAATATCGGATAGTCCTTAGGTAAGCCCAGTTCATGTGGTTCCCAAGAAGGGTGGATTCACTATGATCATAAATAAGAAGAATAAATTGATTCCTATAAGAACTGTGACATGATGGAGGGTGTGTATAGACTATAGAAAACTAAACACTGCTACCAGAAAGGATCATTATCCTCTACCTTTCATTGACCAAATGCTGGACAGGTTAGTAGGACATCCCCATTAATGTTTTCTTGACGGATATTATGGTTATAACCAGATTGCTATAGCCCTTGAGGATCAAGAGAAGACTACATTTACATGTCCTTATGGCACCTTTACTTTCAGAAGGATGCCATTTGGATTATGTAATGCTCCTGCCACCTTCCAAAGATGCATGATGTCTCTGTTTTCAGACTTGGTGTAAGAGGCTATGGAAATCTTTATAGATGACTTCTTATTATATGGATCCAGTTTTAAGAATTGTTTAGAAAATTTAGAAACAGTACTTCAAAGGTGTCAAGACAAGAATTTGGCCTTAAATTAGGAAAAATACCATTTCATGGTAACAGAGAGTATTGTCTTGGGACAAAATTTCTATAGTTGGAAAAGGTTTCTATCATAGAAACTCTCCTGCCACCTACAACAGTCAAAGGGATAAGAAATTTCTTATGACATGCTGGCTTTTATAGGAGATTCATAAAGGACTTCTCAAAAATCTCTACACCATTATGCAGATTGTTTGAAAAATATGCAAAGTTTGATTTTGATGAATTATGTAAAGTTGCATTTGATGAAATTAAATCCAGATTAGTTACGACACCCATAATGGTAACACCTTATTGGAACAAGGAATTTGAAATTATGTGTGATGCTAGTGATTATGTAATGGGAGATGTATTGGGACAAAGAACAAAGAAGATATTCAAGGCCATATACTATGCTAACAAAACCTTCAATGAAGCATAAGAGAATTACTTTACAACCGAAGATGAGATGTTGCCAATGGTGTTTGCTTGTGAAAAATTCACACCTTACATATTGGGATCCCATGTTATAGTACACACTGATCATGCTGTAATTAGATATCTGATTGTAAATAAATATGTCAAGCTAAGACTGATCAAATGGGTATTATTACCGCAAGAGTTTGATCTGGAAATTAAAGACAAGAAGGGTAGCGACAATGTGATATTTGATCACTTATCTAGATTGGAAAAAGCTACTAAAGAAGAAAAATGAAGTGGATTAGCAAAAAACTTTCTTGATGGGCAATTGTTTCTGTTAGTAATTCAAACACCCTGATATGCTGATATTGTGAATTACCTAGCCTTTGGAATTATGCCATATGACTTCAACAACCAACAAAAAAGAAAGTTGACAACTAATAGGAGATTCTATATTTGGGATGTGATTAGTGCTCAAAAAGTGATATTTAAAGCCCTGTTTATTGCAGGTTTTGAGAACTTTTTGTTAACTAATCAACGTAATTAACCCAATTGGCACATTAAGGTCCCGGCTATACTATTGATCGCATTTTGTGGCTAATTTTGTAGTTTTTGCATGCTATTTATGCCAAAATTGTTGAGTCGATCCAAGCACAAAGAATTCGAGTCGAACTCGGCATTGCAGATCATAAACTATAAGGAAAGAAGAGCAGAAAATGCAAGGAAATTGGGTCATTGCAAGAATTTTGCAGGATTACGAGAATTTCGCAACCTGCGAAAAGCTTTTCCTACTGCCACTGTTCACATCATGCACTATTCACATTTCCTGCTTTTTGACGTTTTGACCTTTTTGTTACATTTTTTTGTTTCTTCCCAATTTGTCCCTTGTAATAGCTTTTGGTTTTAGTTTTTTTGATATTTTGTAAAGGGGGTTTGGCTATAAAAGCCCCGGACAAGCTCTCTAACAAGATCTCCTTAATTAATAAAAGTTTCTTTTTGGCGGGAAGCTTGCAGCGCACCCTCATCTTTTCCTTTTATCTCATTTTCTCTCATTTTCTCTCATTTTCTAGGTAGCCAAACACCCTCCAAGGATGACAACTTGGAGGATGAGTGGGTAAAACCCCTTCCTCCTTGAAGTGGAAGGCTGCTGGGTACAGGATCTTTAGGCTACTGGAGGGTTTCATGTTTCTCCACGCAGTGCTCAGCTGTCCTTTGTGTTTCCTTTGAACTCTAGGGTTTATATCCCTTAGATTACCTTGAATGACTGTATTTAGTAATCTTGCAGGGTTACGGAGTGGATGCTTGTGCTAGATCATGAGATTCATTAGTTACCCTCTATTAATCATTGTAAGGTGAGTCAAGGCTTGTTCTTCACTTTAGGAGACCACGATGGTTTTGTGTGCCAGGCACCGAGGATAGTTAATAAGGGTTCGGTTTATAGCTAAGTAAGATCCGATTCGGGAAATGACTATAGGTAATCCTCCTTAACACGAGAAAAGGTTACTGAAGAGCCCTTAGTTACCCCTCAGATCTGACGGTGTGCAGGAGTTCTATTTTACATTTTAATTGGTTTTATTTTCAGTTTCCAAACATTTCACCCCACTATTTTTACCAAACCCAAAAATCCAAACTTAAATTCACCTTTTTGAGCTCATTGTAAATCATTTGTGCTAAGAAAACCCATCCTTGAGTTCGACCCTAGAGCCACTATATTAGATTATGACCTCTGACAGTAAGAAGATATAGGTTTACAAATTTTGTTGGTTCGGGCTACGCCTGGCTATCCGTGTCGTTGGGAATCAGAAATAGCGTCGATTCTGGGGATGGTGCCTAAGTCTGAAATGATGATATTTCATTCATAGCAGCGATCCTCATCCACAAGTTAAAGTGAATTTTCTTTTATCTTTCTTTTTAGTTTTAGTAGAATTGTTTTCCTTTTTCCCTTGTTTGGGTGTACCCTTTTTATTCTTTAACTGCGAGGATAACATGTTCCAGGTGGGTAAGGAGTGAAGAAGCGGAGTTGATCAAGTCGGTGTTCTCTGAGAGTCAATGTTGAATTGAATATTAGTTTGAACCTAACGAAACACCTAGAGGAAGGACAGCAGAGTCAGCAACCCGTGGAAAGAACTCCAAACATATATAGGTCCATGAGGCACTATAGGAACCTTCCATGGATGAGTGTGCCTTCATGCAGGGTGCCTCCAACAACTGCACCATATAGAAATGCTTACAACCCAAGTTGGAGGGACCACCTAAATCTCTCAAGGGGACCCGGAACCTTTGCAGTAATACCTCTGCATTCACGGTATACTTCTTCACCTCCAGCCTCAACCTGACCAACCTCCAATTTGAAGCCGAGTCATTACGAACCTTGCAAGTTGGTGGGTCACTTTGTGGAAGAGCAAAAGACAATCAATGCCCAATTAAGTCAAAGAATTTGTACTGTGGAGAGCTCTCTAAACAAAAAATTAGATGTGCTTCAAAGTGACCTTGATCATAAATTTGACAACCTGCAGTACTCCATTTCAAGGCTCACCAATTAGCATGTTCATCCAGAGGCAGAGAATCCAGAGAAAGTGTGCCTGAGTGACACCATGGTAGAGGAGCAATGTCAACAACAACTATAAGAAGGGCTGATAGAAAATTTTGCTGAATATTCTTAAGGGCTATCTGAATCCTCAACTATTGGTGTTGTCGTCTATCCATGGGAAAAGAACTTCCCAATATTGGCGAGGAGCGTGGAAAGGATGTAGTGGGCGAGCCCCGAAACCTGAGTGAAGCCCTCTATTAACCCGGTGTCGGTGTATACCTGCTCTTGAACCGCAGCCTATACTTGAACAACTTTGCTCTGTCACAGCGAAGTAAGGCCATCCACAGCCGCTAACTATGCGATATTTTAGGGAGTTGTGTGGCCTCTGTTCGACCTTCGCCGCCGCTCAAAGACACTAGTAACTGCTAAATGCGCGGCATAGTGGATGGTTTGGGTGCTAGCTAGGTTTGGAACTTGCAGATCTTGGCATTTCTCGCAGGGGATACACCGGTTCAATAGCCTCCAATTTAGAGAGTGGTTTGGGAGGCTCAGTCTCCCAGCACTCATTTTTAATTTTCTGCTTTGCTAATTATTTTATTTTATTTTGGTTTATTTAATTTTTCCTCTTTAGGTTTTCTTTAATTTTAATTTAATTTTTGTTTTCTGACTTATATTTATTTTTAAATCTTTTTCAATTTTTCAATGTTTTTATTTTTGCGAGTTTGAATGAAATTTTACGAAGCGGGAGAGATACGGGAGAAAAGTAAACCGCGACAATTTATAAGAGGTTGTGAAATTTCACAACTATGTACTAAATTTCGCAAAACTACCATAGCTAGGCGTACGAAGCAAAACCAAAGGAATAAGACAAAATATAAACACTGTGGCAGGAACATTGTTAGTAAAAAATAATAATAATAATAATAATAATTATTATTATTATTATCATTATCTTTTCCTATAAATATATTTAAAAAAAATTGGCCTTTGAAAATGTTTTTTTTTTTTTTAAATAATTCACACGGTTGCGAAAATTCGCAACCTCCTCTAGTTTCGCAGCCCAATTTTGTTTGAACCATAACTTTTTCATCCGAACTCCGTTTTAGGTAATCTTGGTACCATTGGAAATATTAGAGAGTGTAGAATCTAAATATATCTAGAAATAACACTTTTGAAATTTTTATAACGGCTAAATTTTCAAAATCCTCCAACCGGTCACTTTTTTTTCTCTCTTTTCTTCTTCTAACTTGTTCATTTGAAGCCCAAATGGAGTGAATAAGGTCTCGGTGGATAGCTTGCGAAGTCTCCTATCCAAAAACTGTTACATATCATTGAAGAGGTAGCACTTCCTTCTCTAACTTTCCGATCCGATCCCCATTGCGGACAATGAGACATTTGGTTAGGTGGAGAATTAGCGAAGGAAGTGGCATTTATTTTGTGTTTGTTTCCATTTTGAGCAAACCTATTTTGTTAAGTTTAATGACTTGCTATTTAGTTTCCTTTTGTATAGTTGTTTGTTTTGTTTGTCAAGCTGTTAGTTTGTTTTTGAAAAGCTGAAAATCGAGTCACATTTCTTTTTATACATACTATACAGCTCACTTTTTCAATTCTAAAATTGCACCCATTTTTTTACCCTTTATTTTTTTTTTTTTTTGCGTTTTGCCTAGCTTATAGTTTGAACAATTGAAACTTTGTGTAATTCTTTTGATGTTATATTGGTTCCATGCATAATTGAGTGGATGATCAGTTGAATTATTGTTGCTTTCAACGTTTTTCTTCCACCTCTAGCTAACCACACATTGTGCACATTAGGTTTCAACAATAGGCTAAAGAACTACCTAACCTCCTAAACTTTGCAAAACCTACCCTAGTTTCGTTGACTACCTTTAATATGATTGGGACCCCCCCATGAAAAGAAGGCCAATGTGTCTTCCAAAATAAAAAGAAGTGGAAAAGAAACAAAAAAAGAAAAAGAAAAGAAAAATAAAAAGAAGACAATTGAAACACTTTGCCTTGAAACCCGAGCACGGTCCGAGTGGTATATGGCGAAAGTCTTTAAAGCCCGGTGCCCTAAGCTAACTGGTTGGGAGTCACCGACTTTGTGCTCGCTACATGGGTGGATGGGTTAGGTTTAGCAAGTTGTAGATGCTGGAGTCTCGAAATCATTCAAAGTCCGGCGTGAAACCTGAAGAGTTAGTGGTCAAAAGATCCTTATGACTTGGTGCCCTAAGCCTTAATTGGTTGGGAGTCATCGGTAGATCCCCGTTACATGGACTTTGGTGTGGTCAATTCCTGAGCACTGCACTCCTACAACACAAAAGGAGTTGTGCAATAAGAGTGGGTCCTAATCTATTTAAGTTGGTTAGTGTCCTAGGTGGAGGCAATAGCTTGGTTGGGAGAGTGCGGTTCAGCGGTTGTGTTGAGAAGCTGATCAAAAAAAACAATTAGTTTTGGTGGGAAGTCTCTATTGATTCGTAGAGGAGGCTCTTTTGATACTCAATTTTATGTGGCATTCAATTCTCTCGAGATAGTCATTGACAAAGTTTTGATGATTCTCATTGAAGATTAGGCATTACTCATTCACACCCTTTTGAGAAATACCATTTTGTAAACATAATTTTTGATAATGTTTTACATACTCTTTCTTCGTTCTTTCATTTGCTAAGGGACTAGCAATGTGTAGGTTAAGTGTGATTAGTGCTCAAAAGTGCTATTTTAGGCCCTCTTTGTACGGAGTTTAACACTTTTGTGTGTAATTAAGCGTAATTAACTTGATTGGCACATTAAAGTTCCTAGCTATACTCTTGGGTAGCATTTTGTGACAATTTTGGATTTTTTCAAGCTATTTATGCCAAAATTGTTGAGTCAATCCAAACACGAAGAATTCGAGTCGAACTTAGCATTGCAGATCATAAACCAGAAGGAAAGAAGAATATAAAATGCAAGGGGGTGGGTCATTTAAGAATTTTGCGAGTTAGAAAATTTCCCAACTCTTGAAATTCGCCAAAAAGCTTTCTTCTTTGCCGCTGTTCACCTCACTTTTTCCGCATTTCCTTTTTGACATTTTGACCTTTTTGTTACATTTTTTTGTTTCTTCCCAATTTGTCCCTTGTAATAGCTTTTCTTTTAGTTTTTTTATTATTTTGTAAAGGGGGGTTTGGCTATAAAAGCCCTAGACAAACACTGTAACAAGATCTCCTTAACTAATAAAAGTTTTTTTTTTTTGTGGGAAGCTTACAACGCTCCCGCCTCTTTTCCTTTTCTCTCATTTTCTCTCATTTTCTCTCAGTTTCTTTCATTTTCTCTCATTTTCTAGGTAGCCAAACACCCTCTAAGGATGACAACTTGGAGGATGAGTGGGTAAAACCCCTTCCTCCTTGAAGTGGAAGGTTGTTGGGTACAGGATCTTGAGGCTACTGAAGGGTTTCATGTTTCTCATGTAGGTACTCAAGGGCAACTTTGTGCTTCCTTTGAACTCTAGGTTTATATCCCTTAGATTCACCTTGAATGACCTGTATTTTGTAATCTTTTAGGGTTCAATGGATGCTTACTGCTAGATCCACTGAGATTCATTAGTTACCCTCTATTAATCATTATAAGGTGAGTCAAGGAGAATTGTTCTTCACTGTCGAAGACCACTAATGCTCTATGATTAACAATTTTTCAAAGGATAGTTAATAAGGGTTAGGTTTTATAGATAAATGAAGATTCGGTTCGAGAAATGACTATAGGTCATCCTCCCTAACGCGAGGAAAGGACCCTGAAAACCCTTAGTTGCCCTACGAATCCGACCCCAGTGACCTAACACTTAAAGGAGTTATATTTTTTAATTTGTTTTATTTTCAGTTTCCAAACATTTCACCCCATTGTTTTTACCAAACCCAAAAATCCAAACTTAAATTCACCTTTTTGAGCTCACTGTAAATCATTTGTGCGAAGAAAACCCATCCTGAGTTTTGACCCTAGACCCCTTTATCTACTCACAGGTAGCTAAGTTACAACAGTAGAAGGTATAGGTTTACAATTTTTTTTGTTTCGGAGCTGCCTAGCTACACGTTTACGTGCAAATCAGGATGATCCACTACTTTTTAGAAAATGAGTAGATATGATTATAAGGAGATGTGTGCCAAAAACAGAACAAGGTGAAATCATTGATAAATGCCATGCACAACCATATGGAGGACATTTTTCAAGAGATAAAATAGCCCGTAAAATTCTCTAATTAGGTTTTTATTTGCCTACTCTATTCAAGGACTGTTTTGAATGGGTAAAACATTATGATAAATGTCAGAGAATAGGCAACATAATCAAAAGAAATGGAATGCCGTCTAAGGAATCCTGGTGTTGCAGATTTATTATGTTTAGGGAATCATTAGTGCCCAAATAGTGCTATTTTGAACCCTGGTTATTGGAGGTTTTGAGCACTTTTTGTGTACTAATCAACTTAATTTACCCGATTTGCACATTAAGGTCCGGCTATACTACTCATCGCATTTTATGGCTATTTTTGTAGTTTTTTCAAGCTAAACTCGCCAAAAATTTTGAGTCAACTAAAGCACGAAGAATCTGAGTTGAACTCAGTGTTGCAGATCAGAAACAATAGGAAAGAGGAGTATAAAACTTAAGAAAATGGGCCACTGCAAAATTTTGCAAGGTTGTGAAAAATTTCGCAACCTGTAGAATTTGCAGCCTGCAAAATTTCGCACGTTGCGAATATTCTCAACCTGCTTCCAAATCTTTGACCAGTTCTTGTTGACCTCCTTTTATGATTTTCCTAAAATACCCTTCGCTGTCATAGTGTATTCCATGTATTTTGAGTAATTTTGCTTGATTTGGGCTATATAAGCCCATTTGTACTTCTTGTAAAGCATCTCTTTCTGCACCCAATTAATATAGAGAACTTGGGCGAGTTTTCTCAGCTGCTTTTATTTTCTCTCATTTCTTTCCTTTTCTTTATCTTTCATTTGCCAAACACCCCTTGCAGATGACAACTCAAGGGATGGTTGGCTAAACCCCTTTATCCTTGAAAATGAAAGCTACTAGAGGAGGGTTCCTAGGGTTTTGAGAGTTCTCACTGTTTCAACGCAGGTATTTATTATCATTTATGTCTCTCCTTCCAATCTTAGGTTTAAACCCCTTTGATGCATCTTGAATGACCTGTACTTGGCAATATTTTAGTGTTCAGTGGATGCTTATTGTTAGATCCATTGAGATTCATTAGTTGCCATTTATTAGTTACTGTAAGGTGGGTCAAGGAGATAGGTTTACATTGTCGGAGACCATAAATACCATCTTTCAAGCATAAAATTAATAGGGTTCAGTTTTTAGTGTCAAATGAAGATCCGGTTCGGGAAATGACTATAGGTCATCTTCCCCAACGCGAGGAAAAGGGCTCGAGGACCCCTCATTTACCTTTGGACCTAAAACCTAGTAGCCCGATCCTTCAAGGAGTTCTTTTTCACATTTTACTTCATTTTATTTTTAGTTTGCAAACCATCCACCTCCACTGTTTGTATAACACCCCAAATCCAAACTAAAATTCACCTTTTTGAGCCAACTGTTAGTCACTTACACGAAGAAAACCCATCCCTGAGTTCGACCCTAGACCCACTATACTACAGTAGCTAAGTTACAACAGTAGAAGGTATAGGTTTACAAATTTTGTTGTTTCGGAGCTGCCTAGCTACACGTTTACGTGCAAATCAGGATGATCCACTACTATTTAGAAAATGAGTAGATATGATTATAAGGAGATGTGTGCCAGAAATAGAACAAGGTGAAATCATTGATAAATGCCATGCACAACCATATGGAGGACATTTTTCAAGAGATAAAAGCGACGAAGTAAATTCTCTAATTAGGTTTTTTATTTACCTACTCTATTCAGAATTTGTTTTGAATGGGTAAAACATTATGATAAATGTCGAAGAATAAACAGCATAATCAAAAGAATGGAATGCCCCTACAAGGAATCCTGATTATTGCGATTTATTATGTTTAGGGAATCATTAGTGCCCCGAATAGTCTTTATTTTGAACCACAGTTATTGGAGTTTTGAGCACTTTTTGTGTACTAATCAACTTAATTTACCCGATTTGCACATTAAGGTCCCGGCTATACTACTCATCGCATTTTATGGCTATTTTTGTAGTTTTTTCAAGCTAAACTCGCAAAAGTACGAGGTCGACTAAAGCCACGAAGAATGCGAGTTGAACTCGGTGTTGCGAGATCGAAACAATAGGAAAGAGGAGTATAAAACTTAAGAAAATGGGCCACTGCAAAATTTTGCAAGGTTGTGAAAAATTTCGCAACCTGTAGAATTTGCAGCCTGCGAAATTTCGCACGTTGCGAATATTCTCAACCTACTTCCAAATCTTTGACCTAGTTAACCCCCATTTGACCTCCTTTTATGATTTTTCCTAAAATACCCTTCATGTCATAGTGGTATTCCATGTATTTTGGTAATTTTGCTTGATTTAAGGGCTATATAAGCCCATTTGTACTTACTGTAAAGGCATCTCTTTCATTCTGCAATTAATATAGAGAACTTGGGCAAGAGTTTTCGCTTCTTTTATTTTCTCTCATTTTCTTTCCTTTTCTTTATCTTTCTCGACTGCCAAACACCCCTTGCGGATGACAACTCAAGGGATGGTTGGCTAAACCCCTTTATCCTTGAAAAGGAAAGCTACTGGAGGAGGGTTCCTAGGGTTTTGAGAGTTCTCACTGTTTCAACGCAGGTATTTATTGTCATTTATGTCTCCTTCCAATCTTAGGTTTTAAACCCCTTTTGATGCATCTTGAATGGCTTTGTACTTGGCAATATTTTAGTGTTCGGTGGATGCTTGTTAGATCCATTGAGATTCACTAGTTACCATTTATTAGTTACTGTAAGGTGGGTCAAGGAGATAGGTTTACATTGTCTGAGACCATAAATACCATCTTTCAAACATAAAATTATTAGGGTTCGAGTTTTGAGTGAAAACCGAATGAAGATCCAGGTTCGGGGGAAATGACTATAGTGTCTTGCAGCGAGAAAAAGAACCGAGGACCCCTCATTTTACGCTGGACCTAAAACCTAGTAGCCGATCCTTGAGAGTTCTTTCACATTTACTTCATTTTATTTTAGTTTGCAAGTGTCCACCTCCCTTTGTTGTATAACACCCCAAATCCAAACTAAAATTCACCTTTTTGAGCCAACTGTTAGTCACTTACACGAAGAAAACCCATCCCTGTGTTCGACCCTAGAGCCACTATACTACAGTAGCTATGCTACGGCAATAGAAAGAAATAGGTTTATAAATTTTGTTGATTCCGGCATACCCTACTACTAACTTGAATCAAATGGCGTCATTGTTGGGGATGGCGACTTAGTGCGAGTGATGAGTTGTTGCACTTGTGATCTACGTCACAAGTATTGGTGAACTTTCATCCCTTTTTGTCTTTATTTTTTTTTCTCCAAGCCTTTCACTATTAGGTTGATTCAATTTTATACTGTCCATATACAATTTCTTTTTTTAATTATCTTAGCTAACAGTGACATTTTTGGTAGCCTTGTTTTTGCTTCTTATTGGTGTTATGTGCTGTTCATATAGGGGTTTATGCACCACTGCAATAGGAACATAACATGCATGTTAGAAAGAATCAATGCCCCACAGGAACAAGGCTATGAAGTGAGCTTGAACAGTGATCAGATGGAGCCTCACGAGGAGCAACGAAACGTAAAGGGATACGGAGGAATCCCCGATGCATATAGGTCCGCGAGGACCACATACATACGAGGGTGAGTGCACCCTCGTGTATTGTGCCCCACCCGAGGACATGATTGTCGGACACGCTGTGCCTCTACTCCCACTTTCCATGGTATGAGTGAGAACCCTGCTCACATCCGAGGGTG
Organism: Tetrastigma voinierianum; assembly: GCA_016808115.1. Classification (NCBI taxonomy): domain Eukaryota; kingdom Viridiplantae; phylum Streptophyta; class Magnoliopsida; order Vitales; family Vitaceae; genus Tetrastigma; species Tetrastigma voinierianum. The sequence goes on along the minus strand of JAEQBH010000911.1, from coordinate 2,664,956 downwards.
AGGGGAAGTCTGACACCTTGAGATCTTCCCGACATGGATCACGATGGGGTTGAGTTTTTTCCTCTGACTCTTAAGGATAACGCCAAGATTTGGCTTAATTCTCTAAGGCTGAGGACCATTAGAAATTGGACAGAAATGCAGGCTGAGTTCTTGAAGAAATTTTTCTCCACATATAGAACCAACGGTCTGAAGAGGCAGATTTACACCTTTGCAGCCCATGAAAATGAGAAATTCTACCAATGATGGGAAAGGTACTTGGAAACCATAAATGCCTGTCCTCACCATGGCTTTGACACATGGATGCTAGTCAATCATTTTTATGAGGGAATGTCCCCTACTATGAAACAATTATTAGAGACTTTGTGTGGAGGGGACTTCATGAGCAAGAATCCGGAAGAAGCCATGGACTTCCTAAACTATGTAGCCGAAACATCTAAAACTTAGGATGAACCAAACCCAAGATAAGTAGAGAGGATGAGGCTCACAACCAGCTCGAAGGGAGGCATGTATTCCCTTATGGAGGACATGGAATTGAAGGCAAAGCTATCCACCTTATCAAGAAGGTTGGAAGAGCTTGAGATGAGAAATCAACATGAGGTGCGAGTAATAGCTGAGACACTGTCTTTCTTGAAACCGGCTTCATTGTCGGTCCCAAGAGCACAGGGAGGCTTTTGATGTCCAACTATTCCTTCAATGAGGGAGATGATAGCTAAACAAGCCAATGCTGTGGGTCAATACAAACCACCAGCCAATGCCTCATACAACAACACATATAATCCCAATTGGAGGAACCATCCTAACCTCTCCTAGAAACCAAAGCCTCCAGCATATGTACCCCCTGGTGCACAGCAGCAGTATGGTTCTTCATCTCAACCACAACCACCACCATCCTCATCTCCGATTGAGCAAGCTATAATGAATTTAAGTAAAGTGGTGGGCAATTTTGTAGAAGAACAGAAAGCAATAAATACTCAAGCTAACCAGAAGATCGATACAGTAGAGAGCACACTAAACAAAAAGATTGAGAACCTGCAGTCTGATCTTGCTCAAATATTTGACAATCTGCAGTATTCGATTTCTAGGTTGACAAACCAGCAATAGGTGTAAGAAAAAGGAAAGTTCCCCTCTCAGACACAGCCCAATCCTAGGGGGGTGCATGAATTGAGTTGTTCCAACGAGCCAACTTCCAGGATAGATGAGGTCAAACCAGTGATCACTTTGAGGAGTGGTAAGGAGGTTAAGCAGCCAGCCCCCAAACCAGCAGAAGAAGGCATAGAGGAAAAGGAAGCTAAAGTAGAGAAAATTGTGATTAAAGAAGATACAATGAAGAAGAGCACACCCCCACATTTTCCTCAAGCACTAAAAAGCAAGAATAAGGCCATCAACCAGGCTGAGATTCTAGAAGTGCTAAGGCAGGTGAAGGTCAACATCCCCCTGCTAGACATGATCAAACAGGTTCCAACTTATGCAAATATTTTAAAGGACCTGTGCATAGTGAAGAGAGGGTTAAATGTTGATAAGAAGGCCTTCCTGATATAACAAGTAAGTGCCATTATTCAGTGCAAGACCCCAGTGAAATACAAAGACCCAGGCTGTCGTACCATCTCGGTGAACATTGAGAGAACTTGTGTAGAAAAAGCACTGCTAGACTTGGGAGCCAGTGTCAATCTGCTTCGTTATTCAGTATACAAGCAGCTGGGATTGGGAGAGCTTAAGCCCACCACCGTCACATTGTCCCTAGTAGACAGATCCATAAAAATCCCCAAGGGCACTGTGGAGGATGTGTTGATACAGTGAATGAGAATTCTACTATCACTTTAGATTTTTGTTGTGCTTGTCTAAAAACCGATTGCGATGGGGAGCTAATTATGTTCCTATAATCCTTGGAAGACCATTCTTAGCCACCTCCAATGTGATCATCAATTGCCGAAATGGAGTTATGCAACTTACATTCGGGAATATGACTTTGGAACTCAATATCTTCCACTTGAGCAAAAAAACATATGCAACCAATGGAAGAGGGTCCATAGGAAGTTTGCATGATTGACACTATTATGGAAGAACAAGCTGAGCAGTAGCAATTGCAGGATGTGCTGATTGAGGAGTTTTTTTTATTGTTCTGAAGACCTGTAGGGAACTCAAAACTTGTGTACTGTACATGGGCCATGGAGAAAAAAAAATGAAATTCTACCTTTACTGATTGAGGAAGGAACCAATGAGCCTCAAATGGGATCTCAAACCCTTGCCTGTGGAATTAAAGTATGCATACTTAGAAGAAAATGAGCAATGTCCAGTTGTTATGTCCTCCCTGCTCAATGTTTCACAAGAAAATAGTCTATTGGACATCCTCAAGGAGAACAAGCAGGATATTAGGTGGAAAATATCTTATTTGCCCTTTGGTTTGCACACACCACATCTATTTAGAAGAAGAAGCAAGATCAGTCAGGCAGCCACAACGAAGATTGAATCCTCACATGCAAAAAGTGGTGTAGCGGAAGGCAGAGCTGTAAATGTAGGGTTGAAATTTCGAAGGGTGCGAAAATTTTGCAGCCTGTGAAATTTACAACTCCTTGCTGCCTGCGTCTCTTCATTTCCTACCTCTTCGTCTCCCTACATCTTTTCGTTTCTTGCACCCTACCATAAATTTCCCCATATTTTTTAACCTAGTTTTTAGTGCCCATTTATAAACGCTATTTAACTAACCCTTTCACCTTCCCCAACCCCTTTCGTAATTCATTTAATTTCCTTTCCTAAAGAAGAGAACTTGTCCACCCTCTCCATCTCTTCCATAATCTAAGCATGGCCAAGACTCGTAGAGGGCACAACTTCAGGCCTCGGGTGCGGCCTTCTTCTTCGCCCCTTACCAATGTCGCTACCGCCCCTGCCAATGCCGCTGCCCCTGCTCGTGTCGCCACCCATGCCGGTGTCTCCGCCTCTACCAGTGCTGCTACCCCTGCCGCAAGTCAGAGCACTCCCCCTGCTACAGCCGCTGCTGCTTCTCATGCCCCTGTTCCTACTGCTCCTGCCCCCCGCAGGTATGATACCAGGGTTGGGGCCTACTCCTCCATCTTCTCCTCACCCATGGCCATATTAGAGGGCCCCACCTCCAAAGAGGGCTCGGATTTAGGGCCCGGGCAAATCATCCAGTTCAAGGCCCCAGGAGCCCCATTCCCCACCTGTTCAGGGACCAGCTAATGACTTCTCCTCGGATCTGTCTCCTGCTTCTATTATCTAGTGTCCCATCGTCCATTGCGGCCCCATTACAAGCAATTCAGATTGTAGTACTAGGGAAGTGCACAATGAAACATATTATGATTTTCCAGCTTTTGTTGCCAATCCCGAGCTCATAGATTCCATGAGGCTTGTGCAATGGTACTCCCTGGAGCCTTTTATGACCTCGCTCAGGTTTTTCTACCCTTAGGTGGTCATTAAGTTCTATCATACTATGACATCCAGGCGAGTCCCCCATCCTACTGCCATCCACTTCTCCATTAATGACCATGAGGGGACACTTGGTCAGGCAGTGTAACCATTCAACTTTAATTGTCGCGCCAGCTCGGTGACTACAGGTAGTAGCCCCACCCTCGCGCCAGGAGATGGATTCTTTGTTATCTAGAGATGCAATAGCCCGAGATCCTATCCTTTTAAAACTGACTCCCCCATTTATGCTCCTTATCGAACATATACTGCGGTCAAATATCTTCCCACTCCAACATATCGTACAATGGAGATGAGTTATTATGGAGGCTCTATATCGCATATCCGAGGGCTTTTGGTTCAGCCCTGCTGAGCTTTTCATGACCTCCTTGTTCCACTTTGGGGACCAAGAGTCCACATGAGGCGACCTAGGATGAGTCCATACGCTGCTTGTTCATTTACTATACCGGGTTTAAAGCATATGGGTTTTCCTGTTGAGCCTCGATTGGAGCGTCACCGAGATTGCGAGGCCATTCTTACTATTGACAGGTGGCAGCTTTTGCCCCGTGCTCAGCACCTCCCACCTCAGGACATAGCTGAGGACATAGTAGTTGACCATCTGCAGAGCATACAAAGGAGCCTGGGTTACCATCCCGGCTCCAGTGATCCTTTGCTCCGTACCTATATCGCCGGCATCCTATGCACCTCCAGTGCCTCCAGCTCCTACAGCGTTAGTTGGACCTAGTACATCAGCGCCACCACAGCAACATATCTCCATATCCTCTCGGGATTTTCTCACTATTATGGATGCATTCCACACCTTCTCAACCACGTCAGCATCTTATGCAGCTGCCCACACAGCTTTAGCTGAGAGGATGACACGCACGTAGGCCACCATTACACAGAACCATGCCATCCTCGTGCAGATTCAGAGTCACCTGGGCCTACCTTCTATGTCTCTATCCGTACCTGCCCAAGCCTCTTCAGATCATCCTCCGTGATGGCAATGACAATACCCGCTGGTACCACTATCTGACTTAATTTGGACATGCTAGCAATAGCGGCCCGATGGAATTCACCTCGGCTTCATAAATGGCTCCTCGGCCTACCCGGGTAGAGGGATGACATCCACCGGATGTTCTGCGAGAGTAGCACTTTCCTCTAACTCCAATTTGAGCCCCATTGGGGACAATGTGACATTTGGTTGGGGAGAGTTAGAGAAGGAAGTGGCTTTGCATTATGTTTTACTACTATTTTTAGTAAGGTCCATTTGTTTTTGTTGGCTTCTTTGTTTGTTTTGGTTGTGAAGCTATTAGTTTCTTTTTGTAAAGCCGAAAATATATTCATATCTTTTTTTTTTTTTACATCTCATAGAGCTTACAATTACGGTTTCAAAATTATACCCATTTTTTTTATGTTTTATCTACCTTGCAGTTTGAAAAGTTGAAACATGGTCCAATTATGTTAATGTTAGATTAGTTCCATGCCTAATTAAGTGAATAATCAGTTGAATGCTTGTTGCTTTCGACTTTTTTCTTCCACCTCTAGCTAACCGCACCTTTGTGCACATCGGGTTTCATGATGGCGAAAAGCCCATCTGCATCCTAAATCTTGCAAAAGCTTGACCTAGTTTTGTTGACCACCTATAATAGGTTAAGGACCCCGATGAAAAAAAGGTCAATGAGACTTCCAAAATAAAAAGAAGTGAAAAAGACAGAGAAAAAGAAAAAGAAAAGAAAATTTGCAACTCTTTGCCTTGAAACTTGAGCACGGTCCGAGGGGTATATGGCGAAAGTCTTTAAAGACCGGTGCCCTAAGCCAACCGGTTGGGAGCCACCGACTTAGTGCTAACTACACGAGTGAATAGGTGGAGTTTAGCAAGTTGTAGGTGCTGGAGTTTCGAAATCATTTGAAGTCCAGGGTGAAACCTGAAGAGTTAATGGTTGAAAATTCCTTATGACTTGATGCCCTAATGATTAGTGCCCAAAAAGTGCTATTTCGAACCCTATTTATTATAGGTTTTGAGTGCTTTTTGTGTACTAATCATTCTAATTAACCCGATTTGCACATTAAGGTCCCTATTATTCTACTAATGCATTTTGTGGCTGTTTTTGTAGTTTTGCGGGGTGGAAGCGAATCATTCGTGTCAATTTAATCATATCAAAGTCGGGTTGATTTCCACCAATTTCATATGGTTTTCTATCAATTTCAGCAAGTCGGGAATGAAGAATATCAAAGCAAGAAGAAATGGAATAGTGCAGCGTGAATAGTATCATCAGGGAGCAATGGAACAGTGCTGAAGCAAAATTTCGCTACGCTGGAATTTTCGCTATATAGCGAAATTTTCGTTATCATAGCGAAATTTCTCTATGTAGAGAAAATTTTGTTTGTAGCGAAATTCTCTGCTCTTGATGTTTTGTGTATAAACGACCTCGTTTTGGTTTTTCTCCTTTCTACCCTCATTGTAATAGTTTTAGTTAGGTTAATTTGGTAGTTCACTTTGATTGTAAAAATTTATATAAACATTGTAATACACTGTTGACCTAAGTTTTTGATTTTGGAAGGAAGCAAATACGGGCCCCTGTTTTTGACCCTTCATGTTCTCTCTTATCTCTCCTCTTTCTCTCACTTTCTAGGCAACCAAACACACCCTTTGAGGATGACAACTCAAAGGATGTTTGGCTAAAGCCTCATATCCTTGAAGAAGAGGGTTGCAAGGATTGGGAAGTAAGGTTTGCATTTGTTCCCTTTGTTTTTCTGACGGTTTTGTCATTTTGGTTTAAATTTGCAACTCTAGGTATAAATCTCTTTGATGTACTTTCTTTGGCCAATACTTGGCAAGCTTTTAGGGTTCTTGTATATTCTTAGCTTTAGATATCTTTGATATCCATTAATTTGCTATTTACGAGCCCACTTTGAAGTTAGGTTAAGGGTTATATTTTCACTATAGGTCGCCATATTATTACTTGGTAATCTTTTAGGGTTCAGTGGATGCTTGTGTAGATCCACTGAGATTCATTGGTTACTTCACGAATCATTGTAGGATGGAGTCGAAAATTGATGATTTTCATGGAACCATAAATGCCTAAATAAATGCTTTCTATCAAAGGGAAAGTGTACGGTTTAGTTTTTAAAGCTAGATGAAGATCCGGTTCGAGAATTGACTATAGATCATCCTCCCAATGAGGAAATGAACCAGAGGACCTCTTTGTTACCCTATCAGCCCAACCTAGCGAATTGACACTTCAAGGATTTCTTTTTACACTTTATTTTATTTTAACTTGTTTTTATTTTCAGTTTTAAACCCCAAAACCTCACTGTTTTTAACCAAACCCTAAAATCCAAAACAAATTCACCATTTGAGCCTCGTAAATCATTTAGTGCAGAAGAAAACCCATCCTGTGTTCGATCTTAGGCGCTATACTATTAGTTACGCTACGTGATAGGAGTAATTTAGGTTATAACTTTGTTGATTCATAACACCCTCTTTGTGGGACCGAATCAAATGGTGTCGTTTCGGGGATGGTGCCTAAGTGCGAATGATGACACAGTGAACACCTTGATCCTCATCACAAGTTTTGGTGAGCCCTGTATATATATATTTTAGTGTTTTGATTAATGTTTAATTTTGTTTCATTTTATTTTGTTTTTATCTAACTTTACTCCTTTTGGTAGAGTTTTTTTTTTCCTTGTTTGGTGTTTGCTTTGTTCTTGCTGCAGGGGGTCAGTTCCATTGGGTTAGAGATTATAAATCAAGGTTGAATTTGAACCCAATGGAAGAGGGACAGTACGGTCACCATGTGGCAGGGGGTAACCCTAGTGCATATATGTCCATGAGGGATTACAGGAACCTTCCATGGCGTGGGAAGTAGCTTTGTGAGAGAAATCCAAACCCATGTGTGGTCTATAGGGAATAGAGACCAATGGACAGTACACCTCCTCTGATGTTACTGACTTATGCACTCCTCCACATCCCACTTGTATGCCTCTTTGTCACAACCTCGACCACCCTTGACCAATCTCCCGAGTTGAAGCGAGCAATTCTAGACCTTACCAAACTGGTGGGTGACTTTGTGGGGGAGCAGAAGATGATTAATGCACACTGGAATCAAAGAATTGATAATGTGGAAAGCTCTCTGAGCAAAAGATTAGATATGCTTCAGAGTGACCTTGAGAAAAAAATTGACACCATGCAGCATTCTATTTCAGAACCACCGTGTATGGTCATCGAAGGAGGAGGGAACCTAGAGGGAGAGTGGGCGGCGACGGGGAAATTGATCACGAGAAGCCGGTGGAGAAGCTCCTGAGGTGCCAGCGGGGGACGGGAGGTAGAGGGAGAAAGAAGCATGGGAAGAGCCCGAGACCTATCTAGCTAGCCAATCCCCATGAATTTGATCCACAGTGCCCTTTGCTTGACCCCAGGCAGCCCCCTTTGCCGATTTATCACATCTTTGCCTTTGCGGCCAAGCTCAAAACCTGCAGCACCTGCTCCCAAAGCTCATGCTAGTCCATCACTGCTTGTACAAAATATCAGGAAGTTAGTGGCCACTATTCGAGCCTTTGCCACTACATCAAAGACACAAGCAGCTGCCCATATTGCATGGCATAGTGGATGGTTCGGGTGCCGGTTCGGATTTGGAGCACCCGAACCTCGGCATTTCTAAGCTCCACCAGTTCCTACTTGACCTCAAAGGCTTCAAGAGATTGGCTTGAAACCACGGAGTCTCAACACTTTTGTTTTATTTTTTCTTTTTCTTTTTTTTTGTTTTATTTTTTCTTATTTTATTTTGTTTTATTTTATTTTGATTTCTATCATTTTTCTTTTTAGATTTTCTCTAATTTTTAAGTTAATCTTTGTTTTAACTTGTTTTTCAATTTCCTGCAATTTTTCTTAATTTGTTTTGTATTAATTTTTGCAGTCTGAGTGATAATTTTGAAGCAGAATGAAGATGTCAGAATATGCGGATACAAGCGGGAAGCCAGCTGGAAAATTCCCTTGATAAACGAAATTCGGTATGTATTAAAATTTCGCTACATAGCGAAATTCGCTATCTGTGAAATTCCTCTATGTGATTTTTGGTGCGTGAAAATTTCTCTCTCCTCGCATTGCTTGAGTTTGGTCAGTTTGTCTTTTATGCCATATTATTATTATAATTATTATTATTTTATATATATATATATATATTTATAAAAAAAAAAATTGTCTCATGTGAGAGACTATTTTTTAAATTTTTTTTTTAGAGACAATTTTTTTTTATAAATATATATAAAATGTTGTTTATTTTATTTTATTTTATTATTTTTATTTTTATATATTAAAACCAGTTATTTTAATTTTCTTTTTATAAAAAAATTAATTTTTGTCTCTAAAAAAAAATTGTTTTTTTTTATATATTTTTTTATTATTATTTTTATTTTACTTATTAAAAAAAAAAATCGTAAATATAGCGAAATTTTCGCAATGTGCAAATTTTAGCTACATAGCGAAATTTCGCTATGCAAGCGAAAATTTTCGCTACCCTCCCCCTGTTTTGTCTTCTACTTTTGTTTTGAGCATAACTTTTTTATCCGAACTCTGTTTTAGGAGTTTTTGGTACCGTTGGAAAGCTTAGAGAGTGTAGTATCTAAATATAACCAGCCAGAATACTTTTGAAATTTTTATGAAGGTGAAATTTTCAAAATTCTCCAACTGGTCACTTTTTTTCCTTATTTTCTTCTTCTAACTTTTTCATTTGAAGCCCAAACGGAGTGAATAAGGTGTCCATGAAGCGTCTGAGTCTCTATCCAACAACGATCAAATCTCATCAAGAGGTAACGCACTTCCTTCCACCCTTTCCCGGTCAAGGCCTAATTCGGACAATGAGATATTTGGTTGGGGGAGAGAGTTAGTGAAGGAAGTGGCTTTTGCACTTATGTTTTTGTTACTATTTTGAGCAAGCCCATTTTGTGATGTTCAGTGGCTTGCTGGTTTCTTTTTGTGAAGCTGTTATACTATACAACTTATTTTGTTCAAAAACAGCTCCATTTTTTTTTTTTTTTTTTTTGCCTAACTTGTGGTTTGAAAAATTGAAACTTTGTCCAATTCTATTGATGTTAGATTGGTTCCATGCCTAGTTGAGTGGATGATCAGTTGAACTCTTGTTGCTTTCGACCCTTTTTCTTCCACCTTTAGCTAACCACTATGCACATCGAGGTTTCTTCATTCTTTGAAAACTCTAGCCTCCTAAGCGCGCAATAACCTATACTATTAGTTTTGTTGACCACCTTTAATGGGTTAGGACCCGTGAATAGAAGGCTGATGTGTCTTCCAAAATAAAAGAATGAAAAGAAAAAAGGAAAAGAAGAAAAAATTGCAGCAGCTTTGCCTTGAAACAGAGCATGGTCAGAAATTGTATGGCGAAAAGCCTTTAAAACTGGTGCCACTAAGCCAGGCGGTTGGGAGCCACCGACTCAGTGCTCTCTACATGGGTGGATAGGTGGAGTTGAGCAAGTTGTAGGTGCTAGAGTCTCGAAATCATTCAAAGTCCAGGGTGAAACCTGAAGAGTTATTGGTCGAAAGATCCTCATGACTTGGTGCCCTAAGCCTTAATTGGTTGGGAGTCATCGGTAGATCCCCATTCCATGGACTTTGGTGAGGTCGATTCCTCGACATTACCCCTACAACATAAAAGTTGTGGAATAAATTGGGTCGATCTATTTAGGTTGGTTAGCATGCTAGGTTGTGGTAGTAGCTAGGTTGGGGGGAGAGTGCAGTTTGGCAGTTTATTGTTGAGAACTGATCAAATAAACACTTAGATTTTAGTGGAAGTTTCTGGTTGTATCACTAAGATGGAGGCTCTTTTGATACTCAATTTTGTATGCCATTCATTCTCTCGCGATAGTTATTGGGCAATGCTTTGATGATTCTTACTTAGGGTTAGGCATTACACAATCCACAACCTTTTTGAAATATAATTTTTGTGAACATAATTTTGATTTTCTTTAAGTATGCTCTCTCTTTCTTTCTTTCTTTCATTGCTAAGGGACTAGCAATGTGTAGGTTGGGGGGTGTGATTAGCGCCCAAAAAGTGCTATTTTGAACCCTATTTATTATAGGTTTTGAGTGATTTTTATGTATTAATCATTATAATTAACTTGGAATTGCACATTAAGGTCCTACTATTCCTCTTTGCTCGCATTTTGTGTTTTGTAGTTTTTGCAGGAATTGGAAGCCAAATTAGAAAAAAGATCGTCGTGTCAATCCAATCATAACAAAGTCGGGTTGATTTCCATCAATTTCATATGGTTTTCTATCAATTTCAGCAAGTCGGGAATGAAGAATATCAAAGCAAGAAGAAATGGAACAGTGCGACGAGAAATAGTAAGACGAGAACAATGGAGCAGTGTTGAAGTAAAGATTTACGCTCTGTTTGGAATTTTAGCTATATAGAAATTCGCTATATAAGCGAAATTTTAACTATCATAAATGAAATTTAGCTATCAAGAATTTTGTTTTGTAGTGAAATTCTGCATGTTGATGTTTTGTGTATAAAACGACCTAGTTTGGTTTTCTCCTTTCTACCCTCATTGTAATAGTTTTAGTTAGGTTAATTTAGTAGTTAAAGCTGATTGTAAAAATTTATATAAGCCATTGTAATGTATTGACCTAAGTTTTTGATTTTGGAAGGAAGCAAATACGGGCCTGATACAATGGCCTTCATGTTCTCTCTTATCTCTCCTCTTTCTCTCACTTTCTAGGCAACCAAACACACCCTTTGAGGATGACAACTCAAAGGATGTTTGGCTAAAGCCTCATATCCTTGAAGAAGAGGGTTGCTAGGCTTGGGAAGTAAGGTTTGCATTTGTTCCTGTTTTCACCTTGTGAGGTTTTGTGTTTGGTTCCCAAATTTGCAACTCTAGGTTTAAAGCTCTTTGATATACTTTCGTTGGCCAATACTTGACAAGCTTTTAGGGTTTAGTGTATTCTTGGCTTTAGATACACTGATATCCATTAGTTGCTATTTGAGCCCACTTTGAAGGTGTCACGCCTGATCCGGTCGACCAGATTAGGCGAATCAGACGGTTTGAGTCAGAAACCATATCACTAGGACTCCTTTTTTTTTTTTTTTTGAGAGCAACTTATATTTGTAATTTATATAAACAATTTTTATAATAACCAACAATCATTTACATTTACAAATGAACTACCACTTGGGAGCGGTATATATTAAATTTACACATATACTAAGTCCCATTCTATACAAATACACATACATATACATATCTAATGCAACATCAGAGATCGCGAGCAGTCTTTGGTGAGCACACATATACGGATAATACATTGTTTGGTGTGGAATGTCACGCCCTCTTTATCTCTCTTGGTGCCTACACGGATTGAACACTAGTGCTAAGCTGCGCTTAGGTAGGAACATATAGACGATAACGACCTTGATAACAATATTACCTTTAGTCACTATCTTTTTACATTTGCTATTACTTATGCATATAGCAGTCTATTCTTTATGTGACTTCTAACTCATCATATTAACCACATGTAGATTTTATTACATTTTCAAAATTCCCTATCATCATCTTGTTCATATTACTTCCTTGTGTCATGTCTTTTACAAGGTTGTAACTCCTATCTACTACATATGTCGAGATCAAATGTAGTGAAGTAACTTATACGTATACAATGGCAATTGAACGAGATCAAGTTATATTAGATTCATCTGAGTCAAATCAAACTAATACCAATACATATTAGACTCTTATCATTATCTCGGTGACCATTAATCAACTCCTTTTGAAATTATTTCATGATCTGGGATACTGTTAAATCCTTTTTTTTTGTTTCGTTTTATTGTTTCATTTTCAAAAGTGTCGCGACCGAATCCCTGCCGGCAGATTGGCGGATCAAGCTGGAGCCAGGTTTACTCCGACGTTTTCAATCAAAACATTTATTTGATCTTGTCACTTTTCTTTTCAAAAGTGTCGCGACCGAATCCACGGCTTGACGGGTTAGGCGGATCAGCTGGGCAGTTTCAGGCATTTTCAATTATCTTTCCAAAACATTTGTTTTATGTTATTCTATTTAAGACCTTTTAGTGTCAACAACTTCTTTTAGGCAATCCTGACCATTTACAAATTCAAAGACCCTAACATTCACACTTAATAACATGCATTTACTAAATAATGCCATTTTATCCACATAAACTCATCTTATTAATTTTAGCATGCTTTCATTTTTACACATCATTTATAATATCACAACATGCATTTTCAATGCAATAATCAATTACAATTCAATCTATGAGATTTAAGCATACACATAAAAATCCATTTACACTCGTCATTGTTGGTTATTTCACTTTGATAATTAATTCACATTTAATGATTCCATTTAATGAAACATACTTATTATCATTCGGTAATGTGCCTACACATTTACAATTTGGTCTCCCATCATGGCGGATGCTATTAGTGCACCCGACATGTGGTATTAATTATTCGCTTCCCATCATGATTTGATGCTGCTTGCGCACCCCGACATGTGGTATTAATTATTCGGTTCTATCATGCCTGATGTCATTTAGTGCATCCCACACGTGGTATTACTTTATTTCGCTTCTCCCATCATGACGGAGTGCCGCTGGTGCATCCCGGCCATCGCAGTATCACTTATTCCGCTCTCCCATCATGACGGATGCTTGAGTGCATCCCGACACGCGGGTATCACTTATTCGTTCTCCCATCATGACTCGACGTCGTTGCGCATCCCGACACGTGGTATTATTTATTCTGCTTCCCATCATGACGGGATGCCGTCGCATCCTCGGACGGGTATCACTTATTCGTTCTCCCATCATGACGCGATGTCGCTAGTGCATCCTCGGCCACGCAGTATCACTTATTCGCTTTCCCATCATGACGGATGCCACGGTGCATCCCACACGCGGAATGACCTATCTGCTCCTCCCATCATGACGGATGCCGCTTAGTGCATCCCGAACACGCGGTATCACTTGTCTTGGCTTCTCCCATCATGACGGATGTTGTTTAGTGCATCCCGACACGTGGTATTACTTCTCATCTTGCCTTCCCGATCATGATGTATGTCGCTGGTGCATCCCATTAATGCGGTATCAATTAAATGTCATATGCCATCAAGATCTACGCCATTGGTGCATCCCGCCTGCGGACATTTCTTCAATGCCGTGACGCCATCATGACGTGATGCCGATTGGTGCATCCCGCCAAGTGGGACATTGGAATAATTTCGGAAAAGCCTTCGTGACTACGTCGCTTAGTGCATCCTGCCGCGATTCATTCATATCATTCACTTACACAACGATTCGCTTAATGAATCTCGCCTATTATTAATCACGTCATTCAGCTTTTCGAATATCAAGATTGATTTCATATTCACTCAGATTCTCGCATTCATGACGGATTCTGCTTAATGAATCCCGCCTCTGCTATTATTCACGCTCATTCAGTTTGGCGAATATCACATTTCGATTTCATATTCGTTTCTCGTATTATCTTTTCAAAGATATATTCAATTTACTACCATTCATGTGATCATTTATATATACTCATCCTTATGCTCATTCACGTATACTCATTCATATACTTATTCACGTATACTCATTCATACACTTCATTCATATTCATTCATGTATATTCATTCATAAATTCATTTACGATAATTATTCACAGATACCATTCATACACTCATTCATATCTATCATATATTCATTCATAATTCATTGCATGATATTCCTTATTCACGTATACTCATTCATACACTCATTCACATATCTAATCATATACTCATTCATATAATTCATCATTTGTTATCATTTTCTTGCTATATGTGATAATAACTATATATCACTTTGGTCCGATATTATGTTCATGACATATTGCCTCTCATGTTCACAATTATGTTTCAATTGCTTTCATTTTCATTTTTCATGAACACTTACATTTTTCATTGTTTCATGTCATTACATATGGCACTTCATATTCTTGTGAAGTATGATGTATGTGGAATCACACTCTATTCATATATTCTTATTCCTCTATGTATCTACTTTACTTAGAAGTGTAATTAATCCAATCGATTATCCTAACTAAAGTTATGGCATTTTCATGCTGAACTACTGTTAATCTGATTACACTAGAAATAATCAGATTATTTGTTCTTTCTTGGATCCAACTTCATGTTTGACTCTAGGTCATTGTATTCTTTTATAGATAAGGTGCTAAGGGTTCTATTCCCAACTGGAATCACCTAATTCGAGCATCGAAACTCAAGTTACGCCTGAAACAACCCGACTACCTATATGTCTGGTGCTTGAACTGACTCGTTTGCACACGAATCCCACTTTGAGTAACTTTAGGGCCACTCTAGATCATAATTTGCATTTTTTCATTGTTTAAGTTTTGTTCTCCTTTGAAGTCTATTTACAGATTACTGAATGCTCTAAATCAGATAAGAATTGAGCAAGTTATATTAAAATACAAAACGGCCTAAACCTGAAGTTAGAACAGCTTGGCACTGGTATATGTCTAACATACCCTGCAGACAAGCTCTACTAAAAACGATCAGATATTGTACCGGTACAAGTTCAAATTCACTGTACAAGTCTCCTAAAAGTGCCCAAAATGTGTATTTTGTTCCATTTCATATTTTGATAACAATCATCCTACTCTTCTTCAAACACATCAAAACACTTCTAATTCACCTTGTAATCTCCTTCAATTCAATTCATCTTTCAATTTCATATGTTTCTTCAAAATTTTTTCATGAATTTCTTCAAAACTTCTTTCTAATATGGGTTATGACCTATCCTCAACAAAAACATGAATATTAATTAGGGTTTACTCTAAACCCTAACTAATTTACTTACGCTAACCATGAATCCAACTTAGCAGAGAGAGACTTACAACTATCTTTGCGCCATTTAGAGTTTTAACAACCCTAATTTCAATACATCTTTGGTTAGGATTTCATCCTAACAAACCCTAGGTTTTGGACAAGATAATAACCATACAAAACAAAAGATCCATACACAAATCCAAAGTTCCATATTCAAGGTTAGAAGTTCCATACTAAGTCGAGCCCTCCTTCCTCTTTCTTCCCCTTCCTCTCCTCTCTCTTCTTCTCTTCTCCTCCTCCTTCACGCTTTTTTCTCCTCCCCAAATGAGACCAACTTTGGTCTTCAAACCCATGTTTGCTAAGGCCTGTTTTACCTCTAAAAACCCATTTTGCAGTTTCATTATTGCAAAAGGTCCCTCCCATCTCTTGGCTATTTGAATTTCAACTTTCCAATATTTTATCTGGGGCTCTATTCTCACTCAATATGACTTTGACTCTTTTTGGACAAATTAATCTTATCCTTAAGTTTTGTAACTTTCCGAGTCTCTGCTCTCGAGTTTCAGATTTAACTCATGAAATACCAATTATAGCTACAAAATACCCCAACATGTCGAAAAACGACTCAGTATATTTCGGTGTTACTGCATGTAGGTTATGGGTTATATTCACCGTAGATGCATCCACGATCAATATCAGTAATCTTAGGTTCAGTGGATGCTTATTATTAGATCCACTGAGATTCATTAGTTTCCCTTTATTAATCATTGTAGGATGGGTCAAGGTGATAAATTTTCACTGTAGGAACCAGAAATGCTAAATAAATGCTTTCTAACAAAAGGAAATGTCATATTTACTTAAAGCTAAATGAAGATCCACTTCTGACACCGACTATAGGTCATCCTCCACAACGCGAGAAATGAACTGAGGACCTCAGAATCTCTATCAACACAACCTAGCGCCTCAACACTTCAAGGATTTCTTTACACTTTATTTTATTTTAACTTGTTTTTATTTTCAGTTTTAAACCCCAAAACCTCACTGTTTTTAACCAAACCTGAAAATCCCAAACAAATTCACCATTTTGAGCTTAACAGTAAATCATTTGTGCAAAGAAGACCCATCCCTGTGTTCGACCCTAGAACCGCTATACTGCAGTAGCTTTGCTACGACAATATGAGGAATTTAGGATACAAATTTTGTTGATTCCGGATCACCCTATTGTGGCACGAATCACCTAAGCCTTAAGTAGCTAGGAGTCACCTGTGATCCCCTGCTGATGATGGACTTTGTATACCATTCTGATGTACCCTTGCAACACAAAAAAATGAATTATGGAACAAGAGTGGGTCCTGATCATTAGTCTGCTAGTGTACTAGGCTTTGGTGGGAAATAGCTTGGTCAGAGAGGATAATTTAGCGCTATTGCCAAAATAATCAATAAAACACTTAGATTTTGTGAAGTTCTAGCTGATTCTGAGAGAAACTCTTTTGATGCTGAATTGCATGAATTCACTTTCTCGAGATATACAAGTAAGGTTTCGATGATTCTCATTAAGGGTGCATTACTCATCAACGCATATCTCCGAAATACCATTTTGAGAACATACCTTGTTATAGTTTTGTCGTTTTTTTATTTATTTCATTGCTATGGGACTAGCAATGTGTCAATTGGGGGGAGTGATTAGTGCCCAAATAGTACTATTTTGAACCCTAGTTATTGGAGGTTTTGAGCACTTTTTGAGTACTAATAAACTTGATTAACCCGATTTGCACATTAAGGTCCCGGCTATACTACTGATCGCATTTTATGGCTATTTTTGTAGTTTTTGTAAGCCAAACTCGCCAAAAAAATTTAGTCAAATCAAACACGAAGAATCCAAGTTGAACTTAGTGTTGCAGATCATAAACCAGAGGAAAAAGGAGCAGAAAATAGAAGAAATGATTAATCGCAAATTTTTGCAAGGTTTTGAAAAATTTCTATGTTCTGCACTTCTCGTACATGAATTTCAAGACGTTGCTAATTTTCTAACCCGCCTGTAAATCTTGACCCACACTTCGTCGACCTCTCAGATTTTTCCTAAAATACCCATCATGTAATAGTGGTATTCCATGTATTTTGGTAATTTTACTTGATTTAGAGGCTATATAAGCCCATCTGTACTTACTGTAAAGACATCTCTTTCATTATACAATTAATACAGAGAACTTGGGCGGGAGTTTTCCCGCTTCATTTCTTTTCTCTCATTTTCTCTCCTTTTCTTTCACTTTCTATTAACAAGACTCACATGACAACTCAAGGGATGGTTGGCTAAACCCCCTTTATCCTTTAAGAGGAAGGCTACTGGAGGAGGGTTCCTAGGGTTTTGAGAGTTCTCACTTTTCAATGTAGGTATTTATTGTCATTTATGTGTCTCCTTCCAATCTTAATTTTAAATCTTTCGATTCATCTCAATAACCTGCATTGCATCTAGGTTCAAAGGATGCTTATTGTTAATCCACTGAGATTCATTACTTGCCATTTATTGCCATCGTAAGTGTGGGTCAAGGGAGATAGGTTTACACAGCCCCGAGACCATAAATACCAATAAATACCATCTTTCAAAAGGAAATTATTAGGTTCGCTTTAGTACAAATGAAGATCCTAGCTCGAAATGATCATAGTCATCTTCTCCTTAACATGAAGAAAAGGCCTGAGATTTCTCGCTACCTTAAGGACCTAAACCTAGTAGCCTGATCCTTAAAGGAGTTCTTTTTCACATTTTAGTTCATTTTATTTTTAGTCTGCAAACCATCCACCCCACTGCTTCAGAGCACACCCCAAATCCAACTAATTCACTTTGCCAATCAAGAAGGTCACCATACGAAGAAAAGCCATCCCTGTGTTCGACCCTAGAGCCACTATACTATAGTAGCTATGCTACGGCAGTAGAAGGAAATAGGTTTATAAATTTTGTTGATTCCGACATACCCTACTGCTAACTCGAATCAGGGAATAGACTTTATGGGACCTTTTCCATCATCATTTAGAAATCTATACATTCTCCTAGCTTTGGATTATGTATCCAAATGGGCGGAAGCAATAGCTTGTTCTAGAAATGATACTAATACAATTGTTGGGTTTATACAAATAAATAATTTGAGCAGGTTTGGAGCACCCAAAACAATTATTAGTGATGAGGGAAGCCATTTTCAAGAAAACAAAGCAAACTCATGAGTAAGATATGAATCAGAGATGTACGAGATTGGCTACTCACCCTCACCAAATGGCAATCATAAATTTCCAACAGGAGATAAAGCAGAAAACCCAGAAACTGAATAAGAGGCGTAAAATATTTGTCTATAAAGCCAGACGATGCTTTGGGCTTATAGAACCGCTACAAACTCCCACTGAATGTCCTCATACAGAATTCTGATTGAGAACCTTGTCATCTCCCCTCTCTAGAAGAACACAGCCATGTGTCATCAAGAACTGGATTTTGATTTCAAGGTGCCAAAGAAGAAAGATTACTCAAAATGAATGAACTAGAAGAGCTGAGAAATGAAGCTATGATAATGCTGGGAATCTACAAAGATATATATATGGAATACCAAAAAGATTTTGAGGAAGGAATTCAAAGTAGGTGAACAAGTCCTATTATACAATTTCAGGCTCAAGCTGTTTCCAAGAAAACTAAAGTGAAGATGGAGTGGTCCTTACACAGTAGTAAAAAGTACATCCTTTGGAGCAATGACACTAAAAAATAATTATGGATGTGAATTTAAAGTGAATGGTCAGAGATTGAAGCATTACCTTGGAGGGAACTTAAATGAGGATTCATCCAGATTTGAAGTGATAAGAGAATTTTTCTGAAAATAAAATTTTTGACAGTAAATGTCTAGCTAAAGACATTAAACTAAGCAGCTTCTTGGAAGGCAACCCAAGCAATTTTTAATTTTCATAGCTAGCTTGTTTTGGTTAAATTTTGTGTGTTTGAAGTTTAGTTTTAATTTTATTTGAATTTTATGTGTTGTTTTTGCTAGTTTTTCAGAACAATGAAGCCGACTAGGAAGCACACCTCTCAAACCGACATAATGCAAACAAGGGAGTTTTTCGATTTCCCTAACTTACTCTTTAATGATAATGCAGAGTTGAAGTTTGGTGGAATGTAATTTTTTTAAGAGCATAAAGTAAAAAGTAGCTTTGTTGTTCTCATTCTTTGAATACTCTGAATATCTTCCTATTGAATCATCTTGAGTGAAAAAATTAAATGTTATTGTTCATACTTGAATTGAGGTTCTTTGATGATTAGATGTGTTTTCACAATTATGTTCTGATTGATATGAATGAATGCACGGTGCTTGATAGAAAAATGTGAATTGTGCAACTCTAAGAAGATTTTTTTTCATTGTCGTGACATAGTTTTATTTGTCGCAATAGTATTACCAAAACTCATGTGCAACATTGTTTCTTAATGTCGCGACAAAGACTGGGTTAGTCTTTTAGAATCCATAGGAAATTTTTTTGCGACATAATTTTTCTCCATCGCAACATCATTTAACTAAAGGGGCACAAAATGTGTCACAACAATGCTTTTCCTTGTCACGACAACATTTGATTTGAACTGACCTCTGTCTTTTCTATGTCGCAACAATTTTTCTCTATGTCGCGACTAAGTTGGCTTTAAATTGATATTGTAAAGAGATTTTTTTTCACGACAATATTTCTCATTGTTGCGACATAAGTACACTTGAACATCACATTTTTATGTTGCAAAATTTTTTGCTCTGTTGCAACAATGAAGAGTTGAAGCAGATAAGGGAGTTATGTAACTGTAGAAGCCCAACTTTGTAATTTATTTATTTATTTATTTTATTTACAAGGGTTGTAATTTTAGAAATACTCAAGACAATTCTAGCCGCTTTCTTTATTTATTTATTCTTTATTGTTATTGATATGATTCATAACAAGTCCATGCATTTAACATGCCATATATGAATGCCCATATTTAATGCTTTTGCATACATATCATTTTTCCTAGAACATGATAATTAGGATTGTCCTATGTGCTTATCTTGTTCATCTGTGATGGAACAATTAATTAAATAATATGCTTAGTTTAATTATCTAAGCTTGGTAAAATTCACATTAATTTAATTTAGGGTTTTGCGCATCATCTTGAAAAGCCTAGATTTTTCCAACACTAATAAAATAAAGATTTTATTGATTAATGGTAAATTTCACTTAGGCCCAACTATTTTATATACTAGGTTTACCTAATAGTTAGGCCCACTTAATTTATGGATTAGATTGTCTAATTAACTTAGTACCAATAGGATTTGACTCATAATTTGATTAGAGTTCACATCTTAGTAATTAATTATATAGGATATAATAATTGGCTAGGATTATAAGACATATGATGTTTTATAAATAGAAAACACTTATTTCAAAATAGTGAGCTGAGAAGGTTATATGACAATATACCCTACTTGGGCTCCATTATTAGTGCAACACCATGAGATATAGATGTGGCTCAATGACTGATTTCATTCTCCTACGGAGGGTTTCTATCTATACTAATATCAAGGTTGACTTCCTTAGAGATATGATTGAGTGATGTATTTCAGGATTGTCCTACCCTATGGCGGCAATTTTGAGTTAAGTCATTAAATCTTAAACAATGGGTCACACACTCACAAGGGTATGGTTAAACTATTCATCATACCTTTACCAAATTTTGACGGTAGTTAATGAGTAAAAGAAAATATGAGATATTTTGATTTTTTCTTATTAATTTGAGATAGTCTCAAATTTGACTGGAATAGTACGACTGACCCTAATACCATATTAATTATCAATCAATTTATCGTAGATTAGTATAAGGTTTTATGTGTTTTACTTGTCGTATTCATGCATCACGCTACTTTCCAAAGCTTGTGATATTTATTTTCATTTATATTAATTGTTGAGTTATTTAATTTCAAAGAATCATGTCATCAAACAACCCCATTATCGCTTTAATCAAATGAAAACTCGAGTGGTGATAACTTTGCCAAATAGTCCAACATTAATATTTTGCAATTTGCAGGTCCAAAAGTTCGCTCACGTAGGAATGTCCTCCGTAAATCCCTCACTGAATGTTTCAGATCAGATGAGAAAAAGATACATAGTTGGATCATCTCAACAATAAGCCTTATCATTACATAAGCCATAAGATGAGAACGATGTTCTTAGAAGTTGAAGCACGAGGATACGGAGAGACTGCAGATACGTGATATGGGAATCTCTCCAGGCCATGTTTAGGCAACAATCTGACCAATGTCATCATGAAGCTACTCGTAGCTACATGAACGCTAAGATGAAGAAAGGAGTTTCATTCAGGGAACATGTTTTGAACATGATCAACCTGATACACGAGGCAGAGATACATGGGGCCACCATTGATGAGCGCACTCAAGTTAGGTGCATTATCCTCAGTCCCTCACACCGCTTCGCACTCACAATAACTATGTTAAGAACAAGTCGCAGCACAAATACGACTCAGCCCCGAATGAACTACGGACTTTTGAGGCCATAAGTAAGACTAGGCCCAAAGAGGGTGAAGCAAATGTTGCTAAGCATAAGCCATCTTCCTCTTCTAGTGGCAAGAATAAAAAGAGGAAGAACTCGCAAGGTGGGTCTATAGCACAACCTAAGAAAGGAACCAGAGGCAAGGGAAATAATAACAACCCCAAGGACAAGAAGCCTAAAGGAAAGTGTTCATCATGAGGTCAAGGTCACTATAAGAGAAATCGTAAATAAGTATCTCTCCTAATTGGAATAAAGAAAGAAAGGTAAATATGTTTTACTAGTTTCAGAAGCCTTCTTAGTGGAAGATGATTTGTCACCCCGATAGTTGATCTGCCACTAACCATGTTTTTCTTCTGTAAATGCTTAGTTCTTCGAGGGAACTTGTTGATAGGACGCATTATGAGAGTTGCGTACTGGGAGGTCGTTCTCAAAGAAGGCAAATGGAGTCACCCGTTTAAATTTAAGGAATAAATTTCTTATTTTGAACAATGTATTTTTTATTCCTGGGCTTAGAGAAATTTGATTGCTTCTATGTTTGCATTTAACAATTATTTAGTATTTTATTAATAATGAGATTGTTATTTCAAGAAATGGTTTGATATCACAAAACCTGGAAATGGGTCAGTACGCCTTAAGGCCAACTAAGCCGATCATTAAATACCCGCACTATTCAAAGCAGCACATCCAACCCAACAACGCCAAAAAGCCTCCCCATACTGATAACACGTATCTTAGCATCTTAGGTTAGGCCACATTAACCTTAATGTATCAAATCTGGCTTGTAAAGGATGGTCCTTAAGAAAGCTAAATGTTGGCACCTTCCTGCTCTGCGGAATCTCGCTGTGGCGTAAAATGACTAAGAGACCTTTTTCAGCAAAGGGCGAGAGATCTAAACAACCTCTTCAACTTCTATACATACGACGTCCATATCCACTAAGTGTACAAGCTAGAGGTGGTTATGAATATTTTGCTACCTTCATCGACGACATTCAAGATACTGCTATGTTTTACCTAATGCATAAGAAATCTGAGACTTTTGGAAAGTTTAAAGAATTCATGGCGTGTCGAAAAGGGGCCAGAATCACTAAAAACTCTTCGATCAGATCGAGGAGGTGAATAACTTGATACATAGTTCAAGGATCATTTGCTGGAGCATGGAATCCTAACCCAACTCACAGCACCTAGAACACCACAGCAGAACGGTGTTGCATAAAGAAGAAACAGGACATTTATAGATATGGTTAGATCAATCCCATTTTGGGGATATTCACTACAAACTGCGGTCTACATTTTGAATGTAGTTCCATCTAAGTCAATCCAAAAGACACCCTTAGAGTTGTGGAATGGACATAAACCTAGTCTACGTCACTTTCACATATGGGTGTGTCCGGCACACGTGATGAAAGGAAAGACCGGGAAGTTGGAACCCCGCACATAAGTGTGTATGTTTGTAGGCTATCCAAAAGGCACAAGGGGAGGTTTGTTCAATAGTCCCTCGGATAAGAAAGTATTTGTATAGACAAATGCAACTTTTCTAGAAGATGACTATATGACAAACTTCAAACCTCGCAGTAAGGTTGTACTTGAGGAACTACATTCTGATCAGATCAGAAAATCACCATCAACCACTGACGAACGACAAAGTCAAGAGACCACTAATCTCTATCCGTATCATCCCCGGTACTCCGACGAGTGAGGGTAGTGAGACTACCATCCCTATGGACATGAAGGAGAAGTACAATTTCTAGTGTCGGTAATACTAATCAGATGATCCATCGACATACCGTGATGCCATGATGATTCCGACAAAGGACAAATGGCAAGATGCTATGAACCAAGAAATGGAGTCCATGTACTCTAACTCTGTCTGGGAACTTATAGATCCACCTGAGGATGTCAGGCCCATAGGATGTAAATGGATCTTCAAAAGAAAAAGAGGCATAGATGGGAAAGTGAGACTTTCAAAGCTAGGCTGGGCAAAGGGTTATACCCAAAAAGAGGGAGTGGACTATGAAGAAACTTCACAAGAGCTATGCTTAAGTCTATTCGCATTCTTTTATCCATAACCGCTTGTCTCGATTATGAGATATGGAAAATGGATGTCAAGACGGCTTTTTTAAATGGTTATCTTGAGGAAAGAATCTACATGATGCAACTAAAAGGTTTTGTATTAGCGCCAATAAAGGTAAAGTCTCGTGTCGCTTAGGTCCATTTATGGATCGAAGCAAGCTTCAAGGTCTTGGAATCGTGATTGGATTTAAACTATCAAAACGTATGGTTTGAGCAAAATGTTGATGAACCTTGTGTGTACAAGTACATCAAAGAAAAGAAAGTGGTCTTCTCGTTCTTACATAGATGATATTCTACTCATTGGGAATGATGTAGAAACATTATCGAATGTAAAGAAATGGCTAGCCGAGCAATTTCAAATGAAAGATTTGGGAGAAGCAAGCTATATTCTTAGGATCCAAATTATAAGAGATCGTAAGAACAAGCTTTTCGATGCAAGATTCTAAGAAAGGTCTATTACCAACCCGACATGGAATTATCCTTTCCAAGGAGCAGTGTCCTAAGACACCTCAAGAGGAAGAGGATATGAGACGACCTACGCCTCAATGTGACAATTTCATGTATGCCATGTTGTGTACGCGGCCCGTAAGACCGTTATGCAAGAGGATAGTCAATCGTTAACTAATCTAATTCGAATGGGTCATCGATAAAGAAGTGAAGCATATTCTCAAATATCTTAAGAGAATGAGAGATTATATGCTTGTGTACTCATGTGGAGCCATGAACCCTATTGGATATATTAATTCTGATTTTCAATCAGATAAAGATAGTCGAAAGTCGACATCTAGGTCAATATTCACTCTTGGTGGTGGAGCCGTAGTCTGGAAAAGTATCAAACAGTTTAGTATTGTGGATCAAGCATGGAAGCCGAATACATAGCGGCTTGTGAAGCAAATGGAAGAATCGGGTTTGGCCTGGAAGTTCTACACTGATCCAAAGAGTTCCAAATGATGGAAAACCACTGCTTTATACTATGACAACAAGTGGAGCCGTGGCAAACTCTAAAGAACCAAGGAGTCACAAGAGAGGGAAGCATATGTGGAAAGGAAGTACCATCTATACAAGAGATCGCATGGGAGGACGTACTGCTATGAAGATACATTTCTGAATGTAACTCATGACTGCTTACCAAGACTTTACCCGAAAGCGGTGTTCACGTCACTAGAGGGACTAGCGTTTAAGAGACATGTCTCATGCTTGTGTGGCAGGAGATTGTCAGTATGGTGCCCTAAAAGCATGTAATTATGATCGGACCATGAAAACAATTTTCTATATTCGATTCTTTATACATGTGTTGTATAATTCTTAGTAAATATCGAAAACTCAATTTCATTAATAACCATAATCTTAGTATATACGTTATATATGAGATGATCAAGATTATAGATAATAAACTAAATTGTCCGTAGTAAATCAAAGTAGGGATGTTTGATCTATAATACTACTAGTACGGTCCACTGAACATTAAGAATGCAGTAATATTGATCTAGATTACTGATGTAGTGACATTAAAATGGAGGTGCTTTATGTAACTGGACATAGGACATGACTAAGATATGGATTAAACTCTTAAATAATATACTGCTACAATTAAGAGTTTAAACCGTGTCACTAGATGATCATATGCACATTGATCTTAATCCTGAGTAGCCATGGACTGCCTATTTCAATGGGCCTGACCATAAAGTTACGACGATCCTAAGACAGCCCAATACGGCGTCTCTGAGCCCATTGACATAAGTGGTCGAAAACATGTTCTACAACCTATGGAATCCAAACCTCTTAAGGGAAGCTTCTGACAATTGGTTCCCTTATGTTAATTCAGAACCGAAAGGCTTAGCCGCTTCTAATTTATAACAGGTTTATAAATTAACCATTCACTAGTGAATTAATGGAACTTAAGGATAAAGATATCACTAGAGGGGTAAAACGGTAATTCCTTTACCCAAATAATGATGACCAATTTTGGAGGATTGAATTGTATGTAATGATCATACCAACGGATCAAGCTGAAAGTATCACTACGTAAATTATTCTTTAATTACAAGAGTTCGCTCGATTTTAGGAATAATATTAGAACTAATAAATTAGATTAATTGATTAAAGAGTTTAATTAATTATCAAATTTATTGGAGTTAATGGAATTACAAAAGTCCATAGGTCCTCTAGTCGCTCTATAAAAACACTGTACATGATTAAATTAAAAAAGAAACCCTGAGGCATAGTTGTAAAATAAATTGTTTCATAGCAACTATGCGCAATTATTGGATAATTAAATGTTAATTAATTAATGATTGAATTAATTAATTAATAGTAATTACTATATGAATGAAACGGTTAAGTTGAGAAATTAATAACATTAATTAATTATTTAATTATTTAATTACTAGTAATTACTATATGGATGAAACGGTTAATTTTAAAAATTAATCCTATTTATTTTTGGTCACTTAATTTGAATTAATTTTAATTCAATATTTAAATATGCCACTTGATCCAATGGTTGAGATCAATTCAAAGCATATTATAAATAAGCAAAACCTCAAAGGCCAAGGGGTGATAAAAATTAGAGAAAAAAAAAAAGCGGAGAAAGAAAGTCCACTTTTTTGCCTCCATCTAACCTCTCTTCATCTCATGTGCTGAGAATATCAAGATTCCAGAAACAAAACCTTGTTAACTCAGACGCCACACGCACTCAGAGCTACAGGAACGACATCAAGATCGTGGAAAACAGGAAAAAATAAAATAAAAGGATCTTGAGTTGTCAACCCTACTTTCCAAAAAAATCTTCTTAATTTGATTGAGGTAATTCTACTTTATTGTTTGTTGATTAGCATGCATGTACCATAGGATCGTAAAAAGAGTTTTTATTAATATTTAAAATTTACTTGACCAAAATCTTCCGCTACAAACTTAGTTTTGAACTTTAAAAACCTACATTTTTCTGGCATATTTCTATAAGTTTATGATTCGTTTTTAT
This sequence comes from Tetrastigma voinierianum, assembly GCA_016808115.1. Lineage (NCBI taxonomy): Eukaryota > Viridiplantae > Streptophyta > Magnoliopsida > Vitales > Vitaceae > Tetrastigma > Tetrastigma voinierianum. The sequence goes on along the minus strand of JAEQBH010000911.1, from coordinate 2,638,071 downwards.
GCTAAATTATGGAATATTCACCAACTTTTTGTTTTGCATGTTTTAAATGGAAGGAGATAATTCCAGCAAGAAAGTAGAAAATTGGCTAGGGTTGAATTCTCTATTGTGACACAATTTCAAAATGTCATGATAGAATCCTAATAGAACCAACAGGAGTTATGTTCCAACTAGGATCAAGCTGAAATCAAGCCAAAAATAAAGACTGTCACAACATAATTTTAGATAGACTGACTGATTTCTGTCGCGACAAAGCTGGAGAAGTTCATAAAGAAGAATGTCGTGACATCCCTCACTCTGTCATGACACTGATCAAGCACCTGGCAATGAAACTCATGTCACGAAATCTCACAACTTTGTCGCGACATAAATATTTGAAGATCGTAGAAAAGCTCTACCGCGACACAAAATCCACAATCAGCTGTGAAGGGCAAGAAGACTTTGTCGTGACAAAGAATTTTTAAGTTGCAACAAACACAACATGAGGTTGAAGTAAACTCTATTGCGACAAAGACGATTACTGTCACGACAAAAATTGAGAAGAATCACAAGAAGCTTATGTTGCGACACAAAACTTATGTTGCGACACACTAAAGAAAACAACGCAGAAATCTCTATCATGACAAAAGAAGATTATGTCGCAACAATAAAAATTGTTAAGTAATAGATTTCTATCGCAACAGAGAAGTTTTATGTCACGACAGAAAATGGAAGAGACATGAGACCAACCAAGACAAGTATGTCGCGACAAAGACTTTAATGTTGCAATAAATAATTCAGCCAACGACCAGGATCAAAGACAATTATGTCACGACAAAGAAAAAGTATGTCGCGACAACATACCTAAACAACTGTGAGAACCTCTATCGTGATACAAAAATTCTATGTCACGACACAAATCTATCGTGATATAAAAATTATATGTCACGACACAAAGTAGCGCAACAGAAGGAAACTCGGTCGCAACAAAGAATTTTGCTGTCACAATATACTATTTAAGTATTCAAGCTGCAAGGTATCCAAGAATTGTCGAGACAGAAGAAACTCTAGTCGCGACATAAACCAGACAACCTCAGCAGAACTATTTCGCGACATTGCCATATTATGTCGTGACAGAATTCAATAAGAAAGCATAAACAAATGTCACGACAGAAACTGCATGCCACAATTTGTGCCTAGAAGTGCGACCTATCAATTGAAAATCTATAAATAAACACATCTAGGGCACTATGCCCAACTTCTGCCAAACAAGGAACTTCTGGGTAGCTAAAGACTCTTGTATATTCTTTTTATTTTCTTTTGTGTAGTTTTTAGAGTAGCTTTTTAGCTAGTTCTTTTTAGGATTGAACAACAATCTGGTGTGAAGTATCGAGTTAGGTTCTCTATAAAATTCTGCTTTTCATTACTATCTGATTAAATGAATTTGGAAATTTTCCGGAGTTCATTTATTTTAGTTCATTTGCAATTTCAGTGAATTTACCTAATTAGTTAGTCACTGTTATTTGTGATCCAGTTTTGAAAAAACTGAGCTCCATCTTGGAATGGATAGATGTTGATTATTATTTTCACTCAATCAAAGAAGCGTCATAATAATGTTTGATTTATTTAATCGATATTGTTCTCGAACCTACTTGTTCGTGATATTAATAAGATAAACTCCAAAAAAATGACCGTATTTTGTTTTGATTTTGTGAGTCTGAAAGGACACAAAGATGGAGATTCCTAAGATGGGAGGAGTTACATGTGTTGCACTAATATTATGAACTACTGAACTCTAAAAAATCACTTAGATAAATCAATAACTTACGACGGTGCGGCATAGTCAGACGATGTATCAATTTAATTGATCAGGTTCTTCCTCAACTGATGAAAGGATTCGATCCGCAGCAGTATAGATCTAATCAAGGAAATAGAGAATCTTGTCAAATTAGATGGATGAGTTACCAATTAGATTGGAGAAGGCTTGCAATATCCTGTCTATAGGGGCAAGAAGTCTTCAGTCCTAAGAAATGGGTATGAAGTACTGAAAAGGAAAAGCACTAAGATCTTAGAAAGAGGTTTCTATTCTACAAGTAACTGATTAGACTCATGTATCCGAAATGAATATGGAGATCTAATTAGTGAAATTTATGGTTTATGGAGAAATCAAAACTATACTACCTTGCATCTTTGACAAGTTCAGATTTCAAACTAATGGTTGAACTATGTTGGAAAATGATGCAGAAATTCATAATTGTATACTTATATATTTCCCAAGCAGCCATTTTTACCCGCTGGAACTTTCCCAATCCCTTTATTTGAATTCTTTACATGTAGTTATAGAATTTTATCTAGTTTTTCCTTTTGCTTTAGTTTAAACCCAAGTAATCATTTTCTAAATTTCAAGTTCAAATAGTAAAAGATCTGAAGTAGATAGGGGTACTGATTCTTTAGATTTATCATCAATCCGTAGGAACATATTTGACCCTAAATCAATTTTATTACTTGTATGACTTGTGCACTTGCAGTGATTTAGACCAAAATCAATTTTAATGGATCCTTCTTTCAAAAAGGACTAACACATAGTTTTATCAAAATTTAGTCAAACGACTTCATCATATTTAGTCCATGTTAAAAATCGCATTCAATCGATGTCACCGAAATTGTCGACCGATAATTCTTGCTCAGATACACTTGTCTTTGATGTCGCGGATGTCGCCGATCAAATGTTGCAATATTTGTCATTTAAGTTCATTGTGATCACCTTAGGTTGATGTCGCGACACTGTTGTGATGTCGTGACATCATATCTTGTTGTTATGTAGCACTCTACTAATGTCATAATAGATGTCGCGACATTGGACTGTTTTCACTATCCAGGCTGCTTTGATATGATGTCACGACATTGACATGTTGATCACTGGTCGATGTCAAGATCGGGCCGTTGTGTCCGATCTATTGCCATCGTCGACATTTCGATCCGGATGTCATGACATTGAATCTTGACTACCAATGTTTTTATGTGATGTCGCAACATTTATATTCGTGACGCGATTATTGGGACTTGTCTCATCACCACGGATTCATCAAGGTCGTACATTACCTCATCCGATGTCGTGATATCAATATGACGGTTCCCAAGATTCGCTTTCGCACGTCGCTGACATTGTTTTGATGTTGCGACATTTAAACGATTCAGTCCTTCCCTTATGCAACTGATGTCATGACCATATTATTGTCATGTCGCGACATTTCTATATCTATGCTTTCCCTTCTCCAGCTGATGTCATGACATTGTTGTAGTTTCAAGAATTCCTCAACATAATGTCATGAAACTGAAAATCTCAAGAAGGCGATAAGCCACGGCTACTGGCCCCTTTCTTCGCACCTCATGCCGATTTCTACCTTTCATTGAATTTCGCTTATTTCCTTTACTTTATAAAATGAACACTGGGTGAGTTCATAATTTACATTAACCTGAACTTAAAACCAAAATATTCTAAAAAATGACTTAAAATATATGACTTTAGACTCATCAATAGTCATCACTGTACGTTATATAACTCTTTTCTGTAGCTGTGTCACTTCAGGTACATGAGTTTCCCAACCTCACATGCAGTATTTATAAATTTATCCGGCTTCAACCCTACTAGCACACCACCAACAACCAAAGAAACCTCTCTAAGGATCAAGTACATAGCAGTGTTTTTTTTTTTTTTTTTACTACTCCTAAAATAAAATAAAATACAGTAAAATAAAACAAAAGAAATAGAAAGAAAGTGAATTGGGTGAAGATACTTGTTTGCCTTTTCCTATATAGACTAAAAACCCCTCAAATTTACATAGTTACAAGAGCCTTACACTTATCTTGCACCCATGTCACTTTGGATAAATTTGCTTCATAAAATAATTCTTTCTTAATGTTCATGATTTAAAAATATGGGTCTAGTCTATGACACTGCAAGTGCATAGGTCATACAAGCAGTAAAATCTGAATGTAAGGCCAGGTATCATTCCCACAGAGATTTACAAGAATTAGAGATCAATTTCCCCAACTACTGAAGTTCTATGTTATTTCGACTAAAAGAATTTGATAGTGAAAATTTGTCTAAAATGATAGATCCTAGAATATTAACTAAAAATAGAAATTGGAAAAACATGAAATCAACTAAAAATATAAAGAACTAAATACTGATCTAACTGCTCTCGTGAGAAACGAAAACTACTGCAGAATTACAATGAAAACAAATAATTCCAGCATGAAAGTGCATCGCTTCATTGTAATGATGACCGATTTGTCCAAGATTGCCTAAATGTTGCATTGATTTCTTCACATTCACTCGTTAGAAGTTCTTGTTTCGAAATCAAGATCGAATCCAAGAGCTTGTATGTCTGCTCTGCTTGCAAGATCTGGGTATTTTTCTTTCTCAATAATTCATACCCATCTCTTGATGACTGCAGATCTTTTGCTTTCCTTCTCATGATTTTTTTTTTTTTTGAAAAAGTTCTACAACTTAATTGGTGACTCATCCTTCAGATCTATTGATTCATCCTTTCCCTTAATTAAATCTCAACTAACACAGGGTCGGGAACTTATCTTTAGATTAAGTTGAACTGTCTGATTGTTTATATTGTTAAATGTTCCCCTCCAACTTCAATTCTGAGCGAATGGGGTATCTATCAACATGAACTTCTGATTAGTGCCCAAAAAGTGCAATTTTGAACCCTATTTATTATAGGTTTGAGTGTTTTAAAATAACATGCTAATAACCTGATTTACGCATTGATGGTCTCAATATTCTAATGATCGCATTTTGTGGCAATTTTTGCAGTTTTTGTGAGATAATCATGCCAAAAGTGTTGAGTCGATCCAAGCACGAAAGATTTAAGTCAAACTCAACATCATATATCAGAGACTAGAAGGAAAGAAGAGAAGAAAATGGAAGAAAAATGAAGCAGGAAGAAAATTGATGAGAAGTGCTAGAACAACAATGACTAATGGGAACAAGAATGCTAGAGAAACCTCGTTGATTTCGCTGTGCCAAATAAAACGCACCACTAAATAAACTCCGATGCCCGTCATGCTTCTTTTGTAATTAATGCAACCGACTTCACTTTGGTGTATTACTTTTCGTCCATTAACTTAGCCTAGTTGTTAGGGTTTTTGGTATTTTCATACCGAGGAGGCCTATATAAGCCCCTCTTTGTTTTGTAACTCAAGTAACCCATTCAAGCATAGAATAATTTTGTGCTTTATTTTGTAAATAAAGCCTTTATTTAGTTTTCGCTTTTCTTTTCTCTCTTCTATCTCTCCTCTTTCTCTCCCTTTCTCATATGCAACACCTCCAAGGATGACAATCCTTGGAGGACGAGCGGCTAAAACCACTTCTGAAGTAAAAGGTCGGGGTAAGATCTTTAGGTTGCCGGTGGTTCCCCGCTTCATGTTGCAAGGTATTTACGGCCCTTATATTAAAACTTAGTCGCATAACATGGATGTTATTGTCTCGCCAATACTCTCCATGCTTTGTGTCCAAAGGTTCTGGTGAGATGCAATCGTGGTTCTTAGATGGTCCTTACTAAATTTCCGAGGTAAATATTTACATGTTGGGTGGTTCTTCAAATTAGGGTTAAATAACATTTGGCGCTATCGCTTTGGCTAATACTTCCATGCTTTAGAATACTGTGTCAGCGGTAGATGCACTGTTATTTTTTAGATGGTCTTTACGAGTCTTCAAAGAATGATAATGGAATGTTAGGTTTTAATCTAAAAAGGGGCCATAACTCCATTCGTGTTGACTTAAATAGAGTTGTTTTTCAACCGGAGCTCTTAGTTAGCCTAGATCTTAAAATCAGTGGCCTAATGCTTCAAGAAGTTCTCTTTTCTTATTTTTCTGATTTTATTATTTTCGCTGCAACCAGCCCACTTAATCTCGCCTTGCGCCTCATTAAGTTTTCAAACTACTCTACATTGTTTTCACAAAACCCAAAAAATCCAAATTTAATTCACCGCTTTGATTTCACTGAATCACTAATGTTAAAACCCATCCCCCGTTGCTCGACCCTGCATCGCTTACGTCATAAAGAGCTTGACTACGGCGCAGGAGGAACTACTGATAAATTTTGTTGGATTCCGATTACCCTACTCGTGGCACGACCAAATGGCTGGCCACGGATGGTGCCCTAGTGCAAGTGAGGAGTCAGGGAACACTTGTGATCCTCATCACAAGTCTTGGTGAATTTCTTACTATTTTACAGTCATTTTTTTCTTAGTTTTATTCGACCGTTAAAAAACCAAGCACAGGATAGTTTCGTGTTGTTTTTGTGTGGCCCTATTTAATGCGTGTGAATCCATTTTCAGATTGAAAATTTTAAGGCAAGCAGTTCAGGTTCAGTGGGAAAATTGACTGAGAAAAAATGGAACACCCATATGGAGAGCAATACGGTCAGGAGGGTAACCCTAGAGCTTACATGACAATGAGAGACTATACGAACCTTCCATACCAGTGGCAACAACCTGTAGAGAGGAACCCAAGTGAATATAGATCCATGAGGGATTACAGAGACCATTGGATGAGTGCACCTGTCTATGGTGTTCCCTCAACTTATCCACCTCCTCCACAATATGATTATCCTGAACCTCCATTTTATGCCTCAACCCCTCAGTCACCTCAGTCACCTCAGCCACTACAGTCAATCCATCCATTAGAACAAGCCATTTTGGACCTTACCCGGATAGTGGATGACTTTGTGGAAGAGAATAAGAAGATTAATGCCCATTCAATTGTCACTGTGGAAGACAATTTGAACAAGAAAAAAGATGGGCCAGGATGACTTTGAGATGCAAAATTAAGATCCAGCAGGAATCCATCTTAAAGCTAACCAATCAGTTTGTTCATCAAGAGGAGGAAAATTTGGAGGAAGAGAGTCAAGAGGAAGAGTGCTTGACTGAAACAGTTTTGGTTGAGCAGGCTCAACTGCAGCCTCAGGGGGAATTGAAAGTGGAATCATTAAAAGCTCCTGAGGAACTGCAGATTCTGCCAATTTCAGCCTGACAAACGAAGAACAAACACTGGGCTTGAAAGACCGAGGGAGAGTAGTGGACATGAAACAGGGGAAGAGCCCCAAGAACCTATCCTTCAACCAATCCCCATGAAGCAAATCCTAGTGCCACCGCCCAAGATACCAACAAATACCCACCTAGTACTCTTCCGCCTGATCAAGTATATATTCTACCTCCACCGCACCACGTAAATTTCACACCGCAACAAAATCAAAACCAGCAGCACCAGCTCCCAAAGCTAAGTCCAACCCATTGCCGCCAGCGACTCCCAACTCCGCCTCATAATCGCCCATGCCCGCAAAGACAAACCGAAACCTCAAACATCCACCACCAAGGCCACCCCATCAACGCCAGAGCAAAACATTGAAGACTAGTGGCTTCAGACATGTGCCTTTGCCACTACATCAAAGAAGATGGCAAATGCCTACATTGCATGGCAGTGGTTGGTTCGGTGCGGGTTCGGGTTTGGAGCACCCGGACCTAGGCATTTCTAAGCTCCTCCCCACTTTTGTTTAATTTTTCTTGTTTTTTTATCTTATTTTTAGTTATTTATGTTTAAATTAATTTTTCTTTCTCGCAGCCTTTCTAATTTTTCAGGAAAAACAATTTGCAGTTTGTGTGCCAATTTTGAAGCAAAATGCAAATTTTGAAACTCCGGGAATGAAGAACTCAACAAGGTGCACTTCGCAAATGTTTCAATTGTTTCGCAATTGTAACGAAATCAAGAAAATTCGCTAATAGCTAAATTTGCCAAAATTTCGCATAATAAATTTCGCTTGCCAGCGAAATTTGCGTGAGTAGCGAAATGCCAAATTTCGCTAAAAATTCCTAGCGAAAAATTCTGCTTAGCTTAAAATTTCGCTAAGATTATATGATTGCTAAGTGTTTGCGAAATTTTCAATTTTCGCAATCCTAGCGAAAATCCCACAGTTTTGACCTCCAATTTTGTTTTTCCCATAACTTTTACATCCGAACTCCGCTTTTGTATGCCTCTTCTGGTACCGTTGGAAAGCTTAGAGAGTGTAGAATCTAAATATGTCCAGAAAGAACATTTTGGGATTATTAAGAGTGTAATTTTAAAATGGTCCAATCGGTCACTTTTTCCTCTCTTTCTTCTCTAAACTTGTTTATTTGGTCCGAATCTGAGTGCATACAAGTGTCAATGGAAAGCTTGTGAGGTCTCCTATCCAGAAATGATCACATCTTATCATGGAGGTAACACTTCCTTCTCTAATTTTCCATTTCGAGCCCCATTTCGGACACCGAGATGCTTGGGTTGGGGGGGAGAATTAGCAAAGGAAGTGGATTTTGTATTTATGTTTTGTTATTATTTTGTGATGTTCAAGGGCTTGTCGGGGTCCTCTTTTATAATGTCGTTATACCATACAAATTTTACTTTTTCAAAATCTCTAGTCTGCTTGCAACAAAAACTTTTTCAGGTTTCGTTTGACCCGTGGTTTGAAAAATTGAAGCTATTCACCCTATTGATGTTAGATCGTTCCATGCTGGGTTGAGTGAATGATTAGTTGAATTCTTATTGATTAATCTTTCTTCCACCTTAGCTAACCACACAAAGCACATTAGATTTCAATGATAAATAAAACTCCGTGCAACCTCCTTTATTTTGCATAACCTACCCTAGTTTCATTGACCGCCTTTAATAAAGTTAAGGACCCCCGTGAAAAAAAGAAAAGAAATGAAAAAAGAAAAAGAAAAGAAAAGAAAGAAAGAATAAAATTGCAACGCTCGCTTTGAAACCTGAGCACGGTCCGTGGGGTATATGGCGAAAGCCTTTAAAGCCCTAAGTGTTCTAAACTCATTTGGCCGGGAGTCGCCGACTTTGTGTTCGCTACATGGGTGGATAGGTGAGCTGGTGCAAGTTGCAAAGCCGGAGTCTCAATTCATTCGGGTCCGGTGAAATCAAGAGTTTGCGGGTCGGTAAAAGCATCCCATGACTTGGTGCCCTAAGCCTTAATTGGTTGGGGAGTCACTTCCAGATCCCTGCTATAATGGATCTTCTCGTGAGGTCGATTCTCAAAGATTGCACTTAAACGCAAAATAATTGTGGAATAAGAGGTGGGTCCTGATCTACGAGGTCAGGTTAGCGTGCTAGGTCGTGGTAAGACAAATGGGGAGAGTGCACTTGACAGCTTATCGTCGAGAGCCGATAAAATAAAAAACTTAGATTTTGGTGGAAGTTTCGTTGATTCATCGAGAGGGAGACTCTTTGATAATTAATTTTGTGGTATTCATTCTCTCATGATAGCTATTGAACACGGCCTGATAATTCTTACTTAGGTTAGGCATTACTTCTTCACAACTCAACTACAACCTTTTTTGTGTACATTATTTTGTTATCATTTTCAGATGTTCTCTTCTTTCTTTCTTTCATTGCCATGGAACTAGCAATGTAGGTCAGTGATTATGCCCAAAAGTGCAATTCAACCCTATTTATTATAGGTTTTGAGTGCTTTTTGTGTACTAAACATGCTAATTAACCCGATTTACGCATTACGGTCCCTATCATTCTAATGATCGTATTTGGTGGCAATTTTGCGCTTGTGAGATAATCACAAAAGTGTTGAGTCGATCCAAGCACGAAAGATTTAAGTCAAACTCAACATCATATATCGTAGACTAGAAGGAAAGAAGAGAAGAAAATGGAAGAAAATGAAGGTGAAGAAAATCGATGAGAAGCAATAGAACAATGACCAATCTAACAAGAATGTAGAGAAACTCCGTTGATTTCGCTTAAAGCTAGCGAAATGCACCGCCAGCTTAAATTTGATGCCCGTCATGCTTTTGTAATTAATGCAACCGACCTTCAATTTTTGGTGTATTACTCTTTGTCCATTAACTTAGCCTAGCTTGTTAGGTTTTTGGTATTTTCATACTGAGGGAGGCCATATAAGCCCCTCTTGTTTTCAGAACCTAAGCAACGATTCAAGCATAGAATAATTTGTAAGTTTTTATTTTTGTAAATAAAGTTTTATTTTTAGTTTTTGCTTTTCTTTTCTCTTCTATCTCCTCTTTCTCCCTTTCTCTATGCCAAACACCTCCAAGGATGACAACTCGAGGATGAGCGCTAAAACTACTTTCTTAAAGTAAAAGGTCAGCGGGGGTAAGATCTTTAGGTTGCCGGTGGTTCCCCGCTTCATGTTGCGTAGTATTTATGGCCTCATATTCAAAACTTAGTTGCATAACATGGATGTTATTGTCTTCGCTACTCTCCATGCCAGTCCAAGCAGCTCAAAGTAGAGACGCACTGTGGGTTCTTTAGATGGTCCTTACTAGCCACGAGGTAATATTTACATGTTGTGTGGTTCTTCAAATTAGGGTTAAATAACATTTACGCTTATTTGCTTTGGCCAATACTCTCCATGCTTTAGAATACCGTGGTTCGGGGTGAGAGATGCACTGTTATTTTTTGGGATGGTCTTTACGAGCCTCAAAGAATGATAATGGAATGTTGTGTGGTTTTAACTAAAAGGGGCCATAACCCATCCTCGTGTCGACTTAAATAGGAGTTGTTTTTCAACCCTGGGGAGCCTAGTTAGCCTAGATCTAAAATCAGTGGCCCACGCTTTCAAGAAGTTCCTTTTTCTTATTTTTCTTGATTTTATTTTCGCTGCAAACCAGCCACTTAACTTCATTTCCATACCATTAAGTTTCTCAAACTACTCTATCGCTTTCACAAAACCCAAAATCCAAATTTAATTCACCGCTTGATTTCACTCAAATCATTTGTAACGAAGAAAACCCATCCTCAGAATCGACCCTAGACTGCTATGTCAAGTAAAGAAGAATGACCACTCAAGCAGTTAGGAGGAACTACGGGGATAGCAAATTTCGTTGATTCCGCCTCACCCTACTGCGGGCACCGAATCCAACTCCGCAGCTCGCCAGCTCATCGCTGGTAATCTAACATACCCATAAGAGAATGCTCTCAGCTCTCAGGAATCTCCATCTCTGTGTCACGTAGAGGGCATCCTGGAAATCAGAGTAAGATACATTCCCTCAACTGGTATTCGTTACTACTATTAGGAACTTATCGATTCAGAAATGACACCAAGTAAGTAAATCCCAACCCAAATAATTTTCTCCACATTTTTCAGAAAATATTGTAACTAATCAGAAATCAAATCCAAATGTGAGTTGCGCTCCAATTACCGCATACGATTAAAGAAATAGAGCACCGAATACGTACATCTACTATAATCGCAATGAAACCGAAAAATGAATTTCCATAAATTTATCTTCGATTTCTGTAAAATTTCGCGAGTAATTTTAAGAAGAAAAATAAATGTAAATAGAAATCCATCTCCACTGCTTCGTACGTCAGATTCGCATCCAAAAGAATTCAAGAAGAAAGAAAATCAAATAAAAATAAAACTAAAATTCTACTCTGTGACTATACATCGAGTTCCTTCCGTTCACCTTTTTCTAGGTAGTGAAGACGGAAGCTACTTTACTATTCTAACATTGTATATTTATAACTGTCAAAAAGAAAAATGGGCCTAATTCTAAAAGTTACAGGTGGATTTCTCAAAATAAAAAGCCTAGATTACTGTCTTAGGTCGCGACTTGCTCGATGTCGCGACCGGATTTCCTTGCTGCCTCGCTCGCAGCAACCTTTTACTGCTACTTCACTGTGTTCCTCGCAGCCGGCCGATTAGTGGTGGCGACATCGTTTGTGGTCGCGACCTCGTTGTCTTTCCCTTCTACTTCATTCAAAGTCACGACCTCAATTTTAGGTCGCGAATTCTCCTTTAGTCAATACCACTTCGCTCTCTAAGTCAAGACTTCTTCCTCAGCCAGATCAAGGCCGTAGACTCGCTTAGACATTGCGAATTACATTTTATTTCTGCTACCTCAACTCAGTCATGACTCCTTTTCCGTTGCGTACCTTTGCTCTGGTCTTCTCGTCCTCATGTTCGAACTTTAAGTCATGACCTTAATAATCGGTCGCGACGCTTGATAGTCCTTGCTTTAAACCTGGTCGTAACCCCACCCCCCTACTCGCAACCTGTTTCCTCATTCTACCCTCTATTCCAGGTCACGACCTCAAGGTGATGTTGCGACCTCATGTTGCTCTTTTTTCTGGTTGCATGTAATCCCAATTGCTCAAAAGTAGTTGCGACCTGGATTTCTTTCCTCGCTTCGCTTCTTCTTAGGTCACTACCTGAATGAGTGGTTGCGATATCGCTTCAGGTCCTTGATTAATAAAGTGGTCGCAAACTTCGCTGCAAGGACTTCGTTTGGTTTTGCTTCAGGTTGCGACCTCCCTTTTGTTCTTCAACTATTAGTTTGGTTGCAACTTCAATCTCTCTCACAGACTCCATTTCATTTTCTCATGTCACGACCTCAACTCGCACGTCGCGACCTCAAATGGAGCCCTTCATTTAAAAAACTAGTCGTAACTTCATTTTCAGACCTTCCTCGTGGCTTCATTTACTCTGATCCATGTCGCGACCTTTAGATTGACGTCGCGACCTCATTGCCTTCAATCTGCCATGACATCAGGTGGTGTCGCGACCCAAGATTCTTCCTCTTCGATTAATACCTTTGTTTCAACCACAATTTTCTCGTTTAACCTTTATCAATGGTCGCTGGTCATTTCTCGGTCGCCATTTAAACTTAAAGTCACGACTTTGCTCAATAAGCCTTCTATTTCTTCCTTAAGGTCAGGTCCCGCTCGATGTTGTAACTGAATTAACCGGGAACAAACAAGCTTCTTGCCGCGACTCGACTTTCACAATGGGACCTCAAGCCGCTCTAGCCGATTTCTTCGGTTCGTCGATTTTCGTCATTGCACTCTTCTCGCAAAATTAAATTCCGAGTAAAATATCCATATTTCGCATTACGAATCAACATTTATCTTCTAATATACTAGAAAAATGGATTAAAAATCAATGAGAGTTTTTAGACTCATCAAATTTCTAAACTTAAAAAAAATTTTGCTTCTCCCAAGCAAAGAAAAGAAAGAGCTGCTTGTCCTCAAACAATTGCTTTAAATTTTTAAGGAGATTTTTTCCCGATTCACACTACGCCTTTCTTTATTATTCCACCTTCTAACTCAAATAGAGATAGCAACATCATTTTAAATTTCGGGCCGATTCAAGAAAAGGAATGGTTTCCACTTATCACAAGTTCCTCGATTGAAATAATGTATTTAAATCAGCTTTTATTCAACAAGTCTTGTTTTCAGGTGTGTGTGTCTTCAATCCTTTTCATCTTCTACGTTGAATTTAGTTAATCTTCTAGAGTTTCCTTGACCGTTATCAAAGTCCAATAGGGCTTGTTTTTCATATTGACTTCCACTAATGTGCGTGAAATTCAACCTTCAAGATCTTAGGTTTCTTTCAAGCTCAGAATGTCAGGGCTTAGGTAATTGGTTAGATATTGGGAAAATTTAAGTTGCAAATCACCCAGTTTCCACTTTTTATTTGTACTCATTGCCTTCAGCCTTCATCCTTTTGCTTATTTGTACTTGTTGATTCTCCTTGATCTTAGCCTGATTCATCTTTTTGAAGTCTTTTAATGGAATTTTGATTTCCACTTGTACTTTATTCAAGCCAGCTCCCTTGCTATAGAACTCTTTTGCTTGTGTTTTTCTAATAATGGGAATAGTGCAATGTCTTGTCTTCTTAGGCTTTCTATTACCCTTAGAGAACTTTGGGCTAGCAACTCCCATACCAGTTGGCATTAGGGTACTAGGTGTTAAAACACCCCTACGAGCTTAATTGTTCAAAGGAAATAGGCCACAAGACAAAACTTATTCCCTTTTCTCATCAATTTCTGCTTCTTTTCTTCTTCTTCTCCTACCTTGCAATATTTGGACATATGTTCCCCCAAATTTGTTTCTTTCTTTGCAATAGACTTTTATGTTCGAACCGGATAATTTAGTAGGCTCTTGCCGCTGATTATCAAGTAGCGAAGGATTCAAATTTCGCCATCGCCATTTGGAAGAATTAAGGTTTGTTTACCTAAATCATGGAACTAGAGGGTATGCTTTAAAGATATATTGAGGGTAGGCTTGAAAAGCTCAAACCGCCAAGGGACGTACTTATCAATTTTCGTCAATGCTTTTACCTAAGATTTCGCTAAATCAATAATCTAACAAGTTATAGGACCATGGACTCTAATCATGAATTTCCCAGAAGATGTTCCTAATTCTTCTCAAAGTTTCATGAGTTTTGTTGACCAAGTGTATTATTTCTTCAAGACTTGTACTTATTCAGTGTTTATTTACACACTTTTAGTCAAGTTATTTGTTTCCTTCAGCAATATCCATTTTTTTTTCAATTTTTGCAATCTAAACTGGATTTAAACATTCAGGTTGCAACTCCTAATTCCGCTACTAGTTTGAGTTTATTTTTCCCCGGCATTGTTGTTCTTGAAGAAAATTGTAATTTGTCATTTGCTCAGGCTGCATAAGGCACTCATAATTGGCATGTTAACAATAAATGACGCAAACACACAATTCAGTATATTAATTTGTGAACCCAAAAACAATCAATTTGTTAATCAACTGGAATTTTATTCAAATATCAAAACATTTTGATATTGTACAATCTGATTTCTTTATCTAATGCAAAAATTACAAATAGTACTGTATCTAATCTAGAGGAAAAACTCTCTATTTTTTTATCTAAAACCCTATGGCTTCCTCCTAAAGGCTATAGCCTCGCTTTGCTCTGGCTCCCTAAGTCTCTAATTTGGCGCCTGAAGGAAGGGGCCGCACAAGGCTTGCTCAACAAATTAAGACCCTTCCTTAAACTCGGCTTGAGTCTCCGGATGATGGGGGCTCTGGGTTAGCCCTCTTCTTCCAATTCCTTTCCCATCATCCATTCTCATGATTATAGAGCGTTGTATGGAATCGTGACTAGAGTTGGTTTGTTTTCCTACTCCACTCATTCCATACGCTCTGCATTTGAACCCTTTGAACTCTTCTTTTTCCACATTCTCCTTTTTCTTCATCTTCTTGCTTATTCTTCTCGTGTCTTCCATCCTTTATTTGACCATCCTCTGGAACGAAGAAGCTCTTAATTATCTTTTAAGATTTCCAATGAATGTATTAAATGAAATTTTTAAGATTCAAGCGCCCTGGCTGTTTCCAACAGGAGAATGAGGAAAACTTAAAGGAAGATTGATCATTTCTCTCTAAGGGGTACTGAATTTCCTTGAATTATTCTTTCAAAACTATGCGACCTAAACTGATTCTTATTAATTAAGGTTCGGTTTTTTGGTTCTGCATTAATAACAGTTTAGGTCAAGGGCTTCTAAACTATGGATGCAGAAGTGGAACGGATGAATTAAAGTTGAATGGAAATTTGAATGGAAGTTGGGCTCAATGCCATGATTGCGATATGGGGAGTCTCGACATTAAATTTCAAGCCACTTAATTAATGATTTGCAATGAATCCTATTTTTAATGCTAGAACGCCCAAATGAAAGGTTTAAAACCCATTTTTATTTGGATTTGGACAATTATGGTCGTGATCTAAAGATTTTTGTTGCGACCTGAAATGTGGTCACGACAGGGGAATTGATGTCATGACCTGCTCTTTTCTTTCCTTAGTTATTTTAGTCTTGACCTTAATTTCACTGTTACGACTGTCTTTTCTACTTTATTGTTTCAACGTCCAGCATTCTTGGTCGCGACTTATGAATTGTTGTTGCGACCAGAAATTTTTTCAGGTCTCCCTGACCAATCAATTAACAACAATTTCAATTCACCATATCCAATCAAAATAGATACAATTCAATTCATCTTCATCATTCAAATATTCAACAAATCCATTTACTATGCATCAAATTCAAAATTTAAGCACAAAGAATAAAATACAATTCCCCCAAACTTTCAATCATGCCATATCAGAGACAAAAATTAAATAATTTCAAGAAGAGTATATCGCCCTTTTTGTCTCTCTTTTGCATTGTGTTTGATTGTAGATTTTCCTCCTTTTCAGACCTCTTCTTATCGGTCTCCGCAAAACTAAACAAAATTGATTACTTACTTTTTAATCAGTGATGAATAAAATTACACGAAGTTATTAGAAATTTTAACACTAAAAGTATAACAGGAAAAACTTAAAACAAACTGATGTGGATTGCCTTCCACAAAGCTGCTCAATTTTTAGTCTTTAGCTGGACTTGCTGCTACCATATTTCTGTTTCTTCAAATTTTCTCATTCAGAACTAAGAGTCATTCTTCCATGCGCATTCCTCCAAGGTAGTGCTTTAATCTCTGACCATTAACTTTGAATTCCCTACGACACGTGGTTCTAAGTGTCACGCCCTAAAATTTTCGCTTGATACTGGTCAGAGCATGGTCCACTCCATTTTGATTTAAGCTTTCCCGAAAGAGTCTTACCGAATCAATAACAGACTGATCTCCCCGCTTTGAATTCTTTCCTCAAAATTCTTTGATCGTGCTATTTTTTGTTTTATCTGTGAGATTCTCGCACTATCATAGGCTTCATTCCTCAACTCTTCAATTCATTTAGCCGGGAGTGAAATTTTATCTTCTTAGCAACCTTGAAATCAAAATTTAGCTTCGACGGCCCACATAGCTTTATATTCTAGCTCAAGAGAAGGTGGTAAGGTTTTCCAAAGACAAGCCTCGTATAGGACATTCCAGTTGGGAGTTTTGAAAGTAGTCCTCGTATGCCTGCAGTGCATCATCAAGCTTCGTAGACCAATCTCTTTCCGCTGAGCTACGCCTTTTCAAGAATTTTCTTTATCACCCCCGTTGAAATTCTGCCGTCTATTTGTTCGAGGATGATAGTTAAGCTCTAATGTGCTTGATACCATATTCCACCATGAGTTCGCTCAAACACTTTATTTGCAAAGTGGCTTCTCCATCACCGATTATAGTTCTCGGGTGTCCAAATTTGTTGAGAATATTCTTTCAGAATCCCACAATCAGAGATTAGCATCATTCTTGGGACAAGTCGCTGTTTTAACCCATTTCTCGACATAATCCACAAATTAGGAGTATGTATATATTTCCAAACAGTTTGAAAAGGCCCCATAAAATCTATTCCCCATACATCAAATAGTCGCACTACCAGATACCTTATAGCTCCCATGCCTTTTATGATATTTCCCATTCTCGCATCGATCATATAGCTTCACTCATTCAAAATGCCCTGAAAATAGTAGGCCAATAAAATCCAGACTGAAGAATTTTATGGGTTGTTTTGTCTCCTGCAAAATGTCCTCCATATGGTGATGCATGACATTCCTGTAAAATCTTGCTTTGCTCACCTTCTGGTACACATCTTCTGATGATCAGATTAGCTCCTCTTCTAAATAGTAGTGGGTCATCCCAGATTTAGTACCTGCTGTCAGTCCTTAGCTTTTTTCTCTACTAATAACTGAATTCTAGTGCCATAATTCCACAAGCTAAGAAGTTCACAATATCAGCATACCAAGGTGATTGGAGTGACAGTTGGAATAACTGCTCATCTGGAAAATTTTATGCTATTTCTCTTTCTTCTTCTTTATAGCAAGCTCCACTTGACAAGCGATCGCCTATCACATTGTCACAACTTTCTTGTCTTTTATTTCTAAATCAAATTCTTGTAGTAACAATACCCACCCGATCGCCTTGGCTTTGCTTCTTTCTTGCCATTAGATATTTAATTGTCGCATGATCGTAAAGCACAACATAGACCCCAAAATGTACGGGCCTAAATTTTTCACATGCAAATATTTTATCAAGCCAAGATCTTCTTTCAAGAGTGCAGTACTTTTTCTCGAGCTTCATTGAAGGTTTTGCTGCATAGTATATGGCCTTGAATACCTTTTCACTTTCGTCCCAATACAAATTCCCATTGCAAAATCACCGGCATCACATGATTTCAAATTCTCTGCTCCAATATGGTTTTGCTAAGTGACGGGAGCTTCCCAACTAACTGATTTGATTTTCAAAAGAATTTCAGATTCATGAAAATTGAACTTAGTATCTTCTTTTTCCGAAGAATCGCATAGTTGTCTAGCAATTCTTGAGAAATCTGATAAATCTTCTGCAAAATCCATCATGTCCTAAAAAACTTCTAATTCCTTGATCAGAAGGTATAAGATTTCTTATAATCGAACTTTTTGCTCGTCTACTTCTACTCGCCGCAAATCACGTGTCTCTAAGACAATTCTTTGTAACCATAAAGTGACATTTTCCCACTCAGTTAGATTCTCGTCGACACCTTTAGCGATCAGTTCTCAAGTTATGCGTAATCGCTCAAAACTGATCCATACAATGTGAAATCATCCATGAACATCTCCATAACTTCTTCTGCCAAATCGTAAAATATGTACATCATGCATTCGAATGTACCAGAGCATTACACAAACCAAATGGCATTCTTCTAAAAGCAAGTACCAAATGGCATGTAAATGTGGTTTTCTCCTGACTGTGTGCAATGGCAATTTAGTTATATCCAGAGTATCCATCAAGAAACAAAAGCGAGGGTAACTCGCCAACCTATCCAAAGATCTCGATCAATGAAAGGCAAGGAAAATGATCATTTCTTTTTGCAAAGGTTTAGTTTTCTCAGGAGTCAATACACACCTCCATCCTATCATAGTTCTCAGAGGAATCCGCCTCATTCTTTCATTTCCCGAT
Organism: Tetrastigma voinierianum; assembly: GCA_016808115.1. Classification (NCBI taxonomy): domain Eukaryota; kingdom Viridiplantae; phylum Streptophyta; class Magnoliopsida; order Vitales; family Vitaceae; genus Tetrastigma; species Tetrastigma voinierianum. The sequence continues at coordinate 2,619,407 of JAEQBH010000911.1, read as the reverse complement.
CACAGTTGAATCCACCTTTCTTAGGAACCACATGTACCGGGCTCACCCAAGAACCATCCATATAGCATATATAAACCTCGCATTCAACAATTTCGTAACTTTTCATCACATGGTTCAACCTCCTTTGATGCTCACGAAGTTTTTGCATTATCATTCAACAATATTTTGTGCATACAAATGGAGGGACCGATACCTTCGGTATCCTCAATCGACCAAGCACAGCTTCCTCAGATTTTCTCGAATTTCCAAGATCTCTTTTCTTCGGATTCAGTCAACGCAGTTGATATGATGACTAGTTTTCTCTTTTCTGGTTCTAAGAACTCATATTTCAAATAACTAGGCAATTCTTTCAATATTAACCCTTCTGAACTAGTTTCCTGCTCAGTAGTTTTCTGTCCTTGGTTGCATACATCATCTTGACTATGTTCATTCATGCTTGAGACTATTTCTTTGTTATACAAATTTGTAGGAAACACTGAGAAGACTATTGTTTTCTACAGCCATACAACTTTCTGCATCTACATCAGGGTGTTCCAAACTCCTATTAAGATTAAAGTGCACTGCTTCATTCCCACCCTAGTGTCGGGCCTCACCTTTCCGCACACATCTATCATATGTTCTAGTTGCTAAGAAGGGTCTTCTAGCAAAGGAACTGGGTGTCTTCCTCCATCTTCATAATAACAAAATCCACGTGGAAGCATGAATTTTTTCCCACTCGACAAGCACATCTTCAAGAACACCGTTGTTATCAGATCCGTCACCATTTGCAATGTGATCGCACTGGGTAAGTTCCCCAAACTTAGTCTCCCGCACTCAACGATGAGTATCAAATTTATACTAGCACCAGAATCACATAATGCCTTCTTGAATTCATATTTCCCTATGGAGCAAGCCATGGTGAAACTGCCTGGGTCCTTCATTTTTGTTAGGAGCTTTTGCTAGATAACTGCACTACAGGTAGCAGTCAAGTTCACTATTCCTTCCTCAGCTATTTTCCTTTTCTCGTTCGCATCTCCCTTCATAAATTCTCGTATTAAGCTAGCATTTGCTGATTGTACTCCTCGCAAATGGGATATTGATTTCTATTTTCTTAAAGATGTCCAAGAATCTAGAAAACCGTTCTTCCCTTTTTGCTTTCTGAAGCCTGGGAACGGCATCATAAAGTGTATAAGCCGGTATTCACTTCAAGCCGCTCGACTACTTCCTTCCGTTGCTCATCAGAGGCTCTTCTCTCTTCCTTTCCGCTTTCTTCTCGTTTCGCACGCCCTTCCTTCATTTTTTTTCATTGAAGCTGCCCACTTCTTAACTAAACCGCCATGCAACCCTTTGATTCTCGAGTGTCACTAGAATGTAACCTTGCTCGATGGCATATTAAGGGCACCGCCTACTGCGGTCTCCAAGTTATTCAACGAGGCATTCAGATTCTTCCGGGAATACTGAGTATCGCATTTGAAAGCCTAAGTCATACAAGCTGCTCATGGAAGTGTATAAGCCTCATATCCCCCATGAACTACAAAGATTTGTTCTTCAAATGGTCAGTCCTCCTATGACCCTCGATAGTCATTCCCGCCTTTCACCCCCTCGATGTCGCTAATGTAAACCTCGTGGCCGGGCTGAGCATCCATGTCGAGGATTCGTCCATGCCTCGGGGCCTTATAATGCCCCTCCACCATATGAGAAATTCTCATAGCTCTCGCATTGATCAGACAAAGGGCAAAAAGGGGATTTGGCTTAAAATGATACCTTCGTGGTTCATTCACGTACTTAACCTCCTCAACCTCACAAGCGTCCTCTTCCGTTGGTATTTCAAAGACTTTTCATCGCTTCTTCCACGCCCTATCTCATGAGCAAGGTACATTCTTTCTTCCTCGTTTTGTCTATCCCGTAATGATGGCATCTAACTCGGGCTTCCATGGCTGCCATTTTACTCAACCCACGACCCCTTCCTCTCGTTACTCCCTTGAAAACTCGGGACAGCCTTCATATTGTACTTACAGTCTTCTATCATATCCCAAATTTCTTCAGCACTTCTTTCTTTGAATGCTCCACGAACGAAGCATCAATGATGCCTTTAGATATATCATTTGCTGCATGATATACTATATCCATCCGGGTTTTGCAAATCAATTCCATGCATAAAGTAATCTTTCAACAACCTCAATCTCTCCCGTAATTATATATGCTCTCATCTTCCCTTGTCGGAACACTATTATCTCTTCTTCTCTCCGAGTATGAGAGATGGGGAAAGAACCCGCCCCATGTATGCTCCACCAACTCTTCCCATCAACTCCAACCATATGGTAATGACTCATACCTACGTGGTTGCTATATTACTTCTTAAGGAAAACGGGAAGAGATGCACTTTATCTCTTATGGCCTCACACCATTCAAATTTTCACTCAGATTTTCCATCCCCGAAATCTTCCCAGTGCTCATGGGGTCTTCATGGGGTGGCAGCGAATTGATGTCACGCACCATTGTTATCAAACCGGCTTTAGCTCAGTTATTTCAGACCACAAGAAGCCGTCTCGATCGCGTAATATTCTTCCGAATGATAGGCCTCTTAGAAATCCCTCCATTATGTCACATTAGGAGGCCTTCTCTCAAGCCGTCGGTCCCATGCCCTCTGTCTCCGTCATGTCTCTCATCCGCCATAGTTAAGGCTCTCTCGCTTCTTTTAGTCTTTCTGCTTATGCGTTCTTTCCAATTCAATCCGCTTCTCGGTAACAAATCAATCCCGCTTCCTCGTGCACAGCGATTCCCGTAATCAAACACACTCGTATTATCAGGGATTAGTTGAACAAAAATTTATTTTCAACATGGTTGTTAAAGATCGTTGGTTGGTACAACCTAATTTCTCAGAAAAGCCGCTTTTGTTCTTTTCTTTTATAAATGTCCAAATTAGCATTTCCTCTTTTGTTAGAATATCGATCTATTCAACTCTTCAACTCGACAACGATTACCATAAAACTTGTTTGCCTTTTTCTATATAGACTAAAAACCCCTCAAATTTACATAGTTACAAGAGCCTTACACTTATCTTGCACCCATGTCACTTTGGATAAATTTGCTTAATAAAATAATTCTTTCTTAATGTTCATGATTTAAAAATATGGGTCTAGTCTATGACACTGCAAGTGCATAGTCATATTAAGATAAGTAGTAAAATCTGAATGTAAGTCCGTATCATTCCCACAGATTGACAAGAATTAGAGATCAATTACCCCAACCATCAAGTTCTATGCTATTCGGACTAAAAGAATTTGATAGTGAAAATTTATCTAAAATGATAGATCCTAGACTATTAACTAAAAATAGATTTTGGAAAAACATGAAATCAACTAAAAATATAAAGAACTAAATACTGGATCTAATATGTTCCCTGTGAGAAACGAAAACTATCAGTGAATTGCAATGAAACAATCAATTCGTGCATGAAAGTGCATTGCTCTATTGTAATGATGGATCTGGATTTCATTCCAGATTGCCTAAATTTGCAAATGGATTACCCACATTCACTCGGTTAGAAGTTCTGTTTCTCTCGAAATCAAGATCGAACTAGCCATTTGTATGTCTGGCTATGCTTGCAAGATCCGGTATTTTTCTTCAATACTTCATACCCATCTCTCGACATCGCTGCATCTTTGCTTTCCTTCGGATTTTTGCGAAAGTTCTACCACTTAATTGGTGGCTCACTCCTTCGTATCTATTGATTCATCCTTTCCCTTGATTAGACCTCGCAACAATGTGGTCAGGAACTTTCTTTAGATTGAGGTGAACTCTCTGATTGTTTATATTATTAAATGTTCCCTTCCAACTTCAATTATGAGCGAATGAGGTATCTATAAACATGAACTTCCAGAGCTCAGCAGTTCATCAATGGTAGTCTAACATACCCATAAGAGAATGCTCTTAGCTCTCAGGAATCTCCATCTCTGTGTCACGCATAGGGCATCCTGGAAATCAGAGTAAGATACATTCCCTCAACTGGTATTCGGTACAACTATTAGGAACTTATCGATTCAAAAACGACACCAAGTAAGTAAATCCCAACCCAAATAATTTTCTCCGCATTTTGCAGAAAAGACTGTAACTAACTGTAAATCAAATCCAACAGAGCTGCGTTCCAATTACTGCATTACGATTAAAGAAATAGAGCACCGATAACGTACATCTACTATAATCGCAATGAAACTGAAAAAAAATGAATTCCAAAAAGTTATCTAGATTTCAAAAAATTTTCTCGTGCGCACTTTAAGAAAATAACATAAATAGAAATCCAACACTGCTTCTCGCATAGTCACAGATTCGTATCTAGAAAATAATTAAAGTAGAAAGAAAATCAAATAAAAAAACTAAAACTAAAATTCTACTCTAGACTATACACCGAGTTCCTCTCTGTTCCCCTTTTTTTGGGTAGTGAAGATGGAAGCTACTTTACTATTCTAACACTATCTATTTATAACTGTCAACAAGAAAAATAGGCCTAATTCTAAAAGTTACAGGTGGATTTCTTAAAAGAAAAGCCCAGACATCGTTCTCAGTTGCGAATTCCTCGGGCGATGTCACGTCTGATTTCTCTTGTTCCGTTCCTTTGTTCGCCGCAAGAACCTTGTTACTTTTATTACGACTGTGCCCTTTGGTAAATATTGGATTAGTGGTCGTGACATCGCTCAGGTCACACCTCATTGTGTCTTCCCTTCATCGCATTCCTCGAGTCACGACCACTCTAGGCCATGGCCTCCTAGGTGTCACCACTTCGCCTGGAAATGACTTCTTTCCTTTGTCAGACTACGCCACGACTCCGCTTTAGTCGCAACAACATTTCGCTTTCGCCGCCTCAACTCAGGTCGTGGATTTTTCCGTCATCACACCTCGCTCTGGTCTCTCGTCTCCTCACATGTTCGAACTTTAAGTCGCGACCTTAATAATCGGGTCGCGACGCTTTGGATAGTCCTTGCTTAAACTGATCACCTCAATTTCGCTGCAACCGCTTCCACCCAGTCGCGACCAAGGTGATGTCGCGACCATGTCGCTAATTCTCTCGTTTCATGTAGTCCCACTGCTCAAAAGTAGTCGCGACTGGATTTCTTCTCGCTTCACTCTTCTTCAGTCGCGGACTGGGGATTGGTCGCGACATCGTCATATGGTCCTCGACACAAAGTGCTCGCGAACTCAATTCTCGCGCGACTTTGTTTCGCTTCGCTTCAGTCGCGAATTCCCTTTACTTCAACTTCTAGTTTGGTCAAGAACTTCACCCTATTGAGACCTACTTCCTCGCTTTCATGTCATGACTAACTACACGTCGCGACCAAATGGAGCCCTTCATTTCAAAACTAGTTTGAACTTCATTTTCTTGCAGAGACCTTCCTTGTGGCTTCATTTACGGATCCATGTCGTGACCTTAGATTGACGTCGCGAACTCAGTTGTCTTCAATCGGCTTCGCGACATTAGGGTGGTGTCGCGACCTAAGATTCTTCCTTGATTAATTCATTTTGTTTCAACCACACTTTCGTCAGAACCTTATCAATGGTTTCATTTCGTTATTTCTCGGTCATTATTTAAACTTCAAGTCACGACTTTGTTTGAATGTTTCATTTCTCTCAAGGTCGGTCCCTGCCGATGTTCGTAACTTGGAATTAATCGAACAAAAAGCTCGGGTCGCGACTCCGCCTTCAAATAAGGACCTCGCTGGGCTTTTATGCCGATTTCTTCGGCTACTGGATTTTCGCTTCGTACTTTTCTGCAAAATTAAATTTGAATAAAATATCCATATTTCTGCACATGAATCAACATTTATCTTCTAATATACTTAGAAAAATGGATTAAAAATCAAATGAGTTTTTAGACTCATCAATACTTCACCTCCTTGGGTTGCCTCCAAAGTAGCACTTTGTTTACTATCGTTAGCTTGACTACCCTGCATCTCCATTAATCTTAACACTCTAACTTACTTTACATGCTTATTTTCTTGCTCACTGTGTGCTCAATGTGTTGGATGACTTCTTTGCATGGAAGTTCCCTCTGAAGTATGCCTTTAGCCTTTGTGCATTCACTTTATTCGCACGTAAACGTGTAGCTAGGCAACTCCGAACCAACAAAATTTATAAACCTATACCTTCTACTGCTGTAGCCTAGCTACTATAGTGTACTGGTTCTATGGTCGAACACAATGATGGGTTTTCTTCGTGAAAGTGATTTACAGTTGATTTAAAATGGTGAATTCAATTTGGATTTTAAGGTTTTGGTAAAAACATGGGGGTTTATTATTTGGAAACTGAAAGTTCAATAAAATAAAATAAAATGTAAAAGAAGTCTCCTTGAAGTGTCAAGCTACAGGATTTGGGTTCTAAAGGTCACTGAGGGGTCCTCGGGTCCATTTCCTCGCATTGGGGAGGATGACCTATAGTCATTTCCCGAACCGGATCTTCACGTGGCTATAAAAACTAAACCTAAATAACTATTCTTTGAAAAATGGCATCCACTGGCCATTAGTGCTCTTGGTCATTAAAACACAAGTCACCTTGACTCGCCTTACAATGGATCACAAATGATAACTAACAAACACCAATGGATCTGACATTAAGCATTCAATGTGTCCAAAATCTTACCAAGTAATAACCATTCAAGGTGACTCAAAAGGGATCGAAACCTAAAGTTAAAAAGGGAAAACAAAGAATCATAAAGGATACCGCGTGAAAAAACATGGAACCCTCAAATCGCCTCGTGATCCCGTACCTAAGAACCTCCTTCAAGGAGAAAGGGGTTTTAGCCGCTCATCCTCCGAGTTGTTATCCTCGGAGGGTGTTTAGCTAGTGACAAAGGGAGAGAAAAATGAAGGAAAGTGAAGGAAAAAGAAAGAAGTGGAATCACAAAAAGGTTCCCCCGCTAAATTTATTAATTGAGCGTAAGATCATCCCATTATACGTTAATCAGAGCTTATATACTACCCCAGCCAAAGCAAAACCAAAAAGGGGAACAAAAGTCAAAAATTCAAACGGGCAAGCAGAAATGTTATCGTAGGGGTTGAAAATGAATAATGCATGTGGGAGGCCGTTAACACTCGCAAACTTTGTGTTGCGAATTTCAAAACTCCGCGAATTCTCAAGTTGCGAAATTTTCATAACCCTGCAAAATTCCTGCAATGACCCAATTTCGTTGCATTTTCTGCTCTTCTTTCCTTATGGTTTCTAATCTGCAATGCTGAGTTCGACTCGAATTATTCGTGCTTGGATCGACTCAACAATTTTGGCATAAATAGCTTGCAAAAACTATAAAATTAGCCACAAACGCGATCGGTGAATAAATAGGACCCAGCGTGTCAATCGGGGTTAATCACGCCGATTGGCAGACATAAAAATTGCTCAAACCTGTAATAAACAAAGGTTAAAAATAGAACTTTTGAACACTAATCACACCCAACCCACACATTGCTAGTCCTTTAGCAATGAAAGAAAGAAAGAAAGAACACAAACAATATCAAAATTATGTTTACAAAAATGATATTTCAAAAGGAGTGTGAATGAGTAATGCCCAATCCTCAGTAAGAATCACCAAAACCCTGCCTAATAACCATCTCGAGAGAGTGAATGCCATACAAAATCAAGCATCAAAAGAGTTTCCTTCTCCAGAAAATCAACCTAGAACTTCCACCAAACCTATGCTATGGGATCAGCCAACAATAAACCGGCAACCGCACTTCCCTAACCAAGATAACGCCTCTCCACCTAGGACACTAACCAATCTAAATAGATCGACCTACCTATTCCACAACCTTTTTTTTTTATTGTAGGGGTGCAATGCCGAGAATCGACCACCAAAGTCCATGTAATGTGGATCTACCGATGACTCCCAACCACTTACGGCACTAGGCACCAAGTCATGTTGATGATTTTTCAACCACAAACTCTTCAAAGCCACCTGACTCGGGCAATGGTTTCGAGACTCCAACACCTACAACTTGCTAAGCTTCACCCATCCACCCATGTAACGAGCAACTAAGTCGGTGACTCCCAACTAGTTGGCTTAGGGCACCAGGATTTAAAGACTTTGCCATATACCCCTAGGACCGTACTCGGGTTTCAAGGAAAAGCGTCGTGACTTTTCTTTTCTTTTTGTTTTTGTTTTTGTTTTTCTTTCTTCTTTTTCTTATGTTCTCTTTTCTTTGGAAGACACATTGGCCTTTAACTCAGGGGTCCTAACCTATTAAAGATGGTCAATAGCAAGGATGTGTTCGTAAGGTTTGGGGAGGCTAGGCGCTTCGCCTTATTGTTGAAACCTAATGTGCACAATGTGTGGTTAGCTTGAGGTGGAAGAAAAAGGTTGACGACAATGAGCTTTCAAGCATGGAACTAATCTAACATCAATAGAATTGGACAGTGTTTCAATTTTTTTAAACTGCAGGCTAGGGAAAAAAAAAAAAAGTGGTGTGATTTAAGCCATAGTATAAGTCAGATGTATATTTATAAAAAGAAATGTGACTAAATTTTCAGCTTTAAAAACAAAAACTAATAGCTTCACCAAAAAGGATAAATAACAGTTTCACTGACATTACAAACGGGCTTGTTCAAAATAGTACAAAAACATTTATGTAAAAACCACTTCCTTCGCTAACTCTCCCCCCAACCAAACGTCACATTGTCCGCAATAGGGTTCAGATTGGAAAGTTAGAGAAGGAAGTGATACCTCCTTGATGAGATGTACCCGTCGTTGGATAGGAGACTTCGCAAGCTTTCCACCGATACCTTACTCACTCCATTTGGGCTTCAAATGAACAAATCTGGGCAATAAAATAGAGGAAAAAGTGACTAGCTAGGAGCATTTTGAAACTTAATCCTTCATCACTCTCTAAAGTGTTCTTTTGATATATTTGACTTACACTCTAAGCTTTCCAACGGTACCCAAATTACCCAAAACGAAGTTCGAATGAAAATGTTTTGGTCAAAACAAAATCGGGCTGCAAAAATGGAGAGAGTTGCGAAAAAAAATTATTCGCAATCGTGCAAAATTTTTTTATTTTTTTTAAATAACAAATATTTTCAAAGACCAAATTTTTTTATATATATATAAAAATTATTTTCAAAGACCAAAATTTCTTTTTTTTTAATATATTTTCAAAGCTACGAGTTTTTTTTTTTCGAAACATTGTTACTAAGGTTTCATCTCGCTGGGTTCGTCTCCGTACACCTCAAGCATACAGGTCAAATTTCGTACGCTTGCAAAAAGTTCTTGCCCGTTGCTAAAATTTCCTCAGGCCAGACATTGCGAAATTTATGCTTTGCTCTTGGTTCTACATCTCCCCGCTTCAAAATTACACATATCTCAAAAAATAAATACTTTAAAAATTAGAAAATGGAGAAAAATGAAAACTAAGCTAGAAACAAAGATTAAATTAAAATTGGAGGAAATCTAAAGAGAAAAACTAAATAAATAAAATAAAATAAAATAAGAAAACTTCAAAACAAAAAGTGGGGGAGACTTAGTCCCCCAGCGTCTTTCTCCAACCATGAGCACGGCTAGTGGAGCTTGTAGAAATGTTGAGGTCCAGGTGCTCCACATCTGAACCAGCACCCGAACCATCCGTTGTGCCATGCAGTATGAGCAGTTGCCAAAGTCTTTGATGTAGTGGCACAAGTTTGAACATAGGCCACTAACTTCTTGAGGTTTTGCAGGGCAAGCAGTGTAGATGGGATGGCCTTTGCAGTAAGTGTTTCAGGTGTTGAATGTGCTGTAGGTGAAGGTAGGATGTGCACTGGGTCAGGGCTATGCAGTGGGCTATTGGTGGCTTGAGCAGTGGGCTTCTGGAGCTCTTCCCCTGCTTCCTTTCCACTACCTTCCTCACTAATCAAGGGGAGGATTTCTTCTTTTCTCCTCCATGTACCAAACTGACACATAATTGTGGGGCATCTTGCGAGTTCCTCGGGGCTTCAAGCTGGTTCGTCTTTGATTCCTCACGAAGGTACGAGTTAGCTGTTCACCCCAATAGTGTCAATCAGGCACTCTTCCTCAGATTCTCTTCCTCTTGATGATCATGTTGATTGGTGAGCCTTGAAATTGATTTTTGCAGGTTGTCAAATTTCTGATCAATTCCGCTTTGAAGTCCATCAATTCTCTTGTCCAAAGAGCTCTCCACTATGTCAATTTTTCTCTCCATTATGTCAATTTTTTTATTGGCCGGGTGGTTTACTACTTTCCACTCCTCTATAAAAGTATCCACCATTTTGCTCAAGTTCAGTATTGCTTGCTCAACTGAAGAAGTTAACTGTGCTGGTTGTGGTGGCTGAGGAGTTGAAGGATAATATGGATAAGCAGGAGGTGCATACTGTGGTGATCTTGGTTCCCATGAGGAATTTGGGTGGTTCCCCCAACTAAGGTTGTAAGTATTGCCATATGGTGTAGTAGCTGGAGGAACCATGTAGGAGGGTGCACTTACCCATGGAGGGTTTATATAGTCCCTCATGGACCTATATGCATTAGGTTTTCTCTCCATTGGGTATTGACAGTGTTGCTCTCCCTCTAGGTGTTCCACTTGATCAAAACTAATATTCAATTCATAATTCGACTCTTGTAGAACCGCAGGCTTTGATCAGCACGCTTGAATTTCTTACCCCGCTGGGCATGTTCTCCTGCTGCCAGCTGAGGCGAACGCAGCGACAGCAATCCTACCTAAAAGGTTAGGGTTACCTAAAAAAAATTAAACAGTGAACTGAAACTAAGAAGACTAATAGTAAAATATATACAGAAAAAAAAATGATAAAAGAAATTCACTAGGACTTGTGATGAGGATCACAAGTGTTCATCAGGTCATCATTTGCACTTAGGCACCATCCACAGCGATGTGCCATTTGGTCGCATAAGCGTGTAGCTGGCGAGCTCAGAGACCAATAAAATTTATAAACCTATACCTTCTACTGTTGTAGCATATCTACTGCAGTATAGTGGCTCTAGGGTCGAACACAGGGATGCGTTTTATTCGTGAAAATGATTTACAATTGATTAAAAATGGTGAATTCAATTTGGATTTTAAGGTTTTGGTAAAAACAGGGGGGTTTAATGTTTGGAAACTGAAAGTTAAATAAAATAAAATGTAAAATAAGTCTCCTTTAAGTGTCAAGCTACTGGATTTGAGTTCTAAAGGTCACTAAGGGGTCCTCGGGTCCATTTCCTCGCATTGGGGAGGATGACCTATAGTCATTTCCCGAACCGGATCTTCATATGGCTATAAAAACTAAACCCTAAATAACTATCCATTGAAAAATGGCATCATGGCCATGGTGTCTCAGTCATTAAAACACAAATTGCCTTGACTCACCTTACAATGGATCATAAATGATAACTAACAAACATCAATGGATCTAGCGTTAAGCATCGATGAGCGCTTACCCAGTAATAACCATTGAGGTGACTCAGGAAATGGATCGAAACCTAAAAGTTAAAAGGAAGCGATGGCGGTGAGCTTAAAGTCATCCATTTTCATTCCATTTTTACGATTGATTTCTATAAAAATGACTGATTTATAGCGAGTATGCGGAATAACTCACCAAAGCGCTATACGTGAGGAAATTCAAAGAAAGAGGATATTGCGGTAGAAGAGGCGAGAAAGTGGCCTGGCGGGAATGACACATTGGTGAATGATGCCATAGCGAGGAGAGGTGCCGCGAGGAAGAACAAGACATGATGTCATGACGCCTTGATAGTAAGAAGAATCACATCAGGTCAGCGACCCGCGAAACTCGATCGCGACGCAAGAGCGATTGAAGCGAGCGAGGCAAGGTCGCCAGCGAAACTCAGTCGGCTGACCATAAATTAATGAAGAACAAGACATGATGTGACACCATTCGAGTCGACAAAATTGAAGGCGGCGGTAGACATAGAAGTCACGACACAAGATTTTGGGGCGAGACATCAGTCATGACATTTAGAAGAGGTCGACATCGACAACGAATCGAATTGTTCACCAGAGTGGGTATCGAGAGACTGACTTGCAAGGAATTAAGGTCGCGACGTCATTTAAAGGTCGCGACCAGAATATGAACCTTCTTTGGGAAGAATGGATGAGTGATTAGAAAACTGATGTCGCGACCAAATAAAAGCATTGCTACGTATCTTCGAATGGCGAGGTCGCGACAAGAATCGAATCGCGACATAGGAAGAGCGAGGGATGCTAAAGAAATGATCGCGACCAAATAAGCTTCTCACGACAAGCTGATGTCGCAACATAGAATCAGTCGCGACATTAACAACCAAATCGGTCGATTAATCCCGGGAAATCCACGAGGCGCATCAAGTTAGGGCTGACTTGGAACATACATAAATAAGCCGGTTGCTGCGGAAGGAAGCGGCTCTTGGCGGCCTCGAGTGAGAGATCTGGGTAGCCTATTTTAATTTTCTTTTTCTTTGTTTTGTTGTTATTTTAGATTAGATTGTTATTTCTTTCAAATTTGGATTTGGACGTTATTTATTAAAGTAAAATTTGAATCACGAGTCTATTTCTTTCAAATTACTGCCTGGATCGTTTGAATTCCAGACAAATTTTGGAATTCAAATTTCTAGTGTCCGATCTACAGTGGTTCTCTTGATCAGAAAGCCATTGTAGGGTGTAATAAAGTAATTTAGAAACCCAGCTTCCATTGAATAGACTATGTTGTTATAATTTATCTTTCCTGTAGAAATTTATTAGAAACTCACGAACCGAGTTTATAAATCTACTTCTTTAAGTTACGAGATAATGCATGTCTGATCCCAATATCGAGTGTCCTATACGCAATAAGTTGTTTCATGCTCGATTTCGGGGCCCTCTACGAGTGACCTGAAGACATTCCACGAGGTAGTGAATTAATTTCTCAAGGTATGCGAACCTGATAATGGAATCTAATGAGCTCACAATGAATGTAAGTCGACAAATCGTCTTACTCGCGAAGTCGAGCTTGAGTTGAACGGCTTATCAATTTAAAAAGCGAGTTCACCTCCATTCGTCCGATAAGTTCAATCCGTGTTATAAGGGGATCTAATCAAGGGAAATGATGAAGCTGTTCCAATTTTGAAGAAAGAGAGAAACGCTAGTAGAAAGTGTAAACCCATGCTATACATGTCTTAGGAGCTAAGGTTTTACAGTCCATGTCGGTATGAAGTATTGAAAAAGAAAAATATCGAACAAGGCAACCGGATTGAAAGTAGTTATCTAATCCTCTGTCTTGAAGAATCGGGGAAGATTAGATGAGCAGTGTCATAAGGAGAGATCATTTGCCTTGCCCTATTCCTTGGACCGGGTTTTTAAATCGTAGTTCGTGAAGCAAAGTTCTGATGGCTCTGCGGGAATTGATGTTTCACAATAGCGATTATTTTCAATGCTCCCTTTAAAAGATAAGCGATCGATCTGAATTTGTTATTTTAGATTTTTCGATTTAATTCATTTGTTATTAAATCCTTTTCTTAGTTTTATTATTTTAAGGTTTGCTAGAATATTTTGATTACCTATCAGAAGTCGAATAGTATAGAGTTCGAGTAGTCGGGGTAGTTGATTGAGAATTCAGAGATCTCTATGGGAGCGATATCTAGACTTAAATCGATTTACTACTTGTTCGACTGTACACTTGCGGCATTGTCGCATCATTGACCCGGTGGAAGGGGTCACGGGGAGACTTGAGCCGATGTCGCGACAACATCGATATCGCGACATCGAAGCTGAAACCATTGAAGGCGCAAAGAGCCCAGAATGGATGCGACAAGGCCATGATGTCGCGACAAGGCCACATGATGGCGACATCTGGCGATCAAGCGAAACCTCTGAGGGCATAAGATTGGTGTCGGCAATGACGCGAAACGACGATTCGCCCAGGAAGCGAGAGACTTTAAGTGATGTCGCGACATGAGTTCGATTAATGGCGACAAGAAAGTGAGGCAGGCTGGAGGCGATGGCAGGCTGGCTACTCTAAAATCCACGGCGGAAGTCTACATTGGGATTAGGGCCCGATTGAGAACGAACCTATAAATCTTTAGCGATATCGACTCATTGGCGGCAGACGGACGAAGAATGCGGATAGGCTGAAAGCTCATTTTCTTTCATTTTTTTATTTTCTTTATTTTTTTCTTTATTTTCATTTCGTCATTTTAGAACAGATTGTTTCTCGTATTTTTCTTTCTTTTCTTTTTCGTTACTGTTTGTTTGGATGCGAGATATTGTCGTTAAGCTGGTGAATGCTGAAATCGATTTCTTTTGAGTTACGGGCGTATGGAATTTGGACAAATTCTGAAGTCGATTGTTCGATTTCCATTCTCAGTCATTCATATGATCGGAGGAATCTTTGTATCGTGTGATTGATGGTGGGAATCCGGCTTCCATTAAGTGAACATGATAGTCGAATTTATCTTTCCTGTAGATTGTTCACAATGACTTGTTAATTCAGTTAATGAATTTATTTACGGTTTTGGGTTGTGTCTTGGGATCTGAATATCGAGTTTCTTATACCGTTAAGATTTGCGTCATTGCTCACACGATTTCAGGAGGTCCTGCAGGTGACCACGGGGGAAGACATTCTGAGGAGTAATGTGCGTTCTTTGAGTATACTAACTTTGCTTATTAGGGATCTTTTGAGCCGTGTAAGTTCACTTAGATAAAATCCTCTTCTCACTTGAAATCAAGGCGGGTTGAATGAGTTATCTATTTAAACAAGCAAAGTTCACCTCAATTCGGATAAGTAGAGGCTAATCCCATGTTAGGCGAGATCTAATCGAAGGTTGATCCTATTCTAATTTCGAGGAGGGTAATCACGAGTTGTATATCCTTGCTTGGCCCAGATAGCAGGAGCTAAGGTTTCACAGTCCATAAAATGGAGTATGAAGTATTGAAAAGAAAAATATCCAGATTAAGGAAGTCCTTTTTAAAAGTAGTTATCTAATTCCTGTATTCGAGAGAATCGAGGTCATAACAGATAATGAAATGTGGAGTGTGGAGAGATCGAGAATTTGCACTACAACGCCTTGGGCCAGATTTTGGCTTGGGAGATTAATCAAAGAAATTTTATCGGGGAGTAACTACGAGGGTGATAGTTCCACTATTACTGTTTCTATTGATGTGTCCTGCGAGGATAACTGACCATTATTCGAGTTCTTTTATAGAAATTCTTTATTCTTTAATCTTTATTTTCGGTATGTTGGATAGTTCGATTAATTTCCTCTTGTTAGTTTAATTTTCCGGCACCTTAATGGATCTATCATTTTGTGGTCAAATAGTATGGAGATTGAGTAGTCGGGGTAGTTGATTTAAAATTCTTGAGATCTGCCAGGATCGATGCGGACTTAAATCCATTTTATTACTTGTCGACACCTGTGCACTTGCAGAATATCAGACCAAAACCAACTTTGAAAGAGTAGTTGCCTCCTAAGAGATTGGTGGTTTATTATAATTGTAAATGTCAACAAGTTTTATGGCGCCGTTCTTGGATTAAGACATAATAGTCCTTTGGTGATAACGTCATAATCTTGCATGCATAACTAATGCATAAATGTGCAACACGTTTTGGTCTTAACAAGTTTTATGGCACCGTTGCCGGGGATTAGACAATAGTCCTTTGGTAATAACGTCATAAATTTGTATATGTGTTTTGGTCTCTTAACAAGTTTTATGGCGCCGTTGCCGGGGATTAGACAATAGTCCTTTGGTGATAACGTCATAATCTTGCATGCATAACTAATCTCATGCATAAATGCGACTACGTTTTGGTCTTAACAAGTTTTTGTAAGCGTTAGAAGTTAGACAATAGTCCTTTGGTAATAACGTCATAAATTTGTATATGTGTTTTGGTCTCTTAACAAGTTTTATGTACACTTACGTATCACGGATAAACAGAGAAAATGATTTACTCTTAAGGAAATAAACACTAATCGGTCTGATAGATAAGGAACTGTGAGCAGTTTCTTAATTATTGTTGCGGGTTAGATAGTCAGCAGGTAATAACGCTTTAAATTTTATAGGTATTTTGGTCCATCACGAGAAAGAGGTGAACAAGTTTTTGCTTGTGAATTCTTGAGGATCGAAATAATTTAGTGAATCAATATTCGATTGCGAAATCTTAGTTTTGGACATAATTTATAAAAAGAAAATATAAAATTTGCAAAAATATGATTCAACAGCAGTAGTTTAGCAAGCTACTAAAATTTTTGTAGAGCTTTTCATGTTAAATACAATTTTTGGTATCACTGACTCCATTTGATCTCAGTATATTATAATTTCAGGAGGTAATTCATGCCACTTGAGGAAGCGAGGAGCTGGTGTTGCCACTAGACAACGAGATCGAGAAAGAACACTTAGAGGGCTAAGAAGGTTAAAGAGTGCGATAGCGAAGTGGCGAATGAAGATTGTAGAGCGATCAGCCAGAATTAAGTAGCGAGAAGTACCTCGGGCGAGACCTTTATGGAGGGGACTTATGGAGGCCGAGGAGTTATCGAGATGATACTCGGTGGGACTGACCCGGTGATAGATGCTGAAAACAGAGATTTTGGGGCTCGAGCCGTACGATCACCATGGATTCCGCCAGGCGATTCCGCAGTGCCTAAGAGTCAGAACACTTGGGACGGTTTAAAGAATGGCGATGAGTTCAGATTGGAATGGTGTGAGACCGGAAGTTATTAAGGCTACTTGATTGTTTCCATTCTCTTTAGAGATATAAACGCATCATGGTTTGACTCACTATATGGATCTGTTAATACATAGGAAGAGGCGTGGAAGCTTACGAAGACCAGATTCTTTCCTCAAATCACCATACAGTTAAGAGGGGAAATTACTACTTTCAAACAAGAGGAATATGAGAGTCACGCCTGCATAGGAGATACAAGAGGCTGGCGAAGAGATGTCCCATGCAGGACCAGACACGAAGACACAAATGGACATCTTCTACCACTCCTGTGAATTATACCTCAAAGGTATAATAGATGACTCTTGACGGAGGAATTCAAGAAGAAAAGCTGAGAAAAAGCAAGGCCATTGTCGAGGATCTTCTTAGGTGCAACATGAGACCTCCTTTTGAATCCTCGGAGGCGACGGCCGTTTAAAGGAAATGGAATGATTGAAATTTGAACAAGATGCCGTGGAGGCAGATGGATGCATTGATGCATCGGTTGGAATCAAGAATGCACTCTTGCAAATGAGATATGGCTTGGAGTGGAAAGAGAAGGAAGAGTAAATAATCTTTGATGTATTTGAAGAGGGTTCCTATGGAGTGGAGAGGCTAACTATTTGAATGAGCAGGCATATCATTTCAAGCCTAACTGACACATGACCCATTATGACATTAAGGAACCGTGAGAATTTCTCTTATCGAAGGTATAACCGTCCGAGACATGGGCAAAACTTTCATGAGGTATACTCCACGAGTTCAGTGAGGAGAGGCGAAATGAATATCATAGTGAGGACTCAAGACCTTTGAAGACGGATCTTTGCCGATTCATGGGGGGAAAATAAAAAATTTGTTAAACTTCCATGAACAAAGGTTTTGCAGAATTGGAAGCTTAAAAACCAATTCTCAAATTTTTTAGACAACCACCCGATGCCTCTCTCGAGAACCTGGAAGCGCGTGGGCGCCTAACCATAATGGAATTAAAGATGCTTTTCCCAGTGACACGAGGAAAAATCCGAAGAATTTGCGTGGGCATGCGGCTTAGAAGTGGAAAGAATTAGAAAGGAAAAGTCGGGATAAAGATGAAGCAACAAGGGAAGGGATCTGAAAATCTTGAGTCAGGGAAAAGAAAGAATAAAAGCAGCCGTGAAAGAAAGAAGCGAAAAAAAAGAAGCCCGAGAACTCTATGCGAAATTCCATTCCCGCGAAATTTATAGTCGAGGATAAGAGGAAGCGATTCATAAGTTTTGAAAACTTTCCGGAAGTTGGAATAAGCATGCCATTCCACGAAGTGGTAACTCAAATGCCACTTTATGCAATTCTTGCAAGAAAATTTATGAAGAAGATTTACTTGTGAGAGGAAGGAGTAGTGAATCGATTCTTGCGATCTTGGTGGAAATAAAAAATTTACAGAGAAAATGAAAAGACCCAGGAAGTTTCACCATTCCTTGCACCATTGGAGGATTTGAAATTCAAAAGGCTCTTTGTGACTCCGGTGCAAGTATTAACTTAATGCCATTATCTATTGCAAGGAAATTAAGTTTGGAGGTTACTCCCATTCTTGTACTCTCGAAATGCGGCGGATACAATAATGGCGAGCACGAAAGAGTCATTGAAGATGTGGCGATGGAGTGGGGGAAATTTGTTTTTCCTGTAGGCTTTATCATCACGGACATTGAAGAAGATTCCTGAGTCCCTCTCTTTGCTATGAAAGGCCATTCTAGCAAGCTGGAGATTTGCTTTAATAGATATGCAGAAAGGAGTTCTCACTCTCAGGGTTGGAGAAGAAGTAGCTGACTTCAATCTGCTCCAAAGTTTGAAGAATTTAGACACAGATAGGGAAGATTACAATTTGCACTCTACCGAAAATGTGTTGAGTCTTAAATAAAACAACATGGACAATGGAGACAATAATGAAGAGAAGGAATTTCATCAAAGGAGACCGGGTCACGGGAAAAGGGGCTGGTTTTAAAGTTGAATGTCTTAAGTATGCTTACTTGGAGCTACGAAAAGGTAAGCCAGCGATTATCTACGCTAGACTCGGTGATCTTTGAAACGAAGAATTCTTTGAAAATTTTGAAGAATTATCGAAGTCGATTGTAGTCCATAGATGAATTAAAGGGTATCGGTCGGAAATCGATATGCATGCCTGAAATGCATTTGGAGGAAAGCGCGAAACCATATGTTGAACATCAAGAAAGGCCGAACCAGTCATGAAAAGTAGTCAGAAAGGAAGTGCTTTCGAATGGTTGAATCTTTGGTTTTATATATGCAATCTCGAGGCAGTCCTTAGGTTAGCCCGAGTAGATGTGGTTCCCGAGAAGGTGGGTTCCTTTGTGATCAGGAAATGAAAAAAATGAGTTAATTCAGCCAGAGCGGTGACATGATGGAAGTATGTATCGATTCACGGAAGGCGAACATAACTAACCAAGAAGGATCATTTCGTTGCCCTTCGTTGATCAGATGTTGGGCCGGGTTAGCGGGACACCCTCATTTTGTTTCTAGATGGATATTACATTTATAGCAGTTGCCCGTTGCACCCAGGACCGGGGAGAAAACCACATTCACGCTTATATGGCACCTTTGCCTTGAAGGATGCCATTTGGGTTGTCAACGATGCTCTGCTACTTTTAGAGGTGTATGATGTCCATGTTCTCAGTTTGGTTGAGGAGGTCATGGAGATTTTATGGATGACTTCACGATTATATGGATCAGTTTTGGCATTGTCTAAAACAACTGGAAAGCGATGCTTCAAAGATGCAAGGACAAAGCGGCTAGCGTGGCGGGAAAGTGTCATTTCGCCGATAACGAAGGTATTGTTCTTGGTCATAAAATTTTACGCTCACGGAATTAAGTAGACGGTCGAGGTTTGATTATCAAGACTCTTGCGTAGCGCTGACGATAAAAGGGATAAGGAGTTTCTTGGGACATCTTTGGATGCATGGGAGATTCGTAAGACTTCTCAAAATGAAAGACCATTATGCGAGATTCTTTGGAAAGACCACGAATTTTAATTTTGATGACTCTGAGCGACCTTTGAAGAAATCAAAGATCAGATTAGTTGAGCACCTATCATGAGCTGCACGGGAATGGGATCGGGGATTCCGAGAAATAATGTGATCGATGATTTATAATGGGGCTGTATTGGGCCAAAGAAAGAGAGATATTAGAGCCATATACTATGCTAAAGCGGGAACCTTCAATGAAGCCCAAGAAAACTATTCAACTACTGAAAAGGAGATGCTAGCCATAGTTTTTGCTTGTGAGAAATTTAGGCCATACATTTTGGGATCCCATATTATCGTTCACACTGACCATGCAGCAATCAAATATCTGATGTCGAAAAAGGAAGCCAAACCAAGACTGATAAGGTGGGTGTTGTTACTATAAGAGTTTGATTTGGAAATTAAAGATAAGAAGGGTTGTAACTGATGTGATAAGCGATCACTTGTCGAGTAAAAAAACTAAGTAGAAGAGGAGCGGAGATTAGCGAGAACTTTCGGATGAGCAAGCTGTTTAAATTGTCAATTCAGACTCCATGGTATGCTGATATCGTGAATTACTTGGTTTGTGGAGTAGTGCCTCAAATTTCAGCTACCCAACTGAAAAGCTTCAAGGCGACGGGTATTACATATGGGATGATCCATTGCTATTTAAAGGAGTCTTGACGCCTGATTATAAGAAGATGTGCGAAGAGTGAACAATGCAAAATTTTGAATGAATGCCATGAATCACCATATAGGGGACATTTTTAGGAGAAAAAAGCGGCTCGCCCAGATACTCAATCTGGATTTTATTGGCCTTATCTTTAGAGATTGTCTTCGAATAGGTCGAATTATGTGATAGATGCAGATTGGAAATATCAGCAGCGAAACGAAATGCCCTACAAGGCATATTGGTGGTGCAAATTTTGATGTATGGGAATAGATTTTATGGGACCCTTCCCACCATCATTTGGAAACTTGTACATCTTCTGCTTTGCGGTGGATTCACGATGTCAGTGGGTGGAAGCAATAGCTTGTCAAGAGACTAAAGCGCTATACGGTAGTGAGTTTCTTCTGAAAGGAACATTTTAGTGGGTGGAACACCCGGGACTATCATCGTGTGAAGCCACTTTGCAAAACAAAATATTTGCAAAGCTCATGAAGCAGTATGGGATCAGACATATAATGAGCTGGCCTATCACCCCGGACTAATGGACAAAGCGAAATTTCCAATAAGGAGATTAAAAGGATCACGGAAAAGGCGTAAGTTGAAGCGGGAAAGATTGGTCTTCCCGAGCTTGATGATGCACTTTGGAGGCTTCTGGGGCGCGACATTCAAAACTCATTGGGATATCCACAAATCACAGTGGTCTTTGGCAAACCATGTCGCCTCCCTCTTGAGCTTGGAATACAAAGCCATGTGGGCCATGAAGCTGAACCCGATTTCAAAATTGCAAAGGAAGAAATTTGCTCCAATTGAATATGAACTAGAAGAAGCGAGAAAGCAAGCTATGATAATGCTAGAATATACAAGGACAAGACAAAGAAATGGCATGATCGGATTATGAGAAAGAGTTGAGCCGGGGATCGGGTTACGCTGTTAACTCCAGTTAAAAAGATTATTCTGAGGGAAGTTGAAATCAAAATGGAGTGGACCGTATCTGATGGTGTCAAGTACTACCTTTGGAGGCAGTAACACTTTCGGGACTGATCTTTGAGGAAGAATTCAAGGTTAATGGTCGAGCGAAGAAATATCTCGTAGGGGAGAAAGAAAAGGAAGAACTCAATTTGGTGAATTGAGAGAGATAAGGTTTAAAAGCAGCTAGTCTGACTAAGGACTCCCAAAACATAGCACATTTCATGGGAATGACCCATACTCTTAGATTTTACTTCTTTATATAGAATTTGATTTTTTAATTACTCGTTTTGATTTTTTTATTCTTGTAATGATTTGTTAGGACTTTCTAAGTTAGTATTTGATCAATTAAACCCTTTTTAAATTATTCTACAGTGTGCCTACGGAATCGCGAGGGCTCGGTGAGAAAGAACCGTTATAGGGCGGCTCAGGCACTTCACGGAATGGGCGACTTGAAAAGGAGCATTTTCTCCCTAAACAAATTATGTGGAAAATAAATGAATGCATGTTTAATTATTTGTTTGGGAGTACTGTTGGATTTAAATTTCTGAAAATTAATAAGGAGTGCAAAGCTATTTGATCATCAAATTTAGAAGCCAATCTGTTAAGTTGCAAATTAGTTTGCAACTTAATGAAATGCGAGGGAGAAACAAGAAACCTGGTTCTGACGAGAAAAGTTATGTGGTGTGAGAACATTTGAGGGTGCGTGTGAGGAACATTTGAATTCGCGACAAGAACAATTCCTTCAAAAGAATAGTGAAGGTCGCGACAATAACTATGTCGTAGAGTACTTGTTGGCGAGGGTAGAAATGCGGATGTCGCCTTTGATGACATATTGTGTCCTCCACCTGACTTACTTATGTCGCGACAAGCGATAATAAGTCGCGACATAAGAAAGTGTGCCAATAGAATTAACTTTTAAATCTTGCCCTTTATTTAATGGCGGCCTACGGAAATTGCGGCCTGAAATTTAAGTCGCGACAAGCGCAACTAAATGAAGTAATAAAGAGTCCATAATAATGATTGAATTGCAAATATTGAGAAACTCCCTCCACCACTATTTCATTCCTTGAAGCATGTTCACCTCTTTCAGTGATGGACCAAAATACCTATACAAATTTATAGTGTTATTACTTAAGGACTATTATCTAATCCCCAGCAATAATACCATGAAACTTGTTTGTTGTGTTCCTTATCTATTGTACTAATTAAAAGCTGTTTTCTTAAGAGTAAATCATTTTCTTTGGTTTTGATCGGGATCTTGCAAGTGTACGGGTTAGACTAGTAAATTGGATTTAAGTCGGATATCGATCCACGGAGAGATCTCGGAATTCTCAATCGACTACCACGACTACTCGAGCTCTATCTTATTTGGACTCACGATAGGCAATTGGATTCAGCTTTGCAAACCTTGAAATGTAAAGCCTAAGATATGTGAATTAATAACAAAATGAATTAAAGCTGAAATTTTAAAAATAACAAATTGGTAGTGATCATCTTTTAAAGGAGCATTGAAAATCTTTGCTTTATTGTGAACATCGATTCTGCGGTGCGAAACTTTGCTTCATGAACCACAGATTTAAAACCTGTCCAAGGAATATGATAGTGCAGTTGGATTTCTCCATACGCCACTGTTCATCATTTGATCTTCCCTGTTTCTTTTGAAGACAGAGGATTAGATAACTACTTTTAATCTGGGTTGCCTTGTTCTGGGTATTTTTTCTTTTGATACTTAATTCTAGAACATGGTGTTGTAAACCTTAGCTCCTAAGACATAGGTATGTATGGGTTACACTTTCTTGTTTCTCTTCCTCCAATTGGGCAGTTCATCCTTTCCTTGATTAGACTGTCTTAACAGGATTGAGCGTCTTGTTAGTCGAGGAATTGAACTCTACCTTGTTTAAATTGATAAGTCGTTAGCTCATTCTGATTTCAAGTGAGAAGATGATTTATCGTTTAAATTCCACACTAGCTCATTGATCCGCATTAATAAATTATTACCTTTCAGAAATTGTTCATCACTCTCAGGATTGCCTTCTCTGTGTCACTCAGAGGGCCTCCTGGAAATGAGAGCAATGAGACAATCCTATTATGGGTATAAAATGCTTACATTGGGATCAATTACATAATACTCAAACCAACAAGTAGATTTACACATAAGCGATAGTTCAATAACCACGATAAATTTACGCATGAAAGATAATTTAGAACCAACGAGTCATTCAATGGAAAATTTGGGTTCTAAATCACTAGATTACACCTCCTGATGGCTTCTTGATCAAAGAAAACAGCGCCAAATGCGAGCTAAATCGAATTCCAAAATTTATGCGGAATTGAGGCTGATCGAGCCCAGTAATTTGAAAGCGATAAGTGCATTAGAGAAACCTGCTTTAACGGCTAACGTCGGTCGAAATTTGAGCGAAATAACAAACTAATCTAAAAAAAAAAAAAAAAACAAAGAAAGAAAATTAAAATCTGAGCCTTTAGCTACAGATCTCTCTTATTGGTATGAGGCTACCATGATAGCGGTGCGTATTTATAGGGTTAGGGTTTGGATTCTTGATGCCTCCTTGTGGATTCCGGATTAAGCGGCACATTTGGTTGTTAATGTCGCGACCCTCAATTCTTTGCTTCGCGACCTCGGTTATCTCATTCGTCGCGAGCTTTATTTAGTCGCGACTTGCCTTTAGCATCCTTGGATCTTGTCGCAGCCGGTAAATGTCGCGACCTTCTTTCCCTTGCAGGCGATGTCGCGACCTTTAGATGAATTAGCGACCTTAGTTCCACTTACAGCGATGTCGCGACCAGCTGAATGGCTGTCCAGCGACCATAGTTCTTACAAGTGATATCGTGACCACTAAATGGCGTCGCGACCTTAGTTCTTTACAAGCGATCGCGCGACCAGCGGATCTCGTCGCGACCTCTGTTGATCTTGAAAATCTTATGTCGCGACTTCTGTCCGATTATCCACGACCTCCGTAATATCTACTACTCGGCCTTGATTACATTAGCGACCTCGAAATTGTGTTGCGACATCTTATCTTGTTCTTGATAATTTATGGTTGCACGACTTGGAGTTTTTGTTGCGACACGCTTCGTTACGCCTTGATTGCCCTTATGTCGCTGGCCCCGGAGTTTTGTGGTTGCGACCTTGATGTGAATCTTCATCAATGTCAAGGCGTCGCTACAACAGGTCCTTTCTTCCTCGTGCATTTCTCTTGTTGCAACATCATCCAGCCAGTCGTGTCATTCCTGCTCAGCGAGTTTCTGCTCTTTTTACTGCAATATCCTCGTTCTCTTGAATTTCCTCCTGCATAGCAGATTGGTGAGTTATTCAACATTTACCGCACCTCATCAGTCTTTTAGATAGAAATCAATCAGAAAAATGGACTGAAAATGGATGACTTTTAAGCTCATCAAACTCCCCCAAGCTTAAATTTTGCTTGTCCTGAGGAAAGAAAAGAAAGATTTGTTTGTCCTCAAACAAAAGGACATTTTTCTGTATTGTTTTGCAGTTGCAACCAATTTAATTGAAATACTAGAATTGCATTCTTTTCTGTATATCTAGCTTCAAGTCCATATGAAGGTTAGTTACTACTCAATCCGATGTACAAAACTAAATTGTTGAATTTGTTTTATAAACAGTATAATCAGTTGATCCTGTTGAAAAGTAGGTTGGTCTTCTTCCTCTTTTCTTAGTGAGTCAGTTAACCCTCTGAGGTCCTTCACCCGGTTTTGATCCTTCGAGATTTTTCCAAGATTCCATATGCTTGTTGTTCATATTGATCTCCACTAATGCTTAAGGTAATTCTGACGCCAGATCCAGTCGGAGTCTTTTCGGAGCTTATGTGTCGAGGCTTAGGTCATGGGTAGGATGGATGAAGCTTTTTAGGTTAAGATTACGGACTCTTTTCCTTTTACTTAAGCGATGCCCTTCTTTTCCTTACGGCTTCTTTGGTGGTTCCCCAAACTTTATCCTTGAGGTATCTTCTTGATTTCTTCTATTCCTTGTTGGGTTCCCATTTCTCATTTGTACTTCTCCTTTGTTGGAACTTTTTCTTAATCACCACTTGAGGAATAGTGCAATGTTCTGCAATCTTTTTAGGCTTTCTAACACTCTTAGCGAACTTTGGGTTAGTAGCTCCCATACCGATTGGCATTAGGGTACTGGGTGTTGAAACTACCCTAACAACAATTGTCTGAAGTTAGGCCCTGAAGACAAAACTTCTTCCTTTAAAAGCTTTCTTTTAATTGTATCCTCTGCTTTAGATCTTTCTCTCTTACTTTTTGTATTTCTCCTTTAGTTCTCAAAAAAATACTCCCCCGAACTTTATCTTCACCTTCTTTGAGTTTTTGGATAATCAAAGGTTCTTTCTTGGAGGATTAATTATCTAGGATGGCCAGTTTCCAATGGCTTGTTTTGAAGATAAGGATTTTTTGAAGCTCAAATTCATGAGCCCAAGGTGTATGCGGAAACTTATATAAATAAGAATTGGCTAGGATTATTCAAAGCGCGGATGGCACGCATCATTTCTTGTTAGTTGTATCTACTTAGGATTTAAGCGCTTGATCAATAATTTATGAGTTACAGGGTCGGTTTGATCATTTGTGACTAACCTAAGGATGTCCTTGACTCGCCCGGTTGATGAGGAGTTACATGATTTAAGGTTCACCATGTTCCTCAACTTACTGTTTATACTACAAACTCAAGAATATATATTTTGCTCCTTGATTGTATGACTTTCCTTTATCTTGGACTCATCAGCTAAATTCAAGTGATTATACGAATTTATGTGTTTTCAATTCAATTGTATGTCATTACATACTTGACCGGCAATAATTTGTTTTGACCTATCTTCTAATCAAACTTCATGACTAGCTTTCGGATTATGATATATCATTTTCATTCTGAGCTAAATCCTCTTTGTTATTCTTAACGATTAAAGCGAAAAAAGTAACAGCACAATCTGGCAAACAAAGTAAACAATTTTTCTTATTTTATTCATGAGATTGTGCAAAGTTGGGAATAACAGGCTGGAAGTGAAGAGATGGATAAATCAATGGGAAGATCATTATTTTTTTCTTTTTGGGGGAGGAGCAAAGATGTTGGGAGGATCCAGTCCAGGTAGCCAAATTAGGAAGAATTTAGGAAACTGTTCAGTTCTCTTGCACTTCTTGTCCTCTCCTCTGTTTGTTAGCAGGATCATATTCGTTGAGTGAGATCAACCTTTTTGTTAAGATCATCTTGTCTTTTCCCAATGTGGTCGCCGTGTTCTCCCATTTCAATCACGACTTAAAAATTTGGAAAGATTATTGTTGATCGAATCAAATTTTCAAAGCCGGACACTATTACAAGAGGCATCTTTGTCATCAGCTCAACATCTCTTTATTAATCCTCTTCTCGAGTCCTTGAACATTGACATGTAGAATTTGAATCCTTGATCTGCTCCATAATTTTGGCTTCACGATCGAGTCCGCTTTCTTTATGATTGGTTAGGAGTTGAGAATCACGATCATGCGGTGTTGTAAAATGACTCATGGCTCGGCTCTGGCTTCTTCAGTAGATCGTGATCTCTTTCCTCCATTTCCTTCTTGAATTTTTCCTCTTGATGCTCCAGGATCTCCTTCATCTGCTATTCCCTTCTGTTAATTTCTTCTTCCCATTGTTGATCTCTTATTCTCAGCTCTGCTTCATATACTTCTTCTATGAATTTTTGTTGGAGCTCAAATTCCCTTTCCTTTCTTCCGTTCTCTTACGAATGGGCGAAGCATCTCCATTATTTGATTAATCCTGGGCTCCTAGAGCTTTCACACGAGTTCTTTGGGAAATCTACATTTCACGATAGGGAGAGATGGCCAGTGGGGTTGAGAAATTTATAGGCCTTCTATCATCTTGTTCTCTGTCCTCTGCAAACATACAGGTGTTCCCTTCTGGATGTGCTTTTGGATCTTCTTCTTCTTTATCTGCAACCAGAAGGGTGTCCTCTTCTTGTCTTGCATTCTCATTTTCTTCTCTTGAATATGCTTCTATTATAACCCCCTTTTTCTTTTGATTCCTATGCCCCTTACTTACTCCCGTCAGGGTTAGTGGTGAAACCTTGGGGCACTCTTCTTCTTATTCCCAAGTTCCCTTCACACCAGCCCTCAAACATAGCCTTGTGATAGTTCTTTGGGTGAGGATCAAACCACTTTTATTCCGCTTCATGGTATCATTATTGAGTTTTTCGATGGCGCCGACGTCGCGTACCCCTTGACATGGCATAGAATGATTGCTTCTTGTTCCGATACCGTCACGGACATGCTTAGTCGGAACCATAACGAGGCCAGAATAAAACCATACCTTTGCCTCTTGCCATCGAATCTCCCTTGTTTATGGTCTTTTGCTCTCCTTCCTTGACCCCATTTTAACTGCAGATCTGTCAGCTTTCTTTACACAATCTTCTCACGGTTAGGGTTGTCTACTATCTTCTTGTATTTGGATCCATGCTTCTGCCCTTCCATTCCGTACATTTTATTGATGGTTTCTGCTCCATACGGCACCAAAACTCCTCTGACATAAATAGAGTTATCCTTTCTCACGGGTTGGAGTAAATTCTCGAACTACTCACTAGCATTATCCGGATTTTGATGCTTGCGAAGTTTCTAACCTCTTTATTCTATTAGTTCCTTGGAAGGGAGATAGGTGTCTTGAAGCCTCTTTCTCGAACAAACCCCCTTAGGCATAAGTACTTCTTTGAGACAGGAGAAAGCAACTAAATCTGGTCGTCTTCCTCTGTCTGCTTGCTTGTCTTTTCCCCTTTTCTCTGTTGCTGAAAGCTTGGTTGAACTTCTGGTTATTCAGACGGCGGGTTCTCATATTTAGTTCTGGTGAACTTCCCCGCGGGCTAGTATACTCTTCCATGATTAGGCTTCCCGGATTTGGGATGAAGAGGTTGAAGGTTCGAGTAGGTTGAGAGGCCAGACGGTTTTAGGAGAATTTTGGATCTAGGGTTTGCAAGAATTGAAAAAAACAAAGAGTAGGCAAAGATGAAGAGTTGTATTTGCTTCAAGGAAGGAAATAGTGGTGGAGGGAGTTTCTCAACAATTTCAATTCAATTATTATTGTGGACTCTTTATTACTTCATTTATTTGCGCTTGTCGCGACTTAGAATACAAGCATGATTGTGTGTATCCCTCATTCATTTAGGGCCAAATTTAAAAGTTGCCCAAATGGCTACTTTTTCTCTTATGTCGCTGACTTAATGTCGTTTGGCCGCGACATAAGTAGGACCCCAATGGGGGGACAATTTATCATCAGGTTGCGACATCTAGCATTTTACCCCCTTTTGGTCAACAAGTAATTTCATGACATAGTGGAGTTGTCGCGACCTCAATTTCTGTCGCGACATATATTTTGGCCACGACCTGTGCCCTTGTTCTTCCTTTAGTACTTACTAAGTTGCGACCTCAATTTATGTCGCGACATAAAATCTGGTCGCGACTTAGTCTGCACTTGCCCTAAATTTGATGATTAGACAGCTTTTCACTCCTTATTAATTTGCACGTTCTTAGCATCCATTAAATCATTCCCACACAGCAATTCAAACATGTATTCTATTCAATTTTCAAAGAATTTATGTAGGGAGAAGAGTACTCCTTTTTTCAAGTCGCTCTTTCCTGTGAAGTCTTTGGGCTAGATCACGGGTTGTTCTACTTCTCACACAGACGTTTCAGTGCATCGGCTATGCGCCAGCAATTTCAAAAAAAAAAAAAAAAAAATTTAAATTGATCAAATACTGACCAAGCAATTCCTAACAAATCATGACTAGAACTAAAAAAAATCCTAAACGAATAATTAAAAAAATTCAAAGTCTATATAAAGAATCCAATCTATATGGAGTTTGCCTCCCGGTATTTTACTCTGTTTTGAGTCCTTAGGCTGGACTAATTTGTTTTAACATTATCTCTCTCAATTCACCAGCTGGAGTTCTTCCTTTTCTTCTCCCTCTTTGAGATAGTGTTTGATCTTTGACCATTAACCTTGAATTCTTTCCCGGCCTCCAGTCCTGAGTGTCTTGCTCCCGAAAATTGTGCCAGCCTGCTGTATATAGTCACTCCATTTGATTTCAACTTCACTGGAAATAATCTGTCTGAGTTAAATAGCGAGAACTTGATCCTTGCTCTAGACGCTTTCCTCAGAATCCTTTGGTATGTCATTTCTTTGTCTTGTCCTTGTATATTCTAGCATTATCATAGGCTTAGTTTCTCAGTTCCTCCTAGTTCATTCGATTGGAATGATCTCTTCCCTTGATTTTGAAGCTCGAAGCTCGGCTTTTGATGGCCCACATGGCTTTGTAATCCAGTTCAAGAGGAGGTACATGGTTTGCCGAACCACTGCAATATGGGGACATCGATAGGGTTGAAAACGATCCTATAAGCCCAAAGTGCATCATCGAGTTTGGAAGACCAATCTTTCCTGCTTGAACTTACAGTCTTTTCCAGGATCCTTTTAATCTCCCTATTGGAAATTTCTGCTTGTCCATTAGTCTGAGGGTGATATGCTATGCTCATTATATGTTTGATCCTATACTTGCTCATGAGCTTTGCAAATATTTTGTTTGCAAAGTGGCTTCCCAGATCACTTGATGATAGTCACGAGTGTTAGAATGCGCTAAAATGTTCTTTTGCAAAAAAACTCACAAGCATGTTAGCGTCATTCCTTGGACAAGCTATTGCTTCCACCCGTTTGGAAACATAATCCCTTCCTTTAGCGGTATATACAAATTTCAAATGATGGTGGGAAAGGAGTCCAGTAAAATCTATCCCATTACATAAAAATTTGCACCACCCAGTATGCCTTTTAGGGGCATTTAATTTCTCTTCTTGTCTTCCAATCTTTTGTATCCTATCACATCATTTGACCCATTAAACCGCAGTCTCACGAAGATATTGGGCGATAAAATCGATTGGAGTATCTTGTAATTTGTTCTTTCCTCTGGAAAAATGCTCCACATATGGTGATGAATGGCAATTCATTCCGCAATCTTGCTGTTCATATACGGCACACATCTTCTTATAATCATGTCAGCACCTCTTTTAAATAACAGTGGGTCATCCTAGATGTAGTACTTGTTGTCGGTCTTGAGCTGTCTTTTCTGTTGGTGGTTAAATTCGAGAGGAATTACTCCACAAGCCAAGTAATTCACGATATCAGCATACCATGGGAGTTGAAATGACAATTGAAACAGTTGCTCATCTGGGAAGTTCTTTGTTAGTCCTCCCTCCTCCTCTTCTCCTTTGTTTCTTTCTACTCTGGACAAGTGATCAGCTATCACACTGTCACAACCCTTCTTATCTTTAATTACCAGATCAAACTCTTGTAGTAACAACACCCACCTTATCAGTCTTGGTTTGGCTTCCTTTTTCGACATCAGATATTTGATTACTACATGGTGGTGTGAGCGATAATATAGGATCCCAAAATGTATGGCACAGATTTCTCACGAAGCAAAAACTATGGCTAGCATCTCCTTTTTTGTAGTTGAATAGTTTTCTTGGAAGCCGTTAGAGATTACACTAGCATAGTATATGGCTTTGAATATCTTTTATTTTCTTTGCCCCAATACGGCCATTCTGAGAAATCAACGGCATCACATTATTTGAATCCACGATCCCGATACGATTGCAGCCATGATCGGTGCCCAGACTAATCTGATCTTGATTTCTTTAAAAGTATGCGAGGAGTCCATCAAAAAAACTAAACTTTGTGTCTTTCTCGATAATCATAATGGTGCAATTTATTTTTGAGAGTCTTTGATGAATCTCCTATAAAATCCAGCATGCTGAAACTCCTTATCCCTTTTCTTTGTTGTGGGTGGTGCAAGAGTCTTGATAATCGAAAACCTTGAATGGTCACTTCTAGTCATGGCAAATTTTATGACCAAGAACAATACCTTCTGTTACCGTGAAATACTTACTTTTGATTTAAACTAGTTGTTTGTCTTGCATCTTTGAAGCTACTTAGTTTCGAGTTATTTTAGACAATGCTCAAAGCGGATCCATATCTTTGTGAAGTCATCCATAAAAATCTCCATGACTTCTCGGCGAATCTGAGAACATGGACATGCGTACACCTCACGAAAGTAGCGGGAGCATTGCCGCGGCCCGAATGGCATCCTTACGAAGGCCAAAGGTTCCATGAGGCATGTAGATGTAGTTTTCTCCTGGTCCTCAGGTGCAATGGCAATCTGGCTATAGCCGGAATACCCATCCAGGAAACAAAAATGAGGGTGTCTGCTAACTTTTGTCAACATTTGATAAATGAAAGCGATGGAAATGATCTTTCACAGTTTGCGTGTTCGGCCGTGTCGATACAGCCTCTCCATCACATCCCATAGTTCTTGTTGGAATTAACTCATTTTTTCATTTGGATCACGAGTGAACCCACCTTTCTTTGGAACCACATGGTAGAGGTAACGGGGTATGCGAGATTGCATATATAAAACTGACGATGACCGTTTGGCGCTTCCTTCGTATTTACTTCTTCGTAGTGAGATTCAGTCTTATTTGATGTTCAAAAAGATGGTTTTGCATTTTCCTCCGGTGATATTTGTGCATGCATATTGTGGGTGATACCCTTTAATTCATCTATGGACGGTGTCGACTCCACGATAATTCTTAAATTTTATGGCTCTGTTCTTCAGCGTCATTGAGTCTAGCGAGATATAATCAACGGCTTACTCCTTGGTAGCTCAGTAAGCATATTTGATGACTTGGCAGCTCTTTTAAAACTAGCCCATACACATCTTTGGTCTCTTGATGAAATTCCTTATAACTTCATTATTATCTGCGTTATCCTTTGTTGTTTTTGTTTAAGACTAAACCTTTTAGGTAAGTGCAAGCCCGATGTGCGGAAAATCAGAATTAACACCTTCAAGATACTAGAAATTCATCTCATTTTCATTGATAGGAAGTTGAGCATTACAATCATAATAACAATCAGAGTTGTTGAGATAGACATCATCTACTAACTTGTAATCTTCCCTATCTGTGTCTAAATTCTTTAAACTTTAGGCTTGATTAAAGTGTTGCACCTTCTCCAGCCACGAGTGAGGCTCATACGCATATCTATTCACGGCGGATCACGGTGCTAGGAATGGCCTTCCTAGCGTGAGGACATGAATCTTCTTCATTGTCGAGGATGATAAGTCGACGGGAAAAACAAATTTCCCCACCTTAACAAGCATCTTCAATGACTCCTTCGAGGTTTCGCCATTGCTCTATACGCCATTTGAAGATATGATGGTTGGAGTAAAGCTCCCCAGGCTTAATTTCCTTGCAACATATAATGGCATTAAGTTTATCTGCGGCAGGAGTCCGCAAAGAGCCTTTTGAATTTCAAATCCTCCAATGGTGCAAGGAATTGTGAAACTTCCTGGGTCTTTCATCTTCTCTGGTAAATCTTCTTTATCATTGCACTGCAAGTGGCAGTCAGATTCACTACTTCTTCCTATGCAAATCTTCTCTTATTGCTCAAAATTTCCTTCAGGAATTTGGCATAAAGTGGTATTTGAGTTACCACTTCTGTGAATGGCATGCTTATCTCCAACTTCTGGAAAGTTTTCAAGAACCTTGCAAACTGTTCCTCTATCCTTGACTTTTGCAGTCTATGCGGGAATGGGACTGCAGGCATAGAGTTCTGGGCTTTCATCTTGCTTTTCTTCTTAGCATTCTTTGCTCCTTCTTCCTTTCTTTCTCCGGTGACTCGGCCCATTTTCTAAGGCTATACTCCTTGTTGCCTTCATCTTTCTCGGCTTTTCCTTTTCTAATTTCTTTCCCACTTTTGAAATTTGCATTGCCATGCGATCTTTTGATTCCTAGCCGTGTCCTTTGGGAAAAGCATCTTCATTGGTCTGAGGTCGGGGCGGTTGCCCCATTTGTGTCTCTAGGTTCTTGAGAGAGGCATTGGTGGTTGTCTGAAAAATTTGAAATTAGTGGTGACTGGTCTGCAAACTTTGTTCATGGAAGTTCATGACTTTATTTTCCCCATGAGCTATGTATCCCCAGTCTTAAAGGTACGAGCCCTTTTTATTTGATATTCATTCACGCCCCTCTCCACATTGCCCTCTTCTTTGGAACCTTGGTGGAGCATACCCTTGTTGAAAATTTGCCCATGTCTTGGGATATTTATGCTCCTCCACCATAAGAAATTCTTATAGTTCCTTAATCTTCAGAGGGTATAATGGGTTGGCGGAGTTGAGGTTAGGCTTGAAATGATATGCTCTCTGCTCGTTCAAATAGTTAGCCTCCTCCACTGCATAGGAAACCTCTTCAGCGCGCCCCTTAGCATTATTTACTCTTCCTTCTCTTTCCACTGATCCTATCTCATTTACAGAGTCTATTCTTTTATCCAACCGATGCATTAATGCATCCAACTTGGCCTCCATGGCAGACATCTTGTTCAGCTCAATCATTCCATTCCTTTAGCTCTGCTGCTGCTCCTTGAGGATTCAGAAGGAGGTCTCATGTTGCACCTAGCAAGATCCTCGTCCCGAATTTGTCTTGCTTCTTACGCTCTTCTTCTTGAATGCTCATCATGCAAAATTGCGTCTATTATGCAACACAGAGGGTATAATTCATGGAGTGTTAGAAATGTCCATTTATTGTGCTTTGGAATTACATCCAGTGCATGGGACATCTCTTGGCCGACCCCTCCTTGTATCTCAGCGGGTGTCAGGACTCTCATCTTCCCCTTGTTTGAAAGTAGTAGTTTCCCCTCTTTGTTCAGAAGTGAGGGATGGAGGAAAGAATCTACTCAAGTAAGCTTCCATCAGCTCTTCCATGTGATGGATCCGTATGGTAAGTGAATCGAGCCATGATCTGGTATATCTCTTAAAGATATTAGAAACAACTACGAAACAATAACCACGGTCTCCACCATTCAATTTAAGCTGTAATGGCCATTCTCGGGAAACCATCCAAGTGTTCGTTTCGGGGATCTTAGAGGGTGACTGTGGAATTGGTTTTGTTGAACCATGGTGATCGGGGATGAAGCAGGCGCTAAGTATTGCTTGCATCATCATTTGTTTGTCTCACTTCTTGAGTATTCATCTTGGATAACTGGTCTCCAGAAGTCCTCCATAGTGTCTCGCTCTTGAGGTACTTCTGCTGCGAATTCCTGGTTGACTGCCCCTGTCAATCTTTCGTCTGCCATCTCTGCTATTTTTGTACTCTTAACCTTTCTTAGTCCTCTAAGTGTTCTTTCGATCTCAGTGTCTAGTGGCAATAATTTAGCTCCACAGCTACTGTGCATGAATTAATTCACGAAATTATAATATCTTTTGAGATCAAGTAAGTCGATGATACCAAAAATTATATTTAACATGAAAACCTCTACAAAATTTTAGTAGCTTGCTAAACTACGCCGTTGAATCATATTTTGAATTTTCTATTTTCTTTTTATAAATTATGTCCGAACTAGTATTTCGCTTTTTGAATTACGAATATTGATTCACCAAATTCTTTCGATCCGGCGTGGCGCCAGAAACACTTGTTTACCTCTTTCAGTGATGGACCAAAATACCTATACAAATTTATAGTTATTACTCGGGACTATTATCTAATCCCCGTGATAATACCATGAAACTTGTTCTTTGTGTTCCTTATCTATTATTGCTAATTAAAGCATTTTCTTAGAGTAAATCATTTCTTTGGTTTTGATCGAGGATCTTTTGCAAGTGTACGGTCGAACAAGTAGTAAATTAGATTTAGTCAGATATCGATCCACGAGGAGATCTCGGAATTCTCCCGATCAACTACCACGACTACTCGAACTACATACTATTTGGACTCGATAGGCAATTGGATTCGACTTGCAAACCTTGAAATGTAAAAGCCCTAAGATATGTGAATTAATAACAAAATGAATTAAAGCTGAAAATTTTAAAAATAACAAATTCGATTGAGCAGTCATGCTTTTAGGGAGCATTGAAAATCTTTTTGCTATTGTGAACATCGATTCTGCGATTGCATTTGGAAACATTGCTTCATGAACCCTGATTTACGAACACATCCGAGAATATGATAGTGCAGTTGGATTTCTCCATACGCCACTGTTCATCATTTGATCTTCCCTGTTTCTTTCGAAGACAGAGGATTAGATAACTACTTTTAATCTGGGTTGCCTTGTTATGGGTATTTTTCTTTTTCAATACTTAATACCCAAAACATGGGTACATGAAACCTTAGCTCTAAGACGCCGTTATAGCATGGGTTTGCTTCTTGATTTCTCTTCCTCACGAGTGGAACGATTCGTCGCTTTTTCGGCCGATTAGGCCGTCTTGCGTAGGATTGAGCATCTTGTCGGTCGAGAGTGAACTCTGCTTGTTTAAATGGATAAGTCGTTCAACTCTGTTCTCGATTTCAAGTGAGAAGATGATTTATCGATTTAAATTCACATAGCTCATTAGATCACCATTATCAGATTCGCATACCTTTGAGAGGTGTTAAATCCTCTCGGGATTGCCTTCTGTGTCACTTTCGAGGGCCTCCACGGAAATCAAGCGATGAGACAATCCTATTATGGGCATAAGATACTTACATTGGGATCGATTACAGATAACCGAACCAACGGTAGATTTACAAGCGATGGATTCGATAAGCACG
The DNA here is from genome assembly GCA_016808115.1 of Tetrastigma voinierianum. Classification (NCBI taxonomy): domain Eukaryota; kingdom Viridiplantae; phylum Streptophyta; class Magnoliopsida; order Vitales; family Vitaceae; genus Tetrastigma; species Tetrastigma voinierianum. Next base: position 2,583,530 of record JAEQBH010000911.1, on the reverse strand, counting down.
ATAAATTTCATGAAGATGTTTAAATGATGAGAGTCTATTCAATGGAAAATTTGGGTTTCTAAATCACTGAATTACACCTATGATAACTAGTGATCAAGAAAACCCTTGTAAATCGAGCTAATCGAATTCAAAATTTATACGAATTGACAATCCGACATTAATTTGAAAGAAATAGAATTCTGCATTCAGCTTCTACTTTAACATTCGCGTCCGGATCAAAATTTAGGCGAAATAACAAACTAATCTAAATAAATAAAAAAACAAAGAAAAGAAAATTAAAATCACGAGAGCCTTTAGCTACGGATCTCTTGTTGGCGTGAGCAACAGCCCGATAGCGTTTGTATTTACGCCGGGGTTACGAGTTGGGCCTGGCACAATGCACGCTTCTTGGCAGATTCAGTTAACGGCACATTTGGTTGTTAATGTCGCGACCTCGATTCTTTGTGGGCCTCGGTTATCCTCAGCTCACGTCGAAGCTTTTATTTGATCGCGACTTGCCTTTAGCATCGCGGTCTGGTGTCGCTGGCATTAAATGTCAGCGACCTTCAACTCTTGCAGCGATGTCACGACCACTTCGATCGCGCGTCGATACTCGTTCACACTGCCAATCGCGATGAACGCGGATAACGTCGCGACCTTAATTCCTTATAGCGATGCCAGCGACGCTGAATAGCGTCGTGACCGCGCCGTTCTTACGAAGCGATATCGGCGACCCTTTGAATAGCGTCGCGACCTTAGTTCTTCAATAGCGATGCTCCGACCCTTTGAATGGCGTCGCGACCTCTATCCGATCTCTTTAAATCTTATGCCGGGACTTCTATTCGGTGTCCACGACCTCCGTATCTTGCTGGCCTTGATTACATCGCGACCTCGAAATTGTGTTGCGACATCATATCTTGTTCTTGATGGTATAGTTTGCACGACTTGCAGGTTTTTTGTTGCGACACCGCCGGTGCGCCTTGATTGCCCTTATGTAATATTTGGAGTTTTGTGGATTGCGACCTTGATGTGAATCTTAAATCCTTGTCGGCGTCATTGCAACAGTCCTTTCTTCCTCGTGCATTTTCTCACATTGCGACATCATTCGGCCAATCGTGTCATTCTGCTCATTAGGTTGCTCCTTTCTTGCAATATCCTCTCTTGAATTTCTCTTTGCATAAATGGTGGTGAAACTATTCAACATTTACGCACATAATCAGTCTTTTTTAGATAGAAATCAATCGGAAAAATGAATTTGAAAATGGATGACACTAAGCTCATCAAGCGAAATACAACTCTTCGTCTTCGGCGCACTCTACGGTTTCAGTTCTTGCAGACCCTAGATCTAAAATTCTTCCTAAAAAAGATTCACATTTCTCAAATGGACGGACCGTCAACCCTTCGTCCCAAATCTAAAGCGAGATCATGGAAGAGAATACACTCACCAGAAGAGTTCGTCGAGGAACCAACGAGGAGAACTGCTGCCGGAACCATCGGCAGTTGACAGTTTCAGTAGCGAGAGAAAAGGGGAAAAGAAAAACATCAAGAAGAAGAGGAAGACGAATTCGTATCAGAAGAAGCTTTCTCCATCTAGAAGAAGTACTATGTCGGTAAGGGGTTTGTCGGAGAAAGAGCACAGCAAACTCATCTCCCCACTTCAGGTAATAGAAACAAAGGTTAAGGAAACCTGCAAGCATCAAAAGTCGGATCATGACAGTAGTTCGAGAGATTCTACTCGACTGGTGGGGAGGAAGGATAACTCTGTTTATGTCGAGGAGGAGTTTGGGTGTAGTATGGGCGAAAACCATATATGAAATGTCTGAATGGAAGGGCGGGAAGCATGGATCCAAATTCGAGAAGATGATAGACAACCCCAGCCCAGGTAGAGAAGATTGCAGAAAGTTGACGGATGGTAAAAGGGAAGTAGAATTCGAGGAAAAGGAGAGCGGGAGCCGTAAGCGGGGGAGATTTAACAGAAGAGGCAAAAGTATGGTTTTACTTCCTGGCCTCTGTTATGGTTCAGGCCGAAGCATGCGCGCGATGCGGGAGCGAAAGTAATCATTCTTTATGCTATCTTTGAAGGTACAAGATTAATGCGGGGAGCAGTCATTGAAAATTCGATAATGAGATACCATGAAGGGAATAAAAAAAAAAAAGAAAAGGGGTTTGATCCCTCACCCAGTGACTATCTTTGAGTTGTGTTTGAGGCTAGTGTAGAGAAGGAACTTGGGAAGAAGAAGAATGCTGAGTTTCACCCATTAACTGCGGCCAGGGTAAACAAGACTAGATCAAAGAAAAGGGGATTATAATGAAGCTGATTCAAGAGAAGAAAATGAGAATGCAAGACGGAAAGAGGACACCCATACAGTTTGTAGATCGAAGAAGAATCGAGCACATCCGAGGAAGAGAACACCTTTACGTTCGCGGAGGACGAGAGAGAGCAAGATGATGGAAGCCTATAAATTTCTCAGCCCCCTTTGGCTAGCTCTCCCCTGCTCGAGGCAGATTCCAGAGAACCTGGTGAAAGCTCTAGGGGAGCCCAGGGGAATAATCAAATAATGGAGATGCTCAGTTCCATTCGAAGATAATAGAAGAAAGGAAAGGGAGATGGAGCATCTAAAAAAAAAATTCGGAGAGGAAATTATATGAATCGAAATTGAAAAGAAAGAGATCGGCAATGGGAAGAAGAAATGAACGAAGGAAGAGAATATAAGAGGAGATCACGGAGGCGTAAGGAAAAATTCAAGAAGGAAATGGAGGAAAGAGATCACGATCTTTGAAGAAATTCACAATTTGAGCCATGAGTCATTCTGACAATCGGTATGATCGTGATTCTCGACTCCTAACAATCATAAAGAAAGGGTCTAAGATCGAGGGAAGCCAAAACTATGGAGCGGATCAGGGATTCAATTCCTCTGCATGTCAATGTTCGGGACTTAGAGAAGGGATGAAGAAAATAGATAAAGAGCTTGATGACAAGATGCCTTGAAAAGAAAAGTCGGCTTTAAAAATTTTGATTTGATCGACAATAATCTTTCCAAAATTTTAGAAGTCATGGCCCGAAGAATGGAAGAATTTCTGATGAACACATTGGGGGAAAAATGAGGTGATCTGAACAAAAGGTTGATCTCATAGCGAATTGATCCTTGAAGAGCAGATAGAGAGGGAGAATGACAAGAAGAAAGAAGGCGAAATGAAGTTTCCTAAATTCTCCTCTGGTGGCCACCTTGATCTGGGTCCTCCCGACATCTTTGCTCCTAAGGAAAAATTAAATCTTCCCATTGATTTATCACTTCTCTTCCTCTCTTTGATTATTCTCAACTTTTGCATCATATCATGAATAAAATAAGAAAATTTGTTAAAAAGGAAATGTTTGATGTTGCTTGCAGTTAGATTGTATTGTTACTTTTTGCTTGAATTGTTAGGAGAATAACATTAGGATTTAGTTAAAGAATGAAAATGTTGACATATCATAATCTGAACTAGTTGAAGTAGTTTGACTAGAAGATAAGTTGAAACCACGAATAATTGAGAATAAAGTAAGAATGACATATAATTGGTGAAACACAAATTGCATAATTGACTTGAATTTAGGCGATGAGTCGAGATAAAGGAAAGTCATACGATTGAAGAGCAAAATATATTTTGAGTTTGTAGTATAAGCAGTAAGCCAAATAGCTTTTAGTGAACCTTAAATCATGTAACTCCTCATCCGTGAAGTGGTCGAGGACATCCTTAGGGTTAGTCACAGTTAATCAAACCGAATTCTAGAACTTGTTAGATTATTGATCAAGGCGAAATCCTAGGTGATACAACTAATAAGAAATGATGTAGGCCATCCTTGGCAGTTTGAGCCATTCTAGCCACCCTTATTTATATGTACTGCGCCACACCTTGATTCTGAATTTGAGCCAAAACAATCATATCTTCAAAAAACGAGCCATTGGAAATCTGAGCCATACTAGATAATTAATCCTCCCGGTAAAAGAACCTCTGATTACCCCGAAATTCAAATAAGGAGAAAGAGATAAAGTTTGGGAGTATGTAATTTTTATTTTTAAACTAAAGGAGAAAATCTGAAAGAGGGTGAAGGAAAGATGCAAGCGGGAAGATCTACGGAAAAGAAACTTAAGGAAGAAGTTTTGTCTTGTGGCCTAACTCTTTTCAACAATTAAGTTCTTAGGGGTGTTTCAACACCTAGTACCCTAATGCCAACTGGTATGGGGCTACTAACCCAAAGTTCGCTAAGAGTGTTAGAAAGCTAAAAGACGAACATTTGCTATTCTGAATGGTGGCGGCGGGAAAAAGTTCAACCCAGTGTAGTCTGAATATGAAATGGGAATGAACAATTTTAAACAAAGTAAGAAGATACCCCAAAGATGAAGTTTGGGGGAATCAACTAAAGAAATTGCAAGGAAAGAAGGGCAACAGTCAAGTAAGAAAGGAGAAAGAGTCTGGGTAATCTTAACACAAAAGTTCCATCCACCCCGCTACAGACGGCTTTGACATTACAAACCTAAAGACACGATTGATCTTGAAGGTTGATTACCTACATTAGTGGAATCAATATGAACAACAAGCATATGGAATTTGGAAAACTTGAAAGGATCAAAACATTGAAGGACTAAGAGGTTAAGCGACTCGCTAGAAAAAGGAAGAAGACCCGACCTACTTTTCAATAGGATCAACTGACTATCTTTGTTTTATAAAACAAATTCAACAATTTTAGTTTTGTATATGCGGATTGAGTAGAGACTAACCTTCATCTGGACTTGGTAGATATCTGAAAAGAATGCAATTCTAGTCTTTGATTAAATTGGTTGCAGCTATGAAACAAAGCGAGAAAAATGTCTTTTTGTTTGAGGATAAACAAATCTTTCTTCTCTCTTTGCTTTCGGGGAATGAGAAAAGTTTAAGTTTGGGGAGTTTGTTGAGCTTAAAATTATAATCCATTTTCTGTCCATTTTAAATTGATTTCTATCTAAAAAGAGTGATTTATATGCGAAATGTGGAATAACTCACCCAGTGCTATCTGTGGAAATTCAAGAAAGAGATATTGCGAGTAGAAGGAAGCAGTGGCTGAGCGGGGAATGTACGGCGCTGAATGATGTCATAACGGGGAGGTGCGAGGAAGAACAAGACATGATGTCGCGGCCTTGTGATGTGAAGAATCACATCAAGGTCGCAACCCTGAAACCGGTCGCGACATAAGAGCGATTGAAGCGAGCGAGGCAGGTCATAGCGAAACTCCCAGTCGGGCAACCATAAATTAATGAAGAACCAGACATGATGTCGACACCATTTCGGTCGAAAGCGGGGTGAAAACCGGCCGAGTAGACATAGAAGTCACGACCTGAGATTTTCAAAGGCCAACATCGAGTCGCGACATTTAGAAGATCGTGACATCGACCTTGAATCGAGATTGTTCTGGTGGGTATCGGAGACAACTTGCAAGGCATTAAGGTTTGCGACGTCATTTTAAGAGGTCGCGACCAGAAGATCTTCTTTGGGAAGAATGGATGAGTGATTAGACAAGCGATCATGTGACGAATAAAAGCACGGCGTATGCTAAATGCTTGAGGTCGCGACAAAGGAATCGAGGTCGCGACATAGGAAGAGCAGGATGCTAAAGGCAGAGTCAGGCCAAATAAAGCTTCTCTGACCAGAATGCTTGGAGCCAGTGATGTCGCGACAAAGAATCGGTCGCGACATTAACTGTAAATGGGCGGTGTCTAAAATCACGAGGGCGCATCAAGTTAGAGCCCTGACCGGAACCCTAGAAATAAGCATTTGCCTTTCACGAAGGAAAGCGGCTCTTGGCGCGACGAGAGATGCGGGTAGCACAAGGCTTATGTATTTTAATTTTCTTTTCTTTGTTTTGTTGTTATTTTTAGATTGAATTATTTATTTCTTTTTGATTTTGGTTGGGCGTTAGGTACATTAAAGTAGAAGGTTGAATGCGAAATTCTATTTTCTTTCAAATTCTTACTGGATAAATGCGAATTCTAGACAAATTTTGGACTTGATTTCCCGATTGTCAGATCTGATGGATTCTCTTGATCGAACCGTTGTAGGGTGTAATAAAGTAATTTCGAACACGGGGATGGGTTTTCATCCCACGAATGATTCGCATTAATGTTTGAAAATGGTGAGACTTTTGTTTGGAGTTTTGGATTTGATTAAAAACAGGGGAGTTGGTTGTTCATTTTGGATAAGCGAAATAGCTTAAGGCCCGAAGTGCGAAATGGTAACCTTGAAGGCTTGGGTCACTAGCTTGATAACATGGGGGTACAAAGTGTCTAGGGTTATTTCTCGCACATTAGGGCTAATGACATATAGTCAAAATCGGGATCTTTGTTTAGCTATAAACCTAACCTAGAACCACTCTTATTTGAGTCGAATCAAATACTAAGCATTGATATCGATCAGTTTGAAACCACCAGCATTAGCGCCGTTTTGATGGAGCATAAAATGGCGTATAAAGAATGTCGGTGCATCTATCATTAAGAATGCCTTTGAACCTTTAAGCATGACAAGTATTGACGAAAGAAAAGACATTAAATGGCATTAAACCCTAGTTTGGAAGGAGTTTGGAACCATAAATCGATACTGTATCATTTGAAGCATGAGGACAACCTGCGGTAGCTGAAACCAAGCTAGCAACCCCTCATCTTGAAATTTTGTGAGGCTTAGCGAAGCATCACCCCTTGAGTTGTCATCCTCGGTGTTGGCGGACTAAATGAGAGAAAGAAAGAGAGAAGAGAGCAAAATAAAACCTAAAATGAAAAGAATTTGAGGAAAGCTTATAAAAATGGAAAAATTAGGATTTAAAGACTGTGGGAGCTTATATAGCCAACCGAGGTGTGAAATGACAAAAAGGCCCTAAAATATGAAATTACAATAGGGACAACATGGTAATTAATCAAAAGCGTGGTCGTTTGGTTTTTGTCATGAGGATTTTCACATTACGGCACCAAGCCCGAGCTGTGTTGAAGTTCCCAAGACACGAAGAAAGCGATCAAAACAATCTCGAAAACGATCGAAGCATAAGCGGACATGCACATGACAATTGGCTTAATTCATATGATTAGTGCGCAAAAGCACTCAAAACCTATCTTGAATAGGGCTCGAAATACTTTTTGAGTCTTAATCGATCCTCTAAGATGTGAAGCGGTTGTGGTCTTCTTCATCAATGCACCTACAACTGTCCGGGTGGGATCACTCAATCCGTTGTAGAACGTGTGCACTTGCATCCACCTAGTTAACCTATGGTGCGGACATCACGCTCAACCTTTCGGGGAACCTCTCGAAACTTATTTAAACCCTCTCCTTCATCTTTAAGGTGTTAATCTCACCTTTTGGTATGCGATTTTGATGGGGGGAATAACTTAGTCAAAAACTTTTGTACCAAATCATTCCATGAAGTGATGCAGTCCAGCGGTTGGTATTGAGTGTAAAACTTATCTATGTTTTGAGTTCATTTCACATGCTATTTTGAGTATTTTACATCCATATTTATGTAAAAATCATAACATTTCCTTTAAACTTTGTTTTGCAAGATTTTTTATGGAAAGCAAGTGATTTAGTAAGAAAAATATACCTTATAGTTCCAAGAGTTAGCTTAGGATGTACGTGGCCTTTCATCATTAGGAAGATGAATTTTTCTGTATCATTAGGAGCATCGCAAGGTTCAACTCCACTCATAGTTGTATTCTACATTCAAATATCTTTCCAACAACATCTCACACGCCTAAATCCGAGTTAAAATGAAGAAGTTATGGCCCAACAAGTTGGAGAAGAAAAATAAGCTACTGAGCACAAACTATGTTGCGACATTTCTAGATTATGTCGAGACAAAGCCAGCAACAAAGCCAAGAAGCACAATACAAGCCGAGATTATATCGCGACAAAGCTAGAAAATGAGCTTTGTTGGCGACCAAAGTTTGTATGTCATGATAAAGCCCAGACAAACTTTATGCCAACAAAGTTTTTATGTCGCCCTGAGTTTCTTTATGCCATGACATTGTGTTAGGCAAACGGAAAGTCCTAAAAAATTTTTTACAATGTTTTCCAAGCGTTCACCCCCAGGATATAAATACTCATTTTTTAGGTTTTTAGGGCAAGGGGGAGGTGGGAGAACACTTCTTATGGGTTTCTCTCTCTAAAACTGCCCATTTTTTAATTTTTCTGTAGATTTTGATTTTTAGTAGATCTTAGAGTAGTTTTAGAGCAAATTTGTATTTGTATTGAAGAGATTTCGATGTTGTACATCAGAGATTAAAATTTCAAATACATTGATTAAATATTGAAACTCAAATCTAGGTTTTTTCTCTACATCACAATACTTGATTTCTTTGCTTCCCACTTTCTTACTTGTTGTTTGATTGGTAGTGATTGGAATCCGGTAATGGAACGATAAACACCTCTGGGGTGGGGATTAGTGTTAGACATTGGATTTTCAAATTTTAGGTTTATTTTGTGGGTTTGAAGACTTTTTTTATATAATTGAATGCTATTCATATAATGATGTAGCGACCCAGAGCCAAACTGGCTTTAGTTGGCCAATTGAAGGCAGAAACCAGGGGCCTTTCAATCGAAACTCATTCTCCGTCTGTTTCATTAATATAAGCGTTTTCATTCTCACATCTTTGCAGAAGCGATTTCAATTTGAAGCGAGCCCATAAACACTTACAAATTCAATGCAATTCCTTTACAAAATATGCATATAGCAGGTATTTTATCTTTGTGTGTACCATATCCAAAATGTCATTATTCGGATATAGGTGCAAAAATAATTTGAGTTAGACTCCTTTTGTTTACAAAACAATGTCATCTTCAAAAAATGGTGAGGATGCATGTGTGGAGCATACTCCATAGAATTTCTGAATGGCTGAGCTCCTCGACCTTAGGTTTCGCTTTCAATCTTTATCACATCACTTTCGGTACCTACGCATTGATAAAATAATACGTTAAGCATTTCATGCTTAGTGGTTTCTATCTGAGTTCTCTATTCCATTTTCGAGTTCAATCGAATCATGCATTTATCAAAATAATGCCTTTATCTGATATCTATGTGTAATGTAAAGATACGTATACCAAATACACTTTGAATATCATTTTTCGCTTTTCGATTTGCAATTTCACATATGACTATAGATTGACATTCGATGATTCGAGTTGGTAGATCATCACATTTATCATTGATAGCAATGTGATTTCACATTTCAATATTACAATCTCACATATGACTATAGAAGTCCAACATTTATAATGATTCGGGTTGGTGAATCACGTCGCCACTGTCATTACATTAGCAATGTGATTTCATTGATATTACAATCATTATATGGCGAAGTTAACATTCCGCAGCGGATTCGGTTGGTAAATCACGCCTTGTTGTATTCAATAGTAATGTGATTTGTTGAACAAATCTGGTTACCTTCATGATGGTCGATTAGTGAATCACGTCATGTTGGTCATTCAATAATACATTTCAAATCCCGATTTACTCACGTCTGATGAGAATTTCACTTATAGTTCAAATGCACGCGCACATACAGATATTTGACAAACATTTCGAATACTAATAATTCAAATCACTATATATATATTTCACAAATAGAACTTGAAATGGGAATTGAGTCACAAAGAACAAACCAATTTATCGATCTCTTGTCTCTTTCGATACCAGTCCTAGGTCAGGTTGTCGTCTTCACTCGCACCCAGCCAAATACAAATTCTCCACTCTTAGTGTTTGAAAAATTAATCGAACTAAACGAATATCATTACGTTTTTCATTTAGTTTTATCCTTGTTTGAACCCCATTAATCATTTATTAGGGTCCTTAGCGATCGGTGTCTGAATCTGAGGTGTTAGAAATAAAATCAAAATTGCTTTCGTTGTGAATAGTGGGTACGCCACGGTATGCTTCTTCTTCTACGCCTGTGCTCTTTAACTACGCCAGCGTAACTTTGCCGTAGTGAGTGTATCCCACGCCTTGGCGTAGGTGTACACCACGGCGTGGGTTCCCTACCCTGCGTCGTATGAGCCCCTTTTTGCCCAGATTTTCCAGTTTTCCTCCTTTTTGCGATTTCCTCCAAAAATCATCAAAATCCCAAAACAAAACATGGGAATCACTCCCAATAGCATCCTAATATCATCCTCAACCGACCATCAGCAAAACCTATGGATGGTTTAGGGTTTTCAACCAAACCCGAAAGAAATTCTAGGGTTTGGTTCTTTGCTTAAATCCTTTGCACTTGAAGCCTGGCTTTCCTTCCTCATGCTGCAAAAATTGAACAAATGGAAGGATTTACACAACAATCCCTCTTATACTCCAAAAACACAGAGCTTATATATCTCTCTCTCGAAAACAGCACTCCAAAATGCTACAAAATGTGCTCTTCTAAGACCACATTTTCTTTTATTTCTCATTTTTCTACTTTTTGTTCTTCATTTCACTTTCATTTATCACTTAAATCCTTTGTATTTAACCATTCTGTTGCCGACCACTGGTCCTTATTTTATAATTCAAATTTGCCCTTTTACACTTGGATTTATTTGAGTTCAATCAATTTCTCATTTAGCATAAAACATTTAATCCTTATGCTCACATATATTCATTCACTTCTCGATTTATTAGTTTTCGGAGGAAAAACCCGAGTTTAGCTCAATTCATACCGGAATATATAATAAAATTATTATAAAAATTCTAAGTATTATTAATAACTTGTACTTGAAAAAGGTTGTATCTTGCTCACGATTTCGAGAGGCCCTTTGGTGACACAGGAGATGGAGATTCCTCTGAGTATGGGCGATTCTTTATGCGCCCTTTTCTCGATGGGTGATGCGGCGCGTGTAATCCCTAGATCAAGTAGGTGCACGAGGCTTCCTTAATTATTTTAGTGCTATAATAGAATTTTTGAAAAAGTTGTTTTAAGGATGAGATTATGCAAAGTTTTCAAAGCTGTTATTGGCACTTTTGCAATTAGAAAGTGGAGGGTGAAGAAAGTAAGATTATGAATTTCAAAAGGATAATAATAATAATAAATTGCCATAATGGTTCAGGGAAGCCTAGAAAATTCTCTAGATCTCGGATGACTAAACGGACTGCGCCATTAAATTCGTCTCGTAAAATCTAGTGACCCAAAAAAGTTTCGTCGAATTCTGAGATAGTCGAAATACTTTACGAATTTCGGGGTGATAAGTCGCCAGTGACTTCAGGGACGAGATTTTTACAAAAATCATGGAAGTCAGATAATGGCATGAGTTAAAGTTCATTTAAAATAATTGAACTGAAAAGAAATAAATCATTTCGAGGCAGAAACGGACCCCGAATGAGACAATATAAGTCATTTATCCAAATAATAATAATAATAAATAAATAAATAAAAAGTCAAAAGGGGGACAGATGCTCGGACAGAGAAAGCGTGAAGAGAGAGGATTTTTATTTTTATTTTTCTTCTCTTCGTTTCTTTCTCATATCTATGAAAATCGGACCGTAGATTTTTGTCGGAGCAGAAGCCAAAGTTGGTCTACTCGATGAGAGCTACGCGTAGGTACCAAAAGCTTAGCATTTCGTCAAACTCCAAGAGGTAGGAAATTTTCCTACTTGAGTTATTTTTAACCTAAATGCTATGTAATGGCTTGAAATTTTCTTAGAGGCCGTGAAAGGTCGTAAATTTCAGTCCCAAAATTTGTGAACTGAGTTTAGGAATTTTTACAAATTTTTGGGACTCTTTTCCAACAGTCCGGACAGATTTTTGGGAATGTTTTTTACAGTTCGGGTTGAAATTTCAGGATTTTATTCGGATAGTCCGGACATAATTTTCAGAAATTTTTTTGGGTGTTTTTAGACTCTATAGAAAGTCCCTTGAGTCTAGAATCTGACCATATGCCTGTAAATAGCATTTGGTACCCACATAATTTTTGAAAATATTTAATTATAGCACCCGAAATTAATGCGGGTGTGTGGATTGTCTTGACATGTGGTCTAATACATACAGAATAACATAGAATTCAGCTTTGAAAAAAGTTGCTAAAGCGGATAGTTTTTATGGGGCATTTCATGTGTAGAGATTTTTGGTCAATTCCTCATATTATCGATGTCCTTGTCAGATGTGATAACACCATAAAAGTTTTGTTAGAATCGAGTTCGTTTTTCGATGCATGATCGAAACTGGAGAGCCTTTTGTATGTTTTAAGGTTAAAGCGTTGAGCCAGAGGGCATTTTTGTAATTTGTATGGATTGGGTAATGATTGGAGCTATACGATGATAATCTAAGCGTGTGACAATAATTGAAAGGAATTAGTCGAGAAAAGTGCTTGAGTACTGAAATCATTTTTCGAAAATGAAGTGTTTAATTTACAAGATTAGCAAAGTGCGTTAAATATAATGTAATTAAGTAAAGCATTGCTTTTACCTCCCACTTGTTATTCTCAGCATAAAATTTTGATTTCAGTACTTAAGAAACAGTTTAGTGCAGTTTTACTTAAAACCCATAGATGGCATGCTTCGATTTCAATCGGATATATCTCGAATTTATGCATGTGAGTTATGTGAGACATTATGACTAACTATATTGCCTAGTAAGCGAATTGGGGGTGAATATAGTTTATATTTATACGTTGAGTCGCCCTCACCGCCACGGTCGAGGAGTATATAGATAGTTAAGCGTGACGCGAGTACATGGTGATGAGGTGTTGGTTAGGGTTCCATCGTCGGGGCATTTTAGTTCAGGGTTCCATTATGTTTATAGAGATCTCGCCGTGTTCAGGACCATATTAGGCGGGTAGTGTTCCGGGGTTTTCTTAGATGCCGGGGTCCAGGGTTCACGCGACATCACGTCTAGAATTATTTCGAAGCTAGGCCTGATGGTGGGTACTTGATTCTGATATAGCACTTTCGAGATATTAACCTGCCCGAAGCAGTTTTTCGATGGCAAAACAATCTTGAAATGGTTTCCTTAGCAAAAGCTTCAGTTTTATCATAAGCAGTTTTACAACCATTTGCATCTGATTTCACCATATAGGGAGGTACATACAACGAGATAACCTTATTTAGAACTTATAATACTCACTGAGCCCATTTGGCTCACAGTTTTCTATTTTTAAATCATTTTCCAAGTCAGTCTTTGAAAATTTGAAAGACCTTTCAGGATCCTCGATCCACAAATATTTGTGTTGTATTTATATATAAGATAAAATTAAATGGTATAAGCGTAATAAAAGTTAAAATGTGTCATTTTGTATATGTAAATATCTTTTGTACAATATGCATGCATGGTTTTGAGAAAAATAGGTTGCGATGGATTTATGTTGGATTGATTCTTATCTCATATTTTGATGAGGACCAGAAGTCCTTTATGGTTGTAGTTGGATTTTTTTGAAAATATTGGGAGTGTATTTTTTTTATACAGGTGATTTCTATATTTCGGGGTTGACCCGGCGTCACGGTAGTTATCTTGTCGGATTTTCGATTAAATCAAGTTGTAATTCAGGATGAAAAGTGAAAATTTTGCAGCCCGTTTTCGAATTTGTTTCGATGGGTTTGCTTGACATAACTATGGTAACTTATCGATGCGAGCTTGGTGGAGGTTATTGTGGAGAGCTGCTTCAGATTCCCTCAATAGAAGGGGTCCGCCAAGTTGGTATCGTGAGCAAATGAGCCGATAGTTCGCTCTATTTTTCAAGGCTTCGTAGTATTTCCTATAGAATTTTTTTTATAATGATTTTCTTCTTGCAACCTATATTGTTTTGCAAAATCCTTGCATGCATCAAATATGGTAAAGTGTCACTGAATCTTTTAACCATGAAATTCACAACATTTGATTTTGACGAGGTCGTAGAGGTCGACCTAGGACTTCCGCACTGGAGGCACCATCAGAGAGAAATGTCGAGCACACCCCCATATCGAAAGATGCCTCAATGAATCAGCCCCCAGCATAACCATCGAGGGTCGGCACTAGGGGCCGTGACTGAGGATGGATCAGGTTATCAAAGTTATACGCATTGTTACAAACACTCATCTGGCCACCCACTGAGCCTGCAAGAGCATGGGCACGATAGAACGCGCCTAAAAACTACGCTAAAATTTATGATGGAAATTATGGACCCAGGCAACGACATATGGTTAGACAGTGGTTAGAAATTTATGTGAGATGTGGGTGTTCGATGAGCAAAGAGTCCTTTCGGTGTGGTCTCGATGGCGCTCAGTAATAAGGACCTGTGGGAGTTCCTTAAGAGTGAGACACCCAGAGTCACCGACCCCTAGCCTCCCGTAGGGCACTTACAAGAAGATTTACCACCAGCTCGTGATGAAAATATAAGAATTCTTAAAGAAGAACAACTCGACAAGGACAAGTATCATGAGCAGAGGCTTTCAGAATGTTGAATGTTTCTATGATACAGAAAATGAGGAACATAAGTTTGCTGATTCATGGCTCATTTGAACTTAAGAATTAAAGTTCATCCGCTCGGCACCCCAGCAACTTTAGAGAGTCGGTCAGAGGTCACCAGCGTAGAAAGGACAGCTTCGGGCCGAACCAAGGGCGACTAAACGCTTAGAGAGGTGCTCCCGCACTAGTCGCCTGTGCACCGCTACTAAGAGAAAGAAAGGAAAGAAATGGACTGGGCGGTAGAGGCTCAGACGAGGAGCAAGACCAACTGTGGATCCGTCCAAACAGTCTGGCGGGTAGATCTTCGTGGATCATCTTCATCGTGTCTGCCATGTCCGAGGAGGCATCTCTGAGAGTGTGATGAACATGACAGATGTTTCCATCAGCAGTGTGGAAGGTCACTTTATCCGAGACTAACCCACAACTAAGAGCCTTCCGTGAGACCTGAGACAGGCACAAAGAGTTATCTACCCTAGCACCGGTCCCAATCGTGCCGGGTAGGTGGTTCCGGCAGGTGGCAAGACAACACCCGGCAGTAGAGGTCGCAATAGGGTGCAAGTGAGGCAAGGCGCGACTCGATTGGTAAGATCTCGCAGCATGACTCGCATCGACTGTGTATTTACAATCACACACCAGAGGCGCATGCATCACCAGCAGATTACCGTATTATTTCGCCACGATCATGATGCATATGCATCAAGCACCTTGTAAGCCACTCATTCATTTATTTTTCATCATTCACTATAGCAACAGATAGAGTTCCATGATGGTCGTATGGTGGTTTCCGCACTAATGGGGATACTAAGATATCCGAAAGGATAACAAGTAAAGATCGTGATCTAGAATAGGATTTTCCCAAAGATACTTATAGTGTTAGGTATTCGTGATTTCGAGTATACCAAGGTGGACTAGTTATCCGCATAAAGCCACCTTAGATTATAAGAAAGAAGTGAGACTGGCTCGCCAAATGAACTAGGCGTGATATTTCTGTGGAATTAGAAGACAGATCGCCTCAATCTCATTAACGCCATGACCGCCTGGAAAATGCTTCGAAAGGGTCACAGAGTTATTCGCATTCATGGGTGGATAGAGACAAGAGGGGGATTAATGACAAAGACATCCCCATACCAAAGAGTTTCCGATGTCTTTCTAGATGATATTTCGTGTTTATCCCTGATAGAAAGCAATCGAAGTTTGTTATTGAACTATTTCAGTGGACCGAAATGATATCCATTCCTCCATATACGGCACACAGAGTCAAAGAATGGGCAGCGTAATTCGGAGGGAATTGCTAAGCAAAGGGCTTCATCCAACCTAGTACCTCACCGTGGGAGCTCTACTCTTCGTAAAGAAAGATGGAAGCTACTTGGGCCGTGTATAGACTACGATCACCGAATCTGTGACAATACGTAACCGCATCCACTTCCTCGTAGACGGTACACTGACCACTGCATGGATCTCAGATACCGAAGATCGACCTAAGGTCGCTAACATCAATCGAGAGTCCGAGAGAATGATGTTTCTAAGATTACCTTCAGATCGAGATACCTGGCCATCACGGTCTAAAGTGATGCTTATCTTGACACTCAATGCCCTATTTGAGTTCATGATGGATTTAATGAGCGGGGTATTCGATCCATATTTAAGATAAGTTTGTGATGCGTCTTCATTGATGACATTCTAGTGTACTCGAGTGGAGTCTAAGAGGAGCGTACGAGGAGCATCTCGGTGATATTGCGATTCTTTGAGGCGTCAGTTATACGCTAAGTTTAGTAAGTCTTGGGTTTGGTTGGACAATGGTTTCTTAGGTCATGTCATTTCGGCGAGAAAGGTGTTGAGTGTGGATCCTCGAAGATCGAAGCTATAGTGGTGGAATGCCCACGAATGTTCTTAGTCAGCATTTTCCTTGGTTATCATTATAAAGCGAAATGTGAGGGTTTGGGTATGCTGTTGTGAAATCTATTGAAAAGGATGAATTCAAGTGGTTAGATACACCTTACGGCATAGTTTTGAGGGGAGCTAGGCGGAGATTGTGACGACTCTGGTGTTGCTTTGCAGGTCGGAAAGGACGGTTATGTGGTGTACAGTGATGCCTCCAGACAAGGGTTAGGGTGTGTTTTGATGCAGGATGGTAGAGTGATAGCTGATTCGTGCCACAGTAGGCTGAGCTGAATCAACAATATTTATATACCTAAGTTCCTCCTCTTTTTGCTAGTAGTCGAGCTCTTTGCTTGAGTATAATTGGTCTAGGGTCGGAACACGGGGATGTGTTTCATCCTAGAATGAAGTTTGCAAAGTGTAAAAGGTAAGGCTTTCTATTTGGACTTTTGGATTTTTTTGTTTCAAAAGCAGTGTAATGAGTTTAGTGATTAACGAGTAAAAAACTGAAAATGAAGTGTGAAAAGTTAACTTTGAAGATTTAGGTCACTAACTTGGTAACTTAGAGGCGAAACAAAGTGTCCCTCGGGTTTTTATCCTCGCGTTATAATGAGAAGCAGCCTATAGTCCAAGCCTGCTTAGGATCTATGTTTAACTAGAAAACCTAACCTAGAATCGACTCCTATTTGAGTCAACACGGATAACATGCATCATGGCCCCTTTACAATTTGAAACCCTAACATTAAACATCATTTCGGTGGCTCGTAAAGACCGCTTTAAAAAACCCACACGGTCATCCCAACAATAAGTATACAGCATCCTAAAGCATAGTAAGTATTGGCGAATCACTAACATTCAATGCTATTCAACCATATTTTGAGAAGATATGGGTCATAAACACAGTACCTGTAACTTTTAACACAAGAGGACAACATGCATATGCCCCGCCTATTGCTTCCTTCCTTCAAAGAAAAGAGCAGCGAGCATCTCTTGAGTTGTCATCCTCAGAGGGTGTTTGGCGACGAAAATAAGAGAAAGAGGAGAGAGAAGAGAGAAAAGCAAAACCATAACTAAAGCTACGAAAGATATTTACAAAAATAAAAACTTGCCAAAAAATGGCTTCCTCAATTTGTTTTCTTTTTTTTTTTTTTTGTTACAAAATGGGAGGGGGCTTATATAGGCCGCAGTAGTATGAATACCATAAAGCTAACATTTTAGGTGTGGTTAGGAATAAGAGTATGCAAAATTGAAGTCGGTTTGCATTAATTACAAAGTGTGACAAAATGAGTGAATTTATTTAAGGCTTACAATTTATTGAGCGACGAAAATTTAAGCCTATGACGAAAATTTAAGCTAGGCCAGCGGAATCACGCGGATAGCGGCAGATTCATTGCAGGCCACGGCAATTTCGCTGGCTAAGCGAAATTTATTAACAAGCGAGGAATTTTTGTGAGTAAGCGGCGTGAATTTAAGCTAGGAATGGTGCTTAGCGAGAATTTTGGGTCTAGCGAAAATTCCGCGATTTATTAAGATGCGAAATTTTCGGTAGGCGTGAGAATTTTCGCGATCCGGTGAAATTTTAAGCGATCTTAGCGAAATTCACGGAATTCTTCGTCTTTCTTGCATTGACCACTTGCTCCTCTTACCGTTAATTTCCATCATTTGCCTTCATTCTTTCTTTGATTTTTAGTGCATTTGATGGTGTGATTGGGTTGATCTTCATGATTCATCATATGTCTCGATATTGAACTCCCAAATACGCCAAACACACAAAACAACCACAAATAACCTGCGGCATAAGTGAAACTAAAGAAGACTTGAACACTTCAATTGGCATAAATGACATGATTAGCGCGCAGCACTCAAACCTATCTATTATAGGGTTGAATAGCCAACTTTTTGGGCCTTCAATCACCCAACCAAAGCGTTGCTAGTCCCTTAGCGATGCAAAGAAACAAAAAGGAGATCGTAATTGATTTTCAAAAGTTTATGATTCAAGGTTTATGTACATATAAACATTACCTTAAAGCGAAAAATTGACACAGGATTTGAAAACCGGTATGAAAGAACCAAAACCATACAAGAATAATTTGAGTCAATATTGGTTCCATGATTCTCAACTTGAATTTCCATAAAGTCTAATGGCTCTTTAAATAGCAGTTAAGCGATAAATTGCAAAATTGTCCCCTCCCGAAACCCTAACGACATGGCCTTAAGTTGTTGAACAACCTAGATAGGGCTAGTTACACTCTTCTTTCTTTATTCAACTACATTGTAGGGTGCAAGCTTAAAATTGACTTCACGAGTCGAATAGCGGGGTCTGCGATGACTCTGACGATTAAGGTTTAGGGCATCAGAAGCCAAAGGATCAACGACACTTGGAAACTCACAGGCTTCACCGGACTCAGATGGCTTGAAAATCAAGCACCTACAAATCGTTAGGCTCTACATCCACCCCGTAACGAACACTTCATCGATGACTCCATTGAATTCAAGAAACCCAGGGCCTTCGGGCTTGAGCTTCGCCATACACCCGCGGTGCGTGCTCGGGTTTAAGGCCAAGGCTTCCACGACTTTATTTTCTTTTTCTCTTTTTCTTTTTGCTTTTTCTTTTCTTTTCCTTTTGAAGACTGCATTGGTCTTGAATATGGGTAACCTGAGCCTATCTGGGTTGCCCGACATACCCTAAGGCTAGAGGTATGCCGAATGGAAGCAAACAAATTCCTGACCCTATTGAAGAACAATGGGTGTGCGGTGTGTGAATTAGCTTAAGGAGAAATTTTCAAGTTGAGCATCGCTGGAGCGCAGCGACAGGTTCAAGCATGGAATTTGTTCGAACATAAAGGCGACGGAAATAGTGATTACATTCTCGACAAAAGGCAATTCAATTGTCCGATTTGAAGCAATTCAATTGTTCAATTGAAAAGAAAACAAATATACATGGTAAAAGGCACAAAACATGGTATGCAAAAATACGTATATATATAGTAGATAGCTTTTGATATAGCGAAATGGTAATACGCGAATCTGAAGCTAAACATACAGAAATCCTTTGCCTACTATAGCTGTACATAAATCCTAATCCAAATAAGTAGGCGTTGATAAAAATTTGGTAACTATACAAAATCATAAAAGAAACCTAGCCACCTCGGCTTTCTTTGTGGTGGTGGTGGGTCTGAAAGGCTAGCGATCGCTGCGGCCCAGAAACATCGAATAGGGCTGCGTGCGTGGTGGGCTCCTCTCTCTGATCGGGAACACGAGGAGGTGAGTGCGTCGTGTCTCTTTGAAGCATAGAGTGACAACTGGGCCAGCCTCGATCACGGGGGCTTTGTGTAGGCGCTAGTGAGCGAGATGGCATCAAATCCCACCTGTGATCTATAGCGCGAACATACTTAGGTGAATGGTGATGGCGAGTAGGATGGGCGGGTGTGCTCTGTGCATCTGCCGGATGTGTTGTGTGGGAGGAGATGGAGGTGACATCTGCGGAGGCTGGACTCCTCGTATCACCGGGCTCGAGGGCGGGCCACGCTCTCGTCTACATGGAGATCTCTCGACCACGACCGGTACCTCACTCCTGGTCCTATTTGTCGTAGATGGAAGGAATCACAGACTGGTCATCACACCTCATTGCCAGGGGCAGGAGGGCATCGAACTCTCATCTGATCTCGGCTCCTCACAGGAATCCATATGCTCGAGAACACAGCGAGGGTCTCGGCATCGGTAAGTGGAATGCTCTGCCGTACTAGGTCCTTCCGATGGACCTTTTCCTCGAAATGCAACAAGGAGGTCATCACCCGGCTGGTGAGACGATATCCCTCAGAAGTCCCGGTAAAGAGCCTCGAATGGCTCCCCTCCGTACCACGTATCTTTATGTGGGAACGGACTTCGTCGAGATAAATGGTCGATCGCGGCATAGGCGGGGCGCCTCTATAAAATCTTTGGTCAATTTGTAGTGTCTACGGTCGGTGCTCAGACCATCGATGAGGTCGATTGGGGCTGATCTATAACCCTCTGCATTGGCGGCCCGGTATCCCGCGGGCGAAGCTGGCTTGAAATATCGTAGCTCACGAGTCTTTCGCGCGATCATGATATTGAAGGCTGAAATCACGCGGACCATCTTGCTCCCTCAGATGTCATAGGAGTACGGGTGGCTAGGCACCACTTTCGTGGGTAATATCTTTGCCTCAGTCTGTTGATGATGAATAATCCTCGATCAACCTCATAGAATCCCCAAGCACAGGATCGGCCTCAATAACTCAGGACATCGTAGTATGACTCCTGATGAAAGTCTGCGGTGGTAGAGTACATTCCGGAATGCGGGTTCCAAGCCGACCCAGCGAGCCCTCACGATCTGGAGGCTGGTGACAAGCGAGGCGATGATGTCGCCTACTGCCGGCCGTGTGGCTGGCGATGTTTGCGTAGGAAGGAAGATGACTTCGCTGGGCCGTGCGGGCCAGCTTGGAAGAATGGACCCTCTAACTCTCCTCGAATTACGGTGATGGGGCGGGAGGTCCCATCAGGTATGCAATAATGTGAAACCCACTGAGGCTCCTCAGTCTTGCCCTCGAGGGATCGGTGATGATGCTTGGGTGGGGCCGGGTGGGACCTCTCTCGAGTGTCTTTGAATCTAACCGCGGTCGAAGGCGGGACCCACCTCGAGTCTGAACCATATACGAAATTTGAGATAATACCTCTGAAGGGCTAGACTCATGAAGAATGCTGGTAAGGCTTGAATACAGTAGGCCTGGCTGGGGTGGTAGGAGTCACTCGGCCCAGGGCGAGGGCACTACTAGGCTGAACCGGGACACGAGTTTGAACTAGCAGTGGAGACACAATGAAGGCTCGGCAGAGATGGCTCAGGCTGGGGCAAAATGAATCAGTCGTGCAGGGCACTGGCTTTGGCAGTGGGAGTGACGGCAGTGGGAGTGGGACTCGGGGCTGCAGCGAGCGGATGCACTTGGTGGCTCGGTCGTGGTGTCTGTAGCAGTGAAGATCTGGCCAGAACAACGAGGCCCGGTGACCCGGGGCTCGGTACCTTTAGGCGCTAGTGTCGCGCGGTAGTAGCTATGAGTCACGGCTAACGACGGACGAGATGGCAGGCTGAGTGGTGGATCGGGTGACTCAGGGCTTCGCCAGGGAGGGAGAATGTGAAGTGACCAAATAAACAACCCCCTTCCCTCTTCTTATAGGCAAATGAGGCCAGAAGAGTTTTTCATCCTCATTATTTATTTGTGGATTCGACGGTGGCTTAACTGCGTCACCTTTGGAATTGAAATAAAAAATAAAAAATTATAACGTATTAAATGTGTCTTATGTGAAATAAAAATTATTATAATAAAATTTACTATAAAATAAAATTAAAAATTTAATACAAGTACTATAGTATATAAACAAAATTATTAAAAAGGAGAAAAAGCTAATTTAGGAGATTTTAGAAAATAAGCTGAAATTATCAAAATTAACTAAATTAAGACAAAAGCGAATTGTTGAGCTATGATAGTTTTGAAAACAGGACCGATTCAATTTCAAAAATTACTCAAGGAGGGTGAGAATGAATCTCCTCGGCCCTATGATAACTTTAGAATTTGACTCCATGGTGTTGGATGTCGATTGTTGAAGTGGTCCTCCTTGATGGCTTTTGAATTGAAGCGGTGGCTGCGGTGGATGTTGATGGGAAGACTGATATCTCTTCATCTCCTTGGTGGTCTCCTTGCAATTCATGGACCACGTAGCTACGCATGCGAACATTTGAAACAACTTCGCCCGGTTATTTGATTTTCATGTTCATGACTTTGGCTTGTTGTTCAAATGAAGATGTTTAACTCGAGTCATGTTACCAAAGGTAAGTTGCATGACTCCATTCTGGCAATTTATTATCGCATTGGAAGTGGCAAAAAATGGCCTTCCTAAGATGATTGGCACACTGATTCAGGTTCTTCTGAGTGGCTCGATTGTCGAAGCACTACAAAATCTTGGGTAGTAGAGATTTGTCTATTTTCACCAAGACATCGCGCTATCCCTTAGGGATTTTTGCGATCTATCCGACGTGAAAGTGTGATGTTGGTCGGTTTAAGTTCCTAAACCCTAGGCTGTACACGAATACGGCGGTAGGTTCACGTTGGCTCCTAATCAGTAATGACTTGTCTATCACGATTTCCACCCGATATTGACTGAAATTGTGGGAGATCATGGATCCTTGTATTTGACTGGGTATTTGCTTTGGATTATGGCCTTGACATTCGGTAAATGCCTTCTTCTCGATACTTTAATCCCTTCTTGATTCAATACCAAAGATCTTTCAAAAATTTTGCATATACGGGGACTTGTTTGATTATGTCCGATAGAGGTATATTAACCTTCCCACTTGCCTTAAGACCTAAAAATGCACGCTTCTTTGAATGCCTTCTTCTTACCTCTAAGTGCTTGTGGAAATGGAGGTGGTATGCGTATTCATTGAATCCTCCTTTAGGAGAATAATATCGAGGCTGATTCTTCTCTGCTTGGATTCTTCAACGAGGCTTTGGCATAAATTTGATCAACCTCTTTTCCACTTCTCAGGGTGATTATAGCCTTCACCTCATCCATTCCTGAATTGTTGGATGATCCTACCTCATGGATTCCCTTTGGGTTTAGCACTGTTTGGGAAGGGAACCTTCCTCCTTCTTGTACCTCCAGCAACTTGTTGATCTTGGTGATTGAATACTGTAGGTTGTCAATTTTTTTGTTTAGATTGCTCTCAAGCCCATCTATTCTCTTATTCAGTGTATTCTCAACGGTGCATCGATCATTTTGTGCGGTTCACGATGATTCCTTTTGTTCCTGACAAAGTTGCCTACCACCCCTTACTCGAGTCGATGTGGCTTGTTCCCATTGGAGAGAAGAGGATGAGTGGTGGTATGGTTGAAATTGGGGACAAGCGTGGTTTTATTTGGGGTACATAGCGAGTTGGGTCTGCATGAGAGGTTAGAGTGATTCCTCCAATTGGAATTGTAGGTATTACCATATGGAGCATTGGGTTGTGGTGGCTTGTATTGACCTGATGTTGCACATTCGACACATCAAATCCTTCTTGTGGGGCCATAGGACCTTTGTTCTGGATGTCTGGGGGTTGATAATTAGTGCAAAGATTGGTGTGTGCAGGATTTTCAGACACTGCATGAACTTCATGGAGCCTTTTTCCTTCAAGCTCCTCCACTTTCCTAGCTAAGGTTGAAATCCTAGCTTTCATTTCTATATCCTCTGGCAGTGTATAAATCCCTCCCCTAGGGTTGGCTGAAGGTCTCATTGTTTCCATTTCCCTAGGGTTTGGCTCATCCCAACCCTTAGAAGTTTCAGCCACATAATTTAAAAAATCCATGGCTTCGTCAGGATGCTTACTGAGAAAGTCTCCTCCACACATGGTTTCCAAAAGTTGCCTCATGGCAGGAGACATACCACCATAGAAATGGTTTACCCGGCATCCATATATCAAACCCATGATGTGGGCATGCGCGATGGTCTCCATAAATCTCTCAACACGATAAAACATCTCGCCCCATCTTGAAATTGCAAAGGTATAGATTGTCTCTTCAAATTATTAGTCTTATGAGCGAAGAACTGTGGGAATTACGCACACCTTCGGCCAATTTCTAATGGTTCTTGGCCTCCAATGAGTTGAGCCAAATCTTGTACTTGTCTTTAGGGTTAGTGGAAATGCTTTCGACTTAAGCGAATCCATGTCCACTTCATTCCCTTCCTTAAGGTTGTGCAAACCTCCTCAAAATCCTAATATGAGTGTATGGATTTTCATTTTTTCCATACCATGATAAGTGGGAGTAGGGGTACCAAGTAAGGCCTCAACGCTACATCTTGTGGGAGGTATGATGCGAAGGGCGCGTAACTCTAGGAGGGTGGATGTGATCCTCACATAGTTCTATAGAGCATTGGATTCATTGGGGTACTGGATGACTCTCTTTGTTCTTCGGGTAGTGGATCATGGTATCGATTATTACACTAACTTCCTTTGTTTTGGTCAAGTTGTGTGCGATTCTATGTAGTCTACGATGTGTCTCTATCCTTTGTTGCATAAACACATTATAAAATTGTAGAGACAAAAGCACAAACAAACTTGCAAAAGGGTTATTGTTAGCTAAAATAAAGCCGGTTATAAAGAACAAAAACGGTGCGATTCTTTGAAAGTGATGAAAGCAGCGATTCTTGCAAGCTGGGTTACAAAAGAGTTAAAAGGTTACCTTCACTTGTGATGTTGATCACAAGTACACTTGACTCATCATTATTAGTTTGGCACCATCCCGGAAACAGCAGTATCATTTGATTCGTGCCACGGTAGGGTGAATTTGAATCAACGATATTTATATACCTAAGTTCCTCCCTCTTCTTAGTAGGTCAAAGCTCGTAGTATAGTGGTCCTAAAGGTTGAACGGGATGGGTTTTCATCCTAAGAATGATTTTCATAAGTGTAAAAAGGTAAGGCTTTCTATTTGGACTTTTTCGATTTTTGTTTCAAAAATAGTGTAATGAGTTTGAAAACTGATTAACAGTAAAAAAAACTGAAAATGAAGTGTGAAAAGTTAACTTTGAAGATTTGGGTCCACTAACTTGGTAACTTAGAGAGCGAACAAGTGTCCTCGGGTTTTTTATCCTCGTGTTATAACAAGCAACCTATAGTCAAGCCACAAGCTGGATCTATGTTTAACTAGCAAGCTAACACAGGAATCAGCTCCTATTTGAGTCAACACGGATAACATGCATCTAGCCTTTACAGTTTGAAACCTAGCATTCAAGCATCGTTTTAGTGGCTCGTAGACCATCCCAAAAAACCTGATGCGTCTAGCGGTAGTATACCTTTATCCTAAAGCATGGTAGTATTGGCCAAATCACTAACGTTGATGCTATTCAGCCATATTTTGAAGATATGGGTCATAAACCTGATACTGTAACTTTTAACACAAGAAGGGTATGCATATGCCAGCCTTGAAGCTAGCTTCCTTCCTCTTCAAAGAAGGAAACAGCCAAGCATCTCTTGAGTTGTCATCCTCAAGAGGTGTTTAGCGACAAAGAAAATAAGAAGAAAGAGGAGAGAATAGAGAAAAAGCAAAACCACAACTAAAGGCTACGAAAGATATTTACAAAAATAAAAACTTGCGAAATTGCTTCCTCGATTTGTTTTATTTTTATTTTTTTGTTACAAAATGGGAGGGAGCTTATATAGGCCACCCAATGTATGAAAATACCATAAGCCTAGCATTTGGCTGGAATTAGGAACAAAAGTAATACACAGAATTGAAGTCGGTTCATTAGTACAAAAGTGTGACAAGGCAGTGAATTTCGCTAAGGCATACAAATTTCGCTAGGCAGCGAAAATTTAGCTAGCTAAGCGAAATTTAAGCTGATGGCGAAATCCTTGCAGACAATAAGCAGCAGGGTGCTCGCTGGGCACGGCAGTTTCGCTGGCTAGCGAATTTAAATAACAGCGAAATTCTTGTGAATGTGGCGTGAAATTTAAGCTGGGCAATTGTAGCGAAAATTTGGGTCTAGCGAAAATTCACAATTTAAGCTAAGATTAGAAAATTTAGCTAAGGCTGCGAAGTACTCGCAATCAGTAAATTTTCGCAATCTTAACAATTCACACAAATCTTGATCTTATTTGCATTGACCACTGCTCCTCTTCTGCATTGATTTCCATCACTTTGCCTTCATTCTTTCTTTGATTTTTGGTCTATTTGATGGCTGACAATTGAGTTCAATCTTCATGATTCATCATATGTCTCGATATTGAACTCCCAAAATACGCAAAAACCTGCAAAACAACCACAAATAACCTCTAAATGGCATAAGTGAAACTAAGAAGACTTGAACACTTCAATTGGCATAAATGACATGATTAGCGCGCAAAAAGCACTCAAAACCTATCTAATATAGGGTTCAAAATAGCACTTTTTGGGCACTAATCAATAGCTTATGCTTCCCGTCAGTTAAAGAAGCACGAGCAGAACTACCTGACCCGATTTAGAACTAACAGCAGTGGTTTTTACTCTAAAAATCTGGAGACATTATCTATATGACGTTCCTTGTCAGATATTCACCGATCATAAGAGCCTGCAGTATATCTTCACTCAAAAAGAGCTTAAATTAAGGTAGGGCCGGTTGTTGGAGTTGATTAAGGATTATGATTTCATGATAGAGTACCATCCGGGGAAGGTCAATGTAGTGGTCAATGCCTTAAGCCGAAAACTAGAGGGTTCATATGCTTATCTGCATACGGTATATCTCCCATTGTTGATAGAATTGAGATCTTTGGGAGTTTAGTTGCAGGTAGTTGATACAAGGACAATGTTGGCATCCTTTTATGTTCGTCCTCTTCTCGTGGATTAGATCAAGGAAGGTCAAAAGTAGGATTCAGAGATGATTAAGTTGAAGGCGGAGATTGAGGGTGGTAGGAAACTAGAGTTCCAGATCAGAGACAATGGCGTAATAGTTAGAGGGAGTCGAATGTGTGTACCTGAAATAGGTGAACTAAAAAGGGAAATCGTGGAAGAGTCTCACTCTTCAGCATACGCCATGCACCCTGGTAGCACCAAGATGTATCATACTCTAAGGGAGCATTATTGGTGGAAGGGCATGAAGAAGGAAATTGTAGATTTTGTATCCAAATGCCTAACTTGTCAACAGGTGAAGGTAGAGCACCAGAAGCTCGTAGGAAAGATACAGCCCCTTCCGATTCCTGTATGGAAGTGGGATAAGATTACTATGGATTTTGTTACCGGGCTTTTGAGAACTCGGAGACAACATGATGCCATATGGGTGATAGTGGATAGACTAACGAAATCCACGCATTTTCTCCCAGTTAGCAATGATGACCCGTTGGACAAGTTGGCCCAATTATATGTGGAGGAGATAGTTAGATTACATGGTGTTCCTATATCGATAGTCTCAAATCGAGTCCCTAGATTCATATCTAGATTTGGTCCAATTTACAAGATGCCATAGGGACTCGATTGCACTTTAGCACAGCTTTCCATCCTCAAATTGATGGTCAGTCAGAGAGAACTATTCAGATGCTAGAGGATATGCTCAGAGCATGCATGATAGGTTCAAGAATGATCTGTTATCCTCTGATGATTCTGCCTGTAACATCAATAAGCAACCAGGTTGAAACATTTGTAGATTGCTCTGGTATCTTTGGGATGAAGTAGGAGAGAGGAGACTGATAGACCTAGAGTTAGTACATATTACCTTTGATAAGATCCAGATTGTCCGAGACAAACTCAAGATAGCCAAGGACATACAGAAAAGTTATACGGACAAACACCGTAGGGATCTACAGTTTAAGGTGGGCGATAGGGTCTTCCTCAAAATTTCCCCATGGAAAGGTGTCCTCAAATTTGGAAGGCGCGGAAAGCTGAGGGCCCAGATACATAGGGCCATATGAGATTATTACCAGAGTAGGACCAGTAGCATATAGACTAGACCTTCCTCCAGAGTTGTCTAAGGTTCATAATGTGTTTCATGTATTCATGCTCTGCAAGTACATTCCAGATCCCTCCCATGTACTCAAAGATTAACCAATAGAACTAAAGGATAATTTGACCTATAAGGAGCAGCCAATGCAGATAGTAGATCCACGAGGCTGATTTTGTGGGTAAGTCATTCCTTTAGTCAAAGTTTTATCGCGGAATCATGGGATTAAAGAAATTGTGGTCGAGGCTGGATCTTGCGGTCCCGATATCCTGGAGTTGTTTTAAGTTAAGGTATCCTACTATGTTAGTTTAGTTCATTTCGAGGGCGAAATGTTTTTTAAAGAGGAGATGATTTATGCGCCCTCTTTCTCGATGGGGTGGTATCGCATCGTGTAATCTGAGGAGTCCACGTAAAGTGCGCAGGGGCTTCCTTAATTATTTTAGTGCCATAATAGAATTTTTTAAAGTTGTTTTTCGTCTCGAATGACGAAACGAACCGTACCGTTAAATCCGTCTCGCGAAATCTAGTGATCCATAAAAGTCTCGTTGAATTATGAGACAATCGGAATATTTTACGAATTTCTGGGTAATAAGTCGCCAATAACTTAAGGGACGAGATTTTTACAAAAATCTCGGAAGTCAGAAAATGGCTTGAGTTAAAGTTCATTTAAAATAATTGAACTGAAAAGAAATAAATTATTTCGGGGTAGAAACATACCCGAATGAGACAATATAAGTCATTTATCCAAATAATAATAATAATAATAATAATAATAAAAAGATAAAGTCAAAAGGGGGACGGATGCTTGGACAAAGAAAGCGTGAAGAGAGAGAGGATAGTTTTTATGGGGCATTTCATGTGTAGGGGCATTTTGGTCAATTTCACCTCATATTATCGATGTTCTTATCGAATATGACTAGCACGTAAAGTTTTGTTAGAATCGATGTTCCTTTCGATATAGTCGCTTTGGAAGCCCTTTGTATGTTTTATGGTTAAAACGTTGAACTGAGGACATTTTCATAATTTCTATGGATTGTGTAGGCTATTGGAGCATATGACGATAATCTAGCGTGCTTGACAAGAATTGAAAGAAATTAGTCGAGAAAAAGTGTGAGTAATCGAAGTCGTTTCCGAAAACGAAAGTGTTTAATTTACAAGATTGTAAAATGCTTTGAAAATATAATGTAATTAGTAAAGCATTGTTTTTACCTCCCACTTGTTATACTCAGCAGAAAAATTTGATTTTAGTACTTAAGAAACAGTTTGGCCTGGTTTAGTAAAACCCCTAGATGGCACAGCTCAGTTTTCGATCAGATGTATCTTGGATTGTGCATGGCAGGGTTATGGGACATTATGACTAACTATATTGCATGGTTGACAATTAGGGGTTAGATATAGTTTATATTTATATAGTGAGTCGCCCTCTGCACACTCGGGGTATATAGATAGTTAGTGCACTGACATAGTTCATGGTGATGAGGTGTTGGTTTCGAGGTTCCATCACCGGGCATTTTGGTTCTGAGGTTCCATTATGTTTATAGAGATCCCCGTATTCCTTAGGACCATATTAGGCGGGTGAGTATTTGAGGTTCACTAAAGTGCAGTTCAGGGTTGGTGGCATCACGTCTAGGGTATTTCGAAATGGGCTATAATGGTTGGTACTTGATTTACGGTATAGCACTTCGGATATTAACCACCCAGCTGAAGCAATTTTCAATACTTGAAATAGTCTTGAGCGATTTTAGAGGAAATGGTTTTCATAGCAAAAAAACTTCGAGTTTTTATCATAAATAATTTTACAACCATTTCTGTACAAATTTTCATATAGGTACATACAGCAGACAACATCATTTAGAATTTATAGTATTCAGGCCGTTTGGCTCCACGGTTTTACATTTTTAAGTAATTTTCAGTGCAGTGCCAACCGAAAGACCTTTCGAGATCCTCGATCTGAAGCTATTTGTGTTGTATTTATATATAAGATAATGTGTAATGTAAACATGGTAAAAGTTAAAATGTGACATTATGTATATGTAAATATCTTTTGTATAATATGCATGCATGGTTTTGAGAAAAACAGGTTGCGATGAATTTATGTTGGATTGATTCTTATCTTATATTTTGATGAGGACCAGAGATCCTTTATGGTTGTAGTTGGTTTTTTTTGAAAAATATTGGGAGTGTATTTTTATAATTGATTCACGTATTTGGGCTTGACAGTCTTGGCCCAGTTATGTTGTTAGTTTCGTTAAATCTAAAGTTGTGATTTTGATAGAAAAGGTAAAAATTTTATAACCCACGTTTTCCAATGACAGTTTCAGCAATTTTAACGGCTTAGCTTCATGGTAACTTGTCAGTAGAGCGAGCTTGATTTGGGGTTCTTGTGGAGTCTGCGGCCGAGAGTCCACAGTCGATAGGAAGGGTCCATCGGTTGCTAAGGTATGTTAGACTACTATTATGGAACTAATGAACTCTAAAATATTACTTTGATAGATCACTAATTTACTCATGGTATGAGGATTAATTAGATGATGTATCAATTTAGTTGATCAAAGGTTTCTCCTCAGTTTGATGAAAGGATCTTGATCTCGTGTTAGCAGAGATCTAATAAAGGAGATAGAAAATTTTATCATATTTGAAGGACGAGATACCAATTAGATTGGAGAAGGCATGCATAATCCTGTCTATAGGGGTAAGGATTCTTCAGTCCTAAGAATTGGGCGTGAAGTACTAAAAATGAAATATACCCAGATCTTAGAAAGAGGATTATATTCTACAAGTAACTAATTAGACTCATGTCTCTGAAAGGAACATGGATCTCTAATTAGTGAAATGTATGGTGTATGGAGAAATTCAAACTATACTACATTGCTCTTGGATAAATCCAGCATTCAACTTACAAATGTTGCGCTTTCAAGGAAATGCAAATTGATTGTTAAATGATTATCACTATCCCTCGTGCCTCTCTTCATACATTTTAGACTTTAGTAGTTGTTTGCTTGATAGATTTTAGAATTAGGATTAATTTTAAATCGGTTTTTACTTTAGTTAAATTAATTTTAATTCTCATCATATTTGGTCACCTAGATAGTGAAGAGCCCTTGTACTCGGAGTGCTTAAATTCCAATTAGAGAGAACCTCCAATCCTCTTGGGTACAAAATCCGGACTTCTGAGTCTACTTTATTACTTGTATGACCCGAGCACTTACGAAAAGGGGATGAGTGTTGGTAATACTTTTCATTTCAGTTTTTGAGTACACTTGCTTTTTTTAAAATCAGTTTTTTGAGTATTTACCACATTCACTCCCTTTTATATATTTTTCATATATACATCCCATTTTGTATATGGATTTTTGTAGTGTCGTTTAAGGACCTTAGCTAGTATTTGGTAGCCGTGTTAAAAAATTGGTCAACAAGTTTTTAGCGTTGTTGCCCCTCCCGACTCAACGGCTGGACCGGACTTGGGGACGCGGCCCACTAAATCCATTTATCTGTAAAACACATTTCATATACTTATTTTCAATGGGATATTTAATATCCATTTAAATCATATTTATGTATGTATGAAAATATGATCTCATTACTAATACGCATTTTATATATATATATATATATATATATATATATATACATCAATCATGGTAGAGAGCTCATCATTTGCTCAATTCCCACATTTATACAAGACGACATTTCTTTCCCTTTTTAAATCATTTACAAAACATTATAGTTCATGTCTAAACAAAAGTCAAAATATACTTTTCCCATGAAGATTTATACATCTTTGTTTGCAATGCAAAACAATTACATGATTTTTTTTTCTTTAAAATGAAATGTATGCATGAGACAGAGCATTTACTTATACTTCGCACGATTCCACGAGAACTCCAGGCTCTGCGATCCTTGATCTTGCCCCTATTCACTACCTGCGCATGATAAAACAACGTGCTAAGCATTTTCATGCTTAGCGGTTCTATGCATTTCTATCCTTATTTTAATCAAAGACAAAATATGTGTCTTTTCGAAAACAACATTTTGGCACATTTTCAATGGTCAATACAATAAACAATATATATGTTAATTTTTCATTCAAAACTCAAATTATGCATTTCACACATTTACTTATAAGTTTGCCCTTAAACAAATTTAATAACCAT
Organism: Tetrastigma voinierianum; assembly: GCA_016808115.1. Taxonomy (NCBI): domain Eukaryota; kingdom Viridiplantae; phylum Streptophyta; class Magnoliopsida; order Vitales; family Vitaceae; genus Tetrastigma; species Tetrastigma voinierianum. Next base: position 2,551,663 of record JAEQBH010000911.1, on the reverse strand, counting down.
GACTTTATTTGCATAGGATAACGGAATCATCGACGCGATCACATTGAGAACGCGGGCGATATAAAACATTTAATAATATAGTACAGTTCCATTGGGTTGTTGACTGGTTATTTACAAATTCATTTTGTGTACACTACTGATACTATCCCGCTGGGCTACGGATCAATATGCCACTATAAATCATTTCATTCACAATACTGCTACATTGACCCTTATTGGTATCACCGTCTATGTTAACTTTCGAATATGACAGATAACATTCTCTTAAGACATTCATACTGAGTCATAGTAAATTACAATATTATGTACATATATACCCCAATAAACACATTTTGATGCTCATGCGATTTTCATGGCGATCGATTTACTGATCAATTTCCTAATCTTAAGAAAATTTGTTTATAGTTAAAAACAAAACACACATACGATTTTTCCCATGTAAATCATTTTGATTTTGACAAATCCAATACAAAAGGCTGCAATGAAAATAAATAGAAGAACAAACCAAAAAGGTTATTGCTCGCCGACTCCTATCCTTGGAATCCGATCTTACTCGAGGTTTATCATCACCACCTAGTATATGTCACAACGAGGAAAATATCAAATCATGCGTGTAGTGTTTTTGGTTAGGGTTGATTTCTACCCAATACACCTTCACTTGTAAAATTTTCTGGGAACAAATGAGCCATATTTTACGCAACTTCCTTCAAGTCCATTGTTCCTATATAAATCCATTTTATTCGAAAATTGGAATAATCCAATTCGGAGAATCGTAACTCAAGATATGTTCTAAATAACCGGGACTACTCTATTTTCAAAACATAACCAAAATTTTCCTATAAATAGAGCTCCCCTTAGACGAATTTCTAGGTACAATGGGGTCTAAATTTGAATACACTTATTTCCAAAAAGTTTATTCTCCTATAATTCTAGTTTACCCAGAAATTTGAATCACTCTATTTGGATGAGTGAAACTCAACTTATGGCCTAAATACCAAAACTGTACCAAACCATAACCAAAATTTGCCCAAAAACAGAGCTTCAATTTTGACGTATTTATGGGTCCAATGAGGTCCAAATTTGAATACACTTATATTAAGGAAATTTTTTCTCCTAGAAGTCTAGTTTACCCAGAAATTTGAATTACTCGATTTTGATAAGTGAAACTCAACTTATGGCCTAAATACCAAAACTATACCAAAACACCAAAACGATACCAAACCATATTCAGAATTTGCCCGAAAACAGAGCTTCACTTTGACGTATATCTGGGTCAAATGGGGTCCAAATTTAAATACACTTATTTCAATGAAATTCGTTCTCCTATAATTCTAGTTTACCCACAAATTTGAATAACTCAATTTGGATGAGTAATGGCCAGGGTTGTAAAAGCTAAGAAGAAACAAAAACATGGGTTTTGGAAAAATTTGACAGCATCTCCCCTAAAACCCCAACATTTCCTTCTTACAAAAATTCCTCAAAACCAATCATAATCAAATAAAAAAGGCTGCTTGAACTCTAACTCAAACATATATATACAAAAGTAGGGTTTTACCAAACCCAAACACAATCAAAGAGGGAGTTAGGAGGGTTCCTAACCTTTATCTTCTTGATCTTCACTAGCTTTCTCTTCTTCCTTCTTCTTTCCTTTCTTGATCACATGGAACCTTGAAAAAAATGGAGTAAATCAAACCAAATTTGGCTTCATCCCCCACAAGCACTATAGCCCTAAGCTCTCCCAAAACCAAAACGTGTTATTCCCCCTTTACAAGACAAGATTTGGTCTTATCTCATTTTCATGTACAAGGCCATGTTTTGCTAAAGGCATTTTTGACTTAATTTCCCATTTTTGCATTAAAGCCCTTCATTTCTTTATTTGCATGACAACTATCACATTTCTACTTTTGCATATCTCTTCTTCATTTGTATTAGGTCCTCATTTGACAATTATTATTATTGATATTATTATTTTCATAGCATTTTAAGTGCAGAAAATTCAAATTTGTATGTTGTACCTAAACATATCATTAGCTACTAGGGCTTAATTTGGGTGCACTAATCCACTATGCAAATTCTCACTTTAAAAACCTCTATTTTTATCACTTAAAACCAAAAAAATATCGAATAAATAAAATAAAAATGTATAATAGCAGAAAATGTTATAAAGTAAAATAATAAAACGAAAAAAGCTATTTTTGGGACGTTACATTTAGTTGTGATTTGTTTCTTAGCTAAATTTTTTTTACTGTTAGTATTTTTATACTTTGTTTCTTTCTTTCTTCTTATTTGTGAAGTACTTATGGAGTCTCAATAGAAGATAGATTTGCCTCCATAGAAGCAAAGCTTGACTTCCTTATTCATCATTTGGACCCAAGAATTCATAATGACTCACTTAAGGAGCAAGGAGTGTTGCCTTATCAAGGGAGTTCAAACTCCAAATTTCAAGAGAAATAAGAGTTGTCTCCTATTAAGGAGCAATTTTTGATCTACATGGATGAGAAAAAGAAGTTGATTAGTCTTCATGAGCAGGAATTTCCAAATTTAGATACCTTTAAGGTCAACACTAGTGCTAGATTAAAAATTGTAGAACCTCAATAGGACACTTGGTCTAAGCATTCAAAGACATATTCTCTATGACCTCTCCTAGTAATACTTTGACAAATCCCAAGGAATGCATAGATACTCCTTTGAGCAATGTACAAGAACTTCCCATCCTGAAATTTGTGGAAGAAATTGAAATTGAGCTGGAAATTGAGAACAAGGCACTCATAAACAACTTAGAGGATGAAGAAAGTCAAGTGATGGCTATTGGAAAAGTCTTGGTGAAGATTGACACATTTATCTTCCCCATGGATTTTGTGACTTGGGGCATTGAAAGATCTACAAAATTCTGATATACTAAGAAGACCACTTCCTTCCTCGAAGCTGAAACATAAGTTGGCAGCGTCAACAAGGGGGAGCTCACCTTGCTTGTGGGTGAGGAGAAAGCCAAGTTCAATCTCAACCAACCATTACCTTTGACGGAGCAAGAAAGAACCATGTGCATAAAAATTTGTAGCTTGCTTCCATTAAGAGGGTATATGTTTGAAGAGTCCTCATTTTTATAGACACTTGCATGCGACACATAAATGGAAATTTGTTTTGAATAAGTTATTAGTTGAACCATTAGCCACAATTAAAGGGGATTCTACATTTCTTTTCCCTCTTCAAAATCTGGAAGAAATCATCCTTGAGCTGGAAGGTTATAAAGAGGAAGTGTTGTCCAAGATGGATGATTGGCTAAATAGAAGAACTAGTAATTTTCCAATGAGTCTAGCTGGACTCTAAAAGTTGAGCAGCTTCTTGGAAGGCAACCTAAGCTAAGTAATAATGATTCTATCCACTCTCTTTTTATTTTTTTGTTTTCAGTTATTTTATTTGTTGTTGTTTTTTTTACTGCTGGGATGAAAATTCCAACAGTGTTTTAACTTTGTTTGTTAGTGTTTTCAGAATAAAGTAAGTTTGAAGCTCAACATGTTGTCATGACTAGTTTGCAAGAGCAAAATACTATATCAAGGGGCAATATACCAATGTCAAGGTCTAAAAATATTCAAGGTTTCTATACCAAGACTAGAAAGGGGAGTTCAGTTTTCCCAACTCTCTATATTACCCTTTTACTTTATTGCTTCCTTTTGCTCATTGTTAGACATTTAGGACAATGTTAATCTCAAATTTTGGGAGCGTATATTTTTGGTTAGATTACCATGTCACACCCTGCATGTTGCACATGATAACTTTGAGGATGAAATTTTCTGGTGCTTTTCTGGAGAATGACTTTTGTTAGATGCTTTTCAACTTACATCTTAGTTTAGGTTTATTGAGTTAATGGAGTTTTGATTGGAGTTGTTGTATGTCAATGAAGATCATAAATGAACCCTTGAGATATGGACAATATTCCAGATAATAGGACTTAATTCTTAATGTGTTATCTCTCTAATAGGCAATTTATTTATTGGTTTCTCAAAATCCATGCACTTGTCACTAAGTACCCTTGAAAATAAGTTTTTTCTTAGGTTAGAGAAGGTGTATGAGAATCCATCTATCTTTGATCTCCATAGGTTCTAGAACTTGTTCTATCGCTTAAGGAAATCCTAGGCAACACAACAATTGAGAAATGATATAGGCCATCCTTGGAAAGATTATGCCTTTCAAGCTAACCCTATTAATATGCATTTGCATATTCCTCTAGTACTAGAATTTTGAGCCTTAAAGAGCCAAAATTATGTTTATAAGAACCAAGTTTGAAGCCAATAACCTTCCTACACATCACTATCAAAAGAGGTTGGTAAAAAGGAAGGAGAAAAAACAAATAAAAACAGAAAAATATCAAGTGTAAAATAAGAAAAAATAGAATAAAAAGTCAAGGAGAAGTGAGTCTAGCCTTGTAGCCTTCCTTCCCTAGAGTAAGTAAATCCTCAAGGGTGTCTCAACACCTAATACCCTAAGGCCAACTGGTCTGGGAGCTACTAATTTAAAGCTCGCTAAGGGTTGGTAGAAATCTTAAGGGGGTTTTGACATTGCACCACTATAATAACCGTGTCTTGAAGAAAAGGCATCTTGGTGTTTGCTTAAAGAATGCAGAGTTTGTACATAAAGGTGATATGAGGAGTATGGAATGATGCACCTAAATAAATTTTGGGGTGCTTGACGGTGTCACTGTGCTGATGGTAAGAATCAGGATAGAGTAGAAGTTGTCAATGCAGAAAAATATGTATATTTGGGTAAGTTTCAACCTAAAATGAATACTCAACTACCCCTTACCCAAGCCTTACATTACAAGCCTATAAAGACCTACTTGATATTGAGAGTTGTGTGTGCCTACATTAGTGGAGAGGGATAAGAACAACAAGCCTATGGAACCTAAATATATTATCTTAAGAGATCCGCGTATTTATCTCAATTAACATAAACTCATCTAGCTTGCAAATTGATTTGATAGGGGAATACCACACACACACACACAAATGAGAACCATGGTCTAAATTTGTCTATTATGAGATTAATTCATTATTAAAATTAATAAATTATCTTGATCATATTCTCTATATTCCTTGTAAGGGTAATTCTTGAGCCACATATCACACCTCTTGGAAATATTGATTACTCAGTTTTGGTTAAATAAAATGGGTGAAATTAACTCTTCTCTTCCATTACTTGGGGACAAGAAACTTCTTTCTTTTCTTTGCTTGAGGACAAGCAAAACTTTGAGTTTAGGGGTGTTTGATGAGTGTAAAACTCATATATGTTCTGAGTTCATTTCACATGTTATTTTGAGTATTTTACATCCCTATTCATGTAAAACTCATAACATTTCCTCTAAACTTGGTTTTTCATGATTTTTGATGGAAAGCAAGTGATTTAGTAAGAAACAATGCAACATAGTTCCAAAAAGAAATTTGACTGGATGTCTCATAGCACGTAAATGGGAAGATGGATTTTTTGTACCATTGGAAGCATCAAAAGGTTCAACTCTACTATATTTGTATTCAACATTCAATGAGTTTTCCAACGACACCTCACACGCCCAAATCCGAGTTAAAATGAAGAAGTTATAGCCCCAACAAATTGGAGAAGAAAAACAAGCTACTAAGCACAAACTATGTTGCGACATTTCTAGATTATGTCGCGACAAAGCCAGCAACAAAGCCAGAAACTTTGTCGCGACAAAGCTAGAAGACAAAATTTGTCGCGATAAATTTTATTAATAATAGGTAATAGCTTGAACAAACTTTGTCACAGCAAAGTTTTAGACAAACTTTATTACTTAACAAAGTTTTTAATAATCACAAACAAAGTTTTCTTTATGTCGACATTATTTGAACAGAAGACTAAGTTAGAAAATTGATATTTTGGACTTTTTTCAAGCCCGTTTCACCGTAGGACTATAAATACTTGTTTTTTAGGTTTTTAGGGCAAGGGGGAGGTGGGAGAACACCTCTCATGGGGTTTCTCTCTCTAAAATTGCCCATTTTTTAGTTTTGCTGCAGATTTTGATTTTTAGTAGATGTTGGAGTAGTTTTAGAGCATATTTTTATTTGTATTGAAGAGATTTTGGTGTTGTACATCAAAGATTCAGATTTCATTACTATTCAGACGAATATTGAAACTCAAATCTGGATTTTTCTCTCACTTCTTGTCTCTTGATTTCTTTCTTCATTTTTGTACTTGTTTGATTGGTGGTGATTGGAATCCAGTAATGGAACATTAAACACCCTTTAAGGGTGGGGATTAATTGTTGAACATTCATATTTTTAGTTTGAAGACTGGTTTTATATAATTCGTATTATTCATATAATGAACTGTTATTAATATTAGTGCTGGCAATACCCCAGGTTGTACCTTGCTCACGATTTCAGGAGGCCCTTTGGGTGACACGGAGATAAATTCTGGTATGGAAGCGATTACTTAGGGGTATGTTAGACTAATATTATGGAAGTAATGAACTCTGAAAGATTACTTTGATAGATCACTAATTTACTCATGGTGTGATGATTAATTAGATGATATATCAATTAGTTGATTAGAGGTTTCTCCTCAGTCTGATGAAAGGATCTTGATCCCATATTAGCAGAGATCTAATTAAGGAGATAGAAAATTTTATCAGATTTGAAGGACGATATACCAATTAGATTGGAGAAGGCTTGCATAATCCTGTCTATAGGGGCAAGGATTCTTCAGTCCTAAGAATTGGGTGTGAAGTACTGAAAAGGAAAAATACCCAGATCTTATAAAAAGGATTATATTATACAAGTAACCGATTAGTCTTATGTCTCTAAAAGGAACATGGATCTCTAATTAGTGAAACGTTGCGCTTTCAAGGAAATGCAAATTGATTATTCAATGATTATCACCATCCCTAGTGCCTCTTTTCATACATTTTAGACTTTAGTAGTTGTTTGCTTGATAGATTTTAGAATTAGGATTAATTTTAAATCAGTTTTTACTTTAGTTAAATTAATTTTAATTCCCATCATATTTGGTCACCTAGATAGTGATGAGCCCTTGTACTCGAAGTGCTTAAATTCCAATTAGAGATAACCTTCTATCCGCGTGGGTACGATATCCAGACTTCTAGAGTCTACTTTATTACTTGTATGACCGATACACTTACGAAAGGGACTAGTGTTAGTAACACTTTTTATTCGATTTTTCGGTACGCAATTTTTAAATCGATTTTTGAGTATTTTCCATATTCACTCCCTTGGCCATATTTTCATATATACATCATTTGGTCCTTATAAGTTTTTGGCGTCGTTGCCAGGGACTTTAGATAGTCTTTGGTAGCTGTGTCGAAAAGTTGGTCAACAATTGGCTTGTCGACCAATGCTTAGCTTTGTCACTCAGTGACAACGGGAACAACCTCAGCCTGAGAGCTTTGTCTGTCACTCCATTATATTTGACCGTGTCGCATACCTCTATGAAATTGGTCAAATGTGTATTTGGTTTTTCACTTGCTAACCCATGAAATTGAATATTTTGAAGCATCTGAAGAGTCATTGGCTTCAACTCAAAATTATTGGCTTGAATGGGTATCTTCGTATAGTAGACTGAACAACTGTTGGCGGTAGACAAAACTCCTCAAGCAACATATTTGGGTCATCTGGTTGTATAAATAGTGTGGAGGCATTGTTCCTACCATTATTTCCATTGTTTCCCCCTTTTGTCTCATTCCGCTCATGACCTTGATTCTACTCTTCCTGATTCTGCATGGTTGCTTGATGTCTTACTTGTGCTTCTTTTTGCTCTCTACGTAGTCTATTTATGATTCTCTCTAGCTCGGGATCAAAAGGAACTAGCTCACCATGACCCAGTCTTCATATGCACATAGATTAACCTCTTGAAACAAACATAAACAAACAACAAGAAAAGACTGAGTCGCAAGCACTAACGTAGAATAAACAAAGGTGAATAAAAGAAAAAGAATGGTCAAAAGTAATATCTAAGTGTGTTGTTCTCAATATCAACACAAATACTTCTCCCCAGCAACGACACCAAAAACTTGATAGGCAATTGATAGGTATATGAAATGATGTGAAAATATAAGCCCATTTGCACAAGTATACGCGTCAAGTTTATATAGTACAATGGCTAGTCAAGTGTCATCCCACAAGGAGAAGATTGTGAATTACTTAAATAACGTCTGAAGTATTATCTGGACCTAGAATCGTAATGAATTAAAAAAAAATTAATCCTAAATTGTTTACTAAACTAATTAATGAAACCTAGGGTTTTGGCTTCACCTGCTACACTCAATGGATTTGCAACCTAGGTAGATTATTCATTCAATATACCAATAAACTCACTCTGGTGTGTTGATCATGCATACAAGATACTCTCTCTCGAGCATTAACTCCCTATCTTACTAGTAGGTGTTCAGTGTGAATCATACCTTCATTTTGAGTGTGTTTTCATGTATTTATATAACTCAAATGCTAGATTCACATCCTATTCATCAATACTACACTAATCCCTCATTCTACAAAGTTTTATAGATAATGAATGAAAATCAAGCAAAGGAAGAGCTGAAGGCAAAATCTGTAGCAGAACTCTCGGGTTCGCCTAAGCATAGGCCAACCTCACCTTAGCGAAGAGGTTCACTTAGGCGAAGGAACAACTCTCCTCGGTGAACCAGCACTGCTATTTGAAGACTAATGAAGAACCACTCTCAGGTTCACCTCGTCGAACCTAGCCTTTACCGAGGCAAAGGGCCACCATATCAGAAAGAAGACACGTGTCTTCGCCTAGATGAAGAACATCGGGCTGAGACATAAATGTACCTATTTTTAGCCCAATAATTAGCCCATTTCCCAATAGTATATATACTATACTTGTAATAGACCTAAAGAAGACGAAAGACTTAGAGGAGGCGTGACACACTCCCATTTCTAGGGTTTTCTCTCTAAACTTAGTTCTTTTTAGTTTTTTTAGTTTTACTTAATCTTGAGCTCATTTTTGGAGCTGAATTGGAAGATCCAGCTACTAGGGGATACCTTGTAGCATTGGAGCTGAGTTTTGGACAAGATTGATATAATATTTATTTTGTATTCCTAAACTATACTCTTATTCTTAATCTTTCAATATTTTATTTGGTTCAATTATGATATTGTTGGGTTCTGAGGCTGTTATGAGTGGCTAATTTCTCCCCTAGGGCTGGTTGTTGAAATTGGTGGGTGACTTATGGTTTTTGTTGAATGATTTTTGTGAATCTACGCTTGTGTTGAGGTTGTATGTATGTTGTTCCTTTATTGTCTAGGTTTTATCTGGTGTTATATGCTAGAGGGTGAAGTTGAGACCTAAAGCTCAGGGACAAGTGTGGTGAAACATCCACTTAGGAATTGATTTTTACTCTAATGTCTGCATTTTTAAAATAAAATTAACTTAATCAAAGAGATCTAGGAAACTAGGAATGCCTAGTACTAGGTGGATTTTATTAAGAGGGACATCAGTCAACCTTATGTGAAGATTGTAAGGACCGAAAGGAGATCGATCAGAACATAACCCGGGTAACTTTATTTCATGGACCGAAAGGAGACCAATAGAGTTCACAAGGACTTATTTGCCTTAGAACCAGTATCACATTGTTTGACTTAGAAGGACTGAAAGGAGAATAGGAATGAGGTGTGAGAAATTGAGGGGAGACATGAAAGTGTAAACCTCATATCGGGCTCCTTGGGTAAGCATAAGGATATATTCGTTTTAATTGGTATTTTTTTGGTTATAATTCATAAACCCATCAATGGAGACAACCGGACCTAGTATTAATCATTAAATTTTTCTTTCACTTCACTTCAATTATTTGTTGATTTTCAAGAGTTAGGTTAGTTTAATTTGTTTTGATTTTAGTTAATCACCATCGACAGTCCATGCTTAGATAGTGAAATTCTTTAATGTGAAATTACTTAATCCCCATTTAAACCAATTTTTCCCTATGGGTTTGATACTTGGGGTTTTTAATTAAAAAGCCACTATATTACTTGTGATCTATACACTTGAATATTTGGTTGTTTTTATTCAAAAATTTATATATATGCAAATAATCGAAAAGTAGGGTGTATTGCATCTCTGCTTCAACCCTAGACTCCGAAACGCATAAATGTCCAAACCCTGAGTGCCACATTTGGAACCAAGATATCTCTATTCATTTATTGACTAGGTGTTGCTCTAATCATATCCCTGAGGTTCATCATCTCTTAATCTCATACTCCTAAAAAGAACATGCCAATGTTGTCCAAACACCGCCATGTAAATAAAGTGTAGAAATGGAGCAAGCAAGGATGAAATAAATATATATACTGGACGAAAACAAAATTAACAATCAATCCATTTTAGTGTAGCAAGGTTATGTCAAAACCCTAGAAATAAAAATAGAACATAATGAAAATCAATACAGCCATAAGAGTCAAAATCATGAAGTGTTTAGAGAAGGGAATAAGAAGAAAACTAAAGTGCGTATGATGCTTCGATTTGAGCACTCCGTTGTCTCCTTCCTCCGATCTCAAACCTCTATGCTTTGGAACCTCTGTCAACCTCCTTTTTCTCCCTTCTTTATTTTCTTTTTATATCCCCTCTTGAAATTCCACCCAGAATCACACGAACTGGGCTGGGCTTTCCTCGACCCATTGTAGGGAGAGTGTTTCCCGCTGTAGTGGTCGCCTGTTATAGCTGGATCGTCTTCCGCTGAGGCAAGTAACTTCTAATGTGCTAAAATCTCCTTCTCTAGAATTTGCGGGGGCTGCTCCCTAGCTTTAGTGGTTACCTCGCCCTCTGCAGCAGGCAGTTGTAGTAGCAAATTTTCACCTCTTATGTTGATTTTCCTCTTCTTTACTTCACCAAGCACTCCTATAACAAAACCACGAAATGTACACAGAATAAACTTTGAAACAATGAGGAAAGCTTCTAAATTGTAAGAGAAACATATGCAAATTATAGTACTTTGTAGCTCTCATCACCAAGTTCGAACCCTAATTATTATTACGAGTGTAAAATATATAGTTTTCGAAAAATAGGCCAAAAAATGGAAAGAAAATGGACAACCAGTCGTCGCCATGTTGTGACATGGTTGAACGTGTTTTGTAGTGTCCTCGACAGGGATCTCATGTCGTGACATAGACGAACATACAAATCTCAATGGCTCACAGGATTACTCATGTTATGACATGACAAAATGTCATCTTCAAGTAGCTCCACAAGGCCGCTCATGTCGTGACATGGCAGAATTTCATGCCCACACAATATAAGGCAACACGGTTCCTATATCAGCAATTTCACTCCAAATCTTTTCCAATTTTGTTCCTTTTGTTTGCCTTTTCATTATTTTCTACAAAACAAAGGCTAGGAGAGGGAGTAGTGTAGAATTGAATGAATATGGTGTGAATTTAGCATCAATAGATCAATATATATGGGAAATTCATGCTTAAATGCTAATATGATTCACACCTAACAGAGGAAAATCAATACATTTGCAATTAGAGAATATGAAAGCTTCTATGTAGCATGGGAGAGATTTATGGAGGTCGTCAATGCATATCCACGTCATGGATATGCCACCTAGATCCTAGTGGACCAAGAATGGAGATGAGACCATGGATTACTTAATTAAAGTGGCTGAAATGTCTAAGGGATGAGAAGTATCTCAACTAAAAGAGATGGTTCGAGCTAGACCTCAATCCGCACCTAGAGGAGGAATGTATCAAGTAAATGAAGATATGGCTCTTAAGGCCAAGGTTGCTCAACTATCAAGGAAATTGGAAGAACTTGAGAACAAGGGCATGCATGAAGTGAAAGCAATGTAAATCAATAACAAACAACCCACACATTGCTCTACTTGGTTTTCCAATGCACACACCATGGAGCAATGTCTATTTATGCCATTGGAAGATAACGAATAAAGAGGACAAGCAAATTTTGTTGATCAATACAAACGTCCTCAATTCAGGAACTCTAACAACTATAGCAACACTTACAATCCAAATTAGAGGAATCATCCAAACCTCTTGTGGAAGCAAAATTGGAATTTCAGTCAAGAGAAAATCAACAACACACCTCTTCTCCGGATTACAAAATCGAACAGGCCTTGCTAAAATTGATAAGTAAGGTTGAAGATTTTGTAGGTGAGCAAAGGGGGATAAATAAGCAATTTTCCCTCAAAATGGACAACATGAAAAAATATCAAAATGACATGGGCAACAAGATGGACATGCCAAACATCACCTCTCAAGAACCAACAAACACGTCTCAAGAGAGGTGAATTTCCATCTCAACCTGAAAAAACGAGGCATACATGAAGTGGCTACTAATGAAGGAAAACCAGCACACATGGGAGAAATCAAGGCCATCATGACACTAAGGAATTGCAAGCAAATGAATCATCCCTCTCCCTCTCTCTTGTTTTAAGAGAAGGATGCTAAAAATTATGAAAAAAAACTAAAAAAAAGGTAGCAACTGAGCAAAATAAGAAGGAAGGGGCTCCCAAGATATTGGAAAATAAACCACGTAAAAGTTGTGATTAAAGAGTGAATCATGGCACACCTCACTCCCCCTCCATTCCCTAATGCACTTCAAGGTAAAAAGAAGGTAAACCACTCTCCCCAAAATATTTAAGGTTCTCAATCAAGTTAAGGTAAATATTCCTTTGCTTTATATGATCAAATAAGTACCACCGTATGCAAAATTTCTCAAGGATTTATGCAAAGTAAAGAGAGGACTGGACATTAACAAAAAGGCATTCCTCATCGAGCAAGTTATTTAAATCATTGAAAATAAGACACCGGTGAAGTATAAAGATCCAGGATGCCCTACAATTTCAATCAAGACAGGAGACTCACAAATTGAGCAAGCATTGCTAGACTTGGGTGCTAGTGTGAATCCCCCCCCTTTACTCCTTCGACAAGCTACTAGGTTTAGGAGAACTTAAACTAACCAACATCACCCTCTCATTAGCCGGTAGATCCGTGAAGATTCAAGGGGATAGTTGAAGATATGTTGGTGTGAGTCAACAATTTCTCATCCAGGTTGACTTTGTTGTGCTAGACCCAACCTTGACTTCCTGAGGGACGAGCCGTGTCTCAATTATTTTAAGTAGACTATTCCTTGCTACCACTAATGCTCCCATTAATTGTAGGAATGGCTGCATTTACATCACATGTGAGGATATGACCCTTGAGCTAAACATCTTTAACACAATGAAAAATCCAAGTCTCAACAAAGAAGAGGATGATATGGGAGATGGATACTTGATTAACACCATAATACAAGACCATGTGGACAACTCCATGACCAAAAAGCTAGAGGAACTCTATGAGCAACCAACAACACTTACGGAGGGAGAACCTCCCAAACACTTAGGGAGGGAGAACCTCCCGACCCTCATGTCACTTGAACACAACAATAAGGGAAGGGTGGGCATGGATTAAAATGTCAACTAGTCCACTATTTTTTTTTCTTTCTTTTAATCCCTTTTTCCTTTATTTATTTATTTCAATAGTGATAAGGATTTGTTTCAACTTGTTCAGTAGTTAGTTTTTCTTTCAATTCAATAAAAAGGGTTGACTCTTCTCTTCTCTCCTGTATTTTGCGAGGTAATTAGAAGGATAGCTAAAACGCCCAAGGTAGAGTTCCAGCCCACACCAGAGACCTTCAGGGTTGCTAAAAAGTGCCAAATGAAAAGTCAAAGATAACCCAAGCAAGAGAGAATCCAAAAGTAGTAGAATTGGAAAATCTATCAAATCTTGCACTCACCCGAGTGAGTGCGAAATTCTATAGAAAATGCTCAAATTAGGAATTCTTGATTCCAAGGGTAACTCTTCAAATTAATCAACATCCAAGGTTATTTTAAGCCTCGATTTTCAATATATATCTATTGGGACTACCAATTCATCTCTACCATGCCAAATTTCAATATAATCAAACCTAGTGTAGAAAATAAGGAAAATCCCACACTTGAAATTTTGATTGCAAGAAAATCTCGCACTCGAAAAAGTGAGTGTGAGAATTGAACGGTCAGCTGCAAATTGATTTAAATTTGACATTAGAGCTTTAGTTCCATTCATTCTCTCTTGAAATCATTCCATACCTCCCTTTCTAGCCTAGCCCTACCGATTACACCCTGATTTTAAACGAAAAAGCATAACCAAATCCTCCCCACACCCCTCCTTAGCCAAACCCTAATTTTTCCTTAGGAATCCAAAAATCTCCACCATTCACCTTTCAATCCGACCTAAATAACCAAGAAACCCACTACCCTAACCTTCTACATCAATTTCGACCATAGAGCCTTAGGAGTTTTCAAATAGTTCTACACACTTAGGAGTTTTCTTCCTCTTCCCTAGAGCCTCCAGAAGCTATCACCTGCTCCTTATAGTATGTTTACCTCTAGAGGAGGTTCTTCTTCAAATAGGAGCTCCGTATTGGACCTCAAACACCGGATGTAGAAGGGGACCGTATCCCACCTCTGTTGGTGAAATGTGGACTGTTCTTCCATGAAGATGAAGGTCGAGCATACCTTCAATCTTGCAGCCTTTGCCAAGTCACCCCTTACCTAGGAGTCAGTGGCGATATTGAGGAGGTATCCCTTGGATGTTTTCATAACTCCCTCTTTGTTTTACTATAAGAGAGTTTTTCCTTGAGTTCTTTCACACCATGTCCACTAGGACTAATCCGGTACCTAAGAATATCATGTTTTCTATAGATAGGAGGATTAGTGTTTTGGATGAGCAATCTATTACTCAAGTTTTGAGCATGCCACTCTATGCTCGAGGGAGGTGGATTTGAGGCATGGGAGTATGTTAGGGCCAAGAGTATGGTGACGGCCTTCACTAAGGATAAGAGAAGATTCGTCTATAGGAGAGAGCTCTCGTTTACTCTCGACTTGGTGGATCATGCCATTAAGTTCAACGTTTTTCAGCTTAGGCATAGGGTACAGAGGTGGGATGAATTCCTCAAGGCTTTGTATTGTATGCATCAGGGTAATTCGGTATTCCCCCTCATCCCTATTCCTAGAGGCCATGATTTACTTTGAGGATAGAGTGCACAAAAATCCATGGAAGTGCGGTAGGATGAACGAGTTACCTTGCCCCCATATGCTTAGTTTGATTCTCTAAAGAATGGGGTACATCTCCGAGGTTGATCAGGAGGTATGATCCCTCATTTGAGGGGGGTTTAGGATTAAAGAGTAGGGCCGCTTCATTTCTCATCGCAGCAACCCCACTAAAAAGAGATCTGGTCCAGTCCATTTGATGTGTCTGAGGATGAGGGAGATAATGAGTCCAATTGAGACTTAGAGGAAGATGACCAGCCTAGGGTTCTACCTCAGCAGCCTTCCAATGCATCCATTCCTAATGTCCAGTCTTAGCCTCACTTGTAGGAGATACTCTCCTCCCACTTTGACTACTTGTAGATGACCTTCGGATCGCATAGAGAGCTTACACACAATGCCTCGATTCATTAGAGGATGAGACCCGGGCAACATATGATTCCATGGCCCAATAGCTAGCTGAGATACGTGATATGCTCGCTAGGTAGCTACCACCACCTCTAGATACTTTGGATCTTCTTTGGTCATTTTCCTGTTTCTATTTTCTTTTGATATTCTAGTTGATCTTATTGGCCTCATTGGTGGAATCTTTTTTAAGAAACTCGATCGTGTATATATGTATGTATATATATTATGCTTATTATTGTTTTCTAAAATCCAAAGTTCATTTTCTTTTATTCTTTTCTCTTTCTCATCTGACCTTTCTATTACGCATATGTCTGTCTTTTACACATGTCTCACATTCGAAAAATACCCACTGGGTCACATGGAAGGAATTTATTAAAAGGGTAGAATTTTGACCAAGCGCAAATCCACTCACCCAGTAAGTGCAAGATTTTCACTGCACTATACACTATAAGTTGTCTCTCTTTCGTCCTCCTTTTTCCTTCTACCCCGCTTCTATATCAGTCCTAGAGCTTCACTTGAGGTAATTCTTACCTTACATTTTTTTTTCTTATTTTATTAGCTTTTTGGACATTAGGGACAATGTGTGATTTGGTTAGGGGGTGAACATGGGCTTCCTTTCTCTCCACCTAAAACTAATTGACAGAAAGATATCAACCTTTTTTTTTTCCATGATTTTCTACACGTTTTTCTCTTCTTTTGCATGATTGCTTGTTTTGGAGTTTGTTGGTGCCCTTTTATACTTTTGAGTATTGAGGTTGAGCTTAAAAGATTAGTGGTATAGTTGGGATCTGTTTGTGTTCCAGTTCAATCCCAGTTTGAGGATCCCATGGTTATGGTGACTTGGTTGTAAAATCCCTTGTTTTCTTATTTATTTGCTCTTGGAACTTACCACATGCCCGAACCACGCTAGACCCTTGCATATGTATATGAACCGACACTCACTTCGAAGCGCACTTACTCTTTGTGATCTATATATGATTGATGTAGTGTTGGGACACCTTAAAAGAGGGCTAATGATCCCCAAAAGAAAAAAGAAAAGAAAAGTAGAAAAAAAAATTAACCAAATAAATAAGAAAAATAAAAAAACGAGATATGGAATAAGTGTGTTGATCCAATGAAATCCCGAGCATAGTCCTAAGGGCCTATCAAAGCCTAATGCCCAAAGAAAAAACTAGTTGAGAGTCATTGACTTCACTGCTCACTACATGGGATAAAGGATGGAATGATTTCACAAGTAGCTACTTCGGTTTTGGGTTAAGTTGTTCAGGGTGAAGTTTGAAGGGAATTTAATGCCCAGTTCCCTTAACCAACTGGTGGGGAGTCGCTAATGGATCCCCGCTACATGGACACTTTTCTAAAATACCTTAGCATTGTATCCTAATTTTAGCTTTAGTTTTGAATAAAAAAGTGAGTTCCTAGCCTACTTAGTTCACCATATGCTTTGTAAAGGTAAGTTGAGTTTGGTTGGGGGAGATGCAGTCTAATACATGCTTGGGGTAGTGTACTAAGGTCCGCTTGGAAAGGTTGAGTGAGGAATTAGGGACAACATGTCTTGACCACCACGCCAAGGGAGACCTTGTCCATCAGGGAAATTAAACACTTTGAGATCCCAACATAACTCAAATGTTGCAAGATCTTCCTCAATGCTTGTTGTATAATTTGTGCACCTCCTTAACTCCATGTCATATCCATTTACTTTACTTTAAGTCTATTTTTAGTTTATTTTTGGTTTGATTGAATTTTCTTAGGTTGTTAATGTTTTGATGAGTTTCCCTAGTTATTGTTTTATCATTGCTAAGGGATTAGCAATAAGCTGGTTGAAGGGTGTGATAACTGCTCAAAAGTGGTATTTTTGCAGCCTTAATTTCTATACTTTCCTACCCTTTTGAGTGGTAACTATGCCTAATTAGCCAATTATGCAAATTGTTGATCCCAACAGCAAAGTAACTAATGTTTCCACTTAGTTTGTGCATTATGTAGGTTTTTGAGCCTAAAAGCAACACTTTGGAGTGGAATGATGATTTGGAGCCTCCAAGGATGACTCACTCATAATTTAAAGCCATGCAGACATGAAGAAAAGAGATTGGAACCATTTCAGAACCCTAGAAATCAGAAAAAAAAATAAAAAAATAAAAAATAAACTCGAAGAAAAGCAACAACTTCAAAACTCGCACTCAAACCAATGAGTGTGAGCTTCTAGTTCGAGTGCGAGACGGAAAATAGAAAGTTCAGAATATGATTTGGCTTCGATTTCTTTCCAATTTTTGGCCTCCAAAGTTGCTAAATTTGATTTGGAAACATTGTAACTTGTTCTTTAAGTCTTAGAAACATGTACAAATATGAGGAGACAAGATCAAAACAAGGATCTCACTGTTTAGTTTGTTTTAGGGCTAAAAATCTTTCAACACAATTTCTTCAATAAAGTTTCTATTTTCTTACATGTTTTGTGGGAATTTTTCTTTGTTCATGGATGTTGCGACTGATGAGTGCAAAACTCATCTATGTTTTGAGTTCATTTCAAATGCTATTTTCTGCATTTTGTATCCATATTCATGTAAAACTCATAAAATTTCCTCTAAACTTGGTTTTGTAGGATTATTGGTGAAAACAAGTGATTTGGCAAAATGAGCAATATATTTCAAAGAAGAGTCAGCGGAAGTCACCTGCTTGCGCCACTTGGAAGATAAATTTTCTGTACCATCTAGAACATGGAAATGGTTCAATTTCCTCATGTTTGCATTCTAAATTCAAGAGCTTTCAGTACTCACACCCAAATCAGAGGAGTTAAAGCTTGAAGAGTTATGGTCTGACAATTGGAGAGAAGAAAAGCAATTGCTGTCCATAAAGCTATGACCAAGCAAGGCTGTCACGACCGAGGAAGCAGTGTGACCAAAAAAATGTCACGACCAAAAGAATTGATGTCGCGACAACTGGCGTGTTATGATAAATGTTGGAAAGCTAAAATACGAAAATTGATATTTAGCCTATTTTCAAGCTGTTACCTAGGACCATATATATACTTGTTTTTTAGGTAAATAGGCGTAGGGCAGTTGGAGGAACCTCTCATGGGGGTTTTCTCTCTCTAGCTGCCATTTTCGTTTTTTACAAATTTTGATTTTTAATAGATCTTAAATTATTTTTTAGCGAATTTTCTTTGTATTGAAGAAGATTTTGGTCTTTGTACTCTTGAAGTTCATTCACTAATATTGGACAAAGATTGAGAGCTAAAATCTATATTTTTTTCTCTCATGGGTTTCTCTCTCTCGCGCCCATTTCTTAGTTTTGATCTGATTTTATTTTTAATAGATCTTAGGTAGTTTTATATCAAATTTTTATTTCTATTGAAAGATTTCGTTGATGTACTCGGATATTCAATTTATTTCTTGTTGACGAAGATTTAATCTCAAATGCAGTTTCTCTGTGTCTCTTGATTTCTTTCTTCATTTTCTTACTTTTTGTTTGATTGGTGATGATTGAGATCTAGTAATGGAACATTAAACACCCTCTAGAGGTGAGGATTAATTGTGAACGTTCGATTTACGGTTCAGTTATTTTGTGGGTTTGAAAACTGAATTTATATAGTGGTATTATTCATATAATGAATTGTTGGAATATTAATGCTTATACCGGAAAGAGTTGTATCTTCATACGATTTCGGGAAGGCCCTCTGAGTGACACAAAGATGGAGATTCACGAGTAAGAAGCGGTAACTTAGGGATGTGTTGACTATATCTTGGAACTAATGAACTTTGAAAAATTACTTTGATAGATCCTTCAATTTACTCATGGTGTGAGGATTAATTAGATGATGTATCAATTTAGTTGATAGAGTTTCTCTTAGTCGATAAAAAGGATCTTGATCAGGTGTTAGCAAAGACATCTGTCGAGGAGATAGAAATTTTATCGGTTGAAGGACGAGATACCAGTACATTGGAGAAGGCTTGCATTTTCTGTGCATGGGGGCATAAGATTCATGGTCTAAGAAATGGTTGTGAAGTATTAAGAAAAACAATCAAATCTTAAAAGTAGGGTTTACAAGTAGCTATTTAGACCCATTTGTCTTTGAAAGAATATGGTGTGTTAGATAGTGGTATAGTGCCGAGGAGAAATCGAGCTACTACCTTTGCTCTTAGACAAATCTAGCATTGACTTACAATTGTTGTGCTCGAGAAATGCTTGTTTTGTGAATAATTACCCCCCACCCTAGTAACTCTCTTCATACCTTTTAAATTAAGTAGTTGTTTATTTGGTAGTTTTTAGGATTAGTTTTAAATGTCAGTTTTGTTTCAATTATATTTGATTTTTATTCCACATCCTATTTGGTTCTTTGTGGCCTTAGTCATGCATGCGAGTTATGACACTATTACGAGGAGACATTAACTAATCCCGACGGCGGCGCCATAAAACTGTTAGCCAGGTCATGCATGCAAGGTAATGACACACTGTACCAGATATTAACTAATCCCGACAGCGGCATCATAAAACTTGTTGACTTTCTACTATATAGACCAAAAATCTCTGAGTAAATCATTTTGATTTTGGTTTTGGCCTAATATCCTGCCAGTGGTGAAACAAGTAATAAAATGGATAAGTCCCGGATCTCCAGTCACGAAGTCTCAAGAATTCTAGATCAACTATCACGACTACTCGAAGCTCCATCTTATTTGGACTATAACTTGACATTGTGATCCGGCTTAGAAGAATTGTAAAATATACAAGTATAGGAAAAAGAATGAGCGATCAAATGGCGGAATCTAAGAATAAAAAAGAATAATGAATAGTTAAATAAATGGAAGCGAATATTTATCTTTTAGAGGACACATCAAGAACTTTGCTATTGTGAAGTATCCAGTTCTGTGGTGCTGTGATAAAATTGATTGTGTATTTCAGGTTTCAAATCTGTCCAAGGCGTTTAGCGATGCATTTGGATCTCTCCACACTCCACGAGTTCATTATCTAATTTTCTGATTCTTTCGAAGACGAGAATTAGATGACTACTAATAGAGTTTCAGCAATGCAGGGTATTTTTCTTTTGCAACACCCATTTGGGTTGTAAACCTTTGCTCCCAAATTATCGGTCAAGCAAGGATATACAACTTCCTGGTTACTCTTCCTCTAAATTAGAATAGATAACCCTCTCCTTGATTAGATCTCAGCTAACACGGGATTGGCTTCACTATTCGAATTGAGGTGAACTCTACATTTGTTTAAATTGATAACTCTATTCAACTCTTTCTAGATTTCAAGTGAAGATGGATTTATCTAAGTAAACTTACAAAGCTCATTAGATCTCTAATAGCGAGGTTAATATACCTTCAAGGAAATATTCATAACTCGGGGAATGCCTTCTACGTGACCACTTAGGGGACCTCGAAATCGGGAGGCAATGAAACAAATCTTAAAAGCAGGTATAAGAAGCGTGTCGGATCAAAAACATTAAACCCATAACCAGAAGTAAATTCACCAACTGAAATTCCATTTATTGGAAACAACTACGGGGGAAGATAAATTATGACTATAACATTCCCTTAATGGAAGATTTGGGTTTCTCAAATTCTTGAATTACACAATCACGACATTCCTCGATCCTAAGAACAGCGCAATTTGAAGTGAAAAGTCGAATTGAATTTGTGCGAACACGAAACATTCCGGGTAGTAATTTGAAAGAATGGGTGCGCATTCGACACGCCCAGCTTGATAACATCGGTCAGAAAATAAAGCAAAATAAAGAAAGATATGAAAATAATCTAATCTATATGACGAGCTTGAGAAAAGAAAACAAAAGAAAGGAAAAGAAAGAAAAATAAAATGAAGCCTTTGGCTACCGGATCCTTACGTTACGCCGCGCTACTTTCCTCTTTTTCTCTGGTAAATTTGCTTATTTATAGGGTTTCTCGGTTGGGCCACAATTCGATGCATTCTTTTTGTGGATTTCCAAGTGGATTGGCCCATATTCTTTATTCGGTCGCGACCTCCGTCCCTTGTCGTGACATTGGTTAGTTTGGCACTTGTTGCGGTATTTATCAATAAGTCATGACGCATTCCTTTGTTTTCCACGAAGGGCATCTTATGTTCGCGACGAGGAATCAATGTCGCGACATGCGATCCGTAATCACGACATCGATCTCTTGTCGCGACATCAAGTTAAGTCTCTGCAGCTTTGAACTGGTGTCTTCTTATGTCGCGACATCAATCCTTTGTCGCGACATCACTTTATACCTCTGCATGTTTCAACTGTTCGTTCCTGATGTCGCGACATCAATCCCTTGTCGCGACATCGTCGTGTCTTTCGCGACTTTCGTGATGTCTTCTTATGTCGCGACATCGATCCCGCGTCGCTGACGTCGGCTACATCTTTGTAGCTTTCAACTGATGATTCCTGATGCCGCGACATCAATATCTTGTCGCGACATCAACTTAAGCGTAACCTTCAGCTGAGCGCGCACGTCTTGTAATAGCGACATTAATCTCTTGTCGCGACATCAACTATGTCTCTGAGCTTCAGCGGTTGCTTTGGTGTCGCGACATCAGTCCTCTGTCGCGACAACAGCTTAAGTCACATCAGTTTCATATTTTCAAACCTATCATAGCTTCAAGGCGCTTCTCTTGTCGCGACCTCCATCCCTTGTCGCGACATTAACCTTTGTCGCTACATCACGATGTTGTCGCGACATCATTCCTTAAGTCTCTGGTTAATCCTCAACTGCCTAACTTGTGATCCCTGTCACGACCTGCATCAAATTTCCTTCAATTTTCCTGATGTCGCGACATCATAAGCTGGTAATGCAAGCCTAAAGCGCAACATTAGTTAACCGGTTGCTTTCATTTCTACCACGCCATTTGCACTTTACTCCACGATTCTTTGCGTTTTTCTACTTCTTTTTTCTTCTTTCTTTCCTCCTGCTAATAACAAATTGGTGAGTTTCTTCATATTTGCATATTAATTATTCCTTTTGGATGAAAATCAAACGGGAAAATGGTTAAATAGATGACTTTAAGCTCATCAAACTCCCCCGAACTTAAAGTTTTGTTTGTCCTCAAGCAAAGGAAAAAGAAAAATTGTTTGTCCTCAGAGTAAAAAAGTTTTTGTTATGTTTGATGCAGTCAATGTATGATTGAAATACAGTCATTGTTTAAATACATCTAGCTTCAAGTCAGTTCAAGAGTTAGTTTTAATCTTTATAGTATACAAAACTATTTATTGAAGTGTTTTACAAACAACATAATCATTAGATCTGTTGTTGAATAATAAATTATTTTCCTTTCTCATCTTCATAATGAGTCATAACTCACTAAGAAGTCCTTCAGGTTTGATTGTTTCCATATTTTCCAAATTCCATAGGTTTGTTGTTCATATTGATCTCCACTAATGTAGGTAATTTCAGCCTTCAAGATCAATCAGGTCTTTTGGGCTTATATTGTTAGGCTTGGGTAATGGGTAGGATGGAAGGAATTTTTAGGTTAAGATTACCCTGAATTTTTACTACTGCCCTTTCTTTCTTGTAGTTTCTTTAAGAAACTCCCTAAACTTCATGTTGGGACATCTCTTTGATTACTTCAATTCAGAGCGTATGCCCTATTTCTCCTTGTAATTCAAGCGGGAAATTTCCTTTGTTTGTCACCATTCGGATAGTCACGTGTTCCCAGCACAGTCTTTCTAACACTCTTAGCGAACTTTGGGTTAGTAGCTCCCATACTATATGTTAGGGTACTAGGTGTTGAAACACCCCTAGAACTTAATTGTTCAAGAGAGTTGAGCCACAAGATAAAACTTATCCTATAAGCTTTCTTTCTATTTACTTCCTTTCTTTGCCTTTTCTTTCATTCCTTTTTTTTTTCTATATTTTTTCTCATGGGTTTCCTCAAAAACATATACTCCCCTAGCTTCATTTCTTTCTTCTCCTTGAATTCACGGGTAATCATGGTTCTTCTGAAGGATTTCGTTTTTTAGGATGGGTTGGGGTTAGCTTTTGCTTTTGGCTCAATTTCTGAACTAAGGTATATGCATCAAGATATGAATAGTGGGATGGCCAGAATGGCCTTCAAACTATCCAAGAATGGCCTGCATCATCTCTTTGTCACCAGACACCTAGGATTTCATTTCTCAATCAATAATCTAACAAATTCTATATAATTTGGATTGAATAGAAGAACAACTATAAGGATTTCCTTGACTCATTTTCATGATGAGAATTAAGAACAACGACATCAGGTGTTCCGACTTACCGTCACATACCACAAACTCAAAAATATGTTTCTGCTCCTTCTATCAGATTACCTTCCTCTATTCAGACTCATCGCTAGGACTTGTCACTTTCGCAATTTGTGTTTCAATTAAACCGTATTCATTTGGCCTTTATTCTCAGATTTTTGTCTTATTTCTATATTCCTAATCTAACTCGCTTCTTCATCTCTAATTCAAATTTTTATTATATCTCAGCCAGCTTTTATTCGAACTAATTCCTACTTTTATTTTCTCCCAACTATGCAACCACAAAGCAACACAAAATTTAACAAACCAAAGTAACACAACAATTCAATTCAAATTACTACTACTACATTCAATTGCAAATGTCGATACAACAAGATGGGCTTGGAGGATAAGGAAGGCTCAGTCTGGGAAGAAGTCTATCTTTTCTTTGGAAGAGGTAACAAAGATATTAGGGGATCCCTGTCTGAGGGTTCAAATGAATGGGAATGAGGAATTCTATTTCCTTCTTTCTAGTTTCATACTCTAACTTGATTTTCAATGAAGATATCATTGGAGAGATCAACCTTCTTGTTTAGCTCATCTTGTCTCTTCCCCAAGCTATTCATTGTGTTTTCCATTTCAGTCATTACTTCCAAAAATTTGGAAAGATTGTTGTTAATCAAATCCAAATTTTCTAGCCATTCTCATCAGAGGATTCAAAGATCTTTGCTTCTGTCTCTATCATCCAAATATTCTCAAAGTCTTTTAGACTTGTATAAAATTCTGAATCCCTTTGATATGTTCTCTCTCAATTTGGCTTCCTGTTCTACTCTTTTTCTTCATGATGATAGGAGCTGAATCACGCTCAAACTGATTATTGTTATAAAAGATTCATGACTCAAATTGAGTTTCCTCAGAGAAGATCGCGATCCCTTTCCTTCATTTCTTCGAGTCCTCTCTCACGTCGAAGAACCTCTTGTTCTTTCTTCTTCTTTCATTCTTTCTTCCCATTGCTAACTCTTCTTTAACTCTTTTCAAATTCCTCCCTGGAATTCTTCTTATAGTTTTCTTTCTGCAAATTCCCACTCTTTCCCTTTCTTCCATCTTCTTCAGATGGGCATTGAGGACCTCCATTATTGGAATTGTTCTCAGGCTCCCCTCAGCTTCTTTCTCCCGCCTCTGAAATGTTCCGTTTGCTTGGGGTAGAACTGGCTAAGGGGATGGAGAAATCTAAGGGGGCTTCTTCATCAATCTCTTCATTGTCTCAGAAATGTGAAAGCATTATTTCGTAGAGGAGTTTCGGTTCTCTTCTTCTCGCCAAAGAACCCTCAAAGTCCTCTCTTTTCTTGTCTTGCAGCTGAGCCTTCTTCATCTTGCTCAAATCAACACCCCTTTTCTTTGGTTTCGGTCCCGTCTTCACCCCGGGCTGCAAGAGGAGTGGTGATGTCAAGGACTCTCTTCCCAGACTCCCTCTCACCCCAAATCTCAAACATAAAAAACTTATCATGGGCTTGCATGGATCAAAATTTCTTATTTCCTTCATGGTACCTCATTAGAATTTTCAATTATTATTCCTACATTGAGAGCTGTACCTCTCGTGACAGTATATAGCATAATTGCTTCCTACTCTCTCATACCTGCACACATACTACATGGTTCACAAAACAGAGGCCAAGAAATAATAATCCATCTTAGCCTCCTCAATGTAGGCTTCCCTATTCTGTGGTTTTTAGTCCTCCTTCCCTACACTGTCCCAAGCTTGTGCTTTCTTTCTCCGTCGTGAGCTTTTGGCAATCTTCTTAAATTTAGGTTTTCCAAGAGCTTTTTGAACTTTGACCCAGCTCCCTGTTATCCCATAGGCTTCAAGTAGTCGGCCTTGGCTCCACATGAAATTCCTCACACCTCCTGACACAAACACATGCTGTTGTCTTCCCGCCTACCAGATTTGAATAAAACTTTTTCACCACGATGTGTAGAAGGCTGATTCTTGATGTGCTAAAAGCTCCCAAACTCTTGTTCAATCATCTCCTGGGTAATAGGTTTCTGAATCTTCTTTCTGATACGAACCCCTTGTTGGCATAGTGCTTCTTCCAGTTGGAATAAGCTTCCTCTGACACAAAATCTTCTACTTCTTCTTGCTTTTCCTTCCCTGTCCGTCTTCTTCGAAATCGGGTGCTTCCGTGCTTATGTGGGCATCTCTTCCATCTGCCTCCCATTTGATTTCTTCTTCTCCTGCTGCAACACATTCCTCCCATATTCTCCAATGCAATTCAATCAAGTTTCGTGATAATTATTATTTCATTAATCGCTAATGCGACATCAATTTCATACTTCACTTTTATTTAAGAACATTAATTTTAGGCATTTAAGAGGGTGATTAGCTTTATTCCTTATGTCGCGATACATACTAAGTTTGTCGCGACATAAATAAGTTTTTAGATATTGCTGTCTCCATGTCGTGACTTTCATTTTCAAAGTTTTGTTTCACATCACATGTTCTTTCTTAGTTAATGATCTCAAAACTTGAATTCCTTTATTAATCCTATACTCCTTTTAGATACTTATTTAGGCATCTCCAAGCGTAAATTCAACAAGCACCACTCATATTTCACAAAGCTTGCTTAGGAGAAACATTCTCTTGTTCATGTCGTGACATTTCATAAGTTGTTGAAAACTCACTTTTTCTCACTCATGTCTTCTTCACTTTGCAGACATACCGTATGATTCAAGAAAATTTAATTAACCACAATTAACTTCCTCAAAATAAACTTATCTTTTATAAGAACTTCAAAAATGAAATTACAAAGCAAAAAATTCAAAATCTAAAAGTAACTAAATTTTCTATGTGGGTTACCTCCCATCACCGTCAGCTGAGTCCTTAAATGGACTTGTTGTTTTGGTTCTTCTTCTTTCTAGATAACTCATTTATTCTTTCATTCCTCTCCATGCTTAGATGCTTCGCTTTGTCCATCGACTTTGAATTCTTCTCTAGTATCAAATTCCACGTCACTGCCCAAATGTATTGCTCGACACCACTAAGGGTATGGCCCACTCCATCTGATTTCAACTTTCCCCGGAAACAATTTCTCAGCTTCTAGGAATTAAATAAGAGAACTTGTTCCCCCGTCCAGAACTCTTCCTCAGATCCCTTTGATCATGCCATTTCTTTGTCTTATCCTTGTAGATTCTAGCATTATCATGTTTATTTCAATTCTAGTTCAGACATTTGAGCAATCTCTTCCTCATAGCTTTAAAACTGGGTTCAAATTTGACGTACCACATCGTCTCAGAGATTCCAATTCCAAGAGGTAGCTTGGCTATGGTTTGCCAAAAACAATTCGTATGGGGACATTCCAATGGGAGCTTTGTATGCCTGTAGTCTCAAAGTGCATCATCGGGTTTGGAAGACCAACTTTCCCGCTCGAGCTCACAACTCTTTCTGGGCATTCTTTTAATCTCCTCGTGGAAATTTCGCTTGTCCATCGTCCTGTGGACATAAGCTAAACTCATTACATGCTTTATCCACACTCGCCATATTTGCAACATTTGTTTTCAAATGGCTTCCCCCATCACTAATGATAGTTCCGGGGTGTTCCAAATCGCTTCAAATATTTTTTTTGCAAGAAGCTCAATCAGATTAGCATCATTCCTTGATACATTAACTTCCACCTTATCTGAAACATAATCAACTCGCTAGAAGCAAAGATGCATGTGTTCCCACATGATGGTGGGAATGGTCCCATAAAATCTATTCCCCATACATCAAAGATTTACACCACCATTATACCTCTTAAAAAGTACTCCCACCCAGCCCCGCCGATATTTCCAATCTTTGGGCATCTATCACACAATTTAACCCATCAAGACAATCTTTGAAGATAAGTGGCCAATAAAATCTAGATCGAGTATCTTATGAGCTGTTCTTTCTCCCAAAAACACCCAGCAGATGCAGGTATCATCTTAATTTTGCCTTGTTCATTTCTTCGGCACACATCTTCTTATTATCATGTCGAAGACTTCTTTTAAAATGCCAATAGTGATCATCCCAAATAAAATTACGCCGCTATGAGAGTTCTCTTCGCTCAGAATGACCTCAAGGAACTACTCCACAAGCTAACAGTTCACAATATCAAGAGATACCATGGAAGTTTGAAGGAAACTTAAAATGTCATCCGAAGTTCTCTGCATTACTTTCTCAAAGAAGGTTTTTTCTACTCTCATACACCAGCCATCACATTGTCACACCCCTTTTATCCTCACCTCAAGTCAAACTCTCATTAAAGAACCACCTTTATCAATCTGCTTAGCTTCCTTCTTTTACATCGTGCATTGACACAGATGATCAAGATGAATAATAACATGGGATCCCAAAATGGGCCTAATTTTCGCATTACAAATACTATGGCTAGCATCTCCTTTCGGCTGTTGAGTAATTTTCTCGCGTTTTCCAATGAAGGTTCTACTAGCATAGTGATATGTGGTCCCAACATTTCTTTCGCGCCTCAGACAGCTCCTTCTCATCAAATCACCTGATCACACATTATTTCAAACTCTAATCCCATTCTAGCTATGTACCATTATGTGCTCAACCAATTTGATCTTGATTTCTTCAAAGCAAATTTCGCAGGAGTCATCAAAATTAAACTCAGAACTTTTCCTTAATCCATATGTTCTACATTGAGAAGTCTTCGATGAATCTCCTATAAACTAACATGCCCCAAGTAGCTTCATAATTTTTCATCATATAGTGGTGCAAGAGTTTTGATAATGGATACTGATCGGGTCTACTTCGGGCCCAAGAGTGTAAAATTTTATGCCTAAGAACAATACCTTCCTCAAGTATCATAAAATGACATTTTTCCCAATTCAAGTGCTGGGGCCGCTTGTCTCTGCATCTTTACACTGCTTTCCGTGTTCTCTCAAACACCGGACAAACCGGATCCATACACGTGAAGTCCATAAAATTTCCATAACCTCTTCAACCACAAGTCCGAACATTGACACCATGACACTCCGAACAAAGTGAGTGATTACACGTGCCAGTTCACCCCCTTCAAGGCAAAGGCACCATAGGCACATGAATGTGGTCTTCTCGTCCTCAAGTGCAATAGCACCATCATTGTATCCCGAATACCCATCCAAGAAAACAAAAATGAGGGTGTCTCGTTAATCATTCAACATCCTCGATAAATGAAGGGCAAAGGGAAATGATCTTTATGGTGAATGTCGCTTTCTTCCCGTAATCAATGATACCCTCCGATCTCACAACGGTTTTCGCTGAATCAATCACTTTTCCTATCACATCAGAAACTCACCCTTCTTTGAAACTACAATGGATCGGCTCACCAGGACTATCCTCGAAATTGCATAGATAAAACCACAGCCCTGCACTCAGTACCTCCTTCTCGACTACATCTCCTTCATCACTGATCTACTTTGATGTCTCACAGATGGCTTTCAAGTTTCTTCTGAAGCAGACTTCACATTTGAAATCGGGCTGACCGATACCCTTCAACTCTTCTAACACCGCTTATAGACTCTTTATGCTTCTTTAAGATTTTCTTTAAGATTTTCAAGACCTCATTCCTCAAAGATCACTCGAGTCTGTACAGAGATAATCAATGGTTTTCTTTTGGTGATTCTAAGTAAGCATACTTCAAATGACTTGGCAACTCTTCAACACTAGCCCCTCTTCACCGGTTTCGATGAAATTTCCTTTTTCATTATTTTCCCCTTATCATTTATGTTTGTTTGCCCATTACGCTTTCTTTAGAATGAAACTGCTTTTTGACAATCTGTGGAGTAGTCATCTTCAATATATCAATTTATTCTTTTCATTGATAAAAACTTCTGAGCATTACAATCATTGTGAACATCAAATCAGAGGTTTAGACATCACTAACTACATTGCAATTTTCTCTCGTCTATGTCTATTTCCCCGATGCTTTTTGATCAAGTTGAGCGCACTTCTCTCCAACCTCAAGGTAAGAACTCAGATGTCGATCGTGGCAGCCCAGAGCTAGGAATGGTCTCCTAATAGCAGGGTATTGTGAATCTTCTTCCATGTCCGTAATGATAAGCTCATCGGGAAAACAAATTTCCCAATAGTTACCAAAGACATCTTCCAAGACTCCTTCGTGTTTTACCATCGACTGTCTCTATTCAAGAGTAATAAGGGTGGCAATAAAATCCCCAAACTTAATCGCTGGGCAACAGAAAAGCTTACATCAAGTTTATACAGCTCCTAAGTCACAAAGAGCTCTCTGGAATTCAACTCCTCTAATGATGCAAGAAATCAGAAACTCCCTCAGACTTCATCTTTGCGGTACTTTTCTTTATCACAACATCGCAAGTAGCAAAGGAGATTCACAATCCCTTCTACTATCTTCTTTCTTGCTCAAGATGTCCTTCAGAATTTTGTATCGAGTGGCATCCGAGTCACCACTTCCAGAGCGGCATACCGATCTCTACTTCCAAAGGTTTTCAAAACCAACCCAAGCCTCCTCATCTTGATTTCAGCTCTATGGAAATGGACTCGTTGTGCCCAGAGCCTGATGTCCTTCCGGTCCACTCCTTCTTTCTTTTCCAAGAAGTCCCTTTTCCGGGGCTTTCTTCTTCTTTGTCGCCATTTTTTCTTTCTAATCTTTTCTAACTCCTCCTACTCCTAAGTCAGACAAACCCATGCATTGATTCTTCTCTTTCAGGTCACTTCGGGAAGGCATCTTCCTCCTCGCTTTGCGTGTTAAAAATACCGCCTCTACTTGCGGTCTCCGTGTTCTTCAAAATGACTGGTGGTGTTCGAAATTTGAGAATTGGTATGCTTGCTTCCACTCTGCAAACTTTTGTTCACGGAGTGTGTTCAATAGCCTTCTTATTATCCCCATGAACTCACAGAAAGACTGCTCTTCCAAAAGATCGGGCCCTCCTCCTCGACCGAGTATTCATTTCTCGTGTTCATTTCCTTGCCGCTGTTGCCGGGAACCTTAGTGGTCAAGTGATAACCCCGCTGGTGGCTCCCCGCTCCATGCTCAGCCTCGCGCCTCCCTCCACCATATGAGAAATTCTCACGGTTCCTCAAGGTCGTGATAAATAGGCCAAAAGTTAGTATTTAGGGTTTGAAATGGTAGTTTCGTCACCCAGATACTTAACTCTCTTCAAAGATCATAGAATTGTTCTTCGCAGTTTCAGCACTTCCCTTCAATAACTTTTCAACCGCCTTACTTCACTGCGCAGGTTCTCTTTCGTCATTCATCCCGTGTATACTGGCATCCAACTCGCCTCCATATTGCCATCTTCAGCCTCCGCTCCATGATCCCCTTTCCTTTGTTGTTTCTCTGAAAACTCGTATGAGCTTTCATATTGCATTTTAGCCGTGTCTTCAATCAAATTCTTTTCGCTTCTTCAAAGACTTTTCGTTTGAATGCTCCACAACATGAAGCATCAATGATCCCCTTTGATATATCATCAAGGCATGATATACAATGTCCATATGAGTCTTCAGATCTATTCCATGCATTGGACATCTTCTTAGCAACCGTTTGAATCTTTCCCAAGCTACATACAGGCTTTCATCTTCCCTATCGAACATAAATGATTTCCTCCTTCTCTCCGAGGTGAGGGCCTGGGGAAAGAATCTACCAAGTAGCTCTACTAATTCCTCCTGGGCATCAATAACCATATGCAAGATTCAGTACTATGTAGCCAGATTCTGGGAGAGAATGGGAATAGATGCAAGCTGATACTTTCGGTCTCACCCTATTCAATCTCATCAGATAGTTTATCCCGAGAAATCTTCCTGTGCCTGCTTGGGGTCTCACGTGATGATCAAAGAAACTAAGTCACTGACCATTGTAATTAGTACGTTTAAGTTCAAAATTATTTGCATCAATAGCTGGATGCCTGACAGAGTACTCATCTTGAATAATAAAGCCTGTGGTCCTCCATAAGACGTTGATCGGAGGCCTTCAGCCTCGCTTTCTCTATGTACTTCATTATGATCCCTATTTCTTCACCGCCGCGAAGGAGTTTTCCTTTATCTTTCTTAAGCTTCTGAGTGTTCTCTCTAATTCCGTGTCTGCTGGAATCAGATCAGTGTTATGTTTCCTATGCATTAAAATTTTGTCCCTTAAATCAAAACACACTTACATTAATAGAATTAGTCTGGTCAACAAATATTTTCAATATGGTTTATGTTAAAGGTTACTAGCTAAAATAATCCACCGCTTGAAAGCCATTTTGTTCTTTTCTTCAAAATGTCCAAATTAGCATTTCCTTCTCTTTCATCTCGAATATCGATTTACTAAATTTTTTCGACCACTTAATCTACGCCATAAAACTTGTTAATTTCACCATGCACGCAAGGTTATGACACTACACTAAAGGACTATTAACTAATCCTCGACAACGCGCCTATAAAACTCATAAATTACCATACATGCAAGGTTATAACACTATTACCAAAGGACTATTAACTAATCACTCAAGAATCCGCGCCATAAAAACTTGTTGACTTTCTAACATACACCAAAAATCTCCTGAGTAAATCATTTCAATTTGGTTTCGCTCATCCCTAAGTGCACCTGGCCATAAAATGGATATAAGTCCGAGCATCGATCCCAATGTAGATCTCAAGCACTTAGATCAACTATCCCGACTACTCAAGCTCCATACTATTTGGACCATAACATGACATTGCGGGATCCGTACCTAAGAAGCCGTAAAATAACTCAAGCATAAGGAAAAAGAATGAACAATCAAATAAACTGAATCTAAAGAATAAAGAATAATGAATAGTTAAGAAAATAAATGGAACCGAATAGTTATCTTTTAGAGACACATCAAGAACACTGCTATTTGTGAAGTATCAATTCAGAGTTAATAATCGATAAAATTGCTCGTGTATTTCAGGCTTCAAAATCAACGTTACGCTAAAGAAGACAAATGATCTCTCCACACTCCATACTCATTATCTAATTTTCCCGATTCTTTCGAAGACGTGAATTAGATGACTACTTTAATAGGGATTTTAATCCGGGGTATTTTTCTTTTGCAATACTTCATACCCATTTTATGGATCGTAAACCTTAAATTTCCCAAGTTATCTGGGCCACAATGATATACAACTTCTCAAGTATTTTCCTAAATTAGAATAGGATCACCCTCTCCTTGATTAGATCTCACTAACACTTGATCGCTTCACTATTCAATTGAGGTGAACTCTCCGCTTGTTTAAATTTTGATAACTCCATTCAACTCTTTCGATTTCAAGTGAGAAGAGGATTGATCTGCTAAACTTACAAAGCTCATTAGATTCCTCTAATAAAGCAGTTAATATACCTTCAAGGAAATGTCTATAACTCGTGAATGCCTTCTCTCAGGTCACTAAGAGACCTTGAAATCAGAAACAAAGGAACAAATCTTAAACTGCATAAGAAACCTGATATCTCGATCAAAACATTAAACCCATAACCGTAAGTAAATTCATAAACTGAATTCATGTGTCGTTGAAACAACAACAAAGATAAATTCGACTATAGCATCTACTTAATGGAAGCCGGGTTTCTACCACTCGAATTCACACAATACAAAGATTCCTCCTGATCCTAAGAACAACCGGCACTTGAACTGGTGTCGATTCCGTAAATTTGTCCTAACTTCAAACATTCCGTAGTAATTTGAAAATAATGGACTCAGATTCACTTCCGCTTCAAACGATAACATCCAGATCTAGAAAATAAAACAAAATAAAGAAAAGATGAAAATAATCTAATCTATAACGATCTTTAAATGTAAAAGAAAATAAAAGAAAAGAAAAGAAAAGAAAATAAATGAGTTTTGGCTACCCAGATCCTTTGTTATGCTTCTCGCCCACCGCTCCTCTTTTCTCCTGGCAAATGCTATTTATAGAGCTTTTCGCCAGCCCTAATCCAATGCATTCTCAGGATTTCCAAGTGGATCGGCCCATGTTATTGCCAGGTCGCGACCTCAAATCCCTTTGTCGCGATGACAGTTAGTCTGGCATCATAAGATTTATCATCAGTCATGACATTCTCGTTTTCCTGAAGGCATCTTATGTCGCGACAAGGAATCAATGCCGCGACATCATCCAGTC
This sequence comes from Tetrastigma voinierianum, assembly GCA_016808115.1. Taxonomy (NCBI): domain Eukaryota; kingdom Viridiplantae; phylum Streptophyta; class Magnoliopsida; order Vitales; family Vitaceae; genus Tetrastigma; species Tetrastigma voinierianum. The sequence continues at coordinate 2,517,883 of JAEQBH010000911.1, read as the reverse complement.
GCGATGATTTATCTCTTGTCGCGACATCAACTTAAGCCCCAGCTTTGAATCGTGTTCTTCTTTATGTCGCTGACATCAACTTTGTCGCGTCATCACTTTATGCCTGTGAGGTTTCAATCGTTTGCCTCGGCGTCGCAACATCAACTTTGTCGCGACATCAGCTCATGTCTTTGCAGCCTTTCAATCGATGGTTCCCGCGTCGCGACATCAAATCTCTTGTCACATCAACTTAAGAAACTGCAACCTCAATCGAAGACGCCTTTATGTCGCTGACATTAATCTCTTTGTCGCGACATCAACTTATGTCACCGAGGCTTCAATCGCTGCTTTGAGGTCACGACATCAGTCCTCTATCGCGACAACAGCCTTAAGTCAAGAATGCTGTCATCTTTTCAAACCTTCGTCATAGCTTCGTTGGGCGCTTTCTCTTGCCGCGACTTCCATCCTCGTCAGCGAATCTTGTTTACATCAATGATGTTGTCGCTACATCATTCCTAACCCCGTGAATCCTCACACATCTTATGATCCTGCCGCTGACCCGCATCAAACCCCCTTCACTTTCCGAGCGTCACGACATCATAACTGGACCGGTGTGCTTCCAAAATCGCAACATTAGTTAACCGCTTGCTTTCATTTCGCCCCGCCATTTTCTCGCGTGACTTTACTCCACCAATTACATTTTTCTACCGCTTTTCTTCTTCTTCACACTCCTCGCTAATAACAAATTGGTGAGTTTCTTCATTTCTCGTACATTAATTATTCCTTTCGCATGAGAAAATCAAACATAAAACAGATTGCAATATGACTTTAAGCTCACCAATTGCCTAAATAAAGTAGAAAGAGCCCTTGTAATCTTCGGCATCAAATCCACTATAGAGAACTTGCAATCCTCACGGTACGATATCCTAGACTCCATGGGTCTACCTTTATTATTTGTATGAGACCTGTGTACGTTGAAAGGCCGAGTGTTGGTAATACTTTTCTATTTCAGCTGAGTACACTTTACTTTGTTTCAAATCATTTTGGGAGATTAATCACATTCACTCTCGCCATTTTCAAGATATACATCATTTTAGTCTTTATAAAGGAGAGCGTCCTAAGAAGAGGACTTCCTCAACAGTGAATCTAAGACACCAACCAGAGGAGTTTTAGAGAGGAAAGTGCTTCATACCAAAGGCACGTGTTTTGTTCTGGTGAGGATCTCCAATGTCATATTTCTATAATGCATAAGGTTGATAATTCCTAGAGAGAATTGGGTGATATCGTATATTCCTATCGAGTCTCTTCTTCTCAACATCAAGACTTCGTATGTTATTAAAGAATACTAGATTGTCTTATATTCGATGTAGTTGAATAAATACCTCTTCTTGATTGGTTTGAAAAGGAACCTAGGTCGAGTGCTTTATAGTTACCAAATCATACTCAGGAGAGTAGGAATTTTCCCGCCTCAGAGACCACTGAGGGCTTTAGGAGTGATTGGATTAGCTTCAATTCCTCTTTTTTCAACCATCGGGTAGTTTTACATCTCTTTAACTCTCCCAAGGTGTGTTCCTGTGAATCTCTGCCTCAAGGCCTTATTTCATCAAAAAAAAAAAAAAAACCTTATTTCAACCTTCACTTCAATAAAAATTAGATTTTAAATTAATTGCTTTAATTTTTCTTGTACTTCATCTAAGCCAAAAATTCATTGTTTGGAAAGAATATTCCTTCCTGAACCACTTAAAACCAATTATGTATACAATAGCTTCATACTTTAATATTTTTAGAAAATAATTTTTTCATGAATCTATGAACACTAAAGTAACTACCTTTAGCTAGAATTTAACGACCGATAATGCCTGGTAAGGATGTTACACGTAAGCCCTATATTTGCAGTAGTAGCAATCACATCTGGTCTCTCTTTGTTCAACTGAATGTGCGCCTTCAGGTTACCCGAACAACATTTTTTGAACCAAAGGGGTTGTCTTGGGCATCTTTCCGAACAACAGCTTTAGTCCCAGATGATCCCTTCCTTTATCCTAAGCCTTCATCTTCTTTAGGAGTCTTCGCCATTGATGAGTGTGAAACTCTTATAGATTTAAGTCAATTTTTGCATGCATACTTGAGGCTTTGTGTTTAAGACCAAATTTCTTTGATGAGATTAGTGTGTGTGTGCCAAACTTCTGGCGGTGCCTCTAAAGACTATTCAATCTCCAGCAACGACGCCAAAAACTTATAAGCCAATTTTTCGACACGTCACTCAAAAGATCAATTCAAAGTCCTCAAAGAATCTGCGAAAACTTGACGAGGACCACTTTGTGATACAAATATTTCCCCGATGCAAAGTGTAGATAATAAATTTATTATCAGTCCACCTCTGTAAGTGCAATAACATACAAGTAATACAAAGAGCTTAAGTTCAGATATCATTCCCACGAGGATTGATTAGATATTCAAAGATCATTTACCACAACTACTCAAGATCTTTACTATTTGAATTCATAAGTATAAAATTGATTTGTTGAATCCATGAAGAATGCTAATAAATTTCTTACAATCATGACCAAAAAATTCAAAATAAAGTGGATTGGAGAGTTCACTACAATTAATGATTAAACATAGACTTCAATGTATAATTATACCGTGATTGTTTTGACAACATAGCTTCAAATGCATTAGTGAAATTCGAATCTCCACAAAGATGCAAGGTAGCAGGCGTAGATCCTCCATACACTACATTCTACCAATTAGAGAACCATATTCCTTCCAAAATTACATGGGTCTAACTGCCATTGCATAACCACTTCTAAGAATCGGTATTTTTCCTTTCCAGTGCTTCATTCCCAATTCTTATGACTGAAGAATTCTTGCCCCCATAGACAGGATAATTCAAGTCTTCTTCAATCTAATTAGCATTTCATACTTCGAATTTGAGTAAACTAATTCGTCGCCCGTAGGGTATTAATCAACAAAATTTATAACCTAATACCACAGTTACAGCATATTACTATAGCATAGTGGTTCTAGGATCGCCTGCAGATGGGTTTGCTTCCTAAATGACCGACATTGAGGCCCCAACCGTGATTTCATTTCGATATTCGCCTGCATAAAATTATGGATTTTAGAGAGAAAATAAAAATAAAAGTAAAGCATAAAGTAAAATCAAAATAAAATGTAAAAAGAAATTCGAGTTCCACTAGGTTTCGTGTTCCTGTGCAAAGGAGGTTTTCCAGTCTTTTCCTCGTGATCGGGGAGGATAACAACAGAAGTTATCTCCTGAATCGGTTCTTAATTTAGCTATAATAACTAACCCTAAATAAATATCCTTGAAAAATGGTATTTGCTCTCCATTAATGGTCTCGGACAATGAAGAACATCTCCTTAACTCACCTTCCTAAATGATAACTGATGAACATCACTGGATCTAACAATAAGTATCCAATGAGCCCTGAGAGCTTTCCAAATACTAACCATTTAAGGTGACTTGAAGGGATCGAACCTAGGATTTGAAGGAAATAAAAACATCACCTTGAATCGCCTTCCAATAACCCATAAATGATAACTAATGAATGTCAATGGATCTAGCAATAAGCATCCATTGAACCCTAAAAGCTTATCAAGTACAGATCATTCAAGGTAACCCTCAAGGGATTAAACTAATATTTGAAGAAAACCATTAATGGTGGAAAATACCTGTTCAAACAAGGAAAACTCCCACCTTTTCATCTGCACTCTCACCCAGTTTTTATCTAAGGAAACTAGGGTTTAGCCTCTCCTCATTTTCTCAAAGGTTATTTGGCTCGCAAGAAAGGGAAGAGAGAAAATGAGAGAAAAACGGAAGCTTCCTGCGTAAGCTTCCCAAACACTATTTTTGGATAAGGAACTGAATGTCAAAAATCTCCTTTGTCTAGGGTCTTTCAGCCCATATATAATTAATACAAATTACCAAAAAGTGCATAAGTTAACATTATTACACGAGGTGAGACTGGGAAAAAATCAAAAATCAAAAAGTCAAAGATTGCAAATTTTTGCAAGGCTTGTGAATCTTTCCTAACTTCCTTCTGTGCACTACTTTCTGCTTTTGCTTTCTTATAGGCTTTGAATTGCACCTGGATTCTTCATGCCTTTGAGTTGAATCCCTGTGTTAAAGATATATAACCTCAAAAAGCAAAAAATCTTACCACAAACACTGATTAGCAACCTTGCTAGGTACTTAATGTGCCAATTGGGCCAATTAGGCCAATTACTACACAAAAAGTGCTCAAAGCATGGAGTGTTAAAGGTATAAAACATCACTTTTTGGGTAGTAATCATAAACTCTCTATCTCCTTAATTAGATCTATGCTAGCACGGGATTAAGATCATTTCTTCCAAATGAGGAGAAACCTCTAATCAATTAAATTGATACATCAACCAACTAATCCTCACACCATGAGTAAATTAGTGATCTATCAGAGTAATCTTTCAGAGTGCCTTAGTTCCATAATGTTAGTCTAGCATACCCCCAAGTAACTACCTTATACTCTCAGGAATCTCCATCTTTGTGTCGCTCAAAGGGCTTCCTAGAAATCAAAGTAAGATACAACCCTTTTCCTCGGGTATAAGTTACCATTCTAACACTTAATTCTCAAGTACAACACCACTAAATAAATTCAAGATTTTTAACTATGACATTCTTTCAAGTTATTGCAATGCAAATGATACTAACATCAATCCATTCCTAGAGGGAGCTTAGTCTCTCAAAACTGGATTACAAATAACAATGACTAGCTGATCAGGAAAATTCACTAAAATTGCAAGCAAATTGAAATGAATGAACTCTAGAAAATTTCCAGATTCCATTGAATTCAGATAATAATGAAATCTAAATTTTATAATGAACCCAGCTTAAAACTTCAGCTCAAATCCAAGAAAATTACTAACTAAAATGTAAGCTAAATCTAAATCAACGAAAAATAAATAAAAGAAAATTAAAAAGAAAATTAATATACAAAGAAAACTCTAGCTACCCATATGTTCCTGGTTCGGCTGAAGTTGCGCACAATGCCCTATATGCTTCTATTTATATATTTTCAAATGACGGGCCGCACTTTTAGGCTGAAATTATGGATCCCCAAAAACTGGCCCAAGTGGCATCTGTGTCGTGACATAGAAAATTATGTCATGACATTGTTTTGTTTGTCCTCTAGCTTTTTGTCGTGGCTAGCAATGTTATGTCGGGACAGTCTTCTATGCATTTTTTCTTGAATTACATCGTGAAATAATTTGAAAATGTCACGACAGAGGTCAGTTAAATTCGTCAAATGGTATGTCGCAACATAAAAAGCTTTGTCGCGACAAAGTTTACTTCTTGTTGTTCTTCATTGTGTCGTGACATAAAATTTCTGTGTCGTGACAGAGTTTCTCAACCTTCAACTTTGTTTTATGTCGTGACATAAGTTTGGAATGTTGCGACATACGTTAACTCTTTTGCTCTAACTGTGTCGAGACAGTCTTTAGTTATCTTCATGACGCTTCTTTTCAATTAATGTCGTGACATAACTTCCGATTGTTGTGACAAATATCTATGCCTTCAGTTCTTTATTGTGTCGTGACATAATTTTCTATGTCACAACATTCTTTCTGTAGTTCTCATCAACCTTTGTCGTAACAATAAAATTCTATGTCGAGACAGAGTTTCCTCAGTGTTTTGTTGTGGTTGTCACGACATAAAACTTCTTTGTCGTGACATTGCCTTCTTGTCTTGCTATGCTGACTTTTGAACTTTATGCCGCGACATATTTTAAACATGTTGCGACATATTTCCTACCTTGATCTTGTGATTCTCTGAAATGTTTGTTGCAACATAAAAACCTTAGTCACGACTAACTTATCTTGACTTGTCTCTTTAGTCTAAAATTTTATGTCGCGACATAGTTTTGTTCTGTCGCGACATAATCGTACTGCCATTTTCTTTTATCAATGTCATGACAGAACAAAGGAATGTCGCAACATTCTTCTTCAGGAACTTCTTAAACAATGTCGCGACATAAAGATCCATTGTGGCGACATAAATTTATTTGTTGCAACATTTATCATTCAATCCTTCTCATATTATGTCGCGACAAAATTTTGAAATGTTGCGACAATCTTTAAACTTCCACTTTGAGTCTACCCTTGCCTTTGTTGTGACATAAAGTTGCTTGTTGCTACACTACCCTACTGGTTTCCTTGAGCTTCTGTTGCGACATTCTGGGATTATGTCGCAACATTTTGAGATTATCTCGCGACATTTCTGCCTTAGCCAGATTTTTCTCTTTTCTTGCTATATTTGCTTCTTTTGCATTCAAAACCTAAAAAACACAAAGTTGGTGATTATTCCATAATTCTACATTAAAATGTATCATAAACTTCTAAAAAAATGCAAGAAAAATTGACTAAAAATATATGAGTTTAGGACTCATCAATTTGATGCTTAATTTAGCGCAAAATTATGGAATCTTCACCAAATTATTGTTTTGTATGAATTATTGTCAAAACAAGAAAAAAGAACAACAAAATATGCTAAAAAGACTAAGGCACAAGCAAATAATGTCGCGACTTCTCAACTAATGTCGCGACATAAAAGAAGGGAGATGATAAAAGATATGTCGTGACATATCAACTTATGTCGCCACAACAATTGGCAAGAGTCTTGGAGAAACAACATAAAATTGTCCCAACATTCAAATTTTTGTCGCAACATCTATCCTAAAGGAATGTCAAGCATAAATGTCATGGCAAAGTCAAGACATTTTTGAAGATTAGCCAGTGACTCATTGTGTCGCAACAATATTTCCAGAGGTCAACAATGCACATCAAGAAGAGATTGTCATGACAAGCATTGAAGACATAATTTCAAAAGACAATGTTGTGACAATCAACATAATGTCACGACCATTTGAATTCAGTTTCAAAGGCAAAACATCAGTGGATTGTCACGACAACCTCATGAAAATACTGAAGACACATATGAGGTGCAATATTGTTGCGACATTTTAACTTTTGTAGAGATAAATCAATCTATGGGCTTGCATTGAAGTCCATAAATTCTGCCTTGCATTATGGCCCAGCAATGGTTGGACTATAAATAGAAAGAGATTGGGCGTAGAAACAAAAACAAGATAGAATGAAATACAAAGTAGATAACAAGTTAGAGAATAATGAGTTTTGTAAATAGTTTTCTTTCTTATTATTTTTATTTTTCATTTTTCTTTTAAAATAGTTGATCCGAGCTGAGTTTTTGTGGAGTGATCAATGGAAATAAAGCTACATTCACTGTCTGAATTTGTAGTGAAGCAAAAAACATTATTTGAATTCTTCTTCCTCATTTTCTTGATTATGATCATAATGGACTTGTTTAAACAACTTGTCATTGTTATGTGTAATCCAATGATGGCAGGCTAAATCCCTTCTAAGAAAGGATTGATGATGTGATTGCTATGGTTGCGGAGCTTTAAATGTTAGCTTTGGTGTTGAAGTCGTAATTGATATAATTAGTTCAAGATGTTTATATTTTCAGGTTTGGATATATTAATTTATGAACTAAACCACAAGATCTGCTCCACACCATATTCGTGGATACCCTATGCAAGGATACCAAGGTGTGTTCTTGAGGCTAGGAATATTGTTCCCTTGGTACATGAAACTAATATTTTAAGAGTTTGTCTTATTTTTAATCAACACATGTCATTTTTGTCAATAGAAATTAGTGCATTGGTTAATCTGCAGAGTGATGATTTGATTATGTTGAAGAGAACTCAGATTACCCTACTTTGGGAGCAAGCACTTCACCCCAAGAATTGGTTAAAAAATCCTAGTTTTGGAAGTCATCCAAATCTTAAAGGGAATCAAATCCTAAAAGTAGCATTTTAGACACATGTTGTCTTGGTTTTGGAACATGGTAGTCTAAACTATGAAATGTATGGTGTTTGAAGGTTTTAGTCAAGACTATACTAACATACCCTTAGACAAGTTTAGGATTCAACCCACAAAAAATTTGTTTTTATGAACAGAGTGCCAGCTAATAGTCAAATTATTAATTTCTTTCCAGTGTTTACTCAAATCAGAGAAACTACTGGTTATTAGAATCTGGAATATCTTAGTTTAGCATTAAAATATATTTACTCTTTTGAATAGTCAGTTCACAATTTAGAAATCTGAGTTCAAATAGTGCGTGCAGTGCTCCCCTCTCCTCATAAGGCCTTCTGCAGGCATCATCACTCATGGTAGAAACCCTACCATCCTTATGGGCATGATTCAGACTTATAATCCACTTTATTACTTGTTAACATGTGCACTTGCAGTAAGTAGACCAAGTTGTAGTTAAATAGTCTAAAATAAGAAGAGTAACAACTTAGATCCAATCAAGTTTTTGATGCATCTATCGGGACTTTAACAAATCAAGTTAAAAGGTCGAAACATTGATCAAATATAAACAAATTAAGAAATTTTCACGCCGTTGTCGAGGATCGAATCAAGAAGTTCATAGACTAACATTCAAACCAAAAAGAAAATTTCTAATTTGAACATTTTTTTTATTTATTCAACAAAAAAGTAGAGTAATTAAAATATCTCTACAGCTTAAACTATGATCAATTCTAATGGAGGATTCATTTGCAGGGTTTCAAGGTTCTATCATTACAGCATTCATTATATGGTCAGATGTGCGATAAAAGAAGCTGTCCCATCGCCACTAGACACTGAGATAGAAAGAACGTTAAGAAATTTAAAGAATGTGAGAGAAGCTGAGAAAGCAACTATGGTTGAATAGAGATATATGAATAAGAATATTCTTGTAGTAGTAGAAGGGGTACCTCAACAAAGGCAGAGAACCATAGACGATTTTTAAAGGCCGGTTATCAGAGAAGAATATGCAGCAGTTAGGCAACCACAAATTGAGGCCAACAATTTTGAGCTAAAACCTGCCTTAATCACTATGGTGCAACAAGATCACCCCTCAAGAATCCTGGCCAGGACCTCAATGAGTACCTTAGGTAGATTTTCAAGGACGTACAACACCAAGTAAAATGAATGGTGTAAATCCTAATGTGATTGTTTGCACTATTCCATTTCTTTCGAGAGACACGTTGCCGGGCTAGTTTGAATCCATTACCATGGTTCAAAGGAGAACTGGGAAGAACTAGTAGAAGCTTATCTCAACATATTTTTTCATCCAACTCTAACTTTTGAGATAAGAGGAGAGATCATTGCCTTCAAACAAAAAGAATATGTATCACTACATAATGCTTAGGAGAGATACAAGAAATTGGTAAGGAGGTGTCCCATGCATGGAATTGAACAAATGACACAAATGGACATTTTCTACCATGCCATGAACTACTCAAAATGAACAGTAGATGCAGTCTCAGGAGGTGCATTTAGAAGAAAAAGTGCTAAAGAAGCAACTCAGCTCATTGAGGAGCTGACAAAGAGCAATTATAGAGCTCTATCTAAAGCTTCAGGGAGTAGTAGCAGATACAGAGCATGAGGTTGATAGAACTAAGAAGATGATAGTTATTGAGGCAAAGCTTCATGCCATCGTTTATAGAATGAACAATCATAAGAGAATAAGTCATTCAGTTAATGAAGTGGAGACAATAAATGGTGCTGGGAATAATAAAATTGTTGACCAAGGACTATCTCAAGAAGGTGCATATCAGGTTGAAGAAGTCTAATACTTGAATGGGAATAGAAGTTACAACTTCAAACCTAATAGCAACCTACCAACCTACTACACACCAGCCTTGAGGAACCATGAGAACCTTTCTTATGGAGGTGGGAATCATCAAGGTCAAAGAACAACACAAAACTACCGACTTAATTATATTCCACCTAGATTCTAAGGGCATAATCAAGGAAATTTAAGAACATAAAATGAAGGGCAAAGAAGACAGCCTGTGAAACCCCGAAAAATCCAAATCCTCTGAGGAAAGGTAAAATGGTAATTTAGATCGAAATCCGGAGTTTTTCTATATCTCACATGACGAAACAAATTTCACCGTTGAAATCATCTCACGAAATCTAGCTACTACGTTGAATTTTGTTGGATTCCGAGATAGTCGGAATTTCATGTTTTTCGAAGCACGAAAGGTGGTGCGAGACATCATAATAATTCGAAAGGGTTCAAGATGAGACACGTGTCAAGTGGAGAGCTAAAAAAAGAGTTCAAGTGGGACCCATGAGAGACATGTGGCAACATGTGATTGGGTGGGAGTCTATGGTAGATGGATAAGGGATAAGGTGTAATCAAAGGTGGCCACTTATAATGTGACATGTGGCAAGTGAGAGGACAAGTTCTCTTGACTCATTTTGACCAAATTGGTGGGGAGAAGAGAAGGAGAGAGAAAGACCGAGAAAAGAGAGAGAAAATAGGAGAGATTTTAGAGTGAGAAGCCCTCACTTCTCTCTAAGCTTCCAAAGGACGGATCAAGTGAGCAAAGGGAAGAGTTCATCCTCACACAAGGGCTTCTCGTGATAGAGACCAAAGTCAGATTTTTTGACAAACTCGAGAGGTAGGGTTTTCTCCTACTTGGTTTAACTTTGTCTATGGGCCGCCAAATGGCATGGGTCAGGTGAGCTCAGGGGAACCGTCCCAAGATTCTTTGGGGACAGTGCTTCAGGATTTCAGACTCAGAACTGGAGGTTCTGGGACTAATTTTTAGACTAAGTAATCATTCCTTGTTCCATTTTATGTGTTATAGTTAAAATGAATAACTGTTGGTTGTCTTGCCCTAAGGGAATGTTTAATAGATGAACCATGGAAAGCCGCTTACATTGTGGTAGTACACATTAACCTGACTTTTAGAAATGGTTTTTTGAAAGGGAAATAAAGGAAATTCAAAGGTGAAGTCCTGTAAATTAGAACTACATCGTTGAACTTGATGCTAGCTTTTAAATTTCTCAATCTGACCTCTCTCAGAGCCTAAGTCATGGTCCTTTACCCTAAACAGCGACCGGCTAGAGGTTAGCTCTATAGAGGTCGCAACAACAGAGGTCACTGGCTAGTCGTCAGTCACTGACCGGGTTTAACTGTTCTTATGTGACCTCCAACTTCGGAAGGTCATAACTTCTTCGTCCGAACTCCGTTCCGGGTGTTCTTGGACTCTATGGAAAGTCCATTGAGTCTAGATTCCAGCCATGTACCTATGAAGGGTAGTGGGTACTGGAGCTGGCTTGCAAGGGTAGGTCGGTCAAGGAAGGTCGGGTAGGGCTGGCTACTCATGTGTGACCTCCAACTTCGGACGGTCATAACTTCTTCATCCGAACTCCGATTATAGTGTTATTATACTCTATGGAAAGCCCATTGGGTCCAGATTCCAGCCATATGATTGTGAGGCAGTGGTACTAGAGCCACTTCAAGTATATGTCTACCAGTATGTGTGCCCGTAGGTCGGGCTCGTGTGGTTGCCACTACAGGACCTCCAACTCTGGACACATGTTAATCTCTTCATCTGAACTCCGATTTGGGTGTTCTTGGACTTTATGGAAATCCCATTGAGTCCAAATTATAGCCATGTGCCTGTGGAGGGCAGTGGGTACTAGAGTTGGCCATTAAGGGCAAAGTCGTAGGTCGGTGGCTAGCCGTAGGGTTGGTTATCATAGTGACCTCCAACTTCCTGACAATATAACTTCTTATTCGAACTCGATTCGGTGTTCTTAGACTCCATGGAACCTATTGAGCTAATATTTCAGCCATATATACCTGTTTAGAATTAGGTTATCATAACCTCAATAAAATCTATGTTTTTCACAAAGTGTGTTTCATGTATTATAATGAAAGCTTAATACAGATATGACATGAGCATTGCATGTCAGTGTTGTAGGCTAATAGCTGGGTATGGTATGGTTGTCTGCGGAGGCCAGAGGGGCCATATGGTTTACTTCCAAAACTTGGGATCATGATAGAGATTTCTACGACTAGCCACAGCACCCAAGACCGCATGAGTCAGCTCGAATCGAAAAACAAAAAAAATTTCTGTGTTCTCTGCTGTTTGATGTTGTATGGATGATTGGAACCAAACTAGTTCATGTTTGTGAAGGTGATTCGTGACATAGTAGGGTGATCCAGAATCAACAATATTTGTATCCTGTTTTCTCATCGCCGTAGCTGCTACCGCAAAGATAATGACATAGGTCGAACACGTATGGGTTAGCTTTACAAATGATTTGTATCATGATTCAAAATGGTGAGGCTTTCATTTGGATTTTCGGATTTGCATTAAAAAGTGTGGTTGTTGTTGTAACTAAGCTAAATGGGAGCAGTTTAAAATAAGATATGGGAGGAAGACCTTGAAGTCTTAGGTCACTAGTTTGATATGATGGGGTTATATAGGTGTCCTCGGGTTATTTCCTCCCATTAGGGCAAATGACATATAGTCATTTCCAAAATCGGATCTTTGTTTAACTTTAAAAACCAACCCTTAATAACATTTCTATTTTAACCATAGCATTTACTGAGCATTTAATGTTCCAGAGTTGAAAATAAAGTACTGGAACCTACTTTCAATGGCTCGTGAATGACATCTACTTGATGCCGTGTTTCTACCAAGAAGAATACACTCGAACCCTAAAGCATGCCAAGTATTGACCAAAGAAAATACATTTAAATAGCATTTAAACCTAGTTTGGAAAGTTTGAAACATAAATAAGCAAGACTGCCATTTAAACAGAGGAACACCGTTGCACCAACATCAACTAACCTAGCAACTCCTCCCCTTCGTTTTGAGGCTTAGCCAAACATCCTTTGAGTTGTCATCCCCAAAAGAGTGTGTTTGGCAAAATCTAGAAAATGAGAGAAAGAGGAGAGAGAAGCAGAGAAAATGGGAACCAAAATGTAATGTGGTGTAAAGTCATGAATTTGAATAGCTAGTTACAAATGTTCAGCAACACGGGCTTATATAAATTTCAAACATGTGAAAAATACCAAATTAACTCAGATAACATGATTACATTGAGGGCAAAAAGAGAATTAAACAAAACTGAGTCGCCGTTGATCACAAAACAGGAGCAGGATTTTCTATGCACAATGAATTTCGCTTATGATAGCTAATTCATTATCATAGCTTAAAATTTCTGGGAAAATTCGCTTATCATTGCAAAATTTTCCCCATTGTGAAAATTTTCTACAGCTATAACGAATTGGCAACTACTTCGCATCCTCCACCAGATGACATCTCCTCTTCCAACTTGATATTTCTTCATCCCAGGCATGATGAAATCGCCGAGAATTCATACGAACTCAGCAATAATCAGATCAATTACAATGCCAAGCTTGATATGATGGTGGAAGTTTACGAAACCTGCAAAACTACCAAAAAACAACGGCCAAACAAAACAAGAAGACTTAACCCGACCATTACGTCAATCTACTTAATTAATATGATTAGCACGCAAAAAGCACTCAAAACCTATCTTAAATAGACTCAAAATAGCACTGGGGTACTTAATCACACTTCAACCGACACACATTGCTAGTCCCTTTAGCAATGCCAAAAATAATAAAGGGTATGAAAATATGCTTTGCAAAAAGAGTATTCTATTCAAAAAGTGTGTGTACAAGGAGGCTTTACTCAAGATGAAAAAATTTGCACTCTGTACAAAAACCATCGCGAGAGAACAATAGCCATATAGAACAAGTTTCAGGCAACATCAATTCCAAGGAAGTCAACTAATCCTACCAAAATCTAAGTGTTTTTAGGTAACCAGTTTGAACCAATAAGCTGCTAAGCTATTCTCCCAACCAAGCTATCACGCATGACCTTAACCCACACCAACCTAAAATAGATTCAAACACTCTTATTTCTTATTTCATCAGATGTATGGTGCAATGTCAAGACTCGACTTTACTCAAAGTCCGTGGTAATCTGGTCCACCGATGACTTAACCAATTAAGGTTTAGGGCATCAAGTCAAAAGGATCTGTCGACCACAAACTCTTCAGGCTTCACCTCAGACTTCGAATGATTTCGAGAATCCAGCACCTACAACTAGTTAAACTCCACCCGTCCACCCATGTAGCGAACACAAAGCCTGCAGACTTAACCGCCTGGTTTAGGGCACCGGCTTCAAAGGCTTTCGCCATATACCCCTTTGACCGTGTTCAAAGTTTCAAGGTAAAGTGTCACGCTTTCTATTCTCTTTTTCTCCTTTCTTTTCTTTTGCTTTTTCTTTTTCATTTGAAGACTTCTATCGTCTTCATTTGTGGGTAACATAAACCTATTATGGGTCACAATCTAAGGCCATGCAAAGTAAAGAGGTATACAATTTTCTCAACCGAATGATGAAAATCGACAGTATCAGGTGTGATTAAATGAGCGACGGACAAGGTTGAACTTTGGAATTTCAATCGACTAAAAACTTAATCATGCATGGAACTATTCTAGCACTATGGTAACATACAGTGCTTCAATTTTTCAAATTAAGGTAACAGCAGAAACATAAAAATATATGCACAAAAAATGGTTTGCAAAAGTGTAGAAAAATGTAAATACTGCTATAAAGCTGATAATCAAAGTGTGGCTAAAAGATGTTTAACATAGCTAACACAACAAAATATGATAGATGATTACCTAACTCTAACTTTTTCCCCCCAACCAAAGTATAACCATGTTCCACTTGTAGGGACTCCAGCCAGAGAAGGGAGTGAGGACCACCTCACTCCCGCAGGTGTGTAGACTGGGTGATCCGGTCACGCACGGCTGCAAGCATATCCCATGAGGTCATGGCTACTGATACTGCATCGATCACGAGTAGTGCTGTGCAGGCTCACACGCTTAATCAAGGAGGACCAAGGTGGCTCATAATTCAAGAAGCATGGCGTGATTCCCAGGTTATATCGACTCCCTAGCCAAAGCTATCCACTGCCTAACAATTCCCGAAAGTGGGGTAAAGAAGTGCGCAAGATACATCATCCATACATAACTCCCTATAACTCGACAGGATAGTGCTTTGGTGACCGTCGTGATATGGAGGATGGGCCAGCGCCTCGTGGAGGAGCTAGGCAAGGGAGGTGGAACTAGAAGAGATGAATCCGAACCGAGGTCCCCACTTCACCGAATGTAGCCGCTTCACCCCTCTCAAGCAGGTGTCCTTTCACGCCATCCGCCGCTCCTCCCCGCCGCACACAAAGAGTGACATATAGAGACTGCCTATGGATAAAACCCGGGACAACCCACCCGTCGTCACAGCCCTCGTGAAACCCCGCATGCTCTAAGAACTACCGCAACTCCTAAAGATCAACCGCGGAAAGCCTCCACCTGCTTCAACCCCACGATGGACCTCCCCAAAGCAGCAACGCTGGCCATGACGAGCTCCTGAGGACTGCAGACTGTGATCCTGGACATCTCGCACGCAGCTCTGTGGCATAGCCCCCCACAGACATACGCCATGAACAGCCGTCCCGAGCACGGGTCCACGAGGAGGACCAGGGGAAGGTCCGCCACGAAGAGTAGGCCCAAGAAGCAGACAGCCCGAGCGAGAGAGCGAACCATCTCTTCTCGTGAGGGCGAGGCCACCGCCGATAGTCCTGCGTGGAATTCGTAACCACCGGCAGCCTTAAAGCATTCAGAATATCTTCACCGAGTACCCCAAGGCGCCGCCGAGCATCGAACCGGATTCTAACTGACAGGCACTCTCCCGATGTCATAGTGATAAAACTCAAGCACCACCGATAAAACCGGGCTGGAGTCATGAATGGCAGCAGTGAATATCCCTGGATCAACCACATCAAATATCTGGAATCACCGGTTCATGTCACGTTGTATATATAGTACGACTTCCATACGGAATTCCCGCACGAAGATTAACGCTCCAGGACCTGATCAAATGAACATCAACGCGTGGATCCTAGTATGTGGGGATAATTAGGCGATTTAACTCCGATCACCGGGAGGAGGCGATACCGAGCCTGGGATCGGCGACGACCACCCGGCCTGATGTCCCGACCGAAGGCGCCCTCCCGCGTGGTCTCGATGCTCAGAGAAGGCCCGAGGTCCCACCCGGTCTGATATCGTCGATTTAGGGCTCAGCCCCGAGCCTCAAATGCAGCTAATGTGCAAGAGGTGTTCTGTACCCCGCACGAGAGTTGAGCATCTATACTGATGCCTCGCACCGCCTCTCGAGGTACCGAATCGGACCCTAGGCTTAACATGGGCTCACGGTACGAACCACACACACCAGCAAGGATGTGGCGTATAAGGTCGGGTGGAGATGGATCATGCAAGAACTGGGCCAGTATTGCACGGCAAAGGATCCCAAGGCAGGGAGCCGTGTGAAGCAGGCCCACATGTGGCAGCAAGGGCCAAGGGCGCGGCTGCGCCAGTAGTTAGACACAGGCTCGTATGTCCAACTACGGCAGCCGTGTGGGAAGATGGTGGCACGTGGCGCCACAAGGGAGGGGCGCACGGTGAAGGTGCGAGGCATGGGAGAGACAGAGGAGCAGGAGCTCAGAGAAATATGAAAGAACTTATTATACGAGGGGGGACCTTTATATAAATTTGTTTAAGTATTGAAAGGTCCCCAAAAGTTTAAGAGTCGTGGTTCAATTTTCGCTTATTATTGCGAAATTACGCCTTCGCACGCACATTCCCAGACAATAAAATAAAATCGATTTAAATAAATTAAAACAAAAATAATATAAATAAAATAATATAATATAAACTAGCATAAAACTAAAATAAACTAAAATAAATAAAAGATAAAATACAAATAAAAATAAAAATAAAAATAAAAAATAAAAAAAAATACTAAAACTAAAATAAACCAAAATTTGTCTTTAATTAAACTAAAATCAACATTTGAAGTCCGCATTGTCTCGCGGGAGACCAAACCAGCTCATCTCGTCTGCCTCATTCATGGAGGATCAAGGAGGAGGAGCCTTTACGCCCGCAGTGAATGTGGGCCAGCAGCTTGCCTTCATGCCTCTCCTTCGCTTCAGCTTCTTTCACTCGTGGTGTCGGGGAATCATCAAGCTCACAGGAGCGATCGATACCAATTCTCCATCAACCGCTTCACTTTCTTCACCAATTCTACCCGCAACCAGAGCACTCGATTTCCCACCTTAACCAATCGCCAGCTTCCATCTAATTCGACCTCATCCTCCGTCAAGCTTATGCTTGTTGCTCATGAAAATGTTGAGTTCCAGTTGTCATGTTGCCAAAAGTGAGCTACATGACTCATTCGCAATTTATTATCGCATCGGGAAGTGGCAAAAATGGCCTCCCAAGATGATCGCAATACGATTAGTCTAACTACGATCGGCTCCTAGACGGAAGCACTACAAAATCCACTAGATAGTAGAATTTGTCCACCTTTACCAATACATCCTCAACTATTCCCTTAGGAATTTTTACTGATCGATCAGCTAAGGATAGAGTGCGATACAGGCTTAAGCTCCCCAAACCCAATTATGTGATATACCGACACGGCAAAGAGGTTTACATCGCTCCCAAGTCCAATGGGTTGCTTTATTTATGCAAGTCCCACCAATGTCGATCGATATTGTGGGGATCCTCGATCCTTGTATTTCACCGTGGTCTTGCTCGAATGATGGCAATTAATTGCCTACTAGTAGGCTTTTCAATGCCCAACCCTTCTTGACCGTAATGTGTCCTTCAAAAAATTTGCATATGTCAGGACCTCGCTTAATCATGTCAAGCAAAGGATATTCACCTTCACTTGCCTTAACACCTCCCAAATTCTCAGTTTGGCTTGTGATTTTTCGCTTCTTAAAGGTTGAGAAACGGAGGGGCATGTGTATCTTCATTGAATCTTTCTCTCGATTGATATCCTCTCAGTTCAAATTTTCCTTTTCCTTTTTTTGTTTCTTCAAAGAATTCGGGCACTGTCGCCAATTCTTTTCCACTCCTCAAGTGATGATAGCTTACTTCATCGATCCTGAGTTGCTGGTGCCAACCCACTTACGACCCTTCGATCGCGTTGTCCGGGAAGCGGAATCTCTTTTCAGACTAAAGAAATTACACTCGGTGACGAATACCATTCTCACTTTATGATTAAGGCTACTCAAGCCCATCTATTCTCTTGTTCAGTCACGCATCAATTTTTCGAGCTAATCAGACATTGATTCCCTTGTTCTTCCACAAAAATAACCTACCACCTTGCTCAAATTTAAAAATAAATTGTTCAATGTGGCGATGACGGTGATAGTCATGGTTTGAGACGAGGAACTTAACCGTTGTTTGGGTACCAGGAGGCACAAAACATGCTGTGGATTAGGTCAAGAAAGATTAGGGTGATTCTTCCAATCGATTATATGTATCATGCATGGTGGTATCAAGTGTGGCTTATATCGTCTAAGATTGCATGCTCACATCAAATCTCTCACCGAGGAGCAATCAGACGTTGTTCTTCCTGCGACCAAGGATTGGCAATTAAAGCATGGTTTCGTCTGTGCATGGATTTCTGCCATCGTCCAGACCTCATGTAGCCTTTTTCTCTTCTGGGGCCTCTTCCACCTTCCTATCTAAGGTTGATATCTTTGCTTTCATCTCCATTCGCAGCAAAACGCTCCTCAGCGGTCAAGGCCTTATTTTCCACTCGGGCTCGTTCATCCCATCCCTAGTTTCAAACATAATTCAAAAGTCCATGGTTTATCCGGGTGCTTGTCAGAAGTCCCTCCACACATTGTTTCTGCATTGTCACGGCCGGAGACATACCACCATGTATGGGATTCACAAGCATCCAAGTATCGAAACCATGACGTGACACACCATATTCCATGAACTCCTTCTCCTAAAGACCGGTAGAACCTCTCATTGTCATATCGCGAACGCAGTAGATTTGTTTTTCAAATTATCGGTCTTGGTGAGCACTCAAGAATTCTTAAAAACTCGCCATAGCTCGCCTCAAATTTCTAATGGTTCTGGTCTCGTGAATTGCCTATTTTAGCTTTATTCGGTGGTTGATGGGAATGCCTTTAACTCAACAAATCCATTCCAGCACCCTCCTTGGGTGCCACGCAAACCTCCTCGAACTCCTGGATGTGTGTATGGATTTTCATTTTCCATACCATGAAAAGTTCGAGTAGGGCACCGATATGTCTCACCGCTTACATCCTCAGCAGGTGGTATGATACAGGAAGGTGCACTAACTCTAGGAGGGTGTATATGGTCCCTCATTGACCTGTATGTTGTTGGATTCACTGGAGTACCTTGTTAACTTTTAGCTGCCTCGTAGGATCCATTTCACACTGCGGCACACCGATTTCACAACCTCAAGCCAATCGTGCAATTAACTCTTACGCCTACCTAATATATCTCTATCCCAGTGATGCATAAACACCTGTGACACAAAAAGAGACAAAGCAAAGAACAACTACAAAGCTTGCCAAAAAGATTAGTGTTAGCTAAATAATAAAATGACTGTAATGATAAAAACTGCCCAGCAGAGACTGCTGAGTAAAATAAAAATTTTATATTCTAAACAATGAAATTCAAAAAGGGTTAAAAGGTCACCAATACTTGTAATGAAGATTACAAGTACATATCAACTCATCATCCGTAGTTTGGCACCACATCCCCAAGTAATCCGGGCCACGCATTTGATTCGTGCCACAAAGAGGGGGTGATCCTAATCAACAATATTCAGATCCTACTTCTCCCATCAGCCGTAGAATGGGCTACCGCAGATAGCGGTTCTATAGCCTGAACACGTGATGGGTTTTTCGTCTATAATTTATTTGTATCATGATTCAAAATGGTGAGGCTTTCATTTGATTTTCGGATTTGCATTAAAAGTGTGGTTGTCAGAATTTCTACTAAGCCAATTCAAGAGCAAATTAAAAATAAGATATGGGAGGAAGACTCAAGCCCGGGGTCACTAGTTTGGTATGA
Source organism: Tetrastigma voinierianum (assembly GCA_016808115.1). NCBI lineage: Eukaryota > Viridiplantae > Streptophyta > Magnoliopsida > Vitales > Vitaceae > Tetrastigma > Tetrastigma voinierianum. The sequence goes on along the minus strand of JAEQBH010000911.1, from coordinate 2,498,037 downwards.
TGGGGTTATATAGGTGTCCTCAAAGTTATTTCAGATTAGGCAAATGACATAAATATTTCAAAACCGATCTTTGTTTAACTTAAAACTAACCCTTAATAACATTCCTATTCAACTACAGCATTTCATCGAGCATTTAATGTTCCAAGAGTTGAAAATAAAGATTTAACCTACTTCTGCCTCGTGAATGACATCTAATGGATGTCGTTGTATCATCAAAAGAAGAATACACCTAACCCTAAAGCATGCCAAGTATTGACCAAAGAAAATACATTAAATAGCATTTAAACCTAGTTTGAAAGTTTGAACACATATACGTTACCCGGCCTCATGAAAACAGCGAAACCCTCCCTTTGTTGTTTTGAGGCTTATCCAAACATCCTTTGAGTTGTCATCCTCAAAGGGTGTGTTTATGAAATTTAGAAAATAAGAGAAAGAGGAGAGAGAAGAGAGAATGGGAACCAAAACAGATGTGTGCTGCGTGAATTGAATAGTTAGGTTACAAAATGTTCATAACATGGCTTATATAGCCCCTAAACATGTGAAAATACCAAATAAACCTAGATAACATGATTACATTGAGGGCAAAAGAGGAATTAAACAAAACGGAGTCATTTGGATCACAAAAATGGTGGAGCACATTTTCGTTTATGCAAAGTGAATTTCACACGATAGTTTAAAATTCGCTATGATAAATAAAAATCAACATAAATGAAATTGAAATTTTCGCTATGCACAGTAATTTTCGCTATGATGGCGAAATTTCACTATCATAGCGAAAATTTGGCTATAGCGAAATTTTCGCTATCATTGCGAAAATTTCACTATGCCGTAGCGAAATTGCCAACTGCTTCCTGCATCCTCCAGCCTGCATTTCTCCTCTTCCAGCTTGATATTTCTTCATCACAGGCTTGATGAAATCGCCGAGAATTCATACGAACTCAGTAATAATCAGCACAATTACGATGTCAAGCTTGATATGATGGTGGAAGTTTACTTGAACCTCAAATCACCAAAAACAACTCGAAACAAAATCCGCAGTACTAACCTGACCGCATTACGTCAATCTACTTTAATTAATATGATTAGTACGCAAAAAGCACTCAAAACCTATCTTAAATAGGACTCAAAATAGTGCTTTTTGGGTACTAATCAGAAGGGGTTGTGAGGTACCTTGTTGGATGGGTCCAAGATTGTGACCTGGTTGTGTGTTATTGCTTGTATGAATAACATGTAGTGTGAATATGACATGTTAATGTATGATGTATGATATATTAACATGGGTTATGCATGGAGGAGAATTATATGTATTAATTATAATTATCCATGGTATGTGAATGGTTCATGTAATGGGCATCATAAATGTGACATGAGAATCAAGTAGCTGGCATAATCAGATTGCATGACCTGTGCGAAAAGGCAGTAGAGATCGACATTGTGTTTCCGTGTTCGGCAAGGTGTCACTGGCATTACTCCATTATTAATCAATACAACGTTTGGTGCTGAATTGGGTAGACTCGGTTAACGGGACAATGTCCAAATGAGTTGCACGGAATACATAAATAGTAAAAGATAATATGCACTGGGTATCAGCAAGTTGGGATAGATTCCCCCCAGGGTGAAAGACCCATCGATTATGGTAAGACATATTCCCCAGCGATGAAAGGCCGTAAAAGTGTCTGGGTTTGCAGAGCCCGTGGTGCGACACCAAAAATCCACTACCCACACAAAGGCGCAGGATTGTGAATGAAAATATGAATATAAAATGTAATGAGTCAAAGAAATGATCATTGGATGTCATGGAAAAATGACTTTTGTCACACATAGGCTTTCAAAGATTTGTGCTGTTTTGCAGTCAAAGGAGGACTTGACATGGATAGGTGAGTCACATTCTCATCCATATGTTATGTGGTAGACATTCGAGTAGGAATGCATATTTTTACTTGAATGTGTGTATGTTTGATCACCGCATTTATTAATTTAGGCGGGGAATAAATCTTTCTAGAGATTATCACCATCGGGCTTCTACCACCCTTCGTGACCCCCTTTCAGGTACATGAGAAGACGACGCTCCTTCGAGGCCGTGAGTACGAAGAAGGCCGGGTTGTGGCCTTGAGAAGTATTTTTGTAAAAATATATTAGAACAATCTAGTTTCTATATATTTTGGTATATAAAAGTGTATAAGAGTAGTAGATCAAACTCTTGTGAATTTTTATAAGAAATTATTTATTTGTAAGAAAATTATATAGGAATAGGTCTTAGTATATAAGACATGTGAGTGTGATATCGGGGCACCCGATATCCAAAGGTTTTCGCGGGTTGACGGGTTGTCAACGGGACCCCCGATAGGGGTGTCACACAGCCATCCTTTGAAGAACAAATGCTGAATTTTATGGCTAAAAACAAAAGGATATTGAACCTGCATGTACAAAAGTTTGCTAAGCTTGATGTTTTTCAGGAAAACACTAATGTTTTCCAACCAAACACAAATGCTTCTCTAAAGAACCTAGAAACTCAAATGAGGCAGCTGACCCAAACTTTGCAAAACCAGTAAAGGGATTCCTTCCATAGTGACACAAATAAAAATCCAAAAGACTACATGGAAATTACATTTAGGAGTGGTTGATCGGTGATTTTCATATATGATTTTATACCATTAATCACATATCAATCATATGCTTCTATAGTGTTTTTAATGACTCTAATGCTTAATTTTAACATCTTATGGCTCTTGGTACATTTTGAAGCAAAGAGAGCATAAAGAGGGCGAAAAATATGCATTTATGGGTTGTATTATCACTTCTCATGGCTTCAAGCTTGATATTTATGGATTCTAAACTTCTCAATCTTTTTAACTAGTCCAAGATCACAAAATTCAGAGTTTGAACGAAAACGTTACGGCCTCGTGAAGTCAAGGGAGGATTTTCCAAAACACCAGATGCAGCACCCCTCCAATTTTGTGTATTTTCAGTATAACTAATAGCCTTAAAATATTACAATCTGGATATTGATAGATTACACTCTCTCTTAGCTTTCCGTAGAGACCAAAATCATCGCATTTGGAGGTCGGATGAGAGAGTTATGATCATTTGAAGTCAGAAGGTCAAATTTGAATTGCTGATACATTCTGGTTCGCTGAGGCGAAGGAAAGAGCTTAAATGAGAAAATTTTGGTTAGCCTAGGTGAAGGATGGCAGGGTAGACCAGAAAAAATTCATCTTTAGCCCATTTTCTAAAGCCTATAAATATATGTATTTAGACTTGATTAGGGTTCGGTTTTTTGGGAGGAAGAACACCCTCCTTAGGGTTTCTTCTCTCTTCTTCTTAAGCCACTTAGGGTTTTTGATTTTTTATTTTTGATTTTTTTGTTTTGTTTTATTGATCTTAAGCTCATTTTTAGAGCTGAATTGGAAGATCCAGCTGCTAGGGGATACCTTGTAGCAATGGAGCTAAGTTTTGAACGAGATTGATCTCATATTTGTTTTGTATTCCTAAACTCTACTCTTATTCTTAATCTTTCAATATTTTATTTGGTGAAAATCTGATATTGTTGGGTTTTGAGCATGCTATGAGTGGGTAATTTCTCCTCTACGGCTGGTTGTTGAAATTGGTGGTTGACTTATGGTTTTAATTGAATCCATGCTTGTGTTGAGGTTGTATGTATGTGGTTCTTTGATTTTCTAGGTTTTTATCTAATTGTTGTATGCTAGAGGGTGAAGTTGAGACCTAGAGCTCAAGAGGTTCCAAACTGATAACTAGAAGCATCCCCTTAGGAATTGATTTCTACCTCTAATGTCCCACAATTGTAAAAATCGAAGTAACTTAATCAAAGAGATCTAGGAACTAGGAATGCCTAGTACTAGGTTGATTTTATGAAGAGGGACATCATTCAACCTTATGCGAAGATTGTAAGGACCGAAAGGAGATTGATTGAAACATAACCCAGGTAATTCTATTTCAAGTATTGAAATAAGGCCAATAGAATTCCCAAGGACTAATTCGCCTTAGAACTAGTATCACATTATTTGACCTAGAAGGACCGAAAGGAGAATAGGAATGAGGTGTGAGAAATTGAGGGAAGACATGAAAGTGTAAACCTCATATTGGGTTCCTTGGGTAAGCATAAGGATATATATGTTAATCAGTATTTTATGGTTATAAGTCATAAACCCATCAATGGAAACAACTGGCCCTAGCGTTAATCATTAGAGTTTTTCTTTCACTTCACTTGAATCATTTGTTGATTTTCAAGAGTTAGGATAGTTTAATTTAGTTTAAATTGTTCTTAATCACCCTTCCTTTCAAATAGTTAACAACTTCACTAGCCGAGGTACTCAATCCTCACTAAAACCACACTTTCCTTATGGGATCGATATTTGGACTTTTAGTCCACTATATTACTTGTGATACATACACTTGTAGATTTGGTTGTTTTCAATCGAAAATTTATATACATGCAAATAATTGAACAAGTTTTTGGTGCCGTTGTCGAGGACAGTACAGTTTCGTTTGGATTGATATTTTGGCAAAAGAGAAGTTTGTTAATTTAAACAAAAAAAACAAAAAACATTTCTTTTCCAATTTTCATTTGTTTCTTATTTGGTTTTTGTAAATTTCAATTTTTTTTCTTTTCTTTTAGGTGCTAAGTACAATGTCGGACAAGGAGATAAATGGGTTTTTCTACACCCTTAGAAATCATTTTTCTTCTCACACATCCCAAAGAGAACCAACATGGAAGGAAATCACCAGAAGGCAAGCACAAGCCTCCATGAGTCAACAAGTTTATAATTTTGGAGTGGTGAATTCTTTCAACAATGCGGGTTATTTCTCTCAACCCCACAGCTATATGCCAAGCTACAATCATTCAGGTTGAGGGACACATGACAATCTCTCCTATGCCCATCCAATTATGCAAAGTCAAGGAAGTTCATGTTCTAATGATCAAGAACAATTCTGGCAACCATTCAATAAAGAGTTATTTCTTGCATTTAAGAAATAAATTAAGAGGGATAATGAGGCTCCAGAAATGCGGTTGCCAATTATGGAACCCAGGGTGGATGCTAACTTGATAGCCAACATTGGCACCAATTTGCAAACTCTCAATAGAGAAATGTATGCTATCATGAAAAGAACGGAAAGACAAGCCGAGGAATTGGAAAAACTTATAAAGGAACAATCTTCAAGGCAACTCCCAGGTGACATAAAGAATGATGCCATATGGGAAAGTGAAAACGTAACCTTAAGCCTTCCAGATGAATCTTCGAGCTCGATATTGGATGAAGATAATGACATAATAGAATGTGATAAAATGACTTTGGTCCTTGAGGAAGAATTGAAAAACCCGACATTTGTTGAGAAGTGTAACATCCCAAAAAAAATAACCTTCTTGTCTTATTATTTTACCTTATAGTATTATATGCTATTATAAATTTTTATTTTATTTATTTGTTATTTTATTGGTTTTAATTGATAGAAATAAAGGTTTTTAAAGTGAAAAAAGAAATCGAAATTAATACAAGAGTCAGGGTTAAATTGGTAAAATGTCAAAATGAGGACCCAAAGGTCATAAATGAAGAAGAGTATATGCCAAAGTAGAAATGTGATAAGTTGTTATGCAAATGAAATTTAAATGAAGGGCTTTAAGGCAAAAATGAAAATAAATAAATAAATAAATAAAAGCCAAAAAAGGGAAAGCCAAACAAGGCCTTATACAAGATAAGGATAAGACCAAATTTGGTCTAGTGAAATGATTCGTGCCACAGTAGGGTGATCCGAAATCAACAAAATTTGTATCCTAAATTCCTCCTACTGTCGTAGCAAAACTTCAAAGATAGCGGCCCAGTGCATCGAACACGTGGATGGGTTTTCTTCAGATAAAATGATTTGAAGAAGTAGTCAAAACGGTGAATTTATTTGATTTGGCTACGATAAAAACAGTGCTCTCGTGATCGTTAAACTAAAAATACATGGAAATAAAATATAAAAAGAACTCCTGAAACATTGGGCCATTGGGTTTAAGGTCCATACTAATCGAGAGGTCCCCGTTCATTTCTCATCGCCGAGGATGACATAGTCATCTCCCGAATCGATCTTCATTTAACTTTAAAACTAAAACCCTAATAATTTTCCTTTGATAAAGCATTTATTTGTACTTATGGTTCCTTTAGTGAAAATCTATCACCTTGACTCATCCTATAATGATTCGTAAAGGGCAACTAATGAATCTCAGTGGATCTAATAATAAGCATCCACTGAACCCTAAAAGATTACCAAGTATTGATTAAAGAGGATGCATCTACAGTGAAAATATAACCCCTTAACCTTACATGCAAGGGCTCAGAATGGCAACTAATGGGTATCAGTTGCATCTAAAGCCACGGTCACAATCGAACCCTTAAAGCTTGCCAAGTATTGGCCAAAGAAGTACATCAAAAAGCTTTAAACCTAGAGTTGAAAATTCGGGGAACCAAAAATGTCAAAACTCACATAAAAAACAAAGCAAACTCTCCAAGAAATTCTCCAGATCCTACCCCCGAAGAAATTCTTCGCTTCAAGGAGGAAGGGTTTTAGCCGCTCATCCTCCAAGTTGTCATCCTTGGAGGGTGTTTGGCAACCAAGAAAATGAGAGAAAGAGGAGAGAGAAGAGAGAAAATGAGGGCCAAAAACAGGGGCCCGTAACTGCTTCCTTCAAAAAATTAAAACTTAGGTCAACAGTGTGTTACAATGGCTTATATGTAGCGACCCCCAAGCCCGGCCCGACCCGAATGGCGGATCCGAACCGAAACCCCGGGGATGCCCATTTAATTCTTTTATTTTACATTTTATTAAGTTTTCTTTTTCAAAAGTGTCGCGACCAATCCCTAGCCTCACCGACGATGGATCCGAACCGAGCCCTAAGCATTCGACGCTTATTTATCTTATTAAAACGTTTAATTAATTTGTTTAGATGCGGAAGCGATTTCAGTTTTGGGCAAACCCACAATCATTTACAAATTTCAAAGCAATTCGGTAGGCCCATAAACCTTTACAAAATACATTTACAAAGGAAAGCATTCTATGCCCTTTCAAAATGATATACAAAAACTGGCGTTCGTTGTTTAACCTTTTGTTTACAAAATACCACTTGTCTGGGGTAAGAGATGATATAAATGACGGAGTATACTTATACGCCGGCATTCTCTATGACTCGCTACGCACGATCTTGTCTCCTTCTTGTCTATCAAACCCGCGCATAGATAAACTATACGCTAAGCATTTTCTTGCTTAGTGGTTCTATACACCCATTTCAATATTCAATAGCTCAGCAAGATGCATTTAACATTGAACCATGCCTATTAATTCAACATATACTCATACTATTTATTTTGCATGCTTCACCCTAAATCATTTACCAAATCACATCATACAATTTCAATCGTGTGTGTAAAAAATTATTTCACAATTCAATTTATGAGATTTACATATACATAGAAATCTCATTTATACTCAATGTTGGTTATTTCACCTTGACTATTCAATTCACAATTTATGCATGGATTCCGCTGACAATCCACTCTATTATTATTCACAAGAATGTGCTTATACATTTAACAATTCTATCTCCATCATGACGGATGCCGTTTGGTGCATCCCGACACGTGGTATCACTTATTCGGTCTCCCATCATGCCGGATGCCGTTTGGTGCATCCCGACATGTGGTATCAATTAAATGCCATACATCATCATGACAGATGCCGATTGGTGCATCCCGCCAAGTGGGACATTTCTTCAATGCCATACGCCATCATGACGGATGCCGATTAGTACATCCCGCCAAGTGGGACATTGGATAATTTCGGGGTGCCTTCATGACGGATGCCGATTAGTGCATCCCGTCAGGCGATTCATTTTGTATGTCATTTAGTTCACAATTCTGACGGATTCCATTTGATGAATCCCGTCCTTATCATCATTCAATGGCTTTCGGCTCTCACCATCACATTCAATTTCATATTCACTTTCGTATTATCTTTCAAAGATATACTCAATCTACGTGCTTATATCACATACTCATTCATGTACTCGATTCATGTACTCATTCGTAGTTAATTGGTAAACTACCATAATACTTGAATTAAGGATAGAGTCAGAGAACAAACATGCAAAAACTTGAAACGAGGAATAGAAGTCGATAGAACAAACCCAAAAATCCTTGCACTTTGATTCCAACTTGGAATCTCAATCTCGCTATTTTCCTTTTCCTCGTTAGTCCCTATTCCAAACCATTAAAGAACAATATTATTCGTGGGTGTACTAGTAGTTTTGAAGTTGTAATTTCGATTTTCGGAATTTAATATGAGTTCCAATTTTAACAATATATACATAGATGGATTCTTGACTCAATGGGATTTCCATAGAGTCAAAGAACACCCAAATCGGAGTTCGGACGAAGGAGTTATGACTTTCCGAAGTTGGAAGTCATACACAGTCAATTCCTGAATTGACGAGCTGACCTGACCTGAACGAGCTCGATCTATCACCTCAGTTAAACATCTTCTATCCTCCTCAGTTATATGAATGTATTCTTGACTCAATGGTCTTTCCATAGAGTGCAAGAACACCCAAATCGGAGTTCAAACGAAGGAGATATGATCTTCCGAAGTTGGAGGTCATGTGTAGTCAACTTTGACGAGCTGACCTGAACATACGGGCTGCACTGAAGTGACGAGCTCAGTCAAACACCTCGGTCTGACATCTAACATCCTCCTCAGGCATATGAATGTATTCTGGACTCCATGGGCTTTCCATAGAGTCCAAGAACACCCAAATCGTAGTTCAAACGAAGGAGATAGCACCTTCCGTTGCGTCGTAGTCAACTTGACGAGCTGACTAACCGACGAGCTGCACCATGACGAGCCCAGTCAAACACCTGGTCTGACATCTAACATCTTCCTCATGTAGATGAATGTATTATTGACTCCATGGGCTTTCCATAGAGTCCAAGAACACCCAAATCGGAGTTCAAACGGCGAGATATGGCCAAGTTGACGTTATGCAAACAGTCGCCTGACGAGTCGACCGGATCGACGAGTCAGACGGCGACGAGCTGCACCGGGCGACGAGCTCAGTCTAACACCTTGGTCTGACATCTAATATCTTCCTCAGGCATATAGGATGGATTCTGACCCAATGGTCGCATAGAGTCCAAGAACACCCAAATCGAAGTTCAGACGAAGAAGTTATGACCTTCCGAAGTTGGAGGTCATGCGTAGTCTACTTTGACGAGCTCGACTCGAATCAAGACCACCGCTTCGACGACCTCGGTTTGATCAATCAACGCTTGATCTAATTCACCGCTTGACGAATTTGGTTTGATTTGTTAATCGCTTGACGAATTCCTCGGCTTGACGACCACCGCTTGACGACCACCGCTTGACGAATTTCTCACCCATTTGACTATTCGTATAAAAAAGACCATAACTTGGTCTACGAGGCCCGAATTCTAGGGAAATTAAAGCCTAACATCAAGTTCACGGATGTGGCAACTTACCAGAAGGACTCACTCGATTCTCTTATTTTTACCCAAAATTCTGCTCTTATGTCCGCTAATGCGCACTCATCACAATGTGGCGTAATAGGTATAAAGACCAAAGTAGTGGAAAGACTCCACCTCGAGTTGTCGAAACCCCCGATTCCTAGCCTCTACTTGAAGCCTTGTCACGAGGAAGTGATCTTCCCCTCTTGCTCGGGGACCTATGGCCCGATCGTTGGGAAATCTAGAGAGAAGTGAGAGCTTCTCACTCTAAAATACTTCCATATTTTCTCTTTTTCACTTGGGCTTATATCCGGATTCAATAATCATTTAATCAATATTCATCTAACAATTCCCAGAAAAATACCCAAGTTGCCTCTAATATGTTCCCAAATATATACAATTTTTATTATAAAATTTCTAGGGTATTTTTGGGGCGCATAACTCTCCCCACTTAATTAAATTTCATCCCAATTACCTTAGTCAAAACAAGCCATGGATATTGTCGCCGCATCGTTTCCTCACTCTCTCCCAAGTGGCTTCTTCCGCCCTCAGACTTCAAATCGAGGCCAATATTTTCTTTTATTAAATTTTGTCCAACACAATGGTGTTCTACATTTTCTCCCCGTAAAGCCTCGTAAGGCGCCCATTCCAATTTTGATTGGAAACTATCGTTGTAAATACTTTAACAAAAGGATGTGTCTATCCCAACTACCCTCATAGCTCATCACACAACCTTTTAAATATATCTTCCCAAAATGGCTCTTGAATTCATACCATTGAGTACACAAACCCTATATCCTTATAAAACAAGGATCCATCTTCCTTTACCTCAAACTTGGTTTTTCTAAATTAATTCCACATCACATCAAATCTCTCAAGGATAACTCCAATCAAATCTCCCAAAAATTCATACTCGTATTTTGATGGGACACCTTATACACTTTGTTCACAATAACACTATGTCCGGGTTCTGTTCTGCCACCAAGATGTCATAATTCTGTCACTCCCAGAAATTTCAAGTTGGGTATGTTAGTACACACATATGGAATGGGTCGACCTTGGGTCTATCAACGATGCACAATAGTATCAAAGATAGTAAAATTACCGACTATCACATCCTCGGGCGCCGGTATCTTCCGCAGCTGCTTTACGTACATGCTCTAGCCGAGCACGACCATCTCGCTTGGGGCCAAATCTCAGGTCCCTTGTCTCGGAACACTTGGTGATGCAACACTTTTGCTGCCTCTCTGAACTGATGAAACATTGCCCCTAGTTTGGGGTGCTAGGAAGGGACGTGCCCTATTACACTCTCGTATTTTGTGCACCATGGATCCACAACCTGCCACCCGCCTCACTTTCCAACAATCTCCCTTGTGCTTTCTTCCACAATGGGAACAACGAGGAACGTCTTGTCCTCTAGAGGCACCTCCTTGTGCACTTGCAACTGACGGCGCCGGCAGAATAGTATCTCTACCGGTGGCCTGAGCTTATAGGGTCAGTTTGGGATCCTATGGTCCCCCGACCCTTCCTCTCGTCGGGCCGATGAGCACTCGACCGACGGATTTTTTCTTTCCCCTGTCTTCTATCTTTTCTTTCATTTTCCTCTTTCTTTACTCGTTCCACATTTAGAGCGCATGTTGTGATTTTGGAGAAATCATCATGGCAAAATCCTGTGACATGGGCCCGAATGTGGTCACTTAGGCCGTCTTCAAACTTACGGCACTTCTCTTCTTCACTTACTAACATCTCGGGAGCATACTTGCTCAACCGTGTGAATTCTCTCACATATTCGGTTACACTTTATTGCCTCTATTTCAGATTATGAAACTCTCGCCGCATACTGTTTAAATAGATGCGGCCCACATAATGCTTCTTGAACTCATCCAAGAAGAACCTCCATGTAACTCTCTCTCTCGTGGTGCGGTCCCGGGTCACGTGTAAACCCACTAATCGATAAGCCTCATCCCTCGTAGTAGTCGAGGTTGCACATCCCAGCCTTCCTTCAGCTATGCAATGCATTTGTACAAGCATTCGCCGGTCCCCGAGCCAATTCTCCGCCATCAAGGCTTATTCCTCTTTCTTCCAAGAAAGTCTATCTGGGCGCACCGCTTATCTCTCTCAATGGCCGACAATAAGGAACATTTTCACTGTCGTCCGCCTGCAAAGCCCGGAGCTTAGTCGCCGGAGGGATACCCATAGTACCTCCTACTACTTGTTCCTCGTTCACTCATTATGGGGGCATGATGCTTGTCCACCTATCACACTAGCGTGACTATAAAGACGCATTTCCCCGGGTCACCTTCGACCCTTCGTGGGTACCCGAATCCATCCATGTTTACCTATTAAGACCGATAAGATCCGCGCGAGTCATATCATCCCCTTTAAATGCAAATGCAATGTATGTCAAATACCCCAAAATCCTTTCAAAAATCGCTTAGGGCCTTTTTTCCGTAAACGCCAACCTAGGCTCGGGATACCACTAAAGTGTAGCGACCCTGCCTGCCGACCAAGGGCGGATCCGAACCGAAACCCCGGACGTTTCATTTAATTCCCTTTATTTTACATTTTATTGTTTTCTTTTTTCAAAAGTGTCGCGACGCGAGTCCCCTGGCTAGGACCAATGATGATCCGACCTGAGCCCTATTATTCGATGTTTTTATTTATCTTATTAAAACGTTTAATTAATTTGTTTTTAGTTGTGAAGCGATTTCGCTGCAACCCACAATCATTTACAAATTTCAAAGCACTGACAGCCCATAAACCTTTACAAATACATTTACAGTTGAAAGCATTATATGCCCTTTCAAAATGATATACAAAAAAAAAAATCAAGGTTCAAGTATTTAACCCTTTTGTTTACAAATACCACGGTTCAAAAGAGATGATATGCAAATGACGGAGATATATTTTGTGTCACTGCATTTCCTCTCTATGACTCTACGCACGATCTTGTCTCCCTCTTGTCTACTCGAAACCTGCGCATAGATAAAACTATACGCTAAGCATTTTCATGCTTAGTGGTTTTATACAATTCTATTTCAATATTCAATGTAGCTCAGCATGCATTTAACATTAAACCATACCTATTAATTCAACATATACTCATACTATTTATTTCGTGATGCTTCTTCAATTTCTAAATCATTTACCAAATCACATCATACAATTTCAATGCAACAATTCATTTCACAATCCAATTCTTATGAGATTTAAGCATACATAGAAATCTCATTTATACTCGTCAATGTTGGTTATTTCACCTTGACTATTCAATTCACAATTTATGGCGGATTCCGTTTGATGAATCCAGCCCTTATTATTATTCAGTAATGTGCTTATACATTTAACAATTCTATCTCCCATCATGACGGATGCCGTTTGGTGCATCCCGACACGTGGTATCACTATCTGTCTTCCCATCATGCCTGACGCCGCTGGCGCACTCGACATGTGGTATCAATTAAATGCCACGCCATCATGACGGATGTCGATTGGTGCATCCCTGCCAAGTGACATTTCTTCACGCCATACGCCATCATGACGTAATGCCGACAGTACATCCCGCCAAGTGGGACATTGATAATTTCGGGTGCCTTCGACGGATGTCGTATTAGTGCATCCCCTGGGCCGCGATCTATCTAAGATGTCATTTAGTTCACAATCTGGCGGGATTCCATTTTGATGAATCCCGGCCCTTATCATCATTCACTTTGCTTTCTATTCAATTATCACATTCAATTTCATTCACTTTCGTATTATCTTTCAAAGATATACTCACCCACGCGGCTTATATCACATACTCATTCATGTACTCGATTCATGTACTCATTCATAGTTAATGGTAAACTACCATAATACTTGAATTAAGGATAGAGTCAGAGAACAAACATGCAAAAACTTGAAACGAGGAATAGAAGTCGATAGAACAAACCCAAAAATTTTTTCACTTTGATTCCAATCCTTGGAATCTCAATCTCAGTTTGGCTTTTCCTCCTCGTCAGTCCCTATTCCAAAACCATTAAAGAACAATATTATTTGTGTGTACTAGTAGTTTTGGTTAGGATTGATTTTTGGAATTAATATGAGTTCCAATTTTAACAATATATATATAGATGGATTCTTGACTCAATGGTATTTCCATAGAGTCAAAGAACACCCGAATCGGAGTTCGGACGAAGGAGTTATAACTTTCCGAAGTTGGAAGTCATACACAGTCAATTCCTGAATTGACGAGCTGACCTGACCTGAACGAGCTCTATCTATCACCTCGGTTAAAAATATTCTATCCTCCTCAGTTATATGAATGTATTCTTGACTCAATGGTCTTTCCATAGAGTCCAAGAACACCCAAATCGGAGTTCAAACGAAGGAGATATGATCTTCCGAAGTTGGAGGTCATGCGTAGTCAACTTTGACGAGCTGACCTAAACTGACAAGCTGCACTCACAGCTACTATTTCCAGTCAAACACCTTGGTCAGACATCTAACATCCCCTTGCATATGAATGTATTATTGACTCCACGGCTTTCCATAGAGTCCAAGAACACCCAAATCGAGTTCAAACGGCTGAGATATGATCTTCCTCGTTGGAGGCCGCGCGTCAACTTTGACGAGCTGACCTGAACTGACGAGCTGCACTGAAGTGATGAGCTTAGTCAAAAACCTCGGTCTGACATCTAACATATTCATCATGTATATGAATGTATTCTTGACTCCATGGGCTTTCCATAGAGTCCAAGAACACCCAAATCGGAGTTCAAACGAAGGAGATATGACCGGTCGAGGTTATGCGCAGTCCGACCGACGTGAGCTGCACCGCGACGAGCCTGGGGCCCAAGACCCGGTCTGAAATCTAATATCTTCCTTAGACATAAATTTGGATTCTTGACTCAATGGGCTTTCCATAGAGTCCAAGAACACCCAAATCGGAGTCTCGCATCTAAGAAGTTATGACCTTCCGATGCTCGGAGGTCATGCGTATCAACTTACGAGCCGACCGAACCGACGACCACCGCTCGACGACTAACGCTTGACGACCACCGCTTGACGACCCTGGCTTGATGACCATCGCTTGACGACCACCGCTTGGACACCACCGCTTTCTGATCTAATTCGGTTTGATTCCACCAACGCTTGATCTAATCTCGGCTCTGACGACCACCCGCTTGACGACCACGGCTTGACTCACTTCACCCATTTGACTATTCAGAGTAAAAAGACCATAACTTGGTCTAAAAGGGTTCGAATTGAGAAATTCAAAAGCCTAACATCAAGTTCATTGATGTGGCTACAACTTACCAGAAGGACTCACTACCCGATTCTCTTTATTTCTTACCCAAAATTATGCTCTAAGGTCCAGCTAATGCGCACTATCACAATGTGGCAAAATTATGGTAGAAATGACCAAAAGTAGGGAAGACCTACCTCTTGGAGTTGTCGAAACTCCCGATTCCGGTCTCTACTTGCAGCTCTTGTCACGAGGAAGGACTTTCCTTCTTGCTTCGCCTGGGACCTATGGCCCGATCGTTGTGGTGGGTTCCAGAGAGAAGTGAGAGCTTGTCACTTTAAAATACCTCCATTTTTCTCTTTTTCCTTTTCTTATGGATCACTCTAAATCGTATTGTAAAAATGAGGAAACTTCCTCCCACTTTCCTACATGCCACATGCCCTTTCCCTGATTTTTTTTCTTCTTTTTCTTTATTTCTTTTTATATTTAGGTCCCTCCATTTCTCTATTATTTTTTCATTTAAGTCCCTATTTTCACTTAGACATATAAACTTACTTACACTGACCCCTTAGGTCCCCATTTTACAATTTCCATATTTTCTTTTTCTACTTGGGCTTATTTCCGATTCAATAATCATTTAATCAATATTCATCTAACAATTTTAAAACAAGTTGGCCCAATATGCCCTAATATATAATAATTTTTATTATAAAAATTTAGGTATTTCAAGGCATTATATAGCCTACAAACATGTGAAATACCAAAATAAATCAACTAGAATAATTACAGCGAGGTAGAAACAGAGAAAACAAACGAGCTGCTTGATCAAAAACAGAGTTGCATAATTTTCGCTTATGCACAAAGGATTTTCGCTATCATAGTGAAAATTCGCTATGATAGCGAAATTTCGCTATCATAGCGAAATTTCAGTCATAGCGAAAATTGAAATTTTCGCTATGCATAGTAATTTTCGCTATGATAGCGAAAAATCTAAATGTAGAGCGTAAATTTTCAGCACTGCTCCATCAAGCCTCCTCAAGACTATTCCATTTCTTCGCTTATTATTCTTCTCATTCACGCTATTTAAAATTGATAGAAACCATATGAAATTGATGGAAATCAATCTGACTTTGTTATGATTGGATTGACAAGATGATTTGGCTTCCAATTCCTGCAAAAACTACAAAAACAGCCCTGGAATGCGATCAGAAGAATAGTTGGGACCCGAACATGTCAATTGGGTTAATTATAACAATTAGTATACAAAAAGCACTCAAAACCTATTAAAAATAGGATTCAAAATAGCACTTTTTGGGCACTAATCATGAAATGAGATCAATTCTTTTTCATTTCTTGTAGAAAAAATACGGGAGCTAGGGGCACGTTTCGAGGGAGATTTCATCAAATTTGGTTTGATTTTCTCTCATTTTTCTTGGATCTACTTGTGCTTGCAAATAAGAAGAGAAGAAAGGGTGAAAGGAAGAAGTCCAAGCCAGGCTACGCTGAGAGAGGGGGAGTAGCTTCATTCGACTCTACTTGTTATCAAGAGGGAGGTGCCAAGGAAGCCAGAGAGGAGTATTCCAAAATATGTATGAGTCTAAGCTCGGGGTATGGATTCACCCATTTGCTTGTTAGGAACCCTCCTAACTCCCTCTTTTATTGTGTTTTGATTGGTAAAACCATAATTCAGTATATATATGTTTGAGTTTGAGTTGAAGAAGCCTTTTTTTTTTTATTAGGATTGGTTTTGAGGAAATTTTGTATGCTGAAATGGTCGCTTTTAAAGAGATGACACAAAATTTTCCAAAACCCATGTTTTTGTTTTGGCCATTACTCATCCAAATTTAGTAATTCAAATTTCTGGGTAAACTAAACTTCTAGGAGAACAAATTTCCTTGAAGTAAGTGTATTCAAATTTTGACCCTACTGAACCCGTAAATTAAAGTGAAGCTCATTTCTTACAAATCCTCGATTCCCCTGCTTTAGTACGCTTTGGTGTTTAGGACATGAGTTGAGTTTCACTCATCCAAATTGAGTGATTCAAATTTATGGGTAAACTAGTCTTCTAGGAGAACAAATTTCCTTGAAATAAGTATATTCAAATTTGGAGCCCATTGTACCCAAAATTTCGTCTAAGGGGAGCCTGGCATGTGAAATTTATAGTTATACTTTCAAAATGTAGTGAAATTCCATTGCTTGTAATATATCTGAGTTTCAGCGCTCTTAATTGGTTGATTCCAATTTCTACTAAAAATAGACTCATAGAAATATCATTTTCTTAAGGGAAGTTTGGGGAAAATATGGCTCATTTGTTCCCATAAAATTTTACAAGTGAAGGTGTATTGGGTAGAAATCAACCCTAACCTGAAACACTAGCATGCATAACTGATTTTTCTTCGTTTGTTATCTGATTGTGACGTATTTGTAATGGATTAGGGGCTGGTGATGATAAAAATTGAGCTAAGATCGGGATACAAGGAATAGGAGTCAAGAATCGACAATTTTTTTGGTTTGTTCTTCATACTTCTCTTCTTATTTCAAGTTTTGTGTTTGTTTGTCAAACAAATCTAGAATGTATGTTGGTGAAATCTTACGCTTTTGGTTTGGAACCAATTTAAATTTGAGGTAATGTTTGACAAACATCTACATATGTGCTTCTATTTGAACTATAAAATGAATTTGCCTGGAGTGTTACTAATTGATTTATAAATGAACTATGTATTGGAAAACATGACGAGATTCACGTATGTACAAGCGAATCCATCGAGAATGTTAATTGTATCGTGGAAATGTGCAAATGGTATTGTAAATGACTAATTATTAATGCCCTTAAGAGAATGTTAACCATCATGTTCGAGTTAGGGATAGATTGGTATACCAATATAATAATGAAAGATTAATGACGTAAATGATTTATAAAGGGCATACCGATCCGTATCTCACAGACAATATCAAGAGTGTACACAAATGCAATGTAAAATAACCAAATTCCATAAATTCTAAGAAGACAACACCGAAGTTATTAAATGTTTTATACAGACTGTAGTCTACACGGATCGCGGTTTGGTGATTCCGTTATCCTAATACGCAATGAAAAGTTTTGAAGCCACATTCAAGGCTTTTAAGGGAAAAATGATTAATAATTGTGTGGATTGAGTCGTGAAAAGAATAATAAAACATGGGAGCATGAAAGATGAGAATTATTGTATTTCTATATTTGAGACGAAAGGAAAGTATGTTAAACTACTATAAAATGGTATATATTTATAAATATTGCATGATCACATGTATAGATGTCAAAGTGGTTGTTCGAAAATATGTTGAATGTTTTTAAGATGATTAAGTGATGCATATAGCAAAAGTTAATTTCTATGCATATAGATGTGGTATAATTGTTTGAAATGAGAATAGAAATGCAAAAAACCACTAAGTATGAAAATGCTTAGCGCGTTGGCTTTCCATGTGAAAGTACCAAGTAGATAGTGGCAAGATCGAAGATCGCAGAGCCCAAAGTCATCGTCAAATCGTGCAGAGTATAAGTAAATGCTCCGTCTCATGCATACACTTCATTCCATGATATCATGTGACTACTTTGTATTGAAATCAAAAGATGTAAAGATCTTCATAAGAAGATTATATTTTTAATTTTTTTATCATGGAATGTACTTTACATTGTGGATTTTCAAAGATAAGAGGTGAACTCTGACAAATATTTTGTAAATGATTTGGAAAGGGCATAGAAATGTCATTTTGTATAAATATTGTACTAAAGTATAGTTATGAGCCCTCTAGAAAAGATATATAATGCATACTTCTTATACTAATGAATGTGAATAAGTAGTGATATCATATTCACATATATAAATATGATTAAATGGATATTAAATATCCTATCGAAAATGAGTATTTGAAATGTTTTTTACAGATAAATGGATTTAGCTGGGTTCATGTTTCGTCCGGATCCTAACTCACGGCTGGGCTCCCGTCGTAATGGTGGCAATGACAAGAAGAATGAGCTTAAGTATTAATTTAAGAGCCGTTATTAAAAGAAAAGCAAGTTGAAAAGCAACATCTTGAACTTATAATGGAAAATGTTTTGGTTGGGATTGAAGACTTCAATTTCCCCATATATTCTTTGACTTTTGGCATGTAGGAGGACCAACAAGTATCATTTGTAGAAAAACCTTCCGTTGCCACAAGTCAAAGGTGGATTGATGCTGAAAATAGGGAAATGACACTCCTTGTTCGTGAGGAGAAAATGAAGTTTAACCTCTACCAAAGCACACCATTAACGGATGAAAAAAGGATGGCATGCATGAAGTTAGAGAGCTCATTTTTGCCCATCGAGGATCTAGCACCTAAGTTTCTTCAAAAGGACACTCTTAAAGGACATAAATTGGAATCCAACTCTTTCCCCGCCAAAGAGTTGGCATTTGAGCTTACATCGCCTATTCCGGAGGTGTAGGAAGTCATCCTCACGAGCGATGAGGATAAAGAGGGGGTATTGGCCATAATGGATAAAGGACCAAAGAAAAGATCTCGGACTTCTCCAATGAGTCTAGCTAGACTCTAAAAACGAAGCAGCCCTTGGGAGGCACCCTAAGCAAAAATAAGGATTTTTATCTATTTAGTATTTTAGTTGTTTGTTTTTAGTATTTTTAGTATGTGTTTCATTTTCATTTTATTTTAAGTGTTGATTTGGTTTTTCTTTTCAGGGCATTGAAGCTTAATCATATTGAGGGAGTTTCATCAAGACCCACCACGCCTGAGCTCAATGGTCACACTGAATCATCTAAGGGAGTCCTCTATTCTTATCTTTCATATTTCATACATTGAGGACAGTGTATGTTTTAAGTTTTGGGGGTATTGAGGGAATTTCCCCTTGTTTTTTTTTTTTTTAATTTTTCCAGCAACTTCAAGTATCCTATCTTTAGTGTTTTCTTTTTATTTCTTGTGTATTTTAGTTGCCTTTTGTGTTTTCAGTTTTTAGGTTAATCTTTTCATTTTTAGGTTGTTTTTGTTTTGGGTTGAGCTTGTTTTCAGATAATTATGATGTCTATGATGAATAATGATTGAAACTTTCTTTCGCATGAAGAAAATAAGAGATATTTGAACTTAAAGCATAATGTTTTGATCTTGTAGTTGACTATTTAGGCTAAAGTTCTTATCAATTTGAGCACAAGTCATTTACCCTTTGATTCGTGCCACGGTAGGGTGATCCGAAATCAACAAAATTTGTATCCTAAATTCCTCCTACTACCGTGAGTGCTTACCGCACATGAGGGTTCAGTGGCCTAACATGTGGATGGGTTTTCTTCGTACAAATGATTTAAGTGAAGTCAAAAAATGGTGAATTTGGTTCGATTTTAAGGTGGTGATGTGCCCAGGTCGGTGGTTTGCAAACTGAAAAATAAAATGAAGAAAAAATAAGAAGAAGAACTCCTCAAGATTGTGGCTTACTCTGCTTTAAGGCCCTACAAGAATCGAGAGGTCCCTGTGTCTATTTCTCAGACGGGAGGATGACATATAGTCATCTCCTCTTCATTTAGCTTTAAAAACTAAACCCTAATAATTTTCCTTTTGATAGAAAGCATTTATTTAGCATTTATGGTTCCTACAGTGAAAATCTATCACCTTAACCCATCCTACAATGACTTGTAAAGGGCAACTAATGAATCTCAATGGATCTAATAATAAGCATCCACTGAACCCTAAAAGATTACCAAGTATTGATCAAAGAGGATGCATCAAAAATGAAAATATAACCCCTTAACCTACCTCGGGCTCTAAAGAGTGAACTATTAATGTATACCGCTGTATCTAAATCTAAGAATACACTGAACCCTAAAAGTTTGCCAAGTATTGGCCAAAGAAAGTACATCAAAAAGCTTTAAACCTAGAGTTGAAAATTTAGGAACCAAAATGTCAAAACCTGCTGCGTGAAAAACAGGGGAACCACCAAGCAGCCCTCCCGTATCCCAATTCCCAAAGAACCTTCCACTTCAAGGATGAAATGGTTTACCGCCATCCTCCAAGTTTGTCCTGGAGGGTGCTCTGCAACCAAGAAAGTGAGAGAAAGAGGAGAGAGAAAATAGAAAATGAGGGCCAAAAAACAAGGGCCCGTGATATTTCCCCTTCCAAAATAAAAACTTAGGGTCAACAAAGGTGTTACAAATGGCTTATATAGCCTTACAAACATGTGAAATACCAAAATAACTAAACTAGAATACCATGCTGGACGGTAGAAAATGAGAAACCAAAACGGCCGCTTGATCACAAAAACAAAGCAGAAAATTTTCGCTTATGCATGTGCTGATTTTCGCTATCATAAAGGAAAATTCGCTTATGATATTTAAAATTCGCTATCATAGCGAAAATTCGGAGCATCATAGCTTAAAATTCAGTCATAGCGAAATTGAAATTTTTCGCTATGCATGCACTTTCGCTTATGATAGCGAACATTCCAACAGAGTTTAATTTTGCCACTGCTCAAAGATCGGCTCCATTGGCCCTCACGCTACTATTCCCATCGCTCCTCGCTTCATTTTTCTTCTATTTTCTCGCTTCTTCTTTCCTCTTGGCCCCATCTATGATGTTGAGTTTGACTCGAATTCTTCATGTTTGGATCGACTCAACAATGTTAGCATGATTAGCTCGCAAAAACTGCAAAATTTGCCACAAAATGTGATAAGTAGAATAGTAGGGACCTTAATGTGTAAATCGGGTTAATTATAATGATTAGTATACAAAAAGCACTCAAAACCTATAATAAATAGAGTTCAAAATAGCACTTTTTGGGCACTAATCACCCTTGATGGTCAATTTTTCTTGGTTTAGAGAAGAATTAGGTGATCATTTCATTTTTGGATCCCTTGAGACTCTAAAACTTGTTCAATTATCGCTTAAGGCAAAATCCTAGGCAACACGAAAATTAGGAAATGATATAGGCCATCCTTGGACCGGTTGAGCCATTCTAGCTAACCTTTTTGTGCATATATCCATAGTCACCCAATTTGAGCCATATTAGCCATTTTATCTCTTGAAAACTAAGAATTTGCCCTTTGAACCTTTGTATTGAAGACCCTTCAGTCAAAAACCTATGTTTACCCTACCATGTGAGTGTCAAAGTGATATCTTGTGAATACATGTAGTATGAATTGGGGATTTGGTTGAGGAGGATGTGCTTTGAATGGGAGATAAAAGGAGGTTTTGGGGTGGAAAAAGGAAGAAAAAAATAATTAAAAAAAGGCGAAAAAAGAAATAATAAAGCAAGGAGGGGTAAGTTTGGCCTTGTAGCCTTCCTACCTTGAGCAAGTAAGTTCTTAGGGGTGTTCTACACCTAGTACCTTAAGGCTAACTGGTATAGGAGTTACTAACCTAAAGCCCGTTACATGGGGTAGGTAGAAAGCTTAAAGGGGTTGAACATTGCACTACTCCGTGCCTTGTAATATGAATAATAAAGCTCTTGGTATTCTTGTGAGGATGGTGAAAATCATGCAAGTTTGGGGGAGCTATGAGATAAAAAGAATTAATATAAGCTAAGTTTGGGAGGAAGATTAAGAGGTTCAATAAAAAAGAAAGCAATATGCAAAAGAATGAACAATTAGTGGAGAAAAAAGGAAAACGTGTATGTTATGGGTAAACTAAAGCCTAAATGATTATTTTACTACCCTTACCTAAGCCATACACTACAAGCTATATAAAGACCTAATTGATCCTAAGAGTTGTGTATAGCCTACATTAGTGGAGAGTGATATGCCCAACAAATATATGGAGTCTTTCACACTCACCTTCTGAGTAAGAGATCCCCATTCCATTCAAACTCATCTAATTCCATCCGAACTGCAACTAAAAAAAGAGGGGAAGACTATACACACACTCGAGAACTTTGGTTTAGGTTGTTTAACTTAAGGTTAATCTAGTATTTTTTTTTTTAAATTCTATCTCGAAGTTTTCTTTGTGTTGTATAAAGGTCATATCCTTGAGGAAGTTTATCATATAATATCCCAATTTCATGCTTAACATTTTTGTTAGTTTTGAATAAGGAAAATGAGTTATTTCTTTACTTTAGGACAATCAAAATGTCAAGTTTGGGGGTATTTAATTAGTGATTTTCATACATGCTTTTATACCATTAATCACCAATCAATCATTTACTTTTATGGTCTTTTTAACGACTCTAATGCTTAATTTTATCATCTTATGGCTCTAGGTACATTTTGAAGCAAAGAGAGTATAACAAGGGAGAAAAAGATGAATTTCTGGGCTGCATAATGACTTCCCATGGCTTCAAGCTTGATATGTATGGATTCAAAACTTCTCAAGCTTTTCAACAAGTCAAAGATCACCAAATTCAAAGTTCGAACGAAAACGTTACGGCCTCTTGAAGTCAAGGAAGGATTTTGCAAAACAGCACATGCAGAACCCCTCAAAGTTTTTCCATTTTCAGTCTCAGTAATGGCCTTCAATTATTCAATTCTATATATTGATAGATTCTACTCTCTCTTAGCTTTCCATAGAGACCAAAATCATTGCATTTGGAGGTCGGATGAGAGACTTATGATCGTTTGAAGTCAGAAGGTCAAATCTGAATTGTTGATACATTCTGGTTCACCGAGGCGAAGGAAATAGCTGAAATGAGCACATTCTGGTTCACCTAGGCGAAGGACAGCGGGCTGGATAAGCAAAAATCCGAATTTTGAGCCCATCTTTAGCCCACTTTCCAAAGCCGATAAATATATGTATTTTAGACTTGATTAGGGTTCGGTTTTTAGGAGGGAGAACACTCTCCTTAGGGTTACTCCTCTCTTCTTCTTGAGTCACTCAGGGTTTTTTATTTAGTTTTTATTATTTTTTTTTTGTTTACTTGATCTTGAGCTAATTTTTTGAGTTGAATTGGAAGATCCATCTGCTAGGAGATACCTTATAGCAATGGAGTTGGGTTTTGGACGAGATTGATCTCATACTTGTTTTGTATTCCTAAACTCTACTCTTATTCTTAATCTTTCAATATTTTATTTGATGCAAATATGATATCATTGGCTTTCTGAGGTCGTTATGAGGTACTTTCCTCAGGTTGGTAGTTGAAATTGGTGATTGACTTATGGTTTTTATTGAATGATTTTTGTGAATCCATGCTTGTGTTGAGGTTGTTTCTGTAAGGTGTCTCTTTGATTTTCTAGGTTTTATCTAATTGCCAGATGCAGGGCTGCTAAGACTTATAAATTAAGGGGTTCTAGAGTAACAGCTGGAAGCATCCCCTTAGGAATTGATTTCTACCTCTAATGTCCTACAATTGTCAAAATTTAATTAACTTAATCAAAGAGATTTAGGAAACTAGGAATGCCTAGTACTATGCGGATTTTATTAAGAGGGACATCATTCAACCTTATGTGAAGATCCTAAGGATAGAAAGGAGATCGATCATAACATAACTCAGGTAATTCTATTGCAAGTACCGAAAGGAGACCAATAGAATTCCCAAGGACTGTTTCGCCTTAGAACCAAGATCACATTATTTAACCTAGAAGGACCGAAAGGAGAATAGGAATGAGGTGTGAGAAATTGAGGGGAGACACGAAAGTGTAACCTCATATCGGGTTCCTTGGGTAAGCACAAGGATATATTCATGTTAATTGGTATTTTATGGTTATAAGTCATAAACCCTTCAATGGAGACAATCGGCCCTAACGTTAATCATTAGAGTTTTTCTTTCACTTCACTTCAATCATTTGCTGATTTTCAAGAGTTAGGATAGTTTAATTTTGTTTAAATTCTAGTTAATCATCATTCCAAATCACCCTTCCGCTCAAATAGTGAACGACTTCACTAGTCGGGATACTCAATCCTCGCTAAAACCACACCTTCCTTGTGGGATTGATATCTGAACTTTCAGTCCAGTATATTACTTGTGATCCATACAATTGTGGATTTGGTTGTTTTCTATCAAAAATTTATATACATGAAATTAACCAAACAATGGTAAAGAGTTGCAAGTCAGAAAAGAAGATGAAAAAAGGAAGACTAATAATGAAGTTGAAAGTGAAAATCATAACCAAGCAAGCAGTGAAAATAGTCGTGTCAAAACATAATTAACAGATGAAAGTCAGCAACTGAAAGTGCAAATTGAGGATAAAATTCAAAAGAAGGAGGAAGTCATAGTTTATCATCCTCCAATACCCTTTCCTCAAAGACTAAAAAAGACAAAACTGGATGAACAATTTACAAATTTTTTGAACATGTTCAGAAAACTGGAGATAAACATCCCTTTTGTTGAAGCTTTGGCTCAAATGCCACATTATGCAAAGTTCATGAAGGAAATTATCAGCAAGAAAAGGAAGCTGGATGAAAATGGGATAGTAAGCTTATCTGCAAGCTATAGTGTAATTATCCAAAAAACCCTGCCACAGAAAATGCAAGATCCTAGAAGCCTTACTATACCTTCCACAATTGGAAATCATGAATTTGGAAAAGCACTTTGTTATTTTGGTGCTAGCATAAATCTAATGCCTTTATCAATGGTAAAAAGATTAAGTTTTGGGGAGTTAACTCTTATAACATTGTCCCTTCGAATGGAAGATAGATCAATGACCTAACCAGAAGGTATTCTTGAAGATGTACTTGTCAAAGTGGGAAAGCTCATTTTTCCCAGTAGATTTTGTGGTGATAGATATGGAAGAAGACAAGCAAGTACCACTACTACTTGGAAGGTCATTCTTAGCCACAAGTGCATCCTTAATTGATGTAAAGAAATGAGAACTCACTTTGAGAGTTGGCACAAAGGAAGTGCAATTCAACTTGAACCAAAGTCTGAAGTAACCTGATTTTGAAGGAACTCATTGCATGAGACTGGAAGAAGTAATTCCTGATAAAGAAGAAGTTATGTATGAAGTTATGAATCAATATCCACTTGAAGAATGGATACTCAATTCACTCTACAAGGAGGACTTGAATAGGGAAAAGCTGAATGCAAGTGCTAAACTAATTGAAACTGTTATGAACCTGAGTAAGGAAACTGAAGATGATAAAAAAAAGGACAGTGAACTGAAAGTGCAAGAAGCAGAGAAGAGTTTTGACAGGCTAATCCTGAAATAATTACCCAAGCATTAAAAGTATGCATTCTTAGGAGAGAAAAAATCTAAACTAGTAATCATAGCAGTTGACCTGACTTCAGAAAAAAAAAATGATGGAGATTCTTAAAAAGCACAAGGAATCTATAGCTTGGTAAATGGAGGATTTGAAAGGGATTAACCCCTTAAATTGCATGCACAAAATTTTTATGGGGGAGAATGCAAAGCCCTCTGTTGAACACCAAAGAAGGCTCAATCCAGTAATGAAGGAGGTAGTAAGGAAAGAAGTCCTCAAATGGCTCAATGCAGGCTTCATTTATGTCATTTTAGACAGTCCTTAGGTAAGCCCAATGCATGTGGTACCGAAAAATGGTTGTTTCACAATAATAAAAAATGAGGAGAATGATGCCATTGACTTCCTTGATGACTATTATGGCTACAATCAGATAGCTTTACCTCCTAAGGATCAAGAGAAAGCTACATTTACATGTCCTTATGGCACCTTTGCTTTTAGAATGATGTCATTTGGATTGTGTAATGCTCCCACCACCTTCCAAAGATGCATGATGTCTATGTTCTCAGATTTGGTAGAAGAGGTCATGGGGATATTCATGGATGTTTTTTGTCTATGGTTCCAGTTTTGAGAATTGCTTTCAGAATCTAGTAGTGGTACTTCAAAGATGCAAAGACAAGAACATGGACCTGGATTGGGAAAAATGTCACTTCATGGTAAAAGAAGGAATAATATTGGGGCACAAAAAATTTTGCTACAGGGCTAGAAGTTGATCAAGCAAAAATTCCTATGATTAGAACTTTGATGCCACTTACTACATTGAAAGGGAACTGTGCTTTCTCGACATCACTGTTTTTACAAAAGACGGTTCAAGATTTCCAAGATAGCTGTATTCACTATGTATAAGGGGATTACTACCTAAAAAGTGCTATTTACAATTTTAACACTAGTTTTTTAAGAACTTTTTATGTAGTAATCAGCCTAATTAACCCAGTTGGCATGTTAAGGACCTAGTAGGGCTACTAATCAAATTTTGTGGCAAGTTTTTTTGCTTTTAAAGGTTATACATCTTAAAGATAGGGATTCAGCTTAAGCATGAAGAAATCAGTAGAAATTTAGAGCTTCAGAGTAGAAGAAGGCAAAAGGTAACTTAAAAGAAGCATTTAATAGCAACCTTGCGTAAATTTATGTGGTTAAGTAAATTTTTGCAACCTTTTGCCACATTTGACTTTTTGTTGGTTTCTTTTTGTTTTCTTCCCAATTTCTTCTCATGTAATAGTGTTTATTTTGTACACTTTGGTAATTTGTATTGATTTGGTGGTATATAATACCCCAAATGAAGACTTTGTAAAAAAATCGATTATCAAGATTCGGGGAAGCCTGCCAGCTCGCTTTCTCATTTCTCTCATTTCTTCTCTCTTTTCTCGTTAGCCAAACACCTCTCTATGGATGATTTCTTAGAGGATATACAAAACCTTCCTTTGTAATTGTAGCGCTACTAGGTAAAGGATCCTAAGGAAAACTAAGGGTTTCCATGTTTTTCACGCAGGTATCCACTGTCATTAATGTTCTTCTATTCAACTTTAGGTTTTGATCCCTTTGAATCACCTTGAATGGTTAATATTTGGTAAGCTTTCAGGGCTCATTGGATACTTAATGCAAGATCCAGTGATGTTCGTTAGTGATTACTTATGAGCCATTGGAAGGTGAGTCAAGGAGACATGTGTTTTTACTGACTAAGACCATTAATGGATAGTGAATTCCATTTTTAATGTTATGTAATGAGGGTTAGTTTTTATAGCTAAACAAAGATCAGGTTTAGGAGATAACTATATGTTATCCTCCCCAATGCAAGGTAAAGACCCGGAAACCCCCTCACTTGCCTAAAGAACCTAAGCCTACGATTCGTGCCACAATAGGATTCCGGATCAACAAAATTTATACCTAAATTCCTCCTACTCCGTAGTGGTGAACCATCGCAAAGATGCTGGCTCTATAGGGATCTAAACACCGATGGGTTTTCGTCTTAAAACATTTGTAATGGATTCAAAATGGTGAGGCTTTTGTTCGTCGATTCTGATCATAAAAGTGTGAAGGTTGCCACTATGTTAACCGATGTGATTCAAATAAAATGTAAAGAAGACCTTGAAGTTTTGGGCGCCACTAGTTTGGTATGATATGGTTGTAAAGGTGTCCCTGTTATTTCCTCGCATTGCAAATGGACTCAGTCATTTCCAAACCCATCTTTGTTTAACTTTAAACCAACCCTGTAAGACTCTTCCCTCAACCATAGCATTTTACTCGAGCATTAATCAAGCTCTCAGCTTGAAATATAGCATTTAACCTACTCCCGATGGCTCAAAAATGACAACTAATGGATGTCAGTGTATCTAACATTAAGAATACACTGAACCCTAAAAGCTCACAAATATCGACCAAAGAAATAGCTTTTAAAACCTAGTTTTGAAAGTTTCCAGCATAAATACCAAAGAATCGTCAGAAAATGTGAGAACACCCAAACCTCATCAACCAACCTAGCAACCTCCTTCAGTTTAGAGGTTTTAGTTTTAAACATCCTTGAGTTATCATCCTCAAAGGGTGTGTTTGGTTGCCTAGAAAGTGAGAGAAAGGAAGAGAGAGTAAGAGATAAAATGAAGCCAAAAACAGTCTGTGAATGGAAAATGCCTTGTAGAATAGTTAGGTTAAATTGTTCATAAGATGGCTGAGTAGCCTACAAAAGGTGAAAATACCAATTTATCCTAAATAGTATCATTATGGAGGGTAGAGATGGAAACCAAAACGGGTCATTTGTAATAAAACACGAAGCATATATTTTCACACAGTGAAAATTTCACTATTTACAAATCTCCTTTGTCTTCCGCTTGCATCCCGTATATTCCACCAGATCCAAATTTGTTTCATTCGTCTCTTCGTTCTCATTGATGCAATCAATGTAAATCAAACGAACTCGTGTAAATCACCTCAATCAGGGAGCATGTTTAGCTTGATATGGTAGGATAGGTTTATGAAACCTGTAAAAACTACCACAAACAGCCTCGAAATACAATCATTAGTACCAAAGGGACCTACACATGTCAATTGGCTTAATTAATATGATTAGTGCACAATCATATAGGAGGACTTGATCCCCCTGATTAAAATTCTTTCGAGTTATCATCTAATCATGCCATTTTTTCGATCTTTCGTTTGGAATCTTCGAGTTCAAGTAGGCATCATTCCGTAGTTCCTCCAACTCATTGAGATCAAGGAATCTTTGGTTTCCTCCTACTAAATCCATGTTCAGCTTCTTGATTGCCCACCATGCTTTGTATTCGATTTCCACTAGAAGATGGCATGCCTTGCCATACACCAAACAGTAAGGGGACATTCCAATAATTGTCTTGAAAGCTGTTCTATAGGCCCACAGTGAATCAAGCAAATTGAGGGACCAATCTTTTCTATTGCTGTTCACCACTTTCATTAAAATGGTCTTTATCTCCCTGTTGGCAAGCTCTACTTGACCAATGGTTTATGCGGTAAGGGGTAGCCACTGGTGGTTTTGACACCATATTTAGCCATAAGGTTTTCGAAAGGTTTGTTACAAGTGAACTCCATCACTAATAATGGTTGCACTCCCAAACCTAGAAAATATGTTTTCGTTCAAGAATTTGAGCACCACCCTGTGGTCATTGGTTTTGCAGGGGATTGCCTCAACCCATTTAGATACATAGTCTACCCCTACCAATATGTATGCATATCCATAAGACATAGGGAAGGGTCCCATGAAATCAATGCCCCAAACATCAAATAACTCGACTACTAAAATTGGGTTTAGGGGCATCATATGACGGCGAGACAGTTTCCCGAGCCTTTGGCATTTATCACATACTCTAAGACATTTGGTGAGCTTTAAAAAGAGAAGGAAGGCTAAAGAGAATCGATCGGCAAAGACCTCTATTGCTGTCTTCTCGGGGGAAGGACCACCACAAGCACTCTCATGGCAAAGGGTTTAGAATTCCTATTGCTCTTCAGGCACACACTTCTCAATTATCCTGATCCGCACAAGATTTAAACAAGAAATGTTCTTCCCAATAATAGGAATGGATCTTCGTTAAGAAATACTTCCTATCTTGTTCTTTCCAACAGTTGAATTCTCCTACTGATAGGAAATTGGCAATGTGAGCATACCAGGGAGCATTCTCCAACTGCATTAGAGATTCTTCAGGAAATTCATCATTGATTGGGGGGCTATGAGTGTTGTGAGCTATGGTTAACTTAGAAATATGGTCTGCCACAACGTTCTCTACTCCCTTTTTGTCCTTAATTTGCAAATTAAATTCCTGAAGCAGAAGAACCCATCGGATAAGTCGTGCCTTAGCATTTTCGGCCAGAGATATTTCAAAGCGGAATGATCTATAAAAATGACTATATCAGACCCAACCAAGTATGCTCGAAATTTGTTTCTAAGGCATGCACTAATTTCCACAATTCTTTCCAGAGTAGCGTAGTTCCTTTCTGCGTTTCATTCAAGGCCTTGTTTGCATAATAGACTACATAAGGCTTTCCCACCTTCTCTTGTCCAAGAACTGCTCCAATAGCAAGATCACTTCGCATCACACATCACCTCAAAAGGCAACTCCGCCAATCAAAGTTCCTTACTATCGGGTGCAAAGTGGGTCAAATGGGACCTCGCCTCTTCAAAGCTCTTCGACGTCTTTTCCCAAGCAAATTTAGCATCTTTCTCGAAAGAAATATAAAGGGGATTAGCACCTCGAAAACTTGATAAATCTCCCGTAAAAGCCTGCATGGCCAAGGAATTGCCTAACTATTTTTACATTTGTCGAGAAGGCTTGAAATAAAGTCTTCAATTTTCAGCCTTTGTCAACTTCTATTCCCCGTCGAAATGACATGCCCTAGCACAATCCCTTGGTTCACCATAAAATGGCATTTCTCCCAGTTAAGCACTAGGTTCTTTTCAATGCACCTCTGCAGGACAGCTTCAAAATTAGTCAAACATTCTTCATAATCACCTCCGTATACAGTGATGTCATGATTCGTGCCACAGTAGGGTGATCCGGAATCAACAAAATTTATATACCTAGTGTTCCTCCTACCATTAGTCAAGCTACACAGATAAATGTCTGTGGTCTAACACGGGATGGGTTTTCATCCTAAAATGATTTGCATAAGTGCACGAAGGTAAGGTTTTCTATTTGGACTTTTTGGATTTTTGTTTCAAAACAAAGTGGAAGTAGGTTGAAAACTCGAAATGTAAAACTCAAAATAAAGTGTGAAAGTTAACTTTGAAGATTTAGTCACTAACTTGGTAAGTTAGGGCAAATGTCTCGGTTTTATCCGTTATGACATGCAACCTATAGTCCGCGCATAACCGGATCTATGTTTAACTAAAGAACCTCACCCTTGAAATCAACCCTATTCAGTCAACACAAGATATGCATCATGGTCTTTTACCGTTTGAAACCCTAGCATTTAAATATCATTTCGCAGGCTCGTGAAGACCATCTAAAGAACCACAAAGGCATCTAGCATTAAGTATGCATCGTATCCTAAAGCATGGAGAGTATTGGCCAAATCAATAACATTCAATGCTATTATTCAACCCTAATTTGAGAAGATGGGGGTCATAAAACACAAGCATCTATGGCTTTTAATACAAGATATCAACATGCATATGCCCCACCACCAAGCTAGCTTCCTTCCTTCAACAGTGGAGGCTTAGCCAAGCATCTCTTGAGTCATTATCCCCAAGAGGGGTGTTCAGCCAAGAAAGCAAGAGAAAGAGGAGAGAAGAGAGAAAAGCAAACCTAAAACGACAAAATAAAACTTACCAATCCTTCTCTCCCAAAATTCTCTATGTTTATTACAAAGAGAGGGGTTTATATAGCCACCAATACATGAAAATATTCAAAACCTACAAATTTGGCTAAGTTAAAGGACAAGAGAGTAATACACCAAATTTGAAGCCTAGCATTAAATACAAAAGCACGATTTGAGGCAGAAAATTTCGCTTAGGCTAAAGAATTGGCTATAAGTAGGGCGAAATCACCAAAGACAATAAAACAGTAGAAATTTCGCTTAAAGGTAATTCGCAGTTAGCGAAATTCCGCTAGCTTAGCTAAATTTTAGTGAGTAGCGAAATACAAAATTCTCGCGAGAACGCTCAGCTTAAATCACTGGGTCTAGCCTAAAATTAGCAATTTATATTAATTGGCTATGTCATAAATTTCGCAATCTCTAATGAAAATTTTCGCAACTCTAATGGTAAATTCCGTGCTTTGTCCCATCTCCACCGCATTTCATCCCGTCTTCAACCATCAATTTTTCTTCACTTCGCTTTCCGGGCTGATTGATTCGTAGTGGCTATTGATGGCTGAACACTGAGTTCAAACTTCATGATTCATACATCTCGATATTGAATTCCCAAAGTGCGCAAAACCCGCAAACAGCCTAAAATAACCTCTAAACGGCATAAAACGATACTAAAAGACAACACTTCCACTCGCATTAATGACATGATTAGTGCACAAAAAGCATTCAAACCTATCTAATATAGGGTTCAAAATTGCACTTTTTCGGGCACTAATCACACCCCCAACCGAACAAGCAGTTAGTCCCTTAGCAATGCAAAAACAAAAAGGAGATGCATGTAGTGATTTGCAAAAAGGTTATGATTCAAAAAGGTTTATCTACATATAAACAGTACTTTAAATTGAAAAATTGAAATCAAATTTGAAAACCGATATGAAAGAACCAAAACCATACAAGAACAATTTCAGGTCAATATTGGTTCCATGATTCTCAACTTGAATTTCCACCTAAGTCTAATGTTCTTGGTGTAACCGTATTACGTCTCAATAAATCGCAAATTTGTCCCTCCCCAACCTAGCACTGACATGCCGGCCTTAAGTCAGTTAACAACCTAGATAAGGATAGTTACGCACTTCTTTCTTTATTCAACTACATTGTAGGGAAGTAATGCTTAAAATTGACTTCACCAAAGTCCGCTGTAATGGTCCACCGATGACTCCCAACCACTATGTTTAAAGTAGTTAAGCCAAAAGGATCACTGACCAATAAAACCCTACAGTTTCACCTTGACCGTGATGACTTCAAAATCAAGCACCTACAATTCGTTAGACTCTACCTATCCACCCATGTATCGAACACAAAATCGATTTACTCCCAACCACTTAAGGCTTAGTGGCATCTGGTTTCAAAGGCTTTCGCATACACCCCTGACCGTCGGCCCCCAAGGAAAAACTTCACGACTTTATTTTTCTTTTTCTTCTTTTCTTTTTCTTTTTCTTTTTGCTTTTTCTTTTCTTTTCCTTTTTAGAAGACAACATTGGTTCTTCAAATGTGGGTAACTCAAAACTATCCTAGGTTGCCAACATACCTAAGGCCGGCTTTGCAAAGCGAAAGGAGGCAAACAAATTCACATCCCATTGAAATAACTGAGGCAAAGTAAAATTACATAAAGGGAGAAATTTCAAGTTAAGCATGCTGAACTGTGGTGACTTTAAAAATGTCGGGCATGGAATTTGTTCTAACATAGAGGTGACAAACAGTTGCTTCAATTCCCTTCCAACATAAAGCAATTCAATTTGTCCAATTTGAAGCAATCCAATTAATTCAATTGAAAAGAAAAACATTTACACCTTGCAAAGGCACAAAACATGATATGTACAAAAAGCTGTATATATATAAACTGAATAGCTTGTGATATAGCCAAAATGGCTAATACATGAATATCAAGCTAAACAAACAAAACTATCACTGCCTACTATGGCTAATACAAAAATCCTAATCAAAATCAAGAGTAAAGATAAAGCCGAAGTAACTATACAAAAATGTAAAGAAACTCAACCACCTCACCGCTATGGTGGTGGTGGTGGTGGGCTCGGTCGCTGCCATCGCAATGCACATCCAAAGAAGCGGCGCTGTGGCCTCTCGACCAGAACATTTATAAGACCCAAAGCGGGTCATAACTGTGTCGCGATGAACGGTACCCGGCCAACCTCCTCGATCCCGGGCTGCTCGCAGAAATGCTTAGTGAGCGTATAGCATCCATCACACCGTACCTATCTCTCGAAATGATATGACTGTGATTCCACGAATGGTGTGTCAATAGATGGGTCAGAGTATCACCTGCAAATGACATGTAGCTCCAAGTGGAGGAGGAGGGCGGGACATCCGTGGAACCGACTGGCCGTATCTCTGCTCAAAAAGGTGTATATCATCCAGACGGTGGTCCCGCCTCCCGACCCTGCACCCGGTCCCGTGGTCGTAGGTGGAAAGATATGGGCATAAATAATACCCACCGACCGACATGACC
This sequence comes from Tetrastigma voinierianum, assembly GCA_016808115.1. NCBI lineage: Eukaryota > Viridiplantae > Streptophyta > Magnoliopsida > Vitales > Vitaceae > Tetrastigma > Tetrastigma voinierianum. The sequence goes on along the minus strand of JAEQBH010000911.1, from coordinate 2,463,860 downwards.
AAAGTACACGAACCCTCATCTCGATCCGGCCCTCCGGAACCCATATGCTCGAGAACACGGCAGGAGCTCCCGCAGGCAGTGGAATGTCACTGCACTCAGTCCTTCCGATGGACCTCTCTCAAACTCGCAAAGAGAGCCATCACTCGGGCCAGACGAACTGCAAACCCGAGATCCGGTGAAAGCGCCCAAGATGGCTCCCTCCCTCTCCTCGCACGTAAATGTTGAAGCGAAATAAGCTCGTCCCACCGGCGGTCATAAACAAAGATTCGAGCTGAGTCGCCTCGTAGCACGTCCAGCAAAGGGTGTCTCGCCGCTACTCAAACCATCTCGCCGATGAGTACGGGGCCTAAATTCGTAACCCTGATTGGTCGGCAAGGGTATACGCAGCCAAGAGCTGGTCGGGGCGATCGCCGCCAGTACTCCACGCCATCATCAATATCAACCGAAGCTCACGCGTGACTAGGTGGATCCTCTAGAGGTCACGAAGCGGTAAACCGCAACACCACTCATGGGTAGTAATGCCGCCCTCGAGTCATGAAAGGTAATAGTGAATACCCGATCAACCTCATGGACTCCCGCATTCAGATCGCCCTCGCGGACGTCAGTAGCATCGACTCTCGATGGAACTGCCTACGATGGAGTCGCATTCCCTTGAATTCGGGTTCCCTACAAACAACGGCCGTCGAATCCTCGAGGCGTGACGCTGTGGTGATGTAGCGCCTGCCGACAGGATCGGTGACTACCGCCGCCGAGGATGATGACTGGTCGGGGCTGGGAGCAAAGTGCCCGCTTGGGAGGGCCCGCCTCCGAATCCTCCCGAGGTACTCTGATTTCGGGCACGGGGTCCCATCCGTGGTTCGATAGCGTCGGATCCCTCGAGGCTCGCCAAAATTCGCCGGGACCGTGATGGTACTGAGCCTGACCGAGTCGGGGCCTCTGGGTGTACTGGACCACTCTGGGTCAACACGGACCCACCTCGAAAAACAACCATATCTCGAAATCGAAATAAAATCAAAAGGGCTCGACTCACCTGTAAATGTAGCCGAGGCTCTATATGTCTCGAATCGAGGCTCTCGGAGGTGGACCGAATCACCAAGGTAAACGAACCAGGCTCACCGGTCGCAACTAAATTCCGCCCCCCGAACCGCAAATAAGGGCTCAGGAAAATTCCAAATACTAAGGCAGGGCACCAAAAGCCGAACCGAGGGCACGGCCGCCCTTGCATCGGAAGTGGAGGCTCACCAAGGCTCTACGTGGCCGGTGCGCTGTGGTTGCAAGCGCGTGGACTGAGGTCAGTAACACTAGAAACTCACTGTGGCTCAAGTGACCGAGCCTGGGTGGTGGCTCCCGAGCACAAATGCATGTAAGTGCGGCACTGGCGCCCGGGTCACTTCACGGCCATGGAAGTCGAAGTCTCGGAAGTCACGACGGCAATGGCTTGACGCGGAGCTCGAGCAAAATACTAGAAGCCTGGGAGGCGTAAAGTGAATGGGCGAAATGGACAAACTCTTCCACTGTGTTTAACAGCTCAAGCCAGGCGCCCGGCGGGTCTCTCATTCCATTTTTCGCTACTTCATGCACTCGCCATGCCGCCTTCCCGGAACCCAAAAATTTTTAAATTAAATATTACTACTATAAAAATTATTATTATAAAATTTACTATATGAACTATAAATAAAATTTAACAAACAATATTTATGTTTATATAAACAAAGTAATTAAATATTAAAAATTACTAAATTAAAAAGTTTGCTAAAAATAATCAAAATTAACTAAAATTTACATCAACTTAAAACAAAAGTAAACATAGGAACTCCGTAATTCGAAGCATGGAAACACCGAACCATTTCATTCCTCAAAATTCTACTCAAGGGGGTTATGAGATGATCTCCTCAACCCCGCAAAGAGTCCCGCTGAGTCCATTGCAGCCCAAATGTCGATCCGTCCTCATCGATGGCTCGTGAATCGGCGCTGGTTTCTGTACTGTGTCGATGGCAAAGCACTAATATCTCCTCAACTCCATGGCTGATTACTCCTTGCAATTCCTGGACACTATGCTTTCCTGCACACTGATCAATTGAAACAACTTCATCAGAAATTTGATTTTCGGCTTAACAAATTTCATTATTGCTCAAATGGAAGATGTTTAACCTGTCATGTTACCAAAGGTTAGTCGTATGACTCCATTCCCAAGAATTTATTATCGTGATTTGGTCAGCCATAAAATGGTCTTCCTAAGATGATCGGGTACATGAATGGGTTCACTAAGAATCGCCTTGTCACACCACAAAATCTAACAGTAGAATTTGTCTATTTTCACAAGGACATCCTCAACTATCCCCTTAGGGATTTTCTACCGATCTATCTACCAATGATAAGGTGATGTCGTAGGTTTAAGTTCACTCAAACCTGATGTTTCAGATAATCGAATAATTTACATTAGGTTCATTAATCGCTCCTAAATCGCTGTTGACTTTTTTCTATGCAATTCCCACCAATATCGACTAAAATCAGGAGATCCCGATCCTCAGATGGACAGGTATTTGCTTGATTATGGCACTAACTTGTTCAAGAAGAAATGCTTTCTTCTCAATGCCTAATCCCTTCTTGATCGCAAAGATCTTTCAAAAATTTTGCAGCAAGCGTGCACTGTTTGATTATGTCCAATAAAGGTATGTTAACCTTAACTTGCCTTAAGACCTCTAAGATGCCTTCTTCTTCTTACTCTAAGTGTCATAAACGGAGGTGGTAATGCCAGATTTCATTGAATCCTCCTTTAGGAGAATATGCCTCAGACCGCACTTTTCCGATCGATTCTTCAAATGTGCTTGCAGACAGTCGATCAACCTCTTTCCACTCCTCGTGGTACTATAGCTCTAACTTCATCCATTCCCGACCGGCTGATGACCCCACCATGAATTCCCTCGATTTGGAAGTGTTTGTGATGGAAACCTCCCTTTCAGACTCCCAAAGAACTTGTTGGATCTCGTGATTGTAACACCGTAGATCACAATTTTCCGGTTAAGATCGGGCTTCTCAAGCCCATCTATTCTCGCTCAGCTGCGCTCTACGCTGTCAATCCTTTCGTGCTGCCGCACATCGATCCCTTTGTCTCAACAGAAAGTTTCCTTAATTACCTACTCAAATTCAATATGGCTTGTTCCAATCGAGAAGAGGATGGTGGTTTGCCAGATTATAGGGGTACCAAATCGAGGCTCAGCACTGGGGTACATAGCAGTGGGGGTCAGGGTCTCCATGGGCAGCCAGGTGATTCCTCCAATCGAATCAGTAGGTATTAACATATGGAGCACTGGATTGTTTCCGTGGCTCAGACGGGTCTTGGCCAAAGGTTTGCACATTCGACATCAAATCCTTCACTGGGTAGGGGGCTATAGACATGGTTCTACTCGGTGTACAGGGATTGGAAATTAGTGCAAGAATCGACTGTAGATTTTCACATCGACAGCACCTCGAGTCACACCTTCAAGCTCCTCCACTTTCCTCGCTGGGGTCAAATCAATTTCTCTCATCTCTATTTCTTCCGGGCGTTGCATACATCCCACCCCTCGTTAATCCATGGTCTCATCCTTTCACCTCTGTGGCTGCCTATCCCAACCCTAGAAGTTTCAGCCACGAATTTAAAAATCCATGGCTTCGTCCGATGTTTACTTAGAAAGTCTCCTCCACACATGGTTTCCTCAAAGCTTCATGGCAGACATACCACCATGTAAGTGGTTCACCAACATCCAAGCATCAAACCCATGATGTGCATGCACACCGATGAGCCATAAATCTCTCCCAACACCGGTAAAATCTCTCACCATCCCTTGAGCCGCAAAGGTGTAAATTTGTCTTTTTCAAATTATTAGTCTTAGCGGTTAATCGCTAACTTCTTCAGAATTCAAATTTCGCAATTTCTCACCTTCAATTTCGAATGGTGGTTCTAGTCTCAATGAGTTTAGCCAAATTCGGGCCTTTTCCTTTAGTAGGTCAATGGAAATGCCACTTCAAAGAAATCCATAGTCCATCAGTGCTCCTCAAGGTAGTGCAAACCTCCTCCTCAAAACCCTAATATGAGTGTAATGCGTTTTCATTTTCCATACCATGATACGTGGGGAGTAGGGTGACAATACGGCCTCACACTCCGCTACATCTTCACAGGAGGAATGATACGGTGACGGGGCACCTAATCCATGGGAGGGTGGATGTGATCCTCATGGTTCTATAAGCATTGGATTCACGGGGTTCCTGTGCTGACTCAAGACCTCGTGTAGCTGGATCCATGGTATCGCAGGTATTAATCGACTTAACTCGACTGGTCAGCCACCGATTCTATGCAATCTACCCGATTGTGGTTCTATCCCATCACAGATAAACACCTTTTACAAATCAGAGACAACAAAAAGAACAAACAAAGCTTCGCAAAAAGGTTAATGTTAGCTAACAAAAATTAAAACTAACTAAATCAAACAAGGCAAGCATTACTAAGTACCGAAAACCGGCAAGCATCGATCGCTTCAAAAGAGGTAAAGTTACCTTCACTTGTGATGTTGATCACAAGTACACTTCAACTTACCATTAGCTGGGCACCATCCCCGCTGACGCGCGTCTATTTGATTCGTACAATGCTTAGGTGGTGATCCCTAATCAACAAAATTTATATACCTTGTTCCCTCCCACTCGTCGTAGTCAAGCTACCGGCAGATAAAGGGTTCAGTGGTCGAACACCTGGATGGGTTTTCATCCTAAAAATGATTTGCATAAGTGCACGAAGGTAAGGCTTTCTATTCGACTTTTCGATTTTTGTTTCAAAAACAGCTGAAATAGTTGAAAACCGAGGAAATTGTAAAAATCGAAAATAAAGTGTGAAAAGCTAACTTTGAAGATTTAGGGTCACTAACATGGTAAGTCAGGCAAACAAGTGTCCCTGCTTTATCCTCGCGTTATGACATGCAACCTGATAGTCCAAGGCATAACCGGATCTATGTTTAACTAGCAAACTCACCCTCAAATCAACTCTATTCAGTCAACACAAGTAGTACGTGACGGCCGGCCCTTCTCATCTGCTCTGAACCTAGCATTTAAATATCATTTCGTATACCAGAAAGACTATCTAAAGAACCACAAGGCATCTGGTAGCATTGCTATGCACGTATCCTAAAGCATGGAGAAAGATCACAACCAATAACATTCAATGCTATTCAACCCTTAATTGAGAAGACAATCATAAACACGCATCTATGGCTTTTAATACAAGAGGACAACATGCATATGCCCCACCACCAAGCTAGCTTCCTTCCTCTTCAAAGAAAGGAGGCTTAGCTAAGCATCTCTTGAGTCATTATCCCCAAGAGGGGTGTTCGCAAACAAGAAAGCAAGAAAGAGGAGAGAGAAAGAGAGAAAAGCAAACCTAAAAACGAGACAAAAAATAAAAACTTACCAATCCTTCTCTCCCAAAATTCTCTATGTTTATTACAAAAAGAGTAGGGTTTATATAGCCACCTCAATACATGAAAATACCAAAAACCCAACCTCGCTAAGTTAAAGGGGACAAGAGAGTAATACACCAAATTCCTCAAGCTCAAGATTAAATACAAAAGCATGACTGAGGCGTAAATTCCCTATTAGGTCGAAGAATTTTCGGGCTAGGTAGCTTAAATTCACCAGCATAAGCTAAACAGAAATTTCGCTAAAAGCTGCACTACAGCTTAAATGAAATTCTCGCTAACAATTTTTAGCTTAAATTTTGCTGAGTAGCTTAAAATAGCTTTTAAAATTTCGTTAGGAACAAAGGCCTAGCTTAAATCGAAGTTTCTGCCCATTTAAAATTAGCAATTTCGCTTGTTGTTGCGAAATTTCAATTAAGGTTACAAATTTTCGTTAATCCTAGCTTAAAAATTTTCGCAACTCTAGCTTAAAATCTATGTGCTTTGTCGATCTCCACCGCATTTCATCCTCTGTCTTCTAACTCGCATCAATTTTTCTCTTCACTTTCGTTTCTTCGCTTTTCATCGATTCTGGGGGTCGGCCGATGTATCGACAATTTCAGTTCAAACTCATGATTCATACATCTCGATATCAACTCCCAAAGTGCGCAAAACCTCAGCAAACAAATTTAAAATAACCTCTAAACTAGCATAAGTGATACTAAAAGATTTGAATACTTCATCAGACACGACATGATTAGTGCACAAAAAGCACTCAAAACCTATCTAATATAGGGTTCAAAATTGCACTTTTTGGGCACTAATCATGTCATCCATGTATACTTCCATTATGCGCTCCACCATATCACTGAATATACTAAGCATACATCTCTGGAAGGTGGCAGGGGCGTTGCAAAGACCAAAAGGCATCCTCCTGTAAGCATAAGTTCCAAATGGACAAGTAAAGGTGGTCATTTCTTTATCTTCTGGTGCGATCTCTATCTGAAAGTACCCTGAATACCCATCCAAAAAATAAATTAATCTGGCGCCGTGAAACTCTCTTAAGAAGCCGATCAGCGGCGTATAGGAAGTGGATCTTTTCATCGCATTGAAGCCTCCCGTAATCTACATACCCTCTAACCAAAGGGTAAGGCGAAAGGGCATTAAACCCTCACCCTTTCTGCTTTTACAATGGTCACCCCTGACTTCTTGGGCACCACCTGGGTCGGACTTACCCAAGTGCTATATGATATGGGGTAAATGATACCAGCTTGCAGCAACTTCAAGACTTCAATGCGAACTCACCCGCATGCGAGGACTAATCTCCTTTCAGGGTCGCCTAACAAATTGCGGATTCTTCTAAATAAATGTGATGGGTGCAAGATTGGGTTGATGCCTTTAAATCGAAAATTTTTCCACCTCAAGGCTTCGCTTTGTTCATCTTGAGGAGGTGCGCCAGAGATCGGTTCTTCCTATGGAGTGGTCGTAAGTGATTTATATTACAAACCGGACACGCTTGTTTCTAAAAATGCATATTTTAATTCCACAAACAGGGGCTTGATATCCAGTTGTTGAGATTCCTTTTCCTCTTCTCCAATCAATAAAGGTAGAATTTCCACTTTTTTCTTCTAACACCCCTGTACCAGGCTCATGCATTGAGGTTCCTGTTGCTCTATAAGGCACTCAGATAACTCCTGGATTAGCACATCTTGCACTTGCTGCTCATTGGCTTGTTCTTCAAGAATTGTGTCTATTATGCAGACTTCTTCACAGTCATCCTCCATTGGTTGCATATGCTTTTTAATCAAGTGGAAGATATTGAGTTCCAATGTCATATTTCCAAAGGTAAGCTGCATCACCCCATTCCGACAATTGATGATCGCATTGGAAGTGCCCAAAAATGGCCTTCCCATGATGATTGGCACATGGTTAGCCCCCATCGCGACGGCTTCGCAGACAAGCACTACAAAATCCACTGGGTAGTAGAATTTGTCCCACCTGAATCAAAACATCCTCAACCGTCCCTTTGGTATTCGACGGACCTATCTCGCTGTGAGACAAGGTGATAAAGTATCGCTTAAGTTCACTCTGGGCCTAAGTCGCTGGCATACATGGAAAAAGGCAGTAGATTTACACTTGCCCCCAAATCTAGCAATGCTCTTTCCACACAAGTGCCGCCATGTTCACTGAGATCGGTAGGACACCCCGGGATTCATACTACAGAGTTCTGCGACTCAATGATGGCACTACCGTCGGCCAAAAAGGCCTTTATTCACATTAAAGCCTTTTTCGACCGTGCATGTCCTTCCGTACTCAGACACGCTGGGACTCGCTGATCATATCGAGAAGAGGATGTTAACCTTCACTCGCCGTAAGATTCTAAAATTTCGGGCCAAGTTAATCGAATTTTTCCTTCAAGTGCTTGCGGGAAACGAGGGGGTATGACCGTGGTTTCACTTCCCCGCGGCTTGTTTTCCTTCCGGGGTTCAACCACCGTGGAGCTTTTCGCTGGTGTTTGACCGTCTCAATTTCGTACCATTTCTCAAAGTCACTACCGCTGACTTCATCAATTTCGTGATTGATCACTACGGAGCTCATCTCATGCATTCCCCTGGTTTTCATATGTGATAGGAAGGAAATTTCCCTTTTCAGACTCACGTTGGGATAACCCGGAAATGGAACCCCATGTTGTCATATTTTCGATCTCACGCATACTCGTTTAATTTCATTGAAAGGAGATCTCTACTGTCTCAATTTTCTGATTAGTTTGAAAATTCAGCACCTTTTGTTCCTCCACAAAGGTACCTACTACCTTGCTTAAATTCAAAATTGCTTGCTAAACAGGAGAAGAAGGTGGAGGTTGTTGCTGCTGTGCTGAGGTGGAGCTAACCGCCAGGCTCCTTGGGTGGAGCATATGTGGGGGTTTCGCTTCCATGTGATGCTCGATGATTCCTCCAATCGGGGTTACGATGTTGCCATATGAGCATTTCAGAGGTGGCTTATTTGACTCCAAGACATGGGCATGCTCGCATTAAGTCCTCACTCGAAGGAACTAATGGACAAGGCTCCCCAGATGGTTACTGACCGACGCTTAAAACAGCCGGGCGAGATGCGTGCAATCGTCCATCGCCAGACTTCATGTTGATTTCATTTCAAGCTCCTCCAACCTTCGAAGTTAAAGTGGTAAACTTTGTTAATCTTCGTGTCTTCTGAAAGTGCATAAATGCCTCCTTTCGATGGGTTGAAGGCTCATTCTTTAGCCTCTCTCGATTCTGCCTGGTCCCATGCTTTGGAGGTTTCTACACATAGCTCAAAAATTTCATGGTTTGATCCGGTTCTTGCTCGTAAAGTCCTCACACATGGTTTCCAAGAGGTTGCTTCACGGTCGGAGACATACCATCATAGAAGTGATCTACCAAAGATCCATGTATCAAACCCATGGTGACATGCGATGGTTCCATGAAACTCTCCCAACACCGATAAAACTTCTCATTATCGTAGGCCGAGTATGAGATTTGCTCTTTCCAAACCGCTGGGTCTGTCAGACAAAATTTCTTCAAAAATTCACCAAGATTCGCCCAATTTCTAATTGTTCTCGCTTCTGAATTGAGCCAAATTCGCCTGGTTTTCTTCGTCAAAAAGTGGAATGTTTTCGGGCCAAGTAGTCCACGACACACCTTCTTTAAAAGTCAGGCAAACTTCCTCGAACTCCTGACATGTGATATGGATTTTCATTCTCCATTCCATGAAAAGGGAAGCAAGGGCACCCGTGATAGGTCTCACGCACATCATCGCAGTGTGGTATGATGCAGGAAGGTGCACTCACTCTAGGAGGGTGTATGTGGTCTCTCATTGACTTATATGATGTAGGATTCATTGGGGCTCCTTGCTGACTTTGCTGTTCTTCAGGTAGAGGATCCATTTGCTCACTGTGTACACTGACTTCAAAACCTTATTCAATTAGTGTACTAACTCTTTGCAATCTACCTGATACCTCTATCCCAGTGATGCATAAACACCTGTGACACAAAAAGAGACAAAGCAAAGAGCAACAACAGGGCTTGCCAAAAAAAAAAAAAATGACTGTTATAAAAAAATACTTGAAATTCTAAACTATTAAATTCAAGAAGGTTTAAAAGGTCACGAATACTTGTAATGAGGATTACAAGTACCCATCAACGCATCATCTGTAGTTTGGCACCATCCCCGGCAACGACGCCATTTGATTTGTGCCACAACAGGGTTCCGGATCAACAAAATTTATACCTGGGGTTCTCCCACCGCCGTAGTAGAACCATCGCAAAGATGCTGGCTCAGATCGAACACCGACGGGCTTTCGTCTTACAAATGATTTGTATAATGATTCAAAATGGTGAGGCTTTTGCTCGATTCTGATTTGTATAAAAAGTGTGGTTGTCAGTTTTCACTATGTTAACTGATGGTGATCTCAATAAAATAAAGAAGACTGGAGTTTTCATACCACTAGTTTGGTATGATAAAGGTAGCTGTGTCCCCGTTATTTCATCGCATTGTGGTAAATGACCTATACTATTTCCAAAACCCGATCTTTGTTTAACTTAAAAACCAACCCTTAGTACCTTTCCTCAACCATAAAGATTTACTACATTAACTGCTCTTCGCAGCTTGAAATCTAGCATTTAACCCACCTCGATGGCTCATAAATTACAATCCACGGATGTCGGTATCTAACATTAAGAATACACTAACCCTAACAACTTGCCAAATATTGACCAAATAGTACATCAAATAAATTTTTAAAACCTAGTTTTGAAAGTTCAAACATAAATACCTTAGTGAACTACTTGTGAAAAACAGAGGAACACCCGCAAACTCTCATCAACCAACCTAGCAACCCTTCAAGGTTTGGGTAGGCTTTTTAATAAACATCCTTCGAGTTATCATCCTCAAAGGGTGTGTTTCGTCACTAGAAAGTGTGAGAAAGAAGAGAGAGAAGAGAGAAAATGAAGCCAAAACAGGGTCCGTAATGGAAAAGGCCTCAGAAGAAGTTGTCACAAATTTGTTCATAAGATGGTTTATATAGCCTTACAAAAAGTGAAAATACCCAATTTATCCTAAATAGTATCACAACGTGTGTAGAGATGAAAAAACCAAAAACCCGGTCGCTGGTACACAAAAGCACAGCGACATTCGCTATGCTGTGTGAGTAATTTCGCTATGTAGCAAAATTGCACTACATAGCAAAAATTTCGCTATTATTGACAAAATTTCACATCAGCGAATCTCCTTTGTCTTCTCCCGTCGCATCCCTCGCATGATTCCATCCTCGCATCCAAATTGTTTCATCTTAATTTCTCTGCTCTCGCTTAATGCAATCAATAAAATCAAACTTAACTCCCTGCGGTAAATCGCCAACTTCTCGATATGCTTTAGCTTCTAATATGGTGGATAGCTTCGATGAAACCTGCCAAAAAACTACCACAAAACAAATTTCGAAATACAATCATTAAGACTCAAAGGGACTTTACACGTGTCAATTGGTTAATTAATATGATTAGTGCACAAAGTACTTAGAACTCCATCGAATGGGGAGCTAGGTCGAAGACTTTGCACTAATCACCTAAATACCCCGATACTCACAAGGGACCTGATTAGTAGCCCAAAAGCGTAATTAACCCTATATATTAGATAGGTTTTGAGGCTACAGATTAATCATGTCATTTATACCAATTGAAGTGTTCTAGTCTTCTTAGTAACACTTATGCCATTTAGAGGGTATTTTCGTTGTTTCTAGAGGTATTTCAGGCACTCTCGGGAGTTCAACTCAATACAAAGGATGAATCATGGTTAATCGTCTCACCATCAACCAAATTTCTAATCAATGAGAAAAATCAAGGCAGCGAAGAAAATCGATGCGCCAAGGCGTGGATGAAAGCAAGTGAGGATCAACAATGCGTAAATTTTCGCTGCTCATGGTACGCTAAGATCGCTAAAATTTCGCAACCTAGCGAAATTAAGAACCTAAGCGAAACACCAATCTCGCAGATTCACCCAAAATTCGCACCACTCTAGCGAAAATAATCGATTACACACAAGAATTCCGCTAGCTTAGCGAAATTTCGCTACCTAGCGAAATCGGGCCATCCTACGAATTTTCGGTTGCCAGCCATGATTTCGCTACCTAATAAATTTTCAAATTTACGAAATTTAATGCCTCACATGTTTTGAATTAATGCCAAACCGACTCCAAACTTGGTGTATTACTTAATCGTCTCATAACTTAGCCACTTATAAATGGTTTTGCATTTTCACACTGAGGAGTGCCTATAAGCCCTCATTAGAACTCTAAGTAACAATTCAACACCTGGGGGAGAATAATTTTGTAAGTTTTTATTTTTGTACATAAAGTCTTCTTTTATTTTAGGTTTGGCTTTTATTTCCTTTTCTCTTCTCTCTTCTTTTCTCCCTTTCCTTTGCCAAGCAAACACCCTCTCGAGGATGACAACTCAAGAGATGCTCGCTGCCTCCTTTCTTTGAAGAGGAAGGAAGCAAGCTTCAAGGGCATATGCATGTTGTCCTCTTTGTACTAAAAGCTGTGTAGTGTATTTATGGCCCTTATATTCTCAAACATGGTCACATAACATTTAATGTTATCAGATTCGCCAATACTCTCCATCCTTTGTGATCGGCACATATTCAAGGAGAGAAGTAATCGTGATTCTTGGCATCTTGCTGTTTCCAGATAACATTTACATGTTTAGGCCTTTCAAATTAGGTTAATAACATTTAATGCTATTATTTCGCCAATACTTCATACAGGATACAAGGTAATGTGTGAGAGATGCAATCAGTTTGCTCTTAGATGGTCTTTACGAGCCTCTCAATGATAATTTAATGTTAGTGGTTTTAAAAGTGGGCCATAACTCCGCATGCTAATCAGATTTGACCCGGGCCAGGAGTCAGCTTCACGGTGAGGTTTGCACTAATGAGAATCCTGGGCTGTTGCTGACCAGTCGCATGTCATAACGCGAGGATAAACCCGAGACTTGTCATCACCGGCTAAGTGACCCAAATCTCTCAAAGAACTTTTCACCTTTTACTTTCGCTTACACTCGCCCAAACCATTCCCAATCGCTTTTAAACACACCCAAAGAGTCCAAATAGAAGTTCTTACTCTACGACCGATGCAAAACCATTTTAGATGAAACCCATCCCCGTGTTCGACCTGGGGATTCACGAGCATCAAGTAGTAGTCAATTACGCAAAGAGTAGGAACTTAGGTGTATATAAATTTTGTTGATTTTAGCTCAGCCTACTGTGGCACGAATCAGGACCTCTTTCCACATTCTAACCTATTTTATTTTCAGTTTTGACCATTAAAACCAACCCCTTTTATTACAACCCCAATATCCAAAGAGAAATCACTAGTATAAGCCTCATTATAAGTCATTTCCATGAAGAAAACCCATCTTTGTGGACGATCCTATAACCACTATGCTACTCTAGTATGAGGTATTAGGTTATAAATTTTATTTCATTAATACCTCAGCACTGTCATGAATCAAATGTATGCCACAGTTCTGGGATTTTCAGTTTTTAGTATAAATAGGGACAATGTATTTAACACTTTTAATCCTCATCACAAGCCTTCAGTGAATTTATTTTCTCTTTTCATTCTTTCTAGCGCCATCGCTAGGTTACCTAATTACTTCATTGTTTTATTTTATATTTTAAGCTAATATTAATCCTTTGGTAGAATTGTTTTTGTTTTTCGCGAAGGTTGTCCTCGTTTTCATGTGGGAGCTTATGTTCTGTACATCAGGAATCTTAAGGCAGATGAATGAAGTTAGTATTCCACAGAATCGATTCTCAATCAGTCTCGACTTAACCCCAATGGAAACTCCAATCAAGAACAATAGTTAAAGGTGGGAGTGTAAATAATCCCAACGATGATCCATTTAGGGATAACACACCTCCCCATAAGGGAGTGAATGTTGACTGATCAGTATGTACACAAGTGTATAACACACTACTAAAAGTATTATTATCTAATCATCAAGAATCTACGCCATAAAACTTGTCGATCGGATCAGTATGCACACATATAAATAATAATACCAAAGATTATATTATCTAATCCCTGCAACTTTACAAAACTTCAGCTGACCGGATCATTTGATGTACACCAAATTTAAGGACGTTATCACCCCAAGGACTATTATCTAACCCTCGGCAACAATACCATAAGACTCGCTTAAGACTACATCAATAAATTGTTATGGATCAGAACACCTATTCAAATTCAGACTTATTACCCAAGGACTATCAAGCCTAACTTCGCAAATAAAACCATTAAATTCGGAGGTGGAGTTTCTATATTACTTGATTAAAAGATATTTTTGTAAGAGCAAACCATTTTCGTGTGGATTTGATTCAAGATACCCAAGTGCATGTCGCACAAGTAATAAAATGGATTAGTCCAGATATCGATCCATAGAGATTCCCAAGAATTTTTCAATCAACTACCCCAACTACTTAAGCTCCATACTATTTGGACGATAATACGATAATGAGATTTTGCTTTGAAAGCTTGGAATGAATAATGTAAAGAAAAATGAATGAACAATAAATGAATTGAATATTGAAATATCAAAATAACAAATTTAGATTTAACAGTTATCTTTAAAGAATACATTGAATAATCACTATCAGGAAGAATCACCCTGCCAGTCGCATCAGCCTTTGGTTTTCCTCGAACTACGCATCTTTAAATTCCAAATTGAAGGATTAATAAAGTGTTATCGATCTCCAGCTGCTCACGCTCATCATTCACCTTAACCGCTTCTCTCGAACACGTGGGGCGTAAATAACTACTTTAAAACTAAATGCTCGGGCATTTTTCTTCTCAATACTTCATACCCACAAATACGTGATTCCATGGTGACCGAGCTCCTTCAAGTGAGTCATCACGAGGTTGCACTATAATCAAGTTCCTTCACCCTCCAAATTAGAATAGCTTACTCTTTCCTCGATTAGATCCTCAACACTGGATCGATCTACCATCTAATTGAGGTGAACTCTCTGTCTACTTAAATTTATAATCACTCAACTCACTTCTACATGCGAGAGGAGGATAATTCGATTTAAATACAAAGCATTAGATCAAGAATATCGTCAAATACCTTCGAAATTGTTTCTACTCAAGAATGCCTTCAGGTCACCTGGGGAGCCCTATGGAAATCGAGTCAACAACTCATATAAAATTGTGAGATCGAAATTGGATCAATTCCAAGAACACGCAAACCAAAGAAGTCAATTTAATGACTGGAAGTTCTATTATGAATGAAATATCGCAGCCGATATTTCTCGGCTCAACAATGTCAATTCAATGGAAGCCGGGTTTCTAAATTATCGAGCTACACACAGCAATGCCACACTCAAGAAAAAACCATTTAAAACTCCAAATCGGGTGTTCGAATCCCAAAATTTGTCCGAATTCAAACAAATCCGGGATAAAGAATTTTAAGAAATAAACATCCGTGCATTCAGCCAATCCTTACAAATTAACGCTCAAATCCAACAAACGAAATACACACTAATCTAACTAAAATAAAATGGGAAGAAAAACGAAACAAAAGTAAGAAAAAGAAAGAAAGAAAGAAAAATTAAAATACGTGGAGCCTTCGCAACCCGCATCTCTCTTCATCAGTCGCCTTCGCTGGTAGCAAATTTCGTATTTATGTGGTTCTAAAGTCGTCTCAATCAACGCAAATTTTTGCGATTCTGCAATTGATTGCCCATGTTATCGTTCAGTCGCGACCTCAAAGCCCTGCCGCGACATTAGTTAGTTCGGCACCGTTGCAAGATTTATCAAGAAGTCATACTATTCCTTTGTTTTCAAGAAGAACCTTATGTCGCTGACAAGGAATCAATGTCGAAGATCAACCTTATTCTTCAGAACCTTTAATGATCGCTTATGTCGGCTTATCACTCCCGCGGCTCCACGTGTTTTAACTGCTCGCCTCGATGTCGCGACATCGACCGTCGACGACGCCATGTCTTCGCAAATCTTCATCGATGATTTCGGCGTCGCTACATCACCTATCGGCCGCGGACATCACGGCGCTCGCAGCCTTTGATTTGGTCATTCTAGTGTCGCACATCACCCCATCGCTGACGATCACTGGTCTCCGCAGCTCAACTTCAGAAAATTTACGCCGCGACATCGATCTCTCGTCGCGACATCAACTTTTAGTCAATGTAACCGTGAACTGCATTCTATGTCGCGACATCGACCTTGTCGCGACATCGCCCCAGTCTCGGCAGCCTCTTCAATCGATGGTTTCACGTCACGACATCAACTCGTCGACATCACTTTATGGAATCGCAGCTTCAATCGAGCAAGTTCTACGCCGCGACCGATCTCTCGTCGCACATCGATATGCCTCGCAGCCTTAAACTCCGGCGCTTTCGTGTCGCGCGACGCCGCCTCCGGTCGCGACTATAGCTTAAATCACACCGCCATCTTTCAAACCCGCTCGCAAGATCAAGGCGGCTTCTCTCGTCACGAATTTCATCCTCGTCGCGACATCACGATGTCAGCCGCGACATCATTTCTAAGTCTCTAGTTACCTTCGCTTGCCTACATCAGAATGCCCGCCGCGCCCGCATCAAGTTTCCTTCGAATTTTATCGATGTCAATGACCGCATAATCGACAAATGCAAGCCCAAAACCGCAACATTAGCTACCCAACCGCTCATTTCTCGCCCCTGCCATTTTCCGTATTTTTACCCAGCAATCGATCACGTGATTTTTATATCGCTTTTTCTTCTTCTTTCACACTCCTCGCTAATAACAAATTAGTGAGTTTCTTCATAATTCTCGTATATTAATTAATCCCGATGAAAATCAAAACAGAAAAATGGGATTAAAAAAATGCATGACTTTTAAGCTCATCAAACTCCCCCAAACTTAAAGTTTTGCTGGTCCTCAAGCAAAGGAAAGAAAGAATTACGGTCTCAAACAAAAAGGACATTTTTCTGCTCGCTCTTACAAGAAAGTAAATAATTTTGCTGAAATACAAGAATGCATTGTTTTTTGTACATCTAACTTCAAGTCCAGTTCAAGGTTAGTTTTTAATCTTTATAGTATACAAAACTAAACTATTGAAATTGTTTTACAAACCACATAATCATTAGATCCTGTTGAATAATAGACTATTTTCCTTTCATCTTCATACTGAGTCACTTAACTCCCTAAAGTCCTTCGCTTTGATTGTTTCCATATTTCCAAATTCCATAGGTTTGTTTTTCATTGATCTCCACTAATGTAGTGATTTCAAATTTTCAAGATCAATCGTGTCTTTTTTGCTTATATCGTTAAAGGCTCGCAATGGGTAAGATGGAAGGAATTCTAGGTTAAGATTACCTCGAACCTTTTCTCTCCTCTTCCTTTCTTTCAGAGTTTCTTAATATCTCCTAAACTTCATGTTTGGAACATCTTCTTTCGATTGCTTCAATTCGAATCGCATTTCTATTTCTCACTTCAACTCAACTGGGAAATTTCTTGTTGCCACCATTCAGGATAGTGTAATGTTTTACCTTGAAGCTTTCTAAATAAATTTTACGAACTTTGCTAGTAGCTCCATACCGCATGGCATTAGGGTACTTAGGTGTTGAAACACCTAAGAACTTAATTGCTCAAGAGAGTTAGGCCACAAGATAAAACTTATCCCTATAAGCTTTCTTTTCTATTGCATTTTCTGCTCTTTGTCTTTTTCTTTCATTCCCTTTCTGAGTTCCTCAAAAACATATACTCCCCAATACTTCATTTCTTTCTTCCTCCTTAAATTTCGGGTAATTATATGTTCTTATCAAGGATTACTTTTAGACGGGTCAGGTTTTCCATCGGGCTTATTTTTTTGAAAAAATAGTTTGTTTGGTTCAATTCTCTCAATCAAGGTATACAAAGACAAAGATATGAATGCGATGGCTAGAATGGCTCAAACTATCCAAGAATGGCCTCAGATCATCTCTCATTAACCGTATCACCTAGATTTCGCCAACCAATAATCTTAACAAATTCTGTGAATTTGGATTAAATACAGGACTAACCATAAGGATTGTATCGACTCATTTTTTGTTGATGAGTAGTTAAATTACTTGATATTCAACAGGTTCCTCGACTTATTTGCTCATACCACAAACTCAAAAAAATATGTCTTTGCTCCTTCTATCAGATTACCTTCCTCTCATTCTCGACTTATCACTAGACTCTAAGTCACTTTCGCACTCCTCAGGTTTCAATCAAACTCGTATTCATTTGGCCCTTATTCTACATTTCAAATTTTATTCTAATCTAACTGCCGCATTAAATTTATCTCATTACATCTCGCCAGCTTTTTATTCTCGAACTAATTCCTACTTTTATTTTCCCTTAATCCATAAATCCACAAAGCAACACAAAATTTAACAAACCAAAATAACACAACAATTCATTTCCAAATTTATCATTTTATTTTTTATTCAATCGCAAATGTCGGGATACATGCACGGGCTTGGAAGGTAAAGGAGGTCATTTTGGGAAGAAGTCTATCCCTTTCTTTTAAAGAGGCAGCAAAGATATTAGGAGGATCCGTGTCTGTGGTATTCAAATGAGCTAGAATGAGGGAATTTCTATTTTCTTTCCTTTCTAGTTTCCTTCTCAACTTGATCTTCAATGAAGATCTCATTGGAGAGATCAACCTTCTTATTTAGCTCATCTTGTCTCTTCCACAAGCCATTCATCGTGTTTTCCATTTCAATCATTATTTCCAAAAATTTGGAAAGATTGTTGTTAATCAAATCCAAATTTTCAATTATCTTTCGCCCGTAGGATTCAAAGATCCTTTTGCTTTCGTCTCTATCATTCAGCCTTATTCTCAAAATCTTTTCAGAGACTTGTATAAAATTTGAATCCCTTTATTTTGCTCTCCCACTCGCTCGTCGCCCTTTTTCTTCTTTTCATGATGGGTTAGAGCGAGAATCACGCCAACCGATTGCTATAAAAAGATTCATGACTCAAATGAGTTTCGTAGAAGATCGCGATCTCTTCCTTCATTTCTTCTTAAAGTCCTCTTTGTCAAGAACATCTTTCTTAATCGTTTCTTCTTCTTTCGCTTCTTCTTCCACGCGATCTCTCTTCTTTTAACTCTTTTTCATAAACTCTCCCCGAAATTCTCACAAGCACATTCCACTCTTTTTCCCCCTCGTCATCTTCTTCCTCGATGGCATCGAGGGCCTCCATTATTGAATTATTCTTTCTCGTTTCCTCCCCTCGAGCCCCGCTCGAATGCTCGCTTTGCATGGGGGAGGAGAACTAGCTAAGGATGGAGAAATCTAAGGTCACATCCTCGCCTTCATCGTCTTGTAAAATGTAAGTATTATTTTCGTGAGGATTTTCCGGATTCTCTTCTTCGCCGCTGAACCCCAGTCTCCTCTTCGCTCTCGCAGCTGAGCTTCTTCTCTCGGTTTTAATCAACACCTCTTCGCTTCGGGTCCCGTCACCCCGTCATAGAGTGGTGATGTCATGGGGACCTCTTCTTCTTATTCCTGCACTCTTCACCTTTGTACTCCTTTAAACATAAAATGCCAGGTCATTGGCCGGTGAGGTATCACCCTCTCGCTTCCTTCATATGACCTCATTATAGAATCTTCGCTACTACTCCTACATCGAAAGCCAGACTTTTTAAAATAAGATACAACATAATTACTTTCCCGCTCTCTCACCGTGCACAATGTTGTCGTGGGACTTTCAAAACAGAGGCCAAGAATGTAACCATACCTACCCTCTTCGCAAGGCTTCCCCCTGCTCGTAGTTTTTAGTTCTCCCCTTCAATTGTCCAGCTTGTGCTTCTCCGTCGAGCCTTTTGGCAATCTTTTCAAAATTCGTTTTCCAAGAGCTAACTGACCCATGTCGCGGCCCCGCCATCTGATATGCTTCAAGTAATGGCTGGGCTCCACATGGTACCCACACTCCCCTCTAACGAACACAAAGGTAATCTTCCCGCCTACCGATCGGGAGTAAAATTTTCACCACCGCCGTAGCCCGACTTTGATGCGCGCCAAAAGCTTCCCAACCCTTGCTCAATCATCCCCTCGAGCAGCGGGCAAGAGGTTTCGACCTTCTTTCGATACCGAACCTCTCACTGCATGCAAGGCTTCTTCCAGCTTGGAATAAGCTCCTCCGATACAAAATCTTCTACTTCTTCTTCTACTCTTCTTTTTCCCTATTCGCTCTTCTTCAACCTACCGGTACTGTGCTTCTTTCTGGGCATCTCTTCCATCTATTCTTCCCCGTCTGATTTCTTCTTCCGTCGCGACATATTCCTCCATGACTTCCCAAAGTTAGGTAATGAGGGTTCGAGGTTTCAACCATTCAAACCAAGGAAAGTTTTCTCGAGAGTCCGAGAGCTGTGTGGTTTCTGAATCGAGAATCGTATGGAAGTGAGGACGTAATCGCTTCGGAGAGTGGAGTTTTAAGTGGAAGAAGTTCTCCAACAAATAAGTAATTCAATCAAGCTTCAAGGGCTACTTATCAAGCTTTATTAAATCTCGCATGTCGCGACTTCAATGCAAAGTTGAAATTATATGTTGTCATTAAAATTAGGTAAAATTTAACTCGCGCCTAACTGGGTACCAATGATAAATGACATAAAATTTCTGTCGCGACATAATCAACTTTGTGGACAAGTCGTCCTCGGGCTAATGGCTGTTAATTATTTCCTCTATGTATGACGAGGTCACGACAACTCCTCGGCCAGAGGAATTGCCTTTGCCGCGACTTCGTCTTTTTTCTTCCTTCACCGACCGAAGCCACGAAGATCAATCTTCGCCGCGAACTAATCAAGATTTACCTTTATATTTAATGAACAGAGGGTTTTTCATTCTTTATCAACTCTCAAATCCTCAGCATCAAATAAATCAATTTCACACAGCAGTTCATACATGTATTCAATTAATTTTCACAAAATTTGTATAGTGAAAAGAATGCTTCCCTTTTTCCCGCAGATCTCCTTCCCGTGAATTGTCGGAGTCGCCCCAAATTGTATCTTCTCTCATTTCCTCGCATTTTTTCGTACAAGCACTCGCAATCACTATTTACTAAAGGATTTAATTAACTCACTACTTAGATTTCCAAATAGTCGCTATATAAAAATAAAACTTTAGAGAAAAAATCAAAGTGAATTCTAAATAAAATTCAAAATTAGAAATTGAAAGTCTTTTTGGGTTGCCTCCCATCACCGCTTCGCTGAGTCCTACCGACTCATTGCTGGGTTCTTCTTTCTGAGATAACCCGCCGAGCTCTTCCATCTCTTCCTCCCTCGCTAGATGCTTTAGTCTTTGTCCATCGACTTGAATTCTTCTCCTCCAAGAGACGCCCCACGTTACCGCTTCCAAATGTATCGCTTGACACCACCGTACGGCCCACCCATTCGATTTCAACTTTCCCGAAACAATTTCAAATTAGGAATTAAACAAGGAACCTGCTCCCCGCTTCTCTCTGAACTTCTTTCCTCTCAGATCCTTTTGATCATGCCATTTCTTTGTCTTGTCCTTGTAGATTATGTATATTTTATCACAGGCTTAATTTCTCAATTTTTCCACCTGGGATATATGAACAATCTCTTCCTCGCAGCTTTAAATCAAGTTCAACTTCATGGCCCACATTGCCTTGTATTCCATCCACATGTAGGTGACATGGCTTGCCAAAAACACCTCAGATGGGGACATTCCAACGGGAGTTTTGTATGCGCTCAGAAGCCCAAAGTGCATCATCAGTTTGAAGACTAATCCTTCCGCTGAAGGCTCACGGCCTTTTCTTAAGTATTCCTTTAATCTCCCCGTTGGAAATTTCGCCTGTCCATTGGTCCGGGATGATGTTCATCCGCTACGCTTGGATCCCATACTCAACATGGAGTTTTACAAATATTTTGTTTGCAAAAAATGACTTCCCCATCACTAATGATAGTTCCTCGTGTTCCAAATCTATCTAAAATATCTAAGAAGCTAACTATCCCACCAGCATCATTCCTTGACAAGCTATTATCTTCACCCATTTGAAACATAATCAACTCGCTAGCAGATGTACATTCCCAAAATGATGGTGGGAATGGTCCCACAAAATCTATTCCCATACATCAAAGATTTGCACCAATTAATATAATTCTTAGGCATTTCATTTCAATACTGATATTCATCCGCATCTATTCACAATTTCACCCATCCCAAGACAATCCCATGAAGATATGGGCCAATAAAACCCGTGATTGGAGTATCTTATGAGCCGTTTTTTCTCCCGAAAATGACCCCATATGGTGATGCATGGCATCTATCTTAATTTTCCTTGTTCATTTTCTCGGGCACAGCCATCTTCTTATTATCATGTCAGCACCTCTTTAAAATAATAGTGGATCCAGTCCTAAATATAATACACTCATTGCCACCTGAGTCTGGTAGTCACTCAAGGAATTACTCCACAAGCCAAATAGTTCACAATATCGTATGATACCATGGAAGTCGAAGGAAATCCTGAAATGTTTTCTGCTCATCTGGGAAGTTCTCTCACAATATTATTTTCTTCTTTCAGTAGTGCTTCTTTCTACTCTTGGACAAGGATCAGCTATCACATTGTCACAACTTTTTATCCTGATCTCCAAGTCAAACTCTTGCAATAACAAAGACCCACCTTATCAATCTTGGCTTATCTCTCCTTCTTTTGACATCAAACTTGATTTGCTAAAATGATCCGCATGAATGATAACATGGGATCCCAAAATGTATTGCCTGAATTTCACAAGCAAATACTATGGCTAGCATCTCCTTTTCAGTTGTTGAGTAATTTTCTTGTGCTTCATTGAAGGTTCTACTAGCATAGTATATGGTCCTGAATATTTTCTCCTTTCTTTGCCCTAGGACAGCCCCCATTGCAAAATCACTGGCATCACACTAATATTTCAAATCCTCGATCCCATCTCCGTGCAAATGACATATAGGTGCTTGAACCAATTTTGATCTTGATCTCTTCAAAAGAAGCCTTGTGTATGTCATCAAAATTAAACCTTGTATCCTTATCCAAGAATCCGCATAGTGGTTCCGCTATTCAGAGAAGTCCGACAAGAACCCCTATAAAACTGATGGGCATGCCCCAAGAAGCCTGATCACTGCGGGTAGGTAAGAGTTTTGATAATGGATACCTTGGATCGGGTCTACTAAGTCCAAGAGCGTAAATTTTATGCCCAGAAATCAATACTCCCTTCTCTCTACTATGAATGGCATTTTCCAATTCGCTAGTCGCTTGTCTCGCATCTTTGAAGTAATCAAGCCTGTGTTCTTCAAACACCTGATCAAAAACGATGATCCAAACACACAAACAAGCTCAGTCCATAAAATTTGCAACTCTCTTTCTTCAACCATGTCCATACAAATATCTGAATATCATACACCTTTTGAATGCATCATGAGCATTATACGCCCCAAATGAACATCCATACAGTCCGAGGGGCATGTGAAGGTGGTCTTCGTCTCAGTAATAGTAACTGATAGTATCCTCGAATACCCATCCAAGAAACAAAAATGATTAAACCGCTTAACTGGTCTAAATATTTATCAATGAAGGGCAAAGGGAAAATGATCTTTCTCGTAATCGTCTCAAATCCTATAATCATCATACCTCCATCTTCACCGCTCTTTGAATCAATTCATTTTTCTCATCAAGTGATCACAAGATACCCACCCTTCTTTCGAACCAGATCGGGCTCACCCAAGGACTATCTCGAAATTGTACATAGATAAAACTAAAAAGATTTTCAAGAATTTGAGTACTCTCCTTCCCGACCACTTCCTTCATCACCGGATTCACCTCCTTTGATGTCCCCATGTATGGCTTCAAGATCCTCCCAGTGCATCTTTGTGATGCATGTCCACACTGATCGATACCTGTCCAACGACCAAGCTATAGACTCTTTATGTCCTTTAAGATTTTGCAAAGAACCTCCTCGTTCCTCATCACTAAGTCATAGATAATCACTGTCTTCTTTGGTGATTCTAAATAAGCATACTAAATGACTTGGCAACTCTTTCAACACTAAATTCTCTCGAAATGGTTTCTCGATGTGAATTTCCTTTTCATTATTTTCCCCTTTTGTCATTTATGTTTTGCTTCAAAGTTCAACACAGCTTCTATAGAACAGCGCACATTGTATGGACAGAACGAGGATGTCATCCTCCCATATATCAAATGAATTCATCTCTTTTTCATTGATAAAAATTCGAGCATTACAATCATTGTGAATATCATGGTCAGAGGTACAGACATCATCAACTACATTGCAATTTTCTCCGGCTCATATCTATATTCCCGTGATGCTTGATCAGTCGAAAAAGGAAGAAATTCTTCTTCCTCCAACCTCAAGGTAAGACTCCTTTTGCATGTCGATCGTGCACCCAAAGAGGCTAGGAATGGTCTCCCCAAATAGCAATGCATTTGGTGAATCTTCTTCCACGTCTTAATGGGATTAAGCTCCATCGAAAACAAATTCTCCTAACAAAGGACTAAAGACATCTTCCAAGACTCCTTCAGTTTCACCATCGATCTGCTCGCCATTTGAAGATAAATAAAGGTGGGAATAACTTCCCTCCAGTCCATCCCACTGCAAATGCAAAGAGGCATCAAGTTTATACTAGCCCCGTAGAGTCGCAAAGAGTCTGAATTAATTCCTTCAATGTGATGCAAGGGATTGTAAAGCTCCTCTAGGTCCTTCATCTTTTCCTCGCAATTTTCTTTATCACAAGACTGCAAGTAAGTGAGATTCAATGCATCCCTTCTTCTACTATCTTTCTTTCTTGCTCAGCATGTCCTTCATGAATTTTGCATTAGAGGTGCATCCAGCTCAACACCCTCAGAAGGCATACTGATTCTAGAAGCCCCGAAAAGGTTTTCAAAACCTTGCAACCGCTCCTCTATCTTGGATTTCTCGTAGTTTCTCCGTGGAAATGGACCGCGTGCCCAGAGCCTTTGATATCCTTTCTCATCCACCTTTCTTTTTCTCTAGTGCCCTTCCTTTCCGCGTCTTCTTCCTTTGTCACTGGCCATTTTTTTTCTTTCATCTTTCTAACTCCTTCCCACTTCTAAGCCGCATTAACCATCCTTTGGATTCTTCTTTTGTGTCCACTTGGGAAGGCATCTTTTCCTCCTGATCCAGGGTGGTTAGGCCAGTCGCCCATCCATTGTCCCGTGTTCTTCTGCAGTGATGCCATGGTGAAACAAAATTTGAGAGAATTGGTAGCATTTGCTTCCAACTCGCAAACCCTTGTTCATGAAGGTCTACAATTTTTCCTGAGTTCATCCTCTATGAAATGCAAGATTCGCCCTTCAAAAGCTCAGCCTCCTCCGACCGATATTCATTTATGTGTTCATTCCGCCGCCGCCAGTCGAATCTCGTGGTCATTGAGGCAACTGCTGAGGTCCTGCCCATGTTCACATGGTCCCATCCACCACATCAGAGAAGCCCATGTTCCTCGCAGTTTAGTGATACGTGCCGCAGTTAGTATTGGGTTTGTCGGTAAGTTCTGGCCTACTCGTGACATTCCACCAAAGATCATAGGAATCATCTTCCAAAGAGTTTCTTCAAAGATTTTCCTTCCTCCAATAACCTTTTCAACTGCCCTATCTCTATGGGTGTGTGTCTTCCTTTCGCTGGTTCAAATTTGCATAATGGTATCCAACTTGCCTCTATGGCTGTCATCTTGCTCAGCCCATGATCCCCTTTCCTCTCGTCGTTTCTGAAAACTCGTAAGGAGTTTCTTATACTAGATTAACATCTCAACTGCCTCTTCGCTTCAAAGACTTTTCGCTGAATGCTCCACAACATGAAGCATCACGATCCCCTTTGATATATCATTCAAGGCATGATATAATGTCTATCCTATTTTCAATTCCATCCCGTCTTGACATCTTCAGCAACCGCTTTTACAACCCTAAGCTATATACAAGCTTTCATCTTCCCTTGTCGAAACACAATGATTTCCCCTCCTCTCGAGGTAGAGATACTCAATACTGAACTCCTGTAGGTCATCTAACTCCTCCTGCTCTATATCAATGTGCAGCCATATGGTAAAGATCTCATACCAGAATGTAGTCGCTTCGATCTCGAGAGAGAAGGGAATAGATGCATGAACCCTGTTTCACCCCATTCAACTTCATCCCGATACCATCCCTAGGAATCTCCCGTGCTCGCTTGGGTCTTCAAAGGATGACCAAAGAACCGATGCCGCTGACTATGGTAATTAGTGCCGTTTGTTCAAAATTGTTTACCAATAGCCGGGCCGTCTCGATCGCAGTAGTACTCATCTCAATAATTCGCCTAAGTCCTCCATATAGTATCGTTGATCGGAGGCCTTCTAGTCGCTTCTCTATGTGCTTCATTCGATCTTGTCTCTTCATCTACCATGGCAAGAGTTTTTCTCATTTTATCTTTTCTCAAGCTTCGAGTGTTCTCTAATCATTGTCCACAGTCCCAACCAAGGTTCGCTCCTCACTGTAAATTTTGTCCTCAAATCAAAACACTTACATTAATGTTGGATGAGTCCGGGTCATCAACATTTTCAATATGGTTTGTTAAAGATTAGTGGCTAAAATAACCACGCTTGAAAAGCTATTTTTGCTCTTTTCTTCAAAATGTCCAAAATTAGCATTTCTTTATTTCGCCTGGTCATGAGATCCAGCAATTTTTCAGAACCCAAGAACGCGCCATAAAAACTTGTCGACCGGATCAGAGCATGTACACAAGTGTGTATAAACACGTCATCCGTGATTTATTATCCATCCCCGCAAGAACTGGCGCCATAAAAACTGTCCGATCGATTTAGTATGTGGCCACGCGTATAACATAATTACCAAAAGATTAATATCTAATCCCAAGCACACCACCACACAAATCAGTCCATCCGGATCATTGATGTACACCCAAATTTATGACGTTATCACCTGTTTGACTATCTAACTCGCAACAATACCATAAGACTCGTTAAGACTACATCACAAATTGTTATGGATCAAAACACCTATTCAAATTTGAGACTTATTACCTGCTGACTATCGTTTAACTTTCTCAGCAGAAATAAACCATTAAATTGGAGTGTGAGTTTTTAAGTATTACTTGGATTAAAAGATATTTTTGTAAGAGTAAACTATCTATAAGAGTTTGATCCAGATAATGCAAGGCAATGTGTGCCGACAAG
Organism: Tetrastigma voinierianum; assembly: GCA_016808115.1. NCBI lineage: Eukaryota > Viridiplantae > Streptophyta > Magnoliopsida > Vitales > Vitaceae > Tetrastigma > Tetrastigma voinierianum. The sequence continues at coordinate 2,437,176 of JAEQBH010000911.1, read as the reverse complement.
TAATAAATGGATTTAAGTCCAAGATATCGATCCTACGTAGATCTCAAGAAATTCAATCAACTAATTTAACGCTACTTAAGCTCACATTAATCTGACAATAATACGAGCAATGAGATTTTGCTTTCTGAAAGCTCGGAATGAATAATGTAAAGAAAAATGAATGAACAATAAATGAATCTGAATATTGAAATATCAAAAGAATGAATCAGATTAGTCAGCTTATCTTAAAGAATATATTTAGAAGATCCACATGGGTAACCATCCAGCAAATTGCATCGTATCTTTGGCTTCCTCTCAACTACGCATCTTTAAACCAGTCCATGATCATAGCTGTCACGATCTCTCCATACCACACAAACTTCATCATCTCACCTACATCCGTTCTCCTAAACACAAATAAATAACTACCTAAAACTAGTTGTTTCTGTTTTTGTTATCTTTCTCAATACTTCATACCCCACAACATGGACTCAGACCAGCTCCTTCAAGTGAGTCATCACGAGGTTGAACACCACACTCTACAACCCACTTCAAATTAGAATAGCTTACTTCTTTTCTCCTGATCTGAACTTTCATCTGATCCATCCCCATCTGGTCTGAGCGTAGAGAATCCTTCTGTCCTGTCTAACTTGTCAACTACCAACTCATTCTCACATGTTTAGAGGAGGATGTACGATTTAAATATACAAGAGTGCATTAGATCAACAATATCAAAGTTCAAATACCTTCCGAAATTGTTTACTTCCTCGTAGAATGCCTTCTCCGTGTCACCCAGAGGGCCCCGGAACAGCCGAACAACCTCAAGCATGGTACCGTAGAGACTGAAATTCGATCAATTCTTAAGAACACGCAAAACCAAAGGCGTTCATTAATATGAGTAGTTCACCATTGGTGAATGAAATATCGCAGAAAGATTATTTCGACAATAACTAATCAACTGTGGAAGTCGGGTTTCTAAATTAATGATTATACCATACAATGGCTGTTACCGATAAAGAAAACTACCACAAAACGGAACTAGGTGTCTGAATCCCAAACTGTCCGAATTCAAAACAACTGCATAAAGAATTAAGAGGCCAACATCCGCATTCACCAATCCTTGCACCCAATCTAAATCCAAATTAGAACTAAATACACACTGACTTAATCTAAAATAAATGTACAAAAAGAAACAAAAAAGTAAGAAAAGAAAATAAAAGAAAAGAAAAAAATAAAAATACGTGAGCCTTCAAAGAACCCAGATCTCTTCTGTGTCACGTAATGTCAGAGCCGCTTTTCTGGTAGCAACAGATGATAGAGCTCAAGTCGTCTAATTGAACACATCTTATGATTTTAATGATCGTCACAAGACGTCGCCACCAAAGCCCTTGTTTAAGATTCGTTATCCGAGGTCCACGGCGCGATTATCGTAGTTCAAGACTTTTACTTTGAAAGACCTTATGTCGCGGGACAAGGAATCAATGTCGCACATCAACCTGCCTTATGAATCAATGATGAGTTTCGAGTATCGTTGGAGATCTCACCTATGTCACATCCACTATGGTCGCCAGGCGGAATTTGTTAGTGCCTTCACGACATCAATCTCTTTGTCGTGGACATCAACACGGCGTCGCGACATCAATCTCTTATTAAGTGACATCGGCTCGTAATGTACATGATCCTTCAGTGATTTACGATGTCGCGACATCGTCTATTATCGTGACGTCACTTTATAGCTCTGCCGGCTTTGATTTGGTCGTTCCTAGTCCACGACGTATCGATCTCTTATCAGCGACATCAGCTTGAGTCTGCGCGATATGAACTTGTGTCTTCTTAATAGCCGCGACATGTCGATCTCTTGTCGCGGCAGCCCGGCTTTGAATCCACTTTGTAGCTGTGGCCCGGTATCTTAACACATGTAAAAGTGAATCTCTTGTCGCGACATCGAAACAGGTCTGCGACCTTCAAGCGATGGTTTTATGATGTCGCGACATCAATCCCTTGTCAGCGACATCACTTTATGGAATGCGACTTTCAAGCCGATGATCTCAATAGCCAGCGACCTCGATCTCTTGTCGCGACGCCAGTTCATGCCTTGCGGCCATTGGTTGCTTTTGGTGTCGCGTCGGTCGCTATCAGCGACTCGACTAAATCACATGATTTCATCTTTTTCAAACCTGTCATAGCATCAAGGTGCTTCTCTTGTCCCGACCTCCATCCCTTGTCGAAACGCGGTGCCGTCCGCGACATCACGATGTTGTCGTGATCTTCTTAGTCTCTGGTTAGTCTTGATTTACTACATTGTAATGCACAGGCGCCGCATCAAGTTTCCTTGAATTTTCACGATATGTGAGCACATAACTGGATAATACAAGCCCAAAAGCGCAACATTGATTACCAGTACTTTCATTTACGCCACAATCATTACGTATTTTTACTCCATGATTCTTGCATTTTATCAGTTTGTGTTTCTTTCACACTCCCTGCTAATAACAAATTAGTGAGTTTCTTCATAATTCTGCATATTAATTAATCCTTTCCGGATGAAAATCAAAAAGAAAAATGGATTAAAAATAGATGACTTTTAAGCTCATTGATTCGTGCCACAGTAGGGTGAGCGGAATCAAATTGCATATTCTAAATTCCTCCCTCTTTATCGTAGTCAAGCTCTTGAAGAGTATAGCGGTCTAGATTGAACACGGGGATGGGTTTTCATCCACGGAATGATTTGCATGAGTGAAAAGGTAAGGCTTTCTATTTGGATTTTGGATTTGTTTCAAAAGCAGTGTGAGTAGTTTGGCCGAATAATGTAAAGGCCAGAAGTGACATTGAAAAGGTAACTTTGAAGATTTAGGTCACCTTGATAACATAGGGCAAACAAATGTCTCGGGTTTTTATCCTCGCATTATGACAAGCAACCTATAGTCAGTATACTTAGGATCTTTATTTAACTAAGCAAACCTAACCCTAAGAAACCACTCCTATTTGAGTCGACCACGAAACATGCATCTATAGCCCACTTTTAGTTGAAACCACCAACATTGACATCATTTCAATGGCTCGTAAGACCATCCTAAAAACCACGATTCATCTGGCAATAAGTATACAGCATGTCTAAAGGCATGGTAGTATTGCCAGAGTGTGACATTAAATGATATTCAACCCTAATTTGAGAAGATGGGAGCCATAAATCTGATGCACATGCTTATTGGCACATGAGACAACCTGTAGCGCCACATGACAGAGCTAGCTGCCTTATCATCAAGAAAGAGATTTGAGCCAAGCATCTCTTGAGTTGTCATCCTCGGGTGTTGCAGGCGCTGAAAATGAGAGAAAGGAGAGAGAAGAGAGAAAAAGCAAAACCACTAGAGATCTGAGATGTTTTATAAAATGAAAAATTGTGCCAAAAGATTGTCTCCCCCAGTTTGCTTCTCTTTTGGTTACAAAACTAAGGGGTTTATATAGGCCACCCATTTATGTGGAAACACAATAAAGCCCTAACATTTTGGCTAAAATAAAGGACAAGGAAGTAATACACCAAAATGAAGTCGGTTTGCATTAATTACAAAAAAGGATGACAAGTGACAATTTAGCTAAACCGCAAAAATTTATTGAATTAGCGAAAAAATTTCGCTAGGCATGAAATCACCAAGAGATAAGCGAAATCAGAAAATTCGCTAGGCATTGGCTTTAATTCGCTAGCTAATTTCGCTAACTTAAGCGAAATTTTTAGGTGATAATGGCTGGTTACTAAGCTAAGAGCGGTGTAGGCGAAATCCTTGGAGTGCAGCGAAAATTCACAATTTCGCAGGATTCTGAAATTTTAGCTATGATTGCGAAATTGCCGTAATCAGTGAAATTTTCGCAATCTTAGCGAAATTCACAGGTGCGATCTTCCTTTACATGGCCTCCTGCTCCTATCTTTTGCACCAGCACGCATCACTTTATACAATTCTTTCTTTGATTTTTGAGTATGTTTGATGGCTGATAGATGGTTGCAAATCTTCATGGTTTAGCATATGTCTCGATATTATGAACTCTGGTCTGAAGCACGCAAAACAACAAAAAATAACCTCTAAACGGCATAAGTGAAACTAAGAACACCTGAACACTTCAATTAGCATAATTGACATGATTAGTGTGCAAAAAGCACTCAAAACCTATCTGATATAGGGCTCAAAATAGCACTTTTTGAGTACTAATCACTCATCAGTGAACCCTCCTGCATAGTGCCTCCAACTAAGCAAATGGTTATTAGACGTTACCTTGTGCCACTCCTTCCTACTTTTCATGGCATGGAGAGTGAGAATCCTTATTTGCACATAAGGGAGTTTGAAGAGGTCTGCAACAACTTCAAGGAGGAGACTACCAATGTGGATTTAATGAGGCTTAAGCTTTTTCCTTTCACATTGAAGGATAAAGCAAAAATTTAGCTCAACTCTCTGAGGCCCAAGAGCTTTCGAAACTGGATTGAGATGCAAGCTAAATTTTTGAAGAAATTCTTCTCCACTCATAAAACAAACAGTTTGAAGAGGCAAATTTCCACCTTCTCAGCTAATGAGAATGAAAATTCTATAAATGTGGAAGGAATATATGGAAGCGCGATGGCAGTACCGTATGGGTTTGACACGTAGGCTGGCATTAAACTATTTTTTCGATGGAATTTATCACATGCCATGAAGCAAATTCTTGGAGACTATGTGGAGGGACTAACGAGGCAAAACATCAAAGGAAGCTTTGGATTTCTGAGTTATATGAAGCGAAGCATCAAAGGTTAGGGATGAGCCCAGCTTGAGGAGATGGAAGAATGAGACCTCGACAGATGAGGGTAGCGCCTCTTTCTCTTGGGAGGACATGGAAATGAAAGCCAAAGTTTCAACCTTAGCTAGAAGGTTGGAAGAACTTGAAATGAGAAACCACCATGAGGTGCAGGCAGTGACTAAGATTCATGTGCCAAACAAGCCCTGTTTCATTTGTCGATCCCCTTTGAATATGCAGAGGCAATGTCTGACTATTTCACGTGATAGGGAGATGTTAGTGGAACAAGCAAATGTTGTTGGTCAAGATTCAAGCGATCAACTAATGCACCATATGGAAACACTTACAACCATAGTTGGAGAATGCTTGATCACTGCACAAACTTAAAATATCACGGTATGCTTCAACTTCTTAGCCACCACAACCACAGTCAACTTCTCCAATTGAGCAAGCCATTCTTAATTTGAGCAAGGTGGTGGGTAACTTTGTGGAAGAACAAAAAGCAGTGAATGTGCAGTTAAATCAGAGGGTTGACACTGTGGAAAGCACTTTGAATAAGAGAATATATGGGTTCCATAATGAAATTACCTAGAAAATTGACAACTTTTAGTATTCCATCTCTAAGCTGACTAATCAACATCAAGTCTGAGGAAGTTCCCACTTATGGCTTCGACCAAAACTGAGGAGTTTATGAAATAAAACTACTCGAGGTAGAAAGCTACTCCTAAAATGGATGAAGTAAGCGGTTATCACCCTTGATAGTAAAAAAAGATTTAGCAACCAATGCCTAAACTACTTGATGAAGCTAAAGATAGACAGATGAGAAGCTAGAAAATGATAGTGATAAAGAGAGACATGATGAGAAGAGCATGCCTCCACCATTTCCTCAAGCACTTGAGGCCAAAGTTCTTGTGAGATTCTTGAAGTGTTGAGGCTGCTGAGTCAGCATTTCCCTCATGGAACATGATTAAAGCGAGTTCGACCTATGCCCGAGTTTCTAAAGACTTGTGCATTGCGAGAGGGGCCCGAATGTGGACGAAAGCCTTTTGAGTAGGTGAGTATCGTCTTACAGTCTGAAACTCCGATGAAGTCTAGTCCAAGGTGTCTATCATCTCGATGAACATTGAGGCTTTGTGTAGAAAGGCATTGTTGGTTAGGAGCTAGTGCAAACTTGTAACCTTACTCAACTTATAGCGGTGAAATTAAGAGAATTGGAAACTCACCACCATCACCCTATCTTTAAGCGAGATGAACGTAAAATTCGAAGGTATGTTGAAGATGTTTTTGGTGCAGTGGAATGAATTACACTACCCGATGGAGCTTTCGTATTCTATGGCAAGGCCGATGGGCGGAAGGAGCCAATTATGTGCCAATCATACTTGGGAGACCATTCTTGGCTATCTCAAATGCAATCATTAACTGTCGAAATGGATTTATGCAACTTACATTTGCAAATATGACACTGGAACTCAACATTTTTCATCTCAGGAAAAAGCATGTTCACCCCAAGGAAGAATACCTAGAAGAGGTATGTTTGATCGACACCATTGTGGAAACAGTGTGGCATTTCTGACTACATACAGAAATGACAAGGTGTGAGCTGTACAAAAGCGGATGAACCTCAAGGTTATGTCTTCCTTTTGTCCTTGGAAAAAGAAGGAAAAATCCTCCCCCTTGTTGGCGAGAAAGACAAAGAAAGGAAGAGCCCTAAGCTTGAGTCTCGGCCCTCCACTTGGTGATATGCACTTAGAAGGGTGACTGTGCCTGTGGTTATTTCTTCATCTTTAAATGCTCGGGAAGGCATGATTTGCTTGGAATCGTAAAGAGTACGAAAAGCCTGGATGGAAAATCTCGATTTAGGAATTAGCCCTTTAGTGCTGCACTGTCATTTGCATGGAGGAAGGCCAAACCGGTCACGATAACCATCGATTGAATCCCCACATGCGAGGTAGTCCATCTTTGAAGTTCTAAAATTCTGGAAGTGGCAGTGTCTACCCCATTTTAGATAGTCCTTGGGTGAGTCTACTCGGGTTATTGCCAAAAGTGGGGTATTATCAGGAATGAAGGGAGAAGATATGCCTACACGCCTTACCACCGATTAGAGGGTATGTATAGACTATAGGAGGCTAAATGCAGTGACAAGGAAGGACCATTTTTCTTTGCCCTTCATTTATCAACTTCTAGAGACCAGTTTTGAAACCCATTTTGTTAACACAGATGGCTATTCCGGATATTTTCAAATAGAAATCGTTGTGGAGGACCATGAGAAGACCGCCTTCACTTGCTCATTTGGAACTTAGCCTCTCGGGAGAATGCCCTTTGGCGATTGCGATGCACACGCGCGTTCGAAAGTGTATGCTTTCGATATTTTGATGATATGGTGGAACACATTATGGAAGTGTACATGGATGACATCACCATATATGGAGGTACTTTTGAGGAGTGCCTAGCCAACCTTGAGACTGTTCTAAACAGATGCATTAAGAAAAACTTGGTGCTTAACTGGGAGAAGTGCCATTTTATGGTAAATCAAGGGATTGTCCTTGGACATGTCATCTCCAAGAAGGGCATTGAGGTTGATAAAGCCAAGGTTGAGCTTATTTCCTAAGCTACCCTCCACAAATGTCGAGCGGTGAAGCCGATTTCGTGGCATCTTGGAGTTTACGAGGAGGTTTATTAAAGATTTTCAAAAATTACAAGCAGTACGTGAGCTATTGATCATTAAATAAATTTTTTAGGATGGAAGGTGCCAAGAGCTTCAAGGCTCAAATCACACCTAACTCTTTTGCACTATAGTGAGAGTGCCCAGCAGCCGGCCTACCCCTTGAAGTGATGTGAATCTGGTGATTTTCCATTGGGGCGGAGTTCTTGGGGCGAAGATGAAGCCTACATTGGTTTAGTATCACGAGAAAAGACTCTAAATAAAGCACAGAGAAATTACATAACCATAGAAAATAAGCTGCTAGTAATAGTCTATGCCTTAGACAAAATCAGAGCATACTTGGTGGGGTCATTCATTGTTATTTTTACAGACCACTTTACTTTGAAGTACACAGTATTAAACAATATGCTAAAGTAAGGGCTTATAAAGTGGTTCTCACTTGCTCGAGAATTTAATCACCAAATCGAAGACAAAGAAAGGGATGGAGAATGAGTGCTGGGATCCTCTTAGTTGACATAGCTCATGACTCCCATAGTCTTCCCATTAATGATGAATTTCTTGAGTCTCTGCTGCCATGAGAATACTTACAGTATGCTCATATTGCTAGTGTTAACCTTGGGGTCATTGAATGAAGCTTTATGACAAGAAGTGCTTCTTACGCCAAATTCCATTCCTATTATTGGGAAGAACCATTTTTGTTCGAGTACTGTGCAGATCAAATCATTAGAAGGTGTGTGCCTGAAGAAGAACAATAGAGTTCTCGGTCACTACCATGAAAAATTCTGTGAGTCTCATTTTGCTTCACAAAGGCAAAATGCAGTCTTTTAATCCGGTTTCTATTGGCCATCTCTCTTCAAAAATTCTAATGCCATGTCTTAGGACTACGATCGATGCTAAGATTTGGGCCACCATTTATGTCTGCCTTAGACCCGATTTTGGTAGTAGACTGATCGATGTTGGGGCATTGTCTTCATGGGGCCATTCCCTATGTCTTTCGGTTATTCGTACATCCTGGTGGGGGTTGATTATGTTTCCAAGTGGGTTGAGGCCATTCCTTGCAAAACAAATTATCACAGGGTGGTGCTTAAATTTCTAAAGGAGAATGTCTTCTCCAGACTTGGAGTGCCCAAAGCCATGCTTAGGTGATGCAGGTGCCCATTTCTCTGACAAACCCTTTGAGCCTCTACATTTAAATATGAGATTGAAACACAAAGTGGCCACTCCTTGCAGATCCCATAAAAACCGATTGGACGATTGACCTAATAATAGAGAGAGATTAAGACTATCTTTAATGAAGGTGGTGATTGAATGAAAATATTGGTCACCAATTTCTTTGCAGACTCATTGTGGGCATCTGGAGACAACACCAGACATTCTTAGAGGATGTCCCCATATCGGCTAGTCTATGGAAAAACATGCCATCTCACCAGGAAATTGAATACAAGGCATGATGGGCAATTAAAAATCAACATGGATACGGAAAGGCGGCTAAGGAGCTTCTTGACCTCGATGAGTTGAAGGCCCAGGAATGATGCTTACATGAACTCCAAGATCGCCAAGGAGAGGTCTCATAAATGGCATGATCAGATGGTGGCTCGGAAAAATTTCCAACAAGGAGATAAAGTCCTGCTCTATGAATCCAAGCTTCATATCTTTCCAGAAAAACTCAAGTTAAGATGGATTGGTACTTTCACCATTCATCAAGTGTATCTGATAGACGGTCAGACTCCTTAATTCAGTGAGGCCAGGAACTTTCAAATTGAATGACCCATAGCTTTAAGCCATATCACGATTGCTGAATGGGACAAGGAGGAGCTCACCCTCATTCTTCTCGTAATCGCGGCCCAGGTTAGTTGGACTTAGTCTCCCTTGAGACTATAGAGTCCATCTGTTTTTTTTTTTTTTTTTTTTTGCGTATTTTCATATTTTTACATTATTCATATTTTCTTGATTCTCCAATTTAGCTCCTGTTTTCCTTCTGCTATTTATTTGGTTTTGTGTTCATTTTTTTTTTGCGACAAGTTGCTATCTTTACAAAAATGGGTTTGTGTTGGTGAAAACCCATCAGTAATAGATTTGCCTGATCCGACATTTCTGTGAGGTTGCGAAGCCTATATATTTTCACAAGGGTTGCAAAAGTTTTGCAACCCTATTTCCAACACCCTGCAAGTTGTACTAGCCTTTAAGCAAATTCCATATTTGGCTCCCGACTACGTTCCAAAAGCACCAGTCAAGTGCCCGTTTTTTATCCACTAGCCTCCCCACGATCGACATTAGTCTCCATAAAAAGACAGCACACCTTCTTTTCCATGATCACCTTTCCCCATCCTCCCTTATACTCAGAAGTACCCACATTTGCTTTCTGATCATGCATTTAGGAACCAAGGAGAGGGCCTGACACTCATCTCAGACTGATGGAGGCCACCATACTGCGGAACACCCCACTGTCGCCAACCCCTATCGAGTCTTTCAGGCCTACGAGGAGCCTATTGTTCTGCCTAGTGCGCTGCCCCCTGATCTCACGGTGCGTATACCACGGTGGTCGAGTTCCCACCTCCCATGCCGGCTGCACGCGAATGACCTCATCAGAGGGCCCAGAGACCTGCAGCCCTGGTGATCATCTCGGCGTGGCCTCGAAGTGCGCAAATGGCCTTCACCGTGGGTGACTTTAATCAGTGTGGGTCATTCTAGCTTTGCCATCGAGGCCAGCTATTCCCTGTGCTGATAGTAGGGAACACTAAGCCCATGGCGTAAGGATTTCCATGATGAGAACTTCTATGACATCTCGGCCTTTGCCAATCAGCCTAAGCTCTGGGATTCAATGGGGCCCATCCATCGCTAGTCTCTCGAGCCTTTTATAATCTTGCACAGATTCTTCTACCCGGGAGTAGTGATCGATTTTTACCAGACCATGACATTTACAGGGTGAGTGCCACCTGTTACTCTTGTTCACCATTGACGACGGGGCTGGCTAAAACGATGATATAGCTATCGCGTTTGACTTCCTGACCCTTGCGGTCGATGGGCTTTGAAGTAGTATTTACATTCTTCGCCAGGGATGGTCTGATTCTCTCTGGAACACATCCACGATTTATACTTTAAGAGGTGCTTCCTTCGAGAATGCTCTTTATGGACCCGTGCTGGGTCGATCAGATTCGGATTGGCATATAGTCTGGAGGCGGCGCCGTGTGAGCTTTATTGGCATCTCGGAGGGCTTCTCGTTTGCAACCTCGGGATCTTATCATTGCTCAGCTTTGTTCCATATGGGGAGAAGGTCCATGAAGAGTCTAAGCGGGATAGAGGCCTATTCCCTTTGCTATTCCTTATTTGCTCATCTGTTTTTGAGCACCTTGGCTTTCCATGGTATTGTCGCGGCGTGATCATAGGTTAGGCCACCACCTCGAGAAGTGGTTTTGTGGCAGAAGGATCCTCTCTTCTGCACTCTCACTAACATTGAGAAGACAGGTGGGGACTACAGAGATCAAACAGCATCCTCCGCTCTCCTTTTTGGCCAGGAACTCTCTGAGCAGAATGTCACCAATCATCTCTCCATGTGCTGCCATCAAGCATCAACTTTTTGTATTGTCACCCCTGGAAACTCTACCACCAGCGCCCAGAGTCTCAAACTTTAGAAGTTTGTCGCCCCGGACCAGCCTTCTGCGTTATGTGCCTCAAATTTCTTTTCCATCACCTTTACTCTTTTTCATACTATCTTTAACCACGATGACATGAAGGAAACATCTTTATGGATTAAGCTGCCTGACACACCTATAAGTCTTTTTGGTCTATGGTTTCACCGAGTAAAGCTATGGGTTCTATCTTGTTGATCTATCTCTTGCCTTATCTGGGGATGAGGATGGGGTTCAAATCCCACCTACTGAGGGTATCACTTCCTCTTCAAGTTTCCCTCTGGCTCACATTGGATATTTGCTTATCTGGTGGGGAGAACAAAGAAGGAAGTGCATTTTATGTTTTTTATTGATTATTATGAGTGGAATAACTACTAGTTTTAGACAAGCATGTACAATGTTTTTTACTTCTATTACATGTCTTTGATTCATCTTTTTAGTTTATCAATGTTTTTGATCTGGGTTTGCAGTTTCAATGTGGTTTCTCTTATTGTTTTTTTGTGTTCTCATTTCTGATGGGAGAAATTGAAATTGTGCTGTCTCTAGTTTGAGGTTGTTTATGCTTATAAAAGTTGATTAAGTGTGGAAACTCTCTTGTCTTCAACCTTACTTCTTCCATAGTCTAACCTGTATTTTTATTAGTTTTCATGTCATTGAAAGAAAGCGTCTTGCCTCTTGAACCTCGCAAAAATATGGCTAGTGCTTTGTTTTGTGAGTTGGAATCCTAAGACCACTGAGTCAAAAAAAAATGACGATGTGTCTCAAAGAAAAATTAAACGATTCTTACTTGAAACTAACATGCAATTAAGGGTATGTAGAAAGATCTTTAGTGCATTTTAAACCAATTGGTTAAGATCACGACTTTGTTTCTGTTACACAATGGTGGAATAGGTGGAGTTTGCAGCATTTGTAGATTATTTGGAGTATGAACATGACTAAAGTGAGGTGAAATGAAAGTTGGTGGTTGAAAGATCTTATGACAGTTCCTAAACTGATTGGTTAAGTCTATCAGGTCGATACCCTAAATTGCATGGAAAATTGAAGATTGGTACACTCGACCTTCACTACAATGAAGAAGAAGTTGTAGAAATGAAAGTGGGTTCTGATCTATTGGGGTTGGTTAATTAGCACAAATTATTAGAAAATAGCTAGGTTAGGAGGGGACAATTTGTGAACCTTTTGAAACTAATCAAGTTTACATGGTTTTGTGGAAGGTTTCAGAAGGTTAGTTCTCAGAATCAAGTCTTTTCAGTACTTGGTGCCCCACATGATACATACTCTTCTTGAAGTGGTCATTGAAGTGAGTTTTGATGACTCTTGACGGATTGGGTTTATCATGTTCTTTGAAAACCTTATTTTCATTTATTTTCTTTTTGTGGATAACCTAAATCACTTGCCTTAAATTATTTCATTCTTCCTTCATTGTAAGGGACATTATTCATAAATATATCAGATAAGGAAGTGATTAATACCCTAAAGTTCTATTCCTTCATATCATACTCCAGTTTCGCCTTTTTGTGTAGTCAATCGACTAGTCAGCCAATTAGCTTATTAAGGACCCTATGAACACTAAATCAATTTCATGTAACTTGAGTTTGTTTTTAAAGGCTATACATCTTGAAGATAGAGTTCAACAGCATGAATCCCGATGGTGAGCTTGAGCGCAGAAGGCAAAGGCAGCCGAGAAAGAAGATCTGATGCAAACAGAAATTTGTAAGTTGAATTTTCCACGTCCTTGCCACAACGTGACCTGTTTCTTTTGTTTTCTTCCCAATTTCTCCTCATGTAATAGTGTTTATTTTGTACATGGTAATTTGTATTGATTTAGATGGGTATATATTGCCCCAGAATGAGACTTTAATAATTTGGATTATTGAAGATTTGGGAAGCTTGCTTAGAAGCTCTGTTTTCTCTCATTCTCTGTTTTCTTTCTCTTTCACTGGCGAACACCTACGGATGATTTCTCAAAGGATTAGTGGCTAAAACTCCTTCCTCCTTGAAGTAGAAGGCCACTAGGAAAAGGATCCTAAGGCAAACTAAGGATTTCCATGTTTTTCACGCAGGTATCCACTATCATTAATGTTCTTCTCTTCAACTTTAGGTTTTGATCCCTTTGAATCACCTTGAATGGTTAACATTTGGAAAGCTTTCAGGGCTCATTAGATACTTAATGCTAGATCCGGTGATGTTCGTTAGTTATCACTTATAATCCATTGGAAGGTGAGTCAAGGAGACATGTGTTTTTACTGACTAAGACCATTAATGGGCAATGAATTCCATTTTCAAAGATATATACTTGAGGGGTCGGATTTTGCTATTTAAATGAAGATCCGGTTTGGGAGATAACTATATGTTATCCTCCTAATGCAGTAAAGGCAAGGGCCCCTCGCGCTGAGAACCTAAGCTGAGTGTCCACGATGCGAGGGACCTCTTTCCACATTCTACTTCATGTACTATTTTCAGTTTTGACCATTAAAACCAACCCCTTTTATCACAGCCCGATATCAAGAAAATCACGATATAAGCTCTTTATAAGTCATTTCCATGTAGAAACTAAATCTCTGATGGCGATCTAGAACCACTATACTGCAAGTAGCTATGCTAACTAGTATAAGCATGTATATTACAAATTTTGTTGATTATGCCCCACATTGGGTGCATGAATCAGCGGTACATTGGAAAAAAGACACAAAGTTTGATTTTGATGAGGCATGTAGAACTGCATTTGAGGAGATAAGAGTAAGAACTATAATAGCCCTTGTCATAGCAACTCCAGATTGGAACAAAGGATTTGAAATCATGTGTGATGTTAGTGACTTTGCCATAGAGGGTTGGAAAGAAATTCAAGGCCATCTACTATGCAAGCAAAACTTTCAATGAAGCTCAAGAGTATTATTCAACTATAGAGAAGGCGATCTTGGCAATGAGTCTTTCTTGCTGAAAATTAGATATATATCTTGGGGTCTCGTATCCATTATTTCTATATAGATCATCAGCAATTAAATATAATAACCAAAAAAGATGTTAAGCTTAAATTAGTAAGATAGGTTTTTGTCATTTACTTGAGAATTTGATATATAAATCGAGGATAAAAGACGTGACAGTATGATTGCGGTCTTATCCGTAATGGAAGGAAGCGGCTGATGATAAGAGGAGCTTGACGTGAAGATAGTTTTCCTAATGAGCAATTATTTCGAGTTGAAATCAGGCTACCTTAGTATCGCGACTTGGTTAATTATAAACATTTAGTATTATTTTAGAATTCACATATCGAAAAAAAATTTGAGGCATGAAGCTAGTTCTTTACATATGGGATGTTCTGCATTCTATTTTAGGAAGTGCATATCAAATTATCAAGTTGTACAAAATAAACAAGTTGAAGTGCGAAAATGTCTGATTGACATAGTATGGAAATGCTTTGCGGGACAAAGAGACGACTCGAGAAGATCCTCGGTCTGGTTCTCTTTGACATTATTTAGGAAAAGCCCGAATGGGTTAGTATGTGACAAATGTCAAAGAATGGGCAATATCAACAAAAGAAATGAAATTCATTTTCAAGCAATCTTGGTTGTGCAAATTTTTTACGTTTGGGGAGTATATTTCATGGGTCCATTTCCACCATCTTTTGGAAACATATACATTCTCCTTATTGTGGATTCTGTATCGAATGGGGTAGGATTATTTACTATCCAAGGAATGATCTGATAATGCCCAGTAGGGGACTGTCTAAAGGAGCATTTTGAATAGATATGGAGCCCCAAGAACAATTATTAATCATGAGGGAAATAATTTTGCCAACAAGCTATTTTCAAAGCTCATGAGCAGATATGGGGTGATACATGCTATGGATTTGGCTTACGCATCATCATCGGTCGAATGGACCAGATTTGAAGTGTCAATAGAGATAAAGAACATATAAGAAGGCAGTAAGTAGCAAGAGGATTGGTCCTTAAAGCTAGATGATGCATTATGAAACCGAAGCGCGCCTGGCTCCCTATTTGGTTTGTCACCATATAAGATTGTCTTTGGAAAGGCTTGTCATTTACCTATTGAATTAGAGAACAAAGCCATGTAGGTAATCAAAGCTGATCTTAAGTTGACAGAAAGCTACAAAGAAGAGACTACTCGATTGAAAGAAGTTTAGAAGAGTTAAGGAATAGAATTATGACAATGCAAAATTTACAAAGACAAAACTAAAAGATGGCATGATGAAGTGAGAAGAAAAGAGTTTAAGGTAGGAGAATCAGTCCTACTTTACAGCTTAAGGAATTTCGAACTCTTCTGGAGAATTGAAATCAAGATGGATTAGTCCTTACACAGTCATCTCAGCCACACCATTTGGAGCAGTAACATTGAAGGCAAATTCTAGGAATGAATTTAATGTGAATGGTCAAAGATCGAAGCACTACTTAGGAAGAGCAAGCTGATGGCTAAAAATCTTTATAAAAAGAGTTTGTTGAAAAACCTTTCTACGATTTAGATCACAACTAAGGACACTAAGCGAGCAACTCCTTGGGAGGCCTTGACAAAAATAGGATTTTCATCTTTTGTGTTTTAGTTTGTTTTTAGTTAAGTTGAGTGCGACATTTTGGATTTTTATTATTTTTTAGTGTTTATCTTGTTTTGTTTGTTTTAAAGATGTGAAGCTGGATCTATATGTGGAGACTTCATCAGGACCCACCTCAGCCTATTCAGTGGTAGAATTGATCATATAGGGAATCTCAGTTCTTAACTCCTTATCATAAATTGTAGAGGCGATGCATGTTTTAAGTTTAGGGGAGTTATTCTTCAGTTTTAAATTGGTCTAGCAGCTTCAATTTTCCTGTTTTTAGTGTTTTTCCTTTAGTTCTTTTTGGTGTGTTTTATTTTCTTTACTGTAGAATAGCTAAATTTTTGCTGAAATTTAAAATACTGAGCTTAAATGACATGCTTGAATGTGATGATCAAAATAATTTTGTGTTCATAGCATGAATTTATTGAGTTATCTAATTTGAAATGATGCACGTTGACTTGCTTTTAAGTTTGATGAGAATTGTTTAGCATATTGAATTGTTAGAGTTAATGGGAACACAAATTATGTCGTGAGATATTATAAAAATGTCGCGACATTTCAGCATTCTAGCCTACCCCGCATTGTAGGGATTATTTGTCGTGACATAAAAATTTATGTCTGACATTATTTCCAACCTAAGTCAATGATTATTCGCCAAAAATCTTAAATGTCACGACCTCTTTAATCTAGAGAGACCAATATTCTGTCGCAGCCGAAATTTTGGCGACAACTGATATTGCAGCATAAAATTATGTCCCGCGACATACTTTTAGCTTCAAAGCTCGAATAATGCAACATAAAAGCGACTTGTGCGACAACGATGTCGCAACAAATTCTTTGGCCTTTAAAATAAAATTTAAAATGTTTGGAAGCCTAAATTTGAATTCATCATTTTCCAAATCATTAAAACCTAGAGCTCTATATCTTGAACCTTCATCTCTCCTTCGTGAAATGCGAAGCGATGAATCTTTAGTGCGAATCTGAATGGAATCATGGTGAAGTATGGAGAAAATGCGAGAGGAGATGAGTAGATGTCTGCTCCCGAAAAGTTCATGAGGAAGGAACATCATAAGGAAATGGGCAAAGGAGCAGAGAAGGAAAAGGAAGAAAAATGACGGAGGAATGAAGAAGAAGAAAGCGATGGAAGTGAGGATGGGGACTTCCTCGAATGAGCGTTTAAATAGTGTAGAAGACATTAATGAATAAAGTTCTGGGGAAAGGGGATTCAAGGAGATATCACGACCGACTAAGGAAAGGCATTGAAAAATTGGACCTATATATCTTCCGAGTAAGGCTTAATGGCGGTGAGAGAATTTATGCAAATCAGTAGTGTATGCAGAGGAAAATGGGTGTCGCTGGTGACACACCATAAATAATCTTTGTGGATTACGGGGAAGATAAGTGATGAGGATAAGTTCAAAATGTGAAGACAAGCAGTGATTGCAAAATGACTCTGATGCAACTAGGGAAAGGGAGTGGAAGAAGTAGGAAAGAGCTTTAATGACTCCTTAGAGGATACACGATTGAGGATGCAGTGGGTTACTTCCTCGATTTGAGTGTTAATGCCTTCAAAAAGCATCGTACGATAAGGCGGAAGAAACAATCCTTTTCTATGCCATTTTGAAGGGTTATAAGATCAGCTTTGGAAAGATAATAGAAAAATCAATCCTAGGCTATGAGAACAACAAATTCTAGGGCCATATACCTCATCCATCAATCATCACCCATCTGTGCTTAAAGGGAGAATGGCACGATAAAGATGAAGAGGAGTTCACAGCAGTCCCTCATCTCACCTTCTTTGCTAATGCAGAGATCAGCAGGCGGGTAAGACAAAATTGTATGAAGTTGAGGAAGAAAGAGGAGACAAAGGAGTTGAAGTGAATATCAATGAGCCCAATAATAAGGCACTAGTGGTTGGCACAATGAAGACAAGAAATGAAAGGGAAATAATTGCAAGCCCAGATTGGGTGATGTCTCTGGCGACTAAAAAGCTATCGCAATGAGCAATTTGAAAGTTCAGGCGGCCAGGCAACAATTAGAACTTTAGGATGTTCCAGGAAAAATGGACCATATAATGTTGGAAGAGACATCGAATGAAGGTCGATTGAAGAAAAGGATTAATTTACAGCAAATCAAGAAGGATGAGTATATATGGATAAAACATTCGAGGTAGAGGGTTTAAGTAAATAAGAGATCAAGCTTGTGGAGAAAACTGAATCGCGCCAAAGACCTGTGGAGCTCACATGAGGGTAGTGCAAGAGGGATGATGATTTAGCCAGAATGTTGGAAGGAAGAGACAAGGCAATTGATGATACATTGGTCTCCAAAGACCAATTTTGGTTAAATAGTCTAGATTCCTTAAATTAAAAACTCAAGGCTAGGGACTATATTCAAAATGGTAGCCAAAGTGTGCTTTCTAACCATAAAGCCTAGAAGAACTGAAACAAATTAACCCTACTCTTATGTATTACACTTCATATACGAAAATATCTTTTATAAAATCTTCACACAGACCACAAATGAAGCTACCTTTTAAGACTTGTGTTAATTTGTTCTAATTCTACCCTGTTCTATCTTGCATTTAGAGTAACATTCAACACATTTTTATGTTGGTGTTCCAGTGGATGAATGTTGTTGAGTTACTGGTGTTAACATTGCTAGAACTAAAAATGAATAGTTTGACGAAATTGAACTTTTGACTGACCATATGGCATAGTATCTTGTAAAAAAAATAAAAGACCAAGCAATTTGAATAGCGAAAGAGAATTCTTTGTAGATGAAATGGGCAACTTGAGCTCAACATAATTGAAAAGTTGTGATGTCAATAATAAATAGGCTAAAATTCTAAACTCAGGAAGATTTAAACAAATAATATAACTAATAAGGCATATTCATGTTGTTTTGACATTTTCAATTCTAATGAACCTAAAAAAAGAATGCACATGGTCCTTTAGTATGACAATGGATTGTGCTTGAGTTAGGAATATCTTATGAGATCCATCATAGTTTTAGTCTCCAAGGATCCTAGAACTTGTTAGATTATTATTCAAGGAGAAATTATAGGCAACACAACCAATAGGAGATGATTTAGGCCATCCTTAGAAAGCTTATGCCTTTCAAGCCTACCTTAGTGATATGCATATGCATATTCCCTAGTTCCTTGTTTGAGCTAAATGTCAATTCTATCATCAAAAGCCAAGTAACAAACCTTAAGCCTCCCTTAAATGTAATACTTTAGTAAAGAACCCTTAGTTTGCCTAAACTACTTTATGAGTGCATAGGAAATAGACAATGGGACAAGTTTGGGGGAGTACAATTTGTAATGTGAAGAATGATGAGATCAAAGGATGTGAAAGAATGATCAATATTGCATATGAGGTGCAATATTGATTGAAATATAAACAACTAACAACCCTGCATCTAAGGATGTGGTTCTAGAGTTCAACATTTTTAATTTTCTGTTGTTCCAATCAGTAGATTTGTGCAAGTGATTTACTCTGAAATTTCTTGAACAAACCACTTTTCTCTGTGAGCCCCTTTGTCTCTTTCCTTCCAAGTTGCAAGATTTAGGTCAAGAGTTTTAATGCTCTTACCGCATCAATCCAATTTTCATATAGCACTTTATAGGACTATGCTAGTTCGTCATCAGGATTGTTAGGCAGAATGCGTATGGTATAAAATGATTATGAATGATAAACACATATCACAAATAATCGCAAGTGCACACGTTGTAACAAGTAATAAAGCGATGAGTAGAGTATCTTTCCCATAAGGATGATTGTGCTATTAAGTACCGATTCTAATCTAGTATTAATTCTATTTGGATGAACCAAAGAAGGATTGAAAATCAAAATATAAAACATCAAGTAGGCAAAGATTAACCTAAACTATCGACAACGACTCAAGAAATCAATAAAGAAAACGTAGGGTTACAATTTCACCTAAACCAATCCCAATGGAAAGGTTTGACCTAATCTAAATACATTAAACTCTCATATTGATGGAAAATTTAGAAATGTAAATACTAATCTTTCTCAAGTATCAACACCCTATTATGTGAAGCAGATCATATTGCATCTCTACTCAAAAACCCTAGATTTTTAGATCGCTTCTTGTTAAAATCTAATAAACCACATGTAACCCATAAATATCTCTATCCTATGATAATTACATGGCGTTTCAATCATGGTTTAATTCAATAATCACTTCTTAGTCTCATATTGAATCACAAAGCATGCAAATAGTGGCCAACTACTCACAAGCATTAAAGAATGATAAAATACTCAATATATAAGAGTTTAAACATCAAAAGATTACAAACCAAAACCTTAATCCATTGTTCATGGTTAGGTTACATCATAACCCTAGAAAAAAAAAACTAAAACTTCAAAAAATCAAATAAATACATCCACAAAAATAGAGTTATAGAGAGAAAAAAAAAAACTAGAGTAAGAGTGGAATCTTCAATATTCTTCTTTTCTTCTCTTCTCTTTTCTTGTTTCTCCCTTCTTCCAAGAGATACTTAGGGTGTCTCCACCCCCTAAAGAACTTATTTGAAACCTTAAAAATGTTCCTTAAATAATCTCCTTCGAATTTGGGTTCAAATGGGGTAAAAATCATCATATAGCGAGTCAGGGCTTGACACTTACGCAACTGTGTAGCTAAGGATGTGGATGATGAACATGCTACCATGTAGTTGTGTAGAGCTCTACACAGTTGTGTACCATAATTTTTGCATTCCTTATTTTCTCTTTTATGCTCCATTTTTTCTCTAGTTTCACCCGATCAGCTCCAAGGAAGGCCTAAACATAAAAATTAGAATTTAAATCCTTGAAACTCTTATAATTATCATTAAAAACAATCAAAATGCATTGAAAACAACATGATAATTTGAGTCTTAAAGACACTAAACAGAGATTTCATTCTTTTCTTCATCGCTACCATTGAGAGTCCGAGTATCCTAAGGAATTAAAGCAGTGACTAGACAATTATGAACATCTATTGAGACTTATTCTGGAACTTCCTGCTTTTGACCCCTTCCTGATGTGTTTTTCAAGAGGGAGATGAGTGCAGTTGGTTCACTAATGTGGTCTTCCCCTTCCTTGTTTCCTTCGTGGATTACTTACAAAGTGTCATAAGCTTCATTTTTTGATACAACAGTTGTGATGAACCTAAACTATCTAGAATCCACACCATATTAGATAGCATTAAGAGCCATCCAATTGGTAGTTGCTGATTTGTCTACTTCATTAGTCCACTATAACTTAGTCTTGACCACCGTTTTTCCATCATCATCTATCATGGTTGAAGGACACCATCCTGTCAATACCAATCTCCAGGCTTTCATATCAAGAGATTTAAAGAAAACATGCATTCGAACTTTCCAATATCTATATTTTGTCCCATCAAGTAGGGGGGGACGACCTGTAGATTCACCTTCCATTAACAAATCTATCTCAAACTCACACACAAACCGTTAGATTAAGCACATATATCACTCAGTAACTTAAAGTGGCCTACTCTAATACCAATTGACATATATAAGCGCGAGTTCTTGTCCATAGTTCTTAGTGTTGGGACTGTGGCAATTCGAACTTTGTGCGGTGAGTCTGAACTGTCCTCTAGGCCTATGAGTGCACAAGGCAGATGAATAATATATGCAATAAAAAGAAAGCTCACACAATATGGTTACACGCCCACAACTCCACACACTGTAGGTTATGCCTAGACCAAGGATTTGACTAATCTGATTCAAGGTTACAATTAGTCGTATATGGTACAAGACTCCCTCTCTGCACAAGGCCCTTTTTTAACCTAATCACTCCTAGTGGAATTCAAAACGAACTCCCTTCATTCCCCTCTCTACTACATCACACACCCATGCTCACATTACTTTGATAAAATGAAAAATCATAAAACATCAACTTTCACCCAAGGTGAAAGGCTTTTAATGTGCAATACCTCAACTAGGTATTTGTACTCTACACTCTTCAACACATCCGGACTTCGCTTGTTCTTCTTTAAGCTCTGCTCCTAAAATAAGTGATAAGCAACTTCCAAACCCCTGAATATATAGCCCTTGTAATTCAGTCTTGGAAGTCTTGATAAAGTTGGATCATTATCCTAATATGACTCCACACATTACCTTCTATTTTTTTAACTTTCCTTTAAGCAATCCCAGTAGAATAAGGAAACTTGGTGCCCAAGTATCCTCTTTAGAATAGAAACCTAATTTGTTTCCAATTCTAGTTTGATAACTTGGAATTGTCCCTTTGAAGGACTTTCTATTTTCTGTAGGCCGCAAATAAGTCCTAGTTCATGTTGCCACTTCTTCCTAGAAGTCATGAGTCCAAAGGAGTCATATTTTGAGTAGAGTCCTACTCCAATTTGGACTGGATCCTAAGACCGAGTCTTGTTCAAAGTAGAACATCCTTCACCCGTCATGATTCTTGTTGCATCAAACGACCTGACAGGGTTCTAGACTGAGTAGACTCCTTCTTGTTGCACCAGATCACATGACTTAAGCATTGACAAAGCCTCACATTATCTAATTATGAATTTCAACATTATCTCTTTATTGAAATTATTTTAAGGCTGTCATAATGGAATTATGAAACTTAGGCAGCAAGCAATCCTTTTTAGAGCGGAGTCCTACTTGTGTTCCAAGCTTAACTCAAGTGATAAAGGGGGTAGGAAGGGGCTATCGGAGATCCAAGCTCGAATCTTTATAAGAACATAACACTACAACCTTATATGCAAAGGGAATAGATGTCAAAAAAAAAAAAAAGACTTATTTTGGCATCAGTGTCTCGTTTTTCATTGAAGTTTCGAAACCCTAAAAACTAAGCATTAGATATGATGAAAAATCTTAACTTTGAGAAGAAACTCCTTTTCTTACCATTTCGCTTTTATTGTTATCTAAAGTAAAACATCGCATAAGTGTTAAAACTTAATTATCATGATACCTAATTTTGCATAAAAATTAGCTAACAACTAGTTTAATTATATTACGTGTCATCCTCTTGGGTGATAATTCTGAAATTAAGTTACCTAATTCCATATTGAATATTTATAATATTATCTAAACGAGAATATACACCCAATATAAAATTGATATATTTTCCACATGAACACACTAATATGAGATTACAATAAATTTATTGTATCATACAAAATTAGTAGCTTTATATATAAATAATATTTCTATACCTTATTATATCTTATTATATTCTTTTATCACCTAATTATTAAAGTGTTTATAGCTGAGTTAAGAAATAAAAACACATAGTAAATCTATCCTTTTTCAATTCAATGAACTAACACTTATCAACCAAACCTTTGTTTAAAATATTTGCTGTCATTGAATTCATTTGAATTAAACATATTATAGCTTTAATACTTTTTTTTTAAAATTATATATATTATTATCAATGTAATAAGTTTGTGTTGAATAACATTAAATTTATACTAACAAAATCATATTTTTTAATAAATATAATAAATAATATTTTATATATATATATATATATATATATATATATGTGTGTGTGTGTGTGTGTGTGTGTGTGTATTCAACCTAACACTTTTAATTAATATAACATAAAAATTATTAATATCATTTTAAAATTTTAATTAAATGTCAATAAGAATTAATTGAAGTGGATAAGAGATTATGTTGGCATAGGGAGGGGAGGTTCCAGAGTATTGGTATGTTGATAAATTTGTAAAGGAACATAATACTATGGTATATTGTAAAGTTCATTGGTGTCAATTTTTTTAAATTAGATAAAAATAAAAATATTAAAGGAGCTTAAGATAATATTTTACAAAATTAATGAATATTATCCTTCACTATAATATATCAAATTATCAATTGTACTTACAAAATAATTTTAATTTATGATTTTTTATTTAGTTTATCAGTTTTTTTTAGTTATTCTATATATTTTCATGAATTTTGAATTATTTTGTATCATTTCTACTTTTATCAAAATATTTATCCATATTTTATTAATATTTTCAATTATATTCATAAATTTAAACGACATTCACATTCTTCCTTTTGATTTAGAGGCTGAATTTCAAAGAAATGGTAATAAAAGCAATTGTAAATTGTACGTGACCCCATGAGATACACGAGCCCACCTTATCGGTTCTTGTTTAGAAAGTTGATTTCACGCTAATTGAAGTGTCACGGGACATTGCGCATCAACATTGACATGTCAAACCCATCTACTCCTCTACCTGCTTTCGTAACTTTCATTGCAACTCTACCTACTTAGACCAGCTGCCAGCTTGAAAAAAAAACAAGAAAGAAAGAAAGAAAGAAAGAAAACCTCCACACGACCTAACTCCCTCAAAGAAACACCCATTCCAGAATCCCTATCTTCGAAAATTTCAACGTTAATCACACAATTTGTACTTCTCCATAAAATTTTCTTTGAACATATAGGTTTTTGGCGTGTGAAAAAGAAAATTCAAACCTCAAAGAAACACCCATTCCAGAATCCCTATCTTCGAAAATTTCAAATGTTAATTAATAATTTAGTTTTCCATAAAATTTTCTTTGAACATATAGGTTACCTGTAATGTAGGTTTTTCGCGTGAGAAAAAAACATTCAAATACTCGCATTTGACGATGATGCAAATACAAGGTTAGACTTAGTTCTTAGAAAATTTTAGAAAAAACTATAAAAAAAATAAAATAAAAAAAATACAAAAGACTAAAATAAGATAACAAAATGAATTTAAAAATAATTAATTATTTTTAAAATTATTCCTTTAAACCCAATTTTTTCTATTATATAACAATTAAATAATTTTAAAATATATACCTCTAATCGCTTCCGAAAAATAGAACTTTGTTAAGTGACAAGGTTCTACAAAGATTCTAAGACCAACCGGTAAGATACTGCCATATGCTAAGTAACCCTTTTATCACACAATTAAGGTTTTAAGCAGCGTACAAAGTAAGTAAAGATAAAAGCTATAAAAAGCATCACACATACATACACATGTATAATACACCTGAGTGGAACAAAGATTGGTTACTTGGTTCTAATCACTCAGATCCACTTGACCGAGCCTGCATGTGCAAAGTGTATTTCACCATTTGGTCAATTGGTGCTATGTCGACTTAAGCCAGACAAGACCTACCTTTTCATACCGTTCCTCCTAACTATCCCATGTAGAAACATTAAAAATTGAACTCCCTTATTTTCCAGCTAATGATCTGGGTCTACTGATGTCCAATCACTCCATCCCAAGTGGAGTAAGCATATTACTCACATTAAGGTTTCGAGTAGTACCTATAGATGCTCTTTCTCTTAATAACAACTCCTCCAGAAGATCTCCTGTTTGTGTGCTTAATCGATGATTTGCAAAGGCCTCTTCTCCTCCTATTTAAAACACGTAAGAATGGGATCTTTCCATATCTACTAAATCCGCTGCGAACTTCCAGTGTCATATTATATGATTGCATTTTACTGACGATTCTCCTAAACACTAGACATAATATTTTTCCTTTCCAACTACATTCCTATAGTTGTGATTTCCCCACAACGGTTATTTTCATAATCCGAAAAGATCACAATTTTTCTTTTTATACTTCCTCAATAGGTATAGAATAATACCAAATCTTCTTAATCTTCTTACCTAATGTGATGGAGAATCTTACCAACACATTTGATGTCCAACTAGGGGAGGATCCACATTTCCTTATATTCTGTCAGCAGAAGACACACCTCGACTTTAGTCGAGAATGATATACAATTCTCTGTGCCATCCATTGTGTCATTAGGCTAGTCACTTCAACATTTTATTTTTTTACTTCTTTTTCTTTTTCTTTTTATATCTTTGAAGAATCCAAATAAAAATTGAACAATAGAGGTGGATCCCATTTTCATTTCATGCATGGATAGGGAGAAATCTAGAAAAGAATGGCTTCACCAAGATAATTTTACCAATGTTCATTCATGATATTTTTTTTATAAATTTAAAAAAGCCTCACTTATTCCCTGAAAGATACCGAGGACCAGAGAAAGGACAAAAGTGAATTAGGATCCATAGATTTTCTCTCCACGTTTCCGTCACATTGTTATTTTCTATAATTTTGTTAAGAAGTATGTTTTAAGATTAAGTATAATAAATTCTCATGTTCACAAGACTTTTTTCCTTTTTTTTTTTTTAGAAAAGTCTCCGTATGCAACAACATATATAGTTTTACACGTACATCATAATCTCTCTCTCTCTCTCTCTATATATATATATATATATAATATAAAATCAAGTATAAAAAATCATTTTATAAAAATTTCTCTTTATTTTATATCTTTGAAGAGCCAAACATGACCCAGATAAAATTAAAGAAGGAGGTGGATCCATTTCATTCCATGGATTATCAGGTCCATCTCAACAACAAAAAAGATTTAAGATAGGGAGAGATTCAGAAAAGAATAATGATCAACAAGAGACTTTACTAATGTAATTATGAATACTTTTTTTATACATTTAAAATGTTTTTACTTATTCCCTGAAAGATAATAACGACTAGAGAACGGACAAAAGTGAATTAGATTTTCTTTCCACGTTTCATCGCACTGTTTTTTCTATAATATTAATCATGAAGCCACGAGGGCCCCATTGAATTTGAATAATTCGAAGGGCCTTCGAAACCAGAGAAGTTGTCATGAACCAATCAAAAATTTATTATGAGAATCATAGAGGGGTAGTTACATGAATTATTATAATTATAGTTTTTGTCTTGTCTCACGACCAAAAAGGAGTCTTTCACTTGTAGCAATTCAACCACTGACAAAATAATAATATAAAGGCGTCAACCACTGTGGGATGGGGCATAGGAAAAGTAATAGTAACCATGGCCAGAAACTGAGCGTAATGGCTGGGACCATATAATAGAGGAGAAGCAAACAAAACACATAAATACTCGAGGAGGCATGGGTCCACACCAGAGAATTCATGAGTATCGGAAAAAGTGAAAGGTCAAAGGTGTATCATTGAGGCCTCCAGGGTATTCGAGCTTGTCAACCATGACTGCTTCCCCCGCTTTTGTTTTTTCTTTTTGTGGTCAAAATAATGCTTTCAATTACCAATCACAATTTCAAAGACAACCATCCGCCTACCATTCCCATCCGCCTTTCTCTCACTGTCTCATATACTTTTCTGAGTCGACCACTCCGTATTATATAATGGACTTCTTGACATTGATCAGCTAGCATTTCATTTCGTGTTTTTGTTACTGTGAGACCCCGGATAAAGTAAAATGATGGACACGGGTTACAAATTCGCATCCTCTAGATCTCTGACGATGACAAGAAAGATGATACCACAGCTCTGGCCTCGAAATGCAAGACATACCGGGTCACTCTGGCCGACCGGTACGTCTGACCGCACGATTTCGGCACAAACGGACGACGGGCGCGACACGTGGCATGAAGATGCATGCCACGCCAAGACTGAGAGTGACACTTGGCTCTCGGGTGGAAGCCAAGTGTCACACTTCTATCTCGCATTTATGAGGCCATGAAAATGCATTTAATGACATGTGGGATGCCACAGCACATGGTGAGAAAGAAGAGCTGGGTTTCACACCTAGATAAGTATTCCACCTAAAGCAATTTGTTCGATGGGGAAGCAGGAGTAAAAGTAAAAAGAAAAGAGGTAAAGAAAAGAGAAAAAGAAAAAAGAAGAGCAAGAAAGACAACGAAAAAGGAAAGAGGAACTAACAGCTATCCGTTTCAACAAATGCAGGAATTGGCAGCATGAACGACCGCACTTCGAGAGGTAGGGTTCTCTCTACCGGTTAGTCTTTGTTTAAGAGCCATGAAATGGTCATGACAAAGTAGCGTGGGACTTCTTTACCCGATTCACCCGCTTTAGCGGATCCGACCGAGTCCGATGCCACTAAAATCACTCAATCACCAAAATCATATCTTCGCATAAACGATTTCAAAATTGGGCAACTCCATAAACATTTATATTTAACAAAACACATTTAACTTTTAACAAGATATTTACAAATGAAGGCATTCAAGCCTTTTCAAATGATTTACAAAAATGACGTCGTAGCTCAAATTGCTTTTACAAAACATCAATATCCAAAAGTTAAAAACACTTGAATCGACACATACGTCTGGAAAGATAATCAAATTTCCTTTATGACTGACGCCTCGATTCCTGGGTCCGGGCTTTCGATCACTATCTATCACTCTGACCCGCGCATCGTAAAATAATACGCCTAAGCATTTTCTACGCAGCGGTTCTATACAACCATTCTCGGGCCACTTAAATCAAATCATGCAATTTAGTAATTCGTAATCCAAATCTGATGATCAATATAAATATAATACATATACTTTGTTATATATATATAATCGCTTATAGTTCCCTTTATCATCCTAAAAAATACATCATATTCAATATTTCACAATCTCAAATCAATTCAAATATGCTCACAAATTCAATCTGGGCTCGTAATCTAATTCAGCTATGTCAATCAATTCAGCTTATGCTAATCAATTCGCTTATGCCAATCAATTGCTATGCCCTTAACGAATTTAACTCTACGATTCAAGATACGTGATTAATGTATGGTTAGTAATAGTGCTCTAGGCCTATTGAATGGACATGATATTTTGCCTATTTATGAGAATTTATTATTATGATGATTTGCTTGTTTATTATTGATGAGCTTAAAAGTCATCTCTTTTTAGTCCATTTTTCTGTTTGATTTTCAGTTAAAATTGAATAATTAATATACATAATATGGTTTGTTCTACCAATTTGTCATTAGCAGAAGAGCCAAGAAAGAAAAGCGATGAAAATCCGAGAAATAAGTGGATAAAAATGCGGTCGAATGGCGGAGCGAAATGGAAACAAGCGGTGAGTCATTGATGCGGTGTGGTGCGCGCAGTCGATTCTAAGAGTTGTGATATCGAGAAGATTGAAGAATTTGATGCGGGTCGCGGCGGGGGGAACACGGCGTGGCGGCGAGGAAGAGCATAAATTAAAGAGTGATGTCGCGGCGGGAAATTACGAGTCCGCGACACCATAAACAGCCCGGTCACGACTTCGGCGGTATCAAATGATGTGCCGCGGCAAGAGGCGATGTCGCGACACCCGCGACAACGATAGAAAGTCTGAAAATTTAGGCGATGTCGCGACATCGGGAACACTCATTAGTGCGGTATGAAGAGGCGAAGTCGCGGCAAAGGCGATGTCGCGACACGAAGGCTGTGGTTGTCGCGAAGCGAGAGACTTAATGCGAGTCATTGACGTCGAATCAATTTAAGACTTTAAAAACCATGAGGTTGATGTCCGCGACATCGATGGAAACCCTTCGAGGAAAGCGATCGCAGGGAGGCACGATGGCCGACCAAGATATTGATATCGAACATCCACGACAAACAAGAAAGTTGCGGGGAGACTTGAGCCCGTGTCCGCGGCCGACATCGATGTCGCGACATCGAGGGAGTGACCATTGAAGGCTATGAAAGGACTAGAAAGAATATTAATGAGGCCATGATGTCGCGACATCACGAGCGATCAGCGAGGCTTCGCGGGGCATCCAGTTGGTGTCGTGACTGACTGAACGACGATTTGAGGTCTGAACTTTAAGTCCCGATGTCCGCGACATGAATTCGTGTGGCGGCCGAGAAGCTGAGTCTGGCCGGAGCGATAACTTGGGCGGCTACTCACGAAATCCTGACCGAGTCACATTGGGTTTTAGGGCCCGAAACCATAAATAGAGAATTTTGGTCAGCGCCGTCGCGAGGGCGTCGGAGGAGAGATCACGGTAGCCTGAGCTCACTTTATTTTCTTTTTCTTTTCTTTTGCTTTTACGTCATTTTAGAACATATTGTTTCTCATTATTTTTTCCTTTTCGTTTTGTTTTGTTTGGATCGAGATGTTATCGTTGAAATTTGAAGGCTGAATCGCGAGAAATCAATTCTTACCAATTGTTACTGGAGCAGTGTACAGTTTTGAGACAAATTCTGAATTTTGATTGTTCCAATTTCCATTTGTAGTCGTTCTATTGATCAGTGGAATGATGTAGTGCGTGGTCGAGTAATTAAGGGCTTCGACCTCCATTTAGAGAGCGTTTAGTTAAATTGATCTTTCTGTAGTATTTTCCGATTATCTTGTTCATTTCAATTTATGAATTTACTTCGGATTATGGGTTTTATTGATTTTGGATACGAATATCGGTTTCCTATACCCAGATTAAGAATTGCGTCGTGCTGATTTCAAAGGAAGTCCTCTGATGACACGGGGAGAAGACAATCTGGGGGAGTAGCGTCCCAGTTCTTTTGAAGGTATACTAACTGTATTAGGAGTCCTTTGGCGCTTTGCAAGTTCATAGATAAATCCTCTTCTCACTTGAAGTCGAAGCGAGTTGAGCGACTTATCGCTATGGCGAGAGATTGTGTGAAAATGATGTTAATATATGCATGCTTGTTATATATTAGCGTGCTGGTGTGAAGCATGTATTATGAGTGTTACATGTAGTTCCCATCATGCATGTAACATGAGATATTATACAGTGACTTTATCATTGCATGTGCACGGGGTCATAGCGTGAATCGGGTGTGAGTGAATGAATAAAATGGGTATTCGAAGGGTTGTCTAATAAATTATATCGGAGGATTGTCCATATAAAATATCAATCATCGGAGTTGGCCCAATTGATATATATATCGGAGGGTTGTCCAAAAAATAGATTATCGGAGTGGGTCCACTATATATATCGGAGGGTTGTCCACAAAATAGATTATCGGAGTCGGTCCGCACTGGCTATATAAATCGGAGGGTTGTCCCTGAAAATAGATTATCGAGATTAGGATCCACTATATATCGGAGGGTTGTCCTGAAATAGTGTATCAGTCGGTCCTTATATATCGGAGGGTTGTCCAAAATAGATTGCTCGTGAATCTTGTCCACTGTTATATTGGAGGGTTGTCCCTGAAAATAGATTATCGAGATCTATCCCACTGACCCCTGTCGTAGGGTGGCTCCACGGTTAAAAACAAATACCTTTGTTTGGAAATGGCTTTCTCATACATGGAAAATTGCATGAATCAGAGAGTTCGTGAGAACTGGGCATGACATAAACATTCATATAGAGAGATGCATATTTTATATGAATGTGTGTGAATGATTTTATGGATTATGCCATTGCATGTGCACTTAGGTGGGGAGTAGCCCTTGTAGGAGACTTTCTCTACTAGGCATAGCTAGCCCAGGTTATTGGGAAAGAAAAAATATTTTAGTCTTGGAGGTGCGTGAGAAGGCACTTCATGAGGTCTTAGTTGAGAGGAAGATCTAAGATGGCTTATTGTGTTCTTTTGTAAAATTTATGGGTAGAAAATGCAGTTTTTGGTTTAAACTAAACTGTCGTCAAAGTTTTGTACTTGTGATGTAAATAAATTGTAATTAAACTCAGATTATATTTGTAATACAATCTGGTAAGGGCTGTGTCTAGCTTTGAAGAAATGTTGGGTTGCGTCTGTACCATAGGAAGTCACTCTATTTAGATCCTATGTATTAGCCGAACTTTAAGACTGATTTTTCGTTGGGAAGTAAAGGGAATTTGGCCCTCTTTCCTTATGGTATATTGTAGCCCCATCAGTAAGCTTGATGTAGGCTTTAGAATCCTGGAATTGGACATGCAGCCAGTTATGGCCTTTTTTACTTTCAAAAAGTCTTAGAGGATGAAATTTATTAAAGACCCGAGCTCTTACAGTACGAAGCAGACCTCTTTGGTTAGAGGCGAGAGCTCTCTTGCATGAGAGTACGTGTTGAGCTCTCTCTGCATGGTATTGGTGAGCTCTCTGCGTGTATGGGCGAGCTATCTGCGTGAGTTGTCTTGAGCTCTCTCTTGCATGAAGGCTGTGGGCGGAGGCTTCTCTGCGTAGTGGTTGAGCTCTCGTGCATGAGTTGGGGTGAGCTCTCTGCGTAGGCGTGGTGATCTCTCTGCATGGTGTGGCAGGAGCTCTCTGCTTTGTGGTTGAGTTTGAGCTATCCTTCGTGGCGTGGTGGAGGCTCTCTCTGCATGGCGTGGTGGGAGCTCTCTGCGTGGTGTCTTGAGCTCTCTGCGTGTTGAGGCTCTCTGCGTGGAGTTATTAGGTGAGGCTCTCCCCACATGAGGGCTAGTCTTGAACTCTCTGCGTGGGCGGCCGGTGAGCTCTTCTGTGGTTGTGGGCGAGGCTCTCCTGCGTGAGTGGGCGAGCTCTCTGCATGGTACGGGGGTGGAGCTCTCCTACGTGGGGGCTTTGGGTGGGTTCTTACTGCGTGGTGTATTGGTGAGCTTACGCATGTTTGTCTCTTTGGGCGAGTTGAGGCTCTCTGCATGAGCTCGGTGGGGATGGCTGCATGAGTGGGTGCTGACCTCCTTTTGAGGCGGGCTGTACGGTCGAACTCAACAGGGAATGAGCTCGGCTGTGCCAACTTCGGACGACCATAACTTTCTCGTCCGAAGTCCGTTTTGTTCGTTCTTAGACTATATGGAAATCCCTTTGAGTCTAGAATCCATCCATACATGGCTTAATATAATTTGAGCTCATATTGTGTTCGAAAGAGACGAAAGATAGTAGGTACCTGTCGGTTCTGCATGTCAGTTGCTGCTCAAGTGAAGCGGCAACTTTGTATGACCATAACTTCCTCGTTCGAAGTCCGTTTTGCGCATTCTTGGACTCTATGGAAAGATATACGAGTCCTATAAATGTAGTATGCGTGGAAGGCATTTGGTGCTTATAATTTCTTAAAATTGATCATTGCACTAAGTGCACTAGTACTAAGTCTTGAATGAGAAGGACCGTTATGTGTCATTGCTTAATAATTGAGTGACACGTGAATATGCATGAGTGAGGCTATTATATATCTTGTTGAAGGTTACCTGTGAAAAAAAAAAAAAGACCCCCGGGATTTGGGGCGTCACAGCTTGGCATCAGAGCCTAGGTTTATAAATACATAGTGTTGAGCGGCGATGCCGCGATGCGGGGTTAAGTATCCCGGGGAAAATTCGAGGAGTGCAATGGTTGCCTTGAAATTTAAATGGGCATGGGTTTAGATCATGCATCCATTGTGCATTCTGATGATTTGTTGCATAATATTATGCTATATATTATGTGAATTATATGCTTGGTGAATAGTATATAGGAAGTATTGAACACTAGGGTGAGAAGTTACCCTTGGGTGTTCGGAAAAATAAATAAATAAATAAATAAATTGCTATTTGATATATGTAGATGGCGAGTCAAGGAAGGGGGCTGCGGGGTCGCTACGAGGCCACACCACGTTTTTTGATCGAGGCGGCCTTTATAGAGGCCATGGGTCGCTGCATTGTTGCCATTGCCTGGTGGTGCGGTTGGGGGGAGACGGGGAGGATAGAATAACCTCAGAGGTTTATGACACATCATCCTCCCCAGCATTTAAGGGAGGAGGGACCGATGTTGCGGACCATTGGTTAGACCGGGTTGAGAGAGTTTTGGAGGCTATGGAGATTATCTCCGACGTTACAAAGATCAGGCTAGCTACATTTAAGCTACAGGGTGAGTCCCAGGTATGGTGGGACTGGGTTAAAGGCTCAAGAAATTTGGAGGCAATGACATGGGAGGGGTTTAGAGAGCTCTTCATGGGAATGTTTTTCCCGGTATCTTCTAGACATACAAAAGCCCGAGAGTTCCTTTAGTTGAAACAGGGGACGATGACAGTACTCGAGTATGTGGCTAAGTTTACAAAGTTAGCGTGTTTCGGGGATGATTATGTGGCCTCAGACATGGCCAAGGTGAGAAAGTTCAAGGATGGTTTGAAGTTGTCCATTCGGGGCAAGATTGTGGGACTTCTCCTACAAGACATGGATTCTATGGTCGGGCCGACTTTGGCGTAGAGAGAAGATAGATGATGCTGGAGCATCAGAGACACGGTCTTGGGTGATGAGAGAAAGGAGAATTTGGTCTTCTTCGGGCTCGGAAAGCGAAAGGACTTTTGTTCCACAGATTACGAGCGGGACCCGACCATCCACCGTGTTAGTAATAGTGCTCTAGGCACATTATATGGACATGATTTTGACTCTTTATGAGAATTTATTATTATGATTTGCATGTTTATTATATGTAATGTCCTTGAATAATATTATTAATTATTCCAAATGTCCCACTGTCCGGTTATTGTTATGAGAATATGATGAATTAAGATAATTATAAAGTTTGATTGATATTCATGGGATGAATATGTGTATGAGATAGAAATCAGAAATTTATATCTATTTGTTGAGAACAAATATTAGACGGACGAATCTTGAAGAGATTAATAATGGATCAAAAAGTCGCCAGTGTCTACAGCCAGATTTGTGTCATTAAATCCTTTGACCTGAGATCTCTATAGTTCTCAACATAAGGAATACTGTGTTTTGATATAATCAAAGGTTGTCTTTAATCGGGTGACTATAAAGGTTATACTTGAGCATAATAAGAATTATGTAGTGAGATATGAGCGATTAAGATGGAATTTGTCCCTCTTATTATAAGAGAGATATCTACGGGTCCCCTCGACAGTGAGGCGAAAATGCATGGCCGTGCTCGAATGAATTGATGGAGATCAATGTCATTTGTTTAGTCGATCTAATTGGGTTTCAGTAATCAAAAGATAGAAACGATATAAGTCCACACGCCTATATTCTATCAAGATATCAGCGACAAAAGGATTATGTCATTAGCTATATTAAGGTTGTTCTGGATCATGAGCTTTTCTATTTAACCTGGGGTAGTCATAATGTCTTGCTAGAGGCCATCACTTATGACTTGTAGGATCAAATGTATTCTTAAAGCCTACCGCAATGTTAGCATCGAACCTATACCTGGTCGCATTACTAAGAACGACAATAACGGTTATGGTTTTTCACTTCTATAGTAATTTAAAATGATGAGATTATTTTAAATTACAAATAACAATTATTGTTATTTAAATTCAAATTTAATTTTATATTTAAATTGATTTAAATCTATAACAAATAATTAATTTGTTATATTTTCTTATCGATAAGGAAATAATCAGAATGATTTTTTTTTTTTTTTGGATGTGAATTTAAATTGTTATTATTTAAAAGAGTTTTAAATATATAATAATATAAATTCTCCTTATCTGATAAGGATTTGAATTTAAATTGTTATTATTTAAAAGAGTTTTAAATATATAATAATAAAAAATTCGTTTTTGACTTAAACCCTAGCAGACTTATATAGATATATATATGTGAGACATATATATTTTGTAGTAGTCGTCTTTTACTCTAAGAACAACCAAAACAGAGAGAAAGAAAATAAAAACCCTAATTTCGTTTTGAGAAGACGAACCTGAACTAGCATTCAACAAGATCGTTCATTATTTGTTCGTGGATACTTGTAGAGGGTGGTCGCCGTAAAGGCAACACCTTGAAGATCCGAATAAAACCAAGACGCAGACTTTGAAGGTCAATTTAATCGATCTACAAGAGGTAAGCTCGCTTAATTCTTCCTTCGCTTTATGAAACGATGTGATCCCTGTGGGTTGGCTGGATAAAAATTTTAAATTCCACGTAAGATTATGTTCCAATCAGATTGATATTCACTGGGTAACCCAACAATCCTAAGAGGGGAGGCACTTCTGGACTCCTAGCCAACCGGGATAGAGGGGGTGTTTCCAGTGCCACCAGCCAGGACACTATAGACCTCGATCGCCCCACGCACAGGGACCTGAAAGTTACGACACTGCAAATTCTAACTTCATCGTAGCGTTACGGATACGCTTTATTCCTCCACACCCCAAGACGTGGGCCGTAGGAACCCAAAGATCAGTCCTGTAGGTGCGTACAAGCACCTTCTGCCACACAGACAGGCCAAAGGGGCCAAATTATGGGTCGAGGTCAGGGACAGGGCTCACAGGATAGGACTCCGAGGACCCAAGGGCGTGTCTATGCCATGGTACCACAGGCTGAGCGTTCAGACCAGTCGGATATGCAGGGTACGTTTTATACCTGCAATTGTTATCAGATGCATCATGTCTATTATTGCATTTTGTGTGATGGGCTCAGTTTGAAGTTAAGGCTTCCGAAGAGCCAAGAGCCAAGTCTCCCCTAAGGACTAGGTGAGAGCGATTAGTACGTGAAACTCGTAGTTAGAGATCTTGGGACTTCGCCATGATGGACCTTCGGATAGTAGATATGTTGATCTTAGATGCTACCCTTGACATGGAATGGGCTGACGCCCATCGATGTCAGCATCGCGGACCTTAAGAGTCAATGCTTTAACACCAAAAAGGTTTTTTGAAGTTGTGTAGGTAAACATATGCATGTGGTTTAATGCGTATGTGAACTTCGGACGAAATTCTTCAGTGGAGGAGAATGTGAAGCCCGAAATTCGAATTTTCCCCGAAAAAGGGTAAATGGTAACGGGTCAAAATCCAAAATTCTTCTATATCTCGATTTATTAAACGAACGTCACCGCTGGAATCGCCTCGTGAAATCTAGCTACTCACGCCGAATTTCGCCAATTCGGTATTAATCGACAGACGTATTTCCTCGCTGAAATCGACAAATTAGCAAATGGCAAGTGACATAAAGTCCCACATCACATGGATACATGCAGGTAAGTTACGTGTCTAGAAAAAGTGGCTGCATGAGGTAAATGTGTTAGTGATGCTAGGTGTCATGGATAGGCTTTGCATGAGGAATTTAAGGGGAAGGAAAGCGGGTTAGGAGACAAAAGAAAGTGAGGTGTCAAGAAACCGAGGATGAATATACTCTAACTAGACCAAAACTGATCCGGTGGAAAAAGAAAAGGGGAGAGAGTTCTGTTATGAGGGAAAAGAAAGGAGAAAAAGTGGAAAAAAAAAAAAAAGAAAAAGAAGAAAGACAACCTGAAAAAAAGAAAGAGAACCACTGCTTCTCCGAGCTGCAAAAGAACTGAACATATCTCAGACTTCTAGAGGTAGGGCTTTCTCCTACTGCTTAGTCTACAAGAGCCATGAAATGGTCATGACGGTTAACCCGAGAGCGGTTAAAGAATAATTTCGAGTAGAAATTGTTGTCGTCGGGAACGGCTTATGGGTCTATGTTTTCATAACTATAGCTCGAACTGATTGTTGTAATTATAGTCAGATCCGAGCAGATGATCTTGGTTGTGTACTATGCATGTTGTTTTCTGAGTTTGGAGATAGAGATCTAGTTTTTGTGTGTTATTTCTTGTTTGAATAACATGCAAATTGTGTGAGAAAATGATATTAATATATGCATGCTTGTTATATATTAACGTGATGCTTGGTGTGAAGCATGTATTATGAGTGTTGCATTTAGTTCCCATCATGTATGTAATATGAGATATTATGCAGTGACATTATCATTGCACGCGCATGGGGTCATAGCGTGAATCGGGTGTGAGTGCATGAATAAAATGGGTATTCGAAGGGTTGTTTAATAAATTATATCGGAGGATTATCCATAGAAAATATCAATCATCGGAGTCGGCCCAATTGATATATATATTAGAGGGTTGTCCACAAAATAGATTATCGGAGTCAGTCCACTATATATATCGGAGGGTTGTCCACAAAATAGATTATCGGAGTCGGTCCACTATATATATTGGAGGGTTGTCCACAAAATAGATTATCGGAGTCGGTCCACTATTTATATCGGATGGTTGTCCACAAAATAGATTATCGGAGTCGGTCCACTATTTATATCGGAGGGTTGTCCACAAAATAGATTATCCGAGTCTATAAACTATTTATATCGGAGGGTTGTCCACGGTTAAAAACAAATACCTTTGTTTGGAAATGGTTTTCCCATACATGGCAAATTGCATGATTGAGAGAGTCTATGAGGACTGGGCATGACATAAACATTCATATAGAGAGATGCATATTTTATATGAATGTGTGTGAATGATTTTATGGATTATGCCGTTGCATGTGCACTTAGGTGGGGAGTAGCCCTTGTAGGAGACTTTCTCTACTAGGCATAGCTCACCCCGTTGTGGGAAAAATATTTTCAAGTACTAGAGGTACTTTAAGAGAAGGCACTTCATGAGGTCTTAGTTGAGAGGCAGATCTAAGATGGCTTATTGTGTTCTTTTGTAAAATTTATGAGTAGAAAACCCAGTTTTTGTTTTAAACTGAATTGTCGTCAAGGTTTTGTACTTGTGACGTAAAAAATTGTAATTAAGCTCAGATTATATGTGTAATACAATCTGGTAAGGGTTGTGTCTAGCCTCGAAGGGATGTTGGGTTGCGTCTGAACCATAGGAAGTTGCTCTATTTCGATCCTATGTATTAGCCGAAGTTTAAGACTGATTTTTCATTGGGAAGTAAAGGGAATTTGGCCCTCTTTCCTTATGGTATATTGTAGCCCCATCAGTAAGCTTGATGTATGCTTTTGAATCACCCAATTGGACATCTACAGCCCAAGTTATGGCCTTTTACTCGGAAGAGCCTCGAGAGGATGAGTCGTGATCCAGCCTTCGGCCGAACCCGACTCTTCTGGTCGAGCCTGCCTCTCCCGCATGAGCCGTGGCCGAGCTCTCCTACATTAGCCATGGCTGAGCCATCCCGCATGAGCTAGCCGAGCCTCTTGCATGAGGGCCGCGGGCCGAGCTCTCCGCATGAGCCGGGCCGAGCCTCGGCACGAGCCGGGCCGAGCCTCCGTGCATGAGCCTGCGGATGAGCCTCCCGCATGAGCCGTGGCCGAGCCTCCTACATGAGCCGCGCCGAGCCTCCCGCATGAGCTGTGGCCGAGCCTCCTACAGGAGCCGTGGGCCAGCCTCCCGCATGAGCCGTGGGATGAGCCTCCGCATGAGCCGTGGCCGAGCCTCCGCATGAGCCGAATCTCTTCAGCAGTGGGCCGAGCCCCCCGCATGAGCTGTGGCCGAAGCTCTTCTCGCATGAGGCCGCGGGCCGAGCCTCCGCATGAGCCGTGGCTGAGTTCTCCTGCATTAGTTGTGGATGAGCCTCCCACATGAGTCGACCTTTGGCGAGTTATTTCCTGATGAGCTCGCCAGTGATGAGCCATGAGGCCGAGCCGAATTTTCGATCGGGAAAGTTTTTATGGTCGAGTCATGTGGAATGAGCTCGACTGCGCTAACTCGAATGACCATAACTTTCGCCCAAAGTCTCGCTGTTAGTTCGGATTCTATGGAAACTCCCTTGAGTCTAGAATTCATCCATACATGGCCCAATATAATATGAGCTCATATCAGGTTCTAAGAGACGAACGGCGTGAGGGTAATTGTTTGCTTCAGATACGCTTGTCGCTTCAAGGGAAGCGCCTTCAACTTCTGTGATGACCATAACTTCATCGTCTGAAGTCTGTTTTGCATGTTCTTGGACTCTATGGAAATCTCTATGAGTCTAGAATCTAACCATATTCCTGTGCATGGAATTTGGTGCCCAGATAATTTCTGAAAAATTGATCATTGCACTAAGTGCACTAATTACTAGAATCTTGAATGAGAAGGACCGTTATGTGTCATTGCTTAATAATTGAGTGACACGTGAATATGCGTGAGTGAGGATATTATATAGCTTGTTGAAGGTTACCTGTGAAAAAAAAAAAAAACACCCCCGGGATTTGGGGCGTCACATATGTGGTTCTATTTATAGATTTTCAAATGATTGGCTGTAATTCAAGACTGAAGTTGTGGACCCCCAAATATGGCCTAAGTAACATCCTTGTCGCAACATAGGAAAATTATGTTGTGACATTGTAATTATGTTTGTCCTCCAGCTTTATTGTGGCTTGCAATGTTATCTCGCGATAGTGTTATGTGCCTTTTTGGGGTGTCACATATGTGGTTCTTTTTATAGATTTTCAAATGATGGGCTGTAATTCGAGACTAAAGTTGTGGATCCCCAAATCTGGCCCAAGTGACATCCTTGTCGCGACATAGGAAAATTATGTTGTGACATTGTAGCTATGTTTGTCCTCCAGCTTTATTATGGCTTGCAATGTTATCTCACGATAGTGTTATGTGCCTTTTTATTGAATTATGTTGCGACATACTTTGAAAATATCGCGACAGAGCTCAATTGAATTTATCTTGTAATTGTCGCGACATAAGTGTCTTCTGTTGTGACATTTCTTTCATGCCTTGTAGTGTTAATACTTTAATGGTATGTCGCGACATAAAAACTTTGTCGTGACAAAGTTTCCTTCTTACTGCTCTTCATTGTGTCACGACATAAATTTTTGTGTCGTGACAGAGTTTCTCAGCCTTTAGCTTTGTTTTACGTCGTGACATAAGTTTGGAATGTCACGACATACGTTTGGAATGTCATGACATACGTTAACTCTTTTGCTCTAACTGTGTTGCGACATTCTTCGAAAATGTCTAGACATTCTGCAATTCTCTTCTAGGCGATTCTCTTCAATTAATGTTGCGACATAGCTTCCGATTATTGTGACAAATATCTTTACCTTCAGCTCTTCATTATGTCACAACATAAATTTTTGTGTCGCGACATTCTTTCTATAGTTCTTCTCAACCTTTGTTGCGATAATAAAATTCTATGTCACGATAGAGTTCCCTCTCAGCATTATGTTGTAGTTCTCACGACATAAACCTTCTCTGTCGCGACATAGCCTTCTTGCCTCGCGATGCTGACATTTAAACTTTATGTCGTGACATACTTTGAAAACGTCACGACATATTTCCTACCTTAATCTTGTCATTCTCTAAAATGTTTTTCGCAACATAAAAACCATTGTCACAACCAACTTGATTTGACTTGTCTCTTTAATCTTCAATTTTCTGTCGCGACATAGTTTTGCTATGTCTCAACATTCTTTCTTCCCTCTCGCCTTATGTTATGGCCACAAAATTTGAATGTCTTATTGTCCTATAATACTATTTGCTTCACTAATTTATGATACAGCAAAAGAATGTCGTGGACATTCTTCTCTTCAGAACTTCTTAGGCAATGTCACACATAAAATCCATTGTCGCGACATACCTTCATCTTATATCTTTCTATTATACAAGATATTCAGATTATGTCTCTTCCTTAGCCATTTTTTTTTTGCTGGATTTGTTTCTTTTACATTCAAAACCTACAAAACACAGTTGGTGATTTTTCCATAATTCTACATTAAAATGAATCATAAATTGTTGAAAAAATGCAAGAAAAATGGACTAAAAATAGATGAGTTTAGGACTCATCAAAGGGTTATCAATGAAGACATTTTAGAACTCATGGAAAGGGCCACAAACACAGCCCTCGAATTTCCATCCTTAATCATAGAGCTATGCTGGCTGAGCTAAGTGTCGATTGATGGAAATGAAGAAAAGACACCATACCATATGCCTCTCTGTGTCAAGAGTTTTATAACCAAGCCAAGGAAATTAGTAAGAGGACGAGTTCTTAGGGACGTGCCATGCTATGATTCGGGTAGGGAAGCCTCAGAGGAAGAAGGAGGAGAAGAACCAAACGAAGAAGAAGAAACTGTAGCAGCCGAACCAGAAGAAGAGGAGAAGAGCGATGAGATGCCACCATTAGGGCATTAGGGTAAGTTGATAATCAAAAATGTTAGCGACATGCTCCATGATCACCACTAGGTGGTACATGAAATAAGGGACAAGCAAGATGAATGGCATAGGAATATGTATGAGACACTATCCACAGCAACATCCAGCTTGGCTATTAGGTAGGATATGTTGTGGGAAAGTGTCGCTAGTCTGGAGGGATCCATGGGAGACTTGCTTGCTCATCCCTCTATATAGGAGAGACATAGTGGTGCTGCTCCACCATCAGTGACGAGTGAGATGCTAGCATGGGAGGAGCTCCCAGTCATACCTCCGCCCTACCCGCCACTACAAGGAAATGGTGGTCAATATTGACCGATTGGAGGGAAGTATCCCGTTCCTTACTAGGTTTAACTCCTCCAAGAAGAATAGCGTAATCCACCACT
Organism: Tetrastigma voinierianum; assembly: GCA_016808115.1. Classification (NCBI taxonomy): domain Eukaryota; kingdom Viridiplantae; phylum Streptophyta; class Magnoliopsida; order Vitales; family Vitaceae; genus Tetrastigma; species Tetrastigma voinierianum. The sequence continues at coordinate 2,395,642 of JAEQBH010000911.1, read as the reverse complement.
CCTTGTATAGAGTTGAGACACCTAGAAAAGAAGATTGCCTTAGACCCCCAACTTTAAAAAAAAAGAGTGTGAGAACAATGAACATAATAGGTTAAACCCAATCAGAATCCTAAGCACAGTTTGAGGGGCTTATCAGAGCCTAATGGGCGGGAGTTGTTGACTTCACTGCTCGCTACAAGGGACAAAAGATGAATTGAACTCAATGTAGGTGCTTTAACCTTTAAGGTGATGTTCGGGGTGAAGTTTGAAAGGAATTGAATACCCGGTGCTCTTAATCAGTTGGGGAGGAGTTGATGAGTCTAAAACTCATATATTTTTAAGCCAATTATTCATGCATATTTAAGGCTTACAAGTTCAATTTAATGTAAAATTATGGAATCTTCACCCAAATTTATGTTTTGCATGAAATTAAGGAAAAGAAGTAATTAGTAGAAAAGAAGCATAAATCAACATTGTGCAGCAAAAGAGCAATGTCATGACATTGACTGAAGAATGTAGCGACATCAACTCAATGTCACGACATCAAGTGACCAATGTCGCGACATCGTGTGGAGAGTGTCATGGCATTTACTTCAATGTCGCAACATCAGATTTCCAATGTCGCGACATCGACTAAAGAGGGTAGAACAAAGAAATACCAATGTCACAACACTGCCACGACATCTCCGCGACATCAGACGACAATGTCTCGAAGACTCTCAAAGCCCGCACATCAGGCACGTCGCCGCACCGTATTTGATCCCCGACATAGCAGCTTCCACGTCGCATATCGCCATCACATTATCAAGACATCAGCACTAGGCGTAATTTTTCTTAGGCTTTTGAAATACGGATATTCAGCCTCATTTTAGGCCTAAGAGACGAGCTATAACAGGAACCTTTGAGGAATGCGTAGCTTTCAGCCACTTTCATCCAGTTTTGTGCTTTTTAGAAGAGCCAAGCCCTTGTATATAATTTTCTTTTATTTTCTTACATTTTAGTTTTGTTTGTAGATTTAGTTTTATTTTTAGGATTAGAGAAGAGGAGCTGAGATTCGAAATGGGATTGGATTGTACCAGCTTCATTATAGTTGTGAACTAATGAAACAAGAAATTTTCCTGAATCTGCTTTACTTTGTTTTTATTTAAAACGCAATTAATTTTGAAATGATCAAATTATTCACGTCACTAATTGATCCAGATATGGAAGGCTAAGCTCCCTCTGGGAAGAGTTTGCTGTTTTGATTATTGTTTGTAGTATTTTAATGTTGTTTTAGGAATGAAATCTGGAATGATTTAATTGATATTGCTCTTACATTGAGTTGTTTGGAATATTAGTGTTCTATACCCAGAAAGAGTTGTATGTATGCTTTGATTTCTAGGATCCCCCTAAGTGACACAAAGATGGACAACCCGAGAGCAAAGAGCAGTCACTTAGGGGTATATTGTACTGATATTCATTGAACTAATGAATTCTAAAGATCGCTTTGATACATCACTAGTGAAGTTCTAAACCCTGTACTCAAGGTTCCTCCCAGTGACAAGAGGAGGTGTTCATGCATAAGATCCACCTACTGATCTATCATTTTAATCATTAGAGGTTTCACCTCAATTGGGTAAAATAATCTCAATCTTGTGTTAGCTAAGGTTCTAATCAAGGAGAGAGAGCATTTTAGTTTAATTGATGGTTGAGGTACCAATTGTGTTGGAGAGGGATTGCATTATCCTATCTATGGGAGCAAGTAGTTTCTAGTCCTAAGAGATGGTTGAGAAGTATTGAGAAGGAAAAACAGTCAGTTCTTAAAGAGGTTCAAGTCCTACAAGTAGCTTTTTAGACTCATTGACCTGGTTTAGGAATATGGTTAACTAGAGAGTGAAATGTGTAGTGTCAGGAGGCATTCCAACGCTACACTACCCTACTCTTGGGAAATTTTAGAGTTCATGTCCATAACTGTATTTTTATTTGGGAATTTCGAAAATTGATAATCACAACACTGATTTCATTCCTAGTGTTATTTCAGTCCAATGAACTCTCTAACCCATGTATTTTAGAATTTCTTTACTTATATTGTAATGCCCTAAAAATAACATAGCAGTTTTTTATAACATGTTTAGGATATAAAATAAGTTAAATTGTATTTTTCCGGAATTTATATTTTTAAAGAACAAATAAAATGATACAACCCATAAATTATAAAAGAATTAAGGTTAAATTGGTAAAATGTCAAAATGAGGACCCAAGGGTCATAATTGAGAAGTGTGTGTGCCAAAATGAAAGAAGGGTAATATGTTGAATAGAAAATGAAAGAGAATGTATGGATTAAAATGCAAAAATGAAGAAATAATGTGCTAGAACGAGCTAGTGAAGGGTTGATTACAGACAAAAATTAGTCTTTGAATAGCATTTCTCACATTGGGCATATCTTCACATTGAGAACTAGGGCATGGTTGAGAGTGAAGGCTGAGGGTGGCTTTGTGCCTCAAAGGGTTGAGCTTAACCGAAGAAAGGAAGAAGAAATGAGTGAAAGAAATAAAAGTTAAATGTATGGAAACTAACACTAACTTACCCTTTAATGTTGTGTTTTGGTTGATGCTTCTGAATGGGAATAGAAATGTTTGAAATAGGCATCAAGTCGGTTGGGGGTTGTTTTGAGTTAAGTTTCAAAGTGCTTTTTGGTTAGGATTAGTTTTGAGGAATTTTTATATAAAGGAAATATTAGGGTTTGGGGAATCTTTGTCGAAATTTTCAAACTCATATTTTGTTTTGGCCATAACATGGGGTCATCCACTCATCAGATCAGAGTAAGATTCAGTTTTAGGGAAACTAGACTATAAGAAAAATATATTGGAAATAATTAATTCAAATTTAGACCCCCATTTGACCTGAAATTAGTCCATAGTGAGGAAACGTTGTTTTATAGCAAATTCGAGTTCGATTTGGGACATTTTAGATTTTGGAATAGTTTTGGTATTTAGGCTATAAGTGGAGTTTCACTCATCCAAATTTCTGGATAAAATAAAATTTTAGGAAAGCAAATCTCCTTGAAATAAGTGTATTCTCAGTTTGGTTTATTGGACTGAGAAATTAAAATTAAAGTTGAAGCTCTACGTTTTGGGCGATCTGGTTCGATTTGGTACAATTTTGGTGTTTTGGAATAGTTATTGTATTTAGGCCATAAGTTGAGTTTCCCTCATTCAAATTGAGTGATTCAAATTTCTGGGTAAACTAGAATTATAGGAGAACAAATCTCCTTGACATAAGTGTATTCAAATTTAGACCCTATTGGAGCAAGGAATTGGTCAAAGTGAAGCTCTATTTTCGGGCAAATTCTGGTTATGTTTTGAAAATAGAGTAGTCCCGAATGTTTTGAACATATATTGAGTTTCTGTGCTTTGAGTTGGATGATTCCAATTTTTGAATAAAATAGATTTATAGGGGAATAATCGAGCTTCTTGAAGAGTTGGGTGAAATCTAACCATTTATTCCCATGGAATTTTACTAAAGTTGGGTGAAAACGACCCTAACTAGAAACTTAAAATAAACCAACCTAATATTGTTTTCTAATTGTGATGGGTTAGGGGTTGGTGATGAGGAAGCTGATCAGAAGAGCGGGTTAGAGGATAGAATCGAGGGCGACAAACTTTTTTGGTTTGTTCTCCATATCTCTTCTTATTGATTTTGGATCGTTGGTTGAAATAATTTGAAAACTGCGTATGTGATTTGTTTCAGCGATTTGGAAAAGTGATTTCAAATGCGTGCCATAAAGTGCATGAGCATCAAATATATTATTTAGGTGTAAATGTATCTCCACAAATATTTGCCAATTACTATATATTGATTTGCCTTTTAATGCGCTTAATAGAATGTTATATGTCATATTATTTGAGTCCTTGGATAGATTGGTATACGATAAAGGGGTCGAACTAGCGATGCGTGAGCGAAATGAAATATAGTGGCATCTTGGGTCGATGTGACGGGACAGTATCGGTAGTGTATACACAAAGATTTTTAAATAACCAATTAGCGACCACATTGAGATGGTACGTGTTATAAATATATTATTTTCTACTGTCACCTTTAGCGGGACCTTACTTGGTGTTGAGATTATCCTAGGCAGAAAGAAATGGATTAATGTTTAAGGAAAAATTCATAAATAAATGTGTGAAATGCATGATTTGAGTTTCGAATGAAATATTATATTAATTATACTTTTAGAAGTGATAAATGATTTTCAAATGAAAGTATATGAAATAAGCACATATATATAATGTATATTGCATGGACTATTAAAATTATGCCAAAACATTGTTTCAGAAAAGCTGGATATTTGTGTTTAATTGAAATAAAGAGAGAATTGCATAGAACCACTAAGCATGAAAAGGCTTATGCGTTGTTTTATAATATGAGTCTAAAGTGATAAGGATTATGACAAGACCATGAGTTTAAGTCATGGTGATTTATATAGATATAATCAAGTAACTGCATCAGCATGTTTCATCATGACATTATTGATCATTTTTGTAAATATTAAAATACTATAGTTTTCATGGGAAGAACATATTTGATTTTATTTGACTGGAGATGAGCTCTCAATAATGTTTTAGCAAATAAGAAAATGTGAAGGTTATACATCTTATCGTGAATGAAAGATTTAATTGACAAAAAGGTGGGCCCTCTTTAATCGAAATGATTATGCGACATTTATTTCTATAGTATTCGAACATGTATATATGGTAAAACTGTTCCACGTCCCCAAATTTAGTTCGGTCTAGGGGTCGGGTCTGGTACGGGGACGTGACATATTTAGTGGTATCAGAGCCTATGTTTAGGTTGTTCTATAAAATGATTTTTAAAATTGTTTGTGACATGCATTGCATTGCATATAAAGGATAGTCTTGACTTTGATCACGGGATCTTGTCACGGTCTTAATAGTTTAAGCATGGATAGTTCAAGTCACCCGCCAGGGTCGAGGAGGTGACTCAGAAAGTCACCTAAATAGCCAGATTAGTGTGGATGGTGGCGGCGTCCCATGCTCGATCTGGGATTGGGGCGAAGTGATGGATGATCGAAGTTTAGGGTGTCAAATATATGGGTTTGGGAGTAGTTTCTTGAGCGAAATAGGTTGTAGACCCGAGGAATTTTGGAGATTTTCTAAGTTAGGGAAGGTTAATTTATGGTATATAAGGGAAAGGGGTATTTTAGGAGGTTTTGGTAGTATGGAACAAGATTTGGAAAGTTTTGGGTTGAGGTTGAAAATATGGTTATGGAAAGTTTAGAAAAAGATGAGATGGTGATGGAAAGTAGAGTTTGCTAAGAGTGGTTACTTACCGGTTTAATGAAGCGATCGACACAAGATGGATGATGAAGTGAAGGCGCCCGCAATCAACTATGGGCGGGTTGATTGATAAAGCGGGACAAAGACTTTCGCCACGAAAGGAATCTCCACGAGGTATGAGAAGCCACGAACTTCGTCCCCAGGAATCCACCTTACCCGAGATAAGAGAGCAGAGAACTCTTTAAGAGAAATGCGAAAATATTATTAAACTTGAATTGATTATCAAAAGACTACATTAAAGGGGTATATATAGCCACAGTATTTTCCTAAATCGAAAAAGCAACTTCTACTTTAACTAGGAAGAAAGCTTTCTAGATTACAAAGAACAACTTCCTAAAAGAAAAACTTTCTAAAATAAATAAAGCAAGAGCTTTTAAAATAAAATAAAGCAAATCTTCCTAAAATAAATAAAGCAAACTTTCTAAAAATAAATAAAGCAATCTTTAAAAAATAAATAAAGCAAACTTTAAAATAAATAAACAAATCTTCCTAAAATAAATAAAACAAACTTTCTAAAAATTAATATGTGGCTCCACGTCGAGGGGTTTGTCAGTGCGACCACGTTTTTTTTTGCTCTCAAAGGCCAATGAGGTCGAAAAGAGTTTTCACATGTATTCAATGCGTCTTGACCTCCGATCCAGTTCTTGATAATTGGGGCTGTTCCCAATGTTTGGTGTGTTTACGGTGCTCCTGCATCAAACTATAGTTGGGAAAAAGGCTTGTCCTAAAGTCTTCACCATGAGCATGGCCTCCCAGCAGTCATAACCTTGAATGTAGGAAAGATATTGCAGTCACCGGGCAATTTAACCTTGTAAGCATTCTTTATGATCTTCTTAATAATCTTGGAAGAACCATCTATTCTTGTGCACAACTTGGAACACCTCTTTTTTTTTTTTTTGGATAAGTAGGAACACCTCTCTTTTATCATGTGTAATCGAATCCATCCTCCTAGATCAAATACCAGCCATTAATAACCTTCATATGCTTGTCTTTTTCATGTATTCCACTCTTTCAAAACTTTGTTGAATCTTGCTTCCTCATGAATAAAAATATTTATTGAAAGCTTGGCAAATCAAAACACATACTCTAAGATCCGTCTTTTCATGCACGACATGTAGTGGGAACCACATAGGAACTTTCACTCTCTTGAACAAGCCCTTTGTCAAGAAAATCATCAACTTGTGTTTTAAACTCTTCATGCTCCTTAGGGCTCTTCATAGAGGCTAGCTTATTAGGAAAACGAAGCTTAGTATAGAGGAATTACATTTATGATGTTGAATCACTGTAGGTGGAAAAGCGAGTGTGGTATTTCTTCGGGCATTACATCCATAGGAATTCTATAATCGATTTTTGCTTCTAGTGAGGAATTCCTTTTCACTTCGGTTTCTTGACAGCAGTAGTCGCATCTGAAACATCTTTGATTTCTAAATCAAATTTGGCGGTAGTGAACTCTTCTCCTACCGTCTTCTTGGATATGGTTAGGTCGACTACTTCTTGACATCAACTTAGATTTTGGCGGCGGTGATTTGTTCTCATCGTCTTCTTGGACATGGTTGGGTCAGATCCACTTATTTCAACATCTATTTCCCTTGGCTTCATCTTCCTCAGTTAAAATGGTAGCTTTGGTTGGACGCATTGAGGAATCGATATGCTGACCCTTGGCACTTAAAACACGTGCTTTGACTTAGAGAAGCTAATTCTTGTTGTGCTTCACTCTTTACTTAGTGTGGGTAGTTTCCACCACTAGGATTCAAATTAGAACCCTCGACGACCCTTCATTAATACACTCTTAGTTGTAGTAGAGTTTCCATACTTTTTTAGTCCCGACTTTTAAAGCAGTTTCATCGCGTCTTAGGAACTATTATATGGTTGCAAAAAATAACTCTAGCAATAATAGATCTCAAACCAGCAATGTAGTGGTGGGATATGCATATTTCCTCGGCCTCTTGCTAGTCTCCTTTGATAATCAAGTTTACAAACTTAGCCGAATACTCCTCCCACCTCCAAATCTCGTTGTAAAGTTACGAATTTCGGTAGATGTCTTGGCGGTAGTTAAGAGTACTTCCTTTTTAAGTTCTTTCTTCATCTTTCCCACACGAGGGTTTGAATCTTCTTTTTTACCATCTCTTTCCGCGTTGTCTCTTCATGTTTTCACAAATAGAAGCATTTCTTGCATCTTTGTAGCCACCGACTTCACTTTTCACGTTCGAGAGTCATAATACTAGACATACTCCGCCATATTAAGCCAATCCAAAAATTCATCGAGGATCCATCCTTCCGCCGAATACGGAATGTTAAATTTTGGATTGAATCTAAAGCCTTCATCCTGAATTTACCATGCCTCTTATAGTAATCTTCATTACATTGTAGCCAATCATACCTCCATGATAATCCTTAGTCTCGTACATACATACCTTTATCTTTCTTGTGCCCAAGAAACGTTCAAAGTTGACTAAGGCTGCAAAGCTCTACATAAAAATCATATTTTTCCTCCTTGGCTAGTGAGCGACTCAAAGCGAGTATCCTAAGAGATCTTGTCTCTAGCATCAAACACTGCCAGTTTAGTTTATGATCAGCCATAGTCATGAATACGATACCACTTTGATCACGAGTTGGGACCGTGATGGATGATCAAGAAGTTTAGGTAACAAATATGGGTTTGGGGTAGTTTTCTGGCCAAAATAGGTTATGGACGATCCTTGAGATTTTCTAAGTTAAGATAGGTGTGAATTTATGGTATATAAGGGAAAGGGGTATTTTAGGAAGGTTTTGGTAGTATGGAACAAGATTTGGAAAGTTTTGGGTTGAGGTTGCATATGGTTATGGAAAGTTTAGAGAAAAGATGAGATGGTGATGGAAAGTAGAGTTCAGACAAGAGTGGTTACTTTCTACCTGGGCTTAATGAAACGATCGATTACAAGATGGATGATGAAGTGAAGGCGCCCATTAATCGAATCCGCGGATTCGTTGATTGATAAGCCGGACAAAGACTTCGCCACCAAGGAATCCACCAAGGTATGAGAAGCTACGAACTCGTCCCCAAGGGAATCCACCCAAGAGATAAGAGAACAAAAGAACTCTTAAAAAGAGAAACTTAAAATATTATTAAACTTGAATTGATTTTCAAAAGACTACATTAAGGGGGTATATATAGGCCCCATACTTTCTAAATCAAAAGCAACTTCTACTTTAATTAGAAAAGAAACTTAAATTACAAAGAACAACTTCTAAAGAAAACTTTTCTAAAATAAATAAAGCAAACTTTCTAAAATAAATAAAGCAAATCTTCCAAAATAAATAAAGCAAACTTTCTAAAATAAATAAAGCAAAATCTCCTAAAATAAATAAACAACTTCTAAAATTAATATGGCAGCTCCACATCAGGGGTTTGTCCAAGTCTGACCAATGTTTTTTTGCTTTCCAAGGCCCAAATGAGGTCCAAAAAAGGAGTTTTCACATGTATTCAATGCGTCTTGACCTCCCCAATCCAATTCTTCAATAATTAGGGCTTAATTCCCAATGTTTGGTGTGTTTACATATGCTCCTGCATCATGCTCCATCGATACATGAGCAAGGTCAAGCAGTAGGAGGTACTATAGATATCCTCTAACAAATAGCTCAAGCATAACAAAGAGCAGTGCAACTAGCTGTAGTTTCTCCTCAGCGGTAAATCATAGAGAGAATGGCAAGATACCAACCCATAGATTTTCTAGGAAAGAAGGATGATGAACCTTCCATGGATGAAAATTGGTTAGAAAGAACTGAGAGAATGCTTCGACAAATGCACTGCACACCAGAGGAAAATTGTATGTGCGATCTCACCGTCAGATGACGCTTACTGCCAGGTGTTCGTGGCTAGGACTCCGCACTACCCGTGAAGTACAGCATGGGAGTTTTTCATAGGAGAATTAAGAAAGCAACATGTGGGTCGTATTTATCTTAGCAATATGAGAAGAGAGTTCCAATTTCCAGCTGTGCGCGTATGAGTGTGATGCAGCATCATGTGAATTGACCATCGGGAGCAAGTATGCGTTTCGTGAGATGCCAAGCATCGAGGAGAAGTGTCGTAAGCTCGAGGATGCCTCACGTGACTATATTTGGGCCTATGTCACTGGATTCAACCATGATGACTTCTCTAAGATTGTGACATGTGCGTTAAATGTTGAAAGGGTAAAGAAAGAAGAGTATGATAGAAAAGAAAGAAGACAGGGTAAGAAAAACCCATGTCAGTCAAGTTCTTATTAGCACCAAAATAAGAAATTTAGGAGGACCAGTGGTTCTAACTTCACCACAGCTCATGACCAGCTCCGATTATCAAGGGTAATTTACCTAGCACCATCGCTGCTGGCACCGTATGCCCACATCAAGGGACCAACTCCTCTTTATTGCACACATTGTGGGAGGAAACATAGAAGAGAGTGTTGGAGATTGACAGGTGCTTGTTTGATTTGTGGATCCAATTAGCACAAAGTGAAAGATTGTCTTAGAGCTCATTCTTTCACAGTACCCCGGACTAGGGATACGGTTTCAGCAGCACAGAAGAGCAACAAGGACAACAAGAGTATTGCATCACCGACTGTTCCGAGAGAGGAGACACAAGCCATAGGTAGATAGGTTGCTCGTGCTCCAGTCAGGGCGTATGTAATGAAGGTATTTTAAGATAAAGATGCCCTGGATGTGATAGTTGGTCATTTCCATATCTTTGAGACTATTGTACATGCATTGATAGATCTAGGATCAACCCATTCCTATGTTTGTACTTCCATTATGAGTTTGGGTGGTTTACCGAGTATGATATCTTGGTGACAAATCCGCTAGGGAATAGTGTCATTGTGAATAGAGTTTATAGAGATTGTCCCATTAGAATACGAGAGTATGAGTTTCCAGGAGATTTAATCGAGTTATCATTCAGAGAGTTCGATGTGATATTAGGAGTGATCGGCATCCCGACACCAAGTAGTGCGACTTTTATTGGTGAGAAGCCGAACCACCTCTCTAATGTGATATTTGCTGCCACTGCTAGAACGATGGTTTGGAAAGGGTGTGAAGCCTACTTGGAATATGTGATTGATACGAAAAAGGCGGAGCCTAGTTTATTAGACATCCCCACAATTTGTGATCGGGTTTACGTGCTGAGGAGCACGTGATCGCTTCTCCACAGAGAGATTGAGTTCACAATCGACGTTGTTTCGGGTGCCACTTAGGCATCCATTACATCGTATAGAATGGCTCCGGTGGAGTTAAAAGAGTTGAAGCTCCAGTTGTAAGAATTATTAAAGAAGGGATTTATTCGTCCGAGTGTATCACCATGGGGAGCTGTTGACCATTTTCTGTATATACAAATTTATGACATTATAACCAAATGACTATTATCTAATCCCCAGTAAAGGTATGAAAAACTTGTTGACCAAAATTAGAACATGTATGTTCAAAATAAAAATGATTTGTCATTGAATTCATTGAAGATTTAGTTTGGTCAAAATGTTGCAAGTGCACATGTCTTACAAGTAATAAAAGTGGACATATAAGTCCGGATATCATTCCCATAAAGATCAAAAAGAATTTAAAGTTTCAACTACCCTAACTACTTAAGTTCCACACTATTTGAACTTCTATTTCATAGAATCTTCAGTAACTTAACTATAATTCTACTGTTTAAATTTCTACATCTATAATAAAAGGGAATTTAAAATCCTATACCTAAACTGGACTAAACTAGATTATGGCTGGAAGTAGATGTTGGAAAATAGAGATAAAAGTATAATTAATGGTTTTTAAAGGGATGTAGTGTCAGCCGCACTCGGGCAGAAGGACTAGATTTCTTTTTCTTGTTTTTTTCTCTGTATTTGAAAGGTCCTTGACATACTTTATATAGAAGCTGTGTATAAGAAATTACATAGGGAATTTAACATTCTAGGGACTTAGAAAAACATTAAACAAGCCTAGAAAAACAGTAGAGAAATAAATGAATGACAACCAACTTCGAATTACCTAATTACTGACCACCTGCTTTCACAAATTTCTCTAAAACAAATGAGTCCCAACATGTTTCTGAACTTCAAAAACTTCTTAGTAGTGACAGGTTTTGTGAGCATGTATGCTGGTTGTTTATTGGTGCTGATGAACTCTAGTTGTATCTCTTCTTTCAGCACAAGGTCACGAATAAAATGATGCCTCAGTTTGATATGCTTTGATCTGGCATGAAAAGCAGGGTTCTTTGTTAGGGCAATCACAAACATATTGTCACAATAAATAGTTGTAGAACCCTCCTGCTTCCTTCCTAAATCATTAAGCAATTTCCTTAGCCAAACTCCTTCATAAGGTACTTTGTTGTCATGCATATTCAATTTCCGTGAGATTTACAAAGTGACGAGCTTAAAAGTCATCTCTTTAGTCCATTTTCCTCGTTTGATTTTCGCTAAAATTGAATAATTAATACATTAATTGGCGAAGAAACTCACCAATTTTTCTATTAGCGTGAAGGAAGCAAGAAAGAGAAAGCAAGAGAAAAATGCGTAAATAAGCTGGATAAAAATGCAATAATGGCGTAGCATAAATGAAAGAATCAGCCGAAATATTGATGTAAGCCAGGTCCGCATAAATTCAGCTTCTAAAGTCGCGACATCGAAGATTGAAGAGAATTTGATGCGTGTCGTGATTGTGGAACACATTTCAGGGGCAAAACAAGAAGGAGCGTAAATTAAAGAGTGACGTCGCGATGTAACTATTAAGTCGCGACATAAAAACAACCATGCAAATACAGCAAAGATTAAGTGATGTTGCGACAGAAGACCGATTTTTGTCGCGACATCAAGAACAATCAAGTTGTTACAGCAGACTTAATGCTGAAGTCGTGACATCAAGAGGAGATCAACCTGGGCTAAACTATGAGGTTGATGTCACGATATCGTGGGACACCCGCTCATGGAAACAGCATCATTATGATGTCGCAAGAAATCGAGGTCGCGAAGACCATGACAACCAAAGTGGAAGGGGGCAGGAGACTCGAGCCCATGTCGCGATTAAATATCCCGATGTCGCGCGACATCGTGAACAACCATTGAAGACTCCGCAAAGGACTAGGAATGGATGTCGCTGACAAGGCCATGATGTCTCCGACATCACAAGCGGACGAATCAAATCTGCAAAGCGCAGCAAGACGGTCGCGACAACCTCGAACGGTACTGCCATAGGAAGCGTGAACTTTGGGTCGATGTCGCTGACATGAGTTCGATGCCGTGGACAAGAGAACTGAGGTCACAATCGAGCAAAGAGAATTCCTCGGGGCCCCCGCTACTCGAAATCCACATCGTTATATATTTGGGATTAGGCCCAACCGAAAACCCTATAAATACGTTAACTACCCATAATAAAAGCAAGCTCTGAGGCGTGATTAAAAGAGAGATCTCTGCAAATTTCTAGGCTTCACTTTTATTTTCTTTTCTTTCTTTTCTTTCTTTTCTTTTTCTTTTGTAAATATTTTAGAGCGTATGTTTGTCTAGTTTTTTTGCTTTATTATTTTTAGATCCGAATGTTACATCGCTTTGCCGGCCGGTGCACGTAATTCAATTTCTTTTCAAAATTACTACCCGGAATGCATCGGTTCGTGACAAATTTATGGGATTCGATTATTTCGCTTCAATTGCGCTTATTCTTTTGATCGTATGGATGCCGGTTTCGTGTGATTCAAGAATTGAGGAACCCAAATTTCCATTTAGTGAAGTAGTCGAATTGATTTTTCCTATAGTATTTGCAAGATCTTTGTTCATTTTTGGCTACGAATCTCATTTCAGATTATGAGTTTATTGATTTTGGATCTAAATATCAGTTTACTATACCCGTTAAGAATTGCGTCGCTACTCGATTTCAAGGAGGTCCTCCCGAGTGACACAGTGGAAGACAATCCCGGAGTAATGTACATTGGCTACAAATACTAACCTCGGCTTATTGCGGATCTCTGGTGCTTGTGAGTTCACTTAGATAAATCCTCTTCCTCACTTGAAGTCAAGAACGAGTCAACGACTTATCTATTTAAACAAAGGCAGGATTTCACCTCAATTCGATTAGTGAGGCCAATCCCGTACTAATCGAGGATCTAATAAAAGCGAAAGGTTGATCTATTTTAATTTCAGGAAGAAAGAATTTGGAAGTTGTATATTTTTGTTGCACTAATAACTGGGGAGCTTGAGGTAAGGTCTATGTGCAACAGTATGAAGTATTGCAAAGAAAAATACCCAAATTTTGCAAAGTTCTTTGTTATAAGTAAAGGCTAGTCTCGCTTCTCGTAATCCGAGAGAACTCCGCAGTTAAGAGATAACGAAATGTGGAGCTGCGGAGAGATCCAACCGCACTACAAATGCTCTATTGCATTTTGAAATCCTCAGATAATCAAGAAATTAATTCAAGATGAACTACGTGAATCGATCGCTCACTATGACTGCTTTCTCTTAATGTGTCTTCCTACGATAACCTGCTCAAGATTCATTTACGTTTGTAGGATTTTATTTTCCTTCATTTTTTTATTTCAAAATTTCATTTGAATGTTCATTTCTTTTTGAACAGTTGATTTCAAGCTTTCATCTTTGAAGCCGATATCAATTTATGGTCCAAATAGTATTAATTCCAGTAGTCGGGGTAGTTGATGAAAAATTATGAATCTGTGGGATCGATATACGGACTTAAGTCAGTTTTATTACTTGTCGGCACATTGCGCTATAGAATTTGGACCAAAACCAATAAATTAAATCGTTATACTCTAAGAGATTTTTGGTTATGATAGTATGATGTCAACAAGTTGATGGCACTGTTGCCTGTGATTAGTTAATAGTCCTTTGGTAATAGTGTCATAGATTTGTATGTATTCTTTGGTCTGTCAACAAGTTTTATGGCGCCATTGCCGGGGATTAGTTAATAGTCCTTTGGTAATAGTAATCATAGATTTGTATATGTTCTTTGTAATTAAATCAACAAGTTTTATGGCCTTGGATTCTTGAAGTTAATAGTCCTTTGTGATAAGTGTCATAGATTTGTATGTGTTCTTTAAGTGCACATCGACAAGTTTTAGGGTCAATTCTTAGGGGATCGATAGGATTTAGTAATCAATATTCAGATGAAAGAAGGAAATACTAATTTGGACATTTTTAAAAGAAAAGGAACAAAAATAGCGTTTCAAGCAGTGACTCTTTTAGCCACTGACCTTTAACAAACCAAATTGAAAATATTTGTTGACCAGACTAATCCTGTTAATGTTAGTATGTTTTGTTTTCAGGAACAAAAGTTTAATGCATAGGAAACAGAATACGGATCGATTCGGCCAGTCACAATTAAAAGCTGCCGAAGCTTGAGGAAGATAAAGAAGGCAGAAAACTCCACCATGGAAGATGAAGACGAAACAGAGGCCAAGCGAGCATAGAAGGAGGCGGTCAGAGGGCCTCCAATCACGAGATACAATGGAAGACTTCTGGAGACCAATTATTAAGGATGAATACTCTGCGATCAGACAACTACTGATTGAGGCGATAACTTTGAAGCTGGCTTGACACTAATCACAATAGTTCGGCGGCATCGGTTTCTTGGCCATCCCGGGACAAACGAACATACAGGAAGATTTCTCGGGATGGATGTCTGAGTAAAGTTAAATGGGGTTAGACAGTCATTAAATGCATCATTCCCATTCTCTTTAAGGGATACAACAACTACATGAAAGTGCAGTCTTTACCATATGGAGTGCGGTGACGGAGTTGGGAGGAGCTGGTAGAGGCCTACTTATGTAGATTCTTTCCACCGTCACTCACCTCCCAGAGAAGGAGAGAGATCATAGTGTTCCAACAGGGAGAAGATGAAAGCCTCTACGTGGCTTGGGAAAGATTCAAGCGGTTGCTGAAAAGATGTCCAATGCATGGGATGAGCTTGAAGACCCCAGTGGACATTTGTATATCATCGCCAATGATATATCAAAAGGAATCGTGATGCTTCATCTTGGAGCATTCAAACGTAAAGTCTTGAGGAGGCAAGGGATCGTGAGGGACGGCTAAATGCAATATGAAAACTCCTTATGAGTTTTCAAGAGGAAACTCTTGAGAGGAAAGGGGATTAAGGCCAGAGCGAGATGATAGCCTTGGAGGCCCCGAGTTGGAGCGCCATTATGCATCGAATGGACAAGCAAGAAAAGACATACCTTGCCCATGAGATAGGAAGCGGTTGAAGAATTATTGAAGGAAGTGTGAGAGGCGGCCCGGATGAACAATTTATGATCTTTGGAGAGGTTAAGTATTTGGGTGGTAAGAAACTACCATTTCGACAATGCTAACCTACAACACATTATCATCGGGTTGAGGGCAGAACTTCTCCATATGGTGGAGGCGTCCGCAGGCACAGTGAAAATCTGAAGAACCCCCCCACGGGGTTATCAAACGCGACGAGATCAGACAAGGAAATGAACACGAGCGAATACCAAAGATGGAGGGCCTATCTTTTGAAGAAACGAGATCTTTGCAGTTCATGGGGGATAATAAGCTGGCCCAACCTCCATGAAGCAAGTTGCAGGGTGGGAGCAAGCACTGCAATTTCAAGTTTTCAGAACACTACCAATGCAACCTTAAAACTGGAGACACAGTAGGCAGTTGTACACAACCTTATGAGCAGGAAAGATGCCTTCCCAAGCACCCAAGAAAAATCCCCAAAAGCGCATGTTTGTTGGTGAGGAGTGGGAAGGAGTTAGAGATGATGAAAAGAAAAATGGCGACAACGAGAAAGAATATTGAAGGAAGAATGGAAGAAAAAGGAAAGGAGAATGGACGGGGAAGGACATCAGGCTCTAGACACAACGGTGCCTTTCCACGAGAGGCTACGAGGAAATCAAAAATAGAAAGCAATTTGCTAAGTTTTGAAAACCTTCGGAGCTAGAGGTCGGTATGCCCTTTCTTTGATAGTGACTCAGATGCCACTCTCGCAAAATTCATAAAGACATTACGAGCAGAAGAAGAAAAGATCGTAGAAGAAGAGTTGTGAATCCTCCACTTTCTTACTTGCGATTCTTTTGATGAAAAAGAATTGCCGGAAAAGATGAAAGAGTCCGGGGTTTTACAATTCCTTGCATAATAGAAAGAGTTGAAATCGAAAGCTCTACGCTGACTCGGGGCTAGTATCAACTTGATGCCTCTTTACATTTGCCAACGATTAAGTTTGATTACTTCCTACCACCATCCTCTTCAAATGGCTGACGGATCAGTGGTAAAACCGAGGAAAGAGTCACTTGGAAGATGTCTTTGAAGTCCGCTGTTGAAATTTATTGTTTCGGTGGATTTCATCATTCTGAACATGGAGGAAGATTAAAGTACCGCCTGTTGGGAAGACCGATCATAGCTACGAGCTCTGATCGATATGCAAAGGTTCTTGCCTTGAGGGTTGGAGAAATTTGTTGCTTTCCAGCGATCGGGAGCATACAGGAATATAGGCATAGACGGAGAAAATTTCAATGTAGTTGATGAAGTCACATAACCTCGACTCCCCCGATGTTCAGGAAATGATTGTAATGATCAAATTTTATCAATGAAGAGATGAATTTCGATGCTCGAAGATGATTATACGATTATTCATACAACGGTTTCATTCTATAAGCTAGTAATTGAGCATGGCCCTTAAAGAGAGATGAACAAGAGGAAGTAATGAAAGAGGAAACTCGTGAAACCGGTGAAAGAGGGCTTGTGTTAAGCGCAGTCATTTTGAAGTATGTTTATAGAACCACGGGAGAAAACCGGTGATTATCTCACCTTGGGTGATGAGGAGCGCAGCAATTCACGGATCTTGAAACATAAAATTATAGCTTGGTGCATTGAAGAGGCCTGAAGGGTATCAGTCCATCTATTTGTATGCACAAAATTCCTGTGGAAGAGCTTGAAATATTGTAGAACATGAAGGAGAGTGAATCAGTAATGAAGGAAGTAGTCAAGAAGAATTACTCAGAGTGCTAAATGATGGTTTCATCTATGCAATCTCGAGATAGTCCTTAGGTAAGTCGATTCCATGGTTCCAAGAAGGAGTTGATTCTTGATCACTTAATGAGAAAAATGAATTGAATTCGAGCAAGAGCGATTGGCCAAGCCGGGATGGAAGGTGTATTGATTACGGGAAGTTGAATGCATGACGAAAAGATCATTTCCTTTTTCATTGGTCAAATGTTGGACTGGTTAGCGGGGACACCCTCGCTTTGTTTTGGATGGGTACTTTCGAATGCAATCAGATCATATTCTAAAGTCAGAAGACCACATTTACATGCCCCTATGGTACCACGCGAAGGATGCCATTTGGGCTATGTAATGCTCGACTACATTCGGAGAGGTGTATGATGTCTATATTCAGTTTGTTGAAGAAGTAATGGAAATTTTCATGGATGACTTCCTTGTGTATGGATCCAGCTTTGATCAATGTTTAAACAATGCAAAAGCTGATACTTCAAAGATGCAGAGACAAGCAGGTTAACGCATTGAATTGGGAAAAATGCCATTTTGCTGGTGGCCGGAAAGGTATTGTTCTTGGGCATGGGAGTTCTGAGGATTAAGTGAACCAATCAAGGTATCACATTATCAAAACTCTTTTCCACCCACCCATAGTAAAAGGAGTAGAAGCTTCTTAGGGCATCTTGGTTCACGGAGATTCATCAAAGACTTTTCAAAATAACCGGACCGCTATGCGGATTACTGGAAAAGATACGGGGTTCGATTTTGATAACTCTGAAAGATGCTTTGAAAGAATCAAAATCAGTTAATTCCTGGCACCTATTAGTTTGCACGAGGAATGGGATCAGGATTGAAATAATGTGATGCTAGTGATTTTGCCATGGGAATTTGTGTTGGTGCAAAAAAAGAAAAAAAAAAAAAAATATTCGGGGCCATGTCTATCTGGTAGAGCCTTGATGAGCTGAGAGACCACTCCCTGGCGAAGGAGATGCTAGCCATAGTATTTAACGTAGAAAAATTTAGGCAATACATTTTAGGATCCCATGGTAATTCAGCTGATCATCGACAATCAAATACTTGAGTGTCGAAAAGGAAACTAGCGAGATTGTTAAAGGTGGAGTGCTATTTATTCTTCGGGGAGGTTTGATTTGGAAATCAAGGATGGATGTGACAATGTGATAGATGATCCTTGTCAGGTAGAAAGAAGCATCGAAGGAGAGGTAATGTTATGAGAAAATTTCCCGGATGAAATGACTGAGCATTAGGTTTCATTCGGCTTCATGGTATGCCGACATTGTGGCCCCATTTGAAAGCGTGATGGTTCCTTGGTCCACTTCCCCCAACGGAGCTTCGGTAGCCATTGGTATTATATTTGGGATGATCCAATTTATTTAAAAAAAGAGGTTCTGATATGATAATGAAAGTATTTAAAATTAACAAAGGAAAATTTTGGATGAATGCCATACACATCACCTTATAGAGGGGGCACTTTAGGAGAAAGAAGCATTTCGTAAACTCTCGATACGATTTTATTGGCCTTTTAGGAGATTGTCTTGAATGGGTCAAGTTATGTGGATGCGGAAGATTGGAAATATCGTGAAATAGAAATGCCTAAGAAATATTAATAATTAGTGCAATTATTTGATGTATGGGATGGATTTATAGGACCATTCCCACCATCATTCAGGAATCTGGCCACATCTTGCTGTAGAGTTGATTTACATTTCAAATGGGTGGAAGATTATTGTTCTAAATGATGTAATACAGTTATGAGCTTGCACCCACCCAAAGAGGAAGAAATATTTAAGCGATTTGGAACACCAGGACTATCATCGGTGATGGGGAAACCATTTTGCAAATAAAGATGTGTTTCTGGCTTCATGGCAGTATGGGATCAAACATGTAATAGTCTGGCGTATCATCCCGAGACAATGGACAGCGAAATTCCAATTGGGAGATTAAAGAATACTTGAAAGGCGTGGCCCAAGCAGGAAGGATTGGTCTTAGAACTTATTGATGCCTTTGTGGGCTTCTGGGTACCTCAAACTCCCATTGGAATAATCACCATCTACAATTGTATTGAAAGCCATGTCACTTACTATAAGGTGAATACAAGGCAATGTGGGCCATCAAGAAGTTGAACTTGATTTCAAAGCGCAAAAGGAAAGAGAGATTGCTACAAGTGTCCGGGTGGAAGAAGCGAAATGAAGCTGTGTTAATGCTACAACTCCCAAGAGGATAAGACAAAAAATGGCATGATCAAGGATCCTAAGGAAGGAGTTGAGCTTGAAAAAAGTTCTCTTTGTTTAATTCTATTGAGAAGTTGTTTCGACTAAAATCAGATAGGGTGGACCATGATGGTGTCAAGCAATACATTGGACGGTGACGTAAACGAATCTTTGGAAGAATTAGAGTAAATGAATGAACTTAAAAGCACTATTTAGCGAGAGAGGGAAAGGAATGAAAAGAGAGGAAGCTTGACAAAGATCTCTAAAAGAAGAAAAGGGAACACACATAACACAAGTCATTAAGGACTCAAAACTGCTTGGTGATGAGAAGCGACCTATAGAAATCGAGATCTCTAATTTTCTATATGAATTTTAGTTAAATTAAGTGTTGATTTATTAGCGATTAATATAGGACTTTGTTTTAGTTTGATGTAATCAATTACATCCAGTAATGCGAGTTGCGTGAGCAAAAATGCAGAAGGAAGGAAGAGTAATTGCTAGGAGATAACTTCAACAAAGCTATATAGAGAATCTGAAAAAGGAAGCAATTTTTTTCTCCTACTACATAAGTGCTCGTAAAGTGAATTTAGTATGTATGAATTCTTTGTGTGAAATTGATTCATTTGATGTTGAAGAGTTTAGAATAGCTAAGGAATGAAAGGTCCCCATAGACATTGAGTTTAAAAATTTGAGTAAACAGAAGACTTCCTTTAAAAGAAGTTGTCGCGACATCATAACACATAGAGAGAAGACATATATATGCTTTCACAGCAGGAGTGAAGCGTCCCAGCAAGGGTTGAAGATTAAGACAGTGTGATGTCATGACAAATTAGAAATGTCCCGCAGTGGAAATTTTAGGGTTGCTAATGACAACATCTTGTTTAAGGTGGCATTAAAGTGTGACATGTAAATAAATGAAATAATCATTAGAGGCTCATAGGCTTTCAGTTGGTTGCAGCGGTTGGGTACTTTCCAACTTCCTCCATTCGAGAACCCGTTCATTCTCTCCCCTCGATTTTAACCCTGAAAACCCTAGGTCTCAAAATCTTGGCTTCCTTCTTCTCAAATGGCCGAACCATGAAGCCTTAACTCTAACCCGAAGAATTCATGGAGGAAGCGTGCAATCGAGAAGAAGAGGAATCGACGAGGAGTGAGACGAATGAAGAAATACGAAGCATCGGAGGGACCAACAGTTCTGAAGCTTTTAAAAGGGCAAGAAAAAAATAGCAGAAGAGAACATCGAAGATTTGTGTCATAGGAAGCCTACTCAAACTGGAGGAAACACTATGCAGGAGGAAGGGTTTGTATGGAAAACTGATTCAAAACCACATCGCTCCTTTCAGGAAACTGATAAAGAAAAGGGTTTGGGAAACCCTCTGCGCATCAAGAAGCGGGGGTATCACGGTAGTAAGGGAGTTCTACTCAAATTTGGTAGGAGAAAGGACAATCTTTATTATCGTCGAGAGGAACATGGGTGCCATGGAACTTCATGCATTAACCAAGTTTATGAAATGGCGGGGACCTGAAACATGAGTCAAATTAAGCTCTGAAAACCAGTTTGAAGAAGGTGAAGAAACTCACCGGCCCAGGGAAGGCTCGGTGGGGCGGGAGAAAGGACGAAGCCACTAAGCAGGGAAGCCTCACCCAGGGGAGCTAAAGGTATGGTTCTATTTCCCTATACTGTTTTGTTCAACCGGACACTGAGCACGGTGAGGGACGAGGAAAATGGTCATGCTATACTAAGCTATTACGAAGGGATATAAGATCAATATAGGGACAATAATAGAAAATTGATGTGAGGTACCAGAAGGAAACAAAAGAGGGTGAGTCCTCACGATGATTACAATCTTGTGTTTGAAGGGAGTGAGTGAGAGGAGGTGAGGAAGCGAGAAGAAAGTTCCGGCGACATCACCACTCTTATTGTGGGGGAGTGAGTAAGGACAAGAAACCCGAGAAGAAAAAGGGGGTGTGATTAAGGAAACAGGAAAGTTCCAAGCGCAGAGAAGAAAGAAGTGAACACGAAACTCCCTCAGGATGTTAATAATTTCCCATTTGCGAGATCTTTGCGAGGGCGGGGATGAAAAGCCAGTGGATTTCTCTTCCCTTTAGTTCTCACTCCCCATACAGGTAGAACATTCAAAGAAAAGGGAGAGAAAGTTCTAGGGAACACCTGAAGACAGGGCAATCATGGAAATCTTGGCATCTCCATGCAAAACAAGATGGAGGCAAGGAAAGAGTGGAAGTTGCAACAAGAGTTAGGGGAGAAATCATGAAGAACTAAAAGAGATCAAGAATGGGAAGAAGAACTACAAAGAAGAAGAAAGATTTGAAGTTGAGTTGCAAGGGCGAGACGGGAAGCAAAGCCCGAAAGGAAGGAGGAAGAAACGAGATGAAGGGAGGTGATCCCGGCGACAAGAGAAAACTTCGAAGAAATCGAAGCAAGGGACAAGATCTGTTAAAAAAGAAGTGAAGTTCGATCCACGGGGCATTCTACAGCAATCAAGTTACGAGACAATCGGCTCTTGGAATGCGGAAAGGGAAAGGGATACTTAAACGGGAAGGCTTGGAGACAAAGGAGAACATCAATGGATTTAAATTTCTTTACATGTCACAGTGAAAGATTTGAGACAAAGTGGAAGGAGACAGGTGTTAGATGGAAAGCATTAGGTAAGGAGGAAGATATTAGCTAGAGAATGCGGACTTGATCAACTTTCTGCTTGTCAAATTCTTAGGAGAAATTAATGACAGAAATGGAGAAAACATGAACACACTTGGAATGGGGCAGGATGGCAGACAAAGGTGGATCTCTCAAATGAATTAGCACCGGGGAAAATGAGCCCAGGCAAAGAAAGCCAAGGACGGAGAATAGAAGTAAAGATTCCAGAATTCAGCCCACAATTGGACACTCTTGTTTGGATCCCAGACATCATATACCACATAAGAAAGAAAATGAGCTATCCATTGAGTTTAAATCACTCCATTTCTATCTTGTATTTCTAAACCGTTTGCAATTGAATCGGAAATAAGGTAGAAACTTAGATTGGTGTGTGTCGTGCTATTTTGCCGTTTGTTGGTTTCAATATTGTGTTGCTGGAAGATGCATGATTAGGACATTAAAAGTAGAAATTAGTTCCGGAATAAGGCTGCTTTGTGATGTAATGGCGGGTTGAATAGGCTTATTTAGATTAGGAATGAGCTAAAATGTAAAAATAAGAGCCCAAATAAATCTGATTTAGTTGGAAACCTAAATTTAAAAATTACTTATATCTAAGCTGATAAGTCGGGTGAAGAGTAATACAAAAGAGGAACAAAACATATTTTTGAGAGTTTGTAGTGCAGACAATAGATCAAGGAGCCTGTTGGGCTAATTAAGACTTAATGCTATTAACAAGAGCTGGGTCAAGGTACTCCCTACAGTTTAGTACAGCTATTTCAAACCCAGAATTCTAGAATTTGTTAGATTATTAGTTGAGGCAATGCTAGGTGATACAGCTAACAAGAGAGATGATCTTGGAGCCATTCTTGGAGCCGGTTTGAGCCATTCTGTCATCCCACATATATGCGATGCATATACCTTAGTTCGAAAATTGAACCAACAAGCTTATTTTTTCCAAAATAATAATGAAACCCCAACCCATTCAGAAATCAATCCTCAGTGAGAACCTATGATTGCAGGAATCCAAGGGAAGTAAGAAATGAAGTTTAGGGGGACTATATATTTTCTAGGGAACTCAAAAGGGAATGAAAAGAGACAGAAACAGTATTGTAGAAAGAAACGCTTATAGGGATAGGATTTTATCTTGTGGCCTAACTCTCTTGAACAATTAAGTTCTAGGGGTGTTTCAGCACTAGTACCTAATATGCATCTGTGCAGGAATTTCTGCTAACCCAAAGATTAACTAAGTGTTAAAACTTTAAAAGTTAAACATTACACTATCCTTAAATGTTGACAAACAAAGGAAAAATTACGATGAAAATTTAGAGTGAAAAATACGAAGGGGCATACAGTTCTTAATTGAAGAGATCAAGATGTCCCCAAACATTAAACAGGGAGTTTATTAGAAACTATAAGAAAGAAATTAGCGAAGAGGAGAAAGGGTGAGATTAATCTTAACCTAAAAATTCCGTCCATCTACATTACCCCAAGCCTAACAATATAAGCCCAAAGATTGATTGATCTTGAAGGCTGAAATCACCTACATTAGTGGAGATCAATGAAAACAAAATTATAGATTTGGAGTATGAAACAATCAAAACTTGATTGAAGGACTTTAGGGGTAATTATTCAGTATGAAAGTAGAAAGGAAAAATATCAACACATTCAAACGAGGATCCTAATGAGTTATGTTGTTTGTAAAATAATTTCAACAGTTTAGTTTGTATACTATGAAAAGTAAAAACTGACATAGAATGGACTTGAAGCTAGATATACGAAAATGAATGCATACATTGTATTTCAATTAAATTAAGACCTGCTAGAGAACAAAACGGAAAATGTCTTTTTGTTTGAGGACAAACAAATCTTATTTTCTTTTAGCGAGAGGACTTATTAGCTTTAAAGTTTGGGAGTTTGATGAGCTTAAAATTCATCTTTTAGTCCATTTACATTTTGATTTTAGTTAAAATTGAATAATTAATATACAATTATGAAGAAACTCACCAATTTTCATTAGTGAAGGAAGCAAAGAAAAGAACGGTGAAAATGCAGAAATAGTGGATAAATAAATTCGAATAGCGAGAGCGAAATATGACAAGTGCATTTGATGTTGATACGATTTGTGGTCTACAGTCCAGTTCTAAAATCCTTTGAGCATCGGAGATTGAGAAGAGAATTTGATGCGGAGTCGTGAAACGGGAACACAGTCCTAAGCGGCTGAAAGAAGGAAGCGAAATTAAAAAGTGATGTACGCGGCGAAACTATTAAGTCGCGACATAAAAAACAACGATCTGGTCAATGGCATTAAGTGATGTCGCGACAAGAAAGGCGATGTCGCGACATCAGAAGCTGTGGTTATTACACGATGAAGACTTAATCTTTGATCGTGACATCAGAGGAGATCGCTTGGAAGCGAAACTATGAGGTTGATGTCACGACATCGGGGGACACCAGTTGAGGAAGCAGTACCATTAAGTGATGTCGCGGCGAAAAGCGAGGTGCTGGCGACATCATGACAGCATGGAAGGGTGCGGGAGACTGCGAGCCCATGTCGCGACAACATCTGATGTCGCGACATCATTCTTCATTGAAAGAGCGCAAGGACTAGAATGGATGTCGCGACAAGGCCATGATCTCGACATCATGATCATGAAACACCTTGAAAGGCGCCAAGATCGATCTGTGACAGCACGAACGACAGGTTCTGAGACGAACTTTAAAGTGATCATCGCGTGACATGAGTTCGTCCATAGAAGCTGAGTCACAAATTTGGAGGCAGTAACGGGCTGGCTGCTCGTGAAATCCACAGCGGGTTATGTGGGATTAGAATGCGGAAAACCATAAATGCGACTGCAAAGGTAGAAAACAAAGTCGGAGCGCATCAAAGAGAGATTAAGATTTAGCCTAGGCTTCACTTTTATTTTCTTTTCTTTTATTTTCTTTTCTTTTTATTTTTCTTTATTTTAGAAGCGGATGTTTATCTAGTTTTGTTTTGTTATTTTTTATGGTCGAATATTCTCGTTTCTTTGAAATTTGAGTACATAATTCAGATTTCTTTTCAAAGTATTCTTTACAGAGATACGCTTCAGAAGTTCCAGACAAATTATAGGATTGATTATTCAGTTTAAATTCTGATTATTCTTTTGATGAGAGGATGTCTTGTCACCATTATGATTCATTAATTGAGGAACGGCTTCATTTAGTGAGCGTTGTGAGTCATAATTGATTTTCTGTAAGTAATTCGTCTTGTTCATTTCGGTTTAATTTGCTTGATTATGATTTATTGATTTTGGATCGAATAACTCGATTTACTATACCCGTTAAAATTCTTTCGTTCTCTGATTTCCAAGGAGGTCTCTAGGTGACACAGAAGACAATCAGGGTAATGTACATTTCTTTAGTATGCTAGCACGCTGTGGGATCCTTTGAGCTTTGTGAGTTCACTTAGATAAATCTCTTCTCACTTGGGGGAGTCGAAACGAGTTGAACACGACTTATCTATTTAAACAAGCGATTTCACCTCGGTCGGATGGTGAGAGGCCAATCCGTGTTAGTGAATCTATGTCAGGAAGGTTGATCTATTTAATTTGGGAAGGGAGTAATTTGGAAGTTGTATCATCCTTGTGACCAATAACTTGGGGCTAAAGTGTCAGTCCATAAAGTAAGGTGTGAGTATTGCGAAAGAAAATACCCCCGACAAGGAAGTTCTTGTTGAAGTGGTTATCGTTCTGTGTATTCGAGAGAATGGAAGAAGAGATAACGAGTAATGAGCCTGGAGATCGAATTTGCCTCACAAATGCCTGACAAGATTTGAACTTGAGATAATCAAAGAAATTAATTCGAACATCAGACTACGAGGGTGATGCGATTCCTTTAATTTGTTTCATAATGTGATATTCCTCGATAACATTCTGATATTCAATTTTTTTTTTTGTAGGATTTTATTTTCCTTCATTTGTTTTGGCTAGTCTATTTGAATCATTCATTTCTTTTGAACTAGTTAGTTTCTGACTTTCATCTGGAAACCCGTATCAATTTATGGTCCAAATAGTATTAATTCCCGGGTAGTCGGGTGATTGATGAAAAATTCTTGAGATCTGTGGGATCGATATTTGGAATAAGTCCATTTGTACTTATCCGACTGTGCACTTACCAGAATTTCAGATAAAACAAGAAATTAAATGGTTGTACTCTAAGAGATTTTTGGTTATGATAGTATAGTGTCAACAGTTAGTAACTGCTTTATTTTACTTTGGGGATTAGTTAATAGTCCTTTGTGGTAATAGTGTCATAGATTTGTATGTGTTCTTTGAAGTGCATCAACAAGTTTTATCAGGCATGGTGCGGGGACAGTGTAATAGTCCTTTGGTAATAATTAATTAAAAGCTAGGTTGTATGTGTTCTTAGTTATGTCCTTTGGTAATAGTGTCATGGGTTGTAACATTCTTTGAATTACGTCAACAAGTTTTATGGCGCCGTTGCCGGGGATTAGTTAATAGTCCTTTGGTAATAGTGTCATAGATTTGTATGTGTTCTTTGGTGCATCAACCTAAACAACCAGTGTTTTTACTTTCTAGATACTGTAGAATGGTACTCTTTCCAAGGTAACAATATATAATTGATCTTCTTCTATCGTCAACAGATCCAACCCAATCATTGCTCCAGTGGAAACTTGTCCAAAGTGAACATGGAGATCTTTTTCCATAACTAGATAAGTTTCAATACACCTTTTAAGTACTAGCCAGGTACCCTTTTTGTACTACATAATGGAAACACATGAGTTTGTTGCGGATCTTGACAACATACTAATCGGCAGGTGATGTCTGGTATGGTATGAGTCAAGTAAATGGAGATCAACTGGACTCTGTACTGAGGTTACTGTCAGCCTTAAGCTCATCATTAGGTTCAAATTTTCATTTAAAGCCGTGAGTACTACAGCCTTACAATCCTTCATGTGGGAATTTCATGTTCAAGATATTTAGTTTGCATATTTTTTTTCTTGGGAAGTAGAAAATATCCCCTCTTTCCCTTAACTACTTGCATCCCAGGAAGTACGCTACGAGTCCCTAAAGTCTCAAAGTTTCTCATCATTTAGGTGCTTAATCAGTAAGTAAATGATGATTTCTAAAGTAGACAAATCATCAACATACAAAACTATGATAAAATGCATTCATTCTTATAAAATAAGTTAGTTCATGGCTTGACTTTTAAAACTTGAATTCTTAAAATAAGAATCAATCTTACTATTCAAGCTCAGTGGGAGCTTGTTTGAGAATATATAACGCCTTGTTTGGCCGTGCACCTTTTCTTCCTTAGCGACTTATCATGTGGCTTCCTCCATGCTTCTCTTTCGATTCTCCATTAAAATCTGATTGTATCCATTTAGTGATATTGCTCCAATTAGGCGGCAGTACAGAACAAGTCGGATTGTCTCAATTCTTTGCATGGTGCAAAGATCTCATTAATTCTACTCCAGGTTGTTGGGAATAGCCTTTTGCCACTAATATGGCCTTGTGCATCCTCATTGTACTTGGTCTTGTAAACTGATTAGTACCCAAATAGTGCTATTTTGAGCCCTATTTATAAGCGGGTTTAAGCACTTTTGTGGCTCAATCAAACTCAAATAACTTGAATTGATACATTAGGGTCATGGCTTTGTAGTCACATTTATGGCTATTTTGTAGTTTTGCGGGCCAAATACCTCATTATATTAAATCGATTCAAACCTACGATGGCAAGGCGGGTGAAGTGCATGATTGAACATGATTTGGGTCGAAGAAGAAGAGGAAGACACGAGTGGAAATTTAGCGGGGTTACGGAAATTCGCAACACAATAAATTCCCTTGACACAAAATTTTGGTAGGTTACGAATTTTATAACCTGTGAAAATTCCCCCTTGTCTTGCTCCTACATACGTTGTTGGTTGCTTTTTTTGACCGCTTTTTATGGTTTGTACAAATCCTGTGATGTAATTTTGGTCCCTTTACATTTTGTAATTTCCTTGATGCTGAGAGCATCTATATAAGCTCGGTCCAAACTTATGTTATCTAATCAACTTTAGTCCATCAATCGTCCAGTGAAATTAGGGACCAAGTTTCTCTCTCAAACCTGTGTGATTTCTCTCCTTTTCCTTCACTTTCTTGCACTTTATACCAATAGAAACACCCTTGGTGATGACAAATCAGGGATGTTAAATTTAAAACCGCTCATCTATGAAGGGAAGGCTAACAGGTCTTGAATTTTGAGTAAACTAATTGTTCTCTTGTACCTATGGCATTTATGGGTGTTCAGATTCACCTTCTCATAAGAGTTAAATGTCTAAATGCCACCTCACTAACGATGTATTTGGCAGAAGCTTTTGGGTTCGGTGGATACTTGTCTCTAGATTCATGATACCCGGTTAGTTAATCTATTAGTTGCGTAGGGTAAGTTTAGGGGTGTGTTTCTCACATTCATAGAGCTTGTGCTCATTAAATGCCATTAATTAAGATGAAAAATTATAGGGTTTAGGTTTAAAGCTAAATGAAGATTCGGTTCAGGAAATGACTATGGGTCATCCTCCAGCAGCAGAAAAGACTCGGGAGACATGTCGGTTGACTAGAACTCTAAGCCCGATGGCGAGACGAGGTTAACATACTTTATTTCGATTTATTTTGCAGTTTCAACCATTCCACCTATTTGTTTTTTACAAATCCTTAAGTCAAGGAAACACCATTTTCAGTATTTAAGCTCTTCTATCTGTGTAGAAAACCCGTCACAGTGATTGAGCCCTAGACCCTTATCTTCATGATGCTCTGTGTTGGAACCTAGGATACAAATTTTGTTGATTCCGATACACCACACTACTTTTACAATCACTGAACCATAAACCCATTTAAGAAGCAAATAATGTCTTTGCCTTTCAGGATCTACAAGATTCAGTATTATTCTTATCCAATCATGTTCGAGTTCTTCTTCCATGGATTTTCCATTTTCTTCTTCAATTATTCAAAAGTGCGTGGCTCCTGAGAGAAAATAGCAAAATGCATTCTCAGAAAGAAATAGCTTCTAAAATCACCATACCTCACGAGCGGTCATTAACACTTTCAAATCTTCTTAGAATAGGTGAAGAAGATGAAGTTCCTTGTTCTCAGGACACCTAGATTTTGAACTTTCAGGCCTTGAGCTACATTTCCCGGCTCTGAAGTTGCTAGATTATGAGTTCAATATTGATTCGGTTCTTATTATAACTCAGCCGGGCAAAATCTTGAATGTTTGATGGTTTTGGTTGTTGAAATTCCCTTTGCCATCTTGCTTTTCATCAAGATGGCGTCTCTTACATAACTGTCGACTTGTTATTAATAGTTGAACAACACATGGCCTTGTATTCATCGATGTACCCAATGAACAAAAGCTTCTCTCCTTTATAGTCGAACTTATCTTCTTCAGAAGCCTTGTTGAGTGAGTGATGAACAATAAACTGTTTTTAGATGACTAACTTAAACTCTCACTCCGAGCTTCATAGGGAGTTATGTTTCCTTCTGATTTTGTTGAGACTGTTTAATATGTAAGCATTAGTATGTGTATCAAACAGCCTAAAGAGAATTAGAGCTCCTTACCTTTTACATGCCCGAGCCATCTCATGATGGTATGTTTTTCTTCCCGGCCTTACGTTTTGTTGAAGTTTATTCATAGTTATTCTTTGAATGCATATTTCTTGCAATAATTCATGAATGGTTGATACATGGTCCTGCCTGATGGAGTTCTTAGGTCTTCATTTTTAGCCCACTTTGCCTTTCAACAAGGGCTTTGAATTCCAAAAATTTTGAAAAAGCATATGATTTTTGTTGAATAAAATATAGCCACGCCATTCTAGTATAATCATCGACAAAAAAGATGAAGTGCCTTTTATTCCCAAGTGATGGAGTTCTTGTGGGACTAAATATATTTGCATGAGACAGCTCAAAAGGGCTTTGGCCCTCAGAAGTCTTTGGGAAAGGAAGATGGTGCATCTTCCCCATAGACACAACCTTCCTGACTCCTTTTATTTGATTTATTTGGGAAGACCACGAAGACCATATCCTTTGCTTAAGTAGTTGTAGTCCTTTTGATTAAACAGCCATATACGAGATGGCATAGTTGAGGTCGTTTGAAATTTCACCCTTCAAGGCTACTAGACTTATGTAGTTGATGGAGTAGAAAAACTTTGTTGAGTCATCAGCCTTAGTCATCCAGTGATATTTCTGTCAAATGACTCTACACTTATTTTCTTCAAGAACCAAAGCTAATATTCTTTACGATCGGTTACCTGACATAGAGATTGAGCAGGTTGGGACTTAAAGACATCATGAATGAACTTTTGCTCACAGTTTTGACCCGAGTACACAATTACTCCCTTTCTTCGTCTCTTCAGGATTTTCATCACCAGAATAGCGAATTTGAGAATTTTCATCAATTTTAACAACTGACTCATGGATTTATTTTTCATATAGATTTGTTAACCAGCATCAGGTACCGTCTGTTGTGGTCCTTTACGCTGAGTGAGATTAAGTTAAAAACACTTGCTCTTCATCAGTTTCTTTGCTGAAATTAGCTTCTAAATTTTCATTATTCTTGTACCAACAATCTCGGTTTGAATGATTTCGAATCCTATACCTTTTACACCTTAAATAGCATTCATCTGAAGTGTGATTGAACTTCTTGCATATGATTCAATTTTGTCCCGGGCTACTGGTTCTTTGAAGTTGAGTATTTTTGCCTCTGCTTCGGTCTCTTCCACACCCTTGAGGTTGGTTATTTTGAATCCTTTGAAACTAATCTTTATGCTGGAAGTTTCCCTCATCTTACATTGAATTTTTCATCCAAATTTGTTGATTGGCCTTCTCAGGGTAGCTTCGAGATCTCTCCTTTTCCTCATGTGATTCCACAGGAACCACGGGTCTGCATAGTTAGAATTGAAGATCTTTTTTGATTCTTGTTCTTGTAGCTTCTGAGTCAAATTTTTGGTGTGGACTTATGAGAATCTTCTCTGCTATCTTCTTTCTTCAATCTGATGGCATAGCTAGGTTGATTTACAATTTCAATAACCTGGATAAAATCTTTTGTTTAGCTACGATTCTTTCATTGTCAAAAGAAATCAATGTTCTTCGATGATTGGAGGTATAATGAACAACTTTACTATTCTTTAAATTATTTCTTTAGAGTTTCCCATACCTCTCTTTAGCTTTACTAATGCGAAAATCGTGGATAGATGATCTTGTTGATTCTATTGATGGGTAACTAGGCGGGCATTGTTTCTTGATCTTTTCTTTTTATTTGAAGAGAGAAACACGAGATCGAGGTCTCACATTATACCTTCAGAGGATGAATCATCACTAACAATGGAAATTATCATCCTTCTTGACAATCTCCATGAGTCTCGTGATAAAGAAGAAACGCATCACGATCGGCCTAGTAGCCCATAGTTTCTCCTTCAAAAAATGGGTACTTGGCTTTGGGAATAGTGAACATGGTTCCCAGCGGAAGGATTCTTGATCATTATGGCTCGATAATAAATTTGTTGGAAAATAGAGATAGAAGTAAAATTAAAGTTTTTAGTGGCTTGAGTGCTCTTGCACTTTTTAGAAGAGAATAACTAGATTTATTTTCTCTGTGTTGAAAGGTCCTTGACACAACTTTATATAGAAAGGTATGTCACCTAGGAATTACATAGAAATTTAACATTCTGGACTTGTAAGGCATTAAACAAGCCTAGAAAAACAGTACAAAAATAAATGAATGACAACAAACTCTTTGGAATTAACCAATGACTTTTTGACTCACGATTTTCCTCACAGTAGACATTGGGATTTCACTGCTGTGAAATTATCAATTCTTGCAACATAATCTAATTCTATTCTTTCATGAATTGAAATTTAAAAATGTCAAAGAGGCAAGGTAGTATAGTTTGGATTTCTCCCTTTAACCATACATTTCACTGATTAGATAGTCATGTTCATTTCTGAAACATGTATCTAACAGTACTTATCATCAGGCAGTTCTGTAAGATGCAGGTAGTTTCTTTCCAATACTTCATACCCATTTCTTATGTTGTAGATTTCTTGCTTTCAAGGCAGGAGACACATTTACTTAAATCTCTACAAGATAGACAATGTCTCATCTTGAGATCTTAAGCAATTTAC
This sequence comes from Tetrastigma voinierianum, assembly GCA_016808115.1. Lineage (NCBI taxonomy): Eukaryota > Viridiplantae > Streptophyta > Magnoliopsida > Vitales > Vitaceae > Tetrastigma > Tetrastigma voinierianum. The sequence goes on along the minus strand of JAEQBH010000911.1, from coordinate 2,363,326 downwards.
TATCTTTCATAGTATATATAATACTGGGATCAAGATCATTCTTCAAGACCAAGGAGAAATCTCTAATTGATTAAATTGATAGATCCCTAAACTATTTCTCAAACCATGAGTAAATTGATGACTTGTCTAATTAATATTTTAGAGCTCATTAGTTATACAATAATAGTCTACCATACCCTTAAGTAATGCATCCATGCTCTCAGGAATCTTCAACTTTGTGTCACTCAGAGGGCTTCCTGGAAATCAGAGCTAGACAACAGTCCTTAATTTGGGTATAAGTTACTAATGTTGGGAACAATTCACTTCATTAACAACACCATTCAAAATGAATTGAATTCTCAATCGAGAAATCTCTTCTAATTTTACTAGAGCATTATAACTAACATCGGATATTTCGGCCAGTTAGGTTTCTAGAAAAATTAGTACATTATTATTAAATCTTGTCAGGAAATTTCAATACCTTTATAATCAAGCAGAAAAATAAATTCGACTTTTCTTTGGACTTCATTAGATTCAAACAGTAATTGGAATTGATGTCTTTAACACAAAATGGCTTCGACTTCAAAACTTACGAAAGACGATTCTTGTTTCAAGTCTAGTAAATAATTGAAATCCTACGTAATTCTAATGGCCAAAGAAAATAAAAAGATAATATATATAATGCAAGAGTTCTCGGCTCTGGAGTAACACGGTTTCCACGTTGATTGCCTAGAAAGAGAGCGTTTTCCTCAAGGTTTCTATTTATAGAGCCCCCGGAAGTTGGACCTAAGTTGAGGCTGCATTGCAGTCCCCAAAATTCTTGCCTAGTGCATTCTTCCAATTACATGACCTAAAATGTTATCATAAATGAGTTTACAATTATTGTTATAGTTCTCTATTGCAGCATGCAACATTCTATTGTGATAGTATTTGTTTCTTTACCATGCTTATTCTGCCTCGACAAAGTTTCCTTTATCGTGACAGATCTTTCTTTGGCTCTTTAACACTTTATTTACGCACTATCCTATAGTTCGTCATTCTATGCGATATTCTCATGTGTTTATTAGAACAATTATGTTACATTTGATGACAATAAGTGACTGTGACATTTGTTCCTTTGCACATCTTCTTCAAATTGTGTGACCTAGTTTATATTAGCTGCGACAACATTTGTTGGTTCTTGTTGCCTTGATATTTTTGCATTGTAATTCCTATCACGACCGGGGAAAGTGCCGTGATAGAGTCTTATCTCCACTGCTGATTTCCCATTCGGCTTCATTTTACGTTGCGACATAGTCTATTAGTGTTGTACATGTTTTATGTCGCAACCTAGTTTTTATGTCAGGACAAGACTTTTTTCCTTCAGCTCATCTTTATGTCGTGACCCAGTTATGTTGTGTCCCAACAAGACTTCTTTTCCTTGTGTTGGAATCTTTGTCGCGAGATGGAAAAGTATGTCGTGACCTTGTTTATCTATGTTCAGCTTATTTTACATGTCTTGTGTATCTCCTTCTCCTTCCATCAAAACTCTCTCTTTGTAACTTTAAGTATATACATCATTGACTCTTTTGTTACTAACTAATTGATTCACTAAGTCGGCACATCACTTGTCGTAATTTGTTTCTTTAGCCGGGACTGAAACCTTGTCTTTAGTGTCGAAACTCATATTCATTGCTATACAACGTAACTTCTTCATGCGGTGTCTCATGAGGATTTTCAAGTTACAATAATGGTGCTTCTTTGACAGGGAGATTTTATGTCATGACAGATTACTTCTATTTTCCTTATCCATAACATAAAGCGACAATTGCACTTGATATTCTTCTGTGTGCTTTTTAATTTCTTGTCGCATCATAAGATATCTTGTTGCGACATAATCTTTACTTTCTTCCTGTTTCTAGTGTCGCGACAAGAGCTTTTATGTTACGACAGGTTCCTCCTGGTTTTAGCATTCAGCATAAGAAACCTTGTCGCAACATTATTTCTCTTTGTCTCAGCCGACTTGTTACATTATTCCCATGTTCTGTCGTGACACATTGTCTTTTATCACGACATAGATCTTCTTCTATATTCAGTCCTTTATGTTACGACATAAGAAATATTGTCGTGATAGATCTCCTTAGCCATTTGCTTGAATGTTTGTCGTGACACACAGAACTCTGTTGCGACATAGACTGCTGTAATTGCTATTTTTCTCTTCTTTCTTGCTTAAATTTTCTCATTTTTAAATTAAAACTTGCAAACACAAGGACTGGTGAATTATCCCATAATTTGGCATTTAAGCAGATACAATATACTAAAATAAGCTGAAAAACGTTAAAAATAGATGAGTTTATAGACTCATCGGAGCTCAGATTAACTCTTTGGTAAGAAGAAGATGGTACACTTCGATTGTGTGTGATTGTAGGCAAGCCGAACAAGATGACGGTGAAAGACAAGTACCGTTACCTAGAGATCAGTGACTTGTTAGAAGGGTGAAAGTTAAGTGTCTTTCGAGATATCGACCTACGATCCGGGTATCATCAATTAAGGATTAAGGATGCAAATGTGGATAAGAAAACATTTAGAATATGGTATGGACATTATGAGTTCCTTGTAATGCCGTTTGAGTTGACAAATGCACCAGCGACTTTCATGGACTTAATGAATGTGTTCAAACGATATGTAGATCGGTTTAATGCATTGGTGTTTATAGACGGCATCCTTGTGTATGTAAAGGATCGAAAAGATCATGATGCGCACCTTCAAGTAGTGCTAGAAACCTTGAGAAAGGAACAATTTTATGCAAAGATGAGTAAGCGTGAATTTTGGTTGATGTCCTTTCTTGAATTTTGTTATCGAAGAAGAATTCAGGGTGGATCCAGTAAGATGTGATGATTCTTGAATCGCTCACGAAATGTCGCTAAGGAAGTGCGTAGTTTCTAGGTTTGGTTAGTTCTTACAAAAAAGGTTCGTTAAGGGTTTTTTTCGATGGCTGCGGCCCAGATGGCGAGGAATTACTCCAAAGAATGTGAGATTTAGTGAAGTGAAAATGTCAGAAAGCTAGTTTTGAAAAGTTGAAATCATTCTTAACCGAGGCTCCGGTCCTTACTCAGTCAACCTACGGTAAAGAATATGTGATCTTTAGTGATGCTTCATTAAATTGACTCGGATATGTCATTATACAAAAGAGGAGTAAAGTGGTAGCATATATTTAAAATGAGTTGAAGTCACATGAAAAGAATTACCCTACGCATGATTTAAATTGGCCACATTGTGTTCTAGTTGAAATATGGAAGACTATCTTTGCGGGAAAAGTGTTTCGCTGCGATCACAAAGTCTTAAGTATTTTCCCTATATGACAACTTGAGACAACGTAGATGGATGGAATTGATCAAGGATTATGATTGTGTCATTAATTATCACTGGAAAAATCAAATCGACATTCAGGCGCCTTGGTAAAGTCGGCCTAAACCTTGACGTTGATGCTTATTTTCATTGTCAGACAGTGATGCAATTTAATATGAATGATAGTGTAAGGCAGATATGTTGAATCGAGTGCTAGAAGCACAAAAAAGTGATGAAAAAATTTATGCAATTGTATGTTAGAATAGAGTGGGGAAAGAAACAAAGTTTCCAGTGAATGAGGATAGATTTTGTATTATAGAGACCGAGTTTGTGTACCCAATGAAGATGAGTTGAAGAAATTCATTATTAAAGAGGCATACAGTGGATCCTTTGCTGCTCGTCTGTGGCACGAAAATGTATCGGAGATTTAAGACTTCCATCTTTGGTGGTCGGAATGAAGAGAGATGTTTCAGAATTTATGACCAAATGTATGGTTTGTTAGAAAGTGAAAGTGGAACATTAAGTTCCTTTGGGATTGTTGCAACCTATTAGACTACTTGAGTGGAAATAGGACTGAATCATAATGGATTTTGTGGTTAGGTTACCATTGATAGGGAGAAAGCATGATTCAATTTGGGTCGTGATGAACATGTGGCTGAAGTCGAAACTCTTCCTACCGGTAGGCGGCTATTCAATTGCTAAGTTGGCAGAGCTTTACATAAAAGAAATAATTCGGTTACATGGGATTCCAATGTCTATCATTTCAAATAGAGATCCGAGGTTTACCTCGAGATTTTAGGGAAAATTGCAAGAGGCTTTAGACACTCGACTGAATTTCAGCACAACTTTCCACTCGTAGACGGATGGACAATTAGAGAGAGTGATTCATGTTTTAGAAGATATGCTGAGAAGTTGTGTGATCGACTATGAAATTGGTCGGGATAGACAAATTCAGCACTAATTTGAATTTGTAATACCAATAGCTTCTTGTCGAGTATTAGAATGGCACCTTACGAGGCTCTCTACGGAAGGAAATGTAAACACCATAGTGACAGACAAAGTTAACTGAGAAGAAAGTAATCAGCCCCGATTCGATTCAAGAGACGGGGGAAATGTGAAAATGATAAGAGAAATATTAAAGGTAGATCGGAATGGGCAAAGACTTCTCTGACTTTAAGAAAAGACGTGTCTGGGATCGGTGAGAGAGTGTTACGATGACCTCAAGCCATTACATATACAAATTTAGTTGCACGATTACAAGGACTATTATCTAATCTGAGCGCACCATAAAACTGTTGAGACCCGAAGTCTCCTAGGTTAATCATTTTCAATTTTGGTTTGGCACGATATCTTTATGAGGTGCACGGTGGGCCATTACTGAGAAAGAAGCCTTTTTTTTGTGGGTATAAGTCGAATATCAGTCCCACAGAGATCTCAGAATTTTAAATCAACTACGACTATAAACTCCCAGTACCCCTATTTGGACCATAAAGTGATATTGGGTCCAGCTAAAGTGAATTATACTAACCACAGTAAAATAAATGAACAATAAAATAAATTGGAATATAAAGAATAAGAATAAAGAATAGTTAAATGAAGTGGACCTTTGAATAATTTATCTTTGGAGGACACATCGAAATGCTCACTACTATGGTAGTAATTCACATAGTTAATACGATAAAACTTCTTGAATATTTCAGGTTTTAAAATCTGTCGAAGGTGTTTAGTAGTACAGCTGGATCTCAGCTCCATTTCATTATCTAATTTTCGTTATAGAAGATGGAAATTAAATAACTTCTTTTTAAAGGTTTCATGATAAGGTATTTTTCTTGGGCGTCTTCTTGCCCATTTATGGATGTAAACCTTGGCTCCCAAGTTGTCGGTCCAACGAGGATATACAACTTCCATGATGCTCTTATAAAGAATTAGAATATATCACCCTCTCATGATTAGATCTCGGCTAGCACGGGTTAATATCACTATTGAATTGGTGAACGCTCTCTTCCTTGTTTTAAATTGATAACTCATTCAGCTATTTTGATTTCAAGTGAGAAGAGATTTATCGAGTAAACTTGCAAAAGCTCGTCAGATTTCAAATAAGCGAGGTTAATATACCTTAGAAATTGTTCATAACTCTGAGATACCTTCTCTGTGTCCTTTCGAGAGGGCCTCCCTTCAGTCAGTGAACAAATCTTATAGCGGGTATGAGGCGTATTAGAGATCAAAAAGCGATAAACCCAGCACCATAAAGTAAGTTCATAAACTGAAATTCAAGCTGCTGAAGCATTCTGGAAGATGATTTCATTATAGCGTTACCAATGGGCTAGTTCCTCAATTCTTGAATTACTGCATCTGACATTCCTCAGTCTTAAGAATAACTACTGATTCAGGCGAGGTTGAATTCCAAATTTAATACGAACTGAAACATTCCGGGTAGTAATTTTGAAAGAATAGAGTGCACCTTATTACGCTCAAAATAAACAGCACCCGGATCCGAAAATAAAAGCAAAAATAACGTAAATCAATCTAATCTCACAACTATCAGCATTTCAAGAAAAAGAAAAAGAAAAGAAAAGAAAGAAAACTGAAATAAAGAAAATGAGCCTTGGCTGCCAGTTTCTCTCGTCGTGTCACATAATGCGTTCCTCTTACGGGTATTGATATTTATAGGAGTTTCTCGAGTTGGGCCACGATCCCAACGCACATTCGGTTTAATGGATTTCAAGTGGGTGGCCAATTCACGATTTCAGTCGCGTTATCAAATCCATTATCGCGACATCATCCATCACGACATCGATCTCTCACGTCGCGACATCAACTTAAGTCTGTCCCAGCGCATGGCGGTGCGTTCGTGATGTCGCGACATCAATCTCTTGTGTGACATCGATCTGTCTTGCGGAGGCTTCAAATGGTTGCTTCTGTCTGCTTGACATCAATCTCTTGTCGCGTATCATAAATGAGCTGCGACTTTCAGCGTGTCTTGATGTCCACGACATGGTCCTATGCGACATCACTTTGTGCCTTTGTAGGTTTCAGTGGTCTCCTCGTGTAGCCCAGCATCGATGCTTAATCGCGACATATTTCAGTTTTAACGACCTTCATTGTCGTTCATGATATAGCGACCTCAAATCTCTTGTGCGACAAGTATATGTGCATCATTGAGTGAGTTTAATGGTTGCTTCTACTGTTTATCCCATCAATCTCTTGTCGTGACATCGACCAAAGACACAAACTTCCCGCGATTGCTCTTGGTGTTGCGACAATCTCTTATTGCGACATCGACATGCCTCTGCGTCTTCATGATAATTCTGTTGTGGTATCAATCCTGTCGCGACATCTATCAAATTTCTTTTAAGTTCACGATGTCGCGACAAGCAGTGTCGATGGATGTCCGACCTCTTCTCTTCCTCTTTGTTGTCGGGGACAACTTACGTCGTCATTCTTTATGCAGCTATCATTTGTCGATGTCATAGTAGCATCCGGATGTCGCGACATGAAGTGCCTTCTTAACATTCATTTCTGGTTGCTTCTAGGTTCTTATTTGCTCTGATGCACCTTGTTCTTCAAGTGGCTTAGGTTCTAGTGAGTTTTCTTTATGCGCAACACGGATATGCATTTTGATTCTTTGCCAAAGCTTCGTCATCGAGTTCATCTATATTTGTGCTCCTTTTATAACCTTGACCAATTATCTCATTACTTTGCTCATCCACCTTAGGTTCTTTTTTACGCAAAAATTCTGCTTTCTTAGTTCTGCCATTTGCTTGATTTGTGGTTAGTTAATCCATAATGCACGCACATAAATCGGTCTTGTTTAGATAAAAATAGATGGAAAATGGACTAAAATGGATGACTTCAATGCTCATCAAACTCCCAAACTTAAAATTTGTTGTCTCAAGCAAAGAGAAAAGAAAGAATTGTTGTCCTCAAACAAAATACATTTTCTATTGTTTTGCGGTAAGTCTGTTTAATTGAAATACAAGTTTTGTTCATTTTTACTTGCACATCCCTAGCTTTGCGAATCCCGAGTTCAAGGTTGGTTTTCTACTCTTTATAGTATACAAAAACTAAGCGTTAAATTGTTTACAAACAACATAATCATGGATCTCTATTGAAAATAATAGTTTTCCTTCTCATCTTATATTATTCATGCTCCTAGGTCCTTGGGTTTCACATTTATTACCTTTCCAAATTCCATAAGCTTACATTGTTCATGATCTCATAATGTAGGTAATTCATCCTTAGTCAATCAGTCTTTTGGGCTTGTAATGCAAACTGGTAAAGATGGATAAAACTTTTTGGTTTCTGATTCTACTGAACTTTCTCTATTCTTTCTCCACTCTGCCCTTTCACATGTGATTTCTTTAATAGCTCCCCAAACTTCATTTTTGGGACATCTCTGTGGTTCTTCTATTCAGCTGTGTGCTCCCATTTCTGTTTGTAAATTTCAGTGGGAATTTCCTTTTGTTTGTCACCATTCGAGGGATAGTGCAATGTTTTACCTTCTTAGGCTTTCTAACACCCTTAGCGAACTGGGTTAGTAACTCCCAGCCACCAGATAGCATTAGGGTACTAAGGTGTTGTTTAGAACTTAATAGTTCAGAGAATTAGTACAAGGTAAACTTATCCATTTATATTTTGACCTTATTCCTTTCATTCCCCTTTTACATCTTTTCTCCTTGAGTTCTTCAAAAACAACCTCCCCAAACTTGATTTCCTTCTTTATACTTTCCACAGGTTCTTGGGTAATCACGGGGTTCCTGTACAGAAAATTAGTTCTTTTGGAAGGTTGGGTTTAAGTCGCTGATTTTAGAAATAAGGCAGTTGAAATAATTTGGGTCAGTGCTGATGCTTTAGCATATAGATAGGGATATTAGAATAGCTCAAACTTTTCAAAGAATGGCCTGCATCATTTCTTGTCATTTGTATCCACTAGGATTCCCGCCTCGTCCCGATAATCTATGAGTTCTAGAATGCGGGTTGGCTACTTTATTTATTGACAGTGGAGTTCCTTGATTAATTTTGTTGATGGAAGTAGTTAAACTCTTTATCAAGGTTCCTTGACTGTGTTTCATACCACAATCTCAAAAATATGTTTTGTTCCATAATTTCAAATTACTTTCCTCTAATGCAGGACGTGGCAGCTAAATTTAAATCACTTTTGCATGTTGATAATTGTATTAGAGTGGCCACTTATTACGCCCTTTTTATTTGTTTTTAGTTTTACTCTAAAACTATTGCTTCATTCTATTCATCTCATTTCCACATCTCAACAGTTTTATTCTTGAGAACTAATTCCTACTTGTATTTTTTCCCTGACTATGCATACAAGCATCACGACATTGAACAAACAAATTCAAATAACACACAACAGTTAATTCAAATTTCTTATTATTTGAGTTCAATTGCAACAGGTTGGATAATTGGAAATGGGATAAGGAGGGTAAGGAAATGGGTTTGGGGGAAAGGGAATCTATCTTTTTCTAACTTTTGTAAGAGGCAGCAAAGATATTAGGGGATCCGGGTCTAAGGTATTCAAATGAGTGGGAATGGAAATTCATTTCCCTTCTTCCTTTCTCTTAGTTTCCTTCTCAACGATCTTCAATGAAAGATCTCATTGGGAAATCCAGCTTTTGTTCAACTCATCCTGCCTCTTCCCCCCAAAGCCATTCATTGTATTCTCCATTTCGGTCATGACCTCTAAAAGATTTGGAGAGAGATTATTGTTGTAGATCCAGTGCTACAGCCATTCTTTATGCAGCCAGGATTCAGCATCCTTTTTGGCACCTATATCTCATCAGGTTTGTTTCAAAATCATACAGTAGAGACTTGTATAAGGCTAGCCATGATTTGCTCCCAATTGGCTTCTTGCTGCGCGTATCTCTTTTTATTTATCAATGTTTGGAGTTGAGATCGCTCAAAGCGATTGTTATAAAAAAGCTTCATGACTTAGTTTGAGGTTTACTGTAACAGTTGTGATCTCTTTCCTTCATTTCTTTCTTAAGCTCTTCCCCCTTGCTGCTTCAAAATTTCTCTCATCTGTTCCTCTGCATTCGCTCTTCTCCCATTTGTTGAAGTACCAGCTGCTTTGTAGCTCCGTCTCATGCTCATTTTTCCTTCTGTTTTAGCTCTTCCCTCCCCCTTTTACTTTGGTCTCTCTTATTTTCAATTATTTTCATAAATGCCTTCTCTAAATTCTATGTAGGTTCCTCCTTCTCTTTCATCATTCTCTTTATGGCATTGAAGCTTCAATTGGCCCCATTCTCTTGTGCTCTGAGCTCTCCCGTGTTAGAATTACATTGTACCGGAGGGGCGCTAGGAATGAAGTCTGTTCAGTACACCCGCTTCATCCTGCCGCAATTGTACCGCCAAAATGAAATCATTGTTGTCCCCCAGGTGCTTGGTGTTGTTGCCTTGAGTTTTTCTGGGTGCTCTGCTCCTTGATGGCAACCTCAGGTCTCCTTTACGGATCTTTAATTTGGGGCTTCATCTCTTTTCTCTGGCACCCAGCACTCTTACGGTTTCTTGGTCCTTACTGCTAACTCATGTCGGGAAAGGAGTGGGGTGAAGCTTTGGGTACTTCTTCTTCTGATTCCCATACTCCCTTCACCCATTGCTAAATAGAACAATGATTGTTCTTTGGGTGAGAATAAACTCCCTCTTTTATTCCTTCTTGATACCTCATGATAGAATTTTCAATGACAACTCCTACATTGATCTGTATCCTTTTAGGATGGCATGCAGCCAACCACGGCTTCTTGTTCTCTCACTTTGTGCTGCGATGTTTAATTGGAACCAAAACGAGAAGCCGGAAGTAAATATTTACCTTCGCTTCCTCAGTCAGAGCTTCCTATTAAATGTTCTTAGCCTTCCTTCTCAGCAGTTTATTCACTGCCACCGTCGTGACTTCTTGTAATCTTTCAAAATGGTTTCAAAGTTTCTTGAATTTGGAATCATGTTTGTCTGCTTTGCCATACCATGGGATATCGTTGATGGCCTTAGCTTCATATGAAACCCGGACTCCTCCTAGCAAAAACCGCTCCATCCTTCAACACCTACCAAATTTAGATAAACTCTCTTACCCGATCTTTGTATACCACGATTTTGGTGTGCGAGACTCTCCCACCCTCTGCCTTTCGATCCATCTCCTTGAAAGATACTTGGGATTTTTGAATCCTCCTCTCTTGTAATGAGCCCAGCTATTAGCATAATGCCCTAGTGGGAATCGCAGTCGACACGAAATCTTCTGCTTCTTCTTCTTCTCTCACCTTCCTTTCGCACTACGCTCTTTCTTGGGGTTTGCACAGAGCTTGGGTGTTTTACGAGTGGCACACTCTCGATTGTTCTTCACGACGAATCTACGGTCTAAAGTGTTCTTCTTGAGTTTCTTCTTACGGTTGTTCATGTTCCTCATAATCTACGTCCCTAGGTTAGGGACTAGAGATTGGGAATTTGACCATTGGAAGCGGAAGAAAAAAGCTTATCAAGGTTTGGAAAGCTAGGGTTTCGAGGTTGAGATTCGAAAGGAGGAAGAAGGTGAATAATATGGTTTGAGTGAATGATGAGTTTCCCAACCGATTACAATTCAATCAATGTTTGTGGGCTATTATTTGCTTCATTGTTAAAACACGTCGCACGACTTCGATTTACGCCTGCTTTTATTTATGAATCATTGAATTTAGGGCTTTTAAAGTGATTAATGGCATTAAAATCTCTCCTTATGTCGCGACATGCTAAGTTTGTGCGACATCGATGGATTACAGGAATTGTTTTATTATCACGATGCAAGCATCCTTTTTATTCATGTTTTATTCCCCACGGCTATTTCCTACCTTGTTGGGGTTGTTTAAGCATCATTTTCATTTTGAAACTTAAATTCTCTGCGACTTCACGGTGGTGTCATGACATACCTTCTTCTTCAGTACTCAATAGTGCCCTTTCAAAAGCGAGTCACGACATGTGTTTTATTTAACGACATCCCTTATGTCGTGACATAACCTTTCTGTCGTGACCTAAACATAACTCAATGATCTCAGAACATTGAATTCTCTTATTGTTCCTAACCCTTTGATTTGCCTCTTATTCATCTCCAGGCAAAGATTTAACAATCCAATTCAAGAAGTATATCGAGAATTGGATTAGGAGAAGGTTACTCCACTTTTCTCATGTTGTGACTTCTCACGCAGGATTCTTTGGAATTGATCTGTAGTTGCCTTGCCATTAATGTCTTTAAACCTTATGAAGCTCACTACAATATTCAAGAAAAATCTAATTAAACTACCATTAATTTCTAAAAATTAAATCTATCTATAAAAACAAATCGATCTAATTTTCATCAACTAAAAAGAAAAAAATATTTCAAAACTTAAAATCGAGAGATTCAATCCTTATAGGTTGCCTCCCATTAGGTACATCGAGTTTGAGTCCTTAGGCTGGACTTCTTTGTTGTGGTACTTCTTCTTTTTCCTTAGAACCGGTTAGGTTCTTCATTTCCCTCTTCCCACTGTTTAGATAATGCTTTAACCTCTGTCCGTGACCTTGAATTCTTCCTATGATCGGTCCTCGGTGTCTTTGCTCCAAATGTAATTACTTGACACACTTGTGTATGGCCCCTCCATTTAGTTTTAATTTCCTGAAATAATTTTGGTCCCCAAATTAAGCAATGGAACCTGTTCCCTGCGAACTCTTTTCTCAAAATTCTCTGATCAATACCATTTCTTTGTCTTGTCTTGTATATTCTAGCATTATCATAGGCTTCATTTCTCAATTCTTCAGTTCGAGGGCAGTTAGACAATCTTTCTTCACTTGCGGTATAAAATCGAGTTTAACTTCTTGTTGGCCCACATTGCCTTGTATTCCAATTCAAAGGGTAGATGACATGGTTTGCCATTTCTTCGTATGGGGACATTCGAATGGGGGTTTGTACAGGCGGACACAGCAAGCCCCGAAGTGCATCATCAAGTTTGGAAGACCCGATCCTTCACCTTGAGCTCAGTTTTAAAGTATTCTTTTGATCTCGGGTTGGAAATTTACCTTGTCCATTGGTGCGGGATGATAAGCTAAACTCATTACATGCTTGATCCATGCACCGCTCATGGGTTTAAAATATTTTTGTTTGCAAAGTGGGTTCCCATCACTAATGATAGTTACGGGTGTTCGAATGCGCTCAGAAATATTCTTTTGCAAGAAACTCTATTTGTATTAGCATCATTCCTTGGACAAGCCCTTTGCTTCCACCCATTTGGAAAGCGTAATCTGCGCTAGCCAGGTATGTATAGGTTTCCAAATGATGAATGAGAAGGTCCCCATAAAATCTATTCCCCATACATCAAAAATTTGTATCACCATAATACCTCTGAGGGCATTTCATTCTAGCTGTGATATTTCAATCTTTTGGCATCTATCACAATTTAACCCACTCAGCACAATCTCTCAAGATAGTGGGCCAATAAAATCCTGATTGGAGTATCTTGTGAGCTGTTCTTTCTCCAGAAAAATGTCCCCATATGGTGATGCATGGCATTCATTTAAAATGTTGCCTTGTTCACTTTCTGGCACACATCTTCTTATTATCATGTCAGCACCTCTTTTGAATAATAATGGGTTATCCCAAATATAATACCTGTTTGTCGAGTTAAAGGTTTCCTCTTCTGTTGGTATTTGAATTCTAAAGGCATTGCCACAAGCCGGATAATTCACAATATCATTATCTGTGGAAGTTGGAGAGCCTTAAACAATTGCTCATATGGGAAGTTCTCTGTTAACATCACATTTTCTTCTTCATCACTACTTCTTTCTACTCTTGACAAGTGATCAGCTATCACATTGTCACATCCCTTTTTATCCTTGATTTCCAAATCAAACTCACTATGACAATGACACCATATATCAATATTGGCTTGCTTCCTTTTTGACATCAGTATTTGATTCTTTGCGTGATCGATGTGAATTACCACTTGAGATCTAAAATGTATTGCCCTACTCCCTGAAGCAAATACTATGGCTAGCATCTCCTTTTAGTTGTTGAGTAGTTCTCTTATGCTTCATTGAGTCTTACTAGCATAGTATATGGCCCTGAATACTTTCTCTTTTCTTTGCTGACCGGCTCCCATGGCAAAATCAGGCATCACACATTATTTCAAATCCCTAATCCCATTATGGTGCAGCCATTATAGGTGCTTAATACCAATCGATTTTGATTTCTTCAAAGCATCCTTTACGAGTCATCAAATTGAACCTTGTATCTTTTTCGGTAATGCGCATGGTAGTACGGCTATTTTGAAAAGTCTTTGATGAATCTCACAGCCAAATCGGCATGCCCCAGAAGCTTCTTTTTCGGCACTACTTTGTGGTAGGTGGTCTGAAGTTTTGATAATGGATACCTTGGATTGTTCCACTTCTAGTCCCGATGTGAAATTTTGTACTTGAACAATACCTTGTCACCATAAAATGGCATTTTTACTTGGTCGATTGCTATTTGTTTGTCTTGGCATCTTTGAATCTTTGTTTCGGTGTTTAAACATTGATCAAAAATTTGGATCCATACGGTGATCATCCATGAAAATTTCCATCACTTCTTCAACCGTCACGAGAATATTGACATCATACACCTTTGGAATGTAAGCGGAGCATTACACGGCCGATGGCATCATACGAGCGAAAGGTACCATAGGGGCATGTGAGTGGTCTTATGTAGTCCTCGGGTGTAATAGCAATCTGATTGTATCTGAATACCCATCCCGAGGAAAACAAAGTGAGGTGTCACCGCTAACCTGTCCGACATCTGATCAATGAAAGGCAAAGGAAATGATATTTTACTACAGTTCTTTGAATTCAACTCACATGTCAATACATACCCTCCATCACATGTTGTTCTTGTTAGAATCAATTCATTTTTCATTTATGATCTGATAAGCCCCCTTTCTTTTTGGAACCACGTAGATTTGAAGCTCGCTGATCTTATGCGAAATAGCATAAGGTCACTTGACATTGACAATTTGAGTACCTCGCTACGACTACTTCGCCGTGCTGGATTAGTCTCCTTTGGTGTTCTACATATGGTTTTGAAGTCTCTTCTAAGCGAAGTCTTATGCATCTGAATTGATGGTGACCGGCCTTGATGGACCAAGCTAAGCGATTCTTTATTAAGCTGTAATATTTTAGCAATCTTTGTTCCTCATCATGATCAAAATTTTGAAATGATCAACTGGTTTCTTTGGTAATTCTAAAGTAAGCATACTTTAAATGGCGTGGCAACTCTTTCAAAAACTAGTCATACACTTTGGTTTCTTGATGAATTTCCTCTTTTCAATATTTTCCCATTGTCATTTCTGTTTTGCTTCAAGCTCATCATAGTTTCTAAGAATGAAAGCTAGCGTATGCGTCGAATAGACATCTTATTATCTTTGGGAATTCATCTTTTTTCGTGATAAATGAGTAATCTGATCATTGTTAACATCAGGGTTGGAAGTATAGACAAAATCTGCTACATCGCAACTTTCCTTGTCTCTGTCTATATTTTGCATACTTTTGATCAAGTTAAAAACAGCAACTTCTTCTCCAACCCTCAAGGTAAGAACTCCTTTTTGCATGTCAATCAGAGAAGCGGCTCAATGGCTAGGAATGAGTCTTCCCGATGTGAGGGTGCCTTGAATCTTCTTCCATGTCGAATGATGAAGTCTTTGGAAAAACAAATTTCCCAACGATGACGGCACATCTTCTAAGACTCCTTGAGGTTTCACCATCGTCATCGCCATTTGAAGAGTACTTGAGTGGTGGAATAACCTCCCCCAAACTTAGTTTCTTAGCAGCGAGAAAGAGGCATCAAATTGATACTAGCTCTGAGTCGTAG
Organism: Tetrastigma voinierianum; assembly: GCA_016808115.1. Taxonomy (NCBI): domain Eukaryota; kingdom Viridiplantae; phylum Streptophyta; class Magnoliopsida; order Vitales; family Vitaceae; genus Tetrastigma; species Tetrastigma voinierianum. The sequence goes on along the minus strand of JAEQBH010000911.1, from coordinate 2,348,172 downwards.
AGCTTCACGGAATTGATTCCTCAACACTACAAGGAATCATAGGCTCCACCAGGTCTTTCATCTTCTTGGTAGTTCTTTTACGATTCTTGCTATGATCGCGGTGAGATTCACTATTCCTTCCTCTACTATTTTCTTTTTCTTGCTCGGTATGTCCTTGAAATTTTGCATAGAGTGGCATCCCAGGTTACCGCCCGATAAAAGGCATGCGATCTCCGACACGGAAAGTTTCCAAAAACCTTGCAAAGTTTGCTCCCTCTCTATCTAGGATTTACATGATCTATGGCCAAATGGGGCTGTAGTCTAGATCATGGATATTCTTCCTTCTCTCCTTCTTTTTCTTTCTAAAATTACCTCTTCCCTTTACGGTCTTGCTCGCTTCTTCTTTGTTGCTGTCATCTTTTCTTTCATCTTTTCTACTTCCCTTCCCACTCCTCGGTTATGCAGCCATCTGATCCTTTGGATTTTTCTTTGTGTCACTTAGGAAGGTATCTTTCTCCCAGCTTTGCGGGGTTAAGACCAGTTGCCCTACTTGTGTCTCAGGTTGAGGATGCATTAGTGGTGTTACGAAAAATTTGAAATTAGTAGCGATTGCTTCCAACTCTGCGAACTTTTGTTCATGGAGGTTAATGACTTCTTATTATCCCCATGAAATGCGGCTTATCACATTCTTCAAAGATTAGGCCCTCCTCTGACCCTGATATTCATTTCTGTGTTCATTTCCTTGCTTCTGCTGCTGGAACCTTGGTGGCTGTTGATAACCACATTGAGGGTTGTCCCGTACCTTGGGCACTTGTGAAGCCTAGCGTATGAGAAGTTCTCATGGTTCCTCGGTGCTAGGTGATAATGTCTTGCGAGGTTAGTATTGGGTTTGAAATGGTAAGCTCTTGGCTCACGAGATACTTAACCTCCTTCAGCATCATAGAGTATTCTTGACTCTTTCGGCCCACTTTCCTTGATAACTCTCTTTCCCAGGCGCAGCTATTTCATGGGCGTGTGTGTCTTCCTTTCTTGCCTCCGGCGTGCATAATGGCATCCAACTTGGCCTCCATGGGCATCATCTTACTCGACTCCATGATCCCCTTTCTCTCTTTGCTTCCTCTTGGCTTCCGGAGAAGGAGTTTTCATGTACTGACTAGTCGGGTCTTGTCCAGCTCTCTTGCCTCTTGACACTTTTCGCTTGAATGCCCGACATGGAAAAATCAATGATCCCCTTTGATATCATTCAAGGCATGATATACAATGTCCATCTGAGTCTTAGTCCTATCCCATGCATTGGACATCTTCTCGGCCAACCGTTTGATCTTTCCCAAGAAGCCACATATAGGCTCTCGTCTTCCCCTGCACAAACACGATGATTTCCCTCCTCTTTTTGAGGTGAGTGATGGGGGGAAGAATGCGCTTACGAAATAGGCCTCTACGGCTCCTCCCAAGTATCAGCGAGCCATATGGTAAGATTCATACCATGTAACTCTTTGTATCTCTTAGAGAGAGAATAGATGCGGAGTTTAATGACTCATGGTCTCACCACAAATTCGGCTTAAGCTGTGTTTGCCATCTGAAATCTCCCGAGTGTTCATTAGGATCTTGATTAGGATGACGGTAAAGCGAGTGTTCTTGCACCATTGTAATTAGTGCTGGTTTTAGTTCAAAGTTGTTGGCATCGATAAGCGAGGGTATGCGATTCTTTGATATTCATCTTTGAATGATAGGCTTCAAAAATTCCTCCATGGTATCGGTGATTGGAGGTCTTACATTTCTTGTCTGTGTCCCTCGATTGATCCTGTCTCTCATCTTCCATGGTGGTGTTTTACCTTTCCTTGTCTTTAAAGGCTGAAGTGTTTTCTCTAGTCGAATCAATTTGGAATCAAATAAGTTTCTGCTTCCTATGCATCAAGTTTTAAAGCAAAACACACTTTCCGTTAATAAGTTAATTAAAGCAACCAAATATATTCAACATGGTTTGTTAAAGGTTAGTGGTTAAAAGTAACCCTTTGCTTGAAAAACTATTTTGTTATTTTCTTCAAAATGTCAAATTAGCATTTCCTTCTTTAGTGCGAATATTGATTTACTAAATTCTTTCGATCCCAAACTAGCGGTATGAAGTAAGGCTTCTGATGACCTCGGACAAAACACATATACAAATTTAGTTGCACAATTACCAAAGGACTATTATCTAATCCCATTGCACCATAAAACATTTGAGACCAAAGTCTTCCTAGGTTAATCATTTTTCAATTTTGGTTTTGGCTGATATCTTTGCAAGTGCAGGTCGAGCAAATATCTAAAATGGATATAAGTCGGATATCGATCCGCGAGATCTCAAAGAATTTTAAATCGACTACATTACTCAAGCGCTCAGGTACTATTTGGACCATAAAGTGATATTAGGGTCCGGCAGAAATTTGAGTGTATAATATAGGTGAATGGGTGAATGATAAGATGAAACAGATATCAGAATGAATCAAATCAGTTAAGAAAATAAATGGACACTGAATAATTATCTTTCAGAGGACACATCAAGTATACTACTATAGTGAAGTACCAATTCTTGTAGTTAATACTGATAAAACTTCTTGAATATTTCAGGTTTTAAAATCTGTCCAAGGTGTTTAGCAGTACAGCTGGATCTCTCCAAACTCCACATTTCATTATCTAATTTTCCTGATTCTCTCGAAGACAGGAAATTAAATAACTACTTTTAAAAGGGATTTCCTTAATGCAAGGTATTTTTTGTTTTTTGCAATACTTCATACCCATTTTATGCAGCGTAAACCTTAGCTCCCAAGTTATCGGTCAAGCAGGATATACAACTTCAGGGATGCTCTTCCTCAAAATTAGAAATGAATCCGCACTCTCGATTAGATCTCGGCTAACACGGGGATTGGCCTCACTGTCGAATTGGGGGTAGACTCTCACCTTGCAATTGATAACTCATTCAACTCTTTCTTGATTTCAAGTGAGAAGAGATTGCTCCGAAGTAAACTTGCAAAGCTCATTAGATCTCAAATAGCAGGTTAATATACCTTCAAACAATTGTTCATAACTCTCAGGAATGCCTTCTGTGTGTCACTCAGAGGGCCTCCTTGAATCAGAGGAATGAGACAAATCTTATATAGGTATAAGAAGCGATATTCGGATCAAAAGCAGTAAACCCAGCACCGGAAGTAAATTCATAAGCGAAATTCAAAGGCTGCTTTGGGAAAGCGACTACCAAGGAAAGATAATTTAAAGACTATAGCATTCACTTAATGGAAGGCTGGATTCTCGATTCTTGAATTACACGCTCTGACATTCCTCTACGATCATAAGAATAAGCGCAATTGAGTGAAGAGTTGAATTCCGAAATTTGTAATACGAACTTCAAACATTCAGTAGTAATTTGAAAATAATAGAAGTCTGCATTATTACGCTCAAAATCGGCCAAACACCCGGATCCAGGGAAAATAAAGCGAAAAATAAAATGATAAATCTAATCTAATCTCTAACTATCGACATTCAAGAAATGAAAAGAAAGAAAATAAAAACTAAAATAAAAGAAAATGAGCCTTATTACGATTCTCTGTCACGTATTCATATTGCGTTCCTCTTACGGGTAGGCTGGCGTATTTATAGGAATTTCTCGATTGGGCCCTAATCCCAACACATTCGGTTGTGGATTTCAAAGTGGACTAGCCGAAGTTACTGTTCAAGTTGCGACCTCAAATCCCTTGTCGCGACATCATCCATGTCGCGACATCGATCTCACGTCGCGACATCCACTTAAGTCTATGCAGCCTTGAACTGGTCGTTCATGATGTCGCGACATCAATCTCTTGTCGCGACATCGACTCCACACGCGTCTTGTAGGCTTCAAATGGGTTTAGCCACGATATGTGACATCAATCTCTTCATCGCGACATCAGCTAAATGAGCTATGACTTTCAGGCGTGTCTTACGATGTCGCGACATGGAATCTCTTGTCAGCGACATCACTTTATGCCTTTGCGGGTTTCGGTCTCTCACGATGTAGCGACATCGATATCTTGTCGCGACATCATTTCCAGGATTTCTGCGACCTTCAAGCGATCGTTCATGATGTCGCGACCTCAATCTCTTAATCGCGACAAAGTACATATATCATTAAGAGTTTAATGGTTGCTTACATTTATCGCGACATCAATCTCTTGTCGTGACATCGGCAAGAACTTACAAGCTTCAACGGTGCTCTTAGTGTTGCGACAACAATCTGCTTATCGCGACATCGGCTTATGCCTCTGCTGATCTTCATGATGGTTCACATTGTCGGCGACATCGATCTACTATCGCGACATCTATCAAATTTCCTGATGTCGCGACAAGCTTGATCAATCAGTGGATGTCGCGACCTCTTCTCTTCACTACTGTTGTCGCGACAACTTATTGTCGTCATGACTGCTTCTGTATCATTGTTGATGTCACGACGCATCCAGATGTCGCGACATGAAGTCTTCTTCTTCTTCGTTTCACAGTTTGCTTCACAGGTTTCTTTAACTCTTAGCCTGCCTTGTTAATTTCAAGTAAACCGTTTAAATGGAGTTTTCTTCTTCATAACTGGATATCATTTTGATTCTTTGCCAAAGCTTCCACGACATCGGGTTCCTTCATCTTTGTCGCGCCTTTTAACATGCTTTGCTTATTAATTATCCTCATTAAGCATTTCGTCACATACGCTTCTTTTACGCAAAAATTCTTCTTTTTCTTGAATTCCCTGCCATTTAACAGTTTGGTTAGTTAATCCATAATTCTGCACATAAATCAGTCTTGTTTAGATAAAAATAGATCAGAAAAATGGACTAAAAATGGATAACTTTCAAGCTCATCATGTTCTTAAAAGTTTATCCTTGGAAGAAAGTCATGAGATTCAGGAAAAAGGGCAAGTTAAGCCCTAGGTTCATTGGGCAGTATGAAGTGATCGAGAAAGTGGGTCAAGTGGCATATGGACTAGCCTTACCTCCAGAGTTGGAAAAGATCCATAATGTTTTCCATGTTTCAATGTTAAGGTGGTATTGGTCAGACCCATCACATGTGGTCTCTTCGGAAGTTATTGAGCTTAGACCAAACTTAACATACTAAGAAGAGCCTATAAAGATCTTAGCTCAAGAAGTTAAAGAATTATGGAACAAGCGAATCCCATTGGTCAAAGTATTGTGGAGAAACCACAAGATAGAGGAAGCCATGTGGGAAAGTGAAAAAACCATGTGTCCGCAGTATCTACAACTATTCAATGAAGGTAATTTCGAAGACAAAATTCTTTTAAGGAGGGGAGAGTTGTAACGCCCTAAAAATAACCTAGCAGATTTATAACATATTTAGGGTATAAAATAAGTTAAATTGTATTTTTCCGGAATTTATATTGTTAAAGAACAAAAAAAATAATGATAAAACCCGGAAATTATAAAAGAATTAAGGTTAAATTGGTAAAATGTCAAAATGAGGACCCAAGGGTCATAAATGAGAAGTGTATGTGCCAAAATGGAAGAAGGGTAATAAGTTGAATAGAAAATGAAAAATAAAAGAAGAATTAAAATACAAAAATGAGAAATGAGGAAATAATGTGCTAGTCAAACAAGGCATAGTGAAGGTTTTGAGTTAAGACCAAAAATTAGTCTTTGAATAGCATTTCTCATTTAGGCACATCTTCAAATTTAGAACTAGGGCATGGTTAAGAGAGGGAGAGAGGAGACCAAGTTGGCTTTGTGCTCTCAAAGGATTTGAGCCAAACAAAGAAGAAGGAAGAAGAAGGAAGTGAAAAGAAAGAGATTAAAGATATGAAACTAACCCTAACCCCCTTTAATGTTGTGTTTGGATTTTATGAAAACCCGAAATCAGAATAGAAGTGTTTTAAATGGTTGTAGATCAGTTTTGGGGTTGTTTTGGGTTAAGTTTCATAATGCTTTTGGGTTATGATTGGTTTTGAGGAATTTTTGTATAAAGGAAATGTTGGGGTTTTAGGGGAGATGCTGTCAAAAATTTTCAAAAACCCATGTTTTTGTTTTGCCCATAACTTGGCCATCACTCATCCAAATTGAGTGATTCAAATTTCTAGGTAAACTAGACTTTTGGGAGAAAAAGTATTTTTGAAATAAGTGTATTCAAATTTAGACCCCATTAGACCCAGAAATTCGCCAATGTGAAGATCTGTTTTCAGGCAAATTCTGGTTCAGTTTGGAATAGTTTTGGTATTTAGGTCATAAGTCGAGTTTCACTCATCCAAATCGAGTGATTCAAATTTCTGGGTAAACTAGACTTCTAGGAGAACAAATATCCTTAAGTTTATTCAAATTTGTACCCCATTGGACCCAAAAATGCATCAAAGTGTGGCTCTATTTTCAGGCAAATTCTGGTTTAGTTTGGTACAGTTTTGGTGTTTTAGAATAGTTTTGGTATTTAGGCAATAAGTTGAGTTTCACTCATTCAAATTAAGTGATTAAAATTTTTTGGGTAAACTAGACTTCTAGGAGAACAATTCTCCTTGAATTAAGTGTATTTAAATTTGGACCCCATTGGAGCCATAAATTCGTCAAAGTGAAGCTCTATTTTCAGGCAAATTCTGGTTAAGTTTTGAAAATAGAGTAGTCCCGGTTGTTTTGAACATATCTTGAGTTTCAGTGCTCCGAATTGGATGATTCCAATTTCTGAATAAAATAGATTTATAGGGGAAAAATGGACTTGAAGGAAGTTGGGTAAAATGTGGCTCATTTGTTCCTAGAAAATTTTACTTGAGGGAAGTTAGGTATAAAACTACCCTAACTAGAAACCTAAATAAGCCAACTAATATTGTTCTTTAATTGTGATGGATTAGGGGTTGGTGACGAGGAAGCCTGACTGAAGAACGAGAAACCGAGGATAGGAATCGAGGAGCGACAACCTTTTTGGGTTTGTTCTCTATACCTCTCTTCTTATTTCAAGTTTTGTGATCATTAGTTGAAAAGATGTTCTAGAAAATTGCATATGTGATTTGGGAAAATTGATTTCAAATGCATTGTCATAAAAATTGCATGATCATCAAAATGTATTATTTGGGTATAAATAAATTACTATGACTAAGTTTTAATTCCCTTAATAGAATGTTATTTTTCATATTCGAGTTATGATAGATTAGTATACTAAAAAGGGTCAAGCTAGCAGTATTGTGAACAAAATAAAATATAGTGGCATACTGATCCGTAGCCCAGTGGGACAATATTGGTAGTGTACACACAATGATTTTTAAATAACCAGTCAACAGCCCAGAGGGACCGTAATGTGTTATAAAATGTTTTTTTTCTACCGATCTGCAGCCCAACAGGACCGTGCGGGTGATTATGTTATCCTAGGCACCGAAATAAATGGTTCAATTCCTTTAAGGGAAAAAATTATTAGTTAATGTGTTTAATGTATGATTTGAGTTTTGAAAGAAATATTGCATATGAAATTGTATACTTTGAAGTGATCAAAAAATTTGAAAAATAAAGTTTGTGAAATAAGCACATATATATCATGTATATTGCATGGATTATTGAAATTGTCTCAAAACATTGTTTTAGAAAAGCTGCATATTTGTGTTTAATTGAAATGAAGAGAGAATTGCATAGAACCACTAAGCATGAAAATGCTTAACGTGTTGTTTTTATCATCGCGCATGTACCGAGTGACTAGGGACAAGAGCAAAGACCACAGAGTTTAGAGTCATCGTCGAATCGTGCGGAGTATAAATAAATGTTTCGTCTCATGCATACATTTCATCCCATGACAGTATTTGATCCTTTTTTTAATGAAACCAAAAATGTATAAGTTTTCATGGGAATAACATATTTGATTTATTTGTGGAGATGAACTTTGATAATTTTTTGTAAATGATAATGTTGAAAGGGTGTACATGCCATATTGAATGAAAGTGTTAATTTACAAAACGGTTGGCCCTCTTTAACCGAAATGATTATGCGACATTTATTTCTATAGTATTCGAAAATGTATATATGGTAAAACTGGTCTACTTCCTCTAATCCGGTTCGACCTCCAAGTCGAGTTGGGTACGGGGGTGAGACATATTTCATCCAATTTATTTTAGAAAGTTAAATCTATTCTGGAAAATAGAGGTTCAAATAAGGAGGATCTTTAGTAGTAAGGGTAGTTGATATTTAGATTTTCTAATAAATCCTCGTGGGAATGATATCTAGACTTATAATCCACTTTATTACTTATATGACCTATGCACTTGCGGTCATTTAGACCAAAACAAATTTAATTGAAAACGATTACATACACAGAATAAAACAACCTTTATATACATAGTCAAACAAGTTTTTGGCATAGATGCTTGGGATTGGAAACGGTTTATAGTATCTGAGTCTTAGCATAGTCTTTGGTAGTAGTGATAGAAATTTGGTATACTCATTTTATGGTCTAAACAGGAGTCACCAATGGATCCCTACTATAGGGACACCTCACTAAACGTCTTAGCATTGAACCCTACAACCAAGCTCAAAATAAAGAGAGAAAAGACAACATGGGTGCTCTCTTAGCATGTATAAGGAGTAAGGGGACAAAGTGGTACAATGAGGTGTGAGAAGTTGGTGCTTAAGTATAAAGGAGAGACCTAATGTTTATATTCATTTGACTGTTATGGGAAAGGGTCAATTGAGAACATGACATTTTGAATAGCTCTTTTCACCATGTTGATTGGATCATAGAAGCCTTAAAGTGACCAAAATGCATGAGACTTGTGAATTGATTTAGAATTTTGCATGTAATAAATGCTATAGTTCTATAAATTCTGCTTGTAGTATGCACAAATCAACTCTTATTATGTCTGGCCAAATGATGCAATTTTCTCACATGTATTTTCTTTGCTTGGGGACAAGCAAAAGTCTAAGTTGGGGGGAGTGATGAGAGCTATAAAGTACTATGATTTGAATACGTTTCTCTCTGCATTTAGAAGCTTTCCTCATTATTTCCAAGCATATTCTAAGTACATCTCTTGGTTTTTGTTGTAGGGATGCTTGGTGAAGAAAAGAAGAGGAAAGTCCATACAACAAGTGAAATTTTGCTATTGCAGTTTCTCGCTACAATAGAGGTATAACCGCTGCATCAAGCAAGCTACCCGCTGAAGAGGAGAAGGATCCCTCTGCAACGTTCAAAGGAGGTAGTGAGAAAACTCTAGCTTGCTACAGGCCGCTACAACGTCCATATAGGAGAGTTTTGACATGTCAATGGTCACCTGCTATAATGGAAGATGGTCTCACTACAACGGGTGATCGCTACAGCACGCAACATTGCTCGCTGCTACGGGATGAGTCAAGCCTAGCCCATTACGTGTAGACTTTAGCGGAATTCCAAGGGAGGATATAAAAAGAATACTTTGAACACAACAAGGGGAGGTCGTAAGGGAAGAGAGATAACAGACAAGGGTACGAGAGCACGGAGGTTAACAATCGGAAGAAGGAGGCGAGGAAGTGCTTGGATCGAGACATTGTTCTAGTTTCTTTATACTATGTTCTAGTTTTATTTCTAGGGTTTTGACGTAGCCTTGCTATGCTTGAATGGATTAAGTGTTAATTTTTTTTCATTTAGTATATACATTTATTTCATCTCGACTTGCTTTATTTCTGCACCTTATTTACATGATAGTGTTTAGCCAACATTGGCATGCTTTTGTTGGGAGTCTAAGATCAAGAGATGATGATCCCCAAGGATATAAATAGACCAACACTTGGTTCATCAGTGAATAGAGATATATTGGTTCTAAGTGTGGCATTTATGTTTAAACATTTAAGCGTTTTAGAGTCCAGGGTTGAGGCGGAGATGGAATACACCCTACCAGAGAGATAAGCAGTTATTTCTCGAGATAGAATATCTCGTAGGCATAATCAACTTGTCAGGATGAATCTATTAGTATACTAAATGATTAATCTATCCAGGTTGCAATCCATCGAGTGTGGCAGGTGAAGGCAAAACTCTAGTGTTTATCAACTAGTTTAACAAAGAACTTAGGATCATTTTTTTTTCTTTCCGTTGATATGGATTCATTACGATTTTAGGTCTAGATAATATTAAAGGCATTAATTTGATAATCAACACACTTCTCCTTGTGGAACGAAACATGACTAGCCATTACACTACATAAACTCGATGAGTATACTTGTGCGAATGGGCATACATTTTCATACCAATTTATACACCTATTTGGCACCCGTCAAGTTATTGAGCAGTTTATGATTTTTAAGATTTAAAACAATTTCTTCTTTTGTTTTTATGTTTTATCTAAGTTTAACAATGTTCTGGATTTTCATTATGCTCAAAATTCATCAACTAGGGCTTTGGTTGTATTTTAGACATGAAGCTTATATCTAATTTCTAGAATCTCTTTTTCTATTGTTTTAAGTGATTGGACCTCTATTGATTCATACTTGTTTATATTTACATATTGATTTTTGATCAACTTTAATATGGTGAGTGATTCTCTAGGAGATCTGAGAAGGGAGTAGAGAATTAGACACAAGTGAATTAACCTAATTAGCCTAGTGGTGTATAAATCATCTGTAATTAGGTGGCGTGTGAGGTTCTTAGGACTTAAAGAAGCTATTGTGCTTAGGGATGAGCTGAGTAGCAAGAAACCTAGTATTAGTTGGTAGGTTATTTGACCTCAAGAGAGGATTGTGATTAGTGCTCAAAAAGTGCTATTTTGAGCCCTGTTTATTGCAGGTTTTGAGCACTTTTTGTGTACTAATCAGTGTAATTCCCAATTAGCACATTACGGTCCAGTATGCTCTTGCGATCGTGTTCGTGGCTAATTTTTTAGTTTTGCAAGCTGTCTTATGCCAAAATCGTTGAGTGATCCAAGCACGAGAAGAATTCGAGTTGAACTGGCATTACGGATCGAAACGGAGGAAGAAGCGGAAAATGCAAGGAAATTGGGTCCTTTGAAATTTGGCAGGATTGCGAAATTTTCGCAACCTTCGAATTTTTGCAGGTTGCAAAATTTGCCTCCTGCTGCAACTGTTCACCTGTCATGCACTATTCACACTTCATGCGACTGTTTGCTTTTTGATTCTTTTTGTCACTTTTTGGTTTTCTTCATACTTTCTCCTTGTAATAGTGTTTGGATTTGTAGTTTTTGGTAATTTTGTAAAGGGGGTTGGTTATAAAGCCCCTTTATGAAGCATTAATAAGAGGATCTATTTTCAAAATTTATTTTGGCGAGGAAGCTTTGGCGCTCCTTTCATCTCACCTTCATTTCTCTCACTTTCTAGGCAGCCAAACACCTCCCGAGGATGACAACTCGGAGGATGAGTGGCTAAACCCCCTTCATCCTTGGAGACGAACGCTACTAGAGGAGGGTTCCAAGGGTTTTGGGGGTTTCTCACAGTTTCAACGCAGGTGATTGTTGTCGTTTTTGTGTTTCCTCTAAAGCCTAGGTTCAAATCCTTTCGATGCATCTTGAATGACCTATACTTGGTAATCTTTTAGGGTTTAGTGGATGCTTGTTGCTTGATCCATTGAGATTCATTAGTTGCCATTTATTAGTCACTGTAAGATGGGTAAAGGAGATAGGTTTCATTGGTGAGCAATTTAAACGTTCAATAAATGCCGCACTATTTAAAAATTTATTAGGGTTCAGTTTTATAGTCACATGAAGATCAGGTTCGGGGAAATGACTATAGGTCGTCCTCGACATGAGGAGATGGACGCGAGAACCCAGGTGACCTACAGGAACGAATAACAGCGGCGACATAGGATACTTCTTTTACATTTTATTTTATTTAAATTTTAGTTTTTCAAACAATACCCCTAACTGTTTTCATCACCACCTTAAAATCCAAACCAAATTCACCATTTTGGCCTTCACTGTAAATCATTTGTGCGAAGAAAACCCCTCCTTGAGTTCGACCCTATAGCCATTATACTACAGTAGCTAGGCTACAACAGTAGAAGGTATAGGTTTATAAATTTTGTTGGTTCAGAAGCTGCCTAGCTACATGTTTACGTGCGAATCAGCTTGTAATTAAATTAGTCAAGAATCGCCTTGAAGAACTCTCTCATGAAATAATAGAATTTGATTCTGGTTTGGATATAAGTGGATTGTCTAATTGCATCAAAACCTTAGAACTTCATTATCTCTTGGAACCCTTAATTTGCATGATCAAATTGCTGTAGGATTGTTTGTGTTGTCTTGTGTTGCCTTGTTCTTGCTGTAGGAGTGCATGTTCCAGTGGGCTTGAATTGTGATCAAATGGAACACTTAGAGGGAGAGCAATACGATCGGTACCACTATTGAAAGAAACAACATAGCATATATGTCCATGAGGAATACGAGCACCTTCGTGTGAATCGGTAACAGTGGAGAGAAATCCAAACCCATACAGATTGGCGAGGGACTATGAAAACCTCATGTGGATGAGTGCTGCTACGTAGTGTTTCCCCCGACTAATGCCATTTGGCGATGCCCCCAACCTTAGTTAGGGGAACCACACAAATTCCTCATGGGAACCAAGACGTCCACAGTATGCACCTCCTCCACACCCACAGTATGCCTCTTCATCTCAACCTCAACCACCATAATCAACCTCTCTAGTTGAACTAGCCATCCTGAACCTCACTAAGCTAGTGGGTGACTTTGTGGAAGAGCATAAGACATTTAGTGCCCAATTAAATCAAAGAATTCATCTTTGTAGAGAACTCCCCAGACCAAAATTAGATGGGCTTGAGTGGGCGATAAGAAATTTGTGACATGCAAAGTGAAATTTATCGGAAATTTGACAACCTGCAATACTCCATTTCAAGGCTCACCAATTAGCATCATGTTCATTAAGAGGAAGTGAATCCGGAAGAAGAGTGCCTGATTGACACCACAGTGGAAAAGCGATAGCAGCCCGGAATAAGCAATCTCCCATTACTAAATAAGAGAGACGATCAGAGAAAAAGGAAGGCGGGAAAGGCCTGAAACTTTATCATGGCAATCCCCATAAATTTGGATCCTAGTACCTTTGTCCAACCGAAAATAGCCCTTTGCCAATCCACATCTGCCCTTCTGTGACCTGATCCACCCAAAACTCCTGCACATTGAAGCTAAGGTCATCCCACGTTAAAGCTACGCTGCTGCAAAAACCTCGAAGTTAGTTGTCTTTGTTCAAACGTTTGCCACTACAACAAAGACATTGGCGGTTGCTCATATTGCATGGCATAGCGGATGGTTCGGGTGCTGGTTCAGACATGGAGCACCTGGACCTTAGCAATTCCACTAAACTCCCACCAATTCGTGACCTCAGGCTTGAGAAGCGGTTTGGGAAGTACGGTCTCCCCTACTTTTTGTTTTGATTTATCTTGTTTTATCTTATTTTATTTCATTTTATTTTGATTTATTTAATTTTCTCTAATTTTTAGTTAATCTTTGTTTCTAGCTTAATTTTCAATTTTCCATAATTTTTCTTAATTTTTTATATGTTTATTTTTGCAGTTTGGATCAAATTTTTGCAGTAGGGGAGGTCCAGCTCACCTGAAAATTTGCAATCCTCTTGAAATTTCGCAACATACGAGAAATTCCCCCATGACTGCCTTGTTCTTTGTTCTGAGTTTTCTTTTTATTTTTTTTGGTTTTTTGTCACATCCTACACTACACCCACCAAGGGTGAGTGCAGCCTCATGCAGAAGATGTAGTTGTTAGGCCTTATTTGGTGTCCCTGTTCCCAACCTTCCATGGTATGGAAAATGAGAATCAAGCACTAGGAGTTTGAGGGAAGTTTGCATAACTTTGTGGAGGAGTGCAATCGATATGGATCTGCCTTGGTGAAGGCCTTTCCCTTAACCCTCAAAGACAAAAGCCAAAATTTTTGACAGTTCTCTAGGCAGAACCATAAAAATTGGTGAGGCATGCGAGTTTTGAAAAAAAGTTCTTTAGTGCACATAGGATCAACAATTTTGAGAGGAAAATTTATACATTTGCAGCCCATGATAATGAAGTTCTGATGTTGGGAGAGATATATGAAACCATCGGTGGAAGCCCACACCATGGCTTTGATACATGGATGTTGGTCGACCACTTCTATGATGGAATGTCTTATGATGAAGCAATTACGGAACTATGTGTGGAGGATTTTCGAGCGAATCCGGATGAAGCCATGGACTTCCTCGACTATATGTAGCCAAAACCTCCAAGCCCGGGATGGCAAATCCTAAAGGCAGACGGGGATGAGGCCACCACACGAATCAAAGGGAGGCATGTACTCGCTCCGGAGGACATGGAGACAAAGCAAAGCTGTCCGCCTTGGCTGGGAGTTTGGAAGAGCTTGAAATGAGGAATCGGCATGAGGAACGAGCGTGAGGCGGGGGCATCCATGCCTAACCCCCCCGACCATGCTTTAGCGTCAGTCACTGAGCACCAAGGAGAGCATTGCCCAAGTGTTCCTTCAGTGAGGGACTTTGTGGTTGAACAACTTGTGCGAGTGGGCCAATACAAGCCACCGGCCCATATTTTACATACATCCCAGTACCTGTAGCTGACTAGAGGAATTACGAACCTCTCACGGAAACCAAAACCTCCTCCTAATGTGGCTCAATGCTTTGCTGTGGCGGCATGGATCCTCAGCCAGCCCTGGCCACCACCATCTTCATCTCCGGTTAGACGAGCTATTATGAACTTGAAGCAAGGGGTGGTGGGTAACTGTGGAGAACAAGCGGTGAATGCCGGGCGATTAAAGAATTGACACGGTGAAAGCACACTTTTCAGTAAGAAAATAGACAATTTACACTCAGAAATTTCTCAAAAGCATGACAGCTTGCAAGCTGAAATTTCCCAAAAATATGATAACCTGCAGTATTCAATCTCAAGACTATCCAATCAGCGGTGCGAGAAAAAATTCCTCGAGACACAACCAAATCCTAGGGAAATTTGCATGAAATGTAGCTCTTCCAATAGGCAGAGTATATGATGGATAAAGAAGTTAAGGTAATCATCACATTGAGAAGTGGCGAAAGAGCTCGAACATTGAAGTACCCAGCGGAGTAAGAGGCGAAAGTTAGAAGAAAATGAACTAGAAGGTGGTGATCAATGTTTGTAAAGAAAAAATAGCACACCCCTTCTTTTCCTCGAGAGCAAAGCTAAAAAGGCTATTAATCGGTGAAATGCTAGAAGTGTTGAAGCGAGTAAAGGTCGACATCCCCACACTTGGAAATGATCAAGTAAGTCCCCACATACAAAAATTTTTGAAGGACTTGTGTCTGTTGAAAGAGAGTGAGTATTGATGAGAAAGGCCTCTGGCCCGAAACAATCAGTGCTATCATCAATCTGAACTCGGTGAAGTACAAAGATCAGGGTTGTCCAACCATCTCATTAAATATTAGAGGAACACTGCGTAGAAAAGGCACTTCTGAACTTGAATTGCAAGTGTGAATCTCCTCCTGTTGATATGCAAGCAGCTCGGGTTGGGAAGAACTAAGCCCACCTGCATCACATTGTCTCTTGTCGTCGTGAATGCAAGGAACGGTGGAAGACGTTCTCATCCAAGTGGATAAATTCTACTATCCAGTGGATTTTGTCGTACTTGATACAGAACCAGTTGCAACAGGGGCCAACTATGTGCCTATCATCCTAGGGAGACCATTCTGCCTTTCGATACGTTATCAATTGCGAGAAATGGTGTTATGCAACTCACCTTCGGAAACATGATCCTTGAACTGACATCTTCCGCGAGTAAAAGCCGCGTCTGACCCGGTGTAAGATGGCTCGAGGAAAGTTTGCATCATTGACACAGTGCGGAGAACGGGCTAACCGGCGGAGGATGTAGGATTTCTTGTGAAGGAAGCTGGTGAGTGTTCGAAAAGCTGCAAAGCCCCCGAGAAGACATGAAACTTGTCTGAGAGCGATGGAGAAACGAAATTCTTCCTTTGATAGCGGGAAGAGGACCGGTGAACCCGTAAATTGGAGCTCAAATGCGTTGCTGTGGGTTGGAAATAATGCCTATTTGGAAGAAGCCGGGAGCGTGTCAGTTGTCCATTTCATCCACTGCTTTCGACACCTCGGAAGGAGTGATCTGGCACGCATCTGAGGAGAAACAAGAAAGCCACAGGTGGAAAGATGCGATCTTAAGGGTATTAGCCTAGAAGTTTACTTTGTCACATCTACTGAGGAGGAGGCAAAAGTCGGTAAAAACCTGAGAGAAAGGCGAACCCAGCATGCAGTGATTAGAGCTAATCTTAAAGGCTACTTGTTCAGCATCATCTACCACCTGGGCCTTTTCAGGTGAGTCAACAGTGATTGCCCTAAGAAATCGGGGCAGCTCACGGTGCATAATGAAAGGAGATGCCCACATACTTGCAGGTTGGAGGGTATGTATTGATTATAGAAGGCTAAATGGTGACCAAGAAGGATCACTTCCCTCTACCCTTCATGGATCAACTTCTTGAGAGGATTTAAGTCCCAGCCTTATTGTTTCTGGATGGCTGATCGGGATACTTTCCAAATTCAAATTGCTCACAGAAAGGCCAGGGAAAAGACCACCTTCACATGCCCGATTTGCTTTATATGCATCTGAGGAGAATGACCTTTGGCCTATGTAATGCCCCTGCCACATTTCGGCGTTGTATGCTCGGTGATTTTCCGGTGATTTGGTAGGCGCATTATGGAGAGTTTACATGGATGACACATTCTGGTCTACGGGAGCTTTGAAAGAATGCCTAATCAACCCTAGCCCATCTGCTGCAGGTGTATAGAGAAAAACTTTGGTTTTGAGCGGGAGAAAAGCCATTTATAGTCGACGGAATAGTATTTGGCGTATTATTTTCGAGAAAAAGGGATCGAAGTTGATAAGGCAAAAATCGGCTTGATTTCAGCGCCCTCCCCATGAAACATCAAGGCGCAAGAATGATTCTTGGGCATCAGGCGTCTACAGGAGGTTCATCATGGACTTCTCCAAAAATTGTCAAGCCCTCTTCTATTCTTGGAAAAAAGATGCCAAATTTATTTGGGATCTGCGGTACGCGAGAGCTTTGAGGAAACTAGCCTATTTGACCCGCGCGCACATGGTGAGAGCCACGTAAGTGGCGATTACCCTTAGTGATGTGCGATGCTAACAATATGGCCATTAGAGCAATTCGCCGGACAAGGGAAGGAGGAAAATATTATGTGGTCTATTGTGCAAACAGCAAGACCATTGAATGAGCCTGGAGGAATTACACGACCACGTAAAAGGAGGCGTTGGCGTTAATTACATGCCTTAGAGCGAATTTCAAGCTAATGCGGTTGGGTCGAGACATAATAGTATTCACGGATCACTCAGCCTTGAAATACACCGCTCACCAAACAAAATGCTAAAGTGACTTATTAAGGTTGGTTCTCTTCTTCTGCGAGTTTAACTGTAGTCGAGGGGACAAAAGTGTGGAAAATGTTGTTGTTTATCACCTATCGAGATTAACAATCACACACAACACTCACAACCCTCCGATCAATGATAAGTTCCTTGAGGAGTCACTGCTCCTGGTTGAGGAGGCACCTTGGTATGCTCACATTGAAAATTACTTGGCTACACGGGAGCTACCAGTAGATTGGAAAGCACAAGGAAAAAAATTCTTCTTTGCAAAAATTCACTCCTATTATTTGGAGGAACCATTCTTGTACAAATCATTATTGCTAACCGGATAATCGAAGGTGTGTGCTGACGAGCAGCAAGAATCTCGATCCTTTGCCATGAGAATGCCTGAGGCCACTTTGCTTTGAGCTAGCTAGGAAGGTCTCCAGGTATGGATTTCAGCCCTCTCTTTTCAAGGATGCCCATACCATGTGCAGGAATGCGAAAAATGCCAAGGTTGGGGGAAGATTTATCGAGTCACACCGATGCCTTTAAACCGTTTATGTAGTTAGTAGTTTCGATGTATGGGGGATGTTCCTTAGGACCATTCCCTTCCTCCCTTGGATACCTCTACATTTTGGTGGGAGTTGACTATGTGTCAAGTGGGTTGAAGCACGGTTCCTTGAGGGCGACGGACCACGGGGTGGTACTAAGAGTGTAAAGAGTAATTCCTCTAGATTTGGGGTCTGAAGCCATAATTAGTGATGGAGGTTCGCATTTACGCAACAAACCTTTTGAGGCACCACCAAAAGCAAGTATGGTGACAAGCATAAAGTAGCCACCCCATACCACCCTCGGACCGGTGGTCGGGTTGAACTAGCAAGCAGGAGTCAGAGACAATGCGATGAAAGTGGTGAATTCTAATAGAAAAGATTGGTCTCTCAAGCTGCTAGACTCTCTCTGGGCATACATGGCTTGACCCTCTGAAGACCATTACGGGCATGTCTCGCTGGTTTATGGCAAAGCTTTGCCACTCTGTGAGTGAATACAAGGCATGGTGGGAAGTAAAAAATTTGAACTTGGACATGGGCAGAGCTGGTCTCAAAAGGCTCCTTGATATCAACGAGCTAGAATAATTGAGAAATGATGCCTACCTCAACTAAAAAATTGCAAAAGATAAGATGAAGATGTGGCATGATCAGCTGATAGCTCGCAAACATTTCCAAAAAGGGGACCAAGTATTGTTCTATGACTCCAAGCTCCACCTCTTTCCAGGCAACCTTAAATCAAGATGGAATTTGGGCCATTCACCATCGAGAAGTTTACCTCAATGGATTCCCGGTAGACGCTGCTTTCCCGATACCAAAGACAATCAGTGTTGTTCAAAGATTCCCGATGTGGTGAGAAGCCATATCTTGGCGTGATTAGTACTGAGTGATATTTTTTGGGTCCTATTTAAGATGAGTTTGGGTTCTTTTGGCATTACTAATCATGATGAATAAGTCGATCGACGTAATGCGAGTCCGATTAATTGCTCACGATTTTGTTTTTCGAGGGTTAATGCGTGGTAGTTTTGCGGGTTTAAGTAAGCTTCCACCATCATATCAAGCTTGGCATCGAAATTTTCTTGACTTATCTTTGAGTTCATTGTAATTCTCATCGATTTCATCAAGCACAGGATGAAGAGATAACAATCAGCATATAATGCGAAATTTGGAGGATGCGAGAGCGACATAGGGTGTTATTTATACGGCTGTAGAAATTTGTTTTCCTCGCGAATTTGCCTACTAATGCGCATTTGCCTATCATTTCTCTATCATAGCGAAAATTACAACCATAGAGAAATTTTCAATTTTCTCTATAGCTAAATTTTCTCTATGATAGCGAAATTTCGCTATCATAGCGAATTTTCGCTATGCATAGCGAAAATTCAGCTTCTTGTTTTTGTGATCCAAACGACTTCGTTTTGTTTAATTCCTCTTTTGCCCTCAATGTAATCATATTATTTAGGTTAGTTTGGTATTTTAGCATGTTTGTGGGGCTATATAAGCCATGTTATGAACATTTTGTAACCGAACTTTTCAATTTACGCAGCTTTACATACAACCCCTGTTTTGGTTCCCATTTTCTCTCTTCTCTCTCCTCTTTCTCTCATTTTCTAGGCTGCCAAACACACCCCTTTGAGGATGACAACTCAAAGGATGTTTGGCCCTAAGCCTCAAAAGAAGAGGAGGGTTGCTAGGACAGTTGATGTTGGTTTGTAGGTGTTCTGTTTTCATGGGCGGAGTCACTGGCATTTGTGTTCGGACTTTCAAACTAAGGTTTAAATGCTATTTAATGTATTTTCTTTGGTCAATACTTGGCATGCTTTAGGGTTCAGTGTATTCTTAATGGTAGATACACTGACATCCATTAGATGTCATTTACGAGCCATTGAAAGTAGGTTAAATGCTTTATTTTCAACTGCTGAAACATTAAATGCTCAGTAAATGCTATGGTTCAAATAGGAATGTTACTAAGGGTTGGTTTTTAAAGTTAAACAAAGATGGGTTTGGAAGCGACTATATGTCATTTGCCTAATGCGAGGAAATAACTTGAGGACACCTATATAACCCCATCACACCAAACTAATGACCCCGAGACTTCAAGGTCTTCTTTCCACATCTTATTTTTAAAGCTGCTTTCGATTAGCTTAGTGACAACAACACAACCACACTTTTAATGTAAATCCGAAAATCAAATGAAAACCTCTGTTTGAATCATTATACAAGTCATTTGTAAGATGAAAACCCATCCACATGTTGACCCTAGACGCTATCTTGTAGTAGCTTGACTACGGCGGTAGGAGTAGGATACAAATTTTTGTTGATTCCGGATCACCCCTACGAGTGCCTGAATCGGATGGCGCGTTCTTAGGGATGGTGTCAAACTACAAATGATGAGTTGATATGTACTTGTAATCCTCATTACAAGTATTGGTGACCTTTTACCCCTTTTTGAATTTCATTGTTTAGAATTTCAAGTTTTTTTATTCGGCGATCCAACTGGCTAGTGCATTTTATTTTTACAGTCTTTTTTTTTTTTATTAACACTAATCCTTTTGGCAAGTCTTTCTGTTGTTCTTTGCTTTGCCTATTTTTTTTTTGTGTCACAGGTGTTTATGCATCACTGGGATAGAGGAATATCGGGTGAAGTTTGCAAAGTGGTCACCAATTAAGCGAAGTTGTGAAGTCGGTGTGCACGGAGTGAAACGATGGATCCTACACGAGGAGGGCGACAAAGTCAAACCAAGCGCTCCTATGAATCCAACAACATACAAGTCAATAAGGGAACACATACACCCTCCTAGATTTAGTGCTCCTTCCTGCATCATACCACCTGCTGAGGATGTGGCGTGGAACCTTATGCGGTGCCTCTGACTTTTCATGGTATGGAAAATGAAAATCCATACACACACATCCGGGTTTTTGAGGAAGTATGCTTAACTTTTAAGGAGGGTGTAACCGATATGGATTTGTTGAAATTTAAGGCATTCCTATTAACCCTCAAAGACAAAGCCACAATATGGCTCAATTCACTGAGGCCGAGAACGATTAGAAATTTGGTCGATCTTCAAGCTGAATTTTTGAAGAAATTTTTCAGTACAACCAAGACCAACAGTTTGAAGAGGCAAATCTACACTTACTCGACCTATGACAATGAGAAGTTTTATCAGTGTTGGGAGAGGTTCATGGAGACCATCAGTGCATGTCCACACCATGGTTTTGATACATGGATGCTAGTGAATCATTTATATGATGGTATGTCTCCAGACATGAAGCAACTGTTGGAAACCATGTGTGGAGGGGACTTCCCGAGCAGAACCTGAGTAAGCCATGGACTTTTGAATTATGTGGATACTTCCAAGGGATGGGATGAGCCAAACCCGAGAGGCGAAAGAATGAGGCCTTCGGCCCACCAAAGGGGAGGCATATATGCACTTTACGAGACACGAGGAGATGAAGGCTAAGCGACCACTTGACGAAAGGTTGGAGGCCCAAATGAGAAATCGGCATGAAGTGCAAGCGGTGAATGAATTACCTTGCATCTCACCCGGCTGTTTAGTTGTCCCGGTCAAATGGCCACCCTAGGGAGCACTGTCCAGTAGTTCCTTAAGTAAGGGAATTAATGCAAGAGCACGCCCATGTCTTGGGTCAAAATAAGCCACCTACAAATGCTCCTTATGGTAACACCTATACTCCAATTAGAGGAATCATCCGAACCTATCATGGAAGCCAAAATCCCCTACATATGCCCCCCTAGGAGCACAAAGCAAACAGCTGCCCACCTCAAGACAACAAAGAAGAAGAACTTCCACCTTCTTTCTCCTGAGCAAGCCATCTGAATTGAAAGAAGGTAGGGAATTTTGTAGAGGAGCAGAAAAGCCAACAACAACCAAACTAATCGTGAAATTGAGGCAGTCGAAAGCTTACTCAACAAGAAGTTAGACAGCATGCATTATGAGTTGCAAAGTTCCATTACCAGGTTGTCTAACCAGCAGCAGGGTCCTGAAAAAGGGAAATTCCCTTCCCAGACACAACAAAACCCTAGGGGAATACATGAGATAGGTTCAGCCAGTGATCCAAATGCAAGAATTGATGAAGTCAAAGCAGTAGTGACTTTGAGAAGTGGTAAAGAACTGAGACCAGTAGTCCCAGCACCAACCAAGACAGTTCCCACAATGGCTGATCCACCAGAGGAAGAACCACCAACAGCAAAGGAAGAGGTGAAGCCTAGTGTACCCCCTCCTTTCCCATAGGCACTTTGAAAAAAGAAAAATTCAGTTAACCAAACTGAAATTTTAGAGGTACTACGGAAAGTGAAGGTTAACATTCCTCTTCTTGACATGATCAAGTAAGTCCCCACGTACGTAAAAATTTTTAAGGACTTATGTACGGTAAAAAGAGGCTTCACTGACAGTGCGCTCGACCGGAAAGTGAGCGCTATCACGAGCCAGTAAGACTCCCGTGAAGTATAAGGACCCGGATGCCCTAGCAATCTCAAGCATCGAGGCACTAGTGTAGAAAAAGCACTACTAGATTCTGGGAGCTAGTGGAACCTTACCGCCATATTCATGTACAAGGTACTGGGCTCGGGGGAGAACCTGGGGCCCACTTCCATCACAATCGTTCCTAATGATAGGTCTATTAAAATACCGAAGGGACCATCGAGATGTTCTAATACAAGTGACAAATTCTACTATCCAAAGGATTTTGGTCAGATCGACACGTGAGCCTGCTGTAATGGTAAATTATGTGGCAATCATCTTAGGAAGGCCATTTTTGGCCACTTCCAATGCGATAATCAATTGCCGAAATGGGGTTATGCAACTCACTTTTGGGAATATGACTTTAAAACTCAATATCTTCCATTTGAGTAAAAGGCATATGCAACCTGTGGAGGATGACTGTGAAGAAGTCTGCATAATAGATACAATTCTGAAGAGTTGCGCTAATGAGCAACAAAGTGCAAGATGTTAACCCAGAGTTGTTCGAGTGCTCAGGAACAACAGAACCTCACGTATGAGCCTAGTGCAGGGGTGCCGAGAAAGAAAAATAGAAATTCTACCTTTATCGACTGCGAAGAAAAAGGAACCCCAATAGTCGGATTTCAACCCCGCCTATGAATTAAAATATGCATTCCTAGAAAACAAGGCTCACTTGTAATATCACATCAGCGACCACTTCACAGAGGACAACTCACGTTCCTCCTCAAAATGAACAAGCAAGCTTTGGGGTGGAAAATTTATGATTTAAAAGGCATCAGCCCAACAATCTGCACCCACCACATTTATTTAGAAGAAGAATCTAAAGATGTTAGGCAGCCACAGAAGAGGTTGAATCCTCACATGCATGAGGTAGTTCGCATTGAACTCGGTTTATTGTGCCTAAGATCATTTACCTCATATCTCGATAAAGACTGGGGTAAGCCCAACTCCAGGTAGCCCAAGAAGTTTAATACCACCGAAATGAAAAGGGCTAAAGAATTGTCTACCCGACTTACCACCTATTGGAGGGCATGCATAGATCACAGAGGCCCAATGAAGTAACAAGAAAATATCACTTCCCCACTCGCCTCATTGATCGCCTTCTTGAGAGAGTTTCCGACACCCATTCTATTGCTTTTGGATGGTATTTAGGTACTTTCGTATAGAGATCGCACTGGTGAAGATCAAGAAAGACTCAATCTTTACTTGTCCATTCGGAACTTATGCTTACAGGAGGATGCCTTTTAGTCTTTGCAACGCTCCTGCTACCTTCCAGAGATGTATGCTTAGTATGTTCAACGATATGGTGGAGCGCATAATGGAAGTATATATGGATGACATCAATGTATACGGAGGTGATTTTGAAGACTGCTCGACTAATCTTAGCCATCCCTATAGAGGTGCATTAAAATAACTGTGCTTAATCGGGAGAAATGCCATTTTATTGTGAACCAAGTGGGATTATACTAGTAAGATGTTATTTCCAACAGGGAAATAGAAGTTGACAAGGCAAAATTGAACTTATTTCCAACTCATTGCCTCCAATAAATGTAAAACAAAGTAGGCAATTGCCATGCAAGCTTTTAAGGTGAGATTCATCAAGGATTTTCGAAGATTGGCCATAAGCCTTTATAAGTCGCTAGAGAAAGATGCTAAATTTGCTTGGGAAAAGACTGTCAGAGGCTTTGAAGAGTCGAAGTCCCATTTCACCACCGCGACCACAGTACGAGCACCTAATTGGCAAAGGTTTTGAGGTGATGTGTGATGCAAGTGATCTTGCTATTGGAGCGCCTCGCCAAAGAGAAAATGGAAACCTCATAGCCTATTATGCAAGCAAAACCTTGAATGAAGCACAAAAGAACTATACTACTACAGAGAAAGAATTGTTGGCAGTGGTCTACGCCTTAGACAAATTTCGAGCATACTTGGTTGGGTATGATATAGTCATTTTTATAGATCATTCTGCTTTGAAATATCTTCTGACCAAGCAAAATGCTAAGGCAAGACTTATCCATGTTCTTTTCTCTGTCAAGAACAATTTGCAAATTAAGGACAAAAGCGGTTTAGAATGTCAGGGCGCATCATCTTTCTAGGATTAACAATAGCCCATGACACTCATAGCCTCGCCCATCAATGATGAATTTCCAAGAATCTTTAATGCAGTTAAGAAAGCTCCGGTATGCTCACATTGCCACTTCTCAGAACAGAGAAATTCCATCTTATCGAGAACAGATGTGAAGTATTTCTCGCTAAGATCCATTCCTATTATTGGGAAAAAGCCTTCGCTTAAATATTGTGCACATCGATAATTAGGAAGTGTGTTCGAGAAGAACAGGGAATTCTAAGCCATCACATGAGAGTGCCCAGGTCACTGCTTCTCGTAAGACGAAGAATGAAGGTGCCGCAGCCGTCTCTACCGGCCTTCCTTTTGTAAAGAAGCACACCAAATGTGCCGAGTATGTGATAGATGCCAAAGGCTCGGGAAATTGTCTCGCCATATGATGCCCCTGAACCCTATTTTAGTGGTCAAGCTATTTGATGTTTGGGGCATCGATTTATGGACCTTTCCCCACGCCTTATGGCATGCATACATATTGCGTGGAGTAGACTATGTGTCTAAGAACGGGTTGAGGCAATCCTCGCAAACCAACGACCACAGGTGGTGCTCAAATTCTGAAAGCAAACATCTTTCCAGTTCGGGTACCAAAAGCCATTATTAGTGATGGGGGTTGACATTTCGTAACAAATCTTTCGAAACCTCATATTAAATATGGTGTTAAAACACAAAGTGGCTACCCCTTACCATCTCAAACAAGTGGTCAAGCAGAGCTTCGCATCAGTGGAGAGATTAAGACCATTCCTAATGAAGTTGCAGAACAACAACAAAAGATTGGTCCTCGCTGCGGGATTCACTCAGGGGTCGTTGAAACAACTTTCAAAACGATTCTTGGAATGTCCCCTTATCGGTTGGTCTATGGCAAGGCATGTCATCTTCCAGTGGAAATCGAGTATAAAGCTTGGTGGGCAATCAAGAAACTGAACATGGATTTAAGTAGGGTCGGGCTCAAAAGATTCCTTGATCTCAATGAATTGGAGGAAATACGAAATGATGCCTACTTGAACTCGAAGATTGCAAAAGAAAGATAAAATAAAATGGCATGATCAAATGATAACTAGCAAGAATTTAAACAAGGGGGACCAAGTCCTCCTGTATGATTCCAAACTCCATCTATTTCCGGGCAACCTCAAGTCACGATGGACGGGCCCATTCATCGTTCAACAAGCACACCTCTGGTTCGGCATCTACTCAACTAAAATGATAAGAGGCACTGCTGCTAATGGACAGAGAGTGAAGCCCTATGTTGTGTAACATACTGTAGTCAAGGAGGAAATTCTCCTTCTGGACCCTCCTTGAGACCCACAGGCCACACATTTAGGAGTGGCTCATGCAGTGTCTTAGAAGCCACTAATTTAATTGCTTAGTTTTGTTTAAGTTTCTATTTTGTTAAAAATTTTGTGGTAATCAGTTGAGTGGCATGTTTGTATTTGTGTTATAGCCGCAAAGTGACATCAACCACTTCACCACAAGACTTCACGCCTCAGCCGGGATGATCCTTCTCCTTCCGCCACAGATTGAGGAGGTACCACTTCCTCCTCTAACTTTCGCTCCCATGCCAAGACATTTTGTGTCGAAAGCAATGTTCATACTTTGATTTTTAGTTTTAACAGGGTTCTCGCATGCCCAAGAGCTTCAAATTTGTTTGTTATCATAGAGGCTTGTCGTTTTGCTCCGTTTGCAAACCATTTTTTTCGCGCTTATATTTTTATAAGTCATTTTACCTTGAGTTGAAAAATCACACCGTATGTTTCCATAATAGCAATAGTTCCATGTATGATTAAGTTTTTTGCTGGTTGAAATTCCAAAGCATTCAACCTTGTCATTCGCTTTTAGTTAATCACACACAAAGGCACACGCTTTTCATCAATAGGTTGAGAAGCTGTATACCTCTTTTTACTTTGCAAAACCGGCCTTAAATTCGTTGACGACCCATAATAGGTTTATGTTACCCGTAAATGAAGACCAATGAAGTCTTACAAATGAAAAAGAAAAAGCAAAAAGAAAAAGAAAAAAGAAAAAGATAATAGAAAGCCGTGACACTTTACCTTGAAACCCGAACATAGTCCGAGGGGTATATGGCTAGCTCTTCAAGCCCTATGGGCCCAAACTCTTCACCGTCAGAGTCACCGACTTTGTGTTCGCACACTGTGGGATGGGGTGTAGCTACCGAAAGTTATGTGTTGATTCGACCATTCAAGTCCGTGGTGAAGTCCTCGAAGAGTTAGTGGCTCGATGTGATCCTTTCGACTCTTGATGCCCTAAACCTAATTGGTCAGGAGTCACCGTGACCCCGTTACATGGACTTTGGTGAAGTCAAGTTTTCAACATTGCACCCTATAATACAATCGAAGTAAGAAATAAGAGTGTAACTGAATCTATTTAGTCAAGGTCATCGCTTAAGGTCACATAAAGAGCTTCGTTGGGAGGGAACAAATGAAGTAGCCTTATCAGTTCAAACTGGTTACCTAAAAACACTTAGATTTTGGTGGAAGTTCAGGTTGACTTCCTTTGAATTGATGTTGCCCTGAAACTTGTTCGTATATGGCTATTGTTCTCTCATGATGGTTTTTGTGCAGAGTCTAAATTTTTCATACTGAAGGTAAAGCCTCACTTGTACACACACTTTTTGAATAGAATACTCATTTTGCAAAAGCATAGCCTGCATACCCTTTATTATTTTTAGCATTGCTAAGGGACTAGCAATGTACGTTTGGGATGATTAGTACCCAAAAAGTGCTATTTCGAGTCCTATTTAAGATATGTTCTGAGTGCTTTTTGCGTACTAATCATATTAAATAAGCCGATTGACATGTGTAGGTCCGATTAGTACTACTGATTTTGTTTCGAGGTTGTTTGTGGTAGTTTTTGCAGGTTTCGTAAGCTTCCACCATCATATCAAGCTTGGCATCGAAATTGTGCTGATTTATGCTGAGTTCGTATGAATTCTTATCGATTTCATCAAGCATGGGATGAAGAAATAGCAAGCTGGAATATGAGAAATGCAGCCTGAGATGCAGAGGTGGCATAGAAGATCAAGTAATTTTACAATCATACAAATGTTCAATATTATAGCCACCCGCTATCATAGCGAATTTTCTCTATCATAGTGAAAATTACAACCATAGCGAAATTTTCAATTTTCGTTAGCCGACCGCTATGATAGCTAAATTTCGCTATCATAAATAAAATTTGCCAGCATAGCGTAAAATTCGTCTCGTTGTGATCCAAACTAATTCGTTTATTTAATTCTTTTACCTCAATGTAATCATATTATTTTAGTTAGTTTGGTATTTTCACATATTTAGAGGCTATATAAGCCATGTTATGAACATTTGTAACTCACTATTCATTTCACGCATTTTCACACAAATCTGCTTTGGTTCTATTTTCTCTTTCTCTCCTCTTTCTTCATTTTCTAGGCTCAAACACACTCTTTTGGGGGATGACAACCTAAAGGATGTGTTTGGCTGTTTCCTCAAAACCTTGAAGAGGAGGGTTGCTAGGTTGGTTGATGTTGGTTTGCAGGTGTTCCTCTGTTTTCATGAAGCAGGTACTGCATTTTTGTGTTTCAAACTTTCTAAACTAGGTTTAAATGCTATTTAATGTTTTTTCTTTAGTCAATACTTGGCATGCTTTAGGGTTCAGTGTATTCTTAATGGTAGATACACTGACATCCATTATATGTCATTTATGAGCCATTGAAAGTAGGTTAAATGCTTTATTTTCAATTGGTGAAACATTAAATGCTCAGTAAATGCTATGGTTCAAATAGGAATGTTACTAAGGGTTGGTTTTTATAGTTAAACAAAGATCCGGTTTTGGAAACGACTATATGTCATTTGCCTTAATGCGAGGAAATAACCCGAGGACACCTATATAACCCCATCACACCAAACTAGTGACCCAAGACTTCAAGGTCTTCTTTCCACATCTTATTTTAAACTGCTTTCAGTTAGCTTAGTGACAACAACAACCACCACACTTTTTAATGCAAATCCGAAAATCCAAATGAAAGTCTCACCATTTTGAATCATTATACAAGTCATTTGTAAGATGAAAACCCATCCCTGTGTTCAATCTAACTGGCTATACCGGGCAAAGAGCTTGACTACTAAGAGAGAGGGAGGAAATTTAGGATACAAATTTGTTGGATTCCTGATCACCCTTTTACCGTGGGCACAAATCAATAAATAAGAACATCAACGCACGGAGGAAATCTCCTCCTCGACCCTCCATGAAACCTCCCTACACACATTGGAGGATCAGGCAAGATCTAGAAGTCACAAGAATTTAATTGCTTAATTTTTTGTAATTCAGGTCCCTTGTTGTTCGCTAGTTTTCCTTTGCAAATTTTTCTTGCTTGTCTTCTAATAATTTTTGTTTTGCAGGTGTTACAAGGCTAGAGAGCAGTTTAACCCTGAAATTTCTCTCTGTGCTGCGAATTTTCTTGAACTGTGAATTTGCAAATTCGAATTTCAGCAACCTACGAAATGTCGTAGGTTGCACTGTTCATATCCATGCCCTTTCATCTTCCTCTTGCGACACTCTGGTTCCTGCAACCTTCCTCAATTTTGCATTTCTCAGCTGTGCCCATTTAATGTGCACTTAATGCCATTGATCGGGAGCAAGACCTTCACTTACCCCTCGACTAGTGCCCAAAAGTACTATTTTGAATCCTATTCAAGATAGGTTTTGAGTGCTTTTGCGCACTCACCAAGTATGAATCGGAGCCAATTGACATATGTGTCACTTAGTACCACTGATTCCATTTCGAGTTTGTTTTTTTTTGTAATTTTGCAAAGTTAAGATGCCTCACCCAATAATTTCGAGTTTGATATCAAGTCAAAAGTGAATGCCGAGGATTTGGCGTGATTTCATCAACCAAAAATGAAGAAATGTGAAGTGAGCGATGAAAGGTCGATGCACCGAAAACAAGCAAAGCAGAGGTTAAATTACTATGCATCATTTAAAATTGATTGCGTAAAATTTCAATCCTAGCGAAATTTTCGGTATGCAAAATTTTCGCTAAGCTAACGAAATATCGCTAGCCTAGCGAAATTTACTGTTCATACCGAATTTTTTGATTTTCGCTATCTCTTGAAATTTTCACTAGCTTAGCCATTTACATAGTGAAATTTTCACATGCTAGCCAAATTTCCCCGCATAAATAAAATGGCTGCCCTGTGTTTTTGATATTTTTGATTCCAAACGACCACGTTTTGATTAATTACCATTTTGTCCCTATTGTAATTTCATTTAGGCCTTTTTGTCATTTCACACATTGGGGTTGACTATATAAGCTCCCCTACAACTTTTGTAACCCTAACTTTCCATTTTATGCAAGCTTTCTCGTAGCTTTTCATTTTATGTTTATTTCGTTTCTTCCTCTTTTCTCTATTTTTCGGGTTACCAAACACACCCCTTGAGGATGACAACTCAAGGGATGCTTGGCTGCTTCCCAAAGCCTTGAAGAGGAGGGTTGCAGTTTGGTTTCTTTGGGGCTACTACAGTTGTCCTCACGCTTTAAATGATATTGGTGTACTACATTTATGGTTCCAAACTTTCCAAACTAGGTTTAATGCCATTTAATGTATGTCTCGGGTCAATACTACAAGCTTAGTGGTTCGCATTCTTAATGGTAGACATTGACATTCTTTAGATGTCATTTACGAGCCATTGAAATGAGGTTAAATGCTAGGGGTTTCAAACTCCGATCGACATTGAATGCTTAGTATTTGATTTACCAAATAGAGTGGGTTCAAGGGTTAGGCTTTATAGCAAAGATCCGTTTTCGCTTTGACTTATATGTCATTAGGCCCATGCAAGTGAAATAACTCGAGGACACTTTAATAATTCTGATGTTATCAAGCTAGTGACCTAACCTTCAAGGTTACCATTTCACACTTTCGCCTTAAGCTATTTCATTATCCAAAGGAACAACCAACCCCTCGTTTAACAAAATCCAAAAATCCAAAACAAAAGTCTCACCATTTTCAAACATTAATGCGACCATTCGTGGGATGAAAACCCATCCTCGTGTTCTCCGACCCTAGATCGCTATACCGCAAAGAGTTTGACTACTAGCAAAGAGGGAGGAGTATAGGAAACAAATATTGTTGATTCTGGATCACCCTATCGTGGCACGAATCAAATGGCGCCTTTGCCGGAGATGGTGCCAAACTACGAGTGATGAGTTGATATGTGTTTGTAATCCACATTACAAGTGTTGGTGACCTTTCAGTCCTTTTTGAATTTAGTGTGTAGGAACTGCAAGTTTTCTTTACTTAGGAGTTACTGCACTGCTGGCTTTTACATTGCTACCTAACATTGACCCTTTGGCAAGTTTTGTTGTTTTTGCCAGGTCATTTTCAGGTAATGTGTTTACGCAAAGACCTGGATGAGAGATATCGTAGATTTGCAAAGAGTGAGTGCACCAGCTGATAAGGTCAGAAATCAAGTAGCACAAGACTCAAATGATCCCTTCTACTCGAGGGAACAAATGTCAACAAGCACTTCTATGAATCCAACATCATACAAATGATGAGATCATGATACACCCTCCTCAGAGTTAGTGCTCCCTTCCTCAGATCACGCCTCCTACGAGGATGTAGCAAATGAGACCCTCTACCTTAGCGCCCTTCTTCCACATTTCATGGTATGAGAATGAAAATCCATATTCACACATACGGATTTTGAGGAAGCATGCATAACTTTAAGGAGGGTATAACCGATATGGAATTGTTAAAGTTGAAGGCATTCTCAGAACCTCAAGGGCAAAGCCAAAATATGGCTCAATTCACCGAGGCCGAATGAATAGAAATCAATGATCTTTCATGCCTAATTTTGAAGAAATTCTTCAAGACAACCAAGACCAACTAAGAGACAGATCTACACTTACTCCGGCCAGACAAATGCAAATCTTTATCGTTGGTTGAGGTTCATGGAGACCATCACGATGTCCACACCAAGGTTTGACATGGATGCTAGTGAATCATTTCTATAATGGTATGTCCCCCGCCATGAAGCAAATCAAGAAACTATGTGTGGAGGTGATTTTTGAGCAAAATTCAGATGAAGCCATGATTTCTTTGAATTATGTGGCTGAAATTTCCAAGGCTCGGGGATGAACCGAATCCAAGGGAAATCAAAAGAATGAAGCCTTCGACCCACCGAGGCCTTTATGCACTTTCCGAAGATACGAAATGAAGTAAAGAATATCAACCCTAGGTAGGAAGATGAAGAATCGAAGGAAAAAGGCTCCATGAAGTGTAGCAAGATCAACATCGCACTGTGCCAATCCATGCATCAATTCAGCCGTACCCACCGTCCATCCAGAGAACACTATCCTAATGCCCCTCAGTCAAGGATTTGATGTCGAGCATGCTAATGTCAGGCCACACAAGCCACAACCTAATGCCCCATACGGTAATACGTACAATTCCAATTGGAAGAATCACCCTAACCTCTCATGGAAACCTAATCCCCCTGCCTATGTGCCCCCTGGTGCCAAACAACAGTTTGATTCCTCATCTCAACCACAACCACTACCATCTTCATCCCCTGTGGAACAAGCTATATTGAATTTGAGCAAGGTGGTAGGCAATTTTATGGAAGAACAGTATAACGTGACAATTGGAACAAAGAATTGACATCAGAAAGTACACCGACAAGAATAGATGGGCTTGAGCAATCTTAATCGTAAAATTGACAACCCGCAAGATTCAATCACAAAGATCAACAATTTGCCGGAGACAGAGAGGAAAGGCCCTTCCCAAACATTGCCAAATTCAAAAGGAGTCCATGAGGTAGGTTCGGCCCAAAGAATTCAGGATGGATGAAGTGAAAGCTATCATCACTCGAGGAGTGGAAAGAGATGTGAGCAACCAAAGGCTCCATAACTACCGAAGAAAACATGCAAGGAAAATGAAGCCGAGCCCCAAAGGGCAATAATCGCTGAAGATCCAAAGAAGAAAAGCATGCCCCCATTTCCCCGAGCACTACGAGGCAAGAAAAAATCCCAAACCAAGTCAAATTGGGAGGTGTTAAGGCAAGCTACAAACATTCCACTACTCGACATGATTAAGCAGTGTCCCAACCATGCAAAGTTCTGCTGACCTATAATACCAAGAAAGGATTAGGCATTGAAAAGAAAGCCTTCCCGACAGAGCGTCGCCATAATCCAGCAAGACCCCACCAAATACAAGGATCCAGGATCCCCACAATACGCCGACATTGCGGGACTTTGATGTACAAGGCACTGCTAGATTTGGGGGCCAGTGTAAACCTACTGCCATACTCAGTGTATAAGCAGTTAGGTTTAGGGGAGCTCAAGCCTACCAGCATCACTTTGTCATTGGCTGATCGATCAGTGAAGATTCCTAAGGGAATAGTTGAGGATGTCTTGGTAAAGGTGGACAAATTCTACTACCCAGTAGACTTTGTGGTGCTTGATACTGAGCCAATAGCAAGTGGGCCCAATCATGTGCCAATTATCCTGGGAAGACCATTTTTGGCCACTGCCAATGCAATAATCAATTGCCGAAATGGAGTCATGCAGCTCACATTTGGCAACATGACATTGGAGCTCAATATTTTTCACTTGAGTAACAAGCACAAGCTAGTGGAAAATGACAATCAGGGGACTGATGAAGTTTGCTCAGTTGACCAAAATGAAGAGAAGCCAAATGTCCATAAATTGCAAGAATTGGATAAGGAAAATGAAACAATTGGTGGAAGATTGAATGCTCTAGTCATTCCTGCAGAGTCAATGATCAGCCCAAAATCACACAGTGAGAAGAAAATCGACAAGAATGGACCAAGCATGAAAGTTTCGCAAAGACATGCCACTCGCTGGGTTACGAGCTCATCCTCTGACCTCATGAGTAAATCAGTAAAATTGAGCTGGTTTGGTGTTCACCGAAACCAAATTGTAGCTAAAAATTTTTTGGTTTTTGTTTAAAAATTGTCAATTTTAATAGTATGTTATTTTTAGTAACTTTCCTTTTTAGTAATTGTATTTTAATTCTATTTTATTTTTATTTTTAGATATATGTTAAAATAATTATTTTTTATTTTTTTTTATCTCCCTAAATCAAATTATTATTATTTTTTGTTATTTGCGCATGGAGTCCAGCTTAAGTAAGGATTTCGCTATTGTAGCTAAATCAGCTCGTGGCTCTTCTGGGCCACCCAATCCGCCTTATAAAAAGGAAGGGGAGGGGGCCCCATTTTCTGGCCACATTTCCACCAGCGCCACCCCCCGCCCCTCGAGCCACCATTGCCGTGAGCCACCAGCAGCTGAGCCTCCCTATTCATGCCCTAATGCTAGCTCCTGAGCCTGCTGCACCCAACCGCTCCAAGACACCGCCTCCTGGCCACCAACACCACACGCGGCCCTTACCCTGGCTCCCATTGCCGCTCGAGCCCTGGGCTAGCACTACACTGCCACTAGCCGAGCATACGGGGGCCGAGCCGCCTCACCACCGCCGGCCGCCGGCCGCCCGTGCCGCCGCTTTCGAGCCCCTCCGAGCCCCGTCCGGGCCTGCTTGCGGCATAGTACTCGCCCTCCTAGTCGTGCCCGCACCGAGCCGTTTCCTACTCCCCGCAGCACTCCTAGGCTGGGCGCATGGTCCATACCAGGTGGTTCCCGCTGCTGCACCAGTGGTCGCATTCAGGATCTCCGGGGGGATGTGGAGGACCCGCACACTTCCGGATCGCCCGTGCCCATTCTCCGACCGCCATTGGGGCCGAGCGGCCCGGGCAGCAATCCGACTGCTGCCCCTTGAGGAGCCTCAGGGATTCCGGAGGTATCAGACGAGGATGGGACCCCGGGCCCCTTCCCTAGTGCCTCAAAGACGATGTAGGAGGGCCCGGCCCTCCAAGCGAGCCCGGACATCAGGCCCGAGGGAGTCCTCGACATCTTGCCCCGAGCCATCACCTGCCCCAACTGAGGAGAGCTCATCGCCCCATCTTTCACCAGCTTCGAGGATCAGGCGGCCATTGTTTACTGGGACCTCGATTCAGGGGAATGTAGATCTACGCGCCAGGGACTTTCATGGGGAGTCATTCTACAATGTGCCAAGACGACCGTCGACCCCTGCTCGTAGACTCCATGAGACCGATCACGCAAAGACCCTCGCCGCTGATAACACCGCGGCGCTCTATTATCCCGTGGTTTCGCCTACCACTCCATGACTTCACTGGAGTGCCAAGTTCGCCGGAGCCCGATTCACCATCGACGATCGACCGAGTACTCCGAGTCAGGACATTTCCTCGACGCATTAACCGCCGTAGCCGTCAATTTTGGAGGATATCGGGATTAGCCACAACCATCGCAGAGGGAGATGGTCCGCTGTCTCACTCGAGATATTATGGCGGGACCCATACTCTTCCGAAGGCGCCCGCCATGCTCTAGCACCACCCGCCCGACCAGCTCGTTTCCCGCACAAAGACCACGCTCAGCGCAGGGGAGCCATACTGAGGGGTCTCTGCATCGGATCTCGCAGGGAGACTCGGTTTAGTCCTCCGAGTCAAGTCATGACCGCCCGCTACACTGAGGATAAGGTCCACCGAGCGGCCCGCTCGAAGCAAGGGTTTACCTCTGATGCCGCGACACGAGCCAGTCCTGGAGCATCTGGGATTCCCTGAGGAGCCCCGCATAGAGAGGAGGATCAGATGCCCTCAGGTCCTGTCCATGGAGCGATCCTTGACCATGCCGATCTCTTTTCTCCTCCAGCAGCAGGATCAGGAGGAGGTACCGGATGAGATAGCAGAGGACCCCCCGAGGGGAGATGATCCTGTTCCTGAGGTGGAGGTAGAGGTAGAGAGGAGCCTGGAAGGTTTATCTATCTCTCCATCTCCCTCCTCCACCTCCTTCGCCTCACCCCCATCGACACTCGTCGGCCCTTCATACAAGCGCAGCAAACCGGAGCATGTTCATGTCAGCCGAGGGAGCTCGTCAGTCAAGCATGGATGTCATTCTGCTCACCGGCTACTACACTGTGCATCAGCCGACCGAGGTTGACCCCGAGCCGAGGTCACCTTCTCTGCAGAGCACAGCCATGCCATGCCATTTATCATGAGCCACCCGGCCTCCCGCTTGAGCTTCACATCGAGATCCGTCCACAAAGAAGAGCCCTCTACTGACATGCTAGCATCAGCCGCAGAAGCTTCAGATCCACCACCACCGCGAGAGTGAGGTGGTCACACTCCTTTCTCTAGCTCTCCTATCCAATGAGGCATGTTTATACTTTGGTTGGGAGGAAAAGCTAGAGTTAGGAGTGTCTTCTATCATGTTTTGTATCAAGTTTCGCTTTATCAACTCTACTCATTTTGTATGGGATTCATGTATTAGCCAATATTGTGCAAAGGATACTTTTGTTAAGTGTTTCGCTATATTACATGTATTGTAGCCATTTCGTTATATCAAAGCTTATAGCATTATTTACACATTACACTTTTGCAAATCACTTGTTCTCATTTTGTGCTTTACTCTTATGTTGAGTTTAAGAATTGAAGCCCTCAGATAAGTTACCTTAATGATAGAACAACTCCATGCATGATTTAGCTAGTCAATCAAGTTCCAGATATTCAACCTTGAACATCCCCTCCCTTTAGCTAATTCACACACCGCACACCGCATTGTACCAATAGGTTGAGGTAGCTACATAATTTCTTTCCACCTTGCAAAGCCGGCCTTAGACCTGTTGACGACCCATAATAGGTTTGTGTTACCCATGTATAAATACCAATGTAGTCTTCCAAATGAAACAGAAAAGAAAAAGAAAAAAGAAAAATAAAAGAAGAAAAAGCAAAATAAAAGTCGTGATGTTTTGCCTTGAAACCCGAACACGGTCCGAGGGGTATACGGCGAAAGCCTTTAAAGCCCGTTGCCCTAAACCTTAATTGGTTGGGAGTCATCGACTTAGTGTTCGCTACACCGGTGGATACGGGTAGAGTTTGCCGCGTCAGAAGCTTAATTCTCAAGTCATTCAAAGTCCATAAGCCCGCAGAGTTTGTGGTAAAGTGATCCTTTTGGCTTGATGCCCTAAACGTTAATTGCTGGGAGTCATCGGTGGACCTCTCGCACGGGACTCAGAGCCGATTTTAGCATTGCACCCTACAATGTAATCAAAGAAAGAAATAAGAGGTAGCCGGTCCATTAGGTCGCCACGCTGAAAGCCACGGCGTAGCTCGCTGGGGGAATAGCTTTGCATCTTATTGGCTCTGCCGGTTACTTTAGGAATAATTAGATTTTTGGTGGAAGTTCAGGTTGACTTCTTGGAACCATGTCGCTTAAAGCTAGTTCTTTATATGGCTTTGTTCTTTCATGTCGGTTTTCGCATTGTGGTGTAAATAAGTTCATTTTAAAGGTAAAAGCCTATCCGTACATACACTTTTTTGAACCATATACACTTTTTTTTTGCATGCATACCTTATTGTTTTAGCATTGCTAAGGGACTACAACTGGTCGGGTTGGGGGTGCATTAGTGCCCAAAATCGCTATTTTCAATCCTATTCAAGATAGGTTTTTGAGTGCTGACTAATCATGCAATTGTCAATTAAATGCAGGTCACTTAGTACCACTAATTCCATTTCGAGTTTGTTTTTGGTAATTTTGTTTTTTGCATGCCTCACCAATAATTCTCGAAATTTCGATATCAAGATGGTGTGGAATGTCGAGGGATTTACAGCGATTTCATCAACCAAAATGAAGAAATGTGGTTGAGTCGATGAAAGGTTGATGCAAAGGGCAAACAAGAAGCAGGGAGAAACAATTTCTGCATATCATAAAATTTCATATGATTACAAATTGCATGCAAATTTTCGCTGCCAGCGAAATTTCGCTAGCCTAGCGAAAAATTATCGTCATAACGAATTTTGATATTCATATTCTTGAAATTTTCGCATTGATTAAATTTCGCTGTATAGCAATTTTGCTATGCTGGAGCAACTCGTATATTTAAAATGGCTGCCTCTGTATTTTTTATATTTTGATTCCGAACTTACCACGCTTTGATTAATTACTACTTGGTCTCCTATTGTAAATTCTACAGTTTTAGGCCTCGTCATTTCACACACTCAAGTTAACTATAAGGCTCCCTACAACTTTTTTGTAACCCTAACTTTCCATTTTATGCAAGCTTTCTCAATTTTTCATTTTAGGTTTTATTTGCTCGCTTTCCTTTTTTTCTGGGCCACTAAACACACCCTCAAGGATGACAACTCAAGGATGCTACAGCCCCAGCCTGAAGAGGAGGTTGCTAGTTGGCTTGAAAAGGCCCAAAGTTGTCCTCATGCTTTAAACATACAGTACTACATTTATTGTTCCAAACTTTCCAACTAGGGTTTAATGCCATTAATGTGCTTCTTTCGTCAATACTTCGTCAAGCTTGTGTGGTTCAGTGCATTCTAATGGTAGATGCATTGACATTCTTTAGATGTCATTTACGAGCCAATAAATGAGGTTAAATGCTGGTTTCAAACCTGGGATCGTATATTTGAATGCTTAGTATTTGATTTGACTCAACAGAGTGGTTCGAGGTTAGGTTTTATAGCTAAACAAAGATCCGGTTTTGGCTTTGACTATGTCATTATCTCACTACAGGAAATAACTATGACACTTTAATACCCCCTGATGTTATCAATGTTTAGTAATCAAGCCTTCAAGGTTACCATTTCACACTTTCGGGCTTTAAGCTATTTAAGATCCAGAATAACCAACTCTCGTTTAACAAAATCCAAAAACTAAATAAAAAGTCTCACCATTTTCAAACACACGCACTATTCGTGGGATGAAAAACTCATCCCTGTTCGACTTAGACCGCTTATACTGCAATAATGACACATGCAAAGAGGAGGAGAGAAACAAATATTGTTGATTCCTGATCACCCTACCGTGGCACCGAATCACCCCCCTACCTCTATATAAACCTCCACCTTCCCATTTTCATATTTCAAATCTCCATTTCCGTTTGAAATTCTCCTCCCCATCTGGGAACTGATGGTGAAGACCGCAGACATGCTTTCCGCCTGTGTAGCGTATCGCTTTTTCTATATAGACTAAAACCCCTCAAATTAACATAATTACAAGAGCCTTGCACTTTCTTGATAATATGTTACTTTGGATAATTGTCAAAATAGTTTTCAATTATGATTTAAAAAATAAGGTCATGTCTACACATCAGAAGTGGACAAATATACAAGTAGTAAAATTAATGTAAGTCCATGTATCATTCCCACAAAGATTGATAGCGAACTAACGCATCAACTACCCCAACTCACTAAAATTTCATACACTGACTCAAACTCAAACATTTTATCTAAACAAGATAAATTAAAATCCCTTATACTATTGAATATATTCAAATTAAGCTCAAAACAAAAGTAAATGAATAAAAACAAATTGTCTAGTGAAAAGAATGGATTGAATCAGTCGCGGAGAACAACCATCAATGAAACATAATGGAATAAATTAATTCAGACTAAATCCATTGCTTTCGATTTATGTAATGGATCTGATTTTTATTCCGCGATTTCCAATTATTGAATTGATTTCTCCATATTCACTCGATTAGATATCCTTGCTTCTCTCAAGTCAAGACAAGATCTAACCACACCAGATTCCAAATTTTCTTTGCAAGATCTCGGGTGTTTTTCTTTATCATTTCACACCCATGTCTCTCTTCGTTGGACAGCCAGAACTTTGTTTTACCTTATAAGGATTTTCGCAAAATTTCTACTCACTCAATTGGTGGCCTCAACCCTTCAGACTATGGGTTCACTTCTTTCCTGATTGCATCTAAGCTAACACCTGGGATTGGAACTTCACCTATAGATTAAGGTGAACTCTCTGACATATTTATATTGTTAAATACACCCCTCCAACTTCAATTATGAGCGAATGTGGTGGATTTATCAAAATGAACTCAAAAGCCTCGCCAGCTCACACGGTAGCCTAACATACCTTAAAGAATGCTCTAATCTCAGAATCTTGATTAGTGCCCAAAAAGTGCTATTTTGAGCCCTATTCAAGATAGGTTTTGAGTGTTTTTTGCTCACTAATCATATAAATTAAGCCAATTGTCATGTGCATGTCCACTTAGTGCTTCTAATTTGTTTTCGAGATTGTTTTGGATAGTTTTGCAGATCTTGGGAACTTCAGTTAGTGAGCTTGGCTTTTATCGATGCATCGTGAGAATCCCCTCGTAATTTCACCAAGCTAAGGGATGAAATGCTAAAATGAATTGAAGAACTGAAGAGAAATTGAAGAAT
The DNA here is from genome assembly GCA_016808115.1 of Tetrastigma voinierianum. Lineage (NCBI taxonomy): Eukaryota > Viridiplantae > Streptophyta > Magnoliopsida > Vitales > Vitaceae > Tetrastigma > Tetrastigma voinierianum. Next base: position 2,308,475 of record JAEQBH010000911.1, on the reverse strand, counting down.
AAACCACGGTGAAAGTGTGATGCAAGGCAAGTCAAAGTGTAAAAGAGTGAGGAAACCGGAATTTCGCTACGCACATAAAATTTAAAGGTGGTTTGCAAAATTTCATAGGATTGCAAAATTTCCCAGATTTGTGAAAATTCACAATCATAGCTGCAATCAAGTAACTTATTTAGTTCTTTCGCAGCAGAATTTCACAGCCTAGTTTAAAGTAACTGCTCATAGCGAAATTCTTTGCTTTCGCTATATTCAAATACTCCCCTCGCTAGGCTAGCGAAATTTCCTGCATAGCGAAAATGCCCAGCCTATGTTTTTGGTATTCTTGGTTCCAAATCCACCACGTTTTGATAAATTACCATTTCATTCCAATGTAATTTCATATTTTAGGTATTTTGTACTTCACACCTGGTTGGCTATATAAGCTCGCTCCACAACTCTCAGAACCCTAACTATTCCATTTATGTATGTTTTTCCCATGTTTTCATTTGTGTTTATTTTGCTATCTTCTCCTCTTTCCCTCATTTTCTCCGCAAGTTAAACACCCCTCGAGGATGACAACTCAAGGATGCTTGGCTAAGCCTCATAGCATTGGAAGCAGGGAGGGTTGCTAGTTTGGTTTTCAGCTACCGCAGCTTGTCCCTTGCTTTAAATGATACAGTACCGCATTTATTTGGTTCCATACTTTCCAAACTAGGGTTTAATGCTATTTAATGTCCTTCCTTGGTCAACACTTTGCCATGCTTAGTGGTTCAATGCATTCTTAATGGTAGATGCACTGATATTCTTTTAGATGTCATTTTACGAGCCATGGAAATGAGGTTAAATGCTGTGGATTTCAAATTGAATGGACTTTGAAAGCTTAATACTTGATTTACCTCAAACAAGAAGGGTTCTAGGGTTAAGTTTTATAGATAAGCAATATCCTATTGCTTTGACTATATGTTATTTTGGCTCTAATGCGTAGGAAATAACCGAGGACACTTAATAGCCCCATGTTATCAATCTAGTGACCCAAGCCTCAAGGTTACCATTTCACACTTTCATTTAAGCTATTACAAGCACAAGGAACAAACAACCTCACTGTTTAACCAAATCCAAAAATCCAAACAACAAGTCTCACCATTTTCAAACATTGATGCGAATCATTCGTGGGATGAAAAACCCATCCCCGTGTTCGACCCTAGATCCGCTATATCGCAAGAGCTTCGACTACCAAGTAAGAGGAGGAGTATAGGAAACTTAATATTGTCGATTCCGATCACCCTACCGTGGCACCTAATCAAATGGCCGTTGCCGATGGTGCCAAACCACGTATGACGAGTCGATGTGTACTTATAATCCACATTACAAGTGTAGGTGACTTTTAATCTTTTTGAATTTCATTTGTCAGAAGGCATAAAGTTTACTTGGCAAGCATCGCATCGTTTAGTTTCTTATAGTTGATTTGTTTTTAGCTATCATCGAATCTTTTCGTAAGCTTGTTCGTGTTCTTTTTTTCAATTTTGTGTACTGAAAGCTTAAGTGCAAACCATTGGGATAGAGACACTTCAGGTAGATTGCAAAGAATCAGTACACCAGTTGAGCAAGGTTGTGAAATCAGTGGACACAGTGATCAAATGGATCCTCTACCTGAAGAACAGCAAAGTCAGCAGGGTACCCCATTGAATCCAACAACATACAGATCAATGAGGGATCACATACACCCTTCTAGAGTTAGTGCTCCTTCCTGCATCATACCTCCCGCCACAAGATGTAGCGCTGAGACCCCACTTTTGGTGCCCCTATTTCCCACATTTCACAGGTATGGAAAATGAAAACCCATACACCCATATAAGGGATTTTGAGGAAGTATACATAACCTTTAAGGAAGGTACAATTGACACGATTTGTTGAAGCTGAAGGTGGCTTCCATTGGACCCTCTGAAGACAAAGCCAAGATATGGCTTAACTCACTGAGACCCAGAACCATCAGAAGCTGGGCTGAGCTGCAGGCTGAATTTTTAAAGAAATTCTTCAGTGCTCATAAGACCAATAATTTGAAGAGACAAATCTACACATTTGTTGCCCTCGACAACGAGAGGTTCTACCAATGTTGGGAGAGATTCATGGAGACCATCAGTGCTTGTCCACATCATGGTTTCGACACGTGGATGCTCGTAAACCACTTCTATGGTGGTATGTCTCCAGCCATGAAGCAGCTTTTGGAAACAATGTGCTGGGAGACTTTTGAGCAAACACCCGATGAAGCCATGGATTTTTTCAATTATGCGGTTGAAACTTCCAAGGGTCGATGAGCCAAACCCGGGAGAGATGGAGAAAATGAGGCCCTCAGGCCACCAAAGAGGAGGAATTTTTGCACTCTCGGAGGACATGGAAATGAAAGCAAAATTTCAACCCCAGCTGTGAAGGCAAAGAGCCAGAAGTGGAAAGGCTCCATTTATGGCAAGGATCAAATACCGCATGTGCCAACCCATGCATAAATTGTCACTCATCATTCATCTATAGGGAGAACACTATCCTAATGCCCCTTAGTGAAGGATTTGATGTCGAACATGCCAATGTCGAGGTCAATACAAGCCACAACCTAATGCCCCATACGCATTACCTACACCCAATTGGAAGAACTCACCATAACCTCCTCGGAAACCTAATCCCCGCCTATGTGCTCCCGGCCAACAACGCTTTGGTTCCTCATCTCAACCATAGCCACCACCATCCTCTTCCCTAGTTAAACAAGCCATCTTGAACTTGAACAAGGTGGTAGGCAATTTTGTGGAGGAGCAAAAGGGGATAAATGTACAATTGGCACAAAGAATTGATACTGTAGAAAGTACACTGAATAAAAGAATAGGACGTGGGTTTCGAGAGCAATCTTAATCAAAATTGACAACCAGAGTATTCAATCACAAAGATCAATTTGTTGGAGGTACAGAAGAGAGGAAGGTTCCCTTCCCAAACATTGCCAGTCCAAAAGGAGTCCATGAGGTGGGTGGCCCGGTCCAAAGAATTAAGGGATGGATGAAGTGAAAGCTATCATCACTCTGAGGAGTGGAAGAGAAATAGAGCAACCAGTGCCCCTGACTGCTGAAGAAACATGCAAGGAAAAGGAAGCTGAGCCTGAAAGAGTAATAATCAGTGAAGATCCAGTGAAGAAAAGCATGCCCCCTCCATTTCCCCAAGCAATAAGAGGCAATAAAAAAATCCTAAACCAAGCTGAAATTTGGGAGGTGCTAAGGCAATTGAAGGTGAACATTCCACTGCTTGACATGATTAAGCAGGTCCCAACTTATGCTAAGTTTTAGCATGACCATGCACAATGTGAATGATTAGGCATTGAAAAGAAAAGCCTTCCTAACCGAGCAAGTCATGCTACACCAGAGAAAGACCCCAGCTCAGTCACAAGGATCCAAGATCCCACAATCTCGCCAACACGGGGTGGGACTCAGACAGACAAAGACCGCTAGATTTGGGAGCCAAGTGTAAACCCACCGCCATACTGTATGCGCTTAGGTTTAGGGAGCCTTCGCTCACCAACACACTCTCCTACCATTGGCCGACCGATCTAAGTGAAGATTCCCAAGGGAATAGTTGAGGATGTCTTAAAGGTGGACAAATTTACCACCCAAGATTTTGTAGTGCTTGATACCGAAATAATAGAAAATGTAACCAATCATGTGCCAATTATCCCAGGAAGACCATTTTAGCCACCGCAATGCAATCAATTGCCGAAATGGAGTCATGCAAATTTCACATTACTCGGCAACATGACATTGGAGTCAATATTTTCACTTCAGTAACAAGCACAAGCTAGTGGAAAATGACAATCAAGGGACTCACGTAAGTTTCCTTCTCGGCTGACCAAATGCAGAAGAAAAACAGTGTCCGCAAATTAAAGAATTGGCTAAGGAAAATGAGGCACCGATTGGGAGTTAATCTCGTATCAACTCTCAGAGAGCACCGTCGCCCTTAAAATCATCTGAGAAGAAAATCAACAAGAATGGACAAAGCATGAAGGCTGCAGCACAAGCTACTACCGGGGTTAAGGAGCTCCTCCTCCTTGACCCTCCATGAGTAAATCAGTGAAATTGAGCTGGTTTGGTGTTCATTGAAACCAAATTGCAGGTAAAAATTTTTTTGTTTTTTTTTTAAATTGGTCAATTTTCATAGTATGTTATTTTCGTATTCTTCTTTTTTTTAGTAAAGTTCACTTAATCTTTATTTTACTTTAGTTTAAGTGTTAAAAATAATTATTATTTTTTATTTTTGTTCCTAATCTACCCAAATCACATTTTTATTTTTATTTTTATTATTTGCAGATACTGGTTCAGGCAAGAATTTCACTTTTGTAGCGAAATTGGCTCTCAATGGCTCTTCGGCTACCTCACGGCCTTATATAAAGGAGGGGGGCTACTTCAGTCACCATTTCCACCAGCCACCCTTGCAAGGATCCATTCAAGTGTAGCCGTAGTTGTGCCCCAAAGGCCACACCCAAACAGTCCACTTCCATCGCCGCGCGGGCTTCCACAGCAGCCCACAATACGCCGAGGCCTGAGCTAGCCTCGCACCGCCACTCACCACGTTAGCCGAGCCGCTGCGGTTCGAAGCTCCATCACCGCTTCTAGACGGCACAACGCCAAAGCCACCGCTGTTTCGCCGCCGTGGCCATTGCCTCGAGCCTCTCGCTCTAGCATAGCCGTGCACCGCACTGCTATATCACTCTCTGAGATACGAGGACATGAATTAAAATTACCCGGGGGTGGTTCTGCTCTGAGACCAGGTGGAGTTCGACGTCAGGGATGGGACCCCGAAACACTTAGATTGTGCCCATTCTCGATCCTGTGATGGTCAGAAGCTCATGAGATTTTTAATACATTTTTAAAGTTTATAATGAGAATAATGATAGATTGTTTGCGAGAAGCGATAATTAGATCAAATTCCAATTTGCAGGAAATTACAGCAAAAAATAAGATTTTAGCAAAAATCATAAGAAATCGGCTTCTTTGAAATTTGATAAAACTAGAGGCGAGTCCGCGGCGGGGGAAGTGCGATTTTCAGCAATTCAAGTCGCGACCTCAACAAATTTGGTTTGGAAGAAGAAAGCGAAGAGTGAATAAGTGAAACCATTGACCTGCGGGCGAAGTTGAGACAAAATGTGACTTGAAGAATAAAGTAGTCGAATGAAGAAGTTAAATTTTATTGCAGCATCATTTGCGACGTCGTGACACCAAACGCGGAGATAAATGACGATCGTGATACCATGAGGTCGCGACAAGGAGGTACGACTAGAAGGCCCGCGAGCAGCCTTCTCAGTAAAACGATGCAATTTTGAAAGAAAGGACTTGATGTCGCGACCTTGTGATAATAAAGAATAACACCCGAATTCATGAAACTCCAAAATCGAGCCGGAATTAATAAAGCGAGACATGATATCAGCGACACCGCACTTGAGTCAGAACATAATAACGTTAGCAGTAGACATGGAAGTGCGTGACAGCGATGGAATTAGCGACATCGGTTGGTTGTAAATGAGGAGGTCGAAAAACGTCATCCGATTAATTCGCGACATCGGTTGAAGTAAAGAGAAGTCAGCGGCGTCATCGATGGCGTGACATCGGTTACCTGCAAAGAATGGAAATTGGCGACATCATTTATTGTCAGCGACATCGCCATACCCCAAGAGATCTTTGAAAATAAGTCTGACGTAGTAAAACTTCCCGCGACTATCGTGCTCATAACATAACATTGATCAGACGCATGATTAAATCGCGACTCAAAAACTTCTAAGGCGAGAAAGAAGTCGCGGCGTCAGCGGTATGTGACAAACGATTTACAAGGAAAGGAATTCGCGGCGTCATTTAGCGGTCAGCGACATCGGATACAAGGGTGTTAAGAGCAAGTGCGGCGGATAAAAGCTTTATTCTGAGACGAATAGAAAAAGCGAGAAGTCGCGACGTATGATTGGTCGCAGCCTCGAAGATCGCAATGCGAGGAAAGGTAAGTCGCGTATTATGATTGAAGTCGCGACATCGAGCGACTCAATAAGAAGAGCAGTGAAATTCGCGACATGAAGAAGTTGCGACATGAGTGAATTAAACGAAGCAATTAGATCGCGGCATGAACAAGCTTGATAGGCGATTATTTTGAAATCCACAAATATGATTTGTCGAAGTTAGGGCTAACTAGAAAACCCTATAAATCTGTATTTAGCATTGAAAGAAGCGACTCTTGGCGGCCTGAGCGAAGATGCGGTAGCCTAAGGCTCATTTTTGTTATATTTCTTCTTGTCTTATTATTTTTTTAGTTTTATTTCATTTTGTCGTTGGGCATTAGAGTAGATTTTTTATTTTTATTTTTATTTCGGATGCGAGCGATTAACGTTAGCGAAGCTGAATGCATAATTCGTTTTCTTCAAATTACTATGCGGTTGTTTGAAGTTCGGACAATTACGAAGTCGGACCTCCGATTTCATTATTACGATTGGTTATTTTGATCGGATAACCGTGCGTGTGTAGTCGATGATTTAGAAACCCGGCTTCCATTGAGCAAACTACGTTGTTAGAATTTATGCTTTCTGTGAGGAATAAGTTCGGGTGCTGTGAACTTTCAGCTTGAAAATCTGCTTTACGGATTTATGATTTTCTGTATTGATTAATACTCGAGTGTCTTATACAGTAGTAGCATTGCTTCATACTACGATTCTGAGAGGCCCTCTGAATGACAGAGAAGAGGCAATCCTGAGTGATGAACAATTTCTCAAGAAGGTATATTAACCTAATATTGGAGATCTAATAATGAGAGCTTTGTGAGTTTATTTAGATGGGGCTCAAGTCTCACTTGAAATCCAGAAAGTGAGTTGAATGAATTATCCAATTAAGCAAACGAAGAGATTTCCTCAGTGAGCATTGATTCTAATCCCGTGTTAGCTGATATCTAATCAAGGAAAGGATGAACTATTATAATTTAGGAGGAAGAAGCAGTAAAAGTAAACCCATATACCCATCTTGGGAGCTATGGTTTATAGTCCCACGTTCTTAAAGGTATTAAGTATTGAAAAGAAAAATATCCGGAGCAGGAAACAACGATTAAAAGTAGTTATCTAATTCCACGTGTGAAGGAATCGAGAAAATTAGATGATGAGCAGTGTAGTTTGGAGATCTAGCTACACTACCATATTCCCTGAATCGATTTAAAATCTGTGGTTCCATGAAGCAAGGTTATAAAGTACTTTCTGCGAAATTTATTTTTCACAATAGTAGTGTACTCAATGTTTCCTTTAAAGATAATGGATTCGATCGATTATTTTCGTACTATTCTTAATTTCTTTATTCTTTTAATTCCCGATTTATTTGTTATTCATTCACATATATTAGACTTGTATATTTTAAGGCTTCTAGTGATTTCAATTGCCGTTTAGAGTCGAATAGTGTGAAATTTGATTAATCGAGGTAGTTGATTGATAATTCTTGAGATCTACGTGGGATCGATATCTGGACTTAAATCCATTTGTGCTTGTTCGAACTGTGCACTTAGCGAGGATCTTGGTCAGTAGAAAGATATTTATCTAATCTTAAGGAAGCCGTTTTAATGGTATATTGCAAAGAAATACAACGAGCAAGTTTCATGGCATTATTCTTTGAGGATTAGACAATAGTCCTTTGGTAATGGTGTCATAAATTTGTATATATCTTCTGGTCTGCTTTGCACAACGAGTTGAGCGGCTGTGGTATTTAGCGTGTCACGAGGAGCCACGGGATTCGGAGATATCAGACAAGGATGGGACCCCAGGGCCCCTTCCCCGGTGCCTCATAGACGATGTGGAGGGCAGGCCCTCAAGCGGGCCCTGACCCTCAGCAGACCCACGACCCTCTGGCGGCGGACATCGGGCGGGGAGTCCTCGACATCTTGCCACAGAGCCATCTACCTGCGGGGAGAGCTCGTCGCCGTCTTTCACGACCGAGGATCGGTGGCCATTGTTCCTTTGGGACCTAGATGCTGGGGAATGTCGTCTGCGGCGCGGGGGGGACTTTCATGGGGAGTCATTCTACGATGTCTTTAGCATTGACCGTGACCCGGATCTGGAGACACCATGAGGCGATCACGCAGTACTCCACATTTATGCATTGTTGACGGACGAAGACACATACAAATTTGGCGTTATTGCAAGGACTATTATCTAATCCCGGCAGTGTATTAAAACTTGTTGTGTGACAATACATATACAAATTTATGACACTATTGCAGGGACTATTAACTAATCGAGAACCTTGATGCCATCAACTTGTTGACATCATACTATCATAACCAAAATCTCATAAGTAGAAACGATTTAATTTATTGGTTTTAGTGCAGAATTCTATGAAGTGCAGTCGACAAGTAATAAAATGGATTTAAGTCCAGATATCGATCCTATAGAGATCTCAAGAATTTTTCATCAACTACCCTGACTACTCCAAAATTAATACTATTTGGACCATAAATTGATATGGTGTCGGCGCAGAAAAGCGGGAAGTTAACTAGTTCAAGAAATGAACATTCAAATAGGCGAAAATAAAACAAATGGAGAAAATAGAATTCCTACAAAGAAATGAATGCGAACGGTTATCATGGGAAGACACGTCAGCTTGATCATAGTGAGCGATCAGATTCACGTAGTTCATCTTGAATTCGAATTTTCTTGATTATCTCCGATTTCAAAATACATCGAGCAATTGTAGTACGTTGGATCTCTCCACACGCTCCACATTCGTTATCTCCTTCTTCTGATTCTCTCGAATTAGAGCGAGATAACTACTTTTAATCGAACTTCCTTAATTTGGGTATTTTCTTTTGCAATACTTCATACCCGTTTTATGGAGCGTACACCTTAGCTCAGTGCTCGGTCAAACAGAAGGATGTACAACTTCCAAATTACTCTTCCTCGAAATTAAAATAGATCAACCTTTCCTTCATTGAATTCGGCTAACACGGGTTGGCCTCATTGTCCAATTGAGGGTGAAATCTCTGCTTGTTTAAATAGATAAGTGGATTCGACTAGTTCTTGACTTCCAGAGTGAGAAGGATTTATCTAAGTGAACTACAAAGCTCCAAAAGGATCCTAATAGCAGGGGTTAGTATACCTTCAAAAGAAATGTACATTACTCCGGGATTATCTTTCTGTGTCCTTTCGGAGGACCTCCTTGAAATCGAAGTAATGGCCTTGATTCTTAAGCGGGTATGAATGGCGATATTCGAGATCTGAAATCAATAAACCCATAAATAAAGTAAATTCATAAGCCGAAATGAACGAGATCTTTTTAATTGCTACGGAAAGATCGGTCGGCTACAAACGTTTACTAAATGGAAGGTGGGTTATCGATTCTTTGAATCACCGCGGGAGGCCGGCATCATGTCCCGAAGAATAGCGCAATTCGGCGAAATAATCGAATCCCGAAATTTGTCGAACTTGATGCATTCAGGTAGTAATTTGAAAAGAAATTTAATTCGGCATTCGACTTCGATAAGGCAAGTAACATTCGGTCCAAGAAAAATAATAAAAGCGAGAAAAAATCTTTTAGACAAATATCTTATAAAGCGAAAAGAAAAGAAAAGAAAAAGAAAATAAAAAGTGAAGCCTAAGGCTGGATCTCTCTCCTTTGTCCTTACTCAGGCACGCTTTTCTATTACGGGTAGCTGCGTATTTATAGGGTTTTCCCGGTTGAGCCCCCTGTCAATATATTTCTTTGTGGATTTGAGTAGCTAGGCCCGATTCTTTGCTGATTATGACCTCGATTCTCTTACAGCCGCGCTTAAGCCAGACTCATGTCGCGACATTGACTTAAAGTTCTGCATCCTATGAACTGGTCGTTCATGTTGTCCGCGACCTGCAGCTATGCTTTTGCGGGGTTTAGTTGATAAAACGCGATGTCCGACATCATGACCTTCAGCGACATCCGTTCCTAGTCCTTTGCGATCTTGATAGTTGTTCACGATATCTGCGACATCGAGGATGTTCTTCTGACATAGGCTCAAGTCTCACGCACCCTTCCCGCGGTTGTCATGATGTAGCGACCTCGGTTTTCTTGTGTGACATCACTTAATCTTCTTATGGCTGGTTGTTTTTGATATCGTGACCTCGGGTTTTGTTGGGCATCATTCGCTATTCTGCTCCTCCTTTATTTGCCTGGCGTGTTCCTGCCGCGACCGGCATCAAATTTCATCGCTTTCTGATGTCGCGACTTCCTCGCGGGTGTGCGAGACCCACAAGCGCATCAATGACTCGGCCAGTTCTTTTCATTCTACCCTTTCTGCTTGATTATTTGCACTTTTATTCCACTTATTGCATTTTCTCTAGCTTTTTCTTAACAACTCCATTCTACCGCTAATAACAAATGGGTGAGTTTCTTCATATTTCTGCAAAGTAATTGTCTCTTTTGATATGAAAATGAAGCAGAAAGATGGACTAAAAATAGATGACTTTTAAGCTCATCGTAGTGTCCACGAAAGTGACACCACGGCGATCCCCATTATCCGGTGGTGCTTGGTTCTACCACTCCATGACTTCGGGAGTGCAGGAATCATTTGGGCTCAGATTCACCATTGACCGATCGGCCAAGAGTACTCCATTTCTGAACATGTAATTTACATTGGGCACGCAGTAAATGCAGCAATTACGGAGATATCAAGGTTAGCCCACGGCCGTCGCGGGGAGATAGTCCCAGCTGTCTCCTCGAGATACTATGGCGAGACCGTACTCTTACGGAGAGGCGACTCAGCCTCGGATGCTTACGGCGGACCACACTCTGACTAGCTTATTCCGTTCGCGAACTACATTCGGCGCGGGGGCCGTACTCGAGTACATCACCGGATCGGAGGATTCTAGTTCGATCCCTCTGTTCCCAGTCATGACCGCCTGTTTGCCGAGGATAGGTCCACCCTGGGCTGGCTCGGTGAGGGTCTACCGCATTGATGCGCGACCTCTTGAGCTAGGTCTTGGAGCATTTGGGATTTACGGGAGGAGCCAGTGTCGAGAGGAGGATCGGATGCCCTCGGATCCTGTCGTGGAGGCCGATCCTTGGTCGTCTTAGATCCTATTTTATCCTCCGGCGACGGGACTAGGAGGAGTACGGTGAGTAGCGAGAGGATCCCCGGAGGAGATGATCCTGATTTCCTAGAGTAGAGCTAGAGGTGGAAGGAGCCACGGTGCGGTTTGTCTCCTCCGTCCTCACTCACTCCGCCCCTCGGCCCCCGGCCCCGAAGCCCTGTCGGCACTCCTGGCCTTCATATACGGTGCGACATTCTCGGAGCATTTTCATGACCAGTTCGAGGAGCCTTAGCTGTTATGGATGTGTCATTCATTGGCTACTACAAACATCGCTGGACCAAGGTTGGCCCGGTAGAGGCCCTTGTAAACCACCGACCATGTAGTGCTTCGTGTCATAGGCCACCTCGGTCTCCCTTTGTGCCCATCGAGATGAGTCCATAGCGACCTCCTTAGACATGATGGCAACGTGGCGGTTGGATCCACACCACCCGCCCCGAGGAGTGAGTGCAGTCACACTCTTCTCTAGCTTTTCTTTCCAATGAGGCGTGTTTATACTTTGGTTGGGAGGAAAAGTTAGAGTTAAGATAATCTTCATAATGTTTTAATCTTGTTTTCGGCACATATTGCCTCTCATTTTGTATAAGGTTCATGTATTAGCAATAGTAGGCAGTGATATTTTGTCATATTTAGCTATATTAAGCATGTATTAGCCATTTGATTATATCAAAAGTTTTATAGCATTATTCTGGAGTTTACTACACTTACTGAATCACTTTTGTGTCTCCATTTTCAATGCGACCTCCCTCTCTTGCCTTTATTTGAAGCGAAGCCTGTATGTTACCTTAATGATGAACAATTCCATGCATGGTTTAGTTTTTAGTTGGTGGGGTTTGGCATATTGACCTTGAACATTCCCGCATGTGGCTAATTCACACATGCATACTTCAGTTATTTTGATAGGTTGAGAAGCTATATACCTCTTTCCACTTTGCAAAGCTGGCCTTAGACCTGTTGACGGCCCATAATAGGTTTGTGTTACCCATGTATGAAGACCAATGTAGTCTTCTAAATGAAAAGGAAAAGAAAAAGCAAAAAGAAAAAGAAAAGAAGAAAAAGAATAAAGAAGTCGTGGCAGCTTTGCCTTGAAGCGAACACGGTCCAGAAGTGTGCGAAAACCTTTAAGCTTAGATGCCTAAACCTTGGTGGTTGGGAGTCATCGACTTAGTGTTAAGCTACGGTGGATGGGTAAAGTTTAGCGTAATAAGTAGGTGCTTAATTCTCGAAATCATTGGTCGGGAGTGAAGCTGCGAGTTTGTGGTCGGTTGATCCATTAGCTTGATACCCCTAAGCCTTAATTGGTTGGGAGTCATCGGACCCCGTTACGGACTTTGGTGAAGTGAGGAGTTTTGCGACCACCCTACATTGCAATCAGAACCATCTTTACAAAGTCAGGAATCGATCTAAGCACAAAAACGGTGATTAATTCTCACATTTCGGATGGTGAGGCAATAGGCTCCAATAGAACTACCCAAGCGCCGTTCACGCAAGGCTAACTAATGAACCGACTGATCTGGTTTCCCAACTAGTCCATATCGTTGAGAGAGGTTCTCAAAATTTTCCAAAACCTTCCTAAAAGAGTCAGGAATCTAACAAAACAAACGGTGATCGATTCTCATCTCAGATGATTGAGAACCAACCAAAACCAACTAAACTACCCAAACTGCCGTTCCTGCAAACCTAACCTAATGAACCGATTAATCTGGTTTCCCAGCAGTCCATACCGTGAGAGAGGCTCTCAAGAAACTTATCACAAACTTCTAAAGATTCAGGAATCTAACTTAAGATAAATGGTGATCGATTCTCATCTCAGATGAGTGAGAACCAACAAACCAACAAACTACCAAAACTGCCTTTCATACCAAAACCTAACCTAATGAACCGACTAATCTGGTTTCCCAACCAGTCCATACAAAATGAGAGAGGATATAAAAAGTATCACAAACTTCATAAAATAGTCAGGAATCTAACAAGATAGCGGTGATTGATTCTCAGCTCGGATGAGGTGAGAACCAACCAAAACAAACCAAACTCCCCAAACTGCGTTCCTGCAAACCTAACTAATGAACCGACTAATCTGGTTTCCCAACTGATCCGCCCACCATTGCAGAGGCTCTCAAAATTTTCATAAACTTCTAAAAGAGTCAGGAATCTAAAAAAAAGCCAGCGGTGATCGATTTCTCAGCTCGGATGAGTGAGAATGGCAAAATAAACCAAACTACCCAAACTGCCATTCCGGCCGGCCTAACCCTAATGGGCAGGCTAATCTGGTTTCCAACAGTCCCTTACCGAAGAGCTCTCAAAATTTGTCAGAAACTTCCTAAAATATTCAGGAATCTAAAAAAATAAACGGTGATCGATTGTCAGCTCGGATGATTGAGAACCAGCCAAAATAAACCAAACTACCCAAAGCGCGTGACTGTTGAAGCAAGCTTTCACGTATGAGCTTGAAAACCGGCTCAAATAGTTGAGAAAACCTCAAATTTGATCAGAATGTCTATTAAAGAATAAAGTGAGACAGGTATATTTTCTTGCCTCTTCTAGCGCAGAAAGAGCCAAGCTAAGCATCCAAGCAAGATAAATAAGCGTGTTTGAGCGGAAAATGTCCCTCCGAAGGTCCCTTCCACTTTGATCTTTCTCCCCTTTTATACTGATTCCCACCTCAGCATCTGAACCTACCTGGTGTTTTCCACCTTCAAGCTTTGGAAAGGGCCCCCAATCAGTCTCGGAAACAGCTTCCCCATTAACTCCTCTCCTCATTTTCCATGCAAGCTGAATATCTTAAGATTTCGGCTTGCCCTCCTAAACATCCACATGGATTCATGGTGGGCTGCATGCTCAATTCAGCCAAGGCCCAAAATGGACCCACAATACTGCCATGGTCGAACTGGAGCATGGGCCCAGCCATATAGGATTTGGGCTCGAAATCTAAAAACGGCGCTCCACAAAGGCTGTCCCAGGTGTAGTTGAACGGATGCAACCCGGTCCATCGGTTGAGAAAATTATGAAATTTTGATAGAATGTTCCGCACTTAAGAATAAGGATACCAACAAAACGGTGCACCATTCCAAGTCGGATGGGGAGATATGGTCGAAACAAGGAGGAGTGCTCTGAAAATCACCCAAAAACAATGTTGTATACGTATTGCCACAATAAGACAGTCAAACCAATTAGTGTTGGTTGGTAAAAATTATGAATTTTTAATAAAAAAACCTCCTTGGCAAATAAGGAATCTAACAAAACAAATAGTGAACAATTCTGAATTCGGACAAGGGAGATATGATCAAAACAAGCTCAAGTGCTCCGAATTTGACGCCGCCTGTAAACTTTGATTGAGGTAAAACCTCGAAATTACTTGCTTCTATAGCACGATGCGATAACTAAAAAAATAAGTCCGCGTGACGCTCTAAATTGAACCCATACGCACTCAACGGACCACATACAAGCCCACCCGAGGCTCGGAGGCAGGACTAAACCTAAAGGTCCTGTGGTGTTATATGAGGAACGATGGGTGAGTGTGACACCATAGGATAAATCTGATTGTTGAGGGGCAAAGTCAGGGGTCTACCTGATACTTCAAAATTCCGACTTCACCAAAGTCCGTGTAACGGGGATCCACCGACGACTTCCAACCAACTAAGGTTTAGGGCATCAAGTTACAAGGATCTTTCGACCACAAACTCTACAGGTTTCACTCCGGACTTCGAATGATTTTGAGAATCCGGCTGACTTCATTAAACTCACGAATCCACCCATATACTTGAGCACTAAGTCGGTGACTCCCAACCAGTTGGTTTAGGGCACCAGGCTTTAAAGGCTTTCACCGTAGACCCCTCGGATCGTGCTTGGGTTTAAAGGCAAAGCGACGCGGCTTTACTTGTCTCTTTTCTTTTTATTTTTCTTTTGGCTTTTCTTTTTCACTTGGAAGGCTCATTGGCCTTCTTTCTTAAGGAACTCTAATCTATTATAAAAACCTTGTGATGCTAAGGCCGGTTTGTAAAGGTAAAAGGGAATGCAGCCTCTTAGCCCATTGATGAAACTAATGTAGTAGTGTGTTGGCTAGAGAATGGTGGAGACAAGGTAATTACCAAGGTCTTGACTAACCAAAAACTCAATCGAGGCATGGAACCATTCTAGCATTTGAGGTATCATACGATTAGCTGACTTTTCAATTCTGAAGAAGCGAAACCCTGATAATATAAAGCGAATGAGATGCAAAAGTGTAGAAAAATATATTTGTATTATATATATCAAGGTGAATTTACAAAAATTTTGACTTTTGCAAAGAGAAGTAAACAGCAAGCCTCTTCATAAACAAAAACGGGCTTTGCTGGGCATATAGTACAAGTAAAACTACAATCAAAAGTATGAACATCACTTCCAACACTAAGCATCCCGATGTGAAGCGAGAGAAAGTTAGTGGAGGAGTGAAACCACCTCCTGAGCCGATGGCGCGGAGGAAGGATCATCCTCAGCACAGAGAGGGTGGGGTCTTTGTAGCTAATGAAGTGGGCGATGTTCTTTGCTTGTTTACTTGACACGTAGAAAAACAGAGTCACTTGTAGATCCGCAAACAAGATCGTGTTAACAAAATGGAAACCTAAACAAGACTAAGCAATTAAAATTGGTGGCCACGGGGACAACTGCGAGCCACTCCTAAATGTAACTGAGGGTCTCGAGGAGGGATCCGAAGGAGAATTTCCTCGTGTCTGCGATCTATTGCACAACATGAGGCTTCACTCTGTCCATTGACCTTTAACACTCTGTGTATCATTTGGATTGGTAGGTCTATGAACCGTTGGGGGTAGCATGCTTGTTGAACGATGAATGGTCCAATCCATCTTGATTTGAGCTTGCCCGAAAAAAGGTGGAGTTTGGAGTCATAGAGTAGGACTTAGTCCCCCTGGTTGAAGTTCTTCCGGGTTATGAGTTGATCATGCCACTTCTTTAATTTGTCCTTTGCAATTTTCGAATTGAAGTAGGCGTCATTCTGAAACTCATCTAACTCGTGAGATCAAGGGTCTCTTAAGGCCGACTCTTCCCATGTCCAAGTCCAATTTTTAATTGCCCACCATGCATTATTCAATTTCTGGCCCGGTGTGACCTTCCATAAACTAGGCGATAGGGGGACATTCCAAGGATGGTCTTGTACAATGTTATGTATGCCCATAAGGAATCTAGAAGCTTGAGAGACTAATCCTTCCTGTTTGAGTTCACTACTTTCATCAATACAGTCTTGATTTCCCTGTTGGCTAGCTCTACTTGGCCACTGGTCTGAGGATGGTGGGTGGCCACTTTGTGTGACACCATGCCGATAGGAGATTCTCAAAAAGTTTGTTGCAGAAATGTGAACTCCATCATGATTATGGCTTTGAGACTCGAATGCGGAAAATGTTCTCGCGAGAACAGCTCAGGTCTTGTGGTATGGCTTGCTCTGCGGCAGCTACCACTTTGACGCATAGTCGAGCTCACGAGGATCTTAGTATACCCAAAGGAAGTGGGAAATGGTCCCATGGAAGTCGATGCCCCCGAGCGTCGAATAACTTCGATAACGGAATAGGATTCGGTGGCATCCATGGCGTGAGAGATTTTCCCAGCCTTTGGCATTTTGTCGCATTGTTTGCATATGGTAGCATCCTTAAACAAGATGGCCAATAGAAGCACACTGCGGCACCTTCATTACCGTTTAAGAGCCAAAAATGACCTCCACGAACCTTTGTCATGGTAGTGGCTGAGTATCCCTAGTTGTTCTCTTTCTGGGACACACCTTCTGATTATCTGATCAGCACAATATTTGAACAAATAGGGCTCCTCCCAATAGTAGGAGTGGATTTTTGCATGGAAGAACTTCTTGTCCTGTGCTTTCCATTATGTAGGCAACTCCCCTGTTACTAAAAAGTTGGCTATGTGGGCGACGAGGAGAGCGTCCTGGCCCAGTGAGACTCCTCCAGGAATTCGTCAAAGATTGGGGGGTTATGGATGTTGTGTGCTATGGTTAGTCTGGAGAGGTGATCAGCAACAACATTTTCTACCCCATTTTTATCCCGAATTTGCAGGTTGAATTCCTATAGTAAGAGGACCCACCTAATAAGCCTAGCCTTGGAATTTTGCTTAGTGAGCAGATATTTCAAAGCTGAATGGCCTGTGAAGATAATTATTTCTGCCCCTAACAAATAAGCATGAAACTTGTACAGGGCATAAACTATTGCCAACAATTCTTTCTTAGTGGTAGTGTAATTCCTTTGAGCTTCATTCAGTGTTTTGCTAGCATAGTAAACTACATACGGTTTTCCTTATGCCCTTTGTCAGGGAATTTGCACGAAGCCGAGGTCACTTACGCGCACATAGCCCACGAAGAGTAGCTTCGGTTAAGGGCCCTCGCTATTGGTGCGGTGGTTAAATAAACTGCTTGAGTTTGCTTAAACCTTTGTTGACATTAAGATCCCATTCAAATGTAGCATCTTTTTCAAGAAGCTTATAAAGTGGCTTGGCAATTTTTGAGAAGTCTTGTATGAACCTCCTGTAGAAACCTGCATGCCCCAAAAATTGCCTTACAGTCTTAACATTCATGGGTGGGGGTAGTTTGGAAATCAAGTCAACTTTTGCCTTATCAACTTCAATCCCTTTCTCTGAAATGATATGCCCCAATACAATGCCTTGGATAACCATAAAATGGCATTTCTCCAAATTCAACACTAGGTTTTTATCTATGCACAATGCGAGGATGGTTTCAGTTGACCAGGCACTCCTCAAAATTCTCTCCATATGGTATAATATACGTCCATATGGCTTCGTAATGCGGCTACCTTCGTCGCTGAAAATGTTGAGCATACATCGTTGAAATGTGGCAGGAGCATTACAAAGGCCAAAGAGCATCCTCCTATATGCATACGTGCCAAATGGACAGGTGAAAGTTGTCTCCTGATCCTTTGCAGCGATCTCAATTTGGAAATATCCTGAATAACCATCCAGGAAGCAATAAAAAGGGTGGCCAGAAATCCTCTCAAGCAGTTGATCCATAAATGGAAAAGGGAAGTGATCTTTCCGCGTTACTTCATTTAACCTGTGATAATCAATACATACGCTCCACCATGTAGTAAGGCGAGTGGGTATCTCCTCTCCTTTTTCATTATGCACTGTGGTTATCCCTGATTTCTTAGGTACTACCTGGGTTGGACTCACCCAGGTGCTGTCTAGCTGTAGGTGCTCTGGTGGCTTGGACATTCAAGACTTATCTCTAACCACTTCTTGCATATGTGGGTTCGGCCTTCTTTGTGGTCGCCTCTTATGACTTTGCCTCCTCCTCTAAGTAGACAATTGGGTGCAAAGCTGGCCCCAGACAGTGCCCTTCAAATCCGAAAATTCTCACCAAGGGCTTTCTTGTTGTTTGAGGACTTGCGACGGGCTACCCTCTGTGCGATCTTTGGCAAGGCTGGCAACCGCTGAACATTATTCATGGTCTTCCAAGTAAGCATAACCAGTTCACGAGCGGGAGAGCTTGAGATATATGTTTATAGGGCTCACTGATTTTCTCTTCAATCACCAATGGCAAAATTTCATTTTCTTCTTCTCCAATATCCTTATCTGATTTCGTGTCTCAGCTTCCTCACCTTTTACGCACTCGATCGACTCTTTATCTGAAGTATTTCTAACATGCCGCCACGATCGACTTGTTATCGAGGATGGTATCAATGATGCATGCTTCTTCTGAGACATCTTCTTCCGGTTGCATGTGCTTTTTACTTAGGTGGAAGATGTTGAGCTCTAAAGTCATGTTTCCGAAGGTGAGTTGCATGACACCATTCTTGCAGTTGATAATTGCATTGGAGGTGGCTAAGAATGGTCTTCCCAAGATGATAGGTACATAATTGGCCCCTGCTGCTACTGGTTCTGTGTGCAGTCCAACAAATTCTACAGGATAGTAAAATTTGTCCACTTGAATCAGGACATCCTCCACTGCCCCCCTTGGTATTTTGATCGACCTATCAGCAAGAGAAAGTGTGATGGAGGTAGGCTTTAGCTCCACCAACCCGAGCTGCCTGTACATCGAATAGGGGAGGAGATTCACACTTGCTCCCATATCTAACAGTGCTTTCTCTACGCAAATGCCCCTATATTGACTAAGATGGTCAGACAACCTGGATCTTTGTATTTCACTGGAGTCTTACATTCAATAATGGCATTGACTTGTTTAGTTAGGAAGGCTTTCTTATCAATGCTCAACCCCTTTTTGACTGTGCACAAATCCTTTAGAAATTTTGCATAAGTAGGGACTTGCTTGATCATGTCAAGTAGTAGAATGTTGATCTTTACTTGCCTCAACACTTCTAAAATTTCAGCCTGTTTAATGGCCTTCTTTTTAGTTTTTAATGATTGAGGGAAAGGTGGGGATGGCTTATTTTCCTCAACGGTGCAGCAGTTGCCCTCCCTGGTTCGGTGTCAGTAGTTTCACCGTGCAGGTTTATTGCCTTTGGTGATGGCTTTGTAAGTTCTTTGCCACTCCTCAGTGTGATGATTTCCTTGACCTCATTCAATTTGGAATTCAGGTCACTAGAGGAGCTCTCTTCATGTAATCCGTTGGGGTTTGGTTGTTTTTTAGAGGGAAATTTTCCTTTTTCTTGCATTTGTTATTGGCTAGTCAGCACGGAGGCGAGTCTTTGCTAGTCATCTAATCTTTGTGAAAGTGCCTTCAGTGATTTCGATTTTTGTGTGAATTACGGCATTCTTTGTCTTCTGTTCTTCAACGAAGTGACCCATTACCTTACTCATAGTCACAATGGCCTGCTCTACAGGTGATGAGGGTGGGGTTTGTTGCTGCTGTGAGCCTGTGGGAGTATAAGCTGGGGGTTTTGGCTTCCATGATAAATTAGGATGGTTTGTCCAATCTGGATGGTAGGTATTCCCATATGGAGCACTTATTGGGTGCCTACTTTGGTCCACCATGTTTTCTTGCTCTTTCATCAAATCTATAATTGAGGGAGCAGTTGGACATTGATCTCCTTGATGGCTAGTGGATTGGCAATTAAAACAGGATTGGAGAGGTACATGCGGTTCAGTTACTGCCTGTACTTCGTGCTGATTTCGCAATTATAGTTCTTCCAATCTTCTAGTCAAAGAAGATAGTTTGGCTTTCATTTCCATTTCCTCTGATAGTGATAAAATGCCACCCTTTTGGTTCCCTGGGGGCCTATGTCTGTCAGTTTCCCTAGGATTTGGTTTATCCCAAGCTTTGGAGGTCTCAGCAACATAGTTGAGGAAATCCAGGGCTTTGTACGGATTTTGTTGAAGTTCCCCACATGGTTTCAAAGTTGTTTCATAGAAGAGGACATTCCATCATAAAAATGGTTTACCAACATCCATGTATCGAAGCCATGGTGTGGGCACGCATTGATGGTTTCAAGATATCTTTCCCAACATTGATAAAATTTTTCACTGTCATAAGCTGCAAAGGTGTAGATTTTCCTCTTGAGATTGTTGGTCTTATGGGCACTGAAGAACTTCTTCAAAAATTCCGCCTACAGCTTAGCCCAGTTCTTGATGGTCCTTGGCCTTAGTGAGTTAAGCCAAATCTTGGCCTTATCTTTGAGAGTCAAAGGGAAAGCCTTCAGCTTGAGAAAATCCATATCAAATGCACCTTCATTGAAAGTCGTGCAAACTTCCTCAAAATCCCGAATGTGTGTGTATGGATTTTCATTTCCCTTTGAAAAGTTAGACGGGGGCACCAAATAAGGTCTCCTTTGCCATCCTCTGCGAGGGTATAATGCATGAGGGTGCACCAACAGTGGGTGAATGTGATCCCTCATTGATCTGTATGCATTGGGTTCCCGATTAACCCCTTGTTGGCTCTACTGCTCTTCAGGTGTGGTCTCCATCTGATTGATGTGCAGGCTAACTTCACAACCCTCTTCAATTGAAGCACCTAGCCTTTCCAATCTGCCTGCAGTGTTTTTGTCCCACTGCATAAGCTGCTATGATCACACCAAAAGAAAGACCAACAAAAACAAAATGCAAGGTTATGGTTAGTATAAAATCAAAGCGAAGTGCAGTGCATAATGAAGTGTTGAGCTCCCTGCTTGGTGAAATTTTGATTTTCCCCAGCAGTGAGGGCGCATGGGAAAAATGGTAAGATAAAAAAGAAATGAGATTGCACCAAAACTTGTGATATGAATCACAAGTTCACTGCCTTTCTTTCACACTAGGGCACCATCCTCGGCAACGACGCCATTTGATTCGTTTGTGCCAAGTAGGTGTTCGAAATCAACAAAATTTATAACCTAGGATTCCTACTACTGACGTAGCAAATCTACTGCAGTATAGTGGCTCTAGGGTCAAACACAGGGATGAGTTTTCTTCATGATAGAAGAGTTACAGTGCATTGAAAATGGTGTTTTCTCGTTGGATTTATAGGGTTTGTGGAAAACAGTGTGTGTGAATGGTTGAAGACTGAAATAACTAATGTAAAAAGTTAAGAGAGAAATCCTTGAAGTCTCGGGCCACTGGGCTTAGGGTTCTAAGTTAACCGACATGTCCTTGGGTCTTTATCCTCGCGTTGGGGAGCATGACATATAGTCATTTCCTGAACCGGATCTTCATTTAGCTTTAAAATCTAGACCCTAAGTGTTTTCCTTTTGAAAGATAGCATTTGATTAGACATAAATGTCCCTAATAGTGAAAACACATCTCAAAAACACTACCCTACAATAACTAATAGGAGACAACTAACTGGGCCTCAGTGGATCTAGTGAAAGTATCCTTTGAACCCCAACTTACCCGAATACACATTAGGGAGAGCATGCTTCAAGAGATTTTAACCTAAGGTGAAGCGGGGGAGTATAAATACCCTTAAATACATACATGAAGAACATGAGAACATACAGCTATTACAAAACAATAACACCCGGTGGCCTTCCTTCAAGGATCGAGGGTTTAGCCGGAAACATCCCATGTTTTGTCATCATGTCAAGGGGTGTTTAGCTACGAATCTGAAAGTGAAGGGAGAAGAAGAAAATCACCACCGGCGGAGGAAGGGAAGCTTGGTACTTGATTTCCTTGATTGATTGATGGAATGCCAAAAGTTGATTTGATTACAAAACGATCTTGACTTATATAGGTGCTTGGTATAAAGGAGTACAAAAGTGTGTTAAAGAACCAAAATTACATAAAAGGGCAAACTTGTATAAAACCACCAACAAGTGGATACAACGAGGCCTGGTGAGGCACGAGGTGGGCGAGTGTTCTCGGGTTATAAATTTGCTAACACAAAATTTGCGAGGATTGCCAAATTTTAACCCAAATTTCAACAGGTTGCTCCTCCATGCTAATAAATTTGCTCGAATTTATACGATTTGATCATGCATCTATGAATACGGCTCAGGAGTTCATCGTGTTTGAGTCAAATTGAAGAAATAGAAAGGCATTCGAGCACCTTAAAACTACTAAAATAGATACAAAATGTGATCAGTAGCAAGCGGGACCCCCGATGTAACAATTGGAGTTCTGCCCCAGTCGATTAGTACACAAAAGCGCATAAGGCTTTTTGCTATAAACAAGGCTCAATATTGCACTATTTGGGTACTAATCAGTTGCTAGATACCAATCTTGACTTGCTTAATTCAGTAGTTGAATCAAGTGGCCAACATAACCGGAACCTAATGGGTCACACACTTAGAAGAGTGTGGGCGTATGAAAGCGATTTGGATGTGATCGAATATGGGGAGATTATTCTCATGAATGAAATGTCACGGGATTAGTGGAATCCCTGGATCGAAAGCCCTCACTTAGAGATATAATAGGCTTGGGCTTGTACCTCAACTTAGGGTCATGTGGGACTCGCCATAACGCATAGGGATGCATGTATCCTATCATCACTTAGAGTTAGGGGCACATTTTGGTCGTGGAGCATGATGGGGACCTGTAAATAGAATGCTATGGAAACCCTAAAATATGATGACCTTTTGAGAGTGAGTTCATGAGAAAAGCCAAAGTGCTCTCATCTCCAAGAAAGTGTTATAGAGATTGAGAGCGGGAACGAGCTTCCTCTTGGTTCGAGATTTGGCTAGCATCGAGACCCTTTAGAGGCAGGTTACTTATGCTTAAGTTTGTGGCTTCACTCTTCGTGTGGATACCGTTAGGCGAACCCTAGGCGTGGTTAGCAGGTCTAAGCTACGACCACCGAAGCGGTTTTGGGCTAACATGAGTGATCTGCACCATATATTTGTTGTAGAACTGGATTTGATGCTACTAGGGGTCCTTGGATGGGTTTTTTTTTGTATTTCCGCTGCTACTAGCAAGTGTTGCCTCCCACGAAACCCTTCATCCTCCCTTCACCTCATCGATTCTCTTCGCAAGTTAAGGCTTCCCTTTTATCAAATGTGTGATGGGCTTCATGGATGGGCTTCGAAGACATTAAGAAGTGAAGAATGGTGCCTATGCGTGAGATTTGGCATCAAGACTTGAGATTGACACGTAGGCATTAGTTTTTGACATCAAGGCTTGAGATTGATGCCTATGCATCAGATTTGAAGTGGGATAATGCCTAGGCGTAAGATTGAAGTGGGATGACACCTATGCTTCATATTAGACCTAGGATGAGACCTAGGCGTCATATTAGACTCAAAATGGCTCCTAGGCATCAACTTGGTGTTTGGTTGGCTCTTAGGTGTGCTATAGTCCTTCTCTAAGCTGCTCTTGTTTATCGTTTGTACTAGTTTTGCCTCGCTTTGTTTCTTCTTCTCCAAAATGCACAATTTGGGTACTCGTTATCATTCTTGATGCATACAACCTCATTTTTTATGCTTCCAACTCATTCTCCGTCCTTAACCATCCAAATGCTAACTTGATAAAAAAATAAACCAAACAGGACATCAGAACACTTATGTTTACGATAAAAAACAGTCTAAAACCTTACCAAAATGTGGGGATAAAATGAGTATAAAGTATACTGATCACCCCCGAGCTTAAAGTGCTTGCTTGTCCCCCGAAGCGAAGAAAGACCTGAAACACTTAAAGCATTCGAACAAACATTAAATGATCATGGCTACTAGCTACCAAGAAGAGAAACACAATGAACACAATTTTTTCCACAAACACAATAGCCAATAATGGGATATTCAAGATTTTAAATCTTTAAAAAAACAAGGCAAAAACTAGCATGGAGAACATAACAAGCCATTCCCAAGTCCTCAATGACCTTTCTTAGGGGTTCTTTGTGAAAGATTCCTAATTAGATTTTAAAGATGTAGCAAGATTCCAACTCAAACTCAATTCACAATTTTTTTGAAGGAAATTAACTAAGAAAGGATAAGAATGCACCCATTTATTCAATCACAATAAACCTAAAGTAGGATGAAATGCTCAGGAGTTCTAGGAGAGTGTCCCTATAGCAGTGATCCATTGGCAACTCCCCACCAGTTTTCTAAGGGCACTAGGAATTCAATTCCCTTCAAACTTTACCCCGAACACTCAACTAGAAAACTGAAGCTCCTACTTATGAGTAAACTCACTTATATGATTTTTTTCTTTTCCACATATTCTATTTTCTATTTTCTTTTTCTCTTCTTCTTTTGTTTTTGTAATTTTTTCTCTAGTGTGTGTGTGTGTGTGTGTGTGCATAAAAGAAGCTCCCTAAGAAGCCAAGCTTCTTGAGAAAAACAAGGAAACAATCTAAATTGCCTGATGACCATGCACTATGCTCCAAATCATCCTAACATCTAAGTATTCCTAGAATTGGCCTTAACTTTTTCAATTCCAAGCTCACCGTTCAAGTGATCCTCCAATAGCAAACAAGGCACCAAGCTAGCTCATATGACACAAAGACAACACATTTAGGAAAAAACAAAGACGCAAAGACAAGCGAACACACTAAGGAAAGTAAATAAAAGATAAATCCTCCCCCAAACTTAGTATGATAATTGTCTTCAATGTGAACGATAAGCATGAAAGTAAAAGGGGTTAGAAGACTTCCCTGAGTGTGATCATGGATGATCATCAGCTTGAGGTTGTGATGGATGATGGAAGTTCTTGTCATCCTTTTCTCACCTACTTTTGATTCACCAACACATAATCAAAACATGAAGACACCGAATCATAAAAAATGAACACCAATTTAAACCATTAAGAAAACTACTAATTTATTAAACCAATGCATAAATTAGTTTGGGTTGCATCATAAGAAGCTGCTCCATTTTTAGAGTCTAGCTTGACTTTACTAACTATGGATTGGTTGGTGATTCTTTCCTTCATCCTTCCCTAAGAACCAATAATTGTGCTTAAATAGCAACTTGAGCATATAGTCTTCCAAGTACTTCCTTAGGGCATTTTTTATTCTTTTCTCACAATGTTTGCTCTTTCATTTTCCTTATTCAACTGAAAGATGAACTCATCCACCTCAGTAATGGGGTTATTTTCTCATTTCTAACTCTTTATGCACCTCACCTAAAAATTATGCGAATAGTCTACAACTATTTTTTCTCATTTTTCATTGGTTAGGAGGATTTACTCCTCTTTTACTAATTCATCTAACTCATTGGCATCAAACCTTAGGTTGTGACTTCACCTAGCTAATCCCAATGGATATGGTTTGAACGTTAACCTAATGGTGTTTAAATCCTAATTTAATGGAAGGATTCACTAAGGTATAAATTGATCTCTCTCGAGTGTAGACAAGCAAATCCTAGAACATGTCATATTGCCTCTCGGCCTCAAACCCTAGGAGTTAAGGTCACCTTAAGTTGAAGATCCCTACATGCCACATGTAAAACCTAATGTATCTTTACTCATAGATTGATTACATAATATTCTACGCACGTCCCTTTCAATTATCATCTCTTTATCTCAAATCGAAGGCCAAAACAAGCAAATGATGATCAAGCATTCACAAGTGATTAATGTAAAGTAGGATATTCAATGAAAGCAATATAGACTCCATTAACTATTAGAAATAAAATAAATTCATCATTTTTAGCATCGTTTACATCAAAATCTTAGAATTGGAATTAAAACATCTTCAGAGAAGAAAAGGAAAACAAAAGAAAGAAACAGAGAGAAAACTCAGGTTGTAGATGGGTTGTCGTTGTCTTCGCGATCTCTCGTTGAAGCTCGCCTGTAAGCGTCACCTCCACGATCTTAGGACTCCTCCTTAGGAGCCCTAGGGTGTCTTCACCGTTGAAGAACCCCCTCTCTTCAGTTGTCTCTCATTGTCTCCTCCTCTATGTCAGATGATCAGAGAGTGCCTCCCATCGCCGCGTCAATTATCTTCGCAAGTTAGGGCTTCCCTTTTATCAATTGTGTGATGGCCTTCATGGATGGGCTTCGGAGAGATCAAGGCATGAAGAATGGAACCTAGGCATGAGATTTGGGATCAAGACTTGAGATTGACGCATAAGCATGAGTTTTTGACATAAAGGCTTGAGATTGACTCCTAGGCATCATATTTGAAATGGGGTGATGCCTAGGTGTGAAATTGGACTCAAAATGGTGCCTAGGCATCAGCTTGCCATCCGGTTGGCACCTAGACATGCTAGAGGCCTTCTCGAAGCTGCTCTCACTCATTTTTTGTACTAGTTTTGCCTCGCTTTGTTTCTTCTTCTCCAAAATGCACAATTTGGGTACTAATTGCCATTCTTGATGCAAACAACCTCCTTTTTTATGCCTCTAAGCTCATTCTCCGTCCTTAACCATTCAAATGCTTACCTGATAAAAAATAAAAAAAACAGGACATTAGAATACTTATTTATACAATAAAAACTTACCAAAATGTGGGGATAAAATAAGTATAAAGTAAACTCATCAAGATACAAAAGAACAATATGATGAAAAGCTCTCTAGATTTCAATCCCACCTGCAAGAGGTTCTTTAGTTGGTTGATCCTCCAAAAAGTTTGTCAAAACAAAGCAAAAACAACTAAAATCAAAACCCTAAAATTGTTCTAAGACTAAGAGATGAGAAACCTTATAATAGGATGTTCTTGGCCTCCAAATCCAAACCCTAATGATTATTACAACTATAGAATTTATAGTCCTCGAAAAATGGGCCAAAAATGGAAATAACAAATCGACAGTGAATTTGCATGTCTATGAGGGCTAACATGTAAAACACAATGGTTGAAAAAGGTTACTCATGTCATGACATGGTAGAAAGCCATCTCCAAAATACTCTACAGGAGTGGCCATGTTGCGACATAGCAGAATGTCCTACCCATGCAGTGTAAGGTCCAATGTCGCGAAACAGGCGGCCATGTTGCGACATGGAGCCTATATCAACAATTTGACCCTAAATATTTTCCAAATTTATTCATTTTCTTGCCTTTGCGTTATTTTCTACAAAACAAAGGCTAAGATATGGATTAGTGTAGAATTAAATGATTATGGCATGAATTTAACATTAAAATATCAATGTATATGGGACATTTATTCTTAAATGCTAAAATGATTCACACCTAACAGTGCATCTCCGTCCTTGTTCTTCAAATCTTCGTCCCATGCCAAATTGTGGGTCTCTGTCTCCAAGAGGACCCTTGTGAGCAGACATACCTTACATCCCATGGACTTTGAGTTGTTCAGGATTGAAGAACTTTTGGGAGAAACGAACATGTTGGGTTTTGTATTGAAGCTACCTTCGTTCATGACAAAGTTAATGCTTGAGTTCTTTGTCAAACTGTCCAAAGACATGGATGACCCAACAAGTCTGAACTTCTATAAGACAGTGGTGTGGGGACACACATTCAATTTCTCCCATAACATTATCAACAAATATTGGGATCATGATGACCCAACTGAAGAAGAGGTGGAGACATTAGAGACAACCCCCATTGTCTTAGTCATTACTAGAGCAAAGTTGAGAGATTAGCTGACGAAATACTACCTCCGAACGTCCTACCTCTATTAATTACTCCATCTTTCATAAGATAGCCATGAATAACTGGCTACCCACCAAGCATCGAACAACGATCATCAAGAACTTTACCACCATTATCTTCCAAATCATAATGAAAAGGAAGTTCAATCTCGGGCTACTAGTGTTCGAATATATTCTTCGACATGCAGCAATGGCTATCTTTTGAAAGGCTCTTAGGTATCGTTCATTGATTTTTGGGATACTCACATCACAAAAGAAGGATCTTGTGATTGTTGGTGAAATTCTAGGGCCTCCGATTGGTAAGCTCAAAATTAGCCACAAGTTGTATGAAGGACATCATCTTCGAGATGCCCCTTCAAGAAAGAAGATTGGAAAGTCAAAGGAGAAAATTCCTGAGACTGTCGTAGAGTCCGAACCGGCTCTAGCCTCGACAATCCAACCTTCCACCTTAAGGCTGAAGAAGAACAACAATAATCTGGATAGGCAAATTCAATCCTTTGAAAGCGTGTTGGCCCATCTCTATGAGCACCAGCAACTGGCCGAACTTTAGATCCAAGGCATTCATAAAATACGTAAGGAGCTGACAATAGTAGTGGAGGAACTAAAAAAGTCCAAGGCTCTAGAATCCATCTTCTCCATGAAAAAGGAAGATGACAATGAGGGGGAGTATACAAATCTAATATGTCTCCTAACCTAAACACTAGTCCGAACATCGATTCCGAACCAAGGACTGTAGCTCAAGTCCTAACTGCATTAGAGACCAAAATTTCGTTAGAGTTTGAAGCGCCTGCCTTTGGGACAAACATTGAGCAACCTATCTTTGACACGCCTCCACCATCATAAATAGAAACAACCTTAGAAGACCAGACATAGTCCAAACCAAGTAGGGATACTGAGCCTCTGAACCTATCATCTCTTCGGTCCACCCAATTCTAAGCCTTCAACAAAAAAAGGGGAGATGAAAGAATCAAATAGGAAAGACTAAAATTTTACTTTATATTTTTTTGGTTCTTTCACAATGTATGACCGAGATGTAAAAAGGTAGACCATTGATGAGTCCAAAAACTCATGAGATTTTTAATACATTTTTCTGAGTTTATAATGAGAATAATGATGAATTGTTTGTAGCAAACTGATAATTGAATCAAAATCCAATTTGCGAGAAAATCTGATGAGAAAATCAAATTTTAGCAAAAATCATAATCAACACTGCGGCATAATTAAGTCAAAGCAGGCTGAAGTCGCGACGGGAAGTGCAATTTCCGGCAATTCCAAGTCACGACCTCAACAATTGGATTTGAAGAAGAAAGCTGAATAGTGAATAAATGAAGTTGAACTGCGAGAGAAAGGAAGTTGAAGACGAAAATATGACTTGAGTCGAGAAATAAAAGCCTTGATCAAATGAAGAAGTTCATATCCGCGACATCATTCTGTCAGCGACACCAAACGGGGAGATAAATGAAGTCATGATACCCACCATGAGGCTGCGACAAGGCTGACTATAAAGCCACAAGAGCATTCTCAAGTAAAGGAAATTCGCAATAATTTTGAAAGAAGGACTTGATGGCGACTTTGGCGGTAATGAAGAATAACACCAAGGTGCGTACTTGAAACTCCAAATCGAACGACCCGGGGAACTAATGAAGAAAGCGGAGCGAGATATTTGCGACACCACTTAGTCGCGACATAATTAAAAGCTTAGCAGTAGACATGGAGGTCGTGACACTGATTAGAAGTTGCAACAAAAGATTTTCAAAGAGGCTGAACATAGAGGTCGCGATAGTGAGAACATATAGAGACATCAAACACTGAATCAGATGATGTCGCGAAGTCCTTCAGTGGTCGCGACATCAGTTGAAGTAAAGGTGAAGTGTGGCGTCCTTTGTGGTAGTGCGACATCGGTTACAATGAAAGAAGGTCACGGCGTCCTTAGGTGGTACCGTGACATCAGTTCTGAGGATTATGGTCCACGGCGTCCTTATTAGTCGCGACATGGTGACAAAGAATGGAGATACGCGACATCGTTTATTTGTCGCGACATCATACTGAGATGCTGAAGACAGAATCCACGACAATAGTAAAAGCTTCCACGACATCGAAGAGCTCCCATAAAGCGAGCAGGTGAAATACGGCGATATGATTGGAAGTAGCGACCTCAAAGAGCTTACAAAGGCGAGAAGGAGATGTCGCGACGTCGTGTTTATGTGACATCAATTACAAGAATAAAGGTCATGACATCGGTCAAAATTTGTGCTGTTTCTGCTCCAGATCAAGGGGTGTTAAAGGCAAGTCGCGACCGGGGATAAAGCACGCTGGGGCCAGACGGGGAAAGAAGCGAGTCGCGACGTATGATTGAAGTCAGCGACCTCAAAAGATCACAATGCGAGAATAGTGAAGTCGCGGCGTGGAAGAGAAGTCGCGACATCGGAACAACCCATAAAGCAAAGCGGTGAAATTCGCGTAAAGAGGTCGCGACATCAAGTCAAGGTCGTGACAAATAAATGGAGTCGCGACATGAACAAACAAATGGGCCAGTTATTTTCAAATCCACAAATAGGTGCATCGAATTTAGGGCTCAACTTCCAAACCCTATAAATCTGTATTTACTCTTGAAGAAAGCGGCAGACTGGAAAGAGAAGTCTAGGTAAGCAGAAGGCTAGGTGTAGTTAATTTTCTTTTCTTTTCTTTGTTTCTTTACATTTATTTTTAGATTAGATTAGAGTAGATTGTTATTTCTTTTGAAATTAGGATGGAAGTTAGTTGTTGAAGTTGAAATTTGAATGCGGAATGTTATTTTCTTCAAATTCTTGCACAGTCGATGCAGGTCCAAACAAATTTTGGAATTCAAACTTCCGGTTATGATCTGATAGTTCTTTTGATCAAAGACTCTTGTTAGTGTAATGAAGTAATTTAGAAACCCGACACGTTGAATTGATCTTTGTCAGTTAGAATTTATCTTTCTGCATAAATTTATCGAATCCTCTGCAGACAGGACTTGGTCACGCTGCTTTGGTTTGTTGTTGTTATGTCTGATCAATTAATCCTATACTTGTAATAGAAGTTGTTTCATGCTCGATTTCTAGAAGGCCCTCTGGTGACCTGAAAGAGGCATTCACGAGTTTGACAATGTCTGAAGGGTATGAGAACCTAATGTGGGGATCTAATAGGCTCACGTAAATTCCTAGTCGATAAATCTTCTTCTCACTTGAAAGCCCAGGAATGAGTTGAATGACTTATCAATTAAAATGGCGAGAGAGTTCGACTTGATTTGAGCGATAAGTTCGGTCCGTGTTAACGAGGATCTATTCAATGAAAGAATGAAGCGATTTCCCAATTTTGAGGAGGGAGAAAGCCGAGTATAGTGTAAACCAATGCTTAGCCTGTAATGTAGGAGTTAAGGTTTTACGGTCCATGATACCCCAGGTATGAAGTATTGAAAAGAAAAATACCCATAATAAAACCTTCCAGTTAAAGTAGTTATCTAATCCCTGCGCATTCGAGAGAGAGCAGGGAAGATTAGATGATGAAATATGTCGTGGGGAGAGATCCACATGGCATTATCCTCCTTGGGCTGATTATAAATCTTAAGTTCATGAAGTAAAACTCTGAGTAGT
This sequence comes from Tetrastigma voinierianum, assembly GCA_016808115.1. NCBI lineage: Eukaryota > Viridiplantae > Streptophyta > Magnoliopsida > Vitales > Vitaceae > Tetrastigma > Tetrastigma voinierianum. The sequence continues at coordinate 2,276,933 of JAEQBH010000911.1, read as the reverse complement.
GCGGGGTGATGTTTCTAGCAGTTGTATTTTCAATGTTCCCTTTAAAAACTAACTGATAGGTCTATTTCTTTAATTTCTTTTTATTTTTAGTTTAAGCATTATTTCATTTTGTTCTAGTTTACATATCTTTATTCTTTCATTATTTTCAAGGTTGCTAGGAATATATCCATTGCAAATCATAGTCCAAATAGTATAGAGCTTGAGTAGTCAGGGTAGTTGATTGAGAATTCTTGAGATCTCTATGGGATCGATATCTGGACTTAAATCCACTTTATTACTTGTTCGATCTATACACTTGCAGAATCATGGATCAAAACCAGAAAGAAATTTATCTAGACTTAAGGAAACCATTTTTAATCAGTATAATTGCAAAGAAATATAACAAACAAGTTTCATGGTATTATTGATGGGGATTAGACAATAGTCCTTTGGTAATGATGTCATAAATTTGTATATGTATTTTGGTCCAGTGAACAAGTTTTTGGCGCCGTTGCTGGGGATCGAAATAATTAATTAGATCAGTATTCTGATGAAAGAAGAAAATACTAATTTGGACAATTTTAAGAAAAGAACAAAAATAGATTTTCAAGCAGTGACTACATTAGTCACTAATTTTTAACAAGCCATGTTGAAAATATTTGTTAGGTTTAACTAATCCTATTAATATGAGTATGCTTTATTTCGGGGAGAACCTTTAATGCATAGGAAACTAATTCCACAGACATCGACCGAGAGAACACTTAGGAGCTTAAGAAAGACAAAAGAGCAAAACGTAGCTATGGCAGTGGTATATAGACATGACCAAACAGAGGAACAGACAAGAAATTAAGACCCCATTAATGCATAACGGAGGATTTCGGAGGCCTATTATTCAAGAAGAGACTCGCAATCGTATTGTTTTACAAGTGGGATACACAAACAATTTTGAACTAAAGCCACTCACTACAATGGTTCAAAGAACATCGCTTCATCGGGGTCATCCCAATCGAAGACCCAAATGAGCACCCCAGAAGATTTCTCAGATGGCTAATACAAGAAGCTGAACTGTGAGACCATAGGTGATAAACTACATCTCTTCCCATTTTCGAGAGACATAGCAAAACACATGGTATGAATCATTACCGATGGACTCATCGATACTAGAAGAGAGGTAGAAGCTACTTAGGCGCTTTCTTTCCATCTCTCACTTCGTGAGACGAAGAGAGATAATTGTATTCCAACAAGTGGAAGACGAGCCTATGTCAGCCGGGAAAGATTCAAAAGATCACTAAGAGGTGCTCAATGTAATGGATAGACTTTGAAGACCCGTGACATGGATATACATCACACTCGAATGATATCCAAGGGTATTATCGATGATTCATCGTGGAGCATCTAAGCGAAAAAAATAAGAGGCAGCAGATCTCGAGAGGACCTGCAAATGCATTATGAAAGCTCCATCCGAAGCTTTTTGCAGTAGTAGCAGAGAAAAGGGGTCATAGAGCTGAAAGGCAAGATGACAAATATGGAAGCTAAGTCGATGATATAATGCATAAGATGTGACAAACAAGAGAGAAGATGCATACTGCCACAAATAGAAGAAAGAAAATTAATGGTAGTTAGTTACTGACGCAGGGGTATCGTATGAAGGTTCTTATGGTGCTGAGGAGGCTAAGTACTTGAACAAGCAAAGGAGTTATCATTTCGCCAACCTAACTCCGCCCCATACACTACCATTCAGCACCGAGGGAACCATGAAACTTCTCATATGGTGGAGGCAATACATGCCCATGGCAGGACAACATCCTCAACAAGGATATTAGCAGCCTAATAAGGTTCCAGCAAAGAAGAAGAAGGGGAGGAGGGTATGTAAATGAATACTGTGGTCGCAGGAGAACCCAACCATTTGAGGATCGTATGTCACCACGGGGGATAACAAGAAGCTATTACAATTCCATGAACGTAAACTATCCGACTTGAACCTTCGGGTCCGATACCCGGGATGTTTCAAAAAGAATGATAGTTGCTTCACCGAAAATCTGTGAGACACAAGTGTGGCACCGCCCTCGAATATGCCAAATCGTAACAAGGGAACATTCCCCAAATGACACCCGTAAGAACCCCTAAGACCGCATGGTAATTCAATTGAGAAGTGGAAGATTTAAGCAAAAGAATGTAAAGACGTATAGAAACGAAGAGACTGAGAAAGAAAAAGAAGAGACTGAAAAGAAGAAAGAGGAATAACAACCTGACGAACAGATGAAAGGAAGAAATGACCAAAAGAAGGAGTACCAGCCTTATGCCTCAAGAAGGCCATTCCCACAAAGACTTCAAGTAAAAAAGAAAGAACAGCTTAAATTCGATATTTTCAAGAAAATAGAAATAAATATCCGATTTAAGTGTGAGCGATCAATCAAATGCCTCTTTATGCAAAATTTCAAGGAGGTAGCCGGCAAGAAAAGAAAGATACCGAGGAGGGTATAGCTTAACCCGACCGCCTATGCGAAAGCATTATTCAAATGTATTCCTGAAGAAAGATGAAAGACCCTCGCAAGCCAATATTCCCCGTCATGCAACGGAGTCTCAAGAAAGCTTTATGTGACTCGAGCAAGTATAAATTTGATGCCTCTATCTGGGCGCAGACTTAGTTCGGGGGAACTAACCCAACAAAGAATTACTTTACAAATGGTCGATAGATCAATGGCACAAATCCGTAGGGCATTCTCGAAGATGGCCTGGCCGGCGTCAGGGGAAATTCATTTTCCCAAAAGATTTTGTTATCACGCAGATGGATAAGATTCTCAAGTTCCTTCATTGTGGAAGATCTTCTAGCAGATCAGAGTCGCCTTGATCGACGCATGTAAAACGTGAACTGACACTCAGAGTTGGGAATGAAGCAGTGCATTTTAATATTAATAAGAGTCTGGAACATCCTAATGTAGAGGAAGACAATTGGTATGGTCAGAAGAAGCAATAGTTCTCTCAATGACGGCGAATTTCGATTGTATCATTCAAAACTCTATCAATGAAATCGAGATGAATTTTCGCACTCCTCGAGAGTTTACCAAGCTCGTCTTCAAATTTGTTTAATAATGAACAGCTTCAAGTATAAAATGAAATGTAAATAAGATGAAGTGAGCAATCAGACACAACAAACTCATGGGCAGGAAACTATATGGTTAACATCAAGGAGTTGTCGCCATTTAAATATGAGTTTTGAGAGCCGTAAAGAGAAAACCAGCTTATCATATCACCAGACGACCGCTTCGAAGAACAAAAGTTGGCCGGGTAATTTTGAGAAAATACAAGGAAGCAATTGCTTGGTCAATCAAGATCTCAAAGGTATCGCCCTATTTCAGATGCACAAAAATATTGTCGGAAGATAATGCAAAACTTCGCTGAAAGCATCAGCGAGGTCGAACCTGCCATGAAAGAAGCTGCCGAAAAGAAGTTCCAAATGGTTAAATGCGTAAAGACCAAATGATGTATATGAAATTTATGACACTATTACCAAAGGACTATTGTTCAATCCCCTAAGCAACGCCAAAAAACTTGTTATGACCAAAAGACATATACAAATTTATGACACTATTACCAAAGGACTATTGTCTAACCCTAAGAACGGCGCCAAAAACTTGTAAATATCACCAGTCGATTACTATGTGAAAATAAGGGTCAAGGGAGGAATGTGGTGGGTACTAAACCGAATCGAAAACAAAGTAAGAATTAAAAATTAAATGAAAAGTATTACCAACACTCAACCCCTTCCGCAAGTACCAATATACAGTATAAAGTGGACCTAGGAGTCCCGATATCGCACTCCACGAGGATCGGAGGTTCTCTAATTGGAATTTGATCACCCCGACACAAGGGCTCTTCACTATTTAGGCTAATTGCTAGATGTCGAATAAAATCAATTTAATTGAAACAAAACTGATTTAAACTAATCCTAAAAATCTACCAAATAAACAACTACTTACCCTAAAGGTATGAAGAGAGTCACTAGGATGGTGATAATTGTTATTGAAATAGCTTTGCATTTCCTTGAAAGTGCAACAATCAGGAGTTGAATGTCGGATTTCCTATTCAAGAGCAATGTAAGATAGCTTGATTTCTCCATACACCATACATTTCACTAGCAGAGGATCCATATTCCTTTTCAGACAAATGGGTCTAAATAGCTACTTGTAAAATTTGGCACTCTTTAAGATTCGATTGTTTTTCTTTTTCAATACTTCACAACCATTTCTTAGGACTGGCGAATTCTGCCCCCATAGACGTGATAATGCAAGCCTCCAATGTAATTGGTATCTCGTCTCAAATCTAATAATAAAATTTCTATCTCCTTGATTAGATCTTTGCTACCTGATCAAGATCCTTTCATCGTACTAAGGAGAAACCCCCAAACTAAATGATACATCATCTAATTAATCCTCACACCATGAGTAAAATTAGTGATCTATCGGAAGTAATTTTTTCAGAGTTCATTAGTTCCAAGATATTATCTAACATACCCCTAAGTTACCGCTCTACTCTCGTAGAATCTCCATCTCTCGTGTCACTCGGGAGGGCCTCCTGAAATCGTAGCAAAGATACGCTTTTCGTGGGTATAAGCTACTAATATTCCGAACACCATTATATGAACAGCACTAATATATAAATTCAAAGATTCAAACCCCACAAAATAACCAAAACTCAGAATCTCAATGTTCAACACTAAACCCCAACCCTAGAGGGTGTTTAATGTTCCATTACTAGATTCCAATCATCACTAATCAAACAAAGTAAGAAATGAAGAAAGAAATCAAGAGAAAGAAGAGAAACCCATTTGAGCTTAAATTCCGCTCAACAAAGAAATAAATTGAATATCCGGTTAACAAAGACCGAAATCTCAATAAAAATAAAATCAGTCTAAAACTACTCTAAGATCTATTAAAAATAAAAAACTGGCAAAGAAACTAAGAAAATGGGCGCGAGGAGAGAAAACCCATGAGAGAGAGAAAAATCTGGGATTTTTAGCTTCGATCTTGTCTCGAACCTTAGGTGAAATTCAATCTCTCGATGTACAAAGACCGAAAATCTTCAATAGAAATAAAATCAAGTAAAATTACTCTAAGATCTAAAACAAACAAAACCCATTTAAAAACCGGGAAATGGGCAGTCTAGAGAGAGAAACCCCAAGAGGCTCTCCAATCCTCCCGCTTGCCTCTTTACCTAAAAAACGAGTATATATATGGTCCTAGGGTGAAATGGGCTTGAAATTAGGTCAAAAACTTAATTTTCGGCCTTTTTCAAGTTGCTGCAGCGTTTCTGGTCGCGACACCAGCTTTCTGTCGCGACACCAACTTTCTGTCGCGACACCAAAATGGTGTCGCGACACCAACAATCTGTCACGACACCAGCTTTCTGTCGCGATGACCAAATCTTCGTCGCGATCGTGATTCTCGTCAGTGACTAATTTTCTGGACAGCAACTGGTTTTTTTTTCTAACTTGTCAGGGCCATAACTTCTTTGTTTCAACTCGGATTTGGTCATGTGAGTACTCGTTGGAAATATCTTTGAATGTAGAATGCAGCCAGAATTTGAACCATTTGATGTTCCAGATGGTACAGAAAATTCACCTTCCCAGTAGCGCTGTGAGACTCTCTACTGACTTTTTTGGAAATATATTGCTCATTTCTTGCCAAATCACTTGCTTTTCATCAATAATCCTACAAAACCAAGTTTAGAGGAAATTTTATGAGTTTTACATGAATATGGATATAAATGCACAAAATAACATGAAATGAACTCAAAACATAGATGAGTTTTGCAATCATCAAACACCCCAGTCTCTGGAAGTTTTGCTTGTCCTCAAGCAAAGAAAATAAAGAAGCTGTTTGTCTCAAGCAATGGAAGAGAAGAGCTCCATTTCACCCTTTTTATTTAACCAAACCGAGTAATCAAGCTTTGCAAGGGGTATGTGACACGTGTCTCAAGAATTACCCTTACTAGAATAGAGAATATGATCAAGATAATTTTATTCATTTTAATAGTGAATTAATCTCATAGAAAATTTAGATCATGGTTCTCACTAAGGTGTGTGTGTGTGGTCTTCTCTATCCAAACAATTGCAAGCTAGATGAGTTTATGAGAATTGAGATAAGTGTTTTATCTCCTAAGATAATTTATTTAGGTTCCATAGGCTTGTTGTTCCTTATCACTTCACTCAATGTAGGCACACACAATTCTCAAGATCAAGTGTAGGTCTCTTATAAAGCCTTTGTAATGTAAGGCTTGGGTAAGTGGGTAGCCGGGAGTAATCATTTTAGGCTAAAACTTACCCAAACATACATATTTTTCTCGCATTGATACTCTACTCCATCCTCGATTCTTACCATCGCATAGTGACACTCTCAAACACCCCAAAACTGCTTAGGTGCATCCTCCATACCCTCATATCACTTTTCAAGACAAATTCTCGCATTCTTTCAACAAAACACTGAAGAAGCCTTTTCTAAGACAAGGTTATTAGAGTAATGCAAATGTCAAAACCCCCCTTAAGCTTTCTATCAACCCTAGCGAGCTTTAAATCAATAGCTCCAAAACCAATTGGCCTTAGGGTACAGTGCTGAGACACCCTTAGGATTTACTTGTTTGAGGTAAGGAAGGCTACGAGGCTACCACTCTTCCTTGACTTTGTTGTATTGCTTTCTTTTTACACTTGATATTTTTCTGTTTTTTTTTTTTTTGACAACTTCCTTTGATTTTCAACTTAACTCATTTCAATTCAATTTGGAGTTATTTTTCCTATGAAAATAACTCTCCTAAACTTCATTCTCACCACATTTCTCAATTATGTTCAAATCCTCATGTTATGGGTGAGTTTTGCCCTTATCAGGGATAGTGATGTATAGGAAGGTTATTGGCTTCAAACTTGGTTCTTTTATAAAATGAATTTTGGGCCTCTTAAGGCTAAAAATCTTGGTACTAGAGGAATATGCATATGCATATTAATGGTTAGCTTGAAAGTGCAATAATCTTTCCAAGGATGGCCTATATCATTTCTCAATTGTCGTTGTTTCAGATTTCGCCTGTTTATAATTAAACAAGTTCTAGAACTTGTGGAGATCAAAATTAGATGGATTCTCATAAACCTTCTCTAACCCAAGCAAAAACTATTTTTCAAGGGTACTTAGTGGCCACGTGCATGGATTTTGAGAAACCAATGACTAAATAGCCTATTAAAGAGATAACTCATTAAGCATGAAGTCCTATTATCCTAATATTGTCCATATGCCAAGGGTTCATGGCGGTCCTTATTGACATCACAACAACTCCAAGCAAAACTCAATTAACCTAACAAACTCTGTTCAAAAAATATATACCAAACTAAGATGTGTTAGAAGCATCAAACAAACACACAGGCATTGGGTCATCCTGGTTATTATTTATACATATGATATGATGATTTAATAGTGTTAACATCAATCTTGAGATAAGATATTCTAAATATTCGCATAGCAGTGGTAGCAAAGTGGGTATACAGAGAGCTGAAGAATCTGTAAACTCGTCACTCAATATAGAACTGAGCGATTTTATTATCGATATCGGGTGTACTACCCTTGATATACTCTTTGCTTTTCGAGCCATGAAAGTGGCTTTGGCATTTTCTCAAACACTGTGTGCACCAACTTCCTTCACCTCAAATGAGTGAGTTTTGATTCTTCAAAACCTCCTTCAATACATGCAACCACCCACAATCAACAATGATCCACAAAGAACCCAAAAACAAACAACCAAGCACAAAAATTTTCTTCCATTGTAACCTCTTGATGCTTGGAATGATGGATGGAAAATTGGGTTCAACAAAGGTAAGGTCAGGGGTTTGTGATGGGTTTTGAAGCTTGAAGATGATGGAGATGGATTGTGAGGAATGTGATTTAGGATTTGGAGTGGATGGGAATGAATTCTTGAGTGATTGGAAGTTGCAAGGTTGGAGGGAAAGAGTATGGCAATAGAGTATAAAGTAGGAAGAAGAAAATGGGTTTTGAAGGGTTAAAAAGCCTGTTGGTGACTATGGTGCCGGGTCACGTCGAATTTCGCCAAGACCGTTTTTTATCCAACTTGTTATACTCATATCTCCTTCATTTTAGCCTGTAATTGAAGTGTAAGGACTCGTTGGAAAGCTCTTTCAATGTAAAATTTTCTCATGGGCTGAGGTGAACCATTTGAGCCTCTGCTAATCAATACAGAAAATCAGAATGTTCAATGCTGTCCAAGGTGATGATTTCTGACTCTTAGGGTTCTCTTGCTTTGTCTCTTGCCCATACTTCACTTGCTATCCTTCAAAAGTCCTTTCATGCTTATATATTCTCTCAAAATTCCTCCAATAGCAACCCTTAATGCTTCATTCATGCTAAACTCATCTCTTGTCTCAATTCTCCTCAAGCATTATCATGAACCTTCCAACTTTTTATTTTACTCAATTTGGTTCTTTCATCTCAACAACCTCGAAATTTGATGAACATCACTACTCCATTTTTTTTCACACTTCAAGCACTATAATTACATCAACCACTTTCCAACTTTGCCTTTGCTCTGCAAACTAGTCATGGACAACATGTTGAACTTCAAACTTATCTTATTCGAAAACACTAACAACAATTTAAAACATCACTGAATTTCATCCCAACAAAGAAAAAAACACCAACAAATAAAATAACTAAAAACAGGTGTGGCCAGTGAGAATGGATAGAATCCTTTATTACTTTAGCTTAGGTTGCCTCAAGAAGTTGCCCGCTTTAGAGTCCAAATAGACTCATTGAAAAGTACTAGTGCTTCCATTTGACCAATCATTCATCTTGGAAAGCGCTTCCTCTTCATAACCATTCAGCTCAAGGATGTTTTCTTTCAGACCTTGAAGAGGGGAAAGAAACTCAAAATCCCCTTTAATTATGGCTGCTGGTTCAGCCACACTTTTCCAAAAACAAATTCCTCTATGAAGTAGATGTAAACACATTTATGCTTAAGGGGGACTGCCTCCAACATGTGCCTTTGATTGAAGCAAGCTGCAAAATTTTCAGACATGGCTCTTCTTTTCCACATAGTATAGCTAAGAAGACAACTTTGCTTTCTCCTCACCCACAAGCAAGGTGAGCTCTCCTTGATGTCGATCCATGCTTGGCTTGGAGGAAAGAAGTGGTCTCCTTAGTATATGAGATTTTGTAGATCCCTTCAATGCCCCAAGTCACAAAAATCGATGAAAGTGAATGTGTCATCTTCACTTAAAATGTTTTCACAGCTACTACTTTGACTTTCCTCTTCTAAATTTCAGTTTATCCACTAATGGCTCTTTCATCCTCTAAGTTGTTTAGATTGTCTTGTTCTCACTCTTAAATTTCATTTTCACCTTCTTCCACGTATTTCAAGATATGAAATTTCTGCACATTGCTCGCATCCATGCATTCAATGGGATTTTTCAAAGTATTGCTAGGAGAGGTCCTAGAAGATTGATCCTTGAATGCTTGGACTAAGTGTCCAATTCGACCTTCTATTTTTTTCAATCTAGCACTAGTGTTGACTTGGAAGGTATGTAAATCTGCACTCTCAAAATTTCATGAAGACTACTCATCTTTCGTTCTCATCCATGCTCAGAAATTCGCTTCTTAGCAAGAAACAACTCTTTTTCTTTGAAATGTGGGGGTTGAGCTCCTCGATAAGGCAATACTCCTTGTTCCATGAAAGGGTCGGCTTATGAGTTCTTTTGATTCAAATGATGAATATGAAGTCAAGCTTGGCTTCTATGGAGGCAATTCCATCCTTCACTTGAATATTCCTCCAAGGAAGTACCTACAACAATGAAGAAAACAAAAGAAAAGAAAGTACAAAAATACTAATAGTAAAAAAAAATAAAATAAAATAAAATAAAAAATACAAATAAAAAAACCTAAGAAACAACGCACAACCAAAATAAAAAAAAATAAATAAAAAAAATTGCCTAAATTAGCAAATCACCCGTTCTTCAAAATGTCAACTTCCAATGAGAGAAAGTGAATCGCTTCAATCCCCTAACTACAATAAACCGTGCCACCAAATAATGTATATGTGAAAATATGGTCAAGGGAGAATGTAAATACTCAAAACCGAATTGAAACAAAGTAAGTATACCAAAAATTGAAATGAAAAGTATTACTAACACTCAACCCTTTCTCGCAAGTGCACTTGTCATACAAGTAATAAAGTGGACTCTAGGAGTCCTGACATCGCACTCCACGCAGGATCGAGGTTCTCTAATTGAACCTGACTACCCCGATTACAAGGGCTCTTCACTATTTAGGCGACCAAGTAGGATGTCGAATAAAATCAATTTAATTGAAACAAAAACTGATTTAAAACTATCCTAAAATCTACCAAATAAACAACTACTTAATTCTAAAAGGTATGAAGAGAGTCACTAGGGATGGTGATAATTGTTTACAAAACAGTTTGCATTTCCTTGAAAGTGCAACAATTGTGAGTTGAATGCTGGATTTGTCCAAGAGCAATGTAGTATAGCTTGGATTTCTCCATACACCATACATTTCACTAGTTAGAGATCCATATTCCTTTTCAAGACAAATGGGTCTAAATAGCTACTTGTAAAATTTGGCACTCTTAAGATTTGATTGTTTTTCTTTTTCAATACTTCACAACTATTTTCTAGGACTGAATTCTCGCCTCATAGACAGGATAATGCAAGCCTTCTCCAATGTAATTGGTATCTCGCCCTTCAAATCTAATAAAAATTTCTATCTCCTGATTAGATCTTTGCTAACACTGATCAAGATCCTTTCATCGACTAAGGAGAAACCTCTGATAACCAAATGATATATCATCTAATTAATCCTCACACCATGAGTAAATTAGTGATCTATCAAGTAATTTTTCTGCAGTTCATTGGTTCCAAGATATTAGTCTAACATACCCCTAAGTTACCGCTTTACTCCTCAGAATCTCCATCTCCGTGTCACTCAGGGCCTCCTGAAATCGTAGAGCAAAGATACAAATTTTTTTTGGGTATAATAATATTCAACACCCATTATATGAACAAGCACTAATTATATAAATTCAAGATTCAAACCCACAAAATAATCGAAAAATCAGAAATTCAATAAAAATTAACAATTAAACCCCAACCCTGTGAGGGTGTTTAATGTTCCATTACTAGATTCCAATCATCACTAATCAAACAAAAGTAAGAAAATGAAGAAAGAAATCAAGAGAAAGAAGAGAAACCCATTTGAGCTTTCTAAATCTTCGCCTCAATGGCAAATAAATTGAATATCCGAAAGACAAAGACCGAAATCTCTTCAATAAAAATAAAAACTGTTTAAAACTACTCTAAGATCTATTAAAAATAAAAATTCAAAGAAAACTAAGAAAATGGGCGCTTTAGGAGAGAGAAAACCCATGAGAGAGAAAAATCCAGATTTTTACCTTCCGATCTTTGTCCGAACCTTAGTGAAATCTGAATCGATCGTACAAAGACCGAAAAATCTTCAATAGAAATAAAATCAAGTAAAATTACTTAAGATCTAAAAACAAATCAAAATCTACGTAAAAACCGAAAATGGGCAAGCCTAGAGAGAGAAACCAAGAGAGGCTCTCCAATCCTCCCGCTTGCCTCTTACCTAAAAACGAGTATATATGGTCCTAGGTGAAACGTGGGCTTGAAATTAGTCAAAAAACTTAATTTTCTACTTTTTCAAGTTGTCGCAGCTGCTTTCTCGGGTCGCAACACTGCTCGGTCGCGCGACACCAAATGAAGTCGCGACATCAACAATCTTCACGACATCAGCTCGTCGCGACACCGCTTGTCAAGGATCGCATTTCGTCGCGACCAATTTTCCGGACAAAGAACCTGGTTTTTCTCTCTAACTTGCCTGGGCCATAACTTTCGCTTAACTCGGATTTGGGCGTGTGAGTACTGCGGAAAGATCTTTGAATGTAGAATGCAGCCATGAGGGAATTTGAACCATTTGATGTTCCAGATGGTACAGGAAAATTAATCTCCCAAAGAGCGCGAGACTCTCGCTGACTCTTCTTTGGAAACATATTGCTCATTTCTGCCAAATCACTTGCTTTTCATCAATAATCCTACAAAACCAAGTTTAGAGGAAATTTTATGAGTTTTACATGAATATGGATATAAAATGCACAAAATAACATGTGAAATGAACTCAAAACATAGATGAGTTTTGCACTCATCAGCAGGTTTTATATATGCTATATTAGACAGTTCTTGGGTAAGCCCAGTACATGTGGTTCCCAAGAAAGGTGGATTCACTGTAATCAAAAATGAAAAGAATGAACTTATTCCTACAAGAACTGTGACAGGATGGAGAGTTTGTATCGACTATAGAAAATTGAATACTGCAACCATAAAGGATTATTTTCCCCTACCTTTCATCTACAACGTCGGATAAAGAAGTGTGACACCCTCATTGCTTTTCGATGGATACTCGATATAACCAAATAGCTATCAGACCTCAAGATCAGAGAAACCACTTTGCATGCCCATTTGGTACTTTTGCTTTTAGAAGAATGCCATTTCGACCGTGTAATGCTCCCGGTACCTTCCAGCATGATGATGCCTATATTTTCTCATCTAGCATAAGAAGTTATGAGATCTTCATGGATGATTTCTGTATGGATCCGCTTGAACAATGCCTCGCATAACCCGGGGACAAGACTTCAAAGGTGCAAAGACAAAATCTAGCTCTAAATTGGGAAAATGCCATTTTACGGTTACAGCATGGGATCGCCTTAGCACATGGTTTCGCAACAGTACTCAAGTAGACCAAGCAAAGGTTTCCAATTATAAGAGACCTAATGCCACCCAATTAAGGCCAAGGGAATCGAAGTTTCTAGACATGCAAATTATAGAAGATTTATCGTAGATTTCTAAAACTGCCAAACCACTATGATCAATGAGAAAGATAGTAAGTTTTATTTTGATGAATCCTGCTTAAAGCATTTGAAGAATCAAATCTGCATTAGTAAGCTCCCATCATGGCAAAACCGCATTGGAACAAAGAATTCTTGAAATCACAAAGAGATGCTAGTGATTTTAAACGGAGTCAGACGACGAAGATGAAAGTGTTCATACATCACTATGCTAGCAAAACTCAACTAAGCACAAGAAAATTACTCTAATACTAAAAGGATGCTAGCAATAGTATTTGCATGTGAAAAATTCAGCTATATATTTTGGGGTCCCATGTCGTTATACACACCGATCATGCAAAGAATTAAATATTTAATGGCAAAGAAGGAAGCAAAGCCAAGATTGATCGTGTATTATTGTTATGTGAATTTGATTTAGAAATTAAAGACAAGAAGGGCACACGTGATAGTCGATCACTTGTCAAGAGTAGAGGAACCCATCGTACAAGAAAAAGAAGAGAAATATGCAAAATTTTCCAGATGAGCAAAGATTTCACCGGTCACTACAATCACCCCGGGTGTTGATATTGTGAATTTCTTAGTCAGGAATTATGCCACTTTAATTCAGCTATCAAGAAAGAAAAAGGTTAAGGATCGATAGCATACTAAGACCGATGATCCATATTTGTTTAAAAGAGGAGCTAATCTAATTATAAGGAGATGTGTACCAGAAAGTGAGCAAAGCAAGATTTTACAAGAATGCCATGCATCACCTTATGGAGGACACTTTGCAGGAGATAAAACAGCCCACAAAATTTCCTAATGATTTTACCGGCCTACAATTTTTAAGGACTGCTTTTGAATGGGTAAAGTCAGGTGACCTATGCCAAAGAATGGGAAAATATCAACAAAAGGCATGAGATGCCCCAAGGTATCCCGTGGTGCAATTGTTTGATGTATGGGGAATTGATTTACAATCTTTCCAGTTTATTTGGAAATATATACATACTCCTACCGTGGATTATGTATCAAATGGGCAGGCAAGAAATTGTCCTAAGAATGATGCCAGCTTGTGGGGTTTTACAAAGAAATATTCTTAGCGCATTTGGGACACCCAAACTATAATTAGCGATGGAGGAATCCATTTTGCAAATAAGGTGTTTCGACAAACTCATGAGCAGATATGGTATCAAACACATTATGCAGCTGGCTTATCACCTCAAAACAAACGGGCAAGTCGAATTTCCAACAGATAAATAAAGAAAATTCTCGAAAAGACTCCGTGAGTTCAAAGAGAAAGATCGGCTCAAGCTTGACGATGCATTACGGGCATACATAACGTTTTAAACTCACTGAATGTCCCCATACGTGACTGTCTTTGAAACCATGTCACTCCCACTTGAACTGGAATACAAAGCCATGTGGGCCATCAAACAACCGAATCCGATTTCAAATTACAAAGGAAGAGAGACTTCTCCAACCGAATGAATTGGAAGAACTCGAGAAACTAAGCCTATGACAATGCTAGAACATAAGTAAGGACAAGACAAAGAAATAAAGATCAAAGGATTCGAGAGAGTTCAGAGCAGGATCGTGCCCGCCGCTTAACTCCGCATTAAGATTATTTCGTGAAGCCGAAATCTCAAAATGGAGTGGACCATATACAAGGTGTCATACTATCTGAGCAAAGTAAACATCAGGATCGATAGTCGGGAAGAATTCAGTTAATGGGCAAAGACCTAAACATTATCTCAAGCACAGGAGAAAGAACGTGAAGAACTCCAACCAGAACTGGAAGAGAGAAAACTTGAAACAGCCTAGTCCAAATTAAAGACTCAAATGAGCAAATATGGAGGCAAACTCCATATAGAATTTTTTTAGTTTCTTTATTTAGACTTCGAAAAATTTTTTATTACGTGTTTTTGAATTTTTTTTTAGTTCTAGTCATGATTTGTTAGAAATTGCTAGGTTAGCGCTAGATTAATTTAATCCTTTTTGGAATTGTTACAATATGCACATGAAGAATCAAATGGCTCAAAGTAGAAGGAACAAACTCCAGATTAATGCAAAGATTTCACAAACACGTAGAAATTTGAAAAAGGAGTATTTTTTCTCCCACATAGATTATGTGAAAAATTGAATAGAATGCATTTTTCACCACGTGGGAATGATTAAACGGATGCTAAGGTGCAATTAATAAGGAAATGAAAAGATGTCTGATCATCAAATTTAGGGCAAGGCGCATCAAGTCACTTACTAGATTTATGTCGCTACAAATTCGAGGTCGCGACGGTTGGAGGTTGCAACTTAGTCAAGATCAAGGAAGAACATATAATGTAGCAACCAACATTTATGTCACATAAAATAGAGGTCAGGACATAAATTGAGGTTTCAGACTGACCGAGGTCGCGACAAGAACCATTCCTTCAAAAGAGAAGTTCATGTCGTGACAACTCAACTCTCAAATATCTGATGTCGGAGCCTGATGATAACTTGTCCTCCCACAGTTTACTTATGTCGCGACAGACAAGAATAAGTCGCGACATCAGAGACAAGTATGCTACCGGCAAATTTTTAATTTCATTTCCTAAATTTAATGACGAAGACAATAATCGCGTACCTTAAAATTAAAGTCGCGACAAAACACAAATAAATGGTATAATAAAGAGCACAACACCATAATTGAATTGAAATCGTTGAGAAACCTCCATTACATCTCCTTCCTTGAAGCAACACAACCATTCATCTTCGCATATTCTCTAGTTCTCACTCCTTGTTCCAAACCCAACTTCTTCCTAAAACATTCTCGATTTCGAATGGCCAACCTTCAACCCTCATCCCAAACCCGAGCAAATCATGGATGAAAGTATACTCAGACCACAAGTTCATCCGAACCCGAAAGGGAGAACATGCCGTCTGAATAAACTGGGGTTCAACCACTACAAAGCAACAGGGGAATAAGGGAAAGGAAAAGCAGCGAGAAGAAGAGGAAGACGAGTTCGTTCGTAAGAGGCTCGCTGAAAGCACTATGCCGGTGCGATTTGTGGAGAAAGAGGTTTCAAACAACTCATCTCATCGCTCAAGGAATTGATAGTGCAACGATATGGGAGAATTCGCAAACATCAAAGTCCGGGTTATGCAAGAGGTCGCCCCGAGAATTTACTCAACTGTCGAGGAAGAGAACCTCGTTTATGTCGAGGAGTCTCCGGTGCCTTACGGAGCGAGACTATTAATGAGATGTACTGGATGGAAGGACGAAAAATGGATCAAAATTCAAGAAGCTGATGAACAACCCTAACCGTGAGAAGCTTGCGAGAAAATTAAAAGACGGTAAAGGGCAGTGGAAGAAAGGAAAAGAAGAACAAAAGACCCCTTGAAAGGTGAGATTTGGACAGAGGAGGCAAAGTGTGGTTCTATTTCTATCCTATTCGGTCCCTACCAAGCATCATTTGCACAAGAAGATAACAAGAAGCAATCCTTCTCTATGCCATACCGGCGGGATACAAGATCATACGAAATAGCTATCAAAATTTATATAATGAGGTATCATGAAGGTATTAAACGGTTTGATCGTCAACAAAGAACCATCACAAGGTTATGTATTAGGCTGGTGTGAAGGGAATTGGGAAGAGCTAAGAATAGAAAGGGTCTCAAGGCTTCACCATACCACCGATCGAGTCATTAAGGGGCCAAATAATCAAAAGAAAAAGGGGGTCATAGTAGAAACAGATTCAAGGGATGAAAATGAAAATGCAATACAGGAAGAAGACACCTTTTTGGTGGAAGAGCAGGGAGAAGAAAATCTAGAAGCACATCAAGAACGGGGTACTTTTATGTTTCCAGAGGATACAGAGCAAGAAGATAGAAGCCCCATAGATTTCTCAACTCCACTGGCTAGCTCTCCCAATAAGGAACAAGAGTTTCGTAGAACTCGTGAAAGCCTTAAGGAGCCCAGAGCAATAATCAAATGATGGAAATGCTAAATTGTATTCAGAAGAGCATGGAAGAAAAAGAAGAGAAATGGAACCTCCAGCAAAAGTTCAGAGAAGAGGTTTATGAGTGAATTGAAGAAAGGATCAACATTGGGAAGAGGAGATGAATAGAAGAGAAGAAGTACACGAAGCTGAGATGAAAAGAAGAGATCAACAATGGGAAGAAGAGATGAGCAAAGGAAGAAAGGTGATAAAAGATCCCGGAGCAAAGAAGAGGATAAATTTTTAAAAGGAAATGGAAGAAGCATCAAGATTCATCAAGCAGGTTAAAGCTAAGTCATGAATCATCTTACAACAATCAAGATAGATCGCGATCGCATCTCTCAAACTCATAGCGACGTGACGCAGATCAAGAAATAGAAAGACTAAGGAGCAGATCAAGGGATTCAAGTTCCTATACACGTCAATGTTCAAGGATTTTGAAAAGAAGATGAAGGACATAGATCAAGAGCTTGATGATAAGGATGCCTACAGAAGAAAAGTCTGGCTTGAAATTTGGATTTGATTAACAACAATCTTTCCAAATTTTTAGAAGTCATGACTGAAATGGAACGCACAACGAACACACTGGGCACGAGACAAGATGATTTGAATATAAAGATTAATCTCACAAATGAATTGATCCTTGAAGAGCAGATCGAAAGGGAGAATGTCAAGAAGAATAAGAGAACATAAATGAAATTTCCTAAATTCAATCCTAATTTGGCTACCCTTGATCTGGATCCCCAAAACATCTTTGCTCCTTCCTCAAAAAGAAAAAAATAGACTTTCCCATTGATTTATCCTTCCTTTCCCCTCTTCCTGATCGTTGTTCTCAACTGCATTACATCATTAATAAAATGTAAGAAAGTTGTGAAAAAGGAAATGTTTGCTTACTTCTGCGCTAGCTTCAGGTTTTTACTTTTCCTCGACTTGTCGGGAAAATAACATCGGGATTTAGTTCAAGAATGAAAATGTCGAAATGTCATAATCGAATCAATGAAGTAGTTTGACTAGAGATAAACTTGGAACACAAATAATTGCAAAATCGTGGCATGAATAAAAAGAAACCGAATTAGAGTATTTGCATCGCTCGTTTAGATTCGCTTAGTTGCAAAAATTGGAAATCAAGTTATCATGATAGAACAAAACACTTTGTTTAAAATAATGTAAGTATACAATGAATAAGTACAAGTCTTTAAGAAATAATACACATTGGTCAAATAAAACTTATGAAACTTTTGGATGTGAATTATAACATCTTCGGGAATTCGGGATTTAGATCCACAATCCTGTGAACTCGTTTGATTATTGATTGAGGCGAAATCCTAGGTGAAAACAACCAACAAAAATGATTGAGGCCATCCTTGCGCTTGAGCCTTGTTGCCTAATTCAAAATATGCTTAAGCATATTCTCTAGTTCCCGATTTGAGCTAAATAAGCCTTATTTCTTCAACAAACAACAATTGAAAACTAAATTCCCTCTCGTAATAAACATGCAAGAAAGAACCCAAATTATCCAAGCCAGTTCCTCGTAGAAGTTTAGTATAAAGGAAGAAACAAGTTTGGGGAAATAATATTCCAAGATTTTGACAGTTAAGGGGTCAAGAAGTAAAGAAGCATAAGCTAGTGAAATAAGGAATAAGTTCTGCCTCAGGGTCATTTCTGAACAATTAAGCTCAGAGGGGTGTTTAACACCTAGCACCCTAATGCCAATCGGGGCCGGGAGTTGCTAGCCCAAAGTTCTCTAAGAGTAATAGAAAGCCTAAGAAGACAAAACATTGCACTATTCCAAATCATAGAGAAATAAAGGCAAGAGAGTTAAAGAACAAAGAAATCAGCCTGAATCAAGTACATATGGAAGTTGAGATTCCATAAATAGAATTCAAAGATAAGCAAAGCAAAATTGCGGAGAATCAGAAAGAACAAAATGAAAGTGAGAAGGTCGAGGCAACAATGTGAGAGATAAGATGGAAACCGGCACCAACCTAAATTTCTCCATTATCACCCAATTACCTAAGCCCAACATTACAAGCCTTAAAGACCCATTGATTTTGAAGGTTGAATTTTACCTACATTACTGAAAGATCAATATGAAAAACAAGCATATGGACTTTGATAAATACCTAAGAAAACTCCCCAGAAGATTAACTAAATTCAACATGAAGTTGAAAATGATTGATGACCTGCACACACACACAGAACAAGACTTGTTGAATAAAATGTTTTAATACATTAGTTTATCAAGAAATTTTGTGATAGAAGTACATCAGGCCTTGTTCTTACATCAAAACTGAAATTTGAAATAATAGTGATATCTCTTAATTCCATATCATAAGGGTGGAATGAGAAAGAATGTGGAATAAATCAGAAAAATGTCCTTAAAAATTTTCTAAGCTTATTTGTTCGATGACAAACAATTTTCTTTTTCTTTGTCAGGGACAAGCAAAATTTAAGTTTGGGGAATTGATGAGTCCAAACTCATGAGATTTTTAATACATTTTTCTCGAGTTTATAATGAGAATAATGATGAATTGTTTGCGAACCGATAATTGAATCAAATTCCACTTGCAGGAAAATACAAGAAAATAAAATTTTAGCAAAATCATAAGAAATCACCGCAGTTGCACTTAAGTCAAAATCGAACTCGGTCGCGACAGAAGTGCAATTTTTTAGCAATTCCAAGTCACGACCTCAACAAATTTGGATCAAGAAGAAACCGAATAAAGGAATAAATGAAGTCGCGGACTCCGCGTATGGTCGGTGACAAAATATGACTCGACGAATAAAAGAAGCAGTCAAATGAAGAAGTTCATGTCGCGACATCATTGCGAAGTCGCGACACCAAACGGAGATATATGAAGTCATGATACCACCAATTGGTTGCGACAAGGAGCTGACTACAAAGCCACAAAGAACCTTCCTGGGCAGCCGTGTCGCAACTAATTTGGAAGAAATGACTTGATGTCGCGACTTTGACAAGAATGAAGAATAACACCAAGGTCTAAATGTAAACTCCAAATCAGACGCACTGTGAACTAATGAAGAAGAAAACAAGATGTCGCAACACCACTTCGAGGCTCCGGACATAATCAAAGCTTAGCCAGTGAGACAATGAGGTCGTGACACCGACAGTCAGAACAAAGATTTTCAAAGAGGCCGAACATGTGAGGTCGCGACGCTGAGAACATATGTAGACATCAAACACTGACCGTGATGATGTCGCGACGCCCCGCGTCGCAGAACATCGCTTGAAGTAGCGTGAAGTCGCGACATCCTTTATTGGTCGCGACATCGCTGAAAAGGTGGTCGCTGACGCTCTGCGGTCGCATCGCCATAATGAAAAGAATGTCACGACGCTCCCCGTTGGCCTGTCGCGATATTCGCTGTAAGGGATTATATCACGGACGCCCTTCGCAGTCGCAAGCATCAATCAGAAGAATGGAGATAGCGATCATTTAGCTTGCCGCTGACATCATACCCAAGAGAGCGTCAAGACAAGTCACGACAATAGTAAAACTTCCAATGGCATCAAAGCAGCCTATAAGAATGAAGGAAGTCACGACGTATGATTGAAGAAGCACCGAAAAGACATTACAGAAGCAGTAGCGAGATGTCGCGACGCCATTCACCGTCGTGGACATCACCATATGGGAATAAAGGTCACGACATCGCCGCTTGTCGCGACATCGATCCAAGGGGTGTTAAAGGCAAGTCGCGATCAGACATAAAAGCTTCGGCATCGACGTAACAAAAAACGTAAGTCGCGACGTGATGATTGAAGTCGCGACTTCAAAAGAGAACATAATGCGTAACGCTGAAGTCGCTAATAAAGAGAAGCGCGGCATCGAATGCTTCATAAACAGTGCGTGAAGTCGACAGAAAGAGAGGTCACGACATCAAGTCAATATCGTGACACACAAATGGAGTCGCGATATGAACAAACAACGGGCCGCTTATTTGAAATCCACAAATAGTACGGTTAGGGCCCAACTTCAAACCCTTATAAATACGCAATGCCATCAAAGCAGCGCTAAGGCCGTAAAGAGAAGTCTTGAGAAATAAGGCTTGTGTAGTTTAATTTTTCTTTTCTTCTTTGTTTTGTCAAGTATTTTTAGATTAGATTAGAGTGATTGTTATTTCTTTTTTGAATTTCTCGGATCCGATGTTAGTCATTAAGTCAAGCTCAATGCAGCAATGTTATTTTCTACCATCGCTCGTCCGCCGAGTCCAAACAAATTTTGACCAAACTTCCGGGCCGGGATCTATAGTAGTTCTTTTTATCAAGGAGCTACTGTTAGTGTAATAAAGTAATTTAGAAACCCAGCTTCCGTTGAATTTATGTTGTCGTTAGAATTTATCTTTCCTGCATAAATTTATCAGAATCTACTGAACTTCGCACTCGAACTGCCACGGTTTTGTTCATTATTGTATTCGATCCAAATATTAGTGTCCTATACCCGTAACAGGATCGTTTATGCTCGATTTCAGGAGGCCTCTCCGAGTGACACAGAGGGTATTCCCGAGAGTTTTGAACAATATCCGAAGGGTATGCGAACCTACATTTGGGATCTTAATGGGCTCAGAAATTCTAGTCGATAAATCTTCTTCTCACTTGAAACCGAGAATGAGTTGAATGACTTATCAATTAAAATGAGTAGAGAGTTCGACTCGATTCGAACAGTAAGTTCAATCCCGTGTTAGCAAGGATCTAATCAAGGAAAGAATGAACTGTTCCAATTTTGAGGAGGAGAAACCAGTATAATGTAAACCAATGCTTAGCCTATGTCTTAGGAGTTAAGGTTTGCATTCATGTCTGGTATGAAGTATTGAAAAAGAAAATACCCATAAATAAGGCAACTCTGAGTAGTTATCTAATCCTCTACATTCAAGAGAAACAGGAAGATTGGGACATGAAATATGTCATTAAGGAGAGATCCACATGGCATTACTCTTCCTCGGATGGATTATAAATCTAAGTTCATAAGCAAGCTACAGAGTAAGTCTTGCAGGAATTGATGTTTCACACAAACAATGTATTTTCAATGTTCCCTTTAAAAACTAACTGATAGGTCTATTTCTTTAATTTCTTTTTATTTTAGTTTAAGCATTATTTCATTTTGTTCTAGTTTACATATCTTTATTCTTTCATTATTTTCAAGGTTGCTAGGAATATATCCATTGCAAATCATAGTCCAAATAGTATAGAGCTTGAGTAGTCAGGGTAGTTGATTGAGAATTCTTGAGATCTCTGTGGGATCGCTATTTGACTTAAATCCACTTTATTACTTGTCTGACCCGTACACTTGCGTAATCATGGATCAAAACCAGAAAGAAATTGTCTAGTCTTAAGGAAACCATTTTTAATCGCATAATTGCAAAGAATATAAAAACAAGTTTCAAGTGGCTTTGTCGGGATTAGACAATAGTCCTTTGGTAATGATGTCATAAATTTGTATATGTCTTTTTGTCCAGTGAACAACCACCAATGAAATGGAAATCTTCATCTCCAAGTGTCAAGTGTCTCTTGCCTCCCTTCTTCAATATATCTTATTGTTTCATTCTTCAAGAGGATTTTTTGTTGAAGGCATAGCTAAAGGGTAAGACTGTTAGATTTGAAATTGTCAATATCTTCGTCTCCAGTATTCTACAAGAAGATGGTTACTTTGAAGATCAAGTTTGATGAAGATTTGATGGTTTAAACATGAAGTCCCTAGAAGAACCTAGAAGCAGTCTTAACTAATGAAGGAACGTGCCAGTCTCGGAGAGTCAGGGCTAAGATCAGAACTGGCGTGGGACGCAAATCTGATGAGTATATTTTATACTAATTCTATTCATATGTTTTGTGTGTTTTAATGTTGTTTTTATGATAAATAAGTGTCATAATGCTCTAAATGTTCATCTTTATGATTAGGTCAACCATTGGATCCATATGAGCGGAATCAGATCAAAAATAGAGTAAGAAACTAACAAAGAAAAGGCAAAGTGCAGCTGAACACTACATGCTACAGCACGAGAACAAGAATTTTGGAAAACAAGTGTTGATATTCCGTTGCATCACTATTTGGATTCCATGACATCACTGTTTTAATGCCACAACATCATTGTTTGGATGCCATGGCATTGAAGTAGAGAGGAAGAGCAAAGGCACTGGTATACCACAGCATCACTGTCCACATTTCGCGACATCCGGTGAAATTCTGGATTTTCTTAGCCTCATTTAGGTGCAATGTCATGGAATCACTATTCATATGTCGTGCCATCATGGCCTAGATTTCACAAATTGGTGTTTTCAGCTCATTTTTGCAGCCCATTTCCCAAGACTCCATATAAACACTTATTCCTTTATTTTTATATGGGGAGGACCTCCAACTGGAGGCGAAGGAATAAGCCTATGAGGTTTCTAACCCTAGGTCAAAGCTCTTGGAGGAAGAAGATTGAAGAAAGAGAAGATTATTTCATGTTTTCTTGTGCTTCTTTGGTTGTATTTCTTCACATCATGTTTTGACTTTCATTTCTAGGGTTTTAGATGTAGTTTAGTTACGATTTATGGATTTGAGGACTGATTTTCCTTGTATTTGGTATTTCTATCACATTTCTATTAATTGTTCTACTCTAATCTTCATGTCTATTTATGATTTATCATCATTTATGCGATTAGTGGATCAATTCAAGATTTGAGAGGTGAGAGTTGGATTAGACTTGGGTAGAACATCACATTTCACTATTGACAGAGATTGGCATGGGTTTTGTGTTGTAATTAGGGTTTCTTGGGTTTATTGCGCTTTTAGGGTTTTGGCGTTGAGTAGAAATGCAAAATACCTAAACCCTAGGAGTAGATTGTGGGTTATCGAGTAAGATCCACAATTGCAATACTGAGACTTACCATTAATAGGAGATTAGAATGTTAATTAAGGGAAAATTGGGCAATAATGCATAATGGTTAACTAAATGAAGTCTAAACCCTTGGCTTTTCCATTTTATTTCACAATACATGCTAGTTTAGGATTTTAGTTTGTTAGTTATTTTCACCTCTATCCATCATCCAAATAAAGATGGGATTACATAATTTCAGTAGTTAGTAACCCTTTTCCTCATGGGATCAACACTCTTACTTTTTGCACACTATATTACTTGAGGTGACACGTACACTCGCACACATAGGCGTACACATTTCACATACACGCATTCGCACCTATCATAATCAGTTATAGACCCTTGGAAGCGAAGGTATTTGGGAGCAAGCTACCAATGGGCCTAGGACTCCTCTACCCAGTGGATAAATATTAAGATTAGAGGATCTGATCATCTAACCTATCAAACTAGAGTTAGAACCAAATTAAGTCTCCAATATAAAGAGGAAACTTGGGCACTAAGTCTCCTACTTTTGTTGGGATAACTTTAAGATAAGTTCAAGAAAAAGAAGGTAATGTGTAAAAACATATTAGGATAATGATTTAGCTTTATCAAGACTTCCAAGACTGAATTGCAAGGACTATAAATTCAGGGGTTTAGAAGTTGGTCATCACGGACTTCAAATCAAAGCTAGAAGAAGAAATAAGCGAAGTCTGAACGTGTTGAAGAGTGCGAAGTGCAAATACTCAGTTGAGGTATTGCAGGTTAAAAGCCTTTCATCTTGGGTGAAAGATGATTTGTTTTTAAGATTCTTCATCTTATCGATGTAATGTGAGCACAGTATGTGCGATGCTTTTGAGAGGGGGGAATAGAGGGAGTTCATTCTAAATTCCAATATGAATGATTAGGTTAAAGAAGGGTCATGGGCAGAGAGGGAGTCTTGTACCACATAAGACGAATTGGAAACTTGAATCGGATTAGTGGAATGCATATGGGCACAACCCTGTGAACGTAGATACTTATAGAACCACATAAAAATATTGTGTTTTTATTTTATTACATATATATTATATGCTCTACACACACTTCGTCCTACAAGGGAGTTTAGACTCACCACACTGAAGTCCAAACTAACACACAATCCTGACATTAGGAACTATGTCCAAGCACTTATATCTCACAATAACTATAAATTGGATTTAATTAATTATTTTTCTATGAAATTCCAACCAAACGTATAATTAACTCTAACAGACCAAGATGCTACCGGGTGGGGCATAGGATAGAAATTCACAACCATGGGGGTGAGCCTTCCCTAGTTTACATGTACTAAATATGCTTTCTATTTATTTATTTATTTTTGGATTATGTTTAAATTTCAAATTCCCTTTCTGGAACCTGCGTGCATTGTCTAAGCAGCTTTCCCATTATTTTTGTTTTCTTGTTAGCCATGAGTTTTTGACATATGTATTCTTCTTTCATTGGGTTTAATGAACCAATGAAATAATAATAATTATTTCTGATAGGGTTTGAAAAATGGGCTCGCAGGCCCACTCACCATGCCCAAAGAAGTGGCGACCACGCAATACCCAGCCCCTGGCACTACCAAAACGGTTATTCGGGCCTCGTTGGTCCAAAGGACGATCTTGGATGAATTAGAAGGTCCATATCCTGCAAATCATATTGTATTTCGCCCACACAGAAAATAGAATAACCCCTAACAAGATATCATCCTACCGATCCAACCAAATCTTATCAGTAAGGAAAATAAAATAATAACAGATCATCACCAGTTGATCTCCAACGTGAAGGAAGATTATCTCAAATAAACAGCTCTTTTTCTAAATTCACTAACCGTTATTGATAAGAAAATCCCATCCAGTGGGAACAAATCCTAGTTACAATAGAACTGGTTGAACATCTACTATAAATACATGGCCACCCTAGCGGTGAAAGGTACGCACTCTCAGACGCATACTCATATGCAACACATTCACCCTCTAAGCAGTCTATTTTTTCTTTCAGAAAGAAACTAACTTAGGCATCGGAGAAGCCACGGGCACAGCCCTCGCTGACCCCCCTTCTTCTTTGTTCTTGCAGAGGAGTGCTACGTCCGGAGCCCACAGATCAACAGTGTCGCAATCTTGCCTCATCTTAGACGATCCAGACGCCGTATTCCAAATGCAACCCACAAACAACTGGGGATAGCCTGGGTCACTTCCACACGCTCCAGCCCAAGCCTCCGCTTGGAAAAACACGCTTGAGCCATGAGTGGGAATGACACCTTTACAATATAATCCATTTTCACATCATGGTATTGACCAGAATACAAGCGTGAGCAATGCTAACCGCTTAAGGATGCGGATCCGCCACGACGCAATAATGGGCCTCCGTGATACATTACAATGCAAGCCAATACGAACGAAGTGGAAGCGCTCCGCCTCGTCAATCAACGCCTGATATAAGAGTTAGAACAACTTACCAGATAGATGCAACTCTCCATTTCGGGAGTATTAATCGATGCATCTGTGAAGGCTACAACGCTCTATTTATACAACATGGTCACGACATTCCTCGGTGTGACTAAAACGTAAGGCAGTCCGCCGGTGCTGGGGCACTGACCACAATCGCCCTCATAAGAGGGAACTGAAAGAATGCTCGAGGACACCGTCAGAACGAAGAACTACATCACCTCAAAAAGGGGGAGTGTGGAGAAGAATCATGGGATCGTAGACGGAGCCTTCAACAAGAACTCAGCCGTGGTGAAGAGGTGTTAAAGGGACGCGCCTCTTATTAATTATGGACACTTTGGTAATAACAAATCGACCAATTCTTCACAAATGTGAGGTGCTACGCTTACCCCTTTCTAGCGAAATTCGAATGCCGCAGTGCGACATTCCCACAACAAAAGATCCTTGGCCGACCACCTTAATACTTACAAAAATCAAATGGAGTTACATGGGTATCAGGACCCTGTGCAATGTAGGTCTTTCGCTACCACACTAAAGGGCCCAGCCTTGGCCTGGTTTAATAGAATTCCACCTTCATCAATCTCTTCATTCAGAGAACTATCCATTATGCCTTTCCCACTTCATCAGCCAGACTTTACGTAAAACCCAGTTGTGCTCATCTATTGACAACAAGGTGGCTCGCAGGAAAGTCCGAAGTCCTACGTGGAAAGATTCAACGCCGAGTCCCTGAAGATAGACATACCCGATGAAAAATTCGTAATCACGACATTCACGTCAAGTTAGAGGCAAACAGCTGATCCGAAGATGTTTTCCATCTCAAAGAACCCTCAAGCAAGCATGGCCGAGGTGCTCGCAAAGCAGAGAAGTATATAAACGGCGAAGAAGCCCTCATATCCAAGAAGGAGAGCTCCTCCACCCATAAAGAGAAGAGGGAACAGATAAAACGACGAGACGAAGCCCCAAAAGGACAAAGCTACCTGCATGATCTCCAGAAAATGAAGAACGATCCCAGCGCGGGTAACTCGTAAATCAGTCTGGGTCCAAGAATCCGAGATCGACGACGTTATTCGCCCCAAATAAGCTCACCCCTCGACACCCTCGTCACGTCCTACGCCGGCACGAAACGAACACCCCGAGATGGCCAACCCGTATGAAGTCGCATCCTACAACAAGAGACAACTCCATGTACTGCGAGTTCCATAGGGACTACGACATCGACTCGACGACAAGATACAACTCAAGAGAGAAATAGAGTACTTAATACTTCGATCGATACCTCCGGCGCTTCATTCTGTAGAGGAATCAGCGCTCATAATCGCCCGTAATCAAGCCCGTAACTGTGTCCCAACTCAACAACCGCCGACCCGGCAGATGACGACTCAGCACCATCAACTCAGGCTGAAACGCCACCAAGGCCACGGTGCCAAGAGCCAAGCAGCTCACTTTGACGAGTTCATCTACTCTGGACAGGTCACGCTACCTAAGGAGCCATCTCGCTTAGACAACCCAGCCGGGCTTCGCAACTCACATGGACGAGCCCCGCCTCGCGCCGGGCCGACGAGCTTTTCCTACAGCGCTTCACATGGACGAGCCCCGCCCAACAGCCATGACGAGCTCTTTCCCAAAGAGCCTCATGGACTAGCTCGCCAACTGCTCTCGTACTGACGAGCTCTTCTTAGAAGTCCACATAGACGAGCCCGCCTCAGCCAGCCAGCGCGACTAACTCTTCCTAGCGCCATGGACGAGCCCCGCCTGGGCCGCGCTGACCAGCTCTCCCAAAGAAGCCACATGGGACGAAGCCTCAGGCAACGCCGCATTGACGAAGCTCTTTCCTAGGAGTCCACGACGCCAGTTTCCAAAATAGGTCATGAACTAAGGGAATTTGTCAACTTACGCAAATCAACAGATGAGGTCAACCGCCAAAGCCGATGAAAGTTATGCCAAAATAGGTCATGCAACCTAAATCGAACTGTTTCAACTCATGCAAGTCACCGACGGAGATCACTGCTCGCCGACGAGTTATGCCAAAATAGGTCATGCAAATTCTGCTGAATCAATCCGGGGCCATACAAATTAAATTTCACGAAGCCTCAATTACTCAAATTTCGACGAGCTTAATTGCCCAACTCAAACCCTCAATTTGGGCCATACGATTCATGAAGAAAAGCGAAATACTACAGTGAGAACACAGACGATAAAAAATGAATATTTATTAAAAGGAGAGCTACATATGTCTCGGGCCCCAGGCCCTACAAAAGGAAGCAGGTGTACATAAAAGAAAAATATAAAAGTCGATATCAGGCGGGTAGAAATGAGTACAGAAACCTAGGCGTCAGTAGGAGGAACAGACGATGAAGAGGGGGAATGGGCTTCAGCAGGAGTATCCGGTTCTTGAGAATAATTTGCGTGAGAAAGACCTCGCCTCCCTCGTCACTGGGAGATCGGCTGAAGTCTGTCCGGCAGACGCAACGGCCTTCTCGTCGAAAAGCGAGCCACCCAGAGCCCACTCGAGCACCGGGGCTTGGTCCCCCGCTCCGCGCACAACATCATCCCTCCGGGAAACCAAGATATTTGTCGATGAAGATCCTCGCAACACCGCAACACTCCTCATCCACCGCTCACGAATTTATAACTCCTCGAGGTCTCACTTACCGAGCTGTCTAAGGTCACTCGGGCGCCCTGAGGCTCCGCCACGAGCCACGGCCAGTCGCGCTACTTTATCACACAGACGCCATTGGCGACGCAGCTTCTCTAGACTCACGCCCCGGATGACGAGCTCCCTAACCACCAAGCTCGTATTAGGAGGACTGCAGCCCATCCCGGGTCTCGATCAGATCACTCAGCGCAACCTGGAGCTCACCCCGGACCTTTTGAAGCTCGCCTTCAACCGCCGCCAAGCTACTCCGAACTTCATCCTCTCTACTTTCCGCCCGGGCACGAGCCGACGCAGATGTTTAGGATCGATTAAGTCTCTCCACCTCTTCACTACACGCGGCCGCCTGCACTGGCCCATTGTAAGAAAGAGAGGCCGCCTTCGCCTTATAACCGGCGATTTTACATGCTTCGCTTAATTTGGCCTTATCGCCGACTTTTCCAAAATGAGTGCATCCGCGCATCAAACATGAAGTCAACATCTAACACGGGATCAACCTGAAAACAGACACTATCGGATACGAGGACTTACCGAGGCAACCTCTTAAGGGATAGAGCCAGAGCCTCATCAACAAAGAACGCTTTCGACCTCCCAAGGTCAAAATCCCTAAGGACGGACGAGATCGCACTCGCCGGTTCAAAGATTGAAGAGCAAAGATTCATCATCGCCAACTTTTGATTCCGGATTTCTTCTCTTCAACCCTTCCACCCTTCGAGGAGGTGGCCTAGCACTCTCCAAAGGCGGATTCCAGACGGTAATAGGCATAACCGCCAACGGCCGCTCGACGGCTCCATCCAAGAGAGACTTTTAAGGCCTTTAGCAAGAAGCTTAGAAGGGGGTGGAGAGTCGGACTACATGAGCTCTCACAGCAGAGACTCCAAGGTCGCTCCGGCTGAGCAAGAGAAGTCGAGACGCCCCAATTTCTCAACCTTGACCGAAACCGCCGATCTTTCTCAAGTGGAGCTTGATTTTTCCAAGCCGCACTGGGCTTCCGAGACAATGCCCCCAACTGGACCAAAATCTCTCCCCTAGTAGGAGTGGTTGCGGTAAGCCTAATAGGAGAGACTTCCATGGTGGAAGGAGGCAAGGGCCTCGAAGCATTAAAGCGTGCATACCTCAATTTCGACGGGCCAGGAATGTCCGATTTTATCGATCCAGATAAGGACGAGGTGATATTCTGTCAATACTCCGTAGCTACGACATTATCTTTCAAAGACTAAGGTCAAGCCGAGCACTGAAGCATGAGAATAATGCAAAGTCAAATATTCAACAACCATGAGTTACATCAAAAACAGAGCAGTACTCACGAAGATTATCAGGGGTGGTCCGCGCACCGAACGCCCAGAGTGTCGTCCTTGTCGAAAGGATCATATTCCTAGCGTGACCGCCATAAAGAAAGGCCATTCCCTTCCACGATCACGGGATGGGCGAAGATCAAACACTAGAGTGAGCCTGTGCCGCCTCTCGGAGAAATAAAGGAAACCTCGTAGTCTCGCAAAAGATAGAGGAGCAAAGCCACACTAGGACGCCATTCTCTGTCTCAAAAAGGCCAATAAAGCCTACCAAAATACCCCAACCGGGCTGGGAGCGAAGTCAGCGACGCATATCGAATAGCCATGTGTAACCCCTTTCATTAAGGGATGCAAGTGGAAAAACGAAGACCATTATCAAAGGCTTAATTCTCAAATAAACATACCATCCCATGCAACGGAAGCGCATAAAAAGCTCAAGACGCCACAAATATCCAGTACTGACGCTGGGAGGTCGATAACGTCAAAGAAAGGTAACCTACACGGCTGATCGACTCATAGGGTCCCACAAATACAGAGATGTTGACGGTTATATTTTAGGTAATCAATTCCCGTGATATTTAATTAGGTTTATTTTCCTTTATCCTTATCCAAGGGAAGAGGAGGCTCGCAACATTTCGGGTTCAACCACTACCGAACGGCCTAGTTATCCCTAACCCGTCCGTAACTCCGCAATAACCGAAGAGTCATCGCTAATACATAAAGAAGAAGAGCACCAATCTATAATAATAAAACGAAACTAATCGCTTTAACCTCTAGCGCCGGTCAGACAATCGAAGAGAAACCAAAGAGGTAGAAACGCAAAGGGTCCCAAGAATAAGATCAAGAAGCTACTCAGAAAATGCGTAAAAGACTCTACAATAAAGGTCAAACAGAGAACTCGAAAGCAACAAAGTACAAGATCACGGAAGAGGTTGGAGGACCAGAGGAGGTATGCGAAAGAAACTGAAAGAAACTAGAAGATGTAGGGGAAACGAGGGAAGCAAAACCGACATCATATCATTAAGACATATGACGGCGACTAAGCCTTAACTAACCTAACCTCAAACAAACACGTGAAATTCCATCCCGATGCAAGAAATGATACGCCGTACTCTGCTCACGCACAACTGCACCCAAGGGCTGGGGGGCAACTGATAGGGTTTGAAAAATGGGCTCGCAGGCCCACTCACCAAGCCCAAAGAAGTGGCGCACCCAACGCAATACCCAGGCCCCTCGGTACCAGCCCAAAACGAAGGCCCGACCTGCTAGGTCCAAAGGACTATCTTGGATGAATTAGAAGGTTCATATCCTGCAAATCAGATTGTATTTCGCCCACACAGAAAATAGAATAACCCCTAACAAGATATCATCTCGTTTTTGATTCAATCTCAAATCTTATCAGTAAGGAAAAGAGAATAATAACATATCATCACCAATTGGATCTCCCCCCCCCAATAAGGAAGGAATATTATCCCAAATAAACAGCTCTTTCTAAATCCATCACCAAATCCAATATTGATAAGAAAATCCCATCCAATGGGAACAAATCCTAGTTATAGTAGAACTGGTTGAACATCTACTATAAATACAATGGCCACCCTAACGTGAAAGGTACGCATTTCAGACGATAGTCATATGCAACATCGCTCTAAGCGCCTTTTTCTTTCGTAAAGAAACTGACTAGGATTGAGCGGCCACGGCAATAGCCCCCGAATTTCCTCTTCTTTGTTCGCAGTAGGAGTGTTACGCCCGAGCCCGCAGATCAACAAAGGGCTTGATCCCCGCCTCGCCTTAGATAATCCATGCCCGCATCCCAAATTCTACAAACAATGTCCAGCCTAAGGACTCCCACACTCTCCAGCCCAATTCCGGTTGAAAAAAGGCATCATCAATTTCTAACACCACCCACAATTATTTAGAAGACCCTTTTCCAGAGAGTCCACTTTCAATTTGGTGGGTTGGTGGTTATGGACATAATGTAAATGAAGGACCCCCAAAGTGGAAAGTAAGAAAATATAATACTCGGGTGAAGGTGGAAGATTTTGTTTTATTATAACTTTGGGTGTTTTCATTTTACGTTGTTGGTGTGGTGATAATCAAATGACAAAGAAGATGATCTCTATATGTCATAGCTAGTTTAGTTTGGTTTCATTGTTCAACTCTGTGGAGGACATGCTATCTTCTTTACCATTTTCATTTTCCAAATTTCACATTTCAAATCATGGAAGCAAAGCAGAAGTAGAAAACTAATAGGGAAAATTAAGATATGGTTTATCAATAAGATTTTATTTAAAAAAAAGTTTATAAGGAATGGAAAACCAAGGGTAAGTTAACTCATTTAAAAATAAATCAGATGTTTTGTTTTGAGGAAAAGAATTCTTGTTCCAAATATGCCCTTTTGGCATCTATTAGAAAACCCAAAAAAAAAAAAAAACAAATTTGTTTTTAAATAATAGATTTTAAAAGATTATATTAAGGATGAGTTTCCTAATCCTTTGTTTTTTTTTATTATTATTACTTTAGGAATCTTTTTGTAACAGATTCAAAAAAATAGATTTTGAACTTATACGATGCTATCTCAAAACAAAAAATAAATAAATAAAACAAAACAAATCTTATACAATTCTTCATTGTAGTAAATAGAAAAAATAAAATATGTTTCTTGTCTTCACAAAAGAACAAAAAAAATAGTGTGATTAATTGGGACAAATTCTCATATTCCTTGCCTGTGGCATGATATGCTTTAATAGCTCCATGAAGAGGTGGTATCTGGTGGTGTAAAATGCTATGGGAGGTAAATGGAATCTTTGTTATCTCATGGGTAGTTGGAATGAAAATTGAGATTGTCTCCATGGTCCCATTTGTAAAACAACCAACTCAACAGCTAAAACACCACTAGATCAAATTTCATGATGGCAGCTGATAGGGTTTGAAAAATAAGGCTCACAGGCCCACTCGCCAAGCCTAAGAAAGAGGCCAACCCAACGAAACACGCAGGCCCACTCGCTAAACCCCAAAAGGAGAGGCATGCCCATTGAAGCATTCAAGCCTTTTTACGCCAGCATTCAAGCCTTTTGGTGCCAGCCCAAAATGAAAGTCCAATCCGCTTGGCCCAAAGGCCGATTATGGGAAGTCTCCCAAAGATAAGGGAAATAGAATAATCCCCAACAATATATTATCCTGCAAATCCAACCAAATCTCACCAATAAGGAAATAAGATAATTCACGATATAACAACTCATTAGGCAAATCAAGCCGGACCCCCCCAATAAGGAAGGAATATTATCCCAAATAAACTGCTCTTTCTATATCCTTTACCGAATCCAATATCGATAAAGGCAAGTAATACCCATCCGATGGGAAAGAATCCTATTCACCATCCAACTGGGAAAACATATACTATAAATACAAGGCCACCCCATCGGTGAAAGGTACGCATACTCATATGCAAACATACGCAACACATTCGCCTTTTAAGTAGTCCATCTTTCCTCGTGAAAGAACTCACTTAGTATCGTAGCGCGCCACGGCGAAGCCTCACCCCCTCTTTCTTGTTTTTGCGCAGGAGTGCCACATCCAGCTCCGGGGCGGACCAAAGATTGGCAGCCGATCTAACTTCAAACCCAGATAATCCAGATCAGCAGCTTCAAATTTCTTCAACAATCCAGTCCTGGCCCAACGACCCCCACACCCAACCCACTCTCGGGTTGAAAAGCACTACCGCTGGCGCTGACCGTGGGAACGACGCCTTATACAAATATAACTGATTTCTCAGTTACTAATGGTATCGACTCGGAACACAAGCAGGAGAAACGCTAATCCTCCAAGGATGTAGGACCAAACAGGCAACGCAGACAACCGAATTCCTGCAAGACTTTGTGAAGCACCAAGCCAACACGAAGAGGTGGAGGCGTCTTCGTCACCAATCAACCGATAGAAGAGTTAGAGCAACTTACTGTGCAGATAACACTCCCATAGAGACACGATGAGCTCAGGAAGGTTACAACTTCCCTCCCTCTGAGGAGCAACACAATCTCGACATTCCTCGGGGTGCTGAAGAAGAAGTAGAGTCTAACCGAGCCAGGGGGCATGGACCATAATTGGCCCCAGAAGAGGAGGGCAACCAAGCAACGCTCGGAGGGCATATCGGGAACGGAGAACTACGCAACCCTTAGCCAGGAGCAGGAGAACTATCATGGGAGCAGAGGTTCAAGAGCCTTCAACAAGAGCTCAGCCGTATGAAGGAGGTAGTAAGAGGACGCGCTCCTGACACTATGGATACCTTGGTACAACAAATCAATCACCATAGCCGAGGTGCTTTCACTCCTCTTCCAAAGAAATTCGTGGATGCCACAAGCAAGTATTCATTATGTCAAGGATCCAATGATCACCCTTCAACACTTACAAACCAATTAAAGTTGCATGGTATCAAGATCTATATGATGTGAAGCTTATCACTCCTAAAAGGGCCAACCTTGGTACGGTTTAATAGGTTTCCACCGTCAGCCAATCTCCATTCGCAGAGCTATCCATTGCAGATTTATCTTCTTACTTCATCAGCCAGACGATGTAGTCAAGTTATCATCTCACGACCATCAAGAAGAGCTCGCAGAAAGCCCGAGGTCTTATGTCCAGAGAACAATGCCGAAGCCTTTAAAGGTAGATATACCCGACGAGAAGTTCGCGATCACTGCATTCATTGGCCGGGCCTATTACGTGCACAAAGGACTTCACGTGTTTTCCATCTCCAAAAAGCCCCAAGCAAGCATGGCTGAGGTGCTTGCAAAAGCAGAGAAGTATATTAACGGTGAAGAAGCCCTCATATCCAAGAAAGAGAGCTCTTCCACTCATAAAGAAAAAATAGGGACTGACAAGCGACGAGGACAAAGCCCCCCAACAGACAAAACGACCGAGAAAGGTCTCCGAAGAAGGATGGAGAATGGTCCCCGAAAAGGCTTGGGAACCTCAGAGTTCGTCTGGGTCCACCGCAATACGAAAGACGATGACGTTATTCGCCCTCGCCGCTTTCACTCCCACGCCTCGCATCACGTGTCCCGCTGAGTACGAAACGAATGTAGCTCTCGAGGTGGCCAACTCAAATGAAGTCATACCCCGTAACAAGAGACAACTCCAAGTACTGCGAGTTCCATAGGGACTACGGACACCGCACAGACGACTAAGATAAATAGAGTACTTAATACGGCGCGGGTACCTCCAACGCTTCATATCCCCTGAAAATCAGGCTCATAATCAAGTCAATCCGCACCCCCCGCCTCGCCACCACCACCCTACACGACGACCAAAGACAAACAACCCTGGGTGAAATCCAGGTAATCTCAAGAGGATTCAGAGGGAGGAGGGGAGTCCAAACACTTCTGGCTACCCATCTACGCAAAGATCGTGTCAATGCAGAGATAGCGGAAGGAGGCGTTGTCTAAACTAACGCACGACACGCCCATCACAGATTTTTCGACTCCTGAGATGGAGGGGATGTTAACACCTCATGACGACCCACCGGTAGTTCGCGTAGTTATAGCCACAACAAAATACCATCGGTCCCACTGACAACGGAGTTCAAATTGATATCATCTTCGTCACCCTTCATAAAATGGGCATCGGAAGGAGAACCTGAACCCACAACACTATCCGCGGGTTCTCCCGGGAAGCGTATTACCTCTAGGCTCAATACAAGTGGTACTCACCTTAGGAGATCCTCCATGCCAGGCGACGACTACGATAAGATTCCTCATCGTAGACGCCCCGTCTGCTTATAACATGTTGCTAGGCAGACCCTCTCTCAATGCAATAAAAGCCATCCCCTCCGCGTACCACATGATGATCAAGTTCCCTACTGTAAACGGAGTAGGAATGGTTCGAGGAGATCAACGAGTGGCCAGGGAATGCTACTCAGCATCCATGAAACAGAAAACGGTCGACAACATATACCTGGATGAGCTCGACATGCGTGACGAGGTAATTCACCGCACCTAAACCTCAAAAGAACCGAACCGCATTAGACGACGACCACGATCTGACTTCACCAACATCAACAGCGCCCAAAGGACGCTTTCTCTCGGGCCATGAATCGACCATCAGATGCCATTGCCGCCATGAATCTCCTCGCTTTATGGATGCCTTCTCCGTTACAACCGATCAGTATGGACCTGTGCACCAAGAAAAAGACTCCTCGCTCGGGCCACAGCTACTAGGAACCTACAGTTATCGCGGTGATGCTATTCGGGCTCAAGAACGTAGGAGCTACATATCAGAGGTTGGTGAACCGAATGTTCCAAAAGCAGATAGGCATAACTATGGAGGTGTACATAGATGACATGCTGGTAAAATCCACCATAGTTGAGCTCCACATAGCTCATCTATCAGAGGCGTTCCAGATCTTGAGAAATTACAACATGAAACTCGAATCTCAAATTTATGTGTGCTCTTCGAGTATCATCCAAAAATTTCGGTTTCATAGTCAACCACCGAGGAATTGAGGCAAATCCGCATACGATAAAGGCCGCGGCTCGATGCCTTCGCCATCGCATAAAGGAAGTTCAAGATCTGACGAGAAGGATCGCCGCTTAAGCCTGTCAGATCCTGTAGGTGACAAGTGCCAACCTTTCTTCCAAGTCCTGAAGAAGGCCTTTCAATGGGATATGAAGTGTGAAGAGGCATTCTCAGCTTTGAAAACGTATTTGAGCTCTCCTCCCATTCTAGTAAGTCCCGTTGAAGGGGAGCTCCTTACTCTATACTTAGCCGTATCAGACTTCTCGACTAGCGCTATCCTCGTCAAAGACAAAGAACGAGTGCATCACCTGCTTACTATTGTGCGGCTTTGAGAGGAGCTTGAGGAGGAGGTACCCAAGGATGGAGAAACTAATTTGGCCTTGGTAACCGCAGTCTGAACTTCCCGCCCCTTACTCTGTGGCTCATACCATAGAAGTTCCAAATGGTATCACCCAACAAGCAAATCGTTACATAACCAGACTAAGGTTGATGAAATGGGCCATAGAGCTGAGCGAGTTCGATATCAGATACAAGCCAAAAACTGCAATAAAAGGGCAGGTCTTAGCCGACTTCGTCATGGAATTCACCTCAACGAAACCTACTGAGAACACTCAAACAATGAATTACCTCTCCATCTTGAAACTCTCCTCGCATGGAACCTCAATGCATTGGTGGAGTTGAGCAGACTAATCTCGACTCCTCCAAAGGAATAAATAGACATTGAGTACGCACTCAGATTCGGATTTAAGCCTCCAACAACGAGGCCGAGTATGAGGCCGTCACATAATGGGCCTCAACCTCACCCATTCATCGGGTTTCGACCGTACCAGAGGTCTCAGAGCGCGACCCCAACTGGTAGTAAGACAAATAGAAGACACCTACGAGGCCAAAAGTGGAAGGATGATCCTATAACTCCCAAAGGTACGAGATTTATTGAAAAAATTCGTGCTGGTTTAGGTCAGACATGTCCCCACAGCAGAGAACTCCCGAGCCAACGCCTTGGCAAAGTTAGCAACAGCCCTACAGGAAGGCCTCAGCAGGTCAACACCTATCGAATACCTAGCAGAGCCCTCATCGATCTCTCGTGGACGGGAGGTGTTGCCCGTGCCCAAGTCCGGAAACAGATGCGGATGGACCCCATTCGATTATATATCGACTGACGCTTCACCCGACAACCCGAAAGAAAGCCAGCCTAAAGTAAGGACGAGGTCAGCCAGGTTCACTAATCATAAGGAAGCCTCTACAAGCGAGGGTTCTTCACACCTATCCTTATGCACAGAAAGACACCTAATACGTGCTAAGAGAGAAGTATTACCATGAATGAAGTGGAAATCATATCGGGGTTCGAAGCATCAAGGTGAAAGGGCTCCAGAAAGGGATACTATTGTCCTACAATACTCAAAGACGCAACCGACCTAGTCAAGAAATGCAAGATCTGCCAGCAACACGCCAAGATCTCACACCTCCCATCAGAGCCCTTTACATCAATCACAAGCCCCTGGCCCTTCCAACAATGGGGTTCGATTATACCGGGATCCTCTCGCCTCTAGGAAGAGCCAATGTAAATTCATCATCGTCGCAGTAGATTACTTCACCAAGTGGGCTGAGGCCGAACCTTTAGCCACAATCACAGAACAGAAGATACGCAATTTTGTGTGGCGAGCCATCATATGCAGGTTTGGTATCCCAAGAGCCCTGGTGTCGGACAACGGAAAACAATTTGACAACTCCAAATTCAGAGATTTCTGTGTGGAGCTCGGAATTAAGAATTATTACTCATCTCCAACACATCCGCAACCTAATGAGTCATATCACCAGGCTGGACGATCACCAAGGCCTCGCCACTGGAGCCCAAGAGTTCGCTATCAAGGAGTTCATCTACTCAAGACAGGCCACGCAACCTTAATGTCGAGACGTCAGCCGGATCGCCACAAGGCCTCGCAATACCGGAGCCCAAGAGCTCACTTGACGAGTTCATCTACTCGTAACATACCATCAAATTTAGGAGTCGATCAGCTCAGCCGGATCGCCACCAAGGCCTCGCAGCCCGAGCCCAATAGCTCACTTCGACGAAGTTCATCTACTGCAACAAAGCCACGCAGCCTAGGAGTCGATCGCCAAAGTTGAATCACCACCAAGGCCTCGGGCCACCGGAGCCAGAGCTCACTTTGACGTCTATCTACTGCACAGCCACGCAGCCAATGAGTCGGGACACCAGCCGGGATCACCACCAAGGCCCAGCGCCCGGCTCAGTAGCTCACATTGACGAGCTCATCCACTGCGACAGCCACGCACCCCATCGAGCCGACTACCAGCCGATCCCACTAAGGCCACGCCGAGCTCCGCAGCTCACTTTGGCAAGTTCATCTACCGCAGTCACGCAGCCCTATGAGTCAAATCGCCAGCCGGATCGCTCCAAGGCCTCAACCCGAGCCCGCGAAATTCACTTCGACGAAGCTCATCTACTCGGGATCAGTTTCACGCAGCCTAAGAGGCCTGATCAGCTCAGCCGATCGCCACCTGGTGGTCGCAGCCGCCCGAGCTCCAGTACCTACTTTGATCGAGCCCATCGACCCAAGACAGCCACACACCCTAATGAGCCGATCAACTCAGTCGGATCGCCACTAAGGCCTCACCAAGCCCAAAAGAGCTCACTTTGACGAGTTCATCTAATGCATCGTGCCACGCAGCCTAATGAGTCGATCAACTGCAGTTGATCGCCTACCAAGGCCTCGTGGCCCTGAGCCTAG
This sequence comes from Tetrastigma voinierianum, assembly GCA_016808115.1. NCBI lineage: Eukaryota > Viridiplantae > Streptophyta > Magnoliopsida > Vitales > Vitaceae > Tetrastigma > Tetrastigma voinierianum. The sequence goes on along the minus strand of JAEQBH010000911.1, from coordinate 2,237,549 downwards.
TAGCTCACTCTTAACGAAGTTCATCTACTCGCACGTGCCACGCAGCCGTACGAGTCGATCGCTCAGCCGATCGCCACCAAGGCTTCAGCGCCTGGAGCCTAGTAGCTCACTTTGAAAAGTTCATCTACTCAGAATAGGCCACGTAGCCTAGGAGTCAGATCAGCTCAGGTTGGATCGCCACCAAGGCCTCAGAGCCCGGAGCCCAGTAGCTCACTTTGACGAGTTCATCTACTCCAAAACGCGGCACGCGTTCTTAATAAGTCATATCACCAGGTCGATCACCACCAAGGCCTCAGCCCGAGCCCAAAAGAGCTCACTTTGACGAGTTCATCTACTCGCATGCGCCATGCGTACCTCTAATGAGTCAAATCACTAAGCCGATCGCCACCAAGGCCTCAACGCCGAACCTAGTAGCTCACTGACGCATCTCATCTACCATAACGTGCCAACGCGTACCAATGAGTCGACACCAGCCGATCGCCACCAAGGCCTTAGCCACCGAGCCTAGTAGCTCACTTTGACGAGTTCATCTACTCAAGATAAAGCCATGTGCCCATCGAGCCGATCACCATTCGATCGCCATCAAGGCATCAACGCCGAGCTAGTAGTCACTATGACTGGCTCATCTTCTAGCGCTGTGCCACGCTAAATTTCGATGTGAGTCAGATCAGCTCAGCCGATCGCCATCAAGGCCTCGGCTACTGAGCCCAACAAACACATTGACGAGCTCAACCATTCCCACACAGCCATGCAAATTAGAATCGGCCCGACTCGTGCAATCAAATTTACCTGAGTCTAATAAACACATTGACGAGCTCAACCATGCTACGCAGGCCATGCAGCCTAGAACTCGGCCTTCCGACTCAGTAACCAGCCCATCTGAGCCCGCCAGACCACATTGACGAGTTTAACATCTCAACTCTCAGCGCTTAATCTGCACTATGTGGTGACAAGAAGTCAACCGAAATCAAGCAGATCAAATACAGAGCACACAAGTAGAGGCGAAATAAGTAAGGTGAAAAAATGAGTAGTCATTAAGGAAAAGGCTACGTATGTCTTGGGTCCCAGGCCCAACAAAATATATATATATATATATATATATATATATATATATATATATATATATATATATGTATATATATATAAAAAGTGTAAAAGTCGACATCGGGCAGGCGAAGACGTGCACAGGAGATCAGGCATCAGAAGGAGGAGCAGACGGTGAATAAGGGAAATGGGCCTTAGTAGGGGTGCCCGGTTCTCCAAAATAATCAGCAGAGAAGGACCCCTCATCCTCCTCGTCGCTGGGTAGGTCAAAGTTGAAATCCAGGCCGGAATAGGCATTAACAACCTTCTTCTGAAAGACAAGCCACCCAGAAACCCATTGAGTACAAGCCTTGGCCCTCAGTCTTCCAATAACTTCGTCCCGTTGAGCCACCAAAGTTATTTAGTCGATGAAGGCTGTCCCTATGCAAATAAGGTACTACCAGCGCTCACGAATGTGATGCAAGGTTGGGACCGTGATGATGATCCGTATTAGGTAAGCCAAACTATGGGTTTGGGGTAGTTTTGGGCCAAAATAGGTTAAGTGGACGACCTTGGAGATTTTCTAAGTTAAGAAAGGTGAATTTATGGTATATAAGGGAAAAGGCATTTAGGAAGGTTTTTAGTAGTATGGAACAAGATTTGAAAGCCTTGGGGTTGAGGTTGAAAATTTGGTTATGGGAAATTTTAGAGAAAATATGAGATGGTGAGGAGAGTAGAGTTTCTGTACAAGAGTAGTTACTATCGGGTTATCAAAAGATCCACACACAAGATAGATGATTTGAGCCAAGGCGCCACACCAACTATGGATTCGTTGATTGATAAGCCTGACAAAGATTTCGCCACCAAGGAATCCACCTAGGTATGAGAGCTACTAACTCGTCTCTCAAGGGAATCCACCCAAGAGATAAGAGAACAATAGAGAACTCTTAAAAGAGAAATCAAAATATTATTAAACTTGAATCGATTTTCAAAAGACTACACAGGGTATATAGCCCATACTTTCTAAATCAAAAGCAACATCTACTTTAACTAGGAAAAGAAACTTTCTAAATTATAAAAAACAACTTACTTTTTAACTAGGAAAAGAAACTTAAATTACAAAAAGCAACTCCTAAAAGAAAACTTTCTAAACAAATAAAGCAAATCTTCCTAAAATAAAGCAAACTTTCTAAAATAAATAAAGCAAACTTTCTAAGATAACAAAGAAACTTTCTAAAAATAAATAAAGCAAACTTAAAATAAATATGGCAGCTCCACATCGTGGGTTTGTCCAAGTCCGACCACGTTTTTGCCTGGCCCAAACGAGGTCCAAAAGGAAAAAGGAGTTTCACATGTATTCACTACCTTTGACCTCCCCAATCCAATTCTTCAATAATTAGGGCTGAATTCCCAATGTTTGGTGTGTTTACAGATGCTCCCCGTGATCAAACCCCTATAGTTGGGAAAAGACTTGGCTCCAAGTCTTCACCATGATAAGGCCTCAAATCCTTAACCTCGCACAGGCAAGATATTTGCGCCACCTGGACAATTTAACCTTGTAAGCATTCTTTATGATCTTCTTAATAATCTTGGAAGAACCATCTATTCTTGTGCATAACTTGAACACCTCTCTTTTTTTTTTCGATAAGTAGGAACACCTCTCTTTATCATGTAATCGAACCACCTCCCGGATCAAATACCGCCGCTCGATAACCTTCATATGCTTGTCTTTCATTGTTCCACTTTTGCCTCTTTGCTGAATCTTTGCTTCCTCATGAATAAAAATGTTGTTGAAAGCTTGGCAATCAAAACACATACTCCAAGATCCATATTTTCTCATGCACCAACATACTGGGAACCATAGAAGTTTCCACTCTCTTTAACAAAGCCTCTTTGTCAAGAAAATTATCAACTTGTGTTTTAAATCATGCCCTTAGTGCTCTTCATAGAGGCTAGCTTATTAGGAAACCAAATTCCGGTATGAGGTCTATTTGATGTTGAATACTCCTCAGGTGGAAAACCTGTAGGGTATTTCTTCGTGCATTACATCAACAAATTCTATAATCGACATTTTGCTTCTCGTGAGAATTCCTTTTCACTTTCGCTTCTTCAACAACCAAAGTCGCCAGATTCGAAACATCTTTGATTTCTAAATCAAAATTTGACTATGAGGAACTCTTCTCCTCATCTTCTTGGATATGGTTAGATTCGATTTATTTCTTCAACATCCAACTTATATTTTACGTAGTGATTTGTTCTCATCGCCTTCTCGACATGGTTAGATCTCGATCACTTGTTCAACATCTCTTCCTTGGCTTCATCTTCCTCAATTAAGGCAATCGCTTTTTGGTTAGGACATTCAGAATCAATATGCCCCAACCCTTTGGCAATTTAAAACACGTTTTGACTTTGAAGCCAATTCTCAGAGTGCTTCACTCTTTACTGAAAGTGTGGGTAGTTTTCCTACCACTAGATTCCAAGAATTAGAACCCCTCAACAACCCCTTCATTAGCCACACTCTTAGTCAGAGTAGAGTTTCCATACTTTTTAGTCCCAACTTTCAAAGCAAGTTTCATCACATCTTAAAGACTCATTATATGGTTGCAAAAAAAAAAATAACTCTAGCAATACTAGATCCTCAAACCAGCAAAGTGGAATGGTGGGCTATGCATATTTCCCCTGGCCTCTTGCAAGTCCTCTTTGATAATCAAGTTTACAAACTTATTCAATACTCCTCCACACTCAAATCTCTGCTTAAAGTTCGAATTTCGTGAGGTAGATGTCTTTGCGTATTAAAGGGAAGGTACTTCCTTTAGTTCTCTTCATCTTCTTCCCAAGTTTGAATCTTCTTTACCATCTCTTCACGCCAAGCCTTTTCATGTTTTTCCACCAAATAGAAGCATTCTCCCGCATCTGTAGCCACCAACTTCACTTTTCACGCTCAGTGGGAATCATAATACTCAAAGACATGCTCCACCATATTAAGCCAATCCAAAAATTCATCGATCCATCCTTCCACGAATTCCTAATGTTAAATTTCGATCAATCTAAAGCCTTCATCATAGTTACCATGCCTCATATAGTAATCTCATTCTCGTAGGAAGCAAATCATACTCTCCCATGATAATCATAGTCTCGTACATACATACCTTTTAGCTTTGTAGCCCCAAGAAACGCCTCAAGCCAATTAAAGCCCAGAAAAGCTCTTCATAAAAATCATATTTTATCCTCCCGGGCTAGTGAACGACTCAAACCGCATCTGCAGATCTTGTCTCTAAAGATCGGCACACCGTTTAGTTTATGATCGCCCATCAATCCATGAGCTCGATACCACTTCATGCAAAGGTTGGGACTGCAATGGATGATCCGTGGTTTAGGTGTCGTACATGGCCTGGGGTAGTTTTCGGGCCAAAATAGGTTATGGACGAATTTTGAGATTTTCTAAGTTAAGAAAGGTGAATTTATGGTATATAAGGGAAAAGGGGTATTTAGGAAGGTTTTAGTAGTATGGATCAAGATTTTGGGAAAGTTTTGGGTTGAGGTTGAAAATCTTTGTTATAAAATTTTGGCAGAAAATATGCGAGACGCGAGGAGAGTAGAGTTCAGACAAGAGTAGCATGACGTTACTCGAAAAGACATCCACACAAGATAGAGATGATGGAGCCGGCGCCTACAACTGAATCATGGACGGGGTTGATGAGCGTTTCGACAAAGACTTCGCCACCAAGGAATCCACCTAGGTATGAGAAGCCACGAACTCGTCCCAAGGAATCTGGGCACCCAAGAGATAAGAGAACAATAGAGAACTCTTAAAAGAGAATCCGAAAACATATTAAATCCTTGAACTGATTTTCAAAAGACTACATTAGGGGTATATATATTCCATACTTTCTAAATCAAAAGCAAATATCTACTAACTAGGAAAAGGAACTTAAATTATAAAACAATCTCTACTTTAATCAGAAAAGAAACTTTCTAAATTACAAAAGCAACTCCTAAAAGAAACTTTCTAAATAAATAAAGCAAATCTTCCTAAAATAAATGTGCCAAACTTTCTAAAAAATAAATAAAGCAAACTTCTAAGATAAATAAAGCAAACTTTCTAAAATAAATAAAGCAAACTTTCTAAAATAAATATGGCACCTACATCGTGGGTTTGTCCAAGTCCAATCAATGCTTTTTTGCCTTCCAAGGCCCAAATGAGGTCCAAAAAAGGAGTTTTCAGCGGCTGTATTCACGCGCCTTTGACCTCCCCAATCCACCTTCACACCAGCTGGAACCCCCAATGTTTGTGTGTTTTACCGATGCCCCGCATCAAGTCAAGATCCTCACTCAATTTCGCGACGAGCCCAAATTCAACAAATGGGCCGCCATCACACGCCAGGTCTCTCCCACGCACACAATTCTTCCTGGCACTCGATCCCGCCTCGATGTGAGAAGCCCATCCCCAACCATCTGAGTCTATATTGGGCATCGCACCTGTCCCTGTACTCTAGCAAGTCATCTCAGGCACTCAGTGAACTCATCCCCGAACCTTCTAAAGCCTCGCCCGCCGCTCCTGCCTGCTCCGGCCTCGCTCTCCTACCCGCCCGAGCACGGCCGACGTGGTATGCTTCAAACTACATTTGAGCTTCACTGCCTCCTCTCAGATCATACATCGCACCCCATCCTCAGATCTCAAATTTCGCCTAAATGCGGAGGAAGCCACCGCCTCACACCGGCCTCTTTCGCATGACTTTCGCTTTAGTTCGCCTTTCATCAAACCCTTCAAATGAGTAGCCACCTACGCACCCAGCATAGAATCAACACCCAATGCAAATTCAACAATCAACTCAAAATGGAATCAGATACGACAAGGTATTAGAACTTACGGAGGCGACCCCCTGGAGAGATAAGGCTAAAGCCTCATCAATGGGCAACACACTCGACCTCTTGAGATCAGAATCCTTAAGAATGGACGGGGAATCAAGGCTCGCCATGAAGTCTCTAAAAGATTGAAGCAAAGAGTCCCCGTCAATTTCGGATTCCGCATCTTCCCCTCCTCAACTCTCGTCTCTTCGAGCACCCAACCCCTCGCCGGGCGGGTTCCGCACGGTAATGGGCGTGACCGCCAACTACGCCACCCAAATTTCACCCATGACCTTCGCTTCCGCCAGCCAGACCCAATGGGACCGTGAACTCAAGACCGTTGAGTCAACTGCAGTGGGTGACCGCATCCGGCCCCGATGCATGGACACAGTAGATCTTATAAGATGATGCCCCCAACTTAACTCGACCAAAGCGCCGATCTTCTCAACTGAAGTCCGAGGTTTTTTCGCTTCACGCCCGGGCTTCCGAGGACAACGGTTCAACAAAGCCGCAGAGTTCCTAGTGGGTTTGGCAACGGAGGGTCTAATGGCGTAAACTTTCGATGGAAGTGGAGGCGGTTAGCCTCAAAGCATCACGAGGGCCCAATGGGGAGAAACTTCAGGCGGGAGGAGGCGATACCAAAGCATCACGAGGCTCCAAACAAGAAACTTTTGCGTGGGTGGGAGGAGGCGAAGGCCTCAAAGCAGTAGAGCGAGCTGACCTCGAGCTCGAAGGGCCAGGAATATCCGACTTGATCAGCTTCGTGTAAGGATGAGGAGGACACTCAGCCAACGCCAACGCCAACGCTATGTAATTAGTTCCCAAAAAGTGCTATTTTGAACCCTATTTAAAATAGGTTTTGAGTGCTTTTTGCGCACTAATCATATGAATTGAGCCAATTGTCATGTGCATGTCCACTTAGTGCTACTAATTTGGTTTCAGATTGTTTCGGGTAGCTGTGTCTGGGAACTTCAACAAGAAGCTCCGGCGTAGTATCATGCCGAATGCGAGAATTCCTATGATTTCATCAACCCAAATGAGGAAATATCAAGTGGAAATGACTTAAAACAGATATAGCAAAAATAGAATTTGTTATGATTGCTAAATTTCATTAAGGTTGCGTACTAAGTAATCATAGCTTAAAATTCGCATCTTATTAAAATTTCAGCAGTATCAAATTTTCGCTAAGCTAGCAAAATTTCGTTAGCTTAGCGAAAATTACTGTTCATAGCTAAATTTTCCAATTTCGCTATTTCTTGAATTTTTCGCTATATAGCGAAATTCACTGTTCATAGCGAAAATGGCTGCCCTGTGTTTTCGATGTTTTTAATTCCAAACGACCACGTTTTGATTATTTACCATTTTGTCCCTATTGTAATTACATATTTTAGGTATTTTTGGTATTTCACACATCTTTGTATGACCATATGTGCCACTTTGGCTTTCGTAACCCTAACTTTTAGTCTTTCAGCCTTTTGTTTTAGGCCAGCGCTTTTCTTTCTTTCTCTCTCCTTTTTCTCTCATTTTCTTCTGGGCTATTAAACACTCTCCGAGGGATGACAACTCAGAGGATGTTTGGTTGGGACCTCTTCCTCCTTGTGCTATGAGGGTCACCGGTGGAGGCTCGAGGTAAGTTTTCATGCCCTCTCATTTATCACACTGCATTTATGAGCATTTAAGCTCCCTGCATCTCACATTAGGTTGAAACCTCCTAGATCAAGCCTAGCCAATGTGTATTTGGCAAGCTTTGTGGTTACAGTGGATGCTTAATCTTAGATCCATTGTCATCATCCACTTAGTCAGCTCTTTTTTTATTACTCGTCGAGGTCAGCCTCTTTCGAGCCATATGCAATAATCGTTAGGGGACTTGAATGCTCACCGAATGCCATATCTCATGAGGGAATCAGTTCCTCATGTTTTTCACGCTAAAGCATTTATTCCTCTTTTACTATTTCAGATCTCAATTTTTAGGTTTGAATCAATGATGTACCCCGAGCGCTGCAAGATTCGCAAGTTCTTTCGTCATGATAAGCTATACTAGATCCACCGATGCCCATTTAGTTGTCATTTATGAGCCTCAAGCAGTGTTATATCCAAAGGAGGGTTTTAACCGTTTTTTGAAACATTAAGGGGGTACAAATGCTATACATTAGAAGAAATACTTAGGTTTAGGTTTTAATGCCAAATGAAGAGCCGGTTCGGGAAATGACTATATGTCATCCTCCCCAACGCGAGGAAAAAGACCCGAGGACATGTTGAATGCCTTAGAACCCTAAACCAGTGGCCCGAGACTTCAAGGGGTTCTATTTTACATTTTATTTTATTTCTTTTCAGTTTGCAAACCACCAACCCACTGTTTTTATTACCACCTTAAAATCCAAATTTAATTCACCATTACTCACTCAAATCATTTCTACGAAGAAAACCCATCCTCGTGTTCGACCTCAGACCGCTATAACAAGAAGTAGCTTGACTACGGCAGTAGGAGGAACTTAGGATACGAATTTTGTTGATTCCGCATCACCCTACCGTGGCAAGAATCAAATGGCGCCGTTGCCGGGGATGGTGCTTAAGTGCATTTGATGAACGCGGGAACACTCAGGATCCTCATCACAAGTATTGGTGAATTCCTTTTATATTTCACTGTCATTTTTTTATTTTATTTTCATTTCATATAAAAAAATAAAAAATAAAAATAAAAACAATGTTGCAGGATTGTCAAGTGGTGTCATTCCGTTCGCCAGCAGCGGTTAGTTCCAAAGTGGATTAGAGTTTCTCAATCAAGGTCAATTTAAACCCAATGGAATAGTGACAAGATGGTCGCATGTGGCGGGGGTAACCTCAGTTCATATATGTCCATGAGGACTACATAAACCAGCGTCATGGCAAAGTCGCAGCCGTGGAAAGGAACCAAGTAAATATAGTCCATGAGGGACTATAGAAACCAATGGATTGGCTTCACCATATGGTAAAGGCTTACAACCATATTCGGGGAATCACACCAATTACTCATGGGAACCAAGACCTCCACAATATGCTTATCCTGAACCTCCATTTTATGCCTCGACCCCTCAGTCACCTCAGCCACCACAGTCAATCCCTCCATTTGAACAAGCCATTTTAGACCTTACCCGGATAAGGATGATTCTCAGGAAGAGAATAAGGAGATCAATGTCTATTTCAGACGTAAAATTGTCACCGAGGAAGACAATTCTGAACAAAAAAAAACAGGATGGGCTGAAAATGACTATGAGCATAAATGCACAACTGAAGATTCCACCGAAGACCTAATCAATCATCGCATTGTCCACCGTATAAGAGTGCCAAAGTGACACCATGGCAGAGGAACAGTGTCAACAACAGCCACACGAGGAGCTTATAGAGGATTTTATTGAATTATCTGAAGGAGTGTTTGAATCCTCAGATACGTGTGTTGTTGTTTTTCCAAGGGAGAAGAAAGAAGAAATCTTTCCCTTTATAAGTGAGGAGGGCAGTGAAACAAAAGTAGTGGAAGAGCCCAAAAAGAATGTCCTTCAACCAATTCCCTTGAAACTGAACCCCACTGCCACTGCCCAAGCCACTAAATGCCCACTGCTAGTAGCCCCCTCCACTGACCAAGTGTATATTCTACCTTCACCTGCAACACAATCCACACCCAAAACACCATCTCCAAAGGCCACTCCATCACTGCCCATGCTGAAAAACTTCAAGAGATTACGGGGCCATTGCGGGTTGGTACTTTGCCACTACCAAACAAGATGGCAAATTCCGCACATACCGCATGACATAGTGGTTGGTTCGGGTGCTGGTTCGGGTTTGGATTACCTGGACCTTAGCATTCCCATAAGCTCCACCAGTTTCTTTAATTTAATTGCTTAGTCTTGTTTAAGTTCCTATTTTGTTAAAAAATTTTGTGATAATCGGGCTGAAAGGGCTTATTTTTCTTTGTGTTAGTAGATACAAAGAAGATCAACCACTTCACCGACAAAGACCTCACCGCTCTAGGCCGGGATAATCCTTCTCCTGCCACCACTGATCGAGGAGGTACCACTCCATCCTCTAGCTTTCTCATTCCCATGCAAGGATATTTGGTGTTAGAAATAATGTTCATATTTTTTAATTTAGCTTATCGTTCCGTGATGGTCTCCGTAGAGCCCAAATTTGTTTGTTAAAATCGAGGCTTTGCGGTGTGCCTATATTTTCGCGGTTTCTACTCTTGCCTTTAGTTGAAAAAAATTGGAAGCCCCGTATGTTACCTTAATGTTGCAATTCCATGCATGATTTAGTTTTCGTCAATTGAAGTCCCGGAAGATAGTCAACCTTGAACATTCCCCTTTAGCCTAATTCACACACCGCACACCGTATTATGCCAATAGGTCGAGAAGCTTTACACTTCTTCCACTTTGCAAAGCCGGCCTTAAATTTGTCGACCACTCCATAATAGGCTTGTGTTACTCCATGTATGAAGACTAACGTAGTCTTCTAAAATGAAAAAAAAAAAGAAAAAGATGAATAAAAGTCGCGGACGAATGCCTTGAAACACGAACACCCGGGCCCCAGGCGGGTATATGGCGAAAGCTCCTAGCCCGATGCCCTAAACCTTAATCTGGCCGGGAGTCATCGACTTAGTGTTCGGCTACACGTGGATTGGGTGAGGTTTAACGAGTCAGTGTGCTTAATTTCTAAGTCATTCAAGTCCCGGTTAAGCCCCGTGAGTTTGTGGTCATTGATCCTTTAGGCTCGACGCCCTAAACCTTAATCGTCAGAGTCATCTATAACTTCTACACCTGACTCGTGAAGTCGAAGCTTTTAGCATTGCACCCTACAATACAATCAAAGAAAGAAATAAAAGTGTGTACTAGTCCTATTTAGGGTCAGTCAATAGTTTAAGGCCATGGTCAGAAGGTCGGTGGTGGAATAGCTTCGCGAACTTATTATTCAAACTCGTTACCTTAGGAACAATTAGATGTCAGTGGAAGTCTCAGTTGACTTTCGGGAACCCACGCCTCAAACTTGTTCTTGCATGGTCTTGTTCTTTCATGTTTCCGTTGCTCGTGTAGTCTAAATCGTTTCATACTAAAGGTAAAGCTTACTCCGTATTAACACTTTTGAACCTTATACACTTTTGTAAAAGCACAACATATTATTTTTGTTTTGCATTGCTAAGGGACTAGCAACGTGTCGATTGGGGTGTGATTAGCGCCTAAAGTTATTTCAACCCTATTTAAAATAGTTTTGAAAGTAAGCCAGCGCACTAACGTTTTAATTGAGCCAATTGTCATGTGCAATTTCGTCCACTAGTGCTACTAATTTGGTTTCGAGATTGTTTCTTGCGCTTCTGTGTCTGGGAACTCGCCAGCTTACGTCATATTGGTGTCGACAGAATTTCGCGATTTCATCAACCAAAGTCTAAGAAATATGAAGTGGAAATGACGAAAAATGAAGTTTCAAGTGATGGTGTATGAAGAAAATTCGCTATGATTATAATTGCTCGACATAGTACGTTAATCATAGCGAACGCCATTTAGCGGTACCGCTTATGTACAAATTTTCGCTGTTAGCGTACCCTCGCTACTAGCGGAAAGTACTCGCTTATAGCGAATTTTCCACCGCTATTTTCGTATTTTTCGCTATATAGCCGAAATTCACTGCTCATAGCTTAAAAATGGATGCTATGTGTTGAAGGTTTTTGATTCCAAACGACCATGTTTTGATTATTTTACCATTTTGTCCCTATTGTAATTACATATTTTAGGTATTTTTTGTATTTCACACATTCAGATGACTATATAAGCCAACTTAAGAGTTTTTGTAACCCTAACTTTTAATCTTTCAACAAGAATTTTTGTTTTAGGTTACGCTTTTCTCTCTTCTCTAATTTTCTCTCATTTTTCGGGCCTAATAAACACTCCTCCGAGGATGACAACTCGTAGGATGTTTGGTTGTGACCCTTCCTCCTCAAAGAGGAGGGTCACTAATGGAGGTTTGGAGGTAAGTTTTCATGCCCTCTCATTTATCACACTGCATTTATGAGCATTTAAGCTCCCTGCATCTCACACTAGGTTGAAACCTCCTAGATCCAGCCTAGCCAATGTGTATTTGGCAAGCTTTGTGGTTACAAGGGGATGCTTAATCTTAGATCCACTGTCATCCACTTAGTCAGTTTCTTATTAGTTGCCATAGTTGCCCTTGAGGCCATATGCACACGTAAGTTAAAATTTTAATGCTCACTCAATGCCATATATCTCATGAGGGAACTGTCCTCATGTTTTTCATGCAAGCATTTATTCCCTTTTACTATTTCTGTATCTCACTTTTTAGGTTTGAATCACTGTGATGTACCCCGAGTGGCCAGTATTTGGCAAGCTTTCAAGGTTCAGTGGATGCTTACAATTAGATCCACCGACTTCTCCATTTAGTTGTCACGCATGTAGCCCATGGTGTTATATCCAAAGGAGGGTTTTAACTGCTTTGAAACATTAAGGGTAATAAATGCTATACATTAGAAGAAATAATTTTAGGGTTTAGGTTTTAACGCCAAATGAAGAGCCAGTTCGGGAAATGACTATATGTCATCCTCCCCAACGCGAGGAAAAAGACCCGAGGACATGTCGAATGCCTTCGAACCTTAAACCAGTGGCCCGAGACTTCAAGGGGTTCGATTTTACATTTTATTTTATTTCTTTCGTTTGCAAACCACCAACCCACTGTTTTTATTACCACCTTAAAATCCAAATTTAATTCACCATTTTTAACTTCACTCAAATCATTTGTACTAAGAAACCCATCCCCGTGTTCGACCTATAGACCGCCATAATCGTAGTAGCTTTACTACGGCAGTAGAGGAACTTAGGATATAAATTTTGTTGATTCCGGATCACCCTACTGTGGCACGAATCACTATGACGTTGTTTTTAGCGCTGAGATCAATTCGAGCACCTGAGAAGCATGTAGGAAATACAAAATTAAAAATAAAAAATAAAAAATTATGACCTCACACAGGTTATACCAAAAATAGAACGAATACTCACGGCATTCCCTTTGGGCGGTCCAAGCCACCGGAACGCCAGGTGTCGCCCTTGTTGTCAAGAGGGTGATATTCCCACTACGACCACAAACGAAGAAGGCCAGCCATTCCTTCCATAGCCTCAGAGGAAGTGCGGAAGTATTCCGGAATCACAAGAGGAGCGCCGTAACGCCTAGAAAAGAAGAAAGCCCTGAGGTCCCCGCTAAAAAGATAAAGGGGCCCGAGGCTATGCGGGGACGTCGAGGCCCCATTGTCCTAAAGAGGCTAACTTGGGGACCAAACCAAGATACTAACCATTGGGCGCGAGTTAGGAAGGACAAACATTGAAGTCTTCAATAAAACACCTTTATAAAGGGATGCGGAGAGCGAAGACCATTATCGAAGGCCACTTCAAAGAAGCACACCATCTTAGGCGCGGGAGACCACGTAGAATTGAAAATGTCGGGGACCACGATGAGGAGGTGGTAGCGTGCGGAAAGGTGGCCCCCATATGAAGGACTCCAACCTTGGTAGGTCCACGAGTTAAGCATCTTTGACGTAGATCTTAGGTATTACGATTCATGCCACGAGTAAGGCTATGGAATCAACAAAATTTGTTTCCCTAGATTGTCCCTCTTTGCCGCGGCGAGCCCTCTTTATGAGTATAGTGGTCGAGGGTCGAACACGGGGATGGGTTTTCTTTGTAAAATGAAAAGTGCAGTTGAGTTGAAAATGGTATTTCTCTTTGGATTTTAAGGTTTTGTTCAAAAACAGTGAGTTGGATGGTTGTAAACTTCAAATAAATTAAAGGAAAATTTAGAAAGAAGACTTCACGAAGTCTTGGGTCACTAGGTGGATTTTAAGGTGTATTCATGCCCTCGGGTTTGTTTTCCTCGTGTTGGGGATAATGACCTATAGTCTTTTAAACCGGACCCCTTGATTGGCACTAAACCTAAACCCTAAATTACTCCCTCATGAGATATGGCATTCATTGAGCATTTCATGTCCCTTACGGTGTGCATATGGCCCTCCCGAAGAGGCGGCTACGGCTTGACTAATAGGGGCGACTAAGTGGATGGCCCGGTGGATCCCAAGATTAAGCATCCACTTTGTAACCACAAAGCTTGCCAAATACACATTGGTGAGGCTGGATCTAGGAGGTTTCAACCTATGGTGAGATACAGGGAGCTTAAATGCTCATAAATGCAGTGTGATAAATGAGAGGGCATGAAAACTTACCTCCAAACCTCCACCAGTGACCCTCCCCTTAAAGGAAAGGGGGCTTAGCTAAATATCCCTTGAGTTGTCATCCTCAATGAGAGAAAGAAGAGAGAGAAGAGAGCAAACTGCAACCTAAAACAAAAGCTGCGCTGAAAGCTTGACTGAAAATGAAGTTAGGGTTACAAAGTTATAAGGTGAAACTATATAGCTTGACCAGATAATGAAATACCAAAAATTCCTAAAGTATAATATTACGATAAGGACGAAATGGTAATTAATCAAACCTTGGTCGTTTGGGATCAAAATACTAAAAACACCAGAATTTGACAATTTAAGCTGACAAATTTCGCTAGTATAGAAAATTTCGTTATGCTAATGAGATTTCATAACTTGTGAGAACCATTGTGACATAGCGGGGGTGGGGAATTTTTCGCTAGCAACGATGAGATTTAAGCTGGCTAGCGGGAATTTCGCTAGGATTGCACTAAATTTTTCGCTATGATTGAAGGCCACATAATCTTAATGAGTACGCAATCCTGGCCAAAATTCACATTTGCCATCTTCATTTTTTGTCATTTCCACTTGATATTTCCTCGTTTTTGGGTTGATGAAATCAGAAAATTCGCATTCGACCTGTCTGACGCCCAGGCTTCTTGTTTGAAGTTCCCAAGACCTGCAAAACTACCCAAAACAATCTCGAAACCAAATTAGTAGTACTAAGTGGACATGCATATGAAAATTGGCTCAATTCACATGATTAGTGCGCAAAAAGCACTCAAACCTATTTTAAATAGGGTTTAAAATAGCACTTTTTGGGCACTAATCACACCCCAATGAACACGTTTGCTAGTCCCTTAGCAATACTAAAAACCAATAAAGGTATGTATCTTTGTGCTTTTTAGAAAAAGTGCATATTAAAAGTGTGTGTACAGTAAGCTTTTCCTTTAATATGAATACCACACCTGTTCGAAAAACCCGACATGAAAGAACAAAGACCATGCAAGAAACAGTGCCTGAGGCAAGATCTGCTCCAAAGAAGTCAACCCTCGAACTTCCACCAACATCTAATTGTTCCCTAAGGTAACCAATTTGAGCCAATAAACTGCAAAGCTATTCCCTCCCGAATCCACGCACGCATGGCCTTAAACCCGACCAACTTTAACAGGACTAGCTACACTCTACTTCTTCCGATGGCAATGTAGGTAATGCTAAACTCGACTTCACCAAAGTCCGTATAACTGGGTCCACCCACATCCCAACCACCAAGGTTTGTGGCATCAAGCCAAAAGGATCAACCGACCACAAACTCGCAGCTCACCCTGACCCGAATGATTTCAGAATTAAACACCTACAACGCTAAACTTCTACCCATCTACCCGTGTAGCGAACACGAAGTTGATGATCTAACCAATTAAGGTTTAGCATCGTGCTTGTGTTGCTTTCACTGCTATACCCTTCTGGATCAGACTCGTGTTTCAAGGCAAAGAGTCACGGATTTTATTTCTCTTTTTCTTATTTTCTTTTTCATTTGGAAGACTACATTGGTCTTCATACATGCGTAACACAAACCTATTATGGGTCGTCAACAAATTTAAGGCTTCATGGTAAAGTGGAAAGAGGTACTAAGCTTCAACTATCGTGCAACTGGTGCAAGCAGTGTGAATTAGCTAAAGGAGAATGTTCAAGGGTTGAATGTTGAACTCATCGACCAAAACTAAATCATGCATGGAATTGTTCTATCATTAATGTAACATATGGTAATTTCCAATTTTTTCAACTAAAGGCAATAGTAGAAATACTAAAATATAGGTACGAATGATTTGTAAAAGTGTCAAAAATGTAAATGCATGGTATATTTCTATGTCAAAGATATCAAATTTACTTCCCACTTTTTCAAAAGAAACTCGGTGGTGGTACCTCCCAATAGAAGATGAAACGAAACTAGCTTCAACCACAAAGGAGGGAATGGCATGGTCGATCAAAGGCACTCGCATCAGATCGCAGTCGTGTGAGGAAAATGAGATTTTCCCCCGCACCGCAACTCCCTTCGTAAGTGAACATTTGAAAACAAAAATCGTGATAAGATGTTTCTCAGAAAATGCGAAAAATAGTTTTGAAAAGAAAATAGGTAAAAAGTAGTGGCACCACTAAAAACCCAAATTAAGACTTAAAATAATATAAAGTAAAATTTCAAAAAAATTTGGAGTGGTCTCCAAACCCCCGCAGAAACGAACCACCTAGTCAGCCACTGATCTCTAAGGTGGTTCAGGAGGAGAAGCCCTCCAAACATGCAAAGGGGTGTGTGTCAGTAGCGCCTCATGCTCGTGCCCACTGGTTGGGCAATCTCGTCTCTCCTGCGACAGCTGGGTCGTGACCGCTGCGTATGAAATGCGGATCTACATTAACCCGCCCATTGTTCTCCCATCAATTCTTCCCATTGCTTGTTAATATCATGCCTTCCTACCCGCATCACTCGTGCAAAGTTCATCGCATTTGCCCCATCCACCGTTCGCTTTATTTCTCAAGTGGAAAATGTCAGCCCAAAGGTCATGTTGCTAAATGTGAGCCACAGGACTCTGGCCCCAAAGAATCGATAATGGTATCTCCGAGATGTGGCCGAAATGGCTTCCAATATATCGTGCACTTGATTAACGCTCGCCCTCGTGTCTCCGTGGTCGAGAACCACGAAATCCACCGATAGTAGAACTTATCTACTTCTACCAACACATCCTCCACTATCCCTTTGGTATTTCACCGAATCACGCTAAAGATAGGTGATGTCAGGGTCGGGTTTCAGCCCCAAACCTAGCCGCCTATACACCGAGTACGGCATTAGGTCGACACCGCACCCAAGTCTAACAAAGGCTTTGTCAATGCAGTTCCTCCAATGTTAACCGGTATAGTCAGTCCCCGGATCCTTTTGCGTATTTCACCATTGTTTCATCGATGATGGAGCTAGCCGTTCGCTAAGAATGCTCTTTTTGTTAATGTCCCAACCCGCTGCTGACGTATGCAGATCTTCAAAACTCGCGATGTGCGGTGACTTCGCTTCGATGATGTCCAAAAGCGGGTATGCTTCACCTTCACATGCCTTAGACTCTAGATGCCTCCGCCGCCGATGCCTTTCGCTTTAGTAAGCCAAATGGCATGCGTGTTAGTTTATCATCCTCCTTTAAGAAAACGTGTTCTCGCTCCAATTCTTCCCCTTTCTCTCGGGGTTTCAACAGTCAGTATCATCGGGCCGATCAACCTCTTTTTCCATTTCTTAAGGTAATGATGCTGACTTCATCCATTTTGGGAGGTTCACCCGAATAGCTCTGGCCATGGACTTCTCGATTTCGCAAGTACGGTGAAGGGAACCCCCGCTCGCCGATGATTTTGCATTCTCAAGTATGGATGCCCGCAGTCACAATTTTTCTGCTAAGGCTACTTTCCAGCCCATCTATTCTCTTTGTTTAAGGAGCTTTCTACATTTTCATAATTTTTTTGTTCAACTGAGCATTGATGCTTGCTCCTCCACTGGGAATCACTTCCCACCTCACTATTCGATTCACAATGGCTCGTCTCACTGCAGAGGAAGAGGGGCGGGTGTCACCGGGCCGTGAAGTGCTGGGTAGAATGTCGCCATTGCGGCTCCCGGGGGTACATATACGTGAGGCCGAGCTCATGAGAAAGGTTAGGTGACCCCTCCACTAGGGTTGTAAGTGCTGCCATATGGGAGCTTAATGAGCCAGGGTTTGTTTCGCTCCAACTTCACACATTTGCATCCCCAAAATGGGGTTCGACATGGTTCTCCCGGGGTGGTCGTTGGACTCAGCAAGCTGAAACACCACCTGTATTGGCTTTCACTCACCGTCTGCACCTCATGGACCTTTTTCTTTCTAATTCCTCCAATCTTCTGTACCAAGGTAGATACCTTAGCTAGGCTCCATATCTTCGCAGAGGGCATACATGCCTCCTCGTTCACTGGTGGCTCTCAACTGCCCCGCTTCTTCGGGTTTCGTCATATCCTAAATTCTGGAGGTCTCGGGCCACACTGAGGAAGTCCATTGCCTTATCAGGATTTTTACTCAAGAAATCTCCTCCACATTATTAGTTTCCAATAATTCTTCTACATGGAAGGGGACATTCCATCATAAAATGGTTCACCAAAGATCCATGTATCAAACCCATGGTGTGGGTACGCACCGATAGTCTCCATAAATCTCTCCCCAGCACTGGTAGAACTTCACCATCATGAGCCGCAAATGTGTAAATTTGCGTTCTTCAAGTTGCTCATCTTACGAGCGCACCGAAGAATTTTTTTAGAAATTCCCGTCTGGCAAATTTCTCCTCAATTCCTACGGTTCTCGCCTTAATGCATTTAGCCAAATTTTTGCCTCGTCTCTTAGGTTAGTGTAAAGGCTTTCCTCAACTTGAGGGAGCTCCATGTCCACTCGCACCTTCTTTGAAGGTGGTATACTTCCTCAAACTCCCTTATGTGATTGTAAGGGTTTTCATTCTCCATGCCATGGAATGTGGGAAGTAGGGGCACCAAATAGGGTCTCACTGCCACCTCCTCAGCAGGGGGAATTATGCATGAGGGTGCACTCACCCTAGGTGGGTGTATGTGATCCCTCATGGATCGATATGCATCGACTCCTGTGCACTGGCCGGCTTTGTTGTTCTCCCGCGAGGATCCATTCGAAATCGTGAGGACTCAATTTCAGTCCCGTTCCTCGTGTTAGCCACCCTTCAAGCCTACCGCAGTGTTCCATCCCACTGCATAAACCTATTCCGCATTAATTTACAATCAATGTGAAAACAACCAAAACAAAACTAACAAAAGGGTTAAGGTTAGCTAAAAATTAAAACCAAAGAAAACTGAATGTATCGAAAAATTTAAAATCCGGCAGCGGAACTCGCAAGTGAAAAATGATAAAATCAAAAGGAATGAGATTTTTACCAAACTTGTGATATGAATCACAAGTTCAACAGCTTCTTATCTCACTAGGGCACTATCTCCTAGCAGAATCCACGCCTATTTGGATTGGGTGCTACGTTAGAGCTTACATGTGTGAATCAACAAAATTTCAGATCCTAGGTGTGTCCTACCGTCGTAGCGAGGCAAATCGCAGATAGTGGTTCAGGGCCGAACACTGGGATGGGTTTCTTCGTGAAATGAGAAGTGCAGTTGAGTTGAAAATGGTATTTCTTGATTTTCAGGTTTGTCTAAAACAAAGGAGCCGGGATGGTTGTAAACCCAACAAATTAAAGAAAATTTAGAAGAAGACTCTCAAGTCTGTCACCGGATTGGATTTTTAAGGTGTATTCATGCCCCGGTTTGTTTCCTCGCATCGTGATAATGACCTATAGTCTTTTCCCAAACCGGACCTTGATTTGGCACTAAAACCTAAACCCTAAATTACTCCCTCATGAGATATGGCATTCATTGAGCATTCAAGTCCCTTACAGTGTGCATATGGCCTCAAAGAGGCAACCTACGACAACTAATAGGAGATAACTAAGTGGATGACAGTGGATCGCATTACATCCACTAACCACAAAGTTTCTTCAACAATACACATCACACAGGTAATGGATCAGGAGGTCTGAACTCAGTGGTGAGACATGGAGCTAATGCTCATAAACATGTTGGGTATTTCCGAGAGGGCATGAAAACTTACCCCTCCAAACCCCACCGCTGACCCTCCCTTCAAGGAAAGGGGGCTTAGTTAAGCATCCTCGAAGGTCATCCTCAAGGGTGTCTGGCAGTCGAGAAAATGAGAGAAAGCAGAGAGAAGAGAGCAAACTCGCAACCTAAAACAAAAAGTCAGACCGAAAAGTCGACCGAAATGAAGTTAGGTTACAAAGTTATAAGGTGGCTTATATAGCCAACCTAAATGTGTGAAATACCAAAATGCCTAAAATATAATATTACACAAGGACAAATGGTAATTAATCAAAAACGTGGTCGTTGGGGATAAAAATACTAAAACATGTGTCGAGCAATTCTCACATAAAGAAATTTCGCTAGTATAATGGTAATTTCGCTATGCTAGCTAAATTCGCTAGCCTAGCTAAATTCTTTTTGCGGACATAGTAAAATTGAGAATTTTCATAAGAAAGAATTTCGCTTAGCCAGCGAAATTTCGCTAGCCTAAGAAAATTTTCACATATTTAAAATTTCGCTATGATTGCAAATTCTCGCAATCTTAGCCAACTCGCAATCATAGCCAAAATTCCGCACCGCCATCTTCATTTTTCGCCATTTTACTTGATATTTCCTCATTTCTTGCTGATGAAATCACCGAGAATTCCCTCGATCAAGACCAATAATACGACGCCAAAGCTTGCCGATCAAGTTCCCAAGACTCAAAACTACCTGAGTCACCCTCGAAACCAAATTAGTAGTACTATGGACATGGTCATTGTGGCCTTGGTTCAATTCATGGATTAGTGCGCAAAGCACTCTTTCAAAACCTATTTTAAATAAAGGTTCAAAATAGAACTCGGGCAATTAATCATATTCTAACCCCCTGCGTAGGTTTAATCAAAGTTTACTTTTCCTTTACCCTTGTCCAAGGGAAGAGCGCCTTTATATCCGTTCAACCTCGGTCGAACGACGGAGACACGCTGCTCCATTCAAACCCAAGAACAATCGAAGAGGCCACCAAATGGCACAGAGAAAAAAGAACGACCTGCACCCAAGGATGAAAATAAATTCAATTAACTCCACCCTGGGGTCACTGTCAGATCTAAAAGAGATCTACAGACAAAGACGCCAGCCACTCCAGGAATACAAATGTGTTATCCTAAGAAAGACGTCAGAGAAAGACTCTGCACAAAAAGGCTCAGACATAAGACTAAGAGAGAAGGAAGTCCGAACTCGCTAAAGGCAAAGAAAAGGTCTCAGTATCAGAGGCACACAAGACAGAGGATGTCTGCGAAAGAAACAAAAGAAAACTGGAAAGCAGTGGGAGAAATGAGTGTGAAAAACGAAGAGTCATCATTATCATAAGACAAATGACGACGACCAAGCCCTAACTAATCCAACCCCGAGCAGACACGTGGAAATTGCACCCGATGCGAGAAACGTTACAGCCCTTGCCCACGTACACCGTACACAAGGGCTGGGGGCAACTGATAGGGTTTGAAAAACAAGGCTCACAGGCCCACTCGCCAGCCCAAGAAAAGAGGCCACCAACTTAAACACGCAGCCCACCTTCCGCTAAACCCCGTAGCGAGGTATCTGCCTTTACGCCAAAAGACAAGCTCGTGCTAAATTTCGCACGAAAGTCCAATCCGCCGTCTAAAGGCCGATTATGGGAAGTCTCCCAAAGATAAGGGAAATAGAATAATCCCCAACAATATATTATCCTGCAAATCCAACCAAATCTCACCAATAAGGAAATAAGATAATTCACGATATAACAGCTCATCAGGCAGATCAAGCCGGATCCCCCCAATAAGGAAGGAAGATTATCCCAAATAAACTGCTCTTTCTATATCCTTTACCGAATCCAATACCGATAAAGGCAAGTAATACCCATCCAATGGGAAAGAATCCTATTCACCATCCAACTGGGAAAACATATACTATAAATACAAGGTCACCCCATCGGTGAAAGGTACGCATACTCATATGCAAACATACGCAACACATTCACCTTCTAAGTAGTCCATCTTTTCTCTCAGAAAGAAACTGACTTAGGCATCGGAGCGGCCACGAGTGAAGCCCTTGCCGACCCCCCTTCTTTCTTGTTTTTGCAGAGGAGTGCCACGTCCAGAGCCTGAAGACCAGCATGCAGCGATCCAACTTCAGCCCAGACAATCCAAGAGCCTGCAGCTCAGCCCGCCAGCAATCCAAGTCCTGCCCAACGACCCCTACACGCTCCAGCCCAGTTCCGGTTGAAAAAAACATCATCAGCAGCATACCCTCAATATTTCCATAAGAAAAAGTACCTTATCTCCTATAATTTAACGTACATAAGATTCACTTTATACTCAAGATCAATCAATTTAGCGTAAGTATTGATTCTAATTTCTTCAATAAATGTCAATGTTAAGACACGGAAGCAACCTTGATCATAAATGTCAATAAGATTGACATATTTGTAAACATCATAATATTGGAATCATTGATTCTAAATTAACATTACAAAATAATTAAAATTAAACTAATGGATTCTTGCAAGTTTTGTAATTGTGACCTGCCATATTACATTGAGAACAATAGGCATTCCGTTTATCTTGGAATTGAGACTGTATACGCTTCTTTCTAGGTCTTCCAATAGGTCGTTTAGTATGTAGAGGGTGCAAAGAGAAAACAACATCACTAGTAATAGTTTGGACCAAACCGTCATCCCCAATATTTGCCATATCATGCATCTCAATGTCACAAAAAAGCCAAAATATATCAGTTCCTGTTCTGAAAAGTGAACCATTCATTGACAAATTTAGATACATTTTGTCCAATTGACAGGATAATGGCACATGCATGCTCACAAGGGAATCCAGACATTTTCCATGTCCTGCAAGTGCAAGTTTTGTTCACCATATCCACAATATCATATGCCCTACCAATTGATACACCAAACAAGCTATTCATTAATGGACTTACTAGGTAACCCTCATCCTTACTAATATTCCCCTTGACCTTTTCTTCAATTTTCGCCCACTGTACCTTCTAATTCGCTGAATCATCCTTATGCCAACTGGGGCATACCACCAGCTTTAAGCATGTGCTCCATCAAGAAAGTACATATAGAGTGATGACGTCCATCTTTCAACCATGCATTGAATGATTTAGCAAGATTAGTAGTCATCTTGTCCCATCTTTGTTTGGGAAATTTGGACATAGCCTAATGCTATGTTACTTACTTAACTCATTTTGCTAAAGCTCTATCAGAAGCTCAGAATCCTTAACAGTGTTCGCATCGTAACCTTCATCTTCATCTCTTCGTGCATATGTTACACTATCAAGCCATTGAAGTGCACCTTCTTTACCCTCATAATTTCGTGTTGTTGTTTCGCCCTTTCTATGTATCAACAACCCTGGCCAAATTCATAGCAAGAGCCTTACATTTCTCGTGATCCACCATGTCACTTTCGATAAATTTTCTTTATAAAATATTTTCGTGTCTTCATGATTTAAAAATATGGGTTTAGTCTATGACACCGCAAGTGCAATGTGCCTCATACAAGCAGTGCACCGAATGTAAGTCCGTGCATCATTCCACCCCGAGATTGGTACGAATTAAAGATCAACTACCCCAACTACTAAACTTCCATGTTATTTGGACTAAAAACTCAAAATGGAAGTTGCATCTAGAAAAATAAAGATACTAGACTATTAACTAATGTTTAACTAAGCTAAAACAAATTAAATGACTAAAAATAAATCGTAATTCAAAATATCGGATCGAATCGTAGCTCTGCGAGAAACGAAAACTATCGCTGAATTACAATGAAATGTCAATTCCTACACTAAAATACATTGCCGCTTTTGTATGGATGTGGATTTGTCCAAGATTTCCTAAATTTTTGAATCGGGTTTCCATATTCACCGGGTCGATACCCTCGCTTCTCCTCGAAGATAAGATCAAACCAAATGATCAGGACTCCCAATCCTCTTGCAAGATCAAAGCATTTTTCTTTCTCAATACTACACCCATTTCCTTTGTTGACAACACATACCTGCTCTCTTCTCAGATTTTCAAGAGTTTCTACCACTTAAAAGGTGGCTCAACCTCCGCATCTATCGTGGGTCGCTCTTTCCTTATTAGATCTCACTAACACGAGGTTAAGAATCCTGCCTTTAGATTACTGCAGAACTCTCTGATAATTCTGAGAGGTTGTTAAATACTTCCTCCAACTCCCACCATGAGCGAATGGCTGACGATCAAAACGAACTCTCAAAGCTCGCCAGTCATCAATGGTGTCTAGCATACCTAGAAAAGAATGCTCAACTCGTGAATTGCCTCTATGTCACGC
This sequence comes from Tetrastigma voinierianum, assembly GCA_016808115.1. NCBI lineage: Eukaryota > Viridiplantae > Streptophyta > Magnoliopsida > Vitales > Vitaceae > Tetrastigma > Tetrastigma voinierianum. The sequence continues at coordinate 2,213,476 of JAEQBH010000911.1, read as the reverse complement.
CAGAGGGCATCCCGGATATCGCAGCAAGATATTCCTCAACTCGGTATTCCAGACTACTATCGGGGAACTTAAGTTCTCCAAATAAGTAAATCCGAACCCAAATAAGTTCTCCAAATTTATGCAGGAAAGACTATAACTAAATGTAAATCAAATCCAGAAGAGCTGCGCTCCGATTACTACATTGCGAATTAAGAAATGGAGTACCGATCACGTACAACCACTGTAATTGCAATAAAACTGAGAAGAAATGAATTCCAAAAATTTGTCTAGATTTCATAAATTTTAAGGCGCACTTTAAGAAGAAAAAAAAAAAAAAAAACTGCGCCCACTCATTATGCAATGGGTCATAGATTCAAACTTAAAATAAATTAACTAAAAAATAAAAAAATAAAAAATAAAATCTACTCTTAAACTATTCATCGAAGTTCATCTCCTTCCCCTTTTTCTAGTAGCATGATGGAAGCTACTTTTTACCATTCTAAAACTGTCTATTTATACTGTCAAATGGAATTGGGCCGAATCCCTAAAAAGTTACAGGTGGAATTCCCAAAAGAAGGCCCAGCTCACTGTCCTATGTCGCGACCTCAAGTTGATGTCGCAACATGAATTTCCCTTGTTTGTCTAGCTTCACGACCTTGTTGTTTCCTTGCTATACTCGCTTTCAGAATCGCCAGATCACGTCACATCGCTTAGGCCGCGAATTGCTTGCCCTGTTTCTTCGCAGTTGATGCTCGCTAATTACAATTTCACAAGTTGTGACTTTGATTTCTGGTCGCGATTGTGTTGGTGGTCTTCGCTTCACAGTTTCACTTTATGTCGCGACTCCTCAAGGTGATGTCACGACCTCATCGCTTCCTTTCTTTCTTTCCTGTCGCAACCTCGCCTTGTTGTAACCAATTTTTCTCATTCCCACCTTTATTCAGGTCGCGACTAGAAGGTGATGTCGCGACTTCAATTTCTTTCGCTTCGCCTCTTCTTCGTGACGCTTAACTAAGTGAGTGGTCGCGACATTGTTTGTGGTCCTTGATTAATAAATGGTCGCAACTTCAGTCTTCAAGTCACGACTTCACTTGTTAAGGTCTTTTATTTCTTCAAGTCAAAGTTGATTTTGGTGATGTTCGCGACTTTTGGCAATGACTCGACAACTAAGCTCTGTCATGACTCCACTTTTCGCCATGACTTCCACTATGCTTCAGTCAGTATCTTTCCGGTTTCACGAGATTTTAGCATCTCGCCGTATTTTTCTGCAAAATTAAATTTGAGTAAAATATCCACATTTCTGCATACAAATCAACATTCATCTTGTAAAATGCTTAGAAAAATGGATTAAAAATCTAATGAGTTTTTGGACTCATCAGTTGTGCCAGTTAAGAAATGTACTAAAGTTCTCCTTCAAGTGTCGATAATATTAAGCATGATTATCAGCACCAAAAATCTCAAGAACACTACATAGAAGAGAAGGATGCCTATACGATATGATCACCACTTTCTTATTTCCAACAACCATCTTCAAATTTTCTAAAAACCATAACCAATCTTCATAATTCTTTAACTCATAACCCAAAATGCTAGTGGAAACATGGAATAAGGGTCGTTCATATGAGAAGAATCAATAGCTATGATTAGTCGGCACCCCATTGCAAACCCCTGAATAAATATTGCATGTGTAATGAAGAGTTGTTGAAAGTGTCCATCAGTTGAATGTGTTAACTCAATATGGGATTAGTTTTAACAATTCTCTCACACATCCATGGCTACAGTTTATAATAATTTTTAGGTATCCCATAGATTATTTCCTTCAAATTTCATGCTTGACTATATGATAATCTCATCCCATGTTGTCTTACAAACTCTTTGTATATTTGGTGAGGTTAATAATCTAAAGTAGAACGAATGGCTTCATCAATCACCATAGATGCACTATTTTATCAAAGGTTGGGAAGAGCCAACATCATCCAAAGTGTGGTTATGTGCATTATGAAATGTATGAACTTGAACAACATTGGTTGAACCAAGGGCATGACATGTGATTTTCCAAGGACATTTTTCTATAGTGCAAACAACAAACATGTGCTTTGGAGTATTTCTCTTAAATCTATACTGAAATCGGCTAGCTAATGAAATCAAATACAAAGCATCGTGGAACTCTAATGCATTTTGAAAGGTTTGTCCACTACTCATAACCACAATTTCAAAATGCCTTGACTAAAGCTCAACAGACTATGATTCCACGCATCTATATGAAAAATCTATTGACTCGATTCTTGGCATGTCAATAGGGTTGACCATTGCAATTGTCGGGGTCAAATCTATAGGTAAGGAAACATGTGGGGAATTCAAAGTAACTATTGGGGTATTGCCCTTGAAAAAAAAAACATTATCAAACATTTAGTTATTTATCACACAACACACCATCACTTGATCTTTAAAATTAAAAAGAAAAAAAAAATATTTAGGGCTAAAAGCTTATTACTTTGTAGGCATGGGTAGCTCACCATCGATGCCTCCACATGAAGAAACTTATACACGACAATACATCTCATTGTATGTTAATGTTCTCATGAATGATGAATCGTCATATAACAAGATAAGAGATGATGGATCAAATTTAACTATGAACTAAATTTTCACTTGGTATCGTGACATCTTAATGCCCCATAAACAATTCATATGAAATCATCATGTGATATATGTTGATTAATTTCAATAGATATGGTGCGACCACCAATGTATTGGGTTGAACCATCACTACCCTTCACTAGTTCACCGCCTTCATGAATATAGCAAAACATGTTGCCTTCCCATTCAAGTGAGAGAGAGAGAGAGAGAGTTGTATAGAGAGATGACTCTATGGAGAGAGGTAGGAGAACCCAATGCACTATATGTTCAATTATACTTCATTGAAGCATTTAAATGCCTGAATAAAAGGCGGGTAAGGGCTTATCATCATTACTCATGAAAAGATGCATATTTTTTTTTATAAAATAGAAGACAACACACCTCTGGGCATCACCATCATTGTTCAAGTCAAAAGCAAATAAACCATCTTGTTCACTATCACAAGCCTGCTTAATGATGGTAATGTAAGTGCATCGAAGCAAGAATTCATTTTTTATTACTATAAAACTCTAATTTTGGAAGAGAAACTTATTCAGATTGCATTTAAGAAACAACCAAGTCATATTCCTTTACAGAAGAATGCAAATCAAATTTCGTTTCAAGTATGTCAAAAAGTGTGACAAGATGACAAATTGCAAGCATCGCGTGAAAAAGATCTAGGAAATCATTACCTTGAGACATTTCAAGTACTTGGAAAGTAATTTCAACCACAAAGAGGGCCTACATGTGAAACCAGACACAAATAATGTCAAAATATACTTGTACGAATACACTTTCTATGGATATGAAAATGAAATGTAAACATAAGCACAACTAGCATAATGTGAATAATCATTCAAGTATGTTAGATTTGGTTCCATTAAAACATAGATAGGGCTAAGAGACAATTCTTATAGAAGAATAAGAAAAAGAACTCTGAAGTTTTGGGTGCTTATCCTCTTTTGATCATTGTTTGCAAGATATATATAGGAAATGGATATCTGTAGCAAAAATTTTGACACGACTACCAAAGACTTGTCAGTCCTCGGCAACGACGCAAAAAAATTATTGCTGACCAATGATGTATATATGAAAATATGGCCAAGGGAAGTGAATGTGGAAAATACTCAAAAACTGATTTGAAAAATTAAATATACTCAAAAAATTAAATGCAAAGTGTTACCAACACTCAACCCCTTTAAGCAAGTTCTCGGGTCATACAAGTAATAAAGTGGACTCTAGGAGTCCGAATATCTTACCCACTAGGATTGAAGGTTGTCTCTAATTAGAATTTGAGCACCCCGACTACAAGGGCTATTCACTATCTCGGTGACCGAATATGATGAGAATTAAGATCAATTTAACTAAAGCAAAAATCCAATTAAAACTAATCAATTAATCCTAAAATCTACCAAGCAAAGAACTACCAAAAGTCTAAAATGTATGAAGAGAGGCACTAGGGATGGAAATAATCATTTAACAATCATTGTGCATTTCCTTGAAAGCACAACATCTATGGGTTGAATCTTAGACTTGTCCAAGGGTATGTTAGTACAGTCTACACTAAAACCTTCAAACACCATATATTTCACAATTCAGACTACCATGTTCTAAAACCAGGACAACATGGATTAAAAAGCTACTTTTAGGATTTGATTTCCTTTAAGATTTAGATGACTTCTAAAACCAGGACTCTTCAACCAATTCTTAGGACTAAAATTAGCTTTTCCCCATATACAGGGCAATACAAACTTTCTCCAACATAATTAGTCCATCACTTTGCAAATTAACCAATATATCCACTTCCATAGACAAAAACGAAATATTTTGATTAAAATGAGACAAGTTCTCAAAATATTAATTTCATATACCAAAAGATCACTATCCTTAACTTCTAGAACACTCTTTAGCTATCACTTGAGGGGATCCTTAAACAAGGGTTTAGAATAGCTCCTTTGGTTTATAGAATTAATAAATCAAGCATAAGAAAATACACTTATAAACCAATTAGGTAAGTTCAGCATCTATACCCACAAAATAAAGTATAGATCTACAAATCTGAATGTTCAACAATTAATCCCCCGCAGCAAAGGGGTGTTTAATGTTTCATTCTTTGGATTCGATCAAAAGCGAGCAAGAAAATGTTACCCGCCAAAGACCCGACCGTTAACACGGAAATACCCATGAATATCATGTGTCTCGATACCACACTCACCAATCCCATCTACCGAGATCTGTTTATTTACATTCAATGAACATTTTATGTTATTTTCAAAGCATATTATTATGAGTTTAATTACATACAAACGTATATTATAGAACTTGTTTATCCAATACTTTTACAAACAGGTTGCAAAGTCATAATTCGGCTTTCTTCACAAATCCGGCTCCTAATGAGAGTCGTTCACCAGTGTCTGCTCTACACCTGCAATGTTATCCCATAGAGGGTGAGCCACACCTAGTAGAGAAACTTCCTACAAAGGCTACTCACTTTAAGTGCACATGCGTCATAACTGCATTCAGCATCAGCAAATTCATACAGATTATGCAATTATATTATGGAATTCTATGTCATGCCATGAAATGAGATGAGACCTCAATGCATGAAAAATCCGAGTCATCACAGACTCCCATCACACAATGCTTAGCCAATGTGTGATAACATTCATCGTCGATGAATTTCATCCAATGATCACTTTAAAACAAAATCAAGTTTTTAGAAATCAAAACTTATTAGATGTCTCACTTACAAGGATCATTTTATTAACAAAACATGTGTCTTTTTAGGTAGGCGAATTTTCGAATTCTCACGCGAGGCTTGCATGCTTCCTGCACTTTCACGGGCTAGCAGTTTGGACACATATGTATAATAAAATCGCTGCGGCTTTCACCCGAGAGGGTATCTATCCATGCTTGCTATTACCACACACAAGTTTTCATGCTCTGTGAATAGTAGAACTCTACTGAACTTCATTCAACATATCGAGCCCATTCATTAATCACCAAGGATGGTGTGTGATGGCACCATGCACTTACACCCATGAATGCGATTCCTTAGTGCATATGCAATGCATTATGCCATTGCATGTTAATTTCTCGTCACATATGTAATACATGCCATATGGACAATTTATCATGTATCATGAACAGTTATATCAAAAGCATATAACTTCGAAAAAGTTCATCTCAATGTCAATATATTAGAGTTCATATATCAACATTCAATGGAAAGCAATCATCACCAAACAAGTCGATCAAAGCAAGCAAAAGACGGCTTGGTTCCTCCGACTCAATTAATGGCATAAAGTGCCCTGAAAGTCACATATAGCCATCCATAGGCCACACAAACATGCCATACTGGGCCACACATCAGGCCCACCACACCATGGGGATATTTCTAAACCTGATCTATAAAAATCGGTACAAAATGCACTTTTGAAATCGAGTCAAAAATCGGACATAACAAATAAAAACATTGACTATATGGAAATCCCAAGAAATGGACCATAACTTGGGCTATAGAGGTTCGATTTGGGTGATTCAAAAGCCTACATCAAGTTCACTGATACAACTACAATTTACATGAGGGACCATAGTCTAAATTCCCTCCGGTTCCCACCTGAAAATTAGTCCTAAAATCCAGCCAATGCTTAGGATCAAAATAGGGCAGTATTCCCATATTTAGAAATTCGGCCAAACAACCCCTTAGGGAAAAGACACAACCACACAGCCCTTAGGGTGGAAAATAAACCAAATTAGGAAGAATCCCAACCTATTGGAGCTTGAGTGAACCCCCTGCTTTAAGCACCTAAGTGCGGCTACCGTCATGTAGACGAACTTTGCTTCTCGGTCTACTAAATTTCGTCCGTCGAAGAGCTATCGGTTGGAGGAAGAACTTGCTGGTTCTTTCCTTCCTTTTCCTTTCTTTTCCTCTTTCCTCTTCCTTTTCCTTTCTCCCATTTCTCCTCCTTTCCTTTCTTTCTCTTTCTTTTATATTTGTTCCACTGAATTGATTCCCACTTGAGAACCAAGTGGTAGTGGTGTGTAATCAAGTGGTGGTGACACATGGCTCTCATGTGTCACCCCCTCACCCTTTTCCCCCATGCTTGAGGCCATGTGGTGGTACACATGGCCCTCATGCCATGGGCGTGTGTTGGTCACTTTACTCTTTACCACTATGTAAGTGTGAGTGATGGATCAAAACATCAACACAAATTTATAGCGTTATTACCCAAGGACTATTATCTAATCCCCATCAATAATGCCATGAAACTTGTTTGTTATATTTCTTTGCAATTATACTGATTAAAAACGGTTTCCTTAAGAGGAGATAAATTTCTTTCTAATTTTGATCCATGATTCTACAAGTATACAGGTCGAACAAGTAATAAAATGGATTTAAGTCCAGATATCGATCCCACAGAGATCTGGGAATTCTCGATCAATTACCACGACTACTCAGAGTTCTACATACTATTTGGACTATGATTTGCAATTGATATATCCACTATGACCTTTAAAATATTAAAGAATAAAGATATGTAAGCTAAGAACAAAATGAAATAATGCTTAAAAGCCCCAAAAATAAAAAAAAAAAAATTAAGAAATAAAGCGATCAGTTAGTTTTTAAAGGGGCATTGAAAATACATTTGTTGTGAAACGTAATTCCTAGAGGCAACTACATGGCTTTGCTTCATGAACCTCAGATTTAGAATCCGTCCAAGGAAGAAAGTAATGCCATGTGGATCTCTCCTTAATGACATATTTCATCATCTAATCTTCCCTATTTCTTTCGAATGTGGAGGATTAGATAACTGCTTTTAATACGAGTTGCCTTGTTGCGGGTATTTTCTTTTCAATACTTCATACACAGGAGCATGGAATTTGTGAAACCTTAGCTCTCCTAAGACATGAGCGGGCATGGGTTTACCTTTATGCCCGGTTTCTCATCCTCAAAGTGGAGCAGTTCATTCTTTCCTTGATTAGATCCTTGCTAACCGCGAGTTTAACTTCTGCTGTTGAATCGAGGCGAACTCTGGTATTTAATGTTAAGTCATTCAACACATTCTCGTTTGAGAAGAAGGTTATCAATTAGAATTCACAAAGCCCATTGATCCCCGATATTAGGTTACCGCATACCCTTGGATATTGTTCAATACTCTCGGGAATGCCTTCCTCTGTGTCCTCGGAGGGCCTCACGGAAATCAGAGCATGAAACAATCTGTGCAATTTATATGACACTAATATTGGTCGAGATACATGATAAACAAAACCGACAAGCGAGATTCAAGGCGAAGTTCGATGGAGCTCTAATAAATTTAGCGAGGAAGATAAATTCTAACAACGAGTAAATTCAACGGAAGGCTGGGTTTCTAAAGTTACTTCATTACACTAACGGTAGCTACGTCCAAAAAGAACTCTTTTATCGTCTGAAACTGGAAGTTCGAATTCCAAAATTTGTTTGGACTTCAAACGAACCAGGCAGTAATTTGAAGAAAATAACATTTTGCATTCAGCTTCAACTTCAACAACTAACATCCAGATCCAGAAATTCAAATGAAATAAAAATCTACTCTAATCTAATCTAAAATAACGACAAAACAAAGAAAAGCAGAAGAATTAAAATACACGAGCCTTATTTCTAGGACTTCTCATGTGCTTGGCGCTTTCCTTTACTAGCCGGTGCGTATTTATAGGGTTTGGAAGTTGGGCCCTAACCGATGCACCTATTGCTGGTTTCAAAATAAGCGGCCCAAATTGTTTGTTCGTATCATTGACTCCATTTGTTTATCCACGACCGCCCGACTTCTGATAGCATAACCTCTCTTTCGCGTCGCGACTTCAGCACATTACGCTTATTGAAACATTACGATGTCGCGACTTCAATCATACGTCGCGACTTCACCTTTCTGCATTGTGATTTCTTTTGAGGTCGCGACTTCAATCATACGTCGCGACTTCGTTTTTTTGTTCTGTGAGCTCTTTTGAGGTTGCGACTTCAATCATACGTCGCGACTTTAATGTTATGCTTATGAGGTCTTTTGATGTCGTGGAAGCTTTTCTTTTGTCGTGACTTGTCTTCAGCATCTCTTGGATAGGGTGTCGCGATAACTAGCGTCTTCGAGACCTTCATTCTTTCTCTCTTTGCTGATGTCGCGACTATTGAAGGACGTCGCGACCTTCTTTTCATTAATAGCGATCTTCGTGACCACTAAAGGACGTCGCGACCTTAACTCACATTATGGCGATGTAAGTGGCCACTAAGGGCGTTCGCGACCTTCTTTCATATGTGATGTGTGACTATCTTGGATGTAGAATACCATCTGGCGGATGTCGCGACCTGCGAAGGGCGTCGCGACTTCGCTACGCCCGGCCCGATGTCGCGACCGGGGGCGTGTGACATCGCCTGATCGGTGTTTGATGTCTCTATCTATTCTAACTGTCGCGACCTCTATGTTCAGACTCTTTGAAAATCTTTTGTCGCAACTTCTAATCAGTGTCATGACCTCCATGTCCACTACTAAGCTTTCAATTATGTCGCAACCTCGAAGTGGTGTTACGACATCATGTCTGCTTCTTCATTAATTCTTGGTCATCTAATTTGGAGTTTCTATTGCGACCTTGGTGATTTTCTTCATTACTGTCAAGGTCGCGACATCAAGTCCTTTCTTTCAAAATTAGTTGCGACTTCTTTTACTTGAGAAGGCTATTCTTGTGGCTTTGTAGACAGCTCCTTGTCGCGACCTCATGGTGGTGTCACGACATCATTTATATCCTTTTGGTGTCGCGACATCACAATGATGTCGCGACATGAACTTCTTCATTTGACTGCTTCTATTAATCTCGACCAAGTCATTCTTTGTCTCAACTTCTTTCTTCAAGTCACGACTTCACTTGTTCATTATTCAGTTTCTTCTTCAAAGCCAAATTTTCTTTGTGACTTGAAATTGCTGAAGCTGCTCTTCTGTCGCGACTTAATTTTCAGTTTTACTTGATTATCGCGCGGTGATTCTATGATTTTGCTAAAATTTGATTTTTACTGCTTGTATTTTCCTGCAAATGGAATTTGATTCAATTATCAGTTTTCTGCCAACAATTCAACGTTATTCTCATTATAAACTCAGAAAAATGGATTAAAAATCTCATGAGTTTTTGGACTCATCAAATTCCCCCAAACTTAAAATTTTGCTTGTCCCCAAGCAAAGAAAAGAAGAAATTGTTTGTCCTCAAACAAATAGGCTTAGAAAATTTTTAAGGACATTTTTCGATTTATTCCACATTCTTTTCATTCACTTGCTGCCGATGGAATTAAGAATATCCTTTATTGTTTCAAATTTGAGTTTGATCACGAAAACGAGGCATAGTGTACTTATTACAAAATTTCTTGATAAACTAATGTATTTAAGCAGTTTATTTAACAAGTCTTTGTTACGTATTATTGTGTCACGGTCATCAATCCTTTTCGCTTCATGTTGAACTTAGTTCATCTTGCAGGAGTTTTCTTAGGCGTTTATCAAAGTCCCATATGCTTGTTTCATTGATCTCCTTCTAATGTAGGTAAATTCCTTCAAAATCAATGAAAGTCTTCGGGCTTGTAATGTTGGGCTTAGGTAATTAGGTAGATAATGGAAAAATTTAGGTTGTAAATTACCCAGTTTCCATCTTGTCTTTACATTGTTGCCTCCAACTTTCTTCCTTTTTCTTCTTTGTTCCTTTCCGATTCTCCTTAATCTTAGCCTGATTCCTCTTTTTGAATTATTTTTATGGAATCTCACTTTCCATATATACTTGATTCAGGCAGATTCCTTTGTTCTTTAACTCCTTTGCCGTTATTTCTCTAGGATTTGGAATAGTGCAATGTTTTGCCTTCTTAGGCTTTCTATTACTCTTATAGAACTTTGGGCTACTTGACTCCCATACAGGTTAGCATTAGGGTGCTAGGTGTTAAAACACCCCTACGAGCTTAATTGCTCAAGGAAATAGGTCACAAGACAAAACTTATTCCTTATTTCACTAACCACCTTCTTTGCTTCTTGACCCCTTCTTGTCGAAATTTGGAAATATTGTTCCCCGATCTTGTTAACTTCCTTTATACTAAACTTTTACGAACGGCTGGATAATTTAGGTTCTTTCTTGCAAGTTTATGCAAGGGGAAGAGGGAATTTCAGTTTTCAATTCTTTGTTTATTGAAGAAATAAGGCTTATTTGGCTTCATCGGGAACTAGAATGTGCCAGCATATTTTGAGAATAGAGCTTAAAAAGGCTCAAAATTTGCAGAAATGCGCCTCTATCATTCTTGTTGGTTGTTTTTCACCAGAATTTCGCCTCATTCCAATAATCAAACAAGTTCTAGAGATTGTAGACTCACAAATCTGAATTCCCCGGAAAGATGCTCCTAATTCTGTCAAATGTTTCATAAGTTTTGTTGACGATGTGTATTATTTCTTCAAGACTTGTACTTATTCACTTTGTATACCCCACATTATTTTAACCATGTATTTTGTTATATCGGCAATAACTGATTTTCAATTTTTGCAACTAAAGCGAGATCTAAGCGAGAACGATAGAAATACTCCTAATTCCGGTTTCTTTATTCATGCCACTGATTTTGCAATTATTTGTGTTCAAGAGTTTATCTCTAATCAAACTACTTCCAACTAGTTCAAGCAAGCAATAAAAATAACAATAAAATCCTAAAAAGCACCCAAGCAAGCAAACATTTCCTTTTTCACAAATTTTCTTGTTTTATTCATAATGTGATGCAACAGTTGAGAACAACAATCAGGAAGAGGGGAAAAGAAGGATAAATCAATGGGAGGATCATCTTTTTCTTTTTGGGGGAGGAGCAAAAATGTTGGGAGGATCGAGATCAATTAGGAGAGACTCGGGGAATTTCATTTCTACTTTATTCATCTTGTCATTTTCCTTTCTATCTCATTGCCTCAAGGATCAATTCATTTGTGAGATCAACTTTTATTCAAAATCATTCCTGCCTCGTGCCCAAGTGTTCATCGTATGCTCCATTTCAGTCATGACTTCTAAAATTAGAAAGATTATCATGATCAAATCCAATTTTCAAGCCGACTTTTCTAAAGGCATCTTTATCATCAAGCCTTGATCTCCTCGTCCTTCATCATTTTCTCGAAATCCTTGAACATCGACATGTATGTAGGAACTTGAATCCCTTGATCTCGCTCCTAGTCTTGGCTTCTTGATACGAACCTTTCCTTTATGAGAGTTTTAGGAGTTGAGAATCAATGATCATACCGGGATCTGTGTAGGAATGATTCACGGTTTAGCTTTAACTTTCGCAGATCTTGACTTCATTTCCATTTCCTTCTTAAATTTTTCCTCTCGATGTTCTAGGATCTTTTCATCTCCTCTTCCCTCTCAAGCCATCTCTTCTTCCCTTTGTTGATCTTCTTTTCATCTCACTTCATGTACTTCTTCTTCGCTCATCTCTCTTCCCAATGTTGATCCCTCTCTTCAATTATTTTTCATAAACCTCTTCTCTCGAACTTTTGTCGAGGTTCCATCGCTTATTCTCTTCCTTCCATGCTCTTCCTCGAATTGAACTCGTGCATTTCCATTATTTGATTATTCTCCGCTCCTCTAGAGCTCACCTGTGTTCCTTCTCGAAATAACTGCTTTTTATAGGGCAGCCGCCAATGGAGTCGAGAAATCTATCGGGCTTCTATCTTCTGCTCATTCCTAGAAACATAAAGTATTCCTTTGACATGTGCTTCAGATTTTCTTCCCCGCTTCGCCAATTTAATGGTGTCTTCTTCCCGTATTGCATTTTCATTTTCATCCCTCGAATCTGCTTACTACGACCCTTTTTCTTTTTGATTCGTTCCCTGTCGACCCGTCGTGGTGAGGTGAATCTCGCACTTCTTCTTCTTCCCAAGTTCCCTTCACACTACTCCCTCTAATACATAGCCTCGTGGATGGTTCCCGCGAGGGATCAAACCCCTTTATTACCTCCATGGTAAATTCTCATTATAGAATTTTCTAATAATCGTCAAAGATCAATCTTATACCCTTCGCATGGTATGTAGAAGGATCAGCTTTGTTCTCTTACTGCGTACGTGCTCGGGTAGGACCATAACATGCTGTTGGTAAAAGCAAAACCACACCTCGCTCCTTCACAAGTCTCCCCGCCGTGGTCTTTTCTCCTTTTCCTTCTTCCACCGCCCTTTACCGTCTATTAATTTTCTCGCAATCTTCTACGCTAGGTTGTTCATCGCCTTCGATTATCGTCTGGCCTTATACCTCCCTGGCATTCCATTCATCTCATTAATAGTCTTCTACTCCATAAGGCACCTTAAACTCCTCCGACATAAACAGAGTTCTCCTTCCTCCCAACCGCATTGGAGTAAAATTTCTGACGACCGTCGCATAACCGCATTTTCGATGTTTTGTGCATTCTCCCCACCCTCTTGCTCTATCAATTCCTTTGAAAGGTGAGATGAGTCACTGGAAGCTCTTTCTCCTACAAATCCCTTTCCAGCATAGTGCTTTTTCCAGACGGAGAAAGCTTCTTCTGAGACGAACTCGTCTTCCTCTTCTTCTTGCCGCTTTCTTTCCCTTCTTCATCTCGTCGCCAGAATCGGTCAACTGTCACTCCGACGGCCCTGCTCTCCTTCAGTTCCGCATGAACTTCCCCCGCCCGAGCATACCTCCATGATTTCGTCGCATTTGGACGAGGGTCAAGATTGGTGCCATTAGAGAACTCCAGAGGTTTTAGGAAGAAGTAGAATCTAGTATTTCAAGAAATCGAGGAACGAGAATATGCGAAGATGAAAGGTCAGACGGTTTCCAAGGAAGGAGATGGTAGTGGAGGGAGTTTCAAACAGCGCTTGCAATTCCCAATTATTATGTTATGCCTTTTATTACTTCATTTATATTTGTGTTTGGCTGCCACTTTAATTTCAGTTTGATCGTGTCACATTAAATTTAGTGGCAAAATTAAAACCCATTCCAATCCAGAGACATTTCTGCCTTTGCGTCACTTATTGTTTGTCGCGACATAAGTAAATCAGGAGGACAAGTTATCATCAGTCGCGACATCGTATTTGATGACATAGCAGTTGTCACGACCTTAACCGCTCTTGCACTTTCGTCGCACCCAAATGTCTCCGTCATACCAATTTTCTGTCACATAAAATCTGGCTGCGATCAGGCTCCTGTTCTTCCTTCGCATTTCAACTAAGTTGCCACCTCAACTCTCTGCCGCGACCACTTCTATCGCGACATAAAACTGTCGCGACTCTAAGTCCGCACTCGCCTCAAATTTGATGATCGCATGCCTTTTCACCTCTTAGTTAATTTTCACATTCTTAGCATCCATTTAATCATTCCCACACAACAATTCAAAAATGCATTCTATTCAATTTTCACACACTTTGGCGTAGGAGAAAAGTACTCCCTTTTCGAGTTGCTCGTCCCGTGAAGGCCGGGAGTTGTCCCGGGAGTTTGTTCCTTCTCGCCGAGCCTTGATTCTTTGATCCGCATATCAGAATACCAAAAAAGGATTAAATTAATTCAAGACTAACCTAGCAATTTCTAACAAATCATGACTAGAACTTAAAATTTTCAAAAAACACGTAATAATAAAATTCAAGTCTAAATAAAGAAACCGAAAAATGTATATATGGTTGCCTCCTATGAGTCGTACGCCTCCATTTTGAGTCTTTATCGACTACCGCTTTAAGTTTTCTCTCTTTCAATTCACCGTAGTTCTTCCTGTTTCTTTCTCCCCAACATAGTGTTTCAGCTCTTTGCCCATTAACTTTGAATTCTTCCCGCATCAGTCCCGAGGCACGCTCCAAAGATAAGACTTGACACCACTCAGAGGCGGGTCCACCCATTGATTTCAGCTCGAAATAATCTTAATCCTGAGTTAAACAAATAAGACCTCGATCACTACTCGAACTCTTCCTCTAATCCTTTGATCATGCCATTTCTTTGTCTTGTCCTTGTATATTCTAGCATTGTCATAGGGCTTCTGCTTTCGCTTCTTCCTGGGCTCATTTAGTCAGGAGTGCCTCCTTCGCAATCTCTTTAAATCGAAGTTCACCGTTCGATGGCCCACATGGCTTAGATTCCAGCTCAAGAGGGAGGTGACATGGTTCCCAAAGATAAGTCTCAGCTGGGGACATTCAATGGGCTGCCAGTGCCAGCTTCCAGATGCCCATAATGCATCATCAAGCTTCAAAAGACAAATCTTTCCCCGCTGTAACTCCACAGCCTTTCCATAAATTTTCTTATTTCTCTCGTTGGAAATTTCAAATACCATTCGTTTAAGTGGGATGGTGGCAAGCTCATAATGTGTTTGATACCATATCTCCATTTCTCATGAGTTTGTCAAACACCTTATTTGCAAAATGGCTTCCTCCATCACTAATTATAGTTACGGGTGTCCCAAATCGCTTAAGAATATTCTTTGTAAAACCCCACAACTCAGATACATCATTCTTAGACAAGTCACGCTTTCTACCCATTTTGATACATAATCCACAACTAGAGTATGTATATTTCCAAATGAAATCGAAAAAGGCCCCATAAAATTCATTCCCCATACATCGTAAACAATTCACACCACCAGGATACTGGTGTGGGCATCTCATGCTTTGGCCGATATGTCTCATTCTTCGCATCAATCACACAACTTTACACATTCAAAACGCCTCCTAAAAATCGTAGCCAAGAAAACTCGACTGAGAATTTCAGGCTGTTTTATCTCCCACAAAGTGTCCTCCCATAAGGTGATGCATGACATTCTTTTTTTAAAATCTGCTGCTTCACTTTCTCGGTACACATCTCCTTATAATCAAATCGCCTTCTTATAAACAAATATGGATCATCCCGATGTAATACCCATTATTCGCCCTAACTTGGTCGATAGCCGACTCTCGGTTCCATAATTCCACAAGCTAAGAAATTACAAATATCGATACCAGTGGTGATCGGGAGGACAAATTCGAAATAACCGCTTCATCTAGAAATTTTTCCTATTTCTTCCTTTTTCAGACAAATGGTTCTCTACTCTTGACAAGTGATCACTATCACATTGTCACCGCCTTCTGTCTTTAATTTCTAAATCAAATTCTCAAGAACAATAATACCCGAATTCATCAATCTTGGTTTGCCTTCTTTCGCCATTAAATATTTAATTGTCAGATGATCGTTGTGTATAACAACACGGGACCCCAAAATATATGGTCTAATTTTCACATGCAAACACTATTGCCATCATCTCCTTTTCAAGAAGGGAGCAATTTTCTCGTGCTTCATTAAAGTTTTATTTAGCATAGCGTGATGGCCTTGAACACTTTTTCATCTTTCTGTCCCAATACGCCCCATTGCAAAATCACCGCATCACACATGACGGAGCTTCCACTAACTGATTTGATTTCTTCAAAATGCTTTATGGCGTGATTCATCAAAATAAAAACTTTACTATCTTTCTCCAAAGACCGTATAGCGGCTCAGCAATTTTCGAGAAATCTATGATAAATCTTCTATAAAATCCAAGATGTCCTAAGAAACTTCGATTCTTGACTCGTAGTGTGGCATTAGGTCTCTTATAATTGAAACCTTGTTTTCGTTACTTAAGCCCTCATTGTAAAACCATGTGCCCCAAGACAATCCATTTTGTAACCATATAAATGACATTTTTCCCAATTCGTGAGCTAGATTTTTGTCTGCACCTTCAAGTAATCGTCCCGTGTTGCGTGTGCATTGTTCAAATCGGATCCATATTAATCGTAAAATCATCCATGAAGATCTCCCATAACTTTCCTCGTTGTGATCATAAAATATAGACATCATGCATCTTTGGAAGGTACCGTGAGCATTACACATTCAAATGGCATTCTTCTAAAAGCAAAAGTACTAAAATGGGCATGTAAAAGTGGTTTCTCCGATCTTCAGTGCAATAGTTATTCGTTATATCAATAGTATCCATCAAGAAAACAAAATGAGGGGTGTCCCGCCAACCTATCCAGATTGATAGATGAAAGGTGGGGAAATGATCCTTCGTTGCGTGATTCAATTTTCAAGAGTCGATACAAACCCTCCATCCTGGCGCTTCAGAATAAGTTCATTCTTTCATTTCTCGACATAAGTGAATCCACATTTCTCGGGAACCACACGACTGGCTTACCTAAGAACCTGTCTCCGATATAGCATATATAAAACTCCGCTTAATCCATTTCGTAACTTCTTTTTCCCGACAACTTCTTTCATGACTCCGGGGTTCACTCGATGCTCAATGTGTTTTCGTATTATCTTCTCCGAAGAATATTTTGTGCATACAAATAGAGGGGTCAGATAATTTTTTATCTTTCACTGACTCAACAATCGCTTCCTTGTATTTTCGTACCAAAGAATCCTGCTCTTCTAGCCTTCTGGCCAATGCAAAATGATATGATAACTAGTTTTCTTTTATGGCTCTAAAACTCATATTTCAAATGACTAGGTAACTCCTTCAATGTTAACCTTTCGACTAGTTTCCCACCCATGAGCTCATTAAGCTCGGGCCGCCACTTCATTCTGACTGCTTTCATTTATACTTGAGACTGTTCATTATTAAACAATTCAAGGCGTAACTTCACAATCAAAACTCTCAAGGTACTAAAATTCATCTCACTTCATCAGATAGAGTTTCTCAATGATAGAATCATAATTCACTTCATCATTGAGAAGGCTATTGCTTCTTACGCCCATACAACCTGTTTTCCTACATTAGGATGGAAACTGCACTTCTATTAATATTAAAATGCACCGCCATTCCCAACCCCGGGTGCCGCTCTCACCTTTCGTACGTTAATCATAGCAGCCCCTGCTACAAGAAAGGTCTTCCAAAGAATGCAGGAACTCAGGATCTTCTTCCATCCGCATAATAACAAAATCTACTAGGAAAATGAATTTCCCAACCTCGACGAAAGTACATCTTCCGCTGCACGCCCCTCCCGGCTGCGCTATCGATCTATCGCCCATCCGTAAAGTAATTGCTTGTCGGGTTAGTCCCTAAACTAAGTCTCGCACAACCGATGGCATCAAATTCATACTTGTTCCGTAGTCACATAAAGCTTTCTTTGAACTCACATTTCCTCATCGAACAGGAATAGTGAAACTCGCCAGGTCTTTCATCTGGCTGAGCTTCATTGATAAACGGCACTGCATGAAGTACTTCAAGTTAACTATACCCTCCTCGCCTATTTCTTTTCGTCAAAGACTCTCCTTCGAATTTTGCATAAAAGAGGCATTTCAATCGATCACCTCGCAAATGGGATATTTATTTCTATTTTCTTGAAAATATCAAAATTTAGAAAATCGTTTCTTTTTTACTTATGAAGTCTCGCTGAAAGGTATCAGAGCATAAGTCACTTCCTCTCTTTTTCTCGTCATTTCTTCCTTTTCATATGTTCAATCAGTCGTTTCTTCTTCTTCTTTCGCCTCTTATTTCCTCGCTCAATTCGCTTATGTCTTTCTCAGTTGGCCGAGCCAAATCCTTCCTAATTTCCTCAATCAATTGCCATGTAGTCTTTATGGTTCTTCCTCGTGTCACTAGTGGGAATGTTCCCTTGTTCGATTGGGCATATTCGTGGCCAATTGCCCTACTTGTGTCTCTTAGATTTTCGAAGCACTACCATTCTAAAACATCCGTATCGACTGAAAGTTTCCAAGTCGATAGTTTCATCATGGAATTGTAATCACTTTGTTATCCCCCATGAACTACAAAAGATTTGTTCCTCAAATGGTCAATTCCCTCCTCACCCTCGGGTATTCATTTCCTCGCCTCACCTACTGGCTCATGTCGGAACCTCGTGGTCACGATATCCTTGCTGAGGATGCCGTCTCGGCCTCACATGTAATGCCCTCCACCATATGAGAAATTCTCATGGTTCCTCAATGATTGTGAAGTAGGTCGGGCGTTAGATTTGGCTTGAAATGATAACTTTTCGCTGCTCATCGCATTTTTAACCTCCGCAAAGACTACAAGAATCTTCTATTGGCACATCAGCACTTCTTCTCATCACCTCTTTCACGCTTCTCTATTTCATGAGCAAAGGTGAATCTTCTCTCGTCATTCATCCCCATGACAGGAAGATTCAACTTAGCCTCCATGGTCACTATCTCGCTTCATCTCTATGACCCTTTCTTCAAGCATTTACCTCAAAACTCGTATGGAGCTTCTTCATATTGTACTGCTGTGCCCCCATCGTATCTCTCGCTCTCTTCAGACTTTTCGCTCTCAATGCTCCATAAAGCATGAAGCATCGATGACACCTCGGGATGTACTGATTCAAAAGCGTGATACACTACATCCATCCGGTCTTCAAGTCTATTCCATGCATCAAGTAACCTCTTCAAAGAATCTTCAATCTTTCCCAAGCGACATACGACTCTCATCTCTCCCTCATGGAATACATCACCATGCCCTCTTCGCCTCCGAAGTGAGAGAGATGGGGAAAGAATCGCCTAAGTAAGTTTCTACCAACTCTTCCCAAGTATCAACGTAACCATATGGTAATGATTCATACCATGTGGCTACTATGTCTCTCAAAGAAGCTGGAAGAGATTAGTTTTACCACCTCCGTCTCACACCGTCAGCCTTCATCAGATACCATCCCGAGAAATCTTCCCAGTGTTCATTCGGGTCTTGTGGGATGACCGCAAACTGATGTCGCCGAACCACAATAAAGTCGGCTTTGGGCTCAAAATTGCTCTCGTGATCCATCAGAGGTCAGTTCGATCGTACTCTTCGAATAATAGTCTACGTAAATCCTCCATCAAGGCCGGGCATGGGGGGGTCTTCCGGTCACGCCCTCCGGGTTCTCCGTTGTCATGTCTCTCTCTTCCATAGTCATGCCGTCTTTTGTCTTTCTTAAGCTCCCCGAAGCGCTCTCTCCATCTGTCTCATTGGACCAGTCGATCCCTGCTTCCTATGCATTAAAGGCTTCTCCTAAATAAAAGTACCATATTAATAGATTAGTCAAAACCTAACAAATATTTTCAATATGGCTTGTTAAAATTAGTGACTAATGTAGTCACCCATGAAAAGCTATTTTTGTTCTTTTCAAAAACAACCAAATTAGTATTCTTCTTTCGTTTAATATCGATCTTATTAATTTTTCGATCCTGCAAGAATCCACGCCAAAACTTGTTTTTGGTCACTTTACTTTACCACTATGTAGTAGTGGATGGATCAAAACATCAACACAAATTTATAGCGCTATTACCTGCTGACTATTATCTAATCCCCAACAATAATGCCATGAAACTTGTTTGTTATATTTCTTTACATACCGACAAAACTAGCTCTTTAAGAGTAGATAAATTTCTTTCTAAGTTTGATCCAGTTGATTATGCAAGTATACAGGCTCTATCATAATAAAATGGATTTCACCCGCATATCGATCCCACAGAGATCTCAAGAATTCTCAATCAACTACCCTGACTACTCAAGTTCTATACTATTTGGACTGTGATTTGCAATCGATATATCCCTAGCAACCTTTAAAATATTAAAAGAATAAAGATATGTAATCTAAGAACAAAATGAAATAATGCTTAAACTAAAATAAAAAAAATTAAAGAAATAAACTGATCAGTTAGTTTTTAAAGGGAGCATTGAAAATACAACTGTTGTGAAACATCAATTCCTGTAGACAACTCTGTAACTTTGCTTCATGAACCTCAAATTTAGAATCCGTCCAAGGAAGAAAGTAATGCCATGTGGATCTCTCCTTAATGACATATTTCATCATCTAATCTTCCCTGTTTCTTTCGAATGCAGAGGATTAGATAACTACTTTTAATCTGAGTTGCTCTGCTCTCGTATTTTTCTTTTCAATACTTCATACCTTAAATATGGATAAACCTTAGCTCCTAAGCACATGGTATGTGCATGGGTTTACACTATACTGGTTTCTCATCCTCAAAATTGGAATAGTTCATTCTTTCCTTGATTAGATCCTTGCTAACACGGGATTGAACTTACTGCTCGGTCAGAGAAGAACTCTCTGCTCATTTTAATTGATAAGTCATTCAACCTAATTCTCGATTTCACGAGAAGAAGATTTATCGATTAGAATTCACAAAGCCCATTAGATCCCTTAATATTAGTTCGCATACCCTCGAGATATCGTTTCAACACTCTCGTGAATGCCTTCTCTATGTCACCGAGGGCCTCTTTAAATTGGGAAAGCATAAACAATCCTATTACGGTGTATATGACAAGAATATTTGGATCGCATACAACAATAAACAAACCAAGAAGGTATCTCAAGACTGTCTCATGACCTCGATAAATTTCTCAGAAAGATAAATTCTAACAACAGTAAATTCAACTAAGTCGGGTTTCTAAATTACTTCATTACACTAACTAGCTCGATCAAAAGAATCATCAGAACTGAATGGTCTGAATCTAAATTTGTTTCGACTTCAAACGAACCAGTGTGCACTTGAAGAAAATAAATATTTTGCATTCACTTCAACTTCAACAACTAACATCCGTGATCCGTAATTCAAATGAAATAGCAATCTACTCTAATCTAATCTAAAATAACAAAGAAACAAAGAAAAAGAAAACGTAAAATTAATACACGAGCCTTCACAATCTTTCGCACTCCTTCTCAGTCTACAGCTGCTTTCCTTAGTAGCAGCTGCAGACATGGGAGTTTGGAAGTCGGGTCTCAACTCGATATAACCCATTGTGGATTTCAAAAATAACTCGCCCATTGTCTGCTCACATACGCGACTCCATTTATTTGTCGCCACTCGACTTGATGTCGCAACCTCTCTTCACGCTATACTTCACCGCTCGCTTATCGAAGTCGCTCCGCGTCGCGACTTCAATCATACGTCGTGACTTCACCTTTCTGCATTGTGATTTCTTTTGAGGTCGCGACTTCAATCATACGTCGTGACTTCGTTTTTCTGTTATGTGAGCTCTTTTGAGGTCGCGACTTCAATCATACGTCGCGACTTCAATGTTATGCTTATGAGGTCTTTTGATGTCGTGGAAGCTTTTCTTTTGTCGTGACTTGTCTTCAAGATCTCTCGATAGGGTGTCACGACAAATGCAATTGATGTTGGCGACTTCATTCTTTATACCGATGTCAAGATTTCATCAAGGACGCGCCACCTTCTTTCATTGTGAATCGGCGTCGCACCCGCCACTAAAGGACGCCGCGCGACTTTATTTCATTGTACCGATGCCGGCGACCACTAAAGGACGTTGCAACCTTCTTTCCTTGTAACCGATGTCGATTTCCAGAATCGATGTCGCTGTACCATAATACCCTCGCAAATTGATGTCAAAGGACGGCGAAGGACGTCGCGACTTCTCGCCATTTTCCAACCGAAGGTCGCACCATCAAGAACCGCCGCGACATCTTCTCGACGGTACTCGATGCCCTTATCTCTGCTCTAACTGCCGCGACTCTATGTTCACTCTCTTGAAAATATTGCCGCAACTTCTAATCGTCATGACCTCCATGTCTACCGTTGCTTTCAATTCCCATCGTAACCTCAAGTGGTGTCACACATCATGTCCGCTTCACAATTTCGTCGCCCGATTTGGAGTTTCGCACTCGTGTTATTCTTCTTCATTACTGGGCCAAGGTCGCACATCAAGTCCTTCTTTCAAAATTATCACACTTTACTCGAAGGTTGTTCGCGGGCTTTCAGAGACAACTCCCCTTGTCGGCCTCATGGTGGTGTCAATGACATCATTTATATCCTTTGCATCGCGACATCAGCACGATGTCGCGGACATGAACTTCTTCATTCGATCGCTTTTAATCTCGACCAAGTCATTCTTTGTCTCAACTTTCTTCAAGTCACGACTTCACTTGCTCGCTCTTAGTTTCTTCTTCAAAGCCAAATTTGTTGCTGTTGTGACTTGAAATTGTTGGAATCTGCTATTCCTGTCGCGACTTTAATTTCCGCTTACTTCAAATTCGCAGAATGATTTCTTATGATTTTTGCTAAAATTTGATTTTTCTCACGTATTTTTCTGAAATTGAATTCGACACTATCAAGTCACAACACCAACGTTATTCTCATTATAAACTCGTAAAAATGGATTAAAAATCTCATGAGTTTTGACTCATCACATAAGATATGCGCCTCATGCCATGTGTCACCATGCTATCTATCAACGCCTAAAATACGTGAATTCCCCACGCTTCTTTAATCCAACGAAATTCAGCCAAGTAACTAGATATAATAAGACGTATTCAACGGTAAGGTATGTTTTATCATCTAAGATCTAGATCTGCAGTTTGCGTAACCTATATCAGAGTGACTCACTTACCTCAGAAAATTTAAAATTTATCCGGGTTTCCACAACACCGAAATCTCTTCAATAGAAATAAAAATATGCTCCAAAACTACTCTAAGATCTATTAAAAAGCAAACCCTAACCTAAACTGAAAAATTGGAAGGTTTTATTAAAGAAACCTCCGCGTAGAGGTGTTCTCCCACCTCCCTTCATGCCTTAAAAAAAGTCTAAAATCGAGCATTTATAATCCAGAAGAGGGCTTTCAAAACATGCCAAAATACCACAATTCTTCAAGGGTTTTTCTCGATCAGCGCACACCTTGTGTCGCGACATATTTCCTAGGGTGTGTCTTAATAAACTTTGGAGGTCGCTTACATTTATTTCGCTAGCAACTCGTTTTATTCTCCAAACTTGTCGAGGCCATAACTTCATTTTAACTTGATCAAGTGTGAGGTCGTTGGAAAGTTTTTCGAATAGAATGTAACCATTGTAGAGTTGAACCCATTGATGTTTCATATGGTACACAAAAATTCATCTTCCCAATGACGCGCTATGAGACACCCGGTTGACTCTCCTTTTTGAAAAATATTGCTCATTTTTTGCCAAATCACTTGCTTTCCATTAAAAATCCTACAAAACAAAGTTTAGAGGATATGTTATGAGTTTTACATGAATATGGATATAAAATACTTAAAAATAGCATGTGAAATAAACTCAAAACATAGATGAGTTTCACACTCATCAAACACCCCTAAACGTAAAGTTTTGCTTGTCCTCAAGTGATTCAAGCACAAGAGGGTGTTTAATCAACAATATTTATAAACCTAAATTTCTCCTATTGTCAGTAGCAAAGCTACCGCAAAGATAGTGGCTCTAGGGTCGAATACATGGATGGGTTTTCTTGGTAACAAATGATTTAAATGTTAGTCAAAAAATGGTGAATTTCAATTGATTACGGTGATAAAACAAAGGATTTTGGTGAAAACAAAGGAGGTCAGAAAGGATTAAAAATTAAATGAAGGAAAAATAAGAAAAGAACTCCTTAAAGTCTCAAGCCACTGGGTTAGGGTTTTTAGGGCAACCGACATGTGCTCCTGCCTTATCCTCGGGCTGGGGAGCATGACATATAGTCACTTTCCAACCTGATCTTCATTTAGCTTTAAACCTGCACTTTAGAGTTTTCCTTTCGAAAGATGGCATTTCATTAGGCATAAATGTCCCTAACAAAGGGAAACATGATCTCAAAAACACTACTCCCATGATAACTAATAGAGACAACTAACTGGCCTCGTGGATCTAGTGAAAAGTATCCACCGAACCTCAAAAGTTTGTCAAATACATATTAAAGAGAGCACGCTTAAGAGATTTTAACCTACAGAGAAACAAGATACAAATACCCTTAAACATCAACATGAAGAGCATGATATCATGCAACTTAATTCCTCAAAACCCAAGACTCGGCCTCTCCTCTTCACATTGGGAGGTTTAGTTTCAACATCCTTTGATTTGTCATCACTGTGCAGTGTTTCGGCAAATCGAGAAAATGGAAGAAAACAAATAAAGGTATGAGAGAAGGAGTAGGCGCTGAGAGTTGTGAAGTTTCTCCCTTCACTTTATTATTTAGTTATTTGATGGAACTCTGACTTTAGCTATATACAACTTGGGAAAGCAAGGGAAATTACAAAAAAAAAAACTGAAACTAAAGCTATTACAAGGGTTAAAATAGGGAAACCAAAACCAGAATAAAACAACAAAAGCGTGTAATCATAGAAAACAGGGGTCAGAGGGTGGAATTGGTTCAGCAGGAAAAAGCATTCTACAATGGTGCACTTTCCGTTTTCAATATTCTTTCCTCTGTCTTTGATTTGCAATGCCGAAGTTTGACTTGGAATTCTTCGTGCTTGATCGACCAAATACCTTAAGGCTTAACACCCAAAACTGGTAAAATTTGCCATAAATGCGATCATTAGAATAAGTAAGGACCTTGATGTGCAATCTAAGTTAATTAGAATGATTAGTACACAAAAGCACTCAAAACCTATAATAAATAGGGCTCGTAAATAGCACTACACTAATCACACCCCCAACCTACGTATCATGTTAGTCCTTTAGGAATGAAAGAAAGAAGTTAGAGCATACTAAACAAAATCAAAATTATAAGCTTACAAAAATTATTTCAAAAAGGTTGTGAACGAAAAATGCCCCAACCCTAAGTAAGAATCATCAAAACCTAGTTCAACCATCTTTCGAGAGAATGAATGCCATATACCTGGGTATCAAAGAGCCTCCTTTTTTGCAAATCAACTAGAGACTTCACCAAACCTGCGGTTTGGTTGATGGTTTCAACAATAAAATGCTAAACCGCACTCTCCCCAACCCGTTACCGTCGCTACCTAGACACCGTTAACCAACCAACAGATCGGGACCCACTTATTCCACAACTCTTTGTGTTGGTGGGCAACGCCGAGGAATCGAACCCACCAAAGTCCATGGCCTGGGATCCACCGATGACTCCCAACCAATTAAGGCTTGGGCATCAAGTCAAGGGTCTTTCGACCACTAACTCTTCTGTGTTTCACCCCGACCCGAATGAATTCAAACTCCACAGACTCTGCCAACTCGCTAAACCCTGCACCCATCCACCCGTAGTTAAAACACCAAGTCATGGCTCCTAACCGCCGCTTTGGGCACCAAACAAAGGTTTTCGGCCATAAACCCCTGATCGTGATCGTTTCAAGGCAAAGCTTTGCAATTGTTTTTATTTTTCTCTTTCCTTCTTTCTTTTTCTTTTCATTTGAAGACACATCGCCTTCTTTCCATTGTGGGTCCCAACAACCCATTAAAGGTAGCACCACATCAAGATATTGCAAAAACAGTGTGTGCAGCTCAAACATCATGAAACCCAATGCAATAGTGGTTAGCTAAAGGTGGAAGAAAATATCAAAGCAATAAGAGTTCAACTGATCATCCACTCAATCCAGTACAACTCCAACATCATCAGACCGACGCTAGCTTCACCTTGAAACTTGCAGTTAGGCAAACCACAAAAGTAAGGTGCAATTTTTTAAAATTTTGCTCTGCAAAGTATAACATCACAAAAAGGAAAACAAGTGAGCCACTCAACATAACAAAATGGACTTGCTCAAAATAAAAAAAAATATAGTCGCCACTTTCCTTCAATTAACTTTCCCCCAACCAAATGCTGTCACATTTAATAAATGGCCCTGATTGGAAAGTTGGTATTAGCGCATTCTTTGGACAGATATGTGCTCATTTTTGGATAGGAGATCAAGAAGCTTTCCATCGACACCTTATTCAATTGTCATTTCATAAAAACAAGTTAGGAGAAGAAAAGAGAGAAAAAAGTGACTCATTGGAGCATTTTTAAAATTACATATTCATACAATTTCAAAAGTGTTATTTCTGTCCATATTTAGATCAGAAACTCTAAGATTTCCAATCTGCACCAAAAACGCCCAAAACGGAGTTCCTGATGAAAGGATATGATGAAAATAAATGGGGTCACAAATAGAGTAGGTTGGTGAAAATTTGTATCCTCATGTAATTCTCTCGCAACAAATCCTATAAATAATATATATATATATATATTTTTTATATGTTTGAGAGACAAACTTATTTTATATATATATATATTTCACTACAGGACGAAATAATAGCGTACGTTGGGGAGAAACATTGTTATGCGAATTTTCATTCTCATGAAAATTACATAACCTACGAAAATTTTGTTTATGGAATTTTCGCAGTTGCAATTTGTAACTCAAGTAGTACTCGTAAGTTGCGAAATTCAGGCTCATCCAACAGATCAAAATTTTGATAAAACTACAAAAATAAACACGTAAAATTAAGAAAATTTGCGTAAAATGAAAATTAATATAAAACAAAGATTAACTAAAATATATATCAAAAAATGAACTAAATCAACATAAAACAGAATAAAATAAAATAAGACAAGACAAATGAAAACAAAAAGCTGGGAGATCGAAAGACCCCCAAACCTCGCTCTCAAGTTGAGGTCATTTGGAACCGGTGGGAGTTTAGTCGCCGAGGTTCTGATGCTCCAACCGAATCCAAGACTCAACCATCCACTATGCTACGCGATGCGAAGTCGCCATTGTTTTGATAGTGGCAAAATCGCACAAAGGCCACTAACTTCAAGTATCAGATGAGGCAATGATGGACCCGGGCATGAGCTGGGAGTGTGTGCCGCAGGTTTTGATTTTCACGCAAGTGCTGGCAAGATGTACAATCGAAGTGGGCTATTTTGGGTCATAAAGGCACTAGGGATACAGATGGCTGGGATTGGTCGAATGATGCCTGGTCCCTTCCACTATTTCCTGTCCACTACTCTCCTCAGTCAACAATGGGGAGGTTGCTTCTTCTTTATAAACCTAAACCATAGTAGGGGTGCCGGAATAAACAATATTTATAAACCTAAATTTTCTCCTACTACCGTAGCAAAGCTACTGGCATAGCCACCTAGCGCCGAACAACACAGACGTGGTTTTCAAGACAAATGATTTCCATCATGCTTTTAAATGGTGAATTTCTAATTGATTATGGGTGGTGATAAAACAAAGTGATTTTGGTGAAAATGCTGGAGGTTGATAGTGTGGATTAAAATTGGGAAATGCATGGCAATAAGAAAAGAACTCCTTGAAGTCTGGCCACTAGGTTAGGTGTCACCTAATTAAAACACATGTACAAATTCTATGACACTATTACCAAGGACTATTATCTAATCATTTCTAAGAACTGCGCCATAAAACTTGTTGAGACCAAAACATGTATAACCCACCAATCTCTGTAGTAAATCTTTTTTTTTTTTTTTTTTTTTTTTAAAGTTGGTTTTAGTATGATATTCCTCAAGTAGTGCACAGTCGACAAGTAATAAACGGATTTAAGTCCATGTATTTAACCCACAGAGATCTCAAGTGAAATTTTAAATCAACTACCCTCGACTACTCAATTTCCATACTATTTGGACCAATAAAATACATTAGATCCAAAGATTAAGGTGCCGGGAAAAATTAAACAAAAGAAAATATCTGAATCCATCCATCATACCGAAGTTACAAGAATAAAGAATAATGAATTTCTAATGTTTAACCGACATCGAACAATATCCCCGTAAGACACATTAATGTAAAATGCTTAGTGAATCATCAATCAGAGTTACCCTAATAAAATTTCGATTAACCCCGCTTCGCACCTCGCCCAAGGCGCCAGAAGGTAACCGGGATCTCTCCATACTCCACATTTCATTATCTATTTCATGCACTCGATTCCTCAACACAGGAATTAGATAACTACTTTAAAGAGGGACTTCCTTAACTCAAGATTTTCTTGCACATTTCATACCACTTTATGGACTATAAACCTTAGCTTCCAAGTTACCCACAAGCAAGGTTATACAACTTCCGACGTCTCTCCTCAAATTAATGTATCAACCTTCCTCGATTAGATCCTGCAATTTCCCGGATTGACTCTCACTATCCGACTTAGGTGAACTCTTGCTTGTTTAACAGATAACTCATTCAACTGCTCTTGATTTCAAGTAAGAGTATCACTAAGTGAATTTTACAAAAGTTTTCAAAGATCCTTTAATAGGTGCATAATATACCTTCAAGGAAATGTACATTACTCTCAGAATGTCTTCCCGTGTCACTCGAGGACCTCCTTGAAATCGGGAGTAATGACAAATCTTAATCTATAATAAGAAACTGATATTCGATCCCAAGAAAATAAACCCAAACTAAGTAAATTTATTAACCGAAATTAACAAGTCATAAAAAAGACTACGTAAAAGATACCCGACTATAACGCTCACTTAATGAAGCCTGGATTCCTCACCATCAATTACACGATACAACATTCCTCCGATCATAAGAATGACCGCACTGAAACTCGAAAAACAATCGACTCTAATCAACTTCCAAACATTTCGTAGTAATTGAAAATTAAATGAATTTCGTATTCGGGCCTTCACTAAACGATAACATCTTATTCAGAAAACACAACTAAAAAAAAATAAAAATGATTATATGATCCGCTATAAAACAACTGAAGTAAAAACAAGAAAAATAAAAGAAGAAAAAATGAAAGAAAGAAATGAGCTTTCGCCTTCTAGACCTCTCGTCCCGTGGCCGCCAAGTCAAGCCAATGTGAGCCGGATAGTCACAGATGATAGGGTTTTCCATTGGTCCTTAATCCCAATGTAGCTCGTTGTGGATTTTTAGTATCCGTGCCCAAGTCAATCGCCCAAGTCGCGACTCCGCCTCGGCCGTGATTGACATCGAGGTCGCGACATCGATCCCACGTCGCGACTCGCCACTCTATAGCCTTGATTTAGTCATTCGTGTCGCTGACATCACCATTCCTGTCGCCACATCTCTCTTCACATTCGGCGTTTCAATTGTTCTTTCCGATGTCGCTGACGTCGATATCTTGTCGCGACCTCGCCTTAAATCATCTGGCAGTTTTCAATCGATAAATGTTGATAAACGCGCGAAGATCGATCTCTCGTCACGACATCATCTAAAAGAACCATAGGCTTCAACTAGTCGTCATGTTGTCGCCGTGGCATCAATATCGTGGTTATCTCTTTAAGGCTCGCGATCATCGACCGTCATTCCCGATGTCGCCGACTTCGAGTCGCTGTCGCGGACCTCACTTCATGAAACTTCACCTTCAATCGAAGCAGGTCCGTGTCGCGATCATCTCATGTCGCACATCACCGGCTTACAGCCTTCGATGGTTCTGGATAAACGACTTCACCTTCGTCGCGGACTCACCGTCAGACACATCATCAATGTCGCGACATCAACTTCACGCCGCGACATCAACTTAAGTTCCTGGGCGGGCTTCCATCAAATTCAAACCTCATACTTAAAAGGTGTTTCGTCGTCGCGACCTTCTTATCCCCGCCACGACATCAACCGGCCGCCGGACCTTAATGTTGTCGCTGACGTCGCTCTCTTTAGCTCCGATTACCCTTCACCGCCGACCGGTAATTTCATCGTCATGCAACGCATCAAATTCCTTCACTTTTGGTGTCACGACTTCGTAATTTAATCGCGTAAACCCCAAAAACCGCATCAATGAACTTACCTAGTTCTTTTCATTTCGCTTCGCCACCCGACCCGCACTCCTTTTCCACTTATTGGTCGTATCTTTTCTACTCTCTTCCCGCTAATAACAATTTGGTGAGTTTCTTCATATTTCAGATATGAATTATTCATTTCTAGATGAAAATAGAACATAAAAATGGACTGTAACATGACTTTGTCATCAAACTCCCCCCAACTTAAAGCTTGTTTGTCCTCAAGCAAAAGAAAAGAGAATTGTTCATTCTCAAACAAAATAAATTTTTAAGGACATTTTTCTCGTGATTTGTCTCCGCAGCTTTCATTCTAATTTGACTGTAGCCGCAAGGTATGCAAAATTTTCTCAGACATCTAGCTTCAAGTCCAGCCTGTTATTTGTCTCTACTTTTTATGCTATGCAAACTATCATGTTGAAATTGTTTTACAAACAATATAATTCGCTTGATCCCGTTGAATAAATGAATTATTTTCCTTTCTCGTTCTTATGGCTGAGTCATTTAACTCCCTAAAGTCTTTCACAATTTGATTGCTTTTCTTCCAAATTCCATAGGCTTGTTTTTCATATCGATCTCCACTAATGTAAGTAATCGCCTTCCATCAATCAGTCTTTTTGGGCTTATATTGAGAGGGGTTTAGGTAATGGGTGTGGGATGGAAGGAATTTTTAGGTTAAGATCACCCTGAACATTTTCTTCTCTTCTCACCTCTTTCTTTATATTTAGTAAACTCTAAACTTCATGCCTGGGATATCTCTTGATTCCTTCTGCTTCAACCCGTATTCCCCTATTTTACTCTTATAATTTCACCGAGAACTTCCTTAGTTTGCTACCACTATGGTAAATGTTTTAACCAGGCTTTCTAACACTCTTAGCTTACCTGGTTAGTAACTCCACACTGCATGGCATAGGGTATTAGGTGTTGAAATGACCTCTAAGAACTTAATTGTTCAAGATAGAGTTACAGTCACAAGATAAAATATCCTTGTAGCCTCTCTTTCTTCATTGATTTTTTTTTTTCGCGCTTCCTGCCTTTTCATTCCCTTGAAGTTCCTCAAAAAATATATACTCTCTAAACTTCTATTTTTCTTTCCCTTAATTCCCTGGTAATCGAGGTTCTTTATCACGATCGATGTCTTAAGATGAGTCAGTTTCCATCAGGTCTATTTTTGAAAAATAGCTTGCCAGGCTCACCTGAACTACCGTGATATGCTCTCAAAGATAGAATTATGGATGGGCTAGGAACGGCCTAAACTATCCAAGAATGGCCTCGTATCATCTCTTGTCACCGAATCACCTAGATTTCACTTCAATCACTAACGAACAAATTTAGAACTGGATTTATCAAACCCACTACTATAAGGAGTATCTTTGACTCATTTATCATGAGTGCTAGTTAATTGATATTCAACAGTTCCTTGATTTCATCGCTAATACCACAAACTCAAAAGATGTTTTGTTCCTTCTGCTTTTATTACCTCCTCTCTAACTGACTTATCATTAAATATAAGTAATTTTTCGTACCAGGTTTCAATTAAACTAGATGCATTTTGTCCTTATTCTCGCAATTTTTCCTCATTTCGCTTTATCTCTACTTAACCGTCTATTCAATTAAGATAATGTCCTCTCAGCTTTTTATTCTCTAACTATTTCCTACTTGGATTTCCTAATCATTCAACCACAGCAACATAATATCAACAATCAAATGCAAAATAGTACACAAATAATTCCATTTAACTTTCTATTTTATTTCTCTGATTGATTTGTAACCGTTGATACACGTGATGGGGAGGAGGATGTAGAAATCAAAGGTTAGGTAAGGAGAAGGTCTATTTCTTCTTGGACGAGGTGGAAAAATATCGTGCGATTCCAGTCTGGGGTGTTCAAATGAGTCGGACAGGAACTTCATTTCCCTTCTTCTTTCTCTCTTACTTCCCTCTCAACCTCGTTTCAATGATTCCCATTAGAGAGATCAACTCTTCGTTCTTCCCGCATGACTGCCTCTTCCCCAAGCCATTCATCGTGTTCTCCATTTCCTATGACTTCCACATCTTAGAAGACTGTTGTTAATCAAATTTCAAATTTTCCACCATTCCTTCTCATCGAGGATTCAAATTCTCTCCCATCGTTTTTTTTGTCTCTCTCTATCTCACTTTGTTTTCTTCCAAATTTCCTCCTTCAGAGGATTTAGTATAGTACTGGTAAACCCTTTATTCCGCTTCCCAAATTCGTGTCATGCTCTTTATCTCTTTCTCTCTAACAATGCTAAGTCGAGAGTCACGATCAAACTGCCATATAGAAGGCTTCATGACTCAGCTGAGTTTAAAAGGATCTGACCCTTTCCTTCATTTTTCAACTCTCTTCTCCTTGTCGCCAACATTTTTCCCATCCTGCTCCTCTTTCGTCTAGCTTCTTCCTTCCACCGTTGTTCTCTTTCGATTTCCACCTCATGTTCCCTTTCTTTCGTTTAACTCTTCTTCCACCGTTGGTCTCTTCTTTTCAATTCTTTTTCATACATCCCTTCTCCTCGAATTCCCCTCGCTTTAAGTTCCACTCCTTCTCTCTTTCTTCTATTCTTCTGCATCAACCTGAGAGTTTCCAAGTGTGAATCAATTGTCCCTCAGGTTCTCTCAACTTTCTCCGCTTGAAAGTTTCATGCATAGGAGGAGAACCGACCAAAGGATGGAGAAGTCTATCTGGGTCAGTTTCATCCTCTCGCCCTTCATTATCTCAAGTAAAACATGTAATCATCAGGTCGTGATGTCACCTGCGCTCGCCTCGACCGTGGCCCCGGGTCTCTTTTCTCTGTCCTTCACTGGGCTTCACCTCTGCTCTCTACCAGCACTCCCTTTTCCTCCGATTTCGGGGTCCCTGCAACTCCCTCGTCGAAGGAGTGGTGAAGCTCGGGGACTTCTTCTTCCGACCCCACCTTTCACCCACCTTCAAGCATTAACCGTGATTGTTGTCGGGCGGCGACCTCTTTTTGTTCCCTTCATGATATCTCATGATAGAGTTCTCTATGATAACTCCTATATCGACCAGACTTTGAGTATGGCATACAAAGAAGACAAATCTTGTTCTCTCACTGTGCATAAATGTTTTGTTGGAACCAACACAGACGCAAGGAAGTAAAACCATACCTTCGCTTCCTCGCTGAGGCCTGCTCGTAGTTCTTGGCTTTCCTTCTCCTTGTCTAACTGTCCCCTTCCATCAGTGAGCTTCTCT
This sequence comes from Tetrastigma voinierianum, assembly GCA_016808115.1. Taxonomy (NCBI): domain Eukaryota; kingdom Viridiplantae; phylum Streptophyta; class Magnoliopsida; order Vitales; family Vitaceae; genus Tetrastigma; species Tetrastigma voinierianum. Next base: position 2,180,235 of record JAEQBH010000911.1, on the reverse strand, counting down.
GCAATCTTCCTAAAATTCGGTTTTTCCAAAATTTTCCGACTCTGGGAGCCATGCTTGAGGACATATCCCATAGGCCTCTACTGATGGCCTTCGCTTCGTATGAGACCTTAATTCTCTAACATAAACGGCTCCATCCTTCCTTCCTACCATATTGGAATAAAAACTCTCTCACCAAAGGTCAGATATCCCGCTTCGGGTGTGTGCAGATTCTCCTCGATCCTTCGTTTATCATCTCCTTTGAAAGGAGTCATGTGGTTTTTGAATCTCCTTTTCAGAATAAAACCTTTAGCATAGTACTTCTTCCACTGGGAATAAGCTTCATCGGATATGAAATCTTCTACTTCTTTCTTCTCTTTCTTCTCTCCTCTTTCCCCTTTCCCCTTTCGTCTCGTCTTGAGAAGTTGTCAAACTTCTCCGGGCGCTTTTGATGGCATCTCTCCGCTTGCTCTTCCCGGAGTTTAACTTACGAATCGTTTTGGCGAAGTTTTTCTTTGATTGTTCGTAATTCTTCATTATCTCTGTCAGTTAGGTGAACCAAAGGTGGAATTTCAGCCATTGAAGCAAGAGAAAAGCTTTTCCGACTCGCTTGGAATGCTAGGGTTTTCGGAGGTTGAGATTTGGGAGGAAGACGAAAGCGAATGGTTATGTGGGTTGGAGTGAATGAAATAGTTTCCAACAGTTGTAATTCAATCAATGTTGTGGGCTAGTTAATGATTCAATTAAGAATTGTCTTACTTCAATTCCGCCTTTTGTTTTAGTCATTAAATTTAGCTTGAAGTGAGGTCGGCACATGTCGCACTTTCTTAATGTCATGTATCTACCTAACATGTCGCCAGGGATAATACAGGTTCCTAAAGACTGCTTTGATGTGGCGACAATCCTTCTTCTTTGAAACTTAATTCACTGTCGCGACATGCATCTCCCCTTCTTCCATACTCACTAATTGTTCTTTCCTTAAAGTGTCACGCAGATCAATGTTTTGTAAGACAAATGTACTTTGTCGCGACATAACCTCATTGCCGTGACTAAGCCCTTTATTCATGATTTCAAAAACTTTGAATTCTCATATTGTTCTTAACCCGTATATCTCTTCGTGCATATTTTAAGCAAAGATTTAATAATTAATTCAAATATATTCACTTTAGTTGCTGGTGGAAAGTTACTCTTTTCCTCATGTCACGACTCTGCAAGTCGGAATTACTCCTGTAGTTGCCTTGCTATTCATGTCTTTAACCCGTTCAGAAAATCACTGCAATATTCAAGAAAATTCTAATTAAAATACAATCTATTTCTAAAAATTAAATCTATCCTTCTAGAAAACAAATCTGACCGAATTTATCAGCAACTAAAAGAAAAGAAAATAATCCCAAAATTTAAATTCAGAATTTAAATCCTCAAGTGGGTTGCCTCCCATTAGCCGCCGCCTTTGAGTCCTTAGTCGACTTTCGTCAGGGTTCTTCTTCTTTCCCTCAAGAACCAAGCTTGGAGTTCTTCACTTTCCCTCTTCCCCTTCGAGAGATAATGCTTTAACCTTGTCCATTGACCTTGAATTCTTCCCCCATCATCGACTTCAGTGTTATTGCTCCAAATGTAGTACTTGGATAACTGTATGGCCCACTCCAATTGATTTAATTTTCCGGAAACAACTTTACCTAGAATTATAAAGCAAAGACCTGTTCCCCGTTCGAACTCTTTCCTAAGGATTTCTTCACTATGCTTACTTTGTCTCATTTTCAGATATTCTAAAGATTATCATAGGCTTCATTTCGCTTCCAATCTGCATGCTTGGAGCAATCTTTCTTCCTTTGCAGCCTTGAAATCGAAGTTTAACTTTTAATGGCCCACATTGCCTTGTATTCTAATTCAAGAGGTAGATGACATGGTTTGCCAAAAAACAACTCTCAGAGTGGGGATATTCCAATCTGGGTCTTAGGCGTACCTCGTAAGCCCAAAGTGCATCATCAAGCTTGGAAGACCGTCCTTCCCGCTTGAGCCCGCGCCCTTTCGCCAGCACTTTCGATCTCCTCTCGCTGGAAATTTCGCTGTCCATCAACTGGGATGATAGGCCAAACTCATTACATGCTCGATCCCATACCGCCATGATTTGCAACATTTTGTTTGCAAATGGGTTCCCCATCAGCTAATGATGGCCCGGGGGTTCCAAACCCGTCAAAATATTATTTTGTAAGAAACTCATAACTGATAGCATCATTCCCGACGCACCACCGCCCACCCATTCGAGACGTAATCTACCGCTGCCAGTGATGTATAGTTTCCAAATGATGGTGGAAAGGTCCTATAAAATCTATTCCCCAAACATCAAAAATTCAGGTATCACCATAATACCTTTAGCATTTCCATTCGATATTTCCAATCCTTGGCACTCATAACACACTTTAACCACTCCCACAATCTCTCAAGATAAGTAATAATAAAACCCGATTGGAGTATCTCAAAGGGGCCGTTTTACTCTCGAAAAATGTCCCCATATGGTGATGCATGGTATTCATTTAAAATGTTGCCTTGTTCACCTTCCGCACACATCTTCTTATTATCATGTCAAGACTCTTTTGAATAAAAGTGGGTCATCCCAAATATAATATCCGCTGTCGGGCTATGAGTTTCCTTCATGGTAGAAATGACTCAAGGTACACCGCAGCAAAGCCGTATAATTCACAATATCAACACAACAAGGAGTTGGAAGGAAACCTGAATAATTGCTCATGGGAAGTTCTCCGTTAACTTATTTTCTTCTTCATCACGCTTTTCTACTCTTGACAAGTGGCTTTGTTATCACATTGTCACATCCTTTGCCTTTATTTCCAAATCAAACTCTTGCAACAAAGAAGACTCACCTTATCAATCTTGGCTTAGCTTCCTTTTCGACATCGTGCAATTTGATTGCCGTGACAGATCATGTGAATTACCAAGCATGGGATCCCAAAATGTATTGCCTAATTTTTTACAAGCAAATACTATGTACTAAAGATTTCCTTCTTTCAGCTTGCTGAGTAGTTCTCGTGCTTCATTGAAGGTCTTACTAGTATAGCAGACATGGCCCTGAATACTTTCTCTTTCTTTGCCCCAACACAACCTCCTATAGCAAAATCATCGGTATCACACATTATTTCAAACCCCGATCCTGATTCTCGTGCAGCAATTATAGGTGCCTGTACTAATCTGAGCTTGATTTCGCTGCATTCTTGCAGAGTCATCAAAATTGAACTCTTGTATCTTTTCCCAGCACCATATGGTCATCCGCTATTTTTGAAAATCTTTGATAAATCTCCGTGAAACCCAAAAGATGCCCCAAAAAGCTTCTTACCTCTTTAACCGTAGTGTGCAAGAGTTTTGATAATGGATACTTTGGACGATCAACTTCATCCAAGAGCGTAAATTATGCCCAAGAACAATACCTTCTACTCATAAAATGGCATTTTTCCCAATTCTGGGGCTGCTTGTCTCTGCATCTTGAAGCACTGCTTTCCGCATTGTTTAAACATTGATCAAAGCTGATCCATATACAAGAAATCATCCATGAATATTTTAATCACTTCTTCAACCAAATTAGAATATAGAAATCATGCACTGAATGTAGCCGAGCATTACATAACCCAAACGGCATCCTTCAGAAGGCAAAGGTACCATAAGGGCATGTAAACGGGTCTTCTCGCATCTTCCTGCACAGCAACTGATTATATCCTCAATACCCATCCGTAAAACAAAAAAGTGAGGGTCCCGCTAACCTATCCAACATCCGATCAATGGAAAGGGAAAGAAATGATCTTTCTCGGGCCGCCGCATTCAATTCTTCAGAATCAATACATACCCTCCATCCTCGTCATCGTTTTCGTTGGAATCAATTCATTTTTCATTTCGACCGCGCTTAACCCCTTTCTTTGGAACCACATGAACCGGGCTCACCCAAGGACTGTCTGAGATTGCATATATGAAACCAAAGATTTAACAATTTTAGCACTCCTTCCGATTACTTCCTTCATCACCTGGATTCAAATTTCCGTGCTCCTACGATGGTTTCGTCTTCTTCAAGCGTAATCTTATGCATGCAAATTGATGCAATCGATACCCTTCACTTCTCTTCAATGGACCAAGCTAGCGTATTCCTTGTGCTTCTTTAATGACCAAGAATCTTTGTTCCTCATTCTCACTTAATATGGCGAAATGATCACCGGTTTTTTCTTTGGTAGACTGAAGTAGGCATACTTTAAAATGACATGGCAACTTTTCAAAACTAAACTCAGGGATCGGTCTCTTGATGAATTTCACTATCTTCCCATTATCTTTCGTATTTCAAGTTCAACACAACTTATAGCATGAAAACTGTTGCATGGAAATTCGTGCATTGTGACATCTTCAACATACTGCGGGAATTCATCTCTTTTCATTGATAAAACTGGAGTGTTACAATCATTGTTAACATCGGTCGGGAATGGGGATAAAATCACCCATTGTAGCCTTCCTTTTCCTATCTATATTTTGTGATACTTTAACTGTGTTAAATACGCAGCCTTCTTCCAACCCTTAAGATAAGAACTTTATGTCAATCAAGGTCGCTTCCAAAGAGTTAGGAATGGTCTTCCTAATAGTAGGGGTACTTGTGAATCTTCTTCCATGTCCGTAATGATGAAGCTCCATCGGGAATACAAACTTCCCAACAAAGGACTAACACATCTTCAATGACCCTTCAGGCTCTACCATCGATCCGGTCTCGCCATTTGAAGAGTAAATGGGGCAGGGATTAAGCTCCCTCAAACTTAATTTCAACAAAGAGTAAGATCAGATTGATACTAGCCCCGAGTCACGAGAGCTTCCGAATCCATTCCTCCAACAATACAAGGAATCAGGAACTCGGGTCCCCATCTCAGGTTCTTTTCTCGACATCGTGACTTGTGGCAAAGGAGATCTACTCATTCCTTCTTCTACTTTATTTTTTCTGCTCAGCATGTCCTTCTCGTAAATTTTGCATTACAAAGGGCATCCGAGTCAGTACCACTTCAGCAAAGGCATACTGATCTCCACTCGGAGTTTTCAAGAACCTTGCAACCGCTTCTCCACTTTGATTTCCGCAAGATTTGTGGAAATGGGACTGCAGGCTTTGTTCCTTGGATGTTCTTCTTTTCTACTCCTTCTTTGTCATTCTCCATTGTCTCTTCCCTTTATATCTCGCTTACTGTCATCGCCACCTTTTATTTCTCTCTTCAATTCTTCCACTCCTCAAATTCCGCAGACAGCCATGCAAACTTTTGGTTCTTCCTTGTATCACTAGTTGCATCTTTCCGACTTTATGGTTAGGCTAGTCAGCTTTACTTGTGTCTCCGTGTTCTTCAGTGGATGCATCGGGTAGTGTTCTCACTCAGAATTTAGCAGCTGCTTCCAATTCTCCAAACTTTTGTTCATGGAGGGTTCAATAGCTTTATTATCCCCATAAACCCAAGATCTCTGCTCTCAAAAAGATGGGGCCCTCCTCCGACCCTAATATTCGCTTCTCGTGCATCACGCCGTGAACCTCGTGGTCGCGATACCCTTTGTCAGGGTTCGTCCTCGTCTTCGCCTCGAGAAGCCCCTCCACCATACGAAGTTCTCATTGCTCCCGAGGCCGTGATAATGTAGCCGTAGGTTAGGATCATTTGAAATGGTAAGCTCTTGGCTCACCCAAATAATTAACCTCTTCAGCATCATAAAGTCCTTCAGTTACTCTTTCAGCACTCCCCTTCATTAACTCCCTTTCAATTGCTCCTATTTCATGAGCGGTGTGTGTCTTTCTTTCTTGCTTGTCTAACCTATGCATAATGGCATCCAACTTGGCCTCCATGGTCACATATCTTGCTCACTTCCATGATCCCCTTTCCTCTCATTGCTTCCTCTTGAAAGCTCGTATATGAGTTTTCTATGTTACATTTAGCCGTATCTTCAATCAGCCTCTTCATTTCTCAAAGATTTCTTTTCGTTTAATGCTCCACAAAGATGAAGCATCAATGATTCCTTTTGATATATCATCTGCGGCATGATATATACGTCCATTTGAGTCTTCAGATCTATTCCATGCATTGACATCTTCTCAAGAACTGTCAATCTTCCTAAGCTACATATGTTTCATCTTCGTCGGGAACAAATGGATTTCCCTCCTTCTTCGCAGGGTGAGGGTCGGGGAAAGAATCTACCTAAGTAGGCTCTACTAATTCCCTCCCAAGTATCAACAACTATATGGTAAAGATTCATACCATGTAGTCAGCTGTATCTCTGAGAGAGAATGGGAATGATGCGCTTTGATGACTTCTCTCGTCTCACTCCCATTCACTCTTAACAAGATACATCCCGAGGAATCTCTGCAGATGCTCGCTTTGATCTTCAAAGGATGACCAAGAAACTCGATGCCGGGCTGACCATTGTAACTGCAGTCAAGGACCAAAATTATTAAAGACTTCCACCGCAGTCAGTCTGACACAGTATTCTTTTCCTCGTATAATCGGGTCTCCATAAATCATCAGACGCGGGTCGAGACCTTCTAGCTTTTTCTATATGTATTTCAACTCCATCCGCTCTTCATCCGCCATGGTTGAGCTTTTCCGTCCTTCTTGGTCTCTTCTGCTTCCGAGCCCTTTCTATTTCTCATGGTCACCAATCAAGATCGTGGTTCGCTTCCCATGCATCAAAGTTCTTCCAAGCAAAACATGCTCCCATTAATAGATTAGTCAAATCATAAAATACTATTCAATATGGGTTGTTAAAGGTCAGTGTCTACAAGAGTCACTGCTTGAAACGCTATTTTTGTTCTTTTTCTTTTAAAAAAAGTCCAAATTAGTATTTCTTTCTTTCATCCAATATTGATTTACTTTAAATTCCTCAATCACTGCAAGAACGGCGCCAAACTTGTTGACCGGACTAAAACATTACGTACAAATTTATGACACTATTACCAAGGACTATTATCTAATCCCCGGCAACGGCGCCATAAAACTTGTTGAGACCAAAACATGTATAAACCACCAATCTCTTAGAGTAAATCATTTTTTTTTTTTTTTAAAGTTGGTTTTAGTCCTGGACATTCTACAAGTGCATTGTGTCGACAAGTAATAAAATGGATTTAAGTCCAGATATCAATCCTACGTAGATCTCACAAGAATTTAAATCAACTACTCCCGACTACTCAATTCCATACCATTTCCAAATTCACAAAATAATACTTTTCAGGATCCAAAGATTAAAGGTGCTGGAAAAATTAAACGAACAAAAAAGAAAATAACCGAACTATCCATCATACTGGAAGAATAAGAATAAGAATAATGAATTTCAATAAGAGAACTCGACATCGAATACTTATCCTCGTAAGACACATTAATAGAAATGGGCTTATAGTGAACTATCAATTCCTCCAGTTACTCCTAATAAAATTTCGATTAACTCCAGCCAAAATCAGTCTAAGGCGCTTGTAGTGCAGTCAATTTCTCCATACTCCACATTTCATTATCTAATTTATGACCTGATTCTCTCGAATACAGGGAATTAGATAACTACTTTTAAAGAGGGACTTCCTTAACTGCATTTTTCTTTGCAATACTTCATACCCATTTTATGGATCGTAAACCTAGCCTTCCAAGTTACTCCACAAGGTTATACAACTTCTGCATTGCTCCTCCCGAAATTAGAATAGATCAACCTTCCTTGATTAGATCCTCGCCTAACACGGGATTGGCCTCATCATCCGAATTGAGGTGAACTCTTTGCTTGTTTAAATAGATAACCTTATCTAACTGCTTCTAGATTTCAAGTGAGAAGAGACTATCAAGGAACTTGTTAAAGCTCAAAGGATCCCTTAATAGCAGTGTTATTAATATACTCTAAGGAAATGTACATTACTCTCATGAATGTCTTCCCTGTGTCACTCAGAGGACCTCCTTGAAATCAGAGCAATGACGTAAATCTTAATCATAAGAAACTGATATTCAGATCCTAAGAAAATAAACCCAAACCGTAAGTAAATTTTAAGAATCAAATTAATAAGCTGCTGAAAAGACGCTGTAAAGATAAATTCTGACTATAACGCTCACTTTAATGGAAGTCGGATTCACCATCAGAATTACACGATACAAGATTCCTCTCGATCATAAGAATGACCGCAATTGAAACTTAAATAATCGAATTCCGTAAATTGCTCGAACTTCAAACATTTCGTAGTAATTTGAAAATTAATGAATTCCCCGTGATTCACTGGGCCAAATTTATAACATCCGATTCGTGAAATACAAATCAAAAATAAAACACGAGCATGATCACCTTAAACGAGACACAAAAAAATTAAGAAAAAATAAAAGAAGAAAAAAATAAAGAGTTAAAATGAGCTTTCACTTCCGCACTCGCTCCACGCTGGGTTGAATGAGCTGGATAGCCGCTGTGATTTATAGGTTTTCCAATTGGGCCCTAATCCCAATGTAGCCTGTTGTGGATTTTTGAGTATCCAGGCCCAAGTCACTGTTCAAGTCGCGACTCCAGTTTCCTTGTCGTGACATCATCGAGGTTGCGACATCGATCCCACATCGCGACTTCCAAATTTTTACTCTATGTGCCTGATTTAGTCATTCTTGGTGTCGCGACATCACTATCTTGTCGACATCTTCTCACTGCCGCGGTGTTTCAATTGTTCTTCTTCTCGATGTCGCTGACGCCGAGGTCTTGTCGCGACCTCAACTCCAAATCATCCTAGCCTTCAATCGATAGCCGGATGTCGCGACATCGATCTCGCCGCGACATCATCTAAAAGAACCATAGGCTTCAACTAGTTACCATGTTGTCGCGACATCAATATCGCAGTCGCACATCTCTTTAAGGCTCGTGATCATTGATCCGCCATTCCGGGGCGTCGCGACTTCGAAATGTTGTCGGACTCTCACCGCGAAACTTCACCCTTCAATCGAAAGGTGTCCTCGTGTCGCGACTTCGATCTCATGTCGCGACATCACCGCGGGCTTACAATTTCTTTGATGGTTCTGATGTCGTGACTTCAGCTCTTTGTCGTGATCATCAATGTCGCTGATATCAACTTCACGCGAAGATCAACTTAAGTTCCATTTCCATCACCAAACCTCTCATAGCTTAAAAGTTTCATTGTCGCGACTCTATCTCTACGACATCAACTGTCGCGACCATCGCCGTCGACAAGCCAGTTTCTCTTAGCCCCGATTACTCCTTCGCCATCGACCGTACTTCATCACGCGACTGGGATCAAATCCTTCAATTCTTTTCGTCACTGACCTCGGGACTCGACTAAACCCCAAACCGCATCAATGAATCACCGACCAGCGCATGTCGATAGATCAGCGAGTTCTTTTCATTTACGCTACGCCATTCGTTTGCACTTTTCTTCCACTTATTCTTTGTATTTTTCTACTTCCTTTCTCTCTTCCTGCTAATAACAATTTGGTGAGTTTCTTCATATTTCTGTATATTAATTATTCATTTCTAGATGAAAATAGAACAGAAAAATGGACTAAAAATAGATGACTTTTAAGCTCATCATTAGGGTTTTTAGGGCAACCGACATGTGCTCGGGTCTTTATCCTCACGTTGGGGAGCATGACATATAGTCATTTCCCGAACCGGATCTTCATTTAGCTTTAAAACCTAGACCCTTAGAGTTTTCCTTTTGAAAGATGGCATTTCATTAGGCATAAATGTCCCTAACAGTGAAAACACACATCTCAAAATACTTTACCCCACGATAACTATTAGGAGACAGCTCGCTGGGCCTTAGTGGATCTGAGTAAGTATCCTTGAACTCAAAAGCTTTCCAAATACATTAAAGAAGAGCATGCTTAAGAGATTTTAACCTATGGTGAAAGCGGGAGCCTGAATGCCTTAAACACCAACATGAAGAGCATGCGAGACATAGAAACTACCTCAATAGGCACCAGTGGCCTTCCTTAAGGATGGGAAGTTTGGCCAGTATCGCTGGTGTCATCATGAGGGTGTTGTGTGAAAATGGAAAGAAAAGCGAAGAAAGTGGAAGGCAGGGAGAGGAAGGGAAAGCGACGGGAGGAGCGAGGGGCTTCTCCGTCACTTTATTGATTGAAGTTGATTGATACAAACCTTGATTCTGACATATCAAGATGGGAGCAGGAGTGCAGACGAACTAAATCGTGCAGGTTAAACCAGGAAAAACCGGCGACAAATAACAGCGTGTGGCCCCGAAAGCAGGAGTGTGGTTGAACGGTGCGGAAAGCGTTCTGTGGTGATTGTGCTGTTTCCACTCGTTATATCAGTCTTTGAGTTTTGATATGGTTGACCGATTGTAGTGTGATTGACTCAACTTGTTTGGCACATGTTATTTGTATTACTGTTTTGCAGTAAAATCTGATCATTAGAATAGTAGGGACCTTGATGTGCAAATCGGGTTAATTAGAATGATTAGTACACAAAAAGCACTCAAAACCTATAATAAATAGGGCTCAAAATAACACTTTTTGGGCACTAATCATCAAGCAAAGAGAATAAAGAAGTTGCTTATCCCCAAGCAATTGAAGAGAAAATTCCATTTCACCATTTTTATGTAACCAAAACCGAGTAATCAAGCTTGCTAAGGGGTATGTGATATGTGCCTCAAGAATTACCCTTAGCAAAAATATAGAGTATGATCAAGATAATTTATTTATTTATTTATTTTAATAATTAATTAATCTGATAATAGACAAATTTAGACCATGGTTCTCACTAGTATCTGTGTGTGGTCTTCCCCTATCCAAACAATTGCAAGTTAAATGAGTTTATGAGAATTTAGGTTCCATAGGCTTGTTGTTCTTATCGCTCTCCACTAATGTAGGCACACACAATTCTCAAGATCAAGAAGGTCTTTATAGGCTTGTTATGTAAGGCTTGGGTAAGGGGTAGTTGAGTAGTCATTTTAGGCTAAAACTTACACAAACATACATATTTTCCTCCATTCACAGCTCATACTCCATCCTTATTCTCACTATCAACACAATGACACTCTCAAGCACCCCAAAACTTGTTTGGGTGCATATCATACCATACTCCTCATATCACCTTTCAACTATACACAAATTTTGCCTTCTTTCAACAAACACCGAGAAGCCTTTTTCATTTTTCTTTTTTTATATATATTTTTTCTTTCTTTCCAAGACAAGGTTATTAGAGTGGTGGAATGTCTAAACCCCCTTAAGCTTTTCTACCAACCCTTAGCGAGTTTTAGATCAGTAGCTCCCAAACCATTTAACCTTAGGGTACCAAGTGTTGAGACACCCCTTAGGATTAGCTTACTCTAGGGAAGGAAGGCTACGAGGCCAGACAACTCCTTGACTTTTTATTCTAATTTTTTTCTTTTCCACTTGATATTTTTATATTTTTATTTTTCTTTTCCTCCTTCCTTTTCACCAACCTCTTTTTATTTTCAACTTAACTCAACTCAACCAATTTGGAGTTATTTTCCGCCAGAAAAATAACTCCATAAGATTTACTCCTCACTACAATTCTCAATTATGTTCAAGCCCTCATGTCATAGGTAAGTTTGGTTCTTTACTGAGGGATAGTGAAGTATATGAAGGTTGTTGGCTTCAAACTTGGTTCTTATGAACAAAATTTTGGCTCTTTAAGGCTCAACAGTTTGGTACTTTGGAGGAATATGCATATGAATATTAATAGGGTTAGCTTGAAAGGCACAAACTTTCTAAGGATGGCCTATATAATTTCTCAATTGTTTGTTGCCTAGGATTTCGCCTCAAGTGATAATAGAACAAGTTCTAAAACCTATAGAGATAAAAGATATATGAACTATGATAAACCTTCTCTAACCTAAGCAAAAAATGATTTTCAAGGGTGCTTAGTGACCAAGTTCATGGATTTTGAGAAACCAATAACTAAATAGTCTATGAGAGAGACAACCCATTAATATTTAAGTTCTATTATCTCTAATATTGTCCATATCTCAAGGTTCAATTATGGTCCTCGTTGACATCACAACTACTCTAGCAAAACTCAATTAACTCAAAGATTTTTTATTTATTTACAATTTATTATTATTATTATTATTATTATTATTATTTTCAAGGCTTTTGAATTTTTATGGGTTTTTTCACAATATAGGCTACTTATTTACACTATGCAATCAAAATCGGTTGCATGGGTAGGTGATTAGTACTCAAAAAGTGCTATTTTGAACCCTGTTTATTTAAGGTTTTGAGCACTTTTTGTGTACTAATAAGCATAATTAACCCCATTTTCACATTAAGGTCCCTGCTATTCTACTGATCGCATTTTGTGGCTAATTTTGTAGTTTTTGCAAGATAATCAGGCCAAAATGTTCGAGTCAATTCAAACACGAAGAATTCCAAGTCGGGCTTAGCGTGCGGATCGGATCACGAAAGGAAGAACAGCAAAATGTGAGAAAAAAATGGAAGCGTCACGGGAAATTCCTAGCGTTGCTAAATTGCTCATAACACTATTCATCTTGTTGCCCATTCCTGCTTTTGTGGCGTGCCTGTTTGCACTTTTTGGTTTCTTCCCATTTTATCCCTTATAATAGCTTTCAGTTTTGGTTTTTTTGTAATTTCCTTTGTAAAACACTATAAAAGAAGCTTCAGTCAGCTCCTGTAAAATGAACTCTCAATCAATCAATAAAATTGACGGGAGCAGCTTTCAGCTCTCTCGCCTTTCTAACTTTCTCTCCCTTTTCTCTCATTTTCTTGGGAGACTTTACGGGCAGCTGACACCCTAGAGGATGACAAATCGGAGGATAGTAGCTAAAATCCCTTCACTCACACTAGGCTGTTGGGTGCGAGGATCGAGAGGGTTTCTTGGAGTTTACCCCGATTTTCACGATTATCCACTCTTTTTATCCTTCATTCCTCCACTATTTAACATTAGGTTTAATCCCTTACAAGTCTCCTTGAATGGTTATTACTTGGTAATCTTTTGGGCTCATTGGATGTAATATTTAGATCCATTGATGTTTTCTTAGTTATCATTTTATGATCCATTGGTGAGGTGAGTCAAGGTGATTTGCGTTTTAATGACCGAGAGCGCGTGGCCCAGCGGTCAGTTTTGAGATAATTATTAAGGAGTTAGGTTTTATAAGCTAAGAAATGAAGGTCGATTCGGAAAGATGACTATATGTCATCCTCCCAGCGAGAAAGGATACGAAAACCCTCCCGTTGCCCTAGATCAGCGATGGCCTAACACTTCAAGGGGTTTTATTTTACATTTTTGTATTTATTTTCAACCTGCAAACAACTTGACCCTCATTCATTTTTCATCAAGCACGAAAATCCAAATTTAATTCACAGGTGAATCTCCTTTGTTAGTCATTTGTGCAAAGAAAAACCATCCCTGAGTTCGACCTTAGAGCCACTATCTGCTGCGTGGCACGCTGCGTGGTAGGATTAGGATATAAATTTTGTTGATTTTGGATCACCCTAATGGCACCTGTGCCGCGAATCAAATGTGCGGATTCTGGGAGATGGTGCCTAAGTGCATTTGAAGAGTTGTGGAACACTTGTGATTCTCATCAAAAGTACTGGTGAATTTTATTTGACTTTTTTGTTTACCAGTTTCCTGGCAGTTTGCCAATTTTGCTCTCTGTTAATTTTTTTTTTTGTTAACATTACCCTTTTTTTCTTTTAGAATTGTTTTCCTTTTTTTTCCTTTGTTTGGTGTCTACCCTGCTTTTGCTGCAGGAATCCATTTTCAGTGGATTAAAAATTATGAAGGCAAGTTGTTCAGTACAGGTTATGTGGAAAAATTGACTGTGACCAAATGGAACAAGCCATCCTGAACCTCACCAAGCTAGTGGGTGACTTTGTGGAAGAGCAGAAGACAATCAATGCTCAATTAAGTCAGAAAATTGACACTATGGAAAAAATGTGAACAAGAGAATCGATGGACTTCAAAGTGAAATGGAGCATAAATTTGACAACTGCGGTACTCCATTTCAAGGCTCCTGTCGGCCCGGCATGTTCACCAAGAGAGTGAATCGGAGAGAAAGAGTGCACGATTGACACCTGATGGTGGAGCAATGTAAATAGCAAAAAGAAGCGTCCCAATCTTGTGAGGGTAGTGGAAAGGAAGAAATAGAAGAGCTGAGAAGTCCCTTGCCCAAGCAAACAACCTTGCCCGGAAGCACCCTCGACCTAGTGTGTACCACATCGCGCCTTGACGCTACGAAGAACGCTGAACGGATCTTTGTTGCTTCTCTATAGCGAACACTAAAGTTTTTCTCCTAAAATACAGCATTTATGGACCATTAATGTTTCCTTGGTATGGTCCAACTGACCTAACTGCGAGGCAAATAAATGGCGACTAGGTGAGCATCGGGGATCTAGCTGATAAGTATCCCGAACCCTTAGAAGCTCGCGGTATTGTGTCGAGGTACGTCCGCGAGTTTAAACCTAATAGTTAGTTGCAGAAACATAAATGATAATAAATGTCTGCATTAGCAATAAGAGGACAGTGATTTACCTCAAGAACCTTGACCCAGTGAACCTCCTCATCAAGGATGAGGGGGGTTTGATTCGGTCGTGCCAAGTAGGTGTTTGGAATCAACAAAATTTATATCCTAGGATTCCTACTATTAACGTAGCAAAGCTACTGTAGTATAGTGGCTCTAGGGTCGAACACGGCGATGGGTTTTCTTCGTGAGAGAAGAGTTGCAGTGCATTGAAAATGGTGTTTCCTCTTTGGATTTTTAGGATTTGTGTGAAAGAAAGCGATGCAGTGAATGGTTTGAAAATTGGAAATAAGCTGATAAAAGTTAAAGAAGGAATTCCTTGAAGTCTCGGGCCAGGCTTAGGGTTCTAAGTTAGCAGACATGTCGGGTATTTTCCTCGCATTAGGGAGCATGACATATAGTCATTTCCCGAACCGGATCGTCATTTAGCTTTAAAACCTAAACCCTAAAAGTTTTCTTCTTGAAAGATGGCGATTAATAGGCATAAATGTTAAGAAATGAGAACACATTTCCTAAACCTACCCTTCAACTAATAGGAGACAACTAAGCGGGCATCGGTGGATCTGATAAGTATCTGTGAACCCCGAAAGCACATAAATACGTTAGAGAGCATGCCTAAGAGATTTAACCTAAGGTGAAAAGTAGAAACACAAATACCCTTAAATACAAACATGAAAAGCATGAGAACATGCAGCATGCCTCAAAACCAACACCCAGTAGCCTTCCCCTTCAAGGATAAGAGGTTTTAGCCGAGCATCCCTTGATTTGTCATCATCAAGGGGTGTTTGGCTAGTGAGAAAATGTAAGAAAGTGAAGGAAAGGGAGAGAAAATCACAAACCAGTAGAGGAGAGGAAGCTTCGTGCCAAATTTTCCTGATTGATTGATGGAGTGAAAGTTGATTGATTTAAGCAAGGCGACATATAGGTGAACCAGTGAGTACAAAATTTGCTAATGAACCAAAGATTACATCAAGAGTAAACTTGCCCATAAAACCACAAAAGCGGGTCAAAAAGCAGTGCGGGGCGGTGTTGAGAATTTCGCGACTGCGAAAGTCATAACTATGAATTTGCGGGTTGAACTTTCTAACCAAAAATTTCTTAAGGCGCTCCTTACTCTTCAGCATTTTGCTCCAAATTTCTCTGTTTCGAACCATGCATCTTATTCAACTCGGGTTCATCGTGTTTAGACTCAGTTGAAGATAATGAGGTATTTGACACCGCAAAACTACTCAAAAGCCCAGCACAAAATGTATTCATTAACAAGCGGGACCCGATGTATCAATTGAGTTATTAAAGTCAATTAGTACACAAAAAGTGCTTAAAACTTTTTGCTATAAAACAGGGCTTAAAATAGCACTATTTGGGTACTAATCCTCCCCAACCAAACACATTGCTGCTAGTCCCTTAGCAATGATAAAAAGAAGGAAGATCATGCAGGCTATATGTATGCGAAAAGGGATTGTCTTGTTAAAAAGTGTGTGTATAAGTGAGGTCGTACCTTCACTATGAAAAATTGGGAATCTGTACAAAAACTAGCTTAGGAGAATAAATGCCATACAGGGACAAGTTTAGAGTAGTGTTCATTCCAAGGAAATCAACCTGAACTTCCACCAAAATCTAAGTGTTTACGTGATCAGTTTTTACCAATACGCTTCTAAGCTACTATCTCCCCAACCAAGCTATTGCCAATGCCTTAGATTGCTGACCAACCTAAATAGATTCAGTTCCACTCTTATTTCACACTTCTATTATATTGTAAGGTGCAATGTTGAGAACTTGACTTCACCAAAGTCCATGCAATAGGGATCACCGATGACTCTGACATGGCCTAAGGTTTGGGGCAGTAGTGAAAAGGATCTTTCAACCACAAACTCTCTGAGTGTCACCCAGGACCAGGTAGTTTAGTCAGCACACAACTCGCTAAACTCCACCCATCCACCCATGTAGCGAGCTCTAAGGCGGTGGCTCCCAACCAGTTGGCTTAGGGCACCAGGCTTTAAAGGCTCTCACCATATACCCCTCGGACTATGCTCGGGTTTCAAGGCAAAGCGCCGCGACTTTTCTATTCTCTTTTCTTTTTCTTTTTCTTTGTCTTTTCTTTTTTAGTTTAGAGAACGTGGCCATCTTTCTTGGGAACTCTAACCTATTACATAGGTGATCAGTAAAGTAGTAGGTTTGAAAATGAGGGTATGCGACTTCTCGACTATTGATTAGTGACCAAAAGTGCTGTTTGACCCCTCAAGATAGGTTTGAACTGCGCACCTAAGTGTATCCAATTAAGCCAATTGATGTGTGCGAGTCCACTTAGTTCAACGATGCCATTTAGACCTTGTTTTAAAGTGATTTCGCCAGTCTTTAGTACACCTCGGTCATTTAGTTCCAAGTCTGACGTAAAGATACGTCTTAGAATCTTTGATGAATCCGATGTTTTTCAAGACATCAAAATGAAGAATTTGAAGTGGATTTTGAAAGGAATGAGGCTTGCATGATGCACGATTGAGATGCGGTGAGCAAAGCAGGCGATCCAGGATTTCGCTATGATTGCGAAAATTTCGTGGATGCGAGTACAATCATAGCGAAAATTTCGCAATCCTAGCGGGGTGGGGAGACCACCCGCTAGGCTGTGAGGTACAGCCACATTCAATGAAATCACTATGCCTAGCGAAATTTGCAATTTAAGCATCTTGATAATTTAGCTAAATTTGGCAGGGGAATTTTTTAAACAAGCGAAATTCCTTTGTTGATAGCGAAATTTCTCAATTCGCTATCTCCATAGGAAACTAAGCTAGGCTATGAAACCATTAGACTAGCAAAATTTACCTTATGCTAGCAAATCCCCACGCATAAGCGAGTGCCTGTGATTTTGTATATTTGATCTAAGCGACCACGATTTTGGTGTATTACCATTTAGCCCTTATGTAATCTCATATTTTAGGTATTTTGGTAGTTTCACACTTTGGGTTGTACTATATAAACCCCCACAAACTTGTAACCTTAAGCAACTTTGAAGCAACTTTTCATTCAATACAGTTTTTCCCGCAGCTTTCATTTTAGGGTTTTATTTGCTCTCTTCTCTCTCCTCTTTCTTTCATTTTCTTGGCTGCCAAACACCCCATTGAGGATGACAACTCAAGGGATGGCAGCTAAGCCTTATAATATGAGAGGAGGGTTGCTAAGCTTGATTTGAGCTCTTTGGGGTTGTCCTCATACTTTGAATGTTACAGTGTGCATTTTATAGCTCGAAGCTTTCCAAACCTGGGTTTAATGCCGGTACAATGTTGTTTCTTTAGTCAATACTTGCCTGCATGCTTTTAGGGTTCGTTGCATCTTAATACTAGATGCCAGCGTATCCTTTAGATTTCATTCTGACGAGTGGGAATGAGGGTTAAAGGCTAGGGTTTCAAGCGAATGGGACTTTAAATGCTTAGTATTTGAATTCATTTCGAATAGGAGTAGTTCTAGGTTGAGATTTTATAGCTAAATAGAATCCGGTTTTGGCACCACATTCTGTCATTTTTGTTATAATGCGAGAAATAACAGAGGACCTTTGTAATACCCATGTTGTCAAGCTAGTGACGAGCCTTGAGGTGCCATTTCACACTTTCGTTTTAAGCTTTTACGGGTTAACTTCCGTTGAACAAACAACCTCCCTGTTTTTAACCGTCCTGAATCAAACAAAAGCCTCACCATTTTTCCAAGCAACGATGCAAATCGTGAGGATGAAAGCCCATCCGTGTTCGGCTAGACCGCTATCTGCGCGGTAACGATACGGCGATGGGAGGAACATAGGAAGCAATTTGTTGATTTCCGGCTCCCTTCTGTTGGCACCGGTCAAATGGCGCGGTTCACCGGGGATGGTACCAAACTTCCCCCAATATGATGAGTTGATGTGTACTTGCCAATCCATTACAAATGTTAGTGACCTTACGATCTTTGATTTAGTGTGCGAGGAGTATGAGTTTGCTAAACAGTGATCTTTGCGTTTTACTAACATAGTGGGTTTTGTTTATCTTTTGCTATCCTTTTGTAAGTTGTTTTATATTCTTTGTTGTATCTCATTTTATGTAGTGTTGTAAACCTTTGAAGAGACAGAGGACATCGAGTAGACTACAAAGAGTAGTACTACCAATTGAACAAGGGGTAGGAAATCGAGTGTGCACAATGACCAAATGGATCCCTCTACGAGCAATAAAGTCAACAAACTCCTCCATGAATCAAGCGGCATACAGATACGATGAGGGAACACATACACCCTCTGATTAGTGCCCCTCTGCGTCATACCTCATAGCTGAAGATGTGGCGGTGAGACCTACTAGTGCCTGGCACTTTCATAACGGCGCTGGAGAATGAAATCATATTCACACATAAGGTTTTGAGGGAGGTATGCACCCTACTTTCAAGGAAGGTATAGCAGCATGGTTTGCTCAAAGGGTACAGCTTGTTTCACGACACTCGAGACGAGACGAAATATGGCTCAACTCAGTGAAACGATTAGAAATTGGGCGATCTTCAAGGCACAATTTTGAAGTGTGATTACCCTGAATAGCAGTTTGAAGAGACGGATCTACACTTTCGACTACTGACAATGAAATTCTACCAATGCTGGGAGAGATTCATGGAGACCATCAGTGCTTGTCCACATCATGGGTTCGATACCTGGATGCTAGTGAATCATTTTTATGATGGTATGTCTCCAGCCATGAAGCAACTATTAGAGACCATGTGTGGAGGTAACTTTTTAAGCAAAAACCCGGATGAGGCCATGGACTTTTTGAACTATGTGGCCGAAACCTCAAAGGCATGGGATAGGCAAGATCCAAGGGAAGCCCGAAAGATCAAGCCGAACCACACGAGGGGGCATTTATGCACTCTCGAGGCGTAGAATAACAAAATTGGCCACTTTGACTCGAAGGTTGGAGGAGCTGGAAATAAAAAGCCAGCACGAAATGCAAGCAGTAAATGAGTTACCTGCATCTCATCCAGCTTGTTTTGATTATCAGACAAATAGTCATCCTGGGGAGCCTTTGTCGAAGCACACCCACATTATCTAAATCAAAATAAACCACCCGCAGATGCTCATATGGCAACACCTATAACCTAATTGGAGAAATGTGACAACTGTCATGAAGCCCAAACCCCACATATGTCCTCGAAGGGCACAACCACGTTTTGGATCCTTCACTTTATGACATTTCTCGATATCTTCTCTCAGGTTGGCAGGCGATCCACGAAATTAAGGTAAAGTGGTAGGCACATTTGTAGAAAGAACAAAAGGTGCGAATGTCCAGACTAGCAAAAATTGAAGCGGTTGAGAGCTCACTCCAACGGGAAGGCGGACAATATGCACTCCCGAGATTTCAAGGTTGTCAACCAGCAGGCTGGGGAGTTACGAGAAAGGGAAGGATTCCCTCGCCGTCAGCAGTGAAAGAGTGCATGAAATAGCTCAATAATGATCCAAATGCAAAAATTGATGAAGTAAAGCGTGGTGACTTTAAGAGAAGTGGTAAGAATGAGACAGCGATTCCCCCTCTAGCCAAATCAGCCCCCACTGATGGGTGACCCGCCACAAGAAGATCGTGGCAAAGCAGAGAAGAGGTGAAAAGTGTACCCTCATTCCCACATGCTCTCCGAAAAAAGAAAAATTCCGTTAACCAAACAGAAATGCTAGAGGTTTTGAGCAAGTAAAAGTTAACATTCCTCTCCTTGACATGATCAAACAAGTCCCCACCTATGCAAAATTTTTGAAGGACTTATGCAACATGTAAAAGAAGAGGGGTTTAATGTAAAACAAGAAGGCCCACTGCATTAGCAGTAGTCTTATCATTGAGTCTGAACTGGAATTGAAATATAAAGACCCGGGATGTCCTACAATCTCGGTTAATATTGGAGGCATTAGCGTGGAGAAAGCACTGTTAGACTTGGGAGCTAGTGTGAACCTGTTGCCATATTCCATGTACAACCAACTTGGTTTAGGTGAGCTTAAACCCACGTCCATCACACTGTCACTAGCCCATAGGTCTATTAAGATACCAAAGGGGACCATTGAGGACGTGTTAATACAAGTAGACAAATTCTACTACCAGGTGGTTTATCGTGCCGACCTGATCGATGGCGGTGGGAATAATCGTATTACCCATCATATTAGGGAGGCCATTTTTGGCTACTTGAATGCCATAATAAGCTGCCCAGAATGGAGTTATCTGACTCATTTGGGAACATGACCTTAGAACTCATTATCTTTCATCATGAGTAAAGACATATGCACGGAAGGAAGATATTGTGAAGAATCACGTATGATAGATGCAATTCTTGAAGAGCAGGCTAACGAGCAGCAAGTGCAAGATGCATTAACCCCAGAGTTATCTGAGTGCCTTGGAGACCAACAGGAACCTCAAAGCATGAGCTTAGTACAGGGGTGGAGGGAAGAATGAAATCCTACCTACATTAGCGGTGAGACAGGCGTAACCTGACGGTTAGAACTCAAGCCCTCGGTTAAGTTGGAAGTGTGCATTTACGGAAGAAAATGGGCAATGTCAGGTTGTGATTTCATCGCTCATTGGCCACTTCACAGAGAATAACTCTTTGCACCTTCTCAAAGGAATAAGCAGACATTGGGGTGGAAAATTTCTGATTTAAAGGCATAAACAAACCCAAAGAATCAGCACTCATCATATTTACTCAGAAGAGAGTCTAAGGTCATAGCAGCCACGAGGTTGAACCCCACCGCAGGAAGTAGTTCGCATTGAGTAATTCCGAAATTCACCCAAGTCGTATCATTTACTCCCATTTCAGATAAGACTGGGTGAGCCCAACTCAGGGTGCCCCAAGAAGCTCGGAGTGACAAACTGAAAAGGTGAAGAATTGTCTAATCCGACTCACTACCGGCTGAGAGTGTGCATAGATTATAGGAGGCTCACTTCGAGGTAACAAGAAAAGACTACTCTCGCTGCCATTCATCGATCAGCTCTTCGAGAGGGTTTCTCAACACCCGCTCTAATGTTTTCGATGGGTATTCAGGTATTTCCGTATAGAGATCAGCCCCAGAGGATCAGAAAAGACCACTTTCACTTGTCCATTCGTATGCCATATGCTTATAGGAGGATGCCTTTTTGGTCTTTTACAACGCCCACCCACTTTTCAAAGATGTACGTTAGCATGTTCAGCGATATGGTGGAGCGCATAATGGAAGTATACATGGATGACATCAGATATGGAGGACTTTGAAGAATGTCCGATTAACTGAGGCCATCCCGCAAAGGTGCATAGAGAAGAACCTGGTGTTTAATCGAGAAGTGCCATTTTATGGTTAACCAAGGAATTGTATTAGGGCATAATATTTCCAATAGGGAATAGAAGTCGATAAAGCAAAAATTGAACTTATTCCAAACCCGCGCTTCCTTTAATCAATGTAAAAACAAATAGTAATTCCTTAGTCATGGTGGCTTCTATAGAAGATTCATAAAAGACTTCACATCAAGCTCTACAAGTCTGTGAAAAATATGCCAAATCTCTATTTGGGAGAAATAATGCCGTGAGAGTTTTGAAGAGTCAAGTCCCATTTGACTATCGGCACTGTAATAGTATGAGTACCTAACTGCAATTGCCTTTGAGAGATGTGATGCGCGACCTCAAGTATCGAGCAAGACTGCCAAAGAGAGGATGGAAGCCTATGTAGTCTATTATGCAAGAAAACCTTGAATTACACAAAGGAATTATACTACTACAGAGAAGCGAACTGTCAAGTGAAGTGGTCTATGCTTTACAAATTTCAGCATACTTGATCGGTCCTATATAGTCATTTTTACTTTAGACCATTCGCTTTAAAATATCTCCCGACTCAAGCAAATGCAAAACTAAGGCTCATCCGATGGGTCTTTATCAGGAGTTTAACTTGCAAATTAAAGACAAGAAGCGGGGGTAGAAAATGTAGTGGCAGATCATCTTCAAGGTTAACACTTAATTCATGACATCATAGCCCACCCATCAATGATTTAATTTCCGAAGAACTCATGTTTTAGAAAAAGCTCCCTGGTATGCTCACATAGCCAATTTCCTCACACGTGAGAAATCCGATCGTAGTGGAAAGAACAGATAAAGTATTTTCATAAGATCCATTCTTTTTACTGGGAAGAGTCCCTTCCTTATCTCAAATACTCGTGCAGATCGATAATCGAAGTGTGCCCGAGGAGGAACAATGTGAATTCAGCCACTCCACGAAAGTGCCTATGGTGGTCACTTTGCTTCCCAAAAGACAACAATGTGAAGGTGTGCCAGCCGTTTCACCGGCCTTCGTTAAGAAGCACACCAAATGTGCTGGAGTGTGTGATAGGTGCCAAAGACTCGAAGTTGTCTCGCCGCCACATGATGCCTTCAACCCAATTTTAGTGGTCGAGCTATTTGATGTTTGGGGCATCGATTTACGGGACCTTTCCCCAGCCATCTTATGGTCATACATACATTTGGGTGGAGTGGACTCATGTCCGGGCTGGTCACAACCTCAGAAACAAATGACCCCACAGAGTGGTACTTAAATTCTGAAAGCAAACATCTTTATAGGTTCAGTGGTGCCAAAAGCCATTATTAGCGATGGAGTCATTTCTCGCAACAAACCTTTGAAACCTCATTGCTAAATATGGTGTAAACACGTAGGTGGGCCACCCCTACCATCCTCAAACAAGTGGTTAAGTGGAACTTGCTAACAGGGAGATTAAGACCATTATGATGAAGGTGGTAAATAGCAATAGAAAAGACTGGTCCATCAAACTGCTTGATTCGCTGTGGGCCTACAGAACGGCTTTCAAGACAATCCCCTCGAATGTCCCCTATCTACTGGTCTATGGTAGCCGTGTCACCTTCCGTTGAGACTAAAATAAGGCATGGTGGGCAATCAAAAAGTCAACACGGATCTAAGCAGATTTAGTCACAGGATTCCTCGATCTCAATGATCGAAGAAATGTGAAATGATGCCTACTTGAATCAAGATCATAAAGGAAAGATAAAAAAATGGTAAATTTAATTGCATGATAACCGGAAAATTTCAGCCAGGGGACCAAGTCCCCTTTTATGATTCCAACCCATCTATTTCCGGCAAGCTCAAGTCGCTATGGATCGTCCATTCATTGTTCAGCTGGCATACCCAATGGTCTCGTGGAATTACCAATTCAAATGATGATAGGGTGATCGAAATGTAATGGACAAAAGGGTGAAACCTATATCAGGCAAATGCATCGTCGTGGGAGGAAATTCTCCCATTGACCCTCCCCGAGTCCTACACCACACGCCTAAGGGTGGTT
Source organism: Tetrastigma voinierianum (assembly GCA_016808115.1). Taxonomy (NCBI): domain Eukaryota; kingdom Viridiplantae; phylum Streptophyta; class Magnoliopsida; order Vitales; family Vitaceae; genus Tetrastigma; species Tetrastigma voinierianum. The sequence goes on along the minus strand of JAEQBH010000911.1, from coordinate 2,156,469 downwards.
ATCGCTTGGTTCCAAAGAGCTAACGCTCTCATCGTTTAGTTCCGATTAAATTTCCTTTGCTTAAAATTTGTGGTTGCAACTTAGCTTGGTTTGATTTCCTTTTGTCGATTAAATCGCAGTAACACTCAACAAATGGAAATACCCCCTCCACCCATCATGTTCGAGGTGGTACGCCCCATCCATTAGTTTTTGCATTCCATGCTAAGCCGCTTAAAAGTAATTTTCAGATATTGAAATTTCGCGATCAAGCATAGCAGATCCTGCAGTGGGCGCCTTCATTTTTCTTTTTAACTTTAAATCATTTTTCAGGTCTCCATTTCAGGTATATTCTTCATCTTTATTTGGAAAATTGAAACTCCCTGTTGTCGCTTCTTAATGTTAGAAATGTCCATACATGATTTAGTTTTTGGTCAATTGAGATTTTGGCTTAAGCTTGAACATTCCCTTGAGCTAATTCACACACCGCACAACTGTGATTGTACCATTAAAGGTGAATTATATCTCTTTCGCTTTGCAAAGTCGGCCTTAGACATGTTGACAACCCGCAATAAAGTTAGTACTACCCATATATGAAGGCCAATGTTGTCTCCCCAAAAAGGAAAAGAAAAAGCAAAAGAAAAAGAAAAGAAGAAAAAAGAAAATAAAGTCGTGGACGCTTTGGCCTTGAAACCCGACACGGGGTCCGAGGTATATGGCGAAGCCTCAAGCCCGATGCCCTAAGCCTTAATCGTCAGAGTCATCGACTCTAAAGGTTCGTTGGCATGGGTGGATCGGGTAGAGTTTAAATAGTGGTTTGTAGGTGCTTAATTTCGGTCATTCTGAGTCCTGGTGAAGCCCCGTGTAGTTTGTGGTCAAGTGATCCTTTCGCTTCGATGCCCTAAACCTTAATTGGTCAGGAGTCATCGTGGACCCTCGCTACACGGACTTTGGTGAAGTCGAAGTTCTAGCATCGCACCCTACAATGTTGTCACAAATAAAGAAATAAGAGAGTAGCTAATCCTATTTAGGTCAGTCAACACTTACGCCATGGCAGTAGTTAGGTCGGGGGAGGGAACACTCTCAAGTAATTTATTAGCTAAATCAGTTACATTAGGAATCATTAGATTCTTGGGTGGAAATTCAGGTTGGATTTCTCGGATCCGATGTCGAATTTTAAAACTTATTCTTATATGGTTTATGTTCTCCTCATGCTCGCTTTCTAACAGTGGTATAAATTGTTTATTTTAAAGGTAATGCTTTATCCGCATATTACACTTTTGAACCATATATATACTTTTTGTAAAATCACGGCATGCATCCCATTATTGTTTTAGCATTGCTAAAGGACTAGCAAAGTTTCGGTTGGGGGGTGTGATTAGTGCCTAAAAAGTGCTATTTTGAGCCCTATCCAAGATAGGTTTTGAGTGCTTTTTGCGCACTAATCATGTCAATTAAGCCAATTGATGTGTGCAGGTCCACTTAGTTCCACTGATGCCATTTCGAAAGCTTGTTTTGTGATTTTGCAGTCTTTGAGTACTCTCTGGCCATTTAGTTCAAGTCCTGACGGAAGATACGCGGCTTAATGCTAAGGGAATCACGATGTTTTCAGCCATCAAAATGAAGGAATCTTGAAGTGGATTTTGAAGGAAGGAGAATACATAGATGCAAGAGATGCAAGTGAGCAAAACAAAGATCTCAGATTTTGCTTATGATTGCTAAAATTTCATTGGATTGCGGTGCTCGCAACATAGCAAATTTCACAATCCCAGCTTAATCGAGAATCTCACAGCTAGCGAAATTTAGCTAGCTGAAGCCAAATCCACCGTGCCTAGCTGTACTCTGCACTCGCTTATCCACACCCCGCTAGGGTTAGCTTGCACCCGCTAGCCAGAGAAATTCATCCATGATAGCGAAATCTCCCTGCACTTCTGCCATCTCGTAGAATCTCGCTGAGCTACGAAACTCGGGCGACTACGGAATTTTCGCTTATGCTAGCGAAATCCCCCGCATAAATGAAATTGCGCCCCGTGATTTTTTGTATATTTGATCCTAAATCCACCACGCTTTTGTGTGTATTACCATTTTAGCTCTTATGTAATCTCATATTTTAGGTATTTGGGTAGTTTCCCACTTTGGGTTGTACTATATAAACCCCACAAACTTGTAAACCCTAAGCAAATTTAAAGCAACTTTTCATTCAATACAGCTTTTCCCAAGCAAATTTTCATTTTAGTGGTTTTATTTCGCTTCTCTTCTCTCCCTCTTTCTTTCATTTTTCACTGCTAAACACCCCCTTGAGGATGTCAACTCAAGGGATGTCTCGTTGCTCTTATGTACTTTGAAGAGGAGGGTCATAGCTTGGTTTCAGTCATACAAAGTTGTCCCTCATACTTTGAATGTTGCTGTGTACTGCATTTAGCTCCCCAAATCTTTCCAAACTAGGTTTAATGCCATTTAATGTTGTTTCTTTGGTCAATACTTACATATTTAGGTTCAAAGGCATGCTTAATACTAGATGCACCGATATCCTTTAGATGTCATTTACGAACCGTGGGAATGGAGGTTAAAGGCTGTGGTTTTAAACCTAATGACTTAAAGCTTAGTATTTGTCTCGACTCAAACAGAGTGGTTCTAGGTTAGGTTTTATAGCTAAATAGAGATCTCACTTTGGCTTGACTATATGTCATTGTCCTAATGCTGCAGGAAATAACCCGAGGACACCGTAATACCCCATGTTGTCAAGCTAGTGACCTACACCTTCATGTTACCATTTCACACTTTCATTTAAGCTTGCCATTAACTAAAGGAACAAACAACCTCCTCGTTTTAACCAAATCCACAAATCCAAACAAAGCTCCCACCATTTTCCCATACACTCGATGCAAATCATTCGTGGATGAAACCCATCCCGTGTTCGACCCTTAGATCCGCTTATACTCGTAAGTAAAGAGCTTGACTACTTCGCAGTAGGAGGAACATAGGAAACAAATTTTGTTGATTCCGCTCACCCTACCGTGGCACGAATCACCTATGAACGAAAACCGATGTGCACTGTGTGTGTGGGTAGATAATGGTGGAAGACAAGGGTTGGTTACCAGGGTCTTCAACTTACCAACAACTCAATCATGCATTAATCAAATAGCATCGATGGTAGCATACGCTTTTCAACTTTTCAATTTACAGAAAGGCATAACTATAAAATATTAAAATGAGATGCAAAAGTGTAGAAAACAGATTTAATATATATAACAGTGGTATTTATTGTAAATTCTCAACTTTTGCAAAAAAAAGTAAATAGCAAGCCTCTAAATATACAAAAATGGGCTTTGTTGGGCATATGGTACAAGCAAAACTAAAGTCAAAAGTATGAACATCACTTCCAACACTAACTCTCCCAACCTAACTGCAAAGTTAGTGGAGGAGTGGTACCCTCAATCGGATAAAGAGGGGCTAAGAATCGCCTCACCGGGATGTACCCGAGGTGCCGCTGCAGAGTGGCTAATGTCGCCGCACCGCTAACTCATCCAAGTGGATCCGCAAAATGACATGTCGAGGAGCTCGATCCTAACTAAGGTGGATAGGTTTTACAGGCATGAGAGACAAATAGGAAGCCCAAGTGGCTCTGGATCTGCATGAGGATGGCCTGATTTTGTGCTACGACAGCCTCGGTGTGAGTCATCCTCTCTACAAGCGTGGCCTAGGAAGCTGCAAATGATGTTATAGTGGCGGAGAACGTGCGGACTACCTCCATGATAGTCAGAAAGTCCCCGTGAGAGGTAATATACGTCGGGCTGGGTATGGCGTGCTCGCCCAAATCTATACCCGATCGAGCAAGGCTGGGACCTGAGGCCAGGGATGTATCAAGACGAGCCTTATGTACCGATCGGAGCTACCGAGCTATGGTCGGTGGAGCTGAAGGGACTGGTAGAGGAACTGATGAAGCCGAGCCTGAGGTCTCTGTAAGCCCCGCCCATAGGGGACAGGTCCCCTTGTGGACTATCAACAGCCGGCTCGTCCTCGTCTGATCCCGGAGGGGGAAGATGAAAGGCAGGAGGCCTAGCCCACCACCGATCGACAGTAAGGGTGGCCTCAAAACCGCGGTGACACTCCAATCAAGGCTCGGTCGGGAACCCAATGTGCTCTAGAACCTGACATAAGAGTCGTGGAAATAGGAGAGGTAGCGGGCAAACTCCGGCGGTGGACCTTGTCCTCGAAGTGAAATAAGGACATCATAATCAGCTCTGCCGAGCTGAACAAGAAGCCCTCTAAAATGCGATATATAACCTCCAAACTAGCTCCTCTCCTCTGTACGATATGCTGGAGTGGAAACATATTAGACCTCAATATGTGGTCTATCAAAAGCATACGCTGCGGGAGGTGCCGCCAATAAAATAATTCCACTAGCTGGCCCATGAGAGAAGCCGACCATCTCCCTAGCTGGAGGATGGGGCCGCACCGTCTATAGCCTACCGTGGCCGCGAGACCACCGGCGCACGGAGAGCACCGTGATGTTAGAGGCCCGGGCATCTCCAAACGGCCGCCATGGAAAAATGCGAGTCATTCTGCCGGGCTCACGCCTGTATCGCCATCGTATGATAAAACTCGATGACTACCCGAGGATAATATAATCGATGCGGCGTCATGAACGGCTCCAGATGGTATCTCTGCACGAGGATCATGGAGTCTCGGAGCTCCGGGTCCTCGGCAAATGCCTGGAGATCGTAGTAAACCTCCCAGGAAACTTCCCTCCGCAGCCAACATTCCCGGACGGGGCCGGCAAGCAAGCAAGGCCGCCCGACAATGGAATGCAGGGATAGGTCCTGGGCTCCAAAGAATGCCCCGATAAGGTGAGGGTGGCGCCTGGGTCTCGAAGTGGGATGACTCTCAAGGTTGAAGTCCGGCCCTTGCGGCTGGGCCTCTCGCCGGCCTGATGCGACAGCAGCGGCTGGGCCAACTCAAGGATATCTCTAGGCAGAGCCACGAGGAGGAGCCTTCCTGAAGACGCACGGGGCAGTGCTCGGACAAAGCAGCCGGGGAGGAGGTAGCGGCGATGGCTGAGGGGTGCGGGTGGGCGGCCGGGCCGGTGGCGCAAAGAGCCAGGCACCGCAGCCGCCGCAGCGCTGGAGGCGCCTACGTGTGGGGAGTTTCACTGGCGGCTACGCCGGTCGCAGCCGACGGCTCCTGGAGTGGAGGTGCCGCAGGGGAGCGGGGCTCGCGCACCTGCGGGTCGGTGAAGGCAAGAATGAGCCCCACTAGTCTTCGCCATTGTCGGGCTTGAAGGAGAGCAGGAGAAGGGAGTTTCAGAAACTGGGAGGGTGAAATGTGAAATGAAAATGAAGGGGAAATGGGGTTTAAATAGGGGTTGGGAGGTAGGTGGGAAGACATGGGTAATTAATGTCATTAGTGATCATTAATTGGATGGTTCAAAAATTATAAAATTCATTGCAGAGAGAGTGAAACTAAGAGTCGCAGCAAACTGGAGTCAGCAGGTGACGATGAATCAAGATCGCCAGATCATGAATTTGCACTGCTGGAATTTGCAAAAGCTGCTTAAAATTTCGCAACTGGAAATTCAAGCAAATTGTTTCCCTATCGAACACTGCAGCAACACAAGACCAAAAATTATGAGAAGATAAGCTTGAAAATGAGGAAATTTACAAAATTTGAAAATTAAAGGATAATAAAGAAAATACTAATTTAAAAATTGAAATAATATAAAGCAAAAATCCCATCAAATTTTTGAGTGGTTTCCATGTTCCCGAAGGAACCACTCCCTATTGTACACCTAAAAGATTTCACAGAGGGTCTGTGGAGGAGAAGCCCGCTCAAGTAGCAGGGTTTCTCTAGCCAGTTCAGCTTCGCTTCCTTGGTGTTTAGCATCCTACCCTCGTGGTGCCGTGGGATGATGTATGCGTGAGCGGGTGACCGATGCAAATGATCCTCATTAATCGCTTCGTTTTTTGTTAATTATTCGTAGTTTGAAAGACCGTTTCTTTCTCGCACATGTGCCACTCAGGCATATTTCTTTTGATTTTTTCTCTTCATCCAATGCTGGCTTATCCTTATTGCTCATGTGAAAAATGTTGAGCTCCAATGTCATGTTGCCGAAGGTGAGCTGCATGACTCCATTCCGGAAGTTGATTATGGCATTAGATGTGGCAAAAAATGCCTCCAAGCATGATGGCACTCCCTGTTAACGCCGCCATCAGCTTCGTATCAAGAACCACGAAATCCACAGGATAGTAGAATTGCCCACCACCAAGACATCCTCAAATTCATTCCCTTGGTATTTCTTGCATTGATCGATCCGCTAAGGTTGGTAGGCTTCAGCCCCAAAACCTTAATCGTCAGACAATTCCAGTACGCAAAGAGTCGAAGTACCGTCCCATCCAGATAGCTACTTTGGTCTACGCAGTCCCTCCAATGTTGACTGAGATAGTGGGGGATCCTAGATCTTTGTATTTCACTAAGGTTTTGCACTGGATGATATAGATGACTTGTTCGCTAGGGAAGGCCTTCCTTGTTAATGCCTAAACTCGCTTTATTTATGTACAAGTCCTTAGAAATTTAGCATAGGTCAAACCAACTTATCATGTCAAGCAAAGGATGTTCACCTTACCCGCTCAACACTTCCATCACCTGTGATGCCTCTTGCTCAGCGGCCTCTTTTGCCTCTCGTTTCGGGGGAAATGGAGGAGGCATGCTTTTCTTCTAATCGGGGATCCTTTAATGAAATACATGTTCGCCCTTACTCCTCTGCTCTCCGGTCTTCCCTGTGTCTGGGGCAATCCAAGGCTCAATCTCCTTACCACCTCACAGGTGGATAATGGCCTGACTTCATCCCTTTTTTTAAAAGTGTGCTCACCGTCATAGCTTAGTTCATGCACTCCCTAGGTCATAGTTATCCTGAAGAATCTCCCTTCTCCCCGCACCCGGCCGATTGGCCAAAGCCACTAATGGATGACTATAAGGTATCAATTCTTTGATTTAGGCTTTGTGAGCCCATCAATTCTTTTGTCCATGGACCTTCTACATTCTTCGTTTATATGAGCATTGATAGTTTTCTACTCCTCTTATTAAAATTCCCACCACCTCGCTTCAAATTCATGATAATGCCTTCAACAGTGATGAGGTCGGTACGCTTGCCGCCGAGAGGTGCACTCCATACTGCTGTTACCGATGTGCCCCCGGGGAACATATCTGAGGTTTAGGGCTTCCAGCTAGGCCTGGGGTGGTTCTTCCAGTTGGGATTAAAGGTGTTGCCATACCGGGAATCAGTTGGTGGCCTATTTTGGCCCACAACATTTGCATTTTCAACCATCAAATCCCTTACTAAGGGTGGTTGGCTAGGCATAGATGTCTCAATCACTGCCCGTACCTCCTGCCGGTTTCTCTGTTCAAGTTCTTCCATCCTTCTATTCAGGGTTGACTACTTAGCCTTTAGTTCCTGGTCCCTCCGTCGCTAACAAATGCCTCCCTGGTTTGATCGTGGTCCTTCATTCTCTCTACTTCCCTTGGGTTCGGCTAATCCCATCCCTTGGAGGTTTCAGCCACATAGCTGAGGAAGTCCATAGCTTCATCAGATTCTTGGCCGAGAAGTCCCTCCCACACATGGTTTCAAGAGTGTTTCATGGCAGGACATCTGCATCGTAGAAGGGTTTACTGTAACCCACAAGTCAAAGTTTATTACAGGGCATGCACCGATAGTTTCAAAGCATACCTTTCCCAAAGACTATAAAATTTCTCACTGTCATGAGCTGCAAAGGTGTAAATTTGCCTCTTCAAATTGTTAGTCTTGTGTGCACTGAAGAACTTCTTCAAAAATTATGCCTACAACCGCTTTCGCTTCCCGATGGTCCTCGCCTTAGTTGAATTAAGCCAAATTTCGCTTGGCTGCCGAGGGTTAAAGTGGAAGGCTTTCAGCTTGAGCAAGTCCATATCAAATGCACCCTCCTTGAAAGTTGTGCAAACTTCCTCAAAATCTCGGATGTGTGTGTATGGATTTTCATTTTCCATCCCATGAAAAGTCGGGAGCAGGGGCACCAGATAAGGCCTCACTGCCATATCCTCTACAGGGGGTATAATACATATTGGTGCACTCACCCTTGGTGGGTGTATGTGATCCCTCATTGACCTATAGGCATCAGCTCCCGTGAACCCCGCTATTCTCACGCTTCTTCAAAGGGGGTCTCCATCCGCTGGTGTGTAAACCACTACACCCTTGTTCAACCTGGAGCACTTAGCCTTTCCACCGTCGTAGTGTTTCTGTCCCACTGCATAAGCTGCTATGAACACAACACAAACAAGAAACTAACAATAACAAGGCTACCAAAAGGGTTAATATTAGCTAAAATCAAAACAGGGGAAAATAGTCTGCACACTGAAATTTTCAAACTCCCCTGCAGTGAAATTTTCAAACATGCCTGCAGTGAATTGCAAGTGGGGAAAAATGGTAAAATAAAAAAGAAATGAGATTTCACCAACAGTCGTGGTGTGAATCACAAGTTCACAACTTCTCTTTCTCACTAGGGCACCATCCCTCGCAACGACGCCATTTGATTCGTTTGTGCCAAGTAGGTTTTTGGAATCAACAAAATTTATATCCTAGGATTCCTACTACCGGGACATAAAGAAAGCTAATGCAAAGATAGTCACCTAGGTCAAACACTCTACGATGGGTTTTCAAGTGAGAGAAGAGCTGCGCGGCATTGAAAATGGTGTTTCCTCTTGGATTTTTAGGATTTGTGTAAAACAAATGCGGTGAATGGTTGGAACCTGAAATAATCAAGTAAAAGTTAAAAAGAGAATTTCCTTAAGTCTCGAACCACTGGGCTAGGTTCTGCTAATCACTGTCTTTTCTCGTGACAAAGCATGACATATAGCTGGCTTCCGAACCGACCTTCATATTTAGCTTTAAAACCTAAACCCTAAAAGTTTTCCTCTTGAAATATGGAATTTAATGAGCATAAATGTTCCCAAATGGTGAGAACACACCTCCTAAACCTACCCTTCAATAACTAATAGGAGACAACTAACTGAGCATTAGTGGATCTAGTAATAAGTATCCATTGAACCCAAAAAGCTTGCCAAATACACGTTAGGGAGAGCATGCCTAAAAGATTTAACCTAAGGTGAGAAGTAAAAGAACAATAAATAATTTTAAATATAACATGAAAGCATGAGAACATGCAACTTCAAACCAACACCGTTGGCCCCTTCAAGGATGAGGGGTTTAACAGCATCCCTGATTTGTCATCATCAAGGGGTGTTTCGCTAGGTGAGAAATAAGAAAGTGAAGAAAGTGGCAGAGAAAATCACAACCCAATAGGAGAGGAAGCTTCAGGCCAAATTTTCCCGATTGATTACGGAGTGGAAAGTTTATTTATTTACAAGCAAGATCAGCTTATATAGGTGCCTAGTGAAAAGGAAATTACAAAATGTGCTTAATGAACCAAAATTAAATCATGCAAACTGTACAAACCACAAAAAGGCGGTCAAAAAGGGCCAACAGGGAGCGCGGTTGTATACTTCGTGTGTCAGGAATTTCAACCTCGCGAAATTTGGTGTGTTGCGAACTTTGCAACCTGCAAATTTCCACCTGAAAGCAAATTCTTCTTCAGCATTTTTGGCTCCAAATTTCCTGGTCGACCATGCATCTTCGACCTGGCCGGTTCATCATGTTCGAACCTGACTGAAGATAGCTTGAGGTATTCACCTACAAACTACTAAAAATAGCTACAAAATGTGACTGCAGAAAAGCCAGACCCCAATGTATCAATTTTGAGTATTAAAGTCGATTAGCACATGTAAAAGCTTAAACCCGCTATAAACAGTATTTAAACAAAGACTATTTGGGCACTAATAAGGGTTTAGCAAAGAATTCCTTGAGTTGTCATCCTCAATGGTTGTTTGGCAGGTGAGAAAGTGCAAGAAAGGGAGAGAAAATAAGGGAAAATCACCAAGGAGGTAGAGGTGAAAGCTTTGGAGCTCATTTTATTGATTGATAATGATTGGATGATTTTACAGAGCTCTCGACCGAGGCTCAGGAGGCAACGCTCGCAGTCAAGAATTAAGCAAAAAGTATGAAACAACAAAATTACATGGAGGAAAGTTTATGAAAATATCACAAAATCAGAAAAACACAAACAAGAACAGTAAGGTGCTACAGTACTCATGACCCCGCAAATCCCGTTGTGTTGAGAAAATTCGCAACACTGCAAAATCTCTACAATGCTCCCTTTTCCTTCCCTTTTTTAGGTCCATTTTCCGATTTGTACATGCAAATTTTGATTTCGCTTGCTCTTCAAATTTGAGCTCCATTCGAAGATATGGATAGCCAATGGAAAACTACAAAAATAACTAGCAAAATGAGACTAGCAGTGTAGTCGGACCTTAGTGCGCCACACCGGGTTATTTAAGCTGGATTAGCACACAATGCTCAAAACCCGCACTAAACAAAGGCTCAAAATACACTTATTTGGGTACTAATCACTCCAGATATCGCCAAATGATTTACAATAGCTAAATGTATCACTGATTTGGGGTTTTTGTAAAAACAAGGTGGTTGGTAGTTTGAAAACTTCATAGAAAAATGAATAATGTAAAAAGAACTCCTTAAAGTCTCAACACCGGGCTTTAGGGTTCAGTATATCCAGGTCCTCGAGGTCCTGCTCGCTGTCGAGACGCACCTATAGTCATTTCCCGAACCGGATCTTCGTTTAGCCATAAAAACTGAACCCTAAAAGTTTTTCTCTTGAGATACAACATTTATTGGTCACTCAAGTTTCAAAGCATTAAAAACTTATTCTTTAACCTAACCTGCAGAGGCAAATAAATGGCTACTGCTTAGCCTCGCTGGATCTGAAGAAGCATCCATCAGCTCTAAAAGCTTGCCAAGTACCTGGCCAATTGGGTGGAAGATCGTGGATTTAAAACCCGAGGTGAGATATAGACATAATATAATAACCACATATATGAGAAAACAGAGAGACAACAACTAATTCCTCAAACCTCGTCTGGCCTCTTCATGATTACAATGAGTCACATCCCTTGAGTCACATCCCAAGGAGTGTTCAAGGGTGAGAAAGTAAGAGAAAGGGAGAGAAAATAAGAGAAAATCACACAGGCGGGAGAGCTTAAAGCTTTCGCGCGAAAATTATTTCATAAAGTGATTATCCTCCTACAAAGGCTTGACTGAGGCTTAAATACAACTCAGAACAAGGGAAATTACAAAAATGTATGAACTACCAAAAATACATAGAGGGGAGCTTAGGAAAAAGTCACAAAAAGGTGGTCAGAGTGGGTCAAACTGGACACAAAGGCAGGTTACGAAAACTCGCAACCTGCGAAATTTCTGCAGTGTTCCACTTTTCTTCAATTCCTAGCTCTAATTTCCTTCTAACTTCTAACATGATCTCCGAGTTCGGCTTGGATTCGTCGTGCTTGGATCGACTCAACAATTTTGGCATAAATAGCTTGCAAAAACTACAAAATTAGCCACAAAATGCGATCGCAGGTATACTGGACCTAATGTGCAAATCGGGTGACTACACTAATTAGTACACAAAAAGGCTCAAACCCGTAATAAATGTGGCTCAAAATAAGCACTTTCCGACACTAATCACACCCAACTCCACACATTGCTAGTCCCTTAGCAATGAAAGAAAGAGAGAGCAATAAAAAAAACAAAATTATGTTCACAAAAATGATATTTCAAAAAGTATGTGGACGAGTAATGTCTAACCCTCAGTATGGATCACCATGACCCTGCACAATAACCATCTTGGGAGAATGAATGCCATACAAAATAAAGTTTCAAAAGAGTATCCAATCTTAGGGGAATCGATCTGAAACTTCCACCAACATCTAAGTGTTCATATAATCGCTTTAATAAATGAACCCGCCAACCGCACTTCCCCCAACCAAGCCGCTCCACCTAGACATTAACCAACCTAAATAAGTCGAGCCTCTCTATTCCAATAACCTCTTTTTGTGTCAGGTGGGTGCAATGATGAGGAACTCGACCTCACCAAAGTCCACATGTAAGTGGATCTACCGATGACTCCTAACCAATTAAGGCATGTGGCACTAAGTCATAAGGATCTTTCGACCACTAACTCTTCAAAGTTTCACCCCTGACTTCGAATGATTTCGAGACTCAAAGACCTATAACTCAAGAACCTCACCCATCCAATCTATGTAATGAAAGCACAAAGCTCCAAGTGACTCCTAACCAATGCACAGAGCACCGTGCTTTAAAGACTTTCTCCATATACCCTGACCTCGCTTAGGTTTCAAGGCGCAAGCTGCTATAAATTTTCTTCTTTCTTTCTTTTCTTTCTTTTCTTTTTCTCTTTTTATTTCGGGAGCCACACATCGGGTCTCTTTCATTCGGGAGTCCTTAACCTATTACAGTGATCAACGGTTTCAGCGTAGAGCTCAAAGTAAGGCTAGCAGCTTAGCTTATCAAGCAGAACCGATGTGGCACCGTGTCCCGCTAGCTAAAGGTGGTGCCAAGAAGGCGTTGGAAAACCATGAGACTTCAACTGATCACCTACTTAATCATGCATGGAACTAATCTAACATCAATAGCATTGGCCAGTGTTTCAATTTTCCAACTTATATGTTAGGAAAAACCACAAAAAAATAAAAAAATAATAATAATGGGAGCAGTTTTTGAATTGAGAAAATAAGTTGTATGGTATGTATAAGAATATATATCACTATGTTTTCATCTTTACAAAAACAAACAAACAAATTTTCACAAAACTTTAACACACAAAGAAGCTGTATACAAACGGGCTTTCGCTTCAAGTATCACCAAAACATGAATATAAAAACCATTTCCTTTGCTAACTCTCCCCCAACCAAATGTCGATTGCCTTAACTGTGGCCTTGATTGGAAAAGTTAGAGAAGGAAGTGCTACCTCCTCAATGGGCAAAGAAGTGGCAAATCACTCTCATTCGCGGTACTAAGGTGTCGCTACCATCGTCGCCGCTAGCAAGTCAAGAGAAACAGAGGGGCCGGCTCTGATCGAGGAGGAACTAAAGAGCTCAGTAAGCACCGATGGGGAAATCTGAGGTAGCTCCAAAGATTTTGAATCGCATCAGATTTGCCCGACATGAGCCATGGCGCCTCAATGTGAGTCATCCTCTCAAATTAGTATCGTAGGCTATCGCAAATGATGCAGACGTATGAGAATGTGCTGACCGCATCCATGATGACCGTGAAATCCCAGGGATATAGAAATATACCCGCAGCCGTTGCAGGGCGTCATCCAACAACACTCAGAAGAGCGCTGACACTGGGCCTAGGCTCGAGGCGCAGATGCAGGAGCCGCGGGCAATGGATTAGTGGTAGCCGGAGCCGGAATTGAGGAAGCAGGATCTCGATGCTCCCGCATGCACCACTGGAGGTGGTCGTCTCTTGCAGGAAGACCAAATACGGGCCGGTCCCCAGCTAGCTTAGAGGTGGAAGGTGAAAAGAGTGACTGGTCTCGCAACGGCCAACTATAAGGACGACCTCACGTGATGACGCCTCTGAAATTCGGGCTCGGCCAGAAAGCCGATGTGCCTCTAATACTGCACAAAAAGCCCTGGGGAATGTGAGGAGCGGACTCCACCGTCATGTTCCGCACGAACCTCGTCTCTAGAATCGGGAACAAGGACCCATGATGAGCTCTGGCCAAGCAACCAGAACCCTCTCAAATACCAGATAGAACCTCCAAAATGGCTCCTCTCCTCTATACTATGTGCTGGAGTGGAAAAATATTAGACCACAGTATGTGGTTTATGAGGAGCATACTTGGAGTAAGCAACCTCCTGAACAAAATAGACCCTACTGGGCCAGGTCCCGGATAGTAGATGAACCATCTCCCCGGGTCGAGGGACGGGCCACCCGCCTTACAATCTACTGAGTCGCTAGACCACCGACGCATTGAACGTGGCCGCGCATATGTGGCCCGGGCATCCCCGGTGGACCATTTATAGAGAAATGGAATGGTTGTCTGACGGGCTCCTCGTCTGGAGATCACAGCTGGTAGAACTTACGACCACCCGAGGGTAGAAAAACTTACGTGGGTCATGAATGGCCTGCTGAGTAATTTCGGCGACTAGTCGCATAGAATCTCTGAGCTTAGGATCTCAAAGGCCTGAGATCATAATAAATCTCGTGAGGCAACCTCTCACTACAATTAGCATTTCTCGAATGTGGTTACAAGGGAAGTAGGTCGTCGATGATCGGTACAGGACAGGCCAGCGGGAGATCACTGCGGTCCCGAGTGGTGACTAAATACGGCCTGAACTAGAGGATTCTCCTCGTCGCAGGTCCCGGGGCCCTTGGAAGGCGGTCTCCGGCTGGGCCCAAGATATGATGAGGAGGGAGGAATGTGGCCAACCTCGTGATCAGTACCCACGCGGGCAAGAGTAGCAGCCAACAGAGGCACTGGACGAAGGAATTTCAAGAGACCAATGGTAAGATCAAGGCCTGGTCAGCAGCAGGGCGGCAAAGAAGAAGTGGTGGCTGGCAAAGAAGGGCGCGGCAAAGAATGTGGGGAGGCTTAAGAAACGGCCAGGCCGTGGCTGGAGCCGCCAAGCAGCGGGAGAAGACCGCCACTGGGCCGGGCCGTGTCCTCCGAGCATCTTCACCATGGTTAGGCTGGAGAAGGAGAGGAGATGGAGAGGATGGGAGGAGGAGGGTTTTTAGAAATGATTCTAGAAGGAACGAGAGAATGAAGTGGGCTTAAATAGACGGGTCTAAAGTACCAAGAGGTTAGTTTCCAATTAATATTCATAACAGGTGGTTAGTGTTTGTGGCCCAAAAAACTGAAAATTAATGGAGCGCAGTGAAACTAAGGTTGCGTGGAAGGAAGGGGCAGAAGAAGATGAACAAAGGTGATGCAGAGAAATTTCAAGAATCGTGCTTAAAATTCGGCAGTCGCGAATTTTGCAACCTACGAAGTTTCTACACTGCTTCAAAAACTCTCTACCTTCTACAACACCTGCAAAATAGAAAACCAAACAAATTATGAGAAAACATACCTGTAAGTGAGAAAAATTGCAAAGGAAAACAAATAAATTAGTAAAATCACAACTAAAACTTAAAATAAAGGACACAAAATTCCAACAAAAATTTTAGTGACTTCTAAGATACTACAGAAGCCACTCCCACTCAGGTAGTCTTTTGAATTCATAGGGGGTCAAGGAGGGGAATCTCCTGGTTCTGTTATGTCAGGTTGCATAGGTTTCAACTCGCCTATCGACCTCAACACCCTATCAAGGCCTGAGTTTAGCGTGCCCATTGAACCACAGATAGACTCGATGGTGAATGGCCACCCATCTCACTTAAGCTTACTTTATGGAAAAAGGTGAGCTGGTAGTAAAGGAAGACTCGTCTCCTTTGTTTGAAATTCTTACGAGCTATTAGCTGATCATGCCACTTCTTTACTCATTGATATCAAGGAGCCTTTTAAGGCCAGCTCTGCCCATATCCATGTTCAACTTCTTCATTGCCCACCGTGCCTTATACTCAATTTCCACAGGCAGGTGACATGCCTTGCCAAAAACTAGGCGATAAGGGAACATGCCAAGGATGGTTTTGTATGATGTTCTGTATGCCCATAAGGAATCCAGTAGTTTTAGAGACCAGTCTTTTTGGTTAGAGTTCACCACTTTCATCAGTATTGTCTTGATTTCCCTATTAGCTAGCTCAACTTGACCACTGGTCTGAGGATGGTACGGGGTGGCCACTTTATGCGTGACACCATATTTAGTTAGGAGGTTCTCAAAAGGCTTGTTGCATAAATGCGAACCTTCATCACTGATTATGCCTTGGAGAAGATGTTCTCCCTTAGGAATTTCAATACCACCCTATGGTCTGCTGCTCTGCAAGGCACTGTTTCGACCCATTTTGACACATAGTCAACTCCCACCAAAATGTATATGTATCCAAAGGAGGAAGGGAATGGTCCCATGAAATCGATGCCCCAAACATCGAATAGGTTAACTACCAAAATCGGGTTCAAAGGCATCATGTGACGACGAGATTTTCTCCTCAATCTTCGCATTCGTTGCATTCTTCACATGGTACGGCACTCACTGTAGCGCCAATCAAATCCAAACTCGTATCATCCTTCCCCGGAAGTTTTCCGAAGCAAATGGCTCCACATGCATTCTCATGGCAAAGGGCCGAGTATCCCTTATTGTTCTCGTCATACATATCTTCTATTATCTGATCGCACAAGATTCAGACAAGAATGGTTCTTCCCAATAATAGGAGTGAATTTTTGCAGAGAAAAACTTCCTGTCTTCTCTCGCTCCAACACTGTAACTCACCGTTGCCTAGTAATTGGCAAATGGTATACTCAGGTGTGTTTTCAACCAAGAGTAGGGACACTTCAGGGAAATCGTCATTAATCTGAGGGTCATGGAGTGTCAGGTGCTATCATAACCCGATAGATGATCCGCAACAACATCTCCATGCCCCTTTGTCCCCGATTCGCAAGTTGAACTCTTATACAGAGAACCCATCTAATAAGCCTAATAGTGATTCCTGTCAGTGAGCAAGTACTTCAAAGCTGAGTGATATGTGAATATGATTATGTCCGACCCAACCAAATAAGCTCCGAAACTTATCCAAGGCATGTAATCACTACTGCCAGCCCTTCCTCTCGTGGTGGTGTAATTCTCCGTGGCCTCGCTTAAAGTCTTGCTTCGCATAGTAGACTACATAAGGCTTCTTCCTCAACCTCTTTCAGCCTCGAGAATCCACCCACAGACACGCCAGATCACACATCACCCTCGAAGGTAACTCGCCAAATGGGGCTCACTATTGCTGAAGTGGTCAAGTAGGCGTTGAGCTCCTCAAAGCTCCTCTGACAGTCTTCGTCCCACACAAATTTGGCATCTTTCCCTAATAGCTTATGGACAGGCTTGGAAAATTTTGAGAAGTCCATGATGAACCTCCTATAAAAGCCTACATGCCCTAAGAATTACCTCATAGTCTTCACATTTGTGGGGGATGGTAGTTTGGAAATCATCTCAATTTTCTCCTTGTCAACTTCAATTCCTTTCTTGGAAATAATATGTCCCAAAGACAATTCCCCTAGCTTGACCATAAATGGCACTTTCCCAATCTCAAGATCAAGTTCTTCTTTATACACCTATGCAGGATAGTTTCTAGGTTAACATTCCTCAAAGCTCCCTCCATAAACAGAAATATCATCCATGTAAACCTCCATAATGCGCTCCACCAAATCACTAAAAATACTGAGCATGCATCATTGGAACGTGGTAGGGGCATTACACAGGCCAAAGGGCATCCTCGTGTAGGCATATGTGCCAAATGGGCAGGTGGAGGTGGTCTTCTCCTGGTCTTCTGTAGCAATTTCAATTTGAAAATAGCCTGAATAGCCATCCAAGAAGTAGTAGAAGGGGTGGTTGGAAATTCTTTTAAGAAGCTGGACCATGAAGGGTAGAGGGAAGTAATCCTTTCTCGTCACCTCATTTAATCTTCTATAATCAATACACACCCTCCAACCTGTAGTCAGACGGGTGGTCATTTCCTCTCCCTTTTCATTACAATACGCAGTTACCCCGATTTCCTTAGGCACAACCCGGGTCGACTCACCCGGCGTCGCCTGATACGGGTAACAATAACAAACAAAGAACTTGGGGACTTTGCATGTACACTTCCCGCATGTGTGATTCGGGCCTCTCTGGTCAGCTTTACTCGGTTTTGGCTCCTCCTTCAAGTAGATGTGATGGGTGCAAACTGCTGGGCTAATACCCTTTAGATCAGTGATTTTTCACCCAATAGCTTGCTTGTTCTCCCTAAGGATGTCAGCAGGCTATTTTCCTGTTGGTTGCTGAGCAGAGAGGAGATTACAATAGGGCACTGTTCATGTTCGTCTAGGTATGCATACTTTAATTCGAGTGGTAGGGGTTTGAGATCTAGTTTTTGAGCCTCATTGGCTTCTCCCCCAGTTAGTAGAGGTAGAATTTCTTCTTTTTTTCTCCAATGCCTCTGTACAATATTCATGCCTTAGGTTTCCTACTACTCTTCAGGACAGTCAAACAGTTCCTTAGTGAGCACGTCATGCCTTTGTAGCTGATTAGCTTGTTCCTCCAGCATTGTATCAATCATGCAAATTTCCTCCGGACCCTCTTTCGTTGGTTGCATATGCTTTTTATTCAAGTTAAAGATATGGAGTTCCAAAGTCATGTTCCCAAATGAGTTGTTAACTCATTTCTTGGGTAATTGATAATCGTGATGAAGTAGCCAAGAATAATCTTCCCAAGATGATGGGCACATAGTTAGCCCCCACTGCAATTGGTTTTGTATCAAGCAACATAAAGTCTTCAAGATAGTAGAATTTGTCCACTTGTATCAAAACATCCTCCCACAAGGTTTTTGGTATTTTTATGATGTGTCTCGTAAGGACAATAGATGGAAGTTGGCTTTAGCTCACCCAAACCTAGTTGCTTATACAATCGAATAAGGCAAAGAAATGAATCGTTCCCACCCAGCGCGTCTTTTCACACAATCAAGCTCCAATGTTCACCGAGATGGTAGGGCAACCCGGATCTTTGTATTTTACTGGAGTCTTACACTGAATGATGGTGCTTACTTGTTTAGTCAGGAAGGCCTTTTTGTCAACATTCAACCCTCTCTTCATTCATGCAATGTGTGTCCTTAAAAATTTGCATAATGTGGGGGACTTTGCTTAATCATGTCAAGCAGGGGGATGTTGACTTTCACTTGCCTTAGCACTTCTAATATTTCAGCCTAGTTGATGGCCTTTTTCTTAGCTTTTAGTTCTTGTGGAAAAGGTGGGGGTGTGCTATTTTTCACTGCATTTTCTTTGGTCACCACCTCATCTCGTTCAGCCTCTTTGTAAATTTCCTAAATTTCTTCCTGGCTTGCCTGGGTAATCGCTTGTTTGGGTTTTACCACTTCTCAATGTGATAATCACTTTAACTTCATCCATCCTGGGATTTGGCTCACTGGAAGAGCTCACTTCATGCATTCCCCTAGGATTGGGTTGTGTCTATGATGGAAAATTCCCTTTTCCCGCACCCGCCGCTTAGTCAGTTAACCTCAGGATCAACACCGTAGGTTTTCTCGTATTTCTGGGAAATCTCAGATTGTAGGTTATCTAATTTTTTGTTGAGTGTGTTTTCCACCTTGTCGATCCTCTGATTAGTCTGCGCATTCACTGCCTTCTGTTCCTCCACAAATTTGCCTACCACTTTGCTCAAATTCATGATAGCTTGTTCGATTGGGGATGAGGATGGTGGTAGCTGTGGTTGAGACGAGGAACCACTCTGTTGTTGTGTACCAGAGGGGACATCAGCTGGCGGGTTTGGCTTCCAAGAGAGATTAGGGTGGTTCCCTCCAATTGGTGGCTTGTGGCAGCCACCATATGGGCATCGGGTGGTGCCTTGTATCACCCACTGCATTGGCTAAGGCCATCATCATATCCCCATCGGCGAACCATGAGCGCTTTCACTTTGGTGGTCATGGATCAAGCAAAGCTTGAAGCAAGGCTAGATTCGCCTGAAAAGCCTCTTCTAACGTCAGATCTCATGTGATCTTCCCCCTTCTAATTCTTCCAACCTTCTAGTCAAGGTGGACAATTTTGCCTTCATTTTCATATCCTCTGTCAGTGAGTACATGCCTCCCCTTTGATTTGCTGTAGGCTTCATCCTATCTGCCTCCCTGGGGTTAGGCTCATCCCATGGTTTGGAAGTTTCAGCCACATAATTGAGGAAATCCATGGCTTCATCTAGATTCTTGCTTAGGAAGTCCCCTCCACACATGGTCTCCAATAATTGCTTCATAGCGGGGGACATTCCATCATAGAAATGGTTGACCAACATCCAAGTATCGAAACCATGGTGAGGACAGGCATTTATGGTTTCCAAATACCTCTCCCAGCATTGGTAAAACTTCTCATTTTCATAGGCGGCAAAGGTATAAATCCGCCTCTTTAGAGTGTTGGTTTTATGTGCACTGAAAAACTTCTTCAAAAATTCAGCCTGCATCTCTACCCAATTTCTAATAGTCCTTGGACTTAGAGAATTAAGCCAAATCATGGCCTTTTCTTTCAGGGTTAAGGGGAAAGCTTTCAATTTCAACAATTCCATATCAGTTGCACCTTCCTTAAAAGTCATGCAAACTTCCTCAAAATCCCGAATGTGTGTGTATGGATTTTCATTTTCCATACCATGGAAGGTCAGCCAGGCAATCGTATAAGGCCCTACACTCACATCCTCAAGAGGGAGGTATAATACATGCCAGAGGGTGCACTTACCCTGGTGGGTGTATATGGTCCTCATCGACCAGAGGTACTGGGGTTTCTCTGTTCCCCTGCTGGCTTTGAGCCGCTCCTCGAGTGGAGGTTCCATCTGCCCACTCTGTAAACTCACTTCACAACCCTATTGAAGTGGAGCACTAACCCTTTCCAATCTGCCTGTAGTGTTCTTATCCCAATGGTGCATAAGTTACTAAGCAAGCAACACAAACAGACAATGAAAAAGAAAGCAGGGCTACCAACAAGGTTAATGTTAGCTGATTAGTGCTCAAAAAGTGCTATTTTGAACATGTTTATTGCAGGTTTTGAGCACTTTTTATGTACTAATCAGCGTAATTAACACGATTTTCACATTAAGGTTTGTGTTATTCTATTGATCGCATTTTGTCGATAATTTTGTGTTTTTGCAAGCTATTTATGCCAAAATTCTTTGAAATGATCCAAGCATGAAGAATTCGAAAGCCGAACTCAAGATTGCAGACGTAAACCTAAGGAAAGAAGAGCGCAAATGCATGGAAATTTGAAATTATAGGAAATTCAAGTGTGGCCGTGAAATTTTTACAACCTGCAAAATTTTATAGGTTGCGAATTTTCTCAACCTAAGAATTTTCCTGTGCTGCGAAATCTCTCCATGTCACCGCTCATCTTACACCCACTATTCATCCCCGCATTGTTCCTTCCCCTGTCAGCTCGCTTAACTCCGCTGATTGCAGTTCCCTTGTTTTATTCCGCCCCTAATGTAATAGTGTTTACTATGTTATTTTGGTAATTTGTAAAGGGGGTTTGGCTATAAAAGCCCCCAAGCCAAGCACTGTAAAAAGATCTTCTCCATTAATAAAACTTTTGGTGCGAAGAGCTCCAGTTTTTCCCGCTTTTCTCCTTTTTCTCTCCCTTTCTCGACTGTCAATCACCCGTTGAGGATGACAACTCAAGGGATGGTTGGCTAAAACCCTTTCATCCTTGAAGAGGAGGGCTACTGGGATTTGGAACTTAGGTAAATTGACGGTTCTCACGTTTTTAATGTTTGCATTTACTTGCATTTATGCTTCTATCTTTCAATCTATGTTTAAATCCTCTTGATATGCCTTGATTAACCAGTATTTGGCAATCTTTTTGGGTTTAGTGGATGCTTATTGCTAGATTCAATGAGATCTCTACAGGCTGTCTTCATGAGTCACCGTAGGTAGATCGTGGACATAAGCTTTCACCGTCCTGAGCATTTTTGCTCAATAAATGTCATGCTTTTCAAAAAGGGAAAATTGATAGTGGTCGGCTTTAAAGTTAAATGAAGTCCTGTCGAATGAGTATAGGTTATCCTCCCCAAAGTGAGGAAATGAACCTGAGAACCTTTTAGTTGCCTTAGGACCTCAAACCAGTAGCCCAATGCTTCAAGGAATTCTTTTTCATATTTTTCTTCAAAACCAGTAGCCCAATGCGTCAAGGAATTGTTTTTCATATTTTTCTTCAATTTATTTTCAATCTCGCATACCCTATCAACTCTCCTAATTATGTATAAAAATCCCCAAAATCCAAATTTGAAATTCCAATTTTTCGAGCTCACTATAAATCATTCAGGCGAAGAAAACCATCCCTAAGTTCGACCCTAGAACCACTATACCGCAAAGAGTTTTTAGGCTATAGCAAGAAGGTTTAGGTTTATAAATTTTTTGGTCTCTGAGCCGCCTAGCTACACGCTTATGTGTTAATCAAATGACGCTCGCTTCCTGGGATGAATGTATGCAAATTGATAAGTTGTCGAACACTGCGGATCCTCATCACAAGTTCTAGTTGAATTTTCTTTATCATTTTACCATCGCGCTTTTTTTGGCCATTTCACTTTTCAAAAAAGTAATTAAAGAATAAATAACACATATATATATATATATATATATATATATATTATTTTTATTATTTAAAAAAATTTGCATGGGATTGCGAATTTTCGCAACATGCTGCACACCCATTTTGTTTCGCCCATAACTTTCTCTTCTGAACTCTGTTTTAGGTGTTCTTGGTACCGTTGGAAAGATTAGAGAGTGTAGAATATAAATATAACCAGAAAGAATACTTTTGAAATTTTATAATGGCGAAATTTTCAAAATGCTCCAACTGGTCACTTTTTTTCTCTCTTTTCTTCTTCCAACTTGTTCATTTGAAGCCCAAACATAGTGAATAAGGTCTCGATGGAAAGCTTGTGAAGTATCCTATCCAAAAATGGGTACATCTCATCAAGGAGGTAACACTTCCTTCCCTAAATTTCCAATCCAAGCCCTATTGCGAACAATGATATATTTGGTTGGGGGGAGAGTTCGCGAAGGAAGTGGCATTTATTTTGTGTTTTGTTTCCACTTTGAGCAAGCCTATTTTGTTAAGTTTAATGACTTGTTATTTAGTTTCCTTTTGTATAGTTGTTTGTTTTGTTTGTGAAACTGTTAGTTCCTCAGATAATAATTCCCTAAAGCTTCTACTTCCAAATTTTTAAAAAATTACACCCTTTTTTTTTTTTTTTTTTTGCCTAGCTTGCAGTTTGAAAAATTGAAACATTGTCCAATTCTGTTGATGTTAGATTGGTCCCATGCTTAATTAAGTGCATGATCAGTTTAATTTTTGTTGTTTTCGACCTTTTTCTTCCGCCTTTAGCTAACCACACACTGGGCACATTAGGTTTCAACAATAGGCTGAAAAACTGTCTAACCTCTTAAGCCTTGCAAAAACCTATCCTAGTTTCATTGAATGCCTTTAATAGGTTAAGGAACCCCATGAAAAGAAGGCCAATGTGTCTTCCAAAATAAAAGGAAGTGAAAAAGAAAAAGAAAAAGAAGAAAATTGGAACGCTTTGCCTTGAAACCCGAGCACGGTCCGAGGGGTATATGGCGAAAGTCTTTAAAGCCTAAAATACCTAAGCCATCTGATTGGGAGTCACTGACTTTGTGCTCGCTACATGGGTGGATGGGTGAGGTTTAACAAGTTGTAAGCGTTGGAGTCTCAAAATCATTTGAAGTCCGGGGTGAAACCTGAAGAGTTAGTAGTTGAAAGATCCTTATG
This sequence comes from Tetrastigma voinierianum, assembly GCA_016808115.1. Classification (NCBI taxonomy): domain Eukaryota; kingdom Viridiplantae; phylum Streptophyta; class Magnoliopsida; order Vitales; family Vitaceae; genus Tetrastigma; species Tetrastigma voinierianum. The sequence goes on along the minus strand of JAEQBH010000911.1, from coordinate 2,133,133 downwards.
ACTTGGTGCTCTAAAGCCTCACTGATTGCTACCATCTAGATCCCCTGCTTACATGGACTTTTGTGAGGTCGATTCTCAAAGATTGCACTTACAACAAAAAAAAGAGTTTGTGGAAAAGAGCGGGTCCTAATCTATTTAGGTCAAGCAGCGCCCTAGCGGAGGCAAAGAGCTCGTCAGTGTGAGAAGTACTTAGCGCTTATCATGGAGAACTAATCAAACAAACACTTAGATTTTCGTGGGAAGTCTCCGTTGATTCACTAAGAAGGAGGCTCTTTTGATACGCAATTCTTGTATGACATTCATTCCCTCTCGAGATATTTATCACAAGGGCTTCAATGACTTTAACAGGGTTAGGCATTACTTATTCACACCCTTTGAAATACCATTTTTGTAAACATAATTTTGATATTGTTTTGCATGCTCTTTCTTTCTTTCTTTCATTGCTAAGGGACTAGCAATGTGTAGGTTGGGGTGTGATTAAGGCTCAAAGCATTTTCAACCCCGTTTATCATGGCAGTTTTGAGTACTTTTTTTGTACTAATCAGCATAATTAACCCGATTTGCACATTAAGGTCCATGTTATTCTACTGATCGCATTTTATGGCTACTTTTGTAGTTTTTGCAAGCTATTTAAGCCAAAATTGTTGAGTCGATCAAAGCACGAAAAATTCGAGTCGAACTCAGCATTGTAGATCAAAAATCAGAAGGAAAGAATAGCAGAAAATGCATGGAAATTGGAGCCTGTAGAAAATTTGGCAAGGTTGCAAAATTTTCGCAACCTACAAAATTTAGCAGGTTGTGGAATTTCGCAACTTGCGATTTTTTGCAGGTTGCGAAATTTCCTTCATGCTTCAAATGTTCATCCCACGTCGTTCCTTCCTACGCCCGCTTGGCTCTCATTGATCACACTCCCTTGGTTTTCTTCCTTTTTTCCCCAATGTAATAGTGTTTCATATGTTAGTGCAATGATCATACAAGTAGTAAAAATGGATGTAAGTCCCGTATATCATTCTTACGTAGATCGAATTCTTGATTCTAAACCAACTACCCCAACTACTCAAGATCCATACTATTTGAACCTCAATGATAAAGTTTATCAACTAAAGATTAAAGGATAATTGTATTAAAGATAACATAGAGAACTTAGGACATTAAAAATAAGCTAATGAACTTATATACATTATGATTAGTTTGACTGAATTGGTTCTCTGTAAAAATGAACACTAATAAAGAAGTACTGTGAAACCGTCAATTTCTGCATTATATCCAATTTAAAACTCTATCCTAAATTTGGATATGGATTTGTCAAAGATGCCTGATATTGCAAGTGGATTTCCCCTTTTATTCACCAATTAAATATCCTTGTTTCTCTCGAAGATAGGGGCTTAATCAACTACTTGTATTCAACATATTCTTTACAAGATTTGGGTATTTCTTCACATTTCATATCCATTTATCGAGAGTGCGCATTTCTCACTCTCCTAAATCAGTGGTTGGTTGCAAGACTTACAACTTAATTGATGACTCATCCTTAAATCTAATGGATACTTCCATTCCTTGATTAGATCTCGCCAATGCTGTGGTCAAGAGTTTTCCAATGTATTAAGGTGAAATCTCTGATGATTTAAATTACTAAATAATCCCCTCCAAATATCAATTATGAGGAATCAGATTTATCTAAGAACTCGTGAGCTCAATAGTTCTTCAATAATGGTCCAACATGCCCACAATTAGAATGTTCAACTCGTGAATCGTCATCTCGTGTCACTAAAGGGCCTCCTGAATTCGTGAGTGTGATACAACTTGGGATGGGTATTTGAAACTACATTGGGGAATCACCATGAAAAATACATCAATCAAATAAATCCTCCCCAAATTCTAGGTACTTCTTTCTAATTTATGCAGGAGAGACCGTAACTAACAATAAATTAAAACTAGTGGAAGATGCGCTTCTTAAAACTGCATTACAATCAACAATGGAGCCCTGATAAATTACACCCACTGCAGTTGTAATAAACTGAGAAGAAACGATTTCCAGAAATAGTCTAGATTTCATTTAAACTCAGGCAGTAAATTGAAATATTACTTCCAACTTCGACATTCTAACAGATCGCTGGTTCAGATCCAAAAAAAAGAAAGAAAATAAAAAAAAAATCTATTCTAAAATATACAGTGAGATTTCTTCTTCCCCCGTTCTAGGTTTCCAAAAAGAAAAGTTGCTTTACTAAAACTCTGTACGCCTATTTATAACTTTCAGAAATTAGGCCTGATTCCAATGCTCCGGGTGGATTTTCCTTAAAATCAATGGCCCAGCTCAATGTTTTAGGTCGCGACTTCAAAAGCTTATCGCGACGTAAAATCCTTGTTTGGTTTGTCAAGTTTGTCATGACCTCAGGAAACTGGTGGCAACTTTCTTTCACTTGTTCTTACAATTGCTGAACTGCGACCTGATGTTCTCGGTCGTGACTTGGTTTATTCGGGCCAAGTTTTCGACAGCGGTCATGACATGAATTCTTTGTCATTACCTAAGGCATTACCAATAGTTGAGACCTCCGTTGCGATCTCCTTTCTTGTTTCAAGAATTGGTGTCGCAAATCTCACCCGACACGCGACCACTCTCTTTGCCTCATCAGATTGTCGCAACCTCAATTTGATGTCGCGACCTCATTTTTGTTGTCATCCTGTTTGCTTCTTGGTCACAACTTCTCTTTCATGTTGCGACATCCTTCAGTTGTCTTGAACTTTCAAGCAGGTCGTGACTCAAAATTGCTGGTCTGCTTGTTTTCTTGTCGCGACCTCAAAAGTATGCCGCGACCATCCCTTCTTCCTATCCAATTGCAACCTTATTTCTCAGTCTCAACAGTTTCCTTCAATTTTTCTATTTCTGGTCGCGACCTGACTGTTCTACCCTGTTTTGGATTATATGTCACGACCTCGATTTGATGTCGCGACATCAGTTCCTGTTGCCAGTTAAGTTGATCTTTGTTGCGACCATGTTTTTCTAACCCTTTAATAAATTCTATGTCACGACTTCAGTTACATATCGCGACCTGGCTGTCTTGTTTTCTACTACATTCTATGTCGCGACCTCAAAAGCATGTCGTGACCTTGATTGAAGTCTCCAACTTATATCTTTGTCGCAACCTGAAATTGCCTGTGCCAGAGACATCAGTCCATTCGCCAAGATTACTTTCCGGGTCGCAACATTATTTCTTTGTTGCGATCAACAATATCTTCTTTCGCGGTCGCACCTTAAAAATCATGTAAATCCGTACTGTTCTCCTCGTGTCGCAACCTCATAATGGTGTCGCGACATGAAATCCTTCCTTGAATCTCTTATTTCTGTCTCAGCAACTTCTCATTTGTCGTAACAACTTTGCATTCAAAGATAAGATGACCTCCTGGTCGAATCCTCACCTCACACGACCACGGGCCATCGAACCTGTTTTCACTTCTAATCCTCACTGGAATTTTCTATTTCTACCAATTATTTATGCAAAATAGAATTTGGTAAATAGTACACATTTCGCATAAAACAAGCAATCACATTGTAAGAACAATCAGAAAAATGGACTAAAAAATTCAATGAGTTTTTTACTCATCAAATTCCCCCAAACTTAAAATTTTGCTTGTCCCCAAGCAAAGAAAATAAATATTTATTTGTCCTCAAACAATTTAATTTTATTTTGAAAGACATTTTGTTTACAAGATACCTTTCTTATTCCACCCTTGGACTTGAATAAGAAGATTGGCAAAGATCATTTCAAACTTTAGTTTTCTAAATCGAGAAAAAGGAATGGTTTCAACTCTATCGTAAATAAATCAATGAAGGCTAAAATGAAAATGGGGCCTACCAACATACCTTGTTTCGTGAGTGTGTGTAGGTCTTCTTTTCTTTTCATCTTTTATCAATTATTTAATTTTCTAGGGATCTCCTTAGAACATTAGTCAAAAGTCCCATAAGCTTGTTTTTCATATTGATCTCCACTAATGTAGGTAAATTCAATCTTCAAGATCAAATAAGTTTTTTAGGCTTATAATGTTAGGCTTGGGTAAATAGGTGGACAATTGGAAAATTTTAGGCTGCAAATTACCCAGATTCCATTCTTTCTTTCTGTCTAATGGCCTTCATCTTTCATCCTTTTCCTTCCTTGTAATGTAAACTCCCCTAACTTGGCTTTGTACATCATCTTAGATGTTGTGGCTCCTTTGGTTGCCACCTTCAACTTATCAGCTCAGTTCCTTTTAATTGGAACTCCTTTTCATTTCTCTCTTTATTTTCAAAGAACTGAATAGTGCAATGTTTTGTCTTCAGCTTCTATCACTCTTAGAGAACTTTGGTCTTAGCAACCCCATACCGCTTGAATTAGGTACCAGTGTCAGACACCTCTCTGAGCTTAATTGTTCAAGAGAGATAGGCCACAAGACAAAACTTATTCCTTTTTCAACTTTTTCTCCTTTATCTCTAGTTCTTCAATTTTTTGTTTTTCATCCATCCATGTAATCCAAAAGAAATATTTTCCCACAAACTTGTTTCTTTCTACACAATAAACATCCTTATTCTTAAAACTGAGTAATTTGTGTGGTTCTTCACGCAGATTGCAAGGGAGGGATTTTAGGTTTCTAATTGTCTTATTCAAGAAATTAGGCATTTTCGCTCAAAGCACGGAACTAGAGTGTATGCCTTTGCATATACGAGGGTAGGTTTGAAAAGGTTCAAACATCAAAAGACGGCCTCTTATCACTTCCCGATAGTTGTTTTTACTTCTACATTTTTTTGGCTTCGAATTCAATAATCTAACAAGTTCTGTGGATCTTATACCCTATCGTGAATCACCTCTGAAGATGTTCCTAATCCCTCTTAAAGTTTTAAGAATTTTCTTGACCATGTGCATTGTTTTTCCAAGATTTGTATTGACTCACTGTCTATACACACAGCTTCAATCATCTTATTTATTCTTTCAATTGTGTACTTTTTCCAAATTCTGCAATTTAAACCTGGTTCAAACTAAAACTGCAACTTCTTATTTCAATTCACTAGTTCCTACTCTTATTTCTCTTATAATGTTGTTTTGGATTTAAACAGTAGTCATTGTGTCATTGTACTAATAAGGCTTGAATACATAGGTCATTTCTTGCAGACAAACAATGAATGAGACAAACAACACAATTCACTTAATCATATCCATGCATCCAAAACAAATCACTTATTCAGCAATCAGAGTCCAATCAAGCATTTCACCAATGTATAAGTTCTGATTGCAAACTTATTGGAAGCAACAACACAATTTATTAATTCAAAAGAACACATCACAAGACACTTTCAATGAACCTTTCTGAATTTATATTCATGACGATGAAGAAGTACAGTTAGGAAAAGAAAAGTATAATCGGTGCTTTCTCAATTCCTCCCTTCTTATAAAAGCTTTCTGGGGTATGATGTTGGGAGGACGTAAGCCAAAAGCTTGCTAAGAATGGAAAAATTGGGAAAAGGTCATATTCGTCCTGCTCTTTCGTAGGCTAGAGGTTCACCATTAATGGAGATTAAATCATTTGTTAAATCCACAAATCTGATCAAGGTGTCTTGTTTCGAGCCTGATTAGTGCCCAAAAAGTGCTATTTTGAACCCTATTTATTATAGGTTTTGAGTGCTTTTTGTATACTAATCATTCTAATTAACCCGATTTACACATCAAGGTCGCTACTATTCTACCGATCACATTTTTGTAAGTAAATTTTGCGCTACAGCTAATTATGGCAACATTGTTGAGTCAATCCAAACACGAAGAATGAGTCAAAACCTAACATCATAGATCGTAGAGACCAAGAGGAAAGAAGAGCATAAAATAGAAGAAAATGAAGAGGACCAATGGAACAAGAGCTGGGGAGTAAGGTTTAATGCTGAATTTCGCATGCTGATTGCCATATCATAGCGAAAATTACTGTGCATAGCGAAGATTTCAATTTTCTCTATGCACAGTTATTTTAGCTATGATAGCGAGGAAAGAAGAGCATAAAATAGAAGAAAAATGAAGTAGGACCAATGGAACAAAGAGCTGTGGGGGAGAGTATTTGAACAAGGAATTCGCTATGCCGAATTTCGCCATCATAGCGAAAATTCATCAGGCATAGCGAGATTTCAATTTTCTATGCACGCTTATTTTAGCTTACATGATAATACCGCTTATCATAACACTTTCGCTTATGATAGCTAAAATCACTCATTCATAGAGAAAATTTCGCTCCTGCTTTTTTGTGTTCAAACGATCTCGCTTTTGGTTTTTTCCTTTCTACCCTTGTAATAACTTATGTTTTGGTTTACTTTTTGTAATTTCCTTGCTCGCACACTATATGGCTATAGAGTCAAGCTTTTAAACATCAATCACTTCACCGTAATACTTTAAGGGAAGTCATCCCGCTTTCTCGTCTTTCTCCGTTCCCTTTTTCTCTCATTTTGCATCTTTTCAGCCAACACCCCCTTGATGATGACAAATCAAGGGATGCTCATTAAAATCCCTTCCCTCTTGGAAGGTAGCTTCGGGTGTCGATCCGGGCGCCTGAGGGTTCCCCTGCTCTTCACGCAGTACTCAATGCGCTTTTGTTTTCTCATTTCTAACTTTAGGTTTTTATCCCTTCAATCTCCTTAAATGGCTATTATTGGTAAGTTTTTAGGTTCAAGGGATGCTTATTGCTAGATCCACCGAGACCATTAGTTACCCTCTATGATCCATTGAAAGTGAGTCCAGGAGACTCATTTTTCACTGCCAGTGACCACTGATGGCCAGCAGGTACCATTTATCAAAAGGAAAATTATTGTGGCCGGCTTACAGCTAAATGAAGAACCTGGCTTGGGATGACTATATGTCACCCTCCCTAATGCGAGGAAAAGACCCTGGAGAACCTCAGTTGCCCTAGGATCCTAAGCCCAGTACCTTGATACTTCAAGGAGGCCTCTTTTATTTCTTTTTCTTATTTTCCTTCATTTTAATATCATCCTGCACACTACCAAAATCCCACTGTTTTTATAAATTCCTTAAATCCAAAGTGAAATTCACCATTTTTCGCCTCAATCGTTAATCATTCTCAGGCAAAGAAAACCCATCCCCGTGTTCGACCAGAGCGCTATACTACAGAGAGCTTGACTACTTCAGTAGGGAGGAAATTTAGGATACAAATATTGTTGATTCCAGATTCACCCCATCGTGGCACGAATCAAATGGCGCCGCTGTCGGTCGGGTGCCTAAGTGCATTCGACGAGTCAGGAAGACTTGTGATCCTCATCACGAGTAATCGGTGAATTGCTTTATATTTCAATCGCCATTTGCTTTAGTTTCATTTAAAAACAAAGTACGCAGGATCGCTTTCTCACGCTTTTGTTGCCCTCGTTTTTGCCGCAGTGAATCCATTCCTGCCGGATTAGAAACCTGTATAGTTAATTTAAAGTGAATTCCCTCAAGAACTTGAATTGAACCAAATGGAACACTGTGAGGGAGAGCAACAGCACAAGACCCTACAGGAAACTCTAGAGGATATAGGTCCATGAGGGACTATAGAGACCAATGGATGAGTGCACCCTCCTACATGGTGCCTCCACAGTATGCCTCTTTGTCTCATCCTCAACCACCACAACCAATCTCCCTAGTTGAGCAAGCAATTCTAGACCTTACCAAACTGGTGGGTGATGCTGTGGAAGAACAAAAGAAATTCAATGCCCAATTGAGCCAAAAAATCCATAATGTGGAGAACCCCGTGGAACAAAAATTAGATGGCTTCAAAGTGAAGTGGGCTCTGGACCTACATCCCAACAATCCATTTCACATCAAGGGAAGAAAATCCAGAGGACGAGTGCTTAATCGAAATAATTTAGTGTGCTCAACCGCAGCCTCAGGAGGAATTGGAAAGTGGAATTAGTGTGGCTCCTCTCCTCGAGGAACTTCAGATGCCCCACAATTCGTATAGTGAGGCTGGGCCATGGAAAAAGAAGAACAAATTATTCCCTGTCGAGCGAGGAAAGTAATGGAAGGAAGCAGGGGAAGAGCCCCAAAAGCCCACTCAACGCTTCACCACAAATTCCACCGCCATATCTGCACTCCAAAGGTATACCCTACCAACAAAGAACTCCAACACCCCGTGAGCAAAGATTCTCGCTTCCCAAGGCTAAGTCCAACCCATCACGCCTACTACGCAAAAACTTCAATAGATTAGTGGCCTTTGTACGAACTTTGCCACTACATCAAAACAATGGCAACCGTCACATCGCATGGCAATGCTGGTTATTCGTGTCGGTTCTAATCGGAGCAATCTCGAACCTGCATTTCGAGCTTCGCTTAGCTCCAGCAAACTTCAAAGGCCTAAGGAAGTGGCTCGGGGAGCAACGCCTCACTTGCTTTCAATTTTTCTGTTTTATTTTATTTTATTTTGATTGCAATTTTTCATTATGTATTTTCTCTAATTTTTTAGTTAATTTTTGTTTTTAGATTAATTTTTACTTTTCCGCAATTTTTCAGGTTATTTTTTGCTTAGGTAAATTCTGCTGTGAATGAAAAATTTTTAAGGCCAGAACAAAGAAATAAAAGTAGGAGGGGAACAGTGAAAAATTCTTTGGGCATCATCATAAATTTTTGTAAGTGAATGATAAATAAATGAATTTTTCGCTAAAGATAGCTTAAATTTCGTGGTTAGCTTAAAATTTCTGTAGCATCCACAAAAGACAAAACAGCCACAGTAACAGGTAAGTAAAAATAAAAAATAAAAAAAAAAACGTTTGTTTTTTTTTTATATATATTAATTTTATTTCTAAAAAAAAAATTTATTTTTTAAATTTATTATTATTTTTATTATATATATATATATATATATATAAATATATATATATATATATATATATATATATACAAATCGCTAGCACAGTAATTTTCGCTAGCTTAGCGAACATTTTTCGTTATGGGCCCACTTTTGACCTCCAATTTTGTTTCGCTCATAACTTTTTCATCCGATCTCCGTTTTAGGCGTTCTTGGTACCGTTGGAAATCTTAGAGAGTGTATAATCCAAATATGGCAAGAAATAACACTTTTTAAATTTTTATGAATGTTTAATTTTCAAAATGCTCCAAGTGGTCACTTTTTTCCTCTCTTTTATTCTCCTAACTTGTTTATTTGAAGCCCAAACGGAGTGACTAAGGTGTCGATGGAAAGCTTGCGAAGTTTCCTATCTAGAAATGATCACATCTCATCAAGGAGGTAACACTTTCCTCTAATTTTCCCAACTGAGCCCCATTTGCATAATCAAGTTGGTCTGGGGAGAGTTAATGAAGAAGTGGGATTTTGCATTTATGTTTTGTTACTAATTCGAGCAAGCCCATTTTGCGGATGTTCAGTGGCTTGTTGGGTTCCCTTTCTATAAAGCTGTTATACTAAACAACTTACTTTTTCAAAATTTGGACCCATTTTTGCAACCGAAATTTTTGTGTGTTGTGCCTAGCCCATAGTTTGAAAAATTGAAACTTTGTCCAATTTTATTGATGTTAGATTGGTTCCATGCCTAATTGAGTGGACAATTAGTTGAACTCTTGTTGATTTCTACCTTTTTCTTCCACCTTTAGCTAACCACACAATCGAAAGCACATTAGGTTTCAATGATAGGTCAAAACTCGTTAAACCTCCTTTACTTCTCGCATAACCTACCCTAGTTTCACTGACCATTTTAATAGATTAAGGACCTTTTGTGGAAAGAAGCACAAGGGCTTTCGAAAAAAAGAGAAAAAGAAAAGAAAATAAAAAGAATAAAATCAAGAACGTCATTTCAAAACCCGAGCACCTGGGCGTAGGGGGTATGGCGAAGCCTTTAAAGCCCTAAGTGGCCTCAAACCTTCACCTGTCGGGGAGTCACCAACTTAGTGTCTAAGCATGGGTGGACGGGTGGAGTTTAGCAAGCTGTGCAGCCGAGTCTCGAAATCATTCGGGTCCCGGTGAAACCCAAGAGTTAGTGGTCGACAGATCCCTGACTGTGCCCTAAGCCTTAATCGCTGGGAGTCACCCAGATCCCCAATACATGGACTTCGTGGTGAGGTCGATTCCTCAAAGATTGCACCCTACAACGCAAAAAGAATTGTGGAATAAGAGGTGGGTCCCGATCTATTTAGGCTATAGCATGCTAGGTCGTGGTAGTAGCTAGTCACGAGAGTGCGCTTTAGTAGTTTATCACAGAGTCGATAAAATAAACACTTAGATTTTGTGGAAGTTTTGGTTGATTCACTCAAGAAGGAGGTTTTAATACCTAATTTGTATTGCATTCATTCTCTCATGATAAGTTATCGGACACTCGCTTGATGATTCTTACTTGGGGTTAAGCATTACTCATTCACAACCTTTTGGAAATATAATTTTTGTGAACATTATTTTGTTATCGTTGTATGCTCTTCTTTCTTTTACTCATTGCTAAGGGACTAGCAATGTGTAGGTTGGGGGTGTGATTAGGTGCCCAAAAGTGCTATTTTTAACCCTATTTATTATAGTTTTGAGTGCTTTTGTATACTAATCATCTGAATGAACTTGATTTACACATCAAGGTCGCTACTATTCTACCGATAGCATTTTGTAAGTAAAATTTTGCGCTACAGCTAATCATGCAATATTGTTTGAGTCTATCTAAGATGAAGAATTCGAGTCAAACTCAACATCATAGATCGAGACCAAGAGGAAAGAAGAGCATAAAATGAAAAGAAAATGAAGCAGATCACTGAACAAGAGCTGGGGAATAGTATTTCGAATGCTGAATTTCGCAGCCGAATTTTCGCAGTCATATTGTAATTTTCGCTATGATACCGAAAAATCACCTGCCTTCATAAATAAAAATTTTTGCTTCCTCGTTATGGTTCAAACGCTCTTTTGGTTTTTCTCCTTTCCTACCCTTGTAATAACTTATGTTTTGGTTTGTTTTTGCAATTTCCTTATTCGCACACTATATAAGCTTAGAGTCGCTTTGTAAACACCAATCACTTCACTGTAATAAATTGGGAGAAGCTTCACCTGCCGCTCTTCTCTCGTTCCCTTTTTCTCGTCTGCACTTTACGGGCAACCAAACACCCCGATGATGACAAATCAAGGATGCCTCATTAAAACCCTTCCTTGAAGGTATAGCTTCCGGGTGTTTGGATCCTCGAAGGCCGGAGGGTTCCCTGCCTTTCACAGCAGTACTCACTAGCGCTTTGTTTCATTTCTAACTTTAGGTTTTTATCCCTTCGAATCTCCTTAAATGGCTATTATTTGGTAAGCTTTTAGGGTTCAATGGATGCTTATTGCTAGATCCACTGAGATTCATTAGTTACCCTCTATGATCCTTTGAAAGGGGAGTCCAAGAGACTCATTTTTCACTGTCAGTGAGCACTGATGGCCAGTAGGTACCATTTTATCAAAAGGAAAATTATTAGAGTCAGTTTTTACAATTAAATAAAGAACCGGTTTGGGAGATGACTATATGTCACCCTCCCCAATGCAAGGAAAAGACCCCTGACAACCTCATTGTTCTAGGATCCCAAGCCTGATCCCATACTTCAAGGAGGCCTCTTTATTTCTTCTTATTTTCCTTCATTTCTCTTATCATCCCGCACACTACCAAAACCCCACTTTTTTATAAATTCTAAATCCAAAGTGAAAAACCCATCCCCCAAGCCACCCTGGGGAGTCGCTTATAATTGGGCAAAGAAATAATTACCATAAGAGGGAGGAAATTTTAGGATACAATTATTGCTGATTCAGACAATTTCTTATCGTAAGTACCGAATCGTAGCCCATCTCGATTCACTCGTTTTTTCCAAATTTCGTAAATACAACCTAAAGATGTCCATAAATTTTGTTTATCAAATCTAAAACTCTCATGCGCATTTTTCTTCTATAAACATCATTATCTTCTAACTCTTTATCTCTGTCTTTCATCAATTTCCCAAACTCCTTGAATTGCTCCTTATATAGGTACTTGAAGGCTTGAATCTTTTTTAGCATGTTACCATCCATCTCAACTTCTCTTTTCTTCCGAATGGTAAGCACTTCTTCATCTCTTCTAAACTGGTTGTTGTAGAAGGCTTCTAGACTAGCTTTCATCTTTTCTCCCATTTCCTTTTCTCTTATGTTCATCTCTTCTCTCCATTCTTCCTCTCTTTGTCTTAGAGTCTGCTCAAATAATTGTTCCTTCCTTCTAAATTAAGCTTCTAAGAGCTCTTCCCTTAATTGTTGCTGTTTTTCCCATCACTACTCCCTTTCTTCCATGTCCTTCTTTATTGATCTGAGCATTTCCATGATTTCAGTGTTCCCTTCTCCTCTTCTGGAGCTTTTTTCTTGCTCAGGGAAATTCTCTGTCAAATCAGGATAGCAATGGCTCAATGAGCTCATTCTGAAATGCACATCTTCTCTTTCAACCCGGAGGATTTTGGCTCTGCATCAGCTTCCATCTCCTCGTTATCATTATCCCCAAATGATACCGCTTCCATTTCCACCATCTTTTATTGCTTATTCTCGAGCCCCTCGTCACCCTAGTATGGCCGAGATATACCTGGGGACGCTTTTCTTCATCCCATGATCCTCTCACCCCAACGAAAATGCATAATCTGCTAATTGTTGTTGGGTGAGGGATCAGTCCTCTTTTGCTCTTACTACACAGAGATGTTTAGTGGGGAGGATTATAAAAAAAAGGAAGTAGAACCAAACCTTAGCTTCCTCGGTGAGGGAGCCTCTATTGATAGCATAGTGTGGGTTCTTCTTTGTGGCTTCCCACTTCCCCTGTCCAGTAGTCAAGAGGTCGATAATTTTCTCATGATTAGGATTCTCTACCAGTTTCTTAAATTTGGAACCTTGCTTGAGTTCCTTTTACTTAAACATCTCCTTTATTCTTTTATCTCCAAAGGGTACCCAGACTCCTCGCACAAAAACTGTGTCTTCTTTCATCCCCACCATATTTGCATAGAATTCCTTGGCCAGAGCAGAGAATCGAGGTGCTGTGTGTACACAAAAGCTCTCCCAACCTCTCTTCTCTATAATTTTAGAAATATGGGAAATTAGCTTCCCAAAACCTGTTTCGCAGATGAAGCCTTTGTCCACCAACACCTTAGTTAATAAATCTCATCAAGTAGAGACAAAGTCTCTCATTTTATTCTAATTCTCCTTCTACCATTCTACTGCTTCAGGTCCTTTCTTCCTCAACTGAGTTCCTCCATTTTCTACTGGTTTGTTCTCGCATTCACAACAACTTACTGAGGTTCCAGAACTCCCCAGATTCTTGTGATGTTCACTCATGAGTTCATCAATTATTCTGTTTAGGTCTGGAATAGGGATTTGGTTATCTACCATGGATAGGAATTTGGAATAGAGCACTGATTTTAGGGTTTTGGTAGTCGAAGAGAGAAAAGAAAATTGAAAGTTGGGTGAAGATGCAACTAGATTGGAGTTCTAGATGAAATTTGGCTATTTAGTTTCAGATTTCTTATGACCTAATGGGCCTTGCCACATCATTGTCTTATGGAATGTCGCAACATTAATGCCTACGCTACAACACTAATCGCTAACACTTAATGTCCTACTAGGAGTTGCCATGACGCCAAATTAGAAGGTTCAAACCTCAATTTATCATTTCGCATAATTTCCTGATTATGACTCACCTAAGTTTTGTCAGCGCTCAAGTAGTCGTGGACCACAAACGATGTCGCGACCTGAGAAATTTTTTGGTCTTTAAGAATAGTTAAATTTCATAAAAGACTGAATCAATAGACCCAATTCAAACAAACAAAAATAATCAACCTTCATCATTCAAATATGCAACAAATCAACTCATGAAGCATCAGATTCAATATTGAATGAAAAATAAAATAAAATTCCCCCAAACTTCAATCATTCATTCTCCCAAAACAATTAATATTAAACAAGATATGGTACTTTCCTCGTAGTTCATCACATTCTATCCGAGAAATCCTTAGATCCTTCCATTTTTCTCATGCTTCATTGTCCTCGAAAATTCAAACACACAAAATAAAAATAAAGAGTTTAAACCTAAAGGGTAGCAAAAGAATTCAAAATTAGCTATCAACTCATTCCAAACAAATAAGATCAAACTAAAATAGTAAAATAAAAGTTAAATGCCAAAAATAAATGCAGAAAACTGTCACGTTCTCCAGTCGTTTCACAGTCCTTAGCCGGATCTCTACGGCTATATGAATTTCTTGTTTCGCACTCCCTTCCACTCGTAACTAGAATCAATCATATTTCTTCCAAGATACTACTTTAATCGCTTACCATTTACTTTAAATTCTTCTCCAATATTCGTTTTCAATGTAGGGTGACCCTGAATCAACAAAATTTATATCCTAAATTCCTCCTACTGCCGTAGCAGTATAGCGGTTCTAGGGTCAAACACAGGGATGGGTTTTCCTCGTACAAACGATTTGAATTGAATATGTCCATTATCGGGCTGCACAAAGGGTGTGGTGGCCTGATTTCTATGGTTCTGTCCATTATGTTCCACCTGTGGTACATCCCTATCATGAATATGTCCTCAACGCTCACTAGATGTCAGATGATTAGACAGCACGCGAGATTCTTCTACATAATCAATGCAATGTCCGCTCGTTCGTGATCGAATAGAAGCAAAGCTCCTCAGGATCTTATTCCTTGCATAAACTCTAAATACTTTCCCCGAAATCACGTGATGATCAACCAAATCACAAAGACTCGATGCAATAAAGGAGAACACGAAACTGTGGAATAAAAGTAAAAAAATAGAAAAATAGAAAATGATCAATAAGGAGAAGAAATAAAGAAAGTAAAATCGATCAGCAAGTACTATCTATACTGACGGCCATTAATATCAACACTAAATCCTTCCCTAAGAATGCGCCTAAAACTTGACATGCTCTAATGTGAGTGTGTAAAATTACGCTGGGAAATGCAAAACCAGCACAAGCTTACTCATCGAGTCGACGTAGTGCAAGGGATAGTCAAGTGTCGCTCCCCTAAGATAAGCGTGTCGACATCGATTTAATGACTTTGACAAATTTGACTAATCTAAAGCCGAATTTCAACTAAATTAGAATTAATAAAAACTTAAAATCGGGATGTGTATTGAATTATATCGATGTTGAGAAACCTAGGGTTTTACCGTCTCCTACCACACTTGATGGATGTCAATCCAAATAAGGACTTATTGAAGTATTCATATGAGTTATGTTGGCGGGTTGATCTTTCCTATAAGATATTCTCTCTCGAGATATATTTTCCTATCTCGTCAGTGGGGTGTATTACATCTCTGCCTCAACCCCTCGACTCCGAAACGCCTAAATGTGCAAAACCCTAGGCATCATAATTGCAGCCCCGACTTCTATTCTTCGACTACCCAAGTGTTGCTTTAACCATGTCCCTATAAGTCATCTTTTCTCGCATTCAAACTTCGCCTTTAAAGATGTTATGGTCGCCGTGACACAACATGTAATTAATTCGTAATTAAAAGTAAAACATATGAACTCATATTACTATTCAAATAAGTCAAAACTAAGAATCAATCCATCAAAATGTGGTCAGGGTTGGCAAAACCCTAGAGAAAAGAATTAGTTCATCATCTTATTCATTACAGATTGAAGAATTCGAATCATGAAGTAGGTTGAGGGATGAACTAAAGAAAAATCCGTCTTCGCGATCTTTCTTGAATATGTCTCTATTGATCTCCCCACCAGATTCTTTCTTCTCGATCCAATCCCCCTTTACAGCCAAAATTACTCCCTTTATACCTCGTGACACGGCCCATTAATGGCCTAAAAATTGTGGTTCCCACGAGTTCCCGCTTTTGTAAGTGGGACTAAGAGCGTCACAGATTCGTGCATCTTCAAATTCTCGGGTCTCCGAGTTCATTGGTCAGGAAGGGGGTTCGCCATGGCTAAGTGCTACGCCGCTACGAAGGGTCTCTTCATCGCAGCCGAACTGAGTGCACTTCTCATTGTCGCTCGCTTATCATTTATGCTCCTGTTATGTTTTTTTGTGTTTTAGCTGCCCTTTTGATTCCAACATCGCCATATTCTATAAAACAATATAATATGAGGGATTAGCGTAATATTAATGAAAAAGACTGTGAATCATGCATTTTAGCTATAAAGAACACTGAGAATTCAGCTGAAATCCACGCATGATTCATCCCGATCAACACTTATGCCTAAAAATGGCATGCCAAGTAGTAATGGTACTTGTTTGTCTTCTTCCATAATAATCACCACAAAATCCATTGGGAAAATGAAGTTTCCCACCTTGACAAGCACATCTTCAATAATCCATTATAGTTGAGTCATTGATATGTCTACCATTTGTATGTATAGTGTGGTGGGAGTTAACTCCCCCAAAATTAATCTTTTCACCACTAACAAAGGTATCAAATTAATACTAGCACCAGAGTTACAAAGTGCTTTCACAAATTCATGGTTTCCAATAGTGCAGGGTATAGTAAAGCTTCCAGGATCTTGCATTTTTTGTGGCAGCTTCTTCTGAATAATTGCACTATAGTTTGCTGATAAGTTTACTATCCCATAATCATCAAATTTCCTATTTTTTGCTGATTATTTCCTTTAGAAACTTAGCATAGTGTGGCATTTGAGCCAAAGCTTCGGGAAAAGGAATATTTATCTTTAATTTTCTAAACATATTCAAAAATTTAGCAAACTGGTCATCCAGTTTTGTCTGCTTCAATCTTTGAGGAAAGGTATTAGAGGGTGATAAACTTTCACTTCCTCTTTCTCCTTTTGAATTGTCTTTTCTATTTTCACTTTAGCCTACCCTTTCAACTTTTGACTTTCATCTGCTTTTTCATTTCTTTCTTCTTTGTCCTCACTGGTTGCTTGGTTTTGATCTTCATTATCAACTTCCTCTTCAGTTTTCTTCTTCTCAACTTCCTTTTTGACTTGAAATTCTTTGCCACTCCTAAATGTAATAGCCATATAGTCTTTTAGATTTTTCTTTGTATCACTAGGGAAAGAATCCTTATATTGGTTTTGCAAGGTTTGGGCTAGTTACCCCACTTGAGTTTCTAGGTTCTTTAGAGAAGCATTTGTGTTTGCCTGAAAAACATCAAGTTTAGCAAACTTTTGTTCATGAATGTTGAGGATCCTTTTGTTTTCAGCCATATAATTCACTATTTGATCTTCAAAGAATGGTGGTCTCCTCTTCCCTTGGATTGTCGCTCTCAGAGATTGCCTTCATTTTGTCCTGAACTATGGAATGTACCCATTGATACTGAATGGTTCGACTGATGATTTCCACCTCCATAAGAAAGATCCTCATGGTTCCTAAGAGCTGGTGTGTAGTGGGTAGGTAAGTTGTTGTTGGGTTTAAAGTTGTAACTTCTATTCCCATTCAAGTGTTGTACTTCTTCAACTTGATAGGGACCTTCATGAGCTAGTCCCTGGTCAATAACACTATTTTTCTCAATGCCATTTACAATCCCCACTTCATTAACTGAATGACTTCTTCTCTCTTGTGTGTTCATTCTATTCATTATGGCATATAACTTTGCCTCAATAGCTATCATCTTGTTCAATTCTATAACACCTCCTACTTCTAACCCACTATTGATCCAAGCTTCACATGGAGCCTCAGAGTTTCTTTTTGCCGCTTCTTCCATAAGCTCAGCTACTTTAGCACTCTTCCCTTCCGACGCACCTCTAGAGGCTGCATCTACTATTCCTTTTAAAAAGTAATTCATAGCATGGTAGAAGTGTCTTTTGTTCAATTCCATGCATGGGACATCTCCTCGGGAGTTACTTATATCTTTCTTAGAAATTATAAAGTGATTCATCTTCCCTCTGCTTGGAGGCAAGGATCTCCCCTCTTCTCTCAAAAGTTAAAGCATGAGGGAAGAATCGACTAAGATAAGCATCCACAAGCTCTTCCCAATTTCTCACTGAACCATATGGTAATGATTCAAACCAACTGGCAACTGGGTCTCTCAAAGAGAAAGGGAATAATTACAACTTGATTCCATCTAGATTGACACCATTCATTTTCACTGTGTCGGCCATCCTCTAAAATCTGCCTAGGTGCTCATTAAGGTCCTCACTTGGATGCCTTATGAACTGATTTTGTTGCACCATAGTAATCAGGGCAGGTTTCAACTCAAAATTGTTGGCTTCTATTTGTGGTGTCCTTACTACTGAATATTCCTCTCTTATCACTAGCCTCCAAAAGTCTTCCATAGATCATTGCCTCTATTGAGGTCCCCCTGTTTCTGCTACTATAGGAATGTTCTGATTAACATCTCTTTGCTCAGCCATTACTGCTTTCTCAACTACTCTCATCTTCTTCAGATTCCTTAATGTCCTTTCTATCTCAGTGTCTTGTGGTAATAGTTCAGCATTTGGTTTCCTATGCATATCATAAGTATCTAAAACAATTGACACATTGAAACCACGGTAAGATCACTTAATAAAGATAATCACAACTTCAGCTGTAAAGATATTTCAATTACTCTAAAAAACAAAAAAACAAATGTTCAAAATAGAAATTTTGTCTTTGGTTTAAATATTAATCTAATAATTTTCATGCATGATCCCCGATAACGGAGCCAAAAACTTGTTACAAGGCCAAAGTGATTGATGTAACTACCAAAGACTATTACTAAGTCCATAGCAACAACTCCAAAAACTTATTGTGCAGGCCAAAGTGTGATTGACGTAACTACCAAAGACTTGTTATTAAGTCCCCGATGATAACGCCAAAAACTTGTTGGAGCAAAAGTGATCAGCGTAGCTACCAAAAAATATTGCTAAGTCCTCGGTAAAAACACCAAAAACTTGTTGCTTAACCAAGTTTATACTCTTTTCACTTTTAAACTATTTAAACTTCTACTTAGCCTTTTTACTACAAGTGCACAGATCAACAAGTAGTAAAGTGGATTTTTATGTCCAGATATCATACCTACAGGGATATGATGAAATGCCAAAGATTAAATACTCAAACTACTCAAGGATATCGCTATTTGAACTCCGATTTATAAGATTGTAAACTAAGTATTTAATAGAGTAAAAATATTTTTATGGTTCTTTTCTTTTCTTAAAAGATATTCTAGATCTAAAACAACTAGAAATTTCTCTAAGATTGAGTAAAACACTGGGAATGGAATTAGTTATATGACTATTAGTTTGCATCTAGTTCAAAAACAAAATAGTTGGAGGTTGAATCCTAGACTTGTCCAAGAGTATGTTAGTACAATCTTGAAAAACCTTCAACCACCATACATTTCACAATTTAGACCACCATGTTACTAAACTAAGATAGCATGTGTCTAAAAAGCTACTTTTAGGATCTGATTCCCTTTAAGCCTTGGATGACTTCCTAAACCAAGACTCTTCAACCAATTCTTAGAATTGAAGTTAACTTGCCCCCATAGACAAGGTAATTCAAGCTTCTTCCAACATAATTAGTTCATCACTTAGAAAATTAACAAATATATCCACTTCCATTGACATAAACGAAATATTTTGATTAAACTGAGACAAGTTCTCAAAATATTAATTTCATATACCAATAGATCGATATCCTTAACTCCTAGAACACACCTCAGTTGTCACTTGAGGGGATCCTTAAACAGTGGTTTAGAATAGCTCCTTTGGTTTATAGAATCAATGATTCGTCTGGGTAAAAAATTACAATTTGAACCAATATGTCAACTTTAGAGTTCACAAACCTCACGTTCTACATTAGATTCTTGCAAACATAATCACTACAATACCAATCTTTCCTAGAATGCTTAGTCACATCGGGATTACACATAACAAGAACAAGTCGTTTAAATAAATTCATTATGATTATAACCAGGAAAATGAGGAAAATGAATTCAAACAATGATTTCTGCTTATCTTCGAGTTCAAGCAGTAATGGATCTTGATTTTCAATGTACTCTTGATTAGTGCCCAAAAAGTGCTATTTTGAGCCCTATTTTTAATAAGTTTTGAGCGCTTTTTGTGTACTAATTGTTATAATTAACCCAATTGACATGTTTGGGTCCCTATTGCACTTCTAATTGCATTCCGCGGCTATTTTTGTAGTTTTTGCAGGAATTGGAAACCAAATTATTGTGTCAATCCAATCATAACAAAGTCGGGTTGATTTCCATCAATTTCATATGGTTTTTTATCAATTTCAGCAAGCCGGGAATGAAGAATATCAAAAGCTGGGGAAATGAACAAAGGCAGTGGAATAGTAGCAAACAGGAGCCAATGGAACAAGAGCTGCAGGATTGGGAATAAGGACTTTCTTTACTTATATAGCGTAAAATTCTCGCAATCCCAAATAAATTCTCACTATGCCATATTTTCGCTTATGATAGTTTAAAATTCGCTATCATAGCCGTACCGCTATCATAGCGAAAGTTATCAGGCATAGCTTAAAAATTCAAATTCATATGTCAGAATTTCGCTATGATAGCGAAATTAGCGAAATTTCGCTATGATAGCGAAATTCACTATGCATAGCGAAATTCGCACCCCTTTGATTTTGATCCAAACGACTTCGTTTTGTATAATTCCCATTTTGTCCCTATTGTAATCTTATATTTTTGGTATTTTTGGTATTTCACACCTTCGTATGGCCATATGTTTCAACTCTATAGCTTTTGTAACCCTAACTTAATCTTCACATTGACGCTACAATTTCTTTTGTTTTAGGTTACGCTTCTCTCTTTCTCTCCTCTTTCTCTCATTTTCGCCTACTCAAACACTGAGGATGACAATGTTGAATGGACCAAACACATGTACAAGTGTATAACACAATTGGCCAAAAGATTTACATCTAATCCCCTAAGAATAAAACCATTAAACTGAAAGTGTGAGTTTCAAGGTATCACTTGATTAAAACATATTTTTTTTTTTTTGTAAGAGTAAACCATTTTCGTGTGGTTTGATCCGTATACCAAGAAGTGCAATGTTGACAAGTAATAAATGGATTATCCTATATCGATCCTAACAAAGATCTCAAGAATTTTTCAATCAATTACCCAACTACTTAAGCTCCATGCTATTTGATGGTAATACGATAATGATATTTTGCCAAAGCTTGAAAATGAATAACGAAAGAAAATAGAATAAACAATAAATGAATCTGAATATTGAAATATCAAAATAACAAATTTAGATTTAATAATTAACTCTAAAGAAAACATCAATAATCGCCTATTGTGAAGAATCAATCTCTTACAATTAGACCGTGATCTTTGGTTTTTTGAACCAGATCTTTAAAATCAGTCCATGACAATACAGCACTGACTTTCCATACCACAAATTCATCATCTCACCTTAACTGCTTTCTCTCGAACACGGGGGTGAAATAACCATGAAACTACTGCTTGTTTCCATTTTTCTTCTCAATACCATACCCACAACATGGACCGCAGACCCGAGCTCCTTCAAGTGAGTCATTGCTGAGGTCAGGGCACTATACGGTTCCTCACCCTCAAAATTAGAATACTTACTCTTTCCTCGTTAGATCCTGCTAACACCTGATTGAACCACTATTCGACTGAGGTGAACTCTCGTCTACTTAAATTTATAACTCACTCAACTCATTCTCTACACAAGCGAGAAGAGGATGTATTGATTTAAATATACAGAAAGATTAGATCAGCGATATCAGGTTCAGCCACCTTCCCGAAATTGTTTCTACTCATAAATGCCTTCTCCGTGTCACCTGCAGGGCCTCCCGAAATCGTAGCCGAAAACAACCAAGTATAAGTACAAGAGATCCAAATCGGATCAATTCCAAGAACACGCAAAACCAGTTTAACATCCGGGTTCAGGCTTATTATGAATGAAATATCAAGTAGAAAGATTATTTCTCGAAGGTCAACGCCAATTCAATGGAAGTTTCCCTCTCTTTCTCTGGTTTCTAAATTACCGATTATACCATACAATGGCTTACCGATCAAGAAACCCACTCAGGAAATCGAAACTAGGTGTTCGAAAATCCCAAAATTTGTCCGGAATCAAAACAACTTCGCATGCTAATTTTAAGAAATAAACATCCGTATTCGCCAATCCTTCACACTAACGCTCAAACTAAATTAGAACGAATACAAACCAATCTAATCTAAAAATGGAAAGAAAACGAAACAAGAAAGAAAAGAAAAGAAAAGAAAACAAAAATACGTATTCTCAAGAACCCGTGATCTCTCTTTCATCGCCAAGAGTCAAGCCGTTGGTAGCAGCTTCGTGATTTATAGGTTCTGAAGTCGTCTCACTCCAATGCGCCTCTTTGTGGATTTCCCAACGGACTGGCCCATGTGCCATCGCCTCAAGTCACACCGAATGCCCTTTGTCGCACATTCAGTTAGTTTGGCACTCGCTGGTAAAGATTTATTGGTTAGTCGCGATATTCCTTGTTTTCTTGCAAGAATGCTATGTCACGACATTATGAACAATGTCACGACATCAACCTTATTTTCTCGCAACCTTTAAAATGATGGTTTCTTCATGCCCACGCCGATCTTTTGTCGCGACATCACTCTATGGTCCCACGTGTTTTAATCGAGCTCGCTCCCGATGTCGCGACATCAATCTTTGTCGGACATCAGCTCATGTCTTCGCAGCCCTTCAATCGATGATTTCTCGATGTCGCGTAATATCAATCCCTTGTCGCGACATCACTTTATGGCTCTGCAGCTTTGAATTGGTTGTTCCTAGTGTCGCGACATCGATCTCTTGTCGCGACATCAATCTTAGTCTCTGGAGTCTTCAACTCGTGTTCCTGATGTCGCGACCTTAATCCCTTTGGTCGGATGTGCTGAATGCACGTTCGCTTTCCATCGATGAAGTTCCCCGATGTCGCGACATCAATCTCTCGCGCGACATCGAATTTTTAGGAACCGTGAATCAGAATCGGTATCTTTCTTATGTTAAGTACATCGACTCTTTGTCGCTATCATCTTAAGTCTCTCGCAAATTTCTTCAATCGAAGAAGTCTCATGTCGCGATCATCTCTTTGTCGCTGCTACATCGACATGGCCTCAGCCACTGTTGCTTTCGTGTCGCGATCGCCCTCCGTCGCGATCATACCGAAATCACATCAGCGTTTCATCTTTTCAAACCCGTCATAACGTCAAGGCGCTTCTCTTGTCACGACCTCCATCCCTTGGTCACGATCGATCTTCGCCAGCGATATCACGATGTTGTTAGCGAAGCATCATTTCTTAAGTCTTCCGGTTAGTCTTAGTTGCTTCATCAGAATGCCCGCCGCGACCTACATCAAGTTTCCTTCAAATTTTCTTGATGTCGCGACCTGCATAATTGGACAATGCAAGCCCAAAACTGCAACATTAGTTACCCAGCTGCTTTCATTTCTGCCCTGCCATTTTCCTCAGATTTACTCCACCGATCACGTATTTTTCTATCGCTTTTCTTCTTTCTTTCACACTCCCGCTAATAACAAATCGTGTGAGTTTCTTCATAATTTCAAGATATTAATTATTCCTTTCGGATGAAAATCAACAGAAAAATGGATTAAAAATAGATGACTTTAAGCTCATCAAACTCTAACTTAAAGTTTTGTTGTCCTCGCTAAAGGAAAGAAAGAATTACTCGTCTCAAACAAAAAGGACATTTTTCCTTTCCGTCAAGTAAGAGGGGCCAATTTTGGTTGAAATAAAAATACAAGAATGCATTGTTTTCTGTACATCTAACTTCAAGTCCAGTTCAAGGTGAGTTTTTGATCTTTATAGTATACAAAACTAAACTGTTGAAATTGTTTTACAAACCACATAATCATTAGATCCTCTTGAATAATAGATTATTTTCCTTTCTCATCTTCATACTGAGTCATTTAAATTCCCAAAGTCATTCACGCTTTGATTGTTTCCATATTTCCAAATTCCATAGGTTTGTTTTTCATATTGACTTCACTAATGTAGGTGATTTCAGCCTTCAAGATCAATCATTTTGGGCTTCTATATTGGCTAGGCTCGTAATGGTAGGATGGAAGGAATTTTTAAAGTTAAGATTACCCCGAACCTTTTCTCTCCTCTTTCTCGCCCTTCTTCTTGTAGTTTCTTAATAACTCCCAAACTATGTTTGGAACATCTTCTTTGATTGCTTCAATTCAACTCAGAGGCTCCCCTATTTCTCACTTGCAACTCAACTGGGAAATTTCTTTGTTTGTCACCATTCGTGATAGTGCAATGTTTTACCTTGTGCTTTCTAACACTCTTAGCGAACTTTGGGTTAGTAGCCCTATACCAGATGGCATTAGGGTACTGGGTGTTGAAACACCCCTAAGAACTTAATTGTTCAAGAGAGTTAGGCCACAAGATAAAACTTATCCCTATGTTTTTCTATTGCATTTTTCTGCTCTTTGCTTTTTCTTCATCCCCTTGAGTTCCTCAAACATATAATTCCCCCAAACTCATTCCTTTCTTTCCCTTGAATTCCCGTAATCATCTGTTCTTTATGAAGGATTGATTTTTTTTTTTTTAGGATGGGTTGGGGTTTCATTTGCTTATTTTTTGAAAAATAGCTTGTTTGGCCCAATTTGAACTAAGGTATATGCATCAAGATATGAATATGATGGCTAGAATGGCTCAAAACATTCAAGAGCAGAATGCACCAGATTACCCTTGTCACCTGTATCACCTAGATTTCTGCCTCAACTAATAATCTAACAAATTCTAGAATTTGATTAAATAGTTGTGACTAACAATAAGGATTGTATTGACTCATTTTTGTTGATGAGTAGTTAAATTACTTGATATTCAACAGGTTCCTTGACTTATTGTTCGTACCACAAACTCAAAAATATGTCTTGTTCCTTCTATTGTATTACCTTCCTCTATTCTGGACTTAATGCTTAGACTTGTCACTTTTGCACTTTGTGTTTCAATCAAACTCGCATTCATTTGGCCTTATTCTACATTTCACTATTCCTAATCTAACTGGCTTCATTCAATTCATCTCATTACATCTCAAATAGCTTTTTATTCTTGAACTAATTCCTACTTTTATTTTCCCACTATGCAACCAAAGCAACACACAAAATTTAACAAAACCAAAATAACACAACAATTCATTTCAAATTTATCATTTTATTTCTGATTCAATTGCAAATGTTGGATAATACAAGACGGGCTTTGAAGGTAAAGGAGATCATTGGAAAAGCTCCATCTCTTTCTTTTTGGAAGAGGCAAGAAAGATATATTAGGGGGATCCGTGTCTAGGTATTCAAATGGGAGCTGAATGGGAGGGAATTCTCATTTCTTTCTTCCTTTTCTCTTCTTAGTTTCTTTCTCAACTTTATTCCTTCAATGAAGATCCTATCGAGAGATCAACCTTCTTGCTTAGCCTCATCTTTGGCTCCTCCCCAAGCCATTCATCATGAGCTTCCATTTTTCAAATATTATTTCCAAAAATTTGAAAGATTGTTGCTTCGAATCAAATCCAAATTTTCTAGCCATTCTCTCTCGCCTCGTAGGATTCAGTGCATCTCGCTTTCTTGTCCTATCATCCAGCTTATTCTCAAAATCTTTTGCAGACTTGCATAAAAATTTGGAATCCCTTTATTTGTTCTCCCACTTGGGCTTCCTGCTCGCCTCTCTTTCTTCATGGCGGTTAGGAGCCGAGAATCACGCCAAATTGGATTATTATAAAAAGATTCATGACTCAAATTTGAGCTTCGTGAAAAGATCGCGATCTCTTTCCTCTTCATTTCTTTCTTGAAGTCCTCTTGCTGCTGAAGAACCTCTTTCATCTGTTCTTCTCTTCTTTTCAGCTCTTCTTCCCATTGCTGATCTCTTCTTTTTAACTCTTTTTCATAAACTCCCTCCCTGAATTCTTGTTGCACATTCCACTCTTTTTCCCTGTCTTCCATCTTCTTCTGGATGGCATTGAGGGCCTCCATTATTGAATTGTTCTGTTCCCTCAGCTTCTCCCGCTCTCCGAATGCCTGCTTTGCATAGGAGGAGAACTAGCTAAGGATGGAGAAATCTATGCTTTTCTATCCTCGCTCTTTATCGTCTCGCAAATGTGGAAGTATTATTTTCGTGAGGATTTTCTGATTCTTTCTTCGGCCAAAGAACCCCCAAAGTCTCCTCTTTCTGTCTTGTAGCCGGAGCTTCTTCTCCTCGGGTTTTAATCAACACCCCTTTCTTTTGGTCAGGGTCCCTTTTGCTCACTCCCGTCGCAGGGAGGTGGATACATGTGGACTTTCTCTTCCTGCACTCCCTTCACCCCACCCTTTAAACATAAAATGCTTATTGTTGCCGGGGTGAGGGATCATCCTCTCTTATTTCCCTTCATGGTGCCTCATTATAGAATCTCTTTCAATTACTACGCCTACATTGGAGCTTGTACCCTTCGTAATAGTACTATAGCATTATTGCTTCCCGCTCTCACTGCGGCACACATGCTTGGTTGGAACCAAAACAGAGGCCAAGAAATATAACCATACCTTAGCCTCCTCAATGAGACTTCCCCTGTTCAGGGTTTTTGGTCCTCCTTCCCCTTGTCTCAGTTGTGCTTTTCCGTCAGTGAGCCTTTTGGCAACCTTTTCA
Organism: Tetrastigma voinierianum; assembly: GCA_016808115.1. Classification (NCBI taxonomy): domain Eukaryota; kingdom Viridiplantae; phylum Streptophyta; class Magnoliopsida; order Vitales; family Vitaceae; genus Tetrastigma; species Tetrastigma voinierianum. The sequence goes on along the minus strand of JAEQBH010000911.1, from coordinate 2,106,585 downwards.
AAATTCCGGGTTTTCCAAGAGCTTTTGAACTTAGACCTACGTTTGTGCCCCGCCATTCCATAGGCTTTTAATGGCCTTGGCTCCATATGGTACCCATACTCTCCGACGAACACGCATCGCCTTTCCGCCACCATATTTGAATAAAATTCCTTTCTACCACCGGCTGTAGTAGCTCGATTTTGATGAGCGTGAGAAAGTTTCCCAACCCTTGGCTCAATCATCTCCTTGAAAGGCAATAGGTTTCCGAATCTTCTTCGCTACGAACCCTTGTTGGCATAGTGCTTCTTCCAGTTTGAATAAGCTTCCTCTGATACAAAATCTTCTACTTCTTCTTCTCTTACTCTTCTTTTTCCCTTGTCTGCTCTTTCTTCTCGTAAACCTGGCTGGGTACTCTCCTGCTTCAGGCATCTCTTCCAACGGTTCTTCCCGTTGATTTCTCTTCTGTCGTACATATTCCTCCATGATCTCTCCCAGGTTAGGTACGAGGTTTGAGGTTTCAGCCATTTGAAACGGAAGGAAAGTTTTCTGGAGAGTCTGAGAGCTAGGGTTTTCGGGAATTGAGAATCAGAAGGAAGGGAGGACGAACGGTTTCTGGAGAGTGGAGCGGAAGTGGGAAGAAGTTCTCCACGCTTGCAATTAAATCTTAGTTTGTGGGCTACTTATTGTTTTATTAAATTCGATTGCCACTTCAATGCAAAGTTGAAATTATATGTCGCCATTAAAATTAGGGCAAAATTTTTAAACTCCGCCCAACCGCAAATTTCCAATGATGTCGCGGACATAAAATTTCGTCGCGACATAATCAACTTCGTGGGACAAGTCGTCCTTACTACGACAAGAATTATTCCTCTATAAGATGATGTCGCGACAACTCCCTCTAGGAGGAATTGCTCTGTCGCTAATTTCTGCCTTTCTTCCTTCAATACTGACTGAGTCACGACATCAATCTTCGTCGTGATCTAATCAGTATTTGCCTTTATATTTAATGAACAGGGTTTTTTCATTCTTTATCAACTCTCAAATCCTCAAAGACAAATAAATCAATTTCACACAAGAAGTTCATACATGTATTCCAATTAAATTTTCACAAAATTTGCATAGTGGAAAAGAATGCTTCCTTTTCCTGTATCTCCTTCCTCGTGAATTGCCGGAGTCAAGCTCGAATTGTCTTTTCATTTCGCATTTTTTGCACAAGCACTCTGCAACATTTACGGAAAGGATTTGATTACGCCTTAATTACTTCTAGATTTCCAAAGAGTCACTATATAAAAATAAAACTTAGAGAAAAAAATCAAAGTGAATTCTAAATAAAATTCAAAATTAGAAATTGAAAGTCTTTTTGGCCGCTTCCCATCACCGCTTCGCCTTGAGTCCTTAGCTGGACTTGGCTGCTTTCTTTGGTTCTTCTTTCTTCTAGATAACTCCTGAGTTCTTCCATTCATTCCTCCCCGCTAGATGTTGCTTCGCCTTTGTCCATTGACTTTGGAATTTTCCGCATCGCCCCACGTTACTGCCTAAATGGCCAGTTTGACACCACTGTGTATGGCTCCACTCCATTTGGATTTCAACTTTCCTGAAACAATTTCGCTCAGAATTAAACAAGAGAACATGTTCCCCGTCAACTTCTTTCCTCAGATCCTTTGATCATGCCATTTCTTTGTCTTATCTTTAGATTCTATGATTATCATAGGTCATTTCACTCTTCCACCGCATAGCTTGGAACAATCTCTTCCCCTAAGCAGCTTTAAAATCGGTTCAACTTCTTGATGGCCCACATTGCCTTGTATTCCAATTCTGTAGGTAGGTGACATGGTTCTACAAAAACAATTCTCAGATGGGACATTCTAATGGAGTTTTCAGATGCATCCCGTAAGTCTGTATGCATCATCAAGCTTGAAGACCAATCCTTCCCGCTTGAGCCACAAATTTTCAAGTATTCCTTTAATCTCCCTCATGTAAATTTCGCTTGTCCATTGGTTCCGGGATGATAAGCTGACTCATTACATGCTCGATCCCATACCGTTCATGAGTTTTTCAGATATTTTGTTTGCACGGCTTCCCCCATCACTAATGATAGTCTCCGGGTGTTCCAAATCTACTAAATATTTTTTGCAAGAAACTCACAACCGTGTTAGCATCATTCCTTGACAAGTTATCGTTTCACCCATTTGGAACATATAATCAACTCCGCCAGATGCATGTGTTCCCAAATGATGGTGGGAATGGTCCCATAAAATCTATTCCCCATACATCAAAGATTTGCACCTCACCATTATACCCTCTTAGGGGTATTTATCGATATTTCCACCTTGGCATCTATCACATTCTCACCCACTCAAGACACCTCTCAAGATAAGTAAATAATAAAACCCGCATCGGAGTATCTTGATGATCGTCTTCTCCCGAAAAATGACCCCCATATGGGTGATGCGGTATCTATTCAGAATTTTTCCTTGTTAATTTTCAAAATAATATCTTTCTTATTATCATAACAAGACTCTTTTAAATAATAGCGGATCATCCTAAATATAATAATCGCTCGTCGCTGAGTTTCTTCTCGTCGGGTAGTCGACTCAAGGAATTACTCCACAAGCTGAACAGTTCACAATATCGCGGTACCATGGAAGCAAGGAAACTTTAAACAGCTTGCCTATCCGGGGAAGTTCTCACACATATTTTCTTCTTCATTAGTGTTTTTCTACTCTTGACAAGTGATCGCCTATCACATTGTCACACCCTTTATCCTTGATCTCCAAAGTCAAACTCTTGCACAATGAAGCACTCCACCCTATCAATCTTGGCTTAGCTTCCTTTCGACACGATACTTGATCGCTGCATGATCGCATGAATGATAACATGGGATCCCAAATGTATCGGCTCGAATTTTCACAAATACTATGGCTAGCATCTCCCTTTCGCTAAGTTGAGTAATTTTCTTGTGCTTCATTGAAGGTTCTACTAGCATAGTATATGGTCCTAAATATTTTCTCCTTTCTTTGCCCTAGGACAGCTCCCATTGCAAAATCACTAGCATCACACATTATTTCAAATCCCTGATCCCATTCTGGTGCAGCCATTATAGGTGCTTGAACCAATTTGATCTTGATCTCTTCAAAAGCGCCTTGCAGAGTCATCAAAATTAAACCTTGTATCCTTCTCCAAAGAATCGCATAGTGGTCCGCTATTTTTGAAAGTCCTTGATGAATTTCCTATAAAATCCGTAATGCCCTAAGAAGCTTCGACTTTACTGGTAGGGGTGAGTTTTACAATGGATAATTTGATCACCTACTTCCACCCAGTAGCATAAATTTTATGCCCAAGAACAATACCTTCTGTTACCATAAAATGGCATTTTTCCCAATTCAGTGCTAGTTGTTTGTCTTGGCATCTTTGAAGCACTATTTCTAGGTTCTTCAAACACTGATCAAAACTGGATCCATATACAGTGAAGCCATCCATAAAAATTTCCATAACTTCTTCAACCAAGTCTGAGAATATTGACATCATACACCTTTGGAATGTAGCAAGAGCATTACACAGCCCAAATGGCATCCTTCTGAAGGCAAAGGTACTAGCATGTATGTGGTCTTCTCGTCCTCAGTGCAATAGCAATATGATCAGATCCTCGAATACCCATCCAAGAAACAAAAACGAGGCCCCGCTAACTGGCCCAACATTTGATCAATGAAGGGCAAAGGGAAATGATCTTTCCCGTATCGGTTCACTTCCCGTAATCAATGCATACTTCTCATCCCTGTCATTGTTCTTGTTGGAATCAATTCACCCTTCATCATGGATCACAAGAAACCCACCCTTCTTTGGAACCACATGGAATGGGCTCACCCAAGGACTATCTGAAATTGCATAGATAAAACCAAGATTCAGCAATTATATCTCCTTCCTGACCACTCTTCATCACCGATTCGGGGCCTCCTTGATGTTCTATGATGGCCTTGAAGTTTCTTCTAGTAGAATTTTCAGGCACGCAAATCACGGATCGATACCCTTCAATTCTTCAACGACTAAGCTATAGACTCTTTATGCTTCTTTTAAGATTTGCAGCAACTCTGCCCTCATCATCACTAAGTTCCAGCGTAGAGCAATCACCGGCCTTCTTTGGTGATTCTGTAAATAAGATAATGTAAATGACTTGGCAACTCTTTCAACACTAGCCCCTCTCAGCTGGTTTCGATGAATTTCCCTTTTCATTATTTTCCCTTTGTCATTTCGTTACTTCAAACAACACGCTTATATAATGAAAACCGTTGTATGGACAATCGTAGAGTCATCTTCAATATAATCGGGAATTCATCTCTTTTCATTGATAAAATTTTGAGCATTACAATCATTGTGAACATCGTATTCGTAGTATGCACATCATCAACTACATTGCAATTTTCGTCTATATCTATATTCTCGTATGTTTTTGATCAAGTTGAAAGCAAAGCAAATTCTTCTCCAACCCTCATGTAAGAACCTCTTTTGCATGTCGACGTGTACCCAAAGAGTTAGAAATGAATCTCCCCAAAGAAAGGTGGGTACTTGCAGAATCTTCTTCCATGTCCAGAATGATTAAGTCTATCGAAAACAAATTTCCCAACAAAGGACTAAAGACATCTTCTAAGACTCCTTCGTGTTTCACCATCGACTGGTTCCCGCTATTTGAAGAGTAACAGCAGGTGGGAATAACCTCCCCAAACTTAATTGCTTGGCAAATGTAAAGAGGGCATCAAGTTTATACTAGCTCTCGAGTCACACAAAAGAGCTGAATTCACCTCCAATGACGCATGAATTGTAAAGCCCCTGGTCCTTCATCTTTTCTGCAATTCTTTCTTTATCACAAAGACCGCAAGTGGCAAAAGTGAGATTCACGATCCCTTCTACTATCTTTCTTTTCTTGCTCGCCAAGATGTCCTTCGTGAGAATTTTTTGCATAGAGTGGCATCCGAAATACCACTTCTCAGAAGGCATACCGATCTCTAACTTCCAAAGGTTTTCAAAAACCTTGCAACCAAGCCTCTTATCTTGGATTTCTCGCACTTCGTGGAAATGGGACTGCAGTGTCTAGAGCCTTTGATATCCTTCGTCCACTCCTTCTTCCTTTTATCCAAAGGCTTCTTCCTTTCTCTCGGGCTTTCTTCTTCCCTTACACATATTTTTTCTTCATTTTTCTAACTCCTTCCCCACTTCTAAGATGCACAAACACGCAAATTTTGATTTTCTTTTTGTGTCACGTGGGAAGGTATCTTTCCTCCGGCTTTGCGGTTAGTGGCCACTCATTCTCTACTTGTGTCTCCGTGTTCTTCAGTGATGCATTGGTGGGTGTTCTCAAAAATTTCGAATTGCAGTGCTTGCTTCCAACTCGCAAACTCAGTTCATGGAGGTTCAATACCTTCTTATTATCCCCTATGAAACAAAGATTGCTCTTCAAAAGATTAATCTCCTCCGACCCCGATATTCATATTTATGTGTTCATTTCTGTCGCCGGAACTCCTGGTGGTTGTCGATAACCCCGTCGAGGGTTCTCATTCCATGCCTCGGGCCTTGTGAAGCCCTCCACCATATGAGAAGTTCTCATGGTTCCTCACCGCCGGGTGATAATGTGCCGGGCAGTTAGTATTGGGTTTGAAATGGTGTTCTTGGCTCACCCAGATACTTAACCTCTTTCAAAGACATAGAATTGTTCTTCAAAGGCCTTCTTCTCAAGACTTTCCTTCAATAACTCTTCAACTCGCTTCCTATCTTACGGGCAAAGGTGTGTCTTCCTTTCTCGTCATTCACTGCATAATGGCATCCAATCCTGGCTCCATGGTTGTCACCTGTTTCACCCATGATCCCCTTCCTGCTAGCTCTTGAAAAACTGCATGAGTTTCATATTGCATTTAGCCGTGTCTTCAATCACTTCGCTTCTCAAAGACTTTTTCGCCTGAATGCCCTACCAACATGAAGCATCAATGATCCCCTTGATATATCATTCGCTAGCATGATATACAATGTCCATCCGAGTCTTTAGATCTATCCAATGCATTGGACATCTTCTCGCAACCGTCAACTTTCCCCAAGCTACACGTGCCATCTTCCCGATGAAATGACAATGATTTCTCCCCTCCTTCTCTCTCGAGGCGAGGGTCGGGGAAAGAATCGTCAAGAGGCCTCTACTAACTCCTCCTATCAACAGAGCCATATGGTAATGATTCATACCATCTAGTCATTGTATCTCTGTGAGAAGGGAATAGATGCATTTTTACTACCGGTCTCACCCCATTCAACTTCACCGTATTAGCTATCCCGAGAAATTCCTCCCAAAGCCTGCTTAGTCTTCAAAGGGGATGGACAAGAACCTCCGATGCTGCCGACCATGGTACTAATGCCGGTTTAAGTTCAAAATTGTTTGCATCAATAGTCGGGTCGCCTGACAGCAGAGTAATTCATCTCAATAACTCCAGCTCGTAAGTCCCCTCCATCGTTGATCGGGAGGCCTTCACCGCTTCTCTATGTGCTTCATTCTGATCTTGTCTTCATCCGCCATGGTTGAGTTTTCGCTCTTTATCTTTCTGCTTCTAAGTGTTCTCTCTAATTCGTGTCTCGCTGAAATCAAATCACTCTGCTTTCCTATGCATTAAAATTTTGTCCTCGAAATCAAAACACACTTACATCAATAGGATTATCCGTCAAAAAATATTTTCAATATGTGGTTTGTTAGCAATAGTGGTTAAAAATAATCCATCGCTTGAAAAGCCATTTTGTTATTTTCTTCAAAACGTCCAAATTCAGCATTCCTTCGTCCAATATCGATTTACTAATTCCTTTCATCCTAAGAATCTGCGCCTAAAAATTGTTGAATGGACCAAAACACATGTACAAGTGTATAACACAATTACCAAAAGATTATTATTTAATCCCCGGTAAATAAACCATTAAACTCGAGTGTGAGTTTCGTTAAGTATCACTTGATTAAAACATTTTTTTTTTAAAGAGTGCAAACCATTTCGTGCGGTTTGATCCAAAGATACCGCAAGTGCACAGGTCGCATAAGTAATAAATGGATTTGAGTCAAGATATCGATCCCACGAGATCTCAAGAATTTTTTCAATCAACTAGCCCAACTACTTAAGCTCCATGCTATTTGGATGGTAATGATAATGATATTTTGCTTTGAAAGCTTGAAATGAATAACGTAAAGAAAAATGAATAAACAATAAATGAATTGAATATTGAAATATCAAAATAACAAATTTAGATTTAATAGTTAACTCTAAAGAAAACATTGAATAATCATCTATTGTGAAGAATCACCTTGCCAGCTTTGTACCGTATCTTTGGTTTTCAACTACAGATCTTTAAAACTGGGCCCCAAGGATTAATATAAGCAGACTGATCTCTCTCCATACCACAGCTTCATCATCTCACCTAATCAAGCTTCTCTCAACACAGGGGGTGAAATAACTACTTTTAAAACTAGTTGCCTTGTTCGGTATTTCTTTCTCAATACTTCATACCCACAACATGGACCTGCACTAGCTCCTTCAAGAGCCATTAATGGAGGCACTCATAATGTTCCTCACCTCAAAATTAGAATAGCTTACTATTTCCCTTGGTTAGATCCTTTGCTAACACGGGATTGAATTCACTATTCGAATTGAGGTGAACTCTCTGCCTACTTAAATTTATAACTCACTCAACTCATTCTCTGCTACTGCTTAAAGAGTGATGTATTGATTTAAATATACAGAAATAAGAGTTAGATCATTTATATCGTGTTCAAATACCCTTCTCCCTAAATTGTTTACTCTCATAAATGCTCTCTCAGAAACACCCGCAGGGCTCTCCTGAAATCGAGCCGAAACAACCTACTATGGGTACAAGAGGACTGAATCTGGATCAATTCCAAGAACACGAAACCGCAGTCGATTTAACATCCTAAGTTCTGGCTATTATGAATGAAATATCAGAGAGTGATTATTTCGACACACCAATTCAATAGAAGCTTCGGGTTTCTAAATTGATCACACATACCATACAATGGCTTACTGATCAAGAAACCCACTGTAAATCGGAAACTGGGTGTTCGAAATCCCAAAATTTGTCTGGAATTCAAACAACCAGACAGTAATTTTAAGAAATAAACATCTGCATTCAGCTCAATCCTTCACAGCTAACGTTCAAATCCAAATTAGAACGAATTACAAACTAATCTAATCTAAAATAAAATGGAAAGAAAAACTAAAACAAAGAAAGAAAAGAAAAGAAAAGAAAAACAAAAAAATACATGAGTCTTCAAAGAATCTGCATCTCTCTTTCAAGCTCGCCAAGAGCCGCTTCATTGCAGCGCTTCGCATTTATAGGGTTCCCCAAGTTGGGCCCTAATTCCAATGCGCCTTTTTGTGGATTTCAATGGATCGCCCATGTTAATGTTTCGTGTCATACCGAATGCCCTTGTCGCGACATCGCTTAGTTTGGCAATTTCGTCATAAGATGGCTAGTAAGTCATGATATTCCTTTGTTTTCTCAAGAAGTACCTTATGTCGCGATTAAGGAATCAATGTCGTGCGACATCAACCTTATTTTCGCAATCCTTAATGATGGTTTCATGTCGCGACGCGGGTTCTTTATCGCGACATCACTCTATGGTCCCACGTTTTAATCGCTCGCTCATGTCGCGACATCGATCTGCCGACACGCCTCGCTGCCCGCAGTCCTTCAATCGATGATTTCGATGTCGCGACATCAATCCTTTGTCGCGACATCACTCTTTTATGGCTCGCGTACTAATTGTTGTTCTAGTGTCGCGACATAGATCTCTTGTCGCGACCTCAATCTTAGTCTCTGGAGGCTTCAACTGGTGTTCCTGATGTCGCGACCTCAATACCTTGTCGTGGACAAAGACAATGTTTTCAAGCTTTCCATCGATGGTTCCCGGCTGTCGCGACATCAATCTCTTTGTCGCGATATCAACTTAGGATCAGAATCAGAACCGGTATCTTCTGGCGTCACTATTATCGATCTCTGTCGCCACATCGCCAAGTCTCTCGCAGCCTCTTCAATCGAGCAAGTCTCATGTCGCTGACCTCGCATCTCTTGTCGCTACACGATACGCTCGCAGCCTTACTCGTTGCTTTTGGTGTCGCTGATCGCCAGCCCTTCCGCCGCGACTCGCAGCCTGGAAATCACATCAATTTCATCTTTTTCAAACCCGCTATAGTGTCAAGGTGCTCTCTTGTCACGAATTTCCATCCCTTCACGACATCGATCTTCGTCATTATTATCACGATGTTGTCGCGACATCATTTCTTAAGTCTCTGGTTAGTCTTCAGTTGCCTACATTGTAATGCTTGTCGCGACCTGCATCAAGTTTCCTTCAAATTTTCCTGATGTCGCGACCTGCATAATTGGACAATGCAAGCCCAAAACTGCAACATTAGTTACCCAGCTGCTTTCATTTCTGCCCTGCCATTTTCTCAGATTTTAATTCCACCGATTGTCGTAGATTTTCATCGCTTTTCTTCTTTCTTTCACACTCCTCGCTAATAACAAATTGGTGAGTTTTCACACTCAGATATTAATTATTCCTTCTGATGAAAAATCAAACACAGAAAAATGGATTAAAAATAGATGACTTTAAGCTCATCGACAAATCCTTGCAGGATGTTTGGCTGCACCTCTTCCCTCCTTGAAGAGGAAAATAACGCGTATCGTTTTAAGGTAAAAACATTCTCCTATGTTTTCACGCAAGCATTTATTCCCTTCTATTTCAGATCTCACGTTTAGGTTTGAATCACTGTGATGTACCCTGAGTGGCCAGTACTTGGTAAGCTTTCTAGGCTCAGTGGATGCTTACTGCTAGATCCATTGATGCCCATTTAGTTGTCATTTATGAGCTCCCCGTAGTTAAATCCAAGGATGGTTTTAATCGCTTGAAACATTAAGGTAAATAAAATGCTATACATTAGAAGAAATAATTTTAGGCTTAGGTTTAATGCCAAATGAAGAGCCGTTCGAGAAATGACTATATGTCATCCTCCCCAACACAAGGAAAAAGACCCGAGGACATGTTGAATGCCTTAGAACCCTAAACCAGTGGCCCAATGCTTCAAGGAGTTCTATTTTACATTTTATTTTATTTATTTTCAGTTTGCAACAAACAACCCCCCTGTTTTTACCCAAACCTTAAAAATCCAAATTCAATTCACCAATTTTGACTTCACTCAAATCATTTGTACGAAGAAAACCCATCCCTGTGTTCAACCCTAGACTACTATACCGCAAAGAGCTTGACTACCAAGTAGTAGGGAGGAACTTAGGATACAAATTTTCATGATTCCGATCACCCTACCGTGGCACGAATCAAATGGCGCGTTGTCGGGATGGTGCTCTAAGTGCATTTGACGAAGCCGTGGAACACTTATGATCCTCATCACAAGTACTGGTGAATTGCTTTTATATTTTACTGTCATTTTCTTTTCATTTCATATAAAAAAAAAAAATAGTGCTGCAGGAATCCATTCCTAGTGGATTAGAAATCCAGGCTACTCACTGTATTGCATACATGTCTATGAGGGATTACAGGAACCAGTCATGGCAAAGTCAGCAACCTGTGGAGAGGAATCCAAATGAATATAGTCCATGATAATATAGAGCACTTCAATGGATGAAGCTCCACCATATGGTAGTACTTACAACCATAGTTGGGGGAATCAAACAAATTCCTCATGGGAACCAAGACCTCCACAATATGCACTCGAATCCTCCTTATTATTCCCACTTCTCAAGAAGAAGAAACACCAACCCCATCCCCGCTGGAATGCTTCATCCCGAACTCGAGCAAACTAGTGGATAATTTCATAGGAGCAAAGGCGCTGATCGCCCAAAGCACTGGAAATCGACATGAAGAGAGCTCTCGAACAAGGAATTGGATGGGTTCCAAAGCGAAATTGATCAAAAATTGGACATCCTGTAGGAATCCATCTCAAAGCTCACCAGTCAGCTTGTTCATCAAGATGAGGGGAATTGTAACCCCCCAAAAATACCCTAGAATTTTTATAATAATTTTATTATATATTTTGGGTATGAATTGAGCCAAACTTGTGTTTTTCCGGGAAAATTGATAAATTGACAAATTATGAAATAGCAAATTTAGTGAACCCGGAAATTTGAGCACTAAAAAAAAAAACAAGGATAAAATTGAAATTTCCATAAGGGATATAAAACTGAAACTGAGTAGAGATGGGCCAGCAATAGAATTAAAACAAATTGATTTGCAAAATTAAAAGGAAGGACTTAGTTGCAATTTGGAGACTTATGGGAGAGCAAAGGGGAGATAAGACCAAAATTCATATTTGGTCTCCAATTTGCCCTAGCAAAAACGTGTGAGAGAAAGAGAGCAAAGAAAACAAAGGGAAGAAGCCAAGATCAAGCAAAAAGGTATGGAACTTTGGATTTTTGGTATGGAACTTTGGACTCTTGTAGGAATTTCCATACAATTGCATGATTAGTAGCTTGCCCAAATCTAAGGTTTGATAAAAGTTCATCCCAACATGAGTTCCTTGTCAGGTATTTGATTTCTTTTCTAGGTGGTTTGATAGATTTCATCCTAACCCAAATGTAAGGTGGGTAAAACCCCAAATGTACAAGAAAAACATGAAATCCTCCCTTTGAGGTTGGATTTATGGATTAGTAGTAAAGTAAAGGAGTTGGGTTAGAACAAACCCTAATAAATCCTTGTATTTGGTTGATGTATGGGTTATGACCCATATTAGAGTTATTTTTGGGAGAAAATCATGAAAGGTTTTGATGAAAGATATGTATTGAATGATGATTTGAGTAGAAAAGAGATTATAAGATGACTTTGAAATGGTTTTGAGGTGTATAAGGAAGTATAGAATTGAATTGGGTATCAAAAAATATGGAGGAAAAGGAGAAAAATAATACATTCGATATTTTTTCAGGACATGTACCTAAGACACCCCGAACATGTACTGGTACATCTTGTGTTCGGTCTTTTTGGCAATATGTACCGTACATGTTAGACATGTACCGGTACACCTCGTTTCGCTTCTATTTCTACCGCTGTGATTTTGGCCATAACTTGCTCATTTATTATCCGATTTGAGTGATTCAAGTGGCTACGTAAAATAGACTTCAAGGAGAACCAAACTTAAAGAAAAGGCATCACCAAATTCTGATCCTAAGTAGCCTAAAAATTAACTCAAAGTGGGGCCATGTAAGCCACCCGGGTTCCAGCTTTGAACATAGAGTAGTCCGGGTTGTTTCGACGTAATCTTGAGTTCTCTTGGGTGTTCGAATTGGGTGATTCCAGTTGGAATAGAAACCCGTGAGTGACCTTAGCTTTAAAATATTATAATGACTCAGGAGTCAAACATGAATTTAAGACCCCGGAAAATACAATACAACAGTCCTCGTTGTAATCGGTAATTTATTAGTTGGCATGAAATTACATAACTTTAGTTCTCGATAATCCGATTGGAATGATTCCCACCCTATGAGTAAAGTAGACTCTTAGAGGAATAAGAATGAGATTCGTCAAAAAACATATCAGACTTCGCTCCAAAGTTTCGCTTGCCTAGGCGATATTCGCTTAGTATGATTATTTGCTTAATCACTAAGAGTGAATAAATTGTATTTGACTAGGTGCGGGTGAAGACGATAACCTGACCTAGGATTGACATCGAGAAAGAAACGGAATCGATAATTGGTTTGTTCTATACCCGTTCTTTATTCTTTGTTTGTTCTCTAAATGTTCTTTATTCCAGTATTATTCTATACTTGTTCTCGTCCTCTATTTGTGAAATATACATATATATTGATTTGAATCATTGTTATTCGAACTGTTTGCCAAATATATGCATGTATGCGAGTATTTGAACTGTAAGTGAATTTACTGCATAAAAGTAAATTGATTTGAAACGTATTATTGAATGACCAACATGACGGGATTCACCAACTGAATTCGTCATGAAGGTAACCCTATTTGTCTAATGCGAAATCACATTGCCATCACGACAGATGTGACGTGATCTGCCAACTGAACTGCCGAATGTCGAATTCTATAGTCATATGTGAGACGGTAATATTGAATGTGAAAGCACATTACTACTGAATGACAAACAGGCAGGATTCACCAACTGAATCTGTCGTGGATGTCGAATTCTATAGCTATATGTGGAATCACAAACCGAACAATGAAACGATGGTATTGAAAAGTGTATTTGTATAAGTATCTTTACATTACACTGATATTGTATAAAGGCATTATTTTGATAAATGCATGATTTATATGAACGAAAATGGAATACGTGAATCTAGAACCACTAAGCATGAAAATGCTTAGCTATTGTTTCTGATCAATGCGTTGGTGTACCGAAAGTGATGCATCGGCTAAAGACCCAAGATCGAGGAGTCAGAGTCATGGGAGAAGGAATTACGGAGTATGCTCCACATATGCATTACTCCATTCTTTTCAAACATTGACATTTTGTAAAAACGCTTGAACTCCGATCCTTATTTTGTAAAGACATTTTGTTAAATGTAAACATTATGAATCTTTGTTAATTGTAAATGTCTACGGGTTGCCTAAATGAATAAGCCTGAAATTACAAAATCTAAAAAATGAATAAGACAAGCAGCCAAATGTTTTGATAAGATAACTCGAATGCCTGAGTAAACTCGGGCTCCGCTGGATCCGCCAATCGGGTCAAGTCGGGATTCTGGTCGACACTTTGAAAACTAAAATTTAATAAACGATAACTAAAGAGACGGATTAATGACCTTAAAAGATATAAAACGTAGCGCCCCTGGTTTCTCTGCTTGGACTCATTAACGGATCGCCCGGGCCTTGGGGTCGCCACAGAACTGAGGAAGAGGCCCGACTAACACTACTTTGGGGGCGAACAGCTCAACTCGCACTTTAGAGGAATCGGAAGAGGAATAAAGCAGGAGCTCCCCGAGGAAATGCAGATGCCCACACCATGTGTAGTGTGTGGGCCATGAGAGAAGAAAGAAGAAACCTCCCCAATGCTGACTGAGGAGGCAGTGGAAAAGAAGCAGTGGATGAGCCCAAAGAGCTTATTTCGAAACCATTTCCCATAGAATTGAACCCCACTGCCACTGCCCAAGCCACCAAAAGCCTACTGCCAGTAGCCCCCTCCACTGACCAAGTGTATATTCTGCCTTCACCTGCACCACAACCAACCCTCGCAAAGACTCCGGCTCCCAAACTGCAACCCATCACTGCCTACCATGCAAAACTTCAAGAGATTAGTGGCCTCTGCATTTGCACTTTGCCACTAAATCAAAACAATGGCAGCCGCCACATCGTACGGGCACAGTGGTTGAACTGTGTTGGTTCGGATTTGAGCACCCGAACCCGCATTTCTAAGCTCCGCGCCTAAAGCAGCCTCCAAAGGCCTAAGGAGTGGTTTGGGGAGCACACCTCCCCACTTTTTGTTTTAATTGTTCTTGTTTTGTTTTATTTTATTTTATTTTATTTTGATTTCGTTAATTTTTCTTCTTAGATTTTCTCTAATTTTTAGTTAATTTATGTTTTTAGATTAATTTTTGCTTTTCTGCAATTTTTCTGGTATTAATTTTTGCAGTTTTCATGAAATTTTGAAGCCTGGATTGAAGATCAGAGAAGCAGGAATGAAGAAATGGGAGTAGGAAAATTTCGCTATGGCATAGCGAAATTTTCACAATGATAGCGAAATTTTCGCAGCCATACATTTAAAATTCTCGCAGTTGGCAAATAAATTGAATTTTCGCTAGCATAATAAATTCTCGCTTAAGCTAGCGAAAATCAGAAATTTCTTCCACTACAAGACAAAACAAGGTAATAAATGCTTCATTTTATTTTATTTTATTTTGTTTATATTTTATGTTTATTTCTATATAAAAAATTTAAATTTAAATAGTAATTTATTATTATTATTTTTAATTATATATATATATATATATATATATATATATATATATATATATATATATATATATATATATATATATATATAAATAAATAAAATAATAATAAAAAAATTTGTCTCTCAAAAAAAAAAAAAGTTTCGCACACAGTAATTTTCGCTAAGCTATCGAAAATTCGCTAGCTTAGCGAAAAATTTTCGCTATGGGCCCCACTTTTAACCTTCAATTTTGTTTCGTTCATAACTTTTTCATCCGAACTCCGTTTTAGGCGTTCCTGGTACCGTTGGAAAGCTTAGAGAGTGTAGAATCCAAATATGGCTAGAAAGAACACTTTTTAAATTTTTATGAATGTGTTATTTTTAAAATGCTCCAACTGGTCACTTTTTTCCTCTCTTTTCTTCTCCTAACTTGTTTATTTGAAGCCCAAACGGAGTGAATAAGGTGTCGATGGAAAGCTTGCGAAGTCTCCTATCCAACAATGATCACATCTCATCAAGGAGGTAACACTTCCTTCTCTAATTTTCTAACATGAGCCCCATTTCGGACACAGAGATGTTTGGGTTGTGGGGAGAGTTAGCGAAGGAAGTGGCTTTTGTATTTATTCTTTTGTACTATTTTGTGCAAGCCCATTTCAGGATATCTGGCTTGTTAAGTTCCTATAAAGCCGTTATACTATACAAATTTTAATTTTTTTTTTTTCAAAATTTGGACCCATTTTGCAACCAAAATTTTTGTGGTTTTGCCTAACCAACAAGTTGGAAAATTGAAACTTTGTCCAATTCTATTGATGTTAGATTGGTTCCATGCCTAATTGAGTGGATGATTAGTTGAATTCTGTCGTTTCAACCTTTTCTTCCACCTTTAGCCAACCACACACAAAGGTACATTAGGTTTCAATGAAAGGTTGAAATCAAGAACCTCCTTTACTTTGCATAACCTACCCTAGTTTCATTGGATCGCTTTAATAGGTTAAGGACCCATGGGAAAGAAGGCCAATGCGTCGAAAAAAAAAGAGAAAAGAAAAGAAAAAAAAAGAAAAAGAATAAATATTGCAATGCTTTGCCTTAAAACCCGAGCACGGTCCGAGGGGTATATGGCGAAAGCCTCTAAAGCCCGGTGCCCTAAACCTTCACTGGTTGGGAGCCACCGACTTAGTGCTCGCTACATGGGTGGATAGGTGGAGTTGAGCAAGTTATAGATGCTGGAGTCTCGAAATCATTCGAAGTCCGGGGTGAAACCTGAAGAGTTTGTGGTCGAAAGATCCTTATGACTTGGTGCCCTAAGCCTTAATTGGTTGGGAGTCATCGATAGATCCCTGTTACATGGACTTTGGTGAGGTCGATTCCTCAGCATTGCACCCTACAACACAAAAAGAATTGTGGAATAAGAGGTGGGTCCTGATTCATTTAGGTTGGTTAGCATGCTAGGTCGTGGTAGTAGATAGTTGGGGAGAGGCAAGCTTGGACAATATTGTCGAGCTAATCAAATAAACACTTAGGTTTTGTGGAGGTTTCGTTGATTCACCAAGAAGGAGGCCTTTAATACTCAATTTCAGATGGCATTCATTCTCTCATGACGGTTATTGACACGGCTTAATGATTCTTACTTAGGGTTAGGCATTACTCATTCACAACCTTTTGAATTACCATTTTTGTGAACGTTATTATAGTTTTATATGTATTTTACTATTTTTCTTATCGCATTGCTAAGGACTAGCAACGTAGGTCAGTGTGATTAGTGCCCAAAAAGTGCTATTTTGAACCCTATTTTTAATAGGTTTTGAGCGCTTTTTGTGTACTAATTGTTCTAATTAACCCAATTGACATGTTCGGGTCCCTATTGCACTTCTGATTGCATTCCGAGGCTGTTTTTGTAGTTTTTGCAGGAATTGGAAGCCAAATTATTGTGTCAATCCAATCATAACAAAGTCGGGTTGATTTCCATCAATTTCATATGGTTTTTTATCAATTTTAGCAAGCCGGGAATGAAGAATATCAAAGCTTGAAGAAATGGAACAGTACAGTGAGAATAGTAGTAGCAGGAGACAATGGAACAAGAGGTCGCTAGGATGGGGAACAAGCTACATGCATAGCGAAAATTATGCAATCCCAGCGAAATTTTCGTTATGCCATATTTTCGCTATGATAGAGAAAGTTTGCTATCATAGCGAAAGTTACTGTGCATAGCGAAAATTCAAATTTTCGCTATGCCTGTAATTTTCGCTATGATAGCGAAATTCACTATGCATAGAGAAATTCACCCCCCTTTGATTTTGATCCAAACGACTTCGTTTTGTATAATTCCCATTTTGTCCCTATTGTAATCTTATATTTTTGGTATTTTTGGTATTTCACACCTCTTGTATGGCTATATAAGCCAACTTATAGCTTTTTGTAACCCTAACTTTTTAATCTTTCAGTACACGCGCAGCTTTTGTTTTAGGTTACAGTTTTCTCTCTTCTCTCCTCTTTCTCCCATTTCTAAGTACTAAACACCCTCTAAGGATGACAACCTCGAGGATGTTTGGCTGCACTCTTCCTCCTTGAAGAGGAGGGCCACTGGGTGAATGTTTTAAGGTAAAAACATTGTCATCATAAGCACTAAAGCATTTATTCCCTTTTTCCTCGCTTCGTATCTCAATGCTTTAGGTTTGAATCAATCGTGATACCCCGAGGGCCAAGATTGGCAAGCTTTCAAGGTTCGCTGAATGCCATCATAGATCCACCGATGCCCATTTAGTTGTCATTTATGAGCTCCCCGCAGTTAAATCCAGTTGATGGTTTTAATCGTTTTGAAACATTAAGGGGTAACAAATGCTATACATTAGAAGAAATAATTTTGTGGGTTTAGGTTTTAATGCCTAATGAGTTATTTCGCTCGGGAAATGACTATACGTCATCCTCCCCAACACGAGGAAAAAGACCTGAGGACATGTTGAATGCATTAGAACCCTAAACCTGGCCCGAAACGCTTCAAGGAGTTCTATTTTACATTTTATTTTATTTATTTCTAAGAAGAACAAACCACCCTCGTTTTTACCCAAACCTTGAAAATCCAAATTTAATTCAACAATTTTGACTTCACTCAAATCATTTGTACGAAAAAAAAAAAAACCCATCCCTATGTTCGACCTGTGACCACTATACCGCAGCTTCGATCACTGCTAGCAAGAGGAACTTAGGATACAAATTTTTTTGATTCCGGATCACCCTACCGTGGCACGAATCAACTCTCCTCATACACTCAACTCATATCAACTATTCTAAATAAAAAATATGAAAACTCTACTCTAGATCTACTAAAAAAATCTAAAAAAAATCCTACCAAAGATAACTCTATTCTACTCTAGTTAAACTTTGTTGCTGCTACTATTTCCGTTCCGCTCTCCTCTTTTTCAATGCCCTATCGCTTACTATTTATAGTCCAATTATTGTTGGACCGGAATTCAAGGCAAATTTTGTAGACTTTTATTCAAGCCCACAAGATGATGTGTCAGGACATTCGAATCATGTCGCGACATTATCGCCTTTTAGATGTGTCTTAGGGCCTTATCATGATGTTGTCGCAACACTTAACTGATGATCTTGCTCTTGAGATTGACTTGAGGCTGTCGTGACATTAATTTGAGTGTCACGACCTTCCCTTACAGTCATTTGTCGCTAAAGTCTATCGTGACACTATCCTTGTAATGTACAGTTGTTAACCTCTATAATGAATGTCGCGACACCAAAATGTATGTCACGACACTATGAGTTCCTAATTGGTCTTCAAGGGTGTTGTGACATTCCTGCTTGATACTTTTTTTGGATGAATGTCGCGACATATTTTTTTAGTGTAGCAACACTGTTCAATTGTTTCTCCAGGACTTTTCACTTTGGTGCCGCGACACTAGTTGCAATGTCACGACACAACTTCTGCTGTCTAGCATCCTGCTATGTCGCGAGATACGTCGAGGTGTCGCAACATTGACTGTTTTATGCCTTAGTCAATTAAGCAACTTTTCTTGCTCTTTTTGCTTCATTTGTTATTAATTCTTGCAAAAGAGTAATTTTAATGAATATTTCATAATTTTGTATTAATTTAAGCATTAAGACCTCATATATTCATGCAAAAATGGACTTAAATTTATATGAGTTTCATACTCATCAAATATACTAGAGGAAAGAGAAAAAGGGTTTCCTAAAATTGAAAAGAATGTAAAACTCCATCCATGGGATCGAGAATCCTCTTCTTTTCAAAATTCTTAATAGAAAAACCTAATAATCGTACATCATCTCATCTAATTCCTATTTCATAAGATCCTTCTATTCAAACACATTTTAGACATTCTTAAACCCACCCAAACACACGAACCCTTGGTACCAACCCCAAATTCATCCCCAACCCCCCTCAAAATCCTAGAATCGAACTCACAAAGCTTCGATGGATTTGGAGTGCAATCGCACTGTTGATGAATCTAGTTCCTCCTCGTCTCCTCAATACGACTCGTTTATAGCTTTCGAGAGAAAATAGATACAAGCCTCATCACCTTAGGATCAATTGCAGAGGACGACATGATGGGAGGAGAGCTCATGACTGGGCTGTCACAAAGAGGTTTTGTTGGGCTTAGATTCAGCGTGAAATAAGGAGATGAGTGTAGAAATGGAGTAGTGGGCGGAGGAATATGGGAGACAGATTGGGTTGAGGTTCAATTGGACGGAAGATGTGAAAAGAGGGGAGGAAAATGGCGGGTCATTGAAAAAATTAGAGAGAGGGGACCAGATTTTTTATTTCTTTTATTTTTATTTTTATTTTTACAGTAAGAGGGGATCAGATTCTAGAAAAGGGAGAGAGTGTAATTAATTATAACGTATCCTTATAAAATAATATTCGGACATCAACAATTGGAAATAATATTTTAGAAACAAAATTTAAAATTAAAAACTATAATAATCATTAAAAAAAAAAAATTTTAAAAGTAGTTATTTCTATTTTTTTTTATAGCTAAACACTTTACTTATAATGTAGTAAGTTATCCCACTATGACTCGAACTTAGGATCTTATAGTTATTTCCATTTAAAATTTATATATATATATATATATATATATATATATATATATATATATATATATATATATATATATATATATGAGTTTGGTCACATGATATGACTTTTTTAACTTAAATTGATTTTATTGGATTTAATTTAGATTTTGAAAATTATTTATTAATTTTCAAAGCTGATTTATATTTATTTGAAAATTTAATATACGATTTGAAAATACATCAAATGGGGTGTTAGATTTTATATTTATGTACAAATAAAACTATTCCTTTAAAAGTCCTAAAAATGGGGTGTTAGATCATACCAAATTCGAAATATACGAGTCTTTAATAGGTAAATGGATATAAATTTGGAAATTAAAATTTTGATTAGTGGATCTTCTTACAATTTTATCCATATTAATTATCCAACTTGCATTCATATAAGCATTTATTCAACACATAGAGTTTCTAAATGCTGCACCCATACAAAATATTTAAACTATCAAAATCATATAATATTGGACAATGATCACATATTTATTTAAAACATACCATATTCTATGTAACCTTATAAAATTGAATAACCACAATCACATTATAATGGTTTCCGCAATTTGCTATCACTTTATAAAATGTCACGCCTGCTTTCCCGGACGCGACTCGTGACTGGACTCTTACCCCATTTTTTTATTTTTTTTAAAGCCAATCGGTACCGTGGGTATGGCCCACATCCTATAATGTAATCAAAATATTATATACATATAATCGAGCCCCATTTACAAATACAAAACTTACTTTACATTTACAACCGCAGCACCTGAATCCCACATGTAGTGAACCCTTCCCGTGTGTCGCCCACCGCATGCGGAAGTCTTCGGGATGTTCCTCCGTACCTACACTCCGATTAAACCCGTGCTGCTTCCTTACGCTTTAGTGGGAAATATGTGTCTTATGCATATACACATTTAATGCATAAATAACAATGTGCATAATATAAATTTTATGTATTTATATTATGAACTTATACTAGTAATTTTTCCGATAACAGTTTAGCTCTTATCTCGGATCTCCCGTAGGAGTTACAGATCTTATTCTTATGCAGAACTTATGCTTATAACAAACTTATGTTTATTCGGGACTCCCGTAGGAGTTACAGAACTTATACTTATTCAAAACTCATACTTAACAGACTTATGTTTATTCAGGACTCCCGTAGGAGTTACAGAACTTATACTTAACAGACTTATTTTCGCCAATTCTCATGAGTTACATAACTTCATCTTATTAGACTCTACTTATAAATGCACTCACATCTAACATTCGGGACTCTCGTAGGAGTTATAGAACTTATCCTTATATTACGGAGTTTACCCTTATTCGGAGGTACCCGTAGGTATCACCGAAATTACTGAACGTATACTGATATTGTAGAACTTATTCTTATACGGAAGTACTTGTAAGTACTACAAAACTTATACTGGTCTTACGGAACTACACTCCGGTCTTAATAGTAATCCTGACATGTATTTCAGATCTTATACATGTCTTACAGAGAATATACTTATCTTACGGAACTTATACTAATCTTACGGAGCATATACTTATCTTACGGAACTTATACTGGTCTTACAGAACTTGGACATGTATTTCGGATCTTATACATGTCTTACAGAGCATATACTTATTTTACCGTTACGAGAGTACCCGTGGGTAATACAGAACTTATACTTATGTTACTGAGACAAGAGTACCCTTGGGTACTACAGAACTTATACTTATGTTACTGATACGAGAGTACCCGTGGGTACTACAGAACTTATCAAATCCAGGAGTACCCGTAGGTACCACAGAACTTAATCGGTTACAGGAGTACCCGTAGGTACCACATAATTTAATCAGATACAGGAGTACCCCTAGGTACTTCAGAACTTGATGAAATGCGAGAGTACCCATAGGTACTACAAAACTTAATCAGAGGCAGACAGAACTTAATCCAATACAGGAGTACCATTAGGTACTACAGAACTTAATCAGATACAGGACGGAACTTATCAGATATAGGAGTACCCGTAGGTACTACAGGACTTGTTCAGATACAGGACTTATTAGATACATGAGTACCCGTAGGTACTACTGGACTTATTCAGATACAAGAGTACCCGTAGGTACTACAAAACTTATTCAGATACAGGAGTACTCGTAGGTACTACGGAACTTAATCAGATACAAGAGTACCCTTAGGTACTACAGGACTTATTCGTAGATGTGAGTTATCTCGGGATAGCGTGATGTAACTTATTCGCATATTGTGAGTACCCGTGAGGTACTACGAACTCAATCAAAGACAGGAGTACCCGAAGGTACTACATAACTTATTCAGATACAGGAGTACCCGAAGGTGCTACATAACTTATCTGCCAGATACAGAGTACCCGGCGTACCACATAACTAAATCGAGACAGGAGGCCCGCAGTACTACAGAACTTATTCGCAGACGTGACTTGTCAATACGTGAGTACCCAGGTACTACGTAACTTATCGATACGGTGAGTACCCGTAGGTACTACAGACGGTCGATACTTTCGCATCTTTACTCTTATTCTTATTCAAAGGTCTTATCATATGTTTGTCCACTACCTGCACTAATTATAAGAAATGAGTAGGACGTTGAAGACGGCACCGGCTGGGTACGACATAAAGATCGCGCCATAGAAGCAACTGTGCCAGGAGTACCGGCATCATCAGGAGTGTCGTAGCACTAATCAGGAGTACCGAAGTACTAATGAGCCGAAGCACGATCAGAGAGTGTCGTCGCACTAATCGTGAGTATCATACTAATGTGTCAAGACGATAGAGAGGCCGTCGCACTAATCGTGAGTACGTATACTAAATGTGAGTGTCGAGCACTAATCAGACGTCCACTCATATTCATTCTTAATGAAAATAAGTATGATCATATATCTTTCATAACATATAAGCCATCTTAATCACATTTTTGTGATCATGACATATTGTTTTTCATGTTCATGTTCATGTTTCGGGCCACTGTGTTTCATATAATACTGTGTTTCATGCCTATTCCATATGGCATTTCGATATTTTCTGTACGATATGATGCTCCATCCACACATCATTCATGTATTCTAGTCCCTCTATGAATATATTTTTCTTAGGAATTGGAATCAATCCAATCGAATCATCCAAACTCAAGTTATGGCATTTTCATGTAAACTAGTCGGTTTACCGATTTTACATAGGGACAGTTTGAAATATTTATTTTCCAGTGCCTTGTCTCGATATTTGACACTGGATCTTTGTACTCCTTTAAAGTTAAGGTGCTATGGCTCTATTCCAACTAGAATCACCCAATTGAGCAATCGAAACTCAAGCTACGTCCGAAACATCCCGATTCTATGTTCAAAGTTAGAACCAGAATTTGGCTTGCACATGGTCCCACTTGAGTGAATTTTTAGGCCACTTAGACTGTAGATTTTGCGATTCCTACTCTTTCAGTTTTGTTCTCCTTGAAGTCTTATTTTACGCAGCCACTGAATCTACCAAATCGGATAAGAAATGAGGAAGTTACGCCAAAATACGAAAACTCCGTCAAAACTGAAAACTGTTAATGTGGGTAGTACTTGCATACGTCTAACTCAGACTTACAAGTCAGCTAAAATGACTAACACATGTTGTACCGTACAAGTTCAAATTGTACCGGTACAAGTCTCCGAAAAGTGCCCAGAATGTGTGTTTTTCTCCTTTTTTTTCCATATATTTGATACTCAAATCAATTCTATACTTCAAACACACATCAAAACCATTCCAAATTCACATTGGAATCTCTTTTCTACTCAATTCATCTTTCAATTTCATATCTTTCTTCAAACTTTCATGAATTCCTCCAAAATCATCTCTAATATGGGTTATGACCCATATACAAAACCAATTACTAAGATTTTTTAGGTTAGTTCTAACCCTAACTCCAATTTCATTTCATTTAACCATGAATTCATCCTCAAAGAGAGGATTTATGAGCTCATGTGCTATACGGGTTTTACCCACCTTACTTGCCATCGCCTTTGGGTTAAAATGAAACCCTAGCAAACCCCTAAGGTCTGGTAGGACAAACTACTAACCAACCAAGCATAACAATTCATACATAATCTCTTAGGAATCCATAGCCAAAGGTTTCCATACTCCTGTGGGCTTGATCTTGGCTTCTCTTCCTCTTCCTCTTCTTCTTCCTCTTCCTCCTCTCTCTTTCTTCTCTCGAATTCGTGCCAATGTAGGTAAGGAGCTTTAATCAACAAAATTTGTATCCGTAGTTCCCACCGGCCGTAGTCAAGCTACCGGCAAAGATAGCCGGTCTAGGTCGAACACAGGATGGGTTTTCTTCAGAGACAAATGATTTGAGGAAATCAAAACCGTGAATTAAATTTGGATTTTTGGGGTTTTGTGAAAACAAAGGTGAGTAGTTTGAAACCAATGACCTGGGGAAGACTGAGTACTATGATGGTTTGCAACTCAAATAAAAATGAAGAAAAAATAAGAAAAGAGAACTTTTTGAAGCAGTAGGCCACCAGTTTAAGATCCTAGGGTTAATCGAGAGCTCCCCGTTGAAAAACAACCCTATTCGAGTCAACACAGGATGCGCTTATGGCCCCTTTAGTTAAACCCCACATTCCATTATCATTCTTGAGGCTCGTAGACCATCTGTACAACAAGTGCATCTCTACCCGAGCACATTCTAAAGCATGGAGAGTATGGGCCAAATCAATAACCGGTAAATGTTATTTAACCCACTCAAGAACCCTAACATGTAACATACCTCTGCAGGCTAGTGCTTAATTCATCTAAAGTTAACCAGCAGCATCTCCCTACCCGAGTGACCGGACCTAAAGCATGGAGAGTATTGGCCAAGACAATAATATCCCATGTTATGCAACTAAGTTTTGAGTATAAGGGCTAAATACACCACTCGCAACATGAAAAGCAGTGGGAACCACCAAAGAACCTAAAGATCTCACCCTGAAGAATTTTACTTCAAGAAGGAAGTGGTTTTAGCCGCCATCCTCCAAGTTGTCATCCTTGAGTGGTGTCGGCAACCAAGAAAGGAGAGAAAGAGGAGAGAGTAGAGAGAAAAGAAAAGCAAAACTAAAATAAAGACTTTATTTACAAAAATAAAAACTTACAAAATTATTATCCCAAAGACTCCATGCTTTAATCAAGCTTTAGGTTACAAACAAAGAGGGGCTTATATAGGCCTCCTCAAGGTAAGAAAATACCAAAAAACCTAACAACTAGGCTAAGTTAGACAAAAGAGTAATACACCAAAATTGGGAAGTCGGTTACTAATTACAAAGCATGACGAGGCATCACCTCGTTAGGCGGTGCATTTCGCTTAGCTTTAGCGAAATCAATGTGCTCTCCCCGCGGCCATCGTTCCATTGGTCATCAGTTCGTTTCTCATCAATTTTCTTCCGCTTCATTTTTCTTCCATTTTCTTCTTCCTAGCCCTCGATATATGATGTTGAGTTTGGACTTAAATCTTCGTGTTTGGATCGACTAACACTTTGGCATGATTATCTCACAAAAACTGCAAAATTGCCACAAAATGCGAGTATTCAGAATATTGTGGACCGTAATGAATCACTAGTATGTTTGGCACACAAAAAGCACTCAAAACTCCAGGTACAATAGTCTAAAATTGCACTGGGCACTCCAATCACACTTCAACCTACACACATTGCTAGTCCCATAGCAATGAAAGAAAGAAAGAAATAGAGAACATAAAATGATAATAAAATAATGTACACAAAAGGTTGTAGTTCAAAAGGTTGTGAAGAAGTAATGCCTGAACCCTAAGTAAGAATTATCAAGGCCGTGGTTCAATAACTATCATGAGAGGAATGAATACCATACAAAATTGAGCACAAAAGAGTCTCCTCTCAATGAATCAAACTTAAACTTCCACTAAAATCTAAGTTTTTATTTTATCGCCTCTCACAATAGACTGCCAAACTGCACTCTCCCCCAACCTGCTAATACTACGACTCCACACTGAACCAATCCCAAATAGATCAGGACCCACCTCTTATTCCACAATTATTTGTGCGTTGTAGGGTGCAATGCTGAGGAATCGAATCTCTCACCAAAGTCCATGTGTAACAGTGGATCTACCAAGGACTCCCAACCAAGGCTTAGTACTGTCATAAGGATCTTCGACCACAAACTCTTCTCAGATTTCACCCCGGACTCGAATGAATTCGAGACTCAAGACCTACAAATTGCCCAACTCCACCTATCCACCCATGTAGCGAACACAAAGCCTACGACCCCAACCGTTGAAGGTTTAGGGCACCGGGGTTTAAAGGCTTTTGCCATATACCCCACGGACCGTGCACGGGTTTCAAGGCAAAGCTGTTGCAATTTTTATTCTTTTCTTTTCTTTCTTTTCTTTCTTTCATTTCTTTTCTTTTTTTTCATTGGCTGTGGGTCCTAACCTGCCAAAGGCGCAGTAAATGAAACTAGGTAGAAGTTAGTGCAAAATAAAGAGTTACACATTTCTGCTCTATCATTGAAATCTAATGTGCTTTGTGTGTGGTTAGCTAAAGGTAAAGAAAAGGCTCGAAATCAATAAGAATTCAACTAATCATTCACTCAACTAAGCAATGAACCAATCTAACATCAATAGAATTGACAAGCTTCAATTTTTCAAACTGTGTTAGGCAAAACTACAAAAAGTTTTTTGTTGCAAAACGGCCCAAATTTTGAAAAGTGTCAGATGGTATACGCCTTTATAAAAGGGGACCCAGTTAGCCACTGAACATCGCAAAATGGGCTTGCACAAAATAATAACAAAACATAACATAGTAATCCACTTCCTTTGCTAATTCTCCCCCTAACTCCAAGCATCCTGTCCGAAACGGCTCTGAATGGAAAAATTAGGAGAAGGAAGTGTTACTCCATGATAAGATGTGATCATTTCTGGATAGGAGACCTCACAAGCTTCCATCGACACCTATGACCTGTCAGCTTCAAATAAACAAGCAGGGAGAAGAAAGAGAGGAAAAAGTGACCAAAGCTTGGACCATTTTAAAATTACACTTTCAATAATCTAAAAATGTTCCTTCTGCTATTTGATTCTACACTCTAAGCTCAATATACCAAGAACGCTTAAAACGGAGTTCTATGAAAAAGCTATGCGCGAAACAAAATTGAGGTCAAAAGTGGGGTCCGAGCGAAATTCGCTTGTTAGCTTAAAATTCCCCGCTTAGCCAGCGAAAATTCGCTAAACTTGCGAAATTGGCCATTCTAATAGCGAAATTGGCTAGGATTTTCACAAACAAAAATTCTCGCTAAAGACCGCTCCTAGCTTAAAAACACATTTTCGCTTCTCACATAATTTCGCTTAGCTTAATAAATTTCGCTAGCTAATGAATGCACCCCTTAGCTTAAAACCATGATTTCGCTATAGTTGCGAAATGGTTGCGAAATTGTTGCACAAGTTGCGACTCTCATTGCCACGCTTCGATTTTCAATATATACCCAAAATCTGCACAAAAGCTACTAAAATTAATGCAAGAAAATTGGTGTAAGAGTAAAATTAATCTAAAAAACACAAATTAACTAAAAATTAAATAAAATTTATAAAGAAAATTCACAATGATCAAAATAAACTACGATAATATAAAACTAAACAAGACAAAATAAACAAAAAGTGGGGGGGGAACTTAGAAATGCCTAGGTCCGGGTGTTCCAAACCCGAACCTACACTCGAACCAACCACTGTGCCATGCAATGTAGGCATTTACCATCTTCTTTGATGGTGTTGCATGTACAGGCAGGCCACTAGTCTTCTAAAGTTCACATGGCTACTAGTGGTGGGTCAGACTTACCTTTGGGAGCTGATGTCGCTGGTTTTGATTGTTCCGTTGTGTGGCGTGATGCACTCGGGTCATCTGGAGCGTGGGAGCCATCTGCAGGTACAGGTGGCCCGGCATTGGCAATGGTGTCCAAATCTATGATGGGCTCTTGGGTCCTTCCACTGCTTCATGTCCACCATTCTTCCACAACAAGGCCGTGTTTTGTTCTTTTCTTTCCAAGGCCAAAAGCATCACCCCGATTCCCGGTATCCTGGGCCAGAGCTTCTAATGATTCCACTTTCAATTCCTCCTTCGAGGTCGCACAGCCTCGTCTAACCAAACCGGCTTCAACTAAGCACTCTTCCTTCGACTCTCCTCCTCCTGATGATCAAGATGCCGGGCAAGTTTTGAGATGGATTCCGCAAGATGTCCAATTTTGCTCAAAGTCATTTCTGAACCCATCCAATTCCTGTTCAAGGAGCTCTCAATTGTCTCGCTTTATTGGCCTACGCTCACTACCCTTTGCTTCTCCATTATGTCACTTGACAATCCTCCTCCGTGGACATTGTTGCCGAACACCAGTCTTCAATGGAATCAGGCTATCCCATTTATGCCTCAAAGTCATCTTTCAGCCCATCTAATCTTGGTCCAGTGGAATTCTCCACAAAAGATGGATTTTTCACCAATCTGGGCATTGAATTTCTTTGTTCTACTCACAAAGATCACCCAATCGCTTGTAAGGTCCGTAATGGCCGCTCAAAAGGAGAAATTAACTGTGGCCGAGGTGACCAGAGGTGACCGAGGGGAAGGAGTAATAAAATGGGTTCAGGATGAATATATTGTGGAGGAGGTGGATGTTGAGGGAACACTATATGGTGCACTCATCCATTTGGTCCTCATATTCCCTCATGGACCCAGTGCGGTTTGGATTTCTCCTCACAAGCGTGGTTACACTCCGGTATGGAAGGTTCCTATAGTCCCCATTGTCATGTAAGCTCTAGGTTACCCCTCCAATCGTATTGCTCTCCATATGGTGTTCCATTTTCTCTCAATTCAAAGCACCGGGAAAACAACTCGCAGCTTGAAATGTGGCACACAAAAACAAATAAACTATCCCAACACCGGTTATTTTTTTTTTTTTTTTTAACAACTTCAAGTAAAACTAAGAAAAAATGATCTTAAATGATAAAAGGAATTCACCTAAGATCAGATTTAGGATCACAAGCTGCCCAATACCACTTGCACTAAAGTACACCATCCCCTAAGAACGGCGCCATTCGACCATACACGGTAGGGCGAGCTTTAATCAACAAAATTTGTATCCGTATTACTCCTACCCGCCGTAGTCAAGCTAATGCAGCATAATATCCAACGAACAGGTGTAATTCATAAATGGGATTTGAGGAAATGTAATTGGGTGAATAATATTTATTTTGTGAAACAGTAGAGTAGTTTGAAAACTGACGATCAGAAGATCAAAATTAAGTGGATGGTTTGCAATCGAAATAAAATGAAGAAAAATAAGAAAAAAAGAGAACTTCTTGAAGCAAGAGCCAATCAGTTTAAGATCCCAGTTAACCGAGAGCCTCCCTGCTGAAAAACAACTCCTATTCGAAATAACATGCGATGCGCTTATGGCCCCTTTAGTTAAAACCCTAACATTCCATTATCATTCTTGAGGCTCAGAAGACCATCTAAAAATAACAAAGGCATCCCACCCGAGCTACGCATTCTAAAGCATGGAGAGTATCACAAAACAATAATCAGAATGTTATTTAACCCTAACAAGAACTCCTAACATGTAAATATTAATTCAGGCTAGTAAGGACCATCTAGAAGAACCACAAGCAGATCTCTCACCCGAAAGACCGACCTAAAGCATGGAGAGTATTGGCCAAGACAATAACATCCCATGTTATGCAACTAAGTTTTGAGTATATGGCCATAAATACACTAATTTCGCAACATGAAAAGCAAGGGAACCACCAAGAACTCCAAAGATCTCACCCCAATGCCCTTTACCAAGCATGAAGTGGTTTTAGGTTTCGCCATCCTCCAAGTTGTCAACTCGGGATGTGTTCGCAACCAAGAAAGTGGAGAGAAAGAGAGAGAGGAAGAGAGAAAAAGCAAAACTAAAAAAATAAAAGACTTTATTTACAAAAAAATAAAAACTTACAAAATTATTATCCCAAAGACTACGCGACCGTTTAGGTTAAGAAACAAGAGGGGCTTATAGGCCTCCTCAAGGTATGAAAATACCAAAAAACCTCTAACAACTAGGGCTAAGTTAATGGACAAAAGAGTAATACACCAAAAATTGAAGTTCATTGCATTAATTACAAAAAGCATGACGAGGCATCACCATAGGCGGTGACATTTCGCTTAGCTGAGCGTAATCAACAGTTTCTCCCGCGCTACTGCTCCATTGGTCATTGTTCCTACGCTTCATCAATTTTCTTCATGCTTCATTTTCTTCCATTTCTTCTTTCTTTCCTTCTAAACATATATGATGTCGTAGTTTGACTCAAATCTTTCGCTTGATCGAACAACACTCTGGGTGCTGATTATCTCATTAAACGTGAAAATGCTACAAAATGCGATCATTAAATATTAGGAATCGTAATGCGTGAATTCCAAGTTAATTAGCATGTTTAGTACACAAAAAGCACTCAAAACCTATAATAAATAGGGTTCAAAATTGCACTTTTTGGGCACTAATCATCTCTTCACGATTTGTTCCCTCCTCCAAATGAGACCAATTTTGGTCTTTAAATCCAGATTTTCTTAGGCCTTGTTTGGCCCTCAAAACCCATTTTTGGGTTAAGTTGCTTTATTTGTTTTTAAGCCCCATAACTCCTTTCTATTTCTTATGAATACACTTTCCTTTATTTCATTTTGGCCTCTCAAATCTTTTCACATTAGGACTTTTAAGCCCTTTGACCAATTACAAAATTGTCCTTAAGTCTTGTAACTTTCCTGCCCTCAAGCCTGGTTCGTATTTAACTCAAGAAACAATCAAATTATGCCAAAACACCCTGCATGTCAAATTATCCTATTAAGACCAGCTATAAGATCCGCGAGTCATGTCATCCTTTATATGCAAATGAAACATGTTAAACACAATTTCAAAATCGCTTACAAACAATTTAAAAAATCCTTTTGTAGAACCGCCTAAACCTAGGCTCATACTCAAATAAAGCCAGGATTTCACCCGACCCGACTCGCTTGGGCTGATCCAACCGAGTCCGGATGCCACTAAATTCATCAAAATTATCAAAAACTCATATCTTGCGAAGAGATTACGAAATCAAGTGCTTCCATAAACACATTTAACAAAATCCATTTACAATGTAGGCATCCTCAAGCCTTTTCAAAATGATTTACAAAATAGATGTTCGTGATTCAAATTGTTTATACAAAATATCCATATCAAAAAGAACACATGAAATGAGTGCACATGTCGGAGCATACCCGGTGACTCTTCTTTATGACTCGACGTCTCGATCTTGGGTCCGCCATCGATCACTATCTATCACTTACTCCACGATTGCAAAACAATACGCTTAAGCATTTCATGCTTGTTGCTCTATACAAATCCATTCCTCGCCCAAATCTAAAATCAATTTATGCAATTTAATAATTCGTATCTTTTCAATCATTTGGATGATCAATATAAATACATTACATATACTTTGTTATATATATACAATAAATTATAGTTCATCGATTTATCCCATAAATACATTTCATAATCAATATTTCACAATCTCAAATCAATTCAAATATGCTCACAAATTCAATTTAGTTTTGATATCCAATTCAATTCAAAATCAATTAAGTTCCAAAAATAAACGCTTATGCCAATCAACTGGGCTCGCCAATCACTTCATTTATGCCAATCCACCCGCTTATGCCTATCAATTCAGCTTATGCCCTTAACTTAATTTAACCTATGTCTTCGATATACGTGATAATCAGAGTCACCAGATCGTCCCACGGCCGGCAGTCGGGTATCACATGGTTTTATAACACACGGTCCTTACTGGTCATTGACCGCTTATAAACAATCAACAGTGAACACTACCGATAATGGGCCCCGCTGAAATTACGAACGGAGTGACATCAATAGTTCGCAAAGATCGCTTATTCACCATTGGTATACCAATCTATCCTAATGCGAAATAAACGGTTAACATTCTATTACATGCTCAAATCCTTTATAGCAAAATATAGTACAATATGTACGCTTGTATAAACAATTTATTTTCATCAATCATGAATTTTTATATGCAAATATTTCACAATCACTTTTCAAATCAATTAAATCAATTCAATATGCTTTTAGAACAACATGCAAAACTTGAAACGAATAGGAGTTGGTAGAACAAACCTAAAATATTTGCACTTTGATTCCAATCCTTGGAATCTCAATCATAGTTTGGCTTTTCCTCCTCGTCAGTCCCTATTCCAAAACCATTAAAGAACAATATTATTCAAGTGTACTAGTGGTTTTGGCTATGATTGGATTCGAGCTTACCATGAGTCTCCGAATTTAAACATTCTATATGTAGATGGATTCTTTGACTCAATGGTCTTCCATAGAGTGCAAGAACACTCGAATCGAAGTTCGGACGTAGGAGTTAGGGACCTTCCGGCTGAGCCATACACGCCAACCTCCGAACCGACGAAAGGCACCCGAACTGGACGAGCTCATCACCACCTCGTCAAACCATACCCTCAGAATATTAATGTATTCTTGACTCAATGGGCTTTCCATAGGAGTCCAAGAACACCCAAATCGGAGTTCAAACGAAGGAGATATGACATTCAAGTTGAGGTCATGTAGTCAACTTTGACGAGTTAACCCGAATCGACGAGTCAAGATCGGAGTGACGAGCCCGCCTCAAACACCCTGGGCCTGACATCTAACATCCTCCTCAGGCATATGAATGTATTCTTGACTCCATGGTCTTTCCATAGAGTCCAAGAACACCCAAATCGTAGTCTCAAACTAAGGAGATATGACCTTCCGCTGGAGGGGTCATGCCAGAATAACTTCGACGAAATAATTTAACCGAATTTGTGCACCGCTTGACGAGCACCGCTTTGACGACCAATCGCTAGATCTAATTCCTCGTTGGACGACCACTATTTGACAAACTAATGCTGGGATTCCACCACCGTTGGATCTACCTCATCATTTGACGACCACCGCTTGACACGACATTGTTTGACTTATCACCGCTTGACAACCACCTCCGTCGATCGACACCGTTCGACGACCACCGCTTGACGACCTCGGTCTGATCACCACCGCTTGACGACCACTAACCCATTTGACTGTTCAGAGTAAAAAGACCATAACTTGGTCTACATAAGTCCGAATTAAGAAATTCAAAAGCCTAACATCAAGTTCATTGATGTGGCTACAATTTCACAGAAGGACTTACTGCCAAATTCTCTTTATTTCTGATCCAAAAACCTGTTCTAAGGTACGGCTAGTTGACCAGACTGACAACCGAATCTCACCAGATTTAGTCAATACCCTTATATTAAAAGGACTATAACTTAGTCTACAGAGGTTCAAATCGAGAAATTAGTCTAACATCAAGCTAATTTATGTGGCTACAATTTACTAGAAGGGCGCACTCACCACTTCCCTTCACTGCACCCAAAATCAGCTCTATGTCTGCTAATTACAGACTACCACAATGTGGCAGCTTCCCATGGTTTAAAATGCAACCAAACTTTCCCTATACGTATAACTACCCAACAATCCTTAGGTAGAAGAAGACCAAGAGGAGAAGATCACCATGGAGTTTGTCGAAAGTCCCCCTGGGCCCGGCCTCTACTTGTAGCTCTTGTCACTAGGAAAGGACTTCCTTCGTGCTTCGCCTATCTATGGTCCCGATCGCCGGAAATCTAGAGAGAAGGTGGAGCCTCTCTCTCTAACATTCCCTTTTCTATTTTTCTTTCTTATGAATCACTCTTAATCGTACTTTTAAAAAAGGATAAGCTTCCTCCTTTCCTACATGCCATGTCATTTCCTTGATTTTTTTTCCTTTACTCATTTATTTCTCCTAATATCACTTAGACTTATAAACTTATTTACAATTGACCCTTGGGTCCCCATTTTACAATTTCTATATTTTCTCTTTTTCACTTGGGTTCATTTCTGGATTCAACAATCATCTAATCAATATTAAAAAAAAATTCCAGAAAAATACCCAAGTTGGCTCAATTATACCCGAATATATAATAATTTTTATTATAAAAATTTTAGGGTATTTTTGGGGTGTTACAATCATCTTTTGACCATAAAACAGAGCTCTCAGGAAAGCCTGAGGTCATATGTTCAAAGGTTTAACAAGGAGTTGCTAAAGGTGGATATCCTCGACGAGAAGTTCGCCGTTACTGCTTTCATTGCGGGGCTGGGGGTGCAGTCAAAATATGTAATGTTCTCCATCTCAAAGAACCCTCAGGCCAACATAGCCGAGGTCCTCGCCAAAACAGAGAAGTATATCAACTGCGAAGAAGCCCTCCTCTCCAAGCAAAGAAGCTCTTCTACTCAAAAGGAAAAGAGCAGGGGCGACAAAAAAAAGAGAACAAAGCCCCAAGAGACAAGCAGATAGGGATAGATCCCCAAGGAGGAGCAGAGAAAGCAGAGAGCGGTCCCCGACAAGACGAGGGAACATCAGGGATCGCAGGGGACCACCTTAGCCTGAGCTGCAGCCAGCCGTACCACCTCGCCAGCACACCCCTCCGACAAATCCCGTCATGTGTAGCCCACGCCGGCGTAACATGAAAGGCCCTGGTGTGGCCATCCCGTATGAAGCCGACCGCTGTAAGAGAC
Organism: Tetrastigma voinierianum; assembly: GCA_016808115.1. Taxonomy (NCBI): domain Eukaryota; kingdom Viridiplantae; phylum Streptophyta; class Magnoliopsida; order Vitales; family Vitaceae; genus Tetrastigma; species Tetrastigma voinierianum. The sequence continues at coordinate 2,071,906 of JAEQBH010000911.1, read as the reverse complement.
GCACGCCAAATACTGTGAGTTCCACAAGGACCATGGACACCGAACAGATGACTGCATCCAGCTAAAAAAGGAGATTGAATACTTGATTCGACGTGGACATCTCAGCTGATACGTGGCCTCAGAAGGGCGGGAGCGAGTCCAGCCACCACCACCTGGTCAGCCAACCCCAGTTCAGCATTAGCCGCCTCTAGGAGAAATCCATGTAATCTCCAGAGGGTTTGCAGGAGGCGGAGAGTCCAATCCCAGCCGAAGGCACACTTCACAAGCAAAGATCGATCGGGGAAACCTATACAAACAATATCTAAGCTTCCTCGGCTGGATACTATCATAACCTATTTAGACTTCGACGTGGAAGGTTGCCAACACCCCCATGACGACCCGCTTGTGATAAAAACCATAGTAGCTAATAAAACGATCCACAGGGTCCTCGTCAACAACGAAAGCTCGACCGATATTATCTTCACATCAGCTTTCGACAAGATGGGCATTGGAAGGTAGAAACTAGAGTCGGTCAACGCCTACCTACGCGGATTTTCAGGGGAAAGAGTACTGCCCTTGGGATTGGTACAGTTAGTGCTCACTTTGGGAGACCCCCCATGCCAGGCTACGACAACGGTGAGATTCCTTATAGTAGACGCCCTGTCGGCCTACAACATGTTACTGGGTAGGCCCTCTCTCAATCCCATAAGGGTCGTCCCCTCCACATATCACATGGTTATCAAATTCCCAACTGCAAATGGAGTAGGAATGGTCCGAGGAAACCAACAAATGCAGCCAGGAATGTTACTCAAAGATCAATGAAGCTAAAATGCGGCCGACAACATTTAAGCATGGATGAGCCTCGACATGCAAGATGAGAGGTAACCACCCGAATTCCAAATTCCTTAGAAGAATTAGAGCCCCGCATGCTCTCGGGTGACCGCCTAACACCTCTTCTACATAGGGTCTAAGTTAGCAGAAGACATCAAAAACCCTCTCATCCGTTTCCTAGAGCATAACATGGAGGTATTCGCCTAGAAACAGGAGGACAGGGGTAGGGTCGACCCGACAGTGATCACCCACAAGTTAAACGTCAATCCCTCCTTTAAGCCAGTCAAGCAAAAGAGAAGGAGTTTCGCTTAGAAAGACAGTATACATTAATGAAGAAGCCTGCAAGCCCTGCCAAAGGCAATCGGGAGAAGTAGAGACTCTAATGGTTGGCCAATGCTGTTTTAAAAGCAAACTATGGCGCATCGATTTCACGTACATCAATGTGGCTCGCTCTAAAGGATACTTCCCTACCCGGATTGATCTCATAAGACGCCACGGCCGGGTTACGAGCCTCGCCTTCATGGACGCTCGGCTACAACCGGGGACAAGATGGGACCCTAACGACCAAGAGAAGACCTCATTTGTCACCGGCCGCGGGAACCTATCGCACGAGTAATGCCCTTTCTGGGGCTAAAGAACGCAGGAGCCACTCTATCAAAGGTCGGGTGAACAGGATGTTCCGTAAAAATCGGGACATTTGCGGAGGTATATATGTATCTACGTCAAGTTAAATCGATAAAAGCTGAGCTCCACATAACCCATTTAGCCGAGACGTTCCAGGTCCTGAGAAGTTAGAATATGAAGCTAAACCCAGCCAAATGCGCTTTCGGAGTCTCCGTTGGGAAATTCTTAGGTTTTATAGTCAACAACCGAGGAATAGAGGCAAACCCAGATAAGATAAAGGTCGTGCTTGATATGATGCCTCCATTAAACGTTAAGACATTAGGCGGGGAGAATAGAGTCTTGAGTCGCCGTGTCCCCAGGGCCCAGCCCGAGAAAAATCTTCAGGCCCTTTTCTTTGGAGTTACGAGAAAAGGCCTTCCAGTGGGACGCACATTGCCAGGAGGTGTTCACGGTGCTCAAAACCTACCTGAGCTCTCCCCCCATCTGGTAAAAGCCCTTAGAGGAAACTCCTCCTCTCTGCACGGCGTTTCAGACTTTGCGGCTAGTGCCGCCTTGGTAAGAGAGAGCAGACGAAATTCTGTAACCCGGTCTACTATTGCGGCGAGCTGCGGGGAGCGAGAGAGGTACCCAGATGGAAAAAGCTGATCACGGCATTAGTAACCACATCGAGAGAAAACTCCGACCTTACTTCAGCTCATACGGTCGAAGTCTCAACCCGAATATTTGATAAGCGGAATCTTTGCATAAACGAAACCTCACGGAAGGCGATGAAGTGGGCAATGAAATTTGAGTGAATTTGACATCGGGTACAAACCAGGACAGCGGTAAGGACGAGGATCTTGGCAGATTTCATCATAGAAATTCCTCCGGCCACACGGAGTCTATGGAAATTTGCAATGGCACCCGACCTCCCATGGAAATTATCCGTCGTGGGCGCTAGCCCGAGTGGCGAGGCGTCTTGACCTCACCTGATCGGGATGATCTGAATTACAGCCTGGATTCGGCTTCAAGCCTCCAATAACCGGGCCCAGTCTGGGGCCCATCATGTTTGGACTCAACCTGTACCGTAGGCCGGTCGTAGAGGTGGCTTGGCCACTCCCAGCGGTGGTAAGCAGATAGAGACCCTACGAGGCCCGGTGAGAAGATGATCGCATATCTCAAAAGGTACGAAGCTGCCAGAAGTTTCTCAGTTCAGGTCAAGCATGTACCAAGATCGAGAATTCCCGGCGATGCCTTGGCAAGCGCGACAACCTCACAAGAAGACCTAGCGGGGTGATACTGTCGGGCACCTTCCAGAACCCTCAATAAGCATCGACAACGGAGAATTATCCCTTGTGATGTCCGAGCCGAGCTGGATGGACCCCAATTGGGATTACTTGGTAGATGGTAAATTGCCAAGCGACCCAAAGGATGCGTCCAAACTCAGAGCGAGGTCGACAAGATTCACCGTTCATCGGGGAACCCTTTATAAACGAGGCTCTCTGCGCCCATTCTTAAGTGTGTAGGGAAGGAAGATGTCACTACATTCTCAGGGAAGTACACAAGGGCATATGAGGCAACCGCATCGGAGCTTGGACCTTGGCAAGGAAAACATTAAGGCAGGGGTACTACTGACCCACAATGCTTAAAGACGCGACATAACTGATTAGAAAATGCAAAACTTTTCAGGAGCATGCCAAGATATATCATCTCCCATCTGAGCCACTAACGTGGTCCTGAGCCACGCCTTTCAACAATGGGGCTAGACATGTGGGACCTCTACCCATCGAGGAAGGGGCCAATGCAAAATTTATCATTGTGAGGTCATGGACTATTTTACCAAATGGAGCGAAGTCAGACCCATAGCAACAATGCATAATAGAGAGTGCAACCCCGTCGGCGTTTTAGAATATGTAGGTTTGGGATCCCGAGGTCCCTCGTATATGATAATGGGAAACAATTCGACAATCCTAAGTTTAGGGATTTCTGCGTTGAGCTCGGAATCAAGAACTACTACTCGTCCCTAGCTCATCCGCAGTCTAATGGATAAGCAGAGGTCACTATAAGGACTCTAAAGGCAGCACTGAAAACCAAACTGGAAGACCTAAAAGGAAAGTGGGTAGAGTACCTCCCCGGGGTATTATGGGCGCATAGAACTACGCACAAGTCAGCGACTTAGGAAACCCCATTCGCTATGGCCTTTGGCACTGAAGCAGTAGACCCAGTCAAGGTCAAACTAAAATCTCCAAGGCTTGAACTAGCAAGCATGGAACACAATAAGGAGGCTCTTCGCTTAAACTTGGATCTCCTAGAAGAAAAACGCGAGCAAGTCCTTAAGCGTATGGAAGACTATCACGGGAAGGCAGGCGAGGTATTATGACGAAAGTCGAGCCACGGAGTTCTGAGCCGGGTGACTTAGTTACGAGAAAAAGCTTACTTGCGACGAGGACCCTCATGGGGCATTTGGGACCTAGTGGGAAGGGCCCTACATCATATCTCGCATAATCAGGCACGGCAGCTATGAGGTACGCAAGACGGAAGGAAGGGAAAAACTACCCTTACTAATCATGGAACGCTGAACATCTCAAACGATTCTACCAATAGGACTCGGAACGTAGTTTGTAATAAAGTTCCACCATCCTAATTTCAAATAACACTCTATTTCCATTTTTTAAGTCATTTGATGTTATGGTAGATCAAACAATAAGTTATAATGATAAAGCCAAAAGCACAACTCGAAGGGGCCAAGGTGGAAGAAGCACATAATTTACAAAGATTGTTCTTTATTCAAAAGGAACTACAGCTGAATACAAAATTTCATTACATAGAGGTTACAGCCACCCTAGAGAATTACAAAATCATCCTTTGCATCTCGAAAATCGTTCTTCACATCGGCCTATACCCTATCAAGACAAAAAACCAAAAAAAAAAAAATGCAAGAAAGGAAAAGGAGGCGTGAACCGCCACGGCAATTATCGTACACAGTAGCATACAAATACCTAGAATTTTCTTAAATAAAAATTATTATATATTAAAGTTATAATTGGGCCAACTTGGGTGGTATTATTATTATTTTTTTTTTTTTTTGGGTTCCCTGGATGAATATTGATTAAATGATTATTGAATGGGAGATAAACCCCCAGTGAAAAGAAAATATGGAAATTTGCAGATGGGGACCAGGTCATAATTTAATAAGTTCATATGCCAAGTGGATTGCAGATAGTTGAATAGAGAGAATAAAAATGAAAGTGAGACCCCGAGGGTAATAAGAAAGATGTTATAATAAAATAGGAAAGTTATGGGAAGGAACAGTGGCATGTAGGAAAGAGGGAGGAAGCTTTACTCCTTTTTTAAAAATCTTTTTTGTTAAAGTGATCCATAAGAAAATGAGAAAAGGAAAGTTAGAGGCTCCACCTTCTCTCTAGATTTTCGACTTGATCGGACCATAGGTCCGTGAAGCACGATGGGAGATCCTTCACAGTGACAAAGAGCTACAAGTAGAAATGGAGGCAGGGGACTTTGACAAACTCACATGGGTGGAATAGCCTCCCTCTTGGTCTTCTTAGCTACCAGGATTGTTGGTGTGATTATCAGGCATAAGAAAGTTTGGTTGCATTTTAAACATGAGCTTCAATTGGCGTGTGCAGCTAGCCGAACCTTAGAGCTGATTTTGGGTACGAAGTGAAGAAGTGGTAGTGTGTCCTTCTATTAAGTGCGCCTGCGATTATCTTGATGTTTAGGCTTTGAATTTCTCGGTGGACCTCTGTAGACTTCGTTATAGTCCTTTTAATGAGGTCAGCCCAGCTAAATCTGGTCAGGTGGGTTGTCAGTTCGGGTCAACTAGCCCGATACCTTACGAATAAAGTTTTGATCCAGAAATAAAAGAGGAATTTGGCAGTACGTCCTTCTGTGAAATTGTAGCATCAATGAACTTGATTTTAGGCGCTGAATTTCTTAATTTGGACTTAGCGCGGAGCGAGTTATGGTCGCCTGCAGGCAGTCAAATGGGTGATGGTGTTCGTCGAGCGTTGGTCGTCAAGCCCAGAATTAGATCAAGCGGTGTGTGATCACGGCGGTGATTACCGATCAACGGTAGTGAGCAATGTCGTCAAGCGTTAATTAGTCAAGTAGTGGTCATCAGAAAGGTAATTGAATCAGCGGTGGTCGTCGCGATTGGTGCGTCAAGCGATTGCTCGTCGATTGGTCGGCTCGTCGAAAGTTGACTACGCATGACACCGACTTGGTCATATGCCAGCCGTTTGAGCTACGATTTGGGTGTTCTTGGGCTACGGAGCCCGTAGGTCGAATATTCATATACAAGGGGATATTTACGGTGTAAGGCCAGAATTGTTTATTTGACTCGTCAACGATCGCGGCTGGAATCGGTTAGTCGGCTCGGTCGAAGTTGGCTGCATGTTTCCGGCTTCGTCGTTGAGCTCCCATTTGGGTGTTCTTCAGACACCTGTAAACATTGAGTCAGAATACGATAATATTCTGAAAGGTATATAATATGTTTGAACGAGGTGGTAGACGGGAAACTCGTCAGTTCAGGCTCGTCGAGTTCGAGAGATTTGTAATGTATGACCTCGACTTCGGAAGGTCCTAACTCTACGTCCAGAAGCTCCGATTAGTCATTCTTGCACTCTATGGAAAGCCGACCAATCAGAATCCATCTACATATAGAATTTTAGAATTGGAACTCATATTAAGCTCCCGAAAATCAATCATAGCAAAACCACTAGTACTGAATGTATTGTTCTTAATGTTTGGGAAATGAGGAGCGGCTTGGAAATAAGCTATGGGCCAGGCTTCCAGGATTGGAGATCAAAGTACGCTATATTCCCCCAGGGTTTATTCTAACTCCTATTCCTAAAGTTTCAAGAAAATACCGCTGTTGTTCTAAAAGCATATTGATGACTGGTGATTTGAGAAAGTATTGTGGCATATTTGCATATAAATTTCATGATTGTGAAAATAAACTATTTGCTCTGGCGTACGTATTTAATACTATATTCTATAAAGGATTTGAGCGCCCTTAATAGAAATGTTATGGGCCATTTGCGATAGGGCTAGACGGCTGCTGCGATGCGGTCAAATAAAGCGTCTTTGCGGGCTTGTGATGTCGCGTCGGCCGGCAGGGCGTGCTCGGCTGGTGTTACCATTTGGTGTTTATAACCCCGGTCGGCAGCCAGCTGGTGCCATCTTATTATAAAACCATGTGATCTAAAACTGCGTTGGGCGCATCAACGTGACTACGATATCGTATGTCGGGCATAAGGACCAGAATTGGATTGGGCATGGCTTAGAACCCGATGGGCATGGCAGGCCCGGTGGCATAGCTGAAGGTGACAAACAAACCCGATTGGCATGGCTGAAATTTATTTTCAGGAAGCTGGGTGATTTCGGGAGTGAGAGGCGCCAGTGTCCGAGGCTAGGCCGAATTTGTGACATGTTTGGAAGGTGATTTAAGATTGTGAAATATTGATTATGAAATGTATTATGGGATGATCAATGAACTATAATTTATTGTATATATATAACAAAGTATATGTAATGTATTTATATCACTCATCCAAATGATTGAAAGTTCTCAATTATTAAATTGCATAAATTGGATTTCAAGCTGAACCGAGGAATGGATTTATAGAACCACTACATGAAAATGCTTAGCGATTGTTTTACCAATGCGCAGTACCGAGTGGATAGATAGTGATCGATAGCGACCCAAGATCGAGGAACGCCGAGTCATAAAGAAAGAAATCTGAGTATGCTCCACATGCACTCATTTCATGTGTTCTTTTGATATGGATATTTTGTATAAACACCTAATGAACATCTATTTTGTAAATCATTTTGAAAATGCTTGATGTGCCTACATTGTAAATGAATTTTGTTAAATGTAAATGTTTATGGGTTTGCCCACTTGTAATCGTCGCAAAGATATGATTTTGAGTAATTTTGAGTGATTTTAGTGGCATCCTGATTCGTCTGATCCTCACCAAGCTGGCCTGCCGGGTCTGCAAGGGGCGTCACAAGATAACTTCAAATTTCGCACGTCCCTGTCTCGACAAAAGGGAGACGAATGCGATGGAGAGTTCCAGTGGAACTATGACAAGCACGGGCGGAGTTCGCAAACTGTGCCACTGCCGGGCCTTAGGGTGATAGCGAAGGCTCTACATCGTACGGGGTCCTGATATCCCATGTAGTTCCATATGATTTTTGTACGTATTGAGGTGGTCTATAGGGTTTTTTGACTCGTCGAACGTCTCGATCTACGACATTCTGAACTTTGGCTCTAAAGGAAGTGCAAGACTCTACAGCTGAATGGAGATTCGGCTTGTTGCACCAGCAAGGCCCATGGAGACTGAACCTCGGCCTTTTTCCGCCTACCTTCATGTGGCTTCGATTTCTGCCGGATGTCCCCCGAACCCCGTCTTCCCACGACCTCCCCCTCCGTCGATCCCTAGGTTGATAAGGATCTTGCCCCCGGTGTGGCTAGCTTCTCCTTCTCTATCCGCCCTCGACGACGGCCGGTGTTGCCTTCTCGTGCAACAGGGTTTTGGTATTTTCGGGCCTATTGTGTCTCCCGCGCGCCGACGCCTCGGTGAGTTGTTCTAACTTTCGCCAGTGTTGGTCAGTGACGCGGAGCGCTCCACCTATACCGTACCGTCCTAGCCCCAACGCGCTCCGAGAGGTCAGCTATCCACGTCGCCTAGCTGGTCTTGCATCCTTGGAGGATTGGCGTTGCTCCTGCTTGTGTTCCGAGTTGATACCATCAGTCGCTAAGAGGTCAGCTTTATTTGTAAAGGAACTGTCGTTCCCATAGACAACGCCAAACTGATGATGCTTTTTCAACCGGAACTGGGCTGGAGCGTGCTGACTCTGGATATCGGGCTCCTCTGCAAAAATAAGAAACAAAAAGGATCGACGGGGCCCGCCGTTGCTCCTCCGATGCCTAAGCCGCCTTTCTGGGGAAGAGAAGATCAACGCTTTAGGAATGAATTTTCGCGGCGTAGTCTACGACCTTCACTTATGGGGTAACCTGATATTTATAATGATGATCACTTACAACTTTCCTAATTGGATTATGATAATCGAATAGTATGTTTCCTAGTTGGATGATGACATCAATAGTATGTTTCCTTGTCGAGATGATACAACATTTCCTTCACCGGTAGGAGATTTTCTTTCCATCGTAAACCAGATAATAAGTGGGATAATTGAGGGGTGATAATTAAATATCTTACTCCCCGGGCCAGAAGATCGGTGCTTTCCCTAATACAGATTTTGGCCGCCAGCCTTTGGGCATGACTGGACCTCAAGCGGTCCGACCGTGAGGGATACCACATGGGCCTATTAAGGTATTGGGCCCAATTTTAATTCCGACGTTTGGGCTTGTATCTTGGGCCTGCGCGCCCATAATTTCAAACCCCATTAGGATGAAAGTCGATTCTAATGAGATTCGAATATTAAAAATTGAATATTGGACACTGTTATTGCCTATTTTGGGACTGCACTACATAAGCAGTGTCGTTTTGTGTTTTTGAACATTTTGCAGGTCTTTTTTTCGTGATTTGATCATGGATTCATGTTCTAAACTTGTTTGCGATGAAGGATCAGATCTTGGGGTGATCAAACTCTATCCATAAAATTTTTAAAAATTCTTAGAACCCAGACTTGCGTTTTTTGGGTGTTCTGGTGCACGGTTTAGAAGATCCATTTTTAAAAAGTACTAAATGTAATGGTTTTCAAGTTTTGATTTTTTATTAATGTGTTTTAGACATCGTAAACTTATTTTTGGACTTTTTAATTGTTCAAGTCCAACTAAAAATAAATTTTTTAAAAATCCCACAAGTCAGTGCACAGACTGGGTTGGGTTGCTTTGTGCACCTAGCCAACTCGATTTCAAAATTTTATTTAGACGCTATCCACAGTTCCTGACCCTGAGACTTGAATTTTATGAAACCTCAAATGTTAATTTTATGTTAGAATTTTACAGAATATTGTTTGGATACCTAAAATTGTCTTTTTTTTTTTTTTTTTTGAGAATTTAGAAGTAGATCAGGCAATCTGGATCGACCAGAATGGTGATCAAAGTACTTCAAATTTTGAAAAATTCAAAGTAACATCAATTAACATGGTTTTAAGGGACTAATTGATTTTCAATTAATTAAGGAACCTGGCATTTTAATTTAATGAGATTAAATTAGAAAAAAAATCTTTTAAATAGCATGAGAAGTCCATTTAAAGTACATGACTCAAATATTGGAAATTTTAATCTAAGTGTTGAACGAGGTCTAAGCCCGAGTTGGACCATGGTGGCTAATTATTTAAATTGAAACTATGTGCCAAGATAATTTATTTGCATGTGGTAGATAGATGTTAAGGGTGTATGGAATAAGCATGATGGTTTGTTATGGATCAAGCCTAATGATGATTGAGCATATGCATATTTTTTCTTTAATGGAAAATAGGGTCTTCGAGTCTCTACCTCTCTCTAACAATCTCTATTATCTTATCTTCTCACCTCAATCCCCCTCAAATTAACTTGAGGCCTTTCCTTTTGAATGTAACTAGATTGCATCGGATTAAGTTAAATTGAAGATGATAATGACCAAGAAGTAGAAGGAGGCACCATGAAGAAGAAAGACATAAATGAAGGAATTGTAATTTTGAATTGTAATTATTTTTTTTGGGGATGTAATTCAGGAATGTCCTAGGTTTGACCTAGTCAATTCCTTCTTCGCTCGAGGAATTGACACTATAAAAGTCCATAATCATATCATGTAGTTAATGAACTATGTTTATATTGTTTCATATGATGAAAATCTACAAATGCATGCTTATTAATAAAAAGATGAGACTTAAATAATAAATCCCTCGATTAAACAATATTAAACCTAATGTCTTCCATTAATGATTTAATAGAACTTAGAATAGAATATTATAAAATTAAATATTTAATAGAACTGTAATTATTAATATGTTTAGGTATTTTTGTATGAATAATTTGAATTTTCCGTAATTTAAATTCAAAACGTGAAAACTGAGAAACTCGGAAATATAGGCAAGGGTAAATTTGTAATTTGTCAAAACGGGACACAAAAGTCATAATATAAGAAGATGATATGCCATTATAGAAATGGCATAAGTTGTGGTGAAAATAGAATGGAATTTGAGGACCAAAGTGCAATAAGGGAAAAATTAAACTCAAATGGGATAAGATCAAGTCGGTCTCACATTTTGGGCATTTTTGGGAAGGGCAAAAATGTAGAGAGAGGAAGGAGATGAAGGAGAAGAAGAAGAAGAAGAAGAGAAAGAAAGAAAATAAAGGTATGGATTTGTGACTTTGAGTATGGATGTATGGATAGGATTGTTATGGTTTTGTATGGGTTGTATGGATAGTAGTTTGTTCCATTTCTAGGGTTTAGTTAGGAATTCATCCTAACCCTAGATTTGTTGAAAGTTGGGTTGGTAAAACCCTAGTTTGTATAAGATGAGTATGGAATCATCTCTTTGAGTATGGATTCTTGGTTTATGATGTATGGATACCTATTTGGGTGTTAGGAAGTTCACCTGACTTACAAGTATTTGAGTTTGGATTTGGAAAAACCCTAATTAAACTCTATGTTTGATTTTGGTTGGGTTAGAACACACTTGGGAGTTGTTTTCGATGATGTTTTTGGATTCTTTTGGGGTTTTTGGTTGGATTTCTAGAAAAAAAAAAAAAAATGAAATCAACAAACCTAGGCAAATTTTGGGGTCCTACGCCGCGGCATAGGGATCCCCACGCAGCAGCGTAGGTCCATGCCAAGGCGTGGCATGTCCACGCCATAGAGTGGCCGAGAGGAGGCTTGGACAAGCCTCAGGTACACTAAGGCATAGCAAAGCTACGCCGCAGCTTAGCAGTGCTACGTCGTGGCGAAGCTTTTGTTCACTGACATGTGTTTTTGTCATGTTTTGCCATTCCGTTATTCTGAGGACTTGTCTATTGAACTAATGAGGACCCTATAAGTGTATAAAATGGTCCATACATGTTTGTAAGGTAAAGGAAAGAAAAATTATACTGTACCTCGCCGCCTCGTCGAGTTTGATATTGGCAAACTTAATGCCCCTATGATAAGATAGTAAGTTCCTGAACACATATAATTGTAGGATCAGCCATGATCCATATTGAACATACGACACCTTTATTACGTGGGCAGGCAATGATAAATTTCTGCATTCTCTCGATTAGTACGACACACTCTCTGGCGCTGCTTCGACACTCTTGCTTGCGGCTACTAAGACCTCAAGACTGCACTGCACCTTCGGCAATTTATTATGTTGTGTCCTACTCATTTTTTATTACTGGTCTAGGTAGTCAAACAGTTATATGATAAGAGTCTGAATAACGAATAAGAGTAAAGTAATGTACATCATTCTACCCTGAATGTACCTACGGGTACCTCTGTACAAGTATAAGCTCTATATTACCTACGAGTACCTCTAAACAAGTATATTTCCAGAGGTACCTACGTACCTCCGCACATAAGCCTAACTCTCTACGAGAGATCCGAATGTTATAAGTCCTATAAGTACAAGTATGTGTATAAGTTTGTTATATGAATTCATGAAAAATTCGCTATCCAAGCATCGTAGATATCTGTATAATCAAGTATGCTTACCAGAAAAGAGCATACGCATGTGTATAATGCGATAAGTCATATATTCCCACTCAAGCGCTGCTTAGCTACTGTGCTCTTAACTGCAGTACAAAGAGAGAGACGTCCACGATCTTCCGCATACTATTGGGCCAACAAACTAGTAGGAGAACATCATCACAATAGGTTTTACGCTCTGATTATATAAATGTAAATGTATAGTTTTTGTATATGTATATGTGAATGGGACTCAGGACTGTATGTATTGACATCGAACAATTACCATGTGGTAGTTTTATTTTGTATCTTCAGATATGATATTTTGATTCAGTTATAAGACTTAAATGTCTCGAAAAAAAGGAAAAGGGAAGAGTCCTTAGTTTAGTTTCTCGCGACTCCCTTCATTCCCCTACTTAGACGGGTTGGGGTGTGACAAAACCGAAGCCTTCTCTACACAAAATGTCCAAACCATGGAATCATGTTTTTTGAATTAATGGGTCGGGTTTGACTAAACCCATTGGTTTGTTGGGTAAACCCAAGGTCAATGGTCTTGGAGACAAGTTGAGTTAGTGTATATAAGAGATGTACACGTGTCAAAAAGTTGATAGCCTGATGATGGTGCATACATCAATTAGTTAATAGCATTGGATTCGATAATTACAAGTTGATGCAATTGGTATGCATGATACCTACCTTTTGACCTAAGGTGACTTATTGGGTAAACGCAAGGTCATTAAGGTAATATTAGATATCAACGCAGTAGGAGAACTTCCATATAGGTTTTCTCGGGTTCATAGTAAGGGCTATGAGTCCGTTATAAAATAGTGAGAACTATAATACGTTTAATAATCTGCATTTTAAGTACAATCTAACAATATCTCTTATTACTTTTAGGTTGTTAGAATCAACATCATGTCTTCAAATGTGAACCTACGATCCATTATGGATAACAACATATTGACATGGTCGAACTTCTTGGATTGGTTCAGAAACCTAAAAATTGTTCTCAAGACTGAAAAGATAGCCTGTTCTTAATAAGCCTCTTCCCTAATCCCCACCTATTGATACATCTGATAGTTATCTGAGTGCATACAAGAAGCATATAGTTGATAGTGAGATTGCGAGTTGCATCATGTTCGCATCTATGACCACTGAGCTTCAGATGCAAAACAACACGATAGAAGCCTATACCATAGTCATCCATGTTAGGGAGAGATTTGAAAAGCATGTAAGATCCGAAAGGTTTGAGATCTCAAAGCTGCTTTTTAGCACCAAGATGCAAGTGAGGACATTTATAGTGCAACATGAACTGAAGATGAATACTTATATTGAGAGATTGGGTCAATTGGGTTTTGTAATGGACCATGAATTAAGTATATACTTGATTATTGATTAGTACCCAAAAAGTGCTATTTTGAACCCTATATTAGATAGGTTTTGAGTGCTTTTTGCGCACTAATCATGTCATTTATGCCAATTGAAGTGTTCAAGTCTTCTTAGTATCACTTATGCTTGCTAGAGGTTATTTTTGCTGTTTTGCAGTGTTTTGCGCACTTGGGAGTTCAATATCAGTCAAACATGAATCGCTGAAGATTGATCCCAATTGTCAACCATCAATCAGACCAAAAATCAAAGAAAGAATGAAGGCAAAGTGATGGAAATCGATGCAGTAGAGGACAGGAAGCAATGCAGTTGAAGAAGCAAATCCTATGAATTTCGCTAAGATTGCTTAAAATTGCCGGATCAAAATTTCGCAACCCAGCTTAAAATTCCCTTGCAACCTTAGCGAATTACTCACCTCGCTAGACACCGTGGTTTGTTAGTGACCGTTCCTAGCGAATTTCATTTTCGCTACTCACATAAATTTTCATGTTAGCGAAATTTCATGAAGAAGAATTCAAGCAAGCTCTTTAGCGAATTTCTATTGTCGCTTATGCATGGTGATTTCGCATCAGCGAAATTCTTCACCCCAGCGAAATCTACGCCGCCATGTTTTTACTAATGCCAACCGACTTCAAATTTGGTGTATTACTCTCTTGTCCTTTAACTTAGCCAAATTGTTACGCTTTATGGTATTTTCATGTATTGAGGTGGCCTATATAAGCCCCTCCCTTTTTGTAACCCTAGGCAACAATTTGGGGGAAGAAGAAATTTTGTAAGTTTTCATTTTTGTAAATAAAGTCTCGTATTTTAGTTAGGGTTTTGCTTTTCTCTCTTCTCTCTCCTCTTTCCTTATTTTCTGCCTAAACACCCCTCTGGGAGGATGACAACTCAAGAGATGCTCGGCTGGTTTCCTTTTCTTGAAGAGGAAGGCTGGCCAGTGGGTGGGGCATATGCATGTGTTGTCCTCTCTGTGTTAAAAGTTACAGGTACTGTATTTATGGCCCTATCTTCTCAAAATAGGCTGAATAGCATTTAATGTTATCGACGGCCAATACTTCCATGCTTTAGGATACAAAGGCATACTTATTGCTAGATGCAATCGTGGTTCATTAGATGGTCTTTACGAGCCTCGAGATGATATTTAATGCTAGGTTTCAAATCGAAAAGGGCCATAGCCGCATGTTACCCGTGTTTACTCAAATAGGAGTTGTTGTTGTGGTGAGGTTTGCTAGTTAAACATAGATCCTGCTATGCCTCGACTATAGGTCAGATGTCATAACGCTGAGAGGATAAACTCAAGACACTGTTTGCCCTAACTACCAAGTTAGTGACCTAAATCTTCAAAGTTAACTTTTTCACACTTACTTCGCTTACAATTCCTCAATTTTCAAAACTACTTCCACGCTTTTGAAGCAAATCCAAAAGTCCAAATAGAAAGCCTTACCTTTTTACACTCATGCCAGATCATTCTAGGATGAAAACCCATCCCCGTTCGAATTCTAGATTCACTCATATCAAGAAGTAGCCTTGACTACGCGTAGTAGAACTTTTAGGTGTATATAAATTTTGTTGATTTTAGCTCAAATTCTACCGTGGCACGAATCAAATGGCGCCGCTGTCGGGATGAAAGCCAAACTATTAATGGTAAGTTGAAGTGTACTGCAGGATCAACATCACAAGTGGAGGTAACTCAATTTCTTTTGTCACTCGCCAGGGAACCGCTAGTTTTCAACACTTTGCAAGAATCACCGTTTTTGCTTTACAAATTACGACCTCAGAGTTAATCTTAACTCGCAAGCTTCATGGTGCCGTCTCTCTATAAATTTTGTAATGTGTTTATGCAACAAACAGATAGAGACATCGTAGATCGCATAGGATCAAGAGACACAACCCGACCTACCGCTGAAGTCGTTGTACACACTGATACCATGGATCCCATACCTGAGGAACAACAAAGTCAACCAGGAACCCCCATGAATCCAAATGCCTATAGAACCATGAGGGATCACATCCATCCTCCTAGAGTTAGTGCCCCATCCTGTATCATTCCTCCCCACAAGATAGCAAAGAGGCCATATTTAGTACCCCTACTCTCACATATCATGGTATGGAAAATGAAAATCCATACACTCATATTGTGTGGATTTCGAGGAGGTTTGCACTACCTTAAGGAAGGTATGATGGACATGGATTTGTCAAGCTAAAAGCATTTCCATTGACCCTAAAGATATGCCGTAATTTCATAAACTCATTGAGACCTAGAACCATTAGAAATCACGTGGTCACAGTGCACTCCTAAAGAAGTTCTTCGCTCATAAGACTAATAATTTGAAAAGACAAATTTACACTCTTGCAATGATGGTGAGAGATTTACTGTTAAGTTGGGAGAGATTTATGGAAACCATCAAAGGCTCATTCCACATCATGGGTTTGATACTTGGATGTTGGTGAACCACTTCTATGGTGGTATGTCTCCTGCCATGAAACAATTGCTGGAAACTATGTGTGGGGGTAACTTTTTGAGTAAACATCCTGATGAAGCTATGGATTTTTTGAACTATGTAGCTGAAACCTCCAAAGCTTGGGATGAACCTAGTCCTAGGAAGTTGGAAAGATCAAATAATAACCACCTGGTGGGAGACAAGGTCGCATTTCCCCTCGAAGACACAGAGATGAAAGCAAAATCGATCAGTTTAACTAAAGATCGGGATGATCCTGAAATGAAAACCAGTATGAAATACAAACAGTGAAATGAGTTATCTTCATCCCAATTTTCTCGCTTCCACCCTTCGCCAACACCACTCCCGAGGAGCACCGCCAAGAGCATGCCCATGCCATAAGTCAAAATAAACCATCCATGGGATGCTCCATATGGTAACACTAATAACCCTAATCGAGAAATTGTCCAAATTTGTCATGGAAATCCAAACCCTTGCATACGCCTCTCGTGGAGCACAACACAGCTTGATTCCACTTCAATATGAACAACATGCCTCCACTATCTTCTCTCCTTCACAATGTGCAATCCCGAATTTATGTAAGGTGGCAGTATATTCAGAGAAGAACGTATGCGCCGAATGTCCAAACTAGAATGAAAATCACAAAGAGAAAGTTCACTCAACAGAAATCGACAATATGCATTTGGAGATTTCAAAATTGTCTAATCAAGCAGCTGCAAGAAATTCATAAAGGGAAGGCTCCCTTCCAGTACAACAATATCGTAAAGTTCGTGAATGAACAGGATCGACCGAGACTTAAAATGCAAAATCGATGAAGTTAAGGCAAATAGACTTTACGAAGGGTAGGAATTAGTTTCAACAAAAAGATCAAAGCCATCAAGTCACCCATTAGTGAATGAGCCACTCGTGAGAACAACTCGCTGGACAAGGAAGAGGTAAAGATTAGAATACCCCTCCGCTTCCGTTGTGTTCTCGGGAAGAAAGAAAATTCGTTAACCAAACGTAAATGTTGGAAGTATTGCGGCAAGTGAAAGTCAATATTCTCTCTACTCGATATGATTAAACAGTTCCTACTACGCAGTACCTCTTAAAGGATTTGTGCACGGTAAAAAGGTCTTTACGTAAATAAAAAGGCCTTTAACTGAGCAAGTTAGTGCCACATAGAGAAAGCAAGACTCAAAGGAAGCATAAGGACCCGTGATGTCCTGCACGATCTCGGTGTGAATATTGGAGGCATCATGGAGAAAGCACCGTTAGACCCGGGAGCTAGTGTGAACTGCTGCCGTATTCTATAAAAAAAAAAAAAAAAAAAAAAGTGATGCCAATCAATTGGGCTTATAAGGAATCAAACCCACTTCCATCACACTCGACAGTCTAAAATACCAAAAGGAACTATCGAGACGTTCTATACAAGTGGGACAGATTTTACTATCCAAAAGAGATTTTGTCGACGGATATTAACTCAGCTGCATAGGACCTAATCGTGTGCCCATCATATTAGGGAGACCATTCGCTACTTCAAATGCAATCATCAATTAAGTTTAATGGAGTCATGCAACTACATTTAGAAATATGACCTTGAACCTGGTCAATATTTTTCATTTGGGTAAAAGGCATATGCACTAGATGACTTTGAAGAAGTCCAGATTTTTAGATACCATTCTCGAAGAACAGTTAACCACCAAAGAAGTGCAAGAGATATTAACTCAGATGGTCCGATCGCTTTGTGAGCAACATGAATTTCAAGAAATGAGCTTATTACAGGGGTACTGGAGAAGAAGAATATAAATTTTGCCTCTATTGACTGTAATGAACCTAAGGAACTCAATAAATAGAACTCAAACCCTCCCAAATTGGATTTAAAGTATGCATTTTTGAAGTAAATGAGCAAAGGCTCACTTGTGATTTCTTCGCTGCTAACCACTGCACAAGAGCATAATCTCCTGCACCTTCTCAAAAAGAACAAGCAAGCATTGGGATGGAAAATTTCTGATCTGAAAGGCATAAACCCGTCCATTTGCACTCATCACATCTATTTAGAAGAGGAGTCTAAAGCTTAGCAAAATCTGCACCCGAGGTCGAATCCTACCACAGAAGTAGTTCGTGTGGAGGTCTTGAAATTGCTCCAAGCTGGTATCATTTATCCCATTTCTGATAGCACATGGGTTAGCCCAACTCAGGTGGTGCCTAAGAAATCAGGAGTAACAACTGTGAAAAACGAGAAGGGTGAAGAATTGTCTACCCGACTTACAACCACGAGAGTGTATGATTATAGATGCCCAATGAGGTGGACACGAAAGACCACTTTCCAGCTCGCTCATCGATCGCTCCGGAAAGAGTTTCGGACACCCCTTCTATTGCTTTTAAGGGTATTCGTGTACTTCCAAATAGAAATTGCCCTAAGATCAAAAACATCACTTTACTTGTCTATTTGGCACGTATGCTTATAAGGAGGATGCCTGGGCTTTGTAACGCCCCAACCACTTTTCAAATATGTATGCTCTAGTGATAAACCAAGGATATGGTAGAGCGTATAATGGAGGTATACATGGATGATATCATGAAAGGCGATTTTGAAGAATGCTAACCAATTTGGAAGCCATTTTGCAGAGGTATAGAGAAGAATTTTGGTGCTTAATCGAGAATGCTACTATGGTAAACCAAGGAATTAATGGGGCACATTATTTCTAGCAGGGAATTGAAGTTGATAAAGCCAAGATTTTACATTATTTCCAAACAGCGCCCTAACAAATGTGAAAAACAATTAGACAATTGCTTGGTCATTTGCAGTTTCTACCGATTTACTCATTAAAGATTTTTCAAAATTGCTAAACCCCCATGCTTCTCGAGAAGGATGCCAAATTGCTTAGAGAAAGATTTGTTTAAGAGTTTTGAAGAACTGAAATTTCATTTGATCATCGCCCGCAGTTCTGGCACCTCCACCAAAGTTACCGTTGAGGTGATGTGGTGATGCGAGTGATCTCAAGATAGAGCCAGATTGGTCAAAGAGAAGACGGGAAATCTCATGTGGTGGCTATGCAAGCAAAACCCTGAATGAAGCACAGAGGAATTATACCACTACAGAGAAAGAGTTGGCCATGTGCTGGTATATGCCTAGATAAATTCGAGCATACTTATCAATATGAGGTCATTTTTGGCTGCATCATTCGCTTTGAAATATCTCTTAACCAAACAAACGCAAAGCAAGACTCATCCGTTGGGTTCTGTTATTTCAGGAGTTCAACTTGCAAATTAGAGATAAGAAAGGGGTGGAAAATGTGGTGGCAGATCATCTCATTGAAGGTTAACTATAGCCCACTTACACTCAAACCACCTATTAATGATGAATTCCGAAGATTCCTAATGCATTGAGAAAGCTCCCCTGGTATGCTCACATTGCTACTTACTACAGAGAAATCCCAAATGAGTGGGCGACGTGATAGGAAATATACTTCTTGCTAAAATCCATTCCTATTATTGGGAAGAGCCTTTCCTATTCAAATACTGTGTAGATCAAATCATAAAGGAAAATGTGTACTTGAGGAGGAACAGCAAGGAAATTTTAAACCATCGCATGATGTTTGTGCATGGCCATTTTGCTTCCCAAAAGACAACAATGAAGGCACTGCAAATGCTCTATTGGCCTTCATTGTTCAAAGGAAGCATACCAAATGTGCCGTGCATGTGACAGATGCCAAAGACTTGAAATTGTCTCATTGGCTACATGATGCCATTGAACCTAATTTTGGGCGGTCGAACTGTTCGATGTATTGTATCGATTTATGGACCTTTTCCAATTTCATATGGTCATACATACATTTTGGTGGGAGTGGACTATACCCCAAATGGGTTGGAAGCGATCCCCCAAAACCAATGACCATAGGTGGTACTCAAATTCTTGAAATCCAATATCTTTTCCAGTTCGGGGCAATTTAAAGCCACATAGCGATGGAGGTTCGGGATTGTGAATAAACCATTTGAAAACCTCATGGCTAAATATGGTGTGAAACACAGCGGCTACCCTTACCATCCTCAAACAAGTGGCCAGTGAACCTCGCAACAGTGGAAATTAAGACCATCGATGAAGGTGGTTAATACTAACAGAAAGATCGTCCATTAAACTTTGATTCAAGCATGTCTATAGAACAAATTTCAAGACAACCTAGGAATGTCCCCTTATCGGTTAGTCTATGGTGGG
The DNA here is from genome assembly GCA_016808115.1 of Tetrastigma voinierianum. Taxonomy (NCBI): domain Eukaryota; kingdom Viridiplantae; phylum Streptophyta; class Magnoliopsida; order Vitales; family Vitaceae; genus Tetrastigma; species Tetrastigma voinierianum. The sequence goes on along the minus strand of JAEQBH010000911.1, from coordinate 2,051,810 downwards.
CATGTCACCTCCAAAGAGGAGATTGAGTACAAAGCATGGTGGGAAGCATCAAGAAGCTAAACATGGACCTAAGCGAGCCGAGAGGAAGAGATTTCGATCTTAATGAACTGAAGAAATACCACTGGCCAATGCCTACTTGAATACCAAGATTGCAAAGAAAGATCAAAGAACGTATATGACCAAATGATAACTGGGAAGAGTTTCAAGGAGGGAGACCAAGTCCTCTTATATGACTCCAAACTCCATTTGTTTCCGGGCAAGCTCAAATCTCGATGGACGGGTCCATTCATTGTCCAGCAAGCATACCCAAATGGTTCAGTTGACTTACGTGATCCAAGTGATGACAGGGTATTTAAAGTCAATGGACAAAGGGTAAAACCATATGTGGTGCAGCAGATCATCAAGGAAGAAATTCTCCCCGATGGACCCTCCCGAATCCTAATGCTTTGTAAATTTCTGCGGCTATCGCTGGGTTCCAAAGAGCCTAACGTTCTCATTTTTTTTTTAGTTATTTAAACTGTCGTGTGTTTAAAAATAGTGATATCAGTTAGAACTTAATGATTGATTTTTCGCGCACGTAGCGCCAAAGTGTATGCCCATCTTTATCTGATATGAAGTACTTTTTGTATTTCCATTTTGGGTAATGGTTTTTCTTTTCATTTGAACAATTGAATTGCTACAATTGGACAATTGAATTGCTTTAGTTGGAGGATTGAATCACTGTTTGTCACCTTTATGTTAGAGCAAATTCCATGCTTGAAACAATTTTTGGTCAATTACAGCTCCAAAGATGCTCCAACTTGAAATTTCCTCCCTTATGCTAATTCACACACCGCACCTGCATTATTTCAATAGGGTCGTGAATTTGTTTGCTTCCTTTTCGCTTGCACAGCCGGGCCTTAAGCATGTTACAACCCAGGATAGGTCAGTAGTTACCCATACTTCAAGACCAATGTTGTCTTCCAAAAAGAAAAAGAAAAAGAAAAAGAAAAAGAAAAGAAAATAAAAAGCAAAAAGAAAAAGAGAAAAAGAAAAATAAAGTAGTGAAGTTTTGCCTTGAAACCCGAGCACGGTCCGAGGGGTGTATGGCGAAAGCCTTTGAAACCTGATGCCCTATGCCCAATTGGTCAGGAGTCATCGACGTAGTGTCTGCTGATGGGTGGATAGGCAGAGCTCCAACGCATTTGTAGGTGCCTCTTTACTCTTCGTCATTCTGAGTCCGGGTGAAGCCTGAGAGCTCAAGGGTCGTTGATCCTTTCTGCTCATGCCTTAAACCCACTGGCTGGGAGTCATCAGAATCCTCGTTACACGGACTTTGGCTAAGCCTCGAATTTTAAGCATTGCATCCTACAATATAGTTGAATAAAGAAAGAAGTGCGTAACTATCCTTATCTAGGTTGTTCAACAGCTTAAGGCCATGTCAGTGCTAGGTTGGGGGGGAGGGGACAAATATTGACCTAAAATTGTTCTTGTATGGTTTTGGCTCTTTCATGTCGGTTTTCAAACTTCAGGTCCATTTTTCGCCATGCATTACTTATAAAATACAAACCTACAAACTTTTGAAAATCATGGTTCCGTTGCCGGGACTAGCAACGTTTTTGCATTGCTAAGGGACTAGCAACGTTTCGGTCAGTGGATTAAGACTCCAAAAGTGCTATTTCAACCCTATATTAGATAGGCTTTGAGTGCTTTTTGCGCACTAATCATGTCATTTATGCCAATTGAAGTGTTCAAGTCTTCTTAGTATCACTTATGCCGGTTAGAGGTTATTTTTGTTGTTTTGCGTGTTTTCGCGCACTGGGAGTTCAATATCGAGTCAAATGATGAATCACTAAGATTGATCCCACCTGTCACCATCAATCAGACCAAAAATCAAAGAAAGAATGAAGGTAAAGTGATGGAAATCGATGCAAAGAGAGGACAGAAGCAATGCAAAGAAGATCAAGAAATCTCAGAATTTTCGCTTAAGATTGCGGTAATTTACCGATTGCGAAAATTTCGCAACCTTAGCGAAAATTTCGTAACCTTAGCGAATACCATTGTCGCTAGACACTGTGGTTTTGCTAGGCACCGTTCCTATTAAATTTCATGTTTTCGCTATTTCACATAAATTCTCAAGGTTATGAATATTAGCTAGCGAATTGCCAAGCTAAATAAATTTTCTGTTTCGCTTATGCATGGTGATTTCGCCCTAGCGGTTCTTCACCTAATAAATTCACCGCCTCGGCCATGTTTTTGTAATTAATGCCAAACCGACTTCAAATTTGGTGTGTCATTCTGTCCTTAACTTAGCCAAAATTCAGTGTTACGCTTTATGGTATGTATTTTCATGTATTAGGTGGCTCTATATAAGCCTCCCTCCTTTTTGTAACCCTAGGCAACAATTGTGGGGAAGAAGAATTTTAAGTTTTCATTTTTGTAAATAAAGTCTCGTATTTTAGTTAGGTTTTACTTTTCTCTCTCTCTCCTTCTCTGTTTTCTTCTTGGGTTGCCAAACACCGTTTTGAGATGACAACTCAAGAGATGTTTTGCTGCTCTTTCTAAAGAGGGAAGGAGGTTTAGTTTCAGAAGGCATGAACACTTGGCCCTTGTGTTAAAAAGCTACATCAGATGGCGGCCCTATCTTTCTCAAAATAGGTTGAATAGCATTTAATGTTATTGATTTAATAATACCTATACGATACAAGGTATTACTTATTTGCTTAGATGCACCGTGGTTCATTAGATGGTCTTTACGAGCCTCCCGAGATGATATTTAATGCCAGGGTTTCCAAACTCCGAAAAGGGTCATAGCCGCGATGTTACCTGCGGTTGACCAATAGGAGTTGTTGTTAGGTGAGGCTTGCTAGTTAAATATAGATCCGTGGTTATGCCTAGAACATAGGTTGCATGCCCATCGCTGAGGATAAAACCTGAGGCACTTGTTCGCTCAGAACTACCGTTAGTGACCTAAATCTTCAAAGTTAATCTTACACTTTACTTTCGCTTACAATTCCTCAATTTTCAAACTACTTCCACTTTTTTTGAAGCAAATCCAAAAAAGTTCAAATAGAAAGCCTTACCTTTTACACTCATGTATCATTCAGGATGTCCATCCCCGTGTTCGACCCTAGACCACTATACTCGGGCAAAGAGCTTTGACTTTACTACAAAGAGTAGGGAACTTAGGTGTATATAAATTCCTGTTGATTTTAGTCAAATTTACTGTGGCACGAATCAATTATCTCCAACCTAACTGATAATTCTAAAAACATAAAAGGCTCAATTATCATATGAATACAATCTAAACTCAATTCCAAAAGTCGATCAACCCGTTTTCCTTTTTTTACAGAGTCGAGCCACCTTCAAAATGAGGCTAAAAAATTATGATACCAGGGACTCTTCTAGTTCTGTCAAGAACACAAAAGAAAAACCTCATGAAAGCAAAGGGATGTGCAACTAAGAATAAGGTAAAGGAGGTAACACCAAAAGGCACTTGCCCCATTGTACAAGATAGTTTGAACAGGAGGAATTGCAGTTTTAATAGGGTCCTTGAAGAAGAAGGCATCGGATGCCCCATCTACTTAAGGTATGTTTCTCATTAAGGTTAATACTGTTTCTCATAATAATCAATGGGTATTGGATACCAGTTGTGGTTCTCACATATGTACTAATGTGTAGGGACTAAGGAACAGTAGGTAGCTCAACAAGAGAGAGTCGGACTTGCGAGTTGGCAATGGGGTAAGAGTTGCTGCTTTAGCCATAGAGACTTATATTCTAACACTTCCAAGTGGACTTATTTTATCTTTAGAGGATTGTTATTATGTACCAGCTCTAACAAAGAACATTGTTTCTATTTCTAGTTTGAATAAGAAAGGATTTTTGATAGGCGCGAATGCATGTATATAAAATAATACGCCTATGTGCGCAAGTGAACACATCGCCTCAAGTAATATGGTGTAAAAAGTAAGAGTATTGTTCCTACGAGGATTAGGTTACTAAGTATTGAAATTAGAATAGTCCTAACTTTATTTGGATGATAGAATAAGGTGAAAATGAGAATAAAACAACTAATAAATTGAAAAACTAAACTAACATGTGAAATGGATGAAATGAAATATGGAAAACCTTAGGTTTAATCATCAAGAACCCTTACACCATGATCCAATTTACCCCAAATGACATTCTAATCACCTATAAAATGCGTTCACCAGACATGTGAATTTCTTCGAGCAACCTACATTCTATTGATAGAACTTAGGTATTTTGCATCTCTACTCAACCCCAAAGCCTTAAGGGCACAATAAACCCTAGAAGCCCTAATTACCACAAAAAACCCATGAGAATTTCTTGTCAATTGTGAAATGTGATGCCCTAAACATGGCTAATTCAACTCTCACTTCTCAAATCTTGAATTGAACCACAAATATGTCAATGGTGTACAATCATAAACAAATATGAAGAATAGAATAGTGCATTTAATAGAAATGTGCTTCAAATATCATATAGAAGGTAAAACAGTGTTCAAATACATAAATCATAAACAAATTATATCTAAAGCCCTAGAAAATGAAATCAATTCATGATTGGAAGAAATAAATTTATAGATGTACAAACGAAAATGAGATTATGAGAAGAAATAAAACTAATGTGGAGATGAAGTCCTTCTTCTCTTCAAATCTTCTCCTTCTTCTTCAAGCTGCTAATCTTTAAAAGACTTGGTTCCTAGGATGGAAACCCTTAAATTAGTTCTTCCTAAGTTTCTCGGGTTTGAGGCTTCAAAAATAGCAATTTTAGGCTCAAAATGGGCTAAACTGCACCCAAGATTGATCCCTAACATCCTAACGTCATGCCCTCATGTCGCGACTGTTAGGTTGCTAGCATAACACCAAAGACTTGTTAGGTTTGCAATGTGTGTCTATAAAAATGAAACAACCTGTCTTCGCAAGTGCAAGGTCACAAGGTACAAAGTGGTTTTCACTATGAATCTAGATCGCCCTGTAAGGACTGTACAGTTTTATGGGAGATTAAGTACCCCGACTATTGGATTAGTTCACTATCTGAGTATCTAAATGATTTGAGATGAAATTATTAAAATAATGAAAACTAAACTAAACAAAAACAACGAGTGACTTTTGAAAACTAAAGTAATTGAACAAAACATGGAGAAAACGACTTAGAGAGGAATTCTTGTAGGTTATCTTTAATGATGCTTATTGATTCATCTATATGAGGCATGGGCTGAATGAATTATGAATTGGTCTGGTCCTGTTGACTTAGATATGGATCCACTTTTCAGGTTCCTCTTTAGATTTCGCACCATCCAATCTATTCACAAAGAATGCCTTCTAAGTCGATAAGGCGATACTTTTCGAAGACATTTTTCCTCGGGAGCTCTATTGGTCACAGTTAAGTTCTTGCAATAGAACTACCTGAACTAAGCTCAGATTGGTCACAATTACGTTCTTTCAATCCTCATTTATACATTTGGTGTTCCCTCCTAGTGAAACCCGCTAAATGCTAGACCGTTATAATTCCCTAAGCCTTTTTAACTAGGTTAATTAGAATTCGAATTAATCAACTCACACCTTAAGAGAATCAGAACCAGATTTTAGGGCATAATCCAAGTGTCACCAAGGATACCCTATTAAAATGATCGAAGATCCAATTATCAACATGCATCAATTAACTGAAATCATAATCTTCCAAGTGTTAACACCAAACATATCAAATCAAGCATAAATCATCCGACCAAACTAAAGATTAAATGAATCCAACATCACATCTAATAACCAACCTTATAAAATGTCTAGCCAACTATTTCAGCCATCAAAACCCACAAATTCATGTTAATGACAAACATAAAACTGTAGGAATTGAAGAAGGAGTAGAGATGGAAATACAAAACAGAGATTAAGTTGAATATGTCTTCAATCCCAAGATTCATTGAAACCGCGAACTAGGCCTTCACATGTCACGCTACGCGAAACGATGTTGCATGTCAATGCTTAGTTGTGGAAAATTTTAACGGATGTCGTTATATCGCTCGATGGCTTTTTCTTTCGCTTTTCCATGTCGCCGGTTACGTAACCCAATGTCGCGCATGTAAATCCGATGTCACATATCAAGAAGGTTGATCACTCGCCTTCTGATGCCGCGCATATGACTCAACAAGCAGCGCATATCAATGCTTTTATCTCCCGCGCCTTCTTCTTACTTCTTACTCCAAAATTAATGTTCTTCCTTATGGTTCCTATAAAATGTGTAAAGAGGGGAATTATGACAAATTCACATGATCTAGGTGTGAAATTCGCATTAAAAGCTCAAAATGAATGTATAAAAAGTGCACAAATGATATGCAATTTCAAAACTAACAAATACCCCCAAACTTACATTTTGCTTGTCCTCTAGAAAAGAAACAAAATCGTTTCCCAAAAATTTTCTATCAGAACAAAATAGTTGAGCTTCATTAATGTATGCATGATATTCGTCTCAGGGGTCATCCCCCCTAAGAACATGGAGAATACTTCGAGATAATCCTTCAATAAGGACCTAACCCTAGGTAAAGTAAATTTAGATCAAGGCCTTTAACTCTATGTGTATGTGGTCTTCCCCAATCCAAACGATTGCAAGTTAAATGAGTTTATGAGAACTGAACAAATTCGATGATGATCTCCTTACCTTGAGCGATTAGGTTCCATAAGCTTGTTGGTCATAATAATCTCCACTAATGTAAGCAATACACAACTCTTAAGATCAAGTAGGAATTTTACAGGCTTGTAATGTATGGCTTGGGTAAAGGTAGAGGAATAGGTCATTTAGGCTCAAATTTACCCAAAACAAACATACTTGATTTTTCATCAATTGTTCAACCATCCTTAAGAATATTACATTCTTCACAATTGACCTCCTAAGCTTCCCCCAAACTTAACTCATTGCATCTTTTTATCATATAGTCATTCCCCTAAACTTGCTTGATTTTTACTATTTTCACCATTTTCTTCAAGAACACCAAGGCTTTATTCCTTCTTTTCACATACCTTAAGGCAATGGAGTTGTGCAATGCTTGACGTCCTTAAGCTTTTTACTCCTACTCCTATTCAGCTTATACTAGGAAGCCTGCATCAGCTTGGCTTTAAGGTGCCAGGTGTAGAGCACCCCTAAGAACTTACTTGCTTAAGGTAAGAAGGCTACAAGGTCAAGCAAACTCCTTCGATTATTCTTTCATCTTTTCTTTTTCATCTTTCAAATGACAGCTTAAAACGCGGTAAATGTACGTATATGTGCGCAGCGCACGGTCGCCCCACTAATATAGTGTACTACAAACATGATAACATCCATCAGGACAGTGTATGAATTCACAAAGGTTCAGCTTTGCATACATCTCGAAGAGATGATTTTAGGAAAGAAAGTGAATATGTGAAAGTCGAATACAAGTTTTAGATTTAATAAATTACTAGTATTGGAAGACTAGGTTTATATCTCCCCACTACTTTTTAATGGATTATTTCTTCAAGATATTATTATTCAATGTATTTACAATTTGTCAATGGCGCAGGTGATCTTACTTATTTAGATATCCTCTCTCGAGGTATATCCGCCTATCTCGTGAATAGAGTTGAGAGTATCTCTATCTCCACTCAAGATTCCGAGATGCTTAATGAGTTCCAACTCTAATGCCACCTTCAAAGATTCAACATCTCTATTTACCGAATCAACTCTAAGGTCGCTTATTTCCAGATCCCTGATAACCTCATCTCTCGAATCTCGCTCTCCAAAGGTGGATTATGCTTTGCTGCCGCCTGCACATCACCATATAATTAAACCATAGATAGAGCAGATGCGAACAAATTGATAAACAATCGAATAAAATAAAGATCCAAACTTTAACTACCAACATGACAGTGGTTCAACATAACCCTAGATATAGATCTAGAACATAATGAATGATAGAATGAAAATGTTTAGTATTAAAAACATCATTCTCAAATCCAAAAAAATGAGAAACTGTACAAATCCCGGGCACTTCTTCGAAGTTTGTGTAACTCTGCTCTGGAATTCCGTGCCTTCGTTCGTACGCCGACATTCCCTTTTCCGGAGCCATCGACCAAATGATGGTGCAGATTCTGCTTCACGCCAGCATCGCTGAGTTGATTACGATCTGTTAGCCGACCAACGCCGAGACGCTGGGACGCCACGACGCGGAACGTCACGCGCGATTACTGAACGCCTCATGGCAACCACTTCCCCATGGTCCCATTGCTCCGTATGCTTCCACACCGCTTTTGCTCCAATGTACCGCATCCAAACTAACACTAATTCAGGAGTCTAGCCACAAAAACTATGAATCATTTACAAATAAAATATGAAAGGAAAACCGACGTTGAGTAAAATATGAGTGTTTTAGACACTCATCACACTCTAACTTAGTTTCTATTTGTCCTATACAAGAACCGACTTCAAACGTAACACACACACTCACATACCCGAACTAACACTGAAGACAAACATAGCACATGCTGAAAATGAGATCACTAGATCGACTAATCGTTTACTATGATTAAAGTTCATGTGGATGCACAGATGTTTGACTTTGGAAAACCCGGCTTGAACTAGGTGGAAGTGACTAGTGTCTCAAATTCGGCAATCTCTAATAACCTTCCACTGACCTCATACGATAATGAAGATCCCAAAGGGTATGGTCAAATCCACACCCCAAACTTAAGCTCGACTTGATCTATTTGGAAGAAACTAACTAGAAAAGGATAGGAACGCACCCATTTTATTCTTGTCAAAATACCTAAAACTTCCTAAGTACCTAAAAGAAATGCACAAAAGACTTTAGTGCCAAGAAGCTTAAGTTTTCAAGAATCTCAGAATGTGGGGTGATCCAGATTACAGGACTCCCCCCACTGGGCCATGGTGCACCGGTATTGTCCCTCTCAAACTTCAATTCCTAACACTCAACCAAACTCAAAGGCCCTAGGTTGTGGAAAATCCATCTTCTGGTCCCATGTAGCTGGCAAGGAAGTCAATAGACTCTGTACCGCTTGGTTCGAGGGGATTAGGCTTTAAAAGGCCCCTAGACCACTGGGATTCCGATTGGGTGATCCACTTATTCTAACTCACCTGACTCTTTTTGACTTTTTTTTTTCATTTTATTTTATGTTATTTTATTTTATTTTATTTTATTTTATTTTATTTTATTTTTTTCTTTTGTTGGGGCCTCAATGGCAACTCTTTTGATTTGGGTGTCCCATCACTTAGATGGTTAGAATCTCCTAAGGTCTGTCTCAACTTTCGTAGTTGGTCTCGACACCTATGATACTCCCGAAGGTTAGTAGTGTGTGAATGTGATATGATCATCGAGAAATAGTTTCTTGACTATCTGGGGATTGGTTCACCAAACCTTTCCACTTATTCAACCTAATTATGAGACTTGTTATCCAGGATCAGATGGCCCAATCATCTACATGTCAAAAGCGAATTCAGTCCTGCTAAAAAAAGATCTCTGAATTTCTCAACAACATATGACACACATGGCACGCAATTACATACGAATGACCTAACACATGCAAACAAACTAACACATGACTCGACAAAATAAATGGAAAAAATAAGCGAAACTCTGAGACATACAACTAATATGCTGAGCAGAAACAAAAACACTACACGAAATACTAAAACAAAGCATAACTAAACAAAACAAAACCCGATCACCACCTCCCCCCCCAGACAAAGCATCAGTGTCCCCAACTGGCGGTACACAAAAGTAGAGTAAAGGGACTCCCCTGGTGATCACTGCGGTGGCGGTGGTGGTGCGGTGAAAGCCTTGGAATTTGGGCGTCACGGGCACACAAGGACTCCTAATGTGGCGAGAATGATGGCTGATTAGGCGGGACGGTCATATCGGCACGGAGGGCCTCCATAACGTGAGATGAGGACTCGGTGCTCCTGGGTCTCATCCCGGGGAATGCATCAAGCCTTTCTGTGAGTGAGAGCACCGGGTCCTCGGGATCGGATGAGAATTTGGATGAAATTTGCCTCTGAGGCTTTAGGGGTGGTGGTGGAGGTGGGTGGGACGATATTGTCAATGTCTCCCTGGGGATCGCCCAGGAAGCCATAACGAGCCTGATAGTCATGCAGCTCATCCTCGTCCGAGGGCTCATGACCGGAATCATAGACCCCCTCAGGTCGCGGGACACCAGGTGTGTCCCGCTTGACTGAAATGGCCTTTATATGGTGGAGCCAGGCCTCATTATCGTCGAGGGGCTCCCCGGCTTGTTTACACAAGCCAAAGATAAGGATGGGGTGCCCCAAGTTCATCTTTGCGTCCCGGTTATGGAGGATGGCATCCTCAGATAACACCTTGACATCGAAAGGTATATCTGTAAGATGGCATAGTTGAGCGAGACAGCAGCGGAGTCCGCCACACACGATACCGTGCGTCGGAATGAGGCGTGATGAAGTGGTGCGGACCTTGGGAATAAAGGCCGTGCTTGGCCTTGAAGTGGAGCAGCCTGGCCCGCACTGTTGTTTTCCATCACCACGACCATTGGTCAATCACGTATAACCTCGGGTAGTCGAGTGCTCGTGGAAGGAACTTGATCGAGCGACTCACGAAGGACATGCTCTAATTTGTAATAACTATTAATCGACTCTGCTTATTTGAGTCGCCGTCATACCTGCGACTTTCTTCAAGACATGGGAGGCGGATTGGCGTAGAACTCTCATACCACACTCATCATTCTTTGGATGGGGTGGTTGGCCTGAGCACGCCATCCTTAGCATGTGGTCTTCTTGGAAAAAATCATCGAGGTGGGTAGAGCCTTCTCCCTTGATGAGCGATCATTTTTTGCAAATGGTGCCGTCAGTCGTGACTTCGCATTCCACGAACCGCGTGACATCGTAGAGTGGGAGTTAGATCCTCGCCGGATAGGCTAAGCAGTAGGCAATTTTGCCTTTTACCGGACATATATTGACCTAGAGACACGTGAGTAGTGATGACACCGGGGACTGCGACTTAGACCAAAACAAAACAAACACCTAGTGTGCCTTAAAACAAACCAAAACTACTAAGTGTGCAAAAAAAACTAACTATATTTCAGGCCAGAAAGTAAACACAACAATACCTAAGCGTGAACCTAAAGATTCCTAGACCAGCGAGTAGATACCGTGGTACCCTAGAAGACTATACTAGAGCTAGGAACCGGAGCACGGTGTGGTGGGAATGCCCATGATGACCCGGGGACCCGATTGTGTGAGGAAAGCTACTGGGGTGCATGGGGCGGTCGGGGGCAGTGTAGGGGCCTCGGAGCCGGCGTGTGAAAAGAACTGCCAGTAGGGCTGGTGTTGAGGGCAGTGCGCAAGAGGGGCTAGGGTTTCGGGTGGTGGTGTGTGTGAGGTGAAGAGCAAAATGGCCTATTTTTGGCCTTAAAACAGGGCAACGTCGCGACGTTCGGGGCAACGTCGCGACGTTACGAAGAAATTTGAAACCGGCGCGTCGCGGCGTTTGTAGCAGCGTCGGCGGCGTTACAGTGGTACTGAAAAGCGACGTCGCGGCCGTTGGATATCAGCGTCGCGGCGTTACGGAGACTCCGCCAAAATTCCGTCGTGGCGTTGATTCCGCATCCGCGGCGTTCTAGAAGTATAAAAAATGGCGTCGCGGCGTTGAAATCCGCGTGTCGTGGCGTGGCGAGCGACACTGAAATTGGCGTCGGGCGTTGAAATCAGCGTCGCGGCGTTCGGAGAAAGGTAAAATGGGCGTCATGACGTTTGAGCGTCGCGGCGTTGAGCGTCAGCGACTTTGCCACTCCAGCGTCGTGGCGTTCTGAAGAAAGGATTCCCCGCACATGAAGCGGCCTGGTTCCTTGAGAACCTCCCCAACGCAAATGTGATACTGCGGACTTATGCGCTCTGCTGAACTTGATCCTCCTCGGTACTACGCGTTCGGGTCTGAAATAAACAACCAGGCGAGATAACAATTACGGCCACTACCCGACAAACTAATATTACTTAAAACAATCACTAAAACACTTTGAAAAGAAATTGTACTCGGAAAATAGAAAAGTGTAAAGGAAACTTAGGTTTGCCTCGAAGCGTATGTTTAATGTAGATTAGCTAAGTGACTACAGATCTCAATGTGATCGGGAACCCGAACTCAAATGATAGATTACTACACTTCGTCTGCGGCTGTCAAAGGGATGATTTGCTTGTCTACAAGAAACTCACCACCATAATACGGCTTCAATCGTTGGGTGAGGTATTTGTAAATGTGCCTTTCGGGATGTGTAATACGCCCCGTGTGAAAAGACCTTAGTCAGCGTAGAAGGCCGGACCATGAGACTTCAATTTCACGGGAAGAAGCTTTAGTGGGAATTGAATAGAAGAACTTGTTGTCCATTTGTGAACTCCTTTACGGTGATGTGTTTGTCATGCGGGCTTTAGTCTTTTCCTTATAAATGCGGGCGTTTTCATGCAGCCGTTTGGTCACGTCTAGTTCAGCGAGTTGGAAGGCGGTCGTTTCTCGCGACCAATGTATTATCCATGTTTAAGCGTAAAGTGGCCCGATAGGCACCGATGGTCTAATTCTCTTGGAAGATGACACGCTTTACCATAAACAATTCGAATGGTGACATACCCGAAGGAGTTTTAAATGTTATGCGGTATGCAGGTGCATCGTCCGTCTTTTAGACGATCGCTTCACGGAGCTGTTAAGCGTCTTCGAGAATGTACTTGATTTCGATTTGATATCTCTGCTTGTCCGTTAAATTTGTGGGTGGTATCGCAAAGAGATGTAATATGCGATGGCGTACCCGTACTTTTGCAAAACCTTATCAATTACCTTATTGCGAAATGAACAACATACGTGATCAATGCTCGAGGTTCTAGCTGACGTGAGAATGTATTCAGCGTGCGAAATTGAGTCACAACCTTGGCATCATTGGTGCGTGTAGGGATCTCCTCCACCCACTTTGAGACATAGTCTACTACCAGCAAGATGTATAAGTTGCTATATGATCACGAGGAAATGGTCCACGTAAATCTATCCCCATAAATCAAAGCAATTCTACACCGAAATGGGATGCATGGGTGGCTCGTCCTTTCTAGATATGTTCCCCATTCGTTTACATTTGTCACAAGTGGAAACGAATTGATGAGCATCTTTAAATAAGGTAGGCCAGTAAAAACCCGATTAGGTACCTTATTTCTTGTTCTCACGTCACGAAGTGCCTGCGGTAGAGTGTGATGGCGGTTTAGAATCTTTGTGCATTTCATCTTCGGGCACACATCTCCTTATCACTGATCGGCCGATTAATACGTAAGAATTGGCTCTTCCCAATAGTAGTGTTTCGGTGTCGCGAAAACCTGCTTTTCCTGGCGATAGTTAAATTCGGGAGGATTTTACTTTAGCCGCTAAATAAATTCACATGTCACACGAACCATGGAGCGCCCTCTTTTTCATCAATAGCTAAGAGTTTCTCGTCTGGAAATTCGTCATTCACTGGAACATCATCTCTGACCCCTTCCATTCGTGAAAGATGGTCTGCTACTAGGTTTTCAGTGCCTTTCTTGTCTTTAATTTCTACATCAAATTCTTACTGACAAAGGACCCACAAGATTAATCGGGGTTTCGTCTTTCTTGATAAGTAGTACTTAATGGCGAGAATGATCGGTGTACTGCGACCTTGTTGCCGATCAAATATGGCTGAACTTGTCGAGCAGACACAATGGCCAACGGATTCTTTCTGTAGTGGCATAAATTCGGTTGAGCATCATTGAGTTACACTAGCATAATAGATTACTGAAGATTTTCTCTCGTTTACGCCCGAGCGCCGTCTCGGAAATTCATTGGCGTCGCATGGGTTCAAATGGGAAAGACCAATCTGGTGCCACAGCAATGCAGACTGGAAACCAGCTTGCCTTCAACGAATGCATGCAAACATTGCGAATCAAACTCAAATGGGATCCCTTGGACTAGGAGGTTAGACAACGGTTTTGCAATCTGTGAAAAATCCTTGATGAACCACCTATAGAATCCAGTGGCTTAGAAAACTTCGAATCCCTTTTACTGACGAGGGTGGAGGCAACTTTTCAATTGCTTCAATCTTCGCCTATCTACCTCCTATCTCTTCGTTGAATCCGATGTCGGACAAAACCTCTTGTACCATAAAATGGCACTTTTCCCGATTGAGTACTAAGTTTGTCTCTTCCACGTCTTTCGATCTGACTCCAGTTCTCTAAACAATTGTCAAATGAATTTCCCATTCTTGAAAAATGCGTCCATAAAGATCTCAATTGTCTTTTCCACCGTATGCGAGAATATTGCCATCATCACGTAAGTTGAAAGTACTTGGTGCATTACCGCAGTCCAAGGAGCATCGTAGAATGCGAATGTACCATAGACCAGTGAATGTTGTCTTCTCCTGATCTTCGGGAGCTATAGCAATTGATTGTAACCATATCCATCCAAAAGCAATAGTATTCATAATATTTGTCGTCGAGCATCACGATCTAGAAAGCGGCAATGGGAAATGATCTTTTAGTGGCCTTATTGGGTTTCGATAATCAATACAAATCCTCCACCGTGCTTGTTCTAAGCGCGATAGAATGTTGTTTTCCAGTCACGATGACAGTTGTTCTCCTTCTTCGGCACTACTGTGGGCTTACCTTAGCATCTTAAATGGGAATTAAATCACCTGAGTATCTATCATTTTGAACCTCTTCAGAACTACCTCTGCCCATTTGTGGTTTAACCTCCCTCTGTGGCTTCCATGAAGGTTTATGTCCATCTTCTAATAAAATCTGATGCATGCACATAGAAGGGCCAGTCATACCCCAGATCCAGCTAGAGACCATCAGGAGTGCATGTTTGTGATCTCGAAGGACCCTCGATAACTTCTCTTCCTCACAGTGGAGTTAAAGATCTTTGAGATCAATCACGGGTAGCGTAGATTCTACCCCAAGGTATGTATTTCAAATGGCTAGGTGAGGTTTTGATCCATCTTGGCGGTTAACCGTCGATGGGGCCATTTTAACTCCTTCGCCCGATTCGAAATGACTAAGTCTATTGTGTCAGAAAGAGTCCATCCATTTAACATATTCTTACGCCTCTTCGGCTCAGGTTCTCGACTCATTCTCCACTAGAGGCTAGTCTCAAGGGTCAGTGAGATTGCCGGCTGAACACTATAGCCTCTACTATTTCAGCCATGAAGCAAGTATCACTCTCTGCTGGGTGTCTCCTTTATGAACACATTGAACTTTATTTCGCCTTGTACCGCACCAATTTCGGTTCTCCCCTACGAACATCAATCATTGCTCACGCCGAGTTGCAAGCAGTCTACCAGATTATCGGTATTTCTTTATCTTCCTTCATATCCAAAACAATAAAATGCGATGGGAAGATAAATTTATTTGATACTTGCAGGAACATCTTCTATATCCTCTTGGATGCTTGAAGATGCATGGCTGAGTGTGTTGTAGTCGGGCGGGCCACTTTAATCTAAACGTTTGAAAATGGATGGGCATAAGATTAATCTTTGGCACCCAAATCACATAGGGGCTCTCTCAAAGATAGCATTTCCAGTAGTCACGAGGATAGTGGCCTGCACGGGTCAGTGAGCTTTGCGGCTTTCTGCGAAGTATGGCAGCTGCGTTCTGGTCAGAGTTAGCGTTTGAAATCAGCTAATCTTCTCTTATGGGACAAAATGTCTTTCATAAATTTTACATAACTGGGCATCTGCTCTAGGGCATCAGCAAACGGGATATTGATGTGTAACTTTGAACACCTCCATGAATTTAGTGGTGCTTATCCGGTTGCTGCTTGAGGCCCGGCGGGGAGTAGGCGATATCTTGGCCTTTGCTTCGGGTAAGTTCTCGATGGTTGTTTCTCTGAGGAACATTTCTTTGTACATCGTCTTTACGCTCTGGCTGAATGACCTTCGATCTCTAAGCTGTTCTCTGGCCAGGGGTTATGGCGCATTTCGGTCTTTCCCACTTCTCGGCGCTATTTGCTTTAACGTACTGTTCCATATTCTTAGGTTTCTTGAATTGCTTGGTAAGGAACAGATTGTCTTCTGTCCCATTAAGTTTGCCATTTGGCCCATTTGTGCCTCAGGCTTCTCGGTTGTCTTCCTTGATTGTTCAAGCTGGGTAGCTTGTTCTTCGCAATGTTTGCTTTAGTCTCATTCGCGAAAGCCAAGTGGGAAGTTAACATACGTCGCGAGCTTGTTCTAAATCGACTTTTTCTCAGAGGTGTGGTTCACTAGTTCGGTTCGATGCGTATTGTTACGATTACTCATACCCATATCCTTGATTGTTAAACTATTACGGTTACGATTATTCACGCCACCCTTATTTTGATTCGATTACGATGCTTGTTTCCCAAATACGGTCCTTCTTCTTGAGTTGATTTTGATTAAACACGGACACGTCTTGGGCTTGCTCTAACATGGGAGTTTCACGGTGACATTCCGTCTTTGTTGTCTCTTGAGTCACCCTGAAATTCACATAACTCATGGGTTGGTGGATGATTCATTTGTTCCTTCTTGTCCCTATTTAATGCATTTTAGTCAGTTGCCACCATGATTCACAGTTGTTGAGGACCTCATTGCTCTGTGCCACCCACCCCGCGTTCTTGGTGTAGCCTTCTCTCTAGGCCAGCGATTAGTGTTGGTTGCGGCATCTTCTAAGATTTCATAAAGCTTGATGCAGTAGTTTCTTCATCGGTGCTCCTCCGGTGAAGCATCAATCATTGTTCAGTTGCGTTTCTGGACCAATTATAGAAGGTGTGGACTTGCATTAAATACAGTCGAGTGTTGGTGTGGGCACTTCATATCATTAATGAAATAAACCATGCTCTGCCGGAGTTCTCCCTCTCTAGCTGTCCAAAAGTATTGATCTCTTGCACAAGTTGTGCAATTTTCGAAGGTGGGAAGAACTTGGTCATGAATTTTTGCACTAAGTCATTCCACGAGGTAATGGAATCTGGTGGCTGACTTGTTAGCCAATGCTTGGCTCGATCACCTAGTGAGTGGAAAAAGCCTCAACCTGAGTGCCTCCTCAGTAACTCCGTTGTACTTGTCGTATTGCGGACTTCAGGGAAGTTGGTGAGTAAATGTTCGGGTTCTGGGGTAATTAGCTGGAACACGCGATACAGCGCTCGTGGCCCGACTTCAATTCGAAGTTGTTTGCTTGAATAGGTGGTCGTCTGAAGGCTGTCTGAACAACAGTTGGTGGTAAAACGAACTCATCTAGTAGCATGAAAGGATCATCTGGCTGTATAAACGATGCGGGTGCTGATTCCTTAGTGATTCCCATTTAAACCTCTCTGTGGTTGATGCATTAAATCTTGAAGATTTGTTCTTGAAATTAAACTTGCATGATTATTGGATTTCCTAATCTGTTCTGTTCTACATTCTGAAGCGCAATGCGATAACGAGAAGTCTTTACGGCTCAGGATCAAGCAAGTGTTAGTTAGTTTGATCTCGATGTCATATGTACTTCTTGAAACCCCACCTTCTTGATAACTGCAGACCAAGCAAGAGCGAATTACCGGCGTAAGAAATAAACAAAAGTAAAGAAAATTCGAATAATATCTAATTGCTTAATTCTCTATGTCAATCTAAACACAGTCCGACATGGCGCAGCTTAGAAGCCAGTAGAAAACCGTGTGTGTAAAATGCCATGGCCGCAAGTGCAGCGTCGCTAGTAATATAATGTACTCCTGATGCGGATATTGATCACGAGGGCCAGTGTATGCTTCAAAGGTTCGGCTTTTAGATAATATCTGAAGAGATGATTTTAGGAAAGAAAGTGAATATGTGAAAAGTGACAAGTTTTTAGATTCTAATGAATTCTTACAGTATTGAAGACTAGGGTTATATCTCCCCCTGTCACTTTTAATGGATTATTTATTCAAGATATTATTATTCAATGTATTTACAATTTGTCAATGGCGAGGTGATCTTATACGAGATATCCTCTCCGGTATATCGCCTATCTCGTGAATAGAGTTGAGTATATCTCTATCTCATTTCCAGTATTAGAGATAGCCAGTATTAACGAATGCCACGCCGGGATCGAATATCTCTATTTATCGAATCAACTAAAGGTGCATTTAGCTCTGCCGGGATCCTGGATAACCTCATCTCTCGAATCTCGCTCTTTCAGATTTGTGATTATGTCAATGTTGGCGAGACAATACGCCCATATAATTAAACCATAGATATAGGCGAATCACGAAAAGTGATAAATAAGCGAATAAAATAAAGATCCAAACTTTAATCCATCGACATATGACGAGGGTTCCAACATAACCTAGATATAGATCTAGAACATAATGAATGATAGAATGAAAATGTTTAGTATTAAAACATCATTCTAAAATCAAAATGAGCTGTACAAATCCGGGCACTTCTTGATCTGTGTCACTACGCTCTGGAATTAGTGCCTTAAGTTAAATGCGCCTCTCAGTTCCTCTTTTACGAGCCATTCGTACTTTAAATGATGAGGTCGCGGATCTCGAGGCGGCGATCGCGGCGTTGCAGCGTCACTGACGTTGAGGCGTCCGGCGTTCTTGATTATTGATTTACGCATTGACCCGTGGCAGCGTTGGGGCGTCACAATAAGGCGTCGCGTGACGTGAGCGTCAGCGGCGTGGCAGCCAATTTCTGCTTTGCTCACATTGCTCGAAGTGCTTCCGCATGACTGCCTTTTTTGCTCCAATGTGCCTTCAAATCAGGAGCTAAACACTAATTCGAGGAGTCTAGCCTGCAAAAATTATGAAATTCTTATAAAATAAACATAGAAAAAGGAAACCGCGCGGGTAAATGTGATGTTTGAGCACTCATCACTAAACACTATTTGATTTCCATTCAAAGCACACCCACTTCAACCAAACTCCCAATTTACACTACATGTCTTCACAAGATATACATTGAAAACAACATGTTAAGGTAAACAAAGGTTCTTTAACTAAAGAGGATTCAACAAAAAGGGTAAATGGGCTTATTCTTGGCTTTTCTAGAAAGAAATGGCTAATATGGCTCAATTTGGGTAACTATGGTTCAATGCACGTAAGGGTTAACTAGAAAGGCTCATCCGATCCAAGGATGACCTATATCATTTCCTAATCGTTGCTCTGCCTAGGATTTTTCCTCAAATGTTATTTGAACAAGTTCTAGAACCTATGAAGATCAAATTAAATGCATTTCCATAAACCTTCTCTAACTTGAGTGAAATTGATTCTCAAGGGGGATGAGTGACTTTGTGCTCATGTGTGTCAAGAGGCCATGCCTAAATTGTCAACTAATAGAGTCAAGACCTTATACTCCAGGTCTTATTATCTCTAACATTCTCCATATCTAGAGGGTTCAAAAATTTCTCATCATCAACATCATGATCAATATTTAGCTCAACTTAACACAAGAAAACAAACTAAAAATGAAAAAATGAACCTAAAAACTGAAAGCATATAAAAGAACTAAAACACACAATAACCTGAAGGAAAACACTAAATATAGGATAACTGAAGCTAGAAAATTTTAAAACAAAGGGACTGATTAGTGCCCAAATAGTGTTGTTTTAAGCCCTGTTGATTGTAGGTTTTAAACACTTTTTGTGTACTAAACAACTTAAATAACCCAATTAATGCATTGAGGTCCCTGCCATACTATTGATCATATTTTGTGGATATTTTGTAGTTTGTACCAATTACACTATATCCTTCATCTGGAAGTTCAAACCACGATGAACCCGGGCGAACTTCGAAGAATTTGCATATACCATCGAAGGCAAGTTGAGCTAAGTCAGAGGAGAGATAGACGACAAAAGTTTGGCAGTGTTGCAAAATTTTCACAACCTGTTGAATTTCGCAGGTTGCGAAATTTCGCAACCTATGATTAGTGCCTAAAAAGTGCTATTTTGAGCCCTATTTTTAATAGGTTTTGAGCGCTTTTTGTGTACTAATTGTTATAATTAACCCGATTTGCACATTAAGGTCCCTACTATTCTATTGATCGCATTTTGCAGTTTTTGCGAGTTAATTATGCCAAAATTGTTGAGTCGATCCAAGCACGAAGAATTCGAGTCAAACTATCGTTACAGATCAAAAATCAGAAGAAAAGAATATCAGAAAAAGGAAAAGAAAGCAAAAATACATGAATCAGATGAGTAGCAGCAAGGAGCAATGGAACAGTAGCCAATGAACAGTGCCAAAATTTCGCTACGCTGGAAAATTCGCTATCATAGCGAAAATTACTGTGCATAGCGAAATTTCGCTATCATAGAGAATTTTCGGTATCATAGCGAAAATCACTGTGCATAGCGAAATTTTCTGCTTCTGTTTTTGTGTTCAAACGACTCCGTTTTGGTTTTTCTCCTTTCTACCCTTGTAATAGCTTTTGTTTTGGTTTGTTTTTGTAATTTCCCTTGCTCTGAGCCTTATATAAGCTAGAGTCAAGGTTTTGTAACAATCAATCACTTCTGTAATAAATTTTGGGGGCATTTATGCTCTTCTCTGCTCCCTTTTCTCTCATTTTCTTGGCACTTTCTGGGCAGCCAAACACCCTCCAAGGATGACAACTTGGAGGATGAGCGGCTAAAACCCGTTCCTCCTTGAAGTAGAAGGTTCTTTGAGTGCGAAGATCTAAAAGTGCTTGGAAGTTCCCACATTTTTCTGTAGTGCCTTTGGCGATTTGTGCTTATTTGAACTGCAGGTTTAAATCCCCTAGATTCACCTTGAATGACCTTTATTTGGTAATCTTTTAGGGTTCAATGGATGCTTATTGCTAGATCCACTGAGATTCATTAGTTACCCTCTATTAATCATTGTAAGGTGAGTCAGGGAGAATTGTTCTTCACTGTCGGTGACCACTGCTGCTCAGTAAACACCATCTTTCAAAAGGATAATTATTTTGGGTTAGGTTTTATAGCTAAATGAAGATCCGGTTCGGGAGATGACTATATGTCATCCTCCCAATGAGAAATGGACGAGAACCTCGGTGACCTTTAGAACCTAAATCATTCTTTGACACTTTAAGGAGACTTCTTTTACATTTTATTTTATTTAAATTTCATTTTGCTAACCATTACACCCCCTGTTTTTAGCAAACCCCAAAATCCAATTTGAAATTCACCATTTTTTAGCTTAACAGTAAATCATTTGTACAAAGAAAACCCATCATGATTGGCCTAGAACCGCTATCTTTGTAGTAGCCGACTACGGCGGTAGGAGAAATTTAGGATAAAGTATTGTTGTTCGGATCACCACAATGTGCGCAGATCAACTGCAGCCTCGGAGTTGCCTTGTTGTTGTGTTGGCCTTTTCAACGTGGTTTGTGGCATTTTTACCCGTGCCTTAATATAATTATTGGTCTTTCATACATTTATGTAAATTCCTTGACTCTGAGCGCTATATAAGCTCAATCAAGCTCATGTACCAGACATTTTTTAGTTTATCAAAAAAATCGGCGCTAAAGCTGGGAACTTTCCCGCCTCTACAATTTTCTTTCATTTTCTCTCCATTTCTCTTATTTTCTCACCTACCAAACACCCTTTGAAGATGACAACTCAAAGGATGCTTAGTTAAACCTCCCTCATCCTTGAAAAGGAGGGCCACTGGCTTAGAGGTTTGAGGTAATACACTGCCCTCTGTTACCAACGCAGGCATTTATCATCATTTATGTTTCTGCATCTCACACGTGGGTTTAAATCCCTGTGATGTACCCTGAGTGGTTAGTACTTGGCAAACTTTCATGGTTCAGTGGACACTTATTGCTAGATCCACTGATGCTCAATTAGTTGCCATTTATTAGCTCCTGTAGGTTAGATCCAGCGGATGGTTTTAACTGCTTTGAAACATTAATGAGTCATAAATGTGTATACTAGGAAGGGAAACTCTTAAGGTTCAGTTTTGATAGCTAAACCTATAGATCAGGCTCGGGGAAATGACTATAGGTCATCCTCCTCGTAGAGGAAAAGGACTCGAGACATTATGATTACCTTAAAACCACTAAGCGATGGTCAGAAACCCAAGGAATTCTTTTACACTTTATTTCTACGTAGTTACAATTTTACCCGACTAGCCAACCTCCTTCATTTTTACCAAACCCCAAATCCAAAGTGGAAACACCAATTTCACTCAGTAACTCATTTAGCATGAAACCCGTCCTTGGTTTGACCTCGGGCCTGGCTATCTTTATGATGGCCTAGCTCTACGGAAGTAGGAATCCTAGGATACAAATTTGATTAAATTTGCACCTATTGTGCCTGGGAGATCAAATGGCACTTGGATTCTTTGGGATGGTGCCTTAGTGCAAATAATTTGTTGAACTTGTGATCCTCATCACAGTGTTGGTGAATTCGATCTCTTCTTGCCTTTTACTTTTATTTCCCACAGCGGAGTTCAGCTTCTTTGGGTTGAACTGAACACCTCTTTGTCCATACATAGAAATTTTCATTTTTATTTCTAGCTAATATTAACCTTTTTGGTAGCCACCTTTCTTTGGTTGTCTATGCATTGTTGCTTTGCCCTAGCGGCTTATGCACCATTGGGACGAAATCTCTTATGCAGTTGGAAAGTCGGTGCTCGGTGGAGCAGAGGTGTAAGTGAGCCTAAACTGTGAACAAATGGAACCTCCACTTAAGGAAGCAGAGCTAACAGGTGGTTCAAAGGGATCCTAATGCCTATAGATCAATGAGGATCACATACACCCACAGGTGGTACCTCATGCATTATTCCCCTCTCTTTTGCGAGGATGTGGCAGTGAGGCCTTATCTGGTGCCCCTGCTCCTAACTTTTCATGGTATGGAAAATGAAAATCCATACACACATCGGGATTTTGAGGAAGTTTGCATGACTTTCAAGAGGGTGCAATCAATATGTTTCTTTGAAGTGAAAGCCTTTCCTTTAACCCTCGAAAACCGAAGGCCCGAATTTGGCTTAATTCTCTAGGCCGAGAACTATCGAAGTGGGTAGAATTGCGAAGCGGGGTTTTGAAGAGTTCTTCGATTGCACGGGACTAATAACTGAAGGCGATTCATGTACATTTGCGGCCCGTGATAATGAAGTTCCTACCGGTCTTTGGGAAAGGCATATGGGACCATCGAGTGCACGCCCTCACCACATGGCTTTGATACATGGATCTTTGGTGAATCACTTTTATGATGGGATGTCCCCTACTATGAAGCAATTGTTAGAAACCATGTGTGGAGGGGACTTCCTGAGCAAGAATCCAGATGAAGCCATGGATTTCCTCACTAATGTTGGCTGAAACCTCCAAGGCATGGGATGAGCCAAACCTAAGGGAGGTAGAGAGAATGAAGCACCACAGTGAGCAGAGGGGGCATGTACTTTCATTTGTCGAAGGATGTGGAAATGAAAGCCATGATTATCTTCTTTGACTAGAAGGTTGGAAGAGCTTGAAATGAGAAATCAGCATGAGGTACGGGCAGTAGCTGAAACACCTGTACCTCTCCAGCCCTGTTTTAATTGCTAATCCACTAGTCACCAAGGAGAGCATTGCCCAATTGCTCCCTCAGTAAGGGATTTTATGCAAGAGCAGGCAAACATAGTGGAGTGAGTAAGCCACCAACAAGCGCTCCATATAGGAACACACAATCCAAATTGGAGGAATCATCCCTAATCTATCATGGAAGCGAAACCCCGGCTTATGCTTGCGAGGTTCTGGCCCATTAGCAACATCATAGTTCCACTTCACAGCAGCAGCAACCCCCACCCTCATCCCCTGTAAAGCAAGCCATTGTGAATTTGAGCAAGGTTGTGGGTAACTTTGTGGAAGAATAGAAGACAGTGAATGCTCGGACCACTTTCCGGAGAAAATCAGAGCATTGGAAGGCGCACTTAGCAAAAAAATAGATGACCTGCGGTACTCAGTTTCAAGGTTGACTAACCGAGGTTCTCGAAAAAGGAACTTTCCATGAAACATAGCAAATCGGGAGTGCATGAATTAAGCTTTGCGGCCTTGAATCCATAATTTGATGAAGTAAGCGGTGAGTCACTTTGAGGTGGTAGAAGTCAAACCATCAGCTCCCAGACCAAAAGTGGAAGATCAAGCGTAGTTGAACGCACGAACAGGAGGATGAGGCACCAAAGAGGTCTGAGTGAAAAGAGTACACCTCCTTTCATAAGCATTGAGAAACAAGAAAAAAACCATCAACCAGACATAAATATTAGAAGTGCTGAGGCAAGTGAAGGTCAACATCCCTCTGCGTGACATGATTAAGCAAGTCCCCACTTATGCTAAATTTTTTAAGTACATATGCACGGTGAAGAGAGGTATAAATGTCAATAAGAAGGCCTTCTTAACTGAGCAAGTAAGTGTTATCATTGAGTGCAAAAACCACAGGTGAAATCTGAGATCGGTGTCTACCATCAGTTAATATTGGAGGCACTTGTGTTGAAAAAGCACTACTAGACTTGGGAACTAGTGTGAACCTACTGATTCGTTTAGGCCAAGTAGATGTTCAGAATCAACAAAATTTATATCCTAGGATTCCTACTACTGACGTAGCAAGGCTACTGCAGTATAGTGGCTCTAGGGTCGAACACAAGGATGAGTTTTCTTCGTACACATGATTTACAGTGAAGGCCAAAAAATGGTGAATTCAATTTGGATTTTGGGGTTTTGGTAAAAACAGGGGAGTTGATGGTTTGCAAACTGAAAATAAGGTGAAATAAAATATAAAAAGAACTCCTTGAAGCATTGGGCCACTGGGTTTAAGGTTCTAGGCTATTAGGGGTCTCGGGTCCCTTTCTCGCATTGGGAGGATGACCTATAGTCATTTCGAGCCAGGATCTTTGTTTAGCTATAAAAAACCGAACCTTAATAATTTTCCTTTTGAAAGATGGCATTTGAACATTCATGGTCCCAGAGACGGTGAAAACCTACCTCTTGGTCCATCTTTATAGTAACAAATAGAAAATGACTAATGAATATCATGAAAATCTAACAATAAGCATCAATAGACCTAAAAGATTGCGAATCTTTGAGTGATCAAGATGTGTCTAGGAGATTTAAACCTAGAGTGAAGGATAGGAACATAAATGAAAATAAATGCCTACGTTAAAAACAGAGGACCGTTAGTTTACCTCAAATCCAAAGCCCAGTAGCCCTCCTCTTCAAGGATGAGGGGGTTTAGCCAACCATCCTCTGAGTTGTCATCCTAAGAGGAGTGTTTAGTAGCCGAGAAAGGGAGAGAAAAGGAAAGAAAATGAAGAAAAGGGAAAGCGTGAGCGCTCCCCTTTGTATATTCTTAGAAGTGATTGATTATTCTGAGACCTTGACTCCATTTTATATACTGCTCAGAGCAAGGTAAATTACAAAAAAAAAAAACTGAAACTAAAAGCTATTACAAGGACAAATGGAAGAAACAAAAAAATTACCTTAAAAACAACAAAAGCGTAATCTGGTGAATAGTCTTGAAATGTGAGCTTGATTGCGGGATGAATAGTGCGAGGCGAACAATTTGTGAGTTATGACAAATTTGTTGTGCTTCATTTCTTCCCTATTTTATGCTCTGCTCCTCTTGGTCTACGATCTACGATGTTGAGTTTGACTCGAATTCTTCATGCTTGGATCGACTACAGCAATTTTGGCACGATTAGCTGCAAAAGCGCAAAATTTGCCACAAAATACGATCAATGAAGATAGTAGGGACCTTAATGTGAAAATGGGTTAATTAGAATGATTAGTACACAAAAAAGCACTCAAAACCTATAATAAATAGGGTTCAAAATATACTTTGAGCACTAATCACACCCCCAACCTACATTGCTAGTCCCTTAGCAATGAAAGAAACAAAGAAAAGAGAGCGTCTAAAACAATAACAAAATTATGTTCTAAAATTGCTATTTCAAAAGGTTGTGAATGAGTAATGCCTAACCACTAGTAAGAATCATCAAGCCTTGCTGATAACTATCTTGAGATAATGAATGCCATACAAAATTAAGTATCAAAGAGCTTGCTCCATCTCGATGAATCAACCGAGAAACTTCCACCCAATGAGTGTTTGTTTGATCGGTTCAATGATAAAACATGAGCGCACTCTCCCCCAATCAAGCTATTGCCCACGACGCCGCTAGCGAGCCCCGAATAGATCAGGACCACTCTTGACTGCGGCTCTTTTTTTTTTTTTTTTGTGTTGTAGGGGTGCAATCTTTGAGAATCGACCTCACGAGAGTCCATGCGGAGGGATGCGGGTGACTCCCGACCAATTAAAGCAGGGCACCAAGTCATGGGATCTTTTGACCACTATTCTTTGGGTTTCACCGGGACTCTGGCGATTTGAACTCCGACACACTTCTGACTTCTTTAAACTCTGCCCGTCCTCCATGTAGCGAGGCACTCGTCGGTGGCTCCCGACCGGGTTAACTAGGGCACAGGTTTTAAAACTTTCCATATACCCACCCCCGGACAGTGCCTGGTTTTCAAGGTAAAGCGTTGCAATTTTTGTACTACTTTTCTTTTTCTTTTCTTTTTATTTTTCTCTTCTTTTTGTTTTGGAAGACACATTGGCCTTCTATTCATAGAGGATTATGGCCCGAGTGAGCTTGAGTCATCTATTTTTAGTCCATTTTCTGTTCTATTTTTCATCTAGAAATGAATAATTAATATCTGAAATATGAAGAAACTCACCAAATTGTTATTAAGCGGGAAGAAAGAAAAGTAGAAAAATCTGACAATAGGCATGGAAGAAAAGTCTGGTCGAATGGCGGAGGCTTGAAATGAAAGAGCTGGCTGATTCATTGATGCGGTTTGGGGTTTGATCAAATTAGGTCGTGACACCAAAAGAAGTGAAGGAATTTGATGCGGTCGCGACGGTAAGTACCCGGATCGGTGAGGGTAATCGAGGATCTAAAGAGCGGCGTCGCGGCGGCGTTCACGAGGAATTAGCGACAGCGAGTTGATGTCGTGACGAGGATAAGAGGTCTCGACAACAGAAACACCTTTTAAGCTATGAGAGGTTTGGACTGATTAAGCCATCGGAACTTAAGTTGATGTCGCGACGTGAGATTGATGTCGCGACATTGATGATGTCACGACGAAATTTGGGAATCACGACATCGAGAACCATCGAGAAGGCGTAAGCCCGCAGTACGATGTCGCGACATGAGATCGAAGTCGCGACACGGACTGCGCTTTCGATTGAAGGGGTGAAGTTTCATGAAGTGAGGTCCGCGACAGCGTTCGAGAAATTCGCGACATCGGGAATGGCGCGGATCAATGATCTGGGCGCCCAAAGAGATGTCGGCGACCGCGATATTGATGTCGCGACAACATGAGCACAGCTAGTTGAGCCTATGGTTCTTTTAGATGATGTCGCGTGAGATCGATGTCGCGACATGCGACCTCCGGTTGAAGGCTGCGGATGATTTGGCGAAGTGGCGACAAGATATCGGCGTCGCGACATCGGGGAACGGTGAAGCACGCGAGGCGTGAGAAGATGTCGCGACAAGATAGTGATAATCGCGACACGAGAATGACTAAATCAAGGCTACATAGAGTAAAGCTGAAGTGCGGCGATAAGGATCGATATGGCGACCTGGAGTGATCCGCGACAAAGAGCGGGTCGCGACTTGAGCGGTGACTTGAGCACGGATACTCAAAATCCACAACGGTGTACATTGGGATTAGGGCCCATTTGGAAAACCCGCAGAAATCTGTGACTATCCATTTTCATTCAAGCGGCTTGGCGGCCACGGGACGAGAGGTCACGGAAAATTTTGAAAGCTCATTTTCTTTCTTTATTTTTCTTCTTTTATTTTTCTTAATTTTTTTATTTAGTCGTTTTAGACGGATCATGCTCGTATTTTTATTTTTTAGTTGTATTTCTGAATCTGGATGTTATCGTTTGGTACGAAGCTGAATCACGAATTCATTTAATTTTCAATTACTACTGAAATGTTTGGAAGTTCGGGGCCAATTTAAGGTCGGTGTTTTTAGTTTTCAGTGCGGTCATTCTTATGATCGGAATGGCGTATCGTGTAATTGGTGGTGAGGAATCGAGCACCCACATTAAGTGAAACGTTATAGTCGAAATTTATCTTTTACATAGTCTTTTTCGACTTGTTAATTTCGGTTAATAAATTTACGCCACGGTTTTGGGTTTATTTTCTTGGGATCGATGTCGGGTTTTCTTATACGTTAAGATTTGCGTCATTGCTCACGATTTCAAGGAGGTCCTGAGTGACCTGAGGAAGACGATGCAAAGGTAATGTACATTTCCTTGAAGGTATATTAACACTATTTAGGATCCACTGAGTTTTTGTAAGTTCACTTGAATGAAATCCTCTTCTCCACTTGAAATCGAGAGCGAGGTTGAATAAGTTATCTATTTAAACAAGCAAAGAGAGTTCACCTCGGTCGGATAGTGAGGCCCGATCCGAGTGTTAGTGAGGATCTAATCAAGGAAAGGTTGATCTATTCTAATTTGAGAGGAGCAATGCGGAAGTTGTATAACCTTGCTTGGCCAGGTAACTTGGAAGCTAAGGTTCTGATGCATAAAATGGGTATGAAGTATTCTGAAAAAATACCAGTTAAAGTCCATCTTTAAAAGTGGTTATCTAATTCCACATGTTCGAGAGAATCGGGTCATAAGTAGATAATGAAATGTGGAGTATGGAGAGATCAATTTTCTAGCACTTGGGCGATTTTGGCGGAGTTAATCGAAATTTTATTAGGGTAACTACAGGAATTGATGATTCGCTATAAGCTGTTTCTATTAATGTGTCTTAGGATAAGCGTTGATGTCGGTTCTCTTATTAGAAATTCATTATTCTTTATTCTTATTCTTTCGATTATATTCTGGTGTAGTTCGGTTATTTTCTTTTGTTCGTTTAATTTTTCGACACCTTAATGTTGGATCCTATTATTATTTTATAGTCCAAATAGTATGGAAATTGAGTGAAGTCGAGGGTGAATTGATTTAAATTCTTGAGATCTCTATGGGATCGATATCTGGACTTAAATCCATTTTATTACTTGTCGACCTGTGCACTTGCAGAATATCAGACTAAAACCAACTTTAAAAAAAAAAAAAAAAAAGATTTACTCTAAGAGATTGGTGGTTTTATACATGTTTGAGTCTCGATAACAAGTTTTTATGGCGTGATTGTGATTAGATAATAGTCCTTGGTAATAGTGTCATAGAATTTGTACATATGTTTTAATTAGGTCAACAAAGTTTTATGGGCGTTCTTAGGGGATCGAAAGAGTTTAAGTAAATCAATATTCAGATGAAAGAAAGAAATACTAATTTGGACATTTTTTAAAAGAAAAAAGAACAAAAATAGTGTTTCAAGCAGTGACTCTTTTAGCCACTGACCTTTTACAAACCACATTGAAAATGTTTGTTGAGTAGGCTAATCCTATTGATCTGAGTGTACTTTGATTTCAGGAAGACAGCTCATACGATCATGACCAGGATAAAGGATTAGGCGGTGTAGCCCATTCGGGAATGTCAAGCCAGACCTCAATTATGACTTATGGAGATTTATGGAATTCATTGATCCACAGTAAATATTTAGCAATAGAGCGGAATGACGTCAATCTTAATGATTTTTTGAGCTCGAACCGATAGCGATAACCATGGTCGGCGGGAACCAAATTGCTTTGGTCATTCCACACGAGAAGAAATGATGAACACTTGGGAAGGCGATTCACGAGAATAGCAAATTCAATTAAATTGAATGGTGTGGAGCCGAAGTTATTCAGCACGATTGTTCCCATTCACTTTGAGAGATATGATTTGTAACATGGTTTAACTCTATATGAATGGTAACACACATGGAAGAGACTAGCCAGAGCTTATTTCAGCAAATTCTTTACTCTACCCCTTCCTTCTGGACAAGGAAGGGAAAATACTAATTTCAAACATGAGGAAGGGAGAAGTGGCAGAGCTGAAGAGAGCAAAAGGGATGTGATGGACAAATTGTCAGCCATAGAGGCCAAATTGGATCGTGATACATTGGGTTGAATGAAAGGAAGTCAGCCCAAAGCAGCAGACGAGTTGTGGAAGGAATGAAGATTGCACGAAAAAATCTCTAAAATCACATTCGGGACCAATGAGAGATTACATGGCTTGGAATAAAAGGGAGTCTCTCTCATTCCTTTCTCTATCTTTTATTGCATTTGAGTTGAAATAATTGTTAGGATTTTATATTTGAAGTAGCATGATTGCAAGTTTAGGGAGTGTTTTATCTTGCATGAAATGCTTAACTATTACATATGAAATAATAGAAATTGTCGATTTCTTGCATGATAAAAAATATAGAATTGAGTTGTGGTTGATTTAGTGACGACAGATTAAGCGTGGTATTGCTTTAAGTTGGATTGTTAATTGATTTGAGACACTTACGGGTTGAGAGGAAGTTGACCAAGGATGTGAGGAAGAATAATAGGTGGAAAGAAAGCCAAATTGATGAAATTTAGTCATAAGCAAAAATAAAGAACATTCTACTGTCATAGCATGAAACGAATGCGTCACTTCCAGTAATTACTGTCTAGACTTTATTGCTCCATAGATAATGTATTAACTTCAAAAGGCAATGTCAAAGCATTAACTTAGTGTCTAGTTTCATTCAAGATCCATGGAACTACAATTCACCCCAAAATTTCAATTTTTGCGAGAATAAATAGTAATAAATACGGCAGAAATCCGACTTTTTTGATTTAATTGATGTGGAAAATTCTCGGTTCAAAGAGAGCATAATCAGGAAAACCTTAAAGGGATTCAAGAAAAAACGATTCCCAAATTCTCCGGAAAAGCCAAAGTGGATCGAAAATACAAAAGGCACATAAATCGATGAATCTCATTTAATCTTCCCATAGAAATAAAGGAGATCATAGTGACCTACATTTTCCTAAGAGACATAACTCATTATAAAAGGGATGGAAGAACAAGGAATTAGAAACAAGCAGAAAGAAAGAAGGAAAGAAAGAAAGAAGCGAAAGAGCGTCCGAATGGTAAAAACCTTTGTTTTATGGAATGAGTGGAGTCGGAAAAACAAAACCCGGTTCCACTTTGTTTGTTCCATAAAGCGATGGTTTCATCCAGAGCGGTGGATGGAAGGGATATGGATTGAGGTTAGAATCCATCAATAAAAAGCTCAAAGAAAAGGTGGAAGCAGCCCCGATTTGTTTGCTGACCTTATTAAATTGCCCGAATCACTTTCGTGATTTTAGGAGCTCAGGTCGGAGAACCAAATTTTGAAGGCGGGGATGCAAACTTACGGAGAAAGATAGGATTTTAGAAGCGAGGATGAACTTAGTGAAAAATGTTTATGAAATTTGAAATAGTTAGGACAATATTGAAGTCCTTTGGATATTTGAATAAAATTCTTATTGACTACAGGTGGTTAATCATGATGTTTGAATTTTGTTTACATGCTAGTTTATTTTACATTTAGGAATCGAATTAATAATTACATTACATTCGAATTGTTCGAAGATTAGAATCATGAATAAAGAAACTGGAATTAGGAGTATATTCTGTTCTGTTTAGATTCAGTGTAGTTACAAAAATTGAGAAATTGGTTGGTCTTGATGGGAGCAATGTTTTGAGTAAATAATGTCTTTAGACAGTAAATAAATTCAAGTCTTGAAGGAATGATGCACATCGGTCGACAACAGAATTTAACTTTGGCTGAATTAGGAACAATTTATGGGAAGTCGAGTTAGAGTCACGATCCACAAAACTTGTTTGATTATTGATTGAGGCGTCTTAGGTGAAACGACCAGCCGAAATGATCGAGGCCATCATTTGGATGGTTTGAGCCATTCTAGCCATCCCACCTGCTTATATCTTGATGCATATGCCTTAGTTCGAATTGAACCAAAAAGCTTATGCTTTCAAAAATAGCCGTGGAAACCTCGGCCATTCTAAGAAATCAATCACTCAGTGAGAACCTATGATTACCCGAATCCAAGGAGGAAGTAAGAAATGAAGTTTGGGGGAGTTTATATTTTCGAAGAACTCAAAAAGGGAATGAAAGAAAAAGACAAAGAGCAGAAAATGCATTAGAAGAGAAGGCTTATAGGGATAAGTTTTATCTTGTGGCCTAACTCTCTTGAACAATTAAGTTCGTAGGGGTGTTTCAACACCTAGTACCCTAATGCCATGCGGCATGGGGTTATAACCCAGTTAAGCTAAGAGTGCTAGAAAGCCTAAAAGTTAAAACATTGCACTATCCTTAAATGGTGACAAACAAAGGAAAACTTCCCCGGTGGAAATTACAAGTGAAAAATAGGGGCATCTGATTCGAATTGAAGAGATCGAGAGATGTCCCAAACATGAAGGCGAGGAGAGATATTTAAATAAGGAAAGGGCGAAGAAGAGATAAAAGTGCATGGGTAATTTACAACCTAATTCTCCTTTTATCCTGATACCTAAGCCGTGTGAAGCTTGAAGACCTCTGCGTTGATTACGAAGGTTGAAATTTTACATTAGTGGAATCAATGAGAAAAAAACAAGCGTATGGGACTTAAATAAACTTGATTTAAGAAAACTTCAAAAGTTTTGCTAAATTCAAGTCAAAGTTGAGAAAATTTGTTGACTGCACACACACACGAAGCAGGAGCTTGATAAATAAGCATTTTAAATACATTAGTTTTATCAAAGAAATTTTGTGATAGAAGTATACCATGCTTTGTTTTTTGCGCGGCGAAATTTGAAATATGATTTATATTTTGTTAATTCAGACGAGAAATGAGGGAATAATAAGCGAAAAACAAAGCAAACGAGAGAAAAATGTCATAAAATTATTTTGTTTGAGGACAAACAATTCTTTCTTTTTCTTTGCTTGAGGGCCAAGCAAAACTTTAAGTTGGGGAGTTTGATGAGCTTAAAAGTCATCTATTTTTAGTCCATTTTAATTCTATTTTTCATCTAAGAAATGAATAATTAATATCTGAGAAATATGAAGAAGCTGAGTGTTATTAGCGGGAAGAGAGAAAAGAAAGTAGAAAAATCGAAACGATAAGTGGAAGAAAAGTGCGGTCAATTGGCGGAGCGAGAAATGAAAATTTGGGTGATTCATTGTTGATGCGATTTTGGGGTTTACGGTCAAATTAAATTGCATTGACACAAAGTGAAGGAATTTGATGCGGTCGCGGCGGTAAGTACGGATCACGGCCGGTGAAGAATTGTCGAGGATCTAAGAAACGGCGTCGCGGCGACGTGGTCAAACAGCGGTTGATAGCCGTGGCGGATAAGAGGTAGCGACAACGAAACACCTTTTAAGCTATGAGGTTGGGCGATGAAGCCCCCGCGGAACTAGGAGTTGATGTCGCGACGTGAGATTGATGTCGCGACATTGATGATGTCCGGCAGAGGCTGAAGTCCGCGACATCAAGAAGCTGTCAGAGAAGGCATGGCCTGGGCGATGTCGCGACATGAGATCGAAGTCCACGGTACCCAGACACCCTTTCGGGATTGAAGGGTGAGAAGTTTCATGAAGTGAGGTCACGGCCAATGACTTCGAAGTCAGCGACATCAGGGAATGACTTGAGATCAATGATGCAGAGCCTTAAAGAGATGTCGCGACACGATATTGATGTCGCGACAACATGAGCAACTAGTTGAAGCCTATGGTTCTTTTAGATGATGTCGCGACAAAGTCGATGTCAGCGACATCCAGAAAAACTATCGATTGAAGAGGCTGCGGATGATTTGAGGCGGGAATTCGCAGCAAGATATCGGCGATCGCGACATCTCGAGGAGAGAACAATTGAAACACGCGAGGCGTGAGAAGATGTCGCGACAAGATAGTGATGTCGCGACCCTAAGAATGACGCTAAATCAAGGCTACATAGAGTAAGACGTGGGATCGAAATCTTAATTTTCGATGTCCTGAAGCGAGAGCTGAGTCGCGACTTGAGCAGTGACTTGGGCTGGATACTCAAAAATCCTAGCGAGGCTACATTGGGATTGGGAGCCCACATTTGGAAAACCATATAAATGCAGCGGTATCCATTTCGTTCAAGTAGCTTGTGACCCTGAGCGAGGAAGATGCGGAAAGGTAAAGCTCATTTCTTTCTTTTATTTTTCTTCTTTTTATTTTTTCTTAATTTTTTTTATTTCCGTCGTTTTAAAAGCGGATCATGCTCTATTTTCTTTTTAGTTGTATTTCACGAATCCCGGATGTTATAGTTTGAAATTTGAAAAGTGAATGCGGAATTCATTTAATTTTCAAATTACTACTGAAATATTTGAAGTTGAGACAATTTAGGTCGATTATTCGGTTCAATTCACGATCCCATTCTTATATTCGGAGGAATCTTGTATCGATGTAGTCGGTAATTGAGGAATTGACTTCCATTAAGTGAGCGTTATAGTCATAATTTATCTTTTACGTAGTCTTTTTATTGACTTGTTGTTCGATTCAATAAATTTATACAGTTTTGAGTTTATTTTCTTAGGATCTGGGCCTTGATTTCTTATACTAGTTAAGATTTGTGTTGCTGTTTCAAGGAGGTCTCTGGTGACACAGGGAAGACATTCACGAGTAATGTACTTTCCTTGAAGGTATATTAACTTTTCTTTAAAGGGATCCTTTGAGCTTTCGTAAAAGTTCCTTAGATAAAATCTCTTTCTCACTTGAAATCAGAAGCAGGTTGAATGGAGTTATCTATTTTAAACAAGCAAAGAGTTCACCTCATTTAGATAGTGAGAGCCAATCCAGTGATAGCTGAGATCTAATCGAGGAAGGGTTGATCCTATTAATTTCGAGGAGGAAGCGTCGGAAGTTGTATAATGCCATGCCAGATAACTTGGAAGTGCAGGTTTACAGGTCCATAAAATGGGTATGAAGTATTGCAAAAGAAAAATACCCATATTCAGGAAGTTCATGTTAAAAGTAGTTATCTAATTCCTGGCTTATTGAGAGAATCGGGTCATAAATTAGATAATGAAATGTGGAATATGGAAAATCAGTATTATAGCACTTGAATGATTTTGAAAGCCCGGAGTTGTCGAAATTTTATTAGGAGTAACTCGAGATTGATGATTCAACATAGCTGTTTCTATTAATGTGTCTTACGAGGATAGCCCCATTGATATTCAGTTCTCTTGTGAAATTCATTATTCTTTATTCTTATTTGATATGATGGATAGTTCAGATTGTTTTCTTTTTGTTCGTTTAATTTTTCCATTTTGTAATGCTGGATCCTATTATTCTTGTGGTGAATAGTATGGAAATTAATTATTCAGAATAGTTGATTAAATTCTTGAGATCTCTGTGGGATCGATATGCAGCTTAAATCCATTTATTACTTATCGGCACAGTATGCACTTTAAGAATGTCGAATTAAGACCAGAAACTTTAAAAAAAAAAAAAAATGATTTACTCTAAGAGATTGGTGGTTTATACATGTTTTGGTCTCAACTTAAGTTTTATGAAACAGATTCTGCAGTTGAATAATAGTCCTTGGTAATAGTGTCATAAGTTTGTACATAATGTTTTAATTCGTCGACATTAACTATTAAAGATTGGTCTGACAGAAACTAGGGGTGGGTGTTCTGATGCTTAGGTGGGTACAGACGAGTTTTTGAATTTATTGAAGAAACTTTGATGTCTTGTGATATTAGTTGGTACAAAGGTGGAAGAAAAATGGTCGAAAGTAACAAGAGTTCAAGCTGATCCATAAACTAGGCATGGAACCAATCTAACATCAATGGTGGACGGTGCTTCAATTTTTCAAACTACAAGTTAAGCATAACACAAAAAAATTTGAGTGCAAGTGGGTCCGATTTTGAAAAGTAGGATTGTATAGTATAACGACTTCACAAGGAAAACAGGAAAACCATAGAGACATCAAAAAATGGGCTTGCTCAAAATAAAAACAAAAACATAAATAAATGCCACTTCATGGCTAACTCTCCCCATGACGAATGTCACATTGGCCATGATGGGGGCTTGGACAGAAAGTTAGAGGAAAGATGCTGCACATGATGATATATGTAATTTTTGGATAGGAGACTTACATGGCTTTCATCGACACCTTATTCACTCCGTTTGGGCTTCAAATAAACAAGTTAGGAGAAGAAAAGAGAGAAAAAAAAAGTGATCAGGTGGAGAATTTTGAAAATTACTACATAATAATTTCAAAAGTGTTCTTTCTGGCTATATTTGGATTCTAAACTCTCTAAGATTTTCAACGGTACCAAAAAAACCTAAAACGGAGTTCGGATGAAAAGTTATGAAGTCAAACAAAATGAAATTTGAGGAATTGGAGCGGGTTCTGAAATTTTATGGCTGCGAATTATCTTTCTATATATATATATATGGGGAACAATTTTATTTTTTTAATATATAATATATAATAATAATAATAATAATAATAATAATAATAATAATAATAATAATAATAAATATATATCATAAAAAGACAAAATAAGGAGCAGTGCTAAAAAACCAATCTTTCTGATCTGATGCAAGAATTTTCGCAACTGCGAAATATCACGACTACTTGAGTACCACGATTTTCCATTTTACCTAATGGAAGGCCAAAAATAAAATAAACACAAGAAAAATTAAAAAAATGCGAGAAAAATAATAATTAATCTAAAACAAGATTAACTAAAAATTAAAGAAAATCTAAGGAAAGAAAAATTAAAAGGAACAGGAAAGCAAAATGAATAAGACAGAAGTGAAACTTTAACAAAAGTGGAGACTATATGCTCCCCAAACCAATTCTCGAGCCTTTGGGCTGCTGGAGCTGATGGAACTTAGAAATCTTGGGGTTCGGTGCTCAATCGAACCCATTTTCGAACCATCCACTATGCCATGCGATGACATTTGCCGGGTATCTTGATGTAGTGGAAAAGTCGACGGTGGCCACTGCTTCAAAGTTTTATAGTATGTGATGATGTGAGGTGGGATGGCCTTAGTTTGACGACGAGATTTTAGGTTGGGATTGTGTGCGGGTGAAGGTAGTATGTGGAGTACAGGTTGGGGCGGGGTAAATTCTTATGTTCTTCCACTTTGCTTCCTCAGGTCGACAACAGAGGGGCTGCTTCATAACCTCCCATGGGTAGACGGCGGCCTGATATCAGAAGATTCGATAATAGGCTCTTTGGTGATACTTTGCTCCTCTATCATGTGGTGTCGCCAGGCATTCATACCTCTTGACTCTCTTTCTCTTCCGATGAACATGTTGATTGGCAGAGGCGCCCAGATCGTCTGCGGGTTGTCAACTTTATGCTCCATTTCACTTTGAGTCCATAGATTTTTGAGATTCGGAGAGTTTCTCTCGATATGAATTTTTTTACTCAATTAAGCATTGAATTTCTTATGTTCTTCCACAACGTCACCCACCCGACTTAGTAGGTTTAGTATTGCTTGCTCATTGGAGAAATTAGCGTAGTGGTTGTGGCCGAGGAGTTGAGCATAAGATGGAGATGGGGTGCATATTGTGGAGGTCTGAGTGTCCCATTAAGCTTGAGAGGTTTAGGTGGTTCACACTCCAGCTGGGTTGTAGAATTTCCATATCGATGGATTTATTGGAGGCACCATGCATGAGGCACATTCATATGGAGAGTTTCTATAAACCCTCATGGACCTATGGGCACTAAGTTCCTCGTGCGACTATGTTACTCTTTCCCACCCAGGTGTTCCGATTTCGATCACATGTTTGTGAGCAGCTACTGACACGGCTTACCCATTTGGAACATGCATACGCTAAACGAGCGACCTAAAAGCGCGATAAAATGATAAAGAAATTCACCCATTCTTGTGATGAGGATCACGAAGTGTTCCCATGATTAAATCAAATCTACGCTTGGCACCATCCAGAAACGCGACGCCATTTAGGTCGTTTAAGCCCAGTAGGTGTTGGAATCAACAAAATTTATATCTAGGATTCCTCTGCGTAGCAAAGCTCTGCGATTATAGTGGCTCTACGGTCGAACACGGGGATCGATTTTCTTAGTACACATGATTTTCCCCAGTGAAATGGCATCATTGAATTTAATTTGGATTTTGGGGTTTTGGTAAAAAGCAGGGGAGTTGATGGTTTGCAAGCGAAAATAAATTGAAATAAAATATGAAAAGAACTCCTTGAAGCATTGGGCCCACTGGGTTTTTCTGGAGGTCCCTAGGCTATGGATGTCTCGGGTCCCTTTCCTCGCATTAGGAGGATGACCTATAGTCATTTCAAGAGCCGGGATCTTTGTTAGCTATAAGCGGGCAATAATTTTTCCCTTTTGAAGAACCTGGCATTTAACTAGCATTTCATGGTCCCCCAGGACGGTGAAAACCTACCTCCTGGACCCATCTTACAGTAACAAATAGAAGGCAACTAAGGAATATCTTGAATCCCAGCAGCCAGCATCAATGAACAAAAGATTGCCAAATCTTTAGTGATCAGATGTATCTCAGGAGATTTAGCTTGCGAGAGTATGAGATGAGAGCATAGTAGAAAATAAATTCCTACGTTAAGCAGAGGACATCGGTTACCTCAATCAAGCCGGAGTGGCACTATCTTCAAGGATGGGGGGTTTAGCCAACCATCCTGCGGAGTTATAAATCCTTAGGAGTGTTTACATGGCAGGCGACGAAAGGAGAAAGGAAAGAAAATGAAGAGAGCGGCGAGGGAAATTGACACTTGCGTATCTATTGCCCAGACGATTGATTTAATTTTACGGACCTTGAAGCTCCGACTTATATATTGCTCGAGCAAGGTAAATTACAAAAAACTGAGGCAAGAAACTATTACAAGGACAAAATGGGAAGAAACCAAGAATTGCAACAAAAACAACAAAAGCGTGAAATGAAGGTAGACGATCTTGAAATGAGCAATTAGGGATGAATAGTGTGGGGCGGAACATTACGCGTGAGTTGTGACCAAAATTTAGTATGCTTCATTTCTCTTAAATGTTTTTCTGCTCTTCTACTTTCATATGGTCTACGATCTCTGATGCTGAGTTTGACTCGAATTCTTCATGCTTGAGATCCCATTTCAACAATTTGCACGATTAAAC
This sequence comes from Tetrastigma voinierianum, assembly GCA_016808115.1. Classification (NCBI taxonomy): domain Eukaryota; kingdom Viridiplantae; phylum Streptophyta; class Magnoliopsida; order Vitales; family Vitaceae; genus Tetrastigma; species Tetrastigma voinierianum. The sequence goes on along the minus strand of JAEQBH010000911.1, from coordinate 2,012,831 downwards.
TTCTGTACCCAAAATTTGCCCATAAAATACGATCATTTAAAGACCATAGGGACAGCAATGTGCAAATCGGGTTAATTAGAATGACTAGTACACAAAAAGCACTCAAAACCTATAATAAATAGGGTTCAAAATAGCACTTTCTGACCACTAATCACCTACTGCCATATTAAGTGTACAAGCAATTTGGGTTTTGGAGAACTGAGCCACTTTCCACCACCTTTGTCTCTAGTCGATAGGTCTATTAAAATACCAAGGGACTATTAGGGATATTCTAATCTCCATTGAGACAAATTCTATCACAGTGAATTTTTGTGGTCTTGACATATAAATGAGTGTGATGGGGAACTGACCATGCTCACCCATCATATTAGGGAGGCCAATTCTTGCTGCCAGATGCCATTATAAATTGCGAAATGAGGTTATACCGCTCACCTTTAGAACGCTGACCTTGGAACTTAATATCTTCCATGAGTAAAAGCATATGCAACCAGGTGGAAGATGGCGCAGTCTGCATAATAGACACTGATTCTTGAAGAATATATGACTATGACGTGAGTGCAAGATGTGCTAAGCCAAGAGTTGGCCAATGACCTTGTGAAGCAGGACCTGACATGAGTTTAGTACATGGGCCTTTGGAGAAAAAGGAGGAAATTCTACCTCCCTATTATCGGAGGAAGAAAATGAATCTCAACAGTTGGATCTCAAGCCCACACTTTGTGGAACTAAAATATACCATTTGGAAGAGCGGTGATGTCGATTATTATATCATCAACTGCGAAACCTCCACGGAAGACAATCTGCTACAAATCCTCAAGAGTAACAAGCAAGCTTTGGGGTGGAAAATTTCCGATTTAAAAGGCATCAACCCAACAATCTACACCCATCACATTTATTTAGAGGAAGAGTCAAAATTCGTTAGGCAACCACAGAGGAGATTGAATCCCCATATGCAGGAGGTAGTTCGCATTGAAGTCAGTTACTGGTAGTATTATTTACCCATAATAAATTAGCACTTGGGTGACCCCAGCAAGTGGTATTGTAATCAGAATAGCGCAATGTGAGAATGCAAAATGAGGAGAAATGCCCACGCCTGAACGGAGGTATGTATTGATTCTGAGAAGATTGAATGAGGTGACAAGAAAAGATCACTCCTCCACCTTTTCATGGATCTGACTCACGGAAAGAGTTTTGACCTGCCGCTACGCTTTACGGATGGATTATTCAAGCTGCCAGTTGAAATTGTTCTGGCATTGGACAAGACTACCTTCACACACCCTTTTTTGGCACGTATACTGCGGGGATGCCGCCCGGCTGTGTAGCCTTACATACATTCGTGATTGTATGCTTTCGGTATTTTTAATTGATACGGTAAGGCTTACATTGATTTACATGGATGATATCCTGCGGTCTACGAAAGCTTTGATAGATACCTCATCCATTTGGGAAGCTATCTGTAAGTCATTGAGGAAAGGAACCTCGTCTTGAAGCTACTTGAAAGTGACATTTCATGGTGAACCAAGGAATAGTGTTGAGACATGTCATTTCTGAGAAGGGGATTGAAGTGGACAAGGCAAAAATTGAGCGATCTCTAAATTACCCTCCCATAATGTAAAGAAGAGCGATAAAGCGATTCTTAGAGACATGCAAGATTCTATAGGAGGTTATCTGAACTTCTCGAAATTGCCAAGCCGCTATAAGCTTCTAGAAAAAGATACCAAGTTTAAGTGGGATGCGGAATGTGACAAGGTTTGAAACTCAGGCTTACTTGTTGCCCCCTGCAAATGGTGAGGGGCCCTGGCGCGGTGCCTTTCGGAGTCATGTGCGTCTGAAGTGACCTGGCCCATCGATGAGTTCGAGCGACGGAGGAAAAGCCAGGTATTTGGTTTACTGTACGGAGCAGAAACATTGAATGAAGCTCGAAAAGGAATTACACTCTTGATGAGCTTAAAAGTCATCTAATACAGTCCGTTTTTACGCTTCATTTTCATATCAAAAAAAGACAATTACTTTCTTGAAATATGAAGAAACTCACTTGTTGTTATTAGCGGGTAGAATGGAAGAAGAAGAAGAAGAAAAAGCGTTAGAAAAATGCGAAATAAGTGGGATTAAAAGTGCGGTGATTAATGGAATGAAATGAAAAATGATTTGAGTCATTGATGCGAGTTGTGGGTTTTACCTGATCCGGGTTGCGAAGTGCGTGACATCGGAAAGTGAAGGGAATTTGATGCTAGCCGCGGCAGGGAACACAGTCTAGGCAGCTGAAGGAGGAGCAGAAATTAAAGGAATGATATCGCGGCGAGAAGCGGGGTGGCGACATCAAAAAAACAGCAGTCTGGAGTCTACGACGGCATTAAGTTTAAGTGATGTCGCGACAAGAAAAGCGAGGTATGACATCAAATAACCAGTGGAAGAAGTGCGGGGGCGCCCCCAGCCCATGTCGCGACAACATCGATGTAGCGACATGAAGGCTGTCATTGAAACACGCCGGACTGAAGTGGATGTCGCGACGAGGAGTCATGATATTGTAGCGACATTCATGGCGATCAGCGAGAACACCAAAAGCGCCAGTGGTGTCGTGACAACATGAGCGACCGAGTTCATAGGATCTGAACACACCCCAAGTCAATGTCGGCGGCTGAGTTCGATGTCGTGACGAGAGAAGCGAAGTCCTGGCCCGGGCCTGCTTTGGGGCTGCTCTGACTGACGTACCGAGGTTATATTGGGATTAGGGCCAGTGAGCCTAAATCTGTGACTACCCCAGGAATGAAGCCGGGTCGGAGGGGTGCGTCAAGGAGAGATACCCAGGTAGCTGAAGCGACTTTTATTTTCTTTTATTTTCTTTTCTTTTCTTTTCTTTTCTTTTCTTTTTATTTTCTTTTATTTGAATGAATATTTGTCTAGTATTTTTTTCGTTTCATTATTTTCTTTGGATGCGGATATTTAGTTCGTTTCTTATTGAATCACGAATTAAATTTCTTTTCAAATTACTACCTAGAATGCATCAAAGTTCGGACCGAAATTTAGGATTGATTATTTTCGATTAGATTACGATTATTCTTTTGATGGAAGGGATGTTGTCATTGTGATTCGATGGTGAAGACTGACTTCCATTTAGTAGCGTTATGAAATCGAATTGATCTTTATAAGTAATTAAGCGGCATCATTTCTGCATTTACGGTTTAATTTACTTGGATTATGGGTTTATTGATTTTGGATCTGAATATCAGGTTCTTATACATAGTTAAAGTGCGTCATTACTCTGATTTCAAAGGAAGATCTCCCCGAGTGACACGGGGAAGACAATCACAGGAGTAATGTACATTTCTTTGAAGGTATATACTAACGCACCTTGCTATTAGGGATCCTTTAAGGCTTTAATAAGTTCACTTAGATAAATCCTCTTCTAGCGAAGTCGAGCAGCGGCTATCTATTTAAGCAATGAGAGATTTCACCTCAATTCGGGGATGGTGAGGCCAATCGAGTGTTAGCTGAGATCCTAATCAAGGAAAGTTGATCTGTTGCAATTTCGAGTAATTTGGGATTGTACATCCTTGGCAGTGATGGCAGGAATTAAGGTGTCGATCCATAAAATGGTATGAAGTATTGCAAAAGAAAAATACCCGACTTAAGGAAGTTCTTGATTAAAAGTATTATCCTGGTTCACTGTAATTCAGAGAATCGGAAGAAGGAGATAACGAAATGGAGCGTGGAAGTCAGATTTGCCTTCTGATTATAACCAGACGATTTTGAAAGCGGAGATAATGAAATTAATTCAATATGAACTACGAGAATTGATCGTTCACTATGGCCCATTTCTCTGGATGTCTGTCTTCCTATGATAGCACCATTCGATGTTGTTTCTTTTGGCAGGAATTTATTTTTTCCTCCATTTTGTTTTATTTCGGTCTATTTGAATGTTCATTTCTCTTTGAACTAGTTAATTTCCGATTTTCATCTTTGGACACCGTATCGATTTATGGTCCAGAATAGTATTCTTTTCTAGTAGTCAGGAGTAGTTGATGAAAAATTCTTGAGATCTACGTAGGATCGATATACGGACTTAAATCCATTTTATTACTTGCCCGACACGTACACTTGCGAATTCAGGACAAAAGCTGATAAGTGTCGTTCTCTGCAAAGATTTTGGTTATGATAGTATGATGTCAACAAGTTGATGGCAGCATTGCTTGGGATTAGTTAATAGTCCTTTGTGTGTCAGCTCATAAATTGTATATGTATTTTATGGTCACACAACAAGTTTTATGGCGTAGATTGCGGTTAGATAATAGTCCTTGATAATCGCATTAGTAAATTTGGCATGTGTCTTTAGTCGGGATCAACCAAATATGTATCCTAAGTTCCTCCTAACTGTAGCAAAGCTACTCTGATATAATGATCTGGTCAGAACACGAGATGGGTTTTCTTCATACAAATGATTTAAGTGAGTCAAAAATGGTAATTTGGTTTGGATTTTAAGGTGATGATAAAATAGGGGGTTGGTGGTTTACCAAGCTGAAAATAAAGGTAGAAATAAGATATAAAAAAAGAACTCCTTTGGAAAGCATTGGGCCCTTTGGGTTTTAGATCCTAGGCTAGCAGAGGTCCAGGGTTCTTTCTCGCGTTGGGGAGGATGACATATAGTCATTTTGAGCAGGATCTTCATTAACTTTAAAAACTAAACCTAATAATTTTCCTTTTTGTTAGAAAGCATTAATTTAGCATTTATGGTTCCCTACGATGAAAAGTCTATCACCTTGACCCATTCTGATGACTCGTAAGGGTAACTAATGAATCTCGGTGGATCTAATAATAAGCATCCCTTTGAACCTAAAGATTACCAAGTATTGATCAAGAGGATACATCAGAAATTGAAAGTGCCACTCCCTTTAGCCTACCTCAGTGGTTCGTAAATGGCAACTAATGGATATCGGTGTAATAAAAGCTAAGAATGCTGAACCACAAGCAGTATTGTGAAAGAAATTACGTAGCTTTAAACCTAGAGTTGGAGATTTAGGAACCAAATGTAAAACTCTTTGCGTGAAAAGCAGAGGAACCAAGCCGATACTTACTTTGTGCCGATGACATACCTTGAGGAGGAAATGGTTTTAGCGCTCGTCCTCGAGTTGTCATCCTTGGAGGGTGTTTGGCAGCCAAGAAAGTGAGAGAAATGAGAAGAGAGAAAATGAGAGTGCAGCGAGGGCGGTATATTTCAGAAAACTCCCAGTTAAAACTTAGGTCAACGAGTGTTTTACAATGGCTTATACTATAGCCTTACAGACATGTAGAAATAAAATAATAGTAGAATAATTACAGTGAGGTAGAAATGAAAAACCAAAAAGCAGAGTCGTTTGGATAAAAAAACAAAGCGAGAAAACTTCGCACACGGTGATTTTTCGCTATCATAGCGAAAATCGGGCATAAGCAGAAAATTGAAATTTTAAACATGCACGGCTGTTCGCTATGATAAGCAGAAAATTCACCATGTGTGAATTTTCCTCTGTTCATCCTTGTTGGCTACTTTATTTCCGTAGCTCACTGTTCCTACTTGCTCCACTGCGCTACTCGTAAAGTTCATGTATTTTTGCTTTCTTTTCCTTTTTCGATCTTTATTTCTTCGATTTTTATGCGTATCTTAAGTCTGACGAGAATTCTTTACATGCTTGGAATATTTCGACAAACTTGGCATTAAGCTTGCAAAAACTGCAAAATTAATACAAAATATGATCGATGGTACCATGAGGACCCGAACATGTCAATTGGGTTAATTATAACAATTAATTTTCGAAATGTGCTTGAGCCCCAATATTAAAAATAGGGTTTAAATAACCTTTTTGATGCTAATCAAATATCAATAAATTGGAACATAAATGCAATGGAATTAAAAATTTTATCCTTACTTACCAAGGGATCACAGTGGTTCATAGCTAGAAGGAGGGTAAGCAGAGCTTACCTCTTTGTAGATGGAGTTGATCGAAGCCTTGAGAGTACGTGTCTTGGTTTGTTCGGATCTTGAGTGTTGCCTTTCGACGACCACTCTCTACAAATATCCACACACGAACAAATAATGAGCAGAATCTTGTTGAATGCTAGTTTGATTGTCTTCTCAAAATGAAATTAGGGTTTTATTTTCTTTCTCTCTGTTTTGGTTGTTCTTAGAGTAAAAAAACTACTACAAAATATATATGTCTCACATATATATAATATCTATATAAGTGCGCTGGGTTTAAGTCAAGCAGATTTTAGTATTATATATTTTAGCTTCTTAAATAATAACAATTTAAATTCAAATCCTTATTAGATAAGGAAAGCAATTTATATTATTATATATTTAAAACTCTTTAAATAATAACAATTTAAATTCATCAAAAAAAAAACCTTTACAAATTATTCTTTCCATATCAATAAGAAAATATAACAAATTAATTATTTGTTATAATTTAAATCATGAATTTAAACTTTCTCAAAATTAGAATTCGAATTTAAATAACAACTAATTGTTATTTGTAATTTAAAATAATCTCATCATTTTAAGGTTACTATGAAATTGAAAAACCCATAGCAGATTGTGTCGTTTCTTAGTAAATGACCACTATAGGTTAAATTAACATTGGCGGGGCCTAAATCACATTTGATTCTACAAGTGTAAGTGGCCCTCACAGCAGGAACATTATGACTACAAGGATTAAATGAAAGCTCATGATCAGAATTGACCTTAATATATCTGGCATAATCCTTTTGTCTCATGATATCTTGATAGAATATAAGGCATGGACAAGTCAACCTTACATATCGTTATCTTTGATTATTCGAAACCCAAATTGGTGACTAAACAAATGACATTGATCTCCATCAATTCATTTGAAGAGCCTGATATGCATTTCTCGGTCTCAATTGTGGGGGACCCGGAGAGATATCTCTCTTATAATAAGAGGACGAACCATCTTAATGGCTCATATCTCACTACATAATTCTTATTATGTTCAAGTACCTTACTTATAGTCATCGATTAAAGACAGCGTTTGATTATATCAAAACATGATATTCCTTATGTTTGAGAACTATGACGATCTCGGGTCAAAGTTTAATGACTGTTATTAAGAGATTAACACGGCTTTGATCCATGTAAAATACAAAGGCAGATGCTGTCGATAATCTTTGTTCTCAGCAAATGGATACTTGAGTGATTTGTATCCCATACACATATTCACTCCATGAATATTGTGAAACACTATACTAATCTTCTTCATTGTTATTCCCATATGATATGATTAAGGACATTTAGAATAATTAATAATATTATTCAAGGACATTATATATAATAAACATGCAAATCATCATAATAATAAATTCTCATGAAATAGTCAAAATACCATGTCCATCTGATAGGCTTAGAGCACTATTACTAACAAATCGGGTTGGCCACACTTCGCCTTCCCTAACATCGGGCGCATCCGATGCGGCCTGCTTGTATTCGAAACTAGGACCTCGGGCGAAGTCTTCAGTCTCAGGGGCACTGCAGAATACAATCACCGCCCCGTCGAAGGGGGCGATTCACGGAGCCCCCGTCTAGACTTGTCGAGGCCCAGCATCGTAGAGGCGACCATGTTCCCTACGGCCCCATTCGAGGAATCTTGATTCTGATGAGAGGAGCTACATGCGAGAGGTTCATTATGATCTCGGGACTTTTCCCAGACCGAGCTAAGTCGATCTTCACTAGTGCGTGATGCTCCTTTGGCGTTCACCTGACCGCCGTCGAGTTTTCTACCCTTAGGTGGTCATTAATATCATGATGACATCAGGGCCACAGACCAATAAATCTTATTCATTTCTCCATCGACGGCCGGCGCGGATCTGGGGGCCTCGACATCACGGCTACTTTTAATCTACAGCCATTGGTCACCTTACCCGACTCGACTTATGAACAATGGACCCATCCTGCATGAGAAGATGGTCAAGTGCTTCTCTCTGTTCTACCTCTGGGGTCTGTCGGGCGACTCCATAGCGCATGCGTCTTATAGACCACATAATGGGGAAGTGTTTCTTTCACTTCAGCATATGATCGAAGGAGAGCCATCTTCGATATCTATACCTCAGATACTACAGGTTAAATCTGTGACAACTATTGATCTTATTTCACCAGACAGATTTCATGAAATTCTGCAAGTCATCTCTGTTCAGACTCTGGGATCAAAAATGACTACCCCAGACTGCCGTTGGAGTCGTCGAGGCGTGAGAGGGCGAGTCCTTAAAGTTGGTCGGTGGCACATTATGCCCTGTTCATATCATCTGCCACCTCGGACCCAGCTGGGGACCCTGACCCCACATAATGGGAGCACATTCTTGGGTAACCAGGCTCCAACCTCTCGACTCGGCTACCATTGTAATTCTCCGTCTATACGAACAGTACTATCATAGTGCTCATTACCATACGTGCCCGTTAGATGTGGGTCGAGCAATTCCACTCCCCAGGCTCGCGATTCAGCTCACCATCTCTCAGGGACACTGAATATCTGTGAGATTCATGATCCCTTGCATTCTCCACCCACATCTAAGCACTATTTGCATTGCCCATCACATTATATAGTAATCACATTGACTCATACTTGAGGCGCCATGACTCAGGATCCAGTTATCTGGCGAGGAAATTTGGCCATGTATATGAGATCCAAAGTCACTGAGTCTCTGATCTCTGTGTATTTTTAACTCAGGCCTTTTAAAGCTCCTCCCCTCCGACGGGATAGCCCCTCCTCACTTCAGCCCACTTTTCCACTACGTGTCTTTGCTTGACTCTGTGATTAATAGCCACTCATGCGGCGCCTGGAAACATCGAGACAGGGGACACCTCTTCATGAACTCACTGGGTTGGGAGTGCTTCCACCTCCACTGCCTTTTGTCACACCCCCATTGCGGTCAATGGTACATTTAGTTGAGGAGGGAGTTCAAACAAGAAGTGATTTTCTTATCACTATGGATGTGATTTGTTTTGCACTTTTGAATCTTATGTATAAGCCAAGCTGTTTGCACATTTAATGAAACACTTTTTGCTTCTTATTGAGAAAATTGTTTTTGAAAAAGCTGAATTTAGTGATACACTGCTATACATTCAAGCGGTTCAGGTTTCTTTAGCTCATTTTACTGACATTTTTTGCCCCGATTTTTTTATTTTTTTTTTTGTGTTTTTGCTTGCTGCGGTTTAGAATTGAGCATTGTCCAATTACATTTGTTGTTAGTTAGTTCCATACCTAGTTTGCAGTGGAGATTGTTGAATTCTTATTTAGTATTTGACCTTTTTTACACTGTCTTACACAGTACATGGTTTGGCTGTAAGGCTAAAAGCTGCCTAACCTCCTAAACTTTGCCAAATCACCCTAGTTTCATTGACTGCCTTAATAGGTTAAGGACCCCCACAAGAAGAAGGCCAATGTGTCTTCAAAATAAAAAGAAGTGAAAAAGAAAGGAAAAGAGAAGTTTCAGCAGCTTACATTGAGCAAGGCATTGCAATTAAGAAATTTTATTAATAAAAGCCTTTAAACCTTTTAAGGCGGTAGTTTGGAACAGACTTAGTGCTCGCTACATGGTGGATGGGTGGAGTTGAAGCGAGTTATAGGTGCTGGAGTCCTCGAAATCATTAGAGTCTGAGATTGAAGGCACGAAGAGTTTGTGGTCGAAGATCCTTATGACAGTTTACCTCATGACCTTGGTGGTTAAAGGGTCATTGATGGTCCATAATTACACTGGACTTTGGTGGTCAGTTACTTGATTATTACACAACACAAAAGAGTTGAAATAAGAGTGGGTCACAGTTGAAGCTGGACAGTTAGTGACACCTAGGTAAGCGAGTGTAGCTAGGTTGGGAAGGTGGATTGGCATTTTTATTGTTGAGGTGATCTGACAAACATGAATTTTAGTGGAAGTTCTGGTTGAATCTTTAAGTAGGAAGCTCTTTTGTTACTCAATTTTGTATGACACATTCAATTCTCTCGAGATAGTTATTGTTTGGGCAGGGTTTCACTGATTCTCATCGAAGTTAGGCATTACTTTCCATTCACAACATTTTGAAATACCCATTTCGTGAACATCATTTTTGTTATTGTTTGTATTTCTCTCTCTTTCTTTCTTTCTTTGCATTGGAGACTAACATTGTGCTGAGTGATTCATGCCACGGTAGGGTGATGCGGAATCAACGGGTCCCTCATTCCTAAGTTCCTCTTAAGTGCGTGACTACTGCCGATGTAGTGAATCTAAGTCGAACCAGGATTCAGGTTTCATCCCACGAATGACTCACATCAGTGTTTGAAAATGGTGAGAGGCTTTGATTTGGATTTTGGATTTTTATTTAAAAAAATGGAAGTTTGGTTTGTTACGGGTTGATTATGATGAGCTTAAGTGAAGTGTAGAATGGTAACCTTAAGGCTTAGGTCACTAGCTTGACAGCACAGGGAAGTGATACGGTGTCCTCGGGTTCTTTATGGGTGGGACCGATGACATATGAGTAGAAGCCAAAATAGGTTCTTTGTTTAGCTATAAAACCTACCACAAAGACCAACCACATTTAGGTATTGAAGTATAACATTCAAAGTCTCATTCGGTTTGAAACCACAACATTTAACCTTTATAACCTGTTCCATTAAAACATGAATGTATACGAGAGATAGCAGGTGCATCCTACATTAAGGTACCACCCCAGGCCTAAGCATCGCAGTATTGATGGGAAGGGCCATTATTGACAATTAGCCCTAGGTTGGAAAATTTGAGAACCATCATCACGATCTGTAACATTCAAAGCATAGAGATGACCTTGACAACCTAGAAACTCAGGCTGTAGCCTCATAATTTCAAGGTACATGAGGCTTAGTCGAGCATCCTTGAGTTGTAAATCCTCTGAAAGGAGTGTTTTGTGTGAGAAAATGAAGAAAGAGAGAGAAGAGAGCCAAAAAATGAGCCACACAAATGAAAACAGGGTACTTTATAAAATGAAAAGTTGCCTCCGGGTTACAAAGTTTGAGGGCTTATATAGTCAAACTACCCAAGATGTAATGCAAAATGCCTAAATGTAGAGTGCATAAGGGAACAGAGTAGTGCGTGTATAAGCGTGAGTCGTTTAGAACCAAAATGCCGAAACCAGGCGACAATTTAGCTGTACGATTCGCTAACATGATGAAATTTTGCATCTCATGAGAGATTCTCAGAGATCATGAAATAAATTTGAAACTCTCAATGGAGTCAAATTTAGCTGGCTGAAGAGATTTATTCTTTAGCGAGGAATTCAGTATTGAGATAAGCGGAAATTAAGAGTTCGCTAGGGCGTAGTATTTACTCATTCAGCTAGAAGGTGTTAGTTTTAAGTCAGTTAGACTCTTTGTAGGAAGTAGAGGCTGCTGGCGCCGTCATGATGATTCGGCATCTTTCTTGTTTCGCTAGCTCGAGGATGAACTTCACTCCGCCTCCGTGTTATCACGTTGTGAAGCAAATGATAGAGAACTCTTTGGTGGAAAGAATTAGTCTTTAATCAAATCCTTGACCACTTGGAAGGAGCATAGATCCATGCTCCTTAATGAGGCGGAAATGAGCTCTTTGTCGCTACTTAGTACCCTCAGTATACTCATCTAAGTGAGAGAGGTAGCTGCTTGGGAGGCCGAACTACTTTTTCCTCTGGCGAAGCAAGGTCATTTGCGTGAGAAGTATTATGACACAAAAGTTACAACCTTATTGAAGATACTTCATGATCTGTTTCATTCCTCTAGGTCATGACTTTGACTGTTTAAGGTCGCGACTTTGACTGTTTAAGGTCACGACCTCATTGAATCATGAAATTCACAGGATACCATTTTTACTTAAAGTCGTGACTTGGGTTGCAACTTTACTGAACTATGGAAAACATAGGCATTCATAGTTGTGACCACCTTACTGCAAGTTGAAAAATACATGTCTAAACAATGCTCTTGCGATCACAACCTTAAATGAATTTTTTTTTATTTTAACTTGTTTTTCACCTGATTTTTATTTCTTGACCCAAATTCTTTTTCCTCTTCAACTCAATTCTTCAAAAATCTTGTTCTTGCTAGACTATGAACCTGAAAAACTAACACTAACATACACATAAAAAATACAAGGATTCCAAAACAAAATGAAATAGAAAAATGGAAAGAAAAAAACAAAAGTGAAATAGAATAGCGATCCTTTCAATGCTTGGGTTGACTTCCAAGAAGCGCTAAGTTTAATGTCGCTAGCTTGATGAAGCTGCATCTCAATGGTGGTTCTGCTCACAGTGATGATTTGCTCAACCCTTTGAGTGAATGGCTGGTTTTTGCTCATGTTTGCCAAAACATGCAAGAATGGCATCTTTCGGAAAGAGATATGTACTATGCTTTTTCTTCTTTTACTTCACCATAGTTGATTTGTCAATTCCCTCAACTCCGAAGTTCATTACATCCACCTCCCTCACAATGGGTTTTTCATTTTGGTATACTTTTGGATGTATGCTTAAATTCAATTTTCTTCCCTACTATACTTGTGACGCCCCAAAACCCGGGGATCCGTTGATTACCCATCAACCCGCATAAATATTTGTGGGTATCGAGTAGCCTGATACCTCAACTTGAAGTCCCATTTACCAAGATCCAATCCCAAGTAAAAAGTGACCGCACCGAGTCCACTTATCACATTTATGTACAAACATACATGACTATATCATCAATATTTCAATAAGAATTTAATTACAATTCTTTTATACAAAAACACTAGTTCTCATCTTTACAAAAATGATTACTAAGCCATAAACTAGCTTTCTTCACCCTTGCCGCCCTGGATGCTAGTCGTCCATCAACGTATATCTAACAACTGAAATGTTTTTCCCATATAGGGTGAGCCACGCCCAGTAGAGAAAATTCCTACAGAGGCTACTCCCTACCTAAGTGCACATGCAATGTCTACATGGGCATATATATATATATATATATATATATATATATATATATATATATATATATATATATATATATATATATATATATATAAGCAAGTGGTCAACATTCCAATGTAATGATGCAATTTAATGGAATACTACATGTCGCCATGAAATGAGATGAGACTCACTCAATGCTTGAAAAAATCCAAGTCATCACTGCACTTGCATCACACAATGCAGTCAATGTGAATAACATCCATCGTCGGATTTGGCTCATCCACAATCACTTCAAAACAAAATCAAGTTTTTAAGTCAAAACCTTATCATCGCTACCTAAGTACTACTTTATTAATAAAACATGTGTCTTTGTGGTGGCAAATCTTAATCTTCGAGGTCCAACCGTAAGCTTCGCATGCCTTCCTACACTTTCACGAGTTTCCACCTCTAGAAATATGTATAACCACATATGTCGGGTCTTTCACCCGAGGGGGTGTCTATCCCTGCTTGCTATTACCCGACACATATTTTCATTTTCATGTAAGAAACCGTGAGACTCTGTTGGACTTCGTTCAATGGTACCAAGTCCACCAATCACGGTGTTGATTCATATCATGCACTCACACCCATGTCATGTGATGTTCCCATGCATAAATGCAATGTGATGCACCATTGCATGTATATGTCATGTCACATATATGATGAATGCTATATGGACAATTTAATTTATGCATATACCACGCATCTTAGACAATTATAACACATGCTTATAATTTCTAAACATCATTCATTCAATGTCAATACAATAGCACACATGTATTAACAGTCAATATAATAACACACATATATTCACATTTATACAACATAATAGCATAATTAGCCCATACGCAAGTTGCACAAACCGGTCACAAGGGACCACAAACAGGCCATACACCCGACCTTAACCATGACTCTAAAAGGCCATAGAATCAATCCAAATCACCATTCACACATAGGCCACAACGCTGGCCTCAAACAAGCCATAGTTAGGCCACAAAACCAGTCATGGAACGGTCTCAAATCAGTCCCGAAATCAGTACGAAATCAACACCGAAAACCAGTCTCAAAATTTGGACACAAACTAGGAAACAGCCTAAGTCGTGAGTAGCCCTGAAATTGACCATAACATGAGTCAGAGTCCACCTGTGATCTGGTACTAACATCGCCCCGCAGATGTAGCTATAACTTTTATGAAGGACACAAGTCCAAAGTCCCTCATTTTCCCAATCGAAAACCCGTCCCAAGATCCGCCAATGTGCAAGATCAAAATCGGGTAGCATTCCCTCATTCCAAAATTAGCCAAACAATCCCATAGGGTAAAAACACAACCACACAGCCCTTAGGGTGGAAAATAAACCAAAGTAAGAAGAATCCCTACCTCTTTGAGTGTAGTAAATGGGATTTCCCGAATTTCCTTTGTTGGATCTTCAGTGAAACTCCTCAATTTTGATACTCACGTGTAACCCTTGTCGCGTAGACCCACTTTACTTCTTAGGCCAACGAGTCCCGATCGTCGGAATGCCAGAGATCTGAGGAAGAAGCTTGCCAACTTTCCTTTTTCTCCTCTTCTTTTTTTTCCTTTCCCTTTCTCTTTTTCTTTTCTCTATTTCTTTTCTCCTTTCCCTTTCTCTCTTTCTTTTCTCCTTTCCTCTCCCATATCTCACTCACTAGAACTTACCTCCCATTTATACTTAACTCACACTTATCACCCCTTTGCATGAACTTAACACATGGTTTGCCATGTGTCACCCATATTTTGGGATCCATTTAGCCATATTTAATAAACTTTTTATGTTATTTTCAAAACATATTACTATGAGTTTAATTACAAACTCTATTATATACATAGGTATATGCCAAAACTAGTTCTTTCCAAAGTTTTACAAAAAGAACTATACCAGCCATTATAATTTTTGAATCTCTTGCCTACAGCAGCTCGGGTGGTAAAGGCATGCATGATTACCTGTGACTCGATGAATGGATCCCAATTAGTGGGATTAGACTCCGTGGTACCGAGATATACGATATCCACAGGTATTTCCGCGGGTTGACGGTTGGTCAACGAACCCCCCGGTTTTGGGGCATCACAGTACTTCACCCAGTGAACAATCACTTGATCTTTTCAAGGGTGTCTCCTTAGGGACCTTTTGCATAATCTCAACTCCTCCCAAGAGCATAACTTCTTCTTTCATGCATGCTACTTTCTCTTTTTTCGAAAGATTATCATTTTTGTATATGTGTTAGACTGAAATTTTACATAGACCAAAAAAAGACTAATAGTTGAAGACCAAATTAACTAAATATGATCAAGTCAGTAGGTGCCAAACTTATGGTACCACCACTGAGAACTAATCAGTTCTTGTATCAACGACGCTAAAAACTTGATTGACTACTGACTGAAATATTAAAATACGTTGTTTGCCTTGGATAAGAAGGCTTTCATTGAAAACTGTGTTTTAGGTCTAGATCACTGTAAGTGCACTGGTCATTCAAGTAATAAAAGTGGATTTAAGTCCAGTAATCATTCCCACGAGGATTGATGAGAAATCTAAACATCAATTATCCCATCTACTCAAAATCCTTGCTATTTGAACTCCAAAGTTAAAAATGGGTTGGTTCTAATTAATATAAAAGTAAAAACTAAATAAAGTTCCATAACCATGTACAAAAAATAAATTTAAAATAATTGGATTGAAAAGTTCACTGGGTAAGTTAACACTGGAAATTAGATCAGTGTACAATTATCAATTTCCGCATTAAATTTTTTTATAACATATCTTAGCCATTAGTTTGAAATCTGAACTTGTCAAAGATGCAAGGTAGTATAGTTTAGATTTCTTCATAAACCATACATTTCACTAATTGTATCCATGTCTTTTCAAAACATGAGTCTAACTGCCATTTAATAGAAACCTCTTTCTAAAATCTGGGTATTTTTCCTATTCAGTACTTCACACCCAAATCTTAGGACTGAAAAATTCTTGCCCCTATAGACAGGAATATGCAAGCCTTCTCCAATCTAATTGGTATATCATCATTCAAATCTAATAAAATTGTCTATCTCCTTGATTAGATCTTTGCTAACACGGGATCAAGATCCTTTTATCAAATTAAGGAGAAACCTCTGATCAACTAAATTGATACATCATCCAACAATCCTCAAGCCATGAGTAAGTTAGTGATCTTTCAGAGTTCATTAGTTTCATAAAATTAGTCTAACATACCCCCAAGTAACTACTCCATACTCTCAAGAATCTCTGTATCAGGTTACCAAAGAGCTTCCTAAAATCGAGTAAGATACAACTTTTTTCGTACAAGCCATTAATATTCAACAAATAGTTTCAAGAACAATACCAATAAAATAAATTCAAGATTTCGAACTATGACATTCCTTCAAGTTGAGCTAAAATCAATAATGAGCACCGATCCAATCCTAGATGGAACTCAGTCTTCCAAAACCAGTTTACAAATAACAGTGACTAACTGATCAGGAAAATTCACTGAAATTGCAAGTGAATTGAATAAATGAATTCTAGAAATTTTCCAAATTCCATTCACTTCAGACAGTAATGAAAACTGAATTTTTACAATGAACCAGCACGAAACTTCTCACCAGATCATTGTTCAATCCATAAAAGAAATAACTGAAACGTTAATCTAACACTGCTTGAAAGAAAAGAAAAATAAAAGAAAAAAATAATATACAAAGGAGTTCCAACTACCCAGAAGTTCCTGGTTTGGTGGAAGTTGCGCACAGTGCCCTAAATGGGTCTATTTATAGATTTTCAAATGATGGGCTGCACTTCAAGGTACAAATTGTGGATCCTCAAAAATTCTGGCCCAATTAATAGCTTTGTCGCGACATAGAAAATCTTGTCGCGATAGTTTTCATCTCTGTTCCCCAGCTTTTTTCATGGCCTCTAGTTTTCTATCATGACATGATTTTGGGATTTCTTCTTGGATTCTGTTGTGATAAACTTTGATAATGTCGCAACATAGTTTTGCTCAAGTTATCTAGTTTATATCGTGACATAAAAACTTTGTTCCAACACTTGTCATTTTCTGCTACTCTGAATTCTGTTGCGACATAAATTTCTTTATCGTAACAATCTTCTGTTCTTTTTCCTTCATCTTTTGTCGCGACATAGTTTTCTTTTGTCATGACAGAAGTTTCTTCCTCCAACTCTTCAACTTTGTTGCAACATTCCTTGCTATGTTGCGACATTCTTTTATGGTTCTTCTCAACCTTTGTCACAACACTAATTTCTCTTGTCGTGACAAAGTTTCTCATAAAAGAGCATGGATCTATCAGTTTTACGTAATTTTTTCATCGCGACAGTCTTGCCGGGGCTCTCGCACTACCGAGACCGGAATCCTCGTGTCACGACAAACTCCTCGAAGATGCGACATGTTTTATCTTTCGAGGTTTGCTGCCAGCCTAAACCGCTTTGTTGTAACATTGAAATCTTTGTCGCGACAAACTTATCTTGGTTGGTCTCATGTTTCTTCCCTTTTTTGTCATGACATAGTTTTCTCCGTCGCGACATAAATCTTTTACTCAACAACATTTATTGTCGCGACATAATCTTCTTTACTGTACAAAACTTCTCGCTTTTGAGTTCTTGTATCAGGTCACAACATAAGTTTCTGTCGCAACATTCTTCTTGTAATTCTTCTCAACTTCGTCATGACAAACGAGGGGCCGCCTTTTGTCGCAATAGAGTTCAATTCAATTACGTCAGGCTCAGCCGCGACATAAAAATTCTCTCTGTTGTGAAAGTCTTTATCTTTCATCACGATCAATGTCGTGGTCGCGGACATAGTTTTCTATCGCGACATATAATTTGCCTTGGTCTCGCTATGTTTAATGTCTGGCCGTAATATGGAAAACTTTTGTCATAGGCAATACTGTCTTGACTTTGTCTCTTTGTTTCGATATTTTCGCCGCAATGGGTGAGTTGTCTTTGTCATGACAAAGTTCATTTGATATCTTCATTTCTTTACGTCACGACAAAGTTATGATATGTCGCGACATAATTCCACCGCTACTCAAGCCGATCGCTACGGACAGAGTATAATGTCGACATTCTTCTTTCATGAACTTTCCTCCAAATTTTGTCACATGTAAAAATCCATTGTCGCGACAAAGATCAGTTAGTTTATCTAAAACTATATCGCGATAGTCTTCATTTTTAGCTTGAGTTCAGCTTGATCCTTGTTGAGACATAACTTCTACTGGTTGTCGCGACATTTTGAAACTATGTCGCAACAAAGAATTCTTCTCTAGCCAAATTTTCTGTTTTTTTTTTTTGGAATTATCTCTTTTTCCTTTACAACCTGCCAAACAAAAAGTTAGTAAATATTGCATAATTCAGCATTAAAATGAATTATAAACTTCTAAAAATATGCCATAAAAATTGATTAAAAATAGATTAGTTTAGGACTCATCAATATGCTCAAACATACCTTGTCATCTCCAACCCTTAGAGTAAATTCTCCACGTTATGCATCAATGAGGGCCCGACCGATAGCTAAAAAGGGTCCTCCTAGTATAATCGGCACTTCCTTAGCTTCTTCCATGTCAAGAACTATGAAATCCACTGGGAAGATGAACTTGTCTACCTTTACTAACACATCCTCAATAATTCCCCGAGGATGAGAGAGTGATCTATCCGCCAATTGAAGAGTAATAGTTGTAGGATTCGCCTCTCCCAAACCAAGTTTCCTAAAAATAGATAATGGCATAAATTAATACTAGCACCAAGATCACATATGGCTTTTACAAAAAAATAATTTCCAAGAGAGCATAGTATAGTAAAACTTTCTGGATCCTTTAGCTTTATAGGTAATTTTCGTTGGAGGATAACACTACATTCCTTTAAAGAGCACCCAAGCCATAATCGCAAGCCACTTAGTTTGCAGAATGTCCTTCATGAACTGACATACATTTGTCTAAACGCATCGACAAATGGAATTACTAAGGGAGCTTCTTAGCACTCAGTAAACTTGCCGAATTGGTTGTCCAACTTATTCTTCTTTAATCTTTGAGGATATGATACAACTAGAGTATCTTCTCTTGAAGAAGCTTTCAACTCAGTTTTTCTTTGCTCCTTACTTTCCAAATTTTTCAGTAACTTCTTTGTTTTTCCAGTAGTTCCAACACTTTTTCCAGCAGTTTCATCACTGTTTCCTGAATTTTCAACATTCTTTTCTTCACTTTTAGCACTACCTTCACAATTTTCAGCACTGTTTTGGACAAGTCTCTCTACAATTTTTCCGCTTCTAAGTGTGATGGCTTTGCAATACTCCATGCCATCTCTCTTCTAGGGTTCACTTCCGAAGTGCTTGGCAAATGGCCTTGTTGTCTCTCATTTAACAAGGAAGCCATCTGACCCATTTGAACCTCCAAATTTCGGCTGTACCTTGATTACTAGGTAAGAGAGGCTCTGCCCCATAGTGTCTCCTGGGGCTTGCTTTATTCTCGATGCTTAAGGTTTAACTCGCTTCCACCGGGTGCATCACGCCTGATTGTTTCCTCCAAGAGAGATTGTGGATGATTCCTCCATCCCGGATTGGAAGTTGTTTGAATATGGATTGAATTGTGTCGACAAATTTCTACATAAAGCATTGACTTTGTTGCACACTTATCTGCCCACACGAGTTTCCCATTTGACACTTTGTAGTTGAATGAGGTGCATTGCAAAAATCACATGAAAGGATTGGCCCTTGGATCACATTTGCCACAACTTAGGCACTTTGTAATTGAGTGGACTGAAGTTGCTTTGTAAGCCACGAAACTTGGACCACTAGCTTGTTGAAAACATCAAATTAATGTACTACACTCGGTTTCTTAGGCGTTGCTCTTTCATTCGACCATTGGCAATTATTCAAAGTTATATCTTCTAACAATTGGTACGCCTTATTTGTACTCTTGCTCATCAATGCACCTCCAGTTGAGGCATCTAAGAGTGTTCTAGTAGTCTCCTAAGAACTCCATTGTAGAAATGGGATGTACTTAATCATTTACAACCACGGTGGGGCATTTTCTTAAATGGCCTTAAAATGATCCCATGCTCCTTATATAGTCTTCCTTTCTAATCGATAAATCAGGTATCTCGATCCTCATCTTTGCCGCTTTGCCAGAGGGAAATTTTTGAAAGGAACTTATGTACCAGTCATTCTAAGATGGATGCGTCAGTGGCCACGCTTCGTCATAGTTAATTAAAACGGAAAAGTCTCGCTGACAAAGATCGCCACTCACCCCGTTATACTTCATCGTGTCACACACTTCTAAGAAATTAGAAATGTGGGTGTTGGGGTCTTCATTTGGCAATCCCATTAATTGAATATTTTGAATCAATTGCAAAGTGATAGACTTAAGCTCAAAGTTATTTGCTTGAATAGTCAGTCGCCTAATCATTGGAGGGATGCCAGCAAGAGGGAGAGCATAATCTCTCAACGCTTTCACCAAATCCTCCATAGGAGGGGCTGATTGGGACTTTCCCCACTTGTAGATTGGATGTCTACCTCTTCTCCTTCTCTACAACCTTCAATATTCTCCATTGATTTCTACTCAAATTCAGTTCGTTCTTTCTTGCCCTTCCTAATTTGTCTCAGTGTTCTTTCTAAATCCTGGTCCAAGGGTGCTAGATCATTATCTCCAAACTTTTGCATGAATTAATAGTACCTAAAATTCAGCAAAAAAAGAGGAAACAATTGTAAAAAATTCTAATCAAAAGCTCAAACAACTAAGGAAAAATAAAACTTACTTGAAGTATAAGAGAAAAACTTGGTATCAATATTAACACAAATCGCCAATTCCCCGACAACGGCGCCAAAAACTTGATAGGCTCCCAAAGAGATTCAACTAACTAATTCTGCAAGTATACGCTCAAGTAATATAAAGGGACTCAAGGAGTCGGAGCATCGAACCATAGGGAGTCAAAGACCCATCAAATTGGGGATGCTATCTCTTATATCCAAGCTAGTGAAAAGGATGAATTGAGAAATTATGAGAAAGAAAACAACTATCGGAGGAAAACAGGATTAAAATTTTGTTTAAAGTAAAAATTATTTGATGAAGGGCTCTAGGGTTTTGATGCAAATGGATAATCCCCAAATATTAAGGCGATCTCTCTTTCATTAGGCCAATTGGACATATGCTCAAAACGAAGCTCACAAAAATAATCATTAACCTCTCTCAAAAGCTAATGATCTATCCACTAGAAACGGGTATATTGCTTCTTAACTCAACTCTAAGCCCTAGAGATGCATTAACGAACAGGAAACTCAATTATGCCTCATAATTCTTGTTAATATCTTTATTATCCAGCAAATTATGTTGATTCACCTAGGTCTAACCTATCACGCATTTCTCAGATCTTGTAACAGATCACACACATATTGAAATTGATCATAATCAATATGAATTAACATAATAATGAATCAATGAGCAGTTAACAACCAATAGACCCAAGAGATGAAGATCAATACACTAATATAAGGCTCATATCCATATTACAAACAAAACCCTAGACTATTGAATTAGAACATCACTAAAAACTGAAATAAAACAAAAAGAATTGAAAGCATAATGGAAAGAGAAGAAGAAACTCTGAGAAGATTATGGTCTTCAAGCCTTCCGACCAAATCTCTCAATTCTCCACCAAACACAAACAATCCCACAAAACAAATCTAAATCTACTAAAAACTGAAAACTAAACCCAAAGATGGAACACAATTCTCTAGAGAGGAGGAACCATAAAAGAGAGCCTCTCTCTAGTTAAATTCGAACCTTAAATCCAAAAGAATAATGTCATATATATACACCTCGAAAATTGGGCCAAAATGGGCCCAAAAATAGAAAATAAATGTGGGCTACATCGCACGGACGTGACCGTAAGTGCTCCATGGTCGCGACTTCACCGAAGCAAAAATTCCACAGTTTCAGCATGGCAGCTTCACGGTCGCGACCATGGTGACCTACGGTCACAACTTCACAGAGGCTTGATCTCCACAGGGTTACGGTCGTGATCGTGGTGATTTACGGTTGCGACTTCACCGAGGCTTCTTCTGCGCAGTTTATTCTTCTTTGTTGAAAGGTCGCAACTATGGCTCTCTATGGTCGCGATTTTGCTCTTTTGCGGTCGCGACCATGGTTGTTCTAGGTCACGACCGTACATCTCTTTTCAACATATTTTCCTTATTTCTTCACCATTTTTCTTGCTTTTCGTCTTGTTTTCTTCGTTTCTGCAAACACAAAGTTATAGGGGATTAGACATGAAAATAGCTAAAATGAGTGTTTAGTTAGCATTAAAACCATGATTTATGCTATATTTTGACTAAATAATGCTAACCTAAAATACTCCTAACAATAAGATTCACTCCTTGATCCAATCAAGGAGTATGGCATGTGCTAGTTTGTCTGGATCAACAATGTTCAGTCTCTTCGATCCTAAGACTAGGGATAATTTAGACACTAACATAATTGCACATGATAGGAATCTTATCATCAGAATCTCATCATGATTTCCTCCATGATATGTTATGCGCTATGTAATTCATTAATTGATTTCAGAACGCTATCAATTCATTTAATAAATGAACATCCATATAATGAACATGCTTGAAATAGAAACATAAGACGTACAATAAGTGCTAAAGGTGATTGTCTTTAGAGCACTTCTTTAACATCATATAGGCAGATGGAAGAGCATGCGAGGATATTTTTGTGCAGAGTATCCTACTAAACGTTTCTTGGAAAGATGAAATTTCAAGGCATGATAGAATCTGCTCCTTGACAGTATCATACTCAGAAGGGAGGGCGGCTAGGAAGCCCATCACTACCATCTTTTCCCATTGAGTTTGTTGAACCTTAACATCTGAACTAAAAGGTAATAGCATATTCAATTCCTCATATATCTTTTTATAGTCCATGAAAAAATCCGTAAGAGATCGACCTTGCTTCTCAAAGCGATAAAAGGCTCTACACACACCAAATATGAGAGAAATATTGCCTTTGCCAGAATACACAAATTCCAAATATTCCATTAGCTCCTTAACAAACTCATAGTGATTAATGAGGGTAAGTACTTTATAGTCAATGGAATTACGAATTTGTAGGACGAGGTGAGCATCATCCTCCAATCACCATTCTTTCAAATCAGTAGTAGCCAGTTTGGGACTAACCAGTTTATCCTCCGTTATTTTAGGCATCATTAGGACCACTTCAAGCACAGAAACAGGCTTCTTATATGCTAAATCACTCATTAAGAAGCCAAAGAAAGTATATCAGAGCTAAAGAGTACCTCTAGAAGTCAGAAACTCAAAAAATCACATAGAAACCCTAGGTAAAGAGGGTTGTCGGACACAAAAAAAAACACCAAAATTAGCATATCCAGGTACCAAACAGGGAAACCAAGTGGACTAGAGGACCTATTGGCACCGGACGACAACGGAGGAGGAAGCTGGAGTAGGAACAATCCCCCACGTGCAGCGCATGTGGATCTAGCTTGAAACACTATGGCGGCGCGTGAGCTCCACGTGCATGTTTTCAAGCCACTAGATTTTGCTGGTAGGATCATCAGCAATCGATGAAGCTCCTCAAGCCAGCGTTGAGATCCCACTCTCCCTCAAAATAGGTGTTTCATAAAACACCTCTCATCTCTCTTGAGCAATTCGAAAAACTGCCTAATAGCAGTCTGTACTTCTCCCAATCCGAGCCCTTGGCTCTAATACCATGTAGAAACCAAGAGGAGAAAATTTGGAGGAATAGATTTGGAGGAATATTTATATATACAAGAATGTTAGACTATATATTATGCAAGCCAATCTAGTCTTCCTAATCGGTTACAACCCTCCAAGTAAAGTATCCTGATGAGATACAATCCTATATATGAAGTATGATATATACTGTAACAAAAAGAAGCATTGACTAAAGAAAGTTTAAGTAGTTATTCTTACAAATGACAAACATTAGTAAAGGGGTGAAAACTATTAGACCGATTCTGCCATTAGTGTTCACCTAGGGATATTATCCAGAGAAATTCACAGGGTGTGTTTTCACATATATGCATGAACCAAAGAAGTCAAATCACGGGTTAAGACTCTAGATTGAGGCTGAAAGTGATGCCATTAAAATGACACTTCTAGAAAGGAGAGACAACTATAGCTCTCATCTAGAATTGTGTGATTATCGAAGATTTTTGGGGTCTGTTTTCAATAGGTCCCAGTTGCACAGGGACATCAACATTCTGCTAGAATCCTAGGTTTGTCTTGAGTAGTACTAAGCTATACTTAATCTGCTTCATTCTAGTATTCAAGCCAACACAGAAAGGGATCATAAAATTACAGAAAATGTCAAGCTTTTATCACTCTTTCAACAATATCACTAGGAACTGGTCTTATCTAGCTTCACACCACAATGCCACACACGTCATGAGAAAATCTTTAATAGACTACAACAGCAATCCCCACCCAACTGCTGAGAGCAATTTAACAATCAACTTTTTCTATGCATGCATGGCAGTTGGAGCAGCTACTAGACTGTTCCAGCTCCTTGTGGATGGCAGCTGAGGATGTTGAAGTTGCTTTTATATGCAAAGTAGTTTTGATGACTATGAGACAGTTCTAGAATGAGAAGCCGCCATTAATCATCTTCTAGCATGGCACACTTAACTAAACAACTCAGTCACCATAAATGGCAACTCCAAACAGAGTTAAAGAAAGGTATATTCAGCAGAATGGCATCCTTGATGGATTGTCATTGTGTCCATGCTAACATAGTCTAAGCTATAATATGGCCCTACCAAAACACTTCAAGAATTCTCGTATAGATTCCTCACTGCTCCTTTTTTTTATATGGAAACTTCCAATGCTTTGTCTAGATGAAGATAATTGATGCAAACTATGAATTAATTTCACCAAAAGGGGATGGAACCATGATAAGACTATGCCTTGCAAACTAGACGAAAAACCATTACAAAGAAGTGGGTCATTACCAATTTCAAGCATCACTACCTGCAAAGAATGCATCAGGGGATCAAAAGGATCCATAGTGTTGTCGCACATGGTGAAATTTGGCACTGAAAAGTTTTAAAATGGCTGGTGATGAAAGGTGAGTTGGGAGAAGGGGTTGTAGTCATATTGTCTAAGATATGAAAAGTTTGAACCCTGCAGTAATTTAGCAGTGTATTGAGGCCTAATGTGAAGGCAAGACGATGTGAAAACTGAATCAGGGACAGTCGTTTTGTAGGTGTACAATCATTACTAAGCAAGACTGGAATTAACGGATTGTTCCTAACTTCCTAGGAACTGGAGCAATATTCTATGACTGTATTGCATTTGTGAGGTTGACTTCGGACAGGTATGTGTGGCATCTCAACAATAGGTGGTTGTTTTGGATCAACCAACAGAACAAACTAGGGCTGCAGGCATGATGATCGAGGATTGTGCAATTTGTGCTGAAAAAGAGGTAAACTGGTGTGTAGAATTACTGACAAGACATGATAACTCATTTTCCCACAATGTATGATCAGAGATTAAGCTTACTAGGTGTCCATCTGAGCTTAAAGAGTACCCAAGAGAACCTTTAAAGAGAAAGGCTCCTGAGAAATGTCTGACATTTACTAAACTTGTTTTCTCAAGTAAAAGAGGAAAGACAGCAGGCAAGAGAGAAGAGACGATGGATTTTTCCATTGTCCTCTTCCTTCAAGAAGCACAAATTTTTGTTACCATAAGTGAGCCTTGATTTTACTTTCTCTATATGAATATCATAGTACCATACATCGTTCCCTTTCTCTCCCTATCATACTTCTTCTAAATGATGATTCCACATGATTAGTATTGCACGAAGATACCACCAATTCCAGCATCCTGCTTCCTTAGGCTATGCCAATGCCAACCTATACCAATGCTCTGGGTTTCTTGGCCTTGTTGCTAGTGCCAACCGTTTTGTGCTCAATCAATGACTCCAACTGCTTGATCTATGTCTTGCATTCTCTTTCTTATGGCCATGACCTAGACATTCTCAGATCATTAGGAAGAGAATCTAGGTAATTCTAAGTCGTCAATTGCCTATTTTCTAAAATGGCACCCTAGTCCCCACCTTTGTTTCCATGTTTCATCTTACCTCACGAAGGCCACCTTGCTATGTATTGTTGTTGCATGTGAATACTTTAGCTAAGCTAGTTGATGTCTCAACTTCATACTATGCTGCTGGAACATCACCTGTACAAGGTGCCACTAAAAAGATCCTCCACTCAAATCCACTTTTTCTATCAGGGGCCAACACTGGGCCTCATCATATTCAAAAAGAAAAAGCATGCTAGTATATTATCAGATATATTCTTTTAAAGTATAAATGTGTATAAAAGGATGCATTTAAAAAGCTGAGAAAATAAATATTATTTCCATTAAATGCCTATTCCACCAAAAAGATAGTCATCATCATATCATTAATGCTATATCACAAGTCGAAAGTAGAAACCATAAAATAAAGGTAGCGAAAAATATGGTCAGACTGGAGGAAGCGGCTTACCAGGCGGGCCAACCGCCACGATGAAATAGAAAACATTATGGACACCATGACCATGACAATTGCCAGGCCTTGGAGAGACATCCTAGCGGTTTTGATCTTTGATTAGCTATCCACAATACCCATTTGGTCATTCTACCATTTGGTGAGATTTTTCATATTTTCTCTTGTTTTATCCATCCTTGGGATGATGTTTATTGATTTGGTGTTCCAAAAATGATGTTCTTGATGTGTGTTTGTTGTGAGCCTCTAAATTTCTTGTTGTGAGAAGAATCCTGTGTAACCCATTCTTGTCATTGTTGAAATAGTGGAAGTTTAAGTGCCTACAGGTCCCGTGGTTTTTTACCTTTTTTATTTGAGGGTTTTCCATGTAAAAATTGTTGCCTCATTGTGGTTGATTTATTGTTGTTTGGTTAGCTTTGTTGTTGGTTTATTTGTTTGTTGAACCTATTTTTGACACACAAAGAGGAAAATGTCATTTTTAGAATAATTGCATTTGGTAATCTTTCCCAACAAGGTGTAGGATAAACCATACCTAGGTTGGTGAGTGAGGAGGAAGGGGTGTTAGAAATGAGAGATGTTGGAGATTTTAGTGAAAAATCAAAAATCAAGTGGGGCAGAGTCCAGAGAGCCAGGATGTCTCATGCCAGGACGTAAGTGGGATTTGGAAAACGTTTGACCATTTCACTAGGTGACATAACAACATGCACCATGAGTACAACGATGAGTGAGGAACCTTACAATGAGTTTTAGAGATAAATAGGTTATTTAAAAAAAAGTTATTTATTTAAAAAAAATTATCATTAATATAGGTTGGAAATCAAAATAATGCCTAAATTAGTGAGTCAAAGCCACGTTCACATACATATCAACAATGATATCAGCCTAGCTTCCGTTGTCGATGAGGACCCTCTGGATTGTTTTATTAGCTACTATGGTTTTTATCACAAGTGGGATGGGGATATTGGCAGCCTTCCATGTCTAAGCGTGAAAAGGTTATGATAGTATCCAAATGAGGAAGCTCGGGTCGCTTCACCCTAAGGTTTCCCCTAATTCAATATGCAGTGAAGGCCTTTCCGGCTGAGCTGGATCACCAGAAATCCTTCGGAGATCACATGGATTTCTCTTAAAGCTTCCATTGATGTCAACTCCGGGGTCACGACGAGGTGGTGGTGGCTGGACTCGATCCTGCCCTTCTTAGGCCATGTATCGGCTGAGATGTCCACGTCGGATCAAGTATGACCTTTTATTAGATGCGCCATCTATTCTGTCCATGATCCTGCGAACTCAAGATTTCAGGTGTCGCTTTCTCTACGGTCCGACTTCATTTGGGATGGTCACCTCAGGAACCTTTCATGTTGCACTTCGTGTAGGACCTACAACACTGAGGTTGTCAAAGGGGTGTATTGCTAAGGTGAATACCGCAGCTGCAGCTCAAGCTGAGGTGGTCCCCCGCAACTCGCCGCTCCTCGCCTCGTCGAGGACCGTCGCTTTACCTCCTCGGGATCCGTCTCGTCATTCGCCTCTTAGACTTTGTTCTCTTGTTTTATCGCCCCTACTCTTTTCCTTTCGAGTGTAAGAGCCTATTTGCTCGGGACAGAGGGCTTTTCACTGCTGATATACTTCTCTATTTCTCGCGAGGATTCCTAGCCATGTCACTGAGGGTTCTATGAGATAGAGAACATTAGGTCTTTCGACTGCACCCCCAGCCTTGCAATGAAAGTAGTAATGGTGAACTTCTCGTCGAGAATATCCACCTTCAGCGACTCCGTGTTAAACCCTTGAACGTATGGCCTCAGGCTTTCTTAAGAGCTCTGTTTTATTGTCAGAAGGTGATAACTCGGCTTCTCAGACGCTCCTGTTCGATAAAGTGGGAGACTTAATGTGATGGAAAGTTCTAGAACGATGAGATAGAAGACGGCTGAGTTTGTTAAACCGTGCCAATGCCGCCCTTTAGTGTGATGTAGAAGGCTCGTGATCGCACGGTCCCTGAGATCCGTACCCCACTTTGATTATTGTACGTATCGAGGTGGTCTACGGGGTATTCTTGTTCACGAACGCCTCGACCGCGGCATTCTCAACTTTTCCGTATGGGGAAGCAAAGACTCTCGGCGATGAATGGAGATTCGCTTATCGCACTGTAGTGGCATCCATGGAGACTGGAGCTCGACCCTTTACCACTACCTTCATGGTTCTAATTTCTTGTTGGATGTCCCTGAACCTTTGCTCCCACAAACTCTCCTCATTGCTATCCTCTCCAGGAGGTTGGTAAGGATCATGTTCCCTGGTGTGGCTAGTTTCTCCTTCTCTATCCGTCGACGTGGCCTAGGATGTCAGTTTTCCTGCAACATGGTTTCGTCTTTTCTCGGGCTTGTTCGCCTCTCAGGGGCTGTATCATTTCAGAAGTTGTCTCTAACCCTTTAGTAAGGCCGGTCAAGTGATGCGAGCGCCCACCTCGCCTCAGGTTAGCTCGCACAGCCTCTAACGCACCTCCGGAGGCTCACTGGCCCACGTCGCCTGGCTACCTTACATCCGAGGATTAGCGTGTCTCGCCAGGTTTCGAGCGATTACCATCGAGAGGTCAATTTTTATTTGTAAAGGAATAGTCGTTCACACAAACGGCGGCAAACTGATGATGCTTTTTCAACCTAATCGGGTCTGAGCATGCTTCAATCACCGGGCCGGCCCTACGACTGCACTCGGACTCCTCTCAGAAAAACAAGAAATAAAAAGGATCTACGGCTCGCCCATTACCTCCGATGCCTAAGTCAGTTCTTTCAGGGGGAAGAGAAGATCAATAAACCGGAATGAATTTTCTATGTAAGTCTCAAGGTATCTTTCATTGGATGGGGTGACCTGCAGATTTATAATGATGATGGCTAACTTTCCTAGTTTGATGATGACATTGAATAGTATGTTTCCTTGTTGGATAAACACATTGAATAATATGTTTCCTTGTTGGAGGATGATACGATATTTCTCCCACTAGGTAGGAGATTTTCTTTCCTTATCGTAAACCTATTAATAAGGGATAATCGATGGGCAATAATTGGGAAATATCCTACTTTCCCCGATTGTCGAGATCGAAAGTGTTTTCCTCTTAACACCTGACCGTGCTACCAGCTTTTAAAGGCGAGTCACCTCGCTTTCGCCCGCTCGAGGGATACCATTAAGGGCCTATTGTTAGTACCGCCCATTTTAATCCCCACGCTTGGCTTGTATCTTCGTAATGCTGGCACTATTATTTTAAACCCCATCGGGCCAGTCTCCCCTACCACTAAGCAGCATGTGCAAGGGTCGTACGCTTTCGATTAAATACACCCACGTGGCTACTCAAACGAAGGGTTTGATACAGAGCTTTTGCCACCATCCCACGCTCAGGATATGATGGCTTCTCGATTTTCGCGTTTGTTTCGGGCCAGCTCTTAAATTTCCTTAAAAACGCCCCCCGACTGCTTCAGACTGCTCTCGTTTCAAGCTTTTCGCTCCTCGCAAGCTCAGGCTTCCTTTTCCTCGAATCTATCCGACTGGGGTTGTTCACGCACGCTCTGGTCCCCGATATCTCGCTTGGCCGTGTCCCCGCCTTGTTTCCCGGCCTTGCACGCCTTTTCTTCCTCCGTCCTGCTTCAAGTCTCATGAGGATCTAGGCGTGCTCATCGGGTTCCGTATTTCTCGATTTCTCTTTCTACCTTGCTTGACCCTGCGTACCTCCATGGGTCCTGGTCGCTCCTCTATTTTGCGCATAGGGAATAATCCTGCCGAGGCATCTAGTTCGGGTTGGACTGACGAGGGGAACGACAGTTTGGCTGTGGTGGTTCACCGGGCTTCCTCGGGGGAGCCTTCTTTTCCCTTGGATAAGGGTAAGGGCAAAATTAACGAAATTCGGTATCCCAGCGGCTCTGAATATTTGAGGGCTTCCATATAAACCGAGGCAAGGTCCTAGCCTGGGCCGAACCCTCAGACCGTGAGATCTTTACGGCTCCCAGACGGCCCCCGTTTCGGTCTAGCTCGTGCCCTAACGTGCTGACCACCTACGCCGTTCAAGTGCCTAAGATGGTGTGCTTGTTTTAGGTGGCATTCGCAACCCGCCTCCGCTTTCCTCGCATTCTTTATAAAAAGGGTCTCGCAAAGATTTCAATGTCCCGCCTCTCAGCCTTCCCCCAACTTCCGGTGTTCAGCTGGGTCGTTATCAAGCAGTGGACAAAGGCTTGCGTTCCCAAAGACGTCGCTTATACTTCTGCTGTAAACCGAGCTTCAATGGCCCAACGTTAGGCGTTTGTGCTCTATATTTTTTCTTTCTTTTCGTGTATCCCGGGCAAGGAGCCCGGGTTTTGTATCACATTTCACTATTCGCTGATATACCAAGATCCATCGATTAATTCCTTCATCCTTTCCTATTCGCTGATTTGAGATGCCTGATTCTCAAGCCACGGGGTCTTCCTAGAGTATTATGTTCCACACCAGAGCTATCAGCCCCGAGCGCCAAGATCCCGAGCTATTTGGGCCCCCGAGCCAAGATCCTCCTCCGCGAACTGAGCTACTAGGGCTCTTAGGCGATAAGACCCTCCTGAGCTGTTAAGCTCTATAGGCTGAGCTATTAGGCTCCGAGGCGCTAAGATCCTCCTACGCTCGCTGGTGCCATAGGCCGAAGCACAGCTTTGTGGTGCTAAGACCCTCCCGTGCCGCTGAGCTCACGAGCTGAGTTACCGGGTCAGCAGAGCGACTCGCCTCCTCGCGCTATGCTCGCAAAATGAGCTACCAGGCTCCCGAGCCATGGCTCGCCGGCTACTGGCCTGGTGTCGTTGCTTTGCAACCGAGCTACCAGTTCCCGAAGCATCGGGCTACTAGCTCCGAGCTACGGACCCGTGGCTATTTCTTGGCCTTCTGAAATAAGTGTTTCTACAAACCGGGCTATTTGGCCTCGAGATACATGGCTCCATGGTCTGGGTCATACTTGGCCTTTCGTGAGTCAAGTATGCTCGCAAACCGAAAGCATCGGGCTTCCGGTTACATGGCCCGCGGGCTACTTCGCCTTTGAGCCGTTATGCTCGCAACCGAGCTAATAATTCTAAGCTACGGCTCCATGGCTACTCGCCTTTGATCCGTTGTCGTAAACCGAGCTACCGGGCTTCGAGCTACATGGCCCGCGGGCTACTTGGCCTCCCCGAAATAAGTTATGCTCTGGCAAACCGAGCTACTCGGGCTCGACCTACATGTCTCCCGACCTACATGGCCCATTGCTGCTCGCCTTTGAGCTGCTATGCTCGCGAACCGAAGCATCGGGCTCGAGCCATGGCTCCAACATTGCTACCGCCTCGAGTCAGCTATGTTCGCAAACCGAGCGCCATCGAGCCCCGAGCTACATGGCCCGCGGTTACTGCCTTTGAGTCGTTATGCTCGCAGAACCGAAGCACGGGCCTCGAAGCGCGATGACCTGCATACTGGGCCTTGAAATGCTATGCTCGCAACCGAAAGCACTGGGCTCTGAGCTACATGGCCTGCGGGCTACTCGCTCTTTGAAATGTTATGCTCAGAACCGAGCTTATCGGGCTCCTAAGCTACATGGTCTGCATATTTAGCCTTTTTTAGCTTTTATGCTCGCAACCGAAGCCGGGCCGGGCCCTCGAGCTAGCATGGTCTGGCTACTTGGCCTTTGAAATATTAAGCTCAGAACCGAGCTATCAGCTCCCGAGCTACATGGCTCTGCGGCTACTGAGACCCTTTCGTCTTCCTTCCCTGAAAGGTGCAAGGGCTTTAATGGATTTATGGAGAATTGGAACTGGGATTGCGACTCCCAAACGCCTGCCCTTATAAATAACACCCTCTCAGATGGTGCTTATCCTTCTAACTTTCGTCCTTTCTTAGGCATAGTCGGAGTCCGCGCATGATGAGGCGCCGGCTCAGCTCATCACCGTAGGGTCCGTTCGTGATCGCGGAGCCGACGTCGTCTCGTATGGTCTACTGCTTGTAAGAGTTGTGTTTTTCCCTAGTTCCTCCCTTGTGGGAGTTGTGTTGTTCCCTAGCTATGTCCAATGATGGAACTGTGCTAGGGAACATATCCGGAGGGGGCGGTGTACTTTAAAAAACTTTTAGTACCACTTTCTCCGTTTTTTTTTTTCTCTTATTTCTTCTCTTCTTTCCCTTTCTCCTTTTCCTTCTCCTTTTCCTTCTCTTTTTCCTTCTCTTCCATTTTGCACTCTCTCTTCTTCTCTTTCTCTTCTTTCCCTTTCTCCTTTTCCTTTTCCTTTTCCTTCTCTTCCCTTTCGCACTCTCTCTTCTTCTCTTTCTCTTTCTTCTTGTGATTTTTTTGGGTGTTTTGTCTCGACTGTGGTAGTCGATGTTGTATCGCTTCAAAATACCCTAGAATTTTTATAATAATTTTATTATATATTCTGATATGAATTGAAATAAACTCATTTTTCCGGTAATTTGATAAATCAGGAAATGTAAATTTAAAGTGGGCATATGATCAATATTATATGCTAAATTGAGAAATTGATCAACCCTCAAAATAAACCCAAATGAAAAAGGGAAATGTGGAAATTTGTAAATGAGGACCTATAGTCAAATGATAGCTTAAATGCTAATGAAAAATAAATGATAAATAATAAGGAAAGTGAAATAAAGAGTTAGAATGTCAAAATGGAAAATTTCTCGATTTATCAATGATCAAAGGAATAATAGAGACTTAAATGAAATAATGAGTTTTGAGCCAAACATGGCCTTAAGAGAATAAGTGACTTAAGACCAAAAAGGTGGAAAAATGAGAAAAGTATAATAGGTGTGTAGGCCAAACAAGGCCTTACACTTAAAGGAATTATAAAGGCCAAAAATGTGGTCTTAGATGCTCATTGTGAGCAAATCCCGTTTTTGAGGGAGAAAGGAAGGAGAAAGGGGAGAAAATCTAGGGTTTGCAAGGAAGAGTGGCTTGGTTGGCTTTGGTTTCCCATTTCTTGTTCCTGGGGAGTACTCAAGCAACATACAAGAGGAGATTTGAAGGGGCTACGGTAAGAAAAATCAAAACCCTAACCTCATTTTTTTGATTTGGATTTTAGGGAAAAGCCCTAATTGGAGAGAAAAAGGTTTTTGTTGAGTCTAAACCACATTTGGAGTTGTTTTTGGTAGATTCCATGGTGGATTTTTGATATGGGACGAATCGAGAACAACATGGATGAAAATGTGTGAAAGCAAATCCCGCACATTTCAAGTAAAACCATGTGGTGTACCTAAGATAAGTTGAGTCAGACTCAAAGATGTATGTAGCAGGACTGCACTTAAGACAGTCAAAGGTGTACCCTAAGACAGTATGCAGCTGGGAACCTAAACCGGTACAGTCAAAGGTGTACCCAGACAAAAAGGTTCCAAATGTTCCATTTTTGCTTATTTTTGCAACTGCGAAGTCCCGTATTCATACACCAATGCTTAGTGGACCCTAAGAAATGAACAATGGGGGTTCAAAATAAGGTTAGAGCCATGAAAAATGTACCATACCTCGCTGTCTCTACGCCCGTCTCAGCTCGGCTGAAAGTCTCTGCCTTCTGCCACTTAGTGTCTAACCTAAGACCGTTAAAGGAAATAAACTTCAATTCACTAAAATTGATTAACAATTGTCTATCCACTAAGAGGCGGAATGTTATTAATAGGACTCCGTGATGATCGCCTAACTAGACGTAGATCGGCTATAAGGAAGCTAGATCCGACAGCCTTCTGGCTTGTTTCCTCTTACTCTATTCTTATTTCTAAGTATTTTCGCACAGGCCCTTCCCACTAGGGTCCCAGCCTTCCCATGTGCTGGGTCCTTCCTCACGGGCGTAAGTTTTTTTAACTAGGTCACCCGGATCAGAACCCCGGGCTTGACCCTTGGTCATAATACCTCACCGTCTTCCCGTGATAGTCTTCCATACGCCTTCAGACTTGCTCAGTTTTTCTTGGGAGATCCAGTTTAAGTGAAGGACCTCCGTCAGGTTCGATTTTGCTAGTTCAACTGGAAATTTTAATCCGACTTCGACCGGCTCCACCGCCTGCTAAAGGCCAGAGGAACGGGGTTTCGAGTCGCTGACTCGCGCTGCAGTTCTCAGACACTCCATAATACCTCTGTAGGTACTCTACCCATTTTCCTTAGTCTTCCAGCTGCTTTCGTCAGCCTTTAGAGTCCTTATAGCGACCTCTGGTTGTCCATTGGATTGCGAATGAGTTGGGGACGAGTAGTAGTTCTAATTTGGTAGTAGTTCTTGATTCCAGCTCAAATAAGAAAAAATCCCTAAACTTGGGATCGTCGGGAATTGTTTCCACATCGCACATAAGGGACCTCGATCCTAAACCTGCATATTATAGAATGCCGACGTTGGGCGATCTTTGTTTTGTGATTGTTGCTAAGTGGTTCGGCTTCTCACCATTTCCTGTAAAATAGTCCACCTACCAATAATGATAAATTTGCATTGTCCCTTTCCAATGGGTAGAGGTCCCAATATGTCTAGGCCCCATTGTTGAAAAGGCCATGGTCAGGATTGTTCATGTACCAGATGGAGACAGATATCTGGCATGCTCCCGACAAGCTTTCAGCACTTTTCTAACCAGTCACGTCTTACATCAGAGCCGTAGTACCCCTGGGCTTTAGTGTTTTCCTCAAGGTCCGAGTCTGGCGTGGTTGCCACATATGCCCTCGTACTCAGTATGACTGGGCGCTCTTCCTTCCCTACGCACTCAAGAATGGAAGTTGGTAGAAGCCTTGTTTATAAGCGTCTCCCATGAACTAAGTGAATTCGTCGACCTCTTTCTCGAGTTTGGACGCCTTCTTTGTGTCACTTGGTAATTTACCATCTACTAAGTAATCCCATATAAACATCCAGCTGGTTCTGACATCACAGTGGGAGACTTCAAGTCGACGCTATTGAGGGTCTCCGAAAAGCCTGATAGCATCAACTCGCCAGTCTTCGAGGTCATTGCCAGCCACAGTGGTGATCGCCGAATCTCCCATCTTGGTACATGTT
Source organism: Tetrastigma voinierianum (assembly GCA_016808115.1). Lineage (NCBI taxonomy): Eukaryota > Viridiplantae > Streptophyta > Magnoliopsida > Vitales > Vitaceae > Tetrastigma > Tetrastigma voinierianum. The sequence goes on along the minus strand of JAEQBH010000911.1, from coordinate 1,977,364 downwards.
TGATCCAACTAGTACACCTCTGCGTCATGTCCTTTGAGACATAAAGATCATCTTCCCACCTCCGCCTCAGAGGAGTTCCTATCCGTTTTACCACTGCAAGAGTCTGCCACCTCCGTACCCTCATCCGCTTCCATGAGGCACAGGCTGAGTCCATGACGGTGCCCCACATTCTGCATCTTCTCACATCGAGGCTCGAAGTCGAATATGAGGGCTGATTCGTATCTATCTCATGGAGGAGGCCGGATTAGCCCCGCACCTCTCCCCTTAGGCATTAGCGGCCCCGCTGGATTTATACTCCCTCATGGGGAGGTCGGGTGCCGCTTGCAGCTCTATAGATTCAGCCGGAGCACCCTATGATGAACCGCCAAGATCTTCCCTTTACCGCTGTCCTCTAGCTTTGCACTGGCGTCAAATTCACTCAACCCCAGCTCACTTCATCAGCCTTCCCGAGGTTTCTGGTTTATGCAGTATTTGCTTCATTGGATATTCGGTTAGGACTTGACTTTATGAGTCAAAGTGTTGGCCTGAGTTTTCTCGATATGTCACGCAATGCCGTGATCAGATTTTCCATCTGGTACCTCTCTTCAAGCTCCTCTGGGGAGGTCGGTTACAATAGCAGATCGTTGTCGCATCCCGTCCTGCCTTCACCAGGTGGATTATTGCAAAGTCCTCAAACCATCATGAGCGAGAGCCTCCTCGGCGGGCGCTGAGCCCGTGGCTTGGAAATGAATGCCTCCCTCGGCAATGTGCGACCCCACCGGGAAGGCCTTTTCGTAACTCAAAGAAAGGCGGACATTTTCGCCGGCCTGACACGGCTACCAACGCAGTTTATTCTCCCCGTCAGCGCTGAATGTCTTACCGTTTCACGGGAGGCGCATATCAAGTGCCAACTTTATCTTATCTCGGCTGGCCTCTATTCCCGTTGTTGACTATAAACCTAAGAACTTCCTCGGCGGAGACTCCGAAAGTGTACTAGTCTGGGTTGAATTTTCATATTATACTTTTCAAAGATCCCAGAACGCCTCATCTGGGCTAATATGTGGAGCCTGGCTTTATCGACGAATCAAGATGTCATCTGAGATACATCATAAATGTCCCACTCTTTGTTTCGAACATCCCATTAATCTGCAAATTTTCGCACGTGGTTCTGCATTCTTTAGCCTTGAAGTATATTACTGATGCTAAATTAACAGTTCTCTCGACTGCGACAAATGAGGTCTTCGTCGTCAGGGTCCACACTGATATAAGCTGCAGCCCCAGAAGGCATCCCATGAAGCCAGGAGTTCGTGATCGACCGCAGAACGCCTACTATGAGATCAACTGAGGTGCGAAGTTATCCTTCAAGTGTGCCCCTATTGATGTCTCAGAACACAAAGCCGCCACTGCCGTTGCTTTTTTAATAGAACAACGTTGGCCAACCATTCCTGCATCACTCCGATCATTTTCTTGAGGAGCCACCGACTTCATTAATTCCACTCTGTACGGGCAAAACTCATTCTTTTGTTGACCGGCTTAAAGAGGGATTGACGTTTAACCCGCAGTGATCACCGCCGGCCCCACCTAAACCCATGTCTTCCCGCTTTCAGTGAATACTTCCATGTTCTGCTCTAGAAAGCGGATGAGAGAGCTTCTGATGTCTTCTACTAACTTGGACCCTATGTAGACGACGTGTTCTGGCTGGTCACCGAGCTATACAGGCTCTAATTCTTCTGAGGGCGCAAGTCGGGTGGTTACCTAGTCTAGCATGTCGAGCTCGTCCATGTAGATGTTGTAGACCATGTTTCATTTATCATTCCGAGTAACATTCCCCGGGTTGCGCGTTGGTTTCCAGAACTATTCTACTCCATTTGCAGTTGGAAATTTGATAACCATGCGATAAGCGGAGGGAACGACCCTTATAGCATTGAGAGAGGGCCTACCTAGTAACACGTTGTAGGCCGACGGGGCATCTACTATGAGGAATCTCACCATTGTTGTAGCCTGGCATGGGGGATCTCCCAGAGTGAGCAATAATCGTACGTATCCGGGGCGAGGGTATACTTTTCCCCTCGAGAACCCGCAGACAGGCGTGCGTCATCGCTCTAGTTTCTCCCTTCCAATGAATGCCCATCTTGTCGAAAGCTTATGCGAAGATGATATCTGCCGAAATTCCGTTGTCGACGAGGACCCTATGGATCATTTTATTAGCTACTATGGTTTTTATCACAAGTGGGTCATCATGGGGATGTTGGCAGCCTTCCATGTCAAAGTCTGAAAAGGTTATGGTAGTATCCAGTCGAGGAAGCTTGGATACTGCTTGAAAATTTCTAAGGTTTCCCCGGATGATGTCGCAAGTAAGTGGGCCTTCCTGGCTGAGCTGGACTCTCCACCTCCCGCAAACCCTCTAGAGATTACATGGATTTCTCCTAAAGGCGGTTGGATGCCGAACTCGTCAAGCCGGGATGAGGCCGTGGTGGCCTGACTCGCTCCCGCCTCTTTCGGGCGGCCACGACGGCCAAGATGTCCACGCTGATCAAGTATTTAATTCATTTTTAGCTAGATGCGCCATCTAATCATGTCCATGATCCCTTGTGGAACTCACAAGACTTAAAGTCGCTCTTCTAATCCGGTCTAACTTCACTGGGGATTGGCCACCTCAGAAACCTTCATGTTAAACTTCACAGAGGACCTACGACACTTTAGGTCGCCAGAGGTGCATTGTTAAGGTGAATACCGCCAGATCTCAGCCGAGGTGTCCTTTATCCCCTCGACGTTTCCTCATCTTATCTGGGACTGCTCGTTTACTCCTGGGGTGATCATCCTCTGCCTTCTCCTGCCTTCGGACTTCTGCTCTCTTTTGTCACCCTGCTCTTTTCCTTTTGAGTAGAAGAGCTTCTTTGCTTGGACAGGAGGGCTTCTTCACCGTTGATATACTTCTCTGTTTTGGCGAGGACCTCGACCATGCTTGCCTGAGGGTTCTTTGAGATAGAGAACATTAGGTCTTTCGACTGCATCCCCAGCCTTGCAATGAAAGCAGTAACGATGAACTTCTCGTTGAGAATATCCACCTTCAGCGACTCTGTGTTAAACTTTTGAACGTATGACCTTAGGCTTTCTTGAGAGCTCTGTTTTATGGTCAGAAGGTGATAACTCGGCTTCTTGTACGTCCTGGCTCCGATAAAGTGGGAGACGAATGTGATGGAAAGCCTGCGGAAAGATGATGGAAGATCGGAGGAGTTTGTTAACCAGCTACCGCCGGGCCCTTAGTGTGATAGCCGGCGGCTCGGTGATCGTGATGGGGTCCTAATATCCGTGGTAGTTCCATCCGATATTGTACGCATGAGGTGGTTCCATGGGTATTTTGTTCCGTCAACGCCTCGACCGCGATCTAACTTGCCGTATAAGTGCAAAGACTTCGGCGGAATGGAGATTCGGTTTGTCGTACCAAAGGCCCATGGAGATCGAGCTTGGCCCTTTACCGCTACCTTCATGTGGCTGATTTCTTACTGGATGTCCCTGAACCTTTACTCCCACGACCTCTCCTCGTTGCGATCCTCTCCGGGGGATTGGTAAGGATCATGTTCCTTGGTGTGGCTAGTTTCTCCTTCTCTATCCGCTTCTCGACGAGGGTCGATGTTGGCTTTCGAGCAACGTGCCTTTGGTCTTTTCGCCTATCGGCCTCCCAGTAAGACATCAGACTGCATGGTAAAGTCGCTCCAAACTCCCGCCAGCGCCGGTTATGACGCAGCGCCCACCTCGCTCGCGTTGGCTTCGTACGCCTCAACGCCGCCGGAGGTCCAAGGTCCACGCCGCCTGGGGCCGGTCTTACATCTCGAGAATGGTGTCGCTTCCCGCTGTTCCGAGGGCACCATCGGGCCGCCGAGGTCAACTTTATTTGTAAAGGAACAGTCGTTCCCATAGACTACGCCAAACTAGTGATGATTTTTCAATCGGAACTGGGCTTGAGCGTGCTTGAATTGCTGGGCCGGTCCACTGACTCTGTACGTTGGACTCATCTGCAAAAACAAGAAACAAAAAGGATCGGCGGGGGCTCTCCCGTTGCCTCTCAGATGACTAAGTCAGTTCTTTCCCGAGGAAGAGAAGATCAACTGCTTAGGGAATGAATTTTCTATGAGTAAGTCTACGTACCTTTCACTGATGGGGTGGCCTGGTATTTATAATGGATGATCATGACAACTTTACTAGTTGGATGATGACACTGAATAGTATGTTTCCTTGTTAGAGGATGAGACGATATTTCTCCCACTGGGTAGGAGATTTTCTTTCCTTATCGTAAACCGATTAATAAGGGATAATTGATGGACAATAATTGGGAAATATCCTACTTTCCTGATTGGTGGAGATTGGGTGTTTTCCCACACGGATTCCTCGCTACCATTTTAAAGGGGCGAGCTCGGGCCTCGCTGGGCCCGCTCGAGGGATACCATTAAGGGTCTATTGCTAGTATTGGACCCATTTTTAATCCCAACGTTTGAGCTTGTATCTTGGGCCTGGGCGCCTATTATTTCAAACCCCATCAATACCTTTCTCGTTTTGAGTGCTTGTAGCCACACAGTGTTGTTGGAAGATGGTTTGGTTATTTTCAGTCAGATGGTTAAAGGACATATAATCAGGCCTAGCGAAGATCACTGTGGATGATTGTCGACTTACTAGTGTGAGCAGGCTGTTTATCAAATGCAAGTGAGTTTGTAACCCTATTTATGGAGAAGATGGATCGAAATGCTTGGAGGGCTTTGCTCAGTGGATGTCGTCTTCATGGTAATGTAGGACTTGCAGAACTTGAAGCAAGAAGGGTGTATGAACTGGATCCAGGCAAGCCGGGTCAAGTCGTTCTATTGTCAAATGTTTATGCATCGCCTGGGGAGATTCTGTATGTCGCTGAGAGAAGACATGGAAGCAAGAAGGAACTAATCAAGAATCCGGGAATAAGCTTGCTGAATTTTAAAACGGATGAGAGAAATGGAAGAGGAGAACAAACGGAGGAGAAAAACAAAACATCGTAAATTTTAAAATGGCATTGTAATATTTTTAAGTTCAATATATTAGTTAGTGACTATAACATTAACTTAAAAAAAATTACATTGTCACGGTTATTATGGCATTGCTAATGTGTATGCCGATGTGACGTAGACACTATTTAATTTGAACATTATTTTGATTTCCAACCTGTATTCGTAATTTGTTTTATAAATAACTTATTTATGTCAAAAATTTCCTTACAAGTTTAACAAGTTGGCAATGGTCTATGTCATGTCTTGTTTGGGTGGTTTATATTTATACATGGTGAAAATTCGCTCCATCCAAATATTTATTAGAGAAAATTTTAATTTTGATTTTATCCCTTAACTGAACTTTAGGAGATCTTAATAATCATTTGTAATTTCTTAATTTAAGAGATATTTGATTAGTGCCCAAAAAGTGATATTTTGAATCCTATTTTTAATAGGTTTTGAGCGCTTTTTGTATACTAATTGTTATAATTAACCCAATTGACATGTTCGGGTCCCTACTATTCTTCTGATTGCATTCCGTGGTCGCTTTTTTATAGTTTTGCAGAATTGAAGCCAAATAGTCGTGTCAATCCAATCTATAACAAAGTCGTGGTTGATTTCAATCATTTCATATGGTTTTCATCAATTTCAAGAAGTCGGAATGAAGAATATCAAAGCTAGAAGAAATGGAATGTAGCAAAGGGGAATAGTGAGACGCAGTGAAGCAATGGAACAAAGGATGAACGCCAAAATTTCGCTATTGAGCTCGTTATCATAGCTGTACCATCGCGCATAGCTTAATTTTCACTTTCGCTATGACTGAATTTTCGCTATGATAGCGAAATTTCGCTATCATAGCGAATTTTCGCTATGATAGCGAAAATCACTGTGCATAGTGAAAATTGTCTGTTCCTGTTTTTGATCCAAACGACTGCTTTTGGTTTTCTCATTTCATCTCAATCGTAATTATTCTAGTTTGCTATTTTGCATTTCACATGTTTGTAAGGGGCTATATAAGCCATTGTAACACACTGTTGACCTAAGTTTTTGATTTTTGAAGGAAATATACGGCCCCGTTCGCCCTCATTTTCTCTCTTTCTCCTCTTTCTCATTGGTTGCCAAACACCTCCAAGGATGACAACTCGAGGATGAGCGATTAAAACTATTTTCCTCCTTGGAAGTGGAAGGTTGCCAAGTACAGATCTGGTTGTCGCTGTGGTTCCCCTCCGTTTTCACGCAACAGGTTTTGACATTTTGGTTTCCAAATTTCTAACTCTAGGTTTAAAGCTTTTTGATGTACTTTCTTTGGCCAATACTTGGCAAGCTTTTAGGGTTCAGTGTATTCTTAGCTTTAGATACACTGATATCCATTAGTTGCTCTTTAAGAGCCACTGGAGGTAGGTCAAGATGATAGATTTTCACTGTAGGAACCATAAATGCTAAATAAATGCTTTCTATCAAAAGGAAAATTATTAGGGTTTAGTTTTTAAAGCTAAATGAAGATCCGGTTCAGGAGATGACTATATGTTATCCTCCCCAATACTAGGAAATGAACCCGGACCTCTCGCTTAAGCCTTAGACTTAAACCAAGAGCGCCCAATGCTTCAAGGGAGTTCTTTTTCTTATTTTTCTTCATTTTATTTTCGGCCAGTAAACCACCAACCCCTCGCTTTATCACCACCTTAAAATCCAAACCAAATTCACCATTTTTTGACTTCACTTAAATCATTTGTACAAAGAAAACCCATCCCCAGTTCGACCTCAGACCACTATATTGCAAAGAGCTTGGACTACGACAATAGGAGGAATTCCCAGATAAATATTGTTGATTCTGGATCACCCTACTGTGGCACGAATCAATATTGATAATTATTTATTATTCCAATAATTATCTGAAATCCCTTAATTTTTAGAGATCTCGATAATTATATGCAATCTCTTAATTTTAGGTGATCTCCGTAATTATATGTAATCTCTTAATTTTAGATGACCTATCCAATGTTGTATATATATTTAATTTCAATAAATGAAAATGTCTAAGTAGTTATTTCCAAAGCTCTACTCCTGATTTCCTTGTGTCCATATCTTGGGTATTGCCAAGGATGTGGCGCTCAAGGACAAGCGGCCAAGCAGTGTCCTCTTTTTCAACTTTTTGCTTCCCAATCCTCATAAATTCCCATATTAACACATCCATAGGATCCACGTCCTACTTCTCTATGGCAACCACATGCAAACTTTGCCTCTCTTGAGATCATCGACACCCCCACATGGCAACTTGAATATTGTGGCGTCACACCATGCTATCGCGTATATGAGTAATCTTTCGATTCACATTCTTTATGCAGGGTCTGATGACGTTATGATCGGTGATGGCTCGAGTCTTCAAATCACCGATATCGGTTCCACCCAGGGTTCAAAAACTCCATGAGTCCGACACGACTCACGGTCGATCTCGTAATCGACTCCTGGCCAAACTGGTCGGTAATTGGCATTAGGTACCTAGACCGAAGAGTGGATTAACCAAAACTTGATGGCCTCGATGAGTTCGCGAGATGACTCGATCAACTCGGTGAAAATTGGTGAAAATACAGAGAATAATCTCATGATCATTAACAACCAAAAGCAAAAAAAAAAAAATATGCATATTTTCAGCATCTCCTTTGAAAAGCCACAGAACTTCGACGCAGACGATACCCGTGGATGGAATTTCCAAAAGAAACAATAAAAATCCAAAAAATTTTAGAGATTCGACTAAAAGAAACGAAGAAGAACTGAAGAAGAGGAAATTAAAAAAGTAAAACCTAACTTACCTGAGGGATAACCGGAGAAGACGAAGTGACGAACAAACTACAGAGCTGAGTCTCAACTACCGAGCAAAACTGGAGTCGAAGAAGACGAGAGAACTGAGGGAGAAGAGAAGACCACTTGGTGGTGCCTTAGAGTAGGTACGTCTCCTTTCCCTTCTTCTCCCTCCTCTTCTTCTTCTTCCTCTTCTTCCTCCACTTCTTCCTCTTAACTTTTTCATTTTCTCACTACCATCGGGAATGTAGGAAGAAGGGTTTCCCTTTTTCAATAACCCACTTCCAAAACGACGTCGTTTCTTTTTTTATTTTTTTTAATGCAACTCAAAACGATTTCGTTTAGGGCTGTCTGGGACCAAAAATGCGTCGTTTTGGATAAATGAGAACAAGGCCAAAACGACTTCGTTTTGGTCCCAGACATGACCAAAACGATGCTGTTTTGATTAGTGTTTTGAATTAAAAAAAAAAAAGTTCATATGGCTAAAACAATGCCGGCCTTGGCCCTGCAATGACTGGTGATTTTTGATTTATCCAAGCCTGTACCCCATTTTGCCTGTTTGCAACCAAAAAATACACCCTAGCCCTCCCAACCTCAATATCAACCACATAGAAGAGAAGAAATTATGTAAATGTATTTACCACTGGGTAGAAATTTAATTTTTTTTGAAGAACAATTATATTAAAAGAATTTAATTGTATGATATTTTGTTTCATTTGTATACATGGGTTAGGTTAACATTTTGAAATGAATTCAAAATCATGATATTGGTTAGAGTATGCAAACCATTCGGTGGTAATAGAAGAACCCCAAATGTTAATTATGGAAAAGTATTCACGGAGGTATAACAAGATTAAAGCAACACATTGGGACATATTCCTTCGAAAAGCAAGGATGCCATGTACTTGTGGAAATGTCACAAAGCATTAAATTACTAAAATGCTTCGAATCCAAAAACCAAATGAGCATGAACAACTTATAAGTTCTTTAAATGAAGATAATTTTTACGAAATTGATGGGCTGATTCTTATGAAATTGAGGAAGTCGTAGATGATTTATTTCCTAAAGAAGGCAAACAGAAATGCAATGAGAGAAAGTCAAGCGTTTTTAAAGAAGGTAGATAAGTGTAATTGCCTAAAATATCCCTAGAATTTCTATAATAATTTTATTATATATTCGTATACCTGAGCCAAACTCGTTTTTCCGGAAAATCGAGACAATCGTTAAATTGTGAAAAGTGAAATGAATATGTGAGCATATGATTAAATATTATATGCTAAAATGAGAAATTGATTGAACCCGGAAATAATCTCAAGTGAAAAAGGGCAAATTTGAAAATTTGTAAAATGAGGACCTAAGGGTCAAGAATAGTAATAAGCCTAAATGCAAAAGTGAATTAAGTGATAAATGATAAATGAAAGTGAAATGAATACCAAAAAGGAGAAAAAATAGAAAATGGGATTAATGAAAGAGCCATAAGAGGAAATATGGATATTAGGACCATCAATTATTACACACAGCCAAAACGTTGAGAAGAGAGTGAGAGGAGAAAGCTACGATTATACAAGAAGTGATTTTGCTGGGAGATCATCCCCATTCCTTACTTCCCAAGTGATCACATCTTGATGAAGAAGATTCAAAGTGAGTTACAAGAACCAAGCCCCAGATTTTTAAATGATGTTTGAAAGAAAAATCCTAACCCATCCATGGTTTTTTCTCATGGTCAGTTTAGGGATGACATTAGAATGTTGCTGGGAGGATTCCATGATTTGTTTTGCTCTTTGGAGGATTTTTGAAGAAAATCGCAAAAGAGGAAAATTGGAAAAATCCCAGATTGGTTCCTACGCCGCAACATAGTGGAATCCCACGCCGGCGCAGCTCTACACGTAGTATGGGATGCATCGTCGCAACAGGCTAAGGTGCCTAAAAAGGGCATCTTCAGCGCCTAATTGCAGCTTTGCCACGCCGCAAATGATGGGATATGTCACACAGAGTAAAGGTTACCGCGCTAGGTACTGCCTACGAGGGCATAGCCGGATTTGTTATGAAAGTCTAGTTTTTGTACGCCGATTGTTTAGGAACCTTAATAAATGATTAATGGGGGTTCAAATAATGATAAAACGAATGAAAATGCACTGCATTTCACTCGCCAAATAAACTATATTCGTTAAGTGTGAATAAAATTAGCTTACTAAAAGCGTATGTGTGTGATTTGTTAGTATCATGAGGATCACCAACTGAAATCCCGATTGACGACAAGGCAAAAATAAAGAGATAGATTGGTTTGTTCTATCTACTGTTATTCTCATTTCAAGATTTGAAATGTTTGTTCTAAATGTATAAGAAAAACATATTGATTTGAGGCAATTGATTGTAAAATGTTTGCATATGAAAATTGCATTGAGTATTAAAAATGAATTGTTTATACAAATGTACATATTGTATTGTATTTTAAAGATTTGAAAACCTCAATAGAATGTTGTAACCGTTTAATTAAGATTGGCGATAGATTGGCATACTAATAAGGGTCAAACAAGCAATATTGCGAACGAACGTGATGGATTGTTTACCCATCGCCAGAAATAATGACAAAGATTGGTAAGTTCACGCACTTGGATTTTTTAATAACCACAAGACTAAATGGGGTCGGAACCCGTGTTATAAAACAAATGTTTTTATACCGGTCTCGGCAATGTAGGGATCAGGTTTCTGATTTCGATATCATGTATACCGAAAACATAGGTTAAATTCGTTGAGGGCAAAACTAAATTGATTTAGAGATTGTTGACATATTGGTATTGAAAAGCATGAATTCAAATTGAAATGAAAAGAGCATTGTGAAATGCATGATTTGGTTATAAATGATTTATTGCATATGAAAGTGTATATTTGGAATGATCAATAAACCATAAATGATTTTATATGAAATAAGTATATGTTTTGTATTGACATTGATCATCTAAAAGATTTGAAAGTATTGTTTAGTAAAAATTGCATGATTTGATTTAAACTGAAACTGAATAATGGAATTGTATAGAACCACTAAGCATGAAAATACTTAGTGTATTGTTTTATCAATGAGCAGGTATCAAGTGAACAGGAACGAAAGACAATATCGAGGAGCATCGAGTCATAGAGAAAGAATTTGTGGAGTATGCTCCGACATATGCATTCACTCCATTTTTTTTTAACATTGATATTTTGTAAAAACAATTTGAACTCTGAACATCTATTTTGTAAATCTTTTTGAAAATGCATGGAATGCCTTCATTGTAAATGCATTTTGTTAAATGTAAATGTTTATCGGTCTACCAAATTAAAATCGCTTCCGCACATATTTGAAAGTGTTTACACGAAATGGAATGTCACAAAAACGTTATTTTGTTCCTTTGTATACATTTTGGTAAATGAACTCCTACTAGCAACCCGACTGCTTCGATCCGCCAATCCTGCCTGATCTGAAGGTGCTGTAAAGAAAGCATGAGAGGGGTGGTACTTCCTCACAACCTTGTGGTGCCGGTATCAAGCGTGGCCTGATACTAAGCTTCAGCATAAGAGAAGGAACTAACATACCCCCCCAAAGGGAATTGATCCCTACATGTTTCCTTCAAAACAAAAGTCAATAAAAAGTTTGTTTTCCGCTGAAGGTGCAAAGAAAGTGGGTAAAACCATCTTTAAATTTTTTCTATTCAATGGAATACCTTTCAATGCAGTTGATAGTGGGCCTTACTATCGGCCATGATTGATGAAATTACAGCGTGCTGTGTCCGGTATCAAGGGTCCTACAGGATACCAAATTGGCAATGCATATCTGGAGGAGGAGGTGCAAGAGCTTGAGGTATATATAAACACATTGAAGGCTAAAGGACCTATATATATGGATGCACCATAATGTGATATTGAGGTTCAGAACCAGAAGCTCTTATCATTAATTTTCGCGATTGCCAGATAGAACCATGATATACCTTTCTTTAGTTAACACTACCAACATACCTAAGATGGCAGATTACATATTTTCTCTTATGGATAAGATTGTTGAGGAGATTGGGGAGGAAAACATTGTACAAGTAGTCACTGATAATGAGGCAAGTTTTTAAGCAGCTGGTATGTTGTTGATGGAGAAGTGCTACTGTCTGCCTCCTCAGGCAATGCATTGTATTGGATTTAATGCTTGAATATATTGGAAACATGAAGTGATATGAGACTTAGATCACAAAGATGATCATAAGCTTTATTTATAATAGCTTGAAAGTAGTAAATTTGATGAAAGTGTTCACCAAGGATAGAGATCTCTTGCGCCTTGGAAAAACTCAATTTGCCACTGAATTTATTTCACTTGAGTGTCTTATACATTATGAGGGTGATTTGAAGATGATGTGCACAACAAATGAGTGGCGTGAATTCAACAAAGATCGGAGTAGAAGGAGTTTAAGAGATAAGGTATCCAACCTTATCTTAATTGATCGGTTTTAGAAGAAGGCAAAGGAAGTCCAAATAATCATGGAATGTAAAGCCCTGAAAATACTGTAACAATTTTATAATGTGTTCAGGGTGTAAAATAAATTAAATTATATTTTTTTTTGGTGTTTAAATGGCTAAAAGAAAATGATAAAACTCTAATTTTATAGGACAAATAAATTTTGGTAAATGTCAATAGACCTATGGGTCATAAATGAGTAATATAAGTGCCAAAATATAAATGAAATGAAATAAAGTGGAAATGAAATTGAAATGAGGCTTTAAAATGAGAAAAATGAGAAAAAGCCAATTAATGTGCTAGCCAAACATGACATTACACATGACATGAGAATAAAGACCAAAGTGGTCTATGGAATGCCTATTTAAACATTCACGTTTTTTAGAGGAGCAAGGGAGAAGGAGCTACATTGAGAAGAAGGTATTTTTGGCATGTTTCTTCAATTCTTGGTCTATCTTTTGTTCAAGCAAGAAGGAAGACAGAAGATTTGAAGAGAGCTAAGGTAAGAAACTAACCCCTAACTCCCTCTTTGATGATTTTGGATTTGGGAAAACCCTAACCTTATGTAAAGGTGATTTTGATTGGTCAGAGATCAATTTTTGGAGTTGTTTTCGTTGTTTCAAAGTGCTTTTGGGTTAGGATTGGTTTTGAGGAATTTTTGTATAAAGGAAATGATGAAGTTTCAAAGGAGTTGCTATCAAAAAATTTTTCGAAACTCCTGTTTTTGTTTTGGCTACAAGTTAAGTTAAAATCATCCAAATTGAGTGATTCAAATTGGTAAAGAACCATAAGAGCTAGAGATACAAATTTATAGAAGGGACTAGGACCAAATTGGAGATCTAAGGCTCCCAAATATGGGCTTAAAATTGAGTTTCGCGTAGTTGACTGGTATGGTTTGTTTTAGGTGTAGTTGTGGTGTTTTAGCAATAAATTGAGTTTCACTCATCCGAATTGAGTGATTCAAAATTATGGGTAAACTAGATTTCTAGGTGAATAATTTACTTAAAGGAAGTGCAGGCGTACTCATAACCCCAAAGTACCTTAAATCCTTCATATTGAGCTATGTAACAACTGCTTTTTGCTTTGCAAATTAGAGTAGTATGGATGTAAAATGCAATCACTTGAGTTTTGGTAATCCAAATTGGATGAATCCAATTGGAGAAGAAACCTTAGAACCATAGCGTAAAATTATTAGAAGAAATCATTACCAATTTATGGAGTTATGACCCTTGAAATCGAGAATAATAGTAGGTAACCGAGTAAGCTAGGCATACCGACCAGTTTGGCATTAAAATGCCGTAAATTGAGTTTGGGTGATCCAAATGAGATGATTCCAATTTCTACTAAAAATAGACTCATAGAGCTATCATTTTATTGAAGGAAGCATGAGAAAAATATGGCTCATGTGTCCCCAAAATTTTTTTCAAGTAAAGGTGTATTGGGTAGACATCAACCCTAACCAAAAATCCTAGAATGCACAACTGATTTTTTTTTTCTTGGGTTGTTCTTGATACCGACATTTGTGAAGGACTGATGTGGGTTGGCGGACGTAATAGCTTGACCCAAGAACGGGATTCCGAGAATAGGAATCGAAGAGCGACAACCTTTTTGAGTTTGTTCTTCACACTTCCTTCCTTGTTTAGGTTTTGTGTTTTGTTTGACAAAATAAATCTAAAAGGTTTTATATGAATATGCATGTGTGCTCCGTTTGAGTCATAAATGAATTGGTTTGTTCTCGACTTCTCTCTCTCTATTTCTAAAATGTTTGAATTATTATGAAATAAGTGGATTTATTGAAATGAATTGTGATAAATTGTATATTTACTTTGTTTTAAAATTGATTTGATACAACCTGACAGAAAATGAATTGCACATGAAAATTGTACGAGTATTGGAAAACCAAGCATTTGGATATAAATGTATAAGTACATCTATTGTAAATTGTTATGAATGATTCGAGCGCTCCTTAATAGAATGTTAACCGTTAAATTTGAGTTAAGGATAGATTGGTATACCAACAAGGGTCAAATGAGTACTGTGTCGAACGTAATGATGTCATCTCGACCACGAGTCTACCGACAAGACGGGTAGTGTTCATGAAATGATTTTAATAATCGGCCGCTGAACTTACTCCGGATCGCATTTCTGTTATAAAACCTTTTTTATACCAATAAGTAGCCTCCAAAGAGACCGTGCCGTTGATTCGCTATCCCGTGCAATCGACAGCATAGGCTAAATTCGCTAAGGAAAATGAAAAGAAAATTCAGAAAATGCATGATTTGTGCTCGAATGATTTATCGTGATATGAAGTTGCATCATTGAAATGACCAATGAATTGTAATTTGAATGTATATGAAATGAAAATATACCTATATGTATTGTACCGCATTGGTCATTGAAAAAATTATACAAAGGCATCGATTTAGAAAAATGCATGATTTACTTAAACTGAAATGAAGAGATAACTATATAGAACCACTAGGCATGAAAATGTTTAGCGCGTTGTTTTATCATCGCATAGATACCGAGTAAACAGGTACGAAGGGAAAGACTACAGCGATTCAGAGTCAACTTTAAGGCCTCACGGAGTTGAAGTAAAGCTTCGACCCCGCATTCATGAAATATATTTGACACTTTTTGTACAAACTCTGATTTTATTTTGTAAATATTTTGGTATTGAAAATGACTTATAATGCCGTAATGTATAAAGGTGATAATGGATTCAAATTTGGCATAATGCCATATTTAATGGAAAATGTATTGAAAACAAAATGATGGGTCCCCTTAAGTTGAATTAGTATATACAAATATATTTTCATAATGATAAATATCCTTTACAAAATGAGCATTGGAAATGTGTTTTACTGAAAAAAGAAAAAGGAATTGGATTCGAAAAGAGGACCGTGTCCCGGGTCCGGGTTCGGCCTTTTGGTCAAGTCAGTACAGGGGCGCGAGCCGTCACATGGAACCTCTGGTGAAAGTTTTGAAATTGGTTTAACAAGATAAAAAGCCCACACTATCAATCATTTATGAAGCAATGGATAGAGCTAATTGACTATAAAAGCATCGGTGAAACATTGGGAAAGGTATTGGGAAGTCATTGATGGCGCAAAATCAATCAGAGCAGACATTCGTGACGTTGTAGGTAATACAAAAAATTCATTATATAGTTATTATTATCTTATTTAAATGCAAAGAATTATAAACTAATAAATTTTTTTTACTTATGTCAGCATATTTTTTAAATCCAATGTTTCAATATTCAAAGCAATTCTCCCACCATTTGGAAATTAAAATTGGAATAAATGAGGTTATCAAGATATTGGAGCCAGATATGGATAGGCAGGAAAAAGCTTTGAACGAGGTATAACTGTCGCGCCCCCGAGCCCGACCCGATAATGAATCAGATCCGGAGACGTGGACCGCATGAAATCATTTATCAAAACACATTTCATACAAACATACATATATATGAATATATGATATCATTACTAATACATTCATTAGTATGAGAAATATACATCATATCATTTCAAGATGGTCCATATCTATTCTTTAGTACAACATATTGATACAAAATGGCATTTCATGCATTTCCAAAACATTTACAAAATATTATTGGAGTTCACCCCTTTGCTATCCATGAAGACTTAAACAATTTTTATTTCCACAAAAATAATCACATGTTATCATGAAATGAAGTGGTATGCATGAAATAGAGTATTTTCATATACTCCGAACTGTATGATAGTGACTCTATGCTCAATGATCTTCAATCTTGCCACTATCTACACGGTACCTGCGCGTGAGAAATCAACGAGCTAAGCATTTTCATGCTTAGTGGTTCGTTTACGTTTTTATTCTCATGTCAAACAATCAACACAACATATATATGTACATATAAATAATATTCGGCTACAGGCATACATTACTCATTACAATTACATTCAACATATTTTTCCAAACAACATTGCAGCATAGTGCTCATGTGATCAATGCAATATGTATATATAGTATATATATATATATATATATATATATATATATATATATATATATATATATATATATATATATATATATATACATTTTATACTAGTATAAGATTCATCATTTACCCGCATATAAAAACATGATAATTCATATCTTTCATGCTCTCCGCGCATACTAGTATTTCGCTACATCACACCACACGCTATTAATAATTTGCCCCTGTGCACGAATCTAATCCGAAATTTTCGGGTGCGCAGGGATAATAGAATCACTTACACGGTCCCGTTGGGCTGTTGGCCAGTTTAACACTTTTAAAAACTCAGTATTGTCCCTCTGGGCTATGGACCGGTTATTTTTACATTACATTTTTATGCGCACTACCGATACTGTCCTGAGGTCTCTCTTAATGCCAACATATTGTTGAAACCGATCTTTCTCTACTCACTCATGCATCATTTTCACTCATATATTGGAACAATGCATTTGCAATCGTCTTATATCTCATTAATTTCATGTCCACACCTACTGTCTTTTTTTCCATTCCGTATGAGTCTTTGTTTCACTCTCCACCTAACTATACAAGGCTTCGTATATTTGGTTGTTTATATTATCCATGGCTCCTGTAGGAATGTTGTGATTCTTTCCTTATGTTGTGATTCTTGCATTTTCTAGTGTCAATGTACATGTACAGTAAGTGTGGGTAGGTTCATTAGACACATAGCTTTATTGTAGGATCATTATTATTCATCCATTGCTATATATGTTCACATGCATCTCCATTGAGAATAATAATAAGAAAAAAAAATTCTTTCCAATATTTGATTTCAAGTTGGTATCAGAGCCTCCGAAAGGTCCTACCTATTTCTTTTTTGATCAAACGTCACCATGAGCAAGTCAAATGCTGAAGCATCTGGTAACAAACTTGCTCTCATTATTATTCAATCTGAAGGTTCCTCTTTTAATGCAGGGATTTCACTTAATGAGACAAAATATGATATGTGGTCTTAAATCATAGAAATGCATATTGCTGAGAAGGAGAAATTCTCCTTCATTCGTGGGAATTCACAGGTACCTATAGAGAAAGATGATGGATATGAAAGGTGGTATGCAGATAATCAAAAGGTCAAGAAATGGTTGTTGATGTCTATGTCCCTAGAAATTATGAAGTGATATCTTCGCTTACCTGATTAGTGCCCAAAAAGTGCTATTTTGAACCCTATTTATTATAGGTTTTGAGTGCTTTTTGTGTACTAATCATTCTAATTAACCCGATTTGCACATTAAGGTCCCTACTATTCTACTGATCGCATTTTGTGGCTGTTTTTGTAGTTTTTGCAGGAATTGGAAGCCAAATCGTCGTGTCAATCCAATCATAACAAAGTCGGGTTGATTTCCATCAATTTCATATGGTTTTCTATCACCAGAAGCAGTTTCCAGAATGAAGAATATCAAAGCAAGAAGAAATGGAATAGTGCGCTGTGAATAGTAAAGCAAATAGGAGCAATGGAACAAAGAGCAACAAGGATGAACAGAGCAAATTCGCTAAGATCCCGAAAATTCGAATTCGCTATAGCAAAATTCTTTCTCGCTTGTAGCCAGAATTTCACTGCTCAAAATGGGTCCCTGCTTTTGGTTAATTTCATTTCTACCCTTGTAATAGCTGTTTTGGTTTGTTTTTGTAATTTCCCTTGCTCGAGCACTATATGCTACGCCAAGTTCCCGTAAGATCAATCAATTCGATTGGTCAAATTTTTGGAGAAGCTTTCACTCTTCTCCCGCTTTTCCCGCCTCCTCTCGCCTCCTCACTTTATTTCATTTTCTTTCATTTTTTCACCATCCAAACACGCCTTGATGATGAAAATCAAGGCAGATAAAGCTTGGCTAAACCCCCCTCATCCTTGAAGAGGAGGGCCACTGGGTGAAGATTTTGAGGTGTTTGTATGTTCCTTTGTTTTCATGTGCGCATTTATGGGTATTTCGAGTCCTCAGATCTCACACCTTAGGTTGTATCTTCTGCACCTACCCTCACCAGACGGAGCCGCAAGCTTTTTTGGTTACAAAGGATGTTATCTTTAGATCCACTGTCATCTAATTAGTTGTCTCCTATTAGTTACTGTAGGATAGTTTTATGAGATGTGTTTTGACTGTCAGGGACATTTATGCTTATTAAATGCTACGTTTCAAGAGGGAGTAGTTTTAGGGTTTAAGTTTTAATGCCAAATGAAGATCCTGGGCCCGGGAATTATATGTTATTATCTCCAACACGAGGAAAAAGACCCGAGAACATGTTGAATTTCTTAGAACCCTAAACCAGTGGCCCGAGACTTCAAGGATATCTTTTTCAAATTTTATTTCACTTTTATTCCCAATTCACAACCATTCTCTCTCACTGTTTTAACAAAACCTGAAAATCCAAATTTAATTCACCATTTTGAGCTTAACAGTAAATCATTTGTGCAAAGAAAACCCATCCCTGTGTTCGACCCTAGAGCCACTATACTGTAGTAGCTTTGCTATGGCAGTAGGAGGAATTTAGGATACAAATTTTGTTGATTTCGGATCACCTTACTGTGGCACGAATCAAATGGTTGCGTTGCCGGGGATGGTGCCTAAGTGCAAGTGACGAGTTGCTGAACTTGTGATCCACATCACAAGTGTTGGTGAATTTTCAACCTTGGTTCTATTGTTAATTACCCCTACCAGCTTCAATCGTTAGATTGATTCAAATTTATACCGTCAATATACAATTTCTATTTTATTTCTATATAACATTAACCTTTAGTAGCTTTATTTTTGTTGTTTTCATCGGTTGTGCTTGTTCATAGCGCTTATGCAAAGGATAGGAACACCGGCAGCGTATTGGAAAGGCTATGAGGATCTAGTTGAACAAGGCTGTGAAGTTAGTATACATAGCAATCAAATGGAGCCTCCACCTGAGGAGCAGCACAGTCAGCAGGGGGTGCAAAGAAACCCTAATGCTTATCGATCTATGAGGGATCACATACACCCACCTAGGGTGAGTGCACCCTCATGCATAATTCCCCCTGCTGAGGAAGTGCCTGTGAGACCCTACCTGGTGCCCCTGTTCCCAACCTTTCATGGTATGGAGAATGAAAATCCATACACTCACATCAGGGAGTTTGAGGAAGTATGCACAACTTTTAAAGAAGGTACACATGGAGTCGGTTGAAGGCCTTCCCATTAACCTCAAAGACAAAGCCAAAATTTGGCTTAATTTACTACGCCAAGAACCATCGTGAATCGCGTAGCTGGGTGTGCGCACTTTAAAGAAATTATTCAAGCACACAAGACTAATAATTTGAAGAGACAAATCTACACATTTGCTCCATGACAATGAAAAAGGTTCTATCACGTCGGGAGAGGTTCATGGACACCATCGTAAGCATGTCCATACCATGGGTTCCATACATGGATGCTTCGTGAATCATTTTTATGATGGAATGTCCTCCGCCACAAGCAATGTTAGGAGACCATGTGTGGAGGGAATTCCTAAGCAAAAATCTGATGAGGCCATGGATTTCAACTATGTAGCTAAGACATCCAAGGCTTGGATGAGCAAAACCTAAGGAGGCGCATTAATGAGACCTCAAAGAACCCAAAGGGAGTGTACCTATTCACTTGGTAGAGATGGAATTGAAGGCTAAGCTTATCCATCTTCTAGGAGGGTGGATGAACTGGAAGGAAAAAGGATGCATGATGTTCCGGGCGCTGATCGAAATCCTCGCACAAAGCCAACCATGCATCAATTGCCAACTAATCGGGTCACCCGTAAGAGACCGGGCTCCAATTGTTCTCGCTGAGGGATTCATGCAAGAGCGTAAACATAGTGGGTCAAAGTGTTTTCACAAACAAACACTCCATATGGCAACACATATAACCCCAACTGGAGGAACCACCCAAATCTCTCTTGGAAGCCTCCCTAACCTCATCTACCGCCAACAAGTTGCCGTAAATCGAAAGGTGGTAGGTGAGTCAGGGAAGAGCAAAAGGGGAATCAATGTGCACCGCCCGAATCGGAGCACCGTGAAAGCAATTCCTAAATGCCGTAAGAAGATAGATGGCTCCAGTGGTCTCCCAATCAAAAATAGATAATCCGCAACATTCCATCACTAGGGAATACTGGGCCTATTGGAGGTACATGACAAAGGAAGATTCCTTGCCCAAACTCAGCCCAACCTGGGGGATTCACAGAGGTTCCTGCCAAAGAATCCTGCTTCCCAAGGACGGATGAGTGCAAAAGTGCTGGTCACTTTGAGAAGTGGCAAACAGGTTGATCAACCAGTGCCTAAACCTGCTCAAGAGACCAGAGAAGAAGAGAAAGTAGAGCCAGAGCACATATTCATTAAAGAAGATTCCATGAAGAGAAGCAGTTTCCTCCATTTCAAGCACCAAGAGGAAAAAAAGAAGGCAGACCGGAAAGCAAAGCTGGCGCCCCGGAAGTGCTAAGGCAGTGGAAGGTCAACATTCCCTCTCGACACCAAACAAGTCCCTACCATGCAAAATTCAAAGGACCCGTGCATGTCAAAAGGGTTGGGCATTGACAAGAAAAGCCTTCGACACAAAGTGAGCTCATTATCCGGGCTGCAAAACATAGTGAAATATAAGTGATCCGTAGATCCCACCATTTCCTCGCCCATCGAGGGATCAGAAGATAAGGCACCGGCCGGATTTGGGAGTTGCGTCAACCTACCGCCATACTGCAGGCAAGCGTGTGCTGGGGTTTGGGAGCAAAGCCTACCTCAACACTCTATCCTTAGTCGATTGATCAAGAAAAGGTATAGTTGAGGATGTTTTGGTGGAAGGTAGACAAATTTTTATTATCCCGCGGGACTTCGTAGTTCTCGACACGAGTGACATGTGAAGGCACCAACCAAAAAGTCAGTCATACTGGGGAGTCGCTTTTGGTCACATCTACTTCAATCACCGTTTTAATGAGTCATGACAATTCGGCACAAGACGTCGAGCTTAATATTTTCCACCTAGGCAGCAAGCACAAATCATGAGAGTGAGCAGAACGTGAACGATGAGAATGCCCGATTGGCCTGCGTGAAAGTTACTGCTCACAAACTACGTGGAGGAATTGGATGAAGAACAAGAAATAGTTGATGAAAAATTAACCGGCAACAGAACTCGCCCAGCCCCACCTATGCCCCGAAGACCGATGATAAAAATGCTCAACACAAAGGGAGTCGAGCACGGTTAAGCATCAAAGACACCTCAATCGTTAGCGTGAAGGAGCTCCTCCTCTTGACCCCTCCATGAACCGTATGACTCGGAGTAGGGAGTGGTTTCTATAGTAAATTAGAAGCCACTCACTTTTTTGTTAGAGTTTTATTTGCTTACTTTAAGTTTAATACGTAGTTTTACTCTAATTTTCTTAATTTTAGATTTGGCTTTCTGTGTACTTTTCATTTTCAATTGCACATTCTCATAATTTTTGGGTATTTTTTTTCAAAGTACAGCCTCCCGCCTCCCTTACTTTTTGTTTTCATTTTTATTGTCTTATTTTATTTTATCGTATTTTATTTGGATTTCTATAAGTTTTCTTCTTAGATTTTCTCTAATTTTTAAGTCAATATTTGTTCTAGTTTGTTTTTTAATTTTCTGTAATTTTTCTTAATTTTTCTTGTATTAATTTTTGTAGTTTGAGTGAATTTTGAAGTAAGAAAAACAAAGATCAAGAAGAAAAGGAAGAGAAATTAATCAGAATAGCTAAATTATCGCATTAGTAGAAGGTGTGGTTTTCTGCTTACATAGCTTAAATTGTTAAGTACCTGATGTCCCTCAAATAAAGACAATTTTGAATAGTAAGGTAACAACATTTTGTTTTTATTATTATTATTATTTTGCTCTTTATTTTATGAAAGGTTTTATTTTTATTTTTATTAAAAAAATTTTTTTGTCTCTAAAAAAAAACAAAATTTTTTTATTTTTATTTTTATTTTTATTATTATTATTATTATTAATTATTTTATTTTATTTACAACAAATAAAAAAAAAAATTTCGTTAAAGGAGTTAGTTTTTCAAGAAGAATAACTAAAATTTTCGCAATGCGAAATTTTTCGTTATATTTTGTTTCACTCATAACTTTTTCATCCGAACTCCGTTTTAAGCGTTTTTGGTACCGTTGGAAAGCTTAGAGAGTGTAAAATCCAAAAATAGGCAGAAAGAACACTTTTGAAATTTTTATGAAGGTGAAATTTTCAAAATTCTCCAACTGATAACTTTTTTTCTCTCTTTTCTTCTTCTAACTTGTTCATTTGAGCCCAAACGGAGTGATTAAGGTGTCGATGGAAAGTTTGTGAAGTATCCCATCCAGAAACGATCACATCTCATCAGAGGGGGATTCTTCCTTAATCCTAACCGAGCCCTTACATTATGACAATGGTATTTGTCAGAGAGTTAGCTTAAGGAAGTGACTTTTGGTGAGATTATGTTTTTGTTACTATTTTGAGATGTTCAAGGGCTTGTTGGTTTTTTTTGTAAAGTCAGTATATCAGTGCCAATATTTTGTTCAAAATCAAGTACCCATTTTTTGTGTTTTGCCTAACCTCGTGGTTTGAAAAAATTGAAACTTTCAACTCACCTCATTGATGTTAGATTGGTTCCATGCCTTAGTTTGCTTCTTGATGATCGGGCTTGAACTCTTTGTTGCTTTCGAATTTTTCTTTTCACCTTTGGGCCTAACCACTATCATCGCGGCACATCAGTCTAATAACCCAAAACCCCGCTGAAGCCTCCCAAAAGCTCTCAGGCTGTCTGCCTTGGCTTTTCACTGGCTGGCCTGTTGTGTGCCAGTGGTCTCAAGCAGTGAAGTGCCAATGGTGCCTTCAAAACAAAAGAAAAAGCAAAAAGAAAAATAAAAAGAAAAAGAAAAAGAGGAAAAGAGAAGGAAAATATACGCTGTCTTGAAACTCGAGCACTTAGGGAGCAAATACACAGTTTCAAAGCCCCAGCAGCAGGCTCCCAAGCCAATCGGTTTGAGCCACCGACTTGGGCGTTTCGCTGTCACGGCTGGGATGCATGAAGCTAGCGAAGTTATAAAGCCGGAGGTTCTAAATCATTCAAGTTCCGGGGTGAAACCTTATAGAGTTTGTGGTCGTAAAGATCCTCATGGACTCTCATGCCCTAAACCTTCACCGTCGAGTCGCCGGCATCCCCATACGATACTTGGTGAAGTCGAACCTCAAGATCGCACCCTACAACGCAAAGAAGGCACGCGCGGGCGCAAAGCTTCAGCCGTAGGCACCCAGTGGTGTGTAAGAAGGGTTGGGGAGAGTGCGCTTAGCATTTTTATTGTTGAGAACGATCAAACAAACACATTTCCTGGGTGGAAGATTCTCGCTTTCGATTCATCGCATGACTTTCTTTGATAATTACCTTTGTATGGCATTCATTCTCTCAAGATAGTTATCGACAAGTGCCTGATGATTCTTACTTGTGGTTAGCATTACCATATTCACAACCTTTTTTGAAATACCATTTTGCAAACACTATTTTGTTACCGCTGGATGTTTCTTTCATCGCTTATGTATTTCAAGCAAATGTGGTCGGGGTGACATTAGGTGCCCAAAAGGTTACTTTGAACCCTATTTATTATAGGTTTTGAGTACTTTTGTGTACTAATCATTCCACTGAATCCTTAATTTGCACATTAAGGTCCTTACTGGTTCTACCTGATCGTGATTTTATGGCTCTGTTAGAAGCTTTACAAAGAATTGGAGTTTCAAATCGTCGTGTTTAATCCACAATCATAACAATTCTGCCGATTTCAATACTTTCATATGGTTTTCTATCAATTTCAAGAAGTCGAATGAAGAATATCAAAAGCAAGAAGAAATGGAATAGTGCGTTATGAATAGTAGCACAGGTGAGAAATGGAAATGCAAGAATACCGCGATGAAATCGTGAGGAAAATTGCCAAGATCCTCGAAATCTCGCACATTTTCTGCTTTGTAGCCAAAATAAATGTCAAAACTCGCCCCGCTGGTTAATTTCCCCATTTGCACCTCGTAGCTTGTTTTGGTTTGTTTTTGTATTTTCCTGCTCGGTTAATCATATAAGCTCGCCCAAGTTCTTGAAACAATCAATTGACACAGTTGCAAAATCTTGAGAAGCTACCTTCTCCCATTTTCTCAAGCCTCTTTCTCTCACTTTCTTTCATTTTCTTTTCATTTTTCTCGCCATCCAAACAGACGCTTCCTGATGAAAAATCAAGGCATGCTTGGCTAAACCCCCGTCCTTGAAGAGGAGGCCACCGGGTAAAGATTTTGTGTAAGCCACATGTTCTTTGCTTTTCATGCGCGCATTTATGGGTATCGGTGTCCCCCCGCATTCACCCTTAGGTTAAAATCTTCAGACCTACCCTCACTACCGTGTATTTGGCAAGCTTTTTGTTGCTGATGCTATCTTTAGATCCATTGTCATCCGCTTAGTTGCCTCTATTAGTTACCGTGTAGGATGTTTTTATAGAGATGTTTTTTGACCCTGTCAAGGAATATTTATGCTTATTAAATGCTATGTTTCAAGAGGGAGTAGTTTCAGTGGTTATTTAAGTTTTAATGCCAATGATCCCAAGCTCGAGAAATGACTATATGTCATTATCCCCAACACGAGGAAAAAGACCCGATATTGATTTCCTTGGAACCCTAAAAACCAAGGGCCTCGAGACTTCAAGGCATGATTCTTTTCAAATTTTATTTTCACTTTTATTCCCAATTCACAACCATTCTCTCTCTCACTGCTTAACAAACCCGAAAATCCAAATTTTATTCACACTATTTTGAGCTTAACAAATCATTTGTGCAAAGAAACCTATCCCTATGTTCGAATCTCTCTTAGACACTATACGCAAGAATGCTATGGCACATATAGAGAATTGTATTTTACAATTGTTGGATTTCTGATCACCCCACTGCACAAATCATTACCCACCATCGTGGATATTTTTGAAAGCTCTCTCTAAAGCCTTTTATGATGGAACAGATGAGTTATAGGTTTTTTCCTTGAATCGGAAAGCTTTCTCTGCCAAACAAAGGGGCAGAGCACTTTCTGTGTATTATGGAGAAT
Source organism: Tetrastigma voinierianum (assembly GCA_016808115.1). Taxonomy (NCBI): domain Eukaryota; kingdom Viridiplantae; phylum Streptophyta; class Magnoliopsida; order Vitales; family Vitaceae; genus Tetrastigma; species Tetrastigma voinierianum. The sequence continues at coordinate 1,952,013 of JAEQBH010000911.1, read as the reverse complement.
TTACTGAAATTTTTAGTGAGTTGGATCATCATGATAAGGTGATCATAGAGAGTGAGAAAGATGTTGAATCTTATCGAAATCTGGTCCAATGAAAAAGGGTGCATATCTTTCTCGTTGGATTAGATGGTGACTTTGAACAAATCCATGGTGAAATTTTGAGAAAGGAACAAATTCCTGAACTAGAAGAATGTTATGCGCTGATCCGTCGTGAGTCCATTTGATGTGCAATGATGAATGGAGAACCTGAAAACTTTGAAGCTTCATCCATGGTGGCCCAAAAACGGTCTTTAAAAAATCAGCAGGAGAAAATAAGGCCTAATCAGCAGAAAAATGGTATCGACAAATCCGCTTCACGCACCTTCACTGCGGATCAACCCGGTCATACCTCAAAAACGTATGCTTTCAACTTGTGGTAATGAGGATCATAGTCGGGATCCACGTAAGAGGCATTCTAAGAAGTCATCATCAATGGTCAAAACACAAGCAGCAGGATGCATATTGTTTGAAGGCTCCTGCATCGCTTAGCGGCATGCGATGATGGTGGTAAGTTTTTAGTTTCACACCTATTTCTAATAGTGCATGGATAATTGAGTCCAAGGTATGACATTTTGATTCTCATCTCACAAGTTAAACAACTCTCACTTGTTTCCACCGCAGCTTTTAAGTTCTTCAACCCTGTTAAAGGAAGTATTCACTGCCACCACCGATACTTTGAGTTTAGATTTTTTTAAATGCCTGGCCTTAACCACACTTGGAAAGTTGTCCCGTCTCCCCAAATAACCATTTGCACTGAGTTTGTATCGTTTATTGCTTGATTCTTTCAGGTTTAAGGACATCCGAATAAAGCAGACGATTGGTTGTGGTATTAGGCGAGGGAAGTTATACTATCTTGACTTGATGTCAAATAGTTCAAACAAGTTGCATCAAGCTTTAGCAGTGGATTATTCTCAGGGGAAGAAGAAAATATCTGACATTTGGTTATGGGATCGGCATTTGGGACATGTCTCTTTTGGTTACTTGCAGAAATTATTTCCTAATTTATTTGCAAAATGTGATATTTCGAGTTTTAAGTGTGATGTTTGTGAACTTGCAAAGAGCCATCGTGTTTCGTTTCCATTAAGCCATAATGTGGCTCTGCTCCTTTTATGGTCATACATTCGTGACAAATTAGTCCCCTCCCAGCTCCTACACAGAGGATCTCATTGTTTGTTACTTTATTATTGATGACTGCATAAGGGTCACTGGGTGCTTTATTAAAGCCCAGCAAGTAAGAAAACTTTATTATTTCAACAATTTCATAAAAGGATTTGTACTTAATATAATGCACAAACTCAAGTTCTTCGCAGTGACAATTACGGAGAATACATGAGTTTTGAATTTTAGCAGTACTTGAAAGTCCATGGAATTATTCACCAAACTACTTGTCCTAATACACCCCAACAGAATGGGATAGGGGCCGAAATGAAAATAGCCACTTTTTTGAGGTCGCCTGTGCTTCGCTGATGCAACCCTCATGCCTTTATCTCGAGAGAAGTTTCCACATCTACAAATTATTAATTCCAACTGTGTGTCTTCAAGACTGGTCGCTTTCGAATGCAATCCGTATCCCGTCAAGAAAGAGCCCAACCACCCGACATTACCTAAAAGTGCTATTTTACACCCTTATTAATACAAAGCTTGAGCACGCTTTTGTGTACTACTAGCCTAATTAACCCAATTACATGTTAAGGACCTAACAAAGCCGCCAATTCAAATTGTGAAAGTTTTTGTTGTTTTGGTGCTTTTTATGCCGTAGATAGGGATTCAACTTCCAACCATGGAGAATCCAAGTTCACCATACCAGAATAAAAAACCGTAAGAAAAGCAAAGTAGAGCAAAGCAGAAATGGAGCAAAGACTGCCAAATTCGCAACCCGCGCCAATGTTCACTTATCCCGCCGTTTGACTTTTGATCTCCTTTTTGCTTTTGGTTTTCTTCCTAATTTTCTCCCATTGTAATAGTGTTTGTTTTGTTATTTTTGTAATTTGTAAAGGGGGTTTGGCTATAAAAGCCCCAGACAAGCATTGTAATGAGGCATCTTCTTTATTAATAAAACTTTTTGGGCAGGAAGCTTTCATCTCTTCTCGCTCTTTTTCATTTTCGCTCATTTTCGCTCACTTTCTCTCCCTTTCTCACTAGCCAAACACCCTCTGAGGATGACAACTCGGAGGATGAGCGGCTAGAACCTCTTTCTCCTTGAAGAAGAAGGCTACTAGGTGCAGGATCCTGAGGCAAGCTAAGGGTTCCACGCATTCAACGTCGCCCCTTTTAACTTTGTGCTTTGATCCCTTTGACCTTGAATGGTTATTACTTGGTAAGCTTTTGGGCTCATTGGATGCTTAATGTTAGATCCATTGATGTTTCTTGTTGGCTATCATTTGTGATCCATCAGTAAGGTGAGTCAAGGTGACTCATGTTTTAATGACCGAGAGCACTAATGGCTAGTGGATTATCAGCGATATTTATTAAGGGTCAGCCTTGAGGCTGAAATGAAGATCCTGCTCAGAAATGACTATAGGTCATCCTCCCCAACACAAAGAAAGGACCCTGGAAACCCTTAGTTGCCCTAGGGATCCAACCCTAGTACCTAACACTTCAAGGAGTTCTATTTTACAATTTAACTTATTTTATTTTCTCGCCTAAACATTTCACCCACCGGCTTTTATGAAACCCAAAATCCAAATTGAATTCACCATTTAGAACTTAACTCGCAAATCATTGCACCTAAGAAAACCCATCCCCGTGTTCGAATCTTGGAGCCACTATATTGCAAGTAGCAAGTTACTAGCAGAGGAATTGCTTATAAATTTTGTTGATTTCACCACCCACCGCACACTAATCACCACCCTAAACTACCCTCATGTGTTCATGTAGTGATTTGTACACTTACACAAGCATCAATGGAACAAGTTGCTACCTCGGGCATTGAGATGTGTCTTTCTTGGGTACGCTACTCATCAAAAGGGGTACTGATGCTATCATCTTCCAACTCAATGAATGTTTGTCACACTAGATGTAGTTTTTCATGAAGACTCAATGTATTTTTCATCTAAGTTAGAACTTCAGGGGGAGTACTGTTTGCCTTTTTCTATATAGACTAAAAACCCCTCAAATGTACATAGTTACAAGAACCTTAAACTTCTCTTGCACCCATGTCACTTTGGATAAATTTGCTTAATTAAATAAATCTGTCTTGATGTTTCTGATTTTAAAATTGGGTTTAGTCTATGACACCGCAAGTGCACAGGTCATACAAGTAGTAAAATCTGAATGTAAGTCCAGGTATCATTCCCATTGAGATTGACATGAATTAGAGATCAAGTACCCCAACTATTGAAGTTTTATGCTATTTGGACTAAAAGAATTTGATAATGAAAGTCTATCTACAAGATAATAAATCCTAGACTGTTAACTAAAACTAGAAATTGACATAATATGAAATAAACTACAAAAATTAAGAACTAAATACCGGGATTCAATATGTTCCTCGTTAGAAACCAAAACTATCGCGTTGAATTACAATGAAACAATAATTCCCGCATGAAAGTACATCGCTTCTATTGTATCGATGGATCTGATCTGGGTTTAAGATTGGGCCTAAATATTGCAGTTGGATTTCCCAACATTCACTAGTTAGAAGCTCTTGTTTCTCTTGAAACTGCCCTACCCAGTTAGTTGTTTTATGCTTCTTCTCAAAGATCTCGTTTTTTCTTCAATACTTTACACCTGTATTTTCGATGGCTACAAGATATTTTGCTTTCCTTCTCAGATTTTAGCAAAGTTCTACAACTTAACCGGTGGGTCATCCTTCGCATCTATTGGTTCGCCCTTTCCTTGATTAGATCTGTTAACACTGGGTTGGGAACTTCCCTTTAGATTAAGGTAAACTCTTTGATTATTTATATTGTTAAATACTCCCCTCCAACTTCAATTATGAGAGAATGGGGGATTTATCAAAATTAACTTTCTCGTAGCTCTCGCCAGCTCATCAATGGTGTTTAACATACCTTAAAAGAATGCTCCCACTCAGAATTTCCATCTTCCGTGTCACTGTAGGGCATCTGAAATCGAGCAAGATACATTCCTCAAATGGTATTCTAGACTACCATCGAACTCATCGATTAAAAACAACAACACCAAGCAAGTAAATCACTACCCAATAACGCGTTCTCCGTATTTTTAAAAAATCAGAACTAACTATAATTCAAATCTAGCAAACCGTATTCCACTATCGAGACAGACAAAGAAATGGATGCACCGATCACTTACAACCTCTATAATCGGCAGAATGAAACTGAGAAAAATGAACTCAAAATCGCTGATTTCTAAATTTTCAAAGTGTTAATTTTAAGAAGAAATAACAAATAAAATTTTCAGCCTCTAATCGCTTCTCTCGCGACAATTAGCAGAAGTAGATCCGTAAAAGAATTAAAAAATAAATATGAAAAAATAAAAGAAAATTCTACTCTAACCATAACCGAAGTTCCTCTTCACCCCATTTTCGGGTATGAAGACTTTAAGTCGCTACTATTCTAACACCGTTTCCATTACTTATACCGTCAAAAGAAATTGGGCCGAATCCCCAAAAAGCTTCAAGTGGAATCTGAAAAAAGACGTTCTTCGCGTATTCTGAAGTCGCGACCTCGCCGGTGTCGCGACCAGATTTTCCTTGCACTACTCTTTCACCGCGACCTTGCTGCTTTATCACCGTGTGTTCGCAATGCATTGATTGCAGAGTCGCGAGATCGTTTATGGTCGCGACCTTTAACGTCGCTCAAGTTTCTCAAGAGTTGATGTCACGACTCTTTCAATGCGTCAGATCTCTCGCTGTCTTTTCTTTCTTTCTGCCTCCGAAGTCATCATCCCGCCATAGGAGCTCATCGACTCTTTCCTCAGCATACGCATGTCGCGACCCTGCTTTTAAGTCGCAACACATTTATGTTCCTACCTTATTACCAGTCGATTCTCTTTCTAGTCGCAGTTTGCTCAGGGTCTTCCGCCTCTCACAAAGCCTTCGTAATTTTAGGTTGCGACCAAGGTGATGTCACGATCTCTTTCGATGTTCATTTCCTCTTCTCGCCGCCAAATTTCACACCATTGTTGCAAATCAGCCCTCCTTCCAACTTCTATTCCAACTCGCGACCTCAAGGTGATGTCGCGACCTCATGTTGCTCTTTTTCTGGTTGCATGTAGTCCCAATTGCTCAAAAGTAGTTGCGACTTGGATTTCTTTTGCTCACGCCAGTCGCGACCGAATGAGTGGTCCACGATTATCGTTTAGGTCTTTTTGATTAATAAATGGTCGCAACTTCTCGCCAAGTGACTGCTTGGCTTCGCTCAGTTCACTTCCTTTGTTCTTCAACCAACTCTTAATTTTTGGTTGCAACTTCAATCTTTCCTCGCTGAGACTCCGCGTTACAAACACACCTCAATGGCACGTCGCGACCTCAAATGGAGCCCTTCATAAAAAACTAGTTGCAACTTCGTTTTCTGCGACTTCTCAGGCTTTATCGATGGATCCACGCCGCGACCTCATATTGACGCCGTGATTCCCAGCGCGCTTATATTCAATCGGGCGTTGCGAGCGGAAGCCACTGTAATCGAAGATACTTTGAATGTTTCTCAGTTCCCAACCACACTTCCTTTGTCGCAGAACTCCTTTCAATTTTTTGTTGCTTGGTACTCGGGTCGCAAGCCTAACTTCAAGTCACTTCGCTTGGAATAAGCCTCTCTTCCCCGCGCTGGTCCCACGATGTCGAATCCCGGAATTAACTTAACAAATAGCTTCGCTGCGACTCGACTTTCGGGCCATGCTTCATTTATGCTTATAGGCTGATTTCTTCTGGTTTTTGCTAGGATTTTCGCTTCGCTTCGTGATTTTTCTAAAATAGTTTTATTAAAATATCCAATATTTCGCATATGAACATTTATCTTTGGTAATATGTCGTAGTGGATTAAAAAATCAAATGAGTTTGAACTCCTCATCATACCGTGGAGGAGTTCAATTTTAACGCGATGCCCGCATTATAGAAGTTCCACCTAATAACCAAGATGTGAGTACAATGGATATAAGTGGTATAAATTTGGATGCTAGTGCTGATGATGATCCACAAACTTGGCTGATCTATTAAGAAGAAAGTGAAAGTGATATACCAAACCAATGGCTTGCTGAGGATGCTCCTGTAACCGAGCCTGTTAGAATACTACCTCAACATCAAACCTGAGGTTTTCCTAAACCCACATATGAGCCTAAACTTTCGAGTAAAGCCAAATATCCTATGAACCATTATGTGTCTAACCATTGTTTGGCTGAATCAAACATGTCATTTGTAAATCAATTATCTACTGTATCTATTCCTAACAGTGTGTAGGAAGCTTTAGTCGATCCGAGATGGAGAGTAGCCATGAATGAGGAAATAGAATCGTTGTTAAAAAATAAAACATGGGAACTTGTTTAATGTCCACCTGGGAAGAAACTAGTTGGGTGTCGATGGATCTTTACTGTGAAATATAAAGCAAATGGCACAATTGAACGCTTTAAAACAAGACTGGTGGCAAAGGGTGATTCGTGCCACGGTAGGGTGAGCGGAATCAACAAAATTTGTATCCGTGAGTCCCTCCACCGCCTCGTAGTCAAGCTATCAGCAAAGATACGGCCTAGTGGTCGAACATGTGGATGGGTTTTCTTCGCATAAATGATTCGAATGAAATCAAAAACCGGTGAATTAAATTTGATTTTGGGGTTTGTTAAAAACGTGGAAGCGGATGGTTTGCAACTGAAATAAAATGAAGAAAAAATAAGAAAAAGAACTCCTTTCAAGCATCGGGCCACTAGGTTACGGGTCCTAAAGTTAACTGAGAGGTCCTCTGCCATCGCAAGCATGCAAGCAACCTGGCAAGTCTCAAGGCATAACCTAGATCTATGTTTAACTAGCAAACCTCACCTCAAAATCAACTCCTCTTTGAGTCAACACGTGTAGCATGCACTATGGCCCCTTTACGCTTAAAACCCTAACATTCAAATATTATTTCAAAGGGCTCAAAGACCATTCAGAAGAACAACAAGGCATTCTCACCGTGCACCGGTATCCTAAAGCATGGAGAGTATTGGCCAAAATAATAACATTAAATGTGCTATTCAACCATCGGGCGAAACCCCAACCCCTTAACCTTACCTCGCCAAAGGGGTTCGTAAAGTGGTGAAACATGGAAGGCTAGTGTATCTAAAAGCTACTAACACACTAAACCTCTAAAAGCTTGCCAAGTATTGGCCTAAGAAAGTAAATCAAAAAGTTAAAACTAGAGTTGAAGATTTGGGGAACCAAAAATGACAAACCCTTCGGCATGAAAAGGTGGGAAATCGCATCCCAAGGATCTCCACCCCCAGCTGTGTCTTTTATTTAGCGTGAGTGAGTTTTAGGTCAGCCATCCTCCAAGTCAAGTTATCCTTGAGTGTTTACAACCAAGAAAAAGTGGAGAGAACGAGGAGAGAGAAGAGAGAAAACTGAAAGAAAATGAAAGTCGCTACGAGATATTTACTCCAAGAGTCAAATAGTGGCTCACAAATCCAGTAGTGTTGTAGAGGCCAACCCAAATGTGAAAAATACAAGAAAGCCTAACATTTTTGGCTAAATTCAAGGGCAAGTGAGTAATACACCAAAAATGAAGTCGGTTACATTAATTACAAAAGCATGAGAAGGCAAAGGATTTCGCTAATGCTCAAAAAATTTCGCTACTAGCGAAACCACCAAGAGATAGCTTGTAATCATGAATTTTCGCTAGGCAAAGGGCAATTCGCTGTTAGCTTAAATCCCGCTAGCTTAGCCAGTTCTCGTGATAGCTGCAAAAACATACCTAGTCGACATTTCGCTAGCTGGGCTTAATTGACAGAAGAGATACCAAAACAGGGGCCTCCCGCTATCCACGCGACTTTCTCGCGCCTGCCAAAAGTCCAAAGCCTCCGCGGTCAATGCTCCATCAAGCCATTGCTTCGCCGGCTTCTTCCATTTTCTTCCTCGCTTCATTTTTCTTCACTTTTTCTCTCTTTCTTCTTAGTCTCTCGATCTATGATGTTGAGTTTGACTCCTGAATTCTTCTGTGCTTGACGACTCTCAACATGATTATCTCACAAAACTGCAAAATTAAGTACGTTTTACCGTGAATAATAGGGATCTTAATATACCGAGTTAATAACACTAGTACACAAAGCCAAAACCTATTAAAAATGGGTGGTCTAAAAATAGCACTTTCGCGCACTACACCACACCCAACCTACACATTGCTAGTCCGTAGCAATGAAAGAAAGAAAGAAAGAGCATACAAAAAAGATAACAAAAATTATGCCGTGTGTTGTAGTTCAAAAAGGTTGTGAAGAAGTAGTCGTCAACTCTGGCAAGAATCACTGGCCATCAAAGTCGTGTCCAACTATCATGAAAGAATAAATACCATACAAAATTGAGTACCAAAATATTCTCATCTCTGAATCAACTAGAAACTTCCACCAAAATCTAAGTGTTTATTTGATTAGCTTCAACACAAACCGCAATCCACTTCCCTAACCTGTGCTACTACCTAGCATGCTAACTAACCTAAATAGATCAGACCCACCTCTTATTCCACAATTTTTTGTGTTGTGGGTGCAATGCTAAAAACTCGACTTCATCAAAGTCCCGTGTAATCTGGGGCACATGACTCCCAACCCAATTAAGGCATAGGGCACCAAGTCATAAGGATCTTTCAACCACTAACTCGTGTTCACCGACCGAATGATTTCGAGACTCCAAGACCTACAATCCTTGCTAAACTCCACCCACATCCACTCATGTAGCGAACACTAAGCTCTGACTCCCAAACTGCTGAAGGCTTCAGTGGCACCTTTAAAGGTTACTATACCCCTCTGACCGTGTTTCCTGTTTCAAGGCAAAGCGTTGCAATTCTTATTCTTTTTCTTTTCTTTTTTCTTTTTCCTTTTCATTTCTTTTTCTTTTTCTTCTTTTTCTTTTTCCACAGGGGTCCTTAACCTATTAAAGGCGGTCAATGAAACTAGGGTAGGTTATGCAAAATAAAGGAGGTTGCACGCTTTACTTATCAATGAAATCTAATGTGCTTTGTGTGTGGTTAGCTGGGTGGAAGAAAAGTCGAAATAAGAATTAACCAATCATTCACTCAACTAAGTATATGGAACCAATCTAACATCAATAGAAGAATTTTGACAGCTTCAATTTCAAACCACGTGTTAGCAAAACCACACAAAAATTTGTTGCAAAAACGGGCCCAAATTTTGAAAAAGTAAGCTGTAAAGTATAACAATTTATAGAGGGACCCGAAGAAGCCACTAAACATCACAAAATGGGCTTCAGACAAAATGGATAACAAAACATAACACAAAATCTTACTTTACTAATCCTCCCCAACCAAACATTCTGTCCGAAATGGGGCTCCTGAATGGAAAATTAGAGAAGGAAGTGTTGGCCCCATGATAAGATGTGATCATTGCTGATAGAGACCCTCACAAGCTTTCCATCGACACCTATTCACCCTGTCGGCTTCAAATAAACAAGTTATGAGAAGAAAGAGAGTGAAAAGTAATCAATGGACCATTTTTAAATTAAACTTTCATAATAATCTCAAAAATGTTCTTTCTGGCCATATTTGATTCTACACCTCTAAGATTTCCAACGTATCAAGAACACCTTAAAACCTGAAGTTCTGATGAAAAAGTTATGAGCTTAAACAAAATCGAGGTCAGTGCGAGCCCTAGCGGTACCCCCGCTACTAGCGAAAATTCGCATTTCGCTTAAGTCATAAAAATTCATATGTCTACGGAGCGAAATTTTTTGATTTGTTTGCTTTTTTCTTTTTTTTTTTTTCTCTAAAAGAAAATCAACAAAATAATTACTACTCAAAATAAAAATAAAAACATTAAAATAATAAAAATAAAAACCATATTTTTTTTCTAAAATTATATATATATATATATATATATTAAAAACTATTTTTTTTTCTAAAAAATTTTTTTAATATATAATAAAAAAGTAAAAAAATAGAAAAATATTATTAATTTTTTTAATATAAATAAAAATAATATATAAGAAAAAATAAACGTTTTTTTTTTTTAAAATAAAGAAAATAAAGTAAAATAAAATAAAATAAAATAAAAATAAAAATTAAAAAACAAATTGGAATTATCGGTAATCGCTTTGTCTTCAGTGGAAGACACCGTATTTTCGCTATAACCGGTGCATTTCGCTGGGCTAAATGCTTTTTCTGAAGTTTTAAAATCTTTCATTTTCGCTATCAACAGATTTTCGCTTGTTACCGGAATAGTTTCTATCTATAAAATTTCACATTTCGCTTAGAATTGCTTAAATTTTCGCTTATAATTGCTAAAAATCCCCCGCTACGCTTTCGCTTCCCATTTTAATACATGCTTCAAAATTTGCACAAAAGCTACAAAAATTAATGCAAGAAAAATTGCATAAGAGTAAAAATTAATCTAAAAACATAAATTAACTAAAAATTAGAGAAAAACTAAAAAGAAAAATTATAGAAATCAAAATAAAATACGATAAAATAAACTAAACAAGACAAATATTAAAAAACAAAAAGCTGTGGGAGGGTAAATTCTAGAAATGCCTAGGTCCCGGTGCCCAAACCCGAACCAACCACTGCGGCCACGATGTGAGCAACCCGGCTATTTTTCACAAGGGCAAAAATGCCAGTAGCGCTTGATGTTCTCGCATGACATGCAGTGGGTTGGACTTATTTTCGAGCCGCAGCCTGAGTTTGTCGGCAGTGTCGGGTTAGGCGCAGGAAGGTAGAATATATACTTGGTCATCTCGAGGGAGCTACCTGCAAGGCTGTAGTGATATCTCGCACAGCAGTGGGGTTTGTGGTTGGTCAAGGACATGCTGGGATCTTCCACTATTTCTTCCCACTACCCTCCTCACTTCCTCAACAAGGCACTATTCTCGTTTTTCTGCCAAAAAGTATCACCTCGATTCTCAAGTATCCCGCAGCTCGTGAGGAGTTTACTAATTTCCACTTTCAATTCCTCCCGAGGTCAGCTTGAGCCCCGCTTAACCAGTGTCAGCCAGTCGGGAGCACTTTCCTCCCCAAATTCTCCTCCTTGATGAACAAACCGACAGGAGCTTTGAGATGGATTCCCGCAAGATGTCCAATTTTTGATCAACAATTCCCCACTTGGAACCCATCTAATTCCTCGTTCATGGAGCTTCTCAACTCCGCTCCCGCTCGACGCCTCGACGTCACCACCTTTTCTCCTCTATGAAATTACCACTTGTTTCGTTCTTCAAAATCAGATGGCTTGTTCAACAAGGGATAAGGGTGGTGGTTGTCACTCGAAGTTGAGGTAAAGTGTGGAGAAGTGTGAGGTATATAAGTCGAGGGAACATTATAGACAGTGCACTCATCCATCAAGGTCTCTATATTCCCCCTCATAGACATATGGGCTTGGATTTCTTCTCACAAAGTTTTTTCACCGCCATGGAAGGTTCCAATAGTCCCTCATTGTCATGTAAGCTCTAGGGTTACCCTCCTCACTGTATTGCTCTCCATATGGGGATTCCATTTTCTCTCAATTCAAACCACTGGAAAATGCAATCCTGCAGTTGAAATAAGGCCACACAAAAACAACACAGAAATGATCCTGCAGCACTTTTTTTTTTTTTTTTTTTTTTTTTATGAAAGAAAAAGAAAACAGACAAGAAAATATAAAAGCATTCACCGCATTGTGATGATCGCCGCGTTTCACAGCCTTCTCACTTTCACTCAAGGCACCATCCCCTACACGGCGCCATTTGATCAAGTGCTTCACCTGGCAGTGGTGAGCTGAATCAACAAAATTTGTATCCGGGAGCTCTCCTACCGGCCAGAGTCGTTATGCCATCGGGCAAAGATAGCGGTTCAGTGGTCGAACACAAGAAGGGGTTTTCACAAATGATTTGAATGAAATCAAACTAATTTAAATTTTTATTTAATATTGTAAGATGAGAGTGGATGGTTTTGCACGCCTGAATAAATGAGGGCTGTTAGTGCAACTCTAAGCATTGGGCCACTAGGTTTGCTGGGTCCTAGGCTAGCCGAGAGGTCCCCGGTTATCGCGTTATGACAAGCAACCCATAGCCTGGTATACTGGATCTATGTTTAACTAGCAAACCTCACCCTCAAAAAATCAATCCTATTTCAGAGTCAACACGTAGCATGCATCTATGGGCCCCTTTTACGCTTTAAAACCCTAACATTCAAATATTATTTCAGAGGCTCGTAAAGACCATCTAGAGAACAACAGTGCATCTCTCACCTGTGCACTGTATCCTAAAGCATGGAGAGTATTGGCCAAAATAATAACATTAAATGCTATTCAACTATCAGTTTGAAACCCTAACCCCTTAACTCACCTCTCGCTCGTAGTGGCAACTAATGGATACTAGTGTTTCTAAAGCCAAGAATACACTAAACCCTAAAAGCTTCGCTACAAGTATTGGCCTAAGAAAGTAAATCAAAAGCTAAACCTATAGTTGAAGATTTGGGGAACCAAAATGACAAAACCCGCCGTGATGAGTGCCAGTGGGAACCACCAGCAACCCAAAAGATCTCACCCCCAAAGAGTCTTTACTTCTAAGAAGGGAGGTTTTAGCTCGCCTCATCCTCCAAGTTGTCATCCTTGGAGGGTGTTTGGCAACCAAGAAAGGGAGAGAAAGAGGAGAGAGGCAGAGAAACCCAAAGAAAATGAAAGTCGCGCGAGATATTTACCTAAAGACAGCTAGGCAAGGAACTATAAGGTGGCTTATATAGCCAACCCAAATGTGTGTGAAAATACAAGAAAGCCTAACATTTTACTAATTAAGGGCAGGAGTAATACACCAAAATGAAGCTCCATATTAATTACAAAAGCATGACAGCAGGATTTCGCACTCGTACCGCTAGTTAGCTAAAACCACCAAGAGATAGCGAAATCATAATTTTCGCTTGTGGCAATGCAATTTTTGTTAAGTTAGCTTAAATTTCGCTAGCTTAGCGAGTTTCTTGTGAGTAGCTTAAAATGGTATTAATTTCGCTACGGACATTTCATTAGCTAGCTAAGTTCCTGAGAGATAGCTTAAATTGAGCCTTCACATCCACGCGAATTTTCACCAAATTTCAGCGAAAGTCCAAAGTTTCTCCCGTTTTTACATTGCTCCATCGCCACTGCTCTCGCCGGCTCATTTCTCCCAAGCCATTTTTTCACCTTTTCTTCTCTCTTCTTTTCCTCTTAGTCTCCGATTTATGTTGAGCTTCGACTCCCGAATTCTTCGTGCTTGGATCGACTCCTCAAATGGGCTTTGGTACTGATTATTCAATAAAAACCGCAAAATTGCCACAAAATGCGATCGTGGAATAATAGGGACCTTAATATGTAAATCAAGTTAATACAAACAGAGCTAGTACACAAAAGCTTCAAAACCTATTAAAAATAGGGTTCAAAATAGCACTTTTTGGGCACTAATCAAAGGGCTACACTCAAACCTATGGGATCGACTATACAGAGACATTTGCACCTGTAGCTAAAATCAACACAGTCTGGGTCTTGTTATCCCTAGCTATGAACTTAGATTGACCATTACAACAATTTGATGTGAAGAACGCCTTTTTACATGGTGAGTTATCCGAAGAAGTCTACATGGATCTCCCACCAGGATGCATGATACCAACATGCCGAAGGTGTGTGTGACAAAGAAATCATTGTATGGATTGAAACAATCTCCAAGAGCATGGTTCGGAAGGTTCATAAAATCTATGAGAGCCTTTGGCTACCATCAAAACAATTAAGACAACATGATAAGATCACAACACTTATTGTATATGTAGATGACATGGTGGTTACAGGAAATGATCTCGAGGAAAGGAAGAATTTACATAATTACTTTGAGCTCAGAGAATTCAAATTGTTACCTAGCCCTCGAAGATTTTATTGGAATCGAAGTGTCTAGATCTAAAAAAGGTATCTTTCTTTCTCAAAGGAAATATACCTTAGATTTATTACAAGAAACTGGTATGTCAGCATGTCAACCAGTTGATACACTAGAGGAAAAAGGTTTGAAATTATGTGTTGATTCTAATCAAAATTCAATTGATAAAGAAAGTACTTCAGTTATTCAGGAAAACTTAATCTACTTAGCACACACGAGGCCAACCCTGTTTATCTCTCTAATATTGTTCATTTCGCCATGCATAATCCTGGAGAGCAACATATGAATGCAGTTATGCGTATTTTGAGGTATTTGAAGGCTGCTCCTAGAAAAGGAATATTATTTACTAAAAACGTAGATTGTCAAATTGTAGATATATATATTGATGCTGACTGGGCTGGAGTAATAGATATAAGTTTATTCATTTCTGTAAGATTACCTCCGTAGGTGGCAAACTTTGTTACATGGAGAAGCAAAAAACAAAATGTAGTTGCACGATCAAGTGCATAAGCTGAATTTAGAGGTATGGCTCTTGGCATTTGTGAAGCATTATGGCTAAGACTTCTCTTAAGAGATTTGGGCTATCCTCCTAGGCAACCAATTTGATTATATTGTGACAATAAAGCAACATGTGATATTTCCCATAATCCAGTTCAACATGATCCTACAAAGCATGTGGAGGTATACAAATTCTTCATGAAGGAAAAGTTGGATGAGAAAATTGTGGAGTTGCCTAAGATTCAATTCGAGGATCAATTAGCCAATATCCTCACCAAAGTAGTTTCAAATCGAGTGTTCTCAGTTCTGAAACAAGTCAGCATAAAAACGATATTTATGCACCAACTCTCAGGGGAGTGTTGGAATGTTTGCGGATTCTTTCCTTCTAGAGCCTCTGCCTTTTCTAATGCCAATGTGTACATGTACACAAGTGTGGGTAGGTTCATTAGACACATAGCTTAATTATAGAATCAATATTGATTTAGATCAAGATATGTTAGAGAAGTGCTTTGTGCAATCACCATTAGCACTTATTGTGCGCGGCCAATGTTATTTAATATGAAAGGCTTTTCAAGTAATTTGATAGAGGCTCATGCGCTGAATTGATACGTATCTTTTAATCGAATTAATGAAGTCCATGATACATAACATAACATGAAGGAAATCATGATGGGATACTATGATAATAAGATTCCATCATGCAATTATGTTATCAGTCTAAATTATCCTTTATAGTCACGTGATCAACAAGACCGACATTGCTGAGTCCCATTGAGTCAGGCATATGTCAAGGCCTCTCGATCGGGCAAGAGATCTTATAAACTGTGATCAAGAGTTGGCATGTGGATGCTTGCTAAGAGTAGGAAAGTACATCGGAGACCTATAATGAGGCAATCATATGGACTATTCGATTAAATGTGTATGATTGTCCTTATCATAGCAATGGTGTAAGTTCCTTTGACTTGAGGGCTCAAGGATATCTGATGTCGGACTAGATTTCTTGACCTTAATCCATGTTACTTTGTGGGTCGCTTCATTGATGAGGATTGGGTATAGTTTGAGGTGTTCTGAGGTAATTGCGACAACAAAGGATCTCGCCACTCCCAATAAAGGGAGAGTATACTTAAAAAAATCCCCCGTTGAATCATTACTCAAGAATCTCCGGCCGTAGTGAAAAGCTCTCGAGGAGTGTCTTCAAGTGCATACCGAGTGATGAACTGGGGACAAGATAAACATCACTGGGCTAGGTGTGGCATACCAGCTTTGAAGGGGGAGCTGCCAATTTTCCATGCCTAAACCAAGAGGTAGTTTAGTGAAAAGACGCACTATGCATTTGTCTATTAGAAGGGTATGCAATGACCATCGACCTCCTGGCCAAATTGGGTCATGATGTGTTGCTAGATACTAATTCGATCATGACCAATGGGGCTTGAATCATACAACATAATCCTAACCTAACGGTCATACACTTAGAAGAGTGGCAGTAATGATATGAAACCCGCTTTTGATGTGATCTAAACATGAGGGAGTTAATCTCATGAATGGAAATGTCACTAATTAGTGGGAACTGATTGAAGCCCACTGAGAGATAATAGGCTCGGGTCAGACTCTACTAGTACGTGTGGGACTCGCCATAACGCATAGGGATGCATGTATCCTATCATCACTTAGAGTGAGGGGCATTTTGGTCATTAGACATGATGGGGTTTTCCTATAAATAGAATGCTATGGGAACCCTAAAAAGAGGATGATGACCTTTTGAGAGAAAAGGGAGTTCATGAGAAAATCCAAAGTGCTCTCATCTCCAAGAAAGTGTTCCAGTTCGAGACCCGATTGGGCTTTCCTTGACGGACTCACAGACCGGACCCTTTCCGAGACCTGCCTGGAGGTTGTCGCTCTTCACTCTTGTGTGGATACCGCGGGAGGCCGACCTAGATTCTGGTTCATTTCGCCCAGTCGCCCACCACTAGCCTCGCTTAACCGACACAAGGTAATCCTACACCCTTCTCTTTGTTGTAGAACCGGTTATGATGCTACTAGGGGTCCTTGGATGGGCTTTTGTTAGGATTTTTTTTGTATTTCTACTGCTACTGGAAAGTGTTGCCTCCCACGAAACCCTTCATATTATTCATCTGCTATATATGTTCACGTACATCCCCATTGAGAGTAATAATAAGAAAAAAAAAATATTCTTTCCAATATTTGATTTCAAGTCCATATTCTAGTCACAAACTTGACCATAGATCCATCCTCTGTGTGTTTTTGGGTATTCCCTAACCCAAAGTGCATATCTTTGTCTTGATCCTTCCACATCCAGAATCTACACACCTTTTCATGTCAAGTTTGTGGAATCGGTCTTTTAATTCAAACTCATCTTTATTGGCCTAGTCTAGAAACATTTCCAAATTAGTATCCATCTACGTAAACTTTGTCTATTATGGTTGTGCTACTCAACATGCCCTCATCAGACTTGTCACGCCCCGATTCCCAGTCCGACTCGATTGGCGAATCCGAACCGGTTTCGGGGTGCGAAACCATGTACTGGGACTTTTTATTTATTTATTTATTTATTTATTTTCAGAGCTGAACTTATACTGCGGGGTATACAAACACTTTTTTGGTGGGCTAGCCAAAAGTCATTTACATATGTCACTTATACATGTACATATCTAATACAAACATCGAGATCACGGAAAAGTGCCAGTGAGTACCCCAGCCTCTCGAGACGGCCCGCATCGCTAGTGAATGTCCCGTCCTCTTTATCTCATCTTTCGCACTCACACCCGATTGAACACCCGCAAAGGCTTTTACGCTTTAGTGGGAACATATAGACAGTAACGACCAATAACAATACTCGCCATCACGATCTTTTTACATTTTCTTTTCCTTATGCATATAACGAAGCCTATTCTTATATGACTTCTAACTCATATCATATTATACATGTAGATTTTATCCTTTTCAGATTCCATATCATTATCTTGTTCGTATTACTTCCCTGTGTCATGTCTTTTACAGGTTGTAGCTCATATCTTCTACATGTACGACAGATCAGATCATATTCAAAACAAACTTATACGTATACAATGGCAAGTCAGAACAGATCAAGTCATATCAAATTCATACAGGGTCAAATCAAACTAATACCAATACATATTAGACTCATATCATTATCCCGCCCGAAGCCATTAATCAAATCCCTTTAGCAAATACATTTCATGAACCGGGATGCCCGTTTAATTATTTTAGTTATCGCTTTTATTAAATTCATTTCAAAGTGTCGCTAACTAATCCCCCCACCCGATCTCTGGTCATGATCCAAGCCGTATCCTGCCATCTCGAAATTTTCAATCAAAACATTTTGTTTGGTTTTTATTAAATTTTGTTTTCAAAGTGTCGCGACCCGAATCCCCGACTTGACCCTGATGATCCGTCGGAGCCCGGTTTACTTCGACATTTTCAATTATCTTCCCAAAACATTTGTTTTTGTTATTCCATTTTAGACTTTTTAATTACGTGAAAGTACTTATTTTCGAGCAATCCCATAAACACTTACAAATTCAAAAGACCAATAACATTCACATTTAACAAAATGCATTTACAAAATAATGCCTTTTTACTATGTCTGTGTAATGTAAAAGATATTTAAAGAAATACAATTTTCACGTCATTTTCACTCGATTTGTGATTTAACATATACTTATAGAAGTCGACATCTCACCACGTGCATTCACTCGGGGGAACTCATCCCGCTTGGTCATCTCAAGAGCAATGTGATTTCTCAAGATTCAATTATTACCATCTCACATATGGTTATAGAAATCGACATCTCACGACGATTCACTGGGGAATCCCGTCCGTTTGTCATTTTAGTAGCAATGTGATTTCGCATTCAATTATTACCATCTCACATACGTACATAGAATCGACATTCACGACAGATTCACTTGGGGGAATCTTGTCATAAGCTTGTCATTCAGTACCGTGATTTCAATATTTAGCACATGTTACCTTCCATGACGAATTCAGTTGGTGAATCCCGCTGTTGGTCATTCAATAAAATGTGATTTCATGACCAATATTTACGATACCTTCATGACGAATCTCATTGTGAATCCCACATGTCGAACATCCAATGATACATTTTAAATCACTTACTTTATGCAGTAATTTCGCTATAGTTCAAATACATGGCACATTACATATGTGTGACAAACATTTCGACTAACACACTAAATCAATATATATATACTTATATATATTTCACAACAGCATTCATAACTCGATCATAATCACATTTTGCCTTCAATATCATTTATTACCTTTTTTCTCAAGTTATATGTGATAATAATCATATATAACTTAACCACATTATGTGTTCATGACATATTTCCTTTATATTCAGATTCATGTTTCAGTCTTCGTTTTCATTTTCCATATCACATTCATGTTTCATGAACACATTTATACATGCTGCATTTTCTATATTTTCCTTGTTTCATGTCTATTACACATGGCACTTCATATACTTGTAAAGTATGATGTCTATGGAACCACACCTCATTCATGTATTCTTATTCCTTATGAATTCACTTTACTTAGAAATTCGGAATCATTCCATCTCGGATCATCCAAACTAAAGTTATGGCATTTTCATGCCAAACTAGTCAATTTACCGATATTACACACTTTGTAATACTAATTTACAGTGTCTTGAATCCATATTTCTGGACACTTTTTCTTTGCACCCTTTTAAAGCTAAGGTGCTAAGGGTTCTTCTCCAATTGAATCACCCAAACGAGCAATCGAAACTCGAGTTATGTCTTAAACAACCCGGACTACTCTCTATGTTCAAAACAGAACCAGAAATTTGGTTTGAACATGGCCCCACTTTGAGTGACTTTTTGGGCCACATAGAATCAGAATTTGAAGGTACCTATTTCTGGATGTTTGGTTCTCCTTGAAGTTTAGTTTAATTATCCACTTGAATCACTCAAATCGGATAAGAAATGAGCAAGTTATGGCTAAAATACGAAAACTGGTCAAAATAGAGCAGGTACCGTGACTCGTTCGCCAAGAGACATGTAATCGGGTACGGTGCCCGGTTATTTGAGGGTGCACCTAAGACAGTTCAAAGGTGTACCGGTACATGTCACCGAAAAATGCCCAGAATGTGTGTTTTTCTCCCATTTCTCCATATGTTGATACCCAAATCAACCCAATACTCCATAAACACGTCAAGACCACTCCAAATTCATCTTATAATCTCTTTTCTACTCAAATTATCATTCACATATCTTCATCAAAACCTTTCATGATTTTCTCCTTAAAAACAACTCTACTATGGGTCATTAACTCATACACATACCAAATATAAGAATTTGTTAGGGTTTGTTCTAACCCAACTCCTTTACTTTGCAATTAAACCATGAATCCAACCTCAAAGGGAGGATTCCATATTTTTCTTGTACATTTGGGGTTTTACCCACCTTACTCTCAATAATTTTTAAGCTGATGAAATCCTATCAAAACCCTAGAAAAAATCAAATGCCAACAAGAAACCCATGTCAGATGAACTTTTATCAAACCCTAAATCAAAGCTACTAATCAGTTATGCAATTGTATGGAAATTCACACAAGAATCATAGGTCCATACAAAAATCCAAAGTTCCATACCTTTGATTCTTTCTTGAACTCCTCCTCTTCTCTTCTTCTTCTCTTCCTCTTCCTCTTCTTCTCCTTCTCCCCTTCATTCACGTTTTTTGTTCTCCAAAATGAGACCAAATTGGTCTTAAATCCCATTTCTAAGTTAAGGCCATGTTTGGCCTTTGCATTTTTAAACATTTTTCTCATTTTTGCAATTAGGCCCTTCCATTCTTTATTATTTATATTCCATCTTTTCTCTAATTGCCTTGAATCCCATAACGTCTTCTATTTACATTTCATTTTTTCTCGTTCCATATTGGCATATAAACTTATGGTTTTATGCCTTTCATATCCTCAAGGGTAAATGACTAATTTACCCTTGGTTTTATATTTGACCTCTGGTCTATCGTTTTATATCCCGAAAATTCCTATTTAGCTTATAATATACCCTAAACAAGTCCGAAAACTGCTAGGGTATATTTCGGGGTGTCACAAGACTTACCCTCAAACTTAGGGACATCTGAATGCCAATTGCCTACCCATTGTCCCATATCTTTGATCAACCACACAACATCATAATCTCCTTTTCCAAATCTTCATCAAACTTCATCTTCTAATTAGCTTATGAGTAAAAAACTCATTGAATTTTTTGTCCATTTTTTTGATTTTATTTATAATGTAATTGCTTGTTTTTATGCAGAAATATTTACTATTTACCAAATTTCGATTTTGCATAAATTTAAAGCAGAAATGAAAATTCCAGCAAGGATCAGAAGTGAAAACAGTTCAATAGCCCAAAGGAGGTCACGACTAACAATCGAGGTCGCGACCAGAAGTCATACTATACTGAATGAAAAGCTGTTGCGACAAAAGAGAAGTTGCTGAGACAGAAAAAGGGCTTCAAGGAAGGATTCTATGTCGCGACACCATTCTAAGGTCGCTGATTAATCGTATTGTTATCAATTCCGCTGCAACGCATTTTAAGGTCGCTGATAATTCAGTAAAGTGATAGCAGTTTCTCAAGTCACGGCGAGAATTTAGGTCATGACTAGAAGTGATAACAAGCCCAACAAAAGCTGTTGTGACAGTAGAAAACTTGCTGAGACCAAGATAAAAGGAACTTCAAGTAAGATCATGTCGCAACACTGTTTTGAGGTCGCGACACAAAAGGAAGACATTGTTGGTCACAACAGATAATGGATGTCGCGACTAGGAAGGAATGCTGAATGGACTTATAAGGTACTCATCAGGAATTGAGGTTATGGTTAAAATATAAGTCGAGACTCCAATCTGAGGTCACTTAATTGAAAGAATTCATGTCGCGACATAAAACTGAGCTGAACAGTTAAAACATGTTGCGACTAAGTTTTAGACACTGCGGTAAAAACAAAGTAAGAAGGGCAACTACTTAGTCGCGACATACTTTCTAGGTCGCGACCAATAAAAGAATATGAATTGAGAAGAAACTATTGTGACTAGTACTAGGAAGTGAGGTTGCAATAGGATGAGGAGAAATGATGTCGTGACATGCTTTTGAGGTTGCAACATAAATTTTAGCAAGGAAAAGAAACGATTAGGTCGCGACCTAAATCCCATGTCGCAATAAGACAATGAAAAGACAAACAATTTTAAGTCGCAACATGAAAAATGGAGCTGTGACCAAGAACTCCGCTTGTCGACAAAGAATGAGGTCGCGAGATCGAATCTGGTACGCTGGCTAATCAATGCAAGAGACGCTGAAGATACCGTGTCATGACAGGAACTTATTAAAGGGTTAGAAAAATGTTGTCGCAACAAAGATCAACATAGTTAGCAACATAAATGATGTCGTGACATGGAATTGAGGTCACGACATATTTCTCGGGTGAAAAGGAAGAATGGGTGTCGCTGAGATATTCTTTGAGGTCGCACGAATCAGAATTATTAAAGAAACTACTTGGTCGCAACCTAATGACCACATCGCGATAAGAAAATAAGCAGACCGGCAAAGTTGAGTCGCGACCTGCTTGAAGGCTAAAGACAACTGAATGATGTCGCAACATGAAAGGGGAAGTTGTGACCAAGAAGCAAAAAGGCTGACAACAGAAATGAGGTCGCGACATGGAATTGAGGTAGCGACACCAATTCCTGGAAACAAGAAAAAGGAGGTCGCAACCAGAGTTCTCACTGTTGATAACTAACATAGTCACGAAAAAGAATTCATGTCGCGACCACTAATCAAATGCAACTGAGGAAACAAGTCGCAAGAGAAAACATTAGGTTGTTGCTCAATAATTGCAAGTACAAAGTGAAAGAAGTCGCGATAGTTTCCTGAGGTTGCGATAGACTTGACAAACCAGACTAGGATTTTATGTCGCGACAAGCTTCTAAGGTCGCGACCTAAAACCGTGAGTTGGGCCATTGATTTTAAAAAAATCCACCTGGAGCCTTGAAATCAAGCCCAATTTTTGAAAGTTTTAAATAGGTGTACGCAGTTTTAGTAAAGAAGCTCTCGCTTTTCCTCGAAACCCATTGTCTCAGAGCACATACACTCAAACTCCTATATTTGAGAACACTTTCTTATTTTCTTTTTCTCGATTCGAACGAGTACTGCTGCACGTAGAAGCCGGATTTAATTGCTATTCTTTTTCCACTACGACCTAGAATTAACACGAAGTTCGCACAATTTTGGAATTCCTGCTTTCTTCCAAGGAATTATAGTTATAGTGGATGTTCTCGATCAACACCCAATATAGATCAGGATTCTCAGAATTGGTAAAGTACAACTTCACTAGATTGATCACAGCCACACAAAGATTTCTCGCATAAATTAGAGAGAGGATTACCTGGATTGGAATTTATTTGGTTGATGTGTTATTGAATGGACCTATTCCCAATAGTAATATCGAATACCCTTCCAAGGTATGTATCTAGCTTTGATTTTTCAGAGACCTTTGAGGACAATGTAGAGGAGACTTCGAGAGTTTATCATTCAATTGGTGGGTATGTTAGACTACCATGAAGAACCATTAGCTTTTGAGAGTTCACTTAGATAAATTCCCAATTCACTCATAATTGATGTTGGAGGGGAATATTTATCAATTTAAATAATAAGAGATTTCACCTTAATATGTTGGAAAGCTCCTGAACCTGTTTTAGCTGAGATCTAATCAAGGGAATGGAAATATCCATTAGATTTAAAGGATGAGTCATCAATCAAGTTGTAGAAATTTTGCAACAACCTTTACTTGGGAAGCAAGAAATTTGCAGTCTCAAGAAATGGGTATGAAGTATTGAGAAAGAAAAATACCCAGATCTTGTTAAAGCATGACAAGTATTGACCAAAGGAAAGACATTAAATAGCATTAAACCCTAAGTTTGGAAAGTTTGGAACCATAAATGCACTGTTTCATTTAAAGCCCGAGGACACTGCCAAACCACCACCAACCAAGCTAGTGACCCTCCTTTTCAGGGCTTTGAGGCTTAGCCAAGCATCCCTTGAGTTGTCATCCCCAAGGGGTGTGTTCGCCCAAGAAAATGTGAGAAAGAAGAGAGAAGAGAAAGTAAAAATGTAACTCAAAACCAAAGCCGTGGAAAGCTTCAAATAAAAAATAAAGTTAGGGTTAAAGTTAGTGGGGGTGTGGCTTATATAGCCAACCCGTGTGAAATACCAAAATGCTTTAAAACATATGATTACAATAGGAATAAAATGGTAATTAAACAAAACGAGGTCGTTGAATCAAAACATAGGAATGATTTTCGCTATGATAATAAACATAAGCAGATGAGCTAGTTCAAATCTTCGCTATGCACAGTAACTTTCGCATGATAGCTTAAATTTAGCTATGATACAATTTGCTAGCTTAGATTTGTGGGTCAGGCATAGCAAAATTTCGCTGATCACGAAATTTTCGCTATGTGGTTGCAATTTCGCAATCCTTGCAAAATTTTTGCAATGCATAGCTTAAACTGCCTGGGCTTCCCGCCGCCCCGTTTGCCTCGCATCTCCTTCATCATTTCCACTCTGACATTTCTTCATTTGTTGATGAAATCACCGCACTCTCAACATTCAACACCAACACGACATCAAACTTGAAATTATTATCAGGCTCGCAAAACCCCGCAAAATTACCAAAACGTAACTCTCAAACGGGAATCGTGTACTAAGTGGACCCATTACGTCAATTGGCTCAATTCATATGATTATGCAAAGAAAAGCACTCAAACTCATCTAAATAGGATTCAAAATAGAACTTTTGGGCACTAATCACACCCCCCAATCGACACTGCCATAGCCCTCAGCAATAAAGTTAAAAACAACAAAGGCACGATGTCGTGCTTTACAAAAAGTGGTATTGTTCAAAAAGTGTGTATTTAAGGTTACTTTAGTATGAACAATTTAGACCCCACAAAATCGCTTCATGAGAGAACAAATGCCGCATATAAGAACAAGTTTATACAACATTCGTTCCAGAAAGTCAACCTTAACTTCCACCAAATCTAATTGTTCTTAAGGTAACTTGCTTCGTTTCACGTTGCAAAGCTATCTCCCTCCCCAACCCTCCAGCAAGGCCACTTATTTCTTTCTTTGTTTACATCAGAGGTGTAATGCTAAAACCACTTCATCAAAGTCCGTAACGGGGTCCACTAAGATTCCAACCAATTAAGGTTTAGGGCATCAATACAAAAGGATCAACTGACCACAAACTCTACAAGCCACCCCTGACTGAATGACCCCTCGAGAATTAAGCACCTACAACTGGCTAAACTCCACCCATCCACCCGTAGCGAACACTGCTTCGATGACTCCTAACCAATTAAGGCTTCAGTAAGTATCTAAGCTTAAAGGCTTTAGCCATATAAATTTCTGACTTCGTGTTCAGCTTCACGCAAAGCCACCACTTTGCTCTTCTTTTTCTTTTATTTTCATTTGGTTACATTGGTCTTCATTCACGGCAACACAAACCTTATTATGAGTCACAACAGATCTAAGGCCTACTTGGCAAAGTGGGAAGAGGGTATATAACTTCAACCTATTGTACAACTGAAGAGTGCACGTAGCATTAGCTAAAGGTGGATGTAAAGGTTGAATACGCCGGAACTTCAATCCGACCAAAACTACATCACTGTATGCAATTGTTCTAACATTAAGGTAAGATACAGGGCTTCAATTTTTCAACTAAAGGCAAGAGAAACATTTAATAGTAGGCACAAAATGATTTAAAAGTGTACAAAAATGTAAATAATGCTATAAAGCTTTTGATATAAACCTAGTGGCTACAATACATAGCTTAAAATTAACAACATACCAAAAGTAATCTACTATTGGCTAATACATGAATCCATAAAACAGAGTAGGTAGCTGATAAAGCTAAAAACAGTACAAATCATGATAGAAGATTACTTCCTAACTCTAATCTTTCTCAACCAAAGTATAAAACATGCCCCAAGGGCAGGATAGTGGTTAGAGAAGGAGGTGACCACCTCACTCGTGTGGTATGTGCCTGGATCTGTCGCCAGCGCGCCTAGCATGTCCACAGTGTTGGTCTGTGGACTGTCCCTAGTAGTCTCTGTGGTGTGCTCAAAGCGAGACCGCAGGCTCATGATCCGAAGAAGTCATGACTGTTCATAGGTGGCTCGCCAAATTGCCATTGGCCGTCCAACAACGCCTGTAGTAGTGCTTGGCAGACATGATTCATAACAGCAAAGAAGCTCTTTATAATCCACATATGAATATGTTCCGAGACCGTGTCGTAGGAAGGGCCGGGCAAGACGCAGGCTGGGCAAGTGAGGTGAGGTGGAGACGGAGGAGATAATCGTGAACCGGGCTCATCTCGCCTTCACCTCCACCTCGTGAACAGATCCTTCCTCTGGTCCTCGCACCTCCTCTCATTCTCTGTCCCGTCGCGGAGAACAATGAGATCTATGATAAAAGAGATCGCTCTGCGGATTGTGACCTGAGTGCAACCGATCCTCCTCTCGACACGCGACTTCTTCGGGGGAACCTCGCATGCTCTAGACCCGCTCGCACCGGCATCAACAGCCGTAACTCTCAGCCTCTAGCCAAAGTTCTTTGTAGGACCTTTCTCTCAAAGTAGAAGCAATGGGAGTCAATGCTTAGAGGGACTGAACAGAATTTCTACAGATCCCGTGATGTAGCCTGAAAGAGGCCCCAAAAGGCCAACATATCGCCGCAACGGAACAAGTTGTCTTCGGGAAGGTGGTCCACAAGGAGACCGAGGTGGAAGCCGCTTACCTGGAGTATCATCGGTCTCGCTGTAGTATTCTAGCGAGACATTGACCATCTCCTTCAGGATGGTCGTGTCAACTTTGGCGATTCTCCAATTTGCCGCCATCGGCAAGCCCAAAGCAAACGCGAATGCTCGCAGCTTCGGAAAGTACTCCCCTCGGCGACCGTCATCGTCGAACCTGAGCCCGGGCTGGACTCGGCACTCCCGTGAAGCCGGCAGAGGAAAATCGGCAAATCACCCGGGGAGAATAGAACCGGCCGTGGTGTCGCGAAAGGTAGAAGGAATACGTGATCGCCTCATCGAAGTCTCCCAAACCGCAGTCGGTGGTCGTGCTGGTATATCGTAGAATGGCTCCCCGTGGAAGTCCCTGGCACGTAAATCTACGTTCCCCAGAATCGGGTCACCGGTGAACATGGGACGCCTGATCCTCGAGGTTGGTGAAAGCTGGGGTGATGAGCCCCCACCGCCGAGGTGACGCGCCGCCGAGATTCGAGGACTCCCCCCGGATCAATCGCCATTGAGGATTTTGCCTCCCGTCATCTCAGGC
Source organism: Tetrastigma voinierianum (assembly GCA_016808115.1). Taxonomy (NCBI): domain Eukaryota; kingdom Viridiplantae; phylum Streptophyta; class Magnoliopsida; order Vitales; family Vitaceae; genus Tetrastigma; species Tetrastigma voinierianum. The sequence goes on along the minus strand of JAEQBH010000911.1, from coordinate 1,925,084 downwards.
ACGGAGAAGGGGGCCTGATAACCATCTCGTCATATCTCCCAATCCCTAAGACTCGTACGGCCGCTGGGGCTAATAGAAACGCTGAACTGAAGGTGTCTGAGAATAAAATTACAACGCCGAAATGCTCGGCTCCTCTATCTCTCGGTACCGACCCAACTCGCCTGAAGCGATAAATCACTTTGCATGAATCAAACGCGGTCGAAGACCGAAGAACAGGGTCGAAAGGCATTAGGAGTGGTTTGGCCGCGCGCATAAATGGACCGTAGCTTCGCGCGACGGCCGTCGCGACGACTACGGGCGATTGGTAGTGGTCATATAAAGTACGAATCGGGCTGGACAGTGGCTCTGCGTGGATGAGAGTAGGGCACGGCACGGCAAGGGGCATGAACACGCAGCTGCTGGCAAACAGAACCTGAGGGGGCAAAATGGAGGGTTTCCTGCACGGCGTGTGGAGCCGTGGCACCTGAGGAACAAAGCGTGGAGGGCCGGAGGAAATGAATCGACGAAATGGAGCCCCCCCACCCCTTTCTTTAGAGCCGTGAGGCCGAAGGGTCAGGGGCGCCTTAAAAGAGAATTTCGTCATTGCTGCGAAATTCCTGCCAGACCTTTCTACCATCCATTAATCAACAAAATTTTGATTTAGGTAAATTGAGCCAAATTAAACAAAAATAAAATAAATATTTAAAACAAACCTAAGAATAAAATGTAAAATAAAATAAAGATAAGCTTACTAAAAGGAAAGTTACTTAAAACGGGAAGTTACTAAAAACAGCATAATACAAAATCGACCAATTCTAAGCAGCACCAAAATTTGAGTCAGTTTGCCTTCAGTGGAGACCAAACCAGCTCAATTTCACTTCGATTCACTCATGGAGGGTCAAGGAGAGAGCTTGACCTCCCGGGCCAGCGGCCCGCGCGGGCCACCCCCTCATGCTTCGTTCCTTCTTGTCAACTTCTTCTCACCGGTGATTTGGGTCGACCATTGCTCACAGCAAGATCCATGCACACTCATCAACGTCATCTTTGGCTTACCACCTTCCTGGTGCTTGCAATTTGGGGGCTTTGGTTTCCCGCATTTTGACCAATGGCGCACTTCACGTACCTCCTTGCTCATTGTCATCTCCACTAGCTTATGCTTGTTAATTAAGTGAAAAATATTGAGTTCCAATGTCATGTTGTTAAATGTGAGCTGCATGACCTCCATTCCGGCAATTAATTATCGATTGAAGTGGCCAGAAATGGTCTTCTAGGCTCAATTGGCACATGATTAGCCCAATTGCTATTGGCTCTGCGATCAAGCACTACAAAGTCCACTGGTAGTAGAATTTGTCCACCTTTTACCAACATCCTCAACTATTCCCTTAGGAATCTTCACCGATCGATCGCCAATGATAGAGTGATGCCAGGTTATGCCTCCCTAAACCTAACTGCTTATACACTTAATATGGCAAAGAGGTTTACACCGCCCCCAAGTCTAACAAGGTTGGTCTCGCGCAAGTCCCACCGATGTCGATCGATATCAAGGGGATCCTGGATCCTTGTATTTCACTGGGGTCTTGCTCTGTATGATGGCACTGACTTGCTCGGTTAGGAATGCTTTCTTTTCAATGCTAACTTTCTTGACTGTGTACGTCCTTAAGAAATTTGCATAAGTCGGGACTCCGCCTATTCATGTCGGGGCAATATTTACCTTTCACTACTTTAGTACCTTCCAAATTTCAGCTCGGTTTGGAATTTTTTTCTTGCCTCTTAGTGCTTTGGGAAATGGAGGGGGCATGTTTTTCTTCACTGGATCTTCACTGATTATTACCCTTTCTGGCTCAGCCTCCTTTTCTTTCTCGCTTCGCCAGCCTATGGGCACTGTCGCTTCAATTCTCTTTTCCACCTCAAAGTGATGATGGCCTTACTTCATCCAACCTTGGGCTGCTGGAAGAACCAACTCATGGACTCCTTTGGATTTTGGCGTTGTTTGGGAAGGGAATCTCCTCTCTCAGACTCCGTATTGTTAATCTGTGATCGAATATCAGACATCAATCTTTCGATTAAGGTCGCTCTCAAGCCCATCTATTCTCTTGTTCGTTGTACCTTTCTACGCGCATCAATTATTTAAAAGCAATTGTACATGATCCATTTTTGTTCTTCCACAAAATTGCCTACTGTTGGGACCAAAACACATGTACAAATTTATGACACTATTACCAAGGACTATTGTCTAATCCCCGGCAACGACGCCATAAAACTTGTTGACTTTCTATTATATAAACCACAAATCTCCTAGAGTATATCATTTTCAATTTTGGTTTTGCCTAATATCCCAAGTGCACAGGCCTAATAAGTACAAACTTGATTATGTCCAGATATCGATCCTACGTATATCTCAAGAATTTTAAATCAACTAAATTCAATTACTCAAGCTCTACACGTTTGACCATAACATGATATTGTGATTCACTTTAGAGTCGGAAAAATATACATGTTAGGAAAAATGAAAACAATCAAATAAATCAAATTCAAAGAATAAAGAATAATAATACTATGGTGTCAAATTGAAACCATTGTTGGTTTTTATATCCATCATATTCATCACATGAAGCATCACTCCTGCATTTAACACTACAAAATTGCTTGTGTATTTCAGGTTTTAAAATCTGTCCATGCGAAGACAAATGATCTCTCTCTCCACACTCACAGCTTCTAGCAGATCTAACTTTCCTACTAAGATTGTGAAATTTTGATGACTACTTTTAATAGGATTTTTAATTCGGTATTTTTCTTGCACATTTTACACTCATTTTGACTAAAACTCGCCCCGTTATCAGTCAAAGTAAGATATACAACCTCCTGCCATTCTTCCTCTAATTAGAATAGATCACCCTTCTCTTCATTAGATTCCCGCCAACACTCGGATCGCTTCACTATTCGAATCGAGGTGAACCTCTGCTTGTTTAAATTGATAACTCATTCAACTCATTCTTGATTTCCATGGAGAAGAGGATTTATCTAAGTAAACTTACAAAGTTCATTAGGATCCCCATTTAGGGCAAAGAATATACTCAAAGAAATGTTCATAACCTCTGTAGAACTTTCTCCTGTCACTGGGAGGACTTCTTGAAATCGACGATGAAACAAATCTTAAACGGGTATAAGAAACTGATATTCGATCAAAAACATTAAACCCATAACCGTAAGTGCACCAGAACTGAAATCACAAGCCATTGAAACAACTACAGAAGATTAATTTAATTATAGCATTCCACTTTACGGTCACTGGTTTCACTACTCGACCACACACTACAACATTCCTTCCGATCATAAGAACAACCTAATTTGAAACCGAAAAGCCGAATTTCATAAATTTGTCTCGAACTTTCCAAACATTGGCTGGTGTAGTACTGAAAAGAATGGAATTTTATCTGGCTTCGCTTCAAAACGATGTTAACTGCATCCGTAAAATAAAATAAAATAAAGAAAGATGAAAAATATAATTTATAATGACGGAAACAGAAAAAAGAAAAAAATAAAAGAAAAATAAAATAAATGAAGCTCTGGGCCACCGCATCTTCTGCTTCGTCTCATCGCTTCCGCCCTACCTTTCTTCTTCTTGAGCAGCCGCTATTTATAGGGTTTCTGGCCAGCTCCTAATTCCAATGCATTCTTTTGTGGATTTCATGACTGCCCATGTTACCTGCTCGTGTCGCGACCTCAAATCCTCAATGGACATTGCTTAGTTTGGCACTTGCTGCAAAGATGCATCAATAAGCCGCGACATTCTTGTTTCGGCATCTTATGTCGCGACATCAATCTTCGTCGCACATCACCATGTCTTCGCAGCTTTTGAACCGTCAGTTCGGATGTTGCGACATCATCAGCTTCCGTCGCGCGACATCGCCATGCTTCGCAGCTTTCAATCGGAGTGAGTTCCCCGATGTCGCATATCAATCCTTTGTCGCGACATCAACTTAAGGAACTGCAACTTTAAACTGATGTCTTCTTATGTCGCAACATCAATCCCTTGTCGCGACATAACTTCATGCCTCCGCAGGTTTCAACTGATGGTTCTTGATGTCGCGACATCGATCTCTTATCACGACATCAACTTAAGGAACTGCAACTTTCAACTGATGTCTTCTTATGTCGCGACATCAATCCTTTGTCGCGACATCACTTTTATGCCTCGCAGTTTCAATCAGCCAGCTCGATGTCGCGACATCGCATCTCTTTATCGCTGACATCAACTTAAGGAATCGGTACCTTCAATTGACGCTTGCGTTCCGACATCAATCCTCGTCGCTGACATCACTTCATGTCGCCGCGGTGTTTCAACCGCTTGCTTTTGGTGTCACGACACGCCTTCTTGTCACGACATCAACTTAAGTCACAACAAGCCATCTTTTCAAATCACATAGCTCGGAGGCGCCTTGTCGCTGTAATTAACCTTGTCTTCCACATCGATGTCAGCTGACATCTTTCCTGTCTCCCCGGGTTAATCCTCTGTATCTCAGGATCCCTTCGCCGCGACCGCGATCAAATTTCCTTCAATTCTTCATGTCGACTGCATAATCGATCAGGTAAGCCCAAAACCCAACATAGTTAACCAGCTTTGCTTTCATTTCTCGCTCGCCATTTTCCCGTGATTTTTACTCCACCAATTGGGCCGCATTTTTGTCGCTTTTTCTTCTCTTCTTTCACACACTCTCGCTATCAAATTGGTGAGTTTTTCATATTTCTGCAGACATTAATTATTCTTTTCAGATGAAAATCAAAAATGAAAAATGGATTTTTAAAATAGAGCTTCATTTTTTAAGCTCATCAAACTCCCCAACTTAAAGTTTTGCTTGTCCTCAAGCAGTTAAAGAAAGAATTGTTTGTCCTCAAACAAAAAGGACATTTTTTCTCGTTCATTCTTTGCATTACAAATAATTTGATTGAAATACAAGGAATGCAATGTTTCCCCATTAGTCTAGCTTCAAGTCCGCCTCCCCAAGGTTAGTTTTTAATCTTTATAGTATACAAAACTAAACTGTTGAAATTGTTTTACAAACAACATACAAAACTAAACTGTTGAAATTGTTTTACAAACAACATAATCATTAGATCCTGTTGAATAATAAATTATTTTCCTTTCTCATCTTCATAATGAGTCACTTCACTCCCTAAAGTCCTTCACAGTTTTGATTGTTTCCATATTTTCCAAATTCCATAGGTTTGTTGTTCATATTAATCTCCACTAATGTAGGTAATCATGTTCTCTTCAAGATCAATCGTGCCTTTGGGCTTATATTGTTGTGCTTAAGTAATAGGTAGGATGGAAGGAATTTTTAGGTTAAGATTTAATCTGGAAACCTTTTCTCTCCTTTACTACGCCTCTTCTTTCTTTTGTAGTTTCTTTAATGAACTCCCTAAACTTCATGTTTGGGACATCTCTTTGATTGCTTCCAATTCGTACCCACGCTCTATTTCTCACTTGTAATTCAATTGGGGAAATTTCCTTGTTTGTCACCATTCGTGGATAGTGCAATGTTTTACCTTTTGTAGCTTCTAACACTCTTAGCGAACTGCTAGTAGCTCCCATACCAAGCTTGGCATAGGTACTAGTGTTGAAACACCCCTAAGAACTTAATTGCTCAAGAGAGTTAGGCCACAAGATAAAACTTATCCCTATGTTTTCTTTTCTATTGCATTTTCTGCTCGTCTTTTTCTTTCATTCCCTTTTTTCTATATTTTTCCTGAGTTCCTCAAAAACATATACTCCCTAAACTTGATTTATTTCTTCCTTCCCGAATTCCCGGGTAATCATAGGTTCTTTACCTAAGGATTGATTTTTAGGATGGGGTCAGGGGTTTCCATTGGCCTATTTTTTGAAAATAGGCTATTTGGTTCGCCACTTTGAACTAAGGTATATGCATCAAGATATGAATAGTGGATGGGTCGCATCATCTCTTTGTCGTACTGTAGATCACCTAGATTTCGCCTCAATCAATAATCTAACAAATTCTAAATTTGGGTCAATAGCCAGACCAACCATAAGGATTTGACTCATTTTTGCTGATGAGTAGTTAAATTAATTGATATTCAACAGGTAGTTCCTTGACTAACTATTTGTACCCACAAACTCAAAATATGTTTTGTTCCTTCTATTGTATTACCTTCCTATTCGACTTATCGGGCTAGACTTAAGTCACTTTTGCACTTTGTGTTTCAATTAAACCGTATTCATTCTCGTCTTATTCCTGCGATATTGTCCGTACTTCAGCTTATTCCTAATCTAACTCGCTTCATTCAACTCACTTATTACATCTCGCCAGCTTTTATTCTCGAACTAATTCCTACTTTTATTTTCCAACTATGCAATCACGTAAAGCAAACGCTAGTAATTTAACAAAACCAAAGTAACACAACAATTCAATTCAAATTTATCATTTTATTTATGATTCAATGCAAATGTTGAGATCTGCTTGATTATGGGCTTTGGAGGATAAGGAAGGTTAGCTTGGGAAGGAGTCTATCTTTTTCTTTTGGAAGAGGCAGCAAAGATATTAGGGGGATCCAGGTCTAGGGTACCTAATTAATTTGAAATGATTTCATTTCCTTCTTTCTTTCTCTTCTTAGTTTCCTTCAAACTTGATCTTATTGAAGATCTCATTGGAAGAGATCGACCTTCTTGTTTAGCTCATCTTGTCTCTTCCCCGAGCCATTCATTGTGTTTTTCCATTTCAGTCATTACTTCAAAAGTTTGGAAAGATTGTTGTTAATCAAATCCAAATTTTCGCCATTCTCTCTGCACAGCCAGGATTCGACATCCTTTGCTTCTTATCTCTATCATCCAGCTTATTCTCGAAATCTTTTGTAGAGACTTGTATAAAATTTGAATCCCTTGATTTGTTCTCACCGAATTTGGCCCTACTGTTCTACCTCATTTTCTTCATGATGGTTAGGAGGCGAGAATCATGCTGGCGATTGTTATAAGATTCATGACTAAACTTGAGTTTACACGTAGAAGATCGCGATCTCTTTCCTTCATTTCTTTCTTGAAGTCCTCTCTTTGCTGCTGAAGAACCTCTTTCATCTGTTCTTCTCTTCTTTTCAGTTCTTCTTCCCATTGCTGATCTCTTCTTTTTAACTCTTTTTCACAAACTCCTTCCACTGAATTCTTGTTGCACATTCCCTCTTTTCCCTTTCTTCCATCTTCTTACGCCCATGGCATTGAGGATCTCCATTATTGAATTGTTCTCTTGTGCTCCCCTTGAGCTTTCTCCACTGCTCTGCGAATGTTACGTTTCTGTAGGGAGAGGTAGCTAAGGGGATGGAGAAATCTAAGAACTTCTTTCATCCTGTCTTTCATTGTCTGCCAGATGTGAGAAGTATTATTTTCAGGAGGAATACGGGTTCTCTTCTTGGCCAGCAACCCCCAAAGTCTCCTCTTCTTGTCTTGCAGCTGGAGCTTCTTCTCTTGTTTCAATCAACACCCCCTTTTTCTTTTGGTTTCTGGGTCCCTTACTCACTCCTGTCAGTAGGAGTGGTGATGTCATAGGGACTTCTTCTTCCCAGACTCCCTTCACCCCAGCCTTTAAACATAAAACGATTATTGTTCTTTGGGTGAGGATCGACCCTCTCTTATTTCCTTCATGGTACCTCATTATAGAATTTTCAATTACTATTCCTACATTGAGCTTGTATCCCTTCAGAATAGCATACAGCATAATTGCTTCCTGCTCTCACTGTGCACACATGCTTGGTTGGGACGAAAGCGAGGCGAATAGAACCATACCTTAGCCTCCTCGGTGAGGCTTCCACAGTGGGGTTTGGTCCTTCTTCCCCTTGTCCCGATTATTACTTTAAGTCGGTGAGCTTTTGGCGATCTTCTTAAAATTTGGGTTTTCAAGAGCTTTTGAACTTGGACCCATGCTTGTGCCCTGCCATTATGAAGCCGTTAATGGCTTTGGCTCCCGTATGGTACCACACTCCTCAGCGAACAGTGTTGTCTTTCACGCTACGGTTGAATAAAATTCTTTCACCCTTCTTGGGTACTTTGACTTTTGATGTGCGCGAAGCTTCCCTGACCTCTTTGTTCAATCATCTCCTTGAAAGGGGTAATCGGGTTTCTGAATCTTCTTTCTGATACGAACCCCTTGTTGGCATAGTGCTTCTTCCAGTTGGAATAAGCTTCCTCTGACACAAAATCTTCCACTTCTTCTTCTCTTGCTTTTCCCTTTCTCTTGTAGTTCCTTTCTTGAAGCTGCTGGTCTTACGGGTATACGTGGGCATCTTCCATCGGTTCTTCTGTCGGTTTCTTCTTACAGTTTGCACGTATTCCTCAGCTGATCTCTTACGGGTTAGGTCACGAGGTTTTGAGGGTTTCGACCATTTGAAAGCGGAAGGAAAGTTTCTAAAGATTTTTGAGAGCTAAACGAGGTTTCGGGAATTTAGAATCGGAAGGAAGGAGGATGAATGATGAGCTTAAAGTCATCTATTTTTAGTCCATTTTACATTCGATTTTCATCTAGAAATGAATAATTAATATCTGAAATATGAAACTCACCAATTTTTATTAGCGGAAGAGAGAAAGAAAGTAGAAAAATACGACAATAAGTGGAGGAAGGTGCGGTCAGATAGCGGAGGCGAGGGGAAATGAAAAGAATTGAAGCTGATTCATTGATGCGGAGTTTGGGGTTTTACACGGTCAAATTCTGGTCGCGACACCAAGAATTGAAGGAATTTGATCACGGTCGCGACCCGATGCGTCTGAATCGAAACGGTGAAGAATTGTCGGAGCGAAGAGCGGCGTCGCGCGGCGTGCGGGTAGCGACAACGGGTTGATGTCGTGGCCAGGATAAGAGGTCGCGGCAACGAAACACCTTTAAGGCCCATGAGGGTTTGGGTGATGAAAGCGCAAATGACTTGGCGATGTCGCGACGTAGGATCGAGTCAGCGACGCCAGGCTTCTTTGATCGAAAGCCTCGGAGAACTAAGGCGATGTCGGCGACGCCGGATCGAAGTCGCGACATCAGGAACGACCAGATCAAAGATGCAGAGCCATAAAGGGATGTCGCGACAAGATATTGATGCCAGCGACACGCGAACAACTAGTTGGAAACCTACGGTTCTTTAAGATGATGTCGCGATGGTCGATGTCGCACGACCATCAGAAGCGACATCGATTGAAGGCTAGATGACTTGAGCGAAATTAAGCGACAGATATCGGCGTCATGACATCGGAAGAAAGATATTGAAACACTGCGAGCGTGAGAAGATGGCGACAAGATGGTGATGTCGCGACACGAGAATGACTTCATCGAAGGCTACATAAGTAATTTGAAGTCGCGACGTGGGATCAAGGTCGCGACATCGATGATGTCACGACGAGGCGAAAGTCGCGACGGAAGGCGATGACTTGGGCTTTGGATCTGAAAAATCCACGGCAGGCGTGGGATTAGGGCTAGCTGGAAAACCACATAAATACAGCGGCTATCGACTAATGAAAGCTGACTTGGCGGCGCGGGCGAAGGTGCAGATGGTGAAAGCTCATTTTCTTTCTTTATTTTTCTTTTCTTTTATTTTCTTAATTTTTTTCATTTAAAGTCGTTTTAAAGCGATTATGCTCGTATTTTTATTTTTCGTTGTATTTCTGAATCTGGATGTTGTCGTTTGGTGAAGGTGATTAATGCCCCGAAGTGCAATTTTGAACCTATATTAAGAATGGGTTTGAGTGCTTTTGCGCATTAATCATGTCATTCTCTGGTGTAGTGTTACAGTCTTCTTAGTAGCACTTATGCCATTTAGAGGTATTTTTGGTTGTTTTCTGGAGCTTTCGCACTTTTTGGAGTCGATCTAGAGTCCAAATGATGAATCATGAAGTTGGAATTGAGTCTCGATACATCGAGCAGCCAGTCAATGAAAACGAGGCAAATGAAGAAAATGTGGTGCAGTTGAAGACGGGGTGAAGATCGTAATGCAGGAATTTTTCGCTAGGATTCTGAAAATTTTCGCTAGATTACGAAAATTTCTCAACCTGTGAGAATTTATAACCTATAACATGAAATTTCATTAGACACTCGAGGCCGCTATGTACTTGTTCCTTAAGCGAAAATAATTGATTTCGCTTCTCACAAAATTTAAGCTAGCTTAGCGAGTTGGCCTAACTAACGAAATTACTCACCCTTAAGCGAAATTTCTTGTTTCGTGGGCACCGTGTTGATTGTTAGTTAGCGGGATTCCTCGACTAAGCGAAATTTGATACTAACAATAAATTGCTTTGTAATTAATGCGAAGCTAGCCTCAGGCTTGAATTTATTATTACTTCATTTGTCCTATAACTTAGCCAATTTCATAGGTTTTTTGGTATTTTCATACCTGAGGAGCACATATAAGCCCTCTTGTTTGCGAAAACCTATAAGTAACGATTGGAGGCAACTATCGTGGAAGATATTTTTGTAAGTTTTTATTTTTTGTAAATAAAGTCTTTTATTTTAGGTTTGCTTTTCTTTTCTCTCTTCTCTCTCTTCTTTCTCTCCTTTCCCGGCTGCGAACATACCTCCTTGAGGATGACAACTCAAGAGATGCTTGGCTAAGCCTCCTTTCTTTGAAGAGGAAGGAAATTTAGCTTGGTGGTGGGGCATATGCATGTTGTCCTCTTGTACTAAAAGCTATAGGTAGTGTATTTATGGCCCTTATATTCTCAAAACATGGTTGCATAACATTGAATGTCATTAATTTGGCCAATACTCTCCATGCTTTAGAATCCAGTGCATATTCAGTGAGAGAGGTACTGTGATTCTTTAGATGGTCTTTATGAGCCTCTAAAATGATATTTATATGTTAGGTTTCTCAAATTAGGGTTCATGGCATTTAATGTTATTGATTTGGCCAATACTCTCCATGCTTTAGGAATTTGTTGTTCTTTAGATGGTCTTTCTGACCTGAATGATATTAAATGTTAGGGTTTTAAACTAAAAGGGCCGTAATTACATGGATGATATCAGTATATGGGGGGTGATTTTGAAGAATGCTTAACGATTTGGAAGCCATCTTGCAGGAGGTGCATAGGAAGAATTTGGTTCTTAGCGGAATGCCATTTTAGTAAACAAGAAATTGTATTGGGGGCACATTATTTATAGCGAGGGAATTGAAGTTGATAAAGCAAAGGTTGACATTATTTCCAAATTACCGCCCCAAACCAAAATGTGAGAACAATTAGGCAATTCCTTGGTCATGCGAAACTCTCTAGACGGTTCATTAAAGATTTTTCCAAAATTGCCAAACCCTGTACAAACTGTGCTTGAGAAGGATGCCAAATTCGTTTGGGAGAAGATTGCCAGAAAGGTTTTGAAGAACTGAAATTTCATTTATTCTGCGCTGATAGTTTGAGCACACAATTGGCGATTCACGGGTTTGAGGTGATGTGTGATCACAGTGATCTTGCTTATAGGAGGCGGTACTTGGCGAAAGAGAAGATGGGAAACCTCATGTGGTGTATTATGTAAGCAAAACCTGAATGACGTACGGAGAATTATACCACTCTGAAGAAGAGTTCTTGGCGGTGGTATATACCTTAGATAAATTCAGCGTATTTGGTTGGGGTGATATAGTCATTTTCTGAATCATTACGCTTTGAAATATCTCTTAACCAAACAAAATGTAAGCAAGACTTGTCCGTTGGGTTCTGTTACTTCAGGAGTTGACTTGCAAATTAGAGATAAGAAAGGGGTGGAAAATGTGGTGGCAGTCATCATCGAGGTTAACTATAGCCCGCGACTTTCGCGATCCACAGTAATGATGAATTTCTGAAAAGTCCCTGCGTGGTTGGAAGCTCCTGGTATGCTGGAGATGCCAATTTCCTCACTACGGGAGAAATCCCAAGCCCAGTGGAAAGAGACCCGGGATAGGAAATATTTCTTTGCTAAAATCCATTCCTATTATTGGGAAGAGCCTTTCCTATTCAAATACTGTGCAGATCAAATCATCAGGAAATGTGTACCTGAGGAGGAACAGCAAGGAATTTTAAACCATTGCCATGAGAGTGCTTGTGGTGGTCATTTTGCTTCCCAGAAAACAACAATGAAGGTGCTACAGTCGGGTTTCTACTGGCCTTCCTTATTCAAGGAAGCACACAAATGTCTTATGTATGTGACAAATGCAAGAGGCGGGAGCGTCTCGCCGTCATATGATACCTTTGAACGATTTTAATTTGTTGAATTATTCGTGTGTGGGGCATCGATTTTATGGGACCTTTCCTCGTCATATGGTATGCATTACATTTTTGGTGGGAGTAGACTATGTCTCAAAATGGGTTGAAGCAATTCCAAAACCAATGACTGATAGAGTGGTAATTAAATTCTTGAAAGCGATATCTTTTCAGGTTTGGGTCACAGAAACCATTATTAGTGATGGAGTTCTTATTTACGTAATAAACCATTTGAAAACCTCGCTTGGCTAAATATGGTGTGAAACACAAAGTGGCACCCATACCATCCTGAACAAGTGGTCCGTGAACTTGCCGACAAGGAAATCAAGACCGGTAATGAAGGTGGTAGCGCGAGCAGAAAGATTAGTGCATCAAAGCTGCTTGATTATTTATGGAGCTTCTGAATGGCTTTCAAGACAATCCACAGGAATGTCCCTTATCGATTGGTCTATGGTAAGGCGTGTCACCTTCCAGTGGAGATCGAGTACAAAGCATGGTGGGCAATTAAGAAGCTGAATATGGATCTAAGTAAAGCCGGAATCAAGAGGTTCCTTGATCTTAATGAATTGGAAGAAATACGGAATGATACTTTGTTGGTCGAAAATTGCAAAGAAAGTCGAAAGATGGCATGATCAAATGATAACCAGAAAGAATTTTAAGAGGAGACCAAGTTCTTTATCGACTCCAAACTCCATCTATTTCAGCTGGCTAAGTCACGATGGACAGGTCATTTCATGGTCAGTGAGGCGTATCCCAGCGGTTGATGGAATTTAATCAATCCGAGATGATAACGGGGTGTTTAAAGTCAATGGACAGAAAGTGAAACCTTATGTGGTCTGTGAGGCCAACGATGAAGGAAATTCTCCTTCTTGGATCCTCCTGAACCTACAATCCTCACCATTCTTGAGGCTGGATTAAAATGTTAATAATATCATGTTTTGTACTTCCCACTATGTTTAAATGTGTTTTCTTTTCAATTGAACAATTGAATTGCTATGTTGAAAATTGAATCACTTTTTATCAACTATATGCTAGGACAACTTCCATGCTTGAATTGGTACGTGGTGGAGTTGATTCAGCATGTACTCGACTTGAAAATTTCACATGCTAATTCACACACTGCACTCCAGATTGTTCCAATAGGCTGTGAAATTGTGTGCCTTCTTTCCCTTTGCATAGCCGGCCTTAAATATGTTGGCAACCTAGGATAGGTTTGTGTTACCTACAGTTGAAGACCAATGTTGTCTTCCACAAGGGAAAGGAAAAGAAAAAGCAAAAAGAAAAAAAAAAAAAAAGAGAAGACGAAAAAGACAAATAAAGTCGTGGTTTGCCTTGGCTCAGAGCACGGTCATGGGGTGTATGGCGAAAGCCTTTGAAACTGATGCCACTAAGCCTTAATTGGTTGGGAATGTCGATTTAGTGTTAGATTACATGGGTGGATAGGTGAAGTTTAATGACTTGTGGGTGTAATTTTCGAAGTCATTCGGATTCCGGGGTGAAGCCTTTAGAGGTAGTGGTCAGTGATCCTTTTGGCTTGATGCACCACAAACCTTAATTGGTTGGGAGTCATCGGTGGACCCAGATTACCACGGACTTTAATTGAAGTTGAATTTTAAGCATTGCATCTACATTATAATTGAAAAAGAAAGAAAGTGTAACTAGCCCTATCTGGGTTGTTCCAGCGACTTGAGCCGTATCGGTGCTAGGTTGGGGAGTGGCAATTTGCGGTTGTGGCTTAATAAGTTACATAAAAGACCCGTTAGACTTAGGTGGAAATTCGAGTTGAGAATTATGGATCAATATTGACCTAGAATTGTTCTTGTATGGTTTGATTCTTTCATATGCGGTTTAACTTTGATTTCAATTTCGATTTAAGGTAATATTTATATGTATATAAACCCTTTTTGAATCATAACCTTTTTGGAAATCACCACATGCATCTCCTTTTCTTTATTTTGCATTGCTAAGGGACTAGTAACGTTTCGGTTGGGGGGTGTGATTAGTGCCCAATAAGTGCAATTTTGAACCCTATATTAGATAGGTTTTTTGAGTGCAATGCGTTAATCATGTCATTCTCTGATGTAGTGTTCTAGTCTTCTTAGTAGCATATGCCATTTAGAGGGGTATTTTTGGTTGTTTTGCGAGGCTTTACTTGGCACTTTTGGAGTCGATCTCGAGTCAAATGATGAATCATGAAGTTAGATTCAAGTCTCATGTCAAACCAGCCCCGAGAATCAGTAGAGAAAACCAAGGCAAAATGAAGAAAATGTGGTGCAGTTGAAGACAGGAGTGAAGATCATCAATGCAGGAATTTTCGCTAGGATTACGAAAATTTTCGCTAAGATTGCGAAAATTTATGACTAACTCATGAATTCCCTTGACTAACAAAAACACAAAATTTAAGCTAGACCTCCAAATTTAAGCTATTAGCGTTCCTTAAGCGAAAATAGTGATTAAACTTCACACAAAAGTTTCGCTAGCTTAGCGAAATTTAACTATGTGAGATTGCTCACCCTTAGCAATTTCTTGTTTTAACTAAACTGTTGATTTCGCTAGTTAAGCGAAATTCCTCGACTAGCCCTGAAATTTGATGCCTAAATCATGCTTTGTAATTAATGCCAAACCGCCTCAAACTTGGTGTATTACTTGGTGTCCTATGTGATTTCATAGGTTTTGGTATTTTCATACCTTGAGGAGGCTATATAAGCCCCTCTTGTTTGTAACCTAAGTAACAATTGAAGCAACTATACATGGAAGATATATTTGTAAGTTTTTATTTTTGTAAATAAAGTCTTTTATTTTTTAGGTTTTGCTTTCTTTTCTCTTCTCTGCTTTCTCTCCGCTTTCCGGGCACTTGAGAACATACCTCTTGAGATGACTGAGATGCTCCTCTAGCCTCCTTTCTTTGAAAGAGGAAGGAAGCTAGCTTGGTAATTGAGGCATATGCATGTTGTCCTCTTGTACTAAAAGCTATAGGTTAGTGTATTTATAGCCATATATTCTCAAAACATGGTTGCATAACATTGAATGTCATTAATTTGTGATACTCTCCATGCTTTAGAATCGATGCATATTCGAGTGAAGTCTTGTGATTCTTTAAGGTGGTCTTTCTGAGCCTCTAAAATGATATTTATATGTTAAGGTTTCTCAATTAGGGTTGCATAGCATTTAATGTTATTGATTTGGCCAATACTCTCCATGCTTTAGGGTACATTGTTCTTTAGATGGTCTTCTGTGAGCCTAAGATGATGTGTGTTAGGGTTTTAAACTAAAAGGGGCCATAATTGCATGCTACCTGTATTGACTCAAATAGGAGTTGTTTCATGGGTGAGGTTTGCTAATTAAACATAGTCCAGGTTATGCCATGGACTATAGGTTGCATGTCATAAATATGAGGATAAAACAGAGGACACTTGTTTGCCACTAGCACTTGAGTTGGTGACCTAATTCTTGAAGTTAGCTTTTTCACCCCAACTTTAGTTTTTACAATTTTTCAGTTTCAAACCATTCCCACTTTGTTTCTGAAATCCAATTCAAGAGTCCAAATAGAAAGCCTTACCTTCGTACTGATCTAAGACCATTTATAGGATGAAAACCCGTACAGCGTATTTCGACCACTGAACCCTTTATCACTGCGATGTGACTACGGCGTGAAGTAGGAACAGAGTGTGTATATAAATTTTGTTGATTTTAGCGCAGCCTATTGTGGCATGTGATTAATGCCCAAAAAGTGCAATTTTGAACCCTATATTAGATAGGTTTTGAGTGCTTTTTGCACATTAATCATGTCATTTATACAAATTGTAGTGTTCTAGTCTTCTTAGTAGCACTTATACTTGATTAGAGGGTATTTTTGGTTGTTTGCGGGCTTTGCGCCTTTTGGAGTCCAATCTCGGGTCAAATGATGAATCATGAGTTGGAATTCAAGTCTCAGCCATCAACCAGCCCGAGAATCGGTGAAAGCGAAACGAAATGAAGAGAAAATGTGGTGGAGTTGAAGACGGGGAGTGAGAGATCATCAATCGCCGAGGAATTTCGCTAGGATTGCGAAAATTTTAAGCTCGATGCGAAATTGCAACCCCTTAGCCAATTTACATAGCTGTAACTATTGCTAGACACTCCAAATTCAGCTAGAATTGTTCCTTACTTGAAAATGATTGATTTAAACTTCTCGCAAAAATTTCGTTAACCATGAAATTTATTGCTAACGAGAGTACTCACTGCATGAAATTTCTTGTTTCGCTAGGCTGTTGATTTAAGCTAGTTAAGCGCGAAATTCCTCGACTAGGGGTGATCACTACGATCATGCTTTGTAATTAATGTAAGCAGCCTCCCGAACTTGGTGTATTACTTAATTGTCATAACCTTGATTTCATAGGTTTTGGTATTTTCATACCTTGAGGAGGCTATATAAACCTCTTGTTTGTAACCTAAGTAACAATTGGAGGAGCTGACTATGCGTGGAGAAGATATTTTCTAAGTTTTTATTTTGTAAATAAAGTCTTTTATTTTAGGTTTGCTTTCTTTTCTCTCTTCTCTCTCTTAACTTTCTCTCCGCTTTCCATTTGCCCAGACATACCTCTGGATAATGACTGAGATGCTTAGGCTAACCTCAACTCTTTGAAGAGGAAGGGAGCTAGCAGTGGTGGGGCATATGCATGTTGTCCTCTTGTACTAAAAGCTATGAGTAGTGTATTTATGGCCCTTATATTCTCAAAGCATGGTTGCATAACATTGAATGTCATTAATTTGTGATACTCCATGCTTTAGAATCCAGTGCATATTCGAGTGAGAGAAGTCTTTGTGATTCTTTAGATGGTCTTCTGAGCCTCTAAAATGATATTTATATGTTAGGTTTCTCAAATTAGGGTTGCATAGCATTTAATGTTATTGATTTGGCCAATACTCTCCATGCTTTAGGGTATTGTTCTTTAGATGGTCTTTCTGAGCCTAAGATGATATTAAATGTTAGGTTTTAAACTAAAAAGGGCCATAACTGCATACTACCTGTATTGACTCAAATGAGTTGTTTCATGGGTGAGGTTTGCTAGTTAAACATAGATAGGTTATGCGAGGACTATAGGTTGCATGTCATACTTGAGGATAAAACAGAGGACACTTGTTTTGCCACTAACTTGCGAGTTGGTGACCTAATTCTTCAAAGTTAGCTTTCACCTTTAACTCCAGTTTTTACAATTTTCAGTTTCAAGCCATTCCCCTTGTTTCACAATCCAATTCCAAAGAGTCCAAATAGAAAGCCTTTTATTCATACACTGATACAAACTAATTTCTAGGATGAAAACCCATCCCACAGTGTTGGAGCTACTGAACCTTATCTGCGGTAAAAAGCATTCTCTGGCCGTAGTAGGAACTTAGGTGTATTTAAATTTTATTGATTTTAGCTCAGCCTATTGTGGAATGTGATTAATGCCCAAAAAGTACAATTTTGAACCCTATATTAGATAGGTTTTGAGTGCTTTTTGCACATTAATCATGTCATTTACTCTGATGTAATTACAGTCTTCTTAAAGTAGCACTTATGCCATTTAGAGGGTATTTTTGGTTGTTTTGCAGGCTTTTGCGCACTTTTGGAGTCCAATCTCGAGTCAAATGATGAATCATGAAGTTGGAATTCAAGTCTCAACCATCAACCAGCCCAAGAATCAATGAGAAAACCAAGGCAAAATGAAGAAAATGTGGTGCAGTTGAAGACAGGAGTGAAGATCATCAATGCGAGAATTTTTAAACTGGGATTGCGAAAATTTTAGCTAGATGCTTGAATTTAAAGCAGCAGCGAAATTTCGCAACCTAAGCAGCTAAAATTCGCTGAACACTCCAAATTCGCTAACCTTGTTCCTTAAGCGAAAATAATTGATTCGCTTCTGCTTCAAAATTTAGCTAGCTAATAGAAATTTTTCCGCCCTAGCAGTGGTGGTTTGTTTTGGATACATGAATCTTATTAAGTGAATTGTGTTTGTGTCATTTATTGTTATGCAATGAGAAATGATGCATGTATTCAAGCCTTATTTGTACAATGACATACAATGACCCTTTGTTTAAAATCCGAACGACAACGTAAGAGTAGACGGGAGGTAGTGAATTGAAATAAGAAGTTGTAGTTTTAGTTTAGTCGGGTTTAAATTCAAAGTGGGAACATGTACACAATTGAAAGGAGCAAATAAGATGATTGAAGGTGTATGTATAAACGGTAAGTCGGTATAAATATTGGAAAAATAATATACATAAGTCGAAAATTCTTAAAACTTTGAAAGAGGGTTAGGAACATCTTGGGATGATTCACAGCCCGAGTGAGGTCACAGGAGAACTTGTTAGATTATTAGTCGGAGAAATCCTAGGTAAAACAACTACAAAGTGATAGAGGCCATCTTTGGAAGTTTGAACCTTTCAAACCTACCTCATTATCTGAGCATACACTCACAGTTCCATACTTTGAGCGAAAATGCACAATTTCTTCAAATAGTAGCGATCAAAAACTTGAAATCCTCCCTTATAATCTGCTGACAAGAACCTAGAAATTACTCAGTTTTCAGAATAAGAATGTTTGTTGTGCAGAAAGGAACAAGTTTAGGGGAATATATTTCTTTTGGATTATAAGGATGGAAGAGGAAAAATAAATTGAAGAACTAGAGAAAAAGAAGAAGTTGAAAAAGGAATAAGTTTTGCCTTGTGGCCTATCTCTCTTGAATAATTAAGCTCGTAGGGGTGTTTCAACACCTAGTACCCTAATGCCAACTGGTATGGGAGTTGCTAGCCCAGTTCTCTAGAGTGATCAGAAGGCCTAAGAAGACAAAACATTTGCACTATTCGATTCTTTGTGATAGAGAGAAGCGAAAGAGTTCAGTAAAAAGGAATTGAGGCGATAAGTTGAAAGTGGCAACGAAGGAGCAACAACATCGAGAGATGATGCTTGGCCAAGTTAGGGAGTTCTGTTACAAGGAAGGAAAAGGATGAAGATGAAGGCCACTATCTGAAAGAAAGAGAGTGGAATCTGGGTAATTTATAAATTTTTCGATTGTCACGATTACCTAAACTTGGTGTATAAGCCTAAAATACCTCTTTGATCTTGAGAAGGTTGAATTTACCTACATTAGTAGACTACGATATGAAAAACAAGCCTATGGGACTTTTGACTAGTTTTCTAAGGAGATCCCCAGAAGATTAACTAATTTAACAAGAAGATGAAAAGGAAAGAAGACCTACACACACTCACAAAACAAGATCTATTGACTGAATTGTTTTCATGCAGTATTCATCAGTTTATTTGTAATAGAATTTGAAAACATTCCTTTTTCTCAGTTGAAAACTTAAGTTTTGAAGTAATCTTACCCAATCTTCTGTTCAAGTCGGGTGGAATAAGAAAAGATTGTGCTGTAGAATGAAAAATGTCCTTGAAAATAAAGTTCAATTGTTTGAGGACGAAACAAATCTTTCTTTTCTTCGCTTAGGGACAAAAGCAAAATTTTAAGTTTGGGAATTTGATGAGTAAAACTCATTGAATTTTAGTCCATTTTTGATTTATTTACAATGCGTGCTTTTTATGTAGAAATATGTACTATTTACCAAATTTTGTAAAGCATAAATGAAAATTCCAGCAAGGATCAGAAGTGAAAACAGTTCAATGGCCCAAAGGATGTTGAGACAAAGAATCGAGGTCGCGACCAGAAGTCATACTATATTGAATGAAAAGCTGTTGCAACAAAATAGAAGTTGCTGAGACAGAAAAAGGGCTTCAAGGAAGGATTCTATGTCGCGAAACCATTCTAATGTCGCGACACCAAAAGAAAAACAGTGCAGTTGCCTTGATTTTAAGATGCAATAGTAATTGATATCACAGCAGTTTTGAAGTCACGACAGAGAATTTAGGTCACGACTAGAAGTGATAACAAGCCCAACAAAAGCTGTTGTGATAGTAGAAAAATTGCTGAGACCAAGATAGAAGGAACTTTAAGTAGGATCATGTCGCGACACTGTTTTGAGGTCGCGACATTGTTGGTTGCAACAGATAATGGATGTTGCAACAAGGAAGGAATGCTGAATGGACTTGTAAGGTCTCTACCATGAAATTTGAGGTTGTGACAAAAATATAAGTTAGAGACTCCAATTGAGTTCGCGACCAAGAATTCATGTCGTGACATAAAACTGAGCTAAACAGTTAAAACATGTTGCGACTAAGTTTGAGACACTGCGACAAAAACAAAGTAAGAAGGGCCACTGCTCGGTCGATTACACTAGTCGCGACCAATAAGTGAATTGAGGAAGAAGCGTTGTGACTAGTACTGCAATTGATGTTGCGACGGGATGGGAATGATGTCAGCGACATGGCACGAGGTCGCGACCTAAATCCCATGTCGATAAAACGATGAAAGACAAACAATTTTAAGTCGCAACATGAAAAAGGGAGTTGTGACGAATCGATTGTTGACAAAGAAATGGGAGTCGCGACATGAATTAGTCGCGACACGAGATGCGATGAGCGACAAGACAGCGGTCGCTGACGGGGAACTAAAGGTCGCGGCGTAAATTTATTAAAGGGTTAGAAGCGTGGTTGCGGCGAATCAAACATAGGCGGCTTAGCGAAATGATGTCGTGACATGGAATAGTGGTCGCGACATATATTTCAGAAGAAGGAAGAACAGTCAGGTCGTGACATACTTTTGAGGTCGCAATAGGAATTGCACTGATTAAAGAAACTACTTGGTCGCAACCTAATGACCACGTCACAATAAGAAAATAAGTAGACTAGCAAAGTTGAGTCGCGACTTGCTTGAAGGCTCAAGACAACTAAATGACGTCGCAACATGAAAAGGGAAGCTATGACCAAGAAGCAAAGAGGCTGACAATAGAAATGAGGTCGTGACATGAAATTGAGGTCGCGACACCAATTCACTGAAACAAGAAAGGAGGATTCTGACGAGTTCTCACTGGCGATAACTAACATAGTCACGATAAAGAATTCGTATCGCGACCACTGTCGGATGCAGGCGAAACAAGTTGCAGCGAGAAAACGCTCAGGTTGTAGCAACAATTGCAAGTACAAAGTGAAAGAAGTCGCGACCAGTTTCTTGAGGTTACGACATACTTGACAAACTAGACCAGGATTTTACGTCGTGACAAGCTTCTAAGGTCGTGACCTAAAACAGTGAGCTGGGCCATTGATTTTAGGAAAATCCACCTGAAGCCTTGGAATCAGGTCCAATTTCTGAAAGTTATAAATAGGTGTACGCAGTTTTAGTAAAGTAGCTTCCGTGTTTCTGAAACCCATTGTCTGGGAGGACAAGGAAGACTCACTGTATATTGTAGAATAGACTTTTCTTTTATTTTCTTTTCTTTTTCTGGATCTGAACGAGTACTCTGTTAGAATGTAGAAATTTAGTTTAATTTTATTCTTTCTTTTCCAATTACGACTGGAATCAATTAAGTTCGGACAATTTTTTGGAGTCGTTTCTTCGGGGAATTATAGTTCTGAGTGGATGTTTCTTATTCGACCTCATTATAGATTGTGATTCTGTAATTGAGAAGCACAACTTCACTAGATTGGATTTATTGTTAGCTACAATATTTTCTGCATAAATTAGAGAGAGGATTACTTGGATTGGAATTTATTTGGTTGATGTGTTATTGAATGGACCTGTTCCCACTAGTAGTATCGAATACCCTTCCAAGGTATGTATCCTGCTCTGATTTTCAGGAGACCCTCTAAGTGACATAGAGAGGGAGATTCTTGAGAGTTGGGAACATTCAGTTGGTGGGTATGTTAGACTACCAGTTCACTCATAATTGATGTTAGAGGGGAATATTCATCAATTTAAATAATCAGAGATTTCACCTTAATCTGTTGGAAAGCTCCACGAACTGTGTTAAACGTATCTAATCAAGGAATGAAAATATCACTAGATTTAAAGGATGAGTCATCGATCGAGTTGTAGAAATTTTGCGACAACCTTTACTTGGGAAGCACGAAATCTGCAGTCTCAAGAAATGGGTATGAAGTATTGAGAAAGAAAAATACCTAAATCTTATTAAGATTATGCAGAGCACAAGTAACTGGTTAGACCCTTATCTTCGAGAGAAGCAGGGACCTCTAGTCAGTGAATTATGGAGAAATCCAATCACATTGTTAGGCATCTTGGAAAAATCCTAATCCAGCACAAAATAGAGTAACAATGCATGAATTGGCTATTTCACAGTACTTCTTTGATAGTGTTCATTTCTCACAGAGAACTGATTTAGTCCAGTATATTTTGTTTTGTTATTTGTTTTATTATCATAAATTCAACTTTCTTTTACCTTTAGGTGTAATTTCTATAACAATTATTTTTCTTAGTCAAGCTGAGAAATTGTCACATAAAGTTTCAAATAGTATGGATCTTGAGTAGTTAGGGTAGTTGAACTTCAAATTCTTATCAATCTCTTACAGGAATGATATGGACTTACATCGATTTTTACTACTTGAATGACACATTGCACTTGCGGTGTCATAGACTAAACCATTTATAATTCCAGAACATAAAATCAGTTGTATTCATTTTCAAATAACTGTTGACTTTGACGCGAATCTTTGGAGAATTGTAAGGCTCCTGTATAAGTGTTAATTTGAGTGGTTTAGTCTTTATTTTCACAGACAAACAGTAGCCATCTTCTTGTATAATACTAGAGACAAAGATATTGACAATTCTAAACCTAGCAAGTTCCAAATCTAGTTTGATAGTTTGGATAATCAGATTAGAGGGTTTTCCGTTATTATAGGATGCTGATAAATCCTAGTTTATCTTGATGCTTCTTCCTAGAAGTTGAGAGACTAGAGGAGTCCTCTCTTGAGAACAGTCCTAGCCAGTTCTAACTCCTATTTGAATATGACCAAGGACTAAATCCTATTCTATGTAGAATCCTTCACCCATCATGATTCTTGTTGTATCAAACCACTTGTCATAGCCCTAGATTGAGTAGACTCCTTCTCGTTGCACCATATCACATGACATTGGCATATGACAAAGCCTCGCATTATATAATTATGAATTTCAACACTATCTCTTTCCTAAGATTATCTCTAGTCTATCACAAAGAGAATTAGTATACTCAGGCACCAAGAAATCCTCTTTAGAGTGGAGTTCTACTTCTGTTCTATCTTCATCCAAGAGATTATCTCCTAGGTAGATTTTTTTACCTTTAACATCATCTATAGGATCTAGAGAAGTCCTAGCCTCTTCAATTTTGTCCTTCCAATTTCCTTGGGCTCCAATAATCCAAAATTAATTCGAGTCATAGGTCAAATTCAAACATAGTCCTCACCCTCTCTAGGGACTTCATGTTTAAACCTTCAAATCGTCATCAAACTTGAACTTCGAAGTAGACATCTTCTTGTGAAACATTGGGGACAAAGATAGTGCTAATTCTAAACCCAACAATCTCCCCCTTTAGCCATGTCTTCGGTAAAAATTCCTTTTTAAGAATGAATTAAGAAAATGCAATGGAGAAGAGGCAAGTGACACTTGACACCTTTGATGAAGATTCTACCAGCCATTCATTCCATGTACCACCTTAGTACAACCTAGCAAATAATAGAAGGAAAAAAATACAAACCAAAACCCTAGACTACAAATTTAAAGCATCATAGAGGTCTGATACATTAAAATCTTAGGATAAAACATGAGAAAAGAGAAAGAATAAACTCTAATGATCAAAATGATGGTGAGTCTTTGATCTTCTTCTCCAAATCCCAAGTTCTTCTCCCAAATCTTCAAGAAACAACTCTAGACCTTCTCTTTAGTCCCCAGAAGTCTTGGACAAAGTCAGAGCTTCTTTGAACACAGTGGAAGCTTCTCTCGAAGAAACACAAAACCTCAAAATTAAAAAACAAAAAATTGGAAAAACTTAAGCTAAACCTAAAGAAGGATCAAAACTCTCAAGAGAAGAGAAACCATAAAGGAAAATAATGCGAGGAAAACTGGATGAAAATGGGCCTAAAAATGGAAAATAAAATTGGGCTGCGTCATGCGGTCACGACTGTGAGTGTTTACGGTCGTGACCTCACCAAAATATGAGTTTTATAGTCTTTAGCAAGGCAGCTTCACGGTTGTGATCGTGGTGACCTCATCGAGGCTTGATTTCCCAGTTTGTAGTAGGGTCTTCTATGATCGCGACCTCGCTAAGGCTTAATTTAACACAAGGTTACGGTCGTGACTTTGAGTCTAGACGGTCACGACCTCATCGAGGGCTCTTCTACATAGTTGGTCCTCTTTACTGCACAATCACGATCGTACCTTTTTGTTGTCGCGACTTTGCTCTTTTGTGGTTGCGACCCTGATTGTTCCAGGTCACGACCATGGGTCTCTTTTCAGCCTATCTTCTTCATTTCTCTCCCGAATTGCTTGCTTTTCATCTCGTTTTCTTCATTTCTACAAAATACACTACTATAGGGGGTTGGACATGAAAATAACTAAAAAGAGTGCTTAGTTAGCATCAAAATCATGATTTATGCTATATTTTGCACTAACTAATGCTAACATAAAGCACACCTAACAATCCCCAACAACGATGCCAAAAACTTGTTAAGTTGTTGGCGTATGGGCCAAGGACTTGTTAGGTCCTCGGAAACAATGCCAAAAACTTGTTAGGTTGTTGGCATATATCTAAAGACTTGTTAGGCCCTCGAAAACGGTGCTAAAAACTTGCTGTGAATCTTAAGCTCACAGATCGTACAAGTAATACAATGGACTAAAAAGTTCAAATATCGATCCCATAGAGAAGGTGTGGTTTTAGTGAGAATTAAGTACCTTGGCTACTAAATTCGTTCACTATCCAAGTGACTCAATGATTTTAGAAAAATTAAAAAAATAATAAAAATAAAACTAAAACAAAACAAAGAGTGATTTTTGAAAACTGGAGTAATTGAATACAACCGGGAGAAAACGACTTAGAGAGGAATTAGGGTTGGTTATCTTCAATGATGTTTTAGGATTCATCAAGATGAGGCATAAATTTGAATGAATTACGACTTGAGTTAGTCCAAGGATACGGTACAAGGATCCCACTTTTGTGTTCCCCCTTGTATTTTCTCGCACTATCCACCTATTCATAGTTACGTCCATCTTGGTCGATAGAGCAATACTTTTCAAAGGAATTTTTCCTTAGGAGCTCTATTGATTACAGCTACGTCCTTGCAATATAGCTACCCGGACTAAGCTTGGATTGGTCACAATTACGTTCTTGATCCTCCTTGGCTGTGTTGGGTGTCCCTCACTTAGTAAATTATGTGAAATGCTTTATACCTTTCTAATTCCACACAGCCTCTTTGACTAAATTAGTCGAATCCCAATTAATTGGTTACACCTTAAATTCGAACTAAATTTTAGGGCATAATCAGCGTTACCAAGGATACCCTAGTAAAAGGATCAAACATCGGATTCTCAGCATGTATCAATTAACCAAAACCTTAGTATTCCAAAGATTTAACACCAAACACAACAAATCAAGCATAAAACATTTAACCAAACTAAAGATTAGACAAATCTCACATCAAATCTGATAACCAACCCTGTGAAATGTTTAGCCTATCATTTCAACTATCAAAACCCACAAATTCATTTTATTAATAAACACAAAACTGCAGAATTTGAAGAAGAAAAAGAAGAGATAGAAATAAAAAACACAGTTTAAGCTGAAAATGAATTCAATCCCCATATCCAAGCTAAAATCCACACTCTACAAGGTCGTGCTTCTCAGTAATAATAAATTACAAACCAATGTTTCTTACGAAACAACTCTAAACCTAAGAAAATCTAAAATCTAACCCTATAAAATGGTACAAAGCTTCAATATGGAGAAACCCTAGAAGATAGCCTCCCTCTATCAAAGTTTAAACACTAATAATGTGTGTAAAGTGTCTTTAAATACATATTGGAAAATGGGCCAGTGATGGGCTAAAAATGGAAGTCGTTACCAGCCTACCGACGTTCGTCATGATAAATCCTTAGCTTCTTTAATGTGGATCTTCGCTTCATTGCGACAAAGGTGTCTTCGTCGTGACAAACCCGAGGCTTGGTCATTACACATCTTTTGCTTCTTCATGACGAACACGTCCTTTGTCGTGACGAACATGTCCTTCATCGTGACGAAGCTGTTCATCGCGACAAACACCTTCTTCATCATGACGAACCAGTTGCAGCGATTCATAAACTTCATCTAAACTTTATTTTTGCTACCACTTTACTTGGTTTTCCTTCTAATCCTACAAAACATAAGCAAACGGGGGAGCATAGCTTTCTTAAGAGATATTGGTGTGAATCTAGCATTTACGTTATATAAAACACATGAAAATCCTACTAAAAATACTAACAAGATTCACACCTATCACTATGTACACTACCTTAGTTATGGAGAGTGATATGTTGTTCCATTTTCTATTGAACCAAGACACAAGATTGTTTCCAAGGAAGAAACATCATTTAGAAGTGCTATTCCTATCGTCGAAGTTTCAAGTTTGATTCGTGCCATAGTAGGGTGATCCGAAATCAATAAAATTTATATCCTAAATTCCTCCTACTGCTGTAGCAAAGCTCTTTGCCGGTATAGTAACTCGGAAGTTGAACACGGGGATAAGTTTTCTTCATACAAATGATTCTGATGATTTAAAAATGGTGAATTTCAAGTTTTGGATTTCAAGGCTTGGTAGAAACGGGGAGTTAGATATTTAGGATTAAAATAAAATAAATAGAAAATTGTAAAATAGAATTCCTTGCAGTGTTAGGTCATTGGGGCTGGGGTCCTGGGGCAACTGAGGTTCTCCAAGGTCCTTTCCTCGCGTTGGGGAGGATGACCTATAGTCATCTCCCCAATAGGTTCTTCATTCAGCGTAAGTGGACCTAAATAATTATCTTTGAAAAATTGGCATTTTGCCTCCCAGCGATGGTCTCGGACGTTGAATAACATCACCTTGATTCCACAGTCCAACGTAATAAATGATAACTAATGAATGTCCTTTGTATCTAACAATAAGCGTACAATGAACCACCCAAAGCTTGCAGTATTGGCTATTTATAGTGAACCGTAGGGATCAAACCTAAAATTTGGGGAAAATAAAAATATCCTTGAATCGCCTTTCAATAACCCATAGATGATAACTAACGGATGTCAATGGATCTACTAATAAGCATCCAATGAACCCAGCTTATCAAATACTAATCATTAACCTTCCGAAGGGATTAAAACTGCGTTTGGCTAGAGCACATAAATGGTAGAAAATACCTCCGTTAAAACATAGAAAAACCCTCAGTTGCCTTTGATCCCCTGCCCAGTGGCCTTTCACTCCAAGGAAAAAGAGTTTGCAAAACCATCCCTCCCGAGTTGTCTCCTTGGAGGGGTTTGACAACTAAGAAGAGGAAAGAAAATGAAAATGGAGAAAAGGGCGTGGGGCGCGCCACTCTACACAGTATTCTTAGAAGTGAGGTGATTGTTTGTATAGATTGAGACTTATATAGGTGCTCAGTGTCTAAGAAATTACCAAAAAAAACTGAAATTAAAAGCTATTACAAGAACAAAATGGGAAGAAACGAAAAATTGCAACAAAAACAAGAAAAGCGGGAAATAGCAGGAGAACAGTGCTGAAATGTGAACAGTGGCAAGATGAATAGTGGCGGGCAGGAGCAATTTCTCAACGTGCAAAAATTCTTGCAGCTCCACTTTTCTTGCATTTTATGCTCTTCTTTATTACATTATTTGATCTGTAATGCTGAGTTTATTTCCCCAGTCTTCGTGCTTGGATCATTCGGCAATTTTTGTACGATTAGCTTGCAAAAGTTGCAAAATTTGCCACAAAATCACGTCGATAAAATAGTAGGGACCTTAATGTACAATCAGTTAATTAAAAACCTTCCAAGCATGTACGTGGGGTTCAAAATAGCACTTTTGGGCCTTAATCACACCTCGACCTACATTAATTTCCTAGTCCCTTAGCGATAAGAAGAAATAAAAAGAAAGAGGCATATAAAGCGATAACAAAAGTGATGTTCTAAAAGTATTATATTTCAAAAGTTTGCCCGAATGAGTAATGCTGGCTTACTGATAAGAATCTTGAGCCCTTGATAACTATCTTGAGAGAATGAATGCCATACGAGAGTGAGTATCAAGAGCCTCACATCTCGGTGAATCAGCAGAAACTTCCACCAAAATGCGGAGTGTGTGTTTGGTCGGTTCTGTGATAAAGCACTTGACTGCACTCTCCTAACCAGTCCTATTGCCTGACCCTAGCACGCTAACTTGGCCTAAATAGATTAGGACCCACTCTTTTTCCACAACTCTTTTTGTGTTGTAGAGTGCCAATCTTCGGAATCGACCTCACAGTCCATGTAGCGAGGATCTACCGATGACTCCTGACCAATTAAGGCTTGGGCTCAAGTCATAGGATCTTTTCGACAGCTAACTCTTCGGGTTTCTGGACCGAATGGTTCGAGACTCCAGCACCTACAACATGACTCATACATCCACCATTGTAGTGAGCCTTGAGTCGGTGCTCTGACGATTAGCTTAGGGCAGGGCTTTAAGGCTTTTCCATACCCCACGAGCGGGTGCTCGGGTTTCAAATGAGCGTTGCAATTTTTCTTATTTTTCTTTTCTTTTTCTTTTTTGCTTTTTCTTTTTCTCTTCTTTTATTTTGGAAGACACATTGGCCTTTTATTCATGGGGGTCCTTAACCTATTAAAGGTGGTCAACGAAACTAAGGTAGGTTATTGCAAATCTTAAGAGGCTAGGTAGTTTTTCAGGTTATTGAAGAAACCTGATGTGCACAGCGTGTGGTTAGCTAAAGGTGGAAGAAAAATGGTCGAAAGCAATAAGAGTTCAACTTATTATCCACTCGGCGGGCATGGAACCCGATCTAACATCAATAGGGTGAATGAAGTTTCAATTTTTCAAACAACAGGTTAAGTAGAACACAAAAAAATTTGGGTGCAAAATGGGTCCAATTTTTGAAAAAGTAAGTAGTATAGTATAACAGCTTTACAAAAAGGAAAACCAGCAAGCCACTGAACATCCCAAAATGGGCTTGCTCAAAAGTAATAACAAAAACATGAATAAATACCACTTCCTTAGCTGCTCTTCCCTGACGAATGTCACATTGTCGCAATGGAAGCTGGATTGGAAGGTTAGAGAAGGAGAACCCTCCCTTGATGAAATGTACTCATTTCTAGATAGGAGACTTCGTAAGCTTTCCATCGACACCTATTTCACTCAGTTTGGGCTTCAAATAAACAAGTTAGGAGAAGAAAATAGAGGAAAAAAGTGACCAGTTAGAGAATTTTGAAAATTACACTTTTATAATAATTTCAAAAGTGTTCTTCATGCGTATTTAGATACAAACTCTCTAAGCTTTCCAACGAGTTAAAATCACCAATAGATGTCGGATGAAAAGTTATGCTCAAAACAAAATCGGGAGGCAAGCAGCGGGGAGAGGGAGAGGGAGAAGAATTTAGCTATTATGTGAAATTTTGCCTCTGCTCATAGAAAAAATTTGCTCTTGTGCGAATTTTACCAAAAATTTCTCTCTTTTCACCTTCTGCTTCTCTGATCTTCATCCCCCTGCTTCAAAATTTTCACTTAAACTGCAAAAATTAATACAAGAAAATTACAAGAAAAGTGCGAGAAAAGTGAAAAACAAGCTAGAAACAGATTAACTTAAAAATTAGAGAAAATCTAAAGAAAAATTAAAAGAAATCAAAAATATAAACTAAAATAAAACAAATAAAATAAGAAAAATCAAAACAAAAAATGAGTGAACTTTGTTCACTCAAACCCAGTCTTCAGGTCTTGTCGGTGGTGCTAAGAGGCTGGTGGAGCTTAGAAATCTTAGAGGTTTGGGTACTCAGTCACGAACCGACTGATTAGTACCCAAAAAGTTCTATTTTGAACACTATTTAAGATAGGTTTTGAGTGCTTTTTGTGTACTAATTGATTACCACGATGAGTGTTATGGATCAACAAAATTTTATAACTAAATTGCCTCCTAACTGTAGTAGCAAGCTAACTACGATATAAGCGGCTCTAGGATCGAACACGAGGATGGGTTTTCTTAGAGTACCAAATGATTCTGATGAGCACCAGAAATGGTGAATTTGTTTTGGATTTTAGGATTTAGTGTAAAAAGTGCGTGGAGTTGATGTTGTTGTGAAATTGAAAATAAAGCGAAATAAAAACTAAAATAAAGTGTAAAAAGAAATCCTTGAAGTGTTGGAAGCTGGGTTTGGGTGATAGGGTTACAAAAAGGGTCTCGGGTTCATTTCCTTGTGTTGGGGAGGATGACCTATAGTGAATTCTCGAGTAGGATCTTCATTTAACCTTTAAAACTAAGCCTAATAATTTTCCTTTTGATAGAAAAGCATTATTTAGCATTTATGGTTCCTCTGATGAAATCTATCACCTTGACCCATCCTATGATTCGTGAGGGCGGTAATGAATCCCGGTGGATCCCCAAAAATAAGCGTCACTTGAACCCTAAAAGATTGCAAGTATTGATCAATGAGGATGCATACCGGTGAAATATAACATAACCTACCTCCGGTGGCTCGTAAATAGCAACTAATGGATGTCGGTGTATCTAAAGTTAGAATCTCTTTGAACCACTAGAAAACTTACCCAGTATTGGCGAAAAGAAAGTACATCGAAAGAGCACAAACCTAGAGTTGTAAATTTGGGAACCAAAATGTCAAAACTTCTTTGTGTGAAAACAAAGAACAAAATGCAAGCCTTCTATTTGTAACCTCTTTCCTTCAAGGAAAGCGAGACCTTAGCCCAAACATCCTTTGAGTTGTCATCCTCGAAAGAGTGTTTGGCGCTGTAGGAGAAAAGAGAAGAGATGAGAATATAGGGCCCAGCAGGGGCACATGTTTGCTAAGTCGATAAAATAAAACTTAGGTCAACGATTAATATTCTGATAGCCTATAGCCTTACAATCCAATTAATTGCAAATTAACCTAACTAAAACTATTATAATGAGGGTGAAAGGAGAAAAACCAAACGAGGTCGTTTATACACAAAACGAGTGGAATTTCCGCTCTGAATTGGTGAATTTCGCTATATAGTGAAATTTCCGGTTATGTGAATTTTCACTAGTAACCTTCGTTAAATCGATGTTGACTCTTGTTCATTGCTCTCTGCTGCTTCTCTTATTTACCTTTACACTATTCCATTTCTTCTTGCTTTGATATTCTTCATTCACGACTTCTTTGAAATTGATAGAAAACCATATGAAATTGATGGAAATCAGCAGACTTTGTTATGATTGGATTGACACGGCTTGATTTGGCTTCAATTCCTGAAAAACTACAAAACATCATAAAATGAGATCGAGTAGAATATTAGAGATGTGTGCAAATCGGGTTAATTAGAATGATTAGTACACAAAAGCACTCAGGAAACCTACTAATAAATAGGGTTCAAATAGCGCTTTTTGGGCCTTGTCACCCCCAACCTACACATTGCTAATCCCTTAGCGATGAAAGAAAGAAAAGAAAGAGAGCATACAAGCGATAACAAAATGATGGTCACAAAAATTATTATATTTAAAGGTTGTGAATGAGTAATGCACAGCAGCAAGTAGAATCATAGCTTACCCGATAACTATCTCGAGAGAATGAATGCCATAAATTAGTGTCAAAAGAGACTCCATCTCGGTGAATCAACGAAACTTCCACGAAATCTTAGTGTTTGTTGATCGGCTCCTGACAATAAAGCGATGTGCCTCTCCCCGACGGCTATTGCCACAACCTAGCACGCTAACCAACCTAAATAGATCAGGACCCACTTTTATTCCATAACTCTTTTTGCGTTGTAGGGTGCAATGCTGAGGGTTCGAATTCACCAAAGTCCGTGTAACGGGGATTAACCGACGACTCCCAACCAGTGAAGGTTTAAGGCATCAAGTCATGAGGATCTTTGGCTAGGCTTCTATAGGTTTCACCGGATCGAATGATTTGACTCCATTTTCTGACTCGTAAACTCTACCCATCCCCTGTGTAGCGAGCCTTAAGTCGGTGGCTCCCAGCTAGTTGGCTTAAGACACTTAGGGCTTTAAGGCTTTCACCATAAACCCCTCGGGCCCAGTGCTCGGGTTTTCAAAATGACGTTGCAATTTTCTTCTTTTTCTTTTTCTTTTTCTTTTCTTTTTCTTTTTCTTTTTCACTTATTTTTATTTTGGAAGGCACATTGGTCTTCTATACATGGGGGTCCTTAACCTATTAAAGGTGGTCAATGAAACTAGGGTAGGTTATTACAAGGCTTAGGAGGCTAGGCAGTTTTTCAGGTTATTGAAGAAACTACGATTATTGCATAGTGTGTGGTTAGCTAAGGTGGAAGAAAAAGAGATTCGAAAGCAGAGTTCAGTGATCATCCACTCAACTAGGCATGGAACCAGTCTAACATCAATAGAATTGGACAAAGTTTCAATTTTTCAAACCACAGGTTAAGTAGAACACAAAAAAATGGGTGCAGTTTTTGAAAAAAATAAGCTGTATAGTATAACAGCTTCACAAAAAGGAAAACCAGCAAGCCACTGAACATCACAAAATGGGCTTGCTCAAAATAGTAACAAAAACATAAATACAAAAGCCACTTCCTTTGCTAACTCTCCCCCCCAACCAAATGTCTCATTGTCCATAATGGGGCTCGGATTGGAAAGTTAGGGAAGGAAATGTTACCTCTTTGATGAGATGTGATCATTGTTGGATAGGAGACTTCCCAAGCTTTCCATCGACACCTTATTCACTCCGTTTGGGCTTCAAATAAACAAGTTAGAAGAAGAAAAGAGAGGAAAAAAGTGACCAGTTGGAGAATTTTGAAAATTACACCTATATAATAATTTCAAAAATGTTCTTTCTGTATATATTTGGATTTTACACTCTCTAATCTTTCCAACGGTACCAAAAACGGCTAAAACGGAGTTCGGATGAAAAAGTTATGATTAAAACAAAATCAGGAGGCAAAATAGGGGGAGTAGCGAAAATTTCGCTAGCATAGCGAAATTTCGCTATATTTGTGAATTTTTTTTTAATAAATAAAATAAAATAATTAATAAAAAAAAGATAATAATAAAAAATAATAAAAACAAAAAGAAAAACATTTTATTTTTTGAAAGAGAAAATTTTTTTTTTATAAAAAGAAAAAATAAAAATAAAATTTTTTTAATAAATAAAAATAAAAATAATAAAAGAAAAATAAAACAATATATATATATATATATATATATATATATATATATATATATATATATATATATATATATATATATATATATATATATATATATATATATATATATTTTACCCTTCTTGTTCAAATTTTTGTCTTTATACGGCGGACATCAGATGCGAATTTTAAGCTACATAGCGAAATTTAGCTATATTGCGAAATTTCCCTTCTTTGCTCGGATTGCTCTAATCTTCATTTTGCTTCAAAATTTCACTAGAAGCTGAATTATCTAGAAAAATTAAGAAAATTACGAAAAGAGTGAAAAACAAGCTATAACAAAGATTAACTTAAAAATTAGGGAAAATCTAAAGAAGAAAACTTATAGAAATCCAAATAAAATGAAATAAAACAAGAAAAATTAAAACAAAGTGGGAGGCGGGAGTACTTTGAAAAACAAAAATACCAAAAATTATGAGAAAATGTGCACTGAAAAAGATGAGAAAATTACACATAAAAAAATCTAAAATTAAGAAAATTACGTAAAACTACATATTAAACTTAAAGGAAAGCAAATAAAACTCTAACAAAAATTAGAGTGGCTTCTAATTTACTGTAGAAACCACTCCTACTCAGAGTCCTTTTGGTTCATGGAGGGTCAAGGAGGAGGAGCTCATTCACGCCTGCAGTGAGGTGTGCTGCAGTCGCCTTCATGCTCAGCTCCTTTGTGTTGAGTATTTTATCATCCGGGTGAAGTAGGGGGAATCGCGAGATGGACGAGTTATCGATGCGCTAATTCTTCATCAATCGCCTAACGTTTCATTAATTCCTCCCGCAAGCCAGGAGCAATCTATGCTTCCCCGCACTGGGCCAATCGTGCATTCTCATCCGACATTCCCCGTCTCGGCCTCCTCTCCCGATTTGTGCCATACCTAGGTGGAAAATATTAAGTCTAACGTCATATTGCCAGCTGCAAGCCGCATGACTCCTTTCCTAAGAATTGATTATGGCATTAGATGTGGGCCAAAAATGGCCCCTAAGTATGATGGGCAATCGGGTTAGTGTCTTTGCCACCGCCCGTATCGAACTACGAAGTCCACCTGATAATAAAATTTGTCTAATTCACCAAAACATCCTCAACTATACCTTTAGGAATTTTTAATCGATCGATCGCCTGCTGATAGAGTGATGTCAGAGGCTTTAGTTCCCCTAAACCTAACTCGCTGTATTAATCGAGTATGGCAAGAGTTGACACTAGCTCCCAACCAAAGCAAAGGCCTTATCTATACAAGTCCCTCCAATGTTGACTGAAATGGTGGGGGATCCTGGATCCTTATATTTCACTAATGTTTTACACTGGATAATGGAGCTCACTTGCTCTGTCAATAAGGCTTTCTTGTCAATGGCCAACCCTTTTTTGACTGTGCACAGGTCCTTTAGGAATTTTGCATAGGTAGGGACTTGTTTGATCATGTCAAGGAGGGGAATGTTGACCTTCACCTGCCTTAGCACTTCCAGGATGCCCGCTTGCTCAGATGCCTTCTTTTTGCCTCTTAGTGCTTGGGGAAATGGAGGAGGCATAATTTATCTTCATTGAATCTCTTTAATGAATATGTGCTCGCTCCACTTCCTTTCTTCTTGGTCTCTTTAAAGGTGTTTAGGCATTGGTTGATCAACCAGTTTGCCACTTCTCAAAGTGACCATTGCTTTTACTTCATCCATCCTTTGGTCAGGGTTTCTGGCAGAACCTATCTCATGGACTCCCGATTAATAGTCAAGGTGGAATCTTCCTTTGTCATGTACCTCCAATAGATTGGTATTCCTAATGATGGAATGCTGCAGATTATCTATTTTCTTATTGAGACCACTTTAGAGCCCATCTATCTTCTTGTTCAAGGTGCTGTCCACATTATCAATTCTCTGGGCCAATTGCACATTGATTCCCTTTTGCTCTTCCACAAACTCACCTACCACCTTGCTCAGATTTACAATAAATTGTTCGATGCAGATGAGGTTAGTGGTCGCCCGATTAACGCCCAAAAGTGCAAATTTGAACCTCTATATTAGATAGGTTTTGAGTGCTTTGCACATTAATCATGTCATATATACCAATTGAAGTGTTCTAGTCTTTAGTATTACTTATGCCATTTAGAGAGTATTTTTGGCTATTTATGTGCTTTTGTGCATTCCTTTGGAGTTCAATGCTCGAGATGAATGATGAACTCATGAAGTTTGAACTCAAGTCTCAAAATGCATCAATCAGCCCAAGAATCAAAGAGAAAACCAAGGCAAGATGAAGAAAATGTGATGCAGTTGAAGACAGGAGGCAATGCAGTGAAGGATCAACAAAGCTGGAATTTTCGCTAAGCTTGCGAAAATTTTCGCTAGGATTGCGAAAATTTCGCAACCTTAGCTAAAATTTCGCAACCTTAGCGAAAACACCAAATTTCGCTAGACCCATCCCAATTTCGCTAGCACTGTTCCTTAGCGAAAAACCTGATTTCACATTTCTCTCACAAGAATTCGCTAGCTAGCCAAATCTTTCCATCCTTAACGAATTTCATCTGGCTAGACTGGTTGATTTCGCTTAGTTAGCGAAATTCCTCACCTAGCGAAAATCGATGCCTCACATGCTTTGTAATTAATGCCAAACCGCTCCAAACTTGGTGTATTACTTAATTGTCCAATAACTTAGCCAATTCATAGGCCTTTTTTGGTATTTTCATACCTTGAGGGAGCCTATATAAGCCCCTCTTGTTTTGTAACAATCGAGAACAATTGGTGAACAAATCAGGAGAAGATATTTTCAGAAGTTTTTATTTTTGTAAATAAAGTCTTTTATTTTAGGTTTTGCTTTTATTTTCTTTCTCTTCTCTCTTCTTTCTCTCCCTTTCGGCGCCAAACACACCTCTTGGAGGATGACAACTCAAGAGATGCTTCTGGCTGCCTCCTTCTTGAAGAGGAAGAAGCTTAGCTTGGTGGTGGGGCATATGCATGTTGTCCTCTTGTATTAAAAGCTACGTGGGTAGTGTATTTATGGCTCTTATTCTCAAAACTTAGTTGCATAACATGGATGTTATTGATTTTGGCCAATACTTCCATGCTTTAGGATCAAGTTCTTGTGGATGGTTTTACGAGCCTCCGAGATAATATTTACATGTTAGGTTCTTCAAATTGTGGTTAAATAACATTTAATGCTATTGTTTTGGCCAATACTTCCATGTTTTAGGATACAGCGCGTAATGTGAGAGATGCACCGTTGTTCTTCGATGGTCTTTACGAGCCTCTAAAATGTGATAATTGAATGTTAGGGTTTTAAACTAAAAGGGGCCATAACTCCGTGATGCTACCTCGTATTGACTCAAATAGGAGATGTCACGGTGAGGTTTGCTAGTTGGGGTCAGATCCCGCTATGCCATGGACTATATGTTGCATGTCATAACGCGAGGATAAAACCCGTGACACTTGTTTGCTCTTAACTTTCCAAGTTGGTGACCTAATTCCTTCAAAGTTAACTTTTTTCACACTTTTAACTTTCGCTTTTACAATTTTCGCTTTCAAACCATTTCCACCTGCTTTTTGAAACCCAATCCAAAGAGTCCAAATAGAAAGCCTTACCTTCATGCACTGATGCAAAACATTTTTAGGATGAAAACCCATCCCCTTGTTCGATCCTAGATCACTATATCGCAGTGAGTTTGACTACGGCAAAGAGGTAGGAACTTAGGTGTATATAAATTTTGTTGATTTTAGTCACCCATCGTGGCATCGAATCAAATGGCGCCGTTGTCGATGGTGCCAAACTACAAATGGTAAGGAAGAGTACTTGTGATCCACATCACAAGTGAAGGTAACCTTTACCTCTTTTTGCAACTCGCCTAAGTGTGAACCCGCGCTTGCTTCACTTAGCGCAACCGCGTGACCGCTTCAGCCGCTTTTTCATTCACTGGGCTTTTTTTATTTTTAGTTAATTTTAATCTTTTTGCAGGTTGTTTGTTGCTCTTTGTTGTCTCTTTAATTGTGTAACAACTGTGTATGCAACAATGGGATAGAGACACTTCAGGTAGATTGAATAGGATAGGTACACAAATCTGAACTCGAAGTGAAGTTAGTGTACCAACTCGGGATACCATGGATCCTATACTCGAGGAACAACAGAGCCAACCAGAACCCCCATGAATCCAAATGCCTATAGAACCATGAGAGGGGATCACATCCACCCTCCCAGAGTTAGTGCCCCATCCTCAGACATCCCTCCCGTCGAAGATGTAGCAAAGGAGGCCATATTTGGTACCCCTACTCCCACATATCATGGCATGGAAAATGAAAATCCATACACACATCTTAGGGATTTTGAGGAGGTTTGCACTACCTTCATGAAGGTATGATGGATATGGATTTGCTGAAGCTAAAGGCATTTCCATTGACTCTTACAATAAGCACAAGATATGGCTCAACTCATTGAGGCTCTGGGGAACTATTAGAAATCAATGAGTCATAGGCCGAATTTCAAAAGTTCTTCAGTGCTCACAAGACCAATAATTTGAAAAGACAAATCTACACTTTTGCAGCCTGCGATGGTGAGAGATTTTACTTCAAAGGTTGGGAGAGATTTACAGAAACCATCGCATGTCCACACCATGGGTTTGACATGGATGTCAGAACCACTTTATGGTGGTATGTCTCCTGCCATGAGGCAACTCTTAGAAACCATGTGTGGGGTAGACTTTTTATGCAAACATCCTGATGAAGCCATGGATTTCTTAAATTACGTGGCTGAAACTTCTAAGGGTTGGGATGAGCTTAACCCTAGAGAAACTAGATAGATGAAAAACCACCAAATCAACCAAAGGGGTGGATGCATGCACCGCCCGAAGAAATAGAGAGACGAGGGCGGATTTCAACCCTAGCTAGGAAGTGGAGGAACTTGAAGGCAAACAGCTCCAAGAGGTGCATGCAGTGGATCAAAATCCGTACGCCTAATCCTTGCACCACTCTCCAATCCCCGCGACACTCCAATGTATCGCTGTCCTATGGCCCCCCGCGCAAAGGAAGGATTTGATGTTAATGTGCAACACCGTAGACAATACAAGCCACAAATAATCCAATGTCTATATGGTAATACCTACACCACTGAGGAATCAATTTAATTCCAGATGGAGACCCAACCCCGTTTATGTAACACCCCCAAAGCAAACCTCGCTTGGTTTCCCTCACAAATAATAACAACCACCATCCTCTTCTCCGCAGAGCGCCATACAATTTGCAGCAGGCAACTTTGTTGAGGAACAAAAAGGAATAAATGTGCAACTGGCACAAAGGATTGATACTGTAGAGAGTACACTGAATAAGAGAATAGATGGGCTTGTGAGCAATCTCAACCAGAAAATTGATAACCTACAGTATTCAATCACCAAGATTAACAAGTTGCTAGAGGTACAAGAGAAAGGGAGGTTTCCATCACAAACCGTTCCAAATCCTAAAGGAATTCATGAGGTAGGATCATCCAACAATTCAGGAATGGATGAGGTTAAGGCCATAATCACCCTGAGAAGTGGAAAAGAGGTTGATCAGCCTATGCCAAAACCTGTTGAAGAACCTAGGCAGGGAGAAGAATTGCAACCTGAGCATATTCTCCTAGAGGAGGATTCAATGAAATACCGCATACCACCTCCATTCACAAGAATAGGAGGGAAGAAGAAGGCAACCTAACAAGGCATTCTTGAGGTTTTAAGGCAAGTGAAGGTTAATATACCTTTACCTGACCTAATCAAATAAGTCCCCGCTATGCAAAAATTTGAAAAGATCTTCGTGACAATCTCAAAAAGGATTAGGCATCGAGAAGAAAAGCATTTCTCACCGAACATATCGCTACAATTCAAAGCAACATTCTCACAAATACAAAGATCCCGGATCTCCCACAATTTACTAATATTGTGGGAATAGATAGAAAATCCTTGCTTGATTTAGAGCCAAGGTGAACCTAATGTCGCATTCAAGATGTGCCTAGGTTTAGGTGAACTTAAACCTACCAACATCACACTCTCATTGGCCGATAGATCCGTGAAAATCCCTAAGGGGATAGTTGAGGATGTCTTAGTGAAGATAGACAAATTCTACTACCCAAGATTTTCAGGGTACTCGACATTAATCGAACCAATACAGTTCGAACCTAATCATGTACCAATCATCTTAGAAGACCATTTCTGCCACCGCCAATGCAATAATAAATTGCCGGAATGGAGTCATGCACTAACTTTTGGGTAACATGACCATGGAGTTGAATATCTTTCATTTGAACAACAAACATGAGTGCTAGAAACTCGAAAATCAAATTTCTACGAGGTTGTTTCAGTCTGATCAAGCAGCAGGAAAACACAGTGACCAGGAAATGCAAGGAGTAATTACCCATGGAGATGAAGATATATTGGTCTTGCCAACAACACCAACTGCAAGCCAATTGATCAATTCCAAAGCCATCAGCAAGGACCACATCAACAATTGGGCACCCAAAACCATGGAATTAGCCCAGGCAACTGCATGGGTTGAGGAGATCATCCTCCTTGACCCTCCTTGAGTAATTTTGGTATTTGAACTGTCTGGGTGTTCTCAAAAACCAAATTGCGCTCAACAATTTTTGTTTTTTTTTATTTTAGTCAATTTCCATTTTTAGTTATTTTTAGTATGTTTCCTAATTTAGCAAATTCACCAAGTTGGTAAGTATTTTATATTATCTTATATTAAATTCTTAGATATATTCTATTTCTAATTTTAATTTTAATTTTTACTTTTAGTAATATAATGTTTCATTTTAATCGAGGAAAATTTGAATTGCGGGTGGTGTGCGGGTGTAGGCTAAATTCATTAAAAATAACAAAAATTAGCGAAAGAACCCTTAATTTGCATTTAGTGCTTATATAAACCTGGAGGTTGGTTTAGAATGCCACTTCCACATTTCTCCCCCTCCCGGTAGGTACGAGCTCCGTGAAGCCACTGAGTCAGATCCTGCGAAGTCGCCAGTGTCCTGCCTTGTGGGCCTGCTCTGGGCTCCCTTCTTAGGAGTTAGGTGTGCAGCTGGCGAGCCCGTAGCCCCTACACCCAGGCTTTGCACGTGGGTTTCTAGTATATGCATCTTGGTCCACGCCTTTGATACGTAGGGCCTTGTTGAGCTTCCACCACTTGTGGCGCTAGCCACGATTGTTCAACACTTGGCTGAGCCATTCTTGCTTTGTGCCAGTTCGATCTGTTGGTGCTGCCTCGGTATCCGATCATTTCGAGCCTTGTTTGGTTGGTTCGGGGCCGTTCCAGCTCGGTCGGTGAGCCACAGTTCAGTTTGCCCAGCCCGAGTTGGTTGATGGCCTCTAGAGCTCACAGTTCGATCTTATAGTGCGTGATTATATTTTAGGTGGTCGAGCCCTTTTGAGTATTTTACTTGATGTCGGATATGGTTCGTACTCGGGGTGAGTCCGGAAATCTTCGACCTCGGGTGAGATTCGACACGCACGAGAAGGTGGCGACTCGAGGTCGGCTCTGTACCATCAGGTCCCGGAGCGGATCCAGGAGCCTCGGGGATTTAGACGTTATCGGACTCGGATGGGACCCGGGCCCTGAGTCGCACACCACGTGGAGGAGGGTTGGGCAGGCCACTCAATGAGCCTTGTCGGGCCCCCCGGGCGAGTCATCTTCCACCGGTTTACCATCTCCGGTTACTCCAGTTCTGGAGGAACTTCATCACCCGCATTTGTCGCCCGTCGAGGATCGAGGCCACTATTTGTAGGAACCCATTCAGGGAATGTCACGACTCTCACGAGAGAGTTTCATCGAGAGTCATTTATGACATCTCGCGTGGTGACCCCGGATATCGGGGAGTCTTTGAGATTGATCGAGGAGTATTCCACTCCTACCCTTCATGACTCCGCGGCCGGTTTATTGCAGAGGTGGTACGGCGGTTCTACCGCTCTGTGACATCCGGGGAGACAGACGGTCCGCTAGGGTGGTTGGTATAGATGACCGCCACGAATT
Organism: Tetrastigma voinierianum; assembly: GCA_016808115.1. NCBI lineage: Eukaryota > Viridiplantae > Streptophyta > Magnoliopsida > Vitales > Vitaceae > Tetrastigma > Tetrastigma voinierianum. The sequence continues at coordinate 1,883,689 of JAEQBH010000911.1, read as the reverse complement.
GTACTCGAACCCGGCCGATATTTGTGACATTGGGATTGCGCATACCGCGCCTTGATTCGGAGGTTATAGAGCTTGGGCCCACCGCCTCACGGGGAGATGGTCAGAGCAACGGCGGGAACATGCTTGCTGGTCCCGGTGTTCACGGGGCGGCCCGCGCCTCGGATATTTGCTCATCGACCATGCTCACGTCGAGTTTGTTCCCTCTGCTGACATTATGTGCGGGAGGGAGGGCCGTCACAGAGGCCTTTCTGCAGATCTGGGGATTTGGTTCCAGCCCCCTGCGAAATTTGGTGATGGCCTCCCTTTTGCACATTTGAGGAGAAGGGTCCATCGAAAGAAGCCGGCCGACGGAGAGCATCCACTGCGATGCGAGACTCCTCTGCTATGTTCTCGAGCAGATGGGATTCCCGGAGGAGCCCAGGCTAGAGATGAGAGCTAGATGCCTACATGTAGTGTCGATGGGCAGTTATGACTATGCAGTGTCATTCCACATACGACCACGGGACCGGGGAGGAGATGCCCAGGGTCGGGAGGCGAGGACTTCTGCTCCTGGATGATATCCACATCCCACTCAGGCAGGAGTCTGGAGGGACTCCCATTCCCAGATCGTTCACCTCCATCTCCTCCACATCTTACATCGGCCCGGTTGCAGCGGATACTCGAGGCCTTCTATTCGGCTACATCATTCAGATTACATCCATTACCCATTTTCGAGGGAGATAGGCGGGTGTGATGGATGCCATCTGCTCACTTGCGGCTACGGGCTGCCCGGGATCGAGTTGACGGTGCCATTCTATCTTGACTCAGTTATGACCCACAGGTCTTCTCATGTTCCCCAGTGTTGAGGAGGAGCCCTAGTGATGCGCTTCATTGGATGTTATTTTGACGGCGGTTCAGGCCCACCACCACCACCACCACGCGGTGAGAGATTGGTTAGGTTTCTTTTGATTTTGTTGTTACGAAACTTTATCAATTTGCACTACTAATTTCGTTTAGGATTTATGTATTAGCCATAGTAAGCGATGATAGTTTAATGTTTAACTTTGTATTCAAGTATTAGCCATTTGGTACATATCAAAAAGCTATTCGAGTTTATATATATGCGACTTTTGTACATATCATGTTTTGTGCCTCCACTGAGTTCAAATGTGTTTTCTTTTCAATTGAACAATTGAATTGCTACAGTGGACAATTAGATTGCTTCATGTTGAAAATTGAATCACTATTTGTCATATATGCTAGGACAAATTCCGTACTTGAGACAATTTTTGGTCATTCGAAGTTCTGCATCACTCAACTTGAGAATTTCTCCCTTATGCTAATTCTGCTGCCTCCCAGTTGTTCGATAGGTTGTGAGAAATTGTGTGCCTTCTTTCGCTTTGCAAAGCCGGCCTTAGGTATGTTGGCTACCTAGGATAGTTTTGAGTTACCTACATTTGAAGACCAATGTTGTCTTCCAAAGGAAAGAAAGAAAAAGCAAGAAGAAAAAGAAAAAGAAAGAAAAGAAAAATAAAATCGTGAAATCTTGCTTTGAAACAGGAGCACGGTCCAGCGTGGGGTGTATAAGCAGCCTTTGAAACTGATGCCCTAAGCCTTAATTAATTTGGAGTCATCGATTTTGTGTTCGTACATGGGTGGATAGGTGAAGTTTAATGACTTGTGGGTGCTTAATTTTAGAGAATCATTGGATCAGAGTGAAGCCTTTAGAGTTAGTGGTCATTGATCCTTTTGAAGCTGATGCCCCTAAAGCCTTAATTGGTTGGAGTCATCGGTGGACCCGGAATTACACGGACTTTGGTGAAGTCGGATTTTCAGCATTGCACCCTCGATGTAGATGAATAAAGAAGAAAAGTCTTAACTAGCCCTATCCTGGGTTGTTCGGCAACTTAAGGCCATGTCGGAGTGCTGAGTTGGGGGAGGTGGTGATTCGTGCGATGGTGACTAAAATCAACAATATTTATATACCTAAGCTCCTACTGTTTGCCGTAGTCGAAACTATACGTTATAGTGGTCTAGGGTCGAACACGGGGATGAGTTTCTTCATAAAAAATGGTTTGCATTAGGGCATGAAGGTAAGGCTTTCTATTTGGACTCTTTGATTCATTTCACTTGAGGGAATAGTTTGAAAAAACGAAATTGTAAAAGCGAAAGTTAAAACTGAAATTAACAATGAAAATTTACTTTGAAGATTTAGGTCACTAACTTGGCAAGCTAGGAGCAACCCACATGTCCTCGGGTTTTATCCTCCTATGTGAGTCAACCACGGGATGTAGTTATGGCCCCTTTTTATTTTAAACCTAACATTCTTTTAGCATCATTTTTTAGAGGCTCGTAAAGATCTAAAGAATCGCAGTGCATCTCACCAGAACCTTTGAACCACACAAAGCATGAAGAGTATTGACCTAGGCTAGTAAAGACCATCTAAGAATCCGCCAGTGCATCTCTCACCAAGAGCACTGAACCACAAAGCATGGAGTATTGGCAAAACAATAAAAGCAAATGTTATTTAACCACTGAATTTGAAGAACCACTAACATGTGAATATTACCTCACCTTAAGTAGTAAGGACCATCACAAGAGCCACGATTACCTCGTCACTAAACCTTTGGATCTAAAGCATGGAAGTATTGGCCCCGAGGAACAATAACATCCTATGTTATGCAAGCGAGTTTTAGAAGATAAGGGCCATAAATACACTACCCATAACTTTTTAGTACATGAGGACAACATGTAACCCTCTTTACTTGACTAGCTTCTTCCTCTTCAAGGAAGGAGCAGCAACATCCCTTGAATTGTCTGTCTGAGTGCTTAGCGGTAAGGAAAAGTGAAAGAAAGAAAGAGAGAAAGAAAGAGAGAGAAAGAAAATAAAGCAAAACTTAAAATAAAACAAACTTTATTTACAAAGCGATAAGTGAAACTTCTGAATCACGGCTTGTGCTTTCTTCCTCCTCCCCTCTCCTCTTATTTACAAAACATGAGGGGAGTATTTATAGGACTCCTCGAGGTATAAAAATACCAAAAACCCTAATAACTAAGCTAAGTTGCCAGGATAGGAAGTAATTCACCAAGTTTGAGGCGATTTGCATTAATTACAAAGCATGGCAAGGGCTGAATTTGTCTGAGGAGAATTTGTTAATTAGCGAATTGGCAAGAGTTAGCGAAATTGGCAAGGGAGTTCTTAATTTAGCGAGGTGCGAATTTCGCTAGCTAGCAAGGCCCCCAGCTAAGCTAGTAGAATTTTTAGTGACAGAATTTAGCAGTTGCACGTGCGGAGTGGGCTAAGCGATTTATAATCGTGCTGAGCTTGCAATGACTGTTTTGAATTCGCAAGGGTTGCAATTAGTTGCCAGTTGCGAAATTACTGTTTCTTTATTACGCATTCCTCGTCATGTCTTCAGCGCATCTCATTTTCTTCACTTTGCCTTTGTTTTCCATTGATTTTAGGCTTGTTGATGATTTGAGACTAAAATTCGACCTCATGATATATCATTTGCATTGAAGTTGAAGTTCAAATGTGTATAAAAGTCTACAAAACAACCAAAAACACCCTCAAATTGGCATAAGTGTTACTAAGATGACATGAACACTTCAAGTGGGATAAATGACATGATTAATGATCAAAAAGCACTCAAAACCTATCTAATATAGGGTTGAGTGCACTTTTGAGGCACTAATCACACCCCCCAGCAAAAGCGTTGCTAGTCCATAGCGTACAAAATAAGTGAGATGCATGTGGTGATTTTCCAAAAAGGTTGTGTTGCAAAAGGTTATTGTCCTTATATACAAACTACATTACTTTAAATTGAGCAATTGGAAATCAACATTTGAAAACACTATATCTGAGAATAAATCATAAGAGAACAATTTTTAGGAACAACCTTTGTTCATGATTTTCAACTTGGATTTCCACCTGATCTAATGGTTCTTTTTGTAACAGGGTCATGATAAAAGCTACTTGAAATTTGTTTCCCCCGACCCTATGTGGCTTGTGGCGCAGTTGTTGAGCAGCTTAGATAGGGCTAGTTACACTTTGCTTTCTTTATTCATCTACATCGTGAGGTGCAATGCTTAAAATCGACTTCACCAAAGTCCGTGTATGGGGTCCACCGATGACTCCCAACGATTAAGGTTTAGGGCATCAAGCCAAAGGATCGATGACCACTAACTCTAAGGCTTCACCGGACTCAGGAATGACTTGAAAATTAAGTACCCACAAGTCATTAAACTTCACCTATCCACCACATTCATAACGAACACTAAATCGATGGCTCCGAGTAGTCAAGGCTCAAGACATCGGGTTTCAAAGGCTTTGCTGTACTGGGTAGTGCTGGGGTTTCAAGCAAAAATTCACGACTTTATTTTCTTTTTCTTCTTGCCTTTCCTTTTCTTTTCCTTTTTGGAAGACAACATTGGTCTTCAATTGTTGGTAACTCAAACCTATCCTAGGTTACCCAAACATACCTAAGGCGGTTGCAAAGTGGAAGAAGGCATACAAATTTACAACCTATTGAAGCAATATAGAGTGCGGTGTGACATAGCATAAAGGAAATTTCAAGTTGAGCATCTTCAGGCAGTGGCGAACCTGAAATTGTTTCAAGCATGGAATTTGTTCTAGCATATAAGTGACAAAATGATGATTCAATCATCGGCTTAAAGCAATTCAATTGTCCGATTTGGCAATTCAATTGTGCGATTGAAAAGAAAAACTGTTACACATGGCAAAGGTCTGAAGCATGATATGAGTCTATGTATATAAAAATTTGAATGGCTTTTGATATAGCCAAAGTGGCTTAATACATGCATAACAGGCTACACACAAACATATCACTGCCTACTATGGCTAATACAAAAATTCTAATCAAAATGTTAAGGCGAGTTGATAAAGTAGAAAGCGTACATAAACGAGAAGCTTCAACCACCTCAACTCTTTGTGGTGGTGGTGGGTAATGCTGTTCTTTGCCGAGGATATCAGTGAGAGGCATGTCGTGGCGAACTCCTCTCTGGGCGGGATCATGAGGAGAGAGATTCGGATGGGTCATGATCGATGAAGCATGGAATGGCACGTCAAAGTATGGCGCCGACGAGCGATCTGGTCATGTCTTGCATCTTTGAGGGCACTGAGAGCTGGTGTGCGAGATCATCCATCCATCCAGCCATCTCCCTCGAGCTGACATGTGTATACTCAGGTGAGGCGGTGTGCTGAATGAGGGCAGGAGTATGCAGGCTGCATTGGTAGTGGGTGGAGAGACGGTGGTGAGCGATCCCGATATGAGTGGGACTCCTCTTGTACCTCTGGTGCGGGAGGCGGGTGGATGGGTGCGTGTGCGTCCTCAGCCTCCTCACCGGTACCTCCTCCCCAGTCTCGGCGTATATGGGAAATGGTGAGTATAGTCATAATCAGGTCCACTTTGCTACTACACAGTAGAGCGGTTGTCTCGCATCTACATCCGGGCTCTCACGAATCCATACCTTTCGGGAACATGGAAGAAGGGCCTCGGAATAGAAATAGTGGTATGCTCTGCTCGTATGAGAGTCTCTCACGTTGGACCTTCTCCTCAAGGCTGTAGATGAAGTAATCACTAGCTCGGATGGGAATTTGAACCCGAGAAATTGCGAGATGGTCTGATACCTCGAGATAGGCCCCTCCTACGCACATAATGCTGCATGGAGGAATAACAGTCTTGTGGCGAATGGTCGATGAAGCGACATAGGCGGAAGGCGCCTCAGATAAAAGCTGGGCGGCTTGTAACATCCACGTACGATGCTCTAACCGCCGCTCGGGCGGAGGTGGAGCCCGATCTACATAACCCTCGGCATTGCTTGGCGGTGGTAGGCCTGATCTTCAGTACTGCCCGAAATAACGACGGGTGAGTACACCTCGGTCATCTATCACGAAATGGATCTCAGGGGGACCGTCTGCGTCGAGATGTCATGGAGTGAGTAGAGCTGCTTAGGACCACTCTCGAATGGTAAATTGTCTGGGTCATAAATGGGAGGGCGAATACCTCTCGATCAATCTCATCGACTCACAGTATGCGGGGTCGGCCATCGATCCGGGGGCGTCGTAGAGCGACTCTGGCCGAGATGGTCGGCTGCGTATATCTGCATTCCAGATGGGGGTCCCTCGAACAGCGGGCCTCCTGATCAGCGGGGGGCCGGTGATAAAGCTGAGGTGAGATGTGTCTCCTCATTGCAGTGATCTTTTGTTGGCGATGATAATGGTCTGAAACGATGATGACTCGCTGGGCAGTCTGACCCCTCTTGGAAGGCTAGGGTCCTCCTGGCTCCCCTCTCTCGAGGCAGGGATGGGGCAGGGTCCATGCACAGCGTCTGTGCTTGTCTGAATCCCGGGGGGCTCGTCGGTGCGGCCTCGGGGGACGGGTGATGCTGCTTGAGTCGCTGCTGACCTCTTGCTCGGGTGTGCTAAATCTCACCCAGGAGCCCGAACACAAGGACCCCGCCCTCCATACGGACCATATCGATATCTAAAATAGAAAGCTGTATTTGGAGGGTGGACTCACTTGAATATGTAAATTTGGGGCTGTATGTACGGCGAAGCTCCCCGAACACAAGCGATCCCCACTGAACCGACTATCAAACCGGGGCTCGGCGGCGAGGTGAAATGGACCACGGATGATGGACAGAAGGCTGAAATATGATCGGACAATGATGCGAGCTCCTCTAAAGCCCAGGCGAGAGCACGAAGTGTGACTCGAGTCTAAGCCGTGTGAGCAGGGCCGTGCACGTGTGGTGAGGGGCTCGGGGAGGCCCGAGGCACGGCTCGGGCTGAACCTACGGTGGGCTGGGATCACCGAGGGGGCTGACGGCGATGGGCCCAGACGGCTCGGTGGCCGCGACGCGGTCTTTGGGATGCGGGGGCGGCGGCGATGGGCACGGCCCCTGGGGCTCGAGGCGGCGCGGTGAGATACGGGGCACGGGCTGCTCACGGAATGGGCCTGGGAGGGCTGAGTCATGGGTTGTGGTTTGGCCTAATCCCACTCCCTGCCCAAATAGAGGCCATTTTGGGCGCCAGAAGAGTCCATTGTATTGCCTTTTAAGCTACTCCCTGCCAATTTGGCTCGAGATGGTCTTTACCATGACCATCAAAATTTTAAAGTAATTACTAATATTAAATAATAATATAATTAAAAATTATTGTTAGCAAAATTACTATAATACTATGATTAGTATTTAAAACATACTATTTTCATATTACAAACTAAATTATAATGAAAAGAGAGAAAAATTGCTAAGTTAAAATTTTTGAAAAATTTATTAAGACTAACGAATTAACTAATATAAGACAAAAATTAAAATTTATTATTCTTTGCAATCAGGTTTTGAAAACAAGACAGTTCGAGTTCAAAAAATACTCGAGGGGATCAGAGGAAGAATGATCTCCTGACCCCGTCACGATGGCACAGAGTGGCTCCATGATGTTGGGTGGCCATAAGTTGAATTTGTTCTCTGGAATGGTTGTAGTTTGAGCAATTGGCTTCTGCAGGTGGAGTGTTGTTAGCAAGACCAATTCTCCTTCATCACCAAGGTTGATCACTCTTTGTATTTTAAGGCACACATTATACTGCGCCTTGATCAATGAAGCTTGACCTCATCAGTTATAGGATTTTTAGGTTCCTAACAATTTTTGGGTTGTCATTCAGGTGAAAATGTTCAATTCGATATCATGTCACCAAATATCGATTGCATGATTACCATTAAATGATTAATAATTGCACATTGGCAGTGGCAGAAATAGTCTCTGGAATGATTGGCACATATGATTTGTGATTTATTGAATTTAGTGGAGTGTATGGGGCTACAAAATCTCTTGGATGAACAAGAAATTGTCAATTTGACAAGGACATCCTCTACTATCCCTTAGGGATTTTCACTGATCTATCGACGATAGAGTGTGATTGAGGTAGGTTTAAGCTCACTAAACTGCTTTGTATCTTTGAAAATGGCATAAGATTCACCTTTGGCTCCTAAATCTAGCAATGCCTTTTCCATCTGATTCCCACCAATATGAGGCGGTATTGTGGGAGAACCAGGATCCTTGTACTTATCAGGGTACTTGCTTTGGATTAGGGCACTGATATGTTCAGTGAGAAAGGCCTTCTTGTCATGCTAATCTCCTTTTATGGTGCATAGATCCTTTAAAAATTTTAAGTAAGCGGTACTTGGTTGATTAAGATCAAGCAAGGTATGTTAACCTTTACTTGCCTTGGACCTCGAAGCATGCACCGCATTGAGTTTCCTTTTTCTTTCCTCTCAATGCTTGTGGAAAGGGTGATACTCTGAATCTTGTTGTAATATCTAGGAGAATATGCTCAGGTTGCATTTTCTTCTGCTGGATTCTTGACGGGCTTTAGCGAGAGGTTGATCGACCTCTTTTCCACTTCTCAATGTGATTATGGACTTAACCTCATCCATTTCCCGACCTACCTCATGTGGATCCCTTAGAAGTTTGGAAGTGTTTGGGATGGGAACCTCCTCTTTCTTGTCCCTCTAGCGACATTAATGTTTGTGTGTCCGAGAAGAGATACGCAGGTCATCAAATTTTTTTATTCGAGTGTTTTCATAAGTATCAATTCTTTGTGCCAATTGCACATTGGTTCCATTTGATTCGTCTATATATAAATTGCCCACCACCTTACTCAAATTGATGCGACATTCTCTGGAGAAGAGGATGGTGGTTGTTGTGGCTTGTGAAGAGGTGGCGAGGCTTGGCTCTGGTGGTGCATAGCGGGGGGTTTGGTCTCCCGTCTGAGGTTAGGATAGTTCCTCGATTAAGGTTGTAAGTATTCCATATGGGCCATTTAGTTGTTGGGGCTTGGTGTCCTACAGTGTGTACACATTCGACATCAAATCCTTCCTTTGCGAGGTCATGGAGACAACTGATCTATTGGGTGTCTTTGAGGATTGGAAATTTGCGCGAGTTAGGTTGTGCGATGTTGTATCGATCCTTTGCACCTTATTGTTGTTTTCCTTCCAGACTCCTCTACCTTTCTAGCTAGAGTTGATAACTGGCCTCATTTCCATGTCTTGTTGATTGCATACATCCCACCACTTTGGTTATTTGGTGGTTTCATCTATCCGTTCCCTAGGGTTAAGCTCATCCCAGCCCTTGATTTCAGCCACGTAATTTAAAAAATCCATGGCTATCGGGATGTTTGCTTAAAAATCTCCCCACATGGTTTCCTAAAAGCTGCCTCATAGCGAGACATACCACCATAGAGTGGTTCACTAACATCCATGTGTCAAAGCCATGGTGTGGACATGCAGTGGTCTCTAAAACCTCTCGACACTAAGGTAAAACTTCTCACCTTCATGAGTTGCAAGAGTATAATTTGTCTTTTTCAAATTGTTTGTCTTATGGGAGCTAAAAAACTTCTTTAGGAACTCTGCTTGCAGCTCAGCCCAATTTCTTATGGTTTTAGGCCTCAATGAGTTAAGCCATATCTTGGCCTTGTCCTTGAGGGTCAATGGAAATGCAACAGCTTCAGCAAATCATATCCATCCTTGCAGCCTTCCTTGAAGGTATTGCATACCTCCTCAAAAATCCCTAAGATGTGTGTATGGATTTTCATTCTCCATACCATGGTATGTAGGAAGTAGAAATTTACCAAATAATGTAGCCTCCTTTTCACATCATCAGCAGGAGGAATGATACAGGATGGGGCACTAACTCTAGGAGGGTGGATGTGATCCCTCATGGTTCTATATGCATTTGGATTCATAGGGGTTCCTGGTTGGCTCTGTTGTTCCTCAAGTATGGGATCCATGGTATCGATTTATTACTAACCTCACTAGCTAGGTCGGGTTGTGTGCAATCCTATTCAGCCTACAGTGTCTCTATCCTTTGTTGCATTCACGGTTGTTACACAATTGTAGAGACAACAATTAGAACGACAAAGAGTGCTAAAAGAAAAATTAAAACTAATCTAACAAAAGAAGTAAAATGGCGGAATGAAAAAAAGCTGAAGAATTTGAATCGGTGCGATTCTTTGTCAAGTGCTAGAGCGGCAGTTGCAACGATATGCAAAAAGAGGTAAAAAGGTTACCATCACTTGTGATGTGGATCACAAGTACTCTTCAACTTACCATTGGTCGGGCTACCATCCCTGAGCAACGCCATTTTTGATTCGTGCCACGGTAAATTTATTTAAAATCAACAATATTTATATACCTAGCTCCTACCAGAAACTACTTGTAGTCAAGCTCACTGCCGTTATAGTGAATCTAAGTCGAACACGGGGATAGGTTTTCTTCATAAAAATGGTTTGCATTGGGGCATGAAGGTAAGGCTTTCTATTTGGACTCTTTGGAATTCATTGCAGGGGAATGGTTTAGCGAAAAGCGGGAAATTGTAAGCGAAAGTTAAGCGGAAATTAACAATGAAGAATTTACTTTGAAGATTTGGGTCACTAACTTGGCAAGCTAGGGCAAACACATGTCCTCGGGTTTTATCCTCCTATGTGAGTGTACAAGGATATGAACTATGGCCCCTTTTGTTTTAAAACCTAACATTCTTTTATCATTTTAGAGGCTCGTAAAGATCTAAGAATCACAGTGCATCTCTCACCCAGAACCTTTGAACCCTAAAGAAGCATGAAGAGTATTGACCTAGGCTAGTAAAGACCATCTAAGAATCACGGTGCATCTCTCACCCGAACACTTGAACCTAAAGCATGGAAGTATTAGCCCCGAAACAATAGCGAATGTTATTTAACCATGAATTTGAAGAACTTTAACATGTGAATGTTACCTCTTAAGTGAGTAAGGACCATCTAAAGAGCCCACAGTACCTCTGTCACTAAACCTTTGGATCTAAAGCATGGAAGTATTGGCCAAGACAATAACATCCTATGTTATGCAACTGAGTTTTTACAGATAAGGGCCATAAATACACTACCCTTTTAGTACATGAGACTGACATGCTTAACCCTCTTGCGAAGCTAGCTTCTTCACTCTTCAAAAGGAAGGAGAGCAGCCATCTCTTGGTGTCATCTTCAAGAGGTGTGCTTGGCAGCTGGGAAAGTGAAAGAAAGAAGAGAGAAAGAAGAGAGAGAAAGAAAATAAAGCAAAACTTAAATAAAACAAACTTTATTTACAGCGAGTAAATGAAAACTTCTGATCACGAAAACTTGTGCTTTCTTCTCCCCTCCTCTCCTCTTATTACAAAACATGAGGGAATTATTTATAGGACTCCTCAAGATATAAAAATACCAAAACCTAATAACTAAGCTAAGTTATAGGATAGGAGAGTAATTCACCAAGTTTGAAGGCGGTTGCATTAATTACAAAGCATGGCGGGGCTGCGAGGAATTTATTTCTGAGGAGAATTTCGCTAATTAGCGAATTTAAGCGAGTTAGCGAGGAAATTAACGGCAGGAGTTCTTGAATTTGGCAAGGTTCTTGTTGGCTAGCTAGCGAAATTTAAGCTAAGCTAATGTTTACCCCGTTGAGAAGCGGAATTTGCGATTGCGATGCGGGTGGAGCTAAGCGAGATTTCGCAATCTGCGTCTTTGAGATTAACGACTGTTTGCGAATTTCGCAGGGGTTGCGAGTGGTTGCCAACCGGGTTCTTGAGTACTTTGTTTGCTGGTGCATTCCTCGTCATGTCTTCAAGCGCATCTCATTTTCTTCACTTTGCCTTTGTTTTCCATTGATTTTTGGGCTTGTTGATGCATTTGCTGAGACTAAGAATTCGACCTCATGATCGATCATTTGCATTGAAGTTGAAGTTCAAATGTGTATAAAAGTCTACAAAACAACCAAAAACACCCTCAAATTGGCATAAGTGTTACTAAGATGACATGAACACTTCAATTGGGATAAATGACATGATTAATGATCAAAAGCATAAGAGCCTATCTAATATAGGGTTGAGGGTACTTTGAGCCTTGTACTTAATCAAGGTGCGATTTACGGTTATTGGCTTAATCTAGTTACAAAAGAACCATTAGACTTAGGTGGAAATTCAAGTTGAATTATGGATCCAATATTGACCTCGAATTGTTCTTGTATAGTTTTGATTCTTTCATATCGGTTTACAACTTTGATTTCAATTTCTCGAGTTAAGATAATGTTTATATGTATATAAACCCTTTTTGAATCATAACCTTTTCCAAATCACACATACATCTCCTTTTTTTATTTTGCATTGCTAAGGGACTAGCAGCGTTTAGGTTGAGGTGTGATTAATGCCCAAAAAGTGCAATTTTGAACCTTTATATTAGATAGGTTTGAGTGCTTTTGCACATTAATCCATATCATACTATACCAATTGAAATTTTAGTCTTCTTAGTAAATACTTATGCCATTTAAAGTATTTTTGGCTGTTTTGCGGGCTTTTTGTGCACACGGAGTTCAATGTCGAGATGAATGATGAATCATGAAGTTTGAACTCAAGTCTCAGCCATCAATCGCGAAATCAAAGAGAAAACGAGGCAAGATGAAGAAAATGTGATGCGGTTGAAGGCGAAGGGAGGCAATGCGTGAAGGATCAACAAAGGCCCGAATTTTAAGCTAAACTACGAAAATTTTCGCTAGGATTGCGAAAATTCGCAACATGCGAATTTACTAACTCATGAACACCAAATTCGCTAGACCCGTCCCCAATTTCATGCTGTTCCTTAGCGAAAAAACTTGAGTTCGCTACTCACAAGAATTTCGCTAGCTTAAGCGAAATTTAGCTAGCTATGAAAATTTTCCATCATAACAAATTTCGTATTTTTAAGCTGAACTGTTGATTTCGCTAGTTAGCGGAATTCCTCGACCTATGAAATTGATCTCTCGTCATGCTTTGTAATTAATGCAATAGCCTCAGGCAGTTGTATTACTTGATTGTCGATAGCAGCGATTTCATAGGTTTTTTGGTATTTTCATACCTTGAGGAGGCCTATATAAGCCCCTCTTGTTTTGTAACAATTGGAGAACAATTGGTGAACAAATTGTGGAGAAGATATTTTTGTAAGTTTTTATTTTTGTAAATAAAGTCTTTTATTTTAGGTTTTGCTTTTATTTTCTTTTCTCTCTTCTCTCTCTTCTTTCTCTCCCTTTCTCGGCTGCCAAACACACCTCTTGAGGATGACAACTCAAGAGATGCTTGGCTAAGCCTCCTTTCTTTGAGAGGAAGGGAAGCTAGCTTGGTGGTGGGGCATATATATTTGTCCTCTTGTAAAAGCTACGGGTAGTGTATTTATGGCTCTTATTCTCAAAACTTGGTTGCATAACATCAGGATATTGATTTAAGCGGAAATACTCTCCAGCTAACTGGGAACTATTGTTCTTTAGATGGTTTTACGACCTGCGAAATGTATATTTTGTAGGGTTCTTCAAATGGGTGTTAAATAACATTCTTTGGTATTGTTTGGCGATACCCTCTCCATGCTTTAGATCTGATCTGCGGTGAAGATGCGCTGACCATTCTTCAGATGGTCTTCTGAAACCTCTAAAATGATAATTGAATGTTAAGTTTTAAACTAGGGGCCATAGCGCATGCTGTATTGACTCAGGCTAGGAGATGTTTCATGGAGTGAGGTTTGCTAGTTAAATATAGATCAGGTTATGCCATGGACTATATATTTGCATGTCATAACGAGGATAAAACCCGAGGACACTTGTAGCCCTAACGCCAAGTTGGCCTAATTCTTCAAGGTGCTTTTCACACTTTAACTTTCGGTTTTTACAATTTCGATTTCAAACCATTCAGCATTTTGAACCCCGTCGAGAGTCCCGAATAGAAAGCGCTACCTTCATGCAGCGATACAAGCCATTTAGGATGAAAACCCATCGTGTTCGATCCTAGGTTTCACTATGCTGCGGTAGCTGACTACGGCGATGTAGTAGAGCAGGTGTATATAATTTTGTTTAGCTTTCGGCCTGCAGTAACGCAGGCCTCGGCTAACAACTGGCGAGAGTGGACCCATGCACATTCTTTGCATTTGTGCTCTGAGGAACATATCTTTGAAGTGAGGCTTCCCAGAGAGATTTGGGTGGTTCCTCCAGTTGGGGTTATATGTGTTGCCATATGGAGTGTTTGTTGGTGGCTTACTTTGACCCACTATGTTTGCCTGCTCTTGCATCAAATCCCTCATTGAGGGAGCAATTGAATAGTGCTCTTACGGGTGACCCGGGTGGATTGGCCAATTGATGCATGGTTTGCTTTGTCACGAGGATTTTGGTCAATGCACGGACATCATGCGGCCTTTTCCTTCAGATTCATCCACCCTCCTAGCGAGTGGATGACAGCCTTCAAATTCCACATCCTCTACAAGTGAATAGATGCCTCACGGGTTGCTCACGGGTCTTTTTTTTTTTTTCGTGCAATGCCTCCTGGGTTTGGCTCATCCCGAAGCCTTGGATGTCTCGGCTACATAGTTGAGAAATCCATGGCCTCGCTCAGGAATTTTTCTTAGAGATTCCTCACACATGGTCTCTAACAATTACTCCATGGCAGGGGACATTCCATCATAAAAATGATTCACAAGCATCCATGTATTGAACCCATGGTGTGGACATGCACTGATGGTCTCCATGAACCTCTCCCAGCATTGATAGAACCTTTCATTGTCATGGGCTGCAAATGTGTAGATTTGTCTCTTTAAATTATTGGTCTTGTGTGCACTGAAGAATTTCTTTAAGAATTCCGCCTGCAGCTCTGCCCAGTTCCTGATGGTTCTTGGCCTTAGTGAATTAAGTCAAAATTTGGCTTTGTCTTTGAGGGTTAATGGGAAGGCCTTCAACTTCAAAAGCTCCATGTCAATTGTACCTTCTTTAAAAGTTATGCATACTTCCTCAAACTCCCTGATGTGAGTGTATGGATTTTCATTCTCCATACCATGAAAGGTTGGGAGCAGGGGCACCAGGTAGGGTCTCACAAGCACTTCCTCAACAGGGGGAATTATGCATGAGGGTGCACTCACCCTGGGTGGGTGTATGTGATTCCTCATAGATCGATAGGCATTAGGGTTTCTTTGCACCCCCTGCTGACTGTGCTTCTCCTCAGGTGGAGGCTCCATCTGATTGCGATGTATACTAACTTCACATCCCTGTTCAACTAGATCACTGAGCCTTTCTAATATGCCTACAGTGTTCTATCCCATTGCATAAACTGCTATGAACAAAACCTGACCGGCAAGAAAACAACAAAAACAAAGCTACAGAAAGGTTAATGTTAGCTAAATAAAAATAGAAATTGTATATTGTGATTATAAATTTGAATCAATCTAACAGTGAACTGTTAGGGGTAATTAACAGTAAAGACAAAAAGGTTGAAAATTCACCAATAGTTTTGATGTGGATCACAAGTTCAACAACTCGTCACTTGTACTTAGGCACCATCCCCGGCAACAACGCCATTTACTTCGTGCCACAGTAGGTGTTATGAATCAACAAAATTTATAACCTAAATTACTCTTACTGCCGTAGCAAAGCTACTGCAGTATAGCGGCTCTAGGATCGAACACAGGGATGAGTTTTCTTCGTACCAAATGATTTACAGTAGGCTCAAAATGGTGAATTTGTTTTGGATTTTGAAATTTGGTATAAGCGTTTGGGTGATGTTTGTGGGAGTGAAAATAAAGCGAAATAAACTAAAATAAAGTGTAAAGAAATCCTTGAAGTGTTGGGGCTGCTAGGTTGGGTTGATAGGGTTACAAAGAAGAGGCTGAGGTTCATTTCCTCGCGTTAGGGGAGGATGACCTATAGTCAATTCCCGAGCCAGGATCTTCATTTAACTTTAAAAACTAAACCTAATAATTTTTCATAAAAAGCATTTCTTTATATTTTATGGTTCCCTAGTGAAAATCTATCACCTTGACCCATCCTGATGATTCGTAAAGAGCTGACTAATGAATCTCGTGGATCTAATAATAAGCATCCGCCGACCACAAAAGATTACCAAGTATTGATCCAATGAGGATGCATCTCGGGTGAAAATATAACCCTTAACCTACCTCCCAGTGTCTAAGTAAATAGCAACTAATGGATATCGGTGTATCTAAAGCTAGAATACAGATTACACAAGAAAACTTGCCAAGTATTGGCCAAAGAAAGTATCAAGAGCTTTAAACCTAGGTTGTAAATTTGGGAACCAAAATGTCAAAACCTGCTGCGTGAAAACGAGAACAAAATGCAAACCTTACTTCGAAACTATAAACCCTCTTCTTCAAGATACGAGACCTTAGCGAGCATCCTTTGGTTGTCATCCTCGAAGGTGTTTGAAGCGACCGGAGAGAGAAGAGAGAGAATGAGGGCCAAAACGAGGGCCACGTGTTTAGCCTCCGTCAATAAAATAAAACTTAGGTCAACGATTAGTATTTGTTGGCTTATATAGCCTTCTGATCAAAGTGAACTGCAAATTAACTAACTAAAACTATTACAATGAGGTAGAAAGGAAAAACCAAGCGGGTCGTTTATACACACCAAAGCGGTAAGATTTCGCAATAGGTGAGTGAATTTGGCTATAGCGAGAGAATTTCCAGTGGAAGCGAAATTTTCCTTCAGCCTTTGTTAAATCAATGTTGGATCTTATTCATTGCTCCCTCTTCTTCACTATTCACAACACTTAACTATTCCATTTCTTCTTGGCTTTGATGATAACCATTCCGGCTTCAAATTGATAGAAAACCATATGAAATTGATGAAATCAACCCGACTTTGTTATGATTGGATTGACATGATGATTTGGTTTCCAACCTGCAAAAACTACAAGCGACACATGGATCAAGTCGAGTAGAATAGTAGGGACCTTAATGGCTGTCGGGTTAATTAGAATGATTAGTACACAAAAAGCACTCAAAACCTATAATAAATAGGGTTCAAAATAGCACTTTTTGGGCATTAATCACTAATCATATTAATTAATGATTGATACATGGGTCACCCCGATATAATGATTGTATTTCGAGAGCATTTGTAGTGGATTTTTCATAAACCTATCCTACCATATCAAGCTAAGCATATCGAAGTTGAGCTGATTTACACCGAGTTCGTGTGATTTATTTTCGATTACATCAAGCCGGGAATGAAGGAATTGAAGATAAAACAAGATGGATGCGAATTTGGAATAGGAGGATATGGCGGGAAGACAGAATTTGCTAGAATAGCGAAAATTTATTATGTGTAGTGCAATTTAGCTACATAGTGAAATTTTGCCAATTATAATAATTTTTCGCTATGTAGATGCAATTTCGCTGCATAGCGAGAAATTTCGCTATGCTAGCGAATTTCGCTACATGAAATTTTACGCTATAGCCAAGAACCTCACCTTTATGTTTTTGTGTATCGCGACCGTTTTTGATTAATTTCATTTCTACCCTTACTGTAGTGATACTATTAAGGATAAATTGGTATTTTCACCTTTTGTAGAAGCTGCCACCAGCCATGTTATGAACAATTGTAACCTAACTTTCATTTTAACTCATTTCCATTACGGCCCCTGTTCTCGACCCTCATTTGCTCTCTTCTCTCTCCTCTTTCTCTCATTTTCCTAAACAATAAACATACCCCTTGAGGATGACAACTCAAAGGATGTTTGGCTAAAGCCTCCAAACCTTGAAGAGGAGGGTTGCTAGGTTGGTTGATGTGGTTTGCTGGTGTTCCTCTGTTTTTCAAGACGCAGGTACTGCGTATTTATGTTCCAAACTTTCAAAGCTAGGTTTAAAAGCTATTTGATGTACTTTCATTGGTCAATACTTGGCATGCTTGATGGGTTCAATGTATTCTTAATGGTAGATACACTGACATCCATTAGATGTCATTCTGAGCCATCAGTAGGTTAAATGTGAACTCAGCTGGCTAAGACATTAAATCTTTCTGATAAATGCCATATTTCAAGAGGAATGGTACTAAAGGTTAGTTTCTAAAGTTAAACAAAGATCCGATTTGGAGATGACTATATATCATCTTCCTAATGCGAGAGTAAAAAACCGAGAGACACCTTTGCAACCCTATCATACAGCTAGTGGCCCGAAACTTCAAGGTCTTCTTTTACATTTTATTTTGAATTTACTTTTGATTAACATAGTAATAACAACACCTTTTTATACAAATCCAAATCCAGGCAAAGCCTCACCATTTTGAATCATTATACAAATTATTTGTAACATGAAAACCCATCCCAGTGTTCGATCCTAGAGTCACTATCTTTGCGATGGATTCTACTCTGACGGTAAGGAGGAATTATCGCAAATTTTTGTTGATAAGAACTTCTATTGCGACCTGAATCAAGCTCGCGCCGTTGTGGGGATGGTCTCAAACTATAGATGATGAGTTGATGGGTACTAACAATCCTCATTACAAGTATTAGTGACCTTTCGCTCTTTTGAGATTCGTGTTTAGAATTTCAAGTTTTTTTACTTTCGTGATCCAGCTTCTTTGTCTTTGTTTTATAACAATCATTTTATTTTTCGGTAACAGCGATCTTTGCGAAACCTGTTGCTCTTTGCTTTGTCTCTTTTTGTGTCCGCAGTGTTTATGCATCCTTTGGGACTCAGAGGTATATCAGGTAGATTGAAAAGAGTTAGTACACCAATTGAACAAGGTTGTGAAGTCAGTGTACACAATGAGAAAATGGATCACTCCCTGAGCAATGAGAGTCGACAAGGTGCTCCCGGTGAATCTACAACATATATGTCAATGAGAGACCACATGCACCCTCACAGAGTGAGTGCACCTTCTTATCATACCGGCTGTGATGATGTGGCGGTGAGACCCTATCGTTTGCTTCCCTTTTCATGGAGTGGAAGATAATCCATATACGCATATCCGGGAGTTCGAGGAAGTTTGCACAACTTTTAAAGAAGGTGTGTCTGACATGGACCTGCTTAAGCTGAAGGCATTCCCTTTGACAATGAAAGACAAGGCCAAGATTTGGCTCAATTCACTGAGGCCGAGAACAATTAGAAATTAGGCCGATCTTCAAGCTGAATTTTTGAAGAAATTTTCAGTACAGCGAAACCCGATAGTTTGAAGAGAATTTACACTTGCTCGGCCTACGATGTGAAGTTTTATCGGTGTTAGGAGAGATTCATGGAGACCATGGGTGCATGTCCACACCTTTGGGTTTGATACATGGATGCTTGTGAATCACTTCCATGATGGTATCTCCGTCCATGAAGCAGCTACTAGAAACCATGTGGAGGTTTCACGAGCAAGAACCCGGATGAAGCCATGGACTTTTTGAACTATGTGGCCGAGAAACCTCCAAAGCATGGAATAGGCAAGATCGAAATTTGAAAAAATGAGGCATTCAACCCACCAAAGGGGAGGCATTTATGCACTTTCCGAAGACACGGAGATGAAAGAAAAATTGACCACTTTGACCCGAAGGTTGGAGGAGCTTGAAATGAGAAAACAGCATGAAGTGCAAGCAATGAATGAATTGCCTGCATCTCACCCAGCCTGTTTTAACTGTCAATCAAGTAGCCATCCTGGAGAGCATTGTCCATTAGTTCCTTAGGTGAGGGACTTAGTGCAAGAGCATGCCCATGTCTTGGGCCAAAATAAGCCACCTCTAGTCTCCCTTGTAAGCGACACCTATAACCGATTGGAGGAATCATCGAGCATCATGGAAGCGAAACCTCTTTCATATGCTCCCCAAGAACACGAGTTAGCTCCACTTGACTACTTGACATCCTCCACCTTCTTCCCACGATGACGGCGATTCTGAATTTAAATAAGGTAGTGGGTACCTTTGTGCGGGAACAAAAATTGTTGAATGAAATTTCAAACCAATCGAAAATTGAGGCAGTAAAGAGGCACCAAAGCTCAATAGAAGATCGACAATTATGCATTAAGGAGATCTCAACAAATATGATAACTTGAAAGTTCCATTTCAAAGTTATCTAACCAGCGAAGTCTGAAAAGGGAAATTCCCTTCTTAGACACAGTAGAACCCTAAGGGAATGCATGAGATAGGCTCGCCGATGATCCGATGCAAAATTGATGAAGTCAAAGCGATAGTGACTTTGAGAAGTGAGTACGATTAAGACCAGCGACCCTGACACTAACCAAGAAAGCTCCCATAGTGGTTGAACCACCAGAGGAAGAACAACCAGTAGCAGGGGAAGAGGTGAAACACAGTGTACCCCCTCATTTCTCGAAGTGCCTGTGGGATTTCAGTTAACCAAATTGAAATTTTAAAAGTACTACGGCAAGTGAAAGTTAACATCCCTCTCCTCGATATGATCAAGCAAGTCCCCACGTATGCAAAATTTTTGAAGGACCTATGCATGGTGAAAAGAGGCTTTAATGTGAATAAAAGGCCTTTTGACCGAACAAGTAGTGTCATCATTAGTGCAAGACTTACATGAAGTATAAAGATCCGGGGTGTCCTACAATCTCCGTGAACATAGGCGACACTTGTGTGGAAAAGGCATTGTTAGATTTGGGGGCAAGTGTAAATCTATTGCCTTTTTCCATGTACCAGCAGGTCTCTAGCAAATAGGTCCATCAAAATACCAAAGGGGACAGTTGAGGATGTTTTGATTCAGGTGGACAAATTCTACTACCTAGTGGATTTTGTAGTGCTTGATACCGAACCGGTTGTAGTAGGGGCTAATCATGTGCCAATCATCCTAGGAAGGCCATTTTTGGCCACTTCCAATGCAATCATCAATTTTCGAAATGGGGTTATGCAACTCACCTTTGGGAACATGACTTTGGACCTCAATATCTTCCACTTGAGTAAAAAGCATATGCAACTAGTGGAGGATGATTGTGAAGAAGTCTGCATAATAGATACAATTCTTAAAGAACAGGCTAATGAGCAGCAAGTGCAAGATGTGCTAACCCAGGAGTTATCCAAGTGCCTTGTAGAGCAACAGGAACCTTAATGCATGAGCCTGGTGCAGGGGTGATGGAAGAAAAAAATGGAAATTCTACCTTTGTTGAGTGGAGAAGAGGAAAATGAACCTCAACAGTTGGATCTCAAACCCCTGCCTATGGAATTAAAATATGCACTTTGGAAACTCAAGCGAGTGTCCAGGTTGCAATATAAAATGCACTCTTGGCCTCCCGCAGGAAAGACAATCTCTTTGCACCTCCTCAAGATGAACAAGCAAGCGTTGGGGTGGAAAATTTCTGATTTAAAAGGCATCAACCCAACAATCTGCACCCATCACATTTATTTAGAAGAAGAGTCAAAAGCTGTTAGGTAGCCATAGAGGAGATTGAATCCTCACATGAAGGAGGTAGTTCGCATTGAAGTCCTGAAGTTGCTGCAAGTCGGTATCATTTACCCCATATCTGATAGCACTTGGGTAAGCCAACCCAGGTGGTGCCCAAGAAGTTAGGGTGACCACTATAAAAAATGAAAAGGGAGAGGATGTGTCTACCCGCCTTACCACTAGATGGAGGGTATGCATAGATTATAAGAGGCTGAATGCAGTAACAAGAAAAGACCACTTCCTACTCCCCTTCATTGATCAGCTTCTTGAGAGAGTTTATGGGCACCCATTCTACTGCTTTTTGGATGGGTATTCAGGGTACTTTCAGATAGAGATCACACTAGAGGATCAAGAGAAGAACACATTTACTTGTCCATTTGGAACCTATGCTTATAGAAGGATGCCTTTTGGTCTCTACAACGCCCCTGCCACCTTCCAGAGATGTATGCTTAGTATATTCAGTGATATGGTGGAGCGCATATTGGAAGTATACATGGATGATATCACTATATACGGAGGTGATTTTGAAGAATGTTTGACTAATCTTGAAACTGTTCTACAAAGGTCGTTAGAAAAAGAACTGGTGCTTAAGCTGGGAATGCCGTGTCTGTTAACCAAGGATTGTGCTAGGGCATATCATTTCAATGGGGAATAAAGTTAGCCAGGCAAAAGTGAACTTATTTGGCTGCCTTCTCCAACAAATGTAAAAACAGTTAGGCAATTCCTTGGCCATGCAGGCTTTTACAGGAGATTCATCAAGGACTTTTCGAAGATTGCTAAGCCCCTTTATAAGCTGCTCGAGAAAGATGCTAAATTTGCTTGGGATAGAGACTGTCAGAAGAGCTTTGAAGAGCTGAGGTCCCATTTGACCACTGCACCAATAGTAAGGGCACCTAATTGGCAGTTACCTTTTGAGGTGATGTGTGAGTGCAAGGATTATCTTCTTTGTTGGGCGATTCTTGGATAAAGAGAGGTGGAAAACCTTATGTAGTCTATTATGCGAAAAAAACCTTGAATAAGAATTTCAAGGAATTCACCTACGAGAGAAGAATTGTTGGCAGTGGTCTATGCTTTAGACAAATTTCGAGCATACTTGGTTGGGAATGATATAGTCATTTTTATAGATCATTCCGCTTTGAAATATCTCCTAACCAAGCAAAATGCTAAGGCAAGACTTATCCGATGGGTTCTTCTGCTTCAGGAATTTAATTTGCAAATTAAGGACAAAAAGGGTGTAGAGAATGTTGTGGCAGACCATCTTTCAAGATTAACCATAGCCCACAACACTCATAGCCCCCCAATCAACGATGAATTTCCTGAAGAATCTCTAATGCAGTTGAAGAATGCTCCCTGGTATGCTCACATTGCCAATTTCCTAACAGGGGAGAAATTCGGTGATTGGAAAGAACGAGATAGGAAGTATTTCTTAGCGAAGATCCATTCCAATTATTAGGAAGAACCTTTCTTGTTTAAATCACATTGCAAATCGGATAATTAGGAAGTGTGTGCACGAGAAGGCACGAGGGAATTCTAAGCCACTACCATGAGAATGCCGTGGTGAAATTCATGCAGCTGACTTGACAATGAAGGTCTTGCGATGCGGTTTCTCTTGGCCTTCTCTTTTTAAAGCTCACCAAATGTCTTAGAGTATGTGATAGATGCCGAGGCTACAGGTGTCTCGCCGACATATGATGCCCCTAAACCCAATTTTAATAGTCGAGCTATTTGATGTTTGGGGCATCGATTTCATGGGACCTTTCACCACGTCTTATGGGCATGCATACATATTGGTGGGGGTAGAATATGTATCTAAATGGGTTGAGGCAATCCCTGCATTGACCAATGATACAGGGGTGGTGCTCAATTCTGAAAGCATATTTTCCAGGTTTGAGTCTCAAAGCCATTATTAGTGATGAAATTCACATACGTAACAAACCTTTGCCGAAAACCTCATGGCTAAATATGGTGTTAAACACAAGTGGCTACCCTTACCACCTCAAACGAGTGGTCAAGTAGAGGCTTGCCAGCGGGGGAGATAAAGACCATTTTAATGAAGGTGGTGAGGAACACTTGCATCAACAGAAAGATTAGTCCACCAAATTGCTTGATTCGCTGCTGACTCTGAGCGACTTTCAGCGATTCTTGGAATGCCATATCTGTTTGAGGTCTTATGTGATACATGCCATCTTTGAGTGGAAATCGAGTACAAGTATGGTGGGCAATCAAGAGAGCGAACATGGATTTAAGTAGGGCGGGATCAAAGATTCCTTGATCTCAATGAGTTGGAGGAACTACGAAATGATGCCTACTTGAACTCGAAGATTGCAAAGGAAAGATCGAAAAAATGGCATGATCAGATGATAAACTGCAAGAATTTCAAAAAAGGGGACCAAGTCCTCCTGTATGACTCCAAACTCCACCTTTTTCCGGGCAAACTCAAATCCTGATGGATTGGACCATTCATCATTCATCAGGCATACCCAAATGGCTCGGTAGATTTGCTCAACCCAAAGGATAATGAGTGTTGGGGTCAATGGGCGAAGGTGAAGCCACACATGTTGCCTGACTGTTGCATGAGGGAGATTCCCTCCTTGATCCTCCGTGACCATTCCCGACCACTAAGTTGGTTTGGTCTCGACCAGGAGACCAAGCTGCGACTCAAAATTTTGATTTCTTTTTGGTGATTTTTGATTATTTGATTTTAATATTTTTATTTATTTCAGTTTTTAATCAAAACCTATTTTTTTGAAATATTCAGTTTAATATTTTATTTTTATTTATTTATTTTATTTTATCTTATTTTAATTATTTTATTTTTGTTTTTATGTTTTGCGAATAAATCTTTGGTGCGGGGTAAATTTATTTATGATAGCGAAATCACCTGTCTGCCATGGGGGGACCTTCGGTACATGACTGTTCAAACGCCACCCCCTTTGTTTTCCATTCGCGCACACAGGCTCCACTGCCTCCCGCTCCGACTCCTCTGGGGAGCCTGGCGTTTCTCCTCGCCTTCCAGACGGCCTCCCCTGCCTCTGCGCTCCTTGATTCCCAGAAGCTTGACCATTCTTAGCGCCTCTTCAGCTGTAGCGCCTCTCTGCCATCGAGCCATCTGCGGCTGCCTCCGAGCTAGCCTAGGCTGTCGTTGAACTCTCCTGCAACACGATCCACTGCGGCGCGTGCTTCCACCATGGTTCTCACCCGCGGAGGCCATCGTTATAGGCCAAGGGTTCAGACCCGTGCCCTTGCTAGAGATGACGTTGGCACATCAGTACCCGCCAGCGGGCCATTTCTCTCCGGATCGGGATGTCGGGCACCTCACGCGTGACTCCCGATGCAGTTGTGATCTGATCTAACCTCTTACCTTTATTCCAAGGGCCTTAGGGTTCTGAGCCCTCATCCAGGCGATACCACACCTGGGTGGGACCTCGGCCCCCCTCTCCTATGCATCTACGACCACCCTAGAGGGCCCCGCCTTCCAAGCGGGCACGGACATCTGGCCCGGGGAGTCTTCGTGGTTCTAGGCCCGAGCCTTCACCTCCTCCACTGCTCAGAGTTCATCGCCTCAGTTATCCCTATATTCGAGGATCATGCGTCCGATGTTTAGGCGTGTGGCCCAGATGCAGGGCGTGGTTGTCGTGCGAGGACTTTCAAGGAGAGTCTGCTATGATATCTAGAACAAGCGGCGGAGGACGACTTGTAGATTCACCTTCCTTTAAGAAATCCATTTAATACTCACACATAAACCGTTGGAGTAAACATGCATCTCACTAAGTAACTTAGAAGTGACTAGGCTCATTACAATTAAAAGATATAAGTGTGTTTTGCCAACCAGTCTAACTCTAGACTATGGAAGTTTCCCCAGACTTTGTGCGAGGATTCGAAGTGTCTGTGGGACTATGCGTGTGCAAGGCAAATATAAAATATATGAGATAAAGAAAAGTGCACAAAATATGTTTACGTGGTTCAACAACAGTCTACCTCCATGGAGTTGTGCCCAGATGCAAAGATTTTCACCAATCTGATTCAAGGTTACAATTGGTCTTATGTGGTACAAGACTCCCTCTCTACCCACGACTCTTCTTTAACCTAATCACTCCTAGTGGAATTCAGAATGAACTCCCTTTTATTCCCATTTTACACCCATGTTAGGTGTGCCTTAGGTTAGTGTTTATTAGTGCAAAATATAGAATAATTCATGATTTTGATGCTAATTAAGCACTCATTTTTTATCTAACCCCCTAAATGTGTTTATTTTGTAGAAATGAAGAAAATGAGACAAGAAGCAAGCAATTCAGGCGAGAAATGAAAAAGTTATGAAGTGAAGCATTCAAGGTCGCAACCTCAAATGACCACGGTCGCGCGCAAACAAAGAGAAAGCTACAGTGCAGCAGCTTCTCGGTGAGATTCTGACCTCGGTCGCGACGCCGTCACTCACGCGGCGACTAAAGATAAACTCGGTCCTTTTGCTTAAACTGTGAATTCCACTTCTTGGTGAGGTCACGACCACAAGCCATTTACGGTTGTGGTTATGCAATGTTCCAGCCCAAAACATTTCCATTTTGGGCTCATTTTGGCCCATTTTTCTAGGTCTATTTAAGGATTTTTTTTTTCACACATTTTTAGGGTTTAAAATCTTAGAGAGGAAGGCTTTTTCCTAGGGCTTTCCCTCCTTAAGCTTTGTTCTATTTCTAGGGTTAGATTTTGTAGATTTCTTAGTTTTAGGTTTGTATTTGTGAATTTTTTGGTTTGTAATCAAATATTGCTGGAAGAACAACCTTATAGAGTGTGGATTTTATCTTAGAGATTGGGATTGAAGCCATTTTCAGTTTAACCCCTATTTTGTATTTCTATCTCATCTCTTTCTTCAACTTCTATAGCTTTACGTTTGTTGACAACATGAATTTGTGGGTTTTGATGGCTTAAATGTTAGGTTAAGCATTCTATAGGGTTGGTTATTAGATTTGATGATTGGGTTTGTCTAATCCTTAGTTGGTTGGTTGATTTATACTTGATTTGTTGTGTTTGGTGTTAGATACTTAGATTATTATGATCTTGGTTAATTAATCTATTTTGAGAATCGGATCTTCAATCCTTTTACTAGGGTATCCTTGGTGACACTTGGAATAAGCCCTAAAATCTAGTTCCGAGTCTCTTAAGGCATGAAACGATTAATCGGGATTCAAATTAACTTAGTAAGAGGGGCTTAGGGAATTATAAATGTCTAGTACTAAGCAGATTTCACTAGGATGGGACACCAAATGAATTTAGTGAGAATTGCAAGAACGTAATTGTAACCAATCCGAGCTTAGTCTGGGTATCTTTATTGCGAGGACGTAACAATGACCAATAGAGCTTCTGAGGAAAAATGTCGTAGAAAAGTATTGCTCTATTGACGGGCTAGGTATAGGTGTGTAAATTAGTATAAAACCTAGGTCCGTATGCGCAAGTATACACGTCAAGTTTACTTAATATAGTGGCTAGTCAAGTGTCGTTCCCACGAAGAGGTGTGTTGAATACTGGAATCGGCTCAAGAGTATTACATGGATCTCAAACTTGAGGGAATTATTGATAAAATATAATGACACTTCGATCCTAAATGAGTTGTTAGATTCGGTCTGCATGAGCTGGTTTGTCTTTCCTTGCCATATTCAATGGATTATCATCTATGTAAAATCTATTATTCAGTATATTAAAGGATGTACATTGGCGGGTTGATCGTGCCTACAAGATATCCTCTCTCGAGGTATATTCACCTATCTTGCCAGTAGGGTTGATCGCATCTCTACTTCATTCCTCGACTTTGAGACGCTTAAATGGTTAAACCATAATCGCCACATTCGAGCCAGGGAGTCTCTGCTTTCTCAGGTGTTAAATGTCACTCTACCTCGGATCCTCGGGAACCTTTGTCTCTACGATCTTAGATTCTCAGCAAAAGCAAGGATTGGTGTTATTAAACTGCCTTTACCACCATGTAGGTAATTAATAGGAAATAGAGCAAGTCGATGTAGATCTATAGATATACTGAATAAACTGAATTAAAAACTAATCCATATAGATATAACAGAATACACAGCAAGCCCTAGAAAGGCAAGTTAGAACATTATTTTTCTTATTACAATCATTTGGTTTTAATCAATAGAAGTTTGAGAAAGAAAATACAAGTACGAGGATTACACGATCTCTTGAATCTTCCTCTGTCGTCTTCTCTGTCTCGTACCCCGTTCTTTTTCGTTCTTTTTGTTATATCTAAAAAAATCTTGTTGGGTGAGTCCTGGAGATGTTGCGACGTTGGCTGATGTAGGTTGCATGTCATACGACCTCAACATCATGACGTTGGAACGTCACGACGTTGAGGCTGAGCTCTCCTCAAATCTCCTTCTTCAAATCTCTTACTGACTTCCAAAATCACATGTTTTCACAGTACAAAAGCCAAATTATCAGATATCTGACGATAAGGAGCATTACTAGGTAGAATGGCCCGAAAACATGATCAAACATGAGTTATATGTTGAGTGTTTGGGGCACTCATCACCCCAACCAGCTACATGTTATAAACGAAACAAACCCATAACACTATTATGCATGAAAATTTTAACACACCAAAATGCCTACAACATGAGTGTGATATACATGACGCCAACACAGAGAGTCAAAATGAACCAAATCTGCAAATAGAGTCTTTATGGTCTAAAATCTCGGGATCCTTAGAGTTATGCAACTTTCTAAGGAACATAACTAAGCAAGGTCGGGTTAACCAAGCAACTCAACCTCCCACATTCTCAATGACCTTTTCCCAGAAGTCTATGTGTAATTGTTTCATGATCTCCAACATAAACCTTGGTTCCAATACCCCTAAACTTGAAATCCACTCACCCATTTACAGAGAGGAATCTAATCAGAAGGATAGGCACCTTTTTGTTACATGCCACTAAGCATGGAAAAGAACTTTCTAGTGCACATACAAGTTTAGTTGGTGATGTCCACCATAAGCGGGGGATTCATTGGTGACTCCCCACTAGTTGGTTAAGGGCACCAGGCATTTAGTTCCCCTCGAACTTCACCTCAAACACTCAACCAAACCTAAAGGTCCTAGATTGTGGGAATAGTCCATCCTCTATCCCATGTAGCGGGCAATGAAGTCAATGGCTCCCAGCCGGTTGGCTTAAGGCATTAGGATTTGAAAGGCCCCTCGGATTGTGCCTGGGATTCCAATTGGACAATCCCACTTATTCTATTCACACATGTCTTATTTTTTTCTTTTTTTTCTTTTTTTTTAATTATTTGGGGCTCGTGTGATCACTTTCAAGGTGTCCATCACTTGAATGTTTAGAGCCAGCAGGCTGTTAGATTCTTGTGAGTAAGATTAAGACCTTGGTATACCATAGAGATCACATGTGCTCGCGAAAGACTACTTGGAAATGAGCTACTTGAAACCTGAGGGTAACTAAGCACTAAGTCACTAACCTTTCTAGCACATATTCAGATTAACCTTGCCTTTAGGGTCCCTTTTCATTCTCTTGCTAGATCTTTTGGTGTTTCCAAAATTAACCTCAGGGGTCGCGAGCACTTGACATCCACTTTTACACAATACCTAAAACACGCCTAAAACATGCCAAATGCTACGAAAACAACCTGAAACAAATTGAACAAGTAGATAGATAACAAAACGAAACACCTACACCTTGAACACAAAATACCTTGATTAGTGGCCAAAGTGCTATTTTGGACCTATTTAAGATGGGTTCTAAGTGCTTTTTGTGTACTAATCATATTGGATAAGCAGTTGACACGTGTAGGTCCCTTTGGTACTAATGATTGTATTTCAAGGTTGTTTGTGGTAGTTTTTGCAGGTTTCCAAAACCTTTCTATCATATCAAGCTAGGCATATCGAAGTTGAGCTGATTTACATCAAGTTCGTATGATTTATCTTCGATTGCATCAAGCCAGGAATGAAGAAAATGCAAGCAGGACCAAGCAGGACCAAGAAGGAGGAAGGGAAATTTTGCTATACTAGCGAAATTTCGCTACATAGCGAATTTTCGCTATGTAGCAAAATTGCTATACATAGCGAAAATTTCGCTATTGTAGCGAAATCCTCTGTTCCCCTGTTTTGTGTACAAACAATCCCGTTTTGGTTAATTTCATTTCTACCCTCACTGTAATTATACTATTTAGGTTAGATTGGTATTTTCACCTATTTGTAAAGATATATAAATATTTCTTTGAACAAATTGTAACTAACTCAAAAAACATTTTCCATTCACGGGCCACATTTGGTCCTCAGAATTTGCTCTCTTCTCTCTACTCTTTCTCACTTTCTAGGCAACCAAACACACCCTTTGGGGATGACAACTCAAAGGATGTTTGGCCCAAAACCTCTAAACCTTAGAAGGAGGTTGCTAGATGGAGTTGATAAGGTTTGCGAGGTGTTCTCACCGTTTTTTCACGGGTAGGTATTGTGTATTTATAAGTTTCAAACTTTTAAAACTAGGTTTTAAAAGCTATTTGATGTACTTTCTTTGGTCAATACTTGTGACTTTTAGGGTTCAGTGTATTCTTAGTGTTAGATATTGACATCCATTGAATTGTCATTCACGAGCCATCGAGAAGGTAGGTTAAATGCTAGTTTTAACTATAGGAACATTTAATGCTCGATAAATGCTGTTTGGGGAATGGTACTAGGTTTAGTCTTTAAAGTTAAACCAAAGATCCGGTTTGGGAAATGACTATGAGTCATTTTCCTAATGCGAGAAATAACTTGAGACACACTTTGCAACCTATCCTTATAGCTGGGGGCGAAACTTGAGGACTTCTTTTTACATTTTATTTCGAATTACCTTCAGTTAGCATAGTGAAAACAACCACTATTTTTGTACAAATCCAAAATCTAAACAAAAGCCTCACCATTTTGATTCATTACACAAATCATTTGTAAGAAGAAAACTCATCCCTGTGTTCGATCCTAGAGCCGCTATCTTGCGGTAATTCACCTTCTGGCGTTAGGAGTAATTTAGGTTATAAATTTTGTTGATTCATAACACCTACTGTGGCACGAACCAAATGGCGTCGTTGCCGGGGATGGTGCCTTATTACAAATGATGAGTTGATGAGTACTTGTAATCCTCATTACAAGTATTGGTGACCTTTTAAAACTTTTTGAATTCCATTGTTTAGAATTTGAAGTTTTTTCTTTTCTCGTAGAGTCCTTTCTTGGGTTTTTTTATAGATCAGTCATCTTGTTTCTCGGCTATGCTTGATCTTTTTGGCAAGCCCTGTTGTTGTTCTTTGCTTCGTCTCTTTTTGTTTCACAGGTGTTTATGCACCACTAGGATAGAGATATTTCAGGTAGATTGCAAAAGAGTTAGTACACCAATTGAACAAGGTTGTGAAGTTAGTGTACATAGTGACCAAATGGATTCTCTACGAGCTGACAAAGTCGACAAAGGGCTCCAATAAATCCAGCAACATACTTAAAGGTCAATGAGGGACCATACACCCTCATAGAGTGAGTGCACCTTCACAGCATCACACCACTGCTGATGATGTGGTAGTGAGACCTGTTTGATGCCCACAGCACTTTTCATGGAATGGAGAATGAAAATCCATATCTTATATCAGGGAGTTCGAGGAAGTTTGTACAACTTTTTAAAAGAAGGTGTGTCTGACATGGACTTGCTTAAACTGACACTTTCCATTGACATACTGAAAGACAAGACCAAGATTTGGCTCATTCACTTTGAGTGAGAACATTAGAAATTGGATGTCGATCTTTCCATTTGAATTTTTAAGAAATTTTAAATTACAACCAAAGACAGCAGTTTGAAGAGAGCAAATCTACACTTATAAACATTTCATGTTGTGAGTTTTATCAATGACGTAGTGTTGGGAGGTTCATGGAATTATCAGTTTGTATCACACCATGGTTTGATACATGGATGCTTGAATCACTTCTATGATGGTATATCATAGGCCATGAAGCATTCTTAGAAACCACGTGTGGAGGGACTTTACGAGCAAGAACCCGAGGATGAAGCCATGGATTTTTTGAACTATGTGGCGAAACCTCCAAGGCATGGGCAGAATCAGAATCAGAGAAAGTGTTTGAAAAAATGAGGCCTTCCAACCCACCCAGGAGGCATTTATGCACTTTACGAAACATAGAGATGAAGAAAAGGTACTTGGCAGAAGGTTGGAGGCTTGAGATGAAATCAACGCTGAAGTACAGCGTTGATTGATTGCGCATCACCCGACATTTTAATTGTCAGTCCAGTAGCGTATAGGAGCATTGTCCAATGGTTTCTCATGGAGTGGGGACTTGATAAGAGCATACGCATGTCTTGAATTCAAAAATATTATAGGCAGTATAGTGTGACCTTTATCTTTGATTGTGGAGGAATCTATGCTTAGAAAGCTATCATGGAAGCTAAAGGCCTGCATATGCTCCCGAGGGCACAATGACGATTTAGATCACCTCGGCATAAGCGTGACAACCTCCACCTTCTTCTCTGTTGTTGAGCAAGCAGTGAATTTAAGCAAAGGTAGTGGTAGCTTTATTGGAGAGACAAAAGGTGTTGAATGTTCAAACTAATCGAGAAAAATTGAGGCAGTAGTGAGCTCACTCAATAGAAAATATATAGACAATATGCGTGCGGGGTCTCAGCAAATATGACAGCTTTGCAGAGGATTCCATTTCAGGTTGTCTTCAGCGGCGGGGTCTGAAAAGGGAAATTCCTTCCCAGGCACAGCCAAAGCCAGGGAATGCATGAGGTAGGCTCGCCCGGTGTCCCGATAAGGGGTGAGTGGAGTCAAAAAAGTAGTAACATTGAGATGTAGTGAGAGCTGGATCGCAGGTCTGAAATTTATGAGAAACCCACATTGATTAAACCACTGGGAAGGAGCACAACCAGTAGGGGAAGAGGTAAAACACGATTATGCCCTCCTTTCCCACAGGCACTTGAAAAAGGAAAAAGTCGGTTAACCAGTGAAATTTACACCCCAGGATATACTCTGACAGTGGGGTTAACATCTCTTCTCGATATGATCAAGCAAGTCCCCACGTGTACAAAGTTTTGAGGACATGCACACGGTGAAAGAGGCCTTAATGTGAATAAAAAAGCCTTTTGGCCCGAGCAAGTGAGTGCACCTGCCATCATTGAGTCTCTGAACTCACAGTGAAGTGTATAAAAAGATCCGGGGTGTCCTACAATCTCTATTAACATAGGCGGAACTTGTGTGGAAAAGGCATTGCTAGATTTGGGGGCAAGTGTTAATATACTGCCTTCTTCCATGTATAAGCAGCTTGGGCTAGGCGAACTTAAGGCAACCATTATCACTTTGTCTCTAGCTAGATAGGTCCATGAATACAAAGGGACGGGTTGAGGATGTTTTGATTCAGGTGGACAAATTCTACTATCCAATGGATTTTGTAGTGCTTGATACTGAACCGGTCGCAATAGGGGCTAACCATGTGCCAATCATCCTAGGAAGGTCATTTTTAGCCACTTCCAATGCGATCATTAATTGTCGGAATGGGGTGATGTGATTCGTGCCACAGTAGGGTGATCCGGAATCAACAAAATTTATACCTAAGTTCCTCCTATTGTGATCAAACTCTTTGCAATATAGTGGTCTGAGAATTCGAACAGGGGATGGAGTTTTCTTCGTACAAATGGTTAGTGATAAAAAATGTTGATCAAATTTGGATTTTAGGTTTGTGAAAGCTTGATGGGTGTGGTTGGTTTGCAAGCGAAGTAGATAAAATAAAATGTAAAATAGAACCCCTGAGTCTCATTGTGGTTACAGGGTTTTTAAGGCAACTAACATGTCTCGGGTCTTTTCCTCGCGTGGGGAACATGGCATATAGTCATTTCCAGGCAGGATCTTCATATGACATTAAAACCCTAAAACCCTAAATCATTTCTTCTAATGTATAGCATTTATTACCCTTTATGTTTCAAAGCAGTGAAAACCATCCCCTTTGGATCTAACTGTAGGAGCTCATAAATGACAACTAAATGGGCCAGGTGGTCTAACAGTAAGCATCCCGCCCAGACACTTCAAAAACTCTGTCAAAGTAAAGCCCTCGCGGGATGCATCACGTTGATTCAAACCTAAAAGTGAGGATGCAAAAGCAGTAAAAGGAGTAAATGCTTGGTAAAACTTACGAGGATAGTCTTTTTTACCTTCAAACAATCACCAGTGGCTCTATTCCAAGGAAGGGTCCTATGCAAGCATCCTGCAGTTGTCATCCTCGGAGTGTTTGTCGCGAAAAATGAAGAAGAGGGAGAGAAAGAGAGCAAAAGGAAAGGCTGCGTATGTCTTGAAAATTAAAGTGCAAGTTTACAAGAGTGGGGTTTATATAGTCATTCAAGTGCGAGAAAATACAAAAATACCTAAAATATGAAATTACATAGGTCAAAATAGTAATACACATCAAACGTGGTCGTTTGGGATCAAGTATACCAAAAACACAGGGCTAAGATTTGTTTCGCTATGCGGAAATTTCGCTAAATTGCTTGAAATTACATTGCTTCTTGAATTTGTCAATGAATAACGAAATTGCTTAATTTTGTAAATGATAAATTTTGCCTTCGCGAAATTATCATTACTTCAGATGTGAAATTTTTAGCTATGATGCAGTACCATGTCTAATGTTGTGATCTGCAATTCTGCTTTTTCACTGTCCAGGCTTTTCTCTTGTATCCCCCTTTGCATCCTCCTTCCTCCAAAATCCACTTCATATTCCTTCATTTTTTTATGGTTGAAAACATTTGTAAAATCCTCCGCATTGACGCTGTCATCAAACTTGTGAACATAATGGCTGAAATTACGCAAAGACCTACAAAACTATCTAAAACAATCTCGAAATGGGTGGTGAAACTGAAAGTGGTTTCTTTTATCAATTATTAATTGATATGATTCAAATCTGTAAAAAGCATAAACCTATGTGATGGGACTTCGAAATAACTTTTTGATTTTAATCACCCCCAACAAACCGTTACATGATCCTTTGCAATGTTAAAACAAAAATGGGATGCATGTTATGCTTTACAGTGTTTGGAGTGCGAAAAGTGTATGTATGGATTAACCCCTTTAGCATGAATAATTTACACCACAGCCTTAAGAAAACCCGATTGCTTAGGGAACAAAACCATATAAGAACAAGTTTTAGGGGCAATGCGACTTCAAGAGAAATCAGCTGAATTTCCACAAATAATTATTCCTAAGGTAACGAGTTTAGCCAATAAATTGCAAGCTATTCCTCCCCAACTAGCTAACATGGCCTTAAACTGTTGACCAACCTAAATAGGGCTAGCTACGCTCTGTTTCTTCTTTTGAAGGAATTTGCAATGTAGGTGCAGTGCTAAAAATGACTTACGAGAGTCCGTGCGAGATTCTGATGACTCCAATGTGAGGTGGGTTTAGGGCATCTCAAAGCCAAAAGGATCACTTGACCACAAACTGCAGGCTTCACCACAAACTTGGATGACTTCAGGTGGCACTGACCCGCTAGAACTCACCACCGTTACCCATAACGAACGCTGAAGTGGGCGACTCCTGACCCGGTGAAGGTTTAGGGCACCCAGAGCTTTAAAACTTTATATTCATATACCCCTCGGACCGTTGTTAGTTTCAAAGACAAAGCGTCTGACTTTTATTTTCCTTTTTTCTTACGGTTTTCTTTTCCTTTTTGGAAGACTACATTATGGCGCCATACGCCGTTCTTCTTTCTCACGACACTTCGTATGGGTGTCAACAATTTAAAGTGGCTTTTGCAAAGTGGAAGAGTATAAAGCTTCTCAACCTATTGGCACAATCCCGGTGTGCGGAGTGTGTGATTAGCTAAGGGAATGCTCAAGGTTGACTATGCTGGAACTTCAATTGACCAAAAACTAAATCATGCATGGAATTGTTCTAACATTAAGGTAACATACATGGCTTCAATTTTTCAACTAAAGCCAAGAGTAGAAACACAAAAATATAGGCACACACAAAAGCCTTAATTTTAACAAACAAATTTGGGTCCTGCAGGGCATGCGGAACCAATAAAACCAAATTAAAAAATATGAACATTAACTAACATAATATCCTGTGAATGAGAAAGCTAGAGGATGAGTGGTACCTCCTCAGTGGAGGTGGTGGTAGAGGAGAAGGATCATCCCACGACACAGGCGGTGAGAGTCTTTGTCGGTGAAGTGGTTGATGCTCTTTGTATCTACTAACTGAAAAACAAACCATCATTGATTACTGCAATTTTTTTAACAAAATAAGAACTTAAACAAGACTACTAAGCAATTAAATTAAAGCGGTGGAGCTTATGAATGCTAAGGTCAGAATTGTAAACCCGAACCAGCACCGAACCAAACCACTATACATTGGTATGACAGCTGCTTAATGTGAATGTTGATGTTATGTTGGCGAGAAGCATCGGTGGCGTAATCCTCTCTTGAAATGTTAATACAAGCGTGCATTGGAGTAGCCTTTAGATATTTGTTTTTGGTGTGGATTGTCTTATCTTTGCGAGGGGAAAGAGCGTATATTACTGCTGTGAGAGAGAGTGTACACTAGTCGATGGAGGGTGGTTAAGCGATGGGCTTTTTGTGGCTGAAGCGGGTAGCATTAGGATCCAAATCTATGGGTTTGGTTGAATGATAAACTCTTGAGGTCCACTTTGCTGTTTCATGTCCACTTTGCTCTTTACCAGTGGTCGATGGGAAGGTTGCTTCCTTCTACGCCTCGTAGGATAGCGGCCTGGCCCGAGGATTCAAATTTTCCACCGGGTTTTCTTGTGGCTGCTTTGTAAGCCCCGCGGCTCCTCTACCATGGTGCACTTTGACCTCCTCCTCACGGGTGGACATTCTTTGGCGATCAATTAGGTCTTCAATGGAATCTTACGGGTTGTTCATCCCATTCATGCTCAAAATCATTGTGACAAGACCGTCTAATCTTTGGTCGGGGAATTCTCTAAGTATGGATTTTTCACTCGATTGGACATTGAATATCTTTTGTTCATCACGACATCACACCGAGTTTAGTAAGGTCAATTAGCGCTCCTTGGTAGGGAGATTGGCGTGGTGGTTGGCGAGACAAAGAAGCATCTTGTGGATGTGGAATGGAGGTGCATAAGTTGAGGAACACTATGAAGCAGTGCACTCATCCATTGGTCTCTATATTCTCTCTCATGAACCTAGGAGTTTGGATTTCTCTCTCACAGGGTTGTTGCCCCTTTGCCATGGAAGGTTCATGTAATCCCTCATTTGTCATGTAAGCTCTAAAGTTACCTCATTGTATTGCTCTTCATGTGGGGTTCCATTTTCTCTCAGTCAATTTCCCCTGAACTGACCTTGCCTTAAAATTTTGATCACGAAAATGGATTCTACCGATAGCGAAACCCAAAAATGATCTGCTGTACTTTTTTTTTTGGGTAGAAATAAAACTAAGAAAAATATATTTCAAAGTGATAGGAAATTCTGCAAGACTTATGATGAGGATCACAAGTGTTCCACAGCTCGTCACTTGCACTAAGGCACCATCCCAAGCAACGGCGCCATTTGATTTGTGCCACAGTAGGGTGATTCGGAATCAACAAAATTTATACCTAAGTTCCTCCTACTGCCGTAGTCAAGCTACTGCAATATAGTGGTCTAGGGTCGAACACGGGGATGGGTTTTCTTCGTACAAATGATTTAAGTGAAGTCAAAAATGGTGAATTAAATTTGGATTTTAGGTTTTGTAGCTTAGGTGGGTGTGGTTGGTTTGCAAACTGAAAGTAGATAAAATAAAATGTAAAAATAGAACCCCGCATGAAGTCTCGCAGGACCCTTTGGTTTAGGGTTTTTAAAGGCAACTAACATATGCCGGGTCTTTTTCCTCGCATTGGGGAACATGACATAGTCTAATTTCGAACCGGATCTTCATATGAGCTTGATAAACCTAAACCTAAAATCATTTCTTCTAATGTATAACGTTTATTGCGCTTTATGTTTCAAAAGCGATTAAAACCATCAACGGATTAACTGTAGGAGCTCGTAAATGACTAGCAATGATGACAAGCTAAATGGGCATCAGTAGTTCTAATTAAGCACATCCTTGACACCCCAAAGCTTGTCAAGTATGCATCACGTGATTCAAACCTAAAAAAGTGAGATCTGAGAAGCGGTAAAGGAGTAAATGCTGCGTGAAAAACACGAGGATAGTGTTTTACCTTCAAACAATCACCCGAGTGGCCCTCCTAACTGGGAGGAAGGGTCTAGCCAAACATCTCGAGAGGAGTGTTTGGTAGCCAGATAAAAATGAGAGAAGAGGAGAGAGATAAGGCAAAATGAAAGGCTGCGTATGCCCCGAAAGATTAAAGTTAGGGTTACAAAAGGGTGGGGGTTTATATAGTCAAGCCCGAAGTGTGAAAATAAAAATACCTAAAATATGAAATTACATAAGGGTCAAAATAGTAATACATCAAAACGTGGTCGTTTGGGATCAAGTATACCAAAAACACAAGGGCTGAGATTTCGCTATGCATGAAATTTCGCTAGCATAGCGAAATTTTCACTGCCTTTGCGAAATTCGCTAACCTTTCTTGAAATTTAATAACTAAGCGAGGAATTCATAGAATAGCGAAATCAAGAAATTTCGCTATCACTTGATTAATTCGCTAGTAGAGAATTTCGCTAGCCTAGCGAAATTTGTGAGATAGCGAAATTTAGAATTTCGCTAGGCACAGTAAATTTCGCTAGCCTAGCGAAAATTCTCAATTTCGCTAGGATTGCCGAAATTTTATGACACGAGAATTTTAGCAATCTAGCGAAATTTTCGCAATCATAGCGAGAATCCCTGCTTTGTGCCCTCTTTGCGTCCTGCATGCTCTCTTTGCATCCCCCTTTGCATCCTCCTTCCTCCAAAATCCACTTCATATTCCTTCATTTTTTGATGGTTGAAAACATTGTAAATTCTCCGCATTATTTGACTTGTCATCAAACTTGAACATAATGGGTGAAGTACGCAAGACACGCAAAACTATCCAAAACAATCTCAAAATAGATTAGTGAAACTAAGTGGACACACACATCAATTGGCTTAATTGAGTATGATTAGATGCGCAAAAAGCACTCCAAAACCTATCTTGAATAGGGCTGAAATAGCACTTTTGAGTCTTTAATCATGATGCGATAACCTTTGGAAATATGACGCTAGAGCTCAATATCTTCCATAAAGCAAAAAAGCACATGCACTAACGGGGATGACAGGTGAAGGGTTTACATTGTGATAGGGCCCATCCTTTAAGAACAAGCAAATGAGCTGCTTGTGCAAGATGTATTATTAACCAGGGAGTTGGTTGGCGATGTGAAGACTAACGGGGCTTGGAAAGTGAGCCTCTTGCATGGGCAATGGAAAAGAAAGGTTGAGTTTACCTCTACTTCTGAGTGGGGAACATGGTCCTCAACAGTTAGATCGTAAGCCCCTGCCTATTGAATTGAAATATGCATTTTTAGGAGGAAAAATAAATTTGTCAATAAATGATTACTTCACTATTAGGCAACCCCAGCAGGATGTTAGTTGCTTCAAATCCTCCTGGGAACAAAAGCAATCGGATGATTTCGATTTAAAAAGGCATCCCGGCCCGGCCGTATACACCATCATATCTATTTAGAAGAGGAATTGAAAGCGGTTCGACAACCACGGAGGCGGATCAGCATGCAAGAGGTGGTGCAGTGGAAGTGTTGGAATTCTTAGTGGGGCATCATATACCCCATATCCGATATCTCTTAGGTAAGTCCAACCCAAGTAGTACCCAAGAAATCAGGGGTTACTACGGTGCTCAATGAGAAAGGAGAGGAAATGCCACCTTGACTTCCTATAGGCTGGAGGGTATGTATCGACTACAGAAGGCTGAATAAGGTGTCGTGAAAGGATCACTTTCCCTTGCCTTTAATGGACCAGCTCCTAGAGAGAGTATCAGGTCATCCCTTTCTTGCTTTTTAGTGATTATTTACTTCTAGATTGAGATTCTTTGCGAGATGATTAGGAAAAGACCACTTTCACTTGTCCTTTTGGTACATATGCCTCAGGAGGATGCCGGTCTAGCAATGCCCGACTGCTGCGTTGTATGCTCAGTATTTTCAGTGATATGGTGGAGCTTATTATGGAGGTTTATATGGATGACATAACAGTTTACGGGGAAAGCTTCGATGAATGTCTCATCCATTTGGAAACTTCCTCCACATATGCATTGAAAATAACCTAATACTAAATTGGGAAAAATGCCATTTTATGGTAAATCAGTGTTGGGGCACATCATTTATGAGAGGGGAATTGAAGTGGATAAGGCTAAGGTAGAATTGATCTCGAAATTGCCATCTCTTACTAATGAAGGCAGTGCGGCGGGTGCTTAGGACATGCGGGATTCTCCGGGTTCATCGAGACTTCTTGAAAATAGCTAAGCCACTCTACAGCTCCTTGAATAAGATCAAAAGTTTGAATGGGATGCGAATGCGAGAAAGTTCGGAGCTTAAAAGGCATGTTGACTACATCACCCATTGTGAGCCCCTTTGTTGGCACTTGCCTTTTGAGGTAATGTGATGCTAGTGACCTTCAACATCGGAGCGGTTCTCGGACCCAGAGAAGTAGAGAAGCCGTATGTGGTGTATTATCTGCAGGCATAACGTTAAATGAAGCTTCCAGTACTACGGACTGAATTGCTAAGCACAGTGGTCTATGCTTTAGATAAGTTCCAATCTTATTTGATTGGGTCAGATATTGTAATCTTCACAGATCATTCAGCATTGAAATATCTACTCACAAAACAAAATTCCAAGGCTCGGCTTATTAGATGGGTTCTATTGCTACAAGAGTTCAACATCCAGATTAGAGATAAGAAGGGTGTAGAGAACATTGTTGCCGATCATCTCTCGGTCTCCTGGCACACATTACCCTGACCCTCCATTTTTATGAATTTCTGAGGTCTCTACTAACGGTGAGTATAGCACCATGGTATGCTCACATTGCCAATTTTTGGTAACAAGTTTATTAATTAGATTTTACGGCCACGGGACAAGTTCTTCCATGCAAAGAGGTTCATTCGTACTATTGGGAGGCGTATTCGTTCAAGTGTTATTATGTCGGATAATACGAAATGTGTGTGCGAAGAAGAACAGGAAGGAATTCTCATCCATTGCCATGATAGTGCGTGTGGAGGGCATTTCGCTTCACAGAAAACAGCCATGAAAGTGTTGCATTCGGGCTTTTATTGTCCGTCATTGTTTAAGAATGCCCTACGCGTGTCTGTGAGTGTGATAAGTGCGGGGCGGAAAGATTTCGAGTCTTCACATGATGCCCTTTAACCCATTTAGTAGTTGAATTGTTTAATGTATCGGGCACTTCGGCTTCATGGGACCATTCTACACTCAGCCGACTGTCTTATCCTTGTGAGGGTGAGACTACGTGTCAGTGGGTTGAAGCAATGCCATGCGGGGCAACTAGCCTGGCCCAGATGTTAAATTCTTAAAAAGACATTTTCTCTAGATTCGGAGTTCCCAAAATTATCAGTGATGGTGGTTCTCACTTTTGTAACAAACCTTTGAAACCTCTTATCCAAATATGGTGTTAAGCACAAGGTAGCCACCCGTATCATCCACAAACCGAGTGGTCAAGCTGGGCTAATATGAAGAAATAAAGACCATCACGATTAAAGGTTATTAATTCTAACAGGAAGGACTGGTCTTTGAAGCTTCTAGACCATTGTGAGCCTCTGGTGACATACAAGACCATCCTCGGAATGTTACGTATCGCTTAGTTTATGGCAAGGCTTGCCATTTACGATAGAAATCGAATACAAGTAATTGGGCAATACAAAATTTGGTATGGATATGACAGAGCTGGCACGAGAAAGAATACTTGAGATTGACGAGTTAGAAGAGTTGAGAAACGACACCTACTTCAATTCCAAAATTGCAAAGGATAGGCAGAAGAAGTGGCATGATTAGCTCATAACCCGGAAAACTTTCAATCAGGGGGATCAAGTCCTCCTGTATGATTCCAAGCTCCATCTATTTCTGGGCAAACTCAAATCGCGATGGATAGGCCCATTTATCATCCACCAAGCATATTTGAATGGTTCGGTTGATCTTCTCTACCCGAAAGACAAGAGAGTATTCAAGGTTAACGACCAACGAGTGAAGCCTTATGCTATTCGCCACTCTGTAGAAGAGGAGGAGATTTCCCTCCTTGATCCTCCATGAAGCGAAGCAGAACCCGAGTTGGTTTGGTTTCCCTTTGAGACAATTCTGACTCAAATTTGTTTTGTTTTTGGTCAATTTTTAATTTATTTTATTTTTAGTATTTTTATTTATCTTAGTTTTTAATTAAAACCTTCTTTTGATATGTTCAACAATGTTTTATTTTATTATTTTATTTATTTTATTTTTGTTTTTATTTTGCGGAGAAATGCTGGTGCGGGCGAATTTTTAATCTGATGTGAGATTCGACCTATTAGCGAAATTTCCCCCTGCGGCTCTTCGATTATAAGGGTCCTTAAGTTGCCCAAATGTCTCAAGCCACCCCAGGTTCTCTTTTAGCCACTTTCGCGAACACATACGCTGACACGCCCTGCACTTCTCCCACTTGCGCGCTGACAACCTTCCACACGCCTGCTAGGATGTCCTGCTGGCCGCTGCGCCACGCACTGGGCCTCATCGCTGGTTTCGCACACGTGGAGGACATCGATTCGAGCCCGGGGTTCAGGGACATTCCCACACGAGGAGTAGCACGGGCACTCCACGAGTGCGAGACCATTCTCCAGCCAGGGGTCTTAGAGGCACCTCCTGATTTGTCTCCTGCTACAACCTTGATGTAGAGTCTAACCTCTGCTGATATCCTAGAGGAGCCTCAGGGTGCTGAGCCCCCATCCAGGCGATACAATACCCGGGTGGGACCTCGCCCCCCCTCTCCTGTCATTCCACGATCTCCACGAAGGGCACTGCCTTCCAAGCGGGCCTGGACATCTGGCTCGGGGGAGTCTTCATGTTCTAGGCTTGAGCCTTCGTGGTCTCCAGCTGCCCAAAGTCCTGCAAGGTCATCGCCTCAGTTATCCCCCGCTTCGGGGATTAGGCGTCCATTATTCCACTATGACCCGATACCTGGGAACGTGGATTGTCGTGCCAAGGACTTTCACAGAGAGTCCTACTATGATATACCAACATTGGCAGCGGATCCACGGTTCCGGGATTCTATGTGGTTGGTCCACAGGTATTCAACATTGCTTTAGGCACGCCGATGGTTATTTAACTCCATGATTATCGATAGTGGCCTCACCCTCCACTGGGAGATGGATTCGCTCTGCTACCGATATAAGCGTGGATCTATCCCTTGTTCGGAGCGACTTCCTCCGCTATGTGCTCCTCACGAGACCAAGTACTTCGGTCAATCACATTTCCGCTTTAGCACTATTCTAGAGCTACTGTTTCGGATGTCGGGGGGTTTTGGTTCAATCAGGCGAGCTTATCATGGTGCCTTGCCCTTGAAGAAAGGTCCATCACAATGGCCTGGCTCGGGTAGAGGCTATTCCACTTTTGATGCCGAGGTTGTTATGCCATGTCTTAGAGCACCTTGGGTTCTCGGAGGAACCGCATATTGAGCGTCGGTAGAGTTGCCTGTTGTGTCCCCCTTGGCGGACCCTATCTATGCCACTCTCTTTCTTTTACACCATGAGGATGTAGTGGATAATTGTGTGGAGGGCCGGCCTGGGGGCGACTGTCTTGAGTTCAGTTCATCCTATAGTTCCGCCTCCCCCTTTGCTCCTCTTGAGGCGTGGGGCTAGTCCTCGCGTCACGTGACCATCCAAGCATACCCTGTCGCATAGGTTATTGGCTGTTATGGATGTTGTCCATACACTTCTTTG
Source organism: Tetrastigma voinierianum (assembly GCA_016808115.1). NCBI lineage: Eukaryota > Viridiplantae > Streptophyta > Magnoliopsida > Vitales > Vitaceae > Tetrastigma > Tetrastigma voinierianum. The sequence continues at coordinate 1,840,621 of JAEQBH010000911.1, read as the reverse complement.
CCATACATTATCTTTATATTCTCGGGCGACGTGGCGAAACAGATGGCCACCTTAGAAGTCACTCTAGCACGAGAATCGAGGGCTATTAACAGCGAATCTGAGATTTTCCTTTGTCTCCCGATTCACAGAGTGACACCTATCTGACCCACTACTTATGGCCCGAACCCGGCTGTCATCGACCCATTGACTTCTTTAGATATTGCTCGCTGACGCGGCTGAATGATCGATCCATGACTACACCACCGGCCTGATGAGGAGGTGCCTTCCTCTCCCAACTTCCGATCCTACCTAGTGAGGACAACGTGATGTTTTTGGTTGGGGGGGAGAGTTAGCGTCGAAAGTGGCATTTATCATACTTATGTTTTGTTTTGTTTATACTTGTGTTTTTTTAGTTTATCAACTGCCTACTAGCCTTTTTGGGACTATTTGTTAGTATGTATTAGCCAATAGTAGGTAGTGGTTTATTTTTGCTTAGCTATGTATTGTGTTTAGCTATTATAAGCTTGTACTAGCCTTTTTGGTTATATTAAAAGCTTTATGGCAGTATTTGCATTTTCTATTTTTGCACCCACATTTTTTTTTATTTTAATTAACCTTTGCAAATGCATAATGTTTAGCCTTGCAATTTGATGAACTTAAGCCTTTCCTAATGTTGTCGGCGTTAGAAGGATCCTATGTCGAGTTGAGTGGTTGACTAGTCAAATTCTTGTTGTCTTTAACCTGTTTCTTTCGCCTTTAGCTAACCACACACCGAGCACGTTAGGTCTCAATGATAGGCTAAGAAAAATAAAGCCCCTCTTACGTGCAAACCCTTACCTAGTATGCGTTTACTCCTTGAATAGGTTGTGGACCCCCATGCATAGAAGAGCAATGTGTCTTCCAAAATAAAAGAAGAGAAAAAGAAAAAGTGAAAAAAAAAGAAAAGAATAGAATCACATTGCTTTGCCTTGAAACCCGAGCACGGTCCGAGGGGCATATGGTGAAAGCCTTTAAAGCCTGGTGCCCTAAGCTAACTGGTTGGGAGTCATCGACTTAGTGTTCGCTACACGGGTGGATGGGTGGAGTTTAGCTAGTTGTAGGTGCTGGAGGCTAGAAATCATTCGGAGTCCGGGTTGAAACCTATAGAGTTTGTGGTCAAAAGATCCTCATGGCTTGATGCCCTAAACCTTCCAGCGGTTGGGAGTCATCGATTAATCCAGATTACGGACTTTGGTGAGAATCAAACCCTCGGCATTGCACCTACAACGCAAAAGAGTATGTAATAAGGGGCAGGTCCTGATCTATTTAGGTTGGTTAACATACAAGGTTATGGCATTAGCTCGGTTGGGGGGGGAGAGCGTACAGTTTCGTAGTTTATGATTTAGACCTAATCAAACAAACCCGTAGCTTTTTGTAGAAGAGCCTGGTTCATGCCTCGAGGAGGGAGCTTGTTGGTCAGTCAACACGGTATATTTTTCATTCTTTGGAGATGGTTATTAGCTTAGGTTTTCATGATTCTCATCGCAGGCTATGCATTACTTGTACAAACCTTTTTGACTTCCCATGTTTTTGTTCTCTACTTGTTGATTACTTCTGGCATTGCTACGGGACTAGCAATGTGTTGGTTGGGGGGTGTGATTAGTGCCCAAAAATTGCTATTTTGAACCCTATTTAAGATAGGTTCTAAGTACTTTTTGTGTACTAATCATATTGGATCCTTTCGGATTGACACGTATATAGGTCCCTTTAGTCTTAATGATTGTATTTCGGCATTTGTGGTAGTTTGCGGGTTTAGACCTTTTCTATCATATCAAGCTAGGCATATCGAAGTTGAGCTGATTTACATCAAGTTTGTATGATTTATCTTCGATTGCATCAAGCCAGGAATGAAGAAAATGCAAGCAGGACCAAGCAAAACCAAGAAGGAGGAAGGGAAATTTTGCTATACTAGCGAAATTTCGCTACAATAGCAAAATTTTCGCTATGTATAGCAATTTTGCTACATAGCGAATTTTCATAGGTTCAAAATAGCACTTTTTGGGCACTAATCATACCTAAAACACCCTAAACACTAAGGCAAACTAAAACAAGAAACCATAAATAACTAGGAAACATAGAAATAAACATAGAAATGGATAAACTAAAATAGGAAACATAAAAATAAATAGGAAAATACCCGATCACCCAAACCTCCCAAACAAAAGCGAACAGTGTCCTCAATGTGAATAGAATGGCAAATTGAGTTGGAGTTCATCTTGATGATATGGGATCGACCGTGGTGAATTGGGGTGGCGTAATGAAGCGAGCGACATTTATGGATGTAAATTATTGGTTGTTGTTGATTGTATATTATTATTGTTCGTTTATCATATCATGTGATGTTTATTGATTTCTTGGATCATATTCGGTATCATAAATCAGGTGTTCAGATCTACCGTTCCAGTGCAGTGAGGCGATTGGATATCTTCTGTGATTGTTGGCGGGATGAACGATTGTTGACCTCTTCAGCGTACTCACGGGATCTCTGACGTGGCGAGTGCTCAAGATGTTTCATGGGAAGCTTCGTGTCTGCGATATTTCTCTTGTGCCGTTGTCTTGCGACCGTTCTTTGGTGAGACGTCGACCTCAGTGTCTCCGGTTTGACGTTGCGACCGCCGAATGAGAAGTCGGAGTTCATCTGCGTATTCCGCCGGTTGTCATATTGCTAATCGATGGTTGTCTGGATGATGATCGACGGGTTCTTCATGATTAAATAGTTCGCGGGATCGCGATCAAGTTCGTTATCGTTTATCGCCATGACATTTGGATGTTTCTTTAATCTGTTTTAAAGGTGGCCCGTCTTTACAAGTGGGTTACTGTAAGACACATCATTTTAAGTATTGATGAGATGACCAGGATTCTGGGACATTTTACAAAAATAATATTAACAAAAAAGATGGATGACCGCATAACAGGACTTTCACTGTCTTCCTGCGTTATTATAGTCTTTGGTTACTGTTTAATGTTAGCGAGCATAGATAAACACTACATGCTAAGCATTTTCATGTAATTAGTTCCTACTCTAATTCCATTTCTTTGTTGATTTAAGTGAAAAAAAATTGCAATTTTACTAAAAAAACTTTCAAATCTTTTTGGATGATCAATGTCAATACAATACATATACTTATTTCATATACAATCATTTATGGTTCATTGATCATTCCAAATATACACTTTCATATGCAATAAATCATTTAAAATCAAATCATGCATTTCACCATGCTCTTTTCATTTCAATTTGCAATCATGCTTTTCATTTCCAATATGTCAACAATCTCAAAGTCAATTCAGTTATACCCATACTTAATTTAACACATGTTTTAATTTATCTGAGGATATGAATCACCGTACAGTCTCATTTGGGCTGTGGGCCGATCATAAAAACATTTGTTTTATAACACAGTTTGGTCCTATTGGGCTATTGACTGGTTATAAAAAAAAATCAATTCGTGAACACTATCGATACTATCTCGCTGGGCTGTTGATCGGAGTGACACATCAATACGTTTGTTCACAATACTGTTAATTTAACCCTTATTGGTATACCAATATATCCTTAATGCGAATTAAACGGTTAACATTCTATTAAGGGCGTTAAAATCCTTTATAGCAAAATATAGTACAATATGTACATTTGTATAAACATTTCATTTTCAATACTGATGCAATTTTCATATGCAAACATTTCACAATCAATTGCCTCAAATCAATTAAAACAAATCAATATGCTTTTCTTATAAATTTAGAACAAACATTTCAAATCTTGAAAGCGAGAAATAGGAAAGTAGGGCAAACCAATCTCTCTTTTGCCTTCCCTTCAATCTCAGTCCTAGGTTAGGTGATCCTCACTAACCCCTAGCAAATCATACACATCACATTTAGTAAACTAGTACTATTCACACTTAACAAATATCGCTTTGCCAAGGAGGCGAGGTACGATGTGTTTTTCACTTAGTTTCATTCTTATTTGAACCCTCATTAGTCATTTATTAGGGTTCTTATACTATCGGTGTACAAATACAAGGTGCTCGGAACAAAAATACAAAAAAAATTGCTCGCTATGAATAGTAGCTATGTACAGCCTTAGCAATGCTTATTTGTGTGCAAAGTGCCATTTGGCACCTCAGCCTCGCTGCGGCGAGGGTATCCCACACCTTGGCATAGAATTACACTCCACGGCGTGGGTTCCTATCTTAGAGCGTCAAGGCTTCGATAATGTCCAAAATTTCCAATTTTTGCACTTTTTCTATTTTGCTCCAAAATCACCCCAAAATCCCAAAACAAAACATGGGAATCACTCCTAATAACATCCTAATATCATCCTAAACCAACCATGATACATCAAATACAAGTTTCTAGGGTTTAGGTTCATACCTTGAATCTCTTGAAACTCTTTGCCTTAGCTTCCTTCTTTCTCCTTGATTAGTTGGAAACCAGAAATGAGGATGATCTCCCACCAAAACCTTGATTTCTTCTCAACCCTAGCTCTTCTCTCTCTCTCTCTTGCCTCCAAAAACGATTTTTCCCAAAATGAGGCCTTCTTAGATACATTTGGTCTTAATTCTATTTCTTCATTAAGCCTTGTTTGGCTTGCTCAATAAATCCCATTTTCCATTTTCTCACTTAAAGCTTACTAGTCTCCTTATTTGCACATTCACTTATCATTTATTTCACATTAGCATTTAAGCTTATCATTTGACCCTTAGGTCCTCATTTTACAAATTTCCATTTTTGCCCTTTTTATACTTGGGTTATTTCTAGGTTCAATCACTTAATCACTTAGTATATCACATTCAATCATATATCATTTGCAATTGACATTTGGTCATACAATCATAAAACATTTAACAAATTCTCGGAAAAACCCAAATTTGGTTCTATTTATACCCAGAATATATAATAGAATTATTATAAAAATTCTAGGGTATTTTTGGAGAGTTACAAGGGCCCTCTTGGCCATCACTTCACACACATTAGTTGTCGAGATGAGACGCGATGTGATGAATTGATGCCATACCTTAGGAATGTAAGCCAAGTGTTTGGCCTTGAAGTGCACGACGTGCCCTTCAGCATTAAGTTCTCACTCGCTTTCGTTGATCTGACATCCTGGGACCTTGGGATAGTTAGGATGCTCATGGAGCCTATAATAGGCCTTAGGGTTAACCAGTTCAAGGTTATAATATCGATTGATAGACTTCTCACTTAAGTCTACCAACACCCCGCGCACTCGAACCCTTTTTAGTATGTGGGATGCGAGATTGCGTTTGAACTCTCATACACTTGGCGGCTAGTGCGAAGGTTAGCAAAGTACCTCATCATATTCACAATGGTTTTGCGAAAGAAATCATCAGGGTGGTGAAACCCCTTATCTTTGATGAAGGACCTATTGATGAGCTTGAAAGTCATCCATTTTTAGTCCATTTTTCTGATCCTATTTTATCCTAAGCAATTTGATTTATGTCGCAGAAATTGGAATAAACTAAGCAAGCGGTAAATGGCGAATTCAAGAAAGAAGAATATTTGCGAAAAAGCGAGAAGGTGGATGAGCTTTAATGAGATAATTGGCACGAAACAAGTTGCAGCGAGAAAAGCGCTGAATAAAGGAACGATGTCGTGAAACTGGCGGCAATCAAAATGCATATCGAGGTTCTGGCGGTAAAACTCGGTCGGAAGCGAAGCTTACTTGAAAGAACAAGGCGGTGAGAGTTAAAGAAACTCAGGTGAAACAGCGGGGAAATGAAGAAGAAGAAGACTACGTATCGCGACATGCGGATGCGTCGTGACATCGACGTGATCTGGCAGTCATAAAAATAGTAAGGCTGGCCAGCGACAAACGGTAGTGAAGAATTCGCGACATCCAGCGAATGATCAAGCTTGTCAGCGACATCCCGCATGGAAGAAATTTGATAGAATTGTGACGGAGAATCGCCTTGAAGCTATGACAGGCTTGGTGAGATGATGTAACTCAAGTTGTTGTCGCTGACGGTGAAGTCAGCGACATCGATGTGGCGGTTGAAACCTGAGGGCATGAATTGATGTCGCGACATGGGATTGATGTCGCGACAGCGAAGGAGAACCATCAAGTGGCTAGCGACCATAGGCGGTGGCGACAGGATTGTGTCAGCGACACAAGAAACAATCAGTGGAAGCTTGTAAGTTCCTTAAGCTGATGACACGACAAAGGAATGACGTCGCGACACCAAAAGCAACCAGTTGAAGCCTCCAGAGAACTAAGTCGATGTCGCGACAAGAGATTGATGTCGCGACATTACGAACCATCAGATGAAAGCTGCAAAGAAATGAACTGCTGTCACGACAAGAGATTGAGGTCGGGACATCATGAACGTTTAGTTAAAGGCTACAGAAGACTGTCACGACAAGAGATCATGTCGGCATCACTAACGACCAGCCTTCCAAGGTCGCATAGACTTAAGTTGATGTCGCGACGTGAGATCGATGTCGCGACATGGATGATGTCGCGACAAGAGATTTGAGGTCGCTACTTGAACAATAACTTGGAAATCCACAACCGAATGCGTTGGGATTAGGGCCCAACTGAGAAACCCTATAAATACGCAGCTACCTAGAAGAGGAACGCAGCTTGGAGGTGACACATACGAGAGGTCTGGGTAGCTGAAGGCTCATTTTATTTATTTTTCTTTTAGTTTTCTTTTCTTTTCTTTTCTTTTTCTTCAATGTTGATAGTTAGAGATTAGATTAGATTTATCGTTTAATTTTTTGTTTTATTTTTTCGATCTAGGTGTTGTCGATTCGAAGCGTGTCGGTCGCGTAATTCTATTCTTTCAAATTATTACCGGAATGTTTGAAGTTCGCAGACATACCGAATTCAACTCTTCGCTCGAGTTGCGCTATTCTTATGATCGAGGAATGTCGTAGCGTGTAATTCAAGAATTGAGGAATCCAATTTCCATTAAGTGAAAACGATCGCGGCCAGAAATTATCTTTCCGAGTCGCTTCCAACATCTTTTGAATTTCGCTTACGAATTTACTGGGTGTTGGGTTTATCGCTTTTTGGATCCAATATCGGGCTTATACCCGTTATAAGATTTGTCTCATTGCTCTGATTTCAAGGAGTGCGTCTCTCCGAGTGACACAGAGAAGGCATCTCCCCGGGAGTTATTATGAACAATTTCGAAGGTATATTAACCTAATATTTGAGATCTAATGAGCTTTGCAAGTTTATCGATAAATCTCTTCTCTACTTGAAGAAAGAGTTGAATGAGTTATCAATTTAAACAAGCAGAGTTCACCTCTAATTCGAATAGTGTGTCAACTCGTGTTAGCCGAGATCTTAACCATGAGAGGGTGATTCATTCTAATTTTGAGGAAGAGAACTCGGAAGTTGTATATCCTTGCTTGACCGATAACTTGGGAGCTAAGGTTTACAATTCATAAAATGGGTATGAAGTATTGCAAAAGAAAAATACCCAGATTAAGGAATCCTTTAAAAGTAGTTATTTAATTTGCAGTTCGAGAGAATCAGAAAAAATTAGATAATGAAACGTGAGTACGGAGAGATCCAGCTGTGCTATTAAACACCTTGGACAGATTTTAAAACCTGAAATATTCAAGAAGTTTTATCAGTATTAACTACAGGAATTGGTACTTCACTATAGTAGCATACTTGATGTGTCCTCTGAAAGATAATTATTCAGTGTCCATTTATTTTCTTAACTATTCTTCATTCTTTATTCTTTATATTCCAATTTATTTGATTGTTCATTTATTTTACTCGTGCTAGTATAATTTCCAGCTCCTTAAGCTGGATCCCACTATCATTTTATGGTCCAAATAGTATGGAGCTTGAGTAGTCAGGGTAGTTGATTTAGTACTCCTGAGATCTCCGTGGGACATATCGACTTATATCCATTTTATTACTTGTCGCACTGCACTCAAGTAGCGATATCACAAAACTAAAATTGAAAATGATTAACTCTAGAGACTTTTGGTCTCAACAAGTTTTATGTGGTGTGCTTCGGGATTAGATAGTCCTTTTGGTGATTACACACATAAAATTTGTATATGTTTTGGTCTGAGGTCAATAAGTTTATGGCGCTGCCGTCGGGGGATCGAAAGAATTTGATAAATCAATATTCAGATGAAAGAAGGAAATACTAATTTGGACATTTAAAGAAAAATAACAAAAATAGTTTTTCAAGCAGTGGTTCATTTTGACCACTAACCTACAACGAACCATATTGAATATATTAGTTGTTTTGACTAATCCTATTAATGGGAGTGTGTTTTTCTTTCAGAAAAACTTTCATGCATAGGAAGCAGAAAACTGATCTGATTCCAACTGACTCTGAATTAGAGAAAACACTTCGCAGCTTGAGAAAGACAAGGAAAGCAGAAAACACAATCATGGCAGATGAAAGACAAGATCAAACTGAGGGACACAGGACAGCAGCCAGAAGGCCTCCAATCACAGATACCATGGAGGAATTTTGGAAGCCTCATTCAGATTTATCATCAAGAATCGACAGCCCGCTATCGATGCCAACAACTTTGAACTAAAACCAGCACTATTACAATGGTGCAGCAACACCAGTTTACTGGTCATCCCACTGAAGATCCTAATGAACACTTGGGGAGATTGTGATGGCAAACACAAATTGTCGACCGCGAGACCAAGAGGTTATCAAGTTACATCTATTCCCATTCTCTCTAAGAGATACAAACAGCCACATGGTATGAATTCCCACCATGGTTCGACACCGGGAGGAGTTGGCGTAGGTCTATTCAGCGCATTCTTCCCCCATCACTCACCCCAAAGGAGGAGGGAAATCATTGTTTTTCAGCAGGGGAAGACGAGCCTATGTGGCCCGGGAAAGACGAACGGTTAGTCGAGAAGTATTCCATGCATTGAATCACCTGAAGACCCAATGGACATCGTGTATCATGCTCAAGATACATCCAAGGGAATCATTGATGCTTCATGCTGTGGAGCATTCAAGCGCAAAAGTGCCGAGAGGAGTGCTAAAGATCCTATAGGACCCGCAAATGCAATATGAGAACTCCTTCTGAGTCTTCAAAAGGGAGTAGCAGAGGAAAAGGGATCATGGAGCCGAGCAAGATGAATGCTATGGAAGCAAAGTTGGATGCTATTATGCATCGTATGGACAAACAAGAAAGGAGGTTGCACACTGTCCATGAAGTAGGAGTAGTTGAAAAAGAGTTGTTAAGAGGAAGTGCTGAGAAAGCTAATGAAGAACAGCTTCTATGATGTCGAGGAGATAAAATACTTAGGTGAAGGTGAGAAGCTACCATTTCAAACCCAATCCTAACCTCACAAAGACATTATCACCTAAAGACTTCAGAAACTATGAGAATTTTCATATGGGCATGGAGGGGCTTCAAGGCCCATGTGACGTAACCCTCAACAAGGGTATCAACAGCCACCAAGGTTCCAGCAGCATCAACAGCAAGGAAATGAACACAGAAATGAATCTCTGGTCGAGGAGGGCCCACCTTGAAGAATGATGTCAGATTTCATGGGGGATAATAAGTGTCATTAACCTCCACGAACAAAATTTGCAGAGTCAGAAGCAATCACACCACCTCTAAATTTTTCAGACCACCACAAATGCATCCTTGAAGAACCTGGAGACACAAGTAGGGCAGCTTGCCCTAACCCTGCAAAGCCAGAGGAAAGATGCCTTCCCAAGTGACACAAAGAAAAATCCAAAAGACTGCATGGCTGTACAGCTGAGGAGTGGGAAGGAAATAGAAAAGATGAAAGAAAAAGATGACAGCAACAAAGAAGGAGCAAGACCAGAAGGGGAAGAGATACTGGAGAAAGAAAAAGGAGTAGCAGGGAAGAACATCCAAGGATCTAGACCTGCAGTCCCATTTCCACAGACTCGCAGAATCCAAGATGTAGGAGCAAAGCTTGCAAGGTTTTTGAAACTTTCCGTAATGAGACTCAAGATGCCTTTTTATCGAAGTGGTAACTCGGGATGCCACTCATGCAAAATTTCAAGGACATACCGAGCAAGAAAAGAAAATAGTAGAGGAAGGAATAGTGGGACCACCGCCACTTACAAAGGCAAGAATCAAAAGAATCGCGTAGTAAGACGCAAGGACCCAGGAGCTTTACAATTCTTGCATCATCGGAGTGAATTCAATTCCTGTGAAGCTCGTGACTCGTGAGATAGCATCAACTGATGCTCTTTTCATCAAGAAACTAAGTTTGGGGAGGTTATTCCCACCAATCGCTACTCTTCAAATGGGCGTACGTATCGATGGTGAAACCTTCGGCGAGTCTTAGAAGATGTGTCGGTCATCGTTGGGAAATTTGTTTTTCCAAGAGACTTCATCATTCTCGACACGGGAAGAAGATTCACAAGTACTTCACATCGGAAGACCATTCCTAGCTACCGGAGTCGCTATGATTGACATGCAAAAGAGTTCTTACCTTGAGGGTTGCAAGAAGCTTCAGCCGCTTTTAACTTTGATCAAAAGTATGCAAATATAAAGACAGAGACAAGGAAAGTTGCAATGTAGCAGATTTTGTCTATACTTCCAACCCCCGAGTGTTAACAATGATTGTAATACTTCTTCAGTTTTTATCAATGAAAAGAGATGAATTTCCAGATAATCAAGATGTCTATTTCCGACTTCCATACAACAACTTCTCATTCTTTAGAAACTATGATGAGCTCAAGCAAACAGAAATGACAATGGGGGAAAGATTGTAAAGAGGAAATGCAACAAGTCAGCAGGCAGTTCAAAGAGCATCACTGCAGGCAGAGCTGACGAATTTTTCAAAGAGCCACACCGCTTCAAACGACTGATGTCGAGAAACAAAGACGTCAAAAATATTAAGGAAGCATAAGGAATCGCTTAGCTTGGTCCATTGAAGAGTCAAGGGTATCACCCATCAATTTGCATGCATAAGATTTTGCAGAAGAGACTTCAAACCATCCGTAGAACACCAAAGGAGATCAATCCACACGAAGGAAGTAATCGTAGCGAGGTACTCAAATTGCTAAATGCTGGTTTTATATATGCTATTTCAAACAGTACTTGGGTGAGCCCAGTCCATGTGGTTCCAAAGAAAGGGGGGTTTACTGTGATCATAAATGAAAAAAATTAATTGATTCCAACAATAACAGTGACATGATGGAGGGTATGTATTGATTACAAGAAGTCAATTCAAGAACCGTAGCATCATTTTCATTTTCATCGATCGACGTCGGGACAAAGTTAGCGTGACACCCTCACTTGTTTTCCTCGGATGGGTACTCGTGATAAACTGCATTTGTTATTGCACCCGAGATCAAGAGAAGACCACATTCACATGCCCTCATGGTGCCTTGCCTCGTAAGGATGCCATTTGGGCTATGTAATGCTCCAGCTACATTTTAGAGGTGTATGATGTCCATGTTCTCAGATTTGGTTGAAGAAGTGATGGAAATTTTCATGGATGACTTCACGGTGTATGGATCCAGCTTTTATAAATGTTTGAACAATCTAGAAACAGTACTTCAAAGATGCCAAGACAAACAATGCAAGTAATCGAATCGGGAAATGCCATTTTACGGTGACGTAAGGTATTGTTCTTGGCATAAAATTTATGCTAATGACTAGAAGTGGACCAATCCAAGGTATCCATTATCAAAACTTTGCACCACCTACCACAAAGAAAAGGAGTAAGAAGTTTGTCAGCATGCCGGATTTTATAGGAGATTCACCAAAGACTTTTCAAAAATAGCCGCACTACACTATGCAGACATCGAAAAGGTTCAATTTTGATGACTCATGCAAGGATGCTTTTGAAGAAATAAAATCAGATTGGTAATAAGCACCATAATGGCTGCACCATAATGGGACTGTGGATTTGAAATAATGTGTGATGCCGCGGATTTCACTAAGGAGTCGTGGTTGGGCAAAAGAAAAGAGAAAGTATTCGTGGCCATATACTATGCTAGTAAGTGACCTTCAATTAAGCACACAAGAGAACTACTCACCCAACTAGTATGAGATGCTAGCCATAGTATTTTGCTTGTGAAAATTTAGGCAATACACTAGGATCCCATGTGGTAATTCACACTGATCATGCAAAGAATCAACACGATGTCAAAAAGCTAAGCCAAGATTGATATAGGGCGTCATTGCTACATGAGTTTGATTTGGAAATCATGATGTGTAAGGATGTGACAATGTGATAGCTGATCACTTGTCAAGAGTAGAAAGAAGCAAAGGATGAAGAAAAGATGTGATGTTACCGTAGAACTTCCCAGGTAATTGTTTAAGGTTTCTTCCAACTTCCATGGCAGTCGATATTGTGAATTATCCGCTTCAGGGAGTAATGCCTTCGTAATTGCTACCAACAAGAGGAAATCCAGAACTGACAAAGGTGTATTATATTTGGGACGACCACTATTATTCAAAAACATGTCAATGATAATACATGATAAAGCCATGAACATGGAAATATTCAAATTAACACACAATCTACATGGCACATCTTTCTGAGAAAGAAACAAACACATGAAACCCAACTGATTTGGTCGCCCACCATCTTCAGATTGTGTCGATGGTTTAAATTGAAGATGATGCCAAAGATTTGCTGATCGCCATATGAACGCAAATGCCTCGTGCCATAAGACTACAAATTTTCATGTATGGGGAATAGATTTTATGGACCTTTCCCCATTCATCATTTGAAATCCCATACATACCGCTAGCGTGATCACGCTTCCAAATGCGAAGCGTCTGTCCAGCGAATGATGCTAATACGTACTTGTGAGTTTCTTTGCAAAAGAATATTTTGAGCAGATCAACTTCCAGAACTATCATTAAGGATGGAACCCACTTTGAAACAAATATTTGCAAAGCCTATGAGCAGGTATGGGATTACATGTAATGAGTTTTAGCTTATCATCCCTGCACTAATGGACAAGCAGAAATTTCCAACAGTGAGATTAAAAGAATACTTGAAAGATGTGAGCTCAAGCAGAAGGATTGGATCAAACTTGACGGCTAATTTCGGCTTACAGATCGCAGATATAAACCCCATCGAATGTCCCCATACCGAAGTTGTTTTTGGCAAAACCATGTCATCTACCTCTTTGAATTGGAATACAAGGCAATGTCATCAAGAAGTTAAACTTCGATTTTAAGGTCGCAAGGGAAGAAAGATCGCTTCCAACCGTCTAATCGGAAGAATCAGAAATGCAGTTTCATGATACGTTAGAATATACAAAGACAAGACAAAGAAATGGCATGATCGTGAGAATTTGATAGTTGAGTCAGAGCATGGGAACAGTTCTCATTGCTAATTCTAGATCCAAATTGCTTCAGTGGAAATTAAAATCTAGATTTGAGTAATATACACGTGGTGCTGTTACTACATTCGGAAAAAGGACACCGAGGACCCATAATGGGGAGGAATTCAAGGTCAATGGAAAAAGGTTAAAGCATTATCTAAAAACAGGAAGAGGAAATGAAGAACCTAACCGGCTCCTATGAAGAAGAAGAAGTACCACAACAAAGAACTCCGGAGTAAAAATGCGTAAAATAGCAGAATAGAAATGAAAGCAACCTCAAGGACCACGTTGTGCTGGTTTGCACAAAGAAGTTACAGGTCGCACATCAGAAAAAGGAAGGAAATTTGATGCAGGTCGCGACAGGGATCTCAAGATAGGCAGCTGAGGATTGAGCAGAAACTTAAGAAATGATGTTGCGACAAGAGACGGAGGTCGCGACAAGAGAATCGCCTGGACACTATGACAGATGTGAAAAGATGAAATCAAGGTGGATCAATATGTTGTCGCTGACAGAGAGGAAAATGAGGTCGCGCCATCGTGCCAACCAGTTGAAGCCTCCAGAGAACTAAAGCGATGTCGCGACATCAGGAGAGATCAATTGAAACCTGCAAGGGCATGAAGTGATGTCGCAACAAGAGGTTGAGGTCGCGACATCAGGAACACTAGTTGAAGCCTCCAGAGACTAAAGTTGATGTCGCGACAAGATATTGATGTCGCGACATCAGGAACTAACAGTTGAGACCTGTGGAGTTATAGAGTGATGTCGCGACAAGAGATTGATGTCGCGACATCAGGAACACTAGTTGAAGCCTCCAGAGACTAAAGTTGATGTCGCGACAAGATATTGATGTCGCGACATCGTGAACTGGGTCAGCTTGAGACCTTGAGTTAGTAGAGTGATGTCACGACAAGAGATTGATGTCGCTGGCAACAGAACCATCAAGTGAAAACTCCAGAGCCATAAGCTGATGTCGCGACAAGAGATTGATGTCGCGACATCATGAGCGACCAGTTGAAGGCTGCAAACTCATGAGATGTTGTCGTGACAAAGAAGTGAGGTCGCAACACCAAGAGCAACCAGTTGAAAGATACAAGCGGCGACAAGATTGAAGCATGGAGTGATCAGTTGATGTCACGACAATAGGTTGTTGTCGCAACATCAGAAGACTCAGTTGAAAGTACAAGAACATGAGCTGTTGTCGCGACAAAAGATTGATGTCGCTGACACATGAGCGACAAGTCAAATATGCGTAACTATAAGCTGATGAAGGACAGATGATGTCGCGACATCAGAAGACAACAGTTGAAGGCTGCAGATGACTTGAGCTGAGGTCGCGACAAGATATCGATGTCGCGACATCAGGAGAGATCAATTGAAACCTGAAAGGGCATGAAGTGATGTCGCTACAAGGGATCGATGTCGCGACATCAAGAACACCAAATAAGCGTCATAAGACTTAAGCCGATGTCGCTGACGTGATCGATCGTCACACATAGATGATGTCACGACAAGGGATTTGAAGTCGACCGAACTTTAACATTGGCCAGTCCACTTGGAACGACAAAGACCGCATCGGGATTAGGACCACCAGAAACCCTATAACACGCTAGCCTACCCAAATTTCATACAGAGTTGGCGGTGATACGCACGAGAGGTCTGTAGCTGAAGGCCTATTTTTCTTTTATTTTTCTTTAGTTTTTCTTTTCTTCAATGTTGATAGTTAGAGATTAGATTAGATTTATCGCTTAGTTTTCGCTTATTTTTCTCGAACTCGTTGTTATCGTTGGAGCGTGTTTAATGCACTATTTATTTTCAAATTACTACCTGGAATGTTTCCAGTTCAGACAAATTTCGAATTCGCCCTCCGCCTATAATGCAATTATTCTTATGATCGAGGAATGTCAGAAGGTGTAATTCAAGAATCGAGGAACCCACTCATTAAGTGAATGTTATTGTCGAAATTATCTTCCCGTAGTCGCTTCAAGCAAATCGCTAATTTCGCTTATGAATTTACTGTTATGGGTTTAATGATTTGATCCGAATATCGGCTTATACCCGTTAAGAATCGTTTATTGCTCCTCGATTTCAAGGAGGTCCTCGAGTGACACAGAGATGACAACTCCAGCTTACGAACATTAGCGTATATTAACCCGGCTATTGTGAGATCTAATGAGCTTTGTAAGTTTATTTGATAAATCCTCTTCACTCTGAAATCAAGAATGAGTTGAATGAGTTATCGGGCCAATCAAGAGAGTTCACTCAATCCGACCAGGAAGGCCAATCTGCGGTTAGCTGAGATCTAATCACGAAAGTGACTTATTCTACTTCAGGAAGAATAACCTGAAGTCAGACATCCTTGCTTGACCGATAACTTGGGAGCTAAGGTTTACGTTCATAAACGGGTATGAAGTATTGCAAAAGAAAATACCTTATAATTAGGGAAGTCCTCACAAAGGTAGTTATCTCATTCCCTGTATTCGAGAGGATCAGGTAAAATTAGATAATGAAATGTGGAGTGTGGAGAGATCCAAATGTACTACTAAATGCCTCGACGCATTCTAAAAATCAAATACACCAAAGAAATTAACAGTGTTAACAACAGGAATTGACACTTCACAATAGCATTGATCTTAATGTGTATTCTAAACGATAATTACTCAGTTTCCATTTATTTTTTTTAAATATTCTTTATTCATTATTCTTTAGATTCAGTTTATTCGATTGTTCATTCTTTTATTATATACTTGTACAATTTATAGCTTCTTAAGCTGGAACACAATGTCATTTTATAAATTCAAATAAGATAGGAGTTTGAGTAGTCGTAGAAGGATCTAGAATTCGAGGATCTCGTGATCGAGATCCGACTTAAATCCAATTTATTACCATCGACCGTGCACTTGCAAAGATATTAGGCCAAAACCAATATTGAAAATGATTTACTTAGAGATGCTTTGTTCCTGCTTAACAAGTTTTATGACACTGGTACGGATTAGATAATAGTCTTTGGTAATAGTGTCATAAATTTGTAGGTCCGGTTAACAAGTTTTATAGCGCCGTTGTCGGGGATTAGATAATAGTCTTTGGTAACAGTGTCATAAATTTGTACATGTGTTTTGGTCCTATATCAGAAGCTGTTATTGCCGGATCGAAGAATTCATTAGATCAATATTCGACGGAGCATGAAATACTAATTTGGACATTTTGAAGAAAAATAACAAAATAGTTTTTCAAGCAAAGGGTTATTTTTAGCCACTAACCTTTAACAACTCCATATTGAAAATATTTGTTGACCAAACAAACCTATTAATGGCGTGGTTTTGATTTCAGTGCGGACAAAATTTAATGGTCAGAAATGGCATCGACCGACCTACCGACAATGCACTCGAGAGGACACTAAGCTCGAAAGATAAAGAAGGCGTAAAACTCAACCATGGCGATGGAAGGCAGGATCGTGATGAAGTGCATACAAGAAGCTGCGCCCAATCAATCGACACAATGGGAGGGACTTCTCGAGACCAATTATGCCAGAAGAATACTCAAGAATCGTGACAACCCGCAGCCGATGCTAATACTAACTGGGAAGCGGCGATCGATTACAATGGTCCAAAGAAGATCACGCATCGTCATCCACTAAGATCCAAACGAGCACCGAAGATTCCTCGTGATGGCTAATACAAGAGTCAATGGGTGAGACTGTGAAGTCATAAACCCATCTATTCCCATTCTCTAAGAGATACAAAGAGCTACATGGTACGACCTACTATACGGTTCCTGGCTGATACTGAGGAGTTAGTAGAAGCCTACTTAGGTAGATTCTTTCTCTCTTTTTCCCCCCAAATTTCTCACCGTTAAAGAAGGAGGGAAATCATTGTGTCTCCGTGCCAGGAAGATGAAAGCCCTGTATGTAGTCGGGAAAGATTCAAACGTCACGAAGATGTCCAACGATGGATGACCGAAGACTCGATGGACATTGTATATCATGCCTTGAATGATATATCAAAAGGGATCATTTGGATGCTTCATGTTGTGGAGCATTCAAACGAAAAGGCCAAGAGGCAAAAGAGTCGATTGAAGACTGCTGAATGTAACATGAAAACTCCTTCGAGCTTTCAAGAGGAAACAAAGAGAGGAAAAGGGGATCATGGAGTCGAAAGAAGATGACAGCCACGGAAGCCAAGTTGGATGCCATGCACAAAGTTAGACAAGCAAGAAAGAAAGACACACACTGCTCATGAAATAGGAGCAATTGAAAGAGAGTTATTGAAGGGAAATGCTGAGATGGCAACTGAAGAACAATTCTATGATGCTGAAGAGGTTAATTATCTGGGTGAGCCAAGAAACTACCATTTTAAACCCAATAATAACCTGCCAGCACATTATCACCCAAAGACTATGAGCCATGAATTTTCTTCTTACGGTGGAGGGCTCCCGGGCGGCCCAAGGCATGGACGTAACCCTCCACGTATATCAACAGCCACCAAGGTTCCAAACAAGAAAGCAAGAAGGAAATGAGTTAATAAACGGTCATCGTGGTCGAGGAGGGGCCCCACCTCAAGAACAGATGCTGCGCTCATGGGGGATAATAAGAAGTCGTTTTTAATCTCCATGAACAAAACTGGCGAGAGTCGAAGAATCGCTACCAATTCTCAAATTTTTCAAATGCCCATTGCATCCTCAAGAACCTGGAGACACAAGCAGGGCAAACTGGCCCTCAACCCCGCAAAGCCGTAGAAAAGATGCCTTCCTGCGTGACACAAGGAAGAATCCAAAGATCGCATGGTCAGGCAAACTAGAGTTGGGAAGAGCTAGAAGAGATGAAAGAGAAAGATGACAAAGAACAAAAGAAGTAGCAAGACCCGTAAAGGGAAGAGGATTCGAGAATGAAAAGAAAGAGTAGAGAGAAGAACATCCAAGGATCAAAGCTCTGGGCAATCCCATTTCCACAAAGACCGCAAATCAAGGATGGAGGAGCGCTTTGCAAGGTTCTTGAAAACCTTCTGTGGTTGAGATCGCATGCCTTTACTCGAAGTGGTAACTCACGCCACTCTATAAAATTTGATGGCGACATACTTGAAAAGAAAAGAAAATAAGTAGAGGAAGGAATAGCGAATCTCAATCGCATCAGTAGCGGCAAGAATCGAAAAGAAACTACCAAGAAAGATGAAGGACCTGTGGAGTTTCACAATTCCTGTATTGTCGAGGAATTGAATTCCGTGAAGCCTCAGACTCAGAGCTAGTATCACTCTACGCCTCTTTCTCACGCTAAGAAACTAAGTTTGGGTGAGCTTACTCCCACAACTGCTACTCTTCAAATGGCGCATGATCGATGGTAAAACTCAAGGGAGTCATTGAAGATGTAATCGGGTCATCGTTGGGTGTTTGTTTTCCCAAGAGACTTCATCATTCGACATGGAAGAAGATTCAAGTAATCGCTATCGGGAAGACCATTCCTAGCTACTAGAGTCGCCTGATTGACATGCAAAAGTGAGTTCTTACCTGAGGGAGAAGAAGTAAATGCTTAACTTGATCAAAAGTATGCACATAGACGTAGACACGTAAAGTTGCAATGTAGCCGATTTTGTCCATACTTCCAACTCGATGTTAACAATGATTGTAACACTCGCTTTTTATCAATGAAAAGAGATGAATTCCAAAGATGTCAAGATGTTCATTCTCGACTTCCATACGCTAGCTTTTCATTCTATAGAAACTGTGTTGAGCTTGAAGCAAAACATAAATGATAATGGGGAAAATATTGAAAAAGAGGAAATTCATCAAGAAACCAGTGCAGAAGGCCTAGTTTTGAAAGAGTTGCCAAGTCATTTAAAGTATGCTTACTTAGAATTACCTAAGAAAAAACCAGTGATCATTTCAGCCAGACTCAGTGATGATGAGGAACAAAGGTTGCTGAAAATATTAAGGAATCATAAGGAATCGCTAGCTTGGTCCATTGAAGAGTCAAGGGTATCACCATCAATTTGCATGCATAAGATTCTCCAAGTAGGAAGAGACTCCCAAACCATATGTGGAACACCAGCCGAGACCGAATCCGCATTTAATGAAGCAGTCGTAAAGGAGGTACTCAAATTGTTGAATGTCGGTTTTATCTATGCTATTTCGCATACTCGTGAGCCCACCATGTGGGTTCCAAAGAAAGGGGCGCATCGTGGATCCGCAATGAAAAAAATGAATTGATCTCCAACAAGAACAAAGGATTGTGGACGTGAGGGTATGCATTGACATGTGAAAGTCGAACACGCCTACCGTAAAAGATCATTTCCCTTGCCCTTCATTGACGATGTTGGACGTGTTAGCGGTGACACCTCACTTTTGTTTTTCTCGATGGTATCAGATATAATCGTGATTGCTATCGCACCGAGATCAAGAGAAGACCATTCACATGCCCTTATGGCACCTTGCCTCGTAAGGATGCCATTCGGGCTATGTAATGCCCAGCCACATTCCAGGTGTACATGATGCTCTATATTCTATGATTTTGCTGAATAAGTGATGGAAATTTTCATGGATGACTTTATCGTATGATCCAAATTTTGATCAATGTTTAAACAATCCGAAACAATACTAAAGATGCCAAGACAAACAAATCAAGATCGACCGGGAAAATGCCATTTTATGGTGACATGGTATCGTTTTAGGCATAAAATTTCAAGCATCGGGACTAGAAGTTGACCACCAAGGTATCGATTATCAAAACCGTTGGACCACCTACCACAAGAAAAAGGAGTAAGAAGCTTCGGGGTATGTCGATTTTACAGAGATTCATCAAAGACTTTTCAAAATGTTTTGACCATTTATGCGTATTATTGGAAAGATACAAGGTTCAATTTTTGATGACTCATGCAAGGATGCTTTTTCAAGAAATCAAGATCAGATTGGTACAAGCCACCTATAATGGCTGCAATTCAGAATGGAATCAGGATTTGAAATAATGTGTGATGCCGCTGATTTTGCCATGGGAGCCGTGACAAGGTTAAAAGAGAAAGTATTCAAAATATATACTATGCTAGTAAGACCTTCAATGAAGCACAAGAGAACTACTCAACAACTGAAAAGGAGATGCTGGCCATAGTATTTGCTGTGAAAATTTCGGGCAAAGACATTTTAGGATCTCATGTGGTAATTCACACCGATCATGCAAGAATCAAATACTGACGCCAAAAAGGAAGCAGCCGCATTGATAAGGTGGGTGCTATCACAGAGTTTGATTTGGAAATCAAGGATAAAAAGGGATGTGACAATGTGATAGA
The DNA here is from genome assembly GCA_016808115.1 of Tetrastigma voinierianum. NCBI lineage: Eukaryota > Viridiplantae > Streptophyta > Magnoliopsida > Vitales > Vitaceae > Tetrastigma > Tetrastigma voinierianum. Next base: position 1,820,039 of record JAEQBH010000911.1, on the reverse strand, counting down.
TGATCACTTGTCAAGAATAGAAAGAAGCAGTGATGAAGAGGAAAATGTGATGTTAACAGAGAACTTCCCAGATGAGCAATTGTTTAAGGTTTCCTTCCAACTTCCCCCCGTATGTCGATATCATGGAATTATCCGCTTCGTGGAGTAATGCCTTCAGAATTCAAATTACCAACGTAAGAGGAAGCTCGTAACCGACAATGTGTATTATATTTGGGATGACCCACTATAATTCAAGAGAGAGGTGCTGACATGATAATAAGAAGATGTGGTACGAAAAGTGAACAAGGCAACATTATAAATGAATGCCATGCATCACCATACGTGACATTTTTCCGAGAAAGAACAGCCCGCAAGATACTCCAATCAGATTTTATTGGCCCATTATCTTCAGAGATCGTGGCCGGCGGGTTAAATTGTGGGATAGATGTCAAAAGATTGGGAATATCGCCATAGGAATGAAATACCCTCAAAGGTATTATGGTGATACAAATTTTTGAGATGCATGGGGAATAGATTTTGATGATCTCTTCACCATCATTTGGAAACCTATACATACCGCTTAGCGTGATTACGTTTCCAAATGGGTGGAAGCAGTGGCTTGTCCAATGAATGATGCTAATAAATGTGAGTTTCTGGTAAAAGAATATTTTGGAGCGTATTTGGAACACCTGAACTATCATTAGTGATTTGGGAAACCCACTTCGCAAAACAAAATATTTGCAAAACTTCATGAGCAGTATGTGATCAAGCATGTAATGAGTTTAGCTATTATCCTGCACCAATGGACAAGGTAAATTTCCAATAGGAGATCAAAAGAATACTTGAAAGACTGCGGAGCTCAAGGTAGCGATTGGTCTTCCAAACTTGATGATGCACTTTGGGCTTGGCTGTAGACCGTATATAAAACCCCATCGAATGTCCCGCGATACGTAGTTGCTTTTGGTAAACCATGTCATCTACCTCTTGAATTATAATACAAGGCAATGTGGGCCATCAAGAAGTTAAATCCCCGATTTTAAGGCTGCAAGGGAAGAAAGATCGCCTAACCGTCTAATTGGAAGAACTGAGAAATGAAGTCATGATAACGCTAGAATATACAAAGACAAGACAAAGAAATGGCATGACAAAGAATTTTGAGAAAAGAGTTCGCAATGTGGGAACAGTTCTGGCTGCTTAATTCCGTGACCGAAATTGTCAGAAAGTTGAAACTAATTGAGTGGGCCATACACCGTGGTGTCAAGTACTACATTTGGAGCAAAGACACCGAGGACTGGAGCACTGCGAAGAATTCCAAGGTCAATGACAAAGGTTGGGCATTATCTAAATAGGGAAGAGGAAATGAAGAACCCAACTCGGTTCTTGAGGAAAAGAAGAAGTACTACAACAGCAAGTCTAGCTATGACCTGAAATCAGCGGCTAATGGGAGGCAACTCCATAAGGATTTAATTTATGGTTTTAAGTTTGAAATATTTTTCTTTGGGCCATTTAAATTAGGTCATTTGTTTTTTATAAGGATAGATTTAATATTTAGAAATCGATTGTAGTTTAATTATGATTTTCTTGATATTGCAGCAAGCTTTCGTAAGGTTCAAAGACATGAATGGCAAGGCAATCACAGAACATTTCAAAGAATCCTGCGTGAGAAGTCACAACATGAGGAAAAGGGGAGTAACCTTAACCCTAACCCGATTTTGTAGATATACTTGAATTGTTTGTTAAATATTTGCTTGGAGATGCCAGAAGTAATGTCTAAAAGGATTAGGAGCAATGAGAGAAAAAAAGGTTCTTGAGATCATTGAGCTAAGGGCTTAGGTCGCGACAGAAAGGTTATGTCGCGACATAAGTGATGTCGCGACAAAACATCATGTCGCGGACTCGCTTGGAAGGGCAACCGTGAGTAATAATGAAGAAGGTATATGTCGAAATACCACCGTGAAGTAGCTTACTGTGAGAATTAAGTTTCAAATGGGAAAAGGAGGTCACAACATCAAACAATTTCCTAGAAAATTTGTATTGTCGCTGATATCCTAAGTGTCGCGACATAAAAAGCGACAGTGCCAACTATCACTTTAAAAGCTCCAAAATTCAATGACCTCAAATAAAAAGACGCGAAAATTGAAGTTCTAATGCTTAATGAAGCAATAATTAGCCCAATAAACATTGATTGAATTGCAACTCGAAGAAACTTATCTAACCCACATAGTTATTCACCTTTCTTCCCTCCTTTCCACTTCAACCTCGAAACCCTAACTTTCCAAATCTTTCGAAAAGCTTGTCTTCCGTTTCCAATGGCTGAAATTCCCACCCTAGTCCCTAACCTAGACGAGATTATGAGGGAACATGAACAACCGGAAGAAGAAACTCGCCAAGAAGAACGGTTAGATGAGATTCACAGAAGAACAAGGTAAGAGGTGCCATCGTAAAACACCAAGCTCGACAACTTCTCAAGAAAGAGCAGAAAAGGGAAAGGGAAAGATGAGAGAAGAAGAATAAGTAGAAGATTTCCGTGTCGATTTGCTGCATCCTGAAAAATATTATGCTAACAAGGGTTTGTCGCAGAGAGGAGATTCAAAACTCAAGTACGCCTTTCAAGGAGATACAGAGCAGAGAGGGTGGAGAGTCTCTACTTGTTCAAAAATCAGGGTATACAAAGCAATTAGCAAGAGAATTTATTCAAATTTGCAGGAAGGAAGGATGGAGCGGTTGCTAGAGGAGTCTAGGTTTCATACGGCTAAGGGCCATCAACGAGGCCTATGGCATGGCAGCAGAAAACACGGTTCCAAATTCAAGAAACTTTTGGAAAACCAGATTTTGAAAGATTGCCAAGAAGTCACTAATGGTAAGGTGCAGTTAAAAACCAAGAAGAAGGAAGGCTCAAGAACAAGGAATGTAAGCCTCACCGAGGAAGCGAAGGTATGGTTTTACTTCGGCTTCCGCTTTCTGTTCCAACAAAACATGTATAATGAAGAGAGAACAGAGGTCAGGTCAGCCGTATACATCCTAAAAGGATACAAGATCAATATAGGAGTCACATTGAGAATTCTATCATGAGGTATCGTTTGAAGGGAACAAAGAGGTCTTATTCTCACCCACCACAATCATCGGTTTCATGTTTGAAGGTCAAGGAAAGGAATATGGGAATCAAGAAGAAGTACTCAGATCTTCACCACTCTTCCGACAGAGTTAGCAAAGGACGAAGAAACCGTACAGTGGGGTGCTGGTAGAGAACGCAGGTGAAGCCTGCTGAAGGACCGTAAATGAGACTCAAAGGGTTGTCGATCATGAGCAGAGCACCCAGAAAACTCCACCGACAACAACAATGATTACATGTTTGCACAATGAAGGGGCGTGATGAAGGCAGCCCAATAGACTTCTCCATCCCCTCTTAGCCGCCTCCCGTAATGTAAATTTCCAACATGGAGAAAGCTCAAGGGAGCACAAGAGAACAGGCCGACACTGGAAGCTCTCAATGTCATGCGTAAGAGAATAGATGAAAGAGAGAAGGAGTGGAAACTACAGCAGGAATTCAGAGAAGGCATTTATGAAAAATAATTGAAAAGAAGAGACCAGCAGTGGGAGGAAGAGCTAAACAGAAAAGAAAAGGAGCATGAGGTGGAGCTACAACGAAGAGAACAAATAGTACAGAGTTGAACGTAAAAGAGGAACAATGAAAATTAGCAAAGCAAGGGGAAGAGTTTAAGAAAGAAATGAAGGAAAGAGATCAAAACTGCTACGTAAACTCTAACTCAATCATGAAGCTTTTATAACAAATCCGCCAGCGTGATTCTCAACTCTTAACACTGATAAAGAAAAGAGATACAGAGCAAGAAGCCAAATTTGGGGAGCAAATCAAAGGATTCAAGTTTTTATACAAGTCTCTACAGAAGGATTTTGAGAAGAAATTGGATGATAGAGACAAGAAGCAGAAAGATACAGAATCCTATAGGCAAAAAGAATGGCTGGAAAACTTAGATCTGATTAACAACAATCTTTCCAAATTTGTAGAGGTCATGACCGAAATGGAGAATACAATGAATGGCTTGGGGAAGAGGCAGGATGAGTTGAACAAAAAGGTTGATCTCTCTAATGAGATTTTCATTGAAGAACAAATGGAGAAGGAAACCAAGAAGAGAAATGAGTTAAGAGAATTGAAAATTCCTGAATCTCTACCATTTAGGTATTAATCGACCTAGATCCCCCCAACATCTTTGCTCCTGACTATTTCAAAAGAAAAAAAAAATAGACCTTCTCCCTGCCTAACCTTCTTTACTCTCTTATTCCCATTTGAATTGTATCCAACTGTTGCAATTGAATCAGAAATAAAATAAGAAACTTTAATTGAATTGTTGTGTGCGTGCTATTTTGAATTTGTTTGTTCAATATTGTGTTGCTTTGTGGTTGCATGATTAGGAAATTAAAGTAGGAATTAGTTCCAGAATAAAAATTGTGGAGATGTCATGAGTTGAATTGAATGAGGCAGTTAGATTAGGAATAAGCTGAAATGCAGAAAAATTGCAGAATAAGGGCAAAATGAATACATTTTAATTGAAACACAAAGTGCAAAAGTTACTAAAGTCTAACTGATAAGTCTAGAATAGAGGAAAGTAATACAATAGAAGGAACAAAACATATTTTTGAGTTTGTGGTATGAACAATAAGTCAAGGAACCTGTTGAATATCAATTAATTTAACTACTCATCAACAAAATGAGCCAAGGTACTCTTATGTTAGTCATTAACTGCTCAATCCAAATTCTAGAATTTGTTAGATTATCGATTGAGGCGTAAATCCTAGGTGATACAGCTGACAAGAAATGATGCAGGCCATTCTTGGATAGTTTGAGCCATTCTATTATCCCTGGCATATGCCGATGCATATACCTTAGTTTTTAATCAGCCAACAAGCTTATTTTTTCAAAAAAAAAAAAAAGCACTAATGGAAACCCCAACTCATCCTAAGAAATCAATCCTTCAAGAAAGAACCCATGATTACTCAAGAATTCAAGGAGGAAGAAAGAATGAAATTTGGGAGTATATGTTTTGAGGAACTCAAAGGGAATGAAAGTTAAAAAAGGCAAAGATCGAAAATGCAATGTAGTTGTGCGCTTATAAGTGTGGATAAGTTTATCTTCAGGGCCTAACTCTCAATTAAGTTCTGTGGGTGTTTCAACACCTAGTACCCTAATGCTGGTATGGGAGCTACTAACCCAAAGTTCGCTAAGTGTTAGAAAGCCTAAAAGTTAAACATTAAATTATCCCTCGAATGATTTATTAAACAGTTGAAATTTCAAAGGGAATTACAAGGAACAGGGGCATACAGTTTGAATTGAAGAACTGAAAGAGATGTCCCCAAACATGAAGTTTAGAGTTTATTAGAGAAACTATAAGAAAGAAAGGGCAAGAGGAGAGAAAAAGGTTCAGGTAATCTTAACTAAAATTCCTTCCATCCTACCCACACCCAAGCCTAACAATACAAGCCCAAAAGACTCCGACGATTCGAATAACAAATCACTCACGTAGGGAGATCAATATGAAACAAAACTTATGGGAATTGGAACATAGAAACAATCAAAATGAAGGACTTTAGGGAGTTAATTTGACTCAAGATGAAAGCAAAATAATCTATTATTCAACAGATCTAATGATTATGTTGTTTGAAAACACTTCAATGTCGCTTTAGTTTCATATACTATGAAAAGTAGAAACTAACTTTGAACTGGACTTAAAGCTAGATGTACAGAAAATAATGCATACATTGTATTTCAATTAAATTGAATGCCACTGCAGAACAAACCAGAAAAATGTCCTTAAAATTTTCTTTATTTGTTTCCCTATGACAAAATAAATCTTTCTTTTCTTTACTGGCGACAAGCAAATTTCTTAAGTTCGGGGGAGTTTGATATTTAAAAAGTCATCTATTTTTTAGTCCATTTTTCTCTCGCTTGATTTTAATGTAAAAATGAATACCAGATGCAGAATATGAAGAATTTATAATTATTTAGAAGAAGAAAGAAGAAATGTAAGGAAAACTAATTGATGATAAATGAATATATAGCAGAATGAGTATGACTGTTGAACATGCAACACAGATAATAGAGGTCACATATCAGGTAAGAAATTTCAGATTTGTCGATGATCGATAGACTGAGGTTTTAGTGAGACTTAGAAAGGCATACATGGATCTTAATGCAGACAGAGGCGCCGGATTCGCACAGAGGCGATAAACCGCAGACTTTAATCCGCCGACGCACAGGAAATGAGGTCATACCAAACAACCCAAAGAATTCTCGAGAACTGGGTACATATATCGAGAGATCAATTGAACCCAGCAGAGTATTTAGTGACGCCGACAAAGAGGTCGAGGTCGACATCGAACACTAGTTGAAGCCCCAGAGACTAAAGTTGATGTCTGACAAGATATTGATGTCGCGACATCAGAAACTAACAGTTAAGACCTGTGGAGTTATAGAGTGATGTCGCGACAAGAGATTGATGTCGCGACATCAGGAACACTAGTTGAAGCCTGTGAGACTAAAGTCGATGTCACACAAAGAGAGTTGATGTCGCGACATCAGGAACTAACAGTTGAGACCTGTGGAGTTATAGAGTGATGTCGCGACAAGAGATTGATGTCACAACAGAACCATCACAAAAACTCGGCATTACAAGCTGATGTCGCTAAAAGAGATTGATGTCGACATCACGAGCGCACCAAGGTCAGAACTCATGAGATGTCATTATGACAAAGAAGTGAGGTCGCGAACACCAAAGAGCAACCATTGAAAGATACAAGTGGCGCATAAGATTGAAAAGCATGCAAGATCACTGATGTCACGACAATAGGTTGTTGTCGCAACATCAAGACTCGGGCTGAAAGTACAAGAACATGAGTCATTGTCATGTAATAAAAGATCGATGTCGACAATATGATGATAAGTTGAAACCCGCGAATCATAAGCTGATGTCGCTGACAGATTGATGTCTCGGAGCATCGAAGACAACAGCTTGAAGGTCAGCAGATGACTTGAGCTGAGGTCGCTGATTAAGATATCGATGTCGCGACATCGAGAGATCAATTGAAACTCCGCATGCGCATGAAGTGATGTCGCCATAAGGATCGATGTCGCGACATCAAATGTCAGCTTGAAGGTCATGAAGACTTAGTTGATGTCGCGACGCGGAGATCGATGTCGCGACATGGATGATACGCGACAAGGGATTTGAAGTCGACTAACATTACGATGGGCCAAATTCCACTGGAAATCCACAACGATCGCATCGATTAGGCCCAACCGAAGAAACCCTATAAATACGCCAGCCTACCCAAATTTCATAACGGTATTTACGCGATACGCATAAAGAGGTCCGTAGCTAAAGGCTCATTTTTCTTTATTTTTTTTCTTTTAGTTTTCTTTTTTTTTCTTCTTTTCTTCAATGTCGATAGTTGTGAGATTGGGATTAGATTTATCTAGTTTTCGTTTTTATTTTCCGAACTGGTTGTTATCGCTTTGAGCGTGTTTAATGCGTAATTCATTTATTTTCAAATTACCACCTGAATGTTTGAAGTTCGCATAAATTGGAATTGCCTCCAGCCATAATGCAATTATTCTATGATCGAGGAATGTCAGTGTGTAATTCAAGAATTTGAGAACCCACTTCCATTATGAATGTTATTGTCGAAATTATATTTCCCGTAGTTGTTTCCAAGCAAATCGCGACTCTCGCCATGAATTTACTGGTTATGGGTTTAATGATTTTGATCTCTAATATCGCTTATACCCGCATAATCGCTTTCCATTGCTCGATTTCAAGGAGGTCCTCCAGTGACACAGAGATGACAATCCCGAGTTATGAACATTTTTCAAGGTATATTAACCTCGCTATTGAGATCTAATGAGCTTGTGTTTATTTGATAAATCCTCTTCTCACTTGAAATCAAGTAAATGAGTTGAATGAGTTATCGGGCTTGAACAAGCAGAGAGTTCACCTCAATCCGACCAGGAAGCCAACTCGTGTTAGCCGAGATCTAACTGGCGAGTAGGGTGATCTATTCTAATTCAGGAAGAATAACCTGGAAGTTGTATATCCTTGCTTGACCGATAACTTGGGAGCTAAGGTTTACAGTCCATAAAATGGGTATGAAGTATTGCAAAAGAAAAATACCCATAATTAGGAAGTCCCTGTTAAAAGGTAGTTATCTCATTCCCTGTATTCGAGAGGATCAGGTAAAAATTAGATAATGAAATGTGGAGTGTGGAGAGATCCAAACAGACTAATTAAATGCCTGACAGATTCTCTAAAATCAAATACACCAAGAAAATTAACAAAGGTTAACAAATGTGAATCGACACTTCACAATAGCATTGATCTTAATGTGTATTCAAAACGATAATTACTCGGCCTATTTATTTTTTTAAATATTCTTTATTCATTATTCTTTAGATTCGCCTTATTCGATTGTTCATTCTTTTATTATATACTTGTATAATTTACGCCTTCTTGCCGAACACAAATGTCATTTTATAGTCCAAATAGTATGGAGCTCGAGAGTCATGTAGTTGATCTAGAATTTTTTGAGATCTCTCTGTGGATCGATATCTCGGACTTTAATCCAATTTATTACTTACGAATTGCACTTGCAAAGATATTAGGCCAAACCAATATTGAAAATGATTTACTCTAGGAGATGCTTTGGTTCGTTATCAAAGTTTTATGCAGCGCCAGCTGGGCCGGGATTAGGATAATACTTCGTAATAGTGTCATAAATTTCAGACATGTGTTGTCCTGCTAAGAGAAGGTATGGTTTACTTCGGTTTCGCTTTTGGTTCCAACAACACTTGTGCACGTTGAGAGAACAAGAAGTTTGTTGTTGTATGCCATCCTAAAAGGGTACAAGATCAATGTAGAGTCACATTGAAAATTTACTCGCGAGGTATCGCGAAGGAATATAAGAGGTTTATTCTCACCCAAGAACAATCACCTGCTCTATGTTTGAAGGTCAGTGAAAGGAGTATGGGAATCGAAGAAGAAGTACCTGTGAGCTTCACCACTCCTTCCTCGACAGAGTTACAGCTGACCAAGAAACCGTATATGGGTGCTGGTAGAGAAAAGAGATGAAGCCCCAACCGAAAGACTAAAAGGAGACTCAGAGGGTTGCCGATCAAGGAGCAGAAAGACCCAAAAACTTCCACCGACAACAATGATTTACTTGCCGATAATGAAGGGGCGTGATGAAGGCAGCCCAATAGACTTCTCCATTCCCTTAGCCGCTCTCCTCCTATGCACGTAAATTTCCAACATGGAGAAAGCTCAAGGGGAGCACAAGAGAACAGTTCGATACTGGAAGCTCTCAATGCCATGCAAAAGAGAATGGATGAAAGAGAGAAGGAGTGGAACCTACAGCAGGAATTCAGAGAAGGAATTTATGAAAAAGATTTGAAAAGAAGAGACTAGCAGTGGGAGGAAGAGCTAAATGGGAAGGAGAAGGAGCATGAGATGGAGCTACAAAGAAGAGACCAGAAGTGGGGAGAAGAGCTGAACGGAAGAGAGGAACATATGAGAAAAAATTTGAAGCAGCAAGGGGAAGAGTTTAAGAAAGAAATGAAGGAAAGAGATCACAATCTGTTACAGAAACTCAAACTAAGTCATGAAGCTTTTTATAACAATCAATTTGAGCGTGATTCTCAACTCCTAACATTGATAAAGAAAAGAGATACAGAGCAAGAAGCCAAAATTGGGGAGCAAATCAAGGGCTTCAAGTTCCTATACAAGTCTCTACATAAGGATTTTGAAAACAAACTGGATGAGATAGACAAGATGCAAAAGGATGTTGAATCCTATAGGCAGAAAGAATGGCTAGAAAATTTGGATCTGATGAACAATAATCTCTCCAAATTTTTAGAGGTCATGACTGAAATGGAGAATACAATGAATGGCTTGGGGAAGAGGCAGGATGAGTTGAACAAAAAGGTTGATCTCTCCAATGAGATCTTCATTGAAGATCAAGTTGAGAAGGAAACTAAGAAGAGAAAGGAAAGAAAGTGGAGCCCGAAATTTCTCCATTCCCACCATTTACTTAGACCCGGATCCCTAATATCTTTGGCCGCTTCTTCAAAAGAAAGATAGACTTCTTCCCAAACTGACTTCCTTACCCTCCTTATTCCATTTGAATTGTATCCAACTGTTGCTATTGAATCATAAATAAAATAAGAAATTTTAATTGAATTGTTGTGTGCTATTTCGAATTTGTTTGTTCAATGTTGTGTTGCTTTGTGATGCATATTCGGGAAAATAAAAGTAGGAATTAGTTCCAGAATAAAAACTGCTGAGATGTCATGAGCTACGTTGAATGAAGCAATTAGATTAAAAATAAGCTGAAATGTAGAATAAGGGCCAAATGAATACGCTGATTGAAACACAAAAAGTAAAGTGACTTAAGTCTAACTGCTGAGTCCGCACAGGTAAGTAATGAAATTGAAGAAACAAACATATTTTGAGATCAGGTATGAACAATGAGTCAAGGAACCTGTTGGATACAAAAGAGTTTAACTACTCATCAACAAAAATTAATCAAGGAACTCCTAATGGTCAAAAAACAAGAGCTAACCCGCATTCTAGAACTTGAAGAATATTGATTGAGGCAATCCTAGGTGATACAAATTTGACAAGAAATGATGCAGCTATTCTTAGAAAGTTTGGAGCCATTCAAGCTATCCTCATCTATATGCTAAAGCACATACCTTAGTTCCGGTAAATTGAGTCAATCAAGCCTTTGTTTCTAAAAAATCGCCTGAATTTGGCCAACCTAAAAGAATCAATCTTCCAGTAAAGAACCAGTGATTACCCAAGAACTGAAAGAGGAAGAAGGAAATCAAGTTTGGGGGAGGTTGTTTTTGAAGAACTCAAGGAGAAAAGACAAAAAAAGGGGAATGAAAGAAAAAGGGTCAAAATCAGAAATACAATAAAAAAAAAGGGGATAAGTTTTACCTTGTGGCCTAATTCTCTTGAACTATTAAGTTCTTAGGGGTGTTTCAACACCTAGTACCCTAATGCCATCTGGTATGGGAGTTACTAACCCAAAGTTCGCTAAGGGTGTTAGAAAGCCTAAGAAGGTAAAACATTGCACTATCCCTGAATGGTGACAAACAAAGAAAACTCCCCCAGTTGAATTACAAATGAAAAATGGGAGCATACAGTTCTTAATAGAAGAAATCCAGGAGATGTCCCAAAAATGAAGTTTGGGGGAGTTTATTAAAGAAACTACAAGGAAAAAGGGCAGTAGTGAGAAAGAAGAGAGAAAAAGTTCAGAGTAATCTAAACCTAAAAGTTCCTTTCTATCCTACCCTTACCCAAGCCTAACATTACAAGCCCAAAAGACCCGATTGATCTTGAAGGATGGAATTACCTACATTAGTGGAGATCAATATGAACAACAAGCTTATGGAATTTGAAAGCATAAACAAAAGAAAACCGTGGAAGGACCTAGAGTTAAGTGAATAATTATGAAGATGAGAAAGGAAAACAATTTATTTTCAACAGGATCCAATGATTATGTTGTTTGTAAAACAATTTCAACAGTTTAGTTTTGTATACTATAAAGAGTAGAAACCAACCTTGAACTGGACTTGAAGCTAGATGTACAGAAAATAATGCATACCTTGTATTTCAATTAAATTGAATGCTACTGCAGAACAAATCAGAAAAATGTCCTTAAAAATTTTCTTTTATTTTGTTTGAGGACAAACAATTCTTTCTTTTTCTTTGCTTCGAGACACTAAAAATTTTAAGTTTGGGGAAGTTTGATAGAGCTGAAAGTCATCCATTTTAGTCCATTTTTCTGATCTATTTTTTATCTAAACAAGACTGATTATAAAATTATGGAATAATCAATCAAACTGCAAATGGCAGAATTCAAGAAAAAGAAGAATATTTGCGTAAAAAACAGCTAAGGTGGATGAGCGCACGATAATCGGGTCAAGCAAGTCACAGCAGAAAGGCACACAAAGATAAATAACCTGATGTCATGAAGTCGGGCAAAGCAATCAAAAATGCATATCCAAAGTCGCAAAGAAGAAAACTCCAATCGAAACGGTTACTTGAAGAACAAGGTAACCGAGAGTTAAAGAAACCCGTGTGAAGAAACCAGAAATGAAGAAGAAGAAGACTTCATGTCGCGATCCGGATGCTGTCAGACATCGACAATGATACGTAAGGCCATAAAAACAAAGAAGTCGTCGCGACAACAGTAGTGAAGAGAAGAGGTCGCGACATCCACTGAATGATCAAGCTTGTCGCACATCGAAAACATGGAAGAAATGGATAGAGGTCGCTACAGGAGAATCGCTTGAAGCTATGATGTGCTTGGTGAGATGAAGTCATGTAACTCGTTATCGTCGCGACAGGATCAAGTCGCCGAAGATCAAGAATTGCGCCGAAACCTGGAGAAGGGCATAGAATTGATGTCGACAAGGGATTGATGTCGCCACAACGTGAACCATCATGAAAATCGCAGAGCCATGTCGATGTCGCTGACAAGAGATCGGGTTGTCGACAATTAAGAGCACCGCGCGAAGTTTGCCTTTGCCGATGACACGACAAAGGAATGACATCGCGACACCAAAAGCAACCAGTTGAAGCCTCCAGAGAACTAAGTCGATGTCGCGACAAGAGATTGATGTCGCGACATCACGAACCATCAGATGAAAGCTGCAAAGAAATGAACTGCTGTCACGACAAGAGATTGAGGCCTGACATCGAACGCTCGCTTAAAGGCTACAGAAGACTGAAATGACATGTCACGACAAGAGATTGATGTCGCCGACATCACGAATCCACCGTTCAAGGCCGTATATCGCTGATGTCGCGACGCGGAGATCGATGTCGCGACATACGATGTCGCTGACAAGAGATTTGAGGTCACGACAACAGAATCACTACCCACTGAAATCCATTAACCACGCGTGGGATTAGGCCCAACTAAGAAACCTATAAATAATGCAGCCTACCCGTAAGAGGAACGCAGTCATGGTGACACAAGAGAGGTCCGGGGTAGTTGAAGGCTCATTTTCTTTATTTTTCTTTAGTGTTCTTTTCTTTTCTTTTCTTTTCTTCAATGTCGATAGTTAGAGATTAGATTGCATTTATCGCTTTATTTTTCGTTTTATTTTTGGATCTAGGTGTTGTCGAGATTTGAGCGTGTCGAACTAATTCTATTCTTTCAAATTACTACCTAGGAATGCTTCAGTTCGCATACCCTTGAATTCAACTCGCTGAAATAGCAGCTATTCTATGATCGTGAGGAATGTCAGAGCGTGTAATTCAGTACTGAGGAATCCAAACATTAAGTGAATGTTATGTCATAAATTATCTTTCCCGTAGTCGTTTCATACTTTTGAATTCTGCTTACACGATTCTATTTCTCGTAAGTTGGGTTTACTGTTTTTGATATGAACACGCTTTCTTATACCCGTTATAAGATTTTGTCTCATTGCTCGATTTCAAGGAGGCCTCGGTTGATTACGTAGAAGGCATTCCGGGAGTTAGTGAACAATTTCTTTGAAGGTATATTAACTCGCTTATTTGAGATCTAAATGAGCTTTGCAAGTTTACATTCGATAACCCTCTCACTTGAAATCAAGAAATAGTTGAATGAGTTATCACTCCTGTCGCTGTAGAGTTCACTCTCACCTAATGAAGGAGGCCAATCCCGTGTTAGCCGAGATTCAATCAAGGAGAGGGTGATCTATTCTAATCTTGAGGAAGAGCATCCTGAAGCTGTATATCCTGTTTGACCGATAACTTGGGAGCTAAGGTTTACACCATAAAATGGGTATGAAGTATCGCAAAAGAAAAATACCTGTGATTAAGGAAATCCTTTAAAAGTAGTTATTTAATTTCCCCGTCTTCGAGAGAATCAGAAAATTAGATAATGAAATGTTGAGTACGGAGAGATCCAGTCGTAAGATGTTACCTTGACAGATTTTAAACCTGAAATATTCAAGAAGTTTTACGTATTAACTACAGAATTGGTACTTCACTATAGTAGCATACTCTGATGTGTCCTCTCAAAGATAATTATTCGTCCATTTATTTTCTTAACTATTCTTCATTCCCTTTATATTCCAATTCTATTTGATTGCTCATTTATTTTACTGTACAGTATAATTTCCAAATTTCTGCCGATCCCACTCATCATTTTATGGTCCAAATAGTATGGAGCTGAAAGTAGTCGTGGTAGTTGATTTAAAATTTTCGAGATCTCAGCTGGGATCGATATCCTGACTTATATCCATTTTATTACTTGTCGACTGCAATCTGCGTGATATCGTGCCAAAACTAAAATTGAAAATGATTAACTCTAGTAGACTTTTGGTCTCAACAAGTTTTATGGTGTAGTTTCCAGGGATTAGATAATAATCTTTGGTGATTACACACATAAAATTTGTATACGTGTTTGTCCGAGGTCATCAAGTTTTGGCGGAGCCGTTGTCGGGATCGAAGAATTTGATAACCAATATTCGCATGAAAGAAGGAAATACTAATTTGGACATTTAAAGAAAAATAACAAAAATAATTTTTCAAGCAGTGGTTCATTTCGACCACTAACCTACAACGAACCATATTGAATATATTAGTTATTTTGACTAATCCTATTAACGGAGCGTATTTTGTTTTCTGTAAAAACTTTGATGCATAGGAAACAGAAAATTGATCTGATTCCAACTGATTCTGAATTAGAGAAAACACTTCGCAGCTTGAGAAAGACAAGGAAAGTTAAAACACAATTATGTGATGAAAGACAAGATCAAACCGAGGGACACAGGACAAGAGCGTAAGGCCTCCAATCACAAAGATACCATGGAGGAATTTGCCTATCATTCAGATGAATACTCAAGAATCGACGTAAATCCGCCATCGATGCCAACAACTTTGAACTAAAACCAAAGACTAATTACAATGGTGCAAGAACACCGCTTACTGTCATCCCACCGAAGATCCTAATGAACACTTAGTGGGAGATTTCAAGACGGCAAACACGCTAACTCCGAACAAGAGACCGTGAGGTTATCGAGTTACATCTATTCCCATTCTCTAAGAGATACGCTGTACCACATGGTATGAATCTTTACCATATGGTTCTCGTTGATACCTCCGGGAGGAGCTGGTAGGAGGCCTATTTCATGCATTCTTCCCCCCATCACTCACCTCGAAATGAGGAGGAAATCATTGTTTTTCAGCAGGGGGAAGATGAGAGCCTATATGTGGCTTAGAAAGATTTAAACTAAGCTGTCGAGAAGATGCCCTATGCATGGAATTGATTCAAGACCCAGCCGGACATCGGTATCATGCTCAATGATACATCCAAGGGAATCAATATGCTTCATGTCAGGAGCATCTGCCGCAAAAGTGCCGAGGGAGGCTAAAGATCCGACAGAGGACCCCGCAAAATGCACATGAGAACTCCTTCAGTCTTCAAAAGGGAGTAGCTGAGGAAAAGTGGGATCATGGAGTCAGCAAAATGAATGCTGGTGGAAGCAAAGTTGATGCTATTATGCATCGAATGGACAACAAGAAAGGAGAACATTCATGAAGTAGAGAGTTGAAAAGAGTTGTTAAGAGTGTAGTTGTCGAAAGCTAATGAAGAACATTTTATGATGCCGATGTGGGAGGTAAAATAATTAGGTTACTAGAGAAGTTACCATTTCAAACCCAATCCTAACATGCCGCACATTATCACCTGAAGACTCAGAACCATGAGACTTTCTCATATGGTGGAGGGGCTTCTCAAGGCCCAAGGCAGGGACAGAACCCTCAACAAGGGTATCAACAGCCACCAAGGTTCCAGCAGCATCAACAACAAGGAAATGAACACATAAATGAATCTCAGGGTCAGAGGAGGGCCCAATCTTTTGAAGAACATATGCTGCATTTCATGGGGGATAATAAGAAGCTGTTGAACCTCCATGAATAAAAATTCCATAGAGTTTGAAGCAATCGCCACCAATTCCCAAATTTTTCAGACCACCACAAATGAATCCTTGAAGAACCTGGAGACACAAGTAGGGCAGCTTGCCCTAACCCTGCAAAGCCAGAAGAAAGATGCCTTCCCAAGTGACACAAAGAAAAATCCAAAAGACTGCATGGATGTACAACTGAGGAGAGGGAAGGAAATAGAAAAGATGAAAGAAAAGATGACAAAGAACAAAGAAGGAGCAAGACAAGAAGGGGAAGAGATACTGGAGAAAGAAAAAGAAGGAGTAGAAGGGAAGAACATCCAAGGATCTAGACTCGCGCCTCTATTTCCACGACTCCGCAAATCCAAGATAGAGATGCTTTGCAAGGTTTTGGGAAAACTTTCCGTGTCGGGAGATCGCATGCCTTTTACTGAAGTGGTAACTCAGATGCCACTCTATGCAAAATTTCTGAAGGACATACTGAGCAAGAAAAGAAAATAGTAGAGGAAGGAATAGTGAATCTCACCGCCACTTGCAAGAATCGTAAAAGAATTAAGCGTAAAAAAGACGAAGGACCCAGTGGAGCTTTACACCCTTCGGCGATCATCTGAGGAATCTGAATTTCAGAAGCCTTCCGTGACTTAGAGCCATTATTATCAATTTGATGCCTCTTTCGTTGCCAAGAAACTAAGTTTGGGGGAGGTTATTCCCACCATCATACTCTTCAAATGGCGTACGTATCGACAGAAACCCGAAGGAGTCTTAGAAGACGTGGTCGGGCTACCATTGGGAAATTTGTTTTTCCAAAGAGGACATCATTCCGACATGGAAGAAGATTCACAAGTTCTATCTACCGAAGACCATTCTCTAGCTAATGAGCTGCCTGATTGACATGCAAAAAGGAGTTCTTACCTTGAGGGTTGGAGAAGAAGTCGCTTTTAACTTGATCAAAAGTATGCAAAATATAGACAGAGACATGAAAGTTGTACAGCGTATTGTTTCATACTTTCCAACCCGTATTAACAATGATTGTAATACTCATGACACGAAAAGAGATGAATTTCCAAAGATACCTAAGATGTCTATTCTGAATTTCCATACAACAGCTTTCATTCTTTAGAAACTATGATGAGCTCACAAAACAAAATGACAATGGGGGAAAATATTGAAAAAGAGGAAATTCAACAAGAAACCAAGTGTATGACTAGTTTTTGAAAGAGTTGCCACATGTCATTTAAAGCAGCTTACTTAGAATTACCAAAGAAAAACTAAAGGATCATCACCCAGACCTTGATGCTGAGTGAACAAAGATTGCTGAAAATATTAAGGAAGCATAAGGAATCGCTACTGTCCATCAAGAGTCAAGGGTATCACCACAATTTGTATGCATAAGATTCTGCTAGAAGAGACTTCAAAACCATCTGTAGAACACCAAAGGAGACTGAATCCAGTGATGAAGGAAGTAATCGTAGAAGCGAGGTACCAAATCTGGGTCGGGTTTTATATATGCTATTTACAGCACTCGTGAGCTCAAATTATGTGGTTCCAAAAAAAGGGGGTTTATCGTGATCGAAATGAAAATGAATTGATCTCCAACAAGAACAAGGATGATGGAGGGTATGTAGCTGATTACAGGAAGTTGAACAAGAACTTAAAAGATCATTTCCTCGCTTTCATTGATCGATGTTGGACAAAGTTAGCAGACACCTCACTTTTGTTTTCTATCGGTATCAGATACAAACTAGATTACATGCACCCGAGATCAAGAGAAGACCACATTCATGCCCCTATGGTACTTTGCCTTCATAAGGATGCCATTTGGGCTATGTAATGCTCACTTACATTTCGTAGAGGTGTATGATACCATGTTCTCGATTAAGTTGAAGAAGTGATGGAAATTTTCATGGATGACTTCACGTGTATGGATCCACTGATCAACGCTTAACAATCTAGAAATAGTAATTTCAAGATGCCAAGACAAACAATGAAGTAATCGACTGGGGAAAATGCCATTTTATGGTGACGTATTAGTATTGTTCTTGGGCATAAATTTCAAGTATCGACTAGAAGGACTAACTAAACCATTATCAAAACTCTTGCACCACCTACCACAAAGAAAAGGAGTAAGAAGCTTCTGGGGACATGCTGGATTTACAGAGATTCATCAAAGACTTTTCAAAATAGCCAGACCACTATGCGTATTACTCGAAAAGATACAAGGTTCAATTTCATGACTTCAAGGATGCTTTCAAGAAATAAAATCAGATCGGCATAAGCACCCCAATGGTCGCACTGCATGGATCAGATTTGAAATAATGTGTGATGCCGTTGATTTTTCCATGAGCTGTGTTAGCAAAGAAAAGAGAAAAGTATTCGGTGGCATATACTATGCTAGTAAGACCTTCACGAAGCACAAGAGAGAACTACTCAACAATTGAAAAGGTATAGCCATGTATTTTCTTGTGAAAAATTTAGGCAATACATTTTAGATCCTATGTGGTAATTCACACTGATCATGCAAAGAATCAAATACTTGATGTCAAAAAAGGAAGCTAAGCCAAGATTGGAGTAAGGTGGGTGCCGCCAAGTTACAGGAGTTTCGATTTTGGAAATCAAGGATAAAAAGGGATGTGACAATGTGATAGTTGATCACTTATCAAGAGTAGAAAGAATCAGTGATGAAGAAGAAGATGTGATGTTAACAGAGAACTTCCCAGATGAGCAATTGTTTAAGGTTTCCTTCCAACTTCCATGGTATGCTGATATTGTGAATTATATGGTTTCGTGAGTAATGCCTTCGTAATTCGGGCCACAACGTAAGAGGAAACTCGAATCGATGTTAGGTGATATATTCGGGGATGACCCATCATTATTCAAAAGAGGTGCTGACATGATAATAAGAAGATGTAGCGAAAGTGAACAAGGCAACATTTTAAATGAATGCCATGCATCACCATATGGGACATTTTTCCTCGAGAAAGAACAAATACAAAGATACTCCAATCAGATTTTATTGGCACATCATTCAGAGATTGTACGAGGCTAAATTGTGTGATAGATGCCAAAAGATTGGAAATATCAGCAGCAGGAATGAAATGCCCCTCAAAGGTATTATGGTGATACAAATTTTTGATGTATGGGGAATAGATTTTATAGACCTTCACCATCATTTGAAACCTATACATATTGCTAGCAAGAGATTACGCCTAAACGTGGAAGCAAAGTGGCTTGTCCAAGGAATGATGCTAATACGCTTGTGAGTTTCTTGCAAAAGAATATTTTGAAAGTGTATTTGGAACAATCTTAACTATCATTAGTGATGGGGTCCCACTTTGCAAACAAAATATTTGCAAAGCTCATGAGCAGTATGGATTAAGCATGTAATGAGTTTAGCTTATCATCCCCGCACCAACGGACAAGCGTAAATTTCCAAATGTGGAGATCAAAAGAATACTTGAAAAGATTCGTGAGCCTGGGCAGAAGGATTGACTTCCAAACTTGATGATGCACTTTGGGCTTACAGGATCGTATAAAAACCCCATTGGAATGTCCCCATACGTAGTTGTTTTCGGGCAAACCATGTCCTCTACCTCGAATTGGAATATAAGGCAATGTGGGCCATCAAGAAGAACCGATTTTACAAGGGAAGAAAGATTGCTCCAACTGTCTGAATTGGAAGAATTGAGAAATGAAGCTTATGATAATGCTAGAATATACAAAGACAAGACAAAGAAATGGCATGATCAGAGAATTTTGAGAAAAGAGTTCGAGCAGGGAACAGTTCTCGCTATTTAATTATAGATCAAATCGTTTCCGTGGAAATTAAAATCCAAAATGGAGTGGGTCATACACAAAGGGTGTCAAGTACTACATTTGGAGCAAAGGACACCGAGGACCGACAATGGGGAGGAATTCAAGGTCACGGACGTGAGGTTAAAGCATTATCTAAACAGGGAAGAGGGGAAATGAAGAACTTAACCGGTTCTTAAGGAAGAAGAAGAAGTACTCACAACAAAGAAGTCCAAATCATGACTTAAGATCGAAAGAATAATGGGAGGCAACCCATAAGGATTTAATTTCTGATTTTTAGTTTTTAATTATTTTTCATTTAGTTGCTGAAAAGTAGGTCAGATTTGTTTTTATAAGGATATATTTAATTTTTAAATCAATCAGAAGCTTAATTAGATTTTTTCTGAATATCGCAGAGCTCGCGGTTTAAAGACATGAATGGCAAGGCAACTACAGAACAATTCCAAAGAATCCTGCGCAGAGAAGTCACAACATGAGAAAAGTAGTACCTTTTTCCTAACCCAATTCTAGATATACTTGAACTGATTGTTAAAACTTCGGCTGGAGATGCCTCAAGAGATGTCTAAAAGGGAGCTAGGAACAATAAGAGAATCTGCCTTTGAGATCATTGAGTTAAGGGATTAGGTCGCGACATAAATGTTATGTCGCTACATGCGATGTCACGACAAAACATTGATGTCAGAACCCGTTTTGGTAGCGTTAGTGAGTATCAAGGAAGAAGATATATGTCGCGACACCATTGTGAAGTCGGACGAGAGATTAAGTTTCAAAGCGAAGAAAAATGATGTAGCAACATGATAGTCAAATAATTCCTAAAATCCACGTGTCGCGACAAACTTAGGTTGTCGCGACATAAAAGTTTTAATTCATTAACTCACTTTAAAAATACAAATTCAATAATCTCAAATAAAAAGGCGAAATTGAAGTCGCGACGTGCTTTTAATGAAGCAATAATTAGCCCACAAACATTGATTGAATTGCAACTGTTGGAAACTTTATCATTCACTCCAAACCACATAGCTATTCACCTTCTTCCTCCTTCTGAATCTCAAACCCTGAAAACCCTAGCTTTCCAAACCTTTTGAAAAGCTTCTCTTCCGTTTCCAATGGCTGAAATTCCCACCCTAGTCCCTAACCTAGACGAGATTATGAGGGAACATGAACAACCAGAAGAAGAAACTCGTCAAGAAGAACATGACGAGATTAGATCGGAAGAACAATCAGGAGAGGTGCCATCAGAAACACCCGAAGCTCCGGCAAACTCCAAAGAAAGAGCAGAAAAAGGAAAGGGAAAGGTGAGAGAAGAAGAAGAAGTAGAAGATTTCGTGTCAGACGAAGCGTACTCCCAGTGGAAAAAATATTATGCTAACAAGGGGTTTGTCACCAGATTCAAAGAAAAATGCCTACCTCAAGAATGAGTCAAATGAGAGAGGGTGGGAGAATCTCTGCCCCTTGACAAAATCCAGGGTATACAACAACTGGTAAAAGTTTTATTCAAATTTGGTAGGAAGGATGGAGCGGTTTTTTGTTTAAGAAGTGGGTTTCATATGAAGCTAAGGCCATCAACGAGGCCTATGGCATGTAGTGCCTGTTATGCATCCAAATTCAAGAAACTTTTGGAAAAACCCAGGATTTTGGAATGATTGCCAGCTCACTAATGGTAAGGTGCAGCTAAACCAAGAAGAAGAAAGGCGAGAACATTGAGCAGGAAGCCTCGAGGAAGTGAAGGTATGGTTTTACTTCCTGGCTTTTGTTTTGGTTCCAACAAAACACGTGTCCACAGTGAGAGAACAAGAAGCTGTGTTGTTGTATGCCATCCTAAAAGGATACAAGATCAATGTAGGAGTTGTCATTGAAAATTCTATCATGAGGTATCATGAAGGGAATAAGAGGGTTATTCCTCACCTAAGCAACAATCAGCATTCTATGTTTTTGAGAAAATTTGGGGTGAAGGAGTATGGGAATAGAAGAAGTACCGAGCTTCACCACTCCCTTCGACGGGAGTTAGCAAAGGACCAGAAACCGGAAGAAAGCGGGGTGCTAGTAGAAAGAGATGAAGCCCAGGCTGAAAGACAAGAAAAGGAGACTCGAAGGATTGCGATCCAAGACGAGCACCCGAAACTCGACAACAATGATTTCATTTCAAGCGATAATGAAGAGGGCGGATGAAGCGGCCAATGAACCTCCATTCCATAGCGAGTTCTCCTCCTGTGCGAAACGAGAATTTCCAACATGGAGAAAGCTCAAGGGGAGCACAAGAGAAACCGATTCGATACTAGAAACTCTCAATGCCATGCAAGAGAATGGATGAAAAGAGAGAGAGAAGGAGTGGAACCTAAATGAGAATTCGAGGAAGGCATTTATGAAAAAGAGTGAAAAGAAGGGCCGGCGAGTGGGAGGAAGGCTAAGCAGGGAAGGAGAAGGAGCATGAGATGGAGCTACAAGAGGAGCGAGAGAAATTGGGCGAGAAGAGCTGAACGGAAGAGAGGAACCGGATGAGAGAAAATTTTGAAACAACAAGGGAAGAGTTTAAGAAAGAAATGAAGGAAGAGATCCATGTCTGATTCTGAAACTCAAACTAAGTCATGAAACTTTTTATAGCAATCGAGTTTGAGCCGTGATTCTCAACTCTAACATTGATAAAGAAAGAGATCTGGTGAAGCCAAATTGGGAGCAAATCCAAGGGCTTCAGGATTCTATCTGAGAATCTACGAAGGATTTTGAAAACAAAAGTGGATGGAGAGACAAGAAGCAAAGGATGTTGAATCTACAGGCGAAAGAATGTTTGGAAAATTTGGATCGATTAACGATGTCTCCCAAATTTTTTAGGGTCATATTGAAATGGAGAATCTGATGAATGGCTTGGGAAGAATGGGATGAGTTGAACAAAAGGTTGATCTCTCAATAGGATCTTCATTGAAGATCAAGTTGAGAAGGAAACTAAGAAGAGAAAGGAAAGAAGGGAAATGAAATTTCCTCCATTCCCAGCTCATTTGAATACCTTAGACCTGGATCCCCCTAATATCTTTGCTGCCTCTTCCAAAAGAAAAAGATAGACTTCTTCCCAAACTGACTTCCTTACCCTCCTTATTCCATTTGAATTGTATCCAACTGTTGCAATTGAATCAGAAATAAAATAAGAAATTTTAATTGAATTGTTGTGTGCTATTTCGAATTTGTTTGTTCAATGTTGTGTTGCTTTGTGATGCATAGTCGAGAAAATAAAAGTAGGAATTAGTTCCAGAATAAAAACTGCTGAGATGTCATGAGCTACGTTGAATGAAGCGGAGTTAGATTAAATAAACTGAAGTAGAATAAGGGCCAAATGAATACAGTTTGATTGAAACACAAAGTGCAAAAGTGACTTAAGATCTGTGTTGAGTCCGTAATAGAGTAAGTATTGAAATTGAAGAAAGCAAAACATATTTTTATGGTGTAGTATGAGCAATGATTCAAGGAACCTGTTGGATACAAAAGAGTTTAACTACTCATCAACAAAAATTAATCAAGGAACTCTAATGGTGAAAACATTAGCCTTGGTCTAGAACTTGTTTGAATATTGATTGAGGCGAAATCCTAGGTGAAACAGCCGACAAGACATGATGCAGGCCATTCTTGGAAAGTTTGAGCCATTCAAGCCATCCCTATCTATATGCTAAAGCATATACCTTAGTTCCAAATGGAGCCAATCAAGCCTTGTTTCTAAAAAATCAGCGATTTAAACCTAAACCTTAGAAAAGAATCAATCTTTGATAAAGACAAGTGATTGCAGGCTGAAGAGGAAGAAGGAAATCAAGTTTAGAGGAGGATTGTTTTTGAAGAACTCAGGAGAAAAGACAAAGGGAATGAAGAAAAGGGTCAAAATCAAGAAATACAATAAAAAAAAGGGGATAAGTTTTACCTTGTGGCCTAATTCTCTTGAGCCCCATTAAGTTCTTAGGGGTGTTTGACACCTAGTACCCTAATGCCATACGGTATGGGATTACTAACTTAAAGTTCGCTAAGGGTGTTAGAAAGCCTAAGAGGTAAAACATTACTATCCCTTAATGGTAACAAACAAGAAAACTCCCAAGATTGAATTACAAATGAGAAATGGGAGGCATACGATTCTTAATAGAAGAAATCCAGGGAGATGTCCCAAAATGAAGTTTGGGAGGTTGTCAAGAAACTACAAGGAAAAGAGACGGTAGTGAGAAAGAAAGAGAGAAAAAGTTCAGGGTAATCTAAACCAAAAGTTCCTTTCTATCCTACCCTTACCCCAGGCTAACATTACAAGCCCGGAGCGATTGATCTTGAAGGATGGAATTACCTACATTAGTGGAGATCAATATGAACAACAAGCTTATGGAATTTGGAAGCAATAAGCATTAAACGCAGAAGGACCTAGGGAGTTAAGTGAATAATTATGAAGATGAGAAAGGAAAACAATTTATTTTCAACAGGATCTAATGATTATATTGTTTGTAAAACAATTTCAACAGTTTAGTTTTGTATACTATAAAGTAGAAACCAACCTTGAACTGGACTTGAAGCTAGATGTACAGAAAATAATGCATACCTTGTATTTCCAATTAATTAGATACTCTGCAAGAACAAATAAGAGAAAAATATCCTTAAAAATTTTTTCTTTTATTTTGTTTGAGAATGACAAATCTACTTTCTTTGCTTGAGGACAAGCAAAATTTTAAGTTGGGGGTTTGATGAGCTTGAAGTCATCCATTTTTTAGTCCATTTTTCTGATCTATTTTTTATCTAAACAAGACTGATTTATGTGCAGAATTATGGAATAACTAACTGTATTAAATGGCGAGGAATTGAAAAATAAGAATATTTGCGGAAAAAGAGACGAAGGTGGATGGCGTTAATGAGATAGTGGCTGAAGCAAGTTGCAGCGAAAAGGCGCACAAGATAAAGGAACCTGATGTCGTGAAGCTTTGCGATAATCCAAAATGCATATCCGGGTTGCGACGGTAAAACTCCGGTCGGAAGCGAAGCTTGCTTGAAGAACCAAAGGCGGTGAGAGTTAAGAAAACTCAGGTGAAGCAACCGGAAATGAAAGAAAGAAGAAGAAGACTTCATGTCGCGACATCACGGATCGTCGTGACATCGACAATGTCGAAGCGAGTCATAAGCGGTAAGCGGAGTCGCGGCAACGGTAGTGGCGAGAAAGTGCGTGACATCCGCTGAATGAAGTCAAGCAGCCGACATCTCGGGGAAACATGGAAGAGATTTGATAGAGTCGCGACGGGAGAATCGCCTTGGAAAGCTATAGCGGGCTTGGTGAGATGAAGTGATGTAACTCAAGTTGTTGTCATGACGAGAGGGTGAAGTCGCGACATCCCGTGCCAGCGGTTAAGAGCCTGCGAGGCATGAATTGATCGCGACAAGGGGATTGATGTGCGACAACGGGAACCATCAGAGTGAAAGCTACTTGAGCCATAAGCTGATGTCGCGACAAGAGATTGTTGTCGCGACACCAGCTGCAATCAGTGGAAGCTTGTAAGTTCCTTAAAAGAGTGATGACCACGACAAAGGAATGACATCAGCGACACGAAGCAACGGTTGAGCCTCCGAGAGAACTAAGTCGATAGCCGACAAAGGGTGATGTCTAGCGTATCACGAACTACATCAGATGAAAACGCAAAGAAATGGCTTCTTTATCGGGACAGAAGATTGAAATTCGGGGACATCATGAGCGATTCGATTAAAGGCTACGAAGACTTGAGTTGATGTCACGGCAAGAGATTGATATGGCGACATCTGCGACTCAGTTGAGCTGCATAGACTTAAGGCGATGTCAGCGATGTGGTCGATGTCACGACATGGATGATGTCGCGACAAGATATTTAGTCGCAGCTTGAGCGATGGCAAGGCGGTCCGCGGGAAATCCTGGCGAATGCATTAGGATTAGGGCCGAGAAACCATAAATACGCGACTACCGAAGAGGAGAGCCAGCGACAACGGTGACCGAAGAAGTCACGGGTATTGAGGCATATTTTCTTTATTTTTCTTTTAGTTTTATTTTCTTTTCTTTTCTTTTTCTTCAATGTTGATAGTTAGAGATTAGATTAGATTTA
This sequence comes from Tetrastigma voinierianum, assembly GCA_016808115.1. Taxonomy (NCBI): domain Eukaryota; kingdom Viridiplantae; phylum Streptophyta; class Magnoliopsida; order Vitales; family Vitaceae; genus Tetrastigma; species Tetrastigma voinierianum. Next base: position 1,794,200 of record JAEQBH010000911.1, on the reverse strand, counting down.
TCGTTTTATTTTTCGTTTTATTTTTTTTGGATCTGGGTGTTGTCGATTTGTGAAGTGAATCTGAGAGTCATTCTTTTCAAATTCTTACTGGAATGTTGAAGTTGAGACAAATTTCTGCAATTCAACTCTTCGATTTTGAGTTATGATTATTCTTATGATCAGAGGAATGTTGTAGCGTGTAATTGATAGTGAGGAATCCGGCTTCCATTAAGTAGATACTATAGTGAAAATTATCTTTCACGTAGTCGTTTCCGGCTGACTTTTTGAATTTCGGTTCTGAATTTATACGGTGTTGGGTTTTCTTGTTTTTATCACGAATATCAGTTTCTTATACCCGTTATAAGATTTGTCTCATTGCTCTAATTTCAAGGAGTCCCTCTCAGTGACACAGAGAAGGCATTCCTGGGAGTTATGAACAATTTCTTGAAGGTATATTAACCTACTATTTGAGATACAATGACTGCCACAAGTTTACTTGATAAATCTCTTCTCACTTGAAATCAGAAAAGAGTTGAATGAGTTATCAATTTAAACAAGCGAGAGTTCACCTCAATTCGAATAGTGAGGCCAATCCCAGGTGTTAAATGAGATCTAATCAGGAGAGGAGTGATCTATTCTAATTTTGAGGAAGAAGCATCTGAGTTGTATATCCTTGTTTGTGGAATGGCAGGGCTAAGGTTTACAGTCCATAAAATGGGTATGAAGTATTGCAAAAGAAAAATACCAGTTAAGGAAATCCCTTTTTAAAAAGTAGTTATTTAATTTCTGTCTTGAGAGAGAGAATGAGGAAAATTAGATAATAAATGTGGAGTATGGAGAGATCCAGCTGTGCTATTAAACACCTTGGACAGATTTTTAAAACCTGAAATATTCAAGAAGTTTTATCAATATTAACTACAGGAATTGGTACTTCACTATAGTAGCATACTTGATGTGTCCTCTGAAAGATAATTATTCAGTGTCCATTTATTTTCTTAACTATTCTTCTTTCTTTATTCTTTATATTCCAATTTATTTGATTGTTCATTTATTTTACGTGCTAGTATAATTTCCGACTCCTTAAAATGGATCACTATCATTTATGAGTCCAAATAGTATGGAGCTTGAGTAGTCGGGAGTAGTTGATTTAAAATTCTTGAGATCTACGTGGGATCTAGATATGCGAACTATATCCATTTGTCTTGTCAGGCTGTGCACTTGCAGTATATCAGACCAAAACTAAAATTGAAAATGATTAACTCTAGGAGACTTTTGGTCTCAACAAGTTTTATGGTGTAGTTTCCAGGGATTAGATAATAGTCCTTTGGTGATTGCGCCACATAAAATTTGTATATGTGTTTTGGTATGAGGTCATCACCTATTCTTAGAGATGAGGCCAAATTTCTAATGATCGTAATCATGAGTTCGCTCTTGCTTGCCCGACTGGCACTAGAGCTCAATTTTACTTTGCTCGACATCGGGCATGATAGGGGTAGAGGGTTGGATGATCTTCTGGAAGCGGATCACTCTCTCTAGTTGGCCTACTAACACCTATTGTAATGTCACTCTACCGAATAACCCAATAGAGTCACCAAAAACTCACTTAGGCAAAAGAACAAACACCTAATGTGCACTAAGTGAGATGGTGTTCTCGACTCAAAGAAAAAGGTTCTATAACCACCAACCACGCATAGGGTTCCTTCTCTAACACAAACAACCTTGAAAAACTCCAATACAAACTGAATCTAGAACTATACTTACCCGAAACCCAAACCATAAGAATGATCTCCAAATGAAGGTGGACACTAGTGTTTTCGGCTCTAGGAACGTGCTTAGGGCTTCGGGGGTTTCTAAGATCGGCTGGGACAAGCTTGGATGGGGTTGGCTAGAGCACTTGAAAAACTCAAAGTAAACAAGTGAGGGTTCGTGTTGTGTACGGGAAGAATATGAACGTTCATGTTCATAAAAAAACAAGGCAACGTCACGATGTTCCTGAGAGTTAAATTGTCAACGTCGCGAAATTGGGATCCAAAGTCGTGATGTTCCAGAATGTGAGACTTCTAACATTGCGACGTTAGGATCCAACGTTGCGACGTTCCAGAGGCTTACTCAAATCTAAGTTTCCAACGTCGAGACATTAGGACCCAACGTCGCGACATTACAGAGAGCTGAGATTTCATTTTTTCTCAATATTGCGACGTTGCAACTCAACGTCGTGACATTACAGAGAAGAAACTCAACTTTTTAAAAAACAAATTTCTAAGGTTAAGAGCACTCCATTTTTTTAGATCCCACTCCTTGTCTAATCCCAACTTTGATTACCTGAGCTACCTATTTGCCACCGCTTCGATCTCGAAGACTGAGAACAGAACGACACACATAAGTTATAGTCTCCGAAAAAATCATCTCTAAAATAAACAAACATATGCAAAGTTAAACTAATGAATGAAAAAAAAATTTGAAAATGCTTAGGTTGCCTCCCAAGTAGCGCTTTGTTTAATGTTGTTAGCTTGACTTCCCTGAATCTCAATGCTCCCGAAACTACGAGACTGCACGAACTCCTTACGACACTATTTTTGGTGTATTCAGATTTATGGTCTGCTTGCTTACATGAAACTCGCCCCCAAAGTATGGCTTCAATCGTTGTGCGTTAACTTTAAATCCCCCATTTCTCTTGGTGCATAATTTCCGCTCCTCCATACGGAAAAACTTGAGTCACAATAAATGGTCCTAACCACCTCGACTTTAATTTCCCTAGGAAGAGCTAGAGTCGGGAGTTAAATAAGATGACCCGTTGACCCAATTCAAACTCTTTCCTTACAATATGCTTATCGTGCCAGGCTTTTGTCTTTTTTTAATATATCTTCGCGTTCTCATACGCCTCATTGTGGAACTCTTCTAATTCACTAAGTTGCAGTATGTGTTTCTCGTTGGCCATCTTATTATTCATATTCAACTGCCTAGTTGCCCAGTATGTTCTATGTTCCAATTCCATAGGCAAGTGGCATGCTTTCCCAAACACTAGCCTGAATGGTGACATTCCTAATGGTGTCTTGAATGTTGTTCTATATGCCCAGAGCGCATCGTCTATCTTTTTCGCCCAATCTTTCTTTGAGCTATTGACTGTTTTCTCTAAGATAGATTTGATTTCTCTGTTTGACACTTATGCTTGGCCATTAATCTGTGGGTGATATGCAAGTGCGGTCCGATGCTGGACACCATATTTTCTCAACACTTTGTCAACAAGTTTGTTACAGAAATGTGTTCCTCCATTTGTGAAAGATGGTTGACTACTAGATTTTCAGTCCCTTTCTTATCTTTAACAAACTCCTATAGTAGTAATGTTAGTCTGTGAAGATATAGACTAAACCACTGAATTTAACACTTATACAGGAGCCTTACAATTCTCCTGCATCTATATCTAAGTTGAATAGAGTTGTTTGAAAATGAATAAAACTGATTTTATGTTCTAGAATTAATAATGGGTTTAGCCTCTAACACTACAAGTGCACAGGTCATACAAGTAGTAAAAATTGAATGTAAGTCCAGATATCATTCCCACAGAGATTGACAAGAATGTTGAAATCAACTACCCTAACTACTCAAGATCCACACTATTTGAACCTCCTTTTAATAGTTTGAAACTGGAATTTAAAAGACAAGATCAACCTATATTACTTTCATCTAATGAAGTTAAAATTTGAATTGAACTAACAAATAAACTGGACTGAATAAGATCTTTTCTAGAAATGAACACTGAAATGAAATTGTTGTGGAACAGTCAATTTAAGCATTTTAATTCATTAATTCTTTCTATCCTGATTTTTGGATTTTGATTTGTCAAAGAGGCCTATTAATGCAACTTGGATTTCTCCATTGTTAACTGATAGGGTCCATTCCTTGCCAAAGCAAAGGGTGTCAGTTACTGTATTCATAACACTCTTTATCAGATCTGGGTAATTTTTCAATACTTCATACCCATTTCTTAAGACTGCAGATGTCTTGCATACCAAGTTTGGGCCATTGCAAAACTTCTACAAAATGGTTGATGACTCATCCTTTAAATATAATGGATTTTTCCTTCTCCTTGATTAGATCTCAGCTAACATAAGATCTAGATCTATCCAACATATTAAGGTGAAATCTCTAATGAGTTAAATTGATAAATAATTCACTTCAAGCTCAACTATGAGTGAATAGGAAATCTATTGAAATGAACTCTCAAAGTTCCTTAGTTCTTCAATGATAGTCTAACATACCCACAAGTTAAAAGGTCCAAGCTCTCAGGAATCTCTATCTCTGTGTCACTCAAAGGGCTTCTTGGTAATCAGAGTAGGAAACAATCCTTGAGATGGTATTACTTCCATTGGGAACAACTCAATTCTCAAACAACATCAATCAAATAAATCAAAATCCAAATTTAAGGAAATTCCTTCCAATTCAAGTAGGAAAAAGCGTAACTATGGCAGATCCATTCTGATGGAAGCGTAGCTACTCAGTCTGAGAATCATAATCTACAATGGAGTATTGATCAAGAACATCCATTGTAACTATAATTCACTGGAAGAAACGAATTTCAAAAATTGTCTTAAAAGAGTGGAAAAGAGAATGAAAAATTACATCCAGCTTCTACATTATAACATATTGCTGGTTCAAATCCAGAAAAGAAAAGAAAATAAAAGAAAAGAAAAAAAACTATTCTAAAATATACAGTGAGTCTTCCTCCTCCTCCCAAACAATGAGTTTAAAAAAAAACAAAAAAAAACTCCTTTACTAAAACTGTGTACGCTTATTTATAACTTTCAGAAATTGGGCTTGATTCCCAAGCTCCAAGTGGGTTTCCCTAAAATAAATGGCCCAACCCTCTGTTTAGGTTACGACCTAAGAACGGTGTCGCGACATGAAATCCTGGTCTAGCCTGTCATGTTTGTCGTGACCTCAGGAAACTGGTTGCAACGTTCTTTCACTTTGTTCTTGAAATTGTTAAGCTATGACCTGATGTTTTTTGTTGTGACTTGTTTCTTTAGTTGCATTTGATTAGTGGTCGCGACATGAATTCTTTGTCATGATTATGTTAGTTGATAGCAGTGAGAACTCGCTAGCGTAATTTTTCTTGTTTCAGAATTGGTGTCGCCGACATCATTCTCGTTGTCGCCTTCTTTACTTCGCGGTCACAACTTTCTTTCAGTCATGGCATCATTCGCTTGTTCTGAGCCTTCAAGGTGTCGCGACCAAATTTGTCGGGTTCGCTTGTTTTCATATGAAGACATGGACATTAGGTCGCGACCAAGTAGTTTCTTTAATCACTGTAATTCCTGTCGCAACCTCAGAAGTATGTCGCGATCATTCTTTCTTCCTATTCAGTTGCAACCTCATTTCTCAATCTCAACAGTTTTCATTCAATTTTCTATTTCTCGTCATGACTCGATCGTTTTCCTTTCATTAAATATATGTCGCTAATCTTAATTTCATGTTGCGACATCATTTGCAAGCGCCTATGTTAATCTTTGTTGCTACCCACATTTTTCTCTCGAATTTAATAAATTATATAGTCGCATCATAGCCTAAGGTCGCGACCTAGTTGTCTCTCTGGGCTTTTACCGCATTATGTCGCGACCTCATTTTTATGTCGCGACACCATTTCTTTTGTCAGCCAATGAGTCTTAGTCACTGCTCCCCCTTTCATGTTACGACTTAAATTGTTTGTCTGTTCATTATCTTGTCGCGACATGGGACTTAGGTCGCGACCCACTCGTTTCCTTTCAGTCCTGAAATTCATGTCGCGACCTTAAAATCATGTCGCGACATCATTTCTCCCCATCCCGTCAAGAATCTTCATTTAGTCACAACGCTTCTTCTCGATTCGGCCTTTTCATTGGTCGTGGAATTAAAAAGTGTCGGATCGAATAGTTTCTATGTCGCGATCAATTTTTATTGCCATGGCGCACCCTTCTTTGTAGTTATTTCATCCCCGGTTCTAGCTTCTCTTCAAGTTGCGACTAAAATTGTTAGTGTTGTTTTGTCGCGACAGGCATTAGGTCGCTACCAAGAAGTTTCTTTAATCACTATACCCTATCGCGAATTTCAAAAGTATGTTGGCACCATTCTTCCTTTCCAATCGCAACTCATTTTTACTTACAACGCTTTCCCATCAATTTATCTTCTTTGGTCTCGACTCCAGAAAGTGTCGCGATCGAGTAGTGGCCCTCTTACTTGCTTTTGTCAGCAAAGGGCTCAAACTCACAAGCAACATGCGTTTTAACTTTTCGCCTTTATGTCGCGACATGAAGTCCTGGTCACGACCTCGATTAGTGTCCTCAACTTACATTTTTGTCGCAACATCAATTTTCTGTTAAAGATCTTGTAAGCTTAGTCATCAGCCATTCATAGTCGCGACCTCATTTATCTGTTGTAACCAGAGTTGTCTTCCTTCAGTGCTGTCACGACCTCAAAATTGTGTCGCGACATGAAATCCTTCCTTGAAGCCCTTTTTCTATCTCAGCAACTTCTCTTTTGTCGCGATAGCTTTTCATTAAGTATACTATGACTTCTGGTTGCGCCCTCGATTCTCTGTCGCGACCTTACCTTGGCCATTGAACTGCTTTCACTTATGATCCTTGTTGGAATTTTCATTTCTGCTATAAATTTATGCAAAATATAAATTTGGTAAATAGTACATATTTCTGCATAAAAACAAGCAATTACATTGTAATAAAAATCAGAAAAATGGACTAAAAATTCAATGAGTTTTTTACTCATCAAATTCCCCCAAACTTAAAATTTTGCTTATCCCTAAGCAAAGAAAAGAAAGATTTGTTTATCCTCAAACAATTCAACTTTATTTTGAAGGACATTTTTATGTTCTACAATACAATCTTTTCTTATTCCACCCTTTGACTTGAACAAGAAGATTCAAGTATCATTTCAAACTTTAGTTTTCAACTGAGAAAAAGGAATGTTTTCAACCCCACATAAATAAACTGGATGAATACTCATGAAAATGGGTCACTAATAGATCTTGTTCTTTGAGTGTGTGTAGGTCTTCTTTCCTTTTCATCTTCTTCTTGAATTAGTTAATCTTCTGGGGATCTCCTTAGAAAACTAGTCAAAAGTCCCATAGGCTTGTTTTTCATATTGATCTCCACTAATGTAGGTAAATTCAACCTTCAAGATTAAAGAGGTCTTTTAGGCTTATAATGTTAGGCTTGGGTCATTAGGTGGACAATTGGAAAATTTAGGCTGCAAATTACCTAGATTCCACTCTTCCTTTCTGTATAATGGCCTTCATCTTTCATCCTTTTCCTTCCTTGTAATGTAAACTCCCCTAAACTTGGCTTTGTATATCATCTTTGTTTACCACTCTTACTATCACTCTTAGAGAACTTTGGGCTAGCAACTCCCATACCAGTTGGCATTAGGGTACTAGGTGTTAAAACACCCTTACGAGCTTAATTGTTCAAGAGAGATAGGCCACAAGACAAAACTTATACCTTTTTCAACTTCTTCTTCTTTTTCTCTAGTTCTTTAATTTATTCCTCCTCATCCATCCTTGTAATCCAAAAGAAATATATTCCCCCAAACTTGTTCGCTTCGCACAAAGAACACTTTATTCGAAACTTAGTACTGGGGTTCTTTTGTCGCAGATTATTGTAAGGGAGGGATTTCAAGTTTCTAATTGCTGTTATTTGAAGAAATTAGGCATTTTTGGGTCGAAGCGTGGAACTAGAGTGTATGCCTTTACATATAATGATGGTAGGTTTAAAGAGGTTCAAACTTCCAAAGATGGCCTCTATCACTTCTTGTTAGTTGTTTTCACCTAGGATTTCGCCTTGACCAATAATCTAACAAGTTTTAGGACCTTATCCCCTTGATTGTGAATCATCCCCGAAGATGTTCCTAATCCCTCTCAAAGTTTTAAGAATTTTTTTAACCATGTGTATTGTCTTTCCAAGATTTGTATTGACTTACTGTTTATACATACAACTTCAATCTTATTTGTTCTTTCAATTGTAAACTTTTTCCAAATTCTGCAATTTAAATCTAATTCAAACTAAAACTGCAACTTCTTACTTCAGTTCAATGAAGCCCACTCTTCTATTCTCTCTCAGCATTGTTTGGATTTAATCAGTGTTTGTTATGCCATTTCACCAATGAAAGCTTAAACACACTAAGCATGGAACCAACAACCAAATTTACTAACTCAAATCAATCCATCCAAACAATTCACATTTTATCAAACATATTCAAATACCAGGTCCCAATTAAGCAGCTTCAAAATGTATGTTCGTTGGTAAATATTAAAAGTAACAAAACTAAATCATCCAATCGTAATAATTCACAAGACACTTATCAATGAACTTTTCTGAGCTTAATATTAATGATGTTGAAGGAGTACAGTGGGAAAAAGAAAAGTAAAATTTTGCTATTTCACTCCCTTCCCTTATCAGATTTTTTTGGTATGATGTTTGGAGGATCTAAGTCAAAGCTTGCTACACATGGAGAAAATTTGGAGAAGGTCATGTCTGGTCCTTTCTTTTCTAAGGGTGTTGATGAGTCCAAAAACTCATTAGATTTTTAATCCATTTTTCTGAGCATATTATAAGATAAATGTTGATTTGTATGTAGAAATGTGGATATTTTACTCAAATTTAATTTTGCAGGAAAATACAAAGAATGCTAAAATCTCGCAGGGGAAACCGTAAGAGACCAGCCCCATAAGCAGTAATTAAAGCTCGCAACTCGAAAACTGAGTCGCGACAGGAAGTTTAGTTGTCAGTCATTTCCAAGTCACGACATCACCAAAATCAACTTTGAGGAAGAAATAGAAGACCTTAACAAGTGAAGTCGTGACTTGAAGAAAGAGGTTGCGACAAAGGAAATGTGGTCGAGACTAAAGGAAATATTCAAAAGAAGAATCTGCATGTCGCGACACCACTCTGATGTCGCGACGCTAATTGAATATAACTGAGGTCGCGACGTCAGTTTGATGTCGCGACGTGAATCCGTCAATGAAACCACAAGAGAGGTCTTTGCAAGAGAACGAAGTTGAACTAGTTTTTAAATGAAAGGCACTTTGACGGAGTTTTACGCGCCGAGGTAAATGACATAAAAACGGAACCGAGTCCCAACAGAAGACCGGCTGCGACCGCTTATTAATCAAGGACCACAAACGATGTCGCCAATTAATTACCAAGGTCGCACTGTAAGAAGAGTCGAAAGACAGAAAAGAGGTCGCGACATCACCGTGAGGTTGCGACCTGGAATAAAGGTGGGAAGGAGAAAAATTAGTTGCAACAAAGAACTGAGGTTGCGACCAGAAGAAAAGAAATGGGCAGTAAAAGAGGTCACGACATCACCTTAAGGTCGCGACATTAAATTGAAACCTGTGAAGGCAGAAGACCACCAACACAATCGCGACCAAAAAATCAAAGTCACATCATGAAGTCATCCTACAAAACGTAGCCATGGTCGCGAATCCCAACCGGCCACGCAACCTCGTGCCGAAGAAGAGAAAGACAATGATGTCGCGACATGGAACTGTGGTCGCGACATCAACTCTTGAGAAACACTGAGCAAACAAGGTCGCAACTACAAACGATGTCGCAACCATTGATCCAAGCAGTTGTAAGAAAACTGGTCGCAACAGAAGCAACAAGGTCGCAACTAAACTAGAGCAAACAACAGAAATTCATGTCGCGACATCAACTTGAGGTCACGACATAGGATAGTGAGCTGGGCCTTCTTTTAAGGATTCCACCCTTGAGCTTCGGGGATTCTACCAATTTCTTTGACAGCATAAATAGATAGTTTTAGAATAAGTAGGCAAATTTCTTCCGTCTTCACTACCCAGAAAAAGCGGAAAGCCGGCAGGAACTCACAGGCAGTTTAGAGTAGATTTTTATTTATTTTTTAGTTAATTTCTTTTCTAGATTTGAATCTGCGAACTGTGCAGAAACAAGTGGAGTTGTAGTTTTATTTCTGTTATTTTCTTCTTAAAATTACTGCCTGAAAATTTAATAAATCTAGACAAATTTTTGGAATTCATTTCTTCTCAGTTTTATTGCAATTACGTTGGTCAGACGCGACAGATTTATTTTAAATTAGCACGCAAATCGGAGCGAGCTACTGGATTTGACTTACATTTAGTTGGCTACTCTTTTCCTGCATAAATTTGGAGAACTTATTTAGGTTCTGGGATTTACTTATTCGGGTGTTGTTTTTGATCTGATAAGTTCCCAATAGTAGTACAAAATACTAGTCTTGGTGGGAATGTATCTCGCTTCCGATATCCGTGATGCCTCTGCGTGACTCGTAGATCTTGTGATTCCCGAGAGCCGAGAGCATTCTTTTCTGGGTATGCTAGACTACCATTGACGAACCGAGCTTCAGCGCTCATTTTGATAAACTTCATTCGCTCATAATTGAAGTTGGGGAGGGGAGTATTTAACAATATAAATGATCGAGATATTCACTTCAATCTAAAGGCAAGTTCTAAATCCCGTTAGCCGAGATTCAATCTAAGGAAAAGAACGACCCAATAGATTCGAGGCCGGAGCCACCTTAAGCTGGGGTAGAAACTTCATAAAATCCCGAGAAGGAAATGCAAAAGGTCCGTCACAAAAGAAACGGGCGTGAAGTATCGAGAAAGAAAAATACCTGCATCTGGGTAAGAGGATCGGGAATAAAAGAGCCGGTTTGATCTTGTCGAGATAAGCAGGTATCCAACCAAATGAATATGGAGAAACCCAATTCCAAAATTTAGGAAATCTTGACAAATCTGCATCCATACACAAAAAGAATAATGTATTTTGCAGAATTGATTGTTTCTATCAGAATTCACCGATAGTTTTCGCTTCTCACAGAAACCGATTCAAATTTCAAAAGATTTTAGTTATGATTTATTTTAGTCATTTAATTTGTTTTAGCTTAGTTAAACAAAGAGTTACTAGTCTAGAACCTTTATTTTTCTAGATACAACTTCCATTTTGAGTCTTTAATCCAAATAAAGATGGAGTTTAAAGATCGTAGTTGATCTTAACTGTACTCAATCTCCTCGTGGAATGATACCTGACTTACATTCAGATTTTACTACTTATATGACTGTGAGAACTGCAAAGCAATATAGATCAAACCCTTATTTTAAATCATGAACCTTCGAAGAAATATTTTATAAAGCAAATTTATCCAAAGTGACATAGATGCAAGAGAAATGTAAGGCTCTTACAATTATGTGAATTTGAGGGGGTTTTAATCTATATAAAAAGGGACAAACAAGCTTTATGGCGCCGTTGCCGGGGATTGAATGAATTAGATAGATCAATATTCTAACTAAAGAGGGAAATGCTAATTTGGACATTTTATAAAAGAAAAGAACAAAAATAGCTCTGCCAGCAAGTACATCAACACGATCTTTAACAAGCCATGTTGAAAATATTTTGTTTAGTTTGACTATCATATTAACTGAGTGTTTTTGATTTCAGAAATCCTTAATGCATAGGAAACAGATTCGACCGCTTTCTAGCGTATTAATCGACTGGAAAGAACACTCGTAAGCTTAAGAAAGACTAAAGAGCGTAAAACGCAGCCTATGACAGATGAGACATGACTGCATTGCAGGAATAGAGGATAACATCCAAGGCCTCCATTATCGACACAATGGAAGACTTCGAGGCCTATCATTCAGTGAAGAATATTCTCGTAATCGTGACAACTCCATCAGGATGCAAATAACTTCGAACTAAAGCTAGCTTGATAATAATGGTGGAACAACATCGCTTCACCGGTCATCCACCAAGACCCAAACGAGCACCTAGGCATTTTCAGATGGCAAATACAAGCAGTTTAATGGTGTGAGGCCGTAGGTTATAAAGGTTACATTCTTCCCATTCTCTTTTAAGAGATATATAGCCACTTGGTATGAATCATTACCATATGGTTCAACTTGATACTGGGAAGAGTTATGTACATTACCAAAGCGTGTTCTTTCCCCCCATCTCTCACCTCAAGGAGAAGAAGAGAGATAATAGTGTTCCCAACAAGGGAATAAGGAGAGCCTATATAGCTTCGGGAGAGATTCAAGAGGTTGTCAAGAGGTGCTCAGGCATGGAATTTACTTAAAACCCGTATGGATATAGTGTATCATGCCTTGAATGATACATCTAAAGGCATTATCGAGCTTCTGGCGCCGTGGAGCATTCAACAGAAAAAGTGTTGAAAAGGCTAGAGATCCGATAGGAAGACTCCGCCAAATGCAATATGAAAGCTCCATCCGAAGCTTTCAAGGGGTACAGCGTAGGAATGCGGGTCATGGAGCCGAGTAAAATGACAGCCATGGAGGCAGTTAGATGCCATGCATGTGATGGACAAACAGAAAGTAAATGCACACCAAGCCACGAAATAGAGCAAAGGGAAAGAGAATAGATGAGAAGAAGTGTCAAGTACCAATGTATGCATTCTATGGTGATGGAGGAGGTTAAGTAATGCGGAATGAACCAAGAAATTACCATTTCAAGCCAAATCCTAACCCCGCCCACACATTACGCTCCAATACCAGGAACCATGAGAATTTCTCATATGGTGGAGGGGCATTACAAGGCCCAAGGCATGGATAGAATCCTCATCAGGGATATCAGAAGCCACCAAGGTTCCAGCAGCAGCATTAAGGGGGTAAAGGCATAAATGAATATCAGGGTCAAAGGAGGGCTCAACCATTTGAAGAACAAATGCTACAGTTCATAGGGGACAACAAGAGGCTTATACACTTCCATGAATAGAAACCGCCCGACTGAAGCCTTCAAGTCTCGATATTTCAAGTGTTTCAAGAATACAAGTGCGTTTACTGGAACACTCCTAGAGACACAAGTAGGCACCGCCCGAATATGCCAAATCGTGAGCAAGGGTACATTCCCTAGTGACACCCAAAAGAATCCAAAAGACTGCATGGAAATTCAATTGAGAAGTGGGAAAGAAGTGAGCAACAACAGAAGGAAAGAAAGGAAAGAAGAGACTGAGGCAGAATAAGAAAAGACTGGAAAGGAAGGAGAGAATAGCACACAAATCGAATGTACTCGAAGGAAATAATGAGCAGTAAATAGCGAGGAGTACTCACTTATACACCTACAAAGGCCATTTCCACAGAGGCTTCGTAAGGCAAAAGGAAGAAAGGCTTAGATTCTGATATTTTCAAGAAAATAGAAATCAATATCCCATTTTAAAAAGGTGATAAACCAAAATGCCTATTTATGCAAAATTTCTCAAGGAGATACCGAGCAAGAAAAAGGAAGATAGCCGAGGAGTGATAGGGTGAATTTGATCGCTACTCCTAGCAGTGCCATTCAAAGAAAAGCTCTCAAAGAAAATGTAAAGGACTTCGTCGTTTTACTCATTCCTCGCTCCATAGGGAAATATGAATTCAAGAAGGCTTTATGTGATTGTAGTGCTAGTATAAATTTGATGTCGCTATAAGTTATGAAAAGACTTAGTTTGGGGGAACTTACCCCAACAGCAATTACATTACAAATGGATGACAGATCAATGGCACAACCAGAAGGTATTCTTGAAGATGTACTTATCAAGGTTGGGAAATTCATCTTCCCAGTGGATTTTGTTATCATGAAGACGTGATAAGATACCCAGTTCCTTTGTCGCTAGGAAAGACCCTTCTTAGCAACCTAGCCGCCTCATGGGGACAAAGTGTAAAGGCGAATGACACTAAGGGGCGGGAAATGAAGCAAAGGTTTTTAATCTTAATAGAGTTTCAAGTTCATCTCCATGTAGATGTAGAAAGTTGTATGGCCAGAAAACAATAGTCTTTTCGTTGTTGAATTGAATTCGACCGTATTCTTTTCAACATTCTATCAATGAAATTCGAGATGAATTTTCAAGATTGAGAGTTCGACAGAAATACTTCCTTCAAATTTGTTTAACAAAGAAACAAATGAGCATAAATGAAAACAAATAAGATGAAGTATGAATAAACGTAAAACTCATGAGCAGTGAGTCCAGCGCAGTAAGGGTTACCATTGAAAGAATCGCCTACTATTTGAAATATGAGTTCTTAGAACTGTAAAAAGAGAAAACTACCATCATATCACCAGATTGTCTGTCGAAGAACATAAGCATCGGAAATTCCGAGGAAAAGGAAGCTATTGCTCGTCAATCGAGGATCCGGGCGGTATCAGTCCCTCCATTCGTAATGCATAAAATATCACACGATAATGCAAAACTTCTATCGAAAGCATCAAATGGTACGAACTCGCGACGAAAGAAGTTGTTAGGAAAAGAAGCGTTCAAATGGTTAAATGTAGGTTTTATATATGCTATATCAGATAGTTCTTAGGTGAGCCCGGTACATGTGGTTCCCAAGAAAGGTGGATTCACTGTGATCAGAAATGAAAAGAATGAACTTATTCCTACAAGAACTATGACAGGATGGAGGGTGTGTATTGACTACAGGAAACTGAATATTGCAACAAGAAAGGATCATTTTCCCCTACCTTTCATTGATCAGATGTTGGATAGATTGGTAGGACACCCTCACTTTTGTTTTCTTGATGGAGCATCGGATAACCAAATTGCCATTGCACCCGAGGATCAGGAGAAAACCACTTTTACTCCGCCCATTTGGTACTTTTGCTTTTAGAGAATGCCATTTGTCTGTAATGCTCCCGCACCTTCCAAAGATGCATGATGTCTATATTTCTGATTTAGCGTAATAGTTATGGAGATCTTCATGGATGATTTTACAAGGTATGGATTCAGCTTTTGAACAAAGGTTCGCATAACTTGGGATGTGATTTCCAAAGGTGCAAGGACAAGAATCTAGCTCTGAATTGGGAAAAATGCCATTTTATGATTACAGAAGGAATTGTCTTGGGGCACATGATTTCTACAGCAGGGCTAGAGGTAGACCAAGAAAAAGTTTCAATTATAAGAAATTTAATGCCGCCTACTACAGTCAAGGGAATTAGAAGTTTCTTAGGACATGCCGGATTTTACGTAAGATTTATTGTGAGATTTCTCAAAATTGCTGTGACCACTATGCGCATTGCTAGAAAAGGATACTAAGTTCTATTTTGATGAATCCCCGCCAAAATTCTTTTGAAGAAATCAAATCCAGACTAGTCGGGGCTCCTATCATGGCAAACCGCATTGAACATAGAATTTGAAATCATGTGATGCTAGCATTTTGCAATGGGAGTCAGATGGGACAGAAAGCTGAAAAAGTATTCAAAGCCATATACTATGCCATCAAAACCTTTAACGAAGCTCAGGAAAATTACTCAACTACTGAAAAGGAGATGCTGGCGATAGTATTTGCATGTGAAAATTTTAGGCCATACATTTTGGGGTCCCATGTTATTATACACACTAATCATGCAGCAATTAAGTATCTAATGGAAAAGAAAGAAGCAAAGCCAAGACTAATCAGGTGGGTATTGTTATTGTGGTGAATTTGATTTAGAAATAAAAGACAAGAGTTGCTGCATAATGTGATAGCCGATCACTTGTCAAGAGGGAGAAGCCTCACGACAAGAAGAGGAAAGAGAAATAGCGCAAATTTTCCAGATGAGCGCTATTCTAGCCATCACTCCAAACACCTTGGTATGTCGATATTGTGAACTTCTTAGCTTGCGGGGAATTATGCCACCAGACCAAATACCAGAGAAAAATATGGACTGACAGCCAGATACTACATCCGGGATGACTCATTATCGCTTAGCAGAGGAGCCGATCCATTTGAGTAAGGAGATGTGTACTAGAAGGTGAGCAAACAAAGATTTTACTAAGAATGTCATGCATCACCATATGGCGACATTTTTTGTATGAGATAAAACAAATTTCACAAAATTCTCCGGGCCAGATTTTACTGTCCTACTATTTTTAAGGACTGTTTTGAATGGGTGAAGTTATGTGATCAAATCCAAATGGAGTGGACCATATACAGTAGTATCCGTTTGCCTTTTTCTATATAGACTAAAACCCCTCAAATTAACATAACTATAAGAGCCTTACAATTCTCTTGTATCCATGTCACTTTGGATGAGTTTGCTTGCTAAAATAAATTTCTCTAAATGTTAAGGATTAAAAATAAGGGTTCGGGCCTATGACACCGCAAGTGCACAAAGCCATACAAGTAGTAAACTAATGTAAGTCCGTGCATCATTCCTAACAGAGATTGATAGCGAATTACAGGTCAACTACTCCAACTACTAAAATTTCATACTATTTGGACTCAAAACTCATAATGAATGTTTTATCAAAACTACAAAAATTAAAAATCCTATACCATTGAATATGTTCAAACTAAACTAAAACAAAAGTAAATGACTAAAAATAAATTGTATATAAAAGAATGGATTGAATCAGTTTACTGTGAGAAATGAAAACCATCAATGAAATACAATGGAATAGTCAATTCCGCAAGAGACTAAATCCATTGCTCGTTTTTATGTATGGATCTCGATTTTTGTCCAAGATTTACTAATCAGAGAATCGATTTCTCCTCATTCACTGGTTTGATATCCTTGCTTCTCTCGAAGTCAAGATCAAACCAGCTACTTGTATTCCAAATTTTCTTGCAAGATCTGGGTATTTTTCTTTCTAAATACTTCACACCCATTTCTTGTTGACAACAGAACTTTTACTTTACCTTCTCAGGATTTTCGCAAAATTTCTACTACTTAATCGGTGGCTCAACCTCCAGATCTATGGATGTATCCCTTTCCCTTGATCATATCTAGGCTAACACGGATTGAACTAACTTTAGATTGGGCGTGAACTCTCTCGATTATTTATATTGTTAAATACACCCTCCAACTTCAATTATGATGAATCTGGGATTTATCAAAAATGAACTCGTAGCTCAGCTCACACGGTAGCTAAACATACCTTAAAAGAATGCTCTCAACTCTCATGAATCTCCGTCTCTGTGTCACTCAGAGGGCATCCTGGATATCAGAGTAAGATACATTCCCTAAAATGGTATTAGGTACTACTATTGGGAACTTATCCATTAAAAACGACACCGACTAAGTAAAAATCAAACCTAAATTAATTCTCCATAAATGTGCAGAAAGATCAGAATTAAATGTAATCAAATCCGCCAGAGCCTGCCTGACATCGCATTACGAATTAAGAAATGGAGTACCGATCACGCGACAACCACCGGTAGAATTGCAATAAAAACCGAGAAGAAAATAATTCCATAAATTTGCCTAGATTTCCATAAATTTCAGCAAAGAATGCTTAAGAAAAATAACAAAAATTAAAAATCCAAATTTACTGGCTCGCACGTCACAGATTCAAACCAGAAAATAAAACTTAAAAAATAAAAATCTACTCTATAATATACATTGAGTTCCTCTTCTTTTCCCTTTTATGGGTCGTGAAGAAGGAGAAAACTACTTTACCATTCTAAAGCTATCTATTTATATCAGAAAAGAACTGGCTAAATCCCCAAACGCCCCGTGTGGAAATCCGCAGAAAAGCCTGTACCATCGTTTCATGTCGCATTCAAATCGATGTCGCTACATGGATTTCTCTTGATGGCTTGCGATCGCCGCGACCTCTTCCTTCTTCTTTTCTCGTTGCAAACTAATTTGTCTTGCAAATGCCTTGATCAATGGTCGCGACATCGAAGTCATGTCGCGACATCATTTGTTCAGTGTTCCTTCAGTGTCAATGTTGCGACCTCAATTTTAGGTTGCAACCACTTTGTTGTTTGTATGACGACTTCATGTTGTGACTTTGATTTCTTGGTCGCAATCGTGTTGGTAGTCTTTTTGCCTTCATATGACACTTTATGTCGCGACTTCATGGTGATGTCAACGTAATTTTTCTTCCTATTTCTTTTTCTTCGTGTTGCAACTTCGCCTCTACGTTGCAACTAATTTCTTTCTTCCCAATCCATTTCCTGTGTCGACATCAAGGTGGTGACGTGACCACTTTCTTCCTCGCCTCACTCTTCAGCCGCGACCAGATCGAAAGTGGCTCTTACATCAATCTCCGGGTCCTTCATCTTGAATCTTCCTGTTTTTATGTCGCGACATTAGAGTGATGTCGCGACATCAATTATGTCCTTTTAGCGTCGCAACCTCCTCTTTCAAGTCACGACTTCACTTGTTCACGTTTCAGTTTCTTATTCAAAGCCAAATTTGTTGGTGTCGTGACTGAATGGTCGTGCAATCGAGCTTTCTCGTCGCGACCTAACTTTCCAAATGCGGACCTCAATTATGTCGCTAGCCGATTTCTTCCCGATTTTTGCTAAAATTTGAGTTTCTGCTGTATTTTCTTGCAAAATGAAATTTGAGTCAATTATCCACTTTTCTTCAAACAATTCAACATTTATCTTATAATAAAGTCAGAGAAATGGATTAAAAACCTAATGAGCTTTTAGACTCATCAAATTTCAGCTTAAGATTTTGCTTGTCCCCAAGCAAATAAAAGAAAGAATTGTTTGTCCTCAAACAAATAAGCTTAAAAAATTTTTAAGGACATTTTTTTTATTCCTATCACAGTCTTTCTCATTCCACCTTCTGATCTGGAATTAAGAGATACCAACATCATTTTAAATTTCAGTTTTGATTCAAGAATAAGACATGGTATACTTCTATCATAAATTTCTTGATGAACTAATGTATTCAAACAGTTTATTCAACAAGTCTTGTTCTGTGTGTGTGTGTAGGTCTTCAATCCTTTTCATCTTCATGTTGAATTTAGTTAATCTTCTGGGAGTTTTCTTAGACTGTTTGTCAAAGTCCCATATGCTTGTTTTTCATATTGATCTCCACTAATGTAGGTAAATCCAACCTTCAAAATCAATGAGGTATTTCAGGCTTGTAATGTTGGGCTTAGGTAATTGGGTAGATAATGGAAAATTTTAAGTTGTAAATCACCTAGTTTCCATCTTCTGATTCTCCTCAATCTTAGCCCGATTCATCTTTTTGAATTCTTTTTATGGAATTTCAATTTCCATATGTACTTGATTCAAGAAGATTCTTTTGTTCTTGAACTCTTTTGCTTTTATTTTTCTAAGTTTTGGAATAGTGCAATGTTTCTCATTTTCTTAGGCTTTCTATTACTCTTAGAGAACTTTCTGGCTAGCAACTCCCCATACCGCCTTGGCATTAGGGTGCTAGGTGTTAAAACACCCCTACGAGCTTAATTGTTCAAGGAAACAAAGCCACACTTACAAAACTTATTTTATTTCATCAGCTTCTTCTTCTTTAATTCTTCAACTCCTTCATCACAAATTTGGAAATATTATTCCCTCAAACTTGTTTCTTCCCTTTATACTAAACTTTTCTCAACTGAACCGGATAATTTGGGCTCTTTAAGGTGTTTATTGCAAGGAAGGGAATTTCGGTTTTCAGCCACGCTATCAAGAAATAAGGCTTATTTGGCCCAAATCAAGGAACTAGAGAATATGCTACATATATCGAGGGTAGGCTTAGGAAATCTCAACCGCCAAGGATGGCTCTATCATTTCCCTCGTTGATTGTTTTCACCTTAGATTTCGCTCAATCAATCAAACAAGTTCTAGACTATGGACTCTCAATCCTAAATTTCCTTAAGATGTTCCTAATTCCTGTCAAAGTTTCATAAGTTTTGTTGACCTAAGTGTATTATTTCTTCAAGACTTGTATTTATTTACTGTTTACTTACATTATTTCAACCAAGTATTTTGTTCCATCAGCAATAACCAATTTTCCAATTTTTGCAAACTAAACTGAATTTAAACAATGCAGGCAATACTCCTAATTTCCAGTTTAATCATTCACGCCCTGATTCTTTCTGAATTTCTGTTCTTGAGACAGAACATAATTATTTATTTGATTCTTGCACAGCAAAAAGAAAATGACACAGAAATAAAAATTCAGATATCATAAACAATCAATTTGTAATTCAATCAGGAATTTTATTCAAATATCAAAACATTTCAATATTGTACAATCTGCTTTCTTTACAAATAAGATCAGAATTCAAATTCGAGAAAAACTCTATATTTCTTGATCTAAAAATCCTATATCTTCCCCTCATGTTGCAGCCTCCGCTTCAAAAAATTGGTTCATCAGACTTGAGCTCACTCAGAGTGATTCGGGCCGTGAACAAAGTTTTGAAGGTGAACCTTTTTCCTTTTTCTTTGGGGCTCGGTTGATGGGTTCTAATTAACCCTTCCAATTCCCTTCCCAACTACTCTCTTTGATTACACAATGTTTTATGGAACAAAGAATGGAATTGGTTTGTTTTCCGACTCCATTCATTCCATAAAAATCTGTTCGCAACCTCGAGCCTTTCTTTCTCTCGCCTTCCTTTCCATTCTCTTCATGATATTTTTCCTTTGTTCTCCTATCCTTTTATATAGTCATTTCATATTTCGGGAATTACAAGGCTATTTATTATTTCTTCAAATTTTCGATGAATGGATTAAATGAGGTTCCTCGAATTCTTGCCCTTTTGATATTTCCAACTGAGGTTTTTGGGCCTTTGGTGAGAATATTGATAGTTTTTCTTGAATTTATTAAATTTTCCTCTTATTATTCTCCTCGAAACTCAAGCATACTTAATGTATTTGCTTAATTAAGAAATTGATTTGCTTCAGATTAATAACTATTTATTTCAAAGATTCACCAATGATGCGTAACCTAAATGCTGGGATGAATTGTAGTTTAATGGAATTTGAAATGGTATAGACGTTTGGTTCAATGTCATGATTACGATATGGTATCGCGACATGAACTATTGGGCCTCTAAATTAATGATTTTCAATGAATTTTATCTTTTTACTGCTGGACGCCCAAAATGAGAGGTTTTAACCTTCTTTATTTGACTTTAGGACTATTTTGGTCACGACATCAAAATTTTTGGTTGTGACCTGAAATGTGGTCACGACAGGGAAAATGGTGTTGCAACATAAAAATGTTCACTGGTCCCTCCTCTTTATTTTTAAGAGTGACCTCCTAAATTTCATTATTTTGACTTTCTTTCCACTTTTATTTTTCACATCCAAAGACTTCGTTACTACTTTTGAATTAATGTTATGACCCAAACATAAACACTCAAATTACAAAGAATTTCCAATTTATTCAATTCAAAATCTAAAACAAATACTACTCAATTCATCTTCATCATGCAAAAATTCAACAACTTCCACTATGCATCATATTCAAAATTTAAGCATCCAAAACAAGATAAAAATTCCCCCAAACTTTCAATCATGCTATACCAAAGACAAATTTTAAAATCAAATCAAGAAGAAGAAGAAGATATCATTTTTTTTGATTTCTTATGCCGACAGTCGATTTGATGCTCTCTTTTGCACAATCTTCATTATACTGCAAGGCTAAAGAAATAAAATATTTAACTACTCTACTATCAAAAGTTAGTAAAATCTCAATAAGCTTTTAGAAATTTAAACACAGAAACTGTAAACTATAACAAGAAAAATTAAAATCAAACTTATGTGGATTGCCTTCCACAAAGCTGCTCAATTTTTAGTCTTTAGCTGGACTTTCTGCTGCCATTGTTTTGTTTTTTCAATTTCTTTTGTTTAGAACTAAGAGTTAATCTTCCAATTGCTTTTTCCTGCTTTAATCTATGACCATTAACTTCGAACTCCTCATGATCACGGGTTCTAAGTGTCATTGCCCCAAACTGTGCTCGATACCATCAGAATGGTCCACTCCATTCGATTTCGTGGTTTCCCGAAAGAGTCTTAGTCTGGAGTTGAATAACAAGACCTGATCTCCTTCCTTGAATTCCCTCCTTAGAATTCGTTGATCATGCCATTTTTTTGTTTTATCCTTGTAAATTATGGCACTATCATAGGCTTCATTCCTCAACTCTTCCAATTCATTTAACTGGAGTAGTCTATCTTCCTTAGCAGCTTTAAAATCAAAATTAAGCTTCTTCATGGCCCACATAGCTTTATATTCTAGCTCAAGAGGTAAGTGACAAGGTTTTCCAAAAACAAGTCCAGATGGGACATTCCAATGGGAGTTTTAAAAAGGCCCCGTATGCCCATAGTGCATCAAGCTTCAAAGACCACCCTCTTATGCCGAATTTACAACTATTTTAATTTTCTTTATTTCGTTGAAATTTCAGTCAGCTTCCATTTGTTTCCGTAATGATAAGCCAAGCTCATAATGTGTTTGATACCATATCTCGCCATGAGTCCTGTCAAACACCTTATTTGCAAAATGGCCCTCCATCACTAATTATAGCATATGGGTGTCCCAAATCGGGCCGAGAATATTTCTTTGTAAAAATCCCCACAACTCAGATGGCATCATTCTTTGACAGGTCACGTTTCTTACTCCATTTTGGATACATAATCCACGCTAGGAGTATGTGTATATATTTCCAAATGAAACTGGAAAAAGGTCCCATAAAATCCATTCCCCATACATCAAATAATTGCACCACCAGATAATCACTCAAGTGGGCATTCTACGCCTTTGCCGATATTTCCCATTCTTTCGCATCGATCACATAGTTTACCCATTCAAAATTCTTAAAATATAGCCGCGAAAATCCTCGATCGGAGAATTTTTGTGGGTTGTTTTATCTCTCGCAAATGTCCTCCATATGGGCGATGCATGACATTCTTGTAAAATCTTGCTTTTGCTCCCCCTTTCCTCGTACACATCTCCCTATAATTAGATCAACTCCTCTTTTAAACAATAAAGGATCGTCCCGCATAGTACCCGCGTCGCCTCCCAGCTTCTCATGGTAGCTGAATTCCGTGGCATAATTCCACAAGATAAGAAGTTCGCACACGCTGATACCAAGGTGATTGGAGGACAAATCGGAATAATTCAAGCCATCCGGAAAATTTTCTACTATTTCTCTCTTCCTTCCCTCCTGCGACGCTGGTTTCTTCTACTCGACGATCGCCATCACATTGTCACTTCTTTTTGTCTTTATTTCTTAAATTAAAATTCTCGCAATAATAAGATCTTATCCGATCAATCTCGCTTGCTTCTTTCTTTGCCATTAGATATTTAATTGCCGTGATGATCATGTGGATAACAACATGGGACCCCAAAATGTATTGCCTAAATTTTTCGCATGCAAATACTATTGTCAGCATCTCCTTTTCAGTAGTAGAGTAATTTTCTTGTGCTTCATTAAAGGTTTTGCTAGCATAGTATATGGCATTGAACACTTTCTCATCTTTCTGTCCCAATACAGCCCCCATTGTAAAATCACTAGCATCACACATGATTTGAATTCTACATTCAATCACGGTTTTGCCATGATGAGAGCTTCCCTATGGATTTGATTTCTTCGAATGCATTATGGCGGGTTCATCAAATAAAACTTAACATCATTTCCCGGCAATGCATAGTGGTCTAGCAATTTTGAGAAGTCTACGATAAATCTTACGCGTAAATCCAGCATGTCTGAAACTTCTAATTCCACTTGTTTGTAGTGGGTGGCATTAGATTTCTTATAATTGAAACTTTACTTTTAGTCTACCTCGAGTCTGCTGCGAAATCATGGCCTTTGAGACTATTCATACGTAACCATAAAATGGCATTTCTCCCAATTCGAGCTAGATTCTTGTCTTTGCACCTTTGGAAATCTTGTCCCAGGTTATACGGGCATTGTTCAAAGCGGATCCATACCTTTATAAAATCATCTGTGAATATCTCTCCACTAACTTCTTACGCTGTGCTCCAGAGAAAATATAAACATCATGCATCTTTAGAAGGTACTAGGAACGTACACAAATAAATGGCATTCTCTTAAAAGCAAAAGTACCAAATGGGCATGTAAAGAGAAGTGGTTTCTCCTGATCTTGGTGCGATAGCAATTTGGTTATATCCGGAGTATCCATGAGAAAACAAAAATGAGGGTGTCACGCCAACCTATCCGACATACGATCAATGAAAGCGGGAAAATGATCGCTAAGTTGCATTCAATTTTAATAGTCCATTACACCTCCATCACATCCGCAGTTCTTGTATGAATAAGTTCATTCTTTCATTTACGATCACGGTGAATCCACCTTTCTTGGGAACCACGTATGCCCAGGCTTACCCGAGAACTATCGATATAGCATATATAAAACGCATTTAACCATTTGAACTTCTTTTCGACAACTTCTTTCATCACTTTAGGTTCCAGCCTCCTTTGATGCTCAATAGAAGTTCGCCACATTATCCTCCAGCGATATTTTGTGCATGCGAAATGGAGGGGTGATACCCTTGGATCTTGATTAACCAGCAATCGCTTCCCTTGTATTTTCTCATAGTACCGAAGCAGCATGTTCTTGACTTGATCCAGAAATGCCGGTGTCACGATAATAGTTCTCTTTTTCTGGTTCTAAAAACTCATATTTTAAATGGTAGGCAATTCTTTCCAATGTAGCCCATACACTAGTTTTCACACTCATGAATTTGTTTGTTTTAAACTCTTACTTCATCTTATTGTTTTTCATTTATCTTTCGGGACTTTTCCTTGTTAAACAAATTTGAAGCGGTACTTCAAATCAAGACTCTCAAGATGCGAAAATTCATCTCAGACTCATTGATAGAGTGTTGAAGGATACAATCGAGAATTCAATTCATCATTGAGAAGGCTATTGTTTCCCTAAATGCATCTATTATCTTGCATTTGCATCGGGATATTCGGACTCCTATTAATATTAAAATCTATTTGCTTCATTTCCCAACCCCTGAGTGTGGAGTTCACCTTTACGTACGTTGTCGAAATCGATTGCTAAGAAAGGTGCTTCCCGACATGAGCTGGGTGTATTCCTCCATTTGCATTATAAAAAAATCCACTGGGAAGATGAATTTCCCAACTTTGACAAGTACATCTTCAAGAATGCCTTCTGGTTGTGCCATTGATCGATCAACCATCTGCAATGTAATTGCTGTTGGGGTAAGTTCCCCCAAACTAAGTCTCACTTATTGATAGAGCATCAGTTATGCTTGCGCCGTAATCACGTAAAGTTTCTTGAATTCATACCACATGGAATGAGGGAATGTTGAAACGCCGTGGTCTTTCATCTTTCTTTTGAGAGCTTACATTGGATATTAGTACTTTGCCAAGTAGCAGTCCAAGTTTACTATTCCCTCTCGACTTTCTTCCTTTTCTTGCTCGATTATCTCGCCATTTTTCATAAAAAACGTTTGGCTAATTGCCTCTGCCAAATAGGATGTTTATTTCTATTTCTTGAAAATATCCAAGAATTTAGAAATTGTTCTTCTCTTCTTGACAGCGAAGTCTACGTAAATCAGCACTTAAGGTGTATAGTGGTACTCCTTCACTTCTTTTTACGGTCATTACTTTCTTTATTTGATTTCAATGGTACATTCTTACTCTCCTTAACTCTCAGTCTCTTTGCTTTTTAGCCGGTGTCTTATTTCCTTTGTCATTTTGTTCTTTGCTCAAATCCTTCCCACTTCTTAATTGAATTGGCATGCAGTCTTTTGGGTTCTTCTGAGTATCACTAGGGAATGTGACCTTGCTCTGATTTAGCATGTTTAGGGCCAGTTGCCCTACTTGTGTCTCTAAATTTTTCAGCGAGGCACTAGTATTCTTCTGAAACATTTGAGTATCAAACTTGAAAGCTCCCAAGTCAAATAGTTTCTGTTCATGGAATTGTAATAGCCTCTTTTTGTCCCCCATGAACTGCAGCATTTGTTCTTCAAATAGTTTAGGTTCTCCTCAAAATACTGATATTCATTTACGCCTTCACCTCCTTATTCTTTCTTCTTTGGAACCTTGGTATTTCTTGATATCCTTGTTGAGGATGCTATTCACGCATGGGCGTGTATGCCCCTCCACCATATGAGAAATTCTCATGGTTCTCGGTCTTCAGTTGTAGTGTGTGGGCGAGGTTAGGTTGGCTTGAGGCGTGATAACTTTATTTACTCGTTCACGTACTTAACCTCCTCGGCACCATAGAATCTTCTTTTGTTGGCACATCGGCACTTAACTCTCATAAGTTCTCTTTCCGCTCCCTATTTCATGAAGCGTGTGCATCTTTCTCTCTTGTTTGTCCATCCTATGCATTATGGCATCGACTTTGCCTCGTAATTTGTCGTCTTAACAACTCCACATTGCCTCTCTGTTGTTTCCTGCTTGAAAACTCGGATGGAACTTTCATATTACAATTTGCCAAGTCTTCTATCGAGATCTCTCGCCTCTTGAGTACTCTCTTTCATTTGAATGCTCCACAACATGAAGCTTCGATAATACCCTTAGATGCTTATCATTTGACATGATACATATGTCTGAGGTCTTGAGATCTATTCCATGCATTAGGAACCTCTTGACAACCTCTTGAATCTTTCCCAGTACATATAGGCTCTCATCTTCCCTTGTTGAATACTTATTATCTCTCTTCTTCTCCTCGAAGTGAGAAATGGGGAAAAAATGCACTTAGTAGGCTTCTACCAACTCTTCCCAAGTATCAACCAAACCATATGGTAATGATTCATACCATGTGGCTGCTATATCTCTCAAAGAAAATGGGAAGAGATGCAACTTTATCACCTCTGGTCTCACACCATTCAGCTTCATTGTATTAGCCATCCTAAGAAATCTTCCCAGGTGTTCGTTTGGGTCTTCTGTGGGGTGACAGTGGCCCGATGTTGTTGAACCATTGTCAATGTGGCTTAAGTTCGAAATTGTTTGCATCTGATGAATTTGTCGATTACGAATACTCTTCACTGAATAATAGGCCTCAATCATTATTGTCGGTAATGGGGGGCCTTAAGTCTTTAATCCTCTATTCCTGCAATGCGGTCATGTCTCATGCACTTGAGGTTGTGTTTTCTGCACTTTTGTCTTTCTTAGAAGGCTCCACAGTGTTCTCTCGGTCGGTGTCATTTGGAAAGCGGTCGAATCCTCTTTCCTATGCATTCAAAGGTTTTCTGAAATCAAAGCACTTTCAGTTAATAGGATTAGTCAAAATTAAACAAATATTTTCAACATAGCTTGTTAAAGATTAGTTGAATTGTATTTCTTTCAAAAGCTATTTTTGTTCTTTTCTTAAAATGTCCAAATTAGTATTTCCTTCTTTCGTCAGAATATTGATCTAATTAATTCTTTCAATCCTCGGCAACGGCGCCATAAAAACTTGTTCGCCTTTTTCTATATAGACTAAAACCCCTCAAATTAACATAGATACAAGAGCCTTACAATTCTCTTGTATCCATACCCACTGGATGAGTTTGCTTGCTAAAATAAATTACTCTAAATGTTAAGGATTAAAAATAAGGGTTCAGTCTATGACACTGCAAGTGCACAGGCCATATAAGTAGTAAATCTGAATGCAAGTCCAGGTATCATTCCCACAGAGATTGATAGCGAATTATAGGTCGCTACTCTCAAGCTACTAAAATTTCATACTATTTGGACTCAAAACTCACCAATGAATGTTTATCAAAACTACAAGAATTAAAAATCTATACATTGAATATGTTCAAACTAAACTAAAACAAAAGTAAATAAGCTAAAATAAATTGTATATAAAAGAATGGATTGGATCAGTTCTTGTGAGAAATGAAAACCATCAATGAAATCTGATAGACGATCAATTCAGGCACTAAATCCATTGCTCATTGTTTATGTATGAACACGATTTTGTCCAAGATTTACTAATTGTAGGAATTGGATTTCTCCCTATTCTAATGGTTTGATATCTAGCTTCTCTGAAGTCAAGATCAAACTGACTACTTATATTCAAATTTTCTTGCAAGATAAGGTATTTTTCTTTCTAAATACTTCACACCCATTTCTGTTGGCAGTAGAACTTTTACTTTGCAACTACCGAGATTTTGTAAAAATTTCTACTATCTAATCGGTGGCTCAACCTCCAGATATATGGATTTATCCCTTTCCCTTGATCGGATCTAGGCTAACACGGGGATTGGAACTTACCCTTAGATTAAGGTTAACTCTCTGATTATTTATATTGTAAACCACCTCGACTTGATTATGAGCGAATGGGGGATTTATCAAAATGAACTCTCAGAGCTCAGCGGTTCATCAATGGTAGTCGAGCATACCCAGAAAAGAATGCTCTCAACTCTCATGAATCTTCGGCTCTGTGTCACTCGGAGGGCATCACGGATATCGGTAAGATACATTCCCTCGAATGGTATTAGGTACTCTTGTGGGAGCTTATCCATTAAAAATGACAGACTAGTAAAAATCAAACCCAAATTAATTCTACCATAAATGTGAAGCGTAACTAAATGTAAATCAAATCCCGGTAGAATTTGCATTACGATTCTTGCATTCTTGAATTAACAAATGATCTGGGTACATACAAACCACTTGTAATTGCAATAAATGAAGAAAAATTCCATAAATTTGTCTGGAATTTCATAAATTTCCGACGATAATGCTTAAGAAAAATAATAAAACTAAAAAATCCGGCTCTCGTCTACACTTACGATTCGTGATTAAAACCAGAAAATAAAACTTAAAATAAAAATCACTCTATAATATACACTAAGTTCCCTCTTCTTTTTCCATTTTTACGGGTCGTGAAGAAGGAAAACTACTTTACCGTGCAAGCTATCTATTTATGTTGTAAAAAAGAATGTTGGGCCGAATCCCCAAATGCTCGGTGGAAATCGGAGAAAAGCCCGACTCCTTGTTCACTATGTCGCGACCTCAAATTGATATACTTCATGGTTTCTCTTGATGGCTCGTGATCGATCCGACCTCTTCTTTTCATACATGAATTTAATGCTTGCAAAATGCCTTGATCGATAGTCGCGACGCCGAAGTCATGTCGCGACATCATTATTCGATGTTCCTTAGGTGTGATGTGAAATACGAGTTTTAGGTTGCGACCATACATTTGTTGTATGGCGACTTCATGTTGTGACTTTGAAGTTCTTGATGCTTAATCGTGTTGGTAGTCTTTTGCCTTCATATGTATCAATTTTATGTCGCGACTTCATGGTGATATGTAACCTCTTGCCTATTCCTATTTATTTTCTTCAGGTTGCAACCTCAGTTCTACGTTGCAACTAATTTCTTTCTTCCCAACTATTTCCCAAGTCGCGACATCAAGGTGGTGTCGTGACCTCACTTTCTTCTGCTCAGCTCTTCTTCAGGTCGCAACCGTATTGAGTGGTCGCGACATCATCTCTAGTCCTTGATCTCGAATCTTCCTGTTTTTATGTCGCGACATCAATTATGTCCTTTTGGCGTCGCAACCTCCTCTTTCAAGTCACGACTTCACTTGTTCACGTTTCAGTTTCTTATTCAAAGCCAAATTTGTTGGTGTTATGACCTGGAATGGCTGGCAATTGAGCTTTCTGGCGCGACCTAACTTTCCAGTCGTGACCTCAATTCTTCTGTTTGATTTCTTCGATTTTACTTTAATTTGAGTTTCTATTGTATTTTCACCATAATGAAATTTGAGTCAATTATCCTCTTTTCTTCAAACAATTTATCAGCATTTATCTCATAATAAATTGGAAAATGGATTAAAAACCTAATTAGCTTTTAGACTCATCGAAATTATCAAGCACAATTTAGACGTGACATAGAGCCGAGTAATCATGAGGAATTCAAGTTAATGGTCGAGATTAAGCTACCTTGGGAGAAAACAGCGGAAGAATGACTCTTAGTTGAATGAGAAAATTTAAGCAGAACTATGGCGGCGACGAGTCATTAAAGACTAAAAATTGATGCGACTTTGTGGAAGCGATCACATGGGTTTGTTTTAAGTTTTACGGTTCATATTTTTTTGTGTTTACTTCTAGCTGTGTAATTGATTCAGTGTAATTGATGATTAGGTAAATATTTTTTTGTTAGTTTTGCGGGAATGATAGAAAATTATGCAAAAGGGGCATCTAATCAAACTTCAATCGAAACATAAGAGACAAAAAAGGCGTATATTCTTCTTGATTTTTATTTAAATTTTGTCACGATATGGCATGATTGAAAGTTACAGAATTTACTTTATTACGGGTGCTTAAATTTTTAATATGATGCATAATTGGATGATTTTGCAGATATTTGCATGATGAAGATGAATTGAGTTGTAGTTGTCTTGATTGGATTTGATTGTTTTGGTCGCAACACTAATCCAAAAGTTGTAACCAAAAATGCTAGATGTGAAACAATAAAACAGAAAAGAAAGTTGAAACAGTGAAACTGAGGTCACGACTAAAAATAAATCAAGGAAAGAAAAGAGAAAGTTGTGACATCAAAAATTCCATGTCGTGACCACAATTAGTTGTAACAAAAATCTTTATGTTGCTGACGAGAATAATCCAAAACTCAATAAAAAGTGGGATTTTAAACCTTTTCATTTTAGTATTCGACTATTAAAAATAAGTTCCTTGAAAATAAAATCATCAATTAAAGGCTAAAAAAAAAAATATTTGATAACGTGAAATAGAATTGAGCGAAGTCCACTCGATTTGAAGTCGTTCAGTTCATCTTTAACCCTTCGGGTTCTTGCATCATTCATTCGAACCTCACGAAATAAATTATTAATGCGAGAAAGCAGCGAGAAACCAATGTCTTGATTAAACGAATTGGTTTTTAATGCGCTCGATTTAAAAGAATAATTCGAGAGAATTTAATAAATCCAGAAAAAATGATAAAATTCCCCACCAGAATTCAAACACCATTTGGAAATAGCAAGCATAAATAAGAAACTTCATTTAATTCATTCCTTAAATCTAAAGAAAAAAGAATAAAGAACCTATAATTCTAAGCAAAATGAAATCACTATAAAGGATGGAAAACAAAGAGAATGAAAGATAAAGGAGAATGAAAAGAGAATTTAACAAAACAAGCTTATGGAATGAATGGAGTAGGAAAACAAATAATTCCATTCATTATTCATAAGAAAACGATGTGTAATCAAGAGAAGTGGTTGATGGGAAGGAATTGGAAGAAAGGGTTGAGTAGAGACATCAACGGAGAAGCTCCAAAGAAAAAGGAAGGAAGGGCGCCAATTTGTTGAACGACCTTGTTAACAGCCGAATCACTCCGGCGCGAGTTCAAGGTCTGGTGACCCAAATAAATCATAAGCTACAACCTTCAAAGGGAATATATGGGGTTTTAGATCAAGAAATAGAGAGTTTTTCTCTAATTTAGTTATAGTCTTATTTGTAAGCGGTGTCTGATAGCGAAATGTTTTTGGATATTTGGATAACTCTTGTTATTACAATTAGTTGTTTTAATTCGCAGTGTCTCTTCAATTTTTGTGTTTGTGTAAATTTTCTGTTTAGCATGAAAAGAATAAGTGCCTTGTCTGTGCAAGGATCAAATAAACAATTATGTTCTTTCCAAAGAACAAAAATGCAGGAAAAATAAGGGCGTAAATTAGTAAACTGGAAATTAGGAGTTGCAACCTGCATGATTACATTCAGTTTAGATTGCAAAAATTGGAAAAATGGTTATTGCTGATGGAACAAAATACTTGGTTGAAATAATGTGATGAGCAGTGAATAAGTACAAGTCTTGAAGAATATCTAACTGGGTCCAACAAAACTCATTGAAACTTTGAGAGGAATTACGAACATCTTACGGGAAATTCGGGATTAGAGTGCAATCCTAGAACTTGTTAGATTATTGATTGAGGCAAAATCTTAAGTAAAAGCGATATATGAGAAGTGAAGAGGCCATCCTTGGCCGGTTTGAGCTTTTCGAAGCCTACCTCGATATATGCTAAAGCATATCCTCTAGTTCCTTGATTTGAGCAAATAGGCCTTATTTCTTCAATAAACAAGCGAAAACCTAAATTCCTTCCTTGCAAATAATACTACGATGATAGCCCAGAGTATCAAGTTTCCGTCTGAGGAAAAGTCTGTTGTAAAGGAAGAAACAAGTTTGGGAAAAATATTTCCAGTATTCAGAGGTATGAGGTGAAAAGTAAGAAGCAGAAATTAATGAAAAGGGAGTCTAGTTTTGTCTTGTGGCTCTTTATGAACAATTAAGCTCGTAGGGGTGTTTTAACACCTAGTGCCTAATACCAAGCGGTATGGGAGTTGCTAGCCAGGACCTCTGAGTGATAGAAAGCTAGAAGACAAGAGACATTGCACTATTCCCTGACCTTAGAAAAACAAAAAGCAAAAGAGTTATAGAACAAGAATTGGCTGAGATAAAGTGCATATGAAAATTAATATTCCATAAAAAGAATTCAAAAAGATGAATCAGGCCAAAAATTGAGGAGAACCAACAAGTACAAAAACAAAGGGTGAAAATTTGAAAACTGACAAGTACAGAAAAGGTGGAAGTGGGTGATTTGCAGCAATTTTCCCATTATCTGCAATTACCTCGTGACATTACAAACGAAGACACATGATGTGAAGAGGTTGAATTTTCCTACCATTAGTGGAGATCAATATGAAAAACAAGCTTCATGGGACTTTTATTAACGATCAGAAAACTCTAGAAAGATTAACTTAAATTCAACATGAAGATGAAATGATTGAAGACACGCACACACACACAGAGGAAACGAAGACTTGTTGAATAAAAGCTGTTTGAATAAGATATTTCATCAAGAAATTTGTGATAAAAGTGTACCACATTTGTATTCTTGAATCGAAACTTAAATTTAAAATGATGTTGGTATCCCTTATTTCCAGTTAGAAGGTGGAATGAGAAAGACTGTGGTATGGATCATAAAAATGTCCTTAAAAATTTTAATCTTATTTGTTTGAGGACAAACAATTCTTTCTTTTCTTTGCTTGGGGATAAGCAAATTTTAGTTTAGGGAATTTGATGAGTCCAAAAACTCATTAGGTACTAATCCATTTTAAGGCATATTAAGAGATAAATGTTGATTTGTATCTGAGAAATGTGGATATTTTATAAATTTAATTTTGCGGAAAATACGAGATCTTAAAAATCTCAACGAAACGAAAGAGACCAACCTACAAGCGGTGAAATTACTTGGCGAAAATGGGAGTTCGACGGAAGCTTAGTTGTCGGTCATTTTCAGAGTCGACATCACGAAATCAACTTTGAGGGAAGAAATAGAAGACCTTAACAGAGTGATGTGACTTGAAGAAAGGTTGCGGCAGAGGAAATGGTCGAGACTAAAGGAAATATTCAAAGAAGAATGCGCATGTCGCGACACCACTCGATGTCGTGGCCTTGATTGGAATATGGCGAGGTCATGATGTCGGTCACGATGTCGCGACGTGGATCCGTCAGTAGACCTGAAGAGCGAGTTGCAACTAGTTTTTAAATGAAAGGCATCATTTGAGGTCGCGACATATAGTTGAGGTCGCGACATAAAAGCGAGCGGGTCCCGATGGGAAGGTGAGTTCTGACATTTGTTAATCGGGACCCTGACGATGTCGTGACCACTCATTGGGTCGCGTAGGAAAGAAGGAGGTGAGCGAGGAAAGAAGAATTCGCGACCGCCGTGGTCGCGACCTGGAATGAAGGAGGAAAAGAGAAAAACTGTTGCAATAAAGAACTGAGGTTGCGACTAGAAGAAAAAGAAATAGACATGAGGGTCGCGACATCGCAGCCGAGGTTGCGACATTAAATTCAGAGGCTTTGTGAAGGCGGAAGACCACCACAGTAAGCGTGAGAATCAAGTCACAACATGAAGTCATCCTACAAACGAGAAGACGTTGCAACCCTAAGCGCCGTCGCAACTCGAGAAGCGAAGAAGAAAGACAACGATGTGCGACATGAAGCGACGCGACATCGGCTGAAACACTTGAAGCGAGCAAGATTGACTACAAGCGATGTCGCGACCATTGATCCAGCGGTTGCAAGCGGTCATAGCGAGCAACAAGGTCGCGGTGATGGAGCAACAAAGGAAATTCATGTGCCAACATCAACGAGGTCGCGACATGAGACGATGAGCTGGGCCTTAACCCAGGATTCCACACGGAGCTTTTTGGGGTCGGCCCAATTTCTTTTGATAGTATAAAATAGAAAGGTTTTAGAATAGTAAAGTAGTCATACATCTTCACTACCTAGAAAAAGGAAAAGGAGAGAACTCGATTATTGTAGTTTAAGTAGATTTTATTTTATTTTTTAGTTAATTTCTTTCTGGATTTGAATCTGCTTGAGCTAATGCGAGAAGCAGTGGAGCTGTAGTTTTAATTACATTATTTTTCTTAAAATTCTTGCTGAAAATTTATGAAATCTGAACAAATTTATTGGAATTCATTTCTTCTCAGTTTATTGAAGTGCAGTGGTTGTCTGTGATCTCGATACTCCATTTCTTAATTCACAATTCAATAATCGAAGCGCATCTCTGCTGGATTTGACTTACATTTAATTCTGATCTTTCTAATAAATTTGGAGAACTTATTTGGGTTCGATTTACTTATTTAGTGTCGTTTTGAATTGATAAGCTCTCCCCGATAGTAGTATTGAATACCACGAGTTGAAGGGAATGTATCACGCTATGATATCGGGGATGCCCTCTGGCGTGACATAGAGCGAGAAGTGCGAGTGAGAGCATTAACTACGGGTATGCTAGTACCATTGACATTCTGCGAGGCTTTGAGCGTTCATTTAGATAAATCTCCCGATCGCTCATAATTGAAGTTGGAGGAGTATTTAGCAATATAAATGATCCAGAGGTTTCACCTCAATCTAAAGGCAAGTTCTTAACCCGTGTTAGCTGAAGAGATCTAATCAAGGGAAAGAACGACGATAGATGCAGGTAAGCCGCGCTTTTAAGTGGAAGAAGGTTAGAAACTGCGAAAATTACGAGAAGGAAATGCAAAAAAGAGTCTCTTGTCAACAAGAAATGGGTGTGAAGTATTGAAGAAGAATACCGGATCTTGCGAGCGATTGGGAATACAAGTAGGCGGTTTGATCTTGTCTTGAGAGAAGCAAGGGTATCGACAAACGAATATGCAAATCGATTCAAAAATTTAGAAATCTTGGACCGTCCGGATCCATACACAAGAAAGCGAGGCAATGTATTTTGAGTGGCAAGGTGATTGTTTTGTTGTAATTCAACGATGAATTTCGTTTCTCACGAAGCGATTGATCTGATATTTTAGTTGATTTATTTTTAGTCATTAATTTGTTTAGCTTAGTTAACTGATGGTTAATAGTTTAGAACCTTTATTTTTCTAGACTCTGACTTCCATTTTGAGTCTTTGAGTCCAAATAGCATGGAAGTTTAGTAGTTGGGTAGTTGATCTTTTAATTAGTGCCAATCTCTGCCTTGGGAATGATACTGAACTTACATTCGATTTTTTACTGCTTGTATGACACATTGCTTGCAATGTCATAGACTAAGCCCTTATTTTTAAATCATGAACCATACAGAAAGAAATATTTATAAATCAAATTTATCCAAAGTGACATAGATGCAAGAAATGTAAGGCTCTTACAACTATGTGAATTTAAAAGGAGTTTAGTCTATATAAAAGAATGAAAAGCAAGTGTAAAGTTCTGCTATATGGAGTGGAGATTAGATCATTTGTTAAATTCACTAGATTGATCAAGGTGTCTTGCTTTAAGCCCATCTTATTCATGGCTTTCAACTCGGAGACTCTGACTTCGGCATGTCTACGATAAATTTTGTTGATCAGGGTCAAACTCTCATGCCAAATTTTCTTCTATAAACATCATTATCTTCCAGGTTCCTTTATCTACATCCTTAAATGACTTCCCCAGAGCTCCTTGAATTACTCATATATAGGTATTTGAAGGCTTGAATCTTCTTTAGCATGTTACCCTCCATCTTAGCTTCTTTTTTTTCAGAATGGTAAGCACTTCTTCATTTCTTATAAACTGGTTGTTGTAGATGGCTTCCAAACTAGCCTTTATCTTTTCTCCAAATTCTTTCTCTCTCATTTTAATCTCTTCTTCTTTCTGTCTTAGAGTCTGCTCCAATAGTTGTTCTTTCCTCCTGAATTCAACTTCTAAGAACTCTTCTCTGAATTGCTGCTGTTTTTCCCATCCCTACTCCCTTTCTTCCATGTCTCTCTTCATTGTCCTTAGCATTTCCATAATTTCAGTGTTCCTTTCTCCTCTTGGAGCTTCACCTTTGGCAAAGGAAATTCACTGTCCTTATCGGGGGTAGGAATGGCTCAGTGGGCTCATTCTAAAATGCATCTCTTCCTCTTCTGTTGGAGGAATTTGCTCCAGAATAGATTCCATTTCCCTATTGCCATTCTCCTCAATGAGGCTGCAGCTACCCTTCTCTTTCCACCATCCTTGCCTTTTGTTTCTAGGCTGCTTGTCACTTTAGTAAGGGTCGGAGGAGATGCCTTAGGGCATATTTCTTCTTAGATCCATGATCCTCTCACCTTGGCGGAGTGTAGTCATAACTAATTGTTGTTGGGTGAGGGATTAGCCCTCTTTGTTGCTTAGGTGGTGCCTCGATCGGCCCCCTCAATTAAACCTCCAACATTCATTTTATAGCCCTTCAAAAGGGCATATAAAATGATTGCCTCTTGTTCTCTTACTGCACAGAGATGTTTAGTTTGAAGGATTACTGAAGATACGAAGTAGAACTAGACCTTTACTTCCTTAGTGAGGGATCCTCTGTTGATAGCGTAGTGAGGGTTCTTCCTCGTGGATTCCCACTTCTCCTAACCACCAGTTAAGAGGTCTATAATCTTCTCATAATAAGGATTTTCTACCAATTTCTTAAATTTCGACGTAGCTAGTTCCTTTAATTTAGAACATTTAAATTTGATTCTTTTGTTAAGGTGTACGGACTCCTCGCACGTAAATTTTGTCTTCTCTCATCCTCACCATGTTTGCATAGAATTCCCTGGCCAGAGCAGAGAATCCAGGCCCTATGTGTGCATAGAAGCTCTACCAACCTCTCTTTTCTATAATTTCATAAAAAGGGGAAATTAGCTTCCCAAAACCTCTTTCGTTGTGAAGCCCTTGTGTTACAAGCGACCTGTTCATAAATCCTTAGCTGCTGCGACAGAGAGTCTTTGTTGCTCTCTGTTTCTTCTTAAGGTGTGCCTCAGCACATTTTACGTCTTTTGTTGCCCTTTCTTCCTCTACTAAGCTCTCTTTTAACTTGCGCGGGTTGGGTTTAGTTGCATTCGTGACAGGTCTCGGCGAGGTTCGGGTGAACCTCCTCCACTCCTTGGCAATGTTCACTCATGAGCTCATCAATTATTCTGTTAAGATCCGGAACAGAGATTTGGTTATCTGCCATGGGTGAGAATTTGGGATTGGGGACTGGTTTTAGGGTTTTGGTAGTCAAAGAGAAAGAGAGATAGAGAGATTAGGTGAAGATATGGCTGGATTGGAGTTACGGGCCGAAATTGGCTATTGGTTTCAGTCTTTATGATGGATGGGCTTAATGTCATCATTGTCTTATGGAATGTCGTGACATTAATGCCTAAGTTACAACACTAATTGCTAACACTAAATGTCCCATTTAAAGTTGCGACGCCCAAACCAGTATTTTTTAGTTCAATTCAAATTTTATCTTCATTAGATGAAAGTAATATAGGATGATCTTGTCTTTTAAATTCCAGTTTCAAACTATTAAAAGGAGGTTCAAATAGTGTGGATCTGCAGTAGTTAAGGTTGTTGGATTTCAACATTCTTATCAATCTACGTGGGAATGATATACAGTTTTGTCAAATTTTACTACTTGTATATTTGTGCACTTGCGGTGTCATAGACTAAACCCATTATTAATTCGAGGAACATAAAATCAATTTTATTCATTTTCAAGCATTATTGACTTTGACATAGTGCGGGGAGAATTGTAAGGCTCTGTATAAGTGTTAAATTAGTGGTTTAGATCTTTATCTTCCATACCTAATAAGTTTTATGGCGTGAATTTGCCAATGATTTAAATCTATTGAATCAATCCAGTATTCGACAAAATAGAGAAATACTAATTTGAACACTTTTCTTTATTTTATAAAATAAATACACAAAAATAGTTTTGATAGCAGTGACTGCATAAGTTACTGATCTTTTTGAGTGCTTAACGGATATATGATTTGTGATACCACTGTTTGCAATTAATCTCAATATGTCTCCATTTTAGGAGGTTAATTAATGCACAAGAAGCCAGAATCATATCTGTTTCCTGTAGATTCTGAATTGGAAAGAACACTGAGGAGCTTAAGGAAAGTAAGCATAGCATAAAAAGAAACCATGGAAGATGAAAGAATTGATCAGACAGTTGAACAAGAAACAACAGCAAAAAGGCCTCCAATTCAAGATACAATGGAGGTTTTCTGGAGACCTGTTATCCAAGCAGAATACTCAATAGTCGAACTGACCTATTGTGAGAAATTTAACAACTTAGAGAAAGTGCGAAACCGGTATCGGTCACCATGGTTCGATGATCGAGTTTGCGACCATCCCCTGCGAAGATCTAATGAACTGTGGCGAGATTCCTCGGGATGGCAAACAGTTAAATTTGACGGTGTAAGACCGAGAGGTGATAAAGCTACACCTCTTCCCTTTTCCTTAAGAATATTGCGGCCACATGGTATGAATCATTTGCCATACTAAACTCAGTTGATATGGAAGGTTAGTGGGGAAGCATACCTAGAGCATATTTTTCCCCATTCCTCACAATTGAAGAAGAAGGAAATCACAGTGTTCCAACAAGGGGAAGATGAAAGCTTGTATCTCTTGCGTGGGAAAGGTCTGAAACATTGAAGAGATACTTTATGTAGCAAGTCGAAGACTCAAATGGATATTATCTACCACTCTCTGAATGATACTTCTAAGGGTATCATAGATGCTTCTTGTTGTAGGGCATTCAAGAGGAAAAGTGCAAAGGAGGCAAGGGATTTGATAGCAGACCTAGCCAAATGCAACATGAAAGCCCTCTCTAAATCTTCAGGGAGCAACAGCAGAACAAGAGGGAGTGGGGTCATTGAGCTAAATAAGATAACTGCCATGGAAGCAAAACTTGATGTTATAATGCACAAGATGGATAAACAAGAGAAAAGACTGCACTCTGCTCATGAAATAGGAGCAATGGAAAGAGATGGGATAAGAAGAAGTGTTGAGGGATCAACTGTAGAAGATCCCTATCAAGTTGAGGAGGCCAAGTACATGAGTGAACAAAGAAGCTATCACTTCAAGCCTAATCCCAACTTGCCTACACATTATAATCCAACACTAAGGAACCATGAGAACTTCTCATATGGTGGAGGAGCATCACAGGCCCAAGACATGGTTAATCTCTTAGTAAGTGGTATCAACCACCAAGGCTCTCAACAAGAAAGAGGGAGAAAATAGAAATGAATATCAAGGTCAGAAGAGGACCCAACCCTTTGAAGAGCAGATGCTGCAAATTATGGTGGATAACAAAAGGCTGCTAAACCTCCATGAACAAAAACTTGCTGAGTTGGAAGCTTTTAAATCTAACACTTAGATTTTCAGACAAACACATCAGCTTCACTAATGAATTTAGAAACACAGTTTGGCAAATAAGTTTTGACTCAGAGAAAGAGACCAAGAATGCTTTCCTTAGTGACACCTAGAAAAATCCAAAAGACTGTATGGCAGTTCAGCTAAGGAGTGGTAGGGAAATGAGCAGCAGTAAAACAGAAAAGAATGAAAAGGCTGACCAAAAAGAGGAAAAAGAAATTGGAAAGGAGGACAAAATAAGCAATTCAAAGCAGATTGTAGAGATTGAGAAGCAAGTGCAACTTAAATAGCCTGGAGTAACTGGTGAGCAAAAACAGAAGGAGAAGATTCAAGCATACACATCTGCAGTTCCATTCCCACAAAGACTTTAAGGCAAAAAGGGAGGAACAATTTTCTAAATTCTCGGGAAATATCAAGAAGATAGAAATTAATATCCTTTTGCAAAGGCACCACTAAATGCCAAATTATGCCAAATTTCTAAAAGATATATCGAGCAAAGAAGAAGATCATGAGGAAGGAATAGTGAGTTTAACTCCAAGAATCCTGGCAAAGGCAATTATTCAAAAGAGTCTACCAACAAAGATAAAGGACCCAGCAAATTTTTATTTCATTCCCTCGGCTCCATTGGGAAATATGAATTCAAGGGAAGCCTTATGTGACTCAAAGCCAAGATCAACTTGATTCCTCATTGCTGGTACAAAGGCTAAGTTTAGTAACTTTACTCCAACAAGAATCACAATACATGGCCGATAGTCCATGGCACAACCAGAAGGAGTCCTTAAAGATGTGCTGGTCAAGGTAGGGAAATTTATCTTCCCTGA
This sequence comes from Tetrastigma voinierianum, assembly GCA_016808115.1. Lineage (NCBI taxonomy): Eukaryota > Viridiplantae > Streptophyta > Magnoliopsida > Vitales > Vitaceae > Tetrastigma > Tetrastigma voinierianum. The sequence goes on along the minus strand of JAEQBH010000911.1, from coordinate 1,754,097 downwards.
TTTTGTTGTTATAAAGATGGAGGAGGATACCCAAGTTCCTCTACTGTTAGGAAGACCTTCCTAGAAATCCGAGTCAGCCTCGATCGATGTACAAAAAGGTGTGCCGACATCAGAGCGGGAGATGAAGCAAAGAGCAATTTAACCTCCACAAAGCCGACAATAACCCGATGTTGATGCGTAAAATCGTATGGTCAGGATAAGATTTATCCATCCGCTTTGAACCGAACTCGATTGTAATCTCCAGCATTCTATCAATGAAATGAGTTGAATTTCCAGTATCTTAAGAGTGTTGATTATGAATTGCTGCATTCCAGATTTCAAAACACATAAACATTCTGGAGTTTGAATGAAAAAAGTACAAAAAATTCAGGCATAAATGAAAATAAAGGAAATGAGCAAGAAACCTGTGTCGAAGGGCCGGGAGTGTTGAAAGAATCGCCTAGTCATCTCAGCGGCTGCTTTCGTAACTGTAAGGGCAAAGCTGAATTATATCACCAGACCGAATGAAAGGAAGACACAAATGCTTATAATTCTCAAGAATTATAAGGAAGCAATTGCCTGGTCAATTGAAGACCTTAAGGGTATCGCTCCCATTCGCATGCACAAAATTCACAACGGGTGATGCAAAAACATCAGTTGAACACCAAAGGAGGCTGAACCCTATGATGAAAGATGTTGTAAGAAAGGAAGTAATCGAAATGGATAAATGTCGGAGGGATTTATTTATGCAATGACATCCCTTGTGAGCCCAGCCACGTGGTCCCTAAGAAGGGTGGATTCACTGTGATCATAAATGAAAAGAATGAACTGATTCCTACAAGGATTGTGACAGGATGGAGGGTGTGTATAGATTACAGAAAATTGAATACTACAACCAGGAAAGATCATTTTCCCTTGCCTTTCATTGATCAAATGTTAGACAGGTTAGCATGACATCCTTACTTCTGTTTTCTTGATGGATATTCTGGATATAACCAAATTGCTATTGCACTTGAGGACCAGGAGAAAACTACTTTCACATGCCCTTATGGTACTTTTTCTTTTATAAGAATGTCATTTGGGTTATACAATGCTCCTACTACATTTCACAGATGCATGATGTCTATGCTCTCAGATTTGGTAAAGGAGGTTATGGAGATATTCATGGATGACTTCACAGTTTATGGATCTAGTTTTGAGCATTGCCTGCATAATTTAGGGATAGTACTTCACAAGTGCCAGGATAAGAACCTAGCTTTGAATTGGGAAAAATGCCATTTTGTGGTGACCGAAGGCATTGTCCTTGGGCATAGAATTTCTACAACAAGGCTTGAAGTGGACCAAGCAAAAGTTTCCATTATAAAGACTCTTCTGCCACCAACAACAGTCAAGGGAATAAGAAGTTTCTTGGGACATGCTGGTTTTAATAGAAGATTTATCAGACTTCTAAAAAATTGCAATACCATTATGTAGACTATTAAAAAAGGATACCAAGTTGATTCGTGCCATAGTAGGGTGATCCGGAATCAACAAAATTTATATCCTATATTCCTCCTAACGTTTATCAAGCTACTGCAGTGATAGAGTGTCTGGGGCCTAACACGGGATGTTTTCATCCCACTTAATGATTTGCATTAGTGTTTGAAAATTGGTATTAGTTTGGATTTCTGATTTTTGTTAAAATGTGAGGTTGGTTGTTCATCGGTTAACTCAGAATATTTCAATGAAAGTGTGAAATGGTAACTTAAAGGCTCAATAATAGCTTGATAACATGGGGTATTACGTTGTCCTCGGGTTATTTCTCGTGACAGGCAATTGGATATAGTCAAAGCTAAAACCGGATCTTTGTTTAGTTATAAACCTAACCTAAAAACCACCCTATTTAAGTCAACCCAAGTACTAAGCATTCAAAGTCCCATTCGCTTGAAAACCTTAGCATTTAACCTCATTCCCATGGCTCGTAAATGACATCTAAGAAGAAATGTCAAGGCATCTACCATTAAGAATGCACCGGGAACCTTAAAGCATAACAAGTATTGACCAAAGGAAAGACATTAAATGGCATTAAACCTAGTTTGAAAGTTGGAGAACCATAATCGTGCATGATTTGAAAATAATCAAAGCATGAGGACAACCTCAGAGCGCCCCAAAACCAAGCTAGCAACCCTCCTCTTCATACATGCAGGCTTAGCCAAGCATCCTCGAGTTGTCATCCTCAAGGGGTGTGGTTTCGCAGCCGAGAAAAATGAGAGAAAGAGGGAGAGAGTAAGAGAGTGCAAATGAGACCTAAAATGATGCATGGAAAAATCTTATAAAATGAAAAGTCGCTTAGGGTTACAAAGTCATGGGGCTTATAGTCAACCCTAAAGTGTGAAAATACAAAAATGTGCCCAAAATATGAATTACATAAGGGACAAATGAGTAATATATGAAAACGTGGTCACAGACAGAATTAAAAATTTAGTGGGTTGAGATTTCATATATGCAGAAATTTCGCTAGCATAAGCGAATTCATAGTGAAATTCGCTTAGCCCAGCGAAATTCACAAGAGATAGCAAATTGAGAAATTTCATTAGAACGGTGAATTTCGCTATTTCCAGCTAAATTTCGCTAGCCTAGCGAAATTTGTGCAGATAGCTGAATTGGGTATTTCGCTTAGAACAAGAATCCCGCTAGATAGTGAAATTTCGCTAGCCTAGCGAATTTTCACATAGCGAAAATTTCGCTAGATCGCTAATACCTTTCGCTTATGATTATGCAATTTTCGCAATCCCGAAATTCTTGCAAACTATACGAAACTCGCTTAATTCCCGCTTTACTATCGCATCCTCCTTCAACTTTCTTCTTCACATCCACTTCACATTTCTTCATCTTTGATGTGGCGAAAACACTGTGGAATCCTCAGCATCTCGCAACATCTTGACATCAAACTTGAACTAATTGTTTGAGGCACCAAAGCCCAGTGGAAATTACCAAAAACAAACTCGAAATGGGATTAGTGAAACTATGGACCTCCGCACACATCACTTGGTTTAATTGATATGACAGTGCGCAAAAGCACTCAAAACCTATTGTGAATAGGGGCCTGTACTAGCGCTTTGGGCACTAATCACACCCCCAACCAACACGTTGCTACCCCTTAGCAATGCTAAAAATAATAATGTGATGCATGCTATGCTTTTACAAAAAGTGTATGTGGTTCAAAAAGTGTATGTACAGGTAAGCTTTACCTTTAGCATGAATAATTTACACCCTGTATGAAAACCGGTCATGAAAGAACAAAAACCATATAAGAACAAGTTTTAGGGCAACATTGGTTCCAAGGAGGTCAACCTAAATTTCCACCAAAATCTAATTGTTCCTAATATAACCAGCTTGAGCCAATAAAATGCAAAGCTATTCCCTCCCCCCAACCTAGCTACTCGCATGGTCAAACTGCTGATCAACCAATAGAGCTAGCGACGCTCTTATTTCTTCCTTGATTGCTATGTAGGGTGCAATGCTAAAAACTCAACTTCACCAAAGTCCGTGTAACGGGGGTCCACCGATGACTCCCAACCAATTAAGGTTTAGGGCATCAAGCCAAAAGGATCAACTGACCACAAACTCGTTGTGCTTCAATTCCTGACTCGAATGACTTCGAGAATTACACCTACAACACGCTAAACTCTACCCATCCACCCGTAGCGCAACACTAAGTCGATGACTCCCAAACCACTAAGGCTTTGTGGCATCGGGCCAAAGTCTTTTCGCCATATACCCCTCCCGACCGTGGTTCGGTTTCCAAGGCAAAGCGTCACGGCTTTTATTTCTCTTTTTCTTCTTTTCTTTTTCTTTTCCTTTTTGGAAGACTACATTGGTCTTCATACATGGGTAACACAAACCTATTATGGGTCGTCAATAGGTCTAAGGCCGGCTCTGCAAAGTGGAAAGATGTATATAGCTTCTCAACTTATTGTAATCCGTGCAAAGGTGTGAATTAGCTACAGGGGGAATGTTCAAGGTTGAACACGCTGAAACCTCAATTGACTAAAAACTAAATCATGCAGGGAATTGTTCTATCACTAAGGTAACATACAGGGCTTCAATTTTCCAATTAAAGGTAAGAGAATATACACAAAATGGAGACACAAAAATGAATTGCAAAAGTGTAGTAAAATGTAAATAGTGCTATAAAGCTTTTGATATAACCAAAATGGCTAATACATGCTTAATATAGCTAAACATAACAAGTATCACCGCTCATCATCAAGCAATACATGAACCCCATATAAATGAGCAGTGGGCTGATAAAGCTGAAATCAGACAAGAACATGATAGAAGACACTCCTAACTCTGACTTTTCCTCCCAGCCAAAGTATAGACATGTCATAGGGGTAGGAAAGTTAGAGACAAGAGTGTGGCCACCTCAATCTCGCGGAGGTGGTGGATCTCGAGGCCGTCACGCTGTACAACACGCCCATGAGGCCGCCGCGCCGCTGTGGGCTCATCTCGACAAGGTGAACATGCGGGAGACCGAGGTGACTCATGATCTGCAAAAGCATGGTATGACAATTGTAACGCCCCAAAAATACCCTATAATTTTTATTATATATTCTAGGTATAAATTGAGCCAAACTTCAGGTTTTCCGTAAAATCGTAAATTGATCTTATGAAATGATAAATTATGGAACCCGAAAAATTTTGGCACTAGAACAAGGATAAAATTGTAAATGTCATAAGGGAGATAAAAATCAAAAAGGGAGTAAAGATGGGCCACAATACAAATAAAATAAGTTGATGTGCAAATCTAAGAGTCGAGGACTAATTGTAACAAGAGACTGATGTTATAATAATGGACAAACAAAAACCAAAAATTCATTTGTCCTCAAAGATGTGGGTCTACTGACAGAGAAAAGAAGAGAGCCAAGAAGAGGAAGAGGAAGAGAAGAAGAAAGGTGGAGGGAGTTCAAGAAGGATTAAAGGTATGTATGTCTTAGGATCAAGTGTATTTTGGATTCCTGTGGGCTTCGTATGAGATTGGAGGTTTTGTTTGAAGTCAGGTGCAAAGATCACACAAACTCCTTGAATTGTCAAGTTATGAGAGTAAAACCCAATGGTGGAAAATAACCACTACCTTTATGTGGTTTATAAAAGAACTGCAGACCTAGGTAGTGTTCTTGATTTTCATCTAAGGTTTTGTGTTTTATGTTCCATAGCACTAATTTAAGTGTTGAATTGTTTTTAGATGACCGTCAGTTTTTGAGGTATTATGAATTATAGAAGCAAGTGAGTGAATTGACATCAAAAGTGGGAAAATAAATAAATCTCAGCATCTTTCTAAGGTGTACCGCATATTTAGAGTGTACCTAAGACACCCACTGTAAGCCAAAGTGTACCTAAGACACTTGGGGGTGTACCCCAAGTATTACCCCCTGCTCGTTTTCCCAATTTCGACCGCCAGATTTTAGCCATAACTTGCCATTTCTTATCCGATTTTGATTCAAGTGGCTACGAAATAGATCAAGGAGAACCAAACTTAAAGAATAGTCTCGGGTTGTTTCGAACGTAATCCTGAGTTTCGACATGTTCGAATCAAGTGATTCCAGCTGAATAGAACCTTAGCACCTTAGATTTAAAAGAGTACAATGACCTAGAGTCAAACATGAAGTTAAGACCCTGAAAATGAGTAACACAAACTGGGTCCCTAGTAATTGGTAATTTATTAGTTGGCATGAAAATGCCATAACTGAAGTTAGGATAATCTCATTGAAATGATTCCACTTATGAGTAAAGTAGACTCTTAGAGGAATAAGAATGAGACTAAGTCAAAACTGACTGACGCCTCCGCAAAGTTTCGCTTGCCTCTCGCGATATTCGCTAGGGGTATGATTATTTGCTTAATCACTAAGAGTGAATAAATTGCAGATTTGACTAGTGCGGTGAAGACGATAACCCGACTCCAGATTGAAGATCCAGAAAGAAACGGAATCGATAATTGGTTTCTTCTATACTTGTTCTTTATTCTAGTTTGTTCACCCACGCTCTTTATTCTCATATTGCTCTCTATTAGCGAAATATGCATATATATCGATTTGAATGATTCGTATTTGAAATGTTTGACAAATATATGCATGTATGCGTGTATTTGAGCTTCAAGCAAATTCATTGCATAAAAGTAAATTGATTTGAAACGTATTATTGAATGACCAACATGACGGAATTCACCAACTGAACTCGTCATGAAGGTAACCGTATTTGTTTAATGCGAAATCACATTGCTACTAAATGACAAACAGGACAGGATTCAACAACTGAAGCTGTTGTGAATATCGACTTCTATAGTCATATGTGAGACGATAATATAGAATGTGAAATCACACCGCATCGACAATAATAAAGACAGATTCAAGAATCGAATCTGCTGTGGATGTCGGGATTCTATAGTTGTATGTGGAATCACAAACTAAAAGAGAATGATGAAATTGAAAAGTGTATTTGTATAAGTATCTTTACATTACACTGGTTATTGTATAAAGGCATTATTTTGATAAATGCATGATTTATATGAACAGAATCGAATACAGAATCAGATAAACTACTAAGCATGAAAATGCTTAGCGTATTGAGCGAACACGCGCCGCAGTACCGAAAGTGATATAGACATCAAGCAAGACCCAAGATCGAGGAGCTCGAGTCATAGAGAAGGAATTGGCGGAGTATGCTCCAGCCATGCATTACCCATTTCTTTCAACATTGACATTTTGTAAAAAACAAGAACTGATCATTATTGTAAAGGCATTTTGTTAAATGTAAACGCAGGAATCTTTTTGTTAATTGTAAATGTTTTATGGGCTTCTGCTAAAATGAATTGCTTCCGAATTGAAGCAAAATTTAAAATGAATAAAATAAGCCAAAATGTTTTGATAAGATAATTGAAAATGCTGAGTAAACCTGCTCATTGATCCGCCAACCCGTCGAAGCTCAGATTCGGGTCGCGACACTTTGAAACAATAATTAAATAAAACAGATAACTAAAGGGATTTGATTAATGACTTTAAATGGATTTAAACGTAGCGTCCCTGGTTTCGTTCGACTCGCTAACCTGGGTCGGGTCGCTCCTGGGTCGCTACAAATTTCTTTATTGGTATCGTAGCCTAGGTTTAGGCGGTTCTACAAAGTTATTTTGAAATTGTTTGAAAATGATTTCAAAATTTTTTATGACATGCATTGCATTTGCATATAAAGGATAATATGACTCTGATGCTGATCTTGTGGGTCTTAATAGGATAATTTACCGAGAGGAAACCGGCATGATATCTGGTGGACGTAACTCGCGGCATAGTGTTGTGAACAAAGTGTATAGGAGATTGTCTCATCAAAATACGAGTATAAATTTTTAGGAGATTTGATTGAGTTATCCACAAGGAGTTTGATGATATTGGGGATGGATCGGTTGTCCCACACCGAGCGACAACGATTGTAGAATGAAAAGAGTGACTTCTGAGAACACCCGAATGATGATGAAGTGATCTTCATTGCAGAGGTCAAACCACCTCTCTAATGTGATATCCAGCCACGCTAGGAACAATGGCGCGGTAAAGGATGTGAATCCTACCTAGTTTATGTGATTGATACAGTAAAGGCAAGGCCTAGTGTATCCGATATCCTCATCATAGTGACTCTTCCTGGATGTGTTTCCTAAAAGTTTGTCGTATTGCCCACGTAGGGAGATTGAGTTTGCTATCGACGTTGTACCAGGTGCCACACCGACATCTATTACACCGTATAGAATGGCTCCACTTGAGTTAAAGGAATTGAAATTGCAGTTGCAAGAACTGCTAGAGAAAGAGTTTATTCGACCAAGTGTATACTAGCCGGGAGCTCCCTGCTTTGTCAAGAAGAAAGATGGTACACTTCGGCTATGTGTTGATTATAGACAATTGAACAAGTTGACCGTAAAGAATAAGTAGAACCGTTACTCCATAATTGATGATTTGTTCGAACAATCAGTGCCGCAAAGATCTTTCAAGATCGACTCGAGATCCGGTATCATCAGTTGAAAATTAAAGATGCCGATGTGCATAAGACGACTTTTAGAACACGATATGGACATTATGAGTTCCTTGTGATGCCGTTTGGTTTGACAAATGCTCCAGCGGCTTTCATGGACCTAATGAATAGTGTTTTCCGACCGTATGTGGATCAGTTTGTCATAGTGTTCATAGACGACATTCTTGTGTATTCGAAGATCGAGAAAGTCATGACACACACCTTCGAGTAGTGTTGGAGACTTTGAGAAAAGTGCAATTGTATGCGAAACTCAACAAGTGTGAGTTTTGGATGACTGAAGTGTCTTTTCTTGGGCACATTGTATCGAAAGAAGGAATCCGAGTGGATCCAAAGAAAATAGAAGTGATTGTCGAATGGAAGCCACTAAGAAATGTTAAGGTAAGGTCGTAGTTTCTCGACTAGTAGGGTTGCGTAAGATTTGTTAAGGGGTTTTCGATGATTGCAGCCCCGATGACAAGATTGCTCCGTAAAATGTAAAGCATGAATGGAGTGAAAAATGTCAAAGAAGTTTTGAAAAGCTAAAAGCATTCTTAACCGAGGCTCCAGTGCTAACTCAGCCGACCTGCGGTGAAGAATATGTGATTTATAGTTATGCTTCACTAAATGGACTCGGATGTGTACTAATGCAAGAGGGTAAAGTGGTAGCCTATGCTTCGAGACAATTGAAGCCACGTGAAAAGAACTACCCCACGCATGATTTGGAATTGGCCGCAATTGTATCTGTGTTGAAAATTTGGAGACATTATTTGTATGGAGAAAAATGTTTTATTTACATTGATCATAAGAGTCTTAAGTATTTGCCCTCACAACGAGAGCTTAACTTGAGACAACGGAGGTGGATGGAATTGATAAAAGATTATGACTGCGTGATTGACTATCCCCCGAGAAAGGCCAATGTAGTGGCTGATGCCTTGAGTAGGAAGACAGTGCAAAAGCTTTGAGCGTTAAATGCCAAATCACACATCGACGATGGTGCAAGAGGGCGTATCTAGTAGCGAGACCGAATTTGTTGAATCGAGTGCTAGAGGCACAAAAGAAAGATGAGAAAATTTATGCCATAATAGATCATATTGGAGATGGTAAAGAAACTGACTTCACAATGAATGAAAATGGAGTGTTGTATTATAAGGATCGGGTTTCAGGTATCCGACGATGATGAATCGAAAATCCATACCGAAGATGCACATAAGGATCTTTTCGCTATCCACTCCGGGTAGCACAAAGATGTATCAAGATTTGAAAATGTCATTCGTGGTCCGAATGAAAGAGATGTATCATAATTTGTAATCCAAGGTCTCGATGTGTCAAAGAGTAAAGGCGTGAGATCAAGTTCCTTCGGATTATCAGTGTGCCTCATCGTCACTCAGAGTGGAAATGGGACCGAATAACCATGGATTTTGTGGTTGGGTTACCATTGACAGGGAGAAAGCATGACTCAGTTTGGGTCGTAGTGGACCGATTGACCAAGTCAGCTCACTTCCTGTCAGTTGAACCGAACATTCAGCTTCGACAAGCTAGCGCAGCCGTATATCAAGGAAATAGTTCGCTACACTCCGATTCTCGCATCCATTATAATGCATCGAGATCCGAGATTTACTTCGAGAATTTGGGGAAAATTGCAAGAGGCCTTGGGCACTCACCACCCTTAGTACAAATGCCCACCCGCAAACGGATGACAATCGTAAAGAGTGATCCATATTCCTCGAAGATATGCCGAGGTCAGGCGATCGACTATGAGGGTAGTCGACGACACACATTCCTTTGGTTGAATTTGTGTACAACAACAGTTTCCAATCAAGTATTGGAATGGCGCCTTACGAGGCTCTATATGGAAGAAAGTGTAGAACACCGTTGTGTTGGACGGAATTGAGTGAAAGAAAAGTGATTGGCCCCGATTTGATACAAGAAACAGAAGAAAAAGTGAAAACGATTAGAGAGAAATTGAAGGTGGCCACCGACAGACAGAAGTCATATACCGACATGAAGAGAAAGGATATTCGATATGAAGTTGCAAAAGTGAGCTTTTAAAAAGTATCGCCTTGGAAGAAGGTGATGAGATCTCTCTGAATAAGGGGCAAGTCGAGCCCCGATTTATCGGGCCCATAAGGAGGTAATCGAAAAGGGTCCGGGGCATACCATTCGCTTTACCTCCGACTGAAAAGATCCATAATGTGTTCCATGTGTCCATGCTACGGAGGTACCGACTTGACCCATCACATGTAGTATCTTCGGAGACAATTGAGCTTAGACCGGATTTGACATATGAAGAAGAACCAGTAGAGATTTTGGCTCGTGAAGTGAAAGAACTACTTAATACAAGATTCCGTTAGTCAAAGTGCTCCTGAGAACCACAAGACCTACAGAAGCCACTTGGGAGAGTGAAGAAACCATGCAAACAATATCCAGAATCAAGCATTCAAGGTAAATTTCGAGACGAAATTTTCTTAAGTGGGGAGAATTGTAACGCCTCAAAATACCCTAGAATTTTTACTATATATTCTAGGTATAAATCGAGCTAAACTGTTTCCTGAAAAATTGGTAAATTGACAAGTTATGAAATGATTAATTTAGTGAACCCGGAAATTTTGGCACTAGAACAAGGATAAAATTGTAAATGTCATAAGGGAGATAAAAATCAAAAAGGGAGTAGAGATGGGCCACAATACAAATAAAATAAGTTGATGTGCAAATCTTAAGAGTCGAGACTTAATTAAATGGAAGAGACTTGATGTTATAATAATGGGAAAACAAAACCAAAATTCATTTGGTCCCCAATGCTAGGGCTCAATGACAGAGAAAAGAAGAGAGCCAAGAGGAAGAGGAAGAGAAGAAGAAGAAAGGAGGAGGAGTTCAAGTAGGATTAAAGGTATGTATGTCTTAGATCAAGTGTATTTGGATTCCTAGGTTTGGTATGGAGATTAGATGTCTTTGGTTTAGATTGTGTGTAAAGATCACACAAACCTTGAATTGTTAAGCAGGAGAGTAAACCCCAATTGCGGAAAATAAACTTGAATCATCACTTTATGTGGTTTATAAAGAATTGGTGGACCTTGGTAGTGTTCTCGATTTTCACCCAAGGTTTTGTGTTTTCGAGGTTCCATAGCACCAATTTAAGTGTTGCGGGAATTGTTTTGGGATGAATTCCAAGTTGGTTTTTGAGGTATTATGAATTATAGAAGTCAGATTTATGAATTGACATCAAAGTGGGAAAATTAACAAAATCGGCACTTTGGAAGGTGTACCGGTACACCCCACTGTGTTGCAGGAAGTGGTACGCAAGACACTTTGGGGTGTACCGGTACACTGCTCGCTTTCCCACTTCGACCAAGCTGTGATTTTGGCCATAACTTGCTCATTTCTTATCCGATGGAGTGATTCGCTACGTAAATAGACTTCACGGAGAACCAAACTTAAAGAATAGGAATCGCCAAATTATGAACCTAAGTGGCCTAAAAATTCATTCAAAGTGGGGCCATGTGCAAGCCAAATTCTTGTTCCAGCTTTGAACATAGAGTAGTCCGGTTGTTTTTGATGTATCCTGAGTTTCCTGTAAGCCAATTGGGTGATTCCAGTTGAATAGAACCCCTTAGCACCTTAGCTTTAAAAAGAATACAATGACCTAGAGTCAAACATGCGAAGTTAAGACCCTGGAAAATGAGCAATACAAACCGTCCCCAGTGTAATCGGTAATTTATTAAAGGCATGAAAATGCCATAATCTTGAAGTAGAATAACCGATTGAAATGATTCCAATTATGAGTAAAGTAGACTCTTGAGGAATAAGAAATGAGACTAAGTCAAAACGCATCAGACTACGCCGCAAAGTTTCGCTTGCTCCCGACGATATTCGTTTAGTATGATTATTTGCTTAATCACTAAGAGGAATAAATCACATTTGACTAGGCAGAAGACGAGATAATCATTCTAGGATTGACATCGAAAGAAACGGAATCGATAATTGGTTTGTTCTATACTTGTTCTTATTCTAGTTTGTTCACCACACGCTCTTATTCTCATATTGCTCTCTATTTATAAATATACTATATATCGATTTGAATGATTCAGATTTGAAATGTTTGACAAATATCCGTATGTATGCGTATTTGAGCTACAAGCAAATTCATTGCATAAAAGTAAATTGATTTGAAACGATATTGAATGTGACCAACATGACTAATTCAACAACTTAACTCACATGAAGGTAACCGTGATTTGTTTAATGCGAAATCACATTGCTAACACGACAAATGTGATGTGATTCAACAATCGAATCATAGAATGTCGACTTATAGTCATATGTGAGACTTGCATATAGAATGTGAAATCACACCGCATCGAATAACAAACAGACAGATTTAGCAACCGAACTGGTCGGGATGTTGATTCATACCGCATGTGGAATCACAAACCGAAAAGAGAAATGATGGAAATTGAAAAGTGCATTCAGATAAGTATCTTTACATTACACCGATATTGTATAAAAGACATTAATGTCGCATGATTTATAGTGAACAAAAATGGAATACGTAATCAGATAGAACCACTAAGTACTTAGAAAATGCTTAGCGTATTGTTTTATCACGCGCCGCAGTACTGAGCGATAGACATCGGCGCACTCCAAGATCGAGGAGCTCGTGAGTCATATAAGGAATTACGGAGAGATGTTCACATATGTGATATTCATTTCTTCTTTAACATTGACATTTTGTAAAAACAACTTTGAACTCGATCATTATTTTTGTAAAGGCATTTTGTTGAATGTAAATCAACGTTATGAATCTTTGCTAATTGTAAATGTTTTTATGGGCTTAAGTTAAAATGAATTAAGCTCGCCAAATTACAAAATTTAAAAATGAATAAAATAAGCCAAATGTTGATAAGATACTGGAAATGTCGGAGCAAACTGGGTTCGCCATCCTCCGAATCGGCTCGCTCTGTGGGATTCGGGTCATACACTTTGATAACAAAAATTAAATAAAACGATAACTAAAGGGATTTGATTAATGACTTTAAATGGATTTAAACGAGCGTCCCCGGGGTTTTGGTTCGGACTCGCCAACCAGGTCGGGCCGGGCTCAGGGGTCGCCACAACAATGCTCTAAAGTGGTCTCGGCTCGAGTCAATCTCCGGTCCATCGATGCCTGTGTAGTGGCCAATGAACAAACGACATCCATAATACCTACAAGCTCCTCGGCTTACGAACATGCTCCGCAGAATGCCACAGTATGAAGTGGCCAGTGTCACTCGGTTTCGGCTGTAGGAGGTGGAGGAGGAAATGGGGAGACATATCCGCAGGTAATCGGGCTCCTCCACCCTACCTCAGAGCGTGATCACCAGCCCTCTCGCCTCTCATCCCACTTCCTCCCGGTCCCGCTGGCTGGAGGAGAAAGGAATCGGGCATCACCATGGCTCGCTCCATGGTCGACCTCGAGGACATCTGATCTCTCTATACTGGCTCCTCCCGGAATCCCAAATGCCCGGTAACCTCGTCTGCAGTCGCGACATCAACAAAGGTATACTCGCCAAGCCGTGCCCTCGCTGTGACCTTATCTTCAAAATGCAAGGCGGTCATGAACCAACTCGCAGGGATCAACTAGAATCCTCAGAGATCCGCATGCAGCCTCGAGTATGGCTCCCTACGCCGGACGAGTGCCGTAACCGAATAAAGGTGGTCCTGAAAGGTGTGATCAACCCAGAAGCATCCGAGGCTGAGTTGCCTCCCCGAAGAGTACCGGTCCAAATGATGGTTCCAGCGAGACAGCGGACCATCTCCTCCGCGGTCGACCGAGGCCAATCCCGATAACCTCCGCACTAGCCCGCCCGTGGCGTGCCCAAGGCAACCAAATGTTCGGGCCGCCGAGTACTCCCGGGTCGATCATCAATAGCAAATCTGAGCCCAAAGTGGGACTCGTGCTCCTGTGGAAGTCATGGAGTGGTAGAACCTAAGCACCACCCGATAGTAGAACGGCCGCGGGCGCCATGAACGGCAGGAGGAGTATCAGGTAAGCAACCTCACGGAGTCTCTAAACCGGGTCGGGCGGTTTAGCGCCGGCATCAGCCGAATATGACTCCCTCATGAAAATCTTCGAGCTGAGCCCTACATTCCTCGGAATAGGGTCCCGACGACAATGGCCGCCCGATCCTCGAGGCGTGACAACTGGGGTGATGAGCCTCCGTCGCCGTGGAAGGCGACCGGGCCTAGACGATGAAGACTCCTGACCCGATGTGACGGGGCCCGCTCGAGTGGCCCGCCCCGGATCGCCTCTCGAGGTACTGGGACTCGGGCCCGAGGTCTCATCCTCGGTCTGACACTCTTCCCAACCCCGAGGCCTCGTGGCCGCTCGGATCAGCCGGCCTCGCTCCTTCGCTCTCGCGCTAAATCACTCGGCTCGAGGCTGACCCACCGGGCACGCATCATATTCAGCCTAAAGTGACAAGGGCGGTGGTAGGCTCACTACCGGGAGAAGCAAAGGTGTGGTGCACACACGTCTGACTGTATTCTACCGGACCACTCAAGAAGGCAACGACCAGCCAGTGGCTCTGGGCAAGGCTCGCGGGACACCCGCGCACCTGGGCAGGCCGTGGATCTAGCAAGAAATAATGAACCGTGGCTCAACTCGATGTCGGCCGAGGGCTCAGTCCACACGCGCACCGGCCGTGACTAAAGGGACATCGCGATGGAGACAAATACGATCAGTGGCACCAAGTGTGCAAGCTGGCCTGTGGCTACAGCCACAGCAGTACGCGAACAGGAGGGCACTCCATTGGGCTCACGGCCGCGGTGGCTCGTGTGTGGGGCGAAAGAAAAGATGAAGAAGGTGAATGGCCCCTCCTCCTTTATGCCGCAAGGCACTTAAAAAGCCTCCGGTCAATTTCATATAATAGCGAAATCTGCACTTAGCCTGCAAATAAAAACAATTAAAAGAAACTAGAATTTGATTTAGGCAATTTATAAACAAAAATCAAAATTTAATTATTATTTTTAACAAAAAAAAAACTAAAAATTAAATTAAATTTAGGCTACTTAGAAAGTAAACTTGCTAAAACTGGAAGTTACTAAAAATAGAAAATTGACCAATTTAAAGGAAAACCCAAAAACTCTCGAGCCGCACTTGGCTTCATTGACGCCAAACCAGCTCAACTTTACCAACTTCTGAGCCCATGGGGGGTCAAGGAGGAGACCTCCTTAACCCCGACAAAGGGCTGTGCCGCAAATTCTCTGCTTGATCCCTTTGTTTATTTTCTTTCCTCACCGTGATTTAGTCGACTAACGGCTCAGCCGATGACTGATGACAACTTCCAAACAACTGCTTCACCTTGGTTAGCTATTTCTTGCAATTCATTGACATTTGGCTTCCCTGAATTCTGACCAATTGAGCAGACTTCATCGCTTCCTTCCTCATCACCTCCACTCGGCTCAGGCTTATAGCTCAAGTGAAAATGTCAGCTCCAATGTCATGTCGCTAAATGTGAGTTGTATGACTCCATTTCTAAGAATTGATAATTGCATCAAGTAAAGTACAAAATGGTCTTCCCGTGATAATCGGCACATGATTGGGCCCACTTGCAATTGGGCCCCAGATCGCTACACTACAAAGTTCACCGGGTAAGAGAATTTGTCTACCTTCACCAACACATCCTCAACTATTCCTTGGGAATCTTCACCGATCTATCACCCAATGACAAAGGAGCGTCAGAGGCTCGAGCCCCTTAAACCTAATCGGCTATACATTGAGTATGGAAGTAGTGGTTTATTGACTGGGCCTCAAATCAAGCAATGCCTTGTCTATGCAAGTCCCTCCAATGTCGGGATCAAATTCGCGGGGATCCCTTGATCCTGTGGCTCACTGTGGTCTTGCTTTGGATTATGGCAATCGACTCGCTTCTGCCAGGAAGGCTTTCTTCTCAATGCCTAGCCCTTCTTAACTGCGGCAATGCATCCTTTAAGAATCCTAGCATGTTGGGACCTCGCTTAATCATGTCGAAAGTAAAGGATGTTCACCTTCACTACCTTAGCACCTCCCAAATTTCACTTTTGGTTTGGAATTTTTCGCTCTCTCAAATATTGGGAAACGGAGGTGGCATGGTTTTTCACCCGGGTCTTCACCGATGATTACCCTCTCAGCTCGCCTTCCTTTTCCATGCATGTTTCTCGTAAGTCACACCGGTTGCTCTATTTCCTTCCACCAGGTCATGTTTCCTCGAATTGCCAGATAAACCTACCTCATGGACCTGATTTGGCAATGTTCGGGGAAGTGGAACCCTTCCTCTCTCCTGTACCTCCAACAAATTGTTGATCTTTGTAATTGAATACTGTAGGTTGTCTAGTTTCTGATTAAGATTGCTCTCAAGCCCATCTATTCTTTTGTTCAGTGTATTTTCTACAGTGTCAATCCTTTGTGACAATTGTACATTGATCCCCTTTTGCTCCTCCACAAAATTGCCTACCACCTTGCTCACCCAAGATGGCTTGTTCCACAGAAAAGAGTGATGGTGGTAGTTGTGGTTGGAGATGAGGAACCAAACCGTGGTTTGGCACCGTGGGGCACATATGTGATGATTGCCTGTGAGGAGGTTAGGGTGATTTTTCCAATTGGAATTGTAGGCCACCATACGGGGTATCGGGTCGTGGGCTTGTATCGACCTACAAGATTTGCATATTCTCGACATCAAATCCTTCCACCGAAGGGCAGTCGGATGATGTTCTCTTGATTAACAAAAGAGGTTGACAACCGATGAATGGGTTGGCTCGTGCAAGGTTTTCTGGCCATCATCGCACTTCATGGAGCTCTTTCCTTCTAGCCTCCACCTTCCTAACCTAGTGGCTGAGATTTTTGTTTCATTTCCATGTCCTTTGAAAGTGCAAAATTCCTCCCTTCGTGTACGAGGGCCTCATTTTCTCCACCTCTCTCGGGTTTGGCTCATCCTAACCCTTTGGAAGTTTACCACATAACTCAAGAAATCCATAGTCATCCCCGATTTTTATCAAAAATCACCTCCACACATGGTTTCTAGCAATTACTTCATGGCAGGGACATACCATTATAGAAATGATTCACTAACATCCAAGTGAACAAACCATGATGTGGACAAGCACCGATGGTCTCCGCGAATTCTCCCAAAGATTGGTGAATTTCTGGCATAGGCCGAGTAAGTGCAGATCCGCTCAAACCGGCTGGTCTTGCCGCACCAAGAATTTCTTCAAAATCTGCGCCTTGAAGATCGCCCACTGGGACCGCTCTACTGAATTGAACCATATTTTTGGCTTTGTCCAGGGTCAACGGAATGCCTTCACTGAGTAACCCATGTCGTTATACCCTTTAAAAAGTTATGCATACTTCCTCAAAATCCCGTATGTGAATATGGGCCTCTTACCTCCATACCATGAAATGTGGGAAGGTGGGCTCTAGGTAGGGTCTCACCGCTACATCCTCAAAGAAGGTGTATGATGCAAGAAGGAGCACCTACTTTAGGAGGGTGTACGTGTTCCCCATCGACCCGTATGTCAGCTGGATTCATAGGGGGTGCTTGTCGACTTCGGTCGTTCCTCGTGCAGGATCCATTTGGTCATCGCGGCAATAATCGATTTCACAGCCTTGTTCAATTGGTGCACTCACTCTTTGCAAATTTCCACCCGATGTCCCTCCGTCCTGTCGCATAAACACCTGGTTACACAAAATTAGACACAACAGAACACAAAACAAACTTGCCAAAAAGGTTATGCTAGCTAAAATAAAATCGACCAGAAGAAACAAAAACAAGGCAAGAACTCGCTAAGCAGTGAAACCCGCAGCTACGTTAAGAATGAAATTCAAAAAGGATTGTGTCACCTACACTTGTAATGTTGATTGGCACACATTAACCTATCATAAGTAGTTTGGCACCATCCCCTATAATCTGGCGCCATTTGATTCGCTACAAAGAGGTGGATCCGAATCAACAAATTTATATCCTATATTCCTTCACCGTCAGAAATAAGCTACCGCAAAGATAGCCGCCTAGGGTCGAACACGGATGGGTTTCTTCATCCACTAATGATTTGCATTAGTGTTTGGAAAAATTGGTGAGGCTTAGTTTGGATTTCGGATTTTTGTTAAAAATGTGGAGGTCAAGTCGTTTCACCGGTTAATCAGAATGGCTTAAATGAAAGTGTGAAATGGTAACCTTGAAGGCTTGGGTCACTAGCTTGATAACATGGGTATTACGTTGTCCTAAGTTATTTCATTAGGCAATTGACATATAGTCAAAGCCAAAACCGATCTTTGTTTAGCTATAAACCTAACCCTAAAAAACCAATTTATTCGAGTCAACTCCAAGCAAGTACTAAGCATTCAAAGTCCCATTCAGCTTGAAACCCTAGCATTTAACCTCATTCATGCTCAAATATCTAAAGAATGTCGGCTGCATCTACCATTAAGAATGCACTCGAACCCTAAAGCATGGCAAGTATCGACCAAAGGAAAGACATTAAACGGCATTAAACCCTAGTTTGGAAAGCTCGGGAACCATAAAATGCACTGTAACAATCAAAGCATGAGGACAAACCCGCAAAGAGTCCCAAACCAAGTTAGCAACCCTCCTCTTCATACAGTGAGGCTTAGCAAGATCCCTGAGTTATCATCCTCAAGGTGTGTTTGGCGCCGAGAAAACGAGAGAAAAGAGGAGAGAGAAGAGAGCAAAATGAGACCTAAAATGAAAGTCATGGAAAACTTTATAAAATGAAAAGCTGCTTAGGGTTACAGTTGTGGGGCTTATATAGTCAACCCCAAAGTGTGAAAATACAAAATGCCTAAAATATGAAATTACATAAGGGACAAATGGTAATATATCAAAACGTGTCGCTTAAGTAATCAAGAATCTAAAACATAGGCTGAGATTTCGCTATGCAGGAAATTTCGCTAGCATAGCGAAATTTGCTAGCGAAATTTCGCTAGCCTAGCGAAATTCACAAGAGATAGCGAAATTGAGAAATTTCGCTAGGAACAGTGAATTTCGCTACCTAGCGAAATTTCGCTAGCCTAGCGAAATTTGTGTGAGATAGCGAAATTGGGTATTTTCGTTAGGAATGTTGAATTCCGGCTAGATAATAAATTTCGCTAGATTGCGAAAATTCATAGCAAATTAGCTAGGATTGCGAAATTTTCGCTATGACTGCGAAATTTTCGCAATCCCAGCTAAATTTTCGCAAACCATGTGCGAAAAACTCGCTTGCCCCGCTTTGCCATCGCATCCTCCTTCAACCTTCTTTTTCTTTACATCCACTTACATTTCTTCATCTTTTGATGGTTGAAAACACCAGAATCCTCGATTCGCAAATATCTTGACATCAAACTTGAACTAATTACCGAGGCACGCAAAAGCCCGTGGAAATTACCAAAACAAACTCGAAACGGGATTAGTGAAAACTAAGTGACCGCACACATCACTTGGCTTAATTGATATGATTAGTGCGCAAAAAGCACTCAAAACCTATTGTGAATAGGGCTCAAAATAGCGCTTTTTGGGCACTAATCACAAGTTTAATTTTGATGTAGCCTGTCAATTGCCATTTGAAGATATCAAATCCAGATTAGTTGAAGCTCCCATCATGGCCAAACCAGACTGGAATAGTGACTTTGAAATTATTTGTGATGCCAGTGATTATGCAATGGGAGTTATATTGGGACAGAAAGCTGACAAAATGTTTAAGGCCATATACTATGCCAGCAAAACCTTCAATGAAGCTCAAGAGAATTACTCAACTACTAAAAAAGAGATGTTGGCCATGGTATTTGCTTGTGAAAAGTTTAGGCCATATATATTCCGGTCCCATGTCATCATCCATACTAATCATGCAACAATTAAATATTTGATGGCTAAGAAAGAAGCTAAGCCAAGACTGATCAGATGGGTGTTGCTACAACAAGAATTTGATCTGGAAATCAAAGACAAGAAAGGTTGTGACAATGTGATAGCTGATCACTTGTCAAGAGTAATAACAACTACTGTAATTGAAGAAGATACAGAAGTAGTAGAAAATTTTCTAGATGAGCAGTTATTTCAGCTGTCATTCAAATCACCTTGGTATGCTGATGTTGTGAACTATCTAGCTTGTGGAGTGATGCCACCAAAATTTAGTTACCAGTAGAGGAAGAAATTGAGGACTGACAATAGGTTTTACATCGGGGATGACCCACTATTATTCAAAAGAGGAGCTGATATGATAATCAGGAGGTGTATACAAGAAGGTAAACAGGGTAAAATTTTACAGAATGTCATGCATCACCTTATGGAGGACACTTTACAGGTGACAAAACAGCCCACAAAATTCTCCAATAAGGTTTTTATTGGCGTACTATTTTCAAGGATTGTTTTGAATGGGTGAAACTTTGTGATCAATGCCAAAGAATGGGAAATATCAGCACAAGGCATGAAATGCCCCTGCATGGTATCCTGGTGGTGCAGTTATTTGATGTATGGGGAATAGACTTTATGGGACATTTTCCATCCTCATTTGGAAATCTATACACAATCCTAGCTGTGGATTATGTATCCAAATGGGTTGAGGCAACAGCTTGTCCCAAGAATGATGTTAATACAGTTGTGGGGTTCTTACAGAGAAATATCTTGAGTAGATTTGAGGCACCCAGGACTATTCTTAGTGATGGAGGAAGCCATTTTGCAAACAAGGTGTTTGAGAAACTCATGAGCAGGTATGGAATCAAACACATCATGAGTTTGGCTTACCATCCTCAAACAAATGGGCAAGTTGAGATTTCCAATAGGGAGATAAAGAAAATTCTAGAAAAGACTGTAAACTCCAGCAGAAAAGATTGGTCTCTAAAGCTAGATGATGCATTGTGGGCATACAGAACTGCATATAAAACTCCCATTGGAATGTCCCTATACAGGATTGTCTTTGGAAAACCTTGTCACCTCCCTCTTGAATTGGAGTACAAAGCTATGTGGGCCATCAAGAAATTGAATTTTGATTTCAATACTGCTAAAGAGGAAGGATTGCTCCAACTTAGTGAATTGGAAGAGCTGAGAAATGAAGCTTATGATAATGCCAAGATTTACAAAGATAAGACAAAGAAATGGCATGATCAAAGGATTTTAAGGAGAGAATTTAAGGCAGGAGATCAGGTCCTGTTATTCAACTCCAACCGTTTTTCCAGTAAACCGGAATCAAATGGAGGGCCTCATACGCAGTGGCAAGTACAACCTTTCGGGGTAGTGACATTGAAAAACCAAAAGAATGGAGAAGAGATTAAAGTGAATGGTCGTGATTGAATCGGTATCTTGGAAGAAATATGATTAATACCTAGATCTTAGTGAAGGAAAAGAGGCTGAAACAAGAACTTCATAGCAGCAAGTCCAGCTAAGGACTCAAAACTGAGCAACTTTATGGGAGGCAACCCATATCACAAATTCTTTTTAAGATTTATTAGTTAATTTATGTTTTTAAAAGTTTCAGTTTTGTGGCAGTTAATTTATTAACTAAGCTTTTGTTTATTGTTAAATATTATTTATGTCGTTCTACTGCTTTGTGCTTACAGGTCAGTAAGGGCATGAACAGAGATGGAGTCTGAATTTATAGCTGCCAGTGTGCACACAAGACTACAAAGGGAAGTACCATACTCTCTTATTTATATTATTTGTTTTGGAAGAATGACTGATTGAAGTTTAGGGGAATATTATTTTCCATTCAATATTGAATTTGATGCTTGGATTATCTACCTTGATGAACATTTCAATGATGAGGATGAATGGTTCTTATTTGAATTTGGTTTATTAATTTAATCTTAAATGAATTTGAACTATTCCTAAAGACCAGAAAATTTTCCAAGTCACGACCTGGGTTTGAATTGCAAACAATAGAATAAGAAATTTCAGGTCGCAACATTAACTGCTAGGTCGCAACAAAATGTGTGAGTTTTAAAAGACTGAGATAAGGCACAATGCCGCAACATTGGGATTTCTAGGTCATCAGAAAAATGTAAGAAAGAGAGAACAGGTCGCGACATCAATTTGTTGGTCACTTATCACCCGTTGTCGCTGGAGCAAACGAAGTCGATCGCACCGTAATTGTTTAAAATGCAATAAATTGAGGCTTAAACCTTCTTGACTAAATTAGACTTCAAGTAGAAATGAACACTAAATGAAATTGTCAGGAACAACTAATTTCGCATTTTAATTCATTAATTCTTTCTATCCTGATTTTTGGATTTTGATTTGTCAAAGAGGCCTATTAATGCAACTTGGATTTCTCCATTGTTCACTAATTAGAGGTCCCTTCTTCTTTCAAAGCAAGGGATCTAATAAGTTACCAGTATTCATAACACTCTTTATCAGATCTGGGTATTTTTCTGTTTCAATACTTCATACCCATTTCTTAAGACTGCAGATGTCTTGCATACCAAGTCTGGGTCATTGCAAAACTTCTACAAAATGGTTGATGACTCATCCATTAGTTGATGAATTTTCCTTCCTTTGATTAGGATCTCGCACTAACATAGGATCTAGGATCTATCCAATGTGATTAAGGTGAAGTTCTACGAGTTAAATTGATAAATAATTCCCTTCTAACCTCAACTATGAATAGGAAATCTATCGAAATGAACTCTCAGAGCTCCTTAGTTCTTCAATGATAGTCTAACATACCCACAAGTTAAAAGTTCCAAGCTCTCAGGAATCTCTATCTCTGTGTCACTCAGAGGGTTTCTTGGTAATCAGAGTAGGAAACAATCCTTGAGATGGTATTCGGTACTACCATTGGGAACAACTCAATTCACAAACAACACCAATCAAATAAATCCAAATCCAAATTTCAGGAAATTCCTTCCAATTCAAGCAGGAAAAACTATAACTAACAGCATATCCATTCCAATGGAAGTTGTGCTTCTCAATTACATAATTAAAATCTACAACGGAGTATTGATCAAGAACATCCATTGTAACTATAATTCACTGGAAGAAACGAATTTCAAAAATTGTCTTAACTTCATTGATTCCAGGTCGTAATTTGGAAAAGAAAATGAAAAATTAAATCCACTACATTATAACAGATTGCTGGTTCAGATCTAGAAAATAAAAGAAAATAAAATAAAAAAAATCATTATAAAATGATAGCAGTCTTCTCCTCCTCCCAAATAATGGGTTTCAGAAAAAAAAAAAAAAAAAAAAAAAGAAAGAAAAAAACTCCTTTACTAAAACTGTGTACACCTATTTATAACTTTCATAAATTGGGCCTGATTCCCAAGCTCTAGGTGGATTTCCCTAAAATAAATGGCCCACCGCTTTCTTCAGAGATCACGACCGAGAACTGTCTCGACATGAAATCCGGTCCGTCTGGTCATGTCCTGGCCGTGACCTCAGAAACTGGTCGCAACGTTTTTTCACTTTGTTTTTGCAATTGTTGAGCTACGACCTGATGTTTTCTTTTACGACATGAATTCTTTGTTGTGACTATGTTAGTTGAGAACAGTGAGAACTCTGGTTGCGACCCCTTTTTTTTGTTTCTAGGAATTGGTGTCGCGACATCATTCTGTTGTCACCCTCTTTACTTCTTGGTCACAACTTCTCTTTCAGGTTGCAACATCATTCAGTTGTCTTGAGCCTTCAAAAAGGTTGCAACTCAAATTTTCTAGTGTGCATGTTTTCTTGTCGCGACATGGACATTAGGTCACGACCAAGTAGTTTCTTTAACCACTGTAATTCCTGTCGCGACCTCAAAAGTATGTTGTGACCATTCTTTCTTCCTATTCAGTCACAACCTTATTTCTCAGTCTCAACAGTTTTCATTCAATTTTCTATTTCTTGTTGCGACCTGACTGTTCTTCCCTTTATTGAAATATATGTCGCGACCTCAATTTCATGTCACGACATCATTTATGTTGCCAGCTATGTTGATATTTGTTGCGACCACATTTATTTGACCCCTTAATAAATTTTGTGTCGAGACCTCAGTTCCATGTCACGACCTAGCTGTCTTGCTTTCTACCACATTCAGTGTCACGTCCTCTTTTTTATGTCACGACACCATTTCTTTTGTTAGCCACTGAGTCTTAGTCACTCCGTCCTTTCATGTTGGGCGATCAAATTTACTGTTTGTTCATTATTCGTGATCGCGGATATGATTTCAGGTCACGACCACTCAAGCTCCTTTCAGTCCTGAAATCTATGTCGGGACCTTAAAATCATGTCGCGACATCTTTTCTCCCCATCCTGTCGCAACCTCATTTTTTAGTCACAACAGTTTCTTCTAAATTCAGCTTCTTTCTTTGGTCATGACTTAAAAAGTGTGCCGCGACTGAATGGTTGCCTTTATGTGTCGCAACCTCATTTTTATGTCACGATACCCTTTTTGTTGTTAGCCATTTTGATCCCTAGTCTCAGCTTCTCTTTCAGGTTGTAACTCAAAATTGCTGGTGTGCTTTTTTTCTTGTCGTGACTAAGTAGTTTCTTTAATCACTACAATTCCTGTTGCGACCTCAAAAGTATGTCAAGGCCATTCTTCCTTCCTTTCCAGTCACAACCTTATTTTTGACTTGAAACAGTTTCCCATCAAATCATCTTCTTTTTCTGGTCGCGACCTATAAAGTGTGTCGCGACTGAGTAGTGGCCCTTCTTACTTTGTTTTTGTCGCAATGGCTCAAACTTAGTCGCAACATGTTTAACTGTTCAGCTCATTTTTATGTCACGACATAAATTCCTGGTCGCGACCTCGATTGGTGTCCTCAGCTTACATTTTTGTCGCAACATCAATTTTCTGTTAGAGATCTTGTAAGCTTAGTCATCAGCCATTCATAGTCACGACCTCAATTATCTATTATAACTAGAGTTGTCTTCCTTCGGTGTCGCGACCTTAGAATTGTGTCGCGACATGCAATCCTTCCTTGAAGCTCTTTTTCTGTCTCAGCAACTTTCATTAAGTATACTATGACTTCTAGTCACGACCTCGATTCTCTGTCGTGACCTCACCTTGGCCATTGAACTGCTTTCACTTCTGATCCTTGCTGAAATTTTCATTTATGCTATAAATTTCTGCAAAATATAAATTTGGTAAATAGTACATATTTCTGCATAAAAACAAGCAATTACAATCTAATAAAAATCAGAAAAATAGACTAAAAATTCAATGAGTTTTTGACTCATCAAGTAACACCCACCTTACTAGTCTCGGTTTTGCATCCTTCTTAGTCATCACGTACTTTATGGCTGAATGGTCAGTGTGCATTATTACCCTGTTACCATTCAAGTACGGCCGGAACTTATCAAACGCAAACACAATAGCCAAAAGTTCTTTTTCAGTTTTCAGTTGTTGCATAGTTTAGTTGCACATCATTCTACGTCTGGCTCGCATAATTGATAACCTGAAAGGTTCTTTCCCTTTTTTGCCCTAGTATTGCCCCTATTGCGTAGTCACTCGCATCACACATTAGTTCAAAAGGAAGATTCCAGTCCGGTGCTACTACAATAGGTGTTGATACCAATTTCTCTTTCAAAAACACGAACGCTTTCAGACACTGATCATCAAACTCAAAGGGTGCTCCTTGAACAAGCAGATTCGACAAAGGCTTAGCTATTTTAGAGAAATCCTTTATGAATCTCCTGTAGAATCCCATGTGACCTAGAAAGCTCCTTATTCCTTTCATTGAAGATGGGGGCGGTAGCTTATCTATTATTTCAATCTTGGCTTCATCTACCTCAGTTCCTCTTTCTAAGATCCAGTGCCCTAGTACAATGCCTTCTTTCACCATGAAGTGGCACTTTTCCTAGTTCAGAATAAGGTTAGTTTCCTCACATCTTATCAGTGTTTGTCTTAGGTTCTCTAGACAATTATCAAAGGATTTCCCTAGCACAGAGAAATCGTCTATGAATACCTCAATTGTTCTCTCGACCATGTCTGAGAATATGGCCATCATGCAACGCTGAAACGTGCCTGATGTGTTACATAACCCAAAGGGCATCCGCCTAAAAGCAAATGTACCATACGGGCACGTAAATGTTATTTTCTCTTAGTCCTCCAGTGATATAGTGATTTGGATTGTATCTCGGTCACTCCGCCCAGAAATAGTCTTACTCATGCCTCGCCACCGCCTAACATATGATCCAAAGAACTTTAAGTGGGAAATGATCTTTTCTGGTTGCCTTATTTAATTTCCGGTAGTCTATGTAGATTCTCTACCCTGTAACTATTTGAGAAGGTACCAGTGCGTTATTCTCAGTCCTTATCACTGTGGTCCCTCCCCTTTTTGGGACAACCTGTACTGGGCTTACCCACGAACTATCTGAGATAGGGTAGATCACTCTTGCATCTAACTTAAATACCTTTTTTCTTACCACTTCCTTCATTGTTGGGTTGAGTCTCCTCTAAGCCTCCATTGAAGGTTTTTGCCCATCCTCTAATAGGATCCAGTGCATACACATGGAAGGGAAGATCCCTTTCAAATAAGCTAAAGACCACCGAATAGCATCCTTATGATCTCTAAGCACTCTCAAAAGCTTCTCTTCTTCCACTGCTATCAGAGATGCTGATATGATAATTGGTAGGGTTGAGGATTCCCTTAGATAACAATACCTCGAGTGACTAAGGAGTGGCTTTTGCTCCAAATGCATGTGGTGGTTGCTCAACTGAAGGCACTAAAGTCTGAGTGTTCTCTCACAACGGCTCATAATACTTCCTTCTGTTCGGCTAGAAGGAGTCCATCCACTTCACATACTCTTCGGCCTCTTCACTTAGTTCCTCCTTAGCTTTCTACACAAGGCTAGCCTCCAAAGGGTCAGTCAAACCACTTGAGCTAGGCACTATAGCCTCTACTTCTCACTTATCATAAATATGTACCTGGCTTCCACTAGCCCACCGCATTGAATACAAGAATTCGACCTCATCGTCCGCACTCTTAGTTCTTACCTCCCTTATGTGCACACCAATCATAACCCTGCCAATTACTAGAAATGGTCTACCCAATATGATTGGTATCTCTTTATCTTCCTCCATATCTAACACTATGAAATCAACTGGGAAGATAAACTTGTCTACCTTTACTAGCACATCTTCTATCACTCCCTGAGGATGTTTCAATGATCTATCTACCGCTGTAGGTGACCAGAGTAGTCTAAATTTTCACCTAACCCCAACCGTCTGAAAATGGATAAAGGCATGAGGTTAATACTGGCTCCAAAGTCACATAGGACACTCTCGAAGATCGAGTTTCCTATCTTACAGAAGATTGTGAAGCTGCCTGGATCCTTCTGCTTCTGTGGCAATTTCTTTTGAAGTATAACACTACACTCCTTAGTAAGATTCACTGTCTCAAATTTTGATAACTTTCTTTTCCTATACAGTATATCTTTCATGAATTTGACATAGTTGGGCATCTGTTCTAATGCATATTGATTCGTGCCACAGTAGGGTGATCCGGAATCAACAAAATTTATATCCTAAGTTCCTCCCTCTTTGTAGTCAGGGAAACTCTTTGCCAGTATAGTGAATCGGTCGAACACGGGGATGGGTTTTCTTCGTACCGAATGACTTACGAGTGAAGGCAAAAATGGTGAATTCAATTTTGGATTTTTAAGGCTTGGTAAAAACGGGGGTTTGGGTGTTCATGACTGAGCTTGAAAACAAGAAAAAAAGCGTAAATAGAACCCCTTGAAGTGTTAGGCCCTTTGGTTTAGGGTTTAAGGTAACCACATGTCCTGGGTATTTTTCCTCGAGTTGGGGAGGATGACATATAGTCATTTCAGGCGGATCTTCATTTAAGCACTAAAAACTAAACCCTATGATTTTCCCTTTTGAAACATAGCATTTAAATGGGCATAAATGTCCCTAACGTGCAAGATCACATCTCGAGAAACCCTACTCACGATAACTAGCGGGAACTGACCTTTAGCCTCAATGGATCAAGTGAAGTATCCATTGAACCCAAGCTGCAAATACACATTAAAAGAGCATGCTTAAGAGATTGAACCTAAGTGAGAACGGGAACACAAACAACCATAAATACGTGCGTTAAAAGCAGGGAGGCAGTGAGTTACCTCCACCACACAGCCCGGCCAGTAGTCCTCTTGAGGAGGAAGAGGTCTGGCTAGAACATCCTCTGAGTTATGCATCCCCTCGGAGGAGTGTTTGCGACCGAGAAAAATGGAAAGAAAGGAAGAAAGGGAAAGGAAGGCTGGAAGCGCCTCCCGCTTCTTGTATATCAGGAATTCCGTCAGTTGATTTTCTCCTGGCCCGAGACTTATATAGATGCTTAGTGTAAGGAAAGTTACAAAAAAAACCAAAATCGGAAGGTTATTACAGGGGTAAAATGGAAAAAAACCAAAAGCAAAAGCAAAACGGGTGTAAGCGTGGCTTGAGGAAACGGGCGGCGGGAGGAGGCAGTCTTTGGAGGTGGGAGCGGTCTTTGTGGAGAAGCTTTCTGCGGTGGTGTTTTTCTTCACATTTAACTCTGCTCGCCCGATCTTTGATGCATCGAGTTTGACTTGAATTCTTCGTGCTTGGATCGACTCAACAATTTTGGCATAATTAGCTCGCAAAGCGCAAAATTTGCCACAAAATGTGATCATTAAAATAGTAGGGACATAATGTGCAAATAATTAAATTATAATGATTAGTACCACAAAAAAGCACTCAAACACATAATAAATAGGGCTCAAAATAGCACTTTTTGGGCACTAATCACACCCCCCAACCTACACATTGCTAGTCCCTTAGCAATGTAAGAAAGAAAGAAAGAGCATACAAAATGATAACAAAATTATGTTCACAAAAATTATATTTCAAAAAGGTTGTGAATGAGTAATGCCTAACCATAAGGAAAAATCATGAATGCCATACAAAATTGAGTGTCAAAAGAGCTTCCTTCTCGATGACTCAACCAGAAACTTCCACCAAAATCTAAGTGTTTATTTGATTAGCTGCAACAATAAAAACATTTGTCAGCTAAGCTCTCACACAAACTGGCACAACCACGACCTAAGCGTACTAACCAGCCTAAATAGATCGGGATTTACCTCTTGTTCACAATTCTTTTTGCGTTGTAGGGTGCAATGCTGAGAATCGACCTCCACCAAAGTCCATGCAAGGGATCTAGATGACTCCGACCAATTAAGGCTTAGGGCACGAGTCATAAGGATCTTTCGACCACAAACTCTACGAGGTTTCACACGGACTTGAATGATTTCGAGACTCCGGCACCTGACTTGCTAAACTCCACCCATCCACCCATGTAGCGAACACTAAGTCTGTGACTCCCAACCAGTGAAGGTTTAGGGCACCGGGCTTTAAAGGCTTTCGCCATATACCCCTCGGACCGTGCTCGGGTTTCAAGGCAAAGTGTTGCAATTTTATTCTTTTTCTTTTCTTTTTCTTTTCTTTTCTTTTTCGTTTTTCTTAACTTTCTTTTTCCACAGGGTCCATAACCTATTAAAGGTGGTCAATGAAACCGGGTAGGTTATGCAAAGTAAAGGAGGTTACCTTAGTTTCTGACCTATCATTGAAATCTAATGTGCTCTGTGGTTAGCTAAGGTGGAAGAAAAAGGTCGAAATAAAAGAATTCAACTAATCATTCACTCCAACTAAGTATGGAACCAATCTAACATCAATAGAATTGGACCAAAGCTTCCATTTTTTCAAACCCATGAGTTAGGCAAAACCACAAAATTTTGGTTGCAAGGCGGTCCAAATTTTGAAAAATTAGGCGTAAAGTATATTGACTTTATAGAAAGGGGACCCGACAGAAAGCCTTGAACATCAAAAAATGGGCTTGAACAAAATAATAACAAAACATAAATACAAAAGCCACTTCCTTTATAACTCTCCCCCGACCCAGGCAGCCTCGGTCTAGAAATGGGACGGATTGGAAAATTAGAAGGAAGTATTACCTTCTTGATGAGATGTGATCATTTCTGAATAGGTGACTTGCAAGGTTTCCATCGACACGTTGTACTCCCGTTTGGGCTTCAAGCAAACAAGTTAGGAGAAGAAAAGAAAAAGTGACCAGGTTAGACATTTTTTAAAATTACACTTTCATAATAATCTCAAAAAATGTTCTTTCTGGCCGTATTTAGTTCTACACTCTCTAAGCTTTCAAACGGTACCAGAACGCCTAAAACGGAGTTCGGATGAAAAGTTATGGCCAACAAAGGTGAGAGGCGAAAGTGGGGCCCACTTAGCGAAAAATTTTCACTAACAGCGAGAATTTTCCATTTATATTTGAATTTATTTAGGCTAGCGAAAATGGCGTTGCCTCTTTTCGCGAAAGATTCGCTATGTCTAATAAGCGAAATTTTTGATTTTTCTTTTTCAAATAAAATAAATAATAATTAAAAATAAATTTTTTTATATATTAAAAAAACGTTTTTTTTTTTTAAGACAAATATTTTTAATATATATATATATATATATATATATATATATATATATATATATATATATATATATATATATATATAAATAAAAAATAATAATATTTTTTAAATTAAAAGTAATATATATATATATATATATATATATATATATATATATATATATATATATATATATATATATATATATATATATATATACCTCTATATAAATAAAAATAAAAATAAATTTTTTTTTTTGAAGTAAAAATAACTATATACAAACAAAACGTTTTTTTTTATATATATAATAAAATATAAAATAAAATAAAATAAAAACAAATTGGAAACAACTTTGTACATTTAAGCTAATACTATGCATTTGCTAGCCTAGCGAAATGCAACGTGCTATGAATTTTCAATTTAAACATCTCACAAAATTTAAAGCTAGGCTAATGAAATTTCGCTATGTAAATTTTCATCCTATAGAAAATTTCGCATTTCGCTAGGAATTGCGAGATTTCGTATAATTCTTGAAAATCTCTATTAACTGTTGATTTTATTCGAGCTAAAATTTCTTAAAGCGCAAAATTAATGCAGAAAATTAAGAAAATTGCAGAAAAGTAAAAATTAATCTAAAGAAACATAATTAACTAAAAATTAGATAAAACCTAAGAAGAAAAATTACTTAATCAAAATAAAAATACAATAAAATAAAACAAACAGACAAATTAAAGCAAGAGTGGAAATGTGTCCCCCATACCACTTCCTTAGGCCTTTGGAGGCTGCTGGAACTGGCGGAGCTCAGAAATGCAGGGGTTTGGGTGCTCCAAATCCGAACCGGCACCCGAACCATCCACTATGCCACGCGGTATGAGCGAGCGCCAATTCCACACCCCGATGTAGTAAGCGATAACATGAGCAATGGCCACTAGCTTCTTGAGGTTTTTGTAGAATGGCGGTGGGTTGGACTTTTTGGTGGGTGCTTTAGGGATTGGTTGTGCTGCGGAACCGAGAGCCCGATATGTACCTTGGCGGAGTGGGTTTTGGTTGTAGCAGAAGGCGGTGGCACTAGGATTCAACTTCATGGGGATTGGTTGAAGGATAGGTTCTTGGGGCTCTTCCATTTCTTCCTCTCCATTACCCTCCTCAGTCAGCATTGGGGAGGTTTCTTCTTCCTTTTTCCATGGCCCATATTCTACACATAATTGTGGGGCACCACAGCCAGTTCCTCAGGAGGGTCTTCTGCGGTTCACTCTTCCCGATTCCTCTGGTGCAATTGAGCATGTTCACCCACGGTGGTGTCGGTCGAGCACTCTTATCAGTTCTCCTCCTCTTGTTGAACAAGGCGATTGGTGAGCTTTGGGGATGGATTCTGGGATGTCAATTTTGATCAATTTAGCTTTGGAAGCCATCGATTCCTTGTTCGGGGGAGCCCTCCAGCGTCTCAAATTTCCCTATTAGTGAACATTCTTTGCCTATTATCCTCTATGAAATTGTCCATGTTTGCTCAGAGTCGAGGATGAAGCATTCAACGGGGATAAGGGTGGTGGTTATTCTTTGTGAGAAATGGGGGCATAATAAAGAGGTTCAGGAGGTGCATATTGTGCAGGTTTTGGTTCCCATGAGGAATTTGTGTGATTCCCCCAACTATGGTTGTAAGTACTACCATATGGTGAACTCATCCATTGGTCTCTGTAGTCCCTCATGGCCATGTATCCTCTAGAGTTCCCCTCCACCGATTGGTGACTTCGCCATGACTGGTTCCTGTAATCCCTCATAGATATATATGCACTAGGGCTACCCCCTACCACATGCTGACCATACTGTCCCTGTTCCATTGGGTCCAAATTCAATCTTGATTTAAAAATCTAACCATTTAGAATCACAGTCTCTATGACCCAGGCATGAAATAATCCTGCAACACTATTTTTTTTTTTTTTAAATATAGTGAAATGAACTAAAAAAAACTGACAGTGAAACAATAAAAGGAAAAATTCACCAGAACATGTGATGAGGATCACAAGTGTTCAACAAGTCATCATATGCACTTAGAGCTGTCAGCGACGCCATTTGATTCGTGCCCTGTTGGGGTGATCAGGAATCAACAAATTTATATCCTAAGTTCCTCCTACTGCGTGATCCAAAAATTCTTGCGATATGAAGGTAGTCTAAGGCGAACACAAGGATGGGTTTTCTTCGTACAAATAACTTACAGTGAAGGCTAAAAATGGTGAATTCAATTTGGATTTTTAAGGCTTGGTAAAAACAGGGGGGTTTTGGGTGTTCTTGATGAAGCAACAAAGAAAAAGCGTAAAATAGAACCCCCTTGAGTGTTAGGCCCTTTGGTTTTAGGGTTTTAAGGTAACCACATGTCCGGTATTTTTTCCTCGAGTTGGGAGGGATGAAATATAGTCATTTCGAACCCGGATCTTCATTTATTTAAAAACTAAACCACATGATTTTCCCTTTTTGAAACATAGCATTTAAATGGGCATAAATGTCCCTAACGGTGAAAACACATCTCCAAACCCTACTCATGATAACTAACGGGAGACAATGGCGAGCCTCAATGGATCTAGTGAAAGTATCCATTGAACCCAACGCGAATACACACATTAAAGAGAGCATGCTTAGAGATTTTAACTTAAGTGAGAAGCGGGAATTACAAACAACCATAAATGCGTGCGTTAAAAGCGGAGGCAGTGATTACCTCCACACCCCAGCCAACGGTGTCACTCTTCCAAGGAGGAAGGGTCTAGCCGAACATCCTCTGAGTTGTCATCCTCTCGGAGGAGTGTTTGGAGGCTTGAGAAAATGGAAAAGAAAAGGAAGAAAAAGGGAAAGGAAGCTGCGAGAAGCGCCTCCCGCTTATTGTATATCCGAAATTCAGTCAGGTTGATTTGTACAAAAGCGAGACTTATATGATGCTCGGTGTGAGGGAGATTACAAAACCAAAATCGGAAGGTTATTACAGAGGGTAAATGGAAAAAAACCAAGCAGCAAAGCGGGTGTAGCGTGAAAGCGAGCGAGGCGGCGGGAGGAGCGGCTGATGGAGGCACGGGAGCGGTGCTCGCGGGGAGAAGCTCTGCGGTGGTGTTTCTTCACATTTTGCTCTTCTTTCATACGATCTTTGATGCATATTGAGTTTGACTTGAATTCTTAGGTAGTTTGGATCATTTCAGCAATTTTGGCATAATTGCTTCATAAAAAGCGCAAAATTTGCCACAAAATGTGATCATTAAAATAGTAGGGACAGCAATGTGCAAATCGGGTAGAATTAGAATGAAATTAGTACACAAAAGCACTTTCGAAAACCTATAATAAATAGGGCTCAAAATAGCACTTTTTGGGCACTAATCACATATGCAAATGGAATGTTGATATGCAGTTTCTTAAACAATTCCATGAATTTAGTAAACTGCTTATCCAGTTTATTCTTCCTCAAATGCTGGGGATATGGGACTGGTGCAGAGGGTTCAGTTGTAACTGCCTGTTTCTTAGTCTCTTTCCTCTCATCTAATCTCTCTGCTGGCTTCTCCTCTTGGGGCTGCTCCCCTTGCATTTGATCTTTCGAGCTAAATTGTTCCATTATGTAGCACCCCTTGCACTACCAATACTTTTACTTTTAATATATATTCAAACACTAATACAAATACAAATACAAATACGTTTTCAATACCGTAGCTCTATGCTACTTGTGCTCTGATACCAAAATAAAATGTAACAACCCTTTTTTTCTAACAATTTAACTGTAGCTCTTATACCAAAATAAATGTAAAGTCGAGCGCTACCGATACGAATACAAATACGATTTTTTTTTCTTTTTTCTTTTTTCATATACTGTAGAATATATAATAATATGCATGAAAAAAATTGTGGTAGACCCATCATTTTGGGATAAATCCCACATTTGTACAATATGACATTGTATGACATTTTCAATAAGATAATTTACAAAATATATTAGAGTTTTCAATATCAAAACATTTACAAAATAAAATCAGAGTTTATACAAAATGGTGAATCCATTTCATGAATGCATAATTCGGATCTTTACTTATTACCGCATGAAGCTTTGCGTTGACTGCAAATCTCTGCCAGTCTTTGTCCTCGTACTGTTCTACTTTCGATACTTCTTGCGATAGTAAACAACGGCACAGCTAAAAATTTTCATGCTTAGTGGTTCTTTAAAATTCTCTCTTCATTTTAGTTTTAAATCAATTCCATGCAATGTTTATAACATAATGCTTTTATTACATTTTCAATGACCAATAAATTTAAAATACATACATATATATATATATATATATATATATATATATATATATATATATATATATATATATATATATATATATATATAATCCATTTTTAGCTTACTTTAGTATATTCAGATCTGTTTTATTGCCAAATTATGGATTCTTCATCAACTTTGTGTTTTGCAGGCTTTAATTCAAAAAGGAGAAAATTTCAGCAAGAAAGAAAAGAAAAAACATTACGACGGTCTATGTCGCGTGGCTCTGTGTGTATGACAACGTCAGCAAATAAGCTACAGGAAATCTGTCACGACAATATTTCCTTTGTCGCAACACAAAGGACTTAATATAGGAGAAGAGCTATGTCGTGACAAAAGATAGCATGTCGTGACAGAACATGGGAAGAATGTAACAAGTCAGCTAAGACAAAGAAAGTTGATGTTGCGACAAGGTTTGTCAACTGGATGTCAACACTAAGAAGAACCTGTCGTGACATAAAAGCTCCTGTCGCGACATTGGAAACAGAAAGAAAGTAGAAATTCTGTCGCGACAAGGTATTTTATGTCGCGATAAGAAATTAAAGAGCAACACAATAAGAATCCTACGAAAGAATCTTCTTTTGTCACGACATTGACTATTGCAATTTGGAAAAGCCTGTTGAGACAGAAAGAATAAGCAGAAGAAAGACCTCTCTCGCGACAAGGCAATCTATGTCGCAACCTTATATAGAAAAGAAGTATGTCAGCGACAAGGTAATGAGTTAACACAGACAGCGAAGACAATATTTACGGTCGATGAGAAACAAAGTCGTGACAAGTGATGTTGACTTAGTGAATTAACGATTGCAGCAAAGAGTTCAATGTTTGTGACACCACTTGAATTTGAAGAGAAGGCTCGATGTCGCGATAGGGATATTAAGGTAGCGGCACAGAAATAAGCTTAACGCACATATAAACAAGGTCGCAACAAACTTTTCTATTTCGTGACAAAGATTCTAACACAAGGAATAGAGGCCTTGTCGCGACATAACGAACTGGGTTGTGACACAAAGATGAGCTTAATACAAAAAGCCTTATTGCGACATAACAAACTAGGTCGCGACACAAATTTGAAGAAGCTGAACAGACACAATGTTGCAACACAATTGTCAATGTCGCAACTTAACTGTTCCAGTAAACACACATAAGATTGTTGCGACATAAATGGATAGAACGACAAACCCTACAAGACAAAGTGTTAAAGACAAAAGAAAGATCTATCGTGACAGAGGAAACTTTGTCGCGATAGAATAAATATGTTGAAGAAACAAATACTGTCGCGAACAAGGAAACTTTATTGTGACTCAATCCAAGAAGGATGCACAAAGAAGCGGTCGCGACAGGACCCCTACGCATCTTTAAGCGAGGACCCAGCCAAACAAGAATTAAAACTCTATCCACAACAAACACTTTTAGATTGCATAGTAGAGATTGCAATCGGAGCGTAATTTTAAGGGATTCACAATGTAACCTCGAGATTTAGGGCCCAAACCTAGACTCTATAAATACAAACATTTGAGAAGCAAGAGCGTCGATTCAGTGAAAAAACCGAGCATTTAGAGGTTGAGACCCTTTTGTATTATATATTTCTTTTATTTTCTTTTATTTTTCTTTTTCTTTTCTTCGTAGATTAGATTTAGCGTAGAATTTCAATTTGTTTACTGGACTTGAAACAGTGAATTGTTCAAAAGTTTCGAAGTTTAGCTAATTTGTTGAAGATCAATTCTTATTACTTTTTTAATCTAATGAAGTCTAGATAAAAGTTTGAATTCATTTCTTTAAGTTGATTAGAGTTGCGTTGGAAATTTCTTGATCAATGTTTCAGTGTTCACTATGATTCAGTTTTCGATAAATACAACTTTCGCTAGGAAAGATCTGATGTTAGTTATGGTCTTTCCTGCACAATTAGAAAGAGATTTCTTGAATTGAGAATTTTGAGTTTATTTGAATGGTGTTGTTCATGAAGTGAATTTTTCCCAACATTAGTAACTTATACCCAATTAAGGATTGTTGTTTGGCTCTGATTTCCAGGAAGCCCTCTAAGTGACATAGATTTGGAGATTCTTGAGAGCATAGATGCATTACTTAGGGGTATGCTAGACTAATATTGATGAACTAATTAGCTCTAGAAGATTACTTAGATAAATCATCAATTTACTCATGGTTTGATAATTAGTTGAAGGATCTATCAATTTAATCAATTAGATATTTCTCCTTGGTCTTGAGGAATAATCTTGATCCTATGTTAGCTTTGATCTAATCAAGGAAAGAGAGAACTCTTTAAGATCTCAAGGATGAGACATCATTCGTCTTGTAGAAATCTGGCAATGGCCCTGTCTTGGGAAGCAAGAAATCTACAGTCATAAGAAATGGGTATGAAGTATTGGAAAAGAAAAATACTCAGATCTTATAAAGAAGATCTTATTACAAGTAACTGGTTAGACAGATGTTTTAGAAATGAAAGTGATTCTCTAATCAGTGAAATGTATGGTTAAGGGAGAAATCCAAACTATACTACCTTGCCTCTTGGACAAATTCAAATTCCAATTTATGATATAATAGAATTAGATTATATTGCAAGAATTGATAATTTCCACGACGGTGAAATCCGGTGTCTACTTCTGTAATAATGCAGTTGATCCCGGTTAGATCTAGGATTTTATTTATTTTTTAATTGTTTTCTTTATTTCTTGATGTAGAAATTTGGAGAGATAGTGAAATTCTTAGTTCGTTCTGAAAATCTTATGAAATAGAGTTCCAAATAGTGTGGAACTTGAGTAGTTGGGAGTAGCTGAACTTTAATTTCTTTTTATCTCTATGGGAGCAAATATCGAGACTTATAGGTCCACTTTATTACTTATACGACCTGTGCAGTTGCAGTATTATGACCAAACTAAATTTTAAATAAAATCATTGACAAAGCCATTTTTATTATGAGCATACATGTTCTATTTTGGTCAACAAGTTTTTGGTGCCTTTACTAAGGATTAAGTAATAGTCCTTGGGTAAGAGTAGCAGGAATTTGATCTATATACACAGAAATGTCATATAAAGTTTTTGGCTCCATTGCCGGGGATCAAAGGAATTTAAAATCAATATTCTGAAAAAAGAGAGAAATGCTAATTTGGACATTTTTCTTTGTTTTACAAAAATTTCATAAAAACAACAAAAATAGTTTTAACAGCAGCGGCTGAATAAGCCTTTGTCATTTGGAAACTGTGAATATATAATTTTCGATATCACTGGCTCATTTGATCTCCGATTGTGTTTCCTATACTTCAGCAGGAAGAATTTAATGTGTAATGCATAAGAAGGCCGAGAAGCGAGATCTGCTGCCTGTAGATATTGAAATTGAAAGAACCTTGAAGAATCTGAGGAAAGTTACCAATGCAGAGTCTAGAAATATAGCAAATCAGAGAGAAAGATTGTAGGCTATTCCAGAAGAAGAAGAAGAAGTGGAGAGACCTCAAGGCTAGCTTACTATGGAGGGAATTATAGGCCTATTATCCAAGAGAAAGTACTCAATTGTGAGACAACCCTCAAGTAAAAGCAAACAATTTTGAGCTAAAGTAGCTTTGATTACTATGGTCTGTGACATCGATTCCGCAAAAGACACCCTTAAGAAGATCCCAGTAGACACGTAGGAATTCATGGGGATGGAAAACATAGTAAAGCTGAATGGGGTGAGATGAGATGTAATCAAGCTTCAACTCTTCCCATTTTCATTAAGAGACGTGGCAGCAACATGGTTTGACTCACTGCCAGTGGGATCAATGAACACTTGGGAAGAACTGGTGGAGGCATACATGAGTAGATTTTCCCTCCCGACTCTCAGCTGCTTTGAGAGAGGAGAAATAATTGTCTTCAAGCAGGGGGAAGATGAGAGTCTCTACGTTGCATGGGAGAGATTCAAAAGATTGCTGAAAATATGTCCTATGCATGGAATAGATCTGACCAATCAGATGGATATTTTCTATCATGCCATGAATTATGCCTCCAAGGGTATAATTGAGGCATCTTGCTGTGGAGATTTTAAAAGAAGAAGTGCAGAGAAGGCAAGGGAACTAATTGAAGACCTTGCCAAATGCAACTACAAGGCTCATACGAAGCTTCGGGGAGCGACGACGAGTTGAAAGGAAATGGTCTTATTGGACTTGATAGAATAATGACCATAGAAGCAAAATTTAGACCGAATTGAATGGGAAGCAATGAAAGAAGAATGCACACTGCACATGTGAGACCCCATAAAATTCCAATTTTCTAAAAAAGGGCAAAATTGTAATTTCGGTAAAAATATGAAAATTTTCTAGATCTTGGATGATGAAACGGATTTCACCGTTGGAATCGTCTCATGAAATCTAGCTAACAAGTCGAATTTAAGTCGGGTCGAGGATAGTCGAGGAATTTGCACGTTTTGAGAGTACTTAGAGTATCGGTGTGTAAAACAAAAATTTGATGTGACAAAAGTCACATATAACATATACTCATGTGATACATGTTGCATGAGTAGAGATGATGGAAATGGACGGCCGAGATTGTGCCACGTGTCAAAATCCAAGGTTTTTTAGGGACATGGATGGTATTTTTTAAATTCTTAATGAGGGATAAGGACAGATGAATGTTGATCATCTTCCCGTTTAATTAAGCAATGTGCGACCAGCGTGTTGCAGTGAGTGAGGGTTTTGATATTTTTAGAGAGAGAAGGTGCCACTTCTCTCTAAGATCCCGGGCGATCGGACTGTCGAATTTCTTCGGGCCGAGAAGGAAAGTTGCTCTACGCGGCGAGGACAACGCGTGGATGTTGACTAGACCAAAGAACACATACAAATTTACGACGTTATTACCAAGGACTATTGTCTAGTCCCCATTAGCGAACGCCATAAAACTTGTTGACTTACCGTATCTCTAAATTAAATCATTTCAATATTGGTTTTGGCCTAATATCGCAAGTGCTGCAGTCGACAAGTAATAAATTAGTTTAAGTCAAATATCGTGCGATCTCGAAATTGAATCCAACTACCCTGACTACTCAAGCTCCATACTATTTGGACTATAAAATGACATTGTGTTCCAGCTTAAGAAGCTGTAAATTATACAAGTATATAATAAAAGAATGAACAATCGAATAAACTGAATCTAAAGAATAATGAATAACGAATAGTTAAGAAAATAAATGGAAACTATCGTTTAGAGTACACATTAAGATCAATGCTATTGTGAAGTATCAATTCTATTTATTAACTGCTATTAATTTGCTTGTGTATTCCCCCGAGGTTTTAAAAAATCTGTCCAAGGCGTTTAGTAGTATAGCTGGATCTCTCCACACTCCACATTTCTTTATCTGTTTACTTGATCCTCTCGGTCTGGTAATGAGATAACTACTTTTTAACGAGGGACTTCCTAGTGCAGGTATTTTCTTTTGCAATACTTCCATACCCATTTATGAATTTTGTAAATAGCTCCCAAGTTATCGGTCAAGCAAGGATAGCCACAACTTCCAGGTTACTCTTCCTCAAAATTAGAATAGATCACCCTCTCCTTGATTAGATCTCGGCTAACACGAATTGGCTTCACTATTCGATCATCATGCAAATTGATAACCTATTCAACTCATTCTTGATTTCAAGTGAGAAGAGGATTTATCAAGTAAACTTACAAAGCTCATTAGACTTCTAATAAAGCAGTTAATATACCTTCAAAGAAATGTTCATAACCCTGTGGATTGTCATCTCTGTGTCACTCGCAGGACCTCCTTGAAATCGTATAATGAAAACAATTTAATACGGTATAAGAAACCGATATCTCGATAAAAACATTAAACCTATAACTCAAAGTAAATTCATAAACCAAATGCGCAATCCGCCAGAAACAACTACACAGAAAGATAACTTCTGACAATAGTATTCACTTAATGGAAGCCGGGTTCCTCAATTACCGACTACACACTACAAAGATTCCTCTGATCATAAAGAATAATCGCATTTATGAAACCTGGAGGAGCCGACCTGCAAATTGTCTTCGAACTTCAAACATTCTGTAATTTGAAAAGAATTGAATTCGTGATTCAGGCTTCTGCTCAAAACTATAAATATCCGGCCTGTGAAAATAAAACGAAAAACTAAAACGATAAATCAATTCAATCTCTAACTATCAACATTGAAGAAAAGAAAGAAAAGAAAATTAAAAGAAAATAAAGAAAATGAGCCTTTCGCCCACCCACTTCTCGGTTCGCCGCCAAGCCACCGCTATGAGTCGGGTAGCTGCGTATTTATAGGTTTCTCAATGGGCCCTAATCCCAATGCGCCTTTGTGGATTTCCAAGGGACGGGGCCCATGTTAATGTTCAGGTCGCGACTTCAAACCCTTTGTCGCTTACATCATCCATGCTCGACATCGATCTCACGTCAAGAGATCGCCTTAAGTCTTCTCGGCAGTTCTTCAATCGATAAACAGTGTCTTCGATGTCGCGACATCAATCTCTTATCATCACTTTATACCTTGCGTGCTTCAATAGGTTCTCCCTTGGCGTCGCGACATGGCGTCTTGTCGCGACATCGCTCTCAATTCTTCAGAAGTTTTAATCGAACGCTCATGATGTCCCGACCAATCTCTTAGTCGTGACAGCGCTTCATTTCTTTGCATTTTCATCCGATGGTTCCCGGTCGCGATATCAATCTCTTGTCGCTACATCGACTTAGTTCTCGAGGCTTCAACTCGGGTTGATTTTGGTGTCGCGACGGCCAGTTCCTTTGCCTGACATCAGCTACAACTTACAAGTTTCCACCGACGTTCTTGGTGTCGCTGATTAACAATCTCTTGTCGCGATTATCGCCTTATGGATCTCAGCCTTCACTTGATGGTTCCTGTTGTCGCGATATCAATTCATGCCTTGCGTTTCAAGTGGTCATATCGATGTCGCATTTCACTTCCCTATCGCTGAATAACAACTTTGAAGTTACATCAGCTTCATCTCACCAAGCCCGCCAAAGCTTGGCATGCATTCTCCCGCCGCGACTTCATCAAATTTCTTTCTTTGTGTTTCATGTTCGACAAGTTTGATCATTCAGCGGGATGTCGACCCCTTCACTATCGCGGTCGCGACAACTTGATCGCTTTGCGACCGCTTCAGATTATTGTCGATGTCACGACGCATCCAGCCGCGACATGAAGTCTTCTTTCTTCTTCATTTCGTTGTTTCACCTGAGTTTTCTTAACTCTCACCATTTTGTTCTTTCTTAAGTAAGCTTCTGCTTCCAACTCGGAGTTTTACCGTCGTAACTGATATGCATTTTGATTGTCGCTAAAGCTTCACAACATCAAAGTTCCTTTATCTTTGTGCCTTTTTCGTCGCAACTTGCTTCAGCTAATTATCTCATTAACGCTCATCCACCTTCAAGCTCTTTTCCTAAATATTCTTCTTTTTCTTGAATTCCCCACATTTAATGCTTTGCTAGTTATTCCATAATTCTCGCACATAAATCGCCTTGTTTAGATAAAAATAAATCGTGGTAACGGACTAAAATATGACTTTCTGCCTCATACCTAAACTCCCCTTAAACTTAAAATTTTGGCTGGTCTCTCGAAGATTAAATTAAAAGAATTGTTTGTCTCTCAAACAAAATAAAAGAAAATTTTAAGGACATTTTTCCGATTTGTTCGGGCAGAGTATCTAATTTAATTGAAATACAAGGTATGCATTATTTTCTGTGATATCTAGCTTCAAGTCCAGCTTCAAGGTTGGTTTCTACTCTTTATAATATACAAAACTAACCGTTGAAATTGTTTCACAAACAAATATAATCATCTGATCCCGTTGAAAAAATAAATTGTTTTCCTTTCTCATCTTCATAATTATTCACTTAACTCCCTAGGTCCTTCATGCCAGCTTTTTAATGCTCATCGCTTCCAAATTCCATAGATTGTTATTCATATTGATTCTACCAATGTAGCTAATTCCACCCTTCAAAGATCAATCAGTCTTTTGGTTTGTAGTTAGGGCTCGGGTAAGGGTAGGATAGAAAGGAACTTTTTGGTTTAGATTACTCTGAACTTTTTCTCTCTTCTTTCTCACTACTGCCCTTTTTCCTTATAGTTTCTTTAATAAACTCCCCCAAACTTCATTTTTAGACATCTCCTGGATTTCTCCTATTCAGAACTGTATGCTCTCATTTTTCATTTGTAATTTAATCAAAATTTTGCTTTGTTTAGTCACCATTCAGATAGTGCAATGTTTACCTTCTTAGGCTTTCTAACACCCTTAGCGAACTTTGCAGTTAGTAACTCCCACACCGATGGCATTAGGGTACTCAGGTGTTGAAACACCCCTAAGAACTTAATAGCCAAGAGAATAGCCACAAGGTAAAACTTATCCCTCCTTTTTTTTTTTTTTTTTTTTTTTATATATTTGTTTTGACCCTTTTTCTTTTCATTCCCCTTTTCTATCTTTTTCTCCTTTGAGTTCTTCAAAACAACCTCCCCAAACTTGATTTCTTCTTCCTTTCGCCTGCAATCATAGGTTCTTGCATCGAAGATTGATTCTTTTGGAAGGTCTGGGGTTTAAATCGGGCCGATCTTTAGAAATAAGGCTTGATTGGCTCAATTTCTTGAAACTACGTATGCTTTAAAGTATATAGGTAGGGATGGTCAATGGCTCAAACTTTCCAAGAATGGCTCGCATCATTTCGTCACGATCACCTAGGATTTCGTTTCTCAATCAATAATCTAACAAGTTCTAGAATTTAAGTTAGCTAAATGCTATTGACCATTAGAGTCTTTTGCTGAATTTTTTGTTGATGAGTAGTTAAACTTTAGTATCCAATGTGTTCCTTGACTCATTGTTCATACCCACAATCTCAAAATAAGTTGTCTTCTTCAATTTCATTACTTTCCTCTATTCCTGACTCAACAGCCTAAATTTAAGTCATTTCAGACTTTCAGGTTTCAATAAAATTGTATTCAGCTGGCCCTTATTCTAGATTTCGGCTTATTTCTAATCTAACTGCTTCATTCAACGCAGCAATTCAATTCAATTCAAAATAGCACGCACACAACAACTAATCAAATTTTATTTTATTGATTCATCTAATGATATATATCCATGAATATGTACAAGAGAAAGAAGGTTAGGCAGGGAGAAGGTCTATTTTTTCTTTGAAATAGCAGCAAAGATGTTATTAGGGGATCTAGGTCCAAAGGTACCTAAATGAGTTTGGAATTCAGGAATTTTCAATTCTCTCTCTTCGTTTCTCCATTTGTTCTTCAATGAAAATCTCATTCGAGAGACAACCTTTTGTTCAACTCATCCCGCCTTCTCAAACCATTCATTGTATTTCTCCATTTCAAGGACTCCTAAAAATTTGGAGAGATTATTGTTAATCGTATCCAAATTTTCTAGCCATTCTTTTGCCTATAGGATTCAAGATCT
Organism: Tetrastigma voinierianum; assembly: GCA_016808115.1. NCBI lineage: Eukaryota > Viridiplantae > Streptophyta > Magnoliopsida > Vitales > Vitaceae > Tetrastigma > Tetrastigma voinierianum. Next base: position 1,710,015 of record JAEQBH010000911.1, on the reverse strand, counting down.
CGCTTCTTGTCTCTATCATCCGGGCCTTATTTTCAAAATCCTTCTCACTTGTATAGGAACTTAGCCCTTTGACGGCTCCCAAATTTAGCTTCTTGCTCGTGATTCTTTTCTTTATCAATGTTAGGAGTTGATAATCAATGCCTAAACTGATTAAGTTATAAAAAGCTCCATGACTTAGTTTGAGTTTCAACATATCAGGATCTCTTTCCTTCATTTCTTTCTTAAATTCTTCCCCTTGCTGCTTCAAAATTTTTCTCATCTGTTCCTCTCTTCTGTTCAGCTCTTCTCCCCACCGTGCCTCTCTTTGTAGCTCAATCTCATGCTCCTTTTCCTTCCTGTTTAGCTCTTCCTCCCATCTGGCCTCTTCTTTTTCAATTTTTTTCATAAATGCCTTCTCCAATTCCCGATGAAGTTCCACTCTTCTGCTTTTTCATCCATTCTCTTTGCATGGCATTGAGAGTTTCCAAAAGACGAACTGTTCTCTTATGCCCCCTTGAGCTTTCTCCATGTTGGAAATTTGCTCACGACAGAGGAGAACTCGGCTAAGGGAATGGAGAAGTCTATTGGGCCGCTTCATCCCGCTCTTCATTGTCTCGCAAAATGAAACTACTGGGTTGCTGGGTGAGTTTTCCGTTGCTCGCTCTCGATCAACCCTCCGAGCCCTTTTCTGGTCTTTCCGCTGGCTTCACCCTTTCTCTACCAGCACCCCTTTTCTAGCTCTTGGTCCTTTGCTAACTCCCGTCGTAAGGAGTGGTGAAGCTCGGTACTTCTTCTTCCGATTCCCATATGTTCCTTCACCCTGTACCTTCAAACATAGAACGCTGATTGTCATTCGGGTGAGGAATAAGACCTCTTTGTTCCCTTCATGATACCTCATGATAGAATTCTCAATGACAACTCCTATATATTGGATCTTGTATCCTTTAGGATGAGATATAAAGAACATGCCTTCGTTTTCTCATCAGGTACACATGTTTTGTTTGAAATCCAAAACAGAAGCTGTGAAGTAAACCATACCTTCGCTTCTCGGTTAGGGCTTCTGCTCACCTGCTTCGCCTTCCTTCTTCTTGGTTTAGCGCACCTTACCATTAGTGAGCTTCTTTGGCAATCTTCCAAAATCCGGGTTTTTCCAAAAGTTTCTAAATTTGGAACCATGCTTGTGCACTCACATACATAGCCCTGCCGATGGCCTTAGCTTCAGTTATGAAACCCGTAATTCCTCTAACGAAAAACCGCTCTCCATCCTTCCTTCCTACCAAATTTGAATAAAATCTCTTTACCAAAGGTCAGATACCCTGATTTTTTGGTGTGCGCAGAGACTCTCCCACCCTCGCTCTTATCATCTCCTTTGAAAGGTATACTGTGATTTTTGAATCTCCTCTCTGCGACAAACCCCTTGTTAGCATAATATTTTTCCACTGGGAGTACGCTTCGTCTGACACGAAATCTTCTACTTCTTCTTCTTCTCATCTTCTTCCCCTTTCCCTTTCTCTCGCTTCTTTCTGAGTAGTTGCCTGAGTTTCGGTAAGTTTCGATGGCACCTCTCCCGCTTGTTCTTCCGACGAATCTCATCTAACCGGTTTCTTCTCAAGTAGTTTCTTCTTCCACTGTTTCATGTTCCCCCCTCATAACTTCGTCTCCAGGTTGGGGACTAGAGTGAGAATTTTAGCCATTGGAAACGGAGAAAAGCTTTCTTTCGTAAGGTTTGAAAGCTAGGTTTCGTGGGCTGAGATCAAGGAGGAAGAAGGTGAATAGCTGGGTGGTTCGGGAGGAATGAGAAAGTTTCCAACAAACAGAATTCAACTAATGTTTCGCGGGCTAATTATCGCTTCATTAAAAACACGTCACAATTTTCGTCTTTTATTTGAGATCATTGAATTTAGGGCTTTTTAAAGTGAGTGAGTGGCACTGTCTTCTTATGTCGCGACATACTAAGTTTGTCGCGATACAATCTAGGGTTTTCTAGGAATTGCTTGATTTTCATGTTGCGACATCTATTGTTTTTCATTTTGAAACTTAATTTCTGGTCGCGACTTCACAAAGGGTGCGACATATACCTTCTTCCTTCAATACTCACCAGTTGCCCTTTCAAAACAGGTCACGACATCAATGTTTTGTCGCGACATCACTTATGTCGCGACATAACCTTTCTGTCGCGACCTAAGCCCTTAACTCAATGATCTCAAGAACCTTTTTCTTATTGTTCCTAACCCTTTTAGACATTACTCCTGGCATCTCCAAGCAAAGATTTAACAAACAATTCAAGCATATCTACACTGGGTTAGGGACAGTTACCCCCTTTTCTCATGTTGTGACTTCTCTCGCAAGTTGGGCCGGAATTGTTCCTGTGGATTGCCTTGCATTCATGTCTCAACCTTGCGTGCTTACCGCAATATTCAAGAAAATCTAATTAAACTACAATTGATTTCTAAAATTAAATCTATCCTTATAAAAACAAATCGACCTAATTTAAGCAACTAAAGAAAATATATTTCAAAACTTAAACCGTAAATTAAATCCTTATGGGTTGCCTCCCATTAGTCGCTTCGCCTTTGAGTCCTTAGTCGACTCATTGCCAGGTACTTCTTCTTTTCCTCAAGTCCGCTTGAGTTCTTCATTTTCCTCTTCCCCTCGTTTAGATAATGCTTTAACTCTGTCCATTGACCTGAATTCTTCTGCCGCCCCTGTCATCGCCCAATTGTAGTACTGACACCACCGTAGCGTCCTGCACTCCAATTGATTTAATTTCCCCGAAACAATTTCGCCTAGAATTAAACAAGCAGTAACCTGCTCCCTTCTCCTCAACTCTTCTCAGAATTCTCTCGATCATGCCATTTTTGTCTTCTGTTTTTGTATATTCTAGCATTATCATAGGCTTCATTTCGCTTCTTCCACCTGCTGCATGATTGAGCACCTTCTTCCTTTCTTTGCAGTACCTTAAAATCGAAGCTTAACTTCGATGGTCTACATTGCCTTGTATTCTAATTCAAGAGGTAGATGACATGGTTTACCAAAAACAACTCTGTATGGGGACATTCCAATGGTGGTTTTGTATGCAGTCCTGTAAGCCCAAAGTGCATCATCAAGTTTGGAAGACCAATCCTTCAGCTGAGCTCACACTTTTTCAAGTATTCTTTCATCTCCCCTGGCTGAAATTTCTGCTTGTCCATTGGTCTGGGGATGATAAGCTAAACTCATTACATGCTTGATCCCATACATGCTCATGAGTTTTGCAAATATTTTGTTTGCAAAGTGGGTTCCCCCATCACTAATGATAGTTCTCAAAACAACCATTTCAAAATATTCTTTGCAAGAAACTCACAACTCAGATAGTATCATTCCTTGACAGTTTAACAAGTTCCACCCATTTGGAAACGTACTCCATCGAAGCAGCGTGATGTATAGGTTTCAAATGATGGTGGAAGGGTCCCATAAAATCTATTCCCATACATCAAAAATTTGTATCACCATAATATCTTTGAGGGGCATTTCATTCACGATATTTCCACCTGCATCTATCACACAATTTAACCCACTCAGCACAATCTCTAAGATAGTGGGCCAATAAAATCCCGATTGAGACCATGGTCGTTTTTCCAAAAAAATGTCCCATATGGTGATGTGATGAGCTTAAAAGTCATCTATTTTTAGTCCATTTTTTATGTTGATTTTAATGTAAAAAGGAATAATTAAGATGCAGAGATATGAAGAAACTCACCAAATTTGTTATTTACAGGAAGTATAAAAGAAAGAGGAAAATGCAGTGGAAAAATGCAGCAACCGGCGGAGTAAAATGCGTAAAATAAAGTGTAAGGTAAATGAAAGCAACCGCTAACTACCGCGTGCTTTGGGGCTTACACGCGCGCTGGCGAGGTCGCAACAAACATCGTGAAATCAAGGAAACTGATGCAGGGGTCGTGACATGGATCACAAGATATCGAGGTCGCGACATGAGACTTGCTCATGAGAACGCTGTAAAGAAATGAGCTGAGGTCGCGACATCAGGAACCACAGTTCCAAAGCGGCAGAGTCATGAAGTGAAGTCGCGACAAGATAATGATGTCATGACATCGTGAACGAATGGTGACCCGCGATGTTAATGGAAGTGGATGTCACGACAATGGATTGATATCGCGACAGCAAGAGCAATCAAAGGAAAGAAACAAGTGGCGACAAGATTGAAGCATGCAGTAATCAGTTGATGCCACGACAACATATTGATGTCGAGACATCATGAGAAGCCAATTGAAACCTGCAGATCCTTAAGATGAGGTCGCGACAAGAGATTGATGGTCGCTGGCCATCCAAGACAAGCTGAATGGGTCGCAGAAGACATGAGCTGAGGTCGCGACGTGAGATCGAGGCTCGCATATCGTGAGCAACTAGTTGGCGCCTTCAGAGAACTAAGTCGGCGTCAATGCACAAGAAGCCGAGGTCGCTGGCATCGTGAACCACGATGAAAGTCGAAGAATGAACCGGCCGCCACGTATTAGCGACGTGAGGTCGCGAGACGTAAGATTCCGTTGGAAGCTGAATTTTATTTAGTTGATGTCACGACAAGAGATCAAGTCACGACACCAAAAGCCATCAAGTGAAGACTGCACACCATAAGTTTATGTCGCGATAAGAGAGATCAAGTCGCTACACGAGACTCCGCCATTAAGATTAGCTCCATAAAGTGATGTCGCGATAAGATATCGATGTCGCTATTACTAGGAACAAACTGTGGACAACCACAGAGTTTAAAGAGATGTGTCGCGGCCAAGAGACCGGATCGCGACATCGAAGATACGCTTGAAAGATGCATTTCATTTTAGTTGATGTCAATGACAAGAGAATGACGCCGCTATTGATCGTATAAATACGTGAAACCCGCAGCAATAAGTGTCGATGTCAGTGACAAGATAGTAATGACGCCGCGACATCATTAATGATCAGTTCAAGATCATAGACAAGAAGTTGAGGTCGCGACATGAGATCGAGGTCGCGATATTGGATTTATGTCGCTGACAAGGAATTGAGGTCGCGACTAACGGTAACATGGGCCAACTAACTTTTGAATCCACAAAGACTGACTGGAATTAGGCCCAATTGAAAACCCTATAAATACGCAGCTATCCGTAAGAGGAAGACAACTTACGCCGCTGCATTTAGAGGAACCGATAGTCAAGGCTCACTCTCTTCTTTAGCTTTCTTTCTTTCTTTTATTTTCTTCAATGTCGATAGTTAGAGACACTAGATTTATCGTTCTATTTTTTCTTTATTTTTCCGAATTGGATGTTATCGTTTTGAGCTAAAATGAATGCGCACCAATTCTTTTCACCACACTGAATGCTGAAGTTCGCATAAATTTCGAATTCTACTATCCAAATAAATGCGTTATTCTATGGATCAGAGGAATGTCAGGAGTGTGTAATTCAAGAATGGAGGAACCCAAATTCTTCCATTAAGTGAATGCTATTGTCATAAATTATCTTTCCTATTGTTATTTCCAAAGAAATTATGTAATTTCGCTTATGAATTTACTGCTATGGGTTTAAGGCTTTGATCTGAATATCGCCTTATAATTCAGATAAGAAGTGTTTCATTGCTCACATTTCAAGGAGGTCCTCCGAAAAAGACACGTAGATGACAACTCTGGAGTTATGAATATTTCAAGGTATATTAACCTCGCTATTAGAGATCTAATGAGCTTTGTGAGTTTACTTGATAAATCCTCTTCTCACTTGAAATCAAGAACGAGTTGAATGGTTATCAATTTAAACAAGGCAGAGTTCACCTCAATTCGAATACAGCCAACTCGTTAGCCGAGATCTAATCAAGGAGAGGGTGTGATCTATTCTAATTTGGAGGAAGAGTAACTAGTTGTATATCCCGTTGATCCATAACTTCGGGAGCTAAGGTAATACCCATAAAATGTGGGTATAAAGTATTGCAAAAGAAAACACCTGAATTGTAAGTCCCTTGCAGTGCAGAAGTATCTAATTCCTCGGGATTCGAGAGAGAATCAGGCAAAAATTAGATAATGAATTGTGGAGTGTGGAGAGATCCAATTGAACTATTAACGCCTGGATGCATTTCTAAATCCGGGGCCCACAAGCAAAATTAACGTTGACAACAGAATTGATACTTCACAATAGCATTGATCTTAATGCCTCTAAACGATAATTATTCAATTTCTATTCATTTTCCTAACTATTAATTTATTCTTATTCTTTATATTCAAGTTTATTGTTCATTCAATTATTTCCTTGTCTATTTAATTTTCCAAAGACCTTAATGCTGGATCTTGGCTATCATTTAGTGGTCCAAATAGTATGGAAACTGAAATAGTCGTGGTAGTTGATTTAAAATTCGAGATCTCGTGGGATCGTTATCTGACTTAAATCCATTTTATTACTTGTCGACCGTGCACTTGCACATCGACCAAAACCAAACTTTGGAAATGATTTACTTAGGAGATTTTTGGTTTATATAGTATAATATCAACAAGTTTTATGGCAAGGTGATCGGGGATTAGATAATAGTCCTTTGGTAATTTTGTTATAAACGTGTGTATATGTCATTTGGTCTCACGCAACAAGTTTTATTGGTAATTGTCACGATAGTTAATAGTCCTTGGACACCAGTGAGATTGGCATATGTGTTTTGGTCCAAGCACATGATGCATGGCATTCATTTATAATGTTGCTCTTGTTCACTCGCACACATCTTCTTATTATCATGTCAAGACCTCTCTAACACAGCTGTCATCCTAAAGAGCACACCACGCCGCTCCAGTTTCCTTCGCTGGTAGCCGAATTCTAAAGGCATTACTCCACAAGCCGATAATCTACAATATCAGCATACCAGTAGTTGGAAGGAAACCTTAAAACACCGTCTATCCGGGAAGTTATCCGTTAACATCACATTTTCCTCTCTTCATCAGTTTTTCTACTCTTGACAAGTGATCGCCATCACATTGTCACATCCTCTTTATCCTTGATTTCCAAATCAAACTCCCGCAACAAGAAGACTCCACCTATCAATCTTGACTTAGCTTCCTTTTGACATCAAGTATTTGATCGGCGCATGATCGCATGAATACACATGAGATCCTAAATATATCGCCAGTCTTTTCACAAGCAAATACTATGGCTAGCATCTCCTTTTCAGCCGTTGAGTGTTCTTGTGTTTAATAGGTCTTACTAGCATAGTATATGGCCCCGAATACTTCTCTTTCTTGCCCCAACACGCTCCCATGGCAAAATCAATCGCATCACACATTATTTCAAACTCTGATTCCATTCGTAAATGATTATAGGTGCTTCGTACTAATAAGGATCTTGATTTCTTTCAAAAGCATCCCTACAGGAGTCATCAAAATTGAACCTTGTATCTTTTTCCAATAATCGCATATGGTCCGCTATTTTTGAAAGTAAGTCTTTGATGAATCTCCCTTAAAATCCAAGATGCCCCCAAGAAGCTTCTTACTCCTTTTACTGTGGTAGGTGGTGCAAGAGTTTTGATAATGGATACCTTGGACTTGTCAACTTCTAGTCCATTAGCAGAATTTTATGCCCAAGAACAATACCTTCTGTCACCATAAAATGGCATTTTTCCCAATTCTAGCCGTTGTCTTGGCATCTTTGAAGTAATCGTTTCAGATTGTTTTAAACATTGATCAAAGCCGGATCCACATACGCAAAATCATCCATGAAAATTTCCATCACTCTCTTCAACCAAATCCGAGAATATAGACATCATACACCTCGAATGTGGGGCCGAGCATTACATAGCCCAAATGTGGCATCCTTCTAAAGGCAAGGTGCCATAAGGGCATGTGAATGTGGTCTTCTCTCGATCCTCGTGTGCAATAGCACCGATTATATCCCGAAGTACCCATCCGTAAAACAAAAGTGAGGGTGTCTTGCTAACTCCGTCCAACATCCTGACCAATGAAGGGCAAAGGGAAATGATCTTTTCCGTGGTCGGTTCAACTTCCCCGTAATCAACGATACCCTCCATCCTGCCACCGGCCTCAGTTGAATCAATTCCTTTCTCATCATGACTACAAGAAATCCCTCTTTGGAACCACATGGACTGGGCCTCACCCAAGGACTCCGCTCCGAATAGCATAGATAAAACCAAAGATTCAGCAATTTGAGTACCTCCTTCGACTACTTCCTTCATCACCTGATCTGGCCTCCTTCGTGTTCCATTATGGTTTTAAAGTCTCTTCTAAGCAGAATCTTATGCATGAAAATTGATGGACTGATACCCTTCAGCTCTTCAATGGACCAAGCTAGCGATTCCTTATGCTTCCTTAATATTTTCAAGAATCTTTGTTCTCATCATCACCGGTCTGGCCGAAATGATCACTGGATTTTCTTGGTAACTTAAGTAAGCATACTTTTAAATGACATGGCAACTCTTTCAAAACTAGCCCTTCAGACCGGGTTTCTTGATGAATTTCCTCTTTTCAATATTTTCCCCATTATCGCTTATGTTTTGTTTCAAGCTCAACACAGCTATAGAATGAAAACTCAGATGGAAATTCGTAATAGACATTCTCGTGATAATCGAATTCATCTCTTTTTCATTGATAAAAACTGAAGTGTTACAATCATTGTTAACATCAAGGTTGTAAGTATAGACAAAATCAGCTACATTGCAACTTTCCTTGTCTCTGTCTATATTTTTCATACTTTTTATCAAGTTAAAAGTAGTCAGCTTTTCTCCAACCTCAAGGTAAGAACTCCCTTTGCATGTCAACGTATGTACCCAAGAGGCTGTGGAATGGTCTCTCCCAATAAAGGGTAGTACTTGTGAATCTTCTTCCATGTCCGTAATGATGAAGTCTATCAGAAAACAAACTTCCTAACAAAGGACTACTACATCTTCAATGACTCCTTCAAAGTACTCATCGACCGTTCGTCATTTGAAGAGTAATGTCAGGGGAGTAAGCTCCCCCCAAACTTAGTTTCGCAATGCAGTATACATCAAATCGATACTAGCCCCGAGTCACGTAGAGCTTCTCGAATTCAATTCCTCCAACACAAGAATCGAAGCTCCCTGGGCCTTCATCTTATCGGTAGTTCTTTCGACACGCACCGCAAGTGGCAAAAGTGAGGATTCACTCATTCCTTCCTCTACTATTTTTCTTTTCTCGCTTCGCATGTCCTTCGAATTTTGCATAGAGTGGCATTTGAGTTACCACTTCGCAAGAAAGGCATTACCGATTCCCAAATTCTGAAAGTTTTCAAGAACCTTGTAAACCGCTCCTCCATCCTGACTTCGCAATTTTGTGGAAATGGACTGCAGGCTGGATCCTTGATGTTCTTCCTTTCTACTCTTTCTTTTCATTCTCCATTACTTTCCCTTTCCGGGCTTTCTTCTTCTTTACCGATGTCATTTTTCTTCCTTTCATCTCTTCTAACTCCTTCCCACTCCTAAGCCACGCCCATGCAATCTTTTGCTCCTAGTGTCACTTGGAAGGCATCTTTCCCCTAGCTTTGCAGGTTGGGGCGCCTGCCCTACTGGTGGTCTCCGGTGTTCTTCAGGATGATCAGGGTGTTCAAAATTGAGAATTGCAGCGCTTGCTTCCCAATTTCGCAAATTTTTGTCTATGGAGATTAAACAAATTCTTATTATCCCCCATGAACCTGCAAAGATTCGTTTCTTCAAAAGATCGGGCCCTCCGACCCCCGATATTCATTTCTCGTGCTTCATTTCCTCTCTCTGCCGGGCTGAACCTGGTGGTCATGATAACCCCGTGGGAGGGTTCTCGTCCATGCCTCGGGCCTTGTGAAGCCCCCTCCACCATAAGAGAAATTCTCATGGTTCCTCGTTGTCGGGTGATAATGTAGCCGGCAGTTAGTATCGGGTTTAAAATGGTAGCTCTCGCTCACCCGTATAATTAACCTCTTCAAAAGATCATGTAATCTGTTCTTCGCTTACCCTCTCAAGACTTCCTTCAATAACTCTCTTCACTCATCTTTACTTCATGAGCAAGGTGTGTCTTTCTTTCTTGCTTGTCCAACCCGTGCATAATGGCATCCAACTTGGCCTCCATGGCTAAGCCACACATCTTGCTCGCCTCCATGATCCCTTCCTCTGCTGCTTCCCTTTGAAAGCCCGAAGGAGTTTTCATACAAGACAATGTGTCTTCAATCACTCTTTTGGTTCTTCAAAGACTTTTTTCGCTTGAATGTCTACGCGATGAAGCATCAATGATCCCTTTGATATATCATTCAAGGCATGATATACAATGTCCATCCGAGTCTTCGCTATCTATCCCATGCATGGACATCTTCTCAAAGAACTGCTTAAATTTTCCTAAGCTACATATGTAAGCTTTCATCTTTCCCCCGTTGAACACAATGATTTCCTTCTTTCTCGTGGGTGAGGGCCGGGGAAAGAATCTTCCTAAGTAGGCCTCTACTAACTCCTCCCAAGTATCAACAGAACCATATGGTAAGGATTCATACCATGTAGCTATTGTATCCCTTAGAGAGAATGGGAATAGATGCATTTTGATGACTTCTGGTCTCACCCCATTCAATTCATCAGATAGCCATCCCGAGAAATCTTCCTGTGTGCTCGTTTGGGTCTTCGTGATGACCAAGAACCCATTTGCGGACCATTGTAATCTCGCTGGCCGGGCTTCGGGGCTCAAAATTATTAGTGATCAACCTGCAGTCGCCCGATTGTCGAGTATTCATCTCGTATAATTGTCTCCAGAGTCCTCCATTGTATCAAACATTGAGGTCTTCTAGCTTCTATATGTACCCCATCCCGATCCCGCCTTTCATCCGCTATGGTTGAGTTTTTCGCCTTCTTTATCTTTCTGCTTGAGTGTCCTCTCTAATTCTCAGGTCACCCGGAATCGATCATAATTGCTTCCTATGCATTAAATTTTGTCCTCGAAATCAAAACATACTAACATTAACAGGATTAGTCTGGTCAACAAAAATTTTCAATATGGTTTGTTAAAGGTTAGTAGCTAAAATAACCACGCTTGGAGGTTATTTTTGTTCTTTTCTTCAAATGTCCAAATTAGTAATTCCTTTCGTTCGAATGATTTATCAATTTTTTCTCGATCCCCAGAACGTGTGCCATAAAACTTGTTGGACTAGACCAAAGAACACATACAATTTACGACGTTATTACCAAGGACTATTGTCTAGTCCCCAAGAACGGCGCCATAAAAACTTGCTGATCACCCAAAACATCTCCTAAGAGTAAATCATTTTCACATTGGTTTCTTGGGCCTAATATACTCGTATGCATAGGTCACAGTAATAAATTACTTAAGTCCAGACATTGATCCCTAATAAGAGATCTCAAGAATTCAAGATCAACTACCCCGACTACTCAAGCCCTACACTATTCGACTATAAAATAACATTGTGTTCCACCTTAAGAAGTCAGAATTATACAAGTATATAATAAAAGAACGAACAATCGAATAAACTGAATCTAAAGAATAATGAATAAATCTTAATAGTTATGAAATAAATGGAAACCTAGTAATTATCGCTTAGAGTACACATTAAGATCAATGCTATTGTGAAGTATCAATTCTCAAGTGTTAACACCGTTAATTTTGCTTGTGTATTTCAGTTTTAAAATCATCTGCGCTTAGCAAGATACCGATCTTCCACACTCCACACTTCATTATCTAATCTTTACTGATCCCTCTCTAATACAGTAATGAGATAACTACTTTTAACAGGATCTCCTAATTCCCGGGTATTTTTCTTGCAAATACTATACCCATTTTAGTGACCTGTAAACCCTAGCTCCTAGTTATCTACAAGCAAGGATATACAACTTCTAGGTTACTCTTCCTCGGGAAATTAAAATAGATCACCCTCTCCTTTATTAGATCTCGCCAACACCTGGATTGGACTTCACCATTCGACTGAGGTGAACTCTCCGCTTGTTTAAATTGGATAACTCATTCAACTCATTCTTGATTTCGCTTTAGAAGAGGATTTATCAAGCAAACTTACAAAGCTCATTAGATTCTAATACAGGTTAATACTTCAAAGAAATGTTCATAACTCCTGTGATTGTCATCTCTCGTGTCACCAAAGGACCTCCTTGAATCAGAGCAATGAAACAATTCTAACATGTATAAGAAACCGATATTCAGATAGTATTAAACCCAGCAACCAAAAGTAAATTCATAAACTGAATTAATCATTGAACAACCATGTGAAAGATAATTTCGACAATAGCATTCACTTAATGGAAGCCGGGTTCCTCACCATCGAATTACACACTACAAAGATTCCTTCCGATCATAAGAATAACTACATTATGAACCGAGGAGCCGAATTCGTAATATTCCAACTTCAAACATTAAGGTAGTAATTTGAAAGAATTGACTTCAGATTCGGGCCGCTAGAAACGATAACATCCGGGGCCCAGAAAATAAACGAAAACTAAAACGATAAATCTAATCTAATCTCTAACTATCAATGACAAGAAAAGAAAAGAAAAGAAAAATTAAAAGAAAAATAAAGAATGAAGTTTCAAATACCCGCACTCGCTCAGAACTTGTTACCGCTATGAGCCGGGTAATATGATATAGGGTTTCGCCAACTAATCCCAATGCGCCTTTGTGGATTTCCAAGTGGACTGCCCATGTTATCGTTCAGTCGCGACTTCAAACTTTGTCGCGAATATCCATGTCGCGACATCGATCTCACCTCGCTAAAGATCAGTTTTAAGTCTTCTCGTAGCCTTCAACCAGCCGCCTGATGTCGCGACATCAATCTCGTCGCGACATCACTTTATACCCCTTTCGCAGTGCTTCAATAGAGCTCTCCTGATGTCATGACATCGATGTCTTGTCTCGAAGATTAGCTCAATTCTTCCCCGTAGCTTTTAACCGAATCGCTCATGATGTCCCGACCTCAATCTCGGTCGTGACGCCAGCCTACTTTCTTTGCACTTTCATCCGATGAAGCCCCCGGTCACAAGATCAATCTCTTGTCGCAAGACGACTTAGTTCTCCGAGCCTCAACCGGTTGCTTTTGCAAGTTACATTCCTTTGTCGTGACATCGGCAAGAACACACAAGCTTCCACGATTGCTCTTGGTGCCAGCGACAACAATCTCTTGTCGCGACATCGACATGGATCTGCGGTCTTCACTTGATGGTTCTGTTGGCCGCGACGTAATCCACAGCCGGCGACATGATTCATGCCTGCAGTTTCAGTGGTGGAATTCTTGATGTCGCGACTTCACTCCTGTCAGGCAAGCAACGCAGATACATCGACTTCATCTCACGAGCGTCATAGCTTCAAGGCGATTCTCCTGTCGCGACCTCTATCAAATTTCTTTCATGTTTCACGATCTTCTTGACAAGCTTGGTCGTCGGTGGATGTAGCGACCTTCTCTTCCCTCTTTGTTGTCGCATGACGTTCTTTGTTTATATTTGCTTCTATATCATTATCGATGTCACGACGCATCCAGATGTCGCGACATGAAGTCTTCTTCTTCTTCATTTCTGGTTTAAAACTCCACGGAATTTCTTTAACTCTCGGCTTTGCCTTGTTAGTGAGTAAGCTTAGTTTGTTGGAGTTTCTTCTTTTGCCTTTGGATATGCATTTTGATTCTTTGCCAAGCTTCCGACATCGAGGTTCCTTTATCTTTGTGCCTTTTATAACATGACTTGCTTGACCAATTATCATTAACGCTTCGTCCACCTTCTTTTCCTTTTGCGAAATATTCTTACTTTTTCTTGAATTCCTATGTTTAACCGAGTTTGGTTAGTTATTCCATAATTCTGCACATAAATCAGTCTTGTTTAGATAAAAATAGATCAGAAAAATGGACTAAAAATAGATGACTTTCAAGCTCATCAGTGGACACCAGTTTCTTGGAGTTTCAACAAACTCCGTGAGGTAGGGGTTTAATCCTACTTGTTTTACTCTTGATTTAAGAGTTTTGTGATGTTTGAGTTGATTGAGGCCGTGAGTGGCCATTTGATCGGTCCCAATTCTTGGAACCGAAATGTTAGAATTTATGAGACCCATTTGGACAGTCTGTGACAGTTTTAGGGATTGTTTTAGGTGTTTGTGTTGTAATTTGTGAAACAAATTGTGTTTGGTGTGCATGAGGCCAGGAATGGCCATGGTATTCGATTCCACAAAGTGGAACCGATGTGTGCTGAGTGGGCTGTCCACAGACACCCCATTGCTCTATTTTGGGACGTATAAGCAGTCTGGTTGTGAAATGGACCCGAAGCGTCCGTGTGTTAGTGTGAAATTGATGAAATGAATAAACTTGAGTTGTATAGGAATTAGTAGGTTAATGCATGAACTTTGTGTATTAACATGAGGTCATAATTATATGGAATATAATTGTGTGTATAGGCCATTGGAGATGAAATTGTGATTTGCTCAATTATATGGAATATAATTGTGTGTATGGGGCATTGGAGATGATATTGTAAATTGCTCAAGTGAGCTAATTTGGGTGATGGTTGATATTTTTGAATTACATGTGGTGTGATTCTAAATTTGAGAATATATGCATATTTGATATATTGGTATAAAAATGATTGAAATGGCATAATGCATTTCATGTGCACCGGGTAACCTAGAAATTAGGTGTGAGTGCATGACACGAGTTTTTCTAAAAAACGAACATGGTTGTGAAAGGAATTTCACATGATGATTTTCCAGAGATTGGGGTTGGGAGACAGTCAATGATCATTTAGATGAGGACCGGCGGACTGTTTCGGAAGTTCTCGACACATTCCTCGGAGGTAGTCCCATCTTTTACGAATCTCGGTAGTATATTTTTCAAGAACAACGAGGTTTGTTTTAAAATGATTATTTTCTCCTTCATGATTAGGCAAGTGTGAGGAGTGGGAGTGGCCGGTGGTGATTCCACCTCTTGGGCTGTGCTCACCACTGTCGAAGGAATATTATTTCGGTACGAGGGGCGTTCGAAGGCGGCTCATTTAGAGGCCGATTTTGAAGAAAGTCGGGTTGTGGCTTTGATGTTTTTGGTATAACATGTATTAGAATTGTAAATTTTAATATGTTTTTGTATTAAGAGTAATGTAATAACTCTTGAACTATTGGAATATAGTTGGGTGTATTTGATGAGTATTGGTGTATGGGCCCAAGTGGCCATTTTCACTCAGGTATAGGTCTCACGATACGAGACATATAAATTTTCCGCGGATTGACGGGTTGTCAACGGACACCCCGGTTTTAGGGCGTCACAGCACATGAAGTGGGAGCAATAGAAGAAAGAATGAGAAGAAGTGTTGAGGGACTTGTTGAAGAAGAGCCCTACCAAGTTAAGGAGACCAAGTATATGAATGAGTAGAGAAGTTATCGCTAAGCTAACTGACTTATGACACACTATACACCCGACAATGAGGAACCATGAAAACTTTTCATATGGTAGGAGCCACAGTGAGACCCCTAAACTGGGCAGAATTATCAGCAAGCTTATACTCAGCCCAGGTTCTAAGAACAATAGCATTAGGAGGGATGATAGAGTATCGAGGTGAGAAAGGACTTAATCCTTGAGGATTAGATCTTCATTTCATGTCGAAAACAAAGTTTTGAATGCATGAAATATATTTTCGACCTTGAAACTTCCCAATCTGATTGTGTTTCAAGCAAGAAACACTAATGCCTCTTTGAAGAATCTCACGAAACCACAGATTAGACAGCGTCTTAAGTTATACGAGGAAGGGCCTAAGGATTCATTTCCAAGTGACACTAGAAGAATCCAAAGGACTATATAGCCATAATTTTGAAGTGTGAGCTAGAGGAAATGAGAGTTGAAGAGGAACATTGAGAAGAGAAACAAGTGAATCTGAGAGAGGAGATTGGGCTACACAGTTTAGGAATGCGAGGAAAAGAAACAACATAAATGTAGCTTGATCGGGGAAAGAAGGAAGAGTTAAAGCTTACAATCCCCCGATTCCATTCCTCGAAAATTTGCCAGAAAGCAAAGCTTGAGGGGCTTGATTCTCTAAATTAACACATGTTTGAAGATGAGATCAACATTCCTTTCTTTGAGGCATTAACTTTCGGATGCCTCCAGTGCTGCAAAATTCATGAAAGATGTGAGAAAAGAGGAAGATTGCGGGAAGGAATAGTAGGCCTAACGAGCGACCTGCGTCACGGTGATTTAGAAGACACCGGAGAAAGGCGCGGGATCCGGGCTGACTTCACTATACCTTGCAAAATTGGGGAGGCTGATATGGGAAAAGCATTGTGTGATTCTAAAGCTAGCATCAACTTGATGCCTTTGTCTGTTGCTCAAAGATTAAGTTTGGGGGAGCTCACTCCCACAGCCATGACCTTGTAGATGGCAGATAAGACATTAGCTCATCCTAAGGGCATCCTTGAAGATGTGCTGATCAAGGAGGGGAAATTTGTCTTTCCAGTGGACTTTGTGGTCATTAATATGGAGGAAGACAAACAAGCCCCATTGTTGTTAGGAAGACCATTCTTAGCAACAAGGTTAGCATTGATTGATGTGAAAAAAGGGGAACTAACTCTCAAAGTTGGAGAAGAAGCAGTGCACTTCAATCTCAATCACAGTTTGAAACAACCAGAACTCAGTAGTGCTGATTGTGAAATTGTAGAATAAAAAATTCCTGTCAATTCTTAATTGACCAACGATTACAATTTTAGAATTGCAGAATGAAATGAGATGAATTTCAGTATCTTAAGCGTCTGAAGTTGAAATTACGTTCCAATTTTAAAATTAAAGATTGATATTCGAGTGTTAGAGATTCAAAGTGTGAAAAGTCCAGCAGTTATGAAGAAAAAGTTGCAGAAGAAAACAAAAGCTCAAAGGGTTTAATACTAAAGGAATTTTTTGAACATTTGAAGTATGCCTTTTTGCAACCAGAAAAAGGAAAGCTAATTATCATTTCAGCTGGATTAACTAGGCTGGAAGAGCAAAAACACTGGGACTCTCATGACTCTCAAGAAGCAATAGCTTGGTCACCATAGAAGTTTGAAAGATGGTCCCTCAAATACATGTACAAGATCTTGTTGGAAGAGAATGCTAGAGCTTACGTAGAACATGTTTGAATCCGATAATGAAAGAAGTAGTCAAGAAGTGCTGAAATGGCTAAATGCGGAAGCTTCATATATCGATCTCGAACTGATCCTTGGGTGAGCCAGGTACATATGGTTCCCGAAGGAGGATTCCATGTGATCGATAGGAAGAATGAATTGAATTTCTACAAGAGCGTGGGATGGAGTGTGTATAGACTATAGGAAACTGTCTGCTTCTTACCGGAAAAGGACCATTTATCCTCTACACTCGTTGACCCAAATGTTGGATAGGTTAGCAAGGCACTCTCATTACTGTTTTCTTGATGGATATTCTTGTTATAACCGGATTGCAATAGCTCCATAGGATCAGGAGAAATCAACATTTACATGTCTTTATGGCACCTTTGCCTTTAGAAAGATGCCATTTGGATTATGTAATGCTCCTGCCACCTTTCAAAGATGTATGATGTCTATATTTTCTGACTTGGTGAAGAGTTGCAAATATTCATGGATGACTTCGGATACTCTTCATAAGATCCAGTTTTGAAGGTATGCAGAAACTTAGAAATAATACTTGAGTGCCAGACAAAAATGTAACTAAATTGGGAAAAATGTCATTTCATGGTAATTGAAAGGTATTTCTTAGGACCTGAAGATTTCTCTTTGTTGGATTGCAAATGAACCCGACCAAAGGTGTTGTTATAAAACCTCTCTCATACCACCTACAACGAGTGAAGGGAATGAAGCTTCCCCAGGACATGTTGGATTTATAGAGATTCATTAAAGATTTTCAAAAATCTCGAGACCACGTATTATAGACCTCTTTGAAAAGATCTGAGATTTTGATTTTGATGAATCATGCAAATTTCCATTTGAGGAAATCAAATCCAGATTAGTATTAGCTCCCATTATGTTGACACCTAACTGGAGCAATGAATTTGAAATTATGTGTGATGTCAGTGATTATGCAATGGGAGTTGTATTGGGACAGAGAACTGAAAAGATATTCAAGGCCATATACTATGCTAGAAAAACATTCAATGAGGCACAAGAGAACTAGTCTACCACAGAAAAGGAGATGCTACCAATGGTGTTTGCTTATGAAAAATTCAAGCCTTATATATTGGGGTCGTATTTGTAATACACAGCAGTCATCCACTGCGATTAAATACCTAATGGAAAGAAGGATGCGAAGCGGGTGTCGGATGGGTGCTGCTGCTACAAGAGTTTGATCTTGAGATCAAGGA
This sequence comes from Tetrastigma voinierianum, assembly GCA_016808115.1. Taxonomy (NCBI): domain Eukaryota; kingdom Viridiplantae; phylum Streptophyta; class Magnoliopsida; order Vitales; family Vitaceae; genus Tetrastigma; species Tetrastigma voinierianum. The sequence continues at coordinate 1,691,736 of JAEQBH010000911.1, read as the reverse complement.
TAAAAAAGGTAGTGGCAATGTGATAGCAGATCTTGTCTAAGTGGAAAATTCACTTTGGAGCAGAAGGGCAGGAGATAGTAGAAAATTTTCCTGATGAGCTGCTATTTTTGTTATAAGTACAAAAACCTTGGTATGCAGATATTGTGAATTATTTAGCTTATGGAGTCATGCCATTTGAATTCAGCTATCAGTAGAGGAGGAAATTGAGAAATGATTGCAGATTGTATATATGGGATGACCCACTACTATATAGAAGAGGGCAACATAAGCAAAGAATGGGTAAAACATTGTGATGCTTGTCGGAGGAATGAATGACATAAAGCGGGAAGAAATGAAATGCCCCACACCCAAGCGTTCTTGTGGTGCAAATTTTTTATGTATGAGGAATAGACTTTATGGGACCTTTCCCATCATTATTTAACAATATGTACATTCTCCTAGTTGTGGATTATGTATCGAATGGGTGGAGCTCTTGACTTGTCCGCTAAATGATGCCATCACGAGTGGTTGGGTTTTACAAAAGAAACATTTTAAAGCTGATTTGGGCACCTAGAACATTCATCAATGATGAGGCCATTTTGCAAATAAAGTTTTGAAACTCATGAGCAAATATGGAATCAAACATAATGGGATGTAGCTTATCATCCTCAATCAAATGGAAATCTTTGAAATTTCGATAGGAGATAAAGAAAATTACGGAAAGCTTGATTAATGCAAGCATTTACAGTTGGTCTATAAAGCTAGATGATGCACTATGGGATTATAGAACTACTTACAAAACTCCCATTGGAATGTCCCAATACAGGATTATATGTAAAACTTGTCATCTCCACCCCGGCCCCAGAATACAGCTATGTGGGCCATCAAGGCGAATGTGATTTTCAAGCTGCAAATGAAAAGAGACTACTCCGAATGAATGAATTGGAAGAGCTTAGAAATGAAGCTTATGACAATGCCAGAATCTACAAAGAAAAGACCAAGAGATGACATGGTCAAAAGATCTTAAGGAGAGAATTCAAGGCAGGAGAACAATCTTATACAACTCCAGGCTAAAGCTATTTCCAGGAAAACTGAAGTCAAGATGGAGTGGTCCATACACAGTGGTAGCAAGTACACCCTTTGGAGCAATAACATTGAAGACTAAATCTAGAGGTGAATTCAAAGTAAACGATAAGAGATTAAAGCATTATCTTTGAGGAAGCATGAAGGAGGTAGATCCAGATTTGGAAAGGAGGAGAGTGCGGCGAAGACACTGCGCGGCCTATGTCTGGTTAAGGACATTAAACGGCGACTCTTGGAAATCATCATTTCATTCTTTGTTAACTTGTGTTGTTGAGTTGTTTTCCCAGTTTGTGGTTCATTTCATTTGGAGGTTTTATTGGATCATGATTATTACCGTTTTAGTTTGAGTGGGATATTTGGATCCGCAATGTATTATAGCTACCTCATCTTGAATTGTGTAGGAAAAAACCATAAGGGGGAGTATTTCTAATTCCCTCAACTTATTTTTAGATCATAATGCATAGTTGAAGTTTGAGAAGTTTGGTGATTTTAGAGCATGAATGATTAGACAACTTCCAGGTGCTAATTGCTTGAATGCTTTGTTGAGTGTTTTGATGTTAATGAGATTGTTGCTCATAATTGAATTGAGAATTGCTGTTGCTATATATGTTTTCACAAGTTTGAATTGCATAATTGGATTGAATTGTGGGTGATTAATTGCATTGGAAGGGTGTTCAAAGTTAAAGAAATTTAGGAAACAAACATTAGGTCACGACAATAAAGCCTGTGTCGCGACAATGTTTTATAATCAAAGGAAAAGGATTGTCACAATAAGGCTTTGACTGGACAAAACAACTTTAAGGACAAGTAGGTCGCGACATAAAGTTATGTTGTGAAAAAATTTTCTTGCTTAGAGACCTACTGTCGCAACAATATAAAGCACGGTCGCGACATCACTTACTACAAAATGATGGGAACTTGTCGCGACCTTGTTTTTCATGTTGCAACAAAATTTTTGCAAATTAAGTGAATGGCAACATAATGATGTCACGCGACCAACTAAGTTTGTCACAGCCCCCACTTGCGCTGAGCCAATTTGTGTCTCGACAACATTTTCTACGTAGACTAAGGATGATAACATATTAGGTACAATGGCATGTGTGTGTGAATCCTCTAATAGTAAGGGTTAAGCCTTTTTGTTACTCTGATGACCACAAATGTCTTGCATGACATGAAGGAGTTAATAATAAAGGCTGAGTTAAATTTTTAAATTGAGGCGTCACAATATAAATTCCACATTTAAGTCAAAAGTTATTGTTGTGACCTAATCATTAATTGTCGTGACACACGAAGAGAAACATTGATTTATTGAGCCATTAACTGAAAAATGTTTCAAAACTGAAAGGCCACCCCCTTCCAATTGCCTCACCTCATTCATACTCTCACACAAATCCCACTTTCTTTCTTTCTTTGAATTCTTAAAACCCTAGAATTCAAGAACCTACTTATAAATCAAGAGTTAAAGGCAATAGAATTCAGAACTGGTCCCAATGCAGGTGAGATGATGGTAGAATATCTGACGGTGAAGGCGAGGTTATCTGGAACCTCAGCTGAAACAACTGATTATAGACGAAGTGCGGGGAGAGGAACATAACCAAGTTAGAAGAAACAAGCCGAGAAAAGAACATACGAGGAGTAAATTTGACAGATAAAGAATCGGAAGGTAAGCCAAGCCATTCATCCTCGGGATGAAGCTTTCTCTTTGGAGGAGAGATCTCGTGTGAGTTTATAGGAGAAAGGGGATTTGGCAAGTTCGTCTCATCCTTTGTTGAGACAATCGAGAAAAGAGGTTGGAGTTTGTTCTGCATGCACAAACCACCTGGGTTTGCTGTAGTAGTCAGGGAATTCTATGCTAACATGGCAGAGATGAAAGAAGATTCAGTGTACATCTGAGGCATATGGGTTCCAATGGGCCATGAAAGGATCAATGAGGTGCTCCAAATCAAAGATCCCAAGAATGGATCAAAGTACAAGAAACTGCTTAAAGAGCCCAACCATGAGAAAATTGTAAATTTCTTGACAGCCGGAAAGAGGAAATGGAGCTCAACAAAGAAGAATCCCCACGAATCAAGCAACAGAGGCTCCCTAATAGAAGAAACTAAGGTGTGGTTTTATTTCATTGCTTCTGTCATCATACTCACCAAGCATTTGAGCACAATAAGGGAGCAGGAAGCCATCATCTTGTATGCCCTAATAAAGGGATACAGTTTTAATCTTTAGGAAGATAGTGGAGTCTCATCTGTCCCGGGGCTTGGAAAATGTAAAGGGAATGAGTTCCCTGATCCAGCAATGATCACTCGGCTCGTATTTTAGCCTGAGTTCCGCTAAGAGGTGTGGGCGGAGGAAGAGAGCCCCACCTAGGTTTCTCCTTAACATCTCAACATATGGGTGCTTAAAAGGGCTCAAGAACAAAGAGGGTAGGTGTGGAGTGTGAAGCGTGAAGAAAATGAAGGAACAGGGATGGGACAAATCCTATAGAGTCCCATTTGCTAACAGGAGGAGATCTCTGAGAACATAGAAACCAATCCCGTTCATTCACCTCCTAATGTAAGGGAGACTTTTTCTAAACTAGCAGAGTGCTCCAGGAGCAATCAAGGAAATGCTAAAATTATGGAGATGCCGGTGAAAATGAAAAAGGAAATGGAGGAGAGAGAGAAAAGGTGGGAGCAGTAACAGAAGATTATAGAGGAATTTCTGGAGGCTGATTTCAGAAAAAGAAAACAACAATGGGAACAATTTCTTAAACAAAGAGATGAGGAATGGAAAGAGGAAATAGAAGGGGCAACATAATAGGGAAAGGCAAATGCCCACTGAGGAATTCTTGTAGTGCTTTTTTGATGTATAGAGATAGACTTTTTATGGGACCTTTCCCGTCATCGTTTAACTGATATGTACATTCTCCTAGGCGTAGTTATGTACCCAAATGGGTGGAAATAACGGCTGTCCCGAATGATGCCATCATAGTGGTTGGGTTTATACAAAGGAGAAAAAAAAAAAAAAAAAAAAATATATATATATATATATATATATATATGCGATTTCATATGCACTAAATCATTCAAATCACAAAATCATGCACTTTTCAATCTTATTATCATTTTGCCCTAATCGAATTGAACCTATGATTTCGGTGCACAGGATAACGAATCAGGCCACGGTCCCGAGAGTGCGGTGATGAGTCTTAAACTTCATATATTTTTTAATCCACATTTTTTACGAAACTACTTTTAGTATATTCAAGATATGTTTTAATGCCCAATTATGGATTATTCACCAACTGTGTTTTGCGGACTTAAATTCAAAAAGAGGAGAAAATTCCGACCAAAAAGAAGAGAAAAGAGTACGGTAGTCTGTAATCGTGAGGAGCTACATGTGTCGCTAAAAGCGTTCAAGCCAGTAGCTGAAATTTGTCAGAGACAATATTTCCCTACATTTACTAACCTGAAGGACTGAATATAGAAGAAGAGTGATGTCACGACAAAAGATAGCGTGTCGCGACAGAACATGGAAAGAATGTAACAAGTTAGTTGAGACAAAGTTGGCGTTCGCGACGAGGTTTGTCGGTGGATGTATTTGATAAGAGAACGATGCGACACTTAAAGCTCCTATCCACGACATTGGAAATAGGAAGAAAGCATAAAATTCTGTCATGACAGAATTAATTTTATCACCATGATAAGAGAATGAAACAACATAAGAAGAATCGTACGACAAAATCTTCTTTTGTCGCGACACTGACTATTGCAAGTTGGAAAAGCTGTTAAAGGACAAAAGAATAAGCGGAAAGAAAGACCTCTCATGACAAACGTCTGTGTGCAACCTTGTATGAAGAAGAAGTTCTGTCGCGACAAGGTAATAAATGTTACGACACTAAAAGACAATATTTCTGGTCCTGACAGAGAAATAAAGTCGCGACAAGTGATGCTGATTTAGTGAACTGACCTGGTTGCAAAAAAAAAGAGTTCATTGTTGCAACATACTTCAAGTTGAAGAGAAAGCTCGATGTCGCGATAGGGATATTAAGGTCGCAACAAATAAATGAGCTTATCACAGATAAACAAGGTCACGACATACTTTTCTATGTCGTGACAAAATTCCAACACAAGGAAGAGAGGCCTTGTCGCGACATAGCAGTGGTGCGACACAGATGAACAATACAAAAGCCTTGTTGCAACATAACAAAGCGGGTCAGCCAATTTGAAGAATGCGCATAGAAACAATGTCGTAACACAATTGTCAAAATGTCACAACAACTACTTCGATAAACACACATAAGACATTTGCGACATAAATTGATAGAGCAATGGACCTGCCAGAATGAAAGTGTTAAAGCCAAGAAAATATATTCAGTGACATAGAAACTTTGTCTTGATAGAATAAATCTTTGAGGAAGAAACCAAATCTGCATCTGCGACTAAGGAAACTTTGTCGTGACTTAATCCAAGAAGGAGGCACAAGGAGCGAGTCTGATAGACTGCGCATCTTGTGAGACTTCTGACAAAAATTAAAACCCCTTGACAACACTTTTAGGTCGCGACCGAGATTGCAATCTGGGCCAGAATTTTAGGGATTCACAATGTAACCTCGAATTTAGGGCCCCGAACTTAAAGGGCTCTATAAATGTCTAAACATTTGAGGAAGCAAGAGCGGTTAGTCGGCGGAGAAGAAACCAAACCATTGAGGCGGACTCTTTGTATTATTTTTTCTTCATAGATTAGATTTAGAGTAGAATTTCAATTTGTTTACTAGACTTGAAATAGTGAATTGTTCAGAAGTTTCGAAGTTGAGCTAATTTGTTGAAGATCAATTCCGATTATTGTTTGAATCTAATGAATTATAGATAAAAGCTAGAATTCATTTCTTTCAATTGATTATAGTTGCATTGGAAATTTCTTGATTAATGTTTCAGTGATCACTGTGATTCAGTTTTCGAGAAATATAACTTCCGCTGGGAAAGATCTGATGTTAGTTATGGTTTTTCTTGCGCAATTAGAAAGTGATTTCTTGAATTGAGAATTTTGAGTTTATTTGAATGGTGTTGTTCATGAAGTGAATTGTTCCCAATATTAGTAACTTATACCCAATTAAGGACTGTTGTTTGGCTCTAATTTCTAGGTCCTCTGAGTGACATAGAGTTGGAGATTCTTGAGAGCATGGATGCATTACTTAGGGGTATGCTAGACTAATGTTGATGAACTAATGAGCTCTGGAAGATTACTTAGATAAATCATCAATTTACTCATGGTTTGAGAATTAGTTGAAGGATCTATCAATTTAATCAATTAGAGATTTCTCCTTGGTCTTGAGGAATGATCTTGATCCTATGTTAGCTTTGATCTAATCAAGGAAAGATAGAACTCCTTAAGGTCTCGACGATGAGACATTATTTGTCTTGTAGAAATCTGGCAATGGCCCTGTCTTGGGAAGCAAGAAATCTGCAATCATAAGAAATGGGTATGAAGTATTGAAAAAGAAAAATACCCAAATCTTATAAAGAATATCTACATGGCACTGTTAGACACATGTTTCTATAAATGAACATGATTCTCTAATCGAAATGTATACAAGTGGAGAAATCCAAATCCATACTATCTCCTCATTCGACAAATTCAAATTCCAACTCATGATAGAATAGAATTAGATTATGTTGCAAGAATTGATAATTTCACAGCAGTGATATCCCAGTGTCTACTTCCAGTAATAATCTAGTTCAGTCCAGTTTAAATCTAGGATTTTTTTTTTCTTTATTTATAGATGTAGAAATTTAGATAGTGAAATTCTTAGTTAGGTTATGAAAATCTTATGAAATGGGAGTTCAAATAGTGTGGAACCTGGAGTAGTCAGTAGTTAAACTTTAATTTCTTTTTTATCTTCAGGAAAACAATATCCGACTTATCGTCCACTTTATTACTTGTACGACCGCACTTGGCAAAGATATGACCAAACTAAATTTTTAATAAAATCATTGACAAAGCCATTTTTATTATGAGCATATATGTTCTATTTTGGTCAACAAGTTTTTGGTGCCTTTACTAGGGATTAAGTAATAGTCCTTGGGTAAGAGTAGTAGGAATTTGAACTATATACACAGAAAGGTCATATCAGCAGGCTGGTATAAAAACGGTTTTATAACACAATACGGCCTACTGGTCGCTGGACCGGTTATTAAAATCATTTTGTGAATACTACCGACATCGTCCCATCTGGGTCTACGATTTGGAGGACACTTCATTACATTCGGCGCAGTACTGCTAATTTGACCCTTATTGGTATACCAATCTATCCTTAACTCGAATTTAACGGTTAACATTCTTTTAAAGGCATTCAAATCATTGCATACAATTAACAATAGTGTATATACATTTGGATACAATAATTTATTTTTTCAACACTCATGCAAGTTTTCATATGCAATTTATTTCGTAGTCGGTTGTCTCAAATCAATTTAAAGCAAATCAATATTCAATTTATCATAAATCATTTCAATATTTCATAATATTTCACAATCAATTTTGAGACAATGAGAGAAGAGTGTAGAACAAACTTTCACAAATTTGAAATAAGAGAGAGATTGAAGAAAAAACTCAAAAAGGTTGTCGTTCTTTGATTCCTGTTCTTGAGTCAAGCTTCCTCGTCACCAACCCCTAATCCATCTCAAATATGTCACAATTAAAGAACAACCCAAGAAAGAAAAATCAGTTGTGCATTCTAGGATTTTTGGTTAGGGTTGATGTCTACCCAATACTCCTTCACTTGCAAAGTTTTCTGGGGACATATTTTTCTCATGATTCCTTTAATAAAATGATATCTATATGAGCCTATTTTCAGTAGGAATTGGAATCATCTCATTTTGATCACCCAAACTCAAGTTACGGCATTTTAATGCCAAACTAGTTGATATTCCCAGCTCACTAGATCACCTATTGTTATTTTCGATTTTTGGGGTCTTAACTCCATAAATTGATAATGGCTCCTTCACTCATTTGTAGCTATGTTTCTAAGGTTTCTTCTCCAATTGGAATCATCCAATTTGGATCACCAAAACTCAAGTTATTGCATTTTACATCTAGACTATTCTAATTTGCAAAACATAATCTGCACATAGCTCCACTTTGACAGATTTCTTGGAACTTTGGGGTTACAATTTACATACACTTCCTTCAATTATTCCTCTAGAAGTATTTTACCTATAGTACCTTGAATCACTCAATTTTGATGAGTGAAACTCAACTTATGGCCAAAACACCACAACTACACCCAAAACAAAGCATACCCGTGAGCTACCCAAAACTCACCTTTAAGCCCATATTCGGGAGCCTTAGAGATACAATTTGCTCATGTTCCTTTCTATACATTTGTATCTCTAGATCTTATGGTTCTTGCCTCCACACTAATTGGAATCACTTAATTCTGGATGCTGATTATAACTTCAACTCCATAGCCAAAATGTAAAAACAGAGGTTCGATACCCTTTGACAACAACCTTCAAAACCCAACATTTTCCTTTTACAAAACATTCTTCAAACCAATCCAAACTAATAATACAAACCAATACACTTTCAAAATCTCAACCCAATACTTTCAACCCTGCAAAAATGCATCTACAACCAACAAAATCACCTTTACATAAGGTTAGGTTTTTCCCCAACCAAACACAATAAAAATAATTATAGGGTTTGTGTTCTTACTTTGAATCCTTGAACTTTGCCCTAGCTTCCTCTCCCTTGAACTTTCTCAAGATCTCACCAAAGAGAAAGCTCCCACACCAATCTCTTGATCTTCACTCAAACCCTAAAGCCCTCTCTTAACCTCCAATACGTTTTTGCACAAATGTCATTCAATAGACCAAATGTGGTCTTAAGTCACTTAACATCATAAGGCCATGTTTGGCTCTAAAACCCATTTTTTTGAGTTAAGTTCTCCCAATTTTCCATATAACCCATATACTTTCTCTATTTGCACTTCAATTCTCACTCTTCACACTTAGACATATTTTCTTTATCATAAATGACCCTTAGGTCCTCATTTGATCATTTTTTCCCATTTTGCCCTTAACACTTAGGTAAATTCCTGGTTCATTCATTGAATCATAATCAATCATTTATCATTTAACACTTAACATATGATCATTTAACAATACCTTAAAATCCCCCACTTGCTTAATTTATACCCTAAACATTACAATAAAATATTATAAAAATACTAGGGTATTTTGGGGCGTTACACTCACCTTAGTTCTTCTTACCACTAGTGGTCGCCTAGCTAGCTCTCTACCACTTAACGGATAGCCTTAACACATGTTCCCTTACCTTCACCCTAGTTTATCTCGAATCTTGCCAAAGAACCTTGTCAGCTCTCGCCTAATAGATTAGCCATTTGGCCCATTTGCACCTCTAGGCTTCTCAACTCCGTGTCGTCGATTATTCACCGGTTATTCAACAAGCTAACCGATTATGGCTAGTCAGTTTTGTTTTATTCATAAAGCATCAGACAGAGGTAAGCATTCGAGCCATGTTTCCAAATCCACTTTTTTCTCGGCTGGCGGTTTGTTCACTTGAGGAGGTGGCATACTATTCTGATTGTTCCTCCATCTCTAGTTCCTCGATTGTTGTTCATCAAGTTCTTCCATCCCACTCGGTTCGTTCCTGGTTCCCTAATAAATGTTATTCCATTCTGACCCTATTGTCGATTATGGTTAAATCTTGACACATACTATGCCTGTTCTACTGTCATTTGACCCAATTGGCATTCAATAGTATTGTGTTGGCCCCCACATGATTTGCATATCTCCCAAGGGTTAGCCTGAATAGCATTTATAGCAACTTGCTGCCTTTGTAACTCTTTGGTGAGTTGTGCGACATGACTTACCAAATTGCTCATGACCTCTGTTTCTTCACCTCTCACTGGCTTCCTCAGTATCATCCTCTCCCTAGGCCATTGGTTACTATTAGTATCCATGTCCTATAGGATTCCATATGCTTGATCTGTAGTCTTCTTCATCATTGCGCCCCCTACTAAGGCATCTATTACTGTTCTAGTAGAGTCACTCAGACTGTTGTAAAAGGTGTGGACTTGTATCCATCTAGTCAGCCTATGATATGGTCACCTCCGTAACAGTTCATGGAATCTCTCCCAAGCCTCAACTAAGTTCTCCACCTCCAATTGTCTAAACGTGTTAATCTCTTACACCAATTGTGCAATCTTTGAGGGTGGAAAAAACTTGGTTGGGAATTTCTACACCAAATCATTCCATGAGATAATGGAATCTGGTGGTTGGCTTGTCAACTAGTGTTTAGCTCTATCACCCAATAAGAGCGGGAACAATCTTAGTCTTAGTGCTTCTTCTATCACTCCATTATATTTAACGGTGTCGCATACTTCAATGAAGTTTGTCATATGCTTGTTCGGGTTCTCACTTGGTAGATCATGGAACTGAATGTTCTGAAGCATTTGTAGTGTTACTGTTTTCAACTCAAAATTGTTCGCTTGAATAGGTGGTCTTCGAATAGCAGACTGAACAACCGTAGGCGGTAAAGCTAACTCCTCTAGCAACATAAAAGGATCATCTGGTTGTATGAATGGCATGGGAACATAATTCCTACCATTATTTCCATTATGTCCCCCTTGCGGCTCATTTTTCTCTTGGTCCTTTTCTTGCCCTTCATTGTTCTCCATGACTACTAGATCTCTTTGGTGTGCTTCTCTTTGTTCTTTGTGTAATTGGTGTAAGGTTCGTTCTGGTTCAAGATCGAATGGAAGTAGTTCAACTTGACCCTATTTTCGCATACACACACAATAACCTTCACTGCAATCACATGCACAACCACAAAGACCAAATTACAAGCACTTGTATCGCCAAAATAAAATAAAAAATAAAAAAAAATTCCAGAATAATATCTAACTGGGCCATTGTCAATATCAACACGAAACTTCTCCCTGGCAACAGCGCCAAAAACTTGACGGGCTAGGTATAGGTGTGTAAAAAGGTATAAAACGTAGGCCCGTACGCGCAAGTATACACGTTGAATTTACGTAATATAGTGGCTAGTCAAGTGTCGTTCCCACGAAGTGAAGTGTGTTGAATACTAGAATCGGCTCTAGAGTATTATCTGGATCTGCAACTTAAGTGAATTATTGCTAATATAATGACACTTTGATCCTAAACGAGTTGTTTGTTCAATAAATGAAGACTAGGGTTTTGCCTTTCCTTTCCATATTCAATGGATTATCATCTGTGTAAAATCTGTTATTCAGTATATTAACGGATGTACGTTAGCGGGTTGATCGTGCCTACGAGATATTCTCCCTCGAGGAATATTCGCCTATCTCACCAGTAGGGTTGATCGCATCTCTGCTTCACCCCTCGACTTCGAGACGCTTAAATGGCTAAACCCTAATCACCGCATTTAGAACTAGGAGATCTCTACTCTCCAATTGACCGAGTGTCACTCTACCCGGATCCCCGGGAACCTTTATCTCTCGATCTCGATTCCGCAAAAGGGCCGGGTGTTGGCCAAACACCACCATGGTGTAATTAATAGGAAATAGAGTAAATCTATGTATATATCGACAACCCACTTAAACTAATCCATATGAATATAACAAGAATACAACAAAACCCTAGAAATAAAGTTAGAACATCATTTTGCTTATTATAATCATTAGTTTTAATCAATAGAAGTTTGAGAAAGAAAATACAAGTATAAGGATTGCACCCATCTCTCGACCTTCCTCTCTATTGTCTTTCTCCGCCTTGTACCCTGCCTTTTCGCTTCTTTGTTATATCTCTTAAAAATTCCTCAAGTAAGTCCCAAGACGCCAGCGACGTTGGCTAATATAGGCTACACATCATATGACTTCAACGTCATGACGGGACGCCAGAACGCGGAGAACGTCACTTATTGAACTCCATGTCGAGGCCAAGCTCCTCAAATCTCCCCTTCTCAAATCTCATACGCCCAAATGTCACCGCTTTCACCTAAAATGTAAAGGTGCCGAGCATCAAAGATATACGACGATAAACACACTTTATTGCATTAGATGAAATAAACCAGAAACGTGACTGCCATAGTATATGATGCGAGTGTTTCTTCGGGGCACTCATCACCTACGACCCAGCCAGATTAAATTGTGAATGAATAGATAGTGCGAGAAAATACAAGGGGGAACACGAAAGTGGGATTCTTATACCATAGCCTCGAACCAACTCAAGTGGTAATTCATTCAACCTGGGCTTTACCTAGACAAATCCTTATGCATCAATGAAGATAACCAACCCTAGTTCCTCCTTAAGTTGTTTTTGCCCATTTTTATTCAATTACTCCAATTTTCACAAAGAATCCTTGTTTTGGTTTAGTTTAGTTTTTATTATTTTATAATTTTACCTCAAATTAAAGAGTCACTCAAATAGTGAAAGACTTTAGTAACTGGGGTACTCAATCCACCAGCAAACCTACACCAAAGGAACGATTCGTCTATAATCAAAACCATTTTATTATTTTAAAGTATCCTCGTAATTCTGCGTAGGCAACAAATTTTTGCAACATTGCTCACCAACAGCCTTCGGGCGTAGCTGCTAGACTAACAACCTAGGAGGCTAGGATTCCCACTAATATGATTTGTTACAAAACATTCTCTCAGACACGAGACTCCCTCCTCCCACTGCGGCCCTTTCTTCAACCTAATCACTCCTAGTAGGATTCAAAATGAACTCCCTTCATTCCCCTCTCAAAAGCATCGCACACCCATACCCACATTACATAGATAAGATGAAGAAAAGAAAAATATCATCTTTCATCTAAGGTGAAAGGCTTTTAACGTGCAATACTTCAACTGAATATCTGCACTTTGCACTCCTTCAACACATCCATAATTCACTTGTTCTTCTTCAAGATCTACTCTTGAAATCCTTGATGAGCAACTTTTAAACCCCTAAATTTATAGTTTTATAATTCAGTCTTGGAAGTGTTGATAAGGTTGGATCATTATCCTAATATGACTCAAATTCTACCTTCTACTTTTTGCACTTGCCTTTAAGATATCATAGCGGAATAAGAAAACTTACTACTCAAGTATCCTCTTCAGAATAGAAACTTGATTTGTTTCTAGTTCTAGTTTGATAGGTCAGCTAATCAAATCTTCTTGATTTGATCTTTATCCACTTGCTAAAATGATCCTAGGTCAATCGATTACTTGCTTCCCAAGTACCTTTGCCTCCAAGATTCCAAAACTAATTTATGTCTCCCATCAGTTCTGACCATAGTAAAAACTCTCTGAGTCTGGCACATCCCTACATTATGGGACGGCCTAAGTCGAGACTTCTTCTAGTTTTTTCTAGGAACTTGTTGTTTAACCCATCAAATCTTCACCAAACTTTATCTTCAAGGTAGCCATCTTCTTGTAGAATACTGGAGATGAAGATATTGACAATTCTAAACCCAACAAGTTCCATATTTAGTTTTATAGTTTGGATGATCAGATTGGAGGGCTTTCCATTTTCTATAAGATACTGATAAATCCTAATTTATCTCGATGCTTCTTCCTAGAAGTCAAGAGACCAAAGGAGTCCTCTCTTGAGTAGAGTCCTATGCTAGTTCTAACGCCAGTTCAAACTGGGTCCACGGATTGAGTCCTATTCCAAGTAGAATCCTTCACATATCATGATTCTTGTTACATCAAACCACATGGCATAGTCCTAGACTAGGTACGCTCCTTTTTGCACTAGATCACATGACTTTGGCATGTGACAAAACCTCGAATTATCTAATTATGAATTTTAGCATTATCTGTTTATTGAGATTATCACCAGGCTATCACAACAGGAATTAGTATACTTGGGCACTAAACAATCCTCTTTAGAGCATAGTCCTACTTGTGTTCCAACATCATCCAATAGATTATCTCCTAGGTGGATTTTCTTACCTTTAACATTATCTATAGGATCCAAAGAAGTTCTAGCCTCTTCAATTTCGTCCTTCCAGTTTTCTTGGGCTTCAAGAGCCCAAAACTAATTCGAATCCCAAATCAGTTCCGAACATTGTCCTGACTCTATCTAGGGATTTCATGTTTAAAACTTCGAAACTTCATCAAACTTGAACTTCAAAGTAGACATCTTCTTTTGAAACATTGGGAACAAAGATAATCCCAATTCTAAACCCTAACAAGTTCTAATATGAATACACAAAAAAAGAAAATCAAGGAAACTCAAAGATTAAATTCAAAACTCTTCATTGTATGTTTTCCAAAAACTTTTAGAACTTTAAAACATATTGAACTTGGCATTTTAATCATAGAATTACTAAAGTCCATAAACTCAAATATTTCTAACATCAAAACATAACAAACATTAAAAAAAAATTAAATTCATCATATGAATATTTTTGAAAAAGTTTTACAAATAGTCAATGTGCTAAATAACACAAACACAATTAGAAGTAGACAATAAGAATGATTTAAATACCTTCAACCATTAACAACGTAAAAAAAACCTGGGAAAAGACAGAGTACTATTATATTAGTCTATTTGAGAGCTTGGAATGCCTTGTTTTAGTCTTATGGAATGATAATGTTTATGTAATGTACAAATTCAATACCACTAGCACTACTACAAAAAACTAAAACTGTGACACTCGTATCATGACGCTTCTTAAAAAATGTCATTGTTTATTTAGATATTCTAAAACATTGACGCTTAATCACTATGAGGCTTCTTTAAGTGTCATCGGACTAGATAAGTTTAAAAATGTTGATGCTTATTTTAAGCATCATTGTCTGTAGATGTAAAATATTAGACCCAAGACCTCAAAACACTTTGACCTCTCCAAAGAACCCTTTGCCAAAACCAAACGCATTGGTCCTCAACCTCAACCCTAACCCTAACTTATCCCCAATGGAGGTCGAGGTCAAGATCCACTTCCTAGATTCCTCCACCCACTACATCGTTTCTACTATTCTCTGCTCATTTCTCATGGGTAATGGCTACTTTCTTATGAAGGAGATGAGATTCAAAAGCTGTAGAGAAGAGGGGTAGTGTGGGAGGTGCGAGAATGCTATGGTGAAAAAAGAGGCAGAGAAATAAAGCATCATAAACCATGAGGGAAGGAATGGAGAGATTTAGGGGAGAGGATTCAGAGTTTCTAGCTAGGTACAAGTTTTTTTTTTTTTTTTTTTTTTTTCTGAGTGGGGTTGTTTTTGTGTTATATAAAAGTTTGGTAAAAATCAACCAAAACCCCTAAGTGTACGGGTCACGAGTAATACAATGGCTTTCAAATTAAAAATCTTAGATTTTGAACTCACAGGGAAGATATGACTTAAGTGGGGATTAAGTACCTTGGCTACTCGAGAATTTTACTATTTAAGCAAAATAAACAATGGTGGTTGATTGTTAATTAAAATTGAAACTAAGTTAAACTAAAAACCTACTCTAGAAGGCTGAAAAACTTTAAGGAATGACATTAGGGTTGGTTGTCTCCCCTTTCAAGTACTACGCTTATATTCATTAAGTGATAATTATGAAAAATACTCTGTGCTTACCCAAGGAACTCCATGAGGCTCACTCTTTCGAGCCCTCCTCCTCAATTTCTCACACCTAATCCCTATTCTCCTTTTGGTCCATCTAGGTCAAACAATGTGATACTTGTTCTAAGGTAAATCAATCCTTAGGAAATTCTATTGGCCACCTTTTGGTTCATGCAATGAAATTTCCTAGGTTATGCTTAGATCAATCACCTCTCGGTCCATACAATCATCACATAAGGTTAAATGATATCCCTTCTAATAAAATCCATCTAGTACTTGGCACTCCTAATTTCCTAGACTTCTTTGATTAAGTTAGGTTGATTTTATCAATTATAAGATATCAGGGAACTAGAATCAAGTCCCAAGGGTATACCTCCCCCTGTCACTTGGAAACCCTTTGAGCTTTAGGTCTCAATCTCACTACCTAGCATGTAACAATTGAATAAAACCCTAGCAATTCATAAAACCACATCCATTAAACCTCAACACAAGATTAAATTCACAAAATCATTCAAGACAACATATAAACCAAACACCAATGTCAACAACTAGCCCTAAAGGAGGATCTAGCCTCTCATAGTTGCCTTAAAACCCAACAAAATCATGTTTACACAAAACATAATGCTGAAAGATTAAGAAAGAGAGAAGAGTTTACGGGTACAAAACAAATATCAAGTAGAAGTCCTCCAAAACCCTGCTCTCCACCACTACAAGAATTCCTTGAGCAACTGAATCTTGCAACCTAGCTCCAAAAAAAGCTAAAAGTCTAAGAAAATCTACAAACCTTACAAGTATGAGCTTAGATAGAAACCCTAGAAATGGGAAATGTTCAAGCTTCTAAGCCCTCTCCAAGTTGCCCTAGAAGTGTTATAAGTATGGTATTTATATCATATGGAAGATGGACTAAAAATGGGGTTGAGAATGGGGGCATTTTTTTCTTCTTTGTCGAGGCTTCCTATATGTCATAGCTTTCTTCTTAGCCACTGCGAATGATCTCCTTCATAGTTGTGAGCTCCTTTACTGAGGTGAAGAATGGCCTTCGCCTTGGCGAACCCGAGGCTTCCTTCTTCTAGACTTCAGCTTCGCAGCGGAGAAGCTTCCTCTTCGCCTTGGAAAACTGCTTAACTGCTGCAAAGGTGTTCCTTCGCCTCGATGAAGCAATGCCTCAAAGCTAGGTTTTACCCTCTTCTCTTTTAGCTATTTTATGCTTGATTTACTTCCAATGCCTACAAAAATTACATTGATGAGGGATTAGTGTAATATTTACGAATAAGGGTGTCAATATAGCCTTTAGGTTACATAAACACATGAGAAACATGTTATAAATGATAATACAATTCACCCCGGTCAAACACCCCCAAACTGAACATTTTGATTATCCTCAAACAAAGACAAAGACAAAGAGCCATTTGTATATACAAAAGAAAAACATGAATATGTAGAGTTATGTACTTTGCAATGTTTTTCCTTATGAATTAGGCATTCCAACACAGGAATAATGTTTTGAGATAGTGTTCTTCAAAGAAACCAGGCTGACCACAATCTAATTGTACGTAGATTAAGGTTCTAGCGTGAGTGTGTGCAATCTCACCCTCATTAATCCAAATGCAGTTTAGATGAAATTAGGAGAATGCATGAGATGAAAGATCTCTCACTCATAAAAAGTTTTCATGGATGAAGAGTGACTGAGACTTCATAGGCTTGCTTCGCATCCCATTCTCTACTAATGCAAGCATTACATGCTATCGGGATCAAATAGGTCTTTTCAAGCTTGTAATGTGTGGCTAGGGTAAGAGAGTGGTTAATTGAGCCATTTAGGTTCATATTTTACCCAAAACACTCCATCAATTTCTCATTATATTCTTATGCTTCATCCTCCAAAGTCTGACTATGTCTGCACTTGAGTCATTCACTCAACCTGATTAGCATCAGTGTGCTTTTCATATCACTTCACCCCCAAACTTGTTTGTTGCTATCTTTTTTCAAAATTACCAAGACTTTTTGCTATTTCTGAACATCAAGGTATAGAGCAGTGTAATATTCAACCACTTTAAGCTTTCTACCTACCCCATGTAGCGAGTTTTAGGTCAATAACTCCCAAAAACTACTGCCTTTGGGGTATTATGTCAAACACTCTGGCGTAATTTGTGGGGCAGAGAGAGCTCAAGGTGTAAAGGTTACGAGGGTTAAATTTGCTCCCTGGAGTTCTTTTCTTTGTTTTTCAACACCCTTCCTTGACATTTGTACCGATCAACACCACTTCATTCCAATCTCCTAAATTGAAACTACAAAACGGTCATTCTCTTGATTTGCGCTTTGTCAATGACATGTTAAGGGTAAAATATGGGTTCTTAACTGAAGGGTAAAACAAAGGGATGTCAATGTTCATTCTTGGTTTTCCAGATAGAATAAAATGGGTGACTATGGATTAATGCATAATTGGGTGGGCTAACAAGGCTCAACCAATTCCAAGGATGGCCTATATCATTTCCCTAAAGATGTGATGCCTAACTCAAAGGATATTTGAGCAAGTTCTAAAGTCTCGTGAGATATAGACATTATGATTTCCCTAAAATTTTTCTCTAAACAAAGCATAATTGGCTAGCAAGGGTACACGAGACTTGTGCTTGATTTGGTGCAAACCTAAAGCTAAGTGTATGGTTATATGTATCATCCCCATTTAACTTTTCAATTCATTCTGGCATTATTCATGTGTAAAGAACAAATGTAATTCAGGTGGTTAATCATGGGCATTCCGTGCAACTTCCACAATGCACTAAAAAACAAAAATGCTTTTCGAAAATTTACAAAAAAAAAATTGTTTCACAATTGATATGTCCTATGGCATTAGGATGAATTTCTCAAAAAAAAAATGCATATAAGACTTAACTATGACTAAAAATTGATAAAAAAAAAAATGCATAAAACAGATCAAGCATACCAAAATAGCATAAAAAAATCCAAATCATCCAAAATATCCAAAAATGGTATAAAAATAAAGCAAAATAACCAAAATGAGTGAATTGTTCCAGGTGCATCCAATTGCACCAATAAAAGCATAGAATCTGAAAATACTAAACAGTACTGGAAAATACCCTAAACTAAAAACCAACATTGTCCCTAGTGCAAAACAAGATGTAGAGGGAAATAGAAACTCCCCTCAAACTACAAGGTGCTCCTCATAAAAAATCAAGTAATCGAGGGTTGTGGAAGTACTATTGATGAAGATGCTGGTCTGTGGTAGAACTGCATCAAGATGGCAAGGTAGGTAGTATTGCACTCTACACGATTGACATGCGTCTGTTGTCGAAGGGCTAGCTCATCATGGCGAATTGAAAATCGGTTGAACTGTATCTACTAATGGCCCCGTGGTGCCTCATCAGCCTCGGTGTCATCTTTGAGCTCTTCCTCTGCTTGTTCTTCTGCTGCATCTCCGTCCTCTATGTCATCGGCAACTCCATGCTTAGTCTTCGGGAGAGGTACCAGGAGTCTATAGGTAGACTTCTCCTCTGATTCTAACATCGGCACTTCAATAAGCCAACACAGCTGTGTGATCAATTATGGATGGGTAAGGGCTCTGGTACATTGCCCATGGGTAGACTCTATAATCCCCTTCTCTATGACATGCCCTACATTAAACTTAATACCTTGAGCGATCGCATACAGCAGGATCGTCCTATCCCATGAGATAGTGAAGAGGTGAAGGCTTGGTTTCAAGGTGGCACAAATAAAATTGTACCAAGCCTTCAGAACCGGCTTCAGAGTGAACATGAGAAAGAAGGTCACCTCTGATGTGGAAGGGTGTCATTTCCACACACCTCTACCTTTCGTAAGGACGCGCATCATCATCTAATAGTCTGTGTTCTGAAAAAGGGCCTTGTAGGCTTCATTGTCATCATCGACTAAGTTGAACACTCAGTTTATCGCAACGACACTAAAAATTCACCCACTTCCCTCATACATAAACGATGGTTCATATTCAGTATCGCAAATTGAAGTGAAACTCCTTGACCACCGAAGCTATCCCGGGTAGGGGATGCTCACAAAACTTCGTCCAGCCCTTGTCGTGAATCATGAAGTTGAAATAGACGTTGGAGTTCGGGAAACCGAGCTCTACTAAAAAGGCCTTGTTGTAGAGGGACTCGTGGTAAAGCTTTTTCGCCTCAAGTGTGATAAACTTTTCAGGATTTTCAGGAGGGAGCAAAGGCATGCACGAACTCAAGCCAATCATCTTCCTCTTCTCCGGAACTATCTTCTTTGGGGAAATGGAGGAAGGGAGATGGTGAATTTGTGTTCGACTCAAGCCAGAGAGGGAAAGCTAGAAAAAAAAATGAAATGAATTAAAAATCTGCCTCCGTCGCATTTAAAAATGCCCCAGAGGTTTATCTTGCCTCGACGAAGAGGCCTCACAGGCAAAGCCGCAGAATCTAAACGGCTACGAGGGCTTCGCCTCGTAAAAGAGACCTCTCGCTTGCGGGCAAACCTCGAGAGATGCAAAATGGTGGATTTCTATCTCTCCACCCTGGGCGAAGAATTCCTTCGGTTCGTGAACTAGTTGTCTGCCCCTTTGGCGAAGGAATCCTTCACTAAGGCGACCTCAGGGCTACTAAAGTTGTTATACCCGCCTCGCAAAGACAAGCTTTGCCTTGGCGAACTACTTCACTGAGGCGAAGGATACCTTTGCCACGACGAAGGATACATTCTCTGAGGGGAACCCGAGCACTATGGAAAACTCTAAAAGTGTTTCAAAACCCAAATTTTTGTTTCCATATGCTATTCTTAGTTCACATGCCCTCACTTTGATATTATGGACCTCTCTTTTGAAAAACAACATGTTTTACATAAATTTTTAGTTAACTCCCAAAAACCCAGTTCCAGATAGATCAACCCCGGCTTTACTTTTCTTGAATGAACTTGAAACACTTGACACACAAATCAAACCAAGCAAAACATAACAAGACAAGAATCCTCAAAATCATAGCAAAAATAAACTTAAAATAAATGAAAAAGAGTGAGAAAATAAAAGGAAAAATGGGATTCTTACAGAACTTGGGTTACCTCCCAAGAAGCGCTATATTTAGTGTCGATAGCTCAACGAAACTGTGTCTCACTACTAGTGTTTGATGAGATGAGAATTATACGGCAATGTAGTTCAATGTCTCTTTAGCAATTTTCTCACCAAAATAACGCTTTAACCACTGGCCATTGACTTTGAACTCTTGTCCATTTTCTACTTGTACTCCTATAGCACCATATACTGATGTGATTGTGAAAGGCCTAAGCCATTATGATCTCAACTTGCCCAAGAATAACTTTAGTATGGATTTGAAATTCAGGACTTTGCCACCCTTCTTGAACTCTCTTCTTAACTAATTCTTGTCATGCCATCTTTTTGTTTTCTCCTTGTACATCTTTGCATTCTCATATGAATCATTGCAGAGTTCCTCAAGTTCATTTAATTGAAGGAGTCTTTTCTCACAAACTTCTTTAAGATTGAAATTAAGGTTCTTTATTGCTCACATTGCATGTTGTTCTAACTCCAATGGCAAATGGCATGTTTTT
The DNA here is from genome assembly GCA_016808115.1 of Tetrastigma voinierianum. Taxonomy (NCBI): domain Eukaryota; kingdom Viridiplantae; phylum Streptophyta; class Magnoliopsida; order Vitales; family Vitaceae; genus Tetrastigma; species Tetrastigma voinierianum. The sequence goes on along the minus strand of JAEQBH010000911.1, from coordinate 1,670,595 downwards.
CCAAAGATTAGGCGAAAAAGGGACATGCCAATTGGAGTTTTGAAGGCGGTCCTATATGCCCATATAAAGATCATCCAACCACTCAACTCTTCCTGTATGAACTCACTATTTTTCCAATATTACCTTTATTTCCTCGTATGAAAGCCCCCTCGTCGCCTGCTGGGATCAGGTGGTATGGGAGACTCTTTGCATGCTACACGTTATACTTCCCAAGCAATGAAGCAAAGACTCTATTGCAAAAGCGGCTCCCTTCATCACTGAGAATACATCAAGGAGCGCCAAACCAGGTGAGGATTTTTCTATGGACGAATTGCACCACTATTTTAGTGTCATTTTTCTCCTCAGAGCAATCGCTCTTACCCACTTTGACACATAGTCTCAAGGGTAAGAAGGGATACAATTTTCCAAACGAATGAGGAAATGTTCCTATGAAGTCTATCCCCCATACGTCAAAAATTTCTACTTCTTGGATGTTGTTCAGAGGCATTTCATTTCTTACATCTATCACAGTTTTGAACATGTTTATGAGAGTCCTTGAATAAGCTAGGTTAGAAAAATCTAGATTGAAGCACTTCCTGAGCCGTCTTTTGACTTCCAAAGTGTCCTCCATATGGGGAAGAATGACACTTGGTTAGGATTTCATGTTGTTCCTCTTGAGGCACACATCTTCTCAGTAATTGATCTGGACATCTTTTGAAAAGCAATGGGTCATCCTATTGATATAGCTTAACATCATGCAAGAATTTCTTCTTATGTTGAGAACTGAGCCCAAGAGGCAACACATTGTAAGCCAAGTAGTTTACAAAATCTGCATACCACGACAAATGGGCTTCCATCACTAGCAATTGTTCATTTGGGAAAGACTCCTCAATTTCAGTGCGGTCCTCAATTCCCTTATTGGATTCCAAATGAGATAAGTGGTCTACTACCATATTTTCATTGCCTCTCTTGTATTTGATTTCCATGTCAAATTCTTAGAGTCGTAAAACCCAAAGAATTAATCTTGGTTTGGCCTCTTTTTTCATCATGAGGTATCTGATTGCTGCATGGTCTGTATAGAGAGTTACTTTGGAGCCCAGTATGTACGATATGAACTTGTCATAAGAATATACCACTGCTAGCATCTCCTTCTCTATAGTCGTATAATTTTCTTGAGCTTCATCCAATGTTTTACTTGCATAATAAATAGGCCTGAAGATGTTCTCTCGCCTTTGTCCCAAAATAGCCCTAACTGTAAAATCACTAGCATCGCACATTATCTCAAAAGGTTCCCCCTAATTAGGTGCAACAATAATGGGTGCTTCAATCAAATTACTCTTAATCTCCTCAAATGCTGTTATGCAAGCTTCATCAAAGTTGAATATCGAATCTTTTCCAACAATTTACATAGTGGCTTTTCGATTTTTGAAATCTTTAATGGACATTCGATAGAAACCCGCATGTCCCAAAAAACTGCGAACATCTCGCACTGTACTTGGTGGGGTAAGGGTTTGGATTGTTGTTATTTTTTCTTTATCCACTTCCAACCCTTTGGAATAAATAAGGTGTCCAAGCACAATACCCTTTTCAACCATAAAGTGACATTTGTCCCAGTTCAGTACCAAATTCTTCTCTCTGGATCTTTATAGAACTACTTCAAGATTACTTGAGCATACATCAAATCAACATCCATACACTGAAAAATCATCCATAAAGACTCCATGATATTTTCTATCAAATCTGAAAAGATGGTAGTCAAGTATCTCTGGGGGAGGTGAGTTTGAGCATTTCCTGCCAATCCAAAAATTCTTAACAAATCTCAAAGCTGCAATGTCCAAGTGCTTTACATAAAGCGAGCCTCCTGCTCCCAGACTACCATACATGGTTTATCCCGACAACTATCTAGGAAGCAATAGCGAGAATGTCTAGCAAGTCAGTTTAGCATCTGATCTAGGAAATTGAGTGGATAGTGATCCTTCCTTATGGCCTTGTTGAGCTTCCAATAATCAATGCATACTTTCCATCCCGTAATTGTACGAGTGGATAGAAGTCATCTTTCTCATTTCGAACCACGGTAATCCCTCATATTTTCGGCACAACTTGTACAGGGCTGTCCGAAATTGCATAAATAAATCCAGCCTGCAACCACTTTAGGACCCTTTTTTTTCACGACTTCTTTCAGTGCGGGGTTTAACCGCCTTTAATGTTCAATGGATGGAGCATGATCTTCTTCCATCATAATTTTGTGCATGCATATGGAGGGACTGATTCCCTTGATGTCATCAATGGACCAAGCAAACGCTTCAGAATTCTTTTCAAGTACATCTAACAGTTTAACTTCCATATCATTGTCCAATTAAGAGGAAATAATCACCGTCTTTGTCTCATTCCGTCACAAAAATGCTTATTTGAGACCCTACCGTAATTCTTTCAGCACTATTCCATCCGGAATCTTTTTCACTTATTCCAGAACATATTCTTCTTCAGTTACTTCAAGATCAAGTTTTGTTTCGATTAGTTTATGAATAGCTGATAGGTCTTCACAATTTACTTCAACTATGGTAAGGGACTTTGTCAAGCATGCTTCAAGTGGACTTCTTTTACCAAAGTCATATAGCAAATCATCTTGTGAAGGAATCAAGGTGTCAATTCTCATGCAACTTGAATTTATATCACTTAAGAATTTCATGCTTTTATATAAGTTGAACTTCACTTGGCCTCCACCCACTCTTAGTGTTAATTCCCCGCTTTTCACATCGATTAGCGCTTGATCAGTGGAAAGAAATAGTCTTCCCAAAATGATCGGTGCCTCCCTATCTTCCTCCATGTCTAACACCACAAAGTCCACATGAAAAATGAATTTATAGACTTTAACAAAAACATCTTCGAGAATACCCTTCGAAAAAGTCAAAGATATGTCCACCATTTGAAGTGATAACACTGTAGGTGTAATCTCTCCCAAATGCAACTTTTTGGCCACTGAGAATAGCATCAGATTTATGCTCGCCCCAAGATCACATAGTGCCTTGCTAAATGTGTATTCCCCAATAATACAAGGGATGGTAAAACTACCCAGATTTTTTAGTTTTTCTTTGAGCTTCCGTTGAATGATTGCGCTGCAGTTTTCAGAAAAATTCACTGTCCCATATGCCTCTAACTTTTTCTTGTTGCTCATTATCTCCTTCATGAATTTTACATAGTTAGGCATTTGGGCCAATGCATCTTCAAGCAGATATTGGTACAAGTTTCTTAAACATGTTCGGACAGGCAAAAGCTGCATAAATCCGGCTTAGTTTTCAAATCTTTAGGGAAGAATACGGGTGGAGCCGCCTAGAGGGTTATTGCGAAAATTCATTCTTCCTAGGACAAGTTCATCATATTTTTGCTCCTTTCCCTTGTTTCTCAACTCAACTCCCGCTTTGTCAATCTCAACTACTATATTTTCTTCAATTCCCATATTTTTCTACTCCACTTGCTTTTCATCTTTTTCACTCTTAGGCTCATCCAGCTCTAGTGTTATAGCCATGCATTGCTTCGAGTTTTTCTCTGTGTCACTTGGAAAGGATTTTGGAGGATTTTATCTCAAATATTGAGCCAATTATCCCATCTAAGTTTCCAGATTTTTCAGAGATGCTCCTAACCCGACCTGATTTGTCTCCATATTTTTCATGCATGTGCCAATGTTTACTTGATTGTGCTCCAGATTTTTCATACACGTTCCCATGGTCGATTGAATACTTTCCATGTTCTTCATTACACTTCCCATCACAACTTGACCATTTTCCAACTGGGTGATTCTAGTGTGGGTGGACTTCTTCATATAATTTATCACTAGCAAGAGTTCATTGAATCCTGGCTGCCTTGTATTTCCTTGATAATTGGATCTCGAAGCTCCTTGGTTTTGAAAACCTGGGGGTGCCAAGGTATTGCTCAATTGATGGGGCTCATAGGGAACTACGACTTGATTGTTATAAGAGAAGTTCTCATGATTCCTCAACCCTAGATAATAGTGAGATGTTAGGTTGGAATGTGTAACTTCTATCATTCACATAATTTGCATCATCAATTTGAAGCGGAGGATTAGCCATAAGAGCATCTTGTGCTTGCATATATGTGATTTCCCTAATAGTCGGCTCCCTTGGAGCTTGTTGGTTCAATCTAGCCATCAAAGCATTAAATTTTGCCTCCAATGAAGACACCTTATCAACTTCAATTAATCCTCCTTATCTTCTTCCAGTGTTTCTTTTTTAAGGAGCTTGGTAGTTGTTCTTTGCCAACTCCTCAAATAGTTGATTGGCTTCCCTCGCGGTTTTTGTGTAATCGACCCTGCACATGCCGCGTCAACCAATGCTCTCATGGAATAGTTTAGACCATTGTAAAAAGTCTATACTTGGGCACTTAGCTCGTACCCATGTTGTGGACACTTCCTCAACAATTCTCGAAATCTGTCCCAAGCATCATATAGCGTTTCTTGGTCACCTTATCTAAACTGTGTGATTACAGCTCGGAGTTATGACGTGAGTTAGGGTAGAAAGAATTTTGTTAAAAAGACCTCCACTAGCTCTCCCCATCTATTGATAGAACCCGACATCAAATTATGGTACCAGCCCCTTGCCTTGTCCCTCGATGGTAATGGAAATAGCTTCAACTTTATCACATTGTGGTCTACCCCATTCATCTTGATTGTGCCACACAACTGTAGAAAATTTGAAAGGTGACCATTGGGATCATCATAAATATTTCCCCCAAATTGTTGTTGCTGGACCATTGAAATTAATGTAGGTTTCAACTCAAAATTATTTGCATCAATAGATTGGTGCATAATCCTTAAAAAAAATTCATTCAGCAACAGTCTCCTAAAGTTGGTTCTCACCTTTCAGGCATCTCATTCTAGTTTGAATGGCCTTCACTATATCGATCACTATTTTGTTCCTCCATTCTAATATTACCGAACTCTATCTTTCTATTTTTGAACAAAGTTCTTTCAATTTTTGGGTCAAACGGTAATAATCCAAATGTAGACCTTCCATACATAAAATTTGGTACCTGAAATCAGAAAACTGCACGAGAAAAAAAAAGGGATAAACAAACTGAATACAAAACAAAAACAAAAATAAAACTAAAAAGAAAAATAAAGGAAATAAAATAAGATTCCTGCACAAAAAGGTTTTTGCTCAAAGTAGAAAATGTCTCTTTTGTTGGAATATCAATCTACTCCACTTAAAACGCCACTTCCCCAGCAATGATTCCAAAAACTTGTTCGGTTGTTTTCATGTCATATAAAGGTTTGGTAAAAATCAACCAAAACTAGCAAGTGTACACGTCACGAGTAATACAATGGCTTTCAAATAAAAAACCTTAGATGTCGAACTCACAGGGAAGAGATGACTTAAGTGGGGATTAAGTACCCCGGCTACTCGAGAATTTTACTATTTAAGCGAAATAAACGATGGTGATTGATTGTTAATTAAAATTGAAACTAAGTTAAACTAAAAATCTACTTTAGAAGGTTAGCAAATGATTGGATTACGTTGTAAGAAAAACTTTAAGGAATGACACTAGGGCTAGTTGTCTCCATTGGTGCATTTATGGCTTATATTCATTAAGGGCTAATTAAGTGAAAATACTCTTGTGCTTACCCAAGGAACTTTATATGAGGTTCACTCTTTCGAGTCTCTCCTAAATTTCTCACACCTAATCCCTATTCTCCTTTCAGTCCATCTAGTTCAAACAATGTGATACTTGTTCTGAGGTAAATCAATCCTTAGGAAATTCTATTTGTCACCTCTCGATTCATGCAATGAAATTTCCCGGGTTATGCTTAGATTGATCACCTCTCGGTCCATGCGATCATCACATAAGGTTAAATGATGTTTGTAACGCCCTGAAAATACCCTAACAATTTTATAACATGTTTAGGGTATGAAATAAATTAAATTGTATTTTTTTTTGGGGTTTAAATTGCTAAAAACGAAAAATGATAAAAAAAAAACTTGGAAATTATAAAGGAGTCAGATAAATTTGGTAAAAATGTCAAATGAGGACCCAATGGTCATAAATAAAAAAGAATAAATGCCAAAGTGAGAATATTGAGAAGTGGAATGTATAATAGGGAGAATATGATGTCTTTAATGCAAAAATGAGAAAATATGATTTAAAATGTGCTAGCCAAACATGGCCTTACACATAAAATGGAATAAGACCAAAAATTGGTCTTAAAAGGAGCTCATTTTAGGCATTCACATTTGAGAGCTAGGGCTCTCACATTTTCAGAAGGGAGAAAACTTGTTGGGTTGATTGTCCTCCATTTGGTCCAAGGTTTTGCAAGCAAAGTGAAGGAAAAGAACAGAAGGAAGGAAAAAGAGAAGGTAAAGGGGAAGCTAGGGTTTCAAGTTGCAAGAGAATCAAGGTTAGAAGCCATTCCTAATTTCATATTTGTTTGTTTGGGGTTGTATTGGGTTAGCTTTCAAGGTGTACTGTGGTTTGAATTGGTTGTGGTCCTCAATTGAGGAATTTTTGTATAAAGGAAATGTTGTGTTTATAGGGGAGATGTTGTCAAAATTTTCCAAAACCCATGCTTTTGTTTTGGCCATTGTTTGCCTTTTTCTATATAGACTAAAACCCCTCAAATTAACATAATTACAAGAGCCTTACACTTCTCTTGTATCCATGTTACTTTGGATAACTTTGCTTGATAAAATAATTTTCTCTAATGTTCATGGTGCAAAAATAAGGGTGAGTCTATGACACTGCAAGTACCTGAGCCATACAGTAGTAAATACGAATGTAAGTCCGGGTATCATTCCCACGGTGTGTGAATTCTGAGATCAACTACCCCAACTACTAAAATTCCATACTATTTGGACTCAAAACTCATAGTGGATTTTATCTAACAACTAAAATTGAATATCCTATACTATTGAATATATTGAAACTAAACTAAAACAAAGTAAATGAATAAAAATAAATTTTTATACTTAAAAGAATGGATTGAATCGGTTCTTGTGAGAAACGAAAACTATCAGTGAAATACAATGAAACAATCAATTCAGCCAGTTCGATTACATTTACTCACATTCTATATATGGGTCTGATTGTGTCAGATTTCTAATTATTGGAGTGGATCTCAGTGTGGAATTAGATACCCTTGCTTCTCGACGAGATCAAACCCGGTACTTGTATTCCAAATTCTCTTTCAAGATCTAGGTATTTTCTTTCCAATACTTCACACCCATTTCTGTTGACGACGGAACTTTCGCTTTTCCTTCTCAGTTTCATAAGTTTCTACCACTTAATTGGTAGCTCAGACGCGAGATCGGTTTATCCGTTCCCTTGATTGGATCTAAGCTAACACGGGGTTGGAACTTACCTTTAGAATAAGGTGAACTCTAGATTATTTATATTATTAAATACACCTCAACTTCAATTAGCGGCGAATGGGATTTATCAAAATGAACACTCGAGCTGACGGTCGTCGATGGTAGTCGAACATACCGAAAGAATGCTCTCGACTCTCGAGTCTCGTCTCTATGTCACGTGGGGCCATCCTGGATATCAGTGAATACATTCCTAGTGGTATTAGTACTACTATTGAGACATCCATTCAAGCGATACCGATTAAGTAAAACCAGGCTGAATTAATTCTCCGTTATTGTCAGGGAAAATTTTGTAACTAAGTACAAATCAAATCCGGCGAATTTGCGCTACGATTCTTGCGTGCGAATTAAGAAATATCGTCACAAATCACGCTACAACTCTTGTAATTACAATAAAGCGAGAAAAGTAATTCGAAATTTGTCTAGATTTCATAAATTTTCGACGATAATGCTTACAAAAAATAATGAATCTAAAAATCGGCTCTACTCGTCTACTTGCACGGTTCGCGATTCAAAACAAAAAAAATAAAAATAAAAATAATAATAAATAAAAGTCTACTCCTAATATATACAGGTTCCTCTTCTTCTCCCTTTTAAGGTAGTGAGACGGAAAAACTCACTTTACTATTCTAAAAATTTGTCTATTTATACGTAAAAGAATGCGTAGAATCCCAATGCTCTAGGTGGAAATCGAAAAGCCCGGCTCAACTTTTGTCCTATGTCGCGACCTCAAGTTGATGTGGCGACATGGTTTTCTCTGATTGCTCATGATTGAGTCGCGACCTCTTTCTTTAAGTTACAACGGTTGTCTTGCAACTTCTTTGATCGATGCGTCAACTACATCGTTTGTGATTTGCTACCTCATTTCTCGATTTTCCTTGATGTTGATATCACGCCCCTCAATTCAAATGTCGCGACATCATTGTCTTCCCTATTCTTCGGTTTCTGAGTTCGACATCGGTTAGGTTCTGACCACTTTTCTGTTTGTATAATGACCATGTTGTGACTTAGTTTCTTAGTCGCAATTGTGTTGGTGGTCTTCTTGCCTTCATATGTCTTAATTTTTTGTCGCGACCTCATGGTGATGTCGCGACCTCTTTTGCTTCCCATTTATTTTCTTCAGGTTGCGACCTCAGTTCTACGTTGCAAAGAATTTCCTTCTTCCCACCTATTTTCCAGGTCACGACATCAAGGTGGTGTCGCAACCTCAATTTCTTCTGCTCAGCTCTTCTTCAGGTCGCGACCTTAATGAGTGGTCGCGACATCATTTCTGATCCTCAGTTCGTGGCAAGTGCTTCTATTTGGCTACAGGTTGCGACCTCCTTTCAAATTCTATTTTTTTTTTACTTCGAATCTTCCTGTTTTTATGTCACGACATCGGAGTGGTGTCGTGACATAAGTGGAAGCCTTGCATTTAAAACTAATTGCAACCTCTTTCATTTGCAGCTTCTCTCTTGCTGGCTTCATAGGCGGATGCTTGTATGAATTGAGTGGTGTGCGACGTCATTCATATCTTTTTGGTGTCGCGACATCAAAGTGATGTCGCGACTTGAATTTCTCTTCCTTTGATTATTTCCTTTAGTCACCGACCCACGTTTTCTTTGTCACAACCTCCTTTTGAGTCAAGCTTCACTTGTTCAAGTTTTCTTCTTCTTGAATGAATCACATTGATGTCGTGACTTGGAATTGTTGGCAACTGAGCATTCCTGTCGCGATTTAAATTTTCATTTGTGACCTCAATTCTGCTGCAGGCTGATTTCTTCTGATTTTTGCTAAGATTTGAGCTTATCTCTTGTATTTTCACATAAAATGAATTTGGTAATATCCACATTTAACAAATCAACATTTATCTCTTAATATAGAAAAATGGATTAAAAATCTAATGAGTTTTGGACTCATCAAATTCCCAAAACTTAAAATTTTATCCCCAAGCAAAGAAAAGAAAGAGTTGCTTGTCCTCAAACAAATAAGCTTAAAATTTTTAAGGACATTTTTCTGATTCATACCACAGTCTTTCTCATTCCACCTTCTGATCTGGAACTAAGAGATACCAACATCATTTTAAATTTCAGTTTTGATTCAAGAATAAGACATGGTATACTTCTATCACAAATTTCTTGATGAATTAATGTATTTAAACAGTTCAACAAGTCTTGTTAGTGTGTGTGCGAGGTCTTCAATCCTTTTCTCATCTTCATGAATTTAGTTAAACTTAAGGAGTTTTCTTGGACTATTTGTCAAGTCCCATAGGCTTGTTTCCATATTGATCTCCATAATGTAGGAAATTCCAACCTTCAAAATCAATGAGGTCTTTCGGGCTTGTAATGTTGGGGCTTAAATTATTTGGGTAGATAATGGAAAATTTTAAGTTGTAAATCACCCAGTTTCCATCTTTTCTCTATACTTGTTGCCTTCAACTTTCACCATTTTTCTTCTTTGTACTTGCTGATTCTCCTCACTCTTGGCCTGATTCATCTTCATGTTGAATTCTTTTTAGGGAATTTCAATTTCCATATACTCTTTATTCAAGCCAGTTCCTTTGTTTCTTGAACTCTTTTGCTTTTGTTTTTCTAGGATTGGGAATAGTGCAATGTTTTGTCTTCTTAGACTTTCTATTACTCTTAGAGAACTTTGGGCTAGCAACTCCCATACCAGTTGGCATTAGGGTACTAGGTGTTAAAACACCCCTACGAGCTTAATTGTTCAAGGGAAATAGGCCCTGAATAAACTTATTCCCCACTCACTAGCCTGCTTCACTTCTTCACCTCATGTGTAAAAATTTGGAAATATTTTCCCCCAAACTTGTTTCTTCCTTTATAGTAGACTTTTTCGACTAGGAAACTGGATACTTTGGGGTTTTTTTGCTGCAGGATTATTGCAAGGGAGGGAATTCAGGTTTTTAGTTGCTGTTTATTGAAGAAATAAGGCTTATTTTGCTCCGTCAAAGGAACTAGAGAATATGCTTAAGCATATATTGAGGGTAGGCTTAGAAAAGCTCAATCTGCCAAGGATGGCATCTATCATTTCTTGTTGGCTGGTTTTACCTAGGAATTCGCCTCAATCAATAATCAAACAAGTTCTAGGACTATGGACTCTCGATCTGAATCTCGAAAGAATATGTTCTAATTCTGTCGGTTCATAAATTTGTTGACCCAGTGTATTATTTCTTCAAGACTTGTATTTATTTCTGTCTGCCTTACATTATTTCATCCAAGTATTTTGTTCCATCGGTAATAACCAATTTTCCAATTTTGCAAACTAAAGCGAATTTAAACAATGCGGGCAATACTCCTAATTTCCCGAGTTTAATCATTCATACTTACTGATTCTTCTGAAATTCTTGTTCTTGGAAAGAAACGAAATTATGTTCTTGATTCTTGCTCAGAAAGGCATTTATTTATTTATCATTCTAAACAGAAAATGACACAAAAACAAAATTTCATATACTCATGAACATCAATCCAGAGACATCTAATTATCCTCAATCAAATTCTCATTCAACAAGTGAAAAAGCAATCCAACAAGCAAATAAAAAGTAACTATAAAATGAAAATTCAATAAAACAAGGGACAGTAAGGATGAACCAAATGGATTTCCATTGAAATGTATATATTGACAGCACGCTATAAACAAGAAACAAACTTTCAATTTCCCTTTCTTCTTTTGTAGGCCTTTTTAGGTATTATGTTGGGAGGATCTACATCAAAACTGGCCTCGCTGGGATTAAACTTAGAGAATTTTATTTCAGCTTTTTGTCTTTCTAAGGCAGTGGGAATTCCTTTGCCTTTTGAAGATATTTCATTGCTTAGTTGCATTGCATGAATGAGCGTGTCTTGCCTCTCCCCCACCTGGTTAATTGTTCCTTCCACCTCAGAGATACATTCTAGCAGCTTTGATAAGTTCTGATTGATCAAATCCATACTTTCCAACCATGTTTTCCTTCTATACTCATCATTATCTTCCCGGTATTTGATCTCTTTCTTTCATTAGCCTTTCAAACTCCTTGAGCAGTTCCCTTATATATGCTTGAACCATCAATCTTTCTTAGCATGTTATTTTCCATTGCTATCTCCTTCTCCTTCATGATGTTATTGATTGACATCCTTTTGAATTGATTATTGTAAAAAGCTTTTGCATGCTTGTCTTTATTCTTCCCATTATCTTTCTCTTGTTTCTTGACTCTTCCTTGTGTTCTTCTCGATTCTCCCGGTTTTCTTCCCCAGTTGCCTCCCTTTCTTAACGTCATAGCCTCGTAATTCTTCTTTGATCGTGTTTCCTTTTTCCATTTAAGATTCTCTCTCCTCAATTTCCTTTTTCATTGCTTTGACATTTCCATCGTTACGTATTTCCTTCTCTGCTCAGGATGTACGCTTAAGTGGGCACCTATTCTGTATGGAAATAAGATATATTGAAGCATCCACGAAGTTCTTCTTAGCAGGAATGACCTTATCGCTCTCTCCATTTCTCTTCTAACCAGTTTACCGTCTATCTCTTGCCACTGTTCTGCGTCTAATACCAGCTATTTGCTTCTTTCCTTTAGGCCCCCTTGTCACTCCCGTAAGGGTTAGAGGGGAGACCTGAGGACATCTTTCTTCTTCCTCCCAATTTCCTTTCACCCCTGCCCAGAAACAAAGTCTAGTAATAATGGCAAGGTGAGGAATCAGTCCTCTTTTATTGCTATGATGGTACCCTCTGATTTATTCTTCGATTATCATTCCCATGTTTATTTTTTATCCTTTCAAAAGGCATCTGACGGGATGGATTCTGCTCTCACGACTATCTGAGGTGTCACGGTAGTTACTATTACGAGCGTATAAATAAAACCAAACCTTTCTTGCGAGGCTCCCTTTTTATGGCATGGTGGGGATTCTTCTTCCGTCACTTCCACTTTCGCCTCCTCGATCAAGCGGTTCACTATTTTTTCATAATTTGGGTTTTCCAACAATTTCTTGTACTTCGACCCATGCTTGAAATCTCTCATTTTAAACACTTCATTTATGCTTCTATCATCGAAAGGGCACCCGAACACCTCTCGCATCGCGAAGTCATCGCCCGTTCTACCGTATTTGCATAGAATTCCTTGGAAGAGTTGAAAATCCACGGTGCTTTGTGCTTTCATAAAGAATGCCAAACCTCTTTTTCTATTACTTGAAAATGGGAAATTAATTTGCCAAAACCTCTTTATATAAATTCTTGGTCACATCACCTTGTTCCACAATTCTTTAGCTTCTTACGAAATGAAGTCTTTTCTTCTTGTGACCTCTCTCTCGGGTAGCTCGTCCTCCTGCAGGTTGGTTTCCTTTTCAGCATTTACTTTCTTCTTGAGGTTGAGGTTTAGGCGGCTATTCTCTTTTGCCGACATTTCGCGCGCAGTTTCGTCAATCATTTGTGAGATTGTTGACTTCATCTTGGTTTCTTTGCCATGATTGAAGGGTTGCGCCTTCTTGAGCTCTGCGGTTACAGGGTTTCAAGATTCCAAAGATGAATGTGGAAGTGGAAAGGTTGGGTTGAATTGCAGTTTAATGGAATTTGAAGTGGAACAGACGCTGGGTTCAATGTCATGATTGCACTATGGTTGTCGCGACATTAAATATTGGGCCTCTAAATTAATGATTTTCAATGAATTTTATTTTTAAGCTGGCTGGAATGCCTTTAGATTGAGAGGTTTTAACCTACTTTATTTGACTCTAGAGTAATGCGGTATGACTTGAAATTTTAGTTGTGACCTGAAATGTAGTCTGACAAGGGGAATTTGATGTTTGCAACATAAAAATATTCTTTCCCTCATTTATTTTCGGTCGTGACCTCGGTTCATTATTTTGACTTTCTTTTTCCACTTTTTATTTTCACATCCGGCATTCTTGGTGCAACTTTTGGATTAATGTGCGACGAAATATAAACACTGGAAATTCCACAGCTTGATTTGATTTATTCAGTTCCAATCAAAACCGCCTGCTTCAGTTCATCTTCATCTCACAAAAAAGAAAATTCAACAACTTCCACTATGCATCCACGTTCAAAAATTTAAGCACCATGCCAGATAAAAATTCCCCCGAACTTTCAATCATGTATATAAAAGACAAAATTTTAAAATCAAATCCAAGAAGAATATACTACCCCTTTTTTGGTCTCTTATGTTGATTGAAGTTTGATTCTGCAATCTTTCTCCTTTTGCCTGATCTTCATTTGTCTGTCAAAACTAAAAGAAATATTTTTTACCTCTCTTGAAATCAATAATGAATAAAATCACTATAAGCTATTAGAAATTTTAAACACATAAATTTTAAACTATAACCAGAAAAATTAAAAACAAACTGGTGTGGATTGCGCTTTACAAAATGCTCGATTTTTAGTCTTTAAATTTGGACTTTATAGCGCCATTGTTCTTGTTTCTTGATTTCCCTTGTTCGAGAACTAAGGGTTACTCTTCCAATTGCTTTTCCCCAGTAGTGCTTTAATCTCGACCATTAACTTTGAACTCCTCATGATTGCTAGTTCTAAGTGTCCTTTGCTAATGTGTGCTTGATACCCTTTGTAAATGGTCTCCATTTGGATTTCGACTCACGGAAAGAGTCTTAGTTTGGAGTTGAATAACGAGGGCACGATCTCACGCCTTGAATTCCTCCTCGAAGTCGTTGATCATGCCATTTTTGTTTTATCCTTGTAGATTACGGCACTATCATAGGCTTCATTCCTCGACTCTTCGATTCATTTAAGCTGGAGTAGTCTATCTTATTAAGTGACTTTAAAATCAAAATTAAGCTTCTTGATGGCCCGCATAGCTTTATATTCTGCTCGAGAGGTAGGTGACAAGGTTTTCAAAGACAAGTGCAGGGGACATTCGATGGGGTTTTGGCATTCTATATGCGAGGAGGTGCGTCGTCAAGCAGACCAATCTCTTATGTTGGAACTTCTGGAGTCTTTTCGAATTTTCTTTATTTCCTGTTGGAAATTTATTGCCCATTTGTTTGAGGATGATAAGCGAGCTCACTAATATGTTGAAGATACCATATCTTGCTCATGAGGTTGTCAAACACCTTATTTGCAAAATGTCTCCCTCCGTCACTAATTATAGTTAAGTCCCCGAAATCACATTGAGAATATTTCTTTGTAAAATCCCTGGCTTTGTATTGGCATCATTCTTTGAATATTTGCTACCTGACCCGTTTGATACATAATCCGCGGTAGGAGTATGTATATATTTCCAAATGAAGCGGAAAAGGCCCGTAAAATCCATTCCCCATACATCGAACAATTGCACCACCCAGGGATACCTTGAGGCATCTCATGCCTTTTCTTTGATATTTCCGTTCTTTGGCATTGATCATAACCACCCGTTAAGCAGTCCTTAAAATAGTAGGCGATAAAATCTATTTGGAGAATTTTGTGAGAACATTTTATCTCTGCAAATGTCCTCCATATGGTGATGCGTGACATTCTTGCCAAATCTTGCTTTGCTCGCCTTAATTTTATCTCCCTTATGTCGGATCGGCTCCTCTTTTAAACTAATAATGGGTCATCCCGGATGTATTTCTTTGTCGATCCTTGGCTTCTTTCTCATTGGTAGCTGAATTACGGTGGCATAATTCCCTGAGCTAAAGTTCACAATATCGGCTATCTTAGGGTGATTGGGTGATGACCCCGGAATAGCGCTCATGCGGAAAATTTTACTATTTCTCTTCCCTTCCTTTTTATCTGAGTGGTTCTGCCTCTTGACAAGTATTCGGCTATCACATTGTCACTACCATCTGTCTTTTATTTCTAAATCAAATTCTGCAATAGTAGTACCCACGATCAATCTTGTAGCTGCTTCTTTCTTTGCCATTAGATGCTTGGTGCTTTGCATGATCGGTGTGTATAACAACTAGGACCCCCAAAATATATGGCACAAATTTTCACATGCAAAATACTATTGCTAGCATCTCCTTTTAATTAGTAGAGTAATTTTTCTTGAGCTTCATTAAGGTTTTGCTAGCATAGTAGATGGTCTTAAACACTTTTTCATCTTCTGTCCCAATCGGCTCCAGTGCAAAATCACTGGCATGCAGCGATTTGAATTCTACATTCAATCTGGTTTTGCCATGATGAGGCCAGCTAATGCGAAGTTTGAATTTCTCAAATGCATTATGAGTTCAATCGAAATAGAACTTAGTATCTTTTTCCGGCCAATGCATAGTGGTCCTGGCAATTTTGAGAAATCTCGATAAATCTTACATAAAAACCCGGTATGTCTAGAAACTTCTAATTCCCTTGGCGTATTGAGTGGCATTAGATTTCTTATAGTGAAACTTTTGCACGGTATACCTCAGCCTAACTGCGAAATCATATTGCCCCCAAGAAGACAATTCCTTACGTAACCATAAAATGGCATTTCTCGATTGAGCTAGATTCTTGTCTTTACCTTTGAAATCTTGTCCCCAGTTATCGGGCATTATTCAAGCTGGATCCATACAACTAAATCATCCGTGAGATCTCATAACTATACGCTAGATCAAAAAATATAGACATCATGCATTTTGGAAGGTACCAGGAGCATTACACAAACCAAATGGCATTCTCCTAAAAGCAAAAGTACCAAAGGGGCATGTAAAAGTAGTTTTCTCCTGATCTTCAGGTACAATAGCAATTTGGTTATATCAGTATCCATGGAGCATAAAGTGAGGTGTCTGCTTGACCTATCCAACATCGATCAATGAAAGCGGGGAAAATGATCCTTTAAGTTTGCGGTATTCGATTTTCTATAGTCAGCCACACCCTCCATCACATCCCACCGATTATTGTAGGAATCCAGTTCATTCTTTTCATTTTACCCCACGATCCACGGTGAATCCACCTTTCTTGGGAACCCGCATTACGCTAGGCTTACCCCGAGAACTATCACGATATAGCATATATAAAGCACGCATTTAACCATTTGAGAACTGGCACTACGACCTTCTTCATCCGGGTTGACCTTCTTTGATGCTCGATAAAGTTTTGCATTATCATCTAGCAATATTTTGTGCATGCGGAAATGGAGGCGATACGCGGATCCTCGATTGACCCAGCGGTGTTTCCTTGTATTTTCTCGAATTACGGTAACCACGTGCTTGACGATCGATGCAGCTGATATGATAACTGGTTTTCTCTTTTCTGGTTCTAAAAACTCATATTTCAAATGTCTGGGCAATTCTTTCAATGTTAGCCCTTATGCACTAGTTTCTTGCTCATGAGTTTGCTTGTTTAATTTCCTTACTTCATCTTGGCCCCATTTTTCATTTATACTCGAATTGTTTCTTATTAAACCAACAAATTTGAAAGCGAGTACTTCACAATCAAGACTCTCAAGTGCGAAATTCATCTCAATTTCATTGATGAAGTGTTGAAGGATACAATCAATTCAATTCAACATTGAAGGCTATTGTTTCCTCTGAGGCGCCACAGCTGTCGCATCTACATTAGGATGTTCCAGGCTCCTATTAATATTAAAATGCACTGCTTCATTTCCAACCCTAAGTGTCAATTCACCTTTCTGTACATCTATCAAGGCAGCTCCAGTTGCTAAGAACGGTCTTCCCAGCAACAAAGGAACTTGGGTATCTTCCTCCATCTACATGATAACAAAATCCACTGGGAAGTGAATTTCCCGACCTTAACAAGTACATCTTAAGAATGCCTTCTAGTTGTGCCATTGGCTTCCGCCGACCATACGCAATGTAATTGATGTTGGGTGAGTTCCCCGAATTAAGTCAGTCTCTGCCTGGCTGATAGAGAGGGATCAAATTTATACTAGCGACAGATCACGTAAAGCTTTTCTTGAATTCATGTTCCACACATGGAACGGGGAATGGTGAAGCGACCCGAAGTCTTTCATCTTTCTTTGGGAGCTTTGGCTGGATAATGGCCTTCAACGGTAGCGATCAGTTCACTATTTCCTCTCGGCTATCTTCCTTTTCTTATCGGTATCAACTTGAAATTTTGCATAAAGAGGCGTTGGCGATTACCTCTACAAATGGAATATTTATTTCTATCTTCTTGAAAATGTCCAAGAATTTAGAAAATTGTTCTTCTCTTCTTGACTTCTAAAGTCTCTGTGTAAATGGCACTGAAGGTGTATAAGCTGGTACTCCTTCCTTCTTTTTCTAGTCATTACTTAGTTCGAATTTGTTGTCTGGTTGCTCTTCTCTCCCGCCCATTTTTAAGTCTTTTCTTTTACGCCTCGATCTCTTCTTTCCTTTACGTCATACATTTATTTGCTCAAATCCTTCCCACTTCTTAATTGAATTGCCATGCGGAGTCTTTTGGGTTCTTAGGTGTCGCAGGAATGTACCCACTTTATACGATTTGGCATATTCGAGGAATGGGTGCCACTACTTGTGTCTCAGATTTTCAACGAGGCACTAGCATTCTTCTGAAACATTTGAGTATCAGACTTGAAAGCTTCCAAGTCAAATAGTTTCTGTTCATGGAATTGCAATAGCCTCTTGTTGTCCCCCATGAACTGCAGCATTTGTTCTTCAAATGGTTGAGTCCTTCTTTGACCCTGATATTCATTTATGCTTTCACCTCCTTGCTGCTGCTGCTGGAACCTTAGTGGTTGCTGATATCCTTGTTGAGGATTATGTCCATGCCTTGGGCCTTGCAATGCCCCTCCACCATATGAGAAATTCTCATGGTTCTTTAGTGTTGGATTGTAGTGTGTGGGTAGGTTAGGATTTGGTTTGAAATGATAACTTCTTTGCTCGTTCCGCGTGTAACCTCCTCGGCACCATAGAATCTTTATGTTGGCACATCGACACTTCTTCTCATAAGTTCTCTTTCCCACTTTATCTATTTCATGAAGCGGTGTGCATCTTTCTCTTGTTTGTCCATCCTATGCATTATAGCATCGACTTTGCCTCCGGTGTCATCTTGCTGACTCAACGACCCTTTTCCTCTGCTATTTATACGAAAACCGGATGGAGCTTTCATATTGCATTTTGCCGGAGTCTTCTATGGATCTCTCGCCTCTTCGGCACTTTTTCGTTTGAGATTACTCCCTGACATGAAGCATCGATAATACCCTTAGATGTATCATTTAAAGCATGATACACTATGTCCATCACAGGTCTTGAAATCTATTCCATCATCGAACTCTTGACAACCTTTTGAATCTTCATGAGAAGCTACATATAGGCTCTCATCTTCCCTTGTTGGAGGTACTATTATCTCTCTTCTTTCTCTGTGAGAGATGGAAAGAATGCGCCCTAGTAGGCTGCAGCTCTTCCCAGTATCAGCGAACCATATGGTAATGATTCGTACCATGTGGGCTATATCTCTCAAGAAAATGGAAAGAGTGCAACTTTATCACCTGCGGTCTCACAGTTGACTTCCTTGTATTTGCCATCCTGAGAAATCTTCCAGTGCTCATTTTGGTCTTGATGGGATGACCCGATAAGCGATATTCTTTGAACCATTGTAATCAAAGAGGTGGCTTTAATTGAAGTGTTGCATCTGATGGGAACATGCGATTGCGAGAATACTCTTCTGAATAATAGGCCTCGAAAATCCTCCATTGTGTCGATAATGGGAGGCCTTAAGTTCAGCATCCTCTGTTATAATGCGGTCATGTCTCTGTACACGTAGTTGCGTTGTTCTTTTTGTCTTTCTTAAGCTCCGAGTGTTCTCTCGATTCGTGTCTCTTTGGAATCGAATTACGAATCTGTTTCTGTCCATTAGCAGTTCTCCACAATCAAAAACCTTTCAGTTAATAGAAGTTAGTCTAACTAAACAAATATTTTCAACATAGCTTGTTAAAGATTAGTGGCTGATGTAGCCACTGCTTGAAAAGCTATTTTTGTTCTTTTTATTTATAAAATGTCCAAATTAGCATTTCTTTCTTTTGTCAAAATATTGATCTATTTAATTCTTTCAATCCCCGACAACGGCGCCATAAAAACTTGTTTGCCTTTTTCAATATAGACTAAAACCCCTCAAATTAACATAATTACAAGAGCCTTACACTTCTCTTGTATCCATGTTACTTTGGATAACTTTGCT
The DNA here is from genome assembly GCA_016808115.1 of Tetrastigma voinierianum. Classification (NCBI taxonomy): domain Eukaryota; kingdom Viridiplantae; phylum Streptophyta; class Magnoliopsida; order Vitales; family Vitaceae; genus Tetrastigma; species Tetrastigma voinierianum. The sequence continues at coordinate 1,651,222 of JAEQBH010000911.1, read as the reverse complement.
TGATAAAATAATTTTCTCTTAATGTTCATGATTTAAAAATAAGGGTCAAGTCTATGACCTTCTGAAGTGCCACGGAGCCATCTGAGTAGTAAATGCGAATGTAAGTCAGGTATCATTCCACAGGAGATTGATAGCGAATTACAGGATCAACTACCCGACTACTAAAATTCCATACTATTTGGACTAAAAACTCATAGTAAGTTTTATCTAACAACTAAAATTGAATATCCTATATACTATGAATATATTCAAACTAAGTAAAACAAAGTAAATGAATAAAAATAAATTTTATATAAAGAATGGATTGAATCGATTTGCGTGAGAAAGCGAAAACTATCGGTGAAATACAATGAAGCGATTCGATTCCGGCGATTCGGTACATTGCTCTGTTCTATATATGGATCGGTTATTGTCGAGATTTCCCTAGTATTGGAATTGGATCTCTCCATATTCAGATTAGATACCCTTGCTTCTCTCGAGACAAGATCAAACCCGACTACGTATTCCAAATTCTCTTTCAAGATCTGGGTATTTTTCTTTCCTCGATACTTAACAATTTCATTGACGAAGGTATTCGCTTTTCCTTAGGATTTTCGCAAAATTTCTACCACTTAATTGGTAGCTCAACCTTCAGATCTATGGGTTTATCCCGTTCCCTTGATTAGATCTAAGCTAACACGAGGATTGGAACTTACCTTTAGATTAAGGTGAACTCTCTGATTATTTATATTGTTAAATACACCCCTCAGGCTTGATTATGGTAGGGGATTTATCAAAATGAACACTCGAGCTGAAGCGGTCGTCGATAGTGTCGAACATACCCATAAAAGAATGCTCTCAACTCCTCGAAATCTCGTCTACGGCAATCACGTGGGGGCATCACGGATATCGAGTAAGATACATTCCCTCCAGGCGGTATTAGAGTACTACTATTGGAAATTATCCATTTCAAACTATACGATTAAGTAAAAATGAACCCAAATTAATTCTCCATTATTGTGCGAGGAAGAAACGTAACTAAATGTAAATCAAATCCAGTAATTTGCGCTCACAAATTCTTGCACATTCTGCAATTAAGTAGATCTTAGATCCACGCCTGACCACTATAATTGCAATAAAACTAAGAAGAAATGAATTCGAGAAATTTGTCTTCTAGATTTCATAAATTTTCAGGCGATATGCTAAGAAAATAATAGATCTAAAAATTCAGCTCTACTCGTCTACTGCACGATTCTGAGATTCAAAGCAAAAAAATAAAAATAAAAAATAAAAAAATAAAATACACTCACAATATATACACTTTGAGTTATACTTCTTCTCCCTTTTAAGGTAGTGAAAGGCGGAAAAAACTCACTTTACTATTCTAAAAATTTGTCTATCTTTATGTAAAAAGAATGGTGAATCCCCAAATGCTCAGGTGGATATCCAAAAGAAAAAGCCCGACTCAGCGTCTATGTATCGCGACCTCAAGTTGATGTCGCGACATGGACTTCTCTTGATTGCTCATGATCAGTCGCAACCTCTTTCTTTAAGTTGCAACCAGTTTGTCTTGCAACTTCTTTGATCAGTGGTCGTGACATCGTTTGTGGTTGTGACCTCATTTGCTCAGTTTTCCTTCAGTGTTGATGTCGCGACCTAAGTTCAATGTCGCGACATCATTGTCTTCCTATTCTTCCAGTTTCTGAGTTACGACATTAGTTTTAGGTTGCGACCACTTTTCTGTTTGTATGATGACTTCATGTTGTGACTTTGATTTCTTTGTCGCAATTGTGTTGGTGGTCTTCTTGCCTTCATATGTCTCGATTTTATGCTTCAGCGACCTCATGGTGATGTCGTGACCTCTTTGCCGTACTCACTAGCACTTCTTCGGGTTTGACCTCAGTTCTACGTTTCAAAGAATTTCCTTCTTCCCACCTATTTTCCAGGTCGCGACATCAAGGTGGTGTCGCAACCTCAATTTCTTCTGCTCAGCTCTTCTTCAGGTCGCGACCTTGATGAGTAGTCGTGACATCATTTCTGATCCTCAGTTCATGGAAAGTGCTTACATTTGGCTCTGAGGTTACGACTCGCTCAGTCCCCATTTTTTTTTTTTTTGCACTTTGAATCTTCCTGTTTTTATGTCACGACATCATAGTGGTGTCGCGACATGAAATGGAGCCTTGCATTTAAAAACTAGTTGCAACCTCTTTCATTTGCAAAGCCCTCTCTTGTGGCTTCATAGACGGATGCTTATCGCGACTTCAGAGTGGTGTCGCGACATCATTCATATCTTTTTGGTGTCGCGACATCAAAGTGATGTCGCGACTTGAATTTCTTCGCTGATTATTTCCTTTAGTCTCGACCACGTTTTCTTTGTCGCGACCTCCTTCTTGAATCCGACTTCACTTGTTCAAGTTTTCTTTCTTAGCGGAGGCGAGATACGTTTGATGTCGTGACTTGGAATTTGGCTTGGCGAGCATTCTGTCCGACTTAAATTTTCATTTGTGACCTCAATTCTCTGCGGTGATTTATCGATTTTGCTAAGATTTGAGCCTGCTTTGTATTTTCTGCAAAATGAAATTTGAGTCAAATATCCACATTTCTGCAAACAAATCAACATTTATCTCTTAATATACTCAGAAAAATGGATTAAAAATCTAATGAGTTTTTGCACTCATCAGCCATCACTCATCCAAATTAAGTTATTCAAATTTCTGGGTAAACTAAACTTCTAGGAGAAAAAATCTCCCATAAATAAGTGTATTCAAATTTTGACCCCATTGGACCCAGAAAATTCGTGAAAGTGAGGCTCTATTTTTAAGTCAATTCTGGTTCGGTTTTGATACAATTTTGGTGTTTTGGGATAGTTGTGGTATTTAGGCCATAAGTTGAGTTTCACTCATCCAAATTTATTGTTTCAAATTTCTAGGTAAACTAAACTTCTAGGAGAACAAATTTCCCTAAAATAAGTGTATTCAAATTTGGACCCCATTAGATCCAGAAAATTCGTCAAAGTGAGGCTCTGTTTTCGGTCGGTCTGGATTCAGTTACGATCAGTTTTGGTGTTTTGGAACAGTTTTGGTATTTAGGCCATAAGTTGAGTTTCACTCATCTAAATTGAGTGATTCAAATTTTTAGGTAAACTAGACTACTAGGAGAACAAATTTCCCTAAAATAAGTGTATTCAAATTTGGACCTCATCAGACCCAGAAATTCGTTTAAAGGGAGCTTTGTTTTTCTGCAAATTCTGGTTTTGTGTGAAAATATAATAGTCCCGGATGTTTAGGACATATCTGGAGCTTCGGTGCTCCGAATTGGATGATTTCAATTTCTGAATAAAATAGATTTATAGAAGAACAATGGACAAGTGAAGGTGTGTTGGCTAGAAAACAACCCTAACTAGAAACCTAAATAAGCCAACTAATATTGTTCCCTAATTGTGATGGATTAGGGGTTGGCGACGAGGAAAACTTGAATTGAAGTCAAGATTCCGAGAATAGGAATCTAAGTGCGACGACCTTTTTGGTTCGTTCTCTATTCTTCTCTTCTTATTTCAAGTATCAAAATTGTTTGCTCAATTATGGAAATGATTTTCAATAAAACTGCATATTAATTTATTTTAAGTGATTTGAGAAAAATGATTGTGAAATGATTGCCATGAAAAATTGCATGAGTATTGAAATGTGCTATTTGAGTATAAATGTATGTATCCTATTGTAAATTTCTATGACTAATTTTTAATGCCCTTAATAGAATGTTATCGTCATATTCGATTTAAGGATATGAGTGGAGGTATGCAGTAAGGGTCGAACTAAGCGATGCGAAACGAGATGTAATGTAGTGTCACTCCGATCCGTAGCCTAGTGGGATAGTATCGGTAGTGTTCACAAAATGATTTTTAATAACCAATCAACAGCCCAACGAGATCGTACTATGTTATAAAACCTTTTTATAACGGCATGCAGCCTAGCAGGACCATGCCAGTGATTCCGTTATCCTACGCACCAAAAACATTGGCTAAATTTGTTTAAGGGCAAAATGATAAGAATATTTGTGAAATGCATGATTTGAGTTTTGAATGAGTTATTGCATATGAAAGTGCATATTTGGAATGATCAATGAATTTTAAATGAATTTATATGAAATGAATATATATACGTATTGTATTGCATTGATCATTAAAAAATAAAAAATAAAAGGGTTCAAAAGCATTGTTATAGAAAAGTTGCATGATTTGTGTTAAAATGAAATGAAGAGAGAACTATATAGAACCACTAAGCAAGAAAATTCTTAGCACATTGTTTTTATCATTGCGCATGTACCGAGTGAACAGGTTCAAAAGCAAAAAGGCCGTCTGTGTGAGTCATCTTGGCTTCGCCTGAGTAAAAGTAAAGCTCGCGTCATGCTTACATGAAACCCCTGTGATATCTTTTTGATCTTTTTGTATTAAAACTATGTTTTGAAAATTGAACTACGATAAATATTTGTAAATATTTTTATATTCGCGGCTTATAATCTTAGTAATGTATAAAAGAGTGGGAAATGGAGCAAATGGGCATATAATACCATATTGAATGAAAATGTATGTGAGAACAAAATGATGGGCCCCCTTTAAGTTAATGTGATATATACGTATATATTTTCATATGGATAATTATCATTTACAAATGAGTTTTTGAAATGTGTTTTATTGAGAAAAGGAATTGTATTTGGATTCGTAAAAGAGATGACCACGTCCCGGATCCGGTTAGGCCTCCGGGTCGGGTTGGGTTGGGTACCGGGCATGAGCCCCTCACACTGTCCCTCCTATTAAAATTCATCTAGTACTAGGCATTCCTAATTTTCTAAACTTCTTTGATTAAGTTAGATTGATTTTATCAATTATAAGATATTAGGGAACGAGAATCAAGTCCCAAGGGTATACTTCCACCAGTCACTTGGAAACCCTTTGAGCTACGAGTCTCGATCTCTTTACTAGCATGCAACCAGTCAGCGAAACCTGGGAATTCATATAACCACACCCATAGAACCTCAACACAAGATTATATTCACAAATCATTATTCTAACGTATAAACCCAAACACTGATATCAACGACCAGCCCTAGGAGGAGATATAGCCACTCTGTGCTTGTCAGCAAGCAAATCATGTTTAAAACATAATCTTTAAAAGATTAAGAGAGAAGAGTTTAGGGATACAAAACAAATATCAAGTACAAGGCCTCCAAAACCCTACTCCACCACTATAAGAAGTCCTCTAGCAGTTGGATATTGTAACTTAGCTCCAAAAACAAGCTAAAATCTAAGAAAATATACAAACCCTAAAAGTATGAGCTATATCATATGGAAGACTGACTAAAAATGGGGCTAAGAATGGGGGCATTTTTTTCTGAACCCGACATTCTTCGCCTTAGTGAAGACATGTGTCAACATTCTACTTAAAATGTCCTTCGCCGCGGCAAGGGTAGCTTCGCCTTGGTGAACCCAAGGGATCTTGTATGTCATAGCTTTCTTCTTTGTCACAGGGAGGGATCTCCTTTGCAGCTGCAAGCTCCTTCGCCTTAGTGAACCCGAGGCTTCCTTCTTACAAATTTCGGCTTCGCAATGGCAAAGCTTCCTCTTTGCCTTGGCGGCTAGCCATTTGCCTACAGTACATTTACTTTGTTTGTTGCAAAGGGTGTTCCTTCGCCTCGATAGACGATGCCTCGAAACGGGTTTTGTCACTCTTCCTCTTTTAGCTCTTTTGTGCTTGATTTACTTCCAATGCCTACAAAACTTACATTGATGAGGGATTACTGTAATATTTATGAATAAGGGTATGAATCTAGCATTTAGGTTACATAAACACATGAGAAACATGTTGTAAATGCTAATACGATTCACCCCTACCAGCCATCCTAGCCAAGTCTACCTTCACAACTGCCATCATGTAGAATGGCCATTCTAACCCCATCGGAGGCCACTCTGACATTCTAAAAACTCTTAAACGGGTTGTTGCATGTTTCTATTGGGTAGAAATGAAGGCTGATATCTAGCATTTCGTAGCTTAATGCGGTGTTTGTCAGAAAAGTAAGTACTCTAATTTGACCCCTGTCGGTCTCCTTTAACCACTCCCTATTCTGAAGAAAATTTGAGATGATATTTCTATGGACTTCATAGAGGCTCTACCATTGTTTAAGGCTCTATTTTAGTTGTGGTTGACCGTTTCAGGAAGAATGGGCACTTCATCAGGCTTCGCCATCCTTTCTCCACAACTTCCATAGCATCAATTTTCATTCGGGAGGTGGTCCATCTCCATGGGTTCACTAAATCTATAGTCTCGAATAGAGATAAAAATTTTATGAGTAATTTTTTGCAATCCCTCTTCAAGAGCAAAGGTACTTCACTTAAAATGAGCATAACCTATCATCCCCAAACAGACGACCAAACAAAGGTGGTCAACCTCTGTATCTAGACTTATCTCCGCTGTTTCGCTAGCTCCAAACCGCAATCTTGAGCAAAGTTTTTACCATGGGCAGAATATTGGTACAACACCTCCTTCCATTTTTCCACCAACACCACTCCTTTTCAAGTCATTTATGGTCACGACCTACCTCCCCTTATCAAGGGAATCCCTACTGCACTTCCAAATTCAGAAGTGGACCAATTGCTTCAGGATCAGGACACCATGTTAGCAATTTTATGTGAATAGCTAGTGCATGCCCAACAGCACATGAAATCCATTACCGATTGTCATCATCACGACATGTTGTTCCAAGTTGGTGACTTGGTTTATTTAAAACTTCGCCCTTATAGGTGGTTGTCACTTATGTGACGGGTGAATGAAAAATTAGCCATAAGATGTTTTGGGCCTTTTCGAATCCTTCAAAGAGTAGGCGCAGTTGCTTACAAACAGGAGCTTCTTGCCACCTCCAACATTCACCCCATTTTTCACATCTCCCAGCTTCGTCCTATCATGGGAAATCTTCCACCTGCATTGGATCTGCCCTCTCAATTATCAACAGACCTTGAACTCCTCCTAGAACCTGCAGTAGTTTTAGGGTACCGGGTCCCTCCAACCCTCATGATGTTGAGGTGATAATTTAGTAGAAGGATTTACCAACTCATGAAGCTACATGGGAGCCCTATACTTTGATTCATAATCAATTTCCCTCCTTCCACCTTGAGGACAAGGTGGCTCTTTGGGCCCGGGATTGATAAGACCCCTATACTGTTCACATATTCAAGAAGGAAGCAATGTGAGAGGCACTTGAGGCCAAAAAGTTTTTAATTATGTGGCAACAATTAGGGTGGGGTGAGGGGGTGCTTTCCTATACTGGGGGGTATTTAAGGGTTGTTTGGTGGGTCTCTAGGGCAGCGCGAATTTAGGGTTTGTTTTAATTGGGGGTGGGTGTTAATATCATTATCTTTGTTCAAATTAAAGTGTTTTTCAGCTTCTTCTGAGTTTTACCCATTTGTATTTTTTTTTAATGGGAATAATTTTGGTTTCTTCGTTTATCTGTGGAACTTTATTAGAAGCTCGGATTGAGATTTGGTTATTTGAGCAGAAAGATTTGAGAATTGAAGGCAAAATCATTGTAAGTTTATGCTTATGAACATTTTTTTAGTATAGGGTTTTAGTTAAAGTTTTTTCCCTATTTCATCTATAAAATACATGTTCTGAAGTCTTTGGATTTTTTTAAATTATTCGTAGAATAATGCAAAAATGTTTAAAATTAGATAAATATTGATTAAGAAATTTCACTTATGGCTTGAGTTACTCTTGGAAGTTCTAGGTGTTGGTGTATTGTAACTTGTAACACCCCAACTCCTTAAATAAGGGTATTATTGTCAATTCACATATAAAGCACTAAAACCCCATCTTTAAATGGCACCTTCAAAATTCTTGCTTTGGAATCCTGTTTGTCTTGAATATACTTACAAAAATTTAAACTAACTTTGTATAAAAAACCAACAATTTTCAATGACATAAATTCTCCCTTAAAATATAACAACATATCATTAAGCTAACATCTCCTAACAATATAAATTCTTCAAAGCTAATAATTTTAAAACATAACATTCTAACAACATAAATGTTCCAAATGAAGATTACAAACATTCAATCGAAGCAGCTAAACTAAATTAAAACTGATCCCTCGTCACTGGCGAAACATGATTAAAAAGTTCTCTCGACTTTTTCATCTCTACTGACATCACTCATGCCAATGTCTGGAGTACTCGAAAATTTATGATGCCTTTTCAACTAGAGCAGGCTAGGCGTGTTGGAATCATTTGGCGGGCCCCGGAAGGCCGTCGTTGGCGGTCCATTGGCACAGACGTTGGACTCTGATAACAAGAAAGCAAGGATCGAATTTTGGGGCTCGCCGTTGCCACTCGATGCCCTAGAAGTCAGTTCTTTCCTGTGGAAGAGAATATCAACTTCTTAGGGAATGAAGTTTTGTGCATATGTCTGTGTACCTTTCACTGGTGGGGTGGCCTGGTATTTATAGTATATGTTTTTCCCAATTGGATGGTGATAAGGATTCTCTCTTATTAGATGGGGGATTTTCTTTCCTTATTCTTTATCAGTTAATAGGGATAATTAAACGATTGTGGGAATTATCTACTTCCCTTATTGGTGAGATTTGGTTTGATTTGCAGGATAAGTAGTTATTGGGAATTATCCTACTTCCCTTATTGGTGAGATTTGGTTTGATTTACAGAATAAGTAGTTATTGGGAATTATCCTACTTCCCTTATTGGTGAGATTTGGTTTGATTTACAAGATATGGGCTCTTTAGGCTGTCCGTGTTACCCGGCCCTTAGGGAGGATGAACTAGGCCCTTGTTTTGGGCACATGCAGGAGCCGAGTTTTCTGGGTCTTAGCATAAATCTTCTTTTAATCTTTCTTCTTGAGCTTGGGAGTGAGCTGCGCTGTTTTTTAAACCCCGATCAGTTGCCCCCAACCCTTGGTTCACGGCGTGGGCGAGTGTATCGGCTCTTGGATCAGGCGTGATATCCACGTGGCTACTTAGGAAGGGTTTGATTAGTTTTATCGCTCGTTTTATTGTCTTGCCAATTTGAGCTGCTTGGTTTCTAGGTTGTTGCGCCCATGCAGTAGGCTACTTGGCTCTGGGAACATTCTACCTTTTTAGGGTGGCGGGCTACGAAAGCGAAATTTGGTTGTCTCTGGGGTATCGCGCCTTTTGGCGAGCTACTTAGCACTTGTGCTGTCTGCCTCAGTATTTGTGCTCTTGGTAGCTATTGTCCCTTGGCCAGTACGCAAGGCTCTTTTAAAATTGAGCTACATGGCTCCTTGGCTACTTTACCTTACGGCCCAGGCTCGTGGCTCCTTGAAATTGAGGCTGTGAGACCTCCTAAAACTAATTTTGCAAGGGTCTCTCAGACCCTAAGCTCATGGCGCCTTCAAGCTTGGCTACACTTGGCTCTGAGCTACACATGGCTCCTTAGTACACTGGCCTCTTGACGATTGTGCTCACATGTCTGAGCTACCCAAACCACAGGCTACATGGCTCTGGTACTTGGCATACAGGCTATTATGCCCTGCCAGTGCTGCGAAAAAGCGAGCTGCTTAAGCTCTGAGCTCACGTGGCTCCGTGGTACATAGCCTTCCTTGGCGGTTATGCTGCATGTCTGAGCCTCTTTGGGCTCCCGAGCTACATGGCTCAAGACCCTTTCTTGAGTTGTTATGCTCACGAAAAGCTAGATTTCTTTGAGCTCGGGGCTCCGAGACCACTTTCGGCCAGTTATGCTCACAAAAACTAAAATTTCTTAGGCTCCACAGGCGCAGGCCTTCTGGCTTGTTAAGCTACAAAATCGCTACTAGGCGCTCTTGGCGAGGCCTTCTGGCTGGGTCATAGCGCTTCTGGCCCAGTAAATGGGCTCCTAGGGTGAGGCCTTCACGGTATGTGCTACCTGGCGAGCTCTTGAGCTATTGAAGTATTTGAGGCCTTCTGAGTTGTTAAGCTCTATTTGAATTTCTTGGGCTCCTTGGCGTTGAGGTCTTCATGAGCTGTTAAGCTCTACAAACTAAGCTATTGGGCTCTGGGGCACTGATTAGTACCCAAATAGTGCTATTTTAAGCCCTGTTTATAGCAGGTTTTAGGCACTTTTTGTGTACTAATCGACTTTGATAACTCAATTGATACGTTGAGGTCGAAACACTCTTTTGATCACATTTGCAGCTATTTTTGTAGTTTCTGAGGTCAAATGTCTCATTATCTTCAATATAGTTCAAACTACAATGAGCGGAGCCGGGTCGAGATTCATGATCGAGCCAGGAGAAATTTGGAGCAAAAGAAATCTTTGAAGAGAATGAGAGATCCATGCGAATTTGCGGGGTTGCGGTCGCAACACCGCAAAAGCCATAACCTGCAAAATTTAACGCTCTTTAACTCCCACACTGCTATCATTTGCTTTTTAACCAGCTTTTGTGGTGGACATACAAGTTTTCCCTTGATGTAATTTTGGTTCATTTTTACTTTGTAATTTCCTTAATCTTGACACTATATAAGCTCAGTCTTATTTGTAAAAAATCAATCGACTTTCTCCATCAATCGTCGATAAAACTTTTCCGCAAGCTTCTGGCGGTTGGTGATTTTCTCTCCACTTTCTCTTATTTTCTTGCATTTTCTTGGTATCCAAACACCCCTTGATGATGACAAATCAAGGGATACTCGGCTAAACCCCCCTCATCCTTGAAGGGGAAGGCTACTGGGTGTTGGTTTTAAAGCAAGCTGCATGTTTTCATGCTCTTCATGTATGCATTTAAGGGTATTTGTGCTCTTGCTTCTCACCTTAGGTTAAAATCTCTTAGGCATGCTCTCCTAATGTGTATTTGGCAAGCTTTTTGGGTTCAGTGGATACTTATCACTAGATCCGCTGATGCCCAGTTAGTTGTCTCCTATTAGTTACTATAGGGTAGGTTTTGAGATATGTTCTCACCGTTAGGGACATTTATGCCCAATCAAATGTCATCTTTTAAGAGGAAAACTTTAAGGGTTTAGGTTTTAAAGCTAAATGAAGATCCGGTTCGGAAAATGACTATATGTCATGATTTCCAGCCCAGAGAAAAGACTTCGAGGACATGTTGGTTTAACACAGAACCACTGACGGTGGCGAAGACTTTAAAGGGATTCTCTTAACTTTTTACATCATTATTTCCGATTTTCAACCATTCACCTAAGCTGTTTTTCACAGAAAACACTAAAATCGAACACCATTTTCTTATGCATTGCCCCAACTCTTCTCTCACGAAAACCCATCCTGGGTGTTCGGCCCCTGAGCCCAGCTATGCGTAGTAGCTTTCTTCATTCATTAGTGGAATCTAGGATATAAATTTTGTTGATTGAGCCACCTACTTGGCTGTGAATCAAATGGCACCGTTGTCGGGGATGGTGCCCTAGTGAGAAAGGAAAGCTGTGAACTTGTGATTCACATCACAAGTGTTGGTGAATTCTCATTTCTTTTTTATTTTACCATTTTTCCCCATTTGCAGTTCACTACAGGGGAGTTGGAAAATTTCACTGTAGGGGAGTTTGAAGACTTTACTGTGCAGACTGTTTTTCCCCCCCTGTATTGATTCTAGCTAAAATTAACCTTTTAGGTAGCCTTGTTTTTGTTGGTTTCTTACTTGTTGTGTGTTCATAGCAGCTTATGCAGTGGGACGAGGAAAAACTACGACGATTGGAAAGGCTAAAGTGCTCCACTTGAGCAGGTGTGAAATCGGTTGCACCTGTCGGATGGAGACCCGCTTTGACGACGAGCGACCGGGGGGTTCCGCAGGGAACTTGATGCATACATATCAATGAGGATCACAGCACACCCACCAAGGGTGAGTGCACCCTCTGCACATTATACCCCACACTTTGGGATGTGGCGTGAGGCCTTACGCAGTTTCCCTTTGCTCCCTTTACTTTTCATGGCATGGAAAGCGAGAAAATCCATACACACACATCCGGGATTTTGAAGAAGTTTGCACGACTTTCAAGGGTGCATTTGATATGGACTTGCTCAAGATGAAAGCCTTCCCTTTGACCCTCAAAGACAAAGCCAAAATTTGGCTTAATTCATTAGACCCGAGGTCATCCGAGGCTGAAGGCAGAGCTCTGGTGAAGATTTTGAAGAGATTCATCGTGCCCGTAAGAACAACAATTTGAAGGAAAATTTACACCTTTGCGACTCATGATAGTGAATTTTATCGATCTTTGGAAAGGTATCTTGAAACTATGGGTGCATGCCCTCGCCATGGCCCCGACACATGGATGCTAGTAAACCACTTCACGATGGAATGTCCCTTCCATGAAACAATTCTTAGAAATCGCTGTGTGGAGGGACTTGCCGGCCAAATCCGGATTAAGCCATGGACTTCCCTCGGCTATGTGTTTGCGAAACCTCCAAGGGATGGGATAGTGAACCCGAGGTATAGAGAATGAAGCACCACGAGTAAACCACTAGGGAGGCATTTATTCGGGAGGACAGGGAACTTCAAGGCTAAGTTATCCATAGTGAACAGAAGGATGGAAGAACTTGAGCAGGCCCGCGGGAGAATGCAGGCGTGGCCCGAGACATCTATGGCCAACCATGTTTCAATTATCAATCTACTAGTCATCAAAGGAGAACATTGTCCAATTCTCCTCGATAAAGTTTGATAGTTGAAAATGCAAATGTTGTGCCCAGGCCCCGAAATAGGCCATGTGATGCCCGGTATGCGACACCTATAATCCCATTGGAAGAACCACTGACCCTAGCACGGAAGCCTAAACCTCAGGTATATGTTCCCCCAGGGGCACATCGCGACACTTGATGTGGGTCTACCTCTCAGCATTATGACCACCAACCTCATCACCTATTGAGCAAGTTATCATGAATTTGAGTAAGGTGGTGGGGAATTTTGTAGAGGAGCAGAAAACTATCAATGCTCAAATAAACCAAAGAATAGAAAATGTAGAAATCTCCATGGACAAAAGAATTGATGGGCTCCATAAAAGCCTAAATCAAAAAATTGATACCTGTGATCATCCATCGGTAGCACGACTAATCGAAGCGATGAGTGCGAGAAGGGAGATTTCCTTCCCAAGCACTACCCAATCCTAGGGGAGTGCATGAACTAAGCGATGCTAGTGAGCCTGTACAAAAAATGGATGAAGTCCAGGTGATTCGTGCCATGGTAGGGTGATCCGGAATCAACAAAATTTGTTTCCTATATTCCTCCTACTGCGAAGTAGTCCGGCTCTTTGCGATATAGCGGAGTCTAAGGGTCGAACACGGGGATGGGTTTCTTCGTCTGAATGATTTAAGTGGAAGTCGAAATGGGTGAATTTGGTTTGGATTTTTAGGTGGGGATAAAAAGCAGGTGGGTTGGTGGTTTCAAAATGAAATAAGGCGAAATAAAATGTAAATAGAACTCCTTGGCTTGTTAGGTCACTAGGGTTGGATTCTATAGTAGCGGGGTTCGGGGTCTATTTCCTCGCGTTGGGGAGGATTATATAGTCATTTCCCGAGCTAGGATCTTCATTTAACTTTAAAAACTAAGCCTAATAATTTCCCTTTTGGTAGAAAGCATTTATTTGCATTTAAGGTTCCTACAGTCGAAATCTATCTTGACTCATCCTCTGATGATTTCGTGAGGTAACTAATGAGTCTCGATGGATCACAAAAATAAGAATCCATTGAACCTAAAGATACCAAGTATTGATCAGCGTGGATGCACTTAACGTAAAATCTAACCCCTTAACCTACCTCGGTGGCTCGTAAATGGCAGCTAATGGAATGTGTGGAGTATCTAAAGCTAAGAGAATACACTAAACCTAAAAGCTTGCCAAGTATTGTAAAGAAGTACATCGAAAAGCTTTAAACGTAGAGTTGAAAATTTGGGAACCAAAATGACAAAACTGTGCGTGAAAAAGCAGAGGAACCACCGGTGCTTTGTAGATCTTCCCCGACTACCTTCCCGCCCGAGGAGGAAAGGGTTTTAGTAAAACTCATCCTCAAGTTGTCATCCTTGGAGGTGTTTGGCGCAGAAAATGAGAAAGAGGAGAGAAGAGAGAAAGCTGAGCAGGCTGCGTGTGTCTTGAAAGATTAAAAGTTAGGGTTACAAAAATCTATAAATTGGCTTATATAGCCATACGAGATGTGTGAAATACGAAATGCCTAAAATATGTAATTACAATAGGGACAAAATGGTAAATAAACAAGCGAGAGTCGTTTTGAATCCTGGCTATAAAAACACGAGCTGAGAATTTTATTATGCATAGTGATTTTCACTATATAAGCGAAAATTTCGCTATATAGCGAAAAATCGGTATATATGGCGAAAAATGCAGAAATAGCGAAAACCCGAAATTTGGCTGAGCGATTATTTCGTAGCTAGCGAAATTTCGCTAACCGTGAAAATTTACGCATAAGCGAAATTTCAAATTTCGCTATGGTAACTTCGCTATGATAGCGGCGTATAAGCGAAATTCATATTCACGCATCCTATGTTCTTTGCTCCTTTGCATCACGCAGCACATTGCTTACTATTTTCTTGATTTTCTTCTGCTTTGAAATTCTTCATTTCCTCGCTTGTTGAAATTGATATGAGACCATATAGATTGATGGAAATCAACCCAGAGCTTTGGTTATGATTGGATTGACACGATAATTTGGCCTCGATTCTGAAAACTAAAGCTTGACCTCGGAATCGATTAGAAGTACAATAGGGACCCGAACATGTCAATTGGGTTAATTATAATAATTAGTACACAAAAGGCGCTCAAAACCTATTAAAATAGGGTTGAAATAGCACTTTTGGGCCTTCAATCACACCCCCGACCTACACATTGCTGGTCCCTTAGCGATGAAAGAAAGAAAGAAAGAAGAACAAACAAAGAAAAACGATAACAAAATAACGTTCACAAAAATTATATTTGAAGGTTGTGGATGAGTAATGCTAACCTAAGTAAGAATCATCAAGTGAGTGTCGATAAGCGTCATGAGAGAATGAATGCCATCTGAGAATTGAGTATCAAAAAGAGCCTCCTTAGCGGTGAATCAGCGACTTCCACCAAAATCTAAGTGTTTATTTGATTGGCTCTCAGCAATAAATTTGTCAAAGCCCCTCCCCCGAGCCTAGCTACTCACTACGACCTAGCATGCTATGAGCCTAAATAGATCAGGATCGACCTCTTATTCCACAATTCTTTTTTGTGTTGCTTAGGGTGCAATCTTTGAGGAATCGAAACCTCACCAAAGTCCATGTAGCAGGATCTCTGGAGTAACTCCCGACCCGGTGGGCTTAGGGCACCAGAGTCGCGAGGATCTTTCGACCACTAACTCTTCGGGTTTCACCGGACTTGAATGATTTCGAGACTCCGGCACCTACAGCTTGCTCAACTCCACCTATCCACCCGTGCTTGAGCACGCCCAAGTCGGTGGCTCCCCTGACCGATGAAGGTTTAGGGTTAAAGGCTTTCACCATATACCCCTCGGACCGTGCTCGGGTTTCAAGGCAAAGCATTGCAATATTTATTCTTTTTCTTTTCTTTTTTTTTTCCGAAGACGCATTGGCCTTCTTTCCACATAGGTCCTTAACCTATTAAAGTGGTGATAGAGCTAGAGTAGGTTATGCAAAGTAAACGAGGTTGCGCAGTTTTGACCTATCATTGAAACCTAATGTGCTCGTGTGTGGTTAGCTAAGGTGGAAGAAAAATGTTGAAGCATCGGAAATTCAACTAATCATCTTTCAAATTAGGCATGGAACCGATCTAACATCAATAGGAATTGGATAAATTTTCCAATTTTCAAGCTATGAGCTAAATGAAAACACACCACAAAAATTTTGGTTGCAAAAACGGGTCCAAATTTGAAAAAAGTAAAAGTTATAGTATAACGGCTTTATAGAAAGGGAACCGACAAGCCACTGAACATCAAAAAATGGGGCTTGCACAAAATAATAACAAAACATGAATACAAAAGCCACTTCAGCCATTGGCTCACCCCGACCCGAACATCTCGGTGTCGAAATGGGGTACCAGTTGGAAAATTAGAAAAGGAAGTGTTACCTCCCTTTGATGAGATGTGATCGTTTGCTGGATAGGAGACCGCCCACAGAAGCTTTCCGTGACACCTTATTCACTCCGTTTGGGCTTCAAATAAACAAGTTAGGGGAAGAAAAGAGAGGAAAAAAGTGACCAGTTAGACCATTTTTAAAATTACACTTTCATAATAATCTCAAAAATGTTCTTTCTGGCCATATTTGGATTCTACACTCTCTAAGATTTCCAAACGGTACGAAACGTCTAAAGCGAGGTTCGGATAAAAAGTTATGAGCGAGGAAACAAATTTGGAGGTTAAAAGTGGGGCATGCGAAAAAATTTTAGCTATGCTACGATAATTTTAAGCTAGCTTAGCGAATTTTAGCTAAACTAGCGAAAATTTGACATAAGCGAAAAGAATTTCTCTATGTTTCTTGAAAATTTTCGATTATGTCTAATACTTGAAAATTTTGGTTTGTTTTTTTTTTTAAATCAAATAAAATAATTAATAAATAAAAATAAAAAAATAATTAAAAAATAAATAAAAACAAAAACAATATTTTTTTTTAATATAAAAAAAACAAATTTTTTTTAAATAAAATAAAATAAAAAACAGCGTTTGTTTTGTTTTTTTTTGTTTTTATTTTTTAAATAATATATATATATATATATATATATATATATATATATATATATATATATAAAATAAAGCAAGCAGCTTTTTTTTAATAAATAAAATAAAAATAAATAATTAAAATAAAATAAAAAAATTGAAAACATTGTGCGATGTTTTTATGCGCTAGTGCCTCATTTGCATGCCATTTACATTGGTAAGCGAGAATTTCTATTTCTGCGAAAATTTTTCAATTTCATATCTACGTAGATTTCGCTAGGCTAAGCGAAATTCGGTAGCAGCGAAAAATTTCACTGTAAGCGAAATTTTCGCATTTCGTTAGGATTGCGAAATTTTTCGCTAGGATCTGAATTTTTAAGCTAAACACGAAAATTCTCTTCCTTTCAGGATTTTGATCTTGATCAGCTTGAAATTTACATTTACCGCTAAGATTTGCACACAAAAAATTGCAAAAATTAACCTGAGAAAAATTAGGAAAAATTGCGAGAAAAGCGAAATTAAATTTAAAAACATAAATTAACTAAAATTAGATAAAATCTAAGAAGAAAAATTAGCAATCAAATAAAATACAATAAGCTAAAATAGACAAGAAAATTAAGCAAAAGTGGGGAGCTTAAATCACGGGATTGGTGCTCGAGCCGAGCCGTGAACCATCCACTATGCCATGCGGTCTGTGCGGCTATATCTTGTTTGAGAGTAGTGCCAAAATTACGTACAAGGCCACTAATTTCTTGAAGTTTTTTGTCATAAGCGGTGATGGGAGTGGCCTTTTTGGGTAGATACTGGAAGGATTAGTTGTCTTTGAGGCATGGGTGATATCTGCAGTCAGCGAGGGGGTACTAGCGATTAGGTTGTTTTTGGGTTGGCGATGGCATTAGGGATCCAAATCTATGGGGTTTGGTTGAATGATAAGCTCTTGGGTCCCTTCCACTGTTT
Source organism: Tetrastigma voinierianum (assembly GCA_016808115.1). Taxonomy (NCBI): domain Eukaryota; kingdom Viridiplantae; phylum Streptophyta; class Magnoliopsida; order Vitales; family Vitaceae; genus Tetrastigma; species Tetrastigma voinierianum. The sequence goes on along the minus strand of JAEQBH010000911.1, from coordinate 1,633,656 downwards.
CATGTCCACTGCTCTTCTCAGTCAATGGGAAGGTTGCTTCCTTCTTCTCCCATAGGCAGATAGCAGCACCAACTGAGGATTCAAAATTTTCCACCAGGTTTTCTTGTGGCTGGTGTAGGCACAACTCTACACTATGGTACCTTTGACGCTCCTGCTCTGCGGTGGACATTATTCTTGTCGATTAGGTCTTGATGAATCTGCGAGTTGTCCCATTCATATAAAATGTTGTTCGACCCGTCTAATCTTTGATCGAGAATTCTCCTCAGTATGGATTTTTTCACTCAATTGGACCGGTGATTTTCTTTTGTTCATCTGACATACCACCGGTTTAGTAAAGATTCCAAAGTGCTTGCTCAGGCGGGAGATTCAGCTGTGGTGGTTGGCGAGACGAAAAACTATCACGTGGATGTGGAGGAGGGTGCATAAGTTGAGGAACACTATGACAGGTGCACTCATCCATTGGTCTCTATATTCTCTCATAGACCTAGGGTCTCATTGTCATGTAAGCTCTAAAGTTTCCTCTGGTATGTGCTCTGTAGAGGGTTCCATTTTCTCTCGATCCCGATTTTCCCACAGACACAGGCTTGCCTTAGATTTTTGATCCACTGAAAATGGATTCTGCGACAAAGCGGAAACCCCAGAAAACGATCTGCCCACTTTTTTTTTTTAACGTTTGAAATAAAACTAAGAAAAATGACTATAAAATATTAAAAATTCAAGACTTGTGATGGGGATCTGCAAAAGTGTTCGCGACTCGTCGAATTCAGCTAAGGCACCATCCACAGGCAGCGGCGCCATTTGATCGTGCACGGTAGGGTGATCGGAATCAACAAAATTTGTTTCCTATATTACTCTACGTAGTCCAGCTCTTTGATATAAGCGATCTAAGTCGAACACGGGGATGGGTTTTCTTCGTCTGATAGATTTAAGTGAAGTCGAATAAAATTAGGTGAGGTTTGGATTTTTAGGTGGGGATACAGGTAGGTTAATTGGTTTCAAAATGAAAATAAAGGCGAAATAAAATGTAAATAGAACTCCTTGAAGCATTGTTAGGTCACTAGGGTTGGATTCCTATGATGGCGGGGTTCCACAGGTCTGTTTCTCAGCGTTAGGAGGATGACATATAGTCATTTCCCGAACCGGATCTTCATTTAACTTTTAAAAACTAAACCCTAATAATTTCCCTTTTGGTAGAAAGCATTTATTTAGCATTTAAGGTTCCTACAGTGAAAATCTATCTTGACTCATCCTACAATGATTCGTAAAGGGTAACTAATGAGTCTCAATGGATCTAAAAATAAGAATCCTTGAATACTAAAAAGATTGCAGTTTTGATCAGCGTGGATGCACTTCTTGTGAAAATCTAACCCCTTAACCTACCTCGGTGGCTCGTAAATGGCAACTAGTACTGGATATTAGGCGTATCTAAAGCTAAGAATACATAAACCTAAAAAGCTTGCCAGAGTATTGGCCAAAGAAGTACATCAAAAGCTTTAAACCTAGAGTTGAAAATTTGGGAACCAAAATGATAAAACCTGCTGCGTGAAAACCAGGGGAACCACCAGCAGCCTGCAGATCCTTCCCGCAGCTACCTTCCACTTCAAGGAGGAAAGGGTTTTAGCCGCTCATCCTCGAGTTGTCATCCTCGGAGGGTGTTTGCTTGCCCAGAAAATGAGAGAAAGAGGAGAGAAGAAAAGCGGAGCAAGCTGCGTGTCTTGAAAGATTAAAAGTTAGGGTTACAAAATCTATAAGTTGGCTTATATGGCCATGCAGATGTGTGAAATACCAAAATGCCTGAAATATGTAATTACAATAGGACAGAAATGGTAAATAAACAAAAGCGAGGTCGTTTTGAATCACGAAACATCAAAAAACATAGAGCTGAGAATTTGCTCTGCTGTGATTTTCTACATATAAAGAAAATTTCATTTGCTCTTGAAAAATGCAAGAAATAGCGAAAACCAAAAATTTCGCTAGGAACAGTAATTTTCGCTAGCTAGCGAAATTTCGCTAGCTTAGCGAAAATTTGTGCATAGCGAAATTTCAAATTTTCGTATACTGATAACTTCGCTGAAGTAGCTATTGTGCATAGCGAAATTCGCCCATTCTGCGTCTGTTCAACAACTCCTTTGCATCCTGCAAACTCTTGCTTTTCATTTTCTTGTTTCTTTACCTTTGAAATTCTTCATTCACAAGCATTTGAAGTGATGAGACCATTTTAGAGTGATGGAAATCAATGACTTTGGTTATGATTGGATTGACCTGATAATTTGGCCTCGATTCTGCAAAGCTCAAGCAGGCCTCGGAATGCAATTAGAAATGTAAGGGGACAGAACATATCCAATTGGGTTAATTATAATAATTTAATTACACCAAAAGCGGCTCAAAACCTATTAAAATAGGGTTCAAATAGCACTTTTGGGCCTTTGATCACCGAGCCATTATCACCTTGAGGAGTGGTAAGGAAATTGAAGCGTCGGTGCCCAACCTGGGGAAAAACCCAGAGAATAAGAGAAAGTAGAGCCAGAACACGTATTCATTAAAGAGGATACGATGAAGAAAAGCATGCCTCCTCCATTTCCCCAAGCACTAAGAGGCAAAAAGAAGGCCTCTGAGCAAGAAGGCATCCTGGAAGTGTTGAGGTAGGTAAAGGTGAACATCAGTTTTGCTTGACATGATGAAAAACGGAGTTCTGACCTATGCTAAATTTCTAAAGGACTATACCACGATCAAAAGGGGTTGGGCATTAACAAGAAGGCCTTCTGTTGAACAAGTCGACTCTATCATCAGGTGCAAAACCTTAGTAGAGGAAATACAAAGATCGAGGATCCCCAGTATCTCGGTCAGCGTTGGAGGACTGCGTAAGACGAACGCTGCTTTGGATCCACAAGGCCGGTGATGTCAACCCTACGCCATACTCAATGTACAAGCGGAGTTAGGTTTAGGAAGTGAAGTCTACCAGCATCACCCCCTATCGCTGCGAGATCAATCGGTAGAAATACCAAAGGGGATAGTTGAGGATGTCTTAGTGAAGGTAAGCCAATTCTCTTATCCTATGGATTTCGTGGTTCTTGATACAAAGCGGCTGAGAGGAAACCTTGTAACGAGTACCCATCATATGAGAGGCCACTTTTGGCCACATCTAATGTCATAATCAAGCTGCCGAGATAGGTCATGCGCTCACCTTGGCAATATGACATTGGAACTCAGCTTATTTTCCGCCAAACAATAGAATAAGCAATGAGAGGATGAGGAAGCGAAATCGAGAAGAAGTCTGCACAAGTGGCATAGGTGTAGGAAAGCCGCGGTGCTCATAAAGCTGCGGGGAAGAATTAGCAAAAGGGCAGACGATTAATGAAGGATCAAGCTGCATCGATCACCCTACATACGTCATCTACCCGGCTCACGGAGAAGCGGGATGCTAACACGAGAGCGGCGAACTCGACTCTGACAAACCACACTGCAAGCAAGGAGGAGCTTCTCCTCCTAGACCCTCCATGAAATCTCTTGGGTGTACAACAGGGAGTGGTTCCTGCAGGAACTAGGAAACCACTCCAAATTTTGATGGGATTTTTGCTTTATATAATGTCAAGTTTTAAATTAGGATTTTCATTAAATTTCCTTTATTTTTCAAATTTTGTAAATTTCCTCATTTTTAAGCTTATCTTCTCATAATTTCTTTTTGGTCTTGTGTTATTTGCGGGTGTTCGGTCTTTGGGGGAGGGAAGAACAAGAATTTTCTGGGTGTTCCCGGGTTGCGAATTTCGCGACACAACGAAATGGTCCGGGGTAGTCGTCGTCACCATGTTTTGCCTCTGACTCTCAGGTTGCACATGACTCACCAGTTTCAGCTCCTCTGATTAATTTTATAATCTTTTGAGCCATTTAATTAATTGTCACTAAATCACCATTAATTATTCAAGTCTCCTCACCTACCTCCTCCTATATAAACCCCTTTTTTCGCCGTTTTCCATTTCATATTTCCACCTCCCGGTTTAAAACTCCACTTCTCCTCTCAGGTGATCTCCTTCAAACCATCATTCGCGAAGACTTGAGGCTCATTCCTTCCATCTGCTTGGGTGCGCGGGAGTCCCTCCCCTACCGACACCTCCGCCCGGGAGCCGGCGCCAGCGTGGCCCGAGCTTCGACCATCGGCCTGGCTCCCACACCGTGGTGCCACCGCTATAGAAACTAGAGCCTCCCCTCTTATACCGCCATTTGGCCAGCGCTGCGCGCGCGCCATTGCATTTCTTGTCCGAAACTCTGCGGCTGTCTTGAGGGCTCCTCCTCTGTGGCCCCTGCTCAGAGGAGATATCACACCCGAGTTGGCCCTACTCCGCCTGCTCCATCTCATCCCGAGCCCATTTCGGAGATTCTGTGAGGGCCGGACGGAGTCGGGGAGTCATCCGCCGAGACCGGCGCCACATCACCGCCTTATCAAGACATTGCTGGGCCAGGACCTATCACTTATCCATTATCCGTGACGCCCCACTTCCACCTACGGCCGGCGTCGGGAATGTTGACCTCTGAGAGGAGATTTTACGGGGAGGTTTACTCGATCTCGGCATTTGCACAGGACTCGGGCTTGAGACTCCATGCTCATATGCGGAGATACCATCTAGGCGGATTCATGATCTTGCGTCGGTCACATTATCCTCGGGTAGTCATCGAGTTTTATCATACGATGACATCTAGGTGTGAGGCCAACCCGACTGCTCTGCATTTTTCCATCGATGGCCAGCCCCGAGGATACTTGACGCCTCCCGGAGCATCACGGGTGTTCTCCATGCCGGTGGTCCTCGCCAGCCTTGTGCGTATAGACGGTGGCCACAATCCCTCGACCGGGAAGATGGATTCGGCTTCTCTCCATGGGCTATTCTTGGTGGAGATTTATATTATTCGGCGGCACCTCTCGCAGCGTATGCTTTTGATATACAACATATTGAGGTCTAATATTTTTCCACTCCGGCCATATCGTTCGGAGGAGGCTATTTTGGAAGGTTTTATCGCATTTCGGAGGAGAGATACGGTTCGGCCAGGCAAGGCGATTATGACCTCCTTATTTCACTTCGAGGACAGGCTCCACCGCCGAAGTTTGCCCCGCGCTGAGTCCATGCCTCTCCTATTTCCACGACTCTTATGTCGAGTCTTTAGGAAACCACGCCCGGGTTCCTCTTGGGAGCCTCGATTGGAGCATCGTCGTAGGCTGTGGGGGCGCCCTTCTTCGATCGGTAGCGGGCGGACCTCGTGCCTTTCATCTTCCCCTCCGGGTCCGAGACGAGGATAAGCGGGCTGCGATAGTCCACGGGGGACACAATCTGTGGGCAGGCACGCGAGGCCTCCCGGCTCCGACTTCATCGGTTCCTCCGCAGTCCTTGGCTCCAGAACACGGCTCAGTGGCTCGAGCTCCGGTACCTCGAGGGCTCCGATGCCCTCTACCCCTCCAGAGCCCTCGACCCCCATGCCTACTGCTCGATCAGGTATAGTTGGGTCGAGCACCTCCACTGCTTGCCCAATGAGTGTCTCTCTCCACTTGGGACTTTCGAGGCTATCATGGAGCCGTGCGCATGTTCTCGCTTCGCTGCGGCCTGGATTTGCGGCTGCCGGGCGCCGCTTGCAGGATGGCTCGCCAGAGCATCGTAGCCTGAGTCAGGCCATCCTCATGCGGCTCGAGCCACTTAGGCCTCTGCGTCTCTCTGCATGCCACCTTTCGGGCTTCGGCTATCCACCGCCGGCGGATCAGCTCCTCCACTATCTGACCTGGTCCATGGATGTGTTGGCGGTTGCAGCCCGACATCAGCCACTCCACCGGCGACACCTCGGCTGTCGAGTGGGACAGTCTTCTCCATCCACCGATTGAGGAGGTACCACTCCCTCCACTAACTTTCTAGTTTCGTTGCTAGGAGAGTTAGTGTTGAAAGTGATGTTCATACTTTTGACTTTAGTTTTTCTTATACCACATAAGCCCATTTTTGTATATTTAGAAGCATTTGTTTGCTAGCACTGCAAAGTTGAAAATTTTGTTTTGTAGTGCATCCGATATATATAACCACAAAAATCTTTTTCTACCTTTTGAATCATTTTGCCTATATTGTTTAATGGTTTTGCCTTTCTTTGTAAATTAGAAAAGTTGAAGCCTTGTGTCACTACCATCGATACTAATGGTCCCATGCATGGTGAGTTGTTAAAGTCATGAGTTGAAGACCACAGTAACCAACCTTGTCTTCCACCATTGTCTCACGGGTTGCCTCGGTTTCGTTCATACAGGTGGCGCGCCCTGCCCCACCACTTTGCCAGGCGCGAAGCGATTCGGCGGCATAGCGGAGTTAGAAGTTCTCGAGAAAGAAGGCGATGTGTCTTCAACGAAAAAAAGAAAAACAGAAAAAGAAAGAACCAGAAAATTTGCATTTGCGTAAAAACAGAACAGTCTGAAGTATCGCCGTAACTTTTGACACGGTGCCTAACCGGCCGATTTAGAACCTTTGGCGCCCAGTTACAACAACTCGTGATTGGATGGTTGAGTTCAGCAGTTGTAGGTGCTGGACCCTTCCGAAATCATTGAAGTGGGTGAGAGCTGTCACCCAGATTCGATCAGGCAAGTTGGAGGATCGGCGGGGTGGGGTCTTTGAACCTACCTCTTTGGGGACTCTTTCGTTTTTTTATTTTTTAGGGTGAACTTGTACACGTGGGTATGGCCCCAGTCTTCCTGCCCTTGTCATGTCTTATATATATAGAAAGACTGGCAGAATTGGTGTCACGTCAAAATCTATCACCACCTTATCAAAGTCCGTTTGCAAATACGGCTGCGCGCATTTAAATCGGAGCGCGGAACCTCGCGCAGTGAACCCCACTAGTGTGTTGGCCCGATTATCACGAGGATTTTCGGGCGTGCCTGCTGTGCACGGGGTTAAGCTAAATTCAAGCTTTGCGGTAGGAAGCTCATCTATATTATAACATAGTAATACACATGCATTTATCTTGAGATCATAATAAACATATATAAAATTTACTTGAATTCATATAACACCTTACATAATTATCCGTATGCTGTTTTATGCTTGTTGGGATGTCTCACCTGTCTCTTTGATGCGAGACTTCTTAGCCAGAGCGGCTTGCCGCGCGGATCCGCCATGGCGACTTATTTGCGTTTCCGATCTCAGTGAGTCACACTCTTATACTTATCCCACTTGGACACGCCCGCCATGCCTCCTCCCGTGGGACACGCCTTACTCTGGCTGCCAGTGGACACGCTGCGTACTTCATTGGATTCTGCTGCCTATATGAAATGCGAGACCATCTCACCAAACAGGTACATCGTGCTCTGCCACTCCATCGCCTCCCAGTTCGGATCTCAGTAGGGATTGACCATCAACCACTCTGAGTCTTGCTCCCCAGTCAACTGAACATATGCATCTGCAGGAATCATGAGTGAGGTTGTGAGAACTTAATAAGCTATCTGAAGTGCCCATACGTCTTTGTACTTATAATCTATGTCTGGATCTAATTCAGGGTTATTGAGCATATCTTATCTTGGTGCCCTTAGTTACTCAGAGGCTCATCACTGCTCATATGGACTATCATATCACTAGTTTTGTTCAGGTGTTGGTGAGTCTGGGAGATATTACGAGACATTATCTTTGGTATTCTTGAACTTATTCTTATATTAGTACTTTATTGTTTCTTGATTTTCAATGTCCCAAGGAGCTTGAAATGCTTGTCGCCTGTCATCAGGCCCATATTAATTAAAAGTACATGTAGGTACTACTATGATCTTCATAAGAATTTTATGGGAGTACTATGGGGTTGCATCACCATCAAGAAAACTATCACAGTGCAAAGGCAGTCTTCTGAAATTAATGGAATGGGAAGTGCATGGTACTGAACTTAACCCTTATTTCTTGTAATTTTGGATCTTATCTGTGTAAATACAGGAACCTCTATATCTTGAACTTATCTTGTGTTATAAAGTTTATTAGTGTGTTCAGATCTTATGCTTTGTATTCTGAACATAAACGTCGTGCGGGCCTCGCGTAAACGCGACTTACCCCTTCGTGTATTTCGGATCTTATACTTGTATTCTGAACTTATACTTGTATTCTGAGCTTGTCGTGTATTTCGGATCTTATATTATATTACAGGAACACCATTCTTGTAACCGGATCCATACTGGGGCTTATGCCCTCACAATGCCAATGGTACTACAGTCTTCTCTGAGTGCAGTGTGCATACACCAGTTTTCAGTTTGTGAGACAATCTGGGACTCTTTTCGATTTTTTCAAGCAGTTTCGGCGCCAGGTATAGCCGCATCTTGCTATGAAAATCAAAATATATATATATAAATCAAAACGACCACCTGAGTGAGATGTCTGTCAAGAATCTGAACACATATATTGATTCACATTGCATGCCGCAATGAAGCTTTACGTTTGATCTGAGCAGGGACTACGTGGCGGTGAACCCTTCTGAAGTGTGTTGGCCCGGTGGCATGGGATATTGGAGATGTCTTCCTCTCCCTGCGCTGCCTACTGGGTTAGAAACTGATTAACTAAGCTTTGCCGGAGTAGGGAAACGCATTTTCTTCCATCAGAAACTTGCATCACGTATACACAATTATAATAGATTAGCGCCAACCATAACGGAATATCAGAAGATTTTCAGCTGATTACTTAAATGCTTGGACTTCGCGCCATAAACGCAAAGCATCACTGGAACTATCTGTTCATCTTGGATAAAGTAAGTACGAGAACTTATTCTTGTGGAGGGCTGTCGCCTGCAGGGACATGTGCATTCGGGACTCGTGAGTTAGAACTTGTGCATGCTCTGGAGTTAACTTATTCGGGAAGTGCAGTGATCTATAAATAAAGATTAAGAGCATATCACATTGTTTTGGAGACTTCGTAACATGCTGCAGACTTCATCTTTGTCTTAGAACTTACCTGTAATGTTTGGGATCAGAGTACGTGAAGTGCCTCTGAGAACATTCTTGTGCAAAGCGCCATTGGTACCATAACGGTTATATAGAAGTGCTGGTAAAGATTGGGACTTGCATCACTTATCGCCTGGAATCTGAGTACTCATTAGATCTTCATGAACTTGTGCTTCATTTCGCGATGCAGTGTGGTCTTCGAGCCGTCAGGCGTCTGAGTACCCGGAAGTAGGTCTTACGGACTTAAGTGAGATCTGGATGGGCTGCTGGGATAGAGTGCCGGTGGCATTTTCAGAACAAATCAGAGGAGCGGGGACATATTTGATCTGAGCACGAATCTGGGTTTTATGGATATAGGAGTTATCGGATGCGGGACTATGGGATTGTGGGGTTATCGAATACAGAATTGCAGGCGTGGTGCTACGGAACTTGTCGAATACGAGAATTACGGCCGGGTATTTTCTGAGGCTTTCGGATCATCGGATACGGGATTGCTGGATTATGGAGACAAATAAATGTTCCATGCGTGCCTCTGAACTTGTCCAGTCTGAGATGCAGTAGGTCTTACGGAAGAACTTAAGCAGAAGAGACGGGGACTTTAATGGCGGAACTTATTGATCTGAGAATTTTTGCATGCAAGGCCTTCTGGGACTTATCAAATCTGAAATTAACTAGGTACTAAGACTTTATCAGGTCGAGGACTTATTCAAAATCTGGGGAGTACCAGTATAGGTGCCAGGAACTAATCAAAATGAGGCACATTGGTACCTACGGAACTCATCAGGAATCTGATGCCGCGCCAGTGCTACGAGAACTCATCGAGAGACGAAACGAGAACTTAATTAATACAGGGTGCGTGGCACTACGAGAGCATTTTCGCCTCACAGCGGGAGTACATGCGTTACTCACGAGCTTAATGAAACCGAGTACGCGATGCTTCAAAACTGCTCGGAAGCGAGGACTTGTCGAAATACGGGGGCGTGCCCCGTGGTATACGGGCGAATCGGGAATGCGTTGAGATCTTTACTCTGTGCTTTAGCCGATATCCGCGCATATACATCCCGGCGCTGAACCAGTACCAAAGCCGGCGGGGCGCGGGGCCGGTACCACGAGTGCGATCTGTTACGTCGCCGGGTTGCTACGCCATACCGTGAAATCGAAGTTAAACAGTCTTAGTAGCACTAATGAGACAGAGTGCGTGTAGCCAATGAGCTCAGGGGTACTAATGGAGTCAGGGCACTAATGGGAGTCACTCATTATTAATTTCTTTTGGTCTGAGTAGTCATATGATCATATATTTCATATATTCTTGTTCCTCTATGAATCAATCTTTTCGGAGAAATTGGAATCATTCCATTGGATTGATCGACCAGAACTATGTGTTTTCCATTCACATAGTCGATTCTAGATTTTACCTCAAGGACTGTTTTGTATTACTCATTTTTCTGGGGTCTTAACTTCATATTTTGACTTTCGCCAATCACTTAGCGCTCTTTAAATCTGAGTGCTAAGGGTTCTATTCAACTGGAATCACGATTAGAACGCGGGAACTCGAGGATCTACGTCAAGAAACATCAGGGCTTTCTCTACTTGTTCTGACTGGAACCAGAATTGGCTTGCACATGATCCCTTTGAGTGGGCCTTTTTAGACCTATCTAGAATTAAGATTACGAATATACGACCCAATATGGGTTTTGTTTTTCTATGAGTCATTTTAGTGTGCTTGAATGCTGTCGGATCAGAAATAAGAAGGGGTGTATTAAATACAAAGCTGATTGGAACAGAAACCAAACGAGTTTGTACCATTTCAGGAATCAGTTGTCTGTACAACTTGGCATCGTATAACGAAATTGTGCGGTGGCTGGCATTTTGAGTCTCGAAAAGTACCGAATACGCCTTCTGTGCAATGTTTTACCCATTTTCCACTTTTTGTCTTCCGGTCAAATTCTACACTTCCGACGCATCAAAACCATTTCCGATTACGGATCTCCTTCCTATTCGCCAATCTAAAATTTACATATCTTTGGCACCAAAAGCTGTCATCGGATTCACTTCCAAAACCAATTCTAATATCTCGGGTTCAGACCGTACACAAACTCAAATGTCGATGATTGATTGGGTTTGTTCCAGGCCCAGCTGTTCCTCCGCATTCAGCCGCGAATCCATTATGAAGGAAGGATTCACACCGTCTTGTGCCATGTGGGGTTTACCACTCCGACATATTTTGGGTTAGTGAGCCACATGAAAGCCTAGATTTGAGCAGATTATGCTCATCAAAGCATGGAAATTCGCCCATAATCTCACAAGTCACCACCATCAGTGGTACCTGTGAAGGGCTTGATCTTGTGGCTCGCCTCTTCTCTTCTCTTTCTTCCTCTTCCTCCTCTCTTCCTTCCTCTCCTTCTCTCTCTTTTCTTTCTCTCTTCACGATTTGTTCCTCTCAGTCTCTGGGACAATTTGGTCTTTTAGTTCCTTATCTTGCGCTGAGGCGCTTGTTTTGACCATCAAAAACCCATTTTGGGTTAGTTTGCTTATTTGTTTTTGGAAGTCCTCAGCTCCTTGGCCATTTATCAGTTCAATTTTCCTTTATTTCGTTTTGGCGGCCTCAGTCTGCGCTAATTTATGGACTTTTAAGCCCCTTACGGACAGGTACAATTGTGTAATTCTTCATAATTTAAAGGATATCTAGTTTTAGTGTTTAGTTTGTGCTGTGAAAGCAGATCCCAGTCAGACTTACAATGCCTGGCATGCCAGAAAGCGACTAGGTCATATTTCAGGAGTGTGATTATCTTGGGGACTTATGACTTACTGTTACAACCATGCGCTTGTTTTCGCAAATCTTTGAATTGCCCCATTGAATCCTTAGGGATTTTAGCATAATTCCATGATTACTATGAAACTTGGAGATCTGAGAGGAGGTAACAGCGGGTACGTTTTAGATCTTTTATCGTAATTCTGTTCTTTGCTCTCCTTCTTTACATTACGGGAGTCTTCCTCTTATATCTGTTTGACTGTGGATAAAACATGAAATGGTGGACATGATCTGAATCAAAGTACTGGGAAAGTGCAAATCTGAATCCTTAGGGATGTGTAGCTGAGTAGAGTCTTGAAACTTGAGCAGGAATCTTGTGCAGCAGTGGGAGTAAATCGTCTTGTAAAAGTCTTAACACTATGAAATCTTAAATCGGAACATGATGGCCTTTTTGACCAGATCTGAAATGCGAAACGGGAGTCGCGTGCTTTGTCGGAAGCGGAAGTACCAGCACGAGCGATACGCGCATGCCAGTGTCGTGCCAACGAAGTCTGAAACCGCCGTCGAGCGCCCCACTCATTCATTTTTCGAGTCCCTGGAATGGTCATACGCTATCGCCATATCTTTCCGAGCACCGCAACTATCTTTATCCAGTTGTTGTTCATGCCGCTCATGCCCGCTTTGCCGTGTTCATGTTGGGGTTTAGTTCATTTTAGTTTCATATCATATTCATGTTTTTTATATGAACATCTCTATATATTTCATTTTCTATATTTTCCTTGTTTCATGCACAGCCACATGGCATGGCATTTCATATACTTGGCACAATATGATGCCACCTATGTATTCACATATTTCATGTATTCTTGTCCCTGCAAAATCTGTTTTTCAGCCCAGAGAAATTGAGATCATTCCAATTGGATCATCAAACTAAAGTTATGTGATTTTCATGCCAAACTAGTCAATTCAAGTTTTTGCATTTCTGGACTGTTGAAATACCATTTTCAGTCTATTCTTGACTCATATTCACTGGCCACTGGTTTCGCTGTACTCTTTGCAAAGTAGGGTGCCTGAGGGTTCTCTCAAACGGAATCACTAGTTGGAACCTGGAACTGGGAGTTCACCTCTATCTTACAGCTCAGCCAGGGTTCACTCTGCATGTTGCTGAAACATAACCCGAGAGGTGAGGCTGAACATAGCCCACTTTGAGTGAATTTTTAGGCCCCATATAGTCAGGAGAGTTTTAAGGTACCTATTTGCGTATCTTTTGGTTCTTCTTGAAGTCTAATTTTATTAACAACTTGGAATCCATCTGATCAGATAAGAGAAAGCAAATAGTTCATGGCTGTAAGCTTCGACTTGGTTAAAATAAGAAAGACTAACGCCGTTGGTAAAACACATTTGCGATCATGATACGCCCTTGAAATTTACCCCGGAGATGTGTGTTTTCTTCCATTTTCTATGTTAATACCGTCAACTCAATACTCCACTTATGCGTCAAAACCACTCCAAATTCATCTTCAATCTCTATTTTACTCAGATCATAACCGTATCTTGCAAACACATCATGATTCTCCCCAGAAACTTTAAAAATATAATGGATTCTTAACCCATTCACTCAAACTAACATGAGAAACAGTTGGGTTTTTCTGAAACCACTACAGCTCAATTACATGAAATTAAAGCGCTTATGAATCAACCTCGGGGAAGAATCATATTTTCTTGGCACGTTGGGTTTGCCAGCCCTTTTCAAAGAAATCTGTGGGTTAGGATGCAAGTCTGTCCAGAAACTCCCAGGTTTGGCTCATGAACATCCTATGGTCAATACATGATCTCGCACAAAATTCTGATTTCAAACAAAAATCAAAGATCCATACTCATAGTCATGGTTCATACCTTTTTAACTCTTTCTTTCTCTTCCTCTTCTCTTCTTCTTTTATCATTCTCTTCCTCTTCTTCTTCTTCTCTTCATCTTCCTCTTTCTCTGGTTTTTCTCCCAAAATGGACAAATTTCGGTCTTCAAAATCAGCTCTCATCCTTAGGCCATGTTTGGCTACAGGCCCATTTTTAGGTTCAGGTTTTCATTTTTGCGTTTCAGATTCTTATGGGTTTCTTACCTGTTTTTTTGGTCAGATTATGTCATATTCCTGAATTTAGCCCCTACTCTTTCCCTTTGCCAATACTGATTCATAATTAAATATTAAAATTACATAGTTACCCTTTTGCTCTCATATAAATTTTTAGGGTTTCTAGTTTTGTTTGAAGAATCCCATTTAACATAATATCCTAAGCGAGTCAGAAACTCTTTAGGTGCATCATTTTAAGGATTGTTACGACTGTAAAGTTTTGTATTCGAAAGATCCTTTTGACTTGATACTCTAAACCTTGGATTGGTTGGTCATGGAGTGGATAAGTTACCAGAGGACTTTTGATGAAATCAGTTTTAACATTGCACCACTATGACCCACAATGAAATATAAATAAAATTGGAGCTGAATCAAATAAGTTTGGTCGACAATCAGGCATTGGCGACCAACAGTTGGGGAGGTGTTGGCTTATGACTTATTAGTGTGATTATAGATTTTGGTGGGTTCAAAGTTGAGATTTTCCTTGGAATGAACATTGCTCAGTTGTCCGCTATGTGACGTTAATTCTCATTTGAGGTTTTGGCCATGGAGTCCACGTTTTAATGAAGGTAAAGCCTCATATACACTTTTTGGAAAAACAGATTCACACACGCGGAACACCTCGGCTGTGATCTTTATCTTTTTATCTTGCTAAAGGACTATATGATGTGTGTGGATAGGGGGTGATTAATTACCGAATAATGTTATTTTAAATTTGTTTATAATGGGTTTTGGGCGCTTTATTACTAATGGGCTTTGATAACTAGATTGAGTGGCCCAGGTCAGGCTTTATTAACGATCCACATTTGCTTAGCCAAATTTTTGTAGTTTTCTTGGTCAAATGCCAGTTATCTTCGTCAGTTCCAACCGCGATGAACTGAGCAAATTGATTCGCGATGAACCCGGAGGAAGTTTTGGACAAAAATCTTGAAGGAGAGATCGGTCTGGAGAATTTTGCGGGGTTCTGAAATTCCAGCCTCTGAAATTTCTGTCTTCCTTCCTGGCTTGTTATTTGCTTTTTTGACCAAGCTTTTGTGGTTTCATACGAGTTTTACCATGATCTTGGTACGGTTTCATTTATAAGCTTTTTGTAAATTTCTGTCTTGACCTTCCCACTAATATATTCAGATCTTGGTACGCAAATCACGATAAACTTCCGCTCATCATTAGTCGATAAAACTTGACATGGCTTTACTAATTAGTTTGTTGATTTTCTCTCACTTTTCTCTTATTTTCTTTCATTTCTTGACCAAACTTTGCTGATGATGACAAATCAAGGGATCTTTTAGTAGGCCTCATCATGAAGGGAAGGTGGTGTTTAATGGTTTGGAAAGCAAACTGTATTTATAAGTAACTCTTTATGGCCATTTGAGATATTTGTGGCTCTGGCTCACAGTTCAAAAATCTCTTAGGCATGCTCTCCTAATGTGTATTTGGCAAGCTTTTTGGGTTCAGTGGATACTTATCACTAGATTGATTAGTGCCCCGAAAAATGTCTCACTGTTTGCGAACATTTGGGAATGGGGTTTCTGTACTTTTTGTGTCTGTCGTATTAGTAACCGGGAATTTAACCACGTCACAGGTCCTTTGGTACTAATAGGTGTATTTCGAGTACATTGTGGTAGTTTTTTAGGGTTTTAGGGCTTTGTTCTGTCATGTCAAGCATATCGAAGTTGAGGCTAATTTATCAGTTCATGTGGATTTGCTCTCTATTGCGTTGCATCAAGCTGGGGTGATAAATTGGGCAGGATGCGAGGCGGAGGTTGCTTCGTGAGAGAAAATTTTCTCTGATAGTGGGGTATTTTATTTGCAAGCCAAATTTTATTCTTCTGATGATTGTGGCAAATTGAATTTTTATTATAGTCTTAGGCCCCATTATGTGGCCCGAGTACCACCTGCTGTGGTAAATCCACGAGTTCATGCCATAGTAGAGGTCTGCAATCAACAATATTTTGTAAGCCTAGATTCCTCCTCACATTGTGGCAATGCTGATGTAAACTCTGAGATTTAGGAACTTCAAAGAGGATGGTTTTCTTTCACTGAGCCATTCTCAGTGAAGTTGATTTGGTGATGGTCAGAATTTAGATTTTGGGTTTGGTAAAACAGTGAAGGTTTTTGGGGTTCAAAACTGAAAATAAAACAAGATAAAAATGGCAAAGGCCAGACATAATAGTGTGTTGAGACCTTGCGAGTTTGAATTCTTTGGGCATTAGGGTTTCAGGGGATCTTTCTGTGTTGAAAGGAGGATGACATATAGTCATCCTCTCCTCCAGTGGGATCTTCATTCCAACTTTAAAAACTAAACCACTAATAATTTTCTTACCAGGTAAAGCATTTACATGAGGTTTCTAAATCATCACCTTGACCCATCTGACTGATTAGTAAAAGCGGCGTGGTCGATGGATCTAATAATAAAGCATCACGGGACACTAAATTTTGAAGTATTGGTGAGAAGAGGTCCATGGGTGAAATGTACGCCAAGCACCCTCCAGTGGCTCATTAGTAGCAACTAATGGATATGGGTGGCCTCTAAAGCCCCAAATCACCGCTGAACCTGCTTTATAAAAATATTGGCGGAAAGTACCATCAGAGAGCTTTACCGGCCTAGAGTTTTAGGTGGGGCCAGTAGAGCTGCCCTCGTGAAAAACGGAGACAAGGTTTTGCTCAAAGCGGGGTTGCTTGACCCTCCTCTTCAAGGAGGAAGGGATCTGTGACCCATATAGGGTTGTCATTACAGGAGGGTGTTTTAGCGATGAAAAGGAAAATGAAAGAAAATGGAAGGTGCGGAAGCTGGCAGCCCGGATTCTTTATTGCCCAGGTGATTGGTTGTTTCAGAGCGCCGACTCTAAGCGCCTCTGGCCGGAATCAGAGGGAAATTACAAAAGCGAGAGCCAAAGCTATTACAGGGATAAAATGGGAAAAAAACCAAAAGCTGTAAACAAAAAACAACAAGCGTTGTAAACTAGGAAATTGAAATGTGAGCGGTGTGAAGGGATGAATAATTAGGCGGGCGAGGAGCAGTTTCTGCAGTTTAATTTGCCAAAATTTGCTCTGCTTCATTTCATGTTTCAATATTCTTTCCCTCTTAGTCTCACAGTCTACAATGTTGGAGTTGTTCAGATTATTCATCTTGGATGAACTCATTAATTTGACATGATTAACTCACTTAGCATAAAATTACAAAATCACGATCAGTAAGAGTGTGGGACATAATATTATGAAGCAGGTTAATTAGAATGATTTAGTATACAAAAGCACTCAAAGGCCCTATAATCGTAAGGTTCAGGCCGCTTTTTTGGGCCTTCAATCACCACGACACATTTGCTTCAGTCCTGCCGTGATGAAGAAAGAAAGAGGGAACATACAAGGCAAGTAAAATATGTTCTGAGTATCTCTTAAAAAATATTTGTGAATAAGTAATGCCTAACCCTAAGTAGGACTCATCATGATATACTTTTGAGACAACTGATCATGATGGATGCCATCTAAAAATTAGTGCTCAGAGCCTCCATCTCGATGAATCAACCGAAACTTCCACACGAAATCTAAGTGTTTGTTTGATGGAAGCTTTCAACGATAAAGCCCCTGGCTTGCACTCTCCCTGACCCTAGCTACTACCGCTAACCTAGGATGCGCTATAGCAGGCCGAATAGATCGGGACCCACTCTTATTCCACAACTTTTTTTGTGTTATAAGGGTGCAATCTTTGAGGAATAATCCACAGGGTCACTTGTAACGAGGATCACACCAATGACTCCAGGCAGGTCAGGCTTGGGCTTGGAAGTGGCGGATCTTCGACCACAAACTCTCGGGTTTGCGGTTTTGGAAGGATTTGGACTCTAGCACCCCCAACCTAAGCTCCTACCCATCTCACCACGTGCCGGCGAGCACTAAGCCGATTGTCTCCCTGACAGTTGGCTTAGAGACGCCAGGGCTTCTTCCCGCCTTCCCTTACCGGAAGAAAAAATTGCTGGTTTTGAGAGGTAAAAGCATTGCAATTTTCTTCTTTTTCTTTTTCTTCAGCTGCTTTCTTTTCTTTTTCTTTTGGAAACATTGGCGCTTCTATTCATGGGGGTCCTTGTGCTGGCCAAAGGTGATGACTGCCCAGAGATGGGTTGTGCGGGAGAGGCTGACAGCGGTTCAGTTATTGAAGAAACGATGTGCCTGATGGTTTTGCTAAAGGTGGAAAGAAAAAAATGGTCGAAGCGAAGAGTTCAACTAATCGTTTCACCTTTGACTGGGGCATGGAATAATCTAACATCAATAAAGGTGGAATGAGTTTAATTTTTCAAAACTCTGGCTTCAGGCTTGGCTGTACAAAAAAGTGGTCTTTGTTTTTGAAAGAAATAAGTGCATATATAGTATAACTGACTTCACAAAAGGAAAACGTGACCAGCAGACATCACAAAAATGGGCTTAGCTCAAAATGATAACGAAACTTTATAAGTTTATAAAAAGCCGCGCTTCATTCAGCTAACTCTCCCCCGACCAAAAAAATATCTCCATTATGCGATGGTTTCGGATTGGAAAGTTAAGGAAGGAAGTCACCTCCTGATGAGATGGCGTGGTCGTTTTTGGATAGGGGATGTTTGCAGGCTTTCATCGACACCTTATTCACTGGTTTTAGGCTGAATGACAGAGGTTGGAGGAGAAGAAAAGGGAAAAAAAGTAGTGACCGGATTGAGTTTTAGAAAATTCGCCTTCATAATCAGGCTGCAAGTGTTCATTTCTGCCACTGTTGGTTCTACACTCTCTAAGCTTTCAACGGTACCAAAAACACTAAAACGGGTTCGGATAAAAAAAGGATTATGGGCGAAGCAAAATCAAGAAGGCAAAAGCAGGGGAGAATAAATTTTTAAGCTATATGGCATTTTATTACATAGCGAAAATTGAATATATGAAGAATTGCATGCGAAAATTTACTTCATAATCACATTTTTATAAATGAAATAAAATAATTAATAAATAAATAAATAAATATGTTAATAATAATAATAAACTTTTTGAGAGACAAATTTTTTTTTGATAAAATAAAATAAAATAATAATAAAAAAAAATTTAATATAAAATAAAATAATAATAATAATAATAACATTTTTTTTTTTACTTCACTATTCAAATTTTTTGAGGAACCTTAAAATGCAATTTTTGCTATAAGCGAATTTTTAAGCTATGTGCGAAAAATTCAACAAACGCCGTATATAGAAAGTTAGCCTTAACAATTTTGCTATTCTTAGAAAATTTAGCTATTCTAGCGAGAATTTCTTGCTACTTACCTTGCGATCTTTATTTACGCTTCAAAAATTCACTCAAGCGCAAAAATTAACAATACAAGAAAAATTAAGAAAAATTGCGAGAAAAGTGAAAAACAAGCTAGAACAAAGATTAACTTAAAAATTAGAAAATCTAAAAGAAAAATTATAGAAATCCAAATAAAATAAATAGTAAGAAATAAAACAAGAAAAATTAAAACAAAAGTGGGGCTGTGCTCCCCAAACCAACCTTAAGCCTTTGGAAATTTCTTGGAACCGACGAACTTAGAAATGTTGGGGTTAGTTACTCCAAATCTTATTGCCAGAACCATCAGTGTGCCATCTCTGATAATGGTATTCCTTGTGTCTTTGATAATTCTTAAAGAAACGATTAGTACCCAAAAGTGCTATTTTGGAGTCCTATTTAAGATAGGTTTTGAGTGCTTTTTGCATACTTACTAATCATATTAATTAGGCGATTGACATGTGCGGGTCAGATTAATTACTACGATTTTGTTTTGGTGTGCATTGGTTTTGCGGGTTTGTGTGCCTCGACCATCATATCAAGCACCGTGTAATTGTGATGCTTTTATGCGAGTTAAATTTAGGATTCTCGTGATTTCATCAAGCGGATGTTTCAAGCAAATGAAGAAATGCGGTGATTGATCTGGCTATCACGGGAGGAGCATTGACTTTCGCTATGGCATGAAATTGCAAGGATTCTGAAAATTTCGCGATCCTAGCGAAATTTTATATACCATATTTTTAAGCTATGATGGCGAAAAATTAGTATCATAATGAAAGATTCACGTACCGCCCCGAAAGTCAAATTTTCCCTATGCACACGAATTTTATTATGATAAGCTGAATTCATTGATATAATAAGTGTTACCCCCTCATTTTGTGATCAAACGACCTGGATTGTTATCAGTTCTCATTTGCCTGTTGTAATCCTTATTATTTTGGTTATTTTGGTATTTCTGTCTTGTAGGCTATATAAGCCACCTTATGGACAAATTGTAACCCCAACTTTTGCTAACTTTCATTACCTTGACTTTTCACTTGTGTTTCGGGTTTTCTCACTTCCTCTCCTCTTTCTCTCATTTTCTCGGTGTAACACACCCCCTTTGGGGATGACAACTCAAGGGATGTTTGGCTAAGCCTCAAACATAGGGGAGTTGGAACGATTTAATGGTGGTTTGCGAGGTGTTCCTACATTTTAAATGGGCGAATCTTTTGCATTGTAATGTTCAGGCACCGACTGGGTTTTAATGCTATTTAATGTATTTCCTTTGGTCAAATACTTGGCATGCTTTAAGTTTCGATGTATTCTTAATGGTAAGATGCAACGACATTCGTCTAGATATTCGAGCCACCAGAAATTAGGTTCAAATGTATTTTTAAAGCTTTGTTGGGACATTAATTCTTGTTAGTAACGTAAAATAGGAGTGATTTTAAGGGTTGGTTTTAAGTTAAACAAGAGATCCGGTTTTGGCTATGACTATATGTCATTTGCCTAATGCGGCTCTTAGGGACACCTTTATAACCTCATTTATCAATCTGATGACTTGAAACCTTTAGGTCATTCTACACCTTATTTTAAAGCGTTTCTCAGTTAACCTAGTGACAACAACACACACTTTCAATGCTAATCCAAAAATCCAAATGAAAGCCTCACCATTTTTGAACCATGATACAAAATCATTTGTAGATGAAAAACCATCCCGTGTTAGACCCTAGACCAATATGCGGTAACCAAATACAAGCGTGGGAAGAAAAATAGGAAACAAATTTTGTTGATTTAAGGATACCTCTGTGGCACTAATCAAATGGAGCCAACTGAGGATGGTTCCAAACTACGGATGATGAGTTGATATGTACTTGTAATCCTCATTACAAATAAGTGGTGATAACACAACCTTTTTGAATTTGGTTACATTAGAATTTCCAAGTTTTCTTTGCCAGATTACCTCACATACTTTGTGTTGTGTCTGGTCATTTTATATTTTGGCTAACACTTGATCCTTTTGGCAAACCCTTTTGTTCTTTGCTTTGTCTCATTTTGTGTCACGAGGTTTATGCATCTTGGGATAGAAACTCTCATGGAACAAAATGCAAAGAGTGCGCACTGGCGAGCAAGGTTGTGAAATCGTGTGCATAGTGAGCAAATGGATCCTCTACGAAGAAGACGACAAAGTCGATAGGTACTCGGTGAAATCCAACAGCATATGAATCAGAAAGTGAGGGGACCACCCACACCCCTCCTAGAGTGAGTGCCCTCTGCATCACCACCTCACGATACAGTGTGGTAAGTAGACCTATAGGTGCTTACGCTTCCCATTTCTGATAGCATGGAAAATGAAAATCCATACACCCATTCTGGATTCTGAGGAAAGTTTGTGCAACTTTTAAGGAGAGATTATGTAAATATAGTTGTGAAGTTGAAGGCATTCCCATTAACCCTCAGGACAAAGAAGCCAAATAATGGGCCAATTCATTTGCGAGCCAAGTGAATTGGACAGGACATTGCAAGTGATTTTTGAAAAAAATTCTTGATTTTCAAAACAAGACCCGGCGTAATTTGAAGGCAATCTACGTTTGCTGCCCGGCAATGAAAGGTTCTGTAGTCAGCTGGAGGTTCTGGAGACCATCGGTCTTGTCCATATCATGGTTTTTGACACATGGATGCTTGTGAACTCAACTTCTATGGTGGTATGTCTCGACCGTGGCCAATTCTTTGAAACAATGTGGGGGACTCAGGCAGCACGAGATGAAGCCATGGACTTTTTAAATTATGTGGCTGAAACTTCCAAGGCATGGGATGAACCGAATCCAAGGGAGGCTGAAAGAATGAGGCCTTCGACCCACCAAAGAGGAGGCATTTATGCACTTTCCGAAAAGACGGAGATGAAAGCAAAGATATCGACCTTAGCAAGGAAGGTGGAAGAGCTGGAAGGAAAACGGCTACATGAGGTTCGAATGGTGACTAGAAAAAGCACTGCCTGAACCAACCCGCCCATCATTGACGATCCACTGTCCACCTAGAAGAACCTTTGTCCAAATGCTCCTCGGTGAGAGATTTGATTGAACATCTTGTGCCATGAGCGATACAAACCCTGACCAATTACATATGGTAATACATACAATTCGAGATTAAGAGAAATCATCCAAATCTCTCTTGGAAGCCTAACCCCCCTGCATATGTACCTCCTGGTGCCAAACAACAGTTTAGGTTCACATAATCTCAACCCACATAGCCATCACCACCCTCTTTATTGGCAGCTGGCTACAGAAACTTTAGCAAGGTGGTAGGTAATTTGTGGAGCAAACAAAGGGGATCAATGAACAATTGGCTCAAGGTGAAATGCGTAGAAAGTACTGAACAAAGAGAATAGATGGGCTTGAATTTAGCCTTAATCAGAAAATTGATAATCTACGATTATTCAATTCACTGAGGGTTTGCAATTTCTTTGGAGGTATAGGAGAAAGAAGATTCCCCTTCCCAAACTCTTTGCCAAATCAGGAAGAGTCCATGAAATAGGTTCTTCCAACAACCCGAGGATGGATGGTAGGCTATCATCACTTTGAGGAGTGGAAAAGAAATTGACAGCAGTGCCATATTTGGCGGAAAGAAGCGGAAGAAAAGGAAGTTGAGCCACAAAAGGATATGTCGGGAGAAGATTCAATGAAGAAAAATCATGCCCCCTCCATTTCCTCAAGCACTTAGAGGCAAGAAAAAAATCCCAAACCAAGAGTTTGAAATTGGGAGGTCTTTAAAGTAGTGAAGGTAAATATCCACTGTGACATGATTAAGCAGATCTAGCATATAAAATTCTGAGAAGGGCTTTTGTTGAGAGGGTTGAGCATTGAAAAGAAAGCCTTCCTAACATAACAATTCAGTGCCATCATTGAGCAAGATTTGATGTCTAAGGATCGGGATCCCCACAATACATCAATCAACATTGGAGGGACATGAACTCAAATGTGTTAGACTTCGAGACGAGTGCCAAACTGCTATACATATTCGGTATATAGCGGTTGGGTTTAGGGAGCTTAAAAAGCCACCATAACATCACTCTCTATCATTAATTTGATCGATCGATGCAAAAATTCCTAAAGGGAATAGTAGAGGATGTGTTGGTGAAAGGAGGACAAATTCTACTACCGTGGACTTTGTAATTAGCGATGCCGACGTTATAAGTGGGCTTAATAACATTATGAAATATCTTGGAAGAACGTTTTTGACAGTTATAGATAAATGTGTGTACGGATGATTGTCATCAGGCTCTTTGGCAACGATGAGTTGAACTGTGTTTTCACTTGGTAACAAGCACAAGCCTAGTAGAAGATGACGTAAGGATCGGTGAGTGTTTATAATTGGTCCCGAGTGTAGGAAACTGGCACCACTGCTGCGACGAATTGGTGTGAAAATGAAGCAATTCGTAGAGTAAGAACGCCTGATCCTCTGGAGCGATGATCTTCCCGGCATCACCAGTGAAAGAAACGCACAAAGGCAGGCATGGAGGCATATCAGCGCATCAACTGCGAGGGTGAAGGAGCTCCTTTCTCACCGGATCCTCCATGAATGGAACCGGTGTAATTGTTTGGCTTGTACAAGAATTTACCGCTTCTTCTCGATTTTTTGAGCTGCGGTTTGGTCTGATTGAAGACCAAACCAACTCAAATTACTGCGGTTCCATTCATGGAGGGATCCAGAACTCCTTCCTGAATGATGTGTCTGGAAGTGGTGACTCTTTCGCTGAGTGATCTTGCGTAACCTGCGAGGAGGTGGCAGTGCGACCATTCCCCGAGCCAGCTGGTGCCTGTGCACCTGCGATAAAGTGACTTTAATTTCCTGAACAGTGGCGGAACTCCGGCGGTCACTGCATGTCGCTACCTTTAACTGTGCTTGTTACTCGAAGTGGCTATTGAAATGTTGCCAAATATTGTGCGCATTTCCGACCGACGGTATGCGCGACGATGGCAAGCTATTATTTCGGGCTGGCTGGTTAAGCGCTGCGATGGAGCCGACATCGCACTGAAATCAGCGAATGGTAAATTTTCACCAGCATCGCTATTATAAGAGCGCAAGGCCGTCAAGCTAATGTTGCTCTGGCGCGCGCGTGTGGCGGTAGGTTACTAACACAAATCTGCTGATGCTTTTGTCTAAAGTCCCTCGGTGACGATTGTGAGGATCTGGTACCAATATTGCCAGGGTCTTGCTCGAGTGTGTAACCAGAATATTACGACCGGAAGGCTTTAACTCGCAGTGTGTAGAGTCTTTAGAGCACCTCTTCCGGGACACGCTTTCGTGATAGCGATGAGATTACAAGCTGCCTTAGCACCTCATTCCATCTTGGTTTGGGTTTCTTGCACTCTGAGTCTTGAGAAAATGGAGGGAGTATCATTTTTAACAGTGATCTTACAGAACCAATATCATGCCGGGGTTAAGCTTCTCCGCCTCTGCTGTGACGGTCATGAGGCTTTGTTTATGGAGGCCTAACCACTTCACGAAGCAGGCTGATAACCTTATCAGCTCCATCATGAGTTCTTTGAAGAACCTGTTTCATCAGTTCTTTGAAGTACAGAGGCGGGTGTTTGAGAGAGAGGTCTTCCTTTTCTCCCACCTCAGGCAGAGTATTATTTCGTATTGATAAACAGATTATCGTTTACACAGACAACAGGCGTTTTTCAAGCCATCATCTACTGGTAGAGCTGCACCTGCGATATCTTCTTTGAGCCAGTGTCCCACTTTGCTCTTCACAAAAACCCACTACCTGTATTGATAAACTTGTTGAGAAGAGGGTGAGTGACTGAGTGAAGAACAGCTGTTGTTTGGCACGAAATTTATCTCTTAGAAGTGGAGAATTTCAAGAAAGGGCCAGATGTTTATCAGTGAGGCCAACATAACCTATATAGAGCGTGGGTTCTGTAGCTTATACCAACCTGTGTGGCATGCTCGACATCAAATCTTTCTCGTAAAAGCATTTGAGCATTATTATACGGGTGAATAGTGAATTGAAAAGCCACGATAAGTAGGTGCAGGACACTAAATCCTTTACCACCTCTGTAGCCTTTTCCCTTCAGCTCTTACTAAGTCGATCTTAAATACTCATTCTTTGAAAGATATAAATGCTACCATAAATGGTGAAGCTATATTGGCCACCCGCCGGATTGGGGACATCGCTGAGACAAACTTATAGTACGTCCAGCTACGAGGTAACTGCTGAAGTCTGCCACACATTGTTTCGTCTGACCGCTTTCATGAGCGCCACCACCATAGAAATTCCGCAACGCTCAAGGCTCCATGATGGACAGCAGCGATGATACTCCATGAGCTCTCGACGCCCGACCAGAACCTTTGGGTGGTGAGCGATAACTGTTTCGCACTCTTCATTGACCCGGTCAGCACAATGACTGCGAGCGAGGCCACACAAAAAACTTTACGCCGCTTCGCCACGACCTAACCGATGCTGGTGAATTAAGCCATGGCTGGCGTGCGGTATGGAAACCTTCAACTCATCAATCCCTTATTTTGCCCTCACTAAAGGTCTAGCTTTCCTCAAATCTGGACAGGTATATGAGCTATTTTCCACAGAAATGTGAGAAACTTGAAGACTTAGAATCTTACTACCATCATCGGCAGGAAACGTATGATAGGAGAACACACCTCAAGAGAGTGTATGTATTCCCTCTTGGGACTAACAGGAAATCACCTGCAGCACTATTGTCCTGAGCAAATCATTACCACCCTGCACAGCAGGCTCAAATCACCACTGGATGTTATCTGAAGCTAACTTTGTCTACTGATATGACTTCTGTCCCCGATGCATAAACTATGACGTGAACAAAAGCAGAAGGTAACAAAAAACTTGTGTTAACAAGCTAAAATGGCTTTGCAACACGTGCGGCAGTAACTTTGCTAAGTAAAGAGAATCTTGGTAACAACAATAAAAAAGTAAAAAAGATCATAATACTAGCAATGAGTACAAATACATATCAACTCATCTGGTTACCATTCATTGGCGGCATGCGTTTGATTGGGTACTTACGGTAGGAGCTGTCGAGAATCATGGCTTGTTTCTAATACCACTAGCATGAATCAGCTGCTACTTATTTTATGTAGAAGTACGAGGAGAATTTTCATCTTACAAATGATTTGTATCATGTTCGAAAATAATTGAAGGCTAGTTTTTGGCGCTTTTCACTAGGTGCTTGAAGCATTTTAATCAGTGTGAAATGAAGACATAAGGCGGGTCGCTGGAATTGACAAAAATGAAGGTTACCATATAGAGTTATTCTGCATTAGGAAGAAATGATATGATATGGGCAAACGGATCTTTGCCCAGCTTTAAGCCAGCATAAAATCACTCTATTGAGCTTGAAATCAATGATCCCGGCAGGTTTAAGCCATCATTTAACTTAATTTCGATGGCTTTCGTAAGCTGCTCTGTGATAATAGATCGCTCCTGTAGTGTGACCTCGGCATATGCAAGAAATGCATTAAATAACGTGGCTGCAGTTTGAAAGTTTGGAAGTTTTACACTCTTCATTTTATAAGAGGGGCACGCAAACACCATTAACAAACTGCATGGCCTATCGCAAGATTTGACAGTAACATCGCGGGGCCAAATCAAACTCGCCAAAGAAAACATCTTCAGCAATCAAAAAATAAAGAAGAAAGAAAGTGCGCGGAACGAAATCGCGTGTAGATGAAAGGATTAGCAAAAAGTTAGGAGTTTATTGATAACACTTACAAACTATTAATGCCAAAATAACAAAATAATATCAGATACAATGGTAAATAGGCCACAAAATGAGAACGAATAATATGATAGCGAAATTTCGCTATCATAGCGAAGAATGCGAGCATAGCGAAATTTGAATTTTAAGCTATGCCTATGACTCTTTTAAACTGTGATACTATGCATAAGCGATGGCCAAGCGGTGGCCACTAACGATCTGTACGAATCAGGCTCCTAACGGTGGCCACCTTCTTTGCTGATATTTTGTACAACGTTGATGTAGTTGGCATGAGCTTTGGAGGCAGGTGGTTGCCTCAGGTTTGAGTTTCTTCATGAGGTGTGGGCGGTATGTACCTTCCGGAAGTGGAAATTTGTTTGGGGTTGGGCGTGCTTGCCCCAGGATTCAAATTCATGGGGGTTGGTTGGAAGGATAGGTTCTTGGGGCTCTTCCTGCCTTCTTTGCCTGCCTCCACTTCCCGGTGGCAATTCTCGGGAACTTCCGGTTCTGCATCAATTCACTCCTGGTCGTCGGCCAGCTCTCCTACAGGTTCTCCTCCTCTTGATGACCATGCTAGTAGTGAGACTTTGAAATAGTCTTTGCCCGGGTTGTCAA
This sequence comes from Tetrastigma voinierianum, assembly GCA_016808115.1. NCBI lineage: Eukaryota > Viridiplantae > Streptophyta > Magnoliopsida > Vitales > Vitaceae > Tetrastigma > Tetrastigma voinierianum. The sequence continues at coordinate 1,606,242 of JAEQBH010000911.1, read as the reverse complement.
ATTTGTGCTCCATTTAACTTTGAAGTCCATCAATTTTCTTGAACATTGTTTTCCATAGTGTCAATTTTTTGACATGATTGAAGCATTGATTGTCTTGATATGCACAAAGTTACTGCCAGTTTGGTGGGGTTGAGTGTATTCATTGGAGAGGTTGGTGTGGATTTGGAGGTATCTGTGGAGGCACCATGTGAGTGCACTCACCCATGGAGGATTCTATAGTCCCTCATTGACATGTATGCTCTAGGGGTTTCTCTCCACGAGTGTATTGGTATGCGCTCTCCTTCCTAGGTGTTCCATTTTATGCAATTCAGAAGCTTAGTCCAGGTTTGTGGGGAGACAGGTTTGACCAGGTTATATACGGATTTCTAATCCGCTTCCAGATATGTTCCCTACTGGCAACAATAGGGCAACCCAAGACAACCTGTAAACAAGAAAAAAATCAGTGACAACTCTTTTTTTTTTTTTTTCACCCAGTGGTGAAATAAATAAAAAAAAGTAGCGATAATATAAAGAAATTCACCCGATACTTGTAGTGGGGATCACAAGTGTTCCACGACTTCGTCAAATGCACTTAGGCGCCATCCCACAACGAGCGCCATTTGATTCGATTGCCACACGATGGGTACCGGAATCCAACAATATTTGTACATCTAAATTCCTCCTCTTTGCCGTAGCAAAGCTCTGCGCGAGTATAGTGTCTAAATTCGAACTCGGGGATGGGTTTTACGTACAAATGACTAACAGGTGAGGTTCAATTTGGTGAATTAAATTTGGATTTTCAGGTTTGGTAAGCAGGTGAGGTTTTGGGGTTTAAAGCGAAAATAAAAACAAGTTAAAATGTAAATAGAACTCCTTGAAGTGTTAGGCCAGGGTTGAATTCCTAGGGCAGGCGAGGGGTTTCAGGGGGTCCTTTCACCGCGTTGGGAGGATGACATATAGTCATCTCGAACCGAATCTTCATTAACTTTAAAAACTAAGCCTAATAATTTTCCTTTTGATAGAAAGCATTTATTTAGCATTTATGGTTCCCTCGGTGAAAATCTATAACCTTGACCCATCCTCTGATGATTAAGTAAAGGGTAACTAATGAATCTCGGTGGATCAATAAGCATCCTTGAACCCTAAAAGATTGCAAGTATTGATCAAAGAGGATGCATTTGCGGTGAAAATATAACCCCTTAACCTACCTCCCGAGTGGCTGTGTGGCAACTAATGGATATCAGTGTATCTAAACTAAGAATACCTTGAACCCAAAAAAACTTGCCAAGTATTGTGAAGAAAGTACATCGAGAGCTTTAAAACTAGAGTTGCAAATTTGGGAACCAAAATGTCAAAACCTCTTTGCGTGAAAAAGCGAGAACAAAAGTTTACCTTAAAACCGTTTGCTTGATAGCCCTCCTCTTCAAGGAGGAAGAGGTCACAACCAACCATCCTACGAGTTGTCATCCTCGAGAGGAGTGTTTGTAGCAGTGAAAGGGAAAGAAAATGAAAGAAAATGGGAAAAGGAAATTTTGCCGAAGCGCCGCCCCCCCGTTCTCTATTGTCAAATTGATTGATTGTTACAAACCTTGACTCTAGCTTATATACGGCTCAGAGCAAGGGAAATTACAAAAAAAAAACTGAAACTAAAAGCTATTACAAGGATAAAATGAGAAAAAACCAAAAAACTGTAACAAAAACAACAAAAGCGTGTAACTGCAGGAAAGGTGAAATGTGAACAGTGGCGGGCAGGAGCAATTTCACAAGTTGTGACCAAATTTGCTACACTTCATTTTCTTACGTTTTGCATAGCTGCTCTCTTGGTCTCACGATCTACGATGTTGAGTTTGACTCGGGCTGCTTCATGCTTGGATCGACTCGACAATTTTGGCATGATTAGCTCTTGCGCAAAATTTGCCACAAAATGCGATCAGTAGAATAGTAGGGACCTTAATGTGCAAATCGAGTTAATTAGAATGATTAGTATACAAAAAGCACTCAAAACCTATAATAAATAGGGTTCAAAATAACACTTTTTGGGCACTAATCAAATCCTTGTTCCCTTGTTTTGTGTACAAACGACCCCGTTTTTTGTTAATTTCATTTCTACCCTAGCTGTAATTATACTAGTTAGGTTAGATTGGTATTTTACCTGTTTGTAAGGCTATATAAGCCATTTCCTGAACAATTTGTAACCTAACTTTTAATTCGAAGCATTTCCAGTACGGGCCCCTGTTTTTTGCCTCCACTTTCTCTCTTCTCTCTCTTCTTTCTTTCACTTTCTAGGCAACCAAACACACCCTTTGAGGATGATAACTAAAAGGATGTTTGGCTAAGGCCTCTAAACCTTGAAGAGGAGGGTTGCTAGGTAGGCAGGTGATCCTCTGTATTTCACGAAGCAGGTACTGAGTATTTATGTCTCAAACTTTCAAAACTAGGTTTAAAAGCTATTTGATGTACTTTCTTTGGTCAATACTTGGCAAGCTTTTAGGGTTCGATTAACATTCTTAGTGTTAGATACCTTGACATCCATTGGATTGTCATTACGAGCCATTGAGTAGGTTACATACTAGATTTCGGCTTGGGGAACATTGAATGCTCGATAAATGCTATGTTTCAAAAGAGAAATGGTACTAAGGGTCGATTTTAAAGTTAAACAAAAAGATCAGTTCCAGGAAATGACTATAGAGTCATCTTCCTAATCACGAGAACTAACCCGAGGACATGCAACCACATCATACCAAACTAGTGACCCAAACGAGACTTCTTTTACATCTTATTTAAAGTACCTTTTAGTTAGCATAGTGAAAACAACCACTATTATTATACAAATCCAAAATCGAACAAAGACTCACCATATGAATCATTACAAATCATTTGTAAGCAAGAAAACCCATCCACATGTTCGATCCATAGCCGCTATCTTTGTAGTAGTTACCTTTACGCGGTAGGAGTAATTTAAGTTATAAATTTTGTTGATTCATAACACCCTCTTTGTGCTTGAATCCAAATGGCGATAGATTCTTAGAGGATGGTGCCTTAATGCAGAGATGATGAGTTGATGAGTACTTGTAATCCTCATTCTGAAGTATTGGTGACACCTTTTAAACCTTTTGAATTCCATTGTTTTAGAATTTCAAGTTTTTTTCTTTCTGATCCTTCTTCAGGCTGTTTATTTTTTGAATCTGATTATTTATTTCTTAAGTGTAACAAAGTCTTTTGGAAACTCTTGTTGTTGTTCCTCTGCTGTCTTTTTTTGTTTCACAGTGTTTATGTACCAGGGATAGAGATACACGGAGTAGATTGCAAGAGTTAGTACACCCGATTGAACGAGGTTGTGAAGTTAGTGTACGGTGGTAGTGGATCTCTGCTTGAAGAACAACAAAGTCGACCCAGGGCTCCACGATAAATCCTCTGACATATAGGTCGTGGGGATAGTACCCTCCCCAGAGTGGAGTGCACCTTCCTGCGTCATACCACCTTTGTGATGTGGTAGTAAGACCTGTTGATGCACTGCTTCCTGCTTTTCATGGAATGGAGAATGAAAATCCATATGCGCATATCCGGGTTCGAGGAAGTTTACTTACAGCTTTTAAAGAAGGTGTATCGACATGGACTTGTAAGCTGAAACCATTTCCATTGGAAACTAAAAGACAAGGCCCAGTTTTGGCTCAATTCACTAAATGAGAACAATTAGAAATTGGGCGAACTTCAGGCCCAATTTTTGAAGAAATTTTAATTACAACCAAGACCAAGTTTGAAGGCAAATCTACACTTGTCGACTCGATAATGAAGTTTTATGAGTGTTGGGAGAGTTTATGGAGACCATCGAGTGCATGTTCACCTGTAGCCCGATACACTGGATGCTTGTGAATCACTTCTATGGTGGTATGTCTCCGGCCGTACCGTAGCCCCTATTTTGGAAACCATGTACGGAGGGACTTCTACGGGCAAAAGACCCCGAGATCAAGCCATGGACTTTTGAACTATGGTTGAAACCTCCAAGGCATGGGGCTGAGCGAATCGAAATTTGAAAAATGAGGCCTTGACCTACGAAAAGGGAGGCATTTATGCACTTTCGAAGACACGAGGAGATGAAATCATGTTGAATTTGACTGAAGGTTGGAGGAGCGAAATAGAAATCAGCATAGGTACAGCGATGATTGAATTGCCTGCATCTCACCCAGCCTGTTTTCATTGTCAGTTAAGTAGCCATCTTAGGGAGCATTGTCCCAATGGTTTCTTCCAGTGAGGACTGATGCGAGAGCATGCCGTGACTTAGGTCAAAATAAGCCACTTAAGACAAATGCTCTGTATGGCAATACCTATAGCCCTAATTGGAGGAATCATCCGAACCTATCATAGACCAAAACCCCTACGCTAATAGCAAGGAGCGTAGCGTGATTTAACTCCACCTCGGCTATGATAGCAACCTCCACCTTCTTCTCTATTGAAGCGGGCAATTACGAGATTTAAAGCGAGGTAGTAAGTACCTTTGTGGAGAACAAAGGTTGAATGTTCAAACTAATCAAAGAATTGAGACGATGAGAGCTACTCAACAAGAAAATAGACAATATACATTACGAGATCTCAGCGAATATGGCGACTTACGAGTTCCATTTCGAGGTTATGCAACGTGAGTCTGAAAAGGAAATTCCCCTTCGGACCACAGCCAAAACCCGAGGGAATGCATGAGATAGGCTCGCGACCAGTCCTGATGCAGAATTGATGAAGTCAAAGCAGTAGTAACGTTGAGAAGTGGTAAAGAACTAAGACCAACAGTCCTGGACCCAGCCAAGAAAGCTCCCACAGTGGTTGAACCACTAGAGGAAGAACAACCAGCAGGGGAAGAGGTAAAACACAGTGTACCCCCTCCTTTCCCACAGGCACTTTGAAAAAGGAAAAAGTCAGTTAACCAAACTGAAATTTTAGAAGTAGTACGGCAGGTGAAGGTTAACATCCCTCTTCTCAATATGATCAAGCAAGTCCCCACGTATGCAAAGTTTTTGAAGGACCTATGCACGGTAAAAAGAGGCCTTAATGTGAATAAAAAGGCCTTTTTTTACTAAGCAAGTGAGTGCCATCATTGAGTGCAAGACTCCTGTGAAGTATAAAGATCCGGGGTGTCCTATAATCTCCATTAACATAGGCGGCACTTGTGTGGAAAAGGCATTGCTAGATTTAGGGGCAAGTGTTAATCTACTGCCTTTTTCCATGTATAAGGAGCTTGGGATAGGCGAACTTAAGCCAACCACTATCACTTTGTCTGCAGAGTAGAGTCCATCAAAATACCAAAGGGGACAGTTGAGGATGTTTTGATTTAGGTGGACAAAATTTCTACTATCCAGTGGATTTTGTAGTGCTTGATCTGAAACCAGGTGGCAGTGAGGGCTAACCATGTGCCGATCCATCACAGGAAGGCCATTTTTGGCCACTTCGATCACGATCATTAATTGTCGGAATGGGGTGATGCGGCTAACCTTTGGAAATATGGCGTTGAGCTCAATATCTTCCATATGCAGAGCCACTTGTACACAGCGGGGATGGCGATGAAGGTTTGTGCGATGCCATCGTGAAGAGCAATGAATGAGTTGCTGGTCACGAGATATATTAACCCGGGGGGTTGGTTGGCGTGTGAAGACCAGCGGGGGCTTGAGTGAGCCTCTTTGCGTGACGATGGAGAAGAAAGGTTGAAGTTTTACCTCTACTTACTGAAAGTAAAGGAACATAGTCTCAGCAGTTAGATCTTAAACCCTACTATTGAATTGAAATAGCCATTTTGGGAGAAAAATGCATTATCGATAATGATTTCTTCACTATTGAGCAATCCACAAGAGAGTTAGTTTGTACAAATCCTCCTGCAGAACCGAAAGCGATCGGATGGAAGATTTCGGTTGAAGGCATCAGCCCGGCCGTATGCACCATACTTATCTACTTAGAAGAGGAATGAGCGGTTACGCAACACGAAATATACATAGTCATTTTGACATATGTAGGGTATTTTGTAGGCATAATTTTGAATGTTTCATGATTTGCAATCAGAAACATGATGAAGGCTAAGTGTACAAAACATAAGGACAAAATTGTAATTTGTCAAAAAGGAGCTTAAATGTCATAAGTTGATAAGATGAGAGGCCAAAGTGGAAATAACATAAAGTATAGTGCAATTAATAGAATTAGGAAGGACTAAAAGGCAATTAGAGAGACTTAACCCAAAAAATGGGTTTTTGGGAGCCAAACATGGCCTAAGGAGAAACCCTTGATTTAAGACCAAATTTGGTCTCAATTTGGGGGGAAAAACCATAGAGAAGAGGAAAAGAGAGAAGAAGAGGAAGAGGAAGAGAAGAAGAAGAGAAGAGAAGAAGAAAGGAAGAGCAAAAAGGTATGGAACTATGACTATGAGTATGGATCTTTGGATTTTTGTATGGAATCTAACATTGAGTATGGATTACTCGGATTTCTTGTATGGACACATGTTTGTGGGTTGTGGGTTGTAAGCCTAACCTGAGACCAGATTCTTAGCTATGGAATCGAGTATGGAATCCTCCCTTTGAGGTTGGATTCATGGTTTAGTGCAAGTAATTGAGTTAGGGTTTGAAACAAACCCTAACTCGTCTTTGTGTTTAAGTTTTATTAATATGGGTTATGACCCATATTAGAAATTGTTTAGGAATAATTCATGAAAAGTTCTTGAAGAAGATGTGTATTGAAGATGATTAGAGAGAGTAGAATTGGGAGTTCTGAGATGAATATGAAGTGATTTTGATGTGTATATAGATTATTGAGTTGATTTGGGTAGAAAAATGTGGAAAAATTGGAGAAAAACCACCTTCTGGTTGAATTTTAGGGGAAGGGTGAAAATAATGGTACGACGAGTGGTACGATCTGCAGTGGTCCCAATCAGTGATGCGAATCTGATCTTGGTACCCATTGCTCTATTTTGACCAGTGTTCGTATTTTGGCCATAACTTGGTCATTTCTTATCCGATTTGAGGGATTCAAGTTTCTAGTTAAACTAGACTTCAAGAAGAATAAAACATCCTGAAATAGCTACCTTCTAAATCTGATTCTATGTGACCCAAAAATTCACTCAAAGTGAAATTTTGTTGGCAATTTACGCCGGTTTTGATCATAAGTAGTCAGGTTGTTTTAGGACATAACTCAAGGTTTCGATTACTTACGATTTGGGTGATTCCAGTTGGAGGAGAACCCTTAGCACCTTAGCTTTAAAGGAGTATAAAGAACCAGTGTCAAGAATGGATTCAAGACACTGGAAAATGGGTATTTCAAACTGTCCCGAGTATAAAACGGGCAAAATGACTAGTTTGTAAAATGCTGTTAGTTGGAGGAATTCAATTAGTATGATTCCAATTTCTAAAGTAAAGAGTAGATTCATAGAGGAACAACAATATATGAATGAGGTGTGAATACATAGGTATCCTACCGTCTGAGTATATGAAATCTGTATAATGAGCGTAAGCAGGAAAAATATAGGAAATGCGATATGTATAGATGTGTTCATGAAACGCCAGAATATGATATGAAATATGAAGCGGTTTGAAACATGAAAAGCAATATGTCATGAACACAGTCAAGTAAAGATAAGAGTTATGAGTTCTGAAAGACATATGATAGTACTTGAGCTACCTAGGGCCAGAAGAATAGATAGTGGGCGTTACGATCGGTGTAAAGCACTCTCCCTGGCACGATTAACTCACGACGCCGTTGCGTGGCGAGGCACATTGATCAGTGGCAGGCGCTCCTGTTGGAACTCTGACATACATTGCGTGGGGCTACGACGAATTACGTGCGTGGCGGGCTGACCTGATGGTGCCCGGCACTCCTGTTGGTGCTGCGACGCCGCATTTGCGTGGGCGGGCGCGTTGATCAGTGCCCGGCACTCTGGTGCTCACGACACTTGTTGTGCGGGCGAGACCGCGATTCGATGGTGCTTTGCTCCTGTTGGGTACTTTCTGACACTTACGTGCGTGGCGAGCCGTTCGACCGGTGCCCGACCTCCTGTTGGTGCTCTGGCGCCACATTGCGATGGGCGAAGCCGCGTTCTGTCAGTGCCCGACACTCCTGCTGGTCTTCTGGCTTTTTACATTGCATGGGCAAGCACGTATCGATTCGATGTGTATTGTACCTTCGGTACTTATTGTCTTTGCGTCCTACTCATTTCTTATGATTGAGTGCAGGTAGTCAAACGGTCATATGATAAAACTACGAATAAAGAATAAAAAAAGTAAAAGAAATGAATGGTAAAAAGATAAGATGTACCTACTGGTACCTCTGAAAAGTATCTGATTACGTAGTACCCTACGGGTACTTTTGTACAAGTAAAATCTCTGTAGTACCTACGGGTACTTCCGTATTGGTAAAATAAGTATAAGTTCTGTAATATAAGTATAAGTCCAGTAGTATCTACGGGCACCTCCATATAAGGAATGCATGTGGCCACCCTGGGTACTTTTGTACCCAAGAATAAATATAATAAGATCCAGTACAGAATAAAGCTCAAAGTAATACAAGTATAAGATCCGAAATACAAGAATAAGATACGTAACACAAGTATAAGATCCATAAGACAAGTATAAGATCCGTAATACAAGTATAAGATCTGAAATACAAGAATAAGATCCGAAGTACAAGAATAAGATCCGTAATACAAGTATAAGATCCGTAAGACAAGGATATTGATTCAATTGCCACGAGTAAGTGAGCTAAAATCATAGGAAATTTATATACACTGGATTCCTACTCTTATGGTAGTCGACCTCTTTGCTGATATAGTGGTCTAGGGTCGAACACGGGGATGGGTTTTCATCCTAGAAATGGTTTGCATAAGTGCACGAAGGTAAGGCTTTCTATTTGGACTTTTTGGATTTGTGTTTCAAAAACAGTGGGAATAGTTTGAAAGCGATGGTGTACTTGAAAGTTAAAGGTGAAAAAGTTAACTTTGAAAATTAGGTCCTGCAGCTTGAGATTAGGGCAAACAAATTAATCCTCGGGTTTTATCCTCGCGTTATGACATGCAACCTATAGTCCATGGCATAGCAGGATCTATATTTAACTAGCAAACCTGCCCTTGAAACAACTCTATTTGAGTCAATCACAGTACTTATACGATTATGGCCCCTTTCTTTAAAACCCTATCATTTAATATCATCTGGGAATTTGTAAGATTATCAATAAGACACAGTATAGCAATAAGTATCTGTATCTCTAAGCTTATGGAAAGTATTGTGAGTGTAACATTAAATGCTATACAACTCAATTTGAAAACCTAACATATAAATATCATTTTAGAGGCTCGTAAAGACCATCAAGAATCACGTACCTCTCTCCTTGAATATACCTTTGGATCCTAAAGCATGGAGAGTATGGCCAAATTAATGACATTCAATGTTATACAGCCCCTATTTTGAGAAGATAAGGGCCATAAATACATTTTTAATATCTTTTAATACAAGAGGACAACATGCATATGCCACCACTAAGCTGGCACTATTCTTCGCTAAAGAAAGGAGAGCAGCGCCCATCTCTTAGATTTATCATCCTGCAGAGAGTGTTTGCGACAGAAAGGGAAGAAAGAGGAGAAAAAAAAAAACAAAACCTAATTAGAAATATAAGACTTTATTTACAAAAGTAAACTTACAAAAAATCTTCTCTCCCCAAATTGTTGTAGGTTGCAAAGCAAAGGGGTTTATATAAGGCCACCTCAATACATAGAAAATACCAAAAAAAACCTATCAACTTGGCTAGGATTAAAGGACAATAGAGTAATACACCAAGTTTAGGTGGTTTGGCATTCAGTACAAAACATGGCGGGCATTAAATTTAAGCTAGAGCTGAAGAATTTCGCTAAGCTAAGCGAAATCACCGAGCATAAGCGAAAATAGGAAATTTCGCTAAAGCGAATAATTTCGCTAGCTAGCGAGAATTTACCGCTGCTGTAGTGAAGTAAGTGCAAATCATGTATTTTTCGCTAAAAGCGGTGCCTAAGCGAACGGTGTCATCTAGAAATTGTCATTTATTTGAACTACTGAAATATTTCGCTAAACCTGCGAAATTTTCGCAAGTTTAGCGAAATTTTCTGGGTTCCTGCTCTTGCCTCCTGCCTTCCACTGCATCGAATTTTCTTCACTTTGCCTTTGTTTTCTCATTGATTCTTGGGCTGGTTGATGACTGAACATTGAGATCACATTGGGTCCATCATTTGACTCGAGATTGGACTCCCCAGTCTTTTTTTTTTTTTTTTATGACACACAGAAACAGCAAAATACCCTCTAAATGGCATAAGTGGTACTAAGAAGACAGTTTCCTTCAATTGTTATAATGACATAAGTTAATGTAAAAGCACTCAAAACCTATCTAATATAGGGTTCAAAGTGCACTTTTGAGCCTTAGTCACTATTAGCGTTGCTAGTCCCTTAGTGATGCAAAATAAAAAGGAGATGCATGTGGTGATTTTTCAAAAGGTTATTGTTAAAAGGTTTATGTACATATAAACAATACATCATGAAATTGAAATCAAATTTGAAAACCGATATGAAAGAATCAAAGCATACGAACCATTTTAAGGTGAAGTGGTTCCATGATTCTCAACTTAGTTTCCACCTAAGTCTAATGGTTCTTTTTGTAACAGATTCAATGATAAATTGAAAAAATTTTCTCTCCCCCAGGCCTAGCAACGACATGGCCTTAATTTGTTGAACAACCTAGATAGGGTTAGTCACACTTTCTTCTTTTTCAACCTGTTGTAGGATGCAATGCTTAAGTCAAACATAAAGTCAGGTATGGCGGGTCACGACTCGACCAATTAAGGTTTAGGGCATGTCAGCGAAAGGATCTACGACCACTTAACTCTAAAGGCTACCGGACTCCGAATGACTTGAAAATTAAGCACCTACAATTCCTTGGAGCTCCTACCTATCCACCCATGCGAACACAAAATCGATGACTCCCAACCAGAGAATTAAGGCATAGTGTCGGGTTTCAAGGCTTTCGCCGTACCCCTCGGGCCGTGCTCGGGTTTGACAAAACTTCTGACTTTATTTGTCTTTTCTTCTTTTCTTTCTTTTTCTTTTGCTTTTTCTTTTCTTTTTCTTTTTGGAAAACTGACATTGGTCTTAGTATGGAGTAACACAAACTATCCTAGGTTGCCAACATGTAAGTAGGCTATAGGAAAGTGAAGGAGGTATCTCAATTCCACGGCCCTATTGGGAAATAATGCAGGTGCGGTGTGTGAATTAGCATAAAGGGAAATTCAAGTTGAGCATGTTGGAGCGTAAGTGACGAAAAATTGTTTTCAAGCATGGAATTTGTTCTAACATAGAGGTGACAAATAGTGATTCAATTTTCCAACATGAAAGAATTCAATTGTGATTAGCAATTCAAAGAATTGTTCGATTTAAGAAGAAAACATTTACATAGTAAAGGCCGCAAAACATGATAATAATATGGTGCAAATATATAAACTGAATGAAAACTTTGATATAGCCAAAATGGCTAATACATGAATATACAAAGCTAAACTACCATATCACTTGCCTACTATGGCTAGCCATAAATCCTAATCAAGATCATTAAATGGTTATTAAAGGCGATAACTATACAAAAATCATAAGAGACACAACCACCTCCCAGCTGTTTGTGGTGGTGGTGGTGAGTGGGCTTTGAAAGGCTCTTTATTCTTTGTAGAACATCAAGCGGCGGCTGTGGTGGGGTCCTCTCTCTAACCAGGAACATGAGGAAGACCGAGGTGGGCCATAATCTGTGTCAGCATGAGATAGCCTTTGGAGCTGACCTACGATCTGGGTTACTGTGTGGCCTGTTAGTGAGCGGATAGCATCAATGCACTTTATCTCGGTGACATGGTATACTCACGTGAATGGTGTCTTTGAATAGGATGGGCCGGGAGTATCGGTGCATTTGCTTGATGTAATCTGTGGAGATGGAGTGAAGCGATTTGAATAAGTCCCTCTGTACCTCGGGCTCGGGCGGGCATATCATCGTGTGGTGGTCCTCGACCTCTGACCGGTGCTCTCGGTGCGTGGTCGTATGTGGAAAGAGACCGGGCATAGTCATCACGCTGCGACATGACCCGAGGGCATCGGACCCTCATCTCTGGCACAGGCTCCTCTGGAATCTAGATGCTCGAGCGTAGCCGGAGTCGCGGCGTAAGTAATGGAAGACTCTCTGCCTTTCGTCGCAGGAGTCCTTAGGTGGACCTTCTCCTCGGCCCACCTTGGAAGGCCATCACCCGACTCGGAGAAATTTGAACGAAATCCCGAGATCCGGTAAAGCGCCTCCAGGATGGCTCCCTCCTGCGCACGCCAATGCTGCGGAGGGAATAGGCTCGTCACAGACAGGTGAGTGTCAGCGACCTCCCGGGGCGGGATTTGCCTCCTGTAGAATCTTTTGGACCCGGCGGTGGGTGTCTACGGCGGTGCTCGGACCATCTCCACACAATGAGACGGGTGGGCCCCGATCTACGTATCCCTCTGAATTGCGCTGCGGTATGCACGGGCTGAAAGTCTTGAAATGTCGGATGCTCACGAGTACAGGCGGTCATCGTCTTTTGAGCCCGAAGCTCGTGTGGGTATCTCCTCCACGGATGTCATGGGTGGTAGAGGCGCTGTAACACCACTCTCGGATAATAATACTGTCGGGGAGTCATGAAAGGTAGGAGTGAATACTCTGATCCAACCTCATGGAGCTCCGGTATCTAAGTCTGACCCTCGTAGCGGGGCGTCATAATATGACTCTGATGAAACTCTAGCGATTGGAGTCGCACGTTTCCGGAATGGGGTTCCCTACGAATGAGTGGCCTCAGAGATCCTCGAGGGCGGGCGGCAAGCTGTGGTGATGAAGTCACCTCGGCGGCTGATCTGGTGGCGAAGGGAGGCGATAAGATGATGACTTCGCTGGGCGATGTGCGGGCGCGCGGAAGGTCGGGCCCTCAGCACTCTCCTGGGGCGGGTGATGGGGCGGGTCCCCATCCGTGTCGATAGCGTCGGAATCCCGGAGGCTCCTCCGATGCGGCCTCGGGGGGCCCAGTGATGGTCTTTGGGCGGGATGGGTGAGGCCTCTCTCGGGCGTCTTGAATCACCGTAGTAGAAGGCGGACCCACCCCGTGTACGAACCATCCTGATATCGAAATATTTGCTGAAAAGGGCTCGCTCCAACTGGAAATCTTGAGCAGAGGCTGCTGGAGTGAATACAGGCGAAGCAAGCTAACCAGGGCTCCTTTGACATCTCGTGAAATATTTCTGGCTGGCAAATGCGGGCTAAGGATAAGACCGGATGCGGGCGGGGCACCGATGGCTAGGCCAGGGGCACGGGTATCTGCAGCGTGGAGGCTCGGCGGGGTAATGGGACGGACGGGGGCTCGTGCGGAGGCATGGGTGGAGGCTCCTTTGAAATTTCCGGTCGAGGCGTCAGCTGGGCTGCTTGAAGTGTCTTTCTGGCGTGAACGGTCGGGGCTCAGTCAGGCTGCATTGCAGTATTGGAAAGTGCGAGTATTTATAGTCTGAAATGAAATGACGGTGGGTGTGGGGGCAAGGTCTTAGTCTTGTATGACTCAGACCGGTCGCGGAGGCTTTGGCGGTGAGTAGGTAGCTCGGGAGCCCCGGCGGGAGGGAATATGGGAAATGAACATGTGACCCCACCCCTGTTTATATGGGATTTGTTTGTAGCGTAGAAGGTCTCTCTTTGCCTTTCATTTAGTCAGTGAATTTAGCTCCTCTTGCTCTCCTGAAATCCAAAATTTGAAATTAATTAATAATATAATATGAAATAATACTTATTATAATAAAATTTACTACAAACTATAATTAAAATTTAATATTAAAGTCTTATAAAATACAAACTAAAACTGAAAAATAGAAAGCGCTAAAAATTTAAAAATTTTGAAAACTAAAACTAACAAAATTAATTAACCATGAGAAAATAAAATTTTTGGAGGCGCAATTGGTATTTTTAAAAAAACACCGGGCAGTTCAATTTCATTACTCAGGGGTCAAGGAGAGATGATCTCCTCGGCCCATGCAGTAGCACGGGTACAGCTCCAGAGATGTTAGGTGGCCAGTGTCGAGCTTGTTCCTCGGAAATGGCGGTTGGGTGAGACGGTCGCTTGCGATTGAATTGTTGTTGGCAAGACCGTCTTCTTCATCTACAGGGCTGATCCTCCACAGTTCACAGGCACTTTGTTTTCCTGCACATGACCAATTGAAACACTTTCATCGAAATTTGATTTTCGGTTCCTATGAATTTTGCTTGTTGTTCATGCTGAAGATGTTTAACTCCAGTCATGTTACCAAATGTGAGTTGCATGACTCCATTAAGCGATTTATTATTGCATTGGCTGTAGTAGGAAATGGTCTTCCTAAGATGATTGGTACATGATTGGGTTCCACTAAGGTGGCTCGATTATCGAAGCACACAAAATCTGCGGGTAGTAGAATTTGTCTATTTTCTAAGGACATCCTCAACCCCTCCTTTGGGATCTCTTTGATCTATCGGCCCGATGATAGTGTGATGTTGGTAGGTTTAAGTTCACCTAAACCTAGCTGCTTGTATTCTGAATACGGCATTAGGTTCACCTGGCTCCTAAATCAAGCAATGACTTGTCTATGCAATTCCACAATATTGGTAGTGTGGGAGATCCGGGATCTTTGTGTTGTGGGATATTTACTTTGAATTATGGCACTGATGTGTTGCCCCATTGAGAAATGCCTTCTTCTCAATGCCTAATCCTTTTTGTGTGCAAGATCCTTCAAAATTTTGCATAAGCGGGGACTTGTTTGATTAGGTCAGTAAAAGGTATGTTAACCTTCTTGTAAAACCTCGGGAATGCACACTTGTTGGGGTCTGCCTTCTTCTTTCCTCTAAGTGCTTGTGGAAGTAGGTGGTATGCGGTATTTCATTGAATCCTCCTCTAGGGAATAATGCTCGGGTTGCAGATTCTTCTCCCTGCCTGGTCCTTCAACAGGCTTTGGCATAGGTTGATCAACCTCTTTTCCACTTCTAAGGGTTATTATGGCCTTAACGTCCATTCCATCTCGCAAGATCCCTTTAGGATTTGGAGTGTTTGTGATGGAAACCTCCCTCTCTCTTGTACCTGGCTTGACTTGTGATCTTGGTGATTGAATCATAGGTTATCAATTTTCTGGTTGAGATTGCTCTCAAGCCCATCTATTTTCTTATTCAGTGTATTCTCTGATGTCGATTCTTTGTACCGAGTTGCATTGATTCCTTTGTTCTCAACAAAGTTGCCCACCACCTTGCGGAAATTTAATATGACATTCTCACGGAGAAGAGGATGGTGGTTTGTTGTGGCGAGGGCAATGAGGTTGGCACACAGGGAATCTGTAAGCGGGGGTTGGGTCTCCATGCAAGGTTAGGGTGATTCCTCGATTGGAGTGTAGGTATTACCATATGGAGCATTGGATTGTTGTGGCTTGTATTGTTCCTACAAAGGTTTGCAATATCTCGACATCAAATCCTTCACCGTGTGGCCATGTGACGTATTCTATCAGTGCACAGGGATTGGAAATTGGTGCAAGGATTGGACTGTGCAAGATTTTCAGTCACCGCATGCACCCTTGAGCCGTTTGTTTCTCAAGCTCCTCCACTTTCCTTGCTAGGGCTAAACTTAGCTCATCTCTATTTCTTTTCCGGGCAAAGGCATACATCCCACCCCTAGTTGATCGGGTGGTTTCATCCTATCCATTTTCTGTGGAGCCAGCTCATCCCAACCCTTAGAAGTTTCAGCCACATAATTTAAAAAATCCATGGCTTCATCAGGATGCTTACTTAGAAAGTCTTCCCCACACATAGTTTCCAAAAGTTGCCTCATGGCAGGAGACATACCACCATAGAAGTGGTTCACCAACATCCATGTATCAAACTACGGTGGGATACGCACCGATGGTTTCCATAAATCTTTCCCAACACTGCAAAATCTCACCATCCTCAGTTGCAAAGGTATAAATTTGTCTCTTCAAATTATTGGTCTTATGAGCACCAAGAACTCTTCAAGAATTCCATTCGCAGCTCAAAATTTCAATTTCTAATGGTTCTAGCCTCAATGAGTTGAGCCATATCTTCGCCTTGTCCTTGAGTCAATGGAAATGCTTGACTTCAGCAAATCCATGTCCATCATACCTTCCTAAAGGTAGTGCAAACCTCCTCAAAATCCCTAATATGAGTGTGTATGGATTTTCATTTTCCACACCAGATATGTGGGGAGTAGAGGTATTAACAAGGCCTCACTGCTACATCTTCAAATAGGAGGAATGATACAGTGACAGGCACCAACTCTGTGGAGGGTGGATGTGATCCCTCATGGTTCTATAGGCATTTGGACTACGGGTTCCCGGTTGCCTCGTTGTTCCTCGTGCATGGGATCCATGGTATCGTATGTACACCGACTTCACTAGCCAGGTCAAGTTGTACTTATCCTATGTAGTCTACCTGATGTGTCTCTGTCCCAATCGTTGCATAAACCCGTTAAGCAAAATTATAGAGACAACAAAAGAACTAACAAAGCTCGTAGTGCTGCTAAGGTTAGCTTAACAAAAATTAAAACTAATCGAAAACTGAAACAAGGCGCTTATCGCTTAGTGTCGAAAACTAGCAAGCACGTAACCGAAAGGACAAAAGAGGTAAAAGGTTACCTTCACTTGTGATGTTGATCACAAGTACACTCAACTCATCATTAGTAGTTTGGCACCATCCTAAGAACGGCGCCATTTGATTTGTGCCAATAAAGAGGCTGAGCTAAAATCAACAAAATTTATATACACTCCAGCCTTTACCATCACGTAGTCAAGCTTACCGGCAAAGATAGTGGTCTGTGTGGTCAATACTCTGGATGGGTTTTCATCCTAGAAATGATTTGCATAAGTGCACGGCGGTAAGGCTTTCTATTTGGACTTTTGGATTTTGTGTTTCAAAACAAAGGGGGAAATGGTTTGGAAACTAATTGTAAAACTGAAAGTTAAAGGTGAAAAAGTTAACTTCAAGAATTAGGTCACTAACTTGGCAAGCCAGTATAAATATGTCCCTCGGTTTTATCCTCAAGTATGACATGCAACCTATAGTCCACGGCATAACCTATCTATGTTTAACTAGCAAACCTCACCCTGAAACAACCTCTATTTGAGTCAATACAGTAACATGCAAAGCATGGCCCCTTTAATGTTTAAAACCCTAATATTTAATATCATCTTAGAGGCTCGTAAAGACCATCTATCGAACCACAAAGGCATCTAGCACAAGTATGCAATCGTATCTCAATATGGAGAGTATTGGCCAACCAATAACATTAAATGTTATGCAACCCTAATTTGAGAAACTTAACATATAAATATCATTTGTGAGGTTCAGAAGACTACTTCTAAAGAATCACGTACCTCTCTCACTGAATATGCACTGGATCCTAAAGCATGGAGAGTATTGGCCACCACGATATCCAATGTTATGCAACCCTATTTTGAGAAGATAAGGGCTATAACATAATACCGTATCTTTTAATACAAGAGGACAACATGCATATGTTCTGACCACTGCTTTTACTCTTCCTTCCTTCTTTAAAGAAAGGAGGCTTGAGCTAAGCATCTTCAGCCACATCCTCAAGAGGGGTGTGTTTGGCAAATGAGATGGAGAGAAAGAAGAGAGAGAAGAGAAAAACAAACCTAATTAGAAATATAAGACTTTATTTAAATGAAAACTTACAAAAAAATCTTCTCCCCCAAATTGCTGCTTAGGGTTACAAAACAAGAGGGGGTTTATATTAAAGCACTTCTACTACAATAAAATACCCAAAACCCATCACCCGCTGGCTAAAGGACACAGAGTAATACACCAAGTCTGAGCCTCCGCTCGCACACCTCAAACATGACGAGCAAGATTAAATCTCCCGCTAAAATAGCATTCTCTTCATTAACTAATGAAATCACCGTGCATAGCTTAAAATAGGAAATTTCGCTTAAAGCTGCACTCATATTAGCCAAATCTCGCTAGCTTAGCGGGCCAGAGGAGTAGCTGAATCACATTTCAAAAACAGCTGCCCAGCGAAACCTGTCATCTAGAGAAATTTGTCATTTCACGAACTTATGAAATATTTCGCTAAACCCGCTACCTCAAGAGTTTAGCTTAGCCTCAGGTGCTCGCGAAAATTTCGGTTCCGTTTCAGCCCCGCCTTCCATTGCATCGAATTTTCTTCACTTTGCCTCTTTGTTTTCATTGATTCGGGCTAGTTGATAACTAACATTGGGATCACACTCATGATTCATCACTGACTCGAGATCGGGACTCCAAAAGTGCAAACACCCGCAAAACAACCAAAATACCCTAAATGGCATAAGTGGTACTAAGAAGACTGAACACTTCAATTGATATAAAATGACATGATTAATGCGCAAAGCACTCAAACCCATCTAATATAAAGGTTCAAAATCGCACTTGGGGCACTAATCGATATGCCCGTAGGGTACAAGTAAGATACGGCGCCAAGTATAAGTTCCCGCAGTACCTACGCATTTTAGTAAAGGTCTAAGCTCCAGAACTCCTACGAGATCCGATAAGCACCACCGACGTAAGGTTCAAGTATATGTCCTTCGGGAGATCCGAATTATAAGTTCGAGACAAGTATCGCGATAAGTCTCGATATATAGCGTTCTCGGGAGATCTGAATAAGTATATGTCCGGCTACGCGCATAAGTATGTGTCCTACTAGAGACAAGTATAAGTATATGCATAAGCTCGCATCGCATACGAGAACTAATAAGTATGTGTCCTATGGGAGATAAGTATAATATAGGTCACTCGATTTTTCTGACGACTCGTGGATCTGGACTCTTTACCCGATTTTTTTTTTTTTTTTTTTAAACCGAATCGATAATTGCGGGTAGCGGCCCACATCTTATAACATAATCCGATTATTATATACAAATCAAAGAATACACCTGAGTGGTGTCCATCAAAATCTAGACACATATAATCGAGTCCCATTTACAATCACAAAACTTTACTTTTAAGATTACAACTCGTGAGCACCTGAACCTACATGCGCTGAACCCTTACAAGTGTGTCAGCCCACCGTATGCATGCTCACATGTCTCTCCCCGTACCTACACTCCGATTAAAAACCCGTGCTAAGCTTTACGCTGGGAAACATTTCTATGCATATACACATTTAACGCATAAAATAATAACGCATAATATAAATTTCATGCATTTATATTATGAGTTTATACGAGTACTTTTCTTATAACAGTTTACGTTTATTCGATCTCCCGTAGGAGTTACAGATCTTATTCTTTATGCTGAACTTATGCTTATCGCCAAACTTCTATGTTCATTCAAGACTCCCGAGGAGTTACAGAACTTATACTCTCATTCATAACTTATACTTACTGTGTTTATGTTTATTCAGGACTCCCGTAGGAGTTACAGAACTTATCCTTATACTACGGAGTTTACCCTTATTCGGAGGTACCCGTAGGTATCGCCGAAATTACGGAATGTATACCGATAATGCAGAACTATTCTATACGTATACAAAGTACTACAAAACTTATATTATATTTCAAATCTTATACGAGTATTACAGAACTTATACTTATCTTACTGAACTTATAATCGGGTCTTACACCTCGACATGTATTTCGTATCTTATACATAAGTCTTGGCGCAGCATATACTTATCTTACTAATACGAGCACCTCAGGTACTAATTGACTTTATACTTGTTTTATCGATACAGGAGTACCCATAGGTACTACTGGACTTATACTTATTAGACTTCCCGTAGAGTTACAGAGCTTCTTCTTATTCAGGACTTAACAGGCTTATTTCCATTCGGGACTCCCGTAGGAGTTACAACTTATTCTTAAACTACGGAGTTTATACTTGTTCGGAGATACCCGTAGGTATCACAGAGATTACGGAACGTGTACTGGTATTGCAGAACTTATTCTTTGTCTTAATGATCTTATTGGTATTACGGAACATGTACTTGTCTTACCTGATCTTATACCTGAGCTTATTCTGGTACAGTACCGTGTGAGGGTACTACACGATTCATTATACGGCAAAGTTCGTTTACATTAATCGGGATTCTATACTTATCAGACGGATAATGAGAGTACTCATAGGTACTACAAATCCTGTACTGAGACATCGGGATACTAAGTACTGGTACTAGAGAGTTTGTACTTATTCGTATACAGGAGCACCTCAGTACTACGTATCCAAATCAGAGATGTGACTCTGACTTAAACCAACTCTTATTCGCATACAAGAGTACTCGTAGTACTGCGTAACTAACAGAGACGTGACTTAATCGAAACATAACTTATTCAAATACAAGAGTAAATTCTTAGGTACTACAGACTTATTCAGATAATGTGACATAACTTATTCAGATACGTGAGTACCTGCAGGTACATGCAGAATCCTATCAGATACAGATTTAACTTATCTCGCATACAGACTGGTTGTAATACAAAGAAGATCCAAGGCATTTAACTTAATCAAATACGTGAGCACCCGTAGGTACTACGTAACTCGATGAAATACGAGCAACTGTGAGGTACCACGTAAGAGCTTAATCAGATACAGGAGTACCCCTTAGGTACTACAGAGCTTACTCAGGTACAGGAGTACCCGTAGGTACTACAGAGCTTAATCAGATACAGGAGTACCCGTAGGTACTACAGAACAGATACAGAGGTACTTTCAGATCTTTACTCTTATTCTTTATTCAATGTCTTATCATATGTCTGTCTGACTACCTAGACCAATTATAAGAAATGAGTAGGACGCAATACAATAAGTACCCGAAGGTACGATACAAGATCAAAAGCATAGCACCAGCAGAGTACCAAAGTATCAGAACAGAGTGTCAGAAGACTAATCGTGAGTACCGGGCACTAATCAGGAGTACCGAAGTACTAATCAGGAGTGCCGGAGCACTAATCAGGACGTCCACTCATTCATTCTTTGGTCCTAGGTAATCATATCGATCATGTCTTCAGAACTTATAACCTTCTTAATCAGCACTGCGGATCATGACATCTTGTTTTTCATATTCATGTTCATGTTCGTGGTTTCAAATATGCTGAAGCTCCCATGCCTATTCCTTATGGCATTTCAGATACTTGTACGATATGATGCCTATCCACACATCATTCATGTATTCTCGTCCTCGATGTACCCACGCTTTCTTAGAATCGAATCAACCAACCCGATCATCTAAATTCGCTATGGCATTTTCATGCCAAATCCAGTCGACACGATTTTTTACCGAGTAACAGTTTGAAATATTAATTTTCCAGTGCCTTGTCTCCATATTTGACACTGGTTCTTTGTTCTCCTATAAAGATAAGGTGCTAAGGGTTCTATTCCAACTGGAATCACCCACCCTGAGCAATCGAACTTAAGTTACGTCCAAACAACCCGTGACTACTTATGTTCAAAGCTGAACCAGAATTTGCTCAGATAATGGCCCCACTTTGAGTGAATTGTTAGACCAGCTTAGAATCAGAATTCGCGATGCTCTATTCTCTCTAAGTTTTGTTCTCCTTTGAAGTCTATTTACGTATCTCTGAATCACTCAAATCGACAAGAAATGAGGAAGTTATGGCCAAAATACGAAACCGTCGAATAGGAAAACCAGAACAAGTCAGACTGGTACAAGCTCAAGTCAGGACGCAGACAACTCACTAAAACGCACTGCAATCGAATCGCACGGCACAAGCCCAAGTCAGACTGGTATTCAATCCCGAAAATGCCCGCACGGTATTTTCTCCCTTTTCATACACCACTCATTAGATCACTCCTAATGTATCCTTCATCAAAACTAACATGAAATCCCTCTCTACAACTCCACAAACACTTTTAATTTGTAAAAGAATCCTAGGATTCATACCAAAATTCATCTAATTCTACAAACTTGAATTTTGAAGGATCATATCCACTCATTATCAACTAGCTTTTCAACCAAACTTCCCTTAAATCTTGAGTTAGAATGTTTGTCTAGCAAAACCCTAGAGATGGGAATCAAATTAATGTTCAATGGAAACCCTAGCAATCCATACTCAAGTAATTCTTATACCAAAAACATGCTAAAATCCATAGTTTCCATACCAAAGGCAAGCATCCATACCTTGGATTTGCTCCCCTCCTCCTTCTTCTTCTTCTTTCTCTTCTTCTCCTTCCTTTTCCTCTTCGCCTTCATTCGCTTTGTTCGGAGACCAATTTGGTCTTAAATCTCATATTTTCAAGTTAAGGCCATGTTTCGCTTCAACAAAATCCATTTCAAGTTAAATCTCCTTTTGCATTTAAGTCCTCCAACTCTGACTATTCGACCAAGTCTCAAAATCAGATGGTTCTTGGATAAAATTACAATTTTATCCTTAAATCTTATAATTCCGTGTCTCAAGCTTCCTGGCCAGATTTAACCTATGAACAAATAAATACTGCTTACAAAATACTCCTAAACATGCCGAAAACGATCAGGGTATATTTGGGTGTTGGCACCTTCCCCTCTTTATAAGAATTTCGCCCTCGAATTCATATCTATTATGTGCATGTTCTATAACAATCCTTTCTTTTCTTATATCCTTTACGTAAGCCGGAGCTGACTCTTACTTCTCGGAGCCATCAAAGCTCCATCGAACTACATCTCTTGGCCTTAATCTTCGAAATGGATTGGTACCGATTCATTCTACCATATACAGACGGGGGACATCCGCATTGTGCCAACACATTACTTACAGGCAGTACATCCCATCCGAGACTTATCCGTAAACGCCTAAACCTGGGGCTCCGATAACACTTGTCACACTCGATTTTTCGACGCGAGACTCAGACGTGGACTCTTACCCGATTTTTTTTTTTTTTTAAACCGAACTGATACCTGTGGGTATGGCCCACATCTTATAACATAATCCGATTATTATACAAATCAGAACTACCACCTGGCGGTGTCCATCAAAATCTAGACACATATAACCGAGTCCCATTTACAATCACAAAACTTACTTTTACATTTACAACTCGTAGCACCTTAACCTACATGTAAAGGAACCCCATATAAGTGTGTCGCCTGCACCAGATGCGCTGATGTTCACGATGTCTTCCGACCTACACTGATTGAACCCGTGCTGCTTTACGCCTTTTAGTGGGAAACATTTCTTATGCATATACACATTTAACGCATAAAATTAAATAACAGATAATATAAATTTCATGCATTTATATTATGAACTTATAATTTAGTAATTTTTCTTATAAATGTGCTTACGTTTATTGGATTCCGTAGGAGTTAAGGTGATCTTATTCTTGGCGTAACTTATGCTTATCACAAACTTATGTTCATTCAAGACTCCCGTAGGAGTTACAGAACTTATACTCATTCATAAACTTCATAATTTAATGTGCCTTAGGTTTATTCAGACTCCCGTAGAGTTAAGGTAACTTATCCTTATATTTCACGGTAGCTTACCCTTATTCTATACCCGTAGGTATCGCCAAAATTACTTCGAATGTATACCGGAGCACGTAACCCTTATACGTAAGTACTGTAAGTACTACAAACTATACCGGTATTTCAAATCTTATACGAGTATTACGTAACTTCTACTTATCTTACTTTAACTTATAATCGGTTCTTATTGTAGTAACCCTGACATGTATTTCAGATCTTATACATGTCTTACGTAGACTCCTTAGAGAGTACGAGAGTACTTAGGGCACACATTGACTTATACTTGTTTTTATCGACATGTGAGTACCCATAGGTACCTACCCTGACTTATACTTACAGATCTCCCGTAGGGATACAGAGTTACTTCTTATGCAGATCCTAATGTGCTTATTTCATCTCGACTCCCGTAGGAGTTACAACTTAATTTTTTAAACCACGGAGTTTATACTTGTTCGGAGATACCCGTAGGTATTACGTAGATTAATGAACGCAACGTATCGCAGAGTTTATTCTGTCTTACCATCTTATTTGCATACTTTAACATGTACTCTGTCTTACCTGATCTTATACTCTGAGCTTATTCTCGGGCACAAAAGCACCCGTAGTACTGCCACAGATTCATTATAGCGAAGGTGCCCGTCGGTACCACCGGGATTTATACTTATCTGACACACGAGAGTACTCATAGGTACTACAAAACTCAGACTTATACATCGACACATAATTGTGGGTACAGAGTTTGTACTTTATCTCGTATACGTGACAACCCTTGTGTGCTCCACGTAACCAAACCAGAGACGTGACTCGACGAAACGGAACTTATCTCGTGATACAAGAGCACTCGTGAGGTACCACGTAACTAAATCGCAGACGTGACTTAACCGTAAACATAACTTATCTGAATACAAGAGTACTTTAGGTACTACAGACTTATTCGGGATACGTGACATAACTTATCTAGACATGTGAGTACCTGTAGGTGTCACGTGAACTTATCGATAATGTGACGTAACTTGGTCTCGCATACGTGACTGTCAAATACAGCATTCAAGGTACTACAGAACTTAATCAACTACAGGAGTACCCGTAGGTACTACAGAACTTGATGAAATACGAAAGTACCCGAGGTACTGGCTGCAGCTTAATCGTATACAGGAGTACCCTTAGGTACTACAAGAGCTACTCAGGCAGGAGTACCCGTGTACTACAGAAGCGACCGTGATATTATACCCGTGAGGTACTACCGAACATATAAGCGCAGGTACCCTCTTATCTTTACTCTTATTCTTTATTCAATGTCTTATCATACGTCTGTCTCTGACTACCTAGACCAATTATAAGAAATGAGTAGGGACGCACACAGTACCCGAAGGTACCATAAAGATCGGGGTGCCATAGCACCGCCAGAGTACCAAAGTATCGAACAGAGTGCCGTAGCACTAATCAGAGTACCGGCACTAATCGAGTACCGGTTACACCACCCCAGAGTACGCACTAATCAGACGTCCACTCATTCATTCTTTGGTCCTAGGTAATCATACGATCATATGTCTTTCAGAACTTATAACCTTTCTTAATCACATTCTGTGATCATGACATCTGTTTTCATATTCATGTCTGTTCGTGTTTCGGCCAAGCCGTGCTCATGCCTATTCCTTATGGCATTTCAGATACTTGTAACATATGACGCCCAATCACATCATTCGGCGTATTCTGCCTCGGCGCATCTACGTTTCTTAGAATTTGAATCAATCCAATCGGATCATCTAGTTCAAGTTATGGCATTTTCTACGCCAACTAGTCGACACGATTTTACCGAGCAACAGTTTGTAATATTAATTTTCCAGTGCCTTGTCTCCATATTTGACACTGGTTCTTCGTTTCTCCTATAAAGATAAGGTGCTATGGTCTCATTCCCAACTGAATCACCCACCGGAGCACCGGAACTTTAAGTTACGTCCTAAACAACCCTGATTATTTTCTTATGTTCAAAGCTGGAACCAGAATTTGGTTTGCACATGGTCCCACTTTGAGTGAATTGTTAGACCAGTTAGAATCAGAATTTGGCGATGCCTATTCTCTAAGTTTTGTTCTCCTTGAAGTCTATTTTACGTAGCCACTTGAATCACTCAAATCGGATAAGAAATGAGGAAGTTATGGCCAAAATAATTAAAATCATCAGAATAGAAAACTGTAATAAGTCAGGAGCTGAAGGCTCGGTTAGGGCTCTGCACAACTTGGCCAAAAATGACTGGTCCGAATTGTACCGGCAATAAAGCTCGTTGTACGAGAAGATCCTCGAAAATGCCCGTGACGGGGCATTTTCTCCCTTTTTTTCATACACTTTCATCATCATTAGATCACTCCCACGTATCCTTCATCAAAACTAACATGAAATCCTCCTACAACTCCACAAACACTTTTAATTTGTAAAAGAATTTAGGATTCATACCAATGATTCAAACCACTCTCATACAAACCCTGAATTTTGGAAGGATTCCATATCCACTATTATCAACTAGGCTTTTCAACCCCAAATCTTGAGTTAGAATGTTTATTCTAGCAAAACCTAGAGATGGGAAATCAAATTAATGTTCAATGGAAGCTGGCAATCCATACTGAAGTAATTCTTATACACTAACATGCACAAATCCATAGTTTCCATACAAAGGCAAGCATCCATACATGGTTTGCTCCCTCCTCCTTCTTCTTAACTTTCTCTTAACTACTCTTCCTTTTTCCTCTTCCCACTTGGCCTTCACGGTTTTGCTCTCTTTGGAGACGATTTGGTCTTAAATCCATATTTTCAAGTTAAGGCCATGTTGGCCTTCAACAAAAATCCATTTTTGGAGTTCGTCTCCTTTGCATTAAGTCCTCCGCTCTTGACTATTTGAATTCAAGTTCCCAAATTGTATTTTGGCCTTTTGGATAAAATTACGAATTTTATCCTTAAATCATATAATTTAGGGTCTCGTTTCTAGGTTGCATTTAACTCATGAAGCGATTAAATTGTAACACAATACCCTAAACATCACTGGAAAACGACTAGGGTATATTTTGAGGTGTTAATATGTGTCCTCTGAGGAGATCGAATAAGAATAAGTACTTGCCGTAAGTGTAAGATCACGGTAAGTATAAGTTTCTATAATGATATAAGTTCGACCAGCGTATGAGGAATCACGAATAAGCGTATAAGTTTGTACAAGGATAATTGTATGCAAGTATAATTATATATGAATTCATGAAGATTTTGATATTTGTTTTTGTTATATGTTTATTATGGTTCAGTATAAATGCATGTGTATCAGTATAAGTTATAAGTTATGTTTCCCACAATGACGTAAACATACAGTTTTTAATCCATGTAGGTATAGGAGAAATAAACTGCATACTTACAGATTGACACACTAGTAGGGTTCACTACGTAACACTCTCAGCTCCCGACATAAATGTAATCCTGATTCTTTATATTTGTAAATGATTTTTGTTATTACAGAAATTGTTTGTGTACCCACAGGTACAAGTTCGGCTTTGAGAAAAAATAAACAAAAGGTAAAGAGTCCCAGTCCAGAGTCTTGCGCCCGGACTTCGGTTGAATCCGCCTGTCCGGGTCGGGCGGGAGTCGAGGTGTGAGGTTCGGCGACCACGGAGGAGGCGGATACGCATATCACGAGGGGTGATGCGAGACGAAGTGTTGAAATTTCTACAAGCCCGGCATCATACCCCCATATCAGGTAAGCTCCCAGGTAAGTCAACCGTAGTACCCAAGAAATCGGGGTTACTACGGTGCTCAATGAAAGGAGAGAATGCCCACCAGGCTTCCCTCTGAAGCTAGAGGGTATGTGACTACCAGGAAGCTGAATGGTGTGAGGATCCACTTTCCCTTACCCTTTATGGACCGGCTCTAGAAGTATCAGGTCATCCCATATCTTTGCTTTTAAGATGGGTATTCTGGCTATTTCCATATCGAGATCATTGTGTCAGGGGAAAAGACCACTTTCACTTGTCACTTTTTAGTCACGTATGCATAGGAGGATGCCTTTCGATTAAATGCAATGCCCTGACCACTTTTCGGCGTTGTATGCTCAGTATTTTCAGTGATATGGTGGAGCGTATTATGGAGGTTTATATGGATGACATAACAGTTTACGGGGAAAGCTTTGATGAATGCCTCATCCATTTGGAAATTATCCTCCATAGATGCATCGAAAAGAACCTAGTACTAAACTAGGAAAAATGCCATTTTATGTAAATCAGGGCATAGTGTTGGGGCACATCATTTTCGAGAGGGGAATTGAAGTGGATAAAGCCAAGGTAGAATTGATCTCAAAATTACCATCTCCTACTAATGTGAAGACAATACGGCAATTCTTGGGACATGCAGGCTTCTATCGCAGGTTCATCCGAGACTTCTCGAAAATTGCTAAGCCTCTCTACAAGCTCCTTGAAAAAGATGCAAAGTTCGAATGGGATGCAAAATGCCAAGAGAAGTTCGAGGAGCTTAAGGAATATTTGACTACAGCACCCATTGGCAAGGCCACACAGTAGCACTTGCCTTTTGGTAATGTGCGTGCTAGTGACCTTGTATCGGAGCGATTCTCGGGCCAGTAGAGAAAGCCGTATGTGAATTGTATTATGCGAGCAAAGCGTTAAATGAAGCTCGGAGAAACTACACTACTACAGGAGAAAATTAGCGATGGTCTATGCTTTGGATAAGTTCTGATCTTATTTGATTGGGTCAGATATTGTAATCTTCACAGATCATTCAGCATTGAAATATCTACTCACAAAACATAATTCCAAGGCTCGGCTTATTAGATGGGTTCTATTGCTACAAGAGTTCAACATCCAGATTAGAGATAAGAAGGGTGTGGAGAAAGTTGTTGCCGATCATCTCTCGGATAACCATAGCACATAATACCCCTGACCTCCATAATTGATGAATTTCACGAGGAGTCTCTGCGGCGGTGAGTATAGCACCATAGTGCCTCCCGCATTTATGGTACCCCACAGTAGCGGAGAGTTACCGGTGGAGTGGGCTGACCGCAGAGACGAAGTTCTTCCATGTAAGGGTTCATTAGTACTATTGGGAAGAGCCGTATTTGTTTAAGTATTGTGCTGATCAGATAATAAGGAAATGTGTTCCGGAAGAAGAACATGAAGGAATTCTCAGCCATTACCATGATAGTGCATGTGGAGGGCATTTCGCTTCACGAGCTTGACCATAGAGTCTTTGCATTCGGGCTTTTATTGGCGAGTCATTGTTCGATACCTACACCATGTGCAAGCGGTGTGATAAGTGCCAAGGCGGGAAAGATTTCAGTCGTCACATGATGCCATGAACCGGAATTTAGTAGTTGAATTGTTTGATGTATGGGGCATCGACTTCATGGGACCATTCCCTACTTCCTTCAGCTATGCCTACATCCTTGTGGGGGTGGACTACATGTCCAAGCGGGTTGAAGCAGTGCCATGCAGGGCAGCTGACCACAAAACCATGCTAAAATTCCTGAAAGAGAACATTTTCTCTTGATTCGGAGTTCCCAAAGCAATTATCAGTGATGGAGGTTCTCACTT
Source organism: Tetrastigma voinierianum (assembly GCA_016808115.1). Classification (NCBI taxonomy): domain Eukaryota; kingdom Viridiplantae; phylum Streptophyta; class Magnoliopsida; order Vitales; family Vitaceae; genus Tetrastigma; species Tetrastigma voinierianum. The sequence goes on along the minus strand of JAEQBH010000911.1, from coordinate 1,577,186 downwards.
TTGTAACAAACCCTTTGAAAACCTCTTATCCAAATATGGTGTTAAGCACAAGGTAGCAACCCTGTATCATCCTCAAACCAGTAGTCAAGTGGAGCTCGCCACGGAGAAATAAAGACCGTGATGAAAGTTATTAATTCCCTAACGGGAAAATTTGGTCTTTGAAGCCACAGACTCATTGTGGGCATCTGGAGACAACATACAAGACCATCCTCGGCATGTCCCCGTATCACTTAGTTTATGGCAAGGCTTGCCATTTACCAATAAATGTCGAATACATGGCGTGAGTGGGCAATACGAATTTGAACATGGATATGAAGCGAAACGCTAAAAAGAATGCTTGAGATTGAGTTAGAAGAAGTGAAAGCAGCCGCTTACTTCAATTCCAAAATTGCAAAGGATAAACGAGGAAAGTGGCATGATCGGCTCATAGCAGGAAAATCTTCAATCGAGGATCGAGTCCTCTGTATGATTCCAAGCTCCATATTTCGAGCGAGCTCGAATCGCAATGGACGGGTCCATTTATCATCCATCAAGCATATCTGAATGGTTCAGTTGACCTTCTCAACCCGAAAGATAAAAGAGTATTCAAGGTTAACGGGCAACGAGTGAAGCCCTATGTTGTTCGCCACTCTATAGAAGAGGAGGAGATATCCCTCCTTTATCCTCCATGACTGACATTCGAGCCACTGAGTTGGTTTGGTCTCCACTAAGACCAAACTGCAGCTCAAATTTTGTTTTCTTTATTGGTCAATTTTTAATTTATTTTATTTTTAGTAATTTTATTATATCTTAGTTGTTAATTAAAATCTTCTTTTTAATATCTTGACCTAATGTTTTTTTTTTTTTTTTTTTTGCGGGAGAAGCAGAAAGTTGGTGCGAGGAAAAAAAAAAATTTCGCTCGATAGAAGAAAATTAGCGCTCAGCGAAAAATTTTTTGGGTGGACATTTGCCAAAAAAAGGGGAGGACCCTTCAGCTTCTTGCACCTTTTCACCGCTTTCGCAAAGGACCCCCCCATTCTCTCACCCACATCGCGGCACCCACATCTCACCCACACCGCACGCCCATCTGGCCCTGCACATCGTCCTTGAGTTTCCATTTACAAGCACAATGGTTTCGGGCCGCGAGGGCATCGATATAGGCCCGGGGTTCAGACCCGTTCTCACGCGGAGATGCCACGGGCACTTCGGGGCTGCAGCGATATCTCAATTCGGGTGCGAAGCACCTCCTTCTTGTGTCTCTGCTCTGACCCGCTAGCCTCTGCGATATCTAGAGCCACGGTGCGAAGACCCCATCAACGATACAATACCGGGTGGGACCTCAACCCTCTCCACATTGCATCCACGGCCTCCATGGAGGCCGCAGCCTTCCTAAACAAGCGGGAATTACGGCTGAAGTCTTCACGGTCCCATGCACGAGCCTTCCGCGATCTCCGACTACTCAGTTCTGCGTGGTCTTCGCCTCAGGTATCTTATGTTGAGAATTGGGTCATATTTCCACTATGACCCGATGCACGAGTGTGGATTGTCGTGTTTAGGACTTTCACGAAGAGTCCTATTATGATATACCAGCATTGGCAACAGACCCACGGTTCTGAGATTCTATGTGGTTGGTCCACAGGTATTCGCTACTGTCGTTTATGACTCCGAGGCAATTTTTCTATCCCCGGGTGGTTCATGAGTTTTACCATACCATGACATCCCGGGAAGTGTCCAATCCGATGCAGCTTCACTTCAGTATAGATGGCCGTCCTGGGTTACTGCGAGCTTCAGATATCACCGCCGCTCTAGGCCTGCTAGTAGTTCTGGCTAACTCGGCAGATTATCGGCAGTGGCCTCACCCCTCGCCTAGAGAGATGGTTCGCTCGCTCTCTCAAAATACAGGGGTCTATCCTTGTGCGGAGGCAGCTTCCTCCACATATGCTCCTCACATATCACATCTTTGCGGGCTAAATACATTTCGGCTTGGCCACTATTTACAGCGCGAGCTATTTAGAGGCTCTTTATCGGATATCTAAGGGTTGCGGTTCCAATCCGGTGGAAAACATCATGACCACCTTACTTCCATTTGAAGAAAGGTCCACCGCAAGAGGTCTAACTTCGTCACGAGAGGCTATTCCGCACGATGTCGAGATTGTTATGCCACGTGTTAAAGCACCTCGGGTTCCCGGAGGAACCACGTATTGAGCGTCGGCAGAGTTATGCTATGATTATATCCCATGAGCGAACCATATCTATGCCACGCTCTTTTCTTTTTCGCCAGCAGGAGGATGTCAAGGATGATTATGCGGAGGACCTGCCTAGGGATGAGTAGCTTGTCCCAATGATGGAGGTAGAGGAACCTCGGTTCAGTTCATCCCCTCGAGTTCCTTCACGCTGACTCTTCCTAAGAACGCGAGCCTATCCTCCACGTCACGGCGACCATCGAGCACATCACATCTCACTTCTAGGGATTTCTTGGACATTATGGATGCCGTCCCGCACATTCTTTGCCACTTACGCATCTTTGGCTTCAGGCAACGCGTGGCCCAGTGAATGGCCCACGCCAAAGGTAGCTCGCCTGAGGCTCAGGCTATTCCTCTTGAATCTGAGAGCCACCTTGGTCTCCCACCAGTTACCATGAAAGCACCTATTGCGGGCGCAGCGGTGTGTATAATGAATGCACATGCGCGAGTGCCTTGTGGCCCAAGTAATATAATTGTACTTAATGTACGGATATCGATCACGAGGAAAGGTAAATTGACTACAGAGGTTATTACCTTTTGGACAATATGAATAATTGATTCTAGGGTAAAATTTAAGTAAAGGAAACTTCCAACTAAGCTATTGATTCTGGTGAATTAATAGTGTTGGCGCCTGAGGTTAAATCTCCTATCAAGTTCAATGGATTACTTTCTAAAGATACTTTGTTATTCAATATATTTGTAATATGTCAATGGCGAGGTGATCTTGCCTAGCAGAGATATCCTCTCGAGGTATATCCGCCTATCCGTGAATAGAATCAGGTATATCTCTATCTCGACTCGGTGTCAATGCTTAAATATTTCCTAGCTTTCGAATGCCACCTTGAGGTTGAATATCTCTCTAATGCTTAGAATCGGCTAAAATTTCTCTACCGGATCACGAATACCCTCATCTCTCGAATCCTCGGATCTCGGTGCGTTATGCTAACGTGGCGGACATTAACATAAATTTGAAATGCAGGTATAAAGTAGACGTGACAAATTAATAACAGGCGAATAACATGAAAGATCGAACTTTAATCCATTGTACATGACGAGGTTTGATGTAACCCTAGAAAGAGATCTAGAACATAATGGAAGAAAAGATGAAACTGTTTAATAAAGAAAACATTGTTCTAAAATCCGAAAATATCCGAAAAATGAAAAGCGTTACAATTCCCGGGCACTTCCTCGAAGTCAGTGTCACTCTGCTCTCGAAACCTGTGCCTCCATTCGTACGCCTCCCGATACCCTGATTTCTGAGCCATTCGTACTTTAAATGATGAGGTCTGATTTTAGTGGCGATCGCGGCGTGGTGGCGATCGCGACGTGGTGACGTCAGCGGCGTGGTGGCGTCAGCGGCGTGGTGGCGTCGCTGACGTGGTGGCGACTCAGCGGCGTGTATTAGCTGTGAAGCGCGTCGCGGCGTGGTGTCGCGGCGTGGTGGCGTCGCGGCGTGCTTGATATGAAAGTGACGTCGCGGCGTGGTAGCGTCGCGATGTGGTGGCGTTGCGGCGATGGTGACGGTCGCGGCGTGGCGCCGATCCTCGCCTGCTCTGTTGTTGAGGCGAACCCAAGACATCTGCGTCGATGGGCACGCCGACACGGACACCGTCGGGATCTAACCAAACTATAAAATTATTATAAAATAAATGTGAAAATAGCGACCCCGTTACGAGTGTAAGATAAAGGTGTTTTGAGCTCATCACACCCCCAAGCTTAGTTTCTTGCTTGTCCTCAGTGAGGCGGCCTCTAGGCAGGACACACGGGCACCATGCGGCTAACACTAAGGCAGTGGGTGCACATCTTTGAAAAATAGGGATCAAATTGGGTGACTCACATACCCCAGCTGTTTTGCTCGATGTTCGGTGAAGGCATCTGAGATGTGACTTTCGGTAAGTTCGGTGAGATAGGTGGCCGACTAGTGCATCAAATCCCACGATTGTTGATGGCCTTTCCCAAAACCCTATGTGCTTATAGTGGATGACCTCAGGAATATGCCTAGGTTCCGATACCCCAAACTTAGCTCAACCCACCTATTAGGAAGGCGAACTAGACAAGGATACAAGGCGCGCATTTATTTATGTTCACATACCTAGAAATGTCCTATGTACCCAAAAATAACAATGGAAGACACAGTGTAAGAAGTTTTAGCGAGTGTTCTGCATGTGGGGATCATTGGTGACTCCCACCCGAGTTGGTTAAGGGCACCGGGCATTCAATTCCTTCAAACTTCACCCGAACGCTCAGCCAAACTCAAAGGCCCTAGGTTGCGTGAATGATCCATCTTTTGTCCCATGTAAGCGAGCGGTGAAGTCTTCGACTCCGACCGATTGGCTCGGGGCATTAGGCTTTGATAGGCCCCTCGGGCGTGCGAGATTCGATTGGATGATCCAGCAATTTCCTATGTATATACCTATTTTTGTCATATTTCTTTTTTTTCTTTTCTCTTTTTCTATTGTTTTTGTATTTTCTCTTTTTGGATTTGGGGCTCGATGGCAATCCTCTTTTGATTAGTTGTCCCTTCATCAAATGGTTCCGAATCTCCCTAGGTTGATCGAACAAAGTAAGTTAGTTCGGCTTATGCATACTGCGAAAGTCACTAGTGTGTGTGAGTGTGATAGGGTTTTGAGCGGTTTCTTGACTACGAATTATTCACTAGCCCTTTTTAACTATTCGACCCTAGTCTAGAGCATCGAGCAAATGTATGCATTTGAACAAGTTTATAGTGAATTCGATCGAAATTGATCCTGGAGATTTTCAACACATAGCTTTACATGTATGCAATTACTACATGCAAGAATGTCCTAAAACCATAATCAAACAACTAACACATGACTCATGAACATGAAAGTACGATGTAAAAATAAAATGAAAACAAAACACACTAATATCACCGGAACACACTAAAAATACTACACCTCTCCCAAAATCGAAAGCCATGATAAACAAAACCTGAAACATAGTACCCGATCACCCAATCCACTCCCCCCAGACAAAATATCCAGTGTCATTGGCAGAGATAAAACATAGAGGTAAGGAGCTCACACAGATATCAGCTGCGGTGGAGGTGGTGGTGGTGAAAAGCGAAGTTGAAGCGGTGGGCTGCGTAGGCTCTTCTTCTTTGTAGAATGATGGCACGATTGGCGAGGCATCCGCATGTCAGCCTTGAGCGCCTCCATATCCTGGCAGTAATGAGGACTCGGTCTCCTGGGTCTCATCCCGAGAATCGTCAGCGCTCGGTGAGGAGGCACTCCGGAGTCCTCAATGCTCTGAGAAGGGCCCGGGGAGCGGCCGCTGAGGCTCTTTGCCCAGGGTGGTGGTGGAGGTGGTCGGGCGAGGGTGGTGGTGGAGGTGGGTGAGACGGGAGGCGGCCAATGTCCTCCTGGGTGTCACCCAGGAATCCAAAGCGAGCCCGATGTCGGAAGCTCGTGTTTCGTCACGAGGGCAGTGACCGAGTCGTAAACCGCCTCGGGTTGCGGGGTTTGGTGTGTCAGCGAGCCCGATATGGCGGGTGGATGAGAGCCAGGCCTCATTGTCGTCAAGGGGCACCCCGGCTTGTTTGCACAAGCCAAATATCAGAAAAGGGTGCCCCAGGTTCATCTTCGCATCCCGGTTATGGAGGATGGCATCCTCGATAACCTGCCCAACATCGAATGGGATATCCTGGATGATGGCGAAGTTAGACATGGAAACTATTTGGTACAATCACCTCACACACGATCGTCGTCGGGATAAGGCGGCTGATGAAGTAGTGCCCAGCCAACAGGAATGTGACGAATCTTGGCGCGAAATTGTATGGCCCGCCACTGGTGATCCCTCCGCTCCACCTGGCGCTGGTGTCTGCGGATGACCTCATGGTAGTCGGGATGCTGCGGGCGATCAAAGGGTCCCGGTGGGACATGCTCTAGGCCATAGAAACCATTGATCGACTCATGGCGAAGTCGACGATACACTATCGCCTCTGACCCTTTTGGGGACATGGGAAGCGGGTTGGCGTAAATTCTCGAACTACGCTCATTCTTGCATTTGGACGAGGGGGTTGGCATAAGGCCGCCACCCCTTAGCCCCTCGGTGTCTTTCTAAAGAAATCATCGAGGTGATGAAACCCCTTCTCCTTAATGAAGGATCGGTTTTTTCAAGTGTCACTAAAGCTAGATCCGCGGCTTTTCAGCGTTTATAAAGCGTGAGGCATCGAGCGTGGGATCGGGTCCTCATTTGGGCGGGCCTAAAACTATTTAACCACTCTTGCGAACATACTAACCTAGACAAAGCTTCGGGCACCTAATGTGCAACATAACAAATCACTAAATAACTACCTAATGACTCAACAAAGCCTAAATGGGACTCCAAAAAACCTAGGAATCTAGCTAACCGAAATGAATTCCTAAAGACCTCTGGAATTTACCTGGCACAAATGAAACCTGCTCATTGTACCCAGCTAAGAATCGAGTACACAGTGGTGGAAATGCCACTATGACCCAAAACTGGCCAAAGGGTGACTTACAGTGGTCGGCGAGGAGGGGAGTGGTCTCGACCCGGGACGAGAGCAGACTCAGAGGCAAGGTTGGGCCTGCGGACGGTCTTGTGAGGGGCTAGGGTTTCGGAGGAAGGTGGATTCGAATTGGCGGTGTAAAATGAACCATTCTTGGGCTAAAAGCGGGAGCCACGTCGCGGCGATGCGGGGGGTAATATCGGCGTGACGGTATAACCAAGCGGCGTCGCGGCGTGGTGTCTCCGCGTCGCGCGGCGTGGAAGAGCTATATTTAATCCGTCATGGCGTGGGTTATCACCCGTCGCTGACGTGGCGAGAGGAGGAGCTTTACAATTTGTCGCTGGCCGGTGAGAATACCGCGTCGCGACGTGACGGAGGAGTGTTAAATGGCGTCGCGGCGTGAAATCCACACGTGTGACGTGGCGGAGAATGAGAATTTTGGCGTCGCGGCGTGTAAATCCGCGTCGTGAAGTGGCGGCTTCGCAAAAAATGGCGTCGCGACGTGAAATCACGTCGAGGCGTGGCGAAGAAAGGTCTCCCAAGAGATTTTATATACTAACACCTCAATTTTGGGGGCACTCTCTCCCTTGTAAAGCTTCCCTTTCGGACATTGGGAACACTCTGCAAGCCTCGTACCTACACCTCCGGCTCCTGAAATTAAACCAACAAACAGAAACACTGATCATGGATGCAGCTAGAAATCAAAAATTGCTGAAAACAACAATAGAACTGAAAACTTAAAAACAAAGTTTTAGAAAACTTGGGTTGCCTCCCAAGAAGCGCTATGTTTAATGTCGTTAGCTCGACGACCCTGAAACTCAATGTGATCGGGGCTTCAGGCTCCTGTGATGGAGTTATGCTTCTTTGTAGTACATCAAGGAATGACTTGCTTATGCGCAGAAGCTTCGCCTCCATAGTACGGCAGCGTTGGGTGGCGGCCCGTAGTCAATGCCTTTCTCGGGGATGTGAAAAACTTACGCGCCATGTGAAAGACCTTTATTCACAGTGGAAGAGTCAGGACCATCGAGACCATTTCCCGGAAAAAGCTTTAGTTGGGAATTGAATAGAAGGACTTGTTGTCCGGCCGTGAATTCTTTTCTGGTGATGTGCTTGTCGTGCCAGGCCTTGGTCTTCTCCTTATAAATACGGGCATTCTCATATGTGTTTGAACTCATCCCAGCTCGGCTGAGTTGGAGTAGTCGTTTTTCGCGTAGAAATCACGTAGTATTTGGTGCCGAGTGGCACCATGGGCTCGATGTCGATTCTCTTTGGAAGGTGGCACGCTTTACCATACACAAGTCTGAGCAGGGACATACCTAAATGAGTTTTAAATCGCGGTGCGGTATGCGGAGCGCATCGTCATCTTTTAGACCAATCCTTCTTGGAGTTGTTAGTGTCTTCGAGGATATTACTTGATTTCTCGGTTGGATACCTCTGTACCCGTTTGATTGTGGGTGGTATGCAAGAGATGTACGATGGCCCGTACTATACTTTTGCAAAACCTTGTCTATTACCTTATTGCAGAAATGCGTACCATTATCTGTGATTAAAGCTTGAGGTTCAAGCATTGAGAATATATTCTTGCGCCCAAGAATTGAGCCCACTGACCGCTAGCATCATTGGTGAGTGTAGGATCGCTTCTACCCACTTCGAGACATAGTCTACTGCCAGAAGCAAGATGTCTGAGTGCATATGATCTCGCGGAAATGGTCCATGAATCTATCCCTATAAATTCGAACAACTCTACACTCGAATGGGGTGCATGGGTGGCCTCGTCCTTTCTAGAGATGTTCCCGTTTATTGACATTTGTCACATATGAAACAGATTGATGAGCATCTTTTAAATAAGAAGGCAGTAAAAACCGAGTGGTGTAGAACATGTAGGCTGCTTTGTTCTCACGGCCGCAGTATCCACCACACGATAGAGTGTGACAATGGTTCGAATCTTGAGCATTTCATCTTGGGCACACATCTCCTTATCACGTCCCGGCACGGTGCACGTAAAGTGGCTCTTCCCGATAGTAGTGCTTAGGTGTGCGAAAAACCTCTTCTTCTGCTGATAGTTAAATTCCGGAGGAATCACTTTGGCCACCAAATAGTTCACGTAATCTGCAAACCAAGGAGCGCCTTCGCCTTGTCCTCAATAGCAAAAGTTTCTCGTCACAGAGTCGTCATTCAGGAACATCATTTAAATCCCTTCAGTCGCGAGTGATACGCCACTAAATTTTAGTGCCCTTCTTGTCCTTGATTTCTCGTCGAACTCTTGCAACGAGTAGGACCCGCAAATCAATCGGTTTGCATCTTTGCGGTCATCAGAGTATGTGGCGAATGATCAGTGTCTGCGACTTTGTTGCCAATCAAATAGCTTTGAATTTGTAGAAAGCAAAGACAATGGCGATAAGTTCTTTCTCGTGTGCATAATTCAGTGGCGTCATTCAAAGTCACACTTGCATAGTAAATCACTGAAAGATTTTCTCGTTTACGCTAGTGCTACCCCAATCGCATAATTAAACGCATCTACGTCAACTCAAATGCGGAAAGACCAATGCAAACTCTGACAATAGGAATTTGAGATCAACTTATCCTTTAATCTGTTAAAAAGCAATATGCGCATTGGGAGTCAAATTGAATGGGATCCCTGGACTAACAAATTAGACAATGGTTTCGCAATCTGTGAAATCCCTTGATAAATAGCCTATAAAATCCGGCATGGCCTGAAACTTGGATCCTTTCGAAGAAGGTGGAGTATTAACTTCTCGATTGCTTGATCTTAGCCCACACATCTACCTCTATCCCTACTGGCTGAGATCAGGTGTCAAGGACAACCCTCTTGTACCATGAAATGGCACTTTTCCAATTGAGTACTAAATTGGTCTCTTCACATCTTGCTAAATACGACTCTCAAATTTGCTAGACAATTGTCAAATGGGTCCCATTCTTGAAATCGTCCATGAAGATTTCAATCGTCTTCTCCACCATGTGGAGAATATGGCCATCGTCGTAAACGAAGGTACCCGATTGCCTTGCCGCGGTCAAAGGGCATCGTAGATGCGAATGTACCATAGAATGATGAGATGTTGTCTTCTCTGATCTTCGGGAGCTATGGCCAATTGTAACGAGGGTATCCGTCTAGAAAGAAATAGTATTCATAACCGGCTGTCGGTCGAGCATCTGATCTAGAAATGGCAATGGAAAGTGATCTTTTTCGAGTAGCCTTGTTCGACTTCAGATAATCAATGCAAATTCTCCACTCGGTAGCGTTCTAGACGGTAAGATGTTGTTTTAGATCCTGATGGCCAGTTGTTCCTCCACTTCTTGACCTTTACACAGGCTGGGCTGATCCGTACCTTTATCACGAAATGGGGTAAATCGCAGTGTCTAGCCATTTAAAACCTCTTTAGGACTACTTCCTTCATTTGTCGGGTTTAACCTCATTGGCAGCCGAAGGTTTATGTCATCTTACAGTAATCACGATGCATGCACATAGGGCCAGATCCCTTTTAGATCGGCTATAGACCATCAGGAGTGCATGTTTGTGATCTCGAAGGACCCTCGGCACTTCTCTTCCTCAGTGCGGATAAGATCTTTGAGATAATCACGGGTAAGCGTAGATTCTACGAGGTATGCATACTTAATTTAGGTAGAGGTTTTGTTTATCTTGGAGTGGTTGCTGTCGATGGGACCGGCGTTTTAACTCCTTCGCCCAGAGGTTCGAAGTATTTTAAATCTATTAAGTAATGAAGAGTCCATCCATTTAACATATTCTTGCCTCGTCTTTCTCGGGTTCTCGGATTCATTCTCCTCTTAGGCTAGTCGAAAGGGTCGGTAAGACCCGATTTAGGTGAACACTATAGCCTCTACTATGTCGGCCATGAAGCAAGTATCACTTTCTGCTGGGTGTCTCACTACCTCGAAGACATTGAATTTTACTTCTTCTTCTTGTACTCTTAGTTTCGGTTCGCCCCTGCGCATCAATCATTGCCACTGCCGGTTGCTAGAAAGGTCTTCCCCGAAATAATCGGGTATTTCTTTATCTTCATACGTATGCAAAACTATGAAATCTGTACGGAAGATAAACTTATGGAGCCTTTACTAAGACATCTTCTATTATCCCTCTGCGGGTGCTTGAATCATGCGCAAGGCGAAGCGTGGTTGTAGTCGAGACCGGGCTTCTCCTAATCCCAGCGGCAAAGATGGATAAGGGCATAAGATTAATCGCGGCACCCCGAATCACACAACGCTCTCAAAAATAGCATTTCCAATTGTACTTGCGGGATAGTAAAAGCGCACGGATCTTTGAGTACGTGGTAGCTTCCTGCGAAGGATGCCTTGCATTCCTCGGTTAAGTTTACCGTCTCGAAGTCTGCTAATCTTCTCTTCTGAGACAAAATGTCTTTCATGAACTTTACATAACTGGGCATTTGCTCTAGGGCATCAGCAAATGGAATGTTTATATGCAGCTTTTTGAAAACATCCATGAACTTAGTGAATTGCTTATCAGTTTATGTTTTTTGAGACGTTGTGGGTAAGGGACCGGTATCTTTTTGGCCTTTGCTTCGCTAGAGTCTCATGTGGCCCCATTTCTCATATTATTTGTTCTTTGGCTATCATCTTTCGTTACGCTGAATTGATCTCCTCGATCTCTAGCGCTCCTACGATTGGGGGTTGAACTTGTGATTCCAATTCTCTCCCACTTCTCAGCGTGACTGCGTTAACGTGCTCATTCCCATCTCTTCTTGGGTTTACCTCTGAATTGCTCGGCAAAGAACCCGGTTGCCTTTCTGTAAGTAAGCTTGCCATTTGGCCCATTTGTGCCTTCAAACTCCTTAGGTTGTCTTTAGCAGATTATTTAATGGGTTGCCCTAGCTGCTGTGTTAGCCTTAGTCTCATTCATAGCGCGGAATCTTGAAGTTAACATACGTGCTAGAGCTTGCTGCAAATCCACTTAACCCGGGGTGGTTCATTAGCTCGGTTTGATGGCATATTGTTCTGGTTGTGCATGCATCCATACCCTTGATTGTTTTAGTTAATGCAGTTACGATTATTCGCCACCCTTGTCCACACAGATTCGATTCTGGTAGTTGTTACCCCATACGGTCCTTCTTCTTTATGATTGATTAGTTAAACCTCGTCTGTCTGTTTATCGGGTTTCTTTGTGACATTCTACACTACTATCTTTGTCCTCCCCTGAAATTCACACAACTCCCATGGAGTGAATGCGTATAGCATGTCTTTGTTCCTGCTTGCCTGTTGGGCACATTTAGTCGGGTGAGCCACATGGTTGCAGTTGTTGGGGACTTCATTGTCGTGCCCAGGTGTTCTTGGTGTAGCCTTCTCTCACAGGCCAACGATTAGTGTTGGTTCTGACGCTCTTCCAATATCTCATGCGCACAGTGCATGGTTTTCTTCATCAATGATCCTCGGTGAGGCATCTATCATTATTCGGGTTGTATTTCTCGAGACCATTGTAAAAGGTGGACTTGCATCCATCTGGTTGAGTCGGTGTGGTGAGGACACTTCCGCAGAACTGCTCCCATGCCTTCGCCAAAGCCTCCTCCCTCAGCCACCAAAACCGCATACACTTCACCGCTCAGGTAATCTTCGGCTGGAAAGAACTTTGGTCGTAAACTTTGCACCAACCTGCCCATGCAAGAATGGAAACCGTGGTCGACCGGCCAGCCAATGTTTCGGCCTCATCCCCTATGCGAAAGCAGGAATAACCGAATCTTGTAGTGGCTTCAAGAATTCGCCAGACGGATGGTATCGCAAACTTCTCGAGGAAGCAATAAATGTAATGTTCGGATTCTCATGGGGTAACACGAACAAGATGTTCAAGCATTCAGATCAGGATCGACTTCCAATTCAAATTGCTCGCTTGAATCGTGGTCGCCCGATCGCTTCTCGCTCAACAACCTGCTGGTGAAAAACAAACCTTACCCACAGCATGGTGACTGGTCGTCAGATAAAATGGCCCGCGCCTTGATTCCTATTTCGCTTCTCCTAAAGGGTTCACTTGTTCAACGCCAAAATCTGCTCGCATTTTCCATGACTCATAGTTCTAATTGCTCCTGCTTCTCTGCTTCTCGCGCACCAGGCAAGGCAAAGCCTTCTAGCTCGTGGATCACACAAGAAGATTGACCATTTTGCTGCCGCATATACCACTGAAACCTCAGATCATCAACACACAAACTAACAAAAACCCAAGCACAAAGACTTGTAAAATAACAAAATAAAGAAAATTCAGAATACTACCTCTATGTGCCTACTTTCTATATCAATTTAAACCTTTCCTAAGAATCAAAACAAAAACTTGGACAAAGTCGAAACGCGGTGTGTATAATGAATGCCTATGTGCGCAAAGTGCACGCGTGAGTCCGTAAGTGGAATATAAGAAATTTAATGTACTTGATATCGATCCACAGAAAGGTAAATTGACCACAGAGGTTCGCTTCGTATTATCCAATAATTGATTCTAGGTAAATTTATGCAAGGAAACTCTAACTAAGCTATTGATTCTAGAATTAATGGTATGATTTCAGGTTGTCCTCCCTATCACGCTCAATGGATTTACTTTCTAAAGATACCGTTATTCAATATATTTGTAATATGTCAACGGCGAGGTGATTTGCCTACGAGATATCCTTCTCTGAGAGGTATATCCGCCTATCTCGTGTAACAGAATCGAAAGTATATCTCATTCCGACTCCCAGATTCGAAATGCTTAAATGTACCGAATCCTCAAATGCCACCTGTGTTCGAATATTCTATTAACCGGACCGGCCAAAGGCCATCACCTGCATCCCTCGAATACCCTCATCTCGAATCTCTGACCCCCAAAGGCGGACATATGCTAACATTGGCCGTACATTAACATATAATTGAAAAATGCGTATAGAGTAGATGTGACAAATTAATAACAACTCGAATAACATGAAAAAGATCAAACTTAATCCATTTGTACATGACAGGTTTGATGTAACTCCTAGAAAGAGATCTAGAACATAATGGAAGAAAAGATGAAACCGTTAATAAAGAAAACATTGTTCTAAAATCCGAAATATCCGAAAAATGAAAAGCGCATAATTCCCTCGCACCTCTCAAGTCGCGGTCACCGCTTCAAACCCGCGGCCCCGCTCGCACGCTCCCGATACCCTCGATTTCAGCCATTCAGACTTTAAATGATTTAGGTGCAGATTTTCGAGTCGACGTCGCGACGCGGGTGACGCTGCGGACGCAGACGTCACGACGCGACGCTACTCCGTCGCCCTCATTGTTCCAAAATCAAGCTTCCAAAAGATGCTCTTTTACGCTCCAATGAACCTCAGAATCACATCGACACAAAATCAGGATCTAGCCACAAAAACTATAAAATTATTATAAAATAAATGTGAAAATGACGACTGACGCGAGTGTGTAAGATGAGTGTTTCAGTACTATCACTCATACAAACCCACCACTCATGGACACCGGGCTGTATCGCCTTCGAAGAAATTTTCTTCGATTTGCTCGCTGCCACTGGGCAAGAGCTCGATCCGCCGCCTTCTACACCACCAAGATACTGGAGGAAGGTCGCACTTCCTTCTCTAGCTTTTCGATCCCTACCTAGTGAGGACACAAAGGATGCTCGTCAGAGAGTTAGCATCTAAGTGGCATTTATCATACTTATGTTTTGTTTTGTTTTATACTTGTGTTGTTTTTATAACTACCTACTTATCTTCAGATGGGACTATTTGTTAGTATTGCATAGCCAATAGTAGGCAGCTGGTTTGTTTTGTTTAGCTACATTGTGTTCGCCTATTATAAGCTTCAGACTAGCCTCGTTATATTAAAAGCTTTATAGCAGTATTTGTATTTTTTATTTTTGCACCCACATTTTTTTTATTATAATCAACTTTTGTATATGCATAATGATTTGCCTTGTGATGTGATGAACTTAAGCCTTTCCTAATGGTGTCGGAAGGCTGCAGCTGGTCCGGCGCCGAAGCCGGGAAAGTGGATGACTAGTTGAATTTGTTGTATTTAACCCTCGTTTCTTCCGCCTTAGCTAACCACACACCGAGCACGCAGGGTCTCAATGATAGCCTAAGAAATGTGACAAACCCCCTTACAATGCAAACCCTCTTTCTAGTGTCGCGACTTCTTTGATAGGTTACTTACCCTATGCAAGAAGGCCAATGTGTCTCACATTAAAGAATAGGAAAAGAAAAAGAAAAGAAAAGAATAGAATCGCATTGCTTAACTTAAACCCGAGCACTAGCCCAATGGGCATATGGCGAAAGCCTTTAAAGCCCAGCCCTAAGCCAATCGGGTCGTGGAGCCACCGACTTAGTGTTCACTACACTCCGTGGATGGGTGGGAGTTTGAAGAACAGAAAAGGAGGCTCGAAATCATTCAAGTCCCGGTGAAACCTATAGAGTTTGTGGTCGAAACACTCGCACTGCGCCCTAAACCTTCACTGGTTGGGAGTCGTCGGTTAATCCCCGTTACACGGACTTTGGTGAAGTCGAACCCTCAGCATTGCACCCTACAACGCAAAAAGAATTGTGTAATAAGGGGCAGGTCCTGATCTATTTAGGTTGGTTAACATACAAGGTTATGGCATTAGCTCGGTTAGGGGGGGAGAGCGTACAGTTTCATAGTTTATGATTGAGACCTGATCAAACAAACCCGTAGCTTTTTGTAGAAGAGCCTCGTTCATGCTCTTTATGAGGGAGCATGTCGATACCAACGCAGATAGTTTTCTATTCTTTCGAGATGGTCATTAGCTTAAGTTTTCGTGATTCTCATCGCAGTTACGTGATTACTTGTACAAACCTTTGAATTCTCCCATGTTATTGTTCTTCACTTATGATTACTCTTAGCATTGCTACGGTGATCTACAATGTGTCTAAGCAGGTGTGGATTAGTGCCCAAAAAGTGCTATTTTTAAACCCTATTTAAGACAAAGTTCTAAGTACTTTTTTGTGTACTAATCATATTATTAAACCGACACAATGCAAGTGTGTCCTTGGTACTAATGATTGTATTCGAGGTCGTCAGGGTAGTTTCAGTGTGCTCTCGTGAGGCTTATTCATCATGTCGTTTCGCATATCGTTGAGCCGATTTACATCGAAGCCCATATGATTATCTTCGATTGCACTGCCAGAGTGACTAAATCAACGATGCAAGTAGGGTAAATTTAGCTATAGAGAGAAAATTCCTCGCTGTCGCAATAATTTCGCTACAATAGCAAAATTTCGCTACTCCAAAAATTTCGCTACATATGGTGAATTTTGCTACATAGCGAATTTTCACTACAGTAGCAAAATTTCGCTATGTAGTGAAATTTCCTCCCCGCAATTAAAACCCGTTCCCTGCTTTTGTGTACAACCACCCTCGTTGTTAATTCATTTCTACCCTCACTGCAATTATACTAGTTAGGTTAGATTGGTATTTCACCTGTTTATAAGGCTATATAAGCCATTTCCTGAACAATTTGTAATAACTTTTAATTCGAAGCATTTCCAAGTTACGCCCTGCTTTTGCCTACTTTTTCTTTCTCTCTCTCTTTCTCTCACTTTCTAGGTAAGACCAAACACACCCCTTCGAGGATGATAACTCAAAGGATGCTCAAGTTAAGGCCTCTAAACCTTGAAGAGGAGGGGTTGCTAGGTAGGTTGGATATGTTCAGTGATCCTCCTGTATTTCACGGCAGTAATCGAGTATTTATGTCTCAAATTTTCAAAACTAGGTTTAAAAGCTATTTGATGTACTTTCGTCAATACTTCTTGGCAAGCTTTTAGGTTCAAAGGTATTCTTAGTGTTAGATACACTAACATCCATTAGTTGTCATTTTTACGAGCAATTAGAAGTAGGTTAAATGCTAGATTTCAAACAGAACATCAATGCTCCAAGAATGCTATGTTTCAAAGAGAAATGGTACTAAGGGTTAGTTTTTAAAGTTAAACAAAGATCTGGTTTTGGAAATGACTATAGGTCATCTTCCCTAATGCGAGGAAATAACCCGAGGACACCTTTGTAACCCTATCATACCAAACTAGTGACCCAAAACTTCAAGGACTTCTTTTTACATCTTATTTCAAAGTACACGCTAGCATAGTGAAAAACAACCAATTATTGTTATACAAAATCCAAAATCCAAACAAAAGCCTCACCATCATGAATCATTACAAAATCATTTGTAAGATCGAAAAACCCATCCTCGTGTTCAACTTAGAGCCGCTATATCAGAGTAGTTACGCTACCTACAGCAGAGTAATTTAGGTTATAAATTTTGTTGATTCATAACACCTACTGTGGCACGAATCATAGATCCACTGATGCCCAGTTAGTTGTCTCCTATTAGGTACTGTAGGGTAGGTTTTTGAGATATGTTCTCACCGTTATGGACATTTATGCCCAATCAAATGCCATCTTTCAAGAGGAAAACTTTAAGGGTTTAGGTTTTAAAGCTAAATGAAGATCCAATTCGGGAAATGACTATATGTCATGATCTCCAACGCGAGGAAAAAGACCCGAGGACATGTCGGTTAACCTAGAACCCTAAGCCCAGTGGCCCGAGACTTCAAGGGATTCTCTCTTAACTTTTTACATCAAGCTATTTCCAAGCCAACCATTCACCCAAACTGCTTACAAACCCTAAAATCCAACGAAACACCATTTTCACGTGCAATCGTAACTTTCTCACAAAGAAAACCCATCCCCGTGTTCGACTTAAAGCCACTATATCAGCAGTGAGTTTTGCTACCGCCGGGTATAGAATCCTCGTGATAAATTTTGTTGATTCCGAACACCTACTTGGCCTAAACGAATCAGGCACTAAGACCCTCTTGTGCAAACCGAGCTACTGGGCTCTCGGGCGCTAAGACCCTCCTACGATGTTGAGCTCTTCAGGTTGAGCTACTAGGCTCCTGTGGCAATTAAGACCCACCATGCCGCGTTTCCCCGCTGCCAAGCTATCGGGGGCCCGAGGTGCCAATACCCTCCTACTGGCAGCTCTACAGGCCGAGCTACTATGCCCGGGCGCTAAGACCCTCCCCCCCGCGCGAACCCGATCTGTCAGCCCGGGCGCTAAGACCCTCCCCCGAGCCGCAAGCTCGCAGCTGAGCCATCGCCCCACACACCCCAGCCGCTGAGCTCTACGCCGAGCTACTCGCCCTCGGGCACCAAGACCCCTCATGTACGCCAGCCTCAAGAGCCGAGCCATCGGGCTCCAAGGCGCCTAAGATCCTCCCCGCGCTATCAGCCTCGGGCCGATCGAGCCACCGGCCCGGCCACATGGCCCTTGGCTACTGGCCTTTAGCCGCTATGCTCAGAAACTAAGTCTCGAGGCCAGCATGGCCCGTGGCTACTCGCCTTTCGAGCTGTTAAGCGCTCCGCAAATCGAGCTTCTGTGTTCCTGCTACATGGCCCGCGGCTACTCAACCTTTGAGGTTGCGCCATGCTCCAAACCGAAGCACGGGCTCCTCGAGTTACGGGCTCCGCGTACACTAGCCTGAGCTGCTAAGCTCGCAAATTGCTACCGGGCCTGGTGCTAGCTCGCCCGCGGGCTACATGGCACGTTCGAGTCGTTACACTCGCGAACCGGCTACTAGGCTCCCCGGTGCTACGACCGCGGCCGCAGCGGCTTGGTTGCCGTTGCGCTTACCTAACCGGGCTATCGGGCTCGAAACGACCTGCGGGCTACATGGCCTCGTTCAGCCGTTACGCCTCAACCGGAGCTACTTCAGCTCCGGCCCGCCGGCCCGCTCGAACCGAAATGCCAGGCTCCCGAAGCCACGGCTCCGTACAAGGCGGGCTCGTTTGAACTGAGTCGGGCTCTTGAGCTACTTAGCCCGTGGTTATCGGGCTCGCTTCAACCGGAAGCTACTTGGCTCCGTGGCTACATGGCCTGTTCGAACTGAGCTGCTGGGCTCCTGAGCTACTTGGCTCCGTGGCTACATGGCCTGTTTGAGCGGTTACGCTCTGCGAACTGAGCTACTTGGCTCCATGGCTACATGGCCTGTTCGAACTGAGCTACTAGGCTCCTGGTTACCGCCCGCGGCTCGCCATAGCTCGTTGGCTGGGTTACGCCGCGAACTGAGCTACTTGGCTTCATGGCTACATGTCTTGTTTGAGCAATTACGCACTGCGAACTGAGCTACTTGGCTCCATGGCTATACCAGGCGACCGAGTCGCTTCGGCTCGTGGAGCTTCTAGGCTCCATGGCTACATGGCCTCGCTCGACCAAAGCTACCGGGCTCTCGAGCTACTGGCTCCGTGGCTACATGGTGGTCTCGCTCAACCGGAGCCGCCGCCCTCGCGGGCTACTCGCCCGCGGCTACATGGCCTGCTTCGAGCGTTACGCCGCAAATCAAAGCAGCATTTCGTCACCGGGCTAATCTTCCCGAAATGAATCGCTCTATGACTATATGGCTCGGGTCGAGCGCTTTTAGCTTTTTGAAACCGAGCCGCGAGGCTCCGTAGGTGGGGTCCGTCGAGCTGAATCGGCCTACGGGCTACAAGGCCTTAGCCGAGCGCTGAGCCTTGAAAATCAGCCGCTGGGCTCCGTGGCGACCCACCAAAGCAAACTAGCTCGGGCTACAAGGCCTTGCCGCAGCTGAGCTCTTGAAAACCGGGGGCCCAGGCTAATCTCGGCCTGAAATGAACTAGCTCTCGGCTACAAGGCTCGTCGAGCAACAGCTCAAAACCGAGCCGTCGAGGTTCCGTGGCTAATTTGCTCGAGTCAATCCAGCCCTAGGCTATAAGGCCTTGGTTGAGTAGTCAAGCTCTTCGAAACTGAGCTGCTGAGGCTCCTCGGGTTGACCAGAGAGCCGAATCGCTCCCCGCTACAAGGCCTTAGTCAGCGCCGAGCTCTTCAAAACCGGCGCCATCGGCCCGTGAGGGCTAATCTTCCCGAAATGAACCGCCCCGGGCTACAAGGCCTGGCCAGCGCTAAGCTCTTCAACCGGAGCCGGGCTCTGGCGGGCTAATTCGCCTGCTGCAACCGGCTCCTCGAAGCAAGGCCTTAGGCTGGTAGCCGAAGCTCTTGAAACCGGAGCCACAAGCCCGTGGGCTAACTGACCGGTGAGTTTCTCTAATTCCCTGACAAGACCGGGTCAGAGACGGCGCCCATCTCGCTTGTGTTATCGTATAGTTTCACGCGCCGGTTGTGAGGTTGGCTATCTCGCGCTTGTCTTGGCCGGTCTCGCATCCTCGGGGGATTGGCGCGGCTCCCCGCCAGGAAACCGAGTTGATACCATCGCTCGCTAAGCAGGATCAACTTTATTTGTAAGGAACCGGTTGGTCCCACAAAACGACACCAAATTAATGATGCCTTTTCAACCTGAACCCACACATGTTGGAATCGCCTGGCTAGAACTGAACTATCGGGCTGGGCGCTCCGCCGGCTCGAAGTCGACCTCCGCAATAACAAGAAAACAAAGCAGGATCGGGCAAGCCGCCCGCCGCCTCGCTCGCAAGCCGGCCTTCCCGTGGGAAAGAGAATATCAACCGCTAGAGAATGAAGTTTTGTGCATATGTCTCGTGATCTTCAACGGGGTGGCCCCCGTATTTATAATATATCTTTTCCCAATCACGGTGATAAGGATTCTCTTATCGACGGGGATTTTCTTTCCTTATCGCTATCAGATTAATAAGGGATAACGGAAAGCGCAAATGTATCGGGAATTATCATACTCCCTTATCGTGAGATTTGGTTTGATTTACAGGATATGCGCTATTGGGAATTATCCTACTTCCCTATTAGTGAGATTTGGGTTTGATTTACGGTGGATAAGCAAGCTATCGGGAATTATCATACTTCCCTTATTGGTGAGATTAGGTTCTCAAAACCACCCCAGCTCTCCGTCTCCTAGTAAGTTCTTTCAAGGAGAACTCCTCACTCAATTCTGGTCATCATTTCAGACTCAGTGTCGCTTGGTCAAAGAGTGCGTGGATAAGGTGCAACATCCAGTATATTATTGCAACCGAGCTTTGAGAGGAGCGGGGAGAAGATATCCAAAGATGGAGAAGTTGATCCTAGCGTTGGTAACTACATCCAAAAAGCTCCGACCTTACTTCCAAGCTCATACCATCGAAGTCCCAACTGAATATTCGATGAAGTAAATACTACATAAACGAGAAACCTCTGGAAGACTGATAAAGTGGGCTATAGCTGAGTGAGTTCAACATCATATACAAACCAAGGACAACAATAAAAGGGCGTATTCGTAGATTTACTCATGGAATTCACCCTGCCAGAGCCCGTTTCTGCTAACTAACCGAGGCCCCACTCTATCCTCGAGGTTGTCCGTGAACGAGCGCCTAATGCCCAAGGAAGCTTGTGTCTAATCCCGAATTTCCAGATAGGATAGATGTGGAATACGCCCTCAGATTCGACTTCCAAGCCTCCAATAACGAGGCTGAACATGAGGCTGTCATAGATGGGCTTAACCTCGCCCACTCCATGGAAGTCGCATCAACTGAAGAGCAGTGACCCAATTGGTAGTAACAGGCAAGACCCCACGGCCGTAGAGGTGAGAAGACGATCCTCGTACCTCGCCAAGAAGGCAAGAGTCATTAAAATGTTCATACGAGTTCAGTCAAACATGTACCAAGAGCGTGAGAATTCTCTAGCCGATGCTCGCAAATTGGTAACAAAATTTCATAGAAGATTCGGGCGTACTCATCACTTGTCGAAAGCACCTCCCATAACCCTCAGTAAGCATTGAAAATGGAGAAGTCTCCCCTGTGATGTCCGAACCGAGCTGGATGGACCCCATCTGGGATTACTTAGTAGAAGGAACATTGCCAAGCGACCCAAAGGAGGCATCCAAACTCAGAGCAAAGTCGGCAAGATTCACCATTCATCAGGGGACCCTTTATAAATGAGGCTTCTCTACACCCATTCTTAAGTGCGTAGGGAAGGAAGACGCTAATTACATACTCAAGGAGGTACACGAGCGCTCCGTGGCAAACCACATCTGAGCTCTGACCTCGGGTAGTGGAAAACCTCGAGGCGTGGGTATTATCGCCCACAATGCTCAAAGACGCTAATGTAATCGGTTAGAATGAAAGCTTATCTAGAGCATGCCAAGATCTCTCATCTCCCATCTCGAGCCAAAAATCGCCAGAACAACCAATCTCATCTCATCATCATCTCTCATCAACAGATCACAATCATCACAACAACACTCATGATCACTCTCCCAACAACACTTCACAAGCCCTGGCCTTTTCAACACCCGGGGTCGACATACTGACCCCGCCCATTGGAAGGGGCCAATGCAAGTTTATCATTGTGGTCGTGGACTACTTTACCAAGTGGGTCGAGGCCAAACCCTTAGCAACAATCACATAACAGAAGGTACGTAACTTCATCTAGCGTTCTATAATATGCAGGTTCGGGATCCCGAGTTCCCTCGTGTCTGATAAAGGGAAACAATTCGACAATCCTAAGTTCAAGGATTTTTGCATCGAGCTCGGAATCAAGAACTACTACTCCTCCCTAGCTCATCCACAGTCTAATGGGCAAGTAGAAGTCACTATAAGGACTCTCAAGGCAGCGCTGAAGACTAAATTAGAAAATCTAAAGGGAAAATGGGTAGAATACCTCCCCGAGGTGTTATGGGCACACAGAACTACGCGCAAGTTAGCAACTCAAGAGACCCCATTCGCCTCCGCCTCGCAATCGGGCCGTAGCCTTGCCGAGGTCGGATTAAAGCTCCGCCGGCGATTGAATTCGCAAGCGCCGAACACCTACGCGCGTTCTTCACCTAAAACCGTATTCTAGAAGAAAAGCAGGAGTAGGTCCCGGCTGCATAAGGACTATCACGTAAAGATGTAAAGAAGATACTATGACCGTAGGGTCAAACCCAGGAATTACAAGCCTGGCGACCTGGTTATAAAAAAACTTCTACTAGCGAGGAAAGACCCCACACATGGGAAGCTAGGACCCAATTGGGAAGGGCCCTATATCGTATCCCACATAGTCCGACCTGGTAACTATGAGCTCCAAACAGAAGAAGAAAAAACCCTGCCCCACTCATGGAACGCTAAACACCTCAAACGGTTCTACCAATAAGACCTCGAAATGTAGTCTTTAATAAAGTATCCAAGTTTTGATTTTAAATAACAGTCTCAACGTTCAATTTTAGGCTGCTTAATATTATGGTGGATTAAAAAATAAGTTATAATGATAAAGCAAGGAGCTCAAATTTCGTAAAGGTCCTGGTCGCAAAGCATGTTTCACAAAAGATCGTTTTATTTCCCAAAGAGTTACCTGGCCACGCCTCGATCCCTGGCCCTACCCAAATGACTCGACCGAACCGAGTTCGGGCAGACTATACGGACTCTTTACCGTTTTTTTTCATAGCTACCTTGGTCCGTGTATACAACAATTTCTGTAATAACAAAAATTATTTACATATACAGAAGAACTACCACCGGAGTGGTGTCCATCAAAATCTATACACATATACTGAGTCCCATTTACAAATACAAAAAAATGTACTTTTACATTTACAAATCAAAGCGCGGGACATACTGTGATGAACCCCTACTAGTGTGCTGGCCCAACTGTATGCGGAAGATCGCAGATGTCCTCCTCTCTTGTACCTGCCTACACTCCGATTAAACACATGCTAAGCTTTACGCCACTGGAACATATCTTATAACTTATACCGGTACACATGCATTTGTACCGAATCATAATAAATATATAATGTAAAGAATGTATATCGGGACCTTCATGAATTCATATAACACATTTACATTCATAATTATCCTTGTAACCAACTTATGCTTGTTCAGATCTCTCGTATAAGTTAAACTCATACTTATAGCAAACTCATACTTACTCAGAACTTACACTTATGGCAGACTTATTCTTATTCCGATCTCCGGTAGGACACATATTTATACTTATCTCCCGTAGAACACATACTTATACTTATCTCCCGTAAGACGCATACTTATATAGATTTCCTCGTATACGATACTGAGCTTATACATATACTTATATTTATCTCCTGTAGGACACATACTTATGCTTATCTCCCATCGGACATATACTTATGCTTATCTCTTGAAGGACACATACTTATTCAAATTTCTCAAAGGACATATATATCAGACTTATACAGATACTTGTCTCGGACTTATAATTATTCAGATCTCTTAAAGGACATCTACTTGAACTCGCTTCACCAATACTTATCCGCATCTCTCGTAGGGGCTGGCGTAACTTAGACCTTTACCGAGGCACTGTGAGGTACCATAGACTTATACTTATACTGTGATTCATACTCTGTACCACGAGCATATCCTTGTTTTTAACGATCTTATACTTGTAATAATGAGCTTTCTACTCTTTATATTTCGCATCTTATCAGTACTTGTATTACGGAGCATATACTTGTCTTACGGAACTTATACTTGTATTACAAAGCATATACTTGTCTTACAGATCTTATACTTGTGTTACAGAGCTTATACTTGTCTTACATATCTTATACTTGTGTTACGTAGCTATTCTGTATTTCTGATCTTATATCAGACACGGATCTTATACTGTCTTACGAATCTTATACTCAGACATACAAGAGCATATACTTGTCTTACAGATCTTATACTTGTGTTACAAAGCTTATTCTTGTATTTCGAATCTTATACTTGTATTACCGATCTTATGCTTGTATTTCGGATCTTATTCTTGTATTTCCCTGGACTTATTCGTTACGTATTACTTTAGCTTATGCTTGTATTTCGATCTTATTCTCGTGTTTCGATACCTAAGACCGTAGGTACTACGTAACGCATACAGGCACCCGTAGGTACTATAAGCTCCGAATGTGCACTCAAAGTCATAATATATACAAGGTCAACTCAGACTTATGCAGATACGGACATTAGTCCGTAGTAGGTATAGATCACATCAAATACATATACCGAAGATTCATATGCAGACTAACATATCCATAGTTTTATATCGTAGCCATATTCGCACTTCTATACATATTCATGTTAAGGTATCTGATTCTGCCCCTTTTATACGTTTCATGACTCGTTATACAATTGGAACATATGGTGACCTATGCACAAGACGGCATTTAAGTATGCTAAGCATACTGGTCTTATTCATGTACTTTTATATACATATCTATAAATAAGCATCTGGGGACGGAACCATGAATGAGATGGACATAGTTAACCAAGAACCTGAAGGTATGGTATAGCATCAACGAATACGTGCTCGCCTTAATGCAATGTGAGTGCCGTAACACCAGCTGTGAGTGTCAAGCACCGATCGTAACGTGCCCGCACGTATCAGAGTGTCAGAAGACTAGCTAGAATGTCGGCTAACCGATCGTAACGCCCACTCATTCATTCTTCGATCCCAGGTAGTCATATCACGATCATATGTCTCGCACGTAACTCATAACCCATCTTAATCACATTCTGCGTTCATGACATATCGCCTTCACGCCTACGCTCACGTTTTTACCGTTCATGTTTCATATGATATTCATGTTTCGCGAACACATCTATACATATTGCATTTCCTATATTTTTCCTCAAGCTTATGTCTATCGTGATACCAGATTTCGTATACTTCAGGCAAGATGACACCTATGTATTCATACATCATTCATGTATTCTTGTTCCTCTATGAATCTACTTTACTTAGAAATTGGAATCATTCCAATTCAATCATCCAAACTCAAGTTATGGCATTCTCATGCCAAACTAGTCATTTTTGCCCATATTACACAAGGGATAGTTTGAAATACCCATTTTCAGGGGTCTTAACTTCATATTTGACACTGGTTGTTTGTACTCCTTTAAAGCTAAGGTGCTAAGGGTTCTTCTCCAACTAGAATCACTCAAACCGGAGCACCGAAACTCAAGATATGTCCCAAACAACCCAGACTACTCTATGTTCAAAGCAGAACCAAAAATTGGCTTGAACATAGCCCCACTTTGAGTGAATTTTTAGGCAACATAGAGTCAGCATTTGAAGGTTCCTATTTCAGGGTGTTTTGTTCTCTTTGAAGTTTATTTTAACCAGCAACTTGAATCACTTAAATCGGATAAGAAAGAACAAAGTTATGGCCAAAATACGAACACTGGTCTGAAATAGAATGACAGAACACTTATGGTACCGGTACCACTCTGTTTGGTACCGGTACACCCCTCGAAAATGCCTAGAAATTTTGGTTTTTCTCCCATTTTTCCATACTTTTCTACCCAAACCAACTCAATACTCAATACACACTTCAAAACCATTCCATATTCATCTTGTAATGGTGGTTTAGAACTTCACATACCCAAACCCTAGGTAAAAGTCCAAGAACCCATACCAAAGTCCACCATCTTTATATAAAAACATAGAATTAAGGGAATTCTATGCTTATATTAACCAAGCTAGAGTTTTTCACCAATTTCATTCAAATTCAAAATAAGATCACCCTAACTAAACCCTAGGTTTGAAACTCATTAAAAATCCCTACCAAAGTCCAAAATACACATGATAAGTCAAAAAATCATAGAAATCCTTACTATAATCCATACCTTTTTGCTCTTCCTCTCTTCTTTCTCTTTCTTTCTCTTTCTTTCTTTCTTTCTTTCTTCTTCTCTTCTCTCTTCTTGGCTCCATACACGCAGCTCCTAACTCGAGACCAAAATGAGATATTTTTGTCTCTTTCCCCTTTATACTTAACTTTTCTAATTATTGCACATTGATCCTCCAACTTTCTTATTTCCTTGCGATTCAACTTATGATATATTCTAGTTTAGCCCACACTCTTTCTTATCTTTATGACTTTCTTATCCTTTTCGCCATACTTACAATTGTCTCTCGTGTCTTTCAGAAATTTCCTGCTTCTCACTTCCATGTTTCTCATTTAAATCACAAAACGTTCAAATTATGCTTACAAAATACCAAACATGCGCCGAAAAACGACTATGGTATATTTCGGGTGTTACAAGCATAAAGCATAGAAAGGACATACCAACTGAGCTGCTCCTCGCACCTAGAGACAAACAAAGATAAACGCTCTACTCCTCAAAAAGAAAAACCCACAAGAAAAAAGAAGAGAAAAGAGAAAGCAAGGAGCTCAGTTGGTAGAAGCTCTGAAAAGTCACATAACACAAATACAAAATTTCATTTCGGGGAAGTTACAATCACCTCAGAGGATTAAAAAATCTTTCTTTACATCTCAGAAAATTACAATCAGCAAGTTCGTTCTCCACATCTCAAAAAAATTACAATTAGTAAAGTCATTCTTCACATCGGCCAACATCCAGTCAAGGAAAAAACCACAAGAAAGAGAAAGAGAAAGAAAAGGAGAAAGAGAAAGAGAAAGAAAAGGAGAAAGAGAAAAGGAAGGAGAAGGAGAAAGAGAAAAGGGGGATAGGGAGAAAAGAAGGGAGGGACAGAATAATGGAGAAAGTGGGGACTTAAAGCCTCCTCCCAAGCATACCACCGCCTCCCCACAATGCCTCCCATCCAATTCCATCAATGTGCAGGACTAGGGAACAATACAACCTCCACAAGGGGGAAACTAGGGAAAAACACAACTCCCACAAACAGCAGAGCAGAGAAACCAAGTGCCGGCCCATGGCCGCTAAACTGACGTCGCGCAATAACGATCAAACCCTGAAGCCCCATCGCTTACAAACCCAGGCACTATCGAAGACAGGAAATGAGAGCAGAGTATAACACACCCATTCAAAGGAAGGCAGTTATTTATAAAGAAGCCCGAACACTTAGGAAATTCACGCGATCTGCACCGATTCCCCACAAACCTGCATTAAAGCTATGCGCGCTTCCTGGGCGCGCGGGAAGGATATTAAAAGAGCCATGCACAATTTCAGCGGAGCCATTCGAGCCCGGGCCTCAGGCTGCGCACAGCCCAGAGCCCCAAGAGCTCGGGCCTTTTCAGTTTAATCGCTCAAGGAAGGCCTTGTAGCTCAAGAGCCATTTTAGTCGCCCGTAGCGCACAGCCCGTAAGCCCCAAGAGCTCAGTTTTTCAGATCTTAACTACTTAAGGAAGGCCTTGTAGCCCAGGAGCCATTTTAGCTCAGTTCAGAGAAGGCAAAATAGCCCAGGAGCCCTAGTAGCTCAATTTTTCAGAGCTTAACCGCTCAAGGAAGGCCTTGTAACCCATGAGCCATTTTAGGTCAGTTTAGAGAAGGTAGAATAGCCTAGAGCCCCGCAGCTCGCCGCAGCTTAACTCTCAAGGAAGCCAGAGCCCAGAGCCATTTTAGCTCGCCGTAGAAGGCGTATCAGCCTAGGAGCCCCGCAGCTCGCTTCAAAGCTTAACCGGGCCAAGGAAGGCCTTATAGCCCAGAGCCAAAAGCCCGCTTGAAAGGCACAATAGCCTAAAAGGCACAATAGCCCAAGAGCCTAGTAGCTCAGTTTGTAGAGCTTAACTGCTCAAAAAGGCACAATAGCCCAAAAGGCCGAAGTAGCCCATTTTGAAGAGCTCAAACAACTCAAAAGGCACAATAGTCTAGGAGCCTAGTAGCTCAGTTTGCAGAGCTTAGCTGCCCAAAAAAGCATAACAGCCCAGGAGCCAAATAGCAAAGTTTTGGGGCTAAACAACTCAGACAGACCAAGAGCCAAACAGCTCAATTTGGCAAAACAATAAAAAGAACGATAAAATTAATCAATGAATCTCTACATATCAACAAAAATTCAATGTCAGAAGCAATACAAAAATCTCAGGCTCAACGTTCGGAAATAGTGAGATTAAAATAAAAAGTCTA
Source organism: Tetrastigma voinierianum (assembly GCA_016808115.1). Classification (NCBI taxonomy): domain Eukaryota; kingdom Viridiplantae; phylum Streptophyta; class Magnoliopsida; order Vitales; family Vitaceae; genus Tetrastigma; species Tetrastigma voinierianum. The sequence continues at coordinate 1,548,722 of JAEQBH010000911.1, read as the reverse complement.
GGAGCCTGAGGTCGAACCCCGATTCACAGAAGCAGGGGGGTTAAAAGGCAGAGCCCCAGCGGGCAAGGCAGGAGAGCTGGCCTCCAGAGGAACCCGAAGATCATCAGGCAAGGGAACACAATTAGGCCCCAAATAAAGGACCTCGCTAAGGTTCACGCCACCTCAAATTTCTAAACGCATTCTTCTTACTCCTCACATCGTAAAGCTGGATGCTTGAACCTGTCCGGGAGCTCGAAGCCTTGCGCTGGAAGGCAAGCCACCCGGAGGCCCATTATGTCATGTCCCGACTCCCTGGCCCGACCCGATCATGATCCGAACCGAGTTCGTGCTGCGGGACCATATAATCGAGACTCTTACCTGTTTTTTTTTTTTTTTTTTTTTTTTTTTTTTTATAATCGATCAAAATATCATATACATATCAAAAGAACTACACCGAAAGTGGTGTCCATCAAAAAATCTATACATATAGATCGAGTCCCATTTACATATACAAAACCATACTTTTACATTTACAATCGTAGCACGGAACATACCGTGATGAACCCCCTACTTCAGTGCCGCCTACCGTATGAAGCTTTGACGCCTCTGAAAATACCTACATGGATTAAAACCCGTAAGGCTTTACGCTTAGTGGGAAATATATGTCTTATGCATATACAATATTTAAATCTATAAAACGATAACAAATATTGAATTTTCATGCATTCATATAATGGAACTTATACACTATTTAAACTTATAACAACATACTTATTCTTATTCAAAAACTTGTACTTATAGTATCTTGATTCTATATACTTATAGCACTTATTCTTATTCGAACTTATACTTATAGCATTTGGATTCTATACTTATAGCAGACTTATTCTTATTCAGAACTTATACTTATAAGATTCTATCTTATACTTATCTCCGTAGACACATACTTATACTTACTTGATGACACACACCTAAACTTATTCAGATTCCTTATATACAGTACTGAACTTATACATATACTTAGACGGAGGTACTTATCCCCATACTCATATTTCTATCTCTCTTATCCTTGTTCAGATCTCCCGTAGGAGTCACAGAGCTTATGCTTTTACGGAAGTACCCTTAGGTACTACAAGGCTTATACTTATACCAAAGGGCTTATACTTATACTACGGAGTTTACACTTGTTCTGAGGCAACTGTAGGTACGCAGATATGCCACTTTAACGATAACTGTATTATAACTTATTCTTATACTTATACCTTAAGTACTGTAGGTACTACTGCTCCAATGTCCCAAAAGACATACTCTGTGCTTATATCAAACTTATATTTAATTAAAAGTACCCATGGGTACTACTAACTTATACTCATACGCAGGTACCGTAGGTACTAACGAGTTTAATCGTGATACAAAGGTACCGTAGATACTACTGCATTCTATACTAATACTCGTGATTCATGTTTGTACTCACGGAGCATATCCTTGTTTTACTGACCTTATACTTGTATTTTGCAGAAGCACATACCTTGTATTTGATCTCTACGTATATTACGGAACTTCTATACTTTATATTATTTGATACTAAGTACCCATAGGTACCATGCAACGTATACGTAGGTAACTGTAGGTACATTCACATCTTTACCATATTCATTCTTTACTCTTATTCTTTATTCTGAGTCTTATCATATAACTGTTTGATTGCCTAGACCAGTAATACGGAATGAGTAGGACATAGCATAATAAGTACCCAAAGGTACAGTACAATACTGAGGTGTCGTAGCACAAAACAGGAGTGCCAAAGCACTGAGAGAGAGAGTCGTCGCACTAATCAGAGAGTACCAAAGTAATAATGCCGGGCACCTGGGCCGAGAGTGTCGCCGCACCAATCAGAGTACCGGCGTACTACCGTGCCGCACGCGCCGAGAGTGTCGCCGCATTCAATCGTGAGAGTACCGGCTACTAATGTGCCAAGACGGCGTCGAGATGCGGTCGCACTAATCGGGAGAGTGTCGAAGTACTAACACCGTGCCGGCACGATCGTGAGAGTGTCGTCAAGACTAATAAGAGTACCGGCGTACCACCGTGCCGGCGACGGCCAAAGAGGCCGTCGCACTAATCGTGAGTATCGAAGTACTACAAGCTACACTGGCCGCGAGAGTGTCAAGCCGCACTAACGAGCACCGAAGTACTAATGTGCCGGCATCTACGAGAGTGCCATCGCACTAATCGTAGAGTACCGGTACTAATGTACTTAAGCATGGTCGAGTACCGTCGCATTCAATCGAGTACCAAGTACTAATGTGCTAAAGCACGGTCAAAGAGGCCGTGTCATTCACAACTGGGCCTTGTGCAATTTTACAATTATATGAGTTCAATAACTTAATATCTTATAATAAAAGTATTCTTAGCCACATTATGTGTCTATGACATATTGTGCATTTCATGTACATATTCACGCTTTCAAATTGCCATATGCTCTCATATCATATTTATGTTTCATGAACACATCTATACATATCGTGATTTCCTATATTTTCAGCTTACGCCTCGCTTGTGATATGGCATTTCATATACTTACTTCCAGATGATACCCATGTATTCACACCTTATTTATGTACTGCCCTCTATGAATCTATTTTTACTTAGAAATTGTAATCATTCCAATTGATCATCCAAACTATTTATAGCATTTTCATGCCAAACTGCAAGTCTGTTCACCAGATGTTATACTAGGGACAGTTTGTAATACTCATTTCTAGTGTCTTGACTCCATTTGACACTGGTTCTTTATACTCGCTTCCAGAGAGCGCTAGGGTTCTATGGGTTCTCCTCGACTAGAATCACCGTCGAACAGGAACTCAAGTTGCTTATGTCTAAACAGCAGGGTACTCTAGGTCAGCGGCGAGGGGTAGACGGGCATAACTCCTTTTTCGAGTGAATTTTTTTTGGGCCACCTAGAGTGTCGAAATTAAACTAGATATTTCGGGATGTTTGGATCTCCTTGAGTATATTTTGGGAGCAGCTTGAATCACTTAAATCGGATCAGAAATTAGCAGAGTTATGGTCGAATCTGAACTCTTGGTCAAAATGAAAAGCGGGAGCACTACTGTGCGGTGGCTGACTGCCAGAGTGCAGAGTTCAACCTTTAATCTTGGGTTTTTCTTCCCTTTTTTCATATATTGCTTTACCTGATCCAACTCAATACTCTATATACTACACTTCCAAAACCACTCCAAATTCATCTTGAAATCTCAATTTACTGATTCATCTTTCATTACACATCTTTCCTCAAAATACCATGATTTACTCCCAAGCAAATATAATATGGGTCATAACCCATACCTGAGACCAAAAATAGAAGATTAGTTAGGGTTTGTTCTAAACCACCAACTCCAATTTCAATTAAACCTGAATCAACCTGAAAGGGAGGATTTCATACTTATTTTAACCAAGCTAAAGTTTTCAACTCAATTCATTTCAAACCTAGAGTTAGGATCAATTCCTAACTAAACCACTGGAGTTTAGAACTCATGAAATTTCCTAGAATTCCATTCAAACCATAGGAATCTTGCCATGTATTTATCATACTAAAAATCATAGAATCCATACTCAAGGTTGGTTTCCATGCCTTTCTTGAAAACCACCCCCCTCTTATTAGCTTCCTCTTCATTCTCTTCTTCTTAGCCTTACGCTTTTTTGCCTCTTTGGAGCCAAATTTGGTCTTAATCCCACATCTCCTTAGGCCATGTTTGGCTCCACGAAAACCCTTTTTTTTTGGGTTGAGTTTCCATTATTTCACTTTGGTCAGCCCAGATTCCTCTCTTTTTGCGATAAGTTATGCTATATTTAATTTAGCCGCACGCTCTTTATACTTTATGACTTTCATATCCTTTTGCCAAATTACAAGTTTGCCACTTTGTATCTTGTAAACTTTTTAGGGTTTCTCGATTTCCATGTTCGCATTTTAAATCCGAAACATTTCAAATTATGCCTACAAATACCCCAAACATGTCGGCTTTGACTAAGGGTATATTTCGGGCGTTACACATTAAGGTCTGACCTCGTCTGCGAGGCTCTGTATCACTTAGCCCCTGCATTGCAGCCAGAGCCTCTTACTGCAGGGTCCATCAGAGCTTGTCAAGCTCCTCCGTCAAGCGCTCCACGGAGCTTCCAAACTCCAAAGCCTCTTAGCGAACCCGGTCCAACGTCGTCACCTTGACGCGCAGGTCACCCTTAACAGCCTACAACTCCTCTCTGGCCAACCGCAGCTCGTCCTCGGCGACGCTCAAGTCCTTCCGGGCCTTCTTTTCTTTATCCTCTGTCCGTGCCCTCACCGTCGAAGCATGCTTCAAGTCAAACCTATGATTCACAAGCTCCCTCGCCTGTCCCTTTATCTAAGCACAAGGCGCCCCCATCGGAGGCCTCCGTGGAGGCAACCTAGCCTTTTAAGACTTCTCCGCTCTAGCTGAGTTCCTTTGGTGCCATACCGGCTCCCCTTGCCGTGCCCTCACGTAAGTAGCCACCTACCAAAGAATAAGAAAGATTCAATTAACAATCTGAAACAATAAGGAAATGAACCAATGAAGGCGCTTAGACGTACAAAAGCGGTTCCTTGAAGCGTAAGAGTCAGAGCCTCCTCAACGAACAAGGCGTCCACCTTCTTGAGGTTGGAATTGCGAAGGATGGAGGAAACAGCCCCAGCGGCGAGCTCCACATGAGAAAGCAGAGAGTCCTCATCCCCTACAGCACCGAAGCAACCCCTTCCCACATCATCTGGCATTAGAGAAAGGGGCTCAGCACCCTACAATGTAGGACTCCAAACCGAAATAGGAAGAACCTCCAAGGGGGGCTCAGCCGCCCTCCCCGAAGAATCTCTAACTCTGATAGTAGACAAAGGCGAAGAAGAGATCCCCACATTTAAGATCTTACCCCGGGCAGGGGGGTAATTCTCAGGGGAAGCCTGAGTTTTCCACTTTACGCTCCTCTTCTTTGCCAGCACCTCCAAGCGGGCTCGAAGCTTTCCCCGAGTGGGCTTCGTGATAAAAGGCTCCAAAGAAAAAGATGAAGAAGACTTTGAGACAGGGGGTAGAGAAGGCTTCATGACGGAAGGAGGAGAAGGCCTCATCAGAAGTTTGCAGAGGCTTCGCACCACGCCCGAGAATTCGACCTAATGAGCCTGCAGTGCGCCCGCGGTGGCACTCCAACCAACTTTCGCTTCACTTCTTCATCCTTAAGCAGATCGGGTCACACACCCGAAACCACAACCAAACTAGAGTTAGAGACAACCAAGGACTTCCGAAAATTAGACCCAATTGGAGCAAGGGAGAACTCACGTAGGTTCTCAAGTATAACTAGTGCCTAACGCTAAGCTTTTGTCTTCCCAATCACAGGATTATATTCCCACCAGGCTACTAACAAAAAATAGCGTTCCTTCTAGAATTTATGAGAGGATGGCATGTCGGAAATAATCAGCCCAGAGCTGGACCGCTTAGAAATGTATAAGAAACCTTCCGTGGACTCTTTTACACTAAAAAGGTATAGTAATAGATCTAAGCTGGGAACCCCCAAGCCTTTATCCCTGAAAATAACAAGGAGGCCAACCAAAACGCCCCAAAAGTTGGGGGAAAGCCGGGGTCGGGCTACGTTGAAGTGTCAAGGACGACTGAAGAAAGGGTGTAAGGAAGCAGAGACCATTTCTCAAAGGCCGCCTCAAAAAGCAAACCATCTAGGGAAATGGATGACGTGAAGAGGTGAGAAAGTCCGACGCCTAAACACGATGCTACCAACCGAAGGTCTATAATGAGTGGGCAAAATTTTCAGATAGGAAGGCTTCGACTCGACCAGTGGCCCACGTATCCAAAACACCCCATGGTAGCTCCTAAGATATTCGATCCCAAGTAAGTACCCGATCTCGCTAATCCTCTCACTCCCTCACAGCAGAGGATGACTCCACTACCGTGAGCTCCCACCCACAGAACAGGAGACCATCGACCCATCACCTACTCCGTCGTATACGATCTCTCAACAAAGCCCGCTCCTATATGTAAGCCAAAAGAGAGCTACTGACCTGTGGCTAACGCATGATTGGACAAAGATAAAGAAAGGCGAAGAATGACAAAAGAGGCCCCAAACACATCCAAACAGCTCGAAGGCCAAGACAGGGAAAGCTAAAAAGAAGAAGAAGGAAGACGTACCAAGCTACGGAAGAAAACAAAGAAAACGATCCTCAAGAGGGCAAGACGAAAAAAGCGATTCTAAGCAACAAACAAAGATGTTTCAAAAGGGGGGAAATCCAAGCCCACAGAGGAAGAGGACTCAAGAACAGAGGAATACGAAGTAACAGCCAGAGGATGTCCCTAAAGGCAATAGAGGTGATAGCCGAATTGGGCGCGAAAATAGAAAAGTCGTCATTATCACAAGACGTTTGACAGTGACATAGCCCCAATCAAACCATCCCCGAGTAGCCACATGGAATTCACACTCGATCTATGAAACGATACAACCCCGCACGCCCGCTTGCAGCCGGGCGTACCGGGGGCACCGATCGTTTAAAATAGCGCCAGAAAGCCCAAAAAACACAAGCCCAAATGTCAGGCTTAAAAAAGAGATTATGAAGCAGGCCTAAAAAAATTGCTCGGCCCAATGATATCCCCCAAACAGAGGCCCAAAACGAGAGCTCAACTCACCCATTCATCTTGTCAGCCCAAAGAACCCGTATTAAAGGAAAGTACCCAATTTCCTAATTAAATCTCTAACAATTATGAAGTAGGATATTTCGCACACCGGGGTCATCAATTACCCTTTATTAATCTGAAACGATAAAGCGAAAAGAAAATCCCCACCCAATGAGAGAAATATGGTATCATCATTCAACTAGGAAAGTTATCATGATCACCGATTATAAATACCAGGCCACCCTATCGGTGAAAGGAACACACAAAAATTCATTCCTACAAGCTTGATTTTCTTCTTCCAATTTAAAGAACTGACTTAGGCATCGAGAGGCAACAGCGTAACTCGCCGCCCTTTTGCTTCTTATTTCGTAGGGAAGCTTTAGACATCCGTGAGTCACTGACTCAAATTTCAAAGAATTCCGCCAAGTTCACTTCTAGTTTCGATTGAAAAAGCATCATCACAAGATATCATGAAACTCTTTCTATAACCATTAGAAGTTCTACGAAGACCACCAAAGCAAAAAAAATTAAAGTTATTGTTGAGCTTAAAACCGCTTTTGGTGTCTAAAATGCCAATCCAAACACCTAAGCAATCAGTCCCCTTTGCTATGCTTAATAGTAGTTCTATTAATCTGAATTAAAAAAAAAAAAAAGAATTCTAAGAGATCTAGATGGGGATAGAGCATCTAAGCCTTCCAATGGGAACGGTGATGCAGATCCCTCATCAGCTGTAAAAGGAAGAGAAGGATATGCTGGGTTAAGGGAGATGTGTAGCTTCTTCATCACTTGTAGCTTCCTCTATTTCAGATGCCACAAACTCCTAGCAGCATCAGTTAGGTATGCTTGGTGGATATACTTCCAAATCAATAATTTTATGTTTTTCTAGTGGAGTTTTTATATTCTAATATTCTTAGTTTGAAATAGAAATATTAATTGTTAGTTTTATTAATTTAACATACTTTCCTTTACAAATATAAATTCTAACATATATTTTCTTATTGTACGAAAAAACAAATTATACTTGTTGGAATCCAATGGAACCTATGAACTTCACAACTGTGAAGCTGCTAATTAGCCTATGAAAACAATGAGGTTGTTCTAAAGGAGAATGCTTCCATGGCTTCTGTATGCTTTTCTGAATCATTGAACTTCTCCTGGCAACCCTGCTCTAAGCCTATGAATTATTGTCCTTAATGATGCCTTCCATCTATCATCTTAGGAATCATTAGATCTAAGTGGAAGGAGCATTTGTCTCATACCTTCGAGATTAAGAAACTTTCCAAACTAAAGTTCCTTAGGTTAAGACACTGCATGGAGCTTTAAGGAATAATGGAGCTTCCTTCAAGTCTACAAATTTTGAATGTACGCATGATTGCACATTTCTGAAATAAGTTTGAAATGCATTATCATTGCACGACAGAGGCAGTTATGGTGTTCCCTATATGAGTGCTTTAAGTCAGAAATTGAGGTACGATTTAATTACATAAAAGCATTCCATGTAAGGACCAGGTTTATAAATATTGTAGGATTTGGAATGCAAGGTTAGTGATTTTGAAATGAAATTCAGTCTATGTTTTAATTCAGACCAAAGAATGTATTTTGAGTATCTGCGGTGATCAATTTGAAAATGTGGATGTAAAGAGTAGTGTATCAATTTAGTTAGAGTGTTTATGATCTAACCTAGCTAGGGGTTGTGTGACTCCCCAAACCCTAGGGGTCCCGTTGACCAACCGTCAATCTGTGGAATACTTATGAGTATCTCATATCTCAATACCATACTATCGTGTCTCATTCACCGAGACTCATTTATGAGTAAAAGTAGCCCCATCGAGCCCTTTAAACCATACTCAAAATATTACCCAAAACTATAACACAATAGTCCTTAAGAGTTTATTACAACACTCTTATACAAAATCATAGATTACAACTATTTTGTTCTAATATATTTTACAAAATGAATATCAAGACCACATGTCGATCTTCTTCACAATTATGGCCTGATGAGTCATCCATCGTTGTCTATCCCGCACCGAAATGTTTTCCCACAGTGGTGAGTCACGCCAAGAGAGAGATAACTCCTACAGAGGGTACTCCTTACCTAAGTGCATATGTAATGGTCACACACTCACCACAATCATTTCATGTAAAATGTAATTTCTACCATGGAATCCTACATGCTATGAAATGATATGTAACTCAATCATGTACCATGCCCCGAGTCCTCACCGACTCCCTCCATACAATGCACAGGCCAATGTGTGATAAACCATTATTAATGTTCTCATCCAATGATCATTTTCCAAAACAAAATTCTTTTGTTTTATAAACCAAAACTCATTGGATATTGTACCTCCAATGATCTTTTTATTAACAAAACATTGTGTTCGTGAGAATCGAAATTTTGGGTCTCACCAGTTTCGCATGCCTTCCTACACTTTCATGGGCTTTCCTTTGTTGGACACATATGTATAACCCAAAAATCTTGGGGCTTTCACCCGAGGGGGTATCTATCCCTGCTTGTTACTACCCGACACAAGTTTTCATGCTCTGCGAATAGTGGAACTCTACTAAACTTCATTCAACAGTACACAACCCACTCATCAACCACTAAGTATGGTGTGTGATGGCACTATTTCATATTTTGCGAACAGCGGAACTCGTTGTTCATTGATGTATGAGCCCTTTCGTCAACCACGGGGTGGTGTGTGATGGCACTATGCACTTACACCCATTCAATGTGATGTCCTCGTGCATATACAATGTATGCGTCATTGCCTATTTGTACCATGTCACATATATGATGAATGTTATATGGACAATTTTATCAAACATGCATATCACCAATGCATCCTGGGCAATTATATCAAACATGCATATAATTTCCCTACATTAACTCATTCATGTCAATGTATCACACAAGCACATATCAACATCACATACAAACCATTACTTAGTCAAGTAATGAAGCACTTTATCCTCTAGGCTAAATTACGACATAACATGTCCACAAATAGTCTACAACATGCCATGTAATGGCCATGTCTACACATACAATTCATCACATGTCAATATATTAATACACATATTAACATTTCATCAAACAAGGATGTCATGTCATGCAATTAGTACACTTGGTGCCTGATCAAATTTCAGTACAAATTCCAATCAGCGACATATGTTGATTCTAAGACTCCTTCTATCAAAGATCTTTTCATAGAGTCGAAACAGCGAGTGAAGTTGAGACCGAAAAATGTGGTGGTAGAAGTTGGAGTACACCAGGAGCCACACTATTACGCCAATCCACGCAATAGCGTGCCCGATGGTTGCAGGACCATTTTGGCAACCCGTAAATGCAAGTTTTCAATCCAAATTCGCTCCGAAAGCAACCCTTTAAATCGGCTCCAAACCTATCTCATGCCATTAACATGGCACAACACGGTTCCAACATCAACCCAAAACAATAGTCCAAATGCTAGAAGTAAACCAAAGTAGGAAGAATCACTACCTCTTGAAACGTAGCCCCTCGTCAAATCTTCAGACTTTACTCTTTAGTCCAACGAGTTCCGACCATCAGAAAGCCGACTTCCTTTTCTCCCTCCTTCTTTCTCCCTTTCTTCTCCTTCCCTCTCTCTTTCTTTCTTCTCTTTCTTTCCTTTCTCTCCCTTTCCTTTTTCTCTTTCTTTCCTTTCTCTCCCTTTCCTTTTTCTCTTTCTTTTCTCTTTTTCTTTTCTTCTTGGCTGCCCCTTTACCCGAACCGATTTCCTCCCATTTTTATAAACATGCCCATTGGCATGCATGTGGACACATGACAAGCCATGTGTCACACATACATTTGTCTTTGCATGCCTTATGACACGTGGCAAGTCATGTGTCACACATGCATTGGGCCTTTCCATGCCTTGTGACACATGGCTTGCCATGTGTCACTCACATGGCTTACCATGTGTCACTCGACACCCATTGTCTCGGAAAACGTGAGATTTTGACTATCTCGGAATTCAACGAAATTTGCATAGGTTACTAGATTTCGCGAGACGAAGTCAACAGTGAGGTTCGTTTCTCCATCCGAGATCTGGAAAAATTTCAGGTTTTCAACCTGTATCGTAGCGGTAAGTTCACCGTGTTTGCCTCATTTTTTTGAATGTACGAATATTAATTGCTTGGTTTCATAGTGTATAGCCGTCTATGAGGGGATAAAGCATATTTGCTTTCTCTCTAATATACTAATATATATAAATACGAATATACATGTTTTGTGCTGACTTTTTTTATATTTGTTTTGTAGGTTTTCAATTATCATGGATCCAGCGGTAAGCAACAAAAGATACAAGAACATGAATTTTCTAGGTGAGTAAGAGAGACAAAGGTTAATTTTTTCAACCCAACTCGTCAACTTTTTTTACATTTATTAATAACTGATATCATTAACTTGTTAGAATCTACCTATATTTTTTAATATCAAATAAAGCAAAGTATATATATATATATATATATATATATATATATATATATATATATATATATATATATATATATATATATATATATATATATATATATATTAGGGTTTAGTAGTAGAAACTTATTTTTACGTGTATCTTGACTAAGGTTAGTTGATATCAATGGTGGAGCCCGATAAATAAGTTGGGAGCAAAAACATCTTGGATCCTTTGCAAGAAAGAAAAAAAAAAAATTGATTTTAAATGTTTTGGTTTAACGTAAAAAATATTAAACAAAATCAAATATAATCAAAATTTTACATATTTTAAAATTTTTTAGTCTATATAATAGTGAGAAACAAATAAAATGAGTTTGAATAAGGATATATAATTAATTTATTAAGTTTAAATCTATTTTTTATTTTCCTCTAGACTCTCTTTATTTCCACTTTTCATATCTATTTTTCACTTTATTTTATTTCCTTAGTACTTTCCAGGTTAGAAACGAAGCCTACAAAAATGATTTTTCTCATGTTTTGTTGTTCAATAAAAAAATTTAGGTTGTGTTTGGTTTCCGAAAAGTACCAAAGAAAGAAAAAAATGCCAAGAAAACTATTTTTCTTATGTTTAATTGTCTTATAAAAAAATTTCAAAGAAAATCAAATATAAGTAAAATTACTTAGAAATTTAAGTATTTTAAAATTATTTACTATTTTTATTGATGAGTTAAAATAATAAAATAATTTTGAAGTAGTAATTAAAAAGAATATGTAATATTTTATTTTATTTTTATTTTCCTTTAAAAAATTTTCTCCCCTCACTTTTCTTTCACTTGTATTTTCCTTAGCATTCTTTGGGAATTAAACATAGTCTAGATTAATTCCAATGGGGTGAAATCAAATCACAAATTATTTTATTGATTTAATGACAATAAGAATATTTTACATTGATTTAAAGCATATGGGTTTAAATCCCATTACAAGCAATTTTTCCCAAAAGCCCTTAGTAAATCCGCCCCAGGTTGGCATATACATATGAAGATAAATTTGGACGTTTCACGTACAAAAAAAACAAGAGAAAAATGAAACCAATAAAAAGCATAAAAGGTAATAACTTGATTCCATTGAGGGAGCTAGTGGTCAAAAGCAAATAGCATGCCTACAAATGAAATTAAATAATCAAAAAATGTATACCTCACTTCCTTTGCTATTAACATGGCTAGTAGAACTTTTATTTGTTTTTGGTATGAGATTTCCCTAATTAAAAATTGTTTCTTACCGTTTTGAAAAAGTGTTTTTATTAAAGTCAAGTTCTACCATTCACTTGTTAGCAAGGTTTGAAATTTCGGATCCCATACGATAAGCTTTACCGTAAAATTCGTTTTTGATGGGATTCGAATAACATAAAATATGGGAAGCAATAACACTTTTTTCATCAAGCCAACTTGTCGTTTAATTAATAAAGTGTAAAAGTTACTTTAAAAGTAATTATAATTATTTTATTGAAATTTTTTTAAATCTTTTTATATCATTTATATATAACTTAAATTTATTAAATTTTAAATTTATTTTATATTATTCCATAAATTTAACTTAATTAAATTAGAATTTCAATACTAATATTTCATTTCTTCGTAATGCTTTTATTAAAAAATTACTATCCTTTATTTATTTTATTTTTCACATTAATTGTGGCGACCCCGAGGCAGATGACCGACCCAATTGGCGAGTTCGACGAAATCACAGGACGCCCATTTAATTCTTTTATTTACATTTTATTCGTTTTCTTTTTCAAAGTGTGCGTGACCCCGAATCGACTCGACCAGGAAGAGCGGATCCGAAGCGGAGCCAGTTTCACTCAGATTTTCCAATTATCTTATCAAAACATTTTAACATATTTATTTCTCTTTGAGTTTCGATTTGTGAGCATTTTCAAATGGTAGGCCCATAAACATTACATTTCATAAATGCAATTCGGTGAAGGCATTACATGCAGCACAAAATGATATACAACAACAAAACATTTCTTTGGAGCTCGACTATTTGTTTACAAAATATCCCATGTTTTAAAAAAAAGAAGAGATGATATATGCATGGCGGGCTATGTACTTATCTGTAAGTAACTTGTTTATGACTACAGGCTTCACGATCTTGTCTTCCTTCTTTGTCTACCGAAACTGCGCATAGATAAAACTACACGCTAAGCATTTTCATAGCAGGTAGTTCTATCTGATTCTATTCAATATTCAGTTTAACCGACATGACTTCAACAGCTAAAATATTTTTATTATATCGCATATACTCATGCTATTCATTTCGCAGCCTTTCATTTACAATCATTTTATTATATCACAACATGCATTTTCAGTAACAATTCCATTCACAATTCAGTTTATAAGATTTAAGCGTATAAATTGCATTTACACTTTCATCAATGTTGGTTATTTCACTTTGACTATTGAACCTCACATTTACGATGGATTCCATTTGTTCTGAATCCGTCACTTATTATCATTGGTAATGTGCTTACACATTTAACAGTGCATCTCCGTCATGACGGATGCCATTTGGTGCATCCGACATGTGGTATCGCGTGCCATACGCCATCATGGCGGATGGAATTGGTGCATCCGCTGGTGGACATTTCTTCAATGCCATACGCCATCGCGGTGCTGGAACAATTGCATCCATAGTGGACATTGGGCCAAATTCCGGGGTACCTTCGCCAGCGGATGTCGATTGGTGCATCCCGTCAAGCGGTTCATTCTGTATATCATTCAATTCAAGATGTCAGGAATTGACCGATTCGTTTACAATTCGATTTATCATTCACATTCATTCGGTTTTCAAATACCACATTTCAATTCCATATTCACTTTCGTATCGTCTTTTCAAGGATATACACAATCTTTGTACTCATTTCATATACTCATTCACATACTCATTCACATACTCATTCATATACTCATTCATGTACTTATTTCATATACTCATTCACATACTTATTCATATACTCATTCATATACTTATTTCATATATTGCTTGGTAAGCCGCAAAATACTTGAAATAAGAGTAGAGTCGAAGAACAAACTAGCTTTGCACTTTGATTCCGATCTGATTAATTGCCCCGAAAGAAGTGCTATTTTGGGCCTATTCAAGATAGGTTTAGTGCTTTTCGTAATCATGTGAATTAAGCTGATTGTCATGTGCATGTCCACTTAGTGCTTCTAATTTGTTTCCGAGATTGTTTTGGATAGTTTTGCGAGATCTTGGGAACTTGATTGAAAGCAGCTTCTTATTGATCTTGGATGTGAGAATCACCATTAATTTCACCAAGGCGACGATGAAATGTCAAAATGAATTGAAGAATTGAAGACAAATTGATGAATAAACCATGCAGGAAGTGATGCAGTGGAAAGTCGGGCAAAAGAGGAGGAAACCTGGAATTTCGCTATGCATTGCGAAAATTTCGCAAGGATTGCAAAAATTTCGCAATCTATGGCGAAAGAATTTAACAATCGCGAAATTTTCGTATGTGAAATTTAAATAAACCGCGAAATTTTGCTAACCTAAGCAGTGCGAATGTTCATAGCGAAATTTTTTATTTTCGATATCTCTTGTAAATTTCGCTAGTACAGAAATTTAGCTAGCATAGCGAAAATTTCGTATCACTAGCGAAATTTCTGCATAGCGAAAATGCCTTTGTGTTTTTGGTATTCTTGATTCAGAAAACCACGTTTTGATAAATTACCATTTGTCCTAATGTAATTTCATATTTAAACATTTTGTAATTTCACACCTTGGGTTGGCTATATAAGCTCCCCCATAACTTTGTAACCCTAACTATTCTATTTATGTAAGTTTTTCCCGCATGACTTTTCATTTTTAGGTTATTTTGCTCTCTTCTCTCTCCTCTTTCCCTCGTTTTCGGTACCAAACACCCCACTTTGAGGATGACAACTGAGGATGCTTAGCTAAGCCTCCTTAGCCTTGAAGATGAGGTTCTTGGTTCCCCCAGTTTGGGACTCTTTGGAGTTGTCCTCTTGCTTTAAATAATCTAGTCTTGCATTTATTGTTCCATACTTTCCAAACTAGGGTTTAATGCTATTTAATGTCTTTATTTGGTCAATACTTGCCATGCTTTAGGGTTGATGCATTCTTAATGGGCCAGATGCGTGATATTCTTTAGATGTCATTTACGAGCCATGGAAATGAGGTTAAATGCTAGAGGTTTCAAAGCCAGATGGGACTTTGAAAGCTTAATACTTGATTTGACTCAAATAGGAATTGGTTCTAGAGGTTAAGTTTTATAGATAAACAAATATCGGTTTGGGCTTTGAAGTATATGTTATTTGCCTAATGGGGAAAGAATAACAGGGCAGCTAATAGCCCCATGTTATCAATCTAGTGACACAGGCCTTTAAGGTTACCATTTCACACTTTCATTTAAGTACAGTTAACAGTGAACAAGCAACCTCGCACATTTTTAACGAATCAAAAATCAAACAAAGAAGTCGCCCCATTTTCAAACATTGATGCGAATCATTCGTAGGATGAAAACCCATCCCCGTGTTCGACCCTAGACCTCTATACTGCAGTAGCTTGACTACGGCAGTAGGAGGAGTATAGGAAACAAATATTGTTGATTTGGGGATCACCCTCACAGAGTGGCACGAATCAAATGGCGCAGTTGCAGGGATGGTGCAGGCTTCAGTGAGTTGATATGTACTTGTGATTCGTGCCACGATGGTTTGTTGATCAGTAATATTTATATACCTAAGTTCCTCCTACGCCGTGGTCAAGCTACTGCGGTATAGTGGTCTAGAAATTCGAACACGGGGATGGGTTTTCATCCTAGAAATGGTTGCATTAGGGCATGAAGGTAAGGCTTTATTTGGACTTTTAGTTCGTATCAAAAAACTAATAAATGTTTAAAAGCTGATTGCAAAAGCTGGAAATGAGTAAGCGGGGGGGTAAAGTGAGAAGAAATTAAACTTTGAAGATTTAGGTCCTTGACTTGACAAGAAATTGGGGCAAACCGTGTCCTCGGGTTTGGCCTTTCTCTATGTGGTCGACCACGGGAAGCGTTATGGCCCGCTTTTTGTTTAAAACCCTAACATTCCATTATCATTTTTTTAGAACTAGTAAAGACCATCTAAGAATCACGGTGCATCTCTCACCCAGAACCTTGAATCCTAAAGCATGGAGAGTATTGGCCAAAACAATAGAGTCGATGTTATATAACCTAATTTGAAGAACCTAACATGTAAATCTTTACCTCGGAGGATCGTAAAGACCATCTAAAGAACAACGGTCCCTGAAGCATGGAGAGTATTGGCAGAGACAATAACATCCCGTATTATCTGTGAATTTTGAAAATAGGGCCATAAATACACTACAGTGACTTTTGGTACAAGGACAACATGCTTAACCCCGCCTGACGCTAGCCATACTTGAGGAAGGAGGCTTAGCAACATCTCTTGAGTTGTCATCCTCAAGAGGTGTGTTGGCAGCCGGGAAAGTGAAAGAAGAGAAAGAAGAGAAGAGAGAAAATAAAAGCAAAGCTAAAAAAAACAATTTATTTACAAATGATAAAAAGAAAATAACTTACAAATCACAGCTTTTGTATTCACCATACATCCTCCTCTTCTTTATTACAAAACATGAGGAGTATTTATAGGCCTCCTCAAGGTATGAAAATAAAAACCCTAACAGTCTAAGTTATAGGACAATTGGGTAATAAACCAAAAGTTTGAAGGCGGTTGCATTAATTACAAAGCATGAGGCTGTAAATTTCGCTACAGGATGAATTTAAGCTAAATTAAGCGAATTTAGCAAGGTTGCGAAATTGGCAATGTAGCGAAATTGGCAAAGTGTTTAGCGAGATTTGGCAAGGTTGGAATTTCGCTAGCTAGTGAAATTTCGCTAAGCTAAGCGAAATTAATCGATGAAGCGAATTCGCAAATGCAGTGCAAGTTGGCTAGCGAATTCGCAATTTGTCTTTGAGATTGCAGTTGTTTGCGAGCAGATTCTGAAATTAAGCAACTTGCGGCCCGATTGCGAATGTTGCGAGAAGTGTAGGGTTGCGAGAATTAAGTTGCGAGGAAACGGGTTGCGAAAATTCTGTTTCTTTGTTCTCATGCCTCTCATCTGTCTTATTTGCATCTCGTTTCCTCCTTTTCCTTTGTTTTTCCATTGATTTTTGGGCTTGTTGATGCATTGAGACTAAACTTCCAACCTCATGATTGATCATTTGCATTGTGGTTGAAGTCCAGAAGTACATAAATACCTACAAAACAACCAAAAACATGCTCGAATGGCATAAGTGTTGTTACTAAGATGACATGAACACTTCAATTGGGATATATGACATGATTAATGATCAAAAGTACTCAAAACTATCTAATATAGGGTTCAAAATTGCACTTTTGAGCACTAATCCCACACCCAGCAAGCGATTGCTAGTCCCTTAGCAATGCAAAATAAGACTTGAGATGCATGTGGTGATTTCCAAAAGGTTGTGTTTCAAAAGGTTTATATACATATAATCATTACCTTAACTTTGAAATTGAAATCAAAGTTGTAGCAGATATGAAAGAATCAAAACCATACGAGAACAATTCGAGTCAATATTGGATCCATAATTCTCAACTTGAATTTCCACCTAAGTCTAATGGTTCTTTTTTGTAGCAGTTAAACGATAAATTGCAAAATTTGTTTCCCGACCCTAGCAGCGCGTGGCCTTAAGTTGTTGAGCGACCTAGATAGGGGCTAGTTACACTTTCTTTCTTTATTCATCTACATCGTGAGATTGCAATGCTTAAAATCCGACTTCACCAAAGTCGGAATTGTAGCAGGTCCAGATGACTCTGACCAATTAAGGTTTAGGGCATCTGACCAAAAGGATCAAAGACCACTAACTCTAAAGGCTTCACCCAGGACTTCAATTGACTTCGAAAATCTCGAAGCACCTACAATTCGCTAAATTCTACCTATCCACCCATGTAACGAACACAAAATCGATGACTCCCAACCAATGAAGGCTTAGGGCATCGGGTTTCAAGGCTTTTCATGATACACCCCTCGAGGGCCAGGTGCTCGGGTTTTTTCAAACAAAACTTCACGATTTTATTTTTCTTTTCTTAACTTTCTTTTTCTTTTTCTTCTTGCTTTTCTTTTCTTTTCTTTCTTTTTCTTTTTGGAGAGGTATGGTCTTCAAATGTGGGTAACTGAGCCTATCCTAGGTTGCCAACATACAAGTGTGCCGCAAGCGGAAGGAGGCATACAAATTCCTGACCTGAAGCAATCTAAGAGTGCGGTGTGTGAAATAGCATAAAGGGGGAAATTTCGAGTTGAGCATCTTTGAGACAGTGTGACCTGTTGTTTAACATGTATTGTTCTAGCATATAGGTGATAAGCAGTGATTCAATTTTCCAACAAAAACAGTTCAATTGTCGTTGTATGTTGATTATTGTTATTGAAAGAAAAACCATTACCCGATATGGAAATACAAGTCTTACACACGAGATAAAGATGGGCTACTTACTGCAGCCCACTCTTCATTCTTGCCCGAAAAAAAATCAATCATTAAGCTGGCAGTATCACTATTTTTTTAAACACCGCGATGGTTTAAATAACTAAAAAAAAAATGAGAACAGTGGCTGCTGGAACCAGCGATAGCCATAAAGTACAAACGTGGGATTGGGGAGGGTCGGGAGGGCTCCTCACGCGCATGCAATGGTGTGTTGCGGGTGCGCTGCATGCTCGACTCCATTGTTTTGGGCAATGCGGTCTCTACGGTGGCGGTGGGCTGAAGCGTGCGGGAGGGATGGTGGATTCTACATTAAGCGCTTCATTGTTCTCCATCGATTCTTCCTGTGTTCGTTAATATCACATGCCTTCTACCCCGTGTACCACTCAGGCGAACTTCATGATTTGCCCCTCATCCTCGGTGGTTTTGCTTATTGCTCAGAGTGGAAAATGTTGAGCTCCGGTGTCATGTTGCCAAATGTGAGCTGCATGATCATTCGGCAATTGATAATGGCATTTGATGTGACGAGAAATGGCCTTTTGATATAATGGGCCCTTGATTAGTGCCCCGCCGCCTTTGGTTCTACGTCGAGAACTTGAAATCACGGATAGTAGAACTTATCTACTTTTACCAACCACATCACTCCACTATCCCTTTTGGTATTTTCGAGCGATGGCTAGAGATAGGGTGATGTTGGTTGGTTTTATTTCTCCCAGGCCTAGATTTGCTTGTATGCGAATCGGCGGTAGGTTCTACTTGGCACCAAAGTCCTAACAGTGCTTTGTCAATGCAGTTCCCAGTATTACTTGAGATAGTTGGGGGTCCACTGGATCTTAATATTCTGTTGTCTTGCATTGGATGATCATTGCTTGTTCGAGTTAAGAATGCCTTTTAATCTGACCACTTTTTGATTGTACGAGAGATCTTTTAAAAAACTTTGCATAGAGCGGGACTTGTTGATGATGTCAGGGGTATATTGACCTTCACTGTCTTAGGACTTCTAAGATACACTGTGGGATGCCTTCTTCTTGCTTCTAAGTGTGGAAATGGAGGTGGCGCATCTGGTGTTTCATTAGTCCTCAGCCCGAGAAAATGTGTTATGGCTCCAATTCTTCCCTTTTTCTGGTTTCCTCAACAGGCCTAGGTATTGGCTGATCAACCTCTTTTCACTTCTTAAGGTAATGGCGGCTTGACTTCATCCATTTTTGGGGGGAGTTCCGGAATAGCTCAGTTCATGGACTCCCCTTGGATTTAGCGGTGTTTGAGAAGGGAACCTCCTGTACTCTTCTTGATGATTTTCCATTCTTATTATGGATGCACAGTGTCGATTCTTCGGTTAAGGCTGCTTTCCAACCCATCTATTCTCTTGTTCGGAGCTTTCTCACGTTTCAATTTTTTTCAAGCGGCATTGATGCCTTTTTGCTCCTCACAAATTTCCCTTGCTTTCCAGTTCCTGGCTTTCAGCGGGAGAGGAGGTGGGTGCTGGCGCGTGAAGTGGTGGTGATCTTTGGCTGGCGTGCTCTGGGGTACACATATACGGGAGGTTGAGGTTTCCGGAAAGGTTAGGATGACCCCTCGATTAGGGTTGTAAGCGTTGCCATATGGAGCATCTATGGGTGGTTTATTTTGATTTAGGACATGGGCATACTCTAGACAGTGCTCCTCAGGGTAATTATTGGACTGAAAATTGAAGTAAGAAAATTGGGATGAAGATAACTCATTTACTGTTTGTATTTCATGCTGGTTTTGTTTCAGTCATCGATCTTTGAGTTAAACTAATCAATTTTGCTTTCATCTCCGTGTCTTGAAATGCGAACTTATGTGTCGCCTTGGGTGAAATTGATGGCTGATCTTTCCAACTTCCTAGGACTAGGTTCATCCCAAGCTTTAGGTTTAAACCTATAGTTGAAAAATCCAAAGCTTCATCGGGATGTTTACTCAAAAGTTACCCCCACACATTGTTTCGTGATTGTTTCATGGTGAGTGACATACCGCCCATAAGTAGTTAACCAACATCCTGGCAAACCCATGGTGTGGACATGCACTTGATGGTTTCCATAATCTCTCTCAACCAACTGGTAAAATCTCTCGCCATCCTAAGGCTACTGAGTATAAATTTGCCTTTTCAAATTATTAGTCTTATGAGTGCTTGAAAAACTTCTTCGGGAATTCGAAACGACTCAATGATTTCTTATGGTTCTAGGCCTCATTGAGTTGAGCCATATCTTGTAGTAATCGCTTTAGAGTCAATGGAAATGCCTTTGCTTCAGCAAATCCATGTCCATCATACCTTCCTTGAAGGTAGTGCAAACCTCCTCAAAATCCCTTCTGAGTGTATGGATTTTCATTTCCATCACCGTGATATGTGGGGAGTAGGGGTACCCGAATAAGGCCCTCAACACATCTTCGGCGGGAGAGCGTCTGTGCTCTTTAGCGTGAATCATCTCATATTCCTGAATTCCACCGTTATTTCTTATTAATATCAATTATAGCATATTTACCCCTTCTTCATCCGCCAGTATCATACCTCCACATCTTAATGTCTCCTGCTAGCATACAGTTGTTTGACAATTAAAGAGACAACAAAGAGCAACAAACAACCTGCAAAAGATTAAATTAACTAAAAATAAAAAAAAGCGCATTTGAATGGCGAAGCGAAGCAGGTGCGGAGTTCTTTGCTAAGTGAAGCAAGCGCGGTTCACATAGGCGATTGCAAAAGGGTAAGGATTACCTTCACTTGTGATGTGGATCCACAAGTACTCTTCAACTTACCATTAGTCAGGCACCATCCCGAAACAGCGCCATTTGATTCTGGTACCGCAGTGAATTTGGTAGATCAACAATATTTATATACCTAGTTCCTCACCTGCTGCTTAGTAGTCAGCTCTTGCGGTCATAGTGGTCTAAATTCGAACACGGGGGATGGGTTTCATCCCGAAATGGTTTTGCATTAGGGCATGAAGGTGGGCTCTATTTGGACTTTTTAGTTGTGTCAAAAGGCTGTAAAATGGTTTTAGCTGGAAATTGCAAAAAACTGGAAATGGTAAAAACTGAAATTTAAAGTGAAGAAATTAAACTTTGAAGATTTAGGTCACCAACTTGACAAGCTAGAGACCCAAACACATGTCCTCAGGTTTTTATCCTCCTATGTGAGTCAACCTGGGATGCGATTATGGCCCCTTTTGATTAAACCCTAACATTCCATTATCATTTTTTAGAGAGGCTAGTAAAGACCATCTAAGAATCCACGATTGCATCTCTCGCGAAACACTGAATCTAAACTGTGGAGATGTACCAGCTGAAATAATGAAGTCAATGTTATATAACCTAATTTGAAGAACCCCTAGCATGTAAATGCTACCTCGAGAGGATCGTAAAGACCATCTAAAGAACAACGAGTCCTAAAGCATGGAAATTATTGCCAAGACAATAACATCCCACATCTTATGCAACTGAATTTTGAAAATAAGGGCCATAAATACCACTACCCAGAAGTGACTTTTTAGTACAAAGAGGACAACATGTAACCCCACCACCAAGCTAGCTTCCTTCCTCTTCAAAGGAAGGAGAGCAGCCAACATCTCTTGAGTTGTCATCCTCAAGAGGTGTGTTGTTTGGCAACCGGGAAGTGAAAAGAGAAGAGAGAGAAAGAGAAGAGAGAGAAGAGAGAAAATAAAAGCAAAGCTAAAAAAAAAAACAATTTATTTACAAAAGCAGTAAAAGAAAATAACTTACAAATCACCAAAAACTTGTATTCACCTTCTATCCTCCTCTTCTTTATTACAAAACATGAGGGGTATTTATAGGCCTCCTCAAGGTATGAAAATACCAAAAACCCTAATAACTAGGCTAAGTTATAGGACAATTGGGTAATAAACCAAGTTTGAAGGCGGTTGCATTAATTACACAAAAGCATGAGGCACCGCAAATTTAGCTCTCTGAGTGAATTTAGCTAAATTAGCGGGTGTTGTAGGACTAGCCAGTGGCAATGGCACTTGAAATTGGCAAGTGTTTGTGAATTTGGCAAGGTTGGAATTTAAGCCTAGCTGGCGAGAATTTAAGCTAACTTAAGCGGAAATTGTCGATTGAAGCGAATTTGTAGCTCTGCAGTGCAAGTTAGTAGCGAATTTCGCCAATTTGTCTTTGAATTCTTGGCTGTTTTGCCAACGATTTGCGAAGTCGCTTAACTATGGCGGTGCCAAAAATAATGTTCACGAAAATTCGCTAAAGTTAGGTCAGTTGCGAGCGAGGTGCGAAAATTCTGTTTTCTTGTTCTCCCATGCCTCTCATCACGTCTTCAGCATCTGCGTTTCCTCCACTTTTCCTTTGTTTTCCATTGATTTTTAGGCTTGTTGATGGCTGAGACTAAACTTCCAACCTCATGATTGATCATTTGCATTGTGGTTGAAGTCCGAGTACATAAATACCTCTGAAAACAACCAAAAAACATGCGTAAGCATAAGTGTTACTAAGATGACATGAACACTTCAATTGGGATATATGACATGATTAATGATCAAAAAGTACTCAAAACCTATCTAATATAGGGTTCAAAATTGCACTTTTTGAGCACTAATCAACTTGTAATCCACATTACAAGTGTTGGTGACCTTCGGTCCTTTTGAGATTAAGTGTGGGGCTGCGGGTTTCTCTACTTAGCGATTCTCTTATTTGTTTTGGACCCTCTTATATTTGATTTTGACTTTCGCTAACAGCCTTTTGGCAAGCTTGTTTGTGTTCTTTGTTTTATCTAATTTTGTATAACGGTGTTTATGCACCATTGGGATAGAGACGCGGTGGGTGCAAGAATCAGGTACACCGAGTTGAGCAAGGTTGTGAAATCGATTATTACCACAGGTGATCAAATGGATCCTCTACACGAGAAGCAGCAAAGTATTGAATTTTGATGAATCAACTGACATCTGAATCAATGAGGGATCACATACACCCTCTTAGAGTTAGTGCTCCTTCCTGCATCATACCTCCTGTTGAAGATGTAGCAGTGAAACCCTACTTGGTGCCCCTACTTCCCACATTTCATGGTATGGAAAATGAAAACCCATACACCCATATAAGGGATTTTGAGGAAGTATGCATAACCTTTAAAGGAAGGAATGCGATTGACATGGATTTGTTGAAGTTAGGCATTTCCATTGACCTCGAAATGAAAGCCAAGATATGAAGCCTTTCATTGAGACCCGAGAACCATCGAAGGCGGAAATTTGTTTGCGAAATTTGAATTTTAGCGCGGTGCTCCACAGACCAATAATTTGAAGAGACAAATCTACATTCGCGCCCTCGATAACGGAGGTTCTACGATCTTGGGAGAGATTCATGGAGACCATGTGCTTGTCCACATCATGGTTTCGACCGTGGATGCTTTCGTGAAACCACTTCTATGGTGGTATGTCTCAGTATAGACGACTTTTGGAAACAATGCGGGGAGACTACGAGCAAACACAGGATGAAGCCATGAATTTTTTAGATATGTGGCTGAAACTTCGAGGGTTGGGATGAGCCAAACCCAGGGGTGAGAAAATGGGGCCCTCGGCCCACGAAGGGAGGAATTTTTGCACTTTCGGAGGACACATTAAGCAAAAATATCAACCCTAGCTAGGAAGGTGGAAGAGCTAGAAGGAAAAGGCTCCATGAAGTACGAGGCGTGTTTGAATCTGTGAGACCTTGACCATGCATCAATTGTCGACCTTTGTCCATCCCGGGAGAACACTATCCGAGATGCCTTAGTGAAGAAGGTTTGATGTCGAGAACATGCCAATGTCGTGAGTCAATACAAGCCACAACCTAATGCTTATAATTAATACTACAATTCCAATTGGAAGAATCACCACCAACCTCTCTGAGCCTAATCCCCTGCCTATGGTACTTTGGTGCCAAGCAGCCAGGTTTGGTTCCTCATCTCGACCACGGCCACCACCCGTGTAACGGTTAGACGAGCCCGTCTTGAACTTGAGCAAGGTGGTGAGCATTCATGAGCAAGGGATAAATGTACAATTAGCCTGAAAAATTGTCTTGTAGAAAGTACGAGATAAAGAATAGATGGGCTTGAGAGCTGACAATCGAGAAAAATTGACAACTGCGGTATTCAATCACGAGGAGATGACAATTTCTTTGGAGAGTGTCTGGAGAGAGGAAAGGTTCCCTTCCCAAACATTGCCAAATCTAAAGGAGTCCGTAGGTAGGTCATCAATGATTCGGGGGATGGATGAAGTGAAAATATAAATCACTACGAGTGGAGAAATAGAGCAACCGATTACCATATTGCTTTGAAGAAACATACAAGAAAAGGCGAGCTTTGAAGAGTATGTCGGTGAATCCGGTGAAGAAAAGCATGCCCCTCCATTTCCCCCAGCAAATGAAAAATCCCCGAACCAAGTTGAAATTTGGGAGGTGCTAAGGCAAGTGAAGGTGAACATTCCTTTGCTTGACATGATTAAAGCGAGGTCGACTTATGCTAGGATTCTTAAGGACCTATGCACGGAGTCAAAGAAAGGTTTAGGCATTGAAAAGCCTTCCTAGCAGAGCAAGTCCGTTGCCGCCAATCCGAGGCTTGAGACCCGAGTCAAATACAAGGATCGAGGATCCTGAATTCGATCCCGGCGGTGGTGGGCTTGCATAGACAAAAGCAGCGCTAGATTTGGGAGCCAGTGTAAACTCTTGCCCATACTCGAGTGGTTCAGTTTGGGAGCTGAAACCTACCAACATTACTCTATCATTGGTAGGTAGATCGATTGAAGATTCCCAAGGGAATAGTTGGGGATGTCATGGTAAGGTGAATGAATTCTCTTACTTTCGATAAAACTTTGTAGTGCTTGATCACCAGAGCCAATAGAAAATGGGCCCCAATCATGTGCCAGTGAGAGACCATTTTTTGCCACTGCCAATGCAATCATCAATTGCCGAAATGGAGTCATGCTACTCACATTTGGCAACATGACGATAGACTCAATATTTTTCACTTGATATGCACAAGCTAGTGGAAAATGACAATCAAAGGGACTGATGAATTTTGCTTTCGATTGACCCAAATGCGGCCAAATGTCGCAAATTGCAAGAATTGGCTAGAAAATGAGCGGTTGATTAGGAGTTATGCGCATCGGCCTATGAGCAATTAGTCATTGAAAATCACACCCGAGTGAGAAAATCCGCGAATGGACCAAGCATAGAGGGCTGCGGCTGAAGCCCTTTGTAGGGGGTTAAGGCTCCTCCTCCTTGACCCTCCATGGCTCATCAGGTGAAATTGAGCTGGTTTGGTGTTCATTGAAACCAAATTACTGACTCGAAAAGTTTACCAGTTTTTACATTTTTAAAATTGGTCGATTTTTGTAGTATGCTATTTTAGTAATTTTCCTTTTTAGTAGTCTAATTTTAATCTTATTTTTAGGTTTTATGTTAAAAATAATTATTATTTTTATTTTTTGTTCCTAATCCTTCAAATCACATTTTTTATTTTATTTTATTATTTGCGGATCTTGATTCGAGAATGAAAATTTCACTTTTGTGCGAAGTGGCTCTCAGTGGCTCTTCGGCTACCTCACGGCCTTATAAAAGGGAGGGCTCATTTCAGTCACATTTACCAGCCCACCCTGGGCCACACTGCAGTGGGCGTCGTAGCCGATGGCCAGTGCCCAGTCTTAGCCACCCCAGGCAATCCGCTTCCATCGTCGCGCGGTCCCTGTGATAGCCACGCACGGCCGAGGCCCCAGGCTAACCCTACACTTTGCCACTCCCAGCCAGGTGCACCTGCCTGCCCCTATATCACTCTCGACTGAGACATGGTCAGTACGGGGTGGTTCTCGCTCTGAGACCCCGAGGTCGGTCGGCGTCGGGGATGGAGGACCGAACACTCGGGACTACAGGTGCCCATTCTCCCGGACACACTGCGGAGTTGGGCGGCTGCGATGGCCCCAGTTGTCCACTGAGGCCCAGGATCCGGAGATATCGGACGAGGATGGGGACCCACAGGGCCCCTTCCGGTGCCTCGAGGCGATGCGGGGAAGGCGACCCTCGGTACGGCGGACATCGGGCCGGGAGTCCCATGACATCTTGCCCCAAGCCATCACACTTGGTGAGGAGCTCATCGCCCCATCTTTCACTAACGAGGATCGGCCATTGTTCCTTTGGGACCCCGATGCCAGGAGATCGATCTGCCAGCGCGAGGACTTTCATGAAGTCATTCTACGATGTGCCGGCGTGACGTGACCCGGTTCGGAGACTCCATGGGCCCGATCGCGGCACTCCCTACGTCGTTCATGACACCGCTGGCAGTTCCTATTATCCGGGTGGTTAGTAGTTCTACCACTCCATGACTTCGAGGAGTCACCGTAGTCGCATTGGGCTCGAGATTCACCGTGACGATCGGCCAAGGAATTTTCCGCATTTGTTGCGGACATATAATTTTATTGGAGCTGCCCGGCGAGCGTAGTGCAGGAGACCGGTTGGCCACGGCCGGAGTCCACGGAGGAGATGGTCCAGCTGTCTCGCTCGGCGAGATACTCTGGCCCGGGACCAGGTACTCTTCGGAGCATTTCAGGCCTCGGATGCCACGGTGGACCACCTACTCGGTAACATTCCCGGATGCGGCACTACGTTGTGTGAGGCCATACTTGAGGCCACTGTCTTTGCGGATCTCGGAGGGATTACGGTTCGATCCCTACGAGCTAGTCATGGCAGCCTGTTTGCGCCGAGGATAAGGTCATGCGGGGCTGGTAGAGGGTCTACCCTTGTTGATCTTCACTGCGAGCGGGTCTTGGAGCATTTGGGATTCGGAGGAGCCAGTGTCGAGAGGGAGGATCAAATGCCCTCAGATCCTGTCATGGAGGCGATCCTTGGTCATCTTAGATCTCTTTTCTCCTCAGCCTGTGAGGACGGGAGGAGGTGCAGAATGTAAGTATGAGGATCCCAGGGAGATGATCCTGTTCTGAGGTAGAAGTAGAGGTGGAAGACAGTGCCAGATTTGTCTCCCTCCATCTCAGCCCGTCTCGGTCAGAAGCCCTTCTTGGCCTCCTTGCCCTTCATATACGGCCGCGGCATTCTCAGAAGCATTTTCATGGCGGATTCGAGGCTAGCGGTATTATGGATGTTAATACATTCGTGGCTACTACGGGGCATCGGACGGAGTTGGCCGTAGAGGCGGTATAGAGCGCCCGGCCATGCCGTAGCTATGTTATCATGGTGACTCGGTCTCGCTTGTGCCCACGAGATGAGTCCACGGCGTGACCTCCTTGGGCCTCTTTGGCGGCCAGCCGTAGTTCGGATCCGCCCTGCCCAGCGAGTGAAAGGTGGTCACACTCCTTTCTCCCAGCTTTCCTTTCGATGGGCGTGTTTATACTTTGGTTGGGAGGAAAGTTAGAGTTAGGAATATCTTCCTCATGTTTTTGTCTTGTTTTCGGCTTTATCAGCGCCTACTCATTTTTGTATAAGGTTCGTATATTGTGATAGTAGGCGGTGATATTTTAATCATATTTAGCTATATTAAGCATGTATTAGCCATTTTGGTTATATCGAAAGCTTTATAGCATTATTCGGTTACTACACTTTTGTAAATCACTTTTGTGTCTCCATTTTGTGTAACCTCTCTTTCCTTTGTTGAAGAAGCGAAATACGTATGTTCTGTAATGATAGAGCGATTCCATGCATGATTTAGTTTTAATTCGATTGAGGTTTTAAACATATTCAACCTTGAGCAGCTCCCCCTGTAGCTAATTCACCTGCTTGCACACAGTTGTACAATAGGTTGAAGCTATACCTCTTTCCACTTTGCGAGCGGAGCCTTAGACACAGGTGGCGACCATAATAGGTTTGTGTTACCCGTGTATGAAGACCCGATGTAGTCTTTCCGAATGAAAAGGAAAGAAAAAGCAAAGAAAAGAAAGAAGAAAAAGAGAATAAAAGCCGTGGCCTTTGCCTTGAAACCCGAACACGGTCAAGAGGGGTATATGGCACCTTTAAAGCCGAGTGCGCAAGCCTTAATTGGTTGGGAGTCATCGACTTAGTGTTCGCTACGAGAGTGGATGGGTAAAGTTTAGGCGTGTCGTAGGTGCTTAATTCTGTAGTCATTCGGTCAGGTGAAGCACAACGGAGTTTGTGGTCAGTTGATCCTTTTGGCTTGATGCCCTAAACATTAATTGGTTGGGAGTCATCGGTGGACGGACTTTGGTGAAGTTGAGTTTTTAGCATTGCACCCTACATTGCAATCAAGGAAGAAATAAGAGAGTAGCTGAATCCCCATTTAGGTTGGTGACAGGTTTAAGGCCATAGCGTGCTAGGTTGGGGAGGGAATAGCTTTACAATTTATTGGCTCCAAAAGTTTGGTTACATAGGAACAATTAGATTTTGGTGGAGGATTCGAGTTAACTTCCTTGAAATTGTTGCCACTAAGAACTTATTCTTATATGGTTTTGTTCTTTCATGTTGATTTCGAACAGGTGTAAATTGTTCATATTAAGGTAAAGCCTATGCGAACATACACTTTTTGAACCATATACACTTTTGTAAAAACACGGCATGCATACCCTTATTGTTTAGCATTGCTAAGGGACTAGCGTGTCGGTTGGGGGTGTGATTAGTGCGAAAAAAGTGCTATTTTGAGGCCACTATTAGACTGATTTTGAGTGCTTTGCGCGTAATCATATGAATTAAGCCAATTGTCATGTGCATGTCCATAGTGCTTCTAATTTGTTTTTCGAGAGATTGTTTTGGATAGTTTTGCAGATCTTGGGAACTCCAGTTAGCGAGCTTGGCTTCTTATTGATCTTGGTCTTGAGAATCCTCGGTAATTTCACCAAGGCGAGGGTAAATGTAGTGAATTGAATTGAAGACAAATTGATGAATAAACCACGTACAGAAGTGATGCAAAGGCAACAAAGTAAAGAGGAGGAAACCCGAATTTCACAGGATTGCAAAATTCCGCATCCTAGCTTAAATTTCACATGTGAAATTTTCACAGTTAGCTGAACTAAGAAGGCCTAGCTTAAAATTCATCGGCTCATACGCCTCGTTTTCGCTATCTCTTGCAAATTCCTCGCGTATCAGTTTAAATTCCTCGCTAAAGATAGCGAAATTTCTCGTATAGCGAAAAATGTGCCCAAATTCTGTGTTTTTGGTATTCTTTGATTCTAAATTAACACGTTTGATAAATTACCATTTTCATTCCTAAATGTAATTTCACATTTTGTGTATTTTTGCAATTTCACAATCTCAAGTTGGCTATATAAGCTCCCCACAACTTAGAACCCTAACTATTCCATTTATGTAAGTTTTTCCTGCAGCTTTTCATTTTAGGTTTATTTTGTTTCTCTTTTCTTTCTCCTTTCTTTCTCTATTTTTCAAAGAAAACACTTCTCGAGGATGACAACTCAAGTGATGCTTCGCTAAGCCTCATGCTTGAAGATTTGTGGTCACAGTTTGGTTGGGGCTACTGCAGCTTGTCCTCGCTTAAATGACATGTGTATCAGATTACGTTCCATACTTTCCAAACTAGGGTTTAATGCTATTTAATGTCTTTCCTTTTGGTCAGTTAACATATGCTTAGGTTCACATTCTTAATGGTGATGCAAGGATATTTCAGACATTACTACTTAGCCATGGAAATGAGGTTAAATGCTAGGTTTCAAACTTAATGGATCTTTGAAAAGCTTAATACTTGGATTCGACTCAAATAGATAGGTTCTAGGGTTATTTTACAGATAAACAAAGATCCTATTATTTTGACTATATGTTATTTTGTCTCTAATGCGAGGAAAAATAACCCGAGGACGCTTTAATGTAATTTCCATGTTATCAATCTAGTGACCTGCCTTCAAGGTCACCATTTCACAATTTCATTTAAGCCATTACGCTAACCGGAACAAACAACCTCACTCCGGCTTTTAATCAAATCCAAAATCCAAAACAAAAAGTCTCACCATTTTCAAACATTGATGCGACCATTCAGTGGACGAAACCCATCCCCGTGACCAATCTCTAGACCGCCATACCGGCAAAGAGCTGGACTACGCAGTAGGAGGAGATAGGAAACAACATTGCTAGATTCCGGATCACTCCTACCGTGAACAAATCACAATCCTCAATCTCAATCTCGCCTGATTTTCCTCCTCGTAAGTCCCTATTCCAAAACCATTAAAGAACAATATTATTCGTGGTGTGCCAGTTGTTTTGTTAGATTAATTTTTTGGAGTTTAATTTATCTGAATTTCAAAAATCTATATAGATGGATTCTGACTCAATGGGCTTTCCATAGGAGTCTGGGAACACTCCAAATCGAGTTCTAAACGGCTGAGCAGTGACTCGGTTGGAGGTCACATGTAGTCACACCCAGCCGAGCTGACCTGAACTGGACGAGCTCGGTCTGACACCTTGGTATGACACCTATTATCCTACACAGGCATGTGAATGGATTCTTGACTCAATGGGCTTTCCATAGAGTCCAAGAACACCCAAAACCGAGTTCGGACGAAGGAGTTATGACCTTCCGAAGTTGGAGGTCATGTAGTCGCACCTCCAAAATTTAGCCGAGCCCGAATCGACCGAAAGGACTAGACCTTGCAACCTTAGTTCAAAACATCGGTTCGACATCCAAGCATCCTTCCATATGAATGATTCTGACTCAATGGGCTTTCCATAGAGTCCAAGAACACCCAAAACGGAGAGTTCGGACGAAGGAGTTATGACCTTCAAGTCGGAGGTCATACGAGTTACAATTCCAGCCGAGTTGATCAGGATCGAGCTGACCTGGATTCCGGTACAAACTCGGTCTGACACCTCGTTCTGACATATTCTATCCTCCTCAGGCATATGAATGTATTCTTGACTCAATGGACTTTCCATAGAGTCTAAGAACACCCGAAATGGAGTTCGGATGAAGAAGTTATGACCTTCAAGTCGAGGTCAGCACGTGAGTTAACCTGCATAGTCGACCGAATCGACTACTGCTGCGATGAGGTCCGGCCGACTCACGCATGAGGTCTCGACCCCATCAATGGAGGTTTATTGACCTCCATGATGAGTTTGCTAACCTCTCGCCGCAGATGAGGCCCACACGAATCATACGTAGGCCCGCTGACTTCGCCGTGATGGCGCCCGCTGGACTTCGCCGCATGAGGTCTCGCTCACTCGACGCATGAGGTCTGCTGACCTCTACTGCATGACCTCAGTAAAAGGACCATAACTTGGTCTATAGAGGTCCGAATTGAGAAATTCAAAAGCCTAACATCAAGTTCATTGATGAGGATACAATTTACTAGAAGGACTCACTACCAAATTCCCTTCACTTCATACCCAAAATCACCTCTAAGGTCCCACACGCGCACTACCACAATGTGAACTTCCTCATGGTTTAATATATTGTCAAACATTCCCTGAAGGCAAGATAACCACCACACAACCCTTAGGTAGAAAATAACCAAAGTAGTAGAAGACTTACCTCTTAGAGTTTCACTTAAACTCCCGATTCTGGTCCTACTGCGTACTCTTGTCGCGAGGAAGGACTTTCTCTGTTTACTGTAACTTATGGTCCGATCGTTTAAATTTAGAGAGAAGGCAGCCTCTCTCTAACTCTAAAATATCTTCATCTTTTTCTGTTTTCTTTTCTTATGGATCACCCTTAATCGTACTTTTTTAAAAAGGAGGAAGTCTTCCTCCTCTTTCTTACATGCCATGCTCCTTTCCTTGATTTTTTTCTTTCTTTTCTTTATTTCTTTTAGGTCCCTCTCTCCATTTCTCTATTATTCTCCATTTAAGTCTCCGTATTATTTTCCTTTACCAGCATTTATTTCTCCTAATCACTTAGACATATAAATCTTACTTTACAATTGGACCCTTAGGTCCCCTATTTTGCACTCATATTTTCTTTTTTCACTTAGTTTATTTCCATTCACTAATCATTAATCAATATTCATCTAACAATTCCCAGAAAAATACCCAAGTTGGCTCAATTATACCTGAAATATATATAATAATTTTTATTATAAAATTCGAGGGTATTTTTGGGGCGTTACATTAATATTGTTAATTTTTTAAAATACTGAAACATATGTTGATTAAAAAAATAGATAGTTAAAAATTAATAATATATAAATTAAGATTATATATATATATATATATATATATATATATATATATATATATATATATAGAGAAAGAGTATATATATATATATATATATATATATATATAATTTTCAATTAAAGTCTCATATAGTAGATTAAAATATCAATTTTTAAGATAAATCAATTACTAGGATAAACTAATGTTAATATAAAAAATTAATACAAATATACTAATTTTGAATAATTTCGGATTTATCGATATTTAAAAGATATATATATTTTCCGATATATTCGATATATCCGTAAAATCCAAGTACCGATATATCCATCGAAACCGATATTTTTATCCTTACTTGTTAGTCATCAATAAGTGCATATATATATATATATATATATATATATATATATATATATATATATATATATATATATATATATATATATATAACAGTTCTACTAGCAATAAGGAAGCATACAAAGGAAATGAGGTGTAAACTTTTTTATTATTTAATTTCATTTGTAGGCATGCTATTTGCTTTTGTTAGTCATTAACAAGGGCAATATATATATATATATATATATATATATATATATATATATATATACTCTTTTCATACATAACTTTTTATTGTTGTTACTATTAGATTTTGATTAAGTGTATATTTTTGTTAAATTATGATTTAAAACTCCATTAGGAAATGTAATTTTTCATTGAACTAACTTGATTTTCACATTTGAACAAGAATAAAAGACCTCATGGCTTTGATGGGCTTAGTACTTTTTCCATATATAGGAAGATCCCTCCATTACCTACTAAGTAAAGAACATTTTGTATTCTTACTCATGGAGTCTATAAACAATTGTTGAGAATATATACAAATATAATTTTGGGTCAATGAATATATATATATAGCTTTTTTTACTTATTTATATAAATTTGATATAGTTCTTTTTCTTATCTATATGACTTTCATATTGTGTGCAAATTTTCAATAGCTATGAGATGTTATATTAGGATTTATAGCAAATGAAATTATTGCAAATAAGATTTTTAATGTAAGAAAGATAATGATATTTATAAAAAGTGTCAATGTTTTAACACAAGAACATATAAAAAATCAATAATGCACATAAAAGTGTCATAATAAAAATATTACGTCGAAATATGATGATGCTTCATGTAAGTGTCATTCCTGAACTTGAGTAGATAACGATGATTCAAATGAGTTTCAATGTATTAATTTACAAAAATGACAAAAATGACGCTTGTAACAAGCACGTCATTAATTAACTTTTCCTTGTAGCGTAGGAAGTCATGTACATATTCAATAGCATTGGGGACTCAAATGATTGCATCTTATAATAACTCAGTCCATTACTAAGTTATCCAAAATGGTTTCAGTAATTTTTATGATCGAGGATTATTTTTGAGTGGTTTCCTAATTTTATTAATATATGAAAACTACTCTTAATTTTAAATCACTAAATTAATTGAATATATATTGGTCATAATTCGTACATAAGCGAGACATTGTTTCTTATCGTGTCACAAAAAGATTTATACGTACGAAGTTATCCGTTGCATACTCGTTTTGCAATGCATCTATTTTAAACGAGGCATGAAGAGGTGGAGAGGTTCTGATTACTCTTCCTTGTCCAAAGTTTGGAGGAAAGAGTTACAGATTTATGTTAGATATACGGTTAATATTTGGTTTCGTCATTAGCTTTATATTTAATCTCACTTGAGGAAGTCCTCCTTGTCGAAGAAAATCTAATTTCCACAGTAAATAATATTGGTGATAATCTTTAAGTTGGTGTCTGCTGGCCTTTCCATTAATTCATCCTTGCATGGTCGAATCCACTATCCCATGTTTCAAAGCATATCATTCTTTGCGCGAACAAGAATATGTAATTTCCCGGTGATCATTTGTGGTGCTGATAGAACAACCGAAAAGGTATTTCAGAGTCTTCAATAGTTTATATGAATTTCCACAGCATGTACAAAATAAGCCTTACCATCAAAGATAGCTAGGGAACATCCAAATATGTCACTTAATTTCTTCCTTTTAGAACTCTTTTATACATATCACGACAAAATTGAAAATAGAGTTCTGATATATAGAAATTATACATCAGATTCATTAAAAATAGAGTTCAGAATGTTAAAAATATTATTTTGAAAGAGTGGATCTATTAGAGGAAAATAAAGCATATGGCATGTAATTGATATTATAACATCAATAGAATTACAACGGCTAGTGGAAATATTATGCTATAAGGCTATTTCTGGTGGAAGAAAATGAAAAGTAAAAAGTAAATAATTTATTCATTTTCCTTTTCATTCTTTATTTGAATAATTTTAAATGATTTGGATGATTGTGATAACGAAATAAATAAATGATTTTGCTAATAATAAAATTCCATTTATGAATGTGATTTTAACTGATCTTCAATATGAAGTATTTTTGTTTTCTAGATAATGAAAATGAGATATGAAAATTTTAAAATTACTATTTTACTTCTTTTTTTTTCATAAGATTTTCTATGATGAATTTTTATTTATTAAAGTTATGTATGAATGGAAGGAAAATAGTGAATAAAAGTCAAACATGAGAAAAATCAGAGAAAAAAAATTTTAATTGATAATTTTTTTATATACTCGTTTCACTTGTTTTCATATATTATATATAGATTTGATGATGCCTTTTTTCAACCTGGACCGACTGAGCGTGTCAGTCATCTGGGCCGGAACTGATCGCTCATCACAATATCTCGGTGCATCACAAGTGGTTCTCCTTTGCAAAGCAAAGAAGAAGTGGTCGACTTCGGGCTTCGCCCCAGGGTCGCCTCTCCGATACCTAAGCCGCTCTCACCGAGAGAAAACCGATAGACCAAGCAGAGGGCTAATATTTTTGGCGCATCTTTCAACTGATGGGGTGACTTGGTATTTATAGTATATGTTTTCCCAAAGCTTTGATGGTGATTAGGATCTTTCCCATCGACTGAGATATTGTTTCTTTACTCCAGATCTGACTGGATTAGAATAATATTGAAAGAGCAATATTTAGAATTATCTTTTTCCTCATTGTGATCCGCTCGACCGCAGGATGAGCCGTAAGTTATAACAGAATCATCTTATTTTCCTGCTGGTGGTAGATTTAAGTCGATTTGCAAGATAACATGTTATCAGATTATTCTATTCCTTTATCGATGGGATTTAGTTTGATTTTGTAGAAATGGGCTTTCGACACAGCAACCGCTTTTGGGCTGCCGACCAGCCTTCACCGCCGTTAAAAGGCCCGAGTGTTTCAATGGCCGCTTTAGGTTTGGCTTAGTAGCTCTACGGTTTCCATTTTTCAAACCCTATCAAGGCTCTCACTTCAGGTACGCAAGTAGCGCAGGCAAAGCGGGTCAGATGTTTCTCGTGATTTGATGCAATTCCACATGTCCGCCGGCCAAGAAGAGGCTTGGTCACATCATACGCCTTATGAGCACGATGACTCTTCGCTTTACGCTCATTTCTCCCACTTCTTCGCTTCTCGTTTTCGCAGACATCCTCTATCTTGTGTGCCCCTGATCTTGAAACTTTTTTCTTCGCTTTAACGTAGTTCTACTTCTCTCCCTATTCTTTAATTCCATTTTCCAACCTTGTAGTGTCCCTTTCCTCGGTGTCTTTCCCGAGATAGCCTTCTTCTATGTTATTCCCTGACTGTCGTTGCCTTTCTCAAGGTCCTGCTCGCTGTATACGTCGAGGCGCAGGGTTGCTCGCCAAGTTTCGTCTCATTACCCGCTATCACCACGGGTCCGGTCATTCTTCTCTCGTCATTTATCGCGAGGTGACTCTCCGATCAAGGTCTGCCTGGCTAATCCTGTAACACTCGAATATACCCTGGGCTGTTTTCGACATGTTTAGTGGTATTTTGTAAGCCTAATTTGAATGTTTCGTGAGTTGAATGCTAAACAATTTAAATGAGAGACTCCTGGAATTACAAGAATTAAGGACAATTTTGCACTGTCCAAAAGGGGTGCTAAAAGTCCTAATGTGAAAAGACCAGTACAAAATACAATAAAGAGTTTATTTACAACAGAAAAGAGTTATGGGCCAAAGCAAATAAAGAAACTTTAAAAAACTTAAAATGGGTTATTCAGGCCAAACATGGCCTTAACAAATCCATGATTTACACTAAATTGTCTCCAAGAGGGAGAACCTATTGAGAAGGAAGAGGAAGAGAAGAAGAAGAGAAGAGAAGAGGAGAGCCAAGCCAAAAAATGTAAGTGGAAACTATCTCTTTGGCTATGGATTTAAGAGATTGCATGAATTGCCATGCTCGTTGGTCAGGAGTTTGTCCCTAAAACATGAGGTTTTTCTGTGTTTCATCTTAACCCAAAAATGATGGTAAGTAAGGTGGTAAACCCATACGGCACAAAGCCTATGAAATCCTCTTCGAGGACAGAATTCATGGTTAATTAAGAGTAATTGGAATTGGGTTTTAGAATAAATCAATAATAAATCCTTGGAGTTTGATTTGTATGGAGTTACAACTCATATTGAATGGGTTTGAAGTAATTCATGATAAAAGTCTTTGAACTAAGATAAGTATTGAAGGAGGAATGGAATAGAAAAGAGATTCCAAGGTGACCAGAAATGGTTTTGATGTGCCATGAGTTGATTGGATATCAAAATACGGAAAATAGGTCAAAAACACATTCCGGCAATTGGTGAATCTGTACCTGCACAAGTTGAGCTTGTACTGGTACAATTTCGTTTTATTATGCACAAGTCAGACGGCATAACTTCTGAGCTTGCATCGGTACAACCCGCTCGGCTTTCTGCTCTGACCAGTTTTTTGCATTTCAGCCATAACTGCTCATTTCTATCCGATTTGAGGATTCAAGTGGCCACTTAAAATAGACTTCAAGGAACAAACCATATTTAATAAGTATCTCCAAATTTGACTTAGATAGAAGACAAAATTCACCTCAAAGTGGGACCATGTGCAAGCCAATTTGGTTCCAATGGAATATTAGAGAAGTCCTGGATGTTTCGACGTGACTCGAGTTCCTAGTTCACTGGGTGATAATTCGGGGCTTAATAGAACCTTAGCACCTTAAATTTAAAGGAGCCACAAAGATCCAGCGTCAACATTGAGATGCAAGGTACTGGAAAATAAATATTTCAAACTGTCCTCTCAGAAATTGGTAAACTGACTAGTTGGTACATGAAAATGCCATAACTCGAGTTTCGACGATCCAATATTGATTCCAATTCTGCAAAGTAGATTCATAGAAGAATAGAAGAATACATGAATAAGGTAAGATTACATGCTCATCATACTCATCAAAAAGATAAGGAATACGCATTTGTCATATGAACGCATAATGGGGCTACTAATGTCCTATTAGAAGATAGTAAGTCATTTAATCTCATATAATCAGAAACTAATTTAAGACCAAGTATTAAATGACACAAAGACTACTCATTCCACAGTACTTTCAGATTCCCCGATTAGTATTCCAAGACTCTCACTAGTCTGGTTTACATTCCCGATTAAAAAGTTCGCACCCTGACAGTACTCTAAGACCCGATTAGTGTTCCAAGACCTTGATTAAGACTTCATTCGATTAGTGTTACGCGACTCACTGCTATGCTACCAAGACTCCTGTCTCACTTAGGTGCTACTGTGACTCCGTGACTATGATCTTCTGCACTATCAGGTCGTGGTCCTACTCCAATTCGTATTAACGGTCTAGGAAGTCAAACAATTATATAGATAAGACTCCTAATGTAGAACAAGAACAAAGATCAACGTACTCCAGATATGTCGTTCCAGAGTACCTACCGTACTCTCGCTTTGATTAAGCTCAGAGTACCCAATGCAATCTCCCGCATTCGAAAATGTTCAGAGTACCTACTGCACTTCAGACGGCACCTGCCTGCTTCGCTGTCCCCTCTCGATTTTAGTTCCCCCCAGAGCACCTGGCGGCAGCCCTGCCTCTCGATTAACTCCGCCTCCGATTAAGTCCAAGGGTGCTCCTGTATTGAATAAGTCTGTAGTACCTACGGGTACTTAAGTATCTGAATAAGTCTTTGATCGATAAGTTCGTAATGTCTACGGGTACTCCTGTATATAGTAAGTTCGTCTTGTATGCGAGATAAGTCTGTAGGTACCTATGGGTACTCCTGTCTCTGTATAAGTTATGTAGTACCTACGGGTACTCCAGTATCTATCAAGTTAAGTTTACGATTAACTCCCAATATCTACGAATAAGTTCGGAGTCTCACGATTAAGTCACATCTCTGCTTAGGATTACGTGATACTCACAGTGGTACTCTGTATTCGATTAAATGTAGTACCTATAGGTACTCGTACTCATCGAGTTACGCAGTACCTAGGGGCCTCACCGTATCGATGATCACGATAAGTTTCATTAGTACCCTCAGGAGTGCTCTGTGTTGATTAAGTTCAGTAAATATTTTCAGTTACTCATGTCACGATAACTCCGTATACGATAACTCCTGTATCGATAACTCACATATCGATAAGTCTGTATCACGATAAGTCACGTATACGAATAAGTTCTGCAGTACCTCACGGGCACTCACGTATCACAGTAAGCCACAGTATCTGAATTATGTCTGTCTGCGATCTAGTTTGGTAGTACCTCTGGTTTCCACGTATCGAGTAAGTTAAATCACACGTATCTAATTAAGCTCTGTAGTACCTACGGGTACTCTTGTATTTGATTAAGTCCAGTAGTACCTACGGGTACTCTTGTATCAATAAATAAGTACAAGTTATTAATGAGTACTACGAGTACTCAGTATAAGTAAGATAAGTATGATCCCGATGGTACCTCAGGTACCTCATTGTAAAGTCACAATTGCATGGTACCTAGAGTACTTTGTACCGGTAAAATGTTACTTGGTATACTACGGTACTTATGTATCAATACAATAATAGGATTATTGTCATACGGTATAAGATCATTAAGATAAGAATAAAGTCCAGATATACAAATATAAGTTCTGCAGTACCGATTACACGTTAAAGTAATCTACGTGATACCTACGGGTACCTCCCGAACAAGTGTAAACTTATTAGTATAAGTTAAAAGTGTAAGTCTTTTTGTATAAGAATACGGATTACGCAACTTCCCTCACGGGAGTCCTGAATAAACATAAACTGTTATGAGCTTAAGTACTTGTATAGAGATACATGTTATGAATGCATGAAATTTATGACATACGGTATGGTTATACACTTATTATAATTGTGTATATGCATGTGCATGCATATAAGTATAAGATATGTTTCCCAGCAGCGTAAAAAACGCGGGTTCTGTCAGGTGCTGGGTACGGAAGAAGACATCGAAGACTTACGCATCTTCTTTGGGCGACACACTTGTGAGTTCCTTTACATATGGGTTAAAATACCACGATTGGTAATTGTAAAAATACGAGTTTGTATTTATGCAAATGGGACTTCGATGCTGTATTAATATAGATTTTGATGGACTTTCCCTTTCTGGTGGTAGTTCTTTTGATTTTTGTTATAAGATGTAGGCCGTGTACGGGTGCCAGTTAGCTTTTAAAAAAAAAAAATAAAAAAAAATTCGGTCGAGTCTGGATCTGAGTCTCGCGTCCGGGAAGCTTAGGTTCGGATCACTTGTCGGGTCGGTCCGGGATTCGAGCATGTGAGACTAAGGCTGCGCCTCCGACCATTCGGCCAGGGATCGATCTTGAAGATGTTCGGGGGCTCCCCGCATTCCCTTGGACAAGGGTAGGGGAGATGGGCAGTTAAGTATCTGGGAATTAGTACCTAAAATATGTCGTTCGGAATGCTTTGGTACGTGGGGCCTATGAGTTGGTCCCTTGTATGGGGCCACTTTAAGCTGGCGTTCTGAGCCTCCTCTTGGCGTGAGTCGGTCCTGATGTTTGACCTCTATGTGGTTTCCGTACCTAAGATGGTATGCTTCTTCGAAGTAGCTTTCGATAATGGTCTTCGCTTCCCTCTGCATCCCTTCATAAAGGGGTTTCTGACATTGATATCTTGTCCTTCTCTCAACTTTCGTCGATGAGCAGGGTATTTTGGTTGGTCTATTGGTTTCTTTTTAGGGACGGGGCTCGGTGTTCCTGGGCGCGGCTTTGCTCCTTTATAACCTTAATGCGAAGAGGAAGCGTAGAGGGCTTCCTCACATTTTTCCAGGCGTACTGGCTCTCCTCTGGTGATTTCCGATCTTCCCTCCTCTCACAGGCTTTGGAAGGAACGTTACTTCTTTGTTAGTGGCCGCAATTGGGAATATGACCCCCTTGACAAGCACGACACCCTAGGTGTTCCGGTTGCTTGGACCACCCCCGAGAATCTACGTGAGTGACGCTTTGTTTTTGGTATAATCTTTATGAGGTCATTGGATATCTCTGAGTTCTGCATTGTCCCGATGCCTCTCGGGTGCTGGCTCGATCGGCCC
Source organism: Tetrastigma voinierianum (assembly GCA_016808115.1). Classification (NCBI taxonomy): domain Eukaryota; kingdom Viridiplantae; phylum Streptophyta; class Magnoliopsida; order Vitales; family Vitaceae; genus Tetrastigma; species Tetrastigma voinierianum. Next base: position 1,507,559 of record JAEQBH010000911.1, on the reverse strand, counting down.
GAATGGCGTGCGTGCGGGCGTTGGCTGAAGTGTCCCTCGTGTCCCCTACGCGAGCGTCGAGTGGATATTCCTGGCCCTTAGCCAGGCTGGGTGACCCGTCTTTGTTTTGGGCATTTGCCTCCTTCCACTATAAGTCTCTCGGTTGGGCCTTAGGCCTTGAGCTTACGAGGGAGAGCTTACGGGTTCAGTGGAGCGTCTCAGAGAGAAGTCCGGAGCGTAAGCGGAAGAACCTTAGACTCAGTTGAGAAAGACCTGATCGACTTTGGGGCAAGGTTAGAAGTGGGGTGTCTTCCTCTTCCCCATTACGTTCGAACATCGGGGCAAATGTTGTCGCCTCCGGCTGAGGTCCTTAAAACTTCGAGTTCGCAATCCGGATTCACGGGTCATTGCAAAGCCCAGGCTCCTCACGGAGAACATTGGCCATTGGCGGTCATGCCCATCATAGTTTGGAATCCTCCTGCGCAAATAGTTAAGCCACCATCCTCGAGGTTAGAAGAGTTGAAGAGGAAGGGTTCTGAAACTGGCGAGGATGGCGACTCCTTGCTCCTCGGCAGGAGCTTCAGGTAGTATTTGTTGGTCCGATGCGATGGGTCAGGAATCGACAAAATTTGTATCCTATATTCCTCTCTCTTCTTGGTAGTCATTTCTTCTTGAGTATAAGCGGTCTAAGATTAGAACACGGGGATGGGTTTCATCCCACAAATGGTCGATATCATGTTTGAAAATGGTGAAACTTTTTTGTTTTTTTTTGGATTTCGGATTTTCATTAAAAGTGTTGGAGTTAGTGTCTTTGGGCTAGCCAAATAGCTTAAAATGAAATGTGAAATGAGTGACCTTGAAGGCTTGGGTCACTAGCTTGGTAAAATGGGGGGTATGAAGGTGTCCTCGGGTTATTTCAGTATAGCATTAGGGAAAATGACATATAGTGCGTGGCAAAGCCCAGGATCTTTGTCTAGCTTTAAAACTAACCCTTAAACACTTCTATTTGAGTCCAAACATATCACGGAAGCATTCGGTGTTCCAATCAGTTTAGAAAACATAGCATTTAACCTCATTTCAATGGCTAAATGCGTGACATCTAAGAATGCATAATCGGTGCATCTACCATTAAGAATGCCTTTGAACCACTAAGCATGACAAGTGATGACGAAGGAAAGACATTAAATGGCATTAAACCCTAGTTTGGAAAGTTTGGAACCATAAATCGATGCTGTTTCATTTAAGGCGAGGACCACCTGCGGTAGCCGGTAACTTGACCTAGCAACCCTCTCTTGAGGTTTTGAGAAGCCTTGAGCATCCACTTGAGTTGTCGTCCTCTAAGGTGGTGTTTGGCGACGAGAAAAAATGAGAGAAGGGAAGAGAGAAGAGAGCAAACTCGACCTAAAATATTTGCGAAAGCTTGCTTGAATCAAAGTTAGGGTTACAAAGCTATAAGATGGCTTGTATATTGGCAAAATGTGAAATACCAAAATACCTAAAATACATGAATTCTGATAGGGACGAAATGGGAATTATAAAAAGCGAGGTCGTTTGGAACCAAAACACGGGAGGATTTTCGTATGCACGAGTAACTTTTCTTTATGATAGCGAAATTTATAGCTTAGCGGCTTTGCAGAAATTTCCAGGGGATTGAAATTTGTATGGTTCTGAAATTTTCGCAATCATTCTTGAAATTTTCGCAATCCTTTTATGAGCATAAGGTAAAATCCTGCTGACCTGCTTGCCTCACGCATCCTTTCAGCCTCCGTTTCGTAATTTCACTTGACATTTCTTCATTTTGACGGTAAATCACAGAAATTCTGACATTCGGCTGTCCCGATACGAAACTTGAAATTATAGAGGCTGTAAAATGCAAAATTACCAAAAACAAACTGAAAGCGAAATCAATGGTACTAAATGGACTGCACATGTCAGTGCTTTCGATTCATATATGATTAGTCGCGCGAAAAAAGCACTCAAAACCTATCTTAAGTAGGACTCGAAAATAAATGGCTTTTGGGTGCTTAATCCCACCTGTTGACCGTTGCTAGTCCTTAGCATTAAAACAACCAGAGTATGCGTATTTGTGCTTTTACAAAAGTGTATATTGTTCAAAAGGGTGTGTGTGTATCACGTGGGGTTTGCCTTCGAGTATGAACAACTTAGACTATTACAAAAACCATCATGAGAGAACAATTGCCATGAAGCAGTTTTAGAGGCGATATCGGTTCCTAGAGTCGACTGAAATTTCCCACCTAAATCTAAGTGTTCTTAAGGTGACGATTTGAGCGATGATTTACCCAAAAGCTATCCCTCTGACGAAACTCTTTGTCGGGGCCTTAAGCGTGACTAACACAAATAGGACTGACTACACTCTTATTTCTTCTTTGATTATATTGCAGGATGTAATGCTAAAAACTCGACTTCACCAAAGTACGTAGCGAGGGTCCGCAGTGACTCACGACCAATTAAGGTTTGGGGCATCAAGCAGAAAGGATCAGCCGACCCTGAGCTACGGGTTTAAGCTCGGACTTAGAATGACTTAGAGGTGAGCACCCTCTGACTGCTCAGCTCACCCAGTCCGCGGTATAGCGGGCAAGTCGATGACTCTGACCAATTAAGGTTTAGGGCATCGGGCTTTAAAGGCTTCGCCATACCCTCGGACCGTGTTGGTTTCGAGTAAGCGTCATGGCTTTTATTTTTTCTTTTTCTTCTTTTCTTTTTCTTTTGCTTTTTCTTTTCTTTTTCATTTGGAAGACTCGTTGTGGCCTTGCTGTGGGTAGCATAAGCCATATTATAGGTGATCAGCCAGATCGAGGCACGGTTTGCAAGGTGAAAAGAGGTATATAGCTTCTGACCCCATTGATAAAGCGATGCGGTGTGAATTAGTTAAAGGTGGATATACAAGGTTGAATACATTTGGAACTTGATCGACGAAACTAAATCATGCGAGGCTGTTCTAGCATTAAGGTAACATAGAGGGCTTCAATTCTTGACTAAAGCTGAGGGAGAAGAAACACGAATATAAGTATGGCAGTCTCAAATTAAAAGAAAACGAATTTGGGCCAACTATGGGCATGAATACCCGAGTAAAACTAGAATTCAAAAATATGAAGAATTACCTCGACTAGGCATGGGAATGAAAAAGCTAGAGGATGGAGCGGTACCTCCTCGGAAACATGGTGGCAGGAGGGTCATCCTGAGTGGTTGATGTCTTAAAGTTGTCGACCGCAAGCAAAAATCAAAATGCGAACATTGATTACTGAAATTTTAAACAACGAAACTTCATCAAAACTAAGCCAATTAAATTAGTGAAGCCAGCGACAAGCCGGGAACCACCCTTAAATGTGTGGCTATGGGACTCGGGAGGTCGAAAAGGAAATTTCCTCCCACGAGAGGTGCAACACCGCGACATGGGGCTTAACCCTCTGTCCATTAACTTTGATCACCCTTTTATCATTTGGATCGAGTAGGTCTACTGAACCATTGGGGTGTGCTTGCTGAACTATGAATGGACCCGTCCATCGCGACTTGAGCTTGCCCGGAAATAGATGGAGTTTGGAATCATATAGGAGGACTTGGTCCCCCTTGTTGAAATTCTTGCCAGTTATCATTTGATCAGCACCATTTTTATCTTTCCTTTCTTGATCTTCAAATTCAAGTAGGCATCATTTAGGTATTTTCCTCCATTTCGATTGAGATCAAGGAATCTTTTGACTAAGGCCCTACTTAGATCCATGTTCAGCTTCTTGATTGCCCACCATGCTTTATATTCGATCTCCACTGGAAGGTGACATGCCTTATCATAGACCAACCGATAAGGGGATATTCCAAGAATTGTTTTGAAAGCTGTTTTGTAGGCCCACAGTGAATCGGCGGTTTAATGGACCAATCTTTTGACTCAACATTACGCCTTCATTAGAATGGTCTTAATCTCCTGTTACTTGAGTTACCTTGACCGCTTGTTTGAGGATGGTAGGGTGGCCACTGCGTGTTTCACACCATATTTAATATGAGGTTTTCAAGGTTTATTCTGATATGAACCTCCATCACTAATAATGGCTTTTTGGTACCGAACCTAGAAAGATGTTTGCTTTAATTTAGCACCACCTATGGTCATTGGTTTGCGGGGGATTGCTTGACCCACTTGGACACATAGTCCTCATTGTATGTATGTATGACCATAAGATGTGTGGGGAAGGTCCCATGAAATCGATGCCCCCGAACGCCCGAATATCTCGACCACTAAAATTGGGTTCGGGGCGTCATATGACGAGACAATTTCAGGAGTCTTTGGCATCTATCACGCTACGACACATTTGGTGTGCTTCTTTAAACAAAAGAGGCCGGTAGAAACCAGGCTGCGGCACCTTCATTGGCGTCTTACGAGGCAGTGACCACCACGGGCATTCTCATGGCGGTGGCTCGGGGAATTCCTGTTGTTCTTCCTCACGTTTACACTTCCGATTATCACATTCTTGCGGTATTTAAACGAAGACTCTTTCGATAATAGGAATGGATCTTCGCAAAGAAATACTTCCTATCACCATTCTTTCCAATCCGGTCGATTTCTCTGTGGTGAGAAATTGGCAATGTGAGCATACCGGGGCTTTTTCGGTAAGCATTAGGATTTCTTGAAATTCATCATTGATGGGTGGTATGAGTGTCATGGGCTATCGTTAACCTTGTGAAGATGGTGCACCACCACATTCTCTACCGCTTCTTGTCTTTAAATTTGCGGGTTAAATTCTTGAAGCGAGAAGAACGCCCATCGGATAAGTCTTGCTTTGGCATTTTGCTTGGTCAGGAGATATTTGGCGGAATGATCTATAAAAATGATTTATATCGGACCCGACCCGAGCTATGCTGAGAAATTTATGCAGGGCGTAGACCCTTTGCCCGGCCAATTCATACGCAGTAGTATAGTTCCTTTGTGCTTCATTCAAGGTTTGCTTACATAATAGACTACATGAGGTTTCCATCTTCTCTTTGGCAATCTTGCTCAAATAGCGAAATCCACTTGCATCACACATCACTTGAGTAGCGCCAATTAGGTGCACCGTCTTGGTGCGGAGTGGTCAAAATGGGACTTGACTCTTCAAAGCTCTCACGGCATTCTTTTCCCCGAACAAATTTAGCATGTTTCTCTAGGAGCTTATAGAGGTTTAGCGATCTTGAAGTCCTTGATGAATCTTACGTAGAAACTGCATGACGAGGAATTACTGCTTGTTTTTACATTTGTTGGAATGGCAGTTTGGAAATAAGTTGATTTTGCTTTGTCGACTTCTATTCCCTGTTGGAAATAATGTACTTTGATGCAAATTCCTTGGTTAACCATAAAATGCCTTCTCCCGATTGAGCACCGGGTTCTTTCTATACCTTTGCGGGATAGCCTCAGATTGGTCGGGCGTTCTTGTCGCTTCCATATCGTTATTATCCGTCGTGTATACTTCCATTATGAGCTCCACCATATCGCTAAACATACTAAGCATACATCTCCCGAAAAGTGGTCGAGGTGTTGCGAAGACCCAGGCATCCTCTTGTACGCATAGGGTTGCCCAGTGAATGATAAAAGGTGGTCTTTTCTTGATCCTGCAGTGCGATCTCTATCCCGAGAAAATTATCACGAATACCTACTCCCCAAAAACAATAGAATGGGTGTCCGAAACTCTCTCGAGCGTCGATGAATGGCGGCGGAAGTGATCTTTTCTTGTTACTTCGTCCCCAGGCCTCTATGTCCCATGCACACCTCGGCCAGGTGGTAAGGCGGGTAGACAATTCTCGCCCCTTTTCATTTTTCACAGTTTGTTACCCGACTTCTTGGCGCCACACAGGTCGGGCTTACCTAAGTCTTCATCGGATATGGGGTAAATGATGGAAGCTGGAGCAATTTCGGGACTTGATGTGAACCACTTCCCTAGTGAGGATTGACCGCCTCCTCGTAATTTGTCCCCAGCAGCTGTAGATTCTTCTAAATAAATGTGATGGAGTGCAGTTATTTGGGTTTATGCCTTTTAAATCGAAATTTTCCACCTCCAAGCTTGCTTGTTCCTTTTGAGGAGGTGCGAGTAGGTTATGCTCTTGTAGAGTGGTCGGCCGGTGATGATATCATAGCTTGGACATTGCCCACATTTTCTTCCGGTAATGCATATTTTAACTGTTGGTAGGGTTTGAGCTCTAGCGGTGAGGTTCCTTTGGTTCGTCACGGTCAGCGGTAGAATTTCTATTTTCCTTCTTGGTACCCACGCACTAAGTTCAGCCATTGAGGTTCTTGTTGCTCTCGAGAGCCTCCAGTAACTACGGGGTTAACACATTTGCCTTGTTGCTCATTAGCTTGTTCTTGAGAATTGTATCTATTATCACGGAGACCTCTTCCACGGTCATCTTCTCACGAGTGCATATGCCTTTTACTCGAATGGAAGATATTGAGTTCTAAGGTCATATTCCCAAATGTGAGTTGCATAACCCCATTAGGCGGAGTTTATTATGGCATTCGAGTAGCGAGAATGGCCTTCCATGATGGGCACATGATTGGCTCCCAGCTATGACCGATCTGCATGTCGATGCAATGAAAATCCCTTTGGATAGTAGAACACGTCACTTGTATTAACACATCCTCAATGGTCCCCCTTTGGTATTTTACTTGAGATCTATCGGCTGGTAGACGGTGTGATGGAAGTGGGCTTAGGTTCTCCCGAGCCAGTTTGCTTGTACATGGGTATGGCAAAGGTTCGCACTAGCTCCCCCGAGGTCTAATGGTGCTTTCTCACACTGTGCCTCCAAATGCTTGAGATTGTAGGACATCCGGGTCTTTATATTTCAACTGGAGTCTTGCACTCGGTAATGCGCCTCCACTTGCTCAGTTAAAAGGCCTTTTTGTTTACATTGAAGCCTCTTTTTACCTTACATAAGTCATGAAATTTTACGCCAGAGTGGGGACTTGTTTGATCATGTCGAGGAGAGGGAATGTTAACTTTCACTTGTAGTAAAACCCTCTAACATTTCAGTTTAGTTAACGGATTTCTTTTTCGGAGAGCTGTGGGAATGGAGGTACAGTCTTCACCTCTTCCCACTTTTCGCCATTGTTCTTCCTCGGCGAATCATTTCACGTGGGATTGTCTTAGGTAATTGGGACTGCGGTCTCGGTTATTTACCACTTCTCAAGTCACCACTTTGCCTTGACTTCATCAATTCCACATTTGGATCATTGGTTGAGCACATTTCATGCGCTCCCTTGATGTTCTGGCGTATGCGGGAAGAAAATTTCCCTTTTCGGAACCTGCGGTGGTTGGAACTGACCTCGAAATCTCGGAGTGCATCTTGTCAGTTTGTTGAGGTGAGCTCTCATTTGTTTCAATTTTTGATTAGTGAACATTCAAACTTTTGTTCTTCCTGAAGCGTGCACCTGCTGCTTAAATTCGGGATTACCTTTCAGCCCGGGAGGAGAAGAAAGGTGGAGCGGCTCTTTGTTGTGTTGAAGTGGAGGCAAGCTAACAGCATTAACTCCTGAAGGGATATATACAGGGGGTTTTGGCTTCCATGATAGGTTTGGATGATTTCTCCAATTGGGGTTATAGGTGTTGCCATATGGAGCATTTGTGGGTGGCTTATTTTGACCCAAGACATGGGCATGATCTTGACAGTGCTCCCCAGGATGACTATTTGACTGACAATTAAAACAAGATGGTTGAGATGCAGGCAACTCATTTACTGCTTGCATTTCGTGCTGACTTCTCATTTCCAGCTCCTCCAACCTTCGGGTTAAAGTGGTCAGTTTTGCTTTCATCTCCGTGTCTTCGGAAAGTGCATAAATGCCTCCCGCTAGTGGGTCGCCAGCCATTCTTTTCGACTTCCCTCAGTTCGGTTCATCCCGAGCCTTGGAAGTTCGACCACATAATTGAGAAATCCATGGCTTCATCAAGTTTTGATCGGAAAATCACCTCCACACATGGTTTCTAGCGATTTGCTTCATGGCGGGACATACCATCATAAAATTATTCCACTAGCATCCATTATCAAAACCATGAATTGTGGACATGCATTGATGGTCTCCATGAACCTCCAAACTCTTGATAGAATTTCTCATTGTCGTAAGTAGAGGTAAGTGTGATCCGTCTCTTAATGTTGGTCTTGGTTGTCTTGAATTTCTTCAAATTACAAACGAAGATCATTGATTTCTAATCATTCTCGACCTCGGTGAATTGAGCCATATTTTGGCTTTGTCCTTGAGGTTAACGGGAATGCCTTGACTTGACAATTCCATATCGGTTATACCCTCCTTAAAGGATTAATACACATACTTCTCAGGAAATCTCGTATGTGTGGTATGGATTTTCATTTCCATACCATGAAATGTGGGAAGTAGGGGCGCGAATAAGGTCTCAACTGCTACATCCTCGGCGGGAGGTATGATGCGGGGAAGAACCTTAACTCTGGAGGTGTATGTGGTCCCTCATTGACCTGTATGTTGTTGGATTCATAGGGGTTGCTTGTTGACTTCTTTGTTCCTCGGTGGGGGATCCGTTTGGTCATTGTGCTGCGATTTCACGACGCTTGCTCAGTAGTGCAATCTACGATATCCCCTCATCAGTCTTTTAAACACACCAACAAAATGAGATAAAGCAAAAGAACAAAGAGGCTTGCCAGATCGATGTTAGCTAACGGCGCAAAAAATAAAAGCAGTGTAGTAGCGCTAGTAAAGAAAACTTGTAACTCTTACAAACGAAATTCAAAAAGGGTTAAAAGGTCATCAACACTTGTAATGTGGATTACAAGTACATATCAACTCATCATCTGTAGTTTGGCACCATCCCCGGCAACGGCGCCATTTGATTCGTGCCACAGTAAGGTGATCCGAAATCAACAAAATTTGTATCCTATATTCCTCTACTCTAGTAGTCGAAGCTGCTGCCGATATAAGCGGTCTGGGTCGAGCAAGGGGATGGGTTTCATCCCACGAATGATTCGTATCATGTTTGAAAATGGTGAAACTTTTGTTTGGATTTTTCGGATTTTCATTAAAGTGTTGGGTTGGTGTCCTTGGGCGGTAAATAGCCAAAATGAAATGTGAAATGGTGACATGAAGGCTTGGGTCACTAAGCTTGGTAAAATGGGGGTATGAAGGTGTCGTCGGGTTATTTCCTCGCGGTAGGAGCCAAATGACATATGGTCATGGCAATAGGATCTTTAATACAGCTTTAAAACTAACCCTTAAAACACTTATTTGAGTCCGAACATATACGAGCATTGATGTTCCAATCGGTTGAAAACATAGCATTTAACCTCATTTCAATGGCTCGTAAATGACCCTTCCCCAAGAATGTGATTACATCTAAATTAAGAATGCTTACTTGAACCACAAGCATGACAAGTGACGAAGGAAGAGACATTAAATAGCATTAAACCCTAGTTTGGAAAGTTTGGAACCATAGATGCGGTGCACATTTCATTTAAGGCGGGGACCTACTTGTTAGCCCGTTAAGCAACCTAGTAACCCTCCTGCTTCCAAGGTTTTGAGGGATAGCGAACATCCCATGAGTTGTCATCCTCGGAAGGTGGTGTTTAGCGACGAAAATGAGAGAAAGAAAGAGAGAAGAGAAGCGAGCTCTTACCTAAAATAAGGCGCAGAAAGCTTTACTTGAATCAGTTAGGGTTACAAGTATAAGATGGCTTATATAGCCAACCAAAATGTGAAATACCAAAAATACCTAAATACACTGATTACAATAGGGACAAAATGGGAATTATACAAAAGCGAATTAGTTTAGAACCAAAACACGGGGAGGATTTTATTTATGCGGTGAATTTCGTTATTACGGCTGAAAATTTAGCTCTGATAGCGAAATTTTGCTATCATAGAGAGAAAATACAAGGCATATGAAATTCAAATTTTCGGTTATGCCGCGGTAACTTTCGCTATGATGGCAATTTATATGACTAGCTAAATTTAAGCTAACAGTAGCGTGCATGTGCAATTTTCAACGAGGGATTGCGAATTTCCCGCTATGGTTCTGAGAATTTTTGCGATCCTTGCGAAATTTTATGTGCATAGCGAAAATCACACAACTGCCTTGCCTCCCTACATCCACTTGACCTCCATTTCCTTCGATTTCACTTGACATTTCTTCGTTCGGCTTAGTGGGGAAATCAGAAATTCTCGACATTGACTACCGATCGACACGAGCTTGAAATTATAGTAGAGGCTCGTAAAATGCATTAAAATTACCAAAACAAACTTCGAAAGCGAAATCGGTGGTACTAAATGGACTGCACATGTCAATTGGCTCGATTCATATGATTAGTGCGCAAAAGCACTTTCAAAAACTATCTTAAGTAGGACTCGAAAATAGCGACTTTTTGAGTGCTTAATCGTTTATCTCGTCATCCTTAAAGATTATGATCTCGAGGTGGGGCTCATTGCTGTTGAGGAAGCTTGGCTCTATCATCGGGGTTGCCTCTGTAAGTTTATATCTTGTAAGTATACGATTTCGACCGAGTTGGGTGTTGATCTGTGTTAGATGTTGATCTTCACATTGGTGTGGCCCAGTGGCTACTCATTTGAGAGTTTGGCCAAAAAGCGATCTAAGCGAAGATGCCGTTACTTGGTTGTCACGGGTTTACAAGGCGGGTGGCTTCCGCACATCTGACGAGCGAGGCTGGGATTGGATGCTTGATATGGCCAGAGCGGTGAAGCTTAAATCTGATTTAGAAGCATACCACGTCGGCTGTGTGCTTTCGGTAGGGTAGGCAGATGGTCAGCTTGACTGAGAGAAGTAGAAGTATTTAATTTCCTAAAATGACTTTGCTAGAGACCGGGGGCCGAGTGCTTGGTCTGCTTGAGATGAGCTTCAGATGGTTAGGTATGAGCTTCTTACATCCCGGAGCGTTTCTACGAGGTCTAAGGAAGACCTACGTGCGATTGAAGATGGGCGGGCGATAAGGCGGCGCTCTTGGGCAGATTTCGTCATCGGGCCTCAGGGCGGTCGGCGGAGCGCTAGCGAAGGAGTGTCGGTAGAACAGCGTGGGGATCTTCATCAGCCAAGTAACTCACAGTTTGCTAAGCGGGATGAATTTATAGGAAGATTGAGGATGGGGCACGTACTCGTGGGCTTACGGGTGGCTTGCCTTCAGGAGGAAGCTGCGTACCTAGGCCTGGACTTGACGCGGCATCCACAGTGACGAGGAGGCGAGGATTCCCCCTCTCTGGCGACTATGATGATGCCTTGTCGCGGCCGTCGGCTTTGCATATCTCTGCCTGGCTTAATGCGTATCGGATGCCCAGGCCACTTGTGTGCACGGTGTGCGTGGGCGAAATTTGTAATGTTTCGTTGATATTCATCATCGTTATTCTTCTTGAGAGTTTTACCGACATGTCATCTATGTACACCTCCATGGTTGTTCTATGTCACATACAGACATCCACATTCACGGCTTTTCGCGACTCGGGTGCGAAATCACATTATCGGGTTGTAACATGTAAGGCTACTGTCAAGTCCACATTTAAAGGCCGTTTTAACATCCATTTGATGGATAAAAAGTTTATAGGAATTGAAGCGAATCAATTAAAATACGAATAGGGACTTTGGATGTGCCGAGAATAGCAGCGAGGAGAGATGAGGTCGAAAGCGGCGAGAGCGGCGAAGGCGAGCGGAGGTTCGGGATGAGCTACAGGCTGCAAATGACTTGCTAGAGACGGGGCGGGTTCTGGCCCACTTGATGCTCGACCCCGGATGGTTAAGGCTTGAGTCGGCGGAGTCATACGTGTATTGCGATAATGATGACTCTTCAGTTTTTGCGCTCATTTCTCCCACTTCTTTCAGTTTCCTTCTGTTTCTTTCGTAGACATCCTCTGTCTTGTGTGCCCCTGATCTTGAAACTTTTTTCTTCACTTTTAACGAGTTCGGTCTTCTCTCTTCCTTATTTTCCATTTAAACCTTTTGTGCAGAGTTCTGTTCTGGCGTCTTTCCTGAGATAGCTTCTTCCATGTTATTCCTGGGACCGCTGCGTCTTTCTCTCTTTAGCGTCTGTTCGGGCGATACGTCGAGGCGTTAGGGTAAAGTCAGCCAAGTTTCGTTCTCATTACCTGCTATCACCATGGGTTCGGGTCGCTCTTCTTCTCTGCGTATTGGAGGTGACTCTTCGACTGTTGTTGGTTCTGGGCGAACTAGCACTCAAATAGTTAAACCCAGTCGATCTTGAATGTTCGGGCGCCTTTTCCCTTGGGCGAGGGTAAGGGGAAGTAGACAGTTAAGTATCACAGGGGGTGAATACCTAAAATCTCTAGTTGAAATGCTTTGGCTGTGGGTGACGGTGAGGCTGGAATCGAGTCGGCGATACGACTAGGAGCGGTGGAAGCAATCGATTTGAAGCATACCACGTCGGCACGTGCTCGGGTATATGGGAATATGACCCCCGCCGGTAACCACATTTTCTGGGCGTTCAGGTTCTTAATTTACCCAGAGAATCGATGAGTGTCGCTTTGTTTAGTATAATCTTTATGAGGTCATTGGATATCTCTAATTACGCATTGTCCACATGCTCTCATGTCGCATGAATTCTGATCCGAGCGAGTTCGGAGATGTACGACTCGGGGTGGGACTCTTTACACGATTTTTATTTTTATTTTTTAAAACCAGGCCCATTTTGTGGGTATGGCCAAATCATAACGAGAATCGAATATTATATACATATAGCGTCCATTTACAAATACAAAACTTTACTTTTACATTTCGTCGAGCCACGGAACCATGTAGTGAACCCTTCCTGGTGTGTTGGCGGTTGTGTCGCGGAAGTCTTGGTGTCTTCTCTGTACACACGGATTAAAACCCGTCTTAAGCTTCTGTTTAGTGAAACATGTGTCTTATGCATATACACATTTAATGCATAAAACAATAACGAGATAATATAAATTTTATATGTATTTATATTATGAGCTTATCTGAAGTACTTCTTCTTATAAGGCTTACATATTTGGATCTCAGAAGTAGGAGTTACAGATCTTATTCTTATGCAGAACTTATGCTTATAACAAACTTATGTTTATTCGGGACTCACGTAGGAGTTACAGAACTTATACTTATTCAAAACTCATACTTAAGAGACTTATGTTTATTCAGGACTCTTGTAGGAATTCTGAGAACTTGCTTAAAGACTTATTTTTATTAGGGACTCAGTAGGAGTTCGGAGACATCTTGCCGGACTTATTTTCGTCGGGACTCAGTGGGAGTTGAGAACTTATCTTATGCGGGACTTACTTATATGGACTCACATTCATTCGGGACTCAGAAGTAGGAGTTATAGAACTTATCCTTATATTACGAGGGTTTACTTGTCGGAGGTACGTAGGTATCGCGGGGAGTACGGGCATTATCGATATTACGAGAACTTATTCTTATACGGAAGTACTTGTAAGTACTAAAAAACTTATACTAATCTTACGGAACTTACACTGGTCTTACATAACTTGGACATGTATTTCAGATCTTATACATGTCTTACAGAGCATATACTTATCTTACGGAACTTATACTGGTCTTACGGAGCATATACTTATCTTACGAAACTTATACTAGTCTTACGGAGCATATACTTATCTTACGGATCTTATCCTTGAGCGAAGGTATCCGTAGGTACAATAAGTGAGACTAATCATCATCATTATCACATCTGAAGTCGGATCGGACGTATGCGGATACATATCGGTATGGACATTAGTCCATGCAAACCTGAGATCATATGGATACATACTTATTTTGCAGATTCACGAGGTACGAGTGGGTAATCTGGAACTTATACTTAATATTCTTGAGACAAGAGTACCCATGGGTACTCACGAACTTATACTTATGTTGCGAGACAGAGTACCTTGGGTGCTACGGGACTATACTTATGTTCTTGATAGGGTGCAGGTGGGTACTGGAGACTATCAAATACGGGGTACTTGGCAGGTACTCACGAGGGCAATGTCATTGCGGGAGTACGTGGGTATCAATTGTCGAGATACGAGGTACCCAGGTACTTGAGAACTTGATGAAATGCGAGAGTATCCATAGGTACTACAAAACTTAATCGAGAGGCGACCAGAACTTAATCAATACGGGTACCATTAGGTACTACGAGAACTTAATCGAGATACGGGGCCAGACTTATCGGATACGGTACATGTGGAGTCTTCTGAACTTATTCGGATATGGGACTTATCGGATTATAGAATTGCCGTAGATGCTACGGGACTTATTCGGATCTGGGACTTATTAGATACATGAGTGCCGCGTAGGTACTCGGGACTATTCAAATACGGGTACCCTTAGGTGCTGCAGACTTATCGGTCGGGACTTATTCGAGGAGGCGAGTACAGCCGATGCTACGAACTGTCGAGGCAGACATAGCAATTAAATACGAGAATTGCGGTAGGTACTTCTGAGAACATTTTCCGGATCACAGGTGCCGTGGAGTACTTCTGAGCTTGTCGAGAGACGGGGACTTGTCAGAAGCGTAACTTGTTCACATACGAAGTGCAGGAAGGTGCTTCTGAGAACCATCCCGAATCTGAGAGTACCCTTAGGTACTACGGGACTTGTCGGATCTGAGAGTGCGCGTGGGTACTACGGAACTTATTCGGATACGGGGTACCCGCTGGAGTGCTACGGAACTATTCGGTCTGAAGGGTACCCATAGGTACTTCGCAGACGGTCTGGTACATTCGGATCTTTATTCTTATTCTCGTCGAGTCTTATCATATAATTGTTTGACTTCCTAGACCCGGTATCTACGAGGAATGAGTAGGACCACGGCCTGATAAGTACCCGAAGATACTACACAGTACGAAAATGTCGTAGCATTAGTCAGGACAGGAGTGCCTTAACACTTAACAGGATAGGAGTGTCGTAGCACTAATCGAGCGAGTCTTAGCACTAATCGGAAGTCTTAGAAGTCTTAATGGGGAGTCTTGGGAGCACTAATCAGAATCTGGGAAATTGCTAGTCGAGTCTTGAACTGTAATCGGGATCTGAAATCTTAGTCGGGACGAGAGATGCGAAGCACTAACGAGGGATCTGAAGTACTATTGACGGTAGTCTTTGTGTCATTTAATAAGCGGTCTTAGGTGGTTTTACAATTATATGGTCGAGTAACTAACATCTTTTAATAGGGTGTAGCCCCTTAGGTGTTCATGACGGTCGTCCAACTTCATATCTTGGTAAGGTATGATGTGTGTGTAATCACACCTTATTCATGGATTCTTATTCTTCTATGAATCTACTTTACCCAGAGTTAGATCCTTGATCGGATCATAATGAAGTTATGGCATTTTCATGCCAACTAGTCGGTTCTGGGATTTCTGGGACGGTTTGAAATATTTATTTTCAGTGCCTTGTCTCGATAATGACACTGGATCACTTTGTACTCCTTTAAATTTAAGGTGTTAAGGGTTCTATTCCAACTGGAATCACCCAATTTGGAGTATCGGAACTCAAATTACGTCCGAAACAACCCGAACTTCTCTATGATCAACTGATGCAGGAAATGGGCTTGCACATAGCCCCACTTTGAGTGAATTTTTGGGCTATCTAGATTCAGAATTTGACGATGGCTATTTTTATATGGATGATTTTCCTTGAAGTCTATTTTAGTGGCCATGATACTCAAATTAGTGGATAAAGTAAAACGAGTTATGGCCAAGAAATCTGGCTGGTCCAAGATTGGAAACTAGACAGGGGTTGTCACCCAGGTACATGTCTAACCTTGGGTACAAGTTGACCAAAATGACCGAGGAACCAGGTATCTGCGTCTGAGTTCAAATTGTACCGGTACAAGTCTCCAAAAAGTGCCTAGAATGTGTGTTTTCTCACATTTTTCCATACTTTTGATACTGAATCAATTACACACTTGATAGCGCCAAACCATTTTCAATTCACCTTGGAATCTCTTTTCTTATTCAATTCATCTTTCAAATTCTTATCATTCTTTCAAAACCTTTCCATGAATCTCTCCCATTATCATTTCTAATATGGGTTACCACCCATATACAAACCAATTACCAAGATTTGTTAGGGTTTGTTCCTACGTAAGTAACTTCAATTTCCTTTCATTTAACCATGAATCAGCATGAAGGGAAGGATTCACTAGTATCTTGTTCCTTGTGGGTTATACCAAACTTAATTTCAAGAAATCTAAGGTTATGATGCAATTCTATCAAAACTCTAGATTTAGAGACAAGATATTAACCATATCAAGCCTTAAACTCCATGTGATCCATATAAAATCCATACTCAAAGTAGTTTCCATACCTTTTTGGCTTGATCTTGGCTTGATCCCCTCTTCCTCTTCTTCTCTTCTTCTTCTTCCTCTTCCTCTTCTCTTCTCCTTCTCCTTCACGTTTTGTTCCTCTCCCCAAATGAGACCAATTTGGTCTTTTAAAATCCAGATTTTGTTAAGGCCTTGTTTGGCCCTCAAAATAAAACCCATTTTTTTGATTAGCTTTCTCTAATTGCAAAAAGGTCCCTCCATGTTTATTATTTGTATTCGAGTTCCTAAATTGTATTTGGCCCATAGTCTCTTCAATTTATGACTTTTAATCCCCTTTTGAACCAATTACAAATTGTCATGGTCTTGTAAATTCAGGGTCTCGTTTCACAGTTTTCGCATTCTTCATGAAAGCAGTCAAATTAGGCTTACAAATACCACACAAACATGTAAAATGAATAGGGTATATTTCGAGTCATTCTGATTCTCCCCACCCTTATAAAATTTCGTCCTCGAAATTCACACTCTAACATGTGCTTGCTCTGCTCGGATCCTTTCTTTCATATCTTTTACGGAAGATTTGGGCGTGAGCTCTCACTTGAGCCATGAGCTCCGTCAGAACTACATCGCTGTCTTAATCTTCGGAGAGTGGATTCGATGCTTGATTCATTCTAGTCGATATCTGAGGACGGGACATACGTAGGCCCGACATTACTATGTAGGTGCATCCTTAATGGACTTATCGAGAAACGCCTAAACCTAGGCTCACGATGCCAACTTGTGTTGGTCATATTCCTGAAACCCTTAGGTTATCGGTATACCTATGATTTGATACCAACTTGTCCACGCCCGATTCGGTCGAATCGAGTTCGGGATGCGACTTCCCGAAGCCGGGACTCTTTACGATTTTTTTTTTTTTTTGAAACCAGTGATACGTGGGTATGACCCACATCTTATAACGAATCAAAATATTATATACATATAGCCCGGGTCAGCACAAATACAAAACTTTACTTTTTACATTTTATAAATCGACACGGAACACATGTAGTGAACCCTTCTGGTGTGTTGGCCAATTTGTATCACGGGAAGTCTTCGGATGTCTTCTCTGTACCTACATGTGGATTAAAACCCGTGCCCCCAAACTGCGCTTAGTGGGAAACATGTGTCTTAATGCATATACACATTTAATGCATAAAAGCAGTAACTAATATAAATTTTATGTATTTATATTGTAATTATCTAGTACTTCTTCTTATAACGGGCTTACTTGTTTGGATCTCAGTAGGAGTTACAGATCTTATTCTTATGCGGAGACATGCTTGCATAACAAACTTATGTTTATTCGGGACTCGGGTAAGGAGTTCTGAGAACTTATACTTATTCAAAACTAAATGCGCCAGGACTTATGTTTATTCGGGACTCAGTGGGAATTCGAACTTATACTTAACGGACTTATTTTTATTCGGGGACTCGGGTGGGAGTTACAGAGACATACTTAACGGACTTATTTCGGTCGGGACTCAGTGGGGATTCTGAAGAACTTATCTTATGCGGGACTTCACTTATAACAAACTCACATTCATTCGGGACTCAGTAGGAGTTATAGAACTTATCATATATTACAGGTTTACCCTTATTCGGAGGTGCAGTAGGTATCAGCCGAAATTATGGAAACGATATCGTGTGCAGAACTTATTCTTATCTGCGGAAGTACTTGTAAGTCTTAAAAACTTATACTAATCTTCACCGGAACTTATGCTGATGCTTTATAACTTGGACATGTATTTCGGATCTTATACATGTCTTACGAGCATATACTTATCTTCACGGAACTTATCTTGGTCTTACGGATATACTTATCTTCTGAGCTTATACTAGTCTTACAGACATACTTATCTTACAGATCTTATCCTTGTGCGAAGATGTCAGTAGGTACAATAAATTAGAGTAATCATCATCGTATCACATACGAGTCGGATCGGACGTATCACGGATACATATCGGGTATGGACATTAGTCCATAAGTCTGATCATACTTGATTCACATATACTTATTTTCACAGATTCTGAGGTACGTGGGTGTCTGAACTTATACTTATGTTGCGAGACAAGAGTACCCTTGAACACTCTGAACTCTCTTATGTTTACGGGGGCAGTACCCTTGGGTACTCTGGAACTTACCCTTGGAGTGCTACGGAACTTATACTTATGTTCTTGTCACGAGTACAGGTAGATTTTCTGAGAACTTATCAAATACAGGGTACGTGAGTGCTACGGAACTTAATCGGTTACAGAGGGTACGTAGGTTGCCACCAATTTAATCGAATCAGGTACCTGGTACTTAGAACTTGATGAAATCGCAGTACCCATAGGTACTACAGAACTTAATCAGAGGCAGACATAACTTAATCCAATACAGGAGTACCATTAGGTACTACATAACTTAATCGATACGTGACTCTTGAACTTATCGCATACAGGAGTACCTCAGAGGTACCTACAAGACTTATTCGGGACATAGGACTTATCGATATTAGGAGTACCCGTAGTACTACAGACTTGTTCAGATACGTGACTTATTAGGATATATGAGTACCCGTAGGTACCACAGACTTATTCAAATACGTGAGTACCTCAGTACTACTGAATCCTATCGCATCGTGGACTTATTCAGAGACGAGTACCACAGGTACTGTAGCGTAACTAACCAGAGACGTAAACACAACTCTAATTAAATACAGAGCACCCGTAGGTACTACGTCATTTTCGTGACACAGGAGTACCCGTAGGTACTACAGAGCTTAATCAGAGACATGACTTAATCAGAAACGTAACTTATTCACATACAGGAGTACCCAAAGGTACTACAGAACTAAATCAGATACAAGAGTACCCTTAGGTACTACAGACTTAGAGCCCAGATACAAGAGTACCCGTAGTACTACGTAACCTTATTCGTATACAGGAGTACCCATAGGTACTACTAACTTATACGCATACAGGAGTACCCATAGGTACTACTTTAACGATACATGCAGGTACATTCAGATCTTATTCTTATTCTCTATTAAGAGTCTTATCATATAATTGTTCAATTTCCTAGACCAAAGACACGGAATGAGTAAAGGACACAAAGACAATAAGTAAATTCAAGATACTATTACGCATTTAAATGCCGTAGCATTAGTCGTGACGAGTGCCTTTAACACTTAACAGATAGGAGTGTCAGAAAGCACTAATCGCACAGGAGTGCCGTAGCACTAATCGGTTCCCGGCATTTCAATCGGGAGCGCCTAGCACTTAATCAGAGTACCGGCACAGCCAGATACGAGCACTAATCGGAGGCACCGGGCAGCCACAGACAGGAGTGCAAGCACTAACAGAGTACCAAGTACTATTCAGACAAGAAGGCTGCTATTTAATAACTTGGCCGCAGAAAGCATACAATTATACGAGGTCAAGAATTTAATATCTTTTAATAGGCATTCTAAATTTCAGTGTTCATGACGCATCGTCCTTCATATACCGGTAAGGTATGATGTGTATGTAACTGTTAAATTTATTCATGGATTCTATTCTTCTATGAATCTACTTTTACCCAAGAGTTGGAATCACCCCAATCGGATCATACAAATCAGTTATGGTGCATTTTCATGCCAACTAGCCTGCACCGATTTAACGAGGGACAGTTTCAAATATTTATTTTTCAGTGCCTTGTCTCGATATTTGACACTGGATCTTTTTGTACCCTTTTTAAATTCTGGTGTTATGGTTCTATTCCAACTGAACTCACCCAATTTGAGCATTTAACTTCAAATTACGTCCGAAACAACCCACTTCTATGATCAACTCGATGCGTGAAATGGCTCGCACGCATAACCCCACTTTTGAGTGAATTTGGGCTATCTAGATTCGTGACGATGGCTATTTCTATATGGATGATTTTCCAGTTCATTTTAATTGGCCACTTGAATCACTCAATTCGATGTTGAGCAAGTTAAGTGGCCAAAAATACGAAACTCGGTCAAAATCGAAATGTATCAGACAGACAGACATGCCCAACTTGCACTGCACATGGCCAAAACACTAGAACCGAAATTGTTCTGCAGCAAGTTCAAATTGTACAGGTACAAGTCTCCGAAAAGTGCCCAGAATGTGTGTTTTCTCACATTTTTCCATACTTTTGATACTCAAATCAATTCTACACTTCAAACACACATCAAAAAACCATTTAATCACCTTCAACTTTTCTTATTCCAATTCATCTTCAATTTATCATTCTTCAAAACCTTTCCATGAATCTCTCCTAATATCATTCTAATATGGGTTACCACCCATAAGTACAAAACCAATTAATAAGATTTGTTAGGTTTGTTCTAAACCCTAACTCACTTCCTTTCATTTAACCAAGAATCCAACAACAAAGGAAGGATTCCCACTATCTTGTTCCTCGTGGGTTATACCAAACTTACTTCAGTAAATCTAAGGTTATGATGCACCATCAAAACTCCTAGATTTAGAGATAAGATATTAACCATATCAAGCCTTAAACTCCATGTGATCCATATAAAATCCATACCAAAGTAGTTTCATACCTGCTTGATCTGCTTCGATCCCCTCTTCCTCTTCTTCTCTTTCTTCTTCTTCCTCTTCCTCTTCTCTTCTCCTTCTCCTTCACGTTTTGTTCCTCTCCCCAAATGAGACCAATTTGGTCTTTTAAAATCCAGATTTTGTTAAGGCCTTGTTTGGCCCTCAAAATAAAACCCATATTTTTGATTAGCTTTCTCTAATTGCAAAAAGGTCCCTCCATGTTTGACTATTTGTATTCCAAGTTCCTAAATTGTACTTTGGCCCATAGTCTCTTCAATTTATGACTTTAATCCTTTTGAACCACCATAAAATTGTCCTAAGTCTTGTAAATTTCCGCCCTTGCCTGCTGCATTTAACTCGCGAAACAGTCAAATTAGGCTTACAAAATACCCTAAACATGTCGAAAACGAATAGGGTATATTTCGGGGTGTTACATCTCAGGTGCTCGACTCGATCTCAGCCCTAAAGATGACGTCATAGTGAAGGCGTTGGCTGAGTGTCCCCCGCGTCCATACGCGTATTGTAGAATACTACACGACATTACGTTCAAGCGATACGCCGCTTGTTTTGGTATAATCTTACGTCGGATATCTCTAATTTATCAGTTTCACATGCTCTCGTGCTCGACTCGAACTCAGCCCTGAAGATGACGTCATAGTGCAGGTGTTGGCTGAGTGTCCCCCGCGTCCCTACGTGTATTGCAGAATACCATGTCGGCAAGTGGTCGGGCGATTCCCCTGGAGCAGCCACCTCCCATGTGGCTCTCAGACTAAGATGAGATAGTTTCTTCAAGTAGCTTCGATAATGGTCTTCGCTTCCTCCGCATCCCTTCATAAAAGTGGGCTTCATGAAAACAATGTTCATCTTCTCAATACCAATGGCTAGGTATTTCAATGGTCTATTTGTTTTTAGGACAGGGCTCTGTCTCAAAGATAGTTGCCCTTTATCTTTTTAACACATGAAAAACCACCGAGGGCTTCCCCTCTATTTTTCTAGCGTGATCAAGCCGTGATTTCCGATCTTCCTCCTCCTCACAGCTTTGGAAGGAACGTTACTTCTTTGTCGTACCGCCGAATTGTGAATATGACCCTTCGGGACAAGCACGACACTCATGCCCGCTGCTCGACCACCTCGAATCTACGTGGAGTGCCGGGTTTTTGAGGTGAACTTTTATGAGGTCATTGGATATCTCTAATTCTGCATTGTCCACGTGCCTCTCAAGTGCTCGACTCGATCTCAACCTTGAAGATGACGTCATAGTGCAGGCGTTGGCTGAGTGTCCCCCACGTCCCTACGTGGAGATGATCAAGTCGGATATTCCTGGCCCTTCGAGCTCAAGGCCCACTCGCCGTTGGTGTCTTCCGGCAAGCCTACCAAGGTAGAGCCTGCTCGGGTGGAGGCGCCTGCCCCCGAGCTCCCGAGACGAACGGAAAACCTCGGACTCACAGAAAGACCAATGTGCTCGGGGCAACCCCAACAGGGCGTCTTCCTTCCCCTTCACCCACGTTCGAACATCTAAGAATAAGCTTACGCCTTCTACCGAGGTCCTAAAGCCGAGTTCAAGAATCCCGTTTCAGTCCGCCGCAAAGGCAAAAGGCTCCTCTAGAGGGTCAGGCTTGCTGCACCGCCGGCGGTCATGCCCATCACAGCTTAATCCTCCGCGAAAGCTGCTAAGCCACCTTCCTCGAGGTCGAAAGAGTTGAAGAGGAAGGGTTCTAAACTGGCAAGGATATACTCGCCTCTCAACGAAGCCATGCGCGCTGCCTCTACCCATCCTTAAAGATTATGATCTCAAGAGGTCGGGCTCATTGGGTTCCGTCGAGGAAGTTGGTCATCCCTCCAGGGGTTGCCTTCAGAAGTTCCCATATCTGTCATGTCTGACACCTAAGTCGGGTGTTGATCCCGCGGTTAGATGTTGATCTTGCGCTGGTGTAAGGTGGCTACTCATTTGAAGAGTTTGGCCAAAAACGCCAATCTAAACGAAGGCCGTGCCAAAGCTGCCCGGTTTATGGGCGAGGTGGCTTCCCCATCCGAGCGGATCGAGCCAAGGATCGGTGCAAGCAGCGACCGAGGAGGCGTGAAGCTTAATCTGATTTCAAGCATACCACGCTGCACGTGCTCGGCCGAGGGTAGAGAAGATGAGGTCCAAACAGCCTTGAGAGCGGCCAAGGCGAAGCCGGAGGTTCGGATGAAGCTAAGTGGCTGCACAAAATGACTTGCTAGAGGCCAGGATTCGGGCCGTTAGCCCGCCTGCATGGCTTCGATGGTTAGGATAGCTTCTTACATCCTAAGGCGAAAGCCGCGAGTCTAAGGAAGAGCTTATAGCGGCCAAAGATGAACCGCGTGGATAAGACGACGCTACCGGATCGGGGCTAGTCAGAGGCCTCCGAGGTTCCCAACGGGCGAAACACCCGACCGAGGAGGTCTGGCTGCGCGGGATCTTCATCAACAAGTAACTTGTCACCAGCGGATGAAGTTATAGGAAGATTGAGGGATGAGGCCTATACTCAATGGGCTTCTCGCGGCTTGCTCGCAGGAAAGTCGTTATTGCCTACCCAGCCCGGGATCTCCAACCTTGACATCCCTAGTGACGAGGGATTATGAGTCCCTCTCACGACTATACCGGAGAACCCACACCCCCATTGAGGCCCACTCCCTTCTTCTCCTCCGCTCCTCCTTTTCCGATGTCCGATCTCCTGCACCTCTTCGCTCGCCTGACAAGCACTTTTTATTTTATTTATTTTTTGCTGGGCCTGGGATCTAGAACATATGTAGCCTTTTCCTTAATAAATGTTCTTTTTTACCACTTTTGTCTCTACTTATGCATTTCGCTACCGTTTCGTACATGAACTGAACTAATCTCGTCAGCAGAGCCCGAGTTGAGCAATGAGCTTCAAAATTGAGTCACGCTCCTGGTGCTGAGGCCTTGTGGGCTGAATAGCCTGAACTGATCTGACTCTTAGGCTGCATGGCTTCAGGTAGAGTAAACAGCTCAGCCAAACCGAGCCGGCCGGGCTCCAGCGCCGAGGCCTCAGGGCGAATAGCTTGAGCTGATCTCGACTCTTAGGGCCGCATGGCCTATGCAAAGAGTAGTCTGAGCCATCAAACTGAGCTGTTAGGGCCCGTGCGCCGAGGCCTCGCGGGGCGTATCACCGAGCCGATCGACCTGTGCCGTACGGCCGTGCAGAGTACCAACTCGCCATACCGAGCTGTTGTGCTCCGCAACAGGCCTGTGGGTCGAATAACCCGAAATGATCTGGACCTTAGGTCGACGGCCCGTATTGTGAGTAGTCGAGTCACAACCGAGCCGTTAGGCTCGGCGCCGAGGCTCAGGCTGAATACTGAGCTAACTCGACTTTAGGCCGCATGGCCCGTGCAGTAGTCGAGCTCACAACCGAGTCAAGGCGCCGCAGCCCATTTGACTTCCGGGATGGTTTTTGAAAGATGCGAGTGTCTTTAATGCTGGCTCATGGAGAATTGGAAATGATTTGCGCGAATTTCCGAGTGCTTTGACCTTCTTATAAATTCATGGCCTTATCAAGTATGGTTTATACTTCTGATATTCGCTTCCTTTCAAAAGGTGAATCGAGATCTACGCTAAAATGAAGCTTCAGGTTTGATCGCCTTCACCGGGATCCAGATTATGATTCTCGATTCGCTTTGTCGGGCCTCCCGCTTGTGGAGTTGTGTTTTTCCCTAGCCTCCCCTTTTTGGGAGTTATGTTATTCCCTAGCTTCATGCTAGGGAATGCGTCCGGAGAGGGCGGTACATTTCTTGTGCCGCTTTCTCTATTTTCTATTCTTCTTTCTCTTCCTATCCTTTCTTCTTTTCTTCCACATCTCATTCTCCCTTTTTCCTTTCCTTTCGCACAAACTCTTTCCATCCATTTTTTTCCTCTTCTCCTCTTTTCCACCTCTCTATTCTTCTTCTTAGAGGAGTTTGCTGACCTCCTCGTTGATCGCTTTTTGCCTTTCTGGATGCTGAGTAACATTCCTTAGCCACTCGTTGGTCTCCTCGAACCATTCCTACTCCGCTTACGGTAGGAAACTTGATCATCATGTGGTAAGCGAGGGAATGACTTTTATCAGGTTCGTCCCATTCGCATGCCGAATTCCCATTCCCAAGCGTAGGAATTACAAAGCTTGTCTAGCATTGTAATGTCAGTGGGAATCCACAGGTCATCTCCATAGGAGTGGTCTAATTTACTCCACCAATAGAAGCTATTCTCCAATAAGGGTATGATTTGAAAAAGAGAATTGTGGGTTGTAAGTTATCGACCGAATGGTTGATTGGTTTGAATGTTTTAAAATAAAAAGACAATTGCTGGGATTTTTAGGGTTCCACTCACTCCTGATCATGTAAGTCCCACCTCTTATTTTATAAACTCATCTAGGAACCATTGATAAACGGTCTTTGATGGAGGATTTATCTTTAAATGCTTTGGAAATAAAGATGATCGAGTAATACTTCAAACACTTATTCTCGCTAATACGAACCCCAGCTTGCATTCATGATCAAGCACAACGTGTACCGAGGATATCCAACACGTTGCTGCCGAAGAATATGCCCAACTAAGGATTTACAACTTTCCAAGACAAGTAATTAATATTACACAATCCATTGAAGATCAAAAGAGGAATTGAGGGACTATACCTAGTCGTGGTGAGTTTCCCGTGATTCTTGCAACAGAAGGGTTTAGAACTCCATAAAACTTATAAAAACAATTATAATTAAAGAGCGATTAATCATAAAAACAGTACCTTTTGGAAATCAGAATTCACTTGTAAAACTAAGAAGAAATCTTAAATCTGGATCTACAAGTTCCCACTCAAAAATGGAGAGAAAACTCTTCTCCTTTCAAAACCTAAAACCTAGAAGTCAAAAACTGCCTTTTACTTATGTCCTCTTCCTTTTATATCCCCCTCCAATGTGATTTTCCCATTTTGGTTCAAGACAAGAGTGCCCCTCGCACGGATCGAGTTCTTTGACAAATCCCGGCACTCTCTGATGTGCAGTTGTACTGCATGTTTGTTGTACCGGTACAATTTCACCACCGTTGATTTTGCAGTTGTACCGGTACAAGCTCGGGCTTGTAAATTCTGACAATATGTCCACTCCGCCACTTTTCGCTGCGTCAGACGGCATGTTTGGGTCATTGCATAAGTACAATATGTCCACCGGTGCTTTCCTTTGCTTTACTGGAGTTCCTGGTGACTCTCACACTGTTCACCCACATCCACAGTGTTTCATATTGGCTTCCCGGGCATACATCCTTGTGCATTTACGTTTTAAACCTGAAAGACCTGCACAAGTCTAAAAACATATAAGAAATTAGAAGTACCTATTCTTATGCCAACAAATTCAGACTTAGATGTGCTGAATTCTACTATAATTATCACTCCAATGTATTCATCACACCCCCACCTGCATCTCATTAGTCCCTAGCAAGATTTAGATCGAACTACTCACTAGGTATGAATCTCACCGCGCGTCGGGTAATGTACTGCTTTGCAAGAATCTCAAATAGCACTATGGAATAGAACATTTCAATCTACTTTAGTATGCACTCAAAGATGACTCATTTAGACCAACCATTCTTACACAATGAACATTATAACAGTTAACACAAATTGGTTATTCAAATAAGGATTATGAATTTTAAGAAATGTAAGGTAAAGGCAAGCAAAGTGAACTGAAGGATCGGCAAGGTAAGCAATCATATAACATGTAACAATGAACCATCATGATAATGTCAAAAGAACAACAAAGAAACATAAGAATCAAAGAGGTCTTAAGTTTGTAATGACGTGGGCTAAACGAAAAAAAAAGGTAAAAGATCAAAACGGTGTTGGCATAACATGGCTAAGGTCCACACCCGACGCTAACACCACCCTGGGCCTAGCCTAACACAACTATGCAACACGGGCTCCTATCCCTATCAAGAGAATGTGTCCTCGTCCACAGCCATCTAATTCTTCTGAATCTCCTCTCTAACTCTCCGAGAAGTAGCATCCGCCATCGCCGGCTCTCCTTGAAAAATGTGGCCTCAAGCCCAGAGACGCCGATCCACCGCCGCTTCCGAGAATGCACTTGAACCACCCCTTGATCCGCCGCTCCATCCTCTTCAAAGGCGATGTGCTCGATGGTGCTGGGGCTGTGGATGAAGTGGTCCCGGGAGGAGGTACTGAAGGCACTGAGGGCTGAGAGGGCTGAGGTCTAGTGGATGCTGCCTTGCTCTTGGCCTCAGTCTTATTTGTGATCGTCCCACTCTGTGTAACACTTCTCCCCTCGTTCTTTAACTGTTCCCCTCATCCCCGCTTCTTCCACAATACTAGTCATAAGTGAAGGGAATGGAATATGCCGGCTTGCTCGCGAATATTGCAAGAAATCCCTCATTGCGCACCATATGACTAATGCATAGTCAATCAGCTTCCTAGTCATAACTCCGCACAAAACCGAATATGTTCTCGGTCAGGACTTTCATTACCCTTATGTTCAATCCTATCAGGAATGATCTTGTTCATCAGGGCATATTCTGGTTTGAGCTTTCCAGAACGAATTCTTTTTTCACAAATCCACTCATGGGCACACAGGGCGAGTGCAATATAGCCTGAACAATCGGGCATCAAATCGCACATTCTGGCTGATATGGCTCATCCAAACGTCGTGGCGAATATAGTGTATGCATAAAGCATGAGTCGATGACACGGCCGCTTCCCATCACCGGTTCCAATACGGTCAACTCCGCTGATCTTCTCCTTCAAGTTGGTGAACTCAACTACTGAGGGTAAGTATCCGCCAACCTCGCAGTACCTAAGTGCATATTCGCTCTCGATAACTCATGGGATGAGAATACAAAAACGCTTCCAAATTAACACCCTCTCAGTTGGAAACCCCTATTTGCCATTGACCGGTCCATTTTTTCGTGCTCTCCTCAGTGCAGTAGAATCCTCAAAGAAACATAGCCCATCTCTTCATCATCACTGCGATAATTCTCACCTTCCGAAGAGCATACAATTCGCTTCCTTCCTTCTTGGACCGGGAGGAATCGTATTTTCGCTTCTTCAAGCAAATTTCCTTTGTTCCTATGAGGAACTGATGCCTCTTCTTTCCCCGATATTCTTAGAACGTGCCATGGAAATGGCAATGATAGCAATAACGACCCAGATGGCCCAGATATAAATCATCATATCCCAAAACTCGTTCTCAATGAAGACTGGTCGGGCCCTCGTGGTATATTTATATCAGCCTTCCGCCCATACCGATGTGCCAGATAATTCCCAACCAAAGAATCGTGAGAATAATATCAACCAACCAACCAAACAAATCCATGTATAGCCAGAGAAGATCAACAATGCTAGTAAAAAATTATAGGCTTACCACTTTCAACACCGATCAGACAAAACAATCCGAATCGAAATCGAAACTTCGCAGAGCAACTGATCTTGGGAATGCTTATGAGAGGAAGCAAACGGCTAGGGCTCACTTTGTGGAATGGCAAAAAGCATATGGAAAATGAAGAGGCACCAAATTTTTGGTTTAAAAGCCCTTTTCTCGCTCAATTCTGACTGGACAGACATCAAGTACATGTTTAAGTTGTACCGGTACAACTTCGCCACTGCCACTTTTTGGATAAGTTGTACCGGTACATGTTTAAGTTGTAATCGGTACACCGCTTAATCGCTGTTTTAGTGGGTTGTACCGGTACATGCTTGCTGTACCCGGTACAATTGTTCCCAAACTGATTTTTTTTTTTTTTTTTTTTTGCCAAGGGGGGTCAGATGTATAATCTGATACTAATTGCCTTTCATCCCGGTTTCGCCGCATGCCCTTTTCTCTTGTTCGATTCCACAACTAATCGTATTCGTGAGACTTGGTCATTGAATTTCTTCTTTAGGTACCGCAATCTTCCATAGGTTTACGTTATTCCACCGACTAGGCTCCTAAGGCTCGAATCGACTTGGCAAACTTTAAGCTCAAAATGGGCAAGGAGGATAATACTAAACCGTTGGTGTATGCAAAGAAATAATGGCCTCTAATCATTTTCCAATTATGCAAGATGTTCCATAAAGACTATGATGCATGAAGTTAACATGACCAGCTAAATTGATGCACAAATGGAAGCACTAACAAGCATGATCGGAGAAATTTCAAATTCATAAGTCCGTGGTTCAGGTGAGCAAAGAAGGTAGGTAGAATGCAAGGGGGACAATCCACGTAAGAACACAGCTTGTTGTGTGTGCTTGTTAAGATGTACATGCGATAAGATGATGTGAAGAGTGTATGAGATCAAGCTGGTATGTACAGCTAAGTGTGTAAACATAATGCTCGAAAGAAGCAAATTTTGAAAAATTTGACCCACTGAACATATAACGAGCGCGTAGTTACGTTCAACCAGTGAACACCTACCCCCACAACAGAAACAAGCATTGTCCTCAATGCATAGAAACTAAGGGTACTCCCACAACAGATTTGGAGGCAGTAGAGAAACAAGAGCCCCACGATTTTTTTATTTTCTATTTTATTGAAAAGCAATTGAAGTAAAAACAATAAAAATAGAAAGAAAGAACAAAAATAAAATCAAACTATATACAACAAGTGGAGAATGAGGTTACTTGGAAGGAGAGTTTTGGTAGAGCGGGTCTACCAAGTCCACAGTATGCTCGTGAGGAGAGAAATGCTCAAGGAATGGTTTGAGGCGTCGCTATTCAATTCAAGGAGTTTCCGTCCGGATTTTCACCTACTCACCCGTATGGATAAACCACCTTAACGATGAATGGGCCAGTCCAACGAGAGCGGAGCTTTCTCGGGAAGAGATGCAATCGGGAGTCAGAGAAGCAAGATTCTTCGATTGTCTCGAAAAGTTTTCCTGGCAATAGATTTGTCATGGAATAACTTGAGCCGCTCCTTGTAAATTCGGGAGCTTTCATACGACTCTCTCCGCAGTTCTTCAAGTTCATTTAGCTGCAATAAGCGCTGCTTACCTGCTTGAGTTAGATCAGAATTAAAAGTTCGAATAGCTCAAAGAAGCTCCAAGAGTTCCATCTCTACTCGGCAAATGGCAAGTTTTCCATAAATCCAAATTTATGTGGAGACATACCAAGAATAGTTTTAAAGTGCATTCGTAGGGCCCAAAGAGGCACGGTAAGACTCGAGAGACCAATCTTTCGATTCTGTGGCAACCGCCTTTTTCTAAAATATGCTTTATCTCCCTATTAGCTAGTTCAATTTTTGACCATCGGGTCTCGTGCGGTGTCGTCGATACCTTACAGACCTAATATTTTTTTACTAGATTTTCAAAGATCGACATTGCAAAAGTGGAGTCCACCATCACTAATGATTGCACGAGGAGTTCCAAAACGAGAAAAAATATGTTCCTTTATAAACTTTAAAACGACCTTATGGTCATTGGATCTCGTTGGAATTGCCTCAACCCACTTAGACACGTAGTCAACAGATAATAAAATGTAGAGTTACCCACAAGAAGGGGGAAAAGGCCCCATGAAATCTATACCCCAACAATAAAAAATTTCAATAATTAAAATTGGGGTAAGAGGCATCATGTTTCGCTTGTGGCCCTCTCATAGTTGTCGGCATTGAGCACAAGTTTTAAATCAAAACAATCCTTAAATAAGGTGAAGCCAATAAAACCTTAAAATTTAAAATTGGTTCACTGCCGCGCAGAAATGTCCTCCGCTGTGCTTCGTAATGGCAAAGTTAAAAATCCTAATCTGCTCATCATTAGGCACACATCTTCTCATTATTTGATCTGGACAATATTTAAATAGATAAGGATCATCAAAATAGTATTTCTTAATATCCGCTAAAAATCTTCTTTGTCAGAGAAGCCCATCGAGCCGGAACCGCCAGCTACTAGGTAGTTCTACAATGTCAAAGATACCACGTGGGCAATCAACAAGAGCAAAGAGTTGCTCATCCGAAAACTATCACCTATGGGTATGCCATGAAAGTTGAAGTCAGAACTAATCTAGAGATAAATGGTCACGACCACGCTCAACCCTTTATCTTTAATGGTCAAATCAATTCTCGATACAGTAAAATCCACCTAGTTAACCTCGGCTCAGATCCCCGCTTAGCATGGCACAAAGCCGCATGATCCAGAAAGCATGGTTACAAGGGAGCTAACAATATATGACCTAAATTTTTCTATTAAAGACAACAGCCTAGAAACCCTTTCTTCTGCGGGTCAGGTAGTCAGGGCCCGTGCGTAGTCTAAAGGTCTTACTGCATAGTAAATGACAAAAGCCTTTTTGTCTTCCCTCTGTCCTAACACAACCCCTATGGCATAATCACTAGCGTCGCACATGATCTCAAATGGAAGGTCCCAATTAGGGGACCGCATGATTGGTGGTGACAATTAGCATGTTTTCAGCTTAGCGAAAGCAAAGGTCACATGCTTTCGTGACCATGTGAAAGGGACATCCTCGCAAGCAAAGTACATAAGGGCCGGATATAGCACCAAAATCTTTTATAAACCTTCTATAAAAAACCAGTACGCTCCAGAATGACCTTATGTCTCTAACACACTTAGGAGTGTGAGGTTGGAAATCGGGCTCAACTTTGGCCTTATCAACTCGATTCCATCTTTTGATACAATGTGGTTTAAGACACCTTTGTGTTACCATGAAATGACATTTTTCCCAATTTAACACAAGATTTTTTCTTGACACTCTCCAAAACTTTACTGCAAATTCTCTAAACAGCTTCTCAAATGAGTCACCAAACCGAGAAATCATCCATGAAGATCTCCAATATGATTTCTACTCATGTCATCAAGATTCCCATCATGCATCGTTGGAAAGTTCCGGGTGCATTGCACAGTCCAAAAGGCATTTTCCAAAGGCGAAGGTACCAAAAGGGCAAGTGAACGTAGTTTTTCGATCTTCCAAAGCTATCTCAATTTGATTGCACTCGAAAATTCATCAAGAAAACAATAGAATTCATGCCTTAACTCTTTCTAACATCTTATCCAAACGGAAGAGTGAAAATGGTCTTCCTAGTACCCGCATTAAGTTTCCTATAATCTATGCACACCCTCCATCCCGAGGTGACACGGTAGGAATGAGCTCATTATTTCATATCGGGCGACCAATCGGTGACTCCGCACTTTAGAACTACCTCAGGTCGTGACTAACCCATCAAGTTATCCGCATTGTAGATAACCCTACATCCAAGAGTTTTAAAACTTCCTTCTTCACCACTTCTTTCATTATTGGGTTCAATCAAGCCTCTCGGTGGGTTGCCTAGAAGGTTTAACATCCTTCTTCTATGAATTCTATGTGTGCGCATCAAGGACTAATTCCCCTTAATATCTGCGTGAATTGTCCGTACCCCAAAGTCCCGGGTTTTCAATATTTCCAAAGTTGATTTTGAGTCAAGTCTAAGGATGAAGATATGATTACTGGAAAAGTGTCCTCCTCCCCTAAGAATGCATATTTGAGATGTGTTGGTAAAGGTTTTAGTTCAAGCTTAGGTGGCCTCTCCTTAGAAGGCAATGTCTTATCCTCATTTGGTGGCAAAGGTTCAAATTTAGGTGTCCACCCATTAACTTCCAATACATCTTATGCCTCGATTAAAAGAAAGTGTAGAAACTCGACTCCAAAGGTGGTCACTTCCTCCTTCCAACTCGGGCTGACCAAACATGACTTAAGAGGATCATCATATGAGACATTATCCAGGTATTTTTATACCACGGAATCAACCATGTTAATTTCACAAATATCTTCTTCATCTCCCATTCCTTTAATAACATTGAAAATATTCAGATTAACAGTCATGTTACCAAACGATAGTGTCATTAGGCCTCCCCTACAATGTATAATGGCATTAGCAGTTGCTAAGAATGGTCGTAACAAGAATTACCGAACCGAGTTCCTCGATTCACATTAAAAGTTGAGTGTCAAGCACAACAAAATCCACAGGAAGTAAAATTTGTCCACTGTACCAAAATATCCTTCACTATTCCCCTAGGAATTTTTACACTACTACACCAATCGAGGGTGATATTGGTCAGCTCTAATTCTCCTAACCCTAGGTCCACATATAATCGAGTAAGGCAACAGACAACACTTGCCCCTAAGTCCACTAAAGCATGCCCCTAACTTTGAATTTCCCACTACTATAGAAATAGTAGGACTCTCCCGGGTCTTTGTATTTTGGAGTGCAAGTTGTTCAATTAGCGAGGTGAGATTGCTCACCATGAAGGCCTCCTGTTGACACCTAACTTCCTTACGGCACAAACTTTAAAATTTAGCATATGATGGGATTTCCATGAATGGCATCTAACAAGGGAATGTCTACCACTTGCTTGAACAACCCTACAACTCCTTCATGGTTATTCACTTTTCGTGCTCTCAATCTATGGGTATGGAGTCGAGGGATAAGGGTGGACTTGTTTCCTGGGTGATCATCAAATTCATTTGTATTAGGGACATGAGGCTTGTCTGATATTACATCTTCTCTAACCGATTCACTGTGAGACTCTTGTGATGGTTCCTTGGTTGGAATGGTTTTGTCAACTACCTTACCACTTCGGAGGGTAGTGACAAAATTTCATTAGTTGTCTGTAAAGGTACCTCAATCGGGTCCCAACTCCTACACCATTTCGCCTCTTTGTTTTGAATTGGCCGATGGAAGTTTCCTTTCTTGTCAAGGCTACCTAATGGACGAGGTTAACTTGGTTATCTCGAGATCTCACATCATTCAGCAAATGAGTTCCGTGTTTGTGGATCATGGTTTGTACGAATGTGTTACTATGTCCTCTAAACTTCTCTTATGAGGAGGCTGCAAGGTCAGAGCTTTGATTCCTCGTTCTGACGATGACCTCGATTGTGAGTTTCCCGAAATCCTCGGGGCCTTGATTCGAAATGGAGGATTGAATTGGGAAAACCTTGGTTTTGATAATGGGGCCTGTTGTTTAAGGTGTTATGTGCCTCTCATTTCTCCACTTAAAATTAGGATGCTTGCCCCACCTGTGATAATAAGTTTCAGAGTAATGGGAATCAAAGGCTCTTTGGTAGTTAAGGGCGCTTGCCGCTCTATTCGAATGGCTCCCTAACTGAGGAAGATTTGGGCATTTAATGGTTACGCAGGTAGGTCATCGATATAATGCATGGCTCCTCTACTCTAAGTCCATTTGGTACGAGGGTAATCGAGGCACACTGAAGTACCCTGCTCACCTTTTTCATCTCTACGGCCTCTAATTTTTGTTAAATTGGCAATTTTGGCTTGCACTCATCATTCTCTTAGGTGATGGATTCCGCCCCGCCGATGTGCTATGCACTTTAGCAAAGGATATGTTACTCCCAAGTTCGAGCATTCTCTCGCTATAGTTGTCAAAGAGTCGGATTGCTTCCTAGCACTCTTCATAGAATTCCGCCCGCACACATCATCCGGATGTACCGTTTATTATCTGCAGTGGATAATCCTTGATGAAAGTATGCACATATCTGGCCCTACATCCAATCCACTATGAGGGATAAAGAGATGGAGGAGATCCTTATATCTTCCCATACCACGCGAAGGGTTCACCCGGCTTTTCAGAAAAGTTCCGAATTGCTCGCATGAGGGCATTGGTGAATGGCAAGGTGAGTGAAAACTTATTGAGGAATCTGCTCCGCATGTTTTCCCATGTAAAGATCAATTAGGCGCCAAGGAATGAAACCAAATTTTAGCCTCTCCTTTAAAGCAAAAGGAAATAAAACTAGACGTATTATGTGGAGGGGTGAGCCAAGAGGGAAGGAAATGCACCGCAAACATCTTCAAAATCTCTCATGACGAGTATGGTTCTGCATTCGAACCTTGATATACAAAAGAGACGGATCATTTCTCGACTTCATTAGAAATCGAGTGGCCTCTCTTCAGAAAGAGACGTAATGCAAGAATTGGTCAGGAAATTTCGAGGTTGCAGGATTCTCCAAAGGGTTCTTTCCACATTAGGTAAAGGAGCAGGAGACCTCTATATTGATTTTGCTGTTACACCCCTCCTACTACCGGCATACTTATGTAGCTTCACCCTGTATGTATGTCTATCGAGTCCTCAGGGGTTACAGAACTTTCTCTGAAAGTATGTTCAAGTAAACAGAGGTCATTGACACAGGTGATCCATTTGAGGTATAATGTTATCTTGAGACAATTGACCTATTATGATTTCCTCATAATTTCCAGGAGGCACTATTCTTACTAGACGGCGCTGCTCGTTGCGAGCCCAAACTGACATGCACTACACTCTATCCGTCCAAGAAATACCCACTGAGATTTCCAACTAAAACAAAACAAAATAAAAAAAAATGGAGAACGTATCGATTTGCAATGCAATTCGTAAATTATCCTTAGCCTTCACCACCTCATTATCGCACTCCCAAGAATCTGCGCTAAAATGCTTCGCCCTTATTCTCAGAGCGTCGAATTCTATTCCCAAGCGTAGGAATTACAGTTGTCTAGCATTGTAATACTGTGGGAATCCACAGGTCATCTCCATAGGGAGTGGTCTAATTTCATCGACCAATAGAAGCTATTCTCCAATAAGGGTATGATTTAAAAGAGAATTGTAAGGTTGTGTCATTGACCGAATGTATGATTGGTTTGAATGTTTTAAAATAAAAAGACAATTACCGGATTTTTTAGGTTCCACTCACTCCCACCACTGTCCCACCTCCTTATTTTATAAACTCATCTAGGAACCATTGATGTCGGTCTTTGATGGAGGATTTATCTTAAAATGCCTGGGAAAATTAAAGATGATCGAGTAATACTAAACACTTGTTCTCGCTAATACGAACCCTTAGCTTGCATTCATGATCAAGCACAACGTAAAATTGAGGATATCTCTAACACGCTATCAAGAATATGCCCAACTAAGGATTTACAACTCTTCGCACAAGTAATTAATATTACACAATCCATTAAAGATCAAAGAGGAATTATGGACTATACCTTAGTCGTGGTGAGTTTCCTCGTGGATTCCAAATGCAAGGGCTTAGAACTCCATAAACTTATAAAACAATTATAAATTAAAGAGCGATTAATCATAAAACAAAGTATTTTTGGAAATCGACCACTTGTAAACTGGAGAAGGATGAATAAGAGATATTGAGATCAAGATAAGTATTTCTACTCGAAATATTACAACGCTGAATCTAAAAAAAAAAAAACTTCCAATAGAAAAGAAATCTTAAATCTGATCTACAAGTTCCACTAAAATGGAGAGAAAACTCTTCTCCTTTCAAAACCTAAAACCTAGAAGTCAAAAACTGCCTTTTACTTATGTCCTCTTCCTTTTATATCCCCCTCCAATGTGATTTTCCCATTTTGGTTCGTTGACAAGAGTGCCCTCGTGTACGGATCGAGTTCTTGGACAAATCCCGCATTCTGATGCACAAAATTCCAGACATGTTTGCTGTACCGGTACAATTTCACCACTGCATTGCAGTTGTACCCCAGACAAGCCTGGGTTGTACCTGCACAATATGTCCATTGCCACTAGCGCAAGTTGTACCGATACAAGTTTGGGTTAAAATTCTGCACAATATGTCCACCGTGCTTTCCTTGCTTTATCGAGTTCCCGAGACTGCCAATTGTTCACCCACATCCACGCTTGCTTCATATCAAGTTTCCCTGAATACATCCTTGTGCATTTACGCTTTAAACCCGAAAGACTCCGCACAAGTCTAAAACATAGAAGAAATTAGAAGTACCTATTCTATGCCAAATGTGTAAATTCAGACTTAGATGTCGACCTACTATAATTATCACTCCAATGTGTATTCATCATATTATCGAGAGAGGGTCCGCTCTAACAACATATTATGCTGTATACGCCTACAATGAGAGGAACTCCGCCGTCGTCGTTGCCTGGCATGGGGGATCTCCCAAGGTGAGCACTAGTTGTATTGAGCCCAAGGGTAATACTTTTTCTCCGGAGAATCCTCACAAATGGGTGCTGATGGGTTCCATTCTCTCCCTTCCGATGCCCATCTTAGCGGTGTCAGCAAGATGGCGCTTGAACTCTCGTTGTCAACTTGGACCCGATGGACCGTTTTGTTGGTCACAACTGCTCGAATTACCAAGGGTCGCCATGGGGTGCCGCATCCCTCCATATATGAGTCGTAGAACATATATACGGTGCCAGCCGGCGCGCTGACACCGCCACTTCCACTACCTCTCGCTGACTTGATGTCGCGTAGATGGTCGCCTTCCGCCGAATCCGATTCCTCCCTGCAAATCCTCCCGAGATCACGGATTTCTAGAGGCTGTCAAACAGTGTCAACCGTCGATGCAGGTGGTGGTCGCCGAGCCTGAGGCCCGGTTCCTGGAAAAAGCCCGATTCCCGAGGGTCAGATTAGGGCTATGAAGCGCCTGAGATACCCACGCCGTTTTAAGTACTCTATTTCCTTCGAAATGTATGTAATCATCCATGCGCCTATAGTCCCTTGCAGGAACTGCACATTCGGTGTTGTCTCTGTGACTGGTCTCGACTTCATTTGAGTTGGTCACCTCAGAATTGTCTGCTTTCAGATTTCAAGGCAGGACCCGAGATACTGCATCGTTACAAAGAACCAGGTGAATAACATTGTCGTCTCTAGAGTCGAGGTGGCTCCATTATCTGGAGGTCATTTTCTGGGGACTGCTCTCCAATCTTTCTTCTGGAGACCCTCCCGGCCGCTTTGTCTTTCGGGCCCTACCTCGCCGCTGTCGGCCCGCCTTTCATGGGTGGAGGAGCTCCCTTTCACATGAGAGCTTCTTCGCCATCGATAAAAATTAATCGCTATGAGCACCTCAACCATGCTTGCTTCGAGGATTTAAATAGAAAACATCAAGTCTTTCGACCGCACTCTAATCCGGGCAATGAATGCGGGTCGCAAACTTTCGTTAGGTATATCTACTCGTAGACTCGTTGAACTCTTGAACATAGGACTGTGGTCTCCTCGCGAGCTCGCATGGTCAATAGATGGTAACTTGGCTTTCTATATGTCCTGACTCCAATGAAGTGAGAAACGAACGCAATGGATAGCTCTTTGAATGAGGAGATTGATGAAGGCGAGTCCCGTTAAACCGTGCCGTACCGGGCCTTTAATGTGATAGCGAAAAGCTCGTGATCGCAGGGTCTGATACCATGCGTACTCCATTTGCTTCAGGAGTGTCGAGATGATCGATCGATCTCCCCATCACCACGCTTCCACTGTGGCATCCCCGACTTCACGCAAGAGGGAAGTGAAGACTTCTACTGGTGAAGCGGTGACTCACCGTTGTACCAAGGTGTCCATAGTGTCGGGAGCGATTCCTCTTACCACCTCCTTCACACGGCCGAGCCTGTCGAGGCCTAAACCTATGCTCCCATGATCGCCTCCTTCAAGCCTCACGAGGGTGACGTAGTTCTTTGTTCCCGACATGCCCTCCGAGTGTCGCCGCCTCTCCCTCTCCGTGGCCATCATGTCCGTGCCCCCCGCCTCCTACCGGGACTCTCGCCTATTTCAAGACCTCGTGGAATGTCGAGATTGTGTCGCTCTTCTGCGAGGAGGAAAGCTGTGACCTTCGATTGGTCGCCTCCCGCGCTTTCATCTTCCGTGAGTTGCTCAATCTCCTATCAGCGCCGTCAGTGAGGCCGAAGCGCCCATTCCTCGCTCGTGTCGGGTTGCATCACTTCTAACGCGCCAAGAGGTTCATTGTCAAGGCTGCCTGGCGGTAATTTCGCATCCTCGTGGATCGGGCGTTGTTCCCGCTGTATTCGTTGATACCATCGCACCGAGGTCGGGCCTTATTCAGAAAGCGAATCGTCGCTCCCATACACGGCGCCACCGATGATGCCTTTTTTTTCAATCTGGATTACCGGAGCGTGTTAGGGTCAGTCAATGGACTCGGATCATCGCTTGTGGGTCGGTCCGCAAGCACTAGCGCTTGCTCTCCTCCTCGCAAAAGCAAAAAGAAGAAGTATCGGCGGGCTCGCCGTGGCCTCTCCGATGCCTGTCACTCTGAGAGAGAAAAGGATAGACCGCTTAGAGGGCGAATATTTCAAGGCATCTTTCACCGAAGGGTGGCCTCGATATTTATAATATATGTTTTCCAAATGGGATTGCTGACAGATTCTTTCCCATCGGACGATATTTCTTGTTTTACTTCCAGATTTGATTCGATTGCGAATATCAGTGAAAGAAGCTTATTTAGAATTATCTTTCTTCCTCATTGGTGGGATCCTAGCTTTGATATTAGGATGAAATACATCATGAATTATCTTATTTTCCTCGTCATGAGATTACATTTGCAGGATAATATGTTATCAGATTATTCTATTTCCTTTATCGATGAAATTTAGTTTGATTTGTAGAATGTGGGCTTTCTCGACACTTCCATAACTGGCCTTTCACTAAACTTACCACTTTCATTCTTATCGCATCAAAGGGTCGAGTGTTTCAACGAACACGCTCTTCTGGTTTGACGAAATGGGCCCCATGTTCCCATTTTCAAACCCTATCAAGATTCAACCTCTTTTTTTTTTTTTTGAAAGGCAGATTCAATTTAAAAGATATAAATTTTAAATATTTTTAATTATATTTAATTTTCTTTCATATTTTGATATTAAAATAAAATTATATATCTTAAAATTTTCCCATTTTCTTGCTATTTTTCAAGAATCAAATAAAAATTAAGTAAATAATTAAATATTATTTTCCTAATCATATTAGTTAACACGCGTAGCTTCAAAACGACGTCGTGTGAACTGCAACGACGAAGAATGGCAATGGTACTAGGATCACGAGGGGTTTCATTTCTTCAGTGAGCAATCATCAGCGAGCTCTTCCTCCAATGGGCATGGCAAAATTTGGGAACGGGGCGATGAGCATAACCAAGGCTCTGGCTGTTTCTTTGATATCTCTTCCTCTTCTCTACACACTTTTCATTCTCCACCGGAACCAGCATTCCGATCCGACCTCTGATTTCGGAGAAGCTAGGGTTTTGGACGTGCGACCCAGGAATATTGTTAATGCTTTGAAACTGGGTACGAAAACAGTATTCAAAGGTTTGCTTTTGATATCTGTTTTCCTGTTTTTCTTTTTAGTTGGAACGTGTTTTGGAATATTACATGATCGTTTGTTTAGTTGATTTTGGTTTTGAATGAAGTTATCGTGATGGGAATTTGATATTTCTGATCATGGAACTTATTTCGGGTTTTTTGAGCTAGTTTTGGCTTGTGGAAGTTTTTTCCTCGGGTGTGCATGAACAGAATGATTTTTCTGTGTGGGTTGAATGGTAGGCAATGGTGCCGAGTGTCTGGAATCGGATGAGAAACAGAATTAGACCGACAAAAGTCGATTTGGTTTTTTGGCCATTTGCTTGGGGAAAGCGAAAACACTTTGGAATTCGATCTCATCCAACTTTAGTAAAGCTAATGCCTGTCTTGGTTACTGTTTTTTAAAATTGATTTTTGTTTTAAAAAACAAAAAAAATAAGGAAAACACAAAAACACAAAAAACACATTTGGTTCTCATTCAATTTTTTTTTTTGTTTTGACAAAACACATGAAACACTAAATTCAGATAACAAGAATTGTTTTTATAAAATACCAAAATTGTGTTTTTTGTTTTTTCAGAAATTGTTGTCAGGAAAAGTTTAACATAAATATATGTGATTGGCTTGTCAAGATAATATTCTTTTTGATCCGGCATTGATCATACAAGTTACTTTTCCAAATTTAGTAAAATATTATTCCATTTCTCTTGTTGTTAACAAAAATTTAATGTCATAGCCCATTTCTGTTTTAAAACACTCCAGGACGTTTTTTTTTTCTTTTTAACTTTTTACTAAAAGTAATTTGTTTTTAATTTTTCATGATTTTTTATAAATTTGGATTTTTCTTTACTTTTTAATGTTTAATAGAAATAAAACATTACAAAAACAGATAATTCAACACTTAACATAATTAAGTATCATTTAGTTTTTAAGTTCTATTTAAAATTAAATAAAAGAAATAAACCCCACCTCCATTACTTCCAGGACTTAAGTGGCTCAGTATCTTGTGATTGTCAAAGGGTAGATCCAAGTATTTTATTAAGATCATTAGAGCTCATACAATCAGAAACCACAAATTCTAGCCTGATTTGAATACTCCAATTTATATGATGTTATGCTAACCTTCTGTTTAAGCTACCTGCTTTCAATTATCTATTTTGAGTTTAATAAACACTGAAACAAGAATGGTTCCATTTGCTTAGCTTCGACTGAAACAAGTATAGGAAGGGTGCCTCATAATGCTTCGCCCTTTTTTTTTTCTTTTTTTCTGAGATTCATAAAATCGAACCCATTTCCAACTCACTATTGGAAATCTTAACTGACTTGCGGTTGTTATTCATAGGACCAGAAGATAATTCCTGTGAACCTGCTAACATCTCGAAAGACAATCTGCTTGGTGGCCTTCTTGCTGCTGGATTTGACGAAAAATCTTGCTTAAGCAGGCACCAGTCTGTCTTACATCGGAAAATTTCACCTTATAAGCCTTCTTCCTATCTTATTTCCAGATTGCGGAAGTATGAAGACCTCCATGAACAATGTGGACCCCACACCAAGTCCTACAAAAAAGCCATCAACCTACTCAAGTCTGGCAACAGTGTTGGCCCAACAGATTGTAAATATGTTGTGTGGGTATCTTACAGTGGTTTAGGGAACAGAATACTCATCCTGGCTTCAGCATTCCTTTATGCTCTTCTCACAAACCGTGTCCTGCTTGTAGACAGGGAAAAGACATGGCTGATCTATTCTGTGAGCCATTTCCTGAAAAATCATGGTTACTGCCCCTGGACTTCCCCCTACTGCCTAAATTCAACAACATTCACCAAGAATCTCCCCATTGTTTCGGAAAGATGATGAAGAATGATATTATAAATTCCTCCAAAGAACAACGGCTACCGTTTGTGTATGTCTACCTAAGTCATGATTATGGTGATCATGATAAGCTTTTCTTCTGTGATGAGGAGCAGACCCTTCTTGGGAAAGTCCCTTGGTTGATCATGAAGACTAATAACTACTTTGTCCCATCTCTCTTCTTGATGCCTTCTTTTGTGCAAGAACTAAGCAAATTATTCCCAGAAAAAGAAACTGCTTTTCACCACTTGGGTCGGTATCTTTTCCACCCCTCAAATCAAGCATGGGGGCTGATCACAAGGTTTTATAAAGCTTACTTGGCTGAATCAGATGAGAGGATTGGTATCCAAGTAAGAACTTTTGACTCCGGAAATGCCCCTTTCCAATATGTGATTGATCAAATCATGGCATGCGCTGTAAAGGAGAAACTGCTGCCTGAAGTCAATAGACAAGAAACTTTGGTTAACCCAGCTGAAAACCAGAAATCAATATCTGTTCTACTGACATCTTTGAACTCCGGGTACTCTGAGGCTGTAAGGAACATATATTGGGAGCAGTCAGCCATGGGGGGAGAGGTGGTCAGAGTATACCAGCCAAGCCATGAGAAAGTTCAACAAAGTGAGAAGCAGGGGCACAACAAGAAGGCATGGGCAGAAATGTATCTTCTGAGTATGACTGATGTGCTGATGACAAGCGCATGGTCGACCTTTGGCTATGTGGCACAGGGTCTTGGAGGTCTGACACCATGGATTCTGTACAAGCCACAAAATCAGACAACTCCCAATCCGCCTTGTGGCCGGGCTATGTCAATGGAGCTTTGTTTTCATGCTCCTCCCTTCCATGACTGTAAGGCAAAAACTGGGGTTGATACTGGTGCGTTTGTTCCTCATGTGAGGCACTGTGAAGACATGAGCTGGGGCCTTAAGCTGGTTGGTACTCGAAGATAGTGTAGCTGTAGTGTTTATATCAAAATTCAGCAACCTTTCTTGGTTTGGGAGGCAGAATAAGATCTTTTTCCGTGAAGATTTCACAGAAATACGTAATGCTTTCTTTTTCTTTCACTATGTTCCCCGAAAGAAGTAAGAATGGAACATTGAACCGAAAATCCTCAAAGCCCAATGACCAATCAAAAGAGCATAGTACAGAGATGATATAGCAACTGAAACTGGAGCTTGAAATTTTTATCTGTTTTAGAATATGTGAAAGTGATGTTCTTTTACTACTGCTGATTCACAGGCTAGGACACCCTGCAGATTTAATGGAAATCTCATCTTGTCATGAATTTTATTTCTTTCTTTAATTGCAGGCAACAAACTGCATTGCATTGACCTTTTCATTGGTCCAAAATGAAATACACTCATGAATTGTTATTGACTTCGCAACTACGATAACAAAGACAAGCGGATTCATAGTATAGAAAATATATAATGCCTCGCCGTTGTGTTTGACATACAAGCAAAAGAATCCACACTGCCTAGCCAGTTTTACAGATGAAATCCTGTCCATTTTCTAAAACTCCTTATATCACTTCCTTCACAAACTGCCATTCCAATGCCTGTCCTCCCCCCATGGCCAATGCCCCTGTAATACAACCTCCACTCGCCCCCATCCCCGTCCCCATCCATCTGCACTAAGCA
Source organism: Tetrastigma voinierianum (assembly GCA_016808115.1). Taxonomy (NCBI): domain Eukaryota; kingdom Viridiplantae; phylum Streptophyta; class Magnoliopsida; order Vitales; family Vitaceae; genus Tetrastigma; species Tetrastigma voinierianum. The sequence continues at coordinate 1,464,234 of JAEQBH010000911.1, read as the reverse complement.
AGGGGATTCCACTCCTTCATTATCCCATCCATCATCCTCCGCTGGCTTCAGAACTGCTTCATTCTGCAACCTCCTCCATTCCTTCAACCCATCTGGAGACAGTGCCAATCCAATACTCCTTCTTCCATTACCATCAACACCTTCATATGCCATCACGTACTTCCCATCCCCCCGGTTCTTCAATACACAAGCATTCACCGCCCCTAACTCATCAAAACCACCGCTTATTCCTCCTCCCATTATCTTCCCCAACTTCACCCATCTAATCCCGTCTCTTGACCTCGCTACTCCAATGGCAAACTGCCCATTTTCCACATCAAAAGAGTGATAATACATCCTGAGATCTCCATTTCCATGGAAAACAGCCTGAGGTGAGGCGATATACATGGAATCCCACTCATTATCCAATCCCACATCGAATAGAGCTCCGGTGTGATGCTCCCCTTCAATTCTGGCCCAGTGCCTCCCATCTTGGCTAATGGCCAACCCCGGCAAAGACTTGAAAATCTTGCCCATTCTTTCTGGGTTTTCTAAATAGGACCCCAAAGAATCATCCAAAAACACTACCTTTTCTGAAATATAACCAGTATAGTAAAGCCAGTACGCACTAGAACCTCTAACCCGATTGCTGGACATAACGACGATTTCAGAAGGCCTAACGCTCATTGTATCGAAAGCCCACCAATCTTTCCCACAATTCATCACCAATCCGACATCCCCACTCGACCTAACTGGACCACTGCCTCGCTCCCAATGAACCCCATTGCTCGAAACAGCCAAACCAATGGAATCGGAAACAGAGTTCTCATCGGAAGCCCCGTGATACCACATATACCACCTCTCCTCATCGTCACTGAGAAATCTCTTCACCACCGGTGACCCGATCTGGGCGCTGTCCCATGAGTCTGAGCGACCCAAATCGAACACCAAGCCCCAGGAAGAAGAAGAAGATGAAGAAGAAGCAGCAGCAGCAGCTGAAGAAAGGGATTCATTTGAAGCAGGGGCGGCTGAATCTCCGGGTTTAGAATTAGAATTTGAATCTGAACTGGATCCAGCGGGAGAATTTTTGTCGGTTGTGTCTGGTCTTGTAGAACATCGAGTGAGATAAAGCCCACTGTTTCTGGGGTTAGTGTGAGGGATATGAAAAATAGGGAAGCAGGTAGTGGAGTAGGCGTAAAGAGGGAGCCTATAAGGGTGGAGCACCATGCTGGGTTGAAGGCAATTGGATTGGTAATGGATACTCTTGATGGGGTCGAAGTTGCAACGAAGCTCCATGTTACTGCTGATGCAGCCTCCATGGCCAGAATACTGCCAAGAGATTTGGATTGGGCGACTTGAAGATACTGTTGGCCAATGGAAACTAGTGAAAATAGCCCGATAAGATGTTTGGTGTCAGACCCTGAATGGAAACAGAGATGTAACGGAATCTGATAACCCGATATCAACCCCCCATTTACCATTGACAGCAAGGGGCTTCTTATTTATAAAAATAATTTCTTTGCGAAAATTTTCCTTTTGAGCTGTAATGTCTAGTTAAAGTAGAAGATAAGAGTAATATAATTAGTTTCGAATTTCGATTCGTCCACTCCTAGAGCTAGTAGAGATTCACATAGTAACAGAGGGTATTTTCAAATGTAATTTATTTTTGTGACTTTTAAAAATAAAAAATAACAACTTAACAATCATTTAACGGGTGACACGAGAGGAAGTGTTAAAATGAAGCCCAGCAGCGGATAAATAAGGCGGTTCCTGAAATACCGGGCATGTTTTTATAAGACAAAGATACCTCAGTCTATTTCCGATCTCTGTAAGTTATGTATCATATCCTTTTGTGAAAGGAATAGAGGCTGGAAGTAAAGGCAGAGTTAACCAGGGAGCATAACATGAATTTATAAATGGAACATGACAAAGCAGCATCCAAGTATGAATTCATACCACAACGAATGAGGTGCAGACTGGAAAGCGAATAGGAATGGCTTCCTTTAATCTAATTGGTAGGGAAAAGAGATTAAAAGGAACTAAATGGAAAAGATTACCAGGAATAATCTTTTCCTTTAGAACACTTTGGTTTTTCAAAGAAAAAAAAGCAAGCAAATTCAAATTGTGACTTAAACCCCAAGAAAGGCATCCAAATGGCCACTGCTAAAATAGTATCAGGAGAGGCATATCTTAATACAGAATGTTTATCTGGACAAACGGGCTTTTTTCAGCTGAGCCCATCCAAGTCTGAGATTATCACACTCGCCCAGAACTTTGCAATTCGTTTCCCTCATTTGAAAACCAACAAATATGGGCATGAAAACAAAAATGTATAGTCTCAGCCTATATCATCTCAAAGCCCATCAATCATTTTTAAAACTAGTTGGTGCCCCTCCAAATATATATATATATATAAAATAGTATCAGGAGAGGCATATCTTAATACAGAATGTTTATCTGGACAAACGGGCTTTTTTCAGCTGAGCCCATCCAAGTCTGAGATTATCACACTCTGCCCAGAACTTTTGTACCGTTTCATTTGAAAAAACCAACAAATATGGCATGAAAACAAAATGTATAGTCTCAGCCTATATCATCTCAAAGCCCATCAATCATTTTTAAAACTAGTTGGTGCCCCTCCAAATATATATATATATATATATATATATATATATATATATATATATATATTCTAGCTTAACATAAAACATTGCTCTGGGCTCAGGTTATGAAATAAAATGGTCTAATAGGCCTAATCCCGTGCCAATTCAAAAAGAGATTACCGTTGACGGGGTTTGAAAATGGGCTCGCAGCCCACTCACCAAAGCCTCAAAGAAGAGGCACGCCCAAGAAACACTCCGGCCCTGACCTGCACTTTCAAAACGGCGCTCACCCGCGCCCCAAAGGCCGGGTCATGGATAACGAAGGCCCACATCCCGCAAATCGGACTAAATCTCAATAAAGAGGCGATTTACGATCCCCAATAACATCTTATCCAAAGAATCTAACTAAATCTCCAACTAAATCTCATCAAGAAAACAAATGCGATAATTCACGATAAATGTTTATCCCGCAAATCAAACTGTGATCTCACCAATAAGGAAGGAGCGATAATTTTCAATAAACTACCCTTCCAATATCCCTTATTAAAACTGGAGCAAAGGCGTGAGATATCCCCATCAAATGGAAAGAATCCTTACTACCATCCAATTGGGAATAACATATGCTATAAATACCAGACCACCCCATCGGTGAAAGGCACGCAACACATTCGCCTAAGCACCCATCTTTTCTCTCAGCCGAGAACCCACTTAGGCATCGGAGCTCACGCAGCGAAGCCCCGCCGAATCTCTTCTTTCTTTTCGTTTTGCAGAGGAGCGCCACATCTAGCGGCTCAAGGACCAAATGGGATGCCACATCCGTAGAGCCTCCGCGCACTAGCCTCTGTGAGCAAAATTCTACCTCCGCATGACAATCCGCAGAGCTCCACAGACACTGTACCTCAGCAAGAAATTGCCTAAGTCCAAATTTAATGATTTCACACGCTCCAGCCTCAGTCCGGCTGGAAAAAGATGAATACCGGGCCGACGCCAAGCCAGGAACGATGCCTTTATAAATAAAGATCACCTTCGCCATCGATGGTATCAATCCGAACACAAGTGAGCAACGCCTAATCCACCAAGGATGCAAGGATCGCCAGACGCAGACAAAGAGACTCCAAGCGCTAGGAAGCTGCGTGGCTTCAACACGGACGAGGTGGAGGCTGGCCCGCCTCACCAATCAACGCCCGATAGAGAGCGTATAACTCTCACCGTGCGCATACAACGCCTCGCGGGAGGCACGACAAACCTCGTGAAGGTCAAGCAACCTCACCCCTCATGAAGGGCAACACATTCCCTGCACTCTCGAAGAGCAACGTAAGGCAGTTCAAATCGGTGTCCGCGGGCATGACCACACTTAGCTGGAGAAGAGTGGCAAACGACAACACTCTGGGCACGCTGAATGAGGAACTACGCCATCCTCAACAAGGGATGGGAGAGCGATCATGGGAGCAGATGTTCAAGAGCCTCTAGCAGGAACTCAGCCGTGTAAAGGAAGTTGTAAGGGGACGAGCTCCTGATACTATGGACACCCCGCGCAGTCAGATCGAGTCACCGCTCACTACCGAGGTGCCTCCACTTCCCCTCTTCCAAAGAAAGTTCACGCCACGTGGAAGCGTTCGATGGTGCCAAAGATCCCGTCGATCATCTCAACACTTACAAGAATCAAATGGAGCTGCATGGGTATCAGGACCCTGTGAGATGCCGAGCTTTCGCTATCACACTAAAAGGCCCAGCCTTAGCTTGGTTCCACAGGCTTCCGCCCTCGTCAATCTCCTCACTTAGAGAACTATCTATTACGTTCGTCTCCCACTTCATTGGAGCCAGAACATACAGAAAGCCAAGTTATCATCTGCTGACCATCAAGTAGAGCTCGCAAGAGAGCCTGAGGTCCTATGTTCAGAGGTTCAACGCCGAGTCTCTGAAGGTAGATATACCCGACGAAAAGTTCGCGATCACCGCCTTCATTGCCGGGCTAGGAGTGCAGTCTAAAGATTTGATGTTTTCCATCTCAAAAAACCCTCAAGCAAGCATGGCTGAGGTGCTCACTAAAGCAGAAAAGTACATTAATGGTGAAGAAGCCCTTATATCCAAGAAAGGAAGCTCCTCAACCCATAAAGAGAAAAGGATCGGAGGCTTACTGTAGTGGACGGCTCAAGAAGACAAAATTGATCGGGAGAGGTCTCCAGCAAAGATGGGAACGGTCCTCAAGAGACGCAGCCTTAGAGACGCTTAGGTCCGCTCAACGTAACGACGATAGCATTACTCAATTTCTGGGCGGGGTTTACCCTTCCGATACCAAGAAGTTGCTGTGTCTTCATACAAGGTAAACGAACAGCCTCGAGGTGGCCATCCCGATGAAGCCACCCCACAAGAGATAACACCGTGCACCGTGAGTTCCATAGGATCGGGCATTGTACCTGATGATTGCATACAGCCTTTAAAAGAAATAGAATACCAATTCGCGTGGGTATCTCCGACGCCCATGCAGCCAGAGGGTCAGCCCGTAATTAGGCTCAAAATCGTGCCTGTGCCTCAGCCCACCGCCACCGCCTCGCACAACAACTCAAAGACCAACAAATTCCTTTAGGGGAAATCCATGTGATCTCGAGAGGGTTCGCAGGAGGAGGGGAACTGGGCCTACTGAAGGCCCATTCATACAAAGACGTCGTGAGAGAATGGAGGCTGCCGTGTCCAAACTCCGCCCTACGACACATCCATAACATTCTCTGACTCTGATTTGGAGGGATGCCATCACCCCCATGACAACCCTTTGGTAATGAGCACAGGGCCAACAAACGTCCATCGGGTCCTGGCCAACAATCCAAGTTCAACACACTGATCCCGTCACTCCTTCTATAAGACGTGGACATCTAAGCGGCTAAGTCGAACCGCCAAGACTCCACTGGGCGAGGTTCTGCAGAGAAAGTGTTACCCCGGGCTCACAACTAGTGCTCACTTTGGGAGACCCCATGCCAGCAATCCACCACAAATGAGATTCCCCGTCGGTCGACGCCCATCGGCCTATAATATGTCAGCCAGGAGACCCTCTCTCAACGTAGTGAAGGTCGTTCCCTCCGCGTACCACATGATGATCAAGTTTCCCACCACAAACGGAGTAGGAATAGTTCGAGGAGACCAACGCGTGGCTAGAGAGTGTTACTCAGCATCCATGAAGCAAAAAATGGTTGACAACGTATACCTAGACGATCTCGACATGCGCGACGGCGAACACCGACCGAGCCCTCTAAGAATCGAGCCTATATTATCGATGACGACCCCGAACACCTACTTACATCGCCCAAGCTAGCTTAAAACCCTCGTAAGCCCTCTTACCCATTTCTTGAGACAAAACAAAGACGTCGCATGGAAAGGTGCGTATACGGGGAAATCGACCAACTATAATCACTCATGGCTAAACGCCCCATCCTTCAAGCTAGTCAAGCAAAGAGTAAGGAGCTTCGCGCCGTAAAGGCAAAGCGATCAACGAGGTCAACCTCCTCAAGGCAAAAGTAATCAGAGAGGTAGAATATTCTGAATGGCTGGCCAACGTTGTACTCGTCAAAAAAGTGAACGGTAAGGGCGATCGTGACGAATTTCACTGAATTCTCAAATGTAGAAAGTACGCCTAAAGGATAGTTTCTTTGGCAAATATGATCAATTTCATCAGATGCAAATAAATTCGCCATGAACTCCTCGCTATGGATGCTCCGACTACAACCAGATCAGCATGGATCCCGATGACAAGAAAGATCTTATTCACACCGATTGTGGGACCTATTGTTACCGTGATGCCCTCAGCTCAAGAACGCTGAGCTACTCTATCGACATGTCAAACAGATGTTCCAAGCAAATAGGAATGTCCATGGAGGTATATAGGATGATATGTCGGGTAAAGTCCATCATCATTAATTCCATAAATTCATCTGTCTGAGGCGTTCCAGATCTTGAGAGAGTACAACATGAAGCTGAATCCAGCCAAGTGTGGCTTCGGAGTGTCAGCCGAAAAATTCTTAGGTTTCATAGTCAACAACCGAGGAATCGAAGCAAATCCAAACAAAATAAAGGCTGTGCTCGACATGCCATCGCCATCAAGCATAAAGGAGGTCTAACATCCGACTGTATGATCATTACGCTTTAAGCCGATTCAGATCTAGTATTGGGCGATAAATGTCAGCCTTTCTTCCAAGTTTTAAAGAAAGCTTTTCAATAGGATACGAAGTTCAAAGAAGCATTCTCAGCATTAAGACATATTTGAGCTCCCACCCCATTCTGGTGAGCCCCTTTGAAGGGGAGCTCCTCACTCTATACTTCTGGCGCACACTCTCGACCAGCCGCCGGTCTGCAGACAAAGGATCGAGTAATGCATCCGCGCATTATTGCACCCGAAAGTTAATCGGTGAGAGTAGATAAAGGTACCCAAGAATGGAAAATTAATCTGCATTAGTAACCGCAGCCTTAAGTCACCCTTACTTTCGTGCTCATACCATTGAAGTTCCAAATGTACATCCGGCGAAACAAGTGCTACACAAACCGAGACCTCGCAAGGCCACGGTTGGGCCATGGGAACTGGTGCTGAGTTCGACATCATATATAAGCCAAAATCGCAATAAAAGGGCGGTGTCTTAACTACCATGAGTTCACCTCAACTGCCGAGAACGCTCAAACGCCGACTGACCTCCCCATCTGGAGACTCTCTGTAGACGGAGCCACAAATGCACAAGGAAGTGAGCTAAGCACCCCGACCTCCTAGAAGGAATAGATATCGAGTACGCCATCTCGCATTCCAAGCCCCAACAACGAGGCCGAAAATGAGGCTACCATAGCGGGCCTCAACTCGCCCTTTCAACAGTTGACCACCAAGTCCGCAGCCGACCAACAGGAACGACAACAGAGGACACCTACGAGGCCAAAAGGAAAACGATCCCGCACCTCAAAAGGTACGGATTTACCGAAAGTTCGCGGCCGGCTCCAGTCGACATACCCAGCGGAGAACTCCCGAGCCGATGCCTTGGCAAAATTAGCGACAACCTCACAAGAAGACCTCAACAGACTAACGCTTGTCGAATACCTTGTAGAACCTTCTATAGACCTCTATGGCGAGGAAGTCGCCCCAATCGAGTCCGAGCCAAGCTGGATGGAGCCCATTTGGGATTACTTATCAGACTGGGACGCCTACCCTAAGAACCCAAAAGAGGGGCCTCTAAGATTAGGGAACAAGGCCGGCTGTGTTCACTAATCATAAGGGAAGCCTTTACAGCTTGTGGCTTTTTCTCACACCCATCCTATGCATCGCGCAGTGGGAAAGATCCAGAATACGCACTCCAGGAAGACACGGCGTATGCGAAATCATATCTGAAAGCCTCTGCATTAGCATGGAAAGGCATAAGGTGGGATATTATCGGGCCTACAATGCTCAAAGACGCGACCAACCTAGTAAGGAAATGCAGATTTGCTATTAACGCCGTCTCTCACCTCCCATCCGATTCTCGACGCCACCACAAGCCCCCGCCTTCCAACAATGGGTTTGATATATCGGGACCTCTTACCCATCGAAGCGATAACGCAAATTCATCATTGCGCGGGACTACTTCACTAAATGGGTCGGTACCAACTTGGCTACCATCACAGAACAAAAGATACGCAATTTTGTGTGGCGTAACATAATATGCAGGTTTGTTATACCCAGAGCTTTGGTGTCAGACAATGGAAAGCAATTTGATAACGCCAAGTTCAAGGATTTTTGTGTTGAGCTCGACTGGGCACTATTACTCGCCCCCGCACATCCGTAGTCTAACTGGCCAAAGTGTAAGTCACCATCGTAACCCTTAAGGCAAAGATCAAGACCAAATTGGAAGATCTTAAAGGCAAATGGGTAGAATACCTCCCCAAGGTGTTATGGGCATACAGAACTACGCACAAATCTTCAATTTATGTAAACATGGACTTGAATATACAAGTTGGAATTACGTTCAAGAGATTTTGGACAAAATGTGTACATTGAAGTAGCTAAGATTCAAATGTTGAATAAGTGTGGGATTCAAGTGTTGAACAAAGAGTTTAGTTCAAATGTTGAACAATAAGGTTTTTGAATCAATTTAAGATTCAAGATTTGAATCAATTTATAGTTCAAGTGTTGAATAAATGAATTTTTAGTTCAAGTGTTGAATAATAAATTTTGGGTTCAAGTGTTGCAACCATTGAATGTGCTAAATGAACCATGGAATACCATTATCTACTACTTTCAATGTTTGCATTAAAGAATGCATGTTTAAGGGTGAATATTTGGCGTATTAATTATGACAATGCCCAGAGAAATGATGGTGGCATGTTATTTGATTATTATTCTTTTTGAATGTTTAAAATGAAGCTCAATGCCGCCTCCTAGGCTTTCTGTGGATTTCTCTTCTAATCAAACCACTTTAAATCTGACAGGTTCTTTGCGATCATGTAAGTGATAGTATATAAAATATGCTGTTTTCTATGTTTTAATTAGTTTTTATGTTAAATAAATGCCCTAATTCTCTAAATGTTCATCTTTGTGATTAGACCCTGACCATTTGGCCAGATTTGGCAAAAATGAAGCTGGCATCGACAATTTCCCACCTGACATAGCGACCCTTTGTATTCAGAAATTTTGAAATTAAGATGATCTCGGAAATGGCATCGATCTTCCTTATGGATGGATTCTAAACTTCCAGATCTTTGAAGCGTCTGAGAACACCAAATTTGGAGTCTAAGCAGAAGAAGTTGTGCAGAGATTACAATCCATGAATCTGACGTTTGCAATAAAGCCCTTGCTAGCGGCGGCCCCAGAAGAGCGACTCAAGCGAAGATCACTATGGGTTCTATGATGGAACCAGTGCCCTAACTACTGTGAAGAATCTTGATGAAGAATGTATGCTATAGGTTCTGCCCATGACCTTTGCCATACTTGATAAGGTGTTTATGCATGTGAGATCTCTCTTTGCCTTTGCGAACCACAGTAGACTAGCAAAAATTGTCGGGGGTTGTTAGGAGGGATAAGTTGCTGGACTTTTGGATGGAAGCTTGGGAGGTTAGCACTTTGGAGGATCGTCTTTAGAGATAGGGTCTTGCTGGACGAGAGAGATGACATCTACCTTTGGATGATTCGTGAATCGAAGGAAGAAGACTAATACTCCACCAATCTTTCAGCATTAGAGTTCTTCTACCTTTACTTTCATGTTTTCTCCAAACTTTATGATGAACACGATTTTCATTATGTTCTAAACTTACAATTTAGGGTTTTTGGATGTATTTTAGACATGAAGCATATTTAATTGTTAGGGTTTCTTGATACATTGTTATATGCGATTGTACCTCTTTTTATTCATTCTTGATTTTGTTTACACGTTGATATCTAGCCAATATTAATGTGTTGGGTGGCTCTACGAGATTTGAGAAGGGAGTAAAGAATTATACGTAGGTGAATAAACCTAATTAGCTAGGTGGTGTAGAAAATATCGGTAATTGGGAGGCGTGAGGTTCTTGGGACCTAAAGCATCTCTAGTACTTGGGTTTGAGTTGAGAAGCAAAAGACTGGTATGGTAGTGGTTATGCAGGCCTGCGAGAGGGGCGATAATTAAATTAGTCGGGAATACTTTGGAACTTTCTAGGAAGCGATAAACATAAGTGTCTAGTTCAAATATAAGTGGATTGTCCAAATTATCTCGTGAGACCCTTAACTTGCATAATAAAATTTCTAGTTTTACAATTAAGTATTTTAATTTAGATTCTGCTCATATCCACCCTGATTATGCATTTTGATATTAGAGGTAAAAATGCGAATTTTGAGTATAACTGCTGTCTCTCCCCTTATGGATGGAATCTTTGCTCGTTCATTACACTGTATTACTTGACAAGATGCGCACGAAATAGGCATTGGCCATACCTTATTGCATATCTTTATACACAACTACGAATATGCCTATCATGTTTTTTGACTCTAGTTGCCCGAGGATTCTGGTGTTTTTATGTGCTCGATGCTAAGTACATCTACGGCTTACTTCAAACATTTCTTTTAATTTGCTCATTTTCAATTTTCAAATTTTTTTTTTTAATTTTTGACATTTAGTTTTCTTCTTTGAATTTTTAGGTACCATTAGGTTCCATGCGAAGATTGAGACTTGAAAATCTTAGAACGTTGAATCTTTAAATCGAAGAAACTTTGAGAAGAATTTGAAGATATAAGAGAGTAGCTAGTCAATTAGAAAATCAACCTATGGATAATATGAAGGATTTAAGAGAAGAAGAAGTTGGTTCTAGAATGGGAGATGGTGTGACACTAGATACTACATATATGGACAATGTCTAGATCAGCTATAGGATTATGCTGGTTCGTATCTCTCTTGATTAGATGGAGTATTATAATCAACAATTTGCATAAGCTTCATCTTCATACATATTATTACTCTTATAAGTATGTGTGACTCTATGGATCAGTCACGGGGATGGGTTTTCTTCGTAGAAGCAATATCTAAAGTTACCTTGGTGATGGTAGTACAGATATTGGGGTTGTGATAAAAAGGGGTTGACAATGGTTTTACCACTAAAATAAAATAGAGTAGAATGTGGAAAGAATTGCAGATATCAAGACGACCAGGAGTTGAGTTCTTTAAACAAATGAGGGGTTTGAATCTTTACCTCGCATTGGGGAGGGATAACATATAGTTTATCACCCTGACAGGATCTTCATTGGCTATAAAAGAGTGAACCTAATATCTTTGAAAACAGGAAATTCCACATTTAACAGTGTGCTCTCGATCAGTGAAACAAACGTCTCCTTGACTCACCTTTCATTGGCTCGTAAATGATAACTAACAAACATCTGCTATATCTAAATTAAGCATCCAATAAATACGAAACCTTGCAAGCCAGCATTCAAGATGAATTCAGAGGATCGAAAACCTAAAGTTGAAGGGAAGAGCAGTAATGACAATAAATACATGCGTGAAAAACATGGAAACCTTTAGTTTGTGGGATCAGCACTAGTGACATACACTTGAGAGAAGGTGTTTTAGCCACTCGTCCTTTGAGAACACATCCTGTAAGATGTTTTGGCTGTCAGAAAGGAAAGAAGAGTAAGGAAAATGAAAAGAAAATGGGAGCTTGTTCAAAAGGCCTCCTAAAACTTCAATAAATCAAAAAGCTACTTACAAAGTGTTCTTTGGGTATTATATACCACCAAAACAATACAAATTACCAAATTGACAAAAGCAAGAAACTATTACATAGGGATAATTTAGGAAGAAATAAAAAAAAAAGACAAAAAGTCAAACATAATTGCAGGTGAATTTTCGGGGGAATTTCGTAAGACCATGGGTGTGCTTTGCAAAATTTCGAAGGGTTTCTGAACTTTGCAACCCTTGAAGTGTGAGAAATTTGTCCTGCTTATCTGTTTTGCTTGGTTTTACCTTCTGCATTTTGGTTTTGCAGCTCTGAGTTCCAATTCATTTCTTCATGCTTGGTGGATCACATCTTGATATATATGGCTAGTGAAAACTACGAGCTACTATAAAATTTGATTAGGCATTGCTAGGTCATCAACGTGTCAAGCGGGACCAATTTGAGCTGATTACTACGCAAAAGTGGTCAAGAACCCGAGTGTTAAAGTAATGGAACAACCTTATTTGGGTATTAATCAACTACTCACCTTTTGTGATAAAGAGACCGGCTATACAGGACTAATGACGGGCTTCAATCCATAACCTCAGGCTCATAAAAGGAGTGCAATTTATTAGACTTCCCCATGAGGACCCTAATGCTCACATCTTGAACTTCTTGGAAGTATGTGATAAAGTGAAGTACAATGGAGTCAGTGATAATGCCATCCCTCTTCAACTGTTCCCATTCTCTTTGAATGATAAGGCATAGCATTGGCTTACCGGGTATCGGATTCCATCACGTCTTGGGATGGTGAGTTTACAATAAATTTTACTCGGTTCTTCCTGACAAAGTTGACAAGTTAAGGGTAAGCATTAACAATTTTTCTGACTAGATGGATTTAGTCTTTATAAAGCTTGGGAGAGGTTGTTGACATATCAAATCATATATACCGCAAAATTTATAGACTACCATTTTACCACAGAATTTATATACTAAATGCATTATAGGCACTGGAAACTATTTGGGCAAATAGAACTTGTATGCTCATAATAAAAAGTTTTTGTCAATGAATTTATTGAAGTTCTAGTTTGGTCTTAATCTGTTGCAGTGCCAATTATTTCAAATAATAAAGTGGGACATGGTTTTCTCAGTCGGATATTTTCCCACGATTGAAAAAGAATTTAAAGTTCAACTACTGACTAACTTATTTGAACTTCATTTCATAGAATTTGTAAGTAACCTAACTGGGAATTCTACTACGAGGACTTTCTACATCTATAATAAAGGAAGAATTTAAAATCCTAAACATAAAGCTGAATTTGAACTAGATTATTCTTTGGAAGTAGACATTGGGATTTCCTTTGCTATGAAATTATCAATTCTGCATCTAGCTCTAATTATATTCTATCATGGGTGGAATGAGGGGTATTAAAGCGAGTAGTATAGTTTGGATTTCTCCCTTAACCATATTTTTCAATAATTTGATAATCATGTTCATTTATGATTCATGTGTCTAATCAATTACTTGTAATCAAAATTTCTTTATAAGATCTGGGTATTTTTCTTTTACAATACTTCATATCCATTTCTTATGACTGCAAATTTTTTGCTTCCCAATACAGGGTCATTGCCACATTTCTACAAGATGAATGATGTCTCATCCTCAAAGAACAAAATATTGTTAATTACGGATATATCCGTACTTGGATTTTACGAATATATCGGAAATATTGGTAAATATCGGTGGATATTTTGACAAAAATATCGGTTAAGCAAAAAGAATAACTCAAAGCTGTTTAGATTCATGGAAATACTTTGTTGGAAGTATAAAAAATAAATAAATAAGAGAATAATATACCGTATTTGAAGGGCAGATCATTCATTACTAATTTATCAGAAATTTACATTACGATAGTCATTTAAAACCAAAATGAGACGATGTGACCATTACATTATTTGATGAAGGGATCGCATCTTGATGAAAGCCGATATTCATCTGAGACATGAATGTTAAAATTAATATTGATTGTAACCGAGACATGCCATCATCAAATCTGTTGACTCCACCCATACCTTTCTGTTCTGGATGGAAATTCGGGTTCGCGCATGCTCGTTTAAATAATGAGACTTTGATATGATTTGGAATGGCATTTGTGGATCATGAGGATAGTTAACCATTCCATATTCTTCTGATGGACACGAAGTATGTGAAGAAGGCTGACCATAATTCGTTGTATAAGAAGGAAATATTTTGCCCTCATTCAGTGAATCTTTGAATTGAGTTCAATGCTCGCTAGTCAAAGGTGTGACAGACGAATCCTCATTGTATGGTGTCATCCTTAGTTGTCTTCCTCTATATGGATTTCGATGGCTCCAAATACAGGCCCAGGCTCTCTGACTCACGTGGTCTTCATCTTGTGGCATGTGTGAAATCATCTTCACCCAGTGAATGGGCTCGATGGATATTGACTTTGTTTGTGGATCACGCAGGCTATCCCACTAAATCATTTCGATTATCACCATCATTGGTCCCCTCGTCTTGAGCCATCATAACTTTATAGTAGAAGTACCAACAATACTTGGTTTACTACTATGTTCAACACTTTGAATCAAAAGGGTAGTAGCAGGTGGGTTAAATAGGTCCCTCGTGTCTCTTGACTAAAACCGCTATGAACTTCTTGAGATAAAACCCAGCTCGACATTAACACACCTTGTCGAACATGTGCGTGACTCGTGGTCGGGATTTTCCCTGTCTTCATCATCTAAATGGAGGTCCCAACCCATTGAAATAGTTGATGATTCTCTTCTTCTTCGCAAACTTAGGCTGAAATTCAGTAAATCGAAAGTATTTTCGACAACTTTGCTTCGGTCTTGCCTCAGTATCCACGGATCTTTAGTTTCATGTTGTAATAAAAAAAAACAATTACATTGGGCCTAGGATAAGCAAGTGAGTTTCTTTGTTTGGTATGAATTAAGAATGAAATGTGCTCAATTTCTTTCACAAGTATTTGAAGATGATGCGGTTTAGGAAAAGAACCTTCGAGAATGACTCTGTAATGTTGGAGCGTGATTTCCCATAAAGAAACCACCATTAATTTGCCATAAAAATTACTTATATTCAATATATAATAATAAATAGTTATAAAATTTACTTATAATGAAATTAACACTCCACGAGGAACCATTTTTATCTTGGCTATTGTTTGTCCACCGTCTTTTGCATCACGAATAGTATATTGTGAATTCAAAATGTGAAAGAATCAATTAAAAATCAATCGAATAAATTGAAGCAATTAATTAGAATTAGAAACTCATTAATTTACATAATTTCCAAAATTACAAACGCCTTCAGCATTAGGATCTAATTTAGAAAAAACGTCATGAACAGTTTGAAGTAGCTCAGGGTTACAATCAACTCCAGGTCTATATTGAAATTTTGGATTTAGCTAGTATGCTGCAATAGTTATTGAGAATTAGTATGCGATAATAATATAAACATAATATCATTAAATGTGAATATCAAGAAGGATATTAATTGAATTTTGTTATGAAGAGGATGCTTAAGGGTTTTATCCCAGCGTCTGCGATGATATGTTTTTCACCCACTCTATAGCTTTGAGTTGATCTAAATTTGCGCTGTCAGCAAGATCAACTCGTAGACAGTAATAATTGGAACAACTTCTTCATCGACAATGTGAGCTTAGCGTGTATAGTGCCTCATAGATGGACACTAGCTTCTCACGCCCTTCTCCCGATATTGTGATCGAACATGAGTCTTTCAACCTCATATCAAACTCCACATATTGCTCGCTTGTGAGATGACCATTCATTCTTAATAAGAAACATGAGAATAAGCCTCTTTTTTAGAAGACTATCGAGGCAATATAGTTTGTTTAAATCTTGTTCCTCAGGCATGCGATATCTCACCATAGACCTATCGCATTTTGCGAAGCTGACGAGCATGATTCTGTAAGCGAAGTTGGTTATCTTTTCGACATTCAGATCAGGCGAGCCTTGATATCCCTTTTACGATGTTTTCAACATTAAATCCAATGTAATTAATATTTTTGCGTGGAGTCAATCACAGTTGTATTTCTTCATCAGCTGACTTTCATTTCTAAATCTGATCCATTACACAGTACAATTTATTTTTCATTTATTCAAACACTACATGAATGGCGTCCTTGACAGGCCATATATATTTGTTGTCTTTAATCTTACTTGTGCATGTGATTTGAGAAAAGAATTCATGCGCTTCATTTTGAATATACAAATTAGTATAACTCAATTTAGTTGGCGGATCCATCCATCACCTTTTTATAATTGTACATCCATATGTCTGCGTTTCTCCCTTTGTACGTTGACATAAGCTTCTATGTCTTTATACTCCATTTCCAAGTACTTTTGATTTCATATGGAATGGTGGTTCGATGCCCATCCACATATAATAATTCGAGGAATCTTTGGTTATTAAAACATATTTCATATGAAGATAATAATGTCATTATTAAAACATATTTCATATGGAATGTAATGTAAAAAAATTAGACAAAGCGCGTATGCACGAAAATCATGTTCTTAAAATGGGAGCGAAATTCATTTTTGAGGTGGAGTTTTCTTTCATATATGAAAGAACTTTGCTAATTATTCAGATCATTGTTTCCCTTGATTGAGCACCTTTGAATACATTTTTAGGCTTTTTGTTTTTGCGGTTGAAGACTTATAATATTGGTGCAATTGGAGGTAGAGTGGATATTATTATCATAGAACACTTTGTGATCTTTATTATCTTAGTGGATCACCTAGTTGAAGACTACTATTGCAATTATACCAAAAAAGTAGAGATAAAATTACATTATTTATACATAATTATGTGGAAAAATGAATTAGGTATAAGATTTACCTATTTTTCTTTTGCCTCTGTAAAATCTATGACTTGTTCTCGGTTCCAACTAATGCTTTTTGTTACTGCATGGCACCTCGATGTTATCACTACGATCATCGGGGTGCATTTAATTTGGATATGCATTATAAATCTCTCACTCCTCCTGCCTCATCATGATGAGACTATGATGGTTTCCTCCCATTGTACCATAATAATTATTTCGAATTTCTTCCATATTAAATTTACTTCATCGCTTTGATTTACTTTTATGTTCTAAAGTTTGCTTCATTTCTTGTTGTTTTACTTGATGGCACATTTGGACACTTCTTAGTATTTGAATGGGGATCCGTATGTAGCGGATGAAAAGAATTGCTTGAGTAATTCCACCACTTTTATGCGTAAACCATAATAATTACAAATTGTTCCATTTTATGTCCCTCACGAGGTGTGCAATCTGCTCCGTGCGGGATCTCGAGCCTCGAGCTTCCGTGGTCGATACATAAACACATGTGATTTTATTGAAAATAAAATTCGAATCAATGTGATCTTTGTTTATGATACATTATAATAACATTATATAAATGTAATTTAACATAAAAGTAAGATCTAAGTTTCTAACATGATATCTAACTTAATTTAAATTTTTAAACTATGATGTCAATATAATAATGAAATATTATGCTTTATTTCTGTATTTATTATGAACTAAAATAATATCATTAAGATATCTAAGAACATCTAAATTTCTAACATTAAATATGTCTAAGATCTAAGTTTGGAAACATTATCCTTTAAAATTTAATATGAGTAATATGTTTCAATTACCTGAAGCGAAAATAGGATATTTTCAATATCAGTTTCAAACATTATATCTAGCAATTGTGTATTATCAAATTAAACCAAAATAAGACTAAGATACATTAAAAATAAAATATGCATGTAAGTAATATGTTTCAAGTACTAAAATAAGATTATAGTATAAAAATGTTTCAAAAGCATTATATAACTAAAATAAGATTATATTAAATAACTAACATCTATAATTAATTATTCAAAAGTATAATAGTTTGTAATATTATGAACTAAAAATAATAATATTAAAGATATCTAAGTACGAAGTCTAAATTTCTAATATTACATAATTATAACTAAGTTGAAACATTATATAACTAAAATAACTAATCTAATTAAAATAACTATTAACTAAATAACTAATATAATTAAATTAACCTAAAAATATATATTTATCAAATTAAACTAAATTAAAACTATAGTATAAAAATATTTGTCTATAAATGACTTGACACCCTAAAGAATAAAACTAAGATACATTAAAAAATAAAATATGCATATAATATTAATATGTTTCAAATTTCTAAAAATAAGATTATAGTATAAAATGTTTTTTAAAAACATTATATAACCTAAAATAAGATTATAATGAAATAACCCAACTATAAATAACATAACTAAGAAAATTATATTAGTTAGTAAATAATATGGAACTAAAATTGATGAGTAATTTTTGCAGATTTTGGGCTAGAGCTTCTTGGAATGGGTTGGGGCGATGATCAGCTGGATTGGATCGTCATTTTAACTACGGCTTTGCATTGAAAGGTGATAGATGGGGGACTGTATGTTAGAGCAAAACTCAGAGTAAGCTAAGTTGGTTTCTTTCTTATGAGAGGAAAGAAAGACTTCATTGTTTATGGCCTTGTGCGCATACCTTTTTGTGGTAGAATGGAATTCGGTATTTATAAGGGAAAATAGTGATTTACTTTCTTCATTAGATGGTGACTGATGTCTACTCGTTCTTGGGTGGGGAGTTTTCACTTTCCCTTATCATGGGCCGTCATTAAGGGATAATGGAACTGATAAATAGCAAATCCTTCTTTCCTAATCAAAGTGCGGCGTAGATCATATAGGCGGGCACTTTTTCGCTTTTGTAATTTTTTGGGCGCTATGTCCGCGATTACTTGGCGGGGTGGTTTCAATTAAGGCTGGGCGGGTGTGCTGTGGCATGGGCGGGATCTCCCAGTATAGATTAGGGCTTCTTTATTAGGCACATTGCCCCCGACTCCTTCATGGGCGGAGGTTTGGGCTTGTGCCCTAGGCTTGTGCCTATGCACGTATTAATTTTTCTACCCGTCAGAATTGCCACCGTTGCCAGCTGAACGACAAAGGCAGGGGTTGAATCGTTTTCTTGGATCGATTACGAACTTTTATGTGGTGTAGGGGATGGTTTGATATGGGCTTCAATCCTTTGTCCAAGGTCTTGTGATAATGATGGCCGCTCTTTTGATTTTTCGCGCGTTTCGGCTGCTATTCCCATATCTTTCAAACATTCGCGTCAGCTGATTGTGATGCACCAGTCTTGTTGAGCCATGTTTGTGCGGGTTTTTGAAGCGTTTTTTGTAACTTCTCAACGTAATTAACCCAGTGGCACATTAAGGTCCAGAATTTATACTACTAATGTCGTGTTTTATGGCTATTTTTGTAGGTTTTTTCTGGACAATCGGCATGTCCAAAATATTGAGTCAATCCGAGCCGCGAAGAACCTGTAGAACTCGAAGAAGCGATAAGTCGAAGATTTGAAGCCTCGAGGCGAAGAAAAGTGGACCACTGTAGAAAATTTTCAAGGTTGCGAAAATCTCTGCCTCCACTTTGACTTCCATTTGACCACCTTTTTGTGGCTTTTTTGAAAATTGCCCCATATGTATTGTTGGTAGTTCGAATATTTTTGTATTTCCCTTGACTACGAAGCAGGTATATGGCATGATCGAGAGCTCTGTACAGGGAGGAATCACTTTATGCAATAAAATTGGGGCGTACCTTACGAGAAAGCTTTGAGCTCAGCTACTCTTATTTCTCTCATTTTTCCTCTCCACTTTCTCTCTAAAGCTCTCTCACTCTCACCATCGAAACACTCTGTGAGGGATGACTGTAGCTCAGAAGACATTGCCACAGCTAAATCCCTCTGTGTTCCAATGAAGAGGGAAGGCCAGCTGGGTCGAGTTTTATGAGTAAAAATTGTTGTCCTCTGTTATTTCAGCTATACGATTATTATGTTTGTGTCTTTGTTTATACATGAGTTTAAATCCTTTTGATGTACCTTTGTTGGCGGTGCCAGCATACAAGCTTTAAGAGGCTCGATGGATGCTTATTATAGATCCACTAGGGCTCATAGTTGCCATTTATTTGCCTCTGCGGGTTAGGTCAAAAAAGAAATAGTTATTCTTTGCTTTGAGAGGCGTGAATGATCAATAAATGTTGTATCTCGAGAAAAACTTTTAGAGTTCGGTTTTCACTTAACTAAGCGGTCAGATTCAGGAAATGACCCCATGGATCTCCCTCCCCAGCGAGGAAAAGGACCAGGACTTCAGTCGCCACAGGAACCTCAAAGCCCAGTGGCCGAGACTTTGGAGTTCTTTTACATTCTTTATATTTTGTTTGTAGCTTTCAAACCACCCGATCACACTGTTTTACAAAAACTCCCGAATCGAAGTGAAATCACCATCTTACATCGAAAGCGTAAATCATTTTCTTGTGAAAAGCCATCCCGAGTTGACCTAAAACCACTATCTGCAATGGCTCACTTTCTGACGTGGAATTTAAGTTGCAAATATTGTTGATTGCGGAATCTTCTTCATGCCTGCGAATCAAGTACTTGGGTGCGTGGATGGTGTCTTAAACAAGTGAAGCTGAACTTGTGATCCTCATCAGTGTTGGTGAATTCTAATTCACGCGCTTGTCTTTATTTTTTATTTCCCCTAGCGACTCTTCTTGAGTGAATTAATTTCTGCGCCATAGCTTTAACTAACCTAACCTTTTTGTCTGCTTTCTTGTTGTTGTTCATCTTGTCTTTTGTTGCCTTTGCGACATGCACCATTGGGGCGAACACTACGATGATGGAAAAGGTCGGAGTGCTCCACTTGAATAGGGTTATGATGAGCACGAACACTAACCGAGATGGACCTCCACGAGGGAACAATAGAGCCAAGCGGGGTTCAGAAAGGAACGAGATGCATATACGACGATGAGGGACATATACGCACGAAGGTGTGCACCCTCATGTAATAAGTACCTCTGCGGGGATGTGAATGTCGGGGCCTTATCTGGTGCTCTATGAAGCTTTCCATGGTATGGAGGACGTAACTGATATGGAATTGCTAAAATTGAAAGCCTTCCCCTTAACCTTGAAAGAGCGAGTGAGATTTGGCTCGACTCTACGGAGTAAGCGCAAAGGGTGGGGAGATATCTGACGAAATTTTTGGAAGGAATTCTTCGGCGCCCAAAAGCGATAATTTGGAGAAATTTGCGACCACGATACAGAAAATGAGAAGTTCTACCAATCTTTGGAAAGGTACCTAGAGATCATCGGTCTTTGCCTACGCCCATGAGGCTTTGATACTTGGATCTTGGTTAATCACTTCTGCGGAATGTCCCTGTGACGGAGTTATTGGGGCTTAAGTGCGGAGGGACTTCATAAATAAACATCAGAGGAAGCCATGGACTTAAACTATGTGGTACGAGACATCAAGCATGGGATGAACCCGACCACAGCGAGCGAGAGAGGAATGAGACACGCATCAATTTAAGGGAGGCATGTACTCAAATCACGAAGGACATGGAAGGTGTGAAGACCAAAGCTATCCACCTTGACTAAAAGGTTGGAGGAGCTTGAAATGCGAAATCACCATGAGGTGTAAGCAGTGACTGAGGCATCTATGCCTAACAATCCTTGTTTCACTAACCAATCCAATGAGCACCAAGGAGAGCATTGCCCAACCGCTCATTCAGTAAGGGATATGATGGTTGAGCATGCAAATGTTGTGGGTCGATCCTGACCGCAACCCGATGCCCACGTATAGCGACACTATAACCATAGCGGAGGGGCCATCTGTAACCTCTCTTAGAAGCCCAGAAACCTCCGCCATATGTGCCCCCTGTTGTGCGACAGCAGTGTGGCCCCCTCATCTCGACCCGCAACCACCACCTTCCCTCGTCACAGGTTGAACAGACATCATGAATTTGAGTAAAGTGGTAGGCAATTTTGTGGAGGAACATAAGGTAGTGAATGCCCAGGCTAATCAGAGAATCGACACAAGATAAAAGCACACTCAACAAAAAGATGGATAACCTACAGACTGAGATCTCCCAAAAATATGATAACACGGTATTGTTCAATCTCAGGGACGACCCGACTGCGGCGGAGTGCGAAAGGGAAATTCGATCTCAAACCTTTACCCGATCTGAGGAGTGCATGACGTGGCTTTCTTCCGGTGAGCTTGATCCCAAAGATGGGATGAAGTTAAAGCAATTATCATTGAAGTGGTAAAGAGCTTAGCCTTCTTAAATTGCCAAATGACATGAGAAGAAGGTGGGAGGTTACAGAATTTGAACGAATAAGGTGTTGACTAAAGGGTATACGAAAAATAGCACATCCCACCCGGATTTTCGAATGCTTTGAAAGCTAAGAAAAAGTAGTCAACCAGTGAAATACAAGTGCTAGGTAAGTGAAGAACAATCCCACAACGATATAGTTAAACAAGTCCTTATGCCAAATTTTGAAGGACTTGTGCCGCACGGTGAAAAAGAGAATTTAAATGTTGATAAGAACTCTGACACGAACGGTGATGCTATCATCGGTCACGAAAACTCGAGTGAAGTACAAGTCAGGTTCTCACCATCTCAGTTAATAATATTGGAGGCACTTGCGTGAAAGAAGCTGTTGGACTTGGGTGCGATTATTAAACACTGCTCCCTTATTCGATGTATAGCGACTCGAGGTTGGGAGAATTAAAGCCCACTTCCATCATTGTCTCTTGCGAGATAGATCGGCCAAAATTCACAGGGAAGCGGTGGAAGATGTTCTAATACAAGTGGACAGTTTCTACCTACTCCAGTGGATTTTTGTTGTACTTGTCTGAGCATTACTTGATGGGGAGCTGTATGTACCCGCTCATCAGGGGCTGCTTTTGGCCACTTCTATTCTTATTATCAGCTATTGAAATGGGGTTATGCATTTCGCATTCGAAACATGACCTAGAACTGACATCTTCCACTTAAGTAAAAAGCACAGCCACAGCAGGGTGGAAGATGTCGAAGAAGTCTGCATAATTGAGCAAATCAGGAAGAACCAGACTTTGTCAGAGTAGCAAATGTAGGATGTGTTAACTGGGGAACTAGTTGATTGTCCTGAAGAGCAGCAGGAAGCCTAAGACATGAATATTGTGTAGGGGCATTGGAGAAAAAAACAAGAAATTTTGCCTTCTTGGCCAGATGGAAGGAACCGGTGGAATCATAAAATCTGGACCTTAAGAGCCACTGCGGAGTGAAATATGTCTTTAGAAGAATAGGAGGCGATTGCCGAGTGGTCATATCCTCCTTGCTTTCGATGCTTCGCTGGGAAGATAGCTGCTGGGCATCTCGGGAAAACAGCGGGCTCAGGTGGAAAACCAACGTCACGAGAGGGTATTGGCGGCGGTTTGCACCCGTCACATCTACTTGGAGGAGGAGGCCAAAACGATGGCGACGCGGTAGAGAGACTAAATCCTGTTATCGGGTGATTCGTGCCGATGGGGTGAGTCCGTTTGTATCTGAATTTTCTCTGTTCATTGTGAAACTCTTTGCGGTATAGGGTTTAGGTCGAGCCTGGGGATGAGTTTTCTTCGTCCTGAGCGTCTGCAGTGGCGTTCAAAATGGTGAATTTTAAGTTTTGGATTTCGAGGGTTTGTGAAAGCAGTGAGGTTTGGGGTTTAAAGCGAAAATTAAAACAAGTTAAAAAATGTAAAATAGAATTCCTTGTAGTGTTAGGTCATTGGGGCTGGGGTCCTGGGGCAACTGAGGTTCTCCAGGGTCTTTTCCTCGCGTTGGGGAGGATGACATATAGTCATCTCCCAAACCGGTTCTTCATTCTTATAAGCGAATACTAAATAACTATCTTTGAAAAAGAATTAAATTATTTACCTCCGTTGATGGTCTCGGGCGTGAATAACATCACCTTAACTCGCTTTCCAACGGCTAATAAATGATAACTGAGATATCACGTATCTAAATAAGTATACAATGAACCACAAGCTTACCAATATTTAAACTACTACCAGTGATGGCAGAAGGAATCAGGCCCTACAAAAATTTTGGGGAAAATGGTTTTCATCCTTGTGAATCGCCTTTGTCATATAAATGACTAACTAACGGATGTCGATGGATCTGCAAATAAGCATCAGTGGGCGAACGCCAATGCCTAATCATTCAAACTTGAGAAGGGATCAAAGCCCTCTCTACGTTTGCATTTGACCATAAATGGTAGAAATACCTGGGTTGCGACATGGAAAAACCTCGATTACCTTCGATCCCTGCTAGTGGCCTTCCTCGAAGAAAAAGGGTTTTAGTCGCTCATCTTCAGAGTTGTCATCCTCGGAGAGTGTTTCATTCACAGAAAGTAGAAGCAGAAGGAGAAAGAAGAAAAATGGAAAACTAAAAAAAATGGGTGACGACCGACCCAGCTTTATTGGTTAAGTACTTTTACGGTGCTTGCCTTGGGGTTTATGTGACCCCTCATGAAAATACCGAAAAACCAAGCAAATACTATTACAATGAGGCGGTTTAGGAAGAGAAGAGACGACGGGTGACAAAAGCAAGAAACTGCCCAGGGCGCGAGGAGGTCGAGGCGGGATGAGCAGTGCCATGGTTTGTGAATAGTGTCGGGAACATGAATTTCCTCTGACTAGTTTGTACTTCCATCTTTTTCTTCCGCTTTTGCTCTCTTCTTTCCTCCACACGGGATCGATTTGCAGCGATGGGACAACTCACGGTTCTTCGTGTTTGAATTGACTAAAATAATTTTAACTGATTATCTTGCAAAAAATACGAATTGGCATAAAATGTGATCGATGAATAACATGGACCTTAATGTCTGTCGGGTTAATTAGAATGATTAGTACACAGCGCTCGAAACCTATAATAAATAGGGTTCGAAATAGCACTTTTTGAGCCTTAATCACACCCTGACCTGCACATTGCTAGTCCTTAGCAGCTGAAGGAAAGGAAAGAAGAGGGCATCAACTGATAACAAAATAATGTTCCACAAAATGGTATTTCAAGGTTGTGAATAAATAATGCCTAAGCTTTAAGTAGAATCATCAAACCCTTGCCCGATAAGCTATCTTGAGGAGAAACAATGTCATACAGTAGTGATAAAAGGGCCTCCTTAACTATTGTCGACCCGAGGACTTCCACGAAATCCCCAAGTGTTTGTTTGATCAGTTCTCAATAATGTTTGCTGTGCACTCTCCCCCAACCTAGGCTGGCACCTGACCTAGCATGCTAGCAGGCCAATCGTCGAGACCAGTATTCCCGACTCTTTGTGTTGTAGGGGTGCGATCTTTGAGGAATCGACCTCCCGAGTCCATGCAGGTTCGCCCAGATGGAGTCCCAAACGATTAAGGCTTAGGGCATCAAGTCATGGGTCTTTGACACTAACTCTTCGGGTTTCACAGGACTCAGATGTTTGAGACTCTAATTTTCTGACTTGCTAAGCTACGTGCTGATGTAGCGAGCAAGTGGTGATGACCGGTTAACCCAGGAGCCTTAGGGCTTTAAAGGCTTCGCCATATACCCACTCGGACTAGTGTTCATGTTTAGATGGCGTACAATTTTTCTCCTTTTTCTTTTTCTTTTTTTTTTATTTTTCTCTTCTTTTATTTTGGAGAACACATTGGCCTTATTCATGGGGTCATATTTGTTAAAGGTGGTAAATGAAGCCCAGGAGTAGGTTATTACGGGAAAACACGGAGGTTGCGGAGTTTTGGGTTAATGAGAAACGATGTCCTGATATGTGATTTATTCTAAAAGTGGAAGAAAAGGGTCGAAAGCAACAAGAGTTCAACTGATCATCCACTCAACTGGGCAGCAGGAACCAATCTAACATCAATGGCATTAGACTAAAGTTTCAATTTTTCAAACCAGGTTAGAAGCGAAACACAAAAAAATGAGTCTGGAGTTTTGAACAAAATAAATTTGTATAGTATAACGGCTTTACGAAAAGAGAACATTAAGCCAGACATCACAAATGGTCTTCCTCAAAATGAGCGTAAAAACATAAATGCAAAAGCCACTTCCTTGGCTAACTCCCCACTTTTGACGAATGTCTCATTCTCAGCAATGGGGCTCGATTGGAAAGTTAGAGAAGGAAATATTTATATGATGGATATGTTATTGTTTTGGATGGAGCTTTGAAAGCTCCCATCGGCACCTTATTCACTCATTTGGGCTTCAAATGAACAGAGTTAGAAGAAGAAAAGGAAAAAAGTGACAAGTTGGAGCATTTTTGAAAATTTCACCTTCATAAAAATTTCAAAGTGTTCTTTCTAGCGTTATATTTAGATTCTACGCTCCTAAGCTTTCCAATGGTACCAAAAACACCTAAAGCAGGAGTTAGATAGAGAAAGTTATGCTGTAAAAACAAAATTAGGGAGGCAACGGGAGGAGTGCGGTAATTCTTTGAGTAGTGAAGAATTTCATTGTAATAACGAAAATTTTAGCTATTATAACAGTCGCTATAATAGAGAATTAAACTTGTTTTACAAATAATAAAATAAATAAAAAAACAAATTTTTTTTTGAGAGAGAATTTTTTTATAAAATAAAATAAGAGAAAATAATAAAAAAACAAATATTTTTTTTTAGTAAAAATAAAAATAAAAATAAAATAAACTTTTTTTTGATAATATATATATATATATATATATATTTCTCATATATATATATATATATATATATCTATATATATATATATATATATATATATATATTACTTACCTCTTGTTCCTTTTTGTCTTTATCTGAGGGACTATGGCACATCATTTTTGTGCACATAGAAATTTATTATCTGTAGCAGGAAAATTGCTATACATTATAATTGAAAATTTCGCTATTATTGTGAAATTTTATTGTCCCATGAAGAGCCACGCTATAATTACGAAATTGTCGCGATCTGCTGCTGCTCTTCTGCTGATCTTCATTTGTGCTTCAAAATTCACTCAAACTCCAAAAATTAATACATTAAAAATTAAGAAAAGTGAAAAACAAGCTGGAACAAAGATTAACTTAAAAAATAGGGAAAATCTAAGAAGAAAAATTAACGAAATCAAAATAAAATACGATAAAATAAAATAAGGCAGAAAAAATGAAAGCGAAGTGGGCGTAATACTTTGAGCCCTTTCATAGGCCTTTGGAAGGTACATTATGTAGTGAGACTTAGAAATGTCGAGGTTCGGGTGCTCCCAGTCTGAATCGACACAGAACCAACCGTGTACCACATCTTTGCTTGTGTCTTTGATGTAGTGGCGGAGCTCTATGATGGCCCATAATTTCTGAGGCTTTTCAAGGCGGCGGTGCAAGGGTGGCCTTAGTGGTGGAGTGCTTCGGGGGTTAGTTGTGGTGCGGAGTGAAGGCGGGTATGTGGATTGAGGTTGAGACGGATGGATTGTTGTACGTTCTTTGCTGCTTCCTGAGTGACAACGAGGAGGTTAACTCCTTCTTCTCCAGCTGGCGAGACCAGCGACACGATGTCGAAAGTTAGGAAATTTTCTACTAAGCCTTCTTGTAGCTCTTTGTGAACCACGCCTACCTGTGGTGTCACTCGGGCCTCCCCACTGGAACTCTTCCTCTTGAATGAACAATTTGCTGATGACTTTGGGGTACGATATGCAACGGGTTGTCAAATTTTGATCGATTCCATATTTCACGGCTATCCCAATTTTTGATCCAAGGTTCTCCACACGGTCTTCCGATTTCCTTATTGGCTGGACATCCGTCACCCTCTGTTCCTCATGAAGTTATCCACTAATTTGCTCAAATTCGGGGATGGCTTGTTAATGAGGATGGGGTTGAGTGGATTCTTCTTTCTTGAAGTGGGGACATAATATGGAGAAGCAGGAGGTGCATAAGTTGGGGTAACACTGTAGGAGGGTGTACTCATCATTGGTCTCTATAGTCCCTTATGGACCTACATGGGTTTGGATTTCTGTCCACAGGTTATTGCCATGGAAGGTTTCTATAGTCCCTCATTGACATGTATGCTATAGGGTTTTTCTCCATAGTGTATTGACTGTATTGTTCTCCCTCTAAGTGTTCCATTTGATCACAGTCAATTTTCCCGCGAACTGTCTTGAAGCGCTTGCCTTGAATTTTTGATCCACGAAAATGGATTCACAAGTAGCGAAGCGGCCCATGGAATCTATGACAAACTTTTTTTAAATGAAACTAAAAGAAAATGACAGTGAAATATAAAAACAATTCACCAGTACTTGTGATGAGGATCTGAAGTGGTAATTTCCAAACTATTAAATGCACTTAGACATAATCCCATTACTTGAAATGTTTGTTATTCTTGATGGGGGTGATAGAAATCATGATATTTGTATCTAAATTCTCATCTGCAACAAATGCAGAAACTCACGGTATAAGCCAGTTCTCCCGATCGAACTTCGGGGATCGAGGTTTTTCGCCGTACAAATGATGTCTGATGGCGGCGTTGAAAATGGTGAATTTACGTTTGGATTTGGGGTTTGTAAGCGGTGAGTGCAGGGTTTAAAACTTAAAATAAAACAAGTTAAAAAATGTAAAATAGAATTCCTTGTAGTGTTAGGTCACTGGGGCTGGGGTCCTGGGGCAACTGAGGTTCTCTAGGGTCTTTTCCTCGCGTTGGGGAGGATGACATATAGTCATCTCTGACCAGGTTCTTCATTCTTGCATGACCTAAATAACTATCTTTGAAAGAATATTATTTGCCTCAGTTGATGGTCTCAGGCGTGGAATAACATCACCTTGACACAATTTCCAACAACTAATAAATGATAACTAACGTAGATATCCTTATCTAACAATAAGTATACAATGAACACTAAAGCTTTAAGTATTGGCTATTCACAGTGAGCCCAGAAGGGATGGAACTAAAATTTGGGAAAATAAAAATATCCTTGAATCGCCTTTCGATAACCGCTAAATGATAAGCGCGGATGTCGATGGATCTACCAATAAGCATCGATGAACCCAGCTTATCGAAATACTAAATCATTCAAAGCGGCAGAAGGAATTGAAACTATGATTCTTTGAAACCATAAATGGTAGAAAATACCTCAGTTAAAACATGGAAAAACCCTCGGTTGCCTTGATCCCTACTTTAGTATTACCTCCAAAGAAAAAGGGTTTTAGCGCTCATCCTCAGAGTTGTCATCCTCGGAGGGTGTTTAACTACCAGAAAATCTTAGAAAATAGAAGGGAGAAAGAAGAAAAACAGAAAACTGCAGACCGACGACTGACCCAGAAACTTTGTGGTTAAGTACATTTTACGATTCACTTTGGCTTGGGGGCTTTTATAGCCAACCCCTCATACAAAAATACGAGAAAACAGCGAGTAATACTATTACAATGAGGAAGCGATTTAGGAAGAAAGCGAGCAATTTAATAATAACAAAGCGGGCGCGAGGTGGGAGCGGGATGAGCAATGCCGTAGTATGAATGATGTCGGGAACATGGGTTTTCCTGGCTAGTTTATTATACACTCCATTTTCTTCACTTTTGCTCTTTAACAATACAGGATACGATCTGTGACGATGAGTTCAACTCGGTTCTTCGTGGCACAGATTGACTCGATAATTTTATTTATTATCTTGCAAAAAAACCAATTAGCCTGAAATAACCGTCAATTGGAAGGGACCTTAAATGTCTTCTGTCGGGTTAATTAGAATGATTAATTACCTGAAAAGTGCTTTCCAAACCTATAATAAATAGGGTTAATGGCACTTTTTGGGCCTTAATCATAGGGAACTCTAGTTTGAGTATTTGAAGTCTGAGTTGCTGGCTTGTATCATTTACCCATGTCATTTTAGCACTTGGGTGAGTCCACCCCCTTGAGTTATTGCCTAAGAAATCGGGGGTAACCAGGTACATAATAAAAGGAGAGGAGATGCCCACTCATCTTACCACAAGCTGGAGGCTGTGTATTGACTATAGAAGATTAAATGAGGTGACAAGAAAGGATCACTTCCCTTTGCCCTTCATGGACCAGATTCTCGAAAGGATTTCGGGTCATCCCAGCTCTCTTCTTTCTGGATGGTTATTGTTTATTTCAAGTGAAATTGCTGCAGACCCGGGAAAAAATACGCTGCTGTCGTTTAGCGTATGCTTCTGAGAGGATGCCGCTTTGGCACGTGTAATGCTGTACGTTCGGTATTTGCATGCTTAGTATCTTTAGTGATTTGGTGGAGCACGTTATGGAGGTGGAGGTGTACATGGATGATGTTACAGTTTATGGAGGGAGCTTTGAAGAATGCTTGATCAACTTAGAAGCTGTCCTGCATAGGTGCATAAGAAGAACTTGGTATTGAACTAGGAATTTTATGGTCAACCAGGGGATAGTATTGGGACATATTATTTCCAACAAGGGAATTGAAGTTGACAAGGCAAAAATTGAGATGATTTCTAAACTGCCCTCCCTACACTTGAGTCTTGGGAGACTATGAGGCGATTCTTAGGGAATCTTGAGGCACTACGGGAGGTTCATCATGGACTTCTCAAAAAATTTCCAAGCCTCCAGTAAGCTCATTAGAGAAGGCCTTGAAAATTTTTGTGGGAAAGAGAGCTGCAGGAGTTTCGAGAAGCTGAGGCTCACGACCACTACACGATAGTAGGGAGCTTCACGATTGTGGTTACCTTCCAGAGGGTAATGTGCGGCCTTAGTGACCTCGCCATTGGGCGGTTCTTGAAGCGAGAGAAGGAGGAAAACCACATGTGTGATGCATTGTCTGTGAGACATTGAGCGAAGCCCGGAGAAATTACACTACCCTGAAGGAGTGTTTGGCGATTAATTGTGCTTTGGGCTGATTCCAGAGCTTATTTGGTTGGAACGGACATAATCATATTACCGCGAGATCATTCGACTTTGATACTACTCACAAACATCTTTAAGGCCGGGCTTATTAGATGGGTTCTCCTGGCTGCACCAAGGATTCAACCTGTGGCAGATCAAGAGCGAAAGGGTGTTAAAGAATGTTTATAACGAATCGTCTCTTGGGAGCTAACACCAACACACAACACTCTGACTAGAGTACCGATGATGAGTTTCACAGGAATCCTGCTCTGGTTGAAA
Organism: Tetrastigma voinierianum; assembly: GCA_016808115.1. Classification (NCBI taxonomy): domain Eukaryota; kingdom Viridiplantae; phylum Streptophyta; class Magnoliopsida; order Vitales; family Vitaceae; genus Tetrastigma; species Tetrastigma voinierianum. Next base: position 1,433,490 of record JAEQBH010000911.1, on the reverse strand, counting down.
ACACGCTAGTATCCCGCCACGTTACCCAGTGCCAGAAACGGTGATCTGGCGGTGGGAAGAGCGAGACAGGAGATTTTCTTTGCAAAAATTCACTCGTAACTGTGGGAAGAGCGCTGTACAAATATTGTGTTGATTGAATGTCGAGAAAAGGAATGTGTGCTGAGAATGACGATTGGGATGCTGACCCGCGCCAGCGAGAATACATGTGGAGCCATTTGCCTCCCAGAAAACACTGAAAGAATGCTAGGTCCTGGATTTTATTGGCCTTCCCACTTTTCAAGATGCTGGCCTGTATGAAGAGAATAGTGGAAATACCAAGATTTGGGAATATCTCTCGTCGTCACGTGCTGATGCCTTTGAACCAATTTTAGTAGTTATTTGATGGCGTTTGGGGCATCGATTTCATGGGACCATTCATTCCCTCCTTTGGATACATCTACATTTTGTAGGGAGTTGACTATGTATCGCAATGGGTTTCGAGGGTGCCTTGCGGGCTTGACGAGACCATAGGGTGGTATTGAAATTCTTTAAAGGAGAAAATCGCTGCTTAGGATTTGAGATTCCCCCAAGCATGAATTAGTGATAGGCTACGCATTTCTTTTAATGAAACATTTTTGAGAGAACCTTCTAACTAAGTATGAATTGTCGAGAAGCATAAAGTGACGCCCCATGCCATCCTCGGACCGAGTGATCGAGTTGAGTTAACTTGACGGAAATCGAATATCTTGATAAAAATGGTGAACTCTAATAAGAAAAGGATTGGTGTCTCTGTGAAGCCACTAGGCTCCTTATGGGCACTCTGAACAACATACAAAGCCATCCTTGGCATGTCTCATATAGCCTAGTTTATGTGGGCACTGTGGAAATTGATGAGCATGGTGGGCGTTGAAGCCTAGATAGCATGGCAAGAGTCGGGCCTTAAAGACTCCTTAATATCAATGAGCTGGAAGAGCTAAGGAATGATGCCTACTTCAACTCTAGAATTGCGAAAGATAAGTTAAAGAAGTGGCATGATCAGCTGATAGCTCGTAAGAATTTCAAACAAGGAGACCACGTACTGCTTTACGACACAAAGCTTCACCTTTTTCTAGGCCAAATTTTTAAGTCAAGATGGATCGGGCTATCTTCACTTTTTAGGAGGTCTATCCTAATGGATCAAGAGGACTCCGCCAACTCCAAAGACAATAGGGTGTTCAAGGTCAATGGGCAAAGGCTAAAACCCTATGCAGCACAACACTCAGCAGACAAGGAGGAGATTCCCCTCCTTGATCCCCCATGAATTCGAAAGACTACCTGAGTGGGAGTGACTTCTGTAGTATCTCAGAAGTCACTAAAATTTTCATTGGAACTTTGTGTGCTTTGCTTTAAGTTTTAGTTGTGATTTTCTTAATTTCTTTGTTTCCAGTTTGGTTTTCCTTTTGAAATTTATTATTTACACTGTATTTCTCATACTTTGGTTATCTATTTTGGGTGTGTTGGTGTGGCTAAGTGGAGTTTTTGCTAAGCAGGAATTTCCCCGATTTATAATTTTCGGAACCTGAAATTTGTGTTGTGAAATTTCCCAACCCGCGACCCTTTTCGCGCACGGTTTCATAATTTCACTTACGCCGCACTGTTCATCTTCTTCTTGCCCTTTCACTTCCCTATAACCTTTTGTTTCATACGCCCCATTAATTTTTCCAGATTTTCTGAGCCACAACCACTAACCACTCATTATGGATACACTGGGCTTAACTTTCAACGCTCTTAACCATCTATTTAAAACCCCCCCTCCCCCCTCTCCTTTTCATTCCAAATCACTTCTGAAACCTCTCCTCCTCCCATCCTCTCCATCTCTTCTCCTTCTCCAACCCAGCCATGGTGAAGACGCGTGGAGGACACAGCTTCCGACCAAGAGTGCGGCAATCTTCTCCTCCCCCTGCTAGGGGCTCCAACCCTAGCCCTACTCTCGCCCCCGCCGCTTAGGGCATCTCTGCCATGGGTCCTGCTTCTGCTATCACTGCCCCTGCCCCGAGAAGGTACCATACCCGGGTTGGCCCCATTCCTTCCTCTTCACTGCCATACCAGGGGCCATCCCGAGGCCCCTTGTCCAAGAGGCTTTGACTCCTCCGACCCGTGAGAGTCCTCCGCCCAGCCCCTGCAGCCCCGCTGCCACCTACTGCAAGGCCCCGCTGAGATTTCCTCCAGATCCGTCCCTTTCATTGATCATGAGAGGCTGAGTCTACTTCCACCGGCAGCCTTATTCCGGGGAATGCTGATTGCAAGGAGGGATTTACACAATCCAGATTTATTATGATCTCTGGCCAAATAAGATCTAGAGTTTCAGAATCGGAGCGACTAGTGCAAATACTACCCGGAGAAAAAAAAAAAAAGCTCATTTATGACACTGGCGCGCCACCCCGGGTGGTCATTGAGTTCTACCACAAGATGACCTCCAGGCGAGAGCCCAATCCGACGACCATTCATCTCACTATCGATGGCCGACCAGGGATACTTTGGGACACGGATATAGCAGCTAAGTTCAATCTGCCGGTGGTTCTCGCCAACCAGACAGATTATAGACAGTGGCCCCATCCCTTGACTAGGGAGATGGTTTGTTTGCTATCTCGGGATACTTCAGCTGGGCCTATTTTGTTTAGGAGACAGCTTCCTCCGAGCATGCTCCTCATAGACCATGTCCTACGGTCTAATATTTTCCTGCTCCAGCACATAATACAGGGGAGAGGAGCCATTCTTGAGGCTCTTTACCGTATTTCAGAGGGGTTATGGTTCAGCCGGACCGAGCTTATCATGACATCCTTGTTCCACTTTGAGGACAAGGTCCATCGCAAGAGTCTGACCTGAGTTGAGTCCACTCCCCTCCTGTTCCCGAGACTTATGTTCTAGGTATTAGAGCACATCAGATTCCCTGCTGAGCCTTGGTTAGAGCGCCGTCGTGATCATGAGGACTAGCCAACAGCTGACCATCCTAGAGAGAAGCAGCTACCTCCAGCAAAGCATGCTGAGGAGCATCAAGTTGCAGCATCCTCGGTTCCGGCTCTGGCTACCACTACTCCATTAACCACAGCCCCGTCCTCTCGCACGCGCCTAGTATTCCCGGCCCCCGCATCACGTACCTCTTGTAGATGGCTGCGGGCCGAGCACTTCACACACCTCCGCAACATATCACCATTTTTACTCTGACTTCCCAAGCATCATAGATCCAACACGCCTCTTTGTCACTTCGTAACTGAGGTCGCCTTCATACAACCTTGGCTGAGAGGATGACGCGCACTAAGGCCGCACTCGCATAGAATCAAAGTTATCCTCGGGTAAGTGACGAGTCACTTGGGCCTACCCCATTTCTACACGTCCCGCCAGCCTCTTCAGCCTCATCCTCCATACCCAACGCCTTTGATTCGCGCTACAAGAGTGTAATTAGAATCAACAACATTTATAACCTAGGTTCCTATCACAGAGCAAAGCTTACTACAAGATAGTGGCTCTAGGTCAATCAGGATGGGTTTTCTTCATGCAAATGGACTCATCAGTGAAGTGCTTAAACCGTGAATTTAATTCTGGATTTCTTTGGGTTTCGTAAAACAGTGGGGAGCTGACGGCCAGACAAAATTAAATAAGCAAAGGAAAATGTAAAATAGAACCCCTTGAAGTGAATATCATCGATTCGGTACAAGAGGGTGATCCGAATCAACAAAATCTTATATCCTAATTTTCCTCCTACCGCCAGAGTCAAGCTACCGTGAGTATACGGCCTAGGGCTTCCAACATGTGGATGAGTTTTCTTCAGACAAAATGATTTAAGTGAAGTCAAAAATGGTGAATTTGATTTGAATTTTAAGGTGGTGATAAAAACAGGGGGTTGGTGGTTTGCAAGCTGAAAATAAAATGAAGCAGTACAAGAAAAAGAACTCGCTACTGGGCTATCGGTTCCAGGTCCTAAGGCAAATGAGAGGTCCCCGGGTTCATTTCATATCGGGAGGATGACATATAGTCATCTCGAATCGGATCTTCATTTTAGCTTTAAAATCCAAACCCTAATACTTTTTCCTTTTGATGTAAAGCATTTATTTAGCATTTGTTCCTTAAGTGAAAATTCATCTCTGACTCATCCTTACAATGATTCGTAAAGGGCAACTAATGAATCTCAATGGATCTAAAAAATAAGCAATCCACCGAATCCTAAAAGATTACCAAGTATTGATCAAAAGAGTGATGTACTTTAATAAAGGAAAATATAACCCCTTAACTCACTCCAAAGGGCTCAGAAGAGCAACTAATGGATACGTGTATCTAAAGCCAAGAATACACCGAACCCTAAAAGCCAAGCTGCTATCACAAAGAAAGTACATCAAAAGTTTAAACCTAGAGTTGAAAATTTAGGAACCAAATGTCAAAACCCGTCGCAAGTGGAAAAATGTGGAACCACCACCCACCCTCTCTACTCAAGGAGGAGGGTTTTATCGGGCCATCCTCCAAGTTGTCATCCTTGAGGGTTTGGCAACAAGAAAATGAGAGAAAGAGGAGAGAGAAGAGAGAAATGAGGGCAAAAACAGGGCCTGGGATATTTTCTTCCAAAATAAAAAACTTAGGTCAACAGTAGGTTACAATGGCTTATATAGCCTTACAAACATGTGAAATACCAAAATAACCAAACTAGAATAATTGGCGTTGAGGGTAGAAATGAGAAAAACAAAACTATCTTTTCAGAACTATAAAACAGTGCCACTGCTATGTTTAGCTCTACCACAGCTAAAAAATCGCTATGATAGTGAAATTCGCTATCATAGCTTAAAATCCGGTGCATAGCCGAAATTGAAATTTTCTCTATGCACAGTAATTTTTGCTATGATAGCTTAAAATCTAACGTAGCTTAATTTTAAGTAATCGTCAAAGACTGCTCCATTGCTCGGCCGCTACTATTCCTCTACACTATCTCCATTTCTTCTTGATTTGATATTCTTCTGGTATTCTCGGCTTCAAGAAATTGATAGAAAAACCATATGAAATTGATGGAAATCAACCCGACTTTGTTATGATTGATTGACACGGCGATTTGGCTTCCACCTCGCAAAAACTACAAAACAACTCTAACAAGTATCGAAATACAATAAGTGGACCCGAACATGTCAATTGGGTTAATTATATCAATTAGTACACAAAAGCGCTCAAAACATATTAAAATAGGGCTCAAATAGCACTTTAAGCACTAATCACACTTCATCCTACACATCGCTAGTCCCTTAGCAATGAAAGAATGAAAGAAAGAGAGAGCATACAAATGATAACAAAATAATGTTCACAAAATTATTTCAAAAAGAAGGAATGAGTAAATGCCTAACCCTAAGTAAGAATCATCAATGCCGTGTACACAACTATCATGAGAATGAATCGCCATACAGAATTGAGTATCAAAAGAGCCTTTATCTCGGTGAATCAACCAGAAACTTCCACCAAAATCTAAGTGTTTGTTTGATCAGCTCTCAACAATAAACTGCTAAACTGCACTTTCCCCCCAACCAAGCTACTGCCGCCACCTATGACACTAACCAACCTAAATAGATCAGGACCCACTCTTATTCCACAACTTTTTTTTTGTATTATAAGGGTGCAATGCTGAGGAATCGAGCTCACCAAAGTCCATGTAACGGGGATCTACCGATGAATTCCCAACCAACCAAGGGCTAGGGGCACTGGTCATAAGGATTCGACCACTAACTCTTCAGGTCTCACCCCGAACTTTTAATGAATTCGAGACTCCAGCACCTACAACTTGCTCAACTCCACCTATCCACCCATGTAGCGAGTAGCACTAAGTCGGTGGTTCCCAACCGCCTGGCTTAGGCACCAGCTTTAAAGGCTTCTCACCATATACCCCTGACCGTGCTCTGTTTCACAAAGCAACTTTTTTTTCTTTTCTTTTTCTTTTCTTTTTCTCTTTCGGGAAGAAACACGCCTCTTTCAGTGGGGTCCTTAACTCAGTAAAGGTAGTCAACAACACCAGGATAGCATATTGAAAGGTTTAGGAGCGCAGCTTTTTCAAATTCTATCATTGAAACCTAATGTGTTTGGTGTGGTTAGATGGAAGGTGGAAGAAAATGGTTTAAAGCAACAAGAGTTCAACTGATTATCCACTCAACTAGGCATGGACCCAATCTAACATCAATAGAATTGGACAAAAGCCAATTTTCAAACCATGTTAGGCAAACACAAAAAAAAATGGGTGCAAAATGGGTTGAAAGTAAGTCGATAAGATATCAGCCTTTTATAGAAGGAACCCAAGAAGCCACCGAACATCACAAAATGGGCTTACTCAAAATAGTAACAAAAATGATAATACAAAAGCCACTTCCTTCACATCCTCCCCCCAACCTAAACATCTCGTTGTCCGGGCCAGAGCTTGGATTGAAATTTAGGAAGGAAGTGTTACTCCTTGATGAGATGTGATCTTGTTGGATAGAAGATTCCCGCAAGCTTTCCATCGACACCTTATTCACTAAGCCAGCTTCAAATGAACAAGAGAAGAAAAGAGAGAAAAAGTGACCAGTCGGGAGTATTTTGAAATAAACTTCATATAATAATTTCAAGTGTTCTTCTGGCAATATTTGATTCTACACTCTAATCTTTTCCAATCCGCATTCAAAAACGCCTAAAACGGAGTTCTGATGAAAAGCATGAGTTAAACAAAATCGAGGCAAAACAATGGGGCTTACAGCGAAATTTCGAAATCAATATAGCTAAAATTCCAAGAATGTTTGCGAAAAATTTCACGTGGTACGAAATTTTTTTTTTTTGAAAAATAAAGTAAAATAAAACAATTAATAAAAAAAAAAAATATTATTATTAATAATAAAATAATAAAAATAAAAATAAAATTTTTTTTTTTTTGAGACATTTTTTTTTTCAAAAATAAAATAAATAATAATAATAATTAGAAAACGCTTTTAAAAAAATAATAACAATAGTAATCGTTTTTTTATTTTTTACAGATACCTTATTGTTTACTATTTTGTCTTTAGTCGGGACCGCATGCATTTTCATACTACAGCTAATTTTCGCTATGATAGTGAAAATTCATTTTCACTATGACTGCGAAATTTTCGCTATGGTTGCGAAAATTGCCAGCCTTCTATCCTGCTTGTTGATCTTCATTTGCTCCAAAAATTTCACTCAAACGTAAAATTAACACAAGAAAATTAAGAAAATCATAAAAGTGAAAACATGCTAGAACAAAGATTAACTTAAAAATGAGGAAAATCTAAAAGAAAAAATATAGAAATCTAAATAAATACGATAAAATAAAATAAACAGAAAATTAAAAACAAAAAGTGTGGGGTGTGGGGAACTTAGAATGCGAGGTTCTGTTCCAAATCCGAACCCAAGACCGAACCAACCTCACAGCCATGCAATGTGCAACTAATAAAGTTTTGACGTAGGGTACTTTGTACAAGGGCCACTAACTTCCTAAAGCTTCAGAGAATGTGCAAAGTGATGGGTGGCCTTGCCGGGTGCTTCGTGGGTTTTGGGTCGGGATTGTGATGCAAAGAGGGCGTGATATAGATCAATCAAGAGGGGGCAGGTAAATTGTTCTCTTTGTGTTCTTCCACTTCTTCCTCAGTCAACAATAGGGGGATTGCTTCCCTTCTTCTCCCATAAGGCACAACAACACCAATGTCTCGAGGATTCAAAATTTTACTAGGCCTTCAGAAATGCGCGAGAACGCTTCCTCCATTATAGTGTCACTCAGGTACACTTTCTTTGGATTCTCTTCCTCCTGATGAACAAGCTGATTGGTGAGCTTTGAAATGGAGTACTGCAGGTTGTCCAATTTCTGCTCCATTTCACTTTGAAGTCCATCAATTCTCTTGTTTACATTGTTTTCCATAGTGTCAATTTTTTGACTTAATTGAGCATTGATTGTCCTCTCAGGTTTCCACAAAGTTACCTTACCAGCTTGGTAAGGTCTGGGAATGGCCTCGCTTCAACTGGAGAAATTAATCGTGGTGGTTGTGGTGGATGAGAGTTGAGGTCCATACTGTGGAGGAGCAGGGGCATAAGTTGAGGGAACACTATAGACGGGTGCACTCATCCATTGGTCTCTATAATCCCTCATAGACCTATTTGGGTTTGGATTTCTCCCCAAGGGGTGCTGATTCTGCCATGGAAGGTTTCTGTAATCCCTCATGGACATGTATGCTCTAGGGTTTCTCTCCACAAGGTACTCACTATAGTGTTCTCCCCTTAGGTGTTCCATTTGATTCTAGTTCAAGCCCACTGGAACATGGATTCCTGCAGCAAAAACAGGCAACACAAGACAACACAAGACAATCCTACAGCAACTCTTTTTTTTTTTAATTGAAACTAAATAAAAATGACAGTGAAATATAAAAGCAATTCACTAGTACTTGTGATGAGGATCACAAGTGTTCCACAACTCGTCAAATGCACTTAGGCACCATCCTCGGCAACTGTTGACCGGACCAAAAGACATGTACAAATTTATAACACTATCGCCAAAAGACTATTGTCTAATCCCCGGCAATGACGCCATAAAACTTGTTGACCGTATATGTCTTAGCTATTTGATTAGTTCAAGATTGTTTCACTGGAGTAAATTACTTATCAGAGGCGGTTTTGATCCTCGTTATGCCGCAAGTGCACAAGGCCTGACAAGTAGTAAATTGGATTTAAGTCCAGATATCGATCCCACAGAGATCTCAAGAATTTTCAATCAATTACCCCAACTACTCAAGCTCTATACTATTTGGACTATAATGGACAATTTGAATTAGCCGTGAAAGCCTTGAAATAATGGAAACCTAAAATAATATGAATGAATAACAAACTAATGACTAATAAATAATGGAAATGACAAATTTAGATTGGAAATTGAAGATTCAGAAGAGAACATTGAAAATAAAGCTATTGTGAAGAATCAATTCCATGCCTTGTATGGTAATTTTGCTTTCGAACTACGCATTTAAAACTAATCCATGAATGTGATATGTACCGGATCTCTCCAAACCACACCGCTCATCATCTCACCTTCACCGCTTTCTCTCGAATACAAGGCAGATAACTACTTTAATTCGTAGCTTGCTCCGGGTATTTTCTTTCACTTCATACCCATAACATGGACTGTAAACCTTAGCTCCTTTTGTATAGTCATTGCATGGGTTTACACTACATATCGTTCCTCTTCTCAAAATTAGAACAACTCATTCTTTCCTTGATTAGATCGTTGTTAACACTAGGATTGAATTCAATGATTCGAATCAGAGGCGAACTCTCCGCATGTTTAAATTGATAACTCACTCAACTCATTCTCGCTTTCAAGTGAGAAGAGGATGTATCGACACTACACGTAGCACATTAGGATCATCAATATCAGGTTCCCATACCTTCCGTAAATTATTCATCTACCAGAATGCCTTCAGTCACTCGTGAGGGCTTCCCGGAATGAGCTTGAACAACCTCATGCATGGGGTATAAGAGACTGACATTGGGATCAATTCCAGGAAATCACGCAAAACCAGCAAGTCGAATTATAAACTGAAGTTCAGCAATAATGAATAAAATTTCCTTAAAAGATAATTTCATAATAGCGCTTTATTTCGTGGGGAGTCGGGGTTTCTAAATCATCGGGATTACACCATACATTGGCTTGCTGAATAAGAAAACCACGTGAATCGGAAACCGGTAGTTCGAATCCAAAATTTGGTCTCGAATTCAAACTACGCATGTTAATTCAAGAAATATAAATCTGCATTCAACTACACCCTTTACAGCTAACGTTCAAGTCCAAATTTGAATGAAATACAAACTAATCTAAAAATAAAAAAAACGAAGAAAAGAAAATAAAAGAAAATAAATACAAAGAGCTTCTCAAAGAAATCTGCATCTCTCCTTCGCCGCCAAGAGCCGCGCTCATTCAGCAAGTAGCTTTCATATTTATAGGGCGTTCTCAAGTTGGGCCCCACTCATGCACTTCTTTTGGATCATAGCTTTAAATGGCTCGCTTATTGTTGATGTCGCGACATCAATTCTTGTCGCCAATTCTGTCAGTTTTTACCGCGTCAGAGAGTCTTTGCTTGGTCGCGACGTTGTCTGTGTAGTTGATGTCGCGATAGCTTAAGGATCGCCATTAATTAACTGGTAGATTTGATGTCGCGGATAACCGGATGTTGTCGCGACCTCTTCAGAGGGTCGCTGCCACCTCCGATGTTGTCGCGACCTCAAGTCTTACAATTGATGTCGCGACAACCTGGTGTTGTCGCGACCTTCTTCTCTTACCAATGTTGTCGCGACCACTGAATGATGTCGCGACTTCACTTCTGTGTAGTTGATGTCGCGATGTACTTGATCTTGTCGACCTTCTTTAGTGCATCTGATGTTACGACCATTAGTTTCCTTGCAAACTGATGTCGCGATTGTTTCGTCAAAGGTCGAGGTCGCGACTACTTAACTTTGAATAATATGCACTCTAAATGTTCAAGAAATTTTAGCTCGTCATGATTTTCTTTTGGTGTCACACATCATATCCATCAAATTAGCAAATTATGTTCGACTCCTCTGGAATGATGTCGCGACATCATTTCTTCTTCTTCATCAATTTCTCGGTTGTTTGACCTTGAGCCCTTTCTTCTACGCCTGCCGCTTTTGTCTTCCATTATGCTTCATTCACGATCGACCTTTGTAATTGTAACCTAAGATGCATTTTGATTAAGGTCAAAGCTTCACGACATCAAATTCTTAACTTTGCACTTCTCTTGCTACAACTTCCTTCAGCCCATTATATCAGTATCAGACAAATATTATTCCTATTCTTTTTTGCATTTTCTCGCTTTTCACTTCACGCACAGCCAGACAAGAAGTATTCCATCTTCCCGCATATTAACTGTGACTTTTTATATAAAAATCAATCAGGAAAAAATGGACTGGAAAATAGATGACTTTAAGCTCATCAAACTCCCCCCAAACTTAAAATTCGTCAGTCTCCAAAGCAAAGAAAAGAAAGATTTATTTGTCCTCAAACAAAAAGGACATTTTTCTGTTCTGTTATGCAGTAGCAGCCAATTTAATTGAAATTGAAATTGCATTCTTTTCTTTGTATTCAGCTTTAAGTCCAGATAAAGGTTAGTTTACCAATCGTACATAACTTAAATTGTTGAATTTGTTTTACAAAATGTGATAGTTAATTGATTTTATTCAAATGTAGAAGTTGGTTTTCTTTTCTCATTTTCTTAATTAGTCAATTAACCCTTAGAGGATGTTCGCGCTTTGATCTTTCCGATTTTCCAAATTCCATAGGCTTGTTGTTCATATTGATCTCCACTAATGTAGGTGATTACAACCTTCAAGATCAATCGTCTTTCGGGCTTGTAATGTTAGGGTCTGGGTGTAGGATGGATGGAATTTTAGGTTAAGATTACCAATACCCTTTTCCTTTCTTACTCCTCTGCTGTCCCCTTTTCCTCCTTGTAATTTCCTTAATAAATTCCCCCAAACTTCGTGTTTGGGATACCACCTTGATTTTCTTCTATTCAAAACTGTATGTTCCCATTTCTCATTCATAATTCAAACTGGGGAAATTTTCCTTCACACCTTCGTGCACAGGTAATGTTTTGTCTCTTAGGCTTTCTAACACTCTTAGCTTTAACTTTGGGTTAGTAACCCCATACCAGATGGCATTAGGTACTAGGTGTTGAAACACCTCAAGAACTTAATTGTTCAAGAGAGTTAGGCCAAGACAAACCTATTCCCCTTGGTTTCTTTTCCCCTCGTTGTATTTCTTTTTCTCTCATTCCCTTTTCGTATTTTCTCCTTGAGTTCCTAAAAAAATTTACACTCCCCAAACTTTATTTGTTCCTCTCTTTTGAGTTCTTGTAATCACAGGTTATTTAGAGGATTGGATTCTCAGAGAATGGGTTGGTGTCTCCATCGGGCTTCTTTCGAGAATAAGGCTTGTTTTGCTCAATTTCTCGAACTAAAGTGTATGCATTAGCATGGAATAGGGGATGGCTAGAATTATTCAAACTTTCCAAGAATGGTTCGTATCATTTCTCGTTGATTGTATCACCTAGATTTCCATTGAACATTAATCTAACAAGTTCTAGAATTCAAGGTTGATTAACCGTGACTAACCCGAGGATTTTCGACCTGTATATCAGCCAGGATGAGATTTAAATGATGTTATTTCCAACAGGTTCCTTGACTCACTGTTCATACCACAAACTCAAGAAAATTGTTTTGTTCCTCCGCCGTATAACTCCTTATTCTAGACTTATCACATACCTGAAACTAAATCGCAATTTGTGTTTCAATTAAATTGCATGTTATTCAACCCTTATGCTGCATCTATTTGTGTTTCAGTATATTCATCTAATCAATTACATCAACTAGCTCCTTTTATGATATTTCAGCATCTTTCTAACTATTAAAGCAAAAAGTAAACACACAATTTGACTTCAAACAACTCAACATCAAACAAATTTATGATTTTATTCATTAGATTGTATAAAAGTTGAGAATCAACAGGCTGGGAATGAGGAAGAGATGGATGAGTCAGTTGAAATAGTTTTTTCTTTTTGAGGAAGTAGCAAATATGTTCGAGGATCCGCATCAAGGGTTGCTGTGTTTGGATTGAACTTTGGGAATTTCTACTGGCCCTTCTTCTTCGCCTTGGCACTTTCTTTTCTCCATTTGTTCTTCAAGAACAGTTCATTGGTGATCAACTCTTTTTATTCAAATCATCTTGCCTTGACCCAATGTATCATTGTACGCCTCTCCATTTCTCAGTTATGATTCCTCAAAAATTGATAGATTGTTGCTAATCAAATCCAAATTTTCCGCCATATTTTTCTTTCTATAAGCATCATTGTCATCAAGCACTTTGTCTCTATCTAACATCTTCTTCTCAAAGTCCTTTAACACAATGACATATAAAGAAATTTGAACCTTTGATCTGGCCTCTTGTCTTGGCTTTGTTCTGTGCATCCCTTTCCTTGATAAGTTTCTGTTGAGTTCCCACTCATATTGATTATTGTAGAATGATTCATGTATTAAGTCAATTTTTTTCAAGATCTTTGTCTCTTCCCCTCCAGCATTTCTTGAAATTTTCTTTCTTGGATGCTTTAGGACTTGCTGTTCTTCCTTTATGCTCAATTCCTCTTCCCATTTATGCCTCTTCTCTTTCAACTCGTCTACATTCTCTTTCTATTCAGTTCTTCTTCCCACTGTTGATCTTTTCTTTTCAATTCACTATACATCTTCTCGACTTCGTTGAATGCTTCATTTCTTCTCTCTTTCTTCTCTATACTTTTCCTCAAGACAGAAACTCTAGAGCATCTCCTGTATTAGGTTGATTATCTTCCTGCCTTAACTTTACCAGTTCTTCAAATCCTTCATTGGTGAGAGTCGCTGGGTGGTGAAATCATAGGACGGTCTCATCTGGTTCTAAGTCCTCGCAAACATAGAGGTATTCCTTCCTACTGTGTTCCCGGGTTTTGTCTCTTTGATCCCCAACCCAAGAGTGTCCTCTTCTGGGCTTTTCATTCTCCTTCTTTCCGTAACTGCTTCCACCATGATCCCTTTTCTTCAAATTCTTAGCCCCTTACTTACCCTGGGCCAGTAGGTTAATGGTAGCCTTGGGAACCTCTCTTCTTCTGCCCATGTTCCCTCTGCTAATTCTGTAAAATTCCTTCAAACAAAAGCCTAGTGATCAAGGTCGACGAGGGATAAACCTTTTGTTTCATGGTATCTTATTATTGAATTCAATCACTACTCCTACGTTGAGTTTGTAACTTTCAAAGCATTGCATACGTAATGGCTTCCCGTTCTTTATCAGGCATACATGCTCAAGTTGAACTAACACAGACGCCAAGAAATAAAACCATACCTTAGCCTCCTCTGTAAGGTCTCCCCTGCTGATTGTCTTTGGTGCTCCTTTCTCTTGATCCCATTGAACCTTACCATCTGTCAATTTTCTGACAATCTTCTCACGGCCTGGTTTGCTACTCAATTTTCTTAAATTTGGAGCTATGCCTTTTGCCCTCAAGTATCCCGTACACCTCGTTAATGGCATTTCCGGGCCTGCATGAACCCAAAAACTCTCCGACAAATACAGAGCTGTCCTTCTTCCTACCTGGGTTAGAGTAGGAATTCCTGACCACGGCCGTGACATCCTGCCTCCGGTGCTTGCGAGAATTTTCCCATCCTCGTTGTTCTATCATTTCCTTGAGTGGGAAATAGGTTATCGACCTCTCTCTCCAACAAAACCCTTTATCACATAATACCTTCCGCAGATGTTAACACCAAATTTTTTTGACACAAAAACACATCTTCTTCTCTTCTTCCATCACCTTGTCTTTCCCCTGTATGCTTGTTCCCTTGCAATTGGTTGACTCTCGTGTTCTCGATGAACCGCTTCCTTCGCTTGAGCATGTTCCCCTATGATTTCGTTTTATCTCGGACTAAAGTCTCTCGTTCAGCCATTGGGAGGAATCGAAAGGTTTTAGGAGGAAGTTTGGATTTAGGGTTTTACAAGAATCGAAACCATAGAATATGCGAAGACGAAGAGTTGAATTCGCGTCGAGGAAAAAGATAACAAAGGATGTAGCTTCAACAGCTTGCAATTCGGGCTTATTATATGGCTATTTATGATTTCATTTATTAATGCTTTGTCAGCGATTTCTAAATTCAGGTCACAGAATGTGCATCAGTTATTAAATTTTTAGGGCAAAATTGAAACTCCGCTCCCAGCTGTCAATTTATCCTTCAGGTCGCGACATACTTTTGTTTGTCGTGACACAATTAACCTTTGGGAGGACAAGTCCTCCTAAGGTCAGCGACATCGTGCATCTCGTGACATTGTTAAGTCATTTCGCGACCTCTCTTTCTTCTTCCTCAAGGATTACTCTTATCGCGGCCCAAAATTTCCTCTGCCGCGACTCAATTCTTCTCAACAGAACTTTTGGTCGCGACACCAGCCTTGTTCTTCCTTCAACATTGACTAAGCTCATTTACATCAACTTTTATAGACTTCTAGCTTCTGGTCACGACATGTCTCCTCCTTTTTTTTGCCGCAACGTAGTCCGTAATTTTGCCTCAAATTTAATGAACAAATAACTTTTCACTCTGATCAATTAACAGATTCTCATCATCAAACAAACCAATTTCACACAGTAATTAAAGAATGTATTCTATCTTAAATTCTCACAGAATTTATATAGAGAAAGGAATGCTCCTTTTTTTTTCCCTTGGGCTGCTCTCTTCCTCGCAAGTCATTGAGTTGTACTGGAGTTCATTCCTTCTTGCCTGAGCCATTTCTGCATAAGTACTCTGCAACATTTACAGGAAGGATTCATTAAACAAAAATTAACTTCTTAAGTACTAACTAATCATTATAATAACTATAGAAAACAAAATCAAGATTAATTCAAAAATTTCAAAGTCTAAAACAAAATGAAAAGTCTCATGGGTTGCCTCCCATCAATATTTCAGCTTCATGAGTCCTAGAGCCTTAATTTGCTGTTTTGATTTTCCTTTCTCTCTCAATGAATCCTATTTAGCTCTTTCTTTCCTTCCTCCCGCTGATAATGCTTCGCCTTGTCCATTGACTTTAAATTCTCCCCCAAAGATCACCTTGAGTGTTAATGCCCAAAAGTAGTGTCACACCATTTCGTATATGGTCCACCCACCTTGATTTCAATTCCGAAATAATCTTTAACTGAGTTAACAACAGAATCCCTCGATCCCCTTTCTCTCGAATTCCTTCCTAAGAATCCTTTTCGATCATGCCATTTCTTTGTCTTTTCTTTTGTATCTAGTATTATCATAGGTTTCATTTCGCTCTTCCGGGCTCATTCGCCAGTTAATCTCTTCCTTTGCCATTTTCAACCGAATTCAGCTTCTCGATGGCCCACATAGCCTTAGGGTCTAATTTAAGAGGGAGGGCCATATGGCCTCGCAACACCAACTGCACTGGGACATCCTAACGGATAACACCCGTAGCCCGCAGCGCATCATCAAGTTTGGAAGACCAATCCTTCCCCGCTTGAACTTAATACGGGGCCTTTCCAGATCCTTTAACCTCCCTATTGAAACTTCGCTGCTCCATTAGTCCTGGATGATAAGCTAGTCATTATATGTTTGATCCTACATTCGTCATGATGGCGGAAAATTTGTCGCAAAGTGCCTCCCATCACCGATAATAGTCCCGGGTATTCCAAATCCGCTTCAATATGTTCTTTTGCAGAAACTCACAACTCGTATTAAACATCATCTGGCAAGCCATTGCTTCCACCCATTTACAATCCACCTAGCTAGTGATATGTGTTTCCAAACCACTTAAAAGGGTCCCATGTAACCTATCCCCATAAGATCAAAAAATTTGCACCACCAATATGCCTCAGAGGGGAATTTCACTTCACGATATTTCTAATCTTTTTGGCATCTATCATGGCATTTGACCCATTCAAGACAATTCCCCGAAAAATGGGCCAACAAATCCTGATTGAGACTTTTAGACGTTCTTTCCGTAAAATGCCCCCATATGGTGATGCATGGCATTCATTCATAATTCGTTTGTTCACCCTCCGGCACACATCTTCTTATATAATCATATCAGCTCCCCCTTAAATATTGCTGGTCATCCCATATAATAATTCACAAATTCCGAGCTTTCTTTCAAGTTGTATCGAATTCAAAAGGAACTACTCCATAAGCTAAGACCATTAAGACGCGATACCATGGCATTTGGAATGACAATGGAAATAGTTGCTCGTCTCTCTCTTAATCTTATCCTCCTCTTCGCTTGATTTTTCTATTTGGACAAGTGATCAGCCATCATCATTGGCCATCCCTTTATCTCTAATTTCAGATCAAACTCTTGCAGTAGCGCACCCAATCTTATCAAGCCTTATTAGCTACTTCCTTTTTGACATAAGATATTTGATGGTCGTGATGGTCTCAGGTGAACTATAACATGGATCCTGCACGTATGGCCTGAATTTCACAAGCAAACACTATCGCTAGCATCTCCTTGAGTTGTGGAATAGCTTTCTTGTGCTTCATTGAAGGTTCCGTTTAGCATAGTATATGGCTCGAATATTTCTTTTCTTTGCCCCAAAACAAATTTATCATAAATCACTGCATCACACATTACTCACTGATCCCATTCCGGGTGCAGCTATGACAGGTGCTTGAACCAATCTGATCTTAATTTCTCAAAAGCAAACTTGCAGGAATCATCAAAATTAAATTTTGTGTCTTTCTCCGCAATCAAGATAGTGGTCCTGCTATTCTTGAGAAGTCTTTGATGAATCTCCTATAAAATCCAAAGACGCCCCAAGAAACTTCTTTATCCCTCATATCGTGGGCCGAGGGGTGTAAGGTTTTGATAATAGAAATCTGATTGTCCACTTTCTACCCCAGAGCGTAAATTTTATGACCAAGAACAATACCTTCTGTTACCATGAAATGACATTTTTCCCAATTTAGTGCTAGTTGCTTGTCCTTGCATCTTTGAAGTATTGTTTCCAGGTTGTTCAAACATTGTTCAAAACTGGACCCATACACTGTGAAGTCATCCATAAAAATTTCCATAACTTCTTCTACCAAGTCTGAGAACATTGACATCATACATCTCTGGAAAGTAGCAGAGCATTGTACTGTACCTAAATGGCATCCTTCAAGGCAAAGGTGCCATAAGGCATGTGAATGTGGTCTTCTCGGGTCCTCGTGCAATTAGCAAACTGGCCATAGCCCCTCAATACTCCAGCCCAAGAAACAAAGTGAGGATGTCCTGATAATCATTCAACATCCGAATCAATGAATGGCAAAGGGAAGTGATCTTTCCCGGTTGTCGTGGTTCACTCGTAATCAATGCATACTCTCCATCCTATCACCGTTCTTGTTGGAATTTAATTCATTTCTTTCATTGCGATTACAAGAATCCACCCTTCTTGAACCACATGACCGGGTTAACTCAAGGACTATCTCAAATTGCATAGATAAACCAAAGATTTAACCATTTGAGTACCTCCTTCCCGACTACTCTTTTCATTACCGGATTGAGCCTCCTTTTGATGTTCAACAAGCTTGGCCTTGCATTTTCTTCCCGTATATTTTGTGATGTATACTGGATGGGATTGATACTTTAACTCTTCAATAGACCAAGCTATAGACTCCTGAGAGATTTCAAAATTTCCAGCAACCTCTGCTCCTCAAGATCACTAAGTCTAGCGTAAATTATTACTGCCATTCTTCAAGTGTACTGTAAGCATACTTTAAATGACTTGGCAACACCTTTAAAACTAGCCCTTTCTTTCATCGGTTTCTACGAAATTCCTTTTCTTCAATTCCAGTCTCTTTTTTCACCTCAGTTTGTTCAAGACCTCATCACTCTTCGCAGAATGTAAACCGATGTGCGTAAAATCCGAACCTCAAAATCTTCAAGATACCGGGAATCATCTTTTCATCGGACAAAATCGGGCATTACAACTGCTAGTAAAATTCTGCAGTTGTTGACATATACATCTTCTATCGACCTTACATCTTTCCTCTCATGTCTAAACTCCTCAAACTCGATTAAATCAAGTCGTGCTCTCTCTTCTCCCACTCCGAGAGTAAGAATTCTCTCGCATATCGAGGGATTAGAGCCGCCTCCGCTTGTAAAGGAATGGCCTTCCCAGAGTGCAGGACTCTTGCGGAATCTTCCTCCATATCCAAAGACGATGAAGTCTACTCGGAAAATAAAGTTCCCCACCTTTACCGCCATTATCTTCTATGATTCCTTCGTGTTTTGCTAGGTTCTATCTACCATTTGAGAGTAACTAGTGGGAGTAAGCTCCCCCAAACTTCTTAACTTCTGGCAAATGTATCAAGGCATTAAATCGATATCGCACTCCGAGTCACAAAGAGCTTTCTGAAACTCAAACTCTCCAATGGTGCAGGGAATGGTGAAGCTCCCTGGATCCTTCATCTTTTCTGGTAAGCCCCTCTTGATCATAGTATTGCAAGTTGCAGTCAGGTTCACAATTCCTTCTTCAACAATTTTCCGCCAAGATGTCTTCAAAAACTTCGCATAAAGTGGCATCCGAGTAACCACTTCGTGAAAGGCATGTTGATCTCTAGCTTCGAAGGTTTTCAAGAACCTGCAAACCTGCTCCTCTATCTTGATTTGAGGCAAACTTCTGTGGAAATGGACTGCAGCAAGTGTGCTTGTTCCGGGGTTTTCTTCTCTCTACTTCCTTCTTCCTCCTGACACTGCTCTTCTTATTTCTTCTCCAAGAGCTTCGCATTGTCCGGCTTTCATCTCCCTTGTCAGTTTATCTTTTTCTCGTCCTCTTCTCCAAGTTCTAATTTCCGAGCCGCACCGCCATACGCTTTTTGGATTCTTCTTCAGGTCACCGGGAGCTGCATCTTCATCCGGTTTTGCGTGTTTATGGCCACTATCTCGTGTTCCCGTGTTCTCGAGAAGCATTAGTGGTCTTCTGAAAATTTGAGAATTGGCATTTGAGGCTTCCAATTCTTCAAACTTTTGTGTTCATGGAGGTTTACCAATTTCTGTTGTCCCCTATGAATTGCGTGATTTGATCTTCAAATGGTGGGCTCTCTCCGAATTTCGATATTCACTCGCTTCCTCCTCTCGCGCCATTGCTGAACTCAGGTTGGCCGATATCCTTGCCGAGATGTCGTTCATGCCTTTGGCTCCAGGAGGCCCTCCACCATATGAAAAATTTTCATGGTTCCTCGTTGTTTGATGATAATGTGGCCGGGCAGCAGTGACGGTTTGAACCGATAACTTCTCGCTCTCCCAAGTACTTAACCTCCTAAGCATCATAAACAACTCGGGTACCTCAGCACTTCCTCTCAATAGTTCCATCTCAACTCCTCCTATTTCATGAACAGTGTGCATCTTCCTCTCTTGCTTGTCCATTCTATGCATGATGACATCTAACTTTGCCCCCATGGCTGTCATCTTGCTCAGCTCCATGACTCCTCTTCCTCTACCAATTACTTTTGAAAACTCTGATGGAGCTTTCATATTGCATTTAGCCAGGTCCTCAATCAGATCTCTTGCCTCTTCAGCACTCTTAATGCTTGGAATGGGTCCACAACAGAAGTGACAATAATACCTTTAGATGTATCATTCAAGGCATGACACTATGTCCATCCTGGGTCTTCAAGTCTATCCCATGCATCTGACATCTTTTCGCAAATATTTTGAATCTCTCCCATGCTACAGCAAAGGCTCTCATCTTCCTGGTTGGAACACACAATTATCTCCCTCCGTCTCCAGGTGAGTGATGGGGGAAGAATTCACCAGTGCAGTTTCTACAAGCCTCCCAAGTATCAACAACCATATGGTAGATTCATACCATGTGGCCGTCAGATTCTTAGAAAAATGGAATAAATGTACTTAATGACTCGTCTCACCCCATTCAACTTTACTCTGTGTTTGCTATTCGAGAAACCTTCCGCATGCTCATTCGGGGTCTTCGTGGGATGACTAGTAAACTGTTGTTGCTGAACCATTGTAATCAGTGTCGCTTTAGTTCAAAAATTATTTGCATCCACTGCAGCGTCGGTCTGATCAGCAGAGTATTCATCCCATTAGGCCTCCAAAAGTCCTCCATTGTATCAGTGATTGGAGGCCTTCTGGCTGCTGTTTGTTGTCCTTCAGTCTGGTCTGGCCTTTCATCTTCCATAGCTGAGTTTTCTGATCTTTTCGCCTTTCTCAAGCTTCTGAGTGTTCTTCAGTTCGCATTCGCCGAATCATATCAGTGTTCGCTTCTATGCATTAAAAGTTTTCTTGAAATCAAACACACTTACATTAATAGGATTAGCTAACAAATATTTTCAATATGGTCGTTGAAAGTTAGTGGCTAAAAAATAAGCCACTACCATGAAAACTATTTTGTTCTTTTCTTTAAATGTCCAAATTAGCATTCTCTTTCGCCGAATATTGATCTACCAGTTCTTTCAACCTGCAAGAACGGGCGCCATGTAAAACTTGTTGGATCCTAAATCCAAAAGACATGTACAAATTTATAACACTATCGCTAAAAGACTATTGTCTAATCTCAAGAATCCGCGCCATAAAACTTTGTCAATCGTGATACAAGTTCCTAGCTATTTGATTAGTTCAAGATCGTTTAAATCTGGAGTAAATTACGACTGAGTGGTTTTGATCCGTTATGCTGCAAGTGCACAGGTCGGACAAGTAGTAAATTGGATTTAAGTCCAGATATCGATCCCATAGAGATCTCAAGAATTTTCAATCAATTACCCCAACTACTCAAGCTCTATACTATTTCCGACTATAATGACAAATTTGAACTAGCCGCGAAAGCCTCCTAAAAGTGAAATAATGAAAACCTAAAATAATATGAATGAATAACAAAACGAATGAGTACTCAAATAATGAAATGACAAATTCTAGATTGAAATGTATTATCCGTAAATAGAACATTGAAAATAAAGCTATTGTGAAGAATCAATTGGCATACTTTGTATGGTAATTTTGCTTTCGAATCCATAGATTTTAAAACTAATCCAAGGAATGTGATAGTGCAGCTGATCTCTCCAAACCACACCGTTTCATCATCTCACCTCACCGCTTCTCTCAATACAAGTGGCTAGATAACTACTTTTAATCCGGGGTAGCTTTGTTCGGGAAAAGTATTTTTCTTTCTCAATACTTCATACTCCATAATACGGATCGTAAACCTTAGCTCCTCAGATAGTCATCGCACGGGCTTACACTACACCGGTTCCTCTTCCCCCAAAAAATTAGAACAACTCATTCTTTCCTTGATTAGATCGTTGTTTACACATGATTGAATTCAATGACCGACCAGAGGCGAACTCTCCTCGCATGCTTAAATTCGATAACTCAATTAACTCATTCTCTGGGCTTCAAGGAGAAGAGGATGTATCGATTTAATTACACGAGCACATTAGATAATCAATATCAGGTTCCCAGCATCCTTCCGTAAATTAATACCTCAGAATGCCTTCTCCTCAGGTCACCCGTGAGGCTTCCCGAAATCGAGCTTGAACAACCCCGTTATGGGTATAAGAGATTGACATTGGGATCAATTCCAGGAAATACGCAAAACCAGCAAGTCGATTTATAAACCGGTTCAGCAATACGACAAAATTCGCAGTAAAAGATAATTTCGATAAATAGCGCTATTTCAATGGGGAGGCTGGTTTCAAACACCGATTACACCATACATCACTGCCGATCAAGAAAACCATCGTGAATCTGGAACTGTAGTTCGAATCCAAAATTTGTCTCGAATTCAAACTACTACGCAATTTTAAGAAATATAAATCAGATTCAACTACACCCTTTACAAATTAACGTCAGTCCAAATTTGAATGCAAATTAGTAAACTACCTAAAAATAAAAAACAAAGAAAAGAAAAGAAAGAAAATTAAAACATATTTCAAAGAATTTGTGATCTCCTTCGTCCCAAGAGTCGCAAGGCTCATTCTAGAGAGCAAATTTTTCAGATTTATAGAGTTCCAAGTTTGGGCCCTAATTTCGATGCACTTTTGACCAGCTTAAAACGGCCTGCTTGGTTGTTGATGTCGCGACCTCCGTTGTCTCTTAGCTCACGCCGCAGTCTTTGTTTGGTCGCGACGTGTCTTTGGTGTAGCTGATGTCGCGACAGCTTAAGGACGTCGCGACCTTAATCAAGGTAGATGATGTCGCGACAAATCGGATGTCGTCGACCTCTTCTCTCTCGTAGGCTGTCGCGAATTCCGGATGCTGTCGCGACCTCAAGTCTTACCTGATGTCGCGACAACCCGGTGCTGCCCACCTCTTCATTCACTGTTGTCGACACAATCGACTTACGTCACAATTTCACTTCGTATTGATGTCGCTGATGTACTGATCTTGTCGCGACCTTCTTTTAGTGGGATCCCATGTCGCATTCATTAGTTTCCCTTGCAAAATGATGTCGCGACCGCTTCGCTTTCGGCCGAGGTCATGATCACTTTAACTTTGGTTTATGTTGCGACCTAAATGTTCACCACTTTATTCGTCAATTTCTTTTCGTGTCGCGACATCATATCCATCAGATCGAAGTTAAATTCTGCCGACTTCAATGATATGCCTATGATATCATTTCTTCTTCTCTCATCAATTTCCTCGGCCGTTCTGACCTGAGCTCCTTTCACGCCCAAATTTCGCTTTTGTTCCATTATGCTTCAATTGCAACTGACCTTTGTAATTGTAACTCATGATGCATTTGATTGTTGTCAAAGTTTTTCACGACATCAAATTCTTTAATCCTTTGCACTCTCTTGCCGCAACTTCCTTCACTTCATTATAATGTAAAAGATTTATAGCCACATTTCTGCTCTTTTCCAGATTTTCTTCTTTCGCTAATTTCCCCGATGCACGCCAGACAGTATTATTCATCTCCCGCATATTAATCGCCTTTTATATAAAATCAATCTGTAAAATGGATCGAAAAATAGATGACTTCAAGCCATCAACAACGACGCCATTTGATTCGCGCGCAGGTGATCCCAATCACCAAAATTTATATCCTATTCTTCCTCCATCGCCGTGAGTCAAGCTACCGCAAGATAGCGGTCTAGGCCTAACACAGTACGGTTTTCTGCATAAACTTATTTGATAAGTCAAAAATGGTGAATTTGATTTTGACTAAGGTATGATAAAAACAGGGGCTGTGGTTTGCAAGCTGAAAATAAAATGAAGAAAATAAGAAAAGAACCTCAAGATCACATCGGTTTTAGTCCTAAGTGCAAATGAGAGGTCCCCGGTTCATTTCCTCAGATAGGAGTGATGACATATAGTCATCTTCTCCGAATCGGATCTTCATTTAGTTTAAAACTAAACCCTTGCATTTTTCCTTTTGATAAAGCATTTATTTAGCATTTCCTGCTCCTATTCAGCTGAAAAATTCATCTCTCGACTCATCCTACATGATTCGTAAAGGGCAACTAATGAATCTCAATGGATCTAAAATAAGCATCCACTAACCCTAAAAGATTACCAAGTATTGATCAAAGAGTGATGTACTTACAAAGGAAAATATAACCCCATCCTACTCCAAATGCTCGTGAAAGAAAGAATTAATGGATATCAAAGGTATCTAGCTAAGAATACACCGAACTCCAAAAGCTTGCCAAGCATTCACACAAAGGAAAGTACATCAAAAGCTTTAACCTAGAGTTGAAAATTTAGGAACCAAAGTGTCAAAACCTACTGCGTGAAAATGTGGGGAACCACCAATGTACCATCTACTTCATGAGGAAGGGTTTGAGTTTGGCCATCCTCCAAGTCATCTCGAGGGTGTTTCCAAGTAAAACCAAGAAAAAATGAGAGAAAGAGGAGAGAGAAGAGAGAAAATGAGGGCAAAACAAATTCAGATATTTCCTTCCAAAATAAAAACTTAGGGCTAATAGTGTGTGTTAGAATGGCTTATATAGTCTTTAAACATGTGAACACCAAAATAACTAAACTAGAATAATTACGTTGAGGGGTAGAAATGAGAAAAAACCAAACGAGTCGCTTGATCACAAAACAAAAGCAGAATTTTGGATTTATGCACGTTGAATTTCGCTATCATATGGTGGTTTCAAGATGATAGCTTAAATTTCGCTATTTATAGCTTAAATTTCACACTGTTAGCTGAAAAAATCCGCATAGCTTAAATTAAATTTTCGCTATGCTAGCTAAAATTCCAAATAAGAGCTAATTTTCAATCGCTCAAAGATCGTTCCATCAGCTCCCGGTCAAGCATTATTCCTCCTCGCACTATTCCATTTCTTCGCTTTGATATTCTTCATTCCCTAGCTTTATCGAAATTGATAGAAAACCATATGAAATTGATGGAAATCAACCCGACTTTGTTATGATTGGATTGACACGGCGATTTGGCTTCCAATTCCTGCAAAAACTACAAAACAACCTCGGAATGTGATCAGAAATACAATAGGGACCCGAACATGTCAATTGGGTTAATTATATCAATTACTACACAAAAAGCGCTCAAAACCTATTAAAAATAGGGCTCAAAATAGGACTTTTTGGGCACTAATCAAATACCGTTTAGGGTTTTAAGCAAACCACATAATCTGTGGTCTTTTTCCTCAAGTTAGGGAGGATGACATATAGTCATTTCCCGAACCGGATCTTCATTTAGCTTTAAAAACTAAACCCTATGATTTTCCCTTTTGAAACATAGCATTTAACTGGGCATAAATGTTCCTAACAGTGATATCATATCTCAAAAACCTACCCTACAGTAACTAATAGGAAACAACTAACTGATACTGTGGGATCAAGGATAAGCATCCTCTCAGAACCAAAAAAGCTTGCTAAATACAAAGGGCTTCGAGGGTGTGCCTAGAGACGAATCCTAAGGTGAGAGATAGGAACATAAATACCTTATAAATGCGTATAAAAACGTAGGACTCGCCTTACCTCAAATCCTGCCGCAGCCCTCCTCTCTTCGCTGAAAGAAGAGGTTCACAACCATCCTTCAGTTGTCATCCTCAAAGGAGTGTTTGGTAGCCGAGAATATGGAAAAGAAAGGGAAAGAAAATGAAGCAGAGAAGAAGCGGGAAACGGGAGAGCTGAAAGCTTCTCCAAAAATTTATTGCCGTAGTGATTGATTGTTACAAACCTTGACTCTAGCTTATATACGGCTCAGAGCAAGGGAAATTACAAAACAAACCAAAACAAAAGCTATTACAAGGGTAGAAAGGAGAAAACCAAAACGGAGCGCTTTTTAAACATGAAAACAGAGCGTACCTTCGCTGGAAGGTGCTCACAGCAAACACCCTCTCTCTCCTCGCTCGCCACATAGCCAAATTCCCCCGCTATGACAGCCAAAATTTTGCCATATAGCGAACCCCAAGCGTGTAGCTAAATCTCAAGACTGCTCCATTGCTCCCGCCGCTACTATTCCCCGCACTATTCCATTTCTTCTTGTTTTGATATTCTTCATTCCCGGCTTGCTAAAATTGATAGAAAACCATATGAAATTGATGGAAATCAACCCGACTTTGTTATGATTGGATTGACACGGTGATTTGGCTTCCAATTCCTACAAAAACTACAAAAACAGCCCTGGAATGCGATCAGAAGTACAATAGGGTCCCGAACATGTCAATTGGGTTAATTATAACAATTAGTACACAAAAAGCGCTCAAAACCTATTAAAAATAGGGCTCAAAATAACACTTTTTGGGCACTAATCAGCCTTTCCGTCCACCACTCCCAGACTCTCCTCGACGCATAGCAAAGAATAGCAAATGTCACTCCACCAAGAGGTACCTAGCCCTCGCTCTAAGATGAGAATGACCTTCACCGCATTGAGGGAGGTGGCACTTCCTTCTTCTAACTTTCAATCCGGAAACCTAATGCGTACAATGTGATATTTGGATTGGGGGGAGAGTTAGCAAAGGAAGTGACTTTTATTCATTTTATTTTGCTGTCCTTTTAAGCAAAGCCCATTTTGTTTGTTTAGTGGCTTGATGTTTGTTTCATTTTGAGAAGCTGTTGTCTGTTTTTGTAAAAGTTGAAAACATAGTGATACGTATTCTTATACATACCATACAACTTATTTACTCAGCTAAAAAATTGTACCCATTTTTGCACCAAATTATTATTATTATTATTTTTTTATGGTTTTGCCTTTCCTACAAAGTGAAAATTTGAAACACTGCTCAATGCTATTGATGTTAGATTAGTTCCTTGCATGATTAAGTCGATGATTAGTTGAAGCCTCATAGTTTTCAGCCTTCTTCTTCCACTTTTAGCGAACCACACACAATGCACATCAGTTTTCTTCAATAAGCTAAGGAACTGCATAGCCCCCCTTACTTCGCAAAACCTACCCTAGTTTCGTTGACTACCTGTAATAGGTTGAGGACCCCCAAGAGAACAAGGCCAATGAAGTCTTCCAAAAGAAAAAGAAAAAGAAAAAGAAAAAGAAAAAAAAAAAAAGAAAAGTCGTGACGCTTCACCTTGAAACCCGAGCATGATTCGAGGGGTTTACGACGAAAGTCTTTAAAGCCTGGTGCCCTAAGCCAACTAGTTGGGAGCCACCGACTTAGTGCTCGCTACATGGGTGGATGGGTAAGGTTTAGCGAGTTGTAGGTGCTGGAGTTTCGAAATCATTTGAAGTCCGAGGTGAAACCTGAAGAGTTAGTGGTTGAAAGATCCTTATAACTTGGTGCCCTAAGCCTTAATCAAGTTGGGAGTTATCTGCAGATCCCTCAAGCATGGACTTTGGTGAGGTCGATTCCTTAGCATTGCACCCTACAACACAAAACGAAGTGTGGAATAAGAGTGGGACTAGATTTATTTAAGATGGTCAATGTTCTAGGTCTTGGCGGTAGCTTGGTTGGGGGGAGAGTGTAGTTTGACAGTTTATTGTTAAAAACTGATCATATAAACACTTAGATTTTTGTGGAAGCTTAAGGTCAATTTCCTTGACCAGGATACTCTTTTGAAACTTGATTCTATATGGCATTCATTGATTAGTACCCAAATTATGCTATTTTGAGCCCTGTTTAGTGTAGGTTTTGAGCACTTTTTGTGTACTAATCAACTGAAATAACCCAATTGACACACTAAGGTCCCGACTATATTACTGATCATATTTTGTGGATATTTTTGTAGTTTTGCATGCCAATTACACCATTATCATCGAGTTGACTCAAATATGAAGAACCCGAGCCGAACTCGAAGCCGAATGTACAAGTCAGAAGGCAATTGGAGCTAAACACAAAAGAAGATCGACTACGTAGAGATTTTGCAAAGTTATAATTTTCGCAACCCGTAATTTCGTAGGTTGTGAATTTTCGCAGGCCGCGGTAAATTCTCGCAGCTCGCCTCGCTTGCTATTTGACTACCTTTAATGCTTTTGTGATATTTTCCCAAACTGTCCTCCATGTAATTTTGCTGTTTCATACTTGTAAATTTTTGACTCTCAGTAGTATATAAGCCTCAAATAAGCTCAGAAATCGCCAATTCATCAATCAATAAAATTGGTGCCAAAGCTTTCAGCTCTCCCGGTTGGGTGATTTTCCCTCACTTTCTCTCCCTTTCTTGCACTTTCTCACCTGCCAAACACCCCTTGAGGATGACAACTCAAGGGATGCTTAGCTAAACCTCCCTTATCCTTGAAGAGGAGGGTCACTAGGTCAAGGTTCTTGAGGTAAAACACCGTCCTCCTATTGCCAACGCAGGCATTTATTACCATTTATGTTTCTGCATCTCACTTTAGGCTTAAATCCTTGTGATGTACCTTGATTGGCCAGTACTTGGCAAGCTTTAAGGGCTTAGTGGATACTTACTGCTAGATCCCCTGATGCTCACTTAGTTGCCATTTATTTGCCTCTATAGGTTAGGTCAAGGGACTCGTTTTCACTACCTTGAAACATTAATTGTCCATAAATGCTATATCTTAGGATAAAAACTTTTAGGGTTTAGTTTTTATAGCTAAACAAAGATTCGGTTTGGGAAATGACTATAGGTCATCCTCCCCAACGCTGCAGTGCTGACCTAAGGACATTTCCAGCTGTTGCCTTAGAACCCTGCTAAGCCCAAAGGGCCCAAGACTTCAAGGAATTCTTTTACACTTTATTTCACTACATTTCAAGTCTTTCAAACCATTAACTCCACTATTTTTACAAAAACCCTAAATCCAAAGTGAAAACACCATTTTCAATCAACTGTAAATCATTTTGCATGAAGAAAAACTCCATCTCGAGTTCCGACTTAAAACTACTATACCGCAGTAGCTTTGTTACTTAATAGGAATTTAGGATACAAATATTGTTGATTCTGAATCGCCTACTGTGGCATGAATCAAATGGCGCCGTTGCCAGGGATGGTGCCTTAGTGTGAATAAGAAGCTGTTGAACTTGTGATCCACATCACAAGTATTGGTGAATTCTCATTCCTTTTAAGTGAGAAGCTGTTGAACTTGTGATCCACATCACAAGTATTGGTGAATTCTCATTCCTTTTAGGTTTTACCATTAATTCCTCTAATAGTTCACTGCTGGGGCAATTTAATTGTTACATTGTGCATATCCAGATTTTCTTTGTTTTAATTTTAACTAACTTCAACCCTTTTTGGTAGCTTTGTTTTTGGTTTTTGTTGTGTTGTGATGTGTTCTTAGGACTTTATACACCATTGGGATAGGAACATTGCGTGCAGTTAGAGAGAACCAAGGTTTCCGTAAGAACAAAGTACGTGAAGTGAGTTTACACAACCAGATGGAGCCTCTACCTGAGGAGCAACAAAGTCAGCAAGGGGTACAAAGAACCCCCAATGCCTACAGGTCAATGAGGGACCATATACACCCCACCGAGGGTGAGTACACCCTAATGCATCGTACCTCCTGTAGAGGATGAAGCAGCTAGCCTTATTCGTGCCCTTGTTCCCAACTTTCCACATGGCATGGGAAAATGAGAATCCATACACACACATCCGAGATTTCGAGGAAGTTTGCAATGAATCAAGGAGGGTGAAAATTGATATGGAATTGCTGAAGAAAGCCTTCCCATTAACCCTAAAAGACAAGGCCAAGATTCGCGCTTAATTCTCAAGGCTAAGAACCATCAGAATCGGGCGCATCAGAGGCGGCAGTTTTTGAAGAAGTTCTTCAAAGGCAATACAGGACCAATAACTTGAAGAGGCAAATTTATACATTTACAGCCCATGATAATGAGAAGTTTTATCAATGCTGGGAGAGATATATGGAGACCATCAATGCATGCCGTCACCATGGTTTTGACACCTGGATGCTAGTCAACCATTTCAATGATGGGATGTCCTCTGCCATGAAGTAACTTCTAGAAACCATGTGTGGAGGGGATGATTAGTGCCCAAATAGTGCTGTTTTGAGCTCTGTTCATTACAGTTTTTGAGCACTTTTTCTGTACTAATCAACCAAATAGCTTGATTGATACGCTAAGGTCTGGCTATACTCGCGATCATATTTTGTGGATATTTTTGTAGTTTGCAAACCAATTACGCAATTATCTTGAGTTAATTCAAATCCCGAAGAACCAGGCCGAAATTTCAGAAGTTTGCATGTATAAATCAGAAGGCAATTGGAGCTAAATACAGAATGAGAGTGAGCATTGCAGAGATTTTGTAGTGTTACGAATTTTCGCAACCAACAAAATTTCGCAGGTTGCGAAATTTCACAGCCAACCCTGTTTGCTGTGTTGACCACTTTTTTATTGCCTTTTGTGGTTTTGTACCAAAATTGCCCTCAATGTAATTTTGTTGTTTCATAATTTTTTGTAATTTCCTTGACTCTGAGTTGTATATAAGCCTCAATCAAGCTTTGTAAAATCAATCAATCCATCAATCAATAAAATTAGCACCAAATCTTTCAGCTTTCCCGCCGGTGTGACTTTATCTTATTTTTCTCTCCCTTTTTCTCATTTTCTCACCTGCCAAACACCCCTTGAGGATGACAACTCAAGGGATGCTTGGCTAAACCCCCCTCATCTTTGAAGAGGAGGGCCACGGGGTTAAAGTTTTGAGGTAAAACATTATCCTCCTGTTACCAATGCAGGCATTTATTATCATTTATGTTTCTGCATCTCACGTTAGGTTTGAATCCCTGTGATGTACCCTGAGTGGCCAGTACTTGGCAAGCTTTCAAGGCTTAGTGGATACTTATTGCTAAGATCATGATTCTCACCAGTTCCATTTATTTGCTCCTGGGGTTAGATCAGTCGGTTTAACTTCTACTTGAAACGTGTGGTTAATAAATGTTGTATACTAGGCGAAAAACTTTTAGGGTTCTGTTTTTATGGCTAATCATAGATCCGGTTTGGGAAATGACTATAGGTCATCCTCCCCAATGTGAGGAAAAGGACCTAGGACATTACAGTTGCCTTAGAACCCTAAGCTCAGTGGCCCAAAACTTCAAGGAGTTCTTTTACACTTTATTTCTCTACATTTACGGTTTTTCAAGTCATCAACCTCACCGTTTTTACAAGAAACCCCAAATCCAAAGTGGAAACACCATTTTCAGTCAACTGTGACTCATTTCGCATGAAGAAAACCCATCCCTAAGTTCGACCCTAGACATTTTATCTGCGGTAGCTTTGCCTCTGACGGTAGGAATCCTAGGATATAAATATTGTTGATTCCGATTGCACCTGCGTAGGCAGATCAAATGGCGTCGTTGCCGGGGGATGATTAATCGTAGTATGAGCTTGACAGACCGCCTATAATGTTGGTGATTGCTGTTTCATTGTTATTGTTTGAGTTCACGTAGGGAAGTGAATTTTATATTGTGCATACCCAGTTTTTCTTTGTTTTAAGTTTAACCAACTATAACCCTTTTTGGTAGCCTTGTTTTTGGTTTCTTGCTGTTTTGTGTTGTGTTCCTAGGACTTTATGCAACACTGGGATAGGAACACTGCAGGTAGGCTAGAGAGAACCAGTGCTCCATAAGAACAGGGGTGTGAAGTCAGTTTACACAATAATCAGATGGAGCCTCCACCTGAGGAGCAACAAAGTCAGTAGGGGGTACCAAGAAACCCTAATGCCTACAGGTCAATGAGGGACCATATACACCCACCAAGAGTGCACCCTCATGCATTGTACCTCTTGCAGCAGATGTAGTTCGTCATGCCTTATTTGGTGCCCTTGTTCCCAACCTTTCATGGTATGGAAAATGAGAATCCATACACACACATCCGGGAGTTTGAGGAAGTTTGCACAACTTTCAAGGAGGGTGCAATCGATATGGATTTTCTTAAAAAATTTGAAGGCCTTTCCTTAGCCCTCGAAGACAAAGCCCGAATTTTAGAAGCCTTGGTATCCTAAGACCCGGGAACCATTAGGAATTGAGGCGGAGGCGCAAGCGAGTTTTGAAAAAGTTCTTCAGTGCACACAGGACCAACAGTTTGAAGAGGCAAATTTATACATTTGCAACCCATGATAATGAAGTTACCCAATCTTTGGGAGAGATATATGGAAACCATCGGTGCATGCCCACACCATGGCTTTGATACATGGATGTTGGTCAACCACTTTGAACCCTGTTTTGAACCCTGTTTCTTTAAGGTTTTGAGAACTTTTTGTGTACTAATCAGCGTAATTAACCTGATTTGCACATTAAGGTCCTTGCTATTCTACTGATCGCATTTTGTGGCTAATTTTATAGTTTTTGCAAGATAATCAGACCAAAATTATCGAGTCAATTCAAACACGAAGAACCCGAGTTGAACTCATCGTTGCAGATCAAATCCCAGAAGGAAAGAAGAGCAAAAAGTGAAGAAAAATGGAGCCTTCAGGGAATCGCTCTGCGCGACGCTTTGTTAAATCTATGACACTATTCACCACTCGACCATTGTTCACCTCTCTGGTTAATGTGACCGCACATTTGCATTTTTGGGTTCTTCCATTTATCCTGTAATAGCTTTTTAGTCTTGGTTTTGTAGCACGCGCTCGGCGTGTATAAGGTGGAGTCAGTGCGTAGGCATCCATCGATCAGCCAGACCGCGACGGGAAGCTTTCGACTTTCCTTCTTTATAACTTCTCCCTCACGCCGGCACCTGCGCCCGTCTTAATTCGTGCTGCCGATTCTATTCCCCGGCGTAGGAATTAGTTGTATAAGCATTGTATCTTTTGTGAAATTTGAGGTCATCTCCAGAGTGGTTTGATTTAGTTGATTCGAGTAGGAGCTACTACTCCCAAAGTGTCGTTAAAAAGAAATTGTAGGGTTGTGTTGTTTGATTGAGAATGGTTGACCAGTTTGAATACTAAAAGCAGAAAACGATTGGCTGAAGGATTTTAGGGTTCCATCATTTCGATCATGTAAATCCTCTTATTTAACAAACTCATCTAGGAACCGTGATAGAAAATGGTCTTTGATGGTATCTTTAAATATAGCACTTTAGAAAATGAGATGAATTGAATAATACTAAGCACTTGTTCCCGATTAATCTGTGAACCCTTAGCTTTGCATTCGTAATCAACACGGCGTGTCTGAAGGATATCTACCGTTCTACGTTGTCAAAATATCAAACAAGTTTGCAAAATGTTTACTACAGTGATTAACTGTCTGCAATCCATTGAAGTTCAAAGAATTGAGGGACTATACCTTGATCGGGGTGAGTTTCCCAGTAGACTCCATTAGTAAGGTTGAGCACATAAAACTTATAAGAACAATTATAATTGAAGAGTTCAATCATAAAGCAATACTTTGAAATCATCTTTCTTGCAAAACCTGAGAATGAAAAATATGAAATGCTAAGATTGAAAACACAAAATAATTATTTCTGCGAAGATTACAAATGCTTGAATTGTAAGCATGAAAAGAAAGAGTCTTGATACGGATCTCTAAGAAATCAACTCAAAACAATGGAGGGAACTCCTCTCCTATGAAAACCTAACCCTAGAAGTCCAAAACTGCCTTTTCCTTGTTTCCTCTTTCTTTTATACCCCCCTGCGATGTGATTTTCCCATTTTGGTTGGTTGGCAAAGAGTGCCACTGGCGTTGGTAAATTCACGATCAAATCTGCGCCATTCCATGCGAAATTGTGCGAAACACATTAATGGTGTGGAGTACACTTTTCCACTTGCCAATTTTATGCACATGTGTGCGTTTTGTTTGAGTTATCTGGTACCGCCGATCCCGCGCCGCACCGGCCCGGGTGTCACTGGTACACATAAATGGTGTCTGTACGCCTGCTCGCAGTGCTTTTCTGGCAACTGGCACGGAGTTCCACGAACTAGTCTGATCGTTTGCCCACATCCTCGGTGCTTCATATTGGCTTCCCGAGACATAAATCTTGGTTTATGCTTTGAGCACGGAAGACTGCACCGGTCTAAAGCTCTGAATTAAAAATTACCTATCCTCATCTTGAATGTGGGTAAGAATTGTGATTTGTGTCTTAAATTCTCTTATAATTATTGCTGGTGTGTGTCTATTCATCACACCTGACTGCGTCTTGCCCCAGTCCCTAAGATTTAGACTAGAACTACCCACTAGGTGAATCGACAGGCGCTGATTACCAGGTTAGCTTTTACAAAGATCCTCTCAATGAAATTATAGAATATAATACTTCCACCGGCTTTAGTAATGCACGGTATGACTCATTTAAACCCGACCACGAGTCTTACCCCGCGATGAACATTATAACCGGGCTAACACAAAAATCCAGGTTATTCAAGTAGGACTATGGAATTGAAGAAGCGTAAAGGCGTTAAATCGACATTGAGCGTAGTGATCGATATAATGGGAAAATCATTTAACATGGACATATAACCATATGCGCAATGTCGGGAAAAACAACAAACATAATTAGGAATCAAGGGTCTTAAAAGTTTTGTAGCGACAGTGGCTGAATGAAAAGAAAAGGTAAATGATCAAATGAGTGTTGGCGCCAACATGGCTGGAGTACTACTTTACTCGATTGCCCGACACCGGTCCCAGCCTAAGCGACTATGCGGCATCATCCTCGTCACCGTCGAGAAGAAAATGCATCCTCGTCGACCGCAGTCTGTCTAATTCTTCTGACTCTCCTTGGGTATGGGAAGTGGCATCCGCCATTACAGGCTCTCCTTGAAAAATGTGACTCTCTCAAAGCCTCGAGAGGCGTCGTCGAAGTTATACGCTTTCCCGGAATGCACTTGAACCACCCCTTATTCTCCGTTCATCCTCTTCCAATAGCGTGTGCTCAATGGTCTGGGGCTATGGATGAAGGTGATCCGGAGCGCACTGAAGGCTGAAGGTTGAGAGGCCTAGTAGAGACGGCTCGACTCTTGGCCTCGGTCTTGTTGTGATAGGCCCGACTGGCGACACCTTCTTTTTCCCACTGACCCAGCTCACTCATTCCTAGCGGCTTCCATAATGCTAGTCTGGCGAAGGAATGGAATATTGTGTGCACTTTCATGCGAAAATTTCAAATCCCTCA
Source organism: Tetrastigma voinierianum (assembly GCA_016808115.1). Taxonomy (NCBI): domain Eukaryota; kingdom Viridiplantae; phylum Streptophyta; class Magnoliopsida; order Vitales; family Vitaceae; genus Tetrastigma; species Tetrastigma voinierianum. The sequence goes on along the minus strand of JAEQBH010000911.1, from coordinate 1,398,537 downwards.
TCACCTGCCATATGACTAATGCATAATCCAATGAGTTTCCGGGTCATGACTTCATACAAGCTGGTTGTTCGGCGGGGATTTTCATTGCCCTTAGGCCCAATTTGATCGTGAATGATCTTGTTCATCAGGGCATATTCTGGTTTGAGCTTTCCAGGTACGAATTCTTTCTTCATAAATCCACTCATGGGCACCGGGTGAGTGCACATAGCCTCAGTGAACAACTGGGCATCAAAGAGTCGGTGATATGCAGTGGATATGGTCGTCTGAGCATCGAGGCGAATTATAATGTAGGCATGTTCATCGAATCGGGTGACACACGAAGTTTGCTTTACCATCGCTGAAGTCTCTATCTGGGTCTCGAGCAGGGTGATTTTCCTTCGGGTTGGTATAGAACTCACGAGACAGTAGTGGTATCCTTGCACCTCAGTGCACACAAAATCCACATACTGCTCTTGAATAATCCTCCTGATGGGGTGAGAATCACGAAGCGTCTCAGTTTGACTCCGCCACCCGGTGAAAGCCTACATTTGCAATCGGCGAGTCCGTTTTTCTTGCTCATTCGGGAGTCCTCGGTAATTGCTCGGCTTCTATCTCGTCATCGCTCGGCCGCGTAAGACATTTCCTCAACCAAAGATTACATCGCAACTGCTTTCCTTTCTTCACTGGCTGCGAAGAATCCGATTTCCTTTTTGCGGCCGCTCCGCGGGAGCTGAGCCCTTTCACTCCGTGTTCGCCAGAACGTGCCATAGAGATGGCGAGAATGACGTGCGACCCGGATGGCCCGGATATATATAAGAAAATCGAGCACGTTTGAATAGTGCAGGGCTGACCGGGTGCACATCGAACAACACTTTCACGCCCACGTCACCGTGGCGATACTCGAACCAGGTACAAAACAACATCACCCAAATCCAACAAAAACAAGTCCATATATAACAATGAGGCAAAAAATGCTAGCAAGGATTTGTAGGTATTTTTAAGTCGTCACGATGACTATGAGAACAGAATCCGATCCTGGACGAAGAAAACCCTGGCAAAAGCAACCGAGCTTGTGAAGGCTTGTGTGAGGGACCAATCGGTTAGGGCTTGCTTATGGAGAGTGGAGAAGGGTTTGGAATGTCAAAGGCCACAAAAATTGGGGTTTAAAAGCCCATTTGCCCAAAATCCGACCGGGTGTACCGGTACACTTTAATGGTGTACCGGTACACATTAGCTACTGCCCGATTTTGAATAAGTTGTACCGGTACACATTTAGGGTGTACCGGTACGCCCCACCACCGAGTTTCGAGTAAAGTTGTACGGTACACATTTAGGGTGTCTTAGGTACACTGTTCAACGATATATATATATTTTTTTCTTTTCTCTCTCTTTGATTCTTTCTCTTTTTTTTTTTTTTTTAATTTTAATTGGAGCGATTGGTGCTTAGATGTACAAGTTTGCCTGCTTGATTGCCCTCCATCCCGGGTTTCGCTGTATGCTCATTTTTTTTTTTTTTTTTTGGTTGAATTCCACCAGCGGCGTATTCATAGGCTTGGTTCTTGTAATTCCTTCTTCGGTGCTTTCAATCTTTCCGTGGACCTTGCTTTGTTCCATGAGTGGGGTTATTGGATTGAAACGGAGCTTGTGGCTTGAAGCTCTAAAAATGGGTTGCAAGGGGGTGAGACGATCACGGTTTGCAGGTATATATGGAAATAATGGCCTCCCAATCATTTCGATTATGCGAGAGATGTTCCATAAAGACTATGATGCATGAAGTTAACATGACATGCCAAATTTATGCACAAATGGAGACAAGCGGGTAGAATCGAAAAAATGAAAAGTGTGGTGTACGTGGTTGCGTGAGCAAGGGCAGAATGCAAGGGAACAATCCACGAGCTCATAAGGGTTTATGTGTATGCTCGTTAGGTGTACATGCAATAAGATGATGTGGGTGTGGATGAAATCATCGCGAATCGCTGTACATCGTAGGTCAAGCATTTCGAAGAGCCATATTTGAAAAATTTGACCATACGAACATATAACAAGGCGCATAATTCTGATTCAACGATTAATGCGCCTACCCCCACAACGAGAAACAAGCATTGCCCTGTCGTAAGACGAGGTGTTTTGAAATGTTTTTTTTTTTCATATTATATTGAAAAGCAAATGGAAATAGAAAGCAAAAACGAAAATAAAACCAAATCAAAACTATATGCAACAGATTGAGCTTGAGGTTACTTGGAAGGAGAGTCACGGTGACGGGTCTGCAAATCCTCACTATGCTCTTGAGGATTGAAGTATCGAGAATGGTTTGAGGCGTTGGCCATTCACTTTGAAGGATTTTCCAGTGTCCGTATTTTCAATCTCCACGGCTCCGTATGGATAAACTACCTTAACGATGAATGGGCCAGTCCAACGAGAGCGGAGTTTGCCTGGAAATAAATGCAATCGAGAGCTATACAGCAGTACTTTCTGGTTGGGTTCGAACATTTTCCTCGCAATAGATTTATCATGGAATAACTTGGCGACTCTTTGCCAGGTGCGGAGCTTTCATACGACTATCTGCGGTTAACTGCTTCGTTCGGCTACATAGCGGCTAACACGCTTGAGTTAAATCGGAATTAAATGTTCTAATAGCCCGGTGGCCAGGTGTTCCATTTCAGGCCCGGAAAATGACGAAGCCTTTCCATAAACTAGCCTATAGGAGACATACGAACAATTTTAAAGGCGATCTGGTAGTAGAAAGAGCATCGGTAAGACGGGTGACCAATCTTTGCGGTCGGGCAACCGTTTTTCAAATATGTTTTATCTCCCTATTGCTGGCTTCGGCTTGACCATTGATCTGTGGGTGGTAAATTTGTTGACACTTTATGGGTGACTCCGCTATTTTTTTTAACGATTTTCAAAGATGTCGGTTGCAAAGAAAGTGGAGTCCTGTCATCTAATAATTGCAGTGTTCCAACGAGAAAAAATGTGTTCCTTTATAAATTTCAAACAACCTTGTGATCATTGGTTCGTCGAGATAGCCTCGACCCACTTAGAAACATAATCAACAGATAATAATATGTAAAGATACCCACAAGAAGGGGGAAAAGGCCCCATGAAGTCTATACCCCAACAGTAAAAAATTTCAATAATTAGAATTGGGGTAAGAGGCATCATGTTTCGTTTTGTGACCCCTCCTAGTTTTTGGCATTGAGCACAAGTTTTGCAGAAATCAAAACAATCTTTAAATGGTGGGCGGTAAAGCCCGGCTTAAATCTTAATACGCCATTTTTACGCGGAGAGTAATCCTCCATGAGGCCGAATGTAAGATTAAAATCTATCGCTCTCATCATTGGGTGCGCATCTTCTCATTATTTGATCTAAGACAATATTTAAATAGATGCGGATCATCAAGTAGTATTTCTTAATATATGTCATTTCTTTTACGTTGAGAAGTCCATTGAGTACGGAATTTGGCGGTGACTAGGTAGTTCCACAATGTCGGCATACCATGGGCAATGAGCAAAGAGCAAAGAGTTGCTCATCGGGGAAAACTATCACCTATGGGTATGCCATGAGAGTTGGATTACGGAACTAATCGAGATAGATGGTGGCGACCACATTCTGAAACCTTTTATCTTTGTTGGTCAAGTTGAATTCTTGGCATAGTAAAATCCACCTAGTTAACCGGGGTTTTGTATCCTGCTTGGAGAGCAAATACTTCAGGGCTGCATGATCAGTGAAAATGGTCACAGGAGAACCTACAATGTATGACCTGGACCTGGTGCAAAGCGATAGCTAGAAGCTTTCTTTTACGTGGTCGTGTAGTTGGCTAGGTAAGAGTCTGGTGTTATTTGTGGCGTAATAAATCACGAAAGCCTTTTTTGTCTTCCTTTTGTCCTAACCACGACCCTATAGCATAATCACTAGCATCACACATGATCTCGAATGGAAGGTCGATTAAGAGGCAGCATGATGGGAGGTGACAACATGTTTTGAGGTTTAGTAAGAAGCAATGTCATAATCTTGTGATGCATGTGAAAGGGACATCTTTTGCAAGCCGGGGTACATGAGGGCCCGAGGCTATAGCACTAAAATCTTTATAAACCTTCGATGAAACCGACCATGACCAAGAATAAGCTTGTGTCTCTAACACACTTTGGGGTGGGTGGGTTGGAAATCGGCTGACTTTTGGCACTTATCCTTCAATTCCATCTTTTGATACTATATGGCCTAAGACAATCCCTTATGTTACCATGAATGACATTTTCCCAATTTAACACAAGATTTTTCTCTTGACACCTTTCCAAAACCTTCTGATAAATTCTCCAAACGGTCATGAAATGAGTCTGGCGAGAAATCATCCATGAAAATTTCGATATGATTTCTATCATGTCCACTAAGATTCCCGTCATGCACCGTTGAAAAGTTCGAGGTGCGTGCCATATCAAAGGGCATTTTCTAAGGAGCAAAGGTACCAAAGGACAAGGTGAATGTAGTTTTCTTGATCTTCCAAAGCTATCAATTTGATTGTACTTGGTACCCATCGAGAAAACAATAAAATTCATTCCCAGCTCTCTCCTAACATTTGATCGACAAATGGAAGGGGAAAGTGGTCTTTCTATTTTCCAGCATTTAGCTTCCTATAATCTATGCACACCCTCCAGCTTTGGAAGTGTGCAGTGAGAAATGACCTCATTATTTTCATTAGCGACTCTTTGTGACTCCAGTTTCTTGGGAACTACGTGTTGGGCTAACCCACTTCTTATCTGCAATGGGGTAAATAACTCACATCCCGAGTTTTAAAACTTCCTTCTTTACCACTTCTTTCATTGTGGGTTGGATCGTCCTACGTAGTTGCCTAGAAGTTTTAACATCCTCTTAATTAATTCTATGTGTGCGAATCGAGAGGATTGATTCCATAATATCTGCAATTGTCGACTGAAGCGATTTATATTGGGTTTTCAATATCTCCAAAAGTTGATTTTCTTGATTCAATTCTAGGGAGGAAGATATGATTACCGGAAAAGTTTCCTCTTCTCCTAAGAAGGCATATTTGAGGTGTGATGGTAAGAGTTTTAGCTCGAGCTTAGGTGGCCTCACCTCAGAAGGCAGTGCCTTGTCCTCATTTGGTGGCAATAGTTTGAGAATTTAGGTGCCCGCAGCGCTTCTAATGCCGTTATGCTCAATTATGGAAGTGTAGAAACTCGACTCCCGGTGTGGTCACTTCCTCATCCCAACTTGGGGTGCGACAAACATGACTTAAGTGGATCATCATGGCAGTATCCAAGTATTTTTGTACCATTGAATCAACCATATTGACTTCACCGCATGTCTTCTTCATCCCCGTTCCCTTGATAACATTGAAAATATTGGTCTCAGTCATATTACCAAGCGATAGTGTCATCGAGCCTCCTCTACAATGTATAATGGCATTGATTGCTAAGAATGGTACCAAGTGCGGGAGGCGAGGTTCCTTGGTTCACCACGATTGAGTGTCAAGCTGCAAAATCCACGGGGAAGTAAATTTGTCCACTTGTACCAATACATCCTTGGCCCATCCCCCACCAGGAATTTTACACTACGATCGACTAATTGGAGGGGTGATATTAGTTGGCTCTAATTCTCTAACCCCGAGGTCCACATATGCGAATATGGTAACAAATTAACACCGCCCCTAAGTCCACTAAAGCGTGTCTGACTTTGAATTCCACACTCACATAGAAATAGTAGGGCTTCCTGGGTCTTTGTATTTTGGAGGCAAGTTGTTTCGAATTAGGGAAGTAGATTGTTCGGTCATGAAGGCCTCCTTGTTGACTCCTAATTTCCTTTTTACCGTGCACAAATCCTTTAGAAATTTAGCATATGATGGAATTTGCTTAATGGCATCTAATAAAGGAATGTTGGTTCACTTGGCAGACAACCATAAATCTCAGCATGGTTATTCACTTTCTTTGGTGCTCTCAGCCTATGAGGATATGGAGCTGGAGGGATTTGGGTAGCCTTGTTTTCCTCTGGTTCACCATCAACAACATTTGTCCTAGGGACATGAGGCTTGTCTGATACCTCATCCTCTCTGACCCATTCACTTTGAGATTCTTGTAATGGTTCTTTGGTTAAAATGGTTTTGTCGACTACCTTACCACTTCGAAGAGTAGTGACAGCCTTACAATGTTCAAAAGTACCCTCACTTGAACCTAAACTTCCCACACCTTTTTGACCTTGTGGATTTTGGATGGGTTGAGATGGAAGTTTCCCTTTCTCTTGTTGAAGGTTACCTATAGGCGAGGTTAACTGGTTATGCGGGATCTCACATCATTCGAGCGGTTCGAGTGCGTGTTGTGGATTCTTGGGTTTGTACGGCGTATGGCACAATATCTTCGAGGACTTCTCTTATGTGGAGGTTGATATGGTTGTGGTGATGGAGTTCCTTGATTTGGTGGTGCAAACCTTGATTAGGGTTCTGAGGAAACCCTTAGGGGCCTTGATTTGAAATCGGGTGGAATGGAATTTGTAAAGCCATTTTTTTGGTAATGAGGACCTTAGTTGTTTGTCAAGTTATTTGGCCCTCCTTCATTTCTCCAACCAAAATTAGGGTGCTTACCCCATCCGAGTTATATGTTTAGTATGGAGGGGTGAAAGGTTTCCTTTTGGTAATTAGGGCATTGGCTTGCTCTATTTGAATTACGCCTTTTACTTGAGGAAGGTTTGGGCACTTGATGGTTGAATCGTAGGATCATCGCATATAATGCATGGCTCCTCCTCTGCAGGTCAGTGGGTACGAGAGGTATTTGGAGCACACTAGTTACCTCATGTACCTTTTCCATCTCTATGGCCTCCGATTTCCTTGTTAAATTGGCAATTTTGTACAACTCATCACATTTTCTCTTAAGTGATGGATTCCGCCCCCCGCTGATGCGCTATGCACTTTAGCAGTGTCTATGGAGGTGTTAGTCTCCCAAGTTCGAGCATTCTCTGCTATAGTGTCAAAAAGTTGGATTGCTTCCCTAGCACTCTTTTCATAGAATTCGCCTGCACACATCATCTGGATGTACTGTTTATTATTCAAGGATAATCCTTGATGAATCTGCCCATGTTGTCTACACATCCAATCCATGGTGAGGGATAGCATGGAGAAGGTCCTTGTATCTTTCATTACCGCATGACAAAGGTTCACCTAGCTTTAGGAAAAATTACGAATTACTCGCGTAGAGCATTGAGTACGTGCGGGGAGGAAAAGAAAAATTTGTTAGAATTCATTCGCATGTTTTCCCATGTAAGATTGAATTAGGTGCAGAGAATGGGAAACCAGATTTTGGCCTTCTCCTTTAAAGCAAAGGAAATAAAACCAAGCGAGTTATGTGGAGAGGTGAACCGGTGGAGAGGAATGCGGCTGCGAGACATCCTCAAAATTCCCTCATAAATGAGTAGGGTTCTCGATTCAAACCCTTGGTACACGGGTAGAAAATGAGGATCATTTCCGACTTCATGAGAAATGATTGGCCTCTTCGAGGAGGCGGAGTCTAAGAGTGGTTGTGGTTCTTTGAGGTTGTAGAATTTCTCGAAGGGTTCTTTCTACGTTAGGCAAGAGTAGAATTGGACTCTATATTGATTATGGCCCGGGATTACCATTTCCACCTCCTAGCCTTTGGGTTCTTTGGGAGTGTAACATCACCTCCACTGTTGTGTGGAGGTTCATGGAATCCTTATTGGAGTTAACAGAATTCCTTGAGTATGTTCATTAAATACATGTTCGCGATTCGAGGATTAGTCCATTTGAGGTAAAATGTTATCTTGAAACACTGGGATTATTATGGATTTCTCAGAGTTTCTAGGAGATACAATTCTGACTAGTCGGTGTTTCTCGTTGCGAGCCCAAACCGACATGCACTAGGTCCACTTTGTATAAGGAAACACCCACTAAGGATTTTCACTAAAACGAATTAAAAAGAAAAGTAGAGAACGTACCGGATTTGCAATGCAATTGCAAATTACCTCTAGCTCTCTTCAGATCAACTGGATTAGTCGCCACTCCGACAACGGCGCTAAAATGCCGTCCTTATTTGTATGCGAGATTCTATTCCCAGCGTAGGAATTCACGGGTTGTCCTAGCATTCAGTAATCTGTGTGGGAATCCACGAGGTCATCTCCACGAGGAGTGGTCTGATTTAGTTGATCGGCGGGGGCTACTCTCCCCAAAAGTGATTTAAAAGGGGTGTAGGGTTGTGTTGTTTGATTGAATGGTTGATTGGTTTGAATGTTTTTAAAATAGAAAGGCAAATTCTTTGGGATTTTAGGGTTCCACTCACTTAAGTCATGTAATCCCACCTCTTATTTCTAAACTCATCTAGGCCATTGATAAATGGTCTTTGATGGAGAATTTATCTTTAAATGCTCTTTAGAAAATAAGGATGATTGCATAATACTAAGCACTTGTTCCCAATTAATTGAACCCTTAGCTTGCATTCGTAATCAAAGCCACAACGTGTCTAGAGATATCTCGTTCACCGCAGTTGTCAAAATCTCACCCAACCAGGATTTACAAAATGTTTGCACAAGTGATTAACATCACACACAATCCATTGAAGAAGTTCAAAGAGGTGAGGGACTATACCTTGATCGGGGTGAGTTTCCTAGTAGACTCCTATATGATGGGGTTTAGAACTCCATAAAACTTATAAGAACAATTATAATTGAAGAGAGTTCAATCATAAAAACAATACTTTGAGGAAATCAGAACTCACTTGCAAAACTTGAGAATGAAAAATATGAAATACTAAGATTGAAAGCGAAATAATTATTTCTCTTGAAAGATTACAAATGCTTGAATTGTAAAAGCCAAGAAAAAGAGTCTTCAATCACGGATCTCTGAAATCAACTCAAAACAATGGAGAACTCCTCTCCTGAAAACCTAACCCTAGAAGTCCAAAGCGCCTTTTCCTTGTTCCTCTTGCTTTTATACCCCACACGATGGCAGATTTTCCCATTTTGGTTGGTTGACAAGAGTGCCCTTACGTTCAAATCGAATTCCTGATCAAATCTCGCAATTCCCATGCAGGTGTACCGGTACACATTAATGGTGTACCGGTACACTTTTTCCACTGTCAATTTTCTGCACATGTGTACCGGTACACATTTGGGGTGTCTTAGGTACCGCCGTCGCCACTTTTTAGCTAGGTTCTGGTACGCAAATGGTGTCTTAGGTACACTTTGCTCCTGGTGCTTTTCTGCTTCTTTGGAGTTTTCTGAACTTCGTCGATCGTTTGCCCACATCCTCAGTGCTTCATATTGGCTTCCCGGACATAAATCTTCGTACACTTATGCTTTAGACCTGGAAGACCTGCACCAGTCTAAAACACAAAAGAGATTAAAAGTACCTATCCTCATGCTGAATGTGGGTAAATTGTGATTTGTATGTGCTAAATTCTACTATAATTATTGCTCAATTGTGTATTCATCACTTTCTTTCATTTTCTTTTCCATTTTCTGGGCAACCAAACACCCTTTGAGGATGACAACTCGGAGGATGGTTGGCTAAAACCTCTTTGTCTTTGAAGAGGAGGGCTACTGGGCTTTGGAAGTGAGGTAAAATTTCGGTTCCCATTGTTTTTAACATAGCGAGTTATTAGCATTTATGCTTCTATCTTTCAATCTAGGTTTATGCAAATCCTCTTGAGATGCCTTGATTGACCCGATTATTTGAAAAGAAAGAAGAAAACTATTTTTGGGTTCGAGTGGATGCTTGATAACTCTAGATCCAGCGAGGAGTTAAACTCTGGATTATTGTCTTTTATAGTCCTTTGTAGGGTAGATCGGGGACATGTTTTTTCCTTTCCGGGAGCATTTATGCCCAATAAATGCTTTGTTTCAGAAGGAAAAATGTAGGGTTCGATTTTAAAAGCCAAATGAAAGTCAGGTTGGGAAATGACTATAGGTCATCCTCCCCAACGCGAGGAAAAGGACCCGGGAACCTTTCATTTACCTTAGGACCTCAAACCAGTAGCCCAATGCTTCAAGGAGTTCTTTTTATATTTTTCTTCATTTTAATTTCAATCTGCACACCATCAACCCCCACTGTTTTTACCACAAATCCATCAAGTGATTACCACCCAAAACCAGCTAAATTCACCATTTCGACTTCACCCAACTGCCATAAACAAGGAAACCATCCTCGTGTTCACCTTTCTAGGTTACTATATCTGCAGAAGTTCGCTACTTATAGGATTTAGGATATAAATTTTGTTGATTTCGATATACCTATTGTGGCACGAATCAATAGATCAATCAAGATACCAAAGATGTGGAAGATGTCCAACAGCAAGAAAATCTACTATCCAGGATTTGCTGTACTAATGACAATTCATAGAGCAGGGCCAATTATGTACCTATCACTTTGGGAGACCATTCTGGCCACCCAATGCGATTATCAACTGCCAAATGGTGTTATGCACTCCACCTTCGAAAAAACATAACCCTTGAGTAACTCAACATCTTCCACTTGAGTAAAAAGCACATGCCAAAGGAAGATGTTCCAAGAAGTTTCGTATCATCGACACAACTCGAGGAACAGTCACCGCAGGGATGCAGGATGTGCGTAATCAAGAATTACTTAGTATCTAAAAGTAGCTCCAGATTATTATGACTTTGGTGTGGGCACTGGAGAAAACAAGAAATACTGATGATTCAGAAGAACAAGTGAGCCCCTAAATTGGACAAACCTGGTTTAGTGGAGTCAAATATGCCTATTTGGAAGAGCAGATAAGGTCCAATTTTCGATATTTCATCCCCTGCCAAGACTTCACAGAAGGACCGCTGCACATCCTAAGGAGAACAAGCAAGCCCCGTGGTGGAAGATGACCTATCCAGTGGTACAAATTTTAGCCAGACCCATCACATCTACCTAGAGAAGAGGCAAGCCGGCATGCCCACGAGAAGACCTAACCTACATATTCAAGAAGTGGTTAGGGCAGAAGTCCTAAAGCCGTGGAGGTCGCATCATTCAATCCAGAGATCGAGTAGCACTGGTGAGTCCAACCCAGGTGGTGCCTGAAGAAAACGGAGTAAACTACTGCGCATAACGAAAAGGAGAGGAGATGCCACCGCTTTACCACTGCTGGAGTATGTATTGATTATAGAAGGGGGCTAAATAGCTGGACAAGGAAGGATCACTTCACCCTTCAAGATTCCCATTTTGGAGAGATCTGGGTCACCCTCTACTGCTTTCCCCGGGAGGTTATTCAAGATATTTCAAATGAGCCTGATGTAGAAGACGCAAAGATCACCCTTCACATGCCCATTCGCACATATGCATACAGAGAATATCTTTGGCCCGTGTAATGCCCCTACCACATTTTAGAATATGTATACCAAGATTTTCGGGTTGATTTGGCAGAGCGACAGGAAAGGTTTACATGACATTAAGGGGCCATGAGAGCTTCTAGAATGCCTAATCAACATGAAACCACCCATAGATGCATAGAAAACCTAGTACTGAATCGGGAAAATGCCCTTTATGGTTAGAAGAGAATTGTACTGGGCATATTATTTCGTAAAAGGATCGTTGATAAAATTGACTTAATTTCCAAACCCGCCCCTACAAACAGCCAAGACTGGTATGGGCAATTCTCGGCAAGTGGCTCTACTGGAGGTTCATCATGGACTTCTCAAAACTGCTGCTTCTCACAAACTCGCTGGAAAAAGATGCCAAATTTATTTGGGATGCAGATCAAGCAAAAGAACTTTGAGAGCGAAGCCTATTTGGACTAGATCGCACTAATAAATGAGAGCCCTCGACCGGGTTAGCTACTCCTTCGAAGCACAAAGTGATGTGTCATTCACTATTGGAGCAAGGCCTCGACAAAGGAAGGAGGAAAGCCTTATGTGGTCTATTATGCGAAAGCAAGACACCTAATGCGCAATGTAGGAATTACAACCACAGTAAAATGCTGCAATGGTCTATGCCTTAGATGAATTTCTTCGAGTTTATTTGGTCGGCTCATAATAATATTCACGGATCATTTAGCCTTGAAATAATTGCCTACCAAACATCAAAACAGCAGTGGCCAGACTTATCAGAAGGGTTCTCCTCCTGCAAGAGTTCAACCTGCAAATCAGGGACAAAAAGGGTGTGGAAAATGTTGTCAGCGAATCACCCATCGAGACACTAACGTACAAACAAATTCTAAGGCAATCCTCCCAATCAATGATGAGTTTCTGCAGTCGCTTCCGGTTGAGAAGGAACCTCCTGTATGCTTCCACATTGTGCCATTTACAATGGGAGCTACCAGCATTGAAAGCACAAGACAAGAATTCTTCAGAAAACACCACACGGGAAAGAACCTTCTCAGAGTAAATACCAAAAGTCGAATGGGAGAATCGAGGTGTGTGCCCGGCTAGCAGCAATGTGGAATACTCAGCCAACAAAATACTACAGAATGCATGTGGAGGCCATTTTGGGCCTGAAACGCAGCAGCAGCCTGGATTCCACCCCGCCCTCTTTCAAGAGCGCCCATACCATGCAGTAACGCACAAATGCCAAAGGTAGGGGAAGATTTTCTACCTATGATGCTTTAAACCTGATTTTGTAGTTGACCTGCCCGACGTATGGATTGATTTACGGGACCATTCCCCTTCCTTCCTTGATACCTCTACATTTTAGTAGGAGCGACTATGCCTGGGCTGGCCACAAGCTCAGTAGGCAACAAAATTCATAGTGGTGTACTAAAATTCTCAAAGAGAATATATTCAAGATTAGTCCCAAAGCCATAATTAGGATGGAGGTTCGTATTTCTGCAACAAACCTTTGAGAGCCTCCTCACTAAGTGAGGAAAATGCACAAAGTAGTCACCCCATGGTCACCCCGTACTCAGCACAGCCTAGCTAGCCAATAGAGAGATCAAGACACATCATGAGGGAAGTGAGAACTCTAACCGAAAAGGATTGGTCTCTCAAGCCGATGGACTTTAGCATACGATTACAGCCTACAAGACCATTCCGGGGCAATGTCCCTTATCGCTTAGTTTATATAAAGTATGTCACCCGGGCCCGTGGAGACGGAATATATGTGCCATGGCATGGAATCAACTCTGGATATGGGTATCAACTTCTACACAGCCCTCTGATATCAAACGGAGCTAGAAGAACTCGAGGGAATGATACCTACTTTTAACTCAAAATTGCAAAGATAAGATGAAGAGGTGGCATGACTAACTAATAGTTCGCAAATATTTTCCCAAAACAGAGACTAAGTGTCGCTTCCACGACCAAGCCCACCTCTTCCTCCGGCAAGCTTAAATCAGTGATGGACTGGACTATACTAACTCATCAGAGGAGGCCCGGCCCCAATGGATCAATGGACTGCCTGAACCCAAATATCATGGTGAGATTCGGCGTTACTGGGCAGCGCCGAAGCGCAGGCGGTGCACATTAACTCGATACAAGGAGGAGATCTCCTTCGACTCCTCCATAGATTGCTAAAAACTGCCTTAAGCAAGAAGTGGCTTCGCAAAGATCTCGTGGCTCCTCAAAATTTTGTTGCCGTACTTTGGGTTTCCTCTCTTTACTTTCATCTTGTTTAGAGATTTTCTTACCCTTTTTTGCTTTTTTCTTTTGAATTTTTTTCTCTATTTACAAGTTCTGTCTTTCTCACACCTTGGGCCTTTCTGTTTTGCAGGGTCGTAGCAATGTGCTGTATTTGCCTGAGACTCTTCCAGCCACAAATCTCGAACCTCACTCTCAGCTCACTGCCTCATCTCCCGGCCTTTCTTATCTTCTGGTCTCACGAAACCTCGCTTCTTGCACCCACCATGAAATTTCCTTTTTCCAAATTAATAAACAGGCACTTCCAAGCCATTAATCGTCAAGACTTTCATTTCCACCTCCTCTCCGATATAAACCCCTTTTTCTCTCTTCTTCACTACCACATCCACGCCTACTTAAAAAGCCACCCCCCTCTCCCACTCCTCCTTGGCTCAAGATGGTGAAGATGCTTAGCACTTCCAGGGCGCCATTCCTCCCTCCTCGCCATGCCCCAACCCAGTCGCTCCCAGCTCGCCCACCACGCCCGCCGTTGTCTCGTCGCATCTAGCAACCAAGCCCCGCTATCGTCGCGAGACATCGCTTCCAAGAATGATGGGCTCGCTGCCGCGCCACCAAGACCCCCACTGCCGCCAAAAGCAAATCCCGTCAGCGGGTTCCTCCTCCGTCGCTCTCGCTCTCACCTCGTACGACGCCCTCAAATTTCCAAGGATGCCCACACCAGAGCCAGTCCCCACCGCCTCTCCCATCACATCCCAAGCCATCCCGGAGAGCCCTGCCGTCTAAGAGAGCTTGGACCTCGAGCCCAGGGGAGTCCTCCAGGTCGAGACCCAGTAGTTTCTGCACAATCACCACCACTCCATCAGCAATGGTTGAGCCCCATCACTCCTCTGTCCCCCGCCTTTATCATCAAGCACATTTCCACTGTAACCCTATTCCAGGGAATGATGATTGTAGTGAGAGTGATCTGCATGCAGAGGTTCATTATGATCTCCACGCCTTTTCCGAAGACCCGGAGCTCCGAGACTCGATGTTCATAGTGCAGAGGTACTCCCTGGAGCCGTTCATGACACCTCGTCGGTTTTTCTACCTCTACCGGGCCATCGAGTTCGCTCACACAATGACATCCAAGCCGCAATCACCTAACGCCTTCTCACGATTCACCATTTGGCCACCAGATACTGTGTGGCCTCATATCGCAGCCTGATATCCAATTCGCGGTCCTTTCGCCAACTCGCCGCAGGAGGTGCAATTTCATCCCCTGTCATGAAATGGTCTCCTTCCTGAGACACTCATCAACAGATGATTATGTTCAAGAGGTGTACCTCCCATCACAAGATGCCTTTATAGACTCACATCTGCATCTCACTATTTTCCCGCTCCAAAGATATAGTTCAGATGAGGAAGGAGCCATCTCAGGCCCTATACTACATCCCGTAGGCTTCTGTTCAGCCAATGAGCTTTGGTTCATGACTTCCTTGTTCCATTCTCGAGACGGCTGTCCATCTGAAGAGGCTACCTCGAGCTGAGTCCACGCCTTGTTCTCGAGACTTCTATGCCAGTGCTGTGAGCATACTCCAGCTCCCCACAGCTCTGACTGAGCAACTGACTATGAGGCCATCCTAATCGTCACGGTGGCACCTATCCCCGCCCCATCACCTTCCGCCTCCCGGCCCAACCGAGGACCATCTGGCCGATATTCCTCACCCAGATACTCCTGGAATGGAAAAGATAGGCTCCAAAGTCCACAACCCCCGGGATCGTGATCTCCCCCTTGGTTCTTAAAGATCGCTAACTCCGTCCTCTCGCCTTTGCGGGCCCTGGTCCCCATCAGCCTCGCAGACATTGTCGTCAGGTACCGACGTACCCGCATATCACTGTTTCCACCCGAGACCTTCTTCACCATCATGATGCACCGCATATTCCTCTACATCAATATCATCGAGATTTCGTTCATAAATCCTCAGATGTGACACTTTAATTAAGGCCGCCATATCAACCAAATGGCTACAGGCTCACACATGCGGACCAAATAACTCTATGCGTGTAGATTCAGAGCCTAGGCCTCCCGTGATCTCCCCATATGGCCGCCGCTTTCACTGCCTTACTCAAACAGACCGGTACCCCCTCCATTACCAGCCCTTATAGACTCCCTTGATGTCCTAGCAACAGCTAGCCAGAGCTCACTCCTCCAATAGCACCTCAAACTCTCGTCCAGTCTAAGTGACGCCTTCCCCCGTACCGCCGATTGAGAAGGTAGCACTTCCTCCACTAACTTTCCAATCCACACCCAATTGCGGTCAATGGCACACTTGGTCGGGGGGGAGAGTTAGTAAAGGAAGTGATTTTTATACTTTTAATATAATTTTTTTACACTTTAGCTCATTACATGTTTGCCAAAGCCCATTTTGTATGTTTAGTGGCTTGCTTTTTTGCTCCTTTTTGAGAAAGTTGTTTTTTAAAAAGCTGAAAATTTAGTGACACACATTGTTATACATATTAGACAACTTAGTTTCTTAACTCATTTGCAACAATTTTTGCCCCCATTTTTGTGTGGCTTTGCCTAACCTGCAAGTTGAAAAATTGAAACACTGCCTAATGCCATTGTTGCTAGATTAGTTCCATGCATGATTAAGTGGATGGTCAGCTGGTTCCTATATTCAATCTTTTTCTTCCACCTTTAGCTAGCCACACATTGTGCACATCAGTTTTCTCTAATAGCCTAAGAAACTGCATAACTCCTTTATCGTGCAAACCTACCCTAGTTTCATTGACCACCTGTAAAAGGTTATGGTTCCCGTGAAAAAGAAGGCCAATGAAGTTCCAAAGAAAAAGAAAAAGAAAGAAAAAGAAAAAAGGAAAAGAAAAAGAAAAGTCAGGACTCTTACCTGAAAACCCAGCACGGTCCGAGGGGCTTACAACAAAGTCTTTAAAGCCTCGGTGCCCTCAAACCAACCGGTCAAGCCACGACTTAGTGCTCGCTACATGGGTGGATGGGTGAGGTTTAGCGAGTTGTAGGTGCTGGATTTTCGAATTCATTCGGAGTCCAGGGTGAAACCCGAGGAGTTAGTGGTCGAAAGATCCTCATGACTTGATACCCTAAGCCTTAGTTGGTTGGGAGTCATCGGTGGACCCCCGTTACATGGACTTTGGTGAGGTCGATTTCTCAGCATTACATCCTGCAATGCAAAAAGAAATATGAAATAAGAGTGGAACCAGATTTATTTAGGTTGATCAATGCAAGTACTCGCGTATTTGCTGGGGGAGAGCAACTAGTAGGTTATTGTTGAAAACTGATCACATAAACACTTAGATTTTGGTGGAAGTTTTAGGTCGATTCCCTTGAGATGGATACTCTTCTGAAACTTGGTCCTGTATGGCATTTATTCTCCCAAGCTGGTGATTAGTGCCCAAATAGTGCTATTTTGAGCTCTATTCAAGATAGGTTTTGAGTTCTTTTTGCGCACTAATCGTATTAATTAAGCCAATTGAGGTGTTTAGGTCTACTTAGTATTACTTATGCCATTTCGAGGTTATTTGTGGTTATTTTGCAGGTTTTTGTGTACCTCGTCCATTAAAGTCGAATTTGATATTGAGATGTGTTGAACCATGAAGATTGAAACTATTTCCAGCCATCAACATATCGAAATTCAAAATGATGAAATGAAGGCAAATAAGATGGAGGATGCAAAGAGGGGGCAGCAAAGCGAATAGCAATTTAGAAATTCTCGCATGATTAAAATTCGCTGGGGATTGCGAAATTTCGCAGCCCATAGCTTAAATTTCGCAATCCTAGCTAAATTGAGAAATTTGCTAGGTTAGCTGAATTTCGCTATATAAATAAAATCATCAGGCCTAGCTTAAATTTTTCATTTCCTCGCTGTCTTCTCAAATTTTCTAGGCTATTAAATTTCGTTAGCCAGTTTAAATTCATCAGGCATACTAAAATTCTTACTTTCACATCTCGTGCACTCACAAGTTACGAAATTGGCTAGCTACGAAATTCTTTCGCTACCTAGCGAAATTTCTCCCCGCATAGCGAAATTCCTGCCCTCGGCTAATTTTGTAATTATTGCCACCATCCCTGTTTTGCATACCTCCTTGTCCCTTGTATTACTGAAGCCAATATTTTAGGTTTTCTTGTATTTTCACATTGCGGCCTATATGTCCCTATCATTTGTAACCCTACAATCTTTCGGGCAACTTTTTCATTTATGTAAATATTCCGCAGCTTTTGATTCGTACACGTAGGGCTGGTTAAAAATCAACAAAATTTATATACCCAGCCTCTCCCACTGCTGCAGTCAAGCTATCGCAAGATAGTGGTCTAGGGTCTAACACCTGGGAGGTTATCCTAGGAATGACGGTGATATGCAAGAATGCAAGGCTTTCTATTTGGACTTCGATTTGCTTCAAAACAAATATGATGAGTTTGAAAATTGATTAACTATAAAAACTGAAAATGAAGTGTGAAAAGTTAACTTTGATGATTTAGGTCACTAACTTGGTAACTTAGGGCAAACAAGGTCCCTGTTTTATCCTCGCTACATGACAAGCAACCCATACCCAAAGGCATAACCGGATCTATATTTAACTAGCAAACCTCACCCTAAAAACAACTCCTACTTGAGTTAACACGTAACATGCATCTATGGCCTCTCTACGCTTCTGAAACCTCAACATTAAACATCACTTCGGCTCAGAAGACCATCTAAAAACCACAAGCATCTAGCAATAAGTATACACTGTGATCCCAAAGCATGGAGTATTGGCCAAATCAATAACATTAAATGCTATTCAACCCTAATTTGAGAAGACGAGGGCCATAAATACGCACTTAGCTTCAACACAAGAGGACAACATGATATGCCCCACTACCAAGCTAGCTTCCTTCCTTTCAAAGAAATGAGGCTTAGCAAGCATCTCTTTGAGTTGTCATCCTCAAGAGGCGGTTAGTCGAGAAAATAAGGAAAGAGGGAGAGAGAAGAGAAAAGCAAACCCCAACTAAAATAGACCTTTATTTACAAAAAATGAAAACTTACAAATCTCTCCCCCAAAATTGTTGCTTAGGGTTACAAAGGAGGGCGACATAGCCAATTCTAATACACACATGAAAATACCATAAAGCCTTAACAATTCTGGCTAAGTTAAAGGACAAGAAAGTAATACACCAAATTTGAAGTCGGTTACATTAATTACAAAAACATGACGAGGCAAGAATTTCGTTAGGACTACACTCGCTTAGGTAGCGAATCACCATGATACGAAAATTAAAAATTCTCGCTTGTTATTCAAGCAATTTCGCTAGCTAGCGAAATTTCGCTAGCTTAGCGAAATTTATGTGAGTAGCAAAAACATGAAATTCAATGTAGAACAAAGGCACAGCTTAAAACCCCTGGTGTTCATGAAATTGCACTGTTATAGCCATAAAATTTCCGCTAAGGTCAAGCAAATTTCGCAATCCCACGAAATTCTTCGCAATTCAGTTTAGCCCCCGATTTGTCGATTCTCACCCGATTGCTTCGTCCCTCTACACATCGATTTCCATCACTTTGCCTTCATTCTTCTTTGATTCGGGTCCCATCGATGGCCGACAAATTGGATCAATCATGATTCATCATTCGACTCGATATTGAACTCCCAAAGTGCGCAAAACCTCGCAAAACAACCAAAAATAACCTCTAACCCAGATAAGTGATACTAAGAAGACTTGAACACTTCCACTGGGCATGGAATGACATGATTAGTGCGCAAAGCACTCAAAACCTATCTAATATAGGGTTCAAACTAGCACTTTTTGGGTACTAATCACACCCCTCAACCGAAACGTTGCTAGTCCCTTAGCAATGCAAAAACAAAAAGGAGATGTATGTAGTGATTTTCAAAAAGTTTATGGGTTTATGTACATATAAACAGTACCTTAAACTGAAAAATGGACACAACGTTTGAAAACCGACATGAAAGAGCCAAAACCATACAAGAACAATTAGTCAATATTGTTCCATGATTCTCAACTTTGAATTTGACCTAAGTCTAATGGTTCTTTATATAACCAGATTACGCCAATAAATTGCAAAATTTGTCCCTCCCCCCCAACCTAGCACTCACATGGTCACTGCTGGAACAACCTAGATAAGGATAGTTACGCACTTCTTTCTTTATTCAACTACACTGTAGGATGCAATGCTTAAAATCTTAATTTCTACCAAAGTCCGTAACGGGATTCACCGATGACTCCCAACCCACCATGCTTGCGCGACCAAGCCAAAAGGATCATCGACCACAAACTCTAAAGGCTTCACTCCCTGACCCGAATGACTTCGAAAAATCAAGCACCTGTAATTCTAGACTCTCTACCTATCCACCCATGTAACGAACACATCAAATCGATGACTCCCCAACCAATTAAGGCTTAGGGCATCTGCTTCAAAGGTTACTTATACACCTCGGACCGTGCTCTGGTTTCAAGGCAAAACTTCACGACTTTATTTTTCTTTTCTTTTCTTTTGCTTTTCTTTCTTTTCCTTTGGGAAGACAACATTGGTCTTCAAGTATGGGCAACACAAACCTATCCTAGGTTGCCAAATATTACCTAAGGCCGGCTATGCAAAGCTGGGGCGAAGTAAACAAATCGTTATGTTCTCTATTGAAACAACTGGTAAAAGTGTGCATGTGAATTAGCTTAAGGAGAAATTTTCAAGTTGGCATGTTGGAACCGTAACTGACTAAAACTGATTCAACCATGGAATTTGCTCAATACAAAGGTGATAAACAGTGATTCAATTTTCCAACAAAGCAATTCAATTGTCCAATCAGAGCAATTCAATTGTTCAATTGAAAAGAAAAACAAATATACATGCAAAGGCACAAAACATGGTATGCAAAAGTTTGTATATATATACTACTGAAGCTTTTGATATAGCCAAAGTGGCTGTACATGAATATCAAATAAACATACAAAACATCACCATTGGCATAATACATGAATCCTAATCAAAATTAGTAGGCATGATAAAACTGGTAACTATACAAAATCATAAAAGAGACCTAACCACCTCACTGTCGTGGTGGTGGTGGGTCTCAAGTCAGCTGGGCCGCCACGTTTAACATCCAAATAGGCTGCGCCTCGTGGTGTTTCTCTCTTCTCGATCGAACACGAGAGGCGCCCAGCGCCGCGGATCTCACGCAGAGTGACATCACTAGCTCTCGATCCTCGATACTGTGGTAGCCGCTTAGTGAGCAGATGGCATCCATCACACCAGCGCATTCTAGAGCCGCATGACACCCCGCGAATGGTGTACTTAAAAGGATGGGCCGTGTATCAGCTGCACTGGCCGATGCAAGTAGTCGAGGAGGAGAGCTGAGAAGGATCAGATGGGGCCGGACCTCCGCATTCCCGCCCAAAGGTGCATATCATCTCTCGTGGAAGTTCTCAACCACCGACCCGTACCTCCTCCCGGTCCTCGCTGGCCTGAGGTGAAGAGACATAGGCATCAACCGCCATCGACAAGACTGCAGGGCATCGACCATCTCAATCCCGGGCCTTCCGGGAATCCCAAATACTCTAGAACCTGGCAGAGTAGTCTCGGCATAAGTAATGGGAGGCTCTTTGCTCGTGCTAGGTCCTTCCTCGATGACCCTTTCGCCCGACCGCAAAGAGAGGCTTATCACCAGCCTCAGGGATCGAACCAGGTCCTCGAGATCCCAGAAAGAGCCTCTAAGATGGTTCTCCTCTCGTACATAGCCGCAGAGGAATAAAGCTCAGACAAATAGATGGTCATCACAAAGATCTCGAGGCTAAGCGCTCCGCAAAATACCGACCAAGAGCGGTGTTCCTCCGCTAGTGCTTGACCATTCTCCAGGAGGCTGTGGTGAGCCTACGCTTTGCGAACTCAATTGCGCTGGGCGGTATGCGCAGCTCCAAAGCCGCCAGATTATTCGCTACTCCAGTACTCCGGGCGACCATTATCGATGCCGAATCAAGCTCATGGACCGGCCGCTTCCCTGTGAGGTCATCGAGCGGTAACCGCAACACCACTAGTGGGTAGTAATGTCACTGAGTCATGAGCGTAATAGGAATACCTTCGATCAACCTCATGGACTCCTCAGATCCGGGATCGCCAAGGCGGGACGCCGTAGTACGACTCCTCGATGGAACGCGGCCCACGATGCGCCGTACATTCCCTGAATGGGGTCCCCAAACAGCGCCGTCGACCAGCAGCGATACCGGGTGATAGTCGCCGCCAAATGGCGTGATCGTGACGGCCGAGGTCAAAGAAGATGACTCTCCCGTCCGATGCGCAAATTGATGGAAGGCCGAGTCTCCTAACTCTCCTCTCGCACGTGCGATGGCCCGAGGTCCCATCCGTGGTCGATATCGACGAATCCCCTTAAAGGCTCTTCTGTGTACCGCCCTGGGACCTGATGGCATTGAGTCAGGACCGGCTGGGGTTTCTCTCTGTGTGTAATTTAACCTAACCTGATAGTCTGGACCCACCCTTATACGAACCATACCGAAATCTGAATACTACTCCCGAAGAGGGCTCGCGAAAATGTAAACTAATGATCGAATACCTGAACCGAGGCTCTAGAGGCATCGAATCACTAAACAGTGATAACCGGAGCTCACCGACTCAGTCACACCGCTCGTAATAGCCAAATAAAGCTCTTGGAGGATCAATCGCCGAGGCGTGGTAAAAATAGAGTTGACCCGCGACTCGAGGGTCCCGAATCGGGCAAAGAGGTAAAGCACAGGAGCAAACTAAGTAGTGGCTAAAGTGATCGGACCTGCGGCATGAGATGCAGGTCGAAATGCGGCTACTCGCTATGGCTCAAACAGAGACCGAACGCGCAGGCTACCGGGTCGGAGGGTGCTCGCGCAAGGTGGACGGCGCAACAAAGGACTGTGGTTCGGGCCGTAAGAGCGCGCAATAAAATAAAGGCAGTGGAGGCTCGGGACCGAGCTCGGGCCAGTTCCTCGTCAGCTGAGACCGATGCGTGCAAGGCAAGGATGTGTGGTTATGGCAGGGCAATGGCCATGGCTCACACAGAAAGAACTCCCAAGAAGTGGGCAAAGACGCGCGCGCAGGCCGGAGACTCAAGGCTTCACTGGAGTGAGAATGTGAAGGCAAAACGACGCGAACCTCCCAGGTTTAAATAGGTTGTCATGCAGCCTAAGGGTCTCCTACACCGCCATTATTTTTTAGCGAATTTGGCCCAAACCGATTATTCCACCTGCATATCGAAATTTCAGTAGTTAAATATTGATATTATAAGAAATAAAAAATTATAATGGCAATTATCAGATAAAACTATAATGAAAATTTAATACACAATACTATAGTATATAACAAAATCACTAAAAAAAGAAAACTGCACTTGTAGAAAACTCTACTAACAATAACTCAATTATCAAAATTAACTAAGTTAAGACAAAAAGCAAAATTATGAACCGTAATCTCGCTTGGAAACACCTAAACTGGGCCAAGATCTCAAAATTACTCAAGGAGGGTCAAGGAGCAATGATCCTCTCAACCCCCGCAGTAGTCCTGGCCGACCTACGGTGCCGCGCCCACTGTTGACCCGTCCTCGGGCGATGCCTTCGAACGACACCGTCAAGTAGCAGGACCGCAATTTCTTCATCCTCGTCGACATCCCTCGCACTCCCGAGCACTTGTTTTCCCCGCATTGACCATTTGGAAACAACTTCACTACGCTTATGATTTTCATTTTCTAGCAAATCATGCTGCTGTTCAAATGAAAGATGTTCAACTCCAAGGTCATGTTACAAAGGTAAAGTTGCATGACTCATTCCAAGAATCGATGATTGTACTAAGCTAGCCAAAAATGGTCTTCCCAAGATGATCGTACATGATCGGGTTCATTTGCAATTGGCTCAAAGTCATACCACAAAATCTACCGGGTAGTAGAATTTGTCTATTTTCACCACTACATCCTCAACTATCTCCTTAGGATTTTCTACCGATTCTATCGGCCAATGAAAGTGTGATGTCAGAGATGAAGCCCACCTAAACCTAACCGCTTGTATACCGACACGGCAGTAATAGATTCATAATCGCTCCTAAATCAAGCAATGATTTGTCTATGCTTCCTGTGTGGCCCGAAGTGGGAGATCACGGATCCTTGTATTTTGCTTTGGATTATAGCAGACTTGTTCGGTGAAATGCCTTCTTCTGATGCCTAATCGCTTGATTGTCGCAGATCTTTGGTACATAAGCGGGGACTTGTTTAATTATGTCAACGGTATGTTAACCTTCACTTGCCTTACCGGACCTCTAAAATGCCTGCTTGCTGAGATACAACCTTCTTCTGCTTACCTCTAAGTGCTTGTGGAAATGGAGGTGGTATGCGTATTTCATTGAATCCTCCTTTAGGAGAATATGTGACGCAATTCTTCTCCTTGATTGGATTCTTCAACGAGGCTTTGGCATGGGTTTAGTCAACTTTTCCACTCCCTCGGGAGTAATTATAGCCTTAACTATTATTCTGAATTGGATGACCCGCCTCATGAATTCCTTGGGATTTGGAAGTGTTTGTGATGGAAACCTCCCTTCTCTTGTACCTCCCAACAACTTTTTGATCTTGGTGATTGAATACATGGGTTATCGAATTTTCTGGTTAAAGTGCTCTCAAGCCCATCTATTCGTCGTGTACTTTTCTACAGTATCAATCCTTTGTGCGATTTACGTGTTGATTCCCTTTTGTTCCTCAAACAAAGTTGCCCACCACCTTATAATTCAATATGGCTTACATTCTCTGGAGAGAAGAGGATGATGGTTGTTGTGGCTGTGAGGGGAACAAACTGAGTTTAGCACACAGGGGGTACATAGGCGGGGGTTGGGTCTCCATGAGAGGGTTAGGGTGATTCCTCGATTGGAATTGTAGGTATTACCATATAGAGGCATTGGATTGTTGTGGCTTGTATTGTCCTTTGCAGTGTTTGCATTCGACATCCAAAATCCTTCAACTGCGAGACACTAGGACATGGATTCTCTTTGGGTGCCTGAGGATTAAGAGTGGTGCAGGGTTGTTGGTTGTGTGGGATTTTCAGTAGCGCGGCTGCACCTCTTGGGTATTGTAGCTCCTCCACTTTCACTTGCTGGGGTTGAAATCAGCTCGTCATTTCTTCTAGTAGTGCGCCCATCCCACCCTTGGGTTAGCAGGTAGGTCTCATCATGCTAAATTCCTGCAGGGTTAGGCTCGCTCCGGCCCTTAGAAGTTTCAGCCGTAATTTAAAATCCATGGCCGTGGGATGCTTACTTAAAAGGTCTCCTCCACATGGTTTCAGCGCACAATGGCGGAGACATACCACCATAGAAGTGGTTCACCAACATCAGTATCAAACCCATGATGTGGACGAGACGATGGTTTCCATAAAATCTCCCAACCACTGGTAAACTCTCACCATCTGAGGCTGAAAGGTGTCATTTATCTCTTAATTATTAGTCTTATGAGAGCGAAGAACTTCTTGAGAATTATAACGGCTGTTGATTTCTAATGGTTCTGAGCCTCGGTGAGATTTGGCCAAATCTTGGCCTTATCCTTTGGGGTCAATGGAAATGCTTTTAGCTTTAGCAAATCCATGTCCATCATACCTTCCTTAAAGGTAGTGCAAAACTCCTCAAAATCCCTATTCTGGGTCTTGCGGATTTTCATTTTCCATACCATGATATGTGGGGAGTAGGGGTACCAAATATGGCCTCCTTTGCTGCATCTTCGGCGGGAGGAATGATACGAGGATGGGGCACTAACTCTGGGAGGGGTGGATGTGATCCCTCATGGACACTATAGGCTATTTGGATTCATTGGGGTTCAGTTTGTCTATTTGTTCTTGGTGGTGGATCCATGGTATCGGTGTGTGTGCTTGACTTCATGACTAGGTCGAGGGTTGTGTCCTTATTCTATGGAGTCTTCACTGAGGTTCACCACGTCCCGATACTGCATACCTGGCTGAGACTGCAGATAAAGGGGACAAACCAACTTGCAAAAGGTTAGGGTTAGCTAAAATAAAGCGGCGTATATATGAAAAAACAAAAAACGAGTGAAAGTTGCGCAATTACCATTATTGAAAACTTGTGAATTCTTGGCAGGTTTCAAAAGAGTTAAAAGATTACCTTCACTTGTGATGTTGGTCACAAAGTACACTTCAACTTATGATTCGTAGTTTGGCACCATCGACGACGGCAATTGGTCGTACGGTAAGGCTGGTAAAATCAACAATTTATATACCTAAGTTCCTCCTACTGTAGTAGTCAAGCTACTGATATAGTGATCTAAAGTCGAACACGGGGATGGGTTTCATCTAGGAATGATTTGCGCTAAGTGCGAAGGTAAGGCTTTCTATTTGGACTTTTGGATTTTGTTTCAAAAGCGATTGTGATGAGTTTGAAAATTGATTAAGCTGTAAAACTGAAAATGAAGTGTGAAAAGTTAACTGAAGATTTAGGTCACTAACTTGGTAACTTAGGAAAAACGGGTATCCACCGGGTTTTTATCCTCGCGGTATGACAAGCGACCCTAGGTCGAGGCATATGAGATTCTATATTTAACTAGCAAACCTCACTAAAAACACTCTACTTGAGTTAACACAGGTAACATGCATCTATGGCCTCTCTGATTTGAAACCTAACATTAAACATCATTGGAGTGGCTCGTAAAGACCATCTAAAAAACCCACAGTGCATCTAGCAATAAGAAAGTATCGATATATCTAAAGCGCTGAGTATTGGCCGATCAATAACATTAAATACCTACTCGGCTAATTTGAAGATGAGGCCATCTGATGCAGCAGCTTTTAACACGAGAGGACAACATGCATATGCCCCTTTCTAAACTACTTCCTTCCTCTTCAAAGAAAGGCTTAGTGGCTTATCTATTGAGTTGTCATCTCGAGAAGGGTGTTTAGCGGTAGAAAATAGGAAAGGAGAGAGAAGAGAGAAAAACAAAACCTAACTAAAATACTGAAGACTTTGTTACAAAAATGAAAACTTACAAAATTTCTTCTCCCAATTGTTGTAGGGTTGCAAAGGGAGGGGCTTATATGAAACACTGATACATGAAAATACCGTGAAACTAACATTTGGCTAAGATTATGAGACAAGAAAGTAATACACCAAATTTGAAATTAGGTTGGTAGTACAAAAGCTTATGTGAGCGGTGAATTTATTTGGGATGAAGAATTTCGCTAGTGCTTAAATCTGCCACACTCAGCGAAAATAGAAAATTTCGCTAAGGCTTGGCAATTTCGCTAAGGCTTGGCAATTTCGCTAGCTAGCGAAATTTTGCTAGCTTAGCGATATTTATGTGAGTAGCGAAAACATGAAATTTCGTAAGACGATTGCCTAGCGAAAACCACGGTGTCTGGCGAAGAATTGGTAATTTAATGGTTCTGAAATTTTCGCTAAGGTTGCTTGAAATTTTCGCGATCTTTGTGAAATTTTGCAATCTTAAGCGAAATTCTGGAGTTCATGATCTTCCTTTGCATTGCTTCTGTCCTCTTTGCGCTCGATTTCCATCACTTTGCCTTCATTCTTTCTTTGATTTTTGGTCTGATTGATGGCTGACAATTGGGATCAATCTTCGTGATTCATCATTTGACTCGATATTAGAACTCGAAGTGCGCAAACACCAAAGCAACCAAAAATAACCTCACATGGCATAAAGTGATACTAAGAAGACTTGAACACTTCAATTGGCATAAATGACATGATTAGTGCGCAAAAAGCACTCGAAACCTATCTAATATAGTGTTCAAAATAGCACTTTTTAGGTACTAATCAGCTTTCAGTTTAGGGTTTGCTTTTCTCTCTTCTCTCTCCTCTTTCTTTCATTTTCTAGGCTACCAAACACCCCCCTTGAGGATGACAACTCAAGGGATGCTTGGCTAAGTCTCATAACTTTGAAGAGGAGGGTTGCTAGCTTGGTTTTGGGGCAGTTGCAGGTTGTCCTCATGTTTTAAATACTACAGGTACTGTATTTATGGCTCCCAGCTTTTCAAATTAGGGTTGAATATCATTTAATGTCATTACTTTGGCGATACTTACCATGCTTTAAGAAGTCTGATGCTACTTATTGTTAGATGCCTTTGTTATTCTTTCTAGATGGCCTTCTGTTCTTTGAAATGAGGTTGAGTGCTGAGGTTTAAACTAAAGGGTGTGGATGCATGTTGCTGTGTTGACTCGAATAGGGTGTTTCTAGGGTTAGGTTTTCCTAGTTAAGCAAAGATGGGTTATGGCTTGGACTATAGGTTTGCTTGCCATGATCTTGAGGATCGGCAGAGGACACTTGTTGCCCCATGTTGTCAAGCGAGTGACCTAAACCTTCAAGTTACCTTTTCACCGCCGCTGGTTCTGATTAATCAGCATCAAGCAAACTGCTTGTTTTGAAACAAATCCAAAAATCAGGAAATTAAAAGCCTCACCATTTTCAACACCGATCTGAGTCATTCATGGGATGAAAACCATCCCCGTGTTGAGCCACAGACCATTATCTTCGCGTGGCTTGACTCACGGCGATAGGAGGGAAACAGGACTACAAATATTGTTTGATTCCGCATCACTGCCGTGTGCGGTCGAATGGCGTGGATTAACAGGGATGGTGCTGACTACGTTTGATAAGTTGAAGTATAGCAGTCAACATCACAAGTGAAGGTGACAGCACGGGAATTTCGAGTTCTTTGTAGCGCAAGTTTTCATTACTTTGCGATTCTGCATTGTTTTGTTTTTCATGCAGTCGGTTTTATTTTAGCCTTCGCCTTTTTGTAGCAGGATTTGCTAGTGTTCTTTGTTATTATGCAAATTGTGTAACGGTGTTTATGCACACGATGGGGCAGAACACATCGGGTAGACTCTGAGAGATCATTTTGTTGAATCGAAAGTTGTGAATCGGTGTGCACGGTGGAGAACATGGATCCTCTACGAGGAACAACGAGTCAGGCTGGGTACGGTGAATCAACGACTTACGGGTCGATGAGGGAACCACGTACACCCTCCACAGAGTTAGTGCCACGTCTTGCATCATGCCCTGCTGAAGATGTAGCGGTGAGGCCTATTTGAACACCTCCCACATATCATGGTATGGAAAATGAAAACCCATACACATATAAGGGATTTTGAGGGAGGTATGCACAACCTTTGAGAGTGGACATGGATTTGCTTAAGGCTGAAAGCATTTCCATTGACCATTAAAGACAAGGCCAAGATTTGGCAATTCCTTTGAGACCAGAACCATTAGAAATTGGGGTGAGCTGCCAATGAGTTTTAAAATTCTTCGGTGCTCATCAAGACCAACGATTTGAAGAACAAATTTACACCTTTGCGATTTCCAGAATGGTGAGAGGATGCGATCTTCAGGATAGGTCGCCAGGAGACCATTAGTGCTTGTCACATCGTTTTGACATGGATGCTTGTAAACCACTTCTATGGTGGTATGTCTTACGCCGTAAACCGACTTTTGGAAACTATGTGTGAAATTTTACGGCAGCACACGATGAAGCCATGGTTCTTGAATTATGTGGCCAAACTTCTAGGGTTGGAATAGACCAAACCCAGAGAAATGGAAAGAATAAGGCCCTGGTCAAACCCACTGAGATTGGGATAATACCTTGTCGAGAGGAAATGGAAATGAAAGCAAAAATCTCAACCCTAGCTAGGAAGGTGGAGGAGTTAGAAGGCAAACGACTCCATGAAGTGCGAGGCGGTGAGCCCGAAAATCTGCACAGGCTGATCCATGCAATTTTCTAAAGCCACTGCCCACCCTGAAGGACAGTATCCTATGGCCCCTTCAGTGAAGGATTTGATGTCAGAATGTGCAAATGTCGTAGGTCGTCTGAAGCCACCTGAAGCCTAATGCCCCATAGATACCTGCAATTCCAGCTGGAGAATCACTAACCTCTGGAAACCAATCCCCACCTTATGTACTTTGGTACTTAAGCCACAGTTTGGTTCCACCTCTCGACCACAACCACCTCCATCTCATCTCTGTAAGACGAAGCCATTTAAATTTGAGTAAGGTGGTGGGTAATTTATGTGGAAGAACAAAAGGGATCAATGCACAATTAACGAGTTAATCTTGTAGAAACACGAACAAGAGAATAGATGGGCTTGAGAGCAATCTTAATCAGAAAATAGACAACTTGCAGTATTCAATCACAAAGATCAACAAAATTTGGAAGTCTGAGAGAGAAGGTTCCTTCGAACATTGCCAAATCCAAAAGAGATTAAATGAGGGTAGGTCATCCGTGATTCGAGATGGATGGGGTAAAGGCTATAATCTGCAGGGAGTGGAAAGAGGTTGATCGGTATTGCGGCTCTCTTTAGAGGGCGGAAGATGTGAAAATGGGCAGAACACATTTTGGAAGGAGGACTCAATGAAACCAACTACATTGCCACCTCCATTCCACAAGCACTAGAGGCAAGAAAGAAGGCATCCCGTGAGCGGGTATCTTGAAGTCCTAAGGCAGAGTGAGAGTCGATATACCTCTTTTGGACATCGTAAACAGTTATGCAAGTTTTTAAAGGATCTGCATTGCAGTGAAGGTTAGGCATGAGAAAGACATTCTGGCAGCAAAGTCAGTGCCATAATCAAAGCAAAAACTTGATCAAATACAAGGATCGAGGATCTCACAATTTCGATAAATATTGGCGAACGTATAGACAAATCATTACTTGATCTAAGGAGCGGTCTTGAACTGCGCTATACCGGTGTACTCTGCGGTTGGGTTTGGTGTTTCAAACCTACCAGCATTACACGCTATATTTGGCGTGAATGGTGAGGTCTAAGGACCGTTGAGATGTGTTGGTGAAGGATGATTGAAATTTGTAGTGCTTGTTGAGAACCCGATAAGAATGGGCCAGTCGTGTGTGATTATCTGGGAAGACCATTTATGTACTTTAACTAATCTGATCATCCAATTCTTGGGAATGGAGTCATGCAACACATTGGCAACATGACCTTGGAAATTTGAACATATTCCATTTGAACAACCAGCACAGATGTTGAAAGTGAAAATCAAATGTTGATGAAATTGGGTTCGATGATCAAACATTACGAAGCGAGTGTCAGAATTGCGAAATGGCTAGCCCAAGTTGACGAAGGTCTTTAGTACCATGGTAACTGCTTGAAGACGGTGCTCGGTTCAAAAAATCAATCAGTGAGAACCAAGCCAGCAATGGAAATCCGAGCACCGAGAATCGTCAGCCTGCAGGGGTTGAGGAGATGTATGACCCTCGTTGATAATTTTGTAACTTTGGGCTGGTTTGGTGCAAAACCAAATTGCAGCTCAATAATTTTGAATTTTATTTTAATTTAAATTGATTTCTATAATTTTAGCTATTTATTAAGTCTCTTAATTTATGATTTCATTATTGTAACTTTGTAAGTATATTATAGTATCTTATATTAAATTATGAAGCATGGTTAATATAATAATTTTATTTTATTTTATTTTTATTTTTAATATAATATTGAATTTTATTGGATATCCTAATTTCGGGTGATGCGAGGTTTGGCTCGAATTATTTATAATAGCGAAATGACTCTTCGGTACCTTACGAGATTTATTTAGCCGGGGAGGGCAGTTTTCATTCTAAACTTTCCTCCCTCCTGACCTTTTGAGAACCACTTCTTTAGCGGCCACAGGCCACCGGTCGTGATCACGAGTCCGTCCAACACCCTTTGTGATTAGTGCCCCAGAAGTTTTAATTTGGGCCACATATTAGATAGGTTTTGGTGCTTTTTTGTGCACCTAATCAATGTCGATGTCTGATTGAAGTGTTCAAGTCTTTTTAGTATCATATGCGTTTTAGAGTTATTTTTGGTACATTTGCGGGTTTGCGCCTTATGGGAGTTCAATATGAGATGTATGTGAATCATGGTTTGAACTCAGTGTCGATAGCCCGACCAGGCCCGAATCAATGGCGAATGAAGTGAAGAAAAATTGATCTGATTGAAGACGAGGATGAAATCGTGGGGAATCAACAAAGCACGGAATTTTCGCTGGGGATTGCGAAAATTTTCGCTAGGATTAATTTCGCAGCATAGCGAAATTTGCAACCTTAAGCGAAATTGCTAATTTTTAACTAGACCCGAGCCGGTTCAGCTAGACCCTTTGTTCTAGCGAAATTTTGTATTCAGCTACTCTTTAAAAATTTCGCTAAGCTAAGAAATTTGGCTAACTATGAAGGAGTGCACAGCTTTGCTTGAGAATTCATATTTTATTTGGCACGGTGGGTTATTCTGTGAAATTATTAAACTATGAAATTTTCACCTCGTCGTGCTTTTGTATTTAATGCTAGCCGAGCTTCAAATTTGGTGTATTCTCTCTTGTCCTTCTTAGCCAAATTTATGGGTTTTGGTGACCTATTAATGAGGTGGCCTATATAAACCCCTCTCTTTTTGTAATAGATATAGAAATTTTGGGGAGAGAGGATTATTAAGTTTTATTTTGTCTTGTTTTTAGGTTTTTCTTTTCTCTGCTTAGCACCCTGTCTTTCTCTTACTTTCTTGGGCACTTAAAACACCCCTCTTGGATGACAACTCAAGAGATGCTTGACTAAGCCTGCTCTTGAAAGATGAAGAAGGAAGCTAGCTTGGTGGTGGGGCATATGCATGTTGTCCTCTTGTATTAAAAATACAGTGCGTGTTTATGACCCCGTCTTTCAAATTAAAGGGTTGAATAGCATTGGATATTTATTGGTGGCCATCTCTCCATGCTTTGAATCCCGGTCATACTTAATGCTAGATGCTGCTTGTATGGTTCTTTAGATAAGTCTTCTGAGCCTACGAAATGATATTTAAATGCGAGGTTTCAAAGCGATTAAAGGGCCATAGATGCATGCTACTTGTGTTGACTCAAATAGGAGTTGAGGATTTTCAAAGGTGAGGTTGCTAGTTAAACATAGATCGGTTATGCAACCCCGGACTATAGTTGCATGGCATAACGAGAGGATAAACAAGAGACCTTCTTTGCCTGCTTACGAGTTATTGACTAAATCTTCAAAAGTTAAATTTTCACACTTTATTTTAGTTTTTACAATTTCTCGATTTTCAGCCTTCTACTTCCTTGTTTTTTGAAACAAATCAAGAAGTCGAATAGAAAGCCTTACCTTCATGCACCCCATACCAAATCATTTTGGATGAAAACCCATCCCAGTGTTGATACAGATTGCTATCTTTGCGGTAGCTTGACCCTACGGCGTTAGGAGAGAACAGGTATATAAATTTTGTTGATTAAGGATCACCTCTTGTAACACGAATCAAATGCGGCACCGTTAGAAGTGGTGCCAAACTACTGTGTTAAGTTGAAGTGTGCCGTGATGACATCACAAGTGAAGGTAACCTTTACCTCTTTTGTCCTCAGATTGCGATGCTTGCCGGTTTTTGATGCTTAGCGATAAGCGCCTTTGTTTGTTCAGTTAGTTAATTTTAATTTTTGTTCTTCACAGTAACCTTTGCGAGCTTTGTTAGTTCTTTTGTTGTCTCCCTATAATTTTTGTATGAGTTTATGCAGCGGTAGGATGAGACACATCGGAGTAGTGCATAGAATCGTACCTGGCTTTGACGGAGTCAGTGAAGTCGAGTCATATACGATACTGTGGATCCCATACGAGGAGCAGCGAGTCAGCCTGGAACCCCGTGAATCCAAATGCTTATACGATTATGGGGGATCTCCACCCTCCTAGAGTTAGTGCCCCATCACGTATCATTCCTCCGTGAAGAAGTACTTGATGAGGCCTTATTTGGTACCCTACTCCCCACATATCTACCATTTGTGAAAATGAAAGCCCATAAAAATATGTTTAGGGATTTTAGGGGGGAGGTTTGCACTACCTTGAGGTATGATGGACGTAGTTGCTGGTAAAGCATTTCCATTTGACCACTGAATGAGACGGAGTGGCTAAACTCATTGAGACCTAAGAACCGTCGAAGTGGGGAGGCTGCGAGCGAAATTCTGAAGGATAGCAGGGGTGCTCCATGAGATGATAATTTGAAAAGACAAATTTATACCTTTGCATGAGATGGTGAGAGATTTTACGGTGTTGGGAGAGATTTATGGAGCCATCGGTGCACATCCCCGCATCATGGAGTTTGACTTGGATGTTGGTGAACCATACATGGTGGTATGTCTCACGCCGTAGAGGCGGCTTTAGGCTGTGTGGAGGAGAGTTTTTAAGCAAGCATCCGGACGAAGCCCTTGGATTTTAGTCGTGGCTGAAACTTCTAAGGGTTGGGATGAGCTAAACCTGAAGTGGAAAGGATGAGACCATAGTTAACGAAGAGGTGGGGATGTATGCCTTTACCGGAGGAAATAGAAATGAGAGCTAGGATTTCAACCCTAGCTAGAAAGGTAGAGGAGCTTGAAGGTAAACAGCTCCAAGAGGTGCATGCAGTGACTGAAAATCCTACACAGTCGAATTCTTGCACCAATTTCCAATCCCCTGTACACCCAGTGAGGCCACTTACTCTACTATGGCCCTGCGATTGAAGGATTTGATGTCAGAATGTCATGGCTCTTGTGGGCCAATACAGAAGCCACAGCGATCCAATGCTCCATATAATTGTACCACCACAATTCCAATTAGGAGGAATCTTACCAACATTGCATGGAGACCCAACCCTGCCTATATCTTTGGTGCCAAACCTCGGTTTGGTACCCCTCGCAATCCACAACCTTTGCATCCTCTTCTCAGTGGAACAAGCCATATTGAATTTGAGTAGGTGGTGACGGCTTTGTTGAGGAACAAAAGGGATCAATGTGCAAGCGGCACAAAGTTGACAGCAGAGCACCTTTGGAACAAGAGAATAGATGGGTTTGAGAAGCAGTCTCGGCCGAAGAAATTGAGCAATCTACGATGTTGATCACGAGATCAACAAATTTGCTAGAGGTACAAGAGAAGAGGAGGTTTCATCACAAGCACTTGATCTGAGGAATTCATGAGGGTGGGGTCGTCAGCAATTCGGAATGGATGAAGTTAGGCTATAGTACGAGTGGAAAGAGGTTGATCAACCTATGCAGCACTGTTGAAGAATCAATCAAAGGAGAAGAATTGCGGTCTGAGCATATTCTCCTAAGGAGATTCAATGAAATCACATACACCTCCATTCCGCAAGCACTTAGAGGTAAGAAGAAGGCATCTCGGCAACTGAGGCATCTTAGGAGTCTTAAGGCAAGTGAAGGTTAACATACCTTTGTGGACATAATCAAACAAGTGCACCTTATGCAAACACAGAAAGATCTTTACCTGATAAAGAAGGGATTAGGCATTGAGAAGAAAGCATTTCTCCTTGACGAGTGATGCCATAATCCAAAACAAATACGTCAAATACAAGGATCCGAGGATCTCCCACAATTTGAGTCAATATTGGTAGAATTGTATAGAAAAAGTCCTTGCTTGATTTAGGAGCAGTGTGAACCTAATCAGATTATTAGGTATACAAGCATCTAGGTTTAGGTGAACTTAAACCTACCAACATCACACACTATCATTGGCCGATAGATCAGTGAAAATCCCTAAGGGGATAGTTGAGGATGTCCTTGTGAAATAGACAAATTCTACTACC
Source organism: Tetrastigma voinierianum (assembly GCA_016808115.1). Lineage (NCBI taxonomy): Eukaryota > Viridiplantae > Streptophyta > Magnoliopsida > Vitales > Vitaceae > Tetrastigma > Tetrastigma voinierianum. The sequence goes on along the minus strand of JAEQBH010000911.1, from coordinate 1,363,458 downwards.
CGATGAATTTTTGTGGTGTAAATACTTGAGCCAATTGCAAGTAGACCCATTCGTAACTACCAATCATCTTAGGAAGACCATTTCTGTACAACAAATGCGATAATAGAATTGGAATGGATTCACATGCAACTAAACTTTAGTAACATGACCTTGGAGTTAAACATCTTCCATTTGAACAACAAGCGAAATTTGTTAGAAAATCAAATTTCGATGAAGTTTGTTTCAATTGATCGATGTCTCGAGAAAGCATGGTGTCAGGGGTACAAGGAGTAATCAGCCATGGAGTTGAGAGACAAGTACCATATTTACAATGCAAGCAGTATCAATTCACAAGCCATCGGTGAGGAAGCGAGATCAACATTTGGGCACTGACACCATGGACTCAGCCGGACTCACTGCGGGGGGTTAGAGATCATCTCCTTAACCCTTGAGTAAATTTTGAGAATGAAGCGGATTCGGTGTTTCCATGGCGAATTGCAGTTCCCATCTTTACTTTTGTCTTGAATTAGTAAATTTTAGTTAATTTCAATTGTTTTTAGCAAACTTGTTAATTTAGTCATTTTTTTATATATTTAGTACTTTGTTTATATAGTATAGTATTGTGTGTTCGAGTTTAGTTATAGTTCTATAGTGAATTTTATAATAATAATTTTTATTATATATATTATTAATTAATTTAAAATTTTTGAAATATAGGTAGTATACTCGGTTTAGGCAATATTCACTCAAAGTAGCGAAATTTGGCGGGGAGACCTTATATTTCTTAGTTAAATCTTCCTCGCGAGGAGGGTTGGCTAAATTGTCACTTCATTCCCCCTCAGTGAAGCCACAGCTCCAGCCTCTGCCACGCCATTCCAGTCTCAGTATTGCATGCTTGGCCTTCTTCTTGGGAGTTCGCGCACACCACGGCCCGAGTCCCGACCCTTCCTTTTAATCCGCAGCTTCCAGGCACCCCACTTCCACCTTGTGTTGGACGCGATGTTTGCCTGTGCATTGTGCGGAAGCCCTTGCACCCCAGGCTCAGTCTCACTGAGCCCTGACTGAGTTTCTAGTGTTGCCAGCCTCGATCCGCAGCGGCGCCACGAGCACTTTCTACACCGGCCACTGTAGGAGCCTTGGTGAGCCTCCGGCTGCCATCTGAGACGGTGGAATTGCCCTCGGTTCAGCTTTGGTGCCACTGCCTTAGTATTTGGTCTTTTCACTGAGCTACTTATTGCAGTTCGGGGCGGATTTCGATTTCAAACCCAGTGAGCCACTGGTTCGTTTGCTTGCCAGGTGATTTAGTATCCTCCGGAAGAGCCTCGGATTAATTATTACGGTCTGTGACCATTTTCGATTAAGTCGAGCCCTTTTCAGTATTTTATTTCGATTACAGTATGGTTCGTACTCGAGGTGGGTCCCGTGTTCGGCCCCGAGTGAGATTCAGTTCACCCGAGAGGCCCGACTCGGTCTAGACTCGGTGCCATCAGGTCCCGGCGTACTGAGAGCCTCGGGGATTCAGGCCTTCTCCAGATCTGCGGATGGGACGTGCTACCCATCTGCAGTACCTCGGAGGAGAGTTCGGAGCCAGGCCCTCGAGAGGGGCCCGCACATCAGTGACGAGTCATCATCCTCTCGGCGCAGTTGTCTGATCACGTATTTCTTAGATGCGACACCATCACTGGCCCATCCTCGAGGTCGTGACCATTGTTTGTAGGAACCCCATTAGGGATAACGAGACTCCATCGTAGGCCAGTTCCATCAGTCGTGCTCTGGCGTCCATAGCGGCGATCTGAATCGGGAATCCGTGAGGTTGGTCGGGCATTCACTATTACCTTTCGCGACTCAGAAGCGTTACTACCCGCAGTGGTGTTGCCGGTTTAACCGCTTTCGATGACTCTAAGGATCACCTAGTCAGCGTGAGCTTAGTTCGGTAATGATGTTCGCGCGAATTACTTTCGGCGGCCGATATTCAGCGACTCTTAACTGCGTATCGCCGGCAATCTGGAGAATTCTGAATTGAGCCCGCGCCTCATCGCGAGATGGTTTGGTGGCAGAACACCGCGCTGGACGTATTTTACGGGGCGACTCGCCTCGGATATACGTCGACCATCGGCCCCCGTGCGGAAACTTATTCCTCTGCGGCATTAATAATGCCGGAGGAGGAAGCAAATCTTGGAGCGCTTTCTGGATCTACGGGATTTTGGTTCAGTCCTACGGTAGTGATGGCCTCTACATTGCGGGTTGAGGAGAAGGTCCATCGGAAGGACTGGTACGGCGAGCATTCCGCTACTTGTCGCAGAGACTCCTCTGCCATGTTCTCTCGGCATATAGGATTCTGAGGAGCAGGGATCGAGATGAGGTTCGATGCCCCACGATTATGACCAGTGGAATGGGTGATGACTATGCGTATCTTTCCACTTACGACCACGGGACGGGAGGAGATGCTAGGGTCGGAGGCGAGATCACCGTCTACCGGATGATATACCTGCCCCCAGGCCGAGATACGTGAGTCTAGTTCCACAGGATGTCACCTTCATCCTCCTCATGATACATCGTGATTGCGTGATACTCTGGCCCATCTTGTTTTCACATTCGCAGATGCAGTCATGTCCTTCTTTGAGAGAATCATGGTGTGATGGATGCTATCTTGCTCACTAGCGACTACGCGAGCAGCCGAGAGGATCAGGTTAGCCCAGTGCCATTCCATGTGACACGGTTATGGCCCACTGGGTCTTCCTCGTATTCTGTTCGGAGAGAGGACCCCGCCCGCGGCGCCCGGCTTCTTTGGATGTTACGGTTGCGGCGACAGCGGCCCGGGGCCACCACCACCACCACAGCAGTGAGGTGGTTAGGTCTCTTTTATGATTTTGTATAGTTACCAGCTTTATCAACTGCCTACTGATTTTGATTAGGATTTATGTATTAGCCATAGTAGGCGGTGATATTTTTGTGTTTAGCTTTGTATTCATGTATTAGCCATTTTGGCTATATCAAAAGCTATTCTGTTTTATATATATTCACAACTTTTGTACATATCATGTTTGTGCCTTTACCATGTAAATGTTTTTCTTTTCAATTGAACAATTGAATTGCTACAATTGGACAATTGAATTGCTTTATGTTAATTAAACCCACTGTTTGCTCACCTCTATGTTAGAACAAATTCACATGCTTGAAACAATTTTTGGTCACTTACAGGTTCCAGCATGCTCAACTTGAAATTCTCATGCTAATTCACATGCGCACTCGGATTATTTCAATGAGAATTTGTGAATTTGTTCGCTTCCTTCGCTTTGCATAAGCGGCCTTAACCATGTTGGCAACCTAGGATAGGTTGTGTTATACTTGAAGACCAATGTTGTCTTCCAAGAAAAGAAAAGAAGAAAAGAAAATAAAGTTGTGAAGTTTTTGCGTGAGAGCAGAGCACGGCAGGGGTGTATGGCGAAAGCCTTTGAAACTGATGCCACATGCGCAATTGAGGATTTGAATCATCGATTTAGTGTTCGTTACATGGTGAATAAGGTAGAGTCCTAACGATTTGTAGGTGCTTGATTTTGAAGTCATCACGGTCAGGGGTGAAGCTGTAGAGTTTGTGGTCAGTGATCCTTTTGGCTTGTTGCCTAAGCCTTAATTGGTTGGGTCATCGGTGGACCCAGTTACCGCCGGACTTTGGTGAAGTCGAATTTTAAGCATTGCTTCCCTCTGATGTAGTTGAATAAAGAAAAGAAAATCATGCTATCATATCTAGGTTGTTCAACGACTTGAGCCATGTCGGTGCTAGGTTGGGGAGAACAAATTTTGCAATTTATTGGCTTAATCGGTTATATAAAGAACCATTAGACTTGGGTGGAAATTGAGTTGAAATCATGGAGCGAGATTGACCTAGAATTGTTCTTGTATGGATTTAGTTCTTTTCATATCGGTTTACAATTGTGATGTCGATTTTCGGTTTAAAAGCGATGTTTATACGTTCATATACCTTTTTGGATCCTGCAAACTTTTTGCAAATCACTACATGCATCTCCTTTTTGTTTTGCATTCTTGGGACTAGCAGTTCAGGTTGGGGGTGTGATTAATTGCCAAAGGGTGCAGAATTTGAACCCTATATTAGATAGGTTTGAGTGCTTTTGTCTTCAATCATGCATCGTGGCTGCCAATTGAAGTGTTCAAGTCTTTTTAGTATCACTTATGCCGTTTAGAGTTATTTTGGCTGTTTGCAAGTTTTTGCGCACTATAGGAGTTGATATCGAGATGTATGGCCAGTCGTAGAGTTTGAACTCAAGTGTCGACCATCGACCGACCCGAAGAATCAATGAAAAGCGAAGGCAAAGTGAAGAAAAATTGATGCGATTGAAGACGGGGATGAAATGCGATTGGAGATCGACAAAGCACGGAATTTCGCTGGGGATGCGAAAATTTCGTAGGGTGCGAAAATTTTCTCAACCTTAGCGAAAATTTATGACATCTAGCCGAAATTGCTAATTTCGCAGACTGAACTCGCCAAGTAGGCACCTTCCTAGCGAATTTTGTATTTTCGCTACTCACTAAAATTCTCTCTAAGCTAGCTAAATTTCTCGCTTAGCTAGTGAAATTACCCCGGCTTAGCGAATTTTTCCTGTTTTCGGCGATATTCGGTGATTTCGCTTACCTAGCGAAATTCTTCACTTAATGAATTTTCTCTCGCCATGCTTTGTATTTAATGCTAACCACCTAAATTTGGTGTACCTGTCCTTAATTTAGCCAAATTTGTAGGTTTTTTGGTATTTTCATGTAATGAGGTGGCCTATATAAACCCCTCTCTTTTTGTAATAGATATAGAGAATTTTGGGGGAGAGAAGGATTGGTAAGTTTTTTTTTTTGTCTCGTTTTTTAGGTTTTGCTTTTCTCTCTTCTCTCTCCTCTTTCTCTTACTTTCTTGGCTGCCAACACCCTCTCGAGAGGATGACAACTCAAGATGCTTTGCCAACTCTCCTTTCTTTGAAGAGGAAGGAAGCTAGCTTGGTGGGCGGGGCATATGCATGTTGTCCTCTTGTATTAAAAAGTTATAGGTACTCGTGTTTATGACCCCATCTTCAAATTAGGGGTTGAATAGCATTGAATGTTGGCTGATTTGGCCAATACTTCCATGCGAGATTACAAGCAGATACTTAATGCTAGATGCACTGGTTCTTAGATGGTCTTTACGAGCCTCCGAAACAGATATTTAAATGCTAGGGTTTCAAACAAAGAAAGGCCATAGATGCATGCTACTTGTGTTACTCAAATAGAGTTGATTTCAAGGGTGAGACTTGCTAGTTAAACATAGATCCCATATGCCTTGGACTATAGGGTTGTATGTCATAACGCCGAGGATAAAACCCGAGGATTACTTGTTTGCCCTAACTTACCAAGTTAGTGACTCCAAATCTTCAAAGTTAAATTTTCACACTTTTATTTCACTTTATAATTTCTCAGTTTTCAACCTATCTCCACTGTTTTTGAAACAAACTAAAGAGTCCAAATAGAAAGCCTTACCTTCATGCAATTATATAAATCATTTTAGGATGAAAACCCATCCCCGTGTTCGACCCAGACTCAATTATGTCGGCAAGAGCTTGACTGATGGCAGCAGAGAGAAATTGGCAGCAATTGAGCTGATCCACTCCACTGCGAACGAATACATCATCACTTGACACCATCAGACTCACACACTCGTCACCGGTGGATCGCTGCACCAGCTACCTCCACCGCGACATGACTGCTCAGCATTCAAACAGAGCCACAACCGAGCCCCGCTCCAAAAGAGCTGCCTTGACTGAGGCACAAGGCACCTTGCCTTGCCCTGATCCTCCGCCTGTCCCATTTCTGGCCACCCTTGCCCCGCCTCATGTTCTTCCACACATGGCAGCACAGGTGGGTCCCGCCTCCACCACTGGGTCAGGATCCAAGATCTCGTAGAGCGAGAGGAGGCAGCAACGTTCTGCACTCGCACTGCCTTCTGGGCCCCGAGGGCCCCCCCGAGAGCCTCAGGGTTTAGGAGATATCGACGGATGGGACTCCTCGGCCCCCACTCAAGGCCTCATCCGAGATCCAGAGGCCCTACCCAAGCCGGCCTCGCAGACTGTGCCCTGGTGAGTCATCCCCATCTGCCACTCAGCCATCACCAGCTACGACAGGCCAGCCAGAGGCGACCTTCGCCTCGTTATCGCCAAACTTCCGTGGATCGAGGCCGCTATTCGTCGCACCCTATTCCGGAACGCCGCGCCTCATTCGAGACGACGGGGAGCTTCATTCTATGACGCCCCAACATGGTCGATCACAGATTCAGGATTCGAAGGCGATCGATCGAGTATCACTCCTCGCTACCATCTGCGAGGCCGAGGCAAGATATTACCCCTGCAGCTCTAGCCTACCATTCGATGACATCCCTGAGCGCCTAGTCCGCTGAGCTCGTGTTCACTATCGACATCGCCGAGTGCTAGAGCAATAGATTTCGGGAGGTTGCTTAGCTCCGTAGATACCAGCCAATTCGAGGTTATCAGATTATCAAATGACACATCGTAGAGATGGTCCGAAGTCTTGCTCGAGACACCACTGCTGGACCCATATTATTCCGGCTGCGCCTCCGCCCAAATGCTCCGTCGCACTACCAGATCAGCCCGCCAGAAGACCACGTACAGCATATGGGGCCATCCCGGGAGGCTCAGACGGATCTCAGGGATTTCGTTCAAATTCTCCACCGGTGATGACCTCCCTATTACACTTCGAGGATAAGGTCCATCGGAAGGGCCTGGCTCGAGCCGAGTCTTCCACTGGGCCGACAGACTATTATGCTAGGCTTTGAGCACTGGGCTTCCAGGAGCCCCGATAGAGCTGGAGGATTTGATGCCTCGTGTCTCATTTTCTCGATGGAGCGAGCGATGGTCATGCCCATATCTTTCTCCTCCAAAGAAGAGACCACAGGAGGAGGTAATCGGACCAGAGGCAGAGACTCCATAGGATGATAGTCACTCTAGCCCGAGATGGGAGAGGAGTCCATCGCGCATCGTTCTCCTCCATCTCCTACTCTACCCACTTCAGCCGCAGCCCCTGCTGATACTCCTGGCCCATCATTTACATCACAACATTCTCCAGAGCACAGCACACGTTTGAGTTCTGAGAGAGCTAGCCGCCATACGGATGATGGGCGGCACTCGGCCACTACCTGCAGCACAGACCGTGAGGCGGTTTGAGCTGAGGCCACTCTAGGTCACTGTCACTCCATGCTGCAGCAATCATGACATTTGGGTATCTGGGCTGCCGGGAATTAGAGTCGAGCCCATCAGCAGCTACAATTCTTCTTGGATATGTTGCTACAAAGAACAGAGTTACAGACCCACCACCACCACAGCAGTGAGGTGTTAGTTTCTTTTATGTTTTTGTATAGTTACTAGCTTTTATCAACCCAATAATTTTATGTAAGATTCATGTATTAGCCATAGTAGGCAAAGGATATCTTTTGTATGTTTAGCTTATATGAATGTACTAGCTATTTTGGCTATATCAAAAGCTATACGTTATATATATAGTTTACTTCACTTTGCAAAATCTGTAAGCCCCCATTTTTGTCAATCGTTTTTTGTCTTCAATTGAACAATTGAATTGTTTTTAATTGGCCAATTGAATTGCCTTTTAATTGAAAATTGAAACCTTGCATGTTACCTAATGCTAGAACAAGTCCATGTTTGAAGCAATTTTTTGGTCGCCTGAAGTTCCAAAAGATTATCAACCTTGAACATTCCCCTGTTTAATTCACACACGCACATCAGATTGTTCCAATAGGTCAAGCCAAATTATTTGCCTCCTTCACTTTGCATAGCCTACTTTAGGTGTATGATGGTGGCAACTCCATGATAGGTTAGTGTTACCCATATTTGAAGACCAATGTAGTCTTCCAAAAAGGAAAAGAAAAAGAAAAAGCAAAAAGAAAAGAAAGACAAGAAGAAAAAGAAAATAAAGTCGGAAGTTATTTTGATGCCCGAACACTAGCCCATGGGTATATGGCGAAAAGCCTCAAGGTCCATGCCCAAGCCTTAATTGGTTGGGAGCCACTGACTTAAAAACTATACTGGTGGATGGGTAGAGTTGAAGCCAGGGGTGCTTAATTCTCAAGTCATTCTGAGTCCGGTGAAGCCTCAGAGGAGTTTGTGGTCAAGTGATCCTTTGGGCTGATGCCCTCAAACCTAATTGGGTTGGGAGTCATCGGTGGACCTCACATACCTGGACTTGGTGAAGTTTAGTTTTGAGCATTGCACCCTACAATGTAGTTGAATAAAAAAAAGAAGAGTGTAGCTTTTCCTATTTGGGTTGTTCAGCAGCGTAAGGCCATGCCAGTAGCTAGGTTGGGGGAGGAAATAATTTGCATTTTATTGGCCTCAATCTGTTATGACATTTAGAAATCATTAGAATTTGTGGAAATTCAGATTGAGTGTTCATGGATCCGATGTTGACCTAAAACTTGTTCTATATGGTTTCTGTTCTCTCATGCCGGTTTTCAAACTTGGTATCAATTCTTCATTTTAAAGGTAATGCTTATTTGTATATACACCTTTTTGAACCATAAACTTTTTGAGAAAATCACTGCATGCATGCCTTTATTATTTTTGCATTGCTAAGGGACTAGCAACGTGTCGGTTGGGGGGTGTGATTAGTGCCCAAATAGTGCTATTTTGAGCCCTATTCAAGATAGGTTTTGAGTGCTTTTTGCGCACTAATCGTATCAATTAAGCCAATTGAGGTGTTCAGGTCTACTTAGTATTACTTATGCCATTTCAAGGTTATTTGTGGTTATTTTGCAGGTTTTTGTGTACCTCGTCCATTAAAGTTGAATTTGACATTGGCATGTGTCGAACTGTTGATTGGAAACTATTTCACCATCAACATATCGGGATCAGTTGATGAAATGAAGGCAAAGTGAAGATGGAGGATGCAGTAGGGGTGCAGGCAAAGCGAATAGCAATTCCAGAAAATTTCGCTATGATTGTGAAAATTTCACTGGGATTGCGAAAATCTGCAGTTCAGCCGTAAAATTCCTCAAGAATCCTAGCGAATTGGAGGAAATTCCCCGCTAGGTTAGCCAACTCGCCTATATGTTTAAAATCACCGTGCCTAAATAACTCTTTTCATTTTCGCTATCTCTCAAATTTTTCGCTAGGCTAGCGAAATTTCGCTAGCTAGAGAAATTCACGGTATGAATAAAATTCCTCATTTTCGGGCTATCTCGTGCACTCGCTTAGTTAGCGAACTCTCGCTTAAAGCAGCTAAATTTCACACCTAGCTAAATTTTCCCGCATAACGAAATTCCTTGCCCTCGTTAATTTTGTGTAATTATTGCCAAACGACTCGCTTTGGGTGTATTACCCTCTGGCCTTGTATTAGCCAAGATTTCTAGGTTTTCTTGTATTTTCACATTGTGGCCTATATAAGCCTTTATCATTTTTGTAACCCTACAATCTTTTTTGGCAACTTTTCATTTATGTAAATATCTCCCGCAGCTTTTAGTTTGTGTGGTTTGCTTTTTCTCTCTTCCTCTTTCTTTTCATTTTTTCTAGGTTACCAAACACCCCCTTGAGGATGACAAACTCAAGGGATGCTTGGCTAAGTCTCATAACTTTGAAGAGGAGGGCTGCTAGCTTGGTTTCAAGGCCATGTGCTCTTCCTCATGTTTTAAATTGCCATGTGCATCAGATTATGGCTCTCAAATTTTTCAAATTAGGGGTTGAATATCATTTAATGTCACATTGGCCAATACTTACCATGCTTAGGTACAGCTGCATACTTATTGTTAGATGCACTGCTATTCTTTAGATGTCTTTACGAGCCAACAAAATGAGGTTGGTTGTGGTTTTAACTGTACATTGGATCAAGATGTTGCCCGTTGACTCAAATGTAGAGTGTTTCTATGGTTAGGTTTTCTAGTTAAACAAAAGATCCGGTTATGGCTTAATTATAGGTTGCTGCCATGATGCGAGGATAAACCTCGAGACACTTGTTACCCCCATGTTGTCAAGCTAGTGACCTAAACCTTCAAAGTTACCTTTCACACTTCACTTCAAAGCTGGCACTTAATCAGATCCAAACAACTTCCACTGCTTTTGAAACAAATCCAAAATCCAAATGGGGAGCCACCATTTTCAACACCGATGCAAGCTTCATCTATAGGATGAAAACTCCATCCCCGTGTTCAATCTCTAGACTAATTATGTCAGCAAAGAGTCGACTACCAAGAGTTAGAGTGGAACTTCTTAAAGACTACAAATATTGTTGATTCCGCATCACCCTACCGTGGCAATAATCAGCTGGTTGTTGTGAAGGGTCTCAATCATTCACACTGAGGGTAGGGCATTACTTATCCATACACTTTTTGAAAATACCATTCCTTTTGCATGAGCATAACCTGTCTACTCTTCCTTCTTTTTGTCATTACTAAGGGACTAGCAATGTGTCGGTTGGTGGGGGTGAAGTGCCTAAATAGTGTTGTTTTGAGCCCTGTTCATTACAGGTTTTGAGCACTTTTTGTGTACTAATCAACTTAAATAACCTAATTGATACAGTAAGGTCCCGGCTATACTATTGATCATATTTTGTTGATATTTTTTGTAGTTTTGCAAGCCAATTAAGCCATTATCTTTGATTCAATTCAAATACGAAGAACTCGGGCCGAACTCGAAGCTGCATGTACAACCGAAGGCTATTGAGATAGTACAAGAGTGAGCATTGCAGAGATTTTGGCAAAGGTTGCGAATTTCAGAACCTACGTAGACCAGAAGAGTTGTTAATTTCTGAACCTACGCACCTTGCGCAGGTTACTTAATTCTTCACAACCCAGACTCGTTGTGCCGCGGTAATTTTTGCACTCTACCCTATTTGGCCGGGTTGACCAGTTTTTACTGGCTTTTTGTGGTTTAAAACCAAATCTGCCCTCTAATGAATTTTGTTGTTTCATAATTTTTTGTAATTTCCTTGACTCAGTCGTGCATATGGCTCAACTGCTCAGAAATCAATCAATCCATCAATCAATAAAATTAGCTCCAAATCTTTCAGCTTTCCCATTGGTGTGACTTTCTCTTATTTTTCTCTCCCTTTCTCGCATTTTCTCACCTACTAAACACCCCTTGAGGATGACAACTGGGATGTTTACAACCCCTCATCTTGGAAGAGGGCCACTTGCAGCTCTGAAACACCATCTTCTGTTGTTAATGTAAGATGGCACTACTTATGTTTCGCATCTCAATGCTAGGGCTTGAATCCCGTGATGTACCCCGAGGTCAGTACTTGGCAAGCTTCTCAAGGCCTGGATACTTATTGCCAGATCTACTCCGATGCCCACATAGTTTCCGATGATACTCGAAGTTAGATCCAGGCGGGGCTTTTAATCAGTTTCAAACATTAATGGTTAATAAATGCTGTATACTGAGAAAAAACTTTTAGGTTCAATTTTAAGGCTAAACATAGATCCTGCTCTCAGGGAAATGACTATAGGTCATTCTCCCCAATGCGAGGAAAAGGACCTGAGGACACATGGGCTTTTAACCCTAAGCTCAAGTGGGGTCCCAAACTTATGAGTTCTTCACTTTTATTTCTCTACAATTACGGTTTTTCTGCCATCAACTCCATTGTTTTGGATAAGAAAACTCGAAATCAAAAGTGGAGCACTGCTATTTTCGCTAATCAGGACTCATTTCGCATGCACAAAACCCATCCATGAGTTCGACCCTAGACCAATATACTGTAGTAGCTTTGCTACGACAGTAGGAATCCTAGGATATAAATATTGTTGATTCCAATACACCTACTATGGCATGAACTGCTGGATTTCCGAGTAAGAATCCGGGAGGAACCCATGGATTTCAATTATGGTCAAACTTCTAAAGCTTGGGATGAGCCTAACTTGTGGAGGCAAGCATACAGATGAGGCCACCAAGAAATCAAAGGAGGCGTATTTACCTCGTGAGGACATGGAGATGAAAACAAAGCTGTCCACTTGGCTAGAGATTGGAATAGCTTGAAATGAGAAATCAAAGATGAGGCACGAGAGCAAAGGATCGAGGCATCTATGCCTAACCAACCATGCTTCAACCACATCCACCGAAAGTAATCAAGGAGAGCAGCACCTAGTGATTCCTTTCCTGTGGAGGGACTTGCAGGCTGAACAAGCCAATGTCAGGCCATGTCACCACCAATCCCATACAACAATACCTACAACCCCAACTAGAGGAACCACCTAAACCTCTCCTGGAAGCCAAAACCTCCTCCATATATACCTCCTGCTGCACAATAGCAACATGGATCTTCATCCCAGCCACAGCCACCACCACCATCATCTCCAGTTGAACAAGCTATTATGAACTTAAGCAAGGAATCTCAGAGGAACAAAGGCGTGGAATGCCCGGTGTTAATCAAAAGAATTGACACAAAGGGAAAGCACACTCAACAAGAAAATAAACAACCCGCATCGGTAAATTTTCTGGTGATGACAATTTCGAGGTTGAAATTTCCAAAAATATGACAACTTGCAGATTCAATATCAAGATTCAACCAACCAAAGAAGAGGTGCAGGAAAAGGGAAATTTCCTCTCGCACAAACCAAATCCTGTGGATCGTATGAGGTGAGCTCCTAGTACAAATTCCAGGATGGATGAGGTTAAGGCAATTATCACATTGAGAAGTGGTAAAGAGCTCAAACTGCTAGCACCCAAAGCAGTGGAACAAGGCAAGGAGGTTGAAGAGGCTGAACCAGAAGAGGTGGTAACTAAGGAGACTGCATTGAAAAAAATAGCATTAGACCCCCACCTTTTCTGCGCCCAAAAGCTGCGAAAAAGGAATCAATCAGGCTGAGATGCTAGAAGTGCTGAGACAAGTAAAAGTCAACATCCCCCTGCTTGATATGATCAAACAAGTCCCCACATATGCCAAATTTTTTAAGGACTTGTGTATAGTTAAAAGAGGGTTGAATGTTAACAAGAAGGCCTTCCCTCAAGATTTATCTGCCATCTCGGTTAATGTTAGTGATACTTATTGACAACTGTGGACACAGATGCAATTAAATCTCTCCTGATACATTCTAACGACTTGGGTTGGGAGGCCCCAAAAGCCCACCTCCATCACATTGGCTTTTTGCGGCTGGCGGCGCGTCTTACAGATAGATCATCGAATGCGAAGAGACGATGGAAGATCTTCTCATCAGTGGACAAATTCTGATATATAGTAGATTTTGTTGTGCTTGATGTCGAACCGGTACAGGTAGGGGCCGGTATCTTACCATCATCTACTAGGGAGATAATTCTTGGCCACCTCGATGCGTATCAAGCGCAAAATGGTGTTATCTGACTCACCTTTATGACATGACCTTAAACACGAACCTCTTCCCCGCCAAACCGCAAGCATGCGACCCCGATGGAGGATGGCCCGAGAAGAAGTTGTCATTGACACAATCTGGGAAGCGAGTTGACGCAAGGATGCGGGATGTGTTGGTGAAACTGTTTGGAAATATTGAAGCGGGAAGCCCGGGATATGAAACTTGTGCAGAGCCTTTGGAGAAAAAAGCGAAATTTGCACCTTTAATGTCTGAAGGGAAGAGCAGAGTGAACCCAAAGCTGAGCTCCTTACGCAATGGAATTGAAATATATATATTTGAATGACGGGAAGCGATGCCCGATTTCATTCCCGCCCAGCTTCGGTACTTCAGGAAAGTAGCCTACGGCACATACTAAGGGAAACAGCGACCCTGGGTGGAAGGTGCGATCTAAAGGCATTAACCCGGTTTACACCATCCACACTTCTCGCTAGGATGACCCAGTCGATCGCGTTAACCACGAAGAAAGATTGAATCGTATGCTGAGAAGTGGTTAGGGCGAGAAGTCTTAAAAACTCTTTGCGAAATTTGCGGTATCATCTACCCACGTATCGGATAGCACAGGTGAGTCAACTGGGTCGTGCCTCAAATCTGAGGTAACAACTATATAAACAAGGGCAAGTCTTACCCCCTTACATATGTTGGAGGTATGTGTGATTATAGTAGATTAAGTAGTGAGAAGGAAGGATAACTTCCCTGCCCTTCATGGATCACTCTATGAAAGGTTAGTCTGTGCTCTCTTCCAGCTGCGGATGGTACATTTAGAATATTTTCAGTAATTCTTTGAGAAGACTTCTACTGAAAGAACTCTACCTTCTGCATGCCCATTTGTACATCATCTGAGGAGAATGCCTTTAAACGTGCCAATGCCCCTGCACTACATTTCATTGTTCTATCCTTATTATCTTCGTGTAGTTTAGTGTGTGCTTATTATGAAGGTTACATGGATGACATTACTACGATTCATGGAGGGGCTTTGAAGAATGCCTAATCAACTAAAAACATCACGGTGCATAAGAAAAACTTGGTGTTGAATTGGGAAAAACTGTTTGTAATTGATGAGGCGTGTCTTGGGCGTAGCGCCCAAAATCAGGATCAAGTTGAAAGCAAATCAGCTCAGTTCAGCTACCTCTTCCAGCTAATCTCAGAGGCGCAAGAGCGATTGCTTAGGTAATGCGGGGCTTATAGGAGGTTCATCATGGACTTCTCAAAAAATTCATGAAGCCTCTTTACAACTTCATGAAGACCTGAAGTCTGGGATCTGGGACTTTGAAGGTTATGAGGGCTCAAGGCCTGTCTAACCCTTTGCTTTTGATGGTGAGGAGGCCCTCAGTCGTACCTTCCAGTGATGTGCGTCTGGCGATCTGCCATTGAATAATGCCTCAGGGACGAAGGAAAAAGGAAAACTCTCTGCAATTACGATGTGTATAAAGCGAGACATTCGAATGAGCTACAGAATTTACTGACCACAAAAAGGAGATGCGAGCGTGGTCTATGCCTTAGATAAGTTCGAGGCTTATTTTGTTGGGTGGACATAATCATATTCACACATATCATTAAACCTTGGAAATACTGCTCACCGCTTAATGCTGAAATTTGGAGGCTTTATTGTTGGTCTTCTCTGCTTCTAGAGTTCGAAACGCTGCGAGATCGAGACGAAAGGAGTGTGGAAAATGTTGTTCTGCGGGCCATATAGAGAGGATTAACGATGGCACCTGACCTCCTGATACGCCTCGATCGGTGAGTTCAACGAAGGTCTATCACGGTTGAGAAGATATACGTAAGCAAAATCATGAGACAAACGAGAGGCTTCCCAACCAGTTGGAGCTTAGACTAATCTGGATCTTCTTTGAAGGATTCATCTTTGTTGTTGGGAAGGACCTTCTTATTAAATCTTGTGTTGATCAGATATTGAAGATTCGTCATACAAGTGACTTTTATAGTCACTCATCCTTATACATTTTGAGGAATGTCATGAGGAGGCCGTTTCCAGCTGCCATTCTGGAAGTCTGGAGTCAATCTGGTTCATTGGCCTCTCTTCGGGATGCCCATTACAATAATGCGAGATACGACAAAAAAGTACTGGGTTGGAACTTTCATACTACCATGATCTGCCCAAAACTTTCATGAACCTGACGTTGGCTGCATAATATGCATGAGACATGATTTCCTTGGGACCGTCACATTCCTCAACTACTGGATACCTCTACATTTTTGGCGGTGGGAGTTGATTATGTGTCGAGTGGGTTAAAGCGTTCCTTATGATGGCCGGACCACGGGGTGATGCTGAAGTCGTAAAGAGAACATACTCTCCACATGTTGCAGGATTCTAACCCTCGTAATGACAGAGGTTAACATTTCTACAACAAGCTTGGATTTGAGAGCCTCTAAGCTAAGTATGTGAATGTCTAAGCGTAAATGGCCTCCCCCATTCTACCACTCATCTTTTAGTGGCCGAGGTTGAGATAGCGAGGAAATCAGAGACAATGCGATGAAGTGGTGAACTCTATGAAAGGATTGGTCTCTTAAGTTCTTAGTGGACTCTTTGTGGGCATCTGTAGCGACTCTGCGCGAATAAATTCAAACGGCATCTCATATGGCCTAGTGTTCGCCTTTTTCTATAAGACTAAGGCCCCTCGAATTAACATATATTTAAAACCACCTATTCTCTTATACCCATGTCAGCTTTGGATATGAAGTTTGCTTGCTAAAATAGAATTTGTCTTAATGTTGAGGTCAATAAGAGTTCGGTCTGTGACCTTTGAAATCTGGAGTCTCAATTAATAAATCTGGATGAAGTCCGGTATCACATTTCACGAGTTGATGGCGGTGCACGAGGTGACTACCCGACTACTAAAATTTCATACTATTTGGACTCAAAACTCGCGAATGTTTTGTCAAAGCGTAAAATTAAAAATCCTATACTATTGAATATATGTTTGAATTAAGCCCAAAACAAAGTGAATATTAAAATAATTACTAAAAATAGATTAGATAGTTTGCGAAGGCAGAGAAAACCATTAATGAAATACAATGGAGCGATCGATTCCAAGCACTAAATCAGTTGCTGTTCTGTGTATTGATCACAGATTTTAATGAAAATTTCCTAATTATTAGATTGGATTTCTCTTTTTTCAACTTTGATTTAATATCCCTGGCTATAGAAGGCAGTCGAACCCCATTTACTGTATTCCACGTTCTCTTGCGAGATCTGGAATTGTTTTCTTTCTCAATACTTCACCCATTTTAAATTGACCATGGAGACTTTTGTACCATCGGGTTCTGTGAAATTCACTGCTTAATTGGTGGCTCGACCTCCAAATCTATGAGTTTCATCCCTTTCCCATGATCGGATCTAAGCTAACGAGGATTTGGTTTTCTATCTGAGTGAGGGTAAACTCCCTCACAAATCAATTTTATGTTAATGCCTCCTGCTTCAGTGTGAGCGAGATGAGAGTTTATCAAAATGAACTCTCAGGCTCGTGGTTCGTCGATAATTGGTCGAACATACGAAAGAATGCTCGACTCGGAATCTTGCGTCCTGCTGTGTCCTCACTCGAGAGGGCATCCACGGATATCGGAGCGAGATCGTTACTCAAAGCCTGATGGCGTGTTCACCATTGGAACTTATCCATTCAAAGCGACAAACTAAGTAAAAACTCTGGAACCAGTCGTTCATAATATGGCGGAAGAGCGTAACTGAAGTAAATCGAATCCCGGCGGCTGCGTTCGGTCTTGCATTTGCGGGTATTAAGAAATAGATCTGATCCATAAACAGCTGTAATTGCAAAAGCTGAGAAGAAATGAATTCGAGATTTGTGATTCTCATAAATTTCCAATTAATGTCTTAGAAAAATAATGAGCAAAATCGGCTATACTCGTTTTTGCACGATTCGCATGATTAAGAAACCGAGAAAATAAGCTAAAAAAAATCTAAAAATAAATCTCACCTATAATATCTGATAAGTTCCTCTTCTTTTCACTTTTACTGAATTGCGTGAAAAGGAGAAAACTACTTTACCATTCGTCTATCTATTTATCTTTGTAAAGAAATCGTGAATCAAAAATGCTCAGTGGAAATCAAGAAAAGCTAGCTCAGCTGTTCTGTGTCGTGACCTCGAGTTGATGTCATGACATGATTCTCTTCGATGGCTTTCATGATCGATCGACCTCTTTCAGCACTACATTTGCAACCGGTTTGTCTTCCATATAGTCGATATGACATGAAGTAATCGTGGTATCTGTTGTTGATGTTCCTTAGTCTCGATATCAGCGGAAGACCTCGTCCCTCTAGAGCAATCATGCGGGTTTAGACCGCCTTTTCTTTAACTAAAGACGACTTCGTATTTGTGACTTTGATTTTAACGGTATGATTACATTTGGTGTTTTTCTTGTCTTCATAACTTTCAATTTTATGTATGGCGACCTGTTGGTGATGTCGCGACCTCTTTACTTTCCATTTCTTTTCTTAAAGACACGAATATATTTCATTACAACTGATTCTCTCTTCCAGCCTTAACTAGTTTCAGTCGCGACGTAGTGGTGATGTATCACCGCGCGGCCATCCTGCTCTGCTAAGGCTCTATTCCCAGGTTCAAAGCGCACCAAGACGATGATCGCGGCAATAATTTTACCTTGTCGACTTTGTTCCCCAGCTACTCATCTCCAGGGACACGTGGCGTGTGACTTCGATTTGACCCTTTAATTGCAAAACTAGTTGCGGCTTAGTACTATGCCAGCAGAGACCTCTTGTGGCTTCATAGACGGTTGTGTCGCGACCTGGAGTTGTGTGGTGACATCATTTATCTCCTTTTAGGCGTCGCGATATTGAAATAGTCTTCGCGACATGAATTTCTTCATTTAATTTGTTTCCTTTAGTCACAGGTGCATCTTCTTTGTACAACCTCCTTCATGATTCGACTTCACTTGTCGATTTCTCTTCTGTCGAAGCGAATTTGTTGATGTCGTGACTTGGGATGAAGTGGCTTGTTGGAGCTTCTTGTCTGCGACTAACTTTCCGATCGTGACTTGATTACCTTTGCGGTGATTTCTTACGATTTTGCTAAAATTTGAGAGTTTACTGGCACGTACTTTCTGCAAAATGAAATTTGAGTCGGTATCCATTTTTCTTCAAACGATTGACGATTTGTATCATAATATGTAAGTCGGAAAAATGAATTAAAACCTGTAATGAGCTTTTAGACTCATGAATTCCCCCAAACTTAAAGTTCTTGCTTGATACGAGCAAGAAAGAGAAAAGAATTATTTGTCCTCAACAAAATAAACAAATTTTAAGGACATTTTTCTGATTCATGCCACAGTCTTTCTCATTCCGCTTTCGTGTCTGGAGTCCCGAGATACCAATATTATTTAAATTCGGTTTTGATGCGAGAATAAGGCATGGTATGCTTATCACAAATTTCTTGATGAACTATTAATATTGAAACAGTTTATTAATAAGTCTTATTCTATTATTGTGTAGGTCTTTAATCTTGCCTCTATACTCTTGAATTTAGTTAATCTTACGGGAGTTTTCTTGAGCTGTTTGTCAAAGTCCCATATGTACTATCCGATCTATCTTCAATGTAGAGTGGAAGTCAATAACTAGTGTTGAGTCTTCAGGCTTATAATCTTGAGCTTAGGTAATTGGGTGAATAATGGAAAATTTTAAGTTGTAAATCTTGATTTCGTCTTTTCTCACCATTTATTCACCTCCAAACTTTCACTTTTTCTTCTTTGTTCTTTATGATTCTCTCCTCAATCTTAACTGATTCATCTTTTGAATTCTTTTTATAATTCAAATTCCATATATTTTCTGATTGAGTTCTTTTCATTCTTTAACTCTTTTGCTTTTATTTTTCTAAGATTTAGACCAGTGCGTGTTTTTTTTTGTGTTTGTAGGCTTTACATTACTCTTAGAGAACTTTGAAGTCACCAACTCATGCCACAGTTAACATCTGATCTGTATTTAAAACACCTACTAGGCAATTTGTTCGAGTAGGCGCGAAGACCAAAACTTGTTCCTTGTTCACTAGCTTCGGCTTCTTTGCTTCTTACGACTCAACCATTTATGAAATTTATGATATTATTCCCCCGAGCTTGTTTCTTCCAGCACATATTAAACTTTTACGGGCTAGGCTTGGATAATTTGGGCTCTTTCTTTGCGGGTTTATTGCGGGAAGAATTCGGTTTTAGGTTAACCTTCATTGAAGAAATAAGACTTATTGAACTAAAATCAGGAAAAGAACTCTCATAAATATGCCCCGAGGTAGGCTTAGAAAAGCTCAAGGCTACGAGATGGCCTCATCATTTCTGTTGTTTCACCTCTGAATTCACTCAATCCCAATAAATCAATCAATTAGGACTATGGACTCTAAATCTAAATTTCCCCGGAAGATGTTCCTAATTCTGTGAAGACTTCCACTAGATTTATTGGCCCCCAAGTGTATTATTTCTTCAAGACTTATATTATTCTTTGTTTACTTACATTATTTCAACGGTATTTTGTTCCACTCCAGCAATAACCAATTTTCAATTTTGTAAACTCTGTTAAATTCACGTAACGATAAATCTCCCAATTTCCGAGTTTAATTCTCGAATTTTGATTCTTTAAATTTTTGTTCTTGTTTTTAAATTATTTATTTGATTCTTAAACGAAATAAAATAACTGAAACAAAATTTCATATATCATTAACATCGAATTTGTAAATCAATGAAATTTTATTCAAATATCAAAATATTCGATATTATCTGATCTGCTTTCTTTAAAAATAAGCGTAACTAAATTTAGAAAAACTCTATTTCTTGATCACAAATCTATATAACCTTGAAGGTTGGCTCTTCACCTTAAATTGGTTTCAGACTTGTGGCTCCTCAGAAGAAGATGATTAGGTTCTAACAGTCGTTCGAAAACACATTGGAGAGCTTACTGGGTTGACAGTTCAGTCAACCTTCCAACTACCTAACACCACCATCAGCCGCTCTCTTAGCCATTACTGAGTTTTATGGAATAAGAATGGAATTGGTTTGTTTTTTCCGACTCCGTTTTATTCCATAAGCTCTGTGTTCCCGACGCATGAGCCTCTTCTTTTCTCTTATTAACCTTGCTTTTCTCACATTCCTCTTGTTCTTGCTATTCTGATTTTCCTCTATGTTCTGCGATAGTCACGTCTCTTAGGAACTTCAAGGCCATTTTATTCTTTCTTTAAATTTTCGTTAATTGGATTGAAATAGGGTTCCTTGATTCGCCCTTTTTGATATTTCTAGCGAGGTTTTTAGACGCTGGTGAGAATATTGATCGTTTTCTTGAATTTATTAAATTTTCTCACGGTTATTCTCCTCGAATGAACTACTAAGCAGTTTGTTTTGTCGAAATTGATTTTGTTTCGCATTAATAACTATTTATTTCAAAGATTACGAATGAATGATGTAGAGGCGAAATGTTAGGATGAATTGTAGTTTGTGGAATTTGAAGTGGTATGAGCGTTTGGTTCAATGTCATGATTGCCTTATGGCATCGCGACATAAACTATTTGGCCTCTAAATTGTGATTTTCAATGAATTTTATTAATATTTTTCTTGCTGGGCGCTGAAATTAGAGGTTTAACTTTGGGATTATTATGGTCTTTGACACAGAATTTTATGTAGATTGCCAAAAATTGAGTCCTGACGAGGAAAATTAATGTTTTCAACAAAAATCTTCTGTCCACCTCCATACTATTACAGGTCGTGACTCTCAAGTTCTATTCTTCCCACGACACCTCGTGCACTAAAACACACATTTTTGTCAACCCTCTCTAGTTTGCTGCTTTTTAGTTGATGATGGGCCGGGCACTTGAAGCATCAGATTCACAGTGATTTCGTTGTTCAGTTCCAGTCAGAACAATGCTACTCAATTCCATCTTCATCAGTACCAATTCATAACCTATGTGTTATCACGATTTCAACAATTAAACATCCAGAAAACAAGATAAAATTCTGAAACCTTTAAGATCATCTATCTCAAGAACTAAGTTCTAAAGATTCAGATGAGAGGAAAAGAAGAAAGATCTTGTACTTGCACTTGGATCATATATCTTTGTTTGGGGAGATTTGATTCTTGGGATAACTCTCCTTTTACACAATCTTCGTTCTCACAAACTAGAAAAAAAATTCGCCTCTCTTCTGGTGAAATATTATTGGATTTGAAATCACGAGAGCTGATGACAATTAGGCTTGCATGAAGTAATTTAAAATAAAGCAAGAAAAATTTAAACAAAGCTGATTATTGGATTGCCTTCCGCAGGTTGCTCCATTTTGAGTGTTCCCCCATTGGCTCTATTCTCAGTATCTCATTTAACTAATTCTTCATTCGGAACTAAGGGTTTTGTCTTCGATTGCTTTCTCCCAGATAGTGCTTTAATCTTTGACCATTAACTTTGAACTCCTCATGATTGGTCTAAGTGTCAACGCTGACCCAATAATGTGATACCTGTAAATAGTCCCTCCCATTTGGATTTCGGCTTTCTGGAAAGAGTCTTGATGCGGAGTTGAATAAAGACACTTAGTCTCTGTCTTGAATTCCCTCCTCCAGATTCGTTGATCATACCATTTTGTTTATCCTTGTAGATTACAGCCTTATCATAGGAAGCATTCTCAGCTCTTCAATTCATTTAAGCTGGGTAACCCTATCTTCTTTGTATTTAAAATCAAAAATTAAGTTTCTTGATGACCACATGGCTTTTGTATTCCTTAACTCAAAATTCTCAGGTGACGCAAGGTTTTCAAAGCAGTACGTATGGAGACATTCGATAGGGTTTTTACTTGATCTTGTATACTGTGAGTATATCAACAATCAAGCTTGAACCCGATCTCTCGCAGCCGAGCTTTACGGTCTTTTCCGAGGAATTTTCTTTATTCCTATTGGAGATTTCGGCACCAGTGTCTTTAAGGATCTTGAAGGCTCCATAAATATGGCTCAGTCTCATCATCCCACTCATGGATTACAATGAAACCACCTCTGCTGCAAAATGGCTTCCCTCCGTCAGCAGTGTAGTTCTTAGGTATCAATCTCTTTGAGAATATTTCTTTAGTAAAAACCCCACATTTGTATTGGCATCATTCTTTGGACATCTTTAACAACACCCGTTTTGATACATAATCCCTAGCCAGGAGGTATCATCTCTTTCAAATGGCTAGGAAAAGGCCCCGTAAAATCCATTCCTTACTGAAACAATGCCTAAAAGTACTGCTCATTATCTCTATGCCCTGCGTGTTCCCGTTCTTTGGCATTGATCACTAACTCCATTCGAAAGCAGGTCCTTAAAATCGTGAAGCGGTAAAAATCATTTGGAGAATTTTGTGGGTTTGTTTATCTCTATGAAAGTGTCCTCGTGGGTGATGCATGACGTTCTTATGCGTCTTGCTTTGCTCACCTTACAATTTATCTCACTTATAATCAGTCAGCTCCTCTTTTAAGCGATAATGGGTCGTCAGGATATAGTACCTCTTTGTCGGTCTGGCTTTTTTTCTGTTGGTATTTGAATTACAGCGGCGTAATTCCTGTTAAAAATTCACAATATCGACATACGGGGGTATTGGAGGTGACATGGAATAGCCTTGCTCATACGGAAAGTTTTACGCTATTTCTCTTCGCTCCTCTTTATCTGATGGGTTTCTCTCTCTTGACAGTGATGGTATCACATTGTCTGTACTTCTTGTCTTTTATTTCTAAATCAAATTCCTATGATAATAGTACCCACCTGATCAATCTTGGCTTTGCTATTTCTTTGCCATTGAATGTTTAAGTGCTTTGTGATCGGTGTGTGCCATAACATGGACCCCAGAAAATGTATGCTTTAATTTTTCACCATCTATGCGACATCTATCTATCTAATTAGTAGAGTAATTTTCTTTGTAGCCATTAGGGTTTTGCTAACATAGTAGATAACATAAACACTTTTCATCTTTGTCCCCCGATCGACCATTGCGAAATCAACATCACGTATGATTTCAGGTTACTGATTTCAAAACTGGTTTTGCCATGATGGGAGCCAATAATCTGATTTCGTTCTTGAATGCATTATGGTAGGATTCATCAAAATAAGAACTTAATTGTCTTTTGACGATCACATGGTGAATCTAACAATTTTTTAGAAATCCGTTAGTCTTACGTAGATCGAGCGCCTCCGAAACTTCGCGTTCCTTCTGGCCCATAGTGGGTGGCATTGGGTTTCTTATAATTGAAACTTTTGTCTGGTCTACCTCTGACCTCTTTGCTGAAGTCATGTGCTTCGAATAGTTTCATGCGTAACCATAAAATGACATTTTCACAGTGAGCCCCGATTCTTGTCTTTTGCCTTTGTCGCATCCCACAGGGTTGTCTGGGCAGCTAATTGGCGGATCAAGCGTCTGCTGTAAATCGTCATGAAGATCTCCGTAACTTCTTATAACTGGTCGAGAAAATATGAACATAAATGCATGCTGGAAGAATTACAGGAGCATTACAAACGAATGGCATTCTCTGGCGAAGTACGAATGGGCTTTGTAAAAGTGGTTTTCTCCGTCTTGGTCTGTGCCAATTTAGTTACTTATCCGGTATCCATCGAGAAAACAAGAAAATGAAATTATCATGACTTTATCCGGCGTGATCGATGAAGGCGGAAAACTAGATCTTTCTAGTTTGCGTATTGTTTACGTGAGCTAATCTCACACCACTACCATCTGCATCACCGATTATTGTAAGGAATCGTTCCATTCTTTTCAGACATACCTGGTCACGGTGAATCCGCCTTTCTTGGGAACCATGCTTCAGGCTTACGAAACATCGATATAACGCCGCATAAAACTGCATTTAACCATTTTTGAACTTCTTTTCGGGCCTTTCTCTTTTCTGCTCTCTTAAAGCGGAGTTGACCTCCACTTTGATGTTCGATAGAAGTTTTTGCATTATCTTCCATGTCTTACTGTGCTGTCTGAATGGAGGGTGATACCATCGGATCTTCAATGGACGAGCAATTTGCTTCCTTGTATTTTTACCGAGTACAGCGACTTCTGACTTCGAGTTAATGAAGTGATGCGTCTTGGTTTTGATTGTGTGCAAAGATAAAGTCTTGCTTTTGAACTATTTAAATATATAGGTTTTTGAGAATAAACTTTGCGAGTCTACGCTAATCATACTCATGATTGGGCCAATTGTCATGTGCGTAATCATGGTGCTGCTAATTTGGTTTTAGTTGTTTTAGATGGATTTTACAAGTCTTGGGAACTTAAGTCGACAAGCTTTGGCGTCATCGCTGATCATTTGAATCCACGAATTCTAGGTGATTTCGTCAACTTCGAGAATGAAGTATATCTGATGACCTAATAAAATGGTGAAGTGGATGGCGGCTGACGAGATTTTGTTTATGATTGCGAGTTTAAACTCGGGTCTTAAAGCTGAATCAACACTAGCGAAAATTTAGCAATCTTGTAATTTTAAACTATCACTGAGGCACCGCAGCTCTAAAATGCGAGTTTAATGCATAAGCAAAGGAGTGCGTTACATGTGAAATTTTCCAATTTCGTATATCAAATCCCAAAGCTCCATCCTCATGAAAATCACTATTCATATGAAAATGTTTCATACTGTGTTTTGATGTTTTGATTCCAAGCGACCCGTTTTGATTATTTACCATTTGTCCCTATTAAAGTCCCATGTTTTAGGCACCCAGTATTTCACAATTGGGTTGGCCTCATGATTACCTATACGACTTTATGTTTTTGATTCAGCAAGATCTATGACTTTCTTTGGGTTTCGGTTTTCTCCGCCTCTACTCTTCTTTCTCTCATTTTCTCAGTGACCGAACATGTGGTGATGACAAATGAAATTGTCTTGTATTCAAGCCCCAGCACTGTGCCAGAAAAGAGGAAGTCTACAGTGGAGGTTTGAATTGGTTCCATGCCCTCCATTTATATCCTCCTTGCACATTTAAGGCATTTAGCTCCTGCGTCTACTACTGGTTGGAACCTCTTTGGAATCGATATCTATTTAGTCTTCATGTTCCAAAATGAGAGCTTATGGATGATGGATGCCCCAAATCTTCAGATCCTTTAATATCCCATAGTTGTCTCTCCTATTAGTTCTTAGTGGAGTTTTGCTTTATATAAGAATATCTTACTGCTATTAGGGACTTGAATATATATTGGATGCCATATCTCATGAGGGTAATTTAGGGGTTTAGGTTTTAGTGCGAATAAAGGTCGGTTTGGGAAGCGACATAGGTCATTATCCTGGCGAGGAAACAAACTGAGGCATGAATACACCTTAAAAATCCAATCCATTGACAAGACCCAAGGAGTCTTAACTCTACCAAATGTCTTTAATTTATATCGGTTACAACCAGCCAACACCTTGTTTTTTGAACAAAACCCAATCAGAAGCCATTTCTTTCATATATGTTTCTGAAAAGAAAACTATCCCTATCTTAAAGCCCTGTTCATCTCTATAGAAGTAACCAGCTAAACGGTTGGAGGGGAATATAGGATATAAATTTTGTTAATTCGGAACACCTCTGTATTGTACGAATCAAATGGCCGAATTAAGGGGATAGTTATACTAATGGGAATAAAGAATTTTATTGAACTTGTGATTCATATCCTGATTTTGGTAAATCTCATTCCTTTTGGTTCATCATTTTGTATCCCCGCACGGGTTCAGCAACGGGGATTTAGAACCCACCGATTACATTGATCTTTCTTTGCTTTAGCTAACCTTAGCCCTTTTATTAGTTTGTTTGTAGTTGTTTTCTGTTGATTTGTGAGAGTGTCGAAGTGGTTATGCGGAGTGGGATAGGAACCTTTGCTGCGGTAAACCAAGGGTGGCTCTTTACTTGCAGGAACAAGGCTTGAAGGTGATAGTCCTCTGATGCTGTCGGATCCTCACGGGAGGAGCGGTGTTGACGGACGAAACACATACAAATGCATGACCTTTATTGCGAAGGGCATTAACTGTCCGTCGCAATAA
Organism: Tetrastigma voinierianum; assembly: GCA_016808115.1. Taxonomy (NCBI): domain Eukaryota; kingdom Viridiplantae; phylum Streptophyta; class Magnoliopsida; order Vitales; family Vitaceae; genus Tetrastigma; species Tetrastigma voinierianum. Next base: position 1,337,122 of record JAEQBH010000911.1, on the reverse strand, counting down.
TATCAGCTCATTTTGTGAGCCCGAAAGACATATCTGAATTTATGACACTATTGCCAAGGACTATTAACTGATTCGAACTAACGGTACTTAAATCAGCGGTGACATCAAGCCATCATAACTAAAATCTACCAGAGGTATAACGATTTAATTTTCTTTGTTTTAGTCACGAAGTCTGCGAGTGCAGTCAATAGTGGCAAAATGGACTTAAGTCAGGATAACCGATCCACGGAAGATCTCGAATATTTTTCATCAACTACCACATTAATGTACTATTTGGACCATAAATTGATGCGGAGTTTCGGCATGAAAATTTGAGATCGACTAGTTAAAAATAGACATTGAATAAGTGAAATAAAGCGGATGAAGGAAAATATAAATCTAAAAAGAAACGAACTCTTGAGCGATTATCGTGAGGAAGACACATTGAAGCGGTCATAGTGAGCAAATCAAATTCACTGGCGGTTCATGTAAGTTAATTTCTTGATTATCTCAAGTTTAATCATCCAAGCATTTGTAAAGATGCGTTTGGATCTCACGGCTCACGTTTCGTTATCTTCTTCCGATTCTCTCGAATCTAGAACGAATATTCGCACTATGCTCAAAGAACTGCTTAAATTTGGGTATTTTCTTTTACAATACCTTACCCATTTTTATGGGCCCATTACACATAGCTCCCAGTGTAATTGTGAGGATATCTGACTTCAATTACTCTTCTCAGAAATTATAATAGATCAAACCTTTCCTTGATTGTATCTCGGCTAACACGGGATTGGCCTCACTGTAGGGTGAGTGAAATCTACCTTGTTTAAATAGATAAATCATTGACTTTCGTTCTTGACTTCGCAAGTGAAGAGGATTTATCTAAGTGAACTCACCCAAAGCTGAAGGATCCACAATAAGCGGGTTAGTATACCTTGAAATGTACATTACTCGAGGATTATCTTCCACAATGTCCACTTTCAGAGGACCTCTTGAAGTGTGAGATGCTTGTGTGATTCTTAACGGGCATAGTAGACGTGTTCGGATCAAAATCAATAAACTCATGATAAGTAGGTTGTGGCAGGGGTAGACCAAGATCCTTGTAAATTCCTGGAAAAATAAATTAGAGCTACGGTTCACTGGAAGTAATTTGGGTTCCTCGATTCTTGAATCCTGAGACGGCGTCCTTGGTCAGAAAGATACATCTGGTCGGCGGAATAATGAATCCCGAAATTTGTCTGAACAGTGCATTCGGTGGTAATTTTGAAAAGTGAACCATTTTTCAACTAAATAAACGATCTGTCGGATCGAAAAATAATAAAACAAAAAAAAAACTAGACAAACATACGCTACCTCGGAGGGGGACATATGCGGGCTGGACTCTCTACCTCGGAGGCTCGGGAGCTAATATCTAGTGGGGATCACCATTTTTGATCAGGAGTACCTCTCCCACAGTCTGGCTTTGTGGCTTTGGAGGAGGGAAGAGATACGGGCATGACCATCGCTTAGCTCCCGATGACGGGGTTGAAAGACATAGGTCTCATCCCTCCTACATGGGGCTCCTCCCGGAAAAACCCTCCATCTCGAGACTGGCATAGTAGTCCTAAATCATGTGCGGAAGACTGCGCTCGAGACCGGGCCCTTAGGTGGACCTTTTCTTCGAAATGCATCAAGGAGGTCATCACCAGCTCAGAGGGACTAAACCAGTATCCCTCTGAGATCCGGTAAAGAGCCTCTAGGATGGCCCCCCTCCGTTGTACATAATCTTCTTATTGAGAATAAGTGAATCTGAATAGATGGTGATCAATGACATTAAAGGCGGGAGGCGCCTCTGGGAAGAACATGGCCTCTTTGTGATGTCTCGGGTGCGAACCATCTCCTTTAAGTGGGTGAGCTGAAGCTTCGATAACCCTACGAATTGGCGTGGTATCTACGACGCCCACAAAGGCTGGCGAAATATAAGAACTCTGAAGCGTCGTCTATGAGGTGAAGCTGGGCCAGCGAGACGGATCGATCGGGGAGGTCGCCGAGTGAAGAAGCTATGAGAACAATCCGAGGATAATAAAAGCGCCTCGAAGTGCGTAGAGAGAGCGGCGAGGAATAGTGCTCGATCAGCCTCGTGAATCCTTGAACACAGGATCGTTGTGATGCGAGGACATCGTAAATGGGCGCTCGATGAAAGTCACCGGTATAGTCATTCCCACGAATGGTGCCCCAGACAAGCTCTTGGTCTCACACGATCCTGGAGCGGCGACAACTGGCCCGATATCGATCTCCATTGCGGATATGGTGGCGATGGCTAAGGCACGGATGAGGATGACTACGCCTGGGCACGATGTCTTGGCGGAGGGGCTCGCTTGGGGCCAGAGCCTCAGCTCTCCGGTGCAGGTGTGAGGGCCGGGGTCCCATCCGGTCTGATGTCCGTCTGAATCCGGGGCTCCCTCGGGGCGCCTCGGGGCTGGAGATGGTGCGGGGGGCGGGGCCGGGCTAGGCGGGCTGCTCCTCTCGCTACCGGTGGCCTTCATCGACAGTGGCCAGAAGGCGGGACCACCACGAATGCGCACCATGGCTATAAATCAAATGAATGCCGGGCGGGCGGGGCTCAACCCGGCGATCTTTGACTCGGGGCACGGTGGCCGAACACGGCCCCGGTCGGGTGGTATAGAACCGGAGGCGTTGGGTGCGGCGAGAGTGTGGGCGGCGGCTCTGCGAGTAGGCGGCTCTAGTGTTGTGTGCGGTGCTCGAGAAATGGCGGTGGCTCTAGGCGGGCGGCGGTGGGCGCGTGAGCAGCCGGCGGTGGAGATGATGGGAAGGCAGCGGGATCTGGCGGCTCGGGGCTCAGGGCGTAGTCTTGCCTTGAGTAGAAACGGCTTCGGTCAGGGCTCGGTCGTGCCGGGGCCTGGTGGTGCGGTTGTGACTCGAGGCCCGGTGGCTCGAGTGCGGCAAGGGTGACTCGGAAATCTTGGGGAGGGAGGAGATGGTGTGAGCAGCCCGACCCTTCCCTCTTTATAAGCAAAGTAGTGAAGAGCCATTTCCCCCTTAATTTCGCTATTATAGCGAATTTGGCTAAACACCTTCACCACTGCACTTCAAATTACAGCTTAAACATTAATAAAAAAATTATTATAATAAAATTATTATATGATACTGTACTTAAAAATTTAATACAAATACTACAAAATATAAACGAGTTACTAAATATGGAAAAGCGCTAGAATTTAAAGAGCTTTCACAAAAATAGCAAGAAAGTAATAAAATTTACTAAATTAAAACGAAGTAAAAATTGTTGAGGCGCATTTGGTTTGTGAGAACACCAAATCAGCTCAATTTTGCAAATTGCTCAAGAGGCCAAGGAGAATGATCTCCTCAACCGGCGATGGCACGTGACTCGAAGTAGTGTTGGACTTCCGGTGGTGGCGTGGTCCTCAGCGATGGATTACGAGATTGATCAATTGCCTTCCCGGTGGGTGTTGTTAATACAAAACCTCTTCTTCACCTTGACTATTCCTTGCAATTCATGGACATAGCTTTCTGCATGTTGACCCGATTGAGCCCCCGCTTCATCGGTCAGTTGCTTTTTATCTTCGCGGCTGTGTTTGTTGTTCAAATGGAATATGTTCGGCTCGAGTCATATTATAATGTAAGTTGCATGACTCCATTTCGGCAATTGATAATAGCATTAGCAGTGGCCATAAATGGTCTTCCTAGGATAATTGGCACATGATTGGGTTCATTTGCAATTGGCTCAGTATCGAGCACTAAGACATCCTCAGTATCCCCTTGAGTTTTCCAGCGATCTATCGACCCGATGACGGTGTGATGTTGGTAGGTTTAAGTTCACCCCAAACCTAGCGCATATACACAGTATGGCGATGAGTTCCTAGCAGCTCCTAGGTCGAGTAGGTTGTCTATCTGAGTCCACGATATTACGAGTGTGGGAGATCCACCGGATCCTTGTATTTGAGGTTCTTACTTTAGTTATGGCGACATTGATTAGAAATGACTTCTTCTCAATGCCTAATCCCTTCTTGATTGTGCAAAGATCTTTCAAAAATTTTGCATAGGCATTGACTTGTTTGATTATGTCCAAAAGAGGTATGTTGACTTTTACCTGCCTTAAGACTTCTAGGATGCCTGCCTGCTGAGATGCCTTTTTCTTGCCTCTAAGTGCTTGTGGAAATGGAGGTGGCATGCTATGTTTCATTGAGTCCTCTTTCATAAAAATGTGTTTTGGCTCCATTTCTACTTCTTTCCTGGTTTCCTTAAGAGGTTTTGGCATTGGTTGATCAACCTCTTTTCCACTCCTTAGTGTAATTATAGCTTTCACCTCATCCATTCCCGAATTGCTAGATAAACTTATCTCATGGACTCCTTTTGGATTTGGCAATGTTTGGGAAGGGAACCTTCCTCTCTCCTGTACCTCCAGAATTTTGTTGATCTTTGTGATTGAATACTGCAAGTTGTCTATTTTCAGATTAAGATTGCTCTCGAAACCCGTCTATTCTCTTGTTAAGTGTGCTCTCTCTTGTATCAATCCTTTCTATTACCCGTTAATGGGTCAGTCCCTTTTTTGTTCTTCCAACTAAACTACCCACCACCTTTTCCAATTTAAATGGCTTGTTCCACGGGTGAAGGAGGATGGTGGTAGTTGTGGTTGGAATTGAAACAAACTGTGGTTTTGGCACTTGGGGGCATGTTGGCGGACGAGAACACATACAGTCTACGACGTTATTACGAGACTGTTGCTAATCTCCGGCAACCAGCGCCGTAAAACGATGACCGAACGAACATGTTGCACATTTATGCGTTAGTTATGCATGCGAGATTACTCAACGTTATCAGCTGAAGGACTACTATCTAATCCGTGAGCGCCATAAAACTTGTTGTGACTAAATACATATACAAATTTATGACACTATTACCAAGGACTATTAACTAATCGAACCAGCGATGCCATCAACTTGTTGACATCATACTATCATAACCAAAAATCTCTTAAGTATAGCGATTTAAATTCTTAGTTTTGGTCTTAAGTGCCTAGCAGTCGCGAATTAAACCAGTAATAAAATGGACTTAAGTGAATATCGATCGAGATCTGAAATTTTTATCAACTTCTGACACTCAAAATTATCTTGTTGGACCGTAGAATTGATACGGGTTTCGGCCTTGAAGTGGGAAATCGACTTCAGTTCAAAAAGAAATGGGCATTAGAATAGTGAATAAATAATGAAGGAAAATAAATTCTGCAAAGAAATGAATCTTGAATAGTTATCATGGGAAGACACATTAAGAGAAGCAGTCATAGTGAGCGATCAGTTCTGGCGATTTCATCTTGAGATTAATTTCTTGATTATCTCCAGTTTCAAAATGTCAAGGCATTTGTAGTGCGGTGGATCTCTCCGCGCTCACACATTTCGGTATCTCTTCTTCCTGATTCGAATTACGGGGGCGAGATAACTACTTTCTCAGAACTTCCTTAAATTTGGGTATTTTTCTTTTGCAATACTTCATACCCATTTTATGATTAATACACCTTAGCTCCCAGTTATTGGTCGAGCAGAATTATACAACTTCCAAATTACTCTTCCTCGAAATTAAATAGATCAACCTTTCCTTGATTAGATCTCAGTGACAGGGTTGGCCTCATATCGAATTAGGGGTGAAATCTACGCTTTGTTTAAATAGATAAATTAAGATTCGACCGTTCTTGACTTCTTGAGTGAGGAGAAGGATTTATCTGAAGTGAACTCCTAGAAGCTCAAAGGATCCTAATAAGCGGGTTGAAATACCTTCAAAGGAAATGTACATTACTCCCGGGATTGTCTTCCTGATGTGCTCGGAGGACCTCCTTGAAATCGAATGCTGACCTTGATTCTTAACGGGTATAATGGCGATATTAGGATCAAAATCAATAAACTCTGTCGAAGTAAATTCGTAAACCCAGTGAACAGATCACGCAAGTACTGGGGAAAAATCAGGTGACTGCGATTCCACTACGTAGGCAGGTTCCTCGTTCACCCCGAATCACACGGCGCATCATGATCAAAGAATAAGCTGCCGGTCGAAACTGAAATAATGCGATTCCCATGCGATTTATCCCGAACCCCGATGCATTCGGGTAAATAATTTTGAAAAGAAATTAGTGCATGATCGGCTTGACAAAACGATAACATTCGAGATCAAAAAAAATAATAAAGCGAAAAAAACTAGACAAACATGCACTTTCTAAAGTAAAGAAAAGAAAGAAAAAGAAAAGAAAGAAAAGAAAAGAAAATAAAAAGTGAAGCCTAGGCTACCGGTCTCTTTTGATGCGCTACTCGGAAACTTGCTTTACTGGCCTTCACGGGTAGGCTGCGTGTTATAGGGTTTTCGGTTTAATCCCAGCCCATAACTGCGTGGTTCGAGTAGCCAGGGCCAAATTCTTTATCGTTTGGCGACCTCGAGTTCTCTTATCGCGACAGCCGACTTAAGTTACGCTTCCTATGGCGGTCGTTCGAGGTTGTCCGCGACACCAATCTTATGCCTTGCGGGTTTCGGTTGATCGCTTGTGATGTCGCGACATCATAGCCTTGTCAGCGACATCCATTAGTCGCTGCGGTCTTCAATGGTTGTTCTGATGTGCGACCGTGGAATCTGTGCGTTTATGGGCTGTGAATCTCTGCACCCTTCCTTTAGTTGTCATGTTGTCGCGACCTCCCGAGTTTTCTTGTCGCGACATGCGTGATGCTGTTTCGCGAGCGGGTGTCCACGATGCCGTGACATCAACCTCATAGTTTGAAGCCTTGGGTTGATCTCTCTTGATGTCCGCGACCCGGCATTAAGTCTGCTGTAACAGCGGTTGTTCTTGGTGTATGACCTTCGATCTTCTTATGCGACATCATAATCTTGATATGGCCCGCGCGGTTGTTTTTTGATGTCGCGACCTCGGTTTTAATCGCGACATCATTCCCGCTAATTACGCTCCTTCTTGTTTTTTATTTGTGTTCCTGGCGGCGGCATCAAATTCCCTTCACTTTCCTGATGTCACGACTTGAGCCCCGGGTATGCGGACCCACAAGCGCATCAATGACTCAGCCAGTTGCTTTCATTCTGCTCACGCCATTCGACGCATTTTATCCTCTTATTTACGCATTTTTCTCTGATTTTCTTCTTTCTTGCTACCTTCCTGCTATTGAGTGGTGAGGATTTCTTCAATTCTGTATATTAAATATTCAATTTTAACTGAAAAACAAACAGAAAAATGGACTAAAAAGAGATGACTTTTAAGCTCATCAAACTCCCCCAAACTTAAAATTTTGCTTGTCTTCAAGCGAAGAAAAAGAAAGAATTGTTTGTCATCGAACAAAAGGACATTTTACGTTTGTTTACTGCCCGAATGGTATTCAGATTTAAGTGAAATACAATGTATGCATCATTTTCTGTATATCTAGCTTCAAGTCCTTTCAAGGTCAGGTTTCTACTTTTCATAGTAATACAAAACTAAGTTGTTGAAATTGTTTACAAACAACATAATCATTAGATCACGTTGAATAGATTATTTTCCTTTCTCATTTTCATCTTGGAGTCGATTAACTCCTAAAGTCCCTTCAGTTTTGATTGTTTCTGTTCCAAATTCCATAGTTTGTTTTCATGTGGTCTCACAATGTAGGTGATTTGACCTTGAAGATCGTCAATTATTTTGGGCTTATATTGTTAGGCAGGTGTGGGTAGGATGGAGCGAATTTTTAGGTTAAGATTACTGACCCCTTTATATCATCTTACGCCCCTTCTTTCTTATAGTTTATCTAATAAACTCCCCTAAGCTTCATGTTTTGGGACATCTCTTTGATCTCTTCAATTGAGCTTGTATGCTCCACTATTTTTCCTTGTAATTTCACTGGGGAATTTTTCCTTTGTTTGTCACCATTTAAGGATAGTGCAATGTTTTAACTTTTTAGGCTTTCTAACACTCTTAGCGAACTTTGGGTTAGTAGCTCCCATACCAGATGGCATTAGGGTACTAGGTGTTGAAACACCCCTAAGAACTTAATTGTTCAGGGTTAGGCCCTGAGATAGGCTTTTATCCACATAAAGCGTTCTTTTATTGCATTTTACGCTCCTTGTCTTTTTCTTTCATTCCCTTTTGAGTTCCTCGAAGAATATATGCTCCCCGAACTTTATTTCTTACTTCCTCCTTGGATTCACAGGTAATCATGGGTTCTTTCTTGGAGGATTGATTTCTTAGAATGGGTTGGGAGTTTCATTGGTTATTTTGAAAAATAAGCTTGTTGGTTCGATTTTTTGGAACTAAGGTATATGCATCGACATATAAGTAGGGATAGCTAAAAAATGGCTCAAACTATCCAAGGATGGCCTGTATCATCTCTCTTGTCAATTTGTATCATACGATTTCGCCTCGACGATAATCTAACAAATTACAGAATTGGTTTGAGTGATTGTGACTAACCGTAGGAGTACCTTGACTCATTTTGTTAATGAGTATTTAAATTAATTGAAATGTGGGTTCTTTGATCTATTGTTCATACCACAAACTCAAAAAAATTGTTTTGTTCCTTCTATTATATTACCTTCCTCAATTCTGGACTTATCAGTTAGATATAAGTAATTTTTGCACTTTGTGTTTCAATCAAACTGTATTTATTTGGCCTTTATTCTACATTTTAGCTCATTCCTAATCTACTTTGCTTCATTCAATTCGAGTTCATTACATCACAGTGGAGTTTTGATACGGAACTAATTTCTACTTTAATGTCCTAATCATGCATCTTCCCGTGACACGATATGAACCAACAAATTGAAAATAGCACTGACAATTCGATTCAGTTTCTCATTTATTTATGATTCGATTGCAACGGTTTAGAACTCTGATTATGAAAGGAGTGGTGAAACTTGAATGGATAGGTCTATTTTTTTCTTTTCTGTTTGCGGGTATAGATGTCTGGGGATCGAATGAGTATCCCGATTATTGAAATTTGAAGAATTACGGAATCGCTACTTCTATTCTCTCTGTCCTTGGCTTTCTCTTTGTCGATGCACTTTTTCTGTGCCCAGATTCATTTGAGAGATCCACCTTTTTGTTCAGTTCATCCTGTCTCATTCCAAAGTGTGTTCGTGTTTTCTCCATTCATTAATTACCTCCGAATTTTTGTGGTTGTTGTTGGTCAAGTCGGATCTCTAGCCCACATGCCTCCTGTGATTATCTGATTTCCATCTAACACCTTGTCTCTCCTTTATCTTTGTCTCAAAATCTTTCTGAGGACATGTAAAGAAATTTAAATCCATTGATGTTCTCCTTTGTGCACTCTTCTGTTTTGGCATCCCTTTCCTTGGTATTCCCGAGTGGTGTCTACATTAACTTGATTGTTTGTAGAATGCCTCGTGATGAACTTGACTTCTTTGACAGATCTTTGTCTCTTGTTTCCATTTCCTTTACAGTTTTTCTCCTTCTTCTTGGGTACCTCCTTTATCACATTCTTCCCTTCCTTTTTCCGACTTTGCTTCCGTTCTGTTCCGCACTCTGACTCGACAAATCTTTCTTCTCTTCTCTGTAATTTATTCTTCCCATTCTTGATCTCTTTTTAGTTTCTTTTTCATAGACTTCCTCCACTGAACTCTTAATTTACGAGCTCCACTCCCTTTTCCCTTGCCTCAGTCTTGTTTTGCATGGAAAACATTCCATGATGCTAGTTTCTCTTGTGTTCCCCTGAACTCTCCACTTTTCTTTGAATGTTCTGCCTTGCATGGGAGAGAACTAGGCCCAAGGGAAGAGAAATCTGCAGGCTTCTTTCATCACGCACTGCGATGTCTATGATAGAGGAAATTATTAACATCAGGAGGAGTTACGTATTCACTTCTTCTTCTCTTTAGTTGGAACTGCTTCTCTGTTTTAAATGGTACCCTTTTTTCTTACGGTTTCTTGGTCTTTACCATCTGTCGATAAAAGTGGTGATCAGTGAACTTCTTGCTTACTTTGTCCCTCTCGCTCAAACCTTCAAACACAAGATTTATGGCGTTCTTGGGTGAGGATCACTCCTCTTTGTTTCCTTCGTGGTACCCTGTTCTTGAATTTTCTATTATTGTCCACATATTGATCTTATATCCCTTCGAGGAATAGCGTATAACATGGCTTAGCCTCCTGTTCCTCATTGCTCGGTGTGCAGTTTGAACGAAAGCGAGAGGCTGAAATAGAACCATACCTTAGCCTCCTCGGTGGGAGGCTTCCCCTGACTAGGAGTTTTGGTCCTCCTTTCTCACCCTTTTCCGGAAATTTGAGCCTTCCCGTCGGTGAGTTTCTCTGCAATCTTCAAATCACGGGTTTTTCTAAGACTTTTTGAATTTTGACCCATGCTTGTGTCACCTTATTTCATAAACTTGGTTAATGGCACCGTGCTCCATATAGCACCACGCTCCTGTGTCTCACAGTGTGTCTTTCTCCTACCAAATTTGGGTAGAACTCCACTTACCCTCTTCTTGCATACCATGCTCTTTGATGTCTTGTGAGAGGGTTTCCCAAACCTCTTTTCTTTATCATTTTCCTTGAAGGGCGATAGGGTTTTTGAATCGTCTTTTCTGCTACAAACCCCTTTCGGCATAGATGTTTCCTCCGAGTTTAGTAGGCTTCAACCCGACACAAAATCTTCGATGTTCTCTTCTGCTATTTTTTTCTTGCCTTTTTTAGTGCTTTCCTCAGGAACTATTGGTCCCTCTGATGCTTCGGCAGGTGTTCTTTCATTCTATTCTTCCTGTCGATTCTCTTCTTCTGATTGCACGTTTTCCTCCATGAATTCTTCTTGGTTAGGGTTGAGGTTTGATGGTTCGACCATTTGAGAAGAAGGAAAGTTTACGAGAAGATTTTGGGACTAGGGTTTCAGAGTTTAAAATAGAGGAGAAGAATGAAACGGGTTACTGGAATGAAGTGAAGTTGGAAAAAGTACTCCAACGTTGCAATTCAATCAAAGTTTATGAGCTCTAATGATTATTTCATTTATTTCCCACGTATCGCGACCGACCCAAAACAAGATGTTGTCGTTAAACCGACCGCCAAAAATTTCCGGCTAGCTGACATTTCCTAATTTGTCGCGACATCAGGATTAATTATGGTGACATTCTCAACCCTTGTTGGGACAAGCCATCCTTAGTTGTGAAAGCATATATGTTCTCTATGTGTTATGATGTCGCGTGACTTCTTTTTAAAGGAAGTTCTCTTGTCGCGACTTCCGACGCTCTTCGATGTTCATAGAATCTTTCATTCCCTTAGCTATACAAGCTCTTTAACATCAAATGAATCAATTTCACACGACCAATTCATACATGTACTAAATTCACTTTCTCTGAGGTATGTAGGGGAGAAAACAAATTGCTTCCTTTTTCTGTATTCCTCCATGTGAGTTATTGAAGTTATCCGGCAATTGCTCTTCCCTCCTTCCTTGCATTTTGCTCCGCATGACCTGCAATCTTGTGGTGAGATTACATCAAGACTAAAACAAAGTCTGTATTAATTGCTAATAAATCAGCACGAATTCTAACTAAAATTCATATAGAAAATTAGAAATTCGGATTTCCTGGGTTGCCTCCATCGGTACTGGAGTTTGAGTCCTTAAATTTGGACTTGTTGTTGTGTTCCTTAACTTCTTTTTAGAATCTGCTGAGCTCCATTCCTTCCTCTCTGCTTAAATAGTGCTTAAGTCTTTGTCCATTTACTCGAATTCTTCTCCGATTATCGCCCTTAATGTCCTTTGCTCGAATGTATTCTTGACACCACTTGTGTATGGTCCACCCCATTTGGATTTTTAGCTTCCTGAAACAACCAGTCTGAGGTGCAATTAGAACTTTTCCACTGCTCTGAACTCCTTCCTTAGGATCCTTTGATCAGCCACCATTCTTTGTCTTATCCTTGTAGATGGTAGCATTATCATAGGCTTCATTTCTCGATTCTTCAATTCGGACCAGTTGCAATCCTCTCTTCTTTGCATTTTGAAATCAGTTCAACTTCTTGATGGCCCACATTGCCTTGTATTCTAATTCCCGAGGTAGGTGACATGGTTTAGAATCTGATTATTAGGGTTATTAATGGGGATTTGTATCTCGATCTGTAAGCCCACGGTCATCATCAAGTTTGGAAGACCAATCCTTCTGTTTGGACTCACTTGCGCTTTTAGTATTCTTTTAATCTCTCTGTTGGAAATTTACGCATCCGTTGATGCAGGGGGATGATCGCTAGACTCATTACATGTTTGATCCATACACTCATGAGTTTTACCAAATATCTTGTTTGCAAAATGCTTCCCCCATCAGCATTAGTAGTCTGGTGTTTCCAATCATAAATATTCTTTTATGAAGCTCATAAGCGTATTAGCATCATTTACAAAACGAAGCCCGCTGCCTACCCGTTTGAGCGTAATCAGCGCTAGCGTTATATGCAATTCCCAATGATGGTAGGAATGGTCCCATAAATCCATCCCCCATACATCAAATAATTGCACCACCATAATATTTCTTAGGGGCATTTTCATTGCTTTGATATTTCAATCTTAGGCATCTGTCGCATCAGCAGCCCATTCGGTCTGATCTCTGGCGTGGGCGATAAATCCCGATTGGAGTATTTTATGGTATTCTTTCTCTGAAAAGTGTCCCCATAAGGTATGCATGGCATTCATCGAGAATTTTCCTTGTTCATTTTTACGGCACACATTTTCTTATTATCATATCGGCCACCTCTTTTAAATAAAGGATCATCCCCAATATAATACTGCTTTGTCGAGTTAAAGTTTCCTCTTACGTTGGAAATCGAAGGAACTACTCTAAGCTAAATAGTTCACAATGTCGGCATACCATGGAAGTTGACGAGAAACCTTAAACGTTGCTCATGTCACAGGAGATTCTGCGTAATATTACTTTCCTCCTCCTGTACGGCCTTCTTTCTACTCTTGACAGTGATCGGCTATCACATTGTCACTTCCTTTATCCTTGATTTCCAAATCAAACTCCTGCATGACGGCTTCCACCTTATAAATCTTGACTTGGCCTGCTTTTCCGACATCAAGTATTTGATTCTTGCATGATCGGTGTGAATTACCACATGGGATCTAAAATCTTATTGCCTAAATTTTTTTCTGAAGCAAATACTATGGCTAGCATCTCCTTTTTCGGTTAATGATAGTTCTCTTGTGCTTCATTGAAGGTTTTACTAGCATAGTATATGGCCCTAAATATTTTTTTCTTTTCTTTACTAACCACGGCTCATGGCAAATCCTTTAGCATCACACATTGTATTTCAAATCCACGATCCTGCAGTGCAGCCATTATGAGTGCTTGTACCCAATCGATTTTGATTTCTTGAAGCATCTTTGCGGGGAAGTTATCAAGAATTGAACCTCGTATCTTTTTCCGATGTCTGCATAGCGGTGGCTATTTTGAAAAGTCTTTGATGAATCTCTTGTAAAATCCGGCTATGCCCCCGAGAAGCTTCTTACTCCTTTTCTTTGTGGTAGGATTTGTGCGAGAGTTTTGATAATGGATACCTTGGATTGAGTACGCCAATCTGTGGCGAAGAAATTTTATGCACAAGAACAATACCTTCGTCACCATAAAATGGCATTTTCCCAATTCAATGCTAATGTTTGTCTTGGCATCTTTGAAATCGCATTTCCAGATTGTTTTAAACATTGATCAAAGTGGATCCATACAGGTGAAGTCATCCATGAAAATTTCATCACTTCTTCAAACAAATCGAGAATATAGACATATTTTTACCTGCGGAATGTGATGGAGCGTACACCAGCCCAAATGGCATCCTTACGAAGGCAAAGGTACCATAGGGGCATATGAATGAGTCTTCTCTTGATCTCAGTGCAATTGCGATCGGTGTATCTGTACGTCAGAAAAGCCAAAGTGAGGTGTCTGTAACTTTGTCAATCGATCGATGAAGCGAGGAAATGATCTTTTACGGTTGCGCATTCCTTCCTGCTTAATCAATACATATACCATATCATACTTTGTTCTGTTGGAATCAATTCATTTTTTCTCATTGCGGATCACGATAAATCCACCGCTTCTTTGGAACCATGGTGGACACGAGGACTATACGAGATTGCATAGATGAAACCGGCATTTACTTGATTTAGTCTGCTCTTTCTTGACTACTTCCTTCATTCGGGATTGATCTCCTTTGATGTTCTCTGATTTAGCTGGGGGTTCTTGGCGAAATTTTGTGCATCTGGAAGTAGATGGGCGTCACACTTGATTCTTAAGTGGACGGCTTCTGGAGCTCTTTATGTTTCTTGAATCTACGATGATTGCTGTTCCTCCTCATCATGATCGCAAAAAGAGATAATCCTTTGGTTTCTCTGGGGTGGTTCTAAGTAAACATACTTCAAATGACTTGAGTTCTTTCAACCTGACCCTTCTTCACTGATTTCTTGTTGAGTTTCCTCTTTTTCATTACTTCCCTCTTGTTCATCTCTTCTTTGCGTCATGCTCATCACGGTTCTATAGAATGAACGTTGTATGAATAATCGAGTAATCATCTTGATATCGTAAATTCATCTCTTTTTCGGCCCCATAAATTTGATCATTACAATCATTTGAACATCGGGGTTGAGGTTATAGACTTCATCAACTACATTGAAATTTTCCTGTCTATGTCTATATTACGTGTGCCACTGGATCAGGTGAAAGCGAGCAGCTTCTTCTCCCGACCCTCGAGTAAGAACTCCTTTTTTGCATATCGTCGGGCGGCTCCATTAGCTAAGAATGGTCTTCCCAATGAAAGGGTGCCTTGAATCTTCCTCCAATATGCAGAATGATGAAATCCTTTGGAAAAACAAATTTCCCAACGGTGTGTACATCTTCCAAGACTCCTTAGGTTTCCTGTCGATCAATACGCCATTTTGAAGAGTAATGGTGGTAGGAAGTAAGCTCCCCAAACTTAATTGTTTGCAGCTATGAAGAAGGCATCAAGTTGATACTAGCTCTGAGTCACGAGAGAGCTTTGGTTCAACTCCTTATGATATGCAAGGAATTGTAAAACTCCACGGATCTTTCTCATCTTTTCTAGCAATTATTTTTCGCCAACCTTGTAGTAGCGGTGAGATTCACAATCCTTCTTCTACGATCTTTTTCTCTTCTTGCTCAGAATGTCTTTAAGGAATTTTGCATAAAGTGGCATCAGTCCTTTACTTGATAAAGGCATCTTGATCTCTGGCTTGGAAAGTTTTCAAAAAAGCAACAAATTGCTCTTCTATTTTGATTTACGCAGTCTGTCAGGAAGAACCTTGCGGTCTAGGCCTTGGATGTCTTCGGTCCACTCTTTCCTTCTTTTCTCAGTTCTTCTTCCTTTTACATTTGTCTTTTTCCTAGATTGCTTTGTCATTTTTCTTTGTCATCTCTAACTCTTCCCACTCTAAATACGCCTGACCATGCGATCTTTGGATTTTTCTTGGTGTCGCTTGGGAAGACATCTTTCTTACGGCTCTGCGAGGTGGGGCGGTTGCCTACTGTGTCTCGGGTTTTTAAGGTAGCATTGGTAGTGCGGAAAACTTGAAAATTGTGCTTGATTGCTCCCGGTCTATGATACATTCATGGAGGATTCAGTGATTCTTATTATCCCCGTAGCTGCGTATGTTCTTCAAAAGATAGGGCCCTCCTCTGACCTTGGTATTCGTTCCTGTGTTCATTTCCCTTGATCTTCTTCTTCCGAAATCTTGGTAGTATTGATAACCTGTGGGGTTAAGCCACTTGCCTTGGGCCTTGTGAAACCCCCTCGCCCATATGAAGTTCTCATGGTTCCTGATCGGGATGATAATGTGTTGGGAGGTTAGTATTGGGTTTGAAATGGTAGTTTCTTGGCTCACCCGAATGTAACCTCTCCGATCCTCAAGTGTTCATCTCTTTGCTTTCCTGTACTTCCCTTGATAATTCTCTTTCATTGCTCTATCTAGTGGGCGTGTATGTCTTCTTTTCTTGCTTGTCCATTCGATGCATAATGGCGTCGACTTAGCCTCATGGCTGTCATCTTCCTTTCAGTTCGAGAATCCACTCCTCGATTGTTTCCTCTTGGCTTCGGAAAAGGAGTTTTCATATTGCAGCAGCGAGTCCTCGTCGGATCTTGCCTCCTCGGCGCACTACGTTTGAATGCTCCCTTGGCGCTGAAGCATCGATGATTCCTTTTGATATATCATTTAGGCATGATATACAATGTCGTTTAGGTCTTCAAATTATCGGCCATTGGACATCTCTTGACAGCAGCAGATACTCCCAGTACGTAGAGCTTTCATCTTCTCCCTGTTGGAACACTATGATCTCTCTCCTTACTCGGTGAGTGGTGGAAAGATCTACTAGAAGTAGGCCTCTGACTCACTCTAATTGTCAGAGACATATGGTAAGGCTAGTACCATGTAGGCTGGCGTAATCATAAAAGAATAGAACGGTCTTAGTTTAATGACAGGTCTAACCCAGTTTAACTCTTGTATTAGCCATCCCCGAGAAATCTTCCGATTGCTCGTTTGGGTCCTCGGTGGGATGGCGATGGCGATCTTCTTGAACCATTGTGATTAGTCGGCTTCAGTTCAAGTTATTGACTCGACTGCGAGGTTGTCGTCGCGAGTATTCATCCTGAATAATTGGTCTCCAGAAGTCTTCCATTGTATCTGTGATTGGAGGTCTTCTGACTGCTCCTCTATGCTCGTCATTCTGTTCCTGTCTTTCATCTGCCATGGTGGAGTTTTCTGCCTTCTTTATCTTCCTCAAGCTTAGTGTTTTCTCTAGTGCGTATACATTTGGAATCAGATCCATTATTCTGTTCCTATGCATTAAACTTTTTGTTCTGAAAAGCAAACATACTAACATTAACGGGATTAGTTTGGTCGACAAATATTTTCAATTTGGTTTGTTAAAAGGTCGAGTGGCTAAAGAGTCAACGCAGGCTTATTATTTTGTTCTTTTCTTTTAAAAATGTCCAATTAGTATTTCCATCTTTCATCGAATATTGATTACTAAATCGCCGATCCACAGCGGCTGGCGCCACCATAAAACTGTTGACGGACCAAAAAAAACATACAAATCTCTGACGTTATTACAAGGACTATTGTCTAATCCCGACAAGCGGCGCCGTAAAACTGTTGACCAGACGAAGAACCGCGTCTGAATCTCTGGCGTTATTACGAGGACTATTGTCTAATCTCGACCGGCGCCATAAAACGATAATGGGACGAAACATGTTGCGCATTTATGCATTAGTTATGCATGCAGATTATAGCGTTATCCTTTGAAGGACTACTATCAATCGTAGCGCTGCAAACTTATTTGTGACCAAATACATATACAAATTTATGACACTATTGCAAAATTTATTAACTAATCCCGAGCAGTGCCATCAACTTGTTGACATCATCTTATCATAACGAAAATCTCTTAGAGTATAACGATTTAAATTCTTGGTTTTGAGTGCAAAAATTCTCTGAGTGCACGAGGTTGACAAATGTCACAAAATGGTTAAGTCGAATGTCGATCCACGAGAGATCTCAAGAATTTTTCATCAACTACCCTGACTACTCGAAATTAATACTATTTGGACCATAAATTGTCTGGGTTTCCGGCATGAAAATGGAAATCAAACTAGTTAATGAACATTGAGAATGAATGAAATAAAACAAATGAAGAAAATAAATTCCTACAAAAAGAAATGAATCTTTTGAAACGGTTATCATAGGAAGACACATTAAGAGAAAGCAGTCATAGTGAGCGATCAATTCCTATGGATTCATCTTTGAATTAATTTCTTGATTATCTCAAGTTTCAAAATGCATCGAGGCATTTGTAGTGCGTTGGATCTCTCCCGCGCTCCACATTTAGTTATCTCTTCTTCCTAATTCTCTCGGAATTACGAGGAGCAAGATAACTACTTTTAACAAGAACACCAGCAAGAATTTGCGGGTATTTTTACTGATCACTTATTACCCATTTATAGGCTGTACACCTTAGGCTCGAGTTATTGGTCGGCAGGATATCTGACTTCAAATTACTCTTCCTCGATTAAATAGATCCAACCTTTCCTTGATTAGATCTCGGCTAACACGGGATTGGCCTCACTATCCGGGTGAGGTGAAATCTGCCGCTTGTTTAAATAGATAAGTCGTTGACTCGTTCTTGACTTTAAGTGAGAAGAGGATTTATCTAAGTGAACTCCTGAAAGCTCGAGAAAGGATCCCCTATGAGTTAATGCCCACCTTCAAAGAAATGTACATTACTCGATTGTCTTCCTGTGTCTCGGAGGACCTCCTTGAAATCGGAGTAACGGCGCAGTGTATTACTTGGTATAGTAAACTGATATTCAGATCAAAATCAATAAACTCATAATAAAGGAAGTAAATTCGTAAACCGAAATGAAACGAAGATCTTTCAAATTACTACGGGAAAATCAATTACGACTACAACGTTCACTAAATGGTGGGTTCCTCAATTCTTGAATCACCGCGAGGCAACATCCTTCGATCAAAAGAATACTTGTAATTGGCAAAATAATCGATTCCCGGTACATGCGAACCGTTAAATTTCGAGTAAGTAATTTTGAAAAATTAGTGTATTCAACCCCGACCTTGATAACATTGATCCAAAAATAATAAAAACGAAAAAAAGCTAGACAAACATCGCCAAATAAGAAAAGAAAAGAAAAAGAAAAGAAAAGAAAAGAAAAGAAAATAAAAAGTAAACTGAGTACACGGAATCTCTTTTGATGCGTACCAGGCTTGCTTTACTATTACGGGTAATTTGCGTATTTATAGGGTTTTCGGTTGGGCCTAATCCCAATATAACACGCTGTGGATTTGGTACTTGAGGCCCAGGATTCTTCACTCGATTACGACCTCAGTCTTCTTGTCAGCGACATCATAATCTTCTTGTAGGCGCCTTGGTTGTTTTTGATGTCGACCTCGATTTTCTGTCGCGACATCATTCCTTTAATTTAGCTCCTTAACTGAATTTTGCCTAGGCTGTGTTCCCTTTGCCCCGCGACCGGCATCAAATTCCCTTCACTTTCTGATGTCCGCGACTTGAAGCGGTATCATGAACCACAAGCGCATCAATGACTCGACCGATTGCTTTCATTTCTGCTCTGCCATTCATTTTGCATTTTATCCAGCTTATTTACGCATTTTCTATTGATTTTTCTTCTTTCTTGCTTCCTTCACACTAATGATAAATTGGTGGTTCTTCATAGTGCATTATATTAAATATTCAATTTTAGCCAAAACAAAGCGAAAAATGGACTAAAGAGATGACTTTTAAGCTCGCGGGGCACGTAGGCGAGAGTTGGCTTTCGGGAGAGATTTAGGGTATTCCTCAAATTTGGTGTAGGTATTACCATATTGGGTATTGAGTTGTGGTGGCTTGTTTTGACACAACATTTAGCCTTTCGACATCAAATCCTTCATTGATGAGCACTCGTATCACATTCTCTGGATTACGTGGGTTGGAAGCGGTGAATGGGTTGGCACAGCGGTGTTTTCGATCCTTTTTTGCACTTCGCGGAACCTTTTTCGCTAGCTCCTCCACCTTCAGCTAAGGTTGAAATTCTGGCTTTCAATTCTGTATCCTCACGGCGGTGCATACATCCCACTCTAGGGTTGGCTAAAGGCATTTTCTTTCCATTTCTCTCGGGTTTGGTTCGTCTGACCCTTAGGATTCGACCACATAGTTCGAAAAATCCGTGGCTTCATCGGGATGCTTTCGAGAAAATCTCCCCCACACATAGTTTCCAAAAGCTGCTTCATGGCCGGGAGACGCCACCACCATAAGTGGTTTACAGCATCCATGTCGAAACCATGATGTGAATGACACTAATGGTCTCCATGAATCTATCCCGGCAGCAGTAGGAACCTCTCACCATCTTGAAATTTGCCAAAGGTGTAATTGTCTCTTCAAATTGTTGGTCTTATGAGCGAAGAATTTTTAAAACTGCCTTTGCGGCTCGGCCAATTTCTTATGGTTCTAGGCCTCGATGGGATTAAGCCAAATCTTGGCCTTGTCGCTAGAGTAAGTGAAATGCTTGACTTTAGCGAATCCATGTCCATCATACGCTATAAGGTTATTACCAAACCTCCTCAAAATCCCTTATGTGTGTGTATGGATTTTGTTTTTCATCTCATGATGTGTGGGAGTAGGGTGCTAATGAGCCTCTTGCTACATCTTGATGGGAGGTATGATGCGAGAAGGGAGCCTTAACTCTGGGAGGGTGGATGTGGTCCTGTCGATCTACATGGGCCCCGTACAGTTCATTGGGATTGCACAGGCGACCTCTCTTTGTTCCTCGGGTAGGGGATCCATTTGGTGTTAGCTGCTGATTTCAGCCTTGTTCAGGCGGAGTGTCTTGATTCTCTGTAGTCTACTAATGTCTCTCTTTCCCAGTGGTGCATAAACACACATTTACCTGAGCGAGACCTGAATAACCTGAACAAACTTTTTCAAAGGGTTATTGTTAGCTAAAATAAAAAGCCCATTGTAAAAAAAAAAAAAACAAAAGCAGTGTAATTCTTGCAAAGTGATGAACACTTACGATTACAGTATTTGGGATTCAAAAGGGTTAAAGGTCACCTTCGCGTGATGTTGATCCCGCGAGTACACTTCAACTTATCAAACGTAGTTTGGCACCATCCCCGGCAACAACGCCATTTGATTCGTGCCACGGTAGGGTGATTAAGAATCAACAAAATTTGTAGTCCTAAGTTCCTCCTACTGGCGTAGTCAATGTCTGGAGTATAAGCGGTCTAAGGTCGAACACGAGGATGGGTTTCATCCTATGAATGACTGCATCGGTGTTGAAAATGGTAAAAGCTTTTAATTTGGATTTTGGATTTTGTTTAAGCGATTAATGAGTTGTTTGGTGATAATTAATTGTAAGCGAAAGTAAATGAGAAAAGGTAACTTTGAAGGTTTAGGTCACTAACGACAACATGGGGTAACAAGTGTCCTCGGGTTTATCGCATTATGACCCGTGACATAGTCCGAGCCGTAGCAGAATCTTTGTTTAGTACAGAAAACCTAACCACAGAATCCTCTATTTGAGTGAAAGCAGTGACATGCATATCTGAAAGCTTCGGTTTGGAAACCTAACATTGACATCATTTCAATGGCTTCGTAAAGGCCATCTAAGAACTCTTGTTTACATCTAGCAATAAGTATGCCTTGTATCCTAAAGCATGGTAAGTATTGGCCAAGGTAATGACATTAAATGATATTCGACCCTAGTTTGAAGATGGGGCCATAAATCTGAGTGCTTGTAGCATTTAACACATGAGGACAACCTGGCGCCCCTGACCAAGCTAGCTACCTTCCTCTTCAAAGAAAAGGGCTTAGCGAGCATCTCTTGAGTTGTCGTCCTCGAGAGGGTGTTTGGCGACTAGAAAAATAAGAAGAGGAGAGAGAAGAGAAGAAAAGCAAACCTAGCCGAAGGCTGCGGGAGATATTTACATAAAATGTGCCAAGATTGCTTCAAGTCCTCCCAAAGTTGCTTGGGTTACAAAAACTATGGGGGTTTATAGACCACCCGATGTATGAAAAAACAAGAAAGCCTAACATTTTGGCTAAGAAACAAAGGAGACAGTAATACGCAAAATGAGGTCGGTTTGCATTAATTACACAAAGATGCCAAAGGCGGGAGATTTTAGGCGAACGATTTGGCCCCAAGTAGCGAAAGGATTGTTAGCTATGGAAAGTTTACGCTAGTGGCGAGTGCACGAGAGATAGCGAATCGGGAGAATTCATTATCTTATTTTACGCGATTTGGCTGGCTAAGCGAAATTTCGCTAGCCTAGCGAAACTTCTTAGAGATAAGCAGCTGTATATTTCGCTAGGCATAGTGATTGTGAAATTTCTCAATTCCGTAGGATGCGGGAAATTTTTCGCTATGATTGCGAGAAATTTCGCAATCCGGCGAGAGGCCACAGCAATCTTATGAAACCCCTCTGGGACCTGCATATTCTTCTTTGCTTTCGCTGCATCCTCCTCTTGCATCATTTCTTCTCACTTTGCCTTCATTCCTTCATTGAATTTTCAAGTATTTGAAGAGGTGATAAATGGGTTGATCATGTGATTTCGACCACGTATTTGATATTGAACTCGAGTGCAAAACGCAAAATAACCAAAATACCCTCTAAGCGGCATAGTGATATTAAGAACTGAACACTTCAATTGGCATTATTGACATGATTAGTCGCAAGCTATTTCCAAGCACCTCCCAAATAGGGCTCCAAAAATAGCCTTATTTGGGTGCCCAATCAACAGGGTCCGCCTATGCAAAGATTTTGAAAGATCTCTTACGTACAATCAAAAGGGGTTGGGCATTGACAAAAGGCATTCTTAGCGAAAAGTTGGCTCCATCATCCAATGCAAGACAATGGTGAAATACAAGGATCCGGGGACCCCGACCATCTCGATTAACATTGGAGGAACTGCGTTGACAAAGCAGCATTGAACTTGGGTGTCGGTGTCAACCTCTTTGCCATACTCGATGCATAAGCGACTGTTGAAACGACCCGACATCACCACTATCCTTAGCCCAGATGGATTAGGTAGAAAATACCAAAAGGGATAGTAGAGGATGTGTTGGTAAAAGTAGATAAATTCTTGTCCAGGTGGATTTCGTGGTTCTCGGCAGCCAGAGCAGGTGGCGAGAGCCTAATCAAGTGCCCATATATTAGGAAGGCCATTTCTGGCCACATCAAGTGCCATTATCAATTCTTGGGAATGGGATCATGCGGCTCATTTGGCAGCATGACCTTTGGAGCTCAGCATTTTCCACTTGACCAGCAACGAAACCGGTAGGGATAAGAACCGTCGTGAAATCTGCTGAGTGGCACACGGGTAGAAAGGCATAATCTGCTCAAGCCGGCGGAAAATTGATGGGAGAACAATGAAAGCGGTTAATGAGAATCCACCATTCTTCACCTGTGATCGGCTTTCTTGCCACTGGGGGCCGGTTGCCCCAGCGAGGGGCAGGCATGAAGGCACTGCGGCGCGACCACTTGCATGTGGAGCTTCCTCCTGGACCCTCAACGAGATCGATGGCTGCACAAATGGGAGTGGTTCTGCGGGAATTTGGAGACCCACTCAAATTTTGTTGAAAATTTTTACTTTATATTATTTTAAGTCTTAATTTGGGTTTTTAGTGATACCCTTCTTTGTTTGTTTTCTTTTCAAATATTTTCACATTTACAAGCTTATCTTATCACAATTTTTGGTTCTGAAATGTTGCAGGAGTTGCAATGCAGGGGAGAATCTCATTTTCCTCCTGCATTGCAGTGCAGTGCAGGTGCACTGTTCAGCCATGCCATTCCCTCCACACAGTTCAATCCGTTCGTTTCATCTTCCCATTAGGTACCACCTGATTTCTTTAGCGAAAAGCTGATAATTTTGTGAAATATACTGACATAGAAATATACCATACAACTACATTTTGCTACACTTTTGCAAATCATTTTTGTGCCTATATTTTGTGTTTCTACTCCTGCCTTGAGTTGGAAAATTGAAGCCCTGTATGTCACGATAATGCTAGAACAATTCCATGCATGATTAAGTTTTTGGTCGATTGAAGTTCCAACATATTCAACCTTTTACATCCACCTTTAGCTAATCACACATGCTTTGCAGATTGTACCAATAGGTTGAAGCTATATACCTCTCCCACCTTACCAGTAGGCCTTAGACACATTGTGACCCATAATAGGTTTGTGTTACCCATGTATGCAGACCAATGTAGTCTTCCATATGAAAAAAAAAAAAAAGGCAAAAAGAAAAAGAAAAGAAGAAAAGTAAAAGTCATTGAAGCTTTGCCTTGAAGCATTTCTGATCCCATAGAGGGTATATGGCAACCTTTAAAGCCCGATGCCTAAACCTTAATTGGTTGGGAGTCACCCAGACTTAGTATTAGATTACGGGTGGATAGTAGAGTTTAGCGAGTTGTGGTGCTTAATTCTAGAAGTCATTCGAAGTCAGGAATTGAAGCTGCGAGTTGATGGTCAAGTGATCCTTTTGGCTTGATGCCTAAACCTTAATTGGTTGGGAGTCATCGGTGGACCCCGTTACACGGACTTTGGTGAAGTCGGGTTCTAGTGCACCTGATCTAATCGAGGAAAGAAATAAGAGTGTAGGCGGTTATTTAGGTTGGTCAACGGTTTAAGGCCATGGCGTAGCTAGGTTGAGGAGAGAATAGCTTTGCAACTTATTTGGCTCAAGGCCCGGTACCTTAAGAACAATTAGATTTTGGTGAATTTAGTTGACTTCCTTGGAATGATCTTATCTAACTTGTTCTTGAATAATTGTTTAATTACTATCGAGATATTATTTGTCTGAGGTCTAAATTTTTCATGCAGAGAGTAAGGCCTACCTTACACACACTTTTGAATGACACACTTTTGTTTAGCATTGCTAAGGGACTAGCAGCGTGTCGGTTGGGGTGTGATTAGTGCAGGAATAGTGCTATTTTTGAACCTTTATTTAATGGGTTTAGTGCTTTTAGGCGCACTAATCATATGATTGAAACCAATTGTCATGTGCATGTCACTTAGTGCTACTAATTTGGTTTGAGATTGTTTGGGTAGTTTTGGGTCTTGGGAACTTCGGTCGGCAAGCGGCGTCGTGGTCTTGAATCACGGGAATTCTGGGCATTTCATCAACGAAAATGAAGAAATATCAAAATTAAATAACTGAAAAATGAAGGCGAAGTGGATAGCGACGTAGGAATTTGGCTATGATTGCGAAAATTTGGCTAAGATGCGAAAATTTGGCTAAGATTGAAAATTTATGATCATAGCGAAAAATTCATAATCTTAAGCGAAAAATTCGCTAATAAATTAGCTAAGTAGCAATTTAATAAGCAGCGAAAATAATTCATAAGCGAAATTTTCAATTGTATCTGTAAATTTTCGCTATATAGCGAAATAGCGTTCATATAGCGAAATGGCTGCCTGTGTTTTTGTTTTTTGATTCCAAACGACCACGTTTTGATTATTTACCATTTGTCCCTATTGTAATTATTACATATTTTAGGCATTTTTGGTATTTCACTGATTGGGTTGGCTATATAAGCCACCTTATGGATTTTGTATTACAACTTTTGATTATTTATGTGGAAATCCACGACTTTTCATTTTAGGTTTCAGTTTTCTCCTTCTCTCTCTTCTTTCTCTCATTTCTCGTGACGAGCATACCTTGGTGATGACAAACCAAGGTATGTGGCCTAAAGCCCCCTTTCATGAAGAGGAGGGTCACTAGTGGAGGTTTGGAGGTAAGTTTCCATGCCACTCCCATTTATCATCTTTGCATTTTGAGCATTTAAGCTCCCTTCTCTCACCACTAGGTTGAAACCTCCTAGATCCAGCCTCCCTTGATGTGTATTTGGCAAGCTTTGTGGTTACGGTGGATGTAATCTTAGATCCGCGTCATCCCGCTAGTTGTCTCCCTATTAGTTGCCATTAGGTTGCCCCTTTGAAGACATATGCTGCTTGTTAGGGACTTGAATGCTCATGAATGCCATATCTCATGAGGAGTAATTTAGGGTTTAGGTTTAATTGCCAAATCAAGGTCAGGTTTGGGGAAAGCATTATAGGTCATTATCCCAATGCGAGAAACAAACCCAGGCATGATACACCTTAAATATCCAATCAGGTGACCAGGAACTTCAGGTCTTCTTTCTAAATTTTCTTTAATTTATATGCGATTTACAACCATCCAACCTTGTTTTGAACAAAACCCAAAATCCCAAGAGAAATACCATTCAACCTTTGCCTTCTCATTTCACGAAGAAAACCCATCCCTGTGTTCGACCCTAGACCGCTATACTGCAGTAGCTTGACTACGGCAGTAGGAGGAATATAGGATATAAATTTTGTTGATTCCGGATCACCCTACTGTGGCATGAATCAATTTTCTCTTTTCTGGTTCTAAAAACTCATATTTTAAATGAATGGGCAATTCTTTCAATGTTAGCTGATTAGTGCCCAAAAAGTGCAATTTTGAACCCTATATTAGATAGGTTTTGAGTGCTTGTTGCGCATTAATCATGTCATTTATACCAATTGAAGTGTGCAAGTTACCTTAGTAACACTTATTGCATTTAGAGGGTGTTTTTGGTTGTTTTGTAGACTTTTGTACACTTTTGGACTTCAACCTCAACATAAATGATCTATCATGAATTTGGAATTCAAGTCTCAGCCATCAAACAACCCAGAATCATGAGAAAACCAAAAGCGAGAAGTGAAGAAAATGAGATACGAGTTGAGGCGAGGATGAGAAAGCCGGCGAGCAGTGACCAATGGAGCGATGGCTGCGGAGAAACCTGTTGATTTCGCTAAAGCTAGCGAAATGCACCACCTAGCGAAATTTGATGCCTCGTCATGCTTTTGTAATTAATGCAACCGACTTCAATTTTTGGCATATTACTCTCTTGTCCTATAACTTAGCCAAGTTGTTAGGCTTTTTGGTATTTTCATACCTTGAGGAGGCCTATATAAGCCCCTCTTGTTTTGTAACCTAATCATCGATTTTGAGAAGGAGAAGAATTCTTGTAAGTTTTATTTTTGTAAATAAAGTCTTTTATTTTTAGTTTTTGCTTTTCTTTTCTCTCTTCTCTCTCCTCTTTCTCTCCCTTTCTTGGTTGCCAAACACCGCAAGGATGACAACTTGGAGGATGATGACTAAAACCACTTCCTTCTTAGTAAAGGCTGGCAGGGAGTAGATCTTTAGGTTGCAGTGGTTCCCACCTTTTCACGTGGGTAGTGTATTCTCGCCCTTATATTCAAAACTCGGTTATAACATGGGATGTTATTGTCTTGATCTCTCATGCTTTGAATCCGATTCTTGGTGGCCAGTCTTGTGGCTCTTTAGATGGTCCTTACTTGCCTGCGAAGTAATATTATTCACATGTTAGGGTTCTTAGTGGGTTAAATAACATTGACTTTATTGTTTTGGCGATACTCTCATGCTTTAGGATTTAGTGCTCGGGTGAGAGATGCCAGCGTGATTCTTTAGATGGTCTTCTAGCCTTAAAATGATAATGGAATGTTAGGGTTTAAACAAAAGGACCATAGCGCATCTGTGTTGACTCAAATAGGAGTTGTTTCATGGGTGAGATTTGCTAGTTAAATGTCCGTCCCGGTTATGCCATGGGCGCGTAATCGCAACACGAGAAATAACGAGGACCTCTCGGTTACCTAGGATCTTAAACTCATTGACCTCTTGCTTCGAGTTCTTTTCTTATTTTTCTTCATTTTTATTTCAGTTGCAAACCATCCATTTAACTTTTCAGTTTCTGATCCATTCGATTTCAAAGCTTACTCGGCTGTTGTTTTCCTGAAAACCCCGAAATCCAAATTTAATTCACCGGTTTTGATTTCACTCAAAATCATTTTGTCACGAAAGAAAACCCATCCGTGTTAAACCCTAGACACCGCTATGCTGCAGTAGCTTGACTACGGCGGTAGGAGGGAATACGGGATACAAATTTTGTTGATTAAAACCCACCTACTAAAGTAAGCACGAATCATTGGCAGCACTGCGCAGTTTCTGGCCATGAGTTTTGTTATTTAAAACATATTTCATCTTATTTGTTTTCATTTATACTTGAAATTTGTTTCCTTGGTAACACATTTGAAGGCGATTACTTCACAATCAAGCTCTCAAAGATCTTGAAAATTCATCTCAATTTCATTGATAGAGTGTTGAATAATGTCCAGTCGATTCATCATTGAGAAGAATTTATTGTTTCTTATAGCCATGGCGTACGCCTACATTGGATGTTCAGACTCCTATTAATATTAAAATGCACTGCTTCATCCCCAACTCTGAGTGTCAGTTCACCTTTCTATACGTCTATCAAGGCAGCTCCTGTTGCTAAGAAAGGTCTTCCTAGCAACAAAGGAACTTGGGTATCTTCCTCCATCTGCATGATAACAAAATCCACTGGGAAAATGAATTTCCCAACCTTGACAAGTACATCTTCCAGAATGCCCTATGGTTGTGCCATTGATCTATCAGCCATCTATAATGTAATTGTTGTTGGGGTTAGTTCCCCCAAACTAAGTCTCTGCACCACTGATAGAGGCATCAAATTTATACTTGCGCCAGAATCACATAAAGCTTTCTTGAATTCATATTTCCACACATGGAAGGCCGAGAGTGGTGACACATAGGAGTGTTTCTGTTTCTTTATGAGGCTTCTTTGGATAATGCTTTTCTAAGTAGCAGTCAAATTTACTATTCCTTCCTCAGCTATCTTCCTTTTTCTTGCTGATGTTCCTTGAAATTTTGCATAAAGAGGCATTTGTGATCACCTCTGCCAAATGGGATATTTGTTTCTATTTTCTTGAAAATATCCGAATTTAGAAAACATTCTTTCTCTTCTTGACTTCTGAAGTCTACGTAGAATAACGCTGCGGTGTATCTGTGAGTACTCCTTCCTTCTTTTTACGGTTATTACTTCCTTTAATTTGTTCCAATGCGGGTGTTCTTCTCTTTCCTTTTGATCCTCTTCTTTCTGCTGCCTCAGTCTCTTCTTTTCTTTATGTCTTTGTTCTTTGCTCAAATCCTTCCCACTTCTTAAGCGGTACCATGCGATCTTTTGAGTTCTTATGAGTGTCACTGAGAATGTACCCTTGCTGCGATTTAGCATATTGAGGGCTTGGTCACCCTACTTGTGTCTCTAAATTTTTGTTGAAACCTTGCATTCTTAAACATGTAATTATCAGACTTGAAAGCTTCCAAGTCAGATGGTTTCTGTTCATGGAATTGTAATAGCCTAACATTGTCCTATGTTGCGACATTGTTCTTCAAATGGTTGGAGTTCTCTACGACCATGACTCTTCATTTACCTTCACCTCCCCTTCTTCTTCTTCTTCGGAACCTTAGTAGCTCTTTGATATCCTTGTTGAGGATCTTTGTCCTGCCTTAGGTAGGTGTAATGCCCCTCCACCATATGAAATTCTCATGGTTCCTTAGTGGATTGAGTGTGTGGGCGAGGTTAGGACAACTTGAAATGATGCTTCTTTGCTCGTTCACGTGCTTAACCTCCTCGACACCATAAGAATCTTCTTGTTGGCCGCATCAGCACTTCTTCTCATAAGTTCTCTTTAAAACTGCTCTATTTCATGGCGGTGTGCATCTTTCTCTCTTGTTTGTCCATCCTGCCATTGGCATCAACTTTGCCTCCGCGCCGTCGTCTTGCTCGACTCCGCTGACCCTTTTCCTCACCATTGTTTTCCTCTTGAAAACTCGGATGGAGCTTTCATATTACATTTGCCAAGTCTTCTGCTCCCGGATCTCGCCTCTTCGGGACTTTTCGTTTAGGTGCTCCACGACATGAAGCATCGATAATGCCCTTAGATGTATCATTTAAAACGATACACTATGTCCATCTGGGTCTTTCAAATCTATTCCATGCATGAGCACCTCTTCGGCAACCTCTTGAATCTATCTGGCTTCATATAGGCTCTCATCTTCCCCACTTTTTGGAATACTATTATCTCTCTTCTTCTCTCTGAAGTGAGAGATGGGGGAAAGAATCTGCCCAAGTAGGCTTCTACCAACTCTTCCCAAGTATCAACTGAACCATATGGTAATGATTCATACCATGTGGCTGCTATATCTCTCGAAAGAAAATGGGAGAATCTGACTTTATCACCTCTCGTCTCACACCATTCGACTTCCTTTGTATTAGCCATCCTTAGAAATCTTCCCAGGTGTTCATTTGGGTCTTACGTAGGAGTATTGATGGCCCAGTATTCTTGAACCATTGTAATCAATGTTGGCTTAAGTTCGAAATTGTTTTGCATCTACGATGAAAGTACATCCCGGTGCGAGAATACTCTTCTGAATAGGCCTCCAAAATCCTCATTGTGTACGGTAATGGGGCCTTACGGCTTCTAACATCCCCTCTGTTCCTCACAATACGGTCATGTCTCTCATACGCCGTAGTTTGCGTTTACGCTCTTTATCTTTCTTAAGCTCTGAGGTGTTCTCTCGATTCGGTGTCTGGCACGGAATCGGTCGAATCACCAATTTCCTATCATTAAGGTTTTCTTGAAATCAAAGCACACTCAAATTAATAGGATTAGTCAAACTAAACAAATATTTTCAACATAGCTTGCTAAAGATTAGTGGTTGGTGTAGCCACTGCTTGCAAAACTATTTTTGTTCTTTTCTTAAAATGTCCAAATTAGTATTATTTCCTTCTTCGTCGAATATTGATCTAATTAATTCTTTCGATCCAGCGCGGCATGTAAAAACTTATTCGCCTTTTTCTATAGATTAAAACCCCTCGAATTATAACATAAGCTACAGAGCCTTACAATTCTCTTATACCCATGTCACTTTGGATAAGTTTGCTTGCTAAAATAAATTTCTCTTAATGTTCAGAATTAAAAATAAGGGTTCAATCTATGACACTGCAAGTGCACAGGTCATACAAGTAGTAAATGAATGTAGTCAGGTATCGATACGAAATTGATGGCAGTGCAGTCGACTACCCGACTACTAAAAGAATTTCATACTATTTAGACTCAACACTCATAATGAATGTTTTATCAAAACGGAAAAAATTAAAAATCCTATACTATTGAACATGTTTCAATTAAACTAAAACAAAAGTGAATGACTAAAAATAAATTGTATATAAAAGAATGGATTGAATCAGTTTATTGAGAGAAACGAAAACCATCAATGAGAGCTATTGGAGCAGTCGATTCGGCCACTAAATCCAGATTTGCTCTGTTTATGTATGGATCTGAATTTTGTCGAATTTCCTAATTATTAGGTGGATTTCTCCTTTTTCTTGATTTAATATCCTTGCTTCTCGAAGACCAGAGATCAAACCGACTACTTGTATTCCACATTCTCTTACGAAGATCGGGTATTTTCTTTCTCAATACTTCACACCCATTTCTGATGCGAGAACTTTTGCTTTACCTTCTAAAGTTCTCAAAATTCCCTTTACTTAATTGGTGGCTCGAGCCTCCCAGTCTATGGGTTTATCACTTTCACTTGATCGGATCCTAAGCTAGCACCAGGATTTGAACATTAGATTGAGGTGAACTCTGCAGTCCATTTTATATTGTTAAATACACCCCTCTACTTCAAGTATGGCGAATGGGGGGATTTATCAGGAAATGAACTCTCATGGCTTCGTGAGTTCGTCAATGGTAGTGAACATACCCGAGAAAAGAATGCTCGACTCACCGAGAATCTCGATCTGTGTCACTCGGAGGCATGCGGATGCTCCAGGAAGCCAGATACATTCCTCGGCGGTATTAGGTACTACCGTGGGGAACTTATCCATTCAAAACGACAGACTAAGTAAAATCGAACCCAAATTAATTCTCTATAAATGCGGGAAGGCGCAACTAAATGTAAATTAAATCAAGCAGAGCTGCGTTCTGATTACTGCGTTGCGAATTAAGAAATGAAGTACGATCACGTGCAACCCTTTGTAATTCTGATAAAGCGGAAAAATGAATTCCAGAAATTTGTCTAGATTTCATAAATTTCCAAGCAGTAATGCTTAGAAAAATAATAAAATTAAAAATCCTTTCTGCTCGTTTACGATTCGCGATTGAAACAAGAAAATAAAACTAAAAAAAATCTAAAAATAAAAATCTACTATATAATATACACTGAGTTCCTCTTCTTTTCCCTTTTCTGGGTTGTGAAGAAGGAGAAAACTACTTTACCATTCTAAAGCTATCTATTTATCTTTGTAAAAAAGAATAAACGAATCCCCCAAAAATGCTCCGGTGGAAATCCAAAGAAAAGCGCCGACTCAGCATTTATGCCATAACCTCAAGTTGATATCGCGACCGTAAATTCTCTTGATAGCTCATGATTGGTCGCGACCTCTTCTTTTACGGTACGCCCGGTTTGTCTTACCAAAGCGCCGATCCGATGGTCAGCGACATGATGATGCCGGCGACATCATTTGTTAAGTGTTCGCCGAGTGTCGATGTCGCGACCTCGGTCACATGTCAGCGACATCATTTTGGATGCGACCACTTTGTTGTTTATGCAAGAGCGACTTCATGTTGTGACTTTGATTTCTTGGTCGCAGTGCATTGGTGTTTTTTCTTGTCTTCATGCTTTCGAATTTTGTATCGCGACCTCATGAGTGATGTCGCGACCTCTTCTTTCCATTTCTTTTTCTTGGAGTTTAACCTCATTTCCGTTACGCTGATTTCTTTCTTTCAACTAGTTTCAGTGTGACATCAAGTGATATGCGACCTCCCTATACGCCAGCTCTTCTTAGGTTGCGACACAGATAGTGGTCGCGACATCGTTTTCTTGTCAAGACTTGAGTTCCTATTTTCAATATGAGACACCGTATAGCATGTCGCGACTTCAATTTGACCTTTAATTAAAAACTGGTTAAACTTCTTTACTTGCGAGGAGCCTCTCTTGTGGCTTCGCCAGCGGTCTTGTCAGCGACACCAGGGTTATGTCGCAATCCTTTAACATCGCGACATCTCAGAAGCCAGTATTGCGACATGGTCTCTTCATTTAGCTGGCTCGCTAGTCTCGTCACGTCTTCTTTATGTAACCTCTCCTTCTTAAAGTCGCGACTTCACTTGTTGAGATTTTATCTTTCTTCTTGACCAATTTGTTGATGTCGTGACTTGGGGATGTTGTGGCCGAGCTTCTTGTCGCGACCTAACTTTCTAGTCATGACTTCAATTATGTTATAGGCTGATTTCTTTTGATTTTTGCTAAAATTTGAGTTTCTGCTGTACTTTCTTGCAAAATGAAATTTGAGTCAATTATCCACTTTTCTTCAAGCTTGATTCGACATTTATCTCGTAAGTCGAGAAAAATGGATTAAAAACCTAATGAGCTTTTAGACTCATCACCTAGTTTATGGCAAAGCATGTCACTTGCTTGTGGAAATTGAATATAAGGCATGGTGGGCAGTGAAGAAACTGAACCTGGATATGGGAAAAGCTGGTCTCAAAAGACTCCTCGATATCAACAAGTTGGAAGGCGAGAATGATGCCCCTCTGACTCAAAAATTGCAAAAGATAGTGAAGAAATTGGCATGATCAACTAATGGCTCGTAAACATTTCAAACAAGAGGCTTAAGTGTTGCTCTCACGACTCCAAACTCCACCTCTTTCCGAACTGGCTTAAATCAAAGTGAATTTGGACCATTCACCACCCAGGAGGTCTACCCCAATGGATCAATTGACACGTTCAATTCTAAAGACAATAGGGTGTTCGAGTTAATGGGCGGGTGTGACCATGCGCGATGCACCGCTCCAACGATTGGAGGAGATCCCCCTCCTTGACTCTCCATGATTGCATGGAATACTTTGACGGGGTGGCCTGCGATATCTCGAAGCCTAAATTTTCTTTTTGCTGCTATTTTGGTTTCTTTACTTTTAGTTTTTTAGTATTTTTTGATTCCCTTGTTTTAGCTTGTCTTTTCTTTTGGTACTTCTCATTTACAAGTTTGGCTTCTCATAATTTTGCTTTTCTATTTTCTGCAGTGTTGCGTGAGCTGAGGGGTTGTTTTTGCGAGGGTTTCAGTTGCGAAATTTCGTATTTCATTGGAATTCAGCGAGTTGAAAATTTTCTGGTGCAATTTTGCAACTGCTTCAATTCATCTTCCACTTGTTTCATCTTCTTTCTCACTTTCAAACACTTCGTTCCCTGCACCCGCCATTAATTTTCCATTTTTTAACCAATAATTAATAGGCATTTAAGCCGATAGTGACCAAAACCCTTCACTTACCCCCGACTGACACCCTCCTCATTTTAAACCTCCTTTTTATCCTTTCGATTTCAAATCTACCTTTCAAGTTTGAAGTCCCCATCTCCACCTCCTCTCCTTCTCTTGCCCAACCATGGTTGACAGGCCGAAAACGCGGTGTGTAAAATATACTCCTATACGCGCAAGTGCACGCGTCGCCCCAAGTAATATAGTGTACCAAAAGGTACGGATATCGATCCACGGGGACAGGAGAATTGAATCTGAATGTGCTTTTAGATGTGCTCCCGAGTGAGCGTATTGTGAAAAGAAATTAAATGTGTAATTTCAACTAAACTATCGATCTTCTTGAATTCTTTTGTGTATTGAAGATGGGCTATGTCTTTCCCCCTGCCACGTTCGTGGATTATTTACTTAAAAGATGAGATTATTTAGTTTATTTATGATTTCTTAATAGTAGAGTGATCTTGTCCTACGAGATACCCTCTCTCGGGTGTATTCGCCCTATATAGCTAGTAAGTTGGGTATATCTCTATCCCAACTCGGTACTCAAAATAGCAAATGTTCTAACCTTATTTTGCCACCTTCGGGATCGGGAATATCTCACATTCATAGGCTGACAATTTGCTCTCTCATATCCTAGGTATCCTCATCTCTCGAATCTCGGATCTCTGGCATAAACATCCTAATGTTGTGACATTACCATGTCATTGATTTACAGATGTAAGCAGATAATAACAAATCATAAATAACTAATAATCTAAATTAATCAACTTTAATGCATCCAGCGGTAGCGGGGTTCGCAGACCTAGAGTAGATCACAGAACATATGATGATCATGAAAACACGAGTATGTGATATATAAAACATAAGTTCCATTGTCACAAATCAAAGAAACAATACAAAGTCCGGGTTCTTCTTGAGATTCTTATCACTCTTGCCGATTTCCGTGCCACGACTCGTACCGTTTCCGATGCCTTGATTACGAACCATTGGTTCTTTAAATGATAGTCTCGGATCTGCGTGTTGGCGTCGCGGCGTTGCAGCGTCAGCGGCGTTAGGCTGTCGGGCGTTCGGTTGTTGACACGTATTGGATTTGACCCGGCGTCGGCGTTGGGCGTCCTGATAATGGGGGCGTCGCGGGTGGAGGCGTCGCGGCGATTACCTTCCTCTGCGTTTGCTCTCCATTGCTCCAGTTGCTTCCCACGGATTTGCTCTTTTCACATCATTTTTGCATTCACGAATCAGTCATGCTCAGATATAAATTTGGAAAAATACATATTTAACCTTTAAAATAGCGCTAAGCGTAAGAAGATCTTTTGGGTATACTATGAGTGTTAGGCGCTCATCCACTTTGACCCAACTTCTTGCTTGTCCTCGAAGCAGAATGGACTCTAAGCAGGACACACACGAGCATGCGAAAACTAACACTAAGACAATGTTGCACATGTCTTTGAAATAGAATCAATTTGGACTACTCACGCCTGTGTGCCTTTCGAAGTTCATAGGATGCATCTGGTGTTTGACTTTCGGGCTTCAGTTGAAATAGGTAAGTGCCTAGTGCCTCAAATTCCATGATATTCAATAACCTTTTAAAGGAGCCCTATTAGAATGAATGACCTCAGTGTACTAGGTTACGCTTTGAGCTTAAGCTCGACTCTTTATTTGGAAAAAACTAACTAGGAAAGAATAAGAACGCACCTTTTTATTCATGTGAAAATACTAAAAACTTCTAAGTACCTAAAAGTGAAGAAGACCTGGTACTTAAGAAGTTTTAGATGAGTGTTCTGTAGTGGGGATCGTGGTGACTCCCCACGGTTAGTTAGAGCACGGGCATTGGTCCCTTGAGCCACCCTGAACACTGACCAATTCAAGGCCCTAGGTTGTGGGAAATCCATCTTCTTGTCCCATGTAGCGGGCAGTGAAGTCAATGACTCCCGGCCAGTTGGCTTGGGGCATTAGGCTTTGAAAGGCCCCTCGGATTTGTACGGGATTCAGTGGATGATCCACTTATTTAGTCACAGACTCTTTTTTGACTTTTTCTTCTTTTTCACTTTTTCTATTGTTTTTTTTTTTTTTTTTTTTTTTTTTAATAGTTGGGGCTCAATGGCAATCCTCTTTTGATAGGGTGTCCCATCACTTAGATGGTTAGAATCTCCCAAGGTTTATCGAACTTTAGTAGTTGATCTAGCACCTTCTGCATTTTTGAAGAAGGTCGATGGTGTGAGTGTGATAGGATCATCGAAATAGTTTCTTATTGCAGGGATTGGTTCACTAAACCTTCACACCTGTTCAACCCTAGTCTAGGAGCATCAAACATTGCATGCATCCGATCTTCCATGTCAATAGTGAATTCCGGTCCAAAGGTGATCCTCGACTCAACATGGCACATAATACCTGACTACCTCGAATGGAACTACTACATATAGGAATGACTGTACCACTGAAGCAAACAAAACTAACATGACTCATCAAATTAACTTGAAGAAATGCTTGAAACTACTTGAAACACTACTAATATCTTTGAATGAAACAAAACACTACACAAATATTGAAAACAAAACATAACTAAACAAATCTAACCAAAAACTTGATCACCACCCACACGCGAACAAAATACCCGAAGTGTCCCACGGCAATAAGCGAGTAGAGGGTAGAAAGGAACTCCCAGTGATCGCTGCGAGTGGTGTGTGGTGGTGATAGGCGGCGTGCATTTGGGCTGCAAGAATTGCTCTTTGTTGAAGAATGGTGCTTTGATTGGCCAGCCGCAGTCACGCTATATCGGCCTGGGAGGACCTCCATATCACGTGACGAGGACTGGTTGCTCACCGGGTCTCGTCAGTTGCGTCAAGCTTTCGATAAAGGAAGCAGGGTCCTCGAAGAGTCGAGTGAAAGAAGTGCTGGAGAGCGCCTCGTGGATGGATAGGAGTGGTGGTGAAGTGGATGGGGCGAGACTGGCGATGTCCTCTGAGATGTGAGTCAATGAGCGATAGTCATAAACTCGTCCTCGTCGAGGCTAAGTGGTGAATCATATGCCACTCGGTCGGCGGGACACGGTTGTCTCTCTTGACAGATATGGATTTAATCGGGTGGAGCCACGCCTCATTGTCGTCAAAAGGAGCACCGGCTCATTGCATAAGCCAAAAGATAAAGAAGGTCCCAATTCATCTTGGCGTCCGTTCTGGAGATAGCATCCTCTTATAACACGCCAGCATCAAAGAGTATATCTGTAGTGGCATAGTTGAAGCGAGAACGCAGCTTGGCCCGTCTTCACACACGTTGGTCGTCGGAATAGGCCGGCGTGATGAAATGATGCGAGATATAAATATAAAAAGGCCAAATGTTTGGCCTTGGAAATGGGCTTTGCATAGCGCGCTATTGATTTTCCACTCACCGGCCCGTTAGTCGAGGGCTTTCGAACAACCTCGGGGTGATGGGGTGCTCGTGGCCGATCAAGCGGCTCCAGAAGGGGACATGCTCCTGGAACTATAGTAACTA
This sequence comes from Tetrastigma voinierianum, assembly GCA_016808115.1. NCBI lineage: Eukaryota > Viridiplantae > Streptophyta > Magnoliopsida > Vitales > Vitaceae > Tetrastigma > Tetrastigma voinierianum. Next base: position 1,299,912 of record JAEQBH010000911.1, on the reverse strand, counting down.
TTGATCGACTCCGCCTTGAAGTGGAAGCCCGATCGCCCACTTTTCGGACTTTCTTCAGGACGTGGGAGGCGAGATTGGCATAAAATTCTTACCACACTCATTCTTTGGATGAGGTGGTTGGCGTAAGTGCGCCATCCCTTAAGCCATGATGGTCTTGCGGAAAAAATCATCAGTGGTAGAAAACCCTTCTCCTTTATGAGCGATGGTTCTTGCCGGATAGTCGCGGCGGTCCCAAGCGGCCCACCCTCATTCACGTGCAGCGTGACGCCGTAAATGAAGTCGGTCCTCGCTGGACCGACAGCAGTAGGCGATTCTGCCTTTTGCGGACATTAGGACCTAGAGAAGTCGAGTGGTGAGGTAGCACCCAGTGGTCGCGACTAGACCAAGCGACAAACACTGGCGTGCACAAAAAAAAAACAAAACTACAAGTGTACTAACTGGCGTAGCGACTCGAAACCTAAAAAGAGACCTAATATGACCTAGCGCGCGTGAACCTATAAGACTCCCAGACCAACTGTGAATGCAATGGTAGCCCTAGATGACTACCGCAGTGTAGAGCCAGAAGTGCGTGTGATGAATCTGCGGTGACAAGGAACCGATGTCGAACGGTGTGTGAGGTGACTATGAGGTGCCTGAGAGAAGGTCGGGAGAGCGATGTGGGAGCCTCGGGCCGGCGTGAGAGGGAGCTCCGAGCAGGATGGAAGGTGGATGGGTGCTGCCCAGGGTTCGGGCGGGGGATGTGGGCGAGTGAAAGCAAAAATGGCTTATTTTGGCCTTAAAATGAGACAGCGTCGCGACGTTCGAGAACAGCGTCGCGACGTGGCGAGCTGAAGCGGCGTCGCGGCGTTCGAGGAACAGCGTCGGCGGCGTTGCGAGTGGAGACTAAACGGCGTGCCGTGGCGTTGGAAGCAGCGTCAGCGGCGTTACGGTGGAATTAACAAGCGTCGCGGCGTTGAGTATCAACGTCGCGGCGTTCGGCGATCCCAAAATTCGTATCGCGGCGTTGATTTTCCGTCAGCGGCGTTCCGAAGAGTATAAATCGGCGTCGCGACGTTGGAAATCCCGCGTCGCGGCGTTACGGAGACCGCAAAATCGCGTCGCGACATTGAAACTCCGCGTCAGCGGCGATTCGAAAAAGAAATTAACATGGGCGTCGCGGCGTTTAAGCGTGCGACGTTGAAGCGTCGCGACGCGTTACAAGAGGAGCCTCAAAGATTTGTGCACATTGAGGATCCTTGGCGAAACTCTCCTCACTTGTAAGGTGACTCTGGACTTGTAATGCGGAAGAGCTTTAAGAAACACTTGAGTTTGCCTCCCAAGAGCTATGTTAATGTCGTTAGCTCAAGTATACACAGATCTCAATGTGCTCGGGGACCCGAACTCATATGATCGCTTACTACACTTTGTCTATTGCTGTCAAAGGAATGATTTGCTTGTCTGCAAGAAACTCGCCTCCATAATACGACTTCAATCATTGGGTGGTGACTGTGAATGTGCCTTTCTCAGGATGTGTAACTTCTGCCCTACCGTGTGAAAAGACCTTTGTTCTTGTGAGGCCGGGACCGCCCGATACTTCAATTTCCCCGGAAAGAGCTTTAGGCGGGAATTGAACAAAAGAACTTGTTGTCCTGCCGTGAACTCCTTTATGGTAATGTGTTTGTCGTGCCAGGCTTTAGTCTTTTCCTTATAAATGCGGGCGTTTTCTGATACGTTCTGGTCGTCGAGTTCATTGGTGGACGTCGTTTCTTGGCCAATGTACTATCCATGTTTAATCGGAGGTGGCCCAATAGGCTCGATGCTCCATTCTCTTTTACGGAAGATGACACACTTTACCATAAAAGCGATCTGAGCGGTGACATACCCGAAAGAGGTTTTAAATGCTACATGCGTATCTTGAAATTCATCTTCAATCTTTTTAGACCAATCCTTCCTGGAGCTGTTAACTGTCTTCTCGAGAATGGACTTGATTTCTCGATTTGATACTGCAGCATCGTTTATTTGTGGGTGGTATGCAAGAGATGTGCGTGTACCCATACTTTTGCAAAACCTTGTCGATTACCTTATTGCGAAATGGGTACCATTATGCGTGATCAATACTCGAGGTTCCAAAATGTGAGAATATGGCTCTTGAAATTGAGCCACGACCTTGGCATCTACATTGGTGCGTGTGGGATTGCTACCCACTTTGGGGGCAGTCTCTTGCCCGACAAGATGTATGAGTTAACATACGATGCGGGAAATAGTCCCGTGAAATCATCGTAAATCAAACAATTAGACCTCCGAGAAATGGGATGCGCCGTTGGCTCGTCCGCTTTCTAGAGATGTTCCCGTTCGTTTGACATTTATCACAAGTGAAACAAATTGGTGAACATCTTTAAATAAGGTGACAGTATTAAAGGCTTTGATTAAACACCTTGGGCTGGCGTTCTCACGGTCTGAAGTGTCCACCACATGGTAGAGTGTGATAATGGTTCAGAATCACATTGCATTTCATCTTGAGACACATCTCCTTATCACTGATCGGCGCGATTAATACGCAAAGAATTGGCTCCTCCCAATTGTAGTGTTTCAAGTGTGCGAAAAACCTCTTTTAGCGATAGTAAAATTCAGGAGGAGTTACTTTAGCCACCAAATAATTCACATGTCATGTGAACCATGGAGCGCCTACTCTTGTCACCGATAGCTAAAGAGTTTTCTCATCACGAAGTGCCGTCATTCAACTGGAACATCATATCTAGCCCACTTCGATGCGTGAAAGATGATGCGCCACTAGGTTTTAGATTACTCTTATCTTTAATCTCATTAATTCTTGCGACAATAGGACCCACCCAGATGTCGAGGTTTGGCATCTTTCTTAGTCATCAATTATTTAATGGCGGAGTGATGGAGTGTGGACTACTACCTTGTTACCAGCAGGATAAGACTTTGAATTTGTCAAAGCGAAACGATATGAAAGTTCTTTCTGTAGTGGGCGTAATTCAAGCGAGCATCATTGGTCTGGCGGCGTAGTAGATTGCGAAAAATTTTCTCGTTACGCGGCGTACTATTCGCCAAAATCGCTTGCGTCACACATAAATTGAGGAAAGACCAATCTGGAGCCCGCGACAATAGGGGCCCGAGATGTATTCTTGACACTGAAAATGTGTCACGAGCAACGCGAATCGAGCTCGTCAGGACCCCTTGGACCAGAAGGTTAGACAACGGTTTTGCAATTTGAGAGAAATCCTTTATGAAGCACCTGTAAAATCCAGCGTGCCCTAAAAAGCTTCTAATCCCTTTTACTGATGAGGGTGGTGGTAACTTTTCAATTGCTTCAATCTTCGCTCTGTCTACCTCACATTCCTCGTCTTTGAAATCCAGATGTCAGTACAATACTCTTGTACCATAAAATGCACTTCTCCCAATTAGTACTAAGTTGGTCTCCTCACATCTTATCAAGCCCGATCTCAAATTCTCGAACGGTTGTCAAATGAATTGCAATCACAGAAATCATCATGAAGATTCCGATTGTCTTCTGACCGTGTTGGAGAAGATGGCCATCATACATCTTTGAAATGTGCGGTGCATTGCACAATCAAAGAACATCCGCTGAATCTTGGTACCATAGGGACATGAATCGTCTTCTCAAATCTTGGGGGCTATGGCGATTTGGACATGGCAGGAGTATCATCCAGCGATGGTATTCATGGCCATTGTCGATCGACGCCGATCTAAAATGCTTGTGGGAAATGATCTTTTTCGGTGGCTTTGTTCGATTTCCGATAATCAATACAAATCCTCCACCGGTAGCGTTCGAAAAGCGTTAAGATGTTGTTTTGATCGATGACAGTTGTTCCTCCGCCTAACCGACACTACGGCCCGAGGCTTTACCGTACGCGTAAAAATAGGGTAAATCGCGATCTCTGCTCATTTTAAAACCTCTTTGGGACTACCTCCTTCATTGTCGGGTTTAACCTCCTCTGCGCTTCCACTGAAGGTTTATGTCCATCTTCTAGTAAATCGATGCATGCCTGCGTAGAAGGCGAATTCGCACCCAAATCATTTAGAGACCATCCGAGTGCATGTTTGTGATCTCGAAGGACCATCAATACTTCTCTTCCTCTATTGGAGTCCAAAAAGATCTTTGAATGATCAGCAGTAGTGTAGATTCTATTCAAGGTATGCATGCACTTACAAATGGTTGAGTAGAGGTTTTTGTTCCATCTTGGTGGTTGCTCGATCGGGGCCAGGCGTTTGCTCATACAGAGATTCAGTATTTCCTTCTATTGTGTCGAAAGAGTCCATCCATTTATATTCTTACGCCTCTTCACTCGGGTTCTCGGACTCATTCTCCTAGGCTAGCCTCGAAGGGTCGGTGAGACCCTTTGGCTAGACCATATAGCCCCTCTCTTATCTGCGCCGTGAGCCAGTATCACTCTGCTGGATGTCTCTTCATTTCAAACCGTTGAACTTGACTTAGTCGTCACATTGCTCTCAATTTAGTTCTCCTCTGAACATCAATCATTGCCTTAGGTTCTTTAGAAGCGGTCTACGAAGATTATGGGTATTTCTTTATCTTCTTCCCGTATCTAGTCTGATGAAATCTGTTTGGGAGAAGATAAACTTGTCAACCTTCACAAGGACATCTTCTATTACTCCTCTCGGATGTTTCAAAGATCTGTCGGCAAAATTTGAAGTGTATTTGTAGTTGGGCGGGCCTACATGATCTAGCGTTTAAAAATGGAAATGAGGCATGAGATTAATCTTTGGCACCCCCAATGAATCCACCGAAAGAGCTCTCGAATGGCATTTCAATGGTGCTGGAATGAGTAAAGCTGCACCGGGTGCTTTAAAGCTTTTGTGGCGACTTCCTCCCGAATGTCTTCCATTCCTCGATTAAATTAGCTGTTTTCAAAGTCAACCAATCTTCTCTTCGAGGCAGTGCCTTTCTCATTCATAGCCGGCATTTGTTCGAGCATCGGCAAATGGGATATTGATGTGTACTTTTTAAACACTTCCATGAATTTAGTGAGCTGCTTATCAGCTTATGCTTCTTTAAGTACATTTGTGGATATGGAATTGGTAGGTTGGCCTTTAGCCGGTGGAGTTGTCTGCTGATTTGCTTCTCATTAGGTTGATCTTTATGCGCACACCCGTCATTTTTGCTGTTTGGATGACCTTCTCAGTCTCTAACTATTCTACAACTGGGGTTTGTGACTGTAGTTCCAATTCCTTCCCACTTCTTAGCATTACTGCTTTAACATGTTCATTCCCATCTCTTCCTTAGGTTTACTCCCCGAATTGTAGTAATGAACGGCATACACCGGTTAATAAGTTTTTCCATTTGACCCATTTGTACCTCCAAATTTCTATAAATTTGTCTTTTGCCAGTTTACATTCCAATTGGTTGCTATACATATTCGCCTTGGTCTCATTCATGACGAGTGTGAGGTTAACATCACGGGCAAGGAGCTTGTTCTAAATCCACCTTCTTCTCGAGTGGTTCAGCGACTGATTCGATGGCATGTTATTCGATTATTTCTCCATCCATACTTTTATGCGTTGATTTTGATTATTATGCCACCCTTGGCCTTGATTTTGATTTTGATAGTTGTTTCCCATCGCATCGCTGCTGTGATTGATTACGATTGAACCTCATTACATCGCGGGCACCGCTCTACGGTTTGATTTCTGATTGACGATACGTCTTTATTGTGTGTTTGTCCTCCCGCAGGGTGCACAACTCCATGGGTTGAGTACGTGTTGACGAGACCAAGAGGAGAACACATACCAATCTATGACACTAATACCAAAGGACTATTAACTAATCCCGACAGCGGCATATAAAACTTGTTGGCGAGCGAAGACATATACAAATTTATGACACTATTACGAAGGACTATTAATCCCGAGCCCGGCAGTGCCATCAACATTGACATCCTTCCATCATAACTTAAAAATCTCTTAGAGTATAACGATTTAATTTCTTGGTTTTGATGCGAAGATACTGCAAGTGCAGATTAGACAAGTAATAAAAATGGAATTAAGTCGAATGCTCCGATCGAGATCTGAGAATTTTTCATCAACTACGACTGCACCGATTAATACTATTTGATTATAATTGATCACGGGTTTTGACGCGAAAATTTGAAATCAACTAGTTCAAAGAAATGAACATTCAAATAGCGAAATAAAACAAATGAAGGAAAATAAAATCTACAAAAAAAAAAAAAAATGAATCTTGAGCGATTGCTCGTAGGAAGACACATTAAGAAGAAAGCAGTCATGATGAATGGTCAGTTCACGTAGTTCATCACCCGAATTAATTTCTTGATTATCTCAAGTTTCAAAATCATCCAAGGCATTTGTGATGCGGTACGGATCTCTCCATGCTCCCCGTGCAGTGCAACCATTATAGGTGCTTGAAAAGTCTTTGATGAATCTCTGTGGAAATCGGCATGCCCGAAGCTTCTTGCTCCTTTTCTTTGTGGTAGGTGGTGCAGAGTTTTGATAATGGATACTTTGGATTGGTCTACTTCTAATCCCCATTGTGAAATTTTATGCCCAGAACAATACCTTCCATCACCATAAAATGTTTTCCCAATTCAATGCCTAGCTGTTTGTCTTGGCATCTTTGAAATCTTTGTTTCAGTTGTTTAAACATTGATCAAAGGCTGGATCATACCGCGATGAAGTCATCCATGAAAATTTCCATTACTTCTTCAACCAAATCTGAGAATATAGACATCATACACCTCTGGAATGTAGTGGGCATTACATAGCTGAATGGCATCATACGAAGGCAAAGGTGCCATAGGGGCATGTGAATGTGGTCTTACTAACTGATCTCGGGTGCAATTGCGATCGATTGTATCATAGTACCCATCCGAGGAAAACAAAGTAGAGGTGTCACCCTTTGTCCAACATTTGATCAATGAAAGGCAAGAAATGATCTTTTAAGTTTTGCTGATCAACTTCACCTTAATCAATACCTCATCTGTCCTTGTTCTTGTTGGAATCGAATTCATTTTTCTCATTGCGGATCCTGATGAAATCCACCCTTCTTTGGAACCCATGGTGGACTTACCCGAGACTATCGAGATTGCATAAGTGAAACCAGCATTTAGCAATTTATGATACCTCTTTCTTGACTACTTCCTTCATTCTGATTCAGTCTCCTTTGATGTTCTGATTGGCTTTGAAGTTTCTTCCGGCCAAATTTTGTGCATGCAAATAGATGGTGATACCCTTGATTCTTCAATGGACCAAGCTATAGACTCTTTATGTTTCTTCAAGATGCTGATAATTCTTTGTTCCTCCTCATCACTCGATCTGCGGAGATAATCTTGGTTTTCTGCAGGGTGGTTCTAAGTAAACATACTTCAAGTGACTTGGCAGTTCTTTCAACACAAGCCTTCTTCTTTGGTTTCTGGATTGAGTTTCCACTCTTTTTCATTAGCTTCCCTCTTGTTCATCTCTTCTTTGCGTCCATGCTCATCATAGTTTCTATAGAATGAAAACCGTTGTATGAATAATCAGGAGTAATCATCTTGATATCTTGGGAAATTCATCTCTTTTCATTGATAAAGAATTTGATCATTACAATCATTTTGAACATCGGGGTTGAGGTATAGACTTATCAAAACTACATTGGAAATTTTCTCTGTCTATGTCTATGCATATGCTTGGATCAAGTTGAAACTGACTTCTTCTCCAACCCTCAAGGTAAGAACTCCTTTTTGCATATCGATCAGAGCAGCTCCAGTAGCTAAGAATGGTCTTCCCAACAGAAGGGGTACTTGCGAATCTTCCTCCATGTCTAGAATGATGAAATCCACTTGAAACACAAATTTCCTTGATGACCAGCACATCTAAGACTCATGCGGTTTACCATCGTCTGTCTGCCATTTGAAGTGATGGTGGTAGGAAATAACTCCCGAGCTTAATTGGTTGCGAAAGAGCATCAAGTTGATACTGGCTCACGAGTCACGAGAGAGCTGCAGTTTCAACTCCTTCTATTATGCAAGGAATTGTAAAACTCCCTGGATCTTTCATCTTTTATGGCAATTCTTTTTCATCAAAAGCTTACTTTGCAAGTAGCGGTGAAATTCCACAATCCCTTCTTCTCACGATCTTTCTCTTCTTTACTTCCGGAAGGAATGTCTTTAAGGAATTTTGCGTAGAGTGGCATCTGAGTCACTACTTCAGTAAAGGGCATACTGATCTCTAGCTTCTGGAAGGTTTTCAAAAACTTAGCAAATTGCTCTTCTATTTTGATTCTGCCGGTCTACGTAGGAAAACCCTTTACTTAGTCTAGAGCCTTGGATGTCATAGGGTCCACTCTTTCCTTCTTTTTCTCGATTCTTCTTCCTTTTAATTTCATCTTTTTCCTCGTTCTTTGTCATTTTTCTTTCATCATCTCTAAACTCCTTCCCTCCTCGATTTGCCACAATAATACAGTCTTGGGATTTTTCTTGGTGACAAACTTGAATCTTTCTTACGACTCTGAGGATTAGGGCGGCCTTACTGTGTCTCCGGGTTTTTAAGGTTGCATTGGTAGTGTGCAGAAAACAGAAAAATTAGTAGCGATTGCTCCCAATTCACAACGAACCACATTCATGGGAGGTTCAACGATTTCTTATTATCCCCATGACTGCGGTATGCATTCTTCAAGATGAGGCCCTCCTCGACCTTGGTATTCGTTCACATGTTCATTTCCTTCTTCTTTGCTTCTTTAAGTCTTAGTTAGCGGTATTAACCTGTGGCGGGTTGCAGTACCTTAGGCCTTGTGGCGCCCTCACCATGAAGTTCTCCATGGTTCTTCAATCCGGATGATAATGTGTTGTGCAGAGTTAGTATTGGGTTTGAAATATGGCTAGTTTCTTGGCTCACCCGATCTTAACCTCTCGACATCGTAAAATTGTTCATCTGGCACGCTCTCTCGACACTTCCACCCAATAATTCTCTTTCTACTGCTCTATCTCATGGGCAGTGTATGTCTTCTTTTCTTACTTGTCCATTCGATGCATAATGGCGTCCAACTTGGCCTCCATGGCTGTCATCTTGCTCGATTCGAATCCTTTCACATTGTTTCTCTTGGCTTCGGAGAAAAGGTTTTATGTGCATTTGGCAGGTCCTCGATCGGATCTCTTGCCTCTTGACACTTTTACGTTTGAATTGCTCGCGGCGCGGAAGCATCCAGCGAAATTCCTTTTGATATATCATTTTAAGGCATGATATACAATGTCATTTTGGGTCTTGAAGTCTATCCGGTACGTGGACATGTGTGACGCTTGAATCTTTCCCGAGCCACGTAGAGGCTTTCATCTTCTCCTTTGTTGGAACCGCCCATGATCCTCTCTCCTTCTCTCGGGTGATGATGGCGGTGGAAAGAATCTACATAAGTAGGCCTCCTGCAGCTCCTCCCCTTATTGTCACTCGGACCCATATAGTAGGAACTCGTACCATGTAGGCTGCTTGTATCCCTTAAAGAGAATGGGAACGGATGCGGTTTAATGACTTGGTCTAACCTTGTTTAACTTCTTTGTATTAACCATCACGAGAAATCTTCCCGAATCTTTCGTTTGGGTCCTTGAGTAGGATGGCGATAAAGCGTCTTCTTGAACCATTGTGATTAGTCGCGGCAGTTCAAAGTTATTGGCCTCAGCTGAGGTTGTCACGATTCTTGATATTCATCTGAATAATTGGTCTCCAGAAGTCTTCCATTGTATTTGTGATTGGAGGTCTTATTGCTCCTCTGTATCTTTCGTCGATTTCTGTCTTTCATACGCCATGGTGGAGTTTACGCCTTCTTTATCTTCCTCGACTTGAGTGTTTTCTCTAATTACGTATGCGCTGGAATCGGTCAGTGATACATTTCCTATGCATTAAACTTTGTTCCACGAAAACAAAACATACTAACATTAACAGGATTAGTCACGGTCAGCAAATATTTTCAATTTGGTTTTATTTAAAGGTCGGTGGCTAAAGTCAGCATGAAGCCTTCTTTTGTTCCTTTTCTTTTAAAAATGTCCAAAATTAAGTATTTCCTTATTTCATGCGAATGGTGATTTTCAGAAATCCTGCTCCGATCCGCAACGGCATGTCATAAAACTTTGTTGTGAGGACCAAAGAACACATACAAATCTATGACACTATTACCAAAGGACTGTGTAATCTGACAACGGCATACATAAAACTTTGTTGTAGGCAAAGACATATACAAATTTATGACACTATTACCAATGGACTATTAACTAATCCCAGGCAACAGTGCCATCAACTTGTTTACATCATACTATCATAACCAAAAATCTCTTAGAGTATAACAATTTAATTTCTTGGTTTTGATGCGAAATTAACGAGTGCACGGTCGACGAGTAATAAAATGGACTTAGTCCAGATCCGATCAGAATCTCAAGAATTTTCATCAACTACGACTACTCGAAATTAATACTATTTGGACCATAAATTGATGCGGGTTTCGGCATGAAAGTACAGGAAATCAACTAGTTCAAAAGAAATAGACATTATGGCGAAATAAAACAAATGAAGGAAAATAAAATCGAAAAATGAATCTTGACGATTATCGTAGGAAGACACATTAAGAGAAACAGTCATAGTGAACGATCAATTCCTGTAGTTCATCTTGAATTAATTTCTTGATTATCTCAAGTTTCAAAATCTGTCCAAGGCATTTGTAGATGTAATTTGGATCTCTCCCACGCTCCACATTCGGTTATCTTCTTCTGTTCTCTCTCGGCGAATTACGAGGAACGAGATAACTACTTATAACAGAACCTTAAAGTGGTATTTTTCTTTGCAATACTATCTACCCATTTATGGGCTGGCACCTTAGCTCCCAAGTTGGTCGACCGAGGATATACAACTTCAAATTATATTCCTCGAGGTATAATAGATCAACCTTTCCTTGATTAGATCTCAGCTAACACGGGATTGGCCTCACTATAAATTGAGTGAAATCTACCTTGTTTAAATAGATAAAATTAAATTCCAACTGGATTCTTGACTTCAAGTAAAGAGAAAGTTTATCTAAGTGAACTCCTAAAGCTTCGAAAGGATCCTAATAGCGAGTTAGTATACCTTCAAAGAAATATACGTACTCAGGATTGTCTTCCACTGTGTCCTTAGAGGACCTCCTTGAAATCAGATGCAGAGGCAATTCTTAACGGGTATAGTAAGCGATATTCGGATCAAAATCAATAAACTCATATCCCGAGTAAATTAAGTAGCCAAAAATGAGCGAATCTTTCAAATTACTGGGAAAATCAATTCGACTACAAGCGTTCACTAAATGGAAGTTGGGTTCATAATTCTTGAATCACGAGGGCGGTATCAACCGATCGAAAGAATAAGCGCAATTGGCGAAATAATCGAATCCGTAAATTTAATGCAGAACTGATGCATTCCGGTGGTAATTTTGAAGTGGAATTACGTACTGAAGCCCGGCAAAGCATTAACATTCAGATCGAAAAATAATAAAACAAAAAAACTAGACAAACATACGCTCTAAAATAAAGAAAGAAAAGAAAATAAAATAAAAGTGAAGCCACAAATACACGAGATCTCTCTTTTGATACGCCTCAGGCACTTTTCTAATGCAGGTATGATTTGCGTATTTATAGGGTTTTCGGTTGGGCCTAATCCCGATATAACGCAACATTAGTTTCAGAGTAGCCGAGGCCGAATTCTTTGCTCGGTTGTGACCTCGAGTTCTCTTGTCGACATCGAACTCCATGTCATGACATCGACTTAAAGTTACCTTCCCTGTAGGTGGCGTCGTTCAGGTTGTCCGACAGATCTTATGCCTTCGCGAGGTTTCGAGTTGATAAGCTTGTGATGTGGCGACATCGCAGCGCTAATCAGCGACATCCATTCTAGTCGCTGCGGTCGCCCGATATGGTTGTTCACGGTGTCGACGTCGGGATATTGTCGCGACATGGGCTCAAGTCTCCTGCACCCTTCCACTGGTTGTCATGATGTCGCGACCTCAGTTTTCTTGTCAGCGACACATCACTTAGTAAATCTTGTTTCGCCCAGGCAGATTGTCACGATGTAGTGACATCAACCTCATAGTTTCGAGCCTTGATTGATCTCCTCTTGATGTCCGACTTGACGGTAAGTCTACTTTTGTAACAGCAGTTGTTCTTGATATTAGCGACATGGTCTTCTTAATAAATGACATCGCCCAATCTTCTTGTAGGCGCCTTTGATTTGTTTTTTGATGTCTGGCGACTTAATAGTTTACGCCAGCGACATCCCCGCTCTTTAATTGCTCCTTCTTACATTGCCCTGAAGCGTGTTCCCTGTCGACACATGAAATTCTCTTCAATCTTCGATGCTTCAGCGACTTCGGCCCGGGTGTGCGAGACCCTAGCGCATCGATGACTCAGCCAGTTGCTTTCATTTCTGCTCTGCCATTCGACTGCATTTTTATCCACTTATTTCTGCGCTTTTGTACTGCTTTTTCTTCTCTCTTACTTCCTTCCCGCTAATGACAAATTGGTGAGTTTCTTCATAATTCTGTATGTTAATTATTCAATTTTAATGAAAATGTGAGGAAAAATGGACTAAAAAGAGATGACTTTAAACTCATGAGTCGTATGGCATTTGTTGTACCTTCTTTGTCTAGTCAAGTTTGCTTGGTGGTGTGCAGCATGATTAACGGTGTTGAGAACGCCTCATTATCTGTCTTGCCCGTAAGCTTTCTTGGTGTAGTCTTCTCACAGGCCAACGATTTGTGTTGGTTCGGCATCTTCCCGAGGAATTTCTATGCGGCAATTAAAATTGGTTTTCTTCATTAGTGCTCCTCAATGAGGCATCAATCCTTTGTTCTAGTAGCGTTCCTCGATATTATTATAGAAGTATGGACTGCATCCCATCTGGTTGATGCGTGATGCGGGCACTTTCTTAGTAATTCGGTAATCTGTCATGCCTACGCCCGGTTCTCCCCCTCTAGTTGCCCCAGTATTGATCTTGCACAAGTTATGCAATTTTCGAAATTGGGAAGAACTTGGTGGGGAATTTTGCACTAGATCGTTCCGCAGTAATGGAATGCGGTGGTGACGTTAGCCCGATTAGCGGCTTTCGATCACACAGTGAGGAGTGGAAAAGCCTCGGCTGAGTGCCTCTTGATAACCCCATTGTGCTTGATCGTATCCACGGACTTCAAGGGAAGTTGGTCGGATACATATTCGGGTTCTCATGGGGTACTCCGCGGAAACTAATATATTCGCAGCATCTACGTAATGTTATTGACAGTTCGAGTTGTTTGCGAGATAGATTGGTCGATCGATAGCTATGCGAACAGCGTAGCGGGAGTGCAAACTCTTCTAACGCATGTATGAATCATCTTGATTTGTATAAGCGGCAGGTGCTTGGTCCTTCCATGATTACCATTGGCCTCTCTGAGGCTCGTTTTGCTCAAGGCCGAGATCCGCTCGCCATTTATCACCCATGTTTGCTAATTGTTTGATGCATTCAGTTCTCTTTGTTCTCGGCGTATTACGTGTAAGTTCTTTACGGCTCGAGGATCGAAGCAGTGTTGGTTGGCTTTATTCGTCGTCGCATGTACTCACTAAAACTTAACTGCAATCACACACGACACAACAATACCAAATTACCAGCACTTGTAATCACAAATAAAAACAAAAAATTTCAGAGTAATATCCAATTATTTTATTCTCTATATCAATCTAAACACGTCCCAAGCAGCAGCGCCAAAAAGCAGCGAGGGCCGGCGGTGTGTAAAATATGCGCCTATCTGCAGCGCGAAATTACGCGGCGTGCGCCCCAGCGAAAGTAATATAGTGTACCAAAGTGCGGATATCGATCCACAGGGGCGGAAATTTGAATACAAAGATGTGCTTTTTAGATATTATCGAGTGAGCGTATTGTGAGAAAGAAATTAAATGTGAATTTCAACTAAACTATAGATCTTCTTGAATTCGCGCGTATGCCGAAGACTAGGTACATGTCTCCCCCTGTACGTTACGATGGATTATTTCTTAAAGATGAGATTATTTAGTTTATTTATGATTTCTTAATGACTAGGTGATCTTGTCTACGAGATACCCTCTCTCGAGGTGTATTCGCCTATCTCGCTAGTAGAGTTGGGTATATCTCTATCCCAACTGGTGCTCGAAAATCTTAAATGTTCTAACCTTATTTCCGCCGGGATCGGGAATATCTCTGACTGCAGAGCTCGACAAAGGTACCTTTCACACTCATATCCCTAGGTATCCTCATCTCTCTCGAGATCTCGGATCTCTTGCATAAACATCCTAATGTTGTAAACATTACCATGTCATTGATTCTGAGATGTAAAGCGAGATAATAACCGTCATAAATAACTAAAATAATCTAAATTAATCAACTTTAATCCATCCATGATGCCAGGGGTTCAAAATTTCAGTATAGATCCTAGAACATGATGATCATGAAAACTGAAGTATGTGATATATAAAACATAAATTTCCATTTATTCTAAATCAAAAAGAAACAATACAAAGTCCAGGATTCTTCTTGAAATTATGTCACTCTTGCTCACGTTCCGTTCCTGACTCGTACCATTCCCAGGTACCTTGATTACGAACCATTGGTGCTAAATGATGAGGTCTGAGATCTTTCGTCTTGCGGCGTCGTGTGTTGGCAGACCAAAGGCTGCATACAAATCTATGACACTATTACCAAGGACTATTAACGTCGACAACGGCATCGCCGACTTTTGTTGACAGACCAAAGAATACATACAAATCTATGACACTATTACCAAAGGACTATTAACTAATCCCAGGCAACAGTGCCATCAACTTGTTGACATCATACTATCATAACCAAAAATCTCTTAGAGTATAACGATTTAATTTCTTGGTTTTGATGCGAAGTCTGCAAAGTGCCACGGGTCGACAAAGTAATAAAATGGACTTAAGTCGAATATCGATCCGAGAGATCTCGGGTACATCAACTACCACATTGCACAAAATTAATACTATTTGGACCATAAATTGATCACGGAGTTTCCAGCGCAGAAAATTTAGGGAAATCCTTCGTTCAAAAAATGAACATTCAAAAAATGAAAATAAAACAAATGAAGGAAAATAAATCCTACAAAAAAAAAAAATAGATCTTTTGAAACGATTATCGTAGGAAGACACATTAAGAAAGCGATCATGAGTGAGCGATCAATTCTGTAGTTCATACGAATTAATTCTTTGATTATCTCAAGTTTCAAAATCTGTCCAAGGCATTTGTAGTGCATTTTGGATCTCTCCACGCTGTTTGTTATCTCTTCTTCACGATTCTCTCGAATTACGAGGAGCAGAGATAACTACTTATGCTGAGAACTTCAGCAAAGTGGGTATTTTTCTTTGCAATACTTGTACCCATTTGTGTTGTACACCTTAGCTCCCAAGTTATTGGTCAAGCAGGATATACAACTTCAAATTACTCTTCCTCGAAATTAAAATAGATCAGCCTTTCCTTGATTAGATCTTATTAACACGGGATTATGGCCTCATTTTATCAGAATTGAAATTGAAATCTCTGCTTGTTTAAATAGATAAGTCGATTCTGACTCGTTCTTGACTTCAAGTGAAGAGGATTTATCTAAGTGAACTCACAAGCTCAAAGGATCCTAATAGCGGGTTAGTATACGCTAAAAGAAATATACATTACTCCGAGGATTGTCTTCACTGGCGTGTCACTCGAGGACCTCCTTGAAATCGGAGTAGCAGCCTTGATTCTTAACGGGTATAGTAAACGGATATTCAGATCCAAAATCAATAAACTCATAATCTAGTAAATTCGTAAACCGAAATGAACAAGATCTTTTAAGAATTATTACGGAAAAATCAATTCGACTACAACGTTCACTAAATGGAAGTGGGTTCCTCGATTCTTGAATCTGCAGAATGATCCTTACGATCAAAAGAATAAGCGCAATTGGCGAAATAATCGAATCGAAATTTATGCGAACCGATGCATTCGGTAGTAATTTTGAAAAGAAATTGAATTACGTACTACCGGCTTGACCAAAGCGATAACATTGAGATCGAGGAAAAATAATAAAACAAAAAAACTAAATGACATACGCTCAAAATAAAGAAAAGAAAAAGAAAAGAAAGAAAAGAAAAGAAAATAAAGTGAAGCCTGAGCTGCGGATCTCTCTTTTGATGCCTCAGGCTTGCTTTCTATTATGGGTATTCGCGTATTTATAGGAGTTTTCCGGTTGGGCCTAATCTGATATAACTGGCAGCAGATTTTCGAGTAGCGGGCGAAATTCACTCCGAGTTGTGACCTCGGTTCTCTTGTCGCGACGCCGAACTCATGTCGCGACGTGACTTAAGATACGCTTCCTATGAACTGGTAAATTCGGGTTATCCGCGACGCAATTTTATGCCCGCCGCGGGTTTACGGTTGATAAACGCTGATGTCGGCGACATCGCGCCTTATCGACATCATTTCTAGTCGCTGCGGTCTTGATAGTTTGTTCACGTTAGCCGGCGACATCGAGGATGTTGTCGCGACATGGGCTCAAGTCACCACGCCCGCTGGATTTGTCATGATGTGGCGACCTCAGTTTCTTGCCAGCGACATCACTTAATGTCTTGTTTCCTTGAGCGGGTGTCACGATGTGTGACATCAACTTCGAAGCCTTGGTTGATCTCCTCTTGATGTCGCGACTGACATTAAGTCTACACCTTAACGATTGTTCTTGATGTGCGACATCGATCTTCTTCATCGCGACATCACTTAATCTTCTTGTATTTGCCTTCGATTTGTTTGATGTGACTTAATAGTTTATGGTAATCACTCTTTTAATTCTGCTCCTTCTTGTTTTGCCTGAAATTGTGTTCTTTATCTGACACATCAAATTCTCTTCAATCTTCACGATGTGTGACTTCGTGGCCCGTGCGGACCCACAAGCGCATCATGACTCATTGATTGCTTTCATTTCTGCTACGCCATTATTTGCATTTTATCCTGTATTCTGCGTTTTCTCTTGCTTTTCTTCTTTCCTTGCTTCTTTCCTGCTAATGACAAATTGGTGAGTTTCTTCATAGTGTATATTAAATATTCAATTTTAACTGAAAAACAAACGAAAAATGGACCTAAAAGAGATGACTTTCTTCATCAAACTCCCCCGAACTTAAGATTTGCTTGTCCTCTCAACGAAAGAAAAAGATTTGTTTAATGCATCGAACCAAAAGGACATTTTTCTGTTTTATTTTACATCCTTTATCTGTCTACCTTTCTAATCTAGAACTAAAAGATATCACTGTTAATTCAAGTTTCAGTTTTCAGATGAAAGAATAAAGCATGGTATACTTTTATTACAAAATTTCTTGATAAACTAATGTATTTAAACAGTTTATTTATCAAGTCTTACTGCAATATGTGTGTGTCTTGAGTGAAGCAATCCTTCTCAACTTCTTCTTAGTTTTAGTAAATCTTACAGGAGTTTTCTTAGAAATTTGTTATTCAAGTCCCATATGCTTGTTTTCATATTGATCTCTCCCATAATGTAGTGATTCAACCTTAAAGTGTCAGTCTTTTGGCTTGTAATGTTAGGCTTGGGTAAAAAGGGTAGGATGAATGGAATTTTTAGGTTGAGATTACCCAAACTCTTTTTCTTTTCTCCTCAACTGCTATTTCCTTCATAAAAAAAAAAAACTCCCCCAAACTTTATGTTTGGGATTCTTACCTTGAATTTCTTCTTTTCAAAGCTGTATGCTCCCAATTCTCTTACGCCAATTTAATTTTGGGAATTTTTCCTTCTAATCGCCCCTTAGGAATTATGCTATGTTTTTGTCTTTTTAGGCTTTCTAACACTCTTAGCGAACTTTGGGTTAGTAGCTCCGTACGAGATGGTAAATTTAGTGTTGAAACACCACTAAGAACTTAATTGTTCGAGAGTTAGGCCCTGAGACAAAAACTATTCTTTTTATCTTTCTTTCCTTTTGTATTTTCTGTCTTGATCTCTCTTCCTTCACCTTCTCTGTGCATCTCTTTGCCTTTTTCCTAATCAAACTCCCCAGACTTCATCTCTTTCCTCTCCTTTTTGAGTTCTTGGGTCATCATAGATTCTTTACTGGAAGTTTCGTGATAAAAGATGGCTTGGGCTTTTCATTGGCTTATTTTGAAGACATGGAATATCTTGGCTCAAATTCAGGGACTAAGGTGTATGCAAGAGCATATACATAGTGGTGGCTGGAAAAGCTCAAACTGTTCAATAATGGCACAATATCATTTTTTTTTTTGTCGGTTGTTTTTAAACTGGATTTTAGCCTCGTCGATATTCAAGCAGTTCTAGGGTGGATTACAAATTACGAATTCTAGAAAATTTTCTAATTTCGATCAAAGTTTCAAAGTGTTGTTGACGAGGTGTATTATTTCCTTCAAGACTTGTGTTTATTCCTTTGTCTAGTACATTAGTTTACCCGAAGTACTTTGTTATATGAAATTAACCAATTTCTCGATTTTTCGACCCATGCGGGCAAGACTTAAATGGTACATACTCTTGGATTTCAGTTTAGATTATTCATGTTCTCATTCTTTTCGAATAAATTGAACAAACAAATATTGTTTTGATTCTTGAGAAAATAAACTAATCTGAAACCTGATCCCACACATCATGATCAGCAATTTGTAAATCAACGAGAATTTTATTTCAAATATCAATTTGAATCTTACACCCATTCTTCATTTACAAACATTTTTTTACTAAATTCAAGAAAAACTCTATTTCCTGCTCTAGAATCCTATCTCTTCTCCAGTATTCCATCCCCTGCTTCAAAATTTGGTTCACAGACCTGACTCTGATGAGTGATTAAATAGTTAACAGTCGTGCAACCAGTGGCTGCCACCTTTTTTCTTTGGAGCTTCTTGGTTGATGGATTCTAACTAATCCGTATTCCCCTTCCATCAGCATTTCTCGGATGAAACCACGTTTTATGGAACAAGCGATGAAATGGTTTGTTTAGACTCACTCATTCCATAAAAGCGGTGTTTGCACCCCTCGAGACTCTTCCTTCCTCTCATTCTCCTTTCCTTCATTCTGCTACTTTGTTTCTAATTCCTTGTTCTCCCGTCCTTTTTTTATAGTATTTGTGTCTCTTGGGAAAGAACAAAATCGAGTATGATTTCCTTGATTTTCTATGAAGAGTAAATAGTGATTATCGATTTATATATTCTTTTGTCATTTTCAATCCAGTTTCGGCTTTTCTGGAGAATTTGGAACGTTTTCTTGAATGCCCTTAGTTTTTGCAGTTGCTCTTTGAGCGAGGATATTCCATGATTGATTAGATCAAGAATGGATTTATGTTTACGTATTTATTACTATTTGTTCTTAGCATAAATTGAATGAGGAAACTGAACCTTTGGGTTTAATGTTTTTGACATTGCCTTTTGGGATTAATATTAACTAATGGGCAAATAAATCAAAACATTATTTAGCTGAATCCACGACTTCAGCTTTATGTTTTGACACGAATCTAAGTCACGACGGGGAATGTTCTTCTATTCTTAAATTTACGTGATGACTAAATTTTGTCTTTTGACTTCCTTTTCCACTTATTATTCTTCACTCCGCATTCTTGGTTAACCCTCTCAAACCCATGTTGTGTGGAATAACAATTGGTCGATTTTCAGCAATATCTACAGTTATTCAATGTCCTCAAAATAAAATACAACTACATTTATTTTTATCAGCTGAAAATTTACAATTTATATTATTTCATATGAAATAGTTAAGCATTCCATCTTGAAGATAAAAATAAATTCCCAAGACTTGCAATCATGCTACTTGACTATAAAATCCTAACAATTATTTCAACTCAAAATCATTAAAATAATAAAGTGGGGAAAGAGTGAAACTCCTTTTGTTTCCTAATCCTATGTAATTTCAGCTTTTCCTCACATATGATTTTAGAGGTTCTTATTCCTGTGCAATCTTCATTCTTTCCACGACTCTGCTTCGTTTTTAGCTTTTAGTTGGACTTCCTTTCATTCAACCAATGTATCAATGCATCTAGCTTGGCCTCTATGGCTGACAATTTGGCCATCACATTATTTTGCTCTCTTGACTCTGCCATTTCTCCACTGAAATTCAAATGAGCTAATGTTGTATTCGTGAATCTTTCTATCAACATACATGTTCTCACTTTCCCCATGTTTGG
The DNA here is from genome assembly GCA_016808115.1 of Tetrastigma voinierianum. Classification (NCBI taxonomy): domain Eukaryota; kingdom Viridiplantae; phylum Streptophyta; class Magnoliopsida; order Vitales; family Vitaceae; genus Tetrastigma; species Tetrastigma voinierianum. The sequence continues at coordinate 1,279,735 of JAEQBH010000911.1, read as the reverse complement.
AATTGTAATTTCCCTTCTTTGTTCAGAGAAGTGATGGGTAAAATTTGTTGAAATAAGCTCTCATCTGACTCCTTCCATGTGTTGATTCATATGGTAGGGTTAAACCATGTTGCGAAAGCCACATATCTCGTAAAGAGAATAGAACAAGCTACTTGGTGAACTAATTCAGCTCCACACCATTCATTTAATTGAATTTGCTATTCTAAATCATTTAAGTGTTCATTAGGATTTTTCGAATTGGGAATGACCGGCCAATTAGTTGTTGGACCATGGATTATCAGTCTTTGGTTCGAGCTGAAATCATTAGCATTGATTCTTGGCTGTTACATTGCTAAATATTTATTGTGGATGAATGAATTCCATAAATTCTAAATAGTGTCATGCTCATGAGGTCTTTGCACATTCACAGTTGGCTACATCGTCTAATCCTTTATCGTCATGGGCTGTATGAGCTGTCTTCACGAAATTAAAAGTACCCTCGAGGATCAATAGGATTAGCTAATCAACAAACATTTCAATATGGTTTGTGAAGGTCGGTGGCTACAAGTCAGCTGCTTGAAAGCGTAATTTTGTTCTTTTTCTTTTTTTAAAAATGTCAAAATTAGTATTTCTTTCTTTCATCTGAATATTGATTACTAAATTCTTTCGATCCCCGGCAACGGCGCCATAAAACTTGTTGACAGACCAAAGAACACACACAAATTTATGACATTATTACCAAAGGCTATTCGCTAATCGACAATAGCGCCATAAAACGTTGTGAGACGAAAGAATACATACAAATCTATGACACTATTACCAAAGGACTATTAACTAATCCCGGGCAACAGTGCCATCAACTTGTTGACATCATACTATCATAACCAAAAATCTCTTAGAGAGTATACTTGATTTAATTTCTTGGTTTAATTAAAGTCTGCAAGTGCAATTAAACCAGTAATAAAATGGACTTAAGTCGGATATCGATCCTGAGAGATCTCAGAATTTTCATCAACACCTTTGACTACTCGAAATTAATACTATTTGGACCATAAATTGTCTGGGTTTCAAGCATGAAAAATTTGGGAAATCGCTAGTTGAAATGAACATTCAAATGGTGAAATAAAACAAATGAAGGAAAATAAAATCCAAAAAAAATGAATGCGAGCAGTTATCGTAGGAAGACACATTAAATTAAGAGAAACAAATATAGTGAATTCATCAATTCCCGTGAGTTCATAATCAATTAATTTCTTGATTATCTCAAGTTTCAAAATCTGTCCAAGGCATTTGTAGTAAAGCTGGATCTCTCCACGCTCCACATTTCGTTATCTCTTCTTCCTGATTCTCTCGAATTACAGGGAACGAGATAACTACTTGTAACAAGAACTTCCTTAAGCTGGGTATTTTTCTTTTGCAATACTTCATACCCATTTTATCGACTGTACACCTTAGCCCTGCCATTGGTCACAAGGATATACAACTTCCAAATTACTCTTCCTCGAAATTAAAATAGATCAACCTTTCCTCGATTAGATCTCATTTACCACTGGATTACCTCACTATCCGAACTTGAGGTGAAATCTTCGCTTGTTTAAATAGATAAGTCGTTCAACTCGTTTGACTTCAAGTGAGAAGAGGATTTATTTAAGGGAACTCACAAAGCTCAAAGGATCCCTAATAAAGAGTTGTGATACCTTCAAAGAAATACATTATTCCCGTGGATTGTCTTCCCGCCACTCGTAGACCTCCTTGAAATCAGAGTAACGACGCAATTCTTAACGGGTATAGCAACCATATTCGTGATCCAAAATCAATAAACTCATAATCCAAGTAAATTCAGAAACCGAAATGAACAAGATGCCGTAAATTACTACAGAAAATCACCTCGACTACAACGCTCACTAAATGGAAGTCGGGTTCAATTATCGAATCACACGAGACGTAATCCTTTCTGATCAAAAGAATAATCGCACTAAACTAAATAATCGAATCCCATAAATTTGTCTGAACTTCGATGCATTCCAGGTAGTAATTTTGAAAAGAAATTGAATTCTGTATTCAGCTTCAGCAAAACGATAACATTCAGATCCAAAAAATAATAAAACAAAAAACTAGACAAACATCTGCTCTAAAATAAAGAAAAGAAAAGAAAAGAAAAGAAAAGAAAAGAAAAGAAAAGAAAATAAAAAGTGGAAGCCTAAGCCACCCAGATCTCTCTTTGACGCTACTCCGACTTACTTTTCTATTCCGGGTAGTCACAGATTTATAGGGTTTTCCGGGCCATCTCTAATCCCAATATAACCCTGTGGATTTCCCGTAGAGCAGCCGTGCCCAAGTTATTGCTCCAGCCAGACTCCGCCTTTGTCAGCGACATCGAACCTATGTCGCGATATCACTCTAAAGTTCGCCTCCTATGAATCGGGTCGCTCGTGCTGTCACTTACACCAATTTTATGCCCTGCGTGTTTCGCACGGATCGCTTGTGATGTCAGCGACATCATGGCCTGTCGACATCCATTCTAGTCGCTATGCCTTCATCGGTTGTTCCCCGGCGTCGCACATCAGTGATGTCACGCTGACACGGGCTCAAGCTCCCCGCACCCTTCCACCGGGTTGTCATGATGTCGCGAATTCTCGCTTTGTCGCGACATCACTTAATGGTAATCGCTTGAACGGGTGTCCCCTGATGTCTGACATCAAAACCTCATAGCTCTCGCTTCGCTGATCTCCCTCTTGATGTCACGACTTCAAAGATTAAGTCTTCGCGTGTAACAAACTACTGCTCTTGATGTCGCGACACGCCTCTTGTCGCGACATCACTTAATGCGTCAGATCGTGACCGGTTATTTTGATGTCGCGACTTAATAGTTTCTCACGCGATATCACTCTTTTAATTTCATTCCTTCTTCACCGCTTAGATCAGGTTCCCGTCACGACCGCATCAAATTTCTCTTCAATCTTCCTGGAGGTCGCGACTTTAGAACTGGACTGCACTCCAATAACCGCGATCAATGACTCACCGCTTGCTTTCATTTATGCTCGCTATCTCGACCGCATTTTTATCCACTTATTTATGCATTTTTCTACCGCTTTTCTTCTTTCGCTTCTTTTCCCGCTTAATGACAAATTGGTGAGTTTCTTCATAATTCAAGATATTAAATATTCAATTTTAACCGAAAACAAATGCAAAAATGGATCAAAAAAGAGATGACTTTTAAGCTCATCATCGTGACGTTGCAACGTCGCGACGTTGAGACGTCGAGACGCGCTTCCGCTGTTGACTTCAGATATTGACCCAACGCCGCGACAAGAAATGTCACGACGCGGGGGATCGCCGCGACGCTTGGAACGCCGCGACGCTGCAGCCACTTTCATGCATTGCTTCCATTACTCCAATTTGTTTCCACAAATTTGCTCTTTCACATCATTTGCACCTCAGATTCACCGAATCGGGCCATACTGATATAAAGCCGAAAATACATATTTAACCTTTAAAATAACGCTAAAACCTAAGAAAGACGCTGCATACTAAGAGTGTTTCCTGCACTCATCATCGGTGAAGACCCACAAGAGGACACGCTTTTAGGCCTAGGGTGTCGCCCTCCCCACTCCCTACCCGATACCTCCAATCCTACTCCCCTCGTCATTGTCGCACCCAGCCTAATACGGCCCCCTCGTCGTCAAGCAGCTGCTCTAAAGAAAGCCTACGGGGCCGGGGCCGCACCGGGCCGTGTCTACCAAAGGCTGGGCAGCTGGGGGCGACCGCCGTGGATCCTCCTCCGTCGTCCCGCCTCCCATCCCCGTGCCGCCGCCCCTGCCCCGCCAGGAGATACCACACACTAGGGCTGGCCCCATCTCGCCCCTCTCCACCACATCCTAGGCTATCTCGCGGCCCTACTGGCCCAAGGAGAGCCCGACCTTGCGGCCTAGGAGAGAGTCCCCTCCTCCAACCTAAGCCCTCGTGGCTTCACAATCACTACCCCATCGGGGCCTTACCGGAGCCCCTCCCTTCCGACTTGTCCCAAACTCTCCATCATCGACGACTACTCTTCCACTCACAACTCATTTCAGAATGTCATCAAGAAGGTGAGTGGATTTCCACAACGAGGTTCATTATGATCTCCTAGCCCTTGCCGAAGACCCTGAGCTCCGAGATTCGATGCTCCTAGTGTAGAAGTACTCCCTGGAGCCATTCATGACCCCGCGCCGGTTTTACTACCCTCGAGTGGTGATTAGTACCCAAAAAGTGCTATTTTGAGTCCTATTTAAGATAGGTTTTGAGTGCTTTTTGCGTACTAATCATATTATTTAAGCTGATTGACATGTGTAGGTCCTTTAGTACTACTGATTTTGTTTCGAGGTTGTTTTTGGTAGTTTTGTAGGTTTCGTAAACCTTTACCATCATTTCAAGCTTGGCATCGAAATCGAGCCGGATATATGCCTCTAGGTTCCGATATTTGCTAAAATTTCATCAAGCTTCGACTAAGAAATAACAGGATGGAAGATGCATACGTGTGCTAGAGAAACCTGTGAAGCAAGCAGATGAGAGAGGCAAATTCCGCACGATAGCTAAAATTTTCGCAATGATAGCGAAAATTTCGCAATCATAGCGAAATTTTCGCTATATAGCGAAATTTTCGCTATATAGCGAAATTTCAACATATAGCCTAAATTTCGATATATTTTAGGGGCTTTATATAGCGAAATTTTCTCGTGCATAGCAATACTGCTTATAGGTTGAAATTTCACATATAGCTAAATTTTAAATTTAAATTTCTCAAAGGCATAGAGAACATTCAAGATCGTATTTTTTGTGATCCAAATGACTTTACTGATTAATTCCTCTTTTGTCCTCTCAATGTAATCATATTATTTAGATAGTTTTGGTATTTTCAAGATGTTCAGCTATATGGTTTTATGTTATGAATATTTTGTAACCTAACTTTCATTTGAACGTAGTTTTATTTACGGCCCTTGTTTTGGTTCCCATTTTCTCTCTTCTCTCTCCTCTTTCCCTCATTTTATAGGCTTCCAAACACACCCCTTTGAGGATGACAACTCAAAGGATGTTCGGTTAAGCCTCAAAACCTTGAAGAGGAGGGTTGCTAGGTCAAGTTGATGGGTTTGCGTGTTCTGTTTTCATAGTTAAAAACATATTTGTGTTTCAAACTTTCTAAACTAGGTTTAAATGCTATTTAATGTATTTTCTTTGGTCAATACTTGGCATGCTTTTGTGGTTCAAAGGTATTCTTACGTTTAGATACACCGATATCCATTAGATGTCAGCTTTACGAGCCACTAAAGTAGGTTAAATAGTTTTATTTTCAACTACAGAACATTAAATGCTCAGTAAATGCTATGGTTCAAATAGGAATGTTACTAAGGGTTGGTTTTTAAAGTTAAACAAAAATCCGGTTTTGGAAATGACTATATGTCATTTGCCCTAATGCGAGGAAATAACCCGAGGACACCTCTACAACCCCACCATACCAAACTAGTGACCCAAAACTTCAAGGTCTTCTTTTTACAACTTATTTTAAACTGCTTTCAGTTAGCTTAGTGACAACAACAAACTACACTTTTATGCAACCAAAATCCAAAATGAAAGCCTCACCATTTTGAATCTTTATATAAGTCATTTGTAAGACGAAAACCCATCCATGTGTTCGATCCTAGAGCCCCTATACTGCAGTAGTTACGCTACAGCAGTAGGAGCAACTTAGGTATAAATTTTGTTGATTCCGACAACCCTACTGGCGCCGTTGCCGGGGATGGTGCCAAACTACAGATGATGAGTTAATGAGTACTTGTAATCCTCATTACAAGTATTGGTGACCTTTTAAACCTTTTTGAATTTCATTGTTTAGAATTTCAAGTTTTTTTTTTATCAGCTATCAGCCGAAATGCTTTTTTAACACCATTTTTATTTTTTTAAATAACATCGATCCTTTTGGCAAGTCTTTTCGATGTTCTTTTTTTGTCTTTTTGTGTCACAGTGTTATACCATTGGGATAGAGATATATCGTGTAGACTGCAGAGTTAGTGCAAAGAATTACAAAGTTAGAAGTCAGCAGCACAAACAGCAAATGGATCCTCTACCTGAGGAACAGCAAAGTCAACAAGCAACTCCTATAAATCCAACAACATACAGGTCAATGAGGGACCACATATACCCTCCTACAGTTAGTGCACCTTCCTGCATCATACCACCTGCTAAGGATGTGGCAGTGAGACCTTATCTAGTACCACTACTCCCAACTTTTCATGGTATGGAAAATGAAAATCCATACACACACATTCGGGATTTTGAGGAAGTATGCATAACTTTTAGCGAGGTGTAACCGAGCATGGATTTGCCGGGGCTGAAGGCATTCCCCATTAACCTCAAAGACAAAGCCAAAATATGGTTTAATTCACTGAGACCAAGAACCATAAGAAGTCAAGGTAGCCGCAGCGCAGTTTTTAAAACTCTTCTGCTCACAAGACCACACCAAGAGGCAAATTCATGTTCGCAGCCCATGACAATGAAAGGTTCTGAATGTTATCGGGAGAGGTTCATGAAACCATCTGCATGTCCACATCATGGCTCTGACATTTTGATGCTTGTGAATCACTTCTATGGTGGTATGTCTCCAGCCATGAAGTAACTACTATAAACAATTTGTGGAGGGGACTTTCTAAGCAAGCACCCAGATGAAGCCATGGACTTTTTGAATTATGTGGCTGAAACTTCCAAGGGATGGGATGAGCCAAACCCAAGGGAGGTGGAGAAAATGAGGCCTTCAGCCCACCAAAGGGGAGGCAGTTTTGCACTTTCTGAGGATATGGAGATGAAAGAAAATATATCAACCTTAGCAAGGAAGGTGGAAGAGCTGGAAGGAAAAAAGCTACATGAGGTCAAGGCAGTGACAGAAATCCCTGCACAGGCCAACCCATGCATCAATTGCCAATCCACCGTCACCCGTAAGAACACCACCGGCCCCACCGTCTCCCCAACAGAGATTTGATGACAGAGTATTATCAAGTCAGGCCACAATACAAGCCACAACCCAATGCCCCATATGGTAATACATATAATCCCAATTGGAGGAACCACCCACCTCTTGAAGCCACCCCCGCTTACGTGTTCCCCGATGCCAAACAACGCTTGTTCATCTCAACTACACCATCACCATCCTCATCCCCGTTGAACAAGCTATTTTAAATTGAAAGGTGGTAGGTGATTGTGGAAGAGCAAGGATCAATGTACAATTGGCTCAAAGAATTGATAATGCGGAAAGCACCCTGAACAAGAGAATAGATGGCTTGAAAGTAGCCTTAATCGAAATTGATAATCTACGCATTCCATCACTAGATTACCAATATGTCGAGGTACAAGAGAGAAAGGAAGATTCTCCCGCATTAATCGCCCAATCCAAAGGGAGTCCAGGTCAGGTTCTTCCAGCAACTCACATGGATGAAGTAAAGGCCATCATCACTTTGAGGAGTGGAAAAGAAATTGAGCAAATAGTGCCCAAGATTGGGTGTAAGAAACTGTAAAAGAAAATAAGCCGAGCCCGAGAGAATAATAATCGCAGAAGATTCAATGAAGAAAACATGCCCCCTCCATTTCCTCAAGCACTAAGAGGCAAGAAAAAAATCACAAACCAAACTGAAATTTGGGAGGTGCTAAGGCAAGTTAAGGTAAATATCCCACTGCTTGACATGATTAAGCAGGTCCGAACATGTAACGCCCCAAAATATACCCTAGTAGTTTTAGACATGTTTAGGGTATTTTGTAAGCATAATTTAAATGTTTCGTGAGTTAAATGCGAAACATGGAAACGAGAGACCCGGAAATTTACAAGATTTAAGGACAAAATTGTAATTGGTCCAAAAGGGCTTAAATGTCATAATTTGAAAAGACTATAGCCAAAAAATTTACAATTTTGAGAACTTGGAATACAAATAGTCAAACATGGAGGGACCTTTTGACAAATAAAGAAAATTAACCCAAAATGGGTTTTAGTTAAAGGCCAAACATGGCCTTAATAAATCTATGATTTAAAGACCAAAATTTGTCTCCAAAGGGCAAAAGAACAAAAACCGTGAAGGGGGAAGAAGAAAGCAGAGAAGATGGTTAAGAAGAAGAGTAAAAGAGGAGGAGGGAGATCAAGCTAAGGTATGGAAACTAACCTTGATTATGGATTCTATGAGATTTGGTATGGATCTTTGGTTTTGTATATTTATTATCTTGCCTCAAACCTAGGGTTAGGATTTCATCCATAACCAAAGATGTATTGAAATTAGGTAAAACTCTAAAAGGCATAAGATGATTATAGAATCCTCCTTTTAGGTCGATTCATGGTTACTTGAGAGTAATTGTTAGGGTTTAGAATAACCCTAACTAATCATGTTTGGATTGTGTATGGGTTATGACCCATATTAGAATGATATTGAGAGTAATTCATGATATGTTTTTGAAATAAGATGAGTATTGAAAGAGAAATTGAGTAGAAAAGAGGTTACAAGAGAAATATGGAATGGTTTTGATGTGTGTTTGAAGTGTAGAGTTGATTGGGTATCAAAATATGGAAAAATGGGTGAAAAACACACATTCTGGGCAATTTTCGGTGACATGTACAGGTACACCCTGAACTCGTACTCTACACTTTGGGTTCCGTCGACACGTGTACCCCAGACACGTTAGACTCCAGACCAAAAAAAAAGTACACTGCTCGGTTTTCCTATTTTGATCGTGCTCTGATTTTAGCCATAACTTACTCAATTCTTATCCGATTTGAGTGATTCAAGTGGATAATTAAAATAGAATTCAAGGAAAACCAAATATATAGAAATAGGCATCGTCAAATTCTGACTCTAAGTGGCTCAAAAATTCACTCAAAGTGGGGCTATATGCAAGCCAATCCCTACATCCGTTTGAACATAGGGAGGCCGAAAGGCTCTGACGTATCTTGAGTTCCTGGTGATCTAATTGGGTGATTCTAGTTGGAATAACCCTTAACACCTTAGATTTAAAGGAGTACAAAGATCCAAGACAAATATTGAGACAAGGCAATCGGAAATAAATATTTCACATCACTCGGTAAATTCCAGAAACTCGACTAGCTGGGCATGAAAATGCCATAACTTGAGTTTGGATGATCCGATTTGATTGATTCCAATTCCTAAGAAAAATAGATTCATTGAGGGACAAGAATACATGAATGATGTGTGGATAGGCATCATATCGTACAAGTATCTGAAATGCCATATGGAATAGGCATGAAATCTGAATATGATATGAAACCTGAAAACGAACTGAAATATGAACATGAACATAAAACACATGTCATGATCACACGATTAAGAAAGGTTATAGTTCTGAAAGACATAAGGACAAGATGGATCGTCTAGGATCAAGAATGAATGAGTGATCGCCCTTGGTGTTTCGCATTCCCGATTGGTGCTTAACACTCGCCGGTGCTACTAAGACTTCACAAGGTGGGCAGCATCGCCCCGTATGGTGCTACTACACCCCAAAGATCGTATCATACCTCTTCGGGTATCATTGTACCGCATCCTACTCATTCTTTATGATCGGGTCTAGGTAGTCGCATGTATTATATGATAAGACACTGAATAAAGAATAAGAGTAAAGATCCGAATGTATCTCTGTATTTAATTAAGTTCTATGGTACCTACGAGTACTTTTCAGATCTCGATTAAGTTCCCAGGGGTACCTACGGGTACTCAGATTGACAGCTATAAGACCCACGGGTACTCTCGTGATCAAGAACATAAGTATAAGTTATGTAGTACCCACGTGGTTTTTTGTCTCAAAGAACATAAGCAGGTTATGTAGTACCCACAGGTACTCTCAGATTCCAGAAAGTAAGTTAAGTTCCGTGAATATAAGTATAAGTCCAAGAGTACTCTACTGGGTACTCCTGTGATTCAGAAACAAGTATAAATCCAAGAGTAATTTAAGGGTACTCGTATCCGTAAAATAAGTATAAGTTCTGTAGTACCACAGGTACTCTCGTAACGGTAAAATAAGCATTTAATCATATGATCCTCGCACCGCTATGGACTAATTACTATACCCGATATGTATCCGCATACACCTGACCCCGAATTGTATGTGATACGATTATGATTAGTTCGACTTATTACCCCACGGGTACCTTCACACAAGGATAAGCATCCGTAGTAGATAAGTATATGCTCCGTAAGACCGCATGTTCCAGAAGATAATTATAAGTCTCCGTGAATACATGTATGAGATCCGAAATACATGCATAAGTCTCCAATACACGAGTAAGATCCGAAATACAAGTATGTGTCTGAATACCAAGATAAGTTCCAAGACCAAAAGATAGGTTCCAGACATACATGTAAGATCTGAAATACATATATAAGTTCTGTAATATAGTATAAGACATTTATACCTCGCATAAGTTTTGTAGTGCATCATTGGTACGTATAAGGGTAAGTTCCGCAATACCAGTATACGTTCCGTAATATCTCCGTAGTACCTATGGGTACCTCTGAAATAGTGTAAACTCCGTAGTATCTACGGGTACTCCCGTATGAGTATAGGTATACTTTAACCTAGGGCTTGTTGGGATATGATACCAACACAAGTTGGTATCAGAGCAGACAATTGATCATAAAGACTTACGGGTACTCCCGTATAAGATTAAGTTCCGCAAATCCAAAGATAATGCCCGTAATCTCCGTGATACCTCTCAGCCCCTCCGACGAAACTCCAGAGACAAGGTAAGTTCAGAACTCCTACTGAGATCCGGGAGATAGACATAAACACCCACACCGATTAAGTACCTCCTCCGTATAAGACAGTTCAGAACTCCCATGGAGATCGAATAAGTATAAGTCCGAGACAAGCATCGTATAAGTCTGACATGTAAGGCCATTTGGGAGACCCAAACAAGCATATGTCCCATACAAACATAAGTATAAATATATCCTACGGAGATACATTAGTCTCGACGTGGTTCAAGTATAAGGTCCTCGAGATCGGAATAAGTATAAGATCTTAATAAGAATAAGCCCATACATAAGCTCCTAATAAGTGATAAGATCTGTAGTTCCTACGGGAGTCCCGAATAAACATAAGTCTGTTATAAGTATAAGTCTTTAATATGATAAGATCTGCAGTTTCCAATGGAGTCCCGAGGCAAATATAAGTCTGTTATAAGTATAAGTTCTGAATAAGGATAAGATCTCGGTAGAAATTCTACTTCTGGATTCCCGAATAAAACATAAGTCTGCGAGGCAGGTGTTCACAAGGATAAGATTCAGAGGTTCTACGTGGAGTCCCGAATAAACATAAGTCTATTATAAGTATAAGTTCTAAATAAGGATAAGATCTATATTCTAAGGAGTCCCTGGCCAAACATAAGTCTCGTTAAGTATGTCAATGCGATAAGATCTCGTAGTTCCTACGGAGTCCCGAATAAACATAAGTCTAAGTAAGTATAAGTTCGACAAGGATAAGATCTCAGAAGCTCTACGGAGTCCCGAATAAACATAAGTTTGTTATGTTTAAGTTCCGTATAAGAATAAGATTTGTAACTCCTACTGAGATCCAATAAGCTTAAGCCTCTATGCTAAGGCATCAGATAAGTTCATAATATAAATGCATGAAATTTATATTATCTGTTATTGTTTTATGCGTTAAATGTGTATATGCATAAGAAGGTTTCCCACTCAAGCTGCAGTTACCGGTTTTAATCCGTGTAGGTATTGTGGAGAAGACATCTCGCACTTCCGCATACAAATGCGCTAACACACTTGTAGCGGTTCACTACATGTAGGTTCCGTGCTCGATTTGTAAATGTAAAAGGCGCTTTTGTAATTGTAAATGGGACTCGGTAAATGTATATGATATTTTGATTCTGTTATAAGATGTGGGCCATACCCACAGGTACAAGTTTGGTTGAAAATAAAAAATAAAAAATAATTAGGTAAAGAGTCCCAAAGATATGGTCTCGTCTGAATCTCGGTTCGATCACCAACTGGTCAATGAATCGTGTGACACAACATATGCAAAATTTTGAAGGACTCAGGCACAAATAAAAGAGGGTCAGGGCATTGAAAAGAAAGCCTTCCTAACAGAACAAGTCACATCATTCGTGAGCAAGACCCCTGAAATACAAGGATCCGTGATCCCCACAATATCACCAACATCGAAGGACTCACAGATAAAGCATTGTCGACTTGGGGGCTGCTGTAAACCTACCGCCTATACTCAAAGATATAAGCAAATGGGCTCGGGGAGCTTTGCTCATCAACATCACTCTATCCTTAGCCGATCGACTAAGAAAAAATTCCTAAGGGCATGGGGCTGAGGATGTATTGCAAAGGTGGACAAATTTACTATCTAGTGGATTTTGTAGTGCTCGACACCTACCGATCATAGTCAGCCTAACTATGTGCTAATCATCTTGGGAAGACCATTTTCGTCACTTCCAATGCGACACCAATCATTAATGGAGTCATGCAAAATTACATTTAGCAACATGACACTGGAGCTCAACTTTTTTCACCTGAGCAACAAGCACAAGCCAGTAGAAGATGAGAGGCAAGGATCAGATGAAGTTTGCCATATTGGTCCAAGTTCAGGGAAACCAAATGCTCACAAACTGCAGGAAGAATTGATGAAGAAAAGTTAAGCAGTTGATGGAGAATTGACTGCATCAGTCACTCCTAAAGAGCCAATGATTCCCCCAGCACCACCAAGTGAAAAGAAGCTCAACACAAAGGAGCTGAGCATGAAGGCAACTACGGCACACCTCACTGCAGGCGTGAAGGAGCTCCTCCTCCTTGATCCTCCATGAGTGAAATTCCGTACCTAATCGAGCTAGCTCGTCTCCACTGATACGCCTGGGTCTCCACCAGACCAAAATTGTAGCTCAAAATTTTGATTTTAGTTCACCAAAGTCAATTTTTAGTTTATTTTATTTTTAGTATTTTTTATTTTTTATTTTTTATTTTAGTTTTTATTTATTTTAGTTTATTTTAGTTTTATTTTAGTTTATTTTAGTTTATTTTATTTTATTTTATTTTTATTTATTTTATTTTTATTTATTTAAATATATTTTATTTTTATTTTTCAGGGAATATGTTAGTGCAGGGCATAATTTTCGCAATAATAGAGAAATTTGTAATTCTACGACTCTCAAACTTCCTGAGGCCTTTCAACGCCAAACAAATGCATTAAAAAGCCCCTCAACCCGCCAAACAGCTCCATTAAAAATCCCACCCCCCCTCCCCTTTTCATTTTTGTTCACATTCCCTTTCAAGCCTTCCCTCGTGAGCGCATAAGCCCTCCCCGTTTCTCATTGTCATACATTGTTATCAAAGAGACCGGAGCCGCGTGCCTCCCATTCATTACGCCTCACCTAGCCGAGCCCCAGCAGACCCGAGCCACCATCTGCACATACCCCGCCCACACCGCACGGAGCCGGTTTGAGACGCGCCCCCGCTGCGACCGGGAGTCCACCACCTCGGCGGCGCACCCTGCAGCCGATCCCCGCACCACGGGCTCCCGTCGGCCCGCACCTCGCCTCGAGTCATTGCGGGTCAGTCCGCCTCCCCGCCGTGCACCCGAAGTCTTCGCCATGCGGCTCGCACCCGGGCGGAGCCCATCGCTACTGTGCCCATGGTCCGGGCTTCAGCACTTCCAGAGAGAGGGTGTTGGCACATCCAGTATTACAAACTCGCTCACTCTTCATACTAGGTTGGCGTGAGACACCTCCTACATCGTCCCCCGCTGCCACTACGATACTGCATCCCGCCCCTCGCCCTATTTTCAGGAGGCTCAGCTTCGAGCCCCATCCAGCTATACTGCACTGTGCACTGCCCCCTTCCCTATGCATCCGACCACGCCGGAGGGCCCCGCATTCCGCTGGCCCTGATCGTACCTCGTGTGAGTCTTCGCGGTCTAGGCCCGAGCCGTCGCCTCCTCTAACTGATCATAGTTCGTCTCCCAAGTTATCCTCTGCTTCGAGGATCAGGCGCCCGATGTTTAGCTGCGATCCGATTCCAGGGAACTTCAATCTTCGTGCGAGGGACTTCCATGGAGAGTCATAATACGCAGGATAACAGATCGGCTAAATCTACCGACATTCAGAGATCTGGCGCGTTGATCCAACTGATATTCACCGGCCGCCATTCATGACTCGCGCTTTTTCTATCCTCGGGTGGTGCTTGAGTTTTATCATACTATGACATCCCGAGGATCTCCTAGTTAGATGGAGATCCTCACTAAGATCGACGACCGCCCCGTACTCCAATCAGATATTACAGCCTACTCAGGCCTGCCAAAGGGTTCCGCGAATTCCACAAACTATCTACGGTGGCCCCACCCATCACCTAGAGATGGTTCGCTTCGTCGAGATACCACGGCCTACTCTATACTCTTCCGTCGGAAGCTTTCCCCCGCAGATGCTCCCTCATGGCCAACGTATTGACCACCAGTTCTAATTTCCAAGATTGGCGTACAGCGCAGGGAGCTATACTCAGGCCTGCACGGAGTATCCGAGGGATTCTGGGGCCTACCTCCGAGCTCGTCATGACCGCGTTGCTACACTTCGAGGAGAAGGTCCACCATAAGGACATGGCTCGGGCAGAGGCTATTCCCCTGTTGATGCCGAGGTTGCTATGCTAGGTCTTAGAGCATCTGGGATTCCCAGAGGAGCCACGTGACAGCGACTACCGTAGTCAGTTCCTCGCATTTTATCCATCGAGCGGTCTTTATATATGCCACTTCCTCTCTTTCTACAGCCAGGAGGAGGTCGTTGCATGATATTGCGCAGGACCTACCGAGGGGGTGAGCAATTGTTCCATAGGTGAAAGCGGAGAGGGACCTCGCCCAGACCATCTCCAAGCTCCACTTACCCGCCTAGCCTCCCGAGACTCGTCGCCTCCATCCTCTACATCAGCAGAGGCACTGTGAGCACATCCCCGTACTTCCAGGGATTTCTTGGCTGTTTTGGATGCGGTCACAACATTGACCGAGCGGATGGCCCGGAGCTGCTGTCACCCTCAGTGCAAAAAATCACGCCATACTTCTTCGATCTCGCAGCCACCTCGTCTCCCCTCCAAATCCAACGTGACAGAGCCTACACAAAACTCCACTACTCGTGATCACCCGTCGCATCCGCTTCCACAGCCCTCCTTGATGTGGGCCGGAGCAACCACGCAGCCACAGCCTTCCGCATCCACCGGCTCACACCACACCAGCCGAGGAGGAGGTGGTGGCACTCCCTTCCCTAGCTTTCCGATCCCTACCCAGTAGAGACACTGTTATACTTTGGTCGGGGAAAAAGAAATGTTGGGTCATCTATCATATTTTTGCTTTGTTTTGTACTTTACTAACTCCATTTACTTGGTTTTGTATAGGACTATTTAGTATGTATGTATTAGCCAATAGTAGGCAATGATCTTTTTGTTGTGATTAGTATGTATTGTGTTTAGCTATGTTAAGCTTGTACTAGCCACTTTGGTTATATCAAAAGCTTTATAGCAGTATTTACTTTTTTTTTTCTACACTTTTGCAAACCATTTTTTGCTCCTATATTTTTTTGTGCTTCTGCTCCTACCTTGAGTTGAAAAATTGAAGCACTGTATGCTACCATAATGCTAGAATAATTCCATGCATGATTAAGTTTTTGGTTGGTTGAGATTCCAAAGCATTCAACCTTGTCTCATCCGCCTTAGCTAATCACACACAAAGGCACACGCTTTCATCAATAGGTCAGAGAAGCCGCACACTTTTTACTTTGCAAAACCGGCCTTAGATTCGTTGACGACCCATAATAGGTTTATGTTACCCACAAATGAAGACCAATGTAGTCTTCCAAATGAAAAAGAAAAAGAAAAAAGAAAAAGAAAGAAGAAAAAGAGAATGGAAAGCCGTGACACTTTAATTAAAAACCCTAACACAAATCCGAGGGGTATATGGTTAAAGCCTTTTGAAGCCTCTATGGCTCAAGCCAACTGGGTTGGGAGTCACCGACTCTAGTGTTCGCTACACGGGTGGATGGGTGGAGTTTAGCGTAGCCAGGTGCTAGATTCTCGAAATCATTCGAAGTCCAGGTGAAGCTTGAAGAGTTGAGCTGTCGACAGATCCTTTCGACTTCGATGCCCTAAACCTTAATCGTCGAGTTATCGTTGGACCCCGCTACATGGACTTTGGTGAAGTTGAGTTTTCAGCATTGCACTCTACAATACAATAGAAGTAAGAAATAAGAGTGTAAATGAATCTTAGTTTAGGTTGGTCATCGCTTTAAGGTCTTAAGTGTAGGGTCAGGGTCAGTGGTAATAGCCGCAGCCTTATCAGTTCACACTGGTTACCTAAAAACACTTAGATTTTGGTGGAAGTTCAAAGCGGGATTTCCTTGAATTGATGCCGCCTTGAAACTTTCCTATATGGCAATCGTTTCTCTCAAGGATGGTTTTTGTCTAGGAGTCCAAATTTTCATAATCGAAGGCAGTGTTTCACTTATTAATAATATCTCTTTTAATTGCATCACCTTTTCAAGAAAAGCACAAATTTCGCATACCCTTTATTATTTTTACATTGCTATGGACTAGCAATGTGTCGGTAGGTGATTAGTACCCAAAAGGGCATTTTGAGTCCTATTTAAGATAGGTTTTGAGTGCTTTTTATGCACTAATCATATTATTTTAGCCGATTGACATGTGTAGGTCCTTTAGTACTACTCGATTTTGTTTCGAGGTTGTTTTGGTAGTTTTGGCAGTTTCAGAACCTTACCATCATTTCAAGCTTGGCATCGAAATTGAGCGGATATATGCCGAGTTCGTATGGTTTGTTGAGTAATTTCATCCACTGGATGAAAGAATAGCAGCCTAAGAGCATGCATAATGCGTGCTAGATAAACTGTGAAGCAAGGTGAGGAGAGAGGCAATTTCAAGAATCATAGCTTAAAATTTTGCAATGATAGCGAAAATTTCGCAATGATAGCGAAAATTTCGCAATCATAGCGAAATTTTAGCTATATGTTGAAATTTCGCTATATAGCGAAATTTCCTGTGCATAGCGAAATTATCTGCATCGTATTTTTGTGATCCAAACGATCGCTTTTGAATAATTCCTCGTTTCTCAATGTTCATATTATTTTAGGATAGTTTGGTGTTTATATGTTTTAAATGTTATATAAAGCTATGTTATGAATATTTTGTAACTCATCTTTCATTTGAACGCAAATATTTATTTAATTTCGCTTTATTCCCATTTTCTCTTCTCTCTCCTCTTTCCCCTCTCTCTATTTCTAGGCCGCCAAACACACCTTTCGAGGGATGACAACTCAAAGGATGTCTCGCTGCCTCCAAAACCTTGGAAGAGGGGGTCATAGGTTGGTTGATGTGGGTTTGCAAAGTGTTCCTCTGTTTTCATGAAGCAGGTCTTGCATATTTGTGCTTCAAACTTTCAAAACTAGGTTTAAATTCTATTTAATGTATTTTCGATTCAATACTTGGTACGCTTTAGGGTCTAAAATATTGCTAGATACACTAACATCCATTAGATGTCATTTATTTAAGCCACTCTAAAGTGGTTAAATAGTTTTATTTTCAACTATGTTAGAACATTAAATGCTCAAGAAATGCTATATTCAAATAGGAATGTTACTAAGGGTTGGTTTTTAAAGTTAAATTGTAATCCCATTTGGAAACGACTATATGTCATTTGGCCTAATGCGAGGAAATAATCCGAGGACACCTCTACAACCCCACCATACCAAACTATTGACCCAAAACTTCAAGGTCTTTGGCAACTTATTTTAAACTCGTTTCGCTTAGCTTAGCGATACAATAAACCACACTTTTTATGCAACCGAAAATCCAAATGAAAGCCTCTACCATTTCAATCATTATACAAGCCATTTGTAAGACAAAAACCCATCCCTATGTTCGATCCTAGAGCCCCTATACTGCAGTAGTTACGCTACGGCAGTAGGAGCAACTTAGGTATAAATTTTGTTGATTCCGGCAACCCTACTGTGGCACGAATCAAGTGGTCATCGAGTTTTATCACACGATGACCTCCAGGAGAGAGCCCAATCCAACAACCATTCATTTCCTCCGCTGATTGGTCGTCCCAGATACTCACTGATATTGCAAATGTTTCATCTTCCCGTGGTCCTTGCCAACTCGCCGATTATAGCAGGCCCCATCCCTCGCTTAGTGGAGATGGTTTGTCTCATACTCGACATGACAATAAACCATTTTATTCAGAGGCGCCGCCACGTATGCTCCTCGGGACAGACCATGTACATGGTTCATAATCTTTTCCCTCTAACACATAGTCCAGCAGAGGAGACATTCCGAGGTTCTATGATCAGATCTCCAGGGTTACCGGTTAAACCCTACGAGCTTGAACATGACAAATTTTGTTCTACTCTTGAGGACAAGGTTCATCGTGTGCACCTATCTTAGCCGAGTCCACACCCCTCCCGTTCGAGACCTTTGCCAGTGTTAGAGCACATCGGCCTCCCTCGATGAGCCCAAGCCAGAGTGCCGTCAGATCGTGAGGCCATCCTCGCCCAAGATCTAAGTGATGTGATTATGCCTGTCTTTCGCTCCCACCGATCCAAATGAGGACCACCGACAAATGACCTTCCCGTTGCAGGAGCGGCTCACCCAAGGCATGCGAGGAGCACGTGTCCACACCCCGCCGCCTGGCATCCGCCGCTCCCACGCCCTTGCGCCTCTAGAGCCCCGCCCCAAAGACTCACCCCCCTAGCGCATACCACTCTGCCCAAAGACATCCGCTGACCCACCTCCGAGTATACTACTGGCTTCACCCGAGACTTTCTCGACCATCATGGATGCGCTTTGGTACATTCCTCCCCTCCACATCAAAGATCATTTGCGATCGCCCATGCGTTCCTCGCACAGATGACTTCCACCGAGGTCGCCGCCATGTCCCGACTCAAAGACCACTCGCATTGCAGAATCAGCCATCCTCATGCGTATCTCGTAGAGTCACCTAGGCCTGCCCGCGGTTTCCCCATATGTGCCTGCCCCGATCGCTCCCGCTCCTCCGCCACTGGACTCAGCACTCCACCCACAGCCCCAGCCCCCCCGCAGACTCCCCTTTGATGTGCTTGGTACCGCAAAAGTTGCCCACTCCACCAAGAGCCCCCAAATTCGCTTAGGACGAGGACGACTCTTCACCTACATCGACCGAGAGAGGCACTCCATCTCTACTTTCCACCTTAACCCCATCAAGCAGCATAAATGTCACATTTGATCAAAGAGAGTTGAAGTAAAGGAAGTGACTTTTACACTTTTGATATCATTTGTTTTTACACTTTTGAGTTCACTGTATGTTCAAGCAAAGCCTATTTTGTATGTTCAGGGCTTGCTTCGCTTCCGTGAAAGTCACGCTTGCTTCTTTGAAAAGTCAAAACATAGTGACATACATTTCTATACATACCATACAACTCATTTTCTTAATTCAAATTGCAACCATTTTTTGCCCCCAAATTTTTTTTTTTTTGGGTTTTTCCTAGCCTAAAAGTTGGAAAATTGACACACCGCCCAATGCCATTGATGTTAGATTAGTTCTACATGATTGCAAAATCGGGCTGAAGTCTCATGTCAAGTTTCAGCCTTCTTCTCCCACCTTTAGCTAACCACACACAGTGCACATCAGTTTTCTTCAAATAGGCTATGAAACTGCATAGCTCCTTTACTTTGCAAAACCTACGTTAGTTTCGTTGACCACCTGTACAGGCTGGAGGACCCCCTGGGCAGTTAAGGCCAATGAAGCCTTCCAAAAAGAAAAAGAAAAAGAAAAAGAAAACGAAAAAGAAAAGGAAAAAAAGAATAGAAAAGCTGTGACACTTTGCCTTGAAACCCGAGCACGGTCCGAGGGGTATATGGCAAAAGCCTTTAAAGCTTGGTGCCTTAAGCCAACTGGTTGGGATCCACTGACTTAGTGCTCACTACGTAGGTGGATGGGTGAGGTTTAGCGAGTTGTAGGTGCTGGAGTTTCGAAATCATTCGGAGTCCGGGGTGAAACCTGAAGAGCTAGTGGTCGAAAGATCCTTATAACTTGATGCCCTAAGCCTTATATTGTTGGGAGTCATCAGTGGACCCCCGTTACATGGACTTTGGTGAGGTAGATTCGTTAGCATTGCACCCTACAATACAAAAAGAAATATGAACTAAGAGTGGGGCCTAATTTATTTAGGTTGGTCAATGTTATAGGTCTTGGCGAGCTTGCCTGGGGAGAGCAAATGAAGGTGTTATTGCTAAAAACACTGATCACATAAACACTTAGCTTTTGGGTGGAAGTTCTGTGCTCGATTCCTAGGCTGATACTCTTCTGAAAACTGTTCTACGGCACCTTCTCCCAGACGGTCATCACGTGCTCGGGGTGGATTCACTCTCTGGAGAAGTAGTGGCATCACTTTATCCAATTCTTTGAGAATATCCACCCTCGGCAGAGCGAGCACAACTTATCTAGTTTCCTCTACACATTGCTATAGACTTAGTAATGTTCGTCAGGAGCAATTAAGATCTAAATAATGCTATTTCGAGCCCCGCTTAGTGCAGTGTTTGAGCACTTTTATGTACTAATCAACTTAAATAACCCAATTGACACTAAGGTCCCGACTATACTACTAATCATGATTTTGTGGATATTTTAGTTTGAAGCTAATTTCCACCATTATCATCTAGTCAGAACAACATGAAGAACCCGAAATGAACTCGGTCGCACGTATAAGTCAAGGAAATCGAGCTAAAAGGTAGTTATATATTGTAGATTTTGGCAAGAAGTTGCAAATTTTCATGCCGTGAAATTTCGCAGCCGCCTTTCGCAGCCGCCTTGTTTGCCGCTTTGACCACCTTGATCGCTTTTTGTTATATTTTCCAAACCCTTCCAGTACTTTGTTGTTTCATACTTTTGTAATTTCCTTGACTCTAGCAGTATATAAGCCTCTAAACAGTTTCCTCAGAAATCACCAATCACTATCAATCAATAAAATTGGCGCCTAAAGCTTTCACTTCCTCCCTACTGCGATTTTCCCTCACTCTCTCTCCACATTTCTCGTAGACTTTCATCAGCTAAAACACCCTCAAGATGACAACCTGAAGGTGCTTTACTAACCTCCTCATCCTTGAAGAGGAGGGTCACTAGTCAAAGTTCTTGAGGTAAAACACTGTCCTCCTATTGCCAATGCAGGCATTTATTATCATTTATGTTTCGCATTCACTTTAGGCCAACCTTGTGGATGTACCCTCGACGGGTCAAGATTGGCAAGTTTTTAAGGATCAAGTGATACTTACTTCTGTATCCCCCGAGGCTCACTTAATTGCCATTTATTTGCCTTTTTGCAAAGTTAGGTCAAGGACTCCATTTTCACGCCTTGAAACATTGTCATCTATAAATGTTGCATCTTAGGATAAAAACTTTTAGGTTTAGTTTATAGATAAACAAAGATCCTGCCTCGGGAAATGACTATAGTCATCCTCCCCTAACGCGAGGAAAAGGACCCGAGGATACTTCAGCTTGCCTTAGAACCCCAAGCCCGGGGTCTCTAGACTTCAAGTGAATTCTTTTTACACTCTATTTCACCACACACAGCAGGTTTCAAACCATAAACTCCACTGCTTACAAAACCCTAAATCCAAAGTGAAAACAATTCATTTTCAATCAACAAATCATTTCGCACGAAGAAAACTCATCCTCTTAGTTCAACTTAAACTAATTATACTCGTAGTAGCTTTGCTACGATCGCAGGGAATTCAGGGATACAAATATTGTTGATCCTGGATCGCCTACTATGGCATGAATCCATCATTCTCCCAAGATAGTTATTGGGCAAGGGTTTCAGTGATTCTCATCGAGGGTTAGGCATTACTCATTCACAACCTTTTTGAAATATCATTTTTGTGAACATAATTTGATTTTTTTGATTTTATTATTATTTTTGCTCTCTTTCTTTCATTGCTAAGGGACTAGCAATGTGTAGGTTGGGGGTGTGATTAGTGCTCAAAAAGTGCTATTTTGAGCGATGTTTGTTGTAGGTTTTAAGTGCTTTTTGTGTGCTAATCAGCGTAATTAACCTAATTGGCACATTAAGGTCCCGACTATACTACTAATCGTGTTTTATGGCTATTTTTGTAGTTTTTGATAGATAATCATATCAAAATATTCGAGTCAATCCAAGCACGAGGAACCCAAGCCGAACTCGAAGCACGATAGAAGTCGGAAGGAATTTGAAGCCTCGAACTGAAGAAAAGTGGACCATTGCAGAAATTTTGCAAGGTTGCGAATTTTCGCAACTTGCTTTGCCTCTACTTTGACTTCCATTTGACCACCTTTTTGTGGCTTTTTCCGAATTGGCCCCATATGTATTGTTGGTAGTCCGTATATTTTGCACTTCCCTCGACTCGAGCAAAGATATAAGCCCCTACTGCTTCCTGCATGTGGAGGAATCACTTTATGCATTAGACCGCGTGAAAGCTTTGAGCTTTCCCGCTTCTCTTATTTTCTCTCATTCCCGCTTCTCTCATTTTCTCTCCCTTTCTCTCATTTTCTCACTAGCCAAACACTCCTTGAGGATGACAACTCAAGGCATACTTGGCTAAATCCCCTCATCCTTGAAAAGGAAGGCCACTGGGCCAAGGTTTTGAGGTAAACTAATGTCCTCTCTGTTTCCAACGCATGCAGTTATTATCATTTATGTTTCTGTTTCTCACATAAGGTTTAAATCCTTTCATGTACCCTCATCGCCGCATTGCAAGCTTTAAGGGCTTAGTGGATGCTTATTGCTAGATCCACTGAGGCTCACTTAGTTGCCATTTATTTGCCTCTGCAGGTTAGGTCAAAGAATTAGTTGTTACTGCTTTGAGACATGAATGATCAATAAATGTTGTATCTCAAGAGAAAAACTTTTTGGGTTCAGTTTTCATAGCTAAACGAAGTTTCGGTTCGGGAAATGACTATAGGTCATCCTCTCCAACGCGAGGAAAAAGACTCGAGGACTTTCCAGTCGCCCTAGAACCTCAAGCCCAGTGGCCCGAGACTTCAAGGAGTTCTTTTTACATTATATTTCATTTTGTTTGTAGTTTTCAAACCACCAAGCACACTGTTTTTACAAAATCCCCAAATCTAAAGTGAAATCACCATCTTACATCAACTGTAAATCATTTTGCGCGAAGAAAACCCATCTTTGAGTTTGACCCTAAAACCACTATACTGTAGTAGCACTGCTACGACAGTATGAATTTAGGTTACAAATATTGTTGATTCCGAGTACACCTACTGTGGCACGAATCACACATTCTTCCACTCTCGAAACCTCTTCTTCTATGAGTTTGGAAGTGTCTTTGATCAGTGCTCAAAGCTGCTTTTGGTGCTTTCTGTCATCCTATCTACCTAGGGGTCATTTTCCTTGTTTGGTGCATCTTTCTTCTTCTTCGCCTGTTTTTCTTTCCTTGTTTTGAATTTCAAGTTATTAGGGCGTGTTAGGTTAGGGTTCTGCCTCTTTCGTTGTTTCTTGCGTTCTCCATTTCCATCGCTTAATCATGCGTGCTTCCTCTGGGCCTTCTTGTCCTATGGGCCTGCGCATAGAGGGAAGGCCGGCTGAGGAGTCCGAGTCGGGCGAATCGGCGGGAGGATCTCGCAGTCCCCGCCGCTGTGGTTGTCAACCTGGGCTTTGTTATTTTCCTCCGCTCGACAAGGGCAAGGGGAAGATTAGCGAGATTAAATATCCTTGTGGCTCCGAATATTTGAGGGCTGCTATGAGGTACGCGAACGTCATGGGCCCTAGTCGGGTCCAGCCTTCATACGCTAAAATCTTCGCCAATTGCCATGGACCTTCTTCCAAGCCTCCGAATCAGGTCCTAATGATCAGGCACAATAGGGTTTTGATCAACAAAATTTATACTCTAATTACTCCTACCGCGTAGCGTAACTACCGCAAAGATAGCGCTCTAGGATCGAACACAGGATGGGTTTTCAGACAAA
Source organism: Tetrastigma voinierianum (assembly GCA_016808115.1). NCBI lineage: Eukaryota > Viridiplantae > Streptophyta > Magnoliopsida > Vitales > Vitaceae > Tetrastigma > Tetrastigma voinierianum. The sequence goes on along the minus strand of JAEQBH010000911.1, from coordinate 1,255,741 downwards.
TGACTTACAAAGGATATTAAAATTGGTGAATTTGGTTTGGATTATGGAATTTTCTAAAAACAGTGGGGTTTTGATGGTGAAAACTGGAAATAAACTGAAGTGAAATAAGAAAAATAATAAAAGATGTCTCCTTGAAGTATCAGGATACTGGGCTTAGGATTCTAGGGTAACTGAGAGGTCCTCCGGTTCATTTCCTCGCGTTGGGAGGATGGCATATAGTCATCTCCCAAACCGGATCTTCATTTAGCTATAAAACCTAACCCAAAATATTTATCCTTTTGAAAAATGGCATCTATCACTAATGCTGGTCACCGATGCTGAAGAATAAGTCTCCCGACTCCTTTCAATGGGTCATATAGAGGGTAATCTAATGAATCTCTGATCTAACAATAAGCATCCACTGAACCCTGAAAGCTTACCAAATAATAGTCATTCAAAGAGATTTGAAGGGATAAAAACCGCTGTGTAGAAAGTGGGAACACAAAGACTGGGCAGTGGATACCGCGTGAAGAACAAAGGGGACTCCTAGTAGCCTGGGATCCCGCGCACCCAATGTCTTTCCCCGCTTTCAAGAGGAAGGGTTTTGTTCATCCGAGTTGTCATCCCTGAGGTGTTTGCAGCCCGTAAAATAGAAAAGAAAATGAAAGAAAAGGGAGCAGCAGAGAAAAAAAACAGGGGAGCTAAAAGCTTATCCCCAAAAATTTATTGCAGAAGTCATTGATCTAACAGGAACTTGACTGAGCTTATATAGTGCTCAGAGCAAGGGAAATTACAAAAACAAACCCAAACAAAAGCTATTACAAGGGTAGAAATGAAATTAACCATAACGGGGTCGTTTATACACAAAACAGCAAGAGTAGAGAATTTCGCTACAAACAAAAATTTCGCTATATAGTGAAATTTCCAAGCAGAATAAATTTCACCAAGTAGCACTGCTCATCAATGTCACTTATCACTCCATTGCCCTCGTTGCTACTATTCACGCTTACTATTCCATCTCTTCTGTTTGATATTCTTCATTCCCTACTTATCAAATTGATAGAAAACCATATGAAATTGATGGAAATCAACCTGACTTTGTTATGATTGGATTGACACGACGATTTGGCTTCCAATTCCTGCAAAAACTACAAAAACAGCCACAATATGTGATCAGTAGAATAGTAGGGACCTTAATGTGCAAATCGGGTTAATTAGAATGATAAGTACACAAAAAGCACTCAAAACCTATAATAAATAGGGTTCAAAATAGCACTTTTTGGGTACTAATCACAATCCCTTAACTCACATTGCTAGTCCCTTAGCAATGAAAGAAAGAAAGAAAGAGAGAGCATACAAAACGATAACAAAAATGATGGTCACAAAAATTATTATATTTCAAAAAGGTTATGAATGAGTAATGCCTAACCCTAAGTAAGAATCATCAAAGCCTTGTCCAATATCTATCTTGAGAGAATGAAAGTCATACAAAATTGAGTATCAAAAGAGTTTCCTTCTCGATGAATCAACCAGAAACTTCCACCAAAATCTAAGTGTTTGTTTGATCGCTCAATAACCGCTAAACCGCACCTCCCCCAAATCCGCCACTGGCCGCCACCTATGACACTAACCAACCTAAATAGATCAGGACCCACTTTTATTCCACAACTCTTGTGTTGTAGGTGCACGTCGAGGAATCGACCACCAAAGTCCATGTAACGGGATCTACCGATGACTCCCAACCAATTAAGGCTTAGGGCACCAAGTCATAAGGATCTTTCACCACAAACTCTTCCAGTTTCACCCCTGACTTCAATGATTTCCTCGAGACTCCAAAGACCTAGAACTTGCTAAACTCTACCCATCCACCCGTAGCGAACTAAGTCGGCGTTCCAAACCGGCTGGCTTAAAGTAATCGTAAGTTTGAAGGCTTTCTATATACCCTCGGACTCCGTGCTCGGTTTCAAGGCAAAGCTGCAATTTTTCTTCTTTTTCTTTCTTTTCTTCGAAGACACATCGCCTTCATACATGGGGGTCCTTAACCTATTAAAGGTGGTTAACGAAACTAGGGTAGGTTATTACAAGGCTTAGGAGGCTAGGCAGTTTTTCAGGTAATTATTGAAGAAACCTGATGTGCACAGTGTGTGGTTAGCTAAAGGTGGAAGAAAAAGGGTCGAAAGAAAAAAGAGTTCAACTGATCATCCACTCAACTAGGCATGGAACCAATCTAACATCAATAGAATTGGACAAAGTTTCAATTTTTCAAACCACATGTTAGGCAAAACACAAAAAATGGGTGCAGTTTTTGAACAAAATAAGTTCTATAGTATAACAGCTTCACGAAAAGGAAAATCAGTAAGCCACTGAACATCAAAAAATGGGCTTGCTCAAAATAGTAACAAAAACATAAATGCAAAAGCCACTTCCTTTGCTAACTCTCCCCCCAAACCAAATGTCTCATTGTCCAAAGAATGGGGCCTCGATTGGAAATTTAGGAAGGAAGTGTTACCTCCTTGATGAGATGTGATCTTTGCTGGATAGGAGACTCTCGCAAGCTTCCATCGATACCTTATTCAATTCGTCTGGGGTCAAATGAACAAGTTACTAAAGCTAGCAGAGAAAAACATCAATGCACTGATTTTGAAAATTTCAATTTTCTTAAAATTTCAAAAGTGTTCTTTATGGATATTTTTCATTCACACTCTAAGCCTTCCAATCCGCACTCAAAACGCCTCTAAAACGGTTCGATGAAAGCTTACTTGAATAAACAAAATCAGAGACAAAATATTTGGGTATAGGGTTGTAAAATTTCATTAGCATAGCTAAATTCCTCACTATGGCTTAAAATTTTTACATAGCGAAAATTTCGCTATTCTTGTGAAATTTTCGTTATATTTGCGAAATTTTTTTTTAAATAAAATAAAATAATTAATAAAATAATAATAATAATAATAATAATAATAATAAAACAAATTTTTTTGAGAGACAAATTTTTTTTAATAAATAAAAATAAAATAATAAAATAAAAATAAAATAAAACAATTTTTTGTTTATATATATATATATATATATATATATATATATATATATATATATATATATATATATATATATATATATATATATATATTTTGTTTTTTATATTTTTTATGAGAGATAAATTTTTTATTTTTTTTATACTTTCACTGCTCAAAATTTGTCTTTTTTATGGGGGACATTTCAGACAAAGAATTTCTGCCATAGCGAATTACTATGTAGCGAAATTGTTACTTCGCTATGTAATAAATTGCTATCAAGAGTATTCAGGAAAAATTTTCGCATTATTGCGAAATCCTCTATTCTAATAAATTTCGCCATAATAGCGAAATTGTCCGATGCCACCGCTTCCTATTTCATCATCGATCTTCATTTTGTTTCCAAATTCACTCAAACCGCAAAATTAATACAAAAAAATTAAGAAAATTCGCGTAAAAGTGAAACAAACTAAAACAAAGATTAACTTAAAAATTAGAGGAAATCTAAAAAGAAAAATTAAAGAAATCAAAATAAAATAAAATAAGAAAAATTAAAACAAAAAGTGGGGGAGACTGTACTCCCCCCAAACCAATTTTTTAAGCCTTTGGAGGCTGTTGGAACTTGTGGAGCTTAGAAATGCCGAGGTTCAGGTGCTCCAAATCCGAACCTAAGACTAACCATCCACTACGCCATGCAATACGGGCAACCGTCGTATTCGATGTAGTGGCAAAGGCTCGAATAGTGGGCCACTAACTTCCCGATATTTTGTGCTGGGATGGATCGGCATGAGCTTTGGGAGTGTGTGTGCTTGTGTTTTGAGTTTGTCGTGTGTGTGGGTATGTTGATGAGTCTAAAACTCATTAGATTTTAACCATTTTCTCGAAATATCAAGAGATAAATGTTGATTTGTTTGAAGAAAAGTGATAATTGACTTAAATTCCAATTTGCAGGAAAATACAGCAGAAACTCAAATTTTAGCAAAATCAAGAAATCAACCAAATTGCATCTGAGGTCGACCGAAATTTAAGTCGCGATGAATGCTGGGCCGGCGCCATTCCAGTCACGACATCAACAAATTTAGCTTTGAAGAAGAAACTGAAACTTGAACAAGTGAAGTCAGCTACTTGAAAAGGAGGTTGCGATAAAGAAAATGCGGGTCGGTGACTAAAGGAAACAATCAAATGAAGAAATTCATGTCGCGACACCAAAAGGATATGAATGATGTTGAGACACCACTCTGAGGTCGCGACAAGAATCCGTCTATGAAGCCATAAGAGAGGTCTTTGCAAAAGAAAGAGGTTGCAACTGGTTTTTAAATACAAGGTTCCATTTCATGTCGCGACATAAAAACAGGAAGATTCAAAGTGCAACCGAAGATAGAATTTGGAAAGGAGGTCGCAACCTCGACAATAAGCACTCGCAAGGAATCGAACTTGCGACCTTACAAGTCAAGGAAATGATGTCACACCACTAATTGAAGCCGCGACCGAAGAAAAGCCGAGAAGAAATTGATGTCGCGACATGCAACCTGAGGTCGCGACTGAAAATAAGTGGGAAGAAGGAAATTAGTTGCAATGTAGAACTGAGGTTGCAAACTGAAGAAAAGAAATGGGAAGCAAAAGGGGTTGCGATATCATCGTGATGTCACGATATAAAATTGAAAGAAATGAAGTTGCGACCACACACGATGTCGCGACCACTGATCAAAGTTGTTGCAAGACAAACTGGTTGCAACTTAAAAGAAAGAGGTCGCGACTGATCATGAGCAATCAAGACAAGTCCATGTCGCGACATCAACTTGAGGTCGCGACATAGGACAGTGAGCTGGGCTTTTTCTTTGGATTTACCGAGCATTTTGGGATTCGGCCCATATTCTTTTACAAAGATAAATAGATAGCTTTAGAATAGCAGCGCCTCCGTCTTTCACTACCCAAGAAAGGGAAAAAATAAAGAACCTGTATATTTTGTGAGTAGAATTTTATTTTATTTTTATTTCTAGTTTAATTTTCCTAGCTTTGAATCGCGAACTCGTGCGTAGACGAGTAGAGCCGATTTTTAGTTATGTTATTTTTTAAGTATTATCGCATGAAAATTTAAGTGAAATCTAGACAAATTTCGGAATTCATTTCTTTCCGCCATTGCACCATAGTGGTCAGGCGTGATCTGCCCATTTCTTAATTCGCAATGCAAGACCAGAACGCGCTCTCGCTGGATTTAATTTACATTTAGTTACAGCTTCTTCCCGCATAATTTACGGAGAATTAATTTGGGTTCGGCTTTTACTTAATCTAGTGTCGCTTTTAATGGATAAGTTCCCAATAGTAGTACTCTAGTACCACCTGAGGGAATGTGTATCTACTCCCGATATCTGTGATGCCCTCCTCGTGATAATAGACGGAGATTCCTAAGAGCTGAGAGCATTCTTTCGGGTATGTTCGACTCATTGACGAACCGCGAGCTCGAGAGTTCATTTTGATAAATCCTTATTCGCTCATAATCAAGTCGGGAGGGGTGTATTTAACAATATAAATAATCGTAGAGTCTACCTTAATCTATTGTGCAAGTTCCAATCCCCGTGTTAGCTTAGATCTAATCAAGGGAAAGGGATGAACCCATAGATCTGAAGGTTGAGCCACCAATTGAGTAGTAGAAATTTTGCGAAAATCCTTAGAAGGTAAAGCAAAAGTTATACTGTCAACAGGAAATGGGTGTGAAGTATTGATAAAGAAAAACACCTAGATCTTGCAAGAAAATTTGGAATACAGATAGCTGGTTAGATCTTGTCTTCAAGAGAAGCAAGGATATCTAATCAGTGAATATGGAGAAATCCAATTCCAATAATTGGGAAATCTTGGACAAAAATCAGATCCATACATAAAACAGAGCAATGGATTTTAAAGGCCGAATCGACTGCTCCGATTTTATTTCATTGATGGTTTTCGCTTTCACATAAAACTGTATCTAATCATTCTTTTATAGACAATTTATTTTTATTCATTTACTTTTTGTTTTAGCTTAATTTGAATATATTCATTACTATAGGGATTTTTAATTTTGTGCCGTTTAGATAAAACCTTCACATGGTAGCTTCCTGAGTCCCAATAGTATGAAATTTTAGTAGTCAGTAGTTGATCCTCGTAATTCGCTATCAATCTATGTGGGAATGATACCTGACTTACATTCAGATTTTACTACTTGTATGACTCATAATTTAAGTATAAGGTCATAGACTAATTCTTATTTTTAAATCATGAGCAATTAAGAGAAAACTATTTTATCAAGAAAATTATCCAAAGTAACATGTATGCAAGAGAAGTGTAAGGCTCTTGTAATTATGTTAATTTGAGGGGTTTTAGTCTATATAGAAAAAGGCAAACAAGTTTTTATGGCGCCGTTGCCAGGGATTGAAAGAATTAAATAGATCAATATTCTGACAAAAGAAGGAAATACTAATTTGGACATTTTAAGAAAAGAACAAAAATAGCTTTGCAAGCAGTGGCTATTTTAGCCACTAATCTTTAACAAGCCATATTGAAAATATTTGTTTGGTTTGACTAATCCTATTAATTTGAGGTGTTTTGATTTCAGAAAACTTTTAATGCATAGGAAATGTGATCTCCGAATTCGATTCCGACACCGAATCGAGAAAACACTCAGGATCTTGAGAAAGACGAAAAGAGCAGAGAACGCAGCTATGGCAAATGAGAGACATGACCGTACGTAAGAACATAGGACACAACTGTATAGCCTCCCACATCGACACAATGGAGGACTCGAGGCCTATTATTCGTGAAGAACATTCTTAATCGTAATAACCTAATCGTAGATGCAAATAATTTCGAACTAAAGCACTCTTTGATTACAATGGTTCAAAGAACATCACTTATCGGGTCATCCCAATCGAAGACCTCAAACGAAAGATCCGGGAAGATTTCTCAGATGGCGAATATAGTGAAGCCGAATGTGGCGAGGCCAAGAGGTGATAAATTGTATCTCTTCCCATTTTCTTTGGAGAGATATAGCAGCCACATGGTATGAATCATTACCGATATGGTTCGGCTACTTGGGAAGAGTTGCAGCTTCCACTTGGGCAGAGATTCTTTTCCATCTCTCACTCGCATAGAAGAAGAGAGAGATAATAGTATTCCAAATAGTGGGGTAAGATGAGAGCCTATATGTAGCTCGGGAAAGATTCAAAAGGTTGTCGAAGAGATGCCCGATTTGCATGGTATAGATTTGAAGACTCAGATGGACATAGTGTATCATGCTTTAAAATGATACATCTAAGGGTATTATCGATGTTTCATGCCGCGGGAGCATTCAAAACGCAAAAGCAAAGAGGCGAGAGATCTGATAGAAGACCTAGCAAAATGCAATATGAAAGCTCCATCTGAGTTTTCAAGAGGAAATAGAAGAGGAAAAGGGGTCATGGAGCTGAGCAAGATGACAACCATGGAGGCAAAGTTGGATGCCATAATGCATAGGATGGACAAACAAGAGAGGAAGATGCACACTGCTCATTAAATAAGAGTAGTAGAAAGAGAACTTATGAGGTTATGTTTATGCCAAATTAAGAAGATTCTTATGGTGTCGAGGAGGTTAAGTACTGAGCGAGCCAAGAAGTTATCATTTCAAGCCAAATCCAACTCCGCTACACACTACAATCCAAAGATCGAGGAACTGAGAATTTCATATGGGGCGGAGTGGCATTACAAGGCCCAAGGTACGGATGTAATCCTCAAGAAGGATATCAATGCAACACTCAAGGTTCCAAAGAAAGAATAAAGAAGGAGGTGAAAGTAGAAATGAATATCAGGGTCAGAGGAGGACCCAACCATTTGAAGGAATAAATGTGAGTTCACGGGGGGACAAGAGGCTATTACAATTCCATGAATTAAAACTATCGACTCCGAAGCCTCAAGTCCTGATAATTAAATGTTTCCAGATGAATGCTAGTGCCTCACGAAAAATTTGAGACACAAGTAGTAGACCTGGTCTAATATGCCAAATCAGAGCAAGGGTACATCTCTAGTGATACTCAAGAACCCAAAGACTTCATGGCAATTCAATTGCTAGCGTATGATTCGAAAGCAAAGAACAAAAGAACAGAAAGAAAAGAAGAGACTAAGGCAGAAAAAGAAGAGACTGAAAAGGAAGGAGAGAAGAACAACCGGATTGAATAGTCGAAAGAAAGTAATGACAAGGAAAAGAAGGAAGGAGTACTGTACTATACACCTTTCGCTCCATTTCCATGTAGACTTCGTGGTCAAGAAGAGAATACAACTTTCTAAATTGATATTTTCAAGAAAATAGAAATAAATATCCCATTCGTTGTAGGTGATTAGCCAAATGCCTCTTTATGCAAAATTTCCGAAGGAACATCGAGCAAGAAAATAAAGATAATGAGAGGGTATAGTTAACTTGATCAAGCACGCAAGGCTACTATCCAAGAAAAGCTCCTAAAGAAAGCATTTAAGGACCCCGCAGCTTTCACCATTCCCTGCTCCATAGGGAAATATGAATTCAAGAAAGCTTTATGTGATTATGGAGCAAGTATAAATTTGATGCCTCTATCAGTTGTACAGAGACTTAATTTGGGGGAACTTAACCCAACAACAATTACATTGCAGATGGCTGATAGATCTATGGCACAACCAGAAGGCATTCTTGAAGATGTACTTGTCAAGGTTGGGAAATTCATTTTCCAAGTGGATTTTTTTATCATGCAGATGGAGGAAGATACACAAGTTCCTCTCTTGCTGGAAAGACCTTTCTAGCAACCTGAGCGCTTGATAGACGATTAAAGGTGAATCGACACTCAAAGGAAATGAAGCAAGGCATTTTAATATTGGTGAGTCTGAACATCCTAATGTAGAGGGGAAGACAAATAGATAATGTAAGAAACAATAGTCTTCAATGATGAATTGAATTGGATTGTATCCTTTAACACTCTATCAATGAAATTGAGATGAATTTTCAAGATTCGAGAGTCTCGATTGTGAAGTAATCGCTTCAAATTCCGCTTTAACAAGGAAACAAATTTTTAGCATAAATGAAAACAAATTCAAGATGAAGTAAGCAAATTAAACAAAGAACCCATGAGTAATAACTAGTGTATACGGAGCATTGAAAGAATTGCCTACCATTTAAAATATGAGTTTTTAGAACCTAAAAGAGAAAACCGCTTATCATATCACCGTAAGTCATGAAACGTGTTACTATAATTATGAGAAATACAAGAAGAATTGTTTGGTCAATTGAGGATCCTCGCGGTATCAAATTTCCATTTGCATGCACAGTTGCTGGAGGTGTTAATGCAAAACTTCTATCGAGCATCAAAGGAGTGTCAACTCAAAGGATGAAAGAAGTCATTAAAAGAAGTTATGAACAGTTAAATGCAGGTTTTATATGCTATATCAGATAGTTCTTGCAAGCCTGAATATGTGTGTCTCAAGAAAGGTGGATTCACCGTGACTTAAATGAAAAGAATGAACTCGATTCCTACAAGAACTCGTGATGATGGAGGGTGTGTATTTACTCATGTTAAAATTGAATGCCGCAAACTGCAAAAGATCATTTTCCCCGCTTCATCATCATATGTTGATAGGTCACAGGACACCCTCATTTTTGTTTTCTTTGATGGATAATCCGGATATAACCAAATTGTTATTGCACTAAGATCGTGAGAAAACCACTTCTATATGCCCATTTGGTACTTTTGCTTGTGAGAAATGCCATTCGCTCAGGTAATGCCCCGAACCTTCCAAAGACAGATGATAGCCCATATTTCATCAAAGGTAAGAAGGTGAGATCTTCATGGATGATTTTACGTTGTATGACCATGGAACAAAGGCTCGAGATAACCCTGTGACACATTTCAAAGGTGCAAAGACAAGAATCTAGCTCAATTGGAAAAATGCCATTTTATGGTTACGTATGAATTGTCTCGGGGCACAGATTTCAAGTAGCAGGCTTCGAGGTAGACCGCAAAGTTTCAATTATAAGAAATCTAATGCCACCCACTACGCCAAGGGAATCTAAGTTCTTAAGACATGATGGAATTTATAGAAGATTTATCGTAGATTTCTCAAAATTGCTAGACCACTATGTGCATTGCCGTAAAAGATACTAAGTTCTATTTTGATGAATCTCACGTAAAGCATTCAAGAAATCAAATCCAGACTAGTCAAGCTCCCATCATGGCAAAACCAAATTGGAACAGAATTTGAAATCATGTGATAATGATTTGCAAATGGGAGTCAGACGGGGACGTAAAGATGAAAAAAGGTTCAAGGCCATATACTATGCTACCAAAACCTTTAATTAAGCACAAGAAAATTACTCTACTAATGAAAAAGAGATACGGTAATAGATTTCCAGATGTGAAAAATTTAGGCCATACATTTTAGTCCCATGTTGTTATGCACACTGATCATACAACAATTAAATATCTAATGGCAAAGAAAGAAGCAAAGCCAAGATTGATCAGGTGGGTACTATTATTACAGGATTTTGATTTAGAAATAAAAGACAAGAAGGGTAGTGACAATGTGATAGCTGATCACTTTTCAAGAGTAGAGAAACCTAATTATGTGAAGAAAGAAGAGAACAGCGTAAAATTTTCCATATGAGCAATTATTTCAATGGCCACCCAATCACCCCGGTATGCCGGGAGACAGAACTTTAGCTCAGGGAATTATGCCACCGTAATTCAAATTACCATCAGAAAGAAGCCAAGATCGACAAGAGTACTAAGATCCGATGACCATTATTGCTTAAAGAGGAGCTGATCCGATTATATGAGATGTGTAATGGCTATGAGCAAAGTAAGATTTTACAAGAATGTCATGCATCACCATAATGGAGGACATTTTGCAGAGATAAAATGCCTCACAAAATTCTCCAATGATTTTACCGCCTACTATTTTTAAGTGACCTGCTTTCAACGGGTGAAGTTATGTGATCAATGCCAAAGAATGGGAAATATCAAAGAAGGCATGAGATGCCCCATGTATCCCGGTGGTGCAATTGTTCGATGCATGGGAATGGATTTTATGGGCCTTTCCGCCATTTGGAAATATATACATACTCTAGTCATGGATTATATCAAACTGCAGAGGCAGCAAATGTCCAAAGAATGATGCCAATACAAGCCAGGATTTACAAAGAAACATTCTCAGCAGATTTGGAACACCTAACTATAATTAGTGACGGAGGGAGCCATTTGGTAAATAAGGTGTTTAATAAACTCATGAGCAGATATGGTATCAAACATTTTATGAGTCATTATCATCCTCAAAACAAATAACAAATTCCAACAGAAATAAAGAAAATTCTGGAAAAGACTATAAGTTCCAGCCAGAAGAGATTGGTCTTGAAGCTTGATGATGCACTTAGGCATGCACTGCCTTTAAAACTCCCATTGAATGTCCCCATACGTGCTTGTCTTTGAAAAACCTCACACCTACCTCTCGAGCTAGGAATATAAGGCTATGCAAGCCATCAAGAAGCTTAATTTCGATTTTAAAGTCGCTTAAGGAAGAGAGTTGTCTCAGCTTAAATGAATTGAAGAGTTGAGGAATGATGCCTAAGTGATAGTGCCGCTTTTAATTTACAAGGATAAAACAAAATACATGATCAACTAATTTCGAGGGAGGAATTCAAGGTGAGATCAGGTCTTGTTATTCAACCTGCATCAAGACTTTTCTAGGAAAGCTGAAGTCCAAAATGGAGGGACCATTTACAAGGTATCAAGCACACATTGGGGGCAAAGTGACACTTAGAACCAAAGAATCATGAGGAGTTCAAAGCTAACAATGAGATTTAAAGACTATCTGGGAGAAAGAAACTAGAAGAGTAACCTTCTTTCAACAAAGGAAATTTTGCGAAGAAATGTAACAATGGCAAAGAAAGTCCAAATTTTAAAGAATAAAATTGGAGTGTGTTTGTAAAGGCACACCACTTGATTTAAAATTTTTGTTTTTTTTGCGGATAGTTTACAAATTTATGTGTTTAAATTTCTAATAGCTTAATTTGATTTTATTCATTATCGATTGAAGAGTAGGTAAAGAATTTTTTTTTTTTTTTTTAGTTTTTACAGACAATGAAGATTGTGCAAAAGGAGTGCATTCTAAGAATCAAACTTCAATCATACTATACGCAGCGCGATATTCTTCTGATTCACAAAGTTCGGCTTTCGATATGCAGCATGATCAAAGCTTCAGGGGAATTTTTATCTGTTTGGTGCTAAGTTTTGAATGGATGCATAGTAGTTGTTGAATTTGTGCATGATGAAGATGAGTTTGAATGATGTTTTGATTGGAATTGAATAAATTAAAATTACGTGAATTTGAGTGTTTATGTTCGGGTCGCAACATTAATTCAAAAGTTGCAACCAAGAATTGCCGGATGAAAAATAAAAAGTGAAAAGAAAGTCAAAATAATGAAACCGAGGTCACGAACAAATAAAGGAGGGAAAGAACAATTTCGTTGCAACACCATTTTCCCGTCAGGACTACATTTCAGTCACAAACTAAAAATTTTGAAGTCGTGACCGTAATAGTCCTCGAAGTCAACAAAGAAGGTTAAAACCTCTCTAGTTTCAAGGCCCAAAGAAGAAAAATAAAATTAATTGAAAATCATTAATTTAGAGGCCCAATAGTTAATGTCGCGACTCCCATAGCGCTGTCATGACATTTAACCCAGCGTTTGTTCCACCTCAAATTCCATTAGATCAGAATTCACCCCAAACCTTTCGCCCGCATCATTCATTCATCTTTTGAAATAAATAGTTATTAATGCAAACAAAATCAATGTCTCGATTGAACGAATTGGTTAGGATGCCAGCGAGGAGAAATAATCAAAGGAAATTTAATAAATTCAAGAAAACGATCAATATTCTCACCAAATGCCCAAAACCGTTGAAATATCAAAAGAGCAAGAATTCGAAACCTCATTCAATTCGGCCATTGAAAATTTAAAGAAAGAATAATGGCCTTTGTTCTTCCCAAGAGACAAAATCACTATAAAAGGATGGGATAACAAAAAAAAACAAAAACAAACAAAGAGAATGGAAGAGAAGTGGGAGAAATGAGAGAAAAGGAAGAGTTTCAAGGCCGAACATGTAGTTTATGGAATGAATGGAGCCTAAAACAAACCAATTCCATTCCTTATTCCATAAAACGCTTGGTAATCAAGAGAGTGGTTGATGGGAAGGGAATAGGAAGAAGGGTTAATTAGAACCCATCAACCAGGGTAGCTCCAATTTGTTGAACGACCTTGTTAACAGCCGAATCACTCGATATTTAAGGTCAGGTGAACTAAATTTCGCTGTGAGTCGCAACCTTCAGGGGGAAGATCTAGGAATTTAGATCAAGAAATAGAGAGTTTTTCTTGAATTTAGTTACAGTCTTATTTATAAAGAAAGCAGATTGTACAATATCGAAATGTTTTGATATTTGAATAAAATTCCTGTTGACTTACAAATTGATTGTTTATGATATCTCAATTTGTTTCTCACATTTTTTCGTAATAATCAAATAAATAATCCTATTCTTTCAAGAACAAATCAGAATAATCGTGGCGTGAACTATTAACTTGGAAATTAGGTATTGCTCAGATTGCTTAACTTCATTTAGTTTGAAAGAATTGGAAAATCGTTATCATTGACGGAACAAACACTCGATGAAATAATGTAAGTAGATAGTAAATAAATACAGTCTTGAAGAAATAATACACCTCGTCAACAAACTTATGAAACTTTGATGAATTAGGAACATCTGGGAATTTGTGGATTGAGAGTCTATGATCCTAGAAATTTGTCTGACATCGATTGAGGTGAAACTTGGTGTGAAAACAAACAACAAGAAATGATAGAGGCCATCCTTGCGCATTGAGCTTTTCTAAGCTTCACCTCAATATATGCTTAAGCATATTCTAGTTCCTTGATTTGAGCCAAATAGTTTTATTTCTTCAATAAACAAAGAATCAAAACCTAAATTCCCTCCTCTTGCAATAAACCTAAAAGAAAGAGCCCATATTATCCAAATTTCTAGTTCAAAAGTTTACTATAAAGGAAGAAACAAGTTCGGGAGGAAAATATTTCCAATTCTTACAATGAAGGAGTCAAGAAGCAAAGAAGCGTAAGCTAGTGAAATAAGGAATAAGTTTTGTCTTGTGGCCTATTTCCCTAACAATTAAGCCCGCAGGGGTTTTAACACCTAGTACCCTAATGCCAATTGCATGGGAGCTGATAGCCCAAAGTCTCTCTAAGAGTAATAGAAAGCCTAAGAAGACAAAACATCAGACTGTCTCAATTCTAGAAACAAAGCAAAAAAGAGTTCAAGAAACAAAGGAACCGGGCCCGAATAGCACATATGGAATTGAAATTCCCTAAAAAGAATTCAACATGAAGATGAATCGTGCCAAGATTGAAGAGAATCACAAGAACAAAGAAGAAAAAAGTGAAAGTCAAGGCAACAAGTATAGAGAAAAGGTAGAAATTGGGTGATTTACAACTTAAATTTTTTCCATTATCTACCCAATTACCTAAGCCCAACATAAGCCCGAAAGACCTCATTGATTTCGCGTTGGATTTACCAACATTATGGGAGATCAATATGAAAACAAGCCTAGTGGCCTTGACAACAACTTAAGAAAACTCCCAAAAAGATTAATCAACAACACAAGATGAAAAGGATTGAAGACCTGCACACACACACATAACAAGACTTGTTGAATAAACTATTTAAATACATTAGTTTATCAAGAATTTTGTGATAGAAGTATACCATGTCTTATTCTTGAATCAAAACTTAAATTTAAAATGATGTTGGTATATCTTAATTTTAGATCAGAAGGTGGAATGAGAAAGACTGCGGGTATGAATCTAAAATGTCCTTAAAATTTTCTAGTTTCTTATTTGTTCGAGGACAAACAATTCTTTCTTTTCTTTGCCGACGCTAAAATTTTAAGTTTGGGGAATTTGATGAGTCTAAAACTGATCGATTTTTAATCCATTTTTCTGAGTTTATTATGAGATAAATGTTGATTGTTTTGAAGAAAAGTGGATAATTGACTTCAAATTACTTGCAGGAAAATATGTGAGGAACCTGCCAAATTTTTAGCAAAATCGTATGAAATCAACTACAAAGAATTGAGGCACGATCGAAATTTAAGTCGCGACAGGAAGCTCAGTTGCCAGCCATTCCAAATCACGACATCAAAAAATTTGCTTGAAGAAGAAATCGAAACTTGAACAAGTAAAGTCATTACTTGAAAAGGAGGTCATGATAAAGAAAACGTGGTCGAACTAAAGGAAACAATCAAATGTGAAGAAATTCATGTCGCGACATCACTTTGAGTCGCGACACCAAAAGGATATGAATGATGCCTAGACACCACTGAGGTCGCGACAAGATTCTACCATGAAGGCCACAAGAGAGGTCTTTGTAAAAGAAAGAGGCTGTAAATCGGGTTTTAAATACAAGGTTCTGATTTCATGTCGCGACATCACTACTATGTCGCGACATAAAAAACAGAAGATTTAAAGTGCAACCGAAGATAGAATTTTAAGGAGGTCGCAGAACCTCGTAGCCAAATAGAAGCACTTCAAGAAGGGAACTAACTTACACTCCTACAAGTCAAGGATCGTAAATGATGTCGTGAACTCACTAATTTTTAGGGTCGCGACCGAAGAAAAGCCGGAGCAGAAAGAAATTGATGTCGCGACATGCAACTGAGGTCGCGACTTGGAAAATAAGTGGGAAGAAGGGAAATTAGTTGCAACATAACCCGAGGCTGCAAACCCAAGAAAAGAAATGTAGCAGTTAGTCGCTGGATCATCATGATGTCACGACATAAAATTGCGAAATGAAGTCGCGACCACACACGATGCGTCGCAACCATCGATCAAAGCCGTTGGTAAGACAAACCGGTTGTAACTTAAAAGAAAGAGGTCACGGATCGATCATGAGCAATCAAGACAGGTCCATGTCATGACATCAACTTGAGGTCGACATGTGACAAAGGAGTCGCTTTTCTTTGATTTCCACCGAGCATTTTGGGGGATTCAATCTGTGATTCTTTTTACAAGATAAATAGATAGCTTTAGAATAGTAGCGCCTTCGCCTTTCACTACCCAACAAAGGGAAAATAAGAGGAACTCGCTGTATATTTTAGAGTAGAATTTATTTTATTATTTTTTTTATTTTAGTTTAATTTTCCTAAGTGAATCAAGCAGAACTGTGGCAGAGACGAGTGGTAGAAATGGATTTTTTAAGTTATGTTATTTTTTCTTAAGTATTAATAACAAAATTTATAAATCTAGACAAATTTCTCGAATTCATTTCTTCTCGCTTATTGCAATTATAGTGGTTTCGAAAGGATCTGCTCCATTTCTTAATTCACAATGCAAGATCGTAACGCCTCGCTTCGCTGGATCTGATGCATTTATTTACGCCTTTCCCGCACAATTTACTGAGAATTAATGGTCTTGCGCATTAATCGATGTCGTTTAATGATAAGTTCCTAACAGGTAATTTAGTACCTGGGGCTGAGGGAATGTATCTTGCTCCGATATCCAGGATGCCCTCTGCGTGACACAGAGACGGAGATTCCTGAGAGTTGAGAGCATTCTTTTCCGGGTATGTTCGACTACCATTGACGAGCTGCTGAGCTCTAAGAGTTCATTTGATAAACTCTATATCTGGCCATATAATTGAAGTCGAGGGGTGTATTTAACAATATAAATAATCATAGAGTTCACCTTAATCTACAGGTAAGTTCCAATCCCCATGTTAGCTTAGATATAATCAAGGGAAAGGGATGAACCCATGGATCTGAAGGTTGAGCTAATTGACTGAGTAGTAGAAATTTCTGCAAAATCTCAGAAGGTAAAGAAGTTCCATTGCCAATGTGAAATGGGCGTGAAGTATTGATAAAGAAAAACACCTGTATCTTGTAAGAAAATTTTGGGAATGCTGTGTATTGGTTAGATCTTCAGATTCGAAAGAAGCAAGGGGATATCTAGTCGCTGAATATGGAGAAATCCAATTCCACAATCGGGAAATCTTGACAAAAATCAGATCCACAAGCATAAAATGTAGGAATGGATTTTAGTGCCGGAATTGACTGCTCCATCAGATTTCATTATGCTTCGCTTTCTCACAGAAAACTGATTCTAATCCATTCTTTATAGACAATTTATTTTATTCATATTTACTTTTGTTTTAGCTTAATTTGAATATATTCAATAATATGTGGATTTTAATTTGTGCTGGGCTTAGATAAAACTCTTATTATGAGCTTTCTAAGTCCCAATAGTATGAATTTTAGTAGTTTGGGTAGTTGATTCAGAATTCGCTATCAATCTCAGGGAATGATACTCCGACTTACATTTAGATTTTACTACTTGTATGACCTGTAATTCTCATAGGTCATAGACTCAATTTTTATTTTTAAATCATGAGCAATTAAGAGAAAACTATTTTATCACAAAATTATCCAAAGTAACATGTATGCAAGAGAAGTGTAAGGCTCAGAATTATGTTAATTTAGGTTTTAGTCTATATAGAAAAGTAAACAAGTTTTATAATCAAGTAGTGGGCTATTTTGGGTCAAGGGGCACTAGGATTCAAATTCATGGATTGGTTGAAGGATAGGTTCTTGGGGCTCTTCCCCTGCTTCTTTTCCTCTACCTCCCCCTGCTTCCCCTGTTGGCAATTCCTCAGGAGCTTCCACTAGTTTCTGCATCAATTTCTCCTGGTCAGTCAGCCACTCTCCCTCTAGGTTCTCCTCCTCTTGATGACCATGCTGAATGGTGAGCCTTGAAATAGAATGCTACATGATGTTAATTTTTTTCTCAAGGTCACTCTAAGGCACATCTAATCCTTTGTTCAGAGAGCTTTCCACATTATCAATTCTTTGATTCTAGTGTGTATTAATCATCTTCTGCTCCCCAACAAAGTCACCCACCAGTTTGGTAAGGTCTAGAATTGCTTGCTCAACTAGGGAGATTGGCTGTGGTGGTTGAGGTTGTGTCAAATAGGCATACTGTGTATGTGGAGGAGGTGCATAAGTCGGGTAACATCGTAGAGGGTGTCCGTCCATTGGTCTCTATATTCCCTCATAGACTCCACATAGGCTCGATTTCTCTCTACTATTACGCGACCGCCATGGAAGGTTCCTTTAATCCCTCATGGACATATATGCACTAGGGTTACCCCCTGCCACATGCTGACCGTATTGTCCCTCCTCCATTGAGTTCAAATTCAACCTTGATTTACAATCTCTAACCCACTGGAACTGACCCCCTTCAGCAAGAACAAAGCAAACACCAAACAAGGAAAGAAAACAACTCTACCAAAAGGGGTAAAGTTAGATAAAAACAAAATAAAATGAAACAAAATTAAACACACTAAAAACACTAAAAATATAAATATACAAGAAAATTCACCAGAACTTGTGATGAGGATCACAAGTGTTCAACAGGTCAACACCGCCTTTAGTGCACCATCCCGGCAACAACGCCCATTTGATCTGCGTACACAATAGGGTTTCGAATCAACAAAATATATACCTAATTACTCCTACTCAGAATATAACTACTCGCAAAGATAAATACTCTAGGATCGAACATAGGGATTGGTTTTCTTCGTACAAATGACTTACAGTGATATTAAAATTGGTGAATTTGGTTTGGATTATGGGATTTGCTAAAAACAGTGGGGGTTTTGATGGTGAAAACTGGAAATAAACTGAATTGAAATAAGAAAAATAATAAAAGATGTCTCTCAAGTATCGTGGATACCGGGCTTAGGATTCTAGTAAGTAACCGAGGGGTCTTGCTCATTCAAATGAGAGGATGACATATAGTCATCTCCCAAACCCGATCTTCATTTATTATAAACCTAACCCAAAATATTTATCCTTTGAAAAATGGCATCTATTGCCATCGTTGGTCACCGACAAGAAGAATAAGCTCCCGACTCCTTTCAATGGGTCATAGAGGGTAACAAATGAATCTCGATCTAACAAGAAGCATCCACTAACCCTAAAAGCTGACAAAATAATAGCCATTCAAGATATCTAAGGGATAAAAACCTACAGTTAGAAAGGGGAAACACATGGATCATAAAGTGGATACCTACGTAAAGAACAGTGGGACCTCCAAGAGCCTTCCAAGATCCTCGCACCCAAAGAGCCCTTCTGCTTCAAGGAGGAAGGGTTTTAGCCTCTCATCCTCCGAGTTGTCATCCTCAGAGGGTGTTTGATAGCCCAGAAAATAGAAAAGAAAATGAAAGAAAAGGGAGCAGCAGAGAAAAAAAACGGGAGAGCTAAAAGATTCTCCCCAAAAATTTATTGGGTGTAAGTCATTGATTTTACAGAACTCACCGAGCTTATAGTGCTTCAGAGGTAAGGGAAATTACAAAAACAATCCAAAACAAAAGCTATTACAAGGGTAGAAATGAAATTAACCAAAACGGGGTCTTTTATACACAAAACTGTTAGGGATAGTGCCCTGTAAAGCATGAATTTGAATTTATGATTTATGAAATTAATAAAAGTGTCGTATTTATTACATTTAGCTATTTTTGTGCATAATGTATGAACAAACAAAATCCCAGATTTATTAATGTAACTATAACCTAAGTGTATAAAAGCTATACAATTTAGAGGATCGAGATTATGGATTATAAATCAAATTGTCCGTAATAAATTAATTCGGGAAGCCTGGGGATCTTCACCAACATTACCGCGGCCCGCTATCATTGGAGAATGAAGTGACCTTAATCCGGGTCACTAATGGGTGAGATTAAACTGGAGGCTCCATATATAATAAGATTATAGGACAGACCAAGGCGCAGCTGAATTCTTAAATACCGTTGTCTCAAGAATTCAAACAATGCCGCTAGATGATCATATGCAGATCAGTCTCAATCATGAGTAGTCATATACTCCCCGCTTATGTTAACCTGGCCTTTTGAGTCATGGGTTAAAGCCCGTTATGAAATGGGCCCAATACTTGTGTCTTGAGGCCCATTTGATGTATGTACTGAATGTGAACTATGGACATGGAATCCAACCTTCCTATGGAAGTTGACAGCTTGTCTCTTATGTTGTTCTGAAAATCAACAAGAGCGTCTAATTTATAACAAGTTTATAAATTAACTGTTCACTAGTGGATTAATGGAACTTAAGGATCAAGATATAATTAGAGGGGCAAAACGGTAATTTCACCCGACTCTAGTTATGAACCACTTCTTGGAGGATAGAACTGCATGTAATGATTAAATCAATGGACACTCTAAATTTCCGAGCAAATCATTACTGTAACGACACAGTTCAATTTCAAGTTTTTAGTGGAATAACTCTGAAATTAATAAATTAAAATAATTGATTAAAGAATTTAATTAATTATTGAATTATTGAGCTTGAACACAGTCCATGGGTCCCAATTCCACCTCCTATATTACTACAATGAATGATTCATGATTTGGAATAAATTGCACTCTCTCTAGTAATTTAAAATGATGAGATTATTTTAAATTGCAAATAACAATTAGTTGTTATTTCAATTCGAATTTAATTGCTGGTTTCACAGAATAAGGAAATACTCAGAAAGGGTAATAATATTTGAAATTGTTATATATTATTCGCTTCTTATCCGATAAGGATTTGAATTAAAATTTAAATATTATTAATCATTTCATTCGATAAGGATTTGAATTTAAGAATATTAAATATTATAATTCGCTTCTTATCTAATAAGGGCTTGAATAAGGAATATAATATAATTACACTGCTTCCTTATTCGATAAGGATTTGAAATCGTTTATAAAAACTCGAAAGGTAGATATTTCTCGTGGTGGTCGCCTTTGAGAGAAGAGAAACAAAAGAAAAAGAAAAATGAGGTTTTTCCAAACCCCGGTCTCCTAGAGAGTCTCTTTCCTTTAGAGATCCCTGTCTTACGTGGTCGAGTACGCAAGGTAGATCTGCAGAAACTAGAGGTATTTGCTCGGTCTGAATCGCTGGTGCCTGACACAATCTTTCAAGTAAGGAGGTCTCGAATTGAAGACCCCGTGCAGTGGAGTTGTTTCACTCTACTAGCCAACAAATCTCCTATAACAAGAATGTGTATAGATCTCGATCTTCACTCTTTGATATTAATATGTGTTTCGCATGGGTTCCTCAAAATAAGATTTTCCGGAAAATTTTAAAACCTAATTCCGCGCATTTGATTTTATTTCCAACAATTGGTATCGTGAGCGGTCCATGTAAATGCATATTAATATATTTTTTTATTGTGTTTAAGAAAATTGTTTTCTCTTTGATTCATGCATGAGTGGGCATTCTTGCATATTTAATGTGATTATTTTGTGTTTGCGGTATGGATGGGATGAGGGTCGCACTATATGGTGTTTTGGTTAGGGTTTTCTTATTCTCTAGATTCGTAAAGCTGCCAATGGCATAGGATTTTTTGTAATTTTTTTTGTATTCTTGGTGGACCTGAACATACAACTAAGCTCGACATGAAGATGGAGCAACTTTGGGGAATTATGTAATTGCAAGAAGCCCATTATGTAATTCAAATATTTTTCCATTATTTTTTCAAAGGTTGTATCATTGAATACCCAAAACAATTTGTCTAATTTTTATTTATTTATTTACTTTATGTTATCAAATGTATGAGATAATTCGGATAAATATGCCCATGCATATACATGTCATATATGAATGCCCACCATATTGTATCATGCATACCATCCTTTAGAAACATGTTCTACTAGGAATGTTTGTTTACTTGCCGCTGAATAAATTAAATAATGGATATAGTTTAATAGTTAAACTTGGTAATTTCCACTTAATTTAATCTTGGGCTTCTTGCGTGGTTAATAGTTGTGGGCCTCGTGTAATTTTGGGGATTATTCAATTTAATAAAATGATTGATTTTGTTAAAAGATGGTTAAAAAAACAATAGCTCCAATTATGTTTGAACTTAGTTAGTTATAATAGCCTCAGACTATAGAGCTAGGTTTACCTAAACCGGTTAGGCCTAACCAATTAGATTGAACTCTATACGCCTATTTAATTTAATAGAATTAGACTTTATAACCTAGCAATTAATATATAGATATACACTTGTTAGGATTATAAAACATATGATGTTTTATGCAACTAGAAAACACATAAGTTTAAAATATTGAGTGGGAGAAGGGCATGTGACAACGTGCCTCTACATGATCCATCGTTAGTCCAACACCGTGAGGTTTTAGGTGGCGCCTAGTGACGCCTTGATTACGCCCTCTCACTTAGGGGCGCCCACTGGCTAATATCATCGTGCACTTCCTTTAGATGTATTTGGATGAGATGTATTCCAAGATCGACCTACCCTACGCCAATCTTTGCTGTTGTTAGAACCTCGAATTGATGGGTCAATATTCTAAGAAGATACAATTAAACTAAGCATCAGATCTTGACCGAATAAAGGTAGTTAATAAATGAGAGGCATAGATATTTGAGTTCATTTATTAATTTGAGATAGTCTCAAATTTAATTTATAATTAGTATGACCCAATTCCTACTAAGGCATATTAATTAGAAGTAAATTACCTTGGATTAGTATTTTTGTTTTATGTGTTTTAATTTCTATGCATTCATGCATCACGTTACTATTCCAAAATATATTTGATGTTTCCACGTCACTAAATACGCTTTATTTAATTAATTTCAGCAATAATGTCTGCCTCAAACCCCATAATTGCTTTACTCGGCAACGAATCCTTAACCGACGATAATTGTAAAGTGGAAAGTAATGTTAATATCAGAAGTTGGTATGCGAGAACAATAGATTCGTTTCCTTTGACCGAGGAATATCTAACCCTCGTACTAATGCCGTCAGAGTGTACGAGAACCATATGAACGCTGATTCAAGATACAACAAAGCTCCGCTTATATGCTAGCCAAAGATGTCGACTTGCTTAGGCTGGGGTAAAACATGAGGATGGAAACCGGCCATTGAGATTATAGATTCCCTCCAAAACATGTTCGAAACAATCCCCAATAAATAAAGGCCATGAAGCTACTACAGAAAAGCAGATGAACGTCAAGACGAAAGTAAAGGTACTGCCGTGACCATGTTCCTCAACATGGCTAATCATATAAATGAGGCAGACACAAGATTCGGGCCAAAATAGATGAGCGCACCCAAGTGAGTATAATACTGGATTCACTCACTCCTGATTTCCTTTAATTCACTGGAAGACCAGGCAGAACAAGTCGACTACAATGTAACCCAACCTGAATAATCAGAAACCTTCTCGAGGCCATCTCAAGACAAGGACTCAAAAGGGGTTTACAAATGTTATTTTAAACTATACCTCATCCTCTTCTAACAAGAAGAAGAGGAAAACACATAGGTGCCTCCAGAAGACCAAAGAAGAAGCAGTCGCTCCCAAAGCAAGTTGATAGCGAAGAAGTGGCTCTGAAGAAAAAGAACTGTGGAAAATGTTTCCATCAGGAGTCGATGGGCATTGGAAGAGAAATCAGAATAAGTATCAATTCGAACTGAAGGAGAAAAGAAAGGTAAATTTGATTTATCGGGTTTTGTAGCTTTCACTTAGCAGTTGATAGTCAACTGGATAATTGATCTGGTGGTCCACTAACCATATTTGTTCTTCTTTAAAGATGCTTAGTTCTTTTCGTGGAGTCACGATGGGGAGTGCTCTGACGGTAGTTTAAATGTACGATATGTCTGTGAGTTGCGTGGGAGCTGTTTGTTTAGAATTAGAATAAATTTTTGTTTTGAATAATGCTTATTGCATTCTCGATTCAGGGAGAAATTTGATTTCAGTTTCTAAGTTGTATGAACAATTGCTTCATCGTTTCATTTTATAATAATCAGATTGTTATTTTAAATGGTTTAAACATTACATGCAAATAATGAATATGGGCTTACATTTTAAGGCCAAACAAACGAATGTTCCTAACACCGAACTATTTAGAGTATACATCCTAAGCCTAAGAAAAAAAGATTCTTGGAGTAATGATGACACGCATCAAGTGGCACCCGAGGTTAGACATAGTACTGGATAGATTAACAGACCGTAGTGGATGGTCCTTTAAAAGAGCTAAAAGTTGGCAATCTTTCAGTCTGTGAATCTCTGGAAGGCAAAATGACTAAGAGATCTTTCTCAGCAAAGGGCTTAGGGGCAAAGGAAACTATTTGGGAACTGCATACATTCAGATGTCTGCGGACCTCTGAATGTCCAAGCTAGAGGCGTTGATTTAATACTTCATTATTTTCTATCGACGATCATTCAGTACGAGTATGTTTACTCTAATGCAGAAATCTAAAACTTTTGAAAGTTTGAAGAATTCCTAATAAAGCTGAAAGACAATGGTAAATCATTATTGTGCTCGACGGACGAGGAGGTGAATACTGATACAGAGTTCACGGATCACCTAATTGAGCATGGAATTGTATCCCAGCTCACAGCACTTGGAACGCCACAACAGAACGACGTGGCAGAAAGAAGAAATCGAACAATGCTTGACATGGTTAGGTCTATGATGAGCTACTCCTCATTGCCACTATCATTCTGGGGATATGCGCTGCAAACTGCAGTCTACATTTTGAATGTAGTTCCCTCTGAGTCTATCCAACACACACCCTTAGAGTTATGGAGTGGTCAGGAAACCCGCCACGTCATATCCGATGGGGTGTATGTTACACGGCCGAAGCGAAAGACTGGAAGCTGGGGAACCGCAATAGAAGTATGTCTGCTTGTTGGTTACCCCAAAGGCACGGTGTGAGGCTTGCTCCATGCCCTCAAGATAAGCAGCATTTACGACGAATGCTACCTTTCTTGAAAATGACTACATGGCAAACTTCAAACCCTCAAGTAAAGGTACTGAGAATTACAATCTGATCGATCGCACACCCACCGCAATCGCATCGGGGGAACGTAACAAAGAGACTATTGCATCCTATACGATGTCAGACTGACGTAGTGGAGGGTTTAAACAACCAATTCGCTACACAGGGCCTATGAAGCAAAACAGTTGTAGTAAACTATACTAGCGATGACGATCCATCACATACAAGCATGCGATGGATGATTCTCGATAAGGACAAATACAACAACCATGGAACAAGAAATGGAATCTATGTATTCCAATTATGTCTAGGAACTTGTAGATCTTCCTGAGTCAGTTAGGCCCATTGGGTACAAATGGATCTATAAGAAAAGAGAGTAGGAGTGAGACTTTCAAAGCACGGCTAGTAGCCAAAGGCTATACACAAAAGGAGGGAGTCGATTATGAAGAGACTTTCTCCCCAGTAGCTATGCTTAAATCCATTCGCATCCTTCTTTCCATTGTTGCTGCTCTCGATTACGAGATATGGCAAATGGACGTCAAGACATCTTTTTTGAATGGTTATCTTGATGAAAGCATTTATATGATGCAAATCCAGAGTGGTTTCATGAATAAGGCCAAGAGCGTAAAGTCCGTGCCGCTTAGGTCCATTTATGGGCTTAAGCAAGCTTGCTAGTCTTGGAACCTATGTTTGATGAGACGATCAAAAACTTGGCTTTTGAGCAAAATTTTGATGAACCTTGTGTCTACAAGTACATAAAGGAAACCAAAGTAGCTTTTTTTTGTGTCAGACGTAGATGATATCCTACTATCGGGAATGATATGTGATTGGCTGTCCGATCGAAAGAAATGGCTAGTCAAAAGTTTCAAATGGAAAGATTTGGGACAAGCGAAGGTGTACTTGGGATCCAAATCATAAGGGATCAAGAATGACTCCTCGCACCGCTCAAGCATCTTATACTGATACAGGCTGCCTTGCTGATGCAGACTCCAAGAAGGGTCAACTACCTACCCGATATGGAATTGTCCTCTAAGGAGCAGGTCCTACGACACTTTCAGAAGAAGAGGATGAGACTGCCCCTTACGCCTCAAGAAGGCAGCCTCATGTATGCCATGTCGTACAAGAATTTACATCTACTATGCGATAGAATCAATACCTCATCATCCAACCCTGGTCAAGGCGACCGATCGCGGTGAAAGCACATTCTCAAGTACCTTAGGAGAACGAGAAACTATATGTTGATTTATTCAGGTGCTGACCTAAATCCCATAGGATATACTGATTCGACTATTAGACATGACAAATGAAAGTCGACGCCTGGCCAAGATTCACTTCTCGGGTGGTGAGTCGTGGCATGAGAAGTGTCAAACAAAGACATTCTACTATGGAAGTTGAATATGGGCACAGGAAGGTACTCTAAAGAAGCGGTCTGGCTCAAGCAGAAGCTCATTACGCCTGAAGTTGTTCCAAATATGGATAAACCCATAGTACTTTACTGTGACAACAGTGGAGCTGTGACCAACTCCAAAGAACCAAGGCGTCACAAGAGAGGGAAACATATAGAGAGATCGCACGGGGTGATGTGTTTACAGGAAGATAGTATAATAAGACAACCTTATGATCCGTTTCTACCAAGACGTTACTCCCGCAAAATCGCTTCGAGGGCAACTTATCCGACGGGTTTAAAAGACATGTCTCACATGCTTAGAGCAAGTGAGATTGTTGTGATAGCGCTCAGAAAAGCTCAATTTGAATTTATGTTTTATGAAATTAATAAAAGTGTTTATTGGCTATATATTTAGTCATTTTTGTGCATAATGTATGAATGAAACGCTTAAAATCCTTATTTATTAATGTAACCATAACCTCGCGTATAACACTATACACTAGAGATCGAGTGTTATGGGATTAGGGGAATTCAAATTGTCAATGGCCAAATTAATCAAGCTCAGGGATGTTCAAATTAAATATTACCGGGGCGGTCCGCTATCATCGAGAATGAAGTGATTCCATCCGGTCACACAATAATGTGGCGACATTAAAGTGGAGGCTCCATATAATAAGATTATATAGGATAGACTAAGGCTAGCCAATTCTTTAAATACCATTTGTCTCAAGAATTCAAACAAGCACCGCTAGATGATCACGCATGCGCATCGCTCTCAATCCCGAGTAGTCATGTGACTGCTATGTCAACTCGGGCCTTTGAGTCATGTTAAAGCTCATATGAAATGGGCCTAATACTTATGTCTCGAGGCCCATTGATGTATGCAACCGAATATGAATCGTGGACATGGAATCCAACCTCTTCCTATGGTGCTCGACAGCTTGGTTCTCAGTGTTGGTTCGACCAATGAATTGAGCGCTCTAATTTATAACAAGTTTATAAATTAATTGTTCACTAGTGGATTAATGGAACTTAAAGATCAAGATATAATTAGAGGGGTAAAACGGTAATTTCACCAGACTCTAGTTATGAACCACTTCTTAGAGGATAGAATTGCATGTAATGATTAAATCAATGGACACTCTAAATTTTCGAGTAAAATCGATACTGTAAGGACAAGAGTTCAATTTCAAGTTTTTAGTGGAATAACTCTGAAATTAATAAATTAAAATAATTGATTAAAGAGTTTAATTTGTGACGCCCCAAATTCCCGGGGGTCTTTTTTTTTTTTTTTTTCCTAGTAATTAGTGCACTTAGTGCAATGATAATTTTTTTTCAGAAATTATGTGAGCACCAAATGCCATCCTCAGGCATGTGGTTAGATTCTAGACTCAGAGATCTTCCATAGAGTCCAAGAACGCTACAAACGGACTTCGACGAGGAAGTTATGGTCATCCGAAGTCATGCCCATATGAGCAGAAACTGACGTGCAGAACTGGATATAGGTACCTACTGTCTGTCTTTCGAACAAAATCTGAGCCTGCATTATAATGATCCATATATAGATAGATTCTAGACTCAAGGGCTTTCCGTAGAGTCTTCTCGAACGCATGTGAAACTGGGACTGGACGGTGTTATGATCGTCCTAAGTCGATACGCCGAGCTCATTCCTAGATCGGAGGTCAGCTCATGCGCGTGTCATGCGTAAGAGCCTATGCGTGTCATGCAGCAGAGCCTATGCAGCTCATGTAAAAGAGCTCACGCAGCCTTTATGCATAGTCTGCGTGTAAGGGCTCTGCGTGTGAGAGTCATGTAAGAGCTTCATGTGAGAGCTTGCGTAAGAGTTCATGTAAGAGCTCGCGTAAGAGCTCTGCGTGTGGAGAGCTCATGCAGAAGAGCTCGTGTGAGCTCATGCAAGAGCTTCATGTATTGCGTGAAGGGTTTCATGCAGAGAGTTTTGGCGCAGAGAGCCATGCAGAGGTTATAGAGAGTTTATTCTCTAGACGTGATCAGTTTTATGAAGCCTATGCAAGAGTTTATGTGTCATGCAGAGAGCTTGCGTGTAAGAGTTTCATGCAGCTCATGCAAGAGCCTACACTTATGCAAGAGCTCATGTACCTCATGCAAGAGCCTGCAGGAGCCTCATACAGCCTCATGCAGGAGAGCCCACAGCCTGGCTACAGGAGAGTGCCTCCTCCATGCAGAAGAGCTCATGCAGGAGAGCTCATGCAGAAGAGCTCATGCAGAAGGGCTCATGCAGGAGAGCTCATGCAGAAGGGCTCATGCAGAAGAGCTCATGCAGAAGAGCTCATGCTCGGCTAGATGAGCTCGTCCACAGCTCATCCTCCCAAACCCTTCTGAGTAAAAAGGCCATAACTTGGGCTGTAGAGGTCCGATTTGGGTGATTCGAAAGCCCACGTCAAGCTTACTGATGGGGCTACAATTTCTATCAAGGATGCTAGTCCAAATTATCACTTTTCCTTAACCGAAATTCAGTCTCAAAGACTAGACGTCTCATAGGCTCCAAAACAGAATGCTACTTCCACACAGCTCAGCCATAAGTGAGCTCGGCCACACACAGCTCATCCCAAGTGAGCTTGGCCTGTAGAGGTCAGCTCATCCCAGGAGAGCTCAGCCAGAAGAGGTCAGCTCATCCTAAGAGAGCTCAGCCAAGAGCTCGGCCACACAACTCATTCTCTTGGTTGAGCCTGGCCACACAGCTCGCACTCTTAGACCTTCCAAAAATGTCATAACTCGGGCTGTAGAGGTCCGATTTTGGTGGATTCGAAGCCCACATCAAGCTCACTGACGAGGCTACGAGCATGGTAGAGGACCACAGGGCCAAATTCCTCTACTGCCCATTGAAAAAATCAGTCTTAACATATGACTAGAATTAACAAAGGTAGAGAAAACATTTACCGAATTGTATTAAACATATGAAATGAGTTTAATTACAATTTATCTCCAATATATCTACAAAAAAACTGGATAATAGTCCAGCACAAAACAAAATCGGGTTTTCTGCCCAGATTTTTACAAACACATAATAAGCCATGCTTGACCTTCTTCTCAACTTAAAGCCTCATGAAGTGCCTTCTCTTGTGCACCTCCAAGACTAAATAAGTTTTTCCCACGACAAAATGAAGACGCCAAGAGAGGAAGTCTCCCACAAGGGCTACTTCCCACCTAAGTAATATGCAATGACATAATCCACAAAATCATTCACACACATTCATATAAAATATATCTATATATGAATGTCTATGTCATGTCCCAGCTTCCCGAAACTCACCGACTCCCTCACACACACCATTTTCATGCATGAGAACTGTTTTCAAAACAAAAGCTTTTTGTTTTAAATCACTGGACCACCTCCGAGTATCAAACCATTGGACCATCTCTAAGAACTCTTTTACTGGACAACCCTTCGATAGAGTTCATTTGGACAAACCTCCGATATTATTTATTGGACACCCTCCGATATAATTTATTGACAATCCGATATAATTTATTGACAACCCGATAAAATTTATCGGACAATCCTCCGATATAATTTATCGACAACCCTCCGATAAAACTTTATTGGACAACCTCCGATAAAATTTATTTGACAATCCTCCGATATAATTTATCGACAACCCTCCGATAAAATTTATCGGATAACCCTCCGAGCAAAATTTATTTCATCTCATGCTCCCACACCCGATTTACGCGATGTCCCCTGCACATGCGATGATAATTTCACAGGTATTATCCATGTTGGCATGCATGTTGAAAACTACATGCAACAATTATATTCATGTTTTCATTCAAGCATCATGTTAATATATCAAGCATGAGTATATCAACATTAATATTCACTAACTGCATGTTATTCAAACAAGCAACACACAACAAGATCATCAATATCGATTCACATACTACAAAATCGCCTTAATTGTAGTTTTGGAAACTACACCACATCATTCGTAAACCGATCCCCATCAACAACAAGTGTCGAATCGTTTCTTGAACCAGCCCATCACCAGGCTACACTCATAGCCATGTCATGGCTCTAAACAGCACAACCGCAGTAGGAGAGAACCCCTACCTCTCAAGTGCGTATCCTTCACCGGCTTTGAAACCATTCCGTTTGTTAAACTTAACTCCCTCGTTCTCTTTTCCCTTCTTCCCTTTTATTCTCTTCCATTCCACCCCAATCGATTATCTTGTGGTGGAGAAGACTTCCCTAGGTGTAGGACACCCATGCTTCTTCCTCATGACACATAGTATCCCACATGTCGCCATGCCCACTTTCTTCCCACTAAATCTCCTTATGCAAAGCCCATCCAAGACACCTAGCATCCACTAACATTTATCCCTCATACAAGACCACTTTCTTCATGTACGGGTTAAGCTCGACGCTTTAGCACACTCGCCTTCCACTAATGTGCCAAGTGTCCCGCCTCAAGTTCCACACGACATGCAATCCTCATGCCACGTGTCATTTTCTCGTTCGTCCATTTACCTCGAAATACGTGCAAAACCCAATTGTCTCGGAATTCGACGAAATTCGACTATGTGCTTAGATTTCGCGAAACGAACTCAACGATATGTCCCGCGTCGTCATCCGAGTTCTAGAAAAATTTCGGATTTTGACCGAAATTACCATTTTATCCATTTTCGAAATTGACACTAGGGGTTCACATAATTAATTATTAGATTATTAGACTTGAAATTACGGTCCATGCAGATTTAATTCCACCTCTATATTACTACAATGAGCGATTCTTGATTTGGAATAAATTGCTCTCTGTGTGGTAAAATGATGAGATTATTTTAAATTTCAAATATGATTAGTTATTTATTTAAATTGAATTTAATTCGTTTGCTCATTGAATGGGAAATAATACGTAAAGGTAATAATATTTGAATTGTTATTATATAATTAATTTGATTCCTTATCTCATAGGATTTGAATTAAAATTTAAATATTATTAATTCATTTCCAGCAATAATAAAGTTTAGAATTTAAGAATATGAGTACTATTAGTGGTTTCCCTTATCGATAAAGTTTGGAATTTAGAATAATAAATATAATTAGTCGTTTCCTTATCGATAAGGATTTGGAAACATCTATAAAACCCGACGAGAGATATATTTTAAGGTAGTGTTCGTCTTTGATAGAAGAGAAACAAAGAAAAAGAAAAAATGAGGTTTTTTTTTGACCACAGTCTCTAGAGAGTCTCTTCCTTGAGTCCTTGCTTCATGTGTTGAGTATACAAGAGTGAATCCCCAAGCCGAGAAAAACTAGAGTGTATTGTTTAGTGCAGATGGTTCAGTTACCTGAAATGGGAGAATTGGGATCAGTGTAGTGCGAAGAGTTGTTTCAACCCTACTAACACGATAAATCTCCTATACTTGATGGCAACAAGTATAGATATGATCTTCACCTTTTGATATTAATATCTGTTTGCATGGGTTCCTGAAAATAAGATTTATGGAAAATTTTAAAGAAACCCCTAAATTCCATTCCAGTTTGAGTTTTTAATTTTCCAAGCAAAAACAACAAGTGAGGAATTTTCCTGAAACAAAGTACTCTCTGCCTGCGAGAAATTTTAGTGTAGCTAAGTACTCACTTGTTAGCCTTTGTTAAACGATGTTGGCTCTTGACCCATTCCTCCACCTAAATGCTACCCCTAATTCCGTTGCTGTATTCATATCTTCTTGCTTTGATATTCTTCATTCCTGGCTTGCTGAAATTGATGGAAAACCATATAAGGGGAGTGATAAAGTGCAAGAACTTTGTTATGATTGGATTGACACGACGATTTGGCACGAAATTTCACTGCAAAACTATAAAAACAGCCACAAAATGCGATCAGTAGAATAGTAGGGACCTTATTGTGCAAATCGGGTTAATTAGAATGATTAGTACACAAAAAGCACTCAAAACCTATAATAAATAGGGTTCAAAATAGCACTTTTTTGGCACTAATCACCTAATCTTCTCACATCTTATGTGGTGTTCGTTCCCAGATAGTCACAGCTTCTTTGAGGCGAAGTACTGAAACGACCTCGCTCCCTTGCACCCGCCGTCAAAGCGTTTTCTGACATTTCAGTAAAGTAGTAGTGCCAAGAGTCCGGCTTTCTCTCAATTTTTAGGGCGTCTTGGTTGGCCTTTTGGTTTTTTTCAGGGATAAGGGCTTTGCAATCCCTAGTATTGCTCTACTGCTCGATTTCTTTAGCGTGAAAGAGACCTCAAAAGGCTTCTTGTGTATTTCAAAGTAGGCCACTGCCAAACCAATCATTTATGACCTCCCTTCTTCCCACAAGCATTGGAAAGAGTGCTATTTCTTTGTCGGGGGTCGACATTGGGAATACAACCCTGCCGACAGGCGTTGCAGGGGATTCGATGATATGGGTATACCAGAACTTTGTTGAGTTTTCTATCTATGCTAGTAGGGGTAAATTTTTCAAAGGTCATATTATGTTTTTGACTTTGTTTTGGTTGCGTTGCCGCACGGTATCCTTCGACCCACTCGAGGGCCGGGAAGTAAAGTGTTGTGGTTGGGCAAGTGTCGCCCTCGAGTGTCCCGATCCCGTCGGGGTTAGACATTCGACTCTTCCGGGTGCGAGAGCCGCCTTTTCCTCATTCGATATCTCCTCCTCCCCTTGATATGGAAACTTCTCTTGGGGGGCCTCTTGTTGTGAAGCCAACTCGGGGAGAACATCATGCCCGTGTCAAGTTGCTGGCTAAGAGGAGGAAAAGCGTAAAGCGCAAGGCTTAGGATCCTCTTGAGATTAGCCACTCAGCCCGGGGTAAGGCCTAGAAGTTGGGAGTATTTGTTTCGCGATAGCCTATCAAGGAGCGAGGATCGCACACCCAAGTTCGGGTGAGGGGGCAGGCGTTGCCCTCTTTGGCTGAGTTGTCCGAGGAGGTGGGTGTGGATTTCGTAGTGCTCTACTACGGGGAATAAGGGGTTCTTCGAGAAGAGTGTGAGCCTCTTTGAAATTTTTCCTATCTGCCCGGGCAGAAGACCGGCTCAAAATGTACTAAGCCTTCCACTACGATATGGGAGATGGCATGGGGGAAATGATCGCTTTGGAGATGAGTGGGGTGAGGACTCGCTGTTTACCAATGTGGAGCTCGCTGTTGGGGCTGTTTCGTCTATCCTTAGGACTTGCTGATCTCAAGAGTTGACCCTGTGTTGAGAGACTGTATTTTGTCGCTCTGAGAGCCGAATCTCGATATGTCCGAGCACCTTCTTTTATCCGTTCGTCATTGTGTTAATGTTCTTAGCTAAATCCTTCTTGTTCCTTGGCAGACGACTACTTATATAAAGGGCCTGGCGAGGAGGGCCAATTCGGTCGAGAGCTCTACTAAGGCAGCGAAAGCATATAAAGCTAAAGTTTCTTCCTTGACCTCCGAGAGGGCTGAGCTATAAGCTCGGATACAAAGCTTGACCGAGGATGTTGTGGGGTATAAATCCAACCTGAAGCACACCTCGACCGCAAAGGCAAGAGATGAAGACAGAGAAAAGAAGGCCATAGAGGGCTTAAGGGTTGTTGAGGATGAGCTGCGGGTGGTTAAGGAAGAGTTTCAAGCTGCCAGGGAGGAGTTATGTACCAAAGGAACGACGTTGGATCGGGCCCGCCGGGAGACTTCTAAAGCCGAGAGCTCCGTGGAGCGCTTGGCTGAGGAGTGCAGCGCGTTACACGGGGACCTCTAGAAGCGGGAGGCTATGATTGGCCATAGAGATGGAGTAATAGAGGAGGCTGGGACGGGCTGCACCTTATGGGCCTGGGTGAAGTAACCCAGCATTAGAGCTACGAGGCTTTTCCGAGTTTGGACTTCAATTTTCTAGTTCCTGATCTTGATGAAGAGGAGGCGGAAGAATCCGTTTCTGAGGACGAGGAGGATCCTGGGGTGTCCTCTGATACTCGGCTACATTTCCTCTCCACCCCATTGAAGTTGAGGTTCTGCAGAAATTTGAAGGCTCTCCCCTCTAAGCCCGTTGGGGCTTCACCTTCGACTTGCATGGCTTGGGAGGCTCACACTCTACAAGAATTTGCTCGTAGCTCCCTCGAAGCGGTGAGGCCCTTCATATAATATTTTCTCATTTGGCAAGCAGAGCACCTAAGCCTTGGACATGCGCCAATTCAAGCAGTGGTTTATTGTGCACTGGATATCGTCCTTCGCTTCTTGGTTTCCGTCTTCTTTTATGACCTGTGTTGAAAGGTTTCCTAGTCACCCAATCTTTGAATGATCGGGTTCTTCTTAGGTATCACCGACCGCAGTTGAGAGTTAAGCTCTTGTGCTTCCTCATCAAAGCGAGCCCTCATTGGCTCCTTTGGCGAGCACTTACGACTCCTTTAATTTATTTACATGGCTCCATGGCCAGGCTCACGTGGCTCCGCTTGGAAACTGAAACTACGTGGCTCGCCTGGCGAGCAGGCGGCACGGTCAGTACCGAAAATGTGCTATTTTGAGACCTATTTGTTATGGGTTTGGCGCTTTTGTGTACTAATCAACGAATATTTTTGATTTGCATTAATTAAATTATTCTCTTGATCATTTTGTGGATAATTTGTGTAGTTTTTCAAGGCTATTTATGCCAAATTTGTCAAGTCATCAAACACGAAGAATTGAGTCGAACTCGGCGTACATACTCCGGAAATATGAAGGAAGAAGGCGAGAGAAGGAAAGGAAATGAAGAAATGCGAAGAATTCCAGGAGTGTGAAAGTTGCCTCTGCATTTGTGATTTTGCTTTGACTTAGGTTGTGATTTTGCATTTACCATTTTGCCCTTCATGTATTATAGGTATTGAGGGTATTTTAGTATTTTTTGCTTATTTGAGCACTATATAAGCTCAAAGAAAATCTTGTAAGAGACACTTTTCATTCCTGCATTTGATATACAGAGCAAGAGGCGGGAGTTTTCCCGCTCATTTTCTTTTCTCTCATTTTCTCTCATTTTCTTCCAATTTCTCGGTTGTCAAACACCCCTTAAGGATGACAACTCAAGGGATGGTTGGCTAAACCTCCTTTATCCTTGAAGAGGAGAGACTCACGGGACTCTGATTTTTAGGTAAAATAGTGGTTCTCACATTTTTAACATAAACATTTAATTCAGCTAAGATTTCTATATCTCATTCTGCCCCAATCCTTAGATCTCGCCGGTTGAAGCCCAGTGTTGTGTCTTAGGGTTCGAGAGGATGCTTATTTTAGATCCACTGAGATTCAGTTAGTTGGAATCTTTTTGTCACTGTAGGGTAGATCAAAGAGATATGTTTTCAACATTAGGGAGCATTAATGTCAATAAATGCTATATTTCAAAGGGAAGAATTATTAAGGGGTTACCGGTTCTTTACTGCTTGAATGAAGATTTGGTTCGGAAATGACAATGATGTCTCAAACAGGAAAAAGGACTAGAACTCTCATTTACCTTAGGACCTCAACCCGAGCCGATGTTCCAAGAGTTTCTTTTTCCTTATTTTTAATTCGAGTTTACTTTGGCTACAAACCATTCACCTCCATTGTTTTACAACACCCTAATCCAAAAGTGAAATTTACCTTTTGAACCAACTAAAAATCATTTACAGAAGAAAACCCGTCCACAATGATTGACCCTAAAGCCACTATCTGCGATCGCTATGCTACTGACGATATGAGATGGGTTAAATTTGTTGATTCTGTACAACCTCACACTTTAGAATCAAATGGTACCATTGGGATGGTGCTGTACGAATGTTGATTTGGTAAACTTATGTTCCACATCACAATCTTGGTGAAATTTCAATCCTTTTTGTCCCTTCTTGTTATTTCCTTAGCGGTTCATTGTTAGGATTGATTCAGACACATACTATCCATATACAATTTATATTTTAATTTTTATTAACATTAACCTTTTGGTACTTTGTTTTGTTTTTTGTCTTTGTGTTTTGTGCTGTTTTCACTTAGGAGTTTATGCACCACTTTGAGATAGGAACACAATAGGCAAATTAGAAAGGCTTGAGTGCTCCACAAACGAAGCTATGAAGTAAGCAGAGCAGTCCAACGAGATGGAGCCTCCCACACCGAACAATAGAGCCAACAGGGGATATAGAGGAATCCTAATGCATATAAGACCATGAGGGGCCATATACACCCACCAAGAGTGAGTGCACCCTCATGCATTGCCTCGCCCGGGGAGGACATAATTATCCAAGCCATACACATTACGCCTTGCTCCCCATACTCCATGGGATGGAGAGTGAAAATCCCTATTCACACATCCGGGAGTTCGAGAAAGTATGCAATACCTTAAAAGAGGACATCTCCAATGTGGATCTGATGAGGTTGAAGTTCTTCCCTTTGACTTTGAAGGATAAGGCTAAGATTTGGCTAAACTCACAGTAGGGACATGAGGGAATTGAAGCGGAATATGTAGTGAATTTTGAAGGAGATTCTTCGACAACCATAGAACGATAATCTCACGAAGAGCGGTTATACCGCCAGGCCAAGAAAATGAGAAATTCTACCAGTGCTGGGAGAGGTATCTAGACCATCAATGGCTTTGATACTTAGATGCTGGTTAATCACTTATATGATGGAATGTCCCCTGCTATGAAGCATTTGTTGGAAACTATGTCTCTGTGTGTGTGTGTGACAAGGGGACTTCATGAGTAAAAATCCAGAAGAAGCCATGGATTTCCTGAATTATGTGGCTGAGACATCCAAAGCATGGGATGAACCCAACCCTAGAGAAGCAGAAAGGGTGAGGCCTACAGCTAATCAAATGGGAGGCATGTACTCACTCTTAGAGGACATGGAGATGAAGGCAAGGCTATCCACCTTAGCTAGGAGGTTGGAGGAGATTGAAATGTGAAATCAACATGAGTGCGGGCGTGGGCGAGGGCTGTGCCTAACCAACCTTGCTAATTTGTCGAATCCACGAGCACCAAGGAAACCTTGCTTGGCCCCATTCCTTGATGAGAGGGATATGATGGTTGAACAAGCTATCTCGTGGGCAATCTGGGCCGCGACCAACACCCCATACGACAATACATACAATCTGGCCCAGAGGGAACCATCCTAACCTGCCCAAGGCCAAAATCTCCACCACACGTGCCACCTGCTGCACAGCAGCAGTATGGATCATCATCCCAGCCATAGCCACCACCATCCTCATCCCCAGCTGAGCAAGCTATCATGAACTTAGGCAAAGTGGTGAAGCGACTGTGGAAAAACGAGAAGAGCGTGAATCTGGTAACAGCCCGGATTGATAAAGTAGAAAGGTACACTAAACAAGAAGATAGAGAACACACGGACGAAATTTCCCAAAAATTTGACAACTGCGTACTCAATTCAAGGTTAGCTTGACTAGCAGTAGGTGGAGGAAAAAGGGAAATTTCCCTCTTAGACATAGCCTAATCTATGGGAAGTGCATGAAGTAAGCTCTTCCGGCCCAGGCAAATCTAAGATAGATGAAGTTCGCGATTACCACTTTGAGAGCGGTAAGGAGGTCAAACAACAGGTCCCAGGCAACCGACGAGAAGAAGGCTAGGAGGCAAAAGAAGGTGAGAACGAGAGGAGGAGGTGATCGAAGAAATGTAGTGAAAATAGCACACCCCTCGCACCCCATGACACTAAGAGCCAAGAAAAAGGCCATCAACCAGGTTGAAATATTAGAGGTGCTAAGGTAGGTGAAGGTCAACATCCCCCTGCTTGACATGATTAAATAAGTCTCAACGTATGCTAAATTTTTGAAGGACCTGTGCACAGTAAATAGAGGGTTAAATGTTGTGAAGAGGCCTCTGGCGAACCAGTCGATTACTATCATCAGTATAAAGACTCAGTAAAGTACAAAGATGCAGGTTGCCACACCCATCTTGGTGAATATCGGAGGCACTTGTGTAGAAAAGCCTTTGCTAGACTTGGGAGCCGATGTCAATTCTTTATGTCGGTGTATAAGCAATTTAGGTTTGGGAGAGATTAAGCCCGCTTCCATCACATTATCCGTTGCAGATAGATACCAAAGGGCACTGTGGAGGATGTTTTAATACAAGTGGACAAATTCTACTATCCTATAGACTTTATTGTGCTTGATGCAGAATCGGTTGTAGTGGGGACTAATTATATGCCTATCATCCTCGGAAGACCATTCTTAATAGCCTCAGTACAGTATTAATTTTGAAATGGAGTTATGATTAGTGCCCCGAATAATCTTTGTTTGAGCCACTGTTCATTGCGAGGTTTGAGCACTTTTTGTGTACTAATCAACTTAAATAACCCAATTGATACACTAAGGTACCGACTATACTACTAATCATATTTTGTGGATATTTTTGTAGTTTTGCAAGCCAATTACACCATTATCTTCAAGAAAATTCAAATACGAAGAACCCGAGTCGAACTCGAAGCTGCATGTACAAAGCAGAAGGCAATTAGAGCTAAATACAGAGAGAGAGTGAGCATTATTGAGATTTTGCAGTGTTGCGAATTTTACTTAGTACCAATTACTGCGACTGCGAAATTTCCTAGGATGTAATTTTCGCGAGTACGCGAAATTTGCAACTGCCACTGTTCTTGTGTTGACCACTTTTGGCCTTTTTGTGGTTTTGTACCAAAATTAATTGCCCTCAATGTATTTTTGGTAACTGCACTTCTTTGTAATTTTCCTTGACTACGAAGCGTATATAAGCCTCAGCCAAGCTTTGTAAAATCAATCAATTAAATTGGTGCCAAAGCTTTCAGCTTTCCTGCGGGTGTGATTGTCTCTCATTTTCTCCCCCTTTCTCACATTTTCTCACCATCCAAACTCCCCTTGAGGATGACAACTCAAGGGATGCTTGGCTAAAACCTCCTCATCCTTGAAGAGGAGGGCGGCTGGAGTGGAAGTTTAAGGTAAAGCCCAGCACATCCTCTTGTACCCGACCTGAGACATTTATTATCATTTATGTTTTGCATCTCACGTTAGAGTTTGAATCGAGTGATGTACCTTGAGTGGCGATGCATAGCAAGCTTTCAAGGCTCGTGAATACTTATTGCTAGATCACTTGATCTTAGCAGATTTGCCATTTGTTGCTCTGCGGAGTTGGAATCGGGCCGGTTTTAACTGCCCGAAACATTAATGGTTAATAAATGCCGTATACTAAGAGAAAAACTTTGAGGGTTCAGTCTTTATGGCTAAACATAGATCTGGTTTGGGAAATGACCATAGGTCATCCTCCCCAATGCGAGGATTAGGACCCGAGGACATTATGGTTGCCTTAGCACCTGGCAGAGTGGCAGAAACCCCGAGGATTTCTTTTTACACTTTATTTCCTAACGATTCTGATTTTTCAAGCCATCAACCTCCCTTTATTTTAAGAAACCCCAAATCCAAAGTGGAAACACCATTTTTCGATCAAGCTTGTGGCTCACTTCGCATGAAGAAAACCCATCCCTGAGTTCGACCCTAGACCACTATACTGCAGTAGCTTTGCTATGGCAGTAGGAATCCTAGGATATAAAATTTGTTGATTCCGAAACACCTATTGTGGCACGGATCAAATGGCATCGTTATAGAGGATGGTCTTGAGTGGTGTGAGGTGAGAAATTTGTTGAACTTGTGATACATCACAAGTATTGGTGAATTCTCATTCCTTTTTTATTTTACAATATTTCCCCATTTACAGTTCACTGCAGGGGAAATTGAATGTTTATACTGTGCATACCCAGTTTTTCTTTGTTTAAAGTTTAACCAACTATAACCCATTTTGGTAGCCTTGTTTTTGGCTTCTTGTTGTTTTGTGTTGTGTTCTTAGGACTTTATGGCTCTTGGGATAGAACACTATAGGCGACTAGAGGAAACCGGTGCTCCATAAGAGCAGGGGGTGTGGGTCGGTTTACATAGTAATCGGATGGAGCCTCCACGAGGAGCAACAAAGTCGGCGGGGTATACTGAGAACCCCGATGCCTACATGTCGATGAGGGGACCATACCCACCAAGGGTGTGTGCACCCTCATGTGTACCTCTTATGAAGATTTGCAGTGGTCTCTAGAGCTTGTTTGGTTTTGCCGTTTCTGATGCTAAATGGTATGGGAAGATGAGAATCCACTTACACATCAGGGGTGGAAGTTTTGTTTGACTTTGGGGAGGTGCGTCGATGGATGCGCAGGTAGAGGCCTTTCCCTTAACCTCGAAACACAAAGTCAAAATTTGGCTTAATTCTCTAAGGCGAAGCAGGTAGAAATTGGGTAGAGC
This sequence comes from Tetrastigma voinierianum, assembly GCA_016808115.1. Lineage (NCBI taxonomy): Eukaryota > Viridiplantae > Streptophyta > Magnoliopsida > Vitales > Vitaceae > Tetrastigma > Tetrastigma voinierianum. Next base: position 1,215,273 of record JAEQBH010000911.1, on the reverse strand, counting down.
TGACGAGTTTTGAAAAAGTTCTTCGGTGCACCGGACCAACAGTTGAAGAGCGAGTACATTTGTAGCCCTTGAGGAATAAGTTCTACCAACTCTTTGGGAGAACATATGGAAACCATCGGTGCATGCCCACACCATGGTTGATACATGGATGTTTGTCGACCACTTCTATGATGGAATGACTTAAAGCCATGAAGCAATTATTGGAGACCTTGCGGTGGAGGAAATTCTGACGAAAGTCGAGCGAGAGCCATGGACTTCCTCGGTATGTGGCCCCGAAACCTCCAAAGCTTAGGATGAGGCAAATCCTAGGAGACATACGGGACCAGAGGCCACCACCAAATCAAAGGGGAGGCATATACTCGCTCTTAGAGGACATGGAGACGAAAGCAAAGCTGTCCACCTTGGCTGGGAGGTTGGAAGAACTTGAAATGAGGAATCAGCATGAGGTACGAGCAGAGACTGAGTCATCCATGCCTAACCAACCATGCTTCAACTGTCAATCCACCGAGCACCAAGGGGAGAGCATTGCCCAAATGTTCCTTCAATGAGGGACTTTGTGGCTGAATAAGCTTGATGTAATTGGGCCCAGCCTGACCACCTGACCCACCCGACCCCATACGTGATACCTGACAATTTGGAGGAACCACGAGCCTCTCACGGAAACCAAAAACCTCCTCCCTATGTGCCTCCTGCTGCACAACATCAACATGGAACCTTAGCTCAGCCACAACTACCACCATCTTCATCTCCGGTTGAACAAGCTATTATGAACTTGAGTAAGGTGGTGGGTGATTCGTGCCACAGTAGGTGTACTGGAATTAACAAAATTTATATCCTAGGATTCCTACTGCTGTATCAAAGCTACTATAGTATAGTGGTCTAGGGTCGAACTCAGGGATGGATTTTCTTCATGCGAAGTGAGTCACAATTGATTTAAAATGGTGTTTCCACTTTGGATTTGGGGTTTCTTGTAAAAATAGTGAGGTTGATGGATTGAAAAACCGTAGCTGTAGGGAAATAAAGTGTAAAAGAAATCCTTGAAGTTTCGGACCACTAGCTTAGGGTTATAAGGCAACATAATATCGGTCTCAGCGTTGGGGGAGGGGATGACCTATAGTCGACTCGGCATGCTATGTTTAGCCGCAAAAAGCCCCGAACCACAAGGCCTGCTCTATACAGCATTTGTAACCATTAATGTTTCCAACTTGGAGGTCACTTGACATAACGGCGAAAAGCGTGATGTGTGTGTGTGTATAAAGGAAATGCGCCTATGTGCGCAGGGTGCACGCGTCGCCTCAAGTAATATAGTGTACTATGGTAGGATGGCTATCACGAGAGGGAGTGTAAGTGTTTGTTGAATACGAGAGATTGGCTTTTAGATATTATCTGGTTATAAATGTTATATGAAAGAGTCTTAGCGTGCGAATTTAAGCTAAACTAACTAATCGAATGAATGCGTATGTGGAGACTAGAGTATGTCTCCCCTGTCACTTTGATGATTATTTCTTAAAGATATATTATTCAGTTTATTTATGATTTATTAATGGCTAGGTGATGCTTGCTTCTGAAATACCCTTTCTCGAGGTGTGATCGCCTATCGTACTAGTAGAGTTGAGTGTATCTCTACTGACTCGATACTCGAAATGCTTAAATGTTCAACCTTAGTACCACCTTCGGGATCGGGAATATCTCTATTCTGAATCAACCGGTACGCTACACTCCGGATCCCTGGGTATCCTCATCTCTCGAATCTCGGATCTCCAGTATAGTCATGCTAATGTTGGTCAGACATCACCATGTAAATGATTAACATAAATAAAGCAGATGCTAACAAATTATAAACAACTTGAATAAAATAAAATACTAATCTTTAATCCATGAAAATGTGACAGGGTTCAACAACACCCTAGTTATAAATCTAGAACATACTGAATAAGAGAATATCAATATGTAATATGTAAAACATCAGTACCTAAAATCAAAGAGGAAAATACCAAATCACGGAGCTCCATGCTTCCAAGATCAATGTCACTTTCTGCTGTTTAGTGCCTTGGTTCAAATGCGATCCTGGAGTACCCCAAATTCGAACCCCTTTTAGCAATGATGAAGGCGAGAACTGCCCGGTGAAGCGTCGCGGCGGCGTTGAGGCGTCGTGACATTCTTGTTGACCTTGATATTGGATTGACCCAGTCGCGGCGTTGGGGGGCGTCCTGGCGTGAGGGCGTCGCGGCGATCGAACGTTGCGTGGCCATCTTTATGAACTTTTGTCCTCTGCTGCAGAATGCTTCCAAGCGCCCTTTTCGCACCAAGCGTACTGCATTCACACCAATTGCACTAATCAGATATTGAGCTATAAAAATACATATCTAAATATAAAATACTTGGCCAAGAGTAAGGCAAACGCGGGTATAACCTGAGTGTTTTAGGCACTCATCACACCCCCAAACTTAGCTTCTTGCTTGTCCCCAAGCAAGAACTAACTCTAAACTGAACACACACTCTACATACTATAGTCTAACACGAAGATAGTGATGCTCATGCTGATAGATAGAGGATCAAATTGGACTGATTCACACCGCTGCCATTTTATTTGAAGTTCACAGGATTTGCAAAGGTGTTCAACTTTCGAAGAACTAGGTTGAACTCGGTGAAGTTGACTAGTGCCTCAGCCTCCGAGATATTCAATAACCTTTCCCAAGGATCCTATGTGCGTGAAATAAATGACCTCTAGTGTACACTGCGGTTCAGAGACCGCCCCCAGGCTTGAGTTCAACTCTCGCCTAGTGGGGAAAATCTAACTACAAAAGGGGATAAGAAGCACTTAGTGTGCAATTTCTCTATACTACTCACTACATAGAACAAAGCTAGTGCCGGAAGTAAGTTTATGTTGAGTGTCCCTGTAGCGGGGATTGGTTGGTGACTCGCACCCGGTTGGTTAAGGGCACACCGGAGTCGGTTCCCCTCGACGTCACCGACACTGGCCCAAACTTAAGGGCCCCTAGCAATGAAACTCGTCTTGCCATTACTGTAATGGGCGGTGAAATTCGTGACTCAGGCCGGTTGAGGCGCGGGCATTGGGCTTTGAAAGGCCCTCGGTTGTGCCGGGATTAGTTAGAAAGATCCACTTATTCAATCTCTATATTTTTTTTTTCTCTTTTTTTTTTCTTTTTTTTATTTTTTATTTTATTTTTTTTTATTTATTTTTGGGCTCGAAGGCAATCCTCTTTTATTCACGGTGTCCCATCTCTTTAGTGTTTAGAGACTCCCAGGGTTTGTTGAACCTTGGTAGTCGGGCTAAACACCCAAATACCACTGAGGTCATTTGTGTGTGAGTGTGATAGGTTCCTTGAATAGTTTCTTGAATAGGAGGTGATACACTATGCCTCCCCACCTATGCAGCCCTAATTCACAGAGCTTTAAACATCAGTAAACCTTTCTTCTATGACAAAAGTGGATTTGGTTCAAAAGTGATCCCCTACTCTCAAGCATGGCATCACACACACAAATTACCTAAACACGACACCACTACATATGTATATGATCTACCTAAAACACAAACATGACTAAACACAAAATTCAACATCCTAAGATGAGCAAGCATAAATGAAACTAAACGGAAATGTAAACTAACATGCATAAATGAAAATAAACTACAGCACACATAAACATAAACTAATCGAAGAAAAACCCGAGCATCACCCACACCCCCCCAAACAAAAATGGGCAGTGTCCCCACTGGCAATGAAATAACATAAGAAAGGTGAGGGAACTCCCCTGGTGATCGGGCAAGTCACTGCGGTGGCGGTGGTGGCGGGCCGGTGACGGCAAGAAGTCGCAAGAAGCCGAGCCGAGGACCGGCCGCCGCCGAAGAATAATGTCCGCTGGCTCAAACCGTATGCAGGCACGCCAAGACGGCGCCTCCATATCCTATGTGATGAGGACTCGGTGCTCCTGGGTCTCGTCCCAGAATGCATCAAAGCCCTCAATAAGGGAGAGCACCGGGTCCTCGAGGTCGCGCTGACTCGGCGAGCCGCCTCCGCTGGCCGTTGTGGGTGGTGGACTCCCAAGGTATGGTGAGACAGTATACATGTGGGACTAGGGTTCGCAAGGATGGGAAAAGCGTAGGAGCAAAATGAAGGTGACGGTTTTAAACAGGCAACGCCAGACGCTCGGGGCAACGCCGAGACGCTCCGTGATAAAGATCTAACGTCGCGATGTTGGGATCCAACGTCGCGACGTTCCAGAGAGTGGTAAAAACCAACGTTGCGACGTTGAAATCCAACGTCGCGATGTTCTAGAGAAGGGCAACACCAACGTCGCGACGTTGGGATTCAACATCGCGACGTTCCAGAGGGGTTCCAAACCAACGTCGCAACGTTGAAATCCAACGTCGCGACGCCATGCAGATTGGGCAAAAAATCAACGCCGCGACATTGAGATCTCACCGCCGCGACGCCCGTAGAAGGGTTAAACTAACGTCGCGACGCTGAGACGTCGCTGGAGACGCGGCAACGTCAGCGACGCTGAGAGCCAACGCCGCTGGACGCTACGTAGAAGGCCCAAAGCACATTCTCGCAACCATGGTCTAAGATAAGAGAAAACCCCTCGTACTTTGACTCTCCGACTTTGTAGTGCTCTGCATAGACGGATCCTCCCCAGAACTTTCGATCGCGAGTCCTGAAAGTAAACATCCAAAAAGGGATTCCGATTACGGACAGAAACATCAAACCAAAATAACTTAAAGCAGATAATAAAATTTTAAAACCATGGGAAGGAAAATTGCAAGAAAACTTGGGTTGCCTCCCAAGAAGCGCTATGTTTAATGTCGTTAGCTCGACGGCCCTGAATCTCAATGTGCTCGGGAACCCGAGCTCTTATGACCGCCATCGTACTGGCCTCGATGCTAGCCAAGGGAATGATTTTCTATCCGCATGGAACTCGCCTCAAAATACCGCTTCAACCGCCAAGTACGTAACTGAATGTTCCCTTCGTATGTAACCTCAGCCCCTCCATGTGAAAAGACCTTGGTCACTGTGAAAGGCCCGGACCATCTAGACTTCAATTTCCCAGGGAAGAGTTTTAGACGGGAATTAAATAAGAGGACTTGTTGTCCCGCCTCGAATTCCTTCCTGGTAATGTGTTTATCGTGCCAGGTTTTTGTCTTTTCCTTGTAAATGCGGGCGTTTTCATAGGCTTCGTTCCCGACCTCGTCTAGTTCACCGGAAATGTAGCGCGGTCTCACCCCATTAGCTGCATCGTCCATGTTCAACCGCCGAAGCTGCCCAAAGAGGCTCGATGCTCCAATTCCACCGGGAAGTGGCATAAGCCACATAAACAATTCTGAAAGGCGACATACCCAAGGGTGTTTTAAATGCAGTTCGGTATGCCCAGAGTGCATCGTCAATCTTTTTAGACTAGTCCTTTCTGAAACTGTTAACTGTCTTCTCCATAATGGACTTAATTTCTCGATTTGACACCTCTGCTTGCCCATTTGACTTCGGGTGATATGCAAGGATGCGCGATGATGACTTATACTTTTGCAAAACCTTGTCAATCATCTTATTGCAAAATGAGTACCATTATCTTGATCACCGAGGGGGTTCCAAATCGTGAGAATATGTGGACGCGAGAAATCGAGAGCCACTACCTTGGCATCGTTAGTGCGGTCGGAATTAAGTTTTTAACCCACTTCGAGACATAATCTACACGCCAACAAAGATGTGCTACAGGTCAAGTTATGCACGGGGGACCATGAAATCTATCCCCCATAGGTCAAACAGTTCTACTTCTAGAATGGGATGCATGGGTGGTTCGTCCTTTCTAGAAATGCCCCCCATTCGTTGACATTTGTCACATGTGGATACGAAATGATAAGCATCTTTGAATAAGGAAGGCCAAGATCGAGAACCGTCGCCGTCGCCACTAAACACCACCATGGTTAAGTGTGGCAGTGGCTTGAAAACACTATTCATTTCATCCCCGCACACATCTTCCGGATCACTCTGGTCGGCGCAATGTCCGCAGGATCGCTCCTCCCAACAGTAGTGTTTCAAGTGCATAAAACCTCTTTCTCGAAGGATAGCTGAATTCGAGGGACCACTGCTACCAAATAATTCACCTAACTTAAACCATGGAATTGCCCTCTGTCTTCAATACATAGTTGCTCGTCCGAATCGCTATTCACTGAACCTCATCACTTGCCCCTTCCAATCGCGTGAAAGATGATCTCGCCACCAGGTTCTCGCCTTTCTTGTCTTTAACTCAACGTCACCTGCAGCAAAAGAACCCATCGGATTAACCGGGGTTTGGCGTCTTTTTTAGTCATCAAGTATTTTATGGCAGAATGATCAGTGTGGACCACGACCTTGTTACCAATCAAATAAGGCCTGAATTTGTCGAAAGCAAAGACAATAGCCAATAGTTCTTTTTCTGTAGTGGCATAATTCAACTAAGCATCATCTGGCCCCGCTTGCATAGTAGATTACCCGGAAAATTTTCTCTGCTTTCTCGCTTTTCAACATTGCCCCAATAGCAAAAATCGCTTAAGGCCACACATGTTCAAATGGAAAGAACCAATCCGAGCTAATGCATAATAAGGCTGATACCAACTTACCTTTAACACCGAAAAATGCATGCAAACACCGTGAATCGAACTCAAATGGGATCCTTGACCAGAAGGTTAGACAACGGTTTTGTAATCCGAGAAGTCTTTGATGAATCGCTCTATAGAATCCAAGGCAGGGCTTAAAACTTCTAATCCCTTTTACCCGACGAGGGTGGGAGGTAATTTTTCAATTGCTTCCAATCTTTTACTGCCTAATTCCTATTCCTCTTGTTGAACCGATGTCCGGAAAGTATTAATATTCCTTGTACCATAAAATGGCACTTCTCCCAATTGAGTACTAAGTTGGTCTCCTCACATCTTATCAATACCGAAAAATCATCCATGAAGATTTCGATTGTCTTCTCAACCATGTTAGAGAAAATGGCCATCATACATTATCAGTAAGCAGTCTCGCTCACGTACGCCTAAAGGGCATCCGCTGAATGCGACCGTGTCCCATAGGGACATGTGGAATGTCGCTCTTCTCCTGATCTTCGTGGCTATAGCACTTGATTGTAGCCGGAATATCCATCCAAAAAGCAATAATATTCATGACCGGCTAATCGATCCAGCATCTGATCCCGAAACGACAGTGGGAAATGATCTTTTCGAGTGGCTTTGTTTAGTTTCCGATAATCAATACAAATCCTCCACCTGGTAACTGTTCGAGAAGGCAGTAATATGTTATTCTCAGTTCTTATGATAGTTGTTCCTCCCTTCTTAGGTACTACTTGAACTGGACTTCTACCTACGCACTATCCAAATAGGATACCACCTTTATCCACCATTTCAATACTTCCTTCGACTACCTCTTTCATCGTTGATTCAACCCCCCGCTTCTAACAAGGTTTATGCCCATCTTTCCAAAGAAAATATGATGCATGCACATGGAAGCGTCGAATCCCTTTAAATCTACTTTTGAGACCATCCGAGTGCATTTTTATGATCTCTAAGGACCCTCAATAACTTCTCCTCTAGTTCAGTCAAGGATGCTGAGATGATCACTGGTAAGGTAGATGCTATCCCAAGATATGCATACTTCAAATGGCTAGGTAGAGGTTTTTGTTCCATCTTGGGTGGTGTTCAACCGATGGCACCGGCTGCAGCTCCTTCCACCTGTAGACCAAGTATTTCTTCTTATCGGGTCCCGGGGGGCCAATCCATCCATTTTACATATTCCTCTGCCTCTTCGCCCATATTCTCGGGATCATTCTGTACAAGGCTAGCCTCCAAAGGATCAAGGATACCATCCTTTGGTTAGACACTATAGCCTTCCCACTATCTCCTCGCCATGAAACAAGTATCACTCATGTCTCACGGCTTCAAACACGTTGAACTTGACTTCATCTTCCTGCACTCTCAATTTTAGTTCTCCCCTCTGAACATCAATCATTGCCCTTCCAGTTGCAAGAAACGGTCTGCCCAAAATTATGGGTATTTCTTTATCCTCTTCCATATCTAAGACAATGAAATCTGCTGGAAAGATAAACTTGTTAACTTTACTAAGACATCTTCTATTACCCCTCTCGGATGCTTCAAGGATCTGTCGGCAAGCTGAAGTGTGACTGTAGTTGGACGAGCTTCACCTAATCCCAAACGTTTAAAAATGGACAAGGGCATGAGATTAATGCTGGCACCTAAATCACATAGGGCTCTCTCAAAGATAGCATTTCCAATGGTGCATGGGATAGTGAAACTGCCTGGGTCTTTAAGCTTTTGCGGCAGCTTCCTCTGAAGTATGGCACTACATTCCCCAGTTAAGTTAACTGTTTCGAAATCAGCCAATCTTCTCTTCTGAGACAGTATGTCTTTCATAAACTTTACATAACTAGGAATCTGCTTTAGAGATTCAGCAAACGGGATATTGATGTGTAACTTCTTGAACACTTTCATTAATTTGGTGAACCGCCATACAAATTTTTGTGCTTTTAGACGCGGATATGGAATGGGTAGGCTAGCCCTTTCTTCAAGGGGGTGTTTCCCGCGCATCGCTTTCTTGAGGTCGTTCTTATCTCGCATCATCATTCGACCGGCCGGGATGACTTTCGCCTCTTCCTCCTTTATAACCTGGTCGCCTCCATTGCCTCCAATTCTTTACCACTTCTCAGCGTGATTGCTTTAACATGTTCATTCCCATCTCTTCTCGGTTCATTCACTACTTGGCAAGGAACCTAGCCGCCTTCGTCGCCAGACACATTCGCCCATCTCGTACCCAAATTCTCGCAATCAAGCGCTTGATTGTTCAATCAGGCCTGTTGCTGTATACGCCTTGTCTCATTCATAAAAGCAGAGTGGGAGGTCAGCATTTGTGCAAGGGCTTGTTCTAAGTCCACCTTTTTCTCAGGAGGTGGTTCGCTAACTCTGTTTGATGGCATATTGTTCTGATTGTTCCTCCATCCATACCCTTGATTGTTCTGACTGTGCTGATTCTGATTATTACAATTCCCCGGCCTTGATTTTGGATTCTGATAATCGCTTTCCAAACTCGCCCTGATGCCGCGGACCGCACTGACAAACCTGACACGCATCGGGCTCTCGTCTGACCGCTTGGTTTCCCGACCGACATTCTCCCGTGCTATCAGGCCGCCCCTCCACAAAATTCACACAATCCCATGGTCGGGTTCAGATGGCATTCGCGTTCGTTGTCTAGTTAATCGCTTAGTCATCAGGCCACATGATTAACTGTGATTGTTGAGAACCTCATTATCCGTGCCACCCATCGCGCTTTTAATGGCAGGTAGCCTTCTCTCTCTAGGCCACCGATTTATTATTAAAAGATCTTCCAAAATTTCATATATGCTTGGTCCGGTGGGTTTTCATTAGTGTCTCCTCCAAACAGGCATCAATCAATGTTCTAGTTGCATTCTTAAGACCATTATAGAAAGTATGGACTCCGCATCCGTCGCTCCGTGATGTGGGCACTTCCTCAATAGTTCGTGAAATCTATCCATGCCTCACTGTGTTCTCCCCAGTCAGTTCAAAAGACATCTCGCACAAGTCAGGCAATTTTCGGTACGGGAAAATCCTGGTCGTGAATTTATGCACTAAATCGTCACGCGAATTAATGGAATTTATATCGACTTGTTAGCCAATGCTTGGCTCTATCACCTAGGGAGAGAGGGAACAATCTCAATCTAAGCGCCTTCTCAGAACCCCACTACTTGATCGTATCGTGCATTCAAGGAAGCAATAATGCATATTTGGATTCTCATTAGGCAACCCGTGGAACAGGATGTTCTGAAGCATCTGTAAAGTGACTGACTTCAACTCGAAGTTGTTTGCCTGAATAGGTGGTCTTCTAATAGCTGTCTGAACAACAGTAGGTGGTAGTGCAAACTCCTCTAGCAACATGAATGGATCATCTGGCTGTATAAACGGTCTTGCTGCTTGATTCCTTCCGTTATTCCCATTTCGGCCTCTCTTCGGCCTGCTTTGCCCACTCGCATCCCGTCGTTGTTTTTCATGTTCGCTAAATTTATAGTCCGTCTGCCTCCGTTCAACGCATTCTGCAAAGTTCTTCTGAACAGATCAAACATGGTGGTCAACCAGACTTCGTCGTTGCATGTACTCACGTAAACTCAAACCGCAATCACACGAAACAACAAGACCAATTTACCAAAGACTTGTAAAACAAATAAAAATAAAAAAATTCCAGAGTAATACCACCACAGATTCTCTATATCACTTAAACCTATCCTCAAAGAACTACCCAAAACTCGGATGTCAAAGTTTGATGTGTATAAAAGCATTTATGCGTTAGCGTAATCGATTAGTACCCAAAAAGTGCTATTTGAGCCCTATTCAAGATAGTTCGGCGCTTTTTGCAGACTAATCATATCAATTGAGCCAATTGACTTGAGTAGGTCCACTAGTACCACCGATCATTTCTCGAGTTTATTTTTGCAATTTTGCAGGTCTTTTGCGTACTCAGCCATTTAGCTCAAATCTGATGTTAAGATATCGTGCCTAATAAATCAAGACTAATGATGTCATCAACCATAAAAATGAAGGAACATGGGATGCAAGGCAAAAAAGGAGGATGCAAGAGTTAATACAATACAGAGCAATCCCAGAATTTCGCTTATGATTGTGAAAATTCAATGGGATTGCGAAAATTTCAATCATAGCGAAAATTCTCGTAATCCTAGCGAATTGAGAATTTTCGCTAGGCCAGCCAACCATCGCCTTAGCCAAAATTCTCAATTTCGCTTATCTCACACAAATTTTCATAGTTAGCCAAATTAACGCTGAGTGGCTCAATTTCTCGCTTATTCGAGTAATTTATTAGGTTAGCCAACCGCCAGGTTAAGCTAAATTTTCGCGATGCTAATAAATTCTCGCATAGCCAAATTGATGCCCCGTGATTTTGGAATTTTGATGCCGCCCCCTGTGATTTTGGAATTTTTGATGCCAAACGACCCCGTTTTGGTGTATTACCATTTTAGCCCTTATGTAATTTCATATGTTGCACTTTGGGTTGTACTATATAAACCCCCTGAGCTTGTAACCCTAAGCAACTTTTCATTCAATACATATTTCCCCCAACTTTCATTTTAGGGTTCTATTTGCTCTCTTCTCTCCTCTTTCTTTCATTTTTCTTGGTATGAGTACCTTCCTTGAGGATGACAACTCAAGGATGCTTGGTAAGCCTCATAGCCTTGTGAAGAGGGTTCTTTAGCTTTGGTTTTGGGGCTACTGCCGGGTTGTCCTCTTGTTTTAAATGATACAGTGTGCATTTATGGTTCCATACCTTCCAAACTAGGGTTTAATGCCATTTAATGTTGTTCCTTTGGTCGATACTTTGCTTTAGGGTTCGATGCATGCTTAATATAGATGAGCGATATCCTTTAGATGCCATTTACGAGCCATTGAAATGAGGTTGAGTCTTGAGTTTTAAGCTGAATGGGACTTTGAATGCATAATACTTGTCTTGACTCAATCGGAATTAGTTACAGGGTTAGGTTTTATAGCTAAACAAAGATCCGGTTTTGGCTTTGACTATATGTCGATTACCGTAATCTGTGAGAAATGACTTAGAGGACACTTAGTTACCCCCGTGTTATCAAGCTAGTGACCCACAAACCTTCAAGATTTACCATTTCACATTTCACTTTCAGCCATTACAGTTAGTCAGTAAACAAACAACTTCCAGCATTAGACAAATCCGAGAGGAAATCCAAACAAAAGCCTCACCATTTTCCAAACAGGTAAATCATTCATAGGATGAAAACCCATCCCACGAATTCGAATACTAGGCACGTATACTAGAGTAGCTTATTTACGTGATAGGAGGAACTAAGGATAAAATATTGTTGATTCGAGATCACCTGCCCAGGTGGCACGAATCAAATGGCGTCGTTGCAGGGGATGGTGCCAAACTACGTATGATGAGTTGATGTGTACTTGTAATCCACATTACAAGTGTTAGGTTACCTTACACAGACCGCTTTTTTGAATAAGTGTGCGAGGCGCAAGTTTTCTTCACTTTGCGATTCTTGCACTTTTTGTTTCTTGCGGTCGAGTTTTGTTTTTAACTAACAACGACCTTTTTAGCAAAGTTTGTTTTGTGTTCTTTCTTTGCGTCTCATTTTTGTATAGCAGGTGTTTATCGCCGCGAGATGAAAGTTTCAGGCGGCTTGCAAGAATCAAATGCACCGAGTTGAGCAGTTGTGTAATCCCGATTATTACCACAGTGAAAATATGGATCCTCTACGAAAAACGACAAAGTCAGCTAGGGTACCCCGATTGAATCCAACAACTTCGAGGTCAATGAGGACCATATACACCCTCACAGGGATTTGAGTGCTCCTTCTGCTACCTTCTGGCGAGAAGATGTGCGGTGAGACCACACCTAGTGCTTGCTTCCCACATTTCATCGTATGGAAAATGAAAATCCATATTCACATACGGGATTCGAGAGGTATGCACTACTTTAAGGAAGGTATAGCAGAACATGGATTTGCTCAATTTGAAAGCATTTCGGGTTGTGCTTGAAAGACAAGGCAAAAATTTGGCTCCCGATTAATTGAGACGGGGCCAGTAAAAATTGGGCCGATCTTCAGGCTGAATTTTTGAGAGAAATTCTTCGATTAACCAAGACATCCAACAGGTTGAAGAGGCAAATCTACACCTACTCGGCCTATGACAATGAAAAGTTCTACCAATGCTGGGAGAGATTCATAGATACCATCAGTGCTTGTCCACATCATGGTTTCGACACCTGGATGTTAGTGAATCATTTCTATAATGGTATGTCCCCTGCCATGAAACAATTGCTAGAAACATGTGTGTGGAGGTGATTTTTAAGCGAAGCAGGACTGAGCCTATGGATTTCTTGAGTTATGTATTTCTAAAACTTCCAAGGGTTGGGATGGCGGAGCAGAGAGAAGTGGAGGAACATTAGGCCTTCAGCACACAAAGGAGGAATTTATACACTATGGAGGACATGAAATGAAGCGAAAATCTCAGCCCTAGCTAGGAAGGTGGAGGAGCTGGAAAGAGGCTCCATGAAGTGCAAGCGTGTTGAAAACCTTTGCCTGAGACTGCTTCATTCACCGGTTGTCGACCAGCGGTCAGGGAGAACATCGTCTCGATTGAATGAATTGATGTCGAGAATATGCGAAATGTTGTAGGTTATCTGAACCACCTAATGCCCCATATGGTAATACCTACAATTCCAATTGGAAAAATCACCCTAACCTCTCCTGGAAACCTAATCCCCCTGCCTATGTTCCCCCAGGTGCCAAACCACAATTTGGTTCCTCATCTCAACCACAACCACCACCATCCTCATCTCGCAGTAGACAAGCCATATTAAACTTGGGCAAGGTGGTGAGCCAACACATTGGAAGAACAAAGGGATCAATGCACAATTGGCGCAAAGGATTGACCTTTGTAGAAAGTACCGCTGAGCAAAGAGAATAGATGGGCTTGAGCAATCTTAATCGAGGAAAATGAGACGACCTGCGTGTTGATCACAAAGATCGACAATGATGCAGGTGCAGAGGAGAGAGGAAGGTTCCACTTCCCGAGCCTTTGCCAAATCCAGAAATGAGTCCATGAGGTAGGTTCTGCATCGACAATTCGGGGAATGGATGGGTTGAAGTCTATAATCCTGGGTGGGTAGAGACAGTGCCAAGGCTGCAGTGGCTATAGGGCAGTATCTGATGAGATGATCATCAGTGACTCTGATGAAACCTTCAGCGTGCCACCCCCGTTCCGGGCAGAAGTAAGAAGAAGGCATCCCGACGAGCGGGCATCTGGAAGTCCTAAGGTGAAGGTCGACATACCTTTTTGGACATCATCGAAACAAGTCGCCTATGCAAAGTTTTGAGGACCTTTATCTGTCAGGGGTTGGGTATTGAAGAAAGCCTTCTACTAGCCCAGACAAGTCGATTGCCATAATCAAAGCAGAACCCGGTCAAATACAAGGATCCAAGATCCCATGATTTCGTCAACATTAGAGGGACTTTAAGGGCATGTTATTGCTCGATTTGAGGGCAAGTGTAAGCTTCATTCTTGGGTACTCAGTGTATAAGCAGTTGGGTTTAGGGGAGCTTAAGCCAACCAACATCACTTTGTCATTGGCTGATGATTAGTGAAGATTCCTAAGGGAATAGTTGAGGATGTATTGGTCAAGGTAGACAAATTATACTACCCGATGAACTTTACATGGTGGCAAATCTTAGAACGATAGCAAGTGGGCCAGTCCGTATTACTTGAATTATCTTTGGGAATACCATTTTGGCCCTTTGCCCGATGCAATCGCATCATTGCGGAAATGGAGTCATTACAGCTCACATTGGCAGCGACATTGGGCTCGACATTTTCACTTGAGCCCTGAGAAACGAGTGAGTGGAGGTGATGAGGAAGAAAGAAATGAGGAATGCGCTCGGATAATATGGTCATAATCGCAGGGGAAGCCAAATGTCCTTAAATTTACCAGAATTGGTTAACGAGGGGTGAAAGCGGTGTTTGGGAGTTGCCATCGAGCTGCTGAAATTGGTCGGCTGAAAATCACCCACGATTGAAAGAGAAAATCAACGATGGAAATTAAGCATCGGGGCATTGGCTGCTGCCAGGGGTTGAGCTTCTCCTCTTTGACCCTCATGAGTAAATGATAAATTTGAGGCTGGTTTGGTGTTCCGCTAAAACTTGAGAATTGCGACTAAGTATAATTATGAGTTTCATTTTTAAAGTCAGTCAATTTTCAATTTTTAGGCTATTCTTAGTGGTTTTCCGATTTAAGCGACTTTCCTTTTCAAAGTAGCATAAGTTAATATTATTTTTATTTTTTTCTTTTGTTATTAAGGTTTAATTATTTCTTTAGTGTTGTTTTTATAACAAATTCAATTAAATAATTTATTTTTGGGAGAACCAGATTTTGGAAATTTGAATTTCATATAATGGCAATCAACCACAGTGACCATCGGCTCCTTGGCTATTTAAACAAAGGGGAGGGCGAGCAACTGTTCCTCCCCAGTAGGAGCCTTGAGCCTCCAGTAGCAGCGCCCCTGCAGGAGCCCGGGTTGCGCCGTCACACTACGCCAGCGGCTGCCGAGCCACTGCGCCAGTGAGCCACGGCACGTAACGCCACCTCCACTTTTAATCTGAGCCGGTTGCACTGTCGGCTGGCTGCCACTTGCTTGGGTACGCAGTAGTGCCTTTGACCCGGCTGTCCTGCGCCTTGGCGTGCCACGAAGTCCGGTGTTAGTATTCAGCCTTGGGTGCCTTTGCTGAGCCCGCCCAGTCGGGTTGAACCCCAGTTCGTTCAATGGTCTCATTCTTTGCTCGAGCCACGTACTGGCACTTTTGCCACACCTCGAGTCCTTCAGTTGACCATGGTTCTCAGAGGTGAATTCGCTTTGAGCCAGAGAAGTGAGGTTGCTCCAGAAGCGAGGAGGGCGGTTTGGTTCCACCTCCGGTCTGGCGGTCCTGAGGAGCCTCGGGGTTCGAGAGATACGAGACCGGATGGACAAGGCCCCTTCACTAGTGCCTCGAGAGGGGTGTCAGGAGGTGGCGCCTAGAGGCCGGGGCCCGTGCACTTCGGGCCGGGGTGTGGGCCTGGCCGAGCCATCACCGTCCCCAGCAGTAGCGGAGGCCTCCTCATCATCCCGGTTAGCACGCCGCCGAGAGATCGGGCGACCTCTTTACGAGGACCACAGGTCGGAACGTTGGGCTCCACGCCCGGAGATTTCCATGGAGAGTGGTAATTAAGGCGTCCGGCCGCCCGACCCGTGATGTCGGGTTTCAGCGGATTCCGTCGGCTGGTGGAGCATTACTCTCTTGGATTGCAATGCCGCGGCGATTCTACTATCCGGGTGGTGCTTAGGTTCTCTTACATTCTGACCTCGGGGGGTGCGAGTCATTGAAACTCCGTTCGGTATTGATGATGGCCTGGGTACTCTGAGTGGCGGAACGACTGAAGCGACATTGGGCTGCGACGGTCGCGAGCCAGTGCAGAGTTATCGGGCGGCCTCGGTAGACCCGGAGTGAAGTGGTTGTCGCTCGAGACACTCTTTGCTGACTTGATTACTCTTCGAGCGGCGGCTCCCGCGAATGCTTCTTATTGATGCATACGCTTAGGACTGACCTCTTCCTTCGACGCTACGTCCGGCGTAGGGAGCTATTCTCGAGCTGCATGCCGGTTCTCGGAGGATACGGTTAGGTCCCTGCGAGTTGGTGATGACCGTCTTGCTACATTTTTGAAGATAAGGTCCACCGCGAGGGCTGGCTCGGCCGAGAGTATACCTGGCGATACCGCGGCACCCAGGCGGGTCTTGGAGCACTTGGGCTCCGGAGCCACGTCGAGAGGATGATCGGATGCCCTCCCGGTCACGTCTTTGAGCGAGCCATGGTGATGCCTTCTTTTCTCCTCGAGCAACGGGACCCGGGGAGTGCCGGATGAGGCGAGAGGATTCCGAGGAGAGATGATCCTGCTCGAGGTAGAGATGGAGGAAGGAGTCCGAGGAGCCGGATATATCTCCTCCATCTCCTCCTCCACTGCTTGACCACGGCCCACACTTTAGCACTCCAGGCCCATCGTATCTGACCGCGACACTCCTGCAGGTACGTTCATGTGGAGTACCCGGGAGATAGCGGGTGGTGTTATGGATCTTTATGCGTTCATTAGCCTCTACCGGGCGTCGATGGACCCGGTGACTCGAGGCTGAGACTACTTTAGACGGTGTCATACCATGCTCCGGCGGTCGTGAGTCACCTCGGTCTCCCGCATGTTTCGACCATGAGATGAGACGACGGCGGCAATGATAGCCTCCTTAGACATCTTTGGCCACGACAAGCTAGCGACCGGATCCTCCACCACCACGAGATTGAGGTGGTCACACTCTGTCTCTAACTTTCCTATCCCTATTACATGTCTATGCTCCTGCGGGAGGAAGAAGTTAAGAGGTAGGGTGTCTTGACCCATGTTTTTGTATAGTTTCGGCGTTATCAGCACTTACTAATTTTGTTTAGGATTCATGTGTGCTTGATAGTAAGAGCGTTGACATTTTTTGTATGTGTAGCTATATTTCTTCTATTAGCCATTTGGTTATATCAAAAGCTTCTGGCTTGTATTCTGATTTAATATACTTGTGCAAAGTACTTTTGTGTCTTTATTTTGTATATCTACTTTTGCTTTCAATTGGACAATTGGATTGCCTTTAATTGAACAATTGAATTGCCTTTAATTGAACAATTGAATTGCTTTTAATTGAAGAATTGAAACCTTGTTTGTTACCTTAATGTTAGAACAATTCCATGCATGATTTTGGATTTTGAGTCGATTGAGATTTTGGCGTGATCCAACCTTGAACATTCCTTTGGCTAATTCACAGCTTCACACAGTTGTACAATAATTTTGTGAAATTATGTACCTCCTTTCACTTTGCAAAAAAGCCAGGCCTTGGAAGCGTTGACGAACCATAATAGGTTCGTATTACTACATGTATGAAGGCGATGTAGTCTTCAAGAGGAAAGAAAAAGCGAAGAAAAAGAAAGAAGAAAAAGAAAAATAAAAGTCGTGACGCTTTGCCTTGAAACACGAACACGGTCGGAGCGTGGGGTATATGGAGAAAACCTTTTAAACCAGATGCACAAACCATGGATTTGTTGGGTCATCGACTTAGTGTTCGTTACACGGGTGGATGGGTAGAGTTTAGCGTGTTGTAGGTGCTTAATTCTCGAAGTCATTCGGAGTCCGGGGTGAAGCCTGCAGAGTTTGGCTTGATGCCCTAAACCTTAATTGGTTGGGAGTCATCGGTGGACCCAGATTACGGACTTTGGTGAAATCGAGTTTTTAGCATTACACCACAATTTTAGTCAAATAAAGAAATAAGAGTGTAGCTAATCACTATTTAGGTTGGTCGGCAGTTTTAAGGCCATGGCAGTGGCCCAGGTTGGGGGAGAATAGCTTTGCAATTTATTGACTCAGGCGGATTTACCTTAAGACAATTAGATTTCGGTGGAAATTCAGGTTGATTTCAGCGAAATTGGCATTGCCCTAAAACTGTTCTTATATGGTTTTTGTTATGTATGTCGAGTTTCGAGACAGGGTGTGAAATTGTTCATTTAAAAGGTAATGACTATACGTACATACACTTTTTTGTAAAATCCACGACATACGTATTATTGTTTGCATTGCTAAGGGACTAACAGGCAGCCGGTTGAAGTGTGATTAGTACCTAAAAGTCTTTATTTTGAAACCTATTAAAGATAGGTTTGGTGCTTTTACATAATCATATCAATTGAGGCAATTGTGAGTAGGTCCACTTAAGTACCACTTTGATGCCATTCGAGACTGTTTTGGTAATTTTGCGGGTCTTTGCGTATCTCAGCCACTTAGTTCAAATCGATGTTGAAGATCTGGTACTATGCGAAGGTACGATGTCATCAACCATTAAAAATGAAGGAAAATGGGATGCAGTGGCAAAAAGGAGGATGCAGTGAGCAATACAGTGAAGCAGGAGCAATCCCAGGAATTTCGTTATGATTGTGAAAATTTCGCTGGGATTGCGAAAAATTTACTTAATCATGTGATTTAAGTAATCCTACTTGAAATGAGAGCCTGGCTGAGCTAGCGAGAATTTGGCTTCTTCAACCAAATTATTGTGCTATGATTCTCAATTCGCTATCTCCACAAATTTGGCTGAGCCATGAAATTTCGCTGTGAAATTCACTATTGATAGCGAAATTTCTATAAAATTTAAGTATCTCAATCAGAATTTAAACTGGGCTAACGAATTCGCTAGGCTAGAAAATTTAAATATGTAGCGAAATTTTTAAATATGCTGTGAAATTCCCCTGCATAGCGAGAAATTCTTTTTGTGATTTTGGAATTTTTGATGTAAGCGACCGGATTTTAATTGTATTACCATTTAGCCCTTATGTAATTTCATATGTTAGGTATTTTGGTAGTTTCACGCACTTTGGGTTGTACTATATAAACCCATGAGCAACCACTAGCGACTTTTCATTGATACATATTTCTCGCAGCTTTCATTTTAAGGTTCTATTTGCTTTCTTCTCTATCCTCTTTCTTTCATTTTCTTGGCTGCCAAACACCCTCCTTGAGGATGACAACTCAAGGGATACTTGGCTAAGCCTCATAGCCTTGAAGAGGAGGGTTGCTAGCTTGGTTTTGGGGCTACTGCAGGTTGTCCTCTTGTTTTAAATGATACAGTGTGCATTTTATGGTTCATACCTTCGAACTAAGTTTAATGCCATTTAATGTTGTTCCTTTGGTCAATACTTGCCATGCTTTAGGGTTCGTGCATGCTTAATGCTAGATGAGCGATATCCTTTAGATGCCATTTACGAGCCATTGAAATGAGGGTTGAGTGCTAGGTTTTAAGGCCCGAATGGGACTTTGAATGCATAATACTTGTCTTGACTCGAAATAAATTGGTTCTAGGAGTTGGAACATAGCCAAACAAAAGATGGGTTTGGCTTTGACTATATGTCACTTGCCATAATGCGAGAAATGACAGAGGACCTTAAATTGCCAGTGTTATCAGTAGCTGACCCTAAAGCCTTGAGAGTTACCATTCCTTCACTTCCGGCCATTACGGTTGGTCGATGAAACAAACAGCTTCCCTTTGTTTTGAACCAAATCCAATCAAACAAAAAGCCTCACCATTTTCCAAACAGAGTGCAAATCATTCATAGGATGAAAACCCATCCCCGTGTTCGGCCACAGATGCGCTATCTTTACGGTAGCTTGACTACGACGGTAGGAGGAACTAAGGATACGAAATATTGTTGATTAGATTCACCTATAGTGTGAAGAATCATGCAGCGTCGCCTTCAGTAATATAGTGTACCTATGAGTACGGATATCGATCCGGGGATAAGTGTTATTGAATACAAGATTGGCTTTTGAATATTATGCTGATTATAAATGTTATATGAAGAGGAGTACTATCTTAATTTAAAGCTAAACTAACTAATGGATAATTCTTGTTTAATAGAGACTAGGGCTATGTCTCCCCTGTCCTTTGAGTGGATTATTTCTTAGAATGATATTATTCGAGTTTATTTATGATTTATTAATGGCTAGGTGATCTTGCTTCAAAAATATCTCTCTCGAGGTGTATCGCCTATCTCGCTAGTAGAGTTGGTATGAATCTCTACCCCAGCTCGATGCTGCGAAATGCTTAAATGTTTCTAACCTTAGTACCACCTTCGGGATCGGAATATGCTCTATTTCTGAGATCAACCCAGAAGGAACGCTCTACTCGAATCACAGGTATCCTCATCTCTCGAATCTCGGATCTCAGTATAGATAATATCTTGTGTGTGAGACATCACCATGTAAATGATTAACATAAATAAAGCAGATGCTAACAAATTATAAACAACTTGAATAAAATAAAATACTAATCTTTAATCCATGAAAATATGAGGGTTCAACAACACCCTAGGTATAAATACAGAACATACGAATAAGAGAATATCGATATATGTATTATGTAAAACATCAATCTTATTGTCGAAAAGAATACAAATCCGCAGGGTTCTTCTTTAAGATGAATGCACTCTGCTATGTTTTCCGTGCCCTGGTTCATACGATCCCCGATACCCCAAATTCTGAACCCCTTTTTGCTTTTAATGATGAGAAGACAGAACTCGCGCTGACGTCGCGACGTTGCCGCTTGTTGACCTTGATATTAGTTGACCCAACGTCGCGACGTTGGGGCATCACGACGTGAGGACGTCGCGACGTTTCCAACCATCTTTATGCACTTTCATCCTCTGCTCTAGAATGCTTCCAAAAAGCGCCTTTCACTGCCCGGCTGTACCTGCATTCACACCAATTGCACTGATCATATATTGAGCTATAAAAATACGTATCTAAATGTAAAATAACGCTTAAGCGTAAGGCTGGCCTTGAGGGTATAACCTGAGCTAGGCACTCATCTTATGGATCTAACTGCGGGGAGCAAATAAATGGCAACTAAGTTGGCATCGAGTGGATCTAGCAATAAGTATCCCTTTGAGCCTTTAAATCTTGCGAATCTTGGCCACTCGGGGTATATCACGAGGATTGAGCCTAGCGTGAGATACGAAACATAGCGATAATAAATGACGGCGTTGGCAACAGAAGGACAGTGCTTTACCTCAAACTTCCGCAGTGAGCCTGCTACCAAGGATGAGAGGGGTTTAATAAGCATCCCTTGAGTTGTCATCCTCGAGGGTGTTTTGGCTAGTAAGAAGAGATCTGCGAAAGGGAGAAAATGAGAAAATCACACCTTAGATGGGAAAATTTGAAATGCTTTGGCGCCAATTTTATTAATTCATGTATTGATTGATTTTATAGAACTTGGCTGAGGCTTATATACTGCTCATAGTTAAGGAAATTACAAAAAAGTATAAAACAACACAAATACAATGAGGGTAATTTTGGTACAAAACCACAAAAAGCAATCAAAAAGTGGTCAACATAGCAAAGCAGGCGGGCCTACGAAATTTTGCGACTGTGAAGTCTGCCGATTGCAGAATTCGCAACTCTTGCAAAATCTACGCAATCTCACTCTCATACGTATTTAGCTCCAATTGCCTTATGCTTTGTACATGTAGCTTCGAGTTCGGCTTGGGTTCTTCGTATTTGAATTGACTTGAAGATAATGGTGTAATTGGCTTGCAAAACTACAAAAATATCAACAAAATATGATTAGTAGTATAGTCGGGACCTTAGTGTATCAATTGGGTTATTTAAGTTGATTAGTACACAAAAATTAAAACTACCCGATGAGCAGGGCTCAAAACAACACTATTTGGGCACTAATCACTCCCCCCAACCGACACATTGCTAGTCCCTTTGTAATGACAAAAAGAAAGAAGAGCAGATAGGTTAAGCTCATGCAAAAGGAATGGTATTTTCAAGAAGTGTATGAGTAAGTAATGCCTTACCCTCAGTGTGAATGATGAGACCATGCTGTAACCCGACAGGAGAATAAATGCCATACAAGACCAAGTTTTAGAAGAGTATCTATCCTAAGGGAATTGATATGAAACCTCCACCAAAATCTAAGTGTTTATGTGATCAGTTTTCAACAATGAGCACCATATTGCTCTCCCCCGAGCCAAGCTACGCGAATCCTATACTTTGATAACCTAAATAAATCGGCTCCTTCTTGTCGTATTTCTTTTGTCTTTATCAGGATGCAATACTTTGAGAAATCAGCGTCACAAGGATTAACGAGGGTCAGATGACTCCCAACCAGCTAAGGCTTAGGGCATCAAGTCATGAGGTCTCTCGACCCGCTAACTCCTGGGTTTCATCCGGGACTCAGGAATGGTCGGGGAGATTCGAGGAACTACGACTCGCTAAACCTCACCCGTCCACCCGGTACTTAGCGAGCACTAAGTCGATGGCTCCCAACCAACTAAGGCCTAGGGCACCAGGCTTTTAAGACCTTTCTTAGTAAAACCCTCGTCTAGTGCTTGGGTTTCAAGGTAAAGCGTGCGACTTTCTTCTCTTTTTGCTTCTTTTCCTTTTCTTTTCTTTGTCTTTTCTTTTGGAAGACTTCATTGACCTTCTTTTCTAGGGAACCATAACCTTTCTGGTGGTCGATGAAACTAAGATGGGGATTTGCACGATAAAGAGTTATGCGATTTCTTGAGGCTATTACAAAAAACTGATGTGAACAGTGTGTGGCTAGCTAAAGGTGGAAGAAAAGGTCAGATACCGAGGAGACCAATTGACCAACCACTTAATCCCATGCATGAAATAATCTAAGTATCAATGGCATTTAGGCGGTGTTTCAATTTTTCAACTTACGGGTTAGGCAAAACCAAAGAATGAAGCGAAATGTTGCGAATGAGTTAAGAAAGCGAAACGTGCCTTATGTATAACAGTGTGTGTCACTAAATTTTCAGCTTTTTCAAAAACAGCTTTCTCAAAAAGAAGCAAAAAGCAAGCCACTAAACATACAAAATGTGCTTTTCTTACACATGTAGTAGACTCAAAAAGTGTAAAACCAACTGATATCTACAGTATAAAAATCACTTCCTTCACTAACTCTCCCCCCAACCAAGTGTTCCATTGACCGCAATGGGGTGTGGATTGGAAAGGTAGTGGAGGAAGTGCTACCTCCTCAGTCAATAGCCGGTAAAGAGGCATCCTCGATGCAGACGAGTGAGGTGTTCTTTGGAGGAGTCGTACGCAACTGGCTGCGGCTGCTAAAGCTGACAAGGGAGCTACTTGTTTGGAGGTGGAGGAGGCAGGTCCTGGCTGGAGTAGAGACGGAAGCTTGTGACGGTACATATGGGAGATCGTAGGAGACTGGGTGACTCTGGATCTGCATGAGGATGCTTTGATTACGTACCCCGAGAATGGCGGTCAAGCCGTAAGGCCTCAGTGTGAGTCATCCTATCCACGAGGGCTGCATGGGCAGTCGCAAATGATGCTACTGTAGTGGAGAATGTGCGGACTGCATCCATGATGGTCAGAAAGTCCTTGGAGGAAATGGCGATATCTTTGCGGAGTGGGTGCGAAGTGCTTGCCTCGTGCAGATGCATAGGGGCGGTATTCAGGGACAAGGGGCCTTGAAAGGCCGGGTCAAGCGGAGCGGCGATGGAGGCTGGAGAGATCTGGAATTTGGGGTGTCGAAGCACAGGGCTCTGACATGCTCTGCAGGAGATTTGCTCCTTAGCGGGAATATCGTGTTTGGGGCGGTCCTCGGCTAGAAGGGAGAGTGGGGCATAGGCGCCCCGCAGATTGACGATAAAGGCGGCCTCCACGGTCACGATGGCGCGCTCCGATCTAGGCTCATCGAGGAAAATTTGTGTGTGTGTGTCTTTCAGCACTGGCGTAGGAGTCTCGAATAGAGGGGCGTGCGCTCGGCTCGAGGCTAGACTCTGCGATGGACGCACGTACCGAAATGGAAGAAGGAAGTCATAATAAGCTCCGTTGGACTGAACCAGTAGCCCTCCGAGATGCGAAATAGGGCCTCCAAGATGGCTCCTCTCCTCTGAGGCCCCCGTATCTTTGGAGTACAGGAAAAGATTAGACATGAATGTGATCTATAGAAGCATCACGGCAGCGGGGCGCCTCTTGAACGAACGGACCGCGGTGAGTGAATCGCGAAATAAGGCCGAACCATCTCCATGGGTAAGGGATGGGGCCACTGCCTATAAGCGGTCGAGTTGGAGAGGACCACCGGAAAATTGAATGTGGCGGCGATGTCTGAGGCCTTAAGTATCCCTGGCCGGTCGTCAATGGAGAAATGAAGAGCAATCGGGTTGGACTCGCGCCTGGATGTCATCGTGTGGTGGAACTCGATGACTACCCGAGGGTAGAAAAGCCGACGGGGTGTCATGAACGGCTCTAGGGAGTACCTCTGCACTAGAAGCATCGAGTTTTGGAGCTCCGGGTATGCGGAAAAGGATGGAAGATCATAATAAACCTCATCATGCAGGTCCCTCTCACTGCAATCAACATTCCCTGGAATAGGGTTGCAGTAAGGGAAAAAAAATCTATTTTTTCGACCGATTTATTGCCGAAAAATCGGTTTTCGGGCGGATTCGATAGAAATTTCCATGGAAAAAATCGGAAATAAAAAAAATTGGTAAAAAATTGGTATTTTTTGACGAAAAATCGAAAAAATCCGATATTTCGGGGTCTGTGCAGCACGTGCCTGGGACCGCGTCTGGGGAGAAAAAGTCTGCGATTTATCACCGATAAATTGAAAAAATTGGTGATAAATCGGCGATTTTTCGGGAAAACTGCTGACCTTCAGATTGTTTCCTGTTTTTGATCCAACGGTCCACATTTCGTCCGCCTTTTTTTTAAGAATCCAACGGCTATTTTTGTGATCCAACGGTTGATTTTAAATCTGAAGCTTGATATAACGGTCTAGAATGATTTCTAATGGATATATGATGATCCAACAGTCAGATTTGAACCAAAATCAAATCCAATGGTTATAAATAAATCACAACGGTTTTTTGACAATCCAATGGCTATTTTGACTCCAAAAAATTCTATAAATACCCCTAAAATCATACACTTTCATTACAAATACGCCATCCACATCTAAGCTTCATTTCTCTCAAATAATTTTTCTTTGTTCTTTATCTAATTTTTGGAAGATCTTTGGAATTAAGGTATGTTTCTTTGTTCATTAATTTTTGTTTTTATGCATATTTTATTTAGTTTTTATTTTTGAATTGTTGAAGTAGTTTATAATATATATTTTTATACTATAGTTTTATTTTAGTTTTATAATTTGATAATATAATTTTTAGTTAATTAATTATATTATTTATTTAGATAATAATTCTTTAGTTATATAATCTTTCAAATTTAGTTATTTACTATAATCTTATTTTAGTTATATAATGTTTGAAACATTTTTATACTATAATCTATATTTTTATACTATAGTTTTATTTTAGTTTTATAATTTGATAATATAATTTTTAGTTAATTAATTATATTATTTATTTAGATAATAGTTATTTTAGTTAAATAATCTTTCAAACTTAGTTATTTACTATAATCTTATTTTAGTTATATAATGTTTGAAACATTTTTATACTATAATCTATATTTTTATAGTATAGTTTTATTTTAGTTTTATAATTTGATAATATAATTTTTAGTTAATTAATTATATTATTTATTTAGTTAGAAATTTAGAAATTTAATGTTAGAAATTTAGATCTTCTTATATATCTTAATAGTATTTATTAAGCTAGATATCATGTTATAAACTTAGGTCTTACTTTTATATTAAATTACATATATATAATGTTATTATAATGATATCATATCTGAATCCTGCTGATTTGAATTTTATTTTCAATAAACTCATGTATTTATAGAATATGGCTAGTGGAAGTGGAGGCCGAGATCTTTGCATGGAGGTATTGCTTCCTTTGGAGGGACATAAAAATGGAACAATTTGTAATTATTGTGGTTTAAGCATAAATAGTGGTGTAATTACTCGCTTAAATGTGGCACCAGAAGTATCCAAATGTGCCACCAGAAGTAAAACAAGAAATGAAGCAACTTTTAGAATAGAAAGGTAAATCAAAAGCGAAAAAAGAAGCTGATAAGGAAGAAATTCGAGCTGAATTACGAGGCACAATAGGAGGAAAACATCACTGTCTCATTGATGATGATGATAAGGAGGAGGGTGATGAGGATGTGCATATGTATCCAGCTGACATGTACCCTGATGAGCGAGATGAATATCGAGAAGCAGTATGTGCATCAAAAGCTAGTGAATGGAACAGAGATCATGTTGCAGAATTTATGAGAGGCAAAAGAAAAATAGGTAAATCTTTATACCTAATTCATTTTTGACATAATTATGTATAAAATAATGTAAGTTGATTTTATTTTTTTGTATAATTGCAATAGGTAAGTCTTCACAACCAGGTGATCCATCAAGACGTATACAAAGATCCTGAAGTGTTCGGCATGCGGATCCATCGCCCTTGATTGCACCATCATTATACAAGTCTTCGGCTGCAAGACAAAAAAGCCTAAAACATATGTTCAAAGGTGGTTCAATTAAGGAAACAATGGGACGATTAATTAGCAATTTCTTCATATATGAAAGAGTTCCCCCTCAAAAAGCGGACTCGCACCATTTTAAGAACATGATTTTTGGTGCACAACAAGCAGGTTTGTCTAATTATGTAATATGTTTTACATTATGATCTCCATATGAAATATGTTTTAATAATGACATTATTATCTCCATATGAAATATGTTTTAATAACCAACTTTCCTTGAATTATTATATGTAGAGATGGGCATTGAACCACCATCTCCGTATGAAATCAAAAGCAAGTACTTGGAAATGGAGTATAAAGACATGGAAGCTTATGTCAACTTACAAAGGGAGAAATGGGAGACATATGGATGTACAATTATGTGCGATTGATGGACTGGGTCAACTAAATTGAGCATAATTAATTTCATGGTATATTCAAAAGGAAGCACAGTTTTCCTCAAATATGTTGATGCGTCAGATAAGATTAAAGAAAACAAATACATATATGGTTTGTTAAAGGACGTTATCAAGGAAGTTGGAGAAGCAAATGTGGTTCAAATTGTAACAGATAATGGATCAGCATTTGTGAAAGCGGGAAAGTTATTGATGAAGAAATACAATCTGTATTGAATTCCATGTGTAGCACACTACATTGATTTAATGTTTGAAGACATTGGTAAAACGGATAGTGTTTCTCAGTTGATCAGGAATGGCCGAAAGATAACCAACTTCATTTACAATCATGGTTGGTTGCTTGCAAAAAATGTGACAGGTATGTGGTGGAGATATCGTGCGTCCTGGAGCAACAAGATTTGCAACAAACTATATTGCCCTTGATAGTCTTCTAAAAAAGAGGGTTGATTTGAAGAAAGTCTTTATTAGTAATGAATGGTCATCTCACAATATTGAAAGACTCATGTTTGATCATCAATATTAGGAGAAGGTGGAGAAGCTAGTGTCCATTTATGAGGCACTATACACAGTGCTTCTCATTGTTGATTTAGAAGTCGTCCGAACCATGCCATTTTTCTACGAGTTGATTCGGTTGATGAAGACAAATTTAGATCTACTCAAAGCTAAAGAGTGGGTGAAACTTATCATCGCAGATCGTTGGGATAGAACTCTTAAGCATCCTCTCATGCAGCAGGTAACTAACTAATATCCTCTTCGTCGATATTCACATTTAATAATATTATGTTTATATTATTATCGCATACTAATTCTCAATAACTATTGCAGCATACTATCTAAATCCAAAATTTCAATACGAGACTGGAGTTTGGTTCTAACCCGAGCTACTTGAAAAATTATTCCTTGATGTTTTTCTAAATTAGATCTAATGTTGAAGGCCTTTGTAATTTTGGAAAGCTTGAGAGGTAAACTATTGAGTTTTTCTAATTCTAATTAATTGATTCAATTTATTCGATTGATTTTTATTTTAGATTTTTGACATTTTAGTTCACAGCTTATACTATTCGGTGATCTGAGGACTTAGTGATCGGGCGCAATAGTGATGTCCAAGATCAACAATGGTTCACAGTAGTGTTAATTCTCATTATAAGTCAATTCTATAACTATTTTGTGTATATATTGAATATGATACTTTTTTATTGCAAGCTGAATGGTGGTTTTGTATATGGAAATCACGCTCTAACATTAAGGAGTTTGGCATAAGGTTCTTTCCCAAACGCATCATCCTTCGACTTGTGAAAGAAATTGGAGCACATTTGCTCTAATTCCATACCAACAAAAATTGACGCCCCATTCTAGGCTCCAACAATTTGTTTTTGTTATTACAACATGAAACTAAAAGATCCCAGTGATATAGGCGAGGCGGAAATAAAGTTGCCAAGAATAATTATCTTGATTTACTTGAAATTTCAGCTGAGTTTGGAGAAGAAGAAAAGAATCAAATATTTCAATGGGTTAGACCTCTCCATTTAGATGACGAAGATGGAAATCCTGATCCTGGTGCGCACATGTTCGGCAGTGTTAATATTGAGCGGGTTTATCTGAAGAAGTTCATAGTGAAAGTTTTAGTCAAGACATGAGGGACTCATTTCAACCCGCTGTTACTTCTCGACCCTCTTTTGATTCAAGTGTTGAACATAGTAGTAGACCAAGTTTTGCTGGTAATTCTACTACAGGTTATGATGGCTCAATGGTAGTGATATTGGAAATGATGGTGGGGATATTGCAGATCCACAACAAAGTCAATATCCATTAAGCCCATTCACCGGTGAAGATGATTTCACTCATTCTACACAAGATGAAGACCACGGGTCTAGGAGAGCCGGGCCAAGTATTGGAGCTATTGGAAGCACATAGGAAGACAACGAAGGATGACACCATACGATGAGAGTTCGTTTTCGACGATTTTGAGTCCATGGTATTGGAACTCAATTCGAAATTCATCGAATAAGGGGCAACATATTTCCTCCTTATACAATGAGTTGTAATTGACCTTCTTCACATCCTTTAGGTTCTATTGGTGAAAATACGGAATGTTGCTTTATCTCATGATGCACAAATGCCATTCCAAATTCCATATCAATTGAAGGATTTGGCGGCGTGTGGGTGAACCACAATTTCCTATCCACGGAGAGGTTGTGGGGTAGGAGTCAAACGGTATCGTGGCGTGTTCGAAGTTATAATCAATATTATTCTTGTGGCTATGTCTTGGTATGAATATTGTCTTCATCAAGATGGGATTCCTTCGTCAAATAATGTAAGGGAGCCACATCGGTCTTCATTTTGGTTTTAAATAACTATTGTGATGTAATTTCTTGATAAATTATAATGAATATCATCTTCAACAAGTGTATATTTTCTTATTTATGTATTTTTTATAGTTCAACAAAATATTTCCATGAATTTCAAAGTATTTTTGTTAAATTTTGCATTACCGATATTTTTGTCAAAATATCCATCGATATTTTTCGATATTTCCAATATTTCTATAAAATCCAAGTACCGATATATCCGTAATTACCGATATTTTGTTCCTTGGTTGCAGTGGAAGAGTGGCCGCCGGATGATGGAGGCTGGGGACAGGTCTAGAGGAGGAGCTCCAGCAGGGCCCTTATGGGGTGGTGATTGTGGCTCCTGAGGCCTGGAGCTGGAGGACTTTCCTGAGCCCGAGGTCCGGGCCCTCTTAGATGGTGGGGCCCTTTGGGATGGCCTAGGATGTAGCGGAGAGGGTGGAGTGGGGCTAACCCGAGTGTGGTATCCCCGGGCAAAATGCAGCGCTGCGAGGATGGGAGGCAAGAGCAAAGAGCCGAGGAACCCACCGCAAAGACCGCCCGAGCGCGCAGAGCGCAGGGCAAGTACAGAAGATTCGCGACACGATGAGCACTGGCCAGAGCCGACAGGAGGGAGGAAATGGCGCACCCGAGGCCGGAAAGGGCATCTTCCTCGGGTCTTCACCATGCTAGGGCCAGAGAAGGAGAATAAAGGGGGAGGGGGGAGGGGGGAAATGAAAAGTCTTGGCCAATTAATGGCCTTAAGTGCCTAGTAAATGGCTAGATAAAAAAAGAAAGGAAAATTAATGGCAGGCGTAGGAAACAAAGGGTTTGCAGCAGACGGAAGATGAAAGGGTAAGGGAGATGAACATTGGGTTTGAAATTTCTACAACAAAGTCAGCGACTAGTAGCCCGAGAAAATTTCGCAGTTGCTAAAATTTCGCATCCGAAAATTTCCCAGCGTAAAATAATACCTCACCCACTCGCAACACTCCGCAAAAAATGTAAGACGGTAAATTGTGAGAAAACAAACTTGCAAAATAGAAAATATTTGAAAATAAAATGAGCCGAAGTAAGGGAATCAAGAAAAATCTCTATAAAACAGAACCGGAAGTAAAGAAACCAAAATTTAAGCAAATAAATTTTAAAAGCCAGATACAAGTAAGCCACTCTTGTAAGACTGCTTTTGAAGTAATCATGAGGGTTATTAAGGAGGGGGACTTCCTTTGTCGCTGAGTGTTGCATCGCATATGGCTTCAGCCTTGCCCTATTAATCTTGAATACCCCGCAATTTTGATCGAACAAATCCACCGACCATCGGGATAGACTCCTCCTGGATAGTGAAGCCGCCACCCATCTTGATTTAAGCTTGTCTTAAAGAGGTGGAGCTTGGAGTCGAGAGAAACACTTGGTCTCCTTGTTTGAAATGTTTGCTAGCTATTATTTGATCATGCCACCTCTTCAAATTTATCTTGCAATTTCGAGCTGAAGGCAGGCATCATTCGTCAATTCTTCTAGCTCGTTGATATCGAGGAGCCTATTGAGACCAACTCTGTCCATATCCAAGTTTAATTTCTTCACTGCCCACCAAGCCTTATACTCAATTTCCACAGGTAGGTGACATGCTTTGCCATAAAGAGACATGCCTAGAATGGTTCCTCAGAGGTCGCCTGGTATGCCCACAAAAGAAGTCCAAAGAAATTTGAGAGACCAATCCTTTCGGTTAGAGTTCACTCACTTCTTTACTGGGGTATTATCTCGATCTCTCTCATTGCTATCTCAACTCGTCACTGTCCGGAGGGTCGATGGGGTGGCTACTTACGCTGACACCATACTTAGTGAGGAGGCTCACAAAAGGTTTGTTGCAGAAATGCGATCCTCCATCACTAATTATGGCTTTGGGGACCCCAAATCTGGAGAATATATCCTCTTTCAAGAATTTCAGTACCACCCTATGGTATGCTGCCTTGCAAGGAACTACTTTAACCCACTTGGACACATAGTCAACTCCCACGAAAATGTAAAGGTATCCAAGGGAGGAAGGGAATGGTCCCATGAAATAGATCCCACATACATTGAAAAGGTCAACTACCAAAATCGGGTTTAAAGGCATCATGTGACGGCAAGAAATCTTCCCTAACCTTTGGCATTCGTCGCATTCCTTGCACATGGTATGGGCATCCTCGAAAAAGAGAGGGCCGCGAACTTACCCAAAGACTCTCAGAAGTTTTCCTCGAAGCAAATGGCCTACATGCATTCTCATGGCAAGGGTTGATTATTCTCATTGCTCTACTGTGCACACACCTCCCGATTATCTTATCAAGACAAAGACTAGAGAAGAAGGGTTCTTCCCAATAAAGAGGAGTGAATTTTTTCGAAGAAGAATTTCTGTCTCAGGCCTAATCAAGCTAGTAGCTCCCCTGTAGCCAAGTAATTTGCAATGTGGGCATACCAGGGTGCTATCTCAACCAGGAGCAGTGACTCCTCAGGGAACTCATCATTCACTGGAGGGTTTGAGTGTCAGGTGCGTATCGCACTTGATAAAGGACGATAACAACATTTTCCACACTTTGTCTCCTCGATTAGGTTGAACTCTTGCAGCAAGAGAACCCATATGATAAGCCTAGCCTTAACATTTTGTTTGGTGAGCAGGTATTTCAAGGCTGAATGATCCGTGCATATTATCGCGGTCCCATCTCAAACCCAATAAGCCTTAAAATTTTTGTCTGCATGCATAATCACGCCGCAGCCCTTTCCTGCAGGGTTGTGTAATTCCTTTATGCCTCATTCAAAGGTTCTTAGTTTTAAATATTAGACCAGCAAGATTTCCTCCTTTCCTTTGTCCAAGAACTACCCAATGATAGATCACTTGCACGCAGACATCACCCATAACTCGCCACTGGGGATCTCACTATCAGCAAAGGGTCGAAAGGTTTTAAGCTCCTCAAAGCTCTTTTGGCAGTCTGCATCCCAAATGAATTTGGCATCTTTTCTGTTAGCCAGAGAGAGGCTCGCAGCCTTGGTAGTCCATGATGAACTCCTCCGTAACCCTCAAGATGCCCCAAGAATTTCCTCACAATCTTGGATATCTGTGGGAAAGTGCGCTTTGAAATTAAGTCAATTTTTTTTCATCAACTTCGACCTTTTTCCGAAATACGCCAGATAATCTCCCCCGACTGACTATAAAATGGCATTTTCCAGCCATACTGTGTTTCTATGCACCTATGCAGATGGGCTTCGTGCTGATTAGGCATTCTTCAAAACTCCCTTCATAGAATGTAATGTCATCCATAAACCTCTATGATGCGCCCACCAAATCAATCGGAAAACACCGAGCATACATCAAATGTACACACAGAAAAGGGCATTCTCTTACAGATATGTGCCAATTACATGTGAAGGCCCTTCCCGGTCTTCTGCAGCAATTTAAATTTGAAAGTATCCTGAATAGCCATCCAGAAACATTGTATGGTCACCAAATCCTCTCGAGAAGCCGATCCATGAAGGGCAGGGAAGCGATCCTTCCGGGTCACTTCATTTAGCCTTCTATAATCAATACATACCCTCCAACCCGTGGTAAGGCGGGTGGGCATCTCCTCTCCTTTTTCGTTGTGCACCGTGGTTACCCTCGATTTCTTAGGCACCATGTTTGCTGGACCAAAAGACCTATACAAATTTATGATTATTACCTGCTGATCAGATTAATCACTCTTCCACAATGCTATATGAAACTTGTTAATTGTATTTTTAAATAAAATCGATTAAAATGGCTCTTTAAGACTGATAAATTTCTTCCGGGTTTTGATCCATGATCTCCGCAAGTGTACGTGATCGAACAAGTAATAAAGTGGATGAAGTCCGTGACATCGATCCCATAGAGATCTCAAGAATTCACATAATCAACTACCCCGACTACTCAAGCTCTATACTTATTCGACTATGATTTGCAAATTATATATTCCTAGCAACCTTGAAAATAATGAAAGAATAACGATATGTAAACTAGAACAAAATGAAAGTAATGCTAAACTAAAATAAAAGAAATTAAAGAAATAGATCTATCGCTTAGTTTTTAAAGGAGCATTGAAAATACAACTGTTGTGAAACATCAATTCCTACAGACTACTATGTAGCTTTACTTCATGAACTTCACATTTATAATTCAGTCTAAGGAGAAGTGTAATGCCAAGGATCTCCTAATGACATATATTTCATCATCTAATCTTCCTATTTCTCTTGGAATGCAGAGGGATAGATAACTACTTTTAACTGAGCTAAAATGTTATGTGGTATTTTCTTTTCAATACTTCATACCAGCATGGACTAAACCTTAGCTCCTAAGACATGCTAAACATCGGGTTTACACTATACTGGTTTCTCATCCCAAATTGGAACAATTCAGTTTTCCTCATTAGATCTCTTTGCTGAAACACTTTGGGCAGATTGAACTTACCGTTCGAATCGAGGCTAACTTCGCTTCATTTTAACTGATGTTTCATCAACCCATTCTCGATTTCAAGGAGAAGAAGATTTATCGATTAGAATTTACAGAGCTCCATTAGATCCCCAATATTAGGTTCGCATACCCTTCAGATATTGTTCAAAACTCTCAGGAATGCCTTCTCTGTGTCACCGCAGGGCCTCCGAAATCGTAGGCACAGCAACCCTATTACAGGTATAGGACACAATATTTGGATCTTAGCGCCAACAATAAATAAAACTGCCTAGTAGATTCAAGTATGAAGTTCAATGACTCGATAAATTTACGTAAGATAAATTCTAACAACAACGAATTAACTGAAGCCGAGTTTCTAAATTACTTCATTACACTAACGTGTAGCTCCTCGATCAAAAGAACTATCAGAGATCGTAGAAACCTGGAAGCTTGAATCTAAAATTTGTTTGGACTTCAAATGAACCAAAGCACTCAAGAAATTAACATTCCGCATCTCACTCAACTCACTAAATCATCATCCGTATCCAAATTGAAAAAGAAATAATAATTCCATTTGTTGAATTTAATCTAAAAATAACAGCAAAAAACAAAGAAAAATTAAACTACATGAGCCTTCTGGCCACCCAGACTTCTCTCTCATCGCCAAGAGTCGCCTCTTTCGCAGTAACTCCATGATGATAGGCCTGGAAGTCATTCAACTTCGATGCACCTATTTGTGGAATTGAAAATAACTGGCCCATTGTTTGTTCGCGTTAGAGACTCATTTGTTTGGTCGCGACTGAATTTGATGTCTGAACCCTTTTTTCAGCGTCGCTGACTTCAACGTTTCAGCTTCTGAGTTTGCTGGATGTCATGACTTCTGAACTGACACGTCGCGACTTCATTGCTCCTCCGCATTCGATCGTTTCCGTGTCGCGATTTCAATCATACGTCGCGACTTATCTTTTGCATTGTGATCTTTGAGGTCGCGACCTCAATCATACGTCGCCTTCTTTTTTTTTGTTAGTCTGTAGTAGAAGCTTTTATCTGGTTGCGACTTGCCTTTAACACTCTGATCCGATGTCGCCATAAAACAATGACTTCACACATCTCCTTTCTCGCCTTGTGAGCTTTGATGTCGCATTTAATCATACGTCGATTTCATGTTATGCTTATGAGCTCTTTTGATGTCGTGGAAGTTTTACTATTGTCGTGACTTGTCTTCAACATCTCTTGGGTATGATGTTGCGACAGCTAAATGATGTCGCGACCTCCATTATTTGCAGCTGATGTCGCGACTACTAAAAGACGTCACGACCATAATCCCTTGCAACGGATGTAGCGACCACTGAAGGACGTCATGACCTTCTTTCCATTATGGCGATGTCGCGACTACTAAAGGCGTCGCGACTTCACCTTTACGCCAGCCCAGTCGCTCATAAAGAATCGCGACATCTTCGATTCGTTTTGATGTCTCTATCTTGTTCTAGCGTCGCGACTTCTATGTTCAGCCTCGAAATCGTTTGTTTCTGACTTCTAGTGGTGTGCGACCTCCATGTCTTTGCTAAGCTTTCAATTATGTGTGACCTCGGAAATGGTGTGGCATCTTGTCACGCTTCTTCATTATTTCTGGTCATCGATTTGGGTTTATGTTGCGACCTTGGGTGTTATTCTTCATTCTTTGTCAAGTCATGTATAGTCCTCTTTCAAAATTAGTTGCGACTTCCTTTACTTGAGAAGGTTGTTCTTATGGCTTTGTAGTCGGCTCCTTTGTATGACCTCGGTGGTAATACGACATCATTTATCTCAGTTTGAGGTGTCGCGGCGTCGCAATGATCGCTCGATAAGGCCGAACTTCTTCATTTTAATTTACTTCTTTTATTCTCGACCAAGTCATATTTTGTCTCAACTTCATACACGGGTCCATGACTTCATATGCCACTCTTGATTTCTTGAAGCCAAATTTGTTGAGGTCGTGACTTGAATTCTTTGACGCACTTCTGTCGTGACCGGTTCAGGTTTGACAATTCTTGTTTGATTTCTTATGATTTTGCTAAAATTTGATTTCTTACGTATTTTCTGCAAATTGGAATTTGATTCAATTATCAGTTTTCTGCAAACAATTCATCATTATTCTCATTATAAACTTAGAAAAATGTGCTCGTAGGTTTTGGACTCATGGAATTCCCCCGAACTTAAAATTTTGCTTATCCCGAGCAAAGAAAAGAAAATTGTTTGTCCTCAAACAAATAAGCCATTTTAAGGACATTTTGATTTATTTCACATTCTTTCTCATTTCCACCCTTACGTCTGAGAATTAGAGATATCATTATTATCTAATTTGATTTTGATGCTGAAACATGGCACGGTGTATACATCACAAAATTTCTTGATAAACTAATGTATTTTAACAAGTCTTGTTACTGTGTGTGTCACGCAGTCATCAATCCTTTTCAACTTCTGTTGAACTTAGTTGATCTTACAGTTTCTTAGGTTGTTTATCGAAGTCCTGCTTGTTTTTCATATTGATCTCCACTAATGTAGAGTAAATTCTTCAAAATCATTAGGAGTCTTTCGGAGACGCAATGTTGGAGCTAGGTAATTGGGTAGATAATGGAAAAATTTAGGTTATGCATTTACCGGTTTCCGTCTTGTCTCACACATTGTTGCCTCTGACTTTCTTCATTTTCTTCTTTGTTCTTATGATTCTCCCTTAATCTCGACTGATTCCTCTTTTGGTCTGTTTATGGAATCTCACTTTCCATATGTACTTGATTCGAGGCGGGTCCTTTGTTCTTTAACTCACTTTGCCTTTACTTCTCTATGATTTGGAATGGTGCGATGTTTGCCTTCACCAGGCTTTCTATTACTCTTAGAGAACTTTGGGCTGTAACTCCCATACTAATTGGCATTAGGGTGTAGGTGTTGCAAAACACCCCTACGAGCTTAATTGTTCAAGGGAAATAGGACACAAGACAAAACTTATTCCTTATTTCACTAGCTTACGCTGGCACAACTGTGAGCCAGCATCGAAATGCGGGAATATTATTCCCCAAACTTATTTCTTCCTTTATACAACTTTTAAGACTAGAAATTTGGATAATTTGGGTTCTATCGTAGGTTTATTGCAAGGAAGGGAATTTCGATTTTCAATTCTTTGTTTGTTGAAGAACTAAAGCTTATTTGGCTCGAGCAGGAACTAGAGTATGCTTAAGCATATTTTGAGTAGGCTTAAAAGGCTAAAGGCGCAGGATGGCCTCTTATCATTTCCTGTTGGTTGTTTTTTTCACCTAGGATTTCTCCTCAATCGATATTATTCAGTTCTAGGACTGTGGATCTAAATCCTGAATTCTCCAGAAAATGTTCCTAATTCCTCTCAAAAGTTTCATAAGTTTTGTTGACCAATGTGTATTATTTCTTCAAGACTTGTACTTATTCACTGTATACTTACATTATTTTAAGCAAGTATTTTTGTTCTATCGGCTAACAACCAATTTTCCAATTTTGCCTTCATTTGAATCTCATGAGTGATAAATCATTCCTAATTCAGTTTCTTTATTCATGCCCCCGATTTTGCATATTTGTGTTCAAATTTATCTCTAGTCAAACTACTTTGCTAGTTCGGATTACTGACATTTCACTTATTTCATTCTTGAACTAAATCTCAATGTTATTTTCAACAAGTCAAAGCGAGTAAAAACACAAGCTAACTACCCGTGAGCAAACATTTCCTTTTCTGATTTTCTTGTTTTTTATTTATGATGTAATGCAACGGTTGAAGCAACCAATCGAAGAGGGGAAAGAAGGATAAATCAATGGGAATGTCTATTTTTCTTTTGATGGAGATAAAGATATTTGGGATCCGGATCAAGGGTAGCGAATTAGGATTGAATTTGAAATTTCATTTATGTTCTCTTCTTCTTCTTGACATTCTCCCTTTCAATCTGCTCTTCAAGGATCAATTCCTTTGTGAGATCAATCTTTTTATTCAGATCATCTTGTCTCGTGCCCAATGTGTTCGTTGTGCGATTATTCCAGTCTGTAGCTTCTAAAAATTTGGAAAAATTTGCTGACTAATAAATCAAATTTTCAAGCCAGACCTTTCTTCACGTAGGCATCACTTATCATCAAGCTCTTGATCTCTATCCTTCACTTCTTTCTTTTCAAAATCCTTGAACATTGAAGTCATATAGGAACTTGAATCCCTTGATCTGCTCCTTCGTCTGTGATCTGCATCATTTCTTTATAGGTTAGAAGTTGAGAATCGCGATCCACACTGATTGTTGTAGAATGATTCATAGCTTAGCTTTAGCTTCTTGGAGTAGATCTTGATCTCTTTCTTCCATTCCTTTTAAATTTCTCCTCTTCTTTGCTCGAATCTTTTTATAGCTCCTCCTTCTGCTTTCGTCTCTTCTTCCCATTGTTGGTCTCTTTGCATTTTCATCCTCGACTTCCATGTACTTCTTCTCTTGTTCATCTCTTCTTCGATATTTGATCCCTTCTCTTAGTTCTTTTCACAAGCCTCTTCTCCCAGACTTCAACGGAGGTTAGTTTCTCTCTTTGCTGTGAGATTGGACAGACGTTTCCATTATTTTGATTCTTGCCACAGGCTCCCCTTGAGCTTTCTCCAGGTTCTCTGAAACTACTGTTCCTTATTGGGGGAGAGCTGGCCAGTGGAGTTGAGA
This sequence comes from Tetrastigma voinierianum, assembly GCA_016808115.1. Taxonomy (NCBI): domain Eukaryota; kingdom Viridiplantae; phylum Streptophyta; class Magnoliopsida; order Vitales; family Vitaceae; genus Tetrastigma; species Tetrastigma voinierianum. Next base: position 1,176,798 of record JAEQBH010000911.1, on the reverse strand, counting down.
AATCTATGGGGCTTCTATCTTCTTGCTCTCTATCCTCTGGAAACATAAAAGTATCCCCTTCTTGATGTGCTTCTCCACCTGCCTTATAGGAAAAGTGTCTTCTTCCTGTGTTGCATTTTCATTTTCATACTTTTGAATACGTTTCTACTATGACCCCCTTTTTCTTTTGATTCTTTGTGTAGCACTCGTCGGAGTGAGTGGTGACATTTAGACATTCTTCTTCTTCCATGTTCCCTTCACGACCTATCCTTAACCTTGTGATGGTTGTTGGGTGAGGATTGAGCCCCGTTATTACCTTAGCAGTACCTCGTATAGAATTTTCAATAAGCTGTTCCGACATCAATCTTGTATCCCTTCGGTATGGCATAGAAAGGATTGCTTCTTGTTCTCTTAGTGCAGATGTGCTTGGTAGGGACCAGAATAGATGATAAGAAATAGAACCACACCTTTGCCTCCTCTGTCAAATCTCCCCTGCTCAGGGTCTTTTGCTCTCCTTTTCCTTTCTTCACACATACTTTACGTCTGGTAATTTTCTATAAGCTTCTCCACGGTTAGGTTTATTTCATCGACTATTAATTTTGATCCAATTTTTACGTCTTCCATCCCATACATCTCATTAATAGTATTTGCTCCATAAGGCACCAGAGACTCCTCGTATAAGCGAGTTCTCTTTCCTCGACGGATTGGAGTAAAATTCTCGGACATTCTTTGCATAGCGGACTTTTGATGTTGCAGAATTCTCCCCCGCCCCTCATTACTCTATCGATTCTTGAGCGGTGAGATGAGTTGGCCAAACCTCTTTCTCCTACAAATCCTTTCCAGCATAGTGCTTTCAGGACGGAGAAAGCTTCTGAGAGCAAGACTTCGTCTTCCTGCTTCTTCTTGTTGCTTTCTTTCCCTTCTTCCTCTGTTGCTGTAGCGGTTGAACTTACGGTTGTTCAGATGGCTTGTTCTCTCCCTTTCGAGGTTCAGTTAACTTCTCCTTGGTGCAGTATACTCCTCCATGATTTCGCTCAAATTTGGGATGAGAGTTGAAGGTTCGGCCATTTAGAGAAATCGGGAAGGTTCTTAGGAAGAGTTCTGGTTTAGGGTTTGCAAGAATGGAAAACCAGAGAATATGCGAAGATGAAAGGTTGTATTTGCTTCAAGGAAGGAGATGGTAGTGGAGGGAGTTCTCAACAGGTGCAATTCAATTATTATTGTGGCTCTTTATGACTTCATTTATTTGCGCATGTCGCGACTTTGATGCAAAATTTGTGGTTGTGTCTTTGTCATTAAATTTAGGGCTATTAAAAAGCGTGGTAGCATACTTGTCTTTCTATGTTCTGCGCGACTATTCTTGTTTGTCGCCTAAGCAAACTATGGAAGACAAGTTATCATCGAGGTAGAAATGGTATTTGTAAAAATAAGTGAGTTATTCGCGACTATCGCACTCTTTTGAAGGAATAGTTCTTTATGCGACCTCATGATTCATGTGGAAACCTCAATTGATGTCATGGTGCATAACTTTGGTCGTGACCTATCCCCTTGTTCTTCCTTAAGTACTGACTAAGTTGTGACCTCGCACCATGTATCAATTCTTATCATGACTTAGTATACACCCCCTTACTAAATTTGATGATGGGACGGCTTTTCACTTCTTATTAATTTGCACATTCTTAGCATCCATTTTAATCCCATTCCCACCACAGATGGTAAAAATGTATTCTATTCAGATTTTTGCATAATCTATGTAGGGAGAAAAGTACTCCCCTTTTCGATTTTGCTTTCAGTTACGTGGAAGTCTTTGCATTAATCCTGGAGTTTATTCATCTCACTGTATGCCATTTTGATTCTTAAATGCATATTGTAACAATTTTTTAAAATTAAAAATTAAGTGTCGATACTAACCTAGCAATTTCTAACAAATCATGACTAGAACTAAAAATAAAATAAAAAACGCGTAATAATAGAAAAATTCGAAATCTAAAAAAAATATAATATCTATCTGGATTGCCTCCCATGAGCTGCTCCATTTTGAGTCCTTAGCTGGACTAGCTGTTTTAAGCTTTCTCTCTTTCAATTCACCAGCTGGAGTTCTTCCTATTCTTTCTCCCTGCTGAGATAGTGTTTCAGTCTTTGCCCATTAACTTTGAATTCTTCCCCGACATCGATCCACGAGTGTTCTTGCTCCAAAGATAGTACTCGACACTGCGTATATAGTACTCGTTTTTTGATTTCAGCTTCCCTGAAAATAATCTTAATGCGGAGTTAAGCGCGAGATATATCCCGAAGCCTCACGAACTCTTTCTCGTAATCCTTTGATCCTTGTCATTTCTTTGTCTTGTCTTTGTATATTCTAGCATTTTCATAAAAGCCGTTTCTCGGTTCTTACAATTCATTCGAGTTGGAGAAGTCTCTTCCTTTCTGGAATTTTGAAGTGAAGTTAATTTGATGGCCCGCATGGCTTTGTATTCTAGTTCAAGAGAGGGAGGTGACATGCTTCAAAGACAAGTGCAGTATGGGGACATTCCAATGGGAGTTTTAAAAGCAGTCCTGTATGCCCATAATGCATCCTCAAGCTTCAAAGACCAATCTTTCCTGCTATAACTCACAGTCTTTTCCAGAATTTTCTTTATTTCTATGTTAGAGATTTCATCTTGCCCATTTGTTTGATGATGATAAGCCAAGCTCATAATGTGTTTGATACCATATCTGCTCATGAGTTTGTCAAACACCTTATTTGCAATGGCTTCCTCCGTCGCTAATTATGGTTGGAATTGTCCCCAATCACATTAGAATATTTCTTTGTAAACCTGGCCCCATGTGCATCATTCTTGGACTGAAATTTCTTTGCACTTCTACTACAGTTGATACATAATCCCGGTGTAGGAGTATGTATATATTTCCAAATGACAACTTCACGGAAAGGCCCCAAAATCAATTCCCCATACATCAACAATTTACCACCCACACGAGGATGCCTTGTAGGAGCCCATTTCATGCCTTTGTTAGTCTTCCCATTCTTTTAATTGATCACACAACTTTGCATTGACTTGATTCCTTAAAATTGTAGGCAGTAAAATCGTTGGAGAATTTTGTGTTTGTTTATCTCCCTAACAGTGTCCTCATAAGGTGATGCATGACATTCTTCGTAAATCTTGCCACTGCTCACTTTATGGAACATCTCCCCGCCTGTCGGATCGGCTCTCTTTTAAATAAATGCATCGGATCATCCCGGATGTAGTACTGTATCGAGTCCTTAACCTTTTTCTGTGGTAGTGAATTACAGTGACACTAATTCCACAAGCTAAAGAAATTCACAATATCGACATACCGGGGTGATTGGAGTGATAGGTAAATACTTGCTCATACGGAAAAGTTCACTATTTCTTTGCCTTTTCTTTTATAGTGGGTTCCTCTACTCTTGACAAGTGTCGGCTATCACATTATCCTTTGCCCTTCTTGTCTTTAATTTCTAAATCAAATTCCTTCAACAATAATACGATCAATCTTGGCTTTAGCCTTCTTATACCTTCATCTTCTTGCGCATGATCAGAGTGTGTACCCTTGACATGGGACCCCAAAATATATGGCCTGAATTTTCACATACGAACTACTTATTGCCAACATCTCCTTTTTGTTAGTAGAGTAATTTTCTTGTGCTTCATTAAAAGGTTTTGCTAGCATAGTAGATGGCATGAATACTTTTCCTCTTTACGTCCCAATACGACTCCATTGCAAAATCACTAGCATGCCTGTGATCTCAAATTCTACGTTTCGATATGGTTTTGCCATGATGGGAGCTTCCACTAGTCTAGATTTGATTTCTTTAAATGCTTTATGGCAGGATTCATCAAAATAAAACTTACTATCTTTCTCCGACAATGCATAATGAGATGCGGCGAATTTTGAAATCTCGGTAAATCTTCTATAAATCAGCGCTAATACTGAAACTTTTGATTCCTTTGGTATGATGGGTGGTATTAGGTCTCTTATAGGTGAAACCTTTAGCGGTCTTGACCTGCTTTGCATAAACCATGTGCCCCAAGACAATCCCTTATGTAACCATGAAATGACATTTTTCCCGATTGAGCTAGATTTTGTCTTTGCACTTTGAAATCTTGTCTAGGGTTATGCGAGGCATTGTTCAAAAGCGAGATCCATACCTTTAATAAAATCATCCATGAAGATCTCCATAACTATTACGCTAAATCGAAAATATAGACATCATGCATCTTTGCAGGAGGTACGGGAGCGTACCGCAGTCGAATGACATTCTTCTAAAAGCAAAGTACGAATGGGCATGTAAAAGTGGTTTCTCCACGATCTTGGTGATAGCTATTTAGTTTATATCGGAGTATCCCTCGAAAACAAAATGAGGGTGTCACATAGCCTATCCGGCATTTGATCGATGAAGGTAGGGGAAAATGATCCTTTCTGGTTCACGGAGTATTCAATTTTACTTTGTGATCGATACAAACCCACCAGTACATCCAGTTCTTGTAGGAATAAGTTCATTCTTTTCATTTACGATTACGATGATCCCTTCTTGGGGAACCACATATGCTGAGCTTACGAGCATCGATATAGCATATATAAAACCTGCATTTAACCATTTGAGAACCTCTTTTGTGCTTCTTTCATGGCCAGGTTCGACCTCCTTTGATACTCAAGCTGAAGTTTTTGCATTATCTTCCAACAATATTTTATGCATACAAATAGAGGGGCTGATACCTTTCAGATCTTCAATTGACCAAGCAATTGCTTCCTTGTATTTTCTCAAAATTACCAGCAACTTCTGTTCTTCGGCTTGATCGTCTGGTGATATGATAAGCTAGTTTTCTCTTTTCGGCTCTAAAAACTCCACTATTTCAAATGGTGACTATTTCGTGATATTAACTTATACGCACTAGTTTCACGCCCATGAGTTTCTTTGTGTGCATTGCTCACTTCATCTTGACTATTTTCATTTACTTGCAGAAATTGTTTCATTATTAAACAAATTTGAAGAAGCGAACTTAACAATCAAAACTCTCAAAGGGTGCGAAAATTCATCTCAATTTCATTGATAGAGTTTTGAATAGATACAATGTCGAAATTCACTTCATCATTGAGAAGGTTATTACTTCTTCACGATATACAATTGTCTTCCTCTACATTAGGATGTTCCAGGACTCCTATAAGATACTAAAATACCTTTGCTTCATTCCCAACTCGAGTGTCAGTTCACGCTACGTGCGTCGATCGGCGCTCACATTTGCTAAGAAAGGTCTTCCCGGCAATAGGAACTTGAGGATCTTCCTCTATCTACATGATAACAAAATCTACTAGGAAAATGAATTTCCCAACCTTGACGAGTACATCTTCCAGAATGCCCTCTGGTTGTGCCATTGATCTATCAACCATCTGTAATGTAATTTACATTCAGGCTTAGTTCCCAGACTAAGTATCTGCACCAGCGATAGAGGCGTGAAATTTATACTTGCTCGAGTCACATAAAGCTTTCTTGAACTCACATTTCCCTATAGAACGAGGGGAATGAGTGAAGCGTCGAGGTCTTTCATCTTTCTTTGGGAATACATTTGAATAATGGCCTTTGCGTAAACGATTGAGTTAACTATACCCTCCTCAAGGCATCTCTTTTCTTGCTCAGCCTCTCATTGAAATTTTGCATAAAGGCGTTTATTTGATCACCTCTGCAAATGGGATATTTATTTCTATTTTCTTGAAAATATCCACAAATTTAGAAAACTGTTCTTCTCTTTTTGACTTCTGAAGTCTCTGTGGGAATGCTTCTTGAGCGTAATTTGGTACTCCATCTTTTCTGGTCATTTCTTGTTTCATCTGTTCAATAGGTGATTTCTTCTCTTCTTTCTTTTGATTTACTTAACTCTACCCAGCCTCGGTCTCTCTTCGTTTGCTATATGTCTTTTACATTTGCTACTCAAATCCTTCCCATTTCTCAATTGAATTGCCATCCCCAGTCTTTAGGGTTCTTAAGGTGTCATTGGGAATGTTCCCTTGTTCCCCGATTGGGCATATTCGGGACGGTGCCCTACTTGTGTCTCTAGATTTTTCAGTGAAGCACTAGCATTCTTTTGAAACATCTGGGTATCAGACTTTGAAAGTTTCCAAGTCAGATAGTTTATGTTCATGGAATTGTAATAGCCTCTTGTTATCTGTAGGCTATGACATCCCGATCCTGAATGGTTGGGTTCTCCTTTGATACAGTATTCATTTTATGCCCTCCACCTCCTTCTTCTTTCTTGCTGGAACCTTAGTGACTCTTTGATATCCTTGTTGAGGATCTTTGTCCTGCTTGGGCCATGTAATACCCCTCCACTTAGTATGAGAAATTCTCATGGTTCCTCGATCTTTGGATGGTAGTGTGGGCGAGGTTAGGATTTGGCAGGCGATAACTTCTCTTTGCTCGTTCACGTACTTACCCTCTTCAGCACCATTAGAACCTTATTCTGTAACCTCATCAGCACTTCTTCTCATCGATTTCTCTTTCTCACCTTCCTTCATGAAGCGTTGTGTATCTCCTCTCTTGTTTGTCCATCACATGCATTATAGCATCAACTTAGCTTCCATAGGCGTCATCTTGCTCGACTCCATAACCCTTTTCCTCACGCTGCTACCTCTTGAAAACTTAGATGGAGCTTTCATATTGCATTTTGCCAGGTCCTCCTCGGATCTCTTGCCTGCTTGACACCTTTTAAACCAGATGCTCCACGGCATGAAGCATCGTCATCACCTTAGGTCTTATCATTCGAGCATGATACACTATATCCATCTAGGTCTTCAAGTCTATTCCATGCATTAAGGCACCTCTTGACAATCTTTTGAATCTTTCCCAGCTACATATGGCTCTATTCTTTCCTTGTTGGAATACAATTATCTCTCTTCGTCTCTACGAGTGAGAGATGGAGGAAAAATGCCTTTAAATGGCTTCTGACTCTTCTAGTAATCAACGGATCCATATGGTAATGATTCATACCATGCGGCTGCTATATCTCAAAAAGCGGGAAAGATGGTTTTATCACCCTACAGTCTCTGCGGATTCGGCTTCTTTGTATTAGCCATCGTGATGCTTCCCGGTGTTCATTTGGATCTTTGGTGGGATGACCGATGGCGTGTTGCGAACCATTGTAATTAAAATTTGGCTTTAGTTCGAAATTGTTTGCATCCACAGTAGGCTGTCTGATTGCATAATACTCTTCTTGAATAATAGGCCTCCGAAATCCTCCATTGTGTCGGTAATGGGTCTTGGCTCTTGTCCTAATTCCTCTGTTTGGTCATATCTCTTATGCCATAGTGCATTTTCTGCTCTTTTGCCTGCTCTACAGCTCTGACGTTCCTCTCAGTCGATTAATACTGCTTTGGAATCAAGTCAGATTCCTGTTTCCTATACATTAAAGGTTTTCCTGAAATAAAAGATACTCACATTAATAGGATTAGCCAAACCTAACAAATATTTTCAACATGGCTTATTAAAAATTAGTGACTAATGTGATCAGCCCAGAAACTTATTTTTTTATTTCTTTTCTTAAATGTCCAAAATTAGTATTTTCCTTCTCTTCGGAATATTGATCTAATTAATTCTTTGATCCCAGAAACAGCAGCTAAAACTTGTTTCTTTGGACCCGAAAGTCTATCTAATTGTAACCTTTATTGCAAAGGACTATTATGCAATTCCCTTGATAATGCCATGAAACTTGTTAATTATATTTCTTTGCAATTATCTTGATTAAAAATGGTTTCCTTAAGACTAGATAAATTTCTTCTGGTTTTGATCCATGATTAAGTGTACGGATCGAGACAAGTAATAAAGTAGATTTAAGTCGGATATCGATCCTGGAGATCTCGAATTCACGATCAACTATCCGACTACTCGAGCTCTATACTATTTGGACTATGATTTGCAGTGATATATTCCTAGCAACCTTTAGAAAATAATGAAAGAATAACGATATGTAAACTAGAACAAAATGGCTTCATACTTAAACTACAAAATAAAAGTAAGAAATGAATCTGTCAGTTCATAGTTTTTAAAGGGAGCATTGAAAATTCAACTGTTGTGAAACATCAATTCCTGCAGACTACTATGTAGCTTTACTTCATGAACTTCAGATTTATAATCCGTCCAAGGGAGAAGGTAATGCCATGTGGATCTCTCCTTAATGACATATTTCATCATCTAATCTTCCCTGTTTCTCTCGAATGCAGAGGATTAGATAACTACTTTTAATCTGAGTTGCCTTGTTATGGGTATTTTTTTTTTTCAATACTTCATACCCGAACATGGTGTAAACCTTAGCTCCAGACATAGGCTAAACATTGGTTTACACTATCTTTTGGTTTCTCATCCTCAGTGGAACAATTCATTCTTTTTCCTTGATTAGATCCTTTGCCCGACCGGATGAACTTCTTGATCGAATCGAGGCGAACTCTCTGCTCATTTTAATTGATAAGTCATTCACTCGGCTACCGGTTCAAGTGAGAAGAAGATTTATCGATTAGAATTTGAGCCCATTAGATCCCAAATATTAGGTTCGCATACCCATAGGATATTGTTGAAACTCTCGGGAATGCATTCTACTGTGTCCTTTCGGGAGATATAAGAATGGTATGAAGCAATCCTATTATAGGTATAGGACATAATATTTTGGATCGGGCTCTAACAATAAACAAAAACCAACTAGTAGATTCAAATTTTGAAGTTCGGTGGACTGATAAATTTATCTGAGATAAATTCTAACAACGGCGTCGATTCAACGGAATGCGGGTTTCTAAATTATGATTTATGTGGTAGCTCCTTGATCGAAGAACTCACGGAATCGGCTGGGTTTTGAATTCAGGCTTGTTTGGACTTCAAAGCGAACGACGATAATTTGAAGAAATTAACGTGCATTCGACTTCAACTGACAATATCATCAGTTGAAGTATTCAAAGAAATAAAAATCTACTCTAATCTAATCTAATGCATTAAAACATAAAGAAAAATTAAACTGAGCCTTGGCTGCAGGACTTCTCATTACGAGCGGCCAAGAAGAGTTGCCTTCTTCGATGCTTGATTTAACGTATTTATGAGTTTGGAAGTTGGGTCCTAACTTGATGCACTGTGGATTTCAAAATAAGCGTATTCTGTTTGTTTCATGTGACTCCAGTTTTGTTTGTCGCGACCTTGACCGATAACCGCCAACCTCTCTTTGCGTTAACCACTGTGCAACTTAGTGAAACATTTGCGATCTTGCGGCTTCAATCATGCGTCGACTTCATTGCGCATTTTAGATTACGGTGCCAGGGCTTGATCATACGTGGCGACTTTATCTTTCGCATTGCGATCTTTTGGTCAGCGACCTCGATCATCACGTCGCGACTTCGTTTTTTTTGTTAGTAAGCGAATCTTATCGTTTTAACTTGCGCTTTAACACCCTTTGGATCACGATGTCTTCTGAGTTGAATGGCGTCGCGACATCTCTTTACACGCGTGAGCTCTTTTGAGGTATTGCCCGATCATACGTCGACTTCAATGTTATGCTTATGAGCTCTTTTTGATGTCGTGGAAGTTTTATTATTGTCGTGACTTGTCATGACATCTCTTGGGTATGATGTCGCGGCGATAAATGTCTCGCGACCTCCATTCTTTTATTTGATGTCGCGACCTCTTAAAGGCGTCGCGACCATAATCCCACAACGGATGTAGCGACCTTGAAGGGCGTCGTGACCTTCTTTCATTATGGCGATGTTGCGACTACTAAAGAGCGTCGCGGCTTCACCTTACTTCAGCGATATGGCTCTGCTTAAGGACGTCGCGACATCTTATGATTCAGTGTTTGATGTCTCTATACATTCTAGCGTCAGAACTATGTTGAAACCTCTTCAATCGTTTGTTGCAGACTCTGAGTGGTGTGACCTCCATGTCTTGCTAAACACCAGTGCAGCCATGACCTCGAAGTGGTGTCGCGACATCTTATCTACTTCTTCATTAGTTCACAATTAAATGCGATTTGGAGTTTATGTTCGCGTTTCTTAGTGTTATTCTTCATTCTTGTCAAAGTCGCGACATCGAGTCTTTTAACCAAAAATTAGTTGCGACTTAGCTACTTGAGAAGTGATATGGAAACATGAGTGGTGAATAACATAGGCACGCTCTGAATTAGTATCACGGCGTCATTTATCTCTACGTTTTGGTGTGTGACGTCGCAATGATGTCCTTGTGGTGAACTTCTTCATTTAATTTGCTTCTTTTATTCTCGGCGAGTCATATTTTGTCTCGACTTCCTTACCATGGTCAGAAGCTTCACTTATTCATAACAGTTTCTTGGCTTAAATTTATTTGTGGTGTGACTTGGAATTCACCAAACCATACTTCTAATTGACTTAGTTCAGTTTGAAACTTAAGTCTGCTGTAGTGATTTCTTATGATTTTGCTAAATTTGATTTTTGTTATTTTCTGCAAATTGGTATTTGATTCGATTGTGGTTTCTACTGACAATTCATCATTATTCTCATTATAAACTCGGGAAAAATGTTAAAAATGTCGCGAGTTTGGACTCATCCCACCTGCTAGGTTGGACTCACGAGGTCTTGCTCCCAATAGGAGTAGATGATACCTTCTGGCGGCTTTGGACTCTGCCTAACCACTTCTTGCATATGGGGTTGGATCTTTCTACGTATTGCCTTCTTTGGCTTTCCTCCTCTAGGTAGATGTGATGGGGCGTGAGCCAGACTAATATGCCCCGGATCGTGTCTACACCACTGAGCATGCATCACTGGGGTTGTACGGCAGACTACCTTCCCATCAAGTGCTGGCAGGAATGAAATGACAAGCGGACACTTGCTCCCTACTCTTCCAAACCAGACCAATTCAACTCCACAGGCAAAGGTTTAAGCTCAAATTTCTTGGGCTCCTTGTTGACACTCCCGATCATCAATGAATTTCTGTTCTTATAAATTGCCGCCCAGACGAGTTTCATGTCATGTGCTTCACATTTGTATGATCTTTCGATCCAATTCTTCGGTCGGCCCACATCATCCCTTCTTTGGTCATCTGTTCCTCGGGATTGTGTGTGTGCAAAACTTCTTACTAAACCATCTTTGCCCGATGACATGTGCTTTTTACTTTCAGTGATCTTTGAGTTATAGGGTCATGTTTAGAAGGTGAGTTGCATATTTCTGTTTGAGTTGATAATGCGTGGAAGTAAGCCAGAGCCGGTCTCCTAAGATGATAGGTACACTCAAGTGGCCTGTTCTTTACATTAGTTGTAATACAACTCATGAAAATCTACTATATATTAAGTTTTATCCATATGTGGGACATCTTCATTACATCCCTTTGGTATCTTGATTGATCTATCTACAAGAACAATGTGATGGAGAGTAGACTTTAGTTCTCGACATTGCTTGTACGAATGGGGAGGGATTCACACTTGCACCCAGTCTAGCGGTGCTACCGAGTGCCTCAGTATGGCAGGATGGTTGGACATGGATCTTTGCTTCAATGAGTCTTTACATTTAGATGATAGCATTGACTTGTTCAGTCAAGAAGGCTTTCTTGTCAACATTCAGCCCTCTTTTCAATGTACACAAATCCTTCAAAATTTTTGCATAGATGGGGACTTGTTTGATCCATGCATCAGTGAGGATGTTGACCTTCTTACTCTCAGCCACTTCGCCTTTATTTGATCATGGCCTTCTTTTTTAGCTTTTAGTGCTTGAGAGAAAAAATTAGGGTGATATCTTAATTTTTAATTCTGGCGATCACCACCTCCTGCGGTTGAGTTTCTTATTCACGCCTTGTTTCACTTTTTTTTTTTGTTGGCTGTTTGAGCTCTTTACCACTTCTCAATGTGATGCTTGTAATTTCATCATCTAAATTTGGCTCATTGGAAGGACTCACTTCATCTTGATCCCCAGGGTTTGGTTGTATGCGAGAAATTTCCCTTTGCATCTGCTGATTCGGATTGCTTGATATTAGATCACGTAGGTTGTCATATTTTGGGAAAATTATTTGCCGTTTTGTCATGCTTTTGAGAAGGTTGTATTTCTTGTGGTATGCTTTCCATTGTGTCAGTTCTTTTGGTGGCCTGGAGCATTCGATTGCCTTTGTTCCTCCATGAAGTTGCCCACATGCCTTCTGGATTCTGTAAGCCTTTCTTCTGAGATCAGAGATGATGGGTAGTTTAACAAATTTAAATTTGAGGACCCATCTTCTTGTTAATGCACGATAGAAGGCACATGGGAGGGAGGTTTTGTTTTTCTAGGAGGTTTGGTGGATTCTCCGGGATTCAGTTCTGTAGATGTTGATGGGTTGTGCACGGTTGCTTCATATCAGCCAACTCCATTGGCTTGTTCGACCCTTGAGTCCTCTTGAAGGAATATTTGGCGATATACTCTTCGCCCGGTGCCAGTGGGCGACCGGTTGAAGCATGGTTGATTGACATGATACCCTGATCCTTTGCTCATACCTCATACTGATTCCTCATTTCAGATCTTCCAACCTCCTAGCGAGGGTGGAATGACTTTGCTTTTGTCTCCATGTCCTCTTAGAGGCGAAAGTATATATCACCTCCTGGATTTGGTGGTGGCCTGTCATATTATCTCACAGGTTGGCTCATACCAAGCTTTGGAGACTAGAGCTACATAGTTGAAGTCCATGGCAAGTACAGTTCTTCTTTCGAAATTTCTACATGGTCTCTAATAATTGCTTCATGACAGGAAAGACAACCATCGCAAAGTGGTTGACCAACATAAATGTATCCAAAGCCATGGTGTGGGCATGCGATGGTTTCCATATATCTCCCAGGGAAGTCACTATGGTTTAGTTTTATTGGCCTTCCCTTTTCAGGATGCCCATTCTGAGTTGAAAGGATAGAGCAATTGCAGGTTGGGAAAATCTCTCGTGATTTATGATGCCTTTGGTTATTTATAGTGATGTTCCCGAATCATATATAATATTTTATAAGCCTAAATTCTCCTCTTAACCGCTAAAAAATCTACTCTGATATAGTGGCTAAGGTGAAAGACTAGGATGGGTTTTTCTTGCACAAATGATTCTGATGAGAGGTTGAAATGGTGAATTTGTTTTAGATTTCAGGGTTTGATAAAAACAGGGGGATTTTGATGGTGAAAATTGGAAATGAAAGTGAAGTAAAATATAAAAGAAATTTCCTTGAAGTGTCAAACTATTGGTTTTGTGTTCTAGAAACAGCGGGGGTCCTGGGCCTTTTCTATATTGGGAGGAGATAGCTATAGTCATTTTTGAGTAGGATATTCGTTTAGCTATAAAAACTGACCCAAAATAACTATCCTTTGAAAATGGCATTCTTTTGTATGGTCTCCAGGCAGTGAGGGCATGCCTCCTTGACCTGTACAATAACCATGAAGGATAAATGTGAATCTGGTGGATAACTTAGCCAGCATCCCTTTGAACCTAAGATTAATAAATGCCCGGTCATTCTAAGAGTGAATGGAGGGTTTAACTAAAGATTTTCAGAAAAAATAAAAATAGCATTGAATACTGCATTGAGAACATGAGAACCCTCTGTACAGTTCCCTTGCCTGGCTGGCCTTCCACTCGAAGGGTTTCTAACCCTTGTCAACCAGTTTGTCATCCTCGGGTGTTTGTCTACCTAGAAAAATTGAGGCAAGCGTTGCATTTTCTTCATTTCTTTTTTTCTTTTTCTTTTTTGGAAGACACATTGGCTTATTCGTAGGGGTCATAACTTTTATTAAAGGTGGTGTCAATGAAACTAGGTGAGATTATTGCAAGGCTTGGAGGCTAGGCGGTTTTAGGTTTTTGAAGAAACGTGTGCCTTGATGTGTGGTTAGCTAAGGTGGAAAAATGATGAAAGCAACTTAAGGTTCATTTGAACATCCACTCAACTAGGCATGGAACCAATCTAACATCAATAGGGTGAATGAGAGATTTCAATTTTCAAAATACATATTGCGTGAAAACACAAAAAAAAAATGAGTGCGAGTTTTGAACAAAATAAGTTTCATATCTATTATAAACAACAAAAGCAAACAAGCCACTAAACATCCACAAATGGGCTTGCTCAAAATAATAACAAAAACATAATGTGCCTTCCTTGACAAAACTATTCCCCGACGAATGTCATTGTCGAGTAATGGGGCGCAGTTGGAAAGTTAGGGAAGGAAGTGTTACCTGATGAGATGTGATCGTTTTGGATAGGAGGCTTATAGCTTTCCATGTTCTTCACTCCGTTTGGGCTTCAAATAAACAAGTTAGAAGAAGAAAAGAGAAAAAAAAAGTGACAAGTTGAAGCATTTTGAAAATTTCACCTTCATAAAAATTTCAAAAGTATTTTTTCTTGTTATATTTATATTCTACACTCTCTATTCTTTCCAATTTCTTCACATATCACTTGGAGTTCGGATGAAAAGTTATGCTCAAAACAAAATTGGGAGCAAATAGGAGGGAGAAAATTTAGCTATAATAGTTAAATTTTTTATTTTTTTTAATAAAATAATAATAATAAATAAAAAAAACCATTTATTTATTTATTTTTTTTATATTTTTTTTAATTAATTTTTTTTTTTTTGAGAAAAATAAAAATAAAAATATTTGACACATTTTTATTTTGAGTAAAAAATTAAATATATATATATATATATATATATATATATATATATATATATATATATATATTATATATATACTTACCTTCTTGTTCCTTTTTTTGTCTTATGGGAACATCCAGGTACAACAAATTCTCTGCAGTAAAGTTTTAAGTATGAAAATTCTATTATAAAGTGCCTTTATTCTAGCGAGGTACACTATTTGCCTCTTGCTTTAACATAATGCTTCATTTTATTAAATTTTCATAAAGTACATAAAAATTAATACAAGAAGAAAATTAAGAAAATTCTTGAAAAGAGTGAGAAAAACAATTTGGAACAAAGATTAACTTAAAAGGAATTGGGGGAAAATCTGAAGGAAAGATTATAGAAGTCGATAAAGATAAAATAAGATGAGATAAGGCAAGAAGAATTAAAACAAAAAGTGGGGAATATGCTCACAAACCCGATTTCTTAAGCCTTTGGAGGTACATTTGGAATTGTTGGAGCTTAGAAATCTTGGGGTTCGGGTGCTCAGATTCAGACAGCCTGGGCATCAGCGCCATTCAATGTGAGTAATTCTTTGTGTATCTTTGATGGTAGCTGGCTGTGAATAGTGTACTAACTTCCGAGTATTTTGTCTGACGATGGTGGCATGAGCTTTGGGAGGCGGGGAGTTGCGGGTTTGGGTTCTTCACGAGGTGTGACGGTATCTTACCTTGTGGGTGGGCTATTTGGGTGATGGAGGCGGTGGCCTTCAGGATTGACTTCATGGGAGTTAGGTTTGAAGGATAGGTTCTTGGGGCTCTTCAGCCTTCTTTTCCTCCTCCCCCTGCTTCCCCACATTGGCAATTCCTCGGGGCTTACCGGATTTCTACATCAATTTCTCAGGGTGATCGACCACTCTCCCTCTAGAGGTTCTCCTCCTCTTATTGACCATCTCTTGAATAGTGACCTTAAAAAATAGAATCTTGCATGATGTCCATTTTTTTCAAGCCTACGGCAGCCTCTAATCTTTTGTTGGAGCTTTCCGTCTGAATTCTTTGACTTAATTGGGAATTGAATTTCTTGTATATACAACATCACCCACAGGTTTAGTAAGGTCTAGAATTCTTGCTCAAGCTGAGGGAGATTGGGTACGTAATTGGTTGAGGCTAAGGCGAAGAAGGCATTACGTGGATGTGGAGGAGGTCTGAGTTAGATGCTCTTTGTGAAGTGTGTACTTGTCCATTGGTCTATATTCCCTCATAGACCTGCATGGGTTTGGATTTCTCTCTGAGGTTGGCCTGCGCGTGGGTTCCACGTAATCCTCGATGACATGTATGCTCTAGTGTTTATTTCACTAAGTAATATTAAGCTTATATTGTTCTCGCTCTTCCACGTTTTGATCCGCGGTCAGTTTTCCGCTCGACCTTAAATGAAATTTGCTTGCGCGGAAATTTTAATCCCAGCACATGCGTCTTCTCTGCGAAAATAAGTAGACACAGGCAGAAAAAAAAAAACAACTCTACCTACGAAGGGGTAAAGTTACCTAAAAACTAAATAAAATGAAACAAAATTCTGACCACGCCCAGAAAAATAAAAATCTCTCGAAAATTACAGAACTTGTGATACAGGATATGAAGTGTTCAACAGGTCATCATTCGCACTTAGGCACCATCCCCGGCAACGACGCCATTTGATTCGTGCCACAGTAGGCTGATCCGAAATCAACAAAAATTGTATCCTAAATTCCCTCTACTTTGCCGCGCAAAGCTCTTTTGCGATATATAGCGGTTCTAGGAATTCGGGCACCACGGGGATGGGTTTCTTCGCCGCAAAATGACTTCTGGTAATGTGAGGTGGTGAATTCAATTTGGATTTTGGGGTTTTGGTAAAAACAGGGGAGTTGATGGTTTAAAACTGAAAATAAAAACAAGTTAAAAAAATTGTAAAATAGAATTCCTTGTAGTGTTAGGTCATTGGGGCTGGGGTCCTGGGGCAATTGAGGTTCTCTAGGGTCTTTTCCTCGCATTGGGAGGGATAACATATAGTCATCTCCCCAGGCAGTTCTTCATTTAAGCTATGGCCCGACCCTAAATATCTTTGAAAAATTGGTATTTGCCTTACATTGATGGTCTCGAGGCAGTGAATATCTTGACTAACTCCAACATTTAATAAATGATAACTAATGAATGTCCTTTGTATCTAATAATAATTATACAATGAACCCTAAAGGCACAGTCACGGCGTTCACGTGATCAAAAGGATCAAGCCTAAAATTTGGAGAAAAATAAAATATCCTTAAATACTTTCAATAACCATAGATGGTAACTAGCGGGTGTCAATGGATCTAACGATAAGCATCCAAGGAACCCAAAATTTTATCAAATATTGATCATTCATAGCAACTGAAGGGATTAAAGCCTACGTTCGACTGAAACCATAAATGGTAGAAAATACCTCCGTTAAAACATGGAAAAAGCCTCAGTTGCCTTCGATCCCCTGCCCAATAGCCTTCCACTCCAATGAAAAATAGCTTTAGCCACTCATCCTCCCCAGTTATGTGGAGGATGTTTGGTATAGAAAGTGAAAAGGAGAAAAAGCAGAAAGCGGAAACGGGCTGAAAGCTTATGCGAAAAATTTTTGTGGTTAAAGTGTTTTTTTCTGATTACAACGCAGGATTTTGTAGCGAACCCGCTGCAAATTAAAAATAACCAAAATCTAAGCTAATACAAAGGATAAAATGGGAAAAAACCAAAAATGGAACAAAGGCCAAAAGCGAATGTGGGAAGTCAAGAATTTGAATAATTAGCGATGCGGGATGTGAATAGTCTTGTGAGGAAGCCAATTTGTAGGCACTCTAATTTCCTTGTATTTTCTTCTCTTCTTTCCTTCTAGTCTATGATCTGAAATGATGAGTTTGACTTGAATTCTTCGTGCTTGGATCGACTCAACAATTTTGGAACTATTAGCTCTCAGCGCAAAATTTGCCCGCAATCGATCAGTAGAATAACGGGGACCTTAATGTAAATTGGGTTAATTACGATTAATACATAAAAATGCTCAAAACACTGTAGTAATATGGGGTTCATCTTTTGAGCACTAGTAATGAACACATTGGCCACTTATTTTCATGGGGGTCCTTAACCTATTAAAGGTAGTCAACGAAACTAAGGTAGGTTTTGCAAAGTTTAGGAGGTTAGACAGTTCTTCAGCCTATTGTTGAAACCTGATGTGCACCGTGTGTGGTTAGCTAGAGGTGGAAGAAAAAGGTTCGAAAGCAACAAGAGTTCAACCGATCATTCACTCAACCAGGCATGGAACCAATCCTTTGTCAAATAAGGTAGACTGATGTTTATATTTCAGCTACTGAAGCTAAACGAAGAAGCAAAAAAAAAAATGGGTGCAAGTTTTGAAAACTGCAAGTGCAAGCTATAAAGTGTGTATTAAAAAAAATGATTATATTTTAGCTTTTCAAAAACAAACTAATAGTTTCACACACAAAACAAACAACTATACAAAAGGAAACTAAATAACAAGTCATTAAACTTAACAAAATAGGCATGCTCAAAATGGAAACAAAACACAAAATAAATGCTACTTCCTTAACAATATACACCCCAACCAAATGTCTCATTGTCCATAATGGAAGCTTTGGAATGGAAAGTTAGAGAAGAAGTATTACCTCCCTTGATAAAATGTGCTCGTTGTTGAGATAGGAGACTTTGAAGCTTTCACGAGACCTTATTCCACTCTAGTTTAAGGCTTAAATGAACAAGTTTAAGAAGAATAAAAAAGAGAAAAAAGTTACTAAGCTGGAGCATTTTGAAAATTTCTTTATAAAATTTTAAAAGTATTATTTCTAGGAATATTTAAGATTCCTACACTCTCTAAGCTTTCTGGTGGAATTTTAAGAGCTGCAAACGGAGTTCGGATGAAAAATTATGGGCAAAGCAATGGGGGTGCCGTGTTTGCGAAAGTGTAATCCAGTACATCACAATTTTTTATTTTTTATTTTAAATATTATATATATATATATATATATATATATATATACTCTATATATATATATAATAAAAAGACAGTTTTGAGTTTTTTCCTGAATTTGGCCCGTGCATCTTTTGTCTTTTATGGGAAAGCCTTGATGCATGGCCTTGCTCTGGGAATGGAGTTCTGCAATTTTTCTGGCAGATTCAGTACACGATTGCGAAAATTTTAATTTCACAGTCCACAGGCTCTTTCCTGCCTCCCAGCCTTTAAAATTTATTGAACTCTGAATAAACACAAAAAAATTAAGAAAAAATGCAAAAAAATTGAAAATTAAGCTAGAAACCAAGATTAACTAAAAATTAGATAAAATCTAAAAAGAAAATTAAATAAATCAAAAATAAAAATAAAATAAAATCAGCAAGAAAAATCAAAACAAAAGTAGGAGCGTATACGAGACCGATTTAATCGGTATTTGGAGGCTGCTTGGGCTAGTGGCTTGTGGAATTCTTGAGGTCAGTGCTCCGTAATGCGAACTAGCACCGAACCATCAGGCCCGTGCCATACAATATAATTATTGCCAATGTTTGTGATGTAGTGGTGAAGGTTTGAACAATGGCTAAGCTTCTTGAGGTTTTGCAAGGCGGCCCGATGTAGATGGGATGGCCTTTCCTTGATAGTAGGAAGCGGAGTTCTTCAAGTACTCGGTTGTGCGCAAGCGGGGTATGCGCTAAGTACATAGATCGTGGGGCGAGTGTAATTTGTGCTCTTGGGGCTCGTCCACTCATCCTTTCACTTTGCCTCCTCGAGGTCGACATTAGGAGTTCTTTTCCGTAGACAGACAATGCTTACAAATAAGCGAGGATTCGAATAACCCTTGAGAATATTCGAAAAACTTTCTATCTGACCCTTCTTGCCATTTGCTATTAGCCACTTTGCTCTCTACCATGGTGTCACTCAGGCACACTTTCTTTGGATTTTCTTCCTCTTGATGATCATGCTGATTGGTAAGCCTTGAAATTGATTTATGCAGGTTGTCAAATTTCTGATCAATTTCACTTTGAAGCCCATCTAATTTTTGGTTCAGAGAGTTCTCCACAGTATGAATTCTTTGCCTTAATTGGGCATTGAATGTCTTCTGCTCTTCCTAGCGTCACCCACACCAACTTGGTAGGTTTAGTACTTGCTCAGTGGAGAGATTGGTTGTGGTGGTTGGGAAGCGAGTTGAAACATCTTTGTGGATGTGGAGGAGGTGCGTATTGTAGGGTTACGGTCCCGTGAGAGGTTTAGGTGGTTCCTCAACTAGGTTTGTAAGATTTCCACTGTAAGTCGTTTGTTGGAGGCACCATGCATGAGTGTAGATTAGTGCATAGTAGGTGTATTTAGATCATGAAATTTGTATCTAAATCACTCCCAGTAGCGAGACTCTTTGCGGGTAGTGGCTGCAGGGTCGAACACGGGGATGGGTTTTCTTCGTACAAATGACTTACAGTGAGATTAAAATTGGTGAATTTGGTTTGGATTTTAAGGTGGTGATAAAAACAGGGGGATTTTAATGGTGAAAGGAAATAAACTGAGGTAAAATAAGAAAAATAATAAAAGAGGTCTCCTTAAAGTATCAAGATACTAGGCTTAGGATCCTAGGGCAACTAAGGGTTTTCGGGGTCATTTCCTCATGTTGGGGAGGATGACCTATAGTTATCTCCCGAACCGGATCTTCATTTAGCTATAAAACCTAACCCAAGATAATTATCCTTTTAAAAAATGGTATTCACTGAGCATCAGTGGTCACCGACAGTGAAAAATGAGTCTCCTTGACTCCCTTTTCAATGGGTCATAGAGGGTAACTAATGAATCTCATTGGATCAGCAATAAGCATCCACTGAACCCTAAGAGCTTACCAAATAATAGTCATTCAAGGGGATTTAAAGGGATAAAAACCTACAGTTAGAAAGGGAACACAAAACTAACAGTGAGTACCTACGTGAAGAACAGGGGGGACCTCGATAGCCTTCGGATCCTGGCGAATGGTATGCTTGAGGAGGAACGGGTTTTAGCTCATCCTCAGGGTTGTCATCCTCGAGGTGTTTGGCGAATCTAGAAAATAGAAAGAAAGAAAATGAAGAAATGAGCGGAGAAGAGAAGAAACGGGAGAGAGTGGCTTCTCCGTCAGTTTTATTGATTGATTGAAAGTTTGTACAGACTGAGGCTTATATATGCTCAGAACAAGGGAAAATTACAAAAAAGACCAAGATCGGAAGGTATTAGAAGGGATAAAATGGGAAGAACCAAAAAATTGAAACAAAAACATGAAAGCGTCAAAAACAGGTGAACAGTGGCTGCAGGAGACATGAATAATGCTCGTAAGATGAATAGTGCGTGTAGGAAGCATTCTGCGGTGCTCAGTTTTTAACTCATGCGCTCGCGCCTCCACAGTATACGATCTACAACGATGAGTTCAACTCGGGTTCTTCGTGTTTGAATTGACTCGATAATTTAAGCCTAGTTAGCTCGCAAAAACTAAAAATTTTGCCACAAAATATGATCGATAGAATAAACGGGGACCTTAATGTACCATCGGGTTAGTGCTGATTAGTACACAAAGAGTGCTCAAAACCTATAATAAACAGGGTTCAAAATAGCACTTTTTGAGCACTAATCAGGCACACTCATCCATGGAGGGTTTCTATAGTCCCTCATGGACTTATATGCATTTAGATTTCTCTCAAAGGACTACTGACTTTGTTGTTCTTCCTCTAGATATTCCATTAGCCTCAAACTAATTTCCAATTCAATATTAGTCTCCTAAAGAACTCTAACTTTAATCAACCTGCCTTCTGAATTTTTAATCCATTGGAACATGTACTCCTACAACACGAACAGAGAAAACACAAAACAAGGAAAAGAAGAAAAAAATTTGTACCCAAAAGGGGTAATGTGCTTCAAAAAAAATAAACGAGGAAGCGGAGTGACAAACTACCGGTAGCGGTAAACGAGAAAAATAAAAGAAAATTCACGGATCTTGTGATGAGGATCACGAGAGTGTTCATCAGTCATCATTTTCACGTAGGCACCATCCACTGGCCCATGAAGCCATTGGGTTCATGCCACGATGGGGTGTTCGGAGTCAACAATATTTATAAACCTAAATTCCTCCTATTGCCGTAGCAAAGCTACTATAGTATAGTGGCTCTAGGGTTGAACTCAGGAATGGGTTTTCTTGGCACAAATGATTTACAGTGTGGTTCAAAAATGGTGAATTTGTTTTGGATTTTAGGATTTGATAAAAACAGGGGGATTTTGATGGTGAAAACTGGAAATGAAAATGAAGTAAAATATAAAAGAAATTTCCTTGAAGTGTCAGACTACTGGTTATGGGTTCTAGAGGCAACTGAGGGGTCCTCAGGCCTTTCCTCGCGTTAGGAGGATGACCTATAGTCATCTCGAACCCGAATCTTCGTTTGCTTCTCGCCCGGCCAAAAATAACTATCCTTTGAAAATGGCATTTACTGTCCATTAATGGTCTCGGGCAGTGAGGGCGTGTTTCCTCGCTTGACCCACGCTGATAACGTAGGATAACTAATGAATC
This sequence comes from Tetrastigma voinierianum, assembly GCA_016808115.1. Classification (NCBI taxonomy): domain Eukaryota; kingdom Viridiplantae; phylum Streptophyta; class Magnoliopsida; order Vitales; family Vitaceae; genus Tetrastigma; species Tetrastigma voinierianum. The sequence goes on along the minus strand of JAEQBH010000911.1, from coordinate 1,154,669 downwards.
TCAGTGGATCTAGCAATAAGCATCCACTTAACTCGAAAAGATTATCAAATACCAATCATTCAAGGTGAATGGAAGGGGTTAGAACTAAGATTTGAAGAGAAAAATGAAAAATAACAGTGAATACTTGCATTGAGAACATGAGAACCCTCTATTACACCCAGTTCCCTTGCCTAGTAGCCTTCCACTCCAAGGAAGAGAGGGCTTTAGCCACTCATCCTCCGAGTTGTCATCCTTGGATGGTGTTTGGCTACCCAGAAAGTGAGAGAAAGTGAGGGAAAATAAGAGGAACTGAGAAAAAATGGGAAAAGATGAAAGTTTCCTGCCACTTTATTAATGAGCAAAAGATCTCCCTTGGTTACAGTGCAGTATGAGCTTATATACTGCCCCCAACCAAGCAAAATTACAAAAAAAAACCAAAACCAAAAGCTATTACAAGGGATAAAATGGGAATAAACAAAAAATCTAACAAAAAAAAGTCAAAAGCAACGAGTCGCAAGAAAGTGAGCATTAGCGAAGCAGGCAGTGGTGCGTAGGATGAATGAGTAGCCTGATAAGGAAATTTTGCAATTCTGCCAAATTTCACTGCTTCCCTTTTCTTCTACTTTATGCTCCTTTTTCCTTGCATTTACTGGTCTCTGATCTACAATACTGAGTTTGACTCAAATAAAATCCTTTTCCTCGCGTTTGGGATGATGACCTATAGTCATTTCCCGAACCGGATCTTCATTTGGCCTTAAAAACTTAACCCTTCTAATTTTTCCTTTCAAAAAATGGCATTTAATGAGCATACATGCTCCTAGACAGTGAGAACACACCTCCTAAATGATTCGTGCCACGGTAGGGTGATCCGGAATCAACAAAATTTGTTTCCTATTTTCCTCTTGGCGTGAAGACCAAGGCTCTTCTGATATAGCGGTCTTGGAGTCGAACACGTGGATGGGTTTCATCACTTACAAATGATTTATATCATGGTTCAAAATGGTGAGGCTTTCATTTGGATTTTTGGTTTGCATTAAAAAGCATGGAGTGTTGTTGTCACTAGGCTAGCGAAGCAGTTTAAAATAAGGTGTGGAATGGAACCTTGAAGGCAGGTCGCTAGATTAGTCGATAAGGTTATATAAAAAAGGTGTCCTCGGGTTATTTCCTCGCATTAGGGCAAATGACATATAGTCATAGCCAAAATCGGATCTTTGTTTAACTTTAAAAACCAACCCTTAAAATCACTCCTATTTGAGCCAAAGCATTTACTGAGCATTTAATGTTTTAGCAGTTTGAAAAACAAGCATTTAACACACTTAGACTCAGTAAATGACATCTAATGGATGTCGGTGTATCTACCATTAAGAATACCTTTGAACCACTGAAGCATGCCAAGTATTGACCAAAGGAAATACATTAAATAGCATTAAACCTAGTGTGGAAAGTTTTGGAACATAAAATGTACCTGTTTCGTTTAAACGGGGAGAACACCTCTGAAACCACCATTAACCAACCTAGCAACCCACTCCCTGCTTCAAGGTTACAGAGCTTGCAGACATCCTTTGAGTTGTCATCCTCGAAGTGTTTGCGGTAGAAAATGAGAGAAAGAAGAGAGAGAAGAGAGAAAACTGGGACCAAAATGAAAAGCTGCGTAAAATGAAAAGTTAGGAAAAGTTAGGGTTACAATTTTTCCATAAGGTGGCTTATATAGCCTTACAAAAGATGTGAAATATCAAAATTACCAAAATAATATGATTACATTGAGGGCAAAATGGGAATTACACAAAACGGGGTTGTTTGGATCACAAAAGAGGCGACATTTTGCTATGCAGTGAATTTTGCTATGATAGCAAATTTAAGCTATCATAAATGAAATTACCATTATCATCATTAAAATATGGCATAATGAAATTTTCGCTAGAAACGTGAATTTTCTACCGTCTGAAATTTTCACAATCCTTGCAAAATTTCGCTCTGTCTCTTAATCAGCGTTCCCACTCTTGTTTCTGCTGTCCGGTTGTATTTCTTCACCTCCATTTCGGGAATTTCTTACGTCCCGGCAGTGAAATCACGAGAATTCATACGAACTTCGGCGTAAAACATCACAAATTCACGATGCCAAGCATTAAGCAGTGGAGGTTCACAAAACACACCAAGTATAAAACAACCTCGAAACAAAATCAATAAGTACTGTCGGACCTACACATGTCAATCGGCAATTAATAAGATTAGTACGCAAAAGCACTCAAAACCTATCTTAAATAGGACTCGAAATAGAACTTTTAGGTACTAATCACCCACATCGCGCCCGAATCCGATCCGACCCGATTGGTGGATCTGGCAAGTTCAGGGCGAGACGAATATTAGGACTCTTTACTGATTTTATTTTTTATTTTTAAATCGATTTGTACACGTAGGTATATTATCTTATAACAGAATCAAATATTATATACAAATCAAAAGAACTACCACTGAAGTGGTGTCCATCAAAAATCTATATACATATAGATGAGTCCCATTTACTTATACAAAAACTGTACTTTTACATTTACAAATCAGAGCACGAAACCTACATGTAGTGAACCTTACAGAGTGTTATTGTTGTGTATGCGGAAGTTTTTAGATGTCTTCTCCTGTACCTACACGGATTAAAAACCCGTGCTAAGCTTTACGGCAGTGGAAACATATCTTATAACTTATCTTACGATACACATGCATTTAGGCGGAATCATGATAACATATAACGAAAGCAGATATCAAAATCTTCATGAATTCGTATATCCAAATGTATATGAGTCAGATCATATTGAGCAAACTTAGACATATCTGATAGCAAGTCATCGGTCGTCTCTTTTACATGTATCATGACTTTCTCGGGTTTTCAGGTCGTTTTCCTATTCATATCGTTGACATAATTCTATCTACTTGTACCTTGTGATTTTTAACAGAATTCTTACATCTCCCTTAGGAGTATATCATCTATTGTACTGAACTTATACTTAGAACAACTTATACTTACTCAGATTCCTTGTATACGGTACTGAGCTTATTCATATACTTATACTTGTCTCCCGTAGGACACATACTCATGCTTGTATCAGACGTATACTTATTCAGATTTCCCAAAGGACATATATTGCGGACTTATACTGATACTTATCTCGGACTTATAATTATTCAGATCTCCCAAAGGACATACAGCGAACCTGTCGGGCTGATGCTTATCGGATCTCGTAGGATTCTGAGGCTTAGACGCTCTTGGTAAGTGGTACTACGGGACTTATACTTGTACTACGGAGCATATCCTTGTCTTACGGATATTATACTTGTATTGCGGAGCTTATTCTTGTCTTTTAGATCTTATACATGTATTACAGAACTTATACTTGTCTTACAGAACTTATACGGGTCTTACGGAACTTATGCGTATTTGAGCACATCTTGGTATTTCGGATCTTATCGTGTATTCTGAGCTTATACATGTATTTCAAATCTGCTCATGTAATCACAGAACTTATACTTGTCTTACGGAACTTATACGGGTCTTACAGGATCTTATTCTTGTGCGAAGGTACGTGGAGTGCGATGAGTCGGAGCGGTCTGGATCATATCACATCTGGCTTGTCGGATCGGACTTACGGATCACGGACATTAGTCTTTTCGTAGGTCACGGATCCACGATTCATTATCTGAAAGTAGCAGTAATTCTGACTGGACTTATACTTATTTCACGGAACTTGTGCTTATTTGCCGATGCGGTACCATTGGAGTACTCTGGGGCTTATACTTATTTTGCGTCTGAGGAATTGCCCTTAGGTACCCTCTTGGACTTAATCGGAGATGGGGTACGTGAGCACTGAACAAATGCAGTGCGAGTAGGTGCTACGGGGACTTTATCGGAGGCAGGGTACGTGGGTACTACGGGAACAAATACGAAGTGCCCGTGGAGTCTTCTGAACATGAGGAGATTGCCGTAGGTACATTAGGATCTTTACCATATTGATTCTTTATTCCATATTGATTCTTATCAGCTATAATTGGATTTACTTTAGACGATGTCTAGAATGGAGTAGGACATAGCCTGATAAGTACTAGAGATGTACAATATAGTGCGAGGTCTTGTAGTAGCACAAAGCGAGGAGTCTTGAGAAGCAGCGACGGAGAGTGTCGTCACACTAGTTAGAGTACCCGAGTACTAAGGTCTTAGGAAGCCTGGTCGAGTCTTGGTCGCACTAATCGATCTGAAGTACTAATGTGAAGCACGATCGAGGAGAGTGTCGTGTCGCACTAATCGGAGTACCCGGGGGGTACTATACGTGCACCGCCCCGGCGTAGCGAGAGGTGCCATGTCATTCAATAAGCGGTCTTAGAAATGGGTTCTCTGATTATATAGGTTCAATAACTTACTATCTTATAATAGGGCATTCTTAGCCACATTATATTTTTATGACATATTACCATTTCATGTTCATGTTTCAAATCGTTTTCATGTTTCATATCCTATTCAGGTTTCATGCCTATTCCATGTTGCATTTCAGATACTTATGCGGGAATGCGTGTATTCACCGTGATCATGTATTCTTTCCACTCAGTGAATCTACTTTTCTTAGAAATTGGAATCATTCAATTGAATCATCCAAACTCAAGTTATGGCATTTCATGCCAACTAGTCGGTTCTTGTTTTTGCGAGGGACAATTTGAAATATTCATTTTCGATTGCGTATCTCCATATTTGACGCTGGTTCTTTGTCTCCTTTAAAAATTTAGGTGCTACAAGGGTTCATCTCGATTGGAATCACCGTCGAACCGCAGGAACTCAAGTTACGTTCAAAACAATTCGGACTACTCTATGATCAAGCGATCTTTGGGCCGGCTTGCACATAACCTCACTTTGAGTGGATTTTTCGACCATTTAGAGTCAGAATTTGACGATTTCTATTTATTTATGTTTGATTCTTCTTGAAGTTTATTTTAATTGGCCACTTGAATCACTCCGTCGTATAAGTAGAAAGTTATGGCCAAAATCAGCTGGTCGGCCAGAGACGAGCATGGTGTCAATTTTTTCCCTAACGTGTGCCAGTACACTTTGGCAAAAAATGACCCGGAGACCCAAAGTGTGCGGTACGGGTTCCAAAGTGTGCAGTCTGCGAGGTCTCGAGAAAAAGTGCCCGAGTGTGTATTTTCTCCCATTTTTCATGCACTTTTCCATCTCCCAAACCAAATCTATACTTCATATACACTTCAAAATCATTTGATTCATCTTGTAACCTCAATTATACTCAAATCATCTTTCAATGGATATCTTTCTTCCAAATTCTTTCATGGAATCTACTTGAAAACCATTACAATATGGGTTATAGCCCATACACAAACCAAGCTACAAAAGATTTGTTAAGGTTTGTTCTAAACCCTAACTCAATTACTTGCAATTTAACATGAATCCATCCTCAAAGAGAGGATTTCATGATCTCCTTGTACTATTTAAGGTTTTACCCACCTTACTTTCCATAATTTTTGGGATTAGATGAAACCACATGAAAACCACACAGAGTTTGAGCAAATTAATCATCATACAAACAAAAATCCATACCAAATCTCTACTTAAAATTTATGACAGGTGAGTTTCATACAAAATCAAAGTTTCCATACCTCTCATGGCTTGAATCCTCTTCTTCTTCTTATTCTTCTTATTTTATATTTATATGTATAAGTTTTCTTCCCCGAATGAGGCAATTTTGGTCTTTAAATCCAAAATATCCTTAGGCCTTGTTTGGCCCTCAAACCCTATTATAAGATAGTAAGTTATTGAACTCATATAATTGTAGAACTACCTAAGACCAGTTATTGATAACCTGCTTTCTCTGATGCAGTAGGAGGTTTTGAGTAGCAGAGTGAGAGAGAGAGTTCGCGAAGTAGGGGCATGTATCGTACTAGTACTCGATTAGTCTTGTGGCACTCTACGATGATGCCGGCACATTCATTGGTACCTCCCGGTTGTGAGGCGGCACTCTGATCGTGCTTGGCACATTAGTATGATACTCTGATTAGTCTGATGGCCTCTCGACCGTCGCCCGGCACCTTAGTACTTCGGTACTCTCTAATTAGTGCGACGACACTCTCTGTCAGTGCTTCGGCGCTCCTGCTTTGTGCTATGGCACCTCAGTACTATATTGTACATTCGGGTACTTATTGTGCTATGTCCTACTCATTCTGTATTACTGGTCTAGGCAAATCCAACAATTATATGATAAGAATCTGAATATGAATAAAAGAGGAGTGAATATGGTAAAGATACGAGATGTACTGCGAATTTGCCCTCTGTATATATTACGTAGTACCTCACCGAGGTGCTTACGTATTTGTTACGTAGTACTACGGGTACTCTGTCTCTGATAAAAGTTACATGAGTACCTCCCAGGGTACCTCTGTATTTGTTACGTAGTGCCTCTGGGTACTCCTATCTACGATTAAAGTCGAGTGGTACCTAAAGGGTACTCATTATGATAAAATAAGTATAAGCCAGAGTGGTACCCTCTTGGGTACTCCGTATCGGTAAAATAAGTACAAGTTACGTGAAATAAGTATAGAATCGATCGTAACTAAGTTGCTTTACGTATAATGAATCGTGATCTTATTGCCTGCAAAGGCTAATGTGAGTATCTGTGAAGTCGATGGCGTTGTATCGATATGATCGGATCATTGAGCTCATCGTACCCTCACAGACTGCAGCCGCTGCAAGAATAAGATCCGTGGGCATTATAAGTTAAAGTAAAGACAAGTATAAGTTCTGTATTACATGTATAAGATTTGAAATACATGTATATGTTTTGTAATACACATATAAGATCCGAAATGCCAGTATGTGCTCCGAAATACCAGTATAAGTTCCGTAAGACCCGTATAAGTTTTAAGTAAGACAGAAGTATAAGTTAGTAATGCATGTCTGAAGATCCGAGAAAGACAAGAATAAACACAATACAAGTATAATATCCGTAAGACAAGGATATGCTCCGTAGTACAAGTATAAGTCTGCAGTACCTCGGGTGCTTGATCAAGGTCTAGCTGCGTAACTCTATGAGAGATCACAGATGGCTTGTCGGTCGACGAAGTTGACGGATGTCGCTGGGAGATCTGAATAATTATAAGTCAGAGATAAGTATCCGGTATAAGTCCACTTGATATATGTCCTTTGGGAGATGCGAATAAGTATCGTCGATACAAGCATAAGTATGGCCAATCCTCTGAGGAGACAAGTATAAGTATATGAATAAACTCGATCTCTGTATACAAGGAATGCGAGTAAGTATAAGTTGTTACAAGTATAAGTTCGGTCTGATAGATGATATACTCCTAGGGAGATCTTAAGGTCACATTAAAAATCTGGGTACAAGTAAACGGAAATTATGTCAACGATATGAATAGGAAAATGACTTTGAAAACCCGAAAGTCATGATACATGTAAAAGAGGCAATTGGATGACTTGCCATTGTATATGTGAAGTTGTCTAGTCATGATCGACTGTTATACATTTTGGATTATATGAATTCATAAAGATTTTGATATTTGTTTTACATTTATATGTTTATCATGATTAGATTCTAAATGCATGTGTATCGGTATAAGTTATAAGATATGTTTCCCCCTTAAGGCGTAAAAACACGCCCACGGGTTTTCAATCAGTGTAGGTCTGAAGACATAAAACATCATCTGGTTGGGCAAACCTCCTTGTAAGGGTTCACTACATGTAGGTTCCGTGTTCTGATTTGTAAATGTAAAAGTACAGTTTTTGTATAAGTAAATGGGACTCAGTTATATGTATATAAGTTTTATGGACACAGCCGGTGTGGTTCTTTTGATTTGTATATAATCTTGGTTCTGTTTATAAGATGGGCCTTACGGTACGAATCGATTTAAAAAAAATAAAATAAATAAAATCAGGTAAAGAGTCCCAATGTTTGATCTGCGTCCGGAGAAGCCCAGAGTTCGGATCGGCGATGGTCGAGCCAGGATTGACGTGGCGCCCAAACCGACACGTTCTTTAGTCCCTTTAGCAATGCTAAAAACAATCAAAATTTATACGGAGGCTATGCTTTTGCAAAAAGTATATTATACAAAAGTGTGTATTGTACAAGTGAAGGAGAGCTTACCTTTAGTATGAGAAAAACTTAGACTACGTACAACAACCCTCATGAGAGGAGACAAATGCCATATAGGAACAAGTTTCGAGGGACGCATCAATTCTAGGAAGTCGACCTAAACTTCCACCTAAATCTAGGGTGTTTAAGGTAACCGGTTTGAACCAATAAGTTGGGGAAGCTGTTCCTCTCCCCGACCCGAGCTCTTGCCAAGACCTTAATCGTGGCCGAGCCTAAATAGATTCGATTACACTTATTTCATACTTAGTGCATTGTTGTAGGTGTGATGCTGGCTTCGAGCTTCACCAAAGTACATTATGTGAGGTCCACCGATGGCTCCTAACCAATTAAGGTTTAGGGCATTAAGTCAAAAGGATCAGCCGACCACAAACTCTTCAGGCTTCACCCCTGACTTCGAATGATTTCGAGAATCCAGCACCTACAACTCGCTAAACTCTACCTATCTACCCGTGTAGCGAATACTAAGTCGATGACTCCCAACCAGTGAAGGTTTAGGGCACCGGGCTTTAAATGCTTTCTCCAAATACCCCACGGACTGTGTTCAAGTTTCAAGGCAAAGCGTCACGGCTTTCAATTCACTTTTTCTTCTTTCTTTTTCTTTTTGCTTTTTCTTTTCTTTTTAATTTGGAAGACTTCATTGGTCTTCTTTTTTGGGTAACACATGCCTATTATGGGTCGTCAACAGATCTAAGGCCGGTTTTGCAAAGTGAAAAGTGGTATATAGCATCACAACCTATTGGTAAAAACTGATGTGCACTGTGTGTGATTAGCTAAAGGTGGAAATACAAGGCTGAAAACACTGGAACTTCCATGACCAAAGCAGCATGCATGGAACTATTCTAGCATTATGCTGGCTATACGAGGGCTTGATTCTTGACTAAAGGTAGAGCGAGGAAACACAAAAATATAGGCACAAACAGCAGCTGTAATTTTAACAAACAAATTTGGGCTCTGCAGGGCATGCAGAACCAGTAAAACTAAAAATAAAAGAATGAACATTACTTTCAACACAGACTGTCCCGGCATGGGAATGAAAAAGTTGGAGGGTGGAATGGTGCCTCCTCAATCGATTAGTGGCGGGAGAAGGATCGTCCCGGCTGGGCGGTACAGTGCTGTTGGTGAAGGGGATGATTTTCTTTTGCTACCGGCTAAAGCGAGGCTCGCCACTCAACCGATTACCACGAGATTTTTTAACAAAATAGAAACTTAAGAAAAACTAAGCAATTAAAATAGTGACGAGACATTACGTAGTAACAGATGTGGCTGTGGTCTCAAGGAGGATCAGAGGAGAATTTCCTCCACGACTACTCCTATTTGCACAACATAGGGCTTCACCCTCTGTCCATTAACTTTGGTCACCCTGTTATCATTTGGATTGAGTAGGTCCACTGAACCATTGGGGTGTGCTTGCTGAACGATGAATGGGCCCGTCCATCGCGACTTGAGCTTGCCCGAAAATAGATGGAGTTTGGAATCATACAGAAGGACTTGGTCCCCATTGTTGAAATTTTTGCAAGTTATCATTTGGTCATGCCATTTTTTCGATCTTTCCTTTGCAATCTTCGAGTTCAAGTAGGCATCATTTCATATTTCCTCCAACTAGTTGAGATCAAAGGGAATCTTGCAGGCCCATTACATGAAATCCATGTTCGGCTTCTTGATGGCCCACCATGCTTTATACTCGATTTCACTTTGGAAGGTGACATGCCTTACCATAGACCAGCAGATAAGGGGACATTCGAAGTCGTTTTAAAAGGCGTACGTAGGCGCGAGTGAATCGAGCAATTTGATGGACGATCTTTTCTATTGTTGATCCATACCTTCATTTAGAATGGTCTTAATCTCCTATTGTAAAGTTCTACTTGACCGCGTTTTGAGAGATGGTAAAGGGTGGCCACTGCGTATTGTCACACCATATTTAGCCATGAGGTTTTTCAAAGGTTTGATACGAGAAATGTAGACGTCTTAATAATGGCTTTTGGTACCCCAAACCTAGAAAAGTTGTTTGCTTTCACGAATTTGAGCACCACCATGTGGTCGTTGGTTTTGCAGGGGATTGCCTCAACCCATTTGGACACATAGTCTACTCCCACCAATATGTATGTATGACCATAAGACGTGGGGAAAGGTCCCATGAGAATGCGTGCCCCCAGGCATCAAATAATTTGACCACTAAAATTAGGTTCGGGGCATCATATGGCAACTGAGACAATTTCGAGCCTTTGGCATCTATCACATATTCAGCACATTTGGTGTGCTTCTTTAAACGAGGGAAGGCGGTAGAAACCCGGTACGGCACCTTCATTGTCGTCTTCACAGGAAGCAAAGTGACCTGGGCCTCTTGTAGCGGTGGCTTAGAGTTCCCTGTTGTTCTTAACTTGAGGCACACTTCCTGATTATCGATCACTTACCGGTATTTAAAACAAGAAGGAGCTCTTCCAATAATAGGAATGGATCTTTGCCAGAAATACTTCCTATCTGTTCTTTCCAATCGGATAGGATTTCTCTTATTCTGTGAGAAATTGGCAATGTGAGCATACCGGGAGCTTTCCAGAATTTGCATTAAGGATTCATCGAAATTCATCATTGATGGGCGGGCTATGAGTGTCTTATTTCATGTTAAATGCCAGAGTGATGCGCCATACATTTCTCTACCCTTTTTGTGTAATCTTGCAAGTTAAATTCTTGTAGACGAAGAACCCATCAGATAAAGCCTGCCTTTGCATTTTGCTTGAGTCGAGGAGATATTTCATAGCGGAATGATCGTAAAAATGACTATCGGACCAAACAGTATCTTTCGAAATTTGTCTAAACGTGACCACACTTGACAATTCTTTCTCTATAGTAGTATAGTTCCCTTTGTAGCCGTTCAAGGTTTTAGCGCATAATAGAGCCACATGAGGTTTTCCATTTTCTCTTTGGCCAAGAACTGCTCCAATAGCAAGATCATTTGCATCACACATTACCTCAGGCAAGCGCGGAATTAGGTGCCGTACTATTAGTGCGGTGGTCAAATGGGAACTGACTCTTGGCGCTCTCGACATTCTTTTTCCCAAACAAACTTAGCATCTTTCTCTAGCATCTTATAAAGGGGCTTAGCAATCTTCGAAAAGTCCTTGATAGATATACGTAAAAACTTTGCATGGCCAAAGGTACCTAAGCATTTTTACATTTGTTGGAGGCAGTTTGACATCAGTTGATTTTTCTTGTCCTTCTATTCCTATGTTTGGAAATAACATGCCCCAGTACAATTCCTTGGTTCACCATAAAATGGCATTTCTCCCAGTTGAGCACCAGATTCTTTTCAATGCACCTCTGCAGGATAGCTTCAAGATTAGTTAGACATTCTTCAAAATCACCTCCATACAGTGATGTCATCCATGTATACTTCCATTATGCTCCTGCTATCGCTAAACATACTAAGCATACATCTACGAAAGGTGGCGGGTGCATTGCAAAAAGACCAAAAAGGCATCCTCCTATAAGCATAAGTGCGAATGGACAAGTAAGGTGGTCTTTCTTGATCTTCTAGTGCAATCTCTATAAGTACCTTGAATACCCATCGAAAAGAAATAGAATGGGTGTCGAAACTCTCTCAAGTGATCAATGAAGCGGTGGGAAGTGATCTTTTCTTGTGACTTCATTGAGCCTCCTGTAATCTATGCATACCTTCCAACCGGTAGTAAGTTGGGTAGACAAGTTTTCGCCCTTTTCATTTTACGGTGGTCCTCGCCCATCTTAAGGCCTTTACTGGGTTTGAGCTTCGCTGATGCTATCGGATATGGGGTAAAATGATACCGGCTACACCCAACAATTTCGGGACTTGGTCTGAACTACCTCCTGCCAGTGAGGATTCAGCCTCCTCTTGTGTTTGCTAACGACACAGATTCTTCTTCTAAATAAATGTGGTGAGTGCGGATTATTGAGTTTATGCCTTTTTAAATCGAGAAAATTTCACCCCCAGCTTGCCCAATTTCCTTTTAAGGAGGTGCAGCAGGTTGTGCTCCTGTGAAGTGGTCAGCAGTGATGATATTACAACTGGACATTGCTTGTTTTCTTCCAGAAATGCATATTTTAATTCAACTGGCAGGGGTTTTAGCTCTAACGGTTGAGGTTCCTTTGGTTCTTCACCAGTCAACAGAGGTAGAATTTCTATTTTCTTTCTCGGCACCCCCTGTAGCTAGCTCATGCATTGAGGTTCTTATTGCTCTGAGGCGCTGAGATAACTCCGGGGTTAACACATCTTGCACTTGCTGCTCATTAGCCTGTTCTTCAAGAATTGTATCTATTATGCAGACTTCTTCACAGTCGTCCTCCACTAGGTGCATATGCCTTTTACTCAAATGGAAGATATTGAGTTCTAAAGTCATATTCCCAAACGTGAGTTGCATAACCCCATTCTGGCAGTTTATTATGGCATTCGAGTAGCTAGAGATAGCCTTTAATATGATGGAGCATGATTGGCTGGCTGCAACGATCTACATGCTCAGTACGATAAAATCTTGGATAGTAGAATCTGTCACTTGTATTAAAACATCTTCCAATGGTCCCCTTCGAGTATTTTAATAGACCTATACGACTAGAAACGATTAATGATGGAAGTGGGCTTCAGTTCTCCCAAAACCAATTTGCTTGTACATGGAATATGGCGTAGGTTGAGCCCCAGCTCAGTCAATAATTGTTTTTCTACACTAATGCCTCCGTGTGGCGAGATTATAGGACATCCCGAGGTCCTTATATTTCCTCGAAGTCTTGCACTCAATGATAGCACTTACTTGCTGATCAAAGGCCTTTATTCACGTGCAAACCTCTTTTACCGTGCAAATTACTTAAAATTTTGCATATGTGGGGACTTGTTTGATCATGTCAAGGAGAGGAATGTTAGCTTTCACTTGTCGTAATACCTGCAAAATTTGGTCTGGTTGTTTAAAGTTTTCTTACCGATGTGCCTCTGGGAAAGGAGAATTCTGCTTGGGCTTCACCTCTTCCCTTATTGCTGATTGTTCTTCTTCTGGCGGATCAACTACCGTGGGAGCTATTTTGGTTAGTCTTTGGAACTGGTCTCGATTCTTTACCACTTCTCCAAAGTCCTCTTTGCTTTGACTTCATCGATTCTTGCATTTGGATCCTTTGGGTGAGCCTATTTCATGCACTCCCTTAGGGTTTGCTATGCGGAAGGAGAATTTCCCTTTTTAGAACCTATTTGCTGATTAGACAACTTCCAAATCTCATGCCATAATGTCCGATTATTTGTTGAGTGAGTTCTCGGCCTTATCGATTTTAGATTAGTTTGAACATTCCAGCACATACGTTTCTTCCACAAGCGTACCTACCACTTTGCTTAAATTCAGAATTGCCTACTCAACAGGAGAAGAAGGTGGAGGCTGCTCTTTGTATTGCTGAAATTAGACCAAACTCTCTTTGTGCTCCTAGAGGTGCATATCACGGTTTTGAAAGCTTCCATGAAGAAAAGTTTGGATGATTTCTCAGTGGGTTATAGGTGTTGCCATATGGAGCATTTGTAGGTAGCTTATTTTGACCCAAGACATGGGCATGCTCTTGCATTAAGTCTCTTCTTGGAAGGAACCTGGACCGGTGCTCCCCGGGGTGGGTACATTTTGGTAGTGGTCATAATTTGGTTGAGATCACGGACAAACTCATTCTTGCTTGCATTTCGTCTCTTTGATTTCTCATTTCGGCTCCTCCGACCTTAGGTCAAAGTGGTAAGTTTGCTTTGATCTCGTGTCTTCGGAAAGTGCACAAATGCCTCCCCTTTGGTGGGTCAAGGCCTCGTTCTTCGACTTCATGGATTTGAACATCCCAGTACCTTAGGGTTTTCGACCATAGTTCAAAAGTCCATGGCCTCATCGGGTGTTTAACAAAAGTCACCTCCACATGGTTTCTAGCAAATTGCTTGTGGAGACATGCCATCATAAAAATGATTCACTAGCATCCATGTATCAAAACCATGGTGTGGGCGTACGTGATGGTCTCCATGAACCTCTCCCAATGCGATAAAACTTCTCATTATCATAAGAGCAAGCGTGTAGATCTGCCTCTTCAAATTGGTCTTGTGAGCACTAAAATTTTTAAAAATTACTGTGACTACTGCCCAACTTCTAATGGTTCTTGGTCTCGATGAATTGAGCCGTATTTTATTCTCCTTGAGGTTAATGGGAATGCCTTCAACCATCAAATCCATGCCGATTTACCCTCCTTAAAGTTATGCGCCTCAAAATCCAGGTATGTGATTGTAAGGATTTTCATTTTCCATACCATGAGAGAATGTAGAGACGGGGGCACGAATAGGGTCTTACAACCATCAGCTCAGCGGGTGGTATGATCCCGGAAAGGTGCGCTCCGCATAGGAGGTGTAATGTGAGTCCCTACCGTTGACACTGTATCTTTGTTGGATTCATAGGACACCTTGTTGACTCTGCTTTGTTCCTCAGGTAGAGGATCATTTGCTCCACTTTGTGCACACTACTTCACAACCTTGATCGGTTGGTGTAGACTCTTTAAGTCTCAAATGTCTCTATCCGTTGATCATAAACACACTGTAACACAAAATGAGACAAGCGAATAACAACAAAAGGCTTGCAAGGGTCAGTGTTAGCGAAATATAAAATATTGTAATGGTAAAAAGCGCAGTAGTATTTCTTGAGTAAAAAAAACTGAAATTCTAAACAATGAAAATAAAAAGGTTTAAAAAGGTCACCAATACTTGCCAATGAGGATTAAGTACCTATGACTCATCATCTGTAGTTTGGCACCATCCGCCCGTGGCCTCACATTGGTCGTGCCACGGTAGGGTGATCGGAATCAACAAAATTGGTTTCCCTATTTTCCTCCTCTTCTTGCATGATCGAAACTCACTGCGATATAAGCGATCTAGGAGTCGAACACGGGGATCGGTTTCATCTTACAAATGATTTGTATCATGGTTCAAAATGGTGAGGCTCTCTGTTTGGATTTTGGATTTACATTAAAAGCTTATGGAGTGTTATTTGTCACTATTCTTGAAGCAGTTTAAAATAAGGTGTGGAATGGGACCTTGAAGGCTTGGGTCACTAGATTGGTCGATGGGGTTATAAAGGGGAACCGTCTCGAGTTATTTCCTCGCATTAGGGAAAATGACATATAGTCACGCCCAAAGGCCGGACATCTTTGTTTGTTTAAAAACGAAGCCGCCAAATAATACTATTTATTAAAAAACATTTCTTGGACGAATGTTGATGGTTGAAGCTCGAAGCGTTAACTTTGCTTTTGCAGGTGTTAATAAATGACATAATGGATAGATGTATCACCATATTAAATCTGCGTTACTAAACATCTTGATGACCGAGACGTTAAATATTAACCTAGAGTGGGTTGGTTTCTGCATAAATCGATCTGTTTGATTAGCGGAAGAATTTGCAAACATAAACAATGACCTAACGATATTATCTTGGTTCAGAGGCAGCGATATCGTACGGAGTTTGTCATCTCAGGGATGTTCAGAGCTTGAGCTGGAAAGAAAGAGAAAAGAAAAGCTGGGACCAAAATGAAAATTTGCGTAAAATGAAAAGTTAGGAAAGTTAGGGTTACAATTTTATTATAGGGTGGGTTATATAGCCACACAAGATGTGAAATACCAAAAATACCAAAATAATATGATTATATTGAGAGCGAAATGGGAATTACACAAGCGAGGTCAGTTTGGATCTGAGACGACATTTTAAGCTATACACGGTGAATTTTGCTATGATAAGCGAAATTTCTCTATGATAAGCGAAAATTGAACATCATGAAATTTGAATTTTCGCTATGATAAGCACGAAAATGGCATAAGCGAGGAAATTTTAAGCTATGCCATAGCAATCCAGCATTGCTGTGTTTGCTTCTTTGAATCGGTTTGTATTTCTTCGCTCCCATTTCGACATTTCTTCATCCCGGCTTTATGAAATCATCGAGAATTCATATGAACTCAGCATAAAACATCACAATTACGATGCCAAGCTTGATATGATGGCGGAGGCTCACAAAACCTGCAAAACTATCAAAAAGAACCTCGAAACAAAATCAGTAGTACTAATCGGACACTTGCATGTCAATTAGCTTAGTGTATAGTTAGTACATAAAAGCACTCAAAACCTATCTTAAATAGGACTCAAAATAGCACTTTTTAGGTACTAATCACTAAACCTACCCTACAGTAACTAATAGAAGGTAACTAACCGGATATCAGTGGATCTAGCAATAAGCATCCACTGAACCCAAAAAGCTTGCCAAATACAGGTTAACCAGGGTATATTTAAGAGATTTAACCCTAGAGTGAGAGATAGAAGCATAAATGATCACAAATGCTATCATTAAAAACATGAGAACATTCATTTTACCTCAAAACGGTTACCTAGTAGCCCTCTTCTTCAAGGATGGAGGGGGTTTAGCCAACCATCCCTTGAGTTGTCATCCTCAACGGTGTTTGGCTACCCAGAAAGTGAGAGAAAGTGAGGGAAAATGAGAGGAACTGAGAAAAAGCGAGAAAAGCCAAAAGTTTCCCGCCACTTTATTGATGAACAAAATATCTCCCTTGGTTACAATATAGTGGGAGCTTATATACTGCCCCCATCGAAGCAAAATTACAAAAAAAAACCAAAATCAAAAGCTATTACAAGGAATAAAATAGGAAGAAACAAAAAATGTAACAAAAAAAAGTCAAAAAGCAACTAGTGGAATTAAAGTGAAACGTGCTTAATAGCAGGCAGTGATGCGTAGGATGAGCAGTGGCATAGAAAGGAATTCACAACTGCAATTTTACGCGAGGTTCGCGAATTTTTCGCAATCTGCCAATTTCTTGCTTCCCTTTTTCTTAGTTTACCGCTATAGCACCTTTGCATTTCACGCTCTTGTTTCCTTCGGTCTACGATCTGCAATGTTGAGTTTGACTCGAATTCTTTGTGCTTGGATCGACTCAACAATTTTGGCGCCAAATAGCTTGCAAAATACACAATTCTGTAATAATCTGATCGATAGAATAGCGAGGGGACAGCAATGTAGCCAAATGCGATTTAATTCTGATTAGTACACAAAAAGTGCTCAAAACCTATAATAAATAGGGTTCAAAATAGCACTTTTTGAGCACTAATCAGCCTTTGAACCCGATCTTGGTAGTTGACCTATTCGATGTTTGGGGCATTGATTTCATGGGACCATTCCCTTCCTCCTTTGGATACATCTACATTTTGGTGGGAGTTGACTATGTGTCAAAATGGGTTGAAGCAGTGCCTTGCAGAACAACAAACCACAAGGTGGTGTTGAAATTCCTGAAGGAGAACATCTTCTCCAAATTTGGGGTCCCCAAAGCCATAATCAGTGATGGAGGTTCGCATTTCTCCAACAAGCCTTTTGAGAACCTCCTAACTAAGTATGGTGTCAAGCATAAAGTGGCCACCCCATACCATCCTTAGACAAGTGGTCAGGATGAGTTAGCCAACAGGGAAATCAAGACCATACTGATGAAAGTGGTGAACTCTAACCGAGAAAAAGTTGGTCTCAAACTACTGGAACTGTATGGGCGAGACAGGAACCTCCTGAACCATCCTTAGCTTGTCCCTTATCTTTGGTTTGCATGGCAAGGCATGTCATCTGCCCGTGGAAATTGAGTGAAAGGCATGGTGGGCAGTGAGGAAGCTGAACCTGGATATGGGCAGAGCTGGCCTTAAAAGGCTCCTTGATATCAATGAGCTGGAAGAGCTAAGGAATGATGCTGCCGCTCGAAAATTGCAAAGATAGAAGTTAAAGAAGTGGCATGATCGGCTAATAGCTTCGTAAGAATTTCAAACAAGGAGACCAAGTCTTCCTTTATGACTCAAAGCTCCACCTTTTCCCGAGGCAAGGCTTAGAATCAAGATGGTGGGCCATTCACCATCCGGGGAGGTCTATCTCAATGGATCGGTAGACCTGCTTAACTCGAGGCGATAAGGTGTTCAAAATTCGATGGGCAAAAATTTGAAACCACATGCGACATAACACTTTCGCGAGACAAGGAGGAGATTCCCTCCTTGACCCCATAATTCAAAGACTGCACAGTGGGAGTGAAATATGCGATTATCTCATAAGTCACTAAATTTTTTTTTGGAATTTTGTGTGCTTTATTTTAAGTTTTAATTGTGATTTTCTTAATTTATTTATTTTTAGTTTTGTTTTTCTTTGCAAATTTTCTCATTGACAGTTGTGTTTTCTCATAATTTTTGGTTCTTTATTTTTGAAGGTGTTGCAGAAGGTGGGGAGTTTTTGAGGCAATGTGAAATTTCTAAGTTTACGAATTTTCTCAACATGTGAAATTTTGCAAGTTGCGAAATTTTGCACGGTTGAGAAATTTCTCCTACGTCGCACTGTTCATCTTCTTCTTGCCCTTTCACTTCCCTGCAACCTTCCGTTTCTTGCGCTCCATTAATTTTTCTAGATTTTTTGAGCCACAACCACTTACCACCTATTTATGGCTATTAATTGGGCTTAACCTCTTCAGCTGCCATAGTCTATCTATTTAAACCTCTCCCCCCCTACTCTCCTTTTCATTCCATAATCATTTCTGAAACCTCTCTTCCTCCCAACCTCTAAATCTTCTCTCTTTCTCCAGCCCAACCATGATTTAGACGCGTGGAGGACACAGCTTCCGACCCAAAGTGAGGCATCTTCTCCTCCCTAGCCGGCGGCTCTTGAGCCTTATTCTTTGCCGTCGGCCCTGTAGTGCACTTTGTTCTGGAAATATCGCTGTTGCCGCCTGGGTCATTCACCTTGTGGATTCTGCCTCTCTTGTTGTTTTGCCCTAAGGAGGTACCATACCCGGGTTGGCCCCATTCCTCTCTCTCCACCACATCCTAGGCCATCTCTGAGGGCCCTGCTGTCCAAGAGGGCCCGGACCTCCGGCCTAGGAAAGTCCTCTAGTTCCAGGCCCCTAGAGCCTCAGTCACCACCTACTTAAGGCCCTACTAGAGATATCCCTCTGGATCTTACCTCTGCATCGATCATCAAGTGACCCTACTTCCACTGCAGCCCTATTCCAAGGAATACTAATTGTAGTGAGAAGGATTTGCATAACGAGATTTATTATGATCTCCCGGCCTTTTCCAAAGATCTAGAGCTTAGAGACTCGATGTGACTAGTGCAAACGTACTCCTTGGAGGCATTTATGACACCTCGTCAGCTTTTCTACCCTCGGGTGGTCATTGAGTTCTACCACACGATAACCTCCAAGCAAGAGCCCAATCCGATGGCCATTCATTTCACTATTGATGGCCGACTGTGTGGATATCGGCTCCTGGATATACAGATACAGCTCAATCTTCCGGTGGTTCTTAAGCACCTGGCAAATTATAGATAAGGGGCCCTATCCTCGACTAGGGAGATGGTCTGCTTACTTCATCCCGAGACACTATAATCTAGCTCCATTCCCTGCTTAGAGACAACTCCTCCGAGCCGTCTCTCATAGAGCCAATATCCCGCTGGCCTTATCTTTTCCCGCTCCAACACATAGTACAGAGGAGAGGAGCCATTCTGGAGGCTCTATACCGTATTTCAGAGGGGTTATAGTTCAGCCCAATCGAGCTTATCATGACATCCTTGTTCCATGTTGAATACATAAAAGTTAAAGTGTTGGCCTAATGCGGATGTCCTTGTCCTCTATATTGACTAGAATGAATAAGTACTAATCAAGCTTTGAAAGATTAGGACAGGAGATTTAGTTCCGATGGAGCCTTGTTGGCTCAAGTGAGAGTTATACTAGATTTGAATAGTAAATGCTCAGAAAGATGATGTCAAGTTACAAGAGATAGTTCGGTTAGTCAGTATTGGAGACAAGACTGATTATGCCATATATGAAAATGGAAGTTTTTGGTATGGGGGCATAGTACCCTCATCTCTTCAGTTCAGGAAAAATTTCGAGGACGAAATTTATTTTTAAGGGGGGGAAAATTGTAACACCCCGAAATATACCCTAGTTGTTTTCGACATGTTTAGGGTATTTTGTAGGCATAAATTGAAATTTTCGTAATTTAAATGCGTAACATGGAAATTGAGAAACCCAGAATTTGTACAAGATACAAGGGCAAATTTGTAATTTGGCAAAAAGGACATGAAATACATAAGAGAAGAAGAGTGTGGGCTAAATTAGAATACTGTCACACTCCCGATTCCTATCCGACTCGACGCTGATTCGAACCGAGTTCCTAGGTGCTAGACCATATACTGGGACTCTTTACTTGTTTTTTTTTTTTTCAAAGCCGAACTTGTACTTGTGGGTATGGCCCATATCTTATAACATAATCAAAATATTATATACATATACAAAAGAACTACCACCGGAGTGGTGTCCATCAAAATCTATACACATATACTGAGTCCCATTTACATATTTAAAAACTGTACTTTTACATTTCCAAATCAGAGCACGAAACCTACTGTGATGAACCCCTACTAGTGTGCTGGCCCAGCTGTATGCGGAAGTTTTCAGATGTCTTCTTCTGTACCTACACGGATTAAAAACTCGTGCTAAGCTTTACTCTTAGTGGGAAACATATCTTATAACTTATATTGGTACACATGCATTTATTCTGAATCATAATAACCATATAACAGAAACATATATCAAAATCTTCATGAGTTCATATACTTACATGTATAACAGGTCATATCATATTCCGAGCAAACTTATACATATACAATGGCAAGGCATCCGATTCGTCTCTTTTACATGTATCATGACTTTTTCTCAAGCCAGTCGTGTTCCTATTCATGTCATCGGGAGCATAATTCTCATTTTACTCAGACCTTGTGACTTTTAACAGAATTCTTACATCTCCCATAGGAGTATAGAGCCTATACAGAGATACCCGTATATATAGTCAGAGCGGAGCTGAATTCCTTTCTTTCTTGTTGTTCATTATTCAAATTTGCATGGTTTATATTCCATGGCTTTATTATACAAATCGGAACATATAACTTATGCTAAGGTACCCATAGGTTCATACTGGTTCATATCTCCCGAAGGACACATTCTTATTCATATTCCTCGTATACGATACTGAACTTATACATATACTTAGACGGAGGTACTTATCCACATACTCATATTTATCTCAAGCTTATACTTGTTTCGATTTCCCGTAGGAGTTAAAGAACTTATGCTTATAAAGTGGTACTTCTACACGTACTGGTACTTATATCTATCTCAGATCTCCCATAGGAGTTTACAGAGATATTACGGAACGTATACTGGTATTGCGGAACTTATTCTTATACGGAAGTACCCGTAAGTACTACTTGTTCAAATGTCCCAAGAGATGCACACTTGTGCTTATATTAAACTTATCTTGTACTCATACGGGAGTACCCGTAGGTACTATTGAATTTATCCTTATCCAGAGCTTATACCGAGATACTCGTAGGTACTACAGAGATTAATCATTATCCGGAGCTTATACGGAGATACTCGTAGGTACTACAGAGATTAATCAGATACAGAAGTACCCGTAGGTACTACAGAAATTAATCAAATACAGGAGTACCCATAGGTACTTCAGAACTTATATTTATACAGAGATACTTTGTATCTTGTACTGTATTACGTGAGCATATCCTTGTTTTACTTGATCTTATACCGGTATTACGGAGCTTATTCTTGTACTTTGAATCTTATTTTTGTATTTCGGATCTTATACTTGTATTACGGATCTTATACTTGTCTTACCGATACGGGAGTACCCGTAGGTACTACTAGACTTATATTTATTTTACCGATACGGGAGTACCCGTGGGTACTATAGAACTTATACTTATTTTATCGATATTCGGAGTACCTGTATATACTACTGAATCCTATACTTATTTTACTTATACGGGAGTACCCATAGGTACTACGGAACTTATACTTATTTTACTGATATGGGAGTACCCGGAGGTACTACTGGACTTATACTTACTTTACCGATACGGGAGTACCCGTAGGTACTACAGAGATTTTACTTGTATAAAAGTACTCGTAGGTACTACAAAACAAATACAGGGGTACCCGTAGGTACATTCAGAACTTTACCATGTTCAATGCTTTACTCTTATTCTTTATTCAAAGTATTATCATATAACTGTTTGACTACCAGACCAATCATAAGAAATGTAGGACGCAGCACAATAAGTACCCGGGCAGGCCAATACAAGATCGGTATAGTAGCACCGATCAAAGACGCGCCTACCCACATACTACGAGTACCAGAAGACTCAGCCAGGAGTGCCGGCACCGATCGTGACGCGGCCTCGCCCACTCCAACGAGTGCCATAACACCAGAAGGAGTGCCGAAGCACCGATCAGGACGGCTCGCCATCGCAATAGGAGTGTCAGAGCACCAAAGCAGGAGTGTCGGCACCGATCAGACGCGCTTGCCCACGCAATGTGAGTGTCATAAAGACCAGCAAGAGTGCCAAGCACCGACGTGATCGCGGTTCCGCCCATGCAACAGAGTGCCGTAGCACCGATCAAAGACGTGCTCCGCCCATGCAACAGAGTGCCAGCACCAAAGAAGATGCCGGGCACCGATCAGATGTCCACTCATTCATTCTGGCCCTTAGTCATACGCATCATATGTCTTCTGAACTTATAACCTATCTTTATCACATTTTGTGTTCATGACATTTTGCTTTTCATGTTCATGTTCATGTTCATATTTCAGTTCGTTTTCATGTTTCATATCATATTCATGTTTCATGAACACATCTATACATTTTGCATTTCCTATACTTTGTTTCATGCCTATTATATATGGCATTCCATATACTTGTACAAGATGATGCTTATGTATTCACACATCATCTGGTGTATTTCTCATTCTCAATGAATCTATTTTGTATTTATAAATCGAATCATTCCAACTCGGATCATCCAAACTAAAGTTATGGCATTTTCATGCCAAACTAGTCAATTTACGATATTGCCACTAGTGGACAATATACACTCTTATTTCCCGGGTCTTAACTTCATATTTGATAACGCCTCTTTCAGACTTTTTAAAGCCAAGGTGCTAAGGGTTCTCTTCCCAATCAGAATCACCTAAATCGAGAACCGAACTCAAATTACATCCCAATAACCGGGACTACTCTATGTTCAAAAATTGAACCAAAATTGGCTTGAACATAGCCCCACTTTGAGTGAATTTCTTGCTTCACATAGAGTCGAATTTGAAGGTATCTATTTCGGATGTTTGGTTTTCTCTTTGAAGTATATTTAACTAGCAAATTTGAATCGCTCAAATCGGATCAGAAATGAGTAAGTTATGGCCAAAATACGAAGACTGGTCAAAACAGAAAAACAGAACACTACTGCACTCTGATGTGCCCCGACCGACCCAGACAACCTCGCCAAATTTTTTCCCGTAACGCTATGTTTTTCTTCCATTTTTCCACATATGTTGATACCTAAATCAACTCAATACTCCATATACACATAAAAACTATTTAAATTCATCTTGAAATTTAATTTTACTCAATTATCTTTCATTACATATCTTTCTCAAAAATCTTCCATGAATTTCTCCCAAAACAACTCTGGTACGGGTCATAACCTATACACAAAACCAAACATGAAGATTAGTTAGGCTCGTTCTTAACCCTAACTCAATCAAGCTTTCACCAAACCATTAATCCAACTTCAAAGGAGGATTGCATACTTATTTTAACTAATCTAGAGTTTTTCAACTCAATCTCATTCAAAACCTAGAGTTAGGATCAATTCCTAACTAAACCCTAGGTTTGGAACTCATAAAATTTCCTAGAATTCCATACAAAACCATAAGATCCTTACTTTCCATGTAATATCCATACCAAAAATCATAGAATCCATACTCATGGTTAGTTTCCATACCTTTTTGCTTGGCTTCTCTTCCTCTTCCTCTTCTTCTTCTTCTCCCCTTCTCTCTTCTCTCTTTATGGTTTGTTCTCCCCTTCAAAATTAGACCAATTTTGGTCTTAAATCCAAAAATATCTCTCAGCTCTTTGTTTGCTCTCAAAAAACCCATTTTGGGTTAAGTTTTCATTTTTGCATTTAGGTCCTAGGGTTCTCTCTTTTTGCAAATCAACTTCTAGACATAATTTATTTTAACCCATAAAGATTTTCTATCTTTTTGACTTCTATGGCCCCTTTTTGGCAAATTACATATTTGCCCTTAAGTATTGTACAATTTACAGGTTCCTCAATTTCCATGTTTCGCATTTAAATCACGAAACATTCAAATTATGCTTACAAAATACCCTAAACATGTCGAAAACTACTAGGGTATATTTCGGGATGTTACAAATACAACATAAGTTGATTTGCAAAAATAAGGAAAGTGGAGGACTAAAGTGAAATAAGTAGAAACTTAACCCAAAAAAATGGGTTTTTGAGAACCAAACATGGCCTAAGGGAAATCTTTGATTTAAGACCAAAATTTGGTCTCATTTTAGGGGAGAACAAACCGTGAAGGCCAAGAGAAGAAGAAAGGGCAAAGGAAGGAGCCAAGAGCGAGGGATTCTAGTAAGGATTTCCATGATTTTTAACTTAATATGGATTATGTGTATTGACTTTGGTAGGGGATTTTATGGGTTCCAAACCTATGGCTAGTTAGGAACTGGATCTCAACTCCTAGATTTGAACGAAATTGAGTTGAAAACCTAGCTTGGTTAATATACATGGAATCCCCTTTAATTCTATATTTTCAGATAAAGACGATGGACTGGTATGGGTTCTAGGACTTTACCTAGGTCTAGGTATGTGTGCTATAAACCACCATTATAAGATGAATAAGGAGTAGTTTTGATGTATGTATTGAGTAGGTTGGTTTGGGTGGAACTATATGGAAAAGGAAGAAAACACATTCCGGCAATTTTCAGGGGCTAAAATTCTGCATCACAGCGCCTCGCTTTTCTATTTTGACTGTGCTCAGATTTTGGCCATAACTTCTGGTCCTTTCTGATCCGAGATTTGAGTGATTCAAGTTTCTAGTTAAACTAGACTTCAAGGAGAACCAAACATCCTGAAATAGATACCTTCAAATTCCGATTCTATGTGGCCCAAAAATTCACTCAAAGTGGGGCTATGTTCAAGCCAATTTATGGTTCTCGTTCAACATAGAGTAGTCCGTCATGACATAACATGAGATTTGTCTGGATGGGTGATTCCAGTTAGAAGAGAACCCTTAGCACCTTAGATTGAAATTAATACAAAGAACTAGTGTCAGGTATGGAGTTAAGACCTCGAAAAAATGAGTATTACAACCGTCTTAAACAGAATATTTCCAGAAATCGACTAATGGGTATTTAAAAATGCTATAACTTTAGTTTGATGATCCACTGAATGATTCCAATTTCTAAGTAAAATAGATTCATAGAGGGACAAGAATACATTAATGATGTAGGAATACATAGGCATCATACTGTACAAGCATATGAAATGCCATATGTAATAGCAATGAAAACAGGAATGCACATGTATAATTGTTCATGAAACATGAATATGATATGAAATATGAAACGAACCTAAAACATGAACATGAACATGAAAAGAAATATGGGCATGAAATCACGCAACGTGGATAAAGATAGGTTATGAGTTCAAAGACATATGATAGTATGACTACCTAGGACTGAAAATGAATGAGCGGACGTTCCGCTCTGCTTCAACACTCGTTAAGGTTAATGACACCCTAATACGCGGGCAGCACGTTTCGCTTAGTACTTCTAAGATTCTAATTGCCACGACACTCCCGTTCGCACTTGCATCCTGATTACACACAAGACTGCTCAAGACGCAGATCTCCGATTAGTGCTACGACACCCTGCTCAAGATCAGATTCTTATTAGTGCTACTTCATTGACTTTGTTCAAGACTTCAAGATCTCCGATTATGCTACTAAGACTCCCTGCTCAAAGGCTTTGACACTCCTGCTTTATGCTACGACATCTCAGTACTATATTGTACCTTCGAGTACTTATCAGGGCCGCTGGCCCTACTCATTTCTTATGTCTGGTCCGGTAGTCAAACGCTTATAAGGATAAGACTCGAACAAAGACTTAAGAGTAAAGAATGAATATGGTAAAAATCTCCGTAGCACTCCACTTACCCCGTATCTGCAAAATAAGTGTAAGTTCTCGTAATATAAGAGCAGTCCAATATACCTACTTCGGCACCCGATGAATCTGTAAGACTCTACTGTACCAGACAAGAATAAGCTCCGTATAAGATCCGAAGTACAGGAATATGCTCCGTAACACAAGTATAAGATCCGAAATACAAGAATAAGCTCTATAACACAAGTATAAGTTCCGTAATACAAGTATAAGATCCAAAATACACGAATAAGCTCTGTAACACAAGTATAAGTTCCGTAATACAAGTATAAGATCCGAAATACACGAATAAGCTCTATAACACAAGTATAAGTTCCGTAAGACAAGTATAAGTTATGTAATACAAGTATAAGATCCGAAATATACGAATAAGCTCTGTAACACAAGTATAAGTTTCGTAAGACAAGTATAAGTTCCATAATACAAGTATAAGATCCGAAATACAAGAATAAGTATAAGTTCTATAGTACCTAATATACCTTCAGACTGGACACTTCAGAGTACTCACGTACCGTATAAGCTCCTGATAAGGATAAACTCAATAGTACCTATCAGTACCCCTAAGATGAGTATAAGTTAGTAGAGTACCTACAGTACTTTTAATTAAATATAAATTTCATATAAGCACAAGTACATGTCTGGGGACATTTGAACAAGTAGTACTTACGAAAGTACTCCGTATGTACAAGTCTTAATACCGCATATGTTCCAGACATTTTCAGAGTACCTACAGTACCTTCGAACAAGTGTAAACTTCAAGAGTATAAGTATGTTTCTCTTGCATCTGTAAGTATAAGCCTCAGAGCACCCGAAGGGTACCTCCTCGTATAAGCATAAGCCTGTGAACTCCTACTGAGATTCGGAATGCTTACAGAGAGATAAAAGTATGAGTATATGATAAGTACCTCCGTCTAAGTATACGATAAGTTCAAAGACCGTATACGAGGAATCGACAAGTATGTCCTATAGGAGATAAGTATAGCATATGTATAAGCTCAAGATCGTGATACGAGGAATCGAATAAGTATGTGTCCCATCGAGATAAGTATAAAGATGTGTCCTACTGAGATGGTGAATAAGAATAAGGCTACCATCGTTGTAAGATCCGAAAGTAAGTATGTTTGCTATAAGTATAAAGTTCAAGAACGATACGAGATATCCGGGTCGCATAAATTTGTTACAAGGATAATCAGGCAGGTGCGCGAGGCGAATCTGCCATGAAAATTCCGATATCCGGCATCGTTATGGCGTTTACATGATTCAAGATAAAGGCATGTGTACGAGTATAAGTTATAAGATATGTTTCCACTAAGTGTGCTTATACATGTTTTTAACTGTATACAGGAGAAGACATCCGAAAACTTCCGCGATACACCGACCAAAGACACTAGTAAGGGTTCATCACAAAGAGGTTCTCGCGCTCCGAATATGTAATTGAAAGAAAAGCCAGATATGTATATGTAAATGGACTCAAGATATGTGTATAGATTTTGATGGACACCACTCCCAGGCTTCTTTTGTATATGAATCCTGTTATATTAAAAAAAAAAATTAAAAGAAGAAATTCCAAAGATATAGTCTCGCCTCGAACTCTGCCTCGATCCGCCTATCTGGTCGCCGAGAATCTGAATCGGTGTTACATGATCCATTCTTGGATCTTGTCTAGAAACTCCAGAAAATTAAAAAAAACCTAATCCACCCAAAAACAAAACCTTGTGATGAAGTCACATGGAGAACTGATCATCCATTGAAGAATAACTAAAAAAACGTATTATAGGGTTTCAAAACCCTAGATTCTACAATCAACTTACAAATCAATTATTTTAATTTGGAATGCATCCAAACCAATTATTCTTTCATAATAATCATCAACCATCATTAGATGATTAGATTTTATGTACAAAAGTAATAAAAAATGATTTTTACATATTTTAAAACTGATTTTCGAACCTTTAAAATCTGAGGTGCCGAAATCAGCAAATTACCTTTCAAATTTCGATTTTGATGAGGCCAAGAAAGCTTTGATACCACAATTGGGTCTCGATCTATCAGTATATCAAAATTTCACAATGGGAAAAACTGAACTTTGATCGAGAAACCCAGCTTAAGGGTCACTTGGTTAATAAAATATCGAAAAACCATTCCATAGGGTGTTTAGAAATCGTTACCTTTGTAGTTTCCAGCCTCCTTTGCAGTAGGTGATGCTTCCTCTAAAGAAGATGTGCAGAAAACCATGAGAGCTCCAAGTGCAGCACCGCCAATGGTGATCCCCATGAAAAAGGTTGAAGAAGACCTCCAAGAAATGGCTTGAATCAAAGCTTGGTTCTAGCCAAAACTTTTATTCACAAAAGGAGATGTTTAAGAGAGGGATCACCAAAGAAAGAAAATTTCTCTCTTCTCTACAAGATGTTCTTATGAGTGTGGAGGCTACTCACTTAGGGCACACATATAACCTATTTATATAAGCCTTTTAATGATGCTAAGAGACCATATACCCCTTCATCAAAGGGGTTGGACGGCCATGTGAGTATAAGCTTATTAAAGCTTGCTCCTTGTGGGCTTCTAGCTCACATACAAGCCCAATGACTTATGGACCCATCCATATGGCCCCATAATTGATCTAATCTCGAGCTTATCCGATTATAAAGCTCTCTCTTTCCATTTGGATCCAATCCAAAACCATTTCCTTAAACTTGGATCCAATCCAAAACTAAATTACTTCTTCTTAGTGTGTGACCCATTAGGTTTCCGGTTATGTTGGCCACTTGAATCAACCCTTTGATTCGAGCAAGTCATTGGGCTTATAAATTGTTGTCGCGACATTTAATGAAGACACAACAAAACAGTTGGCTTATAAATAGAAAAGTTTTGAAAACTAAAGGGCCACCTTTATTATAAACCATCAACCCTCTCAACTTCCATACTAAAATCCCTCTCATCTTGCCTTCTAAAAACCCTAGAGCTCAAAAGCTCTAACCGATAAGTCTGAGCCCACCAACCTGGTTCCAAACCTCAACGAAATCATGGAAGAGTATGTTGAGTGGGAGAATGAGACGGTTCAAGCCACTCAAGCAAAGGGTCAGCCAAGATGAAGAGTCGACGACGACACAAAATGTTTAAACCGATAGAGGAAGAATCAAGAAAGAAGAAGAGAACTGAAGAAACTGAAACAGAGCAGAGAGCTGAAAAAGCAAGAAACTTTATCTAAAAAAAAAAAGCACAGGCTAAGGAGAAAAGTCCTCAAGGAGAGGTTTCGATAGTGCTCAAAAAGTGCCATTTTGAACCATGTTTATCAAGTAGGTTTGAGCACCAGGTACTAATCAAATTAACCCGACGGTAATATTGTTGTCCTTCAGATCACTCGATCAAAGATTATGGCTAATTTTGTAGTTTTTGCAAGCTATTTATGCCAAAATCAAGGTTGGATCCAAGCACCTAAGAATTCGAGTAAACTCGCATTGCAGATCGTGAGACCGGTATGAAAGAAGAGTCGAAATGCTAAGAAATCGGAGCCGCAGGAAATTCCTCGCGGAAGCCGCAAAATTTTCGCAACTCCACGAAATTTCGCATTGCCACCAGCCTCATAAATTTGCCATCAACGCTCACGCTCATGCCAATGCTCCTTCCACCGCCATTTGACTTGTTGACTGTTCCCTTTCGTTTTCTTCCCATTTTATCCTCAGAAAAGCTTTTGATTTTGGTTTTTCAGACTTGGCTACTGGGCAAGATATAAGCCCCCATCAGACCGTAATCAAAGACAACTTTTTTCCATTAACAAAATCCTGGGCGGGAGTTTTTGCCGCTCCTTTCCTTTTCTCCTATTTTCTTCCTTTCTTTACTTTTCTATTGTGCTAAACACCCCTCGTATATTCGATAACTCAAGGATGGTTGGCTGAAACCCTTCCTCCTTGAAGGGCAAGGCTGTCAAGTGATCCGAAGGCAGCCGAGGGTTCCATGGTTTTCTACGCAGTACTCACCGGCGCTTTGCGTTTCTAACCCGTCAGGTTTAAATCCTTTAGATTCACTCAATGGTTATTACTTGATAATCTGTCTACTGATGCTTAATGCGACGTATCACGTCATACTTATCACTTACGATCCTCAGAAGGCGAGCAAAGGAGAGTTGTTTTTCACTACCAAGACCATTGGAGCTCAGTGAGTACCATTTTTCAAAGGATAATTATTAAAGGTTAGGTTTTATAGCTAAATGAAGATCTGATTCGGGAGATGACTATAGGTCATCCTCCCCAACGCAAGGAAAGGACCCTGGAAACCCTCAGTTTCCTTAGGAATCCAACCCTAGTGACCTAACACTTCAAGGGGTTCTATTTTACATTTTTATTTATTTTATTCTCTACTTGCAACCTACCAAACCTCACTGTTTTTATGAAATCCATAAATCCAAAGTGAAATTCACCATTTTGAGTCACTGCAAATCATTTTGTACGAAGAAAACCCATCCCTGAGTTCAACCCGAGAGCTGCTATACTACAATAGCTTTGCTACGGTAGTAGGAGGAATTTAGGTTATAAATATTGTTGATTCCGGATCACCTACTATGGCACGAATCAAATGGATGCCGCTGTTGTGGATGGCACTAAGTGCAATTGATGAGCAAATAATTACGCACATCTCATCACGAGATCCGTGAATTTTCTTTATTTTTTGTTTACCAGTTTCTGTAGCTCACACTTCGCTTCTAGTTTATTTATTTTTAGTTAATATTACCCCTTTTGGGTAGAATTGTTTGTCTTATTTTCCTTATTTTGTGTTTTCTCTGTTCGTGATGCAGGAGTGCATTTTCCAGTGGATTAAAAATTAAGAAGGCATGTTGATTAAAGTCAGAGTTCTTCAAGAGCCTAATATTGAATTGGAAATTAGTTCGAGGCCAATGGAATATCTAGAGGAAGAACAACAAAGTCAGCATCCCTTGAAGAGATATCTAAATGCATACAAGTTCATGAGGGACTATAGAAACCCTCCATGGATGAGTGTGCCTTCATGTATGGTGCCTCCAACAACTACACCATATGGAAATACCTACAACCCTAGTTGGAGGAACCACCTAAACCTCTCATGGGGACTAGAACCGACACAATATGCACCTCCTCCACATCCACAGTATGCAATCAACTCCTCAGCCTTAACCACCACAGTCAATCTCTCCAGTTGAACAAGCCATTCTAGACCTTACCAAGTTGGTGGCTGACTCTGTGGAAGAGTAGAAGACATTCAATGCCCAATTAAGTCAAAGAACTCATACTGTGGAGAACACTCTGAACCAAAAATTAGATGGGCTTCAAAGTGAAATGGATCAGAGATTTGACAACCAGCAAAGTGAAATTGATCAGCAATTTGGCAACCTGCAGTGCTCAATTTCAAGGCTTGCCAGTCAGCAACATGTTCATCAAGACCAAGAGAGTCAAGAGGAAGAGTGCCTAAGTGACACCATGGTGGAGGAACAGTGTCAACAACAACTATTATTGGAATCCTTAGATATTGATGCCACTGTCTGTCCATGGGAAAAGAACTCCCTAATGCTGACTGAGGAGGGCAGTGGAAAGGAAACAGTGGAAGGGACCCAAAAGCCCATCCTTCAACCAATCCCCATAAATTTGGATCCTAAAGGCTATCTACTAACCCAAACAAAGACACTCGCCAGCATCCCTCTCCCCGACCCAATGTATATCCCGCTTTCACTCACAAAGACAATCCACACCTAAAACTCCTCATAAGCTAAAGCTGGGTGCCATCATGCATTACCGGCCTATGTCAGAAAACTTCAAGAAATTAGGTACATCAGACAAACCTTGCCACTACATCAAAAGATGGTACCAAGCCATACCGCACGGCATAATGGATGAGTTCAGGCCGGGTTCGCATTCGAGCACCTGAACCTCATCATTTCTACAAGCTCCACCAGTTTCAACAACCTCCAAAGGCTTGAGAAACTGGTTTTGGGGAGGCCTCAGTTTCCCCCACTTTTTGTTTTAATTTTTCTTGTTTTATCCTATTTTATTTTATTTTATTTTATTTTATTTTGATTTAGCAATTTTTCTTTTTATATTTTCTAATTTTAAGTTAATCTTTGTTTCTAGCTTATTTTTCATTTTTCTATATTTTTTAAATTTTTTCTGTGCTTATTTTTGCAGTTTTTGTCAAATTTTTGTAGCAGTGGGAGGTCCAGGAAAGAGCCTAAGAAATTTCGCAACCTACGAAAATTTCACAATAGACATTAATTTTTCGCAACAAATAAAAATTCACAACTGGTCCCAGAAAGGGGCTGCATCGGAAGAGTCATGCCAAACCACTCCGCACATCTCTTGTCTTTTATAAAAAAAAAAATTTTTAAATTATTATTATTATTTATAAAAAAAAATGTTGGTCTTTGAAAATATTTAAAAAATAAATAAATTTCGCACGATTGCGAATTTTCGCAACCTACCCCACTTTCACAGCCCAATTTTGTTTTAATCATAACTTTTTCATCCGAACTCCGTTTTAAGCGTTCTTGGTACCGTTGGAAAGATTAGAGAGTGTAGAATCTAATCTAGCTAGAAAGAACACTTTTTGAATTTTTATAAAGCCTTAATTTTCAAAATTCTCCAACTGGTAACTTTTTTTCTCTCTTTTATTCTCCTGACTTGTTTATTTGAAGCCCAAACGGAGTGAATAAGGTGTTAGTGGAAAGCTTACGAAGTCTCCTATCTAACAACGAGCACATTTCATCAAGGAGGTATCACTTCCTCCCTTAAAATTCCATTTATTGCCACATTAAGAACAATGTTGAATTTGGTTGGGGGGAGAGCTAAGGAAGGAAATGTTGTTTTATGTTTTTGAGCAAGTCTATTTTGTTAAGTTTAATGACTTGCTATTTATTTTCTTGCATAGTTGTTTGTTTTGTTTGTGAAGCTGTTAGTTTGTTTTTGACAAGCTGAAAATATAGTCATTTTTTTTATATAATAGATACTATACAGCTCACTTTTTTGATTTAAAAAAAAAATTACACCCATTTTTTTTTGTGTTTTGCCTAGCATGCAGTTTGAAAAACTAAAACTTTGTCCAATTCTGTTGATGTTAGATTGATTGCATACCTAATTGAGTGGATGATTAGTTGAATTCTTGCTGCTTTTGACCTTTTTCTTCCGCCTTTAGCTAACCACACACGGTGCACATCTGGTTTCAACAATAGAATGATGAACTGCCTAACCTCCTTAACTTTGCAAAACCTACCCTAGTTTCGTTGACTACCTTTAATAGGTTAAGGACCCCCATGAAAAGAAGGCCAATGTATCTTCCAAAATAAAGAGAAGTGGAAAAGAAAAAGAAAAAGAAAAAGAAAAGAAAAAGAAAAAGAAAAATAAAAAGAAAAGAAAAAGAAGAAGAAGAAAATTGCAACGCTTTGACTTAAAACCCGAGCACGGTCCGAGGGGTATATGGCAAAAGTATTTAAAGCTCAGTGCCCTAAACCAACTGGTTGGGAGCCACCGACTTAGTGCTCGCTACATGGGTGGATGGGTGAGGTTTAGCGAGTTGTAGGTGCTGGAGTTTCAAAGTCATTCAAAGTCCAGGGTGAAACCTGAAGAGTTAGTGGTCGAAGATCCTATGACTCGATGCCCTAAGCCTTAATCGTCAGAGTCACCTGCATCCCCGTTATAATGGACTTGGTGAGGTCGATTCCTCATCATTGCATCCATACAACACAAAAAGAGTTGTGGAATAAGAGTGGGTCCTTATCTATTTAGGTTGGTTAGTGTCCTAGGAGGAGGCAGTAGCTTGGTTGGGGGGATGATTAATGCCCAAAAAGTGCAATTTTGAACCCTATATTAGATAGGTTTTGAGTGCTTTTTGCGCATTAATCATGTCATTTATACCAATTGAAGTGTTCTAGTCTTCTTAGTAGTACTTATGCCATTTAGAGTATTTTCGGGTCGCTTTGCGTGCTTCGCGCACTGGTATTCAATGTCGAAGACGAATGATGAATCATGAAGTTCAACTCAAGTCTCACCCATCAACCCACTTCAAGAATCAATGAGAAAACCAAGGCAAAATGAAGAAAATGTGATGCAATTAAGACAAGAGGCAATGCAAGAAGGATCAACAAAGCCGAATTTTCGCTTAAGCTTATGGTAATTTTCGCCAGATTGCGAAAATTTCGGCAACCTTAGCGAAAAATTTCAACCCAAATGGTAAACACCAAATTTCGCACTCCATCCCAATTTCGCAGCAATCGTTCCTTAGCTTAAAAAATCCGATTTCACATTTCATAAGAATTTCTCGTTAGCTTAGCGAAATTTCGCTACAATAAATTTTCTCCATCCTTAGCTTAGTTTCATGTTTTCGTTTAGACTGATTTCGCTGTTGTTTAGCTAGTTAGCGAAATTCCGCAAACCTAAGCGAGAAAATTGATGCCTCGTCATGCTTTGTAATTAATGCCAATAGCCTCGAACTTGGTGTATTACTTAATTGTCAAATAACAGCCAATTTCATAGGTTTTGGTATTTTCATACCTTGAGGAGGCCTATATAAGCCCCTCTTGTTTTGTAAGAAGTGTGAACAATTGGAGGAACAATTTGGGAGAAGATATTTTTTGTAAGTTTTTATTTTTGTAAATAAAGTCTTTTATTTTAGGTTTTGCTTTTATTTCTTTTCTCTCTTCTCTCTCCTCTTTCTTTCTCTTTCCCGGGTACCCAGGCCACACCTCTTGAGGATGTGACTCAAGAGATGTAGCTAAGCCTCCTTTCTTTGAAGAGGAAGGAAGCTAGCTTGAGTGGTGGGGCATATGCATGTTGTCATCTTGTATTAAAAGCTACCAGGTAGTGTATTTATGGCTCTTATTCTCAAAACTTAATTTATAACATACGGATATTATTAGTTTGTGTCTCTCCATGCTTTAGGAATTGTTGTTCTTTAGATGGTCTTTACGAGCCTCTGAAATAATATTTACATGTTAGGGTTCTTCAAATTAGGGTTGGCATTTGCATTTATTATTTTTGGCCAAATACTCTCCATGCTTTGGATGCGGTGCTCGGAGTCGAAGATGCTGTTGTTCTTTAGATGGTCTTTATGAGCCTCTGAAATGATAATTAAATGTTAGGGTTTTAAACTAAAAGGGGCCATAACTGCATGCTACCTTTTTTGACTCAAATAGGAGATGTTTCATGGGTGAGGTTTGCTAGTTAAATATAGATCCGGTTATGCCGTAGACTATATGTTGCATCATCATATCTTAGCGGATAAACGAGGACACTTGTTTGCCTGCTTGCCAAGTTAGTGACAAATCTTCAAAGTTAACTTTTTCACCTTTTAATTTCGGTTTTTTACGATTTCTCGATTTCAACTTCATTCCCCTTTGTTTTGAAACACAATTCAAGATTGACGGAAAGCCTTACCTTCATGCAACGATGCAAACCATTTCTAGGATGAAAACCCATCCCGTGTTCGATACACTGAACCCCTTTATCTCACTACTTGATAGCTTGACTACGACGATGAAGTAAGAACAGGTGTATATAAATTTTTGTTGATTTAGCTTGACCCTACGCTGGCGCGATCAAATGGCGCCGTTGTCGGGGATGGTGCCAAACTACTAATGTAGATTAATTACTTTGTGATCCACATCACGAAGTGAAGTAACCTTCTTACCTCTTTTTGCAACTCAGTTGCGAGAGGCGCAGTTTGCTTCGCATTAAGCCACCTTTATTCGATTCGATTTTCTTTCGATCGGTTTTTTTTATTTTTAGTTAATTTTAATCTTTTGCGGGTTGTTTGTTGCTCTTTGTTGTCTCTTCAAATTGTGCTTAACAGCGTGTATCTGTGAGTGGGATGGGAACAACTTCAGGTAGATTGAATAGGATAGGTACACAACTTGAACCAATTAGTGAAGTTGGTGTGCGGCGGTCTCATGGATCCCATACGAGGAACCATGAGCCAACCCCGGGAACCCCCGCGAATCCGAATGCCTATAGAATCGTGAGGATCACATCCGCCCCCTCTTAGAGTTAGTGCCCCGTCACGTATCATCCCTCATATCTTTGAAGTGCGGCGAATTGAGGCCATGTTGGTACTCCACTCCCCATATCATGGTATGGAAGAAGTAAGAAAATCCATGCACTCATATTAAGGATTTTGAGGAGGTTTATACCACAGCACAAAGGAAGGTATGATGGACATGGATTTCTTGAAGCTAAAGGCATTTCCATTGACTCACAAGGGCAAAGGCGAATATGGCTCGACTCATTGAGGCTTAGAACCATAAGAAATGGGCTGAGCTGCAGGCTGAATTCTTGAAAAAGTTCTTCAGTGCTCATAAGACTAATAATTTGAAAGACAAATCTACACTTTTGCGACTCATGATGGTGAGAGATTTTGATGTTAGGAAGATTTATAAAAACCATGTTGCATATCCCTACAATGGGTTTGACACGTGGATGTTGGTGAACCACTTCTATGGTGGTATGTCTCTGCCATGAGGCAACTCTTAGAAACCATGTGTGGGGAGACTTTTAAGCAAACATCTGATGAAGCCATGGATTTCTTAAATTACGTGGCTGGAAACTTCTAAGGGTTGGGATAGGCAACCACAGAGCGGATAGGATGAAACCCTTAGTTAACGAGGGTGGGATGTATCTGCTTTGCTGAAGACATAGAAATGAGAGCTAAGTTTCAACCCTAGCCGGGAAGGTAGAGGGGCTTGAAGGCAAACAGCTCAAGAGGTGCATGCGATGTGAAAGTGCACGATCCCAATCCTTGCACCAATTTCCAATCCCCTGCACATGTGACAGGTGTCTATGGCCTGCGGTGAAGGATTTGATGTCGAGAAATAATGTGAAACCGCTGGCAAGGGACCAATCACAAAACCTAACAATCCAATGCTCCATAATGGTAATACCACAATTCCAATTGGAGGTACCCTAATCTTGCATGAGGGCCCAACCCCCTTTGTTTGTACCCCTGGTGCAAACCTGGGTTTGGTTTCCCCTCACCTGATCCTGACAGCCACCATCCTCTTCTCGATAGAGCAAGCCATATCGAATTTGAGTAAGGTGGTGGGCGACTCTGTTGAGGAACAAAAGGAATTAATGCGCAAGCGCTGAAAGTTGATCTTTGTAGAAAGTACATTGAATAAAGAATAGATGGAAGCGAGGAAGCGATCCTCAGCGAAGAAAAGTGATAACCTCACAGTGTTCAATCAGGAATCCCGTGAGATTCTTCAAGAAATCTGAAGAATGGAAGGTTTCCATCGCCAGGTTCCAAATCCTAAAGAGTGTGAGGTAGGATTATCGACAATTCGGAATGGATGAGGTTAAGGCCATAATAACCCTTAGAAGTGGAAAGAGGTTGATGACCTATGCCAAAACTGTTGAAGAACCTAAGCGGGGAGAAGGAGAATTGCAACTGAGCATATTCTCCTAGAGGAGGATTCAATGAAATACCGCATACCACCTCAGTTTCCTGAGCACTTAGAGAAGGGAAAGAAGAGGCTGACTCATCAAGCGGCATTCTTGAGGTTTAAGGTAAGTGAAGGTTAACTCTGCTCTGGACCTAATCAAACAAGTCACTGCTTATGCAAAATTTTTGAAAGATCTTTGCACAATCAACAAGGGATTAGGCATTGAAGAAAGCATTTCTCACTGAACATGTCGGTCATAGTAATTCAAAGCGAATACCACACATCCAAATACAAGATCTGGATCCATAATTTCGGTCAATATTGGTGGGAATTGCATAGAAAAGTCCTTGCTTGATTTAGGGGCCAGTGTGAACCTAATGCCGTATTCAATATACAAGCAGTTAGGTCTAGGTGAACTTAAACCTACCAATATCACACTCTCATTGTCGATAGATCAGTGAAAATCCACTAAGGGGATAGTTGAGGATGTCTTGAATAGACAAATTCTACTACCCATTAGATTTTTGTGGTACTTGACCTTCGAACCAATTGCTAGTGAACCCAATCATGTGCCAATTATCTTAGGAAGACCATTTTAAGCCCTTGCCAGTACAACTAATAAATTATAGGAATGAGTCATGCAATTAACTTTTGGTAACATGACCATGGAGTTGAACATCTTTCATTTGAACAACAAACATGAGTTGTTAGAAATTGAAAATCAAATTTCTAATGAAGTTGTTTCAATTGATCAGTGTGCAGGAAAACACAGTGACCAGGAAATGCAAGGAGTAATTACCCATGGAGATGAAGATATTGGTCTTGCCATGACACCAGCGCAAGCCAATTGATCAATTCCAGCCATCAACGAGGAGCGATTACAAAGCTTGGCCACTGACATCTGGGCCGGCGAGACCCTTTGCGGGGGTTGAGGAAGTCATTCTCCTTGACCCCCTTGAGTAAATCTGAAATTGAGCCCCGGTTCAGGTGTTTTTCCAAACCGAATTACGGGTTCCACGATTTTATTTTACGTCTTAAGTTAGTTAATTGTATTAATTTGATTTATTTCTTAAAATTTTTAACTTAGTATTTTCATTTCTAGTAATTTAATTAGTATAGCATTGTGTGTTGTGTTTTTAAATTTTAATTATAGTACATATATTAAATTTATAATAATAATTTTATATATTAATTAATTAAGTTAAAATTTTTGAAATGCGGAAATGAATATGTCGGTTTGAGCTAAATTAAACAAAATGGCGAAAATTTAGCGGGAAGGCGTGGCTACAAGCGCTTATATAAGGAGGTTTGTCCAAAGTGTCACTTCGCATTTTCCTCCCCCCAGCGAAGCCCTGCATCTCAATGCCACGTAGCGTGCCCACGAGTCAGTGTCGCACCCGCCTTGCACGTGCCGCTACGGTGCACGCACCCGGTTCGGAGTTTGAGCCCCAGCGGTTGTACCTGCGTGCCGATACACGAAGAGCCGTGAGTGAGCGCTTCACAGCAGCGTCGCGTGAGCCACGTCCATTCAACGCCCCGGCCCCGAGCCATTCTTTGCCGTGCCGGTTGACTTCTTGGTGCCGCGCCGACGCTCAGTTATTTCGAGCCACGATTTGCGGTTCAAGGCCATTTTATTATAGTCGGTGAGCCACGGTTGGTTTGCTTGCCGGGCCCGCGCCGGTAGCCTTGAGATCGCCGGTTCGAGACGCCATAGTGCGGCGGTTATATTTGGTAAGTCGCGCCGCTTTTGAGTATTTTTACTTGATATCGGATATGGTTCGTACTCGGGGTGAAGTCCGTCGACCTCAGGTGAGATTATTGCGCGCTGAGAAAGTGGCCCGGCTCGGTCAGCTCTGTGCCGTCCACCGGTCCGGAGCGTCTCAGGAGCCTCGGGGATTTAGGCGTTGTCGAGACTTCCGGATCGCCGGGCTGTCGCTGTACCACGGAGGAGGATTAGGGCGGCCCTCAGCGGGCCCGCACGCCAGACGGCGAGTCATCTTCCACCAAGCCCCCACCATCTCCAGTTACTCCAGCTACAGAGGCGACTTCATCACCCTGGCCTTCGCTGTGTCGAGGGTGAGAGGCCACTATTTATAGGAACCCGATTCAGGGGAATGTGCGACTCCACGGCGAAGTTTCATGTCGGAGAGTCATTTTATGACATCTCCGCATTGAGAGCTGACCCGAGATATCGGGAGTCTTTGAGATTGATCGAGGAATTATTCCGCCTCCTACCCTTCGCTGACTCGCGGCGGTTTGTGCGGGAGTGGTACGACGGTTCTACGGCTACATGACATCGGGAAGGCAGACGGTCCACTAGAGATTGATTCGATTATAGATGACCGCCACTGGTGTACTCGGGCGGCCGATATTTCAAGCGGCGTGGGATTGCACATACCGCCAGCGCCCAATTCAGGAGGTTATAGAGCTTGGGCCCACCAGCCTCCACGGGGAGATAGTCAGAGCGGCGAACATCCTTCTTTGGTCCCGATATTCTACGGGAGCGCTCGCCTCGGATCTTTGTGATTGACCATTTGCCCCTACGTACCCGGTTGTTCCTCTGCTGACATTATGTGCGGTGGGGAGGGCCATCACGGAGGCACTTTCTGGGATCTCGGGGATTTTGGTTCAGCCCCTCGGTGGTGATGGCCTCGTTTACATTACGAGGAGAAGATTATCGAAAAAAATGACCAGGCGGAGAGCAATCCTTCGCGATCACGAGACTCCTCACGCTATGTTCTCGAGGCGGATGGGATTCCCGGAGCCGAACAGAGATGAGGCTAGATGCCTTCATGTAGTGTCAGTAGACCGGGTTATGACTATGCGAGTCTCATTCCACATCTGACCACGGGACCCGGGAGGGTCTGCCCAGGGTCGGAGGTGGGGACTACCATACGGATGACTTGCGTCACGGCTTAGAAATTTGGGAGGACTCCCATTCAGTCGTTCACCTCCATCTCCTCCACATACTACATCCAGCAGGCTGTAATGAATGCTCGGGCCTTCCTATTCGGCACATCATTCCATAGGAGTACATCGTACTAGCTCGAGGAGAGATACTTGGTGTGATGGATACCGTCGCTCGCTAACGGCTACGAGCGCGGGATCGAGGTTAGCCCAGTGCCATTCTATGCTGACTCAGATTATGACCCACCTAGGTCTTCCTCATGTTCCTGGTCAGCGAGAGGAGCCCACCACTAATGCAGCTTCATTGGATGTTACGGGTACATGGTGCGTGACGGTTTAGACCCACACGCCTGCACCACCACGGCGGTGGTGGTTAGGTTTCTTTATGATTTTGTTTAGTTACTAGCTTTATCAAGCTGCTACTAATTTTGTTTAGGATTTATGTATTAGCCATAGTAGGTGATACTTTTTAGTAATCTAGCTGTATGCATGTACTAGCCACTTTGGCTGTATCAAAAAGCTATTCGGTTTATATATATAAAACTTTGTACATATCATGTTTTGTGTGCCTCCACTAGGTTTCAATGTGTTTTCTTTTCAATTGAACAATTGAGATTGCTACAATTGGACAATTGAATTGCTTCATGTTGGAAAATTGAATCACTATTTGTCACTTATATGCTAGGACAAATTCCATGCTTGAAGACGATTTTGGTCAATTTGAAGTTCTGAATGCTCGACTTGAAATTTCTCCGCTTATGCTAATTCATACCTTTGCCTCCGGATTGTTTCGATGGTTTGTGGTTGCATACCTCGCTCACTTTGCAAAGCCGGCCTTAAGTATGTTGGCTACCTAGGATAGTTTTGAGTTACCTACATTTGAAGACCAATGTTGTCTTCAAGAAAAAGAAAGAAAAACGAGAAGAAAAAGAAAAAGAAAAGAAAAAGAAAAATAAAGTGTTGAAATCTTGCTTTGAAACTGAGAGCGGTCAGGGGTGTATGGTAGCCTTTGAAACCGATGCCCCTAAACATGAATTGGTGGGAGTCATCGATTTAGTGTTCGTTACATGGGTGGATAGGTGAAGTTTAATGACTTGTGGATGCTTAATTTCGAAGTCATTAGTCAGAAGTGAAGCCTTTAGAGTTAGTGGTCATTGATCCTTTTGACGATGCCTTAAACCTTAATTGGTTGGGAGTCATCGGTGGACCCAGTTACGGACTTTGGTGGTAGTTTAAGCGTACACCCTACGATGTAGATGAATAAAAGAAGAAAAGTGTAACTAGCCTATCTAGGTTGTTCGGCTAACTTAAGGCCATGTAGTGCTAGGTGAGAAATTGTAATTTTACGGTTATTGGCTTAATACGGTTACAAAAAGAACCATTAGACTTAGGTGGAAATTCAAGTTGAAATTATGGATCCAATATGACCTCAGATTGTTCTTGTATGGTTTTGATTCTTTCATATCGGTTTACAACTTTGATTTCAATTTCTCAAGTTAAGGTAATGTTTATATGTATATAAACCCTTTTTGAATCATAACCTTTTTGCAAATCACCACATGCATCTCCTTTTTCTTTATTTTGCATTGCTAAGGGACTAGCAACGTTTCGGTTGGGGGGTGTGATTAATGCCCCGAAGTGCAATTGAACCTACATATTAGATAGGTTTTGAGTGCTTTGCGCATTAATCATGTCATTTACTCACCACTTGAAGTGTTCTAGTCTTCTTAGTAGTACTTATGCCATTTAGAGTATTTTGGCTGTTTTGCAGGCTTTCTTTTGGAGTTCAATGTCGGATGAATGATGAATCATGAAGTTTGAACTCAAGTCTCGATCATCGATCGGCCCGAATCAATGAGAAAACCAAGGCCAAAATGAAGAAATGCTGATCGCGGTTGAAAACCGGGAGAGCAATCGCGGTGAAGGATCAACAAAGCTGGAATTTTCGCTAAGCTTGCGAAAATTTTCGCTAGGATTGCGAAAATTTCGCAACCTTAGCGAAAACACCAAATTTCAGCTAGACCCGTCAATTTCGCTATTGTTCCTTAGAAAAATGCGATTCGCTACTCATAAAATTTCGCTAACAGCGAAATTTAGCTATGTGAAATTTTCCATCCTTAAGCGAAATTTCATGTTTTTCGCTAGACACAGTGATTTAGCTAGTTCGCGAAATTCCTCGATAAGCGAAAATTGATGCCTCGTCATGCTTTGTAATTAATGCCAAACCGCCTCAGGCAATTGTATTACTTAATTGTCAATAACTTAGCCAATTTCATAGGTTTTTGGTATTTCATACCTTGAGAGGCCTATAAGCCCCTCTTGTTTTGTAAGAAGTGTGAACAATTGGAGAATGATTTGGGAGAAGATATTTTTGTAAGTTTTTATTTTTGTAAATAAAGTCTTTATTTAGAGTTTTGCTTTTATTTCTTTTCTCTCTTCTCTCTCCTCTTTCTTTCTCTTTCCCGGCTGCCAAACACACCTCTTGAGGATGACAACTCAAGAGATGCTTAGCTAAGTCTCCTTTCTTTGAAGAGGAAGGAAGCTAGCTTGGTGGTGGGGCATATGCATGTTGTCCTCACTTGTATTAAAAGCTACGGCTAGTGTATTTATAGCTCTTATTCTCAAAACTTAGTTGCATAACATGGGATGTTATTTGGTTGGCCAATACTCTCCATGCTTTAGGGTTGTTCTTTAGATGGTCTTCTGAGCCTCA
The DNA here is from genome assembly GCA_016808115.1 of Tetrastigma voinierianum. Taxonomy (NCBI): domain Eukaryota; kingdom Viridiplantae; phylum Streptophyta; class Magnoliopsida; order Vitales; family Vitaceae; genus Tetrastigma; species Tetrastigma voinierianum. The sequence goes on along the minus strand of JAEQBH010000911.1, from coordinate 1,111,387 downwards.
CGAAATAATATTTACATGTTAAGGTTCTTCAAATTAGGGTTAAATAACATTTCTTTGTTATTATTTTGGCCAATACTCTCCATGCTTTAGGATGCGGTGCTCGGGTGAGAGATGCAGCATTTGTTCTTTAGATGGTCTTTACGAGCCTGCGAAATGATAATTTAATGTTAGGGTCTTAAACTAAAAGGGGCCATAAGCGCATGCTACTGTTTTGACTCAAATAGGAAATGTTTCATGGGTGAGGTTTGCTAGTTAAATATAGATCCAGGATTATGCCATGGACTATATTTGTATCTTTGCGAGGATTAAACTGGGGTTTTGTTTAACATTTAGTTGACCTGGATCTGGTTGCTTCGCTGAACTAATTTTCGATTGGAGTTCGACCGTTCATGTTGAATATGATTCGAAGAGTGATGAATATACATTGTGCTGATACAATATTCTGGATGACTTCAATAATATGTTGTTCTTCTCTTTGATGCGACTCAGCGTGTGAAACTCAGTGCTCTGGTGTGTTATTCGACTCTTTGTCTTGCGAATGGAAAATGGTTGCGGGATTCTTAAACGATCAGCTCATTTGGAAAATCCGTTATTACTGCGGAGGAATATTAACTTTTGATGCTCAGTCATATGGCATTCATTCTCTGAAAGGTGCGTTCTTACAAACGAGGTTCAGAGTCTCATTAAAGGTTGGCGTTCCCTCGTTCTTAATATTTGTTAACATGATAATTTTATTGTTGTTTGCTTTCATCTTGTTGCTGTTAATAATAAATGGGATCGAGGTGATTATTATAAAGTCTCGTTGGATTTTTGTTGTTAATTTGACTTTTATAATGTTCTTAGTTATTCAGATCTTATTAATCTTTTATTATTTGTGTTTTACAATGTTATGAAGATTGTTATAGTGATCAACCACGAAGATAGAGATCGATAGGATCTTAGACATAACGAAGCGAAAAATGAAATGGCGTTTGGACTATTCAAACACTACTCTTTCGATTGATTAAACCACCATGTCTTGTTCTGTTTCAATATTATTCTCGTCTTTGCCGTTGAACGTTGATTATTATTTTCGCTTGGTTCTGTTTATCCGTATAATAACTTTGATTTTGGTTTTGTTTATTGGTTGGACGATATAACCCTCTTCGAAGTTCGTATAATGATCACGGCGAGGCTTTTTCCGTTAACTCAACATCCGTTATTCTTTCTTATATCGTTGCGACACCGCCGAAGATAATCAAAGGATGTTGATTGATATTATCTTCAGGAAGCTAAAATCTGGATCTAGCGGGCGAAGGTTCATGGTTTCTTTGAACTCCGTGCGGTTTGTATTCACTGCGTGGTTTAAATGCCAGTTATGAATGGTTATTAATTGTTAATCTTTTGGGCTCATTGGATGCTTATTATTTAGATCATTGATGTTTTACATTTAGTTATCATTTATGATCCCTTGTAAGGTGAGTCAAGGAGAGTTGTTTTTCACTGCCGAGACCATTGATGCTCTATGAGTACCATTTTTCAAAGGATAATTATTAAGGGTTAGGTTTTATAGCTAAATGAATATCCGATTCGGGAGATGACTATGATTGCGTCCTCCCGGCCACGAGAAAAAGGACCACAGAAACCCTCAATTGCCACAAAGTCCCAACCTAGTGACCTAATAACACTTCAAGGGGTTCTATTGTATATTTTATTTATTTATTCTCTTTTGCAACCTACCAAACCTCACTGTTTTATGAAATCCTTAAATCCCAGTGAAATTCACCGTTTTGGATACTACAAATCATTTTGTCTGAAAGGCATCCTTGAGTTTGACCTAGAGCTATCTTTGAGTAGCGTTACTCACAATGATAGGAGAAAATTAGGTTACAAATATTGTTGATTTTGGATCACCTACTGTGGCACGAATCAGTTTCATTGTTGAAAGAGGTTTTAAAAATCTTTTCTCCCCTTTTGTTGAAATGCTTGAGAAGAGAGAATGTCAAGCATTGGGTGAACACGAGGAACCTAGGTTCGCTGCTGTGGTGAAGGAATTCTTTGCTAATATGGTAGAAGAGGAAGGAAATAAAGTTTATGTCAAAGGACATTGGATAGACTTCAACAAAGAAAGGATAAATGTAATACCCCGAAATACACCCTAGTCCTTTTTAAACATAATTAGGGTATATTATAAGTGCATTTTGAAATTTTTCGTAATTATTATTTTTCTAAGTGAGAGAAAATTTGGCTTACAGATTTGTACAAGATACAAGGGTAAAAATGGAATTTGTCAAAACAGGATATAAAAGTCATAAGATAAGAAGATGAGATGCTATTATAGAAATAGCATAAGTTGTGGTGCAAATAGAAGGGAGTTTGAGGACCAAAGTGTAATAAAAGGAAAAATTGACCAAATTGGGATAAGACCAATTAGGGTCTCTCATTTTAAGGGATTTTTAGAGGGCATTTCATGAAGAGAGAAAGGAAGAGATGAAGAAGAAGAAGAAGAGGATTTAAGGTATGGATTAATATGGATTAGTATGGATTTTTTACTTTTGTATGAATATTAGTTTGTTCCATTTCTAGGGTTTAGTTAGGATTCATCCTAACCCTAGATTTGTTGAAAGTTGGGCTAGTAAAACCCTAGTTTGTATAAGATGAATATGGAATTCTCCCTTTGAGTATGAATTCTTGGTTTATGATGTATGGATACCTATTTGGGTGTTAGGAAGTTAACATAACTTACAATTATTTGAGTTTGGGTTTGTTAAAACCCTAATTAATCTCTATGTTTGGTTTTGGTTGGGTTATAACACACTTGAGAGATGTTTTTTTGGAGAGTATATGAGTTTTCTTTTGATTTTGGTTGGATTTCTGGAAAAATGGACGAGATCGCCATCTAGGCAATTTCGAGGGGGTCTGCAGCCTGATGGCGTGGGGATCCCACCAACAACATAAAGTTCAGCGAGGCGTGGCATGTCCTGTAGTGACATGGTCGAAGGGAGGCTTGGACATTTTTCTACGTCGGCGAGGCTGCGTTGCGTGCGATGCTGCGACTGGTGTAACCTTTGTTCACATACATGTGTTTTTTGTCATGTTTTACTATTAGTTATTTTAGTTGTCTTTTGGACTGTGGAACCACTATAAGTGTATGAAATGATCCATTCATGTTTGTAAGGTAAAGGAAAAATTAGACTGTACCTAGCCGCCTCGGCGAAGCGAGTTTGATGTTGGCAAACTTAATGCCCTTATGATAAGATAGTAAGTTCCTGAACACATATAATTGTAGCACTGCTGAAGACCGGATATTGAATGACACGGCACCTCTGTTAAGTGGGAAGGCACGTATACTACGCCCGGTACTCTAATTAGTGCAGGCTATTTTATCATCAATGCCGACACTCTTGCTTTGTGCTCACGACACCTCGATGTGTATCGTACCTTCAGTACTTGTGTGTTGTGTCTACTCATTTCTTATTACTAGTACGGTAGTCAAGCAGTTATGATAAGAGTTTGAATAACGTAAGAGTAAAGTAATATTACATCGTTACGCTGCGAATGTACCTACGGGTAGCTACGTACGATTATAAAAATACGTAGTACCTCACAGTTTTCCTCCCATACAAGTATAAGCTCTGTAGTACCTACGGGTACCTCTGTACAAGTATAAGTTTGCTATAAGTATAAGTATGTGAATAAGTTTGTTATATGAACTCATGAAAGAATACGATATATGCTCTTGTATATACATTCGCATTGTTATGTGCTTCTTGCTAAAAGTGTGAGTGCATGTGTATACGTATAAGTCATATGCTTCTACTTAGCGTTAAGCAGCACGTATTTTTAATCCATGTAGGTCTGAGAGGAGGACGTGCAGCGATATTTCGCATCTTGTTGGGCAATAATGAAACTAGTAAGAGTCTATCACAATAGGTTTTGCGCTCTGATTATGTAAATGTAAATGTAAAATTTTTGTATATGTATATGTAAAAGGGACTCGAGCGTATGTATTGACAACGTAAACACCCTTCTGATTAGTAGTTTTATTTTTGCATCTTTGTATATGATATTTTGATTCAGTTATAAGACTTGGCATCTTACAACCTGTGAAATTTCCTTACTTCACTTTGCCTTAGCATTTGAATGCCTTTACTGACGAGGACAAAAATTAGTTTCCGGTAGAAATATTGCGAACTTGGTTGTCGGCGGAGCCAGAGAATATTGGCAGCGATAACCGATTAAGGAAAAATAGACAGAAGAATCGGTAAAATCCTACTAGAAATATAAGAAGCGAAATATCGGAAATTCCAGATATTTCGGCAAAATTTCAAGACTTTATCTCACACGTGCATGTGCTGGAATTTTTGAAAAAATATTGGTAAATATCGAAGATATATCGATAAATATTGGTAAAATATCGGTAAATATAGGTAAAATATCGATAAATATCGACTATTTTGACTTAAATCAAATCCAACGGTTAGAATTAAATCACAATGGTTTTTTGACAATCCAATGACTATTTTGACTCCAAAAAATTCTATAAATACCCTTAAAATCATACAATTTCTTTACAAACTCATCCATACACATCCAAGCACCATTTAACTCTCAATTTATTTTTTCTTTGTGATTTATCTCAATATTTTGAAGATCTTATTATAATATTGTCTTCATTAAGATGGGATCCCTTCATCAAATAATGTAATGGAGCCACATCTGTCTTCATGTTGGTTTTAAATGACTACTGTAATGTAATTTCTTGATAAATTATAATGAATATTGTTTTTAATAAGTGTATATTTGCTTATTTATATCTTTTTTTATAGTTCAACAAAGTATTTCCATGAATTTCAAATTATTTTTGTTAATTTTTAAACTTTCTAGATATTTTGTCAAAATATCCACCAATATTCATAGAATGTTCCAATATATCCATAAAATCAAACAGATATATAAAATGATGCGATATTTTGTTCCTTGCCTACAACTTTTGACTTTTTGACTTTTTTTTGTCACTTTTTGGATTTCTTCCCAATCTGTCCCCCTGTATTAGTGTTTGTTTTGGTTATTTGTAATTGGGGTTTGGCTATAAAATCCCCCAGACGAGACATTGTAAGCAGTTTTAGTTTTAGTTTTTAGTTTTTTAAGTCTTCATTTTATTGATTTTTTGGAGGGAAGCTTATAGCAGTTCCCGCTCTTTCTCATTTTCCCTCACTTTCATTCATTTTCTCACTAGCCAAACACCCTATGAGGATGACAACTCAAAGGATGAGGGGCTAAATCCCTTCCTTCCTTGAAGTAGAAGGCATTGAGCAACGGAACTGTGGTAAACCAAGGGGCTGTCATGTTTTAAACGCAGGTATTCACTTATATTTATGTGTTTCTTTTGAACTCTAGGTTTAGATCCATTTGATGCACCTTGAATGATTTGTATTTGATAATCTTTTAGGGTTCAGTGGATGCTTATTGCTAAATCCATTGAGATTCAATAGTTACCATCTATTTCTCATTGGAAGGTGAGTCAAGGAGACTTGTTTTTCACTGTCTAAGACCATTAAGGCTCAGTGAATACGATTTTCAAAGGATAATTATTAAGGGTTAAGTTTTATAGCTAAATCAAGAACCGATTCGGGATGTAACTATATGTTGTTATTCCCAATGCGAGGAAAAGAGCCCGAGAACCCTTCATTTACCATAGGAACCCCAGTCGATGACACGATACTTGAGGATTCGCCCATATTTTATTTCATTTTGTACCATTCGACTACGAAACCAGCGTTTTATGAAAACCCGATCGAAATGATTTCACCAATTTGACCTTAGTATTAGTCATTTCCATGAAGAAAGCCCGCCCACGTTGAGCGATCCACAGAGCCCTTTATCTTGCCCCATTAACAATCTTCTGTGGTAAGAAGGTATTAGGTATAAATTTTGTTGATTCAGGATACCCTACGGAATTTTACACGAATCAAGATACCAAGTGGTTGTGTTGGATTGTAGTCTTGATATCAAGAGTTGTATTGGTGTTGGTGTGAGCTTGTTATCCATGGCATCCAAGAGGCAAAAGGGTGAGTAAGAAAGCTTCAATTGTTCCCCCAGAGGATTATGAAACCAATAGGTTTGTGAATCTTCAAGCATCAAAGAGCTACACTTCTTTAGTAAAAAACAATAATTTCATCAAAGAGAAAGGATTTGAACACCAGAAGGATTTCTTTAAAAGGGACATTTTCAACAAAGGGTAGAAGGAACTTTGCTAACAACCCAAACTAGTTGTGAAGGCAGTAGTCAGGGAGTTCTATGCCAACTTAAGGAAGAAAGTATATTGAAAAGTTTGGGTTAGAGGCAAGTGGGTGGCTTTTGATAGTGAAATAATAAATAGGCTTTATAACCTACCACATGTAGACAATGAAGGATATCAAAAGCTTTTAGAGTGACCCAACTATGCTGAAATCATCAAGTGCTTAGCAAATGACTAAGCTCAATAGAAGACCAATTTAGAGGGCCATGTTGTGAACTTCAAGGAAAAGTATCTCCTTTATGTGCCTAGGTGTGGCATCACTTCATCACCTCTTGGATCTTACAAAGCACTAATGTGTGCGAGGTCACAGAAGAGATAGCTATATTGAACTATGCCATCTTCTAAGACATTAAATCGATGTGGGGAAGATTATAGAGGAGGCTATTAGGGGCAATAAAGAAGGGAGGATGAACTTGGGATACCCCTTCCTCATTGATCAACTGTGCAAGCAAGCCGGAGTCCAAGTGTCTAACCAAGAATACTTGCTTCACCCAATTAAGGCTATAGTTGTAAGGAAGAAGGTGAGAGTTCCATAAACCCAAGGCATAGTAGACTCGTTGATGGTTAGCTTTAGTGAAGATAGTGGAGAAAGAGGCTGGGCTTGTGGGCCGCCCATGAAGGGAGATGCTCCTCAGAAGTGAGATCAGCTCACTTTCGATTTACACAGGTGGATGCCTTTTGAGATGACTCAGTTCAATTAGTGTAAATTAGCGGTGGAGGAAATCAAAGCCTGAAATGAAAATACCTTGGAAAATCATAAGATCATTGCATAGTAGCTAGCATAGTTCCTCTCCCTTCTTTGCTCTAATGCTCCACCACCATCAGAACCACATTGAGATGATCATGCTTGATCATCAGAGGTGTTCTCTTCTAGGTGCTAAGCTCAATGCGTATGATATAAAATTTTGCAACCTAAAATACTACAAGTGCTTGGGTCAACAAGTAGTAAAAGTGGATTTCTATTTAAAATTTGGATTTAGATCCCACGGGGAAAGGAGGTTCAGTGGGGACTAAGTACACTAGTTACTAAAGCTTTTCACTATTTGAGGGAATCAATGATTTGAAAAGAGGGTTTTTAAAACAAATATTAAAACAAAACAAAGTGAAACATGGATTGATTAATGCTCAACTCACATGGGCAGGAACAATCAAGAAGAAAATATGCAGAGATAGAACACTAGGGTTGAATGTTTTCTTTGATTCATTTTAATTTATAATAAATAAGCCCGAATTAAGTGAAAATACAACTTATGCTTTTTTAAGGAAAATGTATGAGGTTCTCACTCTCGTGACTCCCCCTAATTTCTCACACTAATTCCCTATTCACCACTAAGTCCTTCTAAGTCATTGAATGTGATACTTTTCTAAGGCAATTTTTCCTTAGGTATTCTATTGGTCACTCCCATGTACATACAATAAAACAACCCGAACTGTGTGTGAACCGGGCACTGCCAAGTCCATATGGCTCCCACATAATGTTAATTGATGTTTTACCCTAATAAAATCCATTTAGTACTATACATTTCTAATTCCCTAAACTTCTTTGATAAGGTTCATTCAATTTCCTCAATTGAAATATATTATAAGGAAATAGCCAAGACCCTAGGTTAATTTTCTACTGTCATTGTGGAAACCCTAGATAATTCATTCACAATTTATATCTTAAATACATTTCCCAACATAAATCAATTAGAAGAAACCCCAATCATCAAGATTTACATCAACCAACATAAACACAAGTATATTTCCACAAAACTATTCTAAATATACTATAAATCAAACATCAAGTCCAACAATCAACCCTAGAGGATGTTTAGCCGCTAATTACAACCCACAAATCCATCAAAATCATTTTTATTACAAGCATAATAGTGAAAGAAATGAGAAGAGAGTAGAGTTTGAGATGCAAAAAGATTAAGAGATGAAGAACTATTCAAACTCTGCTCCAAGGATGAATAAGGTCTTCTAGTTGATTGATTGTTTAATAATAGGTCCAGATCCAAGATAAAATGAACAAAAATCGAAGGCCTTAAGTTTATTCAAGCTTTGAAGGAGAGAAACCCTAAAGATAGGGTTCTATGGCTAAAATCTTACCCTAAAAACATAAGAATAAGTGTTTATATAGTTTCTTGGGTAATGAGCAGCAAAAGGGTCGAAAATAGCCAATTTATGGAAAGCCTAAAAATGGATGTCGCAATATCGAAAGCTTTGATGTTGTGACATCATTGTAGTGAATTCAGTAGGATTTCCTTCGATGTTGCGACATCGAGACTAATGTCACGATATCAGCTCTACATCAAACTTCCCAAGGTCATAACTTTCTAGTTCGAACTCCAAATTGGACGCTATTATACTCGTTGGAAAGATCTAGAACTCTAGAAGAAATTTATGGGCAGATCAGAGCCATTTGATGTCATAAATAATACATAAAAATCAAAATAGAAGATGATTGTTGTGTGTGGTGGCTTCTTGGTCTTCTTTGGTTCCATTTAATCTCCGCTTTGCATGTTTCTTGCTCCAATTGCTTGATTATCACTCATTACCTAAAAAATATGAATTTAGAGGGGATTTAGCATAAGTTTGAATGATTTAAGTGTGAATCTAGCATCAAAAGATTATAAAAGTCATGAAATTCATGCTTAAATGCTAATGAGATTCACACCTAACATTCTCTTATTCCTTGCCATACTTACATTACATTGGGGACAATGCCATGATTGAGTTTAGGGGTGTAGGGTTATACCCTGTGCACCCATGTTGGATTTGATAGTTTGGTAGTCTTTGAATCTTTGAGTCTTTTTGTTTGTTAGTTTAAGTTGTGTTTTGTTTTATTGTTTGTGCTTGTGTGAGCATATTATATTTGGTTGTGTGTGTTGTTTATTAGTTTTGTCTAATTTCATGTCTTGGCATGTTTGTGTAGTTAGTGTCTTGCATGTGCCCTTTCTTTTAGCTTCTAGTTTGTTTTAGTCTACCGAGTTGAGTTTGGCACCATCTATGCTTTGTATGGGGGCCATGATTCTTGAAATTCAAAGTGTAAAAGCCAATTGTGGGATTAATGAGTAATTGTTTGGTTTAGGACAATGTGTATTTTAGTTGTGGATGACTTAATTGGTTCCCCCTCGACATCAAGATTTTCTTTTTGAACTTATCTACTGTACTTTCAGACATCGCCATACCTTGTTTTGCCTCCTTATTGAAATTTAGTTTACTATGAAAGTCCTTAAATTTTTAAGTGATGGGACACCCTCCAAAAGAGGATTGCTAAATTTCCCCAACAAAAAAATAAAAATAAAATAGAGAGAAAAACAAAGAAAAGAAAAAATGTGAAAAATAAAATGAGTCAATAACTGTTTCATCCTAATCGAAATCAAAGCAGATCTTAAGGGGCCTTTCAAGCCCTAATGCGTGAGCCCTTCTTGGAAATCATTGGCTTCCGCTGCTATTTCACATTTAGGACAGGGATACGGATCATGACTGCGCCGTAAGTGATCGATGTTTGAGTTGGTGTTCGGGAGTGAGCTGAATGCAGTGCACCAACACAGTAGGGGAGTGCTAATGGATCCCGGCATAGGGGCCTTCTATAAAAGCATTCTTAGCATTGATTCCTACTTATTAGTGCTAGTGTGATGAATAAAAATGAGGTGTTCCTATCCATGTCTAGATAATTTACTTTCAAAAGAAGTTAATTAAGTTTGAGTTTGGAGGTGTTAGAAACTTGGTTTATAATTGAGATCTTAAATAGGAAAAATGTCAAATCATTCTCTTAAGAAAGGTGATTGATGATGGGGGGGTTGATCTTCTTTGTTGACCATGCTAATTGTACGGTGTTATTTAAGGACGACAAGGGCTTATGGATCCCATCTTTGGCTTGTGTATTGTTAGAGACTCCCATTTACTGATGTTCCCCTTTATTTGCTGCAATGCACCTTATTCATCTCATGTTTGTGTTGTGTTTAGTTTAGTTGTGTTTGTCCTTTGCTTGGGGACAAGCAAGGACGTGAATTTGGGGTGTGATTGGTATATTTTATACTCATTATATCATCCTATTTTAGTTAGTATAAAATAGTTTTTACTATACTATAATAAGTGTTTTTACACTAATTTCGTTCATATTTACATTGTAGGACCAAATATGAGGCTTGAAGCACTTTAGGAAGAACTTTAATGGAGTTGGAAACTTGGTAATAATTGAGATCTTAAATCGGAAAAATGTCATAGAGTTCCTTTAAGAAAGGTGATTGATGATTGGGTGGGGGGGAGGGTGATCTTCTTTGTTCACCATGCTAATTGTACCATGTAAGGATGGCAAGGGCTTATGGATCCCATCTTTGGCTTGTGTGTTGTTATAGACTCCTATTTTTCGTGTTCCCCTTTATTTAATGCTATGAACCTTATTCATCTCATGTTTGTGTTGTGTTTAATTTAGATGTTTCTTTCATTTTCTTGGGGACAAGCAAGGAAGTGAGCTTGGGAGTGTGATGAGTATACTTTATACTCATGAGCTAACACCGCAACATGACTAAGAGATTTGCTATAGTAAGGTTCGCACGTTACAACATTAGATCATGACATCGCAACATCACTAGATGACTAATGATTGTCTTTATCCCATTTTGACCAAATTTGGAAGCCTAACTCGTAATATAAATAGAATAAGCCCTAATTTGGTAAGGAGTTTGTCTTGGGGACTATGAGGAGGACTTTAAAGGTTTGGAGACTTGGAGACAAGAAGGAGAAGATTGAAGAGTTGAATATCCATTTTCTCATTAGAGTTTTCTCTTCCCTTTATATGTTTTTAGTCGATTATATGTTTTCTCATCTCCCCATGATGTTCTAATTTCGTAGTCTAGGGTTTTTGGTGTAGATTGAACATGAACCTTGTAATTCGATATTGATTTTCTTCTTAGTTGTCAATTGGAATGCTTTTTGCTAATTGTTTCATTTTGTTCATCATACTTATTGATACTTGATCACTGTTAATTTGTTGTGTGGCCTGTTATAAGACCAAAGAAGAGAGTAATATGTTAGACTTAAATGAAACAACATAATTCTCTAATGACTAGAGATACTCTTTGGCTTTATGAGGATATTATGGTTTTCTTTGGCTTAGTACATTCTAAGGGTTTTGGGGTTGAATAGAGGTGCAAAATACCTAAACCGTAGAAGTAGATTGTGGATTGTCGACACAAATTTGAAAATACATCAGTGAGGCTTGCCATTAGTAGTTAATTTCTTATGACAATTGAGAGACTTTGATGCCAATTACTGTTTGGTTATTTTTGTTTATATAAAAGTTTGGTTAAAAGGAACCTAATCCGCAAGTGCACGAATCACAAGTAATATAGTGGCTTTCAAATTAAAAACCTAGTATGTTGAAGCCATAGGGAAGAGATGGCTTAAGTGGGAATTAAGTACCCCGACTACTTGAAAATTTTACTATTTAAGAGAATTAAACTGGTTGTGATTGATTGTTAACTAAAAAAATGAAACAACGTTAAACTAAAAATCTACTCTAAAAGATTAGCAAATAGTTGGATTAAGTTGTAAGAAAAACTTTAAGGAATAACACTAGGAGTCGGTGTTCCATTGGTGCCTTTGTAATGTATATTCATTGAAGTTAACTTCAATTAAATGAGAGATATTCTTGTATTTGCAAGGAACTTTGTATGAGAGTTCTGTCTTTCGGAGTCGCCGCGATTTCTACTCACAATCCACATTCTCCTTTCGGTCCATCTAGGTCAAACAATGTGTTACTTGTTCTAAGGTAAATCAGTCCTTTGGAATTTCCATTGCTCACCTCTCGGTCCATGTAAGGGAATTTCCAGATTTATGTTCATAGCTATCACCTTTCGGTCCATATGATCATCACATAAGATTACATGATGTCCCTCCTAATAAAATCCATCTAGTTCTAGGCTTTCCTAATTTCCTAGATTTCTTCAATTAAGTTAAGTTGATTTTATCAATTACAAAATATTAGGGAATGAAAATTGAATCCCAAGAGCATAGTTCCAATTGTCAACTTGGAAATCCTTTAAGCTCTAGGTCTCAATTGCACTACCTAGTATATAACAATTGAATAAAACCAGAGAACTCATAAAAAACTGACATCCTTAAAACCTCGGCAAAGTCACATTTACAAAATCATTCAAATATAATACATAATCAAACACCAATGTCAACAACCGATTACAGGAGGATCTAGCCACTCATAGTAACCTCCAAACCCAACAAAATCATGTTTATAGCAAACATAAAATTTGAGATTAAGAGAGAGAAGGGTTTGGTGATCTAAACAAATATGAAATGGAAGCCCTTGATACCTTGGCTCCACCACTACAGAGGGTCCTACAGTAGTGGATCTTACAACTTAGCTCTAAAAACAGTCTAAAATATCTAAGAAAATTTGCAAACCCTATAAATGAGGGCTTCGAGAGAAACCTTAGAAGGTGGGATATGTGAAAGCCTCCAAGCTCTCTCCAAGATACCTTTAGAAGTGTTACAAGTGAGTATTTATAGCATATGGAAAATTACCAAAACTTGGGTTGAGAATGAGGGCATTTTTTCCTCAACTCAACAACCTTCACCTTGGCGAAGTGTCCTTTGCCTTGGAGAAGACATATGTCAATAATCAAGATGATCCTCCTTCGCCTCAGCGAAGGTCTGCTTCGCCTTGGCTAACCCGTAGCTCCTGATTTCTTTAGTCTTTAGCTTCGCCTCGACGAAGCTCTCTCTTCGCCCTGACGAAGCTCTCTCTTCGCCCTGGTTCTGCTTTCTTGCTCTTTTTGCCCTCTTCTTTGCTTGCTTTGGTTTCAATACTTGCAAAACTCACACAAATGAGGGGTTAGTGTGATATTTTTTCATAAGGGTGTGAATCTAGTATTTAGGTTACATAAACACCTAAGAAACATGCTAAAATGCTAATATGATTCACCCCTGTCAAACACCCTTAAACTTAACATTTTTCTTATCCTCAAGCAAAGGCAAAAACACATTTTCCAAATTTATTAGAAAGAAAACATGAGTCTGTAAAGATATGTACTTTTGCAATATTTTGCCTCAGGAATTGCTCATTCCAACACATGAATAATGTTTCAAGATAGTGTTCTTCAAAGCAAATAGGTTGGCCATAAGCTAGTTGCACCTAGATCAAGGTTATAGTGTGAGTGTGTGCAATCTCACCATCATTAATCAAAATGCAGTCTAAATGAAATTAAGGGAATGCATGAGGTGAAATATCTCTCACTCGTAAAGAGTTTCCATAGATAAAGAGTGATCAAGACTTCATAAGCTTGCTTCGCGTCAGTTCTCCTTGTCTAGGCATTACATGCTCTCGAGATCAAATAGAGTCTTTCCAGAAACTGCTGTGTGGCTAGGGTGACAGGGTTAAATAGGTCATTTAGAGTTCAAATTTTACAGAAACACTCTAGAACTTCCTTCTTCTATTCTGTAAGCTGTCCTCCGAAATTTGACTATGTCTTGGTGGGTCATTCACTCGGCCAGATTAAATATCAGTGTGTTTTTACCATTCCATTTTTGTTTTGTTTCTATCTTTCTTCTGGATTTTAAGACTTTTGTTTTTAAAGCATCAGGTATAGACGTTAAATATTCCAACCTCTTTAGCTTTCTACCTGCCCCATGTAGCTAGTTTTGGTCAATAACTCTCGGACCCAGGTGGCCTTGAGTGGCATTAGGTGTTCAAACCCCTGGACTTACTAGCTCTCGGGTGGGAAGGCTACGAGGAGTTAAATTGCTCCCCATTGGGTTCTTTTATTCTTTGCTGTTTTTCTAACACCCTTTCACCGAGCAATTTTGTATTCATCAAAACCGCTTCATCCCAACTTCCCACTAAACTACATGTCCTTCTCTTGATTTACGCTTTGTCAACAACATGTTAAGGGTAAAATATGGGTTCTTGATCAAAGGGTAAAACAACATGATATGGGTGTTCGTTCTTGGTTTTCAAGATAGAACACGGTTGTTATGGCTTAAACTAGGTGACTATGGGTTAATAGATAATTGGGTAGGCTAAAAAGGCTCAACCAATTCCAAGGATGGCCTACATCATTTTCAAAAAGATGTGCTGCTGAATTGTACTCAGAATGATACTTTGAGTAAGTTCTAAAGTCTAGTGAAATCTTAGACATACGTAGTTCCCTCTAATTTTTCTATCTCAGCTAAGCATAATTAGGCGAGTAGGGTATATGAGACTTGTGTGATTTGGTGCAAACCTATAGCTAAGTGTACCTTCTTATAGATCATCTTATTTTGAGCTTTTAGTTCAAGTTGTCTCTCCATTTGTTCATATGTAAAAAATAACAAAATTTGATATCATCATAGGCATTTTAGGTATTTCAACAACGGACCCACAAACAACAAAATAAATCATTTTGGATATTTACAAAAAAAAATAAAAAATGTTTCACAATTGCTATACATTGTGGCATTTGGATGATTTACTCAACAAATTGCATATTAGAGCTACTGTGCTAAAAATGGATCAGATAACCGATCAAATATAACCAAAATAGTATAATAACCATCCAAAATATCCAGAAATAGTATGCAAATAAAGAAAATAAAGCAAATGAGTAAATTGTTCCAGGTGCATCAGGTGGCACCAATAAAACCTAGATATAAAAATACTACAAAATAAAAAAATATGCTGAAAAAGTATTGCAAAACACCAGCAAACTTAAAAACAACATTGTCCTCAGTTCAACAAAAAATGCAAGGGGAAATAGAAACTCCCCGAAAGTTGTAGAGTGCTCGTCATCATCTATCAAGTAGTAGATGGGGTTCATTGGATGCTCAGGTGTGACCAGGGGCCATGCTGGAAACTTGAATGGACACGAAGGCTGCGGAGGTGCTACTGATGAAGATTCTGGTATGTGGTAGAACTGCATCAGGCTAACAAGGTAGGCGCATTGCACTCCGCACGATCTACCTGCAACTGATGTTGATGGGCCAGCTTATCCTGGCGAGCTGAGAGTCTTGAGAACTCTCTCCATAGCGCTACCGGTAGATCACCCATGTCTTCATTGTCGTTGAAGTCTTCCTCAGTTGGCTATCTTGATGCTGCGGCTTCTCCCTCTTCATCTTCTTCCATGTTGTCAAAGGCTCCATCCTTTTATTTAGGGAGCAGTAGTGGAAGTTTGTGGGTGGATTTTTTCCAGATTCATGAATTAAGACCTCAACTAGCCAATATAACTAGGTAATCAAGGAGGGGTGTATAAGGGCTCCGGTACATTGCCCCTAAGTGGACTCTATTATCTCCCTCTTAATAACATTGTCGACATCGAATTTGATGCCTTGCACGATCGCATAGAGTAGGACCGTTTTATCCCTGGTGACCGTAGATAGATGAAGGCTGGGCTTAAAGGTAGCGTAGATGAATTTGTACCAAACCTTCGAGATCGTCTTTAGGGATTTCATCTCAAATGTAGTAACCTTAGAAGTGGAGGGATGACATTTCCATACACCCTTGCCCCTTGTGAAGGACCTCATAATCATCTGATAATCGGTGTCCTGAAATAATGCCTTATAGGAGTCGCTATCATCGTCCACTAGGTTGTATACCCGGTTAATCGTTGTAGCATTGAAATCCACCCACTTGCCTTAGACATCTACTATGGAGCCAACTCGAAACCGTAGGTTGGAGTAAAACTCCCTGACAACCGAGGCTATCCCAAGTTGGGGATGCGCATAAAACGTAGTCCAGCTTTTTTCTTGGATCATGAAGTTGAAATAGACGTTTGAGTCCGAGATACCACGCTTTGCGATGAACGTTCTATTGTAGAGGGACTCATGGTATAACTTCTCTGCCTCCCTTGTGATAAACTTCCCGAGATTTTCGGGAAAAGGCAGAGGTTTATGGGACCTCGAGCCTGTCCTCTTCCTCTTCTCTAGGACGGTTTTCTTCAGAGCCATGGAGGAAGAGAGATGGAAGAACCTAACCCGGTGATTCGTGCCATAGTAGGGGTGTCGGAATCAACAATATTTGTATCCTAAATTCCTCCTACTGCCGTAGCAAAGCTACTGCAGTATAGAGGTTCTAGGGTCGAACTCAGGGATGGGTTTTCGTTGCACAAATGACTAACAGTAAAGGCCAAAATTGGTGAATTCAATTTGGATTTTTGGGGTTTCGCTAAAAACAGGGGAGTTGATGGTTTAAAAGTGAAAATAAAAACAAGTTAAAAAAAATGTAAAATAGAATTCCTTGTAGTGTTAGGTCATTGAGGCTGGGGTCCTGGTGCAACTGAAGTTCTCCAGGGTCTTTTCGTCGCGTTGGGGAGGATGACATATAGTCATCTCGAGCCAGTTCTCATTCGCGTAAAAGCCCGATACTAAATAACTATCTTTGAAAAATTGGTATTTGCCTTCCATTGATGGTCACGGACGATGAATAACATCACCATGACTCGCTTTCCAACATCTAATAAATGATAACTAATGAATGTCACTGTATCTAACAATAAGTATACAATGAACCCTAAAGCTTACCAAGTACTAGCCGTTTATAGTGATCCGAAGGGATCAAACCTAAAATTTGGAGAAAAATAAAAATATCCTTGAATCGCCTTTCAATAACCCATAGATGGTAACTAACGGGTGTCAATGGATCTAACGATAAGCATCCAAGAACCCAAGCTTATCAAATCAAGTGATTAAAGCCCTACGATTCATTGAAACCATAAATGAGTAGAAAATACCTCAGTTAAAACATGGAAAAACCCTCGGTTGCCTTGATCCCACCTTGATAGCCTTCCTCCAAGGAAAAATGGCTTTTAGCAGCTCATTCTCAAGTTGTCATCCTTGAGATGTTTGTAGCCGAAAGTGAGAGAAAAGGGAAAGAAAATGGGAAAATGAGAAAAGCAGGTATTTGGAGAAAGCAGTACAAATGTTATACCCAATTTTATTGGTTAAGTGTTTTTTTTTATAGTGCTTGGCTTGGGGATTTTGTAGCCAACCCCTTTACCAAATTACAAAAATAACCAAAATCCTAAGCTAATACAAGGATAAAATGGGAAAAAACCAAAAAGGGAACAAAAACGGCAAAAGCAGGCGTGGGGAAGTCAGGGTGAATAGTGGCATTTGCGGGATGGTGAATAATGCAAGCGAGGAAGCGATTTGTAAACACTCCTAATTTCCTTGTATTTTCTTATTTTCTTTCCTTCTAGTCTTTTATCTGCAATGCTGAGTTTGACTTGAATTCTTCGTGCTTGGATCGACTCAACAATTTTGGCACTATTAGCTCGGAAAAACTACAAAATTTGCCACAAAATGCGATCAGTAGAATAACAGGGACCTTAATGTGTAAATTGGGTTAATTACGTTGATTAGTACATAAAAAATGCTCAAAACCTATAATAAACAGGGTTTAAAATAACACTTTTTGAGCACTAATCACACCCCCTAACCTACACATTGCTAGTCCCTTAGCAATGAAAGAAGAAAGAGAGCCTCTGGCTCTAGTCAAAGTGCAATTTCACAAGAATGCTATTTCAAAAAGGTTGTGAATGAGTAATGCCTAACACTAAGTAAGAATCATCAAACCCTTGTCCAATAACTATCTTGAGAGAATGAATGCCATACAAAATTGAGTATCAAAGAGCCTCATCTCGATGAATCAGCGAGAGAGAAACTTCCACAAAGATATCTTAGTGTTTGTTTGATCGACTCTCAGTGATAAAATTTGCTATTGCACTCTCCCCGACTAGCCTCTTTACCCTGACCTAGCATGCTAACCAGAAAGCGAAGATAGATCAAGACCCACTCTTATTCCACAACTCTTTTTTTGTGTTGTAGGGGTGCAATGTTGAGGAATCGATCTCACCAAAGTCCATGTAACGGGGATCTACAGATGACTCCAACCAATTAAGGCTTAGGGCACCAAGTCATAAGGATCTTTCGACCACAAACTCTTCAGGTTTCACCCCGGACTTCGAATGATTTCGAGACTCCAGCACCTAAAACTTGCTAAACTCTACCCATCCACCAGTGTAGCGAGCACTAAGTCGGTGGCTCCCAACCAGTTGGCTTAGGGCACCGGGCTTTGAAGGCTTTCGCCATATACCCCTTGGACCGTGCTCGGGTTTCAAAATGACGTTACAATTTTCTTCTTCTTTTTTTTTTTTTTTTTTTGGAAGACACATTGGCCTTCCTATTCAGCTGGGGGTCCTTAACCTATTAAAGGTGGTCAATGAAACTAGGGTAGGTTATTGCAAGAGCAGGCTAGAGCGATTTCGAGTTATTGAAGAAACGTGTGCACGAGTGTGTGGTTAGCCTAAAGGTGGAAGAAAAGAGATTAAAGCAATAAGAGTTCAACTGATCATCCACTCAACTAGGCATGAAACCAATCTAACATCAATAGAATTGGACAAAGTTTCAATTTTTCAAACCATAGGTTAGGCAAAACACAAAAAAAATGGGTGTAGTTTTTTTGAAAAAATAAGCTGTATAGTATGACAGCTTCACAAAAAAGAAAACCAGCAAGCCACTGAACATCACAAAATGGGCTTGCTCAAAATAATAACAAAAACATAAATAAATGCCACTTCCTTCACTAACTCTCCCTCCAACCAAATGTCACATTGTACTTAATGGGGCACGGATTGGAAAGTTAGGGAAGGAAGTGTTACCTCCTTGATAAGATGTGATCATTGTTGGATATGAGACTTCGCAATCTTTCCATCGACACCTTATTCACTCCGTTTGGGCTTCAAATAAACAAGTTAGGAGAAGAAAAGAGAGGAAAAAAGTAACTAGTTGGAGCATTTTGCAAATTACACCTTCATAATAATTTCAAAAGTGTTATTTATGACTAGATTTAGATTCTACACTCTCTAAGCTTTCCAACACTACTAAAAAATCCTAAAACGGAGTTCGGATGAGAAAGTTATGCTCAAAACAAAATCAGGAGGCAAAATAGGGGGAGTAGCGAAAATTTTCGCTATCTAGCGAAATTTCGCTATTTGTAGCGAAAGTCGCTATGTAATTACACTCTACTTATATGAGAATTTTGCTATAGAAATTTTTTTTTTCATTTTTTTCTAATAAATAAAATAATAAAAATAAATAGAAAAAACAAAAAAAAATTTATATAAAAATAAATAAAAAAAAACTTTTTTTTTTATAAAAATAAAACTTTTTTTAATAAAGTAATAATAATAAATTAAAAAAACAAAGTTTATTTTATTATATACCTTCTTGTTCATTTTGCTCTTTAGGTGGGAACCATCCGTACACATTTTAATACATAGCAATTTTCGCTATATGAAAATTCCTTATAATTAATGAAATCTCCTATTGCTCCACGATCTTCATTACGCTTCAAGGGTATCACCTAAGCTTGCAAAAATTAATACAAGAAAAATTAAGAAAAATTGCAAAAAAGTGAAAAACAAGCTAGAACAAAGATGATCTTAAAAATTAGAGAAAATCTAAGAAGAAAATTTAATGAAATCAAAATAAACTAAAATAAAATAAAATAAGACAATAAAAATGAAAACAAAAAGGAAGTGGGGCGTATCTGACAAAATTCCTTAAGCCTTTGGAGGCTGCTGGGACTATTGGAGCTTAGAAATCTTAGGAGTTCGGGTGCTCCGAATCCGAGGCGGCACCGAATCCCATTTGTGTCATGCGATGTGAGCAGCTGCCATTGTTTTTTATGTAGTGGCAAAATTCTGTACGGTGGCGACTAATCTCTTGAAGTTTTGCATGGCAGGCAGTGATGGGTTGGCCTTAGTGCTGGGTGCTTCAGGGGTTGGTCGTGCTGCAGGCGTAGGTAAAATGTACACTTGGTCAGTGTAGGGGGCTACTGGTAGTGGGTTGTTGGTGGGAAATGGATTCAAAACAAGCTCTTGGGCGCTTATAAAGGGAAGGATTTCTTCTTCTTCTCCTCGAAAAACAATGTAACACATACTGAGGATTCAAACAACCCTTCGTGATAATTCAATAAAATCCCCTATAAGCCCGTGGCTCGTATCGCACCGCTTCCCCTACCATGGTGTCACTTTTGCCATTCTTCCTCCGTGGATATCGATCGATGAGGTTTTCAATGGAGTTTTGTGTGTTTTCCATTTATGCTCAAAGTCATTTTTCAGCCCATCCACTTTGTTCAAATTGTCTTCCATGCTGACAATTCTCTCGATTCTAATGGGCATTAACTTTCCGCTTCCGCCATAAAGTCATCCACTATTCGGGGTAAACCAAATGGCTTGTTCAAATGGAGGGATTAACTGTGGTAGCTGAGGTGACTGAGGAGTTGAAGCATAATATGGAGGTTCAAGAGATGCATACTGTGGAGGTCTTGGTTCCCATGAGGAGTTTAGGTGGTTCCTCCAACTAGGTTTGTAAGAATTTCCATATGGTGTGTTTGTTGGAGGCACTATGCATGAGGGCACATTCATCCATGAAGAGTTTCTATGTCCGGTCATGACCCATGGGCCTAAGGTTTCGTACTCAACTATGCTTGCTCTCCCTCTAGGTATTCCATTTGGTCTATATTTCGAGATCATCATAGCTCGGGCTTACCCAGACTGAACATGCACTCGCTAGGAAACAAAAGTACCAAGACAACAGAGAAACAATCCTGCTTCCCTTTTTTTTTTTTTTTTCACAGTGAATTGAAAAAAAAAAAAAACTGATAGTAATGTAAAAGAAATTCATCAATACTTATGATGAGGACTTCAAAGTGTTCCACAAATTTCAATGCACTTAGGGCACCATCCACTCGGCAGAACGCGCGCCCATTTTATTCGTACATAGTAGGGGTGCCTGAATCAACAATATTTGTATCCTAAATTCTTCCCACGTCAGAAAGGTGCCATCGCAAGATAGCGGTTCTAGGGTCGAACTCGTGGATGGGTTTTCTTTGCACAAATGACTACCGCTGAAGGCCAAAATCGTGAATTCAATTTGGATTTTTGTGGTTTCGTAAAACAGTGGGAGTTGGTGGTTTAAAACTGAAAATAAAAACAAGTTAAAAAATTGTAAAATATAATTCCTTGTAGTGTTAGGTCATTAAGGCTGGGGTCTTGGGGCAACTGAGGTTCTCCAGGGTCTTTTTCCTTCGCTATTTGGGGAGGATGATATAGTCATCTCCCAAACCGGCTTCATTTAACTCGTAAAACCTAATCTCAAATAACTATCTTTTTGAAAATTTGGTATTTGGACTTCCATTGATGGTCCTTTACAGAATAACATCACCTTGACTCACTTTCCAATAGCTAATAAATGATAACTAATGAATGTCACTGTATCTAACAATAAGTATACAATGAACCCTAAAGCTTACCAAGTATTGGCCGTTTATAGTGATCCGAAGGGATCAAACCTATAATTTGGAGAAAAATAAAAATATCCTTGAATCGCCTTTCAATAACCCATAGATGGTAACTAACGGGTGTCAATGGATCTAACGATAAACATCCAAGGAACCCAAAAGCTTATCAAATATTGATCATTCATAGCAATCGAAGGGATTAAAGCCTACGTTCGACTGAAACCATAAATGGTAGAAAATACCTTTGTTAAAACATGGAAAAACCCTCAGTTGCCTTCGATCCCCTGCCCAATAGCCTTCCACCTGCTGAAAAATGGCTTTAGTTTCGCTCATCCTCCGAGTTGTCATCCCCGGAGGATGTCGGCAGCCTGAAAGTGAGAGAAAAGGGAAGAAAATGGGAGAAAAGGAGAAAAACGGTAAAACTGGAGAGAAACGGGCTGAAAGCTTATGCCCAAAATTTTATTGGTTAAGTGTTTTCTTTTATAGTGCTTGGCTTGGGGATTTTGTAGCCAACCCCTTTACCAAATTACAAAAATAACCAAAATCCTAAGCTAATACAAGGATAAAATGGGAAAAAACCAAAAAGGGAACAAAAGGCAAAAACGGGCAGCAGGAAGTCAAGGGTGAATAGTGGCAGTGGCAGGATGGTGAATAGTGCCGCAGGAAGCCAATTTTGTAGCTGCTCTAATTTCCTTGTATTTTCTTCTCTTCTTTCCTAGCCTGACCGTATCGTTGAGCTTGACTTGAATTCTTCATGCTTGGATCGACTCAACAATTTTGGCACTATTAGCTCTCAAAAACTGCAAAATTTGCCATAAAATACGATCAATAGAATAATAGGGAATTTAATGTAATTGTTACTGTTACTGATTAGTACATAAAAAATGCTCAAAACCTGTAATAAACAGGGTTCAAAATAGCACTTTTTGAGCACTAATCACCTGGAAGGACCGACTTCTTAGAGAGGGAAAGAGGGGAAAAAAAGTGAAATGAACAAAAAAAAAAAAATTGATGTGCGTTTGAATTTAACGCGGCTCACTACTGCTGCTTTACCGGGCAGCGGCCCGACCTAAAAGTTGCGAGGGGTTCACCTTAGTGAAAGGCCCTTTGCCTTGGTGAGCCCGAGGGTATGCCAAAAGCCTGATGGGGGTTCACCTTGGCAAACCCAAGAGGGTGCCAAATTAGGGACTCTTCGCCTTGGCGAACACCTTCGCCTTGGCAAACACCTTCGCCTTGGCGAACTTGTGAGTTTATCTATACTAACTGTGGGTTCACGAGAGTGTGTTCACTGAATAGCATCGCCACAATATATATATATATATATATATATATATATATATATATATATATATATATATATATATATATTATTACTTGACTTTTGCCCCCAAAAATTACATTAAATTCATTGAACATCAAATTGAGTCCATGGCTTTTTTTTTTTTCTTTTTTTTGAAAAAGATAATGTTTTTCACAAATTTTTAGTTCACTCCCGAAAACTCAGTTTCAAGAAGATCAACCTCGACCTTACTTTCTTGAATGGACCTAAAACACTTGACACACAAATAAAACAAGACAAAACAAACCAAGAATCCCCAAAAACATAATTAAATTAAACTAAAAAGAAATAAAATAAAGTAAGAAAATAAAAGGAAAAGCGGGTTTCTTGCAAATCTTTGGTTGCCTCCCAAGAAGCGGTATATTTAGTGTCGATAGGTCGATGAAGCTATGTCTCACTACTGGTTGGTCGAAGAAACGGAGATTATACAGTAATGTAGTTCACGATTTCTTTAACAATTTTCTTACCCAAATAATGCTTCAACCTTTGGCCATTGACTTTAAACTCTTGTCCATGTTTTGTTTGCACCCCTATTGCACCATATGGGCTTCCGATGTGACTGTGACATGCCTGGACCATCTTGATCTCAACTTGCCCGAGAGTAGCTTTAGTTTGGAGTTGAAAATCAGGACTTTGTCACCCACCTTGGACTATTTTCTTAGAAAGTGCTTATCATGCAATCTTTTTGTCTTTTCCTTGTAGATCTTTGCATTCTCATATGAATCATTGCTCATTTCCTCAAGTTCATTCAATTGAAGGAATCTTTTCTCACCAACTTCTTTGAGGTTGAAATTGAGGTTCCTTATCGCCCATATTGCATAGTGTTCTAACTCTAATGGCAAATGCATAGTTTTCCAAAGATTAAGTGAAAGGGGAACATGCCAATTGGAGTTTTGAAGGCGGTCATATATGCCCATAGATCATCGTCCAACTTCTTCGACCAATCCTTCCTAGATGAACTCACTGTTTTTTCCAATATTGCTTTGATTTCCCTATTTGAAATTTCTGCTTGCCCATTGGATTATGGGTAATTTGGGAGACTCTTTGCATGCCTCACATTATACTTCCCCAAAAAAGAGGCAAAGACTCTATTACATAAGTGGCTCGGCGTTCCCTTGCAACGACGACAATAACTTGTTTAGTTCTTTTTGTTTATATAAAAGTTTGGTTAAAAGCAACCTAATCCGTAAGTGAATGGATCACAAGTAATATAGTGGCTTTCAAATTAAAATTTTAGTATGTCGAACCCACAGGGAAGAGATGGATCAAGTGGGGATTAAGTACCCCCATCTACTCGAATTTTACTATTTAAGTGAATTAAACTGGTTGTGATTGATCGTCAACTAAAAAATGAAACTAAGTTAAACTAAAAATCTATTCTCAAAGATTAGCAAATAGTTGGATTAAGTTGTATGAAAAACTTTAAGGAATAAAACTAGAACCGATTTGGTGCATTTATGACTTATATTCATTAAGTGCTAATTAAGTGAAGATATTCTTGTGTTTACCCAAGGAATTCTGTATAAGGTTCTCTCTTTCTAGTCTCACCTCACCTAATCTCTATTCTCCTTTCGGTCCATCTAAGTCAAATAATGTGTTACTTGTTCTAAGGTAAATCAGTCCTTGGGAATTTCCATTGGTCACCTCTCGGTCCATGCAATGGAATTTCCCGGGTTATGTTCAGATCGATCACCTTTCGCTCCATACGATCATCACATAAGATTAGAGGATGTCCCTCCTAATAAAATCCAGCTAGTACTAGGCTTTCCTAATTTCCTAGATTTCTTTGATTAAGTTAAGTTGATTTTATCAATTACACGATATTAGGGGATGAAAATCGAATCCCAAGGGCATAGTTCCAATTGTCACCTTAGAAACCCTTTGAGCTCTAGGTCTCAATTTCACGACCCAATATGTAACAATTGAATAAAACCACATCAAAAAACCTCAACACCATATCACATTCACAAAATCATTAAATATAATAAATAATCCAAACACCAATGTCAACAACCAGCCTTAGAGGTGGATCTAGCCACTCATAGCAGTCTCAAAACCCAACAAAATCATGTTTATAGCAAACATAAAACTGAAAGATTATGAGAGTGAGAAAGGTTTAGTGATACAAAACAAATATGAAATGGAAGTCCTCCAAAACCCAGCTCCACGACTACAAGAAGTCCTCTAGTAGCTGGATCTTACAACTTAGCTCCAAAAACAAGCTAAAATATAAAAAAAAATTACCAACCCTAGAAATGAGAGCTTAGAGAGAAACCCTAGAATATGGGATATTTGCAAGCCTCCAAGCTCTCTCCAAGACACCTTTAGAAGTGTTACAAGTGAGTATTTATAGCATATGGAAAATTACCAAAACTAGAGTTGAGAATGAGGGCATTTTTGTCTTAACTCGATATCATTCGCCTTGGCGAAGACATGTGTCAATAATCAAGATGATCCTCCTTCACCTCGATGAAGGTTTGCTTCACCTTAGCGAACCCGAATCTCTTGATTTATTCAGTCTTTACTTCGCCTAGGAGAAGCTCTCTCTTCGTCTTGGAAAACTGCTTTGCCTTGGTGAAGCTATTCCTTCGCCTTAGCGAAACATTACCTCTGCTGCAGGTTTTGCTTTCTTTCTCTTTTTGCCCTCTTCTTTCCTTGCTTGACTTTCAATAACTGCAAAACTCACACAGATGAGGGGTTAGTGTGATATTTGCACATAAGGGTGTGAATCTAGCATTTAGGTTACATAAACACTTAAGAAACACGCTATAAATGATAATACGATTCACCCCTATCAATTACTTGAAGATTGTTTGATTAAAACCAAAGCCCTTGCACATTCACATATCCATCCCATTTCCTTTAATGATTAGATTCAGTTTTATTTTTAGTTGTTAGATATCAAATTTTGTTTTAATCGATAATCTGGATAGAGGAGAAATAGACTAATTTTAGTATTTAGTAATGCAACTCTCTATGTGTTTAACACTCTTACTCTTCACACTATATTACTTGTATGTCGATGCGTTCTTGCTCTTTCCTAGATTTTAAGGTGAAGATCATTTTATATTAACATAGGATTAATATTGATTTCAAGTGTATATATATATATATACACTTGAAATCAATATTAGTCTATGTTGGTCGTGCTATATATATGCATATATATACATATAGGCATATATATGTATATATACTTGAAATCAATATTAGTCTATGTTGGCCGTGCTATATATATGCATATATATATATATATATATATATATATATATATATATATATTTACACATACACACACACACACACACATATCGTTCAACAAGTAGAATAATGTAAAAGTATATACTTCGAACCCATAAGGAAGTGGTTGTCAATTATCGATGGGGAGATTTTTCCTTTATCCAAGTGAATGTATTAATGAAACATTGGTCTAAACAAATAAAAACATTTCTAAAATAAACTATCACACCAGTGCAAATGAAACGATTGTGTGGAAGGGCTAGGGTTTTGGATTCAATTACACAATCCTTAAGTAATTAACAAAGATTCTTCAATTATATTAATATATGAAATTCTTGCGCATGGTGAACCTCCAATTTTTATCACAAATCTCTCTTTATAATTTGTAACCTATTTCATAGATCTAGGTATTTTGCAATTCTGCTCAACCTTGAGATCTATAGAATGCACTAAACTCGAGATAGCCTTAGAACACCACACAAAGCCTGGGCGTAGCTTGTCTAATAATGAAGAAATCTTGTGTTTGTCGAGACTTAGTATAGTCTATTACTCTTTTTTCAGGTTTTGTAATAGACCACAAATCGAATTTATGGTGATCAATCACAAATAAGCATTAAATTCAAAGTGAAACAATAACCAAATAGAATTTCATATAAAAACTAACAGAAAGTTCAATAACTAATTACAATATTCATGAGTAATCCTCCTCCGAAACTCTAGACTAAGAAACTAGAACATAATAAGGAAAGAAAACATACTAGAGTAAATGGAAAGCATAGACATTGTGACACCCCAAATCCCGGGGGTCCGTTGACAACCCATCAACCTGCGGAAGATTCGTGGATGTCGGGTAACTTGGCACCACACCATTGAGTCCCCTTTTTCCCAGGACCCAGGATTTAACGAAAACTGGGCAGAGTCTCCTTTGTACGGGGAGCTCTACCCAAAATACAACTTGTGTAATTACATGGCAACCTGTCCCACTATTATACAATGACCACACCGGGTCCACATACGAGTAAAAATGGCCACATAGGGCTCATTTATCTATGCTCAAACATATAAGCATTACGAGACTATAGAATGACCATAGTCCATAAGAGTTTAAATTTATTAATTAATTTATACAAAAACATATATCAAAATTAAGAATTCTGATACATGTTTTATAAAATATAAATCAAAGTCACAATCCGACTTTCTTCTTATTATCGGCCTATAGTGAGCGCCATCTCCCTGCACATCCCCTGTACCTGAAAGGGGAGTCCCACAACTGGGTGAGCAACGCCCAGATGTTGAAACTTACAAGCAAGTACTTCCCCAATCAAGACATGCAATGGTCATGCCACAAGCACATTCCAATTTCGATTATGTCAATCCTAGAATGGAATCTACATGACATGAATGAGATGCTACTCCTCATGATCCCTGTACCAAGTCCTCACCGACTTCTCTCAACATGCAATATGCCATGTATGAAAAACTGTTTCAAAACAAAATACTTTTTTTTTTTTAAATCTCATTGGACAATCTCCGATTTCAAAATTTATTGGTCAACCCTCCGATATAATTTAGTGGTCATACTCCGATAATTAGTTTTGTGGACAACCCTCCGATATAATTTAGTGGACATACTCCGATAAAACCGCTTTGTTCAAAAGCCATGTTAGTCAACCTCCGATTAATCATGCGACCTTTTAGGACTTTGTCCCTAAACTGAAACCAAAATCAACACCAAACACAATGTTGCTTTTTCCATGCACTCACACCCATTTCATGCGATGTACTTGCTCATAAATGCAATGCAATATGTCATTGCCTATCACCATGCTACATAAATATGAGTGCTATATGTACATGCCTACTCATGCATTTCAACCCATGCATCAATTGGAAAGTTATATCAATGAACACATAAATTCCAATTAATTCACACGATTCATGCCAACATATCAATACACGCATACATTGACATCATAAGTCACCATTACCATCGAGTAACAACATACTTTAACCTCAGCCTAATTGCGACATATCGAAGTCATGTATAACCTACAACAAGCCATGCAATGGCCTCAATCATACACAAACTCATGCATTTCCCCAAGCCTCATGGATAATTATATCAACATGCATATAATCACCAACCAACAACATACACCAATTTCAATGTATTATACCACATGCGTCATTACAACCAAGCAATTTGCACACTTAGTGCTACAATTAAATTTTTCAGAAAATAAGTTGGCACTAAATGCCATTCACAGTCATATTGACAGATTTTAGACTCAAGGGGCTTTCCGTAGAGTCCAAGAACACACGAATCAGAGTTCAGACAAGAAAGTTATGGTCGTTCAAAGTTGGAGGCCTCATATGAACAATGACTTACGCGCAGAACTAGCAGTGGCCTACTATTTTTCGTCATTTTTAGACATAATATGAGTCCAAATTGCATTAATTTATAATGGATGGATTCTAGACTCAAAGGGCTTTCCATATAGTCCAAGAACACATGAATCGGAGTTCGGACGAGAAAGTTATGGCCGTCCAAAGTTGGAGGCCTCATATGAACAGTGACTTATGCGAACCTAGAAAAATGTGTTTTTCTGATTCTCTAAATGCCATACAAACAGCCCCTAAGGCTCAACCAAGACCAAAACGACTCCTAGATGGAAAATAAGCCTAAGTGGGAAGGTTCCCTACCTCTTGGAGCTAAGACAAAACCTCCCGAAGACCCGGAAGCTTGAAACCCACGGCCTTCAGAACTTTCCGCTAGAATCTTTGATGAAAATTCTTGATTTTGGTGCCCACGTATTGCCCTTGATGAGTACTCCGACTTTAAGTATTGGCCCGACGTGAGACGACCATTCGAGCTCCTTATATCTTAGAGAGAAGGTGGATCTTCTCTCTCTAACTTTTCTTCTCCAAACACGAAATCCTCGATGAAATTGCATGTTGTTGGTACCCACAGATAGCCCTCGTCGAGTAGATGAACTTTAAATCTTGGATTGACGGATTCCGACCACCTGATCTCCGTAGATCGTAGAGAGAAGGAGGAGTTTCTCTCATTACTCTCTCTAACTCAACCCACTGTCCGAAATTGCCAAAAATGGGGAGAAAATGTGATCTTTTCTGCTCTTTTCCCTTTTAAGTTTAAGTTGGACGCGGGGCGCACTTCGCTCCACGCGTCCATGACCCGTCCGAGTTCATTTATGTCCCAAAACAATTTATTTATTTTTAGTTCAATTCATTTTAAATGAACTTAACTCCAGTTATTTCCTGACCCCCGAGATTCTTGAAAATCTCAGCCCCGAGTCATTGGCAACTCACCACTGTAAACTCATAAAATTCGACGCCTCGTGACCCGACAAAATTTTTCTAGGTCACTAGATTTCGTGAGACGAACTTAACGGCGCAGTCCATTTCGTCATCAGAGATCTAGAGAATTTTCTAGGCTTCCTTGAACCATTCTGGAAATTTATTATTATTATTATCATTTTGTCATTTTTGAAAATTTCTAATTTTCCCGGGTTTAACAGACAAGGTAGGAGAAACCCTAAAAGAAAGATAGTCTTCAATTCTTGATCTTCCTCCTCTACTTCTCTAAAACCTTTAAGAGCTCCTCTATCTTTTCAAATATGTCTTCCCTCTGCTAAATTAGGGCTTTCTCTTTTGATAGTCTCGAGGCTGCCTTTTTTGGAAAGCACAGAAACCAATGGGCCTTGAGTAATCATTGGGCCGCTGCTCAAGTCACGATGTGCGGGCGCTCATGTCGCGACGTGAGGATGTATGCTACTCTGTTATACACGGCCATGTCGCGACATGCGGGAATCACGTCGTGACGTGGAGAGCTTCTTCATTAGCGACAACACCTTGATGTTGCGACGTCAAGGCTCGAACGTCGCAACGTCTAGGCTTGTAATTTTGGGTGTCACCACGTTGCGACGTGAGGTCGAGTTTCTTCAAAATTCTCCCTCTTTTGTCCCTTTTTGCCTAAAAACCCTCATTTCTTCATAAAGCCTCTATTTATAGCATACAGTGGAGAAAAGAGCAAAATTTGATTAAAAATACTTATTAAGATGACTAAAACTAATTAAAAACAACTTAAAGACTGAGAATGTAATGAGCATAGTGAATACTCGTCGCACCCCAAAAATGGATCCTTGCTTGTCCCTAAGCAAAGGACATACAAAAAACACTAAGCTACACTAAGCAACCTAAATAAACTAGACATACATGAAAAAGATAAATTGAAAGAGGTACTATGTAACGCCCAAACATACCTTTGCCAGCCGACATGTTAGGTATTTGTAAGAGCACTGAATCGTTTCCTCGTGAGTTAAATGCGAAACATGGAAACGAAGGACTCGGAAATTTACAAGATTTTAGGATAAAATTGTAATTTGTCCAAAAAAGGGGCCTAAAAGACATGGATTAAGAAGATTAGAGGCCAAAATGAAATAAAGGAACTGAAACAATGGTCAAGATTTGGAGGACCAAAAGCAAATAATGAAACTTAACCCAAAAATGGTTTTGGAGGGCCAAACATGGCCTTAGCAAACATGGGATTTAAAGACCAAATTGGTCTCATTTGGGGAGGAACAAAACGTGAAGGAGAAGGAGAAGAGAAGAGAAGAGCAAGAAGATAAGGAGACCGCCAAGGTATGGAACTTGATTTTTGTGAAGTGGAACTAACCTGGTATGGATTCTATTATGATCACATGATTTGTATGGGATTCTTAGAAAAGTTTATGAGTTCCAAATCTAGGGTTTGTTAGGATTTCTTCCTAATCAAAGATTTATTGAAGGTAGGCTTGGAAAAACTCTAAATGGCTCAAGATAAGTATGAAATCTTCCTCTTAAGGATTGATACATGTTAAATAACAAGTAATTGAGTCAGGGTTTAGAATAAACCCTAAATAATCATCATGTTTGACGGTATGGGTCATGGACCCATATTAGAATGGTTATTGAAGTATCCATGAAAGGTTTTGAAGAAAGACAATTATTGAAAGATGATTTGAGGAAAATAAGAGGTTATAAGATGAATATGAAGTTCTAAACCACCATTTCCAAGATGACTTTAAAGGTTGATACTTTTTGAGTACGTTGAATTGGGTATCAAAATATGGAAAATGGGAGAAAATTCACAATCTGGGCATTTTCGGGGACATGTACCGTACACCTTGGAAAGTGTACCAGACACCCTGTATTCCATGTACCTAAGACATATTAGGGGTGTACCCCAGACACCCCTGTTTTGTTTTCCCAATTTCAACCAATTTTTGTATTTCGGCCATAACTTTCTCATTTATTATCCAATTTGAGTTATTCAAGTGGCCAATTAAAATAGACTTCAAGGAGAATCAAACCTAAAGAAATAGACACCGTCAAATTCTGACTATAAGCAGCCCAAAAATTCACTCAAAGTAGGGTCATGTTCAAGTCAAATTCTGCATCAGTTGAACATAGAGTAGTCCGGGTTGTTTCGGACGTAACTTGAGTTCCGGTGCTTCAAATCGGGTGATTCCAGTTGGAATAGAACCCTTAGCACCTTAGATTTAAAGGAAAACAAAGAACAAGTGTCAAATATGGAGTCAAGAAACTGGAAAATTGAGTAATATAAATTGTCCCTAGTGTAATCGGTAAATAGACTAGTTTGGCATAAAAAGGCCATAACTTTATTTTAGATGACTCGATTTGATTGATTATAATTCCTAAGTAAAGTAAATTCATAGAGGAATAAGAATATGTGAATGAGGTATGATTTCATAGACATCATACTTTATAAGTATACGAAGTGCCATATATAATAGGCATGAAACAAGGAAAATATAGAAAATGCAATATGTATAGATGTGTTCATGAAATACGAATATGAATATGAAACATGAACATGAATATGAGATACAATATGTCATGAACACATAATGTGGCTAAGAATTCCTCTATTATAAGATAGTAAGTTATTGAACCTATAATTGTAAACCGCTCTAAGACCTCGCTTATGGAATGACATACACACCTCTCGTTACGCAAGGTGCACATATAGTACTTCAAGCATTCTCCGATTAGTGCGACGGCACTCTCCGACCCGTGCTTCTCAAGACACAGTACTTCCTGGTACTCGATTAGTACGATCAAGACTCTCCGGGATTAGCTTCGACACACAGTACTGCATTTCTCCGATTAGTACTTCCTGCATTTCCTCCGATTAGTGCGATGGCACTCCGTCGCTGTTTTTAAAGACTTCGTTCAGGCTACTAAGACCAAGATCGCACTCTGCACCTTCGGGTACTTATTGTGCTGTGTCCTACTCATTCCGTATTACTGGTCTAGGCAATCCAACAGTTATATGATAAGACTCTGAATACTGAATAAGAATAAAGAAATGAATATAGAAAAGATCTGAATGTACCTACGGGTACCTCTGTATAGGTTCTGTAGTACCTACGGGTACCTTTGCATATGTTCTGTAGTACCTACGGGTACCTCTCAGATTTGTTCAGAGTGCCTAATGGATACCGTGACGTAAAGTGCTAAGCTCCCAATATAAGTATAAGCCCAAAGAGTACCTACGTACCTCCAAGCAAATGTGTAACCGAATATGGTTATGATTTACGATACCCCGCATCCTATCAAGTTATGTAGTATCTACGCAATTCCCGTCTCTCGATTTAGTCTGTAGGTACCTACGGTACTCCCAGATCCGAATAAGTTCTGCCTCTCGAAAGTCTCGCCTCCGATTAAGTCCCGTCTCGATTAAGTTCTATAGTACCTACGTACTCCAGATCTCGAATAAGTTCCTGTAGCACCTTACCGCACTCTCAGATCCGATATTCCGTGAGTACCTACGGGTACTCCTGCAGATTCGAATAAGTTCCGTAGTATCTACAGTACTCGTCTCTCGGATTAGCTCTGTAGTACCTACGGGTACCTCGTGATCCGAATAAGTTCCGTCTTTCGAAAAGTTCCGTCTCCGATTAAGTCCCGTCTCTCGATTAAGTTCTCAGAGTACCTACTTCGTACTCCCGCGTATCTCAATAAGTCCAAGAGTACCCACGGTAATTCGCACGGTAAAACAAGCATAAGTCCAAGAGTAACTAAGGGTACTCAGATCCGTGAAATAAGTATAAGTTCCAGAAAGTACCACGTACACTCAGATCTGCAGAAACAAGTATATGTATATGTTATGATTTCAGACCGCGATGGACTAATGTCCATACCGAGTATGACCAGATAAGTCTCGATTTGTCCCGACGATCGTGACTTACGGGTACCTTCGCACAACAATAAGATCCGTAAGATAAGAAATAAGTCTCAGAATACCAAAAGATAAGCTTCCTAAGATAAGTATATACTCAGAGAACATGTATAAGATCTGGAATATGTCTAAGTTTTGAAATGCCAAGATATCGCCCGTAATTTCCTCGCGATACTCACGGTACCTCGAACAAGGGTAAATTCGAGTATAAGGATAAGTTCCTGTGAATTCCTAATGAGTCCCAAATAAACATAAGTCTGTTATAAGTATAAGTTCTGAATAAGTATAAGTTATGTAACTCCTACGGGAGTCCTGAATAATTATAAGTCTGTTATAAGTATAAGTTCTGGATAAGGATAAGTTCTGTAACTCCTATGGGAGTCCCGAATAAACATAAGTCTATTATAAGTATAAGTTCTGAATAAGGATAATATCTGTAGCTCCTACGGGAGTCCTGAATAAACATAAGTCTGCTATAAGTATAAGTTCTGAATAAGGATAAGTTATGTAACTCCTATGGGAGTCCCGAATAAACATAAGTCTGTTATAAGTATAAGTTCGACAAGATAAGTCTCAGAATCCTATGGGAGTCCCGAATAAACACAAGTATGTTATAAGTATAAGTTCTGAATAAGGATAAGATCTGTAGCTCCTACGGGAGTCCCGAATAAACATAAGTTTGTTATAAGCATAAGTTCTGCATAAGAATAAGCTCAGGACTCCTACTGAGATCCAATGGTTTAAGCCCCGTTATAAGAAGAAGTACTCGTATAAGTTCATAATATAAATGCATGAAATTTATATTATTTGTTATTGTTTTATGCGTTAAATGTGTATATGCATAAGACATATGTTTCCCACTAAGCGTAAAGCTTAGCACGGGTTTTTAATCCGTGTAGGTACGTACATCCGAAGACTTCCGCATACAGCCGGGCCAACACACTTGTGGGCGCGGTTCACTACATGTAGGTTCCGTGCTCATCCGTAAATGTAAAGTACGCTTTGTATTTGTAAATGGGACTCGATAAATGTGTATAGATTTTTGAGGGACACCAATTCCTATGGTAGTTCTTTTGATATGTATATGATAATTTGATTCAGTTATAAGATGTGGGCCCATAACCCACAGATACAAGTTTGGCTTTAAAAAAAAAAAATCGTAAAGATGTCCCAAGATATGGTCTCAAGGTCTTAACTCGATTCGGATCCGCCAAACGAGTTAGGTCGGGATTCGGGGCGTGACATACTATCCAACCTATCCAAAAGGACACAATGAATGAGTACTAAAGTAACAAGTGTAACCAACATGGGAAACAAAAACACTGCCTACATCAAGGAAAAGGCAAGAATTAGCATGTTGAACATAGTAGCATATATTTCCATACTCTCAATAACCTTTCCAAAAGGAACATAGTGAAAATGTGCATGGTGAAATCCCATATGTAGACAAAGATTTCAACACACTCAAACTTAAACTCAATTCACTCTTTTGAAAGAAGCTCACTAACAAGGATAAGAACACACCTTTTTATTCAACTAAAAACACCTAAAGTAGAATGCAATGCTAAGATATCCTAGGGAAGTGTCCATGTAACGGGAATCCTTTGGTGACTCCCCACTAATTGGTTATGGCCCCAACAAGTTGGAGAAGAAAACAAGCTGCTAAGCAAAAAATTTGTTGCGACAAACCTAAATTTTGTTGCGCCAAATCCAAAGACAAATTTTGTTTCAACAAACCCAAATTTTGTCACGAAAAATTGTTGGGCCTGACCAAAAAACCCTTGAAAATATCTACTTTGGCATGTTTTTAAACCCATTTCACCCTAGGATTGTAAATACTCAAATTTTAGACTTTTAAGGCATGAAGGAGGTGGGAGAACACCTCTCATGAGGGTTTCTCTCTCTAAAACCTTCCATTTTTTTTATTTTAGCTTAGGGTTTTGATTTTTAGTAGATCTTAGAGTAGTTTTAGAGCATATTTTTATTTGTATTGAAGAGATTTCGGTGATGCGCTCAGAGATTCGGATTTCATTATTGTTGAGACAAAGATCGAAGCTCAAATCATGATTTGTTCTCTCACTCTTTATCTCTTGATTACTTTCTTCATTTTCTTACTGTCGCTTGATCGGGTGATGTTTGGGAATCAAAGAGAATGAACATTAAACCCTCTGTGTGGCTTAGGATTAATTGTTGAACATTTAGATTTGCAAATCTATAGTTTATTTTGTGGGTTTGAAGATTGAATTTATATAATTGGTATTATTTTTGTAATGAACTGTTATAAGTATCAGTTGAGTATACCCAAAAAAGAGTTAGTGCTTTATTTTCAAGGATGCCTCTAAGAGACACAAAAGGATGTTCTTGAGAGCAAAGAGTAGTAACTCAAGCATATGCTAAATTGATACTCTTAGAACTAATGGACTCCAAATATTACTGTGATAAATCACATGTGTTGTTCTAACCTCTTACTTCAAGGTTCCCTTCTGAGTGATAGTAGAAGTGTGTTCCCGAGGCATAAGGAAAACTTGATGAAGTATCAGTTTAATATTTAGAGGTTTCATCTCATTTTGGTAGAATAATCTTGTTCTTGTCTTGGAATAGATTATTTTGATCGAATTGCTTATTGAGGTACCGATTATATAGGAGAGGCTTGTATTACCCTATTTATTAGTACTGGTTTATGAAAAACAACAAAATCTTAGAGGGAATCAAATCTTAAAAGTAGTTGTTTAGACACATGCAGTCCTGGTTTAGGAACATGGTGGCCTAAATGGTGAATTGTATAGTAGTTAAAGATATTTCAAGACTATACTAACATACCCATGGACAAAGGCTGAATCCATCTCAAAAATGTTATCCTTTCAAGGAAGTGGAAATTGACTGTTTCCCATCCCTAGTGCCTCTCTTCATTGATTCGCACGTAAGCGTGTAGCTAGGCAGCTCCAAACCAACAAAATTTATAAACCTATACCTTCTACTGCTGTAGCCTAGCTACTACAATATAGTGGCTCTAGGGTCGAACTCAGGGATGGGTTTTCTTTGCACAAATGATTTCCAATGAGCTCAAAACGGTGAATTTGCTTTGGATTTTAAGGTTTTGTAAAAAAAAAGTGGGATTGATGGTTGGAAAACTAAAAATAGAATGAAATAAAATGTAAAAAAACTCCTTGAAGTCTCGGGCCACTGGGTTAGAGGCTCTAAGGAAACTGAGAGGTCCTCGGCTCCTATTCCTCGCATTGGGGAGGATGACCTATAGTCATTTCCCAAACCGGATCTTGGTTTGGCTATAAAAACTGAACCCTAATAGTTTTTCTTTTGAGATACAACATTTATTGGTCATTAATGTTTCAATGCAGTAAAACTGATCCTTTAACCTACCTTACAACGGCAAATAAATGGCAACTAAGCGAGCCTTAGTGGATCTAGTAATAAGTATCCACTGAACCCTAAAAGATTGCCAAGTACTGGTTGATTAGGATACATTAAAAGGATTTAAACCTGTAGTGAAAGATAGAAACAAAAATGACAATAAATGCCTGCATTGAGAACAAGAAGACCAGTATTTTACCTTAAAACTTTTAGCCCAGTAGCCCTCCTCTTCAAGGATGAGGGGGGTTTAGCCAACCATCCCTTGAGTTGTCATCCTCAAAAAGTGTTTGGTAGGCGAGAAAGTGAAGGAAAGGGGGAGAAAATGGGAGAAAAGAAGAAAAACGGGAAAAATGAAAGCTTCCGCGCTAAAAGTATATTGCATCAAAAGTTGTTCTGTACAGGTCTTGACTGAGGCTTATATATTGCTCAAAACAAGGGAAATTACAAAAATGTATGAAGTACCACAAATACATAGAGGGTAGTTTAGGAAAAAGATACAAAAAGCTAGTCAAAGTGGGGTCAAATTGACACATTCTCAAGAAGTTGCGACTCGCGAACCCGCGAAATTTACATGTTGCGAATTCACAAGCTTGCAAAATTCGAGACTCCATTCAACTTTGCTATTTTGATTTATATATTAGAAATTTATTTGATCATGTCTATTATCTAAAGATTTAGATTTAATTTATACCAGTTCACAAAATAATACAACACGCATTAGCAGTAATCCCGGACTTACAACACTGGTTATTTAATGATTAGCACGTATATTGAACTCCATCATAAAACAGGTCGCACGGCGATGACATCACACCGACATTATATTGCAGTCTGCTTAATGATGAAGAAGAGGAGAGGCATAACAGACCGTAATCACTTGTGGGAGTATAAATGAGCATGTCAACCCCCAAAGTATAACAAACAACCCTCACTTAATAATTCATTCCTCAGAATGAATGCCATACAATTGAGTTCCCAGAGATCACCCGGCGAGAATTTTATGATTGAACCCACCCAGATTCGCGTTACGATCGATTCAACATGAATCACAGCTCGTAAATGCTATTTTCAACCCCGTTTATTGCTTCAGTACATTTGCGGTACTAATCAGCATAATTAACCCAATTGGCACATTAAGGTCTCGGCTATGCTACTGATCGCATTTTATGGATAATTTTGTAGTTTTTGCAAGCTATTTATGCCAAAATTGTTGAGTCAATCCAAGCACGAAGAATTCGAGCCAAACTCAAAGATTGTAGATCGAGACCGTATGTTAAAGAGCAAAATGCCAAGAAATTCCAGCTATTCTTATAGGTGCGAAATTTCACAGGCTGCACTGTTCATCCTGCAAAATTTTCATCATGCGCACTATTCATGCCTTCGTGACACCGCTCACTTCTCACACACTCGTCTACCGCCCGCTTGAAGTTTTGGCTCTTTTGTTCCTTTTTATATCTTCCCATTTCGTCCTTGTAACAGCGAATCGCTTTTGTTGATTTTGGTAATTTTGTTGTCTCTGGGTGGCTATATAAGCCACCAGGCACACTCGTAACAAGAGACTTTTTCCAGTGAATAAACTTTTGGCGCGAAGGGCTCCAGTTTTTTCGCTTTTCTTCTTCTCTCCCATATTCTCTCATTTTCTTCCACTTTCTCAGTTGCCAAACTCCCCTTGAGGATGACAACTCAAGGGATGGTTGGCTAAAACCCCTCCATCCTTAAAGAGGAGGGCTACTGGGTACCCGCTTGAGGTAAAAATGATTGTTCTCCGCATTTAATGCAAGCATTTATGGGTATTTATATTCCTCGCTTCTCACAATAGGCTTAAATCTCTAAATATACCCCGATTAACTCAGATTATAAGATTTTTGGGTTCAATGGATGCTTATTGCTAGATCCACTGATATCCGGTTAGTTGGCCTCTATTAGTTACTATAGGGTAAGTTTAGGAGGCGTGTTCTCACTGTCTGGGAGCATTTATGCTCATTAAATGCCATTTTCCAAAAGGGAAAATTATAGGGTTTAGTTTTTAAAGCTAAATGAAGATCCGGTTCGAGAAATGACTATAGGTCACCCTCCCCAACGCGAGGAAAAGGACCCAAGAACTTGTCATTTACCGTACGACCTCAAACCCAGTAGCCTAATGCTTCAATGAGTTATTTTTCTTATTTTATTTCGTTTTATTTTCGCCCCAAACATTTCTCCACTGTTTATAAACCCTAAATCCAAAGTGGGGCCCACCATTTTCAATCATCGCAAATAATTTTGCACGAAGAAAACCCATTCCCCTGAAGTCATCCCTGTCCTATAACATAAAGAGTTTTCATGACGGGGTTATAGGAACTTAGGATACAAAGTTTTTTGATTCCGATACACCTACTATGGCACGAATCAAATGGCGTCATTGTCGGGGATGGTGCCTTAGTGCATTGAGAAGCTGTTGAACTTATGATCCTCATCACAAGTGTTGGTGAATTCCAATCTCTTTTTTCCTTTACTTTTATTTCCCTTAGCAGTTCACTGTTAAGCTTATTTAAATTTTTACACTGTCCAAATTTAATTTTCCTCTTTATTTATAGCTAACAGTAACCCTTCTAGGTAGCCTTGCTTTTGTTTTGTGCTGTGTCTTGAGCTGTTTCCACAGGAGTTTATGCACCACTAGGATAGAAACACAGCAGGTAGGCTAGAGAGGATCAGTGCCCTACAAGAACATGGCTTTGAAGTAAGCCTGAATAGTGGTCAGATGGAGCCTCCACCTAAGGAGCAGTAGAGCCAACAGGGTGTGCAGGGGAACCCTAATGCCTACAGGTCAATAAGAGACCATATACACCCACCAAGGGTGAGTGCACCCTCATGTATTATACCTCCGGGCTGAGGATGGATTAATGCCTTATCTAGTGCCCTGTCTTAACCTTCCAGTATGGAAAATGAAATCCATACACACATATCAGGGATTTTGAGGAGTTTATGCTGATCTTCAAGGAGGCGCGAATTGATATGGAATTGCTGAAGTTGAAAGCCTTCCCCTTAACCCTAAAAGACAAGGCCAAGATTTGGCTTAATTCTCTAAGGCCAAGAACTATCAGGAATTGGGCAGAATTGCAGGTAGAGTTTCTGAAGAAGTTCTTCAGTGCACACAGGACCAATAGCTTGAAGAGGAAAATTTATACATTTGTAGCCCATGATAATGAGAAGTTCTACCAATGCTGGGAGAGGTATATGGAGACCATCAGTGCCTGTCCTCACCATGGCTTCGATACATGGATGCTGGTGAATCACTTCTATGATGGGATGTCTACTGCTATGAAGCAGCTGTTAGAAACCATGTGTGGAGGGGACTTCCCGAGTAAAAAACCCGAAGAAGCCATG
This sequence comes from Tetrastigma voinierianum, assembly GCA_016808115.1. Taxonomy (NCBI): domain Eukaryota; kingdom Viridiplantae; phylum Streptophyta; class Magnoliopsida; order Vitales; family Vitaceae; genus Tetrastigma; species Tetrastigma voinierianum. The sequence goes on along the minus strand of JAEQBH010000911.1, from coordinate 1,071,240 downwards.
GATTTTCCGAGTTATGTACCGCACCTTCTGGCGTACTGACGAGCTCCAACCCCAGGGAAGCGTAAAGAACGAGGCCTCATCCACCCATGGGAGGCATGTACTCACTCCCATAAGACATGGAATTGAAGGTGAAGCTATCTACCTTGGTTAGGAGTGGTGGGAAGAACTCGGAAGGGAAAGACCACATGAGGTCCAAGGCAAAGGATCAAGTCCCCACAAAGCAAACTATGCTTTATCTATCAATCAACCGAGTGATGTAAGAGAAAGCAAAAGGTCCCACCATTCTAAATAAGAAGAGAGACGCTCGATCGTGCAAATTTTGTCAGTCAAAGCAAAACCACCACCTAATGCCTCCCACAACAATAAGATACAAATCTAACCTGGAGAAATCATCCCAATCTATCTTGGAAGCCAGACCCTCTAGCTCATGTCCCCCTTGGTGCATGATAATAGAGTGGTTCCCCATCTCAACCATAGCCACCACCATCCTCATCTCCTATTGAGCAAGCTATTGTAAAATTGAGCAAGGTGGTAGGTGAGTTTGTGGAAGAAAAAAAGAGGGAACTTCAATGCACTGGCCCAGATAATCGATATTGTGAGCACCTAACAAAAAAGATAGATGTGGCTCCAAAGATCCTTCAACTTAAAACAGATAATCTGCAATATTTCCATCACCAAGATTACCAATCTGCTGAGACAGACAGTGGAGATTCCCTTCCCGCACACAACCCAATCCTATAGGAGTAAGGAATGGAGCTATTCCAGTTGAACCCTCGCCCCAAAATGGATGAAGTAAAGGTTGTTATCACTTTCGAGGAGTGGTAAAGAAATTGAGCAAATGTCCAAACCCGTGAGAAGGGCCAACTAGGAAAAAGAAATGGAGTCAGATCAAATAATTATTAAAGAAGATTCAATGAAGAAAAGCATGCCTCCTCCATTTCCTTAAGCTCTAAAAGGCAAAAAGAAGGCCTTCAAGCAAGTTGAAATTTTAGAAGTGCTAAGGCAGGTGAAGGTCAACATCCCACTGCTAGACATGATTAAACAGGTCCCAACCTATGCCAAATTCTTAAAAGACCTATGCACAATTAAGAGAGGGTTGAATGTTGATAAGAGGGCCTCCTAATAGAGCAAGTGAGCTATATCATTCAATGCAAGACCTCGATGAAATACAAAGATTCAGGGTCCCCCACCATTTCAGTCAACATTCGAGGAACTTGCATAGATAAGGCACTGCTGGATTTGGGAGCCAATGTCAACCTACTGTCATACCCGGCAGGCCGCTAGGCTCTGGGAGCTAAAGCCTACCAACATCACTCTATCCTTAGCTGATCGATCAGTAAAAATTCCTAAAGGTATAGTTGAGGATGTTTTGGTGAAGGTAGAGAAATTTTATTATCTAGAGGACTTCGTAGTTCTCGATATGGAGCCGGTGGAAGAGGGCACTAACCAAGTGCCCATCATACTTGGGAGGCCATTTTTGGCCACATCTAATGCCATAATCAATTGCCGAAATGGAGTCATGCAGCTTACCTTTGGCAATATGACTTTGGAGCTTAACATTTTCCACCTAGGTAGCAAGCACAAATCAGCACAGGAGCAAGAGCAGGAATCATATGAGGTCTGCTTGATTGGCCCAGGTGTAGGAAAGTACAGTGCTCACAAACTGCAGGAGGAATTGATGAAGAACGGTGAAGCAATTGATGAAGAATTAACAACATCCGTCACTCCTCTAACACCACTGATTCCCCTAACACCACCAGAAGGCCGAGTGCTTAAAACAGAGTGCCAGAAGCTCAATTTCCGTCGCAGCTTCACCTCACGAGAAACATGGAGGGACTCTCGACCCTCCATGAACTGTGTATAATATTCGAATAGGAGAGTGTTTCTGTGAGTAACATAGAAGCCACTCCAATTTTTGTTAGACTTTTATCTTATTTTATGTTATTTTATTTTGATTTTTTTAATTTTCCTCTTTAGATTTTCTTTAATGTTTAGTTAATCTTTCTTCTTAACTTAATTTTCAATTTTTTGCAATTTTTTCTATTTTTTTGTGTTATTTTTACAGTTTTTGTCAAATTTTAGCTGCATTGGGAGGTGCAGTAAGAGACCAAAAATTTCGCAACCTGTGAAAATTTCGCATAAGTCACTATAGCGCTGTTTTATTATTTTATTTTATTATATATATATATTTCAAAAAAAATTAATACACAATTTGGTCTTTTTTAAAAGATATATAAAAAAAATTAAAAATTTTGGCCTTTGGAAAAAAAAAAAAAAAAAAGGATTTCGCACTCCAATTTTGTTTTAATCATAACTTTCTCATTCGAACTTTGTTTTAGGAATTTTTGGTACCGTTGGAAATCTTAGAGAGTGTAGAATCCAAATATATTCAGAAAGAACACTTTTGAAATTCTTAAAAAGGTGTAATTTTAAAAAATGCTCCAACTGGTAACTTTTTTCCTCTATTTTCTTCTCCTAACTTGTTTATTTAAAGCCCAAACGGAGTGAATAAGGTGTCGATGGAAAGCTTGCGAAGTCTCCTATCCATCAACGAGTACATTTCATCATAGTACTTCCTTCTTCTAACTTTCACCCAAGCCCCATTGCGACAATGTGACATTGGGTTGGGGGTGAGTTAGCCAAGTGTATTATTTATGTTTTATTATTATTTTATGCTTCCATTTGTGATGTTTAGTGGCTTGCTGGTTTTCCTTTTTGTCAAGTTGTTATACTATACAACTTACTTTTTCAATTAAAATATTGCACCCATTTTTCCACCCAATTTTTTTTTTTGTGTTTTGCCTAGCCTGCGGTTTGAAAAATTGAAACATCGTCCAATTCTATTGATGTTAGATTGGTTCCATGCCCGTCGAGTGGATGATCGCTAATCCTTTGCTGCTTCAATCTCTTTCTTCCAATTTTAGCTAACCACACACTATACACATCAAGTTTCAATAATAGGCTGAAAAAAATGCCTAACCTCCTAAACTTGCAGAAACCAATTCCATATGGATCTACCTTTAATAGGTTAATAACCCATGAGTAAAGGCCAATGTGTCTTCCAAAATAAAAAGAAGAGAAAAAGAAAGCAAAAGAAAAGAGAAAGAAAAAGAAGAAAATTGTACTTTTACCTTTAAACCTCGAGTGACTGTCCTTAAGGGTATATGGCGAAGTCTTAAAGCCCAGCCCAAACTAACCGGGGTTGGGAGCCACCGACTAGTGCTCGCATGGGTGGATGGGGTGGAGTTTAAGCAAGTCAGAGGCCAGAGTTTCAAATCATTCCAAGTCCGGGGTGAAACCTGAAGAGTTAGTGGTCGAAAGATCCTTATGACTTGGTGCCCTAAGCCTTAATTGGTTGGAACTCATCGGTAGATCCCCGTTTACATGGACTTTGGTGAGGTCGATTCCTTAGCATTTCACTCTACAACACAAAAGAGTCAGGGAATAAGAGCCAGTCCCTGATCTATTTAGGTTGGTCCCAAGTGTAGCGTGAGTTTGTCGTGAGAGTGCGCTCGACGCCTTATTGTTGAGAACTGATCAAACAAACACTTAGGTTTTGGTGGAAGTCTCTAGTTGATTCACCAAGAAAGAGGCTCTTTTGATTCTCAATTTTGTATGGCATTCATTATTTCGAGATGCTTATCAAGGGCTCAGTTGATTCTCATCAAGGGTTGTGCATTATCACCGCCAACCTTTTGAAATATCATTTTTTGTGAACATCATTTTGTAATTGTTTTGTGGTCTTTCTTCTTTTCTTTCTTTCATTGCTAAGGGACTAGCAATGTGTAGGGTCAGGGTGTGATTAGCGCTCAAAAAAAGCATATTTCAACCCTGCTTTATCAGAAGTTTTGAGTACTTTTGTGTACTAATTCAAGATAATTAAACCAATTGGCACATTAAAGTCCCGGCTATGCTATTGATCGCATTTTATGGCTAATTTTGTAGTTTTTGCAAGCTATTTATGCCGAAATTATTGAGTCAATCCAAGCACGAAGAATACGAGCCAAACTCAGCATTGCAGATCAGAGACCAAAAGGAAAGAAGAGCAGAAAATGCCAAGAAATTGAAGTTGCAAGAAATTTGGCAGGGTGCGAAATTTTCGCAGGCTGCACTATTCATCTTGCGAAATTTTCATCCTGTGCACTATTCATGCCTATGCACACTATTCACTTCTAACACACTGTTCCTGCTGCTCATTTGAAGTTTTGCCTTTTTGTTCCTCTTTTTGATTTCTTCCCATTTTGTCCTTGTAACAGTTAATTGCTTTTGTTGATTTTGGTCATTTTGCTTGTCTTGGTGGCTATATAAGCCAATTGTGCACATTGTAACAAGAGACTTTTTCCAGTGAATAAACTTCTGGTGTGAAGGGCTCTGGTTTTCCCGCTTTTATTCTTCTCTCCCATTTTCTCTCATTTTCTTCCACTTTCTCGGTTGCCAAACACCCCTTGAGGATGACAACTCAAGGGATGGTTGGCTAAAACCCCTCCATCCTTGAAGAGGAGGGCTAATGGGTACCGCTTTGAGGTAAATGATTGTTCTCCCGTATTTAATGCAAGCATTTATGGTATTTATGTCTTTGCTTCTCGCATTAGGCTTAAATCTCAATATAATCCTCGATGAACTCAGATTTGGCAAGTTGGGTTCAAAGGATGCTTATTGCCAGATCCATCATATCCAAATATATAGCTGCCCTCTATTAGATACTGTATGGTAGGTTTAGGAGGCGTGTTCTCACTGTCTGGAAGCATTTATGCACATTAAATGCCATTTTCCAAAAGGGAAAATTATAGGGTTTAGTTTTTAAAGCTAAATGAAGATCCGATACGAGAAATGACTATAGGTCACCCTCCCCAACGCGAGGAAAAGGACCCGAGAACTTCTCATTTACCGTACGACCTCAAACCCAGTAGCCCAATGCTTCAAGGAGTTATTTTTCTTATTTTATTTCATTTTATTTTTATTTTCCAAACATTCACCTCCAATGGTTTTACAAAACCCTAAATCCAAAGTGAAATTCACCATTTTGAATCATTGCAAATCATTTTGTATGAAGAAAACCCATCCCCGAAGTTCGACCTCTAGAACTGCTTATACTACGCAGCTTTGCTACTAAGAATAGGAATCCAAGATACAAATTTTGTTGATTCCTTACACCTACTATGGCACTAATCAAATTTCCAAACTCCGCACTCTCCCCAACTAAGCTACCGCTCCACTCTCAGACACTAACCAACCCAAATGGGGACGTGACCCACTCTTATTCCACAACTCTTTTATGCTAGGGTCAGTAATGCCGAGGAATCAACCTCACCAAAGTCCATGTAATCTGTGGATCTACCATGACCTCCCAACCAACTAAGCGAATGTATACCAAGTCATAAGGATCTTTCGACCACTTACCTTCGTGCTCACCCTAGGCTTCACGATTTCGAGATTCGACACCTACAACTTGTTAAACCTCACCCATCCACCCATGTATTAGCACAAAGTTTGACTCCTAAATGTTGTCTTGTGGCATTGGGCTTCAAAGACTTCGCCCATACTCCTGACCGTGCTTGGGTTTCAAGGCAAAGCGTTGCAATTTTATTCTTTTTCTTTTTTTTTTTTTTTTTTTTTTTGGAAAGCATATTGGCCTTCTTTTCATGGGGTTCCTTAACCTATTAAAGGTAGTCAATGAAACTAGGGTAGGTTTTGCAAAGTTTAGGAGGTTTAGGCAGTTTTTTAGCTTATTGAGGAAACCTGATGTGCATAGTGTGTGGTTAGCTAGAGGTGGAAGAAGAAGGTTGAAAACCATGAGACTTCAACTGATCACCTACTTAACCATGCATGGAACTAAACTAACATCAATAACATTGAGGAGTGTTTCAATTTTCCAACTTGCAGAATAGGCAAAACCAAAAAAAAAAAAAAAAAAGGGTGTAATTTTTGAATTGAGAAAAAAAAAAAGCAGAGCTGTATGGTATATATAAGAATATATATCACTATGTTTTCATCTTTACAAAACAAATGTACAACTTCAAATCAAACAAATGGGAAGAAGCTACTAAACATACAAAATGGGCTTTGGTCAAAATGACAAGAAAATCAAAAGTGTAGTCACTTCTTCGCGAATTCTCCCCCAACCAATGTCACATTGTCCGCAATGGGGCCTATATTGGAAATTTAGAGAAGGAAGTGGCTACCTCCTCAATGTGCGGCCTATGGTCATCCCCATCCCGAGTAGGTCAGAGGTGATGATGGTGTAGTCGGGGAGAAATGATATTGCCAAGTACGCTAGCAAGTCCAGAGAGGTTGTGTATCGCTAGCAAAGGGTTCCGGTTCCACCGGTGGAGGAACCAAAGAGGCCCGGGCGTGCACTCGACTGGGAAATCTGGAGGTAGCCCAAGGACTCAATCTCAGATGAGATGGGCCCCGGCCTTAGTGCAAGTCATCCTCCCGCCTGTGGTTACATGGGCAATAAGAAATGATGCGCATATGGCGTAGAATGTACACACTACATCCATGAGGACCAGGAAATCCCAAGTGGATATAGAAATATACTGTGGTGGCGGTGTTGTGGTGCTTTGATTCGTGCCACGGTAGGGTGATCCGGAATCAACAAGATTTGTTTCCTATATTCATCCTACTACCGTAGTCAAGCTACTGCAGTATAGCGGTCTAGGGTCAAACACGGGGATGGGTTTTCATCCCATAAATGATTCGTATCATGATTCAAAATGGTGAGACTTTTATTTGGATTTTCGGATTTGCAGTAAAAAGTGTCGAGTTAAAAGTGTTGGAGCTGTGTCACTGGGCTGAACTAAATAGCTTAAAATGAAGTGTGAAATGGTGACCTCAAGGCTTCAATAGTTTGGTAAACAAAGGTTAAGGTGTCCCTGGGTCATTTCAGATTAGTAGCAATGACATATAGTCATAACCAAAACTCCGACTTTGTTTAGCCTTAAAATCAACCCTTAAAACACTCCTATTTGAGTTAAAAACAAATACTAATCATTTAATGTTCCAAATGGTTTGAAACCTAGCATTTAACTCATTTCATGGCTCAGAATGACATCTAAAGAATGTCACATCTAACATTAAGAATGCATCAACCCTAAAGCATGACAAGTATCAATTAAAACAAAGACATTAAATAGCATTTAAACCCTAGTTTGAAAGTTTGAACTACAAATGCAAGACTGCTCCATTTAAAACATGAGGACACCGGCTAAAACCACCAATAACTGTTAGCAACCCCTCCTCTTCAAGGCTTGAGGTTTAGCTAAGCATCCCAGTTGTCATCCTCAAGGGTCAGGTTTGGCAATCAAGAAAATGGAGAGAAAGAAGAGAGAGGAAGAGCAAATCGTGACCTAAAAATAAGTTTCTACCGAAGTCATGAATGAATAAAGGTTAGGGTTGATAAAGTCATAAGGTGGCTTATATAGCCAACCAAAATGTGTGAAATACCAAAATACCAAAAATACATAAGCCATACTGGTGGACAAAATGGGAATTATACAAAACGAGGTCGCTTGGAACCAAAACGTAGGAGGATTTCACTATGCAATTCGCTTATCATAGCTAAAATTTCGCTATCATAGCGAAATTCCCCGCCATCACAGCTAAAAACACAAGGCGCTGGAGAGTGGCTCAAATTTTCGCTATAGCACAAGAATCCTCTATGATAGCTAATTTTCGCTCTGATAGCGACTTCGCTACCTTAGCGAAAACTGTATTAGCGAATTTTCAAGTAGGATTGGCAATTTTTGCTATGGTTACAATACATCAAGGTAAATTTTCAAGAATGTATAATAAAATCAGAATCTCTCGCTTCTGACTTCCTGATTACTTCCTCGAATCCATTTCACCTCCATTTCATCAATTCCACTTGACATTTCTTCATTTTTGATGAAATCACCGAGAATTCACAACATTCAAGACCAATACGGTTACGATTGGAACGAAGGCCGAGGTTCCCAAACCTCGCAAAACTATAAAAAACCTTGAAACGAATCAAGAGGTAATAAATGGACCTCGCACACGCCAATCGCTCAATTCATATGACATTAGTACAGCAAGAAAAAGCACTCAAAACCTATCTTAAGTAGGACTAAAATAGCGCTTTTGGGTACTAATCACACCCCCCAAATCCATACGCTATATAGTCCCTTAGCAATGCTAAAAACAATTAAGGTATGCACTGCGGTTTACAAAAAGTGTATTGTTCAAAAGGTGTGCATACGTAGTGGTCTCGCCTCTGCCATAACACCTCGACTCAGACAAACCATCATAAGAGAACAACGTCAGTAAAAACAGCCTAGGGCAACAATGGTCCCAAGGAAGTCAACCTAACTCTCCACCAACATCTAATTGTTCTTAGGGTGACCAGCTTCACCCAATAAGTCGTAAAGCTATTCCCCCAACCAAGCGCATCGCTGGCCTTAACCCACACCAACCCAAACAGACTACCACTCTTATTCTTCTTGATCAGATTGCAGATGCAATGCTAAAAGCTCGACTTCACCAAAGTCCGTAATCCGGTTCCACCGATGACCCCAACCAATTAAGGTTTAGGCATCAAGCCAAAAGGATCAATCGACCATAAAATTCAAGGTGCTTCACCCCGACTTCGAATGACTTCTAGAATTAAGACCTACAACACGCCTAAACTCCACCCATCCACCGTAGCACCAACACTAAGCTTCCATGACTCCCAACCAATTAAGGTTTAGGGGCACTGGCTTTAAAGGTTTTCGCCATATACCCTGACCGTGTTCGGTTTCAAGGCAAAGCCACGCTTTTATTTTTCTTTTCTTCTTTCTTTTTCTTTTGAAGACTTCATCAGTCTTCATACATGGGTAACAAACCTATTATGGGTCGCCAACAAATTTAAGGCCGGCTTTGCAAAGCTTAAATATATAGCTTCAACTCTATCGGGTACAACCCGGGAGGCAAAGGTGTGAATCAAATGGCGGGAAAAATTGAGGTTGAACATGTCAACTTCACTGACTTCAAAAACTAAACTTTCATGCATGGAATTGTTCAACATTACAACATGTACCACCTTTCAACCAAAGGCAAGAGTGTAAAACAAAATATAGGTACGAGAATGATTTGTAAAGTGTAGAAAAAATGTAGCCGCATGGTATATTTCTATGTCGCATATTTCACAAAATTATCACTCTTTTCAAAAGAAATCGTGTGGTACTCCAATAGAAGATGAACCAACGGTTTGAACTGTGGAGGGAATGGCATGGTTGAACAAAGGCACTGACGCACCGCAAATGCAGGAGGAAAACGATTTATCCCCTCGCATCGCAACTTCGCAACATTTCAAAACAAAAAATTGTGATAAGATAAGCTTGTAAACTGAAAATATTTGAAAAGAAAATCTGGCCAGCAGTGGTGAATTACCTAAAAACCCAAATTAAGACTTAAAATAATATTAAAGTAAAAATTTCAAATAAAAAATTTGAGTGGTCTCTGTGTTCCCGCTAGAACCACTCCCAGCCATGTAGCTATCGGATCTCGAAGGAGGGATCCAAAGAGGGAGAAGCTCCTCCACACATGCAAAGTGGGTGTGCTACTGTGTGTCTTCATGCTCACCCATTGTTTCGGGCAACCTGGTCTCTAGTGTGGCAATGGTCGACCGTCAGGCAGAGGAATGGTGGATTCTTCATTAACCCGCCCATTGTTCTCCATCACCCTTCCCGATGTTTGTTGATCATGCCTTCCTACCCATGTGCCACTTAGGCAAATCACTGATTGCTCCCATCATCCACTACTACACATCAAGTGAAAATGTCGAGCTCCAAATGTCGTACAACAACGCGAATAATAATCCCATTTTTGCAAGAATTGATAATGGTATTTGATGCGGCTTAAATGGCCTACCTAATATAAATGGTACTTGATTATGCCGCTCCCGCCCGTGGTCGAGAACCACGAATCCAATTGGAGCAGTAGAATCCTATCTACTTTTACCAACACATCCTCCACTATCCCTTTCGTATTTCACCGAACGACGGCTAAGGTTAGATTTATGTTATTGGTTTCACTTTCCCAAACCTAATCGCCTATACACCGAGTATGGCAAAGAGGTTGACACTGCACTCCAAGTCTAACAATGTCTTGTCACCCAGTTCCTCCTCCAATGTTAATCGAGATAGTCGGGTCCCCGGGATCCTCAGATTTCACCATTGTCTCGTGATCGACGATGGAGATAACTTGTTCCGCTTAAGAATGCCTTTTTATCAATGCCCAACCCCTTTACTGTATGTGATCTTTCAAAACTTTGTACAGCAGGACTCGTTTGACGATGTTCAAAAGGGTATGCTTGACCTTCACCTACCTTAGACTTCTAGGATGCCCGCCTCGCCGATGCCTTCTTCTTACTCTTAATGCTCGGGAACTGAGGTGGCATGCAAGCTTCATCAGTCCTCCTTCAAGAAAATGTGTTCGCCCACCCTTCCCCTCTTTCTCTCGTTTCCTCAATAAACAGGTATCACGATCAACCTCTTTTCCACTTAAGGTAATGACAGCCTCGACTTCATCCATTTTCGTAGGTTCACCGGAATAGCCTACCATGGACTTCTTGGATTTGGCGTTATCGAGAAGGAACCTCCCAGCTTCTACGATGATTTTCCATTCTTGTTATAGATGCTCACAGTCACACCCTTCTAAGCATAAGCTACTTTCCATCCATCTTATTCCCTTCGTTCAGAGCTTACATTTTCAATTTTTGTTCAACTAGCATTGATGCCTTTTTTCTCCTCCTCCATTAAAATTTCCCACCACTGGGCTTCGTATTCACAATGGCTTGCCTGTCAGAGAGGAGGTGGGTGCTTGTCAAGCCGTGAAGGGTGGTGAATGTTGCCGCCGTGTCTTGGGGGTACATATACAGAGGTCAGAGGTTTCCAGAAAGGTTAGGGTGACCCTCCACTTAGGATTGTAAGTGTTGCCATATGGAGTACTTCATAGGTCGTTTTTAGCCCACCACATTTGCATCCTCAAAATGGGGGTTTGACATGGTTCTCCCGCGGTCGGACTCGGGCAATGAAAAACAATTTTCACTCAGGCATGGCTTCGCCACCGCCTCGCACCTCATGGACTCTTTTCTTCTAATTCCTCCAATCTTCTGAATATGTATACCTTAGCTTTCAAACCCATATCTTCTGAGAGGGCATACATGCCTCCTCTTGGTTCACTCGGTGGTCAATCAAGCTCGCTTCTCTCGGGTTTGGCCTATCCCAAATTCTTGGAGGTCTCACACATAATCGAGGAATTTTATCGCTTCATCAGATTTTTACTCAAGAGCCTTCCACACATAGTTTTTCCTAATAATTGCTTTCATGGAAGGGGACATTCCATCATAAAATGGTTCACCAAAGATCCATGGATCAAACCTACGGTGTGGGCATGCACCGATAGTCTCCATAAATCTCTCCCCAAGATCGGGTAGAACCTCTCACTCATCATGAGCCGCAAATGTGTAAATTTGCTCTTCAAAGTTGTTTGTCTTGTGAGTTAATCAAGAAATTTTTTAGAAATTCCGCCGCAAACTCCCCCAATTCCCTTGGTGGTTCTTGGCCTTAATGCATTTAGCCAAATTTTTGCCTCATTCTTGTGGTCGGAAAGGCTTAACCTGAGGAGCTCCATGTCCACCGCACCTTCTTCGCGTGCATACTTCCTCAAACTCCCTTATGTGATTGTATGGTTTTTCATTCCATGCCATGGAATGGAAGTAGGGCACCAAATAGGGTCTCACCGCTACCTCAGCCAGGGAATTATGCATGAGGCGCACTCACCCCTGGGTGGGTGTAGCGGATCCCTCATGGATCGAGCATGATTGGTTCCCTAGGGTACCATTGTTGAGTTGTTCCTCTTATGGAGGGATCCATTTGAGCACCGTGAGCATCAATTTGGGCTCCCGTTCCCTGGGTGTGTGCTAGCCTCACCCTCTCAAGCCCACCGCACTGCTCCTATCCCGACATAAGCAACCGGCTCTCGCACACTTCACACCAACAGAAAACAACCAAAAACAAAACTAACAAAAAGGGTTAAGGTTAGCTAAAATTAAAGCAAAGAAAAACCGAATGCATCAAATTAAATCCCTCAAAGAACCCAAGTGGGAAACGATAAAATCAAAAGGGAATGAGATTTTACCAAAACTTGTGATATGAATCACAAGTTCAACAACTTCTTATCTCACTAGGGCACCATCCCCGGCAACGGCGCCATTTGATTCGTGCCACAGTAGGGCTATAGGAATCAACAAAATTTGTATCTCAGGCCCCATCGCGTGAGCGATATCAGCAAAGAGAAAGGTTCAGGGGTCGAACACGGATGGGTTTTCTTCGTGGAAATGAGAAGTGCGCTGCTTGAGTTTAAAATGGTATTTCTTGGATTTTGGGCTTTGTTTCAAAATAGTGAGTCGATGGTTGTAAACTCCGCAGTCAAATTAAAGGAAAATTTAGAAAGAAGACTCCTAAAGTCTGGGTCACTGGATTGGATTTTTAAGGTGTATTCATGCCCTCGGGTTTGTTTCCTCGCCGATAATGACCTATAGTCTTTTCCCGAACCGAACCTTTGATTCACTAAAACCTAAACCCTAAATTACTCCTCATGAGATATGGCATTTATTGAGCATTCAAGTCCCCATACAGTGCATATGGCCTCAAAGAGGCAACCTACTCAGAACTAATAGGAGACAACTAAGTGGATAGATGTTGGGATCTGGGTGATTACATCCATCAGAACTACAAAGCTTCAAGCAACACACATCACAGGTCGATCTAGGAGGTTTCCAAATCCCAGAGATGTGAGCTTAAATGCTCATAAATGCAAAGCAGGATAAATGAGGGCATGAAACTTACCTTCAAACTCCACTAAAGGACTTCCCTTCACAGGGCGAAGCCAAGCATCCTCAGTTGTCATCCCTGGGCGGTGGTTCGCCCAGAAAATGAGAGAAAGAAGAAGAGAGAGAAAGAGAGAAACCGCAACCTAAAATAAAGCCATACCGAAAGTTTGACCAAACAGTTAGGTTACAAAGTTATAAGGTGGCTTATATAGCCAACCTAAATGTGTGAACAAAAATGCCTAAAATATTGTCTTACATAAAGGCCAAATGAATATAACAAAACGTGGTCGTTTAGATCAAATATACAAAAATCATTGTGGCAGCACTCAGATGCAGGAGATTTCTCAAGATAGCGAAAATTTCGCTATCCTAGCGAAATCTCGCTAGCCTAGCGAAATTCTACAGAGATAAATGACTTGGAGAATCACTATCAGCACTCTCGCTTAGCTAGCAAAATTTCAATAGCCTAGCCAAAATCATGTGAGATAAATAAATCAAGTTAATTTCTCTCTGTGCACAAGAATTTCGCGGCCAGCTTACCATAGCCTAGCGAAATTTCTCAATTTCACTAGATCATAAATCCTTTCGCTATGATTTAGAGTCTTCGTAATCCCAAATAAATTTTCGAATCATAGCGTAATTCCCGATCGTCTCTGCCGCATCGTCTTCATCGCATCTTCCTTTTTGCCATTGCATCCCACTTTCCTTCAGAATCCACTTCAAATTCCTTCATTTTTTATGGTTGAAAACACCACAAATCTTCAGCATAAATGGCTGAGGTACGCAAAGACCTGCAAAATTACCCAAAAACAAACTCGAAATGGCATCAGCGTACCAAGTGACCTACACGCCAATCGCTTAATCGATATGATTAGTGCGTTAAAGCACCCAAACTCATCTTGAATAGGGTTCAAAATAGCACTGGGGCACTAATCGTGAGCCCCGTGGAAATGAGGGGGTACAATCGGTCTTCACCTCTTCCCTTTGCCGACCGCTCTTCCTCCGCGTGATCGCCATCAGGAGCCGTCATTTAGAGCTGACTAATGGGTCTCGCTTCTTACCACTTCAAAGTCACCACCGCCTGACTTCATCAATTTACATTCGATCATCAAGTTGAGCCTATTTCATGCACTCCCTTCTCGATGTTGGCCGATTCGGGAAGGAAATTTCCCTTTTCTGAACCCCCGTACCGGGCTGGGTCGACAACCTCGAAATCTCGTAGTGCATACCGGCCCAGCTTCCCGTTGGAGTGAGCTCTCGACTACTTTCAATTTTCTAATTAGTCCAACATCTAACGCCTCGTTTTTCCACAAACGCAATTTACCACTTTGCTTAAATTGTGATTGCCTCGCTCAATAGAGAATAAGGTGGAGGCTGGGCTGTTGTAGTTGAAGTGGAGCCAACCACTACAGCAGTTCGAAGGGATATATGTAGGGTTTTGGCTTCCATGACAGTTTGATGATTTTCCAATCGGGGTTATAGGTGTTTCATATAGAGCATTTGTGGGTGGCTTATTTCACCTACCGACATGGGCATGTTTCGATAAAGGTTCCTCGTGATGACTATTTGATCGACAATTAAACAAGATGGCTGAGATGCGTAACTCATTTATCGCTTGCATTTCGTGGCCGACTCATTTCCAGCCCTCCAACCTTCGAGTCAAAGTGGTCATTTTGCTTTCATCCCCGTGTCTCTGAAGTGCATAAATGCCCTCCTGGTTCTAGCCTCGCTCTTTCCTAGCTCCCTCGATCTCTGGCTCATCCCATGCTCAGGAGGTTCTTACCACATAGTTCAAAAAGTCCATGGCCTCATTTGGGTGTTTGCTCAAAAAGTCACCTCCACACATGGTTTCCAGCAATTGCTTCATGGGTGGAGACATACCATCATAAAAATGATTCACTAGCATCCATGTATCAAAACCATGGTGTGGGCATGTATTACGTCTCATGAATCTCCCAACACTAATAGAACCCCATTGTCACGGGCAAAGAACGCGGTAGATTCGCTCTCTTCAAATTGTCAATCGTGAGCATCAAGAATTTTTTAAGAATTCCTCGCCACAAATTTCTCGGCCTGCTTCTTAAGGTTCTTGGTCTCTGAATTGGGCCATATTTTGGCTTGTCCTGAGTGGTCAATGGAATGCCCTCTAACTCAACAAATCCATACACCTCTCACCCTCCCTAAAGGTCAGGCACACCTCCTCAAAACTCCTTATATGGGTGCATGGATTTTCATCTCCTCCATACCATGAAACGCTGGGAAGGTGGGCACCAAATATGTCCACCGCCACATCTTCGCAGTGGTATGATGCGTGAAGGAGCACTCCACTCTAGAGGGTGTATGTGGTCCTCATTGATCTCGTATGTCATTGATTCACCTGAGTGCCTTGGTCAAGCCATTGCTCTCGTGCAGGATCCATCTGGGTCACCACACCGATTTCACAATTTTGCTCAACCGGGTGTACTCACTCTGCACCCATCTGATATCTCTATCCCAAAGTGTCGTGAGACAAACACTCAGAATAATACAAAATGAGATAAAACACGTAACAACAAAGAGGCTTGCCAAAAGGATCAAGAGCAATAAACAAAACCGGGATCGTAAAATAAAACAGCTGCAATCTAAGTAAAGAAAACTTGTAATTCTTACAAACAAAATTCAAAAAGGGTTAAAAGGTCACCAAAACTTGTAATGTGGATTACAAGTACATATCAACTCATCATCCGTAGTTTGGCACCATCCCCGGCAACGGCGCCATTTCATTCGTGCCACGGTAGGGTGATCCAAAATCAACAAGATTTGTTTCCTATATTCTCATACCGCGTAGTCAAGCCACGCAGAGAGGAGAAGTGCTCCAGGATTCGAATACTGTGGATGGGTTTTCATCCCATAAATGATTCGGGACATGATTCAAAATGGTGAGACTTTTGTTTGGATTTTCTGATTTGCATTAAAAGTGTCGGAGTTAAAAGCGTTGGAGTCAGTCACTAGGCTTGAACTGGAAATAGCTTAAAATGAAGTGTGAAATGGTGACCTCAAGGCTCGGGTTACTAGCTTGCAAATAAGTTATTATAAAGTCTCTGTCATTTCCTCGTATTATACATATTATCAACCAAAACCTATTCTATTATTTTAAACACCTAATAGAATATCATTGATTTAGATTAAAGAAATGAACACTATCATTTAATATTCATATTTATATCGATATTTAACTCACAGTTGGTTCAGAATGACATCTAAAGAATGTCACATCTAACATTAAGAATGCATTGAACCCTAAAGCATGACAAGTATCACTGAGCGAAAGACATTAAATAGCATTAAACCCTAGTTTGGAAAGTTTTGAACCATAAATGGTGCAATCTATTCCATTTAAAACATGAGGAGACCGCAAACCACTAATAACTGGTTAGCAACCCTCCTCTTCAAGGCTTTGAGGCTTAGCCAAGCATCCCTTGAGTTGTCATCCTCAAGGGTTGTGTTTGGCAATCAAGAAAATGAGAGAAAGAAGAGAGAGAAGAGAGCAAACTGTGACCTAAAATAAAAGCTGCGGGTTGAAAGCTTGAATGAATAAAAGGTTAGGGTTACAAAAGCTATAAGGTGGCTTATATAGCCAACCAAAATGTGTGAAATGCCAAAAATACCTAAAATACATGATTAAAATAGGGACAAAATGGGAATTATACAAAATGAGGTCGCTTTGGAACTAAACAAAGTAGGGAGGGATTTTCGCCATGCTGAATCAGCGCTATCATAGCGAAAAATATGCATAGTGAAATTAAATTTTCGCTATGCAATGCAATCCTATGATAGCCGAATTTCGCTACTTAGCGAAAAACTGGCATAGCGAATTTTCATAGGATTACAAATTTTCGCTATGGTTGCTAAATTCGCATCCATAAATTTTCGCAATGCATGTTTAAAATCCCGCAACCCCGCCTCGTCTTAAGGCATTGCTTCCTCGAATCCATTTCCAAATTTCTCCATTTCATCAATTCCACTTGACATTTCTTCATTTCATTGATGAAATCATCGAGAATTCACAACATTCAAAGACTCACCACGGCCATGATTGAACGATGGTTTAGGTTCCCAAAACCCGCAAACTATCAAAAACAACTCAAACGAAATCGCAGTACTAAATGGACTCGCACATGCCAATCAAGCTCAATTCATATGATTAGCGCAAGAAAAGTACCAAACTCCATTCAAGTAGGACTCAAAATAATACTGGGTACTAATCATGCTCGTCCCAACATCTGCAGGAGCTATGGTAGTGGGGGCAGAGGGCTTTGGAGGTGCAGAGGATGCAGAAGCCGTGGGTAATGGAGCAATGGAAGCTGGAGCTGGAACTGAGGATGCTGGAACTTGAGGCTCCTCAATATACAATGTTGGAGGAGGCTACCCTCTAATCGAAGGTCACCACAATAGTCCTCACATAGCTCCCGAGGTGAGGAAAAGAGTGGATCCGTGTTTGCACAAATTGGTCAATCGTAGCGACAAATTTCGCACCACTGCGCTCTAGCTTAGGCTCAAGAGGAGCCGATGTGCTATAATACCACTGAGTAAAGTCTCCTCATTGAATAAGAGGAGTGACTCACCGGTTATCCCCGAGATGAACCTTATCCTCGAAATGGAACAAGGATGTCATGATGAGCTCGACCGGCTGTCGTAAACCTCCTAAAATACTCTAGATAGCCCCATAATGGCTCCTTCCTGCATTTGCGCCGGAGAGGAGGACATTAGACTCCAAAGATATCATGAGGAGCATACTTAAAGAAGCAAATTTCTAACAAAATAGACCCTATCAGTTGTGTTCGATAGCAGACTAACCATCTACCTAGTCGAGGGATGCAAATATCAGCCATAATCGAGTCACAGACCATCGCGCATTGAACGTATTACTATATCCGTGGGCCCGGGCATCCCCGACGCCATAGATAGCGAAATGAAACGGATGCCTGATTGGGCTCGCCCTGAGGTCATCGTGGTAGAACTCTATGACCACCGCGGGTGTAAAACCGGCCGGGTCAATTGGCTTCGTGAAGTACCGCATCACCCATCAATCTCGTAGCCTGATCTTCAAAGAAAGGCCTGAGATCATAATAAATCTCTCCAGTAAATCCCTCTCACTACAACTCGAGATTTTCTCGAAAGAGGCTGGTGGAAGCAGAGTCGCTTAATGATCGAGGTCGGGACAGGTCCAAAGGAGATCCCAACAAGGCCTCGAGTGAGGTAGTGATTGGCGCCCTTGCTTGGAACCGGAGGACTCTCCAGCGCAGTCCCGGCCCTTGAAGGTGGGCCCCCGTGTTAGCCTGATATGGGGAGGGAGGAGGAAATGGCCCAACCCCTGTATCAGACCAAAGGTAGCAGGAGCAATGCTGAATGTGAGGCACGGATGCAGCTGAGCCTCAACAGACCCACAGATCGCCCTAGCAAGAGGTGGCGCGACTGGCTGGGAGGCAGAGGTGCGCAGTGGCGGTAGTGGCAAAGTGGTGGGGAGTGAAAGAATAAGGTATGGGCTAGGCTGATCCGCCGTTGCGGAGTGAGAGAAGCCGCATTAACTGGTCTAAAGCCGTGTCCTCCGCGTCTTCACCATGGTCACATAAGGAGAGGAGAGGATGGGATGACAAATGAAATTTGGGAGGGGGTTTAACAGATACAGTAAGTGGAGAAGGTTAAACCCATTTAATATCCATAAATGGGAAAGAAAGTGTTGGTGGCTCAAAATCTAGAAAATTAATGGTGCGCAGAAAACGAAAAGTTACAGGGAGGAAGAGGCAGGAGAAGATGAACAACGCAAGTGGAATTTCTCAATCGTACGAAATTTAGCAGGTTGCGAAATTTCGCAACCTGCGAAATTTCAACACTGGACCAAAAACTCCTGCCCTTTGTTATACTTGCAAAACAAAGAACACCAAAAATTATAAGAACACAAAAATGAAAGTGAGAAAAATTACAAGGAAAGAAAAGCTAAAATTAAGGAAATTAAGAAAAATCACAAATAAACTAAAATGAAACAACTGTAAATTCCAAATAAAACTGGAGGAATCTACAGTTGGTGCGCAGTAAATCAATCCCACTCAGTAGCCTTTTCGATCTAAGGAGGGTCAAGGAGGGGAATCTCTCTGGTCTGTCATTGCGGTGTCAGACGCATAGTGGTTTTAGCCTTTCCCACAAACTGAATACCCCGTTGTCCCTTGGAATTGAGAGATCTACTGATCCATTGAGATAGACCTAATGGATGGTGAATTGGCCCAAATTCCATCTCGATCGAGGTTGTCTTTAAAATGTGGAGCTGACGTAAAGAAGCACTCTGGTCTCCTTGTTTGAAATTTTACTGGTTACATTGAATGATCACGCCACTTATTTTAGCTTATCTTTTTGCAATTTTGAGTTGGAGTAGGCATCATTCCTCAGCTCTTCTAACTCATTAATATCAAGGAGCCTACATACAATTCTTCCCATATCCAAACTAGCTTTCTTCACCGCCCACTAGTGCTCTTTACACTCAATTTCCACAGCAAGGACATGCTCACATAACCAAAGATAAGTGGACATGCCAAGGATGGTTTTGTATGTTGTCTCCTCAGATGCCCATATGAATCTGAGCAGCTTAGAGACCGCCTTTCTGCTAGAGTTCACCACTTTCATCAAGATTGTCTTAATTTCGTCATAGCTCAACTTGACCAATTTAACTGAGGATGGTACGAGGTGGCCAATTTTTTGCTTGACACCATTTGACTAGAGGTTCCTCAAAAGGTTCGTTGTAGAGAAATGCAACCCTTCAACATCGACATGGCTTGGGACCCAAAACCTAGAGAAGATGTTCTCCTTCAGGAATTTCAACACCACCCTGTGGTCTACTGCTCTGCAAGGCACTGCTTCAACTTATTTTGACACATAGTCGACTCCCACCAAAATGTAAATATATCCAAAGGAGGAAGGAATGGCTCCTGATGAAATCTGATACCCCAAACATCGATCAGATCAACTACCAAAATCGGTTTAAAGGCGCTACGTGATTTATGAGAGATTTTCCCAAACTCTTTGGCATTTGTCGTGATTCTCTCGCGCATATGATATGGGCATCCTTGAAAAGAGAAGGCCACCAACCCGCATTGTAGTACCTTTCTATGGAAGTTTCGAAGCAAATGGTCTCCCACAAGCATTCTTCGTGGCATACGAGTATCCCTTAATTGCTCCTTCTTCGTGCACACACCTTCTCGCCATCTCCATTTTGTGGCTAGTATTTGTAGCCAAGAAGGCTCTTCCTAATATGAGTGAATTTTGCAAAGAAAAACTTCCGCCTTGCGGCCTTCCACTCATTGGTAACTCTCCTCGTTGCTGGCAATTGGCAATGTGGGCATACCAGGGTGTATTCTCAATTAAGAGCAGGGACTCCTCAAAAAACTCATCATTGATCGGGGGGGTCAGGAGTGTCAGGTGCTATTGTTACCTCGAGAGATGATCTCGTGAACAACATTCTCTACACCCTTTCATTCCTAATCTACAGTCAACTCAGAAGAAGAACCCATCTAATAAGTCTTGCCTCGCACTCGCTTGGTGAGCAGTACTTCCAAAGCCGAGTGATTTGTGAATATGATTATGTTCGACCAACAAAATAGGCTTGAACTCGTTTAGCATAGACCATCGCCAGCAGCCTCCTTCTCTCTATGGTGGTGTAATTCCTTCAGGCCTCGCTCAATGTCTGGCTACGTAGTAGACCACATGGCTTTCCTTCCTCCGCCCGAGAGAACCGTCTCCATCATGAGGCCACTTATGCCGCATTACTCCGAAAGGTAACTTCCAAATAAATTCTCACCAATGCAAAAGTGGTCAAATAAGCCTTAAGCTTCCTCAAAGCTCCTTCGCGCCTCATCCCACATAACCTACATCTTCTCCAAACAGCTTGAGGCGGGGCTTGCAATTTTGAGAAGTCCATGATGAACCTCCCGTAGAAGCCTCGCATGCCCTAAGAATCAGCCTCACAATCTTCACATTGCAGGAGACGATAAATTGAAATCATCTCACCTTTGGCTCACAACTTCGCCCTTTCTCGGGAAATAATATGTCCCAAAGACACTCGATTGACCATAAAATGGCATTTTTCCTAGTTCAATACCAAGTTCTTCTCTATACATCTATGCAAGACAGTTTTTAAGTTGATCAAGCATTCTTCAAAGCTCCCTCCATAAACTGTAACATCATCTATGTAAACCTCCATAATGCGCTCCACCAAATCGCTAAAGATACTAAGCATGCAGTCACCGAATGTGGCAGGGCATTACATGTTAAAGGGCAATCCTCCTCGTAAGCATATGCTTAAATGGGCAGGAAGGTGGTCTTCCTAGTCTTCTCGTGAGCAACTTCAATTTGAAAATAGCCTCAATAACCATCTAGAAGCAAAAGAAGGGTGGCCAAAATCTTTCGAGAAGTCGGTCCATGAAGGCAGAGGGAAGGATCCTTCCTTGTTACCCCATTTAGTCTATAATCACATTCAACCCGTAAAGAAGGCATGTAGGCATTTCCTCTCCCTCACTGATATCGTGAGTTACCCCGATTTTTAAGCACAACCTAGGTCAGACCCACCTAAGCGTTATTCCGACATGGGGTAAATAATACCGATCAGAGCAACTTTAGATCCGCACGTATCACTTCCCCGCATATGTGATCTCAAAGATCCTCCTCGTGGTCGCCTTTAATTGCCTTGGCTCCTCCCAAGTAGATGTGATGGGTGCAATCACTGCCACATCTTCGATACATTTTCCACCTAATAAATTTCTGCTTCTGTTCTCCTTCTATGATGTCCAATGTGTCGTTTTCCTCGTTGTCGAAAGCAGGAGTGAGATTACAACTCGCATTGTCTATGTTCTTCCAAGTAAGCACATACTTTAATTCCTATAAAGGGTAGGGGCTTGAGATCTAGTTTCGGGAGGCTTACTGCTTCTCCCCACAAGAGGTAGAATTTCTTCCTTTTTTCCAATGCCTCTGTAGACAACATTCATGCCTGGCTCTTACCGCTTCAAGACAATTAAACAGTTCCTCAGTGAGCACATCCTACCTTTGCTGCTGATCAACTTGTTCCTCCAGGATTGTATCAATTATGAAAATTTCCTCCGGACCCTCTTCCGCTGGTTGCATATGCTTTTTATTCAAGTGGAAGATATTGAGTTCCAAAGTCATGTTCCCAAATGTGAGTTGTGGCAACCCCGAGCCCGGCCCGACCCCGTTGGCGAGTCCGAACCAAAACCCCGGGGACGCTCATTTTATTTCTTTTAAAGTCATTAATCAAATCCCTTTAGTTATTGTTTTATTTAATTTTAGTTTTCAAATGTGTCGCGAATTCGAACTCTAATTACCCTATTGGCTTGATTAAGCTAGAGCCCTGCTTATTCGACATTTTCAATTATCTATCAAAATATTTATTTTATTCATTTTTAAATTTTAAAATTTCATGAAGTATTTACTTCATAAAGCCCCATAAAACATTTACGATTCAAAAGATCATATATACTTAATTTTACATTTTACAAAAAAATAATGATTCAGTTCAAAACTGCTTACAAAATATCAATGTTCGAAAGAAATGGAGGATGCATATGACTGAGCATACCCGCAAATCTTTCTCTATGACTCTAATGCTCCTCGATCTGGTCTTGTTTCTGTCTATCACTCTAGCATCAAGGCATTGATAAAAATAATACGCTAAGTGATTTTCATGCTTAGTGGTTCTATACAATCGTATTCCATTGCCTCATATAAATCATGCATTATCAATATAATGCTTTATACAATATCGTTGTAATGTAAAAGATACTTATACCAATACACTTTCATCATCATCGCTGCTTTTCTAGCTTCATGGATTCCACATATAGCTATAGAATTCGACATCCACAATGTATTCAACTGTGAATCACCGCTTGTCATTCAAAGAGTAATGTGGTTTCACATTCAATATTACCGCCTTCACATATGATCAGGTAGATTCGACATTCACGACATATTCGCTTGGTGAATCCCGTCCCGTTTGTCATTCCGGGGCAGTAATGTGATTTCGCTCAATACCGGCCTCACATATGACTATAGAAGTCACATTCACGATGTGATTCAATGGTGAATCCCCGTCCCGTCCCACACCCAAGAGCAATGTGATTTCGCATTATAAATATTTAAGATCTTCACGACGTAATCTGGTGAATTCACATGTTGGCCACTCCACACATGCTTCAAATCAATTTAATTTTATGCAATGAATTGGCCAGAAGCTCAAATACACGCATACATGCGTATATTCATAAACATTTAACATCGTATCATTCGAATTTGATATATATATATATATATATATATATATATATATATATATATATATATATATATCATATTTTAAATAGAGAGTAATATGAGAATAAAGAACGTAGAAGTTAACAAACTAGAATAAAAACAAGTATAGAACAAATAGGAATAAAGATCGCTTATAATCAACCAATTATCATTCCATTTTCGATATCAATCCTAGGTCAGGTTGTCGTCTTCACCTGCACCTTGTCAAATACAAATTTATTCACTCTTAGTGGTTATGCAAATAATCGTACTAAACGACATCTCGAGGCAAAGCAAGTTCTTCCGAGGCAGCGAGGCGGTACATTTTACTTAGTCTCATTCTTATTCCCTCTATGGAGTCTACTTTACTTAGAAATTGAATCATTCTAACGATTATCCAAACTAAAGTTATGGCATTTTCATGCCTACTAGTCAGTTTGCCGATTTTTACCCGAGGAACAGTTTGCAATATTCATTTTCCAGTGCCTTGTCTCCATATTTGACACTGGTTCTTTGTACTCATTTAAAGCTAAGGTGCTAAGGGTTCTCCTCCAACTGGAATCACCCGATTCGGAGCACCGGAACTTAAGATATGTCCGAAACAACCCGGACTACTCTATGTTCAACTGATGCAGAATCTGACTGAAATACTGGCCCCACTTTGAGGAATTGACCACTTAGATTCATGTGAATTTTGACAATGTCTATTTCTTTATGTTTGGTTTTCCTTGATCGGGTCTATTTTAATTGGCCACTGAATCATTCAACCGGATAAGAAATGAGAAAGTTATGGCCAAAATACAAAACCGGTCGAAACAGAAAAGGTAATAGGGTGTACCGAGACATGTCTAAGGTGTACTGCACACCCGCAGCCAAATGATCAGAATTAAAGTGTACCGGTACAGTTCAAGGTGTACCGGTACATATCAACGAAAATTGCCCGCGTAATGTGTGTTTTTCACCCATTTTTCCATATTTTGATACTCCCATCAACTCTACACTTCAAACACACATCAAATCCATTCCATATAATTTTATAACCTCTCTTTGCTACTCAATTCTCTTTCATTATTTATCTTATTTCAAAATCCATCATGAATTACTTCTAAACCCACTCTAATATGGGTATAACTCATACATAAAACTAAATACAAGAATTTGTTAGGCTTGGTTTAACCCAACCCCTTTACTTTGCAATTAAACCAAATTTAAACCCTGTGCGGAGGATTCCATGCTTTTCTACCATTTGGGGGCTAATTCCTTAACTCACGTTAAGGGTTTGTGTGATCTTTCCACAAAACCCTAGACAAGAAGGAACAATTCTCCAAAACTAAGGCCAGAACAAAGGCACTTTGATCCCAAGTTGAAAACATACCTTATTGATCTTCTTCTTCCTTCCTTCTTCTTCTCTCTTTCTTCTCTTTCCTCTCCTCTCTACTATTATCCTCCAAAATGAGACCAAATTTTTGCTCTTATCCATGTTTCTTCTTGTTAAGGCTATGTTTGGCAAACAAGAAAATCCATTTTTTTGTTTTAAGTTTTCTCATTTTTGCATTTAGGTCCTTAGACTCTTTCTTTGCAAAGCAACTTATGCCATATTCTAATTTAGCCCCTCATTTCCTCTCTTATTTCAATCCAACTTATTTTATTTCTATTATGGCCCATCTCTACTCCTTTCTTTATGAGATTTTATATCCCTAGAAAATTTCTTAATTTTATCCTTGTTCTAGTGCCAAATTTCCAGGGTTCAATAAATTTATCATTTCATAATTTTAAGCTTAATTCATCAATTTTCCTTTAAAAACCTAAGTTTAAATTCCACTCATACCTGTAATATATAATAAATTTATTATAAAAATTATAGGTATTTTGGGCGTTATAAATTCTCCCCTGATCATGGAAAATTTCATTCCTCGAAATTTACCTTAGTTAAACAAATTTTTCGATACATCGCCGCTTACATCGCTTTCACTTTCCTAAGTGGTTTCTTCATTCTCAGGGTTTCTCCACAACACTTCAATTAACCAAATCTTCTGTCTGCAGTTCTTCACTCACGAGCCAAAATCTCTAACGGTCTCTTCTTCATATGTCAAACTGCCTAAGCTCAATTGCTCCAAGACTATGTGATAATCCGAACGGTACCAGAGGATGGACACATGGAAAATATTATGGATCTTTCCAAGTCCCGAGGTAAAGCCAAACTAAGATGCCACTGTACCGACTTCGACACCACCCCATACGCGCCAATAAATCGTGCTCAACTCACTTTTTCCCGAATCTCATCACCTTTTTCCAAGGCGATACTTTCAAAAACACTTTTTCACCAATTTCATATCGAATATCTTTTCTCTTCATGTCTATGATATGATCATTCATTTGACACTTTTAATCTCTCTCTAATCATTTTAACTTTTCTTCTACCTCTTGTATCAACGGCCAATCACTTTTCTTTCTCTCAATCCGTCCAAATTACAACTAAGAGTTCTACATTTTCTTCCATATGTGAGCTTCCCAGATATGCTAATTCCAAAGATTAATGGGAAACTCCGTTGTTGTAATACAAATTCAAACTAGCGATATGTCGATCCCAACTTCTCTCATAGCGATCGCACAACTCCTTAACATATCTTCCGTAATCCGATCACTCTTCACTCGCGGTGGAACGCTGTAACAAATTCAGTCGAGTGCCCATGGCCCTTGCAATTTTCCTAAAACTCAAGTAAACCCTAGACCCCATCCGAAATTAATGGATATATAATCTGTGGTAACCAACTATTTCTCGATATACGCCTCCCGCTTAGCTTGTCGGGTTTGGTCACGGCTCACGTAGGAAGTGAGCTTAACCCGTCAATCCGCCTACTTACGACCCAACCGGAAATATTATTTTCCTCCCCCACAATTGTAACCCAACCACAAAAATCCATGGTGATTCTGGCCCCATTCCACTCTTGTATTCGATAGCCGCACATCCCGATAATCTCGATGCTCGCCTTACTCTTCACACACCAAACACTTGGTTACAATTTATGATACATTCTTTCATCTCGACCACCGTAATGACATTTTCAAATCTGGACATCTTACACGGATGGATAGCAAAAGATCCACTATGTGCCTCTCTTCAAGTACGGCTTTCCTCACTCATTATCACCTGCACACAACCCGATCCTTATAATACAATTTTCATTCACCGTGAACTCGCTTCTTACCATCTCCAATCTGATTCACGTACATGCAGAAATTTTCTCATCTTTCTTTTGTGCCTCTAGCACTCGATTCAACAAATTCGGTCTCGCTATCAATTCTGCCACTACTACACCATCGTCTGAAAATGATAAATTAGCATTTAACGCACGAAGCGTTTGCACTGTCTTCCTACTCAAGGCATCAACCACTACATTGGCCTTTCCCGGGTGATAGTCAATCACGCGGTCATAATCTTTTATCAATTCCATCCACCTCCATTGTCTCAAGTTAAGCTCTCGTTGTGAGGGCAAATACTTAAGACTCTTATGATCGGTGTAAATAAAACACTTTTCTCCATACAAATAATGCTCCAAATTTAATGCAAAATACACCGCGCCAATTCCAAATCATGCGGGGTGCTTTTGCATGTGGCTTCAATTGAATTGTCTTGAAGCATAGGCTACCACTTTACCCTCTTGCATTAAGACACATCGAGTCCATTTAGTGAAGCATCGCTTTCTCGTCACATATTCTTTCTGGGTGGTGCGAGTAAGCACGAGCCTCGATTAAGAATGTTTTAGCTTTCAAACCTTCCCTTGACATTTTCCTCATTCATACTTTACATTTTAAACGATCCTCGCCCGAAGTAGTTTGCGATCATAGAAACCCTTAACAAATCATACGTATTAACGCTAGTCGAGAAACTCGTGCTTATAACATTCTTGGTGGCTTCCGTTACGACCAGCCACTTCTATTTTCTTTGGATCCACTCGGTTCCTTCTTTCGATACAATGTGCCCGAAAGGACACTTGATCCTGCAAACTCACTTGTTGGAGTTTCGCATGCTTGCTCTTTTCTCAAAATCACCAACCTGCAGGAAGGTGTGTGTCATGACTCGATCTGATACGATGTAGTCCACTGTTCTCTGCAAACTGAATCATACGAGTGACCGTTCATTCTAAGATCATAAATGTATTGTAATCTTAGCTAGAACTCATATATCCATGTATTAAATGTCTATACATGACATCTAATTCATATATGAATCTAAATCACCTGAGTGCATATTCAATTGGTCGAACAAATCATCAATTCTAGGTAGCGGATACTTATTCTTTCACATTCAGCTTGACCGATTGTCTATAATCAACTTTATAATAGAAGTGTACCATCTTTCTTCTTGACAAAAAGCACGGGAGCTCCCCACGGTGATACACTTGGTCGAATAAATCCCTTTTCTAGCAGTTCTTGTAACTGCAATTTCAATTCCTTTAGCTCAAGTGGAGCCATTCTATAAGGTGTAATGGATCATGGGGTGGCACACAGTCTGGCGTCGATAGCAAATTGATCTCCCACCATGGAGCGAATCAGCAACTCTTAGGAAACACGTCCGGGAGTCACTAACGATGAGGATATCGGATCCACTAGGCCTTGCCTTTACCGTATCGATCACATAAGCTAAATAGGCTTCACATCCTTTTTGCACCATTTTTCTCGCAACTGTTGCGAATATCACATTAGAGAGGTGGTTTGACCTCTCACCAATGAAAGTCACTTCATCATCATTCGGTGTTCTCAAAGTCACTCTTTTCATTCTACAATCGACTATCGCTCGGTGTCGGGATAACCAGTCCATCCCCAATATCACATCAAACTCCCTGAAGGATAACTCAATCAAATCTCCTAAAAATTCATACTCTCGTATTTTGATGAGACAATCTCTATACACTTTGTTCACAATGCTTTTTATGCCCAGCCCAGATTCGTCACCAAGATATACTCGGTTTCACTCCTCGGTAAATTATCCTATTAAGACCCACAAGATCCGTCGAGTCATATTATCGCTATATGCAAATGCAATGCATGTCATAAACAATTTAGAAATCATTTTCATACAATTCAAAATCACTTTGTAGAGCGCTTTAAACCTAGGCTCTGATACCAATAAAGTGTGTGATAGAGCCAGGCCCGACCGGTTAGCGAGTCAGGCAGAAACCCGGGGCCTTCGTTTTATTTCTTTAAAGTCATTAATCAAATCCCTTTAGTTGTTGTTCTATTTAATTTTAGTTTTCAAAGTGTAGCGACGAATCTAGGCTAAACTTTGGTTGACGGATCTAATTTGAGCTGGAGTTTACTCAGCATTTTCAATTATCTTATCAAAACATTTGGCTTGTTTTATTCATTTTAAATTTTAAAATTTCGCGGAAGTATTTTCATTTGGGTAAGACCATAAAACATTTAAAATTAACAAAAGATTCATAACGTTTACATTTAACAAAATGCCTTTACAAAAATAATTATCCAGAGTTCAAACTGTTTTACAAAATATCAATGTTCGAAAGAAATGGAGTAAATTCATATATAATGAGACATACTCATGATTCCTTTCTCTATGACTCATGCTCCTCGATCTTGGAATTCTTGCTTGATAATCTATCACCACCGGTACTGCGCATTGGTAAAAACAATACGCTAAGCATTTTTCATGCTTAGTGGTTTCTATACAGGTCTATTATTCCATTTTCTTTCATATAAATCATGCATTTATCAAGCCAATGCCTTTATACAATATCATTTAGCAATGTAAAGATACTTATACAAATACACTTTTCAATATCATCGTTTCGTTTTGGTTTGTGATTCCACATATAGCTTTATAGGTCGACATCCGGCGAGATTCGATTGAGTGAGATCTCACATCTGTTTATATTGGTAGTAATGTGGTTTCACGATCTCAATAATGCCGTCTCACATATGACTATAAATTCGACATTCATAATGGTCGGTTGGTGAATCCTGTCTTGTTTGTCATTCGGTAATGTCATGATTTCGCGTTCAATATTACCGTCTCGCCTTGGTATAAGTAGGCATTCCTTGTGATTAGGTTGGTGAATCACGTCGCATGCGTCATTCAATAGCAATGTGATTTCCCATTAGACAAATACGGTTACCTTCATGATGAATTCAATTGGTGAATTCCATCATGTTGGTCACTCAATAATACGTTTCAAATCAATTTACTTTTATCTGATGGGTCGCTTGCGAAAACCGAATACACGCATACATGCGGATATTTGTCAAACATTTCAAATACTAATCATTGGAATTGATATATATATACATATTTCGCAAATAGAGAGAAATATGAGAATAAAGAACATGTAGTGAACAAACTAGAATAAAGAACAAGTATAGAACAAACTGGAATAAAGATCAGTGATAGAACAAACCAATTATCAATTCCGTTTCCTTTTCGATATCAATCCTAGGTCAGGTTGTCGTCTTCACCCGCACCTTGTCAAATACAAAATTTATTCACTCTTAGTGGTTATGCAAATAATCGTACTAAACGAATATCGCCGAGGCAAAGCGAAGCTTTTCCGAGGCAGAGAGGTACTGTAAATTTTTTACTTAGTCTCATTCTTATTCCTCTATGAGTCTACTTTACTTAGAAATTGGAATCATTCCAATCGGATTATCCAAACTAAAGTTATGGCATTTTCATGCCAACTAGTCGGGTTTTTACAGATTTTTACCCGAGGAATAGTTTTGCAATATTCATTTTCCAGCTTTGTCTCCATATTTGACACTGCCCTTGTACTCATTTAAAGCTAAGGTTCTAAGGGTTCTCCTCCAACTGGAATCACCCAATTCGGAGCACCGGAACTTAAGATATGTCCGAAACAACCCGGGCTACTCTATGTTCAACTGATGCAGAATCTGACTTGAACATGGCCCCACTTTGAGTGAATTTTTGAGCCACTTAGAGTCAGAATTTGACGATGTCTATTTCCTTATTTTTGGTTTTGATTGAAGTTCATTTTTAATAATTTCACTCAATCACTCAAAATCGTGGATAAGAAATGAGAAAGTTATGGCGAAAATACAAAAAGCTAGTCGAGAAAGAGGAGAAGCGAATAGGGTGTGCCGTTTTTATGTCACAAGGTGTACCGAACCTATGACAAAAATGACCCGGAACCCAAGTGTGCCGGTACGGGTTGAGTGTGCAGTGCATATATCACCGAAAATTATACCCGAATGTCTGTTTTTCACCCATTTTCCATATTTTGATACCATCAACTCACACTTCAAACACACATCAAAACCATTCCATATGTCTCCTAACCTCACCTTTGCCTCAATTCTATCTCATTACTTATCTTATTTCAAAAAATATCATGAATTACTCCTCAAACCTCTAATGTGGTAATAACCATACATAAACCAAATAAAATTTGTTAGGGTTTATGGTTCTTGACCTTGCTGGTCATGTAATTCAACCTCAAGGGAGGATTCCATGTTTTCTAATTTGGGGTTTTTTTGTTATAGTAGCATAACAAGTTAAGGGTTTGTGTGATCTTTCCACAAACCTGAACAGAGAACAATTCTCAAACCAGACCTTAGAAATTAAAATACACTTGATCCCCGAGTTGAAAACATGCCTTATTGGTCTTCTTCTTCTCCTCTTCCTTCTTCTTCCTTTTCTTCTCTCTTTTCCTCTCTCTCTCTCACACTCTCTACAGGTTTGGTCCTCAAAATGAGACCAAATTTTGCTCTTATCCATGTTTTGTTAAACCATGTTTGGCCAAAACAAGAAAAATCCATTTTTTGTTTAAGTTTTCATTTTGCCATTTAGGTCCTTAGACTCCTTTCTTTGCAAAGCGACTTATGCCATATTCTAATTTAGCCCCCCTCATTTCTCTCTTCTTTGTTAACCTTATTTCTATTGCCATCTACTCCTTTTATGATTTTTATATCCTTAGCCAAATTTAATTTTATATCCTTGTTCTAGTGTTTATTTCGGGTTATAAATTTATCATTTCTGGCAATAATTTATCCATTCCGGGGAACTTAGTTTAAACTCAATTCTTAAAAATATAAATTATAGGGTATTTTGAGGCGTACATAGTTCTTTCTAACTCTATTTTAAACCGGTGATGTCGCATTAGAAAATATCTAGAAGAATGGTCTCTGAATGTGGCACATAGTTGGCTTTACTATAATAACTAATTCTATATCAACACCATCAAAGTCTAAGGGATAGTAGAATTTATCTGCTCGTATCAAAACATCCTATCACCGATTGCCCTTTGGTATTTTTTGTGGATCTCATACCGCAGGGGCCGATGTGATGGAAGTTGGCACGCTCTTATAGTGACCTGGTTTAGCCTTCCCGAGGTCTGCGATGTGCGGGGTTATTTGCTCACAGTCACCTTAATGCCTTTTCTACAGTGTGCCTCTGCCTTGCGGGATGCTGGGTAGCCCGGATCTATATTTGCTAGGAGTCTTGCAGAATGATGGCGTTGACTTATTGATTAGGAAAGGCCTTCTTGTCGACATTCAACCCTCTCTTCATTGTGCCACAGGTCTTCAAAATTGGCATCGTGGGACTGATGTTTAATCATGTGTGAGGTGATGTTGACTTTCCTTGCCTTAGCACTTCTAATATTTCAGCACGGTTGATGGCCTTTTCTTGCTTTTAATTGCTTGTGGAAAAAGCAGAATCTTATTTTTCACTTGCATTTTTCTTTTGTCACCTCTCATCTGGTTCAAACCTCTTTGCCTCACCTTCTTGTTGGTTTAGTCACTGGTTGTTTAAACTCTTTACTTCTCAATGTGATAATGTGCTTTAACTTCATCCATCTTATGATTTGGCTCCTTCCAGAAGCTCACTTCATCACTCCTCTATGATTGGGTTGTATAGATGGAAATTTCCCACTTTTCCTACACTCTTCTTTGGTTTGTTGAGCATGTGTTGAATCTCTATGATTGTCATGTTTAAGTTATCTCAGTATGGTTGCTTCACATCTTTTTGTGAGTCTTCTGCTTTCCTTTATCGGGATTCTACGATTAGCACAGGGCATTCAATGCCTTGTTCCTCCCACAAAGTTTCCACCACTTTGCTCGAGTCAGAGATAGCTAGTTGGATTAGGGATGAGGATGGTGGGTGGTTGTGGCTGAGCCAGGAACCTTTGTTTGTGATGTGCACCCTGGGAGGGGCGTAAGGCTGCAGCCCGGTTGGCTGAGGATTGGGTTGGTTCCTCCAGTGGGGTTGGCATGTGACCTAATATGAGGCATTGGGTTGGTAACGGCTTGCATATTGGCCCACGACATTGGCATGCTTTGTCATCATATCCTATTTGCAGAACCATGAAGCGATATTCGCTGGTGGTCGAGTGGACTGATTGAAGCAAGAAATTTGGATGGGTACGTCGCCTCTTCTCTTTGCCCAGTGACCTCATGATATTCTCCTTCAATTCTTCCAACTTCTAGTCAAGGTGGATGGGTGCCAGCATCATTTCCACCTCCTGTGCGTGGTACATACCTCCCCTTTGATTTGATGTAGGCTTCATCATGTGTCCCATGCTGAATGTTTCGACCATAATTGAGAGAAAATCCATGGCTTCCATCGGTTCTTCTTTCTTAGGAAATCCTCTCGCTTTATAGTCTCGATAATTGCTTCTTAATTGGGGACATCCCATTACTAAAAATGGTTGACATCAATGTCGAAACCATGGTGACCCAGGCGCGATGGTTTCAAATACCTCTCGGGGTGACGACTTCTCATTGTCATAGTGCAAAAGATATACAAATGCCTCTTCTCTTTAGAGTGTTGGTTTATATCTTGAAAATTTTCTTCACTTTCGTCCAATTTCTAATAGTCCTTAGCCTTAAAGAATTAAGCCAAATCTTTGCCTTGTCTTTCAAGGTTAAGGGGAAGGCTTTCAATTCCAGTAATTCCGTATCAGTTGCACCCTCCTTGAAAGTCGTGCAAACTTCCTCAAACTCCTGGATGTGTTTGTATGGATTTTCCATACCATGGCCAGGAAGCGAGGGAGCGCCGCGGATAAGGCTTGACCTCACATCCTCGGTAGAGGTATAATACATGAGGTGCACTTTCACCCGCGGTGGTGTATATGGTCCCTCATGACTACAGCCAAGTGGGTTTCTCGTACCCCATGTTGGCTTTTGTTGCTCCTCGGTGGAGGAGTTCCATCTGCCCTTTCGACAAACTCACGCCCGCAGCCAGTGTTGAAATTGCGACCCTTTCGATCTTCTGCAGCCAGTGTTCACGTCGATAGTTGCATAAGCTACTAAGAAAGCAACACAGACAAACAACCAAAAAGAAAGCAGGGCTACCAAAAAGGTTAATGTTGCTAGAAATAAAAATGAAAATTCTATGTATGGGCCGGTATATATAGTAAATCAACCTAGCGGTGACGCTGGGGGAGATCAAAGTAAAGACAAAGGGTTAAATTCACCCGACACTTGTTGCCTTGTTCAGCAACTTCTCACTATAAGGCACCATCCCCAACAACGACGCCATATGATTCTGCGTAGCGTGTGTAGCTGACTTCAGACAACAAAATATATATCATACGCCTATGACATAGCCTAGCTACTGCAGTATAATGGCTCAGGGTCGAACTCGGGGATGGGTTTTTCTTTGCACAAATGATTCTGATGAGCTCAAAAGCGATTGAATTTTCTTTGGTTTTGTAAGCGGTGGGTTGATGGTTGGAAAACTAAAAATATAATGAAATAAAATGTAAAAGAACTCCTTGAAGTCTCGGGCCATTGGGTTGGAGGTTCTAAGGCAACTGAGGTCCTCAGCTCCTATTCCTCGCATTGGGGAGGATGACCTATAGTCATTTCCCGAATCGGATCTTGGTTTGGCTATAAAAACTTAACCCTAATAGTTTTTCTTTTGAGATACAACATTTATTGGTCATTAATGTTTCAATGCGGGTAAAACTGATCCTTTAACCTACCCTACAACAACAAATAAATGGCAACTAAGCGAGCCTCAGTGGATCTAGCAATAAGTATCCACTAAACCCTAAAATATTGCCAGAATGCGATTAGATGGAAGTACATCAAAGTTTAAACCTATATAATTGAAAGATAGAAACAAAAATGATGATAAATGCTGCGTTGAGAAACCGAGGGCCAGGTGGTTTACCTTAAAACTTTAGCCCGCCCTCCTCTTCCAGGATGAGGTGTCGTCCTCAGGAATTTGGTAGAGCTAGAAGTGAGGAATGAAAGGGAGAAAAGGAGGAGAAAAAAGCGAAAAATGAAGCTTCGGGTGCGAAGTTTATTGCATCAAAAGTTGTTTGTATAGGTCTTGACTGAGGCTTATATACTGCTCAGAACAAGAGAAATTACAAAAATGTATGAAGTACCACAAATACATAGAGGGTAGTTTAGGAAAAAGACACAAAAAGCTGGTCAAAGTGGGGTCAAATGACATTCTCAGTTGTGAAAATTCGCACCCATAGCTCCTTCGCAACCCCGCAAAAATTACAGTTGTTCCAAATTCTACCCTTTTTACTCCATTTTCCTTCTGACTTTTGACATGCAGTTCCGAGTTTGGCTTGGATTCTTCGCGTTCGAGTTGCTTTGAAAATTTTGGCCTAATTTAGCTCGCAAGTCTACAAAAATAGCCACAAAATTCGATTAGTAGTAAAGTCGAGACCTTAATGTATCAATTGGGTTATTTAAGTTGATTAGTACACAAAAAGTGCTCAAAACCTACTATAAACAAGGTTCAAAATAGCACTATTTGAGCACTAATCATTCATACATTTTAGACTTTAGTAGTTGTTTTCTTGGTAGATTTTAGGGTTAGTTGATTAGTTTTAAATCTGTTTTTACTTCAGTTAAATTGATTTTAATTCGCATCATATTTGGTCACCTAGATAGTGAATAGCCTTGGTAATACTTTTCATTTGAGTTTTTTTGAGTATATTTACTTTTTCAAATCAGTTTTTTAGTATTTCCCACATTCTCTTCCTTGGCCATATTTTCATATACACATCATTGGCCATCAACAAGTTTTTGGCACTGTTACCAAGGACTGACGAGTCTTTGGTAGCCGTGTCAAAAATTTGGCTAACAAGTTTTTTTCGTCTTTGATAGGGATTGGTGCGGTTCACTTTCTCTCAATGGAAGTTGACATTTTGAAGAACGGGTGATTTGCTAATTTATGCAATTTTTATTTTTGGTTGTGATTTGTTTCTTAGCTAATTTTTTTTTTACTGTTAGTATTTTGTACTTTATTTTCTTTTGTTTCACTTCTTATTTGTAGGTACTTATGGAAGAATATACAATAGCAGATAGAGTTCCCTCCAAAGAAGCTAAGCTTGACTTACTTTTTCATCATTTGGACCAAAGAATTCACAATGACTCACTCAAGGAACAAGGAGTATTCACTGATTGTGGTTTTTAATATCAAGACAATCTTGTCTATGGGAACCCGAGTTGTATGCAAATTACCCCTCAACATATGCCTTATCAACGGAGTTCAAACCTCACATTTCATAAGTGAAGAAGTAGTCATTCTCTGGTCTGTTAGGCAATTTAACTCATATTGAGAAATAAGAAGATGATTAGTCTTCATGAGCGCAATCTGTAGATTTCGATGCCTTCCTGTGTCAAACACTTAATGCTACATTGAAAACTTAGAAGTCATGGGAATAATTTCTATTCAAGCATTCAAGGAACAATTTTATAGGTCCTTTCCTAAGAATACTCATTAAACCTTAATGAATGCATGGATACTCCTTTCAATTAAATGTGCAAGAACTTCCTATCCAAAATATGGGAAGAGCCCAAATGAGCTTAGAAATTGAGAACAAGGCACCTAAACAATCTCATAGAGAATGAAGAGCCCATAGTGATGAACTGAAAGTTGAAGAAGCAAAGCCATGGTGGCTATTGAAAACGTTTGGCAGATTATTACTGTCTTCCATGATCAACACTAGTGGCCATGAATTCCATGCACCTCTGATGAGATATGAAGGACTCACTTCCCTCTGTCAATACAAGATTCAGATGATCACTAAGCATAAGCTCCACCTTTAAGTCAGGAGAGGTTGAAACACCTCAAATCAACCATTGCTCCTCTGATTTTATAAGTAGTTGAACCCATGTGCACTGCAGATCAGCTTCTGGCTTCCATCAAAGCACATATGTTTGAAGAGTCCTGATTCATGATGTGCTGGAGTCAGATCGCCATAAGGGGACTCACAAATGCATAAAAAACCATCAATGCCACCTTGAGTGAATATGAGCCTTTCCATCTAAACTGCAGAAGAAATCATCTCTGAGCCAAATGTTAATATGAGAAACAAGGTCAAAGGTCTGTATTATTTTTCCAATGAGCCCAGCTGACTCAAAACATACCTTCTGGAGGCAACTAAGTCAATGATGAAGATTCATCCAAAAATTTCTGTTTGGTTTTAGTTATTTGATTTATTATGTTTTCATTTTCGGGCTTTGGTAATCCTAATATGTTTAGTCTTGTTTAATATTTTTCATAATGTTATGCCTGAAGCTCTCAAGATGTTGTCATAATTAGTTTAAAGATGTGCTATGAGTTGAGCTGTTCCATACCATATTTAAAGGTGAAAATGAGTTGAGTTGAGATGTTATCACTGAGATTTTGATAAATTTTCATCCAATTTGACTGAAGATAAAGATGTTATTTACGATCATGCTTGAGGAGAATTGAAGACAAGAGGACTTTCCTTGGAGCATGATTGACACATATTAGTTTGAAAGGTGAGTTTAAGCATGAATTAAAGAATTAAGGGTTGCTATAAAGGAATTTTGAGATAATATATAAGAATGAAGAATTTATGAAGGATAGCAAGTGTTATAGGCAAGAGACAAGGCAAGGAGAACCTAAGGAGTCAAGAAACAATCACATTGGACAACATTGGACATTCTTATTTTTCTGTATTTATTGAGGCTCCAAATGGTTCACCTCGGCCTATAAATACATTCAACATTGAAAGATCTTTCCAACAAGTTCTTACACACCCAATTTCGAGCTAAAATGAAGGAGATATGAGTATAACAAGTTGGAGGAAGAAAATGGGGTGTTGAGCAGAATTGCTTGATGTGACCAAAACTACAGTCACGAAAACAAATGCTCCCAAACTCCTTAAAACCCATTTTTCTTCTTTCTACTTTACATTCTATCCGTCCATACTCATTCCTCTAACTCAGAACTCAAGCACTTTCTTGGGTCCATCTCCCATCCACCAAATCTCTCAGATCACCTCCCCACCATTCCATCATTCCAAGCTCAAACACATCACAAACCCCCCCACAAAACTTGGCCATTGCTGAACCTTAACTTCTTCCATCTATCATTCAAGCATCAAAGAGGAGTTACAATGGAAGAATTTTTCGCTATTTTTGTTTTTTGGTCTTTGTGATTTTATTGATTTGTGGAGTGACTGATAAATAAGAGCTCAAAGAATCAAAACTCAATTGAGGAAGGAAGGTGGGACACCAAGTGTGTTTGAGAAATGCCAAAGCCACTTCTTCATGGCTCGAAGAAGCAAAAGAGTGGTATCAAGGTAAAGCACCAAATGTCAAGGTCTGAAAATTCTCAAGGTTCCTATTCAAAGTGGCTGAACCAGAGTAGGTGTCACTTAACCTCCTATCACTTTTTGTTTCTATTGATTCCTTTTTTGCTCATTGCTATATTTAGACAATTTTCATCCCAAATTTCAGTGTGTTTATTTTGGCTGTTTATCAAGTGTCACACCCCCACCATGTACCGAGAATCTTTGTGGATGAATTTTTCAGTTTTATGGATGATGACTTTGTTTAATGCTTCTCAACTTACATCTTATTTCTTTGTTTATTTTGTTATTAAGGGTTTTTCGTTTCACATACACTAAATAAATTACATAATAAATGTTGATATACTGGACATATTGAGACTATTGCTTATTATATTGTGTTGATAGATTTATTGAGCACTAATGTTATATGATTCCTTTGATCCTACCAATGCACTCCAATTTACATTCAAGAGTGTAAATACAGCCTGGATATTTGTGGAAAACCACAAATTTTTCAAAAGTTGTGAATACCTCCATTACACAATAATAATAATACACAATAATATTATTGTAAATAAAAAAATCTTTGAGTTAATTGAGTTTTTGCTTAAGTAGCTGTATGTCAATGAGGACCTAATTAAACTTGAGATATGGGACAATATTAGAGATACTGTGGACTTAAAGCCACGGGCTATCTCAATAGGCCATTTAGTCATGGGTTCTCAAAATCTATGCACTTGGTCACTAAGTACTCCTTAAAAGCTAATGCTTCTGCTAGAGAAGGCTTATGAGAATCCTTCCATCTTTGATCTCCATAGGTTCTGAACTGTTCTTTTATCATTGAGGCTAAACTTGAAAACACAACAATTAAGATATATATACGTCCTCAAATTTTCAGGCCTTTCAAGTTAACCCTATTAATATATGCATATGCATATTCCCAGTGCAAAAAATGTTGAGCCTTAAAGAGCCAAAATTCTTTCATAAGATCCAAGTTTGAGCTTCATTAAACCTTCCTATACATCACTATCCCCAGAAGAACCAACCACTCAACATGAGGACTTGAACATAATTGAGAAATGTAGTGAGGAGCAGTTTTGGGGGAGCTATTTTTCCATTGGAAAATAAATCCAAATTGCTGAGCTGAAGTGTTGGAAATCAAAAGAGTTGTGAAAAGGAAAGTTAAGGAAAAGAAAAAGGAAAAAATAGAAAATATCAAGTGGAAAAGAAGCAAAATAAAATAGCAAGGAGGAGGAGTCTCGGGCCTGCATCCCTTCCCTAGAGGCAATCCTATGGGGTTTAGAGCTTTCTAGTATAAAGCTTCACAAAGGATTGGGTAGAATCTAAGGGGATAAGACATTGCACCACTCTAATAACCTCGTCTTGAAAAGAAAGAAAAATAAAAAATAAAAATAAAAATAAGAAGAAATAGGCTTCTTAGTGTTTGTTGAAAGAATGCAGAATTTGTGTATAGTTGAAAGGTGAAATGAAGAGTATGGAATGAGATGCACCCAAACAAGCTTTGGGTAAGCTAGAGTGTCACTGGTCTGATGTTAGAATGTAGTTACGAATATGAAGCCAGGAAACTGAGGAAAATATGTATAGTTTCACTGTGGGTAAGCTGTGATTTAAAAATGACTACTCAACTACCCCTTACCCAGTGTTTCCTACACATAGCTCTATAAAGACCTAATACTTGATCTCGAGAGTTTGTATAAAACATAACGACACACACCCAAAAGAGTTGTTTTATACCTTAACACTATGTTTTAAGCACTTTGTGTAGTAATCGCCTTAATTTAACCTTAGTTGTCAAGTATGTTAAGGACCTAACAATGCTACTAAATCAAATTTCAGGGCAAGTTTATTTTTTAGACTTTATATCTTGAGGATTGTGGATTCAAGTCAAGGCATGAAATATGCAGGTTACAAGTCAGAGCTAAAAAGCATAGAAGAAGGCAAAAGCAAAAGCAGAACATGCAGTGCAAGCCTTGTCAAATTCGCAAGGGTTGCGAATTTTTGCAACCCTGTGAAATTTCACAAGGTTTGCAAATTTTCCTGCTAACTTTCCTACTTTGACTTTTTTATTTTTTATTTTTTTTCCCACTTTCTCCTCATGTAATAGTGTTATGAATTGTAGATTTTGGTAATTTGTAAGGGTTTTGGTGTTATAAAACAACCTCAAAAAAGATTTTGTAAACATTCTGTTCAATATCTAGTAAAGCTTACAATAGAAGCTACCTGTTTTTCTCTCATTTTCTCTCTTCCCTTTCTCGACAACCAAATGATGAGTCAAAAACTCATTGAATTTTTAGTCCATTTTTCTTACAATATAATTCGTCTATTTTTTTAAAACATAAATATTTACCAAATTTATTGTGCATGTTCTAAAATGTATGAAAATCTAAAAATCGATAAAACAGATTTAAGGGCCCAAAGAGGTCGCGACAAAGAATCATGTCACGACTAAAAGTGATGGCAAGGCAAACAAAAATCAAGCAGTAAATATAAGAGAACTTGGTTTGCGACCAAGACAGAGGAATTTAAGGAAGATAATGTTGCGACACCGCTGGAGGTCGTGACTAAAAAGTAAGGTCGAATGGACTTGCAATGTCTTCTCCTAGGCAATTCCAAAGCTGCGACAAAGATATAAGCCGAGACTCTGAACAAAGGTCGCGACTGAATTTATGGGTCACAATAAGAATGAGCTCTAAAGTTAAAAATGTTGTGACCAAGAAGTGCGGTTGCAACAGGAGGGGCATAATTGAATTCGCGACATATTTTTAAGGTCACGACATAAATTTTAGACATGAAAGAAATGATTAGGTCGTGACCTAAATTCCATGTCGCGACAAGACAATGAAAAGACAGAACAATTTTAAATCGCAACGTGAAAAAGGGAGCTGTGATCAAGGATCAGTGGCTGACAACAGAAAGGAGGCCCCGACATACTTCTGAGGTCGGGACAAAAAATGCAGTAGAAAACAATACAAACTGAAGTCGCAGTCATTGGAACTCAAGTCGTGGATAAAGAATTATTTGAAGGGTCGAAAACATGGTCGCAACAAAGACTTATCAGAATGTATACGTGACATAAAATCAAGGTCGCGACATATATTCCAAAACAAAGCAGAACAGTGAGGTCGCGACCAAAAATAGAAAAATTGAAGGGAACTGTTGAGACTTAGAAATGAGGTTGCGACTAGATATGAAGAAGGGAATGTCGCCACATACTTTTGAGGTCGCGACATACTTTTGAGGTCGCGACAAGAATTGCACTGAGCAAGGAAAATACTTGGTCGCGACCTAAATTCCACATCGCGACAAGAAAACAAGCAACCCAGCAGATTTGAGTCACGACCAGCTTCAAGGCTCGAGACAACTGAATGACATCGCAACAGAAAAGAGGTCGCAACATTGAATTGAGGTCGCGACATCAATTCTTGGGACAAAGAAAAATGAAGTCGCAGCTCAGCAAATGCAGAACAAATGAAAGAAGGTCGTAACCAGTTTCTTGCAGTCACGACAGATTGCGCAAACTGCACTGATAATTTTATTTCATGACAAGCTTTGAGGTTGCAAACTCAAAACGTTGAGTCACTATCGATTTTAGGAAATCCACTCGAGCCTCGAATCGTCTCTCCAATTTATGAAAGTTATAAATGTTTATTACGCCTTAAGAAAGTAGGTTTTTTTTCTTTGGGGAACCCAACAGGGGAAGAAGAAAACTCACTGTATAGTTTAGAATAGATTTTTTTTTATTTTATTTTCTTTCATTTCATAGGATCTCGAATCCAGCGACCGTTAGAATGTCGGCTAGAAGTACATTTCACTTATCACTGAGTTTAAATGTGCAATCTAGATCATTCGAAATCGCTTTCTTCTAAGTTTATTGCAACGGCAGTGGGTGGAATTGATTAGTGCTCCATTGTCGTTTGTAATGCAGTTTTTAGAAGCCCAACTTCTACTAGTTTGAATTTATTGTTAGTTACAGTCTTTCCTGCATAAATTATAAGGAAGTACTTGGAATTTGGAGAGGATTTATTTGTTAATGTGTTTTTTTCATGTAATTGTTCCTAATAAGAGGTTTCAAATAAATTCTAAGGATTTGTGTTCAAGCCTGATTTCCAGGAGGCCTTCTGAGTGACTCAAAAATGGAGATTCCTGAGAGCTTAGAACAATCAGTTTGTGGGTATGCTAAACTACTATTGAAGAACTCTTGAGCTCTGAGTGTTCACTTATATAAATTCCCAATTCACTCATAATTGATGTTGGAGGGGATTATTTATCAATTTAAATTATCAAAGATTTCACCTTAATATATTGGAAGGCTCCTAATCCTGTGTTAGCTGAGATTTAATCAAGGGAAGGGAAGTATCTATTAGATTTAAAGAATGAGTCATCAATCAAGTTGTAGAAGTCTTACAACAACCCTGATTTGAGAAGTCAGAAATCTGCTGTCTCGAGAAATGGGTATGAAGTATTAAGAAAGAAAAATACCCAAATCTTATAAAGAATATGTGAATAGCGTTAGCCGACAAACCCCGTCTTCGAGAAACATGGATACTTAATTAGCGAATAAAAGGAGAAATCCAACTTGCAATATCATGCATCTTGGACGAATCCATATCCAAATTTAGGATCGAGTTTTAAATGGGGTATAATGCGTGAATCGGGATCGGCTTCACAAAGATTTACTTATTAGTGTTCATTTGGCGTAGAACTCGATTCAAATTCAATTAATTCTAGTTCATATACGTTTATTAGCTTATTTTTAATGTCCTAAGTGTATATGTTACCTTTAATCCGATTATCCTTACTCTTAGTTGATAAACTTTATCATTGAGGTTAAGATAGTATGGATCTTGAGTAGTTGAGGTAGTTGATTTTGAGAATCCAAGTCAATTTATGTGGGAGTGATATCTTGACTTACATCCATTTTTTTACTACTTATATGACCTGTGCACTTGCAGTGTCATAGACTAAACCCATTTATAATTCCAAAACATTTAAACCAGTTTATTCATTTTAAAGAAATTTCAGTCCAATTTGACATGGCCACAAGAAAGTTGTGAGACTCCTGTAGATGTTTTAAATTGAGAGGTTTAGTCTATATAGCAAAAGGCAAACAAGTTTTATGGCGCCGTTACCGGGGATTGAAAGGATTTGAATAAATCAATATTCTGACAAAAGAGAGAAATGCTAATTTGGACATTTTCTTCATTTTATAAAAAGAAATACTCAAAAACAGTTTTGACAGCAGTAGCTGCATAAGCTACTGATCTTTCAAGAGCTTAAAAGGACATATGATTTCTGATACCACTGTTTCCAATTAATCTCAATATATCTCCATTTCAGGAGGATAATTAATGCACAGGAAGCCAGACTCATATATGTTTCCTATAGATATTGAATTGGAAAGAACACTGAGGAGCTTAAGGAAAGTCAATAGAGCAGAAAAAGCAACGATGGCAAATGGAAGAATTGATCCGACAGTTGAACAAGAAACAGCAGCAGGAAGGCCTTCAATTCAAGAAACAATGGAGGATTTCTGGAGGCCTATCATCCAAGCAAAATACTCAGCAGTCAAACAGCCTGTTGTAGAGGCTAACAACTTTGAGCTAAAACCAAATTTCGATCAATTATGGTTCAAGAAACCAATTTATCGCCATCCTAATCGAAGACCCTAATGAGCATCTGGCAACATTCTCGATGGAAAATACAAAGTGTTTCGAATGGTAAGACTAAACGTAATAAAGCCACTCTTCCCCTTTACTTAAGAGATATCATACCCACATGCTACGAATCATTACCATATGGATCTATGATACACGGAAGAGTCAGGAAGCATCTTGCAGCGCATTTTTTCCCCATCCGGCCACAATTGAAAGGAGAAGGGAAATCATAATGTTCCAACAAGGGGAGGATGAAAGCTTGTATACTGCATGGGAAAGGTACAAAAGGCTGCTAAAGAGATGTCCTATGCATGGCATAGATCTGAAGACACAAATGGATATTTTCTATCACTG
The DNA here is from genome assembly GCA_016808115.1 of Tetrastigma voinierianum. NCBI lineage: Eukaryota > Viridiplantae > Streptophyta > Magnoliopsida > Vitales > Vitaceae > Tetrastigma > Tetrastigma voinierianum. The sequence goes on along the minus strand of JAEQBH010000911.1, from coordinate 1,027,495 downwards.
GAATGATACTTCTAAGGGTATCATATAGATGTTTCTGTCATAAGCATTCAAGAGGAAAGTGCGTATATGCGCGGACTTGACAGCGCACCTAGCCAATGCAAACATGAAAGCTCCTCCGGATTTTCAAGAAGCAAATAAAGGCACAAAGAGGGAGTGGGATCATTGAAAGCTAAACAAATGACTGGGCCATGGAGAAAAATTGATGCTATAATGCACAGATGGATAAACAAGATAAAACTACACTCTACTTATGAAATTGGAGCAAATGAAAGAGACGTGGATAAGAAGAAGTGGCCGAGGGACTTCCATCAAGAAGATCACATGCTAGCTTCGAGGCCAATTACTCCGAATGAACGTAGAAGCTTATCTTTTCAAGCCAAATCCCAACTTGCCCACACATTACAATCCAGCACTAAGGAACCATGAGAACTTCTCATATGGTGGAGGAGCATCACAAGGTCAAAAACAGGGGCAGAATTTCCAACAAGGGTATCATCCACCAAGGTTCCAGTAGCAGCAGCAAGGAGATCAAAGAAATGAATATCAAGGTCAGAAGAGGACCTACCACTGAGGAGCAGATGCTTCATCACTGGGATAACAAAGCCGCCTCCACACCCATGAACGTAAATTTGCTGAGTCAGAAGCTCTAAATATAACTCAAATGTTTCAATCAAACACCAATGCTTCCTCAAGAACTTGGAAACATTGTGTCAAGTGTACCGGCCTTGACCTTGCAACCAAACAAGAATGCATTCCCTAGTGACACTTAAAAACCCAAAGGACTATATGGCGGGCCCAACCGAGGAGTAGCAGGGAGAAGGAACAAAGAATGTGAATAGAATGTAAATAGAAGATCGATAAAAATAAGAAAAAGTAACCGAGGAGAGAATGGAAAGAGTACGGCAAGAGGGGACTACGTAAAAACAAGAGAAGCAGTGCAAACCGAAAGCAGCCTTAGAAGAGCCGTGTGGAGTAGAAGGTAAAGAGAAGGTTAAGGCCACACCCCTCAAGTAGCTGCTCCTACAAAGGATTCAGAAAGCAAAGAAGGAAGAACAATTTTCTAAATTCTTGGAAATTTTCAAGAAGATAGAAATTAGTATTCCCTTTATAGAGGCAATCAATTAAATGCCCAATTATGCAAAATTTCTGAAGGAGATATTGAGCAAGAAGAAGAGGATTACTGGGGAAGGAATAGTGAATTTAACTGCCACTTGCAGTGCAATTATTCAGAGAAATTTACCAGCAAAAATGAAGGACCCAAGCAGCTTCACCTTTCCCTGCTCAATAGGGAAATATGAGTTCAAGAAGGCCTTATGTGACTCATGAGCTAGCATCAACTTGATGCCCCTATCAGTGGTACAAATATTGAGTTTGGGGGAGCTTACCCCAACAACAATTATACTACAGATGGCTGATAGATCCATGGCTCAACCAGAAGGTGTTCTTGAAGATGTGCTGGTTAAGGTAGGGAAATTTATCTTCCCCCGTGGACATCGTGGGTTATGAAAATGGAAGAGGACAACCCAGTCCTCTGCTTGTTGGGGAAGACCCTTCTAGCAACAGACGCTCGATTGATTTGAAAAAGGGTGAGCTTACCCTGAGGGTGGGAATGAAGCAAAGGCACTTCAACCCGACAAAAGCTTGACACACTCGATGTTGATATTAAAATTGTACGTCAGAGATAATGAGTCCTATCGCTTTTGACTCGATCTCCGATTGTAACCTTCAAGATTCTATCAATGAAATGAGATGAATTTCCAAAGATATTCGAGTGTTGATTATGAACTACTGCATTCAAGTTTTCAAAATAGAGAAATGGTCTTGAGTTTGAATGAAAACAGTCAAGAAAATTCAAGCAGCCAGGAAAAGAAAGTTACTAAACAAGAGACTAGTGCAGAAGGGTTATTTTTAAAGAATTGCCCAGTCATCTAAAGTATGCTTTCTTAGAAGCGGAAAAAGGGAAACCAATAATCATATCAACTGAATTTACTGAAAATGAAGAACAAAGGCTATTGCAAATTTTGAAGAAATACAAAGAGGCTATTGCCCGTCAATCAAGATCTAGCGGTATCACCCTTTATTTGCATGCACAAAACTCGCTAAATGATTACGCAAAACATTAGTCAACAATTAAAAGGAGGCTGGAACCTCGTTATGAAAGATGTTGTATGAAAAGAAGTACTGAAATGGCTAAATGCATGATTTATTTATGCAATATCAGACAGTCCTTGGGTGAGCCCAGTTCATGTGGTTCCTAAGAAGGGTGGATTCACTGTGATCAGAAATGAAAGGAATGAACTAATTCCTATAAGAACTCTGCGGATGTATTGAGGGTGTGTATAGATTACGTAAAAATTAAATACTACAACCGTGAAAGATCATTTTCCTTTGCCTTTCATTGATCAGATGTTAGACAAGTTAGCAGGACATCCTCACTTATGTTTTCTTGATGGATATTCAGGATATAACCAAATTGCTATTGCACCTGAGGACCATGAGAAAACTACTTTTACATGCCCTTATGGTACTTTTGCTTTTAGAAGAATGCCATTTGGGTTATGCAATGCTCTTGCTACTTTCTAAAGATGCATGATGTCTATGTTCTCAGATTTAGCAGAGGAGGTTATGGAGATATTCATGAATGACTTCACAGTTTATGGATCCAGGTTTGAACATTGTCTACAGAACTTGGGGATAGTACTTCACAGATGCCAAGACAAGAACCTAGCTTTGAATTGGGAAAAAAGCCATTTCATGGTAACATAAGGGTTTGTACTTGGGCATAGAATTTCTGCAGCAGGGCTGGAAGTGGACAAAGCAAAGGTTTCCATTATCAAGACTCTTATGCCACCAACAACAGTCAAGGGAATAAGAAGTTTCTTGGGACATGCTACCTTTTATAGAAGATTTATTAGAGACTTCTCAAAAATAGCAAGACCATTATGTAGATTACTGGAGAAAAATGCCAAGTTTAATTTCGATGAGTCCTACCAAAATTCATTTGAGGATATCAAATCCAGATTAGTTGAAGCTCCTATCATGGCTAAACCAGACTGGAACAAGGAATTTGAGATTATGTGCGATGCCAGTGACTATGCAATGGTAGCTGTATTGGGACAGAATGATGACAAGTGTTTAGGGCCATATACTATTCCAGAAAAACATTCAATGAAGCTCATGAGAATTACTAGACTACTGAAAAAGAGATGCTGACTATGGTATTTGCATGTGAAAAGTTCAGGCCATATATATTAGGGTCCCACGTCATTATCCATGCTAATTGATGAATACACAATTGAGTAGTAATTATAGCAGAACTTAGCACATTCAAGTCACACTTTGCCCACATTTTGTTTGAGGAAAGGTACTTTTAATTGCTTTTGTGTTTTTTGGACCTGTGCAGGTCTTTCAGGTCTAATGCATAATTATTCAAAGATTTATGTCCGGGAAGCAACATGGATTCACGTTGATGTTGGCACCGATTGGTAAAAGTTTCGTGAACTGCAACAATGTCGAGAAGCACCAAGAGACCAAAGTGTACCCCAAGACACCTATGCGCAAAAGTGGCAAGAGCCAAAGTGTACCCTAAGACACCTATGCGTAAAAGTGACAAGGGGTTGGGAAGTGTACCGGTACACCACTAACATGTACCGGTACACCTGTGTGAGAACTACGGGAATTGAGTAGGAATCCGATCTTAATGCAAGGGCACACTTGTAAATCAACTTTACGTGATCACATCAAGTAGGGCATAAAAGCTATAGGACACAAGGAGAAGGTAGCTTTTGATTCCGAGGGTTAGGTTTTCATAGGAGAAGAGCTCTCCTCGATAGTTTGGGGTGAAGTTTCATTTATTAGGGTTAAAGACTTATTTTCTCTCGAGATTTTTGATTCAAGCACATATAATCTTTCAGTAGTAACTCATATTTCATTTCCATTCTCAATATTCTGTATTTTTCATCCTTAGGTTTTGCAATTGAATTCTGATTTTCTCAAAGTTCTTTTCATGAATAAATTCTCTTCAATTATGATTTCCCTTATAATTTCCATGGAGTTCTAAACTTCTATGCTGGGGTTCTACGGTGGAAACTCACCCTGATCAAGGTATATTCCTCAATTCCTTTTATACTTCAAATGGATCAGGTGATGTTATTCGCTTATAGTAAACTTTGTAAAACCTTAGCTAGCATCCTTGACAACGTGTGAACGAGATCCTCGTACACGTTGTGCTTGATTACAAATGCAAGCCAAGAGTCCGACACTCAATCGGGAACTAGTGTTTAACATTATTCAATCATCTTTCTTTTCAAAAGAGCATTTAAAGACAAATCTTCCATCGAAGACCATTTATCAATGGCTCCTAGATGAGACTGTAAAACTAAGAGGTGGGAATTACGTGACCATTAGTGAGTGGAAACCTAAGAATCCCAGCAATCATCTTTCTAATTTAAAATATTCAAATTAATCAATCATTCAATCAAACAACCAATCCCCATAATCTCTTTTAAATTACACTTTTTGCGGAGAATAGCTCCTACGATCAACAAATTTAGACCACTCCCTGTCGAGATGACCTGTGGATTCCCTCAGTATTACAATGCTAAACAACCTTAATTCCTACGCTTGGGAATAGAATTCAGCATACGAATAAGAACGAAGCATTTTTGGCGTCGTTGCCGGGGAGTGGCGATCAATCTAGTTGATCTGAAGAGAGCTAGAGGTAATTTGCAATTGCATTGCAAATCTGGTACATTCTCTACTCTTCTTTTTAATTTGTTTTTGTAAGAAATCTCTCTGGGTGTTTTCTTGGACAGAGTAGGTTTAGTGCATGTCGGTTTGGGCTCGCAACGAGCAACGCCGACTTGTAAGAATTGCACCCCCCAAAAATTCTAAGGAATCCTTAATAAGTCAAGTGTTTCAAGATAACATTTTACCTCAAATGGATCATCCCGGAAATCAGCAACATCTGTTTAATGAACATACTCAAGGGATTCCTGTGAACCCACAAGGACTCCATGAACCTCCACAACATGGAGATGATGTTACACTCCCAAAGAGCACCAGTATCAGAGGGGGAATGGTAACTCATCAAATCAATATAGGCCCCGCTCCTTTTACCTAATGTGGAAAGAACTCTCCGAGAGATCTTGCAACCCTTCAACGAACCACAACAAACTCATGTATTCGCCTCACCCGAAGAGGCCAATCATTCCTCATGAAGCTCCGAAATGATCCGCTCTTAATTGTATACCACTTCGTGGTAGAATCCGAGAACCCTATTCATTCATGAGACTTCGAGGATGTTTGGCAAAGCAGTATTTCTTCTACTGTTCACCTCTCCACATAATCTCTGTTTGGTTTTATTTTGCTCTAAAGGAGAAAGCCAAAATTTGGTTTCATTCTCTTGCACCTAATTCAATTTTTACATGGGAAAATATGCGAAATGAGTTCCTCAACAATTTTTCCTCCCCGCATGTACCAATGCTCATGCGAACAATCTCGAACTTTTCCGAAAAGCCGGTGAACCTTATCAAGCAGATGGGAGAGATACAAGGATCTCCTATGCTATCCCTCATCATGGATCGGATGGTGAAATATGTGCTACTTTTCATCATGACCATCTCGAATAATAAAACAATACATCCAAATGACGGGTGCGTGCGAATTCTATGAAAAGAGTGCGAGAGGCAATTCAACTCTTGACACCGTTGATGAATTAAAGAACATATGCAACTTACGACGTTATTACCAGAGACTATCATTCAACCCTGAACAGCACCAAAACTTCATGGATGACCAAAGAACATATGCAAATTTACGACGTTATTACCAGACCATTGTCTAACACTCAAGAATCGCTGCAAACTTGTTGATTCACACTGATAACATGGGCACAATTTATGATTACCTGGTTACCAAAGGACTATGGTATAATCCCTGGCAATGGTGCACTAAAAACACCCACTGCCGTCATCCACCACGTAAGTGTGAGGATAAATCAAAAACATCGACTAAAATTTATGGCGTATTATTACCATAGGACTATATATTTTAATCCCAGCACAATGCCGAAACTTGTTTGTTATATTTCCCCAGTACATTGACATATAGAATGGTCAATAATAGTTACATTTCTTTAACTGATCCATGATTCTTAAGTGCACAAAGCCAATGTATAATAGTGGATTTGAACCAAATATCGATCCCACAGAGATCTCAAGAATTTTCAATCAACTACCCTCTAATTACCAAGCTCTATACTATTTGACTATGATGACAATTGGAATCAGCTTTGAAAGCCTTGGTAAATAATGAAAACTAAAAGAATTGAATTAATAACAAATGAATTGAATACCGAAATAATAAAATTACAAATTCAGATCAACAATTATCTTTAAAGGGATAATGAAAATATAGCTATTGTGAATCATCACCTCGCATTGCATCAGATTATTGTTAATGAAATCACATATTTAAAACTAGTCCAAGGAATATGATAAGGCAAGCTGATCTCTTCAAACCCTTCAATCGTTCATTATCTAATCTTCACCGCTTTCTCTCGAAGACGAGTGTTAGATAACTACTTTTAATCCGGGTTGCCTTTGTTCTCGGGTATTTTTCTTTCTCGCACTTCATACTCCACAACATGGACTATAAACCTAGCCCTTAGATTTAGTCATTGCATAGGTTTACACTCATAATGGTTTCTTCCCTCAAAATTAGAATAAATTTCATCCTTTCTTGATTGCATCCTTGCTAACACTCGGGATTAAATTCACTATCTCGACCGAGGTGAACTCTCGCATGTTTAAATTGATAAATCGCTCAACTCATTCGCTTCCAAGTGAAAGAGGATTTATCGATTTAATCACACATAGCACATTAGATCTTCAATATCGTGTTAGCATACCTTTCGTAAATCGTTTCATCACTCAAGAATGCCTTTCCGTGTCACTCGCAGGGCCTCCCGGAAATCAGTAGTCGACAATCCCGCTATATGGGTATGAGACACCGACATTGGGATCAATTACGTAAAAATACACAAGACCAAAGAAGTAGATTTTTTTATAAACTGGTTCGCCAGCCTTTTGATAAATTTATGCGTAAAAGAGTTAAATTCTAACAATGGGAGTAAAATCAACTAAGCCGGGTTCTAAATCACCGACTACACTCAAACAATGGCTTACCGATCAAGTAAACCACTCCGCAAATGGAACCGGAAGTTCGACCTCCAAAATTGTCTCTGAATGCACTATCCGCATGCACTCAAGAAATTGAAATCTCGTATCTCGCCTTCAACTTTAAAAATAACTAACATCCGTGATCCAAATTCAAAAGAAAGAACAATCTACTCGAAAATATTAAAACTAAAATAACGAAAACAAAAGAAAAGAAAAGAAAAGAAAAACTAAAATACAAGAGCCTTCTGCTACCCAGATTTCTCTTTTTGAGTCGCCAAGAGCCGCTTCTTCGCATACCAGGTGTTTTTATGTGGTTCAAGCTCGGGCCCTACTCGATGCACCTCTTTCGACTTCGCTTAACCGCCCATTGTTGTTGATGTCGACATCGATTCTTTGTCACGACCTTTGTCAGTTTCGCTATGTCGCAGGCTTTGTTCGGTCGTGACGTATCGCCATTATCTCTTTGAGCCAAGTCGCTGACAAATGCAAATTATGTCGCGACCTTCGTTATTCAGGTCCGATGTCGACAAATTCGAATGACGCCGCGACCTTTAGTTATTCACACTGATGTCGCCACCACTTAATGATGTCACACCTTCCGTATGTGTAGCCGATGTCGCGACCTCTCGACCGCTGTCGCCCTTCACCTTTGACCGATGTCGATAACCGGCCGATGTCGCCGAATTCGGTGCCAGTTCACTAATGTCGCACTGATCGCTGTCGCGGACCTTCTTTCCTGCTCGCGTTGGCGACCGCTGCACGATGTCGCCGACTTTCGCGTAATACGTCGCCAATAACTAGGTGTTGTCGATTTCTTTTGCCCGGCGATGGTCGCGATCGGGACCGGCGTCGCCACAATTGTTCGCGGTTCACCGATGTCGCGACTGACCGCCGCCTCGATTAACTTCGATGCAAAGGTTGATGTCGCGACCTCTGACTAATGTCTTGACAACTTCGTCCATCGCGACTCGGGTTTAATTTATCTCGACCGGCGATGTCGCTAATTTCATGTCTTTTCTTCATCAATTCATAAATACCGACTGAGTTTCACGCTGGGCCCACTTCGCTTTTTGCCTTCAATTACTTCGCTTCAACTCGAGTTTTGTCAATAGCGACTGATATTAATTTTCATCGGCATAGCTTCACGACATCGTCCTTAATCCTTGTGTGCCTCTCTCCCGCCGTGATAGCTTCTTCTTTCACGCTTATATCAAGAGAATGCTCAAATCCACCTTCTCGCTCCTTCTATCGCAAAATTCCTTCTCTTGAATTCCTCGCGCATAGCAAGTTATTGCTGAGTTTTTCCATATTTCGCACATAAATCAGTCTTTTTTAGATAAAATCAACTGTGAAAAATGGACTGAAAATGGATGACTTTAAGCTCATCAAACTCCCCAAACTTAAACCTGGTCATGGTTCCTCAAGTAAATAAGAGAAAGATTTGTTTGTCCTCAAACAAAAGGACATTTTTCTGTATTGTTCTGCAAATCCAACCAATTTAATTGAAATACAAGAATTGCATTCTTCTCGTGATATCTAGCTTTAAGTCCAGATGAAGTTTAATTTCTACTTCAAATCGTGTGTACAAAACTAAATTGTTGAATTTAATTTATAAATAGTTTAGTCGGCTCGACCTAAGAGTGATTGGTTTTCTCCTCTTTCTTTAGTGAGTCGCTTAATCCTCCGAGTTCCTTCACAGCTTTTGATCCTTTCCGAATTTTTCAAATTCCATGCTTCGTTGCTCATATCGATCTCCACTAATGTAGGTAATTCCAACATTCAAGATCAATCGCCCTCGTAGTTTGTAAATGTTAGTTTGTCACGGGTAGGATGGATGGAACTTTTAGGTTAAGATTACTCCCAAACTCTTCCTTATTTCTTACTTAACTGTTCCTTCCTTTTCCTTGCAACTTCTTTATTTGATTCCCCCAAACTTCATCCTTAGGGAATCTTTCTTGATTTCTTCTCGTTTAAAATCGTTTGCTCCAATTTCACATTTGTACTTCTCATTGTTGGAACTTTTCTCTCAACCATTCGTGAATAGTGCAATGTTCTCGTCTTTAGGCTTTCTAACACTCTTAGCGAACTTGGGTTAGTAGCTCCCATACTACTGGGTGCATTAGTACTAGGTGTTGAAATTAATTCCTTTAAGAACTTAATTGTTCAAGAGAATTAGGCCACAAGACAAAACTTCTTCCTTTAAGCTTTCTTTTCTGTTGTATCCTTCTGCTTTAGATTTTTTTTTTCTTTCTTCACCCTTTTCTGTATTTCTCTTTTAGTTCTCCAAAAATATACTCCCCCAAACTTTATCTCTTCCTCCCTCCTTGAGTTCTGTAATCAGCTGCCCTTTACTCGGGAGTGATTAGTTATAAAGGATGGTCAGATTTTTCTAAATTGCTTGTTTTGAAGATAGGAAGTGTTTTGGCTCAAATTCAGGAACTAAGGTGTATGTAGAAGCATATACTTAATGGTGGCTAGAATGGCTCGAGCTGCCAAGGATGGCCTGCATCATCTCTTGTTAGTTGTATTACCTAGGATTTCGCCTTGATCAATAATCTAACAAGTTCTAGAATCTTGCCGTTAACTGTGGAATAACCTTAAGGATGTTCTTGACTCATTTGTGCTGATGGAGGGGTTGTCTGATCTAAGGTTCACCAAGTTCTTTGGCTTATCGTTTATAATAAACTCCAAAATATGTTTTGCTCCTTCAATTGTATAACTTCTCTTTAACCTGGACTTATCAGCTAAATTCAAGTCAATTATGCAATTTGTGTTTCAATTCAATTATGTGCCATTCAGCCCTTATTTTGCAATTATTTGTGTTTCATCCTATCATCTAATCAATTACCTCAAATAGCTCATATTATGATATGTCAGCATTTTCATTCCTGAGCTAAATTCTATCATATTCCTCTAGCACCAAAGCAAAAAATAACAAACACAATTCACTTCAAACACATCAAACAAATTTCCGATTCGATTCATGAGAATGTGCAAAATGCTGAGAACAACAGGATAGGAATGAGGGAGAGATTGACAAATCAATGAGAAGCGTCTATTTTTCTTTTCCGAGGAGGAACAAAGATGTTCGGGGACCCAGATCAAGTGTAGCCAGTCAGCTGAACTGGGGGAACTTCATTTCGCCCTCTTCTTCTTCTTGGCATTTTCCCTTTCTATTTGTTCTTCAACAAACAAGCCATTGGTGATCAACTTTATTCAGATCATCTTGCCTTTTAACCCAATGTGTCTATCAGACGCTCCATTTATCATGATTCTAAAAAATTTGGATAGATTGTCAGTTAATCAAATCCAAATTTTCCAAATTGCATTTTTCTTCTATAAGCATCATTGTCACACTTTATCTCCGTCTTCATCTTCTTCCCAAGTCCTCGTAATAATGGCATATAGAGAAATTTAAACTTTGATCTCGCCTGGTTTCGCCTCTTTCGAACCCTTTCTTTATGAGCTCTTAGAGTTGAGAGTCTCGATCATAATCGATTATCAGAATGATTCATAGCTAAGCCGCAATTTTTTTCATCTCGACTCTTTCCTCCATTTCCTTTGAACTTTTCTTCGTGCTCTAAGATCTTTTTTATCTCGCTCCTCTTTCGTCAACTCTCTTCCCATTTCGCTCTTTTCTTTCAATTCTTCTTCATACATTTCCTCCTTTCGTTCATTTCTCTCCCACTGCTTATCTCTTCTTCTTAATTCCGCCTCATACTTCTTTTCAAATTGCTGTCGAGGCCCATTTCTCTCATTTTTCTTTCCATAATTTTCGCATAGAAATGAGCATCTCCATTATTTGGTTATTTTCGTCTTCTAGAGCTTTCTCTCCCGGGTTCTCCGAACTCTGCTTCTACTGGGGTGGAGAGTCGGGCTAGTGGGTGGGTGAAATCTACAAGACTTCTTTCATCTCGCTCCCATGTCCTCCGCAAAATAGAGTGTTCCTCTCGATGTGTTTCGATTTTGTTCTTCTAGTTTTCAACCATCAGTGGTGTCCTCTTCGTTTCGCACTCTCCTCCTCATCTCTGGAATCTGCTTCCACTATGATCCCCTTCTTCTTTTGATTTCTTGGCCCCTTACTTACCCCAGTCAGGGTTAATGGTGAAACTTTGGGGCACTCTTCTTCTTCTGCCCAACTTCCCTTCACAACAACTCTGATACATAACCTTGCGGATGGTTGCCGCGGATCAGCCCTCTTATTTCCTTCGTGATATTTCATTATTGAGTTTTCACACAAATGTAAGATTAATCTTATAGCCCTTCAAGATGGCATAGAGAATGATGGCTTCGTTCTTATTGTACAAATACGCTTTGTAGGAACCAGAACAGGTTTAAAATAACCATACCTTTCGCTTCTTCCGCGATTCCCGTTTATAATCGCTTTTCTCCTTCCCCGACCCCATTTCACCTTGTCGTCCTGGTCAACTTTCTAGCCATCTTTCACTCGCTTGGCCGCTCGCTATCTTCTCAGATTGATCCATGTTTTTGACCCTTCATTCCGTACATTTCTTCATTTATAGTCTCAAGGTTCCTACATGGTACCCAAACCCCTCGACAAAAACAAGAGTTCTCCTTTCTCCCTACTGTTGTTATAAAATTTTCAACGATCGCCGCATAACCAGATCTTTGATGTTTGCGCACTTTTCCCACCTTCTTTGCTCTATCAATTCCTTGAACGGAGATGAGTCGATTGAATCCCCTTCTCCTACAAACCCCTTTCCAAAGATAAGGCTTCTTCTAATTCAATATTTCTTTCTCGAGACAAACTCTGTCCTCCCTCTTCTTCAGCCGCCTTTCTTTCCCTTCCTTCTCCGTTGTCGAGTTAACCGGTTGGACTTTTGGCCGCTCGACACTCGTTCTCCATTGTAGGTTCCAGATGATCTTCCCTTCGCCTTGCATACCTCCATGATTTCGTTTCACAGATTTGGGATGATGTTCGGTCTCTACTTATTTGCAGAAATCTGAAGTTTTTGTTTTTTTGTAGTAGTTCTGATTGGGGGTTTGCAAGAATCAAAAGGTGGAAGATGTGCGAAGATGAAAAGTTGAATTTGCTTCACGGAAGGAGATGATAATGAAGAGAGTTTCTCAACAAACTTGCAATTCAATTATTATTGTGGGCCATTTATTATTTCATTTATTCGCATTGTCGCGACTTAAATTCATGTCGCTATTGTAGGCCACATTAAATCTCTAAAGGCAGATTAAAAGCCGCCTGGCTATAAATCTTTTCTTTATGTCAAAGGAGAGCAATATTGTTTGTCACGACATAAGTTAACCGTGGAGGACAAGTCATCCTAAGGTCGCGACATCGCATCTCATGACATCATAAGCTGCTCACACCTCATCACTCTTTTGAAGGAATTACTCTTGTCGCGACCCATTTGTTATGTAGCAACTTCAATTTTTGTCGCGACATAACCTTTGGTCGCAACCACTACCCTTTTCTTCCTTCAAGATCGATCGAGTCACTTAAGATCAACTTCTGCTGCGACTTCAGCTTCGTGAGTTTACATAAGTTTTTGTCGCGACCTAGTCTACAATTGCCTCAAATTTAATGAACAGATGTACCTTTTCACTCTTGACACTAGCAGATTCTCATAATCAAACAAACCATTTCCACACAAAGAATTCAAACATGTATACTATTCAATTTTCACATAATTTGTATAGGAAAAGAATGCCCCCTTTTTCAAATAGCCTTTTCCCGTGAATTGTCGGAGTTGTCCCGAAGTTGTTACTGCATGAACCCTCGATTCTACACATCTTTCGCCTCAATCTTCATTATCCTCGCAAAACTTTTACCTAATCTTAAATCAAAATTAGTAAAATCACAATGAGCTATTAGAAATTTAAACACACAAATCTGTAAATTATAAATAAACTAAAAAAATTATTAAAATCAAACCGATGTGTATCGCTCTTCCACAAGTCGCCTCCATTTTTAGTCTCTACCGGATCACGCTATCGTTTATTTCTTCAATTTATCTTCCAATTGCTTTTCTCAAGGTACGCTTTAATCTTTGACCATTAACTTTGAACCTCTACTTGTTGTTTCTATGTCACGCCCAAATTGTGTGCTTGATACCACCAGAATGGTCCACTCCATTTCGACTTTCACTTTCTCCGAAAGAGCCTTAATCCGAGTCGAATAACAAAACCCCATCTCCCTCGCCTTGAATTCCTTCCTCAAAATTCGTTGATCATGCCATTTTTTGTTTTATCCTTGTAAATTCTGCACATTATAGGCTTCATTCTCAATTTTTTCCAATTCATTTAGCCGAGTAGCATGTCTTCCCTTAGCAGCCTTTAAAGTCGAAATTGCTTCGATGGCCCACATAGCTTTGTATTCCGGTTCAAGAGGTAGATGACATGGTTTGCCAAAGACAACTCAGACGGGACATTCCAATGGGAGTTTTGAATGCGATCAGAAGCCCAAAGTGCATCATCAAGTTTGGAAGACCAACTTTCCCGCTGAATCTCATACTTTTCAAGATTCTTTTAATCTCCCTATCGAAATTCATCATTCATCGTCCGGTTATTTTTGAGAAGTCTTGATGAATCTCCTATAAAATCCGTAAAGATGCCCAAGAAACTCCTTATCCCTTTAATTGTGGAGGTGCAAGGGTTTTGATAATGGAAATCTTGGATTGGTCCACTTCTAGCCTCAGAAGATAATTTGCATGATCAAGAACAATACCTTCGTTACTCATGAAATGGCATTTTCCCAATTTAGTGCTAGCCGCTTGTCCTTGCATCTTTGAAGTACCGCTTTCCGTGTTGTTCTACATCGCTCAAACTGGATCCATACACCGAAGTCATCCATAAAAATTTCCATGACTTCCTCAATCAAATCCGAGAACAACATCGGCATCATACATCGCCGGAAAGTAGCACAGATAGCCCAAATGGCATCCTTCCTCGGGCGCAGCGTTCATAGGGGCGTGTGAATGTGGTCTTTCTTGGTCCTCGTGTGCAATTGCAACTGGTTGTAGCCTGAATACCACCAAGAACAAAATGAGGGTGTCCTCGTCTAATCCGGCCCAACATCCGATCAATGAAGCGCAAAGGGAAATGATCTTTCCCGGTCACTGCGGTTCGCCAGAATCACGATGCTTCCATCCCGTCACCGTTTTATTGGAATTAATTCATTTCTTTCATTGCGGATCACAATAAACCCACCCTTCTTTGGAACCACATGGACTGGGCTAACCCAAGGACTGTCTTAAATTGCATAGATAAAACCAGCATTTAACCATTTGAGCACTTCCCACTACTTTTCATTACCGGATTCACTCCTTTGATGTTCAACGCTTGGCTTTGCATTTTCTTCCTGCAGATTTTCAGCATGCATATTGATGGACTGATACCTTTTAACTCTTCAATAAGACCAAGCTATAGACTCTTATGATTCCTTAAAATTTCCAAAGAACCTTGTTCCTCAACATCAATGAGTCTAGCGTGAAATTATTAATGGGTTTACTCTAAGTACCCAAAAAGCATACTTTTAAATGACTTGGCAACTCCTTTAAACTAGCCCTTCTTCACTGTTTCTAATGAAATCTCTTTTCTTCATTTTTGTCTCCTTTTTCATCCCATTTGTTCAAGACTCAATACTTTTTCAGAGAATGTAAACCGATGTGCGTAAAATATGAATCAAAACCTTCAAGATACCGGAAATTCATCTCTTTTCATTGATTGAAAGTCATATTACAATCATAGTAAAAATCAGGAGTTGTTGACATATACATCTTCTATTGACTTGATATCTTCCTTTCTATGTCTAAATTCCTCAAACTTCGATTAATCAAGTCACCGCCTCTTCTCCAACTCGAGAGTGAGAATTCCCTCTCGCATATCGATTAGAGTCAAGCCCAGCTTGCAAGGAATGGCCTTCCCAAAGAGCAGAGGGACTTGTGAATCTTCCTCCATATCCGCATGATGAAGTCAACAGAAAATAAATTTTCCCACCTTACTCACACATCTTCTATGATTCCTTCCAGTTTTGCCAGTGGTTCTATCTCACATTCGGGAGGGTAACAAGAATGAGTAAGCTCCCCAAACTTAACTTCGCAATGTAATAAGGCATTAAATTGATATCGGCACTGAGTCGCTGTTTCCAAACTCAAACTCTCCAATGGTGCAGAACAGAAGCCCTCGGATCCTTCATCTTTCGTAGTCTCTTCGATCACAAAGATCAAGAAGTTGCAAATCAAGTTCACAATTCCTTCTTCAACAATCTTCCTCTTTTTGCTCAGTATGTCTTTCAAATATTTTGCATAAAGTGGCATTTGAGTCACCACTTCTGTGAAAGGCATACCGACCTCACTTCGAAAGGTTTTCAAAACCTTGCAAACCGTTCTCTATCTTTGATTTCGCAAATTCTCCGTGGAAATGGGACTCAGAGGCGATTATTCCGGTTTTCTTCTTGCTTCCCTTCTCCGACGCTATTCCTTCTTCTTCCTTCCAAAGGTTTCCAAGATTGCCCGCCTTCCTCTCCTTGTTGCTTTCATCTTTTCATTTTCCACCAAGTCTTTCCCACTTCCGAGCCGCATGCCCACGCCTTCTGATTCTTCTTCGGTCATCAGGGAAAGCGCATCTTTCATCCGGGTTCAAGGTGCTTCAGTCAGCTGCCCTATTTGTGTCTACATGTGTTCTTGAGGGAGGCATTAGTGGTCTTCCTGGGAAAATTTGAGAATTGGTATTTGAGGCTTCCAATTCTACAAACTTTTGTCTCATGAGGTTTAACAGCCTTCATTGGGCCCCATGAATCGCAAGATTCGATCTTCAAACGGTCGAGCCTCCGACTCCTCGTACCTCATTTATCTTTCACCTCCTTGTCGCAGAACCTGGTGGTTGTCGATATCTCTGCTGGAGGATTCTATCCATGCCTTAGGCCTTGTGAGGCCCCCTCCACCATATGGTGAAAATTTTCACGGTTCCTCGTCGGATGATAAGGCCAAGGTGTTAGGGATTTGGTTTGAAGTGATAACTTCGCCCCAAGTACTTAACCTCCCGCATCACAAAACGCTTCTTCGGGATAAGCATCAACACTCTCCTCAATAGTTCCCTCTCGACTACTCCCTTTTCATGAGCAAGCAGCATCTTCCTTGCTTCGGTCCATTCTATGCATGAAGGCATCTAACTTTGCCTCCATGGCATCTCGCTTCAGCTCCATGATTCCTCTTCCGCCAATTACTCTTGAAAAACTTTGATGGAGTTTCATATTACATTTCACAGTCCTCAATCGATTCTTGCCTCTTCAAGACTCTTACGCTTGAATGCTCCACAACATGAAGCATCAATAATGCCCTGGGGATGTATCATTCAAGGCATGATACACTATGTCCATCCGTCTTCAAGTCTATTCCATGCATCAAGTATAGTTTCAAAGAACCTTTGAATCTCTCCCATGCTACATAAAGGCTCTCATCTTCCCCCTGTTGGAACACAATTATCTCCCTCCTTCTCTCTGAGGTGAGTGATGGGGGGAAGAATCTACCCAAGTAGGCTTCTACAAGCTCCTCCCAAGTATCAATAACTATACGGTAGATTCATACCACGCTGCCACTGCATCTCTTAGAGAAAATGGGAATAAATGCAATTTTATGACCTCTGGTCTCACCCCATTCAACTTCACTGTGTTTGCCATCTTGAGAAACCTTCCCAGGTGCTCATTTGGGTCTTCAGGGGATTTCTTGAACCCAAACCGTTGTCACAACCATCAGAATTTGCCGCTTTCGCCAAAGTTATTTCCGTGATCAACCGGTAGCCGTCTGACGCAGAGTATTCATCCCGAATAATAGTTCCAAAAGTCCTCCATCAGACGTTGATTGGAGGCCTCGCCGCTGCTCTTGTCCTTCACCGTCTTCCTTTCATCCGCTATAGTCGAAGCTTTTCTCGTCCTTTCGCTTTTCTCAAGCTTTCCGAAAGTGTTCTTAATTCCGCATTCACGGAACGACGCGTTATGTTTCCATGCATTAAAGTTTTTTCCCAAATCAAACATACTCACATTATCAGGATTAGTCAAGCCAACAAATATTTTCAATATAGCTTGTTAAAGGTTAGTGCTGTACAACCAAGTAACAAAACTATTTTTGTTCTTTTCTTTTAAAATGTCCAAATTAGTATTTCCTTCTTCGTCAATATCGATCTACTAAATTCTTTCGATCCCCTCGCAACGGCTAAAACTCGTTGATTTCACACTATTAACATACACAAATTTATGACACTATTACCAAAGGACTATGGTATAATCCCTGGCAATGGCACCAAAAACTTGTTCACTATCGTCATCCAATTAATGTAAGTGTGAGTGATAAATCAAAACATTGACTCAAATTTATGGCATTATTACCATAGGACTATTATTTAATCCTCAGCAATAATGCCATGAAACTTGTTTGTTATATTTCCTTGTAAGTATACTGATGTAAAATGGTTTCCCGAAGAATAGATACATTTCTTTTTAATGTTGATCCATGCACTCAAGAAGTGCACGTGCCTAACAAGTAATAAAGTGGATTTTAGTCCGTATATCGATCCTACGTAGATCTTAAGAATTTTCAATCAACTACCCGACTACTCAAGCCTATACCATTTGGGCATGATAGACAATTGGAATCAGCTTTGAAAGCCTTAAAATAATGAAAACTAAAAAGAATTTGAATTAATAACAAAATGAATTGAACATCAAATAATAGCAAATTGCTAAACTAATCGAACATTTATCTTTAAAGGAGCATTGAAAATACAGCTACTGCGGAATCATCAATTCCGCTGCATTGCAATCAGACGCTTGTTTAATGAACCATAGATTTAAAACTAATCCAAGGAATATAATACAGTAGCTGATCTCTCCAAACCCCACCGCTCATTATCTAATCTTCACTGCTTTCTCGAAGACGTAGTGTTAGATAACTACTTAATCCGGGCTGCCTGCTCCGGGCATTTCTTCTCAAGACTTCATACCCACAACATGGACTATAAACCTTAGCTCCTTAGATTTAGTCATTGCATAGGTTTACACTATACTGGTTTCTCTTCCTCAAAATTTGAATAGCTCATCCTTTCCTTGATTAGATCTTTGCTAACACGGGATTAAATTCACTATTCGAATCAAGGTGAACTCTCTGCATGTTTAAATTGATAAATCGGTCAACTCATTCTCGTCTCCAAGTGAAAAGAGGATTTATCGATTTAATCACATAGAGCACATTAGATCTTCAATATCAGGTTAGCATACCTTTAGAAATTATCATTTCCTAAGAATGCCTTCTCCGTGTCACCGCAGGGCCTCCCGGAAATCAAAGCTTGAGACAATCCCATGCATGTGGTATGAGACACTCGACATTGGGATCACTACGTAAAAATACACAAGACCGCGAAGTAGATTTACAACCGGTTCAGTACCATAAATTTCGCAAAGATAAATTCTAATAATAGAGTATAATCAACAGAAGCTGGGTTCCTAAATCACTGAATTACACCAAACACTGGCTTGCTGATCAAGTAAACCACTGTAAAATGGAAACTGGAAGTTCGAATTCCAAAATTCACTGAATTCACTATCCAGACAAGAATTAAGAAATTGAAATCAGATTCACCAACTTTAAAAACTAACATCCAGATCCAGAAATTCAAAAGAAAGAACAATCTACTCGAAAATATTAAAACTAAAAATAACGAAAACAAAAGAAAAGAAAAGAAAAGAAAAACTAAAATACAAGAGCCTTCAGCCTACCCGTGTATTTCTCTCGAGTCGCCAAGAGTCGCTTTCCTTCAAGAGCGTACCAGGTATTTATAGGGTCTGCCAGGGCCCTAATTTCGATGCACCTCGACTCCCGCCAACCGGGCTCCGCTTGGTTGTTGATGTCGCCGACATCGATTCTTTATCGACCTTTGTTGTCTTCAGTTATATCGCAGAGGCTTTGTTTGGTCGCGGACGTATCGCCATTATCTCGGCCGCGGTCGCGGCTACGCCAAATGATGCTCGACCTTCGCTACTGCGGTTCGGCGTCGCCGATAATGCTGGAAGGACGCGTCGCTACCTTAGTTATTCACACTGATGTCGCGACCTTCTGGTTCGCGCCGGATCGCGACTCTCCGACCGCTCGCCGCAACCTCTTCACCCTTTAGACCGATGTCACATTAACCGGCTGATGTCGCGTGACCTTTCTTTCCTCTTTGCTTTGTTGTTGCGACCGCGAATGATGTTGGCGAATTCCTTCACACCGATGTCGCGACAACTAGGTGTTGTCGCTGATTTCTTCTCTTTGCTCATGAGTCGCGATCGCCGACCACGTCACGATTAACCGCTTGCGGTCTACCGATGTCGCGATTCTCCGACCGCCGTCAGCGGCTGAACTTCTAATGTGTTATTACGTCACACTCGATCGACATGTCGCCGACAACTTCGCCCACAGACCGGCTTAATTCGCCGCGACCGCGATGTCGCGACCTCGCGTCTTTTCTTCATCAATTCATAGCTCGGCTTAGAGTTTCTTTCGCGCCCACCGCTTTGCCTTCACTACTCTTCAAGGTAACCGGAGTTTTGTCGTCGCTAATCTGATATGAATTTCATTGTTGTCATCAAGGCTTTTACGACATCGCCCTTAATCCTTGTGTGCCTCCGTCGTATAGCTTCTTCAGCGCTTATATCGCAATGCTCAGCCACCTTCCGGCCCTCTTCTACCGCAAAAATTCCTTTCACTCCCCGCCGCACAGCGTTGCGAGTTTTTCCATATTTCTCGCATAAATCATTTTAGATAAAAATCAATCGTAAAATGGACTGAAATGGATGACTTTAAGCTCATCAGACACCATAGCGTAAAAATGCTCGAACATAGAGACTAACACCTCCATGTATTAATCGCTAAAGTGCATAGTACGCCTATAGGGGGAGGAATCCATCACTTGAAAGAAAATGATGAATTGCAAGCGAAAATTGCTAATTAAACAAGGAAGTTGGAGGTTATAGAGATGAAAAAGGTGAACGAGGTAACTAGTGTACCTCAAGTACCCTCAGACTATTTGCACCTGGGACAGTGGAGGAGCCATGCATAATATACTTAATTCTACACACTCAACTATCAACTGCCCAAACCTTCCTCAAGTTAAGGGAGCACCGCATAAAGCTAATGCTCTTAACTACCAAAGGAAGCCTTTCAATTCTCCATACTCTGAAACATATAATCCTGGATGGGGTAAGCATCCTAATTTTAGTTGGAGAAATAAGGGAGGCCCACATAACCTACCAAACAACCAAGGTCCCCATTACCAAAACCAATGTTTTCCAAATTCAGTCCCTCCATTTCAGAATCAAGGCCCCCAAGGATTTCCTATGAACTCTAATCAAGGTTTCCATCCGTCGAATCAAGGGAATCCAAATCCACACCCTTATGAAGCTCCACATAAGAGAATTTTGGAGGATATAGTAACACGCCAGGCTGCACTAACAATCCACAAACATGCACTCGAACCGCTTCAATGATGTGAGATCCCAAATAACTAAGCTGACCTCCTCTATGGGTAATTTTCAACAGGAGAAAGGGAAACTCCCATCTCAACCCATCCAAAACCCACAAGGTCAAAATAGTGTGGGAGTTTCAAGTCCAAGTGAGGGTACTTTTGAACATCAGAAGGTCAAGTACTACTATTCGGCTTTCTGCAGAAGGTAGTTTACAAAACCATTCCAACCAAAGAACCATTACAAGAGTCTCAAAGTGAATCGGTCAGAGATGATGAGGTATCAGACAAGCCTCATGTTCATAGGACAAATGTTATTGATGGTGAGCCAGAGGAAAATAAGGCTACCCATATTCCTCCAGCTCCATATCCTCATAGGCTGAGAACCCCAAAGAGAGTGAATAACCAATCTGAGATCTATGAATTGTTCAAACAAGTAAAATTGAATATTCCTCTACTAGATGCTATTAAGAAAATTCCATTATATGCTAAGTTTCTAAAGGATTTGTGCACGGTAAAAAGGAAACTAGGAGTCAAGGAGGCATCTACGATCGAACAATTTACTCATCATTCAAACAACCCGCCTCAAAATACAAAGATCCAAGAAGCACTACTATTTCTATAGTAGTAGGGAATTCCAAGTTGGGACATGCCTCTAAAGGGATTTAGGGGCAAGTGTTAATTTGTTGCCATACTCGCATATATGGACTCAGGTTAGAGAATTAGAGCCAAACAATATCACTCTCCAATTAGATGACCGTAGTGTAAAAATTCCTAGAGGGATAGTGAAGGATGTATTGGTACAAGTGGACAAGTTCTACTTCCCTGTGGATTTTGTTATGCTCGACACTCAACCCAGAATCAAGGAACCCATTCCCAAGATTCTCGTAGACCATTCTGCAACTCGCAATGCCATTATACATTATGTGGAGGCCTAATGACACTATCATTTAGAACATGACTTAATCAATATCTTTAATGTTATCAAGGAATGGGATGAAGATGAAGTGTGTGAGGTCAACATGGTTGATTCTGTGGTACATAAAATTTAGACAATGTCTTACATGATGACCCTCTTACGTCATGTTTGGTAAGCCCGAGTTGGGATGAGGAAGTGACCACATTAGAATCGGAGTTTCTACACTCCATAATCAACACAAAGAGGTATGAAGTGAATGGGCAGCCCCTAAATTCAACTATTGCCACCGTGGGGGTGGTTTGGGTTTGGGCATTGCCTTTCAAGAGAGGCCACTAAGCTTGAGTTGAAAACCCTACCATCACACCTCAATATGCTCTTAGGGGCAAGAAACTTTTCCGATAATCATATTCTCTTCCTTAGAGATGAATCAAGAAAATCAACTGAGATATCGAACACACAAAACTGCCAGACGGGACAATTTCGCATATTAAGGAATTAGCCCCTTGATCTCGCACACATAGAATTCATTTTAGAAGAGGATGTACAAAACCCTCTAGGCAACCACAGACGACTAAACCCACAATGAAGAAGCGGTAAAGAAGGAAGTATATTAAAACTCGATGTAGGTGTTATCTACCCTATTGCGCACAAAGAAGTAAGTTAACCCAACACGTAGTTCCTAAGAAACTGAAAGCGCCTGTGGGTCGCAATGAAAATAATAATGAGCTCATTCCTACTCGTGGTCACTAAGTTATGGTGCATGATTATAGGAAACTTAACGCGTAATAAAGAAATACCATTTTCCTTCCATTCGTTGATCAAATGTTAGAGAGAGTCGCAAGGCATGAATTCTATTGTTTTCTCGACTAGTACTGCAAGCTACAATCAAATCAGATAGCTTTGAAAGATCACAGCATTCACATGTCCTTTCGGGTACTTTTGCCTTTAGAAAATGTGCCCTTTGATTATGTGAATGCACCCGAACTTTCCAATCGGTGCATGACGGGAATTTTCAGACATGATAGAAATCATTCGAAATCTTTCATGGATGATTTCTGCTAGTGACTCAGAGGACTGCTTGGAGAATCTAATAAAGGTTTTGAGAGATGTCAAGAGAAGAACCTTGTGTTAAATTGAGAAAAGTGTCATTTCATGGTGAGCTATGATTGTCTTAGGCCATATAGTGTCAAAAACTGAATTGAAGCTGATAAGGCCAAAGTCGAAATGATTCCAATTTACTCTACTCCTAAGTGTGTTAGAGACACGATCATTTTGGGACATGCCGGATTTTATGTGAGATTTATAAAAGATTTTAGAGGGCTATAAATACCCTATGTACATTGCTTGTTAAAGATGCCACTTTCGCATGGTCACAGGCTTGTGAAGACGCTTTTGTTAAGCTCAAAACTATGTTAGTGTCGCCCCCTATCATGCGGTCTCCTAATTGGAATCTTCCGTTTGAGATCATGTGTGACGCTAGTGATTATGCTATAGGGGTTGTTTTAGGACAAAGGGAAGACAAAAAGGCTTTTGTAATCTATTATGCCAGCAAGACACTAGACTCCGCTTAAGCAAACTACACAACCACAGAAAAAGATTTTTTAGTTGTCGTCTTTTCCCTAGAAAAGTTCAGGTCATACATTGTAGGCTCTCCTGTAACCATTTTCACAGATCATGCAGCACTGAAGTACTTGCTCTCTAAGCAGGACACCAAGCCTCGGTTAACTAGGTGGATTTTACTATGTCAAGAATTCAATCTGACTATTAAAGATAAAAAAGGGGTCGAGAATGTGGTGGCTGACCATTTATCTAGATTAGTTCCATAATTCAATTCTCATGGCGCACCCATAGGTGACAGTTTTCTTGATGAGCAACTTTTCACTCTTGTTCATTGCCCTTGGTACGCCGACATTGTGAATTACCTAGTCACTGATCAAATCCCAACACAATGGACTTCTCAACAGAAAAAGAAATTTTTGGCAGATATTAAGAAATATTACTTTGATGATCCATATCTATTTAAATACTGTCCCGATCAATTAATGAGAAGATGTGTGCCCAATGATGAGCAGATCAGGATCCTAACCTTTTTCCATTCCGAAGCTTTTGGAGGGCATTTCTCTGTAAGAAAAACAGCAGATAAGATTTTGCAAGCTGGTTTTTACTGGCCTACCTTATTTAAAGATTGTTTCGAATTTTGCAAAACGCGTGCTCAATGCCAATAATTAGGTGGGGTTACAAAACGAAACAAGATGCCTCTTACCCCCATCTTAATCATTGAAATTTTTTACTGTTGGGGTATAGATTTCATGGGGTCATTCCCCCCTTCTTGTGGGTACCTATACATTCTGTTATCTGTTGATTATGTGTCAAAGTGGGTTGAGGCTATTCCGACGAGAACTAATGACCACAAGATTGTTTTGAAATTTATAAAAGAACACATTTTTTCTCGCTTTGGGAATACTGGGGCAATTAGTGACGCGATCGATTGTGAATCGATCTTTAAACTGCTAAAAAATATGGAGTCACCCATAAAGTTTCAACATCATACCACCCACAGACTAATGGTCAAGTTGAATTAGCTAATAGGGAGATCAAACATATTTTGGAAAAAACGGTTGCCCCAAATCGCAAAGATTGGTCACTCCGACTTATTGATGCTCTTTGGGCCTACCGTACCGCCTTTAAAACTGTTCTTGGTATGTCTCCCTATAGGCTTGTTTATGGAAAGGCTTGTCATCTACCAGTTGAAATGGAACACCGGCTTACTATTATTAACTTTTTAATTCTGATCTAACTCAAGCAGTAAGGCCGCTTTGTTGCAACTAAATGAGCTTCATTCATATGAGTCGTATGAAAGCCCCGACTTACAAGGAGTGGCCTGCTATTCCATGACAAATCTATTGCCCTAAAACATTCTAACCAAACCAAAAGTACCGGTTGTACAAATCCCGGCTAGACTTATTTCCGTGAAAATCGCTTCTCGCTGACTCGGCTCCATTCATCGCATGTTTATCCCATACGGAGCCGTGGAGATTGAAAATCTGGATACTGGAAAGTCCTTCAAAGTCAATGGTCAACGCCTCAAGCCATTCCTCGAGCATTTCAATCTTCAAGAGCATAGTGAGGATTTGGTAGATCCGCTCTACCAGGATTCCCCTTCAAAGTAAATTCGTTCTCAACTTGTTGTATATAGTTTTGATTTTGTTTTATTTTTCGTTTCTGAATTTTGTATTCTATTGTCTCTATTTCATTTGCTTTTCATTAAAACACAAAAAATAAAATTAAAAATTAAAAAAAAAAAAAAAAAAAATAGGGGACCTAATTTCTATGTTGCCTCCCATTCTGTTGTGGGGGTACCCTTAGTTTCTATGCATTGAGGGCAATGCTTGTTTATGTTTGCGGGGGTAGGCGTATTAATCGGTTGAACTCCAACTATGCGCCTTGTTACATGTTCAATGTATGGTCAAAATTTTCAAATTACGGCTCTTTAGGTATAATACTGACCGCAGAATGCATAGCCGCATGATCTCACACACACACTCCACATCATCTCATTGCATGTACACTTTAACAAGCATGCGTAAAATATTTATATTCATCTGGACTTTATCCTTATGCTCGCTTCCTATTACTTACACAAACCACACCTAACGTCATACTTTTATTCACCCGCTTGTGCTCCCATTTGTGCATCACTGCATGTCATGTTAACTACATGCATCATAGTCTTTGAGGAACATCTTCGCATAACTGGAAATTATTGGGAGGCCATTATTTCTATGTACACCTGCGACCAGATTGTCTCACCTCGCACCTATTTTGAGCTTTTAGTTGCCAAGTTAGTTCAAACCCTAAGGACCCTGATCACTGGAAAAGCAGTGGACCCCATGGAAAGATTGAAAGTATCCAAAGAAGGAGCTACAGTGACCAACTCCGTGAATACAGTCAGTTGGGTAGAATATGAGTAAAAGAAAGGTGAGCATGCAGTAAAACCCGGGATGGAAGGCAGTCGACAAGGACAATTTTACATTCTGGGCACTAATCGCTCCAAATTTGCAAAATATATGAAAAAAAAAAGAAAAAAATTAAATTGGAACAGTGTACCTAAGACATTACGCAAGAAGGGGCAAGAGCCAGTAAAATTCCAGCAGCCAAAGTGTACCGGCACACGCGGCAGTGTTTGGGGTAAAACGGTTTAATCCATTTTCGCACCTTGCATTCACAACCTCTCTACTCTACAAAGAATTTAGCCCTTTTGTCTCTCCCTCACACAAGCAACCCCGAGTTGTCTGTCATTGTAGTTTCCACTGGCCAGCCCCGACTTCTACACTAACGCATGCACGCAGTAAGCCTCCCGCACCTCGAGCATTTTTATGCTATTCATTATTATACATGGACTTGTTTAGGTGGTTTTGGTTGGTGGTTTTCCTTACTTGGTGGTTTGAGGTTTCCTACTGATGATACGAGGAAATTTGGTCTGATCCGCATGGGACCACTCGCACTTCGGAGACGCTTGGGATATTGTTTTATATGTGTGGGCCATCTGGGGCATCATTTCCATTCTTGCCATATCTATGGCAAGATCCAAGAATACTGGAAAAGGAAAAGCGCCTAGCTCTATGAGCAAAATGCGGAAGAAAAGAAAATCTAATTCTCACGTACCAAGAAGAAAGCCAAAGGAAGCAAATAGATCTGCCTTCTCCGAAAGTGAGGTGCTTAATGTAGAGTGATGATGATGATGATAGAGGCTATGTGTTTCAAGGAGGGTTTTGAGTCGAGCAGAAAATGGGCCTAGTCGACATAATGTGGATTTCACTCGCGAGGTGTGAAGTTGGAGACATTTTTACTCTCATCCAATCAGGTGTTATTAAAGAATGTATCATGCAAGGAGTGCATTGAGGTTCGTGGATATTTACTCATCATTTGTTCGGAGTTTTATATTAATATGAAAGAAAATCACCGGGCCGAGACCTTACTAGAGACCACTCTGACGGGTGCGCACACGGATTACCTCCGATCTCGATAGCTCACCCTTACAATATGCCCGCCTCGCCGCCCTCGACCGACCTTACCCACTTGGGGTGGCTATCACGATTCGATGCCCGCCTTGTTCATTCAGGCTATGTGCACTCAATTCTATGATTCATGAATGGCTGTATGCAAAGAATTCGCACTGTGGAAGCTCAAGCCGACATGCATTGATGAATAAGATTATTCATGATAGAATCTGACCTAAGGGCAATGAGAAATCTCCCACAGAGAACAAATTCGGCCTATATGAGGTTATGACCGGGAAACTTATCGATTATGCTTTAGTCATATGGTGTGTGATGAGGGACTTCCTGCAGTTCTCGCATGAAAGTAGACATATTCCATTCCCATCTCTTGTGACGAGTCTTGTGGAAGCTGCGGGAATGAGGGGAGCGGCTAAGGAAAAGAGGGTGCTTCCTAGGTTAGGGCCTATTACAAACAAAACGGAGGCCAAGAGCCGAGCCGCATCCACGAGACCCCAGCCTTCACAGCCTCCAGTGGCTATTCCCGGGGTACCTTCATCTACAGCACCGACACCTATGAGCTCATCCCCATTTAAGAGAATGGAGCGTCGAATAAAAGGGTGGTTCAAATGCATTTTGGGAAATAGGAAGGC
The DNA here is from genome assembly GCA_016808115.1 of Tetrastigma voinierianum. NCBI lineage: Eukaryota > Viridiplantae > Streptophyta > Magnoliopsida > Vitales > Vitaceae > Tetrastigma > Tetrastigma voinierianum. The sequence goes on along the minus strand of JAEQBH010000911.1, from coordinate 1,000,278 downwards.
TAGCCAATTTCCAGGCTCTAGGCTCGAGAGTCATATTTTCCAAGGAGAGCCTGCGTTGGCATATGCCACTTCTCCTGACTTGGAGGGAGATTCAGAGGAGTTGGATGACTGCGTCGATAAGGATGCATTTTCTTCTGCAGATGATGAGGATGACGCTGTGTAGTAACATCATTAGGCTAGATTAGGGTGGTGTTGGAAATTGGGTAGCAGACCTCAGCCATGTTATGCCAACACCCATTTTGTTCATTTTCCCTTGCTCAAATTCCTATGGTCATTACAAACTTTTAAGACCTTTATTCCAGCTTGTGTTCGTTGTTTCTTTTGACTTTATGCATAGTAGTTCTGTTTATGTTAAATGGTCATTTCTATAATATCTATCATTTCAGTTCAATGTTTGCATGACCACCTTATTTTTCTTCAATTCCATGGTCCCTCATTTGAATAGCTGATTTTGTGTTAGCTTGTTATTATGTTCATTGCTTAAGACTGTGGTTAGTTCTGAATAAGTCATACTGGTGCATACTAAAGTAGGTGAAGTATTATGTTTCTTATTTGCTATTTTGAGGAACTTGCAAAGCTTAACTGTACCGAGTGCACTTGTTGGAATTCATAACCAGTGGGTATCTCTAGTCTAAATCTTGCTCGGGACTAGCAAGATGCAGGTTGGGGGGTGTGATGAATACACAATTGAGCAGTAATTATAACAGAACTTAGCACATTCAAGTCACACTTTGCCCACATTTTGCGTGAGGATAGGTACTTTAATCAAGCAGGTTTTCGACCTCGTGCAGTCTTTCAGTCTAATGCATAATCAGACAAAGATTTATGTCCTGAAGCAAATATGGATCATTGTTGATGTGTTGGCAACCGATTATGAAGTTTCAGAACTGCAACAATGCTAGAGAAGCACCAGAGACTGGGAAGTGTACCCAGACACCTTCAACATGTACCTGACACCTATGCAGCGGCAATAGGCTGAAGTAAAATTCTAAGACACCTTCAACATAAATTCAGACACCTATGCAAAAAGTGATATTGGTTGTAAGTGTACCTAAGACACCACTAACATGTACCGGTACACCTGTGTGAGAACTACGGGAATTGAGAAGGAATCCAATCTTAATGCAAGGGCACACTTGTAAATCAACTTTTAATGCGGGATCACATTGGAGAGGGGTATAAAAGCTATAGGACAAAAGGAGAAGGTAGCTTTTGATTATGAGGGTTAGGTTTTCATAGGAGAAGAGCTCTCCTCGATAGTTTGGGGTGAAGTTTCTCTCGAGATTTTTTATTCAAGCACATATAATCTTTCAGTAGTAACTCATATTTCGTTTCCATTCTCAGTATTCTATATTTTTCATCCTTAGGTTTTGCAATTGAATTCTAATTTTCTCAAAGTTCTTTTCATGAATAAATTCTCTTCAATTATGATTTCCCTTATAGTTTCCATGGAGTTCTAAACTTCTATGCTGGGGTTCTACGGTGGAAACTCACCCTGATCAAGGTATATTCCCTCAATTCCTCTTTTATACTTCAATGGATTGTGTGATGTTATTCGCTTGTAGAAACTTTGTAAAAACCTTATTCGAAGCATCCCTTCGACAACGTGTGAACGAGATCCTATGACATGTTGTGCTTGATTACAAATGCAAGCTAAGAGTCTGAATTAATTGGGAACAAGTGTTTAACATCATTCAATCATCTTTCTTTTCAAAAGAGAATTTAAAGACAAATCTTCCATCGAAGACCATTTATCAATGCCCTAGATGAGACTCCGTAAAACTAAGAGGTGGGAATTACATGACCATTAAGGAGTGGAAAACCTAAGAATCCCAAAGAATTCATCTTTCTAATTTAAAATATTCAAATCAATCAATCATTCAATCAAACAACTAACTCTACAATTCCTTTTATATTACACTTTTTGTGGAGAATAGCCTATAATGGATCAATAAATTTAAACCAAATTCCTATGGAGATGACCTGTGGATTCTCAAGATACAATGCTGGGACAACCTTAATCTTACGCTGGGGAATAGAATTGGTATATTAATAAGAACGAAGCACTAATCATGCTACAATCAAATATTTGATGGCCAATAAAGAAGCTAAGCCAAGACTGATCGATGGGTTTTGTTACTACAGGAATTTGATCTAGAGATCAAGAATAAGAAAGGTTGTGACAATGTGATAGTTGATCACTTGTCAAGAGTTGAAAAGACTACTATGAAAGAAGAAGAAAAAGAAATAGCATAAAACTTTCCAGTTGAGCAGTTATTTCAGTTGTCATTCCAATTACCTTAGTATGCTGATATTGTGAACTTTCTAGCTTGTGGAGTGATGCCACCATAATTCAGCTACCATTAGAGGAAGAAATTAAGGACTGATAGCAAGTTTTACATCCGATGACCTTTAATTATTCAAAAGAGGAGCTTGATATGATCATCGTAAGGTGTGTACCACAAAGCATCAAGGAAAATTTTTACAAGAATGTCATGCATCACCTTATGGAGGACACTCACAGAGACAAAACAAATACAAAATTCTCTAATCAAAGTTTTTATTAACTAACTATTTTCATGATTTTTTCAATGGGTGAAGCTTGTGATCAAGTACAAAGAATGGGAAATATCAGCAAAAGGCATGAAATGCCCCTACATGGTATCCTGGTGGTGCAATTATTTGATGTATTGAGAATATACTTCATAGGGCCTTTTCCATCTTCTTTTGGAAATATATACATACTCTTAGTTGTGGATTATGTATCCAAATGGGTGGAAGCAATAGCTTGTCCTAAGAATGATGCTAATACAGTTGTAGGATTCTTACAAAGAAATATCTTGAACAGATTTGGGACACCCAAGACTATTATTAGTGATGGAGGAATCCATTTTGCAAACAAAGTGTTTGAGAAACTCATGAACAGATATGGAATAAAACACATAATGAGTTTGGCTTATCATCTTCAAACAAATGGGCAAGCTGAAATTTCCAATAGGGAGATAAAGAAAATTCTCGAAAAGACTGTGAGTTCCAGCAGAAAAGATTGGTCTTTAAGGCTTGATGATGATACGGGCTTGGCGTAATCGCATATAAAACTCCCATTGGAATGTCCCCATACAAACTTGTTTTTGGTAAACCTTATCACCTACATCTTGAATTGGAATACAAGGCTATGTGGGCCATCAAGAAGATGAATTTTGAGTTCAAAGCTGCTAAGGAAGAAAGACTACTCCAGCTGAATGGATTGAAAGAACTAAGAAATGAAGGTTATGATAATGCTAGAATTTACAAGGATAAGATAAAGAAATGGCATGATCAAAAGATTTTGAGAAGGGAATTCAAGGTAGGAGATCAGGTCCTGTTATTTAACTCCAAACTAAGGCTTTTTCCAGGGAAACTAAAATCAAAATGGAGTGGCCCTTATATAGTGGTGTCAAGTACAACCTTTGGGGCAGTGACATTGAAAACCAGTAATGGAGAAGAGTTTAAAGTAAATGGTCAGCGATTAAAGCAATATCTTGGAAGAAATATGATTGATTCCTAGTTCTGAGTGGAAGAAAATTGCTGAAACAAGAAATTCATAGCAGCAAGTCCAACTAAAGACTAAAAATTGAGCAACTGCTTGGGAGACAATCCAATGAGTTTTTCATTCTATTTTTAGCATTTGACTTTTATTTTTAATATTTTAGTTTGATTCTATTTGTTTATAATGAGTTCAAATAGCTAATTTTGAATTCCTTTGATTTCCTTTAGGTTTAAACTCTTATTTTGTTTTATGTGTTGTTTAAATTCCAGGACATTGAAGCTGCAAGAGAAAAGTGGAAGGATCTAAGGATTTCTTAGATAGAATATGCAGAAATGAACTACAAGGGGAAGTACTATACCCTCTATTAAATATTAATTGTTTTGGGAGAATGAATGATTGAAGTTTAGGGGAGTTTTTATTTTTTTTCATTCAATATTGAATCTGATGCTTCATGAGTTTATTTGTTGCATATTTGAATGGTGAAGGTTGGGATTATCGGGTGTTTGCTGAATTTCGTCTATTGATTCGCCTTTATGAATTTGAAATAATCTGCACTGTGTACTTCTCGTGTCACACATACTTTATTAGTCACCCACTCACTTTTAGGGTCTTAAATAATTATTGTCAATTTAGTGTTGTGACTCATGCTTTCAGGTCGCAACAAAGTATGTGAGTTCTAAAAGACTGAGATAAAGCCCAATATCGCAACATTAGAGAATTTAGGTAGCGACCAAGGAAAACTAAAGAAAGGAAGAAATAAGTCGCAACACCAGTTTGTTAGTCAGGACCACATTTAAAGTCGCAACAAAACTTAAGTAGGTCGAGACCATAATTTGCTAAAATGTGATAAATAAAGGTTTTGAACCTTTTGAATTGGGCGTCGCAACTTTAAATGGAAAATTTAGTGTAGCAATTAGTGTTGTAACTTAGGCATTAATGTCGCGACATCCCATAAGCCAATGATGACCTTGAGCCCATTCATCATAAAGACTGAAACTGAATAGCCAATTTTCATCCAAAACTCCAATCCAGTGCATATACACCCGACTTTCCACCTTCTTTTCTCTCTTCGACTACCAAAACCCTAGAACCAAAGCCGATTCCTAATTCTCACCCATGGTAGATAACCAAATCCTTATTCCGAACCTAAACAGAATAATTGACGAACTCATGAGTGAACATCGCCAAGGAATAGATGAGGTTCACTTGGAACCTCCGACCGAGACTGTTAATGCATAACCAGAAACCCAGCCGGAGTTGTGATTCGTGCCACAGTAGGCTGAGCTAAAATCAACAATATTTATATACCTAAGTTTCAACCGCCGTGAAATGCTTTCATCGCAGATAGCAATCTAGGGTCGAACACGGATGGGCTCTTTCATAAAAATGGCTTGCATTAGGGGCATGAAGGTAAGGCTTTTTATTCGGGACTCTTCGAATTCATTCAAAATGTGGGAATGGTTTGAAAAATAGAAATTGTAAACTGAAAAGTTAAAAACCTGAAATTAACAATGAAGAAATTTACTTTGAAGATTTAGGTCACTAACTCGCAAGCTAGGCAAACACATGTCCTCGGTGGTTTTATCCTCCTATGTGAGTCAACACAGATGTAGTTATGGCCCCTTTTTGTTTAAAACCCTAACATTCTTTTTTTATCATTTTTAGAGGCTCGTAGCTCCAAAGAATCACAAGGCACTTCACCCGAGCACGAACCCTAAAGCAGAAGAGTATCGACTAGGCTAGTAAAGACATCTAGAAAGAATCACAAGGCATCTCTCACCCGAGCACCGAACCCTAAAGCATGGAGAGGTCACAAAACAATAAAAGCAAATGTTATTTAACCCTAATTTGTTAAACCCTAACATGTGAATATTACCTCATAGGCAAGTAAGGATCTCATCTTAAAAGAGCCACGCACTCGTCACTGCTAATCGGGATCTAAAGTACGGAGAGTATTGGCCAAGACAATAACATCCTATGTTATGCAACCGAGTTTCTCAAGATAAGGGCCATAAATACACTACCCATAACTTTTAGTACATGGAGGATAACATGCTTAACCCTATCGCTGCCAGCTTCCTTCCTCTTCAGTTAGAGGTTAGCTGCCACTTCTCAATTGTCATCTTCAAGAGTAAAGCTGGCAAACGTGAAAGTGAAAGAAAGAAGAGAGAAAGAAGAGAGAGAAGAGAAATAAAAGCAAAACTTAAAATAAAACAAACTTTATTTACAAAAGCAAAGAAAATGAAAACTGCAAATCACCAAAAACTTGTCTTTCTTCCTCCTCCTCTCCTCTTATTACTACAAAAAACAGAGGTATTTATAGGACTCAAGGTATAAAAATACCAAAACCCTAATAACTAAGCTAAGTTATAGGATAGGAGAGTAATTCAACAAGTTTGAAGGCTAAGCAGAGACACACTACAAAGCATGACGAGGCCTCGTAAATTCTCAAGCATAGGGGAGAATTTCGCTTAATTAGCGAATTTGGCGGTTAGCGAAATCGGGCAAGGGTCATGAATTTGGCAGGTTAAGCACTTCACAGGCTAGCGGGTTTCGCTAAGCTAGCCAAATTTTCGAGAAGCGACTCGCAATTGCACAAAGGTGTGGGCTAGCGACTGCACGCGTACGAGATTGCGAATCAAGTTTATGACTGCAAGGGTTGCGAATTGGTTGCCAACCAAAGTTTAAATTGCCTGCTTTGTCGTTTCGCATTCCTCTCACATGTCTTCAATCGCATCTCATTTTCACTTTGCCTTTTGTTTTTCCATTGATTTTTGGGCTTGTTGATGGCTGAGACTAAAATTCCAACCTCATGATCGATCATTTGCATTGAAGCTGAAGTTCAAATGTATATAAAAGTCTACAAAACAACCAAAAACACCCTCAAATCGGCATAAGTGTTACTAAGATGACATGAACACTTCAATTGGGATAAATGACATGATTAATGATCAAAAAGCACTCAAAACCTATCTAATATAGGGTTCAAAATTGCACTTTTTGATCACTAATCACACCCCCCAACCGAAACGTTGCTAGTCCCTTAGCAATGCAAAATAAGAATTGAGACGCATGCATGATTTTCAAAAGGTTGTGTCAGAAAAGGTTATTGTACTTATATACAAAACTATTACTTTAAATTGAACAATTGAAATCAACATTTGAAAACCTATATACAAGAATAAAATCCATAAGAGAACAATTTTTAGAACAACACTGTTTCCATGATTTTCAACTTGGATTTCCACCTAAGTCTAATGGTTCTTTTTGTAACCAGATTAAGCCAATAAACCGCAAAATTTGTTTCCCCCCCCAACCTAGCACTGACATGGCCTTAAGTTGTTGAACAACCTAGATAGGGCTAGTTACACTTTTCTTTCTTTATTCATCTACATCGAGGGGTGCAATGCTTAAAATCCGACTTCACCCAAAGTCCGTAATGGGGGTCCACCGATGACTCCTAACCAATTAGTGCTTAGTGGCATCAAGCCAAAAGGATCAATGACCACTAACTCTAAAGGCTTCACCCCGGACTCCGAATGACTTCAAAAATTAAGTACCCACAAGTCATTAAACTTCACCTATCCACCCATGTAACGAACACTAAATCGATGGCTCCCACCACCAAGGCCAGGCATCGGCTCAAAGGTTACCATACACCCCCTGACCGCTCCTGCTTCAAAGCAAAAATTCACGACTTTATTTTTCTTTTTTCTTTCTTTTATTTTTCTTTTTCTTCTTTGCTTTTATTTTCTTTTTCTTTCTTTTTCCTTTTGGAAGACAACATTGGTCTTCGCCTTGTCGGGTAACTCAAACCTATTCTAGGTTACAACATGCCTAAGGCCTAGCGGTAAAGTGGAAGGAGGCATACAAATTTACAACCTATCAAGCAATCTAGGAGTGCAGTGTGTGACATAGCATAAAGGAAATTTCCAAGTTGAACATGTCGAATGTAGCGGATCGAACACAAATTGTTTCAAGCATGGAATTTGTTCTAATATATAGGAGACAACATGATGAGTCAATCTTCCAATTTAAAGCAATTCAATTGTCCAATTGAAGCAATTCAATTGTCCAATTGAAAAGATAAACATTTACACATGGCAAAGCACAAAACATGATATATAAAAGTCGGTATATATACACTGAATAGCTTTTGATATAGCCAAAGTGGCTAGTACTACTTAATATCAAGCTAAACACAAAAATATCACTCGCCACTATAAATAGTAAAATCGTTAAGTTAAAAATTTTCTCGAAACTAACTAAAACTAACAAAATTAATTAACTTAAAACAGAAAATAAAATGTGTGGAACTGCAATCCGGGTTTTTGAAAACACCGGAACCGCTTCACCTCCGAATTACTCATGGAAATATGAGAATGATCTCAACCCATGCATTTGCCTGGCCGGGCTCCATGGTTTCGGGTGACCAATCGTTGATGTGGTCCTTGGCCGATGGCTTTCGAATCGATCACAATTGATCTAGGCTGGGTGTCATGGCAAGACCAAAATTTCTTCATCTCCCCGACCGATCACTCCCGCACCCCGGGCACTTTGTTTTCCTCGCACACTCCACCAATTGAAAACACTTTCACGAAATTCATTTTCGCTTTTAACAAATTTTGCTTGTTGTTCATGAAAGATGTTTAACTCCAAGGTCATGTTACCAAATGTAAGTCGCATGACTCCATTTCTAAGAATTTATTGCATCGGGTCGTATTTAAATGGTCTTCCTAGGATAATTGGCACTTGATCGGGTCACCAGCACCGTTCAAGTTATACCAAAATCTACTGGATAGTAGAATTTGTCTATTTTAACAAGGACATCCTCAACTATCCCCTTAGGGATCTTTACTGATCTATCGGCCAATGAGAGTGTGATTGGGGTAGGTTTAAGTTCACCTAAACCTAGCCTGTACATCGGTCACAGATTAGGGTCTCACACCGGTTCCTAAATCAAGCAAGGACTTTTTCTATGCAATTCTACCAATATTGACTAAATTCTGTGGGAGATCCAGATCTTTGTAATTCTAAATAGGTATTTGCTTTGAATTATGGCACTAACATGTTCAGTGAGAAATGCCTCTTCTCAATGCCTAATCCCTTTGATCGTGTAAAGATCTTTCAAAATTTTGCATGTTGTGGACCTGTTTGATTTAGTCCAAGTAGGCATGTTAACTTTCACTTGTCTTAAGATCTCTCTAAAATGCCTGCTTTGTTGAGATGCCTTCTTTTACCTCTATGCTTGTGGAAATGGAGGTGGCGGTATTTCATCAATCTTCCTTTAGAGAATATGCTCGAATGCAATTTTTCTCCCCGCTGCAGTTCCCGAACGTGCTCTCGCATGTGTCGATTAACTTTTCCACTCAGGGTAATCACAAACTTTTAACTTCATCCATTCCTGAATTGCTGGATGACCACTCTGATTTCAGATTTGGAAATGTTTGAGATGGAAACCTCCCTTTCTCAGACCAAGCAACTTGTTAATCTCGTGATCAACACTGTAGGTTGTCAAATTTTTTATTTAGATTGCTCTCAAGCCCATCTATTCTCTTGTCTCGTTGTGCCTCTACAAAGATCATCCTTTGTGCCACCTGCACATTGTCCTGCCCATTTTGGTCATTAACAAAATTGCCCACCACCTTACTCAAATTCAATATAGCTTGTTCCACTGGAGAAGAGGATGATGGTTGTTGTGACTGTGAGGGGAAACCAAACTGAGGTTTGGCACCTGGGGGTACATAGGCAGGGGGAGTGGGCTTCCATGAAAGGTTAGGGGTAAATTTTTTCCAATAGGTTATAGTTTGTTACCATATGGAGTATCTAAGGGTGGTTTATTTTGATTTAGATACGGGCATACTTGGGAGGTGCTCCTCAGTGGTGATTATTTGATCAAAATCAAGCAAGAAAGTCAGGGATGCATATAACTCATTTATCGCTTGCATTTCACGCCTGATTTTTCATTTCCATCATCCAATCTTGAAAGTGAACCACAATTTCGCTTCATCTCTGTGTCTTCAGGAAATGCGAACTTGTCTCCCCTTGGGTGGTTTAATGGCCACAATCTTTCAACTTCCCTAGGACTAGGTTCATCCCAAGCTTTGGAAGTTTTAGCTACATAATTCAAAAAATTCATAGCTTCATCAGGATGTTTACTCAAAAAGTTACCCCCACACATAGTTTCCAGCAATTGTTTCATGGCAGGAGACATACCACCATAGAAATGGTTCACCAACATCCAAGTGTCAAACCCATGATGTGGGCATGCACTGATGGTTTCCATAAATCTTTCCCAACACTGGTAAAATCTCTCACCAACTCAATAAGAAAGTGTATAATTAGTTTTCAAATTATTATCTTATGAGTAATCGAAAACTTCTTTCAGAATCTCACTTGCAACAAATGTTCACTTATGAACAGGCTCTCAATGAGTCAGCCATATTCGCCTGGTTCCCGTGGGTCAATGGAAATGCTTTTAGCTTCAGCAAATCCATGTCCATCATACCTTCCTTGAAGGTAGTGCATACCTCCTCAAAATCCCTAAGATGTGTGTATGGATTTTCATTCTCCATACCATGGTACGTGGGAAGTAGGGGTACCAAATAAGGCCTCACTGCTACATCTTCAGCAGGAGGAATGATACAGATTTGTGGCACTAACTCTGGGGAGGCGATGTGATCCCTCATGGTTCTATATGCATTCGATTCATAGTTCCTGGTTGACTTGGTTGTTCCTGTGCATGGATCCATGGTATCGCTTGCACAATCGACTTCACTAGCTAGGTCAAGTTGTGTACTTATCCATACAATCTACCCGATGTGTCTCTATCCCATCGTTGCATACGCTTGTTAGCACAATTGTAGAGATAACAAATAACCAACAAAGAGTGCTAAAAGAAAATTAAAACTAATCTAACAAAATAAATGACTGAATGAAAAACTGTCGACCGCAGAAGATGTCACAAGTGCTGTGAATCGCGCTCTCGTGAATCGAGGTACAAAAGATGTAAAAAGTTAATTACTCGTGATGTGGATCACAAGTACTTCAACTTACCATTAGTAGTCGTGCACCATCCACTGCAAGAATCTGCGCCATTTGATTCGCGCCACAAAGAGGGTCGAGCTTAAAATCAACAATATTTATATACCTAAGTTTCCTATAATCATTAGTCAAGCCATCGCAGTGATAGTGGTCTAGGTCGAACACTGGGATGGGTTTTCTTCATAAAATGGTTTGCATTAGGGCATGAAGGTAAGGCTTTCTTATTTGACTTTAATTCATTCAAAAATGTGGGAATGGTTTGAAAACAGAAATTGTAAAACCGAAAGTTAAAACCTGAAATTAACAATGAAGAAATTTACTTTGAAGATTTAGGTCACTAACTTGGCAAGCTAGGCAAACACATGTCTCAGGTTTTATCCTCCTATGTGAGTCAACACAGATGTAGTTACGGTCCCTTTTGTTTAAAAAACCCTAACATTCTTTTATCATTTTTGCAGAGGCTCGTAAAGATCTAAGAATCACGCGCATCTCTCACCCGAGCATCGAACCCCAAAGCATGAAGAGTATTGACCTAGGCTAGTAAAGACCATCTAAAGAATCACAAGGCATCTCTCACCCGGTTAATCGAACCCTAAAGCATGGAGAGTATCAAGCCAAAACAATAAAAGCAAAATGTTATTTAACCCTAATTTGAAGAACCCCAACATGTGAATATTACCTCAGGGCAAGTAAGGACCATCTAAAGAGCCACAAGATTCGCTTACTGCTAATCGGATCTAAAGCATGGAGAGTATTGGCCAAGACAATAACATCCTATGTTATGCAACTGAGTTTTGAAGATAAGGGCCATAAATACACTACCCGGAACTTTTAGTACATGAGGACAACATGCTTAAACCTTCTGCCATGCTAGCTTCCTTCTTCTTCAAAGGAAGGAGGCTTAGCCAAGCATCTCTTGAATTGTCATCTTCAAGAGGTGTGCTTGGCAGCCGGGAAAGTGAAAGAGCAAGAGAGAGCAGCAGAGAGAGTAAGAGAAAATAAAAGCAAAACTTAAAAATAAAATGCTTTATTTACAAAAAAGCAAAGAATGAAAACTTACATCACCAAAAAACTTGTCTTTCTTCCCTCTCCTCCTCTCCTCTTATTACAAACATGAGGTATTTATAGACTCCTCAAGGCATAAAAATACCAAAACCCTAATAACTAAGCTAAGTTATAGGATGAGTAATCTACCAAGTTTGAAGGCTGCATTAATTACAAAGCATGACGAGGCCTCGCAAATTTCACATAGGAGAATTTCTAATTGTATTTAATTTCATAAGGGTTACGAACTGGCAAGGGTTGCGAATTTGGCAGGTCATGACTCGCTAGCTAGCTAAATTTCGCTAAGCTAGCTAAATTTTTAAAGGAGAAGCCGACTCGCGAATTGCAATGCTAAGTGTGGGCTAGCCAATTTCGCAATGCGCCGAGATTGCGAATCGGCTTTTTGCGAATTTCGCGAAGGGTTGGCACTGGTTGCCAATGTGCCGCGAAATTGCCTCTGCTTTTGTCGCTCGCATTCCTCTCATGTCTTCAACTCCATCTCATTTTCTTCACTTCGGGCTTTTGTTTTTCCATTGATTCGGGTCATGATACGAGACTAAAATTCCAACCTCATGATCGATCATTTACAGTTGAAGTTCAAATGTATATAAAAGTCTACAAAACAACCAAAAACACCCTCAAATTGGCATAAGTGTTACTAAGATGACATGAACACTTCAATCGATAATGACAGATTGAATGATCAAAAGCACTCAAAACCTATCTAATATAGGGTTCAAAATTGCACTTTTTGATCACTAATCAAGTTGGTGGAACCAATTGAGGTCATATATTTTCGAAATGGGAATTCAAAGATATTCAATGCTTCTCAAGAAAAACGTTCAAACTTCCTTAAGGATTCCTCCTTTTCTCCAAAATCTCTTATTGGAAATAGCCCAGAGCGCTTTGATCCTAACAATTTTACTTGAATTCTTTATTGGGAAAATTAAAGAGAGATTTAAAGACTTCTTCATTCCCCTGAGAACCCAAATCACTATAAAAGGATAAGAGAACACAGATAGAATAAACAATGAAAATGAAGAAAAAGGAGGATGAGGAAAAAGATAAGTTCCAAAGGTGCAAATGCAAAGCATATGGAGTGAATGGAGTCGGAAAAAAAACCAATTCTAGTCATGATTCCAAATGATGCGCTATCAGTGAAGGGATGGATGATGTGAAGGGAATTGGTAGAAGGGTTAACTAAGATTCCCATCATCTGCAGGAACCTGTATTAAAGCCGAGGTGAAGGATTAGCCCACACAATGGCCTGGGTTTTTCCACAACCACCTATGAGAGGTCTTGCTCTGACCTTGCTTCAACCCTTTCTTCCTATGCACATCCGTGATCAGGGGAACTGATAAAGCAGGAGCTACAGCCTTTAGGAGGAAGCTTTTTAGATAAGACATGGGGTGTTAGATCAAGGAATAGAGACTTTTCTCTCTCGTTTTGATTCAAAACTAATTGTATATTTTCTTTTCTTCATTGTATTTCTTCATCATAATGAATACTAATTCAGAGAAGTTCATTGAAAATGTCTTGTGATGTGTTCTTCTGAATTAATGAATTGTGTTGTGGTTTTCAATAAGTTTGCAATCAAAACTTATACACTGGTGAAATGCTTGGTTTGACTCTAATTGTTGAATAAGTGATTTGTTTTGGATGAATGGATCTGAGTAAATGAATTGTGTTGTTTGTGTCATTCATTGTTTGTTTGCAAGAAATTATCTATGTACTCGAGCTTTATTTGTACAAGGACACAATGACCACTGTTTAAATCCAAGAGAAACAAGAGCAGGAACTAGTGAATTGAAATAAAAAGTTGCAGTTTTAGTTTAAATAAAGTTTAAATTGCAGAATTTGGAAAAGGTACACAATTGAAAGAACAAATAAGATGACTGAAGCTGTGTATATAGACAGTGAGTCAAAACAATGCACATTGTAACACCCCGAAATATACCCTGGTTGTTTTCAACATGTTTAGGGTATTTTGTAGGCATAAATTGAATTTTTCGTAAATTAAATGCGAAAATATAGAAATTTAGAAACTCGGAATGTAAAACCCATGAAAATTTGAAATTTGCATTTTTCAGATAAAAAGGGGGCAAAACCGTAGTTTATCGGAATAGTCTAAAAGAAAAGTCGATTTTTCTATCTCGATGGCAAAACTTGATTCAGACCATTGAATCCGTCTCACAAAAATCTAGCCTTACCTAATATTCCTCACAATTCCGAGATACCTGAATTTCACGTATTTCGAGAAAACTGGTGTGTCGGCACCATGGCGAGCCGTGGATGACATGGCAAACTGACAAGATACATGGCAAGCCATGTGTCATATCGGCTGGAAAAGCAGATAGTGTGACAGCCATGGCATGCCATGTGTCACCATGCATGGCCTTTTTAAAGCCTATATATATGGGGGTCTCAAATCGCCTTGTGGGGAGGGGCGTAAGAAGCAAACTGCGGGACAAAGAAGGAGAAGGAGGAGGAAGGGAAAAGAGGAAGGGAGGAAAGGAGAAGAGAAAGGGAGGAAAGGAAAGAAGAAAAGAGAAGAAGAAAGGGGAGGAAGAGAGGAAAAAGAAAGAGAAAAAGGAAGGAGGTTGTGGCAAAGAATGGCCTACTGCCCCTCTCCTGGCCCGGCGACCAGATGTCAGGTGGTTTCAGGATTGCAGGATGGTCAAAGACCTCAATTTTGAAGAGGTTTCGGGACTGGTCCGAGACCTAACATCGGTGTTTTGGGATGGCAAAACTCGAGCGTAACGGGCGAATCGGTGTGCCCAAATTTCCGCACACCCTCGTGAATCGGCCGCATCAACTTTGATGTCTAACTTTCGTCCGAACTTTGATTCGCGCGTTCTTGGACTCCTACGGAAATCTCGTTGAGTCTAGAATTTAATAAAATAAAGTACTCAGCCAAAATTTAGGCTGAACATTGGGTTGGGTCACGGACAGTTGAGGAATGGTCCGTTCTAGTTTTCGGAACTTCTGTTTTCGGAACCGATTTGTAACCGAAATGCTCGACCGCATACGCCCGAAAGCAGGGAATTGTGTGTTGATGTTTTGTGTGAGACATAAAATCGGACTTTCTGAACTAAGTCCATATTATTTTCGAGGCCAAACATGGCCGGATTTATGACCGGGAATGGCTAATGTGTGTTATTGCCATAAATTGAATAACATGCTGAATATGTGAAATTATGTGATATATGTGTGATAAAGATGGAAATAATTATATGCATTTGGTTGTATGACTCCATATACTATGTCTCACTCGAATATGAATTGCCAAGTAATTTGCCTAAGTAATGGTCGAACTATGTTAATACATGCTTGAATGATATGTTGACATGAAATAAACCGAATGATAGAAAATATGTAGTGCATGCTTATGTGATGTACTAATTTGAATGTGGAATATCAACATGACTCGCATGTATGCTAAATATATGAAATGTTGCGTGCATTACATGAGTATTCATAAAGACACACATATGGTACTTGCAGAATGTCCACAGAGGTCTTCATACATCGTCATTGGCTCGAGCAAAGGGCACAAATTGCATTATGACGGGTGTCCAGAATACCATTACATGAGAGTGGGTACATGAAATGATGGCACTGCGCTTGGTGTTGAATCGCAAGGGCTAGAATGGGACGAAGTCCACCGAGTTCCATGTTAAACGAAAAATGGAAAATGAAATGTGCTCATGTAGCAAGTGTGATAGATACCCCCCCGTGTGAAAAGCCCGAAACCCGTTAGACAACAGATCCACGTTGAGTCTCGAAAAAAATGCTCTGAGGGGTGGAGGACCCGCTGGGTGGAGACTCCCGAAAAGTTCTCATACTCCAAAAAGACACTAAACGATTAAATAAATATCACATACTACTGCCAGGAGATGGGAGTCTGGATCGACTTAAGATTGATTTCCCATTGACACTTGCATCGGTAGGGCCTGAAGCGACTCCCAGACTTGGGGCATGTGTAGTGTCGCCATATATGCATGTAGATTTTTCCATGATGTGACAACATGTATGCACCCGATTAGTTGTCAGTTTGACTATGAGATGATTATTTGCATGTGCACCTAGGTGGGGAATAAATTGTAGGATTTATCTTTATTGGGCGTTAGCTCACCCTGTCGTGGGACCCCCTTCAGGCAATGTGACGTACGGCATGCATGGCGCCCTGGCAGGCCGGATTATTGCCGGCCTGACCAGGGCCTTGATTCTCGCTTTTATGTATATATTAGAATGAACTAGTTTTAATATATGTTTTGTATTAAGAGGATAATAACTCTTGATCTATAGAAATGTATGGTCTTGTAACTCAGATGGGACGACTTAGCCCTATTTGGGTCCTTTTATCAAGTATGGTCTCATGATTTGAGACACATAGGTCAGATTGATCTATATCAATCTGACCCCTAAGCCAGTGTTCCCAACTTGGTATCAGAGCTTAGATATACAAATACCTAGGGCTTGGTGGGGCATAGGTCTAGGACATGCTGTTAATGTGTAGGAGCACCACAAACTTGGTATATACTGCATAGCTCGTGTTTGAGCTTAGTTAGGAGTTACCTAAAGGCTCGGAAATTGATATCCGCATCATAGTTCAAGATCGTCTACAGTAGGAGGTTACCTAGAAGTCCACGAGACAGGATTAGATCACATCATGCATTGTGTGTTTTCTTGTGTATGCTTTGATTATATGTGTGTGATTGTGTGTTATAAATTGCGTGAATTATATACGTGGTAGGATGTATATAGGAAATACAAACACTATGTTTGAGAAACGTAACCTTAGGAGTTCGAGAAACGAACGGATGGTTCGGGATATTAGGTTTATTACTGGTTGACGGCACATCGATTTGTAATAGATTGTGATCGTATGAGAGTTACCGCCTACATGCCAAACTAGCACTCGTGTCAGGTTCTGCGGGGAACAGCACAATGCTTCACCTATACTCGTGCATTATCCATGATGGCATCTAGCACTGACGGTTGGCTAACAAATTTCAATTCCTGTGAGGATCTATGAGACAGATATGAGTCTACTTGCGTGGTCGGCGCAGTACGAGTATGTTTTTCCAGACGAGCTACCGAGAGTACCTCCATTGAGGGACGTAGACTTCCGCATTGAGTTGCATCCTGGTACGTCGCCCATCTCTATGACTCCGTGATGACGGCGTTGAGTCAGCAGAGCTTTAAGGTCCGCATACGTAAGTTACTAAGGGTTTCATTAGACCGAGCACTTCACCATGGGGCGCTCCGGTTCTATTTGTGAAAAAGGAAGGACAAGACCCTTCGACTATACATCGATTACGCATACTGAACAGGTTGCAATCAAGAATCCGGTCCACACGAGGATCGGGCGACATGCTCACAGCCGAGAGGGGCGCGAGTCTACTCCAAGATAGATCTTCGCACTGGTTACCATCAGTTGAGAGTTAGGGAGGCAAACATCCCTAAAACAATGGCTCGTGATTCCGTACTGGGCACTTCTGAAAGTCACTGCAATGCCCTTCGATTAACGAATGCACCAAATAGCCGCTCACGGACCTCATGAATAGGGTGTTCCAACCTTATTTAGATCAATTTGTGGTGGTCTTTGTTGATGACATCCTGATCTACTCCCAGACGGAGGTGGAGCATGAGAATCACTTGAGAATCGTACTACAGCTTTTGAGGGAGCATCAATTGTATGCCAAGTTCAGTAAGTGTGAATTTTGGCTTACTGAGGTGGGTTTCGTGGGACACTTAGTGTCAGCTTCAGGCGTGTTAGTGGACCCGGGGAAGGTTGAGGCTGTGATGAGTTGGGAAAGACCGAAGTCAGTCTTCGAGATACGTAGTTTCTTGGGATTGGTAGGGTATTACAGGAGGTTTATAGAGATTCCACTAGCAGCGCTATGACAAGATCGACCTGCATGAGGTCAAGTTTGTATGGGATGACTCATGTGAGCGAGCTGCCCAGAACGAAGAGGAGGCTTACTTCACTTCCTATTCTAATAGTCCCTAAAGGATGCAGGCACACAAGGTACGTGATGTTTCGAAGGACACTGTGTGTTCTAATGCACTGGAAGGTTGTGGCTTATGGTTCTCATAGCTTGAAGAATCACTTGTGCACTACCCCACGATGACATGGAGTCATGTACCCGTAGTCTTCGCCTTGAAAGACGGCGCTCACTACTTATATGGTGAGTAGTCTGAGGTGTTTTCGCACTCACAAAAGTCTTAAATACATCTTCACGCAATGAGACCTCAACATGAGGCAAAGGTAGGATGGAGTTTTTGAATATTACCATCACTTTGCATTATCATCCCAGAAGACAATGGCGTGGCTGATGCGCTTTAGCCGAAAGTCACAGAGTACTCAAGCAGTATAGCTTTACCGGGAGTGGCGGATGCTCAAGACAAGGCGTGAGTTCGGGATCGAATACGATTATGTGCCCAGGTACCTTTGGGAAGTATGATGGCTACGCCTGCCTCTAATCGAAAGGCAAAGATAGAGTCCCGCTTAGACTTAACTAGTATCCATCGTGGACCGAAAATAACTGTGTACAACAGACGAAGGTTAGTCCATCCACAAAGATGGTAGTCTTCGGTATAGGGGACGGGTTGTGGTCCCCCAGTCGACGGATTTGAGGGAGGAGATCCTTAGGGAGTTCCATTGCTCCCAATTCGTTGTGCATCCAGTGGCATTTAAGATGTATCACGACTGGCCACCGCATACTGAGCGGGACGTAAGAGGCATGTCAGGGATTTTGTCCAACGGTGTCTCATGTGCCGCAGTCAAGGCTGAGCACCGTAGGCTGTGGAGGGCTACTCCAAATGCATTAGAGATAGCGAGTGGAAGTAGGAGCACCTTTCACGATGACTTTGTGACTACTCGCCACGATTACTCGCTTAAGCGTGATGCGTGTGGGTTATAGTGGGACCGACTCACCAAGTCGGCACATTTTCCGGCCTCATAATGACCTTCATTAATCGAGGAATTCTACAAAGTTGTATACGAGATAGTACTACATGAAGTTCCAGCCCCATAAGACGATCTGATCCCCTATTATTTCGCCTGGAAAGCTCTTAAGGCCAAGGGGACACAGCTTGTCGATGAGCACCGGGCTTCCTCCTCGATGCATGGTCAATCGAGCTGATCACATTTTATATTTAGGACATACTACGAAAGCATGCGGTCTCCGGATCTCAAGGGTAACTCGGGAGGAGCACTGGCCAGAGTTATCCTACAATACCAGCTTATCGGGACGAGTATTCAGGATGATACTCCCATGAGGTTTCTATGGGAGGCCATGTCGATCACCGATATAAGCTTGGATGCAGGTGGAGAGAGCCCATCATCGGGTCCAAATTTGATCATAGACACTCCTGAGAAGGTGGGCATGATCTAAGCGTCTCCCACGTCGTAGCCTAAGAGTTATGCCGATGTAATGACGACGACCTCTAGAGTTCAAGGCGTGATCATGTCTTCTGAAGGTGATGCCTAAGAGAGGAGGAAGCGCCTCTCTACCGTCGTAGCCTGTGGCGAGCTACGCTAATGTACAACGACGACTTTAGAGTTCAAGAAGCAAAGCACGTCTTCAAGGTGATGCCTAAGAGAGGAGTGATTAGATTCTAAGAAATGAGGGAAATTGTCACCAAGGTACTATTGGACCTCTCGAGGTACTAAGAGGGTGGGCGCCGGCGCCATGATCGGTTAGCGCGTGCTACTGGGAGCTCGGCTGAGCGCTCACACGAGGTGCTCACGTCCCTATGTCTGGCACACTCCAGATCTGAATCCCATATAGTGATGGGGGAGTATTTATTGTTGATGCTGATGGACCTTCAATGAGGGACCAGCGCGGTCATGGAGCAATCAGAGCAAGTTTTGCGCGGCAAGACCATGAGGCTTGCAAAAGGTGTTGTAGGGCAACATCAGAGGAGCCCAGGGAGGAGGCGAGCACGATGCAGACACTGCGGCAAGAACTATCCGACAGCGCCCAAAAAGTGCCATTCGCGCTTGAACCCCATTTTATTACAGGTTTTGAGCGGTTGTTTACTTCAATCAATTAAACTCCAACGGTAATATTGCCAGTCCCGTATTATCCGGTATTGATCGATTGCGGAAAATTTCAAGTGCAAGCGGTAGTTATCAGTTGCCAAAATCGGTCGAGTCGATTCCGTTATCGGCACTCGAGCTGTTTGCAGACAGATCAGACCAAAAGGAAAGAAGAGCAGAAAATGCAAGAAAAATGAGCACAGTGAATTTTGGTTCTCATAGCATCTATGCATCCCCGCGAGCATTGCCCTCCAAGAGTCTGCTCTCCCATTTGCGCCGCCTTTTAGTTACTTTTTGCTCTTCCTATTCGTCCTTGTAATAGTTAAATGTTTTTGGGTTGTTTTTGGCTTTTTCACTCTGCCTTAAAAATATAGGTTAGCTCTGCATACACCATAGCTGGACGTGTTGTTCGTGGAATAAAATTAGGGCTCCAGTTCTTCCGTTTTTCCTCTTTTCTCCCATTTTCCCTTTCTCTGCCATTAAACACTCCTCCGAGATGACAACTCAGGAGACAAGCTTATTAGACTCTTCCCTCTCAAAGAGGAGGCCACCGGGCCTTGGATTTTGAGGTAAACTGACGTCCTCTGCTTTTAATTTAGGCATTTATTTCATTTATGTTCCTATCCTTCACCTAGTTTCGAAATTTTGGGATACACCCTCGATCGACCTCAAATTTTCGCAATCTTTAGTTCATTGATGCGATTGAAAGATTAAGGATGATCCATTAGTCATTTATTTGTTACTCGAGATGAGTCCAGTGAGGTAGGTTTTCACCGGTCTGGGACTAAGGAATGTTCGCAAATGCCCGTCAAAAGGAAAACACAGGTTTAGTTTTTAAAGCAGCCAAAGATCCGGTCTTCGGAAACGACCATATGTCATCCTCCCCAACGCGAAGAAAAGCAGGACCCGAGGACATGCTGGTTGCCCTAAAAACCCAAACCAAGGGTCCGACACTCAAGGTCTCCCATTCTTACATTTTTTAACTGTTGTTTTCATTTTCACTAACACCAACTCTGCTTTTTAGCCTATTAAAATCCCAAAATCCAAAATTAAACTACCACTAAGCATCACGCTACCATTCATTCAAGAAACTCATCCCCGAAGTTCGAATTCTGGGAATCACTATATCGGCAAAGAGTTTGCCACGACAAGAGGAGCAACTCCCCTGCTTACCAAATCCCAAAATCCAAAATTAAATTCACCCGCCTTTGGCGACTTCACCAGCAACACAGGTTAAAGAAAACCTGATCCCCGAGTTCGACCCTTAATCGCCATATCACAGCTTGCTACGACAGTGAGGAGGATCACCCCACCGTGGCATCGACCAAATGGCGCTGCTGTCGGGATGGTGTCTAAGTGCGAATTTAGATGATCTATATTTAACACTTGTGATCCTCACCGGCAAGCCCGGGAAAACCTCTGCATACATATCTTGGCGCTTCGTTGAAGTTAATTTGTTTATTTCTATTTTGTTTTTATCTAACTCTGTACCCCCTTTAGTAGAGTTGTTTTTTCTTCCCTTGCTTATGCCTATTTCTGTTCTTGCCACAGGCCATTCATGGTTAGAGATTGTAAATCCAAGGCTGAATCTGAACTCAACGGAAAAGGGACAATACTCCACGTCAAGATGCATGTGTGTAACCCTAGTGCATATATGTCCATGAGATTATGCGGTAAACCAGCCAAGGCAAAGTCAACAACCCGTGGAAAGGAATCCAATGAAAATATAGTCCATGAGGTATTCAGGCAGAAACCAATGGATGAGTTCACCAGTATGGTGGCTTATAACTACAGTCAATCGATAAAATCTCTTTATGGGAACCAAGACTCCATAAAGATGTAATCTTCTAAACCTCCATATTATGCTTCAACTCCTCAGTCACCTTTAGCTACCTTCACAAACAATCCTCCATTTGGAACAAGCCATTTTGACCTTACCTTTATATAGTGGATGACTTTTGTATGTGAGCAGAAGGATTAATGCCCATTCGAACCCAGAATTGCTTACTTACCGTGGAAGATCAGTCAAAATTAACAGAAGAAAATGACTTCTTCAAGATAACAGATCAACCTAAGACTTATCGAGAACCTAATTGGACAAAGAAAAGAAGTCAGTTCAATCAGAGGAAGAGTGCCAAAGCAGACACCATGGAAGAGGAGCAAGGTGAACAACAGCCACTCAGGAGCCATAGAGGATTTATTGAATCTGTCTCAAGGATTGTCCCAATCCTCGATATAAAAGAGAAAAGTTTTTCCAGTGGAGAACCAGCGAAGAAAATCCTTCCCTTTAAAAATCGAGGAGGGGCAGTGGAAAAGAAATAGTGAAGAGCCTCAAGAGTTTATTCAAACCATTTACCACAGACCGAACTCCCAAGACACTAATGCCTTGTCAAAAAGCCCACGCAAGAGTTCTCCACTCGACCAAGTATATCTCTACCACACTTAAGCACCAACCCTCCTGGCACCATAGGTTGGCGTCAAAACCCATCAACGTCACATGCAAAAACTTAAAGAGATTAGTGACCATCGTATGCACTCAGCCACCACATCAAACGATAAGGCGGGCACTCGATACATACCGTGATGGCACACCCAACGGTCCGGGGTGTCGGCTCTGATCCTGAGTTAACCAACCCCGCATTTTCAAGCCCTCCGTTCCAAAGAAATTTCAAAGTACATTAAGGAATTAGTTTGGGGAGCAACTGGTTTAATTTTTGGTTTAATTTTTTCTTTGTTTTATTTTTAGTTTTGTTTTATTTTATTTGATTTCCTTTCTATAATTCTTTTTTTCAGGATTTTCTTACTTAAGTCAATATTTCATGTTTCTAGCTGTTCTTCACTCTTTTCTACACTCTTCTTTGCACATCTTTGCAGCTTGATGAAATTTTTAGCTAAATGAAGATCAGCAATAAGTAGAGGAAGGAAGAGAAAATTTCAAGACAGAAGGTGGGAATCTGCATATGTATCAATTCTCACTACATATAATAAATCCTCATGAGATAAAGAAAACCTGCAGACACATTTCTACTAGTCACACAAAAATAGTGAACATTAAGTCGTGAAAAAAAAGTTTGTTTCTTTATTTTTTATTTCATTTTAAATTTTTTAAATTCTGTCTTTTCAAAATATTTAAATTATTATTTTAATTTATTTTAGTTTATTAAAAAATCGTCAAAAAAATTTCGGCTATAAGAGTCAAAACTTTTTCGTTTACCCCCAATCAGTTTTGCCTCCCGTTTTGTTTCATTTATAACTTTTTCATCCAAACTTCAAGCTAGGCTTTATGTACCATGAAATTCTTAGAGAGTTTAGAATCCAAAAATAGCCAGAAAGAACACTTTCTTGGAACATTTTATGAAGGTGAAATTTTCTCAAAATGTGTCTCCAATCATACTTTTTTCTATTTTCTTCTTCTAAACTTGTTCATTCGTTCAAAATCTAGAGTGAATACGTGTCGATGGAAATTCATAAATCTCCTATCATCCAACAACCATCACATCTCATCAAGGAGGTAACACCCCTTCCCTAACTTTCCAATCCGGAGCCCCCATTCACTCATGATAACAGCATACTGGCCTGTGGGGAGAAGGAGTTAAAGTAATGAAGTGGTTTTGCACCCATTTGAACATTACTGAGCAAAGCCCATTTGTAGATGTCTGAATGGTCAATGTTTTTTTTTTTTTTTTTTTTTTTTTGTGAAGCCTGCAGGCGAGTACAATCCGTATTTTGTTCAAAAAACCCGCACCACTTTTGTGTTTTTGCTCTAACCCTGTGGGTTTGAAAAATTGAAACTTTATTCAATTCCTATTGATAAAGGAGGTTGGTTCCATGCCTAGCTGTGAGGATAGATCGCCTGAACCCCTGCTTCGCTCACCCCTTCTCTCCACTTCCCAGCCAACCACACACCCGGCAAGATCGGGTTCTTCAATAACTAAAATCCACCCTTAACTCCTCCAAAGCTCATGGCACCGCATCTCTAGTTTCGCTGACCACCTTAATAGGTTAAGGACCCACTTGTTAGAAGTGCCAATGTCTTCCAAAATAAAACAAAAGAAAAAAGAAAAGAAAAAGAAGAAAATTGAAACGCCATATTTGAAACTGAGCACGGCCTGAAGGGCAGAAGTGTAACAAAGCCTTTCAAAGCTTCCAGTGGCCCTAAGCCAACTCAGTCGTGGAGCTTATCGACGCATAATGCCCGCCACATCAGTGGATGGGGCAGAGTTTAGTAAAGCCAGGTGCCGGAGTCCTCAATCATTCGGGTCCTGGGTAAGAAACCTGAAGAGTTTCATGTCGAAAGATCCCCATGATCAAAAGTTCCTAAGCCCTAATTGTCGGGAGTCACTCAGATCCCGTTGGCATGGACTTTAAGAATTCAACCCCAAAGATTAAAATCTCGCAGCAATGCAAAAAGAGCTGTGGAACAAAAGTGGGTCCTTGACCTATTTAGGTTGTTTGCATGCTAGATTGTATGAGCTGTAGGTCGGGAGTGTAGTTCGTAGTTTATCACAAGACAGATCAAAAACAAACACCCTAGATTTGGGTAAGTTTTTGGTTGATTCATCGTAGATGGAGGCTTCTTTTGACACCAAATTCTATTTAAAAATCGCATCTATTCTTCTCAAGATATTATCGACAAGTTACACATTCATTTAAAAGGTGCATTACCTATCTGGCAACTCAAATATAAATACCAGACTATCATTTTTTGTTAATGCTTTGCAGGTTTCTTTCTTCTTTCTACTGCTGGAGCGACAGCACGGAAGCAAAGTGTACAAAGTTGTAAAAGCTGCGCGGTGCTCATGCGCGCGTCGCCAGGCTTGTAAAGGTGTCAGAGAGAATGAGTCGAGGAGGCTGCCACGGGAGCCGAGGACACCGGTAGCGGCCAACTATCCTTTTGTTCGACATGGAAGGCGCGCTTCAGTCACGAAGGCCGCTTAAATGACCGCCGATATATGCGTTTCTGAATGTGAAGGGCGCAAAATTCTCGATCTAAATTATTATATGGGTAGATGTAAACCCACAAAAATACTTGGGGAATTTGAATTTTTCTTATAAAGGGCAAATCAGTTTCATCTAATAGTCCTAAAGAAAAGTTGGATTTTCTAGATCCCTAATGGCTAACTGATTGCACCATTGAATCGCCTCACCAAATCTAGCTACCTATTCGAATCCTCATGAATCTTAGAGAATGGGACTTCATATTTCACAGAAATTAAATAAGTAATAC
Organism: Tetrastigma voinierianum; assembly: GCA_016808115.1. Taxonomy (NCBI): domain Eukaryota; kingdom Viridiplantae; phylum Streptophyta; class Magnoliopsida; order Vitales; family Vitaceae; genus Tetrastigma; species Tetrastigma voinierianum. The sequence goes on along the minus strand of JAEQBH010000911.1, from coordinate 975,384 downwards.
ATGGCGAAGAAAGGGATGACACATGGCAAACCATGTGCGACACATGGTAAAACGATAGGGTGATTGACATGGCAAGCCATGTGGCGTCAATGGGGATATAAAGGTGATGATGTGTGTGACACATGGCATTCCATGTGTCACCATGCATGGCCTTTTTAAAGCCTATATATATGGGGTCTCAAAATCAGTTTGTGGGGAGGGCAAAGAAAGCAAACAGGAGTGTTATGCGATAATGAGGAGGAAGGAAAAGATGAAGGAGGAAAAGACAGCTATAAAGAGTGAAGGGAAAGAAGAAGAGGAAGTGAAGACGGTGGAAAAGAGAGGAAAAGAGATAAAGAAGGAGTGTTGCACAAAGGAGCAACCCAGATCACAAAGAGTCCCAAAACTGCACATGCAAGAGGTAGGCTTCCTCCCACTGCCATTTTATACCCAGGGTCGTAATGGCCTAATAGTTTTATTTTGTTTTCCGCGAATTTGTATGTTATATGGGAGCTCTTTGTGGATTGTAAGACACGTGCCACCACCCCTACGAGTGCTCGATCGGGTCTGAAATAACATCAGTGTTTTGGGACATAAAACTCTGAGCATACCATAAACTGTGGGTGTGCCCAAAATTCCCGCACACCCTTGTGAATCACCAGATCAACTTTGATTTACTTTTATAATCTCTTTCTCGTCCGAACCCGATTCACGCCGCTTCGGATCCCGCTGCAAAGCCAAGTGAGTCTAGAATTTAATAAACAAAAATGCTTAGCCAAATGTAGGCTGTAATTGACTGGGTCACGACAGTTGAGGAATGGTCCGCTTCAGTTTTCTAACTTCTGCTAAACGATTTGTAACCTAAATGCAAGTTGGGACCCAGATACGGCCCGAGCAGGAATTGCAGGTCGATGTTTTGTGTGGTATTTACAAAAACTAGACTTTCTGAACTAAGTCTAGATTATTTCCGAGGCTAAGCATTAATTTGGTTTATGCAATGAATGGCTAATGTGTACTATTGCCAAATTGAATAATATGTCAATATGAAATTATGCGGAGAGCATGTGTGATGTAAAGATGGGAAATAATTTATATGTACTTGGGTTGTATGACTGACATACCATGTCTCAGCCCGAATATGAATCTTCAAGGCACTTTATTTAAGTGGTAATGGTTGGAATTATGTTAATACATGCCTGAACGATATGTTGACATGAAATGAGAATCAATGATAAAGAAAAATTACAGTATGCTGCAGGATGTACTAATTTATCGTGGAATATCAACATGACTGTGCATGTATGCTAAATATATGAAATGTTGTGCATTAGATATTATTTATATTCGCAGTACACACATAGTGTACGCAGAATGTCCATGCAGAGTGCCCCGCTACTGGTCATGGGCCCGGCGTAGCGGCACAAACGCATCAGACGTGTCCTGCAACTAAGAATAGTGGCGAGAGTGGGTAAGATGGTACCGATTTCCAATCGCGGCTCGGTGCCGAATCGTGGCTTTGGAATGGAATGGGGTCCGCACTGAGTCTCCAAAAGGAAGCATAAACTGGGGCCGGAAACGAAATGTGTCTGCGCAGCAAGTAGGGATAGAGGCCTCGTAGTGCCTGAAACTGCTGTTAGACAACGTGATCCACTGCAGAAAGCCCAAAAATGCCGAGCTAAGAGACCACAAGGTGAGACTCCTAAAAGTTCCGTTGTCTAAAAAGACACGAAACGACAAATAACATCACATAGACTACTGCAGATGGGAGCCTGGATCGACTTAGTATTGATTCCACAACATGCATCGTGGGTCGGAGGCAATGACTTCGTGACGGGCATGGGAGGGTCGCCTCACACATGCATGCAGATTTTCCATGATAGGACAACATATGTATGGATCAGTTGTCATTTGACTATGATGATCATTTGCATGTACACTAGTGGGGAATAGCCTCTGCAAAGTAGATTTATCTTTACTGGCGTTAGCTCACTCAGTCAGACCTCTTTCGCATGCATGGTGGGCATGCAAGAGGTGATGCCCTTAGAGGTCGATTATGAAGGGTTTGACTTGGCTCCTATTTGTGTTTCCAATGTATATGTTGAATGAATCCAGTTTTAACATACGCTAGAAGGTTATATAGAGTTATGTGTAATAACCTTGACTGAAGAAACAAGTATCTTGTAACCTGATGGACATAGCATGGACGATGGGCCCTATTGGGTCATTTTACTAAGTATGGTCCCATGAGAACAGAGACATGGTGAGCCCGATATTGACGGTGGTCAACGGATCCTCGGATTTTGGGTGTCATATTGGAATGGCAAGATTTAAGACAAAAGTGTCAATTGGTCCAAAGAGTGTGCAATATATGTGAATTATAAGGCAGAAATAGCAGAAAATATAGCCACAGACAACTATGCAATTAATAGAAGATGGAGGACCAAAAGGCAAATAAAATAAACTTAAATTATACACAACAAGAGCCAAAGAATGGTCGAAAGGCAGAATAAATAATATAAGAAGGAGCAAAGGCAAAATAAAGTGGATCTCGGTATGGGAAACTAAAGAGTCTCAGAGTTGATTCTAGTATGAGTTTCAGACAAAACCACTTAAGTGATCTGTTGTGGTTTCTTCTTGACATTACATGGTTCCTTTTTAGGGTTTTGTCAGAAGACTCTCCCAACCTAGATTTAAGCAAAGCAGCTGAAAATCCCTAGTTGATATTAATTAGATATGGAATCCTTCACAATTCCAAGGTTTTATCAAAAGAACTCGGCATGAACTTTGATTCTTTAGCTTAATTAAAGTGTTTGTGGAGTTGTTCTGGAGGATTCTGAAAGTTAATTTTTGATTGAATAAAGGAATATAAGAGAATTTGGTGAAGAAAAGTGCATGAAAATTAGTGAAATCTCGTCATTTCAAGGTATTCTGAACCGTGGTCGTACTTTTTAGAGCGGTAACAAAGTATCATCGATGGCAAGAGCAATGGCACCTGCATCATCCCAACTGACACCGGCACCACCTCCGCACTGAATCCACTGCACTAAATGTAGCGCACCCATCAAAGATCTGATGGCCTTCCAAAGCCTGGTGAAAGAGTCTGTATGATTGGGGTTTCAAAATTCCTGCCACCTGGGTATAGAAAAGTATGAAATTGGTAAAATGTACCAGACTGCCAGTCACGGAGCAAAGTCTGGCGTCCCAAAATAAAGACAGTTTCCAATATATAAAATAGTAGGAATGCCTAAGACCAAGTATTAAATGACACGACACTTCTGTCACCACGGCAAAGCAAGCAGCCTGACATACTTCGCAAGATCTAATAGCTACGCACCCCACCATCACTCGGTACTCCTATTAAAGTACTTCGTACTCCGATTAGTACTCGACACTCCTATCAGTGCCACTCAAGACCTCGATCAGTACTCTAAGACTCTGATTAGTAATGGTACCTGATTAGTACTCAAAGACTGACGCGATATCAAGACGTCCCTTGATTAGCGGTACTTCAATACTCCTGATTAGTACTTGATTTCAGATCAGGTGCACGACAGCCCTCCGCCTTTCGTTCACATCTCATTTATGCCAACACCTCCGCATCGATAGTATTTGATACTGCGGCGGTTCACTGCCATTTATTGTTCGTCCAGGTATTCATAATGCCAAAAATAACCCGAATGATGAACAAGAGTGTCAATGGGTATCGTCGACTTGTAATACCTTACGGATATTCGAACAAGAATGTTTTGCAACTTTACTGAGATCCAACATAATACAAGTCCTGCTATGCGCTGTTGTCTCCAGATAAGAATAGTTCTGAGAACTTATCGAGATCCAACACACAAGCTCTGTTATAAGCATGTTCTCATTAAGAATAAGTTCTCAGAATCTGGTTTCTGAGATCCGGGAATATTATAAGACTGTTATAAGTATAAGTACTGCATAAGTCCATTATATGAATGCATGTAATTTGACATTCATAGAGGTTATTGTTAGTACACTTATTATGACTGTAAAGTATGCATATTACCTATAAGCTTCCTACTTAAGCGCAAAGCTTAGCATGGGTTTTTAATCCTGTGAGGTACATAAGAAAGAGATAAACGATATTCGCATTCAGCGGCCAACACACGAGCAAAGTCATCACTGCAGGGGTTTCACGCTGATCAAGAATAAATGTATAGTTTTTGAAATTAAATGGGATCCAAGATCGAGTATGTGGATCGTAAGTAACCACCGCGGTGGTAGTTTTATTTTGGACCTTTTATATGGATATGCGTTGATATAATTAGGCATCTGGATATACCAACACCAGGCGGTGCAGGCAAAGAGTCCCAAATAGAGCCTCGCCTAAACCTCGTTTCCATTGATCCGCCAATCGAGTCGGACCTGAAATCGGGGCGTGACAAGTACATGGTCAAGAAAATTCTTAAAACCTTGAGAGGGATTAGGAACATCTTCTGGGGTGATTCACAAACAAGGATACAAGATCCTAGAACTGCAAAAAGATTGCCATTAATAAGGCAAAATCCTGCTTAAAACAATCTAAGAAGTGATTGACATCTTGAAGTTTGAACTTTTTTCTGTAATCCCCACTCATTATATGCAAAGGCATACATTCTATTCCCTCGTTTTTTGAGGTACCAAAATGTCAATTCTCTTAAATAGTAGCACTAGAAACCCAAAACCCTCCTTTACAATATCTGTCGCAAAGAACCCCTAAATTACTCATTTTCTAATAAGAATGTTTAATGCGAAGAAACAAGTTTGGGAATATATTTTTTTGATTACAAGGATGGGATGAGAGAAATAAATTCATGATCTAGAGACAAGGGAGAAAAAGTTTATAAAAAGGAAGAAGTTTTTTGTTCCTGTGGCTTCATCTCTCATGAACAATTAAGCTAAAAGGGGTGTTTCAAACACCTAGTACCCTAATAATATGTCAATCAGAAGGAGTTTAGTCAAAGTATCTAAGATGATGTGTAAAGCCTAAGAAGATAACAAAAAATATTGCAATCATATTCCAATTTGAAAAGAATGAGAAAAACAAGAGTTATAGTAAAAGAACTCCAGGCCGAGAAGCTGAAGTGTGAGAGTTTGCATGATGAGGGAAAGAAAAGGATGAGACAGAATGCCATTATACGTAAAGAAAGAATGGACACTAGAGCCCAAAAATTTCCAATTATCCACCCAATTACCTTAAGCTTCAATATCACAAGCTCAGACTTGATCCCTGTTGAATTTACTTACATTAGTGGAGATCAATATGAAAACAAGCTATGGGAATTTGACTAGTATTCTATGAGATCCTGAAGATTAATTCAGTAAAAAAGATGAAAAGAAAAGAAGACTCACACACACCACAAAGGCATCTATTGACTAACTATTATATGCGTATTCATAGCTTATTTTGTAATAGAGAAGGAAAAGATTCTTTTTCTCACAATACGAAAATCAAGTTTCAAAATGACTACAATTACTTTTCAAGCCAGCAAGGGAACAAGAGAAGATTATGCTGTGAATAGAAAAATGTCCTATAAATAAAGTTCATAATTTTGTTTAGATGGAATAAACAAAATCTTTCTTTCTTTGTGCTTGAGGACAAGAAAAATTTTAAGTTAGGGGGGAATTTGAAGGAGTCAAAACTCAGGTTGAATTTTTTAGTCCATTTCTTTTCTCCTCATTTTCTCAGCAATATAATCACAATTTTATGGAATATTATTTATTATTTAATTTTGATATTTTAGAAATTCAAAGCGTATGAAAAATTCAAAATCAAAGAAAACAGATCAAGGAGTCCAAAGAGGCCCAACAGAGAATCATATACTAAAAGTGATGGTGTTGCAACAAAAACTGCTAGACATAAGAGAACTTCCTGCGAGACCAAGATAGGAGGAACTTCAAGGAAGATAATGTCGCGACACCATTTTGAGGTCGCGACCAAAAAGTAAGGTTGAATAGACTTGCAATGTCTCTCCTAGGCAATTCCAGGTTACGACAAAGATATAAGTTGGAGACTCCAACCAAGGTCAAGACTTGGAATTTATGTCGCGACAATAAGAATGAGCTGTACAGTTAAAAATGTTGTGACCAAGAAGTGAGGTTGCGACAGGAGGGGCAGAATTGAAGTCACGACATATTTTTAAGGTCGCGACATAAATTTCAGACATGAAAGAAATGATTAGGTTGCGACCTAAATTCCATGTCACGACAAGACAATGAAAAGACAGAACAATTTTAAGTTGCAACATGAAAAAGGAAGTTGTGACCAAGGATCAGTGGCTGACAACAAAAAGGAGGTCCCGACATACTTCTGAGGTCGCGACATAAAATGCTGTAGAAAACAATACAGCCAAGTCGCGACATGGAATTGAAGTCGTGACAAAGAATTATTTGAAGGGTCAGAAAAACATGGTCGCAACAAAGATCAACATAACTGGCAACAGGAACAGATGTTGTGACATAAAATCGAGGTCGCGACATATATTCCAAAACAAAGCATAACAGTGAGGTCGCTACCAGAAATAGAAAAATTGAAGGGAACTGTTGAGACTTAGAAATGAGGTTACGACTAGATATGAAGAAGGGAATGTCGCGACATACTTTTGAGGTCGCGACAAGAATTTCACTGAGCAAGGAAAATACTTAGTCTCGACCTAAATTCCACGTCGCGACAAGAAAACAAGCAACCCAACAGATTTGAGTCACGACCAGCTTAAAGGCTCGAGACAACTTAATGACGTCGCAACAAAAAAGAGGTCGCACATTTGACCAGGTCGCGACATCAATTCCCCGGGGAACAAGAAAATGAAGTCGCAGCTCAAAGAAATACGTAACAAATGAAAGAAGGTCAGAATCTCGCCCTCGCAGCCACGACATCGTGCAAACTAGACCATAATTTTACGTCGCGACAAGCTTCTGTGGTCGCGACCTAAAACGGTGAGCTGGGCCATTGATTTTAGGGAAATCCACATGGAGCCTTGGAATTAGGCCCAATTTATGAAAGTTATAAATAAGCGCATACGCCTTAAGAAAGTGGTTTTTTCTTTTTTGGGAACCCAGAACGGGGGAAGAAGAAAACTCACTGTATAGTTTAGAATAGATTTTTTTTTTCTTTTATTTTTTTATTTTATCTACTTTCATTTCTGGGATCTCGAACCAAATGGATTTGTTAGGAATGTTGAAGCCGGGAAGTAATATTTCAATTTATCGCCTGAGTTTAAATGTGCAATCTAGACTATTTCCTCGAAATCGCTTTTCCGCCTTATTGCAACTCGTGAAGGTGGAATTGATCAAGGTCTGAAGGTCATTTGTAATGCAGTTTTTATAAGCACAGCTTCCACTAGTTTGAATTTATTGTTAGTTACAGTCTTTCCTGCATAAATTAGAAGGAAGTACCTGGAATTTAAGGAGGATTTATTTTGTTGATGTGTTTTTTTTATGTAATTGTTCCCAATAGTAGTTTCGAAATACCCCTCCAAGGATTGTGTCTTGCTCTGATTTCCAAGAGGCCTTCTGAGTGACACAGAAATGGAGATTCCTGAGAGCTTAGAACAATCATTTTGTAGGTATGATGAACTACCATTAAAGAACTCCTGAGCTCTGAGAGTTCACTTAGATAAATTCCCAATTCACTCATAATTGATGCCGAGGGGACTATTTATCAATTTAAATTATCGTAGATTTCACCTTAATCTACTGGAAAGCTCCTAATCCTTCGTGTTAACCGGCATCTGACCGGCTGGGTCAAGATTCATTGGGATTTAAAATGACGGTGTCCTCAATCAAGTTAGAAGTCTTACAACAACCCCGATTTAGGGAAGTAAGAAATCATAGCCTCAAAATGGGTATGAAGTATCGAGAAAGAAAAAATACCCAAATATTAAAGAATATGTGAATACAAGTAGCTAATTAAACCCTATCTTCGAGAGAAACAGGATACTTAATTGGTGAATAAAAGGAGAAACTAACTTGCAATATCGTATCTTTTTGACGAATCCGTATCCAAATTTAGGATCGAGTTTTAATGGGATATAATGCAGAATTTGACTGCTTCTGGCGCATTTCCTTATTAGTGTTCATTTCTACAGAACTCCGATTCACCCACCACCTCCTAGTTCATATACGTTATTAAATATTTTTAATGTCCTAAGTGTATATGTTACCTTTAATACAATTATCCTTACTCTTAGTTGATAAACTTTATCATTGAGGTTCAGATAGTATGGATCTTAAGTAGTTGGGGTAGTTGATTTTGAGAATCCAAGTCAATCTCTGTGGGAATGATATCTGGACTTACATCCATTTTTTACTACTTGTATGACCTGTGCACTTGCAGTGTCATAGACTAAACCCATTTATAATTCCAAAACATTTAAACCAGTTTATTCATTTTAAAGAAATTTCAGTCCAATTTGACATGGCCACATGAAAGTTATGAGACTCCTGTAGATGTGTTAAATTGAGAGGTTTAGTATATATAGCAAAAGGCAAACACCAAACAACCTCTGAGAAAAGGAGGAGCAGCTAAAACCTTCGTTTCCTTGGAGTAAAGGGAACTAGGTGAAGGTTCCGTATGAAAAGGTAGGGGTTTTCCATGTTTTAACAGAGGTATTTTCCACCATTAATGGTTTCTTTTCAAACATTGGTTTTAATCCCTTCGAGTTACCTTGAATGATTCGTTTTTGATAAGCTTTTAGGGTTCATTGGATGCTTATTGCTAGATCCATTGACATTTGTTAGTTATCATCTATGGGTTATTGGAAGGCAATTCGAGGATGTTTTTATTTCCTTCAAATTCTAGGTTCGATCCCTTCGATTCACCTTGAATGGTTAGTATTTGCAAGCTTTCGTATCTATTGGATACTTATCGCTAGATCCAAAGTGGATAAATTGCCGCTATCATTTATGGACCATTAGAAGGTGAGTCAAGGATATGTTCTTCACTGTCCAAGACTATTAATGGGAAGCAAATACCATTTTCCAAGGATATTTATTTAGGGTCAGTTATTATAGCTAAACCAATAACCAATTCGGGAGATAACTATATGTTATCCTCCCTAATGTGAGGAAAAGACCAAGAAAACCCCTACTTTGCCTAAGGAACCTGAAACCTAGTGACCTGACACTCTAAGGGATTTTTTTTCATGTTTTAGTAAATTTTTACTTTTAGTTTTTATCACTAAAATCCCCTCTTTTTATCACAACCCATATATCCAAAATGAAATCACTAATATAAGCTTTATTGTCAGTCATTTCCACGAAGGAAACCCATCTCTGTGGACGATCCTAGAACCACTATACTATAGTAGCTATGCTACGCAAGTATGAGGTATTAGGTTATAAATTTTGTTGATTAATACCCTACTAGGGCACGAATCACCTACATTAGTGGAGAGTGATAAGAACAATAAGCCTATGGAACCTAAATATACTATCTTAGGAGATATGCGTACTTATCTCAATTCTCATAAACTCATCTAGCTTGCAATTGTTTGGATAGGGGAAGACCACACACACACACTAGTGAGAACCATGGTCTAAAATTTTCTATTATGAGATTAATTCATTATTAAAATAAATAAATAAATTATCTTGATCATATTCTCTATGTTTTTGGTAAGGGTAATTCTTGAGGCCCATATCACATACCCTTTGGCAAGCTTGATTGCTCAGTTTTGGTTAAATAAAAATGGTGAAATGAACTCTTCTCTTCCATTGCTTGGGGATAATCAACTTCTTTCTTTCTTTTCTTGAGGACAAGCAAAACTTTAAGTTTGGGGGTGTTTGATGAGTGTGAAAGTCATCTATGTTTTTAGTTCATTTCACATCCTATTTTTAAGTATTTTATATCCATATTCATGTAAAACTCATAAAATTTCCTTTAAACTTGGTTTGGTAGGATTGTTGATGGAAAACAAGTGATTTGGCAAGAAATGAGCAACATATTTCCAAAAGGAGAGTCAATAGGGTGTCTCACAGCGCATCATTGGGAAGATGAATTTTTATATACCATCTGGAACATCAAATGGTTCAACTCTACCCATGGTTGCATTCTATATTAAAAGATCTTTCCAACGACACCTCACACACCCAAATCCAAGTTTAAACGAAGAAGTTATGGTCCCGACAAGTTAGAGAAGAAAACAAGTTGCTAAGCAAAAAAATTGTCACGACAAACCTAGATTTTGTCATGACAAATCCAAAGACAAATTTTATCTCGACAAATCCAAATTTTGTCATGACAAAATGTTGGGCCTAACCAGAAAACCCTCGAAAATTGCTGCTTTGGCCTGTTTTCAAACCCATTTCACCCAAGGACTATAAATACGCAATTTTTAGAATTTTAAGGCACGAAGGAGGTGGGAGAACACCTCTCATGAGGGTTTCTCTCTCTAAAACCTTCCAATTTTTTAGTTTAGCTTAGGGTTTTTATTTTTTGTAGATCTTAGAGTAGTTTTGGAGCATATTTTGTATTGAATAGATTTTGGTGCTATGCTCAAAGATTCAAATTTCATTATTGTTAAGACAAAGATTGAAGCTCAAATCACGATTTTTTATCTCACTCCTTATCTCTTGATTTCTTACTTGTTGCTTGATTAGTGATGTTTGGAATCTAGTAATGGAATATTAAACACCCACTAGGGGTGAGGATTAATTGTTGAACATTTAGTTTCATAGATCTATAGTTTATTTTGTGGGTTTGAAAACTAAATTTATATAATTGGTATTATTTTTGTAATGAACTGTTCTAAGTATCAGTTGAGTATACCCAAAAAAGAGTTGTATTTGTGCTATGTTTCAAGGATGCCTCTAAGTAACATAGAAGGATGTTCTTTAGAGCAAAGAGCGGTAACTTAGGGGTACGCTAAATTGATACTCTTATAACTAATGATCTCCAAATATTACTATGATAAATCATAGGTGTTGTTCAAACCTCTGACTTCAAGGTTCTTTTCTGAGTGATAGAAGAAGTGTGTTCCCGATGCATAAGGACAACCTGATGAAGTATCAATTTAATATTTAGAGGTTTCATTCATTTTGGTAGAATAATCTTGTTCCTATCTTGGAAGAGATTATTTTGATCAAATTGTTGATTGAGGTACCAATTGTTTTGGAGAGGCTTGTATTACCCTGTCTATGGGGGCGAGTTAGCTTAAGTTCTAAGAATTGATTAATTAGTACTGGTTTAGGAAAAAGAACAAAATCTTAGAGGGAATTATATCCTAAAAGTAGTTGTTTAGACACATGCAGTCCTAGTTTAGGAATATGGTGGCCTAAATGGTGAAATGTATAGTGGTTGAAGGTATTTCAAGACTATACTAACATACCCTTGGACAAAGGCTGAATCCATCTCACAAATGTTATGCTTTCAAGTAAATGGAAATTGATTGCTTCCTATCCCTAGTGCCTCTCTTCGTACATTTTAGACTTTAGTAGTTGTTTGCTTGGTAGATTTTAGGATTAGTTGATTAGTTTTAAATCAGTTTTTACTTTAGTTAAATTGATTTTAATTCTCATCATATTTGGTCACCTAGATAGTGAATATGTAACGCCCCGAAATATACCCTAACAGTTTTCAGACATGTTTAGAGTTTAATAAAAGTTAAATATGAATTTTCGAGAAATAAAATGAGAAAACCGGAAATTAATATGAGAGCAAAGGGTAAATATGTAATTTACCACTTGAGGACCTAGTGGTCATAAAAGGGAAAGACTAGGGGCTAAATTAGAATATGCCTATCTTGAGTTGTAAAAAGAGAAGAACCAAAGGGCTAAAGTGAAATAATGAAAACTTAACCCAAAAAAATGGGTTTTTGGGAGCCAAACATGGCCTAAGGAGAGATGTTGGATTTAAGACCAAGTTTTGGTCTCAATTTGGAAAAAAAAAACCGTAGAGAAGAGAAGGGAGGAGGAAAAGAGAGAAGAAGAGGAAGAGGAAGAGAAGAAGAAGAGAAGAGAAGAAGAAAGGAAGATAAAAAAGGTATGGAACTATGACTATGAGTATGGGTTCTAGTATGGATTTCTATGATTTTTGGTATGGATTCCTTGGATTTTTGTAATTAACTTTGTATATATTTGTATGATACATGTTTGTGGGGCTGTGGGTTGTAAGAAACCTAACCCTAAAAATAAATTCTTATGGGATCATATATGGAATCCCCTCCTTCGAGGTTGGATTCATGGTTAAATTGTGGGGTAATTGAGTTAGGGCTTAGAACAAACCCTAAACAAATCTTTGTGTTTGGGTTGTGTATTGTTAATACCCATTTTAGAGTTGTTTTGAGAGTAATCCATGAAAGGTTTTTTAAAGAAAACAAGTATTGAAAGATGATTTGAGTAGAAAAGAGATTACAAGATGAATATGGAGTGGTTTTGAAGTGTGTATTGATTATTGAGTTGATTTGGGTAACAAAATGTGTAAAAATTTGAGAAAAACCACCTTTCTGGACAATTTTCGAAGGGTGGTTGATGAGTCCAAAAACTCATTAGATTTTTAATCCATTTTTCTGAGTATATTAAGAGATAAATCTTGATTTGTTTACAGAAATGTGGATATTTTACTCAAATTTCATTTTACAGGAAAATACAGCAGAAGCTCAAATCTTAGCAAAAATCAAAAGAAATCAGCCTACAGCAGAATTGAGGTCACAAATGAAAATTTAAGTCGCAACAGGAATGCTCAGTTGCCAGCAATTCCAAGTCACGACATCAACAGATTCGGCTTTGAAGAAGAAATAGAAAACTTGCACAAGTGAAGTCGTGACTTGAAGAAGGAGGTTGCGACAAAGAAAACATGGTCGAGACTAAAGGAAATAATCAAAGGAAGAAATTCAAGTTGCGATATCACTTTGATGTCACGACACCAAAAAGATATGAATGATGTCGCGACACCACTCTGAAGTCGCGACACCACTCTGAAGTCGCGACAAGCATCCGTCTATGAAGCCACAAGAGAGGGCTTTGCAAAAGAAAGAGGTTGCAACTAGTTTTTAAATGCAAGGCTCCATTTCATGTCGCGACACCACTCTGATGTCGTGACATAAAAACAGGAAGATTCGAATTGCAAAAAAAAAAAAAAAATGAATTTGAAAGGAGGTCGCAACCTGTAGCCAAATAGAAGCACTTGCCACTAACTGAGGATCAGAAATGATGTCGCGATTCACTCACAAGGTCACACCTGGTTAAGAGCCGAGCGTAAGAAATCGAGGTCATGACACCATCTTGATGTCGCAACCTGGAAAATAGGTGGGAAGAAGGAAACTCTTTGCAACGTAGAACTGAGGTCGCAACCTAAAGAAAAGAAATGGGAAGCAAAAGAGGTCGCGACATCACCATGAGGTCGCGACATAAAATTGAGACATATGAAGGCAAGAAGACCACTAACACACCATAATTTCTCAAGAAATCAAAGTCACAACATGAAGTCATCATAATAAATAAAGTGGTCGCAACCTAAAATCACGCCGCAACTTTAAACCTGGGTTAATAGAGACAAATGATGTCGACATTGATCCGAGGTCGCGACATCAACACTGAAGGAAAACTGAGCAAATGAGGTCGCGACCACAAACGATGTCGGGACCACTGATCAAAGAAGTTGCAAGACAAACTGGTTGCAACTTAAAGAAATAGATCGCAACTGATCATGAGCAATCAAGAGAAGTTCATGTCATGACATCAACTTGAGGTCGCAACATAGGACAGTGAGTTGGGCTTTTTCTTTGGATTTCCACCTAGAGCATTTTGGGGATTCGGCCTAGATTCTTTTTACAATATAAATAGACAGCTTTAGAATAGTAAAGTGAGTTTTTTTTTCCGTCTTCACTACCCAGAAAAGGGAGAAGAAGAGGAACTCAATGTATATATTAGAGTAGACTTTTTTTTTTTTTTTTGACCGAGAATTGCGCAGAGACGGTAGAGCTGGATTTTAGATCTATTATTTTTCAAGCATTATCATTTTGAAAATTTATGAAATCTAGACAAATTGAATTCATTTCTTCTCGCTTATTGCACTACAAGGATGTGCGTGATCGGTACTCCATTTCTTAATTCGCAATACAATAATCAGAGTGCAGCTCTACTGGATTTGATTTACATTTAGTTACATTCTTTCCTGCACAATAATGGTGAATTAATTTGGGTTCGGTTTTTACTTAATCGGTATCGTTTTGAAAGGATAAGTTCCCAATAGTAGTACCTAATACCAGTTGAGGGAATGTATCTTACTCTGATATCCAGGATGCCCTCCGCGGGACAATGCAGACCCGAGACTCTCGAGAGTCGAGGAGCATTCTTTTCTGGGTATGTTCGACTACCATTGATGAACTGCTGAGCTCTAAGTGTTCATTTTGATAAATCCCCCATTCGCTCATAATTGAAGCTCCGAGGTGTATTTAATATAAATAATCAAAGAGTTCACTCCACCCAAAGGTAAGTTCCAATCCCCATGTTAGCTTAGATCTAATCAAGGGAACGGGATAAACCCATAGATCTGAAGGTTGAGCTACCAATTGCGTGGTAGAAACTACAAAATCCTCGAGAAGGAAAAGCAAAAAGTTCTGGTCACAACAGAAATGGTATGAAGTATTGAGAAAGAAAAATACCCGTATCTTGCAAGAGAATTTGGGAATACAGAATGGGTTGATCTTCGTCTTCGAGAAGCAAGGGTACCTAATCAATGAATATGGAGAGATCCAATTCCAATAATTAGGAAATCTTGGACAATAACCAAATCCATATATAGAAATGTGAGTAAATGTACTCGAATCACTGGAATTGACTGTTTCATTGTATTTCACTGATAGTTTTCGTTTCTCACAATAAACTGATTCAATCTATTCTTTTATATAAAATTTATTTTTATTCATTTACTTTTGTTTTAGTTTAGTTTGAATATATTCAATAGTATAGGATATTCAATTTTAGTTAGATAAAACTTTCACTATGAGTTTTGAGTCCAAATAGTATGGAATTTTAGTAGTTGGGGTAGTTGATCTGTAATTCGCTATCAATCTCTGTGGGAATGATACCTGGACTTACATTCAGATTTACTACTTGTATGGCTTGTGCACTTGCAGTGTCATAGACTTGACCCTTATTTTTAAATCATGAGCATTAAGAGAAAATTATTTTATCAAGCAAAGTTATCCAAAGTAACATGGATACAAGAGAAGTGTAAGGCTCTTGTAATTATGTTAATTTGAGGGTTTGAGTCTACATGTAAAAGGCAAACAAGTTTTTATGGCGCCGTTGTCGGGGATTGAAAGAATTAAATAGATCAATATTCTGACAAAAGAAGGAAATGCTAATTTGGACATTTTATAAACAAAAAGAACAAAATAGCGCGCGGGCTACATCACCCACTAATCTTAACAAGCTATGTTGAAAATATTTTTTAGTTAGACTAATCCTATTAACTGGTGTGTTTTGATTTCAGGAGAACCAGCACGGCTAGAAACATGATCTGACCTGGATTCCAACAGATACCGAATTGGAGAGAACACTGTGGAGCTTAAGAAAGACAAAAAAGAGCAGAAAACGCAGTTTATGGCGTATGAGAGACATGACCTTACGTAGGAACAGAGGACAACAACCAAGGCCTCCAGACAT
Source organism: Tetrastigma voinierianum (assembly GCA_016808115.1). Taxonomy (NCBI): domain Eukaryota; kingdom Viridiplantae; phylum Streptophyta; class Magnoliopsida; order Vitales; family Vitaceae; genus Tetrastigma; species Tetrastigma voinierianum. The sequence goes on along the minus strand of JAEQBH010000911.1, from coordinate 959,793 downwards.
CGACACAATGGAGGATTTCTCGAGGCCTATTATTCAGTGAAGAGTATTCTCGTGAACGTATGTACCTACTATACAAATAATTTCGAATTAAAGCCAGCCTTGATTACAAATGGTTCAGCAATATCGCTTGCTGGGTCATCCCAATCAAGACCCAAACGAGAACCCGGGAAGATTTCTCAGATGGCAACATGCGAAGCCGAACGGTGTGAGACCGTGAGATGATAGTTGCATCTCTTTCCATTTCTTTGAGAGATATAGCAGCCACATGGTATGAATCAGTCATCATATGGTTCGTTGATACTGAAGAGTTGGTAGCCTTACTAGTGCATCTTTTTCCCCATCTCTCACTTCAGAGAGAAGAAGAGAGATAATAGTATTCCAATAAGGGGGAGATGAGAGCCTATATGTAGCTTGGGAAAGATTTAAAAGGTTGCTGAAGAGATGCCCGATGCATGGCATTGATTTGAAGACCTAGTTGGACATAGTGTATCATGCTTTAAATGATACATCTAAGGGTATTATCAATGCTTCATGCTGCAGAGCATTCAAACGAAAAAGTGCTGAAGAGGCGAGAGATCTGATAGAAGACCTGGCAAAATGCAATATGAAAGCTCCATCTAAGTTTTCAAGAGGAAATAGCAGAGGAAAATGGGTCATGGAGTTGAGCAAGATGACAGCCATGGAGGCAAAGTTGGATGCCATAATGCATAGGATGGACAAACAAGAGAGAAAGATGCACACTGCTCATGAAATAGGAGCAGTGGAAAGAGAACTTATGAGAAGAAGTGCTGATGTGCCAACATAAGAAGATTCTTATGGTGCTGAGGAGGTTAAGTACGTGAACGAGCCAAGAAGTTATCATTTCAAACCAAATCCTAACCTCCCCACACACTACAATCCAACACTAAGGAACCATTAGAATTTTTCATATGGTGGAGGGGCATTGCAAGGCCCAAGGCATTGGACGTAATCCTCAACAAGGGATATCGCAGCCCACCGTTGTTTAGCAACAAAGAAGAAGGGAGGTGAAAGCGTAAATGAATATCGTGGTCGAGGAGGACTCCAACCATTCAAGAACAAATGCCAGTCATTGGGACAACAATAGGCTATTGCACCCATGAATGTAAACTATCCGACTTGGAAGCTTTCTTGAGCCCAATACTCAAATGTTTCGGAAGAATGCTAGTGCCTCGTTGAAAAATTTGGAGACACAAGTAAGGCAACTGGCCCTGAATATGCCAAATTAGAGCAAGGGTACATTCCTGGGTTGACACTTAAAAGAACCCAAAAGACTCCATGGCAATTCACAGAAGTGGGAAGGGTTTGAGTAAAGAACAAAAGGACAAAGGAAAGAAGAGACTGAGGCGCAGTTAAAGACCGAAAAGGAAGGAGAGAAGAGCAACCGTGATTGAACAAATTCGAAAGGAAGTAATGACCGAAAAGAAGAAGGAGTACCACCTATACACCTTCGCGCTATTTACAGAGACTTCAGAAGTCAAGAAGAGAAGAACAATTTTCTAAATTCTTAGACATTTTCAAGAAGATAGAAATAAATATTCCATTTGCAAAGGTAATAAGTCAAATGCCTCTTTATGCAAAATTTCTGAAGGAGATACTGAGCAAGAAAAGGAAGATAGCGAGAGGGAATAACGAACTTGATCAAGCACCGTAGTGCCATTATCCAAAGAAAAGCTCCCAAAGAACGATGAAAGACTCCTCGCGCTTTCACCATTCCTCGCCCATAGGAAATATGAATTCAAGAAAGCTTTATGTGATTCTAGCACTAGTATAAATTTGATGCCTCTATCAGTTGTGCAGAGACTTAATTTGTGGGAACTCACCCCAACAACAATTACATTGCGTATGGTCGAGCAGATCAATGGTACACCTGTAAGGCACTTTGAAGATGTACTTGTTAAGGTTGGGAAATTCATCTTCCCAAAGGGATTTTGTTATCATGCATGGAGGAAGATACCCAAGTTCCTTTTGTTGCTGGGAAGACCGTTCTTAGCAACCTGAGTCGCCTTTGATAGACGTATTAAAGGTGAATTGACACACTCTGTGGCTGGAAATGAAGCAGTGCATTTTAATATTAATAGGAGCCTGGAACATCCTAATGTAGATGCGGACAGCTTGTATGGTCAGAGGAAACAATAGCCTTCCTCAATGTTGAATTGAATTCGATTGTATCCTTCAACACTCTATCGTTTGAAATTGAGATGAATTTTCGCATCTTGAGTCTTGATTGTGAAGTACTACCTTCAAATTTGTTTAACAAGGAAACAAGCCTCGAGTATAAATGAAAATGGGGCCAAGATGAAGTATGTACTTCATAAATAGCAAACTCATGAGCAAGAAACTGTTGCATGGGCACATTGAAAGAATTGCCTGGCCATTTGAAATATGAGTTTTAGAACTTAAAAGAGAAAACTGCTTATCATATCACCGCATTGACTAAGCCGAAGAACATAAGTTGCCGTACTCGAAAATACAAGGAAGCAATTGCTTGGTCAATTGAGGATCTGAAGGGTATCAGCCCCTCCATTTGCATGCACAAAATATTGCTGGATGATAATGCAAAAACTTCTATTGAGCATCAAAGGAGGCTGAACCCAGTGATGAAAGAAGTTGTCGGGGTGCCAGTTCGAAATGGTTAAATGCGTGTTTTATATATGCTATATCGATAGTTCTTGCAAGCCTGCATGTGGTTCCCAAGAAAGGTGGATTCACCGTGACTCGAAATGAAAAGAAGGAACTTATTCCTACAAGAACTGTGGATGTGATGGAGGGTGTATTATCTATATGTTCGAATACTACAAACTTCGTAAAGGATCATTTTCCCCGCTTCATTGATCGATTGATAGTCAAGCGTGGACCCTCATTTTTGTCTTCGATGGATACCTGATATAACCAAATCATATTGCACTCAAGATCAGAGAAAACTACTTTTACATGCCCCTTGGTACTTTTGCTTTTAGGAGAATGCCATTTGGTTTGTGTAATGCTCCGTACCTTCCAGCATGCATGATGTTCATATTTTCTAATCTAGCGTAATAGCTATGGAGATCTTCATGGATGATTTTACAATGTATGGATCCAGCTGGTAATGCCCGCATAACCTCGGGGGGATGCGACTTCAAAGGTGCAAAGACAAGAATCTAGCTCAATCGGGAGAAATGCCATTTTATGGTTACGTATGAATTGGCCTCGTGGCACATGATTTCGCAAAGAGGCTTCGAGGTAGACCAGTAAAGTTTCACTATAAGAAATCTAATGCCACCTACTACTACCAAGGGAATTAGAAGTTTCTTAGGACATGTCGTTTTTATAGAAGATTTATCGAGATTTCAAAAATTGCTAGACCACTATGCAGATTGCTGGAAAAAGATAATAAGTTCTATTTTGATGAATCCTGCCATAATGCATTTGAGGAAATCAAATCCAGACTAGTTGAAGCCCCCATCATGGCAAAACCAGATTGGAACAGAGAATTTGAAATCATGTGTGATGCCACTGATTTTGCAATGGGAGCTGTATTGGGACAGAAAGATGAAAAAGTGTTCAAGGCCATCTACTATGCTAGAAAAACCTTTAATGAAGCTCAAGAAAATTACTCCACTACTGAAAAGGAGATGCTAGCAATAGTATTTGCATGCGAAAAATTTAGGCCATAAATTTTGGGGTCCCATGTTGTTATACACACTGATCATGCAGCAATTAAGTATCTAATGGCAAAGAAAGAAGCAAATCCAAGATTGATCAGGTGGGTACTATTATTACAGGAATTTGATTTAGAAATAAAAGACAAGAAGGGTAGTGACAATGTGATAGCTGATCACTTGTCAAGAGTAGAGAAACCCACTATACAAGAGGAAGGAAGAGAAATAGCAGAAAATTTTCCAGATGAGCAGTTATTCCAATACACGAATCACCCTCAGAGATGCTGATATTGTGAACTTCTTAGCTTTTGGAATTATGCCACCAAAATTCAGCTACCAACAGAGAAATAAGCTAAGGACTGACAGCAGGTACTACATCTGGGATGACCCATTATTGTTTAAAAGAGGAGCCGACCGATTATAAGGAGATGTGGCACTAAGGTGAGCAGCAAGATTTTACAAGAATGTCACGCATCACCATATGGAGGACATTTTCATAGAGATAAAACAAATTCCCACAATTTCTCCACAGATTTTACTAGCTTACTATTTTTAAGGACTCGCTTGAATGGGTAGTTATGTGATCAATGCCAAAAGGAAATATCAGCAAAAGGCATGAGATGCCCCTGCAAGGTATCCTGGTGGTGCAATTGTTTGATGTATGGGGAATGGATTTTATGGGCCTTTTCCAGTTTCATTTGGAAATATATACATACTCCTAGCTGTGGATTATGTATCAAAATGGGTTGAGGCAGCAGCTTGTCCAAAGAATGATGCCAATACAGTTGTGGGATTTTTACAAAGAAATATTCTTCTGTAGCGATTGGACCCTATAACTATAATTTTAATGATGAGGAGCCATTTTGCAAGGTGTTCACAAACTCATGAGCAGATATGGTATCAAAACACATACTATATCTGACTTATCATCCTCAAACAAATGGGTGCCGAAATTAAACAAAAATAAAAGAAAATTCCTCGAAAACACCCAGAAGTTCAAAGATAAAGAGATCGGCTCCTCGCTTGATGATTAATTACGGGCACACAGAACCGCTTCAAAACTCCTGGTATGTGTATCGAACGTCCCCATACAGACTTGTTCTTTGAAAACTTTATCAGCCCACCTCTGAGGTAGAATATAAAGCTATAAATAACATCAAGAAGCTTAATTTTGATTTCCAAAGTCGCTAAGGAAGATAGACTACTCCTAGTTTTAAAGTTTGAATCGAAGAGTCGAGGGAATGAAGCCATGATAGTTGGGAATCTACAAGGATAAAACAAAAATGGCATGATCAATGAATTTGAGAGGGAATTCATGTAAGAGATCGTTCAGATTCAACCCAGACGCTAAGCACCTTTCCAGAAAGCCGAATCCAATGAGGACCATTTAAGGCGGGTATCGCTGCCATTGGCTAGTGGGACACTTAGAACCAAAGAATCAGCTTTGAGGAGTTCAAAGTTAATGGTCGAGATTAAGTACTACCTCGTGGAGAAAAAAAAAGCATTTGAAGAGTAACCCTTAGTTCAACAAGGGAAATTAAGAAATGCAATGAATGGCGCCAGAAAAGTCCAAACAAAGACTATACTGGCGTGCCATAAAGGCAACCACACCTGGGGCTTTGTTTTTGAATTTTTTTTCATTATAGTTTAAAATTGTATTTAAAATTTCTATGCCAGCTTATAGTGATTTATTCATTATTGATTAAGAGTAGGTAAAATATTTTTTAGTTTTATGCACAATGAAGATTTGAGGTAAAAAGGAGAGATTTAGATTCAAACTTCAATCACATAAGAGAATTGTAAAAAGGCAAGATATTCTTCTTGATTTGATTTTTAAAATTTGTTCTTTATATAAAGATTGATTGAAAGTTTGGGGAATTTTTATAGCTATCATGGTGCTTAAATTTTGAATGCGATGCATAGTGAAGTTGCTTAATTTTTTACGATTTGGCGAATCGAGTCAGAATTGTTTTGATCGAATCGAATAAATTGAAACACGGAATTTGAGTGTTTATATTTTGGTCACAAGATTAATCCAAAAGTTGCAACCAAGGCGCAGATGTATGTACAAAAGTGAAAAAGAAAGTCAAAATAATGGAAACTGAAAGCCACGACCGAAATAGCCAGGAAAGAATATTTTTATGCTGCTACATCACCTCGTCAGGACATTATACATTTCGTGTCACAACTGTACCGAAGTCACAAATTTAACAGTCCCAGAAGTCAACAAAGCAGTTAAAACCTCTCACCTGGGCATTCCAAAGAGTTTAAAAAATAAAATTCAGTATTGAAAATCATTAATTTTAGAGTCGGTAACATTTATCGCTTCCAACTCTATAAGGCACCATGACATCAACCCAGCCGCTCGCTCCGACTCAAATTCCACAAACCGCAATTCAACCCAACTCTTTTCCACTTCCACAGATCCATGTTTGTGAATCTTGAAACTTTAGAACCGTAGAGCTCAAAGAAGACTTTCAACCCTTCAATCACAAAAGAAAACCAAGATGAAGTCATTATCCCAACAAACTGACGACGAACCACGCGAAAATGTCGGGCAAAAAGAAGCCTACCAAAACTCAACTCAAGCAGTTAAGTAATGCCGAAAGGAAACCAACCAGAGGATGAGCTACCCGAGAGAGGTCAAGAAGAAATAGACTTCATTTTAAGGAGTTTGAAAGAATTGTGGAACAAGTGATGTGTGACAAAAGAATTTGCATTCATGTAAAGAGTTTTAAAATTACTTCATTTTCTGTAAAGTGTAATAGAAAAAAGAGGTCAGTATTCTTTCATAGAGCACAAAGCACCAAGATTTTCACTTCTTCCAAGGGAATTCTATGCAAACACGGTAGGAAATACTGATGATTCGCTGCATGCGAGGTGTTTGGGTGCCCTTTCCATACAGCTTGTTAAACAGAAGTGTTTAAACCGAGAGATTTCAAGCACGGGTCAAGTATTGTACAAAATTGTCGGAAAACCAAAATTATGGTAATTACAACCGCTTGATCGAGAGAAGGAGAAGTAAAGTGACGAAGAAGAATCCCCACTGGCTATGTGCAGAGCCTCTCATGTATATAAAGGTTTAGCCTTATTTTATATGTTCAGAATAGTGATCAGCCTTGACACTCGATAGTCGAGAGCAGAAGCCATCCTCGTCGGCTGCCTTTCAAAGGATACAAAATAAACATGGAATGCTATCAAAGAAATCAATCAGAGAATTACATCATAGCAATAAAGAGGATCGATTCCCACCCCGCCATAATTATTGATTAGATTGTTTCGTAAGGTGGATGAAAGGAAATGAGGAAGAATGTCCCTGCTCTGACCCTTACTGGAGGATTGGCAAAATGCAAAGGAAAGAAGCAAAAAGGAAGTGATGGTATTTGACGCAGAACAGTGGTGTGAGATAGATGCAGAACCGATAGAAGATAAATGAGAGGTGCCGCAATATTCCTGAAGCGTAAGAAGAACTTCGGCAGACAAGCCCAACATATCCTTTATTTCTAAAGATAGAACAGGTGTCTACTCAAGTAGAAGCATCCCGGAGTGATAAATACATAATTATATGGAAAATGCCAAAGCAATGAAAAAGGAAATGAGCAGAGAGAACTTAAAATGGAAAGGCAACAACTCAGATCAAGAAGAATCTTGATGAGGGCATGCTCAGGCAGTCGAGCAAACTGGGAAGAAACTTGAGAATCGTGAGAAGAAGAACAAGGGAAGAGCTGAAGAAACAAGAGGAAAAGATAATGAAGAAATAAAGACAAGCATGCAAGCTTTTATAACAATCAATCCAAAAGGGATCAATTGTTGAACATCATGAAGGAGAAGGAGATAGCATCGGAAACAACATGCTAAGAGAAAGATCACGTGGGTTCAAGCATGATATATAAGGAACCGCTCATGAGTTTGAAAGGCTAACAGCAAAGAGATCACAACGGGAAGATAATGGATGAGTATAGAAGGAAAACATGGTTGAAGTATGGATTTGACCTGACCGGCTGACGTGTCGCTAGAATGTATCTCCTACAGGGCAAGGAATAAGCAACTGCTAAGAGAGTAAGACATGCTCATCTACAAGGTAACCAAGCAATGGAAATATCTCAAAGGTGCACCCCACCGCCTTGGGGAAAGACAAAAAGTTTTAAATAAAATTTCAAGTTTAATCCCAACGAGGCCGCTGAATATTGAGATCCTCCCAACATAATACCTAAAAGGCCTACAAAAGAAGAAAGTGGAACAAAGTTTCGCTGCTTAGCGGCATAGTCGTCAATATATACATTTCAATGGAAACAATGGTTCACATCCATCGCCCTTGTTTTAGCTGAATTTTCATTTTATAGTTACTTTCTTTTATTTGCTTTGCGGGATTGCTTTCATCATGGAATGAGAATTCATCGAGGAGAATTGATGTCTTCCTGATCGATGCTCACGAGTATATGAAATTTTGTTTTTTGCAGTCATTTTCCTCTGCTTAGCATGATAAATAAATAAATGCCTTTCATGCAAGAATCAATAAATAATTCTCGTTTTTTTCCAAGAACGCTAATTTCAAGAAGAATCAGGCATGAATGATTAAACTCGAAATTGTGATATCATCGCATTGTAAATTCATTTTAGTTTCAAAAATCGAAAATATGGTCATTGATGGAACAAAATACTGATGAAATAATAAAGTGTATGCAGAATAAATAATATGTCTGAAGAATAATGTTGGTTCTCAGTCAACAAAAACTTATGAAAACTTTGACAGAACTAGGAACATCTCTGTAGATTCGTATCGAGAGTCCATGGGCCCTAACTGGTTGATTATCATCAGGCGAAATCTTTAGGTGGAAAACAAACGCAAGAAATGAGGATAGAGGTCCTGGCGCTTGAGCTTTCAAGCCTACCCTCAATATACAGTTAAGCATATTCCTGGGCTTCCTTGATTTTGTGCCAATGTTTTTATTTCTGTAAATAAACAAAGAATCAAAACTGGTAGCCCCCTTCCTATAATAAACCCGCAAATAGCAGCCCAAATTATCCGGGCTTCAGCTTTAAAAATTTTACTATAAAGGAAGAAACAAGCCTGGGGGAAAATATTTCCAAATTTCCTACAATCATGATGTGAAGAAGTAAAGGTGCTGTGGGGTGAGTGAACAAATTTGTCTTCATGTGCCTATTTCCCTGAATTAAGCTCGTAGAGGTAGGTTTCTACCAGTACCCTAATGCTAACCCTGTATGGAGTTGCTATCCCAAAGTTCTCTACAGTAATAGAAAGCCTAAGAAAACATTGCACTCATTCAACTTAGAAAACAAAGCAAAAAGTTCAAGAAACAAAGGAACCGGCCTAAATAGCAGATATGGAAACAAATTCCCTAAAAAGAATTGGGAAATATGAAAAGATGCAACTGCCAAGAGAGAGAGATAAACAAGTAAAGAAAATGGTGAAAGTTAAACAAGTATAGAGAAAGATGAAACCTGAAAGATTTACAAACTGTAAATTTTCTTCCAATGACACCAAACACCAAGCCCAACATTACAAAGCCTCCAGTTATCTCCTACTGATTTTGAAGAACTCACCCACATTGTTTTGACAATGTGAAAATAAGCTTATGGGACTTGCATTAAATAGTCCAAGAAAACTCCCAAAAGTTTAACTAAATTCAAATGAAGATGAAAAGGATTAAAACAATCCAACAACACACGTAATGTAGATTCTACGAATAAACTGCTAATACATTAATCCATCAAGAACAGGCGTATTAAGTATACTATGTCTTATCTTTGAACTAAAACTAAACGAAATGATGTTGTATCTCTAGTTCCGCATCGAAGGTGAATGAAAGACTGTGGGTATGAATCTGGCAAACCTAAAATTTAAGTTTATCGTTTCTGGCGACGTTATCAACTGCTTTTCTTCGCTGACACAAACCTTTAAGTTTCGTAACTTGATAAACCAAAAACTCATTAGATTTAACCATTTTTCCAAACAGCATTATGAGATAAATGCTGACTGTCATACAAAACAAAAAGATAGTCTGACCCAAATTATTTCTCATAAGATAAATATAAGCTCAAACTCAAAGAAAACTTAAGAAATCACTGTTAAAATAGAATTGAGGTTACAAATGAAGAAAATCAGTCACACATGACCTCAAATGCTGAATTCCAACATGACATTCAATGTATTCCTACCCAAGAAGAAGAAACCTAACAGTTTCAAGTGAAAGTTGACCAAGAAGGAGGTCGCCATGAAAAAACTGGTTTATGACTAAATGAAATAAATCAGTTGAATAAATCAAGTCACATGATCACCTCGATAAGCCTTATTAATTCAAAGATATAGAATCTGACGCTCAACACCACCCTAAAGCTCAGAAGGTCATCCGCCAAGAAGCCACAAGAGCTCATAAGTAGTTGTCAGGTCACCAGTTTTTAAATAAGGTTCTTATTTGCGTCGCTGACATCTCAAATTGCATGTCGTGACACAAAGAAGATCTGGCGCAAAAAAATGAATTTGAAAGGAGGTCGTGAACCTGGTGAGCCAAATAGTAGCTGCTGCACCCGCCACGAACCGAGGATCAGAAAATTAATGCCAACGACCCAAACATTAGTGATCGCAACCCGTGCATAGTCGGTGCCAGACAAATCGAGGTCAGACACCCACCCCTTTGATTTTTCGACCGAAAATATAAGAACGGCGAGAATTCTTCGGCAAGATAGAACTTATTCTCGTGCCACGATATTTCGAAATAAAATCAACAATATTTATATAATAATTCTGTTCTACTACACCTAAGCTACCGCAGATAAAGGTCTGTGGTCAATACCTGACGGGCTTTCATCCGAATGAAACGACGGTATAGCAACGCTAAGGCTTATTTGATTCTTTGATTTGTTTCAAAACAGAGGAAGGGGGTTGAAAACAATGAACCAAAGTGACTGAAATGAAGTGTTAACTTGAGATTAAAATACTAACTTCAGAACTTGGTAAAACAAAAACCCTGTTGATCTCATGACAAAGCAACCTAGGTCCTAGCCATAACCTATCTATGTTTAACTAGTAACCTCGCCAATTCAAAACAACTATTTTATTTAACATAGGTAAATATATCTATGGCCTTTATTTTGAAACTCAAACAAGATTAAACACTCATCAGTGGCTCTGCAAAGAATATTCACCCAAAAAACCACAACATCTAGCAATAAGGCATAATAATTTATCTGAAAATATGGTATATCAAATAAAATTCATTCAATATTCAATGCTATTCAACCCTGGCTTGCAATGATGTATTACGCAAGACAAAGACTAATCTTTGCAAACACACAACCCGAGACATGCCCCACCTCAATTAAGCCACCATTCTCTTCAAAAGAAAGAGGTTAATAGTTAACTCTCGAAATACATCCTCAAAGAGGGGTGTTTGCAGCTACAGGTAAGGTAGTGTTACAGAGGGAAGAGAGAAGCCAAAACCCAATCCAAAGCCACACGAGAAAGATATTCAAGGCAAAATAAAACCACTGGCAATCAAGCCCTCCAACTATTATTTAGCGGTTACAAATCTGAGAGGCCGAGGAGCTAACACCAACAAGTGAAAAACACCAAAGCTTCTCACACTCGGCCGACGAGTAATGCAGAGTGGGACACACCAAAATCAAGCTCCAAATGCATCACCACATAAAACATATTAAGGTGCCAAATCTGCCAGTGTTTGGTACCCGCTAGTGCAATAAAATTTCACACCTCAGGCTGGCACCCCCTAGCCAGCTTAAAATCACCAAGAGATACGAACGCCACTTCGCTAGGTAAAAGAAATTTTTCAGCTTTACAAAATTCTCGCGAGAAGGCAGGAAACAAAACCCATTAGCAAACAGCGCTTAATGGGGTACTTCGCCCAATGAATGCTTCGACTCGCTAAGATCGCACCCTTCGCCAAGGTCACAATTGCAATCCCAACAATTTTCGTAATCTTAGCTAAATACCCCCCGGATTATACCTGACGCCCATCACCCCATTGCTTCCCGTCCCTCTTAACAGATCGATTTCCATCACTCTCGCTTCATTCTTTCTTTCGATTGGTCCTGGTTGATGGTCGCACACTTGAAGCCCAACTTCCACATCCATCATAGCGTCTCCGAGATCATGAATCAAAGTACACAAAAACTCAGAAACAACTAAAATAACCTTCTAAACTAAGATAAGGATACTGGTTAAAGACTGAACACCTAATCGCATAAATGCATGATTTGAGCAAGAAAAGCAATTCTCAAAACCATTTAATATGGGATTCAAAAATAAGACTCGGGCACTAATCTCACACCCCAGAACCGAACGCGTTAGTTTTTTTGCCAATGCAAAACAAAAAAAGGAGATGTGGCGTAGTGATTTTCAAAAAGTTTATGATTCAAAAAAGGTATATACATAAACATCGGTCCTTAATCAAAAATGGACACCAAGCTCGAAACCGATTACGGAAAGGAAGCCAAACCATACAAGAACAATTTTAGGTCAATATTGATTCCATGATTCTCAACTTTGAATTTCCACCTAAGTCTAATGGTGCTGAGAATCCGTGACAGTCACCAAACCATAAAAAATTCCCAAGCCTCCCACCTAGTAATCATTACGGCTCAAGTCGGGCTGGAAGAACCATAAGGATAGTTACGATCTTTTCTTTATCTTCAATCCAATGGTGCATGCTTAAAATCCCATTTCACCAAAGTCCGTGTAATTGTAAAGGGTCCAAATCTGGATGACTCCCAACCATCAGCTTCTAGGGGCATCAAGCCAAAAGTGATCATCACCACAAACTCTGGCCAAAGCTTCACCCTGACTCGAATGACTTCAAAAACGCACCTACAAATCGCAAACTCTGATCACCTATCCATCCGCGTAACAACACCCAACGATGACTCCCAACCAATTAAGGCCGCAGTTATCGGAACAAGGTTACATACACCCCACCAAGACTGTACGTGGTTTTAAGGCAAGGCTTCACCACTTTATTCTTTTTCTTTCTTTTCTTTTTCTTTTTCTTTCCTTTTTCTTTCTTTCTTTCTTTCACTTTGGTTGACAACATCGCACCCGGTAGTATGGGTAGCACAAACCATCCCAGTCAGCCAACAGATACCCAAGGCCTACATGAAGTTTAGGGTAAAGAAGCAACAAATCTACAAACCCATTAAGTTCAACTGCGCGCAGTGAACAAGATAAGCGGAGAAATTTTCAAGTCAGAGTGATCTGAACTTCAATCACCAAAATTATCCAAGCATGGAATTCCGTCTAATATAAAGGTACAAACAGATTCAATCTTTCCACCATAAGTAATCAATCTAATCAGTCTAATCAGAGCAATTCACTCCAATACTCAACTAAAAAGAAAAAACAAATATTCATGGTAAAGGTAATAAAACATATATATGTAAAAATATAAAGAAAGACATGATCGAATAGCTGAGAGTAAACAAAATGGCTACATGAATACAGTTAAACAACAAAAGTATCAACGCTCTACAGCATAATACTACATAAATCCGATCCAAAATTAGTATACAGCTTGATGTCGGGTAACTATACAAAAATCATAAAAGAAACCTAACCACCTCTTACCGGGCCAGGGTGGTGAAATCAGCCGGCCGCTGCGTACCCAAAAACATCCGGGCAGGCCGCGCCTGTAGCCTTCTCTCGATCGCCGGGGAACACGAGGAAGCGCCCGCGCGCGCCATGGATTCACTGAAGCATGAGTGACACCGTCAGCCTCCCGATCCCGTGTCGCTCGTAGCTGCTGTGCGAGCGTACAGTGCATCCATCGCACACCTCGTTCCTCCAGAACCAACACGGAACATACCTGTGAATGGTGTGTCAGCAGTATGTGGCCAGTGTATCTCTGGTCATAACACGATGTGGTGGTGTGGAGGAGATAGCTGCGACACCATGAGCTGGACTCCTCGTATAGCCTGCTCAGGCAGACTCAAGGGGAGTCCACCCACCGATCCCAGACCTCCCGGTCCGCCGGCTTGAGATGGAAAGATACTGGAAGCACACCACCCGCTCCGCCGACAACCAGGCACTAACCCTCCTCTCAACCCCGGCCTCAGAACCTGGGCCAGCTGAACCCGGGGCAGAGAGTCCCAGATCATGACTCTCTGCCGCACCAGCCCTCCCGATGACCTTCTCCCGAACGATCAAGGAGGTCACGCCACCACGGGGACGAAAACCAGATTCCCTCCAGATCCAGAAAGAGCCCCAAGACGTGCTCCCTCCGTCGCACAGCTACCGCCCACGAACACCCGCCGTGAATGGTCAACTGGGCCAACATCACCGAGGCTGCGAGCCGCCTCGAAAGTACCGGGGTCCACCGCGGTGTCTCCGCCGGCGATATCTAACCATCTCGCCGAGCCTGCGGGCCCACCTCGATAACCTTCTCGCATTGGCTCGGCCAGATACGCAGCCCAAAGCTGTCAAATATCGTCAGCCTGGTACTCCTCACGCGATCATCGGAGCGTAGAACCGAAGCTCACGCCGGACCATCTGCTTCCTCGACGCTGCATCGATAGAATCGCAAACACCACCGTAATAATGCCGCTCTGAGTCACGAAGGGTAGTAGTGACAATCTCCCGATCAACTATGACTCTAAATCCGGGATCACCTCAGCCACGGACATCATAACGACCTCGATGAAAGTCCCTCGGGAACAGGCAGAAGATACCCCTGGAATCTGGGTGTCCCATTTAACAATCCGCCTCCCGATCCCGGAGGTGACATAACCGAGGCAGAGGATGTCGCTCCGCAATGGCGCGGCCGGTGACGGCTTCATGGTCGAGAGAAGACGACTCACGGGGCCCGATGTGGCACCGCCGAGGCCCGCCCCTCCCTAACTCTCCTCCTCGAGGTATGATGGGCCTCGGGCGGTCCCATCCGTGTCTCGATAACGACGAAACTTCAGGCTCCTCGTGCACCGCCGGGAGAATCAGTGAGGCACTGAATGGATCGAAGCCAGGCCTTCTCGTACCACCTAACTCATGTCAAGGCGGACCCACTCAGTAATGAACTATGGGATCCAAATCAATAAAACTCGAAGAGGGCTCGCCACACCAAAATACACCAAGGCACCGGAACACCGAATCCTGAGTTTGACCTGAGACTGGAATACCAAATGTGTGATGAACCAGAGTCATCTGGTTACGGGCCACACACCTACTCGCTGAATAGCTAAATAAAGTCGCAGCACCAATCACGGGGCAGTGGCACGAGGGGTCTCGAATCGGGCAAAGTGGAGTCAATAAAGGCTCAACAGAGATGCCTGTGTCAGGTGAGCCCCACACAGAATTGGGCTGAAGCTCAAGCACGCAAACATAAAGTGAAGGCGCGGAGGTTCGGCCAGTCTGCCAAAGTCAGAGGTGACCGCGCCGCCGTGCAAAGACCTGGCGCAAGAGGAAGATCACGCCAGCAGAGCCGATCACTCAGGTCACTGGAGGGAGAACAAAGTGACAAACAACCCCTCCGTGTGAATATGACAACATATCTTTTCCTCTTTCATTTCATTGGTCTAGCGACTTCCACCCGGCCAGTCACCCGAAATTCGGGGCTCAGATTGACTGTACTAATATGTTGCCAACATAAAAGATTATGATACAAATTATTAGATTGATACTAGCCCAGAAATTTAATATAAAATTATAATAGAGTAAAACAAAATACTTAAATAGAAAATCCCAAAGAAAATTTTCAAAACTAAAGCATAAAATTGGACTAATAAAACAAAAGAAATTGTGATGAACTCCATCTTTTTTAGTTCCACCTAAACGTTTCCCATTTCCTTAAATTACTCAAGAGGTCAAGGAATTATCTCCCCAACCCCAGAACCCTGCATGCTTTCTCTTTCTTCTTTCTTTGCAAAGCAAAACGATCCATTATGTTGGGTGCCGTCCAATTGAAGTGGTCCTCATCGATGGTTAATTGTTGCAATGGTTGGTGAAATGGTTGATAGGCATCACATTCTTCATCTCTCAATACATTTTCCAATTTAGACATCGTTTCCCCAAGAGCTGGCGCTCGAACATTTGAAACAACCACACCGCCAGATTGATTTTATGTCAGCTGAACTTTTAAGCTGGTCGCTTCAAATGAAAGATGTTCAACTCCGCAGAGCAGTCACGTTACTAAAGGTAAGTTGCATGAGCTCCATTCCTGCAATCTTACATCGCAGAGATTTTATACAAAGGCGTAAATGGTCTTCTGAAGGATCGAATCGCGACATCAATTACTCAGACCGTCAGATCGTAAATACTACAAAATCTACCGTAGTAGAATTTGGTCTATTTCACTAAGATCTCATCCCCTTAGGGATTTCATCGATCGAATGCACAATGATGATAGTGCATTTCGTGTCATGCCCCACCAAACTCCAATCGCGACACCAATGATCGATAGGGTTCACCTGCTCCAGGTCTGCCACGATTCGCTCAGATACCTTCCACCACACACTGAATTAGCGGAGATCCCGGATCCTGTGGTCAGACCTGATTTTTACCGAACGCAGGTAACCCACGGTTCAAGAGTCTTTCTTCACGTCTAACCTTTTTCGATTATGCAAAGATCTTTTCTTTAAATTTCGCATGCTATGACTTGTTTCTGACATGTCCAAAAGAGGTATGTTAACCTTCACCGCTTGCAAGACTTGGGTGCGCTCAGTTTCATTTGATGCCTCTTCTTACCTTCTAAGTAAGTCTGTGGAAATGAGGTGGCAGCCGTACATTTCATTAATCCTCCCTTAGAGAATACGATCGCATAATTCTTCTCCTCGTCGATTTTTCAATGTTTTCATAGTCGTATTCAACCTCTTTCCACTTCGTACTATAGCCTTAATTCTATCCACTCCTGAATGTTTGATGCAAATCCACCCCGCACTCGAGACTAAGTGTTCGAAGGGAACCCTCCTTTTTCTCAAGGTTCGTTAGAATCCTGTTGATCTGTGATTTAATAATTTATTGTTGAGGCCCTTCTCGTTCAGTCGCTTCCTAGCCCATCTATTCTCTGCTCGTAGTCTTCAACAAAGATCAATGACAAAGCCGGGCTTGCACATTGATTCCTCGCCCTTACAACAAAGTCACACCACCTATCAAATCCGTTAATACGGCTTCGTCAACTGGAGAAGAGATGATGGTCATGACTTGTGGGGAACCCAATCCCAGGCTGGCAATCTCAAAAGTAACAGCAAATGGGCTCGTGAGCGGCAAAGTCGGGGGTGATTCCTCCAATTGGAATTGTAGGTAGCTGGACCACAAATAACCCCACATTCACACACTTTAGAATACTGCGCAAGGTCGAACACATTCCTCGACATCAAATCCTTCACTTAGGGGCCAGACACCTCCGTTTCATCGGGATGTACAGTGGATCGGAAATATTAGTGCAAGGAGATCATGTGTGCGGATTTTCGGGCCAACGCATGTACTTCATGGAGCCTTTTTCCTTCAAGCTCCTCCCACCTTCCTCGCAAAGGCGTTGAAATCCGTAGCTTTCAGCTTCCTCTCAGAGCCTCTCCTGGCAAAGGTATAAACCTCCGGGTCAAGCAAGGTCACAGATTTCCTGGTGGCCGTCATCCCAACCTCAGTTTCAACGATATGAACTCAGAAAATCCGAGGCGCGTCATGCCATCGGCAAAGTCTCCCGCCAATACACAGCCCAAAGCGCTTCGCGGCGTGTGAGACACAACACCATAGAAATGGTTTACCAAAGATCCAGTATCAAACCCATGACGTGGGCATGCACTGATGGTTTCCATAATCTTTTCCCAACACCGGAGAATCTCTCACCATCATGAGCCAGCATGTACTGGCCCTTCAAACCATAGTCTTATGAGCACCTAAGAACTTCTTCGTGAATCCCATCACAAACTTCAATTTCTAATGGGTGGTTCTCGCCCGTCAGAGTCGGGTCAAACCTCGTCTGTCCAAGGCAGTGTCATGCCTTAAGGCAAATCCATGTCATTCCTTCCCCTAAAGGTCAGGTGAACCCCGTATCCTCCTAATATGAGTGTGCTGATTCGTAGCTTTTCATACCATGATATGGGAGGTAGGGTACGGCAGGGCCTCACCGCCACATCGCAGGAGGTAATGAGCGCAGGAGGGGCACTAACTCGCCAGAGGTGATGCATCAAAGTCATATTCTATAGGCAATTGGATTCACCAACGTGTCGCTCATGGTTCTTCGTGCAGTATCCATGTTTTCACCAATGCACCGATCGGTAGACTGATCCTTTCAGAATCTACTCTAAGTATTCCTATCCAGATCACAGCACACACTCAGCATACACAACTAAGACAAATAAAGATCGCAAATACTTTGTGAAAAAGGTTAGGTTAACTAAGATGCAAACCACTATATAAAAAAAGAACAAAACAAAGGCAAGCTATTTCTAAAGTGATGAACACCAGCCCTCAAGAACCCGGGTTACAAAAAAGCAGGTAAAGGTGCCATCACTGCGATGTCAATACCGCGGCACAGCCTCAACCATCGGTCGAGTTTGGCAATCATCCCCGCGAATCCGCCAGCCTGATTCGCTGCGAGTCTTTCTTTCGCCGAAAACCAACAACATTTATATACACCTGTTCCATCACCGCTTCAGAATAAGCTACTGCCTGATATCATAATCAATGTTGTCCACACTTAATAGTTTTTCAACCCAAACATTTTGATGTTGCATGTCGTAAGGCTTTCATTTCGACTTTGGATTTGTCAAAAATTGTGAGAGTAGTTGAAAACCAATAACTGTAAAGACTAAATGAAGTGTGAAAAGTTAATTAAGATTGAAATACCAACTTGGTAACTTGTAGGCAAACAAGTGTCCTCGTGGTTTTATCCTCGCAAGATACAAGTTAAACTACAGTCCGCAGTTTCCATAACCGGATCTGCGTTTAATCAAAGAACCTCAATTCAAACAACTCTATTTCGAAAGTTAACACAGTAAATATGCATCTACGGCCCCTTACGCTTCAAACCCTAACATTAAACATCATTTCGTAAGGAAGCTCAGAAATATTCATCTTAAAAAACCACAACAGATCTAGCAGCCAAGATACACCTGTAGATCTAAAGCATGGTAAGTATCACAACCACTAAATATTCATCAATGCTATTCAACCCTATTTCTGAGAATATAGTCATAAACATAGCATCTTAACTTTTAACACAAGAGAGGACAACCTCGATATGCCCCACCACCAAGCTGGGCTCTTCCTTCCTCTTCAGCAAAGAAAAGAGGTTACCCAAGCATCTCGAGCTGTCATCCTCAAGAGGGGTGTTTGCAACATAAAGGAAAATAAAGGAAGACAGAGAGAAGAGAGAAAAGAAAAACCGGGCCACGGAAAGATATTTATAAAATAAAAACTCATAAAATTGCTCCTCCACTCTTATTGCCAGTGGTTACAAATGAGTAGCTTATATAAAGCCACCCCAATGTGTAATAGTAATACCACAAAGCCTAAATAATTTGGCTAATTTTAGGACAAGAGAGTAACACAATCAAAATTAAAGCTCCGCTTGCATTAATTACAAAGTGATGACAGCATAAAAGAATTTCAAGGCCCAAAATTTCGCTAGTTATTAAAATTTCGCTTAGCCAGTTTAAATCACTGAAGGATAGCTTAAATCAAGAATTCGCTATATACGTGTAATTTCGTTGTTAATATTAAATGCGCTAGCTAGCTAAATTTTCGGTGGAGAGCTAAATGCAAATTCGCCAGAATAAGGTTTAGCGAAATTCGTCTAGCGAAATTGTCAATTCTTCGCTAAGATCATAAATTTTCGCTAAGGTTGCGAATTTTCATGAACCCAAACAATTTTCAATCTAGCTAATGATCTATCACCCGCATTGCTTCCGCCCTCCTCTATCAGACGATTTCCATCACTGGCTTCATTCTTTCTCAGGATTTCGCCTTTTCTTTGATAACAATTGAGTTCAATCTCAAGATTCATCATATGTCTTTGATATCGAACTCCCAAAGTACACAAACTTCGCAAAACAACCAAAACAACTCTAAATCTCGGCATAAGTTGAGGTTTAAGAAGACTTCAACACTTCAATTGGAGATAATGAGATGATTAGTGCGCAAAAGCACTCAAAACCTATTAATATGGTTCAAAAATAAGACTTCGGGTACCTAATCAAGAACCAGATCGCAACCAAGAAAAGAAATGAAGTTAAAGAGGTCATGATATCACCACGAGGCCGCTGGCATGTGCCTGCGACATATGAAGCAAAGAAGACCATCAACATCATGTCACAAGAAATCAAAGTCGCCAACATGAAGTCATCATACAAACAAAAAAGCGTGGTCGCGAACCAAAAACTCCGAGAGCGTTCGCAACTCGTAAACCGGAAGAATAGGAAGACTGGGATCGATGTCGCGAAGATCAATCACAGGTCGCACATCAACACCGGCGAAATCAGCAAATGAGTGGTCATGAAAGTTCGCCGCGACTGACCGGACAACAAAAGAAGTCAAGACAACCGGTTGCAACTTAAAGAAAGAGGTCGCCACTAATCAGTAATCATATTCATGCTCACCATCAACTCGAGGTCGCGACAGGACAAAGATCGGCTTTTCGATTTCCACCTGAGAATTTGCAGATCCTGCAATCATATTTTTGCATGATAAATGTATACCAGAATAAAAGTGAGTTTTTCCGGGCTTTCACAACGTAAAAGCGGAGAAGAAGAGAACCTGCTATATATTAGAGTAGACTTTTTATTTTTATTTTTATTTTTATTTTTGTTTAATCGCGAACTGCAGAGACGAAAAGTAGAAATGATTTAAATCTACATTATTTTTCATATTACCACTCAAAATTTATGAAATTCAGAAAATACCTCTGAATTCATTTTTCCGCCATCTAATTGGTTAAATGGTCGCGGCATGATCGACCATTTCTTAATCTGCAACAAGACCGTGAGCTGCAATGAGGTCGGATTTGATTTACATTTAGTTACATTCTTTCCCTATCAATATACCTGGTGAACGAATTTGGGGGTTCACGCTTACTTAATCGGCATCGTTAATGCTGATGAAGTCTCAGAACAGAAAATTCCAATACCAATCGAGGGAATGTGGCCCTACTGATATCCAGATGCCTTTCGTATGGACAATGGGGACCAGACCCCCAGAGCTCTGCATCCTTCTCCGGCAAGTGCCTCAAATCGCCACTATCGAACTCACTGAGCCTGAGCTGCTCATTTCATAAATCTCTGTCTACTATAATTGCTTCAGGTGTGTGGGCTTCTAATAATGAGTGTAAATGGTAATTTTGTAGAGTTCAATTTAATCTAAAGGTATGTTCCAACCCGGAGCAATTAATTACCAGGAACGATAAAACCATGTGATTCTCAAGGTTTAGCTACCACTATGGTAAACTTTTCAAAATCTCATAGAAGGAAAAGTGCCTCACACACAGTAATGCGTGAAGTATCGGAGAAAGAAAAATACTCTATCTGCAAGAGAATTCGTGAATACTTGCATAGTTGGTTTGATCTTGGTCTCTAGAGCAGCTGGGTGGTATCTAATCACCGATGGAGAGTGGATCCAATTCAATAATTAGGAAATCTTTCGGATACAACTAAAATCCATATGAACAGTAAATAAAATCGAATCGAGAATCAATTGCTTATCAGATTTGCACCATAGTTTTCGCTTTCAGTAAGTCGATCTAATCCATTCTTTATATAAAATTTATTTTTATCTATTTACTTTGTTTTAATAGGCTCAATACACCAATAGCAAGGATATCTTTAACTTAGAATGCAGACAAAACTTCACCTGAGTTTAGTCCAAAATAAGTAATTTAAGACCTGGTAGCTGATCCGTAATTCCATCGTAATCCGAATGATAATTCACTTACATTCCGATTTATTTATTTAGTGGCCTACGACTTGCAAAGTATCATGTCGACCTCATTTTTTAAATCAACATTAAGAAAATTATTTATCAAGAAGTTATCCAAAGACATGGATATGCAGAGAGCGTAAGGCTCTTGTATCATGTTAATTGAGTTTTAGTCTATATAGAAAAGGCAAACAAAGGGTAATCGCATGGAATGCAGTGGTACCAATACCAGACCCATGTTTATTAACTAGTGTTATTTACTATAACTTACATTATTTCAACATCCGATTTGAGAGTAGATCTGATGATTGCTAAAATAGGAATTAAGGAGAATAAAAACTTCATGAAATAGGTACCTTCCAAATTATGACTCTAGGTGGCCTGTAAAATTCACCCAGTGGTATCACAATTGTCAACCGGCATCTTGAACCGCACTCAGGTTTTCGTATTCATGTCAGATTGAATTATACCTGGTCATTTTTATCCCATTTGAGTGATTCAAGTTTGTGGTTAACTAACTCTCAGTCAGATAATAAAACTATCCCCAAAATAGCATCAAATCATGAACTATGGCCCAAAATTCACCAAAGTAAAGCAGGTTAGTCACACTTCGGTTCTTATTAAAATAGAGTAAACCCGCTTGTTTGAGGGACATAAATTTGAGAGTTTGTGCGTTCCTGATTGGTAGATTCCAGCTGAAGGAGGTCCTAAAGCACCTTTATCTTTAAAGAGTGAAAAGAACGCGGTCAAATATGAGTCAAGACACTGGAAAATGGGTATTTAAACCCATTCCAAGTGTAAAAACGGCAAATGATTAGTTTCATGAAAATGCCATAACTCGAGTTTCTAAACATTCAATTGCATGATTCCTGTCTCTAAGTAAAGTAGATTCATGCTGAAGAATACATGAATGAGGTGTGAATACATAGGGTCATACCGTATAAAGTACATATGAAATGCTTATCGGAACAAGCATCAAAACATGCAAATCCATGAAAGGAAATATGTCAAGAATCATTATTAATGTGGCTAGAATGCCCCACTTAGTTCTCGTAGAATGTAATAAAATGGACATTATATATATAACATCATCACAGATAATCAGAGAACTGCTCACCAACATTATCGAATGACATAACCCTCTGTTACGTGGCAAGCACCAGATAAGACTCTCAGACTCGATTAGTGCCACAGATCAATCGTGCTTCTGCATTAGTACTTCACTCTGCGAAAGCCTCGCATCTCAATAGTGCGATGCCTTCTTCTGACTCTTCGTTTGAAGCACGCATCTCAACACAAATTATACCTTCTGCACTTATCACAAGCACGCCCTACTCATTCCGTATTACCTGCCTAGGTAATCAATAAAAGTTATATATAAGATAAGACTTAAATAAAAGAATAAGAGTAAAGAAATGAATATGGTAAAGATCCTCACTGCACTTACGAAAGACCCTTATATATATCGCTCAGAAAATTTACGGTACCTCTCTCGATTTGAAAAACCCAGAAGACTCACGCACCTCTGTATTCTCAGTGACCCATTGGCACTTTGTGCCAAGTAAACTCAGACTCACTGCACTTCAGACGTAAAATGGGCATAAGTTCATAATATAAGTATAAGAGTCCAAGATAAGACTCACTGCACTCAAAGATAATGAATCTGGGGAAGTATCTATGGCACTTTTGTAGTAAGGCTAAGTCTGTATGAGATCCATACAAGTATATGTCAATATATAAGATCCTGAAATGAAGAATAAGTCTGAATACAAGTATAAGATCCGAATACAAGAATAAGTTTTATAGTTACAAAGAAAAAGAACCCAAACATAAGAATAAGCCTGTAATACAAGTATAAGATCCAAAAGATATAGCAGGCTTTTGTAATACAAGTAAGTTCCGTAAAACAAGGATATGCTCCAGAGCAAGATAAGATACGAAGTACAAATATAATTTCTATAGTACTCATGGTACCTGATAAAGGTCTAAGCTCTGTAATCTCTTACGAGAGAGATATAGATACAAGTATTAAACTCGACATGTCTGGCAGATGTCCGATCTGAAATAATTATAAGTCCTGGTAGTATAAGAATTAAGTCCTGGAGCAGAAAGCATGTCCTTTTGGGAGATCCTAATACATATAAGTATGATACAAGTACAAGTATGTGTCTTTTGGGAGAATTGAACAAGCAAGACTTACCGTACTGTATAAGAATGTCTCCGCAACACAAGATAAGTCTCGCAAATAAAATATAATCTCTATAAGACTACCGGTACTAATAAGGAAATCTTTAGTATGTTATAAACCCTATAAGATATGACAAACTTTGTAGTACCTAAGGTACCTCAGATGAAGACAGTCTCAGAACACGAGATCCGAGATGGAAACACAAGCACCAGACGTGGCGGCACTGCAAGTATAACACCCAGGTCCTCCTGTGAACCCGAATGTAAGTATGGTTTCGAGATAAGCACAGTACGTGGATAGCACCAATCAGATAAGTGACATGATAAGCTCAAGATCGTACAACAGATAGAAATCTATATAAGTATAAACCTATGGGGATAAGTGTAACATGTGTCCCATGACTCGAATAAGAATAAGCCCGTCATATAAAGATCTGAGGCGTGGTTAGCTATAAGTATAAGTTCACTCAAGGCTAGAGATCTGAACAAGCATAAGTTTGTTACAAGGATAAGTATGTAAGTAAATTTGTTATATGAATTTATGAAGATTATGTTATTTGTTACTATTATAAGGCTATCAGGATTCAAGATAAATGCATGTGTGCATCAAAGATAAGCGGAAAGATATGTTTCCACTGCCGAAAAGTTTTTGAAGACGTTTTTAATCCATGTAGGTGCCATGAGAAGACCCAAAACATCCGATGCACTGGCCAACACACTAGTAAGGTTCACTATATAGGTTCGTCACAGAGGTAAAATCGAAATGTGGCAAAGTTGTTGAGGCCAGATAAGTAAATGGGACTCGTGAGATTGTATGACAACAGAACACCAACCACAGGTAGTTTTATCCTGTATGGCAGACATTTTTGATTCCTCGTTATGTTCACCAGAAAAAAACAAAGAGTCCCAAAGATAGTTCCCACTCTATTCTGCTCGATTCACCATTCAACAACCCAGACCAGAAACGTGGTGTGACAAGTCGTATCGCAGAGCAGTTAGGATAACATAACCTAAGGCTTCGAGGCCATATGTGATGGAAAAATAAAATAAAACGCTAGTGAATGGTTTTGTAAAATTTTCCCATAAAATTTTATTTTCCTTCGCAGAACCATGCAAATATATTAGACATCGGGTGAGGAAGATCAGACTATGCAGGTATCAAGTATAGAGATTTGTCAAGCAAGAGTGGTTGAAACAACCCTCGGCACCAAGGCTCCTTCACTCCGCCTCCTCTCATGTGGCACCAACCATCTGATATAGAATCACATTAACAGTTTTTCGCCTAGATCTACCTTGTGTACTCAACATACGAGGCAAAAGGATTCTCTGGGCGGGAAGACACTCTCTTAGGACTGTAGCCTTGAAAACCTTTTTTTTTTTTTTTTTTCTCTCTCTTTTTTTTCATCAAGCAAGGCTTCGCTTAATCAACTCCGTACTCTGTGCAATATCCAACCACTTGAGGGAGCTGCAAATTCTGTCTTCCATACACATCTTGATTATAATATAAAGTCAACAGATTTGGATACCGAGATCCAGAATCATTCAAATATTAATTTAAAATGCAATTCATTGTATTCATTTTTAATCTATAATTGTTTAATATTAATTTGTAACATTCTTACAGATATACTTTTAATCCATAATCGCCCAATATAATGTTATTTTTCAAGCCTTGATCATAAAGAATTTCATTCAAAACATGAATCGTTATCACCGTAGTAAATATAAAGAGGTGTGGAATTCGGGACCCATGGACCGTAATTTCAAGTTTCTAATAAATCTCACGAACACATCAAACCCTTTAACTAATCATTTTAATTTATTAATTCTCAGAGTTATTCAATTAAAACTTGAAATCGCAACTGTCCCATAAAGAGATCGAATCTCTGCCTCTAAATTAGAGTGTCCATTGATTTAATCCGATTACATGCGGGCTTAATCTCCAAGAAGTGTTCATAACTAGAGCTCAGTGAACGTTAGCCCCCTAATTATACTCTCGATCCTGAAAGTTCATTAACCAAGCGCGAAATCTGCTCTCAAGCTCCGTAACTAACACTTAAGGAACCAATCGGCCCAGCCCATTAGCAGAAGGGTCGATTCCATGTCCATGGCTCACACCCTCAAACGCGATACATCAATGGGCCCTAATATTTAATGAAGTATCGGGTCTATTCCATAACCAAGCTTTAACCCATGACTCAAAAAACCTGGGCTTGACATGTAAACAGAGCTCCATGATCATCTGTGGATCGAGGCCGATCTGCAGATATGATCACACCTAATGGCGCCTGTTTCAATTCGAAGATTAAACTGAGATTTAAAAAAATTCTAAAATCAAGGGCCAACCCGTCCTATATAATCTTATTATATATAGAGTCACCTTATACTGGTCACATTAGTGACCCTATTAAGGTCACTTATTCTCAATGATATTATCCACTCTAACAATATTTAATTTAAGATCCCAAATTTAATTAATTTATTACTTTATTACCTCGATTTATAATCCATAATCCTCGATCCTCTTCTAGGTATACCTCTGTTATTAATCGAGGTTATGGTTACATTAATAACCGGATTTTCCTCGACGTTATCTATAAAATTATGTGCACAAAATAATGTGTGTAATAAATACAACACTTTTATTAATTTGATAAACATAAATACAAATTCATGCTTTACTGTGGCACTATCCTAACAATCTCCTACTGCTTCTAAAGCATGTAGAGACATGTGGCTTTTTAAACCCATCCTGATAAGGGACCTCAAACGACATTTTGTAGGTAACGCCTTTGAGGAAATCCAGTCAAGAAGGTCATTCTGCGATGCTATTCATATCGTGCCACGCTTCACTCCCTGCAGGTAATTCCATCTCTAATCGCATGATACTTATGGCGTTTCCTTGCGTGACCTCGTTTTTTTGAGTTTCACAAATTCATAATCGTCAAAAAGCAAAGTACTGCGGCTATCTGATATTATTTCGAAACAACTTAGATTCGTAAAGAACTTCGAGCGCCATCTCCCGCCTTTTGCCACTGCCACAAAGCCATATTCGGGCCTGGTTCACGACGCCGGATTCGGTTACACCTCCACCAAAGCTCCACCACCAAAAGTGGCGATCACCCGCACGCCGACTTTCGACCGCCCCGTCACACAGAATTCACCTCCAGATAACTCACGGGATCGTGTCGCGACCGAATAAATCAACATATAGTTTCTCGCTCTCCTAAGGTACTTCAGAACAAAAGCTTTACCACAATCCAAAGGCGCCTAACCCGGTTGATCGTAATCTGCCGACACCTCATCGATACAGATGTCCTGTCTTGTAATACGCGATGTGGCATACATGAGGTCGTCACTTATAGGCGTGAACCCGCCTCATTTCTCCGCCTCCCAGGTGTCGTAGACACCGCCCCAGAGAGACGGGTTCCATGTCCATTGTTAGTCACCCTTCACCTCCCGCATCGAAAAACCGAGCCAACAACTTATCAATATAAAGACGCCCATGCTGCCGCAGGAGTCTGCTTTATATCCCTTGCGATTGGATCCCGTTACATAACTGCATTCAAATCTTCACGAAACTTTTCGACTAGCTCGCCATTTTTACATACGCATTAATAATCCTATATCATTCCCAATGGAGTAGGATATCATCTACGCATAAACAATTGAAAAGACTATTTTTGGTTTCCTTGATGTACTTGTGTATTACAAGGTTCATCAACATTGCCAAAACCGAAGAGTTTGATCTTCCTTCATCGTAACCTAGTTCTGATTCGTTGCTAAGCCCAGCAATGGACCTAAGGCCATGATCACTTTTCTACTTTGCCTTCAACTATAAAACCCTCTGGGTTGCATCATATAAATAAGTTTAACAAGATAACCATTCAAAAAGTCAGTTTCGACGCCCACCATTTTCCAGATATCTCAGCAATCGTAGAGCAATGACAATGGAAAGAAGGATGTTAATGGATTTAAGATAGCTTATCGGGAGAAAGCCCTTCATAATCGACTCTCCTTTTGTGTATAAATACACATGCGCCGCTTTGAAAAACCCCCAGGCTTCCATCCACATCTTTTCTGAGATAGATCCATTCATAATTCAAATTAAACGACCGACTCAAGAAGATCCACAAGTTCCGCATAATTAAGCCTGACATAGATTCCATTTTCGTCTACGGTCGCTAGCCATTTCATTCTTATCGTAGATCAATCTCATTCTGATGTCAGGAGTAGACAATGGATCGCCATCACTAGTATCACATAACAACATTTGCCCACCGCCCTCAGAAATAATCGTTGTTTGTGGAAACCTCCCACTCACATCGAGGTGCAATGACATCCTGTAGAAGATCTGTAGTCTCTTTGTTACATTCCCGCACTGCCATCTGGTCGCCCATCTGATCGATTGTAATTCTGGGCATAACCCTACTCGCTGGCCAAGTTTGTCATAACACAGGTTTTCAAGAAAGTGTAGCATTCGCCGATACAAATACTTTATCTCGAGGACTATAGAACAAACCTCCCTTCGTGCCTCAAAACCAACAAATGTACATATTTCTGCTCGCGTCTAGCTTCCCATTTTTCCTTTCAAAGACTGTAAAAGAGTACACCTCATATACCCGATATGACGAACCTGGTTACCACCACTCCATAACCCTGGGCGGTGTGCCGGATAGATCTCAGAGGGGAAACACATTCAAAATGTAGACCATGGGGCCAGCAACAGATATCCCCATAATGATAAGTGGGCAATGAGGAGAAGCTCATCATAAATTCCAACCGTCGGGGCGTATCGCTCATTTCTTCTTTCGCCACGCCGTTCACAGGTGTGTTCCGGTGTGGTTGCGGAGCTGATACAATGCTATGCTCAATTAGTAGATCCTCGAACTCAGATTGGCAGACCCACCCTCCCTCGATCCGATCAAGGCACACAATGATTTCATCAGTCGCCTTTCACTTCCGCCAGAATTCTCAAAACTTTCCAAAAGTTAGAGATTTCAGACAGGTAAACATACTGCATCGGTCGGGTCAATAATGAAAGCGATGAAGTATCAGAATCGCCTAAGGTTGAAGATTCGTGAGGTCCGCAGGTCCGGAATGTACAAGTTTGCGACTTCGCTCTAAAGCCCTCACGAGAAAGACTTTTATTACTACCCAACAGATTCACGACCGAAGATCGCTAACTTTACTTTAAAGGACCATCCTTTACTGGGCCTGTTTAATCCTATCCCATGCTTATATATGGTTCCCAATCCTAAAAATACATAGGCGTGTCATCATTATCAAAGAATCTTTTTGCTTGTTGCTAGGATGTTCTACTTAAATAGTTCATGTTAAGGAGCATTTCATTATTTCGCCTTAAACAAAAAAGCCCATTTTCATTATTTCCATGACAAATGTTAAACCATTTCTCGAAATAACAATCTGATTATTATAAAATGAACAAGAAACAATTGTTCAGTACAACTTAGAACCGAAATCAAATTTCCTCAATCCGGTGAATGTAATAAAACATTGTTCAAAACAAGAAATTTATTCAATTTAAACGCAATCAGCCCCATCGGTGAACCTGTCGACATCGTTTCAAGGATTAAGACCAAAAAGTGGCGGTTTATCCTATTCAAGATAGGTTTTCGAGTGCTTTTCGTGATTAATGATGTGAATTAAGCCACATTTGACATGTGCGTCCATCAGCACCACACCGATTTCAAGCTTCAGCTTGTTTTTGCAATTTCGTAGTTTTTATGAGCCCCCAACACATACTCTAAGTCAGGCTCGTATCGTGCGAATGCTGAGAATTCTCGATGATTTCATCAAGCCGAAATGAAGAAATGTCAAGTGGAACTGATGAAATGGAAGATGCAGGAAGCAATGAAGGGATTACATGATTTTCGCTATGCATTGCTGTTAACCGGACCAAAACACATGTACAAATTTATGACACTATTACCAAAGACTAATATCTAACCGCAACGCGCCATAAACTGGTACCTTAATTAAAACACGACATGTACAAATTACGATAATTATTACCAAAGACTATTATCTAACTGCAGAACGCGCCATAAAACTTGTTAACCGAACCAAAGCATCTCCTGGCAGAGTAAATCATTTTCAGAATATTGGTTTTTGGCCTAATATAATGGAAGTGCACAGTCGACAAGTAACAAATTGGATTAAGTCCGTATATCGATCCCACGTAGATCTCAAGAATTCTGTAGATCAACTAATTCCTGACTACTCAAACTCCATACTATTCGGGACTATAAAATGATTGTGGTTCCAGCCTAAGAATGTAAATTATAAGCAAGTATATAATAAAGAATGAACAATCGAATAAACTGAATCTAAAGACATCGAATAAAGAATATTTAAAAAATAAATGTGGAAACCGAGTAATTATCGCTTAGAATACATATTAAGATCAATGCTATCGTAGCGTTCAATCTCGTTGTTAAATACCTGGCACTCGATCAAAATTTCATATTTTAGAATCGTCCAAGGCATTTACTTAGTAGTACAAATGATCTCTCCACACTCCACATTTCATTATTCATTTCACCATCCTCTCGAATACGTGGAATGAGATAACTACTTTTTACCAGTGATTTCTGGGCTTCGTAGTATTTTTCTTTCGTAATACTTCACTTACGGATCAAAACCTCAGCTCCCGTTATCTATGCCAAGGATATACAACTTCCGTGTTATTCAAAATTAGAATAGACTATCCTCTCGATTATCTCAAACAACACTGATCGCTTCACAATCGAATCGAGGTGAACTCGCTTTGTTTAAACCGATAACCTCATTCAACTCATTCAACTCATTCTCGATTTCCGCTTTTAGAAGAGGATTTATCAAATAAACTTACGTGTCTATTAGATCTCTTAATAGCAGTTAATATACCTTCAAATATTAGAAATGTTCATAACTCCCAGGATTGTCATTCTGTCACTCGTGAGACCTCCTCAAACGAGCAATAAACAATTCTTAAAGGGTATAAGAAACTGATA
Source organism: Tetrastigma voinierianum (assembly GCA_016808115.1). Taxonomy (NCBI): domain Eukaryota; kingdom Viridiplantae; phylum Streptophyta; class Magnoliopsida; order Vitales; family Vitaceae; genus Tetrastigma; species Tetrastigma voinierianum. The sequence continues at coordinate 929,059 of JAEQBH010000911.1, read as the reverse complement.
TTCGCATCAAAATCATTAAAACCCATAACCGAAAGTAAATTCATGTAAATCGAAATTGCACTAAGCTAAACAACCATGCGAAAGATACTTCGATACAAATATCACTTAATGGGTTTGGGTTCTCACTATCGACATACACTAGCAAGATTCTCCATCATAAGAATAATCGTATTATGAACCGGAGGAGCCACCTCCAGAAATTGTCTCATCTCAAACATTTCGTAGTAATTTTGAAAGAAGAATTTTTATCTTCGGCCAAGCCAAACGCAACAACTCGCTTCCGTAACAAAACGAAACTAAAACTATAAATCTAATTAATCTCTAAATCATATCAACATTGGAAGAAAAGAAAAATGAAAAGCAAAACTAAAAAGAAAAACAAAGAAAACGAAATGTCGCGGTTCACCTCTCTGCTCAGACGCCACGTTACCTTTAGCGAGTCGGCAAATGCTGCGATTTTGGTTTCACAACTTGTAATCCCAATGCAAAGCCTTGATTCGCAATCGCCCATGTTACGTTCAGTCGTGACTTCAATCCGTTTGACATCATCCGCGCCGCGACATCGACCTCACGTCGCGAGATCGCCTTAAGTCTTCGGCACCTTCAATCAGGTGTTCCCCGATGTCAGATCGATCCCCTCTGTCGCACATCACTTCATGCCTCGCAGTTTCACCGATCTCCGACGATATCGACATTCGGTCAATTTCGCTTCGCCATTCGCAAATTCGAATCGGTTGCCTTCATGTCGCGATTATCAATCTCTCACGCGACAGACGCCTTATACTGCGAGTTTCAACTGGTCGCCGAGATTGGTTTTCGACATCAATCGCCGCTGAAGTTGCACAACGTTTCGCGTTTCAGATTTCAATTCCAGTCTTCGGCTGCCTACGCGATAACAACCTATTGTCGCGGATCGCTCGGAACCGATCGTCGCATGCTTCACCATACCACTAGATTCCTTCACCGTCGTTTTCGTGTTGTCGCGACTCACTTCTTCACACGGTGCATCCTCACAGTTTCATACTTCAACCTACGCCGCTTCATGACGTCGCTTATCAATCTCTCGTCGCGAACACGCGCTTTTAGGACTGTAAATTTCGATCGAAGCCGATGTCAACAACAACCTATTTGCCGCGGTATCAACTGACACCGCATGCTTCAATCTGGCTGCCATTTATCTTTTCAATCGTCGCTCGCTACGCTACACGGCCACGAATCCGCGCAAGTCGTTGACGCTTTTACGTCCCGGAGCAACAATCTCTGGCCGCGCATATCGGCGGCTCGCAGCCTTCACTCATATTCCCGCCGTCGCGACATCAATCTCTTGCCGCGACATCACTGTATAACTCCACAGTCTCAATCAGAAACTCATGTCGCGACATCAATATCTTCAGTTACGAACATCAACTTTAGTCTTTTTAGGAGTTTCACCGGTTGCCTTCGATGTCGCTGACCCATTCCTCTCAAAGTTTCGCGACAAATGTTTCTAATTCATGGCAACAATTTCATCTTTCACATCCACACAAATGGCCCGGAAGGGGCTTGGTTGCCGCCTCCGTCTCATTGTACATCATTTCAAAGTTTTCTCGCTCAATCCTCACCGAGATACCCGAGATCCCCGTCGCAACCCACATCAAATTTCCTTCCTTTTTCCGCTGATGTCACACCATAACTTAACAGGCAACCCCCAAAATCCCAAACATTAGTTAACTAGCGCTTCATTTCTCGCCTCCGCTTATTTCGCATTTTTACTCCGCCGCCAGCCGATTTTCCACCGATTTTCTTCTTTCTTATAATTCCCCAACAATGTAGATTTATGAGTTTCTTCATATTTCTGAGATTCTAATTACTCATTCCTTTACATTAAAATCAAACAAAATGGACTAAAAATAGATAACTTTACCATCAAACTCCCCGTTTAAAATTTTTCTCGGTCTCCCAAGTAAAAGAAAAGAAGATCAGTCATCCTCAAACAAAATAAAAGAAAATTTTAAAGACATTTTTCCGTTTGTTCTTAAAGGGTATCTAATTCTCTGATTTGAAATGCAACAAGCATTATTTTCTATACACATCTAGCTTTAAGTCCAAACAAAGTTAGTTTCTACTTTTCATAAGATACAAAACTAAACCGTTGAAATTGTTTTGCCAAAACAACATAATCATTAGATCCCATAAGATACTTAGATTATTTTCCTTTCTCATTTTTCATATACCGAAATAATTAACTCCTAAAGTCCTTCAATACGCGATTGTTTCTAGTGGCTTCCAAATCCCATAAGTTATCTCCACTAATGTAGGTGATTTCAGCCTTCCAAATGTCCAGGTCTTTGAGCTTGTATTGTTAGGCTTGGGTAATGGAGTAGGATGGAAGGAATTTTAGGTTAAGGTCACCTGAACCTTTTCTCTCCTCTGCAGCCTTTTCTTTCTTATGGTTTTCTCAATAAACTCCTAAGCTAAAGTGTTTGGGACATCTCTTTGATTTTCTTGATTCGAATGTATGCCCCTTATTTCTCCTTGTAATTCACAGGAAATTTCCTTTGTTTATCATCATTCGGGGATAGTGCAATGTTTTAACTTTTAGGCTTTCTAACACTCTTAGAACTTTGGGTTATTAGCTCCCATACCAGATAGCATTAGAGGGTACTAGGTGGTGAAACACCCAAGGCAATTATTGAGAAATTGAAGCCACAAAACAACTATCTATCGCCTTCTTTTACATTGCATTTTACGCTCTTTGCCTTTTCTTTTCATTCCCTTTTGAGTTCCTCAAAAACATATACTCGAAGAACTTCATTTCTTTCTTCACTCGCAGATTATTGGGTAATCATGGGTTCAACTGCGAAGGATTGATTTCTTAGGATGAGTTAGGTTTCCATTGGTCTATTTTTGAAAGGAATAGAAACCTGTGACTCGATTTAAAGACTAGGTGTAATAAATCGGCATATGCATGAGGGATGGCTAGAATGCTCGAGCTATCGAGAATGGCTGTCATCTCTTGTCATTTGTATCACCTAGGATTTCGCCTCGATATTAATCTAACAAGTTCTAGAATTTGAGTTGGCAGTATGACTAACCAAAGTACACTCAGCTCATTTGTTATTAAGTAGATTAAGTAGTGATATTCAACAAGTTCCTTGACTTATTATTTCATACCCTGAACTCAAAAATATGTTTTTATTCATGTTGTATTACTTTCCTCTATTACAGACTTATGATTTAGACTTTAGTGCTTTTGCATGTGTTTCAATTAAAAACATATTCATTTATATATTGAATTTTTGCATTTCGACATTCTAATCTAAGCGCCTCATTCAATTAAGAACAACGACATCTCATGGAGTTTTGTGGAACTAATTCCTACTTTAATTTCCTAATCGTACAGCCGCAAAAAGCAGCCTGGTATTGAGCAGGCAAATTCAAAATATACGCTGACAATTGATTCCAAGTTTCTTATTTTATTTAAATCTCGAGCAAGATTTAACGAAACAATTCAAGTATATCTGAGAATCGGGTTAGGGTTACTCCTTTTCCTCATGTTGTGACTATACGCAGGATTCTTTGGAAATGTTCTTGTGATTGCCTTGCCATTCATGTCTTTGAACCTTGCAGGAAACTATATAATATCGAGAAAAATCTAATTAAACTACAATCGATTCTAAAAATTAAATCTATCCTTATAAAAACTCATCGACCTAATTTAAGCAACTAAAAGCTTCAAAACTTAAAACCGAAAGTGAGAAATCCCTTATAGGTTACCTCCCATTAAACACTTTCGATTTGGATAATAGAGGCTGGACTGGTGACGGTGCTTTGCAGTAAGCATAGGGACCGGTTGGAGTTTATTTTAGAACAATAATACCACTTGTTTAGATAATGCTTTAACCTTTGTCCAGTGACCTTGAATTCTTCGCCCGATGTCGATCCTCGGTGTCCCTTTGTTCCAAATGTGCCGACACCACGGTGTATGGCCCTCGATTGGATTTCAACTTTCACGGAAAGCTTGATTTCGGTCTGGAGTGCAATGAACCTGTTCCCTGATACGAACTCTTTTCTCAAAATTCTTTGATCATGCCATTTCTTTGTCTTGTCTTTATATTTTAAGCGTTATCATAGGCTTCATTTCTCGATTCTTCCAATTCGAGACAGTTGGAGCAATCTTTCTTCCTTGCTGACCTTAAAATCAGTTTAACTTCTTGATGGCCGTGCCTTGTATTCTAATTCAGAGGTAGATGACATGGTTTGCAAAAACAACTCTGTATAGGGACATTCCGATGGGGGTTTTGTATGCGATCACGTAAGCCAGAAGTATCATCAGGTTTGGAAGACCAATCAGCCTCTGCGAGCTCACGGTCTTTTCAAGTATTCTTTTGATCTCCTGTTGGAAATTCCTGGCTTGTCGTTAGTGCAGGGATGATAAGCTAAACTCGTCTTGATCCCATACACTCATGATTTTGCAAATATTTTGTTTGCAAAGTGGGTTCCCCCCATCACTAATGATAAGTTCTGGGTGTTCAGTGCTCAAAATATTCTTTTACAAGAAACTTCCTTGTGTATTAGCATCATTCCTTGGGCCAGAGCCCACTGCCTTACCCATTTGGAAACATGTCACGCTGCGGTATGTATAGGTTCAGATGATGAAATGAGAAGGGTCCCCATAAAATCTATTCCCATACATCAAAATTTGTATCACCATAATACCCCCGAGGGGCATTTTATTCCTCTTCTTGATATTCCCGATCTTTAAGGCATCCTGTCGCACAATTTAACCCCCTCGGCGCAATCTCGAAGATAGTGGAGCGATAAAGCCACGATTGGGTATCTTGCGGTGCATTCTTTCTCCGAGAAAAATGTCCCCCATATGGTGATGCATGGCATTCATTATAATGTTGCCTTGTTCGCTACGGCACACATCTTCTTATTATCATGTCGGCACCTCTCTTGAATAATAGTGGTCATCCCGAATATAATACCTGTGTCGGGTTGTGTGCATGCCTTTGATTTGCGCCATCTCTCATAGTGATGCCAGCTACCGGAAGTTGGAAAAACCTTAAACAATTGCTTTCATCACAAGGGAAGTTCTCTGGTAACATCATTTTCCTCTTCATCCTTTGCTTCTTTCTACTCTTGACCGTGATCAGCTATCACATTGTCACATCCTTTTATCCTTGATTTCCAAATCAAACTCACACCTTGATAGCACCCACCTTATCAATCTTGACTTAGCTTCCTTTTTGACATCAAGTATTTGATTGTTGCAGTCAGTGTGAATTACCACATGAGATCTAAAATCTCTTCTTAGAAATTTTCCTGAAGCAAATACTATGGCAATCTCCTTTTCAGTTGTTGAGTAGTTCTCTTGTGCTTCATTGAAGGTCTTACTAGCATAGTATGTAATACTGAATACTTTCTCTTTTTCTTTGCCCCCATTACGGCTCCCATAAGCGAAATCAACGGCATCACATTATTTCAAATCCACGATTCCATTCTGATGCGACATTATAGGTGCTTGTACGTCGATGTTGATTTCTTCAGCATCCTTGCATGAGTCATCAAAATTGAACCTTGTATCTTTCGATGTCTGCATAGTGGTGGCTATTTTAAGTCTTTGATGAATCTCTGTAAAATCCGGCGCATGCTAGCTTCTTACTCCTTTTCTTTGTGGTAGGTGGTGCGAAGTCTTGATAATGGATACCTTGGGTGGTCAACTTCTGATCCGATGTGAAACACATGCCCCGAGAACAATACCTTACGTCACCATAAAATGGCATTTTTCCCAATTCGATTGCTAGTTTGTTTGTCTTGGCATCTTTGAGTCTTGTTTCCAGTTGTTTAAACATTGATCAAAGAATTTTGGATCCATACACGGTAAAATCATCCTTGAAAATTTCGCTCCTTCTTCAGCGAATGCGAGAATATCGACATCATACACCTGCGGAATGTGGCTGGAGCATTACATAGCCCCGAATGGCATCCTTCTAAAGGCAAAGGTGCCGTAAGGGCATGAATGGTCTTCTCTTGATCCTCGGTCTGATAGCAATGCGATTATATCACGAGTACCCATCCGGAAAACAAAGTGAGGGTGTCACGCTAACTTTGTCAACATCCCGATCAATGAAGGGCAAGGAAATGATCTTTTAAATTGACGTGTTGACTCTGCCATCAATACATACCCTCCATCCACATCCACTTTATTCTTGTTGGAATAAACTCATTTTTATTCTGCAGGTCCTGATAGAAGCCCCCCTTTCTTTGGAACCACATGGGCCAGGCTCACGAGGAATTGTCTGAAATTGCATAGATAAACCCGGCCCATTCAACAATTTGGTACCCTCCTTTGACTACTTCCTTCATCACTGGATTCAGTCTCCTTTGGTGTTCCACAGATGGTTTTGAAGTCTCTTCTAGCGAATCTTATGCATGCAAATCGACGGACCGACACCCTTCGCCTCTTCACGGTGACCAAGCTAGCGATTCCTTATGCTTCCTCATTATTTTCAGCAACCTTGTTCCTCATCATCACCGAGTCTGGCTGAAATGATCACTGGTTTTTTCTTTGGTAATTCTAAGTAAGCATACTTTAAATGACTGGGTAAACTTCTTTCAAAACTAAATTTCGATTGGGCTGATGAATTTCCTCTTTTTCAATATTTTCCCATTATCATTTCGCTTTTGTTTTCGAAGCTCAATACGCTCAGAGAATGAAAATCACGATGGAAATTCAGAATAGACATCTTCAAAAGATACTGAATCATCTCTTTTCATTGATAAAAACTGATGTTATAATCATTGTTAACATCGGGATTGGAAGTATAGACAAAATCATCATATTGCAACTTTCTTCTTAAGTCTCTCGTCTATTTTGCATACTTTTGATTGCCAGCAACGCTTCTTCTCCAACCTCAAGGTAAGAACTCCCTTTGCATGTCAACGTGCGCCCAAAGAGCTGGGAATGGCCTCCACAGCAGGGTACTTGTGAATCTTCTTCCATATCCAGAATGATGAAGTCTACTGGAAACAAACTTCCCAACAAAGGACTGGCGACATCTTCAATGACTCCTTCAGTTTTACCATCGACTTGTCTCGCCATTCGTTATACTCGCCGGCGGAGGCTCCAAAACTTAAGCCAGCAACGTAAAGAAAGGTCAAATCATACTGGGCTCTAGCTCAGAGCTTCCTCGAATTCAATTCTCCAAATACAAGGAATCAGAAACCCGGTCCTTCATCTTCTTAACGGTAGTTCTTTCTCGACACTGGTGATCAAGTGGCGTTGAGATTCACTATTCTTCCTCTAAGTACTATTTTTCTTTTCACAAGATGTCCTTCACCTTTCAGATAGAGTGGGCATTCGAAAGCCGACTCAATAAAGGCATACCGATTCCCGTACTGGAAGGTTTCAAGAACCTTGCAAATCGCTTCCTCCATCCTTGATTTCGCAGTAGCCTTGTGAAATGGGGACTCCAGCTTTGATCTCGGATGTTCTTCCTCTCTACTCTTTTCTTCCGCTTCCTCTTCCCTTTCTCGGGGTCTTCGCTTCTTCTTTGTCGCTGTCATCTTTCTCTTATTTTACCCTTCTTAGCTCCTTCCCACTCCTAAGCCGCACAAACATGCAAATTTTTGATTCTTCCTCGTGTCACTGGGAAGGCATCTTTACGGCTGCGGGGTTAGGGCAGTTGCCCTACGCGTGTCTCGAGGTTCTTGAGGGGATGCGTGGTGGTGCGAAGAATTTGAGAATTGGTAGCGATTCGACTCTGCGAGTTGCGTTCATGGAAATTCGCCGACTTCTTATTATCGTATTTGCGGTATCACGTGCTTGAAAGATTGGGCCCTCCTCGACCACGATATTCGTTTAAATGCTCATTTTCACTTCTTTGCTTCTTCTTTGGAACCTTGGTGGTATTGATAACCTGACGGAGGGTTACATCCCGTGCCTTAGACAGCAGGGAAGCCCCTCGCGTAAAGAAGAATTCTCATGGTTCCTTAGTCTTTGGGTGATAATGTCTTCCAGCGGGTTATTGGGTTTAAAATGGTAGTTTCTTGGCTCACCCATATAATTAACCTCTTGACATCTAAATTGTTCTTCGATTTATACTCTCGCATTTCCTTGATAACTCTCTTTCAATTGCTCCTATTTCATGAGCAATGTGTGTCTTCCTCTTTCTTGCTTGTCTAACGTATAATGGCATCTAACTTGGCTTCCATGGCTGTCATCTTTCGACTCCATGATCCTTTCTGTGTTTCCTCTTGAAAGCTGAAGGTTTTTCATGTTACATTCTTAGTCTTCAATCGACTCTTGCCTCTTATTTTAGTTTGAATGCTCCAACGTGAAGCATCAATGATCACTTTTTGATATATCATTGAGCATGATATCTGATGTCCATTGAGTCTTCATATCTATCCCATGCATTGGACATCTTCGACAATAGTTTGAATCTTTCCCCGAAGCTACATACGAACTTTCATCTTTACCTCTTGGAACCTGATGATTTCCTCTTCTTCTGTGGTGAGGAATTTGGGGGGAAGAATCTACCTAAGTAGTACTCTACTAACTCCTCCCAGTATCAACGAACCGTATGGTAGATTCGTACCATGTAGGCTATTTGTATCTCTTAGAGAATGGGAATAGATGCAGTTTTATGGCTCTGGTCTCACTTATTCAACTTCCTGTATTAGCCATCTGAGGAATCTTCAGTGCTCGTTTGGATCTTCGGTGGATGACCGATGGCGATCTTCTTGAACCATTATGTCAGTCTTGGCTTTAGTTCAAAATTATTATCAAGCTACTTGAAGTTTGTCGATTCTTGAGTATTCTTCTGTATAATTGGTCTCCCGGGAAGTCTCGTTGTCGGTGATTGGAGGCCTTCTAGCTTCTACTGTATGCACCTCATCCTGTGCATTAAATTTTGTCCCTGAAATCAAAACACACTTACATTAATAGGATTTTTTTGGTCAACAAATATTTTCAATATGGTTTGTTAAAGGTTAGTGGCTAAAAATAACCACTGCTTGAAAAACTATTTTTGTTAACTTTTCTTAAATGTCAATTAGTATTTCCTTCTTTTCGTGCGAATATTGATCTAATGAATTCTTTCGATCCGTGGCCATAAAACTTCTTGGGACGAAACACATGTACAAATTTATGACACTATTACCAAAGACTATTATCTAATCCCGACAGCGCTCACATAAAACTTTTGTTACTTAGGACCAAAAACACATGTACAAATTTATGACACTATTGCAAAGACTATTATCTAATCCGTAGCGTATAAAACTTGTTGACTTAGGACCAAAACACATGTACAAATTTATGACACTATTACCAAAGACTATTATCTAATACCCGACAACGGTGCCATAAAACATTAGCAGACAAAGCATCTCCTGGAAGTAAATCATTTTCAATATTAGTTTGGCACAATATCTGCGAGTGCAGTCGACCAGTAATAAGTGGATTAAGTCCGGATCTCGATCCACGAGAGATCTCGAGAATTCGTCCCGGCTACCTTGACTACTCAAACTCCATACTATTTGAATTTATAAAAAAAAATGACATTGTGTTCAAGCTTAAGAAATTTGTAAATTATAAGTATATAATAAAAGAATGAACAATCGAATAAAAGCTTGAATCACAAGAATAATGAATAAAGAATATTTAAAAAATAATGGAGAGGCGAGTAATTATGGAGTTTAGAATACACATTAAGATCGATGCTATTGTGAGTGTCAATTCACATTGTTAACCTTTATTAATTTTACTAGTGTATTTCGGATTTTTTAGAATCTGTCCAAGGCGTAGTAGTACAATTTGGATCTCTCACCTCCCACATTTCATTATCTAATTTTTACGATCCTCTCGAATACAGGGAATGAGATAACTACTTTTTAACAGGGACTTCCTAATTATGGGTATTTTTCTTTTGCAATACTTCATACCCATTTTATGGACTGTAAACCTTAGCTCCCAAGTTATTGGTCAAGCAAGGATATACAACTTCCAGGTTATTCTTCCTCAAAATTAGAATAGATCACCCTCTCCTTGATTGAATCTCAGCTAACGGGATTGGCTTCACAATTGAATTGAGGTGAAACTCTCTGCTTGTTGTGATAACTCATTCAACTCATTCTTAATTTCAAGTGAGAAGAGGATTTATCAAATAAACACAGCTCATTAGATCTCTAATACTTGAGTTAATATACCTTGAAAAGTATTTCATAACTCCGAGTTGTCATCTACATTGTCACTCGGAGGACCTCCTTGAAATCGAGCAGAAGCAAACGATTCTTAGTTATAAGCGATATTCGGATCAAATCATTAAACCATAACCGAAAGTAAATTCATAAAGCGAAGTCGCAATTTGCTTGAAGCTTGACTACGAGGAAAGATAATTTGACAATAGCATTCGCAATGGGCATTTGGGTTCCTCGATCAACTGAATTACACACTACGACATTCCTGATCATAAGAATAAGCGCATTATGAAGCTGGAGCTAGAATTCAAGAAATTTAATGCGAACTTCAAACATTCCAGTAGTAATTTGAAGAAATAGATGCGCATTAAACACGCTCAAGCGATAACAACCGGTTCGAGAAAATAAAACTAAAAGCCAACGATAAATCTAATCTAATCTCTAACTATCAACATTGAAGAAAAGAAAAGAAAGGAAAACTAAAAGAAAAAAATAAGAAAAATGAGCCTTCAACTACGGACCTCTCGTGCCATCGTAAGCTACCTTTATGTTGGGTAGTGCTGGCATTATAGGGTTTCTCGTTGGGCCTAATCCCGTCACGATCTTTGTGGATTTCAAGTGGGTAGCCCACATGTTAATGTTGGTGTGACTTCAAATCCCTTGTCGTGACATCATCCATGTCTCGCTTATCGATCTCAATCGCGACATCGACTTAAGTCTTACCGCGGCCTTAATTGTTCACGATGTCGCGACATGTCGATCCACTGTCGCGGCATCGCTTCATGCCCTTGCGAGGTTTCAATTGATCTCCGATGTCGGCGACGCCGATATCTGTCGCGACCTCGGCTGAGTCATCGCGGCCTTCAAGCGGTTGTCTTCGATGTAGCGACATCAATCTCTTGTTCGCGACGCCGACTTATAGTGCGGAGTTTCAACGTAGTGCTGTTAGCCAGCGACATGATCTCTTGTCAGCGGCGGCGGCTCATGTTCTTGTACTCGTGAGTCTTACGATGTTGCGGCCAGCCGGCCTATTAAATGACATCGAAAGCCGATCCTTGCATGCTTCCATCTGTATCGCCACTTATCTTTCAAGCTAGTTTGCTCTTGGTGTTGCGACCTCACTTCTTTGTCCGCGTGACATCTCATGAGTTTGCGACCTTGGTAGTCGCTCATGATGTCGCGACGTCGATCTTGTCGCGACTTGTCGGCTTTAGGATCTGTAATTTGGTAGGTTTCGATTATGTAGTAATATTCTATTGTCGTGGCAGCTCCAGTGATCAACGCATGCTTGATCTTATCGCCACTTGTATCTTTCAGCGGTTGCTCTTGTTGTCGACATCGATCTGCGCGAACTTACCGGCTTCCATTGATTGCTCTTGATGTCCGACCAATGATCTTGTCGCGACATCCGACATGGCTCAGGTCTTCACTTGATGGTTCCTGTTGTCGCGACATCGATCCCTTGTCGCGCGACATCACTCTGTAATTCTTTTTGGTCTCAAGCTGTTAGTTCCACGATGTTCTGGCGTCGATATCTTGTCAGACATCGACTTAGTTCTCTGGAGGCTTGGCTGGTTGCCTTTGATGTGTGACCTCATTCCTCTGTCGCTGACAATATTTCAGTGCCCAGTTTCATCTTTTCCACATACATCCCACGGCGTCCGGTGCTTTTCTTGTCTCGACCTCGGAAATCTCTTGTATCGCGACATCATTTCTTAAGTTTCTGCTAACGATCCTCAGTTGCCTATCTTGAGATCCTGTCGCGTTTGCATCAAATTTCCTTCCTTTTTCGATGTCGCGACCTCGTAACTATTTGTGCAAACCCCAGCGCAACATTAGTTAACCGGTTGCTTTCATTTACGCTCTTGCTATCTTACGCATTTTTAGTCATGATTCTTTGCATTTTCCCTTTGCATTTTCTTCTTTCTTTTTTATACTCCACGCAAATACTTGAATTTGGTGAGTTTCTTCATATTTACGCATCTTAATTATTCATTTTACATTCGTCAGACGGAAAAATGGACTAAAAATAGATGACTTTTAAGCTCATCAATTCACGAAAATTCGCAACCATAAGCGAAAATTTATGATCCTGCGAAAATTTAAGCTATGCCTGGTCCTCTCTATGCTAGCGAAATTTCACTATCATAGCGAAAATTCGCTATCATAGCGAAAGTTACTGTGCGAAAATTTGAATTTTCGCTATGCCTTGTATTTTCGCTATGATAGCGAAATTTTCTCTATGATAGCAAAATTCACTGCATAGCGAAATCTCTCCCCACAGTAACTGGTTCCCGAAGCGACCTCGTTTTGTATAATTCCGTTTGCTATTGTAATCTTATGTTTTAGGTATTTTTGGTATTTCACACATTTTGGATGGCTATATAAGCCACCTTATAGCTTTTGTAACCTAACTTTTGTTCAGAGCTTTCGACCATGACTTTGTTTTAGGTTCTGGAGTTTTCTCTCTTCTCTCTCTTCTTTCTCTCATTTTCTTGATGCGAACACACCCCTTGAGGATGACGGCTCAAGGGATGCTTGGCCCCCAAGCCTCAACCTTGTGAAGAGGGGTTGCTAGCTTGGTTATTGTGGTTTGGCGGTGTCCTCATTTTAAATGGAGCAGTCTTTGCGTTTATTGTTCGAACTTCTGGCCAAGGTTAATGCCATTTAATGTGTTTCTTTGGTGATACTTGTCATGCTTTAGGGTTGATGCATTCTTAATGGTAGATGCAAGCGACATTCTTTAGATGTCATTCTGAACCATTGAAATGAGGTTAAATGCTATGTTCTCAAGCCCATTGGAACATTAAATGCTCGATCTGTTTAACTCAAATAGGAGTGTTTTAAGGGTTAGTTTTAAAGCTAAACAAAGATCCGGTTTGGTTATGACTATATGTCATTTGCCACCCAATGCGAGAAATGACCGAGGACACCTTAATAACCATTTTATCAAGCTAGTATTGACCTTGAGGTCACCATTTGCACTTTAATTCTTGTTTGATTACCCGATGAAACGACGATCTCCTACTGTTTTTTACCCCGAATCCAAAAATCAAATGAAAGCCTCACCATTTTGAATCACGTAATCCCGAATCATTTTGTGGGATGAAAACCCATCTCAGTGTTCGACCACTAGGCCGTATCTTTGTAGTATCTTGACTACGGTTAGACGGAAGCAAATTTTTGTTGATTAGAATCACCTACCCGTGTACGAATCAAATGAAGAAAGCGCCGTTCTTGAGGTGATGCGAACTACGAATGATGAGTTGATATGAACTTGTAATCCACATTACAAGTGTTAGTGACCTTTTAATCCTTTTTGAATTTTGTTTGTAAGAATTACAAGTTTTCTTTACTTGCGATCAACACTTAGTATTTTATTTTTATTTTTATTTTTGATCGGTTTTGTTTTATTCTTTCTTGATCCTTTTTAGCGAGCTTTGTTTGTTCTTTGTTGTGTCTCATTTTGTGTACTTAGTGTTTATACTGGGATAAAAACAATTCGAATTAGGCTTGCAAGAATCGGTACCGGTTGAAGCGGCGTGAAATCGGTGTACACGGTGATCGAATGGATCCTGCACGAGGAGCAATGAGTCGTAGTACTCGGTGAGTCGGCGACATACGGATCAATGAGGATCACGTACACCCTCCTAGAGTTAGTGCTCCTTCTGCATCATACCTCGGTGAGGATCATAGCGGTGAGACCTACCTAGTGCCCTGCTTCCCGCGTTTCATGGTATGGAGAATGAAAATCCATACACCCGTATAAGGGATTTTGAGGAAGTGTGCATAACCTTTAAAGTGCGATTGATATGGATTTATTTGAAATTGAAGGCATTCCATTGACCCTCAAGGACAAAGCCAAAAATATTGCTTAATTATTTTGAGACGAGAACCATAGAAAGGCTGGGCAAGGCTGCGGGCGAATTCTTAAAAATATTCTTCGGTGCTCCTGAGACCCAGCCCAGCCGATTTGAAGAGGCAAATCTACATGTTCTTGCCCATGACGATGAGAGGAGTTCTACCAATGTTAGGAGAGGTTCATGGAGACCATCGGCTTGCCCACATCATGGTTTCGACACTGGATGCTTGCTGAATCCACTTCTATGGTGGTATGTCTCCGGCCGTGAAGCAACTTTTGGAAACAATGTGTGGAGAGACTTCTGACGAGCACCCGGATGAAGCCATGTATTTTTTGAATTATGTAGCTGAAACTTCCAAAGGGATTGGATGAGCCAAACCCAAGGGAGGTGGAGAAAATGAGGCCTTCAGCCCACCAAAGGGGAGGCATTTATGCACTTTCCGAAGACATGGTAATGAAAGCAAAGATCTCGACTTTAGCAAGGAAAGTGGAAGAGCTAGAAAGAAAGGAAGCACATGAGGTGCGACGTGTGAAATCCGTACGGGCGAGCCATGCTTCATTGCCAATCGGTCACTAGAAGAACATTGTCCAATTGCTCCCTCAGTGAGAGATTTGATGGCGAGCATGCGATAATAGGTGAGCTGATACAAGCCCGCGACCCGATGCCCCATGGTAACACATATAATCGATTGGAAAAACCACCACACAAACTCTCTTGGAAGCTAACCGCATGTATAACGGTGCGAACAACAATTTGGTTCCTCGTCTGATACGGCTAAATCACCATCATCCTCCCCTGTTGAACAAGCTATTTTGAATTTGAGCAAGGTGGTAGGTGATTTTGTGGAAGAAGCGGGAATTAATGTCTGATTGGCTGAAGAATAGTCTGATAGAGCTTACCACTGAGCGAGAGAATAGATGGGCTTGAAAGCAACCTTGTCAGAGAAGATTGATAATCTGTTCCATCACCCGGGATTAACAATTTGTTTGAAGTGCGGGAGAAGGAGATTCCTTCTCAAACCTTGCCAAATCGAAAGGGAGTCGTGAAATAGGTTCTTTAGCGACTGAGGATGGATGAAGTAAAGGCTATCGATACTGCGAGGAGTAGGAAAGAAATTAGAGCAACCGGTGCCCATGGTACATTGAAGAAAGCAGGAGAAGAAGAGTGAGCTGAGGAATAGTAATCAATGAATATTCGTGAAAAATATGCCCCCTCAATTTCTCAGCATGAAGCGAAAAAATCCCTAACCAATGAAATTTGGGAGAGTCTTAAGGCAAGTGAAGGTAAATATCCCTTATTAACATGATTAAGCATGTCCCGACATATCTGAAAATTCTTGAAGGACACGATACCTTGCACGATCGAAAGGGTTAGGCGTGAAAGAAAGCGCCTATGAGCAATTCGGTCTGATTATTGACGAACCACAGGTGAAATATGGATCCGGGATCCCCCTGATATCGGTCAACATTGGAGGGACTTGCATAGATACTTCTTGTTGGACTTGGGGACGATGTAAACTGCGCCATATTCGGTGTATAAGCGGTTAGGTTTAGGAGATCTTAAGCTACCCTGACATCACTCTGTCATTAGGCGATCGATGTTAAAGATTCCTAAAGGGAATAATTGAGGATGTATTGGTAAAGTGGACAAATTCTACTACCAGTGGATTTTGTAGTGCTTGATGCACCGAACGATAGCAAATGGGCCCCGATCCTTATGCAGTTATCACGGGAAGACAATTTTTGGCCACTTGTCACGATAATCAATTCTTGGGAATGAGTCATGCGGCTCATTTGGCAACATGACATTGGAGCTCAATATTTTCACTTGAATATGAGCACAAGCTAGTGGAAGATGACAAGCAAAGAGGCGATGAAGTGCGCTCGATTGGTGAAATCGCGAGGGGGAAACCCGGAATGCCCCGGAGTGCGAGGCATAATTGGGAAAGGAAGGTGAAGCGGTGATTGGGAATTGAGCGCCTCGGTTATTACTCAGACGATGGTGATGACATGCCAGTGAGAAGAATTTCAATAAGAAGGAACAGCGTGAAGAGTGCGGCCACAGACCCTTTACTGATGAGCTCTCTCTTGGCCTAAATGAATGAATCGGTGAAATTGAGTTGGTTTAGTCTTTTGCGAGAGCCCAGCTGATTCCTGATTTTGATTTTAAAGTGGTCAATTTTCTTTTATGCTATTTTAACTTTCCTTTTTCTAATTTTAGCTAAATATAAAATATTATTTTTATTTTATTTTATATTTTATATATATATATATATACATATATATATATATATATATATATATATATATATATATATATATTACTTTATATTATTATATTTTAATTTAACTAAATTAAAATTTTGTTTTTACTTCTTGTGGATAATCGAATGAGAACTATATAATAGTAAATTAAACACTCAGTGGCTCTTCGGCTTCCGGGACCCTTCAGTTACCCAAAACCGTTTTATAAAAAGGGGCCCCCGCTCACTTTCATTCCAAGCCTTCACATCCTCTGAGCCCTTTCTTTAGGCCCTCCGTGCCACTGCGTGCGCTGAGCCTCCACCGCTTTGAGCTCTGCGCCGCTGGCGGCCGACCTGGTTCCCTGCGAGAACCCTTGCGTGAGCCATTTCGGTCGGTGCCACAGCCCCGCACCGTGCCTGCTCTCCCGCATTAGCCCCAGGTGACTGAGGCCACGACCTGCGGTCTGCGGACCAGTGATCCGCGGAAGCGCCGTGGCCGGTACGGGCCCGTTCTTAAGACCCGCGAGCCACTGGTCCACCCGTGCATGCGCGTGATCCGCATGCCGCTCCTAGTCGTGCCACACTACTGCCCCGAGCCCTGTTACGCCCCTACGATGCGCCTAGACCACTTAGACATGGTCAGGTACGGAAGTGGTGGTTCTCGCTATAGGCCCAGGGTTAGATTCAGTACCCTAGATATGGTGGATCCGGGCGCCAGGAACGCGGGTGCTCATTCTCGGGACCTACTGCGGACACCGCGGCCTACATTGGCCCCATCGCATACGAGGAGCCTCGGGATTCCGCGATATCGAGACCAGGGGATGGGACCACGGGCCCCGCTTCTCGGTGCCTCGGGAGATGACGGGGAGGGCCGGCCCTCCAGTCGGGCCGAGATGACAGGCCGAAGAGTCAGAGATCTCGGCTCGAGCCGTCACCTCAGCCAGTTGATGAGGTTCATAGCCTCCCGGTATCAGAGCCTCGAGATCGGGCGCCCATTGTTCTGTGATTCGATTCATAGACGTGGATTCACGTGCAGAGGGCTTCCATGGGGAGCCATTTTAACGATGTACCGGCTTGTGTGACGTGGTTGAGACTCGATGAGGCTGATCACGCAGTATTCTTTGCTTCCATTCATGACGCCGCGGCAGTTCTATTATCCCCGGGTTGTGCTCGAGTTTTACCATACTATGACATCCGGTACTGAATCGTTGGAATAGGTTCAACGTTGACGTACGCCCGGGAGTACTCGGGCGTGGACATTACGGTGCCTTGGGCACGCGTGGTGGAAAGTGCGGAGGATATAGGGGTTATTTGACCATCACGGAGATATGGTCCGTGTCTCGCTCGAGATACTCTTTAGCGGGGACCCATTCTCTTCCATGACGACCGCGGATGCTCCTTATTTGGACCACACCGTTTCGAGACCGGCTTATTCCCACTGACGTATGTTCGGTCGGGGAGCTATACTCGAGGCTCTGTACCGGATCTCAGAGGATGCTGGTTTAGTCCCTCACGAGGCTTGTCATGACTTCTGCTACACTTTGAGGGAGAAGGTCCACCACGAGGGCTGGCTCGAGGCGGGTTCTGGATTATTAATCTGTGATTGTTGAGCCGGGTCTGGAGCATCTGGGGTTCCACGAGGAGCCACACAGTGGCGGAGGATTAGTTGCGCTCGGTCGCGTCCACGGAGGCGATCTCTTTACATCTTAGATCTCATTCTCCGGCCGGGATCGGAGGGTGCGGATGGTGTGGTGAAGGACCAGCGAGGGGGGAGAGGATCTGTTCACGAGATGGAGTAAGAGGTGGAGAGGAGCGATTTCGATTCATCTCCTTTATCTCCACACTCATACTACCCGGCCCACCCGATGCTACTTGGAAGCCCTTCCTATCTGGCGTAGCGATCCTACAGAGCATGTTCATGTCGATTCACAGGGAACTGGCTTTGTATGGATGCGGTTACGTCTTGAGTACTACACGGCGTCGTTGGACCGGAGGGTGGCCCAGTCGAGGTCACTCTAAACAGATCACGCCATGCTTCTTGGATCATGAGTCACCTTGGTCTCACTTGAGCACCTGATTTCGGGACCCGGTCGAAGTGCGACCTCCTTGGGCGTGCTAGCGGTTGCGGCGACTTGGATCCACCGGCACATCGCCCCACCCGCGAGAGTGGTGATCACACTCCCTTCTCTAACTTTCCTATCCCTACCTAGTGGAGGCATGTTTATACTTTGGTTGGGAGGAAAAGTTAGAGTTAGGAGTGTCTTCTATCATGTTTTGTATTGTTTTTAGCTTTATCAACTGCCTACTCATTTTGTATAGGATTGTGTAGGATTCATGTATTAGCCAATAGTAGGCAGTGATACTTTTTATGATTTGGCTATTTTAAGCATGTATTAGCCATCTTGGTTATATCAAAAGCTTTATAGCATTATTTACAGTTTACTACACTTTTGCAAATCAATTTTTGTGCCTACATTTTTATGTTTCTACTCTTGCCTTTAGTTGAAAAATTGAAGCCTGTATCTTATGTAATGTAGAACAATTCCATGCAGTTAGGTTTTGGTGGAGCTAGCATTCCAACATATTCAACCTTTGCTTAGCCTTTAGCTAATCACACATTGCACATCGGTTTGTATCAATAGGTTGAGAAGCTATACCTCTTTCACTTTACCAAATGGCCTTAGGTGCGTGACGACTTATAATAGGTTTGTGTTGCAGTGAATGAAGACCCGATGTAGTCTTCCAAATGAAAAAGAAAGAAAAAGCAAAAGAAAAGAAAGAAGAAAAAGAGAAAAATAAAAGCCCAGTGACAACTGCCTTGAAACCAGAACACGGTCAGGGTATATGGCCAGCCTTTAAAGCCGATGCCACAAACATAATTGGTTGGGGAGTCATTGACTTAGTGTTAAGCTACTGCGGGTGGATGGGTGGGTTTAGCATGTTGTAGGTGCTTAATTCTCAGAAGTCATTCGAAGTCGGGGTGAAGCCTGCGAGTTTGTGGTCGATTGATCAGCACGGCTTGATGCCTACAGGCATGGTGGTTGGGAGTCATGGTTGAACCCCGTTACGGACTTTGGTGAAATCGAGTTTTTAGCATTGCATCCTGCAATACAATCAAAGAAGAAATAAGAGTGTAGCTGGTCTATTTAGGTTGGTGATGGTTTAGGCCTGGCGGTAAGCTTAGTTGGGGGGAGAATAGCTTTGCGGCTTATTGGCTCAGCGGTCACCTTAAGAACACTTAGTTTGGGTGGAAATTTAGGTTGACTTCCATGGAGCCGATGTTGCCTAAAACTCTTATATGGTAGTGTTTTCATGATGGTTTTGTCTGATGCAGATTGTTCATCTTGACCAAACACGTATACACACACTTTTGAACAATATACACTTTTTGTAAAAGCCGACATGCATGTGGTTGTTTAGCATTGCTAAGGGACTAGCAACGTGTCGGTTAGGGGTGTGATTAGTACCCCGAAAAGTGCTATTTGGTCCCTGTTCAAGATAGGTTTTGAGTGCTTTGGGTATAATCTTGGTCGCCATTTGACATGTGCGAGGTCCACTTAGTACCAACGATTCGTTTGAGTTTGTTTTGGTAATTTTGCGAGATTTTCGAGCCTCGATCCTTAATTTCAAGTTTGGTGTCGTATTGGTGCTGAATGTTGAGAATGCTCGGTGAAGTTCATCAGAGTCGAAATGAAGAAATGTCAAATTAGGCCCGATGAAATGGAAGATCACGAGGAAGCAATGAAAGGGATTCTGAGTTTTCGCTATGCATTGCGAAATTTTTGCAGGATTCTCGAAAATTTCGCAACCATAGCGAAATTTACTTAATCCTGCCAAGGAAATCCCATTATGCACGGAGTTTTACGCTATCTTTAGCGAAATTTAGCTATCATAGCGAAAATTATTTATCATAGTGAGATTCTTGTGCATAAGCGAGGCGAATTTTCACTATGCCTTGTATTTTCTGGTAGCGAAATTTGGCTATCATGAGAATTTCCCGTATGATAGCGAAATTCAACATAGCAATCCTGTGTTTGGTTCCAAGCGACCTCGTTTTGTATAATTCCCATTTGCCCTGTGTAATCATATGTTTTAGGTATTTTTGGTATTTCACACATTTTGGATGGCTATATAAGCCACCTTGCCAGCTTTGTAACCCTAACTTTTGATCGAGCTTTCGGCCGCGGCTTTGTTTTAGGTTCTGATTTTCTCTCTTCTCTCTCTTCTTTCTCTCATTTTCTTGGGCGAACACACCTCTTAGCAGGGATGGCTGACTCAAGGGATGTAGCTAAGCCTCAAAGCCTTGAAGAGAGGAGGGTTGCTAGCTTGGTTATTGGTGGTTTAGCGGTGTCCTCATGTTTTAAATGGAGCAGTGCGCATTTGTTCCAAACTTCCCAAACTAGGGTTTAATGCCATTTAATGTGTTTCTTTTGGACAATACTTGTCATGCTTTAGGGTTCAATGCATTCTTAATGGTAGATGCACTGACATTCTTTAGATGTCATTTACGAGACATTGAAATGAGGTTAAATGCTATGTTTTCAAACTATTGGAACATTAATGCTCGATGTTGTTTTAACTCAAATAAGTGTTTTAAGGGTTAGTTTTAAACTAAACAAAGATCCAGGTTTTGGTTATGACTATATGTCATTTGCCTAATGCGAGAAATGACAGAGACACATAATAACTTGAATTTATCAAGCTAGTGACACAAGCCTTGAGTCATCATTTTACACTTTAATTTAAAGTTGTTTCGAGTTACCCAGGTGAACAACCCGATCTCCTCTTTGTTTTACCCACACAAATCCAAAAATCTAAATGAAAGCCTCACCATTTTGAATCATGATCACAAGTCATTTGTGGGATGAAAACCGTCCCAGTGTTGAATACTAGCAAACCATTTATCTACTTGATAGCAAGCAGACTACGGTAGTAGGAGGAACCCAGGAAACAAATTTTGTTGATTAGAGTCTACTATAGTGGCTAGTCGAGTCGGCCCCATTTCCAACTACCATGAGCACTCCCCATCGACAAGCTCCTTAGAAGCCCAAGCATGCGCAAGAAGAACAAATATGGTTAGTGGACCTGAATCGATTATCGGGATTGACTATCAGCTACTAAATTGGCTTCTAAAACCGTTAAATCAAACTTACCTTTCTTTTTTCTCCTTCGATTCGGAGAGATACTTGTTCTGATTTCTCTTCCAATGCCCATCGACTCACATGGTGGAAACATTTTCCTTTAGGTTTCTTTTCTTTAGGCCGCCTTCTTATCTCTTGCTTTGGGAAGCTATTTGCTTCTTCTTTGGTCTTCTGCGGAGGCACCCTTATTGTTCTTCCTCTTCTTATTATTGTTAGAGAAGGGATGGGGCTATGGTTTAAACAACATTTGCTTGACCTTTTGAGTCCTTGTCTTCGAGATGGCCTCGAAGGTTCTGGGGAATCATTAATGGCTGGGTTACATTGTAGTCCGACTTGTTCATAACATAGTTATTGGTGAATTGAAATCGAGTGAGTGAATCGATGTCTGCTCACTTGGGTGCGCTCATCTATTATGGCCCCGTGCGGCCCCTCTTGCCTCATTTATATAATTAGCCATGTTCGAACATGAGTCCGCGAGCAGTACCTTTACTCGTCTTCGGCGTTCATGTACTTTCTAGTAGCTTCATGGCCATTTGTTTGGATGTTTCGAACATGTTTTGGAGAATCCATAATCTCGATAGCGTTTCCATCCTCTCATGTTTTAGCCTAAGCACGTCTGACATGCTGGCTAGCATATAAGCCTGGGCTTTGTTATTGGCTTGAATCCAACGTTCATATGGTTCTCGTACTACGAGGCGGCCTTGTTGCCGGGTTCTGAGGACATTCCTCGGTGAACAAATCTATTGTTCTGCGGACTAGCCACGATATTAACATTACTTTTCCACTTTACAAAATTATGGTAGGTTAAGGATTCATTCGCGAGTAAAGCAATTATGGGTTTGAGGCGAGACATTATTCTTTGAAATTAAATCACGTATTGCAATACATCTTTGCGGAAAACATCAAATATATTTTTGGAATAGTAAGCGTGATGCATGAATGCATAGAAATTAAAACACATAAAACAAAAATACTAATCAAGGTAAGTTAACCTACAATTAATATCAGTAGTAGGAGTAGGTCATACTAATTATAAAAATTAAATTTGAGACTATCTCAATTAATAAGTAAGATTTCGAATATCTCATATTTCCCTCATTTATTAAATACCTTTATTTAGGTCGAATCTGATTAACTTAGTTTAATTGTATCTTCTTGAAGTATGAAACCCATCGTTTGAGGTTCTAACAGCTTAATCAAGATTCTTGCCGTAAGGTAGGTCAATCTTGAAATACATCATCGAGCCACATTACGTAGGAATGCGTGATGATATTAGCCAATTGGACACTATATAATTAATTACTAGGTGGCCAAAGTCTAATTCTATTAAATTAAATAGGTGTATAGAGTTCAATCTAATTGGGTCTAGGTTTATTAGTTAAAACTAATCCAATCTAATTGGGTCTAACCAGTTTAGGTAAACCTAGCTCTATAGTGAAAAAGGGCCTAATTAAGCTAACTGGGAATCAGTATATTTGGGCCTATTGTTTATTTACCATCTTTTTAACAAAATCAATCATTTATTAAAATTGAATAATCCCTAGGTTAAACGGGCCTAACTATTAACCGCATAAGCCCAAATTAATTAAATTGAAAATTACCAAGTTTAACTATTAAACTATATCCATTATTTAATTTATTATTGACGAATAAACAAACATTCCTAGTAGAACATGTTTCTAAGGATGGTATGCATGATCTGATATGGTAGGCATTCATGTATGACATATTATATGCATGGGCATGTTAGTCGAATTGCATCTCATACATTTGATAACATAAAGTAAATAAATAAATAAAGCGGGTAGGGTGTTTTGGGTATTTCTAATAATTCTGACCTTTGAAAAATAATGGAAAAAATATTTAATTACATAATGGGTTTCTTACTGAATTACATAATTCCCCAATTTGCTCCATCTTCATGTCAAACCCTTTGTGTAATTTAGGTCCACCAATAATACAAAAGAAAAAAATTACAAAATCTATGCCATTAATGAAACACACGAATCACAGGGAAAATAGAAAACCTAACCAAAACACCATATAATTACTGACCCTCATTGCATCCATTACACAAATACAAATAATCAAATTTAAATATGCGAATGCCCACTCATGCATGAATCGAAAACAATTTTCTTAAACACAATAAAAAAATATATTAATATGCATTTACATATGAGCAAGCTACGATGCAGTGATGGAAATGAAAACAAAAGCCTTAGCGAGGTGGGTTTTAAAATTTTTCGAGGGAAAATCTTATTTCGCGAGAACCCATCTGGAAATACATATTAATATCCAAAAGAGTGAAGATGGATCTATACATTGTTATAGAATTTGTTGGCTAGTAGGGTTGGAAACATCTGCACGAGGTCTTGATTCCGCCCTCCTTCCTTGAGGTGTGTAGGCACCCAGCCAAATTCAGATGCAGAAACGATACACTCTAGTTTTTACTAGATCTACCTTGCGTACTCAACACATGAGGCGAGGATCTCTAAGGGAAGAGACTCTCTAAGAGACTAGGGTTTGGAAAAACCTTTTTTTCTCTCATTTTTTTTCATTGGGACGAGGTTTCTTGGTATAATCAGCCCTAATTGCATAAATATCCAACCAATTTGGATGTTGCAGATTTGCCCCCATACGATCTTGATTAATAAGAAGCTTGATCATTACTAATTACTCATAATGCCTTAAGCCCATCCGAGTATTAATTTATGCAGTCCTACTTGTACTTTTAATCTATAAGCGTCGATATTAATTTATATGATCCTACTTCTTAACAATCCAAAACTATCCAATATTAATTATTTTCCAAGCCTTGATCATAGAGTGTAATTTATTCCAAATCATGAGTCGTTCATTGTAGTAATATAGGAGGTGGAATTGGGACCCATGGACCTGTAATTTCAAGCTCCAATAAATTCAATAATTAATTAAACTCTTTAATCGATCATTTTAATTTATTAATTTCAGAGTTATTCCCGCAAACTTGAAATTGAACTCTTGTCCTTACGTGCTCGTTTTACTCGGAAATTTAGAGTGTCCATTGATTTAATCATTATGCGATTCTATCCTCGAGAGAAGTGGTTCATAACTAGAGTCGAGTGAAATTACCGTTTTGCCCCTCTAATTATATCTTGATCCTTAAGTTTCATTTAATCAGCTCAGCGTACGTTCCCCGGAACCGACACTTAAGGAACAGCGTAAACTGTAGGAAGGGTTGGATTCCATGTCCATAGTTCACATTCCCGGTAGCATCAATGGGCCTCCGAACCTGAGTATTGGGCCCATTCCATATGAGCTTTAACCCATGACTCAGGCCTAGTTGACATAAACGGGAGTCTATGACTGCCGGGATTGAGGCCCGATGCGCATATGATCATCTAGCGGCTATTTGTTTGAATTCTTGAGACAAACGATTATTTAAAGAATTCAGCGCTCCTTGATCTGTCTGTAATCTTATTATTTATGGAGCCTCCACTTCAATGTCGCCACATTAGTGACCGGATTAAGGTCACTTCATTCTCGATGAGCGGGCCTTCAATAATGTTAATTTGAAGATCCCGAACTTGATTAATTTATTGCGAACTGATTTGATTTATAATCCATAACCTGGATCCTCGTGTATAACTATTATACAAGGGTTATGGTTAAATTAATAAATCACGGTATTTCCTGACGTTCATTCATACATTATACCTGAAATAGCTAAATGTAATAAATATATGACACTTTTATTAATTTCGCAAAATATAAATACAAATTCATGCTTTACGGGGCACTATCCTATGATATGATACCCCGACGCAAGTTGATATCGAGCCCTAGGATTTAGGCGTTTACGGAAGAGTCTTCGATTAAGGGGATGTGCCTACACTTAGTAATGTGTTTGGCCTAATCACGGATGTCCTTGTCTTGTATATTAACGGTTACGATGGAGTAAATGCTCGGAAAGATGATGTCGAAATTCTGAGATTGTTCGATTAGTCGATATTGGAGGCAGGCAGATACCATATATGAAAATGGAAGTTTCTGGTATGGGGGCATAGTACCCTCATCTCTTCAATTCAGGAAAAATTTCGAGGACGAAATTTATTTTAAAGGGGGGAGAATTGTAACGCCCCGAAATATACCCTAGCAGTTTTCGGACATGTTTAGGGTTTAATAAAAGTTAAATATGAATTTTCGGGAAATAAAACGAGAAATCGAAATTAATAGAGGCTCGAAAATTAAATATGTAATTTACCACTTGGGGACCTAGTGGTCGTAAAGGGAAAGACCAGGGCTAAATTAGAATATGCCTAGCAGGTTGTAAAAAGAAGAACGAGGCTAAGTGAAATAATGAAAACTTAACCCCAAAAAAAATGGGTTTTTTGGGAACGAGCATGGCCTAGGAGAGATGTTGGTTAAGACCAAATTTTGGTCTCAATTTGGAAAAAAAAAACCGTAGAGAAGAGAAGGGAAGAGGAAAAGAGAGAAGAAGAGGAAGAGGAAGAGAAGAAGAAGAGAAGAGAAGAAGAAGAGAAGAGAAGAAGAAAGGAAGATAAAAAAGGTATGGAACTATGACTATGAGTAGGGGTTCTAGTATGGATTTCTATGATTTTTGGTATGGATCTTTGGATTTTTGTATCGAACTTTGTATACATTTGTATGATACATGTTTGTGGGTTGTGGGTTGTAAGAAACCTAACCCTAAAATAAATTCTTATGGATCAGTATGGAATCCTCCGCTTTGAGGTTGGATTCATGGTTAAGTCACCCAGTAATTGAGTTAGGGTTTAAATTAAGCCTAACAAATCTTTACAATTTGGGTTGTGTATGGGTTAATACCCATTTTAGAGTTGTTTTGAGAGTAATCCATGAAAGGTTTTTAAGAAAAACAAGTATTGAAAGATGATTTGAGTAGAAAGGAGATTACAAGATGAATATGGAGTGGTTTTGAAGTGTGTATTGATTATTGAGTTGATTTGGGTAGCAAAATGTGGAAAATTGGAGAAAAACCACCTTTACGGACTGAATTTTGAAGGGTGAATCGCTGATGCCAGGCAGTGAATAACGATCTTGCGTACCCATGCTCTATTTTGGACCAGTGTTAGTATTTTGGCCATAACTTTATATTTCTTATCGGGTTGAGTGATTTAAGGTGGCTGGATCAAATATAGACTTCAAGGAGAATAAAACATCATGAAATAGGTACCTTCCAATTATGACTCTGGGTGGCCCCGAAATTCACTCAAATTGAGGGAATTTACCATAAGTGCACGTCAGCTGATGCCGTCTGATGCCGTGCAGTATTTTGTTTCACACCAGTGTTCATATTTTGACTATAACTTGGTCATTTCTTGTCCGATTTGAGTGATTCAAGTTTTTTGTTAAACTACACTTCAAGGACAATAAAACACCCGGAAATAGGCACCTTCAAATCATGACTCTAAGTGGCCCAAAAATTCACTCAAAGTGGGGCTATGTTTAAACGATTACGAGTTGTTTTGAACATAGAGTAGTCCGGAGTTGTTCTGACATAACTTGAGTTTCGGTGCTCCAGATTTGGGTGATTCGGTTGGAGGATGATGGACGAAGAACATATGCAAATTTCTGACGATTATTACCAAAGACTATTGTCCGATCCGTGGCGCGAAAACTTGTTGATTCACACCTATTAACATACGGAAATTTATGACACTATTACCAAGGACTATGGTATAATCCACGGCAATGGCACGAAAAAACTTGTTCTTTGTCGTCATCGATTAATGTAAGTGTGAGTGATAAATCAAAACATCGACTCAAATTTATGGCATTATTACCATAGGACTATTATCTAATCCCCAGCAATAATGCCATGAAACTTGTTTGTTATATTTCCTTGTAAGTATACTGATGTAAAATGGTTTCCTGAAGAATAGATACATTTCTTTTTAATGTTGATCCATGATTACGCAAGTGCACGAATTAAACAGTAATAAAGTGGATTTTTAGTCCAAATATCGATCCACCAGAGATCTCGAGAATTTTCAATCAACTACCCTGACTACTCAAGCTCTATGCTATTTGGACTATGATAGGCAATTGGAATCAGCTTTGAAAGCCTTAAAATAATGAAAACTAAAAAGAATTGAATTAATAACAAATGAATTGAATACTGAAATAATAAAATTACAAATTAATTTGAGCAGTTATCTTTTTTAAAGGGAGCATTGAAAATACGGCTATTGTGAATCTGTCGATTCTGCCCGGATTACTATCACGTTTGTAATGAACCCTTGATTTAAAACTAGTCGAGGAGAATATGATGAGTGGGTTGGATCTCGAGCCCCACCAGATTCGTTATCTAATCTTCGGTTGTTTCTCTGAGAAGACGAGTGTTTAGATAAGCACTTTTGTCACAGGTTGCCTTGTTCTACATTTTTCTTTCTCGATGCCATACCCCTGACATGGACTATAAACCTTAGCTCCTTAGATTTAGTCATTGCATAGTTTACACTATACTGGTTTCTCTTCCTCAAAATTAGAATAGCTCATCCTTTCCTTGATTAGATCCTTGCTAACACGGGATTGAATTTACTATTCGAATCGAAACTGAACTCTGCATGTTTAAATTGATAAATCGTTCAACTCATTCTCGTCTCCAAGTGAAAGAGGATTTGTCGATTTAATCACCTGAGCACATTAGATCTTCAATATCGGGTTAGCATGCCTTTCGGAATTGTTCATCACTCTCGGGAATGCCTTCTACGGCCACTTCGGAGGGCCTCACGGAAATCGAGTTGAGCAATCCGTTTATGGGTATGGAACAACGACATTGGGATCCGATTAAGAAAATACACAAGACCGGCAAATGATTTCAAGCGAAGTTCATCATCGCCGATAAATTTACGCGAGAAAAGATAAATTCTAACAATAAAGAGTATAATGTCAGCGAAGTTGGGTTCTAAATCCAGCGAATTACACGAAACAATAGCTTGTTGATCAAGTAAACCACTGTAAAATGGAAACTGGAAGTTCGAATTCCAAAATTTATCTGGAATTCAGACTATCCAGACATTAATTTGAAGAAATTGAAATGCGCATTCGTACTGACTTTAAAACTAACATCGGATCGAAATTGAAAGAAGAGCGATAGCACCGAAAATATTAAAACTAAAATACTTGAAAACAAAAAGAAAAGAAAGAAAGAAAAGCTGGAAATACAAGAGCCTTATTTACCGAATTTCTCTTTTGGGTAAAGCGAAGCAACTTTCCTTGATGCTTGGTTGGCGTATTTATAGGGTTACGAGTTGGGCCACAATTTCGATACACCTCTTTGGACTTGATTAAGCGCCCGATTGGTTGTTGATATGGCGACATGATTCTTTAATCGCGACCTTTGTTGTCTTGGAGTTATGTCGCGGAGGCTTTGTTTTGAAATTCGTGGCGTGTCGTCATTATCTCTTAAGAAGTACATTGTCGCGACGGCTAAATGATGTCGCGACGCCTTCGCAGTAGCCGGATGTCCGCGGCGGTGAATAGCGTCGCGACCTTAGTTATTCCTGATTGATGTCGCTGACCCGTAATGATGTCGCGATCTTGCAGTGCGATGCGGCGGATGTCGCGACCTCATTGTAGCGACCCTTCACCGCTATAGCGATGTCGCTGACGGTAGCGATGTCGCGACCTCTAGCGTTATCACGACCTTTTTCATATACATTGTTCGCGGCCAGTTTAATGATGTCGCGACCTCCTTCCCGATTCTAGTGATGTCGCGACAACTAAGTGTTATGTGACTTCTTCTCTTTAACTCATGATGCTCCCTTGTGTGGCGATGTCGCGACCAAGCTGTTCGTGATGCGATGTCACGACCTCGATGTCGCGACAAGCGTGCGTAATCTGCGATGTCGCGACTCACGGTGATCTCGCGTGACCGATCACGATGTTGATGTCGCGACCTCGGCGATCTTCGCGACATCGGTCCGATCGATTGTACATCTTATGTCGTGACTTCTATTTGGTGTCACGACAACCTTGTCCTTTACCGCTGGGTTTGAATTCTTTCCACGACCACCGAAGTGATGTCAGCGACCTCATGTCTTTCTTAAGTGATTCATAGTTGCTGACTTGGGTTTTACGTCGGCGCCATTCGTTTTGCCTTCAATTACTCTTACGGTTGCAGCGGAGTTTTGTCGTCGCGACCTTGATATGAATTTTCATTGCGTGAGCTTTACGACATCGGTCCCTTTAATCCTTGTGTGCCTCTCTGCTCTTGCATAGCTTCTTGACCAATTATATCGGTATGCTCGACCACACTTCTACTCCTTACAAAATTCCTCTTTCTCTTGAATTCCCTGCTGCATAGCAAGTTGGTGAGTTTTTCCATATTTCTGCACATAAATCAGTCTTTTTAGATAAAAATCAATCAGAAAAATAGACTGAAAATGGATGACTTTTAAGCTCATCAAACTCCCCCAAACTTAAACCTTGTTTGAATGAATAAGAGAAAAGATTTGTTGTCCTCGAACAAAGGACATTTACGTATTGTTCTGCGGTTCCAACCGTTTAATTGAAACCTGAAATTGCATTCTTTTCTGTATATCTAGCTTTAAGTCCAGATGAAGTTTAGTTTCTACTAAATCAGGTGTACAAAACTAAATTGTTGAATTTAATTTATAAATAGTTTAGTCAATTGATCCTGCTGAAGAGTAGATTGGTTTTCTCCCTCTTTTCTTAGTGAGTCAGTTAATCCTCTGAGTTCCTTCACAGTTTTGATCCTTTCTGAATTTTTCAAATTCCATATGCTTGTTGTTCATATTGATCTCCACTAATGTAGGTAATTCCAACCTTGAATCAATCGGGTCTTTACGGGCTTGTAATGTTAGGCTTAGGTCATGGGTAGGATGGATGGAACTTTTAGGTTAAGATTGCAAACTCTTCCTTATTTCTTACTTAACTACTGCCTTCCTTTTCCTTGCAACTTCTTTATTTGATTCCCCCAAACTTCATCCTTAGGGAATCTTCTTGATTTCTTCTATTTAAAATTGTTTGTTCCAATTTCACATTTGTACTTCTCATTGTTGGAACTTTTTCTCTACAACCATTCAGGAATAGTGCAATGTTCTGTCTTTTTAGGCTTTCTAACACTCTTAGCGAACTTTGGGTTAGTAGCTCCATACCGATTGGCATTCGGATACTAGGTGTTGAAAGCGCTAAAGAACTAATTGTTCGAGAATTAGACGCGAATAAAACTTCTTCCTTTAAGCTTTCTTTTGCATTTGTATCATACGCTTTAGATTTTTTTTTTTTTCTTCACCCTTTTCTATATTTCTCTTTTAGTTCTCCAAATTTACTCCCCCCCGAACTTTATCTCTTCCTCCACTCCTTGAGTTCTTGGGTATCGGAGGTTCTTTCTTTGGAGGATTAGTTATAAAGGATGGCTTGGGTTTAATTGCTTGTTTTGAAGATAAGTATTTTGGCTCAGGTCGGGAACTAGTTGTATGCGAAGCATATACTTAATGGTGGCTAGAATGGCTCCAGCGAGGATAGCTGCGTCATCTCTTGTTAGTTGTATTACCTAGGATTTCGCCTTGATCGATAATCTAACAAGTTCTAGAATTGATTAGGATAGCATAGATAACCTTAGGATGTTCTTGACTCATTCGAGTTGATGAGGGTTACGATCTAAGTTACCAAGTTCTTTGGCTTCACATTTATACTTCAAACCAATATGTTTCTCCTTGATTGTATAACTTCCCTTTAACTTTGGACTTATCGGCTAGAATTGAGTAATTATACAATTTGTATTTCAATTCAATTATGTACCATTCGGCCCTTATTTTAACGATTATTTGTGTTTGTCCTATCATCTAATCAATTACCTCAAATAGCTCATATTATGATATGTCAGCATTTTCATTCCTGAGCTAAATTCTACTATTATTCCTCTAGCAATTAAAGCAAAAAAAAAAAAATAATAATAAACACACAATTTGACTTCAAACACATCAAACAAATTTCTGATTTGATTCATGAGAATGTGCAAATGTTGAGAACAATAGGATAGGAATGAGGGAGAGATTGACAAATCAATGAGAAGGTCTATTTTTCTTTTATGAGGAGGGAACAAAAGATGTTGGGATCAGGATGAAGGGTAAGCTAGGTTTGGGAGTTGAACTTGAGAACTTCATTTAATATCTTCTTCTTCTTGGCATTTCCCTTTAATTTGTTCTTGATAAACAATTCATTGGTGAGATCAACTCTTATTCGGATCATCTTGCCTTTGACCAATGTGTTCATTATATGCTCCATTTACATCATGACCTCCTAAAAATTTGGATAGATTGGTGATTGTCGAATCAAATTTTCGGCTGATTTTTCTTCTATAAGCATCATTGTCATCAAGCGCACTTTATCTACTGTCAGCCGTGCTTCTTCTGAGTCTGTAATAATGACATATAGAGGAATTTAAACCCCTTGATCTGCTCCTTTGTCTTGGCCTCTGATTAGTGCCCAAAAAGTGCTATTTTGAGCCCTATTTATTATAGGTTTTGAGTGCTTTTTGTGTGCTAATCATTCTAATTAACCCAATTTACACATTAAGGTCCCTGTGATTC
This sequence comes from Tetrastigma voinierianum, assembly GCA_016808115.1. Lineage (NCBI taxonomy): Eukaryota > Viridiplantae > Streptophyta > Magnoliopsida > Vitales > Vitaceae > Tetrastigma > Tetrastigma voinierianum. The sequence goes on along the minus strand of JAEQBH010000911.1, from coordinate 897,042 downwards.
TACTGATCACATTTTGTGGCAAATTTTGCAGTTTTTGCATGCGATTTATGCCAAAATTGTTGAGTCGATCCAAGCACGAAGAATTCGAGTCAAACTCAGCATTACAGATCAAAGACTAGAAGGAAAGAAGAGAAGAAAATACAAGGAAATTAAAGCAACTACAAAATTGCTTCCCTCGAAGAAGACTAATTACCATCCCCGCCACTCCCACCGTTTGTACTGACTTCCGCCGCCTGTCATTCTTTGCCTCTCTTGTTTTTTCTTCCTTTTTCGGGGTCCCGATTGTAAGAATATTTGGGAGGTTATTTTTGTAATATGGTAAAGGGTTGGCTACAAAACTCTACTACACCTGGCCTGGTGGGGAATAAAAATTATAGGGCAAAGCTTTCGGCCCGTTTTTCTCCAGTTTTCCATTTTCCCTCCTTTTCTCGGCTTCCAAACACATCTCTGAGGATGACAACTCAAGGGATGGTTGGCTAGGTCGTTCTTCTCCTTGAAGAGGAGGGTTGTCGCTAGGTTTGGAGGTAACTAATCTGGCTCCTCGTTTAACACAAGTTTTTATTCGCATTTATGTTCCTATTTCTCACTCTGTGTTAGAACTCATTTGATATGCCTTCATTGACGTATTTAGCAATCTTAGTGGTCTCGGCTGGATGCTTATTGCTAGATCCACCGAGATTCATTAGTTGCTTCCTATTTGTCTGCGGAGCAGATCGGGGAGGCATCGTTTTCATTTTCTCAGGAACATAAGGCTCAATAAATGTCAAGCCAAAAGGGAAAATCATGTGGTTTAGTCTTTAAAAAGCTAAATGAAGATATCCTGCTCGAAAATGACTATAGGTCATTTTCCCCAACGCGAGGAAATGAACCCGGGGACCCCTCAGTGAACTTTAAAACCCGAATCCAGTAACCCGATATTTCAAGGAGACCTCTTTTACATTTTATTTTATTTAAATTTCAGTTTTCCAAACATTATCAATCCACTGTTTTTTTATAAATCTCAAAACTAAATTGAATTCACCATTTTCACTTCAATTAAATCATTTGTACGAAGAAAACTCTATCCCCGTGAGTTCGACCCTAGACCGCTTATACTCGCAGAGTTTGACTACGACAAAGAGGCTGGAATATAGATAAAAAATTTTATTGATTCCGATCACCCCATCGTGGCACCTAATCGCCTCGCTTCGAATCCCTTTCTTTTATGAGTTTTAGGAGTTGAGAGTCTCGATCATACTGATTATTGTAGAATGATTCATGGCTAAGCTGCAATTTTTTCAGTAGATCTCGATCTCGTCTTCCATTTCCTTTCAACTCTTCTTCTGTGCTCTAAGATCTTTTTATCCGCTCCTCCTTTCAAGCCAACTCCTCTTCCCATTTCTGCTCTTTTCTCTTCAACTCTTCCTCATACATTTCCTCCTTTCTGTCGCCCTCTTCCCACTGCTGACTTCTTCTTTTCAATTCAAATATACACATCTTCTTTGAATTTCGCTGAGTGCTCCATTTCTTCTCTTTCTTCCAAACTTTTCGCATAAATGAGCATTTCATTATTTGATTATTTCCTCGGCTCCTCTAGAGCTTTGTCCTCGGTTCTTCGAAATCCCTGCTTTCACTGCGGAGAGCCGGGCGCTGGGGTGGTGAAATCTACGGTGACTTCTTTCATCTCGTCTCCATGTCCTCTCGCAAAAAATAAGAGGTGTTCTCTTCCGCCGTGTTTCGATTTTGTTCTTGGTTTTCAACCATCGTGGTGTCCTCTTCTTGTCTTGCACTCTCCTCTCATCTCCTCGGAATCTACTCTCCACTATGACCCCCTTTATTCTTGGATTTCGCCCTCGTACTCCCCTGGCCGTGGTTAATGGTGAAACTGGGGCACTCTTCTTCACTGAACTTCCTTCACACCCGCCATACACAACCTCAGTGATGGTTGGCCGAGTGTGGATTAGGGCCCTCTTATTTCCTTCGTGATATTTCATTATTGAGTTTTCAATACAATTTCAAAGATTAATCTTATAGCTCTTCATAGAGAATGATGGCTTCCCTCGTTTTACTGCGTAAACATGCTTCAGAGGAACTGCAATTGTGTTTAAAATAGAACTGATACCTTGTTTCCTTCACGACTTCATATAATCTTTTTTCTCTCCTTCCCTAACCCCATTTCACTCACACCTCACACTTTCTAGCTATATTTCACTAAGCCAAGCTATTCATCTTCGTACTCGATCCATGTGTTTGACCCTCCATTCCGTATATTTCATTTATAGTCTCAGCTCCATATGGTACCCAAACCCCTCTGACAAAAACAGAGTTCTCCTTTCTCCTTACAAGGTTGGAGTAAAATTCTCTAACGACCGTGACAACTAGATTCTTCGATGTTTGGCACTTTTCCCACCCTCTTCTATCAATCCAACTGGGGAGATGAGCTGTCAATCCCCTTCTCTCCTACAAACCCCTTTCCAGCATAGTGCTTCTTCCAATTAGCGAAAGCTTCTTCTGAGACGAACTCGCCCTCCTCTCTTCTTCTTGCGCTTCTTTTCCCTTCCTTCTCTACACAGTAACTCAAGCTAATTTCACGCTCCCGACTTACCGTTTCCTCCATTGTAGGTTCCAGACGATCTTCCCTTCATTAAGATATCTTCATAGATTTCTTGCTCGCATTTAGGATGATGTTCAAGGTTCGGCCATTTAGAGAAATCTAAGGTGTTTTTTTTTTTAGGAAGTAATTCTGATTTGTAGCTCATAAGAATCAAAACTGTGGAAGAGTTAAGATGAAAAGTCGAATTTCGCTTTCACTAAGGAGATGATAAACGGCAGAGTTTCTCACCAGCCGCACCAATTATTATTGCGGGCTATTTATTATTTCATTTTATTCGCGCTTTGTCGCGACTTAAATTCATGTCGCCATTGTGCGTTGTCATTAAATTTGCGGCATAATTAAAAGTCGCCAAATTTCGGCAAACTTTTCTTTATGTCACGACATAATATCGCTTTGTCGCAACATAAGTTAACCGCGGGAGGACAAGTCATCCTAAGGTCGTGCGACATCGCCGCGACATCGTGCATCTCATGATATTGTTAAAAAGTGTTAAGCGACCATCACTTTCAAGGAATCTACTTCCGTCGACCATCGTTTCGTCGCGACTTCCACTTCGCCGTGATACAACCTCCCCCTGGTCGCAACCATCGCCCTTTCTCTTTCCTTCCTCAAAGAGGTCGACCGAGTCACGACATCAACTCGCGCGATCGCCGGTCGCTACATAAGCTCTTATGTCGGGCGACCCAGTCCGCAATCGCTCAAATTCTACCGTGAACAGGCTAAATTTTCACTCGATTAATTAGCAGATTCTCATCATCAAATAAACCATTTCACATGCCAATTCAAACATGTATACTATCCAATTTTCACACTTTAGATAAGAAAGAATGTTCTCCCTTTTCAACAGCTCTTTCCCGTGGAATTGGCCGAGTTAGTCCTAGTTGTCATTTCCGCCTAAATTTTCGATTCTACATCTTTGCTCAATCTTCATTATCCCGCAAAACTTTTACCTGAATCTTAAATAAAAATTGTAAATCATAATTATTATTAGGCTCTTAAACACACAAATTGTAAAATTATAACAAATCTAAAAATGATTAAAACCAAACTGAGTGTGGATTGCCTTCCCAAAGTCGCCTCCATTTTTAGTCTCCAGCCGACTTTCACGCCATTGTTCTTATTTCTTCAATTTTCCCATTCGTAACTAAGGGTTTATCTTCCAATTCGTTTTCCTCAAGGTAATGCTTTAATCTTCGACTACATTAACTTTGAACTCTCTTGCTTATTTCGAAAAATACGCCCAAATTGTGTGCTTGATACCACTATAAATGGTCCATTCCATTCGACTCACTTTCCTCTGAAAGAGCCTTAACTGAGCTTAAACAATGTAAAACCTCGACTCCTCGCCTTGAATTCCTTCCTCAAAATCTGCTGGATCATGCCATTTTTTTGTTTTATCCTCGATTCAAGTATTATCATAGGTCACCTCTCAATTCTTCCAATTCATTTAGTCGAGTAGCATGTCTTCCTTAGCGTACTTTAAAGTCGAAATGCTTCTATGGCCCACATAAATTTTGTATTCCAAAGCCAAGAGGTAAATGACATGGTTTGCCAAAGACAACTCAGATAGGGGACACCTAATGGAGTTTTGAATGCACCCCGTAGTTTCTCCAAAGTGCATCATCAAGTCAGCATCAACTTTCCCTGCCGAATCCATAGCCTTTCTGTGACTTTTTAATCTTCCTGGAAATTCGTCGTCCATTGGTCTAGGATGATAAGCCAGACTCTTATATGCTTCATCCCGCCACCGCCATGAGTTTTGCAAATATTTGTTTGTGCAATGGCTTCCCCCATCACTAATGATAGTTCTGGTGTTCCAAATCAAAATATTCTTTGTAAGAAACTAACAAATCAGATTGCATCATTCCTTGACAAGCATCAGTTTCCACCCATTTGGACATAATCCATCACAAAGAGATATATGCAAAGTTTCCAAATGATGGTGGGAATGGTCCTGAAAATCTATTCCCATATATCAAAAAATTTGCAATCTTCACCATTATGCCTTTTAGGGGCATTTCATTTATGTCATTGGAGTATTTCAATCTTTGGCATCTATCACATAATTCACCTATTCCAAGACACCTCTCAAGATATGGGCCAATAAACCCGCATTGGAGTATTCAGGAGTCGCTCTTCTCCTGTAAAAAATGCCCCCATATGGTGATGCATGGTATCTATCTCAAGATTTTACATTGTTCACTCTCCGGCACACATCTTCCGATAATCATGTCAGACTCCTTTAAATAGCAAAGTGGGTCATCCTAGATGTAAGACTACACAACTCCGAGTTTTCTTTCTCGTTGGTAGCTGAATTCCCGAGGAACTACTCCACAAGCAGTAATTCACACACGATACCATGGAAGCCGAATGAATAATTCTAGCACAGCCATTCATCCGGGAAGTTCTCCACTCCCGCCCTCCTTTCTTCTCGCTTTCATTCCTTTCTACCTGACAAGTGATCACCATCACATTGTCACACCCTTTTATCTTTAATTTCCATATCAAACTCTTGCAAAGATAAAGACTCCACCCTACCCACTACGGCTTAGCCTTTGACATCGATATTCGATGGTTGCATGGTCTCGTGTGAACTATAACATGGATCCCAAATGTATGGCCCGACTTTCACAAACACTATGGCTAGCATCTCCTTTTCGTTATGGAATAGTTTTCAGGCTTCATCAAGGTTCCGCTTAGCATAGTATACGGCTCGACATTTTCTTTCTTTACCCCAATACATCATAAATCACCGGCATCACACATTATTTCGAACTCTCGATCCCATTCCGGGTGTAGCCATGATAGGTGCTTGAACCAATCTTATCTTGATTTCTTCAAAGGCGTTTCTGCGTGAACCTCATCAAAATTAAACTTGGTGGTCCTTCTCCGAGACCGTGATAGTTAACCTGCTATTTCAGAAGTCTTTGATGAATTCCCAAAACCAAAGACGCCCCAAGAAACTCCTTATCCCCTCTTTGCATCATGTGGGAGGTGCAAGGTTTTGATAATGGAAATCTCTCGGATCGGGTCCACTTCTAGCCTCAGAGCATAAATTTTACGAACAAGAACAATACCTTCGCTACTTCTCATGAAATGGCATTTTTTCCCAATTTAGTGCTAGTCAGCTTGTCCGTGATCTTGAAGTACTCGTTTCCGTGCTGTTCTAGACATTGTTCGAACCGGATCCATACACCGTGAAGTCATCCATAAAAATTTCCATGACTTCTCAATCAAATCCGAGAACATCGACATCATACATCAGCCGAAAGTAGTTAAAGGAGATCAGACAAATTTCAAACGGCATCCTCTCAAGGCAAAGGCATCTACAGGGTATGTGAATGTGGTCTTTTCTCGTCCTCGTGCAATTGCAAATTCCGTTGTGTTCTGAATAATTCGGCCCAAGAAACAAAACGAAGTCTCCGCTTAATCATTCAACATCCGATTAATGAAGGCAAAGGAAATGATCTTTCCCCGGTCAGTCAGTTCACTCTTCCGAATCGTCACGCATTACTTCCATCATGTCACCGTTTTGGAATTAATTACTTTCATCATATCACAAAGCAAATCCAATTCTTGAACTCACACATGGAATCGGCTAACCTTAAGGACTAACTGAATCGTATAGATAAAACCAGCATTTAACCATTCGAAAGCACCTCCTTCCCGACTACTTTCACACTGATCTGGGCCTCCTTCGATGTTCAATGTCATTTTGCATTTTCTTCCAGTTAGCCAGGTAATGCATATTGATGGACTCCGATACGCTTTAATTCCTCCAATGCCAACGCTTCAGACTTTATGATTCCCTTTAAAATTTCCACAATCCTCTGCTCAAAGATCACTAAGTCTAGCGTAATTATTACTTGTTTACTCTTTGCGCCCAGTAAGCATACTTTAAAATGATCATATAACCTCTTTAAAAACTAGCCTCTTCTTCACTGCTTCTCGATGAAATTCTTTCATTTTTGTCTCTTTTTCATCCCATTTGTTCAAGACTCATCACTTTTTCAAAGAGAATGTAAACCGATGTGCGTAAATCCTCGAATCAAAACCTTAAAGATATCGGAAATTATCTCATTTCATCGATTGAAAGTCAAGATATAATCATAGTAAAACAGTTGTTGATTACATACATCTTCTCTATTGACTTGATATGTTCCTTCTATGTCTAAATTCCTCAAACTGATTAAATCAGTCACCCTTCTCCAACTCTAAGAGTGAGAATTCTCTCCCGTATATCGACAGAGTCGCCTCCATTGCAAGGAACGGCCCTCTCCCAGTTACTACAGGACTTGTGGACACCTTCAGGTCCAGAGGATGAAGTCACCGTGAAAATAAATTTTCCACCTTTACCAAAGACATCTTCTATGTAGATTCCTTCAAGTTTTGCCAGTATCTGATCCGCCATTCGAGGGTAATGAGAAGGGAGTAAGCTCCCCAAACTTAACTTCTGGTAACAGATCAGGCATTAAATTGATATCGGGTATTCCAGCCAATGAGAGAGCTTCAAACTCAAACTTCCAATGGTGCAGTGAATGGTGAAGCTCCCCTGATCCTTCATCTTTTCTGTAAGTCTCTTCGATCGCGCACCGCAAGTCGCAACAAGTTCACCTTCTTTCAAGAATCTTCCTTGCCTTATGTCTTTCAAAATCAGATAAAGTGGCATCTCGAGTCACTACTTCAGTGAAAGGCATACTGATCTCCAACTTCTGAAAGGTTTTCAAAAACCTCCTAAACTGCTCCTCTATCTTTGATTTCAGAAATTTATGGAAATTTGGGATCGCAGTGATTGCTCGGGTTTTCTTCTTGCTTCCTTCTTCCCCTAACAAATTGCTCCTTCCTTCTTCCTTCTTAGTGTTTCAGCATTGTCCTGCCTTCCTCTCCCTTTGTTTCTTTCATCTTTTCTGCCTTTTCCACTGCTCCTTCCCACTTCCGAGCCGGCACAAATGCGCCCTTCGATTCTTCTTCGTATCACTCGGGAAAGGCATCTTCATCCAAGCCAGAGTGCTTAGTGGCCAATGCCTCTATCAGGTCTCCGTGTTCTGAGGGAGTGCATTATGGGTCTTCGAAAATTAGAACAGACCAGACTGAGGCTTCATGGTTCTGAACTTTTGTTCATGGAGGTTTAACAGCCTTCAAGTTTATCCCCATGAATCAAGTGCATTTGATCTTCAAATGGTCAGGTCCTCCTCCGACTGCACTCGCTTCATTTTCACCTCCTCATTGCTGTTTCGTAGGAACTCTCCTGTGGTTGTCATATCCCCGTACTGAGGATTCTTGTCCATGCCTTGGGCCTCGGAGGCCCCTCCACCATATGAAAAATTTCACGGTTCCTCAACACGATGATAAATGCGTCATGTGTTGGGATTTGCTCAAGTGATAACTCAAGCTCCCCAAGTACTTAACCTCAAAGATCATAAAACAACTCTTCTGGGTACATCACACTTCCCTCCTCAATACTCTCTCCGACCGTCTGTACTTCATGAGCAAGGCAAGACTTCCTCTCATTATTCATTCCTACGCATGATGGCATCTAACTCTTTGCCTCCATGGTCATTATCTCGTCACCCACACCCCTTCCTCCGCCACCACTCTGCAGAAAACTCGATAGTTTCATATCGTGATTTCGCTTGTCCATAATCGACTTTGCCTCTTCAACACTCTTATGCTTGAATGCTCCACAAAGATGAAGCACTCAATAACGCCCTAGATGTATCATCCGCGCATGGATACACTACGTCCATCCGGGTCTTCAGTCTATTCCATGCATCAGCATCTTTTCTGAACCTTTCAATCTCTCCCATGCAGACATAAAGGCCTCATCTCTCCCCGTTGAACACAATTATCTCCTCCTTCTCTTTGAGGTGGAGGTGATGGGGAAGAATCACCCAAGCAGTTTCTACAAGCTCCTCCCAAGTATCAACATAACTCATATGGTAGAGATCTACCATTTGGTCAAGCCAGATTCTTAGAGAAAATGGGAATAAATGCAATTTTATGACCTCTGGTCTCACCCCATTCAACTTCACTGTGTTTGCCATCCTTGAGAACCTCCCAGTGCTCATTCAGCTTCAGCAAGACACCAAAACCTGCTACAACAATCGTCATAACCCACACTTCGCCCGCTTAAAGTTACCATCAACTGAGTCGCCCATCATATATTCATCCTATTTGATGAATCCAAGTCCCATTATTTACGAACGATATTCTTCATTTGCGTCATCCCACCATCTGCTTCATCCACTCAGTTTTCCGTCGCCCCGCTTTCTTCAATTAGTGGTTTTTTAGTTCAAGATTCACTGGAATCAAATCAGTTGTTCTCGTTTCGCGCATTAAAGTTTTCCCCGGAATCAAACATACTCGCATCAATAGATTAGTCAAGCTAACAAATATTTTCAATATAGCTTGTTAAAGGTTAGTGGCTACAATTAACAATCAGTTGGAAACTATTTTCGTCTTTTTTCAAATGTCCAAATTAGCATTTCCTTCCTTTCGTCCGAATATCGATCTACTAAATTCTTTCTCGATCTGATTTCACCCGCCAAAAACTCTGCTTGATGGACCAAAGAACATATGCAAATCTCTTACGACGTTACTGCAGACTGTTGTCCAACTTGAATCCGCGCCAAAAACTTGTTGATTCACACCTATTAACATACACAAATTTATGACACTATTACCAAAGGACTATGGTATAATCCCTAGCAATGGCACCAAAAACTTGTTCACTGTCGTCATCCAATTAATGTAAGTGTGAGTGATAAATCAAAACATCGACTCAAATTTATGGCATTATTACCATAGGACTACATTCCAATCCTCAAAGAATAATGCCATGAAACTTGTTTGTTATATTTCCTTATAAGTATACTAATGTGTTTTGCTCTCAAGAATAGATACATTTCTTTTTCATGTTGATCCATGATTCGTTAAGTGCAGTCAGGTCGAACAAGTACAAAGTGGATTTTAGTCCGTATATAGATCCCATAGAGATCTCAAGAATTTTCTCAATCAACCACCGACTACTCGCTTTATACTATTCTTTGACTATGATAAACAATTGAACTCACTTCAAAGCCTTAAAATAATGAAACTAAAAGAATTGAATTATTAACAAATGAATTGAATATCAATATTGTTAAATTACAAATTCAGATCGAACAGCTATCTTTTTTTGAAAAGGAGCATTGAAAAATACAATATCAGAATCATCAATTCCTGTATCGCACCATGCTTAGTTTTTCTTAATGGAAACCACGTGATTTAAAACTAGTCCAAGGAATATGATAGTGCAGCTTGATCTCCAAACCCCACCGTTCATTCCACCCTGCTTTCACTCAAGACGCAGTGTTAGATAATCACTTTTAATCCGGGTTGCCTTGTTCTAGGTATTTTTCTTTCACATTTCATACCCACAACATGGACTATAAACCTTAGCTCCTTAGATTTAATACAGATAGGTTTACACTATAATTGTTCTCTTCCTCAAAATTAGAATAATTTCATCCTTTCCTTTATTAGGATCCTTGCTAACACTCCAGGATTAAATTCACTATTCAATCGAGGTGAATCCTCTCGCATGTTTAAATTGATAAATCGCTCAACTCATTCTCGCCTTAAGTGAAAAGAGGATTTATCGATTTAATCACACAGAGCACATTAGATCTTTAATATCAGGTTAGCATACCTTCAAAAATTGTTCATCACCTCGTAGAATTTGCCCTTCAGGCCACCCAAAGGGCCCCTCGAAATCGAGCTCTCGAGACAACCTTGCTTACGGGTATGAGACACCGACATCGGGGATCAATTACGAAAATACACAAGACAAGCAAGTAGATTTACAAACCGCCCGCCAGCCTTCGATACCTCTCGCTAAAAGATAAATTGTCAATAGAGTAGACCTCAATCTTAAGCTTCGCCTTAAATCACGAATTACACCAAACAATGGTCACGATCAAGTAAACCATCAGAAATGGAAACTAGAAGTTCGAATTCCAAAATTTGTCTGGAATTCGACATTCAAATAAGTAATTTGAAGAAATTTAAATCAGATTCAACTCAACTTCAAAAACTAACATCCGCATCCGCAAATTCAAAAGAGTTAACACCTACTCGTAAAATATTAAACTAAAAATAACGAAACAAAAGAAGAAAAGAAAGAAAAGAGAAACTAAAATATATATTTCGCCCACTCCGCATTTCTCTTTGAGTTGCCAAGAGCCGCTTCCTCTCAAGATAACTTCAGGTATTTATGTGGTTCAAGTCAGTCTCACTCATGCACCTCTTGACTTCGCTTAAATCGCCCGCCGCTGCTGATGTCGCGGTTATCGATTCTTTTGTCGCTAATTCGCGGTCTCGCTTATGTCGCAGGCTTTGCTCTGGTCATCGCGGACGTGTCGCCATTATCTCTTTGAGCCATGTCGCTAAGAAGCAAATGATGTCGCTAATCTTCGCATTTATGTCCGGAGCGTCGCGACACCAAATACGCCGCGCCCGCTTATTCAATTGATGTCGCTAATTATCTTAATGATATGTTTGACCTTCTCTGGTTCGTAGCAAATGGATGTCGCGGACTTTCACCCTTGAATCATGTCGGCGAATCGATGATGTCACACTCGTGCGCGTTCAACATGTCGCGACTTTGTTGGGTTTCATCGATGTCGCGACTCCTGACTATTGTCGCGACCTTCTTTCCGCTTCGTTTGTTATACCATAATGATGTCGCGACCTCCTTTCGGGCGTAACCGATGTCGCGACACCAGGTGTTGTCGCTGACTTTTCTTTGCTCGCGATGTCGCTAATCGCCGATCGACGCCGTGATAATCGTTTCGTGGCCCAATGATGTCGCTGGTCTTCACCGGCGTCGCGACAACTGATGCAAGGCTGATGTCGCGATTCTCCGACCGATGTCGCGACATCGTTGTTCGCCAATCTGTACATCTTATTTCACTTCTATTTGCGTCACGACAACCCTTGTCCACCAGACTGGTTTAATTGTCACGATCGCGATGTCGCGAATTTTTACGTCTTTTTCTTCATCAATTCATACAGTTCGACTTGAGTTTCACTGCAACAATTTCATTTTGGCTCAATTACTCTTCTATCAGACCGAGTTTCACTGCCGCGACCTCGATATGAATTTTCATCAGCCAAGGCTTCACGACATCAGTCCTTTAATCCTTCGTGCCCCTCCGCCGTGATACCTTCTTCACCGCTTATATCGCAATGCCTTCCAAACACCTTTCCGGGCTCCTTCTAATCAAAATTCCTTCTCTTGAATTCCCCACGCATAGCAAGTTGGTGAGTTTTTCCATATTTCAGCATATAACCACTTTAGATAAAAATCACAATCGAAAATGGACTGAAAATGGACACTTTTGCTTCATCGAGGAGAACTCCTAGAACCTTAGCTTTAAAGGAGTACAAAGAACAAAGGTCAAATAAGTGAGTCAAGACACTTAGAAAATGGGTATTTCAAACCGGTCCCAGTAAACTGGGGCAAATGATCAGTTTGGCGTGAGTACCATAACTTGAGTTTGGAACATTCAATTGGTATGATTCCAATTTCTAAGTAAAGTAGATTCATAAAGGAACAAGAATACATGAAATGAGTTACTACATAGGGAAGCTCAGACTGCAGAAGTATACAAGAAACGCCATATGGAACAGCATCTGTAAACATGAACCTCGAATATGAAAGGAAATATGTCGTGAACACATAATGTGGCTGTGAATGCCCTAATTATTATGTACGACAAAATGCATTATATATGAATATTATCACATATAATCAGAGAACTCGCCCAAGACCCTCGCTATTGAATGACATGACACCTCTTTTACGTGGGCAGCACGTATAGGCATAGTACTTCGATACTTTCCGATTAGTGCGACTGATCCTCTCAATCAAGTCAGACACATTGGGCTCAATACCGTCCCGGCTTAGCAATTTCTGACTCTCCGAATAGGTGCGACTAAGACTCTCATCGGCTGCTTCTAAGACTCCCGCTTTGTGCTACTAAGACTCAAGATCAGACATATCTTCTGTAATTTATCAGGTTATGTCCTACTCATTCTGTATTACTAGTCTAGGCAATCCAACTGTTATATGATAAGACTCTGAATAAAGAATAAAGTAAAGAAATGAACATGGTAAAGATCTGAATGCACCTATGGGTACCTCTATATTCCGTCTGTAGCACATACTGGTACCTCAGATATGTTTTCAAGAAGACTCACAAAAATTCCAGATTCACTCAGAGTGCTTTACGTGGCACTTCAGGCCAAGTAAAATTCAGAGTACCTCCACTTCGGCAATTCCGTATTCTGCAAAAATAAGCATAAGTCTCCAGAATATAAGTATAAGTCCAAGAGGCCTGGCCAGGTGTACCAAAGAGAATAAATCAGGTAGTATTTACAGTACTTTGTACAAGAATAAGCTCCGTATAAGATCCAAAGTACAATTATATGCTCAGAAATACAAGTGTAAGATCCGAAATACAAGAATAAGTTCCGGAATACAAGTATAAGTTCTGAAATACAAGAATAAGTTCTGTAATACAAGTATAAGATCCGAAATACAAGAATACGCCTCGTAATACAAGTATAAGATCCGCAGATGAGCATATATGCTCAGAATACAAGTATAAGTTCTGTAAAACAAGGATATGCTCCATAGTACAAGTATAAGATACGAAGTACAAATATAATTTCTATAGTACCTACGAGTACCTCAGTAAAGGTCTAAGCTCTATAATTCCTACGAGAGATATAGATAAGTATTAGTCTGACAGAAGTTCAAGTAGATGTCCTTTGGGAGATCTGAATAATTATAAGTTCGAGAAAAGTATAAAAATAAGTCTGATATATATTCCTAAGATCCTAATACATATAAGTATGATACAGCACAAGTATGGCTCGAGAATTGAACAAGAGTGTTTACTAAAATCTTGCATAAGAATAAGTTCCGCAATACTAAAGATAAGTTCCGTAATACAAATATAATCTCATAGCACCACTGTACCCCTCCTATCAAGTGTAAACTCAGTAAGTATAAACCCTATAGTATATGCATAAACTTTGTAGTACCTAAGGGTACCTTTGTATAAGCATAAGTTCTCTGGTAAACCCTACGGAGATCCTGGATGTAGCCAAGCACCAAAGACGTGTATAAGTACTCCAGATATGGAAGCTCGTAACCCATGAGACCAAACGCGTGTTTAGATACATTAGTACGTGATAAGTACCCACCGTAGATAAGCATATGTATGCTCAAGACCGCACAATGGTGAAATCCATATATATATGTCCATGGGAGATAAGTATAATTATGTGTCCTACTGAGATCTAATAAGAATTAGCTCCTATAAGCGTATGATCTGAGGTATAAGAAGAAGTATAAGTTCACATCTATACGAGATCCTAAATTACAAGTTTGTTACAAGGATAAGCATGTGGCAATCAGAGTATATAATTTATGAAGATTATGTTATCCACATCGTTATATGTTAGTCAGGATTAAGTATAAATGCATGTGTACCAGTATAAGTTATAAGATATGTTTCCCACTAAGCGTAAAGCTTAGCACGGGTTTTTAATCCGTGTAGGTACAGGAGAAGACGTCTGAAAACATCCGCATACAGCTGGGCCAACACACTAGTAAGGGTTCATCATAGTAGGTTATGCGCTCTGAATATGTAATTGAAATGTAAAGTTGTTTTTGTATATGTATAAGTAAATGGGACTCAGGATTGTATGTATCGTAATCGTAAAACACCACTACTAAGTAGTAGTTTTATTTATTATGATATTTTGATTCGTTATAAGTTCAACTTTTGAGAAAAAACAGTAAAGAGTCCCAAGATAGAGTCTCGCGCCTGATTCTGGCTCGATCCGCCCATCTCTGGTCGGATCTGTGAAACTGGGTGACAAGACAGTCTCTGTACCTGGTGCTCAAATTTAATTAGAGAACTCCAACTGGTATGATATCCTGATGCCTAGAGTCCACTTTATTACACGTATGACCCAGGCACTTCAGAGAAAGGGTCTTGAGGTTGCAATAATTTTCATTTAAGCTAGTATATCTACTTTTTCAAATTAGTTTTTTAATATTTACCACATTCACTTCCTGGCCATATTTTCATATATACATCATTGGTCATCAACAAGTTTTTGGCATCATATATAGGATCGACATGTCTTTGCAGTCAGAAGTAGAAATTTAGCTAACAAGTTTTTGGCGCCATTTCCAAGGACTAATAGTCTTTGGTAGCCGTGTTAGAAATTTGGCTAACAAGTTTTTGGCGCCATTGTCGGGAACTGACTAGTCTTTGGTAACCATGTCATAAATTTGGCTAACAAGTTTTTGGCAACGTTACAAGAGACTGACAAGTCTTTGGTAGCCATGTCAAAAATTTGTCAATTAGATCATCTCACTTATTTCACTCATTGTTTTTCTTTTTTTTCATTTTCTTTTCTATTTCTTTTTCATCTTTTTCTTCTGTTTTTGCAAATATTTCTAAGGGTGGGGCCCATTGGAAATCCTCTTTCTGAAGGTATCCTATCACTTAAAGAGTAAGCAACTCTCAAGGTAAACTCAATTCTAGCAAGGGGAGGGGTGGGCTGGTTTTAAATCATAGTATACAACTAGATCTAGAGTTTGTATAAGCAAGGTCCTAAAAGAAACAACTTCTTGAAAGGTATGGAAAGTGACTAATTGAGTCATCCACAACTAATTATGCACAAAACCCTGATTTCATCAAATGTTAAGGTACCCCCATTGATGGTTCATAAATTTAAGGTTCAACAACATTAAAATGTCATTCAATTACTAAGAATGGTACCTAATTCAACTCACTAAGACACTAACACAAGGGATACCCTAACACAAGAAAAAACACAAACAAGAAACTAACATAATAATAGGTATATTTGTGTTTTGTGCATAAAGATATGCAATAAGGTACGCAATTAATGCCTATTCGCACAAGTATATGCTTGTCAAGTAATACATTGTACTGAATGTACAAAGATCGATCAATAGGGAGAGACAGGATGCTAAGTACCAAAATTCGCCTACCTCTCTAATATCCAAACAGACAATTGTGATGATTTGAGCATAATCTAAGTTAAAATACCTAATTGTAAAGCTATCAATTTGATTAATGCGTTAAGGGTCACACGAGATAATGAAGTTCTGTGGATTTCGTGCAATCGACAATCCAATTTATATTCAACTAGACTTCTATACTATTATTTCTCGTGGTCTCCTAAAGTATTCCCACTAATTATTTCATCGCCTCTTCTCGAGGTAAGATAACCTACCAACTAATGCTAGGTCTTTTGCTTCTTAGCTCAACCCCAAGTACTAGAGATGCTTTAGGTCTACTAGAGATGCTTTATGTCCCAAGAACCTCATATCCCCCCTAATTACCGATGATTTCTACACCGCCTAGCTATTAGGTTTATTCATCTATGTCTAATTCTCTACTCCCTTCTCATATCTTGTAGATAACCACCCACCACATTAATATTGGCCAGATATCAACGTGTAAACAAAATCAAGTATGAATTAAAAGAGATACAATCGCATGAAACAATAGAATGAGAAACCCTAGCAATTAAATATAAGCTTCATATCTAAAATACATCCAAAAACCCTAGATTGTAAGTTTAGCACATAATGAAAATCGTGTACATCATAAAGTTTGGAGAAAATATGAAATTAAAGGTAGAAAAACTCTTATGCTGAAAGATTGGCAAATTCTTAGTCTTCTTCCTCCAATTCACGGATCCTCCAAAGGTAGATGTCGATCTCTGTGTTCGTCTCCCTCTTCTCTTTAGAGCCGAAACCTCTAAAGTGCAAACCCTCGTCTTATCTCGGAAAACCATATTTATAGTCTTGGGACAAAGGCCATTGATGGGCCAAAAGTTAGACAAATTTCTATTCTAGTCTATCATGGTTCGCAACGACGAAGAGGACTTTGCCGCGGCGAACACCTTTGTTGCAGCGAAGGGGTTGTTTGCTGCTTTGAACCCATAGCCTAATTCCTTCATCAAATATTCCTTCGTTGTGGTGAAAGGGTGGTTTACTATAGCGAACCCATAGTATCTTCGTTTGTTGCTCTTCTGGTTCGCCACAGTGAAGAGTGCCTTCGCCGCGACAAACAACTTCATGGATAGCAACTAGCATAACTTATTCGTTTGGACTCCAAATTTTGTGTTCTCGATATTGTTGGAAATCTCTTGACGTGTAGAATCCATTCATATGAAACTAAATAGCATTTTAGCTCATCTTAAAACTGAAAAAGTCATAATATAGTGGCTGTTGCTTATGTTGTGTGGGAAATTGCCGATTTTTCCTCATTTTTGCCAAATTTTGTAAAATGGTTGACCTAATCACAATGAACATTTAGAGCATTAGGGAACTTATCTAACATAAAAACTACTAAAAACTAATTAAAATATAGGGTAAACAATGAATATTTTATATACTCATCACATAACAACCACAAAGTACACACAAACAAACACTTACAAATGGGATACACTAACACAAGAAAAAACACTAACATAACAACCACAAAGTACACAAAAACAAACACATGCAAAAAACTATAAGGCTCCAAAGGTTCAAGGATTATCATTTTATGCATGATCATACCAAACCTCAACCCAAACCACTCCCAAACTTAAAAATTGCATTGTTCTCAATGTAATTGGAAGCAAAAAGAGTACGATGAGAACTTCCATGATCTTAGTGATCACCGTGGTGGTGGGCCTGGTGTGGTTTGATGAGTGAGAGAAGCCGGGCATAAATCGAAAGGTGATGGTGCCCTGCATGTCGTGATGGTGTCATTTTGATTCCTATCTCCTCCAATTATCAAGGCTGACAATCATCAAATTCCTCGGGTGTTCATCTAAGAAGGAATCCACTTCGCTAGAGCTTCTTATATCTCATCAGTGCAAGTTGGAGGAAGATGTGCCCTACCATGAGGCAGACACCCTCGAATTACTGGTCTATCAGGACGGTCGCCTCCTCACTCTTTTCCTCATCGTAAACTCACAAGACGAGTCTATGTTAGTCTTTGCCCTGAACTCCCCCCCTTTCCTTCTTTTCACCACACTATGGTGTTACAAAGATGAACCCCACCATCTTGATCGATATCTCTACCCTTGCATTCTTGCACAACTAGTAGATTAGAAAGGGGTAGCCCAAGTTCTTCCTTGCACCCCTATTGTCCCAAATTGCTTCCTCAGTGATCATGCCCACATCAAACTTAATATGTTGGAGGATAGCAAAGTTGAGGATGACTCTCTCCCTAATGACTTAACATACATTGGTTGGGAGGAGGAACCTAGATGTGATAAAGTAATGCCACACCTTAGGGATGTACAAGAGGTCTTTAGACTTGAAGTTCACCACTTGACCCTCACTATTCACTTTCCACTTCTCTTGGTCATTGGTCAAGTATTTGATGATCTCCTTGTAATTGGTTCATCTTTTAGCTTCTCAAATGCCTCATTATCCATAGGTTGTAGAAACTATTTATAGTTTCACTATCAAAGGATACCCATTTGCCCCTTACCCATACTCTTTTTAGGGCTTGATCAACTAAGTTGGCATAGAATTCTCTGACAATAGAGATCAGAGCTGGCTCAAGGGGTTTGCATAGCTCTCTCCAAACTTTAATGGAAATGTCCTTCTTAAAGAAGTCCTCAGGGTGTTCAAAACCCTTCTCCTTGATGAATGTTCTATTTCTTGCTATCATTGTGTATCTTTTGGAGGCTTCTAAAGTGATGAACATTGATTGTAATCCTCAAGGAGGGAAGCTCATTTTGACACTCTTTGTCTCTTGGAAGACATAGTTGCACAAGTACTAATTCAATTATTACTTTTTTCTATCCAAACCTTAAATCCCAATCCTTGACAATCTTCCAACCATAATCACTTTCCTTAGGGATAACCTAGTTTTTGAAAAAAAACTGACTTAGGCACTCTGACAAATACCTTGTGGGCATGTAGTTATAGAAATTGCTCACTTTCAAATCAAATACTCTAAGGTCTCCTAATACACCCAAATGCAGTACTTGAACAAAAGATCACCTCAGTCTTCTTTGATTCTTACCTAAATCACCAAATTTTCAACTTGGACTTGTTTAGAGACCTAGGTTAGGAATTTGATTTGAACTTCAACTTTTAAAGGCTCATGAGGTCTAGGTGAATAGGGTTCACTTGAATCAGCAAGGACAATGTTGTGGCTTAAAGAAGATCTACACTTTTAGCTCTAGGTTAGAATTTTAGTTTAGAGAATAAAGCTAAAGTGTAAAGGGTGCAAGAATGATGTCAAGATAAATTTTGCTTTAAATGAATCTAAGGTCGCAATGTGACTGAGAAACAATTGCACAACCAAGGCAATCACTGATATAGATGCTTGTAGGGTTAACGCTGACGCGCGTGTCACACACGCTGACGTGACAGAGGTCTTTACATGTACCATATCAGATGCGAGATGTTCAGTCTTATAGTTACGACAAAGTGAGTTCATTATTTGCTCTTTCACGCCGACGTGATAGAAAGGTTGTTCTCTAGTGAATAGCCCACGCGCGATGAGATGCCACGTCGTGACGCTGACAGATCTCATATTCATACAACCGACGTCATACTTAGATGTTTATGTCGCGACATGACAAAGACCTTATACTAATTATTTTCACTTTGAAATTGTTAAGGATACTCTTTACTATGCACAACCTTGAACTCTTCTCCACCTGCAACACAACAAGAAAACGTAAAAAAAAAATAAAATTATTTTTTTAAAAAAAAATCAAAAATCGAAACACAAATAAAACCTAATCATCAAAACTTAGAAAATATATATATATATATATATAAAATGCTTAGGTTACCTCCTAAGAAGCGTTTTGTTTAACGTCATTAGCTCGACTTCCCCCAAACTCGATGGTGACCACACCAAGTAATGATAAGAATTCAGCTCGGCACATTCGAATTGCTCCTGATAGTTTCAATATAGTGATTGACTAGCTCATTTCAATTGCATCCCCAAAATAGGGTTTCAAACGCTGTCCTTTCAAGTCCTTGTTACCCAATAGGCTTTATGCTCAAGCTCTACCGGAAGATGGCATGCTTTGCCATGGACTAACCTATAGGGAGAGGTCCCTATTAGAGTGTTGAATGCTCTCCGATATGCGCATAATGCATCATCCATTTTTGTAGCATAATCCTTCCGAGATGTATTCATCATTTTTTCCAAAATCTTCTTTATTTTCCGTTTAGATATTTCAGCTTTTCCATTACATTGGGGATGATAGGCAAGAGCTATGCGGTGTCTCATTCCATACTTAGACAAAAGGGAATCAAATAGCTTGTTACAAAAATGTGTTCCCTTATCACTCACAATTTCCCTAGGAGTTCCAAACCGCGAAAATATGTGCTTGAGAAGAAATTTCAATACTACTTTAGCATCACAAGTGATAGTGGGGTGTTAGGAGCACTTTAGGTTAGCTTTTCTTAAGGAAAAATGTGGCACAATCCACTATTTTGAAGCTAACTAAGCACTCCGTTTAGTTGTTTTCATATCTAACCCCCCAAATGTGTGTATTTTTTAGAAATGGAGAAAAGACAAGAAACAAGCAAAATGGTTAAGAAATAAGGACGATAGGATGAAAAGAGACCCACTGTCGCAACCTAGGACATTGATAGTTGCGATCACAAATGATCAAGGTCATGTCTGTAAATAGCCACAATCATGACCGTGCAGCAGAGAAAGAGCCCACCCTATGCAAAGGACTCTCAGCGAGATCTCGATCGTAGGCCTGTTTTGACTCCATCTCTCGGTGAGGTCGCGACCTTCTTGCTGCAACTATGGAAGCAAGCTCTCGGTGAGGTCGCGATCGTAAACACTCAAGGTTGTGATCGCGCGACACATCCCAATTTTATTTTCATTTTAGGCCCATTTTGGCCTAGTTTCAAGGTGTATAAATATGACATTCTTCTTTTGGATTTAAGGTTCGAAGAGAAAGAGAGAAAGGCTCTCTTCTAGGGTTTCTCTCTTTTTGTTTAGAATCAATCTAGGGTTTTACTTTGTATTTTTAATTTTAAGGTTTTGCGTTTTTTTAGAGAGCTTTATGTGTTTGGTAGACAACTGGGAGATTTTTCTAGAGATTTGGCAGGAAGGATTGAAGACCATAATCTCTTCAAAGTTTGTTCTTCTCTTTCCATTATGCTTTCAATTCTTCTTATTTCATATCAGTTCTTAGTGATGTTCTAATTCAATACTCTAGGGTTTTGCTTGTAATATGGATATGAACCTTATATTAATGCATTGCTTTTTTCGACTCTGCAGATGCATTGGTTGTTAATTGCTCATTATTCATTCTTATGTTACTGTTCATATTGATTTTGGTCGATTTCAATATGTTTTGTGACCTATTACAAGATCCCGAGAAGTGCATGATGGAATTAGACCTAGGTGAATCAACATAAGTTCTTGAATGTAGAGATATGGGCGAGGTATGAGGCGTAGTTGAGTTTCTTTTCGTTAATGCATCACTTGGGGCTTTGGATTTGAGTTGCGAAGCAATATCTTGGTCGTGCCACAGTAGGGTGGCGGAATCAACAAATTTGTTTCTATGTTCCTCCTGCATCGTAGTCAAGCTACTGCTTGATATAGCGGTCTAGGAGTTGAACACGGGGATGGGATTTTCATCCACGAATGATTTGCATTAGTGTTTGAAAATTGGTGAGGCTTTAGTTTGGATTTTGGATTTGGGTCAAAGCAGGTGGGGGTTGTTTGTTTCTTGACTAAGCTGTAAGAGTGAAAGTAAATGTGAAATGGTAACCTTGAAGGTTTAGGTCGCTAGCTTATTCTTTATGGGGCCCCTATAGTGTCTCGGGTCATATCCTCGCATTATGGCAAGTAACATATAGTCAAAGCCATAACCGGATCTTTGTTTAGCTTTAAAACCTAACCCTAGAACCACTCCTATTTGAGTCAAAACAGGTATTATGCATTTACAGTCCCTTTTAGTTTAAAACCTTTTGACCTCGTTTCGATTGGCTCGTAAGGGCCATCCCAAAGATATCGGTGCATCCCAGCAATAGTATGCAACGTACCCTAAAAAAGCATAAACAGTATTGGCCCAGTAATGACATTAAATGGCATTAAATACACAGTTTGGATTTGGGACCATAAATACGTGCTGTAGCATTTAAAACATGAGGACCACCTCTTGGCGCCCCGAACCCGAAGCTAGCCACCTTCTCTTCAAGGCTATAAGGCTTAGCCAAGCATCCCTTGAGTTGTCATCGGGGGAGTGTTTGTGCTTAGAAAATGAAAGAAGAGGAGAGAGAAGAGAGAAAGCAAACCACAAAATGAAGGATTGCGAGAATTCTTCTTGAAAATAAAAGTTGCTTAGGGTTACAAATCATAGGGGCTTATAGGCCACCAAATTGTAATCACAGAATGCCTAAAACATTGGGCGATACAAGGGACAAGGTGGCCCAGCCACGCAAAGCGTGGTCGTTTAGGGTCAAATACACAAAATTAACGGGGCGGGAATTTCATGCGGGAGGAATTTCGCTGGGATAAGCCGGGATTTCGCTGGTGCCAGCGAGATTTTCGCTGGCCTAGAGAAATTACGAGAGCGGGGTGGAGGAATTTCGCTATCCTTGATGAATTTGCGCTGGCTAGCGAATTCGCCCAGCCTGAAATTCATGTGAGATGCGGTGGTTAATTTAAGCCCAGGCACGGTCAGTTTCGGTAGCTAAGCGGGAATTTAAACTACTGGCAATTTTCAATTTAAGCTAGGATTGCGAAAATTTTTCGTATGGGTGCGAATACCGCAATCCCGATCAAATACGCCAATCATGGCGAAATTTCACTGGAATTGCTCGCTTCAACTGCTTTGCCCTTTGCATCCTCCGACACTCTTTCTTCATCACATTGCCTTGATTCCACGAATTTTGATATTTTGGATGGTTGAAAATACGGAGTGTTTCCTCATCATTCAGCACATATATTGATATGAACTCGAACTTAGTGGCCAAGGCATGCAAAAACATGCAAAATGACCAAAAATAACCTCGTAATGGCATAAGTGATACTAAGCGGATTTGAACACCTCAATTGGCTTAATTGATATGATTAGTGCGCAAAAAGTACTCAAAACCTATCTCGAATAGGGCTCAAAATAGCACTTTTTGGGCACTAATCACACCCCCCAACCGACACGTTGCTAGTCCCTTAGCAATGCAAAAACAATAAGGACATGCATGCAGTGCTTTCTCAAAAAGTTTATGGTTGAAAGAATTATATAAATAGGTATTACCTTTAAAAATGAATAATTGATACCTTGTTTGGCAAACCGCAGAAGAACGAAACCATATAAGATCAAGTTTTAGGTCAACATCGGATCCATGGTTCACCAAACACGAATTTCCACCAAGTCTAATGGTTCCACAATGTAGCTTGAATCGAGCGATAAGTGCGAAAAATTTTTCCACCACGACTATCTTGGCATGGCCTTAAGGTTGTTGAAACTGACCTAGATAGGAAAAGCTACACTCTTCTTTCTTTATTTGACTAAATTATAGGGTGCGATGCCAAAACTCGATTTCACCAAAAGTCGGGTGCGAGGTCCGCAGATGACTCCCGACCCGATTAAGGTTTTAGGGCATCGAAGCGAAGGATCCATGACCTGACTACACAAGCTTCACCAGGACTTGAATGACTTGAGGAATCAAGCACCTACGACACGCTAAAACCCACCTATCCACCCGTATGCTTGAACACCAGAGTGGTGACTCGACCACTTAAGGTTTGAGGGCATGGGCTTTAAAAAGTTCATATATACCTCGGACCGTGCTCGGGTTTCAAAGCTGGCGTCCATGACTTTTTATTTTTCTTTTCTTTTTCTTATTTTCTTTTCTTTTTGCTTTTTTCTTTTCCTTTTTGGAGAGACTACATTGGTCTTCAAATATGGGTAACAAACTTTATTATGGGATGTCGGCTTGATTTAAAAGCTAGGTATGCAAAGTGAAAAAGAATTTGAATAAATTTCACAACATCGACATAATCGGTGTGCGATTATTATTGAATTAGCTGAGGGGAAATATTCAAGTTAGCGAATCTGTTGGAATCTTAATTGACTAAAACTATATCATGCATGGAATTGTTCTAACGTAAAGGTAATAACGGGTTTCAATTCTCGATTAAAAGAAGCTGATTGATTGTTCAATTGAAGACAAAAGAAGATACACAAAGTGGAGGCACAAAAGTGATATGCAAAAGTGTAATAAATTGGAAATAATACTGTAGCTTTTTTATATAACCAAAATGGCTAGTATATGATTAATATAGCTGAACATACAAAAGTATCACTGCCTACTATGGCTAATACATGAACCCTACACAAAATTAGTAGGCAGTTGATAAAGCTGAAAACTATACAAAAACATAACAGAAGACACTCCTACCTCTAACTTTTCCTCCCAGAAAAAGCATAGACATGTAATAGGGATAGGAAGTTAGAGGCGAGCGACCACCTCCACAGTATCTCGTGGTGGTGGTGGATCAGACGTTGTTCTTTGTTGTGGCGGCATGTCTAGAGAGAATTTCTTTATTCTTTGGTCTTCTTTGCGCTCAAATCTCTCGATGATCGGGGAACATCGCGGGAGGCCAAGGGTGACTCATGATCTCTTTGGAGCATGGCATGACAGCTGCCCCATAGAAAGTGGTCTCGCTCGAGTCAATCTCGATCTGTCTTTGCTGGGTAGCGGCCAATGGTATAACATCCATAACTCACACTTCAACAGCTCCACTGAATGCCCGACATGAACATACTCCGTGAATGTTATCTTGTATAAGATGGGCTTTGGGCGTATCGGCGAGCTGCGGTATGAAGTAGGTGGAGGAGGAGATGGAGGAGATATATCTGGCACTGGCCTCGTCTCCATCTCGACCTCAGGAGCATGCACATCTCTCCTCTGATCCTCCACGGCTCCTGGGTGCGCACCTCTCTGGTCGGCCTTGGGGAGGAAAGATGTCGGCATCTGTCCGCTCGCTCCGTCGACAGGGACCGGGGAGGGCATCTAATCCTCCTCTATCCAGGAAGCTCCTTCGAGCCAGAGTGCTCCGGGACTGGCTCGGGAGTCGTGGCATCGACAAGGAGTAGACTCTGCCGAGTCGGGCCGCATGGTGGACCTTGTCTTTCAAATCACGTGGGGAGTCTGTAATGACTCAGGAGGCGGGCGGAATCCCTCACAGATCCCGTCTTAGAGGCCTCGAGGATGGCCCCACTACGCAGCTATGCGTAGTCTTGAAGTGGGAATAAGTGGTCACGTGTGGTGTCCGATAGGGAGCATCGAGGTGCAGTTGCCTCTGAATAGTCTGAAGTCCTGCTTGTGGTGTCGGCGAGGCTAACGGACCATCTCCCGGTGAGGTCGGGCTGAGGCGGAGTCTCGATATCCTCGGCATTGGCACGCGCTGTCTGCGGTCTAATGCGGCCAGATATGTCATTTGCTCGGGCTTGCTCGGTCGATCATCTATGGTGAGCCAGGTGCTTTCGGAGTGAATTTAGGCGCTCCCGGAGGTCATAGAGATAGTGGCCCGGAGCACCACCAGGGGTAATAGAACTGCCTCGGCGTCATGAACGGCAGCAATGAGTAATGCTCGATCAGCCGCATCGAGTCCCTGAATCTGGGGTCAGCCATCAGCGCCGGGATGTCATAATAAGACTCTCCATGGAAGTCTCTCGAGTGAAGCCCTACATTCCCGGGATAGGGTGCCAGACGAATAAAGGCCTCGATCCTCGGGGCGGGCGATAGCGAGGGGATGATGTCGCCTCTGGCTGGCCGTGTGGTGGCGACGGTGGGCTGGGATGAAGACCCCTAGACTGATGGGTGGGCCAGCTTGGAGGCGGGCCCTCTAGATACAGTACGTGACAGCGGTGAAGGGAGCAGGGTCCGTGGTGTCTAGTATCGCTGAATCCACGGGGCTCCTCGGGGGACTGCCTCGGATTAGGTTGTGCAGGCTGGGAACCGAGAGGCTGGGCGGAACCTTTGCTCCTCCTTCTCGAAGTCATGAACGACCCGAGGCTGAGGCGGGACCAGCCTCTGGGTCACGAACCATGCATTTGTAGTCTGGAAAGGACATTGGATTAGGGGTTGTGACGAAAATGAGACAGGGCCTTGCTCGGTGAAATGGGGCTCTGTTGACGGTGGAGTCCTGCTGATGGGAACCACGGACACGGGGCGACAGCCTTGGGGCTCGCGAGGGCGGGGGACCCGGGGCACTAAATCAGCGCCGCCGATAGGGCGAGGCGGGCGCTGGGTGGCCCAGGCTGCGTGTGCGATGCTTCCGATCGGGGCTAGGGAGCAGCGATGCGGCCGCCCGGCAAAGTGGAGCGGCGATGGCGGTGCCGGCAGGCTGCGATGTGATGGCGGGGAGCTCGAAGAGGCGGGGACTGAGGCCCGAGGTCGGCGACCCCGGTGATGGCTAGTCGCTGGTACGTGTTGTGACGGTAATTTGTGAGTGGCCTTGGGCGTGTGTGCTGGCGTGGTGGCTCTGGGGTATTTCGGTGTGGGAGGGAAAAAGGTGTGAAGTGAGATTCAAAGTCCTCATACGGTTCATTTGTGTCATGCATTGGGCGACCGACCAGTAGTTGCTTTGTTTATTTGTATGTGAAATCTGCATCCCGGCACGTCTACACACCAAATCAATTTTCAGCATTAAAATTATAATAATAATATTAATAAAAATTATTATATTAAAGTATATCTAAAAAATTTTAACATTAAGTAAAATAAGATTAAGACAAAGTACTAAAAATGGAAAACTACTAAAATTTAATGCTTGCTAAATAGCTAAAATTATAGGAATTGATTAAATTAAAATTAAAATAAAAACAAAAATTATTGAGCGCAATTCGGTTTTTTGAGAACACCAAACAGTCGATGTCCTTTGAATTACTCATGGAGGGTGAGGAGGAGGATCTCTCGACCCCTGCGGTGGCACGGCGGGATTCTGGTTGTTTGATTTCCCATTGTTGACTTGCTTCTCATTGATTGAATTTGAACTGAACAATTGCCCTGCAGTGGCTACTGATGGTAATACCAAAACACCTGCTTCACCTTGGTTGGCTATTTCCTACAATTCTTGGACATCTGACTTCCGCCCAGATTGACCCGAACAAACTTCATCGGTCACTTGATTTTCATCTTCCACCGTCGCACGTGGCATTATTCCAAGTGAAATATGTTCAGTTCAATGTCATGTTGCCAAATGTAAGTTGCATGACTCCGTCAGCGTTAATGATTGCATTGGTGGCCATAAATGGCGCTTCCGGGATGATTGGCACGTAGTTGGGCCCGTTGCTGTGGATGCGGTGTCGGCGCTGCAGTCGCGGTGGTAAGATTGTCACCATGCTAACACATCCTCAAGCGCATCCCTTAGGGATCTTCACCGTCGATCGACGTGATGAAGTAATGTTGGTGGAGTTTATCTCCAGAACTAACTGCTATCTGCGGCTATCGATGGGTTTGCCAGCGTACCGATCCGCGGTGTTGCATTAATACCGGTCACCAATGTGGCGAGGTGTGAGTCGGATCACGCCGATGGTTCGTAGCTGGATTAACGCTGACTTGCTGTTAAAAATGCCTTTTTCTCAATGCCCAACCCCTTCTTGATTGTACAAAGGTCCTTCAAAACCTCAGACAGGCGGACTCGTTTGATGATGTCCAAAAGGGGCATGTCGACCTTCACCCGCCTTTAGGACTTAGGATGCCCGCTGTCGAGATGCCTCTTCTGCCTCTCCGGTGCCCGGGGAAATAGAGGTGGCATGCAAGGTTTCATTGAGTCCTTCAGAAATGTGTTCGTCTAATTATTCTCCTTTCCAAGCCTCGACAAAGCTCGTACCGGGCCGATCAACCTCTTTCCACTCTCAAAGTGATTATTGCCTCACCTCATCCATTCCCGAATTGCCGGATGAACCTACCTCATGGACTCCTTTCGGATTTCCGCAATGTTTGGGAAGCGGAACCTTCCTCTCCCTGCACTCTGCATTATTGTTGATCTTTTGTGATTGAATACTCGCAAAGGTTGTCAATTTTCTGATTAAGATTGCTCTGAAGCCCATCTATCCTCTTGTTCAGTGTGCTTTCTACAGTGTCAATCCTTTGTGCCAGTTGCACATTGATCCCCTTTTGCTTTTCCACAAAGTTGCCTGCCACCTTACTCAAATTCACATGGCTTTTCCACAGAGAGATAATGGTGGTAGTGGTCATATCGGTGTGAACCAAACTGGTTTGGGCAACAAAGTACATAGGCAGGGGGGATTAGGCTCTAGGAGGTTGCGTGATTCCTCCAATTGGAATTGTAGGTATTCTATGCTGAGTATTAGGTTGTGGTTGCTTGTATCGACTCTACTTCGCATTTCATATTCGACATCAAATCCTTCACCTAAGGGGCCATAGGATATCGCTCTTCCGCGGGCAGCTGACCTGAAATTGGTGCATGGATTGGCCTGCAGTGTGATTTTCGCCACCGCCTCGCACTTCATGGAGTCGCTAGTCTTCTAGCTCCCCTCCACTTCCTAGCTAGGGCTGATATTTTCGCTCATTTCTACGCCCTCCTCGAAATGTAAGCAAATTCCTCCCTGGGGCTGGATCGATGGCCCCATTTTCTCTCCATTTCTCTCGGGTTTGGCTCATCCACCCTTGAAGTTTCAGCTACATAGTTCAAGAACGATTGTTTCATCAGAGGTTGCCTGTGAAGTCCCCACACATGGTTTCTAAGCAACATTTTAATGGGTCGTAAGACATACCATTGTAAAATGGTTCACTAAAGATCCATGTATCAAAACCATGGTGTGGACATGCATTGATGGTCGCTATGAATCGCTCCCAACACTGGTAGAACTTCTCATTATCATAGGCCGAATAAGTGTAGATCTGTCTCTTCAAACTGTTGGTCTTAGTGGCACTGAAGAATTTCTTCAAAATTAACCAAGATCACCCCAATTTCTAATTGTCCTTGACCTCAAAGGAGTTAAGTGCTTTGGCCTTGTCTTTCGTTGTCGGGTGAAATGCTTTCACAGCAAATCCATATCTGCTATATCTCCTTAAAAGTAGTACATACCTCCTCAAAATCCCTATGTGTGAGTATGGATTTTCATCTCCCACACCGGCGCGGGAAGTGTAAGGGCACTGTAAATCTCACCGCTACATCCTCAAAGAGGAGGTATGACGCAGAGGGGCAACAACTCGAGGGTGTATGTGGTCCTCATCGACTTGTATGTCGTTGATCTAATTGCAATTGGTCGATCACGCCTCGAGATCCATTTCGTCACTGCGGCAATAATCGATTTCACAACCTGCTCAATCGTGCACTCACTCTATGCAATCTACCCTTCCGTCCCGTTGTCGTACACCGTCACACAAAATGAGACACAAATAATGAGCACAAACAAGCTT
The DNA here is from genome assembly GCA_016808115.1 of Tetrastigma voinierianum. Classification (NCBI taxonomy): domain Eukaryota; kingdom Viridiplantae; phylum Streptophyta; class Magnoliopsida; order Vitales; family Vitaceae; genus Tetrastigma; species Tetrastigma voinierianum. The sequence continues at coordinate 867,955 of JAEQBH010000911.1, read as the reverse complement.
GCAAAGGGTTAATGTTAGTCCAATTAAAAAATCGACCGTAAGAAAAAACAAAAACAGTTGTAGTAAACTGGCTATGTTGATAACTCATAGCTCATACAACTCGGAATCAAAAAGGGTCTAAAAGGTCACCTACACTCTGTAATGGAGGGATTACAAGTACACTTCAACTCATCAAACGTAGTTTGGCACCACATCCCCGACAACGGCGCCATTTGGATTCGTGCACAAAAGAGGGTGAGCCGAATCAACAAAATTTGTTTCCTATGTTCCTCCTATCGTCGTAGTCAAGCTTAACAAGTAAAGATAGCGGCCTACGGTCGAACACGGGGATGGGTTTTCATCCCACGAATGATTTGCATTAGTGTTTGAAAATTGGTGAGGCTTTAGTTTGGATTTTTGGATTTGGGTCAAAACAGTGGGGGTTGTTTGTTTACTGACTAACTGTAAGGGCTGAAAGTGAAATGTGAAATGGTATTCTTGAAGGTTTAGGTCACTAGCTTGATAACATGGGGCTAACAAGTGTCCTCGGGTCATATCCTCGCATTATGGCAAGTAACATATAGTCAAAGTCATAACCGGATCTTTGTTTAGCTTTAAAACCTAACCCTAGAACCACTCCTATTTGAGTCAAAATAGGTATTATGCATTTACAGTCCCTTTTAGTTTAAAACCCTAGCACTCAACCTCATTTCAAGCAATTTAAGGGCCATCTAAAAGAATATCAAGCATCTAACAATAAGTATGCATCAGACCAAAGCATTGTGTAAAGTATTGGCCAAAGTAATGACATTAAATGGCATTACAACCCTAGCTTGAAAGCTGGAGCCATAAATACAGCATTCGTAGCATTTAAACATGAGGACCACCCCGCAACCGCCCCAAAAACCAAGCTAGCCACCTTCCTCTTCATATTATAAGGTTTAGTTGGCATCCCTTGAGTTGTCATCCTCAAGGGGGTGTTTAAAATCTAGAAATGAAAAAGAAAGAGAGAGAGGAAGAGAGAAAAGCAACCTAAACGAAGCTACTGGAATTTTTCTCAAATAAAAGTCGCTTAGGTTACAAAATCACGAGGGCTTATAGGCCACCCAAAGTGTGAAAATACAAGAATGCCTAAACATTGGTCGATAGGACAAGGTGGTAATACACCAAAACGTAGTCGTTTAGGAACAACAAATACACAAAATTCAATGTAAGGTGACTTTCGTCATGCAGAGAATTTGGCTAGATAGCTTAGTGTGGCTCTAGCCTAGCTTAAATTTCTCGCTAGCCTAATAGCCTGCTGATTGCAGATAGCGAAATTGGAAAATTTCATTATCAACAGTGAATTTCTAGCCAGCGAAATTCATGTGAGATAGCTTAAATTGGTTAATTTCTAAGTACGTTGAATTTCGTTAGCCTAATGAATTTGCCATTTCTAGCGAAATTTCTCACCTCTCTCTCTCTCTCTCTCTCTCTCGCTAGATTGCTAGTCTTTCCACTCTCGCTAAGATTGCGAAATTTTCGCTATGATTGCGAAATTTTCGCAATCCTAGCGAAATTTTCGCAATCATAGCGAAATTTCCTGGAATTGCTCCGCTTCACTGCTTTGCCACTGCATCCTCCACTGCACTCTTTCTTCATCACATTGCCTTCAATTCCACACTGAATTTTGATATTTTTGGATGGTTGAAAACACTGTGTTTCCTCATCATTCAGCACATATATTGATATCAAACTCGAACTTAGTGGCCAAGGCATTCAAAAACCTGCAAAATAACCAAAAATAACCTCGCAATGGCATAAGTGATACTGGGTTTTAATTCAACACCCTCATCAAGCGACTGATATGATTGGGCACAAAAAGTAATTTCAAAACCTATCTCGAATAGGCCTAAATAGCACTTTTAAAATTCATAATCATATAATTCGGCTCTAGTCAATAGATCCTTAGCTTTCAACAAATGTTAATGATTAATTTTTTGAGCATATGTCCAATTGGCCTGACGAGAGAAAGATCGCCTTAATATTTGGGGATTATCCATTCACATCAAAACCCTAGAGCCCTTTATCCGATAACTTTTACCTTAAACAGAATTTTAATCCTGTTTTCCCCCGATAATTATTTTCTTTCTCATAATTTCTCAATTCATTCTTTTACTATCTTGGATATAAGAGAGGGGATCTCAATTTTAGTATTTAACACACAACTCCTTGTGGTTCGATATCCGGACTTTTTGAGTCCACTATATTACTTGTAGGCTCGTACACTTACGAAATTTAGTAGTTGAATTTTAGAGCCTATAAATTTTTTAGCGTTGTTTCTAAGGAGCTTGAAATTTGTGTTAATATTGATACCAAGTGTTTCTCTAGTACTTCAAACAATTTTTGTTTTTCCTTAGTTTTTTGAGCTTTTGATTAGGATTTTTGACAATTGTTTTCTCTCTTCTTGCTGAATTTCAAGCACCATTGATTTATGCAAAAGTTTGGTGATAAAGATCTAGTACCCTTGGACCCGGAATTCGAAAGAATAGTGAGACGAATTAGGAAGGGCAATAAAGAACAAACTAAATTTGAGCATAAATCAATAGAGAATGTTGAAGATTTTAGAGAAGGAGAAGAGGTAGACATCCAATCTACAAGAGGGGAAAATCTGCCCCAATCAACCCTTCCCATGGAGGGTTTGGAGAAAGTGTTGAGAGATTATGCTCCCCTTTCTGTAGGCATCCCTCCAGTACAAGCAAACAACTATGAGCTTAAGCCTATCACTTTGTAATTGATTCAAAATATTCAATTCATGGGATTGCCAAATGAAGACCCCAACATGCACATTTCTAAATTCTTAGAAGTGTGTGACACAATGAAGTATAACGGGGTGAGTGATCTATCTAGCAAAAAGCTACCTTTAAGTTGTTTCCGTCAATAGACAAATCAAAATTCTTTGGCAATGTACGACCTACAATCTGCTAAAGAAAAAGCTCAAGTTTAGGTAAAGGGTCATGCAACCTAAGGTTGTTGAAAATCATGTTTCAAAGAATTTTTTTCAAAATTACATTCAAGATGATTTTTAGTATATGCACATAAGAAAATTTTTTAAACAACTTCAAAGAAAATTTTTTTTTGGAAGTGCATTCAAGAGGATTTTCAATTTTGCACTTAAGAAAATTTTCGAAAATAACCAAACGACTTCAAAGAGTTTTTTTTTTTTTTTTTTTCGAAGGTGTATTCATGATTATCTTTGTAATATACACCTCAAAAAATGTTCGAAGAAAGACAAACGGTTTCAAAGATTTTTTTTTTTTTCGAAAGTGTATTCATGATTATCTTCGTAATATAAACCTTAGAAAATGTTTGAAGACAACAAAAGGGATTCAAAGAATATTTTTTTCAAAGGTGTATTCATGATTATTTTTGTAATATACACCTCAGAAAATGTTCAAAGACAGCCAAATGGGTTCAAAGAATTTTTTTCAAAGGTGTATTCATGATTATCTTTGTAATATACACCTTAGAAAATGTTCGAAGATAGCCAAAGGTATATTCATGAATATATTCGAGTTCTGCACCTTAGAAAATGTTTGGAAGGGCTAAATAGCTTCAATATATATATATATATATATATATATATATATATATATATATATATATATATTTTAAAAGTGTATTCATGAATTTGTTCAAGTTCTACCCTCAATAAAATCTTCGAAATAGCCGAACAACATCAAAGAATTGTTTAAAGAGTTCATTCAAGATTATTTTTCAAAAAAATATGCACTCAAGAAAAGTTCTGAATGGCACCAAAGAAAGCTTCAATTTTTGGCATCAAAGAAAGCTTGGATATTTCATCCAAATTAGGTTTCTTCAAGAAAATTCACAATCAAGAACTACATTGTCAAGAGAATCATAAAGTCAGAATATTTCTATAAATGAAAATGTGCATACTCAAAGAATCGCGCGCCAAGCAGGAACAACAGAGACAACCGACGATGAGCGATTGTCGTGGACTAGTGTAGCAACAACGGCAGCATGATCATCGATGGTTTTTACAGTGAAGGAGATCGGACTTTATAATTGTAACAGTGATCGTCGGTGGCTAATGAGTCCAAAAACTCATTAGATTTTTAATCCATTTTTCTGATTTTATAATGAGAACGTGAATTTATCCAGATAAACTGGCTAATTGAATCAAATTCCAATTTGGTGAAAATACAAGAAAAAATCAAATTTTTAAAGTAAAAATCATAACAAATCAAATTTCGCAGCAGTAATTGAAGTCAAACTCGAACTGCCATGACAGAAGTGCAAGGTATCGTGGTCGCGACATCACTGCAAGAGTCGCGACATCACTACAAGGAACTGCAATTACATCGCCATAAGGGAATCAGCGGCCGACGCCCCCGGGCGGGTCGCAACATCGCTTGTAAAGAAGGAGGTCGCGACTTCCTTCGTGAGTCACACACCAGCTACAAGGTCAAATCCGAGGTCGCGACATCATTTAATTGGCTCTACATCATATCCAAGATGTCAAGACAAGTCACGATAATAGAAAAGCTTCCATTTACATCAAAAGAGCTCACAATTACAAAAAGGTGAAGTCAGCGACGCCATTCAAGTTGGTCATGATACGCATATGGAAAGAAAGTCACACGCTACTGACGACGCGACATCATATCCAAGGTAAGTAAAGACAAGTCGCAAACTAAGATAAAGCTTCCTCGCTACGACGTAACGTAAAAAACGAAGTCGCTGGATGAGATTTCAGCCATAATCTCGTGAGATCATCATCATAATGCGTAAAGATGAAGTCGCGAGCAGAAAAGAGAGGTCAGACATCAAGTCAAGGTCGTGACAAAATAAATGGAGTCGCGACATGAACAAACAAATGGGGCCATGATTTGAAACCCACAAGGAAGTGCATCAAGTTAGGGCCCAACTCAAACTCTTATAAATAAGCAAATAAGCATCAGCAAACAAAACAAGAAGAGGAAGTCCGTAATAAGGCCGCAGTTTAATTTTCTTTTCTTTTTCTTTGTTTTGTTGTTATTTTAGATTAGATTAGAGTAGATTTGCTATTTCATCGGAATTTCTCGGATCCGGATGTTGGTCAGCTGCCGTTGAATGCGTAATGATTATTTTCAAATTACTACCCGGTCTGCTGAAGTCCAAACAAATTTTGGAATTAACTTCCAGCTTCGATCTACGAGTTCTGACAAGGAGTTACCGCGGTGTAATGAAGTAATTTAGAAACCCAAATTAATTTACTCTCGTTGTTAGAATTTATCTTTTCTCATAGAAATTTATCGTAGTCTACCGAACTTCAAATTTAGAAACTGCCACGGTTTTGTTTATTGTTAGACCGATCCAAATATTAGTGTCCTATACCCCATTAGATTGTTTCTATGTCATCAGAAGCCTCCGAGTGACACACGTAGAGAAGGCATTCTAGAGTATTGAACAATATCTCGCGGTAAGTGAACCTATCGGGATCTTAATCGGAAGAGTGGAATTTTGAATCGAGCAATCTTCTCACTTGAAACCAAGAATGAGTTGAATGACTTATCAATTAAAATGAGCAGAGTTCGCGATTCCTAAATAAAGTTCCAACTCGTTAGCAAAGTGATCTAATCAAGGAAAGAATGAACTATTCACTTGATGATTTAGAATCAAGATAGTGTAAACCCATGCTTTGGTCATGCTCCAGAGCTCAAAGCTACACCCAGTGCCTGGTATATCAAAAGAAAAATACCTGCACAAGGCAACTCAGATATTGTAGTAGTTATCTAATCAGATTAGAAAGAAACAAGAGAAGATTAGATGATGAAATGTGTCATTAAGGAGAGATCCACATGGCATTACTCTTTTCCTTGGACGGATTTTAACCAAGTTCATAAAGCACCAGTTGTCTCATAGGAATTGATGTTTCACAATGCTTGTATTTTCAATGCTCCCTTTAAAACTAACTTATCGCCTATTTCTTTAATTTTTTTATTTTAGTTTAAGAATTATTTCATTTTGTTCTAGTTTCATATATATTTAGCTCTTTCATTATTTTAAAGGTCATATGATATATCAATTGCAAATCATAAATTCAAATAGTATGGTGGAATCCCACAGTCAGGTGTTGATTTAGAATTTCGAGATCTCTCATGGGATCGACATATCTGGACTTAACCATTTTATTACTTGTTCGACTCAGATACTTAATCATGGATCAAAATTAGAAAGCAAATTTATCTCCTTAAGGAAACCAAGTGTTAATCAGTATAATTGCAAAGAAATATAACAAACAAGTTTCATGGCATTATTGCTGAGGATTAGATAATAGTCCTTTGGTAATAGTGTCATAAATTTGTATATGTCTTTTGGTCCATTCAGATAACAGTGGCGCAAGAAATAACAGTAGCATGACAACTCCGACGACGGCATGACGATTTTCAGCGTCGACGGTTGGAGCAATGGGAGACGATGGCACAATGATCAAAGAAGTAGCTTCAAATGACGAAACAGTGTTGGTTCCGACCGATAGTTGATCGATTATGTTGATGGCTTTCTAGAGATTGCTTTGATGAAGTTTCCAACGACTGTTTTTATGGCTTGAACAACTGAAACGACCAACAAAAGAGATGCAGCATTATCAACGGCGGCGTTGTCATCAACAACAACATTGTCAACAAAGGCGTTGTCGTCGACGGCAAAGGCGACGATGATGGCGTGGAGAGAGAAGGAAGAGTGAAGAAATTTCTTTTTTCCAAACCAAAAGAGATTCTTTTTCCTTTCTCCAAACCAAAAGGGGTTATTTTTAAAAGTGAAAATAAATTCTTTTTGGGAAGGAAAGAAGAAGATCCTAAGCTGCTTGGAGAAGAAGTTCGGATGATTATTTTTTAGATGTACAATATCCTTTAGTGGAGGAACAACGAAGGTTGGAGGTTTGAACTTAATGATAGTGGGAACTTTTCTCGGGGAATCAATAGTTGCCTTCTCATTTGATCCACATGGCTCGTTCTTGCCATTGGAACTCCCACATTGTCGAAAGCTGAATTTGTTGTCTCATGATTGGAAACAAGCCCAGAAGAATATTTTTTTGGGCTTTATTATATACAATATGGCCCTCTTGGGCCTCAATGTATGAGGAGGGCAATTGTTTGCACAAAAATTGAAATTTAGCCTGATCCAATAATGGGTTGGGCCAGCCCAAGCCCATGAATAAAAGTCCAAATAGAAAAGGGTCGGGCCCATATCCATTTGTTACAAGCCCATAGAAAAAATTCCAAGGGTATTTCTGAAATTTTTTAAATTTTTGGAAGTCAAACGAAGCTTTATCAGAAGTGGCAAAGTGGTGGGGCAGTTATTTGCAAACGTGGGATTTCCTTGAGGAATAAGACTCTCTAATGGAGACGTGGATGAAGTTCTTGAGGAACAAGGCTCCCTAATGGAGACGTGGATAAATTCTTGAGAAATAAACTTCCTTAATTGAAGAAGTGGGTAGTATCTTCAAGAAGTGGAGAGAGTGGAGAAAGTGGAGACTTGGGCAATAAGTCAAGACATCTATAAAAGGAGCAGAGGAAGGAATCGATCAACCAAAAGAATCAATCGATTAACAACTCAACAAATCAATCGACTTAATGTCAATCTACTTTAGTAAATCCTAGCTTTTCAAGCAAATTTCATCAGTTTTCAGCATTCTATTTCCTAGTTTTAGCCAAGTTTCTATCAAATCTCCAACACAGTGTTATTTTATTCCTTCATAATGAAATATAATATTTTCTCTAGCAATTCCAGCATTATGTTTTCAAGTTCTATTCAAGTTTTTGTCAATTTTCCAGCACAGTATTGTTTTTACAAGGAAATCCAATATTTACTTCAGCAATTCCAACACTCTATTTCCAAGTTTCATTCAAGTTTGGCAATTTTCAACACCATGTTATTTCATTCCTTCCTAAGGAAATCTAACACTTTTTTTCAACATTAAATTCCTGTAATATTTTCATTTGTACGACATTTTCTACTTTGATTCTAGGGAAATGTCAAGGGAACTAAAGAGCCTACATATCCCGAGTAGAAGTTTTATCTTATGAGCCATTCTAGTTTGGAAATACTTCAATTTCCTGGCACACCTGCACACTTGTATTTTGTATGTTCGTGTGAAATTAAAAAATCACAAAAAAAAAAAAACATTTTTTTTAACTAAGTGAACAAGAACCTTTCAAAAAAAAAAAAACTAAGTGAACAAGAAAATAAATAGAATTTGCAATAATAATTTTAAAAAATATAAATTAATATAAAATAATTACAAATTTAATTTTTTTTTCATTCATTTTAATTAGTGGATTAGTGAATGTTGGTGCATTATATAAATACATGGATTTATTAATCATCAAACTGTACTTTCTAAATATTAAGATTACATTAGCCCCGAGGGAAGTCACCATGGAGGTTGTCATGATGGCTAACTAAAGTGACTTGCAAACCCTTTGGGGCTAGGCGCTTGGCAAGTTGTGTTACATGAGGAAATACCACAACATGTGCTTTACTTTCTATTTTAATTATCTCTCTCACTTTTCCCTTGAAAATGTTTCCTTATTCTATGGCTACATGTAGAGAAGATTGTTGTTATAGATATGGAGAATGTTTCCTTATTCTATGGCTACATGTAGAGAAGATTGTTGTTATAGATATGGAGACGTTGGAAAATATAATATGTCCTCAAAGATTGAATTTGAAAATCAGTTGGGACCCTTGAACATTAAATATTCCATATGGGTGTTTCCTAATTAGGTTATGATTTTTTCAATCATATAATAGTTGCACAATTATAAAGGAAAAATTAGCAAATAGATTGTAACTGTATAGATATCTAGGGAAAAGAATCGCCTTGTTACCAGCTATTTTGAAAGACAAACATACCCAAATTTCAACTGCAAACAAGTTGTGCAAGAAAATATTCAATGTTACTATAGCTTCCTCCATTTACTGCCTCTTTGGCCAACTCTCTCCACCTGTAAGAATTTCTTTCATCTCATTCTCTGTATGTTCCTCCAAAGAAATACCAAGATTACATCATTTCATTCACTACTAATGAAAGAATGGTAGAAACCATTGAAAGTCTTACTGGAAAGGTCCCAAAATGTGGTAAAATTATCGATGGTATTGGTAATCAAAGGGTTCACTTGTGAGAAGGAACTAAAATTAGCTACTTTATTCCAATTTTTTCGTCGGTAAATATAAAATAAATTCATGATCTTAAGAACATTATGAATTGAAATTTGATATATAGTTTTTGTATCTTCTCTTATTTTTATGAACTAATTGTAAATGTGTTTCTTAAAACAATCAAGGATGACATTTTTTAAGTTCTTATTGTTATTAAAATACTATAATGAAAATTTTCATAATTATTGTAGTTGTACCAATGTATAGAATAAGAGGAAGTCATGTTACATCTTTTATGTTTTGAAAAATGTAAAAAAAGAAAAACTTTGTGAAATATATAAATATTTGGATGAATATCTATTCAATAAATTTTCATAAAAAGATATTGCTAAATCTCTCATATATTTCAAAGGTGGCCATATTGCCTTGAGATTCTCTTGCAATTGTTTGTAGATAGGTTTGACTTTACAAAGAATCGAAGAAAAAAATGTCTTCAAATTTTTAACATTTACTAATATAATTAACTTGATAAATTTATAAATGAGATCTTATTTACTTTTAATTTATTTATTAACTTAACATCTTTCTATCAAGGTTGTATTATTATGAATTCAAGACACTTCTAGCAATTTTTATATATGTCATTGTTGCTAACTTATAAGTTTTCTGTTGAGGTTGCATTATCATAAGTCATGGAATAATTAGTAGAATTCACATTTGTCATTATTGCCTTAACTAATTTTTATATGTTATAGTTGGCCAATTGAATAAAAATTCTTGACATATATTGCTTTATATTAAGATAATATATGTCAACAATGACTCATTTTCTTGTAGTGCACATATGTACTGGTTTTGGTAGTTTGTTGTATGGTTGTAAATACACAAGTTATGTGATGAGTGCTCAAATGAAATGTTTTCACATACATATTTTGAGCTATAATTGAGTACTTATCACCATATATCCTATAATTTAGCTCGTTATTAGTTCCTAAGCATGTGACTAATGAAAACCTCAAGTTTAAGTGATATTTTTAGGTAAATAGGTGCATTTAGCAAGACTTGGAGCTATTGAGGCAAGCTACAAGTGTCCCGGGGCTGATAGCACGTGTAAGACATTGCTGGGAGTGAACAAGAACTGATTTGGAAGCAAAAATGTAACGCCCAAAAAATACCCTAGAATTTTTATAATAATTTTATTATATATTCCGGGTATAAATTGAGCCAACTTGGGTTTTTCCGGGAAAGCTGATAAATTGTTAAATCATGAAATGTGAAGTGAAAATGTGAGCATATGATTAAATATTATATGCTAAAATGAGAAAAATAAACCTAAGTGAAAAATGGCAAATTTGGAAATTTGTAAAATAAGGACCTGAGGGTCAAGAATGGAATAAACTTAAATGCAAAAGTGAATTAAATGATAAATGGAAGTAAAATGAAGACCAAAAGGGAGAAAAATGAGAAATGGATTTAATGAACAAGCCAAACATGGCCTTAGGGTGAAAACATGACTTAAGGCATTTTTGGTGTTATAATGCCTATCGAGCAAACACATTCGGGGATTTTGAGAGAGAAAGAGGCTGGTGGCTCGAGTAAGTGATTTTGGTTTGATTCTTCCCATTCATTGCTTCTAAAATGATCAATCATCTGTTAAGAAGATTCAAAAGGATTTAAGGTAAGAACAAACCCATTTCCTTTAAATGAAGTTCAATAGTGCAACCCTAATCCATCCATGGGTTTTGCTCATATCGGTTTGTGATGGTATTTGGATGTCATTGGGAGTGTTTCCCATGATGTATTTTGAGTTTTGAGAATTTTTGGTGAAAATCACAAAAAGGGAAAAAACTAGAAAAAAAAAAAAAAAATGGGCATCACGGGCCCCTTCGCCGTAACGAAGGGCACCTCGCGCGCCTAACCCTACGTCGCAGGAGGGTCAGCTTCACCACCTACGAGTCAAGGGCTAGAAAGCGCCCTCTGAATTACTAAGGCATAGCCCCTACGCCGAGGCGGCGTTTCACAGGCGGCGTCACGTAATCGCAGAAAGGCAAAGGTTATCGCCTACGGCGGTCATCACCACAATAAGCCAGATTTTATTTCAACACCTCGTATTCGTACCCCGATAGTTTAAGGACCCTAATAAATGATTAATGGGGGTTCAAATAAGGATAAAACTAAATGAAAAACATACCGTACCTCTCCGCCTCGGCAAGTTCATCTTCGGGCAGACTTAGTGTCTTAACCCAAGACCGTTAACGAAAAATTAATCAACATTCAATAAAAATGTATAATAATTGTTTAACCACTAAGAGTGGCATGATTGTTATTGACTAGGGACGAGTGAGGATCACCTAACCTAGGACCGAGATCGAAGGGAAGTAAACTAGAGCCGACAGCTTCGGTTTGTTCACTAACTCTATTCTTATTTCAAGTGTTTTGGTAGTATACCAAATAAATTTGAAATGATTATATGGAATGATAATATCTTTGAAATGATATTACGAAGTGCATATGGATTTGAAAATGTGATAATTGAAAAGATTGACAATTAATTGCATGTGAAAGATTAATCAAATTGTAAACGAATTGATCAATTCTTGACATCTTAAATTGAATCGATATACCGAATGAAATAAATGCATGATGCTCCCAATCGCAAGATCCGTCGCGAAGGCACCCCGAAAATCGCATACAATGTCCCACTTAATCGATGCACCAATCGGGCATCCATGCATGGCGTATGGCATTCCAAGAAATGTCTCACTCGGGCAGATGCACCAATTGGCATCCATCTTGATGGCGATGGCATTTAAATACCACATGCTCTGTGGTGCACCAATCTGATCCCATGATGGGAGACCGAAATTGTGAAATGTGTGTTTCATTATCGAATGATAAAAAGGACGGGATTCACTAAACGAAATCCGTCATGAATGTGAATTGTATGTATTAAAGTGAAATAAACGAACTTGATGAAAGTGTAAATGGGATTTGTAAACTAAACACATATTTAGATGTATGTTTAAATTCATGAATTAAATCACGAATGAATTGTTGCATGTGAAAAGCCATTTGATATGATCAATGATTTGTAAAGTGAAAGCATGCGAAAATGAATAAGCATGAGTATTGTTTGATATAAAAGGCATGATTTAATGATAAATGCATGTCATGTTAAATTAAAAATTGGAATAAAACTGTGTAGAACCACTAAGCATGAAAATTTTTAGCGTATAGTCTTTATTTATGCGCAGGTTTCGAGTAAACGAGAAAGAAGACAAGATCAAGAAGCATAGAAACAGATGTTATGCGTATAATTACAGTAAATTTGTTCATATGCATATTCTTCTTCAACATGATATTTGCAAACAAATGAGTTAAACTCTGAACTATTGTTTTTTATATCATTTTGTAAAGGCAAGATAAGTCATTTTGTAAACGAATTGTATAAGAGTAAATGTTTAGGGGACTACCATTTGAAAATGCTTCCGCGTAATTGAAAACTCACAAAGGAAATGACATAAATAAAATGTTTAGATATGATAAATGAAAACGGTCGGAGTAAACCAAGCTCCGGTTCAAATCCGTCATTCGGGTCGGGCCAGGGATTCGGGTCGCGACATTTTTGAAAAAGAAAATTTAATAAAAAGGTAAATAAAAAGAATTAAACGAGCGTCCCCAGGTTTCGATTCGGATCCGCCAACCCGGTCGGATCGGGCTTGGGGGTCATTACAAAAAAGGTGGACCTAGAGGATTTTGTAGTCACCATCAATGATTGCGAAAATTTAGTAGTATAGTCAGAAACCCCTTGGTAAATTTAATAACCACTAAGAGTCGTTGCGAAAATTTCGCAGTCACACAAAGTGACTGCAAAAATTGCTTTGAGAGCATAAAATAGAAAGAAATCAAGTCAAAATGGTGGAAATGATTCTTGGGAGATCTAGAATATGAAGGATAAGCAAAAATGAAACTATGGAGGCCTACATTGGGTTCTTTAAAAGTAAAGGAAGTCAAGAAAGAGAGAGATTTGCAATCGAAGGAGAGAGAGAGGAATCAAGAGGAGATCATGAAGAGTTGAAGAGGCGATGAAGGAATTCATCCTAATTCTAGAACTCTTCTTCTTCTTCTATGATCTCCTTTGTTTTTTTTTTGAACCTTTGTTAATTATGTTTTAATCTCATTTGTCTAGGACTGGGATGTAGTCGGGTTAAGAACAATGTTTTAGGGTTTTTGGTTTAATCTTTAAGTACAATTTTGTTTATATATTGAGTATTCTATTCCGTTTTTATTGCTTGTGGGCACTTGCCAATGTCTACATGATTATGCATTCAACTTGAAACTGAGAGGAGATGTGAGAATGGGATTAGGAATAGACTATCGAGGGATGATCTTAGCCTAGAGTTACGCATGACTCCCACGTGGTCATAGGATTAGCTAAACATTAATGCTTTCCATAGACTCGGGGTTTGAGGAAAAGATGAGATAACCTATAGTCTATGTGAATAGGGTGTTGAGACATCAAGAGAGATCAACACTATCAAAGGACTAATCGACCTTCAATATATGGAATTATTACTTTAATAATTTATCATACCCTAAGCATTGGAATTAACTTAGGCGAAATCATAAACCCAAGATGCTTTTCATAATGTGATTTTTCTCAATTAATTAGATTAATTCATAATTCATCCATGATTGACATCCAAACAACATTAGGGTTAGAGTAGATTGGTTATTAGTAAACGTAGTATTTGTGGGTTCAACATCCCGAGCTTAATTAGTTCACTTTATTACTTGCACGATTTGTATACTTGCTGGCGAGTATTTGCGCGTAGAAAAACGCGGGAAATATTGTGGTAGTAGGTTTAGCATATTACGGTAGCAGATATCTTTATTATGGTAATAAATACAATTTGAAACCAATTTGAAGATTCCATAACCCTAAATGTTTTTTCTACAAGCCATGTGATAAAATTTCTACTATTTTTTAAACAACAAACACAATAGCGTAAATTATAATCTGTTACATATTCAAATTATTGATATTGTGGAATAACTTAGGAACAACAAAAGCAAACATCATTACGAAAAATTAAATCAAATAAAATAGAGAGTAAATAAAAACCCTTACCAACAAAGAGGATGATGATGCTTTTTTCAACCGGACTGGCCGGAGCGTCAGCTGCCGTGAATCGGACTGCTGCTGGGCCAATCAGACTGCTCGAGCGTAGGTTCTCTGCAAAAAATCAAAGAAAAGAAGCCGGGTCGTGTGGGGCTTCGCCTGTACGCTCCGATGCCTGCCGCCTTCTTGAGAGAAAAGATAGACACTTTGAGGGCGAATGTTTATGCGTACCTTCACCGAGATGGGGTATCTGCATTTATAGTAAAGTATATGTTATTCCCAATCGAGGGTAGGCGATTCTTTCCTATCGGATGGGATATTTTCTACCTTTTTATCAATATTGATTTACTATGATATTGAGAGTAGTTTATTGAGAATTATCCTCCTTCCTTATTAGTGAGATTCTATTGACCATAGTGATGTCGCCACTATGAATTGATCCTGGCCTTCTCTTTGGCCGATGAGATTTAGTCAAGGATTCTGGATTATAAGATAAGCATGTTATAGATTATCCTACTTCCTTATTGGCAAGATTTATTCATTTTATGATGTGGGCCTTCCAGATTATCCATGATCGCCTCGGGGGCGCGTGGATCGGGCCTTCATGGCTAGCTCCGGGGCCTAGGTGTTTTATCGGGCACGCCTTCTTTGGGCTTAAAGAGCTGGCCCGCGAGCCCATTTTTCAAACTCCCATCACCCCCCCACTCTTATGTACGGTATGCAAGGGCTATAACGCTTTCATAGGTCGGATGTTATTGATAAGGCTCAAAGTATTTCGAGCCCTATTCGATAGGTTTTGAAAGTGCTTTTGCGCAAGTAATCATATAAATTAAGCCAATTGTCATGTGGGCTTAATTAGCGCTTCGATTTGTTTTCGAGGATAGTTTCGATATTTTATGTGTCTGGGAACTTCACAAGTCATTCTTTATCAGGCCTGAAATTCGAGAATCCTCTACTCTTACCAAGCCAGGTATTTGAAATAAGATGTGAGTGAAGAATTGAAGGCAAAGGATGAATAAAAGTGCAAGAATGATGTAGTAAAGAAAACAAGTAAGGTGGAACAAAAGTGTGAATTTTCGCTATGATTGGGAAAATTGCGATTACAGTACTCTGGGCTAGATTGCAAAAATTTCGCACCATAGCTTAAAATTTATCAATCCTAAATGGGGCCTCACATGTAAAAATTTCGCTAGGCTAGCTTAATTTCATAGCTAATAAATTTCGCTAAATGCAAGAAATTTATCATAGCTAATAAATTTTCATTCTTCGCTGTCTCGTCATCAGTTAAGAATTTTTGGCTAGTTTAAGTAATGAATTTCGCTACTAATAAATTTCGCTTATGCTAGCGAACTACGATAGAAAAATTCCTCACCGTGTTTTTGGTATTTTGATCCCCAAACGACCACGCTTTTGATATTTTGTACCATTTCTCGTCCCTTATGTACTCTCATATTTTAGGCATTTTGGGTATTTTACACTGGGTTGACTATATAAGCCCCTACAACTTTGTAACCCTAAGTAACTTTTCATTTTTATACATTTCACAAATTTTTCATTTAGTTTACTTTTCTCTTCTCTCTCTTTCTTTCTCTCATTTCTACGCCAAACACCCCTGAGACACAACTTAAGGGATGCTTGGTTAAGCCACATAGCTAAAGACGAGGGTTACAGTTTGGTTTCGGGGGCTGCCAGCAGTTGTCCTCATGCTTTGAATGTTACAGTACAACATTTATGATTCCCAACTTTCCAAACTAGGTTTAATGCCATTTGAATGTCTTTCTTTGGTCAATACGTGTCATACTTGTGGTCTGCATTCTAATGGTAGATGCAATCGATATCCTTAGATGTCATTTACGCAGCCATTAAAAAGAGGTTAAATGCTAGGGTTTCTAACTGACTGGACTTCAGTCAGCTTAGTATTTGGCTCGACTCAAATAGGAGGGTTCTAGGGTTAGGTTTTATAGCTAAACAAAGATCCTGCGTTTTGCTCTAACTATATGTCATTTGCCTTAATGCGAGGAAATAACCCGAGGGACATTTTAATAGCTCCATATTATTTCTTCGTTAGTGGACCTAAGCCTTCAAAGTTACCATTTCACATTTCCTTACATTGCCATTACAAATAATAAGAAATAAACAACTTCCTTTGTTTTTAAACAACCTAAAATCCAAACAAAAGTCTCACCATTTTCCATCATCGATGCGAATCATTCGTGATGAAAACCCATCCCCGTGTTCTAAACTTAGATTCACTATATCAAGTAGTGAAATACTACTTCAAGTAGTGAGGGAGGAACATAGGAAACAAAATATTGTTGATTCCGAATCACCCTACCGTGGCACGAATCAAATGGCGCCGTTGTCGGGGATGGTGCCAAACTACGTATGATGAGTTGATGTGTACTTGTAATCCACATTACAAGTGTTGCGACCTTCACCATCAATGCGTGAACCGCAAGTTTTCCACTTCTGGCGCTATCGTACGCTTATTTTTACGTCATTGTTTAGCTAACACCGACAAGCCGCTGCTTTGTTTGTGTCTGTTTTGTTTCATTTTGTGTACCAGTGTTTATGCAAAGACCGGGGACAAGGGGGATATCGTAGATTACAAAAAGAGTGCACCGCCGAGCAAGGTCATGAAATCGCAGCACAAGTGATCGATGGATCTCTCTAATTCAGGAACAAAGAGTCAACAAGCACCCCCAATAATCCACGCATACGTGCCTAGCAAGGATCACATACACCTCCTAGAGTTAGTGCTCCTTCCCGCATCATACCTCCCCACGAGGATGTGCAAGAAGTTGAGACCCTACCTAAGGCCCCCGCTTCCTACATTTCATGGTATGGAAAATGAAATCCATATCTACATATAATGATTTTGGAGGAAGTATGCATAACTATTAAGGAGGGTATAATCGACATGGATTTGCTCAAGCTGAAAGCATTCCCCCTGACACTGAAAGATAAGACCAAAATATGGCTCAATTCATTAAGGCCAAGGACAATTAGAAATTGGGGCGATCTTCAAGCTGAGTTTTTGAAGAAATTCTTCAACAAGAACAAAGACCATCAAATTGAAAGACATCTACACTTACTCGGCCTAAATTTTAAAATGAGTTTTATCAAGAAGAAAGATTCATTGAGACCATCAATGCATGCCCATACCATGGTTTTGATACATGGATGCTAGTGAATCATTTTTATGATGGTATGTCTCCAGCCATGAAGCAACTATTGGAAACCATGTGTGGAGGTAACTTTCGAAAGCAAAACCCGCATGAGGCCATGGACTTTTTTGAACTATGTGGTCAAACCTCAAAGGCATAGGATGAACCGAATCCAAGGGAAGCCGAAAGATCGAGGCCTTCGAACCACTAGAGGGGGGCATTTATGCACTTTCCGAAGACATAGAGATGAAAGCAAAACTGACCACTTTGACTCGAAGGTTAGAGGAGCTGGAAATGAGAAGCCAACACAAAATGCAAGCAGTAACCAAGTTACCTGCATCTCATCCATTTTGTTTTGACTGTCAGACAAATAGTCATCCTGGGGAACACTGTCAAGAGCATGCCCATGTCCTGGATCAAAATAAACCACCCACAAACGCTCCATACATGGCAACACCTATAACCCTAATCGAGAAATCATCCCGACCTCATGGAAGCCAAAACCCCGTGATATTCCTATAGGAGCACACAGCCAGCTTGGCTCCACTTCAACACAACAAAGAAACCCGCCCACCTTCTTCTCCCCGCTGAAAGGTGCAATCCCGAATTTAAGTAAAGTGGTAGGCACGCTTTAGAAGAACGAAGGTGTTGAATGTACGCATTCAATCAGAAAAATTGAAGCAATGAAAGCTCACTCAACAGAAATCGATGTGCACTCTGAGATTTCAAGGTTGTGTAACCAGCAGCAAGGTTCCGAAAAGGACAAATTTCCTTCCCAGTCACAGCAAAATCAGAGGGGAATGCATGAAATAGACTCAACCAATGATCCAAATGTAAGAATTGATGGTCAAGGCAAGCAGACATTAAGAGTTGGTAAAGAACTAGACCAAAGAATCCACTCTAGACAAGTTAGTCCCACAAGATCGAATTCACTACAAGAAGAACAACCAACAACAGGAAGAGGTGAAGACCGCAAATTCTCCATTCCCACGTGCTCCGAAAAAGAAAAATCTAAGTAACCAAACAGAAATGCTAGAGGTTTTACAGCAAGTGAAAGTTAACATTTCTCTCCTTGACATGATCAAACAAGTCCCCACCTATGTAAAATTTTTAAAGGGGACTTATGCATCGTAAAAGAGGTCTCAATGTAAATAAAAAGGCCTTGATCGAGCAAGTGAGTGCTATCATTGGAGTGCAAGACTCCAAAGGGAAATATAAAGACCTGTGGATGTCCTACAATCTCGTTAACATTGAGGCATTAGTGTGGAGAAGCACTATTAGACTTGGGAGCTAGTGTGAACCTTTTGCCATACTCCATGTACAAGCAACTTGGTTTAGGTGAACTGAAACCCACGTCCATCACACTGTCACTAGCCGATAGGTCTATTAAAATACCGAAGGGGACCATTGAGGATGTTTTAATACAAGTGGACAAATTTTACTATCCAGTAGATTTTGTCGTACTTGACACAGAGCCGGTTGCAGTAGGAGCCAATCATGTGCCCATCATATTGGGGAGGCCATTCTTGGCTACTTCGAATGCCATAATAAACTGCCGGAATGGGGTTGTGCAACTCACATTTGGAAATATGACTCAGAGCTCCAATATCTTCATTTGAGTAAAAGGCATATGGTCTCGTGAGGAAGATGGATCGTGGAAGAACGATAATGGGGATGCAATCCTCAAAGAACAGACTAATGAGCAGCAAGTGCAAGATGTATTAATCCCCGAGTTATCTGAATGCCTCGGAGAGCAAGAAGAACCTCAATGCATGAGCTTACAAGTGTGGGTACCAGGAGGAGAAAAATAAGTTCTACTCTATTGGATCGGGTGATGAACCAAAGAAATCCTCACCAATTAGAGCTCAAACCTCCCGCTTGAGTTAAAGTATGAATTCCCGAAGAGAATGGGTACGTCCAGCAGGATTTCATCATCACACCACTTCCACAAGAGCATAACCCCACGTACCTTCTCAAAAGCGAACAAGCCTCGGGTGGAAAATTTCGATCGGAAAGGCATAAACCCATCAACTGCACCCATCACATTTACCTAGAAAGAGGAATCTAAGGTCGTTAGGCGCCTACGCCGGAGGTCAACCCCCCACTGGTAGGTGAAGTAGTTCGCATCAAGTCCTAAAATTACCTAAGCCGGTATCATTTACCCCATTTCCGATAGCATCAAAGTGCTTCCAACCTGTGTGGTGCCCAAGAAGTCGTAGGAGGACAACCGTGGAAAATGAAAAGGGTGAAGAATTGCTCACCCGACTTACTACCGGGTGGAGTGTGTGCATAGATTATGTGGAGGCTCAATGAGGTAACAAGAAAAGATCACTACAAGCATTTATCAATCGCCCCTTGAGAGAGCTCGACACCCATTCTATTGCTGGATGGTTATTCAGTACTTTCGTATAGAGATTGCACCAGAGATCAAGAAAGACCACCTTACTTCTGTCCATTCGCACCCATGCAGAGACAGAGGACGCCTTGCCAGAACATTTCAAGCTACTTTTAGATGTATGCTTAGTATGTTCAGCGATATGGTGGAGCGTATAATGGAAGTGTACATGGATGATATCACCGTATATGGAGGCGACGGAAGAATGTCCGACTAACTGGAAGTCATCCTCGCAGAGGTGCATGTAGAAGCAACCCGTGCCCAACTCGGAGAAGTGCCATTTTATGGTTAACTTCAAGGAATCAGGTCAGCACATTATATCCAAAGAAGGGAATAGAAGTTTACAAGGTTAAAATTGAACTTATCTCTAAGTCGCCATCTCCAACAAATGTAAAACAGCTAGGCACTCGGGTCACGCAGTTTCATAGAAGATCTACAAAAACTTCAAGATTACTAAACCTCAGATAAGCCTCAGAGAAAGATGCCAAATTTGTTCGGGGAGAAAGAATGTCAGAGAGCTTTGAAGAATCAAGTCCTATTTGATCACGCCCTAATAGTACGAAAGCACCTAATCGCGCCGCTTTTGAAGTGATGTACAGCGTGACGTGCGATTTCGCGCATCGGAGCAAGATTGCCAAAGAGAGGATGGGAAACCCTACGAGTCTACTATGCAAGCAAAACCTTGAATGAAGCACAAAGGAATTATACTACTACAGAGAAGGAATTGTTGGCAGTAGTCTACGCCTTAGACAAGTTTCGAGCATACTTGGTTGGGTCTGATATAGTCATTTTTACAGACCATTCCGCTTTGAAATATCTCCTGACCAAGCAAAATGCCAAAGCAAGGCTTATCCGATGGGTTCTTCCGCTTCAAGAATTTAACCTGCAAATCAAAGACAAAAAGGGGGTAGAGAATGTGGTGGTAGATCATCTTTCTAGGTTAACGATAGCCCATGACACTCATAGTCCACCCATCAATGATGAATTTCCTGAAGAGTCTCTAATGCAGCTGGAAAGAGCTCCCTGGTATGCTCACATTGCCAATTTCTCAGAACAGAGAAATCCTATCTCGATTGGAAAGAACAGATAGGAAGTATTTTCATAAGATCCATTCATATTATTGGGAAGAGCCCTTCTTGTTTAAATAATCGTGCGCATCGATAATCGTAGCGCGTGCCTCGAAAGAACAGCCAGGGAATTCTGAAGTCACCGCCACGAGAGTGCCTGCGGGTGGCTACTGCCTCATAAGACAAAGAATGAAGGTGTTTAAATCGTTTCTACCGGGCCTTCCTTGTTTAAAGAAGCACACCAAATGTGACGGTATGTGATAGATGCCAAAGACTCAGGAAATTGTCTCGTCACAGCATGATGTTCCTAAACCTAATTTTAAAGGGTCGAAGTATTCATGTTCAGCATCACTTCACGACCGCTCCCACATCTTATGGTCATACATATATTTTGGTGGGAGTGGACTATGTGTCCAAATGGGTTGAAGTAACTCTCGCAAAAACCAATGACCACAGGTAGTGCTTAAATTCTTGAAAGCAAAACATCTTTTCTAGTTCTAGGGTCCCAAAGCCATTATTAAGTGATGGAGGTTCACATTTCAGAATAAACCTTTGAAAAACCTTCATGGCTAACACGGTGTGAAACATAGTAGAGGGCCACCTCACCATCCTCAAACAAGTGGTCAAGTAGAACTTATAACGCAGAGATCAAGACCATTTAATGAAGGCGGTAAAGAATGTAAAAGACTGGTCCATCAAACTACTTGATCTCAATGTACCTACAGAATCCGGCTTTCAAGACAATCCCCTTGGAATGTCCCTGATCGGCTGGTCTATGGTAAAGCATGTCACCCCAAAGGAGACTTAATACAAGTGTGGTGGTAATCAAGAAGCTGAACATGGATCCGTGAAATGAGCCAAGAGATTCCTCGATCTCAATGAGTCGAAGAAATACGAAATGATGCCTACTTGAATTCAAGATCGCAGCGAAAGATCAAAAAATGGCATGGATCAAATGATAACAGGAAGAATTTCAACGAGAGGGACCAAGTCCCCAGATGACTCCAAACTCCATCTATTTCCGCAAGCTCAAGTCACATGGACGGGTCCATCATTGTTGCTCGTACATACCCCAAATGGTTCAAATTTCGACCTATTCAATCCAAATGATAAACAGGTGATCAAAGTCAATGGATAGAGGGTGGCTTCCCATATTGTGCAAAGAAGACCGTCAGTGGGAGGAAATTTTTCCTTCCGACCCTCCCCGAGTCCCACAAATACCATTACACTAAAGGGTGGCTCCCGCTGGTCCTAAAAGCCAACATCTTATTGTTTAGTTTTACTAAATTTCTTTTGTTTAAAATTTTTATTTTGATTTCACTTATGTTAATAACAGTAGCAGAATACTCAATAAATGGAAATGACCCCTTCCAAACACTATGTTTGAGGAGGTACAGCCTTCCATCCGCTGGTTTTGCAATCAAGCCAAGCCGCTAGAGTGTAATTTTCATATATTCGGAATTTAGTTTTACTGCAATATGTTCTTAATGGCCAAATTCTGCTTTCTTAATTCTTAAATTGCCTTTGTGTCTACATTTTGTATATCTACTCTTGCCTTTAATTGGAAAATTGAAACCCTGTATGTTATCTTAGTAATAGAACAATTCCATATGATTTAGTTTTTGGTCATTTGAAGTTTCAACAGATACAACCTTGAACATTCCACCTTTAGCTAATTCACACACTGCACACCAGATTGTGCCAATAGTCGAAATTATATACTTCTCTTTTCACCTTGCAATGCCTACTGCACCGCTGGACGACCCATAATACTCAGGTTACCCACGATAAGCGCTGGGCCGTAGTCTTCCAAAAAAGGAAAAGAAAAAGCAAACGGAAAAGAAAAGCAAGAAAAGAAAATAAAAGTCGTGGACGCTTTGGTTTTGAAACCCAACATCAATCAAGGGTATGGCGAAGTTTTTAAAGCCCATGCCCTAAACCTTACACCGTCGGGAGTCATCGACTTAGTGTTCGCTACACGTGAATAGTAGAGAGTTTAGCGCGGTTTGTGTGCTTAATTTCTAAGTACATCTGAGTCCCAAGAAGCCTCGCGCAGAGTTTGTGTCGCTGATCCGCTTGATGCCCTAAACTCCACTGGTTGGGAGTCATCATGGACTCCTCGCTACACCTGACTTCGGGGGAGGGAATGGGCCTTGCATTTTATTGGCTCAAGTCAAGTTACCTTAGGAACAATTAGGATTCGTGGAAATTCGTGTTCATTTCTTTGATCCAATGTCGACCTAAAACTGGGCCTTATATGGTTTTAGTTCTTTCATGTTGATTTTCGAACAGGGTGTAAATTATTCATATCAAAGGAACAGCTTACCTGTACACACACTTTTTGAGCCATATACACTTTTTGTAAAAGCACAGCATGCATCCCATTATTATTTTTAGCATCAAGTAAGGACTAAAGAACGGTTTGTCATGGGGTGATTAAGGCCCAAAAAAGTGCTATTTTCGAGCCCTATTCAAGATAGGTTTTGAGTGCTTTTAGCGCACTAATCATATGAATTGCCAATTGTCATGTGCATGCCCACTTAGCGCTTCCCGATTTGTTTTCGTGATAGTTTTGATAGTTTTATGTGTCTTTCTGGGAACTCACAAGAAAGCCAGTTTTATCGTGTCAATGCGAGAACTCGTAATTTCACCAAGCCGAGGCATTGAAATGTCAGAGATGGAGGAAGAATTAGCGCAAAGTGATGAACAAAAAGTGCAAGAAGTGATGCAAAGAGTAAAACAGTAAGCACGAACAAAAGCAGTGAATTGGTTATGATCGCTAGCACTTCATTAGATCGCAAAATTTACAGGATTGCGAAAATAAGAATCATACGAAAATTTCGCATCTTAGCGAAATTTTCGGCTATGTAAAATTCCCGCTAGGCTAGCGAAATCTTGCTAGCTACGAATTTAGATCAGAAGCTAGCTAAATTTTCCATTTTCGCTATCTCTCAGATCATAGTTAGCGAACTCATGTTTGGGCGAAATTTTCGCTATGCTAAATAAATTTCGCTTCCATAGCGAAATTCTCAAATTTCTGAGCTTTGGCAGCTGATCCAAATCTATCACGCTTTGATATTTTTACCATTCATTCCTTTGCGTAATTTCATATTTTAGGCATTTTTGTATTTTCACACCTTCGGGTTGACTATATAAGCCTCTACAACTTTAAAACTCAAGTAACTTTTTCATTTTTATACATTTCCACCTTTCATTTTAGGTTTACTTTGTCTTCTCTCTCTTCTTTCTCTCATTTTCTGGCCGCAAACACCCCTCGAGGATGACAACTCATGGATGCCTGGGTTAAGCCCTCATACTTGGAAGAGGAGGGTTGCTAGCTTGGTTTCTGGGGTCATGCAGTTGTCCTCATGTTAATGTTACGATACAAAGAGATTTATGATTCCCAACTTTCCAAACTAGGGTTTAATGCCATCTTTCTTTCTACAATACTGGCCATATTCTTAGGTTCAAGGCATTCTTAATGGTAGATGCACTAATATCCTTAGATGTCATTTACGAGCCATTAAAAAAGATGTTAAATGTTAGGGTTTCTAACCGAATGGGACTTCAATGCTTAGTATTTCAGTTTGACTCAAATAGGAGCGGTTCTGTGGTTAGGTTTTTATAGCTAAACAAAGATCCTAGCTTTGGCTCGACTATATGTCATTTCTCATTTTAATGCGAGGAAATAACCCGAGGACGTTTTTAATAGCCCTATATTATCAAGCTTTAGTGAACCCAAGCCTTCAAAGTTACCATTTCACATTTCACATTAAGCCATTACAGTTAGTCAGTGAACAAACAACTTCCCCTGTTTTTAAACAAATCCTAAAATCTAAACAAAAAGTCTCACCATTTTCCATCACTGATGCGAATCATTCGTGGGACGAAAACCCATCCCCCGTGTTCGACTTAGATCACTATAATCGCAAAGAGTTTGACTACGGCAAAGAGGAACATAGAAACAAAATATTGTTGATCTCGACCACCCTACCGTGGCACGAATCGCCTATTGCCACGTGTCCGTCGGTCGGGTTAGTTAGGCTTGTCGCCTTATGTCTTGTGATAATGAGGACTTTTGGTTTTCGCGCCATTCTCCCACTTCTTTCGCCGCTTCTTCCGTACACCTCTAACCGTCACTTTGTGTGCCCCGATCCCCGAAGCTTTTCTTTCGCTTCTTAGAGAGTCTGATCTCCTTTTCCTGTCTGAACCTTCTGTGCAGAGTCCTTTTCTGGCGTCTTTCTTGAGATAGCTTTTTCCGTTTTATTCTTGGGACCGCTGCGTCTTTCTTTCTTGGTGTCTTTTCGAGCAATACAACGAGGCGCTAGGGTTAGGTTGGCTAAGTTTTGTTCTCACTACTTGCTATCGCTATGGGTCTTGGGTCACTTCTTCTTTCCTCTGGTGTATCGGGAGGTGACCTTCTACTGCGCGATTCTCATGGATCGGCGGCACCTCCCAATTTCGCTCGACCGAGTTGATCTTCGAGACGCCCCGGGGGAGCCCCCTATTCCCTTGAACAAGGGTAAGGGAGAATTAATGAGATCAAATACCCCAGGGGGTCGGAATACCTAGGGTCCGCCGTGCACAAGTCAGTCGGCCCAGCAAGGTCGGACCCTCTATACGGGGCCACTTCGCAAAGCGCCACCCACCTCCCGTAAGGTCCCGAGTCCCGGGTCCCCGACGCTTTGACCTCCCACGTGGTTCCAAAGACTTAAGATGTGCTTCTTCTGGGCGACCTTGACAACGGTTCGCTTCTCCGCACCTTTATAAAGTGAGTTTTACAAAGACTTCAACGTCTCTGGGTCCTTCAACTCTCGCCTAATCAGGCATTTAAGGCTATTGGTTTTCAGGGACAGGGCCCAGGTTCCTAAAGGTAGCTCCGTTTCGACCTTTCGGGCCACAAACCGCCGAGGGCTTCTATTTTCTAGGTGCACAGTGCTCCTCTAGTAATTCTCCATGTTCCATCCTCCACAAGCCGTAAAGGTTTACTTCTTCTCGTCCACAAGCCACAATTGGGAGTATAACTTTGATAAGGATGATACCCTCGGTATCTTATTGTTTGACCACCCCGAGAATCTACGTGAGTATTGCTTTGTTTTTGTATAGTCTCAGGAAGTCATCAGGTATCTCTAATTCAAGATTGTTCGCAAGGCTTCGTGCTCAATTCTATCTCAACCCCGAAGATAACGTTATAGCGCAGGAGCTGGGCCGCTTGTTCCGCGCCCCACGTGGAGCGACTCAAGCCTGACATTCCCGGCCTCTCACTCGAGGTCTACCGCTCTGGTCGCTGAGGCCTTCACCTCCTTCCACTATGAAAGTCTCTCCCATCGGCCTTCCGCCGCTGGGTCTCAAGGGAGAGCCGCTCGTGTGGAGGAGCCGCCCTGAAGTCCCTGAGCGTGAAACGGAAAACTTGGACCTCGGCTGAGAAGACCGTCCGGCCGGTTCCGAAATCGGGGCGTCTTCCTCTCTTCCCCTTCTACCCACGTTCTCGAATATCTGGCATGTGGTTGTCACCTCCCGCTGAGGCCCCCAGTTTTGAGTTCAGAATCCTGCTCTGTACCGTGAAGGCAAGAAAACTCCTGTGAAGGACCGCCGAGCACCAGCTGGGAGGTCATGCCCATTACTATCCGGAACTCCCTACTCGTAGTGTTGCTTCACCTTCCGAGGGCCGAAGAGTCAAGAGGAAGGGGCTCGAGACTCCACTGGAGATGGCAACCCTCGCTATTCAATGCCGAAGCATTTCGCGGCACGGCCTCAGCCCATTCTTAAAGATTCTAACTCAAGAGGCCTGGCATGTCACGACAGGAAGCTAGCTTTATCGCTCCGTGGGGTCGCTCCGTAGTTCCTCATATCTGCCATCTCGATTTCAACCCGGGTCGGGTGTCGATTCAAGGCTGGTACCGATTCAAGGCTGATGTAAGTGTGGCTACTCATTTGAAGAGTTTGGCTAAAAAGGCCAATCTAAACGAAGGACATGCCAAAGTCGCCCACATTTACAAGGAGAGGGTGGCTTCCCTTACTTCTGAGCGGGTTAAGTTGTGGGACCAGGTGCAGAGTGTGACCGAGGAGGCAGTGAAGCTTAAGTCTGATTTGAAGCATACCACGTCGGCTCGCGCCCGAGCCGAGGGTAGAGAAGACGAGGCCGAAACAAATTTTGAGAGCAACCAAGCCGAGCTTCTGGAGGTTCCGGATGAGCCGCAAGCTCGTACAAAAATGACTCACGAGGCCAAGGATCTCGGCCGCACCCGCGCTCCACCTGAGCTTCGTGATGGTCGTGACGAGCTTTACGCTCTGTGAGCGACCATGGGGTCTCAAGAAGAGTCGCAGGCGCTAGAGACGAGCCGCTGGATAAGACAAATACGCATGGAGCTCGCCGCGAGGCTTCCGAGGCTATAAGCCCCGTAACGCCGTCAGGAGTGCGTCGCGGATCGCAAGTATGACCTTCATCAACAAGCAACCTACCACTCTGGAGGACCTGCCATAGAGATCGAGGACGAGCCCGTACTCAATGGGCTTCGGGTGGCTCTCTTCGAAGGGCTACGCTAATGTCCAACCAAAGTTCCTGATCTTCAACTTCGACATCCCTAGCGTACCGAAGAGGCAGAGGAGTCCCTCCTCCGCTGCACTATCTCTAGGGAACCAGATACCCCTACGATGCCCACTCCCTCTTCACCCTCCGCCCTTCCTCCGATGTCTCGGATTCGTGACATATCTTCGCTGTACGTCGTCGCTTTTTTTTTCGGGGCTTGAGGCCTAGGACATATGTGTAGCCTTTTCCCACGAATATTCATTTTTATTTCACCACTTTCGTCTTCTTACTGCGGCACTTCGCGCTTATTCGCATTTAATCAAATCAACTTCTTAGCCAGATAAATAATTAAGCGCCCAGTCGAAGCAAATTTCGGTCGTATGACCTGAAATCATAGTCGAGCTCTTCAAACTGAGCTGCTTGGCTCCTGGACGCTGAGGCCTGATGGGTTGAATAGCCTGAGCTAAACTGACTCGGGTCGCATGGTTTGGTGAAGTAGTCGAGCTCGCCAAACCGAAAGCATCGGGTCACAGGGCTGGATGCCGTGCCGAACCGACTTCAGCCGCATGGCCTGCGGAGTAGCCGAGCTCTTCGAATCGAAGCACAGCTCGGGCGCGAGGCCTGCGGAGTTTAACCGCCCGAGCCGACCGACTGGGCCGCATGGCCTCGAGCAGAGTAGTCAGCCTTCAAACCAGCCGCTTGGGCCCCGGGCGCTAAGGCCTTGGCCGAACCGCCTCGAGCCGGATCGACCTTTCGGGCCGCATGGCCTGAGTAGAGTAGCCGAGCTCTTCAAACCGAGATGCCGCCTCGGGCGCCGAGGCCTGCGGCGAATCGTTGAGTCGAATCCAACTCTGCCGCACGGCCCCGAGCGCAGAAGCCGAGCTTTGTTAAATCGAGCCACCGCCCCGCCGAGGCCTCGCGGGCCGAACTAGCCGCATGGCCCGGAGCTAGCAGTAGCCGGTCTGGCCAAAATGAGCCGCGGGCTCTCGAGCCGAGGCCTGCGGTTTAATACTGAAATGAACTGAATTCTGTGCCGCATAGCCCGGTGCAAGAGTAGCCGAGCCTGCAACCGAGCCGCCGGGCCCCGGGCCGAGGCCTCAGGGCCGAACCGACCTTAGGTCGCACGGCCTGCTGGCGAAAGAACGAGCCCGGTTAAACCGAGCCACGGGCCCCCGGCGCCGAGGCCCTCAGGCTGAATCACCGGAAATGAACCGACCTCACGCATAGCCCGAGCAGTAGTATCGAGCTCGTCAACCGAGCCAGCTCTCGCGCCGAGGCCTCGCTGGTCAACAGCCCGAGCTCGAACTAACTCTGTGCCGCATGGCCCGAGCAGCAGTAGCCGAGCCCGCTAAACCGAGCTAGTGGGCTCCTTGCCGAGGCCTCAGGTCGAATAGCCTGAAATGAACCGGATCTCTGGGATCGCATGGCCCGAGCAGAGTAGCCGAGCTCGCCAAACCTAAGCACGGGCTCCCCGGCGCGAGGCCTCCCTGAGCCGAAGAGCTCAGAAATTGAGCCGTTACGTGCAAGATTAATTTCCAATTCTGGGAAGAGGCGAGTATCTTTAATATCGGTTCGATGGAGAATCTAAACGATTGCACGAAGCCTGAAAGATTTAGCTCTCTTTATAAATGACGGCCTCCGCGGTTATGGAGCCCATACTTTGAATCTTCGTCTCTTTCGTGCAACTTGAATCGCACGTAAATGAAGCTAGCCGGCTGGTCGCCTTTGCAGGATCCGCCTGTGGATTCTCGTTCGCTGCTGGGCCTCAACCCGTAGGTTGTGGTTTTTCCTAGTCTCCCTTTATGGAGTCGAATTATCCTCTAAATTTCGTGCCAGGGAGCAAACCAGAGGAGGGGTGGTAAGATTTCAGACGCTTCTCGATTTTCTCCTCTTCTTTCTCGCCCTCTTTCTCTTTCTTCTCCCTTTCTCCTTCTTCATTCCTCTCCTTTTCTTTCTCCTTTCTTCCTTCATCTCATTCTATCTTTTCCTTCCTTGTCTTTCTTCCTCTTCCTATCGCTAATAAACTCTTTCCTTCCCCTTTTTTCTTTCTTCTCCTCTTTTCCATCTCTTTTTCCTTTCCTTTCTTTCTCAGGGTTTTTTTTTTTTTTTTTGAGGAACCGGCTGACTCGCTTGTTCCGAGATGTAAGGAATGACATTACTGATTGTAATTAATTGTACCTTTATTATAATAAAGAGATGTTTTATTTTTTCGAATTGAATTTTGCGCTGCTCCGATGTATGTAACCTTGTACATTCCCCGACCAAGACGCCTGATCTGACAATCAATAAACACACAATCACAATCGATAATACTTTATTTAAGATTGCAACCGAGGCCTACCGATAAAAACGCTTAAGGTGCTCAAAGATTCCAAGTATGAGGCAAATTTTTTCCTCTTCCGTCTGTGAGCTCGTGAATTGCCGTGTCCGATTACACGAGTCACGACATAGGCTTCCCGCCAGTCCTAGCTCATACCGGATTCTTCCTCGCCTAGAGCTTTAAGACTGTG
Organism: Tetrastigma voinierianum; assembly: GCA_016808115.1. NCBI lineage: Eukaryota > Viridiplantae > Streptophyta > Magnoliopsida > Vitales > Vitaceae > Tetrastigma > Tetrastigma voinierianum. The sequence continues at coordinate 838,039 of JAEQBH010000911.1, read as the reverse complement.
TCTCCGTGCTTGCAACTTCCGGGTTTGACTTTTTGGCTGTAATAATTCGCTGCCTTCCTTGGTAATCTTCCGCGCTTTAGACCTCGCTGCCCAGGAGGTTCAGATTCGTAGAGCCCCGCGTTGTGTTCCACGCTACAATTCGATCCTCGGGATTTTAATCCAACCTCGACGGTGCTACTCGCTTCTAAGTGTCAAGGCTGTGGCGAAAGGGGTTTCCCCGGGTTACCGACCTGTAGTTCCAGATGCCCATAACACCTCGGGGAGGTATTCTACCCATTTGCCTTTAAGATCTTCCAATTTGGTCTTCAATGCTACCTTAAGGGTTCTGATGGTGACTTCGCCCGACCATTAGATCGCTGATGTGCCTGGACGCAGTAATAATCCCGATCCCGAGCTCAACACAACAAATCCTGAACTCATGCTATCAAATCAAGTTTCCATTGTCTGACACTAGTGCTCTTGGGATTCCAAACCTGCATATTATGTTATGCCACACAAAATTACGTATCTTTTGTTCTGTGATTGTAGCCAAAGGCTTGGCCTCAACCCATTTGGTGAAGTAGTCCACTGCAACGATGATGAATTTGCATCGCCCTTCCCACGGGCGAGGTCCCAATATATCCAAGCCCCAATCGTTTGAAAGGCTAGGGGCTTCAGACCGATGTCAGGGCTCGATGGGAGGTGAGAGATTCAGCGTGCCCCGGCAAATTCGCATTTCGACCAGCCCAGCCGCGCCTCCGAGCACTGCAGCCAATAATATCCTCGCCTTTAACACTTTCCCCCAAGCACGCCTCGAGCCCGATATGATTTCCGCGATACGCCTCGTACTTCCCCGAGCATGTAGTCCGGCGTCTTCCCCTCGCTCTAATCTTGCAGGCCCTTTCGTGGCTCGCAGACGTCCGTCTATTAAGTAATCCCAAACGGCTCCATCCAAATTCGCTCTGACTCCGACGCGACTTCCTCGCCATAGAGATTCATGTAAGGTTCCTCGCAAGGCATACGATGCGCGTTACCATCGAGGTCTTCTCAGGTCGTCGCTACTGGGCTAAAGATCGACTGAGTTCTCCGCCACTAGGTATGTGGGCTCGACTGGACCAAAGATGAACTTTTCGCAAATCTCAGACCTTGAGGTACAAGATCATTTTTTCACTTTTAGCCTCAGAGGTGTCCCCATTTTTACTACCGCCGAGACCTCAAGTCGGTCAACTTCCATCGATCGGCGTAGGCCGAGGGCCGCCTATGATGGCCTCATCGCCTCGCTGCTTCGGGAGGCTCGGAATCGAATCTGAGCCGTACTCACATCTATCTTTGGCGGGAGGTCGAATTAGCCCGCCTCCGCTTCTCAGGCATTTCGCGCCCCGTCTACAAAGAGTCTCCAAACGGGGATGTCACGGCTGCCAGTGTTCTCAAAGCCACAGGTGAATTCCATGACGGTCCGCTAAGACATGCCCTTTATCATAGCTGGCTTATATTCGATGCCTAACTCGGCCAAATTTATGGTCCACTTCACGCTCTTCCGAGGTCTCCGACGATGAAAGCACTCGCTTCATCTGATATTCCGTTGGAAACTTCAATGGTATGAGCCCGGAAGTAGGCGCAGCTTTCGGCTACTACTAATGCCAAGATTAATTTCCATCCTCAAGTACCTCTCCTCTGCCTCCTCTCGCCTACTGCACATTAGTACACTGGATGTCGTACGGCCTTGTCCCCCGACGAGGACAAGGTCAGGCCTAAAAGTCTAAACTGCTTAAGTATGGGAGCGGTATGAGCTCCCTTCGAGGGGCTCACCAAAATGGGGGGGGGGAGAGCTCAAGTATGTCTTCAATGCTGAGAATGCTTCTTCGCACTTCATATCCCATTGAAAAGCTTTATTTAGGACTTGGAAGAAAGGATGACATTTATCGCAGCCTCAGATATTTAATTCGCTTAAAGCAAGAATCCTTCCCGTAAGAGGTCGGACCTCCTTTATGCTCGATGGCATGATGTCTGAGCACGTACCTTTATTCTCGTCTGCCTCGATTCCTGGCTGTTGACTATGAAACCTACACTTTCCTACTGATAATTCAAGGCACACTCTCACCGATTCAGCCTTCATGTCGCACTCTCCGTGATTTAGAACGCCCCACGACGAAAGATGCGGAGTTCGCCGACGCTGGTGGACTTCACCAACATGTCATCTATATACACCCATGACGCTCCTATCCGCTTCTTAAAACATCCCGTTTACCGTACTTCGATAAGTAGCTCCCGCATTCTGCAGCCCAAAGGGCATCACACGATAGCACAGTTCCCGCCCCGTAACTAACGAGGTCTTTTCTAGTCATCCGGATCCATGCTCGATCTCAAGGTAGCCGGAGAAAGCATCCATGAAACTCGAGGAGTTCACGGCTTCCAACAGGGCATCTACGATGAGGTCGACTACAAGAAAGGAAACCATCCTCAAGCAAGCCCGCTGATCGCCAAGAGTCGATGCAGTCACCACTGTCGCTCGCTCGACCAAGCATAACGTCAGCGCCCATCTCAGATTCAACCTCTCCGATCGGCTCTTACCCGAGGAGCTCACACCTCCCCATCGATCCCTGCTTTCCTGGGCGAAGCTCCTCTCTCGCTATTGACCGCTTGGAGGATGGGCTAACGCTAGCCTATGAGTGATTATCAGGGGGTCAATTTCCATATCCGCCTCGCTCTACGTGAAGACGCTTTTGCTCGTCTCAAGAAATAGGTAAGAGGGTTTCCGAGGTCTCTCCAGCTGAGCCTATGCAAAGCAGTGTTCGTGGTCAAGCCATCCAATCCGCATGTGCCCCAAATTCTTCAGGTTCAGCCTGTGTTCCACTTCTGGCCGCATAGTCGAGCTCACCCAGATAATGCCATTTCGACCGCTTTTTTGCTTCATGGATGCAGAGTAACACTCTCTGGCCACGCCTTGATTCTCCTCGAACCATTCTTACTCCGTCAGGGTGGGAAACTGATCATCATGTGGTACGCGAGGTAACGGCCTTATCAAGGTTAAGAGAGGGTCTCCCAAGAACATATTATAGCCGATAGGCATCTACAACGAGGAATCTGGCAGGTCACGTCAAGTACCGGGGGTCTCCCAGTAAGCACTAGTTGTATCTGAGCCCAAGGGTAACACTTTCTCAAGAGAATCCGCAGCGGGTGCCGATTGTCTGCATTTCAAATTTCTTCCGATGTCCATCTGGTCAAGGTCGAGGCGGGCGATGATAGCCAACTCAGCTTGTCAACTAGGACCCGATGGGACCGCTTTGTCGCCACAACTGTCAGATACTAAAGGGTCACATGGGGTGCCGGCATCCCTCCGTGATCCGAAGCCGTAGAATGTTATGGATGTGTCGAAATGGTGCGCTGACATACCAGACGATTATCTCTCTCGACCCGATGTCGCTAGACTTCGCCTCCCCGGGTCGAGCCTGACCCTCCGCGAATCCACCGAGATCACATGGATTTCCTAAAGGTCAAGCCAGGCTGAAAGGTTGTCTCGCCAGGTGGTAATGTGGTCGCCGAGCCTAAGCCCGACTCCTCAGCCTCCGACCAGTGCTATGAAGCCGCCTGGAGATACCCACGAATTAAGTATTCTATTTCTTTCGAGTCAGATGCAATCATCCGCTCGATGCCCGTAATCCCTACGGGAACGGCAATACATGGTACATTATCTCGCGCGGGTCCGACTTCATCCCGGATGGCCACCTCAGAACTCGCTCGCTTGCACTCGCGCAAACCCATACCGTGGCCAAGGCCGTGAGGGTGAACCGAGGTGAATAATGCTGTCATCGCTCGCTAAGTGTGGACCCAGCGCCTTCGAGGCTTCCACGCCCTTGGGAGACCGCTCCATCCTCTTCGGGAGACCTTCCCGGCCATTTTGTCTCTGGGCTCCATCCCCTCGCCGCGACAATCCCGCTTTTCTTTATGGGTCGAGGAGCCTCGGGACACGAGGGCTCTTCACCATTAATCGATTTTTCCGCTTTAGCGAGCACCTCAAATGCATGCTTGCTTGTGGTTTTTTGAAATGGAAAACATCAAATATTTAGACTCCGCACCCTACCTCAACAATGAGCGCTAGATCGGTCTTTTCGGGTCAAGTATATCTACTTTCGTGAGACCTGCGCCGAACCTTAAACGTAGACCTCTCTCGCGAGCTCGTCATTGTTAGCAGATAACTCGCTTTCTCGTATGTTCTGCCCAATGAAGTGGAGATGAACGCAATGGATGCTCTCTCGAACGAGGAGATCGACGGAGGGCTAAGCCTCGTTAACCAAGCTACCGGGCCTTCCAACATGATATAAAGCTCGCGATCGCATGTATCCCGATACCCATGCACCCATTTGATTCTCGTAAGTGTCGAGATGATCGAATGATCTTCCGGGTACCACGAACACTTCCACTGCGGGCAATCGGGAACTTTGCCGGAAGAGGGAAGCGGAGCACCCTACCGTGAACCCGCGATCGCCTTGCCGCACTGCGTCCATAGTATCGTAAGCCTCGTCCCCTTTATAACTTCCTTTACTACCGGGAAGTTCCTACTCGGAAGCCTCAACCTCCGCCTCCCACGATCGCCCTCCGTCCCTCGCTGAGGATGGCGAGTTCCGTGTCCCCCTCGAAGGCCGTCGTCGCCTCCACTCTGTGTGGTGGGCTAAGGTCCATACCCTTTATCGGGCTGATTCCCGCGATGTTTCGGCCTCCTAGGGAGTGCCGAGAATATGTCGCTTCACGAGGGGTGATGTTATGACCTTCTAAGCTCATTCGTGGCCTCCCAGGTGGGCATTGCATCCGCCTCGGTGAGTCGTCTGTCCTCCCATTAGCGTTGGTCAGCGAGGCGAGCGCTCCACCTCATCAAGCAGTTAGCTCGTGATTCGTGCTACGCAGCGCGATCCTAATCAATATTTCAGACTTAAATTTCCTATCGCCAGAAGGTCGCCACGCAAGATAGCGCGTCTAGTGGTCGAACTCGTGATGGGTTTTCATCTTACAAATGACTTGTATCATGATTCAAAATGGTGAGGCTTTCATTTGGATTCGATTAAGATTAAAAGTGTGGTCAGTTGGTTGTCACTAAGCTAACTGGGATGGGCTTTTAAAATAAGATATGGAAAGAAGACTCAAGTCTTCGGGGTCACTAGTTTGGTAAGGATGGGTTATATAGTGTCCTCAAGTTATTTCAAGATGGGCAAATGACATATAGTCATTTCCAAACCTGATCTTTTGTTTAACTTAAACCAACCCTTAATAACATTCCTATTCAACCATAGCATTTAATGAGCATTTAATGTCTCAAATAGCTTGAAAATAAAGCATTTAACCTACTTCCAAGTGGGCTCAAAGGACATCTAATGGATGTCATGTATCTACCATTAAGAATACACTGAACCTAAAGCATGCCAAGTATCGACCTCAAAGAAAATACATTAAATAGCATTTAAACCTAGTTTGGAAAGTTTGAGAAACAATAAATACGCACTTCATGAAAACAGGAACACCTACAAACCAACATCAACCAATCTAGCAACCTCCTCAAGGTTTCAGGCTTACCAAACATCCTTTGAGCTATCCCCAAAGGTGTTTGCAGCTCAGAAAACGTAGAGAAAGAGAGCAGAGAAGAGAGAAAATTAAACCAAAACAAAAGGACTGTGAAACCGCGTGAAATGAATAAAGGCTAGGTTACAAAATGTTCATAACATGGCTTATATAACCCCACAAACATGCGAAAATACCAAATTGTCCTAAATAATAGGATTACATTGAGGGCAAAAGAGGAATTAAACAAAACGGAGTTGTTTGGATCACAAAAACAGGGAGCATAATTTTTGCTATGCACAGTGATTTTCACTATGATATTTAAATTTGAATTTCATGAGGATGAGAATTTTTCGCTATGATAGCGAAAATTCGCTTATAGCCAAAATTTCGCCATGACTAAAATTCAAGAGTCATTGCGAAATTCTCGCCATCATCGCGAAAATTTCGCGCATGCCATGTAGAAAATCCCAATCTCTATTTGCCGCTTCCTCGCATCTCCGTACCGCAATTTCATCTTCCGCCTGCTATTTCATCCCAGCTTGATGAAATCGATGAGAATTCATACGAACTTGGTATAAATCAAAGACAATTTCCTCGATGCTAAGCTTGATATGATGGGCGAGTTTACGAAACCCGCAAAACTACCAAAACAACCTTGAAACAAAAATCAAAGAGTACTAATCTGACTCAGACATGTCAATCTACTTAATTAATACATTATGACGCAATAGCACCAAACCTATCTTAAATAGGACTCAAAATAGCACTTTGGGTACTAATCACACTCCCCACCGCACACATTGCTAGTCCCTGAAGAATGCTAAAATAATAAAGGGTATGCAAGCTATGCTTTCAGAATAAGAGTATTCTTTCAAAAGTGCTCAGACAAGTGAGGCCTGAACCTTCGCAGAAAAATTTACACTCCGTATTTAAAACCAAATGTGAGAGAACAATAGCCATATAGGAACAAGCTCTCTCAGGCAAAGATCAATCTCCAAGGAAGTCAACCCGAACTGCACTTAAAATCTAAATGTTTTTAGGTAATCGCCTCAACCAATAAGTCGCAGCTATTCCTCCCAAACTGTTAAACTGCAGACCTTAAACTGAAGGACCAACCTAAATAGATTCAAGCACACTCTTATTTCTTACTGATTGTAATAGAAAATGCTAAAGACTCGACTTCACCAAAGTCCGTAACTGGGTCCACCGATGACTCCCAACAATTAAGGTCCCAACCAATTAAGGTTTGGGTAAGTATCAAGTCAAAAGGATTCATTCGACCACAAACTCTTCAGTTTCAATTCCGACTTTGAATGATTTTCGAGAATTCACCTCACAACTCGCAAACTCTACCCATCCAATCTCGTGTAGCTTAACACAAAGTCTATGACTCCCAACCGCGAATATTTAGGGCACCGGCTTTAAAGGCTTTCGCCATATACCCCTGATCGTGTTCGGTTTCAAGGAAAAGTGTCACAACTTTCCATTCTCTCTTTTCCTTTCTTTTTCTTTTTCTTTCTTTTCATCGGGAAGACTCTGAATGGGTCTTCAGGGTACCATAAACCTATTACGGGTTGTCAACGACCTAAGGCCGCTTTGGTAAAGTAAAAGAGGTATATAAATCTTCAACCTATTGATGAAAACTGATGTGCACTATGTGTGATTAGCTAAAGGCGGATGGACAAGGTTGAATACTTTGGAATTTCAACCAACCAAAAACTTAATCATGCATGGAACTAATCTAGCATTATGGCAACATACAATGCTTCAATTTTTCAACTCAAGGTAAGAGCAGAAACACAAAAATATAGGCGCAAAAAAAATGGTTTGCAAAAGTGTAGAAAATGTAATACCGCTATAAAGCTTTGATATAACCAGCGGCTAGTACAAGCTTAACATAGCTAAACACAACAAAAGATCAATGCCTACTATCAAGTTAATACATACATCCCGAATAATCCTATACAAAATAGGTGTAGGCAAAGCACAAAGCTAAAACAAAACAAATATGATAAATGATTACCTAACTCTAACTTCTTCCAACCAAAGTATAACCGCGTCTCCACCGGGCAGGATCTGGTGCCAGAGAAGCGGGAGCGCGACCACCCACCCCAGGTGTGCACGGCAGATCCGTCGCCGCACGGCCGCCAAAGATATCCATGAGGCCGCAGAATCCGATACTGGCACGATCACGAGTAAGGTCACAGAGGCCTGGCCGCTACCGACCGCTGGAGACCGAGGTAATCTTATAACCGAAGAAGCATGGCGTGATCCCCGCGCGAGAGTGACCCTAGCTTCGTCATCCGCCTACCAATGACGCCCGAGCAAGAGGTACGTACAAAGATCCATACGCTGCATAACTCCTCCTGTAACCGACAGGATACGCTTCCGGTGGCCGTCAGGATGAGGAGGCAAGGGGCCTCGTGGAGGAGCCAGGCGCAGGAGGCTAACGGAGGGGATGACCGAGCCGAGGTCCTCTCTCCACCTCCTCCTCTCGGGAACAGCCGGCCTCATCCTCTAAAGTCCTTCTCGTAACACACCGTCGCCCCCGCCGCCGCAGACAACGGAGAACGGTATATATGTAGACCGCCTAAGTGGGATAAAACCTCGGGGACAACTCCACCCGCCGCTCACGTGGTCTCGGAACCCCCGCATGCTCTAAGACCTACTCAAGAATCCTATGATCAACAGTGGGAAAAGCCTCGCCTGCCAGTGTCCTTACTTGACCTTCTCTCAAAATGTAAAGAATGCCACATGACGAGCTCTGAGGATCAACTGTAATCCCTGATATCCGTATTTAACCTCGAGTATAGCTCCCCAAGGCCATAATGCTAAAGTGGGAATAAGTCGGGTCCGGCACGCGGGTCCACAAGGAGCATCTGTGGAGAAAGCCATTAAAGAGTATAGCCCTGTCAGTGGTATCTCGAGCGAGCTAACTATATCTCTCTTCGCGAGTCAGGCCACTGTCGATAGTCCGTGGAATTCACTGCAGAACCACCGAAGTGTGCCTAAAGCAAATGTAATGTTCCGCACTGAGTATCCCCAAGGCGTCTTTCACACTAACTGATTCTAACTGACAGCACTCCCGATGTCATAAGGTGATAAAACTCAAGCACCACCCGGATAGAAAAAACTCAGCTTTGTCATGAATGGGAGCAGCGGAAGATTGGCTTGACAACCGCATCAATCTCTCGACCGCCGGTCCACCTGGCCAATGCCTGCATATCGTAGTATAACTCCATGGAAGTCCCGCACGTAAGATCGACGCTCCTCGAAGTTCCGACGCAATAACATCGGACGCAAGTGATCCTAGTGCATGTGGGGATAACCGGGGCGACGAACTCGACAATGAGGGCGACTACCGCCTGTGACCGCGATGACCACCCGGCTCGATGTCCGGCCCGAAGGCTGGGCCTCGCATGGTCTCATGACTGGGAAGGCCCGAGATCCCACCCCACCCGATGTCGCCGGACGGGGGCTCAAGCCCAGCCTCCTCAAATGTAAACAAGGGCCACTGCAGCTGTCTCAACCCGTCCTGAGCAGCACCAGCTCTGACGCGGCCTCGCACCGCCTCTGGCGTCGAATCGACCCCACTCGTGAACAACGATGGGCTCCGCGGTACGAACCATGGTCAAGACTCAAAACAGGCAAGAGGGGGCGAGCAGGCTCTGGAGTGCAGGTCATTCAAGACCCGCGAGGGAGGTGCACACGGTGGGATCTCGGCATGCCAGGCGTGCGGGGCGTGGCCCTAAGCAGCGAAGTGCACCAGCAACGGCTAAGATCGGGCAGCGGGCTAGCTTCAGTACCGCGCCCGGCGGTCAGCTCAAGCCTGCCAGCGCAAGAAAGAAGCAGGCAATCTGGGGCACCCATGAAGGCTACTCAGCCCGCGGAGGTGGTGCGTAAGAACGCAGGGCACCTGGAGCTCAAGGCCAGAGATGGTGTGAAAGGAATGGAATGAGAATGAGGGAGGGGGGGGAAGCCTTTTTATAAATATGTTTGGGCAACTGAAAGGTCTCCCTGAAGCCCAAGAGCCGCTGGAGGACAAATTTCGCTATGACTACGAAATTTATGTCCTACACTACCATATCTCCTGCAAAATAAAAATAAAGTAAATTTAAATATATAAAAAATATATAAAATAAAATAAAAATAAAAATAAGTATAGAAATAAAAATAAAAATAAAATAAAATTTTAACTGAACATAAAAAAAATTTTAATTAAAAACTAAAATAAAGAAAATTACTAAAAAAATAAAATAAACTGAAAATTGACCAAATTAAACTAAAAATCAAAATTTTTTGAGCTGCAATATTCATGAGATCAACCAAATATCCATTTTGCCATCTACGGAGGATCAAGGAGGAGAGCTCTTTACGTCATAGTTGATGTGTGCCGCAGCCGCTTCATGCCTCGCCTCCTTTATGTTGAGCTTCTTTCACTCGGCAGGTTGGGGAATCATCGCCTCAGGAGTGACCGACAGTACCAATTCTCCATCAACTGCCTCACTTTTCTTCACCAATTCTACCTGCAGTTTGTGATCACTTGATTTCCCTGCACCTGAACCAATCAAGCTAGCTTCATCTAATTCTTGACTGATTCGTGCCACATTAGGGTGATCCGGAATCAACAAAATTTATATCCCAGCTCCTCCCACGCCGTAGTGAAGGCCACCGCAAGATAGCGGCCTGTGGTTGAACACGGGGATGGGTTTTCATCCTACCTAATGATTTGCATCAGTTGTTTGAAAATGATGGTGCTTTTGCTCGATTCAGGATTTGGTTAAAAACAAAGGGAGATTGTTTGTTCACCGACTAAATGTAATGGCTTAATGTGAAGTGTGAAATGGTAACTTCAAGGCTGGGTCACTAGCTCGATAACACGGGGCTATTAAAATGTCCCTGTTACTCGCATTAGGCAAATGACATATAGTCAAAGCCAAACCGGGATCTTGTTTAGCTATAAAACCTAACCCTAGAACCACTCCTATTTAAGTCAAACCAAATAATTAAGCATCCAAGTCCCATTCGCTTGGAAACCCTAGCATTTAACTCTTAATGGCTCGTAAATGACATCTAAAGGATATAAGTGCATCTACCATAAGAATGCATCAACCTTAGTAGACAAGTATTGACCATTGAAAGAAAGACATTAAATGGCATTTAACCCTGGGTTTGAAAAAGTCGGGAACCATAAATGTCAGAATTGCACATCTAAAGGATTTAGGACAACCCCGCAAATGTTCCAAAACCAAGCTACAGCAACCGGACACGCCCAAAAGTGCTATTTCGAGCCCTATTTCGAGATAGGTTTTGAGTGCTTTTGCGCACTAATCATGTCAATAAGGCCAATTGAAGTGTTCAGTCTTCTTAGTATCACTTATGCCGCTAGAGGTTATTTTCGTCATTTATGCCTTTACGCACTCGAGAGTTCAATATCGATATATGCTTAACCATGAAGATTGAACTCCATTTATCACCCTTCAAACATACTAAGATCCAATGAAGGAATGAAGGGCAAAGTGATGAAAATGGATGCAGGAGCAAAGAGGGCAATGCAAAGTGAAGAGCAAACAATTCCGTGAAATTTCGCTAAGATTGCTTAAAATTTCGCCGGATTGCGAAAATTTTCAATCCCAGCTTAAATTTCACTGCTTAGGCTTCAAAATAAACCTCGTCATGCACTGCTCCTAGCTTAAATTACACATTTTCGCTATTCTTAAAAATTTCGCTAAGCCAATAAATTGCCAAAGGCTCACGAATTCTCCGATTCATTATTCAATTTCGCTACCTAGCGAAATCAGATTTCTAGCCAAATTTCCTCGCCTTGTCATCCTTTTGTAATTAATGCAAACCTAATCTCATTTTGGTGTATTACTCAAGTTCCTTATATTAGCCAAAATGTTAGGCTTTCTTGTATTTTCATACATCGCGGCCTATATAAGCCCCCCAAATTGTAACCAAAAGCAATCTTTGCACATTTTCATTTTATGTAAATATCTCCCGTAACTTTCATTCGAGGTTTTGTTTTTCTCTCTTCTCTCCTCTTTCTCTCATTTTCTAGCTACCAAACAACCTTCAGGATGACAACTCAAGAGATGCTTCGTACAAGCCTCTTAGCTTGAAGAGTGGCTAAGGTAGCTAGCTTGGTCAGGGGGCAACAAGTAGGTTGTCTCATGTTAAATGCCACAGTAACGATTTATGGTCTCATCTTCAAACTAGGGTCAATATCATTTAATGTCATTGCTGGGCTAATACTTACCATGCTTTGTGGATACAAAGGTATACTTTCTTATCAGATACCAATGTTCTTGTGATGGCTCACGGTTAACAAATGAAGCTGAATGTTGTGGTTTCAAATCGAAGGAGTCAGATGACATACAATTGTCACCAACAGAGTGATTCTAGGTTAGGGTTTTCTGGGCTTAAACAAAGATCCTGCTATGGCTCGACTATAGGTCGTCGCCATGATGCGAGGATAAACCCGAGGACACTTGTTACCCCCATGTTGTCAAGCTAGTGACCTAAACCTTCAAAGTTACCTTTCTCACTTCACTTTCGCTTGCAATTTAATCAACACACAACAACTCCCAATGCTTTTTGAAACAAACAAATCCAAAAAAAAACTAAACTAAAAGCCTCACCATTTTCAACACCGATGCAAGTCATTCATAGGATGAAACCATCCCCGTGTTCGACCCTAGACCGCTATATCAAGCAGAGTCGACTACCAGAATAGAGGAACTTAGGATATAAATTTGTTGATTCTGGATCACCCTACTGTGGCACGAATCAAAGAACCCTCCTCTTCAAAGCTACTTAGGCTTAGCCAAGCATCCCTGAGTCACATCCTAAAGGGGTGTTTCCAAGTACCGAAAATGAGAGAAAGAGGAGAGAGAAGAGAGCAAAGTAAACCTAAAATGAAAAGCTGCGGGGAACTGTATTAATGGAAAAGTTTTCTTTTTTGTTACAAAGTTGAGGGGGCTTATATAGCCATACAAGAGGTGTGAAATGACAAAATTACCTAAAATATGAAATTACAATAGGGACAAAATGGTACTTATCAAACGCGTCGCTTAGAATCAAAAACACCAAAAACGATTATGTCGAAAGCAATTTCTTTATGCAGCAAATTCTCTAGTATAGTTTAAAATTTCATTATAAGAATTTAAATTTCGCTAGCCTAGCGAAATTTTCAGTAGATAGAGAACAGAATTTTCGCTAGCAACAAGAATTCCCTCATTAGCTAGCTTAGTTGAGCTAAATTTCAATAAATTTTCACATAGCGAAAAATTTCGCTTAGTTTGTGAAATTTCGCTATGATTGCAAAATTCAAGAATCCTAGCTTAAAATATTCGCAATCATAGCTAAATTCCCCGCTTGCCTCGCTTCCCTGCTTACACGCATCACTTCCGCACTTTTATTCACTGGCCGATTCTTCAACTCATCTCGACATTTCATCGCCGCCTTGGTGAAATTATCGAGGATTCTCGTGATCTCAAGACTCAATAGAAGCCAAGCTCACTCAACCGAAGTTCCCAAGATCCGCATGTGCCATCCAAAAACAATCTCGAAACAATAAGAAGCACTAAGTGGACATGCACATGACGACCGGGCTTACCCATATGATTAGTGCGCAAAAGCACCAAAACCCATCTTAAATATGGCTCAAAATAGCACTTGGGCACTAATCACCGACCTTCATCCTCCGCCGGCTTATGCTTCGTTGCTCGATGAAAATATCAGTTCCAATGTCATACCGCCAAAAGTGAGCCGCATGACTCCATTCTAAATTGATTATCGTGATTGAAGTGGCCAAAATGGCCTTCCCAAGATGATCGGCACATGATTAGCCCAATCAAAGGACGGCTTCAGACGAGCACTACAAAATCCACTAGATAGTGAATTTGTCCACCTTTACCAATACATCCTCAACTATTCCCTTAGAATTTACCTGATCGGACGGCCATGATGAGTGATGTCAGAGGCTTAAGCTCCCCAAACCCAACCGCTATACACTAAATACGGCAAGAGTTTGACCTACCCTAAGCTCCAACAATGCTTTATCTATGCAAGTCCCACCAATGTCGACTGACATCGTGGGGGACTCGATCCAGATTTCACCTGGTCCGAATAATGGCACCGAATTGCTCGTTAGAAGGCTTTCTTTCAATGCCCAACCCTCTCGAATCGCAGGTAATGTGTCCTTTCAAAATTTTCGCATATGTCGGGACCTACTTAATCATGTCAAGCAAGGATATTCACTCTCATCGCTTTCAAGACTTAAATTTCGGGCCATTTCGTGATTTTTCGCTCTCTAAGTGCTCGAGGAAATGGAGGGGGTAATGCGGTTTCTTCATTGAATCTTTCTCGACATATCCTCTGTGCTCGCCTTCCTTTTCCTCTTTTTGTTTCTTCAATCTTAGCACCGGTCGCTTCAATCTCTTTCCACTCCTCAAAGTGATGATACCTTTACTTCATCCATCCCAAGTTGTCGGAATAACCTATTTCACGGACCCCCTTGATCGCGTTGTCCGGAAGTGGAATCCTCCTTTCTTTTACCTCCAAGAAATTAGTAACTGGTGATGGAATACTACGATTCTTAATTTTCTCGACATGGGCTACCAAGCCCATCTATTCTCTGCTCAGCAGTGCTTTCCACAAGATCAATTCTTCGGGAAAGCCAATCAGACATTGATTCCCTTTTGTTCTTCCACAAAATCACCTACCAACTGGCTTCAACTTTAAAATAGCTTCGTTCAACAAAAAGGGATGATGATGGTGATACTGTGGGTCGAGATGGTAGGAACCAAACTGTTCGGGCACGAGGAGGCACATGCAGGGGGATTGTGCTTCCAAGAGAGAGATTAGGGTGATTCTTCCAATCGATTATATGTATTGCCATATGGGGCATCGGTCAAGGGCTTGTATCGCCCACTCAAGATTAGCATGCTCGTCATCAAACCCTCACCGAGAGGGAGCACTGACAAAGGTTCTTCCTGGTGACCAAAGGGATCGCAATCGGGGCTTAATGGTTTAGCTCACAAGCAGGATTTCGCCATCGCTCGACCATGTAGCCTTTTCCTTCCAAATTTTTCCAACCCTTCCTACTTAATGTTGATATCTTTGCTTTCATCTCCATATCCTCAAAAAAGTGCAAAATGCCTCCCCTTCGTGGGTCGAAGGTCTTATTTTCTCCTCCTCCCTTTGGCTCGCCCACTCATCCATCCTCGGAAGCTTCGTTTTCACATAATTCAAAAAGTCCACGGTTTGATTCAAGTTTGCTCAAGAAGTCCCTTCCACACATCTTCCAAGAGTCAGTCTACGGCCGAGACATACCACCATGTAAGTGATTCACGAGCATCCAAGTATCGAACCATGATGTGACATGCACCGATGGTTTCCATGAACCTCCCAAAGACCGGGTAGAACCTTTCATTATCACGGGTCGCAAACGCGGTGTATTCGCTTCTCTTCAAATTATCGGGGTCTTGTGAGCACGAAGAATTTTTTCAAAAACTCAAACTGTTCCATCACTTCTAATGGTTCTCGGGTCTCGTTGAATTAAGCCATATTTCTCGCTTTGGTTTTGAGGGGTTAATGGGAATGCCTTTAACTTCAACAAATCCATACCACAGACCTTCTTAAAAGTTACGCAAACTTCCCCTCAATCCAGATGTGTGATGATTTTACTTTTCCATACCGAAAAGTCGAGCAGCACCAACAGGTCTCACCGCTACATCCTCGCAGGTGGCACGCAGAAGGCACCCCACTCTGGGGAGGGTGTATGTGGTCCCTATCGACCTATATGTCATTGGATTCACCGGAGTACCTACTGACTTTGCCGCTCCTCGTGCAGGATCCATTTCCGCTTCACCGTGCACACCGATTTCACAACCTGCTCAATCGGGTGCACTAACTCTCATAGCTTCCACCCGATATATCTCTATCCTAGTGATGCATAAACACCTGTGACACAAAAAGAGACAAAGTAGAGAACAACAAAAAGACTTGCCAAAAGGATTAGTGTTAATAAAAAATCAGAAAATAAAAGCAAATCTAATAAAGGATCAGCTAAGTAAAAAAACTTGATATTCTAAACAATGAATTTCAAAAAAGGGTTGTGTCACCAATACTGTGAATGAGGATTACAAGCACCCATCACCATCATCCGTAGTTTCAAGCACCATCCCTGCAACGGCGCCATTTGATTCTTGCCACAGTAGGGTGATCCAGAATCAACAATATTTGTATCCTAAATTTCCTCCTATTGCCATAGTCACCATCGCAAGATAATGGTCTAGTACGAACTCGTGGATGGGTTTTCATCTTACAAATGACTTGTATCATGATTCAAATAGTGAGGCTTATTTGGATTTTCTCGGATTTCAGATTAAAAGTGTGGTTTTGCTGTCACTAAGCTAATAATCGGGAGCAACTTTAAAATAAGATATGGAAGGAAGACTCAAGTCTGGGTCACTAGTTTGGTATGATGGGGTTATAGGTGTCCTCAAGTTATTTCAAGATTAAGGCAAAATGACATATAGTCATTTCCAAACCTGATCTTGTTTAACTTTAAAAACCAACCCTTAATAACATTCCTATTTGAAACTATAGCATTTACTGAAAGCATTTAATGTTCCACGCTGAAAATAAAAGATTTAACCTACTTCCAAAGGGCTCAGAATGACATCTAATGGATGTCGTTGTATTCTACCATTAGCCAAGATCAAAACCTTAAAGCATGCCAAGTATCGACCAAAGAAAATACATTAAATAGCATTTAAACCTAGCTTGGAAAGTTTGAAACACAAATACGCTAGTGATTCGTCTATGAAAACAGAGGAACACCTGCAAACCAACATCAACCAACCTAGCAACCCTCCTCTTCAAGGTTTTGAGGCTTAGCCAAACATCCTTTGAGTTGTCATCAGGGGTGTGTTTATTAGCCTAGAAAACAAGAGAAAGAGGAGAGAGAAGAGAGCAAATGGGAACCAAAACAGGGATTATGTGAAAAGCTGCGTGAAATGAATAGTTAGGTTACAAAATGTTCATAACATGGCTTATATAGCCCCACAAACATGCGAAAATACCAATCAGTCTTAAATAGGATTACATTGAGGGCAAAAGAGGAATTAAACAAAACGGAGTCGTTTGGATCACAAAAACAAGGAGCAAAATTTTCGCTATGCACAGTGATTTTCGCTAAGATAGCGAAATTTCGCTAATAGCCATAGCGAAAATTGAAAATTTCGCTATGATTGAAATTTTCGCTATCATAGCGAAAATTTAACTATAACTGCGAAAATTTCGCTTATCATCATGCGAAAATTCTCACATGCCAGCTTAAAATCCCAATCTCTACGCCGCTTCTCGCATCCTCCAACAGAATTCTCATCTTCCAGCCTTGCTATTTCTTCATCCTGTGCTTCGATGAAATCGATGAGAATTCATACGAACTCTGCATAATCAAAGACAATTTCGGATGCCAAGTCAAGGATGATGGAAGTTTATGAAACCCGCAAAACCACCAAACAACCTCGAAACAAAATCGGCAGAGTACTAATCTGACCACATGTCAATCGCCTTACTCATTATGATTAGGGGTACGCACAAGCACTCAAACCTATCTTGGGGCCAGGACCTCAAATAGCACTTCGGGGTACTAATCAGCCTTGCATCGCTTCTAACGCTACGGGAGGTCTCGCCGTTCAAGGCCATCAAGGTCCTCAGATCCTTTCGTGGATCGCGTTCCCGCCAGGTTTCGGTCGATACCACAAGAATCGAAACTCGCCTTATTTGTAAAGGAACCGCTATTCCTACGCATCGCGCTAACCGATGATGTTCTTTTTTTCAACCGCACTGGCCGGAGCGTGTCGGGCCACAGCTAACCGACTGCTGGCTGGCCAATCCGCAGGCTCTGAGTATGGGACTCCTCTACAAAAACAAGAAAGAAGGAGGGTCAGCGGGGGCTTCGCCCGTGGCCGCTCCGATTCCTATGTTAATTCCTTCCTGAGAGAAAAGATAGACACTTCCTTGAGGGCGACGTTTACGCGCACCTTTCAATCGGACGTACGACCGATATTTATAAGATATGTTATTCCGATCGAGGGCAAGAAGGGATTCTTCCACTCGAGCGGGATATTTATGCCTTTATCGATATCGAGGAGTAGTTTATTTGAGAATTATCCTCTTCCTTATTGGTGATCTCTATTGACCGCGGCGATGTTCTCGCTTAATGTTAATTATCCTATTTTCCTCGAGTATGTCCCTCTTCGCTAACTTTATGAGATTTAGTTGGAGATGGAGTTGGATTTATATGACCTAAGATGTTATAAGGGGATTATCACATTTAACCCCATTAGCGAATTTAATCGATTTGCGAGGATGTGGAGCTCAGTTATCCATGACGGCTAGCACAGGGTGAAAGACGGGCGAGAGGCTTTTCGTTTGGGGGCGCTCAGGGACAGCCCAGTGTTTTTTGCTGGCGTGCCTCTTCTTTTGAGTGAGTGGGCCTACGAGCCCATTTTCAAACCCTATTAGAAGAAATAGAAGATGTAAGGATGTGATCAAATAGGAAAAAACATTTCAGATTATTTTAATATTAATTTTTTAAATAAATTGAAATGAGGCCATGAAATAGTTTCCCGGATTTCAAACGAGGGGTAAAAGGAGGTTGGAATTGGGAGTAGAGAGAAGATTTAGAGCTATTTGAAACGACGCCGTTTCAGTGTTGCTGTTAAAACGACGCCGTCTGGGATGTTTCTTCCCAACTCATCCTCTTCAAGCTGGCTCTCCAAGACCTAGGGTTTGGTCTCTGAACCGACGCTCGTCCTCCATGAAGCCAAGGAATGATGAAACCTATACGAAGATAGCATTAACATCACTCTCCGCCATGGCTGCGGAGACCTCTACCTTTCCTATAGATCTCATCAAGACTAGGCTTCAGCTTCACGGCGAGTCACTCTCGTCCAGTCGCTCCACAACCGCTTTTAGGGTCGCTGCCGAAATCGTCCGCATAGAAAGCCAGCTGGCCCTCTACAAAGGCCTTTCTCCAGCAATTCTTCGGCACTTATTCTACACGCCGATACGAATCGTCGGTTACGAACAACTGAGAAATGCATTTTTGGATGGCCATGATTCGGTGTCCCTATCCGGAAAGGCCCTAGTCGGAGGAATCTCCGGCGTCATCGCTCAGGTGAATTCCCTGTCTATCCTAGCTATGTGTTATTCAACTATAAGTGTGTGCTTTGATCAGCATCAAATAGGGGACATTAATAGAATTAACATAACGAAATTAATATTGAGTCCAAAAGAAGTTTAGATTGAAAAATTAAGTGAGAAAGAATGGTGACTCAAGGATATTCAAGATTCAGTTTGCATTGGGGAAAAAGAATTCCCTGGTCGGCCCAATTCAACTCAATAAACTGTTGTTTGCTTATGACCATGGATGAGAAGGAATGCATTTTAGAAACAGAAAAGAGTGTAATTTCATTTCTCATCATTGTCGCCATGGATAGTTGGGGATTCATCTGATACCATATTCGAGTTGGATGGTTTCTGAGTTTGTTTTCCCTCATTTTCCCCAACCTCCTAAATTCCCATTGCACTACTTGTGGCATCATTGTTTTTGGCCTTTAGGCTACTTAGGAACCTGTAATTAGAAAGTGGCTACCGAGTAACGGATTAGAAAATTGTCCCTGTGCAGGGAACATCTCACCTACTTTTTCTATGAAATCTTGTTAGTTGCTTGAATTTTGGATCTTTATTCTCAAATCCCTTTGTCAAAAAATCTAATGGTAGCTTACAAAAGTTTGTTTGCTTCCTGTATCAAATGGGAACCAGACAGTTAATAGCTGTTTGTAGGATTGATTTTTGGTTCCGATGATATCTGTCCTGGATTTAAAACTGATGGAACCTACAATTGATGCTTTAACAAGGCTCCAAATTTAGTTATAGTTTGAACAAGACAGCTACTTCTTCGTAAATACACCTAGTTTGTCTTCGTTGGCTTTTTAAAATGGTTGAAACCTGTTACTCTAGAAGTTTTGCAACACTCCACATTTTTTTGATGAATAACACTCCACATTTTCAAAATGAGTGTATTGAGAATTTCAAAATACCAAGTCCTTATTGATAAGATTTCTTTTTTGTTTTGAAAACTAGGAAACCTATGTTAGGTCGATTCCATAATCCCTTGTACCCTACTCATTCTGAGATTCATTCTTTTATCCATTACTGAAAATATTACAGGCTATTAGTTTCTGGAGTTCATCAAGAAATGTATCTTAAAGCTAGTCTTTGGGGAGAATTTTGCTTTCAAATATCCAACTTATGCTTTTCCTTTTTCACCTGGCCTGTCTATGAACCCCAATTTGAAATATTTTAATTTGAACTCTATTTTTTCTCATTGAGAATTATGATTTATATCATAGTTACTTATTTCCAAGTCTTGGAGGTATTTTCAACTGACATCATATATGCATACACATATAAAGGATTGGGGTGGGTTATAGGAGGTTCCAAGTTCGGGACAAAAGATTGAAAAAAGGAGAAAAAAGTACTTACCTATCAGTGTATATATATATATAACATTATTTCCCTTAAAGAAAAATCACTAGGATTGTTGATTTCTTTAATAATTGGTTCCCTGCACTATCTTGCTTTATTTCAATGTTCAGAATGTAATTTTTTGAAATTTCAATTTGTCTGCTGTAATCAAGTCCTGAAGTCCTCCAGAGTTGCATTGTCATGCTTTTGTGCCTTTAGCATTTGCGTGCATGTTGTTTTTTCATGCTTTTGATGCTTATGTCTTATGCTTCAAGTTTGACTTAGTTGAGAAAGAGGTATTTATTGTTGTGTATTATTTGTTCCTTTCCAGTTTTCTTTTTTTTTATGCTTCTTGCAAAACTTAAAGATACACTCTCTTCAAGACATGGTCACATGGTCATAAGTGATCTTTATTTTCCTGTTGCTTTCGGTCTGATGCACAGGAAAGCTGAGCCATGATGTCTAATTGATTCAATGACCCATTGAATATGTACTTATCACTTGAGTATAGGTAGTGGCAAGCCCCGCTGATCTTGTCAAGGTGAGGATGCAAGCAGATGGTCAAATGGTGAGCCAAGGTCTCCAATCTAGGTACTCAGGAACTTTTGATGCGGTAAACAAGATTATCCGTACAGAAGGCTTTCGAGGCCTATGGAAGGGGGTTTTCCCAAATGTCCAGAGGGCATTTTTAGTGAACATGGGAGAATTAGCCTGCTATGATCATGCAAAACGTTTTGTTACACAAAATCAGATATGTGGTGACAACATATATTCCCACACCTTAGCCTCGATCATGTCAGGCCTTTCAGCAACTGCTTTTAGTTGTCCAGCCGATGTGGTTAAGACACGAATGATGAATCAGGCTATAAGTAAGGACGGCAAGGCTATGTATAACAACTCTTTTGATTGTCTTGTAAAAACTGTCAGAGTAGAAGGATTGAGGGCTCTTTGGAAGGGATTCTTTCCTACATGGGCAAGGCTTGGTCCGTGGCAGTTTGTGTTCTGGGTTTCTTATGAAAGGTTTCGGCTGCTTGCGGGGCTCTCTTCCTTCTGATGAGTTCTAGTGACCAGCCTATTTCATCCTGAAGTAACAATTAATCTAATGCCAATTATGATTCCTCAATCTTCAAAACATGGCTGCAATGGATTCTTCGGTTTGGCATTGGGCTGTTCTTTCTCGTCAAATTCGATGGATAAAAATTGAGTGGCACCGGGCAAAGGGAATTGGAGAGGAGCTCAAGATAGTCTAGGAAACTATTGAGTTCAGTGATTCCTCGAGTATTATTTTGTACACATTCTTCACCAGCATATAACCCACTTCTTTTATGCACATCATTTTAACATTTTTTTAGTTTAAATAATAATTTATCACATGTTTTAAAAATCACGCAAGTTTTTGCTTTCACATCCCTTAATCGTAACGGTTGATTATTCACTTTAGGAATACCTTGTATGGAAGGAATAATAGAGTCATTTCATAGCTTATATGTTTACTATTAGAATAACGATTTCAATGTGGTGGTTACTCTATCTTCATATAAATCTATGGGTTTAGATTTTTAAAGTTAAAAGATTTTTAGTGCATGTTTGGTTCAGCATATTGTTGGTGTTGATAATGGTGTTGTAACTTATAGTTAATAGTTGATTATAAAAGGTAATAGCTGATTATAAATTACTGTTGGGTAAAATAGTTGATTGAAGGTTTATTTATCTATATAGATATGATAAAGAGATATAAAAAATAATGAATCTAATATATAAAAAAAAAAGTGACCAAAAATACAAAATGATATAGAATTATAAAACTTTATAACCATAAATAAAGAAAAAAAATTTCTAAAATGTTCCTTTGAATAATCATTGAATTCTTAAATTCCTTTGAAAGAATATAATATTCTTTGAAGGACAGGAAGGCCAATTATTGATATTTTAATAAGAGTGGATTGAAGGATAGAAAAATGGAAATTTTGATATTTTAATACGAATGAATCATGATAAGTTACAATCGGGAGCTTTTTCCTATCACAATTAGCTATCAATAGCTTATTAAGAGTATTTATGAAGCACTTTAATCAATAATTAGTTTCTCCAATTACTTTAACTAAGCATCTCTAAATAAAATTTAGATTTTTTTTTTAAATAAAATGACTAGGAAAGTTTGTAGATTTAGAATTTTCAATGGAGAATAAGACTTGTAAAACTAGGGAAAAATGCAATTTTTCTGAAAAATGGTAAAACGGTAATTTGTTGTTGTAATACATGTTGAAAACCTGAAATTTTCTAGATCTCGAATGACGAAACGAACTTCACCGTTGGAATCGTCTTGCAAAATCTAGCTACCCAGTCGAATTTCGTTGGATTCCGAGACAGTCATAATTTCACATATTTCGAGGCACGGGTGTTGTATGACACATGGAGATGGTCTCACGTAAGCAAATAAGTAGTGGATCTTGTATGTGAACAGAGAGGAGTGCACGTGACGCAAGGGGAGCGTGATGTGGCCAATTGTGAATGCATGTGTCCATGTGACACATGACACATGAATAGTAAAAGGAAAAGATCCATGACTCACCTTAGGACATGTGGTAGGTGGTGAGAGAAGTCAAAATGTGAGAGGAATAGGAAAGTGAGAGGAAGTTTCATCTCTTTGGATCAAACCAAGGAAAGCAAATTTGGTGGAGGAGGAAAGGAGAAAAAATAAATAAATAAAGGAAGAAAGAAGGAAAGAAGGAAAAGGGAGAGAGTCGGCCATGCACTCTCCGATTCCTGGTGTTCCGAAGATCGAAAGTCGTTAGTCCGAGAATTAAAGTTGGTTTACTTAAAGAGAGCTACGAGTAGGTTCCAAAAACAAAAAGATGTAGGGTTTTCTCCTACCTTTGGTTCTCCCTGTCCCAAGGGTCGTAAATGAAGTGCTTGTGGTTCGATTACTGACCATGGGGTGAGGTTTAGACGTTGTGGTATTTTTTCGAATAGTTGTTTGAGGACTGTTTCGTGGCTTAATTTATAGCCATTAATGAAAGTCTTGAAAGTTGTAAAAAAATAATAAAAATAAAATACAAAACAAAAATTTTGAATTTAAAGTGAGTCAAAATTATTTCCGAGGCCAAGTATATTAGGATTTGTGGTCAGAATGACTAATAATTTATTATTGGGCGATTTTGTGTCATTATTCTTGGAAATTTTATAACATGTTGAATGTGTTGTAAATATGTTGATATATTGGTGTTATATATATTAGCATGAATAAATGTAAATTATATGCTTTCGATATAATTATCTATGGTAATTGGTATAAAGTACGGTTTATAAATTGTTCCATGTAGTGTTTATTATACATGTAGCATTGAATAACATCTGCAGTGACATTTACTTTTGTATATCTGGGGAGCATTACATTAGTTAGTGTGTGTGCGTAGTTATGTCATTCATCGTGCTTGGTGAATGGGTGGTGAGCTTTTGGTACGCTTGGACTCGTCCAATGTTGAGTCTCCTGTTTCATGACATAAAATAAAAAATAAAAATAAAAGCGTGTGTTGAAACGCAATAGTAGGGATAGATACCCTCTCGAGTAAAAAACTCGGTAGTTGCGGTTATACCCCATCGGTGAAAGACCATAAAAATGTAGAAAAGTGTGCGGCGTCCTACGATAAAATCGAATCCATGACGCGAAATGCGTAAACACCACGTGATTTGATTCATCCAATTGTGCTTTGGAGGTACTTATATCAATGAGTTTGGTTTTATAAAAGAAAAAGATTTTTTTTTGGAAACATGGTCATTGGATGAAATACTAATGACTAGTTTTCACACTTAGCATATGCATGTGTGAGGACTCGGGACATGGGGCATGATGAGTAATATCTTTTTTCATGACATGTAGGATTCCATTTGGAATGTTGATGTGTATATTATTATGTGAACATGGCATTGCGTTGCCAGGGCGGGATTGCTTGTGTAGGAGTTATCTTTCTTGGGCATTGCTGCGCCTCGTCGTGGGACCGAATTTGGTCTGAGGTTATGGGAGCGGTTGACCTCATCGGGGCCAGCGGGTGTGAAGAAAGAATGAACTCCTTTGAAACGCTTTTGAAACAAACTAGATTCTACATGTAATATTTTGTATATAAAAGAGTTGTAACTCGAACTCTTATGAACTGTTTTGATAAATTTGTATATTTTTCTAAAATATATATGCATGAATAAATCCCGGTGAATGGGACGCGATCTGGTGGTATCGAGATATGTGATACTCACAGGTATTCCACGCGTTGATGGGTTTTCAACGGGACCCTCGGATTTTGGGGTGTCACGTGACCTAAAATTTAATTTAATTTAATTTAATTTTATTACTTAAAGGGGTTTTGATACAAGTTAAAAACGCACCAAGAAGTCAATGATGTTAGTGAGAATAGTATTTTCAAAAATTCACATATTTAACTGTCTTATTTAACTCTTTTTTCTTTTTATCTTATCTTTTTTAATTTTTTTTTTACTAAAAATTAGAGATGGAAATATGGGATGAGTTCGATAGGCCAGCCCACTTTAACCCGAATTTTGGAGGGTTGGGTTATAAAATTTAAGGCCCGAATAAAATTAGCCTAATTTGGCCCAACCCGTTTTGGTTTGTGGCCCATGTGAGTTTGGCCCGGGTTAGACTGATTGACCCGAATTTTTTATTTAATTTTTTTAAGTAACTAATTAAGCAATTTAGGTTTTCAAAGATTCATTTATAAAATTTGATATTTTGGCTATCTCTTTTATAGTATAAGGGTTTTAAAAATAATAATTATTATAATATATGATTAATATATTAAACTTTGTTGTTTTAACTATTTTATTTTTAATTTCTAAATGTATTATTTTAATATAATTTATATGATAATTTAATATTAAATCTTGTATGAAAAATTTAAATTAAATGAATTATAGTTTTAATATTAAATATATTTTTATTTATCTCATTAATCCTATTTTAAATATTTACAATTTCATTTTTTATTTATCCTTTAAATTTTATTCAATCATATATGTTTTTTTATAAAAATGAAGTTGTACTAACAGTTTATAAATTAAATTAAATTTAATAACTAAGTTATCGAGTATATTTTAAATAATGTTATTACTTAAACTAGTGTTAATAACAAAATAATGTTATTTTTAAAAATAATTAACAAGAAATTCTATACTAATTTATTTCCTAATATGATTATATCTTTTACCAAGATAGATTTTCAAACAAATATGATATTTCATTATTATACTGTTGACATGTATTTTTGGAAAAAATATTTTTTTATTCCAAACATAAATGAAATTTATGTTGTTAACATTCTAAATTAATTAATATATGATGGTAACTCAACCACTATCGAGGATATACATTTTTCTAATGTGGAATCACATATTATTATTGGATATAATGGGGATGAAAATAAAGATTAGAGACATATGAAATTTCATTTGATACTTTGGAGTAGTTTTTCTCATATATATTGTTAAGTTGTTACTTTATTCTTTTGGTACTATTTAGGTAGTTAGTTTGGTACTTTGGTTATATGATATTATGCATTATTTATTTATTTAAGTTTTTTCTTATTATTATATTATTTAGACTCAATCATTTATATATTAATTATTATTATATATTTGTATATTATTTATTTTATTTGAAGAATGATAAATTTGTAAAATTTATTTTTAATGTTTTATTTCATAGCAGTATGGGAATTTAGGTTGAGTTAATTCGAAAAGCGAAATTTGAATAAATGAGTCGGATGGTCAAATTTAGTTTTGGCTATAGCAGAATGAAATTTAACTTGAAATGAGTTAAGGTTGGCACATTTATTAAACCTACCCAGAAAATGAATATCGATGGTTTATAAAAATTTATCTATATATATTTTAATTCGTTTAAAAATAAGAAATTAAAAAGAAAGGAAAAAAAAACATATGATGGAATTTTTTTACTCGTTTTCAATGTGATAAACTCCAAAGAAAAAAAAATCCTAGATCAAAACAAGTTTAATCTTTCCCTTATTTATCTTTATATTTACGATGTAATTCAGAACATGAGTATCCTTGCTCGGAATTTATGCCCCCTACATACATACGGTGAAACATTGGGATGCAACTTGGGCGGGTTAACCCAATCCAACTTGAGCCCAACTTGATGTTTAAATAGACTTTGGGCAAATGATTCAAGTAACCCAACCCTATATATATTAGGCCTAAAGAAAAACCCTTCTTTATCGTTTCGACATTTCCTACTTCGTAAGTCATTATTATTCAACTGCTTCAATTTCTATATTAATTGTTGTCATCACCATTATGTTATTATCATCGTTCTTCATACGCCATTTTTGATTTCGTTTATTGAGGTTTCTGGTGTGGTCAACCATCACTTCCTCAAGTAGTGTATTTCATTAATCTCCAAGTTAAAATCTATAGGTACCATTATAATCGTTTTTTTCTTTTCCAATAATTGACTTCTATGTTATATTCAAATGTTTGAATGCTGAAAAAAATGAGGAAACATAATGATGTTTTTAATCATATATATTTTTTTCAATCAATAGGACTTGAGTGTAGCTTTGTTGATTCATGTTTTTCTTTCTTTGAAATGTTGGCAGTGATGAAAGCGATTTTCTTTTAAAACAATTTTCACTTTGAATGCTTTATAAATTTGAAAATGTTATTGAGAATTTTGAATCCTAATGGTTTTCATTTATGGTTGTTAAAGCCATTTCCAAATTTGATTACAACTCATTGAAATTTTGTTTGATTACCTATCTTTGTTATTAGGGAATGTTTTGTATAAAAACAATTTGTTTTTTTTTTATTTCTATTTTTTTAACTCGAAAACAAAATCATAAAATATTTATTTATTTATTTATATAATATTCATTATTTTTTTTTATTAAATCAATTTATGGTTATTCTTGACGTGTTCCAACTTTGATCAGGATTGAAACAAAAACATGATTACAAAGTAGTAAATATTACATGGGATTGTGCTTTATTCTAGCTAATGTATTTAAAATATATTTTTTCTTTTTTACATTTCATTAAATTAATCATTTTACAATTCATATAGGAATATCAAATAGTTTTGTAATTTAATAAGACTTTTAACTAAATCCCGTCCAACCCAATTAACCCGACCAACATAAAATCAACTTGAACTTAACTTGAGTTTCATAATTTTAGTTTGGGTTGAGTTCTTTGCGTTGAAAATTGGGTTAAGTTATATTCGGATTCATGTATTTCATGTTTGGGTTGGCTATCAACCCAATCTGTAAAACCCGGGGAAAAAAATCCAATTTTTCTAAAAAATGGTAAAATGGTCATTTCGGTTGAAAACATGGAATTTTTCTAGATCTCGGATGACAGTTTAAACGTTTGAGTATACCTGTGTATGGTTAAACATTTGGATTATATTTTGGGTTCCAGGGTAGATTTGTAGATTTTAACCAGACTTACCCCAAATGTATATGACCTAATAGAGCGTGTATTGCCTGTTGATCAATGGTGATAATGTCAAAGGAGGATAGGTAAAAAAAAAGAGAGAAAGTCTAAGGGATGGCCATGTACCAAGCCCTTAGAGGAAGAAAATCCAAAGGCCGGAGCAAGGCGATAAGGCGAGATAAGAAAGCCACAAGAGTGAGACATGCAAGAAGATAAGGTCTCCCACTTGAACTCGTTTGAACCAAAATCCGTGCCGAGAGAGGGAAAAATTGAGGGAAAAAGAAAGAGAAAAGAAGAAAAGAAAGAAAAAGATGGTAGCTGCTCCAACTTTCGCATTTCACGATCGGTCGCTTGCCTGGCTCGAGAAAAGATATCAAAGCTATACATGCAACGAGCTACACATGGGTACCCAAAATCGCAGAGGTTTCGCTTAAACTCCGAGAGAGGTATGAGTTTTTCCACTCGCTTTATTCGGGTCTAAGAGCCATTCAAATGGATGGGGTGTTTGGGGCAGTGAATGGTCAGGTAGCTCATCCAAAAAATTCGGGATCGAATGTTGAATTTTCTTAGACTATTTCGCATACCGGTTAGATTTTTCTGGACTGCTGGGACCGTCTGGTAATGGATTTTAGGGATTGTTTTGGACAGTTCGGGACTGAATTTGCAGATTGATTTCGGACAGTCCAGAACTTAATTTACGAGACTATTTTGAGCAGTCTCGGGACTGATTTTCGGGTTGTTATTGGTCCATGTGTGTTGTTTTTGAGTGTCATTGCTAAAAATTGAATAACATGTTGGTTGTGTAAATTTATGTTGATATATGTTGATTTGATATATTAGCATGAAATTTATGATGGATGTAGAAAATATAGTTATTCGTGAAATGACATATTCGCATTTCATATGCACGGGGACATCGCGTTGAGTCGGGTGTGTGTGCATGGTACTGGTTATTCACCATTCTTGGTGAATGTGTGGTGAGCTCGAAAATGGGACAACATCCAAATTGAGACTCATGGTTGCATAACATGAAAATATATATATATATATATATAGAAAGAGAAGTATATATATATATATATATATATATATATATATATATATATCGTGTGTCAAGGAGCAAGACGGGTAGATCCCCTCCCCAAGGTGAACGAGCCAAATTTTATTCTTGATTAGACATATGCGTCCAAAGGTGAAAGTTCGTGACAGTGTCGGAAAGGCATCCGTGGCCCACAAATGCATAAACACACGGGATTTGATGAAATAAAATAAACATTGGAGGATTTTCCAATGTGTCTTGAGATTTTGTTTGAAGAAAAGAGTTATTAGGTGAAACACCAATGACAGGTTTTCACACTTGGCGTCGCATGTGAGGAGCCTACGTGACTCCTGGTTATGGGCATAAGGAGTCTCATCTCATCTCATGACATGAAATATTTCATGTAGGATCGCATTTCTGCATGGAATATGGTATGATGTATGAAGTTTCATATTGCATGTGCACTTAGTAGGGGTACCAGAGAATTCACTCACTGGGCATTGCTCACCCCGTCGTGGAAAAATATTTTCAAGTATTGGAGGTACGCCGGGGGATGAATCCCATCCAAGACCTTAGTGTGAAACAAAAGGCCGCATTCAAGCTATATGTATTTTGTATATTTTGGGTAGAACCCAATTCTCAGATATGTAAGAAGACCGTAGCTGTAAATTAAACTCATTTCAGGTGATTACTACAAGGTCTTCCACATGCTCTATGTTGCCTTTGTAATAAAAAGGCTACTGTGTCTAGAACTTAAGGTGTTTAGAAAGAGAAGAAAAAAAAAAAGGAAACTGGAGGTGCAGAAGGCCGCAGTGCCACGCCCACTCATGTTTCTGTTACTGTGACAGAATTTCGTCATGATAGAGATTTCTCGTTCCATGTCGCGGACAAGTAGTGTCGATAGGATCAGTCCGGCCAGCATTTTGGTCGTTATAAGATTTCGTCACGCATAAAGCCTTCGCTCTATGTCGCAACATGGTTTTCCTTGTGTCATGACATAGTTTCTAGTTTTAGGCTACAGAAAGTGTCGCGACATGGTTTTTCCATGTTGATACAGGTTTGGTCGCTCCTGTGGGCTTCTAAGTGTCGCGGACAGAGTGTTTTCGCGGTACAAAGGTTCGGGGCTGGCGCGCAGTTCTGCGGTCATGACATAGCTCGTCAGCCAGGAGTTTCATGTCACGATAGAGTCGCGCGGGAGGTATATCGCGATATTTCGCCTATGCTGCGACATAGTCAGTCAGTGGTGGGCACCATTCATCTCGACGAGAACTTTGTGTCACGACCAGCCAGCCATTTACGTAGCTCTCACAGACAAGACGAGTTAGATCGCTTCCAGATCAGCGCTGCGCGACAAGCAGACACGACAGCGCATGCGCAGTACGGCGTCACGCATCAATTAGCTGACATCGCGGCAAGGCACATCAGGCGCACATGACAAAGGTCCGTAAGGCTGACGACAACGACTGCGGCACCTTACAGAGGCACAAAGGATTGCTACCAGGCGTGCACACGACAAGTGGCTGGGCACGCGCACGACAGTGGGATCGTGTGCATGACAGTGACATGCAAGACGACGAGGACTTTGTCATGACAGATTTCTCTGGCTAGCTACGTACTTGTCCGCAGCTAAAAATAAAACACCCCTGGATTTGGGGCTTCATACCTATTATTAACTTAGGTAAACGATTACCTAGTGAGCCTGTGTGTGGATATCCACAAGTACGTCTCTCGATACTGTAATGGTCACGCCTTGGCATCTTGTTAAGGTATAATGAATTACTTGGAACTTAATGTTTGGTACAAGCATCACAACTCGGGTGTTGGGCTAGGTTTATCACTAGTGGCTCAGTATCTAATGCCACACAGACAGTATATAGTGGTTACCTAGGAGTTTATTCGATGGGCTTACTCCACGGCATTATCATGCGGGTTCATGTCAGGTTTACGTGTCTCCATGCTCAGATCGCGTGATCGCGGTGTTGTAAATTACATGAATTACATACATGGTAGAATGTATATAGGAAAAGATGAACACTAGGGTTAGAAGACATGACCTTAGGGGTTCGGACAAGGATGAACGGTGTAATTCATGATGTTGAGATCTATTAGTGGTGGCATGTGCACTACTAATTAGACAAGAGAAGAAATCTCAAGTTTCTATTTGACATGTGTAGATGGCAAGTCGAGGAAGAGGAGGTAAAGGCGGTGGACGGGGCAACAACTAACCACCACCGACCCTTGATTAACAAACCTTCTTGGAGGCTATTAGTGCTGCGACTGCCATCATTGCACAGGTAAGTGCTGTGGCTGCTACCTTTGCACGAACTAGTGCAACAGAGGGCTAGGGAGGGACAAGTAACCTCCAGAGGTTATAGGCACATCATCCTCCAACATACATAGGAGGAGGGGACTCGATGGTTAGGACAACTTTGGCCATGAAGGAGAAGTAGATGACATATGGAGCATCTGGGACATGGGTGTTAGTGCTAAGAGGAACAAGAATCAACCTTTTTTTAGCTCCAAGAAGAAGCAGAAGACTCTTGCTTTGCACGGATCTCAAGGACAGGGCCGTGGCCACAAAGGCTAAGGCCAAACCAGGGCTTTTAGCCAGTCAAGATAGATGACATGTTATTACTGCCATCGGCTTGGACGTATGAGACGAGATTGCCTGCAGAGGTAGGGATCTCAGGGTTTTGGGACGGCATAGTCCCAGTCATCAGTGGGATATGTGCGGACATAGCTTGTTCCTTTGCACCCTAATGCGGGCATTAGGAACTAACATCAGTCCCAAGGTGCTATATAGGTGCCTTCTGCTGTATAGACTAGCCAGAGAGGCCAGGGTATGGGTCGAGGTTGAGGGCAAGGCTCACAGGCCAGGACTTTAGGGACCTAGGGGCGTGTCTACGCCATCACACCATTAACTGAGCCAGTTGATTAGTCGGGTATACAGGGTATGTTTCTTCTATCTCGTATATGGGCGAGGATATTATTTGATTTTGGGTGCATCATATTCATTATTGCTGCATCATGTGTGAAAGGTTTAGACTTAGAGGTTGAAACCTTAGGAAAGTCGTTGTATGTGAATTCTCCCCTAGGGACTAGGGTGAGTGTTGATCAGACATGTAGGGATTGTGAGCTAGAGATCTAAAGGGTTCTACTCACTGTGGACCCGAGGTTCGTAGACATGTCGGAGTTAATGACACATCGAGTCGTCATTGATTGTGATCGTAGGAGGATTACTGCCTACACACAGGATAGTATTCGTGTGATGTTTTAGGGGGATAAACATGATGCTTTACCCTAGATCGTGCACGACTCCAACTGGCATGGATAGTAATGGGTTGGCTAGCAAGCCTTACCCTAGAGGATGAGGGGAGATAGGACTTGGATCTACCTCAGGTAGTTTACGGGTATGATGATGTTTTTCCGGATGAGCTATCAGGATTACCTCCGCAAAGGGATGTAGACTTTTGTATTGAGTTACACCTGTGCACGCCGTATATTTCTATGACTCAAGATGAGGGCACCGGCTGGAGTTGTAGGAACTCAAGGTCCGGGTGATGGCTGTGATTTGTTGGGACAAGGGTTTCATTAGATCTAAAGACTTTCACTACATGGGGCGCTCCGATTCTCTTTGCTACAGTTAAGGACAAGATCCTTCGACCATGACAATCCATCGACACTGAACAGAGCCACTATCAAGAATCCAGATCCACTAATGAGGATTGATGATTTGTCTGATCAACCTAGCCAGGCGAGTCTACCTGTGATGTAATTGCATCAAGTATCACGGGCCTGAGAGTCAGAGGCGGATATCCCTAAGACAGCATTTAGGACGCGGTATGGGCATTTTGAGTTCACAGTGATGCCTTTCGGATTGATGAATGCATCAACAGAATTCATGGATCTCATGTATAGGGTATTCCAAACCTATTTGGATCAATTTGTTGTGGTCTTCGTTGACGACATCTTAATCTACTCTAAGTTTGAGGAGGAGCATGAGGATCATTTGAGGGTCGTTCTACGGATTTTGAGAGACCACGCTGTATGCCAAGTTCGAAAAATGTGAATTTCGCTTATTGAGGTGAAATTTTTGACTCGCCTGGCTTCTGGCCTGTGTGTGTCAATGGACCCCGAGAAGGCTGAGGCCGCAGGAGTTGGGAGAGATCAAGTCATCAGATAAATGCTGGATTGGCAAGGTACTACAGAGGTTCATCAGATTTCTCTCACGATATGACCTAAATGGAAAGATCAATTCTAAGGAGGTTAAGTTTGGAGTGAATGACTTGTGAGAAGGTATTCCAGGAGTTGAAAGGAGGTTTACGCTTCCTATTTCTCTTGATAGTCCCGTATCAGTGACGTAGGCAACATCGATGTAATCGTGATGCCTCTAAGGACTAATTTGATGTGTCTCGATGCAGCCCGACAGATTATAGCTACGGTTCCATAACTAAAGAATCATGAGCAAAATTACCCTACACATGAGGACGGAGTTGGTGTACCATTGTCTTTACCTTAAAGATATTTACGCCACTTTGTATGGTGAGCATGATATTTTCTGCACTCACAAGAGTCTCAAGTATATTTTCACACAACGGAGTTCTCAATACGAGGGCAACGCAGAGCGGATGGAGTATCTAGAGGATTACGATCACTTTCAGACACCATCCCGTAAGGCAACATAAAGTACGATGCACTCACAAATTCACAGAGTATCAAGCAAGGTAGCTTCCTCGAGGAAGATACTGAGACCTGTACAATTTAGATCGCAGCATTGATTGTGCTTAGGAGTTTGGTGGCTATGTTATCCATACTGAGCAGACTAATTGAGTCCTAGGGGTAGGACATAGAAATAGTGTCTATCAAGGACCAGGTACAATCAGTTATAGGTGATGAAGGCTGGGCTATTCACACAGATGGTAGTCTTCTTAGATAAGGGACGGTCAGGTCTCTTAATCGATGATCTCTATATAGAGATCCTTAGGGAGTTCCATTACTCATTTGTCAGGAAATACCCAGTGGAAAGAAGATGTAACGTGATCTTCGTCACTAGTATTACTGGAGCGGGATGAAGCGACACGTTGCAAATTTTGTTCGAAGATGTCTCACGTGTCAGCAGGTAAAGGCTGAGCACCAGAGGCCAGCAAGGCTACTCCAATCATTAGAGGTAGCAGAGTGGAAGTGGGAACATATCACAATGGATTTTGTGACTCACTGGCATGCATTACGTAGAGTGCACGACGCTGTGAAGGACAATGGATCGACTCACCAAGCTCACACATTTAGTAATGCGATGGTCTTCACTAATCGGAGAATTCTCGCTTGTATATTCGAGAGATCGTCACCACATGGAGAGTACCAGTGTTTATATTATCGAACATAGATCTCAGATTTACATCACACTTTTGGAAGAGCTTCCAGAAGGCTATGGGGACATGGTTGATGATGAGCACCGCTTTTCATCCATAGACAGATAGTCAGTCGGAGAGGACCATACAGGTTTTAGAGGACATGCTATGAGCATGCATCCTGGATCTTAAGGGTAGCTGAGAGGAGCACTTACCCTTAGTGGAATTCGCCTACAACAACAATTATCAAGCGAGTACACAGATGGAACCCTATGAGGCTTTGTATGGGAGGCCATGTCGATCCCCGATTTGTTGGATAGAGGTGGGAGAGAGTTCCATCACTATTCCGAATCT
This sequence comes from Tetrastigma voinierianum, assembly GCA_016808115.1. NCBI lineage: Eukaryota > Viridiplantae > Streptophyta > Magnoliopsida > Vitales > Vitaceae > Tetrastigma > Tetrastigma voinierianum. The sequence continues at coordinate 803,758 of JAEQBH010000911.1, read as the reverse complement.
AATTAGAGACACCTATGAGAAAGTGGATTTGATATGAAAGCTGCCTTTCTATGGATCGAGTCGATGGTAAGACCTACGCACGACATACCTGCTCACTCCTAGAATTTGAGGTGATGATCACGCCTTCAAGGTGATGCTTAAGAGAGGAGGGTCAGGTTTGGAAAGCGAGGAAGCAGAAGGCCGAGGTATACTCTGCCCTTTCTTTAGATACTCAAGATAAAGTACACAAAGATATCGTTTCGGGCATTATCACCAGCTTATCAGTGTTCATGAGGTAGTTCCACGTCTCCATGCTCGAAGTACTACACATTCAAATTTCATGTAAAGGATTAGTGGAGGGATTGGTTGATATGGATAGACCCGAGGAGGGACCTGTGTATCACTTCTATATCGTAGGGTTAGGTTTTGCGACGCAAGACCTTGAGGCTAGTGAAGGTGTTGTGGCAACACTAAGGAGTGGAGGAGGCAACATGGGAGCGTGAGGACACGATGTGGGCCACCTATCCTTTCCTATTTAAGGATGAAGGTATGTGGTTTAGTCATTTAGTGATTAAATGACTAGTTTGTATGCATGTGATTGTGTACTGCTGCGCATGCATGACTTGATGTGATGTGGGAATTTTACCTAAATTCTTAAGGGGGAAGAATGTAAAACCCGAGAAAAATCAAATTTTTCTAAAAAAGGGTAAAACGATAATTTCGATTGAAAAACCTGGAATTTTTCTAGATCTCGGATGATGAAACAGACTTCATCGTTGGAATCGTCTCATGAATTCTAGTCACCCAGTCAAATTTCATTAGATTCCGAGATGATTAGAATTTCACCTTTTTCGAGGCACCTAGTGTAGCAAGTGACACATGGCACATGGTTGAATGGCTCACAATAAGCCACGTGTCAAAAGGAGAGGATAATTCAAACAAAAGAGAGAAAGTCTAAGGGATGGCCATGTGTCAAGACCTTAGAGGAAGTGTGTTATCCAAATAAGAATGTGATTAAGAACAATATAACAAGCTCAGTAATACATATAATTGTATGCCTGCCTAAGAACGAATAGTGAATGAATAGGCACCTTTGATAAGTGCTACAACACTCCTGCTAGTGCTACGACACTCTTGCTAGTGCTACGACACTTCTGTTATATGGGTAAGCACGTCTTTGTTTAGTGCTTAGCCTTATCTATTGATGCTCGACCTCCTACATAGTCTTTATGACCTCACATGGTGCTACGACACTCCCTACATAGTGCTCATTCCTCTTTTAAGTAAATGAACGCGTCTGTCTTCATTTACCTACGTTCGTCTTGTAATTTGCTCCCGGGTGCTTGTTGATATTTGTGTCCTCTCATTCATTGTTACCGGTTTGTGCAGGCAAATACTTATATGTTGTGTACTTGAATAATATGATATATGAGATATGAAATTGAAAGTATTTAGTTTTGTTCTATAGTGTACCTATAAGTACTTCCTATCCTAAGACTTTTGTTAAGTACTCCTATGGGAGATGTGAAAACTTTGATATATGAATTAATTTATATGTATACTGTGATTGAGAACCACTCCATGTGGTCATATATGTTATTAGTTTTCCCACTAAGCTATAAGCTTAGTACGGGTGTTTCATCCGTATAGGTACTGAAGAGGTCGTCAAATACATTCTGCATTTGCCTAGGCCAACACAGCATTAGGAGTTTTTCTGATGTAGGTCTTTGATTTTGTTTTTGTAATGTAAATGTAATATTTTAGTAATAGTGGAACTTGTGTAATTACAAGAAAATGGGACTCCAATATATGTAAAGGACAATTTAAATACCACTATGGTGGTAGTTTTACAGTTTTACTGTTATTATGATATGATGATTTGAGATTGGCCCACCAATGTCAGAAAATCAGGTTAAGAAGTCCCAGTTATGTGTGGCGTTCCCTCACCTGCCACGACTAAGGGAAGGGGCGTTACAATGGATCTCAGAAGATGTCCCTAATCTCATCACAATTAGTTGCAAAGGTACTTTTGACCATGTGCATGTTTTCAAGGTTCATAAGAATTAAAGTGTTTACAAAATAGAATTATAAATCTTATTTGTTCCATCATTTGTTTAAATCTTCCCAAGTCTTGAAATTCAACTTATTCCTTAATAATATCACAAATTCTTGGAAATCGGAGCAAAGATACAACTCTTTTCTGGGTATAAGCTACTGATATTCAGAACAGTTAATTTCAAGAAAAATACAAATTAAATAAATTCAAGATTTCTAACTCTAACATTCTTTTAAGTTGTGCAGAAAATGATAACTAAAATCAGTCCATTCTTAGAGGAAGCTCAGTCTTTCAAAATTAGATTACAAATAACCAATAACCTTTGATTAAGAAAATTCTGAAATTGCAAGCAGATTTGAAAATAAAAAGAACTCGAAGAATTTCGGATTCCATTGAAATCGAGACGGTATTGAAATCTAAATGTTTACAATGAACCCAGCTCGGAGAAATTTAGCTCAGATCATTGCTCAAATCCGAAGAAAATACTAACTAAAACGTAAGCTGAAACTAAATTGAAGAAAAAAGATAAAAGAAAAATAATATACAAATGAGACTCAAGCTACCCAGAGGTTCCAGGTTCGGCCGAAGTTATGCACAATGCCCTATGTGCTTTTATTTATAGATTTTCAAATGATGGACCTCACTTAAAGGCTGAAATTTTGGATCCCCAAAACTGGCCTAAATGACATCTTTGTCGCGACATAGGAAAATTATGTCACGACATTGTAGCTATGTTTGTCCTCCACCTTTGTCATGGCTTGCATTGTTATGTCATGATAGTGTTCTATGCCTTTTTCTTGAATTATGTAGTGACATACTTTGAAAATGTTGCGACTAATTATCGCAACATAAGTGTCTTATGTTGCGACATTTCTTTCATGCCCTGCAGTGTTAATACTTGAATGGTATGTCATGACATAAAAAGCTTTGTCACGACAAAGTTTCCTTCTTGCTGCTCTTCATTATGTCGCGACATAAATTTCTGTGTCCCGATAGAGTTTCTCAGCCTTTAGTTTATTTTATGTCGCGACATAAGTTTGGAATGTCATGACTTACGTTAGCTCTTTTGCTCTAACTGTGTCTTGATAGTCTTCGAAAATGTCGTGACATTCTGCAGTTCTCTTCTAAGCGCTTCTCTTCAATTAATGTCGCGACATAGCTTCCTATTATCGCAACAAATATCTCTGCCTTCAGCTCTTCAGTATGTTGTGGCATAATACTTTATGTAGCGGCATTCTTTCTGTAGTTCTTGTCGACCTTTGTCACGATAATAAAATTCTATGTCACGATAGAGTTCCCTCAGCATCATGTTGTTGTTGTCGTGACATAAGACTTCTCTGTCACAACATAGCCTTCTTGCCTTGCTATGTTGACTTCTGAATTATTTATCACAACATAAAAAACTTTGTCATTACCAACTTGACCTAACTTCTCTTTGTACTTCCATTTTCTATCGCGACATAGTTTTTTTGTGTCGTGACATTCTTCCTTCCCTCTTTAGTTCTTTATGTCGCGAAACGAGTTTGAATGTCTTGACAAAACTGTATTGCCATTTGCTTTGATCAATGACGCTATAGAGCAAAAGAATGTCACAACATTCTTCTTTAGGAACTCCTCAAGCAATGTTGCAACACAAAAATTCATTGTCACGACATAGTTCTGTATTTTGATCTTCATTATGTCGCGACATAAAAATCTATTGTTGCGACATTTCTGCCTTAGCCAACTTTTTTGCTGCTTTTCTTGCTAAATTTGTTTCTTTTACATTTAAAACCTGTAAAACACAAAGTTGGTGATTATTCTAGAACTTTGCATTATATCGAATCATAAACTGTTGAAAAATGCAAAACAAAAGTTGACTAAAAATATATGAGTTTAGGACTCATCAAATACGCCTATATAACGAATAACCCTTTAGCCAAGCATGGCCTGACATGCGTCCAAGACAGAAAGGATATTCACTTCTCTAAACTTCCATGCAGAGAATGAATAGAAGTATGACATGACTTGCACCTGTAAGGTCTACAAAAAGAAAGCCACTAAGAAAAACCCTAATCAGTAATTCATTTGTGGAAACCTTGCTTCCATTAGCGCTGTCTACAGAAAGCTTTTATTCCCTCCCTAGTAGCTTAGACTGAAGGCGACACCACCATCCTTAATCTTCCATCTTAATAGGAAAATGGGCGAGGTTCCTTCTCCCGCCTCTACGATAGTGTTGGAAAAAGTCTCCTGCAGATGAAAAGAGCGATGTGTGAGCAACAAGAGACACACCAACATCACCTTGAAGCAATCATGGAGGCTAACGCCTTTCTTTGGTAAGAAAATGACCATCTACGAATTCCCCTCTGCTCCAAAGGCAGTCGAATGCGGGTTTGTTCTAGCAACAACGATTTCGCCAAAATTCCACCTGCCTCCCTCGAGATCCAACCTAAGAGATCTCTTGTCGAGGCTAGACGAGGACGTACATCGGAGCTTTTGGCATCCTCCAACAATGCCCAGAGCACCTCTATCCTGTCTAGGAGACCCCACCTAGGGCTGATGGAAAGAGAGGAGAGCAAGTATCCTATATCTCCCTCCCATACCAAAAACCTCGCTTTCAAAATATTGGATGAATTGGTTGTCATGCCCTTTGTATCGACCATATCACATGTCGAGGCTTTGCCACATTTATGTTGGGTTTTAAAGGAGGCATCTCATGCCAAAGCAAGGAAAGTAACAAAAAATTCTTCAAAAACCACCCAAAATGATCCCTTGAGGCATCAAGTCAATTCAAAACAAAGAGAGTGCAAGATTTATACTTGATGAGCTTAAAAGTCATCTATTTTTAGTCCATATTTTCTGATTGATTTTAATGTAAAAAGGAATAATTAAGATGCAGAGATATGAAGAAACTCACCAAATTTGACTGCGGGAAGTATAAAGAAAGAGTAAAATGCGCGGTGGAAAATCGCGGATGGCCGGCGGTAAATGCGAATAGCGAGGCCGAAATGAAGCAAGCGGTACTTGGGTTTTGGGGTTCTGGTGCGGGTTAGGGGTCCCCGACATGTCGATTGAAGGAAATCGATCACGGTCGCGACATGGATAACCATCAGTGTGACAGTAGGGCTCATGAAAGTTTACGTAAAGGGGAGGCGAGGTCGCTGACGTGAGATCGAGTCATTTGACATCGGAACCGTTCAAAGCTCTGCCCGAGTCATGAAGTGAAGTCGCGACAAGATGTGATGTGTCAGCGACATCCAGGCGAACGATTGGGCATGAAGTGATATTTGCGACAGGGATTGATGTCGTGACGGTAAGCGATCAAAGGAAAAGAATACAGTGGCTGACAAGGTGAAGCATGCGATGTCGATTCCGCAACCGACATATTGATAATACCATGGCGACATCGCGAGAAGCGATTAAAACACGCGGTCCTTTGATGTCACGCGAAAGGCGATAATACCGACATCAGAAGACAAAGTTGCGAGATGCTACGAAGACATGGCGAAGTCCTGGCGTGAGATCGAAATTGCGATGACACATGAGGAGACGATTGAAAATCACGAAAGGCGTGACTAGATGTCACACGACAAAGTTGTTGTCGCTGACACCAAGAGAGCAGGAGTTGAAACATCGAGGCTAAGTCGAAGTGCGACATGAGATCGATGTCGCGATCAATTGGATGAAAGTATTTGAAGAAAAGAAGCTATCGCGACAAAGAGGACGAATTCGCTGTTATCGAAAATTCCGTTGAAGCTGAATTTGATTGTCACGATAAGAAATGAGAATCCACGACTTAAAAGCCATCAAGTGAAAGGCGCAGCCCCATATAAGTTGATGTCGTGACATGAGATCGAAGTCGCGACACGAGACCTACTCAGTTGAAGATTGAAGCTCCATACATAAAGTGATGTCAGCGTGAGATAGCCGATGTCGCGACATTAGGAACAACAGATCCATCCTGAGAGCCTTAAAGAATGTCGCTGACAAAGAATGGTCCCTTTGACATGAGGAAAGAATCGGAGTTGAGTGCGTTTCATTTAGTCGATGTCGCGACCAAAGGAAAGTGGCGTCGCGACATCGAGAGCAACATGAAACACAGCGAGCCAAGTGGCGATGTCGTGACCAAAGATGGCGTCGCGACATGTCGATGAGCTCCGATTGAGGCGCATAGACGCGAGATCAGTGGCGACATGGATAATGGCCGACGAGGAAATGGTCGGCGACTTGAGCGGTAACATGTTGACTAACTTTAGGAATCCACAAAGACTGCATTGGTGGAATGAGTGAAAAACCACATAAATACCTGACTATCGAAGAGAGAAACAGGCTTGGCGGCCACCCAGGCAGTGCGGATAGTGAAGCTCACTCTCTTTCTTTTAGTTTTTCTTTTCTTTCTTTTCTTTATTTTCTTCAATGTTGATAGTTAGAGATTAGATTAGATTTATCGTTCTATTTTCTTTATTTTAGGTGGATTTTATATCATTTTTGAGCAAAAGCTAGTCTGTTAATTCTTTTCAAGTACTGGAATGTTGAAGTTGAATGAGGTAAAATTCGACATCGATTTGAAGTATCTGATTGATATGATCGAGTCTTGTAGTGTGTAGTGATGGTGAGGAACCCCTTGCACCCATTAAGTGAATGCTGTCGAAATTATCTTTCTGTTGTTATTTCCAGCAATGGTGATTTATATGAATTTACTTTCGGTTATGGGTTTACGATTTTGATGCGAATATCGGTTCTTATACCATTAAGTGCCATATAGTAGCTTCACATGAAGTGTTTCTCTGTATGACACGAGGATGATGGGGAGTTATGATATTCTGTGAAGGTATATTAACCTGCGCTATTAGAGATCCTAATGAGCTTTGTGAGTTTACTTGATAAATCCTCTTCCCCTTGAAATCGAAACCGAGTTGAATGAGTTATCAATTTAACAAGCGAGTTCACCTCAATTCGAATAGTGTGCCAATCCCACGGTGTTAGCTAGAGATGTAATCAAGGAGAGGGTGATCTATTCTAATTTGGAGGAAGAGTAACAGAAGTTGTATGTCCCCTTGCTTGTAGATAACTTAGGGCTAAGATTATAGTCCCATAAAATGGGTATGAAGTATTGCAAAAGAAAATACCCAGTGGGAGAGTCCACAATTAAAAAGTAGTTTATCTGAATTCACACGTTACAGGAATCGATTGAAAGTTGAATATTGAAATGTGAAGTGTGGAGATCCACGGTGAACTGATGGCATGTATGAATGATTTTGTCGGAAATTCACAAACAAAATTATGAGAGTTGACAACGAGAAATTGATACTTCACAATAGCAGTGATCTTAGCTGTAATGCGTTCTCTATGAATTATTCAATTTCTATTCATTTCCTAACTATTAATTATTCTTTGTTATTCTTTATATTCAGGATTTATTGTTCATTCGATTATTTCCCTTTGTTCATTTTAATTTTTCCGGCATACCAATGCGTATCTTACTATCAGTGGTCCAAATGTGAATTGAGTGGTCGAATTGGATTGATTTAAATTCTTGAGATCTACGTGGGATCGATATCCCGGACTCATCCAATTTATTACTTGTCGACATTGCACTTACTGATCATCGGACAAAACCAAACTTTGAAAAATGATTAACTCTAGGAGATTTTTTGGTTTATATGAGTATAATATCAACAAGTTTTTATGAAACGTAGTTAAGACTAGACAATAGTCCTTGGTATGCGATCGTAAATTTGTATGTGTTCTTTGGTCTATCCAACAAGAGTTTTTGTAGTCGTTGTAGGGGACTGAACAATGGTCTTGGTAATAACGTCATAGAATTTGTATGTGTGTTCTTTGATTACATCAGCTTAATGTACTTCACGTTGAGGTGTAAAACTAATCTGAAGGTGATCTGTGGGGATGAAGCAAACCCATGTCCTTAGTTTGCTGTACCCGGTGTCCACAAATCGTGTGGCGATAGCCTCGAATGATAGTGTCGGATGAAGCCTCGGTGCCACAGTCCTAGATCTAGGGGAGAGGCCAAAGCAGGAATTTGACACTGAATCACGGGAAAATTAGTGTTCTTCTTCAGAACACTCTTTCACACTCCAAGAACACTTTCTCTTGAGATGTGGGCTAAAACTGGCTTAAGTTGGTGATGAGTATCTTAAATGCTCATTTTATCCCCTATACTTTAGTTATTTTTTCTAGTGTTTTTGCATGTTAAATAGCCTAATGCTCTAAGTTCATACTTATGATCGGGTCATCCATTTGATGGAATTGTGCAAATTGGTGTAAAAACTACGAAGCAGCTCTGTATTTTGACATTTTCAGATATCATATGAACTCCAATTGAAGAAAGATTTATATGTATGAATTCTAAACTTAAAGGCTCAAGGATACAAGAACAAAAATTAGGTTCGAACAAAGAAGTTATACAAGTTCAAAACTTGAAGAAAATCGATGAAACAGCGCATGCAGCGGAGGGCTACTGTATTTTGACGTTTTCAGAAATCATATGACTCATGTACATCAATTCCTTATATGGATAGATTCGCGAGATCTTTCAAACGATGCCAGAACACTAAATCGGTACGTGCCTTGACAAAGTTATGACCTTACGAAGTTAGACAAAAGCAGGGGACTGCGACAACGTCGCGACGTTGAGAACCAGCGTCGCGGCGTTGCGGAGAGCTGCAGCGTCGACGTTAGGTCGTTTTGGATGGATTTTTAGCCCATTTTGAGCCCGTAATGGAGGATTTGGCTTCGAGCCACGGGTTGAGAGAGAGGGAGCCGATTTTGAGCAGTTTTGGACGTTTTGAGAGGGAGAAGCCCTCTATGATTAAAACACCCTAGGGCACACTACATCTTGAAGGGGAGAAAAGCTTGAAGAAGAAGAAGATTGAAGAAGAGGAGATGGGGCTTTCACTCCAATCGTTTATTTTCATCCTCTCTCTTTTTCTCTCTTTCTTTTATAGTTTTCTTCCACACTTGCCAGAATGTTCACAAGTTGAACTCTGGGTTTTGTCAAACCCTAGCGCACTTGTGCGATTAGTTTAATTTTCATTTTTATTTAATATATAAGTATGATTTTATCGACTTGCTTTATTTCTGCAATAATTACATGTTGGGGTTTGGCCCGACTTTGGCATGCCATTACTAAGAGTGAGATCGAGAGATGATGACTCCTAGGGTTATGAATAAAAAACAGCTCTGGTACCCAATTGTCGAGAATAGGGAATTATCTGGGACCATTGTGGCATCAGGTTATACATTTAGCGTTTGGTCCGAGGGGTCAAGAGAGGCGGAGATCTGATACGCGAGATAGGCGAATATATCTGAGAGAGAGAATATCTTGTAGGCATGATCGATCAGCCATTAGCGTAAATCATATGAAATATTAATAAATAACTTATTTCAGGTTAAAATTCATCGCGTGTGACGGTGAAGAGGCAAAACCTAGTTTTCATAATTAATTGATTTAGCAAATAATATAGGATTAGTTTTCTTTTTATTGTCGAATTCATTCTACGATTTTAGGTCAGATAATATTTAAAGCGTAAAGTCGGTGCACTGACCTTGCTTCTCCTCGTGGATGGAATATCCGTGCTTAGGTTTATAGTACTTGAGCGACAGCGTGCACTTGCGCTATAGGCGTACACACATTTATACACACACCATGCTTTCGGCCTATCGGTTAGTTTAAGGGTTTCCTCAGTAAGGTTGTTGCTATAGGAAAACCATTGCCACTTGAAATGTCTAAAAAAGCCCTATAATAGATGATAGTACACCACTTAACATCCTTATAGTTTGGCATGTTCTCATAGACCTTAAGCCATTAACAAGCCCTAAGACTACTTTATCTCTTTCTTGGACTTTTGATCTGGGATTCCACTAATATCTGACATTCCACTGCGTAAGATTAACTTCCTTCATGTTTTGATCTCATCCAAATTCATTTTATAGTAGCCTCACACTCTTATAAGTGTGTGACCCATTAGGTTCCTGGTTATGTCAGCCACTTGATTCAATTATTGAATCAACAGTGGAAACCGGTATCTAGCAACGCACCATGACCCCAGTGCTTAGAGAGTAAGTGGTATATTTCTTAACCCTTCCATATAAAATTACAGCTCAATTTTTCCTTTCACCAATCTGCACCCCACTCGGTACAGAGCATGGACAATGTGTAGCTTCCACTAGACTACCTAAACCATAGCTAGCCCAAGTGATATTAGATCTTGTCCCCAAGACTCACTGCTCATCAATTATGCACATGAAGACACTTTTCATGGAATTTCTACTATGCCAGGAGATTTAGTAATGATCTTATTAAGGGGCCATGGGTATACTCTCCCTTTATTAGAGTAGCGAATCCTTTTTTGGCTACTCAATTACCTTCGAACACCTCAAGTTACACATAATCATCACCCTATGAGGGACCTTTTAGAAGGCAACAGGGAATGAAATCAAAGAGTATAATCAACATCTAAGATCTCGCACATAAGCACTGGAGTAGGTCACACCTTGCTATGATGAACTATCATCTACAATTTAATAGACAATCACATATGATTATGTGATATTATTGTTAGGTCTCCGATGTACTTAGCTACTCTTACTAAGTATCACATGTCAGCGTAAATAAACTCATGATTATAGTTTATAAGATCCAACTACTTGATTTCTAATCAGTTTGACATATGATAGTCTATCCGGGATCGACAATATCATCTAGTTGATCTTAGACTAATTGATAATTTAGATACTAACATAATTGCATATGATAGAATCTTATTATCATATCCTCATCCTTAATTTCCTTCATTCTATAATGCAAGTATCGGACATTAATTCACGATTAAAGATCTATATCAATTTACCCTTATGAATATCAAATTAATAATTAAGAAGCCTTTTATGAAGAGAAAAACATACAATAGGGTCTTAACTAGAGACGATTGCCTTTAGAACACTTCATAACTGTTATTTGCACTTAACGTAGGCCGCCTTCCTTATCTCATGCCTTAGACAGTAGAAATGTGAACTGTACTTTGTAGAGAATGAAGCAGCCAAAAGATCATAAATCGACCAGGTGGGCGTATCTATCTTTTACATACGTGATCATAAATATTTATCAAAATTAAATGTGCATCCCTTTAGGTATTATTTTTGAACCTTTGATGGGACCGTGGTTCCTTTTCCTAATAATGGCATTGTCAGCCTAATATAATAGTATCGGGATCAGCTAGTAACTGGGCACCACCTTTAGTTCATAAATGAGTTACCTTGTCCAAACTACTTCCCCTAAGCTGCCATACGAGAAACAACAATGTACTTTGATCTAGTTGTACAGAAGATCCACACAGGTCATCTTCTTTTTAGAACTCTTCTAGTTGACTTAGCCGCCACATTAGTGTGAACAATTAGCGATTGAGATTTAGAGTCATCTCCATCATATTAGAAGCTGACATGTACCATAAGATCCCCGTCTCCATCATCAAAGAATACGTCCTTTGGTGCTTCTCAAGTACTTGAGGATATTCTTGATGGCCATCATTGACCCCCTCACCCTAGGTCCAACTATTATCTGCCAGACTCTAAAGAGTATATGATACATCCAGGTTAATACATTATACAACATACATGATTGATCGTATAATGAAGCATATGGAGATCATGCTGATCGTGTTCTCTCTTGGGCTGTTCATGATAAAAATCGCACAGCATCTAAGCTAATAATAGTATGTAGACTATGAAAAGACCAATAACCTTCATGATCTATCTTTATAGATCTATATCTAATGATTGGGTTACTTCTAAGTCTTTCATGGGAATACTAGATAACCAATATATTGATAGATTGTGATATTGAGATGTCATTTCCAATAAGTAATATGTCATCCACATATAACACTAGGAATATGATTGCACTCCCACTAGCCTTCTTGTACACATAAGGCTCATTTGGATTTTGTGAGAAACCAAATTCTTTTATTGTCTCATCAAATTGGATATTCCAACTTCTAGATGCTTGCTTCAATCCATAAATGGATATCTAAAGTTTGCATACTTTAGTACCAACTCTAGGTGTGAAGACCCTCGGTTGTGTTATGTACACATTCTTACTTAGGTTTCCTTTAAGGAAAGCCACCTTCACATCTATCTGCCATATCTCATAATCATAATGAGCAACAATGGAAAGGAGTATCCTTTTGGTTTTAAGCATAGATAACCAACTAAAATTCTTATCAAAGACAATTCATTGTCTTTGACGATAACCCTTAGCTATAAGATTAGCCTTATAAGGTAATCACCAGTACCTTCCAAAATGTCGGTCTTTTCTTGAGAAAGTCACTTTAGCTATGAGTTTTATCCCATTGGGTGGTTCAATAAAAGTCCATACCCAGTTTTGTGTAAGTAAGAATCCATTTCCTAACTTCATGGCTATAGACCATTTCTCATATTGGAACTATTGAAGATTCTTCCGTGAGTGTGAGGCTCATCATCTTTTGTAGAACAATACATTCTTTGTTCATTGATGAAAATCCCATATATCTTTAGAATAGTACATTATCCTACTTATGTTATGAAGTAGCTTGTGTTTCAGAAGGTCAATGCTACTTCATTAGCATGAATAGCTAATATAGGCTTAGTGGAGTTGATCGGGTGTTTGTTTGAGCACTTTGAACTTCACTAAATACCCCTTGCTCCATTGTCTTCTACTCTTAGAAAAGTCTTTCTTTAAAGAAGGTATCATTTGAAACAAAAAACCTTTGTTCCAAAGTGTTATAGAACTGGTATCTAATAGTTTCCTTAGGATATCCTACAAATGGAGACTTGTCTTATATAGCTTCAGCTTGTGTGGAAACTTAAAGTTTGCTTCTTATAAAGTTGGATAACCTCATACTCAGTAAAAAAGAAGATAGGGGCTCCTTGTTAATCATATATATCATAACCTCAAATGACTTGGATTTGACACCCATTTAAGATGTAAATATATGGAGTCCTCTCAGAGTACATGAAGCTTCTAGAAGGATTTGGGTAGATCCGCCTTGCCCATCATAGACCTCACCATGTTCAACAAGGTTCGGTTGCTCCTTTCGACCACACCACTTGATGCGGTGTGTAAGGTGGAGTCTACTTAGATAAAGTCTCATTATCCTAGAGATAACCTAGAAACTCTTGGCTTTAGTATTCACCACTTGGATCTCATCCCAAGTTATTTTAATACTTCTCTAGCTGTTCTCCACTTCATTTATGAAGTCTTTGAACTTTTCAAAGGATTTAGATTTTTATCTCATCAGACACAAGTACCCGAATCATGAATAGTCATTAATAAAGGTTATGAAGGATAAGAAACAACCTCTGGAAAATATGGACATAGGATTGTTAAGTCTTGATCCAACAACATTTCAAAATTGCATAGCGGAAAAATCTAAATTTTGATCGAGAAACCCAGCCCAACTGTCATTTGGTTCATAAAAATCGAAAAACCATTCCATAGGGTGTTTAGAAATCGTTTCCTTTGTAGTTTCCAACCACTTTTATAGTAGGTGATGCTTCCTTTGGAGAAGATGTGTAGCCAGTGCTCCCAAGTTCAGCATGCCTCCCGATGGTATCACGAAGAGGGTTGAAAAAAAGACCTTATACAAAGGATATGGCTTGAATCAAAGTTGCTAGTGCTGTGGCTTTTGGTCGCATAAGAGATGTTTTTAGAGATCACTAGAAAGCGGCTTTCTCTTCTCTGCGGATATTTAATGAGTGTGGTGAAAGCTACTTAGACACACTGTGTGACTATAATTTTTAACATAGTAAAAGCGGTTCTATTTATTATTGCTGTTTGAAACGAATTTTTGACACTTCTACCAACAACTAAATCAGTCCCTGGCAACGACACCAAAAACTTGTTTAGACCAATTTTTCGACACGACTACCAAAGACTGAACCAATCCTTACTAGCAGTGCTAAAAACTTGTAAAGACTGTAATACTAAATATGAAAATATGTTTTTACGCACATTGTTTATTAAATGCTTCATTTATGAAGTGGTTTGGTCTAGATCCACTTTATAAGTGCCTAGGTAGCCTAAGTAATCTGATGGTTGATCCATATATCATTTTCAAGGATGGAGTGAAAAATTTATAAGATTAGCTTTGCCTCACTACTATTTGAATTTCCCAAAGATCAAGATAGATTTATCTTGACAAATAAAAAAGAAATCAAAACATTGTTTAAAATGCATGATTAGAGAGCTATGAGCTGAAACACATGGAAAAGAAAAAATGTTGTGAAAAACACGCAAAATACAAAGTTGATGAATATTTCATAATTCAGCATACAAAAGAATCTTAAGCTTCCAAATTATGCCAGAAAAATGGATGAGTATAGGACTCATCAAACAGCGCCAAAAACTTGTTAACTAAATTTTCGACACGACTACCAAAGACTAACTAAAGTCCCCGACAACGGCCAAAAACTTGATTGACCGATTTTATGTATAAACCAAAATTCTCTGCTTTTTGTTTCGTTTTTCAATAAATATCGATAACGATTGCTTCCTAGAATCTATCCTTTGTTTGAGATTAGAATTCTATTGGTTTTCTCTATTTAAATCTGAGAATAAAAAATGTAGATTGAATCCCTAAAAAGATAAATCACTCTCCAAGTGCCTGAATTAGTACAAGTAATAAGCGGATGAGTAAATTAGAGTGTGTACCCCGTAGAGATCGATAAGAAAATCAATAGATAAACTACCCCTACTACTCAAGATTCTCACTATTTGAACTTCAATATCTAAAGATGGAAATTAAAACTAAAATTGAAATGCAGAAACTGAAATAACAAAAACTAAATCTGAAAACAATAAAAATAAGCTGAAATAACAAAATTGTTGAGAAGAAATGGGATTAGTGTTCTGGTCATAAATCTGTAGTAGGTTCTTGAAAATAGATATTTGTTATGGGTTTGAATCATGAACTTTGTTTAAAGGAGAGCAAGTAACCATAGCTTGAATTCCTCCACTTTACTCTCACATTTCACTATCTACAAGACACCATATTCCTTTTCAGAACAAATGGGTTTAAACAGCTACTTGTAAAATTTAACTCTCTTTGGTTGTTTTCTACCAGTACTTCACAACAATTTCTTAGAATGAAATGCCCTTCCATGAATGGGGATAAGCCTCCTTCAAAGTAATCGATACCACTATCTTCAAGTTGAGAAGAATTCTCCCTCTCCTTGATTAGAATCTTAGCTAACACGGGATCGAGATTGTTACGCCCGGGCTACGATTGACACCTATAAACTTTTAGCTGATACAGCATCCAGCTAATCGCACCATGTGGTCAAGTGGTAGATCTATGGAAGTAATCATTGAAGTTCATTAGTTCTATAATATTAGTCTAACATACCCCCAAGTAACTGCTCTATACTCTTAGGAATCCCCATCTTTGTGTCACTCATAAGGCCTCCTGCAAATTAGAGCAAGATACAACCATTTTCTTGGTACAAGCTACTAATATTAACAACAGTTCACTACATGAACAATACCGATTAAATCAATCCAGTTCTCAAAACCCATAACAATCATTTAAATGTTATAAATCATGACCAAAACACCTATCCCTTTCCCAACAAGAGCTTAGCCTTCCATAACTAGACTACAAATATCAATGACTAGCTGATAAGGAAAATTCATTGAAACTGCAATCGAATTGAAGAAAAATTCTAGAAAACCTTAAAGTTTAGATAGAAATGGAACTAAATATTCATTTATCTCAGCTTAAGATTAAAACTCAGATCCCTTATTCCAGTTCTACGGAAAGGAAAATAAAAGAAATTACAAGAAGAAAAGAAAAGAAAATGAAATACAAAAAGTCAAATTTCTACTCTATTGATACTGTTCCTAAAATGGTGGCTCCTTGTTTTCATACCGACATGGCCCCACACTGCACGGGATCCCTTCCCCAGAATGCAATGAGCGCAGAGACATTATTTATGTCCCGATAATAGAAGTGTTGGGCCAATCAGCGTCAAATGACGTGGGTTTCGGTGTAAGGTCTAATGGTGTTGTGTGACATTACTATTCTATGTCGTGATGTAGCGAGTCTTTGTGTTGTTGTAAGCTCAATTGTGGCTTTGTGTCGGTGGCTGTGTGTTGCCAACATTTCTTCATCCACCAGACCTTTTTATTATTGAGTTTTTTCGCGACAAATAAAATAAATGTCACGACAAAGTTGAGTCTACTCTAGTTTATATCTGTTGCGACATGGGTTATGCCTTTGCCATGAATTATAATCATGACGCGGATTTCCCTTCCTGCTTTATTAACCCTTTGAAAATGTTGCCATAACATAAAAATCCTTGTTGGCCAACAAACTAAACCTGTAACTTGGCGCAACTCTGTCGTGAAAATTTCCCCACCTTACGCGCACATGTCCGCGACTATGATTTCTATGTCGACATAGTTCAACCGCTAGCTTGGTTTATGTTATAGACCTTCAGTTTTAAAGTGTCACGGCTGCCCTTTTCCCAACTGCAGCGCTCCTAGCGTATGTGACAAACTTTGAAATGTCCACGACGTTCTACCATTCTCTTCTAGGGTTCCTCACTCTTGCGACATGGCTGCGAAATGCCTTGACATTTCCTTTGTTTCATTCACCTACAGTTGTATTCAGGCAAAAGCTTATGTAGCATGAAATGTGCCTAGTAGTTTTGACATGTTTGCAAGTATTTTGTGAGCATAAATTAGTCTTTGTAGAATAAATACGAAAATGAAGTAGTAAATGAAATATTTTGTGCAATACTTAAGGAATGAAGTATAATTTATGTAAAAAAAAAAAAAAAAAAAAGGGCCTAAAAAAAGACAGCAATTGATAAGATTAGAGATAAAGTGGAAATAACATATAAAAGTTGATTTTTAAGAAATAAGAAGTGGAGGAATATAAAGGCAATTAAGAGACTTAACCCAAAAATGGAGTTTTATTTATAGCCAAACATGGCCTTAAGGGAAATATATCTCATTTGGTCTCGTTTGAGAAAGCATATAGAGAAAGGGAAGAAGAGGGTGAGAGAGAAGAAAGAGAAGAAAAGAAAAAGGAAAGAAGAGGGAGAAGCCGTTAAGGTATGTGGGTTTTCTTATTCTGTGTTATATGGATCTTTGGATTTTGTTTGAAATCATGAATTTTGTATGAGATCATGTGTATTTAGTTGGTAGGGATGTCTATAGTTTGAGCCTAAACATTAAGGATTTCATCCCAACCATAGATTTCTTGAAAGTAGGGTTAAGTAAAACCACAATGTTTCAGAAAAAATGATCTCACAGGGTTCAGTTCATGGTTTAATTTCATTAGCCAATTGAGTTAGGGGTTTAAGAACCATTCTTCTTAATCTTTATATAATTGACAGTTTATGTGGGTTTATGACCCATTATTATAGATTTGTTTTGGAGGAATTCGCGATGGGTTTTGGGTAAGATAAAAATTATTGAAAGATGATTTGAGTAAGAAAATAGAGTAGAGTGAATTTGAGTGGTTTTGATGTGTATTTGGAATATTGAGTTGATTTGGGTATCAACATATGGAAAAATGGAAGAAAAACACACATTCTAGGTAAATTTCGAGGGGCGGTACCGGTACCGTAAGTGCTCTGTTTTTCTATTTTGACCTGTCTGGGATTTGCCTGACTGGCCATTCTTCCTATCCGATTATGATTCAAGCTTCGATGGTTAAAATAGAATTCATGAGAACCAAACATCCTGAAACAGGTACCTTAAAATTTGACTATGGGGCCCACAAACTAATTATAAAGGGCTATGTTCGCTTCAATTTCTCGTCAGCTTTTTGACCATAGAGTAGTCCCATTGCTTAGGACATAACTTGAGTTCCTGTCTTATTTGGTGATCAGCTGGAGGAGAACCATAGCACCTTAGCTTGAAAGGAGTACAAAGAACTAGTGTCAAATATGGAGCAGACACTGAAAATGGGTATCAAACCATCCCGAGTGTAAACTAGCAAAATGACTAGTTTTGGCATGAAAATGCCATAACTTTAGTTTGATGATTCAATTGGAACGATTCCAATTTCAAGAAAGATTCATAATATAGACAAGAACATGTATATGTGAATCCAAGTATCATACTGTGCCAGTATATGAAATGCTATATGTAATCGCATGAAAACAAAGAAAAGTATAGGAAATGCAATATGTATAGATGTGTTCATGAATACATATGATATGAAACATGAAAACGAATCCGAAACAATACACAACACGAACATGAAAGCAGTCATGCCATGGAACACATAACGTGGCTAAGAATGCCCGTAATTATTCTGTACGACAAAAATAGATTATATATGGATTATTATCACATATAATTGTAGAATCGCCAAGACCGCATATGAATGACACGACACCTATGATACGCAAGGTGCACGTATAGTACTTCTAAGATCGCATTAGTATTTTGCATTTCAATTAGTACATGTTCTCAATCATGCTTCATCACATTAGTACTTCGGTACTTTCTGATTAGTGCGACAGCCGATCGTAGTTTTCGCACAGTACTTCGGCACTCTCCGATTAGTACTTCTGCATCGATGAAAAGGGCTTGACACCCTCGATCGTGTTTCAAGCACATTAGTACTTCGCAGATCAATAGTACTTGGGTACTGATTAGTGCAACTACACTCTTCGTCGTTGTTATTAATTTATCAGGTTACGGCACCTCAACATCGCATTGTACCTTCGGTACTTATTGTGCTAAGGTTAAAATTTTCATCCCGTATTACTAGTCTAGCAATCAAATATATATGATAAGGATCGAATAAGAATAAGAATAAAGAAATGTACATCGCTTCGACAAGAAGATCTACGGTACCAGATTCGATAAATTCTATGTAGTACCTATAGGTACCCCTCCAGATAATGAATCTATGTAGTGCCTAATGGTACTTTTGTACAAGAATAAGCTCCGTGATAAGATCCGAAATATAAAGAATGCTTCAGATAAGATCCGGGCAATACAAGAATAAGCTCCGATAAGATCCGAAATATAAGAATATAAACCCGTATAAGATCCGTAATATACAATAGCTTCGTATAAGATCCAAATACACTAATAAGCTCAGAACACAAGTATAAGTTCAGAAGAAAGTATAAGTTTATACATGTATAGATCCAAATATAAGTGAATAAGCTCAGAATACAAGTATAAGATCCGTAAGATGCATATGCTCTTAGTACAAGTATAAGATACGGCATGTGTATAAGTAAGTTCAAGAGTACTACGGTACTCAGATTCGATTAAATTATAGTACCCACGGGTACCTTCAGATAAGTATAGGTTCCTGTGAGTAGTATAAGCTCCGGGATAAGGATAAACTAAAGATACCTCTAACGGTACCTCGCACGAGTATATGTTAGGTACCTACCGGGTACCTCCGATCACAAGTGTAAACCCGAGGGTATAAGTATGTTCTATGGTATATCGTGATAAACTTTGTAAAGTACCCAAGGGTACCTCCGTATAAGATAGTTCAAGTGAACTCCCACGGAGATCCGAGATAGATGAGGGTATGAGTATGTGGATGAGCACCGCATAAGTATATGTATAAGCCTCATGATCGCATACAAGGAATCAATAAGTATGTGTCCTATGGGAACAAGTATAAGCATGTGTCCCACGGAGATAAGTATAGTACAGTCCCACGGGAGATAAGTATAAGTATTTAATCTATGGGAGATCGGAATAAGAATAAGTCCGCTGCCGTAAGATCCGAGTAAGTATAAGGTTTCCCATATAAGTTCGCATCAGACGAGATCCGAACAAGCAAGTTTGTTACAAGGGATAATTATGTATGTAAGTGTGTTATATGGAATTCATGAAGACTCGATAATTGCTATCAAGTATATGTTTATTGTATAAATGCATGTGTACTAGTATAAGTTATAAGATATGTTTCCCACTAAGCGTAAAGCTTAGCACGGGTTTTAAATCCGTGTAGGTACAGGAGAAGACGTCCGAAACTTCAGATATCACGCCGTTACACTAGTAGGGGGTTCACTACATATAGGTTCCGCTACCGATTTGTAAATGTAAGTGCGCTTTGTATATGTAAATGGACTCAGATATGTGTATAGATTTTGTTGACACCACTCCAAAGTTGGTAGTTCTTTTGTATGTAAATGATTTTGTTATTAATTAAATTGTTTGTATACTCACAGCATACAAGTTCAAATTTTTGAGAAAAAAACGTAAAGAGTCCCAAGATATAGTCCGTCTCGAACTCTGCCTCGGATCCGCCTAACGGCCCGACCGAATCTGGTGCGACAAAGCTTCCGGCTTCGCGACAAAGCTTATACTGTTGCTAAAAAATTCTTCAGCTTAGGGTTACATATTGGATTTTATTGTTACACAAACTTACTTGTCAAGTTTGAATTTATGTCACGAAGATATCTAGATTATGTCTCTGCCATATTATATTTTCTCTTCTCGTAAGCTCTCGCTTATGTCGCGACATTATTTATCTTTATCATGACATTCTTTCTTCTAGTTGGTTTGAGTTTTATGTCGCGACATACTGAGATTATGTCGCGACATACTGAGATTATGTCGCGACATTTTTGTAAGATTCCTTCCAGAGGCTCTTCTCACATTTTTTGGCCACAAATCTTCCGCTGTCGCCTTTTTAGCCTAATTTATCAAGCTGTTTTCGCCTTCTTTTCTCTAAATTCCCAAGAAAACACAAATTTGGGTAAATTTCTCATAATTTGGCATTTAACCCGAACATTAAGCCTTAAAATATCTGGGTGAAAATGAGCTTAAAATTAGATGAGTTTTAGACTCATCATGGTTCTACCACGAACAATGACTTTACTCCATCAACATAATGCATTATTCAAAAACTAGTCTCTCTGCTGCATACTTGAGAAGTTATTCATTCACTTTAAATTCTTGACCATCAATGCTCTAAAACCATTACACTAAAAAGGGCTCACTGAATCACGAGTATGGTCCTACTATCTAGACTTAATCAAGAGTTGAAAAGAAGGACTTTATCGCCTTCTTTAAATCACTTCTTCACAATACGCTTGTCATGCCACTTCTTCATTTTGTCCTTGTAAATCTTGGAATTCTCATAAGCTTTATTCGAAATCTCCGCAAGCTTGTTCAATCGAAGAAGTCATTTTTCTTCCACATCGGTCAAGTCAAAGTTCAACTTCTTATTTTACCAAAACGCTCGATATTCAAGTTCAACCGGTAAGTGACAAGCCTCACCAAAAATCAACTGATATGGATACATTCCAATTGGTGTCTTGTATGTGGTCTGGTAAGTCCATAATGCATCCTCCAATCGCAATGACCAATCTCTTCTATTTGAATTCACCATCTTTTCTAGAATTCTTTTGCTCCTTTAAGCAGATCTTTGCTTGACATTCAATTACTTGGACATAAGCCAATGTTTTTCTATGCTTTACCCTATTTTTAGCCATGAGATTTGCAAACACCTTATTGTAAAAGTGGGTTCCTTTATCACTTACTATTGATCTTGGTGCACCAAAAACGTGTAAGATTTTGAGTGTTATATGAAAAATAGGTAACAAGAAACCTAAACTTGCAAGTGCACAAGCCACAAGTAATATAGGCCTTTCAAATTAAAAACCCAAGATATCAAACCCACAGGGAAGATTGATTTGAGTAGAGGATTGAGTACCCCGACTAATTGATATTTTCACTATTTGAGATGATGAATGCTTTGGATTGTTGATTATCTAACATAAAACTAAATTAAAGCAAAATAACCAAATTCTTATGAGAACCTGAAAAGGTGACTATGATATTGAAAAAGAGACTTGTTGAGAATTGAGGGTTGGTTATCATCAACGATGTTTGATAATTCATCAATATGGCGCGGGTTGATTGATTTATGCTTGACTCGATCCTAGAAATTGGTACAAGGATCCCACTTTCATGTTCCCCCTTGTATTTTCTTTTACTATCCACCTATTTAGAATTACGTCCTTCTAGGTCAATAGTATGATACTTTTCAATGACATTTTTCCTAGGGAAATCTATTGGTCACTGTTACATTTTTGCAATAGAGCTACCTGGACTAAGCTTGGTTCATTTTGGCCACTAACCTTTAACGAAACACATTGAATATATTTGATGATTTGACTAATCCTATTAATGGAGGTTTACTAAAACTTTCATGATGGGGAATGTAATCGATCTCGATTCCAAATGGACACGGAACAGAGAGGACGCCGTAAACTTGAGAAAGACCAAGAAGGCGTAAAATCAACCATGGCAGAAAGGCAGGATCAGTTGAAATACATATAGAAGAAGCTAGAAGGCCACCACCACCGATACAATGGAGGATTTGTAATTAATTATACAGAAGAATACTCAAGAATCGACACAGCTCCAGCTGATGCTAATAATTTTGAACTCAAGCCGTGATCGATTACAATGGTCCAAAGAAAGATCGGGCCATCGGGTCATCCCAATCAAGATCCAAACGAGCACTTGGGAAGATTCCTCAGATGGCACAATTTGTCGAATGGGGTGAGACTGTGAGCCTGCAACCGTGATCTATTCCTATTCTCTAAGAGATACAACAATTACATGCAGGCGAATCTTTACCATGGTTCCGGATACTTGGGAGGAATTAGTAGAGGCCTACTTAGGTAGATTCTTTCCCCCAGCCCTCACCACAGAAAGAAGGAGGGAAATCATTGTGTTCCAACAGGGGGAAGATGAAAGCCTATATGTAGCTTGGGAAAGATTCAAACGCTTGTCGAAGATGTCCAATGCATGGGATAGATCTGGAAACTCGTATGGACATTGTATATCATGCTTGAATGATATATCAAAGGGATCATTGATGCTTCATAAGTTGTGGAGCATTCAAACGAAAAAGTGTCAAGAGGCAAAAGAGTCACTGAAGACTAAGAATGTAACATGAAAACTCTTCTTAGCTTCAAGAGGAAAACAAGTAGAGGAAAATGAGCCGAGCAAGATGACAGCTATGAAGCCAAGTTGGATGCCATTATACGTTGACAAGCAAGAAAGAAAGACACACCGCTTCAAGTGAAATAGGAGCAATCGAAGTAGAGTTATCTAAGGGAAGGGCCGAGAGTGGTAACTCAAGAACGTTATGATGTCAAGAGGTTAATTATTTGGGTGAGCCAAGAGCTTACTTCATTTCAAACTCCAATCCTAACTCCAAAGACATCACCAAAGACTCAGAAAACTGGCGAGAACTGTATGGTGGAGGCTTCAAGGCCCAAGGCAGACGTAACCCTCAACAAGGGTAACAAGAAATTAATTAAGGTTCCTAAAGAAGAAGAAGAAGGGGAAATGAGCACAGAATGAATACCGTGGTCGAGGAGGGCTCAATCTTTGAAGAACAGATGTCAGATTTCATGGGGATAATAAGAAGTCGTTGAACCTCCATGAAAGAAAGTTTCGCAGAGCCGGAAGCAATTACTACCAATTCTCAAATTTTCGTAAACAATTCACCAATGCATCCCTCGGGCTGAACCCTGGAGACACAAGTAGGGCAGCACCCAAACCCCGCAAAGCTGTGAGGAAAGATGTTTCCCAAGTGATACAAGGAAGAACCCAAAAGACGCGCGGGTCAGTGGCAAAATTAGAGTGGAAAAGGAGCTAAGAGACGAAGAGAAAGACACAAAGAATGTAGACAGCAAGATCAGAAAGGAAAGAAGAACTGGAGGATGAAAAAGAAAGAATAGAGAGGAAGAACATCCAAGGATCAAAGCCTTCTATAGCTCCATTTCCAATAAAGACCGTAGTCAAGAATGGAAGAGCGCTTGCGTTCTGAAAACCTTCCAAGCCGAGATAAGTATGCTTTTATCATGGTAACTCAAATGCCACTCTATGCAAAATTTATGAAGGACATACTGAGCAAGAAAAGAAAAATAGTAGAGGAAGGAATAGTGAATCTCACGCTACTCTGCGTGGCAAGAATCGTAAAGGATTTCACTAAAGAAAGATGAAGGACCTAGGAGTCTCACAATTCCTGTATTGTCGAGGAATTGAATTCCAGAAGCTCTCCGTGACTCGTGAGCTAGTATCAATTTGATGCCTCTTTCGCCGCTAAGAAACGCTCGGGGAGCTTAATTCCCACAACCGTTACTCTTCAAATGGCAAGATGATCGATGGTAAACCTGAAGGAGTCATTGAAGATGTACTGTCACCGCTGGGAAGTTTGCTTTCCCGCAGACTTCATCATTATGGACATGGGAAGATTCACAAGTACTCCCCATTATCGGGAAGACTATCTCCGGTTAATGGAGTCGCCCGATTGATATGCAAAAAGGAGTTCTTATTCGAGGGTCGAGAAGAAGCCGCTGCATCTTGACTTGATCAAAAGTATACAAAATATGACACAAGGAAAGTTGTAATATAGCTGATTTTGTCTATACTTCCAATCCCGACATTAACCATGATTGTAACACCCCAGTTTCTATCAATGAAAAAGAAATGAATTCAAAGATAATCGAAGATGTCTATTCTCAATTTCCATACAAAGCAGCTTTAATTTATAGAAACTGCGGTTGAGCTTGAAGCAAAAAACGTAAAACGATAATGGGGAAAATAAGTGGAGAAGAAGAAATTATCAAGAAACCAATAGAAGGGCTAGTTTTGAAAAGAGTTGCCATGTCATTTAAAGTATATTACTTAGAATTACTGTAAAGAAACTGATTATTTTAAATGACTAAGTGAGGGTCAGAGGGGAACAAAGATTGTTTAAAAATATTATGAAGCATATGAATTTGGCTATTCATTGAAGAACTCAAGGTATCACCATCAATTTGTATGCATAAGATTCTCTGCTTAGAAAGAGACTTCAAACCATCTCAGAGAACACCGTATAGACCGAATCCAAAGGACGGGTGGAAGTAAATGGGAAGGAGGTGATCAAATTACAAATGCTTGTTTCTTTTATCTATAAAGTATTCTCGTATAGTCCTTTGGGTGAGTCTAAATTCCATGTGGTTCCAAAGAAAGGGCTTATCGTGATCGTAAATGAAAAAACGAATGATTCAATAAGAACAAAGGATGACGGAGGGTATGTATCGATTACGTAAAGTTGAATACAAAGAACCGAAAAGATCATTTCCTCGTCTCATTGATCGATGTTGGATAAAGAAGCAGATAATCTCACTTCGTTTCGATGTATCAGATACAATCGGGGATTAAGTATTGCACCCGAGGATCAAAAGAAGACCAAGACCACATGCCCTTGCGGTACCTTTGCCTTCAGAAGGATGCCATTTGGGTTATGTAATGCTCCAGCTACATTCCAGAGGTGTATGATGTCCATATTCTCAGATCTGGTTGAAGAAGTGATGGAAATTTTTATGGATGACTTTACTGTGTATGGATCCGCTTGATCAATGCTTAAATGGGCCTGAAAACAAGACTAAAGATGCCAAGACAACAAATATAATCGAATTGGGAAATGCCATTGCGTACGTAAGGAATTGTTCTTGGGCATAAAATCTCAAGCATTTAATTAGAAGTCGACCAATCCAAGGTATCCATTATCAAAACTCTTCGCGACCACCCACGCCATAAAGAAAAGGGAGCAGCGGTTTGGGCATGCTGGATTTTACAGGAGATTCATCAAAGATTTTTCAAAAATAGCCGTGCACTAACATGCATTATCGAAAAAGATACAAGGTTCAACTGATGACTCCCGCAGTTAATGCTTTCGGCTGAAATCAAGCTCAAATCGGGTACAGCAATCATAATGGTTGCACCGCACGGGATCAGGATTTGAAATAATGTGATGCGTGATTTTAAGTGGGATGCGAGGGGCAAAGAAAAGAGAAAGTATTCCGGCCATAATTATGCTAAAAGACCTTCAATGAAGCACAAGAGAACTACTCAACAATTGAAAAGGAGATGCTAGCCATAGTATTTGCTTGTGAAAAATTTAGCACAGATTTTGGGATCCCAAGTGGTAATTCACATCGACAGCAAAGCAATCTCAAATACTTGATGTCGAAAAGGAAGCTAAGCCAAGATTGATAAGGTGGCGCCATTACAGTAAGAGTTTGATCAAATCAAGGATAAAGGGATGTGACAATGTGATAGTTGATCACTTGTCAAGAGCAGAAAGAAGCAAGATGAAGTAGAAATGTGATGTTATCAGAGAACTTCCTGCATTTATACCATTATGCCTTCCAACTTCCACAGGCGTCATATTGCGAATTATCCGCCTGTTGAGTAATGCCTTCAGAATTCAGCGCTACCACGCAGAGGAACTCAGACTGATATGTTATGGGTACTATATTTGGGATGACCCACTATTATTCAAAAGAGGTGCCACATGATGCTAATAAGAAGATAGCGAAGGTGAACAAGGTAAATATTTTAAATGAAATGCTGGCATCACCATATAGGCCATTTTTCCGCGAAAGAACAGCTCACAAGATACTCCAATCAGGATTTTATTGGCCCACTATCTTCAGGGATTGTGCAGAGTGGGTTAAATTGTGTGATAGATAAAGGATTGCAAATTATCGCTAGCTGAGGAAATGAAATGCCTCAAAAGGTATTATGGTGATACAAATTCTGATACTTGGGAATAGATTTATGGGACCTTTTCCCACCATCATTTGAAACCTATACATACTGGAAGACAGTAGATTTACATTTCCAAATTGTAGCTTAGCTGTCCAAGTGAATGATGCTAATACGCTCAGAGTTTCAGAAAGAATATTTGTTGATTTGAACCTCAGAATCATCATTAGTGATTTGGGAACCCATTTTCAGAAATGAAATATTTGCAAACTCATGAGCAGGTATGGGATCAAATGTAATGAGTTTAGCCCATCATCCCTGCACTACAATGACAAGCAAAAATTTCCAAACAGGAGATCAAAAGAATACTTGAAAAGACCGTGAGCTCAAGCAGAAGGATTGGTCTTCCAAACTTGATGATGCACTTTGCTTACAGATCTACAAGATCCCATTGAATGTCCTCATACAGAGTTGCTTTTGAAACTATACATCTACCTCTGAATTAGAATACATGCACAGGGCCAAGGAAGTTAAACTTTGATTTTAAGGTCAAAAGTGGGAATAGGATTGTTCAATCGGGTTCAATCAGAGTTAATCGAGAACAGTCATGCATGATAATGCTAGAAAATATACAAAGACAAGACAAAGAAATGGCATGGATTTAGAGAATTGAGAAAGAGCTCAAATTGTGGGAACAGTTCTCATGAATTTAGACTCAAGCAGCCTTAGGAAATTAAAACTAACTGATGGCCATACACAAATGTGTCAAGTACTACATTCGGGTCATGATACCGAGGATCGTTAATGACAAGAATTCAAGGTCAATGGACAAAGGTTAAAGCATTATCTCAACAGTGAAGAGAAATTAATAACTCCAATCGCCTGAGGAAAAGAAGTTATACCACAACAAAGAAGTCCGTACTTGGCGACCTAAAAACTGAAAGCAAATAATGGGAGTGCAACCTATGAGGATTTAATTTCATCAATGAAAATTGTTTTCAGGCTGCTTATAAATGAAATTTGATTGTTTGGAACAATGATTTGAATTTTGTTGAATCATCAGTTTAATAATCTTTTTAATATTGCAAAGACTTCAAAGGTTTAAAGACATGACAGTGCAACTACGTGAATAATTCCAAAGAATCCTGCGTGAGAGTCGATATTATGAAAAAGGGGAGTAACCTTCCTAACCCACCCCAGATATATACTCTATGAATTATTGTTAAATCTGTGTTAAATATGCTTTTAAGAGATGTCTGAGCGGGTTAGGAACAATAAGAGAATTCAAAATTTTTAAAATCATTATGTTGTAGTTGGTTTAGGGCGTTATTGTATGTTATGTTTATGTTAGTGTCGCGACAAACATTGATTTAGACCGTTCAAAGGCAACTTGGTGTATTGAAGGAAAGAAGGTATGTCGCACACTATCAGAATTTGCGCATGAATGTTTTTAAATGAAAAGGATGTCACTGAACATCAACAATTCCTGAAAATCCGGGTATTGTCGCTAATACAAAGCACATGCCAACCATCACTTCAAAAAGCTCGCAAATTTAATGATCTCAAATAAAAAGAGGCGGAATTGGTCGCTTACGTTTTAATTGCTTACTAATCACTTCACAAACATTGATTGAATCTTGCAACTCGTTGGAAACTTTCTCTCATTCACTCCAACCCACATAACCATTCACTGCCTTCCTCCGACCCCAACCCCAAACCAGCATCCCAAACCTTCGAAAAGTTTTTCTCTGCTTCCAATGGCTGAAATTCACCCCGGTCCCTAACCTATACGAGATTGCTGAGGACGAACAATCAGAAGAAGAAGGAACGCTAAGGAAGAATGGGCTGATAGATTCGCTTCGAAGAACAAGCAGAGAGATGCCATCGAAGCACCTAAGCTCCATTAATTTCTCAAGAAAGAGCAGTAAAAGGGAAAGGGAAAGAGGGAGTGAAGAAGAAGAAGTAGAAGATTCTGCCTCGACTAAGCTTATTCCCAGTGGTGGAAGAAGGTATTAGTGCCAACAAGGGGTTTGTTGCAGAAGAGATTCAAAACCCTCGTGGACTTTCTCTCAAGGAGATGATAGAGCAGAGGATGGGCAGTCTCACGCACACCAAAATCGTGGTATACAAGACTGTAAAAAGAGTTTTATTCAAATATGGGTGTGGATAAGGATGGAGCTGTTTTTGTTAGAGGAGTCTGGGTCTCATACGAAGCCAAAGCCATCAACGAGGCCTATGGTATGGCAGTGCACAAACATGGTTCCAAATTCAAGAAACTGTTGGAAAAACCAGAGTTTGGAAAGATTGCCAAGAAGCTCACTAACTGTGAAAGGCAAATGAAACTAAGAAGAAGGAAGGCTAAGAACAAAGAAACAAGAGGCTTCATCGAAGAGGCTAAGGTATGGTTTATTTCGGCTTCGTTGGTCCTAACAAACATGTGTGCAATAAAGTGAGAGAACAAGAAGCTGCGGTTAAGTCAGTATGCCATACTCAAAGGGTACAAGATCAATATAGGAGTTATCATAGAGAATTCTATCATGAGGTATCATGAAGGGGAACAAAGAGGTTCACCCTCACTGGAATAATCGTTTCCGTGCTTGAAGGTCAATGAATTTGGGAGTCGAAGAAGAAGAGCTCCAGAGCTTCAACTCACTCTTCCGACTGTGAGTTAAAGGCGGACCAAGAAACCTCAAAAAAAGGAGCGCCGGGTAGAGAATGTAGATGAAGCCCAAACCGAGGAACCGTAAAGAAACTCAGAGGGTTGATGATCAAGGAAGGTGAGCACCTAGAAAACTCCACCCGACAACAATGACCTGTATGTTCGTTGCATACGCAAGGTGGCAAGACGGCTGCGCCTCTAATATTCTCTCCATCCCCAGCGCCCTCTCCCGCACGTAAACTTCCAACCCGAGAAAGCCTATGGGAGCACAAGAGCACACTGGTACTGAAGCTCCCAATGCCTGCGTAAGAGAATAGATGGAAAGAGAGAAGGATTGGAAACCACAAAGAAGAATTCAAGAGAAAGCATTTATGAAAAGAATTGAAAAGAAGATACCAACAAAGGGAGGAAAGAAATAAATAGAAAAGAAAAGAGCATGAAGGGAGCTACAAAGAAAGAGAACAAAGCAAAGGGAGAGAAGAGTTGAACAGAAAAGAGGAACAGATGAGAAAAATATTGAAGCAGCAAGGGGAAGAGTTTAAGAAAGAGTGATGAAAGATCACAATTTGAGCCATAAACTCAAACTCGCCATGAAGCTTTTTATAACAAATCCGCTTGAGCGTGATTCTCAACTCTAACTCCGATAAAGAAAAGAGATACGAGCAAGCAGTCAAATCTGGGGAGCAAGTCAAAGGATTCAAGTTTTTATACAAGTCTCTACAAAAGGATTTTTGAGAAGAAACTTGGATGATAGAGACAAGAAGCAGAAAGATACAGAATCCTATAGACAAAAAGAATGGCTAGAAAATTTGGATCTGATTAACAATAACCTCTCAAAATTCTTAGAGGTTATGACTGAAATGGAGAGTACAATGAATGGTTTGGGAAAGAGACAGGATGAGTTGAATAAAAAAGTTGATCTCTCTAATGAGATTTTCATTGAAGAACAAGTGGAGAGGGAAACCAAGAAGAGGAAGGAAAGAAGAGAAACAGTACCCGAATTCCTCAGCCCCATTTAGGTACATTAGACCTAGATCCCCCTAACATCTTTGCTCCTGGCTATTTCAAAAGGAAAAAATAGACCTTCTCCCTGCCTAACTTTCATTACCATCCTTCTCCCATACTGTGTATCCAACTGCTGCAATTGAATCAGTAATAAAATGAGAAATTTAAATTGAATTGTTGTGTGCTAATTTGAATTTGTTTGATTCCATGATTGTGTTGTTTGTGATTGAGTGATTAGGAAATTAAAGTGAAATTAGTTCCGAATAAAAGCTGCTTTGAGATATGTGTTGAATTAGATAAAAGCGAGTTAGATTAGGAATAATTTGAAATGTAGAATAGGGCCAAATGAATACAGTTTGATTGAAATACAAGGTGCAAAAAGAAGTTACTTAAGTCTAGTGATCGTCGGAATTAGGAAGGTTATATACAATAGAAGGAACAAAACATATTTTTTGAGTTTGTGGTATGAACTGATAAAGTCAAGGAACTGTTGAATATCAATTGAATTTAAATGCTCATCAGCAAAAATGGTCAGTACTCCCCTATGGTTAGTCACAAATATTTATTTCAAACCAAATTCTAAATTTGTTAGATTATGGTTGAACGAAATCCTAGATAATCTGATTGACAAGAGATGATGCAGACATTCTTGGAATGAGTTTGAGCCATTCTAGCCATCCCTATTCATATGTTGATGCATCACAGTAGTCTAGAAATTGAGCCAGCAAACTGTTTTCAAAATGGGCCAATGGAAACTGACTCATCTAAGACATCAATCCCTCAGTAAGAACCTATGATTGCAGGAATTCAAGGAGAAAGAAAGAAATGAAATTTGGGGAGTATAAATTACTGAGGAACTTAAAAGGGAATGAAAAGAAAAGACAAGAATGAAAATGCAATAGAAAAGAAAGTTTATAGGGATAAGTTTTATCTTGTGGCCTAACTCTCTTGAACAATTCATCTTAGGGGTGTTTCAACACCTAAGTACCTAATGCCATGCAGTATGGGAGCTACTAACCCCGAAGAAGTTCGCTAAGAGTGTTAGAAAGCCTAAAAGTTAAAACATTGCACTATCTACGAATGTTGACAAACAAGGAAGTTTCCCCAGTGGAATTACAAGTGAGAAATATGGGGCATACAGTTCGGAATTGAAGAAATTAAGTGATGTCCCCGAACATGAGTTTAGGGGAGTTTATTATAGAAACTACAAGAAAGAAGAGCGGGGAGGAGAGAAAGGTTCGAGGGTAATCTTAACCTACAAAATTCCTTCCATACTACCCACATTCCGAGGCCCTAACAATAAAGCCCAAAGACTGATTGATCTTGAAGGCTGAAATCATCTACATTAGTAAGGAGATCCAATATGAAAAACAAACTATGGAATTTGGAGAATAGAAACAATCAAAGTGTGAAGGACTTTAGGGAGTTAAATGACTCGATGTAAGAAGTGAGAAAGGAAAATAATCTATTCAACGGGATCCAATGAGTATATTTGTTTGTAAAACAATTTCATGGAGTTTAGTTTTGCATAGTATAAGAGTAGAGACCAACCTTGAACTGGACTTGAAGCTAAGAATACAGAAAATTATGCATACCTTTCATTTCAATTAAATTGAATGCCAATGCGAGCAGATAGGAAAAATGTCCTTAAAATTTTCTTTATTACATTTGAGGACAAACAATTTTTTTTTTTCTTTGCTTGAGGACAAGCAAAACTTTAAGTTTGGGGGAGTTTGATGAGCTTAAAAGTCATCTATTTTTAGTCCATTTTTTCTGATTGATTTTAATGTAAAAAGGAATAATTAAGATGCAGAGATATGAAGAAACTCACCAAATTTATATTTGGTGTGAAGTATAAAGAAAGAGTAAAATGCAAAATGAAAAATGCAAGAATCGCGAGTAAAAATGCGTAAAACAGCGTGGCGTAAAATGAATGCAACTGCTGCGCTGGTTTACATAAAGGTAGCTTATGAGGTCGCAACATCGAAATTGAAGGAAATTCGATGCAGGTCGACATGATAACAAGATATCGAGGTCGCTATTACGAGATCGCTTCAAGGCGAGAAAGTCAAAGAAGGAAATAGGTCACGACGAGATCGGTCGTGACATCGTGTGAACCACAGCTCAAAGCCGCAGAGTCGCGAAGTGAAGTCGCGATAAGATATTGATGTCGACATCGAAACGAAACAGCTTGAGACTTGTGGAGGAGCGAAGTG
The DNA here is from genome assembly GCA_016808115.1 of Tetrastigma voinierianum. Taxonomy (NCBI): domain Eukaryota; kingdom Viridiplantae; phylum Streptophyta; class Magnoliopsida; order Vitales; family Vitaceae; genus Tetrastigma; species Tetrastigma voinierianum. The sequence goes on along the minus strand of JAEQBH010000911.1, from coordinate 771,314 downwards.
ATGTCGCGATTAAGGGATTGATGTCACATGCCAAGAGCAATCAAAGGAAAGATACAAGTGGGCGTACAAGATTGAAGCATGCGCACCGCTTGATGTCAATGAACATATTGATGTCGCGACATCATGAGAAACCGCGAAACCTCGCAGATCTCGAAGTTGATGTCACGACAAGAGATTGATGTCGCGACATCCGGCACGTCAATGTCGCGTACACGAAATGAGAGCCGCACGCGGAGATCGAAGGCGGTTACGAGGAGAGACGCTTGAAACCGGTAAGGGCGTGACTAGATGTGTCACGATAAGAGATTGTTGTCGCGACACCAAGAGCAACCGCCAGCGCTCCAGAGAACTGTCGAGGTCGCTGACACATGAGATCGGCAACGCGATCGCCGAACCTTCGATGAGTCGAAGAATGGAACCGCCGCCACGATAAGTGACGAGGTCGCGATATCGGCGATTCCGCGCAGCGCACTTACGGTTGATGTCACGATAAGAGGCGTAAGTCAATGACACCAAAAGCCATCGCGAAGACTGCGAACCCATAGTTGATGTCGCGATACGAGATCAAGTCGCACGAGACCTACTCAGTTGAAGATTGAAGCTCCATAAAGTGATGTCGCGACAAGATATCGATGTTGCGACATTAGGAACAACCAGATCAAATCCACAGAGTTTAAAGCACGTCGCGACAAGAGACCTAGATCGCGACATCAAGAAGAATCGGGCTTGAAAGATGCATTTCGATGAAGTCGATGTCACGACAAGAGAATGACGTCGCGACATCAGGAGCAACATGTGAAACCTGCAGAATAAGTAAACTGATGTCGTGACAAGATAATGACGTCGCGACATCATTAATGATCAGTTCAAGACTGCATAGACATGAGATCGAGGTCGCGACATGGATAATGTCGTATTAAGGAATCGAGGTCGCGACCAACTGCGAATACGAGCCAACCAACTTTAGAATCCACAAAGACTCGCATTAAATTAGGCCCAATTGAAAAACCCTATAAATACACGCTATCCAAGAGGAAGATACTTATGGCCAATGATCTAGAGTAACCGGATAGTCAAGGCCTACTCTCTTTCTTTTTAGTTTTCTTTTCTTTTCTTTCTTTATTTTTCTTCAATGTCGATATTAGAGATTAGGATTAGATTTATCGCTCTATTTTTCTTTTTATTTTCGGGAATTGATGTTATCGTTTTGAGCAAAGTCACTGTGCACTAATTCTTTTCAAATTACTACGTGAATGTTGAAGTTCGCATACCGGGAATTCATTTTTATCCAGCTTTTGAAATGCAGCTATTCTTATGATCGTAGGAATGTCAGAGTGTGTAATTCAGTAATTGAGGAACCTAAATTTTCCATTAAGTGAATGCTATTGTCGTAAATTATCTTTCCCAAGAAAGATTTCCAGCAATTGCGAATTTCACTATGAATCTCATTTCTGCTATGGGTTTACGCTGATCCGAATACGCTTCTTTATACCCGTATTAAGAAGTGTCTCATTGCTCGATTTCAAGGAGGTCCTCCGAGTGACACAGTAGGACATAATCCCTGAGTTAGTGAATATTTCCGTGAAGGTATATTAACCCTGCTATTAGAGATCTAATGAGCTTATGGAGTTTACTGATAAATCCTTCCCACTCTTGAAATCAAGAACGAGTTGAATGAGTTATCAATTTAAACAAGCAGAGAGTTCACCTCAATTCGAATAGTGTAGCCAATCCCGTGTTAGCTGAGATCTAATCAAGGAGAGGGTGATCTATTCTAATTTGGAGGAAGAGTAACCTGGAAGTTGTATATCCTTGCTTGACCGATAACTTGGGAGCTAAGGTGTACACCATGTAAATGGGTATGAAGTACTGCAAAAGAAAAATACCTGCACTAGGAAGTCCCAAATAAAAGTAGTTATCTAATTCCCCGTATTCAGAGAATCAAGGCAAAAGTTAGATAATGAAATGTGAAGTGTGGAGAGATCCCCGCTGGAACTATTAACGCCTTGACGCATTTTGAAATCAAATTCACAAACAAAATTAAATAAGCTGACAAATGTGAATTGATACTTCACAATAGCATTGATCTTAATGCCTTTCAAACGATAATTATTCAATTTCTGCTTCATTTTCCTAACTATTAATTATTCTTTATTCTTTATATTCAAGTTTATTGTCTATTCAGCTTATTTCCTTTGTTATTTAATTTTCCAAAATTCCTTAATGCCGGATCTACTTACTATTTAGTGTCCAAATAGTATGGAGATTGGAGTAGTCGTAGTTGATTTAAAATTCTTGAGATCTCTGTGGATCGACATCCCATCTCTAAATCCATTTTATTACTTGTCGACTGCACCCTGCGCAATATCAGACCAAAACCAAAATTTGAAAATGATTTACTCTAGGAGATTTTCGGTTTATATAGTATAATGTCAACAAGTTTTATGGCGCCGTTGCCGGGGACTAGACAATAGTCCTTGGTAATAGTGTCATAAATTTGTATGTGTTTTGGTCTATCAACAAGTTTTATGGCGCCGTTGTCGGGGACTAGACAATAGTCCTTGGTAATAACGTCAGAAATTTCCAGGCGTGTTCTTGGTCTATCAACAAGTTTTATGGCGTCAGGGGACTAGACAATAGTCCTTGGTAATAACGTCGTAAATTTGTATGTGTTCTTTGGTCTATCAACAATACTTCACGTTGGTGTAAAACTAATCCTGAAGGGTGATGCAATAGGGATCGAAGCAAACCATGTCCTTAGTTTGCCTCTACCAGTATCCACACAAATCGTGTAGCTGATAACCTCCAAGGCAATAGTGTCGGATGAAGCCTCGGTGCTAGCCAAGTCTAGATCTAGAGAGGGAAGCCAAAAACTTGAGGATTTGACACTCAAATCACAGGAAGAGTGTGATGTTCTTCTTCAAGAACACTCTTTCACACTCAAGAACACTCTCTTGAGAAATGTGGGCTAAAATGGCTTAGTTGGTGATGAGTATCTTAAATACTCATTTTATCCCTATGCTTTAGTTATTTTTTCTAGTGTTTTTTATGTTAAATAAGTGCCCTAATGCTCTAAAAGTTCATACTTATGATCAGGTCATCCATTTGATGGAATTGTGCAAAATTGGTGGAAAACTACTACGTATGAGCCATCAGATTTTGACATTTTCAGATATCATATGAACTCCAATTGAAGAAAGATTTATATGTATGAATTCTAAACTTCAAGGGATTTCCAGGGATACCAAGAACAAAAAAATTGGAGTTCGAACAAAGAAGTTATGCAAGTTCCAAAACTTGAAGAAAATCAGCAAACATTGCAGCACCTTCAGCAGGAGAGGCTACTGTATTTTGACGGCTTTCTAGAAATCATATCACTCATATTGCATCAATTAATATATTGATAGATTCTCTACAATTTCCAAGAGCTTTCCAACGGTACCAAGAACACCTTAAACGGAAGTTCGTATGACAAAGCTATGACCTACGGTCGAGCAAAAACAGGGATCGCAGCGAACGCCGCATTGTTGAGAACCAACGTCGCTGACGTTGCGTGAGTCATAACGACGCCGCGACGTTAGGGGTCGATTTTGATGGATTTTAGCCCATTTGAGCCCATAATGGAGGATTTAAAGCTCAAACCACAGGGATCGAGAGAGAGGACGATTTTGAACGGTTTTTTGGACGTTTTTTGAAAGTGGTATTCTTCGGGTGGAAACAATCTCTAGGCACACATTCAAGGGGGAAAGGCTTGTGCTAAGAAGAAGATTAAGAAGAGGAGATGTGATTCTCACTCAAAATCGTTTATTTTCATCCTCTCTCTTTTTTCTCTTTCTTTTGATGGTTTTCCACATAGAGATGTTCTAGAGCCTCGCTTCTAGTGGTTTTGTCAAAACCTAACCGCACTTGTACGATTAGTTTAATTTTCATTTTTATTTAATATAAGTATGATTTACTCCACTTGCTTATTTCTGCAATAATTACATGTTAGGGTTTGGCCAACTTTGGCATGCCATTACTAGGAGTCTGAGATCGAGAGATGATGACTCCTAGGGACATGAATAAAGCAACAATTGGTCAATCGGGGAATAGATATCTGCTCCAAACTCGTGGCATTGGGGGTTTATACATTTAAGCCGCTTCGAGTCGAGGGGTCAAGGCGAGACAATACACCCCACTGGCGAGATAGGCAGATATATCTCGAGAGAATATCTGTAGGCATGATCAACCCGCGAAGCGTAAATCATAAGGGAAATATTAAATAAATAACTTATTTAGGTTAAAATTCATCAAGTGTGACAGGTGAAGGCAAAACCCTAGTTTTCATAATTAATTGATTTAGCAAATAATATAGGATTAGTTTTTCTTTTTATTAATCGGAATTCATTACGATTTTAGGTCCAGATAATATTTAAAGCGTAAAGTCAAGATCGAAGACACTTCTCCCCGCGGATCGACATCCCGTATTCTAGGGCACACCATATTACTTGAGGCGACGCGTGCACTTGCGCACATAGGCGTACACATTTATACACACCACGCTTTCGGCCTATCAGTTGGTTAGGGTTTCTCCATAAGGTTCTATTTATAGGAAAACCATTGCCCTTGAAATGTCTAAAAAGCCCCTCTCTCTAATAGATGATAGGCTGCACGCATCCTTATGCGTTTGGCGTGCATGTTCCTCATAGGCCTTAAGCCCATTAACAAGCCTAAGGCTACTTTATCTCTTAATGAGGACTTTTGATCTCGGGATTCCACTAATATCATGACATTCCACTCCATAGATTAACTTCCTTCATGTTTTGATCTCATCCAAATTCATTTTATAGTAGCCTCACACTCTTATAAGTGTGTGACCCATTAGGTTCCTGGTTATGTTAGCCACTTGATTCAATTATTGAATCCAAGCAAGTTAGGAGCAGTATCTAGCAACACACCATGACCCCCAATTAACTAGAGAGTAAGTGGTATGACTGCTAACCCTTCCATATAAAATTACAGCTCAATTTTTCCTTTCACCAATCTGCACCCCACTCGGTACAGAGCATGGACAATGTGTAGCTTCCACTAGACTACCTAAGCCATAGCTAGCCCAAGTGATATTAGATCTTGTCCCCAAGACTCACTACTCATCAATTATGCACATGAAGACACTTTTCATGGAATTTCTACTATAGCCAGAGATTCCCAAGTAATGATCTTGACAAGAGGCCATGGGTATACTCTCCCTTTATTAGAGTAGCGAATCCTTTTTTGGCTACTCAATTACCTTCGAACACCTCAAGTTACACCTAATCATCACCCTATGAGGGACCTTTTAGAAGGCAACAAGGAATGAAATCAAAGTACATAATCAACATCTAAGATCTCCTTAAGCACCTAGGGCTAAGGATACTTGCACCTTTGCTATGATGAGACTATCATCTACATTTAATAGACAATCCATATGATTATGTGATAGTAGGTCTCTGATGTACTTAGCTACTCTTACTAAGTATCCACATGTCAACTGTAATAAACTCATGATTATAGTTTATAAGATCAACTACTTGATCTAATCAAAGAGTTTGACATATGATAGTCTATCCGGATCAACAATGTCTAATCTCGTTGATCTTATGACTAGTGATAATTTAGATACTAACATAATTGCATATGATAGGAATCTTATTATCAAATCTCATCACGATTTCCTTCATTCTATATTATGTATCATGGACTTCATTAATTCGATTAAAGATCTATATCAATTTACCATATGAATATCAAATTAATTAAGAAGCCTTTTATGAAGAAAAACATACAATAAGTGCTAAAGGCGATTGCCTTTAGAACACTTCACTAACAATCTCCCATTTGCACTAACGCCGACCGACTTCATATCTCATACCTTAGGCAAGTAAATGTGAACTGTACTTCTTGCAGGGAAGTGGCTTAGCTTAAAGATCATAAATACTTTGACCAGTGGGCATATCTCTATCTTTACATCATGATCACCAAATATTTATCAAATTAAATGGCATCCTTTGAGTATTATTTTGAACCTTTGATGACCGGTTCCTTTTTCCTTTGTAATGGCTTCATTGTCAACCTAATATAATAGTATCGGATCAACTATGCTAGGCACCACCTTTAGTTCATAAATGAGTTACCTTGTCCAAACTACTTCCTAAGCTGCCATCTGAAGCAACAATATACTTTGATCTAGTTGTAGAATCCACAGTCATCTTCTTTTTAAAACTCTTCTAGTTGACTTCGCCACCATTCGATGTGAACAATTAGCCTGATTGAGATTTAGAGTCATCTCCATCATATTAGAAGCTGACATATTACCATAAGATCCCCATCTCCATAAATCAAGAATACATCCTTTAGTGCTTCTCAAGTACTTGAGGATATTCTTGATAGCCATCCATTGACCCTCACATAGGTCCAACTATTATCTGTAGACTCTAAGAGTATATGATACATCAAGTTTAATACATTATACAACATACATGATTGATCGTATAGCCAAAGCATATAGGATCATGCTCATGCGTGTTCTCTCTTGGACTGTTCCATGATAAAATCCTTTTAGCATCTAAGCTATGTATGTAGACTATGAAAGACCAAATAACCTTCATGATCTATCTTTATAGATCTATATCCCCAATGATTAGGTTACTTCTCTAAGGTCTTTCATGGGGAATATTACTAGATAACCAATATATTGATAGATTGTGATATTGAGATGTCATTTCCAATAAGTAATATGTCATCCACATATAACACTAGGAATATGATTGCACTCCCACTAGCCTTCTTGTACACATGGCTCCATTTGATTTTTGTGGAGAAACCAAATTCTTTTATTGTCTCATCAAATTGGATATTCCAACTTCTAGATGCTTGCTTCAATCCATAAATGGATATCTAAAGTTTGCATACTTTGGTACCAACTCTAGGTGTGAAGACCCTCGGTTGTGTTATGTACACATTCTTACTTAGGTTTCCTTTAAGGAAAGCCACCTTCACATCTATCTGCCATATCTCATAATCATAATGAGCAACAATGGAAAGGAGTATCCTTTTGGTTTTAAGCATAGATAACGAACTAAAATTCTTATCAAAGACAATTCATTGTCTTTGACGATAACCCTTAGCTATAAGATTAGCCTTATAGGTAATCACATTACCTTCCATGTCAGTCTTTTTCTTGAAGATCCACTTGCACCCTATGAGTTTTATCCCATTGGGTGGTTCAACCAAAGTCCATACTTGGTTTGTATGCATGGAATCCATTTTCTAACTTCATGGCTATGAGCCATTTCTCATATTTGGAACTATTCAAAGATTCTTCGTAGGTAGTAGGCTCATCATCTTTTATGAGCAATACATTCTTTTGTTCATTGATGAGAAATCCATATATCTTTGGAATAGTACGTATCCTACTTATGTTATGAAGCGCTTGTGTTTCAGAAGGGTCAATTGCTACTTCATTAGCATGAATAACAACCTTAGGCTTAGTCAGTTGATCCGTGTTTGTTTGAGCACTTTGAACTTCACTAAGTTCACCCTTGCTCCCATTGTCTTCTCTTAGAAGAAAGTCTTTCTTTAAGAAGAAGGTATCATTTGAAACAAAAAACCTTTGTTCCAAAGTGTTATAGAACTGGTATCTAATAGTTTCCTTAGGATATCCTACAAATGGAGACTTGTCTTATATAGCTTCTAGCTTGTCTGACAAAGTTTGCTTCTTATAAGTTGGATAACCTCATACTTTCAAGTAAGAAAGATAGGGGCTCCTTGTTAATCCATATATCATAACCTCAAATGACTTGGCTTCTAGCTTGTCTGACAAAGTTTTCTTCTTATAAGTTGGATAACCTCATACTTTCAAGTAAGAAAGATAGGGGCTCCTTGTTAATCCATATATCATAACCTCAAATGACTTGGATTTGACCTTATTTAAGATGTAAATAGCAGTCTCAAGTACATAAGCCTAGAAGGATTTGGGTAGATCCGCCTTGCCCATCATAGACCTCACCATGTTCAACAAGGTTCGGTTGCTCTTTGACCACACCACTTGATGCGGTGTGTAAGGTGGAGTCTACTTGGATAAAGTCTCATTATCCTAGAGATAACCTAGAAGCTCTTGGCTTTAGTATTCACCACTTGGATCTCATCTAAGTTATTTAATACTTCTCCTAAACTGTTTCTCCACTTCATTTATGAATTCTTTGAACTTTTCAAAGGATTTAGATTTTTATCTCATCAGACACAAGTACCCGAATCATGAATAGTCATTAATAAAGGTTATGAAGGATAAGAAACAACCTCTGGAAAATATGGACATAGGATTGTTAAGTCTTGATCCAACAACATTTCAAAATTGCATAGCGGAAAAATCTAAATTTTGATCGAGAAACCCAGCCCAACTGTCATTTGGTTCATAAAAATCGAAAAACCATTCCATAGGGTGTTTAGAAATCGTTTCCTTTGTAGTTTCCAACCACTTTTATAGTAGGTGATGCTTCCTTTGGAGAAGATGTGTAGCAAACCACGAGTGCTCCAAGTTCAGCACCTCCAGTGGTGATCCACACGAAGAAGGTTGAAAAAGACCTCTAAGGGATGGCTTGAATCAAAGCTTGGTGCTAGCCAAAGCTTTGATTCGCATAAGGAGATGTTTTAGAGAGAGATCACTAGAGAGAAACGCTTTTCTCTCTTCTTGCAGGATGTTCTAATGAGTGTGGTGGCTACACACTTAGGGCACACTATTTGACTATAATTTTTAACATAGACCAAAAGCAACTGGTTCTTGATATTATTGTTTAGAGAAATTTTTGACACTTCTACCAACAACTAAATCAGTCCCTGGCAACGACACCAAAACTTGCTTGCACTAATGCTGACACTGCCATTTTTGATTAGTGCCCAAAAAGTGCTATTTTGAATCTCTATATTAGATAGGTTTTGAGTGCTTTTTGAGCATTAATCATGTCATTTATAAATTAATTGAAGTGTTCTAGTCTTCTTAAGAGCACTTATGCCATTTAGAGGGTGGTTTTCGTTGTTTTCAGTATTCGAGCACTCGAGTTCAATCTCAATACAAAGGATGAATCATGAAGTTGGAATTCAAGTCTCAGCGCCATCAACTAGCCTAAGAATCAATGAGAAAACAAAGGCAAAAGTGAAGAAAATTGATGCGCTTGAAGGCGTGGATGAAAAGCAATAAGGATCAATAACGCAGAATTCGTTTGCTTACAAACTGCTAAGATTGTGAAAATTTTAACCTTAGCTTAAAATTTCTCGCAACCTAAGCTTAAAATGCCACCCCCGCTAGACCACTCCAAATTTCCTCGCTAGCACTGTTCCTTAGCGAAAAATAATTGATTTCGTCATTAAAGAATTTCATGAAGTATTTAAATTTCGCTTAGCTAGCTAAATTGCTCACCCTGTTTAAATTTCTTGTTTCGCTTAGATTCTGTTGATTTCGCTTAATTAGCGAAATTTTCACTTAGCGAAATTGATGCCTGGCCATGCTTTGTAATTAATGCCAAAACCGCCTCCAAACTTGGTGTGTATTACTTAATTGTCCTATAACTTAGCCAATTCTCATAGGTTTTTTTGGTATTTTCATGCCTCGAGGTGGCTCTATATAAGCCCCTTGTTTTGTAACCTAAGTAACAATTTCTGGGAACAATTTGGGAGGAGGAGAAGATATTTTGTAAAAGTTTTCATTTTGTAAATAAAGTCTCAGATTTTATTTAGGTTTTGCTTTCCTTCTCTTCTTCTCCTCTTTCTTTTATTTTCTACCGCTAAACACCCTCTGAGGATGACAACTCAAGAGATGCTTCTCGCTGCTTCCTTTCTTGAAGAGGAAGGAAGCTAGCTTGGTGGTGGGGCATATGCATGTTGTCCTCTTGTACTAAAAGCTACATGTAGTGTATTTATGGCCCTTATATTCTCAAAACATGGTCAAAGATAACATTGAACGTCACACTACTAATACTCTCCATGCTTTAGAATCCAAAGGCATATTCAGCTGAGAGAGGGTATTAGATTATAATTCTTGATGGAATATTTCTAGTGATATATTCTTATATGCATCCCAATTAGAATATATATTTAATAATATTGATTTACTAATACTTCCATGCTTTAGATCGTGATTCTTTGTGGGATGGTCTTTACTTAGCCTCTCGAGATGATATTAAATGTGTTAGGGTTTTAAACAAAGAAAGGGGCCATAATCGCATGCTACCCGTATTGACTCAAATAGGAGTTGTTTCATGGGTGAGGTTTGCTAGTTAAATATAGGATCCTGCTATGCCATGGACTATAGGTCGTATGTCATAACGCGAGGATAAAACCCGAGGATTACTTGCTCGCCTCTAACTTGCCAAGTTAGTGACCTAATTCTTCAAAGTTAATCTTTTTCACCTTTACTTTCATTTTTAGCAATTATCGCTTCAAACCATTCTAATCGCTTTTTGAAACACAAATCCAAAAGTCCAACAGAAAGCCTTACCTTCGTGCACTTATGCAAACCATTTCAGATGAAACCCATCCCCAGAATTCGACCTTAGACCACTATACTGCGTAGCTCGACTACCATAGTAGGAACTTAGGTGTATATAAATTTCAAGTGATTTTTAGCTCATCCCATCAGGGCATTTAATCAAATGGCGCCGTTGTCGGGATGGTGCCAAACTACAAATGGTAAAAGTTGAAGTACCAGATCCATCACAAGTGAAGGTAACCTTTTAATTTCTTTACAACTCGCCAGAGGAACTCCGCTTAGCAATTACAAAGAATCGTGACCGCTTCGCTTTTGATTCAGCCGCTTTTCATTCAATGGCTTTTTCTTGTTGTTAGTTAATTAATCTTTTTGGCAAGTTGTTTGTCGCTTTTGTCTCTACAATTTTGTAACAGGTGTTTATGCAACAAAGGGGATAGACACATCGTAGATCGAATAGGATAAGTACACAACTGACCTAGCTAGTGAAGTCGGGCACATACTGATACCATGGATCTTATACCGAGGAACAATGTGAGCCAACCAGAACCCCCATGAATCCAAATGCCTATAGAACCATGAGGGATCAAGACCCCACCCTCCTAGGAGTTAGTGCCCCATCCTCAGATCATTCCTCCCCGTCGAAGATGTAGCAAAGGAGGCTATATTTGGTACTTACCCCACATATCATGGCATGGAAAATACATACACCTGTTAGGGATTTTGAGGAGGTTTGCACTCACTTAGCAGCGTAAGATGGACATGGATTTGGCTGGCTAAAGGCATTTCCATCAATTTCCAAAGACAAGGATGCGATATGGCTCAACCTATCATGCCTAGAACCATTAGGAAATCAATGAGTCAAGAGTGCACTTCGAAGAAGTTCTTCGCTCATAAGACCAATAATTAAAAGACAAATTTACACCTTGCGTACCAGACGGTGAGAGATTTTACCAAATGTTTGAAAGATTTATGAAACCATCGCTGCATGCCCACATCACGGGTTTGATACTGATGTCAGAACCACTTCTTATGGTGGTATGTCTCCACTTGAAGAGGCAGCTCTAGAAAACTATGTGTATCTTTTTTAAGCACACATCTCGATGAAGCCATGGATTTTTTAAATTACGTGGTTGAAACTTCAAGGGTCGGGACGCGAACCTAACCTGCAGGAATTGGATAGTGATGAGACCACCACAACCACAGGTGGGATGTATGCACTGGTCAAGAATAGAGACGAGCTGTGGATTTCAACCCTAGCAAGGAAAGTGAGGAGCCGAAGCAACAGCTCCAAGAGGTATGTAGTGACTGAAAATCCCGCACAGCTCCAATCTCGGCACCCGTCTCCAACTCTCAGACACTTCAATGTACAAAGGTCCTGGTCCTCAGAGGAAGGATTTGATGTCGTAATGTGCAAACACCGTAGGACAATTCAAACCACAAATAATCCAATGCCCATATGGTAATACCCATAATTCCAATTCGAGGAATCACCCTAACCTTGCATGGAGACCCAACCCCCGCTTATGTACTCCCTGTGTGCCAAACCCCGCTTGTCTCCCCTCGCGGTCCACAACAAACACCATCCTCACTTCCCGTGGAGCAAGCCACTTTGAATTTGGAGTAAGGTGGCAGGCAACTTTGTCGAGGAACAAAGGAATAAACAGCAATCGGCACAAAGAATTGATAATCGTATCACATCAACAAAAGAATGGGATGGGCTTCGAGAGCAATCTCAACCGTAAAATCGACAACCCAGAGTATCTAATCACCAAGATCAACAAGTCGCCTGGAGGTACAGGGAGGTTCCTTCACAAACGCTTCCAAAACCCTAAAGGAATTCATGAGGTAGATTATCCAACAATTCGTGAATGACGAGGCAGCGCCATAATCACCCCGAGAGCGGGAAAAGAGGTCATCAACCTATACAAAGTCTGCCAAGAATCCAATCAAGGAGAAGAATTGCACCGAGCATATTCTCCTGGCTGAGGATTCAATCAAATACCGTGAGATACCCACCTTCCATTTCACAAGCACTTAGAGGAAAGAAGAAGGCAACTCAACAAGGCATTTTGCAGGTCTTAAGGCAAGTGAAGGTTAACATACCTTTATCGACCTAATCAACAAGTCCTCGCTATGCAAAATTTTTTGAAAGATCTTTGCACAATCAAAAGGGATAGGACATCGCAGAAGAAGGTATTTCTCATCGAATATAATAAAGCTATAATTCAAAGTAAATACTATGTCAAATACAAAGATCCCGATCTCCCACAATTTCACCAATATCGGGTGGAATCGTGACAGAAAGTCTCGCTCGATTTAGGAGCCGCAGAACCTAATGCCGATTCGGTATACAAGCGCTAGGTCTAGGTGAACTGAAACCACTAACATCACACCTCATCAGCCGATAGATCGCTGTGAAAATCCCTGAAGGGGATAGTTGAGGATGTCTTAGTGAAGATAGACAAATCTCTACTACCCAAGAGAGGGAGAATTTTGTGGTACTTGACACTCGAACCAATTGCCACCGAACCCAATCATGTACCAATCATCTTAGGGAAGACCATTTCTGCCACCGCTAATGCAATTATAAATCATTCGAATGGAGTCATGCAATTAACTTTGGTAACATGACCATGGAGTTGAACATCTTCATTCGAATAACAAACGGAGTTGCTAGAAATTGAAAATCAAATTGATGAAGTTGTTTCAATTGATCGTTGTGCAGAAAACACAAAGGTCCGTAAATGCAAGGAGAATACTCATGGAGGATGAAGATACCGGGTTCTAAGCATCAACACCCATCGCAAACCAATCGCTCAATTCAACAAATACACCGAGGGAAAGCGTATCAACAATCGGCACCCAAAACCACGGAGTTACCAGGCAACCCAGGGCTGAGTGAGATCATCCTCCTCACCTCCTCGAGTAATTTTGGTATATTGAATTGTTTGGTGTTCTCAAACCAAATTGCAGTTCAACAATTTTTTGTTTTTTTTATTTTAATTTAGTCAATTTCATTTAGCTATTTTTAATGCTCACTATTTCCTTCCATATTTACAAGTTAAAAGTATTTATAGTAGCAATATTATCTTAAGAGTTTAAAATTATTAGAAAGATTTGGTTTCCTAATTTTAATTTCTTAATTTCTTACTTAGTAATATATTAATTTATTTTAATCCCGAAAATTCGAATCAGTATATCAGTGGGGAGCCAAATTCGCTAAAAATGGGGTATGAATGACCCTTCGGCTGCCATGTTTGCATCAGGAGGGGTTGGTTTGTAAATGCCACTTCACATTCTCCTCCCACCGTGTCCCCCGAGCTCCTAAATAAAACCCCGAAGTCCCAGCCTCCGCTCGATCGTCATCGCCGCGACCCCGCCTCGAGCCCTGCACCGCCAGTTCGTGTCTGGCTAGACCGAGTCACGTACTCGCACTCCTGCGTTACCGACCGAGCTCTAGTATAGCCATCCTCGGCCACGCACGCATCTACCGACCGAAGCTCAAATGGCCCCACCACGCACGCCCGAGCCCCGACGTTTCACCGCCTACCGAGCCTTCACGCTGTGGTACCGCGGTCCCCGCTCAGCCTTTCTCGTGCCCCCGTCCCAAAGAGTGTGATCGCTTATCGAGCCTTGTTCGTTGGTCAGCCATTTCACATAGCCAAGTGAGCCCCGGGTTCGCTTTGTTTGCTTGCAGGACCCAAGAGTCTCCAGAGAGCCTGCCCAAGACACAGCAGCGCTTTATATTTTCTTTCGTGGAGTCGAAGCCCGAGTTTTAGTCACATTCGAGCATGGTTCGATCGAGGCGGGTCCCGCTTCGCCGAGTGAGATTCAAGACGAGAGGGGTTTTCTACCCGGCCCCACCTCAGACACACGGCCCCAGAGGCATCCGAGGAGCTCCTCAGGATTCCGACGCATCGTGACACGATGGGACCCCGGCCCCACGCCCGTACTCACTCGAGGAGAGTTGGGAGGGCCCGATCTCTCCAAGCAGCCCGCATCGGCCCAAAGGAAGTCATCATCTTCTCGGCCTCCCCCGTCACCAGTCGCATCAGCCGCCGAGGCGACTTCATCACCACAGTTGTCGCCTGCCTCGAGGATTCGGAGGCCACTATTCGTAGGGAACCCCATTCCGGGGAATGTGCGACTCCACCGCAGAGAGTTTCATCAGAGTCATTTATGACATCCCCCAAGATTGAGAATGACCCGCATAATGAGTCTGAGAATGGGACGAGGAGTATTCACTCTACCTTTATGACTCTAAGCAAAGATATTATCCACGAGTGGTGTTGCCAGCTCTACCACTCCATGACATCCGTGGAGACAGACCGGCCCACTAGAGATTCAACTAAGATATGACCGCCCGGTGTACTCGCACTGAAATGATATTTCAGCAAGATTGGATCGCGTGATACCACAAGCAATTCGTGAGGGTTATTGCAGTCAGCCCACCCGCCACAGGAGATGTCCGAAAGACTCGGGCCGAGACATCACCGCCGGTCCAAGATTCTACAGAGGCGCCCGCCTCGATGTCAGCCGACACCACTGTCTACGCATCAGCCTTTTCCTCTCAAGATTATGTGCAGGAGTGAGCCATCCCCAGGCACTTTAACGATTCCTGGGATTTCTTGCCCGCCTTCCGAGCCGCGGTGATGGCCTTTTGCATTTTGAGGAGAAGGTCCATCTGGAAGGATCCGGGCTGCAGCGAGAGCATCCCACTACCGAGCGCCGAGACTCCGTTATGTTCCCAGCAGATGGGAGCCAGTAGAGCCCAGCCAGATGAGAGCCAGATGCCTACATGCAGTGTCGGGCGAGACCGTTATGACTATGCCTGCCTCATTCCATACTGACCACAGACCGTGAGGAGGTACCTGGTCAGGAGGCTGAGGACCACCACACAGATGATATGCTGCCCTTGAGCCCGAGGTGCAGAGGACTCCCCATTCCGCATCGTTTCACTCATCTCTCCACACACTACACGCTAAATGGTGAAGCAGATAATTCCTGCCTTCCTATTGAGCACATTATTCACCGGAGTACATCCATGCGAAGCCCTCGAGAGAGATAGCCAGGTGATGGATGCCATCCGGCCACCGGCAGCCACACAGTCGCCCAGATCGCAGGTCGCCCAGCTCCATTCTATGTCGATCGCATTATGACCCATCCGTCTTCCTGATCCCCGCCTCTCTGTGAGAGGGAGCCCACCACCGATGCAAACATCGATGTTCCTCGTCGCCAGCAGCAGCTAGCCAGCCCACACCACCACCACCACAAAGAACAGGTGGCCAGTTTCTTTTGATTTTTGTTTATTTACAAATTTTATCAACTCCTACTAATTTCATTTAGGATTTATGTATTAGCCATAGTAGGCAGTGATAGTTTTGTGTTTAGCTTTGTATTCATGTATTAGCTTACTTTATTAAGTATCAAAAGCTATTCACTTTATATATATACAAATTTCTTTTGTACATATCATGTTTTCAGGTTTCCACTATGTTTAAATGTGTTTTTCTTTTCAATCGAACACCAATCAAGTACAATCGACAATTTAATTGCTTCATGTTGGAAAATTGAATCACTATTTGTCACTTATATGCTAGACAAATTCCATGCTTGAGATGCTTTATATGGTCGTAATAGTTCCACAGTTCAACTCAAAAATTTCCCCGTATGCTAATTCACACACCGCACCCGCATTGTTCCAATAGGCCGTGAAATTGTGTGCCTTCTTTCGCTTGCAAAGCCGGCCTTAGGTAAGGTTGGCAACCTAGGATAGGTTTATGTTACTCTACGTCAAGATCAATGTTGTCTTCAAAAGGAAAATAAAAGAAAAAGCAAAAAGAAAAGAAAAAGAAAAGAAGAAAAAGAAAAATAAAGTCGTGGAAGTTTTCACTCAAACCCGAGCGCACGGTCCGAGGGGTATATGGCTTAAAGCTCTTTGAAACCCGATGCCCTGCCTCAATCGCCGGGAGTCATCGATTTAGTGTTCAAGTTACATGGGTGGATAGGTGAAGTTTAATGACTTGTGGGTACTTAATTTTCAAGTCATTCTGAGTCCGGTGAAGCTTTAGAGTTAAGTGGTCGTTGATCCTTTCGCTCGATGCCCTAAACCTTAATTGGTCAGAGTCATCTGCGGACCCTGCTACACCTGACTTTGGTGAAGCTCTAATTTAAGTATCGTGATCCTACATTATAATTGAAAAGAAAGAAAAGTGTAACTAGCCCTATCTAGGTTGTTCAACAACTTAAGGCCATGTCAGTGCTAAATGTGAGGTGGGGCACATTGCAGCTTTATTAGCTTAATCGTTACAAAGAATCATTAGACTTAGGTGGAAATTCAAGTCGAGAATTATGGAACCAATTTTGACCTGAAATGGTTCTTGTATGGTTTTGATTCTTTCATATCGGTTTTCAAATTTGATTTCAATTTTTCAGTTTAAGGTATTGTTTATATGTACATAAACCTTTTTAAATAATAACCTTTTTGAAAATCACCATATGCATTCATTTAGCTTGCATTGCTATGACTAGCAACGTTTATTAGGGTGTGGGATTAGTGCCCAAAAAGTGCTATTTTCAACCCTATAATAGATAGGTTTTGAGTGCTTCAGGCATTAATCATGTCTTATACCAATTGAAGTTACAGTCTTCTTAGTAACACTGCTGCCATTTAGAGGGTATTTTTGGTTGTTTTGCCGGGTATTTGAGCACTCTTGGAGTTCAATCTCAATACAAAGGATGAATCATGAAGTTGGAATTCAAGTCTCAGCCATCAACCAGCCCAAGAATCAATGAGAAAACAAAGGCAAAGTGAAGAAAATTCGATGCAGTTGAAGGCAGGATGAAAAGCAGTGAAGGATCAGCAATCACGGGAATTTTATTTAAGCACACGAAAATTTTAAGCTAAGATGCGAATTTATGACAACAGCGAAAATTCCATATTTCATAATGCCAAATTGGCCTAGACCACTCAAATTTAAGCTGCTTGTTCATGCATGAAAATAATTGAGTTCGCTTCTCGCGAGATTCGCTGAAAGCAAGCGAGGAATTAAAGCTAGCTAGAAATTGCCCACCATAGCGAAATTTCTTGTTTTAAGCTAGACTCAGTGATTCAAGCTAATTAGCGAAATTCTTATTAAGAAAATTGATGCCTCGTCATGCTTTGTAATTGTGCCAGCAGCTGAGCTTGGTTGTATTACTTGGTAATCATATAGCAGCGATTTCATGGGTTTGGTATTTTCATGCCTTGAGGAATTGGCTATATAAGCCTATTGTTTGTAACCTAAGTAACAATAAGATTTTTTGGGGAACAATTTGGAGGAGGAGAAGATATTTTGTAAGTTTCATTTGTAAATAAAGTCTCGTATTTTATTTGGGTTTGCTTTCCTCTCTTTTCTCTCATAACTTTCTTTTACTTTCTCGAGTGCCCGAACACCCTCTTGAGGATGACCGACTGAGAGATGCTTGGCTAGCCTCCTTTCTTTGAAGAGGAAGGAAGCTAGCTTGAGTGGTGGGGCATATGCATGTTGTCCTCTTGTACTAAAAGTACATGTATATTTATGGCCCTTATATTCTCAAAACATGGTTGCATAACATTGAATGTCATTAATTTGTGATACTCTCATGCTTTAGAATCCAGTGCATATTCGAGTGAGAGAATCTTTGTAATTCTTTAGATGGTCTTTACGAGCCTCTAAAATGATATTTATATGTTAGGTTTCTCAATTAGGGTTGCATGGCATTTAATGTTATTGATTTGGCCATCTTTCTCCATGCTTTAGGGCCCGTGATTCTTTAGATGGTCTTTGAGCCTCGAGATGATATTAAATGTTAGGGTTTTTAAGCAATTAAAGTAATGGCGCATGCTACCTGTATTGACTCAAATAGGAGTTGTTTCATGGGTGAGGTTTGCTAGTTAAACATAGATCGGTTATGCCATGGTATAGGTTGCATGTCATAACGAGGATAAAGCAGAGGACACTTGTTTGCCTAACGCAGGATTAGTGACAATTCTTGAAGTTAACTTTTTCACCTTTTACTTTGGTTTTAGCAGACATCGAGTTTTCAAACCATTTCCCATTTGGTTTGAAACACAAATCCAAAAGTCGAATAGAAAGCCTTGCAGCCGTGGACTTATGCGAGCCATTTCTAGGATGAAAACCCATCCCAGGTGTTGACCACTGAACCCATCTTTGCAGTAGCTTGACTACGGCAGTAGTAGGAACTTAGGTGTATATAAATTTTGTTGATTTTAGCTCAGCCTACTGTGGCATGAATCACTACCAAAGACTGAATCAATCCTTACTAGCTGTGCTAAAAACTTGTAAGGCCTAATAGCTAAAATATGAAATATGTTTTCTGCATTGTTTGTGAAATGCTTCATTTGGAAGTGGTTTGAGTACAGATCACTTGCAAGTGCCTGAGTAATAAGTAATACAATGGATTTTAAGTCCATATATCATTTCCAAGAGGATCGATTAGAAAAATTTATAGATTAACTACCCTCACTACTATTTGAATTTCCAAAGATCAAGATAGATTTATCTTAGCAAATAAAAAGAAATCAAAACAATGAAATTTCTAAAGTACATGATTAGAGAGCTACCATGAACTGAAACACATGGAAAGAAAAACAATGTTGTGAAAAACCTGCAAAATACAAAGTTGATGAATATTTCATAATTCAGCATAAAAAAGAATCTTAAGCTTCCAAATTATGCCAGAAAAATGGATGAGTATAGGACTCATCAAACAGCGCCAAAAACTTGTTAACTAAATTTTCGACACGACTACCAAAGACTAACTAAAGTCCCCAACAACGGCGCCAAAAACTTGATTGACCGATTTTATGTACCAGGCAAAATTCTCTGCACTGTTCGTTTTCAGCCGTGTGCATACGATAAGCGGTGCTTCTAGGAGTATCCTTTGTTTGGGATTGGAATTTCTGCTATTGGTTTTTCTCTATTTAAAATACGAATAAAAATGTAGATTGGTCTAAAAAGATAAATCACTCCAAGTGCACAGGTCGTACAAGTAATAAACTGGATAATTAAGTCCGAGTTATTGTACCCATAGAGATCGATAAGAAAATCAATAGATAAACTACCCCTACTACTCAAGATTCTCACTATTTGAACTTCAATATCTAAAGATGGAAATTAAAACTAAAATTGAAATACGAAGCGAAATAACAAAGCCAATCGAAAACAATAAAAATAAGCTGAAATAACAAAATTGTTGAGAAGAAATGGGATTAGTGTTCTGGTCATAAATCTGTAGTAGGTTCTTGAAAATAGATATTTGTTATGGGTTTGAATCATGAACTTGTTTAAGAGCAAGGTAGCATAGCTTGGATTCCTCCATACACTATACATTTCACTATCTAAGACACCATATTCCTTTTCAATACAAATGGGTTTAAGTAGCTACTTGTAAAATTTAACTCTCTTTAAGATTTGGTTGTTTTTCCTTTTTAGTACTTCTGATAATTTCTTAGAGGCGAAATTACGCTATAGATAGGATAACCTGAGCCTCCTTCAAAGTAATGATACCACTATCTTCAAGTTGGAAAATTCTCCCTCTCCTTGATTAGAATCTTAGCTAACGGGATCGAAGTTGTTCTTAGAACTCGAGATGACCTTTTTATAAACTTTAAACTGATACAACATCCAACTAATCCTTACACCATGAGTAAATTAGTGATCTATCAGAGTAATCATTCAGAGTTCATTAGTTCTATAATATTAGTCTAACATACCCCAATGTGCTCCATACTCTTGGAATCCCGTCTACGTAATCGCTCCGTAAGACTCTGCCGAATCGAGCAAGATCTGACCATTTTCTTGATATGAGCTACTATGTAACAACGGTTCACTACATGAACAATATGGAGTTAAATCAATCCAGTTCTCAAACCCATAACAATCATTTCGTGGTATAAATCGTGGCAAAAACACTATCCTTCGAAATGAGCTTAGCCTTCCATAACTAGACTACAAATATCAATGACTAGCTGATAAGGAAAATTCATTGAAACTGCAATCGAATTGAAGAAAAAGAGAATTCTAGAAAAATTCTAGAAAACCTTGAAGTTTAGATAGAAATGGAACTAAATATTCATTTATCTCAGCTTAAGATTAAAACTCAGATCCCTTATTCCAGTTCTACGGAAAGGAAAATAAAGAAATTCTGAAGAAAAGAAAAGAAAATGAAATACAAAATTAATTTCTACTCTCTATTAAAATCTTATTCCTAAAATGGTGGCTCCTTGTTTCACTTGACCATGGCCCTGCTGGAGCCCCCTCCCCCCATTTTTTTCTTAATGCTCTAGGGCTTATTATTTATAGCCCCAATAATAAATGATGTTGGGCCAAAAATCAAGGTAAATGACGTGGGTTTCAGTGTAGGTCTAATGATTGTTTTTTGTCGCGACATTACTATTCTATGTCGCGATGTAGCAGTCTTTGTGTTTGTTGTAAGCTCTGTTGTGGCTTTGTGTTGTGGCTTGTGTTGCAACATTTCTTCATCACAGCCTTTTGTCAAGTTTTTCGTGACAAATAAAATAAATGTCACGACAAAGTTGAGTCTACTCCAGTTTATATCTGTTGCGACATGGGTTATGCCTTTTGCCTTGAATTATGTCATGGCAATGGATTTCATGCCCACTGTTGTTAACCTTTGAAATGTTTCTTATGACATAAAAATCCTTGTTGTAAATGACTCAACATAACGTTGTCGACTCTGTGGTGACAAAGGCTCTACCTGCACTGCTTTATGTCACGACTAACAATTTCTATGTCGACATAGTTCTCAACCTTTAGCTTGGTTTTATGTTGCGACATAAATTTTAAGTGTCACGACATACTTTTCACTTACGCTTTCTAGCGTATCGCGTGAGCTTTGAAAATGTCCGACTGACTCTACAGTTCTCTTCTAGAGGTTCCTCTCTCAACAACTTTGTCGAGCATAGTACTTGAATGCCTTGACATTTCCCTTGTTGCCTTCCTCACAATTTATGTCATGACAAAGCTTATAACGCCCCGAAATATACCCTAGTCGTTTTCGACATGTTTAGGGTATTTTGTAGGCATAAATTGAATCTTTTGTAAATTAAATGCGAAAAATGGAAATTGAAAAATGGAAATGGAAATCTTTTGTACAATACTTAAGGACAAAATTATAATTTGTAAAAAAAGGGGCCTAAAAGACATGAATTGATAAGATTAGAGGCCAAAGTGGAAATAACATAAGTTGATTTGCAAAAATAAGGAAAGTGGAGGACTAAAAGGCAATTAAAGACTTAACTGAAATCGGTTTTATTTGACAGCGAGCATGGCCTTAAGGGGGAGAGCAAAATATCTCATTTGGTCTCTCATTTGAGGAGAGAAAAACGTAGAGAAGAGGAAGAAGAGAGAGAGAAGAGGAAGAAAAGAGAGAAGAAGAAAAAGGAAGAAGAGGGAGAAGCCAAATTAAGGTATGGAACTATGACTATGATTATGGATCTTTGGATTTTTGTTTGGAAATCATGAATTTTGTATGAGATCATGTGTATTTGGACCATGGTAGGGATGTCTATGGTTTTCAAACCTAGGGTTTTGATAAGTTTCATCGACCATAGATTTCTTGAAAGTAGGGTTGGTAAGGCTTCAATGGTCTGAAAACATGGAATCCTTCCTTTGAGGTTGGATTCATGGTTTAATTTCATGTAATTGAGTTAGGGTTTAGAACAAACCCTAACTAATCTTTATAGTTGGTTTATGCATGGGTTATGACCCATTATAGATTTGTTTTGGGAGGAATTCATGATGGGTTTTTGGGTAAGATAAGTATTGAAAGATGATTTGAGTAAAATAGAGATTACAAGATATGAATTTGGAGTGGTTTGATGTGTATTTGAATATTGAGTTGATTTGGGTATCAACATATGGAAAAATGGAAGAGAAAAACACACATTACGGAGTAAATTCCGGCGATGCGGAGTGCAGTAAGTGCTCTGTTTTCTGTTTTGACCCGGTGTTCATTATTTTGGCCGTAACTTGGTCATTTCTTATCGATTTGAGTGATTCAAGTTGATGGTTGAAATAAATTCAGAGAACCAAACATCCACGAAATAGGTACCTTAAAGTCGACTATATGGGGCCCACAGAGATTCCTGAAGTGGGGTATGTTGAGCCAATTTTACGCCGAGTTTTTGACCATAGAGTAGTCCCGGGTTGTTTGGGACATAACTTGAGTTTCGATTACTCGGAGTTTGGGTGATTCCAGTGGAGGAGCCCGCGCATAACAGAAAGGGTACAAAGGCCGAGTGTCAAATATGGTTAAGACCTTTGGAAAATGGGTATTTCAAACTATCCAGAAATTGTAAGAAAGCAGGCTGAAAATGACTAGTTTGGCATGAAAATGCCATAACTTTAGTTTGGATATTCAATTGGAATGATTCAATTTCTAGTAAAAATATATTCATAGAGGGACAAGAATACATGTATGATGTGTGAATCCATAAGTATCATGCATGTAGTATGAAATGCTATATATGTCGGATGAAACAAGAAAAGTATAGGAAATGCAATATGTATAGATGTGTTCATGAAACATGAATATGATATGAAACATGAAAACGAACTGAAACATGAACATGAACATGAAAGGAAATATGTCATGAACACATAACGTGGCTAAGAATGCCCTAATTATTACATGCAGAATAAAAATAGATTATATATGATTATTATACACATATAATTGTAGAGGCGCGAACCCGGATATGGAATGACCACGACACACATGATACGTGAAGCGGGGCCGCGTATAGTACTTGGTACTCTCGGTGTTGGTACTCGATTAGTGCGATGGCACTCTCTAATCATGCTTCATCACATTAGTACTTCGGTACTCTCTGATTAGTGCGATTGCACTCTCTGATCGTGCTTCGGCACATTAGTACTTCGGTACTCTCTGATTAGTACTTCGGTACTCTCTGATTAGTGCGATGACACTCTCTGATCGTGCTTCGGCACATTAGTACTTCAGTACTCTCTGATTAGTACTTTGGTACTCGATTAGTGTGACGACACTCTGTCGGTCTTGACACTCACTTGTCACTCTGGCCACCTCAGTGCTATGTGTACCTTCGGGTACTTATTGTGCTATGTTGTACTCATCCCGTATTACTAGTCTAGGCAATCAAATAGTTATATGATAAGGGACTGAATAAGAATAAGAATAAAGAAATGTACATCGTTCTGATCAGTAGTACCTACGGGTACCTCTGTATCTGATAAATTTATGTAGTACCTATAGGTACCTCCGTATAATGAATCTGTGTAGTACCTACGGGTACTTTTTGTCTGAAGAATAAGCTCGTATAAGATCAAATATAAGAATAAGCTCAAAGTATAAGATCCGAGAAATATAAGAATAAGCTCTAGTATAAGATCCGAAATATAAGAATAAACTACGTATAAGATCCGCAATATAAGAATAAGCTTCGTATAAGATCCGAAATACACGAATAAGCTCTGTAACACAAGTATAAGTTCCGTAAGAAAAGTATAAGTTTCGTTATACATGTATAAGATCCGAAATATATGAATAAGCTCTGTAATACAAGTATAAGATCCGTAAGACAAGGATATGCTCTGTAGTACAAGTATAAAGATCTGAAATACGGTATAGGATTAATTAGTACCCTACAGTACCTGTATACGATTAAATTATGTAAATACTCGAATACCTGCAGCTATAAGTATAGGTTACGTAGTAGTATAGCTCGGGATGGGGATAAAGCTCGTGGTACCTAAGTTTGCCCAGATGCGAATGTATGTTAGTAGTACCTCACGGTGCCTCCAGAACAAGTGTAAACTCAGGTAGTATAAATTGTAAGCCCTATGGTGTCGCCTAAAAGCTTTGCTTGGTGCCTAAGGGTACCTCTACGTATAAGCATGGTTACGTGAAGAACTCCTACGGGGAGATCAGGATAGATATAGAGGTATGAGTATGTGGATGAGTACCTCTGTATAAGTATAATATAAACTTTCGTGCTCGCATCTGAGGGAATCTGAATAAAGTATGTGTCAAGAAATAAGTATAAGTATGTGTCCTACGGGAGATAAGTATAAGTATGTGTCCTACGGGAGATAAGTATAAGTATTTGACCTATGGGAGATCGGAATAAGAATAAGTCTGCCATAAGTGTAAGATTTGAGTAAGTATAAGTTGCTTTCACAGTATAAAGTTCGATCTTGTAGGCGAGAGATACGAGACAAGCATAAGTTTGTTACAAGGATAATTATGTATGTAAGTGTGTTATATGAATTCATGAAGACTCTGATAATTGTTACTGTTATATGTTTATTGTATAAATGCATGTGTACTAGTATAAGTTATAAGATATGTTTCCCACTAAGCGTAAAGCTTAGCACGGGTTTTTAATCCGTGTAGGTACAGGAGAAGACGTCCGAAAACTTCCATTATCTTTGCTAGACGGCGCTAGTAGGGGTTCACTACATATAGGTTTCAGCTCACGATTTGTAAATGTAAAAGTGCGAGTTTTGTATTTGTAAATGGAACTCGGTCTATGTGTATAGATTTTGATGGACATCACTCCGGTGGTAGTTCTTTTGTATATGTAAATGATTTTTGTTATTACAGAAATTGTTTGTATACTCACAGATACAAGTTCAGCTTTGAAAAAAAAAAAAAACAGGTAAAGAGTCCCAGTATATAGTCTCGCGTCTCGAACTCGGTTCGGATCCGCCAATCGGGTCGGACCGGGAATCGGGGTGTGACAAAGCTTCCGATTGTCGCGACAAAGTTTATCTTTGTTGCTAAAAAATTCTTCAGTTTAGGTTGCGACATGGATTTTATTGTTGTGACAAACTTCTACTTGCTGGCTTGAATTTATGTCACGACATATCGGAGATTATGTCGCGACATTATGCATTTTCTCTTCCAGAAGCTCCTCAGTTTATGTCGCGACATTATTTATCTTTATCGTGACATTCTTTCTTCTAGTTGGTTTGAGTTTTATGTCGCGACATACTGAGATTATGTTGCAACATACTGAGATTATGTCGCGACATTTTTGTAAGATTTCTTCCAGAGGCTCTTCTCACATTTTTTGCCTTAGCCAAATCTTTCGTTGCTGTCTTTTTAGCCTAATTTACTGCTTTTTCTTGCTTTTCAGCTTCTTTTTTCTAAATTCCTGCAAAACACAAATTTGGGTGAATTCTCATAATTTGGCATTTAAATTGAACATTAAGCCTTAAAATATTCATGAAAAATGAGCTTAAAATTAGATGAGTTTTAGACTCATCATGGTTCTACCACGAACAATGACTTTACTCCATCAACATAATGCATTATTCAAAAACTAGTCTCTCTCCAAGGTAATACTTGAGAAGTTGACCATTCACTTTAAATTCTTGACCATCATCGGCTCTAAAACCATTAGCACCAAAAGGGCTCACTGAAATCACTGAGTATGGTCCCTACCATCTAGACTTCAATCAAGAGTTGAAAAGAAGGACTTTATCGCCTTCTTTAAATCACTTCTTCACAATACGCTTGTCATGCCACTTCTTCATTTTGTCCTTGTAAATCTTGGAATTCTCATAAGCTTTGTCGAAATCTCCATAAAGCATTCAGCTCGAAGAAGTCATTTTCTTCCATCGTTCAAGTCAAGTTCAACTTCTTATTTACCAGCATTTCGATATTCAAGAGTTCCAGCTAGGTAGTGACAAGCCTCACCAAAAATCAACTGATATGGATACATTCCAATTGGTGTCTTGTATGTAGTCTGGTAAGTCCATAATGCATCCTCCAATCGCAATGACCAATCTCTTCTATTTGAATTCACCATCTTTTCTAGAATTCTTTTTGGTTCCCGGTTGGTGATCTTTGCGTGGACATTCAATTACGGATGATAAGCCAATGTTTTTCTATGCTTTACCCTATTTTTAGCCATAAGATTTGCAAACACCTTATTGTAAAAGTGGGTTCCTTTATCACTTACTATTGATCTTGGTGCACCAAAAACGTGTAAGATTTTGAGTGTTATATGAAAATAGGTAACAGAAACCCTAAACTTGCAGTACACAAGCCCGCAGTAATATAGGCCTTTCAAATTAAAAACCCAGATATCAAACCACGGGAAGATTGATTTGAGTAGAGTTAGTACCCAGGCTAATTGATATTTTCACTATTTGAGATGATGAATGCTTTAGTTGTTGATTATCTAACATAAAACTAAATTAAAGCAAAATAACCAAATTCTTATGAGAACCTGAAAAGGTGACTATGATATTGAAAAAGAGACTTGTTGAGAATTGAGGGTTGGTTATCATCAACGATGTTTGATAATTCATCAAAATATGGCGCGGGTTGATTGATTTATGCTTGACTCGATCCTAGAAATTGATACAAGGATCCCACTTTCATGTTCCCCCTTGTATTTTCTTTTACTATCCACCTATTTAGAATTACGTCCTTCTAGGTCAATAGTATGATACTTTTCAATGACATTTTTCCTAGGGAAATCTATTGGTCACTGTTACATTTTTGCAATAGAGCTACCTGGACTAAGCTTGGATTAGTCACAATTACGTACATGTAATCCACACTTGATGGGTTTGGTGTCCTCTCCTAGTGAAATCCACCTAGTACTAGATCTTTCTAATTCCCTAAGTCTCTTTAACTAGGTTAATTAGGATTCTAATTAATTTACTCACACCTTAGGAGAGTCGGGACCATGTTTTGGGCCAATCTAGTGTCTGAGGATACCTGTAAAAGGATCGGGCTAACTCTCAGCATAAATTAATTAACCAAAACCTTAATATTCTAAAAATCTAACACCAAACACAACAAATCAAGCATATCTCAATCAACCAAACAAAGATTAGAGTAAAATAAACATCACATCTGATAACCAACCCTGTATAAAACTTAGCCTAACATTTTAGTTATCAAGATCCACTAATTCATATCAATAGTAAACTTGAAGCTGCAGAAATTGAAGAAAAATAAGGAATATAGATAAAAAAAAGAGCTATAAGCTTTGAATAACTGCAATTCCCAACTCCAAGCTAAAATCCCTAATCTACTAGGTTGTATTTCTCAACAATCTTCAATTACAAATAGAAACTCTCACAAAACAAAACTAAATCTACTCAAAAATGGGAAAACTAAATCTAAAATGGAACAAAAACTTTCAAGAGAGGAAAAAAACCCTAAAAGAGAGCCTCCTTCTATGAATGTTCGAACCATAATCATAAAAGATAATTCTGAATATATACATCTCGAAAACTAGGCTAAAATGGGCCAAAAAATGGAAATGTTCTAGGTTGAAGCTTCGCATAGTCGTGATCGTGAATGGCTTGTAGTCGCAACCTCACTAAGAATTGGAATTCATAGTTGTTGGCATAAGGACCTACGGTCAAGATTGGGGTCGCGACCTCACCGAATGTTGGCTTCTTCAGTCGCTAGCAGGAGTGGCTGTAGGACTCGGGTCGTGACCTTGTTGTGTGTTGGCTCAGAATAGGTCAAGACCTCACTGAGTGTTGGTTGCATAGGTAGCCTTCCTTTTTACTCTACTGTTGCGACTATGGTCATTTGAGGTCACAGCGCATGCGAGATGCTTCCTTTGCACAACTTCCTTATTTCTTCTGATTTACTTCAATGCTTGTCTCATTTTCTTCATTTCTACAAAATACACACATTTAGGGGGTTAGATATGAAAACAACTAAGAAGGAGTGCTTATTTAGCATCAAAATGTTAGATTATGCTATGTTTTGCATTAAGAAAAGCTAACCTAAAGTACTTTTAACAATTCCCCCAAACTTAGTATTTTGCTTGTCCTAAAGCAAAGCAATGGTTTAATACCTTTTTTTTTTTTTTGAAACTATTTGAAATGTTAAGCATGTATTGAGATGTTGCATGATAATTTTCCTCAAGGATTTTTACCTTCATTCCACACAAAGAAGACTTCGAGATAGCTTTGTCAAACATAATGAATCAATCTTAAGTTCAACAACCTAAACCACATTTCTTAAGTGTGTGTGTAGTCACCCCTCCTAGTCAATTGCAATTCAGATGGAATTAGATGAGTATGAGTGGAATGGGATCTCTCACTCACTTGGTGAGTGTGTGGGACTCCATAGGTTTGTTAGGCATATCGCACTCCACTAATGTAGGCAATTCACTACCCTTAGGATCAAATAGGTCTTCCTATAGCTTGTAGTGTATGGCTTAGGTAAAGGTGGCTATGCAAGTCATTTAGGATTCAGTTTACCCAAAACATACATATTTTCCTTTTTCTTTACTCATTTGTTCATTCTTTTGCTTATTGCATTCGTCATAATTAGCTTTTTAAGCTTCCCACCAAACTTAGATCTTTTGCATCTTTTCATCACATAGAGTCTCCCCCAAACTTGCTTGATTCTCAATATTTTCACCATTTACGATATCATGCCAAGTCTTTATTTCTTTTTCTTATGAAGGTATAGAGTAGTGCAATGCTTGACCTTCTTAAAGCTTTCTACCTACCCTTAACGAACTTTAGGTCAGTAACTCCCAGACTAGTTAGTCTTAGGGTACCAAGTGTAGAACACCGCTAAGATCTTACTTGTTCAAGGTAGGAAGGCTACAAGGTCAAACAACTCCACCTTGTTTTAATCTTTCTTTTTCTGATTTTCTTCTTTTTCTACTTTAAACCTCTTTTGATTTCTATTCATCACACATCAACTTCAACCAAAACCCCAATTCAAGCTACATGTCTTCATAGGATAAAACCTTGACAACTATATGTTAGGGTAAACATGGGCTTTTGATTGAAGGGCATTCAACACAAAGGTTCAAAGGGCTCATTCTTGGCTTTCAAGACATAAAATGGCTAATATGGCTCAATGTTGGGTGACTATGGGTCAATTCATATAAGGGTTAGCTAGAAAGGCTCAATCTATCCAATGATGGCCTATATCATTTCCTAATTGTTATGTTGCCTAGGATTTCTCCTTGAGTGATAATTGAATAAGTTCTAGAGTTACAATAGATCAATTAGGATGGTATTCACCTAATTCTTCTCTAAACGTAACATTATTGACTACGGAGAGAACATGACTTGTGCTCTATGTACTAAAAACCTACAGTTAAGTCGACAACTAAATGGTTAAAACATTATGCTTTATGCTCAACTATCTCTTATTTTCTCTATGTTCCAGAAAGTTCAATCATTTTTCATCATAGTCAACCTTTCTTCTCAACACAAACCAACAAATTTTTAAAATATAAAAACTTTAAAATCTTTTTGGAATTTTCAAACTGTTTCAAATTTTTAGGGATTTTTGAAACTTCTTCAAGAATTGTGTTTCAAAACATACTATGGCGGTTAATGCGCTCCATGACCCGATGAATTTCGGTAATTCCCATTCCTGACAAACCTGACATGCATTGTGAACCCCTTCCTAGTGACCTTGAGGAAATGCGCACACAGCTCCTGATAACCTCCGATAAACTGGCTCGTGACAAGTTACCATGAAGCTAAAGCGATTCAAAGCGCTTAGAAAGCGTATTTGGAAAACGTGGGTTTATAAAATTTTTCACTTTCTATCAAATCACACCTTTAGATTTAGCAATCGTGACATATATTTGCCACGGTGGTCAAACCCAAATAAAATCACACAGTGTAAAACAAAAATACACTCTCAATGTTTCCAAATGTCCAACTCTGACAATAAAGGACCTCACGGTCCTCGTCAAAATATAAGATAAGGATCAGTCGACATAATTTTTTATACTTAACTTCTTTTCTCAAAACCATGCATCATATTTACTTAAGATATTTATATACAAATACCACATTTAACTCTTATATTTTAATTTTACACCTTATCCTTACCTCTAATCACAACACTCTAGCGTCTAGGATTGAGGATCTGGAAAGATCTTCGGCTTATTTTGCACTGAAAAATTATTTTAAAAGCAGAAGCGTGAGCGAATAGGCTCGGTGAATGCCTTATAAGTTCTAAATCTTTGTCTGCTTTGTTTGTACCTCCCAATGAAAATCTGTACAGAAATTGTTGTAAACTTTTATGAGAAAACCGGAAGTTTTCTGCTGCGAAACCATTTCAAAAAACTCGCTCAAAACTATTTCTACCGTTGGAAATCAAGTTTCACGGGCCGAAACTGCTTGAAAACCACCCCACAATAAATCGTTTCGAAAACTACTTCTCACAAGGAAAATTGTCATGGTGGTTAATATCCTAAAGTGCTATATCGTAAATCAAGTACCAACCACGGCCCATTCCGAATACCCTGGGGACGTGATGCCCTAACCCTGGTTCTGATACATCGGAAGTGAACCCTAACACTACCCGGCTAAGATGGTCCGTCGAACACGGCGGGATCTATATAGCATAACGGAACCCCAACCAAAATGCTCGTGATAACCCTGAATCAACACCTCATCGCTATGTACTAAGTCACCAAGGCTAACTATATACCTCGAATGTGCGTAGGGACGACTCACTATATAAATATATGCGCTAGATCTAACCCCAAATTACCGACCAGACAATATAGTTAGTCATAATATCCCATAACCTCACGCATGCACAATTAAATATATTCTGACGGAACTGAGTCATGCCATCTAGGGGTTTTGTATAAACCAGCCAAACTGCTTAAATACTCAAACTAACTTTTCCGCCGAATATAATAATCGGGAGGTAAAAAATGCTTTATAAATTCATATTTCAAAGCACTTTACAAAATTGTAATTTAAACACTTTCGCTTTAGAAAATGATTTTGAGACTCACCTTTTCGACTAATTTCTTTCAAATTGGTCAAGTACTTTAGATTCTCGTCGGATGCTCAAATCGGCTTACACATGGTCTATTCAAATTACGAAATGCCTCCACTTAACGTTTTAACCATAAAACAGGCCAATGCGGCTTTCAAAGTGACTTACACCAACCCAACTTCGATTCTGAAGAAAACTTTACGTATAGTCCCATTCGACAAGGACATCGATAATATGATGTGAAATTGACCAAAATGTCCCTACACATTAAATGTCCTATAAACTATCCTGTTTAGTCAACTTCACTGCGCGGACTTTCCATAGAGTCTAAAAATACCCGAAACATTTCTGAAAATTTGTCCGACTTGTCCGACTACAATCCGGAAATTTCAATCTAAACTGGCAATAAACAGTCCCGAAATTCAGCCCTGACTGTTCGAACATAGTCCCAAAAATTCCTAAAAATTCCCAAACTCAATCTAAAAATTTTGGGACTAAAGTTTACGACCTTTCACGGCCTCTAAGAAAATTTCAAGCCATTACATAACCTTTAGGCTTGAAATAACACAATTAGGCAAAATTTTCTACCTTTTAAAGTTTGACAAAGGCTAAGATATTGGTACCTATGCGTAGCTATCTTCGCGTAGTCCAATCTGGCTTCGTCACAAGTTTCCTACCAAATCCACTTAGAACTGAGAAAGAATCAAAGCAGGTAAACAAAAATGAAAAAATCGTTTTCTCTCTCCCATTCGTTCCACCGGCCCCACACGTTTTTTATTTTTATCTTTTTTTTAATTATTCTTTTCTTAATTATTATTCTTATTATTTAGATAAATAACTTTTATTGCCCCATTCGAGTCTATTTCTATCCCGGAAAATTTTATTTATCATAATTGATTATTCTTTAAATATTTGTCATTTTTTCGAGATTTTTCTAAAATCCCGTTTTCAGGTTTCACTCTAAACCCGTCGCCTAGAAATTCGTAAAATATTCCGACTGTCTCGGAATTTAACGAAACTTTCCTAGGTTACTAGATTTCGCGAGACGAACTTAACGGCATAGTCCGTTTTGTCATCCGAGATCTAGAGAATTTTTGAGACTTCCCTAAACTATTTTGGCAATTTATTTTTATTATTATCCTTTTAAAATTCCATAATTGGAATTTCACCCATCCACTTTCCCTTGACTGCAAAAGGCCACACTTTGAAACTTTACACTCAACTTTTAAAACCAATTTTTCAAAAATTCTATTACGGCACTAAAATAATTAAGGAAGCTCCTTGGTGCACACATGTTACACATACCGTACACCTCTTGACGGTGTTACAAATCCTCCCTCCTTAAGAACATTTCGTCCCCGAAATGAACAAAACTACAAAGATATACCCCTAACTTAAAACAACCGAGGATATCGACCGCGCATCCACTCTGAATCCATGGTACTCTTTAATCCCCATGATCTGGCTTAAAACTCTTTGACTAACTGAAATGACCTTTATTCCGCAAAATCTCGCCTCTCGCGATCTTACTATCTACACACGCTCCTTATAGAAACAATTATCCTTTTAGTTCTAATTGGCCGATATCTCGAGTACATGGGAGGGACTGGAATGTACTTATGAGCATGGATGTTACGAAACACATTATGAACCTAGACAACCTGGTAAGGTCTAATCTAGCATGCCATCATCCCACTTCCCGCACAATCCAGAGCATGGTCTCTATGTATCGGGCCCTCGCCTTTCCTGCCCCTCCAAATCTAAGGACACCTTCCAAGGGGAAATTTTGAGGAAGACCCTATCGCCTACCTTAAACTGTAGATCCCTACGGCGTTTGTCTCGCATAACTTTTCTGTCTGTCCCCTGGCTATCTTGAGTCCGGTCTCTACAACTGGATCTCATTCAAGGTAATATGTACTAACCGCCACGGGCCTCCTCTCTCCTACTTCATCCCAACATACAGGAGTACGACACTTCCGGCCATACAATGCTTCAAATGGAGCCATGCCTATACTGGATTGATAACTGTTATTGTAGGCAACCCATCGAGATAAATGCGTATCCTGCAGCCTTCCCCAAACCCATCATGCTCTGGCATATCCTCTAGCGCCCGAATAGTTCTCTTCTCCGACGACCACGGGCCGAGGATGGAAGGCTGTGTTAAAGTGCAATCGAGTCCCCATGGCATCCCCTCGTAAATCCACTTTAAAATCTCGATGTAATCTGTGGCCTGTCCACTCATCTAAGAGGAACACCATAAAATTTGAACTATTCTCCTCCATATAATCGGGGGCTAATCCTCATTCAATGGGTCATCATTGCTAACCTGAGAAAACGCGCTCGATTTCGTTAGTCTATCCACTATCACCCATATGGCACGGTTGTTCCCGAAGTTCTCGAAGCCCGGTAACAAATCCATAGTAATCTTATCCCACTTCCATATATGAATCTAAGGGGTCAGATCTTTCCTTCGCGGCTTCCGTGCTCATTTTACTTGCCGATGTGTTAGTATCCTGGATACGAAATCTGCAATTTCCTATTTCAAGCCCTTCCACCAATAATGCTCCCTCAAAGCATGATACATCTTGGTGCTACCAGGGTGCATGGCATATGCTGAAGAGTGAGCCTCTTCCATGATTTCCCTTTTAGTTCACTCAGCGTTAGCACACACATCTCGAATTCCCCAACTATTAACACCCGCTTCCCCCGATCCGAACTCCTCGGTTTCCTACCACCACCTCCCAACCTTAATCATCTCGAAACCCGTCTCGACCTTCCTTGATCTGATCTACTAGAAGAGGACGAACATAAAATGATGCCATAACCTCGATCACCCAACCCAACCGAACTCCCAAAGATCTCAACTTATCAACAACAGAGATATACTGTCATAGATAAGCATGTGAACCCTCCCAAGCTCCGGCGGCGTATCGACCACTACATTGGCCTTCCCTGATGGCACTTATCAAAATCATAATCCTTAATCAACTCCAACCACTCACGCCCGCCTGCTGGCTCTTCAGCAGATGATACTGGCAGCCTATGACTTATGAATATCTCGACAAGGAACACCATATAGATAATGCTCCGCATCTTTAGAGCAAACCATCGTCGGCTAGTTCTAAATCATGGTCGGTAGTTCCGTCTCGCGCTTTAACCGACGGGAAGCCGCAAGCCATCACTCTACCATCCCGCATCAAAACACACCCTAACCCTTGTTCTGAGGCATCACTATATCACCACATAACCGTCCTTTCCTCGACCTGCAGGCTAATAATCGAGCCGCCGCGCCTTCTCACCAAAACTATGCCGGGGTGTATCCGACCACCGACTCTCGCTATTTTTTCAATAGATTGGTCAACGGAGTTGCTATCTTCGAAAATCCCTCAACAAATTTCCTGTAATAACCTGCCAATCCAAGGAAACTACGAACTTCATAAACATTTGTGGGCGTCTTCCAGCCTCACTTATACTTCCAATCTCCGAGATCTCACACTGAATAATTCTTTCCACAAACATACGACCCCAAGAAAGCTACTTTGTCCAACCAAAATTGGCACTTACTAAACTTAGCGTATAACTCCGGCGCTTCCTAAGAATCACATCATTCAAGATGCTCAGATGTTCTCTCGAACCCATCGAGTACACTCAGAATGTCATCAATGAATACGATCACAAACTTATCAAAGACACTGAACAACTTCTACCACCAACCACGAATCCAGCCAGCATTAGTCAACTAATGGCATCACTAGGGAACTCAAGAGTGGACCGATCGCCTGAAGATAAATTTAAAATGACTGGCCTCCCACCTCAACTTATGGTACCGACAATAGTCAATCTTAGAATATACCTAGATCCATTAATTGGTCAATGTCATCCACACAAGTGAAGTTTGATACTGGTTGCGTATTGTCGATTTGCAAACTGTCAGCTTCATATTAAAACCATAAGCTTCCATCTTTCTTCTTACTTAAGAGAACTCCGGAGCTCCCCACCTGCGTGATACCAGGCCCAGCCAGCCCTCTCGCTAGGTGAATCTCCAATTGTGCCTTCAATTCTTTCAAATCATCATTTAGTTTGCATGAGTAATGATACGGCCTGGCCTCGAATTAGTTCACAACCAACCCAATTCTTCTTCTATCCTGGGGAACCCAATATCATCTGAAACCCGACTATGGGGGATGTCTTCTGTGTCCTCCGCCTCCTATCCACTACAAACAAGAAGAACCTCAGAAACCTTCCTCGAAGCATTTTTGAGGCGGTCATGGGCACTGAATTAGGAGACTAGGGCCATCTCTTCCGATTCCTCGAAGACGTCTTCCGGTTCTCCGGTCAAACTAATCTACTTCTCTTATAGCAATCTGGCGTACTCTATGCCCGGATAACCGGCCCATACCTAAGAGGATTATATCAAAATCATGGATGGGCCTTAACACTATCAAGTCTCGCCGAAACCCGGTCTGATCAACATCACACCGAACTATCCGATGTCATAGTATCCCCATCGGGTAATGAACACCACGGCGACCACCATATAGGGCCGACTCTATCTGCGCCTCTCGCTGAATGGTACCAAATAACGACGATGTCTGGCCCACAACGGCTATTCATCAGCGATCGTGGGGTCAAATCACACAGCGATCACGCCCGGGTGATGCATCCGGCCTCCCGCCGGTGACCGCAGCACTCAGCCTGGCACCAGCACCACTCTAATCGCCAATCGTAAACGCCTTCCGTTTTCCCGTGATTTCACCATAATTCTACCAGTGTCGACGCCATCTTCTCGTCGAACTCACCCTACCACCGACCGGGAACCACCGTGCCAGAGATGCCATCACCTACTATGGTCTCGCATACTAACCGTGACGCCTTGGATAAAGGACCTTCCCCGCCCAAGAATGGAAACATCCCCGTTGGAGAGTCTGATCCCACCCAGATGCCCCTTTGATACGCAGTGGCATTAATGGAAAAAGATGATCCCCAAGATCTACCACCTCTGGTCATCGTGATCGAACGGATCCTCGCCGATGCTCTTTCCTCGTCCCCGAACCTCTACCACCTGGCCCAATTTCTTTCCTTTCTTTCTACTAGACTGAATCGGGTGCCCTCGAATGTTATTGGAGCACCTCTCTTATCAGGTTCGGTCGCCCGAGTTAGAACTCGAAATCGCCCTTTACCTTGGGCAGCCCTCAACCAGCTCTTCAAAGCTTTGAGATGCCCAGTTAGATGAACTTTAATTCGCCTGCTCAAGCTAGCCATGAATCAAGCACACTTATGTTCTCATTTTCCGTATCATAGGCACCAATTTCACGAAGTTCTAAACCTTCCGCCATATTCTCATTACCGCTGTGATCGCTGCCGACCTCAAAGAATTTTCACTTGCATCCCGAGCACCTTCACGGTAAAATTGCTCAGAATGCCACTGTGGTTTAACCGGGTCCCAAGTGACTCCTCGTAGGGTGTCTCCACGGCCTCCCACCGCCCTCGGGTCCCTACCGCCATCAAGAACCCTGAAAAGAGGACTTTCTGCTCATCTGAACACCCCATCACTGCATAAATTTCACTAACCCTGTCTAGCCATAAGTATGCTGCCTCTGGGTCGCCGGTACCATCATAAGTTTTAGCCCCTAATTTTAGAGCGCGTTCTATCATGCCCCTCTGCTCTTCTGGAGGCTCCCGTGGCCACCCGTAGCCGGGCCAGAATAAACTGTATGACCCGATCCATCGTCAAGGTACCACCCCTTGGGTCTGCGGCCCTCGATGGTCTCGGCTGGGTCGATCTACTGAAGCTCTTTTCAGATCTAGGGGCGTGCTCGACAAATCTCTCTGGTGGTGCCTCCGGTGCGGAAGTCCTAGATTGACCTCTACGACCTCGTCCAGATATAATGCTGTGAATTTAAAGATTAAAAGATTCAGTGACACTTTTCAATATTTGATGCATGCAAGGATTTAGCAAAACAATATAGGTTGCGATAGAAAAATCATTATAAAAACAATTCTATAGGAAATACCCGGAAAACATAAAAGGCTTAACTATCGCCAAAACTCCAAGCCGTATACCAATTTGGATGCACTCTTCCTAGTGACGTGAAATCACGGCACCCACGCAACCTCCCCGTGCCCAAGCTCGCCGACCGACAAGTTACCATGAAGCTAAGTCAAGAAAACCGGTCGAACCGTATTTGGAAAACGCTGGTTATAAATTTTTCACTTTTCATCAAAATCACACTCCTTTAGATTTAACGAAAAATCCATGAAGATAATGATCGCGACGCCGGGTCAAGCCCAAAATACAAAATCACCTGTATAAAACAAAAATATACACTCCCAATGTTTTCCAAATGTCCAACTACAACAATAAAGGACCTTGGTCCTCATCAAAATATAAGATAAGGATCAATCCAACATAATTTTGATATCTGAACTGCTTTTTCTCAGCAAACCATGCATGCATATTTTACAAAGATATTTACATATACAAAATGCCACATTTTAACTTTTACTATTTTTAATTTACACCTTATCTTATATATAATCACAACACGTCTAGGACAGAGGATCCTGGAAAGATCTTTCTGGCCGCGACTGCACCGAAATATTATTTTAAAAACAAAACCGTGAGCCAAACGGGCTCGCTGAGTACTATAAGTTCTAAATGCCGATGTCTCCGGCCGCTTGTACCTCCCAATATGAAAATCAGACGTAAAATTGTTGTAAAACTCGTTTATGAGAAAAACCGAAGCTTTTGCTATGAAACCATTTAAAACTCGCTCAAAACTATTTCATTGAAACCGGCCGCCGGGCCAAACCGCTTTTGAAAACCACTCGCCACAAACTGCTCGAAACTATTTCGCCGGGCCGAAAACTCGCTTTCGTTGGTGGTTAATATCTCAGTGCTATACCGTAAATCAAGTACCAACCACTCGTGGCCCATTTCCTCTCGAAATAATTTCTAGGACGTGATGCCCTGAACTCCTGGTCCCCGGCATCAGAGCGAACCTCGGAACACCACCCGGCTAAGACAGTCCTGAACACGGGCGGATCTATATAGCATAATGGAACTCGGAACCAAAATGCTCTGATGGAACCCTCGGAACCAACACCTCATCGCTATGTACTGCTTCCGGGCTACGCTAACTATATACCTCGAATGTGCGTAGGCGGCACTCAATTATATATAAACATATGCTGTATCTAACCCCAAATTACCGACCAAAAAGCAATATAGTTAGTCATAATATCCCATAATCCACATGCACACCAATACATCTGACCGGAACCGAGCCGGCGCTATATCTAGGGTTTTGCTAAACCAGCTAAATCGTTTCTTAAATAATCGAAATCGAACTTTTCTCACGAGTATAATAATCGAGGTAAAAATGCTTTATAAATCTATATTTTCAAAGCACCTTACAAAATTGTAATTTAAACACTTCGCTTTTAGAAAATGATTTTTGAGTACTCACCTTTTCTCGACTAATTTCTTTCAAATCTTTGTCATACTTTAGATTCTCGTTTGATGCTCAAATCGCCACATAATTACGTCCACCATTTAAAATGCTCTCAATAACGTTTTCTTTAACCATAAAACATACACGTGGCTTTCAAAGTGACCATATCGAACGAACTCGACATTCTAACAAAACTTTACGTGCTAGTCCTATTCGATAAGGACATCGATAATATGATGAAATTGACCAAATGTTCCTACACATTAAATGTCCTATAAAACCATCTGCTTTAGTCAACTTTGACTCAAGGGACTTTCCATAGAGTCTAAAAATACCGAAACATTTCGAAATTCTTTATCCGACTTGTCCGACTACAATCCCGAATTTCAATATGATTTGGCCATAAACAAATGGGTTCAAATTGACTGTCAACAAATTCCAAAATTCCTAAAATTCCTAAACTCAATCTAAATTTTGGGACTAAAGTTTACCAATCTTCGGCCTTAAAAATTTCTCAAGCCATTACATAACCTTTTAGGCTTGAAATAACACAATTATGCAAATTTTTCTACCTTTAAAGTTTGACAAAAGTTAAGATATTGGTACCTATGCGTACGCCTCTTCAAGGTAGTCCAATTTTTGCCTTCGCTCCGACATGAAACCTATGGTCCAATTTCCGTAAATTTGAGAAAGAATCAAAGAGAAAATAAAAAGAAAAAAAATCGTTTTCTCTCTCTCCTATCTGCCTCCACCGTCCCACGCGATTTTATCTTTTTTTTAATTATTATTCTTTTTCTTTAATTATTATTCTTATTATTTAGATAAATAATTTCTATTGCCCCATTCGAGTCTATTTCTATCCCAGAAAATTTTATTTATCATAATTGATTATTCTTTAAATATTTGCCATTTTTTCGAGAATTTTCTAAAATCCCGCTGTGTTTCACTTTAAACCCGTCACTCAGGAAATTAAAATATTCGATCGTTCCCGAATTTAACGAAACTTTCCAGGTTACTAGATTTTGCATCTAACTTAACTGTGGCACAAATTGCTTCACATCCGAGATCTAGAGAATTTTCGAGACTTCCCTGAACTATTTTGGCAATTTATTATTATTATTATCCTTTTAAAATTCCATAATTGGAATTTCACCCATCCACTTTCCTTAATTGCAAAAGTGACACAATTCTTTGAAAACTTTATAATTTCACCCTTAAACCAATTTTCAAAAATTCTATTATGGCACTAAAATAATTAAGGAAGCCCTTGGTGCACATACGTTTACACATACCGTACACCCTCTCGGGACGGGGTGTTACATGCATATAAAACATACAATCCTAAAATGCAAACTAAAACCAAAACACACAAGCTACAATTATCTAATTAAAAACAAATCAACATACTGAACACACTAAGATCAACACAAATTAATCAAAACTAACAAAAGAAAAGAAATGGTTCTATGTATTGCTAGAAACACATGCAAATGAGAAACTAGCAAATGAAAAAAGGTCAATATGTTTGATAGGCGTATTTATGCTTTTGTATTAAAATTACGTGAAAAGAATATGCAATTATTGCCTATTCGCACAAGTATACGCGTGTCAAGTAATACAATGTACTAAACGTACAAGGATCGATCCACAAGGGGAAACGGGATGCTAAGTACCAAAATTGAAGTAACTCTCTAATATTCGAACGAACAGTTGTGATGATTTTGAATAAGAAAATCTAAATTAAAAAACACTAAGTAATAAAACTAGTAAGTTGATTACACAAGTTGAGGGTTTCTTAAGATAAAGAGGTTCTAGGGTTTTTGGTGCTATTAGACAATCCACCTATATCTGAACCAGAATCCTATTATATTATTTCATTGGACAATTCTCCAAGGCAATTCTTGACTATTTTAATTACGAGCCCCTCTTGAGGTCAAGTAACCTACTAAATAATACTAGGTTTCTTGCTTCTCAACTCAACCCCAAGCACTAGCAATGCTTAAAGTTCTAAGAACCTCGCACATCTCCTAATTATTGATGATTTCTACACCACCGAGCTAATTAGGTTGATTCGCCTAAGTCTAATTCTCTACTACCTTCTCAGATCTCGTAGAGAATCACACACCACATTAATATTGGCCAGACATTAATATGCAAATAAAATCAAGAATGAATCAATAGAGGTTCAATCCCATTAGACAATAAAAGGAAGAATTCTAGCAAGTAGATATAAGTTTCATGTCTAATACATAACCAAAGCCCTAGAGTTTAAATTTAGAACATAATGAAATTCATGTACATCATAAAATTTGGAGAAAACATGAAAGTAAGGGTTGAAGAACTCTAGTGCTGAAAGATTGGGCGACACTCAGTCTTCTTCCCCCGATTCACGGTTCTCTTGATCTTCGATGTCGATCTCCATGTTAGTATTTTTCCACTCTCGTCAGCCTTCGTCTCTTAATGTGCGAACCCCCTCATCATTAGGTTGTTCTTCCTTAAAAACCTCGAAAAAGAGCGTTCCCCGACTGCTAAACTAGGTTGAACCCGTGAATAGGCCCAGCGACGTCGTGATGTTGGGACGTCATGACTTTAGAGTAGGAATTCGATTCTTCCCTCTCTCCCAACATCGCGACTTTGGAGAAGAAACTCGTTTCTTTCCTCTCTTAGCCTCTAGAATGCCTCCAAAATGCTTAACTTTTACCTAATTACAAAAAGAAACTACATATTAATATATGAATCGAAAATGTTACTAAATTAATTATAGAAACTATTTAAAACATACCAAAACCCGGGTATGTTATGAGTGTTTTTGGACACTCATCAATGTCCCCAAACTTAGAAGAACAGTAGTGTCCTCAATGCTTAAACAATTCAAAATAGGGGAATAGAAAACTCCCCTTTCTCTATAATGTGGAAGCTGCCTCAAAATTTCACGGATTCTGTCTCTGAATTTGAATTTGAACTCTTGCATAGCTCACATGCTGGTACAACTAGAGGCCATGCAGGAAATTAGAATTATGGAGGTGGTGGTGAGCTTGAGTGTAAGGAACTAGCTCCATGTTCCATCAGTTGGTATTGATATTGATTGCGGAGCTCTATTTGCTTCATTTGCATTTCTTGCCTTTCAGCTATTGCAGCTAATTGTGCCATAATGTTCCTATTCTCATTATGTTGTAGTCTTGTACCCCTCCTATAGTCATTAAATTCATCTATCTATATCTCCCCCATAGCTACCTATCTCTCTGTCAATTTGTTGATTTCTCTCTATGTAGCTGATGGTACCTCATCACTTTCCTCTTTCTCACTTTGTTATTTCTCTCATTTATTCTCTTCCTGAGCTCAATTTTCCTCACCAGTTTAGTCCTCTACACCTTGTTCGATTATCCCTAATGGTTGGGTATGTCTTGAAGGTCCAAATGAGGTTTTGGGAGGTTCTTATCTTTTTTCTATAGGGAATGATTAAGGTTCCATAGATGGACACCTCTCCTCATCCTCCACAATCACAACTCCTGCATCTTTACATAACTGCATGATTAGTGCAGGTTTTATTATGTTTCCAACATTAAACTTGCAGTTCTCCAATATGGCATACAACAAAATTGCTCTGTCTTTGTATAAAGTCGAAACATGTTTAGAAGGAAGAAGCCTTGAGTTCATGAGTAGTACCAAGCTTTAGCCTCCACGATGAGGCTTCCCCTTACTATCTCATAAAGCCCCCTATCCTGCTTTATCTTCCAACTAGCATTTGCCCCTGCCACGATCTTTAGTATCTTATCATAATATGGGCTACAAAACAACTCTATGTATTCATTATTATCTACTTTTGAAAGCCTAAGTACTCTATTGATAGTGGAACTATAAAAAAGTACCCAAACCTCTCTCACAAAGACTGTGAATCCCACCTGGTCTCAAATATTTGCATGAAATTCGCTGACTATATAGGCAATCTCGGGTGATGGGTGTGCATAAAATTCAGTCCAATGTTGCCTTCGATACATGAAAAGGCAATATTTTGAAATATGCTCAGAAAAACCTCTTTCATCACAATAGACCTAACTAAGAAGGATTGAAATAGCTCTTTAGCCTTACTCATTATGAATTTGGCTGGGTTTTGGGGTGGAAGATGAATCCTAGTGGGCTAAGAGGTATTTTTCCTTTTCTTTGGGGCCATCCTTTCTCTTAAATTTTCAAAAATTGTTCTCCTAAGTCTAAAAATCGAGTAGATCTAACTAAACACCCTCCACCTTATCAACTCAACAAACAATGTATATCCAAACCAAACCAAACACCCAACCCTAACCAAAAATACACTAGATTAGGGTTTACCTTGAACCTCATTTTTCTTTTCTTCAAGTTGTGGCAAAGGATCTTTCGGCTATGAGTGGTGGGTCTTGGAAAAACCGGTAGAGAGGTGTGTTTCTCAATGATGAGATGATTGAAAAAGGGTTTTAGAGAGAAACTCTTGTTTGTTGGGTGAAAAGAGTGGATGCAATGTGCAAAAAGTGATGTAAAAAGGTATTTTTAAGGTTTAAGTCATTGTGTGATCGCGGCCATCAAGGACTTGCAGTTGCAACCTCACCGCAACTTGAAAACACAAGTAACTAAAAATTCAATCTACGGTCAAGACTCCAGACGAAACCCGAAAACTACTGTGTGGGTATGTAACACTAAATATACCCTTACTGCCAACTTGTTTAGTATTTCAGAGGTATAATTTGAATTTTTTCGTAATTTAAATTCAAGACGCGAAAACTGAGAAACCCGGAAATAAGCAAGGGTAAATTTTTAACTTGTCAAAACGGGACACAAAAGTCATAATATAAGAAAATGATATGCTATTATAAAAATAGCATAAGTTGTGGTGCAAATAGAAGGGAGTTTGAGGACCAAAGTGTAATAAAATGAAAATTAAAATCAAAAGAGGATAAGACCAAGTTGGTCTCTCATTTTGGGAGAGCAAAAAATTGTGAAGAAGAAGAGAGGAGAAGAGAAGAAGTAGAGGAAGAAGAAGAAGAAGAAGAAGAGGAAATGTATGGATTTTTGCACTGTTGTATGGATTGTATGGATACTATGGGTTTGTATGGATATTAGTTTGTTCCATTTCTAGGGTTTATTTAGGAATTCATCCTAACCCTAGATTTGTTGAAAGTTGGGTTGGTAAAACCCTAGTTTGTATAAGAGGAGTATGATATCCTCCATTTGAGTATGGATTCTTGATTTATGATGTAAGGATGTCGGTTTGGGTGTTAGGAAGTTAACCTAACTTACAAGTATTTGAGTTTGGGTTTGGAAAAACCCTAATTAATCTCTAT
This sequence comes from Tetrastigma voinierianum, assembly GCA_016808115.1. Classification (NCBI taxonomy): domain Eukaryota; kingdom Viridiplantae; phylum Streptophyta; class Magnoliopsida; order Vitales; family Vitaceae; genus Tetrastigma; species Tetrastigma voinierianum. The sequence continues at coordinate 727,251 of JAEQBH010000911.1, read as the reverse complement.
GTTTGGTTTTGGTTGGGTTAGAACACATTTGGAAGATGTTTTTCTGGAGAGTATATGAGGCTTCTTTTGTTTTTGGTTGGTTTTCTAGAAAAAGGGACGAAATTAGCAAAATATGGAAATTTTTAGGATCCTATGCCGCGGCGTAGGGATCCTATGCAGCAACGTAGGTCCACGCTAAGGCGTGGCATGTCCACGCCGTGGTGTGGCTGAGAGGGAGGTTTGGACAGCCTCGGGTACGCCGCGGCTAAGGTCTACGCCGCAACGTAGCTACTGTTCACAGTATGGAAATTTTTATGTTTTGTTTTGTTTTGTTTTCTCGTTGCTCCGAGTACTTGTCTATTGGACTAATGAGGACCCTATAAGTATATGAAAGGGTCCATACATGTTTGTAAGGTAAAGGAAAGAAAAATTAGACCGTACCTCGCCACCGAGGTGAAGCAAACTTGGCAAACTTAATGCGCCTATGATAAGTTAGTAAGTTCCTAAACACATATAATTGTAGGACTGCCTAAGACCGGATATTGAATGACACGACACCTCTGTTACATGAGCATACACGTATAGTACTTCGGTACTCTCTGATTAGTGCGATAACACTCTCGCCGTTGCTTCAACACTCCCCGCTCAGGCTACCGCACCTCGCACCGCACCGCACCTGGGTACCCCATTGTGCTGTGTCGACTCATTTCTTATTACTAGTCTAGGTAGTCAAACATTTATATGATAAGAATCTGAATAACGATCGTGCAAAGTAATGTACACACGTTTACTATGAATGTAACGCACGTACCTCCGTACAAGTATAAGCTCCTGAGCACCATGTACCTCCGCACAAGTACAAGCCTCAGAATCCCATGGGAGATCCGAACAAGTATAAGTCCTGGCTATAAGTACAAGTATGTGTATAAGTTTATGTTACAGAATCGTTATAAATTTTGATATCTGCTACTTTATATCTGTTAATGTTATATGCTTATTGTGAAAGAGTATTGATGCATGTGTATACGTATAAGTCATATATTTCCCACTAAGCGTTAAGCTTAGCACGAGTTTTAATCTGTGTAGGTACATAGGAGGACGTCCGCGATCTTCCACATACTTCTGGGCTAACAAATGAGTAGGAATACATCACAGTAGATTTTGCGCTCTGATTATGTAAATGTATAGTTTTTGTATATGTATATGTAAATCGGACTTAGAACTGCATGTATTGACATTGTAAACACCACTACGGTGGTAGTTTTATTTTGTATCTTTGTATATGATATTTTGATTCAGTCATAAGACTAAGGCCCACCAATGTCTGAAAAAGCAGGTAAAGAGTCCCAGTATAGTTTCGTACCCCCTTCATCCACCTAGGTGGGGGTCGGGGGTGTGACAAGGTAAATTGTGTCAAGGTCATAACAGGGGTCACGACTTCACTGAGGATAACTTCAAAACAGGCTTGTAGGATCTCTAGGGTCGTGACCTTACTGAACAATGAAAAACACAGGGTCCCCTTTAACTCTCAAGGTCGCGACCGATGTCGCGACTTCATTGAAACTTGGCTTTCACGGGTCTTAAAAAGAACACTTACTGTCACGACCATGAGTATTTGAGGTCACGACTATAAATGAAAAATCTACTTTTAAGTGTTTTTGACCCAATTTTTGAAATTTTTTGGCCTAAAAACTTCTTTCATTCATTCTCTAATGTGTCCTATCCCAATTCTTAACCTTAAAATAATTAATTCACATATTTTCTTCTTTATGCTTCTAATTTTTTTTACCCACATGATCTTTTCTCCTCTTCAACCTAAGTCCTCCAAAGTCTTGTTCTTGCTTGACTATGAACCTAACAAACTAACACACTAAACAAACACATCAAAGAATACAAGGACCCCAAAACAAAATAAATAGGGAAATAGAAAGAAAAATAAAACAAAAATAAAGTGAAATTAATATAAGGATCACCCACAGCACTTGGACATGTTTCCCCGAAGCCATTCAGTTTAATGTGCTAGCTTGACTCAAACCCATCTAATCAGTGATCTTTGCTTCCAGGTGTTGAATAAATAACCAAATTTTGACTCACTTATTCATCAATTACTCTTTGTAAACTTCAGACTTTTCTCTAACGAACCAATGGCTACCTTCTTTTGACCACCTCTTTCATCAGACCTTCCTCCATTCTTGGAGTTTTAATTCTATTCAGAGATAAATAGATTGTGGGGAGATGATAATATCAGTCCATCTATAGTTCAGGTTTATAGATAATCAAGTGCGGGTTAAAATAAGAGGACTGTTCACATTAACAGATCATTCTGAGCAAATGCGGGTATTACTTCTTGACTTTATCATATATATCTTAAGACACTCACCAGATTCCATTGTGTTTTTCTCAAACTGTTGTTAAGTAGCCATACTACCATTAGTTTCAGAAGGTGAAATTAAGCTTCTTTATCACCCCAAATATGATGTTTCAACTCCACAGATGCAATGACCCAGCTTTTAAACCCAGCTAAATGAGGTGGCATTCAATGAGTCATATATACCGAGTTCTATATTGCCAGTGACTCTGTCTCACTCATTACTAAATCCTTTTCTTTGTTCAGATTCTTGGTGATTCAGATCAGCAAAATTTATAATCTAAGTTCTCTCATATTGATCAAGCTCTGCAGTGTGTGTGATCTCAAGGTGACCAGGGAGTGTAGTTTCATCTCATGATGACTTACATAGTGTGAAAATGGTGAGGCTAGTTTGGATTTTTGGGTTTTGTTTGTTTGGCTGTGGAGTTGATAAGCATAAAAGCTTAAAATTAAGTGTGAAATGATAACTGAAGATTTAGGTCACTAACCGTATATGGAGACATGGTATAGAGACATATCTGCGTTATGACAAACCCTGCCAAGTCATTAACGGGATCTTTGACCCAACCTAACAAACTTATGGAATGCTCAGTTGGTCGACACGAGGTAACAAGCATTCTGATACCTGGTTTGTTTTAACATTCAAGGCTAATTTGAATTAATAGTAAAGACATCTAAAGAATAACGATTACATCTTAATAGTATGCTATACCTAAAACATGTGAAGTATTATTAACAAGGTAATGACATTAAATGATATTCAACTGTTAAAGTATGAGACCATGCGCTTTAGGGGGAGGGAAGGAGGAGAGGAAGAGGAGAAGGGAGGAGGGAGAAATCGTGCACTTGTAACATTTAAAACATAGGGACAACTTGCATTGCCCAGAAGCCAAGCTACTTCACTTCCTCTTATTCAAAAGAAAGGGGCTTGTGACATCTCTTGAGTTATATCTGAGAGGTTGAGCTGACCTTCAAAAATGAGGAAGAAAGAGGAGAGAGAGAGAGAAAAAACAAACCTAAGCGGAAGGTAGGAATGTTACATAAAATGAAAATATACCCAGGGATGTAGTTCTACAAAAACATATGAGTTTATATAAACCTGATGTATGAAAATACAAGAAGCTAACATTTTGGCTAAAACAAGGGACAAAGAGTAATATAAAATAGGTGGGTTTGCATTATTCACACAGAGATGTGGCGGGAGATTTCGCTAGGCGAACAATTTGGCTTTAAGTATACCTTGTGCAAATTTAATAGATGGCGAAATTTGCATATGAATAGCGAAATGAAGAATTTATATAGCTCATGCGTTCTCATTAGCTATTCATAGTAGAATTTATTCTAATAATGAAATTTTTGAGATAATGATGTATGTTTTAAGCTAGGCACGATGATTAGCGAGGGTGTTTTGGAAAACTGCATTTCTCAATTTCATAGGATTACGAAATTTCGCAATCCAGAGCCCTAAAATGCGTGAAATTTCACAGAATTTATTATTATGCATTGTCTTTGCTCCTGTGCATCCATTTCATCATGCCTTCATTCCTTCATTGAATTTTGTATGTTTGAAGAAGGCGATAAATGGGTTCAAATCTTTACGCGGTTCTGGCATATCGATATTGAACTCTCTACAAAGTGCAACGAAAACTGTAAAACAACCCGATAATAACATAAACATAGTGATACTAGAGGAACTGACACTTTAATTGTATTATTGAAACGCGTTAATTACGTAGCACTCAAAACCTATCCGATATAGGGCTAAAAATAGCAACTGGTATAATCCACCCCCCCAAGCGAAGCGTTGCTGATCCCTTAGCGGCGAAATAATAATAAGCCATAAGGTGATTTTAAAAAGTTTATGATTGAAAAGGTGTATATACAAATAAACATTACTAAGCTGAAAATTCATTTGAGTTTGAAAACCGACTGAAAGGGCGAAACCTTTGAAACGATTTTAAATTAATGTGGTTCCATGATTCTAAACTTGAATTTCTTAAAATTCTAATGGTTCTTTGTAACCAAGTTAAGTGTAAATTAGAAAAATTAAACCCCTCCCAGGCTTTATACTTGGCATGGCACTTAAGTTGTTGAACAACCTAGATAGGGATGATTACACTCTCTTTCTTTATTGACTACATTGATTTGTCTTAAAATCAAACTTCACCCAAAGAGTATTGTGAGATTACAGATGACTCCCAACTGAAAATTTAAGGTTTGGGCATCAAAGCGAAAGGATCACTTGACCTGGCTCTAGGGGCTTCACCGGACTCAGAATGACTTTGAAAATCAAAGCACCACAAATTAAGCTCCCACCTATCTGAAAGCCTTGTGAAGCAGCACCGTGATGGCGGCAGGCAAAGCTTGGGGCATCGGGCTTAAAAACTTCCTTGGCCACCTGGGACGTGTTGGTTTCAAAACAAAGTGTCACGACTTCTTTTCTTTTCTTACTGTCTTTCTTTTTGCTTTTGCACGGAGAGGCTTATTGGTCTTCAAATGTGGCTACAAACCATCTAGTTGCGACTTCAAACCCTCAGGCCGGCTTTGCAAAAAGTGAAAGGAGGCAAAACTATTCACAACTGACACAATCGGTGTACGGTGTGTAGAATTAACAGGGAAGAAATCATTAAAGTTGAGCATCTTGGAGACCCAATGATCGAAATTTCTTCAAAGCATGGAATTGGTGCAGCATTGGTAAAGTCTGAGGGTTTTGATTTTTCAATTAAAGGCAATTCAATTTATGATTCAAGCAATTGATTGTTGATTGGGGGCAACAGTTTTATGGTGAGGCTGAAACATGATATGCAGGTTATATATATATACCCAGACCTTTGATGTGTGAAAATGGCTAGTACATGAATACAAGCTAAATACAAAAGTATCACTTTACTCTGTATTAGCTTTAAATCTGATAAAATTAGTAGCGGTTGATAAAGTGGTAACTATACAAAAAACTTGAAACCCTAACCATCTCAGCGCTGCTGTGGTGGTGGTGGGTGCACCGCTGCTGTCGTGACACATCAAAGATCTTGTGGCAACGCGGTGGGCTCTCTACCGATGGGAAAGCGAGAGGCCGGTGAGTCTTAATCTTTATGACGTAGATTATGTGTGTGCGCGCCATTTTGATGTCTTTGGGCGACCTCAGATCATCTTTTGGTGTTGCCGATGATATACCAGCGTCATCACTGTTATCTCTGAGGTGCGTGACGTCACCTCGGGTGAATCGCGTGCGAGGTGGATTGGGCCGGGTGTATCGTTTGGCGGGATCACGAGTCTTGGAGGAGGAGACGGAGGACATATGCATTTGGACTCCTCTCCCTGGGGCACCAGGGGGCATATATCATCTCTGTGAGATCTGGCTTACAGTCATTTTTACTCCTCAGAGTCTCACTGCTTCTTTGGAGGAGGAAAGATCTGAGCATGACCATCGCTCGCTCCAGTATGTGGGGCCCCAGAGGCCTTGGATCTCTCCACCTGTCAGGGCTCCTCAGGAAAACCTAAAATGCTGGATTCAGCATAGTAGTACCAAGGCACTTAGCGGCGGGAAGACTCTACCTTGGGCAGGGAGGCCTCAGGTGGTTCTTTTCTTGAGAAATGCATCGAGGAGGTCATCCACGAACAGATCAGTTCAGTGGGTGCATCTCAGGATCAGGTAAGAGCCCTGGGAATTTGGCCCCCTCGTGTACATAATCTTTGGGCGAATGTTTGATCTGAATAGATGGTCAATCGCGGCTGCGGCGCAATGAGGCCACGCCGAAAAAACGCTGGCCATTTTGCGATATCTCCCCGCCGGGCGCGATATCTCTGAATCTCCACTGGGTGGTGGCGGCTGAATAACCCTACGAATTTGTGGGTATCGCGGGCTTTAAAATTCTTGAAATATCTCATCTAAGTACTCCTAAGGAAGGAGTGTCGCGGTGGCTGGAGCTCAATGAAGGCCGGATACTCCAGATGCATTGGTATTGACTAGAAAAACCGAGATAATCGCTGCCTCGCGGAGGTGTGGCGTGAGGAATGTTAACCGATCAACCTCAGCCAGATCACTGGTACCGGATCGTTTGCTTCAAATCTTGGACATCGTATTGAACTCTGATGAAGTCCTGGTGTGTGAGCATTGAATGGGATTTTATGACAGCTCATGATCGATCTAGAAACGACCAGACAGTAAGGCGATGTCTATTAACATAGTCTATTGTGAATCATTTGCTGTAATGTTGAAACCTTGAATGAGGATATCTTGGCTGTTATTGTGGAAAAGAATATGGAGTGAGCCTCCCAGATCTCATTGAGTGGGGTGATGGGACCAGGTTCATGAGTCTGATCTGTTATCTGAATCACAGGAGTTATGGGACACTCGAGGAGTGGGAATCAATGTGGGGCAGGGCAGACTAAGCGGGACTGCTCTCTCTCTCTGCAGTGTACTAATCGACCCATGGCGGGCTGGGACCCACGCCACAGTACTTTGTAGCTATAATCGAATAGAATCCACGGGGCGGAGGCGAGTCAAACCAGTGATGTTGACTGAGGTATTGCGAACTGGCGGTGGGTGGTATTGTTGAGTGCCGGTGCATGTAGAGCCATCGATGAGCGTCTCTTAGTGGTAGCTCTAGTGTTTGTGTCTGGTCTCCGAAATGGCGACTTCTCAGTGCCTTGTGATGGCTGTGTTGGCGTCGACAGTGGCGGTGGAATGATCTTAGGAGACACGGGATCGTGACTCAGGCTCCGGTGCACATGGTGTTCTTTTGGCTAAGCAGCTGGTCGACCTTTCAGATATAATCAGGCCCTGGGCTGTCGTGAGTGTGACTGAAGTGGGTAGCTCGTGTTGGCCATGGGGTGACTCCTGATGGAGGAGGGGTGGTGTACAGGCAGCTGACTACTTCCTCATCTTATAAGCAAAGGCGGTGAAGAACCATTTCCACTTGTTTATTCTATTATGAAATTCATTCAACCTATACATGCCTGCGTGAATTTTGGCTTAAACATTAATAATGAAAAATTATTATAATGAATTATTATCTGATCTTGTAGAATTTTAATATAAAATACTATAAAATATAAACAAAGTTCTTCAAATAATTCATGAAGTTAAGAGCTTTCACAAATAATAGAAGTATTAAATTAATTAAAGTCAAACAAAAGTAAAAATTGTTGAGCTATGATTTAGTTTGAGAACTGAAATCAGCTCAGTTTTACCAAAATTAGCTCAGGAGATTGAGGATTGATCTCCTCAGAAGCTGGCGATTGGCTGTTTGAGTCTTCATTGTGGTTTTCCATGTGGAAAAACTATATCTTTGGTTGGGTGTGAGACAGAACGCGTTGCTCGGTGAACGGTAGCATACTGGCGCCTTTACCGTATTATTCGCGCATTCACTGGACGCCAACTGTGGCATTGACAGATAACTTCATCGGTCGGTTGCTCATCTTCGGCGGCACCATGTTCCAGATAAGACCATGTTCAGCTCCGAGCAGCAACCTGTACCGTGTTGCCAAATGTAATTGCATAATCGTTTAGCCGGTCGATGACGCCGTGCGGTGGCGAATGAAATTCTTTACAGAATCATTGGCATGATTGGGTTCAAAACTTTGCAATTGGCTCGGTGTGGCGCTACGAAATCGGGTATTAAAGATTTGTCTCTTTCACTAAGACATGCTGCTTCTCCCGCCCGGGATCTTGCGTCTATCGACCCGATGATAATGTGATATTAGTGGTTAGTTCACAGAACTGTGCTTGCTGCAGTATGGTAAAGTTACACGCTCCATTGAGTGGATTTGTCCAGCATACAGTCACCAATAACTCTTGTTGGCGGAGATCTGGTCATGACCGACGGTTTCTTACTGGATTCTTATTTATTTATTTCAGTTGAAATGCCATATTATGATCACTGTCCCTTGCCGATTGCTTTTGAGAATCTTTCCAAATTTTACTTTTGGCGAGATATTTGATTATGTCAAAGAAGTATATTCTTTCACACGCATGGACTGGATGCACCTTGTGGAATCATTCTTCTTTATCATTGCTTGTGAAATGGAGTGGCATGAATTAACTCTGTGCAGTCTCTTTGAGAAAAATGTTGTAATATTTCCTTTGCTCTGGTTTCCTTACGGTTTGGCATTAGTTGATCACAACTCTTTTTCCACTCTTAAGTGTAAAGTATAACTGCCTCAATCATTAGAATTGCTAGATAAACCTATCTCATGGTTCTTTGGTTCCCGGCAATGTTTGGGAGGGAACCTTCCCTCTCACCGTATCTCAGAATTTGTAGTCTTTATTGATTAATATAGCAGTTATCTATTTTTCCGATTAAGTTATCACCAAACATTATTCATAAATTGTTATCTATATGAGTATCTTCTGATCTTTATTCAGATTATTTTGAATCTTTTCTTTCACAAATATACCTTATATTAGTCATTAAATGACATTATGGAAGATATGGTTGAATTGTGATTAAATTAAAATCAGACATATTTGTTTAAACTATAATGAGTTAGTTTAAGATGCAGATTCTCATTGAGTGTGAATATATCATGTAAAGTATGTTTGGCGTGACATGTATCTCTGTTTTGTATTCAACATCAATCCTTCATGAAGGGGCCATGAATCTGTCTTGGATTAGGCGTGGCAAAATTAAGTCAAGCCTGATTCGCACCGTGGGATTTTGGTCATTCATACTTTATGAACATACTGCTTCAAACTCTCACCTTCACCTTCAAGTTTAAAATTCTAGCTTTCATTTCTATATCATCCCCTCCCCAGGGTTGGCTAAGGCATTTTCTTTCCATTTCTCTCGGGTTTGGTTCATCTGACCCTTAGAAGTTTCAGCCATAGTTTGAAAATCCATGGCTTAAATCGGGATGCTTACTGAAAAAATCTCCCCACACATAGTTTCCAAAAGCTGCTTCATGGCAGGAGACATACCACCATAGAAGTGGTTTACCAGCATCCATGTATCAAACCCATGATGTGGACAAGCACTAATGGTCTCCATGAATCTATCCCAACACTGGTAGAACCTCTCACCATCTTGAGCTACAAAGGTGTAAATTTGTCTCTTCAAATTGTTAGTCTTATGAGCACTGAAGAATTTTTTTAAAAACTCTGCTTGCAGCTTAGCCCAATTTCTTATGGTTCTAGGCCTCAGTGAGTTAAGCGAATCTTGGCCTTGTCCTTTAGGGTTAGTGGAAATGCCTTAAGCTTTGCAAATCCATGTCCATCATACCTTCCTTAAAGGTTGTGCAAACCTCCTCAAATCCCTTATGTGTGTGTATGGATTTTTCATTCTCCATCTGTGAAAAGTGGGAAGTAGAGTCACTTAAATGGGCCCCTCTTGCTACCATCTTAGGCGAGGAGGTATGATGTAGGATGGGGCACTAACTCTAGGAGGGTGTATATGGTCCCTCATCGACCTATAGGCTGTTGGATTCATTGGGGTACCTGGCTGACTCTGCTGTTCCTCAGGTAGGGGATCCATTTGGTGTGGCACCTTGATTTATTTTGTTCAATTCTGGTGTCTTGATTCTGCAATGATCTACCTGATGTCTCTCTTTCCCGGTGGTGCATAAACACAGTACACAAGCGAGACACAACAAGAGCACAAACAAACTTGCAAAAGGGTTATCGTTAGCTAAAATAAAAGTATTTGCAAAAACAAAAGCGATGCGATTCTTGCCAGTGATGAACACTGGATTCACGGCAAGCGGAATTCAAAGAATTTAAAAAGGTCACCTTCACTTGTGATGTTGATCACCAGTACATGACTTATCAAGCGTGGTTTTGGCGCATCCCGACAGCGGCGTCATTTTGATTAGTGCCCGCATTAGGGGTGATTCGGAATCAACAAAATTTGTAGTCCTAAGTTCCCTCCCTCTTTGCTAGTAGTCATTTCTTTGTGATATAGCGATCTAAGTCGAGCACGGGGATGGGTTTTTCATCTGAATGACTTACTTGTCGGTGTTGAAAATGATTGAGACTTTTGGTTGGATTTTTGGATTTTGTTTGTTTCAAGCAGGTGGGAGTTGTTTGGATTACTGAATAGCCTGCAGCTTAAAATTAAGTGTGATGATAACTTTGAAGATTTAGGTCACTAACTTGATAACATGTGAGAATAAGTGTCTCGGGTTATATCCTCGCATTGACAAGCAACTATAGTCACGCCATAACGGATCTTTGTTTAACTAGAAAGCCTAACCTAGAATCACTCTAATTGAGTCAACCACGGGTAACATGCATTTACAGCCCCTTTTTAATTTGAAACCTAACATTCGACCTCATTTAATTGGCTCGTAAAGGCCGTCTAAGAATATCAGTGCATCTGGCAATAAGTATGCACTGTCTGATAAAGCATGGTAAAGTATTGGCCAAGGTAATGACATTAAATGATATTCAAACCCTAGTTAGAAAGTATGGGAGCCATAAAATCACGGTACTGTAGCATTTAAAACATAGGGGACAACTTGGCTTGCCCACAACCAAGCTAGCTACCTTCCTCTTCCAAAGAAAAGGGGCTTAGCAAGCATCTCTTAAGTTGTCATCTCAAGAGGAGGTTGTTTAGTAGCCTAGAAAATGAAGAAAGAGAGGAGAAAGAGAAGAAAAAAAAACAAGCCTAGCCGAAGCTGCGGAGATATTTACATAAAATGAAAATGTGTGCCAAAAAGATTTGCTTGGAGTTACAAAAACCATGGGGGAGTTTATATAGACCACCCATGTATGAAAATCTGAAAGCCTAACATTTTGGCTAATACAAGGAATAAGAAGGTAATACACCAAAATGAAGTCGGTTTGCATTAATTACACAAGGATGACAAGGCAGGAGATTTCGCTAGGCAGAACAATTTCGCTAGGTAGCGAAAATTTATCTTCTTGAGAGTGTAGCGAAAGAATTTACCGCTAAACTAAGCGAAAATTTAAGCTAGGTAGTACGAGAGATAAAGCGAAATCAAAGAATTTCGTATCTGCCTCAATTTAAGCTAGCTAGCAATTCGCTAGCCTATAAACCACAAGATAAGCAATGTATAATTTAAGCTAGGCACGATGGATTAAGCGGAAATTTTGAAGCCTAGCGAGAATTTCTGATTCGTAGGATTGCGGTACACAGCGATCAGCGAAATTTCGCAATCTGCGAAACTGCGGAATTACTTTATTCTTCAGCTGCATTGTCATCTCTGCATCCATTTTCATCACTTTGCCTTCATTCCTTCATTGAATTTTTTGTATGTTTGAAGAGAGAGATAAATGGAGTTGATCTTCATGGTTCGACACATATCTCGATATTGAACTCTCGAGTGCCTTAAAAACACATAAAACAACCAAAAATAGCCTCTAAAAGGCAAGTGATACTAAAGACCTGAACACTTTAATTGGCATTGACATGATTGTAGTGCGCAAAAGCACTCAAAACCTATACGATATAGGGCTCGAAATAGCACTTTTGGGTACAATCATTTTGTACTAACAGATTTTCTCCAAAATTCTCTTTATTTCCTCGAGTTGGCTGATCTCCCAGCCCCACATCCATTTGCCCCGATTGGTATGCTAAAGCCTTTTTATGATGGACCCCATTCTTAGCCATAAGTGCAACAAACACTTTATTGTAGAAATGGGTGCCCTCATCACACACAATTGCCCTTGGTGTTCCGAAACAAGTCAGAATGTTCTTTAGCAAAAAATTAACCACTGTGTTCGCATCATTTTTGGCGTTGCTATGGCTTCAACCCACTTAGAGACATAATCCACTGCCACAAGAATATACAAATTGCCCTTCGAAAGTGGAAATGGTCCCATGAAATCTATTTCCCAAACATTAAATATCTCAACTTCTAGCATGTTGTGCAATGGCATTTCATCTCTTTTTGATATATTCCCCACTTGTTTCCAATGATCACATTTCTTCGCATATTCAACACTGTCTTGGAAAAGTGTAGGCCAATAAAATCCAGAATCTAGTATCTTCTGGGAAGTTCTCAATGGTCCCATGTGACCTCCATACAGTGAAAAATGACAATGTGCTAAAATGTTGTCATACTCGACTTCCGGGACACATCTTCGTATAACCTGATCCACACATCTTATAAATAATAGAGGATTGTCCCATTAATAACATTTCACATCATGGAGAAATTTCTTCCTTTGCCTTGAGTCAAACTCTGGTGGTAAAACATTGCGAGCTAGGAAGTTCAATATATTAGCATACCATTGCAAAGAGGCTTCTATAACCAACAGCTATTCATGCGCGAAAGATTCCTCTATCTCCGTGGGGTCATCAATTCCCTTATCGAAACCTTGTGAAGCGAGGATGGGCGAAGCGGCTGTTGCATTTTCATTTCTTTGTACTCTTTGTCTTTTGGGTATCCAGCATGAATTTGACCTAATAAGGCTTATGGGATAAATCTCGGTTTGGTATCCTTCTTCATCATGAGGTATCTAATTACGACATGATCTGTGTAAAGAATTACTTCAGACCCAAGTATGTATGATTTGAACTTGTCACAAGAATACACTACTGCTAACATCTATTTCTATGTAGTTGTGTAGTTTTCTTAAGCCTTATTCAAATTTTACTTGCATAATAAATGGGTCTGAAGACGTTCTCTCGCCTTTGTCCTAAGATAATACCAATTGAAAAATCACTTGCATCACACATAATCTCAAAACGTTCACCCCAATTAGGTGCAACAACAATGGGTGCTTTAGTCAATTTTTTATTTGTCTCCTCAAATGCTTTCATGTAAGACTCATCAAAACTGAAGATCGCATCCTTTCCTACAATTTACAAAGCAGTTTTGTGTTTTTTGAGAAGTCCTTCATAAATCTTTGATAAAAATATGCATGTCCCAGAAAACCACGAATGCCTCTCACTGTAGTGGGTGGAAGAAGGGTTTGGATTATGGCTATTTTTGCTTTGTCAATTTCCAACCCTTTTGAAGAGATGAGGTGTCCAAGTACAATACCTTCTTGAACCATGAAGTGACATTTCTTCCAATTCAATACAAATTTTTTCTCTTTACACCTTTGTAAAACCACTTCAATATTGTTAAGGCAGTTTCCATATACTGAAAAATCATCCATAAAAACTTCCATGATATTTTCTATCAAATTTTCAAAAATTGTTGGCATACATCTTTGGAATGTGTCTGGAGCATTACATAACCCGACTGACATTTTTTGAAAGAAAATGTTCCATATAGGCATGTGAAGGTTGCCTTTTCTTGGTCCTCCGAGTGTACCATAATATGATTGTATCCCGAATATCCATCTAAGAAGCAATAATAAGAATGTCCGATAAGTATATCTAGAATTTGATTAAGAAAATATAGTGGACAATGATCCTTCCTTGTTTCCTTGTTGAGCTTCCTATAGTCAATGCATACTTGCCAACCTATGATTGTGTGAGTAGATAAAAGCTCATCTTTCTTATATCTAACCATAGCCATACCTCTTATTTTCGGCACAACTTGCACGGGGCTTACCCAAGGGCCTTCTGAAATAGCATATATGAATCCAACCTGGAGCCACTTAAGAACTTCTTTTTTTATGACTTCTTTCATTGTAGGATTTAACCCCTTTGGTGCTCAATGGTCGGAACATGTTCTTCTTCCATCAAAATTTTATGCATGCACACGGAGGGACTAATCCCTTTTAAATCATTTATAGACCAAGAAAATGCCTCTAAATTCTTTTCAAGAACGCTCAACAATTTAACCTCCATATCCTTGTCTAACTCTGAAGAAATAATCATAGGCTTTGTAACATCCTTTCCCAAAAATGCATATTTGAGACCCTTTGGTAGTTTTTAAGTACTAAGCCATCCTACTTCTTATCTTCTTCTAAAACTATTTCTTTTTTGTTTACTTCGAGGGAAAGAATTGTCTTAATTACTTTTGGAGTAGATGATACATCTTCATAATCCAATTCAGTTTTAGTAAGAGACTTTGTCAAACATTTTTCAAGGGAATCTCTGTCTCCAAAATCATAAAGAAGTACAACTCTAGTGTCAATCCTCATGCAGCTAGTGTTTGCATCAATTGGAAATTCAATGCTTTTGTACAAGTTGAATTTTACTTGGCCTTCACCCACCTTGAGTGTTAGCACTCCATTTTCACATCGATTAGTGCTTGACCAATAGCAAGAAAGGGTCTTCCCAAAAATTATCGGTGTCTCTCTATCTTCCTCCATGTCTAATACCACAAAATCTACCGGGAAGATGAATTTATCAACCTTAACCACGACGTCTTCAATGATACCCTTTGGAAAGTAAACGATCTATCCACCATTAGAAGTGATATAGCTATAGAGGTGATCTCCCCTAAGTTCAACTTTTTAGCCACTAAAAAAGGCATCAAACTTATGCTCACCCTAAGATCACCAAGCGCTTTACTGAAGGTATGCTCCCCAATGATATAAGGGATAGTAAAACTACCTGAATCTTTGAGTTTTTCAGGAAGCTTCCTTTGTATGATTGCACTACAATTTTTCGATAAGTTAACTGTCCCATAAGCTTCTATCTTCTTCTTATTGCTCATTATCCTTCACGACCTTACATAATTTGCATCTGGAGCCATAAAATGCAGAACGTATCGATCTTAAGCTTCTTAAACATGTTGAGAAACTTTGCGAACTGCTCATCTAGCTTGGTCTTTTGAAATCTTTGGGGGAAAGGCAAGGGTAGAGTATATGAGGGAGGGTTGTCGGAAAAAGTGATTCTTCTTGGAACAAAGTCATCCTCTTTCAGCTTTTTTTCCTTCTTGTTTATCTTAACTCCCTCTTGAGTATTTCCAGATTCATCATTTTCTTCTTTGACTTCTATCTTTTTCTTATCAACTATTCTTTGTCATTTTCAATCGTTTTGGGCTCATCTAGCTCTTTTTAATGTGACCGACATACATTGCTTGGGAAGGATTTTGAAGGATTCTCTTTTAAAGATTGTGCTAATTATGCCATTTGAGTTTCTATATTTTTCAACGATGCTCCCCAAATTAGTTTGATTGGTCTCCATATTCTTCATACAAGTACCAATATTTGCTTGATTGTGCTCTAGATTTTTCATGCAAGTTCCCATGGTTGCTTGAATATTCTCCAAACCTTTTATTGACATGCCTAAAGTAATTTGATTGTTCTCTATTTAGGCGAAGCAAGTGTCATTACTCCTCTTCATTTCGTTAATCACCGAGAGAAGCTCATAAAAACCAGATTGTCTTCCTTGATGGTTTGAGCTCGAAGCTCCTTGGCTTTGAAAGCTAGGAGGTGCTACCGTAGTGCTCAACTGATAAAGCTCATGGGAACGATGGCTTGATTACCATATGAGAAGTTCTCGTGATTCCTCAATCCCAAATGATAATGAGAGGGCAAGTTGTTGTTCAGGTGGAACGTATAACTTCTATTGTTTACATAATTCACATCCTCTATTTGGAGTGAAGAACTTGTCATGAGAGCACCTTGTACTTGCATGTAAATGATTTCCCCTAGAGTTGGCTCTTTTGGAGTTTGTTGATTTAGCTTTGTCATTAGAGCTTCAAACTTCGCCTCTAAAGAAGACATCCTATCAACTTCATACATTCCCTCTTGTTTCTTCCCACTATCTCTTTTTGAGGGAGCTTGGTAGTTGTTCTTTGCCAACTCTTCAAACAATTGATTTACCTCTCTTGAAATCTTAGAAGTAACCAATCCACCACACACTGCATCAATCAAAGCTCTTGTGGAGTAGTTAAGACCATCATAAAAAATCTACACTTGTGCACTCAACTCATACCCGTGTTGTGGGCATTTTCTAAGCATTTCTCGGAATCTTTCCCATGCATCATATAGGTTTTCTTGATCAGCTTGCTTGAATTGTGTAATTGTAGCATAGAATTGAGAAATAAGATGGGGTAGAAAGAACTTAGCCAAGAATGCCTCAACCATTTCTCCCATGTGTCAATAGAACCAATAGATAAGTTATGGAACCATCCCCTTGCTTTGTCCTTACAAGAAAAGGAAACAACTTCAATTTAATGGCATTGTGATCAACTCTGTTCATCTTTATGATCCCACACAACTCAAGAAAATTCGCAAAGTGACCATTCAGATCATCTAACAGATGTTGAACGATAGAGATAAGAGCTAGCTTCAATTCAAAATTATTGGCATCAATCGATTGATGTTGTATACCCAAATAATTCTCATTCAGCATTGGATTCCAACAATCCCCAAGAATAGGTTCTCTCATTCCCAGTATCTCATTCTGGTCACTATGGCCTTCATTGTATCTATCACTATGCTGATCTTTCATCCCAATATTATATACCTTGACCTTTCTTAACTTAAACAATGTTCTTTCAATTTCCAAATCAAACAGAAATAACTCAACTGTAGACCTTTTGGGCATAAAATTAGGTGCCTGAAATCACCGAACATACTAGAAAACAAAATAAATAGACTAAATCCAAAGCAAAACTAAAAATGACAATAAAAAAATGAAATAGAATTCACTAGAAAAAAGATATCGTGCTCAAATTAGCAAACATTTCTTTTGCCAAAATATCACTCCATTCCACTTAAACCGTGCTTCCCTAGCAATAGAGCCAAAAACTTGTTAGGTTGTTTGCGTGTTATCTAAAAATTAGGTAAAAAGCAACCTAAACCCGCAAGTGCACGAGCCATAAGTAATATAGGGCTTTCAAATTAAAAACCCAAGATATCAAACCCACAAGGAAGATTGATTTGAGTACCCCGACTACTTGATATTTTCACTATTTGAGTGGACGAATGCTTTGAATTGTTGATTATCTAACATAAAACTAAATTAAAGCAAAACAACTAAAGTCTTATGAGAACTTGAACAAGTAACTAAGATACTGAAAAAGAGACTTGTAGAGAATTGAGGGTTGGTTATCATCAATGATGATTGACAATTCATCAAAATATGGCACGGGTTGATTGATTTATGCTTGACTCGATCCTAAAAATTGGTACAAGGATCCCACTTTCATGTTCCCCTTTATCTTTTCTCGTATTATCCACCTATTCACAGTTACGTCCTTCTAGGTTGATAGCACGATACTTTTCAACAACATTTTTCCTAGGGAGCTCTATTGGTCATTATTACATTCTTGCAACAGCCACTGACACGATGTGGCGGCACCCAAACCCGACTGACCAGAGAGGGCGACCGACCAAAACCCTGGGACGCCCGCGACTCTTTATTTTACATTTTATTAAGTTTTTTTTTTTTTAAAGTGTCGCATCAACTCCTGGCCGACCCGAAGGGCGTGTGTCCGAACCGAAGCCCTGTATGATTCGACGTTTTATTTATCTTATCAAAACATTTATTTATGTCATTTCGCTTTAAGGTTTTCAAATTCACAAGCAATTTCAAATGGGAGGCCTATAAACATTCACATTTCACAAAATACACTACAATGATGGCATTCTGCGCTCTTTTAAAATGATTTACAAAACAAAACATTAATTCAGAGTTCAACTATTTTGTTCACAAAATATCCCATGTTCAAAATGAAATGATATGCATATGGCGAGGTATATACTTATACGTCGTAACTTGCTTTATGACTCTGCGCTTCACGATCTTGTCTTCTTTCCCGTCTACTCGAAACCTGCGCATAGATAAAACTATACGCTAAGCATTTTCATGCTTAGTGGTTTTATACAGTTCTATTTCAATATTCAATTTAACTTGACATGCATTTAACATTAAACCATGCCTATTATATTAGCATATACTCATGCTATTCATTTTCGCATGCTTTCATTTTACAATCATTTATTATATCACGACATGCAATTTAAATTAAACAATTCAATTCACAATTCAATTTATGAGATTTAAGCATATACATGAAATCCCATTTACACTCGTCAATGTTGGTTATTTCACTTTGACTATTAAAATCACATTTCGACTCTGATTCCGTTTGACAACTCCGTCCTTATTATCATTCGGTAATGTGCTTACACATTTAACAATTCGGTCTCCCATCATGACGGATGCCGTTTGGTGCACCCCGACATGTGGTATCACTTAAATGCCATACACCATCATGACGGATGTCGATTGGTGCATCCCGCCAAGTGGGACATTAGACAATTTCGGGGTGCCTTCGTGACGGATGCCGATTAGTGCATCCCGTCAGGCGGTTCATTTGGTTTATCGATTCAATTTAAGATGTAAAGAATTGACCGATTAGTTTACAATTCGATTTATCATTCATATTCATTCGGTTTTCAAACATTTCAAATATCACATCCAATTCCATATGCACTTTCTTAATATCATTTCAAAGATGTGTTCATTTCATATAATCATTTCAGATTTATTTAGTAAACTACCAAAACACTGGAAACAAGAAGAGAGTCAAAGAACAAACATGCAAAAACTTGAAACGAGGAATAGAAGTCGGTAGAACAAACCCAAAAATCTTTGTACTTTGATTCCAATCCTTGGAATCTCAATCGCAGTTTGGCTTTTCCTCCTCGTCAGCCCCTCCTATGTTTGTCGAAACTCCCTGATTCCGGTCTCTACTTGCAGCTCTTGTCACGAGGAAGGACTTTCTCTCTTGCTTCGCCGGAGACCTATGGTCCGATCGTCGGAAAATCTAGAGAGAAGGTAGAGCCTCTCTCTCTAACTCTCCCTTTTCTTTGTTTTCCTTCCTCTCTGATCACTTTAATCATATATTTTAAAAAGGAGGAAGCTTCTCCTCTCTTCCTACATGCCACATGCCCTTTCCTTGATTTTTCTTCTTTTTCTTTATTTCTTTTATATTTAGGTCCCTTCAATTTCTATTATTCTTCATTTAAGTCTCCTATTATTTTCCCTTACTCATTTATTTCTCTCCTAATTTCACTTAGACATATAAATCCATTTACAATTGACCCTTAGGTCCCCATTTTACAATTTCCATATTTTCTTTTCACTTGGTTTATTTCCTCTCGATTCACAATCATTTAATCAATATTCATCTAACAATTTTAAAATACTCAAGTCAGCCCAATTATAATTCTAATATAATAATTTTATTATAAAATTCTAGAGAGCTTTCAAGGTCGTAGACCAGACTTTTCTAATTCCTTATGTCTCTTTAACTAGGTTAATTACGATTCTAATTAATTAACTCACATCTTAAGATAGTCGGGACCAGATTTTAGGGCATAATCCCAGTGTCACCAAGGATACCCTAGTAAAAGGATCGAAGACCTAACTCTCAGCACAAATTAATTAACCAAAACCTTAATATTCCAAAGATCTAACACCAAACACAACAAATCAAGCATATCTCAATCAACTAGACCAAGATTAGACAAAAATAAACATCACATCTAATAACCAACCCTATATAAAACTTAGCCTAACATTTTAGCTATCAAGATCCACAAATTCGTATCAATAATAAACATGAAGTTGTAGAGATTGAAGAAAGAGAAGGAATAGGGATACAAAACAGAGCTATAAGCTTTGAATAACTACAATTCCCAACTCCAAACTGAAATCCCCAGTCTTTAAGGTTGTATTTCTCAGCAATCTTCAATTACAAACATAAACTCTCACAAAACAAAACTAAATCTACTCAAAACTGGAAAACTAAATCTAAAATGGAACAAAAACTTTCAAGAGAGGAAAAGAACCCTAAAAGAGAGCCTCCTTCTATGAATGTTTGAACCCTAATCATAAAAGATAATTCTAAATATATACATATTGAAAACTAGGCCAAAATGGGCCTAAAAATGGAAATGTTCTAGGCTGAAGAGTCGCACGGTAGCGACCATGAATGGCTTGTGGTCGCGACGTCACCGAGAAGGGAATTCATAGTTTCTGGCATAAGGTTGCGACCTCACTGAATGCTGGATTCTTCAGTCGCTGGTAGGAGTGGTTGTGGTTGTGACTCGGGTCGCGATCTTGCTACGTACTGGCTCGGGACAAGGTCTGCAGTCGAGACCTAGGTCACGACTTCACCGAGTGTTGGTTGCATAGGTAGCCTTCCTCTTTTACTCTACGGTATCTTTTATGGTCATTTGAGGTCGTGACTGTGAATGTTTTACTGCATAACTTCCTAATTTCTTCACCAATTTTCTTGCTTTTTGTCTCATTTTCTTCATTTCTACAAAATACACACATTTAGGGGGTTAGATATGAAAAAAAAACTAAAAGGAGTGCTTAGTTAGCATCAAAATGTTAGATTATGCTATGTTTTGCATTAAGAAAAGCTAACGTAAAGTACTCCTAACACTTCACCACTATTTTCGCACAATTTTTTTGGTGTTACAATGGCTTCCACCCACTTAGAAACATAATCAACCACGACAAGGATGTAGATATTTCCTTTTGATGGAGGGAACAGGCCCATGAAATCAATTCCCCAAACATCAAAGACTTCAACTTCCAGCATACTATTCAAGGGCATCTCGTCCCTTCTCGAGATATTCCCTGCCTTTTAGAATCAGCCACATCGTTTAACATATTCATGAAAGTCTCAGAATATTTTTGGATAATAAAAACCATAATCTAGAACCTTCCAAGATGTTCTCAATTGTCCCATGTCGCCTCTATATGATGAGAAGTGACAATGAGAAAGGATTGAATCATGCTCATCCTTTAGGACACATCTCCTTATCATTTGATCTGCACATCTTCGAAATATGATAGGGTCATCCCATTGGCAACACTTCATATAATGGAGAAACTTCTTTTTTTTTGGGAAGTTAGATCTGGTGGTAGCCCTTTACAAGCCAAAAAGTTTACAATGTTCGGGTACCATGTCACATAAGTATCAACTCCAAATAATTGTTCATTAAGGAAAGACTCATTAGTATCCTTGGGATCTTCAATCCCTTTTTCAGCTTCTAATCTGGATAAATGGTCCGTAACCACATTTTCAGTACCTTTCTCATATGTGATTTCAACATTAAAGTCCTAAAGCAAGAGTACCCATCTTATCCATCTAGGCTTAGAGTCCTTCTTCAGCATCAAATATGTGATAGCAACATGATTAGTGTAAATGACTATCTTATCAATCACTATGCTAGCTTCATCTTTGTGATTTTTGATTCGGGGAAAAAGCCCTAACTTGGGTAAACGGGGTTTTCATTGATTCTAAACCACTTATGGAGTTGTTTTGGGTGGATTCCATTGTGGGTTTTTGATATGGGATGAATTGGAGGAAGTTTGATTGAAGAAAAATGGGATAGAATGGAAAAATCTTCCATTTTCTAGGCAAAACCCGCAAGTGGTACCGGTACCAAAGAGTGGTACTTGTACCCACTATGTAGAGGAGAAGTGGTACCGGTATCCCTCAAAGTGGTACTGGTACCCATTGGCAGTAGGGTACTGGTACCGGTACCGATTCATGTGGTACCGGTACCGATGCTTCCTACAACCCTATTTTTGCATGCTATGCACTTTTAAGTCCGGTATTCGTACACCGATTGTTTAGGAAACCTAATAAATGACTAATGGGGGTACAAATAAGAATGAAACTTTCGCTTCACCTTGACAATATTCGTTTAGCACGATTATTTGTTTAACCACTAAGAGTGGAGAATTTGTAATTGATTAGGTACGGGTGAAGATGACAACCGACCTAGGACTGGAATCTAAAGAGACAAAGGATCGATAAATTGGTTTGTTCACTGAACCTCTATCCTTACTTCATGTGTATTCATAGTTTACTATGTAAATGTGAAATGATTGTATGGAATATACATACATCAATTGAAAAGTAATATGAAATCGCATAATGTGTTGAAATAGAGAAATTGGGATGAATTGCCAAATAATTTCTTGTGTGCATTTATTTGAATTGCAATGATATTGTTATGTTGTGACATAACAAACCGAAGTGAATTATTAATGACCACTGTGATGCGACCACCGGCATCCGCCATGATGGAAGAATTATATTGTTAAACAATCACTAAGGGATGAAATTAATCGCATCCATCACGATGATGAACCGAAATTGCTAAATGTGTAAGCACATTACCGAAGGAAAAACAAGACGGGATTCACCAAGCTTAATCACCGTGAAAATAAATCAATAGTCAAGGTGACATAACAAACTTGGACGAGTGAAATGAGATTGTAAACCAAATATCTTTATGAGTATATGCTTAAATCTCCTGAATTGAATTATGAGTGAATCGGCCAGATTGAAAATGCATGTTTGTAAATGAAAGCATGGACAAATGTATAAGCATATGTATTTTTTATGCATTAACCATTGAAATGTAATGACAAGGCATAAGTTAGATAGATAGAGAATCAGATAGAACCATCTGGGCATGAAAATGCTTAGCGTGTAATTTTTTTTTACTATGAGCAGGTATCGAGTGAACAGGAAAGAAGACCAAGATAAAAAAGCGCAGAGTCATAGATAGTTATGGGCGATATATATACTTCCGCCATATGCATATCAATATTTTGAACATGTGACATTTTGTAAACAAAAGAGTTGAACTCTGAACTAATGTTTTGCATATCATTTTCTAAGGGCATGGAATGCCTTAATGTAAATGTGTTTATATAAATGTAAATGTTTATGGGCCTACCATTTGAAAATGCTTACGCGTAAATGAGAACTCTAAAATGAAATGACGTAAATAAAATGTTTTGATAAGATAAATAAAAATGGTTGGAGTAAACCGGCTCGGTTCTGATTTCCCACATTCGGGTCGTAGCCTGTGGATTCGTGTCGACATTTTCGGGAAAAGAAAATTTAATAAAATAGTAAATAAAAAGAATTAAAAGAGTTCTCAAAGCCGCGCTTTCGATCTGCCAATCGGGTCGAACTGCCCTGGGGTCGCTACACATAAGAGATATCTCTGAAAAAATCTTATCAGCCGGATCGCTCTATCACGACCCCAATAGCGTAGTCACTCCCATCACACATGATCTCAAAAGGTATCTTAGGTGCTAACATAATGGGAGCGGAAATGAGCCTCTTCTTGATCTCATTAAAAGTCTCAACACATGCCTCATCAAAATAAAATACAAAATCTTTCTCAAGAAACTTACATAACGGTCTCACAATCTTGGAAAAGTCTTTTATAATCTGCCAGTAGAAACCCACATGCCCAAGGAAACTCCTTACACCTTTAACTGTAGTCAGCCATAGAAGGGTCTCAATGGTAGAAACTTTAGTTGTATCTACTTCCAATCCATCTTTTGATACCCGACTCCCTAGAACTATTCCTCCTTGCACCATGAAATGGCATTTTTCCCAATTAAGAATAAGATTCCTCTCCTTACATCGGTCTAAGACTAAACTCAGATTGTGGAGGCAGTGATCAAATGAACATCCAAACACTGAAAAGGCATCTATGAAGACCTCCATTATATCTTCAACCATATTAGCAAAGATCACCATCATACACCACTCAAAAGTAATCGGTGCATTACACAAACCAAATGGCATCCTTTGGAATGCAAATGTCCCATAAGGACATGTGAACAATGTCTTCTTCTAGTCTTCTAGATCAATAATGATCTAGTTATAGTCGGAATACCCATCTAAAAAACAATAAAAGGCATGCCTCGCTAATCTATCAAGCATATGGTCTATGAAAGGCACGGGGAAGTGATCCTTCCTTGTGGCCTTATTGAGCTTTGGATAATTAATACACACTCACCACCCTTATCTAAACTACCGACCACTTGACTCACCAGAGTTGTCTAAAATAGTACAAATAAACCTGATGGAGCCATTCGAGGACCCTCTTCTTCAAAACTTCCTTCATAGCAATATTTAATCGCCTTTGATGCTTAATTGAAGGAGGTAATCGATCTGTTACGTAGGTGTATTGGAATCAACAATATATCCTAAAACTCCCACCGCAGCCTAGCTATCAAGTAAAGATAAAATGACTCAGGTCAACTGGGATGGGTTTTCTTCGTGTAAAATGATTTCATAGCTGATTTGAAATGGTGATTTCACTTTGGATTTGGGGTTTCTTGTAAAAGCAATGGGATTGATGGTTTGAAAAATCGGGAATGTAGTGAAATAAAGTGTAAGAGAACTCAAGTCTCACACTCGGGCTCGGGGTTCTAAGGCACCAAATGTCTCGAATCCTTTCAAGGCTGTGAGGATGACCTATTGTCATTTCCCAAACCGGATCTTTGTTTGGCTATAAAAACTGAACCCTAAAAGTTTATCTCATAATGTACAACATTTATTAACCATTAATGTTTCAAAGTAGTGAAAACTGGTCCTTTGATCTAACCTACAGAGGCAAATAAATGGAAACTAAGTGACCATTAGTGGATCTAGCAATAAGTATCCACTGAGCCTTAAAAGCTTGCTGGCACGCCCACTGGGTACATCACAAGGATTTAAGCCTAAAGTGAGATGCGTAAACATAAACGATAATAAATGCTTATATTGGCAATTAGGGAGGAGAATGTTTTACCTAAGAACTCGACCCAGCTGGACCCTCCCTTCAAGGATAAGGGAGGTTTAGCCAAGCATCCCTGAGTTGTCATCCTCAAGGAGTGTTTGGCAGGTGAGAAAGTGCAAGAAAGGGAAAGAAAATGAGGGAAAAGCACTAAGGCAGGAGAGCTAAAAGCTTTGGCACCAATTTTATTGATTGATAGTGATTGATTGATTTTGTATAGTCAAGCAGAGGCTTTATAACGCCTCCGAGTCAAGGAAATTACGTAAAAGTATGAAACAAACAAAATTGCATTGAGGACAATTGGGAAAAATCACAAAAACAATTTCAAAAGTCGTCAAACAAAGAATAGGACAGTCACAAATTTCAAGTAAAGTTGAGAATTCATAACACTACAAAACCTCCGCATCGCTCCCTCCTGGCTTTTAGCTCCAATTTCCTTCTCGACTTGTAAATACAAACTCTTCAGTTCTGGCCACAGTTCTTCAGATTTGAGTCGACTCGATGACAATGGTGTAATTGGCTTGCAAAACTACAAAAATAACAAAAAAAATATGATCAGTAGTATAGTTGGGACCTTAGTGTGTCAAATGGGTTATTTAAGTTGATTAGTTGATTCGTTTAGGCTAAGTAGGTGTTCGGAATCAACAAAATTTATATCCTAGGATTCCTACTACTGACGTAGCAAAGCTACTACAAAGATAGTGGCTCTAGGGTCGAACACGGATGGGCTTTCTGCATAAGATCAAGAATGCATTGAAAATGGTGTTTTCTCGTTGGATTTTTACGGTTTATGAAAAACAGTATGTGTGAATGGGTGAAAACTGAAATAACTGAAGTAAATAGTTAAGAGAATTCCTTGAAGTCTCAGGCCACTGGGCTTAGGGTTCTAAGTTAACCGACATGTCTCTGCTCCTTTTTCTCTGTGTCGGGAACATGACATATAGTCATTTCCGAACCTGGATCTTCATTTAGCTTTAAAACCTAAACCCTTAAAGTTTTCCTCAGATGGCATTCGATTGGGCATAAATGTCCCTAATCTGGTGAGAACATATCTCAAACCCACCCTACAAAACGAACTAATAAGATTAATCCACCGGCATCGTGATCTGGTGAAAGTATCCACGAACCCAAAAGATTGCCAAATACACATTAGGAAAGCATGCCTAAGAGATTTAACTGGCAGAGAAGCAGGAGCACAAATACCCTTAAATGCATACATGAAGAGCATTAGAACATGCAGCTAAGCCCAAAATCAGCACCTAGTGGCCTTCCCCTTCAAGGATCAGAGGGGTTTAGCCGAACATCCCTTGATTTGTCATCATCAAGGGGTGTTTGGCTACCAAGAAAGTGCAAGAAAGTGAAGGGAGAAGAAGAGAAAATAACCAACAACAGAGGGAGAGGAAGCTTCGTGCCCAATTTCCTTGATTGATTGATGGAGTGAAAAGTTGATTTGATTACAAGCAGGATTGAGCTTATATAAGTGCTCAGTATAAGGAAATTACAAAAGTGTGCTAATGAACCAAAATTAGATGAGGGCAAACTTGTATAAAACCACAAAAAGTGTCAAAAAGCAACTAATCAGGAGCAATGTTCATAAATTCTTGCAACCTATAAAATTTTCGCAACCTGCGAAATTTGTAGGTTGCCAATTTTTGCAACTGTAACGCCCCAAAAATACCCTAGAATTTTTATAATAATTTTATTATATATTATGGGTATGAATTGAGCCAAACTTGGGTCTTTCCGGGAAAATTGATAAATTGACAAATTATGAAATGATAAATTTAGAGAACCCGGAAATTGTCGCACTATAACAAGGATAAAATTTAAATTGCCATAAGGGATATAAAAATCATAAAGGGAGTAGAGATGGGCCATAATAGAAATAAAACAAGTTGATTTGAAAAATTTAAAAGGGTGAAGGACTTAATTGCAATATGGAGAATTATGGGAGTATAAAAGGAGTGTGGAGACAAACAAAATTCATTTGTCTCATTTTTGGCTAGGGCAAAATCGTGTGAGAGGAGAAGAAGGGAGAAAACAAGAGGAAGAGGAGGAAGAAGAAGGAGAAGGAGAGGAAGACCAAAACCAAGGTATGTTTTGTCTTGAAAGCATGGGTATTTTGAATTCCTAAGGTTTTGGTTTGGAGAATAGTTGCTCCTTTGTCTAGGGTTTTGTGGAAGAGACCACCCAAACCCTAGATTTGTTGAGGTTATGTGGGTAAGACTCCCAATTGGTGTAAAATAAACATGAATCATCATATTTATATGGTTTCTTTTAGAAGAATTGGTGAACTCAAGGTGTCTATAAAAGTTCTTGGATTTTCACCAGTGGTTTTAGGAGCAAGGCTCCAAATCACCAATTAAAGTATTATGGAGTTTTTTTTGGATGATTTCCATGTTGATTTTTGAGGTGTTAAGTGTTGGAAATAAAATCAAAACGCAGCGGAATTAGGTTTTAAAATTTTTCCAGAAAATCTTATTTTTGCAGGAACCCATGCAAACACATATTAATATCAAAAGGTGAAGATAAGATCTATAATTGCTATCAAGTATAGAGATTTGGCTGCCAGTAGTGGTTGAAACAACTCCTTTCTCGCACTGTATGTCTCTAATTCCGCCTCCTTACTTGAGGTGTGGGCACCAACGATCTGCACTTAACAATAAACTCTAGTTTTTCTGCTAGATCTACCTGCGCACTCAATACATGAGGCAAGGGATTCTCGAAGGGAAGAGGCTCTCAGAGACTGTGGTTTGGAAAACCTCATTTTTTTTTTTTTTTTTTTCTCTTCTCTCAAAGACGACCACCACGGAAATATATCTTTGCTCGGGTTTTTATAGACGTTTCAAATCCTTATCAGATAAGGAAACGAATTAATTATATTTAATATTCTTAAATTCAAATCCTTATCAGATAAGGAAATGAATTAATAATATTTAAAATTTAATTCAAATCCTTATCAGATAAAGAAACGAATTAATTATATAGTAACAATTCAAATATTATTATCCTTTACAGATTATTTCCTTATTCAATGAGCAAACGAATTAAATTTGAATTTAAATAACAACTAATTGTTATTTGAAATTTAAAATAATTCATCATTTTAAATTACTACGAGAGTGCAATTCTATTCCAAATCATGAAACGCTCATCAGTAATATAGGAGGTGGAATCGGGACCCATGAATCTGTATTTCAAGTCTAATAAATTCAATAATTAATTAAAACTCTCTTTAATCACTATTTTAATTTATTAATTTCAGAGTTATTCCACTAAAAAACTTGAAATTGAACTCTTGTCCTACTAAAGACGATTTTACTCTAAATTTGTAGTGTCCATTGATTTAATCATTACATGCAGTTCTATCCTCCAAGAAGTGGTTCATAACTAGAGTCGAGTGAAATTACCGTTTTGCCCCTCTAATTATATCTTGATCCTTAAGTTCCATTAATCCATTAGTGAACAATTAATTTATAAACTTGTTATAAATTAGAGCGCTCAAATTGTTCAGTTTCAGAACCAACACTTAAGGAACCAACTGTCCAGCTTCCATAGGAAGGGTTGGATTCCATGTCCATAGTTCACATTCCCAGCTACATACATCAATGGGCCTCCAAGACACAAGTATTGGGCCCATTTCATAACGGGCTTTAACCCATGACCTGGGAAAAGGCCCAGCTTTGACATAAAATGTGAGAGTCTACGACTACTAAGGATCGAGACCGATTCGACAGTGATCATCTGGGGCGGCGCCGGTTTGGAATTCTTGAGACAAACGATATTTAAAAGAATTCGAAAACTGCGCCTTGGTCCTGTACTATATAATCTTATTATATATGGAGCCTCCACTTTAATGTCGCCACATTAGTGACCCGAATTAAGGTCACTTCATTCTCAATGATAGCTTAATCGCCCCGCACATTTAATTCAAGATCCCCAAACTTCAATTAATTTATTACGAACAATATGATTTATAATCCATAACCTCGATCCTCTCGTGTATAACTGTTATACACTGAGGTTATGGTTACATTAATAAATCTGGGATTTTATGACGTTTCATTCATACATTATGCACAAAATAGCTAAATGTACAAATACGACACTTTATTAATTTCATAAAACATAAATCAATTCATGCTTTACAGTGGCACTATCCCAATAATCTCCCACTCATTCGAAAGCATGTGAGACATGTCTTTTTAAACTCCATCCTGCATAAGTGACCCTCAAACGATTTTGCGTGTAACGCCTGCGGAACGGATCCACAAGGTCGGCTTCATGATGCTATCTTCATAATGTACCACGTCACCCTCTGGGCACGATCTCTCTAATAAGATGATACTCCTCTCTATATGTTTCCCTCTCGTGACTCCTTGGTTCTTTGAGTTTGCATGTGCCTCCACTGTCACGCAAAGTACTCATGGGTTTATCCATATTCGAACAACTTCCAGATTCAGAATGAACTTCGAGCCGTGAATCGCTTCTTTAGTCGTCAATGTCGCTATATATTCAAATCTTCCATGGTAAGACCGCGATGCCGGATCGTTTCGACACTTCTCCATACCACAGCCTCCACTTCACCAAGAGTGAATATCGACCCAAACGCCACTTTCGACTGGTCCCTCGTCGACATGAAGTCAATCAAGATATCCTATGGATTCGTGTCAAGACTAATAAATAAACATATAGTTTCTCGCTCTCCTAAGGTAATTTCGAATGTGTTTTATCCAAAGGCACCAACCCGTGGTTGGATTGCAACGGCTCGACAATCTCATCGCATACAGATGTCCGGTTCCTCAGACACGCACGGCATACATGAGGTCGGCCACCGAGGCGTATGAACCCGCCTCATGTCCTCTCTTCGAGGTCGAGGACACTCACTCCCAGAGAGGACAATCACGCGCCTGCCCAGAGTCGACCCTTCGAATTCCTCGCATCAAAACCGAGCCAACACCTTATCAATATAAGATGCTCAGACAAAGGCCGTGGATTCTCGCTCTTTGGGCGATCCCTGCGATTTCCAACCTGGGCAACATAACTCGCCATTCCCAAATCTTCATTTGAAAACTTTTCAACTAGCCATTTCTTTACATCGTATACAATAATCCTATATCATTCTAATGAGTAGATATTATCTACATACAAAGACCAAAAAAGACCATTTGCTCTCGATGTACTTGTAGACACAAGGTTCATCAACATTTTGCTCGAAATCGAAAGTTTTGATTGTCTCATCAAAACTTAGGTTCCAAGACCTTGAAGCTTGCTTAAGCCCATAAATGGACCTAAGCAGCTTGCAGACTTTCTGCTCTTGGCCTTCAACTATGAAACCCTCTGGTTGCATCATATAAATGCTTTCATCAAGATAACCATTCAAAAGTCAGTTTCGACAGTCCATCACATATATCTCATAATCGAGAGTAAATTTAATGGAAAGAAGGATGCGAATGGATTTTAAGCATAGCTACTAGGAGAAAGCCCTCATAATCGACTCTCCTTTCGTGTATAGCCTGGGCTACTAGCCGTGCTTTGAAAAAGTATCCACTTTCCCATCCACACCTCTCTTCTTACAGATCCACGACCCAATGGCCCGACCGACTCGTGAAGATCTACAAGTTCCTGCATTTAATTGGAATACATAGATTCCATTTCGTTCCACATGGTCATAGCTATCGGTCTCTTATCGATCATCCATCGCATGCTTGTATGACAATGGATCGTCATCACTAGTACTCCGCTACAACAACATTTGGTTTCACCTACTCTGCGGTAGCCGAATTGGTTGTTTAGAAACCTCCCACTACGCCGAGGTGCAATGACATCCCGTATAGATCCGTAGTCTTTGTTACTCTTCCCTTAACGACATCGGTCATGGTCCGATCCGATCGTATTGTAATTCCTCTATGATAACCCTACTGAGGTTTGAAGTTTGCCATGTAGTCATTTTCAAGAAAGGTAGCATTCGACGATACAAATACTTTCTTATCTTGAGGACTGTAGAACAAACTCCCGTGCCTCAGCAAACCAACAAACGCATATACTCGTCACGGCTCTAGCTTCCTCAGCTCTTCCTCAAAGATTGCAGCTGCATAACCCTCATATACGGGATATGACGTAAACCGGGGCTTTACGACCACTCCATAACTCTAAGGGTGTGTGTCAGATAGACTTAGAGGAACTATCTAAAATGTAGACCGGCAGCTTTGCAAATAAGATATCCCGTAATGATAGTGGCAATGAGGAGTAGCTCATCATAGACCTAACCATGTCAAGCATTGTTCGATTTCTTCTTTCTGCCATGCCGTTCTGTTGTGGCGTTCTAGGTGCTGTGAGTTGGGATACAATGCCATGCTCAATTAGGTGATCCTTGAACTTCATCAAGGTATTCACCTCCTCGATCCGATCAAGGCACAATAATGATTTACCTAGTCGCTCTTTCTATCTTCCGCTTAGGGAATTCTTAAACCTTCCAAAAGTCAGATTTCCTTTCGCATTAGGTAAACATACTGCATTCCAGAATAGTCACAATGAAAGTGATCGAAGCATTCGCAATCGCCCCTAGTTTGGACATATCCAGAGAGGTCCCACACTGAATGTACAAGTTCAAGTGGTTCCTTTGCCCTAAAGCCCTTTGCTGAGTAAGATCTCTTAGTCATTTTGCCTTCCAGACAGGATTCACAGATTGAAAGATTGTCAACTTTTAGCTCTTTTAAAGGACCATCCTTACAAACATAATCCTATCCAGCTTATATGTCCTAACCTCAGGTGCCATAGGTACTGTCATCACATTATCAAGAATCTTTTGCTTCTTAGGCTTAGGATGTTCTTACTCTAAATAGTTAGTGTTAAGGAGCGCTTGCTTGTTCGGGCCTTAAATGTAAGGTCTATATTCATTATTCAGATGACAATGTTTAAACCATTTCTCGAAATAATAACTGATTATTATAAATGAAAGCAAGAAACAATTGTTCATACAACTTAGAAACTCCGAATCAAATTTCTCTTGAATCCAGGAATGCAATAAACATTGTTCAAAATAAGAAATTTATTCCCTAATTCTAAACGAACAGCTCCCACTGAAACTGCCGACACGTCGGCCCCATTTTCGACTACCATCGAGCACTCCCCATCAGCAAGCTCCCTGGATGAACTAAGCATCTTCAAAGAAGAACAAATATGGTTAGTGGACCTTGAATCAATTATCTAGGATTGACTATCAACTTCCACTAAATTGGATTCTAAAAAACCGCAATCCAAATTTACCTTTCTTTTTCTCCTTCGCCTGATGGTTTGTTACGCTTTCTCTTCCATCGCCCATCGACTCCAAAGGGAAACATTTTCCCTCTTTCGGGGTTTCTTTTCTGAGCCCTTCTTCTTATTGCTCGCTGGGAGCAGTCATTCTTTCGTCTTCCCGTAGGGGGCACTTTGTTTTCCTCTTCTTATTGTTAAGAGGATTTAGGCCTTGGTTTCGCAACATTTGCTTCAGCCTTTGAGTCCTCACTTCGAGATGGCTCGGTTGCTCGCATCCATTCAAGAGCTGGTTACATTGTAATCCAGCTTGCTCATAATATAGTTGCTGGTGAATTGAAGGAAATCAGGAGTGAGTGAATCCAGTATTATACTCACTTGCCGCCATCTACATGGGCCCCGCAAATTCGCCTCATTTATATAATTAGCCAGTGTTCGTAACATGGTCACGAACAGAGTACTACCATCTTCGCGTCTACGACTCTCTAAAGAGCTTCATGACGCGACCGTTCGATTGTTTCCTAACATGTTTTGGAGGGAATCCATAATCTCAATGGCGCTCCATCCTCTCATGTTTACCTTAAGCACGTCCGACATGTCAAGAAGCATATAAGCCCTGCTTTGTTATCGCTTCAACCAATGTTCATATGGTTCCTCGTACACTATGAGCTAGCATTGGCCGTGTGTCTCGCGAAGACATTCTCGCTGAGAACAAATCTATTGTTCCGCAGCATCAGCACGATATTAACATTACTTTTCCACTTTACAAAATTATCGCCTAAGCAAGGATTCATTCGCGAGTAAAGCAATGATGGGGTTTGAGGCAGACATTATTGCTGAAATTAATTAAATAAAAACGTATTTATTACAAGCAGCAGAAGAAACATCAAATATATTTTGGAATAGTAAACATGATGCATGAATGCATAGAAATTAAAACACATAAAACAAAAATACTAATCCAAGGTAAGTTAACCTACAATTAATATGCCGCCGTAGGGTAGGTCATACTAATTATAATTAAATTCTAGACTATCTCAAATTAATAAAATAGACTCAAATATCTCATATTTTCCTCATTTATTAACTACCTTATTTTTCGCCAAGATACAATTAACCGTTTAATTGTATCTTCTTAAGTGTGACCCATCGTTTCAGGTTCTAACAACTTAACCCAAGATTGCCGTCGTAGGGTAGGTCAATCTTGGAATACATCATCCAAACCCTATCGCAAAGGAAGTGCAACGGCGATATTAAATTTCAAAGTGACACTCCGTAGGGGAGGACGAATCGCACTTTACTAGGCGCCACCTAAAACCTCACGGTGTTGGACTAACGATGGAGACCGTAGGGCACATTGTCACATGCCCTTCTCCCACTCAATATTTTAAACTTATGTGTTTTCTAGTTATAAAACATCATATGTTTTATAATCCTAGCAAATTATTATATCCTATATAATTAATTACTAGGTTATAAGAATCTAATTCTATTAAATTAAATAGTCGTATAGAGTTCAATCTAATTGGACCTAGGTTTATTAGTCGTTCAATCCAATCTAATTGGCCTAACCAGTTTAGGTAAACCTAAATTATAGTAAAAGGGCCTAATTAACTAACTTTTAAGTCCAAACATATTTGGGCTTATTGTTTATTTACCATCTTTTAACAAAATCAATCATTTTATTAAAATTGAATAATCTAGGCAACAGCTTAATTATTAACCACGCAAGCCCAAATTAAATTAAATTGGAAATTACCAAGTTAACTATTAAACTATATCCATTATTTAATTTATTATTCAGCGGCAAATAAACAAACATTCCTAGTAGAACATGTTTCTAAAGGATGGTATGCATGATACAATATGGTGGCATTCATGTATGACATGTTATGGCGCATGGGCATGTTATCCGAATTGCATCTCATACATTTGATAAGACAAAGTAAATAATAATAGTGTTTTGCCGTGAGCTGGTATTTCTAATAATACATAACCTTTGAAAATAATGGAAAAAATATTTAAATTACATAATGGGCTTCTGCAATTACATAATTCCTAAAGTTGCCCATCTTCATGTCCAAGCCCGCTGTAATTTCCTACCCACCAAGAATACAAAAAAATTACAAAAACTCAGAGGCCATTAATGGCTTACAAAAGATCTAGGGAAAATAAGAAAACCTAACCCAAAAACACCATATAATTAACGACCCTCATCCATCCATACACAAACACAAATAATCACATTAAAATATGCAAGAATGCCCACTCATGCATGAATCAAGAAAACAATTTTCTTAAACACAATAAAAATATATTAATATGCATTTACATGGACCGTCAATTCCAATTGTTGGAAATAAAATCAAAACGCAGCTTTAATTAGGGTTTTAAAATTTTCCTTAAAATCTATTTTCGCAGAACCATGCAAACACATATTAATATCAAAAGGTGAAGATAAGATCTATACCTGCATCATATAGAGATTTGTCGGGCTAGTGTGGCTGAAAAACAACTCCCCGCGACCGTGGTCTTCAATTCCGCCTCCTTACTTCGAGGTGTGGGCACCAACGATCCGTAATCTTAACAATAAACTCTAGTTTTTCTACTCTAGATCTACCTCAAGGCACTCAACACATGAGGCAAGGGATCTCCCCGAAGGAAGAGACTCTCAGAGACCAGGCTCGAAAACCTCCTTTTTTCTTTTCTTTGTTTCTCTCTCTCAAAGACGACCACCATGGAAATATATCTCTCGCCTGCTTTATAGACGCTTCAAATCCTTATCGATAAGGAACTAATTTTAATTATATTTAATATTCTTAAATTCAAATCCTTATCGGGATAAGGAAATGAATTAATAATATTTAAAATTTAATTCAAACTTTATCGATAAGGAAACGACTAATTATATAATAACAATTCAAATATTATTACCCTTACATATTATTTCTTATTCAATGAGCAAACGAATTAAATTCAATTTAAATAACAACTATTCGTTATTTGTAAATTTTAAAATATCTCATCATTGTAAATTACTATAGAGAGTGCAATTTATTCCAAATTATGAATCGCTCATCAGAGTAATATAGAGGTGAATTGGGATTCATGGACCTTTAATTTCAAGCCTAATAAATTCAATAATTAATTAAACTCTTTAATCAATTATTTTAATTTATTAATTTCGCAGTTATTCCACTAAAACTTAAATTGAACTCGCCCTTACAAAGACGATTTTACTCAAAATTTAGAGTGTCATTGATTTAATCATTACATGCGCTCTCTATCCTCCAAGAAGTGGTTCATAACTAGAGTCGAGGAAATTACCGTTTTGCTCTCTAATTATATCTTATCCTTAAGTTCCATTACCATTAGGCAGGAACAATTAATTTATAAACTTGTTATAAATTGTAGCGCCAAATTGTTCTGTAACTAACACTTAAGGAACCAATCATTCAAATCTTCCATGTGGAAGGGTCAGATCTCCATGTCCATAGTTCACATTCTGGGGCCTACATACATCAATGGGCCTAAGACATTGAAGTATTGGGCCCATTTCATAACATTTAACCCATGACTAAAAAGGCCCAGCTGACATAAACAGAGTCTATGACTACTAAGGATCGAGGACTGACCGCAGGATCATTCCAATGGGGCGCCGCTTTGAATTCCCGAGACAAACGACATTTAAAAGAATTAAAATCAAGGCCGTCCCGTCCAATATAATCTTATTATATATGGAGCCTCCACTTTATCAAAACGCTTAAGACAGTGACCCGAATTAAGGCTACTATTCTCAATGATAGCGACCGCCCCAAGAATATTTAATTCAAGATCCCCAAACATCAATTAATTTATTACTGACAATATGATTTATAACCATAACCTCGATCCTCTCGTATAACCCGTTATACACTCAAGGTTATGGTTACATTAATAAATCGATTTTCGACGCTTCATTCATACATTATACACAAAAATAGCTAAATGTAATAAATAATGGACTTTATTAATTCTTCATAAAACATAAATTCAAATTCATGCTTCTTTTACAGGCACTATCCCTAACATTATGAACGGGAAGCTGATAAAGAGAATCGTATGCGGGCAAAAGCAAGGTACTCGGGCAAATTTTAGGTACTCTAAGATGCACGTATCGCACGCAAGACATCCCACCAAAGGCCAACTCGCACGCAGACAGTCCAACCCGCACCGCACAGTGTGCCCAAATTGCCTAGGATTGTGTAGTTTTACGATTCGCTCAAATGCATACATCGTTAATATAGGAACCTTATTAAATGATTAAGAGAGGTTCAATAAGATTGAACCTCGACTTAAAAACGTAGCGTACTACCGTCATTTCGCGATATTCGCTAGTATGATTAATTGCTTAACCACTAAGAGTGAAGAAATTGTATTTGACTAGGCAAAGCAGACGACCAATTCGAATTTAGGACGACACGAAAGAAACTAATCGAGCAACGCCTGTTTCAAATCATATTTATCTCAGCTGCTCTATACTGCTCTGTTCTCTATTTGTTCTTCGCTTCTCTATTCGTGAAATATACATATATATTGATTTGAATCATTGCTATTCGAACTGTTTGTCAAATATATGCATGTGTTCCAAAGATTCAACTACAAGAATTTATCGCGATAAAAGTAAATGGATTTTGAAACTGTGATATTGAACGACTAACATACTGATTTATCATCCAATCATAATCACATGAATGTGGAATCATTTTATTAATGATCGACATATTACACTGAATCTGCGTGACTGCCAATCAGAGGTCTATACGCAGAAAGGCAATCGCTGTGGTCATTATCAACGATTATACAATAGACGCCAATCACGTTGTGGAATCGAATTTAGCAACAGGCGTGAAGGTATATTGAAAGAAATCACATTATATTTAATGGAGGAAGTTGCGACGATTCACCAACTCAACTGTCGGATGTCGAATTCTATAGCCATATGAAATCGCAAATCGGTGCCAAACAACTAAGATTGAAAAGTGTATTTAGCAAGTATCTTTTACATTACATAGATATCAGATAAAGGCATTTTATTTTTATAAATGCATGATTTATATTGAACGAAAAATGGAAATACAAAATCGATAGAACCAATTACATGAAAATGCTTATTTATTGTTTTATCAACGCACAGTACCGAGTGATAGGCAAAAGGAAGCAAGACCCAACATCGAGGAGCTCAGAGTCACAGAGAGAAGAATCAAGTGAGTATGTCTTCACATGTGCATTTACTCCATTTCTTTCAAACATTACATTTTGTAAAACAATTTGAACTCGAACTTTTATTTTGTAAATGCATTTTGTTAAATATAAATGTTATGAGTCTTTTGAAATTGTAAACGATATGGGTCAGCCTTAAAATGAAATGCTTCCGCTAATTAAAGGTCTAAAATAGGACAACAAAAAACCAAATAAAAAATGTTTTGAGATAATTAAAAATGCCTGAGAACCTGCCCTAGCTTGATCCCCAACCCGGTCGAGCCGAGGACCGCGACACTTTGAAACAAAATTTAATAAAACGACACTAAAAGGGATTTGATTAATGGCTTCGCCAGAGTCCTCGTTGTCTGACCGCTAATCGGGTCAGATCGCCTGGGGTCGCTATAGCAACCCTCAAAATTTCCATAGTTTGCTTGTCCTTTGTTCAACAATTTTGCTCCGAATTTCCTCTGATTCAAGCATGCACCTTTGAATTCGGCTCGGGTTCATCGTGTTTGAATCAAATTGAAGAATATGAGGCATTTGACCTGCAAAACTACTAAAAATAGCTACAAATGTGATCGTAAGAGCAAAGACTCGTGACCCCAATGTATCAATCGAGTTATCGAATCTGATTAGCACACAAAGTGCCTAAAACTTGCTATAAACAAGGCTCGAAAGTGCACTATTTGGGTACTAATCACTCCCCCCAACCAACACCTTGCTAGTTCCTTAGCAATGATAAAAAGAAAAAAGATCATGCAGGATATGTTTTTGCAAAAATGGACTGTCTGTTAAAAAAGTGTGTATAAAAGTGATGTCTTACCTTTCAGTATGAAAATTTGGAACTCTGTATAAAATTGGCTTGGGAGAACAAATGCCATACAGGAACAAGTTTTAGGGCAGCATCTATTCCAAGGTAATCAGCCTGAACTTCCACCAAAATCTAAGTGTATTTAGGTGATCAGTTTGCATCAATAAGCTGCCAAGCTACCCCAACCAAATCCATCGCCAATGCATTAGACCGCCGACTCAACGTGAAATAGATTTAGTTCCATTCTTATTTCGACTTCTATTGTATTGGGTGGCAATGCTGAAAACTCACTCACCAAAGTCCGTAATCGGATCTACCGATGACTCAACCAACTAAGGTTTAGGCACTGTCAAAAGGATCTTTCTGGACTATAAACTCTGTGTTTCACCCTCGACTAATGATTTTGAGAATCCAACCCTGCACAACTCGCTAAACTCTACCCATCCACCCATGTAGCGAGCACTAAGTCGGTGACTCCCAACCGCCTGGTTTAGTAAGCACCAGTTTTGGGGAAAGGCTTTCGCCAGAATTTCTGACGTTTCGTGTTTCGCGCAAAGCACCGGCAGCTTTTTTCTTTCTTTTTCCTTCGAATACATCGGGCCTTCTTTCTTAGGGAACTCTAACCTATTATGGGTCGTCAACGAAGCTAAGGTTGGTTTTGCAAAGCAAAGGGGGATGCAGCCTCTCTGCCTATAGACGAAAACTGATGTGCACTGTGTGTGTGGCTAGATAATGGACAGGGGTACTACTTCGTATTCAACTAACCAACAACCTGGGGACCGTATGGAACCATTCTAGCATTTGCAGCATACAAAGGCTTCCAACTTTTCAATCGGAGAATGACAAACCACAACAAAATAGTGGACAAACAGAGATGCCGCAGGAGGTCAGATGTCACGCAACGCCAACACATCCAAGGACCAAGCAGGGCTGATGGTGGAGGAGCCGATCCCACCGGAGGGATAGCTGAGGCCCCGATCGGGGGGGCATGCTGAGAGACAAGCAGGAGGCCTGGGCGGCTTTGGGAGCCGCAAGAGGGATTTTCGGCCGATTTCAGGCTACTACAAATTTCTGCGGAAGCCATCCTCTCTCGCAAGCATACCGGGAAGCCGCAAATGAAGCCAGAGGGCGAGAATGTGCGGATCGCCTTCATAAGAGCCAGTAGAAGTCTCCCGCAGAGAGGGTAAATGTGATCGCGGAAATTCCGGTGGTGCTCGCCCAAATATATCCGACCGAAAGCAAGAGCATGGGGCCCGAAGGCCCGAGGGGTAAAGGCACTGAGCCGAGGTAATCGATGCAGCTTCGAAAGCACGAGTCGTGGCTGGTGGAGTCGAAGGCCTCAGTGTGCTCACTATAAGGACAAGTCCCCCGTGGACTATCATCGCCCTGGCCCCTCGTCCGATCCCGAGGGGGAAGATGAGCGCACGAGGCCCTGCTCCCGCCACCGATCGACAGTAAGGGTGGCCTCACAACCGTGGCGACGCTCCAATCGAGGCTCGGCCGGGAAACCGATGTGCTCTAGAACCTGACATAAGAATCGAGGAAATAGAAGAGGCATGGACCCAGTGCGGGGCAAACTCCGGCGGTGGACCCTGTCCTCGAAGTGAAATAAAGATGTCATAATCACCACGGGCCAACAGAATCTCCGAAATGCGATATAAAACCTCCAAATAGCTCATTCGAACGATATGCCGGGAGGAACATATTAGGACTCAAATGTGGTCTATCAAAAGCATACTACGGAGGTGCCGTCAATAATATGGGCCTCACTAGTAACATTCCATGTACGGTAGTCGACCATCTCCCGGGTCGGTGGACGGCCATCAGATATAGTCGGGTCGCGCTGGGCGAGGACCACCGGAAGATGAAGAGCAGTCTTATGATGTCGAGGTCATATCTCGCACTGGCCGATGGAAAAATTCAAAGCCGTGGTTTGCCTCACCTAGATGCCATCAGATGATAAAACTCATGACTACCCGAGAGGATAATATAATCGACGCCAAGGCCATGAACGGCTCCATGGTGCATCTCCCGCATGAGGAGCATGGAGTCTCAGAGCCCGGCCCACGCGAAAATGCCGGAGATCTTAGTAAACCTCCCATGGAAATCTCTCCCCATCACAAGATTCCTCGACGGTCGCGCAAGGGAAGTAAGGCCGCCCGATAATGGATACGCGGATGTGTCCGGCCCGCACGCCCCGATAAGGCGTGAGGGTGGCGCCGGATCTCGGGCGGATGACTCCCCGGATCAAGTCCGGCCCTGGGCGGACCCGGCCGGGCCGGATGGCGGTGGAGGAGCTAACCCAGGCATGATATCTCCCTGGGGGGCAAAATACAGGAGGAGCCCTCAAAGATCAATAGCGCGAATGCCCCCGTGCAAACAGCCTAGACAAGGAAGCAGCGGCGCAGCCTACAGCCAAGGCGGCAGCACGCTCGGAGCGGCGCCACGCAGCAGCAGGAGGCGCCGGCAAGGGGAGCCGGGGCCTGGGCCATCGAAATGGGTGCCGGCGGCCGGTGCCCCGAGGGAGGTCCCGATAGGAGCCTGTGGCCCTAGCTGCACTCGCGTCGAAGAATGAGCTCCTCTGCCCGCCATCGTTTCTGCCCAGGAGAGCAAACTCGAGGAAGGGTTTTCGTAAACCGAAGGATG
This sequence comes from Tetrastigma voinierianum, assembly GCA_016808115.1. Lineage (NCBI taxonomy): Eukaryota > Viridiplantae > Streptophyta > Magnoliopsida > Vitales > Vitaceae > Tetrastigma > Tetrastigma voinierianum. The sequence goes on along the minus strand of JAEQBH010000911.1, from coordinate 686,574 downwards.
AAGTGTGAATTGGAAATGAAAGGAAATGGGAAGGGTTTATAAAGGAGTGAGGGTTAGAAAGGGCGCATAGAAGAATTAACGGCATTTAATGACCATCAATGAAATGGCTCAAAAGATTATAAAATTTAATTACAGGAGCGTGGAAATGTAGGGCTGCGGTGAAACGTAAGAGTCAGAGGCGGAGATGATGAATAAGGTTCAAGTTGCGACTAAGACCCGACTTTCGCAGGTTGTGAAAATTTTCACAACCTGAGAAATTCTCAGCAAAATTTCGCTTCCCCAGACTGAACACCCGCAAATAACACAAGACCAAAATTGCGATAAGTTGCTTGAAAATAAGGAATTTACAAAATTGAAAATAAAGGATATTAATGAAACCTAATTTAAAGTTTGAAATAAAATAAAACAAAATCTCATTAAAATTGGAGTGGTTTGCCTCAGAACCACTCTCAGCTATGTCGTTAAGAGGTTTCATGGTGGGTCAAGGAGGAGAAGCTCCTCCATGCCGATGAGTTTCTTTCCAATTGAGTTGACTCTGCTCCTTGGTGTTAAACGTTACGCTCTCTGGTGGTCTTTTGGTGGCATGGCAGAGATGCGGAAAGAGGCTGATCGATTGATCCTTCATTGCTTCATATGGTTCTTTGATAATTCTATCTGGGTTTATGAGCATTGTCTTCCCCCACACCATGCCACCCTCCACCTTGAACTTCTTAGTTTACATACCTCATCTCATTTGGTTATCTTTGTTGCTTTCAGTGAAAAATGTTGAGCTCAATCATGTTAGAAGGTGGCGTGCGTGACCCGGTCAAACGATTGATTATAACATTAGATGTGGCCAAAAATGGCCTCCCAAGTATGATGAGCACTTGTGGGCGTACTCTGCCATTGGCTCTGTATCAGAACTACAAAATCCATCGGATAATGAAATTATCTACCTTTAAAGCGTCTCTTCTCCTTTGGTATTTTCAGATCGATCGGTAAGGATAGGAGTGATGTTGGTAGAACTCGGCTCTCCCGAACTGGCTTCCTTGTACATTGAGTATATGTGATGGATTGACTGCCTTTCCCGAATCAGAGTCTGCCTTGAGTCCCTCTGATGTTGAAGGCGAGATGGTAGGGATCTGGATCTTTGTAACAACAAGGTTTGTTGGATGGTAGACTTGATCGAAGGCCTTCTTATTAATGCGCTGACCAGCACGGTATGCTAGATCCTTTAAATTTAGCATGCGGTGGAACTTGTTTGATCATATCAGCGTTTGGATGTTCTGCCCCACTTGCCTCGACTGCTTCAGGGATGCCTTCTTGCTTAGCTTCTTTGCCTCTCGTGCTTGGGGAAATGAGAGGAGCATGCTTCTTTCTTCATGAATCCTCTTTAATGATTGTAATGATTCAGTTTTATTATCTTCTTTTCTTTGGTCTCTCTTATAGGTTTTTAGGACGTTTATACAAATTTCCTTACCACTCCTCAGTATTATTTCACAGAATTTATCATTTTGGTACATGCTCGTTGGCGAATCTTAGTTCATGTGCACTCCACAGGATTAAATGATTATGCGGGAAGGGAATCTCACTATCACACTTATTCTTGATTAGTCGAACTACGATGGATAGTACATAGTGTCGATTTTTGATTTAGGCTTTGGCCAAACCATCCCATCCTTTTGTCCAGTGGAGCTTTCTACTTTTACATTCTTTGTTTGAGCATTGATGGATTTTGCTCCTCTGAAATTCCCATGCCTTGCTGAATTCACGATGGCATAGCGGGTGATGAGAGTTGGGGGTACGCTGTAGAGGTGGACCCATGCATTCTGGCTGCGTGTGTCCCTGAGGAACATAAACAGGGGGTTTAGGCTTCCATGCGAGGTTGGGATGGTTCTTCCAGTTGGGATTATAGGTGTTATATGGGCATCGGTTAGTGGCTTTATTACACAGCTTCTTGCATTTTCCTTCAGCCAATCCATATTGAGAAGTGGAGACATAATACTCTCATGTGGTAGTAGATTGACAATTGAAACATGGTTGGCTAGAAGCATAGGTCTGCTGAGTGCTACTCATTACTACATGGTTTCTTTGTTCAAGTTCTTCATCCAGCCATGTTTAGGCGTTGGACAACATGCCCTAATTCCGCTTCTCTGTCCCGGTGAATAAATGCCTCCCCCTTCAGGTTTCTTGTGACCTTCATTCTCGCCCTTGGTTGTGGCTCATCCATCCTTGGAGTTTCAGCGCATAGTTGAGGGAGATCTTAACTTCATCGGATTTTTCTTTGAAGTCCCCTCCCACATAGTCTCTAAGAATTTGTTTCATGGTAGGACATTCCATCGTAGAAGTGGTTTAGCATCCGCTGCATGTCAAAGCCATGATGAGGGCATGCATTGATGAATCTCGAGATACCTTTCCCGATATTGATAAGAAAATCTCTATTAATCGTAATTTATGACGTGTAAATTTGGCTCTTCAAATTGTTGATCTTGTGTGCTTGAAGAACTTCTTCTTCAAAACTCACTTTCTGGCTTTCGGCTGATTCAGTGATGGTCCTTGGCCTTAGTGGTCGCTTGACATTTGGCTTTATCTTTGGTGAGGAAGGCTTTTCGACTTAGGCAAGTCCATATCGAATGCACCCTCATGAAATTCGTGGCTTCCTCAAAATCCGAATGTATTATGGATTTCGTTTTTCATACCATGAAAGTGGAAGCGGGGGCACTAGGTAGGTCTCATTGCCACATCTTAGGTGGAGGTACAATGCGAGATTAAACCACCGCGGGTGGGTGGTCGCGATCCCCTCATCGTCTGTAGGCATTGGGTTCCGATGAACCTGAGCTCTGCGCTCTCGCCGAATTAGAGTCTCACTTCTGTCGATTATGTTGCTTCACGATACCATTCAATTGGTACACCTGACTTTCGATCTACCGATGTTTATGTCCCCCTTTGTGTAAAATTTCTTGTAGACACACAATGACGAACCCAGCAAAAACAAGACTAAAGGTTAATGGTTAAAAAAGAGTATCTGGGGAAAACATTCACTTACAGTGTAATTTCCAAACTCCTGCGGTGAGGTGATTTTCAACTCCCTTAGTGCGGCTGAGTGGGTAAATATTAAAATAAAGAAGCCAGATTTCACGACACTTGTGATGTAGATCACAAGTTCACAGCTTCTCTTTCTCATTCAGGCTCTTGCATCCGACGGCCAGCCATTTGGTCGTTTAGGCGAAGTAGGGTGTTAGATTAAAAAAATTATATCACAGGATTCCCTCTGACGGCTATGTAAAAGCTAAGTGATTATAGTGGTTAGGAGTCGAACACGAGGATAGGTTTCTTCGTGAGAGAAGGAATTTACAATACGTGAAAATGAGTATTTTCGTTAGATTTTTAGTTTATATGGCATTTATGTGTGAATGGTTGAAAACTTAAATAATTGAAGTAAATAGTTAAGAATTCCTTGAAGTCTCGAGGCCAGACAGGGTTCTAAGTTAACCGACATGTCCTCGGGTCTTTTCCTGTGTTAGAGACATGACATATAGTCATTTCCCAGGCAGGATCTCATTGCTTGACCTGGCTCCTTAAGATTTCTCTTGAAGATGGCATTTGATGATTGACATAATATGTCCTGCTTGGTGAACATATCTCAAAACTACCACCTCTGATATGTAGGAATGACCTTCTTGCAGACATCAGTGGATCTAGTGAAATATCCACTGAACGAAAAACACCGAAATACACATTGGGGAGAGCGAAGTTTTAAATACATACATGAAGGCATGAGAACATGATATGCCTAAATCGGCACCGGTGGCACTTCCCTTTAAGGATTCAGGGGGTTTATGAGGCTTTATCTTGATTTGTCATCATCGAAGGTGTTTATTTGTAGTCTGCGAAGAAAGTGAAGAGGAGAAGAAGAAAATAACCTTAATGAGAGGGAGGAAGCTTAGTCTTGATTTCCTTGATTGATTGATGTAGTGAAAAGTTGATTTGATTCTAATGAGGTGTGCTGGGGTGCTCAAGTATAAAGTACAAAAGTGTACTAATGAACAAAATTACATGAGAAATGACTTGCAAAACCCTGGCGGGTGATGATCAAGCCCAGGTGGCTGATCATTGAAATTTTACCGCCTGAAAATTGCGAGGTTGCGGGAATTCACAACACAATTCCTTGACTCTGAAATTTGCGGGTTGCGATTTTACAACCCTCAGATTTCCATAGTTTGCTTGTCCTTTATTCAATAATTTTGCTTCGAATTTCCTCTGATTAAATCGCGTTAATTCGACCGGGTTCATCGTGTTTGAATCGAATTGAAGAATGTAGGGCAACTGACTACTAAAACTACTAAAATAACTAAAGTGACCCGATGGCAAGGACTGATGTATCCAATTGAGTTATTAATGATTCGATTAGTACTGCAAAAAATTGCCTAAAAACACTAAACAAATCAAAAAGTGCCTTGTTGGAGTCTTAATCATTAAATACACAAAAGTCTCTAAACTTTTGCAATAAACGGGGCTGAAAATAGCACTATTTAGACTAATCACTCCCCAGTAGTACATTTGCTAGTCCGCCTTGTGTGAAAAGAAGGAAAGCTGACCGAGTTATACTTTCCGTGCGAGACGATATTCTCAAAAATTATGGACCAAATGGCCTTTACCCTCGGTGTGGATCTTTGAGACCACCAGCATAGCGACCATCTCGGGAGAAAGAATGCCATCTAGTGAGTTTCAAAGAGAATCGACCGAGGAATCGACTGAAACTTCCCACGAAAATCTAAGTGGTTATGTGATATAAGTTTTTAACAATAACTGTAGTGCTCTTCCCTGACCAAACTCTTTGCGAGACCTGGGAACATTATGGAGCCTAAATAATCGTACACTCTTATTTCATATTTCTTTTTGCTGTAGGGTGCGTGGAAGATCGACCTCACCAAAGTGACCTCTTGGGATCCACTTAGATGACTCCCCAACCCTGAAGCTAAGGCTTAGGCATCAAGTGCCAGGATCCTGACATTTAACTCTTGGTTTTTCACCTGAACTCAGAATGATTTCGAACCTCCATTTCTATAACTACTAAACCTCCCCGTCTCACCCATGCTTGTAAGACACTAAAGTCTAGTGGCTCTGACCAGTTGGTTTAGGGCCCAGGCTTCATAAGGAGCTTTGTACATACCCCTCGGACCGTGCTGGGTTTCAAGGTGACGTCGCGGCTTTTCTCTTCTTTTCTTTTTGCTTTTACCTTTCTTTTTCTTTATGGAAGACTGTTGGCCTTCTTTTCTTGGGGTCTCAACTGGTGGTCGACCCAGAGGCATGGGTAGGTTTGCAGTAAGAGCCTCATTTCGACTATTTGAAGAGAAAGCGGCGGTATTTGTAGAAGACTTGATAAATTCGATTTGGAAAAAGAGGCAAAATCATTAATTTGGTCAAAATCGAAATTTATTCTGCGGATCTTGGATAATGAAACGGTTTCATAGTTAGAATCGATACCATGAAAATCTAGCTATGCATTGTTAAACCGGTGCAGAGGCGATTGATTTTACACGTTTCGGGCATATAAGCATTTTGGGTGCGTAAAGATGTTGATGTGACAAAATCACATATAACACCACCTGCCATAATTGGCATGAGTGAGATGATGGAAATGGATGGTAGAGATAGTGCCGAATGTCAAAAATCCAGTTGGGACATGATTGGCATTATTTAAATTTTAAAATGAATAAAACAAATTAGAAAATTGCTCAACCCTTTCTCTTGAAGCGGAAAATCGACGATTGGTCTTTGGGAGATCTGATTTTAGATAGAGAAGGACCTCCTTCTCTCTAATTCCGGAGATGTGATTTATAGAATTCTTCGGAGCGAGGAAAGTTGTGCTACCTTGTGAGACGACGTGTGACTCAGTTGGTTTTCGACAAACTCCGTGAGGTAGGATTTAATCCTACTTGGGTTCCGCTATTTAAGTGTTTATAATGTTTAAAGTTGATTTTGGCGTGGGAAGTGGTCAGTCCCAAACTCTTGGGGCCAAAAGTAGAAATTGGAGCTAGGTTTACTGGTCATTGAGTGTAGAATTGTTTAAGTAGTTTGTAATGATTCATGCAATAAATCATATATGTGTAGTTTTGTATGAAGCCGAAACTGTGGTACAGAGTCGGGTTCTAAAGTGAATCGATTAGTAGTGATTCTGGAGCATTGGCAGGTTCAGCTGTTCATAGAATAAGTAATTCTAAAATTTTTATTGAAAATGTGCTAGTTAATTAATTCAAATCAGAATTGTAATGTTGATGATTGTGAAATAGGCTAAATTTTGGTCATAATGGAATGTAAAAATTACATAACATGTTGTATGATTTAAATTATGTGAATATAGTATGGATTTATATGTATTTGGATATGTTATAAACTGTAATGGGATTGACATCATGCATTCCATATGCCTTTGGGAACTTACACAGAAAAATAGGAGTGGTACATGGGGTGATTCTAGAAAGAATGGTTGAAGGGTTGACTAAATAATAATTATCGGAGGTAGTCCATATAAATACAGATCGTGGGTTATTGAGTGATATACTGAAGGAGTAGTCATATAATATCAATGATTACAGAGTGAGCCCGATTAATTAAATCAGGTGGTCACTAAATACTAACAGCGGGAAGGCGAGTCAACCTGCATATATGGAGGGTGATCCTGAGTAACAAAATCTCTTTATTAAACCATGTTTTTCTCATCACGTGGCTTCTGAGCAGGAGTGTAGGGAAGTCGGGGGAGGGGGGGAGTAGGCTGAGGATATAGGTGCGCTGTGACATTCAAATGGATCACATTTACTTGATGTTTAGGCTCATTAAACATTGCATACACCCAGGGCAGAAGTACTTGATTGGTAGATCCCTCTTAGCAGTGACCAACTCTTATCGAGGAACATATTTTCTAATTTGGGATGTACGAAGAGCTGACTAGTCCTAGAGGCTGAGGTTTGAGAAAGCTAGGAGTTAATAGCTTCTGGATTTATCGTATATGTATACATGTATTAGAATTTAAGAATTTTTAATATATGTTGTATAGAATCATTAATGCTCTTAAACACAACTGGATTATGGTTGGATGTAAATCCATTCTGGCCAGTGTGGTTTATGGGCCCCGAGGGTTTGCCAGCGAGATTGATGTTTGGACAGGTTATATATCGCCAGGTTATATGTATGGGGTGGCTCTGAGCTCAAGGGCTGTTTGTCAGGAAATGTCGGGTCTCGACGAGCTCAGAAATATTCAGTAGATTGTGAGTAGTGTGGGCCCCAGTTGTCTGACATATAGGAAACTTAAGTTCTGCATTTAGAGCTTGAGAAGTTGCAGGCTTGTGCAATCTTTGAGTGGAAGAACTCCTTCCCCTGAAGGTATGATTAAATATTGATTTAAGTATGAGATTATGATTAATTACACATGGTGGTGATAGAATAACAAAATTTGTTTCCTATTTTCTATCTATAATGATCCATATCTTGCGTGTTATTACTTAGTGATCTAAGCAGTCCGTTTCTGTGAGGATGGTTCACTTGATTTGTATCATGGTTAAAGAAATGGTGGAGCTTTCATTTAGTTTTGGATTTATAAAAACATGGGTGTTGTTACGTCACTATGCTCTTGGCTGAGTTTAAAAATAAGGTGTGAATGGAATGAAGGCGTTCACTGATTCCAATTGACCAGTTGCAAAGACATACCAGTTATTCCCCATAGCATTGGGCCAAATGACATATAGTCATAGCCAAGCGGATCTTTGTTTAACTTTAAAACTTAACCGCGCCGTATATTTGAGCGAAAGCATTTCACTAAACATTTGTGTTCGGGTTTGAAAACAAGCATTTAACTTCTTTTGGTGCTTCGTAAATGACATCAGCTAGGATATGTGGTGTACTCTATTAAGAGTACGCAGACATTTGAGCATGCGATGTTGTTGAAACCACATTCAAATAAATTATCGCCTAATGTGGAAAGGTTGGAACACAAATGGTACATGGTTGGAGAAGATTTTTGCAAACTACATTAACCAAACTTCCAACAACCTCTCTTAAGTTGGGGCTTATCAACATCTTTGATTGTGTCCTCAGAAAGGTGTGTTTTGTGTAAGAGAAAATGAAGAAGAAGAAAATGGATTTGAAAATGAAAAAGCTTGTAAATGAAAGTTAGGAAAAGTTGAGGTTACAATTTGTCATAGTGTAAACTTACTATAATATTAAGATGTGATACAATACCAAAGAATAATGTGATTACATTGGGAATAAATAAATTTACAAAGCAAATTGATTTGGATCATGAAAGCAATTTTATGATAACTTTCATTATGATGAAATTTCTCTATCATAAATGTAGCTCAAATCTAAGTACCGCTATGATTTGCAGAATTTTAATACCATTAAATTTATGATCTTGTATTTAGCTACCTTGTGAAATCATATTCGCTGTTTGCCTGCACTTTTGATCTGAGTTTGTATTTCTTCCACCTCCATCTCAGGCATTTGCCATCCACTGGAAGCAATTGAGTAAGAATTCATACTAATTCAAATATAAACATCCTGATTAATTGAAACTGATATGATGAGGCTCTGAAACCTACAAAACTATCAAAGCAACCTCGAAATTAAATCAGTATTACTATTGGACACTGCTATCAGTAAACCCAAATTAATAGTTAGTAAGCAACACTGAAACTATATAATGGACTCAAAATACTTGCACACGGGTACTAGTAAGTTACTAGGAAATCACGAGATGAAAACTGGGACCACTTATGTGGTGTGTTCTATTTGTATGGATTAGTGAATCTTAATGTGAATGTTTTGATGAATGTTATCAAAACTACCATATTTTATAATTTAATCAGAAATAGTTGTGTCTTGTTAACTTAGTTACATGTTAGAAAATATTTTTAATTCTGATGGGATAAAATGACTAGGAAAAGAAAGAAATAGAAAATAAATTTTTAATAAATCTATTTGGTTGTGGATCATATAGATTAAGAATTTTAATAAATTGAGAGTTGAACAGCAAGGTAGTGTTGAATCGCGAGGTACAGAAAAATTTTGATGACATAATTAAACAAAATAAAAAATAAAATAATTTTTTAAAGTTTTAGTTTGAAGTGAAAAAATAATATTTTGGGTTTTTGAGTGTAACAAAAATGAAAACAAATTTTATAAATTATTTGGTAATGGAAAAAAAAAGTATATATTTTTTTTCATGTATAATTTTGTCGTAGAGGAAAATATTTAATCTGAAAAGGAAAAAAATGAATTAAAGTTAAAGAACACTTTCCAAATAAATTATATTAAGATATAATGTATTCTGATAAAGGAGCTAGAAATATAATATTGCTGATGGAGTGTATTATAACAGTTGATGGCTTTAAAGTGCTATTTACAAATACCATTTGTGGGTGTAGATTAAATGATGGAAGACTATAAATTTTGAAAAATTGTATTATTGCAATATAAATTCTCATTATAATGAGGCTTTACAAGAACAGAACAGAAGTGTATATTATGGTATTTGCAATATATGGGGTCTGATGGAGTTAAAATTGTTATTACACCTTTGTGTATTGTGTGAGACAAAAAGGCTACTTGGATGAGTTGATTATTTTATTTATGATTGTATTGCAATGGGGAAAGCAGGAAGCGAAGAGGCTGTTGAGGGTTATCTTCTGAGTTTTGCAGTAGTATTTACGGTGAATAGTAATATATGAGCAGTAATCCATAGGTATTATCAGTGACGATTATTAAGTGGTGTTAAATTGGCAGTCAAGTGTGAAGACAGTGGAAAAATTTGGAAAAATATTTTTTGAGAATAGTAAAATCGAATCAAATCAAAATGATGAAGTTTTGAAAATACCAATTCAAGGTATGTTTTTATTGTAAAATGTTTAAAATATGGATTGATTGCCTTGCATGCCGTAAATGCAAGGACAGTGTCTCCACAGCATGATACATGTATGAATAATTATCTGAAGAACATTTTCTTTGAGATCACAATTATTATTGCATATTATGATTGCGTGATTGTTGCGACTACTGGAAATTCCTTCTTACATGAGTGTAAATCATCTGGAGAAGATCAAGATATAAAGTTAGAAACTATGACCTTGGTTTGTGAATACTGAGTAGACTGAAGGCTTATAATTTTCTTCTAGTGTGATTGAATTAGTTGAAATTTGGCGCCATAGGAATGAAGCAAGGTCAGGTTCAGGTTCAATATCAGTGTCAATGAAATTGTGCATTTAACTAGTTAGACTAGTGAAAGTGATGATTCTTGTTGCCAGTGAAATATTGGAATTAGGTAGTGGGGCAGGGCGTGGGGGTGTCATAGATGTGATCCCTGAGCACCACGATATTTATTAGATGTTTTTATTGAAGTGTAAGTGTTGCAATGGTTACTACTCTTCTGAGGCTAGCGTAATGAATAGGTATTCGGAATCTGTAACTTCAGGAGTTTAGCATCATACACCTCGACAGCATTGCCACAGGGAAGAATCAGATGATACAGACAGTGAAATCATCTGAAGCAGAAGAGAGTGTAGGCTATGGAGACCTACCTCCCAGGCCTTGCTGGGATAGACTAGTTGTGTTCATTTCAGAGTGACCCCTGAAATCTGGGTGGAAATGGTGGAGGGACCTCTGGGACCTTAGAGGCTTCAGTTTGTGGGGTTCTCCTAGGATTAGGCGAGGATTTGGGACAGTGTCTTGAGGTTGTGGGTTTGGAGATCTAGGGGACCTCTACTCCGCGTTGGACACAGGATCATGGACATGTCGGAGTTCGATGTCACCTGAGAGGATGGATTGGTGTGAGATTCGAGGTGGAATTGCCAGTTGTATGGCAGTGGGAGGTCCGCTACCACGGGACGGAGTACACGTCGTATTGGGAGCAGGCATGACATTTTCCCAGGCGATGCTCTAGTCGATCTTCCAGGGGGCGAGTTGACGGGTTGGCTGAGCCTTACCCTGGGACGAGGAGACCGGTTAGATCTGCCCTCGGTAGTGTCTTATTATGTGGATGAAACAGGATGAGCTGCACGGTACCTCCATGCAGAGGTAGTAGACTTAATTGTCGAGGAGTTACCTTTGGTGCTTCTTTTATCTGACTCTAACATCAGATCTTTCAATTGATTATTGGGAGCTTGCAAATTGAGTTACGAGCTGACGAGGACCGATGGTGAGCGCCATGGAAAAACGGGTTTCTGTTTGCGAAAAAGACGGGCCGCCATTGCATTGGTCACCCGGCGGTTGAGCGGGGTTGCGATCAAAGAATGATGCCCATTAAGATTGTGATTGTTTGATGAGTTGAGAGGAGCGATGTATACCAGATGACGCCACTTTGGTTGCCATGGTTAAGGGTTACCGGGAATGAACCTCCCCTGAGACGGCGTTGGGGCGCGTTATAGGCACTTTGAGTTTCACAGTGTGCTTTGGGACCCAGTGAATGCTTGGCCGGCTGTTCTGGATCGCCTGGGTGTTCAACTCATGTCAGTTTTATTAGTCTGTGGATAAGCTTGTTTTAAGTGCTGCTCTAGGTGAGTGGAGCCTGAGCATCATGAGAAGTTATTCCAGTTGTTGAAATATAATTTATCAGCCAGTTGATGTGAGTTTATTTAGGTGAAATTTACTGGTTGTGGTGTGGCGTATTAATGTATAATTGGACTCTGAAGTTGTGCGTGATGGGTTAGGCCAGATGTCAATCTTGAGATCATGTTCTTGGGATTGTTTGTTGTATATGAGATTAGATGTTTGAAGTGTAGCTCATTCTGATGAGATCTATGGACTTACCGCCTAAGATGGACTCCATGTTTGGATATTTGCAGTATCTCATAGAAGAGAATCGGATCTCTGGAGCACTGGATCAGGTCTGTTGGCTGAGGAGGATCACCATAGCTGGTTGGGGAATGAAGGGCTTTTGCACCACGGGTTTGGGACCGGGAGGCCTGGGATTGGGCATGTGAGGCAGGATACCCCAGGAAAGCGAGGGATCTGGACTTTGGGAATGTGCCGGTGATCCAATTCATTTATATTACTACAGGAGAGTATCTTTGATTCGTTCTGCAGCACTAGCGTGGGTGGAGGAACAAGTTTAAGTTAGGGTGCTATCTGGCTTGCTCCGATGGCCTGAATGTGAAACCCCCCGGGGCCGGTGTGTCGATCGAGACAGGATCAGAGTGCGAGGCGTGAGTGGATTCTGGGTGAAGTGAACATATTAGTTGTTCATCTTTGCATGGGCTTAACAGCGGATGAGTTAAATCACATCAGTTTTGATATTGGGACCTTATTTGGGTTGTCATACAGGCGCCGTAGTTTGGCAAAGTTAGACCCAGAAGCCAGGAATAGATGTTCTCCTGATTGGGTAGGATTGACACACGATGAGGTGGGTTATGAAGTGAGAGATCTCAAAGTTACGCTCATACCAGGGGACCCCGAGGATTAAGGTATCACGAGTACCAGCATTATTATTTTGTGGCACCTGAGTACATCTGATGTAATCAAGTCGGGTGTGGATTTCTGATAGATCATTATTCACACTCCTTGGTGAGTGTGGGTTGAGTTGTCTTTAGGACTCATCAGATGAAGACTCATAGTTGATTAAATGAAGTATTAAGTCTTGTTGAAGTGAAACAAAAAGAGATTAAGATTAATCCCACAGGTGAGAATCTTGGGTTAGATGTAAAGTCAGGGAGATATCAGGTACACATGTGAATCAGGCTCAAGGAGTGCAATGAAGAGTTGAGTTGATGGATTGGCTTTCGATTGATTATCCATTGACCAAGTTTGATGATAGAAGTCGAACCAAACTCAAGATTTGGACACTTACCCGAAATGCATTGGGTGTTGGCGATGAAGGCTCGTTATCTGAATCATCATATGGCATGGACTGGAGTTAACGTGATCCATTGGGTTATCTCGATTATTGCCAGGGAAAGTCGACATTTACACACAAAGCCCAGGGTTTGTGTAAGTTTGGTGTGGATTATATCGGTGTTAAAGACGCTTGACTGTAAACATACGTCTTCTCTAAGTGGCAAGATGAGGCATTTCCATAGTGAGTGCTAAACAATGATTATTGTGATCTTACAAATGTTTCATACTGAGGCATTACATGGGAAAGCCATGCTGATTAGTTGTTATGATTGGACCGAGATGGAAGGAAACCATCTGGTCCCACGATGCGGTAGAACACATCTGAGGAAGATGACGTGCGGCGGCGTCTTCTACCCTCGAAACAGGCGTGGAAACTATGCCGGATGTCTGAAGCATTGTATCGATTCAGTTTGGGGATCAGTCTTATGAAGGTGAGTACCAAGTGAGATGGATTATTGGCAGAGTTATGGGTTCATTGAACCATGAGAGATACGCCAGAAGATGCGTATTATCAGGTTGGCGATCTGGCAGCGCGTCATCAGGTGTCAGCAGTACATTTATCTCCCAAAATTACTCACGATATCTTCGGATCTGATATGTAGTGGATTGGGGATGAATTGGGGTGAAACCTTGCATTGAGGTTGAGGAGGGATGGTCCTTCTGTTGGATGTGCCGCGATCAGTTTCTGGCATGAAAAGCTAAAAAATGATGACTTCAACAGTCTTGAGTGACCTTATGGGTGGTGGTGGAGGGATCAAATGTGATCTGAACACGATCTGAGCCATATCATCACTGTTTAAAGGATGAGAAGATATAGTTCAAATATTTAATATTAAATAGCAGGTTTATATAGTGAGTGCATGTTATGTTGGTGTCGAATTGGGACGAAATTCCTTTTAAAGAAGGGAGAATGTAAGACTAGAAATTCCAATTTACGGAAAATAGCCAAAATCGCAATTTGATCAAAAATCAAAATTTATTCTACGGTTCTCGGATAGTAAACAGTTCATATTAGAATCGTCTCTCATAAAAATCTAGCCTAGCCGTCCGAATTTCGTGAATTGAAATGATCGGAGTTGCACGTTTCGAGGCGCCAGCGTTGGGTACCATAAGCGATATTTGATGTGGCGAAATCATAACATATGCTCATGTGCCATAAGTGGCATGAGTAGAGAGATGATGAAATGGGCGGCCCGAGATAGTGCCAAATCTTAAAATCCGAGTTTAGGGACATGATTGGCATTATTTAAATTTTAAAATGAATAAATATTCAGAAATTGCTCTTCTTCACTAAACGGAAAAGTAATGGTGGTGAGAGATCTGATTTTGAGAAGGACCTCCTTATCAGATTATGGGAGATCGGGGACCTTCGAAATTCTTGGAGCAAGAAGGAGAAGTTGTACTCTGCGGCGGAGCGGCCTTTTGGTGTCAGTTTAAGGAGTTTGACAATTTCCGTGAGGTAGGATTTATCCTACTTGAACTTTACTTATTTAAGTGTTTTATAATACTTCATTTGATTGATTTGGCGTGAGGGCCAGTTTAGTCAGTCCAGATCTGGGGCTAGAAATACTATATTTGGGCAGATTACTTTAATGTAGTGGCGGTCTTAGAAATTTGTTTGACTATTTGTGTGTTGATTCATGCAATAAATCCTGTATTGGTTTGTATGGGGCGGAAATCGTAGTGAAATTGGGTTCTAAAGTGGGCAGGAGTGATTGATGATTTCGCGGAGCAGTGGCTTGAAGTTTCCTTTCATAGAATAATATTCTAATATTTTTGTGAAAATGTGCTTGGTTTAGATGAATTCAAGTCAATTTACCGTGTTTAATGATGTAGTGAGCTTAATTTTGGTGTAATGGAATATGAAATTACATAACATGTTTGTGCCAAATTAAAATTATGTGAATATATGCATGATTATATATATATTTGCATGTATTTTACAAATTTAGTATAATGGAATTGAATCTGTGCATTCCATATGCAGGGACTCTAGAAAAAGAAAAATGGGAGTGAGTGCATACAGAGGTGATTCTGAAGAATAGTTTGGAGGGTTGACTAAATAATAATAATTATGGAGGGTAGTCCATACCAAATGCTGAATCGTGGTCGTCCAATTGACTACATCGGAGGGTAGTCCACTAAATATAACATCGGAGGCAGTCATATCGGAGGTGATACATATAAATAATTATAAATATCTTTGTTAAAAATGTCTTTTCATAAACGAAACCCAGTAGTGTGAGATGTTATATTACAAGGTCTTGAATAACATATGACATTAATGGGATCACCACTGATCTCTTTGTTTCATTGATTTATTCTGTATGAGGTGGAGAGTAGCACATTGGGTGAATCCCTCTTGAGCATTAGTTCACCATCGGGGAACATATTTTTAGGTATGGAGCGTGCGAGGGAGACGGCTCGTCTAGAGGCAGTTTGAGAAGAAAGCAGTTATTGGCTTTGGTTATCATTATGTATACATGTATTAAATTCTAAAATTTTAATATGTTGTATAAGTCATTTATTAACTCTTGAAACTATTGGACTCATTGGATATAAAATATTGTGATGAGTATTGGTTTATGGGCCCGAGAGGCCGTTTACTCATGTGATTGATGTTTGGACGGGTTGCTGCTATCCGGTAGAGCCCGCCTCGGGGCTCTCTGCCCATTTCGTGTGTGGTCACCCAACATTTACGAGTGTTTCCGTGGGTTGACGGGTAGTTAACGGACCCCGGGATTTAGGGCGTCACATATGTGCACTTTGTGTGGTTAGATAAAGGTGGAAGAAGAAGGTTGAACACCATGAGACTTCAACCAATCATCTACTTAATCATGCATGGAACTAATCTAACATCAGTGGCATTGGGAGGTATGTGTCAGTTTCCAACTTGTGAGCCAGGGCCAAGAAATGGGGCAAAATGGATACACAATTTGAAAATGACTGTATGGTGTATGTATTAGTATATGTCTATGTGTTCAGCTTTTTCAAAAACAAAAAACAACCTTCCTGGGCAAACAACAGCCCTTAAACATATAGGCTGGGCATCTTAAGCAGACAGTGGACTTCAGTGTAAAAAAATGATATCAAAAGTGTAAAATTCACTTCCTTCTCTAACTCTCCTCCCAACCAAAAGTGTCATTGTCTGTAATGGGGTTTGGATTGGAAAGATAGAGATGGAAGTGTTACTTCCTCGCCAAGAGTCCCATGAAGGAGCTCAGCCCGCCTGACTCCGGGCCGAGGTGTCGCGTGGAGGTCATGACAACACAAATACTAGCACATCAAGCGGGACTCACATGGCTGGCTATAGAGTACACCGTCCCGCTTCGAGAGAGAGTGGAAGCTGTCGCAAAGTAAAAATGCATGGTGGGGATATCAGAGGTAGCCTAGGTGACTCGACTGCGATGAGGATGGCCTGATCAGGCGAGCAAGGGCACCGGGTCCGAGCCATGGCACTTTAGTGCGAGTCATCCTCCGCGAGGTGGTCCGTATAAGCAAATGCAAATGATGTCGAAGGGAGGAGAATGTGCAGATCGCATCCATGATGGTCCGAAAGTCCCTGTGGAAATAGTGATATGATCAAGGGAGGCTACACAAGTGCCGGGCCCAAAGAATATTCGCAGGGAGCCGCGGACGGGGCCGAGGGGTTTGGCTGTGTAGAGACTAGAGGGTGGGTGTACGGAGCAGAACTGAGGATGAGGAACCTTGATGTCTTCAAGATGTAATCGCTGGAGGTATGCCTTTTATAGAAGGTTTCATTGCCGACCGGTCCTCGCCTCCTGATTCGGGAGGCGGAGGTGATAGAACGCACACCGCCACCGGACAACCGTAAGTGATGGCTGCGACACACGCGTTTCAGTAGGGTCGGGCAGGAACTGATGGGTCAAATGGCTGATGAACCTGTTCCGGCAGAACAAGATCTGGCGATGGTGCTTCAATCGGCAACATATCCGGAGATGCGATAGCTTCTGAATTTGGCTCTTCCTGCGGTCACTGCTGAGGGAAAAGACAGACCACGCATGGCTCATCAGAGCACATGCAGCTCTGCCTTCCCAACAAGACGTCCAGTTGCCCATGGTCCTGCCAAGGTACTAACCCAGTGGCTGAGCACAGGGGAAGCCGTGGATGTTTCGGTCGGCAGCAAAAGCAAGCAGGCTTATTGGAAAAATGGGAGGAGGAATGGCGCACCCTAGGCTGGAAAGTGTGTCCTCCATGGGTCTTCACCATGGTTGGGCTAGAGAAGGAGAGTAGGTAGAGAGGGGAACTTTAAATGTAGAACTAAAGGAGAGAAATGAGGTTTATATGTAGGTGTGTAGGTAATCAAGGGTTAAGCCCAATTAAAATCATAATCATAAATGTGGGTGGTTAGTGGTTGAGGCTAAAAAATCTTGAAAAATTTATGGCACGCAGGAAACAAAAGGTTGCAGGTAAGTGAAGGGGTTAGACATGATGAACAGCGGCGCAGGTGAAATTCAACTGTGCGAAATTCAACCTACCAAATTTCGCAGATCGTTAAAATTCACAGGTTGCAATCACAACCCCAAATGCACTCGCCAAAACTAAAGATATCGCAACACCTGCAAAAATAAAGAACCAAAAATGATGAGAAAACACTACGAAAAATGAGAAAAATTTGTAAAGAAAACAAAACAACAATTGTGCCAGGCCAATACAGACAAAACAAACTTAAAGCAAAGCAATATCATTAAGAACCAACAAAATTTTAGTGGCTTCGGACATCAGAGAAGCTACTCCCGCAATTTAAAATCATGGAGGGTCAAGGAGGGGGATTCCTCCTGTCTCGCCGAGTGTTACAATCAAACATGGGACTGCGCCTCCATCATCGACCTGAACAATCTCATTGTCTTTGAACTGAACAAGTCTACGGATCCATCGAGATAGACCTCTCGATAGGAATGGCCCACCCATCTTGATTTAATGTCTCGAAAGAAGTGAGCTTGAGCCCAGAACAAACAATTTATTTTGTTTGAAATGCTACCCAGTTGTTAAAGGATCGTGCCACCTTCTCAGCTATTTTTGTATTTGTTAAAGGTCACCACAAATTTTCAGGTCGTTGATATCTAGGAGCTCTTTTGAGACCAAACATTTATATTCAGTTAGTTTTCTTTCACCGCTCACTATGCCTTATACTAAATTTCAGTAGCATGCTTTTCCATAAACTAAAGGAGCAAGGAGACATGTCTAATATCTCAGAGGGCTGTTCTGTATGCCCACAAAGAGTCTAGCAGCTTAAGAGACCAATCCTTGACACCATACTTAGTGAGGAGGCTCTCAAAAGGTTTGTTGCAGAAATGCGAACCTCCGTCACTAATTATGGCTTTGGGGACCCCAAATCTAGAGAGTATGTTCTCTTTTAAGAATTTCAGTACCACCCTGTGATCTACTACTATGCAAGGGATTGCTTCAACCCACTTTGACACATAGTCAACTCCCACTAAAATGTAGAGATATCTAAAGGAGGAAGGGAATGGTCCCATGAAATCGATGCCCCATACGTCGAATAGGTCAACTACCAAAATCTGGTTTAAAAGTATCATGTGACAGCAAGAAATTTTCCCCAACCTTTGTCATTTATCGCATTCCCTACACATGGTATGGGCATCCTTAAAAAGAGAGGGCTAATGAAACCCAGACTGCAGCACCTTCCAGGTAGTTTTATGGGAAGCGAAATGGCCTCCACATTCATTCTCATGGCAGTGGTTGAGTATTCCTTGTTTCTCTGCTTTAGACACACACCTTCTGATTATCTGATCAGCATAGTATTTGTACAAGAAGGGTTCTTCCCAATTATAGGAGTGAATTTTTACAAAGAAGAATTTCTTGTCTTGTGCTTTCCAATTTGCTAGTAGCTCCCATGTTGCCAAGTAATTTGCAATGTGGGCATACCAGGGTGTCTTCTCAACCAGGAGTAGGGACTCCTCGTGGAACTCATCATTGATTGGGAGGGTTGTGAGTGTTGTGTGCTATTGTTAACTCTTCGAGGTGATCGACAACAACATTTTTCCACACCCTTTGGCTCCATTTCAGATCCTCGTAAGTTGAACTTCAGGAAGCAGAGAACCCACTGATAAGCCTAGCCTTAGCATTTTGTTTGCAGTGTACTAGTGCAAATGATCCGTGAATATGATTATGTCTCGACCCAACCAAATAAGCTCAAAACTTAACTAAGGCATAGACCACTACCGCCAGCCATTTTCGTGGGTCAGGTAATTCCTTCCGTGCCTCATTCAATGTCTTGCTTGCACAATAGACCACATAAGGCTTCTCTCCTTCCCTTTGCTCAGAATGTTCAATGGCGCAGATCACTTGCATCGCACATCACCGAAGGTAACTACCAAATAGCCTCACCACCGCGAAGTGGTTAACAGCTCGAGCTCCCTCAAAGCTCTTTTCGCGGGCCAAGATCCCAAATGAATTTGGCATCTTTTTCCAACAGCTTATAAAGAGGCTTGGCAATTTTTGAGAAGTCCATGATGAACCTCCTATAGAAGCCTACATGCCCTAAAAGTTGTCTTACAGTCTTGACATTTGTGGGGGAGGGCAGTTTGGAAATCTAGTCAATTTTTGCCTTGTCAACTTTGATCCCTTTTTATGAAATAATATGCCCCAGCACAATTAAGACTGTTAAATGGGTATTTTTCCCAGCCTACTAAGTTTTTCTATGCATCTCAGGTAAGATAATTCTAGGTTGACTGCATCTTCAAAGCTCCTTCCATAGACTCCGTAATGTCATCCATGTAAACCTCCATAATGCGCCTACCGCATCACCTGAAATACTAAGTTACGCATCGTTGAACGTGGCAGGGGCATTACACAGGCCAAAGGGCATTCTCCTGTATGCATATGTGCCAAATGGGCATGTGAAAGTGGTCTTTTCTTGGTCTTCTGTAGCAATTTCAATTTGAAAATATCCTGAATAGACATCCAGGAAGCAGTAGAAGGGGTGACCAGAAATCCTCTCAAGAAGCTAATCCATGAAGGGTAGAGGGAAGTGATCCTTCCTTGTCACTTCATTTAGTCTTCTATAATCATTACATATCAACTGGTGGAAAGGCTGGTGGCATCTCCTCCTTTCTTTATTATGCACGCTGTTACCTGATTTAGGCACAACCTGGTCAGACTCACCCAGCGCTATCTCGACATTTTGGTGATGATACCACTCAAGGCAGCCTTAGACTTATGCTCTAATCACTTCCTGCATATGGGGATTTAGTCTTCGTACTGCCTTACTCGACTTACTCTTCCTCCAAGGTTAGATGATGGTGCAAACCATTAGGCTAATAATTCCTTCAAATCAGTAATCTTCACTCTGTGTGGCCTCGCTTTCTGTTTCCCCGAGGATGTGCAACAGTTAATTTCCTGCGGAAGTGTTGAGTGTGGAGGAAATGGCCAACTAGGCACTACTCCTACTCTTCTAAATAGGCATATTTTAATTCCACGGGCAAAGGTTTAAGCTCCAATTTCTAGGGTTCACTGGTTCCTTCCTCAATCATCAAAGGTAGAATTTCTTGCTTTTCTCCAGTTACCCCCGCATAAGTTTCCCCATGTCCCAAGCCTCGTCGCTTTTCCGAACACTCACTGGGGCCACAGAAGATCTCATCCTCTCACAGGCCTATTCCTCCGTGATTGTGTCGTAAATGATGCAACTTAGGCCATCTTCCACTGGTTGCATGTGCTTTTTACTCAAGTGGAAGATGTTGAGTTATAGGGTCATGTTTGATTAGTGTCCAAAAAGCGCTATTTGGAGCCATATTCACAATAGGTTTTGAGTGCTTTTTGTGCACTAATCATATCAATTAAGTCAATTGAAGTGTGCAGGTCCACTTAGTTTCACTAATCCCATTTCGAGTTTGTTTTTGGTAATTTCATAGGCTTCAAGGCCTGCCCAATTAGTTCAAGTTCGATGTCAAGATATTTGTCAATAATTGAGATCATTGCAGTAGCTTAAATCCATCAAAGATGAAGAAATGCGGAGTGGATGTGGAAGAAAGAAGGTTGCAGGAGGATGCAAGAGTAATCAGCACACAGGATTTTCGCCATGATTGCTAAATTTCTTCCGATTGCGTAAAATGCATCCTAAAGCGGCCTTCGTTATGTGAAACCCTCGCAGTTAGTGGCCGCTAGGTTAGCGAAATTTCGCTTATTCAGCCAAATCCCACTGTTCCTAGCTTAAATTACCTAGTTTCGCCATCTCTCACAAATTTCATTAGGCCAGCTTAAATTTCGCTAGGCAGCTTAAATTCATCTGCCTCAAATGAAATTTCCTAATTTCGCTATTCAGAATTTCGCTAGGCTGTGAATTTGTCACATTTAAATTTCGCTAGGTTAGCGAAATTGCTATGCTAGCGAAATTTCCCGCATAGCCAAATCCCAAAATTCTGTTTTTGATATTTTGATGCCAAACGACCACGTTTTTTGATATATTACCATTTTGTCCCTTATGTAATTTCATATTTTAGGCATTTTTATTTTCACATCAAGTTGACTATTATATAAGCCCTCAAACTTTGTAACCCTAAGTAACATTTCATTCAATACGCTTTTCCGCAAATTTTTCATTTTGGGGTTTTATTTCGCTTCTCTCTCTCTCCTCTTTCTTCTTTCGTCAGCTAAACACCCCCTTGAGATGACAACTCAAGGGGGATGCTTGGCTAAGCCTCATATCCTTTTGAAGAGGAGGTTGCTACTTGGTTTTGGGCCGCCGCAGTTGTCCTCATACTTGAATGCTGGTACCGCATTTATGGCCTCCCAAATTTTCCAAACTAGGTTTAATGCCATTTAATGTTGTTCCTTTCGGGTCAATACTATGTTTAGTGGTTCAAAGTAGAAGTGCTTAATGCTAGATGCACTATATCCTTAGATGCTATTTACTTAGGCCATTGAAATGAGGTTGAGTAAGGTTTTTAAACTAATGAATTTGAATGCATTTGTTCACCAAATAGAGTGGTTCTAGGTTAGGTTTTATAGCTAAACAAAGATCCGATTTTGGTTTTGACTATATGTCACTTGCCATACGCGAGGAAATGATCCGAGACACTTCATTACCCCCATGTTATCAAGCTAGTGACCCAAACCTTCAAGGTTACCATTTCACACTTCACTTTCAGCCATTACAGTTAGTCAGTAAACAAACAACTTCCACTGTTTTGAACCAAATCCAGAAATCCAAACAAAAGCCTCACCATTTTCCAAACACCGATGCAACCATTCATAGGATGAAAACCCATCCCGTGTTCGACCCTAGATCAGTTATGTCGGGCAAAGAGCTTGACTACGGCAGTAGGAGGAACTAAGGATACAAATATTGTTGATTCCGAATCACCCTACCGTGGCACGAATCAAATGGCGCCGTTGCCGGGGATGGTGCCCTAGTGAGATAAGAAGTTGTTGAACTTGTGATTCATATCACAAGTTTTGGTAAAATCTCATTCCCTTTTGATTTTATCATTTTTTTTCCACTTGCGCTCACCTAGTGGAATTTTAAATTTTTCAAGACATTCGCTTTTTCTTGTTTAATTTTTTAGCTAACCTTAACCCTTTTGTTAAGGTTTTGTTTTGGTTGTTTTCCCTGTTGATTGTGAAGTGTGTGAGTGGGGCTTATGCAAAGGATAGGAACACTGCAGTAGTTTGAGAGGGTGACTCACAAGACAGAATGTAGGCTTCGAAATTGATCCTCATAGAAGCTCAAATGGATCCTCCACAGAGGAACAACAACATAGCCAGTATGTGCCTAGGGAGCCTTACGTATCGATCCACGAGGGATCACATACACCCATCTGTGCAGTGAGTGCACCATGCATAATTTCTCGCGAGGAGGTGGCGTGAGACCCTATTCGTGCCTTTACTTCCCATATTCTCACGGGTATTGAGAATGAAAACCCTTACAATCACATAAGGGAGTTTGAGGAAGTATGCACCACCTTCAAAGAAGGTGCAGTGGACATGGAGCTCCTCAAGTTGAAAGCCTTTCCACTGACCCTAAAGGACAAGGCAAAAATTTGGCTAAATGCATTAAGGCCAAGAACCATAAGGAATTGGGGAGAGCTGCAGGCATAATTTCTAAAAAAATTCTTCAGTGCTCACAAGACAAACAACTTGAAGAGGCAATTCTATACATCGCAGCTCATGATATGAGGTTCTATCAAGGTCGAGACATTATGGAGACTATCGCTGCATGCCCACACCACGGTTTCCATACATGGATGTCGGTGAACTTCTCATTTTTATGATGGAATGTCCCTTCCATGAAACAATTATTGGAAACTATGTGGGAGGAGATTTCTTGAGTAAAATCCCAGATGAGGCAATGGACTTCTCAATTATGTGGTCGAGACCTCCAAGGGCTGGATGAGCCAAAACCCAAGAGAAGGCATGCATTCAAGCCACCTGAACTAAAGAGGAGGCATGCCCTCTCTCCGAAGATATGGAGCTGAAAGCTAAGGTATCTACCTTGGCAGAGACAGGTGAATTAGAAAGAAAAAGAGTCCATTTAGGTGCAGGCAAGGATCAAAGCCATGCACAGTCAAAAATTGCTTCAATCGCTACCCACCGACCACCCAGAGAACCATGTCCAAACCCCATTTTGGAGGATGCAAATGGTGGGCCAAAACAAGCCACAAAACAAATGCTCCATATGGCAACACTTACAACCCTAATTGAGGGGTCACCCTAACCTTCCGAAACCTCAACCTCCCCGATATAAAATTCTCAAGAGCACAACAACAAAGATTCTACCACTACTTCACAATTTTCAGAAGAAGTTGACCCACCTCCTCTCCCGTTGAGCAAGCTACTGTGAATCGAAAGCAAGGTGGTGGGAAATTTTGTGGAGGAGCAAAAGGCATCAATGCTCATTGAACAAAAAATTGAAATGTAGAAAGCCTGAAATCACAGAATGTATACCGGAGTAAATTTTTAACCGGCTAAATGGATGTACCGCAGACATCCATAACAAGAGCACGGAAAATCACTGAAGAGGCAGGAGTGTTCCTCAGCCATTGCCAATCCAAGGGGGTCAAGAGCTATTCTAGTGAACCTCCCCAAAATGGATGAAGTCAAAGCCGGCTATTACCTTAAGAAGGGAAAAGAGGTTGATCACCTAATGCCCAAAGCCTCGCTGAGAAACTAAAAAGGGAAGAATTGGAGCCGTAACATTACTTTCTTGAAGGAGGACTCAATGAAGCACCGTGACGCCACCTCCATTTCCTGCCATCAAGAAGCAAGAAGAAGGCATCCCAGCAGGTAGGCATCCTAGAAGTCCTAAGGCAGGTGAAGGTCAACATACCCCTTTTGGACATCATCAAACAAGTCCCTGCCTATGCAAAGTTTTTGAAAGATCTCTGTACAATAAAAAAGGGGTTGGGCATTAAAAAAAAGGCATTCTTAACTGAACAAGTTAGCTCCATCATCCAATGCAAGACAATGGTGAAATACAAGGATCCAGGGACCCCAACTATCTCGGTTAACATTTGAGAACTCAAAGACGGGACAAAGTTAATCGCTAGACTTAAGCTGGTCAACCTAATGCCATACTCAGTGTATAAGCAGCTAGGTTTGGGAGAGCTGAAACCAACCAACATCACCCCATCTTAGCCGATCGTTCGCTGAAAATACCAAAAGGATAGTGGAGGATGTTGCAAAAGTAGATAAGTTCTACTATCCTATGATTTCGGTGGTTCTTTACACGTAACCTGAGGCGTGGGGCACTAATCAAGTGCCCATTGAGACAAAGGCCATTGGCCACATCAAATGCCATTATCAATTGCCGAAATGGGGTCTTGTAGCTCACATTTGGCAACATGACAATCGGGAGCTCAACATTTTCCACTTGAGCACAAGCAAAAAACCAAATGAGATGAGGGAGAAAATCCGATGAAGCTCGCCTGAGCGGCAACACCTTAGGAAGGCAGTTGATATTAACAAACAGCAGGAAGAATTGATGGAGAACAATGAAGAAAAGCACGTAGAATCCACCATTCTCTTGCAAACGGGGGCCACCTAATCGCCACCAGAGACCATTGCCCAAAACAATGGAGCCGAGCATGAACGCAGCACACACCATCGCACGCTGGGAGGAGCTTCTCCTGGACCCTCCTCGATCCAATGGCCACACATCTCTGGAATGGTTCCCAGAACTGAGACCACTCCAAATTTTGTTGAATTTGATTTTATATTATTTTAAGCCCAATTTGCTTTCTTAGTGGTGCACTATTTTTACTCATTTTCAAATATTTTCGCAGATTTACAAGCTTATCTTTATCAATTCTTTGTTTTGAAATGTTGTAGAGTTGTCGTATGGAAAATTTCATTTTCTCCAAAGATTGTAGTGCAAAGGTGTGCAATCGTTCACCATGCCATTCTCCCGGTTCAAACCGCTCGTTTTCATCTTCATCGAGGTACCACACGCTTTCTTTTGAAAAGCTGATAATTTTGTGAAATATACCGACATAGAAATATACCATGCGCCACATTTTTCTACACTTTTACAAATCATTCTCGTATTCCATGATTTGGTATTTTTACTGCCTTTGAGTTGAGTAATTGAAGCTCCAGAGTTATTCTAAAGGATGACACCCCATGTATGATTTAGTTTTTTGTCAATATTTCAGCAATAAAATCAACCTGAACATTCCTCGAGCTTAATCACACATCGCTACACCATAGATTGTACCAATAGGTTGAGAAGCTTTGTACCTTTTCCACTTTGCAAAGCCGGCCTTAAATTTGCTGACGACCCATATTAGGTCAGGTTACCCATGTATGAAGACCAATGTAGTCTCTCAAATGAAAAGAAAGAAAAGAAAAGAAAGTGAAAAGAAGAAAAGAGAAATAAAAGCCGTGATGTTAGCTTGAAACCCAACACGTCCAAGGGGTATATGGCTGGGGAAGTTCTTTAAAGCCCGATGTCTCTGGGAACCTTAATTGGTTGGGAGTCATCGACTTGTGTTCATTACACGGGTGGATGGGTGGAGCTTAATGTCAGAAGTTAATTCTCAAGTCATTCTGGAGTCCAGAAGCCTTGAGTTCAGGGTAAAGTGATCCTTTTCAAGCTTGATGTCCAAACCTTAATTGGTTGGGAGTCATCGGTGGACCCTACAACGGACTTTGGTGAAGTCGAAGCTAGCATTTAAAATCTACAATGTAATCAAACAAGGAAATAAGAGTGTAGCTAGTCCTATTTAGGTTGGTCAACGCTTACGCTATGGCAGTAGTTGAAGTCAGTAAGAGAATAGCTTTGCATTTTACTTGGCTCAAGCTGGTTATATTAGAATTAGATTTTGGTGGAAATTTAGGTTGACCCCTTTGGAAAACCAATGTTGCCCTAAAACTTCGTTTCATGGTTTTGCTCTTCACATCGTGCCATACGTGGTGTAAATTATTCATGCTAAAGGTAAAGCCACTCCGTACATACGCTTTTTGAACCACATGTACACTTTTTAAAAAGCACAACATGCATCACATTATTATTTTTAGCATCAAGGACCAGCAACTGTTTGTGGGGTGTGATTAGTGCCCAAAAAGCGCTATTTCGAGCCCTATTCACAATAGGTTTTGAGTGCTTTTTGCGCACTAATCATATCAATTAAGCCAATTGATGTGTGCAGGTCCACTTAGTTTCACTAATCCCATTTCGAGTTTGTTGTACTTCACGTGCTTTGATGCCTCACCAATTAGTTCAAGTTTGGATGTCAAGATATTTTGTTTAATACTGAGGATTCATTGTTTTCTCAACCATCAAAGATGAAGAAATGTGGAGTGGATGGAAGAAAGAAGGTTGCAGAGGATGCAAGAGTAATCGGGCACAAGAAAATCTCGCTATGACACTATGTACCATAAGATTTAAATTTCTGGCATTGCTGTACTCCTCAAGAATCCCAACAAATTTCAAGAGGTAGACTACATGCTGAAGGTAATGCCATCTTGAATAACACCTCAAGCTCCTAGCGAAATTACCTGTTTTACATCAATAAATTCCTGCTAGTTAATAAATTCCTCAATAGCAACAAACTGACTGCTCCTACGATTTTCTAATTATGACAATTTTACATACAGCAATTTCAGATAAATAAATCCCAAAATTCCCTATATTTTTGATATTCTTTGATGCCAAAACTTAATTCAATGCTTTTGATATATTACCATTTTGTCCCTTATGTACTTCATATTTTAGGCATTTTTGTATTTTCACACTTTGGGTCGACTCATATAAGCCCTCAAACTTTGTAACCCCAAGCAACTTTTCATCTCCAATACGCTTTTTCCAAGGTACTTTCATTTGTGGTTTATTTGCCTTCTTCCTCTTTTTCATTTTCGGTCAAACACTCTCAGATGACAACTCAAGGATGTTAGCTAAGCCCTCAGTTTGAAGAGGAGGGTTGCTAGCTTGGCTTTGGGGGTCACAAGTGCAGGGCGGTCCTTTCATACTTTGAATGTTACAGGTACTGCATTTATGGCTCCCAGCTTTCCAAACTAGGGTTTAATGCCATTTAATGTTGTTCCTTTGGTCAATACTTGCCATGCTTTAGGGTTCAGTGCATGCTTAATGCTAGATGCACTGATATCCTTTAGATGCCATTTACGTATTTGCACGAATGAGGCTGAGCGCAGTTTTAAACTGAATGGGACTTTTGGAATGCATAATACTTAGTCGACCCAAATAGGAGGGTTCTGTGAGCCAGCCTACAGCCAAACAAAGATCCGGTTTTGGCTTTCACTATATGTCACTTGGCTATAATGCGAGGAAATGATCCGAGGACACCTCATTACCCCCAGCGTTATCAAGTTATGACCTAAACCGGCTGCCATCACACTTCACTTTCAGCCATTACGCTATCAGAACACCAACTTCACGCTTTTGAACCAAACCAGAATCAAACAAAAGCTCACCATTTTCAAACACCACAACCATTCACAGATGGAAAACCATCCCGTGTTCGACTCCAGATCATACGCCAGAGTTTGACTACGGCAAGAGAGTAAACCATGATATAAAATATTGTTTATCCTAATCACCTCACCAGGGCACCTAATCAATGTGCTGGTTAGAGGCTGGCATAAAACTTTTCATTTCTAAGAAGGATCGCACTGAGGTGGCCAACAGTCTCTAGGATGATAAAATGGCGAAGTGGTCTCCACATAAATGTCTATAATTAATATAAACAAAACTCCATATAGGATAGCAGAATATCCACTTGATGAGAACATCTTCCATCGTTCCCTTTATATCTTCGATGGGTCTATATGCGAGACAATGTGATGGAGGTGGGTTTTGAGTCTTCCAACCGGTCGCAACATCGAATAGGGGAGGAGATTTACACTTGCACTCCAGTCCAACACTGCTTTTCCAAGATAAGTTTCCAATATTAACTGGGGATGGTAGGACAACCCCGGATTCTTTACACTTCATCGAGTTCAGATCGATGATAAAGATCGATCATTTATCGTGAAGGCCTTCACAACATTCAACCCTTTACTGTACACACGATTAGTATCAAAGGGTTATTGAACCCGTTTTATTAGAGGCTTGAGCACTTTATGTACTAATCAGCATAATTAACCCGACAGAACATTAAGGTCCTCAAGATTCATCATCGTGATTGTGCTAATTTTGCGCTGAGAGCTAACGCTAAAACGCAACAAAGGGTTTAGTCATTCCAAGCATAAAGACCACAACTCAAAGATTACGCATCAAAACCAAGAAAAGAACATCAAAAGAAAGAGCGCTAAAAACAGTACTTAATTGTCAGAATTAGTGAGCGCAGAGCAATGGAACAAGAGTCAACGCTGATGAACAGAGGAAATTCGCTACAAGCCAGAAAATTTGCTACATAGCTTAATTTTCGCCACAATAGTTTAGACTAGCGGCAAACAAAACTCATTGTAGCAAAAATTTCAAATTTCTTCAAACGGCCCGTTTTGTTTTTCTCCTTTCTACCCTTGTAATAAATTGTTTTGGTTTGCTTGTAATTTCCTCGCTTCTAAGTCGTATATAAGCTTAGAGTCAAGGTTGTAACAATCAATCACTTCTAATAAATTTTTGGGAGAACTCTTCAGCTCTCTCTCTTATTTTCGTCACTTTCTCATTTTCTATTTCGGCGCCAAACACCTGGGCGATGATAACTTCTACCATGGTCACAAAACCCTTCCCTCCTTGAATGGTGCCAGCAGATCTGGGCGATTAGTGCTCAAAAGTGCTATTTTGAACCCTATTTATTATAGGTTTTGAGTGCTGTGTACTAATCTCATTGTAATTAACCCAATTTACATGTATTAAGGTCCCTATTATCCTACTTCACGTATTTTTGTGGCAATCTGTGAAGTTTGTGCTAATAAGTACAAATTGTTGAGTCAATCCAAGCACGAAGAATTCGAGTCAAGCTCAGCATTGCAGATCAGAGACCAGAAGGAAAGAAGAGCAGAAAATGCAAGAAAAATGAGATTATGCACTTATTCCTCAAGGGAAAGCACTGTGGCATCCTACGAGCACTGCTCCTCCAAGAAATTGCTCTCCCGTATTTCATGCCCCGGCTTTTTTTTGTTACATTTTTTTGTTTCTTCCTATTTTAACCCTTGTAATGGCTTTAGTTTTGTTTTTTTTTGTAATTTGTAAAGGGGTTTGGCTATAAGGCCCCCAAGACAAGCACTGTTGAACGGAAATTAACCACAAAATTTCTAGTAAGCAAAGTCAAACTGTGTTTTCTCCCGCTTCCCGCTTTCCTTTTCTCCCCTTTTCGGCTACAAACAATTCTCCGAGGATGACAACTCAGAGGATGTTTGCCATACCTTCCTCCTTGGAAGTATAATAAGTGGTGGGCTACCTAAGGCAATCATGGTCCTTCTGCTTAACGCACGCATTTATGTTCCTAACTCACTTGTGTTCAAATCTCTTGTGCATCTTGATTGACCAATATTTGGCAATCTTAGGTTCATTGGATGTTTAATACTAGATCCAGTGATATCATTAGTTGCCTATTTAATGTAATGAGTCCGATGTGGTTTTCAATTGTCTGTGGACCAAGGAATGTCTGCAAATGCCATATTTCAAAAGGAAAATCAGGGTTTAGTTTTTAAAAGCTAAATGAAGATCCGTCGCAATGACTATAGGTCATCTTTCCCAACGCGAGGAAATTGACCCGAGAACCCATCAGTGAACTTTAGAACCCTAATCCAAGAAATTTCGACACTTCAAGGAGATTCTTTTTAATTTTATTTTATTTAAATTTCGCTTCTTCAACATATTCCTCACTGTTTTTACCAAAACCCCAAAATCCAAATTAAAAGTCACCATTTTTGAACCTCACTGTAAATCATTTGTATGAAGAAAACCCATCCCTGTGTTCGACCCTAGAGCCACTATACTACAATAGCTTTGCTACGATAGTAGGAGGAATTTAGGATACAAATTTTGTTGATTTCGGATCACCCTATCAGGCAAGAATCAATGATGCTGTCAGGATGGTGCCTTAGTGCAAGTGAGAAGCTGTGAAACACTTATGATCCCCATCACAAGTAATCGGTGAATTGCTTTTATATTTCACTGGCTATTTTCTTTAGTTTCATAAAAAGAGTCGCATAGATTGTTTTGTTGTCTTGTGTTGCCTGTTGATGCAGAATCCATGTTTCAAAGGGCTTGAACTAAATCAAATGGAACAACATAGGGAAAAACAGTGAGTACCCTATGGAGAGAAACCCCAGGAGCTTACATGTCCATGAGGGACTATAGAAACCAATGGATGAGTTCACCATATGGTAGTGCTTACAACCATAGTTGGGAATCACACCACCTCATGGGAACTAAGACTCCCACAATATGCTCCTCCGACCTCTATTTTATGCTTCAACTCTCAATACCTCGTACCACCACAATAATCCCCTCCATTTGAACGTTTCATTGGACCTTACCGATAAGGATGACTTTCAGGGCGTAGAATAAGGAGATTAATGTCTATTCAATCGAGAATTGTCACTGCGGGAAGACAACGAACAAGAAAATTAGATGGCTGAAAATGATTTTGAGCATAAATGGGACAATCTTGCAAGATTCCATTGAAGACCTAATCGATCAAGAAAGAATGTCCACCGAGGAAGAGCCAGCGACACTATATGTAGGAGTTGTGTTGTCAACAATAGGCCAGCCACCAAGGGCTTATGAGGATTCATTGAATTTCCCAAGGATCATTGTCCAATCCTCATATGTGTGATGTTGTTTTTCCAAGGAGAAACTACAAGAAGAAATCCTTCCTTCTATAACCTAGGTGAGGGTAGTGGAAAAAGAAATAAATGAAGAGCCCTAAGAGCTTGTTTTGAAACCATTTCCCACAGCCTGAACCCCACCCGCGCAGCGTCCCTCCACTCCACTGCCCATCCCCGCCTCACTGCATCACAATCGCAAACCAAAACCTCCCAAGCAATTCCAGTTAACAAAGGCCACCCCACGTCTATTCTACAAAACTTTAGGAAGTTAGTGGCCACTGTACATAATTTTGCCATCACATCAAAAAACTTTATGTGATGCCATGTTGCATGGCATAGTGATGGTTTGGTGCGGTGTTCAGGGTTTAGAGCACCCACCTGTGATTTCTAAGCTCCTTTCGTTTTATTTAATTTTATTTTATCATATTCTATTTGGATTTCTATAATTTTTCTTCTTAGATTTTGCCTAATTTTTAAGTTTATCTTCGTTCTAGCTTGTTTTTCACTTTTCTCGCAATTTTTCTAATTTTTCTTGTATTAGTTTTTAGTTTATGAATTTTGAAGTCTGACAAGAAATTAAAAAGTAAGTGAAAGCGTAATGAAGATCAGCGATACAGTGGTAGAATTTCGCGAATGGTAGCTAGTTCGCATTTTCGCTTATCATAGAAAATTTCGCTTATGATAGCTAAAATGCAGACGACGCCCCAAAAAAATGCACAAGAACAGTTAAAAAAAAATAAAAAATTGTTTTGTTTTATTTTTATTAAAAAAAATTTTTTATTAATATTTTTTTTTATTTTTCTTTTTATATATATATATAAAAAATGTTTTTATTTTTATTTTTATTATTTATTAATTATTTTATTTTATTTAAAAAAAAAAAATTTCGCATAGCAAAATTTCGCATAGATTGCGAAATTCTATTATAGCGAATTTTCGCTACGATAGCGAATTTTCGCTATGGCCCCACTGTTTTGTCTCCGATTTTGTTTCACTTATAACTTTTTCATCCGAACTCAGTTTTAGGCGTTTTTGGTACCGTTGGAAAGCTTAGAGAGTGTAGAATCCAAATATGGCCAGAAAGAACACTTTTGAAATTATTGTGAAGGTGTAATTTCAAAAAATCTCCAACTTGTCACTTTTTTTCTCTCTTTTCTTCTCCTAACTTGTTTATTTGAAGTCCAAATGGAGTGAATAAGGTGTCGATGGAAAGCTTGTGAAGTCTCCTATCTAACAAGGATCACATCTCATCAAGGAGGTAACACTTCCTTCCCTAACTTTCCAATCCAAGCCCCATTTCGGACACTGAGATATTTGGTTGGGGGAGAAAGCATGGCTGAAGTAGACTTTAGATTAAGTGTTTTGTTATTATTTTTGAGCAAGCCCATTTTGTGGATGTTCAAGGTTTGGTCGGGTTCCTTCTATGCTGTTATACTATACGCCTTA
Organism: Tetrastigma voinierianum; assembly: GCA_016808115.1. Classification (NCBI taxonomy): domain Eukaryota; kingdom Viridiplantae; phylum Streptophyta; class Magnoliopsida; order Vitales; family Vitaceae; genus Tetrastigma; species Tetrastigma voinierianum. The sequence continues at coordinate 654,048 of JAEQBH010000911.1, read as the reverse complement.
CTTTTTCAAAAATTTGGACCCATTTTGTAACCAAAAATTTTTGTGTGTTTTGCCTAGCTCATAGTTTGAAAAATTTGAAACTTCGCCCAATTATATTGATGCTGGGATTGGTTCCATGCCTAATCGAAAGTGGATGACCAGCTGAATTCTTGCTAATTTCGACCTTTTTCTTCCACCTTCAGCTAACCACACACAATGCACATCAGGTTTCTTCAATAACCTGATAAACTACCTAGCCTCCTGAGCCTTGCAATAACCTACCCTAGTTTCACTGACCACCTTTAATAGGTTAAGGACCCCCATGAAAAGAAGGCCACTGTGTCTTCCAAAAAAAAAAAGAGAAAAAAAAGCAAAAAGAAAAGAAAAGAAAAAGAAGAAAATTGCAACGTCATTTTGAAACCCGAGCACGGTCCGAGGGGTATATAGAGAAAGCCTTTGAAGATGGAAAGGCCCTAAGCTTCCACTGGCTGGAGCCACCGAATTTGCTCGCAAGCATAGGTGGATGGGTGGAGTTTAGCAAGTTGTGTGCCGAGTCTCGAAATCATTCAAGTCCGTGAAACTCAAGAGTTTTAGGTCGAAGATCCTGTGGATTTGGTGCCCTAAGCCTCACTCAAGTTGGGAGTCATCGTAGATCCCTCGTTACATGGACTTTGGTAGGTCGAGCCTCACCATTGCACCTACAAACGTGAAAAGAATCGTGGGAATGTGCTAAGTGGGTCCCGATCTATTTAGGTTGTTACATGCTAGGTCGTGGGCAGTATTAGGTTTGGGAGAGGGCTGGACAATTTATTGTCGAGACAAATTGTCGAGAGATGATCAAATAAATTACTTAGATTTTTGGTGGAAAGCTGTTGATTCACCAAGAAGGGAGGCTCTTTTTAATAATTAATTTTGTATGGCATTCATTCTCTCATGATAGTTATTGGACACGGTTTCTTTGATGATTCTTACTTAGGGTTAGTAATACTCTCATTCACAACCTTTTTGAAATATAATTTTGTGAACATTATTTTGTTATCGCTGTATGCTCTTTCTTTTCTTTTTCTTTCTTTCATCATAAGGACTAGCAATGTGTGTCAGTGTGATTAGTGCCTCAAAAGTGCTACTTTTGAACCCTCATTTATTATAGGTTTTGAGTGCTTTTGTGTACTAATCATTGTAATTAACCCAATTCTGACATTGCTGTCCCTATTATCTTGATCGACGTATTTTGTGGCAAATTTACGCTGTGGTTAATATGCTTTCAACATTGTCGAATGAAGAATTGTGCCTGTCGCATCGCAGCATCAAAGACCTAAGGAAAGAAGAGCAGAAAATGCAAAAAAAATGAGCATTATAATTTTGGTTCCTCAAGGAATCATCCCAGCACTGCTCCTCCAAAGAACTGCCTCCCCCGTATTTCATGCTCCTTTTTTGTTACATTTTTTGTTTCTTCCTTATTTAATCTTTCTAATAGCTTAGTTTGGCTTTTTTTTTTTTGTAATTTGTAAAGTGGTTTGGCTATAAGGCCCCCAAGACAAGCACCGTTGAACGGAACTTAAATCCAATAAAAGCCTTAAAAAGGTGCCATCCCGTGTTCTTTCTCCAAGCCTGCTTTTCTTTTTTTTCTCCTTTTTTTTGCCATTAAACACCCCTTCGAGGATAATAACTCAGAGGATGTTTGCCAAGTCCTTCCTCCTGGCGTAAGGTTGCCGGGCGGGCTACGAAGGTAATTGTTGGTCCTCTGTTTCTTAACGCACGTAGATTTATGGGCATTTACATGCTCCTAACCTTCACTCTAGGTCTAAATCTCTTAGGTTTATCTGATTGACTGTGATTAGCAATCTTTAGGTTCATTAGATGCTTAATACTAGATCCAGTGATATCCATTAGTTGCCTATTAATGTAAGATGAGTTCGGGAGGTAGGTTTTCACTGTCTGGGACCATGAATGTTCGCGCAATGCCATCTTCAAAAGGAAAAAATCATGTATTTAGTTTTTAAAAAGCTAAATGAAGATCCGTTCGGGCAAAGACTATAATATCTTCCCCAACAAGAGGAATTGTCCAGAACCCTCGCTGAACTTTAGAACCCGAATCCAAAGAAATCGACACTCACACTTTTTTGAATTTATTTTACTTAAATTTCACTTTTCCAAATATTATCCCTCACTGTTTTTACCAAAACCCCAAAATCCAAATTAAAAGTCACCATTCTTTGAACTCACTGTGAAACGGCTGGTACGAAGAAAACCCATCCCCTGTTCGACCTAGGAGCTACCTAGAGCACTGTAAGAGCTTTACACAAGAGGATGAATTTAGCACACTTGTTGATTTCGATCACCTACCACCTAATCACTAGGCTAAATGAGGGTCCCCTCGTTTTTCACGCAGTATCCACCGTCACTGTGTTCCCCTTTCTAACTATAGGTTTTTATCCCTCTCAATCTCCTTGAATGGCTATTATTTGCAGTTTTTAGGGTTCGGGCGGATGCTTATTGTTAGATCCACTGATATTCATTATTACCACTGTTCACCTATTGAAAAAGGAGTCTGTGAGACTTATTATTCACTGGCCTATGACCACGATGGCCGCTGATGTCATTTCTTCTCAAAAGGATAAATATTTTGGGTTAGGTTTTATAGCTAAATGAAGATCCTACTGGAAATGACTATATGTCATCCTCCCAACGTTAAAGGAAATGAAACCTCGAGGACCCTCGCTTGCTCCTAGAATCCTAAGCTCGCATCCCGACATTTCAAGGAGATTTGATTAGTACCCAAAAGTACTATTTTGTCCTATTTAAGATAGGTTTGAGTGCTTTTTGCGCACTAATCATATTAATTAAGTCGATTGGACATGTGCAGTCCGTTTAGTACTCACCGATTTTGTTTCGAGGTCACATAGTTTTTGCGTTTTGGGAACCTCAAATTTCTTCATTTAAAGCTTTCTGGCTTATTCTGCTGATTTATGCGAGATCTCGGTATTTCATCAGTCGCACTGAAGAAATGTTATGAATTGAAGAAATGGAGGAATGCAGAGATGCGTGAGAAAGTGCGTGATTTTCGCTTACGTATCATGGGGTGGCTCATTACAAGGATCGCCGTAGTGTACTGCGAACAATAGCGAACATTTCTCGTATCTCAATGAAATTTCGCTATGTACGCTACTATGATAGCTAAATTTTTGTTATCATAAATAAAATTCGCTATCGTTAGTTTAAAAAGTTATCGTGGCATAGCGAAAATTTGAATTTTCATCATGCTCAGATACTTATGATAGCGAAATTCACCGTGCATAGCTTAAATTTGTCCTCTCTTCTCGTTTTTTATCCAAACGACCTCGTTTTGTGTAATTCCCATTTTATCCCCATTGTAATCATATATTCTTGGTATTTTTGGTATTTCACACATCTTGTATGGCTATATAAGCCACCTTATAACTTTTTGTAACCCTAACTTTTCATTCACGCAACTTTTGTTTTAGGTTTACAGTTTTCTCTTTTCTCTCTCTTCTTTCTCTCATTTTCTTGGCTGCCAAACACCACCTTCGAGGATGACAACTCAAGGGATGTTTGGCTAAACCTCAAAACCTTGAAGAGGAGGGTTGCTAGGTTGGTTACACGGTGGTCTGCGTGGTCCCGCCATATGAAATGCATCGCATTTATTGTTCCAAACTTTCAAACTAAGGTTTAATGCCATTTAATGTGTTTCTTTGGTCAATACTTGTCATGCTTTAGGGTTAAATGCATTCTTATGGTAGATGCACTGACATTCTTAGATGTCATTTACGAGCCACAAATGAGGCAGAATGTTAAAGTTTTCAACCGTCACTGAACATTAAATGCTCAAGACATGTGTCGACTCAAAAGGAGTGTTTTAAGGGTAAGCTTTAAAGCCAAACAAAGATCCGGTTTTGGCTATGACTATGTCATTTGCCCTAATGCGAGGAAATAACCCAGGACACCTTTATAACCCCATTTTATCAAGCTAGTGACCTAAGCCTTCAAGGTCACCATTTCACATTTTAATCTAAACTATTTTAGTTACCAAGTGAACAACCAATCTCCCCTGTTTTTACCCAAATTCAAAAATCCAAATGAAAGCTCACCATTTTGAATCATGATACGAATCATTTGTGGGATGAAAACCCATCCCCGTGTTCGACCTTAGACCGCTATAATGCAAAGAGTTTCGACCACGTGATTAGGCACCCAAAAGTGCTATTGAGCTCCCATCGATAGGTTTTGAGTGCTTTTTGCGCACTAATCATATCAATTATGCCAATTGAAGGTTCAAAAAACTATACGCTTTATGTCAGTTAGAGGTTATTTGCTGTTTTGCAAGCTTTTTGCGCATTTTGGGAGTTCGTCTGAGGTCGAGACATAGATGAACCATGAAGATTGAACTCAATTGTCAGCCATCAAACATACCAAAAATCAAAGATAGAACCAAGGCAAAGTGATGGAAATCAATGCAGAAGAGGAGCAAGAGGGCAATGCAAAGGAAGATCACATCTGTGGACTTTCTCGCTAAGATTGGGAAAATTTTCAATGGATTGCGAAAATTAATCATAGCTTGAAAATTTTCAAGAATCATAGCTTAAAATTACAATCCCATTTAAATTGTGAATTTTCGCTGGGATCTAAGGATTTCGCCTACACTGCTCCCTAGCTTAAAACTCCAATATCACCTGTGCCTCTAAGCTTCAGCTTAAATTTTCTAGCAGTTTAAATTGTTACAATGCCTAGCGAAATTTTCTTCGATTTCATTTATCTTCGTGATTTTCGCATTTAATAAATTTTCGCTTAACTAGCGGTAAATTTTCTACATAAATAAATTTTGCGGTTTCAATAAATTCACCGCCTTGTCATACTTTTCTTTTTGTAATCAATGCAAACCTAATTTCATTTTGGTACATTCTCGTCCCTAATTTGTACAAAATGTTAGATTTATTGTAGTTTCACATAAATGGGTGGCCTATATAAACCCCCATGTTTTTGTAATCCTAAGCAAGAAATTGAGAGAAATTGGGCACATTTTCATTTTTATGTAAATATCTTCCGCAGCTCAGTTAGGGTTTTGCTTTTCTCTCTTCTCTCTCTCTTTCTGATCAGGTCGCTCAAACACCCCCCGGAGATGACAACTCAAGGGATTGCTGCTCTTTTCTCTTGAAGAGGAAGGTAGCTAGTTTAGTCAGGCAAGCATGTTGTCCTCATGTATCAATGTTACATGTATCAGATTATGGTTCTGTATCTTCAAACTAGGGTTGAATCATTTAATGTCATTAATTTCACACAATACTTACCATGCTTTAGGATACAAGGTATACTTATTGCTGGGATGCACCGTGGTTTTTGTGATGGTCTACGAGCCACCTAAAATGATGTCAATGTCAGTGTTTTAACCGAAAGGGGTCAGATGAATAAGCACGTGTTGACTCAAATAGAGTGATTCCCAGGTTAGGCTTAGTTGTTCAAAGATCCCATATGTACTGACCATAGGCTGCTTGTCATACGCGGATAAAACCCGAGGACACTTGTTTGCCCTATATTATCAAGTTAGTGACCTAAATCTTCAAAGTTACCTTTTCACACATCACTTTCAGTCTTTACAGTTATTCAGTTTTCAAACTACTCACTGTTTTTGAAACAATCCAAAAGTCCAAACAAAAAGCCTTACCTTTTTACACTTATGAAAATCATTCTTAGGATGAAAACTCATCTCGTGTTCGACCTCAGACCTCTAATTATATCAAGAAGAGCTTATCATGGCAAGAGGGAGTGAACTAGGTATATAAATTTTGATTCAACTCAAACATCAGGGCATCTAATCAAATGAGCGCCATGTTTGGGATGGAAGCAACCATGTTTTCGATAAGTCAAGGTACTTCAGGATCAACATCACAAGTGAAGGTGACCTTTTAACCCTTTGAATCCCGCTGTCGAATCGCAAGTGTTCACTTGGCAAGAATCGCACCGCTTTTGCTTTTTTTTTACGCCGCTTTATTTTATCTAACAATAACCCTTTTTGCAGCTTATTTCAGGTTATTTCTCAGGTCTCGGGCCAGGTAACAAAAAGCCTTACACTGCGGGGAAAGAGACACTTCGTAGACTCAGAGAATCGAGCACCACCACAAACACGCTGAAATCAAGGTGCCAACACCAAATAGATCCCCAATTCGAGAACACAGAGTCGCCCAGTACCCCAATGAATCCAAATGTTCATAGATCGATGAGGGACCACATCCACCCTCCTAGAGTTAAGTTCTCAGATCATACCTCCTCACAAGATGTACAAGAGGCTCATTTAGTACCTCATTTCACATATCATGGTATGGGAAATGAAAATCCATACACACACATAAGGGATTCGAGGAGGTTTGCACAACCTTAAGGAAGGTATGATGGACATGGATAAAGCCGAAGATTCTCATCAGACCCTAAAGGACAAGGCCAAGATTTGGCTTAACTCACCGAGGCTCAGGAACCATAAGAAATTGGGCTGAGCTACAAGCAGAGTTTTTAAAAAATTCTTCAAGTGTCTATAAGACCAACACCAAGAGACAAATTTATACCTTGCAAACAAGATGGTGAGAGAGGTGTTCTACCAGTTTTGATAGATCGATGAGATCATCAGCGCATGTCCACATCATGGCTTGATATGATGTTGGTAAATCACTTTATGATGGTATGTCTCCAACCATGAAGCAACTATTGGACTATGTGTGAGGTACTGAAGAAAACTGGGAGTGGTTAACGACTTTTCGAACTATGTGGTCAAAACCTCAAAGTACGGATGAACCGAATCCAAGGTCAAATACGCTATTGAACCACTCAAAGGAGATACACAGATTTCCCAAGACACGTAGATGAAAGCCAAACAACGCTTTTTAACTTCAATGATCGATGATTCGAAATATAACACGAAATGCAAACAAGAAATGAGTTATCTTCTATCCCAATTTTTCATTTCAATTTTCAACAAACATCATCATCGTGAGCACTGTCAAGAGCATGCCCATGCCATAAATCAAAATAAAACTCACCATAGATAGTCATATGGAAAACACCTATAACTCCTTAATCGAGAACATCCAAACGCCAGGAATCAAAACCTCTCGTGATACGCTCTCCAGAGCACAAAGAGAGAAGCTGTTCCACTTCAATACAACAACCTCCCACTTTCTTCTCCCGTTGAACTGGCAACCTAAACTTAAGTAAAGTGGTGAGCAATTTTTGTAGAAGAACAGTATAGGCCGGAGGTTAAACTAACTAAATTGAAGAGAAAGCTCACTAAACAGAAACCGGACAATATGCATTCGAAATTTCAAACTATCCACCCGCCAGCCTAGAGATGGGTAGTGAAGGTTTCCTCCGGGCCACAAAAGAATATCAAAGAGGAGCGACGAAATATGCTTGACCAATGATCCAAATGTCGAATCACGAAGCAAACAAATATGACTTAGAAGTGGTAGAGAATTTAGCCAACAGATCCGGGGTTTAGTCCAATGATCCAACAATCGTTGATTATCCACAAGAAGAACAAGACTTCAATAGAAAAGAAGAAGATCAGGTCCCTTCCATTTCCACAAGCTCTTCAAGAAAAGAAAAGTTCCGTTAACCAAACAAGTAATGCAAGTTTCGGCAAAGAAAGTTAATATTCCTCTCCCGACATGATCAAGCAAGTCCCCACTTACGCCAAATTCTGAATGACTAAGAGTGCAAGGTCTTAATGTGAACAAAAGGCCTTTCTGACTGAGTAAGTGAGTGCCATCATCGAATGCAAGACTTCAAAGGAAATACAAAGACCCAGATGTCCTACAATACTGCTTAATATCGGAGGCATTAGTGTGAGAAAGCCTCATTAGATTTGGGAGCTGGGGTGAATTCCCTTTTACCTTATTCCGTACAAGCAATTGCTTGGGTGAATTGAAACTCACTTCCATCACAATCGTCATTAGCCGAGTGATCTATTAAAATACCCAAAAGTGGACCATCGTGAGATGTCTAACATAAGTGGACCGATTTTACTATCCAAAGGACTTGTTGTGCTTGATAGCTGCAACCGCCAGTAAAGGACCCAACCATGTGCCCATTATTTTGGGAGGCCATTTGGCCACTTCAAATGCCATAATAACCTAAACGGGTTATAACTCATTTGGGAATATGACCTAACTCAATATTTTTCTTATCGGAAGTAAAAGGTGCACATGCACTCGAGGAAGATGACCGTGAAGAAGTTCGTGTAATAGATGCGATCCTCGGAAGAACAAGCTAAGCAAAGCAGAGTAAGATTTATTAACTCAAGAATTGTTTGAGTGTCCGTATGGCATCAAGAACCTCAAAGCATGAGTTAGTATGTATCGAGAAGAAAACATAAATTTTGTACTTATTAACTGCAATGAACCAAAGGACCTCAACAAAATTAGAGCTCAAACCACTCCTGTACTGAATTAAAGTATGCATTTCTTGAAGAAAATGAGTGCAAAGGTTCCAGCTGTACTTCACCAAGGACCACTGCAGATAGAGGATAACTCTACACCTTTCCTCAAAAGTATCACAACATTGGGATGGAAAATTTCGATTTGAAGGGCATAAATCCATCAACTGTACCCATCACATCTACGGAAGAGAGTCTAAAGCTATTAGGCAGCCTTAACTGAGGTTGAACCCCCACCGTTAGAAGCTAGCTTCATCGAGGTTCAAAATTGCCCCAAGTCATCATTTACCCCATTTACGATAGCACTTGGGTGAGTCCCGACTCGGGGAATTTAAGAAATCAAAGAGCATCATCAGAAGAATGCAGGCAGTGAAGAATTGTCTAATCGACCAACTACCGCGGAGAGTGTGTATCGACTATAGAAAGTTCAATGAGGCAACACGAAAAGACCATTTCCATGCTCATTATCAACTGTGAAATCCGGATCATCATTCGTTGCTTTGACACATCAGAGACAAGACAGAAAGATCTATCATCATCGAGGCATTGATTCGATCTACACTTCGAATGCGAATCGTATACATGATAATGAGGTATACATGGATGACATCACCAGATATGGAGGCAATTTGAAGAATGTCCGCCAATTCGAAGCTATAATGGCAGGTGCATAGAAAAGAATCCGTGCTTAATCGGGAGAAATGCCATTTTATGGTTAACCAAGGAATCGTGCTGGGGCACATTATTTCTAGCAGGGGAATAGAAGTTGATAAAGCAAAGATTGAACTTATTTCAACCGCCCCCAAATGCGTAAAAATGATTGTGCAATTCCTCGTCATGCGTGCTTCTGGCAGACGATTCATTAAAGACTTCTAAGATTGCTAAACCCCCGCATGCTCCTGCAGAAGATGCCAAATTTTTCAGGAGAGAGAATGCCAAGATAGCTTTGAAGAGCTGAAATCTCCATTGACTACTGCCTCGATAGTACGAGCACCTAACTGGCAGTTACCTTTTGAAGTGATGCATGCAAGATCTGCTATAGGAGCAAAGACTGCCAAAGAGAAGACGGAAACCTCATGTGGTCATTATGCCAAACCTTGAATGAAGCACAAGGAATTATACCACTGGGCTGCAGAAGGAATTGTTGGCGCGGTATGCTTTAGAAAATTTCGAGCATACTTGGTTAGCCCACATAGTCATTTTTACAGACCATTCCGCTTTGAAATACCTCCTAACCAAACAAAATAAAAGCAAGGCTCATCCGATGGGTCTTTTCTATCAGAGTTTGACTGGCAAATTGAGCACAGAGAAGGGGAGAGAGAATGGTATGCATCTGCCATACAACAATAGCTCATGACATCTGTCCACCCATCACGATGAATTTCGAGGAATCCTCGATGCACCGTGGAAAACTCCCCGTATGCTCACATTGCTAATTTTCTCCACAGAGAAATCAAAATGAGTGGAAAGGTTAGTGATAGGCACTTCTTTGCTAAGATCCATTCTAGTGTCATCGTGTTATCTTCTTATTCGTTATCATGCATCGGGCCAATCGCATGGCGTCTGGAGTGGAGAACAAGAGAATCTGAAACCATCGCCATAGAGTGCCTGTGGCGGTCGTCTTGCTTCCGTAAAAACAACAATGAAGGTGCCATGGGGCGTTTCTACCGCCTTCTTATTCAAGGAAGCACACCAAAACGTGCCGCAGAGGTATTGCATGCCAAAAAGGCTCGAAGCCGCCTCGCCGTCATGCGATGCCCGGAACCAATTTTTATAGTCGAATTGGTCTGATGTGTGCATCGATTTCATGACCTTTCCGCCGCGCGGTCAAAAAGTGCCATACATTTTTGTGGGAGTGACTCAGGTTCAAAATGGCCATGCAACCCCCAAGACCAATTTACTACTTAGTAAGTAATTTAAACTTGAAGTCACAATATCTTTCCAGCTCAAAATGAAAACCATACATACATGATGAGTCTCATTCAGAATAAACCATTGAAAACCCTTATATCAATGATATGTGAACACGCATTACTCCTTACCATCCTCAATAATGGAACATGGAAACTCACAATAGTGGAGATCAAGATCATCTCACAGAGCTGCAAAGCACCAACAGAAAGATTGGTCTATCAAACCGCCGATTCTCCTCACAGGCCTACATGACGCCTTTCAAGACAACTCTGAATGTCCCTACTTCCGTTGGTCTATGGTGTGCATGTCACCTTCCAAAGGAGATCGAGGCTGGCGGCAGGGCACCAAGGCGTTTAACATGGACCTAAGCAAAGGCAGAGTCAGAGGCCTGATCTCAATGAGTTGGAAGAAATAATGAACATCACTTGAATCTAAGATCAGAAAGGAAAAATCAAAAGATGGTAATGATCAAAATGATAATCAGAAGCAATTCAGGAGACGTTCATACACCAAAATCCCATCTATTTCGTGCAAGCCTAAATCAATGGCGGATGGGGTGTCCACATCTATCATCTGAATGGTGATAATCCAATGGTTCACAGACGCCAATCAATCCGTATGATAACAGTGTTTGAAGTCACCGGACAGAGGTGAACCTCATGGTGCAAAGAAACAAAGAGCAGGTAAATTTCCGCTGGATCCTCCCCAGCCCCATAATCCCCACCACACGAGGAGCTGGTTAAAGGTAATTTTCTATGCTCTACATGTCCCGATGTTCAAATTTTGTTTTCCTTTATGGTTCAAGCACGGTCCCAAACCTTTAAAAACATAATTTTGTATATCATGTTTTGTGCCTTCACCATATGTAATTGTTTTTGTCTTCAATTGAATAATTGAACTCTGTTTAACTAACACTGAATCTGCTGAATCGAACACCAATTGTTTAATCAATGAATTGAATTGTTTCCACCGAGAATTAACTGTTTCAACGGAATAAATTGAACGCCTTTAAATGGAAAATTGAACCCCGCTTTGTCACCTTTATAGAACAATCCAGCGTTGAAATAATTTTTGGTCAGTTAAAGTTCCGTTACGCCCAGAACTTGAACATTTCTCCTGCCAATCCACACACCGTGAACCAGACATTCAATAGGTCACTAGCTGCTCTTCACTAGTTATTTCTTCTGTACGTGGCTACCTAGGAAATGTGGTTTTTGTTACCCACATTTGAAGATCAATGTAGTCTTCCAAAAGAAAGAAAAGAAAAAAAAAAAAAAAGGTGCAAAGTCAAGCCTTCGCTCTCTGAAAACCCAGCACTACCTGCAGTGCACAAAGCCTTAGCTTCCACACCTAAGCCTTAATTACTGTGGTTACTGATTGAAATTGCATATACAGGTGACAGGTGACAATTTACTGTAGGTGCTTGATTAAACTGTCTGTAGTCCGGTGAAGCTCCAGAGTAATAGTCACGATCCTTTCGTCACGCTCAAACTTTAATCAATGGGAGTTTAACAGGATCCTTCACTGACTTTTAATAAGTTTTGATTTTTAAGAAAACTTATAGACAAAGCTTGAATAAAGAAAGAAGAGTGTAACTATCCTTATCTAGTCACTTAAATATGTTACGCCAGCGCCACATAGGTCAAAGAGACAATTTAATTTATTGGTCTGATCGTCATACAAAAGTTCATTAGACTTCGTAAATCCTTAAATGAGAACTATGGAACCAATATTGACCGAAATTTGTTCTTTGTGGCGGGTTTCTGGCTCTTTTCTATATGCTTCAAAACTAAAATAATTTTTCATTTAAAAAGGTATTAAGTTATTTGTATATACACTTTAATCATAAATTTTTATAATCACTACATGCATCTCCTTGCCATTGCTAAGGACTAGCAACGCTTTCTTTGTTGGGGGTGATTAGTACCCAAAAAGCATCTTAGAGCCCTATATCGTATAGGTTTTGAGTGCTTTTTACGCACCAATCATATCACCTATGCCACCAGCTAATGGTGTTCTACATTTTTTTATGCCGCTTAGAGCGGCTTTTGGTTGTTTTGCAGGTTTTTCGCATTACTGGAGCTGGGATATCGGTGACATATGATGAACCATGAAGATCGGAATCCTCAATCAGTCTGCCCATCAAACATACCCAAAAATCAAAGATAGTGAACCAAGGTAAAGTGATGGAAATCAATGCGTAAGAGGATGAGGGCAATGAAGACAAGAATTTTGTACTTCGCTTAAGATTGAAGTAAGGTTTTCACGAATTGCGAAAATTTCGCAATCATAGCGAAATTTCTCAATCCTAGCGAAATTGTGAATTTTACAAATTCATGATTTCGCTTTCAACACTGCTCCAGCGAAACCCGCCGTTTATCACCTAAAAAAAATTTCATGGTTAGTTAAATTTTCGCTAGCTAGCTTAAATTAAGCAATGTTTCAATGTGTCTTATGATTTCTATTCTTTGCATTCTCGCTATTTTTAGCTTAAATTAGCTAAATTCGCTTAACTAGCGAAATTTTCGCTACATAAATGGGGAATCCCTTTTGCGCTCTAGCTTAAATTCACGCCTTGTCATACTTTGTAATTAATGCAACCGACTTCATTTTGGTGTATTAATTCTTGGTTCCTAATTTTAGCCAAAATGTTAGGGTTTATTTAGTTTCACATAAAATGGGTGGCCTATATAAACCCCCTATGTTTAGTGTGGTCCTAAGCAAGAAATTGAGAGAAATCTTTCAGCACATTTTCATTTTTATGTAAATATCTTCCGCAGCCTCGCTGGGGGTTTTGCTTTTCTCTTCTCTCTCCTCTTTCTCTATTTTCTGTACAAACACCCTTCGAGACATAACTAAGGATGCTTACTGTAAGCTCCTTCTTGAAGAGGAAGGTAGCTACCTGACATGTGGCTACTGGCTAAAGCCAATCCTCATGTGTCGAATGCCAAGGTGCACTGGATGACGGCTCCCATCTTCTCTTAACTAGGGTTGAATATCATTTAATGTCATTAATTTGAAGTCAATACTTACTCATGCTTTAGGATACAATGGTATACTTATCTAGATGCTAATCAGGTTTTTTAGATGGTCTTTACGAGCCACCAATATGTTTAATGTTGGTGTTTTTAAACCTAAAGTACCAGATGCATGTTACCTGTGTCGACTAAATAGGGAGGATTCAGTGGTTAGGGCTTGCTAGTTAAACAAAGATCCTGTTATGGCTTTGACTATAGGTCGCTTGTCATAATGCCAGGATAAAACCCAGGATACTTGCTCTCATTCATTGTCAAGTTGCACCCAATCTTCATGCCATCTTTCACACACATCACTTTCTCGCCGATACATTCAACTTTCAAACTACTCACTGTTTTTTTGAAACATCCAGTGTCCGTCAAAAGCCTTACCTTTTACACTTATGCAAATCATCTTAGATGAAAAACCCATCCCTGTTCCGACCCTAGACCACTATGCCGCAGTAGCTGACTACTGCAGCAGGAGGAACTTAGGAAGAGAATCGCCTGATTCAAATTAAATTTACCATAACACAGAATCACCACCCGGGCAGAGATGAAAATAGAAAACAAATTTTGTTGATTCCTGATCACCCTACCGCGGCATGAATCAAATGGCGCCGCTACCTGGATGGTGCCAAACTGTTTAACGATGAGCTGATATAACTCGTAATCCACATTACAAGTATCAGGACCTTTAACCCTTTTTGAATTTCGCTGTAAAGGAATTTCATGTTTACCAGCGCCTTCAAATGGCTGTTTTTATTTTCACGCCGCTTTATTTAGCTAACACCGATCCTTTCTTTTGGCAAGCTTTGTTTGTTCTTGTTTTGTCTCATTCTAGTGTTATGTTTATGCAAAGACTCGGGATAGAGTGGATATCGTAGATCAGAAAGAGGAGTGCACTACTGAGCAAGGCTGTGAACTCACAGGCATGCTGGATCAAATGGATCCTCTACCGAGGAACAAAGAAAGTCAATACACTCTAGTGAATCCAATAAAGATAATAGATCAATGAGGACTATATTGTCTCTCCTAGAGTGAGTGCCCTCTCCTGCATCATACCACCTGGGCGAGGGACGAGCAGCCGAGGACCTTATTTCAGGCCCCCGCTTCCCACATTTCACAGGCGGAGAATGAAACGATACTCACACATTCTGGATTTTGAGGAAGTATGCATAACTTTAAGGAGGGTATACCGATATGGAATTGCTAAGTCAAGGCATTCCAGCTTAACCTCAAGGACAAAGCCAAAATATGGCTCAATTCACTCCGAGGCCGAACGACAGAAATCGGGCCGCATCTTCAAGCTAAATTTGGAAGAAATTCTTTAGTACAACCAAGACCACAGTTTGGAAGAGGCAGATCTACACTTACTCCTACTTATTATTCAGCACGAGAAATTTTATTAGTGTTGGGAGGTTCATGGAGACCATCAATGCATGCCCACACCATGGTTTTGATAATGCAGGATGCTAGTGAATCATTTTTATGATGGTATGTCTCAAGCATGAAGGTCCGCTAGAAACCATGTGGGTATGTGGACTTTCAAGAAACTACAGCCATGACTCCTGAATTACAGGCTGAAACTTCCAAGGCTCGATGAACCGAATTCATGGAAGTCAAAAGAACAGTCACGACCACCCAAAAAGGGAGATTTATGACTTTCCGAAGAGCAACAGATGAAAGCAAAGATATCAACCTTAATTAGAAGGTGGAAGGTTTAGAAGGAAGCTAATGAGTAGCAAAGACTAAATCTCAAAGAACCCATGTACAAATTAATAACTAATTAGCCACCCGTATTGAACATCATCCAAATGTCCCGCAATGTAGAGAGATTTCTCCACGCTTAAAGACGCAATGTCGGCCACATAGTTGATGTGCCAATTTTCCCATATGGTAATACATATAATTCCAATTGAAGAATGTCCACTTCCCAGAAAACCAAATCCCCCCGCTTATGTGCCTCCCGGTAAGCAAACAACAATTTGTTCCTCATCTCAAATCACATCCAATTAATCCTCTTCCCCCGCTGAACATTAGTATTAAATTGAAAGCAAGGTGGTGCAATTTCGGAGGGATGTAAGCAAATTCAATGTACAATCAACAAATAGTCTGATGATCGTGAAGCACCTTCAACAAGAGGATATTGCCTGAGCAAACTTAATCGCATTGATAACCTACAACACCCATCACTGATTAACACCCATCGATACAGAGAGCAAGATTTCTTCCCAAACACCGCTAAACCAAAAGGAGTCCTGAAGCTAACAAAGTCTTCTTCCACTCAACTCATGATTATTGAATTAAAGCCACATTCATAGAGTGGAAAAGAATTGAGCAACCAAGGCCTAAGGGATCAAGAAACAGAAAGAGTATAAGTCATTCCAGAGAATAATAATCACAAAGAATCAAAGTTAAGAAAGCCACACCCCTCCATTTCCTCAGCACCAAGAAGGAAGAAAAAATCCCAAACCAAGTTTGAATGAGGTGCTATGCAAGTGAAGTGAACATCCCACCTGCTTTCTACATGATTGTATGGTGTCCTGCCATATGCAAAATTTCTACACCTGTGCACGTTTCAAGAGAGGTCATAAAAGAAAGCCTTCCACCCAGTGGGTGGACCTGTGTGATCTGTGGCCACGCAGGGTCGAGCTAAAATCAAAATTTATATACACCTGTTCCTACTTCATCAGCCAGAGTCAAGCTACTCGGCGCAAAGAGATAAGCGGTCTGGGCCGAACACTGATGGTTTTCATCCTAGAAATGCCTTCCGCACGTTGCATGAAGGTAAGGCTTCCTATTCGACTTTTGGAATTGTGTTTCAAAAAATGTGGAATGGTTTGAAACTGTAGTCTGTAAAACCGAAAGTTAAAGTGTGAAAAAGTTAACTTTGAAGAATTAGGTCACTAACTTGGCAAAGTTAGTAAGAAACAAGGTCTCTCGTGGCTTCATCTCGCGTGACATGCAACATATAGTCCATGGCATAAACTGATCTGGCTTAACTAGCAAAACCTCACCTCCATGAAACATCTCCTATTTGAGTCAAATTGTAGCATGCAAGCATGGCCCCTTTAGTTTAAAAAACCCAACACAAATTATCATTTCGTAGGCTCAGAAGACCATCTAAAGAAATAATGAAGCAGCATCTCTCACCTGAGTTAATCAGATCCCAAAAGTACAGGAGATTACAAAATAATAACAAGAAATGTTATTTAACCCTAATTAAGAACCCTAACATAAATATTATCTCGTGGCTCGTAAAACCATCTAAAGAACAACAAATTCTAAAGCATGGAGAGACAGGCCAAATCAATAACATCCCATGTTATGCAACTAAGTTTTGAGAATGTAAGATTTGCAAATACACTGACCGTAGCGCTTTTACAAGAGGACAACATGCATATGCCCCACCACTCAAGCTAGCTTCCTTCCTTCTAAAGATATGAGTTTATTTACAGCGCACTCTTGAGTTGTCCTCGGGGCAGTGCCTGGCAATGAGAAAGAAGAGTTATAGATGATAAAAGGAAAATAAAAGAAACCATGAACAAAATACTTTATTTACAAAAATAAAAACTTACAAAATATCTTTCTCCGAAATTGTTCCTTCCAATTCTTCACCCTTTCTACAAAACATATAATATATAGTTCCTCCTCATATATGAAAATACCAAAAAACCTATGAAATTGGCGTTGGTTGACAATTAAGTAATACACCAAGCTCGAGGCTTTGGCATTAATTACAAAGCATGATTCCAGGCATCAATTTTCGCTAAGCCGAGGAATCCCTCGCTAACTAGCTTAAATCACTGTGTCTAGCGAAAAACATGAAATTTCGCTTATGATGGAAAATTTCGCTAATAGCAAATTTCTCGCTAAGCTAGCGAAATTCTTGTGAGTAGCTGTAACGATTTTCGCTGAAGAAATGCACAGCGAAATTGGGACGGGTCTAGCGAATTAAGAGCAGAATTTTGCTTAAGGTTGCGAAATTTTCTGCATCCTAGCGAAAATTTTCAAGCTTAGCGAAAATTCCACTTTGTTGATCCTTCACGCATCGCTTCCTCTGCCTTCAAACCGCATCACATTTTCCATTTTGCCTTGGTTTTCTAATGATTCTCAGCTTTTATCGATGGTCGAGACTAGAGTTCAAACTTCATGATTCATCATTCATCCCTACATCAACTCCAAAGTGCGCAAAAGCCTGTGAAATGTACCCAAAAATACTTAAATGGCATAAGTACTACTAAGAAGACTAGAACACTTCAATTGGTATAATCGACATGATTAATGCGCAAAAGCACTCAAAACCTATCTAATATGTGGTTCAAATTGCACTGGGGCATTAATCGCGGCATTAACAAGTCGCCATCATTCGCAGCAAGACCCAGTGAAATATAAGGATCCGTGATCCCCACAATATCGCGCCATTATCAGAGGGACTTGCATAGATAAAGCAATCGGCTGACTTTGGGCCAGTGTAAATCTACTCGCCATACGAGCGAGGCAGCTAGGTTTAGAGAGCTTAAGCTACCAACATCACTCACACAGTCTGCTCCTAGAAAATTCCTAAGGGAATAGTTGAGGATGTGTTGCAAAGGTGGACAAATTCTATTACCCAAAGGGACTCTCAGAGTGCTCTTTGGAGCATCGAACCAATCGTAAGTGGATCCTAATCATGTGCCAATTATCTCAAAGCACTATTTTTGGCCACTTCCAATGCGATAATCAATCATTAGAATGGAGTCACGAGCTCAGGTCATGACAGAGTTAATATTTTCCACTTGAGTCACAAGCACAAGTTAGCAGAAGATGACATGCAAGGATCTCGAGAAGTCTCCGTCACCGTCCATGAGGGTCCAAAATCTCACCACCGTGTGCGAACTGTGCAGAAATGAAGCACTGAGGAGAATTGCAAAGATCGGGGCCACTCCCGCAGAGCCAATGATCGCCCAAAGATCACCCAAAGAAAAGAAGTTCAACACAAAGGAGCCACACAGCACGCAAACACAGCACACTGCAGGGTCACATTCCTCCTCGATCCTCCATGAATGAGCCAAGAAATTGAGCCGGCCTGGCCTCACAGAGGCCAAATCATAGCTCAAAGATTTTGATTTTCGTTTAAAATCAATTTTCATTTTATGCTATTTTTAGTAACTTTCCTCTTTCTAATTTAGCTAAATTCTAAAATCTATTAATTTAAGTAATCCTATATTTTATTATCTTTATTTTATTTTATTTTATATTATATATATATATATATATATATATATATATATATATATATATATATATAGTAGTTATATATATATATATATATATATATATATATATATATATATTTTAATTTAATTTAATTTACTCTTACCTCTAACTAAATTAAATTTTTGTTTTTTATTATTTTACTACAGATGGAATTGTGCAAGAATTTCTGCTATATGTAATTCGCTATAATAAATAATTGGCATCCAAATACTCGACTCCCAGGACCTCAATGTTCAATCCGCTTTATAAAAAGAGGGGGCATACATCTTCATTCCATTCCGATCACACTCCCGAGCCCCCCGCGCGAGCCTTCTTCCAAACCCTCCCATGCCCGGGCAGATTCCCGCACCACAACCGTGGCGCCTCGCCTCGACCAAAGGCCCCCGGCTCCCATCAAGCCCCAGCCCATCAATGCCCTCGCACCGTGTTCCGAGACTCCGTGCTCCAGCTCGCGGTGTTTGCACCGGGAACCCAGAGCTCTTTCGCACTACGCAGCTCAAAGGCCGCCGTGCCTCAGGCCGCACGCCAGCCCTCGGGTCCACCACGCCCGTGCGCGCACGCAGCCCACTCGCCATTCCTATTTGAGCTCGCACGCCACCGGAGCCCCGCTTCCGCCCTAAAGACGACCGCACCACGTGACATGGTCCACCCGTGGCGGTTTTCGCACCACCAGTGGCCAGGTTCGCACCCTGCATGGAGGATTTGTGCACTTAGCGGCTGGGCGTATGCCCATTCTTCGACCTACCCAGAGACAAATCACATCGTCCCAACTGCCATACCCGAGGAGCCTTCAGCATTCCGATAGTCGCACACCAGATAGGACCTTCGCCCTCCGCAATTTCAGATCACACAAGAGGGCCCGTTTCCAAGTGGGCCTGACATCAGGCCCTGGAAGTTCGAGATCTCGCCTCGAGCCTACCTCCTCCGCCGATGAGGGTTCACGGTCATATCTCACCGGGCCGAGGATCGTGTGCGCCCATTGCTCACCCCGGTGGATCCGATTCCCGGTGGAACGTGGATTCCGCTTTCGCTGTGAGACTTCGGGCCAGGGAGCCATGCTAGTGATGAGCCTGCCACAATGGACTGCTGTAGACTCACTGGGGGACAGATCCTGATGGTTCATCGTCTGCAGACCATAAACGCCACGATGTTTCTATTATCCCCGAAGCCAGGTTTCCGCTTTACCTGCCACTACACATCCTGGAGTGCCGAGTCCTTTGAGCTCCGGTCAAAGACACCGCTCTCAGAGTAATTCGAGCCGCTGACATTACAACCGGCTTTGGGCCTACCAAATAAATACTGGCGACCCCAGATATGTGGATCGTCCCAAACAGACACAGAGAGATGGTCCGCTGCCTCGCCGAGATACTACAACCCGGACCCATACTCTTCCTCGTTGTGCAAAATTCCATGATGCCTTAGTGATCCAACCGCCTGATCAGCTTTATTCCATTACAACATTATGTACTAAATGCGAGGCTTCACTGAGGCTCTATACAGATCCTCGTGAGGATTCGGCTTGAACCCCTCCGAGCTTGTCATGACTTCCCAGCCGCATTTTGAGGGAGGGTGTCCACCGCAGCGCCTCACTCGAGCCGAGAATTTACCGTTCACGATGCCGAGATCACTGAGCCAGTCCCGAGAACTGGGTTCCCCGAGAGCCACGCACTGCTGAGACAACAGACCAGGTCCTATCCACTGAGCTGCATCACAGGTGCCGATCTCCTTTATCCTCCCACAGAGATGCCAGGATGTGGCAGAGGACCCACCGAGATGGGGAGGACCTCAGTTCGAGAGCAGGTGGAGGAGATGAGCCCGGGGCCCAGATCCATCTCCGCCACCCATTCCTCCATTACTTCCCAGCCCCATCGACACCTTCGGTCTTTCCTTACACAAAGAAAGAAGCTTCCAAAGCATATTCCATCAATGGTGGAGCTAGGCAACAAGTATGGATGCCTCAGGCACTCGCGACTACACATGAGTCGTTAGACGAGAGGATGGCCCGGGCCGAGGTCACTTTAGCGCAGAGTCACGCCATGCTTCTTCGGATCATGAGCCACCTCGGTCTTCACAATACCGAGACAAGGCTCGTACAGCCCCGCCGGATCAGTCCAGCACTGCAGCCTCCTCGATAGTGCCCAAGAAACGCGAATAAAAGGTTTCGATCCACCGGCATCTCCACCACCAATGAGTGAGTCTGTCACACCCTCTCTAACTGGCCCCATCCCCATCCATAGCAGGTGCACGTTATACTTTGGTTGGGAGGAAAAGAGTTAGGAGTGTCTTCTATCATGTTTTTGTATTGTTTTTAGCTTTATCAACCGTCTCGCTTCATTTTGTATAGGATTGTAGTTAGTGATACATGTACAATGATAGTAAAGTAAAGGATATTTTTGTCATGATTGCCATGATTAAGTTTCATACTAGCCTCAAGGCATCAAAAGCTTTATAGCATATCATTTACTTTCTACACTTTTTTGCAAATCATATTTGTGATTATAGTATTTTTGTGTTTCTACTCTGTCTTGAGTTGAAGAATTGAAGTTCAGATAAAGTTACCCATAATGGTTAAAACAATCTTAATATTAATAAGTTTTGCCTGACTAAGTTCCAATGTATTCAACCTCGTAGTTATCTCCTTGCTAATCACAGCACACATTGTACACAGCTGTATCAATAGGTTGGAGAAGCTATATACCACTCTTCACTTGCAAACCGGGCCTACATTCAGTTATCACCTTGCTGGCTTCAGGCTCCTCAGTTACTTCAACAAAAAGAATAATTTTCAATGTAGTCTTCCAAAAGTTGTTGTGTTAAAAGGAAAAGAAAAAGAAGAGAAGAAAAAAGAAAATGAAAGTCGTGATGCTTTCCTGAAACCTAACACCTGGCCCATGGGTATATGGCGAAGCCTTAAAGCTCCTAAGTGTCTTTCTAAACCTTTATCGTTGGGAGCTACTCATCAAGAAATGCTATACTTAGATGTAGAGTTTAGCGAGTCAGGGTTTAATTGCTTTCAACCAAGTCCAGTGGTGAGCCCAGAGAGTTTTGGCCTGCCGACCCTTTTGGCTCGATGTCTCTAAACCCACTTGCTTAGAGTCACCTGGACCCCATTACACTGGACTTTGGTGAAGTCGAGTTTTAGCACTGCACTCATAATACAACTCACAAAAGAAGGAAAATAAGGAAAGTAACTGTATTCTATTTAGGCTCGCTCAATGTTTTATGCCCGTAGTAGTTTTGTTTGGGGGAGGTGTATCAGTTTTTGTACCTTATTGGTTCAAATCAAGCTACCCTAAGAACACTTAGATTTTGGTGGATGTTTGTAGTTGACTCTCAAACCGATGTCATTCCTAAAACTTGTTTTTATATGGCATTTGTTCCTGTATGATGGTTTTTGTATGGTGGTCTAAACTCCTGAGTTCATGCCCAGAGGCAAGGCCTAATCTGTACACACAATTTTTGACAACATACACTTTTTGGCAAAAGTTAGCCAACATACATGCCTTGAGGTTTGTTTTTAGTATCACAAGGGACTAGCAACGCTTTGCTAGGTGTGATTAGTGACCTCAAAAAAGCCTATTTTAAGTCCTATATAAGATAGGTTTTGTTTTTGCCAAGGTACTAATCATAGTACACTGTCGCACTACACAAAGTATGTCCATTTAGTACTCAATTCATTCTTGCTCGAGGTTGCTTCCTGACAGTTTTAGAGTATTTTCAGAACCTCACCTTCATTTAAAGCTTCAGATTCGCATTCGTTATTTTATGTTATCCTCACTGATTCTCACTGTCGAATCAAGAAATGTTAAGTGGAATTGAGCTGAAATGAGGGTGGAATGCAGAGATTTTTTTTGAGTGATTCTCGCTATGCATTGTGAAAATTAGATCACAATTTTCAAGGATTAAGCAGTACTCAACCATAGCGGCACTGCAATCCTCGCGAAATTTCGCTATCATAGCGAAATTACATCATAGCTTAGTTGTCTTCAGTTTAAAATTTGAATTTTCGCTATGCCTTGTATTTTCGCTATGATAATGAAATTTGTCCCCCTCTGTTTTTTATCCAAACGACCTCGTTTTGTGTAATTCCATTCAGTCCCCAACAGAATCATATATTCTTGGTATTTTGGTGTATTTCACACACTAGATATTATATAAGCCAGAATCTATAGAACTTTTTGTAACCCTAACTTTTCATTCAAGCATTCATTCTCAGCCTTTTGTTTTAGGGTTTACGCTCTTTCTCTTTCTTCTCTCTTCTTCTCTCATACTCGGGCTGCCAAACACCACCTTGAGGATGACAACTCGTATAGATGTTCAAGGCCTCAAACCTTGAATATGAGGGTCTGCTAGGTTGGTTAATGGTGTCAGGTGTATCCTCGGCCAGAATGAAACAGTATTTGCATTTATTTTTCTTAAACTTTTCAAACTGTTATGTCTAATGCCATTTAATGTGTTTCCTTTTGGTCAATACTTGTCATGCTTTAGGGTTCAATGCTCTTAATGGTAGATGCACCTATTATCTTAGATGTCATTTACGAGCCATTGAAATGAGGTCGTTAAATGCTATGGTTTTCTTAAACTGGTCATCAGAATAGATTTAAAATGCTCGACATGTGTTGACTCAAAAGGAGTGTTTTTTAAGGGTTTGTTTCTTAGTTGCCAAACAAAAGATCCTGGGCTTTGCCATGACTATGTCATTTTCCTAATGCGAGGAAATAACTCGGTGGACACCTTTATAACCCCATTTTATCAAGCTGAAGTAATCCAAGCCTCCTTCAAGGTCACCATTTCACACTTAATCTAAACTCAAGCTTTCGCTTACCCGCTGAACAAACTATCCTCCCTGTTTTACCTAAACCAAAAAATCCAAACAAAGCCTCACCGATTTGAATCATGATACGAATCATTGTATGAAAAACCTATCCCTGGTAATGACTTTCGTAACTCTATACTGTATAGCTTCTCAATTTTAGTGGAGGAAAATAGGAAACAAATTTGTTGATTCCTCTCCTTGGACACCCTACCGTGGTAACGAATCGACCTCTTTCTATTATTTTTCTTATTTTCTTATTTCACATTATCAATCTGTAAATCGATCCAACCTCTTGTTTTTGGCCAAGAACCCTTGTGGTCCAAACTTGAAATTCACCACTAATCACCGCAAATCATTTGTACAAAAGAGTTCCAAACTTCGTGTTCGACCCTAGAGCCACTATACCGCGTGAGTTTTGATATGACAAGAGGGAGGAATTTTGGGACAAATTTTGTTGATTTTATCACCCTACCGTGGCACTAATCAAATGACGCCGCGGTTTCAGGATGGTGCCTGGCGCGAATGATGACTGCTTGAACACTTGTGATCCTCATCACAAGTTTCGTGGAATTTTCTTGTATATATCTTTGTAGTGTTTGTGTTTTAATTTGTTTCATTTTATTTTTTATCTAACTTTACCCCTCTTTGCAGAGCTGTTTTTTCCTGTTTGGTGTTTGCTTTGTTCTTGCTATGTGGGGTCGCTTTAAAGGTCAGACAAATCAAGGTTGAATTTGAACCCAATAAAGAGGACAAAGATTTGCCAAGATGTGGCGTGGGGAACCTAGTATATATAAACCAAAGGAGGGATTACGTAAACCAGCCATGGCAAAGCCAAAGAACACGTGGGAGAGGAATCCAAATGAACATAGTCCAAGAGGGACTATAGAAACCAATGGATGAGTTCCCACCTTATGGTAGTACTTACAAACCTAGTCGAGGAACCACCCAAACTCTCATGGGAACCAAGACCCCTACAGTATGCATCTCCCGAACTCCATAGATTATGCTTCAACCTCAGCCACCTTAGCCACCAGTCAATCCTCTCTCCATTTGAACAAGCCATTTTTGACCTACCCGCATATGGATTTACACTTCAGGCGTGAAAGGGTAAGGATTAATGCCCAACTTAACTGAGAATCACACAGTTGAAGATAACGAACAAGAAATTGATGGGCTGGAAATGACTTGAGAGCATAAATGGACAACCTGGCAAACCCAAAGGTGGAAAAAACCCAGTATACCATCAAAGAAGAATGTCCACTGCAGGAAGAAGGCAAATGACAACTACGGTAGAGGGATAAAGGCTGAACAACAAACACAAAGCAGAGGCTTATAGATATTCTATTGAATTGTCTGAAGGGTTGTCTGAATCCTCAGATACGTGTGCTGTCGTTTCCAAGGGAGAAGAAAGAAGAAATCCTCCTTCCCTTTTATAACCGAGGAGGGCAAGTGGGAAGAAACCCCAAGAGCTTAAGATTTTGAATCCATTTCCCACCAACAACCCATCGCGCAGTCTCCCTCCACCGACCAAGTGTACATTTTGTCACACCCAGCATACCCAACTCCCCGGCTAATTACGCTAAAGCTAGCTACCATCACCGCCGCTATGCAAAACTTTAAGAGATTAGTGGCCACTCGCATGCACTTTGCCACTACATCAAAAACAATGGTAGCCGCCACATCAGATGAGCGACACACAGATGAGCCAGGCCGGGTTCGGATTTGGAGCACCCGAACCTCGACATTTAAGCTCCGCTAGTTCCAGCAGCCTCCAAAGGCCTATGAGTGGCCTGGGGAGCACAAATTTCCCACCCTTTTGTTTTAATTTTTCTTGTTTTATTTCATTTTATTTTATTTTATTTGGATTTCTATAATTTTTCTTTCTTAGATTTTTCTAATTTTTAGTTAATTTTGTTTAGACACTTTATTTTCTTCAATTTTCTTACTTCAGATTAATTTTTACAATTTATGTGAAGATCAAGAACAAAGCAGCTTTGAGTGGACAATTTTGATACTAGCAAAACTATGTACCGATGTCCCCATAAGACAAAAGGAACAAGAAGGTTAAAAAAGAAGTCTCTCAACAAATATTTAGGCAAAAAAAAAAAATTTTATTTGTCAGACATTTTTATTTATTAAAAAAAAATTTATTTTATTTTATTTTCCTTTATAAAAAAATGCTCTCAACAAAAAAATTTGTTTTTATTATTATTATTATTATTTATTAATTATTTCATTTATTTATTTATAAAAAAATTCGCTTATAGGATCCACAATAAAATTTTTTCACATACACAAAAATTTTCAATACTCCCCGTATTTGCCTCCTGATTTTGTTTCGCCCATAACTTTTTCATCTGAACTCCGTTTTAGGCATTCTTGGTACCGTTGGAAACCTTAGAGAGTTAGAATCCAAAAAATCCAGAAAGAACACTTTTGAAATTTTTATAAAGGTGAAATTTTCAAAATTCTCCAACTGGTCACTTTTTTCCTCTCTTTTCTTCTTCTAACTTGTTCATTTGAAGCCCAAACGAAGTGAATAAGGTGTCGATGGAAAGCTTGCGAAGTCTCCTATCCAAAAACGATCGCATCTCATCAAGGTTGTAACACTTCCTTCCCTAACTTTCCAATCCGAGCCCCATTGCGGACAATGAGACATTCGTCATCGGGGGAGAGCTAGTTAAGGAAAGTGACTTTTGTATTTATGCTTTGTTATTATTTTCACAAGCCCATTTCAGATGTTAAGTGGCTTATTGGTTTTCCTTTTGTGAAGTCGTTATACTATACAATTTTACTTTCTTTTAAACAATTGACCATTTTGCACCCAAATTTTTTTGTATTCCATGCCAACCTGTTTGAAAAATTGAAACTTTGTCCAATCTATTGATATCATCCATGTCGAATGATGACACTCTGAACCCTACAGCTTCAGACGTTTCTTCATCTTAGCAACCACACAAGGTACAAGAGCTCTTCATGACCAAAACCCGCTTAGCCTCCTAAGCCTTGGCAAGAACCTACCCTAGTTTCAACACCAATTGCATAGGTTAAGGACCCCCATGAATAGAAGGCCAATGTGTCTTCTAAAAAAAAAAATGTGAGAAAGAAAAAGAAAAAGAAGAAAAATTGCAACGCTCATTCAAACTCATAAAACTCGAGGTACATAGAAAGCTTCAGCGCCCTGTAAGTCTGTAATAACTGGTCTGAGCCACCACTCATGGTTGCTACAAGTGGGGTGATAGGTGGAGCTGAGCGTTGCAGTGCTGAGTTTTCAAATCATTCCGAGTCCGAGTGAAACTTCAAGAGCAGGTTAAAAGATCCATGACTTGATGACCTAAGCCTTAATTGAATGGAGTCATCGGAGATCCTCATATGGACTTTGGGTAGCCGATTCTCAAAGATTGCACCCCCTACAACACAAAAAAAAAAAAAAAGTCAGGAATAAGAGGGGTCCCGATCTAATGAAGGTATATATGCAGGTCGTGGGAAGCAGCTACAGTTCAGTGAGTGCAGTCTCACTTATCAGCCGGTAGTTTCATCAAACAAACACTTAGATTTCGTGGAAGCTTCAGTTGATTCATCGAGATTGAGCTCCATACTCACCTTGCATGGCATTCATTCTCTCAAGATAGTTATCGGACAAGGGTTTGATGATTCTTACTAAATAGCACACTCATTCACAGAATCTTTAAACATACATTTGGTTTATCATTTTCTATGCTCTTTCTTTCGCTTCATTGTTAAGGACTAGCAATGTGGTTGTGATGATTAGTACTTCAAAGGTTATTTTGAACTCATTATTGCTGTGTTTTGGAGAATTTCTTATGCAATAATCTAGTTAATAACCCGATTTGTAAGATTAAGGTCCCTACTATTCTACTCCACATTTTATGGCTAATTTTGCAGCTTTATGAGCTAATCGTGCATGTTGAGTCATTCCAAGCATGAAGAATTCGGCCGAACTCAAGATGCGCATCAAAAATCGAAGAAAAGAATATTATAAAAGGAAGAAAGAAAATAAAGATGAATAAAGCACTGAAGGTAGCAGTGAGCAATGCAGTCAAAGAGCTAATAGTGATGAATGTGAGGATAAATTGCATAAGCCGAAAATTAGCTACATAGCGAATTTTCGCTACAATAGAGAAATTTCGCTATGTAGAGAAATTTTCTGCTTGTAGCGAAAATTTCAGCTCTTCAAACGGCCCCGTTTTTGGTTTTTCTCCTTTCTACCCTTGTAATAGCTTTTGTTTTGGTTTGTTTTTGTAATTTCTATCTAAGCCGATATGCTTTTAGAGTCAAGGTTTGTACAACTAATCAGCTTATATACTCTGGGAGAAGCTTTCAAATTTCTCCCGTTTTTCATTTTCGCTTCACTTTCCTCATTTTCTTTATTTTCTGGCAGTTTAAACACCTCCGGTGATGAACTCTGAGGATGGTTGGCTAAAACCCTTCCTCCTGGGCTGGAAGGTCGCCACAGATCTAGCTACCAGGTCCCCCGTTTCTGCGTGTGTATCCATCGCCACTCGTGTTCCCCCTTTCTAACTGTGAGGTTTTTATCCCTCGAATCTCCTTGAATGGCTATTATTCGTAAAGTTTTTGTAGTCTGGGTGGATGCTTATTGTTAGATCCACCGATATTCATTAGTTACCCCTCTATGACCCATTGGAAAGTGAGCCCACAGATCATCTTCATCAGCCAATCACCTGATAAGATGTCATTTTTCAAAAGGATAAATATTTCTGGGGTTAGGGTTTTATAGCTAAATGAGAAGATCCTGCTCGTAAATGATCATGTCATCCTCCCACTCGCAGTAATAACCCCACAGTGGACCCCAAATGTTCTAGAATCCTAAGCTCGCATTCGATACTTCATGAGACCTCTTTATTACTTTTCTGATTTGTTATCTCGCAACCATCCAACTCCCCCTGCTTTTAACAAAGAACCCTTAAAAATCAAACTGAAATCTGTAATTACTAATCACTGCAAATCATTTGTACAAAGAAAACCCATCCCTGTGTTCGACCCTGTGAGCTACTATACTACAAGAATCTTTGCTACGACAAAGAGAGTAACCAGATGTATAGCCTGCTGATTTTTGACACCCTACCGTGGTAATCACACAAAATACAAAAAATTTGTCATATGTGGGGACTTGTTTGATCATATCATGAGGATGCTGACTTTTTACTTGTCTCAAAGACTTCTAGTGTTTCCAACCCATTGATATTTTTCTTAGTTCCTCAGCGTTATGGCTGGGGTGTGCTATTTTTCATCATAGCCTCCCTAGTCATCACCTTTCCTGCCCAGCTTTTATCCTCCCCGCCTTGTTCCACCGCTTCTTGGTGTTTCACGCTTCTGCGCCACATCAACGTTATCAACTTCATCCATCCTAGAATTCGCTCACCGAGGAGCCTGTTTCATGTATCTTTGTAGTTTTGTTGGTAACCAGAGGGAAATTTCCTTTTCCGCACCATCGCTGCTGGTTAGTCTAGATATTGAGTACCTGTTGTCATACGCAAAGATAATTTCAAATGTAGCCGTCCCGCTTTTAGGAAATTCCCTCTTGAGCTCAAAGTTATTCATTTTCTGCTGAAAGTGTGCTTTCCACTGTGTCACCTTTTCGATTAGCCCTGTGATTCACCCTGTTCCTCCACAGTTCACTTCACCCCGCCAAGCTCATATTAGCCTAATCGTAGACGAGGGACAAAAGGCCGGGCTGGATGAGGATCCTATGTCGCCAGGCAAAGAAGAGGCACATATGTAGGAGGTTTTGGCTTCCAGGAGAGGTTTGGGTTCCTCCAAATGGGGGTCAGTATTGTATGGTCGGCCTGTGGCTTGTATCGCCCAGCATCGGGCTTGTCTCACCAAAGTCCCTCTACTACAAGTGAACACTCGGGGTAATGCGCTATCTCGCGCCGCGGACCTGATAGCTGAACCATGCCGAAAGTTAGGCATAGATGTCAACACCGCCTCATTTGCCGATTTCTCATTTCAAGTTCTCCAACCTCCAGCCAAGGCGGACAGCCTTGCTTTACTCATGTCCTCTCGAGAGTAAAGTACATGCCTCCCTTGATTTGCTTCAGGCCTCATCCTGTCAGCCTCCTCGGGATTGTGGGCTCATCCCAAGTTTAGAAGTTTCACTCACATAATTGAGGAAATCCATGGCTTCATCTGGATTCTTACTTAGGAAATCCCCTCCACACGTGGTTTCTAGAAGTTGCTTCATGGCAGGGGACATCCCATCATAGAAATGGTTGACTAGCATCCAAGTGTCAAAACCATGGTGAGGGCATGCACTAATGGTCTCCATATATCTTTCCTAGCACTGGTAGAACTTCTCATTATCATGGGCTGCAAATGTATAAATTTGCGTCTTCAAGCTATTGGTCGTGTGTGCACTGAAGAACTTCTTCAAAAACTCTGCCTGCAATTCTTCCCAATTCCTAATGGTTCGCCCAGAACAAGCTAAAATTTGGCCTTGTCTCAGGTTAAGGGAAGCCAACTTCAGAAATTCCATATCAATTTCACCCTCCTTAAAGGTCATGCAAACTTCCTCAAAATCTTGGATGTGTGTGTATGGATTTTCATTTTCCATGCCATGGAAAGTTGGGAGCAGGGGCACCAAATAAGGCCTGACAACTACATCCTATACAGGAGGTAAGATGCATGAGGGTGCACTCACCCTAGGTGGGTGTATATGGTTCCTCATTGACCTGTAGGCATCGGGGGGTTTCTGCACCCCCACGACTTCTTTGTTGTTCTCAAGTGGAAGCCTGATCCGTTGTCGTGTAACTCACTTCACACCCCTATTCTGCGGAGCACTGCCCTTCTAGGCCTGCTTAGTGTTCCTAACCCAATGGTGCATAAAGTCCTAGAACACTACACACAAAGCAAAGAAACAAACAAAGCTTCCAAAAAGGGTTAAAGTTGGTTAAAATTAAAACAAAGAAAATCTGGATATGCACAGTGTAAAAATTTAATTTCTCGAACAGTGAACTGTTAGGAGACATAATGGTAAAATAAAAAAGGAATGAGAATTCACCAATACTTGTGATGTGGATCACAAGTTCAACAGCTTCTCACTCACACTAGGGCATCATCCCCTAAGAATCACGCTCATTTGATCTAAGCCACAAGAGTACTAGAATCAACAATATTTATATCCTAGTCCCTACTACCGTAGCCTAGCTAATTGCAGAAAAGGCTGGCTCTAGAGTCGAACTCAAAGATGAGTTTTCATGCAAAATGATTTACAAGCTTGGTTGAAAATGGTGATTTCAATTTCGATTTGGGGTTTCTTAGAAAAGAAGTGGATCATGGTTTGAAAATCAAAATGTAGTGAAATGAAGTGTAAGAGAAATCCCCAGCGCCTGGGGGCCCTGGCTCGTGGGGTTCTAAGGCAATCGAAATGTCCCTGATCCTTTTCTCATGGGCTGGAGAAATGACCTATAGTCATTTCTCAAACCCATCTTCACTGGGCTATAAAATCCAACCCTAAAATTTTTTTTCTATATACAACATTTATTAACCATTAATGCTTCAAAGCAAGGAAAAACCGGTCCTTCGAGATCGAACCTCGCAAAGGAAAATAAATGGCACCAGCGAGCATCGCGGGATCTAGCACAAGTATCCACTCGAGCCTTAAAAGCTTGCCAAGTATTGGCTAATCAAAGTACATCACAAGGATTTTTCCTTAAAGCGGAGATGCGTAAACATAAATGATAATAAATGCCTCGTGGTTGGGTAATGGGAGGACAAGTCGTGTTTACCTTAGAACCTCATCCAAAGGACCCTCCTTTTCTCAAGATTTAGTGATAGTTAGCTCAAGCATCCCTTGAGTTGTCATCCTCAAGAGGTGTTTGGTAGTTGAGAAAGTGCAAGAAATGGAGAGAAAATGAGGGAAAATCACCGCTGAGAGCCGAAGTCACACTTCATTGATTGATAGCATTGAATCATTTACAAAGCTTAACCGAGGTCATATACCGCCCGCAGTCAGTTGGAACAAAAAAGTATGAAACAACAAAATTACATTGAGGATAGTTTGGGAAAAAAAATCACAAAAAGCAGTTAAAAAGTTGGTCAAACAGCAAACAGGGCAAGTTGAGAAATTTCACAACTCCGCGAATTTACGGTGCTGCGAAAATTTGCAACACCGTGTGAAACCTCTGCTACATCGCCTCCCTTCTTCTCGGCGAACTCTAACGCCTTCCGACTTGTACATGTCAGCTTCTCGAGTCTCGGCCCTGCCCTTCGTGATTTGAGCTTCCACTTACGATAATGGTGTAATTGGCTTGTAAACTACAAAAATAACCACAAAATACAGATCGTGAGTATGGTCGACCTTAGTGTGTCATTCCGGGGTTATTTAAGTTGATTAGCTACAAAAGTGCCTAAACCTCGTACAAATTGTGGCTCAAAATAGTACTATTTGGGCACTAATCATATACTCTTCCTCCATCAAGATCTTATGCATACAAATTGATGAACTAATGCCTTTGATATCTTCAATGGACCATGCAAAAGCGTCCATATTCTTCTTAAGCACCTCAAGTAATTTGGCCTCCATATTCTCATTCAAAGGTAAAGATATGATTATGGGTTTTATGCCATTTTCACCCAAAAATGCATATCGAAGATTCTTAGGGAACTCTTTTATTACCAACACATGGGGTGTCTTCTTTTCTTTTTCAATCACAACTGTATCTTCATTCTCTTCTATAGAAAGGATAGTCTCAGACGTTTCATGAACTATAGATGGATGGTCAAACTCTAAATCAGTCATAGATAATGACTCGATCAAACATCTCTAAATAGATCCCGCTTAACCATGTCAGCATCATACTCACTCACAATGTGGAGGGGATCAAACTATCAACCCTCATACAAGTTCCTTTATCATCATCAAAAAATCTCAGAGTCTTGATAAGTTTGAACTTTACTTCTTCATCACTGACTCTCATTGTTAACTCTTCGTTTTTCACATCAATCAAAGCTTGTCCGGTGGGAAGAAATGGCCTTCATAAAATAATAAAAACTTCTCTATCTTATTCTATTTCTAACATGATTACTACCCAAATCGTGTTGTTCCATACTCTTAACTCTCCGGGTTTTGAGCACTTCTTACGTAGTAATTAGCCAAATTGACCTAGTTGGCACGTTAAGGACCTAACAATGCTTATGATCAAATTTTATAGCAGTTTTTGTAGTTTTCATAGGCTATATATATTGAAGATAGGGATCCAGCTCGAGCATGAAGAAATCAATTGGAACTTAGAGCTGTAGAACCGTATGTATGCGTAAAACATAAGCAAAAATGGTAGAAAGGAAGCCCTTGCCAATTTCACAAGGGTTGCGAAATTTCACAACCCCTACGAAATTTTACACTCAAGGAAATCTGTGTGGTCACCTCCCACATCCCCCAGAAGCATGCCACACTTTCGCCTGCACTGACCGCGAAATTCGCTACAAATTTCCCCGTAACTCTTTTTGACTTCTTTGCCTCTTTTTCATTTCTTCCAATTATCCCCATAATATGTTTAGCTATACTAATCTCTGGTAGTCTGCATTGTTTGTGGTATATGATACCCAAAGAACACTTTGTAAGTAACTTTTGATTATTGAATTTTTGGGAGGCTTACCGAACAAGCTCCCATTTTTTTTTCTCATTTCTCTCATTTTATTTCTCTCTTTCTCATTGGCCAAACACTCTCTAAGGATGATTTCTTAGAGGATGAGTGGCTAAAACCCCTTCCTCCTTGGAAGCAGAGCACCATAAGGATCCTAAGGCAACTAAGGGTTTCCATGTTTTCCATGCAAGTATTCATCACATCGTTTCCTTTAAATTTAGTTTTTATCCTTCGAATCACTTAATGGTTAATATTTGCAAGCTTTCAGGCTTATCGGATGCTTAATGCAGATCCATATCATTTATGATCCATTCAAGGTGAGTTTATTATACTTTGTTTTAAATGGATCGAGTGCATTCATCAGTAGTGAATGTCATTTTCAAAGATATGTAACGAGGATCACTTTTATTACTAAATGAAGATCCGCTTGGGAGATAATCTGATGTTATCCTCCCAGCAGGTAAAGACCTGTGAACCCCTCATTTGCCTAAAGAACCTAAACCTAGTGTCCAGATACTTCAAGGGACCTCTTTCCACATTCTAATCTCTTTTATTTTCAGTGATAATCATTAAAACCAACCCATTTTTATCACAACCCCAATATCCAAACTACAATCACCAAAGGTAAACCTTTAGTATTACCATTTCCCAATGAAGAAACCTGCATCCCCGTGGACAATCCTATAGCCGCTTATACTATAGTAGCGCAACGCTACTGTAGTATGAGGCCAGCTATAAATTTTTTGATTTAGATTACCCTACGGGCTACGAATCATAACACAACAAAGTCTACTGGAAATGTAACGCCCCGAAATATACCCTAGTCGCTTCACATGTCAGTGGTATTTTGTGCTACACTGTCTGTTCATGAAGTTAAATGCTAAACGGAACGAGACTGGGAATGAGTAAAACTTAAGGACAAAATTGTAAATTGTCCAAAGAGGGACTTAAAAGTCATAAGCTGGACAATATTTGAGGCCAAAGTATAAATAATAGGGATCGTATGCACCTTGAAGATTTGAGGCCAAAGCACAATAAAAAGAAATTGAAATACAAATGGACACAATAGTTGGATAAAATGCAATTATGATAAGAACTCAAAATGGGTTGCGGGCCAAACAAGGCCCAACAAATGGATCGCAGACCAAATTGGTCTCTATTCCTTGGGGAGAGGAACAAAACCAGAAGGCCAAATATAAGAGAAGAGGGAAGAAGAAGAAGAGAAAAGGAAGAAGAGTAGAGAAGGATTCAAGCTCAAGATCAAGCTGTACACAAGAAACCACCACTGCTGATCCACAGACTGCTGCATGCAATCATTATGCTGTGGTTGGTTAGTAGTTTGTCCCCAAACACGGGTTTGCAGGTTCTCGGCGAACCCAAAATGATGGCAAGTAAGGTGGGTAAACCCCATATGGTAATAAGAAGCTTCAAGTGAAATCCTCTATTCGAGGATGAATTCATGGTTAATTAAGAGTAATCGAATTAGTGGTTTAGAATAAACTGCAACAAATCCTTGAGTTCGATTCAGGTGAGGAGTTGAAACCCACATTATGTTTGGTTTTGGGTAATTCACGACAGTCTTGAACTAAGATAAGTATTGAAGGAGGAATTGAATAGAAAAAGAGATTCCATATGAATTAGAAATACTTAATGTGTGTTTGAAGTGTTTATGAGGCATGTAGTTGATCAGTCTGGGGCATGGAAAAATGGAGAAAACACATCCTGGCACTTTTTTGAGACTTGTACCGGTACAATTTGAACTTGTACCGTACAACTTGTGTTCTCGGGTCATTTTTGGAATGGTTGAAACAAGATAACTGGTTGCACTGTGCTGGAACTGTTCCTGCCTTTCCGTTGACTAAATATTTTGGCCATAAATTTGGCTTTTATCCTGATTTATGATTCATGGCTATGTAAAATAGATCATAGAGAACCAAACCAAAACAGAAGGTATCGTCAATTCTGAATCTAAGTGGCCCAAAAATTCACTCAAAGGGGTCATGTGCAAGAAAATTCTGATTCCAGCTTTGAATATTGAGTAATGCCAGTTTTCGGACGAATTTGAGTCTTGGGTGTTCGAATTGGTGATTCCAGTTGGAAGGAACCTTAGCACCTAGCTTAAAGAAATACAAACATATGTGCCAAAATATTGAGAGACAAGGCACTGGAAAATAAATATTTCAAATTGTCCTCAGAAACGAACTACTGGGTCGCATGAAAATGCCATAACTTCAAATAGATGATCCGATTGGGTGATTCCAACTCTGGGTAAAGTAGGATTCAGAAGAATAAGAATCCATGAATAAGTGCAGATTACACACGCATCATACCCCTACCAGATATGAAGGACGATCTGTCATGAACACTTAAGGGACAAGAATGCTCCCATTAAAAGATAAAGTCTCCGACCTCATAATTGTAAACCATCTAAGACCAGTTATTAAAATGACACAAAGACTAATGCCCCGAATAGTACTTGTATTCCTTGCGGTTTCGCACTCGCCCCGACTAGTACTTTGAGATTCCCGACAGTGTCTAAAGACTCCACTAGTACTTCAGATTTCCGATTAGTGCTCCCAAGACTCCCGACTATAATTTCAGATTCCCTCGATTAAAAATCCAGACTTTAATTAGCACTTCTAAGATTTTTGATTAGTGCTACTAAGACTCCCAAGCTCTGATTAGTGCCATGGCACTCCGTCCTGTTTATAAGCAACTATCCTACCTGTCACATGTCATTTCCGTGCGTGTGTATCTTCTACTTATCAGGTCGTTTCCTACTCATTCGTGACATCGGGTCTAGGAAGTTCAAACACTATATGATAAGACTCTAAATGTAGAATAAGAATAAAGATCCGAATGTACCTCTAAGATTCGTCTGCAGTACCCACGTACTCCCGTATCCGAAAATGTTCAGGCACCACTGCACTCAGATTTAAACAGGTCTCGTCTCGTCTCTCGATGAAGCTCAGAGTACCTATAGTACTCTTGTCTCCTCGATTAACTCCCGTCTCCTGATTAAGTCCCTAGCACTCCACGTACTCCCGACCGATAAGTCTGAAAATCACGTACCCCGTGATCTCGAAAGTAAGTCTCGTCTCAGACTGATTATCTGCAGCGATTCACGGTACTCTTGTATTTGATTTAGTTCTGTAGTACCTACTGCAATTCGCCTTTAAATAAGTCCCGTGAAGTACCTACTTCGTACTCCCCGTGATCCGATAAGTCCTCGTATCCGATAAGTCTTATCCGGCAAGTCCCGTGAGTAATCCGCTGGTACTCCGTCTCTATAGTTGCGAAAACCCACTGTGCCCCAAAGATCCGAATAAGTTCCGATTCCGATTAACTCCTCAGATCCGAAAATGTTCAGAGTACCTAGGGTACCTCGCATTTAATTAAGTTCTGCTCACTGATGAACTCAGAGTGTTCCATGTGGTACTCCCGTCTCTAATGTCCCGATTCGATAAGTTCCGTGGTAGAGTACTAAGTGGCAATTCCCGTATTTTGAGTAAGTCCCAAAGAGTGCCCGGTACTCGTGTGATCTAGCCAAGTCCGTATCCAACAAGTCCCGTAGCACTTACGGTACTCCTCATATCCGATAAGTCCCTATCTCAGATAAGTTCCTAGTACCCAATGGTACTCCCAGATTGATTAAGTCCGTCTCGCCTCGATTAAGTTCTCGTAGTACCTACTGTACCTCGTATTTCATCAGCTTTGTAGTACCTGGGGTACTCCCTCAGATTCGATTAAACTCGTATACCTACTGGCACCCCAGACGCAAACAAGATAAGTCCAAAGAGTACCTAAGGGTACTCGCATCCGTAAAATGAGTATATGTGACCGTTCCACTGCACTCGCTTCCGACCAATGTCTATACTCAAGTGTATCCGCATACGCCCGATCTAACCCCCAGAGGTGATAATGATTATGATTAGTTCCACTGCCAGCCTACGTACTCTCGCACAAGTGATATGATTGTAAGACAATTATAAATTCAGAATATTATATGCATACGTGAGATCCGAAATACATGTATAAGTTCTCAGAATACACGATAAGATCCGAAATACCGGTATGTGCTCAAATACCGCATAAGTTCCAGAAGACCGTGATATACTCGAAGGCCAAGTAAGATAATGGCACATAAGTTTCAGAGTACTTACAAGTACTTCCCAGATAAGAATAAGTTCTCGGCACATCGTGATATCGCTCCGTGACTCTCGGGCGATACTTACGTACCTCCGGTCAGCGTAAACCCATGAGGAGGCGACAAGTTCTATAACCTCACACGGAGTCCCGAATGAATGTAAGTCTGGTTATAAGTAGAAGCCCCGCATAAGATAAGTTCTCAGAATCTACGGAGTCCCCGACTAAAAATAAGTCTGTTATATGTCTCAGAATTCCTACTTCGGAATCCAGACAAACACAGTTTGTTATAGCTACAAGTTCGTGATAAGAATAAGATCTGTACCCCACTGAGATCCCACAAGAGTAAGCCTCGTGAAAGAATAAAATCCGATAAGTTCATAATATAACATAAAATTTATATGAGTAAAGTTATTGTTTATGCATTAAATGTGTATATGCATAAGACACATTTCCTCACATGCAAATAAGTTTAGCACTAGTTTTAATCGTAGTACAGGAGAAAATATTATCTGAAGACTTCCGCATACAGCTTGGGCCAACACACCAGGAAGGGTCTAATACATGGTGGTTCCAGCTCTGATTTGTAAATGTAAAAGTAAAGTTTTGTATTTGTAAATGGACTCAGTTAGTATGTATATAATATTTTGATTATTATAGATGTGGGCCATACCACAGTGTAAAGCCCAATTGGCTTTAAAATAAAAAAACAAAATCAGGTAAGAACCGTGATTAACCGTGTCCTGACTCCGGTTCGATCCGCTAATCGGGTCGGACCGGGATTCGGGGCATGATAGGAAAGATAAACCTATCAACTTTCACAAGCACGTCTACAAGAATAACTTGAGGATAAGTCAATAAACGGTCGGCCATTTGATGAGATAGTGTAGTAGGGGTTAGCTCACCCAAATTCAACTTCTTTACCACAAATAACGGCATAAGATTAATGCTAGCTCCCAGGTCACACAATTCACCAATCGCACAAGGAATGGTGAAGCTGCCTAGATCCCTGGGCTTTCTAGAGTTTTCTTTGAGCCTGAAGGCATCATAATTCCCATAGACAACCATTCCATACATCAAACTTCTTATTGTTAGTCATGAATCTTTTCGAGAACCGCATAATGCACAATTAACGCTCTGTACAGCGTTCCATCTAAGCTTTAATATATTAAAACTATGCAATTACCCATCCTAACTTAGCTTTTCAAATCTTTGTTAACCTCTTCACAGAATGCGGTCACGCCCACTTATTCCAAAGTTCTTTAAAGATGCACCCATATCTTCTTAGTTCATCTCCAAATTAGCAATTTGATTATCATTAGTTTCTTCATATCATCAAGATGCAAAACACTTTCTTCAAACCATCCGCCTTCGTCCGATAACATGTCAAAGCTCCTTGTCCTGAAAATCAAAGGCCATTAGAAACACTAATCGATAAGGCACATATGGGATAATTGTCATCTGTATAGTGATAAGCTTTCATGATTCGCAACCTCAGCTGACATGCATAGCAAATTGTTGTCGGCCTGAAAAACATAGCCCCTTAATGTTTGCAAAGCTCGCTTCTATGTTTGAGATGTAAAATTTGACATAATAGCTTCTTTTGCTTTCATGTATGCTATTTCCCCCATAATAAGTTCTCTAGGAGTTTTTTGATTCAACTAATTAGTCATCAATGCTTTAAATTTTTCCTCTAAGGAAAAAACTCGATCCAATTCCAAGATTCTACCTTGTCTTCTCCTAATGGATCTCTCAAAGGGATCTTGATAAT
The DNA here is from genome assembly GCA_016808115.1 of Tetrastigma voinierianum. NCBI lineage: Eukaryota > Viridiplantae > Streptophyta > Magnoliopsida > Vitales > Vitaceae > Tetrastigma > Tetrastigma voinierianum. The sequence continues at coordinate 615,080 of JAEQBH010000911.1, read as the reverse complement.
TATTCTTTTCCAACTCCTCAAACAACTGATTCACTTCTTTGGACGTCTTACTTGTGATAGAACATCCACAAGCCACATCAATTAAAGCTCTAGTTGAATTGTTCAACCCATTGTACAAAGTCTGTACTTGTGACCAAAGTTCATACCTATGTTGTGGGCATTTCCTTAGCAATTCTCTAAATCGATCCCAAGCATTGTATAATGTTCCTTGATCACCTTGTCTAAACTATGTAATCTTGGCTCGGAGTTGCGCAGTGTTGGGTGGAACGACTCGGGCCGTAAAGGTTTAACCATCCCCACCACCCCACCCTCACAATGGATCTCGAAAGAAGCCGTGAAACCAGTTCCAGCGCCTGGGTTGCAAAAAGCTTCACTTGATGACGTCATGATTAACCTCGTTCATCTTATAGTTCCGCACAACTCGACAAAATTTGACAAGTGCTCATTTGGATCTTCCAAAGAATGGCCTTCAAACTATGGCCAAATCCCTGAATAGTTGTCATTAAGCATGGGCTTCCACCAGTCACCCAAAGGTGGTTCTCTGATTCCAAGTAGATCATTCGGGTCGCTATTGTTTTCACTATGTCTATCATTCTATATATCCTCCATCATGACTTGTTCAAATTTTGGCTTCTTTAATTTTCTCATTGTCTTCTCACGCTCGAGGTGAAAAGGTAACAATTCTGAAGTCAGCTTCCAATGCATACAACCAAAATGCCTGCAAAAACCAAACACAACCTAACAAAGAAAATAAGTAAATAGAAAATAAACAAAAAATAAAGAAATATTCACAACCTAAAATACAACTCAAATTTGCAAACTTTTCTTTCACTAGAATACCAATCCAAACACCTTAAAACATCGCTCCTCAAAGAACGCCACCAAAACTTGTTGGGTTAACAGGGTTTGACCTGCTTGTGGGTCCTTTATGATATAATAGCAAACACAATTTCCAAATTACCGCAAGTGCATGGGTCATAAGTAATAAAGTGGCTTAAAAAACAAGTATTGATCCCACGAGGAAAGGGTTTTAAAAGGGGACCGAAAGTACCCCGCCACGATCATTTCACCATTCGAGCAAATGAGTATTCAAGAAGATTTAAAAAAAAACTGAAAATAAGAAAAATAAAAACAGGGGAAATATTTTTAGCTAATTTTCAAGAAATGAAACAAAAATGATGAAGAATGAACTCAAGCGGGAAAGATACTGAGGTTGATTGTCTTAATTGATGTATGTTGATTTATACGTAAATTAGACATGGGTTGATTGAACATGCACTTATGTTATTGTTCATGAATGTAAGAGGTTTATGTTCTACGGTCTCCAATTCACACAAGAACTCCTTTTCACCTCTAGATCCTCTGAGTCCTTGACTATGCTACTTTTCGCAAGTGGGTTTTCTTAGTCCTATTAGTCTTTAAGTGTGTCCTTACAATAAGACGCACCCGAACTATACTGAACCATCACCCCTGTGTCCTACAATTTCTCATATAAAATAGAATTGGTGTCTCACCTTAATGAAATATATTCAGTACTAGACATTTCTAGTTCCCTAAATTTCTTTGATTAGGTTAAGTAGATTTCTTCAATTAAAACACATTGGCATGAAATAATTATGGCCCAACGGATAACTTCCAACTGTCACTATGGAATCCCTAAATGATTCATTCATAAACCGGGTCTCATATACATTTCCCAATACAAATTAATTGCAAGAAATCATAATATTCCAGATTCTACACTAACCAACATCAATATAGGCATTTATTCACAAACCAATCTAAAAATAATATAAATCAACCATCAATCTTGACAATCAACCCTAGAGAATAGATTAGCTACTCATTGCAGCACTTAAATCTACCAAATTCACATATATTTCAACATAAATTAAGAAATAGATGAGAAGAAGATTCAAAGTTTGAGATACAAAACAATTAAATGATGAAGAGCTCTCCAAACTTCAATCCCAGCTGCAAGAGATCATCTAGCTAGTTGATCCTCCAAAAATGTATTCAAAACAAAGAAAAAACAACCAAAATCGAAACCCTAAATTGTTCTAAGATTAAGAGGTGAGAAACCATAGAATGGGATGTTATTTTCCTCCAAGTTCCAACCCTAATGATTATTACAAGTGTAGAATTTATAATCATCGGAAAATGGGATAAAAATGGAAAGAACAAGTCATCCCATCGTCACCATGTCGCGACATGGCCGAAGTTTTGTCCAAAAACATCCTTGATAGGGTCCCCATGTCGCGACATGGCATAGTGTCCTCGTTAGGAAACTCCACAGGATTGATCATATTGTGACATGATGTCGCGACATGGTAGAAAATCCATGTTGTGACATGGAGTCTTATATCAACAATTCTACTTTAGTATTCTTCTAACTTGCTTCTTTCAATTGCCTTTTCGTTCTTTTTTGCAAAACAAAGGCCAAGAAGGGGATGAGTCCATAATTGAATAAATATGGTGTGAATTTAGCATTAAAAGATCAATATAATCGGGCAATCTATGCTTAAATGCTAATATGATTCACACCTAACAAAGATGCTATAATTTTCATATGCTAGGTTTTTTTTTTTTTTTTTTTTTAAATATTAAGTTCAATAACTTTCAAATATAAGTAAAATCGATTTTTGAGTTTTTAAATTATTTTTAAAATTTAATAAATTTTAAATGTCAAGTATAGTTTGAATTTGGAATTGATTTGCCTAAATGAAACATCATAAAGAAGTTAACATAAATTATATTTGGAATTGATTTGCCTAAATGAAACATCATAAAGAAGTTAACATAAATTATAAAGGGGTATAATTTAAGGAAATACCATATTTAAAATTTTCTTATATCGATATTACCTCATAAAGAGAGTGTGATGTCCCAAAATAATCTTTAAATTTTTTTTCCAAAGTAATACATATTTCAAAATAACCATCAAACTAGTCATTAAAACCCTATTCACCAATTACGATTTTAAAAATTAACCTTAAAACTATTATATGATAGTATAGAAACTAAAGAAAAAAAGAGAACAAACAAAATATAACGAAAGGAGATGGAGATTAAACCGAGTCTTGTCTAGCCATAGAAACATGTCTTCTTCGAGGGTGCTTTGAGGCTTCGATAATGTCTGATTCTTAGGATACAATGATCTTCTTTGATTGATGGCAACAACAAACCTTGTTTGTAGTCACTCCCGGTGAACTGGCTATGTATGTATCTCTATCTAGAGGAAATATGACAAAATAAAACTAAATTTTTTTTCTTTTTGCCAAAGAGAGTCAAAAGTCTCTTTAAATAGACAGGGGGAGGAACGGACAATCAAGCCACCAATGTGGTTTCCGATTGTTTCAATATGAATGGAAGAAAATGAATAAATAAGCATAAATGGAATTTCAAGTACTTTAATTCCATAACACAAAAGTTTCAAACAAAAAGCAAACATCTCATGATTTTAATTTCATTCAAATAGATAAAATCCAACAAAAACCACATTCACCAACTATTTCCAAAAAGGAATAAATAAGCATAAATGGAATTTAAAGGACTTTAATTCCATAATACAAAAGTTAAAAAAAAAAACAAACAAACAAACTTCTCAAGATTTTAATTCCATTCAAATGGATAAAATCCAACAAAAACAATATTCACCAACAACGATTTTGAAAATCAACCTTAAAACCACAGTCGATGAATGCGATTTTAAAAATTAATATTAAAATTATAGTTGGTGAATGTTGTTTTAAGGTTAATTTTTAAAACCACGATTCGTGAATATGGTTTTAAGGTTAATTTTCAAAACCGTAGTTGGTGAATGTGGTTTTAATTTTCAAAATCAACTACGATCTTAAGATTAATTTTTAAAACCTCATTTACAGGCGATTTTAAAGTTATTTTTTAAAATCATAATTGGTGAATGCGGTTTTCAAGACTAGTTTGATGATTATTTTAAAGCATGTATTACTTTGAAAAAAAAATTTGAAATATTATTTTGAGACATCACACGTAAAGAAAAGAAAAAAATATATCACATTCAATTTTATTTATTTATTTTATATATTTTTAGTTCTAGTTATCCTACAAAAATTGTTTTTAAATTTTATTTTATTTTTTAAAAAGACAAAATAATGGTGAAAGAATTATGAATTCGTAAAAAAGATAGGACTAAATAGGCACATAGATCTCGAGTGTTGCATGCGTTTGTCTTTTTCTAATAAGAGCAAAATGTTGGATATTTTCAATAATTATGATGGACCCACTTATGTAAATATTAAATATGTTCATGTTATTAATTTTAATTAAACCTAACTAAATTGATCTAATTGGAATTAAGTAATTGGCTTAAGGGTTCAATTGTCATGGAATTAATGTGTGGATACATTATGGATATTTCTAATTTGATGAGGGGCCAAATTAGAAAGATCTTACTTAGTATGACTAGTATAAATATTAGGGTTATGATCCCCAATTCATACAGGGAAATAACCATATTTCTTATTTTTCTCTACATCCCCATCACTAGAGAAGAGACAAACTCTTGTCATTAGAGTCTTATCGAATTTGGAAGATCTAACTCATACATTCGACTAAAGGGGATTCCATAGGGCAAAGAGCACAGAAGCATAGTGGATTAAACAAAAAAATTTGTGGAATCCCTCCCTTTGACCTTTCTTAGCACATCAAAAGGCATCACAAAACAACAACAAGAGTTCAAAGCATCATAAACCTTTGAAGATCTACTATTGGAATATATTTGCAACTTGACTAGAAACGAACCAAGTCCTAAATTCGTCTCTAACGGTATCCACACAAAGATAAGACCTGAGAACTTCTAAGGAAACTGAGTTGAAAGCTAGCTTGGTGCTAGCTAAGGTTGATCTCAATGAGGGAGGAAGAGAACCTGATTTGATGCTCAAAAATCTCTCTTCCACTTTGTTGTTCTTCTCAAGAACAAGAGAGAACTACAAGAACAACTCTCTTGATTAGGAGACTAGGGTTTCTCCTTTTCACACTTAGTGTTAGGGTTTCTCATATTGTAACGCCCCTTTTCTCGATAGGTGGTACGACACATGTAATCCTAAGGTCACGTAGGTGTCTCCTTAATTATTTTAGTGTCATAATAGAATTATTGAAAGTTGTTTTTAAGGGTGAAATTGTAAAGTTTTTGAAGAATTGTAGCACTTTTGCAATTAAGGAAAGTGGAGGGGTGAAAGTAAAAATTATGGAATTTCAAAAGGATAATAATAATAATAAATTGCCATAATGGTTCAGGGAAGCCTAGAAAATTTCAAATCTTCTGGATGACAAAACTGACTACTTATTAAATCTGCTCCCGCGAAACCTAGTGACCTAGAAAAAGTTTCATCGACCATGAGATGTACCGGAATATTTTACGAATTTTTGGGTGATAAGTCGCCGTTGACTTCATTTATATATTTTTACGAAAATCTCTAATTTTGTGAATGCTACTCTCGGTTCTAATCCATTTACAATAAAGTGAACATAAAATAAATAAATTTTTTTAGGGCAGAAATGGATCCGAATGAGGTAATATGAACCATTTATTCAAATAATAATTAAAAAAAAACCAAAAAGAATAAAAGTCAAAGAGAAAGACGGACGGAGCATGAGAATTAGAGAGAGAGGATTTTATTTTATTTTTCTTTTCTGCTTCTTTCTCGTATCTACTTTAAAATCTGGATAAGAGATTTTGTCTAGAGCAGATGTGCTGGTCTACGCGACGAGAGCTACGCTGTGAGGTACCAAAGCTTTTATCATTATTTCACAAAGGCTTTAAATGGCTCGAAATTTTCTTAGAGGCCGTGAAAGGTTGTAAACTTCAGTCCCAAATTTTTTGGACTGAGTTTAGGAATTTTTAGGAATTTTCGGGACTGTGTTCGGACAGTCTAGACATTATTTTCACAAATAGTTTTGGGTGTTTTTAGATTCTATGGAAAGTCCCTTGAGTCTATAATCTAACCATAAGTCTATCACTAGCATTTGGTACCCATAATTTCGAAAAAAAATTTAACAGAGCACTGGGTGTGAATTGCACGTGAGCGCGTCGATACGTTGTGGCCTAATACATCGTAATAAAGATAAGGGGCCGCTTTCTGAAAAGTTGCTAAACGGATAGTTTTTATGGGGGCATTCATGTAGAGGCATTTGTCAATTTCAATTTCATATTATCAAAACTTTATCGAATGTGACTAGCACGTGAAAGTTTTTGTGCAGAATCAAGTTCGCTGGAGCATAGTCGCTTTTGAAGCCCTTTGTATGTTTTATGGTTAAACGCTGAATTGAAGGCATTTTCAGAATTTGTATGGATTGTGCAAAAAGGACAAAGATACGACGATAATCTAGCGTGCTTGACAAGAATTGAAAGAAATTAGTCAAGAAAAAAGGTGAGTACTAAAATCAAGTTTAAAACGAAGTGTTTAATTTACAAGATTTGTAAAGTGCTGAAAATATAATGTAATTAGTAAAGCATTGCTTTGCCTCCCACTTGTTATACTCGCTACAGGAAACTTTGATTTCAATACTTGAAATAGTTTGGCCTCGGTTTAGTAAAACCCTAGATGGCACACAAAATTTAGTTTCCTGGCCGATGTATCTCGGATTGTGCATAAGGTGTGGTTATGGGACATTATGACTAACTATATTGCCCTGTCGATAATTGTGGGTTAGATATAGTATATATTTATATAGTGAGTCGCCCTCTGCATATTCGGGGTATATAGATAGTTAGCGCACTGACATAGTACATGGTGATGAGGTGTTGGTTCCGAGGTTCCATCATCAAGCATTTTGGTTCCGAGGTTCCATTATGTTTATAGAGATCCCTCCGTGTTCACCGGACCATATTAAACGGGTAGTGTTCCGAGGTTCACTACCGATGCCAGGTTCCGAGGTTCCATGGCATCATGTCTAGGGTATTTCGTAAATAAATGGTCAGAGACTTGATTTATGCGATAACACTTTCAAATATTAACCACCACAGAACAGCTTTCAATAGCGGTAAATAGTTTTAAATGGTTTTCGTAGCAAAACTTCCGCTTTACTTCATAAATAGTTTTACAACCATTTATGCCGTATTTTCATATAGGGAGGTACATACAAAGCAGATATCAACATTTAGAACTTATAGTACCTCACTAAGCCCATTTGGCCTGTCGCTTTGTGTTTTTAAATACTCTTCTGTGTAGTGCTGGTCGAAAGATCTTCAGATCCTTAGTCCTAGACGTTGTGTTGTATTTATATATACGATAATGTGTAATGTAAACGTAGTAAAAGTTAAAATGTGACATTTTATATATGTAAATATCTTTTGTAAAATATGCATGCATGGTTTTGAGAAACAAAGGTAAATGAATTTATGTCGATCGATTCTTATCTTATTTTGATGAGGACCAAAGGTCCTTTATGGTTGTAGCTTGGATTCCTTGGAAAATATCGGAGCGTATTTTTTTATACAAAGATTTCAGATTTCGGGCTTGACCACCGTGAAGGCGTTATGCTGTCGGATTTTCGTTAAATCTAAAGTTGTGATTTTGATAGAAAATTGAAAATTTTTATAACCCACATTTTCCAAATACGCCAGCTTTAATGGTCAGTCATGGTAAATCTCTCATTAATCGAGTGAGCTCTGGTCGAGGTTACTGCAGCGCTCGATGCATTCCCCACACTGAAGGGGTCCTGGTCAAGGTGGTATCGAGTAGTTTTGTGCTTATAGTTCTCTTTGTTTTTCGCGTTTTCCGCCAAAGATTGCTATAGAATTGTTTTTATAATGATTTTCCTATTGCAACCTATATTGTTTTACTAAATCCTTGCATGCATTAAATATGGTAAAGTGTCACTGAATCTTTTAACCTTGAAATTCACAACATTATGTCTGGATGAGGTCGTAGAGGTCGACTTAAGACTTCCGCACCGGAGGCACCATCAGAGAGAAATGTCGAGCACACCCCCAGATCGGAAGATGCCTAAATGAATCAGCCCCCAACAAAACCATCGAGGGCCGCAGACCCAGGGGCCGGTACCTTGACTATGGATCAGGTTATACAGATTGTTACAAATCATGCCCGTCACCCATGTGAGCCTCCGTAAGAGTGCAGGGGCATGATGTAACGCGCTCTAAAAACTGTGTGGGCTAAAATTATGATGGTACCGGTGACCTAGAGGCAGCGTACTTATGGTTAGACAGGGTTAGTGAAATTTATGCAGTGATGGGGTGTTCAAATGAGCAGAAAGTCCTCTTTTCAGGGTTCTTGATGGCAGCCAAGGCTAAGGACTGGTGGGAGGCACTTAAGAGGAGACACCTACAGGAGTCACTTGGGACTCGGGCCCGGCAGCATTTACGTATCAGATTTTACACGCGACAAATATCAGATGCAAAATAGAAAAATTTTTCAAGTTAAAGCAAAGAATCCTGACAAAGGATAGAATATGAGCAGAGGTTTTCAAAGCTCATGAAATCGGTGCCTATAATATAGGAAAATGAGGAACATAAGTGTTTATCAGCGCTTCCATTAACTCAAATTAAAGTTCATCTAGCTTGGGCATCCCAAATAACTTTGGAGAAAGTTGGTCGAGTTTGCACCGAAGGAAGAAAGGGATAGTCAGCTCTAACTCAGGCGGCACAAGAAGAGACGGCTCCCGAACCAGGCAAGCCAGCACCCGCCCCGGGGCCTAGTAGAAAGAAAAGCAAAGAACGACAAGCTATGAGGCTCGACGAGGAGCAAGATCTTAGCCAAGGATTCCTCACGCCAACAGCTCCCGTGAGGTGGTAGATCTTCGTGGATCCGCCTTCCACAGCCCTTACATGTTAGAGGAGGCATCTCGGAGAGTGCAGGATGAACATGACAAGATGTTTCCATTGCGGGCAGGAAGGTCACTTTATCCGAGACTGTCCACAGCTAGTAGCTGCAGAGACCTTTGAGATAGGCATAGTAGCATTTACCCTAGGCACCAACGGTCCTACTCATGCTAGTAGGGGTGGTCGCGCAGGTGGCGCGACATCACCTAGCAGAGGTCGCAAAGAGGGGGTGCAGAGGCGCAGGCAATGACCGACGCGATTCGCAGGGACTCGTGACTCGTTCTGTATTTACAAATAATAAAATAGAGGTAGATGCATCACCGCATCGCAGATTACTTCAGTGGCTATTTCAGCTTTACGATCATGATACATATGCCTTGGTGGATCTAAGGGCCACTCACATTTATTTTAGTACCATTCACTCGAGAGGCACCGTGATAGAGTCCCAAAATTCTTACGATTATCGTATGTTGGTTTCCGTACCAACGGGGATGTACTTCATGACATCCAAAAGGATAGTTCTAGGTAGCAGATTGGTGATCCAGAATAAGTATTTTCCAACAGACTTGATAGTGTTAGGTATCCGTGATATTGATATAGTCTTGGGTATGGATTGGTTATCCAAGCATAGAGCTAATGAGCTTAATAGTCATCTATTTTCAGTCCATTTTTCTGATTGATTTTTTATATAAAAAGATTGATTTATATGCAGGAATATGGAATACTTACCAAATCGGGCCAGGCAAATAGGAATTCAAAAGAAAGCGTAAATCGGAGTAAAATGAGCGTAAGATGAACGAATAGTACCGGGTTCAATTGATGAAGGAAGGCAAAGTTAGGAGAGCGAAAAGGATTAAAAAGATTTGATGTCGTGGAAGCTTTTTCAAAGAATCAAAACACATATTAAGGTTGGTAAACTATAAAGCTCCAAATGCGAATGTGAAGCGTGAATCAAAGACAAAATGAGTCGCTGAAAGGAACTCCAAGTCAAGCAACCAGGAATTGATAAAGAAGAAGATACGATGTCGCCGATATCATTCGTGAGGTCATTGTTTAATCAACCCAAATACAAGGATAATGAGGTCGCTACACTGTTAAGTCACGCATGTAAGAGAAATAATTGATCGAACATTTAGCGTCGCAGATCCGGATGCGCCGCAATATCGACTGATCAAGGTCATGCATAATAAGTTTGCAAGGAAACTAAGGCTGGCACATCATCGCCGGAAGAGGAAGGTCGCTGGCTATCGCTTAAATGGTCGCCATATCACCGACCGAAGGTCGACAAAATCAGTTGCCGCTTTACATCAACTACATTGCATGTGAGGTCGCGACATCATTCAGCGATCGCGACAACAATAGAAGAAAAGAAGATCACGACAACACCTGGTTGTCGCGGTGACATCACCCTGCAAGATTCGAGGTCGCTATGTCATTAAACAACATGATAACAAATAAGCAGTGAACAGGTCGCGATATCATAAGCGAGGTCGCACATCCGCCGCAAAGACCGTATGTCGCTGATAAATACGTGATGTCGCGACATCAAATACAAAGAGGAGGCTCAACACGCGCAGTCGCCGCTGGCATCGATCCAAAGAAGAGGTCGCTGAGCAAGAGTGTTATCGCGACATCAGTTTCACCAAAGACACGTCGCGACCAAACAAGGGCTTCTGCGACAAAGACTGAGACAAAAGAAGGTCGCGACAAGATCAAGCCGCCGCGATACAAGACAACATACTACAAGAACCCAACCCAAAAAATGAGGCATCAAATTAGGGGCCCAACTTCATAACTCCTATAATACAATGTACCGCTAACAAGGAACGCACCGCGACGGAAAGAGAGATCTCGGGCGTCAAGGCCTCGTATTTTAATTTTCTTTTCTTTTCTTTTAATTTTTAGATTAGTTTGTATTGCTTTAATTTGGATTTTAACGTTAGCTATAAAGGTTGTAGTCGAATGCGCATTTATATTTCTTTCAAATTACTGGCTCGTTGTTTGAATTCGCATACTTTTGATTTTGAACTACCGCTTCCGATTTACATTGGTTTTCTTGATCAATAAGCCATTGTAAGGTGTAATCCAGTGATTTAGAAACCCAGCCCCATCAATTGACGCTTATTGGTCGAAATTATCTTTCTTGCGTAATTTTATTCATTATTACTCGTAACTTCGGTTTATAAATCGACTTGTCGGGTTTAGCTTGTTTCCTCGGAATTGATCCCCACTGTCAGCCTCCTATACCCATAATCCGTCGTTTCAAAGCTCTCGATTTCCAGGAGTCTCCGAGTGACATGAAGGCATTCCCGAGTGATGAACAATTTCTCGGAGGGTATGAGAACTCGACATATTACGACTAATGTGCTCGCGGTAATTAAATCGATACATCCTCTTCTCACTTGAAACCGAGAATGAGTTGAGTGAGTTATCAATTTAAGCATGCAGAGAGTTCGCCTCAATTCAAATTGTGAATTCAATCCCGTGTTAGCAACGATCTAATCAAGAAAAGAATGAGCTATTCTAATTTTGAGGAAGAGGAACCAGTATAGTGTAAACCCATGCAATGACTATACAAAGGAGCTAAGGTTTACAGTCTATGTTATGGGTATGAAGTATTGAGAAAGAAAATACCTTAACAAGGCTACTCCATTAAAAGTAGTTATCAAGCTCCATCAGATTCGAGAAACGGTGGTGAAGGTGAGATGATGAACGGTGGTTTTGAGAGATCCACCGCACCATCACATTCCTTGACTAGTTTTAAAATCCAGGGTTCAAAGCAAAATTATCATACTGTCGTGAGGAATTGATTCTTCATAATAGCTTTATTTCCAATGTTCTCTTTATAGATAATTGTTCAATCTAAATTTGTCATTTCATTATTTCAGTAGTTATTCATTCATATTATTTTTTGGTTTTCATTATTTCAAGGCTTTTACAGCTGATTCAAATTGTCGATTATAGTCCAAATAGTATGTAGCTCGGTAGTCAGTAGTTGATCAAAATTCTTGCATCTCTCGTGGATCACATCTCGACTTAAATCCAATTTACTACTTGTTAGACTCAGTGCACTTTGCAAAGATGATGGATCAAAACAACCAGAACACAATGATTTACCTTTTTAATAAAAATGCTCTTAATGAATACACAGTTATAGAACACAAAAATACAAGTTGATCGCATTATCGGGCTGGGATTAGACACACCCTTGGTAAGAGTGTCATAAATTTGTGTATGTCTTTGGTCCGTTAACAATTTTTATGATGCCATTGTCAGGGAGCGAAAGAATTTAGTAGATCAATATTCAGACGAAAGAAGGAAATGCTAATTTGGACATTTAAAAGAAAAAGAACAAAAATAGTTTTTCAATGCAGTGGTTATTTTTAGCCACTAACTTTTAACAAGGAATATTGAAAATATTTGTTGGCTTGACTAATCCTATTAATGTAAGTGTGTTTTGATTTCAGGGAAAACTTTAATGCATAGGAAATGTAATGACTGATAAGGATTCCAAAGCAGAGATAATCGAATTAGAAAGAACACCTTAAGCTTGAGAAAACTAAAGCGTAAAACCCGCCTATAGGAGATGAAAGGCAAGAACAATCAAGGACAGAGAATGAAGAAACATAAGACCTCCAATCATCGATACAATGGAGGACTTTTCGAGACTCATATTCAGATGAATACTGCAATCGGGATGTTCTATACCGGGATGCAAATAATTTCAATCAAGCCGTACTTCGACATAATGGTTCAGCAACAATAGCTTTTACTCGGTCATCCCATTGTAAGACCCAAATGAGCACTCGGGAAGGTTTCTCAGATGGCAAACACGGTGAAGTTGAATGGGTGAGACCAGAGGTCAAGGCAAAATTACATTTATTCCCCATTTTCTAAGAGTTACAACAACCACATGGTATGAATCTCTACCATATGGTTCCGTTTTGATACTTGGGAGGAGCTTGTAGAGTCACGGTAGATTCTTTCCCCATCACTCACCTTAGAGAGAAGGAGGAGATAATTGTGTTCCAGCAGGGAAGATAAGAGCCTTTTATGTAGCATGGGAGATTCAAAAGGTTGCTGAAAAGATGCCCGATGCATGGAATAGACTTTGAAGACTCGATGGACATAGTGTATCATGCCTGAATGATACATCTAAGGGCATTATTGATGCTCATGTCGTGGAGCATTCAAACGCAAGAGGCCAAGAGGCAAGAGATCTGACGAGGACCGGCTAAATGCAACATGAAAGCTCCATCGTAGTTTTCAAGAGTAATCGGGCAGAGGAAGAGGAGTCATGGAGCCGAGCAAGATGACGTACCATGGAGGCCAAGTTAGATGCCATCATGCACATCGGACAAGTAAGAGAAGAGATGCACACCGCTCATGAAATAGATAAATGAGAGGGAACTATTGAGAGGAAGTATTTATGTATCCACTCAAGAACTATTTTATGATGATGAAGAGGTTAAGCATTGGGGGAGCCAAGAAGCATTACTTCAAACCAAATCCTAACCCGCCAAAGACACTATCATCCAAAGACTGAGGAACCATGAAATTTTTTCATATGGCGGGGGATCAAGGCCTAAGGCATGGACAAGATCCTCAATAGGATATCGCTAGGCACCAAGGTCTCGCAAAGAAGAAGAAGGAGGTGAAATAGAAACGAGCATCGTAGGTCGGGAGGAGAGCTCAACCATTTGAAGATCAAATGTCGCACCATGGGGACAACAAGAAGCCATTGAACCTCCATGAACAAAAGCTCTGCGTAATCTGGAAGCCCCAAATACCAATTCTCAAATTTTTCGAAGACCACAAATGCCCCTCAAGAACCTCGGAGACACAATAGGGCAACCGGTCTCAACTCCTCAGAAACTATGAAAGATGCCTTTCCTAGTGACACAAAGAAGAATCCTAAGACTGTATGGTTATGCAGCTAAGAAGTGGGAAAGACTTGGAGAAGAAGACAGAGAAAGATGAAAGCAACAAGAGAGATGGGCCCGGGATACGCGAAACACTGGAGAAGGAAAGAAGGAGGAACAACCGCCAGGAGAAGAAGGAAGCAAGAAGAAACCTGCACAGTCGTCATAGCACTCATTTCCACGTAGGCCGCAGAATCAAAGATAGAAGAATGCTTGCAAGGTTTTTGAAAACCTTTCGTGTCGGAGATCGCATGCCTTCACGTAAGAAGGACTGCATGCCACTTTATGCAAAATTTTGAAAGTTACACTGAAAGCAAAAAGAGGAAGATTGTCAAGAAGGAATTAGAACCCACCGCAACTCAAGTAAAGGCCGCGGATCAAGAGAGGCTTCTACTGTAAAAGATGAAGGATCCAGGAGCTCACCATTCCCCACCATCGGGAGTTCAGCTCGTAAAGCTCTCGACTCCAAAAAGCCGCATCAATTTACGGCCCTATTCTCATGCCAAGAAGTTAAGTTTGGGGAGCGTTCCCACTCACTGCTACTCTCCAAATGGCGCATAGAACCCCGGGCAAAACCTGAAGGAATCATAGAAGATGTAGCCAAGGGTGGGAAAATTTATTTTCCAAGAGACTTCATTGTACCGGATACTGAGGAAGATTCACAAGTCCCTCTGCTACTGGGAAGGCCATTCCTGCAACCGGAGCACTCTAATCGATATGCGTATGAATCTCACCCGCAGTTGAGAAGAGATGTACCGATTTCAATTTAATTAAGAGTTTGAAGAATTGTATAAAGGAAGATATCAAGTCAATAAGATGTATATGTCAACAACTACAGTTTTACTATGATTGTATGCCCAATTTTCAATCAATGAAAAAGAGATGAATTCACGCATCTAGAAGATTTTGATTCGTATTTAATACCGCCTTTACACCCATCGAGACAATGATGAGTCTCTTTGAAATAAAATGAGATGAAAAAAAGAGACCAAAATGAAGAAAAGGAATTTCATCAAGAAACCAGTGAAGAAGGGCTAGTTTTAAAAGAGTTGCCAAGTCATTTAAAGTATGCTTACCTCGGCCAAAGAGTAAACCAAAGAATAATTTCTCTAGACTTAAGATGCCGAGGAACGTAGGTTGGCTTGAAATTTTAAGGAATCATATGAGTCTATAGCTTGGGTATATCAAGAGTTAAAAGGTATCGGGCCCATCAATATGCATGCATAAAATACTTAGAAGAAATGCAAGGCCGACCGTTGAACATCAAAGGAGACTCTAATCCAATGAAAGAAGTAGCCAGTGAAGGAGGTGTGCTCAAATGGTTGTCGTTGCCTTTATCTATGCACTTCGTATACCCTCGGGTTAAATTTCACCCATGTGGTTCCAAAGAAGGGTGGATTTATCAGAATCCGCAATGAAAGAAATGAATTAATTCCAACAAGAATGCAAAGGATGATGGAGAGTATGCATTGATTACAGAATGAACACAACAACCGTGAAAGATCATTTCTTTGCCCTTCATTGATCGATGTCGGGATGCATTTCACAGGACAATTTCATTTTTGTTCTCGACGGGTATTCAAAGTTACAAACTAGATTGCAATTGTACTGAGGACCAAGAAAAGACCACATTCACATGCCCATGGTACCTTGCTCGTATACGCCCTTTCTGGGCCATGCAATGCTCCCCGCTACTTTCCGCAGGTGTATGACGCCGATGTTCTCGACTAAGTTAAGGAAGTCATGGAAATTTTTATGGATGATTTCACAGTGTATGGGTCCAGTTTTGAATAATGTCTGAACAACCTGGAGACGGTACTTAAAAGATGCAAGGACAAGCAGCTAGCACTAAATTGGGAAAAATGCCATTTCATGGTAACAGAAGGTATTGTTTTTGGTCATAAAATCTCTCACATGTGGCTAGAAGGACCAATCCAAGATTTCCCATAATCAAAACTCTAAAGACTCCCCACAACAGTAAAAGGATAAGGGAGTTTCTTGGGGCATGCTGGATTATAGAGATTCATCAAAAAACTTCTCGTAAATAGCCGCACCACTCAAGGTGACATTTGAGAAAGACACAAAAGTTTAATTTCATGATTCCCTAAAGGTCGCTAAGAAATCAAGATCAGATCGGGTTCAAGCACCTATCATGGTACCGTAATGGGATCAAGAATCTGGCAATGTGTGATGCCGTGATTTAGCAATGGGGGTTGTATCGGGGCAAAGAAAAGAGAAAATATTCGCAGCCATATACTATGCTAGTAACCTTTTCACGAAGCACAAGAAAACTATTCCACAACTGAAAAGGAGATGCTAGCCATGTTTTGCTCAGGAGAAATTCAAAGCCATACATTCTAGGATCCCATGTTATAGTTCACTGTATCATGCAGCCATCAAATATCTTATGTCAAAAAAGAGGCTAAGCTAAGATCGATATACGGGTGCTACTAATGCAAGAGTTTGATATGGAAATTAGAGATAAAAAGGGTACGAGAATGTGATACCGATCACTTGTCCCGAAAGAAATCAGCAATAAGATGAGAGATAAGACCAAAAGAGAACTTCCTGCATGAGCAACTATTTCAATTGTCATTCCAAATGCCATGGTATGTCGAGATGTGAATTACTTAGCTTGCGGGAGTAGTTCCTTCTGAATTCAGCCACCAATATAAAAGAAAGTCAGGATCGACAAACAGGTATTATATCTGATGACCTCCGTTATTTAAGAGGTGCTGATATGATTATAAGATGCGCCGAGGTGAACAAAGTGCACTATGAATGAATGCCATGCATCACCATATGGGGGTATTTTTCCGAGAATGAACAACTTACAAGATACTCAAATCAGATTTTATCGCCCAATGTTTTCAAGGATCAGATCGAATGGGTTAAATTATGTGATAGATACTAAAAAGATTGGAAATATCAACAAGAGCAAATGAAATGCCCCTACGAGGCATACTTGTGGTAGATTTTTATGTACGGGGGATAGATTTATTGGACCTCTTCACAATCATTCGAAACTCCGTATATACCGCTAAAGCAGCGGGATTATAAGCTTAAATGGGTGGAAGCAAATAGTCGCTTCAGAATGATGTTAATACGTTTGTGAGTTCTCAAAAGAACATATCGAGCCACTGGAATGTTCACATCATCACGATGTAAGTCACTTCTATAAATAAAATCCCAGCTAATGAGGTATTGGATCAAACATATAATGAGCCTAGCTTATCATCCCTGCACTAATGGGCAAGGTGAAATTTCCAACAGGAGATTAAAAGGATCATGGAAAAGACTGTGAAGTTCAAGCAGAAGGATCGGGTCTTCCAAACTTTGACGATGCACTTTGCCCACAGGATCGCATTCAAACTCCCACGGGATGTTCCATACGATTAGTTGCAAGCCATGTCACCTCCCTCCCGACCGAATACAATGCTATGGGCCATCAAGAAACCGAATTTCGATTTCAAAATGGCAAAGGAAGAGAGATCGCTTTCAACCGAATGAATCGGAAGAACTGAGAAATGAAGCCTATGATAATGTTAGATATAAAGATAAGACAAAAATGAAGATCAAAGGATTCTAAGGAAAGAGTCTGCAGGGGATCAAGTTCTTCTATTTAACTTCGACACGATTGTTTCCAGAAATTGAAATCAAAGTGGAGTGGACCATATACAGTGATGTCAAGCACTGTGATTTTGGAACAAAGAACATCAAGGACCGACTGGAAGAATTTAAAGACAATGGTCAAAGACCGAAGCACTATCAAAGCAGGAGTGAAAGAAAGGAAGAGCTACACTGCTCATCGAGAGAAAGAATCAAAACAAAGTCCAAATTTAAGGACTCAAACTCCAGCAACATGAGGCAACCCATAGAGACTTTAGTTTCTGATTTTCGGCTTTAATTTTTTTTTTAGAATTCACTTTGAGTTTGTTTTCTTTAGTTCTTATAATGATTAGTTAGTACCTGAGAAGTTAATTTTTGTTTAATTAAATCCTTTCTGGAAATGTCAGTAGAAAGTGCTTATGCGTAAATGGCTCGTGCAAGAAGGAACAAACTCTACATAACCCAACTTCCGTAAGAGTAATCCATTAGAAAAAGGGGGAGCATTCTCCCTAGAAATTCTATGAAAATTGAATAGAATATGCTGAATTTCTCGTGTGTGAATGACGAATCACGCCGAGAATATAATTAATAAATAGCTAAGAGATGTCTCTGCTCATTAGATTTGAGGGGCAATCGCAGACTAGGTCGCGACAAACCATGCTGCGAGCGTAAACCTAAGTCGCAACAAAAGTTGATGTCGGACTCGCAAGATTAGCTGACGTAAATGGCGGTCGTTTACGTAACATCCGGGTCGCGATAAAGAGTAAGTCCTTCAAGAGAGTGGTGATGTCGCGAATGAACTTAAAAAGCTCCGACATGTCGCAGCCTGCAGGATAACTTGTCCTCCCACAAGAAGTATGTCGCGACAAACAATCATAGGCTCGCGATACGAGAGGAAGGGAGCGCCACCGCGATTTTGTTTGCCCTAATTTAATGACATCACACAATTTCAAATAAGGATATCGAGTCGACAAGCACAAATAAATGAAATAATAACAGCCCACAATCATAATTGAATACCTACTAGAAACCCATTATTATTGACACTCAGAAGACGATAAATCCAATCCACCCACAACTAGATCAAACGCCTCCAAACCTTCAAATTTAACGCCGAACTGGAACCCTAATCCCAAACTGAAATAAATGATGGAGGAGTACGCCTCCACCTGCGAGAGGTTCATCTCGAACCTGGCCAGGGAAGACAAAGCAACAGAACAACGAAGTTCAACTACCAGAAGAAGAGAAAGGGAAGGAGAGACGCTATAGTTAAGAAGAGAACGACTTAGATCTAAGAAGCATACTCTATACGGAAGAAGCACTACGCAGAAAGGGGTTTATAGAGAAAGGGATTCAGCCACTATCTTCCATTCATAGACCGATGAGCAAAAGGATGGGAGAATTCACAACATCGAAAAACTAGGGTATGCAAAGAATGAGCTGGGAGAATTTTATTCCAAACCTTGTCAAGTGTAGCGAGAACCTGCCATCGCAGGTTTCGCGTTATTAATGAGCAAATGCCATTAACGAGGTATACTGACGGCAGGCAAAGCGCATGGCTCCAAATTTAAGAGCTATTAGTAAACCCGAAATGAGAGAAGATTGTCGAGATTGATGCATCTAAGAAGGGTGCAGGATCAAGAGAAAGGAGCACCAAAGACAATCAAATGAGACCTTACGAGGAGGCTAAGGCATGGTTTTTATTTCAAGCTCAAGCATGGTCCCAAACAAGCATGTACGCACGGGGCCAGGAACAGAAGCCATCATTCTATATGCCATCCTAAAAGGGTACAAGCTCAATCAGAGTGTTGATTGAAAATTCAATAACGACATCATGAGGGAAACAAAAGAGGCTCGATTCCACACTCAAAGAATCATCACCGCATTATGTATAAGGGCTGCAAAGGAAGTCAAGAAGAAGAGTGCCCCAACAAGCCACCATTAACCCCCGACCGATAAGGCGGCCAAGAATCAAAAGAAAGAAGGAAGATAGCGGGAAATAGATTCCAGAGATGAGGAGGAGAGAGCAAGACAAGAAAGAGGACATCCTAATGGTCGAGAACCAAGAGAACAAATCCGTGAGACACAATGCAGGAACACCTCTACTTTGCGCAGAGGACATGGAAGGCATGAAAGAAGTCCTATAGATTTCACCACTTCACTGGCCAACTCTCCACCAATGAGAAATAGGAATTTTAGAGAACCTGGATAAAGTTCCGTAGGAGCCTGGCGCAATAACCTAGATAATGGAAATGCCTTACGATATGCGCAGCATGGAAGAAAAGAAAGGAGAAATGCAGAATCCAAAGAAGAATTTAGGAGAAGAGGTGTATGAGGCGCACTGAGAAGATGAGATCAACATTGGGAAGAGGAATTCAACAGAAAGGAAGAAATGTAGAAGCAGAGCGCTGAAGAGAAAAGAGCGTAAATGGGAAGAGGAGTCAAGGGTGAAGGAGGAACAAATTTAAAAGATCCACCATCAGAAAATTTCAAAAAGGAAATGGAGGGAGAGACCAAGCTCTACCGAAAAATCAAGCTTAGCCATGAATCATTTTAAAAATAATCGCATGATCGAGACTCTCAACTCCTAAAACTTATCAAAGAAAAGGGATTTGCACAAGAAGCAAAGACAAAGGAGTTATCAAGGGGGTTTAAGTTCCTTTATATGTGATTGATAAAGGACTTCGAGAAGAAGATGATGGATAGAGATAAAGTTCTTGATGATAATGATGCCTATAGAAGAAAAATCTGGCTGGAAAATCTGGATTTGATTAACAACAATCTATCCAAATTTTTGGAGGTCATGATCGAACCGAGAGCACAACATGAACACATCACTAGAATGAGACAGATGAATCGAATAAGGGTGGGATCTCACAAATGAATTGGTCCCGGAAGAGCGCATTTAAAAAGAGAATGCCAAGAGGAAGAGGAGAATGGAAATGAAGCCTGCATCTAAATTTCACCTGCTACCCTTGATTTGGATCCCCCAAACATCTTTACTTCTAAACAGAAAAAAAAAAAAATAGACCTTTCCATTGATTTGTCAATCCCTCCCTCATTCCTATCCTGTAGTTCTCAACATTTGCACATTCTTATGAATAAAACCAGAAATTTGTTTGATGTGTTTCAAGTCAAATTGTGTGTTTACTTTCTGCCTTAATTGTTAAAGGAATAAAAGTAGAATTTAGCTCAGGAACAAAAATGCTGACATATCATAATATGAGCTAGTTGAACTAATTAGTTAGATGATAGGATGAAACAAAAATAAAATGCAGTATTTAAGGGCCAAATGACATACAATTTAATCAAATAATAAATTGCAAATTAGTTTGAATTCACGATGAGTCCAGATGGGGATGGTTATACAAATTGAAGGAACAAAACATTTTTTTATTTTTTATTTTTTGTTTTCAGCTCAGGGCGGCGAACAAATGAGTCAAGGGAACCCGCTGATATAATATCATTTAAATCCTCATCAACCGATATGAGTCAAGAAAATCCGTGGTTAGTCACGCTAAGAACCCAAAATTCTGTAACTTGTTAGATTATTGACTTTAAGGCGAAACTTAGGTGATACAACCAACAAGAAATGATGCGGTGCCATCCTTGGAGAGTTTGCTCATTCTACACCCTCAAAATATGCTTCAAAGATATTCCTAGTTCCCGATTGAGCTAATTAAGCCTTATTTCTTCAATAAATGTACAATTGAAATCGAGATCCTTCCTCGCAATAAACCTCGCAAAGAAGAACCCAAATTATCCAATAGCTTTCTAGTTCAGAAAGTTTAGTATAAAGAAGGAAATGCCTGGGTAAATATTATCTCAAAATTTTGACAAAAAAAAAAAAAAAGAACTGAAGAAGTCAAAGTGCAGGCTAGAGATAGGAATGTTTTGTTCGGCCTATTACTCTGAATAATTAAGCCTCGAGGGTGCTTAAACACCTAGTACTTAATGCCAACCGGTATGGGAGTTGCTAGCCCAAAGTTCTCTAAGAGTAATAGAAAGCCTAAGAAGACAAACATTGCACTATTCCAAACTTAAAAAACAAGCCAAAGACAAGAACAAAGGAATCACAATAAAGTAACATGGAAGTAGAAATTCCATAAAAAGAATTCAAAAAGAAGAAAAGAAACAGTTGAAGTAAATGTAGAGACAAGATGGAAATCGGGTAATTTACAAACCTAAATTCCCCATTTATCTACCTAATTACCTAACTTAACATTACAAGCCCAAAAGACCTGATTGATCTTAAGATTGGAACTACCTACATTAGTGGAGATCAATATGAACAACAAGCATATGGAATTTGGAAAATCAGGAAAAGATCAAAACTGTGAACATCTTCTAAGGGTTAATTGACTCATTAAGGAAATGAGAAAGGAGACCAACTTACTCTTCAACAGATCAATTGACACTGTTTATAAAACAAATTCAAATAATTTTGGCTTATGTACACCTGACAGTGCAAACTAACCTTTATCCGACTCAAGCTAAATATACAATAAACGAATGCAATTTTAGTTTTCACACCAAATTGGTTACAACTGCAAACATAATAGAAAAAATGTCCTCGCTGGAGGACAACAGTCCTTTTCGCCGTAATGCCAAAATTTGCCTGGGAGTTTCACGAGCTTAAAAGTCATTTATTTTCACCATTTTTCCGATTGATTTTTTTATATAAAAGACTGGATGAGTATGCAGGACATGGGAATACTTTCACCAAATCGCTGCGGCAAAGAGTGGAATTTAAAAGAAAGCAGAAATCATAGCAAAGGAGCGTAAGATGACCGAATAATACCGGTCTAATTGGCCAAGGAAGCCTGGGCAGCAGAGAGGCGCGAAAAGGATTAAAAGATTTGAAGTCGTGGAAGCTTTTTCGCAATCAAAATACATATTAAGCAACTACAGCTCCGCCGCAAATGAAGGCAAAGAATCAAAGACAAACGAGCTGGGCGTGAAAGGAACTCCAAGCTAAGCAAACCGTGAATCGATGAAGAAGAAGATATGATGTCGCGACATCATTCGGGAGGTCACGCATGACTAACCCAAGATACGTTGGATACGAGGTCGCACACCAAAAAGAAGTCAGCGATGCAAGAGAAATAATCGACCGAACATTTATGTCGCCACATCCGACGCAAAGAACATCGCGATCGAATCGAAGGGCCATGAATACAAAGCTCGCAAGGAAACTACAGGTCGCATCATCGCCAAAGAGAGAAGGTCACACATATTTAAATGGTCGCTACATCACCAGACCGGTAAAGAAGGCATCATACGATCAAGCCGCCGCGATATCAACTACACGAAGGGAGGTCGCGGCATCATTCACGGCCGCGACATAATGTGGAAGAAAAAGAAGATCAGCGACAACACCGTTGTCGCTCATCAATCGCAAAGACTTGAGGTCGCTGATGCTACAAATAGCGACAACAAGGGTGATATGTCATGTTATGGAGGTCGGCGAGTCACCAGAAGACCGTGGTCAGCGATAACATTGTGATGTCGGCTATCAAATACAAAGAGGCGAGGTCGCGACACAAGAGCCGCCGCGACATCGATCCAAAGAAAAGAGGTCGCGATAAGAGTAAGCCGCCGCGACATCGCTTACTAAAGACACGCCGCGACTCAAACAAGGGCTTCGACAAGACTGAGATTAAGAAGGTCATACAAGATTAAGTTGTCGCTGACAAGATTAACATATCGGGCCATAATCGCTGTACTCCAAAAAAGAGGTATTATCAAATTGTGGCCCAACTTCGTAATTCCGAGAATACACAAATTGCCATCAAGGAACGCTACTTCCGCGACTCAAAGAGATTCAAGTGTCATGCCCTCAGATTTTAATTTTCTTTTCTTTTCTTTTAATTCTTGCATTAGTTTGTATTTTCGCTTTTTTAATTCGGATTCAACGTTAGTCAGAAGGTCAGAAATAACGTATTTATATTTCTTTTCAAAATTATCATGGTTGTTTGACCTGCATAAATTTATTTCGAATCATCAGCTCGACACGTGGTTTTCTTGATCAATAAGCCAATGTATGGTGTAATCCAAAGGATTTAGAAACCCAGCCTCCCATCGGGAATCGACGCTATCGTCGTAAATTATCTTTCCTGCAGAATTTTATTCATTATTGCTGAACTTCAGCTTATAAATCGACTTGCCGGGTTTTGCGAGCTCTGAATTGATCCCAATGTCAATTTCCTCTACCATAACTGGGTCGTTTCAAAGCTCTGATTTCCCCAGGAGTTCTCTCGAAAGTGACACAAAGAAGGCATTCCCCAGAGTGATGAACAATTTCCTGAGGGTATGAGAACCTCGGTTGATGATCTAATGTGTTATGTGTAATTAAATCGATACATCCTCTTCTCACTTGAAACCGAGAATGAGTTGAGTGAGTTATCGATTTAAGCATGAAGAGAGTTCGCCTCAATCTCGACCGTGAATTCAACCCGTGTTAGCAAATGCATCTAATCAAGGAAAGAATGAGTTGTTCTAATTTTGAGGAAGAGGAACCGCATAGTGTAAAACCCATGCAATGACTATACAAAGGAGCTTGTTACAATTATGTTATGGGTATGAAGTATCGAAAGAAAATACCCGTAACAAGGCTACCCATTAAAAGTAGTTATCAAGCCCATCAGATTCGAGAGAAAAAAACTATGAAGGTGAGATGATGAACTATGTGGTTTGGAGAGATCCAAATGCACTATCATATTCCTCGACTAGTTTTAAAACTGTGGGTTCGTAAAGCAAAATTATCATACAAGCCGAGGAATCGATTCTTCACAATAGCTTTATTTCCAATGTTCTCTTTATAGATAACCGTTCAATCTAAAATTGTCATTTCATTATTTCAGTAGTTATTCATTTGTTATTCATTCATATTATTTTTTGGTGTTCATTATTTCAAGGCTTTTACAGCTGATTCAAATTGTCTATTATAGTCCAAATAGTATAGAGCTTGAGTAGTCAGTAGTTGATTGAAATTTCTTGAGATCTCTGTGGATCGATATCTGGACTTAAATCCAATTTACTACTTGTTAGACCTGTGCACTTGCAGCATGATGGATCAAAACAACCAGAACACAATGATTTACTCTTAATAAAAATGCTCTTAATGAATACAATAGTTATAGAACACAAAATACAAGTTGATCGGGCATTATCACGGGATTAGACAATAAATTTCGTAATAGTGTCATAAATTTGTATATGTCTTTTGGTCCGTTAACAAGAGCCACCTTAGATTGCTAGAAGAAAAAAGTAAGATTGGTCTTATTGAGAATCAAAGTGATATTTCGGAATCAAATAGAGATCGCCTTAGTCTCATTAATGCCATGACCGCTCTCTGAAAATGCTTCGGAAGGCTGCCGTATTATTCGGTACTGGTGGTGGATAGAGACAAGAGGGCATTACCTGGAAGACATCCCCATAGTCAATGAGTTTCCAGATGATATTTCAGGTTTACCCCCGGATAGAGCAATTGAGTTTGTTATTAAACTGGTTCTAGGGACCGAGCTGATATCTATTCCTCCATACAGAATGGCACAAGGTAGTCAAAGAATCAAGGTGCAATCGAGGAATTGTTAAAACAAGGCTTCATCCCACCTAGTACCTCATATCGTGGGAGCTCCATTTTCTTCTTAAAGAAGAAAGATGGAAGCTTACTTGCTATGTATATAGACTATGCATAACCGACCAAGCTACAATACACAACCAAGATCTCGTTTCCCCAGATAGATGAGCCATTCACCAATCGTACGGATCTCGTATACTCTAAGATTGACCTAAGGTTAGGCTACCATCACCGAGGGACTAGAGAATGATGTTTCTAAGACTCTTCAGATTTTAGATACTGGTCACTACGAGTTCCTGATGCCATTCGATTGACTAATGCCCCAACCGCTGCTCATGGCTTTGATGAACAGTATTCAAATTCGTATTTAGATAAGCTCAGGATCTGTATTCATCGATGACATTCTAGTGTACTCAGGTAGTCCAGAGGAACATGCAGAGTACCCTGACAGGCTGCGATTCTTCGAGAGCCGCTTTATACGCTAAGTTTACTGGGTGCCGCTTTAGTTTGACAAAGTAGCTGGGTCATGTCATTTCTAAAGTAGGCGTGTTAGTGTGGATCCTCACATCTAAGCTACAAGGGAACCCGAAGCGCCCCAATGTTTTTGAAGCCCGCACTTTGGATCGGGCAAGTTGCCACAGAAATTTTGTCGAGGGATTTTCAAGATAGAAACCCCATCGACCAACCCATTGAAAAAGGGATCGTAAATTGAGGTTAGATACCTACCAAAGATTGTTTCGAGGTTTCAAGGTGTAGATTGACGACAACTCTAGTGTTAGCACTACCGGCCGTGAAAGGACTGCTATGTGGTGTACAAGGATGCCTCCGCACAAGGGCTAGGGTGTGTTTTGATGTGCAGATGGTGAGGATAGCTTTATGCTTCCCCGTCGCTTAAAAGAAGCATGAGAAAACTACTCAACCCATGATTTAGAACTGAAGAAGAAGGGGATTTCGCTTCTGCAACCCTGAGATATTATCTATACTAAGTGTTCTTACTCCATATTCACCAACTGAGCTCGTTAATATATCTTCACTCATAAAGAGCTTAAGTTAAGGCAATGCGGGTTGGAGTTGATTAAGGATTTATGATTGCACGATAGAGTACCATCCGAGGGGTTAATGAAAAGCCATGCTCTTGGGTTTAAACTGAGGGTTCCTATGCTTATCTATAGATGGTATATCTCCCATTGTTGATAGAATTGAGATCTTTGGGAGTTCAGTTGTAGGTAGCTGATATAGGGACACTTTTGACATCCTTTTATGTTCGTTCTCTTCTCGTGGATCAAATCAAGGAAGGTTAGAAGTAGGTTTCAGAGATGATTAAGTTGAGGGCGGAGATTGAGGGTGGTAGGAAACCGTAGTTCTGCATCGAGATGATGGCGCACAGTTAGAGGGAGTCGAATGTGTACCAAATAGGTGAACTAAAAGGAAATCATGGAAGAGGCTCACTCTTCAACATACGCCATGCAACTTTAGGTAGCACCAAGATGTACTACACTGAGAGGAGCATTATCGGGTGGGAAAGGCAATGAAGCATGAAATCAGTAGATTGATCCGCATGCCTAACCTTTCAGCGGGTGAATTAAATTCAAGCGATTGCCTTTAGACCACTTCTCTAACATCGATGACTTCCAACAATTAATATAGATACACTTCCGCTATATGATCTTAATATCTCTTGAATTAAATGGGTAGAAACATATTTATTCAGGGTTTGTCTATTATGCATGATTCAGGTCTACTATTTTGGAATTTCTTTTATGTTTATAATATTATATCCAAACTCGAGATTCCGTATAAAAAGTCAACTTTTGGGTATTCGATTTAAAAAAATATAATTATCATTCAGATTATATATATATAGTTTCAAATCCGGGTTTTGGTTTCTTGAGATTTTTTTTTATTTAAAAAAAAAACACACATTTGGTTATGAACTAAAAAATAATAATAAAATATATATATTTTTAATTGGATTTGGTTTAAGATCCTATTCAGATTTGAATGTGAAGAATTTTATTTGATTCAGATTCAGATTCATAACGGTACAGTATTCATTTTTTTTATGAGATTCAGTTATGTTAAGTTTCCGAGATATTTTGGAAAAGTGAAGAATAAGTTGTTTTTTGGATTTTTTTTTTGGGACTATATATTCATCCAATTTTTTTAGGAATTTTTTGATGTTATACACAACCTCAAGATACAGATCTTTCAATTTTTTATTTTATTTTATTTGAATATTTAAAGGAAAGTAAATAAAAAAAAAAAAAGAGGTTAAGGAACAATTGAATAGAAATAATTTGGTACATCAATTATAACTTGTTATAACTTATCTAACATTTTGATTGGACTATTTGAAACAAGATATTGCCAAAGTGATATATCTTATGGAAATACTTCAAAAAGGATGTTGGATGTTTGTGTGTGTGTTTGTTCATGCAGATATTAGCCGAGACTAAAGAAAGGCTATTACTTGGCCAAATTAAACACATACATGTGGTAATAAATATGTGACAATTATTGGGTTTTACATGTTAATGATACGTCGATCTAAATATAGGCCTATTATTCGACATGAGTTATTATCTATATTTGATTGTTACAACAAGAATACCACTTACAGTTATTATTGCCCAAAGACTAAATATTAAGGTTGTGTTGGGTATCTTGATATGGGGTTTAACCATTATTTGAATTTGTTTCTTTTATTATAGTTGGTTAATTAATGAGAGCTTGTTTGTTTGATTTGTTTGTTCTCTATACAACCATTGTTGCTACTATATCTACTAATTTGAATTTCATTCTCATACTCAATGGGTCTAACTTTAAGGACTGGAAAAAGAACATTTTTATTGTTCTTGGCTTCGTGGGTATATATCTTGCACTTCCGATAGAGCGTCTCACTACTCCTACAGATTCGAGTTCCTCTATTGATAGAGTGAATTATGAGAAGTGAGAGTGTTCCAATCGCATGAGTCTCATGGTCATTAAGCGCGGTATTCTAGAGGCATTTAGGCATGTGATGAGTGTCCAAAACACTCATTATATACTCATGTGTTAGTATGTTTATGATCTCTTTTATACATAAATAAGTGGCGTTTTCGCTTCATTATCAATATTTAGTTTCATTTTTCATTTTAGGTTAAATTGTGGCATTTGGAGGCATTTTAGAGGCTTAAAGGTGGAGGAATGTGATCCTGGCCCAACGCTGACGCTGGGACGCTATGACGTTTTCACTACAAGCAACGATGATCTAGCGACATCTTGCAACATGGTCGCCCGCAGAACCCCACGCCGTGATGTCGCTGGGCTTGCTTCAAGTCCAACCTAGCTCGCATTGGGGTGGTGATCTCTCTAGGGGCATATGCTGGGCCAGTTCTAATTGGAAGGGCTCAAGACTTAGTTGACTTTATCGCTTCCAATAAAGAGGAGGATTGGTAGCGGTTCTTCAAGATCGGGAGAAAAACTTGGGATTTAGGGAAGAAGATTGAAGATTCACCATCATTTTGACTATTAGAGTTTCCTGTTTCTATTTTCTCAAGTTTTATTCAAATTTCGTGATATACCAGACCTCTATAATGCTTTAATTTCGTAGTATAGGGTTTTGGTTGTATTTTAGTATGAATCTTATATTTAAAAGTTGATTTTCTTATTTCTATTGTCTGATTGTGATTTCCTATGTATTGATTCATACTTGGTTACTATTTGCATGTTGATTTCTAGCTAATCTCAATATGGTGTGTGGTTCCTTACGAGATATGAGAAGGGAATAAGGAATTAGACACAGGTGAATCAACCTAATTAGCCGGGTAGTGTAGAAATTATCAGTAATTAGGAGGCGT
Organism: Tetrastigma voinierianum; assembly: GCA_016808115.1. Lineage (NCBI taxonomy): Eukaryota > Viridiplantae > Streptophyta > Magnoliopsida > Vitales > Vitaceae > Tetrastigma > Tetrastigma voinierianum. The sequence goes on along the minus strand of JAEQBH010000911.1, from coordinate 586,307 downwards.
GTGAGATTCTTTGGTCTTAAAGCATCTCTAATGCTTGGGGTTCAACTGAGAAGCAAGAAACCTAGTATTAGTTGGTAGAGGTTGGCTTAATCTCAAGAAGAGAAATATAACAATTGAAAGGTTTTAGAAGCCTTTTCAAGAGATAATAGAATGGAATTTTGGCTTAGATATAAGAGGATTGTCCAATTTCACCAAATACCATAGGAATTTATCCTCTCTTGGTATCCCTTAGTTGCGAACTTCATTTTTCGATTAAGTTTTCATCAGTTTAGTTTAGTTTAATTTCAGTTTCAATCCATCAATTTAACCGTTTTAATATTAGAGAAGTACAATTTTGCACTCTCAAGTGATCCCCATATTTCCTGCGCGGATTGATATCTCCACTTGTAGTATACTTTATTACTTGATAAGTGTATACTTGCACATAATAGGCACTTTATTGCATAGTTTATTTACATATCACGAATATGCCTATCAAGTTGCAATCGTTGTCGGGGGACTAACAAGTTTCGTGATGTTGCTAACGACTTTAGAAACGCCATCGCTTACCCCATTGTCGTGGAAAGCTTATGGTTTTATGCTAATATCAATACCAAGTGCTTCTTTAGTACTTCAAACATTTATTTTATTTATATTTTGTGTGGTTTTTGAGTTTTTGATACTTTTTATTTTCTTTTTGCAGAAAATTTCAAGTTAAAACCACAATGGGTCTTGTCATCGAGTTAACAAACACAATGGCTCTCCTTAGTCAACAACTAAGAATGAGGCAATTAGCCATTGAGCATCAAAAAAGAGTGACAACTCAAGTGTGGCAACCATATGCATCAATGGATTATGCTCAATATGGAAGTACCCCATATTTGAGCAATCAAAATTTCGGATGGAACCATCACCCGTACACCTCATGGAATACAAGCTATACCACTCTGCACCCTCCACAAGTCCAAAGATTAAGCCTAGAAGAAGAAATGGCTGAATTAGAAAGAGTTCATGTTGAATTGGTCATGGAAAATGCTGAATTTAGAAGATTAAGGGCTGAAATGTACTACTCTCAAGTTGGGTTGCCAAGGTTTCTTGATCGAAATGAGATAAGTCAACCTCCAAATGGGAGAATGACAAAGTTAGAGGAAAAAAATGGCTAAATTAGAAAGAGTTTATGCTGACTGTGTAACATCTCAAGTTTAATTCATGGAATTGACAAGGGCTAATGTTCAAATTAAGCCTACGCCATTCAAGAGCATGAAAGAATAGATGGCTCCAATGGCCACTTCTTGTACGAAACTTACATTTGAGAAAGAACAACCTAAACAAAAGGAGAGTTTGAGTATACAAGAGCTAGTGGCAAAATATAGGAAAGAACAAGAGAATATGGCTATAATGTCCTTTAAAGGACCTGAGAGTTTGCCATCTACTCTTGGGGTGAATACAAAAGAAGAAAACTTGAGCTACAATGAAGAAATTATTTCAAGAGGTAATGAAGAAGTTGAGAAGTTTCAAACAGTGGAGAATGATGCACAAACTTTGGAAACCTTAGTTGTGAAGGAAGATGAGCAAACTTCTCTAGAATCACATGAAAAAATAAAAGATGAAATTGTAAAGACTATTCCGGAGATGGCTCCATGGGGTGAGATGCAGGAAGAGTTGAAAAAATAGAAGATGTCTATTCCCAAGACAGAGGAGTGCACTATGCAGTTGTTTGAGGAAGTAGAAGCCACCATTGTGAACAAAAATATATATATATATATATATATATATATAGAAAACAAAAAAATAATGCTCTTGGAAGACTATGTGCTCAAGTTGTCGACTGAGCACAAGTATCGCCTCTTATAGAAGGATAGAGGCTAGAATTACCAACATATCCGTAGTTTGTAGAGTCAAGTTGGACTATAGAAAAACGGAGCAGCTTGTTAGGAGGCAACCTAAGCCATTTTCAAGTTTTTCTTTCCATATTTCAGTTTTAGTTACTTTTGTTCGTGTTTGTTTTTTTTTTTTTTTAGATCTAGCTTTTTCTCGGAGTTTTTATGTTAAGATTTAATCTTTTTAGGTTTTGTTTTTTATTTTTAAGCTTCGAGGTTGATACGATGAGGAAGGGCAACATTGGAAACCTAATACAGGCCTGGGAACATGTGGCTTATACTGTTGAGGGAAGTTTTTCAACACTTTATAAAAAAATTTCAAAATTTTCCTCAACGTCATGACCCTGGTTTCCAACGTCGCGATGTTTGGCTGAAGTAGCTTCTAAGCTCTCTATCACATCGCGTTGTTGACTTTAAACTTTATTTTAACCCTTTGTCACGTCACGAAGTTAGATTCGAGGTTTAATGGAACTCTCTGTCACGTCGCAATGTTGGCCTAAAGGTTGCGACGTTGGCTGAAAATTTTAATTCAACCTTCTATAATGTGGCAACGTTGGCTCAAACATTATGTTGTTGCCCTGCTATTAAGCTTATAACAACCATATTTTGACATCCTTTATCTTCTAGCCCTCACTTTCTCTCAAGCTCTCTTCCATGTACATCCATAGTAGATCTTCCATAAGACTTTCAAGTTCCCTAGAGTGCCCAAACATAACATTTTATTGAGAATTGATAGTCTTCTTCCATTCATCAAGGTTCGTTCAAGCTACTAGAGGATTTCCATGTTAAGAGCTTTTCAAGGTATAAATCTTCAAGTTTGTTGTTACTTTGGTCCTGTTTGACATTGGGAGCATCATGGGTGTATTGAGGACTCTAGAAGACTCGAATCTCTTTCGGAAGCATTATGCGGCTTGTACTTTTGAGGGAAGTTTTTCAACACTTGGTAAAAAATTTTCAAAATTTTCCTCAACATCATAACCTTGGTTTCCAACGTTACGACGTTTAGCTGCAGTAGCTTCTAAGCTCTCTATCATATCGCGATGTTAACTTCAAGCTTTATTTTAACCCTCTGTCACGTCGCGACGTTGGATTCGAGGTTTAGTGGAACTCTCTGTCATGTCACAATGTTGGCCTAAAGGTTGTGACGTTGGCTGAAAATTTTAATTAAACCTGCTATAATGTGGCAACGTTGGCTCAAACATCGTGACGTTGCCCTGCTATTGAGCCTATAACGACCATATTTTAACATCCTTTATCTTCTAGCTCTCACTTTCTCTCAAGCTCTCTTCCATCTACATCCATAGTAGATCTTCCATAAGCCTTTTAAGTGCCCTAGAGTGCCGAAACACAACATTTGATTGAGAATCGATAGTCATCTTCCATTCATCAAGGTTCATTGTAGGTACTAGAGGATTTCCAAGTTAAGAGCTTTTCAAGGTATAGATCTTCAAGTTTGTTGTTGCTTTAGCCTTGTTTGACATCGGGGTGAAGCATTATGGGTGTATTGAGGACTCTAGAAGACTTGGATCTCGTAGGGAAGCTTTGTTCAAGTGGTCACCCACCAACTGTTCGATATATTGTCCGAGTGAAAATTTGAGAGTGGGATTGACATAAAGGAATATTGTGATCACCTTAGAGGATTGAGTGATAATTGTGTGTGGATTTGAAGTGTTTAAGGCCCCATCCTAAATCCTAACCACTCTAGGCCCATCATGTCTTCCAAGAAGCAAAAGCTGAGCTCAAAGAATAGTTGTAGAGTGGAGGAGCCAATAGAGGAGTATGATCAAGAAAAATTTGTACATTTGGGTACCTCCAAGAAATTCGCAATAATCTCTACAATTCATTCGTTCATCAAGGAAAAGGGATTTCACCACCCATAGGATTTCTTTAAGAAAACAATAGCGAAGAAAGGGTGGAAGGCACTTTGCAAACCCCCAAGGCCAGCTGCCATAATGGTTGTGCAAGAATTCTATGCCAACCTAGCAGCCCATGTGGTGAAGAAAGTAAGGGTAAGAGGGGTTTTGGTAGACTTTAGCATGGAGTTTATCAACAAGTTCTATAACTTGGAGTCGGTCACTGAGGAGGCTTACCTTAGACTCTAAGAAGCCCCCAACAACCCTGAAGTGATACAGATGCTCACTAATGGCCAAGGTGAGTGGAAGAACAACAATGAGGGGCATGTGGAGCACTTCAAGGCCAAGCATTTAGCATACATACCAAAGGTTTGGCATCATCACATCTTACCCCATTCCGACTACTAATGTGTGTGAAGTAACTGCCAAGCATGCCTTGTTGAATTACGCAATCATTCAAGACATCCCTCATGGGACGTCATGAGGATGTCATCCTCACAACAGTGGATCGCCAGATGAACCCCTGGGCACCCATTCCCGATATACTATCATGCAAGAAAGTCGCGGGTGCCTGACAAGGGCGAGGTTGATACACCCATCAAGGCCATAGTCAGGAAGAAAACAAGCTAGGTGTACCAAGACCCCGAATGATATGACTGTTACCGAGCCTTCGGGATGAAGAGGAAGTAAGGGCTTATCAAGCCATGGAAAATGGGAAAGATGAAGAAAGAGGAGAAGTAGGGCAATCCTCTACCCAACCTCCACCACCCACATCCCATGAAGGGGAAGATTCCATTCCCCCATAATCTATAGAGGATCAACTCCATGACCTCACTACGAGGTTTGATTCATTTTGGGATGAAACCCAAGAATATCAAGTATCCATGACACAAGAGTTGGATGACCTCAAGACCTAAATGAGCATATTTCTAAGCAATAAAGAGATCATCAAGCAACAACTCACTCAACTCCTCTCCCATCACACTACACCACCACTTCAATGATCATTCAAATCACTAGGTGAGTTCACTTTACCCTTCTTTTATGCTTATTGCCATTGAGGACAATGTCCATCTTAAATTAGGGGGTGAGGGTGATTGCCATGGTATTACTTGTTCTTGGGTCTTGATTGCTCATTTATTGTTTTTTTGGCTCATTTTCATTTTTTTTACTCACTTGTGCTTATCATGATCACACATGCTTGTTGGGTCTATTCGATGACTTTAAACCAATTAGGGTGGTTTTGTGCTTAATTTTGCTTATTTGGCCTATCTTAAGGCCTTGGAGCTTGTTAATTTAGTTTAGTTAGTTTTTATGTTTTTAGAGTAATTGGCATGTTTAAGGTTAGTTTTGCTTTAGTCTAGTTTCTTTTTGTTTTCTTGCTTGTTTCATGTTTCTTGCATTCTAGGTGTGTTTAGTGTGTCTTGAGTAGAGTTGGTAAATGGGCCAGCTTAACCCATTTCGGGCTAGCCCATTCGGGTTGTAGGCTAAAACGGGCCCGGCTAATTTGGTCCATTTCTATTCGGGCTAATTTTCGACTAGCCCAACCCAGCCCATATGGGTTGTGGGCCAAAACAAGCTAAAATGGGCCAAAACCTTAAAAAATGCTAAAAAAAAAATTAATTTTACAAATTTATCTTTCTTCAAATAAAAATAATTAATATATAAAATGATTGAGTCTAAACAATATAATAATAGTAAACAAACTTAAATAAATAAATAATGTTAGAACACTGTTATAACCAAAGTATCAAACTAACTAGCTAAATAGTACCAAAACATTAAAGTAACAACGTAATAACAAATATGAGAAAATCAACTCCAAAGTATCAAATAAAATTCGATATGCCTCAATCTTCATCCTCATTCTTGTTATATCCAATAATGACATGTGATTCCACATAAGAAAGATGTATATCTTCGATGGTGGTTGAGTTATCATCATCTATTAATTAATTTAGAATGTTAACAACATAAATTTAATTTATGTTTCGAATAAAAAAATTTTTTTTTCCAAAAATGCATCTCAACCGTACAATAATGACATATCATATTTGTTTGAAAATCTATCTTGCTAAAAGATATAATCAAATAAGGAAATAAATTAGTATATAATTTTTGTTAATAATTTTCAAAATAATATTATTTTGTTATTAACACTAGTTTAAGTAATAAAATTATTTAAAATATACTAATAATTTAGTTATTTAATTTAATTTATAAACTAGTACAACTTCATTTTTATAAAAAAAAAAACATATATGATTTAATAAAATTTCAAAGGATAAAACAAAAATGAATTGTAAATATTTAAAATAGGATTAATGAGATAAATAAAAATTTATTTAATATTAAAACTGTAATTTATTTAATTCTAAATTTTCATACAATATTTTTTAAATATTAAATTATCATATAAATTATATTAAAATGATACATTTAGAAATTGAAAATAAAATAGTTACAAAAAAGTTTAATATATTAATCATATATTATAATAATAATAATTTTTAAAACTTTTATGCTACAAAGAGATAGCAAAAATATCAAATTTTATAAATAAATCCTTGAAAATCTCAATTACTTAGCAAGTTATTTTAAAAAAATTAAATAAAAACTTCGGGCTAATCGGGGTAATCGAGCTAACCTGAGCCAAACCCACATGGGTCACAAGCTAAAACGGGTTGGGCCAAAGCCTAGTTTTATTCGGGCCTTAAATTTTACAACCCAACTGTAACGTCCCAAAAATAGCCTTCTTGTTTTATTAGTTTACTTTATAGTATTTTATGCTATTTTTTATTATTATTTTATTTGTTATGTTATTGGTTTTAGGTGATACAAATATTGATAAGTGAAGTGTAATTAGAATAAGTAGAAGGACTAAATGAAAATGGAGAAAGAAAGCCAAAAGAGATAGCCAAACAAGGCCTGTAATGGATGAGGATAAGACAAAAAATTGGTCTTAGAATGTATTTTTCACGTTTTTTGGAAAATAAGAAACCCAGTGGTTATGTGTTCAGAAGAGCCATTGTCAGGATTGTTCTCCATTTGTCTAAAGTTTTTCAAGAAAAGAGAAGAAAATGAAGTTTGATTGGAAGGTTTTAAGAAGAGTAAGGTGTATGGATTCCCTTTTACTGGTGTTAGGAAGTCCTAATTCATTTTCGTCAGGCTTGGTGGAGAACCTAACTCTTCCATCTTCGTAATTTGTTCTTTAATTGAGTTGTATTGCTTTGGATTGTTTTGTTTGGCTCAGGGGCTCCAAACACTAAGAAGTAAAAAAGAGATGTATAGGTTTTGAAGGGAATTGCTGTTATTTATTTATTTCTAAAACCCATATTTTGTTTTGGCCATAACTTGGCCTCTTGGACTCCAAATTGGATGATTCCAATTTGAGATGGTGCATAAGAACTGCGTATGAAAATGTATAAATAAATAGACCTAAAGCAGTCTAGGAAAGAGCAGCTATGTTGGTGTTTCTAAGATGGACCAAACAGAGTCTGTAAAACAAGAAAATTTCTAGGTTGTGTCATGTTTTTGTTTTGGCCATAACTTGCCATTAGTCATCCAAATTGAGTGGTTCTAGTTGGAAAAGAACCCTAATAGGTACACCTAAAAAATTATAGAAGGTACCAAGAAGCAAACCTGAACCTAAGTCCCCTGTTTTTGAGATTGAAGTGAAAATACGTAAGCTAGCTCGGGTTATCCTCCTGCTTTGGCGGCATTTTTCGTGTTTCGGGGCCATGTTAAGCTGTAATGATCCAAATGAGATGATTCCAATTTATACTGAAAATAAACTCATATAGCTATCATTTTCTTGGAAGGAAGTTTGGGTAAAATATGGCTCATTTGTTCTCAGAAAAATTTGCAAGAGAAGGTGTATTGGGTAGAAATCAACCCTAACCAAAAACCCTAGCATGCACGATTGATTTTTCTTTGTTTTTTCTCTGATTGTGACGTATTTGTGATGGATTAGGGGCTGGTGATGATAAAACCTAGGCAAAAACCGAGATTCAAAGAATAGGAGACAAGAATCGACAACTCTTTTGGTTTGTTCTTCACATTTCTCTTATTGTTTTGGTGTTGTGTTTATTTTGTCATCAAACCTGAAGTGTTGATATAAAATTTTCATGTATGCTTCTGGTTTGAACCCTAAATAAATTGGTTTGGGTGTTGGTTAATTGATCTTAAGTGGATTAACATGAAAAAGGGATGGCAATGTATGTTAATGCACGAATCATATGTAGTCAAATGTGTATTGGTGTGTATGGTTCGGTTTTGGTGCAAAATTACTGCATGTATGTGTTTAAATTATGTTTCCAAATGTGTTAAAGGTTTGGGGTAATTGAAATAGTGCGTAAAACTCATGTGTTAAGTGAGTTAAAATGAAGAAAAAGTGATTGGATTATGGTCAAATGTGAGATAATGTTTCTATAAGATTACGTGTAACTTTTATGTGCAGAATTATTGACTTGGAATAAGTTGGTTTTTAAAATGGGTTAATCGGATAGTTAACATAGTGGTAAAGTAGGCACATGTGTTGTAAACTTGCGTTATTGTGGAATTCTTGTAAATATAATATAGTAACTTTTACTATGACTAATTATTAATGCCCTTAAGAGAATGTTAGCCATTATATTCGAGTTAGGGAAAGATTGGTATACCAATAAGGATAAATGTAGCAGTACTGCGAATGATATGTTTTATGGTGACATACCAATCCATAGCTGATTCGTGCCACGGTAGGGTGATCCTGAATCAACAATATTTGTATCATATATTCTTCCCATCACGTGAAATAAGCTTACCGCAGTATGCTGGTTCAGGTCAACACAGTGGATGGGTTTTCGTGACAAATGATTTGGAGTGAAGTCAAAATGGTAGAATTTTGTTTGGATTTTAAGGTTTTTGGTAAAACAAGTAGGTATGGTGGGTTGGGTGTGATGAAAATAAATGAATAAAAATTTAAAAGAGAACTCCTCAAGTGCTCTGCCACTGATTCTGCTCTAAAGTTCACCTAGGGGTCCCCGGTTTATTTCTCATATTGGGGGAAATGACCTATGTCATTTCCCCTAACCGGACTTCATTTAGCTTTAAAAACTAAACCCTATGATTTTCCTTTGAAAGATGGCATTTAACGAACATTCATGAACCTGCATGCTGAAAATCTACCTCTCGAACTCATCTTACATTAACAAATAGAGGCAACTAATGGATATCACCGATCTAGTATTACATCCAATGAACCCTAAAAGATTGCCAACACCGGTCGTATCAAGATGCACCTAAGAGATTTGAACCTAGAGTGAAGGTTAGAGCATAAATGCCCATAAATGTGCGTTAAGAAACAGAGGACCAACAGCTACTCGTAGCCCGCCAAAGCAAATTCCTTCTCGCTTCAAGGAGGTATCTACCTAAACATCCTCCAGTTGTCATCCTCGAGGGGTGTTCGGGCGTACCGCGAAAAGGAGAAAGGAAAAGCTGAAACCGAGAGAAAAACGGTCGAAGCTTCGGCCTCTAGAAATTTTATCGGGTTCCCACGCTCGTCGGGATTTTGTAGCCAACCCCCTTTACCATATTACAAAAATAACCTCCCAAATATTCTTACAAATCCAGGGCAAAAAGGAAGAAAACAAAGAGGACCAAAAAGCAAACACACGGCAAATAGAATTCGTGGCAGAACAAGGCGCTGTGCTGTGGAGGAATTTCCTGTGTGCTCCACTTCCTCAGAAGCCTAATTTTCTCGTGATTCGGCCTTCTTTCCTTCTGCATCCGATCCAATGTCAGTTTGACTCGAATTTCGTTTGATCGACTCAACAATTTTGGCACGATTAGCTCGGCAAACCGGCAAAATTTGCTTACAAAATGCGACGTGAGGAATAAGCAGGGACCTTTAATGTGCAAACTGTTAATTAGAATGATTAGTACACAAAAAGCACTCAAACCTATAATAAATGTGGTCTAAAATAAAGACTTTTCGGGGCACTAATCACACCCCCAACCTACACATTGCTAGTCCCTAGCAATGCAAGAAGAAAATGAAGAGGAAGCATACAAATGGATAACAAAATAATGTTCACAAAAAGGTTGTGAATGAGTAATGCCTAACCCTAAGTAAGAATAATCAATGTCGTGTCCAATAACTATCATGAGAGAATGAATGCCATACAAAATTAAGTATCAAAAGAGTTTCCGTCTCATTGAATCAACCAGAAACTTCCACCAAAATCTAAGTGTTTGTTGGATCAGTTCTCAACAATAAACTGCCGAACCCGCACTCTCCCAACCTAGCTACTACCATGACCTAGCATGCTAACCAACCTAAATAGATCAGGACCCACCTCTTATTCCACAATTCTTTTTGCGCTGTAGGGTGCAATGCTGAGGAATCGACCTCACCAAAGTCCATGTAACTAATCTACCGATGACTTAACCAATTAAGGCTTAGGGGCACCAAGTCATAAGGATCTTTCGACCACAAACTCTTCACAGATTTCACCCCGACTTCGAATGATTTCGAGACTCCAAAGACACAACTTGATAAACTCCACCCATCCACCCATGTAGCGAGCACTAAGTCTGTGGCTCCTGCAAATCCAAGAAGGTTTAGGCACCAGTTTGAAAGGCTTTCGCCATATACCCTGACCGTGGCTCGTTTCAAGGCAAAGCATTGCAATTTTTATTCTTTTTCTTTTGCTTTTTCTTTTTCTTTTGCTTTTTCTTTCTTTCTTTTTCTTCTTTTTCTTTCAAGACGTGATCGCCTTCTTTCCACAGGGTCCTTAACCTATTAAAGGGTCAATGAAACTAGGTAGGTTATGAAAAGTAAAGGGAGGCTGCGCACTTCAGCCTATCATTGAAACCTAATGTGCTCGTGTGTGGTTAGCTAAAGGTGGGAAGAAAAAGGTCGAAATCAATAAGTAAATTCAACTAATCATTCACTCAACCAAGCATGGAACCAATCTAACATCAATAAATGACAAAATTTCAATTTTTCAAACCATACAGTAATAACACACAAAAATTTTCGTTGCAAAACTCCGTCCAATTTCAAAGTAAGTTGTTTAGTATAACAAATGAGTAGAAGGGAACCCAGCAAGCCACTGAAAATAAAAAATGGGCTTGTACAAAATAATAACAAACATAAATACAAAGCCACTTCCTGCTAACTCTCCCCAACCCAAGAGCCACAACCAAATAAAGGCTCTATTGAAAATTAGAGTTAGTGTTACCTGATGAGATGTGACTACTTCTGGATAGGAAACTTCGCTTTCCATCGACACCTTATTCACTCCGTTGGGCTTCAAAATGAACAAGTTAAGGGAAGAAAAGAGAGGAAAGTGATTCGCTTGGACCATTTTAAAATTACACTTTCATAATAATCTCAAAAATGTTCTTTCTGGACATATTTGGATTCTACACTCTAAGATTGTACTGGGCAACGCCCAAAACGGAGTTCTGATTTAAAGTTATGAACTAAATTGAAAATGTGGAGATTGTAGTGGGGCCCATAGCGAAAATTTTCGCTTATGCTATAGTAATTTTCGCTTGGGCTTAGCGAAATTTGCTAAGCTAGCTTAAAAATTGCCATGTTTCATAAATTTTCGTTATGTCTAATAGCGAAATTTTGAATTTTTTTGAATTTTAAATCAAATAAAATAATTAATAAATAAAATAATAAAATAAAAATAAAAACAATTTTTTTTAAGAGAGAAATAATATATATATATATATATATAAAAAAAATAAACCTTTTTTTTTAATAAAATAATATATATATATATATTAATATATATATATATATATATATATATATATATATATATAACAAACTTTTTTAATTAATAAAAATAAAATAAATAAAATAAAACAAAATAATAAAAAAAAAAATTGAAAACACTGTGCATTTTTGTCCTGTAGCGGAAGATCATGGATTTCATATAAGGTGAATTTTACTAGGCTAGTTCTTCAATTTACCGAATTATTGAGAAGAGATGTTTAAATTGAAAATTTCGCTACCAACAAAGAATTTCTCTAAATAGCTTAAATTTCGCTAGGATTGCGAATTTTTCGCTATGATTGCAAAATTTTTCTCCGCCTCGATTAATCCAGCTTCAAAATTTGCACAAAAAACCGCAGTACCAGCAAGAAAAATTAAGAAAATTGCAAAAGATTAAAAATTAATCTAAAAACAAGAATTAACTAAAATTTAGAGAAAATCTAAAAAGAAAAATTATAGAAATCAAAATAAAATACGATAAAATAAAACAAAGCAAGAAAAATCAAAACAAAAAGTGGGGGGAGCTTAGAAATGCTGAGGTTCGGATGCTCCAAATCGAACCTATGATTCGAATCATCCACTATGCCATAAAGCGATGCGGAGCAAATAGCTAATTTTTCGATGTGTGGCAACACATGAAGCAATGGCCACTAGCTTCTTGAGGTTTTGTAGAATAGGCAGTTGATGGGGTGGCTTTTTGGTGGGTGCTTCAGGGTTTTGTGTTGGGATTGGGATGCAGGCAGGACATACACTTGGTCAGTGGAGGGGGCTATCGCGCTGGGCTTTGGTGGCTCGGGGCGCTATGCGCGGTTCAATCTATGGGAAATGGTTTCGGAATAAGCTCTTCGCTCATCCATTGCTTTTGTTTCACTGCCCTCCTCAGTCAACAATGGGAGAATTTCTTCTTCTTTCCATGGCCCATATACTATACTTCCACCAGGCATAGCCTCAGAGAGAACTTCTACTAATTCAACTCAATTCTCCCGAGGCCGCAGCCAGCCTCCGCTTCTCCAAAAATTTGCTTTCAGTCAAGCATCCTCCTGGATTTTCTTCCCTCGATGATCAGGCCAAGCAAGTGTTTGAATTTGAACATTATAGGTCACAACTTGTCGACCCACTTACTTTGAAACCCATCTAATGTTTGTTCCGTGGGGTTCTCCACAAAGATAAATTTTTCACTCCAATCGGGCATTAAATTTTTGTCTCTCCCACAAAGATCACCCAATTAGCTCGTAAGGTCTATAATTACTTGCTCAACTGGGGAGATTGGCTGTGGTGGTTGAGGCTGAGACAAAGAGGCACACTGTGGAGGCACCATGTAGGAGGGTGACCTCATCCATTGGTCTCTATAGTCCCTCATGGATCTAGGTGGGTTTGGATTTCTCCCAGGTTGTCGATTCCCCGAAGGTTTCTAGTCCCTTATTGAAATGTATCCTGCAGTTCCCCTCCATAAAGGTACTGACCAGATTGTTCTCCTTCTAAGTGTTCCATTTGGTTCACCCGTTCAATCTAAGTTCTTGAGGGAGATTGACTAAGTAGCCTCATTTCTGTGTTTCTAATCCACCTGGGAATGGATCTCGTGAAGAAAGGTAAAAAATGTGGCAACACAAAAACAACAACACAAAAATGTAAAAAAATCCTTCGGCAAAGAACTTTTTTTTTTTTTTTTTTTTTTTTTACCGCTAATGAAACTAAAAAACTATTGTAAAAAAATGACAAAGGAGAATACCGTAACTTGTGATGAGAATCACAAGTGTTCCACGCCTCTCAATGCACTTAGGCACCATCCCCTAAGAACGGCGCCATTTGATTCGTGCTACTGTAGGTGATCCTAATCAACAATATTTGTATCCTATATTCTCCTACCGCCGTAGTCAAGCTACCGCAGCATAGTGGTCTAGGTCAACATGTGGATGGGTTTCGTACAAATGATTGAGTGAAGTCAAAAATGGTGAATTTTGTTTGATTTGGGTTTTCGTAAAAATAAGGGTGTAAATTGCGGCTGCGGATGAAAATAAAATGAATAAAAATGTAAAAGAGAACTCCTTGAAGTGTCTGCCATCGATCTCGGTTCTAAAGTTCACCGAGGGGTCCCCGGTTTATTTCCTCTGGGGGGAAAATGACCTTATAGTCATTTCGAACCGGATCTTCATTTAGCTTTTAAAAACTAAACCCTATGATTTTCCCTTTTGAAAGATGGCATTTAACGAACATTCATGGTCCCAGACAGTGAAAATCTACCTCTCGAACTCATCTTACATTAACAAATAGGAGCCAACTAATGGATATCACTGGATCTAGTATTAAGCATCCAATGAACCCTAAAAGATTGCCAAATACTGGTCGATCAAGATGCACCTAAGAGATTTGAACCCAGAGTGAAGGTTAGGAGCACAAATGCCCATAAATGTGCGTTAAGAAACAGAGGACCACCAAGCACCTTCAGAGTCTGCCCAACAAATTCCTTATGCTTCAAGGAGGAAGGGTCTTAGCCAAACATCCTCTGAGTTGTCATCCTCAGAGGGGTGTTTGGAAGCCGCGAAAAGGGGAGAAAAAGGAAAAGCTGGAACCTGAGAGAGAAAAACGGGTCGAAAGCTTCGCCTCTCCTAGAAATTTTAGACATTTGCCTCTTTAACAAAGGTTTGGCTTGGGATTTTGTAGCCAACCCCTTTACCATATTACAAAAATAACCTCCCAAATATTCTTACAAACGGGGCAAAAAAGGAAGAAAAACAAAAGAGACCAAAAAGCAAAACACACGGCAGCCAGGAATTGCAAGGTGAAATATCAAGGCAGTAGGGAAGGAAATTTCCAGTGTCTAAATCTCCTGTACCCACTTTGCAGATTTTCCGCTCTTCTTTCCTCCGTATCCGATCTGTAATGCTGAGTTTGACTCGAATTCTCGGCTCGACGACCTTCAACAATTTTGGGCACGATTAGCTCGCAAACCCAAAATTTGCCACAAAAATGCCATCGCAGAATAGTAGGGACCTTAATGTGCAAATCGGGTTAATTAGAATGATTAGTACACAAAAAGCACTCAAAACCTATAATAAATAGGGTTCAAAATAGCACTTTTTGGGCACTAATCAATAGCCCACCGGGACAGTATCGATAGTACGCACAAAAATGTAATGTAAAAATAACCAGTCCGTAGCCCAGTGGGACAATATTGAGTTATTAAAAGTGTTAAACCAGCCAACAACCCAGAGGGACCGTGTTGGTGATTCCGTTATCCTCTGCACCGAAAATTTCGACTAGATTCGTTTTAAGGGCAAATTATTAATAAACGTGTGAATTATGTTGTGACGAAAATACTAGTATATGCAAGCATGAAAGATGTGAATTATCGTGTATTTATATGCAAGATAAAATAAATGAATGTTAAACTAGTATAAAATGTTATATATATAAATATTACATTGATCACATGAACAGTATGCTAAAATGTTTGGAAAATATGCTGAATGTAGTTGTGACGAGTAATGTATGCCTGTAGTCGAATATTATTTATATGTACATATATATGTTGTGTTGATTGTTTGACATGAGAATAGAAACGTAAAGAACCACTAAGCATGAAATGCTTAGCGCATTGATTTCTCACGCGCAGGTACCGTGTAGATACTGGCAAGAATGAAGACCGCTGAGCATAGAGTCACCGTCATACAGTTCAGAGTATACGAAAATGATTTGTTTCATGCATACCACTTCATTTCATGATGTCATGTGATTATTTTTGTGGAAATCAAAGTTGTTTAAGTCTTCATAGATAGTAAGGGGGTGAACTCTAGTAATAGTTTGTAAATGTTTTGGAAAAGCATAAAATGCCATTTTGTATCAACATGTTGTACTAAAGAATAGATATGGGCCATCTTGAAATGATATGATGTATATTTCTCATATTAATGAATGTATTAGTAATGATATCATAGATTCATATATATATGTATGTTTATATGAAATGTGTTTTGACAAATGGTTTCATGCGGTCCGCGTCTCCGGATCCAATTCACTGTCGGGTCGGGCTCGAGGGCTCGACACTAACCCTCCAAAAATTCGGGCTAAAGTGGGCTGGCCCATCTGACTCAGCCCATATTGCCGAATCTAGTCTTTAGTGAGTTTGATGCCTTGTTTACTGGCAGAAGGTCATTTTGAACACAAGCATTTGAAAAAGGGCAAGTGTAAAGTGGATTTGACCCTTAGGTTTTTTAACGATCTAGAATTGTGTGCTTGCTTGGTATGGATGACTTAACTTAGTCGTTCCCCTTGTGCTTCAAGAAGCTATTTCCTAAGGAATCTATCACACACACATGTTTGATCTCCCTTGTACACCTTGGTCCCAAACCCCTTGCCTTGAATTCAACTAACCTTAGGGGATTCTAACCACCTAAGTGATGGACACCAAATCAAATGAGGATTGCCATAGAGCCCCAACCAAAAAGAGAAAAATACAAAAAAAAAAAAAATAAAAAAAATAAAGATAAAAAGGAAAAGAAAATAAAAATGACACAGAATGAGGTATGTGAATAAGAATAAGTGGGATCATCCAATCGGAATCCCGGGCACAGTCGGAGGGACCTTTCAAAGCCTAATGCCTTGAGCCAACTGGTCGAGAGTCATTGACTTCACTGCCCACTACATAGGACAGAAGATGGATCCTTCTCAAAACCTAGGGCCTTGGAGTTTGGTTGAATGTTCAGGTTGAAGTTTGAAGGGAATTTAATGCCTAGTATCCTTAACCAAATGGTGGGGAGTCGCCAATGGATCCCCGCTATAGAGCCACTCATCTAAAACTTCTTGGCACTTGTTTTCTTCCATTTGAAGGTATTTTGGTTCTTTTAAGGCATTTTTTTTTATGAATAAAAAGGGTGTGTTCTTATCCTTTATTAGTTAGCTTCTTCCAAATATGTGAGTTGAGCTTAAGTTTGGGGGAGCAGAGACCTTGCTATTGTTGACCAAATTTCCAACACAGCAACCAAAGACTAAAATAAGTCTCTGGAAACGACGCCAAAAACTTGTTGACTGATTAACCAAAATATATCTACTAAATCTTCAACACAACCAGAGGCTATTCAGTCCGAGGTAACGACGCCAAAAACTTAATGGACATAAATTGTTTAACATAGACCAAAACTGAGTCATTGTTGCAAACCAAATTAACCAAGTAGTCAGCATTGCCTCCTAGGTATGTTCAAGCCTAGGAAACTGCGCCAAAAACTTGTTAAAAACCAAAATATATGATCAACCAAATTGTTAGATTGACCAAAGATATAGAATATGTTGTTTGCCTTATATGAGAAGGCTTCATTTGAAAATGTGTTTTGGTCTAGTTCACTACAAGTACACAAGTCATACAAGTAATAAAAGTGGATTTAAGTCTTAATATCGTTCCCACGAGGATTTATTAGAAATCTAAATATAAATTACCCCCATCTACTCAAGATCCATACTATTTGGACTCCAAATTTAAAAGTGATTTAGTTTAGAACTAAAGGAAATGTAAAAACTAAATTAAATTCTATAACTGTATATAAAGAATTATAAATAATTGGATTGAAAAGTTCTCTAGGTAAGCTAACATTGGGAGATAGATCATAGTACAATTATGAATTTTCGCATCATTTTATAGCATAGTTTGAAATCCAAACTTGTCAAAAATGCAAGGTAGTATAGTCTGGAATTCTCCATACACCATACATGTCACTGATTACATATCCATGTTCCTTTCGAATACATGAGTCTAATCAGTTACTTGTAGAATATAATCCTCTTTCTAAGATCTGGGTATTTTTCCTTTTCAATACTTCGCACCCAAATCTTAGGACTAAAGAATTATAGCCCTTATAGACAGGATTCTGCAAGCCTTCTCAAATCTAATTGGTATCTCATCCTTCAACTCTAATAAAATTTTCTATTTCCTTGATTAGATCTCTCCTAACACGGGATCAAGATCCTTTCATCATACTAAGGAGAAACCTCTGATCAACTAAATTGATACATCATCTAACTATTCTCACACTATGAGTGAATTAGTGATCTATCGAAGTAACCTTTCAAAGTTCATTAGTTCCATAATATTTGTCTAACATACCCTTAAGTAACAGCTACATACTCTCAGGAATTTCCATCTATGTGTCACTCAGAGGTCCTCTTGGAAATCAGAGCAAGATACAGTCATTTTCTGGGTACACGCTACCAATATTCTGAGCAAGTGACTTCAATAACAATACCAATTAAATAAATTAAAGAATTCGAACTATGTCGTTCTTTCAAGTTATACAGAAAATAATAATTAACATCGATCCATTCCTGTAGGAGTCACTTCAAAACCTGGATTACAAATAATGAAGGGCTAACTCGATTAGAAAATTCACTGAGATTGTAAATGAATTGAAATAAATGAACTATAGAAAAATTCTGAAATTCAATTCAAGTCAAACAGTAGTGAAAACTACAAATTTACAATGAATCCATGCTCGAAACTTCGCACTAGATCACTGTTCAATCCCAAAAGAAAGAAAAACTACTAAAATGCTAAGATAAAACTAAAATGACGAAAAAGAAATAAAATAAAAAAAAATAATAAAAAATAATAATATACAAAGGAGTCTCCAACTACCCAGAAGTTCCCTGGTTTTTGCGAAAGCTTCGCACAATGCCCTAGGTGCTTCTATTTATAGATTTTCAAATGCTAGATCACACTCCAAGGCTGAAATTGTGGATCCCCAAAAATCTGGCCCAGTAGGTGGCTTTGTCGCGACATTGAAAATTATGTTGTAACAAAGTTGTCATCTTTTTTCTCCAGCTTTTTTCGTGGCTTGCATTTTTTTGTGCCTTCTTCTAGAATTATGGTACGACAAACTTAGAAAATGTCACAACATAATTCTACTGAAATTTTCTCTTAATTGTCGTGACATAATTGTCTTGTGTCGTAACATAAAAACTTTGTTGCTCTTGAAAAATGTCGCGACATAAAATTTCTTTGTCGCGACAGACTTCTCACCCTTTAGCTTTGTTTTATGTCATGGCATAATTTGGAAATGTCGCGACATAAAATACTCTTTTGCTCACACTGTGTCGCGACCGTCTTCTTTTCACTTCTAGACGCTCTTTCTTAACTTGCGTCATATAGCTTCCGTTGCTTTATTGCATAGTTTTTGCCTTCAGTTTTTTCACCTTGTCACGACAATATTTTCTTTTGTCGTGACAAAGTTCCTCATAGCTGCATGTTGTGATTGTCGCGACATAAAACTTCTTTATCGCGACATTGTCTTGTTGTCTTGCACTACTGAGTCTAAACTTTATGTCGTGACTGACTTTGAAAATGTCGCAACATATTTCCTTCTTTTATCTTTATCGCTTGCCAAATGATTTGTTGCAACATTGAAATCTTTGTCGTGACCAAATTGTCTTGACTTGTCTCATTGCTCTTCTATTTTCTATCGCGACATAATTTTCTTTTGTCGTGATAGATATTTTGCCCTCTACAGCTCTTTATATCGTGACATAAATTAAATTGTTGTGACAGAACTTTGCTGCCATTTGCTCAATCATTGTCACGACATAGAAAAATAATATTGCAACATTCTTCTTCAAGAACTTCTCAATCAATGTCGTGACATAGAAATTCATTTTCGCGACAAGGTTCTATCTTCTGATTACCATTATGTTGCAACATGTACTTCTTTGTCGCAACATTTATCATTCAATCCCTCTCATTTTGTGTCGCGACAGAGTTGTGAAATGTCGCGACATTCTTTACTTCTTGCTTGAGTTCAACTTCATCTTTATTGCAATATAGTATCTATTGGTTCCTTTGAAATTATGTCGCAACATTTCTACCTTAGTCAAATTTGTCTGCTTTTCTTATTGAAATAGCCTCTTTTGTATTCAAAACCTGTAAAACACAAAGTTGGTGAATATTCCATAATTCAGCATTAAAATGAATCATAAACTTCCTAAAATATGCCAGAAAAGAGGACTAAAAATATATGAGTTTATGACTCATCAAATTCCCCTAAACTTAAAGTTTTGCTTGTCCCTAAGCAAAGAAAAGAAAATTTTGTTTGTCCTTAAACAATTCAGCTTTTATTTTTAAGGATATTTTTCTGCTCTGCCATAGACATTTTTTCTCTTGAATTCACAATTTAGTAGGAAAGATAAGTTAGTTGTAAAATTATGTTTGAATAAGTTTCCTATCCAGAACAAGGAAGATTTTCAATTAAGTTCACTAAACAGGCAAATAATTCCTATAGTATAAATAGTTTTATTATTTAACCCTGTTCTATGAGTGTGTGATGGTCTTCTCTCTTTTTCATTGGCAGATTAGTCAATCTTTTGAAACAATACTCAAATAATAGACTCCTCCTTGACTTTTATAAGTCCCATATGCTTATTTTTCATATTAATCTCCACTAATGTAGGCATGTACCACCTTTAAGATCAATTAGGGTCTTTAGGCTGAAAATGGCTTGGGCAATTGGGTAGATGAATGGATAATTTAAGCTCAATTTTACCTAGATTCCATTTACAACTCAAAACTATTGCCTTCAATCTGCATCCTTGAGTTTTTCCATTGATGTCAACTCTCAAATAGACCCAAACTTGGTTTGGTTCATCTTTTTGCATAATCTTTGTTGTGGTATTTTTCTTGACCACAAGATGCTTTTTCACTTTTCATTTTCTATCAAGGTTTATGGAACAATGCAATGTTTTGTCTTTTTAAGCTTTCTACCACCCTTAACGAACTTTAGGTTAGTAACTCCCATACCAGTTGTCATTAGGGTACCAGGTGTTGAAACACCCTAAGAACTTAATTGTTCAAGAGAGGAAGGTTACAAGACAAAACTCATTCCACCTTGATACTTCATCTTTTTGCAGCTTCTTTTCTGCATTCTTTTCATCTTTCCTCATCTCAATTTGTTGTCCTTTCTTAACCCTTCTTATCCTTTTTCACAATTCAAAATGATACTCCCCCATATTTGTCCTCTTCTATTATTGATGTATTTGGCATGTATTATGGGCAAATAAGGGTTTTTTTACAGTAGGATTAGATTTAAGGAAGGATTTAGGATTTTCATTTGCTGGTTGATGATAAAATTGGTTGTTGGCTCAAATGAGGAACTAATGTATATGCATATGCATATTATAGTGGTATTGCCTAGGATTTCGCCTTGACTAATATTCTAGCAAGTTCTAAGACCTTAGGGAGATTAAACTATGATGGATCTCAAAAGATGTCCCTAATCTCAGCACAATTTGTTTCAAGGGTACTTTTGACCATGTGCATTGTTTATCAGGATTTATAATAACTAAACTGTTTACAAAAAAAAGTATTATAAGTCTTATTTGTTCCATCATTTGTTTAAATCTTCAATGGTCTTGAAGTTTAACATATTCAATGATAATTTTACAACTTCCTCTTTTAAATCATTTCATCCTACCCCAATTGGTTTCAAAACTGTGTATTGTTTGGTTTCTGGACATGTCACTATGTTGTTTTACCAATCAAAAGCTTACTTAAAACAAACCATTCAATTCAGAAAAAAAATGACATAGCAACACTTCAATTCAGTTATCATTCAAATTCCACCAAACAATTCACGCTATCAAAGAAATAAGCTCGTGAAAACTGTTTCCATTTTTCAAACAAAGCTATACAACTAAAAATTCATCAATCTTTCTTTATTTAAAATCAAGAAATGAAAAAGAAAATAAACACAAGAAAGATGCAAAAGGAAAATGGACACAAATGTTTTCAACTAATTTTTCATTTATGTTTTCATGTACAGGGGAGTTAGTCACAAAGAGGGAAGTAAGGGAGGAAAAACAGGGAGTTGGTCATTTTGAGGATTTTGAGGCTTTTCTTTCGTCAACATCTTCAAATATTCTTCAACTTCCTCTACTAGGGTTAGTTCCTTCTTTCCTTTTGTACTAGATGCTTTACTTTGAGATGGTGCTTTACAAGGTATAAAAGGTATTTCGTCAGTTAGATTTGGGTTAGAAAAAGGTATGGGAGGGTCTATGACATCCTGTTTGCCTTTTTCTATATAGACTAAAAACCCCTCAAATGTACATAGTTACAAGAACCTTACACTTCTCTTGCACCCATGTTACTTTGGATAAATTTGCTTAATTAAATAAATTTGTCTTGATGTTTAGAATTTTAAATTATATGCAGATAGTTTAAGACACTGTTGGGGTGCAATGTGTCATACAAGTAGTAAAATATGAATGCAAGTCAAGGTATCATTCTACGTAGATCACATGAATTAGAGATCAAGTACCCTAACTACTGAAGTTCTATGCTATTTGGACTAAAAGAATTTGATAATGAGAATTTGTCTAAAATGATATATCCTAGACTATTAACTAAAAATAGAAATTGGAATAACATGAAATCAACTAAAAATATAAAGAACTAAATACTGGATCTAATATGTTCCCTGTAAGAAATGAAAACTATCAGTGAATTACAATGAAACAATCAATTCCTACACGAAAATAAATTGCTCTATTGTATCATGGATTTATCAAAAATAAGATTGCCTAATATTGCAATAGCTGGATTTCCGCACCGGGTAGAAACTCTTGTTTCTCTAGAAATCAAGATCTAACCAATTACTTGTATTTCTGCTTTTCTTGTAAGATCTGGGTACTTTTCTTTCTCAATACTTCACACCCATTTATTGATGACTGCAGATTCTTACATTTGCCGTGGATTTCGCAAAGTTTCTACGACTTAACAGGCCTTCATCCTCCAAATTTATTGGTTCGTCCCTTTCCCTTGATTAGATCTCAGCTAACACAGGGTTGGGAACTTCCCTTTAGATTAAGGTGAACTCTCTGATTATTTATATTGTTAAATAATCCCTTCCAACTTCAATTATGAGCAAATGGGGGATTTATCAAAATTAACTTTAAGAGCTCAACAGTTCATCAATGGTAGTCTAGCATACCTAGAAAAGAATGCTCTCAGCTCTTAGGAATCTCCATCTTTGTGTCACGCAGAGGGCATCCTGGAAATCAGAGCAAGATACATTCCCTCAAAATGGTATTCGGTACTACCATTGGGAACTTATCGATTTAAAAACAACACCAAGCAAGTAAATCACTACCAAATAACGCTCTCCGTATTTTTGCGTAAAAGACCGAATCCAATATAATTCAAATCAAAGAATCGTCTACTCACTGCATTAAGCATTGCAAAATGGAGCATCGATCATGTACAACCACTATAATCGCAATGAGTTCAGAAAAATGAACTCTAGAAATTTTCTAGATTTTTGTGAAATTTTCGTGCAGCACTTGAAGAAGATAATAAATGTAAATAAAATTTAAGCTCTAATCATTTCGCACGCTAATGCACCGCATCCAAAAGAAAAATAAAAACGAAAATTAAAGAAAATTCTACTCTAAACTATACACCGAGTTCCTCTTCGTTCTTTTCATGTAAATAAGACTGGCTACTTTACTATTCTAACACTTTCTATTTATAACTGTCAAAAGAATTGGGCCTAAATGTAAAAACCTCCAAGTGGAATTCCCAAAAGAAAAAGCCCAGTTTACTGCCCTAGGTCGCGACCTCAGGTTGATGTCGCGACATGGATTTCCTTTGTTTGCTCTTGTTCAGTCACGACCTTGTTGCTTCTGTTGCAACCGTGTTCCTTACAACCGCTTTGATTAAGGGTCACGACACGCCTCGCTCAAGACTTCGAAGAGTTGATGTCGCGATCATGGTTTCACATCGCGACCTCGTTGTCTTTCCCTTCTACTGCATTCTGAGTCACGACCTCAATTCTTTGTCAGGACTCCTCTTCTCACGCACGCACATCCGACCTTCGCGTTAGGTTGCGACCACATTTATGTTTCTATCGCCACGCCTCTAAGCTTCAATTTCCTTTTCTCGGGTCGCAACTTTGTTTGTGGTCTTCGCTCTTCATTGTGTTTCGAATTTAAGTCGACCTTAAGTTGATGTCGCGACCTCTTTAATGTTCATTTCCTTCTTCTAAATCAGAACCTCACCCTTGTTGCAAACCACTTATTCTTTCCAACCTCTATGCCAGGTCATGCACTCTCAAGGTGATGTCGACCTCTACGCCGCTTTTCCGGTTGCATGTAGTCCTAATTGCTCAAAAGTAGTTGGCGACTGGATTTCTTCTCGCTTCACGCCGTGTCGCTAACTACCGAGTGGTCGCGACATCGCGTTGTGGTCCATGATTACTACATGGTCACAACTTCGCCAAGGACTTCGTTGGGCTTCGCCTGTGCCGCGACCTCCCTTTGTTCTTCAATCCTCTTTAATTTAAGGTAACTTCACCTGTTGAGACTCCAGTTCTCGTTTTCATGTCGCGACCTCAACGGCACGTCGAGACCTCAAATGGAGCCCTTAATTTAAAAACTATTTGCAACTTCATTTTCTTTTAGTGACCTCCCTTGTGGCTTTATTGACGGATCCACGTCGCGACCTCAGATTGACGTCACGACTCAAGAGAGTTCACTAGTGGTCACGACATCGAAAGTGGTGTCGCTAATCAAGATCACTTTGAATATTTCCTTTAGTCTCAACCACACTTCCTTTGTCGCAACCTCTTTCACTTGTTACTTTGGAAATTCTGGTCGCAAGCTTAACTTCAAGTCACGACTTCATTTGAATAAGCCTTCTATTTCTTCCTCAAGGCTGGTCCTACTGATGTCGTAACCTTGAATTTAACTGAACAAACAACTTCTCATTACCAATTCAATTTCGCCTGCGAATTTCATTTCTACTTGCAGCCGATCTCTTCTGGTTTTTGCTGGGATTTTTGCTTCTGCTTTATTTTTCTACAAAATTAAATTTGAGTAAAATATCCACATTTCTGCATACGAATCAACATTTATCTTGTAATATCCTCAGAAAAATGGATTAAAAATCAAATGAGTTTTTGGACTCATCACATCCTAAGGCACTATTGTGTAAGGTATACAGTCAAATATTCTAATTTATGGAAGTGGTACTATCTTTTTGCCTAATACTATCTTCATAGCCCAATCTAAAATCTTTGCATTACTCTCTGTAAGTTCACGTTGCCTCTTAACCAATGATTCCATGAGTGTCCTGTTGTTTACCTACTCCTAAGCCATTAGTCTAAACCTTTCTCTACAATGTGCAAGACTATTCAACCAATCTGTATCCCTCGATTCTAGGGTTGCCTTCATAAAATTGTCTCTATCCTCTAACATTTTCAACAAACTAGCTTCATGTACTCATGTTTCTATCCAAAATGCTGCTTCTCTATCTCTTATCAATGTTCTCCATTTTGTTTCTCTCTTTTCCAATTCGGCCCTCCATTCTAAATCCCTTTTCTTTATTTCTTCTTCCCAGTACTGATCTCTCATTCTCAATTCCTTGTATAGATATTCATCTCTAATCTGCAGTTGCAATTTTAGTCGTGTATCACTTTCTTGCATTTCTTCCCTCATTTGCTTCAACATCTCCTTCATTTCTACATTATTGCTCAAAGGTTTCGAGCTCTACTAACTCTTCGGGTTTCTTCATATTTGAAGATACCTGTATGGCTCAAGCTTCGCACATCTCTGTCAGTTTTCGGGCCGGGCTTCTATCAGATTGGCTTCATTTTTCTCTTTCATCATCTTTCTTATGCTTCCATTTCCTCTTTCTCCTGCCCCTATGCTTGGACCTTCACTCTAGTTAATGTCGGAGAACCCTTAGGTATATTCTTCGCTTTCCAATCTTCTTCATTAACACCTCCTAAATGCAAAGAAGCCAGGATTGTAGATGGGTGTGGGATTACTCCCCTGTATTTGCTTATGTAGTAACTCATAATGGAATTTTCAATTATCTTGCCCACATTAATTTTATACCCCTTTAATAAGGCATAAAAGAGTATTGCTTCATTTTTTTTCACTATACTGAGATGCTTTGATGCCAACAAGACTAAACTAATGAAATAAAACCATACCTTAGCTTCCTTTGTCAAAGAACCTCTGGCAATGGATTCTTCCTTTTCCATTTGTCAACAAATCTATAATTTTCGGATATCTTGGCTCTTTTAACTATTTCTTGAACTTGGAACCATATTTTTGCTCCTTTAGATTAAAAGTTTCATTTATCTTTTCTTTGCTAAAAGATATCCACTTTCCTCTGACACACATCGTCTTCCCTCTTACTCCCACCATGTTAGCATAAAATTCTTTGACCAATGCAACAAAGCCAGATGCCTTGTGCTCGCCAAGTAATTGGCATCCTCTCTTCTCAATCATTTCAATGAAGGGTGAGATAAGCTTGTTGAATCCTCTTTTGACAATGAAACCCCTATTCTTCAGATTCTTTTCCCATAAAAAAAAGGCTTTATCTGAAACGAAATCTCTTACCTTTCCATTCCTCTACTCTGTTCCAGCTTTTTCAGCTCCTCTTTTTCTTTTTCTGCTTCCTTCAGTAGGTTGTTCGGTCTTTGCTCTTACTTCAGGTCGTTCTTCCTCCTACTATGCTCCTAATTGAGTTTCTTAAACAACTGCTTCCTCAAATTCCGTGTACGTGTATTCTTCCATCATTTCATTCAGGTTTGGAATCAGATTTGATGGGTCATACATGGTTGAAATACAACTTGAGGATCTAGGGTTTTCGAAGGAAAATGAGATAGATTTGATGAAGGTAGATGAATAGGTTGATGGTTTATGAGGAAAGTGGCCTTTCAGTTTTAAAAATTCTCTATTTATAGACCAACTGATTATTTTTGTTTTTTTTCTAATCTTTAAAACAATAAAAATTTATGTCGCAACATAAATGATGAGTCTTAAACTCATCTATTTTTAATCCATTTTATGGCTTGTTCTCAAGATATGCAGCTGCTGTACAAATTATGGAATATTTAAGCAATTCTTTTGTTTGGTGTGTATTAATTCAAAACAGATTTCAAGAAGAAAAAAAGAGAAAACAAAGAATTACAACAGTCTATATCATGACTGAAATTTGTGTGTTACGACAAACTTCAAAAGAATTACCAAAGAAACCGTGTCGCAACAACATTTCCTGTGTCGCAACACCATAATCTGATTGTTGAAAATTGAGCTAGGTCGCAACAGAGAATGGGAAAAACATATGCAAGTCACGCAACAAGATAGCGCGTTATGGCTATTACACATCAATCAAGATAAAATATCCATCGCGATGTAACCTCAATCATAGTAAATTGACTCTTCAACATGAAAAAGTCTGGCTGAGATAGAAAAGATGTCATACAGCTTAGGTGCGACAAGAAAACTAGGTCGCGACAAAGGGTGCTTAATGGATGAACTGACTTGGTTGCAACAAGGAGAGTCAATGTTGCGACATACTTCAAGCTGAAAAGGTGTTTTGATGTCGCGATAGAGATCTTCAGGTCGCGACACATAAATCAGCTGAACATAGAAAAGTCCTATAGCGAAAGGAAATATGGGTCGCGACACAAAGACAGGCTGAAGGCAGAAAAGTTATGTCGTGACCAGAAAAACTAGGCCGCGACAGGAAAATATGTTGCATGCAAAAAGTGTCGTCGCAACTGTTGGTGGACCAAAAGATATATACAAATATATGACACCATTACCAAAGGACTATTGTCTAATCCCCATCAATAAGGCCATGAAACTTGTTTGTTATATTTTCGTACTATACTCATTAAAATCGGCGAAGATTAGATAAATTTCTTTCCGATTTTGATCCAAGATCCCGCAAGTGCACAGTCGAACAGTAATAAATGGATTTAAGTCCAGATATCGATCCTAGCAGATCTCAAGAATTATCAATCAACTACCCCGACTAATCAAATTTACAAGATTTGACTTTAAAAGGCAATTGAAATCAGCTTGTGAAGCCTTAAATGTACTGTCTAAGATATGTGTGAATGAATAACAAATAAACTGGAAATTTAAAAGAATAAAGAATAAAGAATAGTAATGAAAATAATCTGACCGATCAATTATCTTTAAAGGAAACATTGAATACACTACTATTGTGAAAAATCAATTTCTCAGAGTACTTTATAACTTGCTTCATGAACCACATATTTTAAATCACCAAAGGAATATGGTGCAAATGAGATCTCCAAACTCCACTCGGTTCTCATCATCTAATTTTTCCCCGATTCTTTCAAGACAAGCACTAGATAACTACTTTTAATCTGTGTTGCCTTGTTTTGGATATTTTTCTTTTTCAATACTTAATACCCAAAAAGTGGACTATAAACCATAGCTCCCAAGACATGGGTATAGCATGGGTTTACTCTTTACTGGTTTCTCCTCCTCTAAATTAGAATAGTTCATCCTTTCCTTGATTAGATCTCGCTACTTAACACGGATTAGAATCACTGCTCGAATTGAGGTGAAATCTCGGCTGTTTAATTGATAATCTATCAACTCATTCTTGATTTCAAGTGAGACGAGGATTTATCGAAATAAACTCACAAAGCTCATTAGATCTCCAATATTAGGTTAATATACCCTTGAGAAATTGTTCATCACTCTCAGGATTGCCTTTTCTATGTCACTCAGAGGCCCTCCTGGAAATCAGAGTATGAAACAATGCTACAGCTGGTATAAGACACTGATATTGGAATCAATTACAGAAAACTCATAGCCAGAAAGTAGATTTTCAAGCTAAAAGTTCAATAGCACCTTAATTTATTATGCAGGAAAGATAAATTCTAACAAAAGAGGTTGCTCAATGGAAGCTGGGTTTCTAAATTACTGAATTACACACCGCATGTTATCCGATAAAAACATCCACTCCGTAATAATGAAACCTGAGGTCAAATTCAAGAATCGTCTGAACTTCAAACAACTGTGATAGTAATTTGAAAATGAAATGAATTTGCATTCAGCTTCCGCTTTTAACAAGCTAATCGCTCAGATCCAAATAGAAATAAAACGTGATTTAATGCCCAACGACAAAAATGAAACAAAACTAAAAAAATAAGAAAAAAAGAAAATAGCAAAATGAGCCTTAGGCTAGCCGCATCTTCGTTATGTGTCACTGTCGCCTTCCTCTTGCAAAAGAAATGAGCATTTATAGGGTTTTGAAGTTGGGCCCTAATTTCATGACTTTTGGTGGATTGCAACCGAATCGGGCGCCCATTTTATTGCCTATGTCGCGACCAAATTCTCGTCGCGACATTAGTTTGTTCCAAAGTGTTTGGTTGCAAAGAATTTAGCCTGGTCGCGATATCCCTTCGGGTGCTCGAGTTCTCTTTATGTCGCGATTATCGATTCTTTTGTCGCGACATTATCTGTCTCGCCTTTTGCTGCGCCAGCCTTCCCATAGTTATGGCATTCTTCACCCATATGACTTTTCTTATGTCGCGATCTCAATGCTTTTGTCATGGCATCAACTAGCCCAATATTAGCTCTTCAGCAGCCTTAATCCTCGTCTCGATCGAATTATTGTTCTCATGTCGCGACATCAATCTCTTGTCGCGACATCAATGGTCTCAGTACTTGTTTCAGCAGGCTAGATCTTGTCGCAGCTTGTCTCAGCTTCAAGGGCTCGTCTTATGTCGCGACATCAATCTTTTGTCGCGACATCATGTGTAGCTATGTCAGCAAAGATGCTCGAATTTGTCTTTAATTGTTGTTACTTCCAGTTCTTTGTCACGACATCACCCTTGTCACACATTAATGGTCTCCTCATACATCACAAAAAAGCCTGTCATGGTCTTTTCTGATGTCACGACTTCAAATCTTTGTCACGACATCAATAGTTTCATCATTTGTCACACCACCCTTCATCTTGTCGCAGAACTCCGCTCTTAAACTTTCATATGCTGGCTCTCAGGTCGCGACATTAATCCGTTGTCGCGACATCAGTTATGCCCGGGGTGTTGTCTATCCTGTCGCGACATCCTTTTTCTCATCAGTCCTTCATTCTTCCTAGGAAAGTGTGATCTTCTCTTTGCTGCGACCTATAAACAATGTCGCACCGGAGTGTTTGCCGCGCTTCGATATCAACCTGGGGAACCACCGTTCATCGCTAATGTCGCGGACCTCTTCTCGAATGTCGACATCGCTGTGCGCCTTCTTCCCAACTTATGTCGCGACTCCTTTCCGTCACGACATCGCTGTCCACCGTTGCTTTAACTCGGCGCACTGCGGATGTTGTCGCCGACATCACGCCTCTCGCCTTCATCGCTTTTAATCGCCTCGATTGAATTCCGCCGACCGCCAATTTGCCTTTGATTTCTTTATGTCGCGACATCCCATCTTCCCGCGAGCTCCAACCTAAATATCTTCCATTTTTATTCAACCGCCATTCTCATTTCACTTCACACTTCCGTATCTCTCTACGCAATAATCTCCTTTCTATACCCTCACACAACAATTGGTGAGTTTTCCATATTTCTCAAGATATTAATTTCATCTTTTTTTTGATTAAAATCAAGCGTAAAAATGGACTAAAATAGATGACTTTTAAGCTCATCAAACTCCCCCCAAACTTGGTTTTGCTCGGTTCTACAAAGAAAAATAAAGATTTGTTTGTCCTCAAACAAAAAGGACATTTTTCTATTCTGTTTTGCAATAGCCGCCAATTTAATTGAAAACTAGAAATTGCATTCTTTCTCGTGGTATTCACTCAAGTCCGCGTATCAAGGTTAGTTTTTACTCTATCTAGCATACAAAACCAAATTGTTGAAATTGTTTTACAAACAGTATAGTTAATTGATTATGCTGAAATGTAAGTTGGTTTTCTTTCTCATTTCCTTAGTGAGTCAATTAACCCTTAGAGGATGTTCGCGCTTGATATTTTCCCGATTTTCCAAATTCCATATGCTTGTTGTTCATATTGATCTCCACTAATGTAGGTAATTCCAACCTTCAAGATCAATCGCCCTTAGCTTGTAATGTTAGGCTGGGGTAATGGGTAAGGGATGGATGGGATTTTTTAAAGTTAAGATTACCACTACACTTTTCCTTTCTTACTCACATACCCGCCCTTTTCTCCTTGCAATTTCTTTATTAAACTCCCCAAACTCATGTTTGGGATACCACCTGATTTTCTTCTATTCAAAATCGTATGCTCCCATTTCTCATTTGTAATTCAAATAGGGGAATTTTCTTTCTCTGTCACCATTCGTAATATGCAACAATATTTCCTTAGCTTTCTAACACTCTTAGCGAACTTTGGGTTAGTAGCTCCCATACCAGATGGCATAGGTACTAGGTGTTGAAACACCCTAAGAACTTAATTGCTCAAGAGAGTCGCCACAAGACAAAACCTATTCCCTAAGCTTTCTTTTCTCGTTGTAGATTTTTCTCTTCATTCCCCTTTTCAGATATTTCTCCTCGAGTTCTCAAAATATATACTCCCCAAACTTTATTTCTTCCTCTCTCCTTGAATTCTTGGTAATCATGTGCTCTTTACTCGGAGGATTGATTCTTTAGGATGTATTGGGGTTTCCATTGGCTTATTTTGAAAATAAGGCTTGTTTTGGCTCACTTCCTCTGAACTTAAGGTATATGCATTTAGCATATAAATGTGGATGGCTAGAATGGCTCAAACTTTCCAAGGATGGCCCCGCATCATTTTTTTGTTAGTCAGATCAACTAGGATTTCGCCTTGATCAATAATCTAACAAGTTCTAGAATTTGGGTTGGATTAACTCGTGACTAACCCCCGAGGATGTTCTTGACTCATATCAGTTAATGAGGATTTAAATGATGTTATATCCAACAGGTTCCTTGACTCACTGTTCATACCACAAACTCAAAACATGTTTTGTTCCTTCAATTGTATAACCATCCTTATCCTGGACTCATCAGCCAAATTCAAACTAATTTGCAATTTGTGCTTCAATTAAATTGCATGTCATTTGGCCCTTATTCTGCCTTTTATTTGTGTTTCAGCCCCCCTTTCTAATCTAATTACTTCAACTAGTTCAGATTATGATATATCAGCAATTTTCCTTCTTGAACTAGATCCTACTATTAATTTCCCAATAATGCAAGCAAAAATCAACACACAATATAATTACTAGCAATAACAAACAATTCATTTCTAAAAAAATTTATTTTTATTTTATTTTATTTATGATCAAATTGCAAGTGTTGAGAACAACATTTAGGTGGGAGAGGAGGGTGCAGAAAGATCACCAATGGTAAGGTTTATTTTTCTTTTCGAGGAGCATCAAAGATGTTGGGGTCCAGATCCAAAAGTAGCCAAATTTGGAGAGAATTTAGGGAATTCTTACTCCACCTCCTCCTCTTCGATACTCTCTCTCCATCCGATCTTCAAGGACTAACTCATCAGGAGTTCAACTTTCTTGTTCAGCCATCTTGTCTTGTCCCCTCAAATGTGTTCATTTGCTCTTCCATCTCAAATATGACTTCTAAAAATTTGGGAGATTATTGTTAATCAAGTCCAAATTTTCTAGCCAGATTTTCTCTCTGTATTTTTTATTTTCCTCCATCTTTTTATCTCTTTCTTCTATTTTCTTCTCAAAGTCCTCAGCAGTTGATCAGATAGGAATTCAACCCCCTTAATCGCTTTGCGGGGCCTTAGCCTCCTGTCTCAACCCTTTTTTTATGATTGTGAGGAGCTGGGAATCATGATCATACTGGTTGTTGTAAAATGACTCATGGCTCGCTTTTAGCTTTTTCAAGAGATTCGATCCCCGGCCCTCCATTTCTTCTCAACTTCTCCGCTTCAAAATTTCCTTCATCTGCTCCTCCCTTCTGCTCATTACCTCCTCCATTTGTCGGTCTCTTCTTCTCACTTCTGCTTCATAAATTTCTTCTCTTTTGCTCAACTCATCTTCCCAATGTTGATCTCTTCTTCTCATTTCTGCTTCATACGCTTCCTCCCTGAATTTTTGTTGGAGGTTCCATTCTCTTTCTCTTCCTTCCATACTCCTCTGTATAGAACTGAGCATCTCCATTATTGAGTTATCTCTCGGGCCCCCGGGAGCTTCTCACCAGCCCTCTCGACTCTCTCGCTTCGAGCGGGGGAGAGCCGGCCAATGGGGATGAGTAGCTCCAGAGGGCTTCCATCATCTTGCTCGTCCTCAAACATGAAAGTATTTATCTTCGAAAGTTCCTATAGGTTTTCTTCTTCTGCTCAAAGAACGAAGAGTGTCACTGCCTTGCGTGCTCAAATTTCTCCTCTGCTTCGTTTCTATTATACTCACTTTTTCTTCGATTCCCTCGCTTACTCCCCGCTGTTAATGTGAAGCCTTTTGAACTTCTTCTTATGTCTGTGTTCCCATCACCCCGTACCTTCAAACAAAGCCTAGTGATGGTTGTCAGCGAGGATCAAACCTCTTGTTTCCCCCATGGTATCTCATTATTGAATTTTCAATCATCGCCTGCGCTGAGCAGGAAATTCTTCTCGCATGGCATAAAGGATGATGGCTTCCTGCCCCTTACATCAGTGTATACATGCTTGGTCGGAACCATAACAGAGGCCAGAAAATAAAACGACCCATACCTAGCCTCCTCCTCGTAAGGTCTCCCCGGTCTGTCTTGCGCTACTTTTCCCGTGATCCCATTGTACTTACCGCCTCACAATTCCTCACGATCTTCACGGTCTGGTTTGCTAATGTTTTCTAAATTTCGAGCCACGCTCTACTCCGCCATTCCGTACACCTCGTTAATGGCATTTGCTCCATATGGCACCCAAACTCCTCTGACATATACAGATTTGTCCTTTCTTCCTACCAAGTTAGAGTAGAATTCTCGGACCACTGCTGCATATCCAGGCTTTTGGTGGTTGCAGAAATTTTCCCACCCTCTTTGTTCTATCATTTCCTTGAAAGGGGAAATAGGGTTGCTGAATCCTCTTTCTCCAACAAACCCCTTATCAGCATAATACTTCTGCATGTTGGAACAAGCCTCCTCTGATACAAACACATCTTCTTCTACCACCTTGTTCTCTTCCCTCAGATGCTTGTCGCTTGGAAACCGCTGATGTTTCGTGTTCATGGTATGTTCTCCATGGTAGGTTCCTGACGAACTTCCTCTGCTTGTTGCATATACTCTTCCATGATTTCTGCTCAAAGTTTGGGACGAGGGTAAAGGTGGTCACCATTTGTTAGTTGTAGCGGTTTAGGAAGCGGATTTTAGTATGTGGTTTCAAAATCAAAGAAACCAGAGGAGAACAGAGATGAAGGAGTCAGGAAGGATTTAGAGAATGGAATGGGAGTGGAAGGATTTTCCTAACAATTGCAATTCAATGATGATTGTGGGCTGTTTATTATTTCATTTATTTCATTTCGCGATTTAAATTTCAGCCCACCTTTATTTACTGTCATTAAATTGAGGGTATTTAAAGGTGAAAGGCCGCATTATTTTTCCTGTCGCGACCTCAATATTTTATTTCCGTGGATATCACTAGTTGTCGCGACAAATCTCTTGGTCGCGACTGCGTCGTAATCAATGATCAAGTTTTCCTTTCTTATTCATTTTGCAACCTTTTTCACATTCATTCAAGCATTTCCAAGCAACAATTCAATAAGCATTTCATTCATCCCTTCATGACTTGCTTAGGAGAAAAGTACTCCCCTTTTCCTGTCGCTTCCTTCTCTAGTTGTTTAAGATGTCCCGAGTTGTCCTTTCCCTTCCTTGCATTTCTCGCATAAGCACTCCGCAACATTTTAAAGGATTCAATTAAACAAAATTAACTTCGAGTACTAACTAATCATTACAAGAATCCAAAGAAAAACAAAATCAAGGTGAATTATAAAAATCAAAGTCTAAAATCAGAAACTAAATCTCTATGGGTTGCCTCCCATCACGCCGGTTTTGAGTCCTTAGTCGGGATTTGTTGTTTTGATTCTTTCTCTCTTTAATAAAACCAAATTGAGCTCTTCCTTTCTTTCCTCCCCGTTTGATAGCTGCTTGATCCACAGGCCCATCTCACCAAAGATCGCCTTTATCAGTTATCAAGCCCAAATGTAGTGCTTGACACTACTGTATGGTCCACTCCATTTGGATTTTAGCTTCCTCGAAATAACTTCAATACGGGAGTTAAAAAGAAGAACCTCGTTTCTCCGTCTAACTCTTTCTCGTAATCCTCCCATCATGCCATTTCTTTGTTTGTCCTCAGATATAACATCGTAGGCTTCATTTCTCTGCTTCTTCCAGCCTACATTCGCTGGAGTGCTTCTCTTCCTTTGCAGCTTTAAAATCAAAGTTCAAATTTTCGATGGCCCACATAGCTTTGTATTCCGCCTCAAGAGGTGATGACATGGTTCTTCCAAAGACAACTCTATACGGGGACATTCCAATGGGAGTTTTGAATGCACTCGTAAGCCCAAAGTGCATCATCAAGTTTGGAAGACCAACTTTCCGCTTAAATCTTACGCCTTTTCCAGGATTCTTTAATCTCCCCTCGCGAAATTTCCGTCATTCATCGGGTCCTGGGATGATAAACTAGACTCCTTATATGCTTGATCCCATACCTGGCTCTTCATGAGTTTGCAAATATTTTGTTTGCAAATGGCTTCCCCCATCACTTCAATGATAATGTGAGTGTTCCAAATCGCCAAATATTCTTTTGTAAGAAACTCACACAACTCGTATTAGCATCATTCCTTGGACAAATTACATCGCTTCCACCATTTGGAAACATAATCCAATGCTAGCAGTATATACAGGTTTCCAAATGATGGTGGGAATGGTCCCATAAAATCTATTCCCCATACATCAAAAATTTGCACCACCATTATGTTCTCAGGGGCATTTCATTTCAGCGCTGGATATTTCCAATCTTTTGGCATCTATCACACAATATGACCCATTCACCACAATCTCTAAAGATAGTGGGCCAATAAAATCCAGATTGGAGTATCTTGTGAGCTGTCTCTTCTCCGTAAAATGCCCCATATGGTGATGCATGCATCTTATCCAAGATTTACATTGTTCACTCTCTGCACACATCTTCCGGGACATAATCATGTCAAGACTCCTTTAAATAGCAAAGGGGTCATCCCGATGTAAAGGTACCGTCGCCAACCCGAAGCTTTCTTTCGTTGGTAGCTGAATTCCCCGAGAACCACCCACAAGCTAGGTAATCTCACAACACAAAGATACCATGGAAGTTGGAATGACACCTTAAACAAATTGCTCATCCGGGAAGTCTCTATGTTACCTGAGGCCCTCCTTTTCTCGGCTTCATTCTTTTCTACCCGGGACAAGCGATCAGCCATCACATTGTCACACCCCTTATCTTTAATTTCCAGATCAAACTCTTATAAAGACTGCAAGACTCCAATCTTATCGCCTCGCTTAGCTTTTTTGACATCGATATTTGATGGTCGTATCGGTCCGGTGAACTATAACATGGGATCCCAAAATACATACCGAATTTCACAAGCAAACACTATGCTAGTAATTCCTTTTCTGGCCAGGGAATAGTTTTCTGTGCTTCATTGAAGGTTCTCGCTAGCATAGTATATGGCTCAATATTTTCTTTCTTTTGCCCCAACATACCCCCATTGCGAAATCACCGACATCACACTAACCCTCGATCCCATTCCTCGTGCAGCCATGATAGGTGCTTCGAACCAATCCGATCTTGATTTCTTCAAAGGCAAATTTCTGCTCTTAATCATCAAAATAAACTTTTGTGTCCTTCCGAAAGAATTTGATAGTGACCGTTATTTTTGAGAAGTCTTTGATGAATCTCCTATAAAATCCAGCATGCCCCAAGAAACTCCTTATCCCCTTTACTATTGTGGGAGGTGCAAGGGTTTTGATAATGGAAATCTTGGATTGGTCCACTTCTAGCCCTGTAGCATAAATTTTATGACCAAGAACAATACCTTCTGTTACCATGAAATGGCATTTTTCCCAATTTAGTGCTAGCTGTTTGTCCCGTATCTTGAAGAAGTAATCAAGCCTGTGTTGTTCGTACATTGTTCGAAACTCCACCCATACACTAGTCATCCATGTACCCCCATGACTTCCTCAATCAAATCTGAGAACATTGACATCATACACTACCGGAAAGTAGCAGAGCATTGCAATGTACCCAAAATGGCATCATTCTCAAGGCAAAGGTACCATAGGCATGTGAATGTGGTCTTTCGTCCTCGTGTGCAATCGCAATCTACCAGTAATTAATACCCGGCCCAAGAAAACAAAATGAGGGTGTCCTCGCTAATCCATTCAACCTCCGATCAACTAAAGGCAAAGGGAAATGATCTTCCCGGTTAATGTGTTCGCCTGCATCAATGCATACTCTCCATCCGTCACTCGTTTTACTGAATTAATTCATTTCTTTCATTGCGGATCACAGTAAATCAACCCTTCTTTGGAACCACATGAACTGGGCTAACCCAAGGACCGTCTGAAATTGCATAGATAAAACCAACATTTAACCATTTGAGTACCTCCTTCCTGACTACTTCTTTCATTACTGGATTCAGTCTCCTTTGATGTTCAACAAGCCAAGCCAGATTTTCTTCCAAGAAGATTGTGCATGCATATTGATGGATCGATAATTTTAACTCTTCAATAGACCAAGCTATAGACTCTTATGATTCCTTAAAATTTCCAATAACCCATGTTCTCGCCAAGATCACCGAAGTCTAGCGTAAATTATATCGGTTTACTCCTTGGCAAATCTGTGTGTAAGCATACTTTAAAATGACTTGGCAACTCCTTTAAACTAGCCATTCTTCACCGTTTCTTGATGTTCTTTCTTCATTTTTGTCTCATTTTTTCATCCCGCATTTTGTTCAAGACTCATCACTTTTTCAAGAGAATGTAACCGATGTGCGTAAAATTCGAATCAAACCTTCAAGATACCGAAATTCATCTCTTTTTCATCGATGAAAGTCAAGCATTACAATCATAGTAAAAATCAGATTTGTTGACATATACATCTTCTATTGACTTGATATCTTCCCTTTCTATGTCTAAATTCCTCAAACTTCTGATTAAATTGAAGTCAGCTGCCTATTCTCTAACTCTGAGAGTGAGAATCCCTCTCGCATATCGATGATACTCCAGCTTGCAAAGGAATGGCCTCCCAGCACGAGGGACTTGTGGACCTTCCTCCATATCCAAAGATGATGAAGTCAACAGGAAAATAAAATTTCCCACCTTACCAGCATATCTCTATGATTCCTTCGTGTTTCATGGTGGTTCATCTCGCCATTTGGGGAGGGTAACAAAGAATGGAATAAGCCCCCTCCCAAATCCTAACTTCTCGGGCAAATGTATCAGTAAGTGCATTAAATCGACACTGCACCTCGAGTCACGTAGAGCTCAAACTCAAACTCCAATGGTGTGGAATGTGAAGCTCCCGGATCCTTCATCTTTTCGTAAGTCTTTCTTGATCACAACACCAAGTTGCACAAAGTTCACACCTCTTCAAGAATTTTCCTTTTGCTCAGAGATGTCTTTCGTACTCAGAGTAAAGTGGCATCCGAGTCACCACTTTGTGAAAGGCATCATCTCCAAATTTTCCCGGGAAGGTTTTCAAAAACCTTGCAGGAACTGCTTCCTCTATCTTGATTTCGCAAATTTCCGGTGGAAACGGACTCGTGTGCAGACTGCTCGTTTTCGCTTCCTTCTTCTCCCGACTGCTCCTTCTTTCTTTCCTTCTTCTCCAGTTGTTTCAAAGATTGTCTGCCTTCCCTTTGTTGCTTTCATCTTTTCTCGCCTTTTCCATCAAGTCTTTCCCATCTCCGAGCCGCACAACCATGCGCCTTTCTGATTCTTCTTCGTGTCACTGGAAAGGCATCTCATCTGGGTTTTGCGTGTTTAGGGCCAGTTGCCCTATTTGTGTCTCCAGGTTCTTGAGGGAGGCATTAGTGGTCTTCTGAAAAATTTGAGAATTGGTATTTGAGGCTTCCAATTCTGCAAACTTTTGTTCATGGAGGTTTAACAACTTCTTGTTGTCCCCTATGAATTGCAGCATTTGATCTTCAAATGGTTGAGCCCTTGTTAACGGACCAAAAGACATATACAAATTTATGACACTATTACCAAATGACTATTGTCTAATCCCCGACAACGGCGCCATAAAACTTGTTAACGGACCAAAAGACATATACAAATTTATGACACTATTACCAAAGGACTATTGTCTAATCCCCCAATGCCAATCAACTCTGTATTTCGTGTTCTACAAATCTGTCCATTGTATTCATTAAGAGCATTTTTATTAAGAGTAAATCATTGTGTTCTGGTTGTTTTGATCCATCATGCTGCAAGTGCACAGGTCTAACAAGTAGTAAATTGGATTTAAGTCCAGATATCGATCCCACAGAGATCTCAAGAATTTTCAATCAACTACCCTAACTACTCAAGCTCTATACTATTTGGACTATAATAGACAATTTGAATTAGCTGTAAAAGCCTTGAAATAATGAAAACCAAAAAAATAATATGAATGAATAACAAATGAATAACTACTGAAATAATGAAATGACAAATTTAGATTGAAGAGTTATCTATAAAGAGAACATTGGAAATAAAGCTATGGTGAAGAATCAATTCTACGCCTGTATGATAATTCTTTGCTTTCTCGAATCACGTATTTTAAAACTAGTCCAAGGAATATGATAGTGCAATGATCTCTCCAAACCAATAATCGCTCATCATCTCACCTTCACCGTTTCTCTCGAATACAGTGGGCTTGATAACTACTTTTAATCTGGGTAGCCTTGTTCTGGGTATTTTTCTTTCTCAATACTTCATACCCATAACATGGACTGTAAACCTTAGCTCCTTTGTATAGTCATTGCATGGGTTTACACTATACTGGTTCCTCTTCCTCAAAATTAAAACAGCTCATTCTTTCCTTGATTAGATCGTTGCTAACACGGGATTGAATTCACTATTCGAATTGAGGCGAACTCTTCGCATGCTTAAATTGATAACTCACTCTAACTCATTCTCTAAGCCAAGTGAGAAGAGGATGTATCGATTTAATTGGCTACTGCAGCACATTAGGATCATCAATATCGTGCTCTCATACCTTCCGTAAATTGTTCATCACTTCTCGTGAATGCCTTCTCGTGTCACTGCAGGGCCTCCTCGAAATCGTGAGCTTTGAACAACCCTTCGTTATGGGTATAGGAGATCGACATTGGGATCACCTGTGGAACACGCAAACCAAGAAGTCATTTATAAACCGGTTCAAGAATAATGAATCAAATTCTCGTTAGAAAGATAATTTCTGACAATAGCGTCAATTCAATGGGAGCTGGGTTTCTAAATCACTGGATTACACCATACATTGGCTTACTAATCAAGAAAACCACTGTAAATCGGAAACTGGTAGTTCGAAATCCAAAATTTGTCTGGAATTCAAACAACTAGACGCACTAAGAAATATAAATCGCATTCGCCTACAACTCATAGCTAACGTTAAAACTAAATTAAAAAAACGAAAATACAAACTAATCTAAAAAAAATTAAAAGAAAAGAAAAGAAAATTAAAATACAGGAGCCTTCAAAGAATCTGCATCTCTCTTCAGAGCCCAGAGTCAAGCCTTCAAGAGTTTATGTATTTGCAGGTTCTCGTCGGCCCTAATTTCGATGTACCTCTTTTTTGGACTGCAGTTAACTGGCCTAGTATGTTGATACTGTCGCGATAGCTTGATCTTGTCGCGACCTTCTTTTATCTCGCGCTTCACGCGCAGTAAGCCCTTGTTTGGTCGCGACGTGTTCGTGAACCGATGTCGCTGACAGCCTTTACTCTTGTCGCGAATTCCTCTTTCTTTTGATCTCGATAAGCTACGACATTTTTATCGACGCCGCGACCTCACCTCTTTGTATTTGATGTCGCAACATCACAAGTTGTCGCGACCTTCGCGGTACGATGTCGCGACTTTATGTCGCGACCTTCCGCTCGTCATGTCGCGAATCGGCTTAATGACATCGCGACCTCAAGTCTTTGGTAATTGATGTCGCGACACCGTGTGTTGTCGCGATCTCTTTCTTTTATTGTTCTCGCGACCACACGATGTCGCGACTCCTTCAGAATGTTGATGTCATGATAACTTGATCTTCGCCGCGACCTTCTTTCGCGTACCTGATGTTGCGACCATATTTAAATGATGTCGACCTTCTTTAGTACCGATGATGTCGCGACCTTATTCCCTTGAGGTCCTTGTGTCGCCGACCGCTTCGGACCAAGGTCATGTTGCGATCGCATCCGCATGTCGCGACATAAATGTTCAAATAATTATTTATCTTCTGGTCGCGATTCTTTTTGGTGTAGCGACCTCATTATCCACTCCGTGATCGGGTTTAATTATGTCATGACTCCGAATGATGTCGCGACATCATGTCTTCTTTCTTTCATCAATTCCTCGGTTGCTTGACTTGAGTTCCTTTCTTCTACGCCAGCCTGCTTTATCTTTGATTACGTCTATACTAAGGGATCGAGCTTTGTGAAGTCGCAACCTTAATATGTATTTTGGATTGTCGAAAAGCTTCACGACATCAAATCTTAACTTTTTGCGCCTCCCGTCGCAGTCCTCACCCAATTCAGAACCAAGACTGCTCACCATCTTCCGTCCTTTTACTCGCACTCGCTTTGACCCGCCGCATAGCAGCCAGCAAGATTCCATATTCCCGCATATAAACTCGGGCCTTTATATAAAAATCAATCGTAAAATGGACCGAAAATAGATGACTTTCTTTAAGCTCATCAAACTCCCCAAACTTAAAATTTTGCTTGTCCCCAAGCAAAGAAAGAAGATTTGTTTGTCCTCAAACAAAGTGACATTTTTCTGCTTCATTATAATTTTCTCATTCAGCTCTTTTGTTCTGGAATTAAGAGATATCACTATTATTTCAAATTTCAGTTTTTATGCAAGAACAGAGCATAGTATACTTCCATTACAAAATTTCTTGATAAACTAATGTATGTAAACAGTTTATTTAACAAGTCTTGTTCTGTGGTGTGCGTGTGTCTTCAACTTTCAGAACTTCATGTTGAATTTAGTTAATCTTCTCGAG
Organism: Tetrastigma voinierianum; assembly: GCA_016808115.1. NCBI lineage: Eukaryota > Viridiplantae > Streptophyta > Magnoliopsida > Vitales > Vitaceae > Tetrastigma > Tetrastigma voinierianum. The sequence goes on along the minus strand of JAEQBH010000911.1, from coordinate 544,875 downwards.
TTTTCGTGAGACTCATGACAAAGTCCCATTTGCTTGTTTTTCTTATTGATCTCCACTTCAATGTAGGTAAATTCAACCTTCGTAATCAATAAGGTCTTTCAAACTTCAGAATGTCGGGCTTAGGTAATCTGGTAGATAAATGGGAATTTAGGGTTGTAAATTACCCAGCTTCCATCTTGTCTCTACATTGTTTCTTCAACTTTATTTCTTTTCTTCTTTTTGAATTCTTTTATGGAATTTCCTACTTCATATTTACTTTCTTATTTCCAGCCAGATTCCTTTGTTCTTCACTCTTTGTTGTTTTTATTTTTTCCTGAGATTTGGAATAGTAATGTTTTGTCTTCTTAGGCTTTCTATTACTCTTAGAGAACTCTTCTTTGGGCTGGGCAACTCCCATACCGCTTACATTAGGTACTAGGGTGTTTAAACACCCTACGAGCTTAATTATTCAAGAGTAATAGGGCCACAAGACAAAACTTATTCCTTATCCTTCACTAGCCTCTCGCCTTTGACTTCTTCAGCTTTTGTCAAAATTTTGGGTATAATATTCCCCAAACTTGTTTTCTTTATACTAAACTTTCCCGAACTAGAAATCGGATAATTTGGGTTCTTATCGGCAGTTTATTGCAGGAAGGGGATCTCGCTTTCAATTGTCGCTTATTGAAGAAATAAAGGCTTAATCGCTCAACAGGAACTAGAATATGCCGGGGCTATTTTGAGGGTGGCGTAAAAAATTAAGTCGCTAAGATCACATCTCTATCATTTCCCCGTTGGTTCTTTCCACCTATGATTTCCGCTCAATCAATAATCAAACAAGTTCTAGGATCAGGACTCTAAATCATAAATTCCTTTAAGATATTCCTAATTTATAAAAGTTTCATCAGTTGCTGCTGACCAATGTGTATTATTTATTCAAGACTTGTACTTATTCAACGTCACTTACATTATTTTTTAAACAAGTATTTTGTTTTATCGCTGAAGAACTAATTTCACTTTTGCAATTAAACCGAATTTAAGCGTAATAAAGAAACACCCTAATTCCGCTTTCTTTATTCATGCCTTGATCATGCAAAAATTATGTTCTTTTGAGAAAGAACATCATTATTTAATTCCTAAACGTAAAATAAACACACGTAAACGCAATTCAGTCTAATGAATACCAATTTATCTACCAACGTAAATTTTATTCAAGGATCTAATTATTTCGATATTCTACATTCCCGCTTCTACAAATAAAACTGTAACTAAGTTCGAGAAAACCCTTTATTTCTTGGATCTAAATTCTATATTTTCTTTTGAAGGTTGCGGCTTCTGCTTCAAAGTTTGGCTCACTGCATTCCGAGCCCTCCAAGAGTGATTCTAAGTAGCTTAATAACGCTGTGCAACAAATTGGAGCCTTCTCTCCCTTTTTTCTTTGGAGCTTCTCTCGTTGATGGTTCTTAATTAACCCTTCTTCCACTTCTTCCCGTCAACCACTCTTTCTAATACACACATCAAGTTTATGGAATAAGGAATCGAATAGGTTTGTTCTCCGACTCCATTCATTCCATAAACTCGTGTTCATAACCTCAAGCTCTTCTTTCTCTTTCTTCATCTTCTCATTTTTTGTATATATTTCTTCCCTTGTCTTCCGCCCTTTTATAGATTTATCTTCCTGGGAAGAACAAGGTTATTTATTCTTCTTTTTAAGTTTTCAATATATACATTGAATGAGACTACTCGCATTCTTACCCTCTTGAGGTTTACGATGGAAATTTCTAGAATGAAGTGATGAATATTGAAGGATTTTCCTAAATCCCCTCTGATTATTCTCCTCGAAAATGACCATTATAAACCAATCGGTTTATTTAATGAATTGAATTCTGTTTCTGCATTAATTATTATCTAATTCCCAGATGTGAATAAGTGTTACCCAAAACAGAAAGGTTTAATAAATTTTTGTTCTGTCATTAAATTTAGGGCAAAATTAAAAGCTGCCCAGCTGGCAACCCTTCCTCTCATGTCGCGACCTATGATTGTTTGTCGCGACATACTTAACCTGCGGGAGGACAAGTTATCCCTCCGTCAGCGCGACGCTTTGCTGTCGCGACATCACCACTCTCTTAAAGGACTTACTCTTGTCGCGCGACCTGCATGTGTTCTGTCGCAATTTACTCGCCCTTCAACATCGACTGAGTCATGACATCAACTTTTGTCATAATTTCGGGCCATTACAACACGCTTGTCGCGACTCTGGCCCGTGAATTGCCTCAAATCTAATGAATGACAATTCTTCATTTATTAATTCGCAGATATTCCATTCAATTAAATCATTCACAAAACGTAAAATTCAAGCATGTATTCTATTCATAATTTTCACACTTCTATAGGGAAAGGAATGCCCCCTTTTCCCGTCAGTTTTTCGCAAGTCACCGGAGTTGTACTAGAGTTTGTTCCTTCTTGCTTGAGTCATTTCTGCATAAGCACTCTACAACATTTCCAGAAAGGATTTAATTAAAGTAAAATTAACTTCTCAGGTACTAACTAATCATTATAAGAACTAAAGAAAACAAACTCAAAGTGAATTCTAAAAAAAATATATATATATTAAAGTCGAAAATCAGAAACTAAAGTCTCTATGGGTTGCCTCCCATCAGTCTTCGCCTTGAGTCCTTAGCCGACTTGCCGCTTTGATTCTTTCTCTCTCAATGAACCGGGCTTGTAGCTCTTCCTTCTTCCTCCCCGCTTGATAGTGCTTCGCCTTTGTCCAGCTGACTTTAAATTCTTCCCTACCATCGCCAATGTTACTATTATTCCAAATGTAGTGCTTGACATCACTTATATGGTCCACTGACTTTGATTTCAATTCTCTGAAACAATCGTAACTTGAGTTAAATAGAAGAACTGATCTCCCTCTTCAACTCTTCTCGAATAGTGCTCAAAAGTGCTATTTTGAACCCTATTCAAGATAGGTTTTGGGTGCTTTTTACACTAATCATATCACTCAAGCCAATTGACGGTGTGTAGGTCCACTTTAGCACCACCTGATGCCATTTCTCGAAGCTTGTTTTTGTAATTCTCAAGAGGCCCTTGCGCACTCACCCATTTAGTTCAAATCATGTTTAGATACGTGTCGAACAATGAAGATTCAATGCATGTCTTCATCCATTAAAAATGAGGGAATGTGAAGTGAATTTTAGCGAAAGCTGGAGGCAAGAGCAAAGAGGATGCAAAGGGAGCAAAGCAAAGAGGCAGAGCAATCCCAGATGTTTTGCTTATGATTGCGGTACCGCAATCATAGCTTAAAATTCGCAATCCTATCGGGGGCCCAGGGGAATTTTCGCTTAGGCTAGCGAAATTTCGCTAGCTAGCGAAATTTATCGTGCCTAGTGAAATTTTCCACTCGCTATTCACAAAAAATTTCGGCTTAGTTAATAAATTTCGCTAGCTAGCGAAATTCATTGTTGATAGCGAAATTTCTCAATTTCACTATCTTTGTAGAATTTCGCTAGGCTAGCGAAATCCCCCGCCGCATAGCCAGGTTTTACTCGTGTTTTTGGAATTTTTGATGCCAAACGACCACGCTTTTGATATATTACCACTCTCATTCCTTATGTGTCAATATTTTAGGCATTTTTGTATTTTCACACTTTGGGTTGTACTATATAAACCCCCACAAACTTGTAACCCTAAAAAAACTTTTCATTTATATAAAGTTTCCCGCAGCTTTCATTTTAGGGTTTCATTTGCTCTCTTCTCTCTCTTCTTTCTTTCATTTTCTCGGCTGCCAAACACTCCCCTTGAGGATGACAACTCAAGGGATGCTTGGCTAAGCCTCATAGCCTTGAAGAGTGAGGGTTAAGCAGTTTAATTTTGGGGCTACCGTTGTGTTGTCCTCTTGTTTTAAATGATACAGTATCGCATTTATGGTTCCATACCTTCCAAACTAGGTTTAATGCCATTTAATGTTGTTCCTTCGTCAATACTTCGCTACGCTTAGTGGTTCAGCATGCTTAATGCTAGATGCACCTGACATATCCTTTAGATGCCATTTACGAGCCATTGAAATGAGGTTGATGATTCGTACACAAGAGGCCAGCCAAAAATCAACAAAATTTATATACAATCGTTCTACTACTCCGTGAGTCGTTACTGCAAAGATAAAGGGTCTAGGATCTAACACTAGGGATGGGTTTTCATCCTAAAAATATTTGAATCATGAAGGTAAGGTTTATTTGGACTCTTTGAATTGTGTTTCAAAAACAAGTGGGAATGGTTTGGAACCGAGAATTGTAAAACCGAAAAGTAAAGGTGAAAAAGTTAACTTTGAAGATTCAGTCACTAACTTGGCAAGTTAGTATAAGTGTCCCCTGGTTTTATCCTTCGTTATGACATGCAACCTATAGTCCATGGCATAACCGATCTATATTTAACTAGAAACCTCACCCATGAAACATCTCCTAATTCGAGTCAATACGTAGCATGCGCTATGGCCCCTTTTTAAAACCCTAACATTAAATTATCATTTCAGAGGCTCGTAAAGACCATCTAAAGAACAACAGTGCATCTCTCACCCGAGCACTGCATCCTAAAGCATGGAGAGTATTTGCCAAAATAATAATAGGAAATGTTACTTAACCCTAACATGTAAATATTATCTCAGAGGCTCGTAAAGACCATCTAAAGAACAACAGTGCATCTCTCACCCGAGCACTGCATCCTAAAGCATGGAGAGACACAAATCAATAACATCCCATGTTATGCAACTATGTTTTGAGAATAAGGGCCATGGGACTACCCGTAGCTTTTAATACAAGAGAGACAACATGCATATGCCCCACCACCAAGCCAGCTCTCCTTCCTCTTCAAAGAAAGGAGGCTTAGCCAAGCATCTCTTGAAGGTCGTCATCCCTGCCAGGGTACTCGCAAATTCGAGAAAGGGAGAGAAAGAAGAGAGAGAAGAGAGAAAAGAAATAAAAGCAAAACCTAAAATAAAAGACTTTATTTACAAAAATAAAACTTACAAAAATATCTTCTCCACAGATTGTTCACCAATTGTTCCTTGTTTTCTTACAAAACAAGAGGGGTTTATATAGACCTCCTCAAGGTATGAAAATACCAAAAAACCTATGAAATTGGCTAAGTTATTGGACAATTAAGTAATACACCAAGTTTGGAGGCGGTTTGCATTAATTACAAAGCATGACGAGGCATCAATTTTCGCTAGAAGTGAGGAATTTCGCTAACTAGCGAAATCACAGGCCTAGCGAAAATGGAAAATTTCTAAGGCCAGATAATTTAGCTAAATAAATTTCGCTTAAGCTACGGTAAAAATGTTGTGAGTAGTTTAAATCAGGTTTTTCGCTAAGGAACAAAGCATAGCTTAAATTTGGAGTGGTCTAGCTAAATTTGGCATTTTCGTTTAGGTTGCGAAATTGCTAAGGTTGCGAAATTTCGCAATCCTAGCGAAAAATTTTCGCAGCTTAGAGAAAATTCGCATCGTTGATCCTCTCACCGTTTCATCCCGCCAACCGCATCGAATTTTCTTCACTTTGCCTTTGTTTTCTTGTTAATTCTGGTCAAGGATGGTCGAGACTTGAATTCAAACTTCATGATTCATCATTCATCTCGACATTGAACTCCAAAAGTGCGCAAAAGCCTGCAAAACAGCCAAAAATATCCTCTAAATGGCATAAGTGTTACCAAGAAGACTAGAACACTTCAATTGGTATAAATGACATGATTAATGCACAAAAAGCACTCAAAACCTATCTAATATAGGGTTCAAAATTGCACTTTTTGGGCACTAATCACACCCCCCAACCAAAACGTTGCTAGTCCCTTAGCAATGCAAAATAAAAAGGAGATGCATGTGGTGATTTTCAAAAAGATTATGATTCAAAAAGGTTGATGTACTTATACACAATACTTTAAACTGAACATTTGACATCAAAATTTGAAAACTGATATGAAAGAACCAAATACATACGAGAACAATTCTATGTCAATGTTGGTTCCATGATTCTCAACTTGGATTTTCACCTAAGTCTAATTGGTCTTTTTGGAATCCAGACTAAGCTGATAAACTGCAAAATTTGTTCCCTCCCCCCAACCTAGCACTGACATGGCCTTAAGTTATTGAACAACCTAGATAGGGCTAGTTACACTTTTCTTTTCTTTTTTCAATTATAATGTAGGATGCAATGCTTAAAATTCGAAGTTCACCAAAGTCCTGTAACGGGGTCCACCGATGACTTCAAACCACTCAAGGTTTGTGAACAAGCCAAAAGGATCAATGACCACTAACTCTAAAGGCTTCACCCCGGACTCCGAATGACTTCGAAAATCAAGCACCTACAATTCGCTAAACTCTACCTATTCACCCATGTAACGAACACAAAATCGATGACACCCAACCAATTAAGGCTTAGGGCATCAGGTTTCAAAGGCTGCCATACACCCTGACCGTGTTTCTGGTTTCAAAGCAAAAATTTCACGACTTTATTTTTCTTTTTTCTTTTTTTTCTTTTTCTTCTTTTTTCTCTCGTTTTTTCTTTCTTTCCTCTTTTTCCTTTTGGAAGACAACATCAATCTTCAAATGTGGGTAACTCAAAACTATCCTAGGTAGCCAACATACCTAAGGCCGGCTTTGCAAAGCGAAAGGAGGTATGCAAATTCACAGCCTATCGAAATAATCTGGAGTGCAGTGTGTGAATTAGCATAAAAGGGGGAAATTTCAAGTTGAGCATGCTGGAACTGTGACTGACCAAAATTTAATTCAAGCATGGAATTTGTTCTAGCATAGATGAAAACATGATGACCAATCATCCAGCTTATGCGAATTCACCGCTCCAGCTTTAAAGGTACCAATTCGTTGTCCAATTTGTAGCACCAATTGTCCAATTGAAAAGAAAACATTTTACACATTTATACAAAGGTGAGACACAAAAAAAAATTCCTCATATTAGATAAAGATAGGCATACATACCGTATTATAAAAATGTGATAGGCAAAAGATGGTCGGTACTTATCTCTTAATGTTACTGCAACCTGAGATTTACAACACGTGGGATTCAGGGAGGGTCCATCAGGAGAAGTTCTTCTTTAATGACCTGCTGCATTACATATGGTTTTACCCTCTGTCCATTGACTTTGAACACCCTGTCATCACTTGGATCACATAAGTCAACTGAACCATTTGGGTATGCTTGTCGGATTGAATGAATGGGACCCATTCATCTCGACTCTGAGCTGTCTCTGAACAAATGGAGTTTAGAGTCATACAAGAGGACTTGATCTCCGCCCTGAAATTCTTTCCCCATTATCATTTGTCATGCCATTTCTTTGATCTTTCTTTGCAATCTTGGTATTCAAGTAAGCATTATTCGTATTTCTTCCAATTCATTAAGATCAAGAATTCCTTCTGACGATGTCCATGTTGCTTTTGATTGCCCACCATGCTTTGTACTCAATCTCCACCTGAAGATGACATGCCCTTACCATAGACCACTCTATAAGGGGGACATCCCGGGATTATCTTGAAAATTTCATTCCTATAGGCCATAAGCGAATCAATGGGTTTGATGGACCAATCTTTCTATTAGTGATAACTTCCTGCAGCCTATCGGTATGGTTTGATTTCCTGTTAGCGAGTTCCACACGGCCACTTGTTTGAGGATGGTAAGGGTAGCTACTTGTGTTTCACACCATATAGCCATAAGGTTTTCAAATGGTTTATTCTGAAATGTGAACCTCATCGCTAATAATAGCCTTATTTTAAACTGGAAAGATATTTTCTTTCAAAATTTGAGAACCACTCTCTATGGTCATTGGTCTTACGAAGTTACTTCAACCATTTGGAGACATAGTCCCTCCCGCCCAAAATGTACGTATGACCATATGATGTTAGGAAAGGTCCGTGAATCGATTCCCCCATACATCGAGCAGTTCGGCCACCGTAATTGGATTCAATGGCATCATCATGGCTGACCGAGACAATTTCCACTGATCTTTGACATGCATCACGCCTACGGCACATTTGATATGCTTCCTTGAATAATGAAGGCGATAGAAACCCGATTGCGTGCAGCATTCTTTGTCTTTTGGGAAACGAATGGCCGCCATGGCTCACTCATGGCATTGGTTTAGGATTCCTTGTTGTTCCTCTCGGGTACACATTTCACGATAATTTGATACGCACGATGTTGAATAGGAAGGCTCTTCCCGATAATAGGAATGGATCTTAGCAAAGAAATATTTCCCTATCCTGTCGCTTTCGCTCGGTGGGATTTCTCTGTGGTACTGAAAATTGACAATATGAGCATACGAGCTTTTTCAATTGCATTGAGATTCTTAAAATTCATCTTCCATTAATAGGTGAATTTGTGAGTGTCATGGGCTATTTGTTAACCTTGACGAGATAGTCTGCTCACATTTTCCACCCATTTCTTATCTTTTATCACAGCAAGTTGAATTCTGAAGTAGTAACACCAGCGGATGAGTCTTACCTTTGCATTTGTTTGGTTGGAGATATTTTCAAAAACGGAATGATACGTAAAAATGTATATCGATGACCAAGTATGCGAGAATTTGTCTAAAGCATATACCCGCTGCCGGCAATTCTTTTTGATGATGGTATAATTTCTACGTCACTTCATTCGAGGGGTTTCTTGCATGTCCTTGTGGGCTTCCCGTCTTTCCCTTTGGCCGAGTCGCAGCTCCTGTGAGGTCACTTGCGTCACACATCCTGACAGTAGCGCCAATTAGGTGCTCGAACTGATGGAGTAGTGAATAAAATTTCAGTTCTTCAAAACTTTACGGCAATCTAGCTCCCGAATGAATTTGGCATCTTTCTCGAAGCTTATCACGAGGGTTTAGCAATCTTTGCGAAAGTCTTTATTAGATCATCGTTAGAGAGCACATGACGAGGAATTGTCTAATTGTTTTCACATTTTTTGGAGGCGGCAATTTGGAAATAATGTCGATTTTGGCTTTATCAACTTCAATTCCCTGCACAGATATTATGTGCTGATACAATTCCTTGGTTTTATAAAATGGCACTTCTCCCGATTAAGCACCAAATTCTTCTCATGCACCTGCGGGATGGCTCAAATTGGTTAAGCATTCTTTGAAATCACCTATGCACAATGATATCATCCATGCTTATACCTCCATTACTCACGCTCTGTATCCTTGAACATACGAGCATATCGTTGAAAAGTGGTGGGGTGTTGCAAAGCGAAAGGCATCCTCTGTAAGCATCGTGCCCAGTGGACAAGTGAAGTGGTCTTTTCTGATCCTGCAGGGTGATTTTCAATGCAAATACCTGAATACATCAAAAGCAATATGCTAGGTGTCCGAAACTCTTTCGAGGAAAGTACGATCAATGAAGGGCAATGGGAAGTGAATCTTTCCGGGTCACCTCGTTGAGTCTTCTATAATGCATACATACTCTCCCGGTGGTTGTTGTAGTCGGATTGAATTGATTCTTCACCGCTTCTCGTTTTTCCGCAGTGAATTTTGATTTCTTGGGCACTATACGAGTTAGGCTAACGAGTGCTATCGAAATGGGATAAATAATTCGACTTGGAGCAATTTTAGGACCTCAACACGAACTACATCACACGAAGATGAGATTCAACCTAGATTGGAATTTCTTAGAGCGACTTTGGACTCCTCCTCTAAATAAATGTGATGGGTACAAATGGACGGATTAATGCCTTTTAGATCAGAAATTTTCCATCCTAATGCCTGTTTGTTCTTTTTGAGAAGGTGCAGGAGATTATGTTCCTGTGCAGTGGTTAGCAGTGAAGAAATTACAACTGGACACTGCTCATTTGCTTCCAAAAATGCATATTTCAACTCAGCTGGGAGGGGTTTGAGTTCTATCACTTGAGGTTCCTTGGGTTCATTACCAGTCAGTAGAGGTAAAATTTCTGTCCTCCTTTTCCAGTACCCCTGTATGAAACTCACTTCCTGATGTTCATGTTGCTCTAATCTGATCGGATAACTCCCGAAGTTAGTATATCTTGCGCTAACATTGGTTATCACATTCCTCGAATGGTATCTAAAATACAGACCTCTTCGAAGTCATCCCCCCTGCAGTGCATGCCTTTTACCCCGAATGAAAATATTGAGTTCTAAGGTCATATTTCCAAATGAGTTGCATGACTCCATTTCGACAATTTATATGATTACATTTGAAGTAGCTAAAAAGCAGTCTCCCCTAATAACAGTAGGCACATGATTAAGTCTGGCCCATTAGTTACGTATCAGAAATACGACGAAATCCTTTGGATAGTAAAATTTGTCCACTTGTATAAGAACATCCTCAATAGTCCCTTTTGGTATTTAATAGACCTATCGACGCGAGCGTGATGGAAGTGGGCTTGAGTTCACGAGCCAATGCATGCGTAGAATACGACGACAAGTTCACCTTTAGCTCCCGAGGTCTAACGGTGCTTTCTCCTTGAGTGCCTCCAGTATTCACTTTGAGATTGTAGGACATCCGGGTCCTTATAAACCAGCTGAGTCTTGTTTCCAATAATAGCACTAACGCTTTCGATTAAAGACCTTTTATTCACATTAAGACTCTTTTACCGTGCGTCTTTTAAAATTTTGCATGGTAGGACACATTTGATCATATCAAGGAGAGGGATGTTACTTTCACTTTAACACTTGAGGACTTGACATTCGGTTTGGTTAACATGACTCTTCTTTTTCGTAGAACTTTGCGGAAATGGAGGAGGTGATGATCTTCACTTCTTCCTTGACTCTTGGCCCATTTTTCTGAGTGGTTCGACCTTACGGAGGCGACAGCGGATTGCAGGGCTGTTTGCAACTCCTTACCACTCCTTAGGGTTACAACCGCCTTTACTTCATCGGTTCTTGTATTTGTGCTCTCGGTCAAGTCTATTTCATTCACTATATTCTGATATTGCTGTTCCTTGAAAGGAGCCTTTTCTTTTTCTAAACTCTGCAGTTGCAGGTTGGACAATTTTGAAATTTCAGAATACATATTGTCTAGCTTACTATTGAGTGAACTTTCTACTACTTCAAATTTTTTACTAGTTTGGACATTCAGTACCTTCTGTTCTTCCACAATTGCGCCTACCACCCTTACTTAAATTGAGGTACTGTTCAACGGGGATAAGGAGTAGTGGTTGCGATTGGGAGTGAAGCCAGCTAGCTGGCGTCTGTTGGAGGTATATATGGAGGGAGTTTTGGCTTTCTGGTGGATGGCGTAGTTTTCAAATTTTGAACAGGAGTGCCAAAATGGAACATTCATTGGTGGTTTACCCTGATTCAAAATTTGGGTATACTCTTGACAATTTTCCCCATAGTGACCATTTGAATGATAGTTGTAACAAGAAGGTTGGGATGCTGATAACTCATTTACTGAGTGAATATTATGCTGGTTTTTCTTTTCCATATAAATCCATTGTCGAGTTAAAATGGATTAATTTTTTCTCTCATTGAGTGTATCCTCGAAAGTGTATGAATGGACTCCTTGGTAACTTAGGTGCCTTAATCCCTCACCTCCAGCAGGACGAGGTTCATCCCATGCCTTTGAGGTTTCAGCTACATAGTTCAAGAAGTCTATAGCCTCGTCCGGGTGTTTATTTAAAAAATTACCCCCGCACATTGTTTCTAGTAATTATTTCATAGGTGGGGACATTCGAATCCATAGAAATGGTTTACTAACATCCCATGTATCAAACCCATGGTGTGGACATGCTGCTAGTCTCCGCAAACCTCTCCCAACCTTTAGTGGGCTTTTCCTTAATCTGTTTGCCAAAAGTGTAGATTTGTCTTTTCAAATTATTGGTCTTGTGAGCCTTTGAGAAGAACTTTTCAGATTTGGCTTGCATTTCATTGATTTCTAATGGTTATAGGCTCGATAGGTTGAGCCATGTCTTGGCCTTGTCCTTTAGAGTCAATGGAAATGCCTTTAACCGACAAGTATGTCCATCATGCCTTTACTTAAAGGTAGTGCGGACCTCCTCGAAATCCCTAATATGAGTGTATGGATTTTCATTTTCCATACCATGATATATTGAGGAGTAGGGGTGCCAAATGAGGCCTCCTTTGCTACATCATCGTGAGGAGGAGTGATACGAGGATGGGGCAGCACTAACTCTAGGAGGTGAGATGTGATCCTAACAGTTATATGTATTTGGATTCATAGGGGTTCCTTGTTGACTCTGTTGTTCCTCAGGTATGGGATCCATGGTATCAGTTGGTACACTAACTTCACTAGCTAGGTCAAGTTGTGTACTTATCCTGCAATCTACCTGATGTGTCTCTATCCCACTGTTGCATACACAGTTGTTACACAATTATAGAGACAACAAAAACTTAACATATGAAAGCTTGCAAAAGATTAAATTAACTAACAACAATAAGAAGCGGCCAGATGGGCCCAAGCCAACGATGGATTCTTGCTAATTGCTAAGCGCGATTCTATGATGAGTTGCAAAAAGTCAAAGGTTACCTTCACTTGTGATGTGGATCCTGATACTCTTCTTCATTAGTAGTTTGGCACCATCAAACAAAGGCGCCATTTGATTAAAGTACCCACGATAGGGTGAGCTAAAATCAACAAAATTTATATACACCTAAGTTCCCTGTTGCGTGGTCGAGCTCTTTATGATATAGTGGTCTAGGATCGAACACGGGGATGGGTTTTCATCCTAAAAAATTTGTTGCATCGGTGCATGAAGGTAAGGCTTTGTTTGGACTCTTTGGAATTGTGTTTAACGATCTGGGAATGGTTTGAAGCGGGGGTGTAAGCGAAAGTAAAGGTGAAAAGTTAACTTTGAAGATTCGGTCAGCTAACTTGTGGGTTAGGGCAAGCAGTCTCGGGTTTTATCCTCGCGTTATGACATACAACCTATAGTCCATGGCATAACCGAATCTATGTTAACTAGCAAACCTCACCCGTGAAACATCTCACCAATTGAGTCTAATCGAGGTAGCATACAGTTATGGCCACTTTTTAAAACCCCCAACATTAAATTATCATTTCGAGGCTCGTAAAGACCATCTAAAGAACAGTGCATCTCTCACGAAACCATCTAAAAACATGGAGAGTATTGGCCAAAATAATAACCGAAATGTTACTTAACCCAATTTGAAGAACCACTAACATGTAAATATTATCTAGAAGCTCGTAAGACCATCTAAGAACAACGATTGCATCTCTCACCCGAACCTTTGCATCCCCTAAAGCATGGAAGTATTAGCGAATCAATAGCATCCCATGTTATGCAGCTATATTTGAGAATAAGGGCCATAAAATACACTGTAGCTTTTAATATAAGAGGACAACATGCATATGCCCTTTGAGCTAACTGTACTCTTTAAAGAAAGGAAGCTTAGCGACATCTCTTGATTGTCATCCTGAAGGGGTATTTAGCGTAGAGAAAGGGAAGAAAAAGAAGAGAGAGAGAGAAAAGAAATAAAGCAAAACCTAAAATAAAAGACTTTATTTACAAAAATAAAAACTTACAAAAATATCTTACTCACGATTGTTCACCAATTGTTCATTTTCTTACAAAAACAAGAGGGTTTTATCTGAACCTCATCGAGGTATGAAAATACCAAAAACCTATGAAATTGGCTAAGAAGTTGTTGGACAGTCATTAATACACAATTTGGAGCGGTTTGCATTAATTACAAAAGCATGGCAGGCATCGATTTTATTAGAAGTGAGAATTTCGCTAACTAGCGAAATCACAGGCCTAGCGAAAATGGAAAATTTCGCTAAGGCCAGATAATTTCGCTAGCTAGCGAAATTTCGCTAAGCTAGCGAAAATGTTGTGAGTAGCGAAATCAGGTTTTTTCGCTAAGGAACAGTGCTAAGCCGAAATTTAGGTGGTCTAAGCGGGAATTTGGCGTACCTCATAGGTTACGGGAAATTTTAGCTAAGGTTCACGAAATTTTAGCAATCCTAACCACCAGCAGCTTAGCGAATATTCTGCATCGTTGATCCTTCTTGCTTTTCATCCTGCCTTCAAACGCATCAATTTTCTTCGCTTTTTGTTTTCTTGTTAATTCTTGGTACAGTTGATGGTGAGACTTGAATTTAAACTTCATGATTCATCGTTCATCTCGACATTGAACTCAAAGTGCGCAAAAGCACATAACTGACGAAAATACCTCTAAATGGCATAAGTGTTACAAAGAAGACTAGAACACTTCAATTGGTATAAATGACGCAGGATTAATACGCAAAAGAAAGCACTTTCTAAAAACCTATCTAATATAGGGTTGAAATTGCGCTTTTTGAGCACAATCAGTTAAGTGCTAGATTTTTAAATTGAATGGGACTTCGAATGCATAATACTTGTCTTGACTTAAATAGAGAGAGAGTGGTTATAGGGTTAGGTTTTATAGCTAAACAAAGATCCGGTTTTAGCTTTGACTATATGTCATTTTACTTACTAATCACGAAGGATATAACGAGGACATATGATGTTATCAAGCTAGTGCCCCGAGCCTTCAAGGTTACCATTTCACATAGCTAGAAGCCATTCTGATTAGTCGGTGAACAAACAACCTCCTGATTTTAACCCAATCCGAAAATCCAAACTAAAAAGCCTCACGATTTTCAAACACTAGTATAAAATCATTAAATGGGATGAATACCCATCCCCGTGTTCGACCTGAACCACTATATTGCGATGGCTTGACTAAATGATGAGGAGAACAGGAATATAAATTTTGTTGATTCAGTCACCTACCGTGTACGAATCAAATGAGCGCCGTTCTTTGAGGATGGTGCGAGCTTCGATATGATGAGTTGATGTGTGCCTTAATCCACATTACAAGTGTTGGTGACCTTTGATCCTTTTGAATCAAGTGTCACGAAGCCCCATAAATTTTCTTCACTTAGCGGTCTTACTGCTTGTTTTTGTTTCTTGAGTCGGGTTTTTGTTTTAACTAACAGCGGCCAGTTTTATCAAGCTTTGTTTGTATTCTTTGTTGTGTCTCATTTTATTATAACCAGTGTTTATAAACAACTTGGGATAGAGAGGGACATCGGGTAGGCGCAAGAGTGAGTGCACCAATTGAACAAGGCCCGACAGAATTTGTGCACGGTGACAAAATGGATCCTCTGCAGGAACAACAAAGTCAACAAGCACCCCCATGAATCGACGACATGCGGGTCGATGCGGGGGTGCATACACCCTCACCAGAGTTAGTGCCCTCCTGCGTCATGCCTCCTGTGAGGGATGTCGCGATGAGACCCTACAGTGCCATGCTTCCCACATTTCATGGTATGGAGAATGAAAATCCATATTCACATACGGAAGGATTTGCAGGGGTATGCCTGACTTTTAAGGAGGGTATAGCGACATGGATTTACTTTCGGGTGGCATTTCCGCGACACTTTCGAGACAGGCCAAATTTGGCCCGATTCATGAAGGCCAGAACAATTAGAAATTAGAGGTGATCTTCGTTTGAATTTTGAAGAAATTCTTCGGTGCCACAAAGACCAACGGTTTGAAAGACGGATCTACACCTACTAAGCGCTGACAATGAGAAGTTTTATCGGTGTTGGGGAAAGATTCATGGATACCATCGGTCAGCATCCCACATCATGGTTTCGACACGGATGTTAGTGAATCATTTCTATAATGGTATGTCCCATGCCATGAAGCAGCTGCTAGAAACCATGTGTGGAGGTGATTTTTTAAGTAAAAATCAGGATGAAGCTATCGTTCTTGAGTTATGTGTGAAACTTCAAGGGATGGGATGAGCCAAGCCAGAGAGGTGGAGAAAATGGGGCCCTCGGCACACCAAAGGGAGGAATTTTACCGCACTTCGAAGGACATGGAAATGAAAGCAAAAATCTCGACCTAGCTAGGAAGGTGGAGAGCTAGAAGGAAGAGGCTCCATGAAGTGCGACGGTGACTAAAAACAACGCACAAACCTGACCATTCATGATTGTCAACCCTGGCTGGTAATCTACAGAGAACATCATCCGTGCCTCTTCTTAGTGAAGGATTTGATATCGAGAATATGCAAATGTTATGTAGGTGATACGACCTGACCCAGTACGTATAGGCAATACCCTGATTCCAATTGGAAAAATCACCTAATCTCTCTGAAACCTTGATCCTCCACCTTTATGTACTAGTGCCAAGCAACCAGTTTGGTTCCTCAAATCTCGACCATCCGCATCGTCCACTTCTCACATTGAACAAGCCATCTTGAATTTGAGCAAGGTGGTGAAATTTGTGGAGAACAAAAAGGGATCAATGTAGAATTGACCTGAAAAAGAGTTGGCACATAGAGAAAGTACATTGAACAAAGAATAGATGGGCTTAGAAGCGATCTTAATCAAAAATGAATGACACATGAGTATTCGATCCGCAAAGATCAAACAATATTTTGGAGTGAGGAGAGGGGTTCAACTTCCCCGAACATTTACCAAATCTGAAAGGGTCCGTGAGATGGGTTCATCCGACGATTCGGGGATGGTTGAAGTGATCCGTAATCACTCACGAGGAGTGGAGAAATAGAACAACTTCAGGCCAGCGTTCTTGAAGAAAAATCACGAGGAAAGGAAGGTGAACACCGAGATGGTGATCGGTGAAGACTCGATGAAGCAGCGCATGCCACCTCATTTCTGACGAGAAGCGAAAGAAGAAGGCATCCAATGAGGCGGGCGATACAGAAGTCCTAAAGCGGTGAAGGTGACATACCTCTTTGGATCATCAAACAAGTCCTGCACATGCAAAGTTTTGAAAGATCTATATGCAATCAAAAGGGTTGGGCATTTAAGAAGAAAGCAACTACCCCGTGAATCAAGTCGGTGCCATAATCTAAAAGCGAGAACCCGATCAAATCTGAGGATCCGGGATCCCCACTTGTAATTTGATCCCGACATTGGAGAGGGACTTGCATAGATAAGGCATTGCTCGATTTAGGGGCCGGTGTAGGCCTGTTTGCCATACTCGGTGTATAGCCTTCGGTTAGGTTTAGAGCTAAAACCACCAACATCACTTTGTCATTGGGTGATAGATCGGTGAAATTCCTAAGGGAATAGTTGAGGATGTGGTCGAGGTAGACAAATTCTACTGCCGAATAGACTTTGTAGTGCCCGACAAGGCGATTGCGAAGTGGGCCCCGTCGTAATGGAGATTATCACAGGAGAGAGACCATTTTTACGCCTGGCTGATACAATCATCGATTCTTGAAATGGAGTCGTACAGCCTCACGTTTAGCAACATGACATTGGAGCTGAATTATTTTTTCCTTGAATAGCAAGCCTGACTTGAGTGGAAAATGAAAATCGGGGACCCGTGGAAGTGTGCTCGGTTGACCGAAATCACGGGAAGCGAATGTCACTTAAATTGCGAATTGGTTAACCGGGAGTGGAAAGCGGTTCTTCTTCTGGGATTGCCATCGTCGTCAATGCGAGCAATTGCTGGAGTTCAAAATCAACTAGTGAGGAAGAAAATGACAAGAGAAATCAAAAGCATTAAGAAATTTTGCGTACGGACCAACTATAGGGGGTTAAGGAGCTCACTCATCATGACCCAACGTAGTAAAGTTAGTAAAATTGAGGGTGATTTGGTATCAGATAAATTAGGTACGGCTCGAGGTTTTGTTGTTTAAAGTTAGTGAATTTTAGTAACTTTCTATTTTAGTAACTTTCTCTTTTAAGTAATTTTGTTTAATATTTAATAGTAGATTTTTAGATATATTTTAATATAATAATTTTTATTTTAGTATTATTTATATTTTAATCTTTGAAAATTCAATTTGACTGATCTGAGTTTTAAGCTAACACTAAACTATCAGTCATTTGTTAGGCTTCCGACACTTTATAAAGAGGAGGAGGAAGGGGCTTTTCAAATTCATATCATTCTCCCCACCCCACTCAGGCCGCTGTGCCGGCCGAGCTGTGCAGCACTTGCCGTAGTCAGGCGCCACGTGCTTTGCCACATAGCAGTACTGCCAGCCAGCCGACGCCAGGTGCCACGAGCACAGCCGCACACTTGCGTGCCCTGGCTCCCGGCTCTGCACTGGCCGGCCCCGATTAAGTGCCGTTTACTGTTGATCGTCCGTGCCATAGTCCGATTGCTGCCGCGGTCATTCCTTGGGTCATCGAGCCCTTCTGACTGCCCAGTCTGATCGTCGCCATGGCCGTATTGCTGTACTGCGGCGGCTGTGCCACAGTGGTTTAGTGAGCCACCAGTTCGACTGTTTACGTACCTGCTTTGCTTGCCACGGTGTCCTTCTCCTAAAGTCATGGATTTCGTACGGTGGGTCCCGCCTTCTCTGACCTCGATCGAGCTCGGCCTCCGGAGAAGCGGGGGGAGCGACCCTAGTCCGAGCCGGTCCACGAGAACTCGGGGTTGAGAATGTCCGGAACCACGGGATGGGACCGGGCCACTCACGGTCTCGGAGGGAGATCCAGACGGCCAGGCCACACCAGCGGGCATTTTGTCGGGCCGGGAGTCTTAATCCTCTGGGCATCGGTAGTCGCCTTCCACGTCGAGAGGCGACTCTGTCTCCCCAGGTCTCCTTTGCCGCAAGGGATTAGGCGGCCAGTTATTAGTTGGGACTAATTAAGGGGCGATCGGACTCCATCGAGAGATTTCCATGGAGAGTCTTATTACTGGCGTCGACCTTGACGCCCCGATCCAGTTCGAGGATTCCATGCGTGATTGAGCATTGCTCTCTTCTGCAGTTTATGGCGCCTGGCCGATTCCTACCCCAGCCGGGTGGTGCTTAGGTTCTACGGGACTCTGAAGCCTCCTGGGGCCCGAGTCGTGGGCTAGGTCGATATTGACAGTCGACACAGGTACTCAGAGCGTGGAGACATTCAGCGAAGCATTGAGCTGCCGGTGTCTGAGTGGTCAGGTGCTCGAGGCCTTTCGGCCATTTCGAGAAGAGATAGTCGTTGTCTACGCTCGAGACACTCTGGCGAGGCTTGATCTTCTTGGGGCGACCGCCGCGGTGCTCTTGTTGGTATCACCTGGGACCGACCCTCTTTTTTAGCGCTCACGATGATGCGTCCCGGCGTGGGGAGCTATTCTGAGGCTCGTACCGAAATCTGGATTCTGGTTTCGGTCTCGGTTGGTGATGACCGCCTTGCTGCATTTTGAAGAGATAAAGGTCAGCCATGAGGGGGTTTTGGCTCGGCGAAGTATACCATGATTACAGCGACTTTGGGCGGAGTCACCGGAGCACTTCAGGTTTTCGAGGCCGGTTGAGTGGAGGGGATT
Organism: Tetrastigma voinierianum; assembly: GCA_016808115.1. Taxonomy (NCBI): domain Eukaryota; kingdom Viridiplantae; phylum Streptophyta; class Magnoliopsida; order Vitales; family Vitaceae; genus Tetrastigma; species Tetrastigma voinierianum. Next base: position 525,652 of record JAEQBH010000911.1, on the reverse strand, counting down.
AGATGCCTCGGTCGCATCATGGAGGCGAGGAGCTATGGTGATCACCAGATTTCTTTTCTCCTCCGGCGTCGGGACCGGAGGAGGTGCAGGACGAGGAGCTCCGGAGGGTGATCGCGCCTCCCGAGGTCGAGATGGAGAGGAGTCGAGTGCGGATATATCTCCTCCGTCATCCTCCACCGCTTCCAACCCTGACCCTGCGACACTCCGACCCGTCATATACGGTACGGCGTCCGAGATCACGTTCGTATGTCGATTACCGAGGAGCTAGCGAGTGTTATAAATCTTTATCACATTGATTCAACCTCTACACGGAGCATCGATGGACGAGAGGGTGGTCGGCCGAGACCACTTTGAAGCGTGTCATACCATGCTCGGATCCTTAGTGCACTAGATACCATGTTCAAACCATAGAGATGAGCCAGCGGCGGCAGCGGCGACCTCATGGTGTACAGCCTGGCAATGACAACTTCGGATCCTCCGCCCACGAGATTGGGGTGGTGCGCTCTGTCTCCGCTTTCCTATCCACTGGCCACATGTCTATGCTCTTACTGGGAGGAAAAGTTAGAATTAGAAGTGTCTTCTATCATGCTTTTGTATAGTTTTGACATTATCAGCGCTGCGATTTTGTTTAGGATTCATGTATTGCTTGATAGTAAGCGTGATATTTTTGTATGTTTAGCAGCTATATTTCTTGTATTAGCCATATTGGATTTATATCAAAGCTTTACCGACACCTATTCTGATTTATTATACTTGTGCAAAGTACTTTTGTGTCTTTATTTGTGTATCTACTTTTGCTTTCAATTGGACAATTGAATTGCCTTTAATTGAACAATTGAATTACTTTTAATTGAAGAAATTAAACCTTGTTTATTACCTTAATGTTAAGAACAATTCCATGCATGATTTAGTTTTGGTCAATTGAGATTTTAAGGCGTATTCAACCTTAGACATTCCCCAGGCTAATTCACACAACGCACCCAGTTAGTACCAATAGAATTTGGCAAAAATTATGTACCTCCTTCGCTGAGAAGTCGGCCTTAGGCTTGTGTGACAGTAATAGGTTAGTACCTATGTCATGAGACGATGTAGTCTTCGAAAGGAAAAGAAAAGAAAGAAAAGAAAAGAATAAAAGAAAAATAAAAGTCGTGGCCTTTGCCTTGAAACAGGAGCACGGTCAGGGTATGTCGAAAGCCTTTGTGCGATGCCCTAAACCTTAATTGGTTGAGGTCATCGACTTAGTGTTAGATTATGGGTCTTTGGGTGAGTTTAACGGCACATTGCCCAGGTGCTTAATTCTCGAAGTCATTGGTCGAGGTGAAACGCTACACGAGTTTGTGGTCAAGTGATCGCGCTTTGGCTTGATGCCCTAAACCTTAATTGGTTGGGAGTCATCGGTGGACCCCGTTACACGGACTTTGGTGAAGTCGAGCTTTTAGCATTATACTTTACAATTTAGTCGAATAAAGAAATAAGAGTGTAGCTAATCCTATTTAGGTTGGTCAGGAGTTTAAGGCCATGGCATTAGCTAGGTTGGGGGGAGGGAATAGTTTTGCACTTTATTGGCTCAATCTGGTTACATTAGGAACAATTAGATTTTGGTGGAAATTCAGGTTGATATCCTTGAAATTTGGATTGCCCTAAAACTTGTTCTTGTATGGTTTATGTTCTCTCAGGTCGGTTTTCATACAGGGTGTAAATTATTCATGCTAAAGGTAAGGCTTACCTGTACATGCACTTTTTGAACCACATATACTTTTGAGAAAGCCTTGCATACATACCCTTTTGTTTGCATTGCTAAAGGGACTAACATGACGTGTCGGTTGGGGAGTGTGATTAGTGCCCGAAAGTGCTATTTTGAACCCTATTCAAGATAGGTTTGATTGCTTTTTTGCGCGCTAATCATATCAATTAAGCCAATTGACGTGTAGGTCCATGGTACCAGCGATGCCATTTGAGTTTGTTTTTTGGTAATTTCGTCGTCTTTGCGTACCTCGATACATTTAGTTGAATATGATGTTAAGATGCATTAACCGAATACGAAGATTCACGATGTCTTCATCCAGTAAAAATGAGGAATGTGAAGTGGAATTTTGAAGGAAAGTGGGATGCGGTAAGCAAAAGAGAGGGATCTGATGAGCAGCGAGAGAGGCGGGAGCAATCGGGATTTTAAGCTATGATTGTGAGAATTTATTTGGGATTAGAAAATTCGCAATCATAGAGTTCACAATCTAAGCGAAATTAGAATTTTAAGCTAGCTAATGTTCTTTGTGGCTAGCGAAATTTTCCAATTTAGCTGTCTCTAAATTTAGCTAGGCTATGGTACTCTTAACTAAGCGGGAATTCAGCATTGATAAGCGAAATTTCGATTTCGCTATCTACGTAGAATTTCGTAGGCTAGCCAATTCGCCAAACTAAGCAAAGGAGATTTTGGCTATCACTATTGAAATCCCCCTGCATGTGAAATTGTTGCCCTATGTTTTTGGAATTCTTGATGCCAAACGACCACGTTTGATATAGTACCACCTTGTCCCTTATGTAAGCCAATATTTTAGGCATTTTTGTATTTTTACACTTTGGGTTGTACTATATAAACCCCCACAAACTTGTAACCCTAAAAAAACTTTTCATTTTTATAAAGTTTCCCGCAGCTTTCATTTTAGGGTTTCATTTGCTCTCTTCTTTCTTTCATTTTCTCGGCTGCCAAACACTCCCTTGAGGGATGACTACTCGAGGATGCTTAGCATCAAGCTATAGCCTTGAAGAGAGGGTTGCTGGCTTTGGTTTGGGCTCTGCGGAGTTGTCCTCTTGTTTTAAAATGATCTCTGAGTCGCATTTATGGTTCCATACCTTCAAACTAGGGTTTAATGCCATTTAATGTTGTTTATTTGGTAAAAATACTTGTCATGCTTTAGGGGTTCGAGTCATGCTTAAATGCTAGATGCCTTGATATCCTTCTAGATACCATTCACGACCATTGAAATGAGGTTGAGTGCTAGGTTTTTAAATTGAATGGGACTTTGAATGCATATACTTATCTTAACTTAAATAGGAGTGGTTATGGGGTTAGGTTTTATAGCTAAACAAGATCAGTTTTGGCTTTTGACTATGTGTCTCATTTTCACCAATGCGAGGATATGGCAGGGGACACTTTAATAGCCCCATGTTGTCGAAGCTAGTGACCCCGAGCCTTCAAGGTTACCATTTCACACTTCACTTTAAGCCATTAGGTTAATTCGGTGAACAAACAACCTCCCACATTTTTTAGCCCCAAATCCGAAAATCCAAACTAAAGCCTCACGATTTTCAAACACTAATGCAAAATCATTAGAGTAGGATGAATACCCATCCGTGTTCGACCTGAACCACTATCTTTGCGGTGGCTTGATGTTTGAGAGACCAAAACCCACATGTCTGAGGTATGACACTGTACGAGACTATTATCTAATCCAGCAGCGGTGCAAAAACTTGTTTGGAGACCAAGAATGATGTATATGTGAAAGAATATGGTCAAAGGGGGTAGATATGGTAAATACTCAAAAACTGAATTGAAACAAAAGTAAGAAGTATACTCAAAAGTGAAATGAAAGTATTACAACACTCGGCCTTTCGCAAGTGCACGGGTCATACAGTAATAAAGTGGACTCTGGGGTCGGGATATCGATACCCACGAGGATTGGAGGTTCTCCCAGTGGAATTTGATCACCCCGGGTTACAAGGGCTCTTGGCTATTTAGGCGACCAAGTAGGATGTCGAATAAAATCGTTTAATTAAACAAAGCGATTTAAAACTAATCTAAAAATCTACCAAATAATGACTTCGCCAATTCTAAAGGTATGAAGAGAGAGTCAGCAGGGATGGGGATAATTGTTTACAAATGGGTTTGCATTTTCCTTGAGAAGTACGACATTTGTGAGTTGAATCTTGGTTGTCGAGAGCAATGGTATAGCTTGGATTTCTCCATACTGTACATTTCACTAGTTGAAGTCATATTCTTTTCAAGACAGATGGAATTACAAATAGCTGCCCCTTAAATTTGGCACTCTTTAAGATTTGATTGTTTTTCTTTTGATACTTCACAACCATTTTCTTAGGGCCCGAAGAATTCTTGCATAAGAAGAAAGGATAATCTGCGCTCTCGATATGGTGGTATCACCGTCATGAATCTAATAAAATTTTCTATCTCCTTGATTAGATCTTTGCTGGCATGGGATCGAGATCCTTTCATCGGACTAAGGGAGAAACCTCGATCAACTAAATTAATTCATCACTCTGGTGATCTCACCATAGGTAAATTGGTGATCTATCAAAGTAATTTTCAGGATTCATTAGTTCCAGATATTAGTCTAGCATACCCACTGAGATTCTGGCTCTTTACTCTCGGGAATCTCCATCTCTAATTGTCACTCAGAGGGCCTCCTGATCGGAGCAAGATACGGCTCTTTTTGTGGGTATAAGTGCTAATATTCGAACAATTCATTATATAATTTATTACCAATTATATAAATTCAGTTTTCAAACCATTTAAAATAAGCGAAAAAACACAAATCCCGAATGTTCAACAGTCACAACCTCAGAGAATTATTTAATGTTCCATTCTTTAGATTTCAATCATCATAATCAAACAAAAAGTAAAATGAAGAAAGAAATCAAGAGAAAGAAGAAAGAGCAGATTTGAGCTTAAATCTTCCCTGTGATAAATAAATTGAATATACGAGTACATCACCAAAATCTCTTTAATAGAAATAAATGCGCTCAAAGAACTATTTAAGATCTATTAAAATAAAATAAACAAAAAGCTAGAAAATGAAACTGATTTAGAGAGAGAGAAAACCCATAGAGAGAGAAAATCCAGATTTTAGCCTCGATCATGCGAACCTTAGTAAATCTGAATCTCTATTATCACAGCTTTGAAATCTCTTCAATAGAAACAAAAATCTGCTCTAAAATCTGCTCTCAAATCTAAAACAAATAAAAATCTATAGAAAAGCTATGGAAAATGGGCGGTCTGGGAAACCCCCATGAGGCTCTCAGTCTTAGTGATGCGATGTCAGGACTCCTAGAGTCCACTTTGTGCCGTATGACCGTTACTTGAAAGGGGTTGAATGTTGGTAATACTTTTAATTTCAATTTTGATATACTTACTTTTGTTTCAATTAGGTTTTTGAGTATTTTCCACGTTCACTCCTTGACCATATTTTCACATATATACATCATTTGATGCCGGCAAGTTTTGCAGGCGCGATTCTTGGTTAAATAATAGTCTTTGGTAATAACGTCATAAATTTGTACATGTGTTTTGGTCTCTCAAACAAGTTTTATAGGCGCCGTTACCCGGGGGATCGAGAAAAATTTAATAAAGTAAATATTGAGATGAAAGAAGGAAATACTAATTTTGGACATTTAAAGAAAAGAACAAAAATAGATTTTAAGCGTGGATTTCATTTTGGCCACTAACCTTTATGAGAAACACATGAATATATTTGTTGATTTGACTAATCCACAGTAATGGGAGTGTGTTTGCTTTGAGAAGGCCTTTAATATTACATGGGAGATAAAGATTGACGATATAGCCAACCTTGAAAATGTCTGACAACAGGTCCTCGAAAGGCGATGCGCGGAGAACTTATGGAATTCATTCATCCTGATAAATATTTAGCAATGGCGAAGCGACAATGGTGCTAATGATTTTGAGCTCAAACCAGCACTGATAACCATGGTCAATGAGAACCAATTCATTTAGTCATCCACGAAAATCCCAATGAACACTTGGGGCGATTCCTGAGAATAGCAAATTCGATTCGTGATAGTGTGAAGACGAGTTATTCGGTATGGTTCATTGTTCTCATACAAAAGATACGGCCATCACATGGTTTAACTCCCTACCTTACGAATCGGTTAACACTTGGGAGGAGCTGATGAGAGCTTATTTCAGCAAATTTTTTACCCCATCCCTTCCTTCTGAACAAAGAAGGGAAATTACTAATTCCAAATATGGAGGAGATGAGAATATGTATACTACTTGGAGGGATCTTGCCGAATACCACATTAGATCATCTGGATCTTCAGAGAGAAATGGCAAAGCTGAAGAGAGCAGAATGAATGTGATGGACAAATTGTCGACCATGGGAATGTAGAGGAATTGATCGTTGGATGAATGAAAGGGTCCAACTAAAGCTAAGCAATGAGGCGAGTTGTGGAAAGAATGAAAGTTACCTGAGAAAGAAGAACCTCTAAAATCACATTCAGGACAGATGATATAACATGACTGGAATCAAAAAGGGAGTCTCTCATTCCTTTATCTATCTTATATTTTATTTGCAATTGAGTTGAAATAATTGTTAAGTTTTTCTATTTATCTGACTTGATTGCACGTTTGAGAGGAATTTATTTTATCTTGCATGGAATGCTTAACTATTGAATATAGAAATAATAGAGTGTCAAATTTCTGCATGATAAAAATAAATAGAGTTGTAGTTGTTTTGAGTGACATTGAACAACTGTGATATTGCTGTAATTTGGATTTTTGTTGTTTTGAGACATAACACGGGTTCGAAAGGGTTGACCAAGAATGTGGGAGCATGAAGAATAAGTAGAGAAGAAAACCAAATTGATGAAATTTAGTCATAACTTAGAAATAGGAACATTCCGCATCATGACTCAATTTTAGGTCCTGACTTAAATCTGATGGCGTGACCCGGTATCTTATGCGACATGATAGCCCATTAGTTACTGTATTTACTTCAAAGGGCGATGTCGAAACATTAACCCTGTGTCTAGTTTCATTCAAGGTCCATGGAACTACAATTCACCTAAACTTTCCGATTTTTGCGAAAATAAATGATAATAAAGGAAGCAATCCATCTCTTGATCTAATCAGTTTGTGGAACATTCTCAGTTTCAAAGAGCATAATCGGAGGAGAATTAAGAAATTCAAGAAGGACGATCCAAATTCTCCAGAAAAAGCCAAAATCTGGATTGAAAATATAAGAAGGGACATAAATCGATGAATCTCATTTAATCCTCCCATAGAAAATTGAAGGAAATCATAAATGACTATGTTCTTCCCAAGAGACACAGCTCACTATAAAAAGGATGGGAGAACAGGAATTGGAAACAGCGAGAAGAAGCGGGGAAGGGAGAATGAGAGTGAAAGCGTCCAGGGGGTGCAAACAACGACATGGAATGAGTGGAGTCGGAGAACAAACCAATTCCGCTTGTGTGTTCCATAAAGCGTGGTTTCATCGAGGCGGTTGATGGGGAGGGCTATGGATTGGTTGAATCCATCAACCCGAAAACTCCAAAGAAAAGATTAGAGACGGCCCCCAATTTGTTGAACGACCTTGTTAAGAGCCGGATCGCTCATTAGGAGCTCAAGGTCTGGTGAGCCAAATTTTGAAGCGGGGGATGCAACATTCTGGAGAAGAGATAGGATTTTAGAGCAGGAAATAGAGTTTTTCTTGAAATTAGTGAAAAATGTTATAATTGAAGCAGTTTATGAAATCGAATATTTTGATCTTTGAATAAAATTTCTGTTGACTTACAAATTGGTTGATCATGATGTTTGAATTTTGTTTCTGTACTAGTTTATTTTCTGTTTAGGAATTGAATTAATAATTCTGTTATGTTTTATTGTTCGGAAAGAATAGAGGCATGAATAAAGAAACTGGAATTAGGAGTATATCTTTGATGTTTGGAGTCGATTTAGTTACAAAAATTGAGAATTAGTTGTTGTGATGGAACAAAATGCAGTTAAAATAATGTAAATAGGCAGTGAATAAATTCAAGTCTTGAAGAAATATACATCGGTCAACGACACCTATGAAACTTTGGCGAAATTGGGGAACATTTACGGGAAATTCGAGTTAGAGTCAGGTCCTAGAACTTGTTTGATTATTGATTGGCGAGAAATCCTGGGTTGAAAACAACCAACGGGGAAATGATCGAGGCCATCATTGCGACTTGAGCCTTTATAAGCCTACCACCGAAATATGTTTATGCATATTCTCTAGTTCCTGATTTGAGCCAAGTAAGCCTTATTTTTTTCAATAAACAGCAACTGAAACTGAAATTCCCTTCCTTGCAATAAACCTGCAGTAAAGAACCCAAATTGTCCAGTTTCTAGTTCATAAAAGTTTAGTATAAAGAAAGAAACAAGTTTGGGGGAGTATTATTCCCCAAAATTTTGAATGAAAGGGATTGAAGAAGTAAAAGGCAGAGATTAGTGAAATAAGGAATAAGTTTTGTCTTGTGGCCTATTACCCTTGAACCATTAAGCTCTCGTAGGGTGTTTTTTGTACTAGTCTTACTAATGCCAACTGGTATGGGAGTAAATTTAGCCCAAAGTTCTCTAAGAGTAATAGAAAGACTAAGAAGACAAAACATTGCACTATTCCAAATCTCAGAAAAATAAGCAAAAAAAAAAAAAAAAAAAGAAAAGAGAATGTACTTTGAATAAAAGTATATATGGAAGTTGAAATCCCATAAAAATTCAAAAAAATTAGACTAAGATTGAGAAGAGATGGAAAGACAGAAGAAAGGAAGAAAGATGAAGCTGACAATGAAGAAACAAGATGGAAGCGGGTAATTTACAACCCCTAAATTCTTCATTTATCTACCCAATTACCTAAGCCCAATATTACAAGCGAAGACCTCATTGATTACGAAGGTTGAGATTTACCTACATTAGTGGAGATCAATAAGAAAAACAAGCATATGGGACTTTAATAAACAGTTAAGAAAACTTCCAGAAGATTTACTAAATTCAAATCGAAGTTGAGAAGGATTGCTGACCTGCACACACACACATAACAAGACTTGATAAATAAATTTAAATACATTAGTTTATGTGAAATTTTGTAACAGTAATACCATGCTTTGTTTTTCTGTGGCTTAAATTTGGAAATACTTGATTATATCTTTTAATTCCAGGATTAGAAGGGTGAAATAATAAAGCGCAAAGCAGTAAAATGTCCTTTTGTTTGAGGACAAACAAATCTTTCTTTTTCTTTGCTTGAGGACAAGCAAAATTTTAAGTTTGGGGGAGTTATCTAATCCCCAAACTTGTTTGAGAGACTATTATCAAACAAAAACTTGTTTGATAATAGTCTCACGCAACAAGCAACAAGCTTATTGACATCATTGTCAGGGATTAGTCAATAGTCCTTGGTAATAACGTCATAAAATTGTACATGTGTTTTGGTTCGATCAAACAAGTTTTAGCAAACGCTAGATTCACGTGATTAGATAATAGTCTTTGGTAATAGTGTCATAAATTTGTACATGTGTTTTGGTCTCTCAAACAAGTTTTTGCTTGTCCCTCAAACAAAATTACCAAGGACTATTATCTACTCCCGGGCAATCTTGCCATAAACTTGTTGACATTATACTATATAAACCAAAAATCTCCTAGAGTAAATCATTTTCAAAGTTTGGTTTTGATGCGATATTACCGCAAGTACACAGTCTGACAAGTAATAAAATGGATTTGATCAGTGCTCGATCCTGAGAGATCTCGAGGTACCCCAAATCAACTACCACGACTACTCAATTTCCATACTATTTGGACCACTAAATGATAGTAGATCCGACGTGGAGTCTTTGGAAAATTAAACGAATCAAAGGAAATAACTGAAATGAACAATAAACTTGAATATAAAGAATAAAGAATAGTTAATAGTTAGGAAAATGAATAGAAATTGAATAATTATCGTTCGGAGAACGCATTAAGATCAATGCTATTGTGAAGTATCAATTCTGTTGTCGACTTGTAAATTTTGCTTGTAGAGATTTCATATTTCCAAAATACGTCGGCGTTAATAGTTCGGTGGATCTCTCCACCTCACATTTCATTATCTAATTTTTGACTGATTCTCTCGAATACGAGAATTAGATAACTACTTTTAACAGGGACTTCTAATTACAGGTATTTTTCTTTGCAATACTTCATACCCATTTTATGGGCCTTGCACCTTAGCTCCAAGTTATTGGTCAAACGGATATACAACTTCCAGGTTACTCTTCCTCCAAATTAAAATAGATCACCCTCTCCTTGATTAGATCTCAGCTAACACGGGATTGGCTACACTATTCGAATTGAGGTGAACTCTCTGCTTGTTTAAATTGATAACTCATTCAACTCGTTCTTGATTTCAAGTGAGAAGAGGATTTATCAAGTAAACTCACAAAGCTCATTAGATCTCTAATAGCAGGTTAATATACCTTCAAAGAAATATTCATAACTCGGGATTGTCATCCTCTGTGTCACTGAAGGACCTCCTTGAAATGTCGAGCAATGAAAGCGCTTCTTAATACGGGTATAAACGTGTGGTCAAAAACCTTAAACCCATAGTAGAAAGTAAATTCATAAAAGCGAAATTCGCAATTTCTTTGGAAATAACTATAGGAAGATAATTTACGACAATAACATTCTCTTAATGGAAGATTTGGGTTCCTCAATTCTTGAATTACACACTATAACGTTCCTACGATCTTAAGAATAGCGCATTTGAAGCTGGAGAGGCGAATTCGAAATTTGTACGAACTTCCAACATTCACGAGTAGTAATTTGAAAAGAATTGAATTACGCATTGACTTTAATCCTTGATATCAGATCAGGAAATAAAGAAAACTGAAACGATAAATCTAATCTAATCTATCCATATTACAGGAATAAAAGAAAGGAAAGAAGAAAACTAAAAAAATAAAGAAAATGAGCCTTATTTATCAGTTCTCTCGTGCGTAGTCGTAAGCTACCTTCCTCTTACGGATAGATTTAGCGTGTTTATAGGGTTTCCCGGTTGGGCCCTAATTCCAATGCGGTCTTTGTGGATTTCCAAGTGGGATGGCCCATGTTAATGTTAAGTCGACTTCAACTCCCTTGTGTGACATCATCCCATCATCGCGACCCGACTCCCTTGTCGTGACATCATCCATGTCGCGACCTCGATCTCCGCGTCGCGACCTTGGCTTCTTGTCTATCACGGTCTTGGTGATCTGTTAGTGATGTAGCGACATCATTCTCTTAATCCGCGACATCGACACTTCTTTTGTAGGCTTGCATGTTGCATCACGATGTCGCGGCGTCATTCTCTTGTCGTGACATCGGCTAAATGAAATGCATCTTTCAGTGATATCTTGATGTCGCGACACATCCATCTTTAATCGCGGCATTACTTTATGGGCTTCATCCTTCATGGCGAGGTCTCGTGTCGCGACTTGATCTACAGTCGCGACATCAACTAATGGGGTTCACGATCTTCGCCAGTGAAGCACGTTATCGTGACTTGACCTCTTGTTGTGACATCAACTAAATAAAACTCAGCTGTCAATGGAATCTTCTGATGTCGCGGCCTTTGTATATTTCAACTGGTCGCTCTTGATGTCGCGACCTCGATCTCACGTCGCGACGTCAGCTCCTGTCTTCTGCAGCATTCAACTTGTCTTCAGATGTAGCGACATCAATTTCTTGTCGTGACATCCAGCTCATGTCTTCTGCAGCATTCAACTTGTCTTCATATGATGTCGCGACATCAATATGTTGTCGTGACATCAACTGATTACTGCATTCTTCAATCTTGTCGCCACTTGTATCTTTCCTTTGGTTGCTCTTGCCGTCGCGACATCAATCCCTTGTCGCGACATCATTCCATATCTCCGCATCTTTGACCTGTGGTTCCTGATGTTACGACTTCGATCTCACGTCGTGACCTCAGCTCATTTCTTTGCAGCTTTCTCATGAGCAGTCTCAGGTCGTGACCTCAATATCTTGTTATCCATGTCGCGACACATCGATTTCCTTCCAATTTCGATGTCGCGACCTCATGGCGGAAGCGTAGTAACCCACAAGCTATGACATAAGTTAGCCGAGTTGCTTTCATTTCTACCTGCTTATTTTGCGTTTTTTACTCGCGATTCTTGCATTTTCCCTTTGCATTTCTTCTTTGCTTACTTCCTGCAAATACCAAATTTGGTGAGTTTCTTCATATCTCTGCGTCTTAATTATTCCTTTTTACATTAAAATCAATCAGAAAAATGGACTAAAAATAGATGACTTTTAAGCTCATCACTTGACTACGACAGTAGGAGGAACTTAGGAATATAAATTTTGTTGATTCCGCTCACCCTACCGTGGCACAAATCACTTTCCTTAGAATCCCTTGATCATGCCATTTCTTTGTCTTATCTTTGTATATCCTAACATTATCATAGGCTTCATTTCTCAGTTCTTCCAGTTCATTCAGTTGAAGCAATCTCTCTTCCTTTGCCATTTTGAAATCGAAATTCAATTTCTTGATGGCCCACATAGCTTTGTATTCCAATTCAAGAGGGGTGACGCGGCGCCAAAAAACCAATACGTATGGAACATCCCAATGGGAGTTTTGAATGCGATTTGTGTTAAGTGCATCGTCAAGTTTGGAAGACCAATCCTTCCTACTTAAACTTACAGTCTTTTCCAGGATCCTTTTAATCTCCCTGTTGGAAATTTCTGCTTGCCCATTAGTCTGGGGATGATAAGCTAGGCTCATTATATGTTTGATCCCATACCTGCTCATTAGCTTTGCGAAGATTTTGTTTGCAAAGTGGCTTCCCCCATCACTGATGATAGTCCTGGGTGTTCCAAATCTGCTTAATATGTTCTTTTGCAAGAAACTCACAATTGTATTAACATCATTCCTTGGGTAGCTGTTGCTTCCACCCCATTTAGAAACATAATCCCTTTGCTAGCGGTATTATATACGGAGTTTCCAAATGATTGTTGAGAAAGGGTCCCATAAAATCTATCCCCCATACATCAAAAATCGCACCATAATATGCCTCGTAGGGGCCTTTCATTCTCTTTGTTGATATTTCCAATCTTTTGGCATCTATCGCATAATTTGACCCATTCGATTACGGAGTCCTTGTGGTGGGCGATAAAATCACGATTGGAGTATCTTATAGGCTGTTTCTTTCTCGGAAAATGCCCCCATATGGTGATGCATGGCATTCATTCATAATTCTGCTTTGTTCACCCTCTGGCACACATCTTCTTATAATCATATCAACACCCCTCTTAAATAACAGTGGGTCATCCCATATATAATACCTGCTGTCAGTCCTGAGCTTTCTTTTCTGTTGGTGGCTGAATTCAGAAGGAACTACTCTACAAGCTAAGTAATTCACAATATCAGCATACCATGGCATTAGGAATGACAATTGAAATAGTTTCTTGTAGCGACCCCCAAGCCCGGCCTGACCCGATTGGCGAGTCTGAACCAAAACCCCGGGGACGCCCATTTAATTTTTTTTTATTTTACATTTTATTAAGTTTTCTTTTTCAAAAGTGTCGACCGAGATCTAGGCGACCGAATGGCGGATCGAACCGGAGCCGGTTTACTCCGAGTTTTATTTATGTATTAAAGCGTTTAATTAATTTGTTTGGTGCGGAAGGCGGTTTGATTTAGGGCAAGCCCACGATCATTTTACAAATTTCAAAGCAATTCGGTAGGCCCATAAACATTAACAGAAATACATTTACAAAGAAAGGCATTCCTATGCCCTTTCAAAATGATATACAAAAATCAAAGTTCGAGTTTTAACCTTTTTGTTTACAAAATACACTTATTGAGAGATGATATGCAAATAGCGAATTATATACTTATCGCCCGTGCTCTTTCTATGACTCCATGTTGCGATCTTGTCTCCTTTTGTCTACTTTCGAGCACATAGATAAAACTATACGCTAAGCATTTTCATGCTTAGTGGTTCTATACAGTTCTATTTCAATTTTCAACGTAGCTTAGCATGCATTTAACATTAAACCATGCCTATTAATTCAACATATACCCATGCTATTTATTTTCACATGCTTTCAATTTCTAAATCATTTACCAAATCACATCATACAATTTCAATGCAACAATTCATTTCACAATTCGATATATGAGATTTAAGCATATACATAGAAATCCCATTTATACTCGTCAATGTTGGTTATTTCACCTTGACTATTTAATTCACGTTTCTGACGGATTCCGTTTAATGAATCCCGCCCTTATTATCATTCGGTAATGTGCTTATATTTCACAATTGGTCTCCCATCATGACGGATGGTTGGGTACACCCGACATGTGGTATCGGTTAAATGCCATACGCCATCATGACGGATCTTTGGTTGGTACATCACTTGAGTGGGACATTTCTTCAATGCCATACGCCATCATGGCGATTCGTGCCACGGTAGGGTGGCGGAATCAACAAAATTTGTCTGAAGTAGTTCCTCCCTCTTGCCCGTAGTCAAGCTCTTTGCGACATAATGTCTAAGATTCGAACACGGGGATGGGTTTTCTTCGTGAAATGATTTGAGTGAAATCAAAGCGGTGAATTAAATTTGGATTTTGGGTTTGTAAAGCAGTGTAAAGTAGTTTGAAAACTTAATGGCGTAAGGCGAAAGTTAAGTGGGTGGTTTGCAACTGAAAATAAAATCAAGAAAAATAAGAAAAGAGAACTTCTTGAGGCAGTAGGCCACTTGATTTTTTAAGATCCTAGGCTAACTGAGAGCTCCCCGGGTTGAAAAACAACTCCTATTTGAGTCAATACAGGTAGTATGCAGTTATGGCCCTTTTTAGTTTAAAACCCTAACATTCCATTATCATTCTTTGAGGCTCGTAAAGACCATCTAAAAAATAACAGTGCATCTCTCACCCGAGCACAGTATTCTAAAGCATGGAGAGTATTGGCCAAAACAATAACTGTAAATGTTATTTAACCCTAATTTGAAGAACCCTAACATGTAAATCATTACTGTGAAGGCTAGTAGGACCATCTAAAGAACCACAGTGCATCTCTCACCCGAGCACTGACCTAAAGCATGGAGAGTATTGGCCAAGACAATAACATCCCATGTTATGCAACTAAGTTTTAATTATAAGGGCCATAAATACACTACACGCAACATGAAAAGCAAGGGAACCACCGGCAACCTAAAGATCTCACCCCAGTGACTTTTGCTTCCAAGAAGGAAGTGGTTTAGCCGTTCATCCTCCAAGTTGTCATCCTTGGAGGATGTTGCTTTAATAAGAAAGGGAGAGAAGAGGAGAGAGAAGAGAGAAAAAGAAAAGCAAAAACTAAAAATAAGGAGCTTTATTTACAAAAATAAAACTTCTGAAATTCTTACTCCTTCTCAAAATCGATCATTAGGTTACAAAACAAGGGGCTTATATAGGCCTCCTCAAGGTATAGAAAATACCAAAAAGCCTAACAACTTGGCAGCTGGATTATAGGACAAAGGAAGTAATATGCCAAAAAAATTGAAGTCGGTTGCAT
The DNA here is from genome assembly GCA_016808115.1 of Tetrastigma voinierianum. Taxonomy (NCBI): domain Eukaryota; kingdom Viridiplantae; phylum Streptophyta; class Magnoliopsida; order Vitales; family Vitaceae; genus Tetrastigma; species Tetrastigma voinierianum. The sequence continues at coordinate 510,346 of JAEQBH010000911.1, read as the reverse complement.
TAATTCTGAAAGCATGTGAGGCATGAATTTCATTGGCGGTGCGTTTCGCTAGCTTCAGCGAAGTGCGAGGTTTCTCCTGCGCTCTTGTTCCATTGGTCCCTTTGTTCTGTTGCTTCTCATCAATTTTCTTCTGCTTCATTTTCTTCCATTTTCTTCTCTTCTTTCCTTCTAGTCTCGATATATGATGTTGAGTTTGCTTCGAATTCTTGTGTTTTGATCGACTCAACAATATATGCATGTTCCCAGCTCACAAAACTGCAAAAATTGCCACAAAAATGCGATCATTAGAATATTAGGGACATGTCTGCGTAAATCGGGTTAATTAGCATGATTAGTACCTGAAAAGCTTTTCCAAAACCTATAATAAATAGGGTTGGTGCACTTTGGGCACTAATCACACCCCCAACCTACACATTGCTAGTCCCATAGCAATGAAAGAAAGAAGAAAGAGAGAACATACAAAATGATAACAAAATAATGTACACAAAGGTTGTAGGTCAAAAGGTTGTGAAGAAGTAATGCACGACTCTAAGTAAGAATCGTGATCACAGGTGTCCGATAAGCGTATGAAGAATGAATACCATACAAAATTGAGTATCAAAAGAGTTTCCCATCTCAGTGAATCAACCAGAAGCACCACCCAAAATCAGTGTTTATTAGATCGATTCTCGACAATAAAGTTGTCAGCGCACTCTCCCCCGAGCTGGCTACTACCACGACCTAGCATGCTAACCGGCCTAAATAGATGGGACCCACCTCTTATTCCACAATTCTTTTGCGTTGTAGGGTGCAATGCACAAAAGCTTCGACTTCATCAAAGTCCGTGTAGCGGGGGTCCACGATGACTCCCAACCAATTAAGGTTTAGGGCATCAAGCCCAAAGTATTGACCCTGCAAACTCTACAGGCTTCACCCCGGACTTCGAATGACTTAGAGAATTAAGCACCTACAACTTGCTAAACTCCACCTATCCACCCATGTAGCGAACACTAAGTCGGTGACTCCCAACCAGTGAAGGTTTAGGGCACCGGGCTTTAAAGGCTTTCGCCATATACCCCTCGGACCGTGCTCGGGTTTCAAGGCAAAACATTGCAATTTTTATTCTTTTTCTTTTCTTTCTTTTTCTTTTCTTTTTCTTTTTTTTTTTCTTTTTCTTCTTTTTTCTTTTTTATGGGTCCTTAACCTATTAGAGCGGTCAATGAAACTAGGGTAGGTTATGCAAATTAAAGGAGGTTGCACGAGTTTTTCGACCTATCATTTGAAATCTAATGTGCTTTGTGTGTGGTTAGCTAAAGGTGGAAGAAAAGGTCGAAATCAATAAAATTCAACTAATCATTCCACTCAATAAGCATGGAACCAATATAACATCAATAGAATTGGACAAAGCTTCCAATTTTTCAAACCATAGGTTAGGCAAAACAAAAGTTTGGTTGCAAAAAGCGGTTTAAATTTTTGAAAAAGTATTTATAATAATATATGACTTTATAGAAGGACCCGGCAAGCCCGGAACATCACAAAATGGGCTTGCACAAAATACTAACAAAGCATAAATACAAAATCCACTTCCTTTACTAACTCTCCCCCTAACCCAAGCATCTCGGTGTCCGAAATGGGGTTCGAATGGGAGAAAATTAGATGAAGTGTTACCTCTCGATAAGATGTGATCATTTCTGGATAGGAGACCTCACAGAGCTTTCCATCGACGCCGCCTTATGCACTCGTTCGGGCTTCAAATAAACAAATTAGGACAAGAAAAGAGAGGAAAAAGGTGACCGGTTGGACCATTTTAAGTACACTTTCATAATAATCCCAAATGTTCTTTCTGGACATATTTAGATTCTACACTCTCTAAGATTTCAACCTTGGTACCGAAGCGCTTAAAGAACGGGTTCGGATGAGTTATCTCGTGAGGAAACAAATTGGAGGTCAAAGTGGGGTCTAGCGAAATTAAGCTGGCAAATTGCTAAGCTAGCGAGAATTTAAGCTAATGGCAGGAAATCGCTAAACTTACTTGAAATTGGCTATTCTAATAACGAGAGTGGCTAGGATTTTCGCTAAACAAAAATTCTCGTAAAAACCTTTGTTCCTAAGCGAAAAAACACATTTTAAACTTCTCACATAATTTTAGCTAAGCATGAGAAATTAGCAGCTAAGTGGCACCCCATGGCAATCCATGATTTAGCTGGGTTGCCGAAATGGTTGCGAAATTGTTGCGAGCAGTACATGAATTTCGACCCTTTCTTCTTCTTTACGATTTTCAATATATGCTCCCAAAATTTGCACAAAAACTCTTAAAATTAATGCAAGAAAAATTGCGGAAGAGTAAAAATTAATCTAAAAACTCAAATTATCTAAAAATTAAAGAAAAATTAACAAGATCAAAATAAACTACGATAATATAAAACTAAACAAGACAAAATAAACAAAAAGTGGGGGAACTTAGAAATGCCTAGGTCGGGTGTTCGAGCCAACCAGCGCTCGAACCCGACCCGACATTGCCATCTTGATGTAGGCATTTGCCATCTTTTTTGATGTAGTGGCAAGGCATGTCGCAGAGGCCACTAGTCTTCTAAAGTTACATTTGCATGGCACTAGTGGTGGGTTGGACTTACCTTTGGGGGGCGATGCTGCTTTGGTTTGATTGTTACGCGGGTGTGGGCGTATGCACTTGGTCATGCGAGGGGCGCTGCGACGTGGGTAATGAATTCAGCTGGGCGAGTAGCAATGGTGTCCAAATCTATGATGGGCTCTTGGGTCCCTTCCACTTTGTTTCATGTTCACTTTGCTCTTCTCGGTCGACAAAGGCTGAGTGTTTGTTATTGTACTTCCCGAGGCGAAAAGTATCACTGATTACGGGGTATCTGCGGTTCTTCAGGAGCTTCTAATGATTCCACTTTCAATTCCTCCTGAGTACGCCGGTTGAGCACACTCAGCAAAACTATTCAGTCAAGCACTCTTCCTCTTGACTCTCCTCCTCTGGATGATCAAGATGCTGGGCAAGTTTTGAGATGGATTAGTGCCAGAGATGTCGATTTTTTGCTTTGAGTCATTTTGGAACCCATCAATTCCTTTTTTTCAAGGAGCTCTTAATTGTCTCAGGTTTCTTTATTGGCTGGGCCGGTCACTACCCTTTGCTTCTGCCATTATGTCACTTTGACAATCCTCCTCACGGTGGACATTGGCTGATCAGTGGGTCTTCAATGGAATCTTGCAGGTTATCCCATTTATGCTCAAAGTCATCTTTCAGCCCATCTAATCTTTGGTCCAGGGAATTCTCTCAGTATGGATTTTTTCACTCAATTGGGCATTGAATTCCTTTTGTTCTACCACAGCATCACCCACCAGTTTGGTGGGTCGGAAATGGCACATTTCAAAAGGAGAAATTAAGCGTGGTGGGCGAGGTGTGAGGTGGCGAGGGTTGGGCATAAAATGGAAGTTGGGATGATCATGTGTGGTGGATAAGTTGAGGGTCTTGCAGACGGTGCACTCATCCATTGGTCTCTATATTCCCTCATGGACCTAGGTGGGTTTGGATTTCTCCTCACGGTGGTTGCCTTGGTATGGAAGGTTCTATAGTCCCTCATTGTCATGTAAGCTCCAGGGTTACCCTCCCAGCGTGTGCTCTCCATATGGGTGTTCCATTTTCTCTGATTCAAAGCCTTTGGAAAACAATCTAACTGATTGAAATAGGGCCACACAAAACAACACTAAACTATCTGTGACCTTTGGTTTTTTTTTTTTTTTTTTTCTTGATCAAATAAAACTAGAAAAAATATTTGTAAAATGATAAAGAAATTCACCAAGACTTGTGATGAGGATCCTGTTTCCTGACTCTCACTTGCACTAGGGCACCATCGACAACGGCGCCATTTGATTAAGTGCCCGCGGTAAATTGAAGCGGAATCATCAGAGGTATGTCAGTAGTTCCTCCTCTTGCCGTGAGTCAAGCTCTTGCAGCATAAGCGGTCTAATAGCGGTTCAGGGTCGAACACAGGATGGGTTTTCTTCAGACAAATGATTTGAGGAAATCAAACTCGGTGAATTAAATTTGGATTTTTGGTTTTGTGAAACAAGGTGAGTAATGAAAACTTAATGACCTGGGGAAGACTCAAAAGTTAAGTGGCTGTTTGCAAACTGAAAATAAAATCAAGAAAAATAAGAAAGAGAACTCAAGCAAGAGGGCCACCGATTTTAAGATCCTAGGCTAACTAAGAGCTCCCCTGCCGGAAAACAACTCCTATTCGAGTCTGATGATGCTATGGCCCCTTTAGTTAAACCCCAACATCTCCATTATTCTGAGGCTCAAAGACTCACTCATTTGAAAAATAACAATAAGATCTCTCACCCGAGCACAAGATTCTAAAGCATGGAGAGACACAACAATCAAATGTTATTTAACCCTAATTTGAAGAACCCTAACATGTAAATATTACCTCAGAGGCTAGTAAGGACCATCTAAAGAACCACGCGGCATCTCTCACCCGAAAATCGGACCTAAAGCATGTGAGAGTATTACAAGACAATAACATCCCATGTTATGCAACTAAGTTTTGAGAATATAAGGGCCATAAGTACACTACCCGCTGCATGAAAAGCAAGGAACCACCAGCAACCTAAAGATCTCACCCCCAGCAGCTTTTTACTTCAAGAAGGAAGTGGTTTTAGCCGTTCATCCTCCAAGTCATTATCCCTGGAGGATGTCCGGCAAAATCAAGAAAGTGGAGAGAAAGAGGAGAGAGAAGAGAGAAAAGAAAAGCAAAACCTTAAAATAAAAGACTTTATTTACAAAAATTAAAACTTACAAGAATTCTTCTCCTTCTCAAAAAATGATCATTAGGTTACAAAACAAGAGGCTTATATAGCCTCCTCAAGGTATGAAAATACCAAAAGCCTAACAACTTGGCTAAGTTATAGACAAGAGAGTAATATGCCAAAATCAAGCTCCACAGATTAATTACAAGCATGACGAGGCATGAAATTCTCATAGGTGTGCATTTCACTAGCTTTAGCGAAATCAATGTGTTTCCTCCGCGCCATTGTTCCATTGGTCACTGCTCACGCTTCTCATCAATTTTCTTCCCGCTTCATTTTTTCTTTCCATTTTCTTCTCTTCTTTCCTTTCAGTCTCTGATATAAGGATGTTGAGTTTGTTTTCAATTCTTCGTGGTTTTGATCTGACTCAACAATATATGCATGTTTAGCTCACAAAATCGCAAAATTGCCACAAATGCGATCATTAGAATATTAGGGACCGTAATGGCGAATCTGTTAATTAAAGATGATTAAGACACAAAAAGCACTCAAAACCTATAATAAATAGGGTTCAAAATTGCACTTTTTGGGCACTAATCAATGACGGATGCCGATTAGTGCATTCCGCCAAGTGCAAGACATTGACAATTTCAGGCTTTCTCGGATCTATGCCGACGCGTATCCTGGTCGCTGCTCACTTCAGATATCATTCACAATCTATTCGATTTTCAATTACTACATTTCATTCCATATTCACTTTCAGACGCTTTCCTTTTCAAAGATATACTAATTCCATGTGACTTATTTTCATATACTATCTACGTATTTATTTTCATATACTATTCACATTACTCATTCATATTCTCATTCATGTACTTATTTCATATTTACCGTAAACTACCAAAATACTTGAATAAGAATAGAGTCAGAACAATCATGCAAAATCTTGAACGAGGAATAGAAGCTTCCATAGAACAAACCCAAAAATCTGGCACTTTGATTCCAATCCTTGGAATTCAATCTCGCCTATTTTCTCTTCTGGTCTGGCCCCTATTCTGAAAAACCATTAAAGAACAATATTATTCGTGTGTACTAGTAGTTTTGGTTAGACTGATTTTGGAGTTTAATATAATTTCCACTGATAAGATATATGAGATGGGATTCCCTTGACTTAACGGGCTTTCCTGCAGAGTCCAAGAATACTCCGAACTGTAGCTTCTGACGTAGCGAGTTATGACCTTCCTCGGTCGAGGTCATACGCGCCAAACTCGAACTCGACGAGCTGACCTGACCCGACGAGCCCGATCCGTCACCGTCAAACGATATTCTCTATCCTCCTCAAGCATATGAATGTATTCTGACTCAACGGGCTTTCCATGAGTCCAAGAATACCGCACTGATTTCGATCAAGGAGATATGACTCAGCGGTTGAGTCATGCGCAATGGGCCTGACGAAATGACCGGATCGACACGAGCCGCACCGGGCGACGAGCTCAATCTAACACCTACCTCAGTCTGACATCTAATATCTTATGCATGAATATGGATGGATTCGACTCAATGGGCTTTTCATGCAGTCCGTGAATACTGAACGGAGTTCACGACAGTTATGACCTTCCGGCTGGGAGGTCATGCTCGCCGGGCCTTGACGAGTCGACCTCGAATCGACGAGCTGCACTTGAAGTGACGAGCTCAGCTTAACACCCTCGGGTCTGACATCTAATATCTCTCAGGCATATGGATGGATTCTTTGACTCCAATGGCCTTCCATAGGAGTCCAAGAACACTGACTCCGAGTTCGTGACGGCTATGACCTTCCGATGTCGAGGTCATGCTACTCGCTGACGAGCCGACTGACTCGACGAGCCCAATCAAGTGACGAGCTCAGTCTAACACCTTGGTATGACATCTAATATTTTCCTTAGGCATATGGATGGATTCTTAAGTCAATGGGCTTTCCATAGAGTCCAAGAACACTCGAATCGGAGTTCAGATCGGCTAGTTATGACCCTTCCGGGTTGAGGTGTCATGCGCACGCTCGACGAATCATCCGACCGAATCGACGAGCTGCACTGAAGTGATGAGCTCAGTCTAACACCTCGGTCTGACATCTAATATCTTCCTCAGGTATATGGATGGATTCTTTACTCAATGGCCTTTCCATAGAGTCCAAGAACACTTGAATCTAGTTCGACGAAGTGCTATGACCTTCCGGCTGAGGTCATGCAATGCCGCTGACGAGCTGACCTCGACCGATGAGATGCACCAAGTGACGAGCTCAGGGCTTCATACAGACGAGCCGAAGCCAGACAAGCCACTTACGACGAGTTGAGCTCGCGATGACGAGTCGAGCTCAGATGGACGAGCCGAAGCCGTGACGAGGTCCGACAATTCCTCATTTGACGACTCTCTATGGGCTGACCCTTCACCCATTTGACTGTTCAGAGTAAAAAGACCATAACTTGGTCTACAGGGGTCCGAATTGAGAAATTCAAAAGCCTAACATCAAGTTCACGGACGTGGATACACTTTCCTATAAGGACGTACTTCCGAATTCCCTTTATTTATTACTCAAAAACCCATTCTAAGGTCCATTAGTCAATTCTAATCGCGTAACCGACCGACCAGATTGAGCTGGGCTGACCTCGCAAAGGACTATAACTTAGTCTACAGAGGTCCAAATTGAGAGATTAAAAGCCTAACATCAAGTTCATTGGATGTGGTTGTTACAACTTATCGAAGGACTCACTACCCGATTCTCTTTATTTCTTACCCAAAATTCAGCTCTAAGGTCCGGCTAATGCGCACTATCACAATGTGGCAGCTTAGGGTAGAAAATGACCAAAGTAGGGAAGATGTCGAAACTCCCGATTCCGGTCTCTACTTGCAGCCTCTTTCACTTATAAGACCCTTCCCTCTTCATTTTAATTCAGGCCCTGAATTGGGAAATCTGTATATAAAGTGAGCCTTCACCTCCTAAAATACCTCCATTTTTCTCTTTTTCCTTTTCTTATGGATCACTCTAAATCGTATTTTTTAAAAAGGATAAAACTTCCTCCCACTTTCCTGGTACATGCCACGCCCTTTCCTTGATTTTTCTTTCTTTTTCTTTTATTTTCTCTTTTTTATATTTAGGTCCCTCCATTTTTATTATTTTCATTTCAAGTCTCTTATTTTCACTTGTATATATAAACTTATTTACAATTGACCTCAGGTCCCATTTTTCAATTTCCATATTTTCTCTTTTTCACTCTCAGTTTAGCTTCATTCGGCCAATCATTTAATCAATATTCACATTCAATAGCTCCCTAAAATACCCTGGAAAGCATTCTAATTGCAATTCTTAAGAGAGACACCTTGGCTAAGTAAAAATTCCAGTGGTATCGGGGGGCGTTATACATTTCCCTGAATCAAAGCCCTCTTGGCCCTTATCTCCTTCCGCTGATTCTCTTTCATTCCGGATGCTGATCACATCACATTGTCACACCCCTTTTATCTCTAATTCCGCATCAAAATCTCAGCAGCAGTAGCACCCACCTGCACGTACCGCTTAGCCTTCTTTTGATACCTTATCGGTTTTATTTGATGGTCTCCTGTAGTGTAAACCATAACAATGGGATCCCACGTATGGCTCGACTCTCACAAGCAAACTCCTTCTATGGCTATTAGTGCACTCTCGGGGCCAGGAATAGTTCTTCTGGCCTATCAAGGCTCCTACATGCAGTGATAAGATATACTCAATATTTTCTCGCCCTAATACAAATTTCATTGCGAAATCATCATGCATCACACATTATCACTCTTGATCCTATTACAGCAGCTACAACAGGTCTCTCGAACCAATTTGATCTTGATTCTCAAAGCGTGCCTCAGAATCATCAAAATTAAACTTATGGTCTTCTCCAAAGAATCGCATAGTGGTCCGCTATTTCGAGGTTTTTGATGAATCTCCTATAAAAATCCAGCAGCCCAAGAAACTCCTTATCCCTTTTATTGTTGTGGAGGTGCAGAGTTTTGATTATGAAATCTTGATTGGTCCACACCCCTAGCTCAGAGTAAATTTTGGCGACCAAGAATAAATACCTTATGTTACTAATGAAATGATATTTTTCCAATTAGTGCCAGCTGTTGTCTCCAGATCTTGAAGTACTCCCAGGGCATCTTAGCATTGTCTCTGAAACCACCACTACACTGCAGAATCATTCACTGCACTCCATGACTTCTCAATCAATCCAGAAACATCACAATCATACAACTCTGAAATATGAGTAGAGGAATGCACTAAAGGGGCAATCCTTCAAGGCAAGCAACATACACAGAATATCTTTCCAATCCTCCAAAATTTCAGTAACTGGTTGTAGTCCACACCATTCAAGAAATAAAATGCAGGTGCTCCTGCCAGGTCCTTCATCAATGATCCAAGGTCTGTATCATGCATGGAAGATCTTTTCCCCAAATGCCGTCTCCTGAACTTCCGCATCGTCGTGCATCACTCAACTGTCACAAAGTCTTGTTAACACTCATCTCTTTCATTAGCGATTTACGCAATCCAATCTCTTCTTTGGGAACCATACGGACTGGCTAACCTGGTTAATTATCCTGAATTCGTGTTAGATAAAACCATTTTAACCATTCGGTACCTTCCCGACTACTTTCATTACTGGATTCACTTCCTTTGATGTTCAATACCGCCTCAGATATTCTTCTGTGTGCTATTTTGTGCATGCATATCATGGACCCACACTTTAACTCTTCAATAGACCAATATAGACTCCTTTATGATTCTAAATTTCCATGTTGAACTCCTCCTGCTCCTCGCATCACTAAGTCTAGTAAAAATTATAACCGGTTTATTTTGGCTGCCTCAGCATACTTTTTTAAAATGACTTTATATAAATTCTTTAAAACTAGCCTTCATCGTGTTTCTTATTAGAAATTCCTTTCTTCATTTTGGGGTCTCTTCATCTCATTTTGCTCAAGATCTACTACTGCCTCGGGATTAAACCTGACAAAGTAAAATCAATCAAATTCCTCAGATACCGTGAATTACCCTTCATTGATTGAAAACTGGGGTATTATAACTATAGTAAAAACTCCTGCAGTTGTTGACATGCCATACATCTTCTATTGACTTGATATCTTCCCTTTCTGTGCTGTCTAAATTCTTCAAACTCTAATTAAATTGAAATCAAATGCTTCTTTCCAACCCCCATTGTGAGAATTCCTCTTCGTGATATCATTAGAGTCGCCCATTTCAAGAATGGCCTTCCAACAGAGGAACTCAGAATCTTTCCTCCATATCCAAAGATAACAGTTTTCACTGAAAATAAATTTTCCACTTTACCAAAGACATCTTCTATGATTCCTTCAAAGTTTTGCTGTGGTTCTATCCCGCTATCTGAGAGTACAGTAGCCGGAGTAAGCTCCCAAACTTAACTGCAATGTGATATCAGGCATTAAATTGATACATCGCACTTCGAGTCACGCTGCAGAGCTAAACTCAAACTTCCACAGTGGAATGGTGAAACTCCCCGGATCCTTCATCTTTCTCTCGTAAGCCTCTCGACACAAGATCGCAAGTTGCAATTCTTCTTCAAAGCACCTTCTTGTTTCAAGATGTCTTTCTTTAAAAATTTTGTATAAAGTGGTAATCCGAGTCACTACTTCTAAGGAAAGGTATACTGATCTCCAGCCTTCGAAAGGCTCTCAAAAATCCTGCAAACCTGTTTCTTCATCTTCGATTTCGCAGCCTGTGAAATGGGTACAGTAGACTGTTATAGGTTTTCTCTTTCTTTCTTCCTTCTTCCGATGTACTGCTCCTCCTTTCTTTCCTTCTCCAGTTGTTTCCCACATTGTTCGAGCCCCTCCTCCCTCTTGTTGCTTCATCTTTTCCTGCCTCTCCAAGTCTTTGACTCTTAGCCGTACAGCCATACACCTTAAGGATTCTTCTTCAGGTCACTCAAGCTGCATCTTTCATCTGGTTTTATGTGGTTCAAAGGCTAGTTGCCCTCATTTAGTGTCTCCGTGTTCTCGAGGAGGCATTTGTGGTCTTCAAAATTCCGAGAATTAAGATCAGGCTTCCACTCCTCGGCAAACTTTGTTCACGGAGGTTTAAGCCAGCCTTCCTGCTGCCCCCTATGAATTGCAACATTTGATCTTCAAATGGTCGAGCTCTCCCTCCGACTCGAAGGCACTGCTTCTATTTTCACCTCTCACGCCGGCAGAACATCAGGCCATCATATCCTCACAGATGCCTGTCCATGCCTCTGGGCTCCTGCGGTCCCCCCCACCATATGAAAATTCTCTACTCTGGCTCCCAAGTTGCTGGATGATAGTAAAAATGACAAGTTAGGATCGGGCTCTGAAGTGACAACTGCCCCAAGTACTTAACCTCTTCAAAGATCATATAAAACAAAGCCAAAGGATACATCAAGACTTCTCCTCACGTTTCCTGACCGTCCTATTTCACGAGCAAAGTGCATCTTCTTCTCTGCTTTGTCCATTCTATGTCGATGGCATCTAACTCGCTTCCATGGTCAGCTGCTACATATCTTGCTCACCTGCGAATTCTCTCCTCCTCGCCAATTACTCTTGAAAACTCCGATGGAGCTCACATTGCATTGTCTTCAGGTCTCAACGATCTCTCGCTCTTCAAAGACTCACGTTTGAATGCCCACAAAGATGAAGGCAACACAATGCCCCGTGGATGTATCATTCAAGGCATGATACACTATGTCCATCTGAGTCGCTCAATTCCATGCATCGGGCATCTTTCAAAGAACCTTTGAATCTCTCCCATGCTAGTACAAAGGCTCTCATCTTCTCCCCATTGAACACACCATCTCCCTCCTTCTCTCCTCGAGGCGCGCAGTGATCTGGGGAAAGAATCTACCCCAAGTAGGCTTTTACAAGCTCCTCCAAGTACTCATAGAATCCATATGGTAGAGATTCATGCCAAGGTGGCTGTTGTATCCTCTTGTGGAGAAAATGGGAATAAATGCAATTCCATGACCCTGGCCTCTCACCCCATCTCAACTTCACCATGTTCATATCCCGAGAAACCTTCCTGTGTGCCTATTTGTCTTTCTGTGGGGATGACCGTGAACTGTTGTCACGAACCATTTCAACGGCCGGCCTCAGCTTCAAATTATTTGTGATCATCAGAGGGTCGGCTCGATTGGGCAGTATTCATCCCGACACAGGCCCCAAAAGTCCTATCAGACGTTGATCGGAGGTCTTATGGCCGCCGGTTTCTCCCGCCCTTAGTCCGTTTCGTCATCCGCTATAGCTGAGTTTTCGCCCTTTCGCTTTTCTCTCAAGCTTATAAGTGTTCTTTCACCAAGATTCAATAAATTCGCACGTTGTTCTCGTTTCCTAAGTGCATTAAAGTTTTCCCCCGAAATCAAAACACTTACATTAATGGATTAGTCACAACAAATATTTTCTGCACTCTGGCTTGTTAAAAGTTAGTAATGTAAAAATAATCAACGCTTGAAAAAAATCATATTTTGTTCTTTTCTTTTAAATGTCCAAATTCAGTATTTCCTTCTTTCATCCGTAATATTGATCTACTAAATTCTTTCTGATCCACTTGTAAGAATCTGGCGCTATAAAATCCTGTTAACTGCACCAAAGACATATACAAATTTGTGGTACCATACTTCAAAGGACTATTGTCTAATCCCTATGAATAATGCCAAATCAACTTGTTTCTGCAGCCTATAACTATTGTATTTCATTATATACTTGGCCAGTAAATCATTATGGTCCGTTGTTTTTGATCCATCATGGCCGTAAGTGCAATGTGTCTAACAAGCAGTAACCTGACTAAGTCCAGATATCGATCCCAGCGTGAGATCCTACAATAAATCAACTACCCCAACTACCTGCTTCCATACTATTCGATCTTATAATAGACAATTTGACCACCAAAGCCTTGAAATAATGGAAACCAAAAAAAATAATATGAATGAATAAACAAATGGAACAACTTAACAAATAATGAATGACAAATTTAGATTGAATGCTTATCTATAAAAGAGGAAGATTTGGAAATGTGCTTACATGAAGAATCAATTCCTACAAATTCTTTGTATGATAATTTTTGCTTTCTGAACCACAGATTTTAAAAAAATCCAGTCCAAGGAATATGATAATGGAGCTGACTTCCAAACTAATAATCGTCATCATTCCACCTTCACCGTTTCTCTCGGGCCACGCTGGGCTTGATAACTACTTTTAATCCAGCCTTGTTCGGGGTATTTTTCTTTCTCACTTCATACCTATAACATGGACTCAAACCTTAGCTCCTTTGTAAGAAGTCATTGCATGGGCTTCACTATACTAGTTCCTCTTTCCTCAAAATTATAACAACTCATTCTTTCCTCGATTAGATCGCTGTTACACGGGATTGAATCTACACCGAATTGAGGCGAACTCCTCCGCATGCTTAAATTGATGGGACCCACCAACCATTCTCGCTTCGCGAGAAGAGGATTTGACCGACGATCATGCAGCACATTGATCATCAATATCAAAGCTCCCTTATACTCCTTAAATTGCCCATCACTCGTAAATGCCTCTCTGTGGCTGCCTCCAGAGGGCCTCCCGAAATCGGGAGTTTGGAACAACCCCGCTATGGGTATAGGACCGACATCGGGATCAATTCCAGTGTCACACAAAACCCCGTGGTCATTTATAAACCGAAGTTCAAAGAATAATGAATAAAATTCCGCAGAAAGATAATTTCAGCCAATAGCGCCAAATTCAATGGGAGTCGGTTTCAAAATCATCGGATTACACCATACATTGCCATTGATCAAGAAAACCACTCAGAAATTTGAAACTCGGTAGCTCGAATCCAAAATTATTCCTGGAATTCAAACAACCGTAGAGCGCACTTAAAGAAATATAAATCAGATTCAAATACAACCTTTACAAAGAAACGTTAAAACTAAATTAAAAAACAAAATACAAACTAATCTAAAAAAATTAAAAGAAATAAAAGAAAATTAAATACAGGAGCCTCGGGCGAACCCGCATCTCTTTCAAGTCGCCAGAAATGCCTTCAATGCAGAATGTATTTATGGTTCTCAAGTCATTCCCAATTTCGATGTACCTCTTTAGACCGCAGCTAACCGCCCAAAGATGTTGATACCGCCGCCGGCACTTGATCTTGTCGCCACCTTCGCTTCGCCTGCCTGGTGGCGCTCTGTTTGGTCGCGACGCGCGGTTCAGAAAATCGATGTCGCGGCTGGGCCATCTTGTCGGACTCCTTTCTTTCGGGATCCGGCGTCGCCACAGCCTTACCACGCCGCGATCTCACCTCGTGACCTAACCTCTTTTAGGGATTGATGTCGCATCACAATGTTGTCGCGAATTCCTCGCCTTTGGTACGGATGGTCGCGAACTCCGCCCCTTTCGCTTCTTTGTCATGGACCGGCAATGACATCGCAATTTCAAGTTCGTAATTGATGTCACACAACCAGTGTTACGCGATCTTCTTTTCATCATATCACATCATTGAATGATGTCGCGACCCTTCTCGCGCTTGATGTCGCGACAGTTTGACCTTGTCGCGACCTTTCTCTTTTCAAAGGTAAACGGAGAGTCACACTTATTTAAATGATGTCCCGACCTTCTCTCTTTAGCCGACAGATGTCACCTTAGCTCTTCCAAACTCAGGTCGCACGCTTCCCATTCACATATCGATGTTGCGATCGCATCCATGTCGACATAAATGTTCACCAATTATCTTCCGTCGCTACCCTCTTTTGCGCGACCTCATTATCCACTCATCGGGTTTAATCATTGCTAATTATCGATGCCTACATTATGTCTTCTTCTCTTCATCAATTCCCGTTGTTTAATTTCGGAGTCTTTCTACGCCCAAACAAGCTTTGTTCTTTGATTACGCCCCATTTATAACTGAGCTGGTTAAGCTGCAAACTTTAATATGTATTTCACTGTTTGAAAAAGCTTCAAACACATCAAATATTTTAATCCTATTTGCTCTTCCGTCGTGAATCCTTCAGCTGAATTATTAAACCAAGACTGCTCAAACATATTCGGGCTTCCTTTATCGTAATTTATACTTTCTTTCAATCTCTCACAGACAGCCAGCTATGAAGTATCTCCTGCTATTCCGTATATAAATTAGTCTTTTATATAAAAATCACCTCAGTAAAATTGACCCAAAAAATAGGATGTGACTTTAAGCCCATCGCCTCCCTCCTCACCCGTACCAAGGTTTCATTTTCACCTCCCCTCGTCGTCTGCAGAACTCGTGTGGTCAGCCATATCCCCATCGAGGATTCTGCTCATGCCTCAGTCTTCGAGGAGGCCCTCCACCATATGAAAAATTTCACGGTTCCTCAGGTTGCTGGATGATGCTAAACAAGGGGTGCTTAGATTTGGGTTTGAAGTAATAACTCGCTCCCCAAGTACTTAACCTCCCTCACATCGTATAAAGTCGCTTCAGTGGGTACATCAACACTCCTCTCAATAGTTCTCCTCGACCATTCCATCTATGAGTGCAGTGACTTCGCACTTCTGCTTGTCCATTCTATGCATGATGGCATCTAACTTGTTCCATGGTCGCTGCATCTCGTCTTTGCCTCCATGACCCTTCCATTTAATACTTGAAAACTCCGATGGATCTTTCATATCAGATTTCGCCAGTCCCTCAATCGCATCTCGCCCTTCAAAGACTTTTGATGCTGAATGCTCCACAAAGATGAGGAAGCATCATATAATGCCCTTAGATGTAATTATCATTCGCTGCATGACACACTATGTCCATCCTGGTCTTCAAGTCTATTCCATGACGGCATCTTTTTCAAAGAATCTGAATCTCTCCCCATGCCATATAAAGGCCTCCTTTATCTTCCCGTCGGGAATACAATTATCTCCCTCCCTTCTCTCTACAAGCAGTGAATGCAAAGAATCACTCCAAGTAGTTTCTACAAGCTCTCCTAAGTATCAACAGAATCCATATGGTAGAGATTCATACCATGTGGCTAAAGGTAAATTTTTAGAGAAAAATGGGAATAAATGCAATTTTATGACTCCGGTCTCACCCCATCTCAACTTCACCTGTTTGCCATCCCGAGAAACCTTCCTGTGTGCTCATTTGTTTCCTTCTGTGGATGACCGTGAACGTTGTTTTTTCGAATCCATTGAACCTCAAAGGCCGGCTTAAATTCAAAGTTATCGGTACCAACCGTAGGTCGTCTCATCACAGAGTATCCATCCTCGACAATAGGTCTCCAAAAGTCCTCCATCAGACAAGATCAGAGGCCTTCGGCCGCCGTCATTCCTTCAAATCTGGCCTGCCGGCCTTCCATCCCGCATGTTGCAGCCGCTTTCGCTTTTTCTCTCAAGCTTCCTCGAAATTCTCTTAATTCAGATCCGGAACTCGATCGCTAGTTCCGCTTCCTATGCGCCAAAGTTTTTCCTTGAAATCAAAACATACTTTAACATTAATAGGATTAGTCAAGCCAACAAATATTTCATCTATACTTGTTAAAGGTTGCTGGCTAAAATAACCACTCGCTTGAAAAACTATTTTTTGTTCTTTTCTTTAAATGTCCAAATTAGTATTTCTTCTTCATTCAATATTTATCTACTAAATTTCGATCCCCAAGAATAAATACCATAAAACTTGTTGGTGGACCAAAAGATGATATAAATTTATGACACCATTACCGTGCTGACTATTGTCTAATCCCCAATAATAAGGCTATGAAACTTGTTTGTTATATTTCTTGCGCTTATATCATTAAAATCGGCTTCTTGGGTGATGATAAATTTATTTCGACATTTGATCCAAGATCTCCGTAAGTGCACAGTCGAACAAGTAATAAAATTGGATTTAAGTCCAGATATCAATCCTGATGTAGATCTCAAGAATTACTAATCAACTACTTTACTAATCAAATTCCCTACACTATTTGGACTTTAAAATGACATTTGAAATCAGCTGCTTTCCAAAATATACAAGTCTAAGATATGTGAATGAATAACAAATAAACCGAAATTTAAAATAAAGAATAAAGAATAGTAATGAAAAGTTTAACTGGATCGATCAATTATCTTTAAAGGAAATATCAATACACTACTATCAGAAAAACTACCGCAGAGTACTTTGAGCACCCCCTCATTTCATGAACCAGCGATTTTAAATCGCCCAGTGAGCCATGAGAAAAGCAAATAGATCTCTCCAAACTCCATCGCTCATCATCTAATTCCTTCTCATCTTCAAGATGTGAACGATAACTACTTAATCAGGCCGCCTCTTTGTTTCCGATATTTTTCTTTTCAATACTTAATACCTGCAGAATCGGACTATAAACTATAGCTCCTAAGACATGGGTATAGCATGGGTTTACTCTTTAACGGTTTCTTCCTCCTCTAAATTAGAATAGCTTCATCATTTTTGATTAGATCTCACTTAACACAGATTAGAATCACTTATTCAAATTGAGGTGAAATCTCCTCGCTTGTTTAACGGACAATTCATTCAATTCATTCTTTGATTTCAAGCGAGACGAGGATTTATCAAATAAACTCACAAAGCTCATTAGATTCCAATATTAGATTAATATACCCTCGAGAAATTGTTCATCACTCGTGATCGGGCCTCGTGGTCACTGCAGGGCCTCCCGGAACCTGAGTGAAAACAATGCGCAAATGGGTGATAAGACACCGATATTGGAATCACTACAAAAACTCATAAATGTAGCATTTGCCGAAGTTCAATAGCACCCGAATTTATTCGTAGAGTATAAATTCACAACAGTTTGCTAAATGGAATGCTCTAAACAATGACTACACAATCGCAAGCTGGTTATCTAACTCTCAAAACATCCATCGATTAATGAAACCCGGAGGTCCGAATTCCGCACTGTCCAACTTCCAAACAACCGTATAGTAATTTGAAATGAAATGAATTTCCGTGCATTCACCGCTTAACAAGCTTTTCAATTGCTCGTGATCCGTAAATGTGAAATAAAATCTACTCTTAATGCCCAACCACAAAATGAAATAAAACTAAAAAAATAAGAAAAAAGAAAATAGCAAAATGAGCTCCAGCTAGCCGCAGATCTTCGCTCCGTCGCCCAAAGGTTCCTTCCGCAAATGTACCGAGCATTTATAGGGCCTTGAAGTTAAATTCCACTCGATGCACTCGTGGATCGCAAACTGAACCCACCCACGCACCGCCCATGTCACGACCTTCACCCTTGTCGACATCGGGCTTGTTCCAAAGGTTCGTCAGTAGCTAGCCGTACTCTACCGCGACATCCTCTGTGCTCGGGAAGCTTTTATGTCGCGACATCGATTCTTTAGTCGCGACATTATCTATCTCAGCTTTTGTTGCAGCAGCTTCCCCTGGTTGCGACATTCTTTCAGCTCCATATGACTCTTTCTTATGTCGCGACCTCAATGCTTTGTCGCGACATCAATCAACGTAATATTAGGTTTCGTGAGTCTTAACTTCGGGTCACTAGAATTGTTTTCATGTCGCGACATCAATCTCTTGTCATGACATCAATGGTCTCGCACTTGTTTCGCAGCTAGATCTCAGAGCGCCCGGCCCCCAGCCTTCATGGTCGTCTGGCGTCGCTGACATCATGTGTAGCAACTATGTTGCGACATTAATTGTCATATTTCCAAAGCTCTTTGTCACGACATCAATCTCTTGTCACGACATTAATGGTCTCCTCATACATCACAAAAACCCCGCCATGGTCTTTTCTAATGTCGCGATTTGGCAAATCTTGTCACGACATCAATACTTCATCATTTGTCACAATCACCTTCATCTTTGTCGCAACATGTCTTACCTTCAAGGGCTGGGCTTCTCAGGTCGCGACATTAATCCGTCACATGCATCGCTTATGCCCGGTGTTGTTTATCCCGCCACGACATCCTTTTCTCATCACCCTCATTCTTCCCGTGAGTGCGTATCTTCTCATATGGTAATTCTATGTAAACAACAACACCGTCGCGACTATGGTCGCGCGCGCTCGATATCAACCTTAGGAACCAATTCTGGTTCACTGTTAATGTCGCGACCTCTTCTGAATGTCGCGACATCCACGTGCGCCTCTTCCCAATCTTATGTCGCGACTTTCTCCTCCTCATTACGACATCAATGTCCACTCGCGCTTTAACTCCGTCGCACCATGACGTTGTCGACATCACGCCCGCCTTTCACGCTTTTAATCGCCCCGATTGGAATTCCCGTCGCGACCCGCCCGCCTTGCCTTTGATTTCCCTTATGTCACTACATCCCATTCTCTCCCTATGCAAGCCTCCAAACCCGCACATTCTTCCATTTTTATTCAACTACTATTCTCATTTCCCAAATTTTCACTTCGTGATCTCTCTACTGCAATAATCTCCTTTCTTATAAATTCCCTCAATAACAAATTGGTGAGTTTCTTCATATTTCGTATATTAACTATTCTTTTTTATTAAAATCAAGGTAGTGTCTTGACTAAAATAGATGACTTTAAGCTTCATCAAACTCCCCCAAACTTGAAGTTTTTGTCATTCCTCGCTGTATAAAAGAAAGATTTGTTCGTCTCAAACAAAAATGACATTTTTCTCGCTCTATTTGAAAGAGCGCTTAATTTAATTGAAAACTAGAAATTGCATTATTTTCTCGTGTATCTACCTTCAAGTCCAGATCATGCTACTTTACTTCATTCTAGCATACAAACCAAATTGCTGAAATTGTTTTACAAACAAGATAGTTAATTGATTATGTCGAAATGTAAGTCGTTTTCTTTTCTCATTTCCTTAGTGAGTCACCAACCTTTAGAAGATGTTCAGCAATTTTGATCTTTCCCGATTCCTCTCAAATTCCATATGCTTCTGTTGTTCATAATGACTTCCACTAATGGTGGGTAATTCCAACCTTCAAGATCAATCGTCTTTGGGCTTGTAAATGTTAGCTCGTAATGGGTAGGATGGATGGGATTTTTTTAGGTTAAGATTACTAATACTCTTTTTCCTTCTTACCTAAGACATACCCGCCTTTTTTCTCCTTGCAATTTTTAATAAACTCCCTCGAACTTCATGTTCGGGACACTCAATTGGATTTTCTTATTCAAATCAGATCCTTAGCTCCTCATTTGTAATTCAACCTGGGGGAATTTTCTTTCTCTGTCACTAGCTCCCAGACAGGTGGTAATGTTTTGTCTTTTTTTAGGCTTCTCTAAATAATTTTAGCTAACTTTTGGGTTAAGAGTCTCTATACTGTATGGTATTAGGGTACTAGGTGCTTGCAAAACACCCCTAAGAACTTAATTGTTGTTAAAGAGAGTCACACAAGACAAAACCTAGTCTCTGCTTTCTTTCTGGCCGTATTTCTCTGTTGTAGATCTTTTCTCTTCATCTCCTTTCGTATTTTCTCCTTGAATTCCTCAAAATATATACCCCCCCAAACTTTATTTCTTCCCTCTCCTTGAATTCTGTGTAATCACATGTTCTTTACTCGGGAGGGATTGGATTTCTTAGGAGGGGTCAGGTCGTACTGGCTTATTTTAAAATAAGGCTTGCTTGCCTAATTTCTGAACTAAGGTATATGCATTAGTATATAAATGTGATGGCTAGAATGAACAAACTTTCCAAAGATGGCTCCACTCATTCTTCGTTAGTTGTATCACCTAGATTTCGCCTTGATCGAATAATCTAGTCAAGTTCTAGAATTTGGGCCGATTAATCGTGACTAACTCCGCTGGTGATGTTCTTTCACTACATCGTTTTGGATGAGATTTAAAATGATGTTATATCCAATGTGTTCCTCACTCACTGCTCATACCACAAACTCAAAACATGTTTCTTTTTGCTCTCTTCCAATTATAAATTATCCTTATTCCGGACTCATCAAACCAAATTAAAACCACTCGCAATTTGTTTCAATTAATTGTATGTCATTTGGCCCTTATTCTGCCTTTTTTTTATTTGTTTCTGTGCCCCCTTCTAATCTAATTACATTTCAACTAGTTCAGATTAGATATATCAAAGAATTTTCCTTCGAATTAAATCCTACTATTAATTTCCTCTAATAATGCAAGCAAAAAATCAACAGCACAATATAATTAATAAAGAATAACAAACAATTCATTTCTAAAATTTTATTAAGATCAAATTGCAATTGTTGAGAACAACATTTGAGGGAGTAGAGGAAGGAGAAAGGACTGGCCAATGGTAAGGTTTATTTTCTCTTTTTGGAGGGAGCATCAAAGATGTTGGGGGGGTTCCAGATCCAAAGTAGCCAAATTTGGAGAGAATTTAGGAATTTCATTTCCATTCTCCCTTCTTCTTGATAATTTCTCCATCCGATCTTCAAGGACTAACCTACGGTGAGCTCAACTTCTTGTTCAAGCCATCTTTGTCTTGTCCCCAATGTGTTCAATGTTCTCTCCATCTCGCTTCATGACTTCTAAAAAATCTCTGAGAGATTTATCGTTAATCAAGTCCAAATTCTTTCAGGCCATTTTCTCTTCTCGTATTTTCATTTTCCTCCATCTCATCTCTTTCTTCATTTTCTTTCAAAGTCCTCGAAAGCAAAGGATCAGATAGGAATTTGAACCCCTTTAATCTGCTCTTAATACCTAGCCTCCGGTTCGACCTTTTTTATGATTAGGAGGAGTCGGGAATCACGTATCATATCGGTTGTTGTAAAATGACCCATGGCTCGGGCTTTAGCTTTTCAAAGAGGACTCGATCCTCGTCTCCATTTCTTTCTTGGAACTCTCTCCTCTTGAAGCTTCAAAAATTTCCTTCATCTCAAGCCTCCTTCGCTCATTACCTCTCCATTTGCTTCTGTCTCTTCTTTCTCGCCCGCTTCATAAATTTCTTTCCTTTTGCCCAACCTATCTTCCCAATGTGTCGATCTCTTCTTCCTATCTATGCTCATACGCCTTCCTCCCCGAATTTTTGCTAAGGTCCCTACCCTCTTCTTCCCTTCCATACTCCTCCCCGATAGAATCGAAAGCATCTCCATTATTGAGTGTCTCTCTGGCTCCCCGGAGCTTCACTGTGCCCTCTCAATTCTCTCCTGCTTTCCGAGTGGGGAGAGTCACTGGGGATGAGAAGTCTAGAGGGTCTATCATCTTGCTCTCTGGCCCCTTCCGCAAACATGGTGCATATCTTCTGAGGTTCCGGGTTTTCTTCTTCCTTGTTCAAAGAACCCGAAGAGGTCATCTTTTCCGTCTTGCGGTGCCCACCCTCCTCCTTTGCTCCGCTTCTATTATTAAATTCCTTTTCTTCCTGATTCCCCTCGTCCCTCATGAATTCCTCACACAAGGTTAGGGTGGTGAAGCCTCCTTTGAACTTCTTCCTTCTTTCCGCTCTAGGTTCCTCCTACACACCCTTAGCCTCTAAACAAAGCCTCCATGACGGTTGGTCGAGCGAGGATCAAACCTCTTTTTTTCCCCCATGGTGATCCCCACATGAATTTCTTTTCAATCACCGTCTCAAGCAGCTGAGCCAGACTTTCGGGCATGGCATAAAGGGGATGATGGTCGCTCCTTACTCAAGACACATTTGGTCGGACCACACTCAGAGGCCAGGAAATAAACGTTACACCCTAGCCTCCTCCTGGCGGTCCCCTGTCACTGGTCTCTGGGTGCTCCTTTCTTCCTCTCCCGCGGGATCCCACATCAGACTCTACCATCGCTTAATCTCTCTAACGATCTTCTCACACCAGTTTACAATACTTCTTCACCCCTGAGCATGTCTCGGCCTCCACAGACCTATTAATTCATAATGGTATCACTTCAATATGGCAATCTAAACCCTCCATATATACAGATCAATCTTTCTTCCTACCTGCTGCAGAGCAGAACTCTGACCATCACAGATATCCAAATTTGTGCCCGCAGAATTTCCCCACCCTCTTTGCTCTGCATCATTTCCTTGAAAGGGAAATAGGGCTGTCGAATCCTCTTCTCCAACAAACCTATCAACATAAATACTCTGCATGTCGAACAAGCCTCCTCTCGATACAAACACATCTTCTTCCTTCTTCTACCACCTAGCCTTTCCCTCAGGAGGCTTTTGCTTGAAACCCCATTTAAGCTTCAGTGTTTCCATGGTATGCTCCTCCATGGTGGTTCCGACTTAACTCTCCGTCTGTATTATACTCTTCCATGATTCTTTCAGTTTGGGTCTTGTGGCAGCGTGGTCACCCATTTGTTGAAGCAGGTGGCCTGAGAAGTGACTGGTCCAGGGTTTCAAAATCAAAGAAAGTCCAGACAGATAGTCCAAGGAGAAGAGCGTAGTTGAAGCTTTAGAGAATGGAACAGGAGCAAAAGACTCCTTCCAACACCAATCCAATGAATGACTGTATCGCTTATTATTCTCACTACTCTATGTCGCGATTCAAACTTCAGCCCAATCTTATTTACCGCCACAAACTGGAGTGGTACAAAAAATGCCAGTTATCAGCATTGATTTCTTTCTTCAGTCATGACCTCAATATTCATCGCTACATCAGCTGTGTTTGACATAACCTCTCACACCTGTGGCCTTTAATTTCTATTTGACTGTATAGTTCTTTCCTCTTTATTCAGCCTTAAAACCTTCACATTCATTCATATCAAGTAATCAATACACTTATTCATCCTTCATGTAACTTGTTTGGGAGAAAAGTACTCCCTTTTTCCTGTCGTTCGTGTTCGAGATGTCCCTGAGTTGTCCTTTTCTCCTTCCTTGCATTTGTATAAAGCAACTTAATATCAGAAAAGGATCCAATCTAACAAAAAAATCTAACTCTCAGTATTAACTAATCAATATAAGAACTAAAGAAACAAAATCATTAGAATTATAAAAAAATCAAAGTCTAAAATCGTGTAAACTAAAATCTCTGATGGGCTGTCCCATCACCGCTTCTGGGCTTTGAGTCCCCAGATCTGACTTGGTCGCTGACTACTTTTCTTAATAAACCATTATGCCTTTAGGCACTCATTTTCTAAACACTGATGACTTCCAACTTTTGCATCTATCACACACCTTGACCTAGTCCACCATAATCTCCCAAGATAGTTTATCAATGAAACTGTGACTTGGAGCAATTTTGTGAGTCGTTCTTCTTCTCTTAAAAATGCCCCATATGGTGATGCATGTAATCTGGTCCAAGATTTCACTGCTTTACTTTCCACACATCTTCTCCTCGTATAACGTTTAACCTCTTTAAATAATAGCGTGCTCGGTCATCCTGCATTTATATCCGCTGCCGCCCCGAGCTTTCTTTTCAGTTGGTAGCTGAATCCCTATGAAAACAATCTGGCATGGTTAGGTAATTGGCACATCAAGATACCATGAAGCTTTAAACTTGAGCCACCTGCTGCTCTGCTCATCCGGGTGCCTTCTCAATTCGCCTCCTTTTCTCTGCTTCTATTCCTTTCTTACTTGACAAGATCAGTAAATCTACATTGTTGCATGCACCCTTTGTATTCTTAATTCTGGGGATTAAACTTCTATGTGAGTGCATCACTCTTATCGCCTGCTTAGCTTTTGCACTTTACATTTGATGGCCGCATGGTCTCCAAAGAACCTGCAACATGGATCCTTTAAAACAATACCTGAACTCTCTCAAAGTATAAGCAAACACTCATGGCTAGCATCTCCTCTTTCGGGCCAGGTGGAATAGTTTTCTTGTGCTTCATTGAAGGTTCGCTAGCATAGTATATGGCTCAATATTTTCATTTTCTTTTGCCCTTAACATAGCCCCCATTACAATTCACCACTCACATTATTTAATCCCCTCGATCCCATTCTTCAAAACATATAGTGCTTGGAACTAATCCGATCTTGATTTCTTTAAAGGCTCTGCTTAATCATCAAAATTAAACTTTTATGTCCTTCAAAGAATCCGCATAGTGGTTCCAGTTATTTTGAGAAGTCTTGATGAATTCCCATAAAATCCAAAGATGCCCCAAGAAACTCTCTTTATCCTCACCGCCGTGGAGGTGCAAGGGTTTGGACACTGGAAATCTTGATCGTCCACTTTAGCCCCTAGAGCGTGGCAAATTTTATATCAAGAACAATACCTTCTGCTACCATGAAATGACATTTTTCCAATTTAGTGCTAGCCGTTTGTCCTCTGTATCTTTGAAGTACCGTTTCCGTGCTGTTCGATATCGCTCAAACCTGGACTCATAATCGTATGGAAGCTCGAATCCATAAAAATTTCCATGACTTCAATCAAACTGGAACATTGACATCATACATCGAAAGTAGCAGAGATCGTATGCCTAAATGGCATCATTCCTCAAGGCAAAGGTAAATTATTAGGCATGTGAATGTGGTCTTTTCGTCCTCAATTGTAATCAGAATCAGTCAGGAACACACCATTCCAAGAAACAAAAATGAGGGTGTCTCGCTTAATCCGTCTAACCTCTCCGATCAACGAAGGGCAAAAGGAAATGATCTTTCCGGTTGTCAGAGTTCAACTCGTAATCACATACTCTCCATCTTGCCATCGTTTTAGCTGAATTGTTAATTCATTTCTTTTCATTATGGATCACAAGAATCCAATTCTTGAACCCACATGGATCGCCAACCCAAGTGGACTGCCTCAAATTGCATAGATAAAAACTGTTATTTAACTATTTGATACACCTTCCGACACTTTTTTCAGCTTAATTGATTCGGGCCTCTCATGTTCAACACTTTGGCTTTGCATTTTCTTTCAGGTATTTGTGCATAAATATTGATGTCTTGTGCAACAACTCTTCAATAGACCAAGCTATAGACTCCTTATGATTCCTTAAAATTTTCAGCAACCTCTGTTCCTCAGCATCACTGAGTCTAGCAGAAATTATTACTGGTTTACTCTTTGGCAGCTCCAAGTAAGAATACTTTAAATGACTTGGCAACTCCTTTAAAACTAGCCCTTCTTCCTTTGGTTTCTAATAGAAATTCCTTTTCTTCTTTTTGTCTTTTTCATCCCATTTGTTCAGACTCATCCACTTTTCCAGTTAGAATGTGGCCCAGTGTACAAAAATCCTGAATCAAAGCCTTTAAGAATCTTTGGAAATTCATATCCTCATTGATTGAAAGTTGGGCATTACAATCATAGTTGTTGAAATATATGTATAACAGTATCTTCCCTTTCTGTCAAATTCGCAAACTTAAGATTAATTGAGATTAGCGCCTCTTCTCCAACTGCGAGTGAAATTCCCTTCACTATATCGATTAAACTATCAGTTATGAGAATGGCGCTGGCCAATGACGACTTGTGATCCGTCCGTATCCGGTGTTGAGTGTAAAGAAAATAAATTTTCCACCTTTGGCATGCTTCTATGATTCCTTGGGTTTGCGAAGAGTTATCACTTGTTTGGAGGGTGCTGAGTGGTGGGAATAAGCTCCCCCAAACTTAACTGCCAGATGAGTAGTGATCTTGCTTTGAGTCTGCCCGAAACTTTCTGGCTCAAACTCTCAGTGGTGCGGGAATGATTGAAGCTCTGGATCTTCATCTTACCAGTGAGATCTCTCTGATCTGATATAGATTGATCATTCACAAGATCTTCTTAAAGCTAATCTTCCTCTTTTGCTCGGTATGTCTTTCCAAAAATTTTGTATAAGTGGCATCACGGTCACCGCTTTGTAAAGAAATACGATCCTCGACTTAGAAAGGTTTCAAAGCCTTGCAAGCGTTCCTCTATCTTTGATTTCTTCGAAGCCACATTGAAATGGAGGCTCATGACGGTGTGCAGGTTTCTTCTTGCTTCCTTCTTCTCTTGTGTTGTTCCTTCTTCTTTCCTTCTCCCGGTGTTTCGCGTTATAAGGCCTTCCTCTCCCTTGTTGCTTTCGTCTTTTACATCTTTGCAAGTCTTTCCACTTCTTATTGCCACAATATCTGATCTTGGATTCTTCTTAGTGTCACTAGGAAGGCATCTTTCATACGGTTTTGCGGTTTAGGGCGATTACTTTATTGTGTCCCAGGTTCTTGAGGAAGCATTATTGGTCTTCTTGGTAAAAATTGGTATTTGGGGCTTTGGTCGCAAACTTTTGTTCATGGGTTGCCCGACAGTGTCCCCATGATTGCGACATTTGTCTTTCGAAATGGATTTGAGCCCTCCCTCGACTACGGTGCTCGTTTATTTTCACCTCCTTTGTTCTTCTTTGGGAACCTTGGTGATTGCGATATCCTATTAGGGATTACTGTCCATGCCTTGGGCCTTGAGAGGCCCCTCCATATATATTTTCATGGTTTCCTCGGTCTTTGGATGATGGGTGTCTTTGGCGGTTAGGATTTGGTTTGAAGTGATAACTTCTTGGCTCCACAACCTCCCTCTGACATCATAAAGCTTGATTATTCGGTGCGTCAATAGTTCCTCTCGGCCTCCTATTTCATGGCGGTGTGCATCTTCCCTCTTGTCCATTCTATGCATGATGGCATCTAACTTTGCCTCCATGGGCGTCATCTTGCTGACTCCATGACTCCTCTTCCTGCACTTGATTACTCTTGGCTTTGATGGATCTTTCATGTTGCATTTACTTGAGTCATAATCAGTCTCTTGCCTCTTGGCCTCTTACGTTTGAATGCTCCACGACATGGCTATCCAATAGCTGCCCTTAGATGTATCATTCAGACATGATACACTATATCCATCACAGGTCAACTAAGTCTATTCAATGCATCGGGCATCTTTTTGACAACCTTTTGAATCTCTCCCATGCTACATAAAGGCTCTCATCTTCCCCATGATGGAACACAATTATCTCCCTCTTCTCTCTAAGGTGAGTGATGGAAGAATCTAGTAGGCTTCTCTGACTGCCAGTATCCAACGAACCATATGGTAGAGATTCATACCGTGTGGCTCTTTGTATCTTAGAAAATGGAATGATAATTTTATGACCTGCAATTCTCCACCCCATTCAACTTCAACATGTTTGCCATCCGAAAACCTTCCCGGTGCTCATTTAGGTCTTACGTGGGATGACAGTAAAAAGCCCCATTGTTGCTGAACCATTGTAATCGATCTGCGGCTTAGTTCAAATTTATTCCGTAGCCTTGAAGGTGTCAGTTGTAAATTCATCTTGTATAATAGGTCTCAAAGTCCTCCATTGTATCGGTGATTGGAGGCCTTCGACTCTTGTTCTTTGTCCTTGATGCAGTGCTTTACTTCCATCTGCCATAAGTGAGTTTTACGCCTTTAGTTTTTCTCAAGCTTACAGTGTTCTCTCTAATTCATTATCTGTGGAATCAGTCCGATTGTTGTTCCTATGCATTAAAGTTTTCCTGAAATCAAAACACTCCACATTAATAGGATTAGTCAAACCCGACAAATATTTTCAATATAGCTTGTTAAAGGTTAATTATTTCAATAACTTTGCTTGAAAAACTATTTTTGTACTTTTCTTTTAAATGTCAAATTAGTATTTCCTTCTTTCGTGTGAATATTGATCTACTAAATTATTTCGATCCCCAGCAACGATGCCACAAACTTGTTGGTGGACCAAAGGTATATCTGAAATTTATGACACCGTACCAAAAAAGGACTGTTGTCTAATCCCGACAATAGGCCATGAAACTTGTTTGTTATATTTCTTTGCAATTATACTCATTAAAATCGGTTTCCTTAAGATTAGATAAATTTGTTTATGATTTTGATCCAAGATCACGCAAATTACCACCCAATTCGAACAAGTAATAAAATGGATTTAAGTCTAGATATCGATACATAGATCTCAGAATTATCAATCAACTACGACTAATCAAATTTCACACTATTTGGACTTTAAAGCGGCAGTGAAATCCAGCTTAGAAGCCTTAAAATATACAAGTCTAAAGATATGTGAATGAATAACAAATAAACTGAAATTTAAAAAATAAAGATAAAGAATAATAATGAAAATAAGCTGGATTGATCGATTATCTTTAAGGAAACATTGAATACCTACTATTGTGAAAAATCAATTTGCAGTACTTTATAACTTTGCTTCATGAACCACATATTTTAAATCCCAGTCCGAGAATATGGTAGTGCGGCTAGATCTCAAACTCCACTTGTTCATCATCTAATTTTCACGATTCTTTGAAGACGAGAATTAGATAACTACTGTCCCCAGGTTGCTTAGTGCGGATATTTTCTTTTCAATACTTAATACCAGGCGTGGACTATAAACCATAGCTCCTAAGACATGGGTATAGCATGGGTTTTTACTCTTCTTGGTTTCTCCTCCCTCTAAATTAGAATAGTTCATCCCATACTTGATTAGATCTCGTAACACGGGATTAGAATCCAGTGTTCGAATTGAGGTGAAATCTACGCTTGTTTAATTGGATAATTCATTCAACTCATTTTTGATTTCAAGTGAGACGGTTGTCGAAATAAACTCACAAAGCTCATTACGTATTAGGTTGTATACCCTTGAAATTGTTCGTCACTCTCGGGATTGCCGCCTGCGTGTCCTTTCGAGGGGCCTCCTGAAATACAGTATGAAACAATACTCTGGTAGTATAAGATAACACGATATTGGAATCAGTCTGAAAACTCATAGCCGAGAAGCAGATTTTCAAGCTGAAAGTTCAATAGCACTGAATTTGTGCGAGGAAGATGGGAATTCTAACAAGCGAGTTCTTAAATGGAAGGTGGGTTTCTAAGTGCGAATTACACAACTGCCGGTGGTTATCTAATCAAAACATCCCTTGTAATGGCCAGGTCGAATTCGAGAATTGTCTGAACACAAACAACAGATATTAATTTGAAATGAAATGATACGCATTCGGCTTACCCTTTAACAAGCTAATCGTTCAGATCCAGAAATGGAAATAAAAATCTACTCTAATGCCCAACGACAAAATGAAACAAAACTAAAAAAAATAAGAAAAAAAGAAAAATAGCAAAAATGAGCCTTAGGCTAGCCAGATCTTCGTTACGTAGTCGCCCGGTCTTACTTCCTGCTGCGGCCAGTTTGCAGTATTTCTGGGTTTTTTGAAGTTTGGCCCCTAATTTGATGCGCTTTTGGTGGATTGCAAATTGAGCGCCCCATTTTCTTGTCTATGTGTGACCTCAAATTCTTGTCGCGACATCAGTTTGTTCTAGTGTTTGTTGCAGCAGCTTTAGCCTGGTCGCGACATCCTCTTGGTGCTCTGGAGTTCTCTTTATGTCGCGACATCGATTCTTTTGTCGCGACATTATCTATCTCAGCTTTTGTTGCAGCAGCTTCCCCTGGTTGCGACATTCTTTCAGCTCCATATGACTCTTTCTTATGTCGCGACCTCAATGCTTTGTCGCGACATCAACTAGCCCAATATTAGTTTCAGCAGCCTTAACTTGGTCTCTGACTGGAATTGTTCTCATGTCGCGACATCAATCTCTTGTCGCGACATCAATGTTCTAAGTACTTGTTTCAGCAGGCTAGATCTTGTCGCAGCTTGTCTCAGCATCAGAGGCTGCGTCTTATGTCCGAAACATCAATATTTTGTAGCGACATCATGTGCTCTTGATCTATGTTGCAGCATCCTTGACTGTCTTTAATTGTTGTTACTTCGGGCTCTTTTCTTTTGTCCGACATCAATCTCTTGCATCGCTGACATTAATGGTCCTCCTCATACATCACAAAAATCTGTCATGGTCTTTTAAATTATCGCGACTAAATCTTTGTCGCGACATCAATAGTTTCATCATTGTCCACCACCCTTCATCTTGTCGTAACCTCTCTTAGCTTCAAGGCGCTCTTTGTGTCGCGACATTATCCAGTTGGCCATGACATCGGTTATGCAAAGGTCTTGTCTATCCTATCGCGACATCCTCTTTCTCATCAGTCCTTCATTCTTCCTAGGGAAAGTACATCTTCTTGTTGCGACCTATAAACAATGTCGCGACCTGGAGTGTTTCATGCAGTTTCTGATATCAACCTTAGGAACCAATTACAGTTCCTTGTGTGTCTCGACCTCTTCGAGATGTCGCGGCTTGTCGGTGTGCGATCTTAACCCGATCATGTCGCGACTTCCCTTTCTCATCCCACGACATGGTGTCCTTACTATACTTTTAATCCTGTCGCGACCTCGTGATGTTGTCGCGACATCATGCCCAGTCTTCATCAGTTTTTAACTGCCTGACTTGGAATTCTTATCGCGACTGCTCAATTTGCCTTTGTTCCCTTATGTCGCGACATCATCTTCTGTCACGAAACTCTGGCTGACATTCTTCCATTTTATTCAATCAGTCATTCTCGTTTCAGCTCTGTCGCTTTCAGCATCTCTCTGTTGCAATAATCTCCTTTCTTATAAATTCCCTGCTGAATAACAAATTGGCGAGTTTCTTCATATTTCTGCATATTAATCATTCTTTTTTGATTAAAATCAGCGAAAAATGGACTAAAATACATGACTTTTAAGCTCATCAATGACATAACATAATGGGGTTCTGACATACGAAACATAACCTACACAAAGTCTGAGTTTGCAGCATAAAATGAAGTTGCAACAAAAGGAAGCGGGGCTAAGTGGCGACAAAACTGCCATGACGAGACTTTACTGAGTCCACGGCCAAGATGACAATAATGTCCTGATATTGTGACAAGAACCATAACAGAAATGTTGTTGTGACAAGAAAATCAGGGTCACGACACCAATTTGAAGAAGCAACTCAACATCACTGTCGCGACCAAGAAAACAACGTCATGGCGAAATCTAGAAGAACCACGAGCAGGTCATGACATACGACTTCTTTGCCAGCGAAACGACAAGTTAAAAATTACATCACCAGCGGAACTTCCCGGTCGTGACTAAGAAGACAATTTGGGCCTAAAATTTAGGGATTCATAAAAAAGCATTGAAGTTAGGGCCTAAACTTTTAGGGCTCTATAAATAGAAACGACTACGGAGGCTTGAAGCGGTGCGGTCGACAATGAGGCCCAGAGTACATGTGATTTGAGGACTTTCTTTTTGTATTATAATTTTCTTTTTTCTTTTATTTTCTTTTCTTTTTTCTTTTCTTCGTAGATTAGCACCAGCGTGGATTTTGATTAGTTCTTTGGATGCGATAGTAATTTGTTAGAAGTTTTGAAGTTGAAATTTAATGTTGAAATTCATTTCACGATTCTTTGTTTGAATTGATGACTCCCGAACAAACAATGGAACTCATTCTTGAGTTGATTGCGATTCTGATGGAATTTTCACGATTAATATTTCAAAATTATCATCAATCCAGGTTTTCAAACACAACTTCCACTGGGAAAAATTTGATGTTAGTTATGGTATTTTCTGCAAAATGAGAAGAAAATTTCCTGAGTTGAATTTTGAGTTTATTTGGATGGTGTTGATCTTGATATTAATTGTTCCCAATTTTAGTAGCTTATACCCATGAAAGGACTATTGTTTGGCTCTGATTTCTAGGAGCCCCTTTGAGTGACATAGAGATGGAGATTCCTGAGAGCTTAGACCAGTTACTTGGGGGTAAGTTAAACAAATATTGAAGAAATAATGAGCTTTGAAAGTTTACTTAGATAAATCCTCAATTTGAGAATGGGTTGAGTGATATATCAATTTAATCAATTAGAGATCTCTCCTTGGTCCGGAAGAATGATCTTGATCCCGTGTTAGCATGAGATCTAATCAAGGAAAGAGAAAACTCTTTCATATCTTAAGGATGAGACATCATTATTGTTGTAAAAATCTTGCAAGCTGCCCACGTCTTCAGGAATGAGAAATGCGAAGTCATAAGTAATGGGTATGAAGTATTGAAAAAGAAAAATACCCAGATCTTATAGAGAAATTCTATTTACAAGTAATTGACTAGAATCATGTTTCATAAATGAACATGAACCTCTACTCAGTGAAAAGTATGGTTAGAGGAGGAATCCAAATTATACTACCTTGCCTCTTGACAAATTCAGATTCCAACTCAAGGGAAAATAGAATGATATTAGGATGTAGGAATTGACAATTTCACAACAGTGAAATCCCAGTGTTTACTTCCAGCAATAATCTGGTTCAGTTCAGTTTACATTTAGGATTTAACTTTTTCCCTTTATATCAAATATAGGATTCTAGTAATTTAAATTTTATTAGGTTACTAAATTTTCATCTAAACTAGATGTTCAAATAGTGTAGAACTTGAGTAGTTGAAGTTTAAATTCCTTTCAATCTCTGTGGGAACGATATCCGGACTTATAAGTCCACTTTATTACTTGTACGACCTGTGCACTTGCAGTTTTTAAGACCAAAGTAAATCTTTAATTGAGTTTAGTGACAAAATTATTCTTCTTATGAGCATACAAGTTATTTTTGGTTATAATAAGTTTTTGGGGTCGTTACCGGAGATTAGGCAATAGTCCTCTAGTGACAGTGTCTTAAATTTGATATATGTGCAACTTATAGTATTATCAAGTTTTTGGTGCCTTTACATGGGATTCTAGTTAGTCTTTGGTAATAGTGGTAGAAATTTGTATATATCATTTGGTTTTAACAAGTTTTTGGCGTTGTTGCCGGGGATCGAAAGAATTTAAAAATCAATATTCTGACAAAAGAGAGAAATGCTAATTTGGACATTGTTCTTTGTTTTATAAAAATTTCAGAAAATCAACAAAAGCAGTTTTAACAATAGTGGCTGAATAAGCTACTGATCTTTTTGGAAGCTTAATGAATATACAATTTTTGTTATCACTGGCTCTATTTGATCTCAGTGTGTTTCCACGTTCAGGAAAATATTAAATGCATAGAAAATCATAAGCAGAACTACTGCCTCTAGATACAAAAATTGAAAGAACCCTTAAAAATATGAGAAAAACTACCAGTGTTGAAGATAGAAGAATGGCTAATCAAATAGAAAGATTGAGACTGATACAGAAGAGAAGAAACTGAGGCTGAGCTAACACAATGGAGGAATTTTGGAGGCCTATGATCCAAGAAGAATACTACGACCTTGAGACAACCCTTATTAAACAAACAATTTTGAGTTGAAGCGACTTTGATTACAATGGTTGTGACACTTGATTCAGCGGCCATGCCGGAAGATCAAATGAGCACTTGGGGAGATTTATGAGGATGGTAAACATTGTGAAACTGAATAGAGTAAGTCCTGATGTAATCAAGCTTCAACTTTTCCCATTCTCATTGAGAGATGTGGCAACCACTTGGTTTGACTCACTGCTAATGGGATCGGTGAATACTTGGGAAGAACTAGTGGAGGCATTCATGAGCAGATTTTTCCCTCCAGCTCTCATTGCTGAGAGAAGAGGAGAAATCATTGTGTTTAACGAAAAGTGAGAGTCTTTACCTTACATGGGAGGTTCAAGAGATTCTTGAAGGGTGCCCTATACATGGGATGGGTTGATAATAGATGGACATTTTCTACAATGCCGTAGATTATACCTCGAAGAGTATGTTGTTGCATCTGCTATGGAGGTTTTAAAAGAAGAAGTGCAGAGGAGGCAAGGCAAGTTATTGAAGACCTTGCCAAATGCAACTACAAGACTCCATCTGAATCTTCAGGGAGCAACAGCAAAATAAGGGGAAATGGTTTGATTGGATTGAATAGAACTACAGCCATAGAAGCCAAGCTAGATGCAGTAATGAACAAGATGAGTAGCAATGAGAGGAGGATGCACATTGCACATGAAGTTGAAGTAGTGAGAAAAGGAATGAGAAACAGTGCTGAGGGGTATAAGGAAGAAGAGCCCTACCAATTTGAGGAAACAAAGTATATGAGTGAGCAGATAAGTTACACTTCAAGCTAACCTAACTTGCCACCCACCGCATTCACAGTCCGACCTTAAATAGCAAGCTTTTCATATGGTGTGGGAGCACAACAGGGTCCTAGACATGGACAGAACTACCATCAGGTTTATACTCAGCCTGGGTTTCAATAGCAGCAACAACATCAACAAGAGAGGGAAAGCAGAGGAGAGTATCAAGGGAAAAAAAGAACTCAAACCTTTGAAGATCAGGTGCTGCAATTCATGACAGAGAACAAAAGGATCCTGAATGTGCATGAGAAAAATTTCTTTGAACTTAGAAATTTCAAATACAACACAAGCTGTGTTTCAAACAAATATCAATGCTACATTGAGAAACTTGGAGACTCAAGTAGGGCAGTTAGCCCTATCCTTGCAAAGCCAATCCATAAATACATTTCCTAGTAGTACTCAGATCAATCCTAAAGATCTCACACCAAGCTGCCCGGTGAGAGAGCGTGTGAATTGCAAGACGAAAATGTAGGACAAAGCATGCATGGAGACTGAACCAATGAAGAAAAGCTCATAGTAGAGGAGCAATCAAAAGGATGCTGAAGAGAAGACATATTACAGCAAATGTCTAGCTAGGGACACTAAATTGAGCAGCTTCTTGGGAGGCAACCCAAGCAGGAATTTTCTTTTTGTTTTTTGTTTAGTCAGATTTATTCAGTTGAATTTTGAGTATTTGATGTTTCAGTTTAATCTATTAGTAGTTTTATTTTTGTTGTTGTTGATTTTCAGGAAAATGAAGCAAAATACAAAGAAGAACCATTTTAAGAAGCAAATTGTTTCTAAAATAAAATATACGAAAAATGACTACAAGAAAATTAATTCTAATTCCCTAAACACATGCTAAGAATAATGCATATCGAATGTTTTAGAATGTTATCTTTTGCTTGAATAAGAACATATGCGAATATCTGGGTAAGACGGATATAATGAAGAATTGAGATGAGTGTTAATACTCGAAGTAAAGGTTTTTTATGGTTTGAACAAGTTTTTACATGTAGGTTCAACTGAGTACGAATGGATATAGGTTGTTTTAAATGTTTTATGAGATAAAACATGAGAAAGATGTAATTTTAGAAAACTTCAGTTATGTCGCAACATGATTTTTCTGTGTCGCGACATAGTTGAATTAGGAAACAAATTGAAAAAGAAAATTTTGTCACAACATAAGTCTATTATGTCGCGACATAAATTCAAATAACCTTTAAAGAAATGTTGCAACATACTCTGCTATGTCTCGACATTTGACTGGCTCTGTTTACGAATAATGTTGAAACTCTGTCGCGACAGACTCTTTATATGTCGCGATAGAAAATTAAAGACGTACAGACTCGAGGGAAGTTATTGTTGTGACATTTAATGTAGCACACAATGAATCAGTTGGCTTATAAATGGAAATGTTTTGAAAATTGAATAGCCACCTTTCTCATAAACTCTCACCCGTCTCAGCTTCTGCTTTCAGAGTCTCTCATCTCACTCCCTAAAACCTTGAGATTATTCTAACATTACCATGTACAGTCCACCACACAGAAACCTCCACGAAGTCATGGAAGAGTGCACTGAGCTGGAGAATCAAACAGAGCAAGGTTTTGAAGCAACAACTAGGCAAGTTGAGGAAAGGAATGATGACAATGAAGAGATCAGACAGTAGATGAACTAAAAAAAAAGAAAAAGAGAAGCTGATGAAGATGGCAAAGAACAAAGGAAAAACAGAGTAGAGAACTTTATTTCAGAGAGTGCAGTGGCTCTATTGGAAGGAGGATTCAGCTTCGGGGGCTTAATAGCGAAGAGGATTGAATAATATCCTTTTTGTGATGGTGGAAATGAGAATGGCAGTCTTTGGTAGAACACAAAGAACCTGGATGTGCCTCTTTGATAAGGGAATTCTTTGCAAATATGGTAGAAAGAGAAGGAAAAAGAGTGTATGTCAGAGGACAGTGGATAGATTTCAGTAGAGAAGAGATCAACCAATTGTTCAATCTGAGTGTGCAAAAAGATGGATCAAAGTTCAAGAAACAACTAAGGGAAATAGAGCACCAAAAGATAGTTAACCTTCTCATAGTTGGAAAAGGAGAGTGGAAAGGAACAAAGATAAATCCTTTTAGATCAATTGCTAGAGGAGACCTAACAGAGGAAGCTAAGGTATGGTTTTACTTCATCAGATCTATTTTGAGGCCATCTAAGCATCTAAGCACAGTGGGAAGAGAAGAAACAATTCTCCTTTATGCATTGCTAAAAGGTTACAAAATAGATGTGGGAAAAATGATTGAAAATTCCATCTTGAGCTACTTTGAGGATAAATGCGGAGGGTGTTCACACAGAAATGACAGCGACCTTTACATCCCGAGGGGAGTTAGAAGAATGGGGATCGGAAACTTACCCCCAAGCCTCCTACGGCTTTACTTGGTATAAAGGACGAAGAGCGAGGAGGAAGGTGATTACGTGCCACGGTAGGGTGATCAGATCAGCAATATTTATATCCTAAATTTCCTCTCTTTATGATGACCAAACTCTCTGCCTTGATATGATGAGGTCTGGTCGAACACGGGGGGATGGGTTTTCTTCGTCTGAATGATTTAAGTGAAGTCGAGTAATTGAATTAAATTTGGATTTTCAAGTTTGGTTAAAAACAGTGAGGTTTTAGGGTTTAAAACTGAAAATAAAATGAAGAAAAATAAGAAAAAAACTCCTTGAAGTCTCAGGCCACTGGGTTAGGGTTTATAGGGCAACTAACATGTCCTCGAGTCTTTTTCCTCGCGTTGGGGAAGATGACATATAGTCATTTCCCGAACCGGATCTTCATTTAGCTTTAAAAACTAAACCCTATGATTTTCCTTTTGAAAAACAACATTTATTGAGCATTAATGTTCCCAGAAAATGAAAACGTGCCTCCCCGATCTACCTCACAGTGACAAATAGAAAGCAACTAATGAATCTCAGTGGATCTAGCAATAAGCATCCACTGAACCCTAAAAGATTGCTAAATACTGATCAATGAAGGCATATCAAATGAGTTCTAACCTAGAGTGAGAAATAGGAACATAAATAACCAAAAATGCATGCGTTAAAAAGAGAGGACCATGCGTTACCTCCAAACTGTTGCCCAGTAGCCGTCCTCTTCAAGGAGGAAGAGGCCTAGTCAACCATCCTCTGAGTTGTCATCCTCGGAGAGTGTTTGAAATAGCCAGAAAGGGAGAGAAAATGAGAGAAAAGCAAAAGCGGGAGAAATGGAATTCTTTGTTACGATAAAAATGCGAAGCTCTCTCTCACAGTGTATACAAAATGGCTTATATAGCCTTACAGACAAGTGAAAATACCATACAATCCAAGCATAAATGAATACAACAAGGGTAGAGAAAGGAGAAAAACCTTGAAATTGGCCAAAACACAAAGCGTGCAAGCTGCGAGGGGAAAACGGTCTTGGAGGAACGGTGCGCATGAAGGGGGCTAGAGTCTTTCGTGGGAATGTTTTCTTGCGGTGGTGTTTTTCTTCACATTTTGCTCTTCTTTCCTTCGATCTTTGATCAATGTTGAAATTTGACTTGAATTCTTCGTGCTTGGATCGACTCCATGATTTCGGCATAATTAGCTAGCAAAAACACCAAAATTGCAACAAAATGTGATCTTAAAATAGTAGGGACCTTAATATATGTCGGGTTAATTAGAATGATTAGTATACAAAAAGCACTCAAAACCTATAATAAATAAGGTTCAAAATAGCACTTTTTGAGCACTAATCACACCCCCAACCTACACATTGCTAGTCCCTTAGCAATGAAAGAAAGAAAGAAAGGAAGAGCATACAAAATGATAACAAAATAATGTTCCTGAAATTATATTTCAAAGGTTGTGAATGAGTAATGCCTAACCCTAAGTAAGAATCATCAAGCGGAGTGTCAATGACTATCATGAAGAATGAATGCCATCTGAAATTGAGTATTAAAAGAGCCTCCTTCTTGGTGAATCAACGAGAAACTTCCACGAAATCTAAGTATTTTATTTGATCGACTCTGACGATAAAGCGCTATTGCACTCTCCCCCGACCTAGCTACTACCGACCTAGCATGCTAACCAACCTAAATGGATGGATACCTCTTATTCCACAATTCTTTTCTGCGTTGTAGGGTGCAATGTTGAGAATCGACCTCACCCGAAAGTCCATGTAGCGAGGGATCTACCGATGACTCCTGACCAATTAAAGGCTTAGGGCACCAAGTCATGAGGATCTTTCGACCACTATCTTCAGGTTTCTGGACTGAATGATTTCGAGACTCTAGCACCTGGCTTGCTCAGCTCCACCTATCCACCCGTGGCGAGCACTAAGTCGGTGGCTCCCCAGCCGAGTGGGTTTAGAGACCTTTGGGCTTTAAAGGCTCTCGCCGTATACCCCTCGGTTGTGCCGGGTTTCCAAGAAATGAGCATTGCAATTTTTATTCTTTTTCTTTTCTTTTATTTTTTATTTTTTTTTCCCAAGGCGCATTGGCCTTCTTTCCTGAGGGTCCTTAACTATTAAAGGCGGTCAGTGAAACTAGGAGCCAGGTTATGCAAAAGTAAAAAGGAGGTTTGCACGAGTTTTTCAGCTATCATTTGAAACCTAATGTGCTCGGTGTGTAGTTGTTGTAATGGTGGAATAAAAAGGTTGAAAGCGGCAAGAATTCAGCTAATCATCCCACTCAATTAGGCATGGGCAAATCTAACATCAATAGAATTTGACAAATTTTCAATTTTCAAACCTTAGGCTAAATGGCTCACCGCAAATTTTGGTTACCCAAACGGGTCCAAATTTTGAAAAAGTAAGGTAGTTAGTATACTTGACTTTATAGAAAGGAACCGGCAAACCCCTTTGAACCTCACAAAAAATGGGCTTACGAAATAATAACAAAACATAAAAATGCAAAAGCCACTTCCTTTTACTTCTTTCTCCCCCCAACCCAAACATCTCGGTGTCCGAAATGGGGCTCGGATTGGAAAATTAAAGAAGGAAGTGTTACTTCCTTGATGAGATGTGATCATTGCTGGATATGAAACTTCGCAAGCTTTCCATCAACACCTTATTCACTCTGTTTGGGCTTTAAATAAACAAGTTAGGAGAGAAAGAGGAAAAAGTGACCGGGTTAGACATTTTTAATTACACTTTCATGGCAATCTCAACAATGTTCTTTCTGGCCATATTTGGGTTCTACCTCTACAAGGCACCGTGATGCCAGACGCCTAAAACGGAGTTCGGATGAAAAAAGTTATGAAGCGAAACAAAATTTAGAGGCAAAAGTGGGGCATGGAAAAAATTCCATTGTAGCGAAATTTTATTAGTAACGAAATTTTTTATTTTTTGATTTTTTAAAAAATAAAATAAATAATTAATAAATAAAAATAAAAATAAAATAATATACCCCTTAAAAATAAAAATAAAAACATTTTTTAAATTTTTTTTTCATTTATTTTTATAATTTTTTTTGAGAGACAAAATATTTTTTTTTGAAATAAAAAAATAATATATATAAAAATAAAAATAAAAATATTTTTTTTAAATAAAAATAATATATATAAAAAAAACAAACGTTTTTCTTTTTAATAATCATAAAAATAAATAAAATAAAATAAAAATACAAATGGAACACTGTTGCAGTTTTGTCCTGTAGCGAAAAGCTACGGGTTTTCTCTTAACCCATGCATAGGCACCATCCGACAGCGGCGCCATTTTGATTCGTGCCACGATAGGGTGATCGAATCAACAATATTTATATCTAAATTTCCTCCTCTTGTCGTGAATGAAGCCTACTGCTTGATATAGTGGTCTAGGGTCGAACACCAGGAGATGGGTTTTCTTAAAGTACAAAATGATTTAAGTGAAGTCAAAATTGTGAATTAAATTTGGATTTTCAGGTTTGGTTAAAAACGTTGAGGTTTGGGGTTTAAAGGCGAAAATAAAATGAAGAAAAATAAGAAAAACTCCTTGAAGTCTCAGACCTTTGGGTTAGGGTTTATAAGGGCAACTAACATGTCCTCGGGTCTTTCCTCGCGTTGGGGAGAAGATGACATATAGTCATTTCAGACTTGGATCTTCATTAGCTTTAAAAACTAAACCCTATGATTTTTCCTTTTGAAAAACAACATTTATTGAGCATTAATGTTCCCGGAAAATGAAACGTGCCTCCCAGATCTACCTCCAATTAATGACAGAAGCAACTAATGAATCTCGGTGGATCTAGCAATAGCATCGAACCACAAGATTGCTAAATACTGATCAATGAAGGCATCGAATGAGTTCTAACCTAGAGTGAGAGAAATAGGAACATAAATAACCAAAAATGCGTGCGTTAAAAACAGAGGACCATGCGTTACCTCCAAACCGTTGCCCAGTAGCCGTCCTCTTCAAGGAGGAAGAGGCCTAGCCAACCATCCTCTGAGTTGTCATCCTCAGAGGAGTGTTTGGTAGCT
Organism: Tetrastigma voinierianum; assembly: GCA_016808115.1. Taxonomy (NCBI): domain Eukaryota; kingdom Viridiplantae; phylum Streptophyta; class Magnoliopsida; order Vitales; family Vitaceae; genus Tetrastigma; species Tetrastigma voinierianum. The sequence goes on along the minus strand of JAEQBH010000911.1, from coordinate 469,441 downwards.
GAGAAAGGGAGAGAAAATGAGAGAAAAGCAAAAACGGGAGAAATGGAACCCTAACTTTATTTACAGCAAAAATCTGTCTCTCCTACGGTGTATACAAAATGGCTTATATAGCCTTACAAACCAAGTGAAAATACCATACAATCCAAGCATAAATGAATACAACAAGGGTAGAAAGGAGAAAAACCAAAAATTGTAGCCAAAACACAAAAGCGTGCAAGCTGAGGAAGCAGGTCTTTGGAGGAACGGTGCCTTGGAAGGAGGTAAGGAGCAGTGCTCGCGGGAATGTTTTCTGCGGTGGTGTTTCTTCACATTTGCTCTTCTTTCCTTCGATCTTTGATCTCTGATGTTGAGTTTGGCAGATTGCCCGTGCTTGGATCGACTCAGCTAATTTCGGCATAATTAGCTAGCAAAGCGCAAAATTTTGCCACAAAATGTGATCATTAAAATAGTAGGGACCTTAATATGTAAATCGGGTTAATTAGAATGATTAGTATACAAAAAGCACGCAAAACCTATAATAAATAGGGTTCAAAATAGCACTTTTTGGGCACTAATCAAAGGGCAAGGAAATAGAAAAAGAAAAAGGAAAAAGGAAGGAAGGTTGCACTAAGCTAGAACAGTGGGAAAACCAATATCCATTGCAATCAGAAGCTTAGAGGAGTCAGAGCCAATGCTAGAGTGCACCCCCAGAGTTAAGACAAAACCAGCATGAACAAACTGAAAGTTCATGATAGAACTACAATCATACAAAACTGATAGAATTGTTGATGTACCATCGCGGGAGATGAAGAGAGATGACTAGTTAAAGACCACCGGCTCCATTTCGGAGATGAGTATTTTGATAAGAGCTCAAAGAAAGAGACCCGAAAATTTAGAAAGATGCTGCTGAATAAAAAGGGATGAAGAGTGGAGAGCATAAATAAAGAGAAGGGACATAGAGTGGAGAACAGTCTTGAGAGATAGAGACAATGCCTTGAAGGCAAGCATGGATTTAAGATATAACAACTACATGAATAGTCTAGGACACTGCAAATAGAGTTTTCGCATGTTGGGCTATGATGTTAGAAACAATAGGACACTCTTGGAATCTCTAGCTATGAGGCAGCGAGAACTTCTGAGAGCGATACGAGATCTGAAGCTGGGCTATGAGAAAATAGTTTCTGAAGAAGATACCTCTACCACAAATCTGAATCTCATGTGTAGACCCTACTCTATACTACCTAAGTTTGAGCGAGCCCACCTATACCTATACCAGCCGAGTCAGTGGGCGGAATTGCTTTACACCTTGAATACGGAAACACAAGATAAAACTCTGAACATCGGGAAAAAGGAACTTACCCGATGGGGAGGTAGAAGAATATCTAAGGATGGGACTGACCAATGAGAGGGTTGCGAGGAATATGATAGAAATTCACTCACCTCCTCCAACTCCTCATCTTTATCAAAATAATTACCTCAGACAAAATAAAGTGCTGTGAAAAATCTATATATATTTTGTGTTCAATTGTGTTTGTGTTTGATTGATATGTTTTTGATTTGTTTCTTTGCTTCATGTTTGCCATCAGCTTGGTTGAATAAAGAAGAAATCAACTACTTGGATAAATTAGCTTAGTTGCTACAGCATGTTTGGGTAAAATGACTTGATTACAATTATTGGTGTGTTGTATTGTTTTGAGCTGAATGCATGATCAACTGAACTCCTTTACTTGATTAGAACAACAAAACAAAAACTACTCATAATCTAACAACTTTTGTAGTTGAAATTGTGGTAGGCCTGAATGAGTTGGAACAGGAAGTTGCATGTGTAAGCTAGAATGAAGTTTAAGGTTCAGATTTAAGAAAATGTATTAAATAGAAAACATAAATAAGACCTTTGAAACTGTTGTATAAACAATAAGGTCAGTGAAAGTCCTGAAACACAATGCACATGGTCAAAATGTTCCTTAACAAATTGTGAAGGATTAAGGACATCTTTTGGGTTCAGTCACAGTCAAACAGTCCAAGGTCCTAGAACTTGTTAGAATATTGGTCAAGGCGAAATCCTAGGCAATACCACTAACAGGAAGTGATATAGGCCATCCTTGGAAGTTTGAGCCTTTCAAGCCTACTCTCATAATATGCATAAGCATATACTCTAGTTCCAGATTTGAGCCAATTGTCTAGTTTCTTCATTTAAACAGCAAAATGAAAGCCTCAAACCCTCATTTATTCTAATCCTATAGTAAAGAACCCTTATTTGCCCAAGTTTTAGGACATGAACTTCAAAATATAGAAAATGACAAGTTTGGGGGAATGTTATTTTGATTTGAAAGGAAACAAGAATGAATGATGGAAAAAGAAAAGAACAAATGAAGCAATGGAAAAGAATGCAGAGATGAAGTCAAAATTGTAAATTTTCAAATGGGATTAAGTTCTATCTTATAGCCTTCCTCTTTTGAACAAGTAACCCTAATGCCAACTGGTATAGGAGCTGCTAACCCAAAGTTCTCTAAGAGTGGTAGAAAGCCTAAGAAGACAAGACATTGCACTAATTCTAAAAATTTTTGATAAGTAAAAGAAAAGAAAAAGGGAGACTTCTCTCTAAAAGATGCCCATCTGAGAATATGCAGTATGATACATCAAGGACAAGTTTGGGAACTATATTTTTAGACATTAGTAGAAAGAAAGGGATGAAGGATAGAGGCAAGATACACACTTGAAAGAGTGAAATCTAGGTAAATATTTAGCCTAAATTCTCCTTGTCTACTGATTACGAGCCAAACTCTACAAGCCTAAAGACCTAATTGATCTTGAAGGTGGTACTTGCCTACATTAGTGGAACTAATATGAAAAACAAGCATATGGGACCTTGAAGAGCTAAAAGAAATTGGAGTCCTTTGTGTAGAGAGTCCCGGAGAGATTAGCTAATCACCCGGAGGAAGGGAAAGAAAACCCTCTCACACACACCAATTAGGATTAATTGACTGAATTGTTTACATTTCAAAATTCATCAGTTTGTTTGTGACAATAATTGAAAATTTTTCTTAAGTCTGAACTAAAAATTAAATTTGAAATTAAGCTGCAACTAAGTAGTTTCAATTCAAGTTGCTGATTTAGAAGAAAAAAAAAATTTTCAGTGCAAAACAGAAAAAATTCCTTAAACATAAAGCTAATTTGTTTGAGGACAAACAAAATCTTCTTTTCTTTTCTTGGGGACAAGCAAAACTTTAAGTTTGGGGGAATTTGATGAGTCTTAAACTCATCTATTTTTAATCCATTTTTCTGGCTTGTTTCAGTATTTTCAGTGCTGTTGTAATGCCAAATTATGGAATATTTACAAACTATGTGTTTTGCAGGTATCAATTTAAAAAGGAGAGATTTCCAGCAAGAAATAAGAGAAAAACAGCAATTGCAGCAGTCTATGTCGCGACTGAAATTTGTGCGTCACGACAAACTTCAAAAGAATTACCAAAGAAACCATGTCGCAACAACATTTCCTGTGTCGCAACACCATAATCTAATTTTTGACAATTGAGCTAGGTCACGACAAAAGGCGGTAGGTCACTTGACGAGAGAATGGGAAACATATGCAAGTGGAGTTGAGAACAAGATAGTTTATGTTCTGACATAATGCTGAGCGAAAGCGAGGAATATCTGTGCGAAAGAACGCTCAAATACATCGCGGCGCGTGACTACAACATGGAAAAGTTTGTTGAGACAAAAAAGATGGTGAAGAAGTTTAGGTCGTGACAAAGGGTGCTTAATGGATGAACTGGCCTGGTTGCAATAAGGAGAGTCAATGTTGTGACATACTTCAAGCTGAAAAGGTGTTTTGATGTCGTGACAGAGATCTTTAGGTCGCGACACAGAAATCAGTTGAACATAGAAAAGTCTTGTTGTGACAGGAAATATGGGTCACGACACAAAGATAAGATGAAGGCAAAAAAGTTATGTCTCAACCAGAAAACTAGGTCGCGACAGGAAAATATGCTGCATGCAGAAAAGTGTCGTCACTACATAACATATTGGGGTCGTGACATGCAAAATATCCCCAACGCAAAAGTATGGGTCGCAACATAAAAAATGAAGTTGCAACAAGGAAACAGGCTAAGTGGTGACAGAACTCTATCGCGACAGACTTTTTGGGTCACGACCAAGATGACAATAATACAAGACAATGTTGCAACAAGAACCAGAACATAAATGCTATCGAGACCAAAAAAGCTGGGTTATGACACCAATTTGAAAAAGCAGCTCAGCATCACTGTTGTGACTGAAATCCAAGGAAGAACACAGGAAATAGGTCGCGACATATGACTACTTGCTGCAATAGAAACCTGCATCAAAATTCAAAATTTTGTCACGACAGAACATTCAGGCCGCGATTGAGAAGACAATTTGGGCCTAAAGCTCAGGGATTCATAGAAAAGCATTGAAGTTAGAGGCCCCGAGCTTTGAATCTATAAATAGAAACAAGCGGGGAAGCGAGGCGTCGGTCGTGATAATGAATCAGTACAGGGATTCTTGGGGACTCTTTTGTATTATATTTTTCTTTTTCTTTTATTTTTATTTTTCTTATTTTTCTTGTCCTCATAGATTAGCATTAGCGTGAGATTTTGATTCGTTACTGGATCTGAAATAATAATTTGTTTTGAAGTTTTGAAGTTGAAATTTAATGTTGAAATTCATTTCACAGTGCATTTGAATTCAATGAACTCCAGTTCATGTTGGAACTCATTTCTTCAAATTGATTAGGTTACAATGGAATTTTCAATCGGTATTTTCAATGTATCTTGTAATCGGTTTTGAAGAACAGCTTCCACTAGGAAAGATCGATGTTAGTTATGGTATTTTTTACGCAAAATGAGAAGAAAATTTCACGAGTTTAGTTTGAGTTTATTTGGATGGTGTTGATCTTGATATTAATTGTTCCCGATTTTAGTATCTTATACCCGGCCAGAAAGGACTATTGTTTATTTCCCGATTTTCAAAAGGCCCTCTTGAGTGACACAAGATGGAGATTCTGAGAGCTTAGACAGTTACTTACAGGGTATGTTAGACTAATATTGAAGAAACTAATGAGCTGCGAGTTGCCAGATAAATCACCTCAATTTTCTCATGGTTTAAGAATGGGTTGAGTGATATATCAATTTAATCAATTAGAGATCTCTCCTTGGTCTAAAAGAATGATCTTAATCTCGTGTTAGCATGAGATCTAATCAAGGAATGAGAATACTCTTTTAGATCTTAAGGATGAGACATCATTCTTTTTGTAAAAATCTTGCAACTACTTTGTCTTGGGAAGCAAGAAATCTGCAGTCATAAGAAATGGTTATGGATTATTGGAAAAGAAAAATACCCAGATCTTACAGAGAAATTCTATTTACAAGTAATTGACTAGAATCATGTTTTATAAATGAACATGAACCTCTACTCGATTAGAAAACGATTTAGAGGAGGAATCTAAACTATACTACCTTGCCTCTTGACAAATTCTGATTCCAACTCAGGGGAAAATAGAATGAGATTAGGATGTAGGAATTGAGAATTTCAAAGCAGTGAAATCCCAGTGTTTACTTCCATCAATAATATGGTTCAGTCCAATTTACATTTAGGATTTAACTTTTTCCCTTTATATCAAATATGGGATTCTAGTGTTTAAGTGTATTAGTTACTAATTTTCATCCCTAGTAGGCGTTCTAAAATAGTGTGGAACTGAGTAGTTGGGAGTAGTTGAAGTTTAAATTCTTTTCAATATCGTAGAGCGATGTCCAGGACTTATAGGTCCACTTTATTCCTTGTACGATCTATGCACTTGCAGTTTTTAAGACCAAAGTAAATCTTTAATTGAGTTTAGTGACAAAATTATTCTTCTTTTGAGCATACAAGTTATTTTTGGTTATAACAAGTTTTTGGTGCCTTTATCGGGGATTAGGCAATAGTCCTCTAGTGATAGTGTCTTAAATTTTATCTATGTACAACTTATGGTATTATTAAGTTTTTGCTGCCTTTACCTGGGATTCTAGTTAGTCTTTGGTAATGGTGGCACAAATTTGTATATATCATTTGGTCTTAACAATAGACCTTAGGTTTTTAGGTTTAAGTTATGTTGTGACTTAAAAATAATTGTTGCAACATAAAAATAATTGTTGCAACATAAAATTTACTTAGGGGTTTTTTTTTTTTTTTGGAACTTATGTTGCGACAAAGATGAATAATGTCGCGATATAGTTTATTCTGCTCAAGGTAAATAATGTCGCGACATAAAACGTATGTTGCAACATAATTTTCTATAGCTTCAAAAAGATTTATGTCGCGACCTGAAAATTGTGTCACGACATATTTCCTGCAATTTCTAAAAGATTAAAACAATCCTTGTCGCAACCAGAGTAATGTTTTTGCGACAGAGTAGAGTTAATGTCGTGACAATCCCATGAATTTTCCACAAAATTGCACAACCGATATTCCTTCAACCAAACAACAATCAAAATTGTATGCAATATATTCATACCTTTCAACACATGCTTGTGAAGACACATCTAACATCAAAGCATCTCAATTCAAGTATGAACAACGCTTCTCATTTATTTATTCAATATAATTCAACATGATGATGACAAAAATGCTCAGGGAATGGGTACAACAAAGCTACTATTCTTTTATGCTTTATAAAAATGCATTCCCCTGAACTTCAATTATGCATTATCATTAAAGAGCGAGATTAGGGGAAAAGCCCCCAGCCCCACCCCTTGTAGCACATTCTGCATAGTGATTCTGAGAATAAATGCTTCCAAATAAATTTCATCTCTAATGTAGCTTCATTGTCTTGAAAAATAAAAAAAATTACAAAATAAAATTTCAAACAAAATTAAAACTAAACTTCAAACATACAAAATTTAACAAGAGCAAGCTAACTATGAAAATTAATATTTGTTTGGGTTGCCTCCCAAGAAGCTGCTCAGTTTAATGTCTTTAGCTAGACATTTGTTGCAAATTGTTTTCCTTTCAGAAAAATTCTTCCCTTTCTTCAAAATCTGGATCTAATCTTCATTTATGTTCCCTCCAAGATAATGTTTTAACCTCTAACCATTTACTTTAAACTCATCTCCAGAATCAGTTTTCAAAGTTACTCCTCCAAATGGTGTACTTGCTACTATTGTGTAAGGACCACTCCATCTTGACTTCAGTTTTCCTGGAAACAGCTTGAGCTTGGAATTGTATAATAGGACTAGCTCTCCCGCTTTGAATTCTTTCCTCAAAATTTTCTGATCATGCCACTTCCTTGTCTTATCTTTGTAGATCCTGACATTATCATAGGCTTCATTCCTCAACTCTTCCAGTTCATTCAGTTGGAGTAATTTTTTTTCCTTGGCAGCTTGGAAATCACAGTTCAGTTTCTTAATGGCCCACATAGCTTTATACTCAAGTTCTAGAGGGAGATGACAAGGTTTTCCAAATGCAATTTTGTATGGAGACATTCCAATAGGATTTTTGTAAGTAGTTCTATAAGCCCACAATGCATCATCTAGCCTTATAGACCAGTCTTTTCTGCTTGAGTTTACTATTTTCTCTATAATCTTCTTTCTCTCCCTATTGGAATTCTCAGCTTGCCCATTTGACTGAGGGTGATAAGCCAATCCCATTACATGTCTGATTACATATCTACTCATCAGTTTTGCAAAAACCTTGTTTGCAAAATGGCTTTCCTCATCACTAATGATTGTTCTGGGTGCTCAAAATCTACTCAAAATATTTCTTTGAATAAACCTAACCACTGTGCTGGCATCATTTTCGAGACAAGCTATTGCTTCTACCCATTTGGATACAGTGCGCTAGGAGGAGATGTATAGATTTCCAGTGAGGATGGGGAAAGGTCCCATGATCTATTCCCCATACATAAAATGCGCACCACTGATTCATAAAGGGCATCTCATTTCTTATGCTTATGTTGACCATTCTCGACATTTATCACAATGTTTTACCATTCGAGCAGGTCTTTGAATGAGTAGTGATAAAAGCACAAGTAAGAATTTTTCTGAGTTGTTCTCTCTCCTACAAAGTGTCCTCGATATGGTGATGCATGACATTTATTAAGAATTCCACCTTGTTATGTTCCTGTAATACATCTCCTTATAATCATATCTGCTCCTCTTCTGAAAAGTAGTGGATCATCCCAAATATAAAATCTGCTATCAATTATCAACTTCCTTTTCTACTGGGTCATGAACTTAGGTGGCATAATTCCACAGGCTAAATAATTTACAATATCAACATACCAAGGTATTTGGACTGATAACACAGATAGATGCTCATCAGGAAAGTTTCCTACTATTTCAATTTCCTTTTCCTCTTTAGTAGTCTTTTCTAGTCTAGATAAGTGATCAGCTATCACATTGTCACTACCCTCTTTGTCTTTGATTTCTAAATCAAACTCTTATAGCAATAATACCCATCTGATCAGTCTTGGTTTGGTATCTTTCTTTGCCATCAGAAATTTAATAGTAGCATGATTAGTGTGTATTATAACATAGGACCCTAATATGTAAGGCCTGAATTTTTCCCAAACAAACACCATTGTCAGTATCTCCTTTTATGTGGTATAGTAATTCTCTTGTGCTTCATTGAAGGTTTTGCTGGCATAATATATGGCCTTGAATATCTTCTCAGCTCTTTGTCCCAATAATGCTCCCATTGCAAAGTCACTAGCATCACACATTATTTCAAATTCCTTGTTCCAGTCATGCATGTGTTACCATGATGGGAGCTATAACCAATCTGGACTTAATTTCATCAAATGCAGCTTTGCATGATTCGTCAAAATCAAACTTCACATATTTTTTCAGCAGTCTGCATAATGGTCTAGGGATTTTTGGGAAGTCCCTTATAAATCTTCTATAAAATCCAGCATGTCCTAGGAAACTTCTTATCCCTTTAATTGTTGTAGGTGGCAGGAGAGTCTTTATAATAGCAACTTTTGCTTGGTCTACTTCTAACCCAGCTGCAAAATCTTGTGCCCTAAAACAATGCTCTCTACTACCATGAAATGACATTTTTCCCAATTCAAAGCTAGATTTTTGTCTTGGCACCTTTGAAGTACCGTTTCCAAAATTTTCAAACATTTCACAAAACTGGATCCACATACTGAGAAGTCATCCATGAAGATTTCCATAACATCTTCCACGAAATCTAAAAACATAGACATCATACATCTTTGAAATGTGGCAGGAGTATTACATAATCAAAATGACATCCTTCTAAAAGCAAAGGTTCCATAATGACATGTAAATGCAGCCTTCTCCTAATCCTCAGGGGCTATGACAATTTGGTTATATCCAGAATATCCATCAAGAAAACAGTAATGGGGGTGTCCTGCTAACCTATCCAACATTTGGTCAATGAAAGGTAGAGGATAATGATCCTTTTCTTGTAGCGATAGCCCACCATTTCTGTAAAATCCTATACACCTCATCTATCACAATTCTTATAGGAATCAATTCATTCTTCTCATTTCTGATCATAGTGAACCCAACCTTTTTAGGAACCACATGCATTGGGCTCACTTAAGGGCTGTCTCAGATTGCATATATAAAACTTGCATTTATCCATTTCAATACTTCTTTTTTGACAACTTCTTTCATTACTGGATTCCGTCTTCTTTGATGTTCGATGGATTTCTTTGCATTATCCTCCAAAAGGATCTTGTGCATCCATATAGAAGGACTGATTCCTTTAAATCTTTTACTGACCAGGCAATTGCTTCCTTGTATTTTCTGATAATTTCCAGCAATTTTTGTTCTTCATACTCGGTTAATGCATCTGATATAATAATAGGTCTTGTTTTTTCTAGTTCTAAGAAAGCATACTTCACATGACCGGGCAAGTCCTTCAAGGCTAACCCTTCTGAACTTGTTTATGTTTCTTCTGCCTTCTCCTCATTGTTGCATTTTTCTGTATTGTTTTCATTCAAACTAAAGATTGTTTCTTTGAAATCAAAACTAGAATTCAACCATTCATAATCAAGATCATCAAGATATTATAAATTAATCTCATTTTCATTGATTGAATTTTGAAAATTACAATCAAAAATCAGCTCAGGACTGATGGGAACTATTATTTCGACAATCTTACAATCTGTACTTTTACACTCAAAGCATTTAGGCTTTGTTCAGTTGGAAGTGTACTACTTCTTCTCTACGAGTGAGTTCTCCATTTTTAACATCATCAGGCGACTCTAGTGGCGAGGAAGGTCTTCCAAGCGACGATGGAACTTGTGTGTCTTCTTCCATATCCGCCAGCTACGAAATTACATAGGGAAAATGAACTTTCCCACCTTGATTAGGACATCTTCAAGGAATCCTTCTGGTTGTGCCATTGTCCTATCTACCATCTGCAAGGTTATAGCTGTGGGAGTCAGTTCCCCCAAATTAAGTCTCTTTACCACTAACAATGGCATCAAGTTGATGCTAGCTCCTAAGTCACATAAAGCCTTTTTGAATTCAAAATTCCTAATAGTGCAGGGAATGGTGAAGTTGCCAGGATCCTGCATCTTCTCTAATAAACTCCCCTGGATCACTACACTGCATGTTGTTGTTAAATTCACCACTCCTTCTTCAAAAAATTTTCTATTCCTACTTAGAATGTCCTTCAAAAACTTAGCATAGTTAGGCATTTGAGTCAATGCCTCAGCAAAGGGTAGATTAATCTCTATCTTATTGAAAACATCGAGTCACAGAGAAGCTGCTCCTCAGTTTTCTTATTTAGGCCTCGGGGAAAGGAACATCGGACATATGTGGTTTTCTTCTTTCTTTTTCAATTCTCCTTTCTCCACCTACTGCTCATTTTGCACCTTTTCTTTCTCAATCTCTTCTGCCAAGTCTGAAATGCTTAACTTAGTCTCTTTTCCAGTTTCATTTTTCTCTTCTCTTTCAATCGTTTTCTTATCTTCTTCTTTTTTGCTTTCTATCTCTCTTCCAATTCTCAGAGTCGCCATCATATAATCCTTAGGATTCTTCTTTGTACTTAGGAAGGCATCAGTTGATTTTTACGATATAAAGCCGGGTACCTACTTATGTCTAGATTTTTAGAGAGACATTTGTGTTGGCTGAAACACATTTGTGTTTGCACAGGTCTCTGCTTCGGCAAACTTTTGTTCATGTAGATTCAACAGTCTTTTGTTTTCTCCCATAAAGCTCAACATATGTTCTTCAAAAGACCGGGACCTTCTCTGCCCCTGATTTTCAACTCTCTAGCTGTTTTGTTGCTGCTGTCCTTGGAAACCATGTTGACACTGCTACTGCTGATAATTCTACACAAGTCTATGTCCTTGTTGTGCTGCAGGCCCATATGAGAAATTCTCATGGTTTCAGAGTACTGTTGTGTAATGAGTTGGCAAGTTAAGGTTTGGCTTAAAATTGTAGCTTCTATTAGCATTGAGAAGTGTGCCTCCTCTCTCCCAGCAGTTTAAAAGTTACACCCTCATGCCAGACTGAGAATCTCTGGCGCCTTACTACCTCTTACACTGGGTCTTTGTTGTTCTACTTCTGTGTGAGTGTATTCTTCTTCTGGTTTCCCATCTTGTTCATCAATGCATCGGTTTGCTTCTATAGTGGTCATTCTATTCAGCTCTATCCCTGCCCCACTTCCTTCCCGATCTGGCTGCTGATCCACGAAGTTTCGAGATGGAGCTCTATAGTTTGCATTGTGAATCTTCAATCAGTTATGCCTCCTACCTGCTATTCCTCTTTATTGCTCCATAGTAGGGTATATCTATTATGCCTTTGGAGGTGTAGTTCATAGAGTGATAAAAGATGTCCATCTGTGTAGTTAGATCTATACCATGCATTGGGCATCCTTTTAGTAATCTCTTGAATCTTTCCCATGCAGTATAGAGACTTTCATCCTCTCCTTGTTTGAACACTATGATTTCCCCTTTCCTTTTTGAAGTGAGGGCAGCAGGGAAGAATCTACTCATGTATGCCTCTACCAACTCTTCCCAATTATTCACTGATCCATATGGTAGTGATTCAAACCAAGGGGCTACCACATCTTTCAATGAAAAGAGAGTAGTTCTTGGCTTGATCACCTCGAGGTCTCACCCGGGTTTCAACCCATTGTTTTCAGTCTAAAGAATCTTCCGTATATATTAGGATCTTCACTTGGATGCCCAGTGTATTGATGTTGCTATACCATTGTGATCAAAGCTACCTTTAGCTCAAAGTTGTTGGCCTCTATAGCAGGTTATCTTACAGCAGAATATTCATCTTGAATAACTAGCCTCTAAAAGTCCTCCATAGTCATTTGCCTCTGAGGTCTTTCTTCTACTTCTTATTCTGTGATAGGTTGCCACATCTCTCTATGCTTTTCCATAGTTGTTGATTCAGCACTTTTCACTTTTCTCATATTTTTCAATGTTCTTTCCAGTTATGTGTCCAACGGTAGCAGTTCTACTTCTGGTTTTCTATGCATGTAATATTTTCCTGAAATAGAAAATATTAAGATCAAATGAAATCTATGGAACAAAGTTATATTCATTTAAGCTCATAACAGATTTTCAATAGCTTTCTCAACTACTGCAGTTAAAACTATTTTTGTAATTTTATGAAACAAAGAAAAATGTCCAAATTAGCAATTCTCTCTTTGGTTGGAATATTGATATTTAAACTCTCCATTCAATCCGTATTAGCCTTAGCCTTGTTATTGGCTGTTGTGAAATGGTAGAATTTCAGGCCACGACTACCAAAGTAAACAAGTCCCGGCAGTGCTAAAAACTTGACTAATTAACGAAATATATCCCTGAAATCTTTAACACATTCTCGAGAGGCTATTCGGTCGAGCGATGGTACCAAAAACTTGTTGGATATAAATTTTTTAACATAGACCAAAACTAACTAATTGCTGAAGACTAAATAGACGAATTAACCATTAGTCGGCCTTTACCTCTGATTCGAGCCCAACTGACTACGCCCAGCTTGTTAAAAACCAAATATATGATCAACCAAATTGTTAGATTGACCACATATATAAAATATGTTGTTTTATATGAGAAAGGCTTCATTTGATAATAATGTTTGGTATAGTTCCTTAGCAGTGCCTGGTCGAACAAGTAATAAAAGTGGATTTAAGTCCGGATATCGTTCCCACGAGGATTGATTAGAAATCTAAATATAAATTACCCCATCTACTTAAGATCCATACTATTTGGACTCCAAATTTAAAAGTTATTTAGTTTAGAACTAAAGGAAATGTAAAAACTAAATTAGATTCTATAACTATATATAAAGAATTCAAAATAATTGGATTGAAAAGTTCTCTAGGTAAGCTAACACTAGGAGTTGGATCAAAGTACAACTATGAATTTCTACATCATTTTATAGCATAGTTCAGCCATTACTTGGAAATCTGAACTTGTCAAAGATGCAAGGTAGTATAGTCTGGATTTCTCCATACACCATACATTTCACTAATTAGAGATCCAGGTTCCTTTCGGATACATGAGTCTAATCAGTTACTTGTAGAATATAATCCTCTTTCTAAGATTTAGGTATTTTTCCTTTTCAATACTTCGCAGCCAAATCTTAGGACTGAAGAATTCTTGCCCATATAGTCAGGATTATGCAAGCCTTCTCCAATCTAATTGGTATCTCATCCTTTAAATTTAATAAAATTTTCTATATCTTTGATTAGATCTTTGCTAACACGGGATCAAGATCCTTTCATCAGACTAAGGAGAAACCTTTGATAAACTAAATTGATACATCATCCAACTATTCTCACACTATGAGTGAATTGGTAATCTATCGAAGTAATCTTTTAGAATTCATTAGTTCCATAATATTAGTAGCTTGTACCCCCGATAAGCGCTCCGTACTCGAGAATCTCCATCTCTGTCTTTCAGGGCCTCCTGGAAATCAAAGCGAGATATAGTCCTTTACGGGCCTGCAGTACTAATATTATTACAAGCAAAGGGCTTGAGACATTACCAATTAAATAAATTCAAGAATTCGAACTATGACGTTTTTTCAAGTTATACAAAATATAATAATTAACATCGATCCATTCCTAGAGGGATCTTAGTCTTTCAAAACTTAATTACAAATAACGATATTCTTGATCGAAATTGCTGAGATTGCGAAGCGAGCGAAATAAATGAACTAGAAAATTCCCAAAATTCAATTCAAGTCAGACAGTAATGAAAACTACAATTTCTGATGAATCCATCTTTGGAAGCTACTTGCCTTTGAGATCATTTGTTCAATCCTAAATGAAAGAAAAACTACTAAAATGCTAAGCTAAAACTAAAATGACAAAAAATAAATTAAATAAAATAATAATAATAATATACAAAGGAGTCTCTAGCTATCTAGAAGTTCCCTGGTTTTTATGGAAGCTCCGCACAATGCCCTAGGTGATGCTATTTATAGATTTTAAAATGTTAGGCTGCACTTGAAGGCTAAAATTGTGGATCCCAAAAATCCGTCCTAGTAGGTGGCTTTGTCGCGATATTGAAAATTATGTCGCAACATAGTTGTCATCTTTGTTCTCTAGCTTTTGTCGTGGCTTGCAGTTTTCTGTCGCAACATACTTTACTGCCTTCTTTTGAAATTATGTCACAACGAACTTAGAAAATGTCGCAACATAATTCTGCTGAAATTGTCACGACATGAGTGTCTTGTGTCATGACATAAAAACATTGTTGCTCTTGAAAAATGTCACGACATAAAATTTCTTTGTCGTGACAGACTTCTCACCTTTTAGCTTTGTTTTATGTCACGACATAATTTTGAAATGTAATGACATAAAATACTCTTTTGCTCACACTGTGTCGCGACAATCTTCTTTTCTCTTCTAGGCGCTTCTCTTTAACTTATGTCATTGTTTGCCTTTTTCTATATAGACTAAAACCCCCTCAAATTCACATAGTTACAAGAGCCTTACACTTCTCTTGCAACCATGTCACTTTGGATAAACTTGCTTGATTAAATAAATATTTCTTGGTGTTTAGGATTTTAAAAATGGGTGCAGTGCATGACTGCTTTGCAAGTGCCACAGGTCATCTGAGTAGTAAAATGCGAGATAAGTCCAGGTATCATTCCTGAGAGATTGACAAGAATGCAGAATAAACTACTAACTCTGCGAAGTTCTATGCTATTTGGACTAAAAATTGATAGTGAAAGTTTTATCTAGAAAAATAAAGATCCTAAACTATTAACTAAAAATATAAACTAAAATAACATAAAAACAACCAATAACATAAAGAACAAAATACTGGACCGAATATGTTCCCTGTGAGAAATGAAAACTATCAACGAATTACAATGAAACAGTCAATTTCTACATGAAAATACATTGCTCTGTTTTATTGATGGATCTGGATTTGTCCAAGATTGCCTAAATGTTGCATTTGGATTTCTCCATATTCCTTTGCTTAAGCCTTTGCTTATACTCAGCTTGAATCGAACCAATTACAGTATTTACAGTCTTCTTGCAATATCTGGGTATTTTTCTTTCTCAATACTTCACACCCATTTCTTGATGACTGCAGATCTTATGCTTTCCTTCTCAGGATTTTTGCCAAAGTTCTACCATTTAATTGGTGGCTCAACCTTCAGATCTATTGGTTCTTCCCTTCCCTTGATTAGATCTCAGCTAACATAGGGTCGGGAGCTTCCCTTTAGATTGAGGTGAACTCTCTGATTATTTATATTGTTAAATACTCCCCTCCAACTTCAATTATGAGCGAATGGGGGATTTATCAAAATGAACTTTCAGTGCTCAACAGTTCATCAATGGTAGTCTAACATACCTATAGGTGAATGCTCTCAGCTCTCAGGAATCTCCATCTTTGTGTCACGCAGAGGGCATCCTGGAAATCAGAGCAAGATACACTCCTTAAAGCGGTGATAGTCTTACCATTGGGAACTTATAGATTAAAAAACAACACCAAGTAAATAAATCACAACCTAAATAATTCTCTCTAGATTTTTGCAGAAAATACTGTAACTAACGGTAAATCAAATCCAGCCGAGCTGCGCTCTAATTACTGCATCTACAATTATGATAGGTATCGATCAAGTACATCCTTTATGTACTTAATTAAACTAAGAAAAAATGAATTCGAGAAGAATTATGCGATTTCACAATTTTCGGGCGTGAGCCACCCAAGAAGAAAATAACAGGAAAAATAAATCCAGCGTCAATCGTTTCTGCACAGTTTGCCGATTCAGAACAAGAAAATAAAAGAAAATATACTCTAAACTATACAATGAACCCTTCTTCTCTCCCAGTTCTCGGTGTCGAGAGTGAAATGGTAGAGTTACTTTCTTGTCCCAGCTGCTTGTCTATTTATATACGTCCAAGAAAATGGTAGAGATACAAGATCCGAGTAGAATTCCATAAGAAAAAGCCAAGATTCGCGTGCCGGTGTAACCTCGGGTTGATGTCGACACAGTTCCAGCTATTTGCTCGATTCGATTACGATAAGGTTTCTTGATTCACGACCCGGGTTTCTTGCGAAGCCGTTGATTGAGTGGTCGTGACCTCGGTGTGGTTCGCGACCTCTTTATTTCGATTGTTCTCAGGGTGATGTTGCGACCTTAGTCTCATTAACCTCGTTATCGTTCCTTCTACTTCATTTATGAGTCCGACCTCAGTTTAGGTTCTTGACCTCCCCTTTTAGTTGTCACCACTTTAGTTATGGTCGGGCTTCCCTTTCCTTGTTGCGCACGTCGCGACCTCAATTTTATGTTGCGACCATTTACGTTTCTCTTGTCTCTCCTGGGTAGTGAAATTCTTTTTCATGTCGCGACCTCCTTTTTGGTCATACGCGCTTGATGTTCAGAATTTAGGTTGCGACCTCAATAATTGGTCGCGACTACTTTTGATAGCCCCTTGCCTTTAAACCGGTCGTGACCTCAATATGACGTCGTGACCTCACGTTACTCCTTTTTGGTTGTAGGTTGTCTCAGTTGCTTTAAACATAGTTGCGACCTGGATGTTGATGCTTAGTGTGTATTCAGGTCGCGACCTCAATGATTGGTCGCGACCTCCCTTGTGGTCCTTGAATGACAAATTCGTTGCAGCAGTTTCTGGTGGGACCGGCAGCTCGACTTTAGGTTTCCTGTCGCGACCTAGATATTAGATTGCGACCTCAGTTTCTGCCTTGAATAATTTCTTTCGTCTCAACCACATTTTCTTGGTCGCAACCTCATTAACTGGTCTTGGTGATGTTGTGACCTGGAAATAACTGAACAAACGAGCTCCTTGTCTCTACTTTCATTTTCTAGTTGCAACCTCCTTTCTGTTCTCAGGTTGAATTCTTCGATTTTCGTGGGATTTTAGCTCTCTTTGTATTTTTACGCAAAATTAAATTTGAGCAAATTGCAGTTTATATGAATTAACAATTATCTTGTAATAAACTCAGAAAAATGGATTAAAAATCAAATGAGTTTTTAGGCTCATCAAATTCCCCCAAACTTAAAATTTTGCTTATCCCCAAGCTAAGAAAAGAAAGAATTGTTTGTCCTCAAGCAATTAAGCTTAAATTTTAAGGACATTTTTTTTATTCACACCACACTCTTTCTTATTCCACCTTCTAACTTGAAATAAGAGATAGCAACATCATTTTAAATTTCAGTTTTGATTTAAGAAAAAGGAATGGTTTCCACTTCTATCACAAATTCCTTGATGAAATCATGAATTTAAAAAGTTTATTCAACAAGTCTTGTTATGTGTGTGTGTGCAGGTCTTCAATCCTTTTCATCTTCATGTCGAATTTAGTTAATCTTCTTGGAGTCTCTTTAGAAAACTGGTCAAGGTCCCATAGGCTTGTTTTTCATATTAATCTCCACTAATGTAAGTAAATTCAACCTTGAATCAAAGGAGTCTTTTCGAGCTTGTAGTGTTGGGCTTAGGTAATTAGGTAGATAATGGGAGAAAAATTTAAGTTACCAAATTGCAGGGTTTCCACTCTTTCATCTACGATTGCCTTCAACTTTCATCATTTTCCTTCTTTAATATTGTAGATTGCTTCTTAATCTTGGCCTGGTGTATCTTTTGAAATCTTTTGTGGCATTTTGATTGCCACTTTCACATATCGAGGCCGAGTTCCTTGTTACATAACTCTTTTTTGCTTGTTTTTCGAAGTATAGAATAGTCACGATGTTTTGTCCTGTAGGCTTTCTACCGCATAGAGAACTTTGGGCTAGCAACTCCCATGCCAGTTGGCATTAGGGTACTAGGTGTTAAAACACCCCTATGAGCTTAATTGTTCAAAGAGATGGAGTCGCGAAGACAAAACTTATTCCTTTCTCAATTTTCTTCTTCTTTTTTTTTTTTTCCAGCCAATCTTTCAAGTTATTTATTCTCCTCCTATTTTGTAATATATGGAAATATTTTTCCCCCAAACTTGTTTCTTCCTTCTGTTAGACCTTTACGTGCTTTGAGCTGAATAATTTGGGGTTCTTTCTTTGCGAGGATTATTGCAAAGGGGAGAGGATTCGGGTTTCGATTCTCGTCATTTGAAGAATTAAGCTTGTTTGGCTCAAAGCATGGAACTAGAGGGTATGCCTTAGCATATATTGAGGATAGGCTTGGAAAAGCTCATACTGCCAAGGATGGCCTCTATCACTTCTTGTTGGCTGTTTTTACCTAAGATTTCGCCTCGTCGATGATCTAACAGTTCTAGGATATGAACTCTGTCATGAATTTCCCAGAAGATGTTCCTAATTCTTCTTAAAGTTTCATGAGTTTTGTTGACCAAGTGTATTGTTTCTTCAAGACTTGTACTCATTTCCTGTTTATATTCACACTTTCCAATGTTTATTTATTCTTTACGACATTAACCCTTTGTCGATTGACAATCTAAAGCTAGTTTCAAGAAGGTACGCTATTCTTGATTTCAATTTACTAGTCTTTGCCCTTATTTTTCCTGCATTTTTGTTCTTGGAAAAAAAAAAATTCATTTGTTCATTATTCAGGCAAGGTTCTAATAATTGGCACATTGGCAAGAAATGACACAAACACACAATTTCTCCAGTCATGTTCATCCATTAAACAACACATAATTATTCACAATCAAATTTTCATTCAACAGTGCAAACACAATCCAACAAGCAAAGAAGGTAACTATCAAATGAAAATCTGATAAAACGGAACAATTTAGATGAACACAATGGATTTCTATTAAATTTAGGAATGTACGGATTGAGAACATGCTAGGGAAAATTTTCGAGTTGTACTAACTCTTTGTAGGCTTTCGGAGTATAATGTTAGGAGAGTGCACGCCAGCCAGCCTGGCAGGATCAAACTTAGGAAATTTCATCTCGATTTTTGTCGAATGTAAGGGAATTTCTTTGCCTTTTGCATATATCCTCAACTGTTTATTTGCTTTGCACTAATGAGTGTGTCTTTCTTCTTCCCCACCTGATTCAATGTCCCCTCTAACTCATAAATACATTCTAGTAGTTTGGACAAATTCTGATTGATCAATTCCAAGCTCTCCAACCAGAATTTTCTTCTATACACATCATTGTCCTCCACCTGCTGATCTCTATCCTTCATTAATTTCTCAAATTCTTTGAACTGTTAGCTATAGAGATATTTAAAGCCATCAATCTTCCTGTGCATGTTACCCTCATTTTCTGCTTCCTTCTTTTTCAGTATGTTGAATAGATCTGCATCTCTCTTGAATTGGTTATTGTAAAATGCCTCCATTTTTGCCTTCATTTTTCCAAGTATTTTTTCTTCTCTTCTCTGCTGTCTCAGTTTCCTTTTCCATATTGATTTCTACCTCAGATTGAGGTTCCGGCTGAACCTCTTCCACTGCCTCGACACTTTCATGCATAATTTCGTCAATCAATTTATTAAGATTTGCGATGTCGTCTTGATTTGCTGCCTTGCCATGAGTGACAGCGATTTGTGAGAATCTTGGTTCGCTCTGCGGTTTTAGGGTTTTAAGACGCTTGATGGATGCAGTGGAAGAGTTGGAATGATTTGAAGATGAATGGAAGTTGGAATGGAAATTTGGCTCAATGTCATGATTGCGACATGGGGGTTAGCGACATTAAATTTCAAACCTCTTAATCAATGATTTTCAATAAAAGTTGTCTTTAATGTTGCGACGCCCAAATGAAAGGTTTAAAACCTAATTTTATTAAGAATTGGACAGTGCAGTTCTGACCTAAAATTACGTCGCGACTTTGCGATGTGAGTCACAACCTCGATCTCATTTGCGACCTGTTCCTCACAACAGTAGCCTGCACCAAGCTTCTTGGTTGCGACCTACGAATTGATGTTGCGACCAAGAAAATTTCCAGGTCTCCTTGAACAATTAATTTCACAGCAATTTCAATTTACCAAATCTAATAAGACAAACACAATTCAATTCATCTTCATCATTCAAATGTTGGCAGATCCATTCACTATGCATCAGATTCAAAATTTAAGCACAAAAATAAAATAAAAAAATTTCCCCCAAACTTTCAATCATGCTATATCGAAGACAAAATTTAAATAAATTCAAGAAGAGTATACTGCCCTTTTTTGTCTCTTTTGCAGATTGAAAGTTTGATTGTAGATGTTCCTCCTTTGCACATTCTTATTGTCCTACAAAACTAAAAAAAAAAATGTACTCTTCAAAAGCGATAATGAATAAGTACACAAAAATTATTAAAAACTTTCACACAAAAAGAATAAGGGGAAAACTTAAAACAAGGCGTGTGGATTGCCTTCCCGCAAAGAAGTTGCTCAATTTTAGTCTTTAGTTAGACTTGCGCTTTACTATATTTCTGTTTTCTTCAAAATTTCCCATTCAGGCAAAGTCATTCTTCCGTTTATGTTCCTCGAGTAGTGCTTTAATCTCTGACCATTAACTTTGAACTCCTCATGATTCTTGGATTACAAGTGTCACTTTGCCCCCAAAAGGTTGTACTTGTCTTGTTGTATATGGTCCACTCCATTTTGATTTAAGCTTCCCTGGAAAGAGTCTTAGTCTGGAGTTAAATAACACGACTTGATCTCCTTCTTTGAATTCTCTCCTCAAAATCCTTTTATCATGCCATTTCTTAGTTTTATCCTTGTAGATTTTGGCACTATCATAGGCTTCATTCCTCAACTCTTCCAATTCATTTAGCTGGGCTAGCCTCTCTTCTTTAGCAGCTTTGAAATCAAATTTTAGCTTCTTGATGGCCCACATAGCCTTATATTCTAGCTCAAGAGGAAGGTGGCAAGGTTTTCCAAAAACAAGCTTGTATGGGGACATTCCAATTGGAGTTTTTAAAAGCGATCTGTATACTGGTGCATCATCAAGTTTCGAGACCAATCCCATGCACGGGAGGTTACAGTCTTTTCGAAATTCTCTTTATCTCCTGTTAGGCGGTTTGCCCATTTGTTTAAGGATGATAAACGAAGCTCATAATGTGTTTGATACCATATCTACCCATGAGTTTGTCCAAATACCTTATTGCAAAAGTGGCTTCCTCCGTCACTGATTATAGTTAAGGTGTCCCCAAATCTCTTTGAGAATATTTCTTTGTAAAAATCCACATTGTGTTAGCATCATTTTGGGACAATTTGTTGCCTCGACCCATTTGGATACATGACTAGGAGTATGTATATGTTCCAAATGAAGCTGGAAAGGCCCATCAAAATCTATTCCCTATACAGCCAATAGTTGCACCACCGGGATATACCTTCTTGGGGGCATTTCATGCCTTTTTGCTGATATTTCCCATTCTTTGGCATTGATCACATGGCTTCACCCATTCAAAACAATCCTTGAAAATAGTAAGCCCGATAAATCTAGGTAGAATTTTTGTGGGTTGTTTTGTCTCCTTGAAATATCCTCCATAGTGATGCATGGCATTTACGCAAAATCTAGCATTGCTCACATACAGTACACATCTTACGATGATCGGATCAACTCCTCTTCCTAAGCAATGGTGCGGTCGTCGGATCTTAGTATGATGTCAGTCCTTAGCTATTTTTCTCTGCAGGTAGCTGAATTCTAGTAGCATAATTCCACATGCTAAGAAGTTCACAATATCAGCATACCTAGGTGATTGGAGTGACAGCTGGAATAACAGCTCATCTGGAAAATTTTCTTCTATTTCCCTTTCTTCTTCTTGTCTGTGAGTTTTCCACTCTTGGCTAGTGATCGGCTATCACATTATCCTGACCTTTCTTGTCTTTTATTTCTAAATCAAATTCCTATAATAACAATACCCGCCTGATCAGTCTTGGCTTTGCTTCTTTCTTTGCCATTAGATATTTAATTGTTGCATGGTCTGTGTGTAAAATAACATGGAACCCCAAAATGTATGGCCTAAATTTTTCACATGCAAATACTATTTTTGGCGTCTCCATTTCGTTAGTAGAGTAATTTTCACGAGCTTCATTGAGGTTTGATGGCATAGTATATGGCCTTGAACACACTTTCGACTTTACGCTGTCGGCTCCCATTGCAAAATCACGGCATCACACATGATTTCAAATTTTACGTTCCAATCTGGTTTTTGCCATGATGGGAGCTTGACTAATGCGGATTTGATCTCTTGAAAAAGTGCAGTGGTTATCAAAATTGAATTTAGTATCTTTTTCTGCCAGTCTGCCTGCAGTGGTCCTAGCAATTTTGAGAAATCTCTGATAAATCTTTGTAAAATCCAGCGTAATCTGAAAGCTTCTAATTCCCTTTCTTGTTGTGGGTGCATCGATTTCTTATAATTGAAACTTTAAACGGTCCACTTCGATATTCTTTGTAGAAATCATATGCTACTAAGATAATCATACATTCTGATAAATTTGGCATTTTCCCACAATTCAGGCTGGGTTCTGTCTTGCACCTTTGAAGTCTTGTCCCGAGTTATGCGGGGCGGAGTTTTGAAGCTAGATCCATAACAATGAAATCATCCATGAAGATTTCCATAACTTCTTCTGCGAATCAAGAATATATGGAGCATCATGCACCTTTGGAATGTACCGGAGCATTACAAACCAAATGTTCTTCTAAAAGAAAAAGTACCAAATGGGCATGTGAAAGTGGTTTCTCCTGGTCTCGGTGCATTGGCAATTTGATTATATCCAGTATCCATCGAAAATAGAAGTGAGGTGTCGCGGCTATCAAACATCGTCCCGATGAAATGCGGGGAAAATGATCCTTTCTTGTTACAGTGTTTAGCTTTCTGTAGTATTTACACCCTCCCGCTCACATCCGCAGTTCTTGTAGGAATCGAGTTCTGTTATTTTCATTTTACGATCCACGGTAGATCCACCTTTCTTGGGAACCATGTCTTGCAAGAACTATCGATCGCCCATATAAAACACCGCATTCGACCATTTGAACTTCTTCTAACAACTTCTTTCATCAGGAGTTTAGCCTCGCGTCTCAAATAGAAATTTTGCATTATCATTGACAATATTTTGTGCATGCAAATGGAGGAATGATACCTTTTAGATCCTCATTGACAATAATGGCTTCCTTGTATACCGAATTTCAAGCGACTTACATTCTTGGTCCAGTCGATGCAAGCGATGCCAAATGCTTCGGATTTCTCTTTGATTCTAGAAAGCGCAGCTACAAATAGTGGGCAATTCCTTCAGCGCTTATACGCACTGGTTTTCTGCTCGGTAGCTTTACATCTGGTATACATCATCTTGTTTTCATTCCATGCTTGTTTGTTTCTTGTTATACAAAAACTGGGAAGGTAATATTTCACGATCAATACTCGAATCTTGAAAATTCATCTCAATTTGTTGATAAATGTTGAAGTCTGATCCGGTCAATTCAACAGGAAGACTATTGTTTTCTACAACCATCCTGACTTCTACATCTACATCAGGTGTTCTAAACTACTCCTATTAGATTAAAGTGCCTTTGCTTCATTCCCACCCTTGAGGCAGGTTCACCTTTATGCACATCTATCAGGCGACTCCAGGTTGCTAAGGAAGGGTCTTCTGGCAATGAAAAGGAACTTGGGTGTCTTCCTTCATCTTCATAATCCACGAAATCATGAGGAAGATGAATTTACCCTGTGACAAGCACATCTTCAAGAAGAACGCACTATACGGTTATGCCATTGATGCATCGGCCATGCAAATGTAATTTGCTATTGGGGTAGTTCCCCGAGCGATCTTTACCGATAGAGGCATCAAATTTATACTAGCACCGAATCACCACCAGGCCTTCTTGATTCATATTTCCTGTGGAGCGGGGAATGGTGGGCGCTGAGTCCTTCATTTTTTGTAGGGAGCTTTTCTTCGAATAATTACCTTTCGCGAATAAGCGATCGGGTTCACTATTCCTTCACCAAAATTTGTGCACCTTTTCTTATTCAGTATCTCCTTCAGAAATTTTGTATAGTTAGGCATTTGGTTGATTATCTCTGGAAATGGGATATTGATTTCTATCTTCTTGAAGATGTCCAAGAATCTAGAAAACTGCTCTTCCTTTTTTTCTTTTTGAAGCCTCTATGGGAATTGCACTATAGGTGTGTAAGCTAGTACCTTCTCTTACATTTTACGCTCCGCTACTTCCTTAGTTTATTGGAGTCTATATCTTCTTCAGCAGCCCACGTAGTCTTTTTCGGGCAGCCTCTTCTCTTCTTCCTTTCTTGTTTCTTCTTGTTATGCATCAGTCTCTTCTTTCCTCTTTTTCTTGCTATTGTTGCCCACTTCTTTACCATTTCTTAATTGAACTGCCATGCAGTCCTTTGGATTCTTCTAGGTGTCACTAGGGAATGTACCCTTGCTCTGATTTGGCATGCTAAGGGCTAGCTGCCCTACTTATGTCTCCAAGTTCTTCAGTGAGGCCCTTGTATTCTTCTGAAACACTTGAGCAGGACTTGAAGCTTCAAGTCCGGACAATTTACCATTCCATGGAAGTATAGCACATCCTCTTGTTGTCCCAGTAGTGCGGCATTTCTTCTTCAAATGGTTGGGTCCTCCTCGTTGATAGTCAATCTGCCTTCACCCCCTTGATCTTCTTTGCTTTGGAACCTTGGTGGTGACATCACAGTGAGGATTATGTCGTACGCTTGGGCCTTATGCTGCCCCTCCACCATATGATAAATTCTCACATGGTTCCTCGGTGTTTGAATTTGTGTGTTCAGTGAGTTGGGAGTTTGGCTAGAAATTATAACTCCTTGGCTCATTCATGTACTTAGCCTCCTCAACCCCATAAGAGTCCTCTTCTATTGGTACTTCAGCACTTCTTCTCAAATTCTTCTTTTCTACTGCTCTATCGTAGAGCGGTGTATATATTTTCTTTCTCTTGTTTGTCTATCCACATTGCATGATGGCATCTAACTTTGCTACATAGGCGTGTCATTTTACTCGGCTCATGACCCCTTTTCTCTGCTGTTACCTTGAAAGCTCAGATGGGCCTTCATATTGCACTTGGCCAGTCTTCTATCAGATCCTAGCCTCGGCCCTTTTTCTTTTGAGATGCTCCACGACATGAAGCATCAATGATGCCCTTAGATGTATCATTTAAGGCCTTGATACACTATATCTCGAGTTCTTAAATCAATTCCATGCACGCCGGGCACCTCTTGACAGCCTCTTGAATCTCTCCCAGGCTATGTATGCTCTCATCTTCCCCTGTTGGAACACTTATGATCTCTCTTCTTCTCTCGAGGAGGTGAGAGATGGAAAGAACATGATGGCCTTCCACCGGCTACCCGGGTGTCAGTGAACCATATGGTAATGACTCATACCATGTAGATTTAACATATCTCTGGGGAAAATGGGAAGATGTTGACCGACCAAAACGCATATACAAATTTAGTTGCACAATTACCAAAGGACTATTATCTAATCCCCGGAAACTGCACCTTAAAACTTGTTGAGACCAAAAATCTCCCAGAGTTAATCATTTTCAATTTTGGTTTTGGCCTGATATCTTTGCAAGTGCCGCAGTCGACAAGTAATAAAATGGATATAGAATCCAGATCTCCCGATCCCACGAGATCTCAAAGAATTTTTAAATCAACTACCACGACTACTCAAGCTCCGTGCTAGCTTGGACCATAAAGTGATATTGAGGTCGGCTTAAGAAAAGCTAGAAGTATACTATACAGTAAAATAAATAGTGTCAAATAAAGTGGAATATAAAGAATAAAGAATAAAGAATAGTTAAGAAAATAAATGGACCTTTGAATAATTATCTTTCAGAGGACACGTAAGTATCTTTGCTATAGTGAAGTACCAATTCACAGTTATCTTTTGATAAAACTTCTTGAATATTTCAGGTTTTTTAAAATACATCGAGGGCGTTTGCGATAAAGAACCCTGGATCTCTCCACACTCCACATTTCATTATCTAATTTTTCCTGATTCTTTCGAAGACAGGGAATGAGATAACTACTTTTAAAAAGGATTTCCTTAATCTGGGTATTTTTCTTTCGCAATACTTCATACCCATTTTATGGACTGTAAACCTTAGCTCCCAAGTTATCGGTCAAGCAAGGATATACAACTTCAGGTTACTCTTCACCAAAAATTAGAATAGATCACCCTCTCCTTGATTAGATCTCAGCTAACCGCGGGATTAGCCTCACTATCCAGAATTGAGGTGAACTCTTTGCTTCATTTTAAATTGATATTCTTCGTTCAAGCTTCGTTCATGATTTCAAGTGAGAGAGGATTATCGAAATGAAGCTTACAAGCTCGATAGATCTCTAATAGCGAGGTTAACATACCTTCAAAGAAATGTTCATAACTCTCGGGAATGTCTTCTGTGTCACTCGGAGGACCTCCTTGAAATACGAGCAATGAAACAAATCTTAAAGCGGGTGCCAGAAAGCCCGATGTTGGATCGAAAACATTAAACCCCAGGCCATAGAAGTAAATTCATAAGTGAAATTCACAAAGGCTGCTTTGGAAAGCGACTACGAGGAAAGATAATTTCGAGCTATAGCATTCATAATGGAAGAATTTGGATTCCTCAATTCTTGAATTACACGCTCTGACATTCCTCGATCATAAGAATAAGCACAATTAGCTGAAGAGTCGAATTAGAAATTTAATACGAACTTGAACATTCAGGGTAGTAATTTGAAAGAGATAGAGATTTGCATTCGGCTTCTACTCAAAAACGATAACATCCAATTCGAGAAAAGAAAACGAAAACTAGAGCGATAAAATCTAATCTAATCTCTAGCTATCGACATTGAAGAAAAAAAAAAGAAAATAAAAGAAAAGCCCAAAAGGAAAATAAGAAAATGGGCAACCGGCTACCAGGACTCGCCGTGCGTGTCACGCCATTGCCTTTTCATCACGGGGTAGTTTTGCGCTTATTTATAGGGTTTTACCGGTTAGGCGCTGAATCCGTCTGCGATCTTTGTGGATTCCGAAGTTAGTTGGCGTGTTTACATTCATGTCGCGACATCGATCCCGCCAATCGCGACATCACTTTATGCGCGGAGTTTCAATTGGTCTCTCACGATGTCGCGACATCGATATCTTCGGCATCTCGACATCGACTCAAGTCTTACGTAGCCTTCAAGCGTCGTTCGTGATGTCAGCGACCTCGATCTCTTGTCGCGACATCAACTTACGTGTCTTTGGAAGCCATTTGGTTGCTTTCGATTGTCAGCGACTTGATCCTGTCAGCGACAACAACCCGATTAACTTCGACTCATCCTTTAGGCTTTATCATAGCTTCAAGGCGATTCTCTTGTCGCGACCTCCATCGATCCGCGACATCGACCCTTTGTGCGACATCCGCGATACTGTCAGCGACATCATTTCTTACAGTTAATCTCGGTACCTTATCGGTGATTCTGTCGCGACCGATTGCTTATTTCGCTTCACTTATCCACGATGTCCGCGACCTCATAATCTACGGGCTGTGCCGAGCCCAGCGCGCTCCGATGAATCAACCATTTGTTTAAATTTCACATGACCACTTCTTGCATTTTTTATTCCACGGAATTTGCTACATTTTCCTTTGCATTTTCTTCTTTCTTTTATACTCCTGCAAAATAACATCCCCAGTGAGTTTCTTAATATTTACTTGCATCTTATTATTCCTTTTACATTAAAATCAAAGCAGGAAAAATGGACTAAAAATAGATGACTTTAAACAAATCAAACTCCCCAAAACTTAAAGTTTGCTTGTCCTCAGCGAAAAGAAAAAAAAAAAGAATTACGTCCTCAAACAAAAGAACATTTTTCTATTCTGTTTTGCCAGTAGAAGTCAATTTAATTGAAATACAAGGATTGCATTGTTTTTACTTTTATCTGGCAAGTCAGAGTTCAAGGTTGGTTTCTACTCTTTATAGTATACAAAACTAAACTGTTGAAATTATTTTACAAACAACATAATCATTAGATCTTGTTGAAAAATAAATTGTTTTCCTTTCTCATCTTCATAATTATTCACTTAACTCCCTAGGTCCTTCACAGTTTTTACTGTTTATTGCCTTTCCAAATTCCATAAGCTTGTTGTTCATATTGATCTCCACCTGTGTAAGTAATTCCATCGTGAATCCAATCAGTCTTTTGGAGAAGCAATGTTAGGCTTTGGGTAAGGTAGGATAGAAAGGAACTTTTTGGTTTAGATTACCCACGAACTTTTTCTCTCTTCTTTCTCACCTCTTTCCTTACTTTTTCCTTGTAGTTTCTTTAATAAACTCCCCACGAGAACTTCATTTTGGGACATCTCCTTGATTTCTTCTATTAGTATGCTCCATTTCTCATTTGCTAGCCAATTCAATGGGAATTTCCTTTGTTTGTCACCATTCGAGGATAGTGCAATGTTTACCTTCTTGAGGCTTTCTAACACATATGAACTTTGAGTTAGTAACTCCTGTCTGAGATGGCATTAAGTCTTAGGTGTTGAAACACCCCTAAGAACAGCTCAAAGGAATTAGGCCACAAGGTAAAACTTATCCCTTTTTTTTTTTTTCTTTTATTGTATTTGTTTTGACCGCTTTTCCTTTCATTCCCGCTTTTACATCTTTTCTCCTTGGTTTCTGCAAATGACCTCCCCCAGGCAGTTTTCCCTCCTTCCTCTTTGGTTCTTGGGTAATCACAAGTTCTTCTTTGGAAGATTGATTCTTTAGGTTTGGGGTTTAAATTGGCGATTTTTAGAAATAAGGCTTGAGATTAGCTCAATTTAACTAAGGTATATGCTTTAGCATATAGATAGGGATGGCTTGAATGGCTCAAACTTTCCAAGAATGGCCTGCATCATTTCTTGTCAGCTGTATCACCTAGGATTTCGCCTCAATCAATAATCTAACAGGATTTAGAATGCGGGTTAGCCTCTTTGTTATTGACGATTAGGAGTTCCTTGATTAATTTTTTGTTGATGAGTAGTTAAACTCTTTAGTATCCAACAGGTTCCTTGACTCATTATTCATACCACAATCTCAAAAATATGTTTTGTTCCTTCAATTTCATTACTTTCCTCTATTATGGACTTAACAGCTAAATTTAAATCACTAATGCACTTTGTGTTTCAATGAAATTGTATTCAGGTGGCCCTTTGTACGCCTTTGTTGTTTTTAGGTTTACTCCTAAAGCCGATTGCTTCATTCATTTGACATTATGACATATCAGCAATTTTATTCTTGAAATAAATCATACTTTAATTTCCCCTACTATGCATCACAAAAGCAACACAACATTGAACAAACATATTCAAAATAGCACACAACAATTCAATTCAAATTTCTCATTTTATTTATGATTCAATTACCTTGAGTTGAATCTGATTCAAATGGGATAAGGAGGAGTAAGGAAGGTTAGGCGGGAGAAGGTCTATTTTTTTCTTTTGAAATAGTCGGGAGCAAAAATGTTGGGGGGATCTAGGTCTAGATGCACCCTAAATGAATTTGGGAATTCGGGAATTTTAAATTCTCTTGTCCTTTATAACTATGTGGTTTTCCACTCTCAATTTGTTCTTCAATGAAAATCTCATTAGAGAGATCAACCTTTTTGTTCAACTCATCCTGCCTCTTCCCCAAGCCATTCATTGTATTCTCCATTTCAGTCATGACCTCTAAAAATTTGGAGAGATTATTGTTGATCAAATCCAAGTTTTCCAGCCATTCTTTTTGCCTATAGGACTCTGTATCTTTTTGCTTTCTGTCTCTATCATCAAGTTTGTTTTCAAAATCCTTATGTAGAGACTTGTATAGGAACTTGAAGCCCTTGATTTGCTCCTCAAATTTGGTTTCTTGCTCTGTATCTCTTGTATTTATCAATGTCAGGAGTTGAGAGTCACGCTCAAACTGATTGTTATAAAAAGCTTCATGACTTAGTTTGAGTTTCTGTAACAGATTGCGATCTCTTTCCTTTATTTCTTTCTTAAACTCTTCCCTTTGCTGCTTCAAAACTTTTCTCATCTGTTTGTTGTTCCTCTCTTACGTTCGGCTCTTCTCCCCACTTTGTTGGTCTTCTTTGTAGCTCCATCTCATGCTCCTTTTCCTTCTGTTTAGCTCTTCCTCCAGCTCCCCGGTCTCTTCTTCAATTCTTTTTCATAAATGCCTTCTCTGAATTCTGGCATAGAGGTTCCACTCCTTCTCTCTTTCCTCCATTCTCTTTGCATGGCATTGAGAGCTTCTAATAACGAGAACGAGTTCTCTTGTGCTCCCTTGAGCTTTACTCGTATTGGAAATTTACGTTGCGCACGGGAGGAGGCGGCTAAGGAATGGAGAAGTCTATTAGGCTGCCTTAAAATGCCACTTCATTGTCTGCAAAAAATGAAATCATTGTTGTCGGGTGGGTTTTTACGGGTGCTCTGCTCCTTGATCGGCAACCTCTGAGTCTCCTTTTACGGGTCTTTCAAGCGGGCTTCATATCTCTTTTTCTCTACCGGCACCACTTTCTTACGGTTTCTTGGTCCTTTGCTAACTCCTGTCAGAAGGAGTGGTGAAGCTCTGGGTACTTCTTCTTCTGATTCCCATACTCCTTTCACCCTAGCCTTCAAACATAGAACAGTGATTGTTGCTGGGTGAGGAATAAACCCTCTTTTATTCCCTTCATGATACCTCATGATAGAATTTTCAATGACAACTCACACCATTGATCTTGTATCCTTTTAGAGGATGGCATGCGGCATCCATGACTTCTTGTTCTCTCACTTTATTGCACACACATGTTTGTTGGAACCAAAGCGAGGAAGCTGGAAATGAAACCATACAGTCGGCTTCCTCGGTGAGGCTTCCTGTTGATGTTCTTAGCCTTCCTTCTCCTTGGTTTAGCTGCACCTTACCATTAGTGGGCTTCTTGGCAATCTTTCCAAATACGGTTTTTCCAAAGTTTCTTGAATTTGGAACCATGCTTGTCTGCCCCTTTGCCATGCCATGAATATAGTTGATGGCCTTAGCTTCATATGAAACCCGGACTCCTCTAACAAAAATCGCTCCATCCTTCCTTCCTACCAGGGTGGAATAAAACTCTCTTACCCGGTCTTTTGCATACCTACGATTTTTGGTGTGCGCGGAACTCTCCACCCTCTACGCTCTATCATCTCCTTGAGAGAATGTGAGTTTTTGAATCTCCTCTGTGACAAACCCCTTGTTAGCACTTGCTCATATTTTTCCAGCAGGAGTGCGCACCGTCGACCACGAAATCCTCTACTTTTTCTTCTTCTCTCACCTTTCCCTTTCCTTGTTCTGCTCTTTCTTAGGAGTTTGCCGGAGCTTCGGGTGTTTCTGATGGCACCTCTTCTGATTGTTCTTCTGACCAGATCTCGTCCTAAGTGTTCTTCTTGTAGTTTCCTTTCTTACGGTTTGTTCATGTTCCCTCGCCAATCTCGTCTAGGTTAGGGACTAGGGTGGGAATTTCAGCCATTGGAAACGGAAGAAAAGCTTTTCAAAAGGTTTGAAGCTAGGGTTTTTCGGGATTTGAGATGAGAAGGAAGAATTGAATAGCTATGTGGTTTGGAGTGAATGATAAAAGTTTCCAACAGTTGCAATTCAATCAATGTTTGTGGGCTAGTGTGCTTCATTAAAAACGTAACCATGTGACTTCAATTTCGCCTCGTTTTATTTGAGATCATTGAATTTAGGGCTTTTTAAAGTGAGTTAATGGCATTAAAAACTCTTTTATGTCGCGACATGCTAAGTTTGTCGCGATATCAGTGGATTTTAGTGTTTGATTATCATGTTGCGACATCCTTTATTCCTGTTTTTATTCCCGAGCTATTTCCTACCTTGTTGGGGTTGTTGCGACATCATTTTTCATTTTGAAACTTAATTCTCTGTCGCGACTTCACAGTGGTGTCGCGACATATACCTTCTTCCTTCAATACTCACAAATTGCCCTTTCAAAACAGGTCACGACATCAATGTTTTGTCGCGACATCACTTATGTCGCGACATAACCTTTGCAATAAGTGACCTAAGCCCTTAACTGATGATCTCAAGAACCTTGAATTCTCTTATTGTTCCTAACCCTTTTAGACATCTCTTCAGGCATCTCCAAGCAAAGATTTAACAATCAATTCAAGTATATCTACAGAATTAGGTTAGGAAGGTTACTCCCCTTTTCTCATGTTGTGACTTCTATGATTCTTTGGAATTGTTCTGTAGTTGCCTTGCCATTCATGTCTTTAAACCTTCACGAGAAGCTCACTTTGCAATATTCAAGAAAAATCTAATTAAACTACAATTGATTTCTAAAAATTAAATCTATCCTTATAAAAACAAATATGACCTAATTTTCAGCAACTAAAAGAAAATATTTCAAAACTTAAAATCAGAAATTAAATCCTTATGGATTGCCTCCCATTAGCTGCTCAGTTTTGAGTCCTTAGCTGGACTTGCTGTTGTGGTACTTCTTCTTTTCCTTAAGAACCAGTTGGAGTTCTTCATTTCCCTCTTCCCTGTTTAGATAATGCTTTAACCTCTGTCCATTGACAGATTCTTCCCCATTGCTCCCGGTCTCGGTGTCCTTTGCTCCAAATGTAGTACTTGACACCACGTAGCCCTCCATTGGATTTTAATTTCCACAAACAATTTCGGAGTCTAAATTAAGCAATGAGAACTGTTCCCCCTGCTGCGAACTCTTTTCTCAAAATTCTCTAATCCTTGCCATTTCTTTGTCTTGTCTTTGTATATTCTAGCATTATCACTTAGGCTTCATTTCCAATTCTTCGATTCAGACCAGTTAGAGCATCCTTCTTCCCTTCTGACCTTAAAATCGAAGTTTAACTTCTTGATGGCCCACATTGCCTTGTATTCCAATTCAAGAGGTAGATGACATGGTTTGCCAAAAACAACTCTGTAGGGACATTCCAATGGGGTTTTAGCGAAATCTGCTGAAGCACAGTATGTCTCAGTTTGAAGACCACGATCGCTCTGCAGCCGACTCCACCGAATCTTTCAAGTATTCTTGCCGAATCTCCATGTTGAAATTTACGCATCCATTGGTCTGGGGATGATAAGCTAAACTCATTACATGTGATCCGCACCTGCTCATGAGTTTTGCAAATATTTTGTTGCAAAGTGGGTTCCCCATCACTAATGATAGTTAGGTGTTCAATCTGCTTTCAAAAATATTCTTTTACGCAAGAAACTCTGGCTTTAATGATAGCATCATTCCTTGGACAAGCCAACTGCTTCCACCCATTTTGGAAGCGTAATCTTGCTAGCGTATGTATAAGGTTTCCAAATGATGGTCGGAAAAGGTCCCATAAAATCTATTCCCCATACATCAAAATTTGTATCACCATAATACCTGCGAGGGGCATTTCATTCTATTCAGCGTATTTTGTCTTTTGGTATCTATCACACAATTTAACCCACTCAGCACAATCTCTGAAGATAGTGGGCCAATAAAATTCTGATTGGAGTATCTTGTGAGTTGTTCTTTCTCCAGAAAAATGTCCCCCATATGGTGATGCATGGCATTCATTTAAAATGTTGCCTTGTTCACTTTCTGGCACACATCTTCTTATTATCATGTCAACCTCTTTTGAATAATAATTAGGTCATCCCCGAATATAATACACCTTTCTCGATTCTGAGTTTCCTCTTACATTTGGTAAGTGAATTAAAGGCATTACTCCACAAGCGAGATAATTCACAATACCGGCGCCGTAGGATTGGAAGGAAACCTTAAACAATTGCTAAATGCAGGAAGTTCTCTGGTAACATCACATTTTCTTCTTCATCACTTTGCTTCTTTCTACTCTTGACAGTGATCGGCTATCACATTGTCACATCCCTTTATCCTTGATTTCAAATCAAACTCCTGCCTTGGCCAGCACCACCTTATCAATCTTGGCTTAGCTTCCTTTTTGACATCAAGTATTTGATTGCTTTGCATGATCGATGTGAATTACCACATGGGATCACAAAATGTGTGCCTAAATTTTTCTGAGAAAAATACTATGGCTAACATCTCCTTTTTCGGTTGTTGAGTAGTTCTCTTGTGCTTCATTGAAGGTCTTACTAGCATAGTATGGCCTTAATACTTTCTCTTTTCTACGCCCCAACCACGACTCCATGCGCGAAATCACTTGGCATCACACATTATTCGTCCACGATCCCATTCTGAGTGCGACCATTATAGGTGCTTGTACCAACCGATTTTGATTTCTTCAAAAGCATCCTTACAGAGTCATCAAATTGAACCTTGTATCTTTTTCGATGTCACTTAGTGGTCTGGCTATTTTTGAAGTCTTTGATGAATCTCTGCCAAATCCGGTATGCCCCGAGAAGCTTCTTACTCCTTTTCTTTGTGGTAGGTGGTGCAAGAGTTTTGATAATGGATACCTTGGATTTGGTCCACTTCTAGTCCGATGTGAAATTTTATGCCCAAGAACAATACCTTACATCACCATAAAATGGCATTTTTCCCAGTGGTCGGTGCTAGTTGTTTGTCTTGGCATCTTTGAAATACCTTCGGATTGTTTAAACATTGATCAAAAGCTGGATCCATACCGCAGTGAAGTCATCCATGAAAATTTCCATCACTTCTTCAACCAAATCCCGAGAACATAGACATCATACACCTACGAGTATTTGGAGCATTACATAGCCCAAATGGCATCCTTACGAGGCAAAGGTACCATGAGGGGCATGTGAATGTGGTCTTCTCTTGATCCTCGGGTGCAATAACTTGTCCCCGATTGTATCACGAGTACCCATCGGAAAACAAAAGTGAGGGTGTCTGCTGCTTTGTCAACATCGATCAATGAAAGCAAAGGGAAATGATCTTTTAAGTTTCTTTGAATTCGACTTCACGTAATCAATACATACCCTCCATCATCCTTTGTTCTTGTTGGAATCAATTCATTTTTTCATTTCGATCCTGATAGAAGCCGCTTTCTTTGGAACCATGGAATTTGGGCTCACCCAAGTCTTGTCTAAAATAGCATAGATAAAACCGACGTGTGATTTGAGTACCTCGCTTCGACTACTTCCTTCGTCACTTGGATTAGATACCGGCTGGTGTTCTCTGAGATGGTTTGAAGTCTCTTCTAAGCGAGAATCTTATGCATGCAAATTGATGGTGATACCCTTCGACTCTTCCAATGGACGAGCTAGCGATTCCTTATGCTTCCTTAATATTTTCAGCAATCTTTTTGTTCCTGGCATCAACGAGTACGGCTGAAATGATCAGCAGTTTTTCTTTGGTAATTCTAAGTAAGCATACTTTAAATGACATTGGCAACTCTTTCAAAACTAGTCATGCCTTTGGTTTCTTGATGAATTTCCTCTTTTACAATATTTTCCCCATTTTCATTTATGTTTTGCTTCAGCTCATCACTTAGTTTCTAAAAAAGTAAGCTAGCATGTGGAAATTCAGAATAGACATCTTCGATTATCTTTGAGATTCATCTTTTTCATTGATAAAAACTGGAGTATTACAATCATTGTTAACATCAGGGTTGGAAGTATAGACAAAATCTGCTACATTGCAACTTTCCTTGTCTCTGTCTATATTTTGCATACTTTTGATCAAGTTAAAAGCAGCAGCTTCTTCTCCAACCCTCAAGGTAAGAACTCCTTTTTGCATGTCAATCAGAGCAGCTCCAGTAGCTAGGAATGGTCTTTCAATAACGAGAGTACTTAGCCGAATCTTCTTCATGTTCCTTAATGATGAAGTCTCTTGGGAAAACAAACTTCCCCACTTGAGTGACAGTACATCTTCAATGACTCCTTCAGGTTTTACCATCGTCACATGCCATTTGAGAGTAACGATTTGTGGGAGTAAAAGCTCCCCCAAACTTAGTTTCTTGGCAGCGAGAAGAGGCATCAAATTGATACTAGCTCTGAGTCACGAGAGAGCTTCACCGAATTCAATTCCTCCAACAATACAAGGAATCGTGAAGCTCCTGGGTCTTTCATCTTTCTTGGTAGTTCTTTTTCGATTCTTGCCCAGCGCAGAGTGGCGATGAGATTCACTATTCCTTCCTCTACTATTTTTCTTTTCTTGCTCGATTATGTCAGCCCGAAATTTTGCATAGAGTGACATCACAGGTTACCAATTCATTAAAAGGCATACTAATCTCCGATACGGAAAGTTTTCAAAAAACCTTACCAAGCGCTCCTCCGTCCTTGACCTGCCGATCTTTGTGGAAATGGGATTGGGCTTTGATCCCATGGATGTTCTTCCCTTACTCCTTCTTTTTCTTTCTCCGGTACCTCTTCCTTTTCTTGGCTTTCTTAACCGCTAACTGCTGTCATTATTTTCTTTTCACTTTTCTAACTCTTTCCCGACAGTTTGCACGACCATGCGATCCCTTTGGATTTTTCTTTGTGTCACTTGGGAGAAAGGTATCTTTCCTACGGCTTTGCAAGAGTTAGGGCATTTGCCCTACTTGTGTCAGGTTCTTGAGGATGCATTGGTGGTGTTACGAAAAATTTGAGAATTAGTAGCCGATTACTTCCCAACTACGCAGGCTTTTGTTCATGGAGGTTCAAACGGCTTCTTATTATACATGAAATCACGGCATGTTCTTCCAAAGATTGGGCCCTCCTCGAGCCACGATATTCATTTACGTGTTCATTTCCTTCTTCTTCTTTGCTGGAACCTCGGTGGTTGACCACGATATGGTGAGGTTATCCGTACCTTGGGCCTTGTGAAGCCCCCTCCAGCGCGTATGAGAAGTTCTGCCATGGTTCCTCGGGTGTTGGGTGATAATGTCTTTGTGAGTTATTATTGGGTTTGAAGCTAATCGCTCTTAAGCTCACCCGGATAACCTCTTAAATCATAGAATTGTTCTTCAGCAGCTCTCTCAGCACTTTCCTTTAATAACTCTCTTTCAACTGCTCCTATCTCATGGGCAGTGTGTGTCTTCCTTTCTTGCTTGTCCAGCCTGTGCATAATGGCATCCAACTTGGCCTCCATGGCTGTCATCTTGCTCAGCTCCATGATCCCCTTTGATATATCATTCAAGGCATGATATACAATGTCCATCTGAGTCTTCAGATCTATCCCATGCATTGGACATCTTCTCAGCAACCTTTTGAATCTTTCCCAGGCCACATATAGGTTCTCATCTTCCCCCTGCTGAAAAACAATGATTTCCCTCCTCCTTTAAAATTAGTGATGGGGGGAAGAATGCGAGCTCAGAGCCTCTCTGACTCCTCCCAAGTATCAACAGAACCATATGGTAAAGATTCATACCATGTGGCTGCTGTATCTCTTAGAGAGAATGGGAATAGATGTAACTTGATAACCTCTGGTCTCACCCCATTCAGCTTAACTGTGTTTGCCATCCTGAGAAATCTCCCCAAGTGTTCATTAGGATCTTCAGTGGGATGACCCGATGGCTAGTATTCTTGCACCATTGTAATTAGTCTTGGTTTTAATTGAGTTGTTGGCATCGATGACGGGTAATACGATTCGCGGTATTCATCTGAATGATAGGCTTCCAAAATTCCTCCATGGTATCAGTGATTGGAGGTCTTCTGGCTGCTGTCCTGTGTCCCTCAGTTTGATCCTGTCTTTCATCTGCCATGGTGGTGTTTTCTGCTTTCCTTGTCTTTCTCAAGCTGCGAAGTGTTTTCTACAGTCGAATCGGATGGAATCGGATCAGTTTTTACTGCTTCCTATGCATCAAGGGATTTTGAAAGGAAAACACTCCCATTAATAGGATTAGTCAAAACAACAAATATATTCAATGTGTGGTTCGTTTGGGTTAGTGGTCAAAATGAACCCTTTGCTTGAAAAACTATTTTTGTTCTTTTCTTTAAATCTCCAAATTAGTATTTCCTTCTTTCATCGAATATTGATCTATCAAATTCTTTCGATCCGACAGCGGCGCCATAAAACTTGTTGGCCAGGCCAAGCATATACAAGTTGGATTGCACAATTACCAAAAAGGACTATTATCTAATCCACGGAAGCGCACCATAAAACGTTGAGACCAAAAATCTCTAGAGTTAATCATTTTTCAATTTTGGTTTTGGCTGATATACGCAAGTGCGGGCCGACAAGTAATAAAATGGATATAAGTCGGTGCTCGATCCCACGGAGATCTCGAATTTTAAAATCAACTTCTACCACGACTACTTTCGAAGCTCCATTATATTTGGACATAAAGTGATATTGGGGTCGACTTAAGAAGCTGGAAATTATATACTAGCACGAGTAAATAAATGAACAATCAAATAAAGCTGGAATATAAAGAATAAAGAATAAAGAATAGTTTAAGAAAATAAATGGACCTTTGAATAATTATCTTTCGAGAGGACACATCGAGTATGCTGTATAGTGAAGTACCCGATTCTGTAGTTATCTTGATAAAACTTCTTGAATATTTCGAGGTTTTAAAAAAAATCTGTCCAAGGCGTTTAGCGTGCAAAAAATTTACGGATCTCTCCACACTCCACATTTCGCCTCTAATTTTCTGATTCTTTCGAAGACGAGGAATGAGATAACTACTTTTAAAAGGATTTCCTTAATGGGTATTTTCTTTATGATACTTCATGTACCATTTTATGAATTTGTAAACCTTAGCTCCCGAGTTATCGGTTCAGCGAGGATATACAACTTCGAGGTTACTCTTCCTCGAAATTAGAATAGATCACCCTCTCCTTGATTAGATCTCGGCCCAACACGGGATTGGCCTCCTTATCAGTGAGGTGAACTCTTTGCTTGTTTAAATTGATAACTCGTTGGCTTCGTTCTTGATTTCAAGTGAGAAGAGGATTTATCCAAGTAAACTTACAATCTTTCGATAGATCTCTAATAAGCAGTTAATACCTTCAAAGAAATGTTCATAACTCGCAGGAATGTCTTCTCTATGTCACTCAGTACCTCCTTGAAATCGAACGGCCCGGCAAAAATCTTAAGCAGTATAAGAAACTGATATTCAGATCCAGAAAACATTAAACCCAAAACCAGAAGTAAATTCATAAACTGAAATTCACAAGCTGCTGGAAACGACTACAGGAAAGATAATTTCTGACTATAGCATTCACTTAATGGAAGCTGGATTCCTCAATTACTGAATTACACGCTACAGCATTCCTCTGATCATAAGAATAACGCAATTCGAAGCGAAGAGTCGAATTCCATAAATTTCATACGAACTTCAAACATTCCGGGTAGTAATTTGAAAAGAATAAGTGCACGTCGGCTTCTACTCAAAAGCGATAACATCAATTCCGAGAAAGAAAACGAAAACTAGAGCGATAAATCTAATCTAATCTCCTAACTATCGACATTGAAGAAAAAAAGAAAATAAAAGAAAACTAAAGGAAAATAAAGAAAATGAGCCTTATTACCAGTTTCTCTAAATGCGGTAATCACTTATCAAGCGTATGCCATGCAGGGTAAGTGCGTTTGCCGAGATTTCCGATTGGGCCCTAATTTGTCGGTCTTTGTGGTTTAAAGTTGGTGGCGTATTTTATTCGTATCGCGACGCATGAATCGCGTGGCGACATCACTATGCCTTTGCGAGGTTTCAGGTGGTCTCTCCTGATGTAGCGACATGGAAATGTCTTTGTAAAACGTGAAACCGATCTTACGCAGCCTTCAAGCGGTCGTTCATGATAACCGACCTCAATCTCTTGTAGCGACATCGGCTTATGTCTTTGGAGGCTTCCTTTGGGTTGCTTCGGTGTCGCGACAGGTCCTCGTCGCGATGACGGCTTGATTAACTCAGCTCATCCTTCAAACACATCGCAGCTTCCGGC
The DNA here is from genome assembly GCA_016808115.1 of Tetrastigma voinierianum. Classification (NCBI taxonomy): domain Eukaryota; kingdom Viridiplantae; phylum Streptophyta; class Magnoliopsida; order Vitales; family Vitaceae; genus Tetrastigma; species Tetrastigma voinierianum. Next base: position 429,365 of record JAEQBH010000911.1, on the reverse strand, counting down.
GATTCTCTTGTCAGCGACCTCCATCCAGTCGCGACATCAGCCCTTGTCGTGACATCATGATCTTTATCAGCGACATCATTCTACTTAACCGGTTAATCCTCGGTACGCTATCACGGTGATTTCAAAGCCATATTAGTTGTATTTTCCTTCGTATCGATGTCGCGACCTCGTAATGCGAATTTGTACGATAGCGCGCATCAATGAATCAACCATTTGTTTCCATTCTGCTTGACCGCTGTGTTTTTGTTCCACCATTTCGCACGCATTTTTCCTTGCATTTTTCTTCTTTATTTTATACTCCCCACCATGACAACAAATTTAGTGAGTTTCTTAATATTTCTGCATCTTAATTATTCCTTTTTACATTAAAATCAAACAGAAAAATGGACTAAAAATAGATGACTTTTAAGCTCATCAGAAGAGATGCAACTTTATCACTTCTGGCCTCACTCCATTCAGCTTCACTGTATTTTCCATCTTGAGAAATCTACCTAGGTGCTCGTTAAGGGTCTTGATTAAATTGTGATGAACTTAATCTTCACTGTTGTTATCAGGTGGCCAGTTGGGAATTTGTTTGCATCCATGTAATTATGTTGCGGATGTTTAGCTGTGAATGACGGGCTCATAAAATCTCCGCTGTAATGGTCGCCGGAGGTGCCACGGATATACATCATACATCCTCATGCGAATATAATCTTTCATCTTCGGATGGATTAAGCGATTCAAACCGGTGATCTGCGCCGAATGGATGTCTGGTGCGACGACGAATGCGGAATAATCTCGCACCTGTAAATTAAGGGATATAAGTGAAACACTCGGATCAATGGATTAAGTTGGACTAAAAATCATTAGTATAACTGACATTAAAAAGTCCGACGCATAGACCACTCGCATCAAGTTGTTACGGATAGATTTGACACGTAAAGTGAAACGATAGTATGATGAATCCGCGCGTGGGGACATGTTGCGTCGTTAAATCAACTCTGATCCACGACGGCGGCGCCGCCGACGTTTTCCATGGTTAAAACCACTCGATTCACGGGGTACGAACGTTCTCCGTTATATAAACGTTCGACGCGTTCGTAATATTGACGGGATAAGATTGATCGTGTTTGTGTTCTTGATAACAAATCGAACAAGTCAAATCGTTGTGAGACCAACGATCAATCTTAACTCGAGACGTGCGACTAAGATGGCAATGATAATGAGATGTGATGAATCCGACTAACAATGAGAACATGGCGGAGCGAAATGTGACGACGGCGTAAAGAGAACGAAATCAACACGGACCGATCCGTGCGGAAGCGAAACTTCGGCGTTGGTGACGGATCGTAGTTTCTTTGCGAAGAATATTGCTCGTTTTAGTGGTGAATCTACCGGTTCATCGGTTGCTCATCGTGCGTTTGGTTTCTCCTCATTCTTGGTTGACCTTTTCTTCTGTGAAGTAGGACGTGAGAAAAATCGATAACTCACTCGTTCCGAATCTGACCGTATTCTTCTCGTGCCTTTGTTATGATTGATTGGATCTTTCTTTCTTTGGGCAATTGTGTGATAATACCATATCGTGATACCACCGCGGGTTCGTTTGTTGAATGAGCATACGGATTAGGCGATAAAGATATTTGTTGTTAATAATATTAACCTCCAGCTTCTTCAGTGCGGTGAATGGGTTTGTCAAAATGACTTCAGAGCTCGCGGTTCATCGTTGATGATCTTCGGCGTTGTAGTGGACAACCGGATCGAAGATAATATCTGCAATATCGCGTAATGGAAGGCATCTTGAAATAAAAGCGGGCTCCGCACTCTTGGCTGGTGGTGGTGCCGTGAAGACGCCGGTTCTAAAGCGCGAGCGTGATAAATAGACGATCACGACCGATGATTTATCTGGGACGAGACTTATATGAAGATGATCGGACGTCAGTTGAAATCGTCATTATTTGTCGATGCTGTGGATCGTGATCGATATGTCTTGTAATCTCGATTAAATGAAAAAATGATTAAAGGTACGTCAGTTTGCCGCAATTTTCGCGATAAGTTTTAAGGAAGAAATAATAAATCGGTATTAATCAGTTTTAGTTACCGTTGGAGACGAAAATAGAAAATAAAAAAATCTGCTCTCGTGCGCGTACCGATGACAACTATAATATATCGGATTCTGGTGTTGAAGTGAAAAATGGGACCGCTGCCTATTCTATTTGGTATCGTTATATGTGTCGAAAGATGGCGAATATGAGATCAGATGCGATTCTCAAAGAAAAGCCGGTTACTATCTCGGAATTGGCGACCACCGGTTGTTGTCGCGTTTCGGTTCACCTATTGCTCAGTTCGTTCGCGACCGTTTCCACGTTGTGTTCGTTGTTAGTGATGACTCTTGTTTCTGATGTTCGTGTCGAGCCTTTGTTCTCGTCTTCTAATTGTGTTCTTTGTTTCTGTCCGTTCAGTTGTTGCCTCCGCACCGATTCTCACCATGTAAGAACTTCTTAATACAACTTTTAAAAATGCGACACCTGAATGTTATAACCGATGTTTTGTTTCTTGCTTTGTCTGGAATCGGTCTTTTTCTTATTATCTTGATCTTATGCGCCGTTAAATGATGGAATTTTGAAGTTGAACCATCGTCATTAGGTCGTTGTACGACGTATTATATATTGACGGATCGTGGACATCGATGAGATGACTCGTTCTTCGATTGGGACATGGGACCTTTGATGTTGACACGAGATATGATGATATATACCGAGATGCCGGACATCTCGGCGTTGTTGTTTCTATCGTTCTTGACAATATTGTTGACACTGCAGTTTCCACTAACTAAGACAAACCGCGCTCAAGCCGGGTTTCTTTGTCGCGAAACCGTTATTGGTTTGCGGAACCTCAGTTTTACCGAATCGTTGCTGTTCGTCTCGACCGCATTTTACGGGTCTGAACCTCATTTGGCTTAGTCTTGGTGATGTTGTGACTTGGAAATAACTGAACAAACGAGCTCCTTGTCGCTACTTTCATTTTCTAGTTGCAACCTCCTTTCTGTTCTCAGGCTGAATTAGTTTTTCTTTGGGATTTTTAAACCTGGCTGTATTATTTTTAACGCAAAATTAAATTTGAGCAAATTACCCAAGTTTCTACATATGAATTAACAATTATCTTATAATAAACTCAGAAAAATGGATTAAAAATCAAATGAGTTTTTAGGCTCATCAGTCGCGACATAGCTTTTCTCTATCTCAACAAATATTTTTGCCTTCAGCTCTTCACCTTTGTCGAGACAATATTTTCTTTTTTCATGACAAAGTTCCCCAAAGTTGCATGTTGTGAATGTCGTGACATAAAAATTCTTTGTCGCGACATTTTCTTACTATCTTGCACTGCTGAGTCTAAAATTTATGTCACGGCGGACTTTGAAATTGTCGCAACATATTTCTTGCTTTTATCTTTGTCGCTCGCCGAACGATTTGCTCCAACATTGAAATCTTTTTCGTGACCAAATTGTCTTAAATTGTCTCATTGATCTTCTATTTTCTATCACGACATAATTTTATTTTGTCTCGACGGATATTTTTCCCTTTGCATCTCTTTATGTCCCGACTTAAATTTGATTGTTGTGATAGAACTCTTGTAACGCCCCAAAAATACCCTAGAATTTTTATAATAATTTTATTATATATTTCACTTATGAATTGAGCCAAACTTGGGTCTTTCCGGGAAAACTGATAAATTGTGAAATTTGAAATGAGTATGTGAGCATATGATTTATTGATATATGCTAAGTGAGTTAAAAGACTGAACCTGGAAATTTACCCAAGTGTCAAGGGAAAAAAGGGAAAAAATGTAAAATAAGGACCTAAGAGTCATTTGAGAAAATGTTTATGTGTTTAAGTGCAAATAGAAGTGATATATGTGCTATAAGGTAAATTGAGGCAACTTAAATCCAAAAATGCATTTTTGGAAGCCAAACATGGCCTTATAATGGATAAGTGATATTAGACCACATTTGGTCTTAGAATGCTCATTTGAGCAAAACCGGTTTTGAGAAGAGGGTGAGAGGAGAAAGCTAGGGTTGAGGAGAAATCAAGGTTTTGGTGGGAGATCATCCCCATTTCTGGTTTCCAAGTGATCAAGGAGGAAGAAGTAAGCTTATCGCGACCGAGCCATTTCGACCGGTTAGCAGATCGAACCGAAACGGGGCCTTTCGGTTTATTTCTTTTTATTTTCCGTGTTATTAAATTTTCTTTTTCAAAAAAAAATGTCGCAACCCGAATCCTCGGCCCGACTCGAATGGCGAATCTGAATCGGAGCCTAGTTTACTCCGACGTTTTCATTTATCTTATCAAAACATTTTATTATGTCATTTCGTTCTCGAGCGGTTTCAGTTTAGGCAAGCCCGTAATCGTTTACAAATTTAATGTCTGATTCGGTAAGCCCATAGACATTTAACAAAATACATTTACAAAGAAGGCATTCATGCCTTTTCAGAATGATATACAAAAATCAAGGTTCAGAGTTTAACCCTTTTATTTACAAAATACCACGTGTTCAAAAGAAATGATATGCAAATGACGGGGTATATACTTATACGTCGTACTCTCTCTATGACTCTACACTTCTTGATCTTGGCCTGCCTTTTTGCCTACTCGATACCTACGCATAGATAAAACTATACACTAAGCATTTTCGGCTGCTTAGTAAGTTTCCAATCTGATTCCTATTCCAATATTGAATTTAACTTGACATGCATTTAACATCAAACCATGCCTATTATATCAACATATACTCCTTATTTATTCATTTCGCATCACTTTCATTTACAAATCATTTATCATATCACAACATGCATTTTCGTACAACATTTAATTTGATTCAATTTATGAGATTTAAGTATGTACATAAAATCCCAATTATACTCGTCAATGTTGGTTATTTTACTTTGACTATTCATCACATTTATGACGGATTCCATTTGATGAATCTATCCCTTATTATCATTCGGTAATGTGCCTACACATTTAACAATTCGGTCTCCCACCATGATGGATGCCGTTTGGTGCACCCCGACATGTGGTATCACTTAAATGCCATACACCATCATGATGGATGCCGATTGGTGCATCCCGCCAAGTGGGACATTTCTTCAATGCCATACGCCATCATGATGGATGTCGATTGGTGCATCCCACCAAGTGGGACATTGGAAAATTTCGGGGTGCCTTCGTGACAAATGCCGATTGGTGCATCCCGTCAGGTGGTTCATTTGGTATATCATTCAATTCAAGATGTCAGGAATTGACCGATTCGTTTACAATTCGATTTATCATTCACATTCATTCGGTTTTCAATTCCATATTCACTTTCGTATTATCTTTTCAAATATATACCCAATCTATGTACTTATTTCATGTACTCATTCACGTACTCATTTCATATACTCATTCATGTACTCATTTCACTTGATTACTTGGTAAACTGCAAACAGCGAAATAAGAATAGGAGTTAGAAAACAGGCAGTTGTCGGATCTAGTTTCCTTCTCTACGATCTCGGTCCTAGATTAGGCGATCATCACCCGTCCCTATTCAATAACAATCATGCCACTCTTCGTGGATAAACAATTATCATATTTTTAGTGAATGACAATTTATCTTTGTTAGCGGTTTTGGGTTAAGACACTAAGTTTGCCCAATGACGAACTCGCCGAGGCGGCAAGGTACGGTACGCTTTTCCTTTAGTTCTATCCTTATTTGAACCCCCATTAATCATTTCTTAGGGTCCCCCGATGTCGATTATACGAATACAGGGACTTAACCGGTGCAAAAATATGCACAAACGAGCTGGAAGTAGTGAATGCCAGGGTACAACTTGGGCGAAATGCAGGTACCAGTCCCTCGCTGCAGTGGTACCCGGTACCAGTTTGAGTGGTACTGGTACCACTTGCCCTTTGCATCATGGGTACCGGTACCACTCTTTGGTACCGGTACCGCTACGCGATATTTGCCCATAAAGCGTTAGTTTTGCATTTTCATCCATTTTCTTCCACAAACCTTCTCCAATCCATCCCACTTAAAAATCCACAATGGAATCCACCCAAAACAACTCCAAAGGTGGTTTAGAATCAATGAAAACCCTTTTCTCCCAAGTTAGGGATTTTTCCTCAAATCGAAAATCACAAAAAGATGAGGTTAAGGTTTGATTTTCTTACCTTAGCCTCTTCCAAGTTGTTAGATCTCTTAGGAGCAAGAAGTGGGGAGCAAAGCCAACCAAAACTTGATCTCTAGCAAACCCGATCTCTAGCAAACCCTAGCTCTTTCTCCCTTTTTCTCCTCTCTTCTTCTCCAAAAATGAGATGGCTCAAAATGAGCACCTAAAACCAAGTTTGGTCTTTTAAATCCCTTTTAAGTGTAAGGCCATGTTTGGCCTACACACCCATCTCTCATTTTTCATTTTTTTTCTTAAGTCACTTAATCTTAACAAGGCCTTGTTTGGCCACTGAATAAATCCAATTTTCCATTTTTCACTTGGGTAAATTTTCTGGTTCAATCAATTTCCATTTAGCATATAATATTTTCCTTTAGCTTTTAGCCATATAATCATTTATTCAATATTCATTTAACAATTCCCGGAAATACCCAAAATGGATCAATTTATACGCGAAATACATAATAATTTTTATCATAATATTCTAAGGTATTTTTGGGGCGTTACAAAGCTAGGGCAAAGAGTTTCAAAGGGATTTAAGGTAAGAACCAAACCTTAGAAAGTTGTATTTGATGTTTGGGTTAGAAAAACCCTAATCCATCCATGGGTTTTGCTCATGGTTAGTTTAGGATGATATTAGGATGTTATTGGGATTGATTCCCATGTTTTGTTTCGAAATTTTGAGGATTTTTGGAAGAAATCGCAAAAATGAGGAAAACTGAAAAATCTATGCATTTTCGGGCTCCTCGTCGTGCCAAGCGTAGACCTCACCTTGAGCATGGGATGCCCTCGCGCGTGTTTGAGGTGCCAAATGGCACCCCCTCGGGTCACATCGATCGTATTAAGTACCGCAGGTAGTTTAAGGACCCTAATAAATGATTAATGGGGTTCAAATAAGGATAAAACTAAGTAAGAAAAGCGTGTCGTACCTACTTTATTGCCAATGATATTCGTTAAAGTGTGATAATAACTAGTTTGCTTTAAATATGATGTGTGATTTGCTGGGGCCGGTGAGGGATCACTAACCTAGGACGAGATTGAAGGCAAGGCAAAAGAAAGACATAAGTGGTTTGTTCCTATCTTCTCCCCATTCTCGTTTCAAGATTTGAAATGTTTGTTCTAAATGTATAAGAAAAGCATATTGATTTGTTTTAATTGATTGGAGGAAGACGATTGATTGTGAAATGTTTGCATATGAATTGCTTAGTGTGAAAATGAGCTATTTATACAAATGTACATATTGTCTTTGTATTTTTGCTATAAAGGATTTGAGCAGCCCTTAATAGAGATGTTACAGCCATTTATTTCGCATAAAGAATAGATTAGTATACCAGCCAAAAATTAGTGCTTAATCACTGAACAAGATGTATTGATGTGGCACTCGTCAGTAGCCAGGGGGACAATATCGGTATTCTGGTGATTTTAATAACCGATCGGCCCGGCCAGCGGGACAAGGTGTGTTATAAAATAAATGTTTTTATACTTGCCTACAGCCCAGCGGAATGTGCGCGTGGTCGATATCCGTATCACAGAAAACATAGGTTCGTGGTCAAGAGCATACATGAATTGACTTTGAGATTGTTGACATGTGGTATTGAAAAGCATGATTGCAAATTGAAATGAAAAGAGCATGGTGAAATGCATGATTTGGTTATAAATGATTTATTGCATATGAAAGTGTATATTTGGAATGATCAATGAACCATAAATGATTGTATATGAAATAAGCATATGTATTATATTAACATTGATCATCCAAAAAGATTTGAAAGTTTTGTTTAGTAAAATTTCATGATTCGATTTAAACTGAAACAGAAGAATGAAATTTTATAGAACCACTAAGCATGAAAATGCTTAAAATATTGTTTTTATCAATGCGCAGGTACCGAGTGATAGGCAGTGATTGAACATGAACGAAAGGCAAGATCGAGGAGCGTTGAATCATAGAGAAAGATTTGCGGAGTATGCTCCGACATATGCATTCATTCCTTTTTTTTTTTCAACATGGATATTTTGTAAAAACAATTTGATCTCTAAACATCTATTTTGTAAATCATTTTGAAAAGGATTGATATGCCTTTATAGTAACTGTACTTTTGTATAAATGTAATGTTAATGGGCCAACCCCTTTAAAAACGCTTCTGCATATTTGAAATGGCTTTTATGCCAACTAAAATGTAACGCTTCCGCGTGTTTTTGATAAATGATTTTGATAAAGTGATATAGTGGTATCGGGAGGCATCCATTATCGGTTTGGACGCCCGATCGGGTCGGATGAAAAAGAGGTGCTGCAACTCTTGCCATTTGGCGATCATTGTCCGCGAAAAGCAAAATAATATTACGCATTTCTTCTTCAAGAACTACTCAATCAATGTTGCAACGGGGAGTTCACGTCTTCACGATTACCATTATGTCGCCAACATTCACTTCTTTGTTACAACATTTATCATTCAATCCCTCTGATTTTGTGTTGCAACAAAGTTGTGAAATGTCGCGACATTCTTTACTTCTAGCTTGAGTTCAGCTTCATCTTTGTTGCGACATATCATCTACTGGTTCCTTTAAAATTATGTCACGACATTTCTGCCTTAGCCAAATTTGTCTGCTTTTCTTGTTGGAATTGCCTTTTCTTCATTCAAAACCTGTAAAACACAAAGTTGGTGAATATTCCATAATTCGGCATTAAAATGAATCATAAACTTCCTAAAATATGCTAGAAAAAAGGACTAAAAATAGATGAGTTTAGGACTCATCAGCTATACACTGGAGATCATGCTATCGCCTACACTTAGATTCCTTAGGAAAGGTCATTGAGGACTCAAGGGGTTGACTTGCTTTGCTCACCATTCTTTTCTTTGCTATGTTCCTTAGAGAGTTTAAAAGTTTAACGATCCTAATTTTGGTTGAAAAGGCTAATATTGTTGAATTGTGTTCATATTGATTCTTCCATTTGGCATCATGTTATCATATTCATCTCATTTTTTGTTAGTTCATGTCATTTTCAGTTTTACTTTTGTTTTGACTCTGTGTTTGGTAATTTACATGTATATAAATTTTGGCATAAAAACAACCAAATCTGCAAGTGTATGGATCACAAGTAATATAGTGGCCTTTTAATTAAAAACCCAAAATATCAAACCCACAAGGAAAAATTGGTTTAAATGGGGATTAAGTACCCCGGCTACTAAAGAAATCACTATCTGAGTGATGTGGATTGGGATGATGATTAACTATGACTTAAACTAAATTAAATAACCTAAATCTTGGAAATACGGCGATTGAAGTGAAATGGGAAAGAACTTTAATGATTAACGCTAGGGCCGGTTATCTCCATTGCTGGGTTTATGACTTAACACTTTATGAAATCTGGAATTGAGGCTAAGAAATATCCTTATGCTTACCCAAGGAATCCGATATGAGATTCACACTTTCGTGTCTCCCCTCAATTTCTCACACCTCATTCTTATTCGCCTTTTGGTCCTTCTAGGTCAGATAATGTGATATTGGTTTTAAGGTGAATCAGTCCTTGGGAATTCTATTGGTCTCCTTTATGTCCTTGCAATAGAATATCCTAGGTTATATCCCGATTGATCTCTTTTTAGTCCTTACGATCGTCACATAAGGTTGGATGATGTCCCTCTTAAGTGGGACATTAGAGGTGGAAATCAATTCCTAAGGGAATGCTTCCAACTGTCACTCTGAACCCTTTGAGCTCTAGGTCTCAACTTCACCCTCTAGCATACAACAATTAGATAAAACCTTGAAAAATTAAGGAATCACATACATACATACAACCTTAACACAAGCAGGGATTCATAAAAATCATTCAATAAAAGCCCTAAGTCTACCACCAATTTCAACAACCAACCCTAAGGGAGAAATTAGCCACTCATGGCAGCCTCAAAACCCAACAATATCTTATTTGCACAAAATAAAATACTGAAAGATTAAGAATAAGAGTGGAGTTAAGGAATACAAAACAAATGTGTAATCAATATCGTCCAAAACTCAGCTCCACTGCTACAAGGTATCCCCTAGCAATTGGATCTTCCAATATAGCTCTAAAAGTGAGCTCAAAATCAAGTAAAAACTAAAAACCCTAGAAAAACTAAGCCTAGAGAGAAAAAAAAACCCTAGAAATGGAAGTGTAGTCGCCTCCTCTGGAGTATCTCCTCATTTTTTGGTCAATTAAATATTTAATATATATACCATCAGGAAATAGGCCAACAATGATTGGGCTAAAAATGGGAATATTAATGTTCCAGCCTAATGTTCTTCGCCTAGGCGAAGACACATGTCTTCTTTTGATGTGGTGGTCCTTTGCCTAGGTAAATGCAAGCTTCACCTAGGCGAACCCCTACGCCTAGGTGAGGGCTAGGTTCGCCTAGGCGAACCCGAGAGTGGTCTTGGCATGCTTCAAATGGTAGTTCTGGTCCGCCTAGGCGAGCTGCTCCTCCTAGGTGAACCTCTTCGCCTAAGCGAATGTTGGCCTATGCCTAGGCGAACCTGAGAGGTCTTCTACTCTTCAGCTCTGGTTCTGCCTTCATGTCATTTAGCTTTTATTTTGCTTGATTTTTCCTTCATATTCTACAAAACATTGCATAATGGGGGATTAGTGTAATATTGATTAATAGGGTGTGAATTTAGCATTCGAGTTATATAAATGCATGTATAATTCACACCGAACGGTCATTCTCTTCCTTGGGGACAAGCAAGAAGTTAAGTTTGGAGGTGTAATGAGTGTCCAAAACACTCATTATATACTTAGGTTTTAGTATGTTTTTTTTTATCACTTTTATACATAAATAAATGGCATTTTCGCTTCATTATTAATATTTAGTTTCATTTTCCATTTTAGGTTAAATTACGGCATTTGAAGGCATTTTAAAAGCTGGAGGAATACAGATCCTGCTCCTACATCGTGACGTTCTCATGTGGCGACGTTGATCCTAGTGACGTCCTACACCACAACGTCTCCATAACCCGACGTCGCGACATCGTTGAGCCTGTTCACAAGTCCCACCAAGTTTAGCATTCGGGAGGCGATCTCTTCAGGGTATATAAGCAATAATGCCCTAATTTGCAAGGGGATCGGCACTTAGTCGGATTTTGTCCTCACTTAGGGACCCTAAAGGAGGACTATTAGCAATTCTTCAAGATCGGGAGAAGAACTTGGGATTTGGGGAAGAAGATAGAAGACTCACCATCATTTTGACTGTTAGAGTTTCCTCTTTCTCTTTTCTCAAGTTTTATTCGAATTTTGTGATGTACCAGACCTCTATAATGCTTTAATTTCATAATCTAGGGTTTTGGTTGTATTTTAGTTATGAATCTTATATTTGAAAGTTGATTTTCTTATTTCTATTGTCTGATTGATGGCCTATCTATTGATTCATACTTGGTTATTATTTGCATATTGATTTCTACCTAATCTCAATATGGTGAGTTGTTCCTTACGAGATCTGAGAAGGGAATAAGGAATTAGACATATGTGAATGAACCTAATTAGCTAGGTAGTGTAGAAATTATTAGTGATTAGGAGGCGTGTGAGATTCTTGGGTCTTAAAGCATCTCTAATGCTTAGGGTTGAACTGAGAAGCAAAAAACCTAGTGTTAGTTGGTATGTTATTTGTTTCAGTTTCATAAATGTTAAGTAGGCAGATACATGAATACTCAGCAATAGTGATTAAATATAGATATAAAGATTGTCAGTATGATGCCTAGAGATTTATCATGCAGCAGAGTATCCCTTAGTTGCAAACTTCATTTGTTCGATTAAGTTTTCATCAGTTTAGTTTAGTTTAATTTCTGTTTCAATCCATCGATTTGACCATTTGAATATTAGAGAAGTATTCTAATTTTGGTACTTAGCATCCCCATATTTATCTATGGATCAATATCTGTACTTAGGTACACTTTATTACTTGAAAAACGTATACTTGTTCAGAATAGGCACTTTATTGCATAGTTTATTTACACATCACGAATACGCCTATCAAGTTTTTAGCGTCGTTGTTGAGGACTAACAAGTCTTTGGTGAAGTTGCCAATGACTTGAAAAACACCTATCAAGGCGCCGTATCTGAGGAAATTACCAATGCAAAAGAATTTATTATTGAAATAAAAAATGATTCTCAAAGAATGATAAGGCGGAAACAAGCACACTTTTTGTTGTGCTTGATTACCATGAAGTATAAAGGCAAAGGTAATGTAAGGGAGCACTTCATGGAAATGTCTCATATTGTTTCAAAAATTAAGGCTTTAAAGATTGATTTTTATGATGACATGCTTGTGCATCTAGTATTGCTCTCACTTCCAACACAATACAACCAGTTTAAGGTTAGTTACAACTACCAAAAGGGCAAATGGTCTCTTAATGAGTTAATTTTGTATTGTATACAAGAGGAAGACAAACTGAAGCAAGACAAGGCAGAAGGTGCAAATTTGGCTACCACCACTAAAAATAAGGATAAGGGCATTAAAAGAAAGAAAATGAAAGTTGTTGATAAGGGTCCAACCCAAAACAAACAACAATAGGAAAACAAAGGTTGTTTCTATTACAAGAAGGAAGGATATACAAAGAAGGAATGTACAAAGGCAATAAGGCACTTTAGGTTGATTCTTTCGTTGTACTATCTTTTAGATGGAATTTGGTTTTAGTTTCTTTATTGGACAAATTTGGTTATTCTTGTTCATTTAGAAAGAATCAATTTTATTTATCTTTAAATTTGAATATTGTTGGTACTAGTTTCCTAAAAACATGATAGCCTATATGGCGTTATTTAATATATATTGAGAGCACTGCCTATGGAATCACAAGGTACTAAACACAATTTAAATAAAGAAAATTTAGTCTCGTTATGACATAAGGAATTGGGCCATATTCTAGAAATAGAGTTCAATGACTTGTGTCTGATAGGATTCTTGATTCCCTTGATTTTACAAATTTTGATGTTTGTGTTGCATGAGTAAAGGGAATGCAAACCAAAGCTAAGTCATTAGGTGCTAATAGGTCTATGGAAGTTTTGACATTAATACATTTACATATATGTGGGTCATACCCTATGGCTTCTAAGAATGGTAAAAAGTATTTAATAACTTTCATATAAGGTTACTCAAAATATGGCTACCTATATCTAATTCATGCAAAATCACAGTCCCTGGATGTGTTCAAACATTTAAATTTGAAGTTGAGAACCAACTCAACAAAAAGATAAAAAAACATTAAGTCTAACTATGGTGGTGAATATTATGGTAGACCTAATGGATGAAGTGAACAACGTCATGGACCATTTGCTAGATACCTAGAGAAATATGAAATCGTCTTATATTACACCATGTCGGGATCATCTAGCATGAATGGTGTAGTTAAAAGACGGAATAAGACTCTTAAGAATATGGTAAGAAGCATGATTAGTCATTCTACCTTACCAGGGTCACTCTAAGGTGAAGCACTTTAAGACAACAACCTACATTCTACCTTACCAAGATCTTATGATATTTCTCTGGGAACATGAGGAAATTGTGGAATTTGGAAGATGATCCAATTAGCTACGTTAAGCCATGGAAAGTTCCAATTCTCATAGTTCGGTTGTTTTTAAAGAGAATTCGGTTTCTTTGAAAGAATCTTTTAGAACAATTATTGAACTTGTTGCACTTTTTGATCTTGAGCTACATCAAATGGACATCATAACAATGTTTCTCAATGGCAATTTATATGGTGCAAACAACAAACTTTATGTTGGGAGACCCAAAGAGCACGGTTTGTAAGCTGACAAAAACTATTTATGGACTCAAGCAAACATCTTAACAATGGTACCATAATTCTCATTAAGTGCCCTCATTTGGTTTTGAGATAAACATTGTTGAAGATTGTGCGTATCACAAGTTCAGTAGGAATAATCATATTTTTTTCTTGCTTTGTATGTTGATGATATATTGCTTGCCGCAATTGATATATTTTTATTGCATGACACTAAGAGATTTCTATCAAATCTTTTTGAAATGAAAGACCTTAGTGACGCCTCTTTTGTATTAGGAATCCAGATCCATCGAGATTGCTCTCAAAGTATTCTTGGATTATCACAAATGAGCTATATTGATAAGGTTCTTAAGAGATTTGGCATGTAGGGATGCAAACCACATGAAACCTCGGTCTCTAAAGGAGACAAATTCAGTCTCAATCAATGCCCAAAGAATAGCCTCGAAGTCTAAGAAATGAGGAAGATTCTATATTCATCAATAATAGGAATTCTAAATTATGCTAAAGTATGAACGTTGTTAAGACCAAACTATATATACAAGTTTATGACACTATTACCAAAGGACTATTATCTAATCCCTGGCAACGGCGCCAAAAACTTGTTAAGACCAAACTATATATACAAATTTATTACACTATTACTAAAGGACTATTATCAAATCCCCGGCAACAGCGCCAAAAACTTGTTAGGACCAAACTATATATACAAATTTATGACACTATTACCAAAGTACTATTATCTAATCCCCGGTAACGGTGCCAAAAACTTGTTAAGACCATTTTTCATATGTATGAAAAGATGGAATTGTTTTATCTTGTAAGATGACTCATTTAAAATTTGTGTTTGTGGTCTCAATCACTACAAGTGTATAGGTCATACAAGTAATAAAAGTGGATATTTAAAGTCAGATATCCATTCCACGAGACGGATAAATCAGACTAATTACCCCAACTACTCAAGATCATTACTATTTGAACTCCACTAATATGATGATAAGAAGACTAAAATGAAGTCTTAGACTGAAATCTTAAATATACAAGCGTAAAGTTTAATAAAATTGGGGTATAGAATTCACTGAGTGAGACAAAACTGGATATGGATCAGTTAACAATAATCAATTTCTGCATCATTTCAATTTATAGCTCACATCAATTGGAAAACTGAGTTGTCAAATATGTAAGGTCGTATGGTTTGGATTTCTCCCTTAACAATACTTTTCACTGATTAAAGGTTCATATTCATTTATGAAACATGATTCTAATCACTTTCTTGTAATATATAACCCTTTTTCTAAGAATTAAGTATTATTCTTTTTCAGTACTTCATACTCAGATCTTAGGACTAAGGAATTCTTGCCTCCATAGACAGGATCTTGCAAGCCTTATCCAATTTGATCTTACAACCTATCTCAACTTATAAGTAAGTTGGTAATCTATCTAAGTAATCCTTCAAAGTTCATTAGTTTCATAGTATTAGTCTACCATACCCATGAGAAGCGCTGCAACTCTCGGGATTCTCCATATGTATCAGCAGAGAGGCCTCTTAAATTAGAGTGAGATATGTACCTTACATTGAGTACACAGTACTGAATGAGAACAAGCAAATTTATAAACAATACCAATCAAATAAATTCAAGAATTCTAATTAAAGCTTCCTTCCTCCTTATGCAACAAAATGACTATCATCAAAGACCCATTTCCAGTGAGCTCAACTTCTCAGAACCGGTTTTCCTATATTAGTGACTAACTGATCAGGAAAATTCACTGAAATCATAAACAAACTTAAATAAATGAACTACAGAAACCTTCCAGCACCCATTTAAATCAAACAGTTAATGAAAAGAAGAATTTATAAAGAAATACCAGCTCGAAGCTATACTTTAGTACAATACCCAAATTAGGAAAATTAAAGGAAAACTAACAAAATAAAGATATACTAAGCTAAATCTACTAAAATGGAAATAAAATAAAATAAAATAAAAATATACAAGAATCTTCAACCGCCAAGAAATCTTGGAGCCGCCAAAAGCGTCGCTCATTGCCCTAAAAGCGTGTATTTATAGGCTTTACAATGATGGGCCTCACTTCATTAATTGCACTGTGGATCCCCAAAATTCTGGCCCAAATTGGTCTCTTTGTCGTGACATAGAAAGTTCTAGCGTGACAGAACTTCCAATCTTTGTCGCAACATAGAAAGTTCTGTCGTGACATAACTTCCAATCTTTGTCGCTTCCTCTATTGTAGCTTCTCGTTTTTATGTCGCTACCGGTTCTCTAGTCTTGTTCTTGGATTGTGTTGCGACATACTTTGTTGATGTTGTGACATAAATTTCTTTCAGTGGTCTTGTTCTTGTC
Organism: Tetrastigma voinierianum; assembly: GCA_016808115.1. NCBI lineage: Eukaryota > Viridiplantae > Streptophyta > Magnoliopsida > Vitales > Vitaceae > Tetrastigma > Tetrastigma voinierianum. The sequence goes on along the minus strand of JAEQBH010000911.1, from coordinate 413,066 downwards.
GCGACAAAAAAGCCTTGTGTTGTGACACCAAACCTGTTTGCACCCAGCTTCTCATGTCCTTGTCCTTCTGGAGTTTCTCGCGAGATACTTTTCCTTGTCGCGACAAACAATTGTTTTTCACTCTGGCAAGTATGTCACGACAGAGTTTCCTCTGTTGCGACAGGATTTCTTTAAGTCTTTAGCAATTTTCTGTCGCGACAAGAAATTCTTTGGTCGTGACCAATTTTTCTTTTCTGGTTCTTGTCGCTTGCTAAGCTGTTTGTCACAACATAGAATTATATGTTGCGACACAATTGCCTTGGCCATTCTCAAGTCTTCTTCAATTTATGTCACGACCTACTATTCTCTGTCGTGACCAAAATTTTATCATTTCTTAGCATTTTAGTGTCGTGATAGGAAACTTTTTGGTCGCGACATAAGTTTTGCCTTCAACTCTTAATTATGTCGCACAAAGAATTTCTTTGTCGCCGTTCTTCTTATTTTCCTCTTCAGGATCTTGTCGTGACAAGGAACTCACCTCCTTCATGTTTTGTCTATCACGATAGAAATAATCTTTGTCGCTACAAAGATTGTGTTGCCCTTGGTTGTGAATTCCAACTGTTATGTTGCGACATGATTTTCTTTGTTGCGACAACAGTTCTTCCTTGAGTTGGCTTAATGATGGAAACTTTGTCGCAACATAAAAACACTTGTCTTAGCTGACTTGTGTTGCCTTTCTGATATATTCTGTCACGACAAGATTGTCTCTTGTTGCGATAGAGTTCATCCATTAGTTTTCAGCTTTTATGTTGCGACATGAAAAATAATGTCGCGACACAATTCCTTCACCATTTACTATAGAAATTATGCCGATAGATTTCCAGGGTTGTCGTGTGACTTTCTTTTAAAACAGCCTAATGAGAGTTACGTAGCGACGCGCTAAACTTTACGGTCGCGACCTAGAAAGCTCTTTTCATCTTGGAATTCTGACTAGTCTTTGCAGCAACACAGATTTTCTGGCTACGACATAGTTCCTTTGGCCTGCTTGAATCTTGTGTCGCGACATATAAAAATTGTGTCACGACACAAACTGCTACTTTGTCCTCTTTTTACTTCTTTTCTGCTAGGATTCTCTCATTTTTCAATAATTGCATGCAAAACACAAAGTTGATGAATATTCCACATTTTGGCATAAAAATATATCTTAAACTGTTAAAAACATGCCAGAAAAAGGGATTAAAAATAGATGAGTTTTACACTCATCAAATTCCCCCAATCTTAAAGTTTTGCTTGTCCCCAAGCAAAGAAAAGAAAATTTTGTTTGCCCTCAAACAATTTAACTTTATTTTTAAGGACATTTTTCTATTCACAGCTCAATTGGGCAGGAAACATAAGTTAGTTGTAAAATTACTTCTAAACATGTTTCCAATATAGATTCAAGAAGATTTTCAATTAAGTTCACTAAACCAACCAATAATTCATAGTGTGTAACAATTCAATCATTCAATCCTGTTTTCTGTGTGTTCTTGTCTTTACTTTTTCTTTGGTAGATCAGTTCATCTTCTAGGATAATACACAATTGGCATACTCTTTCATTTTTAAAGTCTCATATGCTTGTTTATCATATTAATCTCCACTAATGTAGGCATAATACCACCTTCAGAATTGATTCAAGGTAAATGTGGTAAAGGTTAGAGATTTGGTGCTCGAAATCAAAAATATTTGTAAACCTAAACCTCCTACTATCGTAGCATAGCTACTGTAGTATAGTGGCTCTAGGGTCGAACACAAGGATGGGTTTTCTTCACACAAATGATTAACAGTTGGCTCAAAATGGTGAATTTCAATTTGGATTTGGGGTTTTGATAAAAACAGTGAGGGGTAATGTTCGGCCAGAAAGCAAGGTGAAGAAAAATATAAAGAGCTCCTTAAAGCATTGGGCCTTGCGCTTGGGTTTGAAATCTTAAAGATAGCGAGGGTCCTCGGGTCCTTTCCTCGCGTTGGGAGGATGACCTATGGTCATTTCAGGCAGGGATCTTCATTTGGTTATAAAAAGTGAACCCTAATAATTTTCCTTTTTGAAATATAGCATTTATTTAACATAAATATTCCGATTGATGGTATAATGCTTAGATCACCTGTGAAAATAAATGGCAACCAACCGAGCCTTAGTAGATCTAACAATAAGCATCCACTGAACCCTAAAAGATTGTCAAGTACTGGTCAATCAAGGTACATCTAAGGGATTTAAACCTAGAGTGAGAGATAGAAACATAAATGCCAATAAATGCTTGTGTTAAAAACATGAGAACCATTAGTTTACCTCAAATCTGTAGCCCCGTAGCCCTCCTCTTCAAGAAGAAAAGGAGTTTAGCCAACCATCCTCTAAGTTGTCATCCTTAGAGGGTGTTTGCCAACTAAGAAAATGAGAGAAAATGAGAGAAAATAAAAGAAGTGGGAAAACTCCCACCCAGTCTCTCTATTAATGATGCAGAATGATCAAAGGTCCTTTTACAGTAAGTACAAATGAGCTTATATAGCCCCCAAAACAAGCAAAATTACTAAAATACATGGAATACCACTATTACATGAAGGGTATTTTAGGAAAAGTTACAAACAAAATGGTCAAACGGGGACTGGGTCAAAAATCTGGAAAGCAGGTTGCAAAAATTTTGCAACTTGAGAAATTCTGCAGGTTGCGAAATTTTTCGTAACCCTGCAAAATTCTCCAGTGGCCCATTTTCTTCTGTTTTCTTCTCCTCTTTCCTCTAGTTTCTGATCTGCAATACTGAGTTCAACTCGGATTCTTCGTGCTTGAGTTGACTCAATAATTTTGGCAAGTTTAGCTTGCAAAATCTACAAAAATAGCCACAAAATGAGATTAGTAGTATAGTCGGGACCTTAATGTGCAAATAGGGTTAATTAAGTTGATTATTATACAAAAAGTGCTCAAAACCTCCATTAAACAGGGTTCAAAATAGTACTATTTGGGCACTAATCAAGAATCAAATAGGTCTTTAGGCTTATAATGTGTGGCTTGGGTAATGAGGTAGATAATTAGACATTTTAGGCTCAATTTAACCTAGATTCTTAACAGCTTATACTTTTGCCTTTTGATATATCCTTGATTTCTCTTTATTGTAATTTCTAACCTTCCGAACAGGATTAGTGCATCTCTTTGCATATTCTTCATTCTGGTATCTTTTTCTCTTTTCATTGTTCACACCTAGAAGAAATTTTTCCTCTTTATTTTAGAAGCTTTGTCACTTTCGATTTCTCATCAAGTTTCTTGGAATGGGGCAATGTTGGTCTTTTTAAGCTTTCTACCATCCTTAACGAACTTTGGGTCAATAACTCCCATACCAGTTGGCATTAGGGTATTAGGTGTTGAACACCCCTAAGGACTTAATTGTTCCAGGGAGGAAGGCTACAAAACCAACTCATTCCTCTTGATGTTTTATTTTTTTATTTATTTTTTTTTTCTTCACAGCTTTTTTCATCATTTTCTTTTTATCTCTTATTATCTCTATGCATTTTCTTTCTCAACCCACTTTCTCTTTTTCTACATCTCAAGATGATATTCCTGAACTTGTCCCGTTTATGTCATTGATGTCTTTTTCTCGCTGTCTGGGCCAAATAAAGGGTTTTCTTGTAGGATTAGATGTAAGGGAAGGGATTGAGGCTTCTCAATTGTTGGTTGATGATGTAATTTGACTAGGCTCAAATAAGGAACTAGTGTATATGCTTATGCATATCATAAGGAATAGGCTTTGAAATGCTCGAACTTCGGATGGCACAAATCACTTCCTGTAGTGGTATTGCCTAGGATTTCACCTTGACTAATAATCACAACAAGTTCTAGGACATTTGGAGAGTCTCTTTGTGATGGATCCCGAAGATGTTTATAATCAACATTCTTTCGAGTTACTATTGACCATGTGCAAAGTTATCAGGATTTTATGATGGAAGCTATTTACATTAAATAAATTATAGAGAATTTATTTGTTTCCATCCCGATTTGTGGCTTTCCTTATTCTTGAGTTCAACATATTTATTCATAATCACCTTACAACTTTCTTCCATTTATTTCATCCTACCCCACAATGCATCTATCAATGGTTTGTTTTGGCTTGGAGATTTGTTGTTGTGTGTTGTTTTAATCGATTAGAAGTTCATTTTGATGCATTGCATGCGACTCACAGCCAATCCAACACAACCACAGTTTCATCAATTCAATTAAACCAAATATGTTGCAGCAATTAGACAATTTGATCCAGGCAGCTGGTTTCTCAATTATTCAACTAAGTAATTATCAATCATGAAAGAAAGAAAATTAAGCAAAAACAACACCGAACAATCAAAAACACAATTGTACAGAAAATTTCTAAAGAATTCTTTATTTTATTGACTATTTTGATGACTGGACATTGAGTACAGAGAGAATGAGGAGATGGAACAGTAGAGTGAGCTATTTTCTTTTTCTATCGTGCCTATGAGAAAAGGGTAGGTTGATTGGGTCTAGTTTATATCCAGCTGGAGAATGAGAGAATTCGGGGATTTGGACTTGTGACTGTCTTGATTTGCTACCTTCTCCACTTTTGTTTGATGGACCACTCCATGGTTGGGGCTAGGCTAGCGATCATATCATTTTTGTCTACGCCTAATAGAATTCGGGGTTCCCTGAGCTCACCACACAGGCGAGTACATCTTAATCGGGTTTTTGTCTAAACTTTATGTCCAGTACTTCTCCTTGTAATTCAGGGTGCCCTCCAATTCCTTTTCACTTTTTTCGATCAAAGCCTTGATCTCCTTCTAATGTTCCTTATACAGATACCCAAAGGCATCTGCCTTCTGCAGCATGTTCTTCTCCATAGCCTCCTCCCTTTCCTTCATGATTTTGAATAGCTTACTCTCTCTTTTTAGCTGCTGAAAGATAAAGGCATCTTCTCTTGCCTTTAATTCTTCACTTAGCTCTTGTTCCCTTTGTTCCCATCTACTTCTCCATTCTTCATCTCTCTGTTTTAGAGCCTCTTCTAACTTCTGGTCCCTTTTTCTCAACTTAGCCTCCATATACTCATCTCTGAGTTGCTATTGGAGCTTAATCTGGTTGTCTCTCTCTTCCATTTCTTGCTTCATTGCATTAAGCATTTCAAGGAATGTAGAGTTATTCCCTATAGGTTCAAAGCTTTTAGCATACTCTTGATGGACTGGTCTCACCTCATGGGAGAAGGGTAGTATTGGGCTTGCACTTCTCTGCCATTGTGTTGGCTCAGTAGTTTCACGCCCAGAATGCTTAGCCTACTGGCCATTCTCACAGTTCTTCTTCTTCTTGAATAGCAGCTACCTGCCGACTTCCTATGCCTCTGTTTTTGGAAGGCCCTTTTTGTGATTCAGTGAGTGTCGGGAGATGTTTAGGGTAGTTTTCTTGTGCACCCGATCTCATGGGTACACAATACCTGACCTAGAGTAATAAACCACCCCAGGTGTGGGATTAATCCCTTGTATCCTCCTTTGTGTGCTTCGGGATTGAATTTTTGATGAGCAAAAGTCATCTCTTTTAGTCCATTTTCTGTTTGTTTCCCCAGTTAAATTGAATATTTAATATCTGAATTATGAAGAAACTCACCAATTTGTCATTAAGCGGGAAGGAAGCAAGAAAGAAGAAAAATCGATGAAAATGCGAGAAATAAGTGGATAAAAATACGGTCGAATGGCGACGAAATGAGAAAGCAGCTGGTGAGGAGTCATTGATGCGGAGTTGTGAGTGCGCACGATCCGGTTACAAAGTCGCGACATCGGGGAAGATTGAAGAAGAGGAATTTGATCTGGTGCGAAACGAGGAACACGATCTAAACGGTGAAGAAGGAGCGAAATTAAAAGAGTGATATCGCGGCCGAAACTATTAAAGTGCGGCGACATCTTCAGCAACCAATGCAACTTCGGCGACATAAGGTCATGGCGACCGAGAAAGGCGATGTCGCGACACCAGAACAAGCGGATTTATTCACGAGGCGAGAGACTTAATGAAGTCGTGACATCGAAGGAGATCAGCTGAAGGCTTGAAACTATGAGGTTGATGTCACGACATCGAGGGACACCCAGATTCGAGGGAAGCAGTCTGGGGCTGATGTAGCGACAAAGAAAAGCTGAGTCGCGACATCCGACAACCGATGGAAAGTGCGAGGAGACTTGATCCCATGTCAGCGACAACATCACGATGTCGCGACATCGAGAAAGCTGGCTCATTGAAGGCGCAAAGAGGACTATAATGGATGTCAGCGACAAGACCACCATGATGTCAGCGACACATCACAAGCGATCCGTGAAACACGGGGCATAAGATTGGTGTCGTGACAACTGAGCGACCGAGTTCATAGAAGACGGAACTTTACGATGATGTCGCGACATGAGTTCGATGTCGCTGACAGAGAACTGAGGAGTCCTGGCCCGGAGCTGACAACGGGCTGGCTACTCTGCGAAATCCACAACGGGTTATATTGGGATTAGGAGCTGCCTTTGGAAAGCCTTTATAAATCTGTGACTACCCAGAATAGAAAAGCAAGTCGGAGGCGCATCAAAAGAGAGATCTGGGTAGCCTAGGCTTCACTTTTATTTTCTTTTCTTTTCTTTTCTTTATTTTAGAGCAGATGTTTGTCTAGTTTTTTTTTTTTTTTTTTTTTTTTTTTATTATTTTTGGATCGAATGTTGTAGTTTCTTTGGCTTGAATCTGAGAATTCAATTTCTTTTCAAAATTACTACACGGAATGCATCGAGGATTAGGACAAATTTATGGGATTCGATTATTTCAGTTTAATTCTGATTATTCTTTTGATCGGAAGGATCTTTGTCTCGTGTGATTGTTCGTAATTGAGAACCCGGCCCATTTAGCGTGAGCGTTGTGGCAGTCGAATTGATTTTTGTGTGTTGCGACATCTTGTTCATTTCGGTTCTGGTTACTTGATTATGAGTTTATTGATTTTGGATCTGAATATGGGTTTACTATACGGGTAAATTGCGTCATTACTCTGATTCAAGGAAGTCCTCACAGGTGACACGGGGAAGACATAATCCCACGGGAGTAATGTACATTTCTTTAGTATATAACACCTTGTCGGGATCCTTTGAGCTTTGTGAGTTCACTTAGATAAATCCTCTTCTCACTTGAGAAGTCAAAACGAGTTGAGCGAGCTTATCTATTTAAACAAGGAGATTTCACCTCAATTAGAATAGTGAGGCCAATCAGGTATTTATTTGAGATCTAATCGAGGAAAGTTGATCTATTTTAATTTCGAGAAAAATAATTTAAAAGTTATATATCCTTGCTTGACCAATAACTTGGGAGCTAAAGATTAATACAGTCCATAAAATGGGTATGAAGTATTGCAAAGAAAAATACCCGGCTTAAGGAAGTTCTTGTTACAAGTAGTTTTATCTAGTTTCACCAGCCAGTGAGAGGTAAGGGAAGAAGAGATAGCGAAATGGGCGTGGAAGATCGGTTGCCTTCACGAAATGCGCGAACGAGATTTTGAAACTTGAGATAATCAAGAAATTATTAGGTATGAACTCACGAGGAATTGATCGTTCACTATGGTTGTTTCTCTTAATGTGTGTCTTCCTATGATATTTGTTTCAGTATTGTTTCTTTATAACATAGGATTTTATTTTCCTTCATTTTGTTTTATTTCAGTCTATTTGAATGTTGTTTCTTTTGAACTAGTTGATTTCCGGCTTTCATCTTGGAAACCCGTATCAATTTTATGGTCAGCCTATTATTAATTTCGAATTAGTCGAGGGTAGTTGATGAAAAATTCTTGAGATCTCACGTGAGGATCGATATACGGACAAAGTCCATTTTATTACTGTCGACATGCATGGAATTCGGACCAAAACCAAGGAATTTAATCGTTATACTCTAAGAGATTTTTTGGTTATGATAGTATGATGTCAACAAGTTGATGTGCTTTGTTGCACGGGATTAGTTAATAGTCCTTGGGTAATAGTGTCATAAATTTAATATATGTATTTAGTCCGCAATAAGTTTTAACGGCGCCTTATTTGGGTTGGAGCAATAGTCCTTGGTAATAACGTCGCTAGATTTGTATGTGGTCTTTGAAGTGCGTCAACAAGTTTTATGGCGCGGATTGCGGATCTGAGCAATAGATGTAGTAATAGCGATAAGTAGTTTGTATATGTATTTGGTCTGTCAACAAGTTTTATGACACTATTACCAAAGGACTATTAACTAATCCCGATGACGATGCCATCAAACTTGTTGACATCATCTTCATCTGGCAAAAATCTAGCAAGTATAGTTTAAAATTCTTGGTTTTGGTAAATGCTGCAAGTGCAGTAGACAAGTAATAAAATGGACTTAAGTCAGATATCGATCCACAGAGAGATCTAAAAATTTTTCATCGACTACCACGACTACTTCGAAATTAATACTATTTGGACCATAAATTGTCACGGGTTTCCGACATGAAAGGTGGAAATCAACTAGTTCAAAGAAATGAACATTAAGAATGGCGAGGAAATAAAATAAATGAAGGAAAATAAATCTGCAAAGAAATGAATCTTGAAACGATTCGCGGAAGACACATTAAGAGAAAGCAGGTCATAGTGAGCGATCGATTCTGTAGTTCATCTTGAATTAATTTCTTGATTTATCTCAAGTTTCAAAATCGTCCAAGGCATTTGTAGTCGTGGATTCCCACGCTCCACATTTCGTTATCTCTTCTTCAGATTCTCTCAAATTACGAGGGAGCGAGATAACTACTTATGCTCAGAACTTCCTTAAGTTGGGTATTTTTCTTTGCGATACTTCATACCCATTTTATGGGTACACCTTAGCTCCCAAGTTATTAGTCAAGCAAGGATATACAACTGAAATTACTCTTCCTCGAAGGGAATTAAAATAGATCCAGCCTTTCCTTGAGATTAGATCTCAGCTAACACGAGTTGGCCTGTCGAATTGAGTGAGAAATCTACCTTTGTTTAAATAGATAAGTCGTTGACTCGTTCTTGACTTCAGAGTGAGAAGAGGATTTATCTAAGTGAACTCACAAAGCTCAAGAAGGATCCCCTAATACTTGAGGTTAGTATACCTTCAAAAAATGTACATTACTCGAGTTGTCTTCTGTGTCACTCGGAGGACCTCCTTGAAATCGAATGCCAGCCTTGATTCTTAACGGGTATGATAAGCGTATTCGGATCAAAATCAATAAACTCATAATGCGAAGTAAATTCGTGGCAGAAATGAACAAGATGCGCAAATTACTACGGGGAAAAATCGGTCGACTCTGACGTTCACTAAATGGAAAATTTGGGTTCTCAAATTCTTGAATCACACGAGAATGACATCATCGATCAAAGAATAGCGCAATTGAAACTAAAATAATCGAATCGAGAAATTTAATACGAACGATGCATTCGGAGTAATGGTACGAAAAGGTAGTGTATTCAGCTGCTTGATAACATTCGAATCGAAAAATAATAAAAACAAAAAAAAAAAAACTAGACAAACATACGCTTCTAAAATAAAGAAAAGAAAAGAAAAAGAAAAGAAAATAAAAAGAAAATAAAAGTGAAGCCCTAGGCTGAGATCTCTCTTTGATGCTTCAGAGCTTGCTTTTCTATTAGGTGGCTAGCGTATTTATAGGGTTTTCCGGTTAGGCCCTAATCCCCCGATATAACTGCTTTGTGGTTTGAGGAGTAGCAGGCCCAGTTCTTTGCTCGATTTGTGACCTCGATTCTCTTGTCGACGCCGAACTCATGTCGCGACGTCGACTTAAATTACGCTTCTATGAAGCTGGTCGTTCGAGTTGTCGCGACACCCGATGCTTATGCCGCCGGGTTTACGATTGTCCGCTTGTGATGCCGGCGACATCATGGCCTTCGCGTATCGCGACATCCATTCTAGTCCTTTGCGATCTTCGAAAATGGTTGTTCACGATGCCGACATCGGGGATATTTGCTCGCGACATGGCTCGAAATCTCATGCGCCCCTTCAGTTTATGCGTGATGCCAGCGACCTCGATTTTCTTGTCGCGCGACGCTCCGGCTCTGATGCATTTCCTTGAGCGGGTGTCCCCTGATGTCGTGACATCAACCTCATAGTTTCGAAGCCTTCAATTGATCTCCTCTTGATGTCACGACTTCAGCATTAAGTCTACGCACATGTAACCCGAGTTGTTCTTGGTGTCGCGACATCGGTCTTCTTATCGACTGACCTTATGCTGCTGTAGGTTGCATTGGTTGTTGATGATGTCGCGACTTAATAGTTCGCAGCCAGCGACATCATCTTTAATTTCTGCTCCTTCTTGGTTGCCTGGCGTGTTCCACTGTCGCGACCTGCATCGGCCTGCTTGATCTTCACGATGTCGCGACTTTAAAGCTGAATTTGTCTCAGGACTCACAAGCTGCATCAATGATCGGCCCGAGTTGCTTTCATTTACGCTACGCCATTATTTGCGACCTCCATATTGCGCATTTTCTAGTGATTTTCTTCTTTCTTGCTTCCTTCACCGCTGGTGAGGATTTCTTCGCAATTACGTATATTAAATATTCAATTTTAATGAAAAACAAACGAGAAAAATGGACTAAAGAGATGACTTTTAAGCTCATCAAACTCCCCAAACTTAAAATTTTGCTTGTCCTCGAAGCAAAAAGAAAAAAAGAAATTGTTGTCCTCAAACAAAAAGGACATTTTACGTTTTTGTTCTCTACAGTGGTATTCAATTTAATTGAAATCTGATAGCATGCATCATTTACGTATATCTAGCTTCAAGTCCATTTCAAGGTCGAGTTTCTACTTTTCATAGTATACAAAAAACTAAAAGCTGATGAAATTGTTTTACAAACAACATAATCATTAGATCTGTTGAATAGCAGTTATTTTCCTTTCTCATTTTCATCTTGATCGATTAACTCCCTAAAGTCCTTCAGTTTTGATTGTTTCCATATTTCCAAAATTCCATAAGTTTGTTTTTCATATTGATCTCACTAATGTAGGTGATTTATTCAAGATCAATCGGTCTTTTGGGCTTATATTGTTAGGCTTGGGTAATGGGTAGGATAGACGAAATTTTTAGGTTAAGTGCCTGACCCTTTTCTCTCTCTTCGCCCCTTCTTTCTTATAGTTTCTCTAATAAACTCCCCCCTAAGCTTCATGTTTGGGACATCTCTTTGATCTCTTCAATTCAGGCCCCATGCCCTTCCCTATTTTCACTTGTAATTTCAGGGAATTTTCCATTGTTGTATCACCATTTAAGGATAGTGCAATGTTTTAACTTTTTAGGCTTTCTAACACTCTTAGCGAACTTTTGGGTTAGTAGCTCCCATACCAGATGGCATTAGGGTACTAGGTGTTGAAACACCCCTAAGAACTTAATTGTTCAAGAGAGTTAGGCCACAAGATAAAACTTATCCCTATAAGCGTTCTTTTCTATTGCATTTTCTGCTCCTTGTCTTTTTCTTTCATTCCCTTTTTGAGTTCCTCGAAAATGCCTCCCCCCAGGCTTCATTTCTTCACTTCCTCCTTGATTCCTGGGTAATCATAGGTTCTTTCTTTGGAGGATTGATTTCTTAGAATGGGTTGGGGTTTTCATTCAGTTATTTTTTGAAAAATAGCTTGTTGGTTCAATTTTGGAACTAAGGTATGCATCGGCATATAAGTAGGGATAGCTAAAATGGCTCAAACTATCCAAGGATGGCTGTATCATCTCTTGTCGTATATCACCTAGGATTTACGCCTCAACCAATAATCCTATTAAATTCACAGAATTTGGTTTGAACAATTGTGACTAACCATAGGAGTACCTTGACTCGTTTTGTTAATAGTATTTAAATTAATTAGTATTCAACGAGGTTCTTTTTGATCTATTGTTCATACCCTGAAACTCAAAAAAATTGTTTTGTTCCTTATTATATTACCTTCCTCAATTACGGACTTATCGGTTAGATATAAGTAATTTTTACACTTTGTGTTTAAATCAAAGCGTATTTATTTGGCCTTTATTCTAAGTTTAGCTCATTCCTAATCTAAGCTGCTTCATTCCAGTTTGATTCATTACATGTGGCCAGTTTTATTAAGAACTAATTTCTACTTTAATGTCCTAATCATCCATCTTCGGCAACACAATATTGAACCAACAAATTCAAACTATGCGCACACAACAATTCAATTCAAGTTTCGTTTATTTACGATTCAATTTACCTTGAGTTTAGAACTACGAGTATAGAAAGGTGATTGAAACTTGAATGGATAGGTCTATTTTTTTCTTTTCTGTTTGTGGGTATAGATGCCTGGGGGATCCAGGTCAAGAGTGTCCAATTGTGGGCTGAATTCTGGAATCTTTACTTCTATTCTCCTCTGTCCCTTGGCTTTCTCTTTATCGATGCCTTTTCTGTTGCCAATTCATTAGAGATCCACCTTTTTGTTCGGTTCATCACGTCTCATTCAAGTGTGTTTCATGTTTTTCTCCACGTTCTGTCATCACCTCCAAGAATTTTGACGGGTTATTGATCAAGTCAGTTCTCTAGCCCACATCTTCCTCTTCGAATGCATCATAGATTTCCATCTAACACCTTGTCTCTCCCTTCCATCTTTGTCTCAAAATCTTTCACCGAGGACATGTAAGAAATTTAAATCCATTGATGTTCTCCTTTGTATGCGCTCTTCTGATTTTGGCATCCCTTCCCTTGAGTATTCCCAAGAGTGATTGTCTCTGTTAACTTGATTGTTGGCAGAATGCCTCGTGGCCAGACGGCTTCTTTGCGAGATCTTTGTCCCTTGTTCCATTTCGTACTACGAGTTTCTCCCTTCTTCCAGCTGAGTACCTCCTTCATATGTTCTTCCTTCATTTTCAGCTTTGCTTCCCGTTCTGTTCCTTTTGCAGCCGACTTCAAATCTTTCATCTCTTCTCATGATTCTTCTTATTCTTGATCTCTTACTTTTTTAAGTTTCTTTTCATATGAACTTCCTCTGAACTCTTGTTGCAACCTCCACTCCTTTTCCCTTGCCTCCATCTTGTTTTGCATGGAGAGAAGCATTTCCATGATTGCCTGGTTCTCTTGTGTTCCCCTAGAACTTTCTCCCTTTTCTTTGAATGTTCTACCTTGCATGGGAGGAGAACTAGCTAAAGGGAAAGAGAAATCTACTGGGTTTCTTTCATCACCGCTACTGCGATTAATGCAAATGGAGAGTATTAACATCCGGAGGAGTTTCTGTGTTCACTTCTTCTTCTCTTGCAGTTGGAACTTCTTCTCCTGTTTTAATCAGTACCCCCTTTTTCTTCTGGTTTCTTGGTCCTTTACTCACTCCTTCTTGTTCATCTCTTCTTTGCGTCATGCTCATCACAGTTTCTATAGAATGAAAACCGTTGTATGAATAATCAGAGTAATCATCTTCGATATACTGTAAATTCATCTCTTTTTCATTGATAAAATTTGATCATTACAATCATTTTGAACATCAGGGTTGAGGGTATAGACTTCATCAACTACATTGAAATTTTCTGCATGCAATGTCTATGTCTGTATCTTACTGGATCAAATTTGAAAGCGACTTCTTCTCGACCCTGAGGTAAGAACTCCTTTTTGCATATCGATCAGAGCGGCTCCAGTAGCTAAGAATGGTCTTCCCAATAGAAGGGGTACTTGCGAATCTTCCTCCATGTCTAGAATGATGAAATCCTTTGGAAAACAAATTTCCATGACCGACACATCTTCCAAGACTCCTTAGGTTTACCATCGATCTGTCTTCCATTTGAAGAGTAATGGTGGTAGGAAGTAGCTCCCCCAAACTTAATTGTTTGGCAACAGAAAGAGGCATCAAGTTGATACTAGCTCCTGAGTCATAGAGGCTTTCTGGATTTCAACTCCTTCTATTATCACGAGGAATTGTAAAACTCCACTGGATCTTTCATATTTTTAGGCAATTCTCTTTTCATCAAAACCTTTTGCAAGTAGCGGTAGAGATTACAATCCCTTCTTCTACGATCTTTCTCTTCTTGCTCGGAATGTCTTTAAGAATTTTTAGTAGAGTGGCATACGGAGTGCTACTTGGTAAAGGGCATCTTGATCTCTAGCTTGGAAAGTTTTCAAAACTTATCAAATTGCTCTTATTTTTGATTTATCGATCTAAATGGGAAAGGCATTGCGGAGTCTAAGAGCCTTGGATGTCCTTCCGGTCCACTCTTTCCTTCTTTTTCTCCAGTTCTTCTTCCTTTTAAGGGTGTCTTTCCTCGTTCTTTGTCATTTTTTCTTTCATCATCTCTAACTCCTTCCCACTCCTCGGAGAAATTTGCAATATGAGTGCTTTGGGATTTTCTTGGTGTCGCAGGAAGGCATCTTTCTTCTGGCTCTGCAGGGTTAGGGCCAGCTGCCCTACTTGTGTCTCCAGGTTTTTTAAGGTAGCATTGGTAGTGTTCTGGAAAATTTGAAAATTGGTAGCAGTTGCTCCCAATTTTGCGAACTTCTGTTCATGGAGGTTCAATAATTTCTTATTATCTCCATAGAAGCTGCAGCATCGTAGCAACCAGATAGAGACCTCCTCGACGGCGAGTATTCGTTCTGTGTTCATTTCCTTCAGCTGCTTCTTTGCTACAAATCTTGGTATTTGTTGACATCTGTGGGGATTAATACTTGCCTTGGGCCTTGTGAAGCCCCTCCACCATATGAGAAGTTCTCATGGTTCCTCAATCCCGGATGATAATGTGTTGGGAGATTAAATATTAGGTTTGAAATGGTAGTTTCAGCTGCTTCAAATACTTAACCTCTCGAGCATCATAAAATTGTTCATCTGCTGCTTTCTCAGCACTTCCCTTCAATAATTCTCTTTCGACTGCTCCTATCTCGTGGGCAGTGTATGTCTTCTTTTCTTGCTTGTCATTCGATGCATAATGGCGTCGACTTAGCCTCGTAGAGCATCGTCTTGCTCGGAGTTCAATCCCTTTCCCTGTGTTGTTTCCTCTTGAAAACTCACTTAGGAGTTTTCATATTACGACAGCGGGTCTCGATCGGATCTCTCTTGCCTCCTCGGCACTTTACGTTTGAATGCTCCATGGCATGAAGCATCAATGATTCCTTTTGATATATCATTTAAGGCATGATATGCAATGTCATTTGGGTCTTCAAGTCTATCGGCATTGGGCGTCTCTTGACAACAGCTTGAATCTTTCTGAGCCACGTAGAGGCTTTTCATCTTCTCTCTTGTTGGAACACTATGATCTCTCTCCTTCTCTCGAGGTGGTGGCCAGTGGAAAGAATCTACATAAGTAGGCTTTTACCAGCTCCTCCCAAGCGTGACGGACCCGTATAGGTAGAAGACTTCGTACCATGTAAATACATTGTATCATAAAAGAGAATGGGAGCAGTCACGGAGTTTAATGACTTACGGAAGATTACAACCCATTTAACTTTCTTGTATTAGCCATCTGAATCTTCCCGGATACTCGTTTGGGTCTCGATTGGGATGGCGATGGCGTCTTTGCTGAACCATTGTGATTAGTCGCGCCGGTTCAAAGTTATTGGCCTGGCTGCGGGTTAATACGTCGCCCGATATTCATCTGAATAATTGGTCTCGAAGTCTTCCGTTGTATGCGCGATTGGAGGTCTTATTGCTCCCTCTATGCTCGTCATTACATTCTGTCTTTCATCTGCCATGGTGGAGTTTTCTGCCTTCTTTATCTTCCTCAATCTTCGAAGTGTTTTCTCTAATTCTGAATCTGCTGGAATCAATTTTCAATCAACTTGCCCACATTAAATTTGTATCCCTTGAGGATGGCATAGAGCAAAACCGCTTCCTTCTCCTTGATTGTGCATAAATGTTTGGAGGGAAAAATTACTGAACTTAAGAAGTAAAACCAAACCTTTGCTTGCTCAGTCAATGCTCCCCTGGCGATGGATTCATGTTGGTTCTTCCTGGTGGCATTCCACTTCCCTTTTCCATCAGTCAACAAATCTACAATCTTCTAGAAGATAGGCTCCTCAACCAGTCTTATAAATTTAGACCCATCTTTCCTCTCCTTAAGATTGAATGTTTGATTTATCTACTCTCTACTGAAGGATACCCATCTCCCTCTAACATAATCTACCCTGTCCTTAGTTCCCACCATGTTAGCGTAGAACTCTTTAACCACATCTACGAACCTAGGAGCCTTGTGCTCATAGAAAAGATGTCATCCTTTGCTTTCTATCAGCTCTTGGAGGGGGGAAATCCATTTGTTGAAGCCTCTCTCCCTAATAAAGTCTTTGTGCTGTAGCTTGTCTCTCCAAGCAATATACGCCATGTCAGAGACCCATTGACTAGCCTTTTGTTCACTATTTTCTGCTTCTTCATTTCCTCTTTTCCTCTTCCTAGACTCTTCCACTGTCTGCTAAAGTTCATCGTTCACATTAACCCTCTCCACAACTTACTTAGCCACTATCTAAGTGGTTTGAACTGTCTGATTTTCCAACTCTACATACTCCTCCATGATTTCGTTCAGGTTTGGAATCAAGGTTGTAGGCTCAGACATCGTGCGAGATTGGTCTAAAAATTTAGGGTTTCGAACGATTAAGAGAATTGGTGAGGGAGGCTGAAAGGTTGGATTATGATGAGGTAGATGACTCTTCAGTCTTCGAACTTTTCTATTTATAGGCCAAGGATTTTGGTGCTTCTTTAATTGTCGCGACAAATTTTTTACCTAAAGTTATGCGCTTTTTAAATATATGTCGCGACATAGGAAATCAATGTCGCGACATAAATTTTCCATTTAATTCTTAAGTTTTGGGCAATTCTTTATCGCGACATAGATAAATCTTGTTGCAACATAAATTCTAAGGTTCAAATTGTTGTTTGTCATGACATAGAGAAAATATGTTGCGACACAATCTCTTACCAGCTCCATTTTAGCATTGACCATGTCATGATAAAGTTCAATTAGTGTCACGACATAACTTATTTTGTCGTGACAAGGTTTTGTTCTACCTCACAATTTTTCACATTTTCATACTTTTAACCATTCAACCCACTCAATCATCATTCAATAAGTCCTTCCCCTTAGATCATACTTGTGAAAACACATATTAAATATCAAATAATCTCAATTCAAGTATGAACAACAATTCTATTTCTAATCATCAACATCATTCATCAAAATATTCAACAAACCATTCAAGCAATTGGCATCAAATTCCCCGAAACTTCAGATATGCATTATCATTAAAAACAAGTTGATGTATTTAGAAATAATTCCCCTTGTAGTTATTCACTGCATAATTCAGTTTGAGATATTCTACTTTCTAATGAGCTCTAATTCCAATTCCTCTTCCTTGTTCCTAAAAAAATTTCAGCAAATTATCAAATTACATGAATATACTTCTAACAATTTAAAACTAAAAACTTAAATTTATAAAAGTAATCATTAATAATCAAATTATCCAAATTAACTTGTGCTTGGGTTGCCTCCCAAGAAGCTGCTCAGTTTAATGTCCTTAGCTAGACATTTGCTATAAATTATCTTCTTTTCGACATAATTCTTTTCCCTTTTTAAATCTGGATCTACTTCATTTATACTTCCTCCAAGGTAGCGCTTCAGTCTCTGACCATTTACTTTGAATTCATTTCCAGATTCATCTTTCAATGTCACTACTCCAAAGGGTGTATTGGTTATCACTATGTAGGGACCACTCCGCCTTGATTTCAATTTCCCTGGAAATAGCTTGAGCCTGGAGTAGTATAAAAGAGCTTGTTCTCCTGCCTTGAATTCTCTCCTTAGGATCTTTTGATCATGCCACCTCTTGGTCTTTTCTTTCTAAATTCTGGCATTGTCATAAGCTTAATTTCTCAGCTCTTCTAGTTCATTCATTTGGAGTAGTCTCTTTTCCTTTGCATCTTGAAACTCACAATTCAGTTTCTTGATGGCCCACATATCTTTGTATTCTAGTTCTAAGGGGAGATGACAAGGTTTTCCAAATACTATTCAGTATGGTGACATTCCAATGGGAGTTTTGTAAGCAGTTCTATAAGCCCACAATGCATCATCTCGCTTTATAGACCAGTCTTTTCTACTTGTATTAACTGTTTTCTCCAGAATTTTCCTTATCTCCCTATTGGAAATTTCAGCTTACCCATTTGATTGACGGTGATAAGCCAAGCCCATCATATGTTTGATGCCATATCTGCTCATGAGTTTTGTAAAGACTTTATTTGCAAAATGGCTTCCCTCATCACTTATGATGGTTTTGGGTGCTCCGAATCTGCTCAAAATATTTCTTTGTATAAATCCTACCACTGTTATGCCATCATTTTTGGGATAAGCTATTGCTTCCACCCAGTTGGATACATAATCCATAGCTAGGAGAATGTATATATCACCAAATAATGGAGGGAAGTGTCCCATGAAGCCTATTCCCCAAACATCAAAAATCTGCACCACCAAAAATCCTTGCAGGGGAATCTCATTTCTTCTGTATGTTGTATTCTCACGTGAGCATCCGCGATGTTTTACCCATTAAAAACAATCTTTGAATAGAGTAGGCAAATAAAAACTTGATTGGAGAATTTTTTAGGATGTCTTGTCTCCTGCAAAGTGTCCTCCATATGGTGATGCATGACATTTCTCCATAATACCACCTTGTTCTGCTTCTGGAACACATCTCCTTATGATCATATCTACTCCTCTTCTATACAGTAGTGGGTCATCCCATATATAAAATCTGCAATCAACTCTCAATTTTCTTCTCTACTGGTAGCTGAATTCAGGTGGCATCACTCCATAAGCTAAACAATTGACAATATCTGTCACATCCCACTTTTATAGGCTGTGACCGGCGCTAGGGAATGGGTAGGCTTAAGGCCACCAAAACCCGTAGCAAGCCTAAGTCCCATAATTTCTACGAAACCGGCAAGACCACAATCGTTCTACTAACAAATGACAGATCCTGTTATTCGCAATATCAATCTAAAATCTACTAATAATTAACTCAAAATCTCATATCATGAAATTATCTCAAATAACATAACAAATAGACCTCCATGATCATCCACTAACAAAAACGACCTCAACGGTCTCATCAAAAATATCAATAAGGGTTTCATCAGCCAGAAATTATCAACTCAACTATTCAAAATTTATCGATTTAACCAAATATAATTAACTTAATAACAAGTTAATTCACCATGGAGCCCTACAGAAACTTGACTCTCATTCACGAATAAACAAAATAATAATCCATTACATGTTTCAAATAGAATCAAGTGGTCAAGAATGCAGATTCTCCTTTCTCTATCTACCCTGAAAAGGAGGAAATCAACGGGGTGAGATAACTCTGTGAGTAAAAATATATCACCATACTTGTGAGGCTAGGTACTCAAGGCCGGCTCACAAGGATGGTTATGCTCAATCAATCAATCACCGTACATAGGTTATGCAACAAATAGCGGCAATATGAACAACAATATCAAAAGAGATTTAGAGGTTTGAAACACAGAAATATAGTTTACCATTCAGGATAGTACATTCCTTTTTACCTTTATCGCAGATCCGTACATTCAACCAAAGATCCGTAGAGCGAATTGGGTTCTCGCCTAGAGAGTTTTACCACCTCTCTAGGAAGGCAAAGCTGCCCGCACGGGAGAGTACCATGTGCGAGATGGCACGATGAGCCTCCCCATCGATTAGGCTTTTGTGATTCATACCATCAAATGACGTGCTGATTTACAAGTTATAGGCGGCCATTACTTCGGCATGCAACAAGAAGATAACACCATACAATAGAGTTGGTGACCATGCTTTCGGCATGAATATTCATCAAGACACGTGACTTGTGGCATGCAACCAAATTCAAATTCAATGAATGCTTTCGAGAATAAAGTGCTTAATCATAGTCAATTACTACGATTAAGTCAAACAATAAAAAACACGCTATACATTTAAGATGGCTGCAAATGATGATATAAAATTTACTCACCTCCCTATTAGTCAGGCTCGATTTGAGAAAAAAGACTATTCACCACGAAGCGATGTAGGCCTTCCCCCAACCGTTTGCTATACCAATATTCGTACAAGAAAGAAATATAAAGATAGCGTCAAAATCATAGAGCCATACCTTTATTTAATTCACACCACTCCAATTAGGTTGCTTACCCGTTTCTATTGTCCTTCTTGAGCTTTTTAAATAATTTTTTTTTTTAAATCCCTTTTTACTTTCCCTTACCTTCAACATTACGCCTTTTAACATCTAAATACCCGAAATTATAATTTTAATATTCAATTTCACAACTAATTTCTTATATGTGTTTAATCACTAAACTCGTTTTTTTTTTTTTTTGGCAGATTAGCATCAGTTAGTATTTGCCTATATCTTTCTCTACCGGCGTCGAAAAGACGAAACCAAAGGAAAAATTTCCACTAACATCCATATCTTTCAATTATGTCAAATTGGCCTAAATTCGTCCATTAGGTCCTCCTATGATTCTGTCAAATCGACCTTCAACAGAAATTCACATTCAATCGATTCAACCCTTAATTCCACTAATTACCTCAATTTCATTCTAAATACATTTCCCCAAATTTTAAACATACTAGACTTAATTCATGTACCTCTTAGGTCACGTTTTATAGATTCAAAATGCAGTGCAACCTAGCATACACATTAGAACAATTAGTCATTCCAAACAGCCCTAAATTGACCATCCAAACAACAACCATTTATCAATTCAGCCCCTTTCCTCAATACAGACCATTCAAACAAAAATTAAAAACCATGGTGCTTTAATATGCCTTCAGAAGTCTCCATAACAGAAAATCACAGGTTGATTCAAGGAAATTGGCTGCAACAAGAATTTTCTTCATTCCACAGCTTGATTTGTAGCCGAATGGAGAACCTAGGGTTCTTCAATTTTTTCTTTTGTTTTCTGCTTTCGATCTTCTGAGAGGCCTAATATTTTAAAAATTAATTCAATATTTCACTTAAGTCCCTGCGGTTTTCTTGAATTTTTTTTTTAAGGCCCTGGGAATTGTAAAAATGTCTCTTTTTGGCCCTTGGTCAACAAAATCTGTTGACTTTTCCCTACCCGGTTCACTGTTCACGTATTTTTATTTTTTTTTATTCATGTATTTTCATTAATTTTATTTTTATATCATATATTTGGACCTTAATTTTCTTCATAAAAATTCCCATAATTTATTTCATTCATTGGGTATTTTTAAAAATTCTATTTCGGTCAACTGCTCAGAATTTGACCTTACTGGGTATATTTTCCTAAAATTCCATTTAATTGAGAAATAATTCCTAAAAAATTATTATAAATTCATGATGGACCTTAAAACACCTAAAACTTAAATTCCATGAAAAAAAATCATTTAAAAAAAATGTTTGGGGTGTTACAATATCAGCATACCAGGGTGTTTAATTGACAACAAAAATAGTTGCTCATCAAGAAATTTTTATAGTATTTCTTTTCCTTTTTCTTTCCCATCATTCATTTCCAATCTAGACAAGTGCTTTTCTATCACATTGTCACGACCCTTCTTGTCTTTGATCTCAAGATCAAATTCCTGTAGCAGCAATACCCATCTAATCAATCTTGGTTTGGCCTCCTTCTTTACCATTAGATATCTTATTGCAGCATGATCAGTGTGTATTATAATATGGGATCCCAATATATAAGGCCTAAATTTCTCCTGACAGAAACACCATTGCTAGCATCTTCTTTTTTGTGGTGGAGTAGTTCTCTTATGCCTCATTAAAGGTTTTCCTGGCATAGTATATGGCCTTGGATATCTTTTTTGTTCTTTGTCCCAATATAGCTCCCATTGCATAATCACTAGCGTCACACATAATCTCAAAAGCATTGTTCCAGTTAGGTGTTAACGTGATGGGAGATGTCACTAATCTGGATTTAATCTCCTCAAATGCAGATCTACATGATTCATCAAAATCAAATTTTGCATCTTTTTCCAGCAGTCTACACAATGGTTTGGAGATTTTTGAGAAGTCCTTTATGAATCTTCTGTAAAAACCAGCATGTCCAAGGAAGCTTCTTATCCCCTTGATAGTTGTAGGTGGCCTGAGAGTTTTTATAACAACAACTTTTGCTTGGTCTACTTCCAATCCAACAGCATAAATCTTGTGTACTAAGACAATACCTTTTGTTACCATAAAATGGCATTTCTCCTAATTCAAATATAGATTTTTGTCTTGACACCTCTGAAGTACTGTTTCTAAATTTTTTAGACAATGCTCAAAACTGGATCCATATACTGAGAAGTCATCAATAAAGATCTCCATAGCCTCTTCCACCAAATCAAAAAACATAGACATCATACATCTTTGAAAGGTGTTAGGAGAATTACATAGTCCAAAAGGCATCCTTCTAAAGGCAAAGGTGCCATAAGGACATGTAAATGTAGTTTTCTCCTGATCCTCTAGGGCTATTGCAATCTGGTTGTAACTATAATATCTATCAAGAAAACAGTAATAGGAGTGTCCTGTTGTTTGCCTTTTTCTATATAGACTAAAACCCCTCAAATTAACATAGTTACAAGAGCCTTACACTTCTCTTGCATCCATGTCATTTTGGATAAGTTTGCTTGATAAAATAATTTTCTCTTAATATTCATGATTTAAAGATAAGGGTCAAGTCTATGACACTGCAAGTGCACAATTCATACAAGTAGTAAAATCTTAATGTAAGTCCAAGTATCATTACAGATTGGTAGCAATTAAAGATAAACTACCCCAATACTAAAATTCCATACTATTTGGACTAAGAACTCATAGTGAAAGTTTATCTAAACAATAAAGTAAAATCCTATGCTATTGAATATTGTCAAACTAAGCTAAAACAAAAATAAATGAATAAAAATAAATTGTATCTATAAGAATGGATTGAATCAGTTTCCTGTGAGAAACGAAAACTATCAGTGAAATACAATGAAACAGTCAATTCCAGCACCTAAGTACATTGCTCTGTTTATATATGGATCTGATTTTTGTCCAATATTTCCTAATTTTTGGAATTGGATTTCTCCATATTCACCGGTTAGATATCCTTGCTTCTCTCGAAGACGAATCGAGCCGGCTACCTGTATTCCAAATTCTCTTGCAAGATCTGGGTATTTTTCTCTCTCAATACTTCATACCCATTTCCTGTTGACAGCAAACCTTTTGCTTTTCCTTCTCAGGATTTTCGCAAAGCTTCTATCACTTAATCGGTGGCTCAACCTCCAAATCTATGGGTTCGTCCCTTTCCCTTGATTAGATCTAAGCTAACACGGGGTTAGGAACTTACCTTTAGATTAAGGTGAACTCTCTGATTATTTATATTGTTAAATACACCCCTCCAACTTCAATTATGAGCTAATGGGGGATTTATCAAAATGAACTCTCAGAGCTTAGCAGTTCATCAATGGTAGTCGAACATACCCAGAAAAGAATGGTCTCGACTCGGAATCTGTCTACGGCGTGTCCTGCGGAGGGCATCTTTGGATGCTCAATTAAGACACATTCCCTCGGTATTAGGTACTACTATTGGGAACTACAATTCACAAGCGACACCAAATAAGTAAATTCAAACCCAAATTAGTTCTCCATATTTGTAGGGAAATAACTAAATGTAATCGAATCTAGCGAGCTACGCTCGATTCTTTGCGTGTAATTAAGAAATGGAGCACCGATCACGTACAGCCCACGTAATTGCAATAAAGCGAGAAGAAATGAATTCAAATTGCTCTAGATTTCATAAATTTTAGGCTGATAATACTAAGAAAATAACAAAAAGAAGAAAAATCCAGCTCTACTCGTCTCTGCACAGTTCGCAGATTCAAATCCAGAAAAGAAATAAACTAAAAATAGAGAAGAGAAATAAAAATCTACTCTAAACTATACACTGAGTTCCTCTCTCCTTTCCTTTTACGGGTAGTGAAGACGGAAGCTGCTACTATTCTCAAGCGTCTGTTTATCTTGTCAAAAATAAGGTGGGCCCCGAATCCCCGGCTCCAGTGGATTTCCCGAAGAAAAAGCGAAACTCCAGCGTCACATGTCGTGACCTGAGTTGATGTCGCGACATGGATTTCTCTTGATTGCTCGTGATGCGACCTCTTTGTTCTGTTGCAGCAGTTTTCTTACGCGCTTTGATAAATGGTCGCGACATCGTTTGTAGTCGCGACCTTCTTTGCTCAGTGTTTTTCCAGTGTTGATGTCACGACCTCAGTTTCATGTTGCTACATTGTTGTCTTTCTCTTCTTCCAGCTTCTGAGTTGTGACATCAGTTTTAGGTTGCGACCACCTTTCTGTTGGTATGATGATTTCATGTTGTGACTTTTATTTCTTGGTCGCGATTGTGTTGGTGGTCTTCTGCCTTCATAGGTTTCAATTTTAGGTCGCGACCTCATAGTGATGTTGCGACCTCTTTTGCTGCCCATTTCTTTTCTTCTGGTCGCAACCTCAGTTTTTTGTTGCAACCAAATTTCCTCCTTCCCACCTTTATTCTATGTCGTGACCTCAAGGTGATGTCGCGACCTCATGTTGCTCTTTTTCTAATTGCATGTAGTCCCAATTGCTCAAAAGTAGTTGCGACCTTGATTTCTTATGCTCATCTCTTCTTCAAGTCACGACCTAAACGAGTGGTCGCGACATCGTTTCTGATCCTTGATTTCTAAATGGTCGCAACTCCAGTTCTTGGTTGGCAAGGGCTTCGGTTTGGCTTCAGGTTGTGACCTCCTTTCAACCTCCATTTTTGGTTGCAACTTAAATCTTCTTGTTTTTATGTCGCGACATCAGGGTGGTGTCGCGACATGAAATGGAAACCTTTGTTTAAAATTGGATTTGCAACATTGTTCTCTTGCAAAGACCTCTCTTGTGGCTTCATAGATGAATCCTTGTCGCGACCTCGGAGTGATGTCGCGACCTCGGTTGTATTCAGTTGGTGTAGCGACATCAAAATGATGTCGCAACATGGTGGATGCTCTTTTGGATGTGTATTTTAGTCCAGGCCACATTTCTTTTATCCCGAGCTTCTTTCTTGATACTTGACTTCACCCCTTTTAGGACTTCCATTTCTTCCTCAAAGAATTTGAATTTGGTGATATCGTGACTTGAACATTGACAACTAATCTTCTGTCGCGACCAGATTTTCAATTGTGACTTCCAATTCTCTTGTAAAGCGGTTTTGTCGATTTTCTTTGAGATTTTAGCTTTTCTTTGTATTTTCACCGCAAAATGAAATTTGAAGTAAAATATCACATTCTGCAAACAAATCAGCGTTTATCTACGTAATATACTCAGAAAATGGATTAAAAATCTAATGAGTTTTGGACTCATCACTTTGCTAACTTTGTCTAGCATTTGGTCGATGAAAGGTAGAGGATAATGATCCTTTACGGTAGCCCAGTTTTACGTAGTCTATACACACTCTCCATCATCCGCAGTTCTTACTTGAGAATCAATTCATTCTTCTCATTTCTTATCACACTGAATCCTCCCTTCTTTGGAACTACATGAACTAGGCTCACCCAAGGGCTGTATGAGATTGCATAGATGAAGCCTGCATTTAGCCATTTCAATACTTCTTTTCTGACTACTTCTTTCATTACTGGATTCAGCCTTATTTGATGTTCTATAAAGGTTTTAGCATTCTCCTCCATCAAAATCTTGTGCATGCAGATAAAAGGGCTGATTCCTTTCAAATCTTCTATCGACCAAGCTATTGCTTCCTTATATTTTCTGAGAGTTTCTAGTAGTTTTTGTTCTTCAAGCTTAGTCAATTTAGCTGAAATGATGACTGGCTTTCCTTTTTCTGGTTGCAAGAAAGAATATTTCAAATGTTCAGGTAATTCCTTGAGAATTAAGCCTTCTGAACTTGTGTTTTCTTGATTCGTGCCACGGTAGGGTGATCCAAAATCAACAAAATTTGTATCCTAAATTCCTCTCTTGTCGTAGCAGCTGCTAACGGTAAACGAGTTCTAGGGTCGAACCTGAGGGATAGGTTTTCTTCGTACAAAATGACTTGGTGATATTAAAGCGGTGAATTAAATTTGGATTTTCGAGGTTTTTTGGTAAAAACAGGGGAGTTGGATGGTTCACAGACTGAAAATAAAATTAAAAAAAATGTAAAATAGACCCATGAAGTGTCAGACCCTTTGGTTTAGGAATTTTTAAGGCAACTTGACATGTCACCAGATGCTTTCCTCGCGTTGGGGAGGATGACATATAGTCATTTCCCGAACCGGATCTTTATTTAGCTTTAAAAACTAAACCCTATGATTTTCCCTTTTGAAAAACAGCATTTATTGAACATTAATGCTCCCATACAGTGAAAACGTGCCTCACTGATCTACCTCACAGTGATAAATAGAAAGCAACTAATGAATCTCGGTGGATCCTAGCAATAAGCATCCTTTGAACCTAAAGATTTCCAAATCTTGATCAAAGAAAGGCACATCAAAGGTTCCTAACCTAGAGTAGAAATAAGGTATAAATGAAAATAAATACCTACGTTAAAAGCAGAAGGGCCGTCGATTTACCTCGAATCCTAGCCGCTGACCCTCCTCTTCAAGGAGAAAGAGGTCTAACCAAGCATCCTCTGAGTTGTCATCCTCAGAGGAGTGTTTGGTAGCTGAGAAAGGGAGAGAAATGAAAGAAAATGGAGAAAGGAGGAAGAAGCGTAGCTGCCGCCACAGATCATTGCAGTAAGTGATTGATCGTTTTGTACAAAGGCGAGGCTTATATATGCTCGAGCCAAAAATTACAAAAAAAGCCCGAAACTAAAAGCTATTCTGAGGACAAATGGGAAGAAACAAAAAATTGCAATAAAAACAACAAGCGTGAAATACGAGGAGAGCGGGGCACGCGAGTGAATAGTGCGCGAGGCATGAGCAGGTCTTCGTAGGAAAAGCATTCTGCGGTACATTGTTCTTCACTTTGCTTTTCTTTCATACGGGATATGATGCATGCTTGATGAGTTCAACTCGAATTCTTCATGCTTGAATCAACTCAATAATTTTGGCATGATTAGCTCGCAAAAACTACAAAATTAGCCACAAAATATGATCAGTAGTACAATAGGGACCCGAACATGTCAATTGGGTTAATTAGAATGATTAGTACACAAAAAGCACTCAAAACCTATAATAAATAGGGTTTAAAATGGCACTTTTTGGGCACTTCAGTAATTTCTTGGCACACTTCTTACGTATATCTGGCTTGGATTTTTTACGCATTATTATCTTGACAACGAGAAGCGCCTTGTTTAATTTAACATTAGGGTCCAAAAATTCAATTTCAAGATGCTCAAGATACTGAAAATTCTTCTCATTCTCATTCATTGAATTCCTGTAATTAAAAATTTTCATCTTTTCATAACAGTTAGGAATTTTCATTTCTACAATCTCACATTCAGCATCACTTAGTTTAGGTTGTTTCAAACTGTGATTGAGATTGAAGTGCACTGCTTCATCTCCTACCTTGAGAGTTAATTCTCTTTTCTTCACATCAATCAAAGTTGCTCCTGTTGCTAAGAAAGGTCTTCTTAACAGCAGTGGAACTTGTTTGTCTTCTTTTATGTCAATGACTACAAAGTGCACTAGGAAAATGAATTTTCCCACTTTGATAAACACATCTTCTAAAATGCCCTTAGGATGGGCCAGTGTTCTGTCTGCCATTTGCAATGTCATGGATGTGGGAGTGAGTTCCCCCAAACTTAGTCTTTTTGCTACAGACAAAGGCATCAAGTTGATGTTGGCTCCAAAATCACATAGTGATTTTCCCACATTAGATTGTTTAATTTCACAAGGTATAGTAAATCTACCAGGATCCTGCATCTTCTATGGTATAGAATTCTGAATTACTACACCGCAGGTTGCTATAAGGCTCACTATTCCTTCTTCAGCGATCTTTATTTTTCTGCTCAATATCTTCTTCATAAATTTTTCATAAAGAGGCATTTGAGTCAATTCTTCTAAGAAAGGGATGTTGATCTCTATCTTCTTAAACATGTCTAAGAATCTAGAGAATTTCTCTTCAAGCTTTACCTTTTGTAGCCTTTGAGGGAATGGAACTTGAGGTTCATAAGCCTTAACCTCTTCCTTTTTCCTTGGGTTTTCTTTTTCCACATTTTTCTCTGGTTGCATCCTTGTTGATTCCTCTTCTCATGTAGTCTTTGGGCCATGCTGCTTAAAGTGTTCCCCAATGTCTGCATATTGTTCTTCCTCAGTGTCTTAATTTTTCTTTATTCTTTCTTCCAATTCCCTGCCACTTCTTAGAGCTACTACCATATAGTCCCTTGGATTCTTCCTTGTGTCACTTGAAAGCGAAGATCCTTGGCGGTCTATAGTTAGGGCAAGCTGCCTATGCACCTCAGTTATTGAGGAATTATTTGTGTTGGCCTAAATCTGGGTTGTGTCTACAGGTCTTGTATCTCGGCAAACTTTTTGTTCATGTTTGTTCAGCAACGTCTTTTTTTCCCCCATGAACTCTGACATCGATCTTCAAAGATTGAGTAACGGACCCATTCCCTATTGACGAGGGAATGCATCGAGCAACTCCACCAGTAACCTCGGCCAAGCTTTGCTTTCATTACGACAAAGAATTACCATGAAGAGCTGGCGTTAAACTCACGCGAAAGCGTCTTTGGAAAGCGTGGGTTATAAATTTTGCTTTTACATCAAAATCACACCTTTAGATTTAACGAAAATCAAATGACATACTTGGTACGGTGGTCAAGCTTTGAA
Source organism: Tetrastigma voinierianum (assembly GCA_016808115.1). Lineage (NCBI taxonomy): Eukaryota > Viridiplantae > Streptophyta > Magnoliopsida > Vitales > Vitaceae > Tetrastigma > Tetrastigma voinierianum. The sequence goes on along the minus strand of JAEQBH010000911.1, from coordinate 384,372 downwards.
ATACAAAATCACGTATAAAAAAAAAAGAAGCCCATTCCCGATATTTTCCAAAAATCCATTCTGACCATATAGGACCCTCACGGTCCTCATCAAAATATAAGATGCGAATTAATCCAACATAATTCCTTCGCAACTTTGTTTTTCTTAAAACCATGCATGCATATTTTACAAAAGATATTTACATATACAAAATGTCACATTTTAACTTTTACTACGTTTACTTTACACCTTATCTTATATATATATACAACACAGCGTCTAGGACTGAGGATCCTGAAAGGTCTTTCGGCTTCAGCACCTGCACCTGAAAAATTATTTAAAAACAGAAAACTGTGAGCCAAACGGGCTCAATGAGTACTATAAGTTCTAAATGTTGCTGTCTGCTGTATGTACCTCCCAATATGAAAATCTGTACATAAATGGTTGTAAAACTGTTATTGAGAAAACTGAGTTTTTGCTATGAAAACCATTTATGAAAACTGTTCTGAAAACTATTTATGCTGTTGAAAATTGTTTCAGTGGTGGTTAATATCTGAAAGTGCTATACTGTAAATCAAGTACCAACCACTGTGGCCCATTTTTGAAATACCCTAGACGTGATGCCATAGAACCTCGAAACCTGGCATCGGTAGTGAACCTCGGAACACTACCTGTCTAATATGGTCCGATGAACACGGTGGGATCTCTATAAGCATAATGGAACCTCGAAACCAAAATGCCTAGTGATGGAACATCAGAACCAACACCTCATCACCATGTACTATATCAGCGCTCTAACTATCTATATACCCCAAATGTGTAAAAGGCGACTCACTATATAATTATATACTATATCTAACCCCCAATTGCCAACCAGGCAATATCGTTAGTCATAATGTCCCATAACCCTGCCATGCACAATCCGAAATAAATCTGACCGAAAACTCAGCTGTGCCATCTAGGGGTTTTGCTAAACCAGGCCAAACTGTTTCTTAAGTGCTAAAATAGAAATATTCTATTGAGTATATGATGAGTCCAAAAACTCATTTGATTTTTAATCCATTTTTCTGAGTACACATAAAGATACAAATGTTGATCGTGATAAATGTGTGGATATTTTATTTAAATTTAATTTTGCGTAAAAGTACATAGGCTTAAACTCAAAGAAACTGTAAGAGATCACTCTATAAGAAGAAATAAGTCGCAAATGAAAATCGAGTCGTGACAGAGTTCATTTGTTCGGGCCATTTCAAGTCAATACATCACCAAGATCACCCTTAGAAGAAAGAAGACCTTAGCAAGCGAAGTCGTGACTTGAAGTTGAGCTTGCGACCAGAATGACCAAAGCAACAAGTGAAAGAGGTTGCGACAAAGGAAGTGTGGTTGAAACTAAAGGAATTATTCAAGGTAGATAGAATCTTCGATCGCGACACCACGCTGATGTCGCGACGATGATTGAAGACAACTGAGGTCGCGACGTCAATCTAAGGTCGCGACATGGATCTGTAAATGAAGCCACAAGGAAGGTCTCTGCAAGAAAATGAAGTTGCAACTAGTTTTTAAATGAAGGGCTCCATTTGAAAGCTGAGGTCGTACATGAAAACGGGAAATGGAGTCTCAACAGAGATTGAAGGCACCAAACTAAGAGTTGAAGAACAAAAGGGAGGTCGCAACTCAAGCGGCTCAAACGGTCATTGCCAAGAAACCGAAGGCGAGCAACTTTATTAATCAAGGACCACAAACCATGTCGAGCCACTGTCTCGTGTCGCGACCAAGCAGTAACTCAGCGGTAAGAAATATAGGTCGCAACTACTTTTGAGCAATTGGGACTACATGCAACAAGAAAAAGAGCAACATGAGGTCGCGACATCACCTTGAGGTCGCGACCTGGAATAGAGGTTGGAAGGAGGAACCGTTGCACAAAGAATCAGGCTGCGCACTGTAAGGCGGAAATGAACATCAAAAGAGGTCGCGACATCACATTGAAGTCGCAACTTAAATTCGAAACCTATGAAGGCAGAAGACCATAAACAAGGTCGCGACCAGAAAAAGGAAGTCACAACCTAGAACTTAGGCAGTTGAAATATAAATATAGTTACAACCTAAGACTGAGGTCGACGCGCAACAAGAACAAGGAAGAGAAGTCCTCGACTGTGAATCGAGGTCGGACTCGTAACGCAGTAATAGCGAAAGACAACGAGACAAAGGACGCAGAAATCGTGGGTCGCGGCATCAACTCTTGAGGAAACATTGAGCTGAATAAGGTCGCGACCATTAAAACGATGCTGCACCATTAATCCAAGCACATAAAGAACATGGTCGCAAGAAATGTATGCAACAAGGTCGCAACCGAACAAGAGCAAACAAGTGGAAACTGTGCTAGACACCACCGAGGTCGTGACCTAGATAGTAACCGGGCTTCTTTGGGAATTCTCCACTGAGCTTTTGCACTAGGCCCATTTTCTTTGACAGCTTATAAATGTATGCTGTTAGAATAGCAAAGTAGCTTCCGCTCACTACCAAGAAAAGGGAAATCAAGACAACTCAAATATATAGTTTAGAGTAGAATTTTCTTTATTTTTCATTTTTATTTTTTTAAAAAAAATTCTTTTCTAGATCTGATTCTGCTAACTATGCAAAAACGATTAGAGCTGAAACTTTATTTATGTTAATATCTTCTTAAAATTATTGCCTAAAAATTTCTGAAATCTAGACAAATCTTAATTCAATTTTCTCGCCATCGGCGATTATATTGGTCAGGATTATGATCTGCCCATTTCAATCAGACAAGAATTGAACACAGTCACTGGATTTGATGTACAGTTAGTTACAATCTTTTCTGCATAAATCTGGAGAAATTTATTTGGGTAGGGATTACTGTTTGGTGTCAGTTGTTCTGATAAGTTTCCAATGTAAAATTTAAATACCAACATGAGGACTTTGCCTGATTACAAGATGCCCTCTGCGTGACACAGAGATGGGGATTCCTGAGAGTTGAGAGCATTCTCTTATGGGTATGTTAGACTACCATTGATGAACTGTTGAACTCTGAAAGTTCATTTTGATAAATACCTCATTCGCTCATAATTGAAGTCATGAGGGAACATTTACAATATAATAACTTAGGTCTACCTCAATCTAAAGAGAAATTTCCGACCCTGTGTTAGCCGAGATCTAATCAAGGGAAAGGAGGAACTCCACAGATATGAAGGATGAGCCATGAATAAGGGTAACCTTTTCAGAAAATCCCGAGAAGGAAAGCAAAGATCTCAGCCATCAAAAATGGGTATGAAGTAAGAAAGAAAATACCCGATCTTGGTGCTGCAGGCAGATGATACAAGTAATCAAGTTAGATCTTGATTTCGAGAGAAACAAGAGCGTCTAACCAGTGAATGTGGAGAAATCCAACTGCAACATTTAGCAATCTCGACAAACTGCATCCATCAATGCAATAGAGCAATATACTTTCATGCAGGAATTGAATGTTCATTGTAATTCACTGATAGTTTTCGTTTCTCATAGGGAACAGATTAGATCCAGTATTTTGTTCTTTTTATTTTTAGTTGTTTTCATGTTATTCTAGTTTCTATTTTTAGTTAATAGTCTAGGATCTATCATTTGCATAAATTTTCACTATCAAATTCTTTAGTCCAAATATATAGAACTTCAGCATAGTAATGGATCTCTAATTCTGTCAATCTCTATGGGAATGGATACCCGGATCTCTACATTCGCATTTTACCACATGTATGACCTCGTAGACCAGTGCTAGTCATAGACTAAACCCAATTCTTAAAATCCTAAACATCAAGACATATTTATTAATTAAGCAAATTTATCCAAAGTGACAAGGGGTAAGAGAAGTGTAAGGCTCTTGTAACTACGTGAATTGAGGGGTTTTTAGTCTATATAGAAAAGGCAAACAAGTTTTATGGCGCTGCCATCGGGATTGAGGCGACTGAATTGGATCAATATTCTAATAAAGAGGGAAAGGCTAATTTGGACATTTTATAAAAGAAAAGAACAAAATACTGAGAGGTAATAAGCAAAGGGTCACTCAAACCACTCCATCTTTAACAAGCCATTGAAAAAAAATAATTCTTTAGTCTCGACTAATCCTATTAATCCGATCGTGTTTCACTTCAAGAAACTTTAATGCACAGAAATGTGATTCGACCGTTGCCGCCAGACACTGAATTGGAAAGAACACTGTGCTAAGAAAGACTAAAAGAGCGTAGAATGCAAACATGGCGTATGAGAGACATGACCGTATTTAGGAGCAAGGACAAAGCAAATGTAAGTGCCTCTATTACTAAATATACGGAGGATTGAGGCCTACTGATGAGTCTAAAACTCATTAGGTTTTTTAATCCATTTTTCTGACTTTATTATGAGATAAATGATGAATGTTTGAAGAAAAGTGGATAATTGACTCAAATTTCATTTTGCAAAGAAATATGGTAAACTCAAATTTTAGCAAAATCAAGAAATCATCCCTGGCAGCACGAAGTCACGATCAGAAAGTTAGGTCACGATGTAGCTTCAGTTGCCAGCCATCCCAGGTCACGACATCAACAAATTCGGCTTCAAAGAAGAAATGTAAAACTTGAACAAATGAAGTCGCGACTTGAAGAAGGAGTTTGCAACAAAGAAGACGTGGTAGAGACTAAAGGAAACAGTCAAATGAAGAAATTCATGTCGCGACATCATTTCGATGTCGCGACGCCAAAAGGAGATAAATGATGTCACGACATAGCTCTGAAGTCTCGACAAGGATCTGTCTATGAAACCACAAGATAGGTCCTCGCAAGAAAAAGAAGTTGCAACTTGTTTTGAATTGGGTAGGTCAATCAAGTCGCGATGCTATAATCGGGTCGCAACATGAAAACAGAACTAAGTCTTGACAAGAAGAATGATGTCGCGACCACTCATTCAGGTCACGACCTGTTAAGAGTCGAAAGCAGAAGAAAGGATAGTCACGACATCACTTTGATGTCGACTGGAAAATAGTTGGGAAGAAAGAAATCACGCAACCTAAAAGTGATGTCGCAGCACGCACGCCGAAGACCGGAAGACACGATGTCGCGACATCAAACTGAGGTCACGACATAAATACTGTAGGAACACTGAGCAAAAGAGGTCACTGATCATGAGCAATCAAGACAAGTTTATGTCGCGACATCAACTTGAGGTCGCGACATAGACAAAGCGAGCCGGCTTTTCTTCGATTTCACTGAACATTTTTGGGGATTCTCAGATTCTTTTACGTGATAAATGAAAACCTCGAATAGTAAAGCAGTTTTTCCTTCTTCACTACCTGTTGTTGGTTACAGAGGAACTCAGTGTATATTTTAGAGTAGATTTTTATTTTTTTAGTTTTATTTTTTGGTTTTGAATCTACGAACTCAGAGGCGAGCAGAAATGATCGTTAGTTCTCGTTATTTTTCTTCGCATATCGCTTGAAATTATGAAATCTAGACAAATTCTGGAATTCATTTCTTCGATTTATTGCAATTATAGTGGTCGCGGCGAGATCGCACTCCATTCGATTCACAATGCAAGAATCAGAAATGTTGTACCAATAGATTTGATTTACATTTAGTTACGCCTTCCTCCACAATTTACAGAGAATTAATTTGGGTTTAGTTTTTACTTAATCGATGTTGTTTTTAATGGATAAGTTCCCAATAGTAGTACCTAGTACCAGTTGAGGGAATGTATCTTACTCTGATATCCAGGATGCCCTCTACGTGACACAGAGACGGAGATTCCTGAGAGTTGAGAGCATTCTTTTATGGGTATGTTCGACTACCATTGACGAATCACGAGCCTCAGAGTTCATTTTAATAAATCCCCATTCACCAGCACTCAGTTGGAGGGCATTTAACAATACGAATAATCAAAGAGTTCAAATTTAATTCTACAAAAAGTACATTTCGAATCCTGTTACCTAGATCTAACTATGAAAGATAAACCCCATGTATCCCGGAGGCTGAGCCACCAATTAAGTAGTAGAAACTTATCTAAATCCCGAGGAGGAAGCAAAAGTTCCTCGCTGTCAACAGAAACCAAAGTTATGAAGTATCGAGAAAGAAAAATACCCAGATCTTGCAAGAAAATGTGGAATACGGGTAGCTGGTTTCATCTTCTTGCCTTCCATAGCTGATATTAAATCGCTGAAAACGAGAGATCCAATTCCAATAATTAAGAAATCTTGACAAAAAAATCAGATCCATACATAGGAACAAAGTAACGGATATAGCAAGGACTGACTGCTCCATCAGATCTCATTGATAGTTTTGCTTTCTCACTGCAACCGATTCAACCCATTCTTTTTATGTACAATTTATTTTTAGTCATTAACTTTGTTCTCAAGTAATAGAACATATCCAATAGTATAGGATTTTTTAATTTTCATTGCTTATAAACATTCACTATGATTTTTGAGTCCAAATAGCATGAAATTCTCTAAGAGGTTTGGTAGCTTGAACTGTAATTCGCTATCAATCTCTGTGGGAATGATACCTGGACTTACATTCAGATTTACTACTTGTATGACCTGTGCACTTGCAGTGTCATAGACTGAACCCTTATTTTTAACCTTTAACATTTAGAGAAATTTATTTAAGCAAGCAAATTCAACCAAAGTACATGGATACAAAGAGAATCAGAAGGCTCTGTAGCTATGTTAATTGAGGGGTTTTAGTCTATATAGAAAAGGCAAAAAAACAAGTATATAACTATGTTTACTGAAATAATTAATTAGATCAATATCTCAACAAAAAGAAGGAAATACTAATTTGGACATTTTTAAGAAAAAAGAACAAAAATAGTTTTTTCGCTGGCTACATCACCACTAATTTTTACCAAGCCACGTTGACATAATTACTTAAGTTTGACTAATCCTATTAATCCAGTGTGTTTGGATTACAAAAAACTAATGCATGTAGAAACAGATTCGAATTCGATTCCAGCAGACACTGAATTGGAGAGAACACTCATGAGCTAAGAAAAGACAAAAAGAGCAGAGAACGCAGCCTGGCGGCGTGATGAGAGACATGACCAAACAGAGAACAGGACAAGAATGTAAGGCCCCCACATCGACACAATGGAGGATTTCTCGAGGCTTATTCAAGAAGAGACTCCAATCGGGACACCTCTACCGAGATGCAAACAATTTCGAACTTAAGCCATCACTGACATAATGGTCTGAAGAACATCGCTTACTGGTCACTCCCACATAAGACCTAAACACCGGGAAGATTTTTCAAGATGGCTAATACAAAGGAAGCCGAATGGGCGGAGACCGAGGTGATAGAAGTTGCATCTCTTCCCATTTTCTTTGAGAGACATAAAACCACATGGTACGAATCATTACCTTATGGTTCCGTTGATACTGGGGAAGAGTCAGAAGCCTACTGGGCAGACATTCTTTCCCATCTCTCACTTCTCGTGAGACGAAGAGAGATAATAGTATTCCAACAAAGGGGAAGATGAGAGCTCTATATGTAGCTTGGGAAAGATTCAAGAGGTCAAGAGGTGCCTCGATGCATGGAATAGATGAAGACTCCAGATGACATAGTGTATCATGCTTTAAATGATACATCCAAGGGCATTATCGATGCTTCATGCCGTGGAGCATTCAACAAAAAAGGGCCAAGAGGCAGAGATCCGGGAGTAGGAAGACTTGGCAAAATGTAATATGAAAGCTCCATCTCGAGTTTTCAAGAGGAAGCAAAGCGAGAAAAGCGGGTCATGGAGCCGAGCAAGATGACAGCCATGGAAGCAAAGTTGGATGCCATAATGCAGGATGGACAAACAAAGTAGAAAGATGCACACCGCCATGAAATAGGAGAAGGAAAGAGAACTATGAGAAGAAGTGCTGATGTGCCAACAAGATAGCATCTCTACGGTTCCGAGGAGGCGGCACGTGAACGACAAAGAAGTTATCATTTCAAGCCAAATCCTAACCTGCCCACACAATACAATCCAGCACTAAGGAACCATGAGAATTTCTCATATGGTGGAGGGGCATTACACGGCCCAAGGCAGGGACAACATCCTTAACAAGGATATCAGCAGCCACCAAGGTTCCAGCAGCTGTTATATCAAGGAGGCGGCGTTAAAATGAATATCGTACGAGGAGAACCCAACCATTTGAAGAACAAATGTTGCAGTTCATGGGGGATAACAAGAGGCTATTACAATTCCATGAATTAAACTATCCGACTTGGAAGCCAAGTTCAATATCATACAGTTTCAGAAGAATGCTAGTGCCTCATTGAAAATTTAGAGACACAAGTAGTATCCGTCCCGAATATGCTAAACTTAGCAAGGGTACATTCCCTAGTGACACTCGAAGAACCCAAAGACTCCGCATGGCACCTGCGCTTAAGAAGTGGAAGGATTTGAGCAAGAACAAAAAGACGTAAAGGAAAGAAGAGATTCTGATGAAATAAGAGACTCGAAAAGGAGAGAGAAGAACACCTAGATTGAAATAAATTAAATAAGTAATAACCAGAGAAAAGAAGGAAGGAGTACCAAACTATACACCCGCAATGCCATTCCCACAGACTTTGTCAAGAAGAGAAGAACAATATTTTCACCTCGATATTTTGAAGAAAATATAAATAAATATCCCATTTATGAGCGATCACCAAATGCCTCTTTAAAGCAAAAATTCTACGAGATACCGAGCAAGAAAAGAAAGATAGCCGAGAGGGTATAGTTAACTTGGATCGCTACTTGCAGCTAAGTTATTATCCACAGAAGAAGCTCCAAGCAGCATGAGACTCGCAGTTTCACCATCTCTCGCCTCCCATAGGGAAATATGAATTCAAGAAAGCTTATGTGATTCGCACGAGTATAAATTCGATGCCTCTATCGCAGCGCAGATCAGTTTGGGGAACTTACCCCAACAACAATTACAATGCGTATGGCTGATAGATCAATGGCAATAACCAGAGGCATTCGGAAGATGTACTACAAGGTTGGGAAATTCATTTTCCCAGCTGGATTTTGTTATCACGCAGATGGGAGGAAGATACCCAAGTTCCTTTGTTAATGAAGGTCTTCTTAGCAAATGTGAGTTGCCTTACTGACGATAGAAAGGTGAACTGACACTTAGAGTTGGGGATGAAGCAAAAGGTATTTTAATATTAATAGGAATCAACATCCTAATGTAGAGGCGCATGAGTATGGTCGGGTGAAGAAATAATAGCCTTCTCACGATAAATCGAATTCCGATTGTATCCTTCAACGCCTATCAATGAAATTGAGATGAATTTTTAGTATCTCGAGAGTCTTGATTTCAAGTACCGCCTTTAAATTTGTTTAACAAGGAAATGTAGCTCTCGAGTATAAATGAAAATGTAGCCAAGATGAAGTATGTACTTAAAATGCAAAGAAATTCATGAGCAGAAATCCAGCTGGTAAGGGCTAACATTGAAGGAATTGCCCAACATTTAAAATATGAGTTTTGTGAAACCGTAAAAGAGAAACCAGCTATCATATCACCGCATTGACCGGGTCAAGAACGTGGTTGCCGGTAATTCCGAAAATACAAGGAAGCAATTGTCAATAATTGAAGATCCTCGCGGTATCACTCTATTTCGCATGCACAAATATCATTGAAGATAATGCAAAACTTCTATCAACATCAAAGGAGGTTTAACCCGTTGATGTAGAAAGAAGTTGTCGAAAAGAAGTTCTCAAATGGTTAAATGCAAAGTTTTATATATGCTATATCAAATAGTTCTTGCAAGCTCCAATACATGTGGTTCCCAAGAAAGGCGGGATTCACCGTGATCGTAAATGAAAAGAATGAACCGATTCCCTACAAGAATCGGTGGATGGTGACGGAGGGTGTGGGTATTGACTACGAATTGAATACTACAACTTAAAGGATCATTTTTCCCCGCTTTCTCATTGATCGTATGCCGAATAGGTTGGCAGACAATTCTCATTTTGTTTTCTGATTGATACTGATATAACCAAATTGCTATTGCACTCAAGATCGAGAAAAACCACTTTTACATGCCCATTTCGTACTTTCGCTTGTGGAGAATGCCATTTCGTTTGTTTATGTCTGTACCTTCCAAAGATGCATGATGTCTATATTTACCCAGCGTAATAGTTATGGAGATATCTGATGATTTACAAAGGTATGGATCCAGTTTTGAACGATGCCTGCATAACCTGGGGATAGTACTTCAAAGGTGCAAAGAAAAGAATCAAGCTCTGAAATGGGAGAAATGCCATTTTATGGTTACGTATGAACATCTTAGGCACATGATTCGGCACAGACTTGAGGTGCACTGTGCAGTTTCAATTATAAGAAATCTAATGCCACCCACTACGCCAAGGGAATTGTAAGTTTCAGATTACGCCGGATTTGGCGTAAGATTTATCGAGACTTCTAAAAATTGCTGCACTACTCATGCAGCATGTCATAAAAGATATTAAGTTTTATTTTGATGAATCCTGCCATAATGCATGCGAAGAAATCAAATCCAGACTAGTTGAAGCTCCCATCATGGCAAAACCGTATCAGAAATCGTAGAATTTGAAATCATGTGATGCCGTTGATTTTGCAATGGGTCAGACAGACGTAAAGATGAAAAAAGTGTTCAAGGCCATCTACCATGCTAGCCAAACCTTTAATGAAGCACAAGAAAATTACTCTACTACTGAAAAGGAGATGCTGGCAATAGTGTTTGCATGTGAAAAATTCAAGCCATACATTTTGGGGTCCCATGTTGTTATACACACTGATCATGCAACAATTAAATATCTAATGGCAAAGAAAGAAGCAAAGCCAAGACTGATCAAGTGGGTACTATTATTGCAGGAATTTAATTTAGAAATAAAAGACAAGAAGGGTAGTGACAATGTGATAGCTGATCACTTGTCAAGAGTAGAGAAACCTAATCGCACAAGAAGAAGGAAGAGAAATATATAAAATTCTTCAGATGAGTAGTTATTTCAAATTGGCCAATTTAACACCGGTATGTCGATATTAGAATTTCTTAGCTCGTGGAATTATGCCACTTTAATTCCGCCACGCCAGAGAAAAAGCTAAGGACTGACAGCAGGTACTACATCTGGGATGATCTATTATTGTTTAAAAGAGGAGCTGATCTGATTATAAGGAGATGTGTACCAGAAGGGGAGCAAAGCATGATTTTACAAGAATGTCATGCATCACCAAATGGAGTGGACACTCATAGGAGATAAAACAGTCTATAAATTCTCCACGATTTTACTAGTCACGATTTTTAAGGACTGCTTGAATGGGTAAAGTTATGTGGATCAATGTCAAAGAATGGAAATATCAAGAAAAGGCATGAGATGCCCCTACAAGGTATCCTGGTGGTGCAATTGTTTGATGTATGGGGAATGGATTTTATGGGCCTTTCAGTTTCATTAGGAACATATATTATACTCCTAGTCAGGCATTATGTATCAAAATGGGTAGAAGCAACAATAAGTGTCCAAAGAATGATGCCATACTTGTGGGGTTTTTTACAAAGAAATATTCTCGTTAGATTTACCCATAACTATAATCAGCGATGGAGGAAGCCATTTTGCAAATATGTGCTTCACAAACTCATGAGCGCATATGGTATCAAACACACAGAGCTCGTTTATCATCCTTAAACAAATGGGCAAGCTGAAATTTCCAACAGGGAAAGAAAATTCTGGAAAAGACTGTAAGTTCCAGCAGAAGAGATTGGTCTTTGAAGCTTGATGATGCACTATGGCATACAGACTACTTTAAAACTCCCAAAGTGGAATGTCCCACATTGCATTCTGTTCGAAAACCTTGTCACCTACCTCGAGCTAGAATATAAGGCTATGTGGGCCATCAAGAAGCGAATTCTTGATTTCAGTGTTGCTAAAGAAGATAGGTTACTCCAGCTTAAACGAATTGGAAGAGTTGAGAAATGAAGCCTATGATAGTGCCGTAATCTACAAGGACAAAACAAAAATGGCATGATCAATCTAATTGAGGGAGGGAATTCAAGGTGATATCAGGTCTTGTTATTCAACTCAGATTAAGACTCCTTTCAGAGTCGAAGTCCAAATGGAGTGGACCATATACAAAGTGGGTATCAAGCACACAATTTGGGGCGTTGACACTTAGAACCAAAGAATCATGAGGAGTTCAAAGTTAATGGTCGAGATTAAAGCATTATCTTCTGGGAAAAAGAATTGGAAGATAAAACCCTTCTTTAGTTCTGAATGAAGAAAATTGAAGAAACAGAATGGCGTTATAAAGTCCAAATAAAAGACTAAAATGAGCAGTTTTTATGAAGGCAATCCACATCGCTTGTTTTAAATTTTTCTTGTCTCATTTTACGCTCTGTTTAAAATTTTTAATAGATTCTTGTAATTGTATCTATTAGTGATTGAATACAGTTAAATAATTTCTAGTTTTACGTGACAATGAAGATCGTGCAAAAAAAGGAGAGCATCCGTAATCAAACTTCAATCAACATATATGTAAGAGACCAAAAGGCGCTTTTTCTTCTTCTTCTGATTTGAACTTTTAAATTTGCTCGATATAAAGTATGATCAAAGTTGGGGAATTTTTATCTTGTTTTGATGCTTAATTGTTGAATGTGATGCATAATGGAAGTTACTGAATTTTTGTATGATACAGATGAGTTGAGTTGTAGTTGTTTTGAATGGAAGTAAATAAATTGAAATTGCTGTGAAATTGAGTGTTTATGTTTTGGGTCGCAACATTAATTCAAAAGGGGCAACCAAGAGCGCTGATGAAGAATAAAAAGTGGAAAAGAAATGCAACAATGAAATTAAGGTCACAACTGAAATAAAGGAGGGAAAGAACATTTTATGTTGCAACACAATTCTTCGGTCAGACCTAAATTTTTAGGTCACTACATGAAATTTTGAAGTTGTGAATTTAAAAGCCCGAGAAGAGTAAAACTCTAATTTTAAAGGCCCAACAGCTTAAAAATAAAGTCATTGACAATCATTAATTTAGTATCTAATAGTTAATGTCTTGACTCGCGCACCGGCCATGACATTAAACCCAACGCCTATTCCAATTCAAATTTCAAGAACCGTAATTCAACCCAACCTTCAGCTCGCATCCATCTTATGGAATTTGAACCCTAGAACTAGGAAGTTCAACACTCCCCTAAACCTTCAATCATGGCAACAAACCAAGATGAAGTCAATAATCTCAAAAAAATGATCGACGAAATCATGCGCGATAATGTCGAAGCAGTAGAAGAAGCTCAGTCGGAGACTCAACCTGAAGAAGAAGTAAATGCTGAAAAAGGAAACCAGTCAGAGGAGGAGGAGCAACCTGAGAGAGCATAAACAGAAGAAGAAAAATACTTCATTTCACAAGAAGCCAAAGAATTGTGGAACAAGGTGATGTTTGATAAAGAGTTTATTTGCGAAAGAGGTTTTGGCAAAGTAATTTCCCCATTTTCCGAAGTAATAACAAAAAGAGGTTGGGAGTTCTTTTGCGAACACAAAGCAACTGTGGTTTTCAAATTTTTCTAAGGGAATTCTATGTAAACATGGTAGGAATGAAGGATGATTCTATTTTCGTGAGAGGTGTTTGGGTGCCCTTCGACGATTGATTCGTGCCACGGTAGGGTGAGCGGAATCAACAAAATTTGTTTCCTGTTCCCACGCCGTAGTCAAGCTACTACAAAGATAGCCAACAGGGTCGAACGACGGACGGGGTTTTCATCCACGAATGATTTGCATTAGTGTTTGAAAATTGGTGAGGCTTTAGTTTGGATTCTTGGATTTGGTTAAAAAACAAGGAGTTTGTTGGTCACCGACCGACTGTAATTGCTTAAAGTGAATCAGGAAATGGTAACTTCAAGACTCGTCACTAGCTTGATAATACGGGGTATGCTAAGTGTGTCCTCGTTATTTTCGCATTAAGGCAATGACCTATAGTAAAGTTTCAAACCGGATCTTTGTTTAACTATAAACCTAACCCTAGAACCACTCCTATTTGAGTACAAATCCAAGTACTAAGCATCTGAAGTCCCATTCGCTTTTAAAACCCTATCATTCAACCTCATTTCCAAGGCTCGAAAAGGCATTCAGTGCTGATACAAGCAGATCTAGCATTAAGCATGCACGAACCCTAAAGCATGGCAAGTGGCTGACCAAAGGAACAACATTAAATGGCATTAAACCCTAGTTTGAAGGTATGGAACTGCTAAATGCAAAGACCAGATTACTAAAGCATGAGGACAACTCGCAACAACCCCAAAACTGCTAGCCACCCTCATCTTCAAAGTTATGAGGTTTAGCTGCCATCCCTGAGTTGTCATCCTCAAGGTGTTTCGCACCAGAAAATGAAAGAAAGAGGAGGAGAGAGAAGAGAGCAATGAAACCCTAAATGAAAGTCATGAATTTTATAAAATGAAAAGTCATTACAAAAATTTCCTAGGGTTACAAATTACGGGGTTTATAGTCCACCAAAAGTGAAAATACAAGAATGCCTAAAATATTGACTTACAAAAGGGACAAGGTGGTAATACACCAAAACGTTAATCATTGGCACACCACACAAAATCATTGTGGCAACCATTTTCGCTGAGTGGAGAGAATTTCGCTTAAGATAGTAAAATTTCACAAATTTCATTAAATTTATAGAGATAAATGAAATCAAGTTAATTTCATGAGGCACGTTGATTTTCGCTAGCTAGCGAAATTCCCACCTCGCTTAGATTTCTGTACCTTTCTACTATGAGCATGAATTTTTCGCGAATCCCAAATGGAATTCGCAATCATAGCGAATTTCCGGAATTGCTCAAGATCCCGTTTCGCACACTCGTATCCTTCTATCGCACTCTTCTTGTTCATCACTTTGTTCTCATTTCTTCCATTGAATCTATATTTCATCGCCTCATTCTGAAATCATCGAGAATCTCTCATCCTTCTCTTCTCTCTCTCAACACCAATACGGCTAAGCTCGGGCTGCTTGAAGACCTCAAAAACCCGCAACCAACCAAAACAATCTCAAAATGGCACAGGAACCAAGCGGACCACATTAGTTGGTTTAATTGATATGATACGCGCGCAAAAGCACCCCAAACCTATCCCGGTCAGGATTCAAAATTGCACCCTTTCGGGGCCCTAATCAACTATAGAAGCATAAAATGAAGTGTTTAAATTGAGATTATACATGGGTCGAAATACAAGAAATTGCTGGAGCCCAAATTATAAAAATAGTGAACCCGTTGACCTGGAGGAGAAGGAAAGTGGGAAGTGATGGCTAATCCCATCAGCATTATCAAAAGGGGGAGCTCACGTAAGAGGTAAAGGTTTGGTTTTATTTTATATGTTTTGTGATAGTACCTACCAGACACTACATTACCAAAACAAGAAGCTATCCTCGTTTTTATGCCTTTTTTGAAAGGATACAAAAATAAACATGGAATGCTAATTGGAAGAATCAATCAAAGGGCAAATACATCATAGCAATAAAAGAGGATCCATTCCCCACCCACTATTACTGCACTGCTTCCCAGGGGTGAAGGGAAACTGGGAGGAAGAAGAAAGATGTCCTCGGGTCCCTCCTCTAACCCTTACGGGAGTGACAAGGGGGCCTAAAGGGAAGAAGGTGAAAAGCAGCCGATGGTATTAGGTAGTTAAGAAAAGAGCAAGTGAGATAGGATACAACCGAGCATAAGAGAAGTGGAGGTGATGCAAGACAAAAGATCCGGTCCGTATGTGCAGGTACAAACCTCTAAGGATAAGCCCAACATATCCTTTATGTCCAGAAGTACGGGAACTCCAGGAGCATAGAAGGAAATGCTGAGATAATGGAAATGCTGAAAACAATGAAAAAGGAAATGGAGGAAAGAGAACTAAAATGGGAACAACAACAAAGGATCGTAGAAGAATTCGAGGCTACAAACTGTAAGGAAAGAAACAAATGGGAAGAAAATTGAGAATAAGAGAAGAAGAACACAAAGAAGAGTTGAAAAGACAAGAAGAGAAGCTTCACTGCGTATCATGCATACGCATGCAAGCTTTCTACAATAATCACTCAGTGAGATAATTGCTAAACATCATGAAGGAGTAAGGAGAAAGAATGGAAAATAGCATGCTACAAAGATCGATGGGTTCAAACACATATAAGGAACCTGCTCAAAGCAAGAGTCTGGAGAAGATAATGGTTAAAGAGATCAAGAATGAAAACATGATATGATATGAAAACATGGTTGGAAAGTATGGACTTAATCAACCAGAATTTATCAAAGTTGCTTGAATGTATCTCTGATAGAAGGAACAAATAATCAAGTGGGGAGAGGTAAAGATACGCCATTCTATAAAAACAAGTAATGAAACATCTGCAAAGGGCAAAGGAATTTCTCCTGCTTTAGAAAAGCAAAGAAATAAAATTCCCCAAGTTTGATCCTAGTGAAGCCAGTTTTGATGTAGACCCTCCAAACATAATACCTAAAAGGGCATACAAGAGAAGAAAGGGAAACTGAAGGTTTTAGCATGTTATAAATATATACATTCCCAAAAATTTTAATGGAAACTGATTTGGTTCATCCTACATGTCCCTTGTTTGATTGACTTCTCATCTACAAGTATTCTTTTGCTTGTTAGATGGTTTCTCACTTGTTGAATGAAAATTGGATTGTGGATAACAGATGTTATTTGATTGATGTTAATGATCTCTGACTGCTAAGTCATTTTATTTTTTTTGTTTAAGAATCAAATAATTTGCTCGTCTCAAGAACAAAATTTGGAAAGAATCGTATGTGAATAAAGAAACTGGAAATTAGAGTAGCCTCAGATTGCTTAAATTCATTTTAGTCAAGAAAATTGAAAATCGGGTTATCACATGGAACAAAATACTTGGTTAAAATAATGGGGTAAACAAAATAAACACAAGTCTTGAAGAAATAATACACACTGCCAACAAACTTATGAAACCTTGACAGAATTAGAACATCTTCTCTCGGGAGATTCAGATTTAGAGTCCATAGTCCTAACTTGTTTGATTATTGATCGAGGAGAAATTTAGGTGAAACAACAACAAGAAATGATAGAGGCCATCCTCAAGTGTACTGAGTTTCCTAAACCTACTGTTCACTCTTCAGTTTCTTCTTCAAAGCCAAATTTGTTGGTGTCGTGACTTGAAATTGCTGGAAACGGTGCTTCCTGTCGTGACTTAAATTCCAGTTTTGACTTCAGTTCTGCTGCAGGCTGATTTCTTATGATTTTTGCTAAAATTTGATTTTCTGCTGTATTTTCCTGCAAATTGGAATTTGATTCAATTATCGCTTCATAATTCAACGTTATTCTCGTTATTCTCATTATAAACTGAAAAATGGATTAAAAATATAATGAGTTTTAGACTCATCAAATTCCCCAAACTTAAAATTTTGCTTGTCCCGACAAAGAAAGAAAGAAATTGTTTGTCCTTACTTAAACAAATAAGCTTAGAAAATTTTAAGGACATTTTTACGATTTATTCCACATTCATTCACCTTTAAGTCTGGAATTTAGAGAATGTCGCTATTATTTCAAATTTCAGTTTTGATGCGAGAACAAGGCATGAGTATACTTCTATTACAAAATTTCTTGATAAACTAATGTATTTAAGCGAGTTTATTTAACAAGTCTTGTTACGTATTATTACGAGGTCATCAATCCTTTTCAACTTCATGTTGAATTTAGTTAATCTTACGGGAGTTTTCTTGAAGTTGTTTCTCAAAGTCCCCATATGCTTGTTTTCATATTGATCTCGCTAATGTAGGTAAATTCAACCTTCAAAATCAATGAGGTCTTTTTCGGGCTTGTAATGTTGGGCTTAGGTAGTGGGTAGATAATTGAAAATTTTAGGTTGTAAATTGCAGTTCCATCTTGTCTCTACACAGCTAATTTGCCTCAAACTTTCTTTTTGCTTTGTTCCTTTCTGATACTCCTTGATCTTAGCTTGATTCCTCTTTTTGAATTCCTTTTATGGAATTTCAACTTCCATATATACTTGATTCAGGTAGATTCCTTTGTTCTTTAACTCCTTTGCCTTTATTTCTCTAGGATTTGGAATAGTGCAATGTTTTGTCATCTTAGGCTTTCTATTACTCTTAGAGAACTTTGAATAGCAACTCCATACCAGTTGGCATTAGGGTGCTAGGTGTTCGCAAAAACTACCCCTCTGACTTAGTGTTCTAGGAAATGATACCAGATCAAACTTATTTGCCTGACTATAGCTTACGCTTCTTTACTTCTTCAATCCCTTCTTGTCGAATTTGGAAATATTATTTCCCCCGAACATTGTTCTTCGCTATACTAAACTTTTGAACTAAGTGGATAATTTGGGTTCTTTCTTTAACGGGTTTATTGCGAGGAAGGAATTTCAGTTTTCAATTCTTTGTTTGTTGAAAGAAATGTGAAACTATTTAGCTCAAATCGGGAACTAGAGGGAATATGTAAGCATATTATTATTTTGAGAGTAGGCTTAAAAAGGCTCAAGCTGCGAGGATGGCCTCTATCATTTCTGTTGGTTGTTTTCTGCCTAAGTTTCGCCTCAATCAATAATCAAACAAGTTCTAGGACCCATGGATCTAAATCCCGAATTCCCATAAGATGTTCCCAATTCTGTCAAAAGTTTTGTAAGTTTTGTTGGCCAGATGTGTATTATTTCTTCAAGACTTATACTTATTCAATACCCAACACATTATTTTAGCAAGTATTTTGTTCATCGGCAATAACCAATTTTCTAATTTTTGCAACTATTGAATTTAAAGCGGAACGAGTAAATACTCGTAATTCAGTTTCTTTATTCATACTTACTGATTTTGCAATTATTTGTGTTCAAGTTTATCTCCTAGTCAAACTACTTCAACTAGTTCAGATTATGATATTTCAGCATTTTCATTCTTGAACTAAATCCTAATGTTATTTTCCTAACAAGTCAAGCAAAAAGTAAAAACACAAGCTAACTACAAGCAAGCAAACATTTCCTTTTTCACAAATTTTCTTGTTTTATTCATGATGTGATGCTGATTGAGAACAACAATCAGGAAGAGGGGAAAAAGAAGGATAAATCAATGGGAAGGTCTATTTTTTTTTTTTCTTTTGAGAGGGCGCAAGATGTTGGGGGGATCCGGATCAGGGTATGGAATTAGGATTGAAGTTGGGAAATTTCATTTAGTTCTCTTCTTCTTCTTGACATTCTCCCTTCGATACACTTTCTTGAGGATCAATTCATTTGCGAGATCAATCTTTTTATTCAGATCATCTTGTCTCGTGCCTAGTGTGTTCATTGTGCGTTCCATTTCAGTCATGACTTCTAAAAATTTGGAAAGATTGTTGTTAATCAAATCCAAATTTTCAAGCCAGACTTTTCTTCTAAAGGCATCTTTATCATCAAGCTCTTGATCTCTATCCTTCATCCATTTCTCGAAATCCTTGAACATTGACATGTATAGGAACTTGAATCCCTTGATCTGCTCCTTAGTCTTGGCTTCTTGATCTGAATCCCTTTCCTTTATGAGTTTTAAGAGTTGAGAATCACGATCATACTGATTGTTGTAGAATGATTCATGGCTTAGCTTTAATTTCTTCAGTAGATCTTGATCTCTTTCCTCCATTTCCTTTTTAAATTTTTCCTCTTCTTTGCTCAGGATCTTTTCATTTGCTCCTCTTTCTGCTCAATCTCTTCTTCCATTGTTGATCTCTTCTTTTCATCTCAACTTCATGTACTTCTTCTCTTCTGTTCATCTCTTCTTCCCAATGTTGATCCCTTCTCTTCAATTCTTTTTCATAAACCTCTTCTCTGAACTTTTGCTGGAGGTTCCATTTCTCTTCTCTTTCTTCCATGCTCTTACAGATTGAGCCGAAGGCATTTCCACTATTTGATTATTGCCTGGGCTCACAGAGCTTTCACGGGTTCTCTGAAACCTCTTGATTAACATTGGGGAGAGGCGACGTGGGGTTGAGAAATCTATTAGGCTTAACTCTTCTTGCTCTCTATCCTCTAGAAACATAAAAGTATTCCCTTCTTGATGTGCTTCTAGATTTTCTTCTTCTTGCTCTGCCACCAAAAAGGTGTCTTCTTCCTGTATTGCATTTTCATTTTCATCCCTTGAATCTGTTTCTACTATGACCCCCTTTTTCTTTTGATTCTTTGGCCCCTTGCTTACTCCCGTCAAGGTGAGTGGTGAAATTTTAGGGCATTCTTCTTCTTCTTCCCACGTTCCCTTCACACCAGCCCTAATACATAACCTTGTGATGATCGGATGAGGATCAATCCACACAATACCTCCGTGGGCCTCATTATAGAATTTTGATAAATTGTTCGATCAATCTTGTACCCCTTCAGTATGGCATAGAGAATGATTACTTCTTGTTCTCTTACTGTTCAGACGTCCTTGGTAGGGACCATAACAGAGGATAAGAAATAGAACCACACCTTTGCCTCCTCTGTCAAATCACTTTCGGGTCTTTGCTCTCCTTTTTCCTTTCTTCCCGCGCCCGCTACCAGTACGTGAATTTTCATGAAGCACTTCTCCGCAGTTAGGGTTGTTCATCCAACTTCTTGAATTTTTGATCCATTTTTACGTCCTTCCATCCCGTATCTCATTAATACTCTTCGCTCCATAAGGCACCAAACTCCTCGACATAAGCGAGTTCTCTTTCCTCTGACAGTTAGATAAATTCTCGGACAACTGCTGCATAACGGACTTTTGATGTTTGCAGAATTCTCCCCACCCTCTTTGCTCTATCAATTCCTTGAAAGGTGAGATGAGTTGGCTGAAGCCTCTTTCTCCTACAAATCCCTTTCCAGCATAGTGCTTTTTCAGAAAGCTTCTTCTGAGACGAACTCGTCTTCCTCTTCTTCTTGCTGCTTTTCTTTTCCCTTCTTCCTCTGTTGCTTTGCTCCAGTGGTTGAACTCCACAGTTTATTCCGGCGGCTGTTCTCCCTTCCCGGGTTCCAGATGAACTTCCCTTGATCCCCAGTCTCTCACTCCATGATTTCAGCTCCAGTTTAGGATGAGGTTGAAAGATTCGGCCATTAAATCGGGTTTTAGGAAGAAGTTCGGTTCAGGGTTTCAGAATTGAGAACTAGAGAATATGCGAAGATGAAAGGTTGTATTTAACTGAGGAAGGAGAGATGGTAGTGGAGGGATTTTCTCAATAGTTGCAATTCAATTATTATGTTGGGCTCTTTATTACTTCATTTATTTGTGTTTGTCGAGACTTTAATTTCGAGTGCCGTTGTGTCTTTGTCATTAAATTTAGGAAGCAAAATTAAAAAACTGCCCGGTATGTTTCTTGTCTCGTGTGTGACTTATTCTTGTTTGTCGCGACATAAGTAAGCGTGGGAGACGAGTTATCATCGAGTACAGACATCGGTGTTGATAGTTGAGTTGTCGCGACCCTTACCACTCTTTTGAAGGAATGATTCTTGCTGACCTAAGTTCGATCCACGACCTCATTTGGTCACTACGTGCCTTGTTCTTCCTTTAATGCCGACTAAAGATTGACTACTCAACTCTGGCCAGCGACTCAAATTTAATCGCGACATAAAATGTGATCGCGACTTAGTCTTGCACGCCTAGGGTGATGATCAGACATCTTTTCATTCCTTATTAATTTGCACATTCTTAGCATCCATTTAATCATTCCCACACAGCAATTCAAAAAATGCATTCTATTCAATTTTCACAGAATTTATGTAGGGAGAAAAGTACTCCCCTTTTTCGAGTTGCTGCAATCTGCCGTGAAGTGTTGGAGTTGTCACGGGTTTATTCAGCTATAAGCAGGCCTTTTGATTCTTCATGCATATTGTAAAAATTTCAAAAGGATAAATTAATTTAATACTAACCTGGCAATTTCTAACAAATCATGACTAGAACTAAAAATTTTCAAAAAACGTAATAATAAAAATTGAAGTCTAAATAAAAGCTAAAAATCTATATGGAGTTTGCCTCCATGAAGTATTTGCTCCATTTTGAGTCTTTAGCTAGACTAGCTGTTTTAAATTTTTTCTTTTTCGATTCACCCGGTAAGGTTCTTCTTTGTTCTTTCTCCTGGCGAGATAGTGTTTGATCTTTGCCCGATAACTTTGAATTCTTCACAGAAGCATCGATCCTGAATTATTCTTGCTCAAAGATAGTACTTGACTTTACTTGTATATAGTCCACTCCATTTTGATTTGACTTCCTGGAAATAATCTTAATCACGGAGTTAAACACCAAGACACGATCCACACTTACGAACTCTTCCTCGAGAATCCTTTGATCACGCCATTTCTTTGTCTTGTCCTTGCATATTCTAGCATTCATAGGCTTCATTTCAGTTCTTCTAGTTCATTCATTTGGAGAAGTCTCTCTCTTCCTTTGCAATTTTGAAATCGAGTTCAAGCTAATTTGATGGCCAACGGCTGTATTGGATTCAGAGGAGTGACATGGTTTCCAGACAAGTACGTATGGGGACATTCCAATGGGAGTTTTAAAAGCAGTTCTGTATGCCCATAGTGCATCATCGAGCTTCAAAGACCAATCTTTCTGCTAAAACTCAAAGTCTTTTCGAAATTTTCTTTATTTCTCTGTTGCCATTCGGCTTGCCCATTTGTTTGAGGATGATAAACGAGCTCGTAATGTGTTTGATACCATATCTGCTCATGGAGTTTGTGACACCTTATTTGCAAATGGCTTCCTCCATCACTAATTATAGTTTTTGAGGTGTCCCAAATATGCTAAGAATATTTCTTTGTAAAAACCCCACAGCTGTATTGGCATCATTCTTAGGAACCCAAAGCTGTACTTCTACCATTTGATACATAATCCAGCTAGGAGCCTGTATATATTTCCAAATATTTGGAAAGGCCCATACATCAAAACAATTGCACCACCAAGATGCCTTGCGGGGCATCTCATCTTATTTCTTGATATTTCCCATTCTTTGGCATTGATCACACAACTTTACCCATTCAAAACAGTCCTTAAAAATTGTAGGCCAGTAAAATCCTAACTGAAGAATTTTGTGGGTTGTTTTATCTCCTGCAAAGTGTCCTCCATAAGGTGATGCATGACATTCTTGTAAAATCTTGCTTTGCTCACTTTCTGGTACACATCTCCTTATAATCAGATCAGCTCCTCTTTTAAACAAATATGGATCATCCCGGATCGTAGTACTCTTATCGATCCTTAACCTTTTCTCTGTGGTAGTACGAATTACGGTGGCATAATTCCGCAGAGCTAAGAAATTCACAATATCGACGCCACCCGGAGGTGATTGGGTGACAATTTGAAATAAGCGCTCATCACGGAAAATTTTCTTCCTATTCTGCCTTTCTTGTACGAGTGGGTTCATCTACTCTTAATGGTGATCGGTATCATTGTCACTGCCCTTCTGTCTTTAATTTCTAAATCAAATTCCACGCAGCAATAATACCCACACGATCGATCACTTGGCTTTGCTTCTTTGCCATTAAATATTTAATTCTTTGCATGATCGGTGTGTATAACAACATAGGACCCCGAAAATATATGGCTGAATTTTCACATGCAAACACTATTGCCCGTATCTCCTCTTGGTAGTAGAGTAATTTTCTTATTAGCCATTCAAAGGTTTTGCTAGCATAGTAGGTGGCCTTGAACACTTTTTCATCTTTCTATCCCAATACAGCTCCCATTGCAAAATCACGAGCATCACACATGATCTCGAATTCTCATTTCAATCTGGTTTGCCATGATGGGAGCTTCGCCCAATCTGGATTTGATTTCTTGAATGCTTTACGAATTCATCAAAAATAAAACTTTACTATCTTTCTCGACAATGCACTTTAGTGGTCTAGCAATTTTGAGAAATCTACGATAAATCTTCTATAAAATCCCGATGTCCTAAGAAACTTCGATTCCCTTGAAGGCGTAGTGGGTGGCATTAGTTCTCTTATAATTAAAACCTTTGCTTTGTCTCTTGACCTTCTTTGCGAGAAACCATATGTGCCCCAAAGACAATCCTTACGTAACCATAAAATGGCATTTTCCCAATTGAGCTAAGATTTTTGTCTTTGCACCAACTGGCTCCCCCATTATGCGACATTTATTAAAGCTGGATCCATACACTATAAAATCATCCAAAAGATCTCCATAACTATTACGCTTTAGATGAGAAAATATAGACATCATGCATCTTTGTAAGGTACCAGGAGCATTACAGTCCAAATGGCATTCTTCTAAAAGCAAAAGCGAATGGGCATGTAAAGTGGTTTCTCTGATCTTCGAGGTGCAATGGCTATTTGGTTCTATCCAGGTATCCGTCAAGAAAAGCAAAATAGAGTTTGTCACTGGCGATTCGTGCCACGGTAGGGTGAGCTAAAATCAACAATATTTATATACCTAAAGCTCCTACAAGCTGCCGTAATTAAAGCTACTGCGATATAAGTAGATCTAGGGTCGAACTACTTGGGGATGGGTTTTCTTCATAAAAATGGTTTGCATTAGGGCATGAAGGTAGGCTTTCTATTTGGACTCTTTGGAATTCATTGAAGAATGGTTTGAAAAACAGGAAGTTGTAGCTGAAGATTACTTTTAAAGAAATTAACAATCGAAAAAATTGCTTTGAAAGATTTGAGTCACTAACTTGGCAAGCTAGGGCAAACACATGTCCTCAGGTTTTATCCTCCTATGTGAGTCAACACAGGATGTAGTTATGGCCCCTTTTTGTTTACAACCCTAACATTCTTTTATCATTTTTTGAGGCTCGTAAAGATCTAAGATATGATTGCATCTCTCACCCGGGCACTGAACCTAAAGCATGGAGAGTATTGACCTAGGCTAGTAAAGACCATCTAAGAATCACGATTGCATCTCTCACCCCAGGAAACACTTGAACCACTAAAAAGCATGGAAAGTATTGTGAAAGCTTGATAAAAAATTATTTTAACCTAATTTGAAGAACCACAACATGTGAATATTACCTCATAGGCAAGTAGGACCATCTAAGAGCCCACCCAGTGCCTACGTCGCATAAGCCTTTGGATCTAAAGCATGGAAGTATTGGCGAGACAATAACATCTATGTTATGCAAGCGAGTTTTGAAGATAAGGGCCATAAATACTACCCATAACTTTTAGTACATGAGGACAACATGCTTAACCCTCTTGCCCGAAGCTAGCTTCCTTCCTCTTCAAAGGAAAGGAGGCTTATGGCTATCTCTTGAATTGTCATCTTCAAGAGGTGTGTAGCGTAGGGAAAGTGAAAGAAAGAAGAGAGAAAGAAGAGAGAAATAAAAGCAGAAACTTAAAAAATAAAACAATTTATTTAAAAGTAAAAACTTCTATTTATTATTCTCCCCAATTGATGTAGAAATTATTACTTAGGTTTACAAAACAAGAGGGGCTTTATATAGGCCTCCTCAAGGTATGAAAATACCAAAAACCCTAATAACTAAGCTAAGTTATAGGATAGGAAATGGTCGCCCAAGTTGGAAGGCGGTTGCATTAATTACAAAGGATGACAAGGCCTGCAAATTTCGCTACAGGGGAGAATTTCGCTAATTAGCGAATTTGGCAAGGGTTGCGAAATTGGCAAGGGTTGCGAATTTGGCAAGGGTTGCGAATTTCGCTAGCTAGCGAAATTTCGCTAAGCTAGCGAAATTTTGATGTGAGGCGAATTCGGAGGTAGCCTGGTCACGGTTGCTTCTTGAATTTCGCAATGTGTCTTTGAGATTATGACGTTGCCAACCGGTTCTGAGTCGCAGGGTTCTTGGCCAGTTTGCCAATTCTTAATTTACTGTTTTCTTTGTGCATTCATAAATCACATCTTCAAGCGCATCTCATTTCTTCCACTTTTCCTTTGTTTTTCCATTGATTTTTGGGCTTGTTGATGTGAGACTAAATTCGACCTCATGATCGATCATTTGCATTGAGGTTGAAGTTGAGTAATGTATAAAGTCACACCAAAACAACCCGAAACACCCTCGAGTGGCGTAAGTCTTCTTAGATGACATGAACATGTGGGATAAATGACATGATTAATGATCAAAAGCACTCAAAACCTATCTAATATAGGGTTCAAAGAATTGCGCACGAGCACTAATCACCTCTTGACCTATCGACATTTGATTGATGAAAGGTAGGGGAAAATGATCCTTTACGGTTGCGGTATTCAATTTTTACGTAGTCGATACAAACTCCCACATCTGCTGTCACGATTCTTTGTAGGAATAAGTTCATTCTTTTCATTTACGATTACAGTGAATCCACCTTTCTTGGGAACCACATGTCTTTGGAACACCCACGAGGCGTACGATATAGCATATATAAAACACGCATTTAACCATTTTAGAACTTCTTTTCGCGGCTTCTTTATTGGTAGGTTCAGAAGCTCTTGCCCAGTCGCTCAACGAGAAGTTTTGCGTATCTTCGGCAATATTTTGTGCATACAAATAAAGGGGCGATACCTTCGGATCTTGATTATTGGCTGTCGGCTTCCTTGTATTTTCTCAAAAATTACAGCTGACCATTCTTGACTTGATCCAGTACGGCTGATATGATAAGCTGGTTTTCTCTTTTACGCTCTAAAATCTGCAAATGGTAGGCAACTCCTTTAATGTTAACCCTTACGCACTAGTTTCACCTTATGAGTTTCTTGTGTACGGCTGCTCACTTCATCTTAGTAGTTTTCATTTATACTCGAGACTGTTTCATTATTAAACAAATTTGAAGGAAGAACTTCACAATCAAAACTCTCAAGTACTGGAAATTCATCTCAATTTCATTGATAGAGTTTTGAATGATACAATCAGAATTCACTTCATCATTGAGAAGGCTATTGCTTCTTCTGACCATATAAGCTGTCTTCCTCTGCATTAGGATGTTCGGACTCTATTAATATTAAAATGCCTTTACTTCATTCCCGACCACAGTGTCGGTTCACACTTTGCATGCGTCCAGTGGCGACTCTGGCACTGAAAGGTCTTCCAGCGCCGAGGAGGAACTTGAGGATCTTATCCATACGCATGATAACAAATCTTGGAAATGTCGTTCCCAACCTTGGCAGTACATCTTCGCAATGCCCTCTGGTTGTGCCATTGATCTATCGGCCATCGTAAGTAATTCTTTGTTGGGTTAGTTCCCCCTATTAAGTCTCTACTGTTGATAGGGGCATCAAATTTATACTTGCTCCAGAGTCACATAAAGCTTTCTTGAACTCACATTTCCCCATAGACGGGTAATAGTGAAGCGCGAGTCTTTCATCTTTCTTTGGGAGCTTACGGTGGATAATAGCCTTACATGAAGCGGTCAAGTTAACTATGCCCTCACTCCAAGTATCTTTCTTTTCTTGCTCGTACCTCCTTGAAATTTTTGCATAAAGAGGCATTTGACCGATCACCTCTGCAAATGGGATATTTATTTCTATTTTCTTGAAAATATCCAAGAATTTAGAAAATTGTTCTTCTCTTTTGACTTAAAGTCTACGTAGGAATAAATGATGCAGGAGCATAAGCTGTTTTCCCTTCTTTTTTTAACGGGTCATTTCTTCCTTTCATACGTTCATCGGAGTTGTTCTTCTCTTGTTTCTTTTCGATCTCTTCTTTCTCTCCTCAGTCTCTTCGTTTATCACGATCTTTGCATTCTCGTCAACACTTCTGATTGAATTTTAAATGCAGTCTTTAGGGTTCTTCGAGTTGTCGCTAGGAATGTTCCTTGTTACGATTGGGCATATTCAGGGCTAATTGCCCTACTTGTGTCTAAGATTTTGGGTAAACGCATGTTCTTGAAACATCGGAGTGTCAGAACAGAAAGTTTCAAATCCGGATAGTTTCCCGATCATGGAATTGTAATAGCCTCTTTGTTATCCCCCGTGAGCTGCAGCATTTGTTCTCGAATGGTTGGGTTCTCCTCGACCACTGGTATTCATTTTACGCCCCTCACCTCCTTCTTGATCTTTGCTTTGGAACCTTGGTGGGCTGCGATATCCTTGTTGAGGATCTTTGCATCCTGCCTTGGGCCGTACCTTAATGCCCCTCCACCATATAGAGAAATTTTCATAGTTCCTCGATCTTTGGATTGTAGTGTATGGACGGGTTAAGTTTGGCAGAAATGATAACTCCTTTGCTTTCGTTCACGTACTTAACCTCCTCGGCTTCCATAGAATCTTCTTACGTTGGCACATCCCAGCCACTTCTTCTCATCAATTCTCTTTCTCTTGCTTCTATTTCATGAAGCGGTGTGCATCTTCCTCTCTTGTTTGTCCATCACATGCATTATAGCATCGACTTAACCTCATCATTGTCATCTTGCTCGGCTCTATGACCCGCACCCCTGCTACTACCTCTTGAAAACTCAGATGGAGCTTTCATATTGCATTTTACTTAGTCCTCTGCTCGGATCTCTTGCCTCTTCGGCACTTTTCGCTTGGTGTCCTGACATACGGCTTGCCGATAATACCCTTGGATGTATCATTCGGACGTGATACACTATATCCATCCTAGATCAGTGATACATTCCATGCATTGGGGCACCTCTTCGACAATCTTTTGAATCTTTCCCAAGCGACCACCCCAGCTCCTCATCCTTCCTTGTTGGAGATACAATTATCTCTCTCCTTCTCTAAAGTGAGAGATGGGGAAATATACGCTAAGTAAGCTTCTGACTCTTCCCAGTATCAACGAGGAACCATATGGTAATGATTCATGCCGTATTACCGCTATGTCTCTCCAAGAAAATGGGAAGAGATGTGGTTTATCACCTTACCTCTCGGTCTCACCGGCGGATTCGGCTTCAACGTATTAGCCATCTGAGAAATCTTCCAGGAACATCATTTGAGTCTTCGATTGGGATGATTGATGGCCCAATATTCTTTGAACCATTGTTATATTAAAGTGGCTAGTTCAAAATTGTTTGCATCCTTGTGGTATCCCGATTGTAGTCTCTTCTTGAATAATAGGCCTCAGAAATCCTCCATTGTGCCGATAATAGGGGGTCTTAAGGCTAGCGTCTACGTTGTTCCTGGCTGGTCATATCTTACGCCGCCATTGCGTTTTACGCTCTTTGTCTTTCTTAGAAGCTCTGGCGTTCTCTCCAGTCGATGTACATTTGGAATCGAGTCGGATCTGTTTCCTATGCATTAAAGGTTCTCTGAAATAAAAGCATACTCATATTAATAAGTAGTCAAACCTAGCAAATATTTTCAGCATGGCTTGTTAAAAATTAGTGACTAATGTAATTCACTACTTGAAAAGCTATTTTGTTATTTTCTTAAAAATATCCCGAGTGGTATTTCCTTCCATACCATCGAATATTGATCTAATTAATTCTTTCGATCCCCAGCAACGACGCCAAAAACTTTTTCACTCTTTAGTTTCTTCTTCAAAGCCAAATTTGTTGGTGTCGTGACTGAATGTGGAAGCGGCGCTTCTGTGTGACTTAAATTCGATTTTGACTTAGTTGTCTTTGTGACTAATTTCTTATGATTTTTGCTAAAATTTGATTTTACGCTGTATTTTCACACTTAAATTGGAATTTGATTCAATTATCGATTTTAACAGAGACAATTCAACGTTATTCTCATTATAAACTTCGAGGAAAAATGGATAAAAAATCTAATGAGTTTTGGACTCATCACCTACCTGAAATATGCTTAGCGTAATCTCCCCAGTTCTTGATTTGAGCCAAATAAGCCTTATTTCTTCAATAAACGGCAGTGAAAGCAGAATTCCCTTCCTTGCAATAAACTGCTGACAAAGAGCCCCAGGTATCCGGTTCAGTTCGAAAAGTTTAGTATAAAGGAAGAAACAAGTTTGGAAACAATATTTCCAAATTTTGTGATGAAGGTTGAAGAAAGTAAAGAAGCGAAGTTAGTGAAATAAGGAATAAGTTTTTGTCTTTGTGGCCCTATTTCCTTGAACAATTAAGCTCGTAGAGTGTTTAAGCACCTAGCACCTAATGCCAGCTTTCATTGTGGGAGTTGCTGGCCCAAAGTTCTCTAGGTATTAGAAGCCTAAGAAGACAAAACATTGCCTTTATTCCAGATCTTAGAAAAATAAAAAGCAAAAGAGTTCGAGAACAAAGAATGCTTTAAATCAAGTACGCTGTGTAGAGAATTCCATAAAAAATTCAAGATGAATCGGGCTAAGATTGAGGAGAATCAGCAAGAACAAAGAAGAAAAAGGGTAGAGTTGGAGGCAACAAGTGTAGAGAAAAGATGGAAACTGGGTAATTTGGCCTAAGTCACACATTATCTACCCGATTACCTAAGCCCAACATTCTGAAACTGAAAGACCTTATTGATTTTGAAGGTTGAATTTACCTACATTAGTGGAGATCAATATGAAAAACAAGCCTATGGGACTTTGGCAAACAGTCTAAGAAAACTCCCATAAGATTAACTAAATTCAACATAGAGAATGAAAAGTTGTTGACCTGCACACACACCTGAGAACAAGACTTGTAAAATAAAGCGTTTTAAATACATTAGTTTATCAAAATTTTGTGATAGAAATATACCATGCCTTGTTCTTATGCTTGCATCAAAGCGAAATTTGAAATAATATTGGTATCTCTCAATTCCCGGATCAGAGAAGGTGGAATGAGAAAAGATTGTATAGTATGAATCGAGAAAAATGTCCTTAAATTTTACAGGCTTATTTGTTTGAGAGACGAACAATTCTTTCTCTTCTTCACTTGGAGACCCAGGCAAAATTTTAAGTTTGGGGAATTTGATGAGTCTAAAAACTCATTAGGTTTTGGCTCCATTTCCGACTTTATTGTAAGGATAAATGATGAATGTTTGAAGAAAAGTGGATAATTATTCAAATTTCATTTCTTGAAAATACAACAGAGCACGAATTTTAGCGAATCGAAGAAATCATCCTGCAGCATAATTGAAGTCACGACTAGAAAGTTAGGTTGCGACATAAAGCTCAGTTGCCAGCCATCCCAGGTCACGACATCAAAAAATTCGGCTTCGAAGAAGAAATGTAAAACTTGAACAAATGAAGTCGTGACTTGAAGAAGGAAGTTGCGACAAAGAAGACGTGGTCGAGACTAAAGGAAACAGTCAAATGAAGAAATTCATGTCGCGACATCATTTCGATGTCGCGGCGCCAAAAGGAGATAAATGATGTCGCGACATAACTCTGAAGTCGCGACAAGGATCTATCTATGAAACCACAAGAGAGGTCCTCGCAAGAAAAAGAAGTCGCAACTTGTAATTAATTAAGAGATTGAGTGAAATTCGCGACATGCTATGCGATCCGCGACATGAAAACGAGAGTGAAGTCTTGACAAGAAAAATGATGTCGCGACCACTCATTCCGGTCGCGACCTAAAGAAGAGTTGAGAAGAAGAAAAGGATGTCGCTACATCACTTTGATGTCCACGACTTGGAAAATAGTTAGGAGAAGAAATCGATTCGCAACTTCAGCGATGTGACGCGGCTATTTGGAAGAATAGGAGAAGACAATGATGTCGCGACATCAAGCGGTCGCGACACGCCAAATGCTGTAGGAACAACGAGCAAAGGTCGCGTGATCGCGAGCAATCAGAACAAGTTTATATCGCGGAAGGCATCAACGAGGTCGCGACATAGAACATTGGTGGGCTTTTTCTTTGGATTTCCACGGAACATTTTGGGGTTCGGCCCGATTCTTTTCTGATGCAAATAAAGCTTTCGAATAGTAAGCGGTTTTTCTCCTTCTTCACTACCCGACCGAGGAAAGAAGAGGAACTCGATTGTATATTTTAAGTAGATTTTTATTTTTTTTTAGTTTTATTTTCTGGTTTTGAATCTGTGATGTGCGAGGCGGTAGATTTGAGATTGTTAGTTACTGTTATTTTTCTTGTTAATGCTGGAAATTTGTAAATCTAGACAAATTTCTGGAATTCATTTCTTTCGATTATTGCAATTCACGATGAGTACGTGCGAGATCGGCACTCCATTTCTTGGTCGCAATCACGATGTCAGGCCATGACTCAGCTCGTTGATTTACATTTAGTTACAGTCTTTCTGCGGGAGAATTAATTTAGGTTTGGTTTTTACTTAATCGGTGTCGTTTTTAATGGATAAGTTCCCAATAGTAGTACCTAGTACCAGTTGAAGGAATGTATCTTACTCTGATATCATGGATGCCCTCTACGTGACATAGAGACGGAGATTCACGAGTTGAGAGCATTCTTTTAAGGTATGTTCGACTACCATTAATGAGCTGATGAGCTCTGAGTTCATTTTGATAAATCGGTCGCTCATAATTGAAGTTGGAGGTGTATTTAACAATATCAATAATCGGAGAGTTCACCTTAATCTCTGGTACATTCGATCCCGTGTTAACTTAGATCTAATCAAAGGGAGGGATAAACCCATAGATCGGAGGTTGAGCCGCAGTCGTGAAGTAGAAACTTAGCTAAAATCACGGGGAGGTGAAGCGAAGTTCTAGCATCAGCGAAAGCAGTGTGAAGTATTGAAGAAAAATACGGATCTTGCAAGAAAATGTGGAGATACGGGTAAGGCTGGTTTGATCTTGTCTTCGAGAGAAGCAGGATCTTAAATGGAGTGAAAGCGAAAAGAGATCAATTCAATAATTAAGAAATCTTGGGCCAAAGTAGTCCGTACATAGAACAAAGTAACAGGATATAGTCTTTGGAATTGACCCATTCCATGTATCTCATTGATAGTTTCGTTTCTCCACGGTGAAGCTGATTCAATCCATTCTTTTATGTACAATTTATTTTAGTCATTAACTTTTGTTCTCGTTTAATTAGAACATCAATAGTATATGATTTTAATTTTGTCGTTTTGATAAAACATTCACTATGATTTTGAGTCCAAAATAGTATGAAATTCTAGTAGTTAGGGTAGTTGAGTTGTAGTCGCTATCAATCTACGTAGGAATGATGGACTTACATTCGGTTACTACTTATGACTGTGCACTTGCGGTGTCATAGGCGAACCCTTATTTTAACCTTTAACATTTAGAGAAATTTATTTAAGTAAGCAAATTCAACCAAAGTGACATGGATACAAGAGAATTGTAATGCTCTTGTAGCTATGTTAATTTGAGGGGTTTTAGTCTATATAGAAAAAGGCAAACACCTATGATTCAGGAAGAATATTCTGCAATCAGACAGCCTACTGTGGATGCAAATAACTTTGAACTAAAGTCAACTTTGATAAAAATGGTGCAGCAGCATTAGTTCACTGGCCACCCCACTAAAGACCCCAACGAGCACCTGGGTAGATTTCGGGGATAGAAAAATATGTTTGAGATGGTGTGAGGCCCGGAGGTGATAAAGCTACATCTCTTCCCATTTTCCTTAGAGATATAACAATAACCACATGGCTGAGTCATTACCATATGGTTCAGTTGATACTTAGGAAGCGGGTGGAAGCATACTTGGGCGGGTTCTTTCCCACATCTCTGCCTTTCGGAGAGAGAAGAGATAATAGTGTTCCAATGGGGAAGATGAGAGCCTATATATAGCACAGGAGAGATTCAAGAGGTTGTTGAAAAGGTGCCCTATGCATGGAATTGATTTAAAACCCCAGATGGATATAGTGTATCATGCCTTAAATGATACATCTAAAGGCATCATTGATGCTTCGTGTTGTGGAGCGTTCAAAAGAAAAAGTGCTGAAGAGGCAAGAGATCTGATAGAAGACCTAGCCAAGTGCAATATGAAGGCTCCATTTGAGTTTACAGGGTGCTGCTTGAGAGGAAAAGGGATGTGGAGAGTGATCAAAAAATAGTGGCTATGGGGCAAAGTTAGATGCCATCTATGCATAGAATGAATAACGGGAAAGAAAAATGCCTGCTGCTCATGAGATAGGGCGGTGGAAGAAAGCAATGAGAAGAGTCTTTGAAATACCAACGGATGGGGCGCTTATGAGGTTGAGGAGGTTAAGTACGTAAATGAACCAAGAAGTTATCATTTAAGCCAAATCTAGCTTTGCCCACACATTACGGTCCAACGCGAGGAACCATAGAAATTTCTCATATGGGTGGAGGGCATTACAAGGCCCGAGGCATGGATGGAGATGTTTTCAGCGGGAATATCATTAGCCACCAAG
Organism: Tetrastigma voinierianum; assembly: GCA_016808115.1. NCBI lineage: Eukaryota > Viridiplantae > Streptophyta > Magnoliopsida > Vitales > Vitaceae > Tetrastigma > Tetrastigma voinierianum. Next base: position 350,347 of record JAEQBH010000911.1, on the reverse strand, counting down.
GTTCGGCTGACATCATCAAAGGGGTGAAAGCGGAATGACTATCGGGGTTATAGGAGGACTCGGCCATTTGAAGAACAAATGCTGCCGGTTCATGGGGGGACAACAAGAGGGCTTATACACTTCCATGACGGCGACTTGGAAGCTTCGAGTTTGATACTCAGTATTCGAGGAAGAATACAAGTGCCTCATTGAAAAACTTGGAGACACAAGTAGGGCAGTGTTTTCCTTTTTCAATATAGACTAAAAACCCCTCAAATGTACATAGTTACAAGAGCCTTACACTTCTCTTGCACCCATGTCAATTTGGATAAATTTGCTTAATTAAATAAATCTATCTTGATGTTTAGGATTTTAAAATTTGGTTTGAAGTACATGACCTTTTGCAAGTGCCATGAGTCATACAAGTAGTAAAAATCACGAATGTAAGTCGAATTATCATTCCCACAAAGATTAACAAGAAGTAGAGATCAATTACCCTAACTACTGAAGTTCTATGCTATTTGGACTAAAAGAATTTGATATTGAAAATTTGTCTAAAATGATAGATCCTAGACTATTAACTAATAATAGAAATTGGAATAACATGAAATCCACAAAAATATAAAGAACAAAAATCTTTTGGATCTAATCTATTTCTTGTGAGAAAGCAGAAGCTATCGATGAATTACAATGAAGCGATCCAATTCTTGCATGAAAGTACATTGCTGTTGTGATGGATGCAGATTTGTCGAGATTGCCTAAATGTTGCAGTTGGATTTCTCCACATTCACTAGTTCACTACAACAAATTGACAATTTAACTACGGAAAATTCTGTAGGTAATATAAACAATTCCGTCGGTAATTAAATTTACCTACGGAATACCGACAACTATATTTCGTAGGTTGTTGTGGCGTAGGTAAATAAATTCTGACGGAAAATCAATCAGTGGTAAAATTTACCTCTGAGAAATTCCGTCATTAAATGTGGAAAGTGGTAGAGTAGATTGAGGAAAATCACAAAATGGGGGCCAATACCAACAAAATTCCGTGAGTATCTACGTGGTAATTTACCTATAGAGAATCCAAGTAGGTATTTTAGTTTACCAAAATCAAAGAAAAATATCAAAACCAAGGGGTTTTGAACTCCAGACCTTGAACTTGGGAAAACATGGAGGATCCACTAAACAACAATAACTAATGTTAGATAAATTGAAAATATTATATATATCATTCATCAACTTGTTATATTAATTGCAAAATAAGCATATATATATATATATATATATATATATATATATATATATATATATATATATATATATTGGTTAGAATAAAATAATTAATTTTAATTATTTTGGATATATTATGTTTAAACATTAAAATTATTTCATTTTATAAAATTTAAAATATTATTATAATTACACTTATATTTAATAATATCAAGTATTAAAGATAAATATTTCAAAAAAGTATCAAAGATAAAATTTACCTACGGAACACTTCCGTCGGTAATGTTCCGTAGGTATTCCGTTGGTAAATGGAGAGGTACCTCACGAACACTTAGTCGGTAATTTTTAAAGTAGGTATTACGTCGATAAATGGGGAAAGGAATTACCTACGAACACTTAGTCGGTAATTTTAAATAGTACACAAAAGTTGGCGCCTATATATAGTAGGAAAATTACCTGGAACCTTTAGTGGTAATTTTCCGTGAAATCTCTGTCGGTAAATGGTAGCAAAATATTGAAAAAATAATGCTTTGTTAAAGTCGATATTAGTGGTAATTACCAACGAATTTAATCGTCGGTGAATTTTTTGTCGATGGCGGGAATTTCTTGTAGTGGTTAGAAGTTCTTGTTTCTCAATTTCTTTGCGATTATAGTGGATGTATGTGATCGGTACTCCATTTCTTTAATCGTAATGCAGTAATTGGAATGCAGCTCTGGTTCCTTCCAACTGCTTGGATTAATGGTCGCGACATCGTTTGTGGTCACGACTTTGTTGGCTTAGTGTTTCTCAAGAGTTGATGTCGCAACCACGGTGTCACGTCGCGACCTCGTTGTCTTTCCTTTCTGCTGATTCGGTGCGACCTCGGTTATGAGTCGAGCTCCTCTTCATGTTGCGATGCGTCAGACCTGGAGTCTTAGGTTGTAACTACTGTTTCTTTTTCATTGCCTAAGTTCTAGGTTGTGACTCCTTTTAAATTATGAACCTTGTTTGTGATCTTATACGGGTTCCAGATTTAAGTTGCGAGCTCAAGTTCGGTCTCCGAGCCCTCTTCAGATATTCATTTCATACGGTGCAACCTTAATTCTTTGTAACCTTGGTTTCTTTCAACTTCAACTTCTCTATTCAAGTCGGGACCTCGGGTGATGTGCGACCTCTTTTGATATTCATTTCGGTGCATGTAGTCTGATTGCTCAAAGTAGTTGCGACTGGAATTTCTTCTGCTTTCTCGGTTCTTCTTACGGTCCCGACCTAAATGAGTGGTCGTGACATCGTTTAACAGTCCTTGATTAATAAAGTGGTGCAATGGGTTTCTTAGCTTGGACAGGTTGATAACCCGGTTAGAGCCTCCTTGCCAAGACCCCGAGCCCCGATCCGACCAGCGGTAGAAACCGGCCCCGGGGACGCCCATTTATTTCTTTTTATTTTCCATGTTATTAAATTTTCTATTTTCAAAAATATTGCGACCCGAATCCCCAGCCCGACCCGAATGGCGGATCCGAACCGGAGCCCGATTTACTCCGACTTTTTCATTTATCTTATCAAAACATTTTATTATGTCATTTAGTTGAGGCGGTTTTCAGTTTGGGCAAGCCGCAATGTTTACAATTTCAATACAATTCGATAGGCCCACCATTTAACCGAAATACATTTACAAAGAAGGCATTCATGCTTTTCAAATAATCTTTAAAATCAGGTTCAAAGGTTTTAACCTTTTTGTCCACAATACCACTTGTTAAGAATGATATGAAAATGGCGGGGTATATGCTTATCACTTATTTTCTTTATTTCTGCGCTTCACGATCTTGTCTTCCTTCCTTGTCTACTGAAACCTCACATAGATAAAGCCTATACACTAAGATGCTTGAGTGGTTCTATACAATTCTATTTCAATATTCAATTTAACTTTCGACATGCATTAACATTAAATGCTACCTGTTATCTCAACATATACCATCCTATTCATTTTTCGCATGCTTTGATTTCGTATTTACTATATACAACATGCATCTTTCAATGCAACAATTCAATTCACAAATTTAATTTATGAGATTTAGCATATACATAAAGTCCCATTTACACTCGTCAATGTTGGTTTCTTTCTCCTTGACTATTCAATTTACATTTTGACAGTTCCATTTGATAGTCCCATACTAATATCAGTCGATAATGTGCCCCACATTAACAATTCGGTCTCCCATCGCAGCGGATGCAGTTTGGTGCACCCCATTTATGTGGTATCAATTATTCGGTCTCCCATCTGGCGGTTTCTTTGGGTACCTGACATGTAGTATCGATTATTCGGTCTCATCATAGCCCGGATGTCATTTGGGTGCACCCGACATGCTTAAGTATCAATTAAATGCCATACGCCATCATGACGGATGCCGATTAGTGCATCACGCCAAGTGGGACATTAGACAATTTCGAGGGCACGCCAGCTGGCGAGATCTGATTTGTGTGCATCCGTAAGGCGGTTCGATTCGATATATCGATCAATTCACATTTATGGCCAGTTCCGTTTAATGAATCCCACATCTTTATCATCATTCACATTCATTCGGTTTTTAATATCACATTTCAATTCAATATTCACTTTCGTATTATCCTTTCAAAGATATACTCAATCTATGTATTTATTTCATATACTCATTGCGTGCTGGTTTCATATACTCATTATGTACTCATTTCATAGTTACCCTAGCAAACTAAGGCTCTTGAAATAAGAATGAGAGTCGGAGAATAAACCCGAGAAGCTACTCGAATCTAAGCTTCCTTCTCTTGATCTCGGTCCTAGGTTAGGCGATCATCACCTTGTCCTAGTCAATAACATTCCCACGCCTCTTGGTGGATAAACGGTGTTAAACAATTTTAGTGAATTACAAATTTATTTTATTCAGTCTTGGGTTAAGACGCTAAGTGCAGAGGCAGAACTCGTCGAGCAAAGCAGAAAGCTTCTGGGGAGCGAGTCTGATCAGTTTTCCTTAGTTCTATCCTTGTTTGAACCCCGATTTATTCATTTCTTAGGGTCCTGAAACATCGGAATTTATCTGAATACGGGACTTAACGGTGCAAAATAAGCAAAAACGAGGCTGCTGGAAGTAGTGGTACCGGTACCGCTCGGCCAGGCTCTACGGTACCGGTTACCTTGCCAGTCGATCAGAGTACCCGATTTGTGATACGGTACCGACCTGCCATGATCTGGTACCACTCAGCCGGTGCCGGTGCACCTACGGAGTTTTGCCCATAAATGCTTGAAGTTTTGTCATTTTCACTCATTTCCTCAACAATCTTCTCCAATTATTCTTAATAAAATCCACCATGGAATCTGAAAACAACTCCAAAAGTGATTTAGATTTCGATAAAATCCATTTCCACAAGTTAGGGCTTTTCACCCCAGTCAAGATCAAAAGAGATAGAGGTTAAGGTTTGATTTTCTTACCTTACCTCTTCGTCTCCTCTTGTGTTGCTTGAGATCTCATAGAACCCAGAAATGGGAAGCAAAGCCCACCAAAGCCACTCCACTCCTTTATAAACCACTGATTTTCCACCTTTTCTCCTTATTTCTCACTAAAAAACGTAGTTTGCTCAATGAGCATCTAGGGCCAAGTTTAGTCTTTTAAATCTCTTAAGTGTAAGGCCGTATTTGGCTACACCCATTCTCATTTCTTATTTTGTCTTAGTGTAATCTTCATAAAGGCCTTGTTTGGCCACTCAATAAAATCAAATTTTCCATTTTGACATTCTAACTCTTTGTTCACTTTCCTTATCATTTGTCATTTATTTCACACATTAGCATTTAAGCTATCGATGATTATTTGACCTTTGAGGTCCTCATTTTCAAATTTCCACATTTTTCCCTTTTTCACTTGGGTTTATTTCCGAGTTCAATCAATTTCTTAATTTAGTATATAATATTCAATCATATGCTCATTATTTCAATTTACATTCTACAATTTATCAAATTTCCCGGAAAAACCCAAGTTTGACTCAATTCCTACCCGAAATATATAATAAAATTATTATAAAAATTCTAAGGTATTTTTGGGGCGTTACACTCCCTTTTGTTCTTCAACTCTTAGTTTGGTTGCAACTTCAATCTCTCTGTTGAGACTCCATTTCCAGTTTTTCATGTCGCTACGCAGGCATGTCGCGGAAGGCCTGAGTAAGGCCCTTCTGAGCTTCCAACTCGTTCTGAGCTTCATTTCTTGCAGGAGGCCTCTTGTGAAGCTGTTCACGGATCCATCTATATACGATCTTAGGTGTGTCGGCCCCTCAATTGTCTTCAATTGGCGTCGCGACATCAGCGTGGTGTCGCGACCTAAGATTCTAACTTGAATAATTCCTTTAGTCTCAACCACACTTCCTTTGTCGCAACCTCTTTCACTTGTTGCTTTGGTCATTACAGTTCTAAGCTCCAACTTCAAAACCTGACTTCATTTCATTTTACGACTTCATTTACGCATTGGTGATCCTCTTACGGTTTTTGAGTTTTCTTTTTTATATATGCATGCTTTTATGAAAATTAAATTTGAGTAAAATATCCACGTTTCTGCATACGAATCAACATTTATCTTGTAATATGCTCAGAAAAATGGATTAAAAATCAAATGAGTTTTTGGACTCATCAGGCAGCTGGCCCTTAATATGCAAAATCAGAGCAAGGGTACATTCCCTAGTGACACTCAAAAGAATCAGGGGAGGCTGAGGAGCAATTGATTAAGTAATAGGAAAATTAGGTAGCTCTTGTGAAAGAAAGGAAAGAAGAAGGCGTGAAACAGCTGGAAAGGAAGGAGAGAAGAGCATATAGACTGAACAGCTTGAAGGAAATAGTGAGTAGAAACAAAAGGAGAGAGTACCAGGTTATACACCTATAGTGTCATTTCCCCAGAGGCTTCAAAAGGCAAAATGGGAAGAGCAGTTTTCTAGATTCTTGGACATCTTCAAGAAGATAGAAATCAATATCCCATTTGTAGAGGTAATCAACCAAATGCCTAACTATGCAAAATTTAAGATACCAGACAAGAAAAGGAAAATAGTGAGCAGATAGTGAACTGTGCCACATCGGTGCGGTTGCTCAGCCAGCTCAAGCGAAAATGAAGGACCCGAGGCGGTTTCACCATCCACAACCGCAAGGGAATATAGATTGAGAAGGCCTTATGTGATTCTGGTGCTATTATAAATTTGATGCCTCTATCAGTGGTGCGAAGACTAAGTTTGGGGGAACTTACCCCAACAGCAATCACATTGCAAATGGATGACAGATCAATGGCACACCCAGAAGGTGTTCTTGAAGATGTCCTTGTCAAGGTGGAAAAATTCGCTTCCACGTAGTTTTGTTATTATAAAGATGGAGAGGGCTTTTAGTTCGCTCATTGCCTTTGGGAAGGGTGCCCCCTAACGAGCAACATGACGGATGTGGGGTTGAATTGGCACTAGGGTGGGGGCTGAAGCGATTGCACTTTAATCATAATAGGATTTTGGAACACCCTGATGTAGATGCGAAGTTGTATGGCTGGCAAAACACCGGTCTTCGATTGTTGAGTTGAATACATTTGTACTCTTGACATTCTATCAATGAAATTGAGATGAATTTTGGTATCTTGAGAGTAGTGATTGTGAAATGTTGCCTTCAAATGTGTATAAAATAAGCAGTCTCAAGCATGAATGAAAGCAATTCAGAGATGATGTATGCGGTGGGGACCAGAGAGAAAACTGCGGCGACTAATGCGAGAAGGGTTAATATTGAAGAATTGCACAGATCATTTGAAATATGTTTTCTTAGAACGAAGAAAACCGAGTTATCATATCAAATTGCATTAAGCTGAATGGAAGAATAGATGCTAACGACCGTGCAAAATAATACAAGTTTTAAAGCGTTTGACCAAGTTTAACCATGAGGGGGTGATAACCTTTGGGCCAAGTTGACTTTTTCAAGGATGAAGAATTTTGGGTTGACTAAGACACCATTTCGTAAGGCCTCGTCGTCTGAGTTCCTTAAACGAGTTGAATGTTAAAATCCAACTTCTGGATAAAAAGTTATGACAAGGGAGTTTAAACGAAGTGTTTAGTGTCAATCGAGTCCCAGGGTTTTTACAGAAGCGAACCACAAACAACTTTATAAACCTAGTTTGCGTGTGATGAGCTTGAAGTCATCTATTTTTAGTCCATTTTCTGTTGATTTTAATGTAAAAAGGAATAATGAATTAGAATCTGAAATATGAAGAAACTCACAAATTTGTTATTTGCGGGAAGTATAAAAGAAAGAAAGAAAATGCGGTGGAAAAAATCACGATGCTTGAAACGGAGTAAAATGCGAGAGAAAATATGAGAGGCGAAGTGAAAGCTCATTGGTACAACTAATGTTGCGAGTTAATGGGAGTTTTACTACTGATCCAGTTATGATGTCGCGACATCAGGAAAATTGAAGGAAATTTGATGCAGGTCGCGACAGGGATCACAAGATAGGCAGCTGAGGATTGAGTAGAAACATAAGAAGTGATGTCGCGACAACATCGTAATGTCGCGACAAGGGATAATCTTCGCGACAAGGGATGGAGGTCATTAATGAGAATCGACTTGAAGTTATGACATGTTTGGAAGGATGAAAGTGGAGTTAAGCGAAGAACATTTGTCGCGTGAAGGGCGATGTCTGACTACAGAAGCATGAGTGAGACCTCGAAGACCTTAAGCTAATGTCAGACAAAGGGTCGAGGTCGCGACATGAGACTCTCGGTTAAGTGTAAGAGGGTGAGCTGTTGTGTGACGTGAGATTAATCGCGACATCAAAATTGGAGTTGAAGCCTCTGAGGCCAAAGCTGATGTTGCGTGAGATCGATGTCACGACCTCACGAAGAACCGATTCAAGGCGTAGAGCCATGATGTGATGTCGCGACCAAGATGATGACCGCGACATCGAGGAGCGAACAATTGAGACTGTGGAGTCATGGTACGATGTCGCGGCGAGGTTGCGTGTGGCGACATCAAAAGCGTCGGTGGAAAGATACAGGTGGCGGCGAGATTGGAAGCATGCGTGATCGGTTGATGTCACGAAGGCGTGGGTTATTGTTGCGACATAAGAAAGCTGGTTGGAAATTTACAAGAATAGGAGTTGTTCTTCGCGGCAACATATTGATGTGACATCATGAGGAACCGGTTAAAATCTAGCAGTCAACAAGGCGTGCAAATGAGAGATTGATATCCGACATCGAAGACAAGATGAATCTGCACTGCAGAGGAGCTTGAAGCTAAGGTCGCGACGTGGGGATTGATTCAGCGACATCGGGAATGCAGGTTGAAGATTGCGAGAATATTGAAATTTGGTCAGCGACGAGATAACGATGTAGCGACATCGGGGAAGACAATTAAGAACTAAAGCGCATAAGGCGAAATTCGTGACGTGAGATCGAATTAGCGATATCAGGAATCATCGATTGAGCACGCAAAGGCATGAGTGATGTCGCGACAGGGAACGATGTCGCGACATCGAGTGCAGTTGAACAGAGGGCTTAAGGTATTTGATGTCGCGACGTGAGATCGATGTCGCGACATGGATGACATCAGCGATGAGGAGTTGAGTCGCGACTGAACGTAACATGGAGTGACCACTTGGAAATCCTGAAAACTGCATTGGGATTAGGGCTTGAGAAACCTATAATCTGCGGCTACCCATTTCGTAAAGGTAGCTTGGCGTGAGAACATACGAGTGGTGCGGGTAGATTTGAAGGCTCATTCCTTTATTTTTCTTTTGGTTTTATTTTCTTTTCTTTTCTTTCTTATCTTTTCTTCAATGTTGATAATTTAGAATTAAGATTAGATTTGCTCGTTTTAGTTTTTGATTTCTTTTAAAGTTGGATGTTATGTTTTGTGAAAATTTGAATCTGAAATTCCGTTCTTTAATTACTACGGAATGTTTGAAGTTCGGACAATTTACGGAATTGAATTTCAGTTTCCATTTACGATTATTCTTATATGATGAGGAATGCATGGGTGTAATTCGGTAATTGAGGAACCAGCTTCCATTAGGTATGAATACCATTAGTCAGTATCTTTCACATGGTGGTTCAATGATGCGAATTCCCGGTTATGAATTTACTTTTTGTTGTAGGTTTAACGTTTTTATCTAAATATCAGGTTTCTTAACACCGTTTTAAGAATTGTTTCATTGCTCGATTTCCAAGGAGGTCCTCGGTGACCACGGAGAAGACATTCTGGGAGTTATGAGACATTTCTTTGAAGGTATGATAACACGCTATTGGTGATCTATTGAGCTTTGTGAAGTTTGCTTGGATAAATCCTCTTCTCGCGAAATCGAGAATGAGTTGAGCGAGTTATCAGATTTAAGCAAGCCGAAGTTCACCTGATTCGGATAGTGAGACTGATCAGGTGTTAGGCGAGATCTAATCAAGGGTGATCTATTCTAATTTTGAGGAAAGTAACGAAGTTGTATATCCTTGACCGATAACTTGGGAGCTAAGGTTTCTGATCCATAAAATAGGTATAGTATTCTGAAAAGAAAAATACCCCGAGATATAGGAAGTCCTTTTAAAGTAGTTATCTCATTCCACGTATTCGAGAGGATCAGGTAAAAGTAGATAATGAAATGTAGTGTGGAGAAATCATTTGTCTTGCTCGCCTTTTGGGATAGATTTTCCAAACCTGAAATGCACAAAGCAGATTTATCGAGTGTTAACTACGGAGGTGATATTTCCATGATAGTAGTGACCTTAATGTGTACTCTAAAGATGTTCCATTTCCATTTAGTTTCTTCACTATTCATTATTCTTTATTCTTTAGATTCTAGAATATTTGATTTTCCAATTTTATTATGCTTGTATATTTGACAGTTTCTCAAGTTGGATAACAATGTCATGTTATAGATCGAATAAGTATGGAGCTTGGTGAGTCGAGGATGAGTTAGTCTAAATTCTTGAGATCTACGTAGGGATCGATATCTGGACTTAAATCCAATTTATTACTTGTCGACGCTGTGCACTTCTTGAAATTTGGTAAGGCCGAGTGAAAATGATATACTCTTGTGCATGTGTTTAGTTCGGTCAATAATTTTTATGGGGCGCGTTCTTGAAGTGGATCGAAAGAATTTAGTAAATCCAATATTCGAGACGAAAGAAAGAAATACTAATTTGGACATTTTGAAGAAAAAAGAACAAAATAGTTTTTCAAGCAAAGGGTTATTTTTAACCACTAACTTTGGGCCAACCATATTGGAAAAATATTTGTTGACCAAACTAATCCTATTAATGGGCGTGTTTTGATTTTTAAACAAAATTTTAATGCATAGAACAAATGACCGATCCGATCCAAATGATGCACTTGTAGAGGACACTGGCGTTTCGAGAAAGATAAAGAAGGTAGAAAACTCAACCATGGCATGAAAGGCGTGACCGTGGATGAGGTGCATACAGAAGAAGCAGAAGGCCTAATCATCGACATACAACGGAGGACTTCGGAGACTAATTATACAGAAGAATAGTTTCAAGAATCGATAAATTTCGCACTGATGTTAATAATTTTTAATCAAGCCAAGATCATTACAATGGTCCAGCAAGATCACGCCATCGGTCATCCATCAAGATCCAAACGAGCACCGGGAAGACTCCCTCATGATGGCTAATACAAAGTGAAGTTGAAATGTGAGACTGGGAGTCATAAACCGCATCTATTCCCATTCTCTCTAAGAGATACAGCAGCTACATGGTATGAATCTTTACCATATGGTTCTGTTGATACTGGGGAGGAGTTAGTAGAGGCCTACTTAGGTAGATTCTTTCCCCCAGCCCTCACCACAGAAAGAAGGAGGGAAATCATCATGGTTCCAAACAGGGGGAAGATGAAAGCCCTGTATGTAGCTCGGGGAAAGATTCAAACGGTCACGAGAAGATGTCCAATGCATGGGATATCCAAGACTCAGATGGATCAGGAGCATCATGCCTCGAATGATACATCAAAGTGGGAGATCATCGATGCTTCATGCCGAGCATTCAAACTAAAAGTGATGAAGAGGCAAAGAGCCTAATCAAGACCGCTAATGTAACATGAAAACCCTCTGCTTCTGCAAGAGGAAACAAGAGAGGAAAGGGAACATGGAGCCTGAGCAAGATGACACCCATGGAAGCCAAGTTGATGCCATTATGCAATGTGTCGACAAGGTGAAAGAAAGATAATACACCGCGAAATAGGAGCACTGAAAGAGAGTTATCACGGGCGTCGGTAGGCTACTGAAGAATTTAAGGATGTCAAGAGTGCTAATTTATCCGGTGAGCCAAGAAACTACCATTTCAAACCCAATACTAACCCTCGCCAAAGACATTATCACCCAAAGACCGAGGAACCATGAGAATTTCTGGCTAAGTGGAGGGGCTTCACAAGGCCTGCTGGGTACGTACGTAACCTCCACATGGTTATCAATGTACCACCAAGGTTCCAAAGAGCAGCAAGAAGGAAATGAACATATAAATGAATATCAGGGTCGAGGAGGGCCCAATCTTCAAGAATATGCCGCAGCTTCATGTGGGATAATAAGAAGTCAGTTAACCTACGAACAAAGTTTACAGAGTCGGGAAGAACCCGCACCAATTTTCAAATTTTTCGCACTACCAATGCATCCCTCGAAGAACCTAGAGACACGAGCAGGGCAACCGGGCCCTAACCCCGCAAAGCCGAGGAAAGATGCCTTCCCAAGTGACACAAGGAAGAACCCAAAGACTGCATGGCCGTGCAAACAAACAGAGGGAAGGAGTTAAGAGATGAAAGAAAAGATGACAAAGAACAAAGAAGTAGCAAGACTTTAAAGGAATAGAGATACCGGAGAATGAAAAAAAAAGAAGGAGTAGAAAAGAAGAACATCCAAAGATCAAACCCTGCAGTCCCATTTCCACAAAGACTCGTGTATCAAGGATTAAAGAGCAACTTTGCAAGGTTCTTGAAACCTCTGCCGGAGATCGCATGCCTTTATCGAAGTGGTGACTCGATGCCAGCCCCATGCAAATTTCAAGGATAACGAAAGAAAAGAAAAGAAAAATGATGAAGAAGGAATAGTGAATCTCACCGCCACTTGCAGCGTAATCGAAAAGAACTACCGCAAAGACGAAGGACCCAGGAGTTTCACAATTCCTCAGACACTGGAGGAATGGACCCTGCAGCTTCTCTGTGACTCCGTGAGCTAGTATCAATTTGATGCCTCTTTCTCTGCCAAGAAACTAAGCTCGGGGAGCACCCCACAACCAAGTACTCTTCAAACGGGCATGACGATGGTAAAACCCGAAGGAGTCATTGAAGATGTACCGTCATCACTGGAAGTTTGTTCCTTAGACTTATCATTCTGGACATGGAAGAAGATTCACAAGGCCCCCTGCCATGGCCAGAAGACCATTCCGCAAGCAATGAGCGCTTCATTGACATGCAAAAAGCGAGTTCTTATCCTGAGGGTTTGAGAAGAAGCGATGTTTTTAACTTGACTAAAAGTATGCAAATATGTATTGTGTGGACAAGGAAGGTTGCAATGAATGATTTTGTCTTTATACTTCCAACCCGATGTTAACAATGATTGTAATACTCCGCCTTATCAATGAAAAAGAGATGAATTCCTAAAGATACTAAAGATGTCTATTCAATTTCCATTACAAATGAATTTTCATTCTATAGAAAACTGCATTGAGTCAAGCAAAATGTAAACGCAATGGGGAAAAAGGAGTGAAAAGAGGAAATTCATCAAGAAACCAAAGTAAGCGGTGGCTAGTTTTGAAAGAGTTGCTATGTCACGGTAAAAAGTATGCTTACTTAGAATGACCAAAGAAACCATGGATCATTTCAATGCACTGATGCCGAGGAACAAAAAGATTGCTGAAAATATTAAGGAAGCATAAGGAATCACTAGCTTATTTATTGAAGAGCTGAAGGTATCACCATCAATTTGCATGCATAAGATTCTGCTAAGAGAGACTTCAAACCATCTCAGAGAACACCCAAAAGGAGACCGAACTAAGTGATTTAAGGAAGTAACAAAAAGTGAGGCCTAAATCAAGTTGAATGCCGGGTTTTATCTATGCTATTTCGGGATAGTCCTTGAGTGAGCCAAATTCATGCAGTTCCAAAGAAAGGGTTTATCGGATCGAAATGAAAAACGAATCGATTCCAACAAGAACAAAGGATGTGGATGGAGGGTATGTATTGACATGAAGTCAATACAAAGAACCAAAAAAGATCATTTCCTTGCCTTTCATTGATCGATGTTGACGTTAAAGGGTGACACCTCACTTTTGTTTTCCGATGGGTACTCGTGGATACAATCGCATTTCGTTATTGCACCCGAGGATCAAGAGAAGACCACATTCACATGCCCTTATGGTACCTTTGCCTTCGTAAGGATGCCATTCGGGCATGAATGCCCAATACATTCCGTAGGTGTATGATGTCTATATTCTCAGACGGTTGAAGAAGTGATGGAAATTCTTCATGGATGACCACTGTATGGATCCGCTTTGACTAATGCTTAAACAACTGAAACAATACTCAAAGATGCCAAGACAAACAAATGAAGACCGACCGGGGAAAATGCCATTTTATGGGCGAGATGCTAAGGTATTGCCCCTGGGCATAAAATTTCTCATCGACTAGAAGTTTAATTAACTTGTATCATTTATCAAAACCTCACCACCTATCACAGAAAAGAGCAAGCTTTCAAATAAGGTCGGATTTTATAAGAGATCCATTTCAAAAGATCTTCTTGCAATAGTTTAACATTCATTTACAGATTACGGAAAAGATACAGCAGCTCACTCTTGTTGACTCTTAGTGGCGGTGCCAAGAATTAAATCAGATCGTACAAGCACCTATACTTATCGCACTGTATCGGGATCAGGATTTGAAATAATGTGTGATGCCGTTGATTTCGCTGTCGGGAGTCAGTCAGGCAAAAGAAAAGAAAGTATTCGTAGCCATATACTATGCTAGTAAGACCTTCATGTGTCGCACACACAAGAGAACTACTCAAACTAAAAGGGAGTTAGCTACAAGATTTGCCAGAAAATTTAGGCAATACATTTTAGGATCCCATGTGGTAATTCATTAATCGATCATGCAGCAATCAAATACTTGATGCTCAAAAGGAAGCTAAGCCTAGATTGATAAGGTGGTGCCGTCAGAGTTTGATTTGGAAATCAAGGATAAAGGGATGCGACAACGTGATAAATTTCATCACTTCTTGTCAAGAGTGGTGAAAGAAACAAAGATGAAGAAGAAAATGATGTTAACAAGAGAACTTCCCAGATGAGCAATTGTTTAAGGTTTCTTCCAACTTCCATGGTATGTCGATATTGCACTCATTCAAGCCAGGAGAATGCTCGTAATTCGGCCACAATGTAAGAGAGGAAACTCGTAACTCGACAGCAATATTATATTCGGGATGACCCATTATTATTCAAAAGAGGTGCTGACATGATAATAAGAAGATGTGTGCCGTAGTGAACAAGGCAATATTTTAAATGAATGCCATGCATCACCATATTGGGACATTTTTCTCGAGAAAGAACAATTTCACAAGATACTCAATCAGGATTTGGTCATCACTGTATCTTCGTGAGACTCGTGGCCGCGTGGGTTAAATTGTGATAGATGTCAAAAGATCGAAATACTGCCAGCAGAATGAAATGCCCTCACAGGTATTTTAAGGATAAAATTTTTGAGTATGGGGGAATAGATTTTACGGACCTCTCATCATCATTTGAAATCTATACATACCGCTAAAGAAAGATTACGCTTTCCAAACGGGTGGAAGCAAAGTACTTGTCCAAGGAATGATGCCAATAAGCGCTTGTGAGTTTCTTGCAAAAGAATATTTCGAGCGCATTCGAACACCCAACTATCATTAGTGATGGGGAACCCACTTCGCAAACAAAATATTTGCAAACTCATGAGCAGTATGGGATTAAGCATGTAATGAGTTTAGCTTATCATCCCCGCACTAAATGGACAAGGTAAATTTCCAACAAAGGGATCAAAAGAATACTTGAAAAGACTGCGAGCTAAGCAGAAGGATTGGCCTTCAAACTTGATGATGCACTGGGCTTGACAGACTGCATACAAACCCATTGAATGTCCCATACAGAGTTGCTTTTCGCAAACTAGCGCTTACATCTACTTTTGAATACATGCATTGTGGCCATCAAGAAGAACTTCGATTTAACAGTAAGGAAGAAAGATTGCTCCAACTATTCAATTAAAGAACCGAGGAATGAAGCCTATATGATAATGCAGAATACGCAAAGACAAGACAAAGAACAAATATCAGAATCTGAAAGTGGTTTTAACGTAACAGGTTATGTCGTTAATTCTAGACTGAAATTGTTTCCTGTGGAAACTAAAACCAATTGAGGGCTACACAATGGTGTCAAGTACCATATTTGGAGTAAAGGATGATCAAGACCGATAATGGGGAAGAATACAAGGTCAATGGACAGAGGTTAAAGCATTATCTAAACAGGGAAGAGGAAAATGAAGAACTCCAACTAGTTCTTGAGGAAAAAGAAGAAGTACCACAACACAGAAGTCCAAACAGGACTCAAATCGAGTACTAATGGGAGCAAACCCATATGATTTAATCGGTTTTAAGTTTCGAAATATTTTTCTTTTAGTTGCTTAAATTAGCCTACTTTGTTTTATAAGATATAGATTTAATTTTCGAAATCAATCAGATATTTAATTAGATTTTTCTTGAATATTGCAGTAAGCTTCTGCAAGGTTCAAAGACATGAATGGCAAGGCAATCACAGGAACAATTCTAGCAACTCGCAGAGAAGTCACAACATGAGAAAAAGGGGAGTAACTTTATCCCTAACCCAATATGTAGATATACTTCAATTGTTTGTTAAATTCAGTTTGAAATGCCTCGAAGAAATGCTCCAAAGGGTTAGGAAACAATAAGAGAAAAAAGTTTGAGATCATTGAGTTATGGGCTTAGGCGCGACAGTAGTGCTGTTTCGTTGCGGTCAGCGATTAGTGATGTCGACAAAACATTGATGTCGGACTGCTCAAAGCGGCAACTCAGGATTATCAAGGAAGGTGGCATGTCGCGACACCACCGTGAAGTCGCGATGCAGAATTAAGTTTCAAATGGAAAAGTATGTCGCAACATCAAACAATTCCTATAAAACCTTATTGTCGCTGACACTGGCATGTCACACATAAAGAGCGATTGTGCCAACTACTCACTTTAATAAAGCCCGCGAAATTCAATGACTCGAATAAAAGACGCTTAAAATCAAGTCGCGACGTGTTTTTAATGAAGCAATAATTAGCCCACAAACATTGATTGAATTGCAACTGTTGGAAACTCTATCATCCACTCCACACCACATAGCTATTCGAACTCTTCCTCCTTCGACCTCAACCCCCGAAAACCCTAGCTTCCAAACCTTCCAAAAGCTCTGTCTTCCGCTTCAATGGCCGAAATTCCACCCCTAAATTCCTAAACCCAGACGAGATTATGAGGGAACATGAACAACCAGAAGAAGAAACCTCGCTAAGATAAACAAATAGATGAGATCTGGTCAGAAGAACAAGGTGAGAGGTGCCACTGCACACTAAGCTCCTATGAACTTCTCAAGAAAGAGCAGTAAAAGGGAAAGGGAAAGATGAGAGAAGAAGGTTAAGTAGAAGATTTCGCGCCGATCGGCTTACTCCCTGGAAGAAATATTATGCTAATAAGGGCTCTGTCGCAGAGAGGAGATTCAAAACTCGCATCTTTTCAAGGAGATGATAGAGTTGCAGAGGATGGGAGAGTTCCCCGCACACCAAAAATCAGGGTATACAGCACTGGTAAGAGAGTTTTATTCAAATTTTGTAGGAAGGAAGGATGGAGCGGTTTTTGTTAGAGGAGTCTGGGTTTCATACGAAGCTAAGGCCATCAACGAAGCCTATGGCATGGTAGTGCACAAACATGGTTCCAAATTCAAGAAAACGTTGAAAACCGCATTTTGGAAAGATTGCCAAGAAGCTCACTAATGGTAAGGCAAGTAAATCAAGAAGAAGAAGGCTAAGAACAAAGGAATGTGGGAAGCTCACCGAGGAAGCGAAGGTATGGTTTTATTTCCCGGCTTCGTTGTTCCAACAAACATGTGCACAAGGAGAGAACAAGAAGTCAGAAAGGTCAGATGCCATCCTCTAAAAGGATACAAGATCAATATGAGCTGTCATAGAGAATTCTATCATGAGGTATCATGAAGGAACAAAAGAGGTCTTATTCCTCACCCAAAGAACAATCATCGTTTCATGCTCAAGCGTCGGGTGAAAGGAATTCGGGAATCAAGAAGATAAGTACCCGCAGCTTCACCACTCCTTCTGACAGGAGTTAGCAAAGGACCAAGAAACCAAGAAAAGGGAGTGCTGGTGGTGGAGAATGTAGATGAAGCCCAAGCTAAAGAACTGCAAAATGAGACTCGCAGGGTTGTCGATCAAGGAGCAGAAAGTACCCAGAGAACTCACCGACAAACAATGATTATATGTTTGCGCATAATGAAGGGCAGGATGAAGGCAAATTTCAATAGACTTCTCCATCCTCCTTAGCCGCCTCCTCCCGTGCGTAATGTAAACTTCCAACATGGAGAAAGCTCAAGGAGCACAAGAGAATAGCCTGACATCGAAGCCTCAATGCCATGCGTAAGAGAATAGATGAAAGAGAGAAGGAGGAAACTACAAATAGAATTCAAAGAAGGCATTTATGAAAAAGAATTGAAAAGAAGAGACCAACAGCGGAGGAAGAGCTATAACAGAAAGAAAGGAGTACGAGCGGAGCTACAACACAGAACAACAAAGTGGGGGAGAAGAGCCGAAATCGTAAAAGAGGAATGTATGGGAAAAATTTCAAGGAAGAAGGGAAGAGTTTAAAAAAGAAATGAAGGGAAGAGATCACAATCTGTTGCAGAAACTCAAACTCAGTCATGAAGCTTTTTATAACAACCAGTTTGAGCGTGATTCTCAACCTAACAATCGGGAGCAGTTAAAAGGATACAAGCAAGAAGCCAAATTTTGGAGCAACCATGATTCAAGTTTTTATACAAGTCTCTGCTGCATGATTTTGAGAAGAAATTGATGATAGAGACAAGAAGCGTAAAGATATGCATCCTATAGGCAAAAAGAATGGCCGGAAAACTTAGATCCGATAATGAGCCAATCTTCTAAATTCTAGAGGTCGCGACCGAAATGGAGAATACAATGAATGGCTTGGGGAAGAGGCAGGATGAGTTGAACAAAAAGGTTGATCTCTCTAATGAGATTTTCATTGAAGAACAAATGGAGAAGGAAACCAAGAAGAGAAAGGAAAGAAGAGAAATTAAAATTCCTGAATTCCCAGCTCATTTAGGTACACTAGACCTAGATCCCCCCAACATCTTTGCTCCTGGCTATTTCAAAAGAAAAAAATAGACCTTCTCCCCGCCTAACTTTCATTACCATCCCATCCCATATCAGGTATCCAATCATTGCAATTGAATCCAGAAATAAAATGAGTAATTTGAATTGACCGTTGTGTGCCATTTCCAACTGCTTGCAATGTCATGGTCATTGCGGTCGTATAGTCAGGAAAATAAAAGTAGGAATTAGTTCCAATAAAACTAATGATGTCATGAGCTAAACTGAATGTGAAGCAAATAGGATTAGAATAAGCTAAATGTAGAAAAAATTGCGTAATAAGGCAAAATGAATATGCAAATTACTTGGAAACACAAGGTGCAAAAGTTACTTAAGTCTAACTGATAAGTCCAGAATTGAGGAAAGTAATACAATAGAAGGAACAAAACATATTTTTGAGTTTATGGTATGAACAATAAGTCAAGGAACCTGTTGAATATCAATTAATTTAAATACTCATCAACAAAAATGAGTCAAGGTACTCCCTATGGTTAGTCACAACTGTTCAAACCAAATTCTAGAATTTGTTAGATTATCGACGAGGGCCAAACTTCTAGGTGATACAAATGACAAGAGATGATGGTGCCATTCCCGATAGTTTGAGCCATTCTTAGCCATCCCCTATTCACAGGCCGATGCATATACGTGAGTTCCGTAAATCGAGCCAACAAGCTTATTTTTTCAAAAATATACCAACTTAAACTCCCAACTATTAATCCTAAGAAATCAATCCTTCAAGAAAGAACCTATGATTACCCAGAATTCAAGGAGGAAGAAAGAAATGAAGTTTGGGAGTATATGTTTTGAGGAACTCAAAAAAGGAAATGAAAAGAAAAAGGCAAAGAGCGTAAAATGCAAAGTAGAAAAGAAAGCTTAGGATAAGTTTTATTCACAGGGCCTAACTCTAACAATTAAGTTCTGGGTGTTTCAACACCTAGTACCCCAATGCCATCTGCATGGGAGCTACTAACCCAAAGTTCGCTAAGAGTGTTAGAAAGCCTAAAAGTTAAAACATTGCACTATCCCCGACAGACAAACAAAGGAAATTTCCCAATGGAATTATACGGGTGAAATAAAGTATGGCTTTGAATCAAGAAATCAAAGAGATGTCCCCAAACATAAAGTTTAGGGGAGTTTATTAGAGAAACTACAAGAAAGGAAAGGGCGTAAGAGGAGAGAAAAGGTTCAGGTAATCTTAACCTAAAAATTCCTTCCATCCCACACCTGCATTACTGCTCATGTGCCTAACAATATAAGCCCAAAAGACCTGACGATTCACAATTAAATCACCTACATTAGTGGAGATCAATATGAAAAACAAACCTATAGAATTTGGAAATATAGAAACAATCAAAACTGTGAAGGACTTTAGGGAGTTAAATGACTCAGTATGAAATTGAGAAAGGAAAATAATCTATTATTCAACAGGATCCAATGATTATGTCGCTTTTGTAAAACAATTTCTGTATCAGCTTTAGTTTATATAAAGAGTAGAAACCAACTCTTGAACCTGGACTTGAAGCTAGATGTACGTAAAATAATGCATACCTTTGTATTTCAATTAAATCGAATGCCACCGCTAGAACAAATTTAAAAAATGTCCTTTAAAATTTTCTTTATTTTGTTCGAGGACAAACAATTTTCTTTTCTCGCCGAGACGCTAAAACTTTTAAGTTTGGGGAGTTTGATGAGCTTAAAAGTCATCTATTTTAGTCCATTTTTCTCTGATTTTAATGTAAAAGGAATAATTATGTATTTTTTAAATATGAAGAACTCACCAAATTTATTATTCATAGAAGTATAAAAGAAAGAAGAAAATGCAAGGGAAAATGTGGCAAAGAATCGGGCGGAGTAAAAATGCAGTAAAATAGCAGAAAGTAATGAAAGCAATCAAGCAACTAATGTTGCATTTGTGGGGTTTACATACCCAGCCATGAGGGCCTGCCATCAGGAAAAATTGAAGGAAATTTGATGTGTCATGGCTGGATCACAAGATGTGCAAATTGAGGATTGAGCAAACATGGCGATGTCGCGACAAATATCAATGTCACGACAAAGGTTGATGTCGCTGACAAGGGATGGAGGTCGACAAGAGAATCGACTTGAAGGCGACATGTTCGTAAAGCGATGGTTTCGAGTTAATCGTCGCTTGTCGCTGACAGAGGACTAAAGTCACGGCTAATCAAAGCAATGCGCGAGCCAAAGACAGCGTTTCAATGTCGCGACAAGAGATCGAGGTCGCGACATGAGACTTGCTCAGTTGAAAGTCAAAGAACGAACCGCGGGTCGCGACGCGAGATTTACGTCGCGGTAATGAACCCCAACCAAGCCTCCGCAGACTAAAGCTGATGTCGCGCTACAAGATCTGCCGTGCCGCGGATACCACGGGCGAACCCGCTCAAACTGCGCAGAGCTACCAAGTGATGTCGCGACAAGATATTGATGTCGCGACATCGTGAACGAACAGTCGAGACTTGTGGAGTCGCTGAGTCGATGTCGCTGATACGAGGTCGGGCGTCGCGACATCAAGAGCCAACGCGGGAAAGATACGCGGCGACAAGATTGAAGCATGCAAAGGATCGATTGATGTCACCACAATAGGTTGTCATATGGCATAAGAAAACCCGCTTGAAATTCCCATACATTAGGAGTCAAGTTTCGCTGATAAATATATTGATGTCGCGATATCATGAGGAACCAAATAAAACCCGCAGATCCTTGCCGATGTCGCTGACAAGAGATTGATGTCGCGACATCCGGGGCGACAGTTAAATGTCATAAGACTTGAGCTAAGGTCGCGACGTGAGATTGATCTCGCGACATCAAGAATACCACGGAATACTGCGTAATATCGGTCGAGGTCGCGATAAGATAAACTATGTCGCGGCATCGAGAGACTACAATTGAAAACCCGCAAAGCATAAGCCGAGGTCGCGGCATCGTGAATCATCGCCTGAAACCCGCAGCGTACGGGCGATGTCGACATGGAACGATGTCGCGACATCAGGAACACAAGTTGAAAGCTGCAGAAGACTTAAGCTGATGTCGCGACAAAGTGGATCGATGTCGCGGTTGATGGATGACGTCAGCGACAAGGAGCTGTGTCGACCGAACATTAACATGGGCCAACCCACTTAAATCCACAAAAACTGCATCGGGATTAAAATTCAACCGAAACCTTATAAATACGCGTAGCCTACCCAGCCTGGCGTAAAGGTATTAATACGTAAACAGACGAGAGGTCTCGGCACCAAGGCTCATTTCCTTATTTTTCTTTAGTTTTCTTTTTCTTTTCTTTTCTTTTCTTATCTTTCTTCAATGTTGATAGTTGAGATTAGACAGATTTATCGCTTTAGTTTTCGATTCTTTCGATCGATGTTATGTTTTTGAGCGTGGTCGACGCACTCCGTCTTTCAAATTACTACCCGAATGTCTAGTTCGCATACCCTCTGAATCGACTTCCCGCTTCCATTTGGCAAAGCTATTCTTATGATCGCAGGAATGTCGCAGGGTGTAATTCAAGAATCGGGAGGAACCCAAATTCTTCCATTAATGTGAATGCTATTATCGGGAATTATCTTTCCTGGGAGTGGTCTCTCAAAGAAATTGCGAATTTCGCTTTAATGAATTTACTTTTGTTATGGGTTTAACGTGCTTTTATCTAAATATCAATTTCTTATACCCGTTTAAGAATTGCTCTACTTAATGATTTCAAGTGAGGTCCTCTGAGGACACAGAGAAGACATTCCCGGGAGTCATGAACATTTCTTTGAAGGTATATTAACCTCAAGTATTGGTGATCTATCGAGCTTGTAAGTTTACTGATAAACTCCTCTTCTCACTGAAATCAAGAATGAGTTGAACGAAAGTATCAATTCTAAACACAAAGAGTTCACCCCACCTGATAGCGAGGCCAACCCGTTAGCTTCGAGATCCAATCAAGGAGAGGTGATCTATTCCTAATTTTGAGGAAGAGTAACCAGAAGTTGTATCCTTGCTCTCGACCGATAACTCTGGGAGCCATAAGGTTTATACCATAAAATGAGTAATGGCACAAGAAAAGAAAATACCTTTATATGTGAAGTCCTTTAAAGTAGTTATCTCATCTCTATATTCGAGAGGATCAGTAAAATTAGATAATGAAATGTGTAGTGGAGAAATCCACCGCATCACAAACGCCCGATGTATTTTCAAACCTCGAAATACACAAGCAAATTCTAGGTCGTTGTTAACTACAAAGAATCGACATTTCACAATAGTAGTGACCTTAATGTGTACTCTAAAAGATGATTTCTCCATTTCCATTTAGTTTCTTCACTATTCATTATTCTTTATTCTTTAGATTCTAGAATATTTGATTTTCCAATTTTTATATGCTTGTATATTTGACAGCTTCTTAAGTTGGATAACAATGTCATGTTATAGTCCAAATAGTATGGAGCTTGAGTAGTCGTATAGTTGGATCTAGAATTCGAAATCGGGATCGAGACCGGACTTAAATGCAATTTATTACTTGTCGACTGCAATTAATGAAATTGGGCCAAAACCGTAATTGAAAATGATATACTGTGATATGTTGGTTCGCCACAATAAGGCAAATAGAACCCCTGTAGCCCCCAACACACTCATTTCTTTGAGCTCCAAACCCTAGAAAAAACTCCCCAAGACCGTGAACAATTTAACTAGTCGCTTTCACCCATTTTTGACTAAAACTGCTGGCAAATGGAGGCGTCACCGCCACTCCCTCGCTACACGCTCGCCAGGAGGAGCGCCACCACCTGGCACATCTCGCCGACAAGTCTCACGGCGAACATAGAGCCCGCATCGGGCCGGGCGAACGCGGCCGCAGCCGCCACGTGGGTCGCCAAATTTTTCATTTTTCGCCATCTCAGCTTCGACTCCATACTCCTCTCTCCCATTTGACCTTCAACTCATTCCCCGTGGTCCCTTTTCGCAGAGCTTCACCGCTTGAAAGATACGCATTTACAACAAATTTGGTCGGATCGAAGTTTCTCCGGCCACCACAAAGAACCTTGGACCGTAAGGGTAATCGCTGTGTTCCCCCGGGTCTCAAGCCTGATATAAAGTTTGTAAATTTTGACGTTGTTTGCTAGTTTTCATTTTTGGGTCATTCCGGTAATTACCGAAAAGGTTCGGGACTGAAATTGACACTCAATTGGTCAAATTAGGGCAAAATTGAACTCTGATTAGTGAAATTGATATTTCGTGAGTTATTGGAAGGTTCAATTTCAAAATTAGCCTCCGTGAAAAGCCCCACTTTCGATACTAGGTCTATAGGGCACACTGTATAATTGGACCCGTCGGAGTCCAATTTAGATAGTTTCATAGTTCTGTGGGTTTATCCTAAGACATTTGGGGCGTCCAAATGTCTTTGGTTTAATTAATGGAGCCTAAATGGAATTGTTATTATATTACAGGCACTCACGCTGAACCTTGAGACGATATTACACGGGAGCAAGACTGAGCATTTGTAGTCTGTGTGTGGTTTATATGTTTTAAATGCTTTAGGGTATTATTATGATATATAATTGTGGTTAATTATTATATATATATAACTTATTTGATCGAATGGTTGGTTATGCGTAAATATAATTATCTGTTTTTATATAAACAAGTTATCATTTCATGTGGATTTTGTCAACATTGAACAAATATTTGAAATTTTACCGAGTTCATGGATAAATTTGTGGTATTCAAACATTTTGGTACATGGATTGAGGTTTTAAACCATTTTGAAAGTTATTGGTTTTTAAGAAATGGATTTTGAGACTTTGTGAAATGATTATAATGTCGTATCGTTGGAAAGCATATCGCCACGTGATGCCTGGGTTTATCCCGTTTATTAGTTGCCACGCGGAAGCCTGGTTTAATTCAAGGTTTATTGGGCCACACGTGATCGGTTTACCCGGGCTTATTAGTTGTCACTTGATGCCTGGGTTTACCCGATATTTATTAGTTGCCACGTGATGTCGGGTTTACCTGAAGGTTTATTAGCTGCCATGGTGTCACGAGATCGCTTACCCGACGCTTCCTATGGGTATATGTGGATAGCCGAAAGCGTGATGTGTAGAATGTACGCCTCATGTGCGCAAGTGCACGTTGCCCCAAGTAATATAGTGTACCTGGTTACCTGGGATATCGATCCACTGGGAGAAGCTCGTCAAGACCGACTCTTTACGCTTAAACATTATCCGACCTAAAATCAGAATGAATGCCGATTAATAAAAAGAAAACTAATCCTATATTATTTGCTAAACTAATTAATTGGAAAACTGTGGTTTTGCCTTCACCCGCCTACACTGATGAATCTTAACCTAAATATATTATTCATTCAAGATATTAATTCGATTCGCGCTTAACGGATCGATTGTGCCTACAAGATATTCTCTCGAGATATATTCGCTTATCTCGCCTGCAGGGGTGTATCGTGATCTCCGCCTCAACCCCGAACTAAACGCTTAAATGTTTAAACCCTTAATGCCACACTTGAACCCACATTCTATTCACCGGGACGACTGTTGCCTCTATTCCATATCCCTGGGGGTCATCATCTCTCGATCTCAAACTCCGAGCAAAAACAAGCCAATGTTGGCCAAACACTACCATGTAAATAAAATACAGAGATAGAGCAAGTCGATATAAAATCAATCCATATAATGAATGAAAACGTAATTAACCATTAATCCATTCGAAAGTAGCAAGGCTACAACAAAAACCTAGAACTAAATCTAGAACATCTCTAAGTCAAAGAAAAACATCAAAAAAGAGAGAAACAAAGAAAGAGGATGCGAATAAACGATTTTGAGTGAAAGCGTCATCTCCTTTTCTTCAATCTCCTTCTTCTTCAAGCTTTTCCCTTCAAGATGTGTGCCCTAGGGTGTTTCCACCCTAAGAGAGGGCTTCTCCCTTTCAAAAAGCTCCCCAAATCTATCACCAACTCTCTCTTTTTTTATCCTGGGCTCGAGCTTTAAATCCTCCATTATGGGCTCAAATGGGCTAAAAATCCACCCAAATCGAATTTCCAACGTCATGGGACATCGCTTGGCAACGCTTGCGACGTTTGATGCCGCGGCTTTCGCAGCTCTCCGCAACGCCACGACGCTGGAACGTCAGCACGCTCTAACGCCGCGACGCTGTCGCAGCCTTTCCTGTTGCCTCCAACTTCGTGAAGACCATAACTTTGTCATCCAAACTCCGATTCAGAAACGAGGTACGTTTGGAAAGCTCTTGAAGTGTAGAATCCATCCATTATGGATTTGCAATAGGAGCCTATATGATGTCTAAAAACATCAAATATACAGTAGCCTCTTCTGGCTGAAGGTGTTTAATGTTTATCGATTTTCTTCAAGTTTTGGAACTTGCATAACTTTCTGTTCAAACTCTAATTTTCAGGTTCGCATCCCCCGGAAAGCTCTTTGAAATTTAGGAATTCATACATATAAATCTTGCTTCAATTGGAGCCTTCATATGATATCTAAAAACGCAAAATATGCAGAGTCGTCGTAGTAGTTTTTCCACCAATTTTGCACAATAATTCCATCAAATGGATGACCCGATCATAAGTATGAACTTTTAGAGCATTAGGCAATTTATTTAACATAAAAACTAGAAAAAACTAACTAAAGCATAGGATAAAATGAGTATTTAAGAGATACTCATCACACTCTGAACTTAAATTCTGTTTATCCTCAAGCAAGAGACCAACTAAAACAAAAACAAAAATTGAAAAATGATATGAACTAAAAATAATGAGATTTATATGATAACATGATTCCAAATGGAAGAATCACTATGAACACAATTTAGCAATATTAGCCTTTTCAACCAAAATTTAGATCCTTAAACTTTTAAACTTCTAAGGAACATGGCAAAGCAAAGCATGGTAAGGCAGCAAATCAACCCCCAAGTCCCAGCTGGGATCTTCCCAAGGAAATCCAAGCGTAGGTGACACATGATCTTCGTGCCAGATAAGAAGGTCCTAGCACCCCAAACTTAAGCTCAACTCACCTATTTGGAAGAAGCTAACTAAGAAAGGATAAGAACGCACCCTTTTTATTCATATCAAAATACCTAAAAAGTGAAGGAGAACTAGTGCCAAGAAGTTTTAGATGAGTGTTCCCTGTGAAGGATCCATCGTGACTTCACCGCTGGTTAAGGGCACCTGTGCATTAAATTCCCTTCAAACTTCACCTAACACTCAACCAAACTCCAATGGCTCCTAGGTTGTGGAATGATCCATTTTCTCGTCCCATGAAGGGCAAAGTGAAGTCAATGACTCCCTACCAATCGCTTAGGGCACAGTTTGAAAGGCCCTCAGATCGTCTTGATTTCACCGATGATCCCGCTTTATTCTTATTCACATACTTATTTTTGACATTTTTCTTTTCTTTTGCTTTTTATCTTTCTTTTTCACTTTTTCTTTTATTTTTGTATTTTATTTTTTTTTAAAGTTGGGGCTCGATGGCAATCCTCTTTTTGTTTAGGTGTCACATCACTTAGGTGGCTAGAATCCCCCAAGGTTAGTTGAATTCAAGGCAAAGGGTCCGGGACCAAGGTATACAAGGGAGACCAAAAGTGTGTGTGTGTGATAGATTCCTTGAGAAATAGCTTCCTTAAGACAATGGAGGTGACTAAGCTTAAGTCACCCATACCAAGCAAGTACATAATCCCGATCATTTAAAACCCATGGTCCATTCCTCTTTACACCGGGCATTTTGAATAGTCGTGTTCAAAATGACCTTCTACTAGCCAACAAGGCATCAAACTCACTCATATGAGACACAAAATAAATAAAATAAAGAATGAAAGCACACGTAACTAACAACCAAACAACTAACTAAAACAGGTAAGGAGATACAAAAGTTGGATTTTGGAATTTTTTTTTTTTTTCTTAATGATTTCTTGAATTCACCCCCCAAACTTGAAATGAACATTGTCCTCAATGTGAAACAAAAGCAAGAATGGATAATGAGTACTTCCAGGTTGACTGTCTTCGAAGTTGCTCCAATGAATATGGCTCTGAGGCAAAGAGGTGTTAAGAGGTTAGACTTAAGTCCAAATGCAGTGGATGCTTGAATATGGTTTCCTTTCGTTCTTTAAGTCGCCTAGAATATCGAACTCCAAGCTTTCAACCTTATTTCCAAACCATATTTGAATCCCCAAAACCTGAAATTAAAAACTAAACACAGTAAAAACAAAATCAAGCACGAAATTTATTAAAAAAAAAAAAACTCAAAACTAACTACTTCTAAATGTAAAAAAAGAAAAGAAAACATTTTAAGCTTCGTCGCCTCCCATGAGCTGTCGATTTTTCGAGTCCAAATGTAATTCTACCAACTGCATGGGTTGCGTTTCTTGCCTCCATCCTTCTCTAAGAGGCGTATAGTTGTGCCTAATCAAGAATCCTGGAGCACATAGTCTTCCACAATCTTATTATTTTTTTGATTTTCTATTTTTTTAATTTTTTTTGTTTACAATGGTTCCTCTCAATTCATCGTTGAAGTGAATGATGTACTCATCCACCTCAGAATTTGGGATCGTCTTCTCATTTTTTCAATTCGTCTCACCCCATAGTCATCTCCTAAAGTCTCTACAACCTCCTCTTTACCTTCATATGATTCCTATAGTTGACTCTTTTTCCTCCTTTTCAACTAAGTCTTTCAAAGTTTCTACATCATCATCCTCCACCTTTGAAGCTTCTCAAGTTCTTCATTACCTCTTGAAGATTTTCTTCCATTATACTCCAGTTTTCTTCTTCTCAGATTCACCCCAAGAGTAGATGGCGACCATCATGTTATTGTCCTTCAAAGGACATCAGAGCCATATTCTGTTTCATTCATATATGGCCACTAGTTCTTCTATAATCATACTCTCCTCTTCTTTAGGTTGTTCTTTCTCAAATGTGTTGAGTACCAGAGCCATTGGTTTTGCATCTCTTCTTTTAAGATATCGAATGGTGTATGCTGAATTAACATTAGCCCTTGTCAATTCCATGAATCGAACTTGAGATGTCACACATTCAGCATGAACTCTTTTCATTTCACTAATGTCAGCTCTAACTTTGTCATTGGCCCTCTCATGTGAGGTTGATTTATCTTTATTTGGATTAAAAACTAAGGCAACCTAACTCAGGTAGTCCATTTCATCCATTGATCTTTAAAACTAGGTCGTACAAGTGTAAATGCAAACTGAGTTCTTCTAATTCATCCATAGCTTCCTCTAGGCTTGATCATTGACTGTGGAGATTGAAGAGTGTTATAGCTTGTATTCCATGAGGTGTCGGTGGTGGTGGCTCCATCCAAATTATGATTGCTCAAGTATGGGGTACCTCCATATCGAGCATAATCCATTGATGCATATGGTTGCCACACTTGACTTCGCAATTGAGTTGTCACTCTTCTCGATGCTCACGCCCAATTGATTGTGATCTTAGTTGTTGCTCAAGAGTAAGCCAATGCATTTGTCTTCGATGATCGGATCCATTGTGATTGAAACTTGTACTTCTCTTTATCTCTAAAGCGGTATTTAGGTTCTCTCAGCTGGATCAAAGGAACTAGTTATTGACCACATCTTCGTATCATGTAGGTCAACCTCAGAAACCACAAACAAGCATTGAGACCAAGTAACAGCACGGATCATAAAATGGGTAAAAATAATAAATATAAATAAATAAATATTATGAAATAAAAAAAATTTGATCAAAGTAATATCTGTAGTGCGTTGTTGTCAATATCAATGCAAAAACTACTCATTGTGGCGCAAAAACTTGATAGGCAGAGTGTAAAATGTATGTCGCCTAGCAATAGCAAGTGCACGACGTCGCCTCAAGTAATATAGTGTACCTAAATGCGGATATCGATGCACGGGAGAAGTGTGTTGATGCGACTTTACGCTTTAAATATTATACGGACCTAAAATTTGTAATGAATGTCGATTAATAAAAAAACTAATCCTATATTGTTGTAAATCATAATTGCAAACTAGAGTTTTCCTTCACCTGCCACACTCGATGAATTTTAGCCTAATGTATTATTCATTCGATTATATTAATTGACTGATTTGCTGACAGGTTGATCGTGCACCACAAAGATATTCTCTCTCGAGATATATTTGCCTATCTAAGCCTAATGGGGTGTGTGCATCTCTTGCCTCAACCACAGACTCTGAAACTTAAATGTTTAAACCATAATGCCACACTTACTTGGGCAAGATAATATCTCTATTAGTAGATTGACTAAGTGTTGCTCTATTCATGTATCCACAGGGAATTAAGTCTGTCTAGATCTCGGACTCCTGGCAAAAACCATGTGTTGTATTAAACACCATGTAAATAAAGTAAAGATACAGACAAGTGATATAAAATCAATCCATATAATGAATGAAAGCATTAATTAACCATTAATCCATTAGAAGTAGCAAGGCTACAGCAAAAACCTAGAACTAAATCTAGAACATCTCTAGAGTGAAAACATCAAAGAGAGAAACAAAAGAGGATGAGAATAAGCGATTTTTGGAGTGACAGCGTCATCTCCTTTTCTTCAATCTCCTTCTTCTTAAACACCCTAAGATGTGTACTAGTTGTTTACCCTAAGAGAGGGCTTACTCCTTGAAAAGCTCCCAAATCTATCAACAATCCCTTCTTTTTTGATCCCTCCGGTTTGAGCTTTAAAATCCTCATTATGGGCTCAAAATGGGCTAAAATCACTGCCAAGTGACCCCTATGTCGCGGCGTCATTTGTAGCGTCGGCGTCGGCATGTATATTCATGCCAGCTCTGCGCGTCGCGACGTTGGAACGTCGCAACGTTCTAGCGTCCTTGCTGCCTTTCCTGTTTTTGCTCCAACCGTAAGACCATAACTGTCATCGTTCAGATTTGGGTATTCTTGGTACCGTTGGAAAGCTCTTGGAAGTGTGAGAATCTATCCATGTGTATGTCTTGTGATGCAATTGGAGCTCCTTGATGTCTTAAAACATCAAAATACAGTAGCCTCCTGAAGGTGCTGCAATGTTTGCTGATTTTCATATGTTTTTGGAACTTGCACTTAACTTCTTTGTTTGAACTCCAATTTTGTGTTCTTGGTATCCATGGAAGCTATTGAAATTTAGAATTCATAAATATAAATCTTGCGCTAGTGGAGCTCATATGATATCTGAAAACATCAAAATACAGTAGCAGCTTTAATATTAATTTTTCCACCAATTTGCACAATTCCATCAAATGGATGACCTGATCATAAGTATGAACTTTTAGAGCATTAGGGCACTTATTTTAACATAAAAACACTAGAAAAACTAACTAAACATAGGATAAAATGAGTATTTGAATACTCATCACCCCAAACTGATACGGTACATTGTTGGTTTAGGTAAGGAATAGCCTTTCAATATTTATGGTTATTGTATTTCCATGTTTTTTACGACATGATGGTTATATATATTTTACATGCTCAATTTTATGTTCTGAATAATAAATTCAGGTTATAAGGTTCTTGATAATGATGTTAGTTAATTTTTTGAGCATGATTTCATATTGTTGCTGTTATAAGTTTGGGTTTTGTGAAATGATTCCAACGGGAACCTTACAAAGAAGTGGACGTGAGGTCTTGAGAAGGAATTTTCAGTAAAACATTTTCATATAAATTATATCACTCTTTGAGATTTATTAGCTCCGTTTTATTGTTTTAAATCCGTTCTCTGGAGTACGAGACCGGTCCATAGAGACAACCTATAAGCCAGCTTCTCGTCCTCGTTCTCACGTGATTCTTTGATGATATATCTTATCTATCTGCCTTTATTTTATTTGGACTTATGTATTTTCATTGTACCCCTAAATTCGCAAACACTCTTAGAATGCTTTGATCTTAGTATTGAACTCGTATGAGTCTTTATCATATGTGTTTGTGGTTATGACCTACAGGAAGATGGGTCGGTTGTGGATTTGAGCGGTTGTGAATCTTATAAATATATATATATTGAGGTATTATATTAATGCAGGTGTTTACTTTCTTTCTTAAAGTTGGGGTTCCATTGGACATTCCCTAGGGGTTGTACAGTGGGAACTTCACTAGGCGGGACCACCGGGAGATCTTGGGAGGTTTTAAGTTTAGGTCTGTCGACTTAGTATTAGAGCTCTATGTTTCTAAATTCCTTGGAGTTGTACATTCTTTGTGCAACTCATCAGTCATTTGTATCTTCTAACCTTATCCTTGGCAAATTAGTGTTTCATTTATTCTTGAAAGCAGGTTTTCTTCTGATGGTGCCACGGAGGTAGACGTAGGCCCACGGGTAACCGGTGGAAAGTTAGATGCACCAACATGAGGAGAATCTTGTCAGTGGCTCGATCCTTTCGAGGTGAGTGGGTTTCTTTGGTATTCTTTGTTGATCGGCTCGTGGACTTGGAAGCGAGTGGGTTTTAGTAAACACGGATCCATGGTGGCTTTATCTGGCCTAGATGACACGAAGATTTTGGACGAGGTATGCGGTGTCGGATGAGGATAAGTCGGGATAGCTGGTTTTACGCTGGGGGTAGTGTAAAGGAAATGGTGGGTAAGAGGGGCAGGAAGCGTCCACACTCGGGCAGTTCAAGACTACTTTTCACACTGAGTTTTGCCCCCAGCCTTTGTTGAGACCAAGAGGCTAGAGTTTGAGGCGGCTCGCTCGGGGTATGTGGTTCCGAGTATGAGCGTAGGTTCGGTATCAGTTGCGTCTGATTTAGTTGCGGATGGGGTCGGCGGGAAGAGGAGGTTCTCGATGGATTAGGTGGTGATGGCTTTGAGCCTCTGAGGTTCCAATCATCCACGTATCGGTCGATGAGAGAGCGGCGCTATAGAAATTGGAGACGGACCTTGATCGCGGACTAAGCGTCATCATATATGGATTGTCTTTGGGGCCCGGTCGGGGGGATCATCTAAGAGGGTAGTTTCAACTCTAGATCTTGGATGTGAGAGGGATCAGTGGGAATGGCGTGGTTCCAGTGATAACGGGTTTGAGGAGAGGTGGACATACGGGGTTGGATTTCTAGTGAGTGGTGAGTGGCGTGTACTTTGGTGGGGCGGGACGGTTTCAGTTCGACTTGTGGTTGCATGAGATTCATGATGGACCATGCAGGTGGGATAATGTATGCTTCGGTCTTTGGGTGAACGAGGACATTTCAAGAGGGGATGCGCCCCTATATCGAGAATCCAGCCGGACTAGGTCTGCCGGGGATCGGGTACCGAGTTCGGCGGGCCAGTGGGCATGGAGGGGCTGGATACACGGCGAGGCGGACTTCGGGTGGTTCCTTTGACGCGGGACATCGATCTGCCAACGGCGGAGGCGGGAAGAGAGGCGACCACATGAGTTTATGCTATGACGACGGAGGCCGCAGGCCACACAGCGTTGTGACAGGTACATTATCTATTTTTAGCGACGATGCACATGTACTCGACGGACCCGGGGGGGCTACACTCTTTTATTTCACGTGAGTATTTGCTGCAGTCGGATTGACTCGATTCCTTTGGGATGGTTTGGGATTGCACGCCCACGGGAAGTCTCTATGGCCTAATTCGGGCTGGCCTTAAGGGTAGCTTGTTTTCTATTGAGGGGCTAGAGATTATAGGCAGTTTGATATTAATAGATCTCGAGGGTTGATGCTGATTCTTGGGATGGTTGGCTTGCTTCAAACTATGCTTCAATGGATTGTTCCGCGGTGATATTTAGACGACCGGGACTACCAGTAGTAGTCTTCTATGGAGAGCGGAGGCAAGCACCTTCAGGTTTGATTTCTTCCATTTCTGCTAGATGTTTACTTCAAAAATGTTGTAAGGGGTATCTAGCTCATGTAGTTGACACTCGTAGTAGCGAAGTGAGATTATAGGATGTACCAGTAGTGAGGGACTTTCCGGATGTGTTTCCTGACGACCTTCCAGGTTTGCCTCCAGAACGAGAAATGGATTTTCCCATTGATTTAGTCCCTGGTACAGCTCCTATTTCTTTACCACCTTATAGAATGGCACTAGCTGAGTTGAAAGAGTTGAAGACTCAACTACAAGAGCTGGTAGATAGGGGTTATTAAGCCCGGTATTTCTGTAGAGTTGCCCAGGTGTTGTGAAGAAGAAGGATGATGCTTGGGTTGTGTATAGACTCTGACCTGGTTGAATAAAGGTCACCATTACGCAGCAAATATCCTTTGCCTCGGATTGATGATCTAGTTGATCAGCTCTGGGTGCAAGTGTTCTCAACAAGATTGACAGAGGTCGGTACCATCGAGTTAAGGATTAGGGGTCGGACATTCCCAAAGGCGGCATTATCGGGGCAGATATGGGCATTATGAGTTTCTTGATGTCTTTCGGACTCTGAAATGCCCCAGCAACTTTCATGGATTTGATGGACAGGTCTTAGATCCATACTTAGATCGGTTTTCATTGTCTTCATCGACGATATCTTGGTGTATAGAGAAGCGAGTTGGAGCATAGAATTTGGGTTTGGTTGCCGAGACTTTAAAAACGAGTACCGATTGTATGCCAAGTTCGGCCAAATGTGAATTTTGGTTGAGGCTGTGGGGTTTCTCGGACATGTGGTTCTGGCGATGTGGCATTTATGATCTCATAAAGTAAGCGGTGGTGTAGAGTGGGAACAACCAACTCTAGTGTGAAGTGCGAAGTTTCCTAGGATTAGCGGGGTATTACCGCAGGTTTATAGAAGGGTTCTCAAAGATAGCAGGACCACTTCATTGTTTGACTAGGAAAGGAGTTAAATTTGAGTGGACCGACATGTGTGAAAGAAGCTTCCAAACACTAAAGGAAAAGTTGACTTCAGCTCCTGTTTTGACATTTCGGAGAAGGCTTAGCGAGGGGTTCGGGGTTTTACGATTGATGCTTGGCAAGGTTTAGGTTGCGTGTTGATGCAACATAAGAATGTTGTGGCGTATGCTTCCAGACAGTTGAAGAAACACGAGCTGAATTAACCTACTCATGACTTGGAACTTGCTGCGGTAATTTTCGCATTGAAGACTTGGAGGCATTACTTGTATGGGGCGACTTGTGTCGAGATATTTACCATATAAGAGCCTTAAATATTTGTTTACCCAGGAGGAGTTAAACTTAAAATGGAGGAGGTGGATGGAATTATAAGGATTGAGTTACTATCGACTACCATCGGTGAGCAAATGTAATTGGCGGATGCCTTGAGCGGGAAGTCTCGGGCTCATTGAAGCATATGCGAGACAATACAACTTCCATTGATGGTCGAGTTGTGAGGAGTTAGATTGTTAAGGTTGAGGATGCACATCTTGGGGGCACTTTTTGCTAGTTTACAACTACGTGATACTTGTGAGATCGTATTCTCGAGAGCCTGACTAGAGATCCTATTTGATGGGCGTGAGAGAAGAAAGTCGGGAAGGAGAACAATCGGATTTTGCTATTAGAGACGACGGAGCCTTAGTGATTGGTTCTAGGCTTTGTGTTCCAACAACTGAAGAGTTAAAAAGGCAAATATTGGAGGAAATTATAGTTCTACTTATGCTGCTGCACCCCACATTAGTACCAGTGCTCATTACCGAAGGAATATTATTGGTGGTCGGGGATGAAAGAGAAGTTAAGTATGTATCAGTGCTTCGTCATCCTTAGTGAAGAATGGGAAGACAAAAGCCTTGGACTTCTATGACCATACCATCCCGAATGGAAATGGAGCACATTACAATGGATTTTGTATTTCAAACTCCTCTGACCTAGAGACAATGACATTTGGGTGGTAAGTTGATACGACTCACCAAGTCGCGCATTTCATACCTATTAGTGAAGTTTTCTCACCTCATAAACTAGCGGAACTCTTTAGAATCATATGAGTGGGTTTGCTGGGGTGCCAGGTGTAGATCATCTACGATAGAGATCGATTCCTTCGAGGTTTTGGAAGGAGTTGATGGAACTAGGTGTCAAGTTGAATTTGGTACCTCTTTCCACCCTCGTGAGGCCAGATGTAGACCCGATACGGGAGGACTGTTAGGACCTTATAGGGATATGTTGGGGTCATGTCTCTTCGCAATTCAAGGACATTGGAATGAGTATCTACCTTTGGCAGAGTTCACTTATAACAACAGCTATCACTCAAGCATTGAGATGTCACCTTATGAGGCATTGTATGGGAAGCAATGTCGCACTCCATTATGTTGGAATGAGACTAGCGAAAGGAAATTACTAGGTCTTGAGATTATACAAACGACAGTGGACAAAGTTAATGTTATCGTGCGGGTGAAGCTATTTCGGGATAGGCAAAAGAGCTATGCGGACAAGCGTAGAAAGGATCTTGAGTTTGAGGTTGAAGATCGAGTATTCATGAAGCCCTCTCCTTGGAAGAGCGTGGTACGCTTTGGGAAGCTAAGTCCTTGCTATATTGGACCTTTTGAGATTGTTAAGAGGATAGGTCCAGTGGCTTATAGGTTAGACTTGTCGGAGGAGCTCTCTCGAGTCCATAATGTGTTCCACATCTCCATGCTACGCAAGTATATCTCAGACCCCTCACATGTGTTGGAGACACCAGAGATTGAGCTGAGAGATGATTTATCCTATGAGGAGCAGCTAGTGCAGATTCTGGGTAGAGAAGAGAAGGAGCTTCACAACAAGACAATATCCTTGAGTAAGAAAGTCTTTGGAGAAACCACCTGGTGGGAGCGACTTGGGAGGCGGGGAGGACGAATGTGGGCTTGGTGCCCTCATCTCTTCATGACGCGTATGCAGATTTCGTGGACGGGAAATTTTCTTTAAGAGGATAGGTTGTAACAACCGTACCAAATAATACAAGTTTTTAAGCGTTTAGCCAAGTTTGACCAACTTAATTGGTATATGGGCCCCAAGTTGACTTTTTCAGGATGAAGAATTTTGGATTTGACTAAGACCTTGCCATTTTGTAGGCCCCTCGTCGTGCGAGTTCATAGACGGGTTGAATATTTAAAATCTGACTTACAGATAAAAGATTATAATACAGGAGTTCAAACAACGATGTTTTAAGCGGTGTCCAAATCAGTCTAGGGTTTTACGGCGACCCTAGGCTCTATAGGCTTTCTATTTTCGCATGTAGAACCTAACCCCCGACCTTACCTCATTTGAGCTCCAAACCCTGAAAAAAAACTCCCAGGAGCCGTGGTGAACTAGTCGTTTTGACCCATTTTAGATAAGCAGGGTTTGGCAGGTAGGAGAAATCCTGGGGCACCCCCTTGAGGCTGGAGGGCGCCACCACCAGGATCCCTCGGGCGAGTTTCACGGCGAACCACCTCACAGAGCAACCCGGATCGGTACGTGATAGCGACGACGACGCCTTGGTGGGTCGTCGGATTTGCATCATTACCCCCGGCCATTCGGTAGGCCATACCTCCCTCCCCCATTTTTGGACCCTCACGAACTCATTCCCATTGGTCCTTTGCGGATTCCTCACCGTTTGAAGATCGTGAGAAACAAATTTGGCGGAGCTGTTGGATCAAGTTTCGGCCACCACCTTGTGCTGGACCAGGTAAGAGGGTGCCGTGTTCCTGGTCTTAGACTCCGTTGATATAAAGTTTTGTAAATTTTGGACGTCGTTTGGTTGGATTTTCCATTTTAGGTCATTAGGAATTAGTGCGAAAAGGTTTAGACCGGGGGGTGGACTGATTAGTCCAAATTAGGCAAAGTGAACTTGGATTGAGTAGAGTGGATATTTTGGTGAGTTATTGGAAGGTTCAATTTGAAAAATTAACCTCAGATTAACAGAAAAGCCTAATTTTGGATATCGGGTCTATAGGGCACACTGTATAATTGGATCCGTCGGAGTCCAATTTAGATAGTTTCATAGTTCTAAAAATTATTCTAAGACATTTGGGGCGTCCCAATGTCTTTGGTTTAGTTAATGGAGCCTATATGGAATTGTTATTATATTACAGGCACTCACGCTGAACCTCGAGACAATCCTGCGAGGGCGGAATTGAGCATCGTAATTACGTGAGTGGTTTATATGTTTTAAATGCTTTAAATTATTATTATGATATATAATTGTGGTTAATTATTATATATATAACTTATTTGATCGAGCGGTTGGTTATGCGTAAATATAATTATCACATTTTTTATATAAACAAGTTGTATTTCATGTGGATTTTGTCAACATTTTAAATATTGGAAATTTCTTTGAGGTTCATGGGTAAATTTGTGGTATTCAAACATTTTGGTACATGGATTGAGGTTTTTAAACCATTTTGAAAAGTTATTGGTTTAAGAAATGGATTTTGAGACTTTGTGAAATGATTATAATCTGGTATACGTTGGAAGGTTATTGGTTGCGTGGTAGTTCACGAAGGTTTTGTCGTTGCCCCACGTGAAGTCGGTTTTGAAGGTTTATTAGTTGTCACGTGATGTCGGGTTTAGAAGGTTGTGGTTAATCGTGAAGTTGTTTTTAGATGTGGTTTACTATGGGTATATGAGTGGTAGTACATTGTTGGTTTCTAGTAAAGATAACCATTTCAATATTTATAGTTGTATTTCCATTTTTACGACATGATGGTTATATATATTTCATGCTCAATTTTTATGTTGTGAATAAATTCAGGTTATAAGGTTCTTGATAATGATGTCGGTTAAATTTTTTTTTTGAGCATGTTTTCATATTGTTGACTTAGGTATAAGTGTAACACCCCAAAAATACCCTAAAATTTTTATAATAAAAATTATTCTCCCTGTCCGGTATAGTGGAGACAACAGGTATTTTTCTGGAAATTTTTTTTTAATAATATTGATTAGATGATTGTGAATCAGAAATGAACCCAAGTGAAAAGAAAATATAGAAATTGTAAAATGGGGACCCCAGGGGTCAGTTATAAATAAGTTTATATGTCTAAGTAGTATGGGAGAAATAAATGAGTAAAAGGAAAAAAAATTAAGGAAATGACATGGCATGTGGAAAGGAGGAAGCTTCCTCCTTTTTAAAGTACGATTAAGAGTGATCCATAAGAAAAGAAAAATGAGAAAGGAAAGTTAGAGAGGCTCCACCTTCTCTCTGAATTTTCCGACGTCGAACCATAGGTCTCCGACGAAACACGAAGGGAGATCCCTTCCTAGTGACAAGAGCTGCAAGTAAGGAGCCGGAACCGGGGACTTCGACCAAACTCCACATGAGGTAGGTCTTCTCCTCTTGGTCTTCTTCTACCACAAGTTGTTGGGTAGTTATACGTATAGGGGAAGTTTGGTTGCATTTAATATGGAGCTTAGAGCTGATTTTGGGTATGAAGTGAAGGAAATTGGTAGTGTGTCCTTCTAGTAAGTGTAGCCACATCAGGTGAAGCTTGATGTTAGGCTTTAAATTTCCCGATTTGGACCTATGTAGACTAAGTTATAGTCCTTTTACTGAGGTCAGCCCAGCTAAATCTGGTCGGGTCGATTTGTCAGTTCGGTCAGCTAATACCGTACCTTAGAACGGATTTTTAATGGATCAGAAATAAAGAAATTTGACGATAGAATCCTTCTGTGAAATTGTAGCCACATCAATGAACTTGATGTTAGGCTTTTGAATTTCTTAATTCGGACTTTTGTAGACCAAGTTATGGTCTTTTTACTCTGAATAGTCAAATGGGTCAGTGGTCGTCAATGGGAGATGCGTCAAGCGAGTGGTAGATCCCAAGCGATGTGTCGTCAAGCGGTGGTCGTCAAGCGGTGTCGTCAAAGCGTTGGTCCTCAAGCGGTGGTCGTCAAGGCGAATTAGTCGACAGTGGTGCCGTCAAAGCGATGTCGTCAAATAGTGGTCATCAAGCGTTGATGTTCGTCAAGCGATTAATAGTCAAATGGTAATTGATCAAGCGCGTTGGTCGTCAAACAGTGGTCGTCCAACAGTGGTCGTCCAACAGTGGTCGTCAATAGTGGTCGTCCAACAGTGGTCGTCAACAGTGGTCGTCCAACAGTCTTTCGTCGATTCGGTCGGTTCGTCAAAGTTGACTCTGCGCGACCGCCAGCGGGCGTCATATCTCACCATTTGAACTCGATTTGGGTGTTCTTGGACTCTATGGAAAGCCCATGGAGTCAAGAATACATTCATATGCCTGAGGAGGATGTTAGATGTCAGACCGAGGTGTTTGACTGAGCTCTTCACTTCAGTGCAACTCGTCAGTTCAGGTCAGCTCGTCAAAGTTGACTACACATGACCTCGACCGGAAGGTCATATCTCCTTGAATTTTGAACTCCGATTTGGGTGTTATTGGACTCATAGGAAAGCCCATTGGAGTCAAGAATGCATTAATATTCCTGAGGTATAGAGATGTTTGACCGAGGTGGTAGACGAGCTCGTCCAGTTCGGGTCTTCTCGTCGATTCGAAGGTTGGTGTATGAGCCTCCCGACTTCGGAAGGTCCTAACTCCTACGTCGAACTCCGATTCGAGGTATGTTCTTGCACTTTATGGAAAGCCATTGAGTCAGAATCCATATACATATAGAATATTTAAATTGAAACTCATATTAAACTCCGAAAATCAATCTAACCAAAACCTCTAGTACACTTGGGCAACATTGTTCTTTAATGGTTTTGGAGTGGATGACAGAAGAAAAGCCAATGATTGAGATTCCAAGTTGAATCAAAGTGCAATCCTTTTGGAGTTTATTCCTACCAACTCCTATTCCTCGTTTCAGTTTTGCATGTTGTTCAAAACATATTGAATTGATTTAACTGGATTTGAAAAGTGATTGTGAAATATTTGCATATAAAAATTTCTGTGATTATTGAAAATAAACTGTTTATACAAAGCATACATATTGTACTATATTTTGCTATAAAAGGATTTGAGCATATAATAGAATGTTAGCCGTTTATTTCGCATTAAGGATAGATTGGTATACGATAGGGTCAAATAGCGATCTGAACTAATGATGTGTCACTCCGATCAGCAGCCCAGCGGGACCGTATCGATAGTGTTCACTATTTGATTGTTATAACCGGTCGCGGCCAGCGGGACCGTCTTTGTGTTATAAAACCATGTGATACGACGCAGCCCGGTAGGACCGTGTGGTGACTCACGATATCTGTATATCGAAGACGCCAAGTTAAATTAGTTAAGGGCATGGCTGAATTGATGGGCACCGGCAGTTGATTGGCATAAACGAAGTGATTGATAGAGCCAAGATTGATTGGCATAAGCGATTTATTTTCAGGCCAGATTGATTTGGAGGTGAATTGGATATGAACTAAATTGAATTTGTGAGCATATTTGAATTGATTTGAGATTGTGAAATATTGATTATGAAAATGTATTTATGGGATGATCAATGAACTATAATTTATTGTATATATGTAACAAAGTATAATGTATTTATATTGATCATCGAATGATTGAAAGTTCGAATTATTAAATTGAATAAATTGATTTAAATGGGCCCGGGAATGGTTGCATATAGAACATAAGCATGAAAATGCTTAGCGTATTGTTTTACCAATGTGCAGGTACCGAGTGATAGATAGTGATCGATAGCGAACCCAAGATCGAGGAGCGTCGAGTCATAAAGAAAGAAATCTCGGATTATGCTCCGACATGTGCACTCATTTCATGTGTTCTTTTTTATATGGATATTTTGTTTAAACAATTTGAATACTGAACATCTATTTTGTAAATCATTTTGAAAAGGCTTGAATGCCTACATTGTAAATGGATTTTGTTAAATGTAAATGTTTATGGGCCTTGATTTCATAATACGCCATGAATGTGATTTTGAGTAATTTTACAGGTGATTTTAGTGGCATCCGGGACTCATTTGGATCCTTAGCGGGTCGGGTCGGGTAAGGCATCTGGCAATAAGTTTGGAGTTTTGTGGGGGAAATGATTCCAAGCGGGGCACTTACAAAAGTGGAGCGTAGAGTCTTGAGAGAAGGAATTTTCGAAAATAAAACATTATTTTCCTTATAAATTATATCACTCCTTTGAGATTTATTATCTCTGTTTTATTGTTTAAATCCAGTTCTCTAGGTACGAACGGTCAGTAGAAACCTACCTCGCGCCCGGCTAAATCACTCATTATACGTGGAGTTACGAGTATTCTAACATCTTATCTATCTGCTTCTTTATTTGGACTTATGTATTTTCATTGTACCCTAGGGTGTTCTAAACGCTCTTAGAATGTTCTGATCTTAGTATTGAACTCATATGAGTCTTTATCATATGTGTTTGTGGTTATGACCTACAGCAAGATGGGTCGGTTGTGGATTTGAGCGGTTGTGAATCTTATATATATATTGAGGTATTATATTAATGCAGGTGTTTACTTTTTTTTCTTAAAGTTGGGGTTCCATTGGACATTCCACACAGGGTTGTCGGTGTGAACTTCATTAGCGGGACACGGGAGATCTTGGGGGTTTAGGGTCGGATCTGTCAGCAGTGATGGAAATTACGAGAAAGTACAGGAAGCTATTGCTTGGTCAATTGAGGATCTAAGGTATGAGTCCCTCCGTTTGCATGCCTGAGAAATATTCTTGAATGATAATCTGAAAACACATTGAAGGCGTGAGGAGGAATTTGAGACCTACGTGATGAAAGAAGTTGTCGAAAAGTTAAAATGGTTGAATGCGGGTTTTTATATATGCTATATCAT
The DNA here is from genome assembly GCA_016808115.1 of Tetrastigma voinierianum. Classification (NCBI taxonomy): domain Eukaryota; kingdom Viridiplantae; phylum Streptophyta; class Magnoliopsida; order Vitales; family Vitaceae; genus Tetrastigma; species Tetrastigma voinierianum. Next base: position 308,132 of record JAEQBH010000911.1, on the reverse strand, counting down.
ATAGTTCTTAGGTGAGCCCGAGTACGTATGGTTCCTAAGAAGGTGGATTCACTATGATCGGGAAATGAAGAATGAAAGACTGATTCCTCTAGTATGAGGATGGAGGTGTGTATTATTCACAACTAAATACGCATGAAAGGATCATTTTCCCTTCCTTCAGTGATCGAGATCTTTGGATGATTTAGCGGGACACTCACTTTTGTTTTCTTGATGATGGATGCCTGGATATAAAATTGCCATTGGGGATCGGGAAGAAAACCACCTTTACATTGTTGGTACTTTTGCTTTTAGAAGATGCCATTTGGTTTTGTGTAATGCTCACGGTACATTCAGATGCATGATGTCATATTTTAAGTTTGCGAAGAAGTTATGGAGATCTTCATGGATGATTTCCGCAGTGTATGGATCCGGTTTTGAACAATGCTGCATGGCAGGGCGATCTTGAGTGCAGAATGAGAATCTGGCTACGGGTGGAAAAAAATTCTGCCACTTTATGATTCTGAGAAGAAATTATCTTAGGGCACATGATTTACTGCGACGGGGCTAGAAGTAGACCAAGCAAAAGTTCAATTATAAGAAATCTGATACCACCCCCTTCTGGTCGAAGGGAATTAGAAGTTTTAGGACATGGATTTTGAAGATTTATCGAGAGATTTCTCAAAGATTACTGACCTTATCACAGTTGTTGGAAAAATATACTACAAGTTCAATTTTGATGAATCACAGCCAAAATTCTTTTTGAATCAAATCCAGACTAGTTGAAGCTCCATCTGTGGCAAGCTTGATTGGAGCAGAGAATTTGAAATCATGTGTGATGCGGTGATTTCTGATAGGAGTTGTATTGGAATGAAACTAAAAGGTATTCAGGCCATATACTATGCGGCCAAAACCTTGAATGAAGCTAGGAGAGAGTACTCTACTCTTGAAAGAAGGAGATCTTTGGCTATAGTATTTGCATGTGAAAAATTTAGGCCATACATTTACACACCATCATAAAGAATTAAATATCTAATGGCAAAGAAAGTTAAGAAAAGCCAAGATTGATCAGGTGTTTTTTCATATTACAGAATTTGATTCAGAAATAAAAAGATATGAAAGGTTGTGACAATGATAAATCGACGCTTGTCAAGAGGAAAACTTCAGATAAGAAGAAGAAAGGGAAATAGCGTAAAATTTCGCATGAGCAAGATATTCCACCATACCAATCACCTTGGTATGTTGATACAGGAATCCTTAGCATGTGGGAATTATGCCATCGTAATCTGGCCATCAAAGCAGAAAAAGCTAAGGACCGATAAACAGTATTACATCCGATGACCCACTATTGTTTAGAAAGGAGCCGATCCGATCACGAAAATGTGTACGTGGCGTGAGGAAAGTAAGATTTTGGCAGTGAATGTCATGCATCACCATATGGGAGGGCATTTTCAGAGACAAAATGTCTCATAAAATTCTCCTTCGCTGATTTTATCGCCTACTATTTCAACACTGCTTGAATGATGGAAGCTATGATCAATGCCAAAGAATGGGAAATATCATCAAAAGGCATGAAATGCCCCTGCAAGGTATCCTGGTGGTGCAATTATTTGATGTACGTGGGAATAGATTTTACGGCCTTTTCCAGCCTTCAAGCTTGAAATACATACATACTCCTAGATGTGGATTATGTATCAAAATGGGTTGAGGCAGCAGCTTGTCCTAAGAATGATGCTAATACAAGCCAGGATTTTACAAAGAAATATTCTCAATGTGATTTGGGACACCTTGTAATCATAACTCAAGATGAGCAGCCACTTGCAAATAAGGCGCTTTGACAACTAATGAGCAGATATGATATATCAAACACATTATGAGTCACATTTATCCTCAAACAAATGGGTGCCGGAATTTCCAATAGGAGATAAAGAAAATTCTTAAAAAGACCTGTATGAAGCCCAAAGATAAGAGATTGGTCTCCGAATCCTGATGATGCACTTATTGGCCAGATCCGCTTTTAAAACTCCAATTGGAATGTCCCCATACAGACTGGTCTTTGGAAAACCTTGCCACCTACCTCTTGGGCTAGAATATAAAGCTATGTGGGCCATCAAGAAGCTAAATTTTGATTTCAAAGCTGCTAAAGAAGAGAGGCTACTCCAACTAAATGAATTAGAAGAGTTGAGGAATGAAGCCTATGATATTGCCAGAATCTACAAAGATAAAACAAAAAAATGGCATTATCAAAGAATTTTGAGGAGAGAATTCAAAGTAGGAGATCAGGTCCTATTATTCAACTCCAGACTAAGACTATTTCCAGGGAAGCTTAAATCAAAATGGAGTGGACCATATATAGTAGTATCAAGTACAAATTTTGGGGCAGTGACACTTAGAACCAGCAATCATGAGAATCTAAAGTTAATGGTCGTAGATTAAAACACTAATTGGGAGAATGCAAGTGGAAGAGTGACTTTAGTTCGAAGAGAAAATTGAAGAAACAAGAAATATGGTAGTTAGTCCAAATTTAAAGACTAAAAATTGAGCAATTTTATGGAAGGCAATCCACATCGCTTTGTTTTAAGTTTTTCCCCGTTATACTTTTGTTAAAATTTCTATAGCTACAGGTGTACTTTATTCATCACTGATTGAAAAGTAAGTAATTATTTTTTTTTAGTTTTGCAGGACAATAAGAAGGTGCAAAGGAGGAACATCAACAATCAAACCTCCAATATGCAAAAGAGACAAAAAGGGGCAATATACTCTTCTTGAAATTATTTAATTTTTGTCTCTGATATGGCATGATTGAAAGTTTGAGGGAATTTTATTTTATTTTTGTGCTTAAATTTTGAATTTGATGCATAGTGAATGGATTTGTTGAGTATTTGAATGGTGAAGATGAATTGAATTGTATTTGTTTTGATTGAATTTGGTAAATTGAAATTGCTGTGAATTTGATTGTTCAAGGAGACCTGAAAACTTTTCTGGTCGCAACAACAATTCATAAGTCGCGACCAAGAATGTTGGACGTTGAAACAATAAAGTAGGTTATCGCAACAAAGGAAATTGAGGTCACGACTAAAATAACTAAGGAAAGAAGAAAGAAAGAGGGTCGCGGACATCAAGTCCCCGGCTTATGACTACATTTCGTGTCGCACAAAAATCTTTAGGTCGCGAATTAGATAATGTTCAAATCTCAATAAAAAAGGTTTTAAACCTTTCATTTCACTTTCCAAGATTAAAGATGTAATCTTACGTTAAAATCATTAATTAAGAGGCTCGAAATTTAATGTTGCGACTCCCCATATCGCAATCATGACATTGAGCCCAACTTCCATTCACTTCAACCAACTTTAATTCGGTCCCAACCTTCCTCCACTTCGCATCCATCATTTAGAACCCAAATAAACCGTTATGAATACATAATCGAAACTGTTCTTTAATTAAAAGAATCAGTTAGTAGCGTAGTTTCAAAGACATAAATAATTCAAGGACATTCAATAACTCGCAGAACTGATCAAACTTCAATACCTTCCAGTAAATCTCCTGGAAATAGCCATGACGCTTGAATCCGAGAATTTGCATTTAATTCATTCATTGGAAATATGAAAAAGAGAATTAAGAGCTTTGTCACTCCCAAGAGAAGCAAGATCACTATAAAAGGATGGGAAAACAAAGGAAGAATAAACAATGAGAATGAAGAAAAAGGAGAATGAGGAAAAAGAAGAGTTCCAAGGGTGCAAATGCAGAGCGTATGGAATGAATGAGTTTCCGAACAAACCAATTCCGGGCCATGATTCCATAAACGCTCTATAATCAAGAGAATGAATTACAAGCAATTGAAGAAGGGTTAATTAGAACCCCCATCATCCAGAGGAACTCCAACGTAGTTTAAAGGAAGGGGCCTAATTTGTTGAACAACCTTGTTAATGTAAAATTTCTTCCTTCCAAGTAAATTCGAGACTTGGGAACCGATAAAGAAGAGCTACAAATTTTTACGAGAAGGCATAGGTTTTAGATCAAGAAATAGAGAGTTTTTCCTCTGGATTAGATACAGTCCTATTTTTAATTTTTGCATTAGATAAAGAAATCAGATTGTACAATATCGAGATGTTTTGATATTTTAATAAAATTCCTGTTGATTAACAAATTGATTGTTTTTGGGTTCACGAATTGATATACTGAATTGTATGTTTGTGTCATTTACTGTTAATGTGCCAATTATGAGTGCCTTGTCTGTACAAGGATCAAATGACCAATTCTGTTTTTCTCCCAAGAACAAAAATGCAGGAAAAATAAGAGCACAGACTAGTAAACTGGAGAGTTGCAGCCTGAATGTTTAAATTCAGTTTAGATTGCAAAAATTGGAAAAATGGAATTTGCTGAAGGAACAAATAACTTGGTTGAAAATGTGTAAATAAACAGTGAATCAGTATAAGTCTTGAAGAAACAACACACACTTCGTCAACAAAACTCGCGAAACTTTGAGAGGAATTAGGAACATCTTTCCGGGAAATTCATGATTAAGGGTTCATGGTCCTAGAACTTATCAGGGATTACTGCATCGAGGTGAAATCTGTGCAAAATGTACCAACAAGAAGTGATAGGCCATCTCGGGCGCTTTGAGCTTTTCCAAGTCAGGCCTCAATACATGCAAAGCATACCTCTGGGGCCTCCCATGTTTTGAGCTAAACAAGCCTTAATCTCTTCAAACACAACAACTAAAATCTGAACCCTTCCTTGCAATAATCCTACAAAGAAAGAGCCCAAATGATTCAGCCAAAGATGGAAAAGTACTTACCCAAAGAAAGAAACGAATGAAAAATATTTCAAATATTACAAGGCAGAGGAGAAGAAGTAAAGAACATAAATTGATGAAAAGGAACAGTTTTGTCTTGTGGCCTATTTCTTAGAACAATTGGGTTTAGTAGGGGTGTTTCAACACCTAGTACCCTAATACCAATCGGTATGGAGTTGCTAGCCCAAAGTTCTCATGAAGCATAGAAAGCCTAAGAAGACAAAACATCACTATTCCATCCTAGAAAAATGTATAAAAGAGAGTTCTAGGAACAAGGAACCGGGCTCGACAAAGTGGAAATCAAAATGCCATAAAAAGATTTCAAAAAGATGAATCAGGCCAAGATTGAGGAGAATCAACAAGTACAAAGAAGAAAAATGATGAAGGCTGAAGGCAATAAGTATAAGAAAAAGTGGAAACTGGGTGATTTACAACTTAAATTTTCCCATTATCTACCCAATTACCAAAGCCCAACGTTACAAGTCTGAAAGACCTCTTTGATCTTGAAGGTTAAATTTACCTACATTAGTGGAAATCAATATGAAAAACAAGCCTATGGGACTTTGACCAACTTTCTAAGAAGACTCCCAGAAGATTAACTAAATTCAACATAAAGATGGTGGTGCTGATCAAGACCTCGCACACACACACAATGTGTAACAAGGACTGTTAAATAACCGTTTAAATACATTATTTCATCAAGGAATTTGTGATAGAAGTGGAAACCTATTCTTTTTCTTGAATCGAAACTAAATTTAAAATGATACGCTTATCTCCTATTTCTGCCGTATGTGGAATAAGAAAGACTGTGGTGTGAAATCAGAAAATGTCCTTAAAATTTAAGCTTAATTGTTTGAGGACAAACAATTCTTTCTCTTATTTGCTTAAGGACAAGCAAAAATTCTAAATCGAATTAGATGAGTCCAAAACTCATTTGATTTTTAATCCATTTTTCCCGAGCATACTACAAGATAAATGTTGATTCAGAGTGTGTCGGACATTTACTCAAATTTAATTTTGCGTAGTAAGTACAGTCAGGTTTAAAATCCCAAAGAAAATGAAGAGATCAGCCTACAAGAAGAAATGAAGTCGCAAATGAAAATCGGAGTCGCGATAGGAAGCTCATTTGTCTGGTTGATCGGTCACGACATCACCAAGATCACCAGTGAAGAAATAAGACCTTAACAAGCGGCGTCGTGACTTGAGTCGGTTTGCAACCAGAATGACCAAAGCAACAAGGAAAGAGGTCAAAGGAAGTGTGGTCAAAGGAGTTATTCAAGGTAGATAGAATTTGTAACGCGACACCACTCTGATGTCGCGACGCCGATTGAAGATAACTGAGGTCGCGACCGCCAATCTAAGGTCGCCACATGGATCCGTGAATGGTCGCATACAGTTGCCCGCAAGAAAATGAAGTTGCAAGTAGTTTTTAAATGAAGGGCTCTATTTGAGGTCGTGACGTATAGTTGAGGTCGCGACATGAAAATGGGAAATGGAGTCTCTGCAGAGAGATTGAAGTTGCAACCAAACTAAGAGTTGAAGAACAAAAGAGGTCAGAATCTGGCGGAAGACAATGAAGTCCTTGCTAAGAAACTGAAGGCGATAACTTTATTAATCGGCGATCAAATCGTCACTACCATCAGCCCAGTCACACCCGAGAAGAACTCGAGTAGAAGAAATCCAAGTCGTGAACTACTTTCGGAAAGAATCGGGACTACATCAACTAGAAAGAAGAATACGAGGTCGCGACATCACCTTGAGGTCGCACCCAGAATAGAGGTCGAAGGAGGAAACCGTTGTGCCCAAAGAATTGAGGTTCGTAAGAAGGGAAATGAAAATCAAAAGAGGTCGCGACATCACATTGAGGTCGCAACTTAAATTCGAAACCTGTGAAGGCAGAAGACCACAAACAAGGTCACGACCAGAAAAAGGAAGTCACAACTTAGAACTTAGCACAAATAGAAATATAGTTACAACCTAAGATCGAGGTCGCGACGCAAATAAGAACAAGGAAGAGGAGTCCCGACTCGGGACCGAGGTTGTGACCTGTGACGCGGCGTGCGGAAAGATAATGAGGTCGCGACGTGAAAACCATGTCGACATCAACCCTAAGAAACACTGAGCAACAAGGTTCGCGTAATTATTAAATCTATGTCAAGGACTATTAATCCAAGTAGCTTAAGCAAGGAACCCGGGTCGCAATAGAAGTAACAAGGTCGTAATCGAACAAGAGCAAATGGTGAAATCCAGGTCACTACGTATTGAGGTCGCCAGACTCAGATAGTAAACTCGGGCTTTCTTTTGGGAATTCTAATTGAGCTCGCCAGCCCATTTTCTTTTGATAGCTATAAATAGACAAAGGTTAGAATACTAAAGTAGCTTTCATTTCACTACCCGTAGTGCGTGTCTTAAGAGGAATCTCAAATACAGTTTAGAGTAGAATTTTCTTATTTTCATTTTTATTTTTTTTTAAAAATTCTTTCTCTGATCTCGATTCTACTAATCATAAGTAAAACGTATTAGAGTCAAACTTTATTTATTATCTTCTTAAAATTATCATTGAAAATTTCTCAAATCTAGACAAATTTCTAGAATTCAATTTTTCTCGCCCATTGCGATTATAGTGGTCAGACGTGATCGTGGTGCTCCATTTCTTTTCTTTAATCATAATGCAAGAATTAGAACGCAAATTTCATTGATTTGATATACGCTTAGTTGATGTTCTTTCCCAGACATAAACTGAGAAATTTATTCGTTAGGGGATTTACTTGCTTAGTGGCCATTTTTGAATCGACAAGTTCCCCAATGGTAGTACTCAATACTGCACTTAAGGAGTGTATCTTGTTCTCGATTTCAGGATGCCCTCGTGACACAGAGATAGAGATTCGAGAGCCAACATTCTCCTATAGGTATGTTAGACTACCATCGATGATCTGTACGAGCTCTGAAAGTTTCATTTGATAATAACCTACCTTACTATAGTTCGAAGTCGAGGGGAACATTTAACAATATAAACAATCAGAGAGTTCACCTCAATCTAAAGAGAAATTCCCGACCCTGTGTTAGCTGAGATCTAATCAATGGAAAGGAGGAATCAATAGATATGAAGGATGAGCCACTAATTAAGTGGTAGAACTTTTGCAATCCCTGCACAGCAAAGGATCCTAGTCATCAAGAAATGGGTATGAAGTATTAAGAAAGAAAATACCCGCATCTCGCGCTGCAGCGCGCACATACAAGTAACTGGTTCGATCTTGATTTCGAGAGAAACAAGAACTTCTAACCAGTGAATGTGGAGAAATCCAATTGCAACATTTAGGCAATCTTGGACAAATCCAGATCCATCAATACAATAGAGCAATGTACTTTCATGCAGGAATTGACTGTTTCATTGTAATTCACTGATAGTTTTCAGCTTTCTCAGAACAAATTAGATCCAAAGATTTTGTTCTTTTATTTTTAAATGCTTTTCATGTTATTCCGCCATTTTAGTTAATAGTCTAGGATCTATCATTTTAGACAAATTTTCACTATCAAATTCTTTTAGTCCAAGTAGCATGTAACTCTTAGTCAGTACTGATCTCAATTTTGTCAACTTCCGTGGAACACATCCTGACTTACATCTCGCATTTTACTACTTGTATGACCTGCACTTGCAAAGGTTGTCATGACCAAACTCAATTTTAAAATCCTAAACATCAAGATAGATTTATTTAATTAAGCAAATTTATCCAAAGTGACATGGGTGCAAGAGAAGTGTAAGGCTCTTGTAACTATGTAAATTTGAGGGGGTTTTAGTCTATATAGAAAAAGGCAAACAGTATAACAAGTGGGAGGTAAAAAAAATGCTTTACTAATTACATTATATTTTCAAAGCACTTACAAACTGTAATGAACACTTTCGCTTTCAAAACGATTTTGAGTATCACCTTTTTCTCGACTAATTTCTTTCACCTTGTCAAGTACGCTTAGATTATCATCGTATGCTCCAATCGCCACACAATCCATACAAAGTACGAAAAATGCCAATTCAACGCTCAATCCATTAAACATACAAAGGGCTTTCAAAGCGACTATATCAAAACAAACTTCGATTCTAACAAAACTTTACGTGCTAGTCACATTCGATAAGGACATCGATAATATGAGGTGAAATTGACCAAAATTCTACACATGAATTGCCCCATCAAAACCATCCATTTTAGCAATTTTTTCAAAACTACCCCATGCTATTCGATGTATTAGACCACACACGTCAAGACAACCACACTCCGCACATCATGCTACAATTAAATTTTTTTCAAAATTATGGGTAATTAAATGCTATCGATGCATACATTAAATTCTAGACTCAAGGACTTCCTATAGACCAAAAACACCCAAAACATTTCTAAAATTTATGTCCGTAATCATTGTCCTGATAAAATCCCGAAATTTCAACCCAAACCACTAAAACAGTCTAAATTAACCCAAACTTTCCGAACACACCCGAAATTCCTGTACCTTAAACCTACCCAAAAATTCGACCGGGTTTACTACCTTTCATGGCCTCTAAGAAAATTCTGTCACATACTGTTTCAGCTAAAATAACCCAAGCAAGAAAATTTCACCTCTCGAGCTTCTCTGACGAATGCTGCTTTCAGCACCCTATGCGTAGCTCTCACATAGACCAACTTTGCCTTCTACTCCAAGAAAAATCTACGGTCCGATTTCCATAAATCTGAGATAGAAGTGAAGAGAAAAATAAAAAATTAAATCTTTCTCTCTCTTCACGCTTTCTCTGTCCGAGCATCCGTCCCCCCCACTTTTGACTTTTATGTTTTTTTTTTAATCTTATTATTATTATTATTTGGATAAATGATTTCTATTACGTCATTCAAGTTCATTTCTACCTCGAAAAAATTTATTTCTTTTCAGTTCACTTTATTGTAAATGAACTTAACTCCAGTTATTTTCTGACTCCTAAGATTCTCGTAAAAATCTCGTCTCTAGAGTCATTAACGATTTATCACCTAGAAAATCATAAAATATTTTGACTATCTCAGAATTCGACGAAACTTTTCTAGGTCACTAGATTTCGACACACTACGCTTAGTCCGATTCGTCATCCGAGATTTAGAGAATTTTCTAAGCTTCTCTGAACCATTTGGCAATTTATTATTATTATTATCATTTTGAAATTCCATAATTTGTACTTCCAATTCCCTCCACTTTCCTTAATTAAAACACAATTTCTTGAAACTTTATAATTTCACCCTTAAAAACAACTTTAAAAAAATATATTATGGCACTAAAATAATTAAGGAAGCCCTTGGTGCACATATGTGACCCTACGGTTACACATACCGTACACCCTCTTGGGACAGGGCGTTACATTGAGTCTTTTTCTGACCCTGATATTCTCCTCTATTGTCCCTATGCTGCTGTTTCTGTTGTTGTTTTTGGAACCCAGGCTGAGCATAAGCCTGATGGTAATTCTGTCCGAGTATAGGGCCCTATTGTGCTCCTCCACCATATGAAAAAATTTCATGGTTCGTTAGTGCCGTGGGTACGTTGTGTCAAGTAGGTCAGTTAGCCAGCGTGCTCCTATTTGCATTGAGGTACTGTGCCTCCTCAATCTGATAGAGCTCTTCTTTTACTGCTCCCACTTCATGTGCAGTATGCATTCTTTTCTCATTGTTCCCTAGTTTGTTCATAACTGCATCCAGATTTGCTTATATGGTTGTCAATCTATCTAGTCCAATAAGACCATTCCCCCTTAGTCTGTTGCCGCTCCCTGAAGCTTCAAATGGAGCCTTGTAGTTGAATTTGGCAAGTTCTTCAATCAGTTGCCTTGCCTCCTCTACATTTCTTCTTTTAAAAGCTCCACAACATGATGCATTAATTATACCCTTTGAGGCATAATTCATGGCATGATAGAATATATCCATCTGAGTGGTCAAATCTATTCCATGCATAGGATATCTTTTCAACAATCTCTTGAATCTCTCCCATGCATTGTAGAGACTCTCCTCTTCTCCCTTCTTGAAGACAATTATTTCTCCTTTTCTCTCAGTAGTTAGAGCTTGAGGAAAAAATCTGCTCATATAGGCCTCCACCAACTCTTCCCAAGTGTTCACTAATCCCACTGGCAATGAATCAAACCATGTTGCTACTACATCTCTCAGTGAAAAGGGGAAGAGCTGCAGCTTGATTACTTCTGGTCTCACCCCATTTAGCTTGACTGTTTTGGCCATCCTCATGAATCTCCCCTTATGCTCATTGGGATCTTCAGAGGGGTGACCTATGAACTGGTGTTGTTGCACCATAGTAATCATTGCTGGCTTCAGCTCAAAATTGTTTGCTTCAATTGTAGGTTGTCTTACTGCATAGTACTCTTCTTGGATAATAGGCCTCCAAAGGCCCTCCATAGTATTAGGCCTTTGATTTCTCTCTACTTCTTCTTCTTCTTCCGAATAGCCCGCAACTGCCTCTTCGACGGCTATATTTGGATTCCGCACTAGTGATCCTCTCAAATTCCGTAGTGTTCTCTCTCTATTTGTCTGGGGAGGCAAAGAACTGGCACCGGTCTTCTATGCATTTAAAATCTTCCTGAAATAGAAACACACTAAGATCAAATGAATCCTGTGGAAAACAATTATCCCCATTAAGCTCATAGAAAAATGTCAATAGCTTCTTCAGCTACTGCTATTAAAACTGTTTTTGTGATTTTCTAAAAAATAATAATAATAATATCTAATAGAAAAATGTCTAAATTAGTAAATCCCTTTTGGTTAAAATATTGATCTTTAAATTTATCCTTCTATTCCTTTACAGAACAACAATTCAAAACTTGTTAAGACCAAAACTATATATACGCTGGTATATACCACACAAGAATTATCTAATCTCCGGCAACGGCGCCAAAAACTTGTTAAGACCAAACTATATATACAAATTTATGACACTATTACCAAAGGACTATTACCCCGGCAACAACGCCAAAAACTTGTTAGGACCAAACTATATATACAAATTTATGACACTATTACCAGCATTTATTATCTAACCCCTGTGACCACTAAAAATTGTCAAGACCATTTTTCATATGTAAGGAAATGATGGAACGTTTATCTTGTAAGATGACTCATTTAAAATTTCTGTTTGTGGTCTCAATCAACGCTGTGCATAGAATGCATAAGCACAAAGTGGATATTTAAAGTCTAGATATCATTCCCACAAGGACAAATGATAAATCAAAAGACTAATTACCCCAACTACTCAAGATCATTACTATTTGAACTCCACTAATATGATGATAAGAAGACTAAGATGAAGTCTTAGACTGAAATCTTAAATATACAAGCGTAAAGGTTAAAACGGGGTTTAATCACTATGACAAAACTGGATATGGATCAGTTAATAATAATCAATTTCTACATCATTTCAATTTATAGCTCAGCCATCAATTGGAAAACTGAGTTTGTCAAATATGCAAGGTAGTATAGTTTAGATTTCTCCCTTAACAATACTTTTCACTGATTAAAGGTTCATATTCATTTATGAGACATGATTCTAATCAGTTACTTGTAATATATAACCCTCTTTCTAAGAATTAAGTATTTTTCCTTTTCATTACTTCATACTCAAACTAGGACTACACTTTTTGCCCCATAGACAAGATCTTGCAAGCCTCTCCAAGTTGATTGACACTTTCATCTCACACTTCCTCGATGTAAATCTCCATCTCCTTGATTTGATCTCAGCTTAACACTCTATGATTAGAATCACTCCATCGTAAAAGAGGAGAAACCTCTGCTGATTAAAAGCAGATACTTCATTCAACCTATCTCAACTTTCTATAAGTAAGTTGGTGATATATCCGAGTAATCCTTCAAAGTTCATTAGTTCCATATAAGTATTAATAGTCTACCATACCCACGAAGCCACACTCAGATCTCCATCTCCGTATCACCTGTGAGGGCCTCCGAAATCAAAGTGAGATATAGTACTGCATTGGGTGCAAGATGGTATTAGCAATTAAGAACAAGTAAATTCTAAACAATAACAAATCAGTCACCAAGAATCTCTAATTAAAGCTTCCTTCCTCCTTATGCAAGAAATGACTATCATCAAAAGACCATTTCCAGTAGCTCAACTTCTCAAATCGTTTACTCATATCGTTGACTAACCGACGAGTACCATTGAAATCATAAACAAATTGAAATAAATGAACTCTAGAAACCTTCCAGCATCCATTTAAATCAAATAGTTAATGAAAAGAAGAATTGCAAAGAAATAATATATCGGTCGCACTTCGCAAGACAATACCCAAATCCAGAAAATTAAAGGAAAACTAACAAAAATGCTTATACTAAGCTAAATCTACTAAAATGGAAAAGAAAATAAAATAAAATAAAAAATATACAAGAGTCTTCAACCACCTAGAAATCCTTCGAGCCCCGAAGTCACGCACATTACCCTAGAAGGCAGAACACATAGTTAAATGTTTGGCCTCACTTCATTAATCAGATTAGATCCCTAAAAATTTACCCAATTAGTCTTTCACGACATAGAAAGTTCTGTCGCGACATAACTTCTAGTCTTTGTCATAGCTTCTCGCTTTTTCGCTGAGACCTGTTTCTTCTGCTTGTTCTTGATTGTGTTAAGTGATGATATTTTGATGTCGCGACATAAATTTCTTTCAAAGAAATTTTGTTCTTGTCGCTTATGGAAATGCCCTCAGGTCGCGACACCAAACTTGTTTGCACCCAAATTTCATATGTCCTTTTCCTCTCTTTGGGAGCCACGCTATTACTTTTCCTTATCGCGTCAAACAATTATTTTTCAGCCTAGCAACTCTGTCATGACAGAGTTTCCTCTATCGTGACACAATTTCTTTAAGTCCTTAGTAATTTTCTGCCAAAATACAAGAAATTCTTCGTCGCATCGATTTTTCTTCTTCGGGTTCTTGTCGCCACGAAACGTTTCTATTTCGCGACATCAATTCATATGTTGTGACACACTCCCGCCATTCTCAAGTCTTCTTCAATTTTTGTCACGACCTACTTTTCTTTGTCGCTACAAAATTTTATCATTACTTAGCTTTTTATTGTCGCGACAGGAAACTTCTTAGTCGCAACATAAGTTTTACCTTCAACTCTTGATTATGTCGCACAAAGAATTTCTTTGTCGCCATTCTTCATATTTTGCTCTTCAGCATCTTATCGCGACAGGGAATTCACCTCCTTCATGTTTTGTCTGTCATGACATAAATAATCTTTGTCGCAACATAGATTGTGTTGTCCTTGGTCAGAAATTCTCAATTCGCATGCTCATGTATTATTATTTTCTTTGTTACGCATGCCAGCTTCTTCCCTTTGAGTCAAGTTTGATGATGGAAACTTCACGCAACATAAAACACTCGTCTCAGCCAGTAGTCAAGTTTTCAGATTTTCCAGGATGATCGGGTTTCTGCCGCAATAGAGCTCATCCGGTCTTCAACTTTTATGTTGTGATACACATGAAAAATAATGTGTCGCATATTGTCTCTTTTCACTATTACCTGGAAAAGAAACATCATTTATTTCAGTGTTTGCTATGACGCTTCACATTTTTCAGCCTGCTTTAAAGAAACCATTTTGCTCTTGAACTGAATCTCTGATCCTAGTTCACCTCAATTTCTTCTGTCACAGACTTTTTAGTATCAAGAACATATCTTGTCTTGTTTGACAGCCAGAAAGATACAAGGCCCCAATAATATAGGAATGAATGTCCCTTTTGTTCTTCTGTCAGATCTCTCTCCACTCTTCCATTGACTCATGGTCAACAACAAAGTTTGATCTGTTATCCATGAGGCCTTATACAAAATAGATCTTAAACCATAAAACACGCCAGAAAATGATTGCACAGATGATTTAATGACTCATCAGTGGCTTCCTGAGGCCACGCCATATTATGCAACGTACGATTTGGCAGATATGGCAATCTCCTGCATGATCGCACCGGAAAAGGTAAACATGGTTATGGAAGGCATTTAAGAAGAACGAAAAATATTATGTCAAAGAGCGGTGGTATACGGAATCACAGTAGAACGTTAGGTATTTTGACTCCGATATTTATTGATGCAATAATGGTAGAGGTTATATACGCTGCAGGCATCGCAACCAAGGACGGCTTACAACTCATCACAAGAGCGTTGTCGGCGGCGTTAACTCGCCATCGCTAGCCGCTGAAAGATATAACCATGTTTGAGTTCGACGCATGGCGCGCTTTTCTTCGCAAAGTATTTAGTATCTATATTATCTCAATAAACTATAATGATTTCCTTCAAACTTGTTTTTCTTGTAGGATTTTATGGAAAGCAAGTGATTTAGTAAGAAAATATGCAAAATGTTTCCATAAAGAGAGTTAACCGAATGTCTCACAATGCGTCCTTGAGAAGATAAATTTTTCTGTATCATTTGGAGCATCAAATCTACTCATGGTTACATTCTACATTCAAAGAGTTTTCCAACGACACCTCACACGCCCAAATCCGAAGCAAATGGCGTTATACCACTAAAAGCCGATGTAAAGTTTTCTTCACAATAGAGAAACTATAAGCCGAGACATAAACTATGTCGCGACATAGTTTTTTGCTGCAATAGAGAAACTATGTCGCGACATAGAAAACTATGTCGCGACAAAAAAAACTATGTTGCGACAAAAACGCTGGAAAAAACCAAAAAAGGCCGAAAATGGATCATTTTGTTTGTTTTCAAGCCCATTTCACCCTAGGACTATAAATAACGCTTTTTAGGGTTTCAGAAAATCCGGAGTGTGGAAAATGACCTTCATGGGTTTCAAACCGCTCATTTTTCAGTTTACTGCATTTTGATTTTAATAGATCTTAGAGTAGTTTTAGAGTGCATTTTTATTTCAATAGAGATTTTGGCTGTGATAAAAGAGAGTTCAGATTTCATTATTGTTTAGACATCGAAACTAAAATCTGGATTTTTCTCACTCCTTTATTCTCTGATTTCTTTCTTCATGTTCTTTCGCTTGATCGCGATGATTGGAACTTAATGAAACATTAAACACCCTCTAAGGGTGGGGATTAATTGTTGAGCATTCATATTTGTAGATTCTCAGTTATTTTGTGGGTTTGAAGACTGAATTTATATAATTGGTACTGTTCATATACTAGTTGTCTTAATATTGCATTTATACCCCAAAAAAGATCGATTCTCGGCTTTAATTTTTCGTGAGGCCCTCCGAAAGGACAATAGTAGATGAAGATTCTCGAGAGTAAAGAGTTTAACTCGGGGGGTATGTTAGATATTATGGAACTAATGAACTCTAAAATATTATTTTGATAGATCACTACTTTACTCATGGTGTGAGGATAGTTAGATGTATCAGTTTAATGTTTAGAGGTCCACCTCAAATTGATAGAATGATGTTGATCCCGTGTTAGGCAATGATCTAATCAAGGAGATAAAAATTTCATTAGGATTTAAAGGACAAGATACCAATTAGATTTAAGGCTCTTCTGCATAATCCCGCCTATGGGGGCAGAATTCTTCAAACCCTAAGAAATGGTTGTGAAGTATTGAAAAGAAAAACAATCAAATCTTAAAGAGGGTCAGATTTTATAAGAAACTAATTAGACTCACAGTCTCCAAAGTGAACATGGATCTCTAATTAGTGAAATGTATGGTGTATGGAGAAATCCAAGCTATACTACATTGCTCTTGAACAAATCCAGCATTCAACTCACAAATGTTGTGCTTTCAAGGAAATGCAAACTATTTTGTAAATAATTATCCTCATCCCTAGTGCCTCTCTTTATACCTTTTAGAATTAAGTAGGTTTTATTTGGTAGATTTTAGGATTAGTTTTAAATCAGTTTTTATTTTAATTAAATTGATTTCATTCCACATCCTATTTTGTCGCCTAAATAGTGAAGAGCCCTTGTAATCGGGGTGATCAAATTCCAATTAGAGAGAACCTCCAATCCTTGTGGGTACGATATCCCACTTTAGAGTCCACTTTATTACTGCTTGACTGCACTTAAGTGGAAAGGGGTTGAGTGTTGGTGGTTACTTTTCTTCATTTCAGTTTTTGAGAGCACACTTACTTTTTTTTTTAACTGGCTTTTTAGATTACTACATTACTCCCTTGGCCATATTTTCATATATACATCATTTGGTCTCAACAAAGTTTACGCTGCCGTTAGGACTCAGTTTAGTCCTTAGTAACTGTGTCTGAAAATTGGTCAACAAGTTTTGACGTCTTTTCTAGGGATTGGCACAGTTCACTTTCTCTCATTGGAAGTTGACATTTTGAAGAACGGGTGATTTGCTAATTTACAAAATTTTTATTTTTATTTATTTTTATTTTTATTTTTGGTTGTGATTTGTTTCTTAGTTAATTTTTTTTATTAGTATTTTGTACTTTTTTTTCTTTCTTTTTTTTCTTCTTATTTGTTGGTACTTATGGAGGAACATTCAGAAAGAGCCCATTGAAGCCAAGTTTAATCCCATTTCTTCATCAATTGGGCTAAAGAATCACAATGACTACCTCATGAACAAGGAGTATTGCCTACTAAGGGAGTTCAAAATTCCCACATTTTGCTGATGGGAAGAGTTGTCTCCTGTTAAGGAGTAGATTTTTATCTATATGGATGGGAACAAGAAGATGATTAATCTTCAAGAGCAGAAATTTCCAGATTTAGATGCCTTCTATGTCAACATTGAAAGTAGATTGAAAACGAAGCTCACAATAGGGACATCTTAGTCCAAGCATTCAAGGAAACATTCTCTAGGACCTCTCCTAGTAACACTTTGCCAAATCCCAATGAATGCATGGATACTCCCTTGAACAGTGTGCAGAAATTTCCTATCCTTAAATTTGTGGAAGAAGGTGAAAATGAGCTAGAAATTGAGAAAAAGTCACTCTTAAACAACGTAGAGAATGAAAAGTCATTAGTGGATAAATTGAAATTTTAAGAAGAAAGTCAAGTGATGGCTATTGAAAACGTCTTGGTGAAGATTGACACATTTACGTTCCCCATGGATTTTGTGGCTTAGGGCATTGAAGGGGATCTAAAAAATTTGAAGATATTAAAAATACCACTTCCATACTCAATCCAACCATGGATTGACATCAATAAGGGGAAGCCCACCTTGCTTGTGGGTGAGGAGAAAGCAAAGTTCAATCTTCACCAACCATTACCTTTGATGGAGCAAGAAAGAACAATGTGCAGGCCTCACTAAGTTCCACCTAATAGGGTTATTATGTTTGAATAGTCCCCCTTACATAAAATGTATGCAGATCTACATCACATAAAGGGACTATTTTGAAGAATTATATTGAACCACCAGCCACAATTAAAGGGGATTCTGAGTTTCTTTCCCCTCTTCAAAATCTGGAAGAAATCATCCTTGAGCTGAATGGTTATGAAAAGAAAGTGTTGTCCAAGATGGATGATTGGTCAAATGAAAGCACTAGTACTTTTCCAATGAGTCTAGCTGGACTTTGAAAATGGAGCAGCTTCTTAGGAGACAACCCAAGCTAAGTAATAAGGATTCTATCAACTCTTTTCTCTATTCCTTTGTCTATTTTCAATTACTTTATTTGTTGCTTTTTTTTTATCATCAGAAAATCTAAGATCGCTTTCTTTAACTTTGTTTGTTAGTTTTCAGAATAAAGTAAGTTTAAAGCTCAACATGTTGCCATGACTAGTTTTAAAAGAGCAAAAAGACTATACTAAGGGGCACGATATTAATAAGGTCTGAAAGTCTTCAAGGTTTCTATTCAAGAGGCCAAGAATAGAAAGGAGTTCAGCTTTTCCTGAACTTCTTAGCTTACCCTTTACTTTATTGCTTCATTTTGCCTATTGCTAGACATTTAAGACAATGTTCATCTCTAAAGTTTGGAGGTGTTTATTTTAGTTAGTTTATCATGTCACACACCACACATGTTGCACATGACACTTCTGATATTTAAACTTTTCCAAGAATGAGCAGATAACATCTATGCTCAATACTCTTCCAATCCATATCTCTAATCTTATCTATTCTGTTATTATGAGCTGCCACGCGTTGACAACGAGTCTTTGTTTGAGAGCTAGATGTCAATGAAGACCATAATTGAACCCTTGAGATATGGACATTCAAGATAATAGGACTTAATGCGTAATGAGTTATCTCCTCAGAAATATTTAGTCACTGTTTCTCAAAAATCCATGCACTTGGTCACTAAGTACCCTTGAAAAGCGGTTTTTGCTTGGGTTAGAGAAGGTTTATGAGAATCCATCTAATTTGATCTCCATAGGTTATAGAACTTGTTCTATTATCGCTGAGCGTAAATCCTAGGCAAATAATAACACTGGAGAAATGAGGCCATCCTTAGAGATTATGTCTTTTTGCTTAACCCTATTAATATGCATATGCATATTCCTCTAGTACTAAAGTTGAGCCTTAAAGAGCCAAAATTATGTTTATAAGAAATCGCTTCAGCTAATAGCCTTCTAGACATCACTACCCCTCAAGAAGAACCAAACTCACCCATAACATGAGGATTTGAACACAATTGAAAATTGTGGGGCGTAGTGAGGGGGGAGTTATTTTCCTATTCCAGGAAAAAATAACTCCAAATTGGTTGAAATGATTTAATTTGAAAATCAAAAGAGGTTGGTAAAAGGAAAGGAAAAAAACATAAAAATATCAAGTGTAAAAGAAGCAAAAATACAATAAAAAGTCAAGGACAATTGAGTCTAGCCTCGTAGCTTTCCTTCCCTAGAGTAAGTAAATCCTAAGGGGTGTCTCAACACCTAGTACCCTAAGGCTAATTGGTCTGGGAGCTACTGATTTAAAGCTCGCTAAGGGTTGGTGGAAAGCTTAAGGGGGTTTTAACATTGCACCACTCTAACAACCTTGTCTTAAAGAAAAAGGCTTCTTGGTGTTTACTGAAAGAATGTAGAATCTGGGTGCGCAAAGGTGATGAGGAGTATGGAATGATGCACCTAAACATTTCGGGGTGCTTCGAGAGTGTCAATGTGATGATGGTAAGAATCGTAGGAGTAGGAGTCAGAATGCGTAAAAATATGCATGCCTGGGTAGGTTTTAACTTAAAACGACTATCACTAACTACTCCTTACCCAAGCCTTACATTACAAGTGTTTATAAAAAGACCTACTTGATCTTAAGAGTCAGGTATGCCTACATTAGTGGAGAGAGTGATATGAACAGCTCATGGAACCTAAATAAATTATTTTAGGAGATCCGCTTTACTTTTCTCAATTCTCATAAACTCATCTAGCTTGCAAATTGTTTGGAGAAAGATCACACACACACACACTATTGAGAAACATGATCTAAATTTGTCTATTATGAGATTAATTCACTATTAAAATGAATAAATTATCTTGATCACATTTTCCATATTCTTGGTAAGGGTAATTCTGTAGACACATATCACATACCCCTTGGCAACTTGATTACTCGGTTTTGGTTAAATAAAAAAGGTGAAATAAACTATTCTCTTCATTTTCGGGACAACTTCTTTTCTTTTCTTTGCTTTATGACAAGCAAAACTTTAAGTCAGTGTTTGATGAGTGTAAAACTCCATCTTATGTTTTCTGAGTTCATTTCAATGCTATTTGCATTTTATATTCATATTCATTTAAAACTCATAATATTTCAACTGATTTTTCGTGATTTTTATGGAAAGGATTAGGCAGAAAAGATGCAAAATGTTTCCAAAAATAGAGTTAACCGGATGTCTCACAATGCATCATTGAGAAGGTAAGTTTTTCTGTATCATATGGAACATCAAATGGCTCAAATCTACTCATGGTTACATTCAACATTCAAATAACTCTAAAATGACACCTCACATGCCCAAATTCGGAAATAAACCCAATAGTTATGGCCCCACAAGTTGGACAGTTTATGTCGCATGTCGCGACACAAGCCTTCACGCAACAGAGAAACTATGTCGAGACATAGAAAACTATGTCACGACATAGTTTTCTGCTGCAATAGAGAAACTATGTCGCGACATATAAAACTATGTCGTGACAGAAAAAACTATGTTGCGACAAAAACGTTGGAAAAAACCAAAAAATGCCGAAAATGGATATTTTTGTTTGTTTTCAAGCCCATTTCACCCTAGGACTATAAATACTCATTTTTTCGGTTTTTAGAAAAACGGGGAGGTGGGAGAACACCTCTCATAGGGTTTCTCTCTCTCTTAAACCCGCCATTTTTCAAATGGTCAGTAGATTTGACTTTTAATGTATCTTAGAGTAGTTTTAGATCAGATTTTTATTTTGTAATAAGAGGATTTTTATGATGTATAATACAGATTCAAATTTCATTTACCTGCCTGCATAAAAGATTGAAACTAAAATCTTGATTTTTCTCTCACTCCTTATCTCTTGATTTCTTTCTTCATGTTCTTTCTTTTTGTTTGATTGGTGATGATTGGAATCCAGTAATGAAACATTAAAAACCCTCTAGGGGTGGGGATTAATTGTTGAACATTCATATTTGTAGATTCTCAGTTATTTTGTGGGTTTGAAGACTGAATTTATATAATTGGTACTGTTCATACATCAGTTGTCTGAATATTAGTAGCTAAGTACTCAAAAAAAGAGTCATATTCCTGCCTTTGATTTTTAGGAGTGCCCTAATCAAGATAGAGAAGGAGATTCCCGAGAGTAAAGAGAAGAACTGAGGTATGTTGACTAATATTATGGAACTAATGAACTCTAAAAGATTATTTTGATAGATCACTAATTTACTCATGAGGATTAATTAGATGATGTATCAGTTTAATGTTTAGAGGTCTCACCTCAAATTGATAGAATGATCTTGATCCCATGTTAGTAATAATCTAATCAAGGAGATAGAAAATTTTATTAGATTTAAAGGACAAGATACCAATTAGATTGGAGAAGGCTTGCATAATCCTATCTATAGGGGCAAGAATTCTTCAGTCCTAAGAAATGGTTGTAAAGTATTGGAAAAAACAATCAAATCTTATGTAGGGTCAAATTATATAATCAATATAATATGTCTCTAAAGGAACATGATATCTTAATTAGTGAAATTTATGGTGTATGGAGAAATCCATTATACTACATTGCCTTGGACAAATCTAGCATTCAACTCACAAATGTTGTGCTTTCTAAGGAAATGCAAGATTTTGAAAATAATTATCCCCATTCTTAGTGGCTTCACTACAATTTTTAGAATTAAGTAGGTTTTTATTTGGTATCTTGTGATTGTTTCAAATCAGTTTTTATTTTCAATTAAATTGATTTCATTCCACATCCATTTTGGTCGCTAATAGTAAAGAGCCTTTAATCTGGTGATCAAATTCAGCAATTGTGAGAGAACCTCCAATCCTGTGTGGTACGAGAGTCCGACTTTGAGTCCATTTTATTACTGTAGATGACCCAAATTCATGAAAGGGGTCGAGTGTTGGTAATACTTTTCATTTTAGTTTTTGAGTACACTTTTCTAATCAGTTTTAGTATTTACTTCATATCTACTTCCCTCTTAGCTTGGCATTTTCAAATATACATCATTTGGTCTTAGTCGTTTTCGCATTGTTAAGTAGAAACCTTTAGTTTACTCTTGGTAACCGTGTCCGAAAATCGTCACGCTTGTATTGTAACAATAAATCAATCTTTTTTATTTTGTACTCCAATAAAATTATTTCCTAATTGTTAAGAGAGAGTTCAAAGCGGTCAAATGTTTATTGAGCACATTGGCATGAACTCCATAATTGCGGATCCACTCACTAAAAGTTTTCCACCCAAGGTCGTTTATGAGCACACTGCTCATATGGGTGTTATATCAATTGATGATATATAATTTCAGTGGGAGTTTGTATTCAAGTGTCATCTACTGTAGACATATTTCTATGGATATTCTACAAAATAAAGTTTATGTTTCATATTTACTTAAAACCTATTTTATATCTTGCACTAAAGCAATTTAGTTTTTAATCAGATGGAAATAAACATGTAGAGATCACATTGCATGTAATTTCCTTGTTGCGCATCTATGATTGATCTATGTCGTTTGACTATATTTATGTATCTGACAATTGATTAGTTTAGTTACATTAACAGTAACAAAAATCACTTTGATCCTATGTCAAAATAGTTGATGGATGAGATTGTTTCAGATATACCCAAAGGTTATGATAACAAATTTTATGTCATTATCAATATATTGTAAGGGTTACAGCATGGCCAAAGGCGAGATCGCTGATATTTTCAATAATGGCTATGAACCTGCTATATGTAAATATTAAATATGTGCATACTATCAATTTTAATTAAGCCTAACTAAAGTGATCTAATTGGAATTAAATAATTGTTTTAAGAGTATAATTGTCATGGAATTGATGTGTTGATACATTAGAGATATTTCTAATTTGATGAGAGGCCAAATTAGAAATATCTAACCTAGTATGACTAGTATAAATATTAGGGTTATGATCCCTAATTCATACTGTGAAAGAACCCTAGTTCTTCTTCTTCTATACATCCCCATCACTATAGGAAAGACAAACTCTTGTTATTAGGGCCTTATCGAATTTGGAAGATCTAACTCATACATTTGACAACTTCCGACAATGAATACAGGTATGCTTCCGTTGTAGGATCTTAATATCTCTTGAATTAAATGATTAGAAACATGTTTATTCAAGGTTTCTCTATTATACATTATTTGGGTCTAATATTTTGGAATTTTTATTATGTTTATAATATTAGTAGACTAGAAAGATGTGGTTAGGTGATAGGCGTATTGCGTGATTGTGTATGTAAAATATGCAATAAAATGTGTAAAGAGCGTCTATTTGCGCAAGTATACGCTTGTCAAGTAATATAGTGTACAAGATGTATAGAGATCAATCCATAGGGAAAATGAGGATGCTGTTCAAAATTAGAATGTTTCATATCCAAACTACCAATTGTACACATCAAACAGAATTTAATCTAAACTGATCTAAGATTTCTATCTAACAATTGAAATGTACAACTAGGGGATACCAAGAGATGATAAGATCCTATGGTATTTGGTGCAATTAGAGAATCCTATTATATCTAGGCCAAATTTCCACTCTATTGTCTCATGAAAATGTCATCCAAGGCGATTCTTATCTAACTTAATTATAAGCTCTCTCGAGGTCAAATAACCTACCAACTAACACTAGGTTTCTTGCTTCTCAACTCAACCCTGAGCATTAGAGATGCATTAAGACCAAAGAACCACAAAGCTTCCTAATTATTGCTAATATCTCTATTATTCAATCAATAAGGTTGATTCATCTATGTCTAATTCTTCACTCACTTCTCATATCTCATGAGAAAACACTCTCCATATTGAGATTAGCTAGAAATCAATATGTAAATAGCAACCAAACATGAATTAATAGATAGACAATAAAAAATAGACAATAGAAATAAGAAAATCAACAATTAGATATAAGATTCATGTCCACAATACAACCAAAACCCTAGATTACAAAATTAAAGCATGATGGAGGTGTGATACATCACAAACTTATGATCAAACATTAGAAAAGAGAAAGAAGAAAA
Organism: Tetrastigma voinierianum; assembly: GCA_016808115.1. Taxonomy (NCBI): domain Eukaryota; kingdom Viridiplantae; phylum Streptophyta; class Magnoliopsida; order Vitales; family Vitaceae; genus Tetrastigma; species Tetrastigma voinierianum. Next base: position 283,776 of record JAEQBH010000911.1, on the reverse strand, counting down.
TCTAGTAGTCAAGATGATGGTGAGTCTTTCAAATTCTCTTCTCAAATCCTAGCTCTTCCCACCAATATACACTCACAAGGAATGGGATAACATTGGAAATATAACTCAAGGAAATATACTAGGGTTGATTGTCTCCATTAATGCATTTATAGGTTATATTCATTAAGCGTTGATTAAGTGAACGTATGCTTGTGCATGTCCAAGGAATCCGACATGAGGTTTACACTTTCGTGTCTCCCCTCAATTTCCCACACCCATTCCCTATTCTCCTATCGGTCCATCTAGATCATGAAGTATGGTACTTTTATAAGGCAGTGCTTTCCTTGAGAATCCTATTGGTCACCTCTTGGTTTATATGATCCTCAAATAATGCTGAGATGGTGCTACTCCTAATGAAATCCATCTAGTATTAGGCATTCCTAATTCCCTAGACTTCTTTGATTAGATTAGTTAGTATTTCAATTAACTAATTCATATCTTAAGAGACCTGAGGCCAGATTTTAGGGCATAATCTAAGCGTCGCCAAGGATGCCCTATTATGGGGATCGAAGACCTAACTCTCAGTTTGAATTAATTAGTTAAAACCATAATAAACATAAGAACTACACCAACTAACATCCACACAAGCATGAATTCACAAAATCATCATAAAATATATAAACCAAACATCAACTTCCATAATCAGATCTAGAGGGAAGTTCAGCTACTCATTGCAACCAAGAAATCCAACAAAATCATATTTAAGATAAACATAATATTGAAAAATTAACAAATAGAGTAGAGTTTAGAGATACAAAATAGATTAGATCTAGAAATTAGCTCAAACTCTACACCACACTGCGTGAGCTCCTTGATGCTTAAATCTTCAACATTACACCACAAATCCAAAGTAGAAATGAACAAAATCTCAAACCCTAAAAATGGTGGTTCAAGGTACAAGAGAGGAAAGGAGGGTGTTCTCCCTCAAAATCGGAACCCTAAACAAGTCTAAAGAACAAATATTTATAGGCCTTGGAAAATGGGCCAATGATGGGCGCAAAAATCAAAGTTTGTTGGTCTAGCTTGCTGTCTTTCACCTTGGCAAAGGCTTCTTCGGCTTAGCGAACCCGAGAGTTGTCTTCTGATCTATGCTCCCTTCACCGCGGTGAAGCCCCTTCGTTAGCAGAACCTTCACGCAGCAGTTTAACAAGGAAACTACCGTAGAAAGATATTCCTCTTCATTTGATTTCTTCCATCACTTTCCTACAAATTATAAACAAATGGGGGATTAGAGCTTTCTTATAAGATATTGGTGTGAATCTAGCATTTATGTTGCATAAAACACATAAAAATCATACTATAAATGCTAACAAGATTCACACCTATCATCTCCCAATCTTGAAAAATAACTACCAAGCCTCCTCTCTGGTCCCAAAGTGGTCTTGCAAATTGAGTATTATTCCAAGATATACCTTGAAGAATTGCCCCCGATTACACAAAAATGGGATGGACTTTTGCGAATACTGTGAGACGCAATTACTGAGATGTTGGCGATCTTATCAATAACGTCAGATTTTGAACGCCAGGACATTGAGCAGATCTTTCAATTCTATCTTCTCAAGTCTCCAACACTCCTTCAAATGTCTTACTTTCACCTATAATGCAATATGAAACTAAATATTATATATGAACCGAAAACACCACTTATTTATAGACCAAATAGATCACAAACATACTAAAACTAGAGTATATAACTAGTGTTTTGGACACTCATCATTAGGATATTAAGAATTCGTGACACAAAAAAATTGGAAAAAAAAAAAAAGGAAAAGAATATGCCCAGCTGAATACCTTCCAGATTCATAATTACTCCCTACAGTTGATTATTTTTATTTCAAAATAAGGACTTTTTTGTCCTGTAGGTTCTATGTATCTTCTCAGAAAGTCAGAATCCAACGTATCCTATAAGGTTCTCTGTATTAACACAGTTGAGCAATAGTGTTAATACCACATTTATTGAGCCATCCACAGGAGATGACGATTCTGCACATGTGCCCCTAATTTTCCGCATAAATTAAAATCATTTGATATATATATATATATATATATATATATATATATATATATATATATATATATATATATATATATATATATAAAGGTTTATTTGGTTCTTAATTTTGAAAAATCAAGAAATTTGTATTTTTTTTGTATTTTGTCAGTCGTTTGTTTGTTTGTTTGTTTTCTCTTTTTTTTTTTTGATATTTTGTTGAACCAAAAACTAAAAAATCAAATACATTCTTTTGTATTCCCCTTTTTTTCCTTATTTTTCAGAATAAATAATATTTTTTAAAAACTTACGGTTATAAAAAGAAACAAAACTTACGGTTATATTTCTAGCATGTGGTGTATATGGGAAATAATGAAGTAAGAAGGGGGTGATGAAAATTTTGGTGACGTTGGCATGCACACGCAGACGAGGTTGTATTGCATTGAATATTGAGGACAAGAAGAGAGAAGTAATATTGTAATAGGATAAGTTATATGGAACTACGGAAGTGCATGCAATAAAAGACAGTGAATGAGATGGAAGGAGGGAGTTGATCGCCAGCAAATTCTCCCAACTGCCAAAAGGGGTGAGTATAAATCCACTTTATTAACTGCAAACCCATCTCCCTCTTTATGCTTATTAAAATCAAAGTCTCTCCGCTCTCCACACCAACACTCTCCACCAAAGCACAGAAAACTATAAAAAGTGAAAGAAAAAAAACAACAAATGCGCATTTCAATGCATTTCATCACCGGTATAACTGTGCAACCACTCATTCTGCTGCTTCGCAGCCAAAGTTCCCATGTTCGATTTATTTCTCTGCCAATGCATTTCTAAATATCGTTCTATCCTACCTCCACTCTCTAGCTACTCTCGCTTTCATCTTCATTCTTGTCGTCGATTTTGAGTCATCATTTATCTGTTTTATTCTTATTTTTAAATATTGTTACAATGTTTTTGCGCTATAGAAAATGTCCATTTTAGAAAATTATTTAAAGAAGGTGACATTAAAGAAGGTTTTGATTTCCACCATCGAAGGTATTAGACATACGGGACTGCTTTTCTCCTTTAAAATACAGTATTGTCACTTTCTCTTTTTCTAAATTCTTTCGTGCCCCTTCTTGGTCATGAACACACTCACCATATAATGACTCGCTATTGTTTATAGAAAGATTATCAAATCTATGAATGGTTTACAAAACCATAAAAGCGTTAAATAATTATAATAAAATAACCTCTATATAACTAGTTATTTAATTTAAGAATTACTTATAAAATTAGGAAGAAAGTTAGATAATTACAATAAAATAAAGAAAAGTAAATAATCGCGTGATAAAATAATAAATCAATTCCTTTATGGTGATTCCAAAGCCTCACGGTCCATCGCCTAACCCGCCCCACCAATGGTTAAAGTCTCGCCTAAGCCCGAGCAGCTAAGCTCAACCCAAGCCCGTTTAAGGTTAAACAGTCAGTTAGGATTTTAATGTGTCGTCTGTCCCACAAACATCCCCAATCAGTGTTTTAGGCCCACCAAAAAACCCCATTTCTATGCCCACTCAGCAAACCTAACCTCTCCACTTATAGAGTTAGGTTTTTTATCTTAATAGTAATGAAAGCCAACAAATAAAGGTGAAAACTTGAACAGATATTTAAACAATCTAGTACAAAATACTCAACAAATCTTTGTTCATCAAAGCAATCATATTTTTAAAGCCATGAAAAATTTTTACATCACCATAAAATAAATACATCCCAATCAGCCGACATCACTATTGATCAATCATCTGGTAATTTTTTCATCCAGTAAAGCAATAAAATACAATATATATCAACTAAATATTTAATCATTTTGAGAATGTGAATTATCGGATACATCCAGCGCTTTTGATAAACAGTTATTGCACCAACCCACGAAAAGTTTCAATGAAGACCGCAAATCTCGCCAGCAACCTAACTTTAAACATACCATCACTGAACGCCATTCGTCAAATTTCCAGATCTGCTTCTCTCTTCTTCTCTTCCTCTCTTCCTCTCTCTGAAAAAGCACACCCACCTCCAACTCGCACCAGTGCTGCCTCCACAGATCCAGACTGCACTGAAAGAGTCATCCACTGTCAACAGATACTGTATTTGGTTCAACATCAACTATTCAAAATTAAACTCAATCTCTCAATTAATTGAGTTTCACACTAAGATATCATCCATCACTAATGGTCAGAGAACCCATGCTGTATTCTTTTCTAAATTTCAAAAAATACTTTAAAAATAAGTTTTTACAAAAGATGATATTTAGTCAGATTAACATTTGACAAACCGTTAACAGTCATGATTTTTCTTGAGGCCACACAAACTAATTTTCATCACCCCACATTGATCTCACTGTAAAGAATCGCAACCATTCAGTCCATACAAAATTTTAATCCATGTCCGCGCACGAACCAATATAACAAACCAACTGATCTCCCATATTTTCTTTAACTTTCATACCAACGCAAAATCATCACTGGAACGATAACTAAACAATTTCCAGCAGCCATACAAACATCAGTTATCAAGAATAATCAACCGGCACGCAACGAACAGCTCGTCGCGACGCACACCGTTTGGTACTTCAATCGTGCTTCCAAAAATATTTAAGGCCTACAGCAGCTAATCTTATAACTACGAAATACATCAGCGACGGTGACTACGACATATGACAGTTACTTTTGAGGAATTAGATCACTTTTATTTTGAAGATGAAATCTTGGTGCGAAATCTGTATCCATAACTATACACCCAACCCATTTTTCCAGTCCATATTTGGTAAATTTTGGTACAAGAACAACCATATTTGTCAGAACACCAATACATGTAACACCCCAACCTTTCCCACAACTATCAAGTTAACGAACTCATCCAACTAATCAAAACAAAAATAACAACTGGACATGAAATAATTGCAATGATCCTCTAGAACGCCAAACTGAATTTAATGTCGAATTAGCTTAATATCATCCAATGCTAATAAAACATCTTTACCCACAATCACTCTAAACTATAATTCTCATCATCATTAAAAGCCGCCATATACTTTACCCACTATTATATTTATTTGGTTTTTAAGTTTCGAACTTATTCTCATATTTAACATTCATTCACTATCAGCAATGTGCACCACAACACGGTTGTTTCCAAAATGTATTAAAGATGTCCAAATATCAGATGTTAAACAAATTTTTCCTTCCAAATTTGCAAAATATTTTTTTAAATTTTCTCTTTCTGTTTGAAATTTTTTCATAATACATCTTTTAACAATATTTCCGGACCAACCTTTGAATTGAGGATTAATCAATGCTTGAATTGTTTCTAATATTCTGAGTCACCATTAAAACAATCACTGTTTTTTATAAATCAATCACTTCACTTCATATATCAGATCATCAAAAACCTTTTAAATATATCTCCATCTTCACTTAACATATAATAACGCATTATGTAAGACCAAAGAAACGCAACGAGAATAAAACCACCTCTTTAACAATAAACAAAATAAAAATCCACTTATTCTCAGATCCTTTATGACGGCAAAGATTTCACTAAAGAACCGTCAAAACTGTTAAAGAATAATTCTTTAGTTATCCGTAGAGGCTTATCGACGTTTTATAGATTCGTTTCAAATAAATCGAATAATTCGAATAAAAGTTTCATAGGCACGTGAATGCAAAACGGTAGCAAAGGCGAAACATAAAACAGAAACGCCGAGAAGTTGAATGCCAAAACCGGTAAAATGAAGGATATAATGAAGACTTTGATTGACGTCAGCGCTCGATAAAACATGTATGGCACTTCTTTCAGAACCAGCAACGGGCAAGATCAGTCCGGTATCACGGCAGAGAACTTCGCAGAGAGAACTTCTTTGAAACATCATCCAACCGGCGCCGCTTCGACGCGTTAACAGAACCGTCGAACGCGGCGCTTCCGCGCGCACGACGAGTGGAGTCAACCCGTATGAAGGGCTTCCTTCCTGAACGCGCCGGTCCATCCAAATACCGTAGAATAGTTAACGTGAATCAGGTCGAGGTTGCTGATCGGTCCCGCAACTGGAACCAACGTTGGACAAAGAGCGGAACCAATTGCAACGTGATTCAGCCACTGAATTGTTTGGGCAAACAGTGGCGTGATTCATGCCGCGGATCTGATTGGTATAGGCCTAAAACACAAAGAAATGTGCCTGGCAAAAGAACCACCGAACTGATATTATGAATCGTGAACTTGTGGGCCTGAACAGTTCCATGTGAATATAATAGTCAAAACAGGCTTCAGTGAAAAATGCTTGACCGAAACATCCAAACTGAACTGTCATTTTAATTGAGGTTAAGGCCATGAGTTTAATGGTGTGTCGGAACTGAATTAAATCACATAGCTGAATCGTGACTCGACACAGCGCTGATAGCACGTTAAGAGCACGCTGATTGACCGATCGAAACAAGCACGCACGTGATTCTGAGTAGTGTCCTGGAACAACTCTGAATTCCAGTAGGAGGCGGCCAATGAAGAGGCTGGTCCATGTTCATCCTGAGCAAAGAGTCCAGTTAGTCAACCACTCCAGAGTTATGTCCGAACTCAAAGAACATCAACTACCGAGCGCCAACTGATATCTAATTTTATAGAACCATTAACAGCACATTATATCAATCGTCAACAATCTTAAATCTCGATATATATCAATTCATATCACCAACGCGAACCACAACACCTCGTCAGCGAAATAGTAGAGAGAGTTTTCGCGGAGAACTGATCCGAGTCATCATAAGAATATCCGCAGATCGCAACGCTTTAATGCATTTAATTTGGGAAATATCAAAATCACTTAGTAGAGTGAAGTCCATCGAAGACTCACCGGCAAAGAACAGTCGTACCGCTCGCGATATTATCACGCGCCGCGGATACACAGGAATTCTACCACCAAAATAAGACCTATACTAAAGAGTTTCATGGCTTGATGGCGCTGCGGTCAGAACTTTGGTCAACGGCGTGTCGACGAGCGCGCCATTTAACTTTAACTATTGACATATGATCCGTAAAGGCTGACGCCTCGCGGAAGATCGCGGTTATACCAAGAGCACGCTTTATCCATCGGTATTCAGCTAATGAATGAGCAGCTGAACTTATGACGATCTCGCAGCACCAGCATCGCGAGCTCCATGCCGTGAGATCGCCCATTTTGGCGGCGCCGGCAACCAGATCCACTCTGATTCCGCCAACGATCGCAGTCGAACCAATAATCACCGGGCGTCAGATTGAAATGAATCGCCCATTGTGTCTTTAACATCAAAAGTTCGAACGGATCCAATTCGGTCAAAGTTTATAATTTATGATTCGCTTCATCGATTTTATCGTATTAATGATTCATTCGAATCGCCACCCATAGACTAACTGGTTTCTTTATTTGATAGATCCAAAGACTAAAGAAGATGGCTATTACTTATTATCCATAATAAAACTATTATAGAAAATATTTATAATAAAAAAAATGAACTAAATAAAATGCAATAAACAAATAAAGAAAAGAATGAGAAACATTTACCAATTATGACTTAAAACCCAAATTTTTTTGTAACTAATTATTATCACTAATGTTTTTGATTTAATAATTTCAAAATCATCAATAATATAATATATTAAGAATAGTAATCAGAAACAATGGAAGAATTAATAATGAAAAGAATGAAAAATTTGATAACTTCAGAAGAAATGAGAAATTAAAGTTATCACTAATATAAAAATGGTAAAATAAAATATATGGTTTGTAGAGAAAGCATGAAAAAGTTTAAAGTCTCAACCAATATGCACACCACAGGAAGGATAATGAGAATATCATCATGCCAGGCAATATCAGAGATCCACCCAAACTGTCAACACCACTGAAATAAATAATAAGCTGATAAGAGAGAAGGGTCAGGGATGAAAGATAAAGCACCAGAGGGAAGGAGAGGATGAATGGCAAGGGGTGAGGAGAGACAATTGACAAAAATCAGCTCTGTCAGTCTGCGGAATAGAGTCATGTCTCAAACACCTTTGAGTCAAAACCCACTGAGGTCTCATTGACTCCAGCCAATCACCTGGGGCCATCATCAATCAAAAGCCCCATGACCTCATTTCTCTCCACTGGTCAAATTCCACTCTTCAACTCGTACTTCAAGATCCATTCATAATAATAGCCCATTATCACCAATATATAAAAACGCTATGAGAAAATGATGTAATACGGATAACCACTTATTTACGTAGGGGTAGGGCCGGACGGAGCCAACCTGTTAATGAAAAAATTTAGACTTTTCTTATATGTGCCCTTAATATAAAAATATTCCTAAATCTAATAATTTTTTTTTTATCACCTGGAAGGTGTCTATTAAATAAATATTTTTTAAAATTTAAAAATTTTTTGAATTTAATGAAGGTATAATCTAGCATAATTTTATAATTTTAAAATTTTTAAATTTAAAGTGAAAGTGTTTGTGGAAAAAACACTTTTCAAAATTTTGGAAATTATAAATTGAACCGTAAGTATCTTTCAGAATACCCTTTTTTAAGTTTTGTTTGAAATTTTTTAATTTAAATTAAAAATGTTTCTTTAAAAGACACTTTAAAAAAATGTGAGAAACTATGAATTAAATTGAAAGTGTCTATGCTGATCATACCTAACTCAAATGATAAAGTGTTCACCATTTCAAAGAAGCAAAAAACATAAAAAGGAGGGTTTCCATGTTGGAGTCCTAGTGGGATAATTTATTATCTTAAAATTAAAGTGTTAAAAAAAATTGAAAATATCTATAAAAGTAACTCCTTTAATATAAAATATTGTTTTTATGAGAAGGTGGAAATGAGTATTTTCAAAAAACACTTTCATATAAATTCAAAATTTTCAAAATTATGGAAAGTGTTTTTCGAGTCTAAAATTTATAATTTCATAAATTTTAGAAAGTAATTCTTTTAGTAAAACTTTTAGCTCAAATTAAAAATTTTCAAAATTTTTGAAAGTGTATAATAGCATAAAGTGCTTTGGAATTTGAATATTTATCTACCTTTTGTATTTGACGAATTTTTATACTAGGGCAAATGTGAGAAAGAAGCTCAAACAAGAGCTTTCAGAGAGACCGAGAAGAAAGGAAGTTGAAGTGTCAATTTCAAATTTTAGTTTATTTTGTTTATTGTTATGGAAAAAATTCCAGGATGTCTGCTGTCTATATATAGATTTTTGCATTGTCCCATGCCCATCCACTTCAAAGTCCAAGTTCATACCTCTCTCTATCTGTGTCTCTGCATCACTCACCTGATCTCTTTTAAAGTTAACAGTCAAGACCTTACTGTTTAGGGTAGCTGTACAAGCCAAAAGGAGTCGTTGGATCACTCAATGGGAAGATCTCCGTGTTGTGAGAACTGAGAAGGTTGGATTGAAGAAAGGTTCATGGACTCCCGAAGAAGACGAGAAGCTCATGTCCCACATTCAGGAACACGGTATGGCAGTTGGCTTGCCTTGCCTGCCAAAGCAGGTACAAGAAGTTAAATCACTATGCAGCACCCACCAGCCACCACCATCTTTTTTCTTCCTTTCCTTTTTGTAACTTTTTGAGATGCTGTTTCATTGCTTGAACCCTTTTCTTTATAGGATAGCAGAGATGTAGGAAGAGCTGCAGATTGAGGTCGACCAATTATCTCAGACCTGACATCAAAAGAGACAAGTTTAGTTCGCAGGAGGAACAGGGCATCATTCAACTTCATGCTCTTCTCGGAAATAGGTGATATGGTTCAAAGTCGCGGTATCGGTCACCAACTCGAAAGGTCCTGAGAAATATCGGTCTTGGTGTATCGGCCTAATATCAGTCAATACGTAAATCAAGAAAAATAAAATTATAAAAAATTATATAAATTATTAAAAAATAGATGAAAATAAGTGAATTAAAAAATTAATAAAATAAAATTATTTTATGTTTTTATATTCAAACATTTTAGTTACAATATAGTACACTATTTTTCTAATTTGTAGAAATATGAATTATTATAGCATTTGTTTAAGTTAAATATTAATTTAAAGTATTTGAATCTTTATCTACTAAATTAATTTAAATAAAATTGATTTTTATTATAAAGATACTTTTTCATCAAATTTGTTATAAATACTAAAATTATCCAAAAGTTCTGTTTTTATCATCAAAATACGTTTTCATCAATTTGTTATAAAAATTAATTAAATTATTTTGTATGCCTATAATTAATTAAATTATTTTTATATTAAATTGAAGATAAAAGCTAAAATATTATTTTCATTAAATAATATTTAATATCATATACCTAACTTATGAGCCCGCATCCCCTCCCTTTCATTCTCCCCTCCAAACCTCTTAATCGCCGTTTCTGTTTCTGGTTCTCTTCCCGCAGTCATTCGACACCTCCAGAAGCTTCTGACCTTGTTGCACCATGCCTACTGTCTAATAGCATCTCAAGCCCCAATGTAAGACCCGAAAAATTTCCAATTTTTGGAAAAAGGGAAAAATCGTAATTTCGGTAAAAAATCCGAAATTTATTCTCTAGATCTCGAATGGTGAAACGGATTTCACCGTTGGAATCGTCTCGTGAAATCTAGCTACCACGATGAATTTCGTCGAATTCCGAGATAGTCGAAATTTACACGTTTTTTTTGGCATCGAGTATCGAGTGCCGGAAAACAAATTGTGATGTGACCGAAGTCACTTTTATGCGATGTCTTCCGTGTTACACATGTTGCATGAGTAGAAATGAAATGGAAATGGACGGAGAGATGGTGTGAATGTCAATAAGCTTGGGGACATAGATGACATTATAGAATTTGTTTTAAATGATAATAAGACAAAATTGTGCATAGTGTCATCTCCTACAATTGAAATTAGAAGCCAAAAACGTGAGAGAACCAGAATAGATGCAGTAGCCAATTTTTTTAGGTTTTAGTGAGAGAGTAAGCCGTTTCTCTCTAGATTTGCGGGTGATCCGACCATCGAAATTCGTCTGGACAAGAAGGAAAGTTGCTCTATGCAGTGAGGCCTATGCGTGGGCTCCGGTTTTAAGGAGTTTCGACGGTACAATTAGGTGGGGTTATCCACTTACTTGGTTCTTTCGATTTAGTGTTTTGGTTGATGATTGGTGGATTGGTATTAAGCGGTAGTTTGATTGGTCTGAAACTTGGGGCCGGGTATTTAGAATTTTTTGGGAGCCCATTGGACAGTCCATGATTGTAGGGGCTGTTTTGGGTGCTTAATGGTATAAATTATGCCATGAATCATGTTTTGATGTGTATGGCGAAATGGATGAGGTCGGGTTCACAGTGGAGCCAGATGTAGAGATAGTGGCGAGTGAGCAATTAACTCGAGGGTTTCTTGTTCACGTGAATAGTCAATTCACGAGGAAATAAAATTTGTGAGAAAAATGTGTTTAGTTGAGTAATTCAAATCGAATTGCTCGTGGTTGTTCTAGGTAAGTACGTGAAATTTAATTTTTTGGTGTAATGGATTGTGAAATTGCATAATATGTTTGTGTGATTAAATTATGTAAATGTATGTATCGTATATATTTGCGTAATGTTATAAATTGTGTTAGATTGGCGTAATGCGTTGAAGTATGGAGTGGGGCGTACTAGAGCAATAGAAGTGAGTGCATGGAGATAGTTCTTGAGAAAATTGTTTCGGAGGTTGACTAATAATGATAATTATCGAGTGTGTCCATTCTGATATCGGAGGGTGAGTATTATAAAATATCAATCATGGTCGGCCCAGTTGATATACATCGGAGGGTTGTCCACTAAATGAATGTCCAGTCAGTCCACTACTTATATCGGAGGGTTGTCCATAATTAAAAACAAATACCTTTGTTTTGAAAATAATTTTCTCATGTATACATGGCTTAGGGCGAGTGTGAGGGTCGGTGAGGACTCGGGACATGGGTTGGTCATTTAGACGTTTCAAGTAGGATCAACGTATTTCTTGAATGTGTGTGTTTACATAGGATCATGGCATATGCACTTAGGTGGGAGTAACCCATTTGGGGTGATTCCACTCTTTGGGCATTAATAACCTGTCAGAGATTATCTGTGTTTGGAGACAGAGGGAAGCATGAGAAGCTCGCTCTGGGTGATCATTTGAAAAGCGAGACCATGCTGAATGTTTTATGATAATATTACATGTTGGGTGTTCAGGCCTAATATATGTTTATATAGATAAGTGTCTTTATCAGAAACATGGTGTATAGTTGAGTGCTTATGCAGATATTAGCCAAACATGTTAGTGGCGTTTTACTAAATGTTGTCTTACTGGATCAGATTGGACCAGTTTTGCTTGGATGATCTGTTAAGGAATTCTGTACTGGCGCTGAGTGGGTAGTTTTGAATCCTGTATTCATCGAGGTTGTGGGTTGTCGATTGACACCACAGAGATGGGCGTCACGGAGTTTGGTATCGGGAACTTAGGTACCACAGTACTGGAAGCGAGAGTTGGGCTTAGGCCATAGTCTTTGAGGTGTAAGAACATCACCACTCGGTGTGGTTCGATGTTAAGTTTAGGTATGAGATTACCTAGGAAATCACGGGACAACACTAGGACACTGCATGCATGTGTTTGATGTGTTTGATGTGTGATTTGATGAATTATTGTGTGAAAAATATGCATAATATGAATTTTTATGTGTTGTGTGAATTGGGTGCTTAGGTAAATAGCACATTGTGTGTTCGAAATTTTTGGGAGTTTCTGGGTGTGTAAAAAAGCGGAAAAATAAAATAAATAAAAATAAATTTATAAATTTATTTAGTTTGTGGGAGAAAATTTTTTAAGGTTTAAAAAATTTGTAAGCGAAAAGAAAATTGAATAAAATAAAATTTTATAAATTTATTTAGTATTAATGAAAAAAAAGGTATATATTTTTTTGTATTTTCAATCATTGAAGTGTGTGAAAAAAAATAATGAAAATCGAAAAAAAAAAATATTGCAGGGATTGATTGGGCTACTGCCTAAGCAGGTCCGCGTCCTGATAGATGTTGTATCGTGACATGGCTATGGGTATGTAGTTGGTAGGTTTTGTATTATGTAATAAGGTTGGGTGTATTGTGACATGGTGGGTTTGGAAGGGTGGGTGTGCAATAGAGAAGAATTTGTATTGCGATAGGAAATTTGACTTGGATGGGAAATGGGTCTCACAATACAATAGGTCATATCGTGACTGAGAAGGGTGCGACTAAGAATTTGTATTGCAATACACCTTAGTGTATTGTGACCAGGTGAGGGCTTGAGGCAGGGCTGTATCGCGAGCGGGCCCACGACGGCTAGGCGTGTGGCCTTTCGGCCCGATGCGATGCTGCGACGGCTGCGACCGCGGCACCTTGCGCTCACGGCGTGCGGCGGGCCGAGCCACGTCTGATCGGGCCCGGAGCTGCGACTAGGGTTGTGCTTGTAGGCCGGCTGAGCTTTGGGCATTTCGGGCTAGGCTTGATGAATTTATGAGCGAGCTCGAGGCACAGTAGAGGCTTTTGAGCAGGCTTAAAATCGGGCTCAAGCCGAAGCCGGTTTAAAAAAAAGCTTGGCAGGCTCGGTAGGCTCGTTTTCCATGTGGGCAGGCTCGGGCTTGGCACCTCGAGCTGAGCCCGATCAGGGCCTATCTGAAGTTTGTATTGTAATCAATCACCAGCTTTCAGTCCATACTTTTTAACTTTTTGTAATCAATCGATAACAAATAGATCAATTAAGAAATGTTTCTAGTTTGTTTTACCTTAGTTGATTTGCTTGATTGATGCTAAAAATTTGTTAAAATAACCTCCTTGACATTTGTTTCCTTTAGGATTACGCGAATTCCCTTTGCTGAAACATTACCAAGTGAAAAAATTATGAAATAGATTAAAACAAGTAGAAATTGCCAGTGAAGAAATAAGATACACGAGAAATCGTGAGATACTAAGAAGCATGATTGGTTTAATCAGTGTCTAAATAAAGAAATAATATATCGACAAGATGCGCGAAGCGAGCTCATTGTGCTGTGAAACTATTTGGCGATATGCTGGCTGCCGGATGGTTAAGTTGATACACCCTCGACTACAGTGGCATGATTAATTTCAAGACCCGTAGCTTCACCAGCTGGCTGACTGGAGATCGAATCACACCCGCCATGTGAGCCGTCGGCCCAAATTTTCATGACGGTGACGGTGGCACTCCCGTGTTACAGTGCGATGCAGCGGTCGGTCTGACTCCTTGACTCCTCTATGAAACCCCACCGCGATCACCGCCCGATCTTTACCCGGTACCAGCACTTTAGATCTTGTTCAGGTTAAGTCGAAATACCATTATCCAAGGGCTGATACCCCAGTTTGAGATTGGATCACTTGTGTCTGGCTGAATTGATCGTATCGATCCGGTCATTCACATTGCCTCAATGCTACTCGGTCAATGACCTTGTGTCTAAGCTCATGGCCCACCGACCCCTCTATAGTTTCCACGAGGGCTGATACCCTCATATTTTGTAATCGGTTCTTGTACACCGAGGATCGGCCAGATCGTGGGTGGGTGCGCTTGACATCCATGTCCTTCTGACGTCCCCTTTCATGGGCACCTTCTTCACGTATCCTTGACTGGAACATCTAGTCAGGCACCTTCGGCGTATCGTAGGTACCATTTTAAAACTCTGACCGGATGCGGAGATCTGGTAAAGTCCCCCATTGCAGTGACGTGGGATTCGGCTCGAGCTCGTAGTCTTCGTCATCGGCGCCTCATGCGGCCGTGAGGATTCAACGTTTGCCATCCATGTCGTGGATCTAGGCTTGAGGATCCATTACATTGATATCAAGGGACACATGAGCACAGGCATTTCACTCGGCGCACGAGTCGGGATCGCGGTGAAGACCGGATCTGCCCGGTCGGAGGCCAGTGGCAGCCTCGTTCGGCTGACGGATGGGTCACAGCGGCTCGGCCGGCACCGAGCGGCCAGAGATTTATCAGAGCTAAATTAAGGCTCGGCTCGGCTCGTTCTTCCACGGCGAGCCGTGAGCCCAGCCCAGGGCCGTAGCTTGGCTCGTTCGGCGCCACCTAGGCCTCTTGCTTGACTGCGACCACGGCCAGGGTAGAGGCTGCGTTTCTGTGCAGTGCACGGGCATGCTGTCTTTGGAGTCTTGTGCCTTTTCAGGCGCGCTGTCTTACTGAAGAGCGGCCTTTACATCTGCCATAACTCCCTGTGTCTTATTTACAGCTAGGGCAGGTTGAGTGCTACTGACTCAAGTTTTGACCAGGTTTTGACTGATCTTGTTTGAGTCATTGATTGGAGACTTCTTGTTCATGAACTCTTCATTCATCCACAAAAAAATTTGAATTTTTTTAATTAAATAAGTCAAATCAAATAAATGAGACAAAATTTTGGAAAAATGAAATTTTCGAAAATAAAATTTTTGTGGATAAAAATGATTTGACATGTGGAAATTAGTTGTCTCACATTGCATATAAATGCAGGGACATAGTATATGAACTGTATTCTATGTATGAATAGTGTCTCGGGGCTCTGTTTATGCCTTAGAGATACTGCATTGTATTTAACTTGCCATTGAACTATGTAGATATCTAGTCAGGGACGGGGCGTGAGGGCGTCACGGAGATCTTGAAGTCGAGCACCACCGATGTCGATCGACGGCCTTTGTGAAATTTGCCAGGTATTGCGGCGGCCAGTATAGCCTGTTGGTATAGCAGTGGTCGGGAGGTCTAGTAACCTCTAGGTTTAGGGCGCATCATCCTCAGGCATTCCACGGGGAGGAGATCCGTGGTGGCAAACCATTGGTTGAGGCCGAGATCAGAAAGGTGTTAGAGGCCGTGGAGATTACCTCTGACGCGACCAGGATTAGGTTAGCTGCGTTCCAGCTAGAGGGTGAGGCCCAAGTATGGTGGAAATGGGCGGGACCTCTGAGACAGGGGCGGGCGAGGCCCATGGCGGGGACATCGGGGTTCGGGCGCGTCCTACGCCATCCTCCATGGTGAGTCGGCCAGTCGGCCCGAGTTATGCGAAGTGCGTTTTTGCTATCTACTTTATGGGCGAAGTGTTATTTGATTACGGTGCGTCGCATTCATTCATTCTTTGCATCGAGTTGTGATAGAGTTGGGCTTAGAGGTTGAGACCTTAGAGGAGCCTTTGTTATGGCCAGGTTCTCCCTGGGTTGGGGGGCGAGAATAGAGGATGATATGTGTCGTGGTTCTGAGTTAGAGATCTCGGGGACTCTACTCTGATAGACTTGAGGGTCGTGGACATGTCGAAGTTCGATGTCATCTGCGGGGATGATTGGTGGCGGCTTACGGGGTTATTGCCGATTGCGGCGTAGGAGGATTACGCTGCGGGGCGGTACTCGTATTGTGTTTTGGAGACCGAAACATGATATTTTGCCTTAGGCGATATCTGAGTCAGTGCTCGGGGGCCGGTTAGCGGGTTATTGCTGAGCCTTACCTAGAGACGAGGAGAGACTAGACTTAGATCTACCTCGGGTAGTTTGCGAATATGAGAATGTTTTTTCGGATGAACTACCAGGATTGCCTCCGTATAAGGTTGTAGACTTCGGTATTGAGTTACACCACAGTGCCATGTATCTGTGACTCGTAGGATAGCACTTAGTTGAGTTAAAGGAACTCGAGTCACGTCTACATGAGCCTGCGGGCGAGGGTTCGATAGACACTTCACCGTAAGTGCTTGAGTTCTATTTGCTAAGAAGAAGAATTGAGCCTTATTTGTGCATTGATTAAACGGTTGAACGGGGTTCACGATGTTGAGAATCGGTACCCATTGCGAGGATTGATGATTTGTTTATTCGGTTGAGAGGAGCGAGTCTACTCGAAATGAGCCTTCGCACTAGTTACCATCGGTGAGGTTAGGAGACGGATACCCCTAAGGCGGCGTTTAGGGCCGTTATGGAGCACTTTGAGTTCACGGTGATTCCCTTTGGATTGTGAATCTGTGCGGCATTCATAGATCTAAATGCATAGGTATTTAGCCTATCTAGATCAGTTTATCGTGGTATTTGTGGATGACATTTTGATATACTCTCAGTCAGAGTGGGAGCATGAGTATCACTTGAGGATTGTATTACAGTTGTTGAGAGACCATCGGTACATCACGCGAGTTCGATGAAGTGCGAGTTTTGACTTGCGGGGTAAGATTTGGGACACGTGGTGTCGACATCAGCGTGTCGGTGGACCCGAGAAGGTCGAGGCGCCAGTGGGTTGGGAGGCGAAGTCAGTCTTGAATGTTGTTTCTTGGGATTGGGGGTATTCACGGAGATTCATTGAGGATTTCTCACGATTAGCGTCGCCCATGACGAGGTTGTAGGAAGGAGGTCGAGTTTGATTGGGATGGCCGATGTGAGGAGGCATTCTAGGAGTTGAAGGAGACTTGCCGGCTCCTATCTTGATAGTCGGGACAGGGGGCCGGGGTACACAGTGTATTGTGATGCCTCGAAATCTTGGAGGCGGGATGTGTTTGATGCGATCACAGGAGGAGTGGCTTATGGTTCCGTCGGTTGAAGAATCATGAGCAAATTACCCCACCTTGCGACATGGGTTAGCGTGATAGTCTTCGCCTTGAAGATTTGGCGCCACTGCTACGAGGAGTTCGAGGTGTACTCGGACCCTGAAGTTTGGAAATATATTTTCACCTTGTGGGACCGCCAGCATGAGGCAAGCGCGGTGGATGAAGTTCTGAGGATTATGAGCTTCCTTTGCATTACCATCGGTAAGGCAAATGTAATTGAGCGATATGCGCTCGTCGGAAGTCATAGAGTATTGGCTGAAGTATAGCTTCAGTGAGTGGCGGATGGTCGAGGCGTGGGACCGAGTTTGAATTCTGATGCGGTGAGCGAGCCACGGGGAGTCGTTGGGGAGTTTAGTAGCTGCAGTCTTTGTTGAAGCGGTGATTGAGTCCCCAGGGGCGGGCGTAGAGATGGGGTCCATCGGGGACCCGGAGTGCAGTCGGGTATGGGTGACGAAGAATTTGGACCGTACCTGAATGGTAGTCTTGATTATAGAGGATGGGTAGTGGTTCCCAGTTTGATCGACTTGAAGAGGAGATTCCTCGGGGGAGTTTCACTTTGCTCTCGATTTCTGGAGTGCATCGGGTGGCACGAAGATGTAACAGGATCTTCATTGTCAATATTACTGGAGCGGAATGAAGAGACACATAGGGGACTTTATCTGCTTGATGTCTCACGTGTCCAGCAGGTTAAGGCGGAGGCACTAGAAGCGGCCAGGGCTACGCCGGTAGGATTAAATTGGGCGGAGTGGAAGTGGGAGCACGTCACGATGGATTTTGTGACCCACTTGCCATGGACACCGCAGAGACATGATGCGGTATGGGTGATAGTGGATCGGCACATTTTCTAGCTGTGCGGATGACCTTCACCTTGGAGAGATTCTGCCGGTTGTACATTCGAGAGATAGTTCGGCTACATGGAGTACCAGTACTCATAGTGTCGGATAGAGACCCGAGGTTTACGGTGCACTTTTAGAAGAGTTTCTAAAAGGCTATGGGCCTGTGGTGACCATGGTATGGCTCCCACCCTCCGGATAGATGATCGGTCACGAGAGGACTATACGGGTGTTAGAGGGACGTGCTGCGAGCATCGTCACGGATCGTAAGGGTGGTTGGGAGGGAGCATTTTCCACTTAGTGGGGTCGCCTACAACAACGGTTATCGGGCGAGTATATAGATGGCCTCATATGAGGCATTGTGAGAAGTGTGGGATCAGTTATGTTGAATGAGGTGAGAGAGAGCTCCATCGATAGTCCCCGATCGATTAGAGACACCTCAGAAGGTGAGGCGATACGACGGCGTCTTCTCCGCATTTCGAGGCGGTAGAAGAGTTATCTTGATGTCTGACGTCGAACCTTAGAGTTCGGAGGTTGGGGATCCACGTCTTGCTTGAAGGTGATCTTGCAGAGGGAGTGGTAGGGTTCGCTTGGCGCGGGAAAGTATCAGCGAGAGATTTATTGGGCCTTTGAGATCTTAGAAGAGGTAGGCCTTTGTGCGTGCGGTTAGCTGCAGCCCGGCATGTCGGTGTCCGCGGTATTTCACGTCTCCATGCTCGGAAGTATACTCGGATCCGGCTCATGTGGTGGATTGGGGACGATTAGGAGTTGACAATGGGACCTTCGAGGAGGACCGGTGTCGTTTTGGATGGTGTGATCGGGTTTTGCGGCGAGGCCAGTGAGGCTAGTGAGGGTGTATGGGCGACATGGGTGGAGAATTCGATGTGGGAGCGGGGACACGTGCGGGCCACATCCGCTTCTTGTTTAGGGATGAAGGTACGTGGTTTAGTCGTTTAATATTTAAATGACGAGTTTACATGCATGGTATTGTGCACATTACATATGCATGTGAGTGATTATGATTGTCCAGAATTTCGGGACGAAATTCCTTTTAAGGAAGGGAGAATGTAAGACCCAAAAAATTTCTAATTTCTGGAAAAGGGCAAAGTCGTAATTTCGATCAAAAATCCAAAATTTATTCTCTAGATCTCGGATGATGAAACGAATTTCACCGTAGGAATCGTCTCATGAAATCTAGCTACCACGTTGAATTTCATTGAATTCCGAGACAGTCGAAATTTACACATTTTTCGAGTGTCGGAAAACGAATTGTGATATGACGAAAGTCACCTATAACGTGTACTCATGTTACACATGTTGCATGAGTAGAGAAATGATGGAAATGGACGGCCGAGATGGTGCCAAATGTCAAAAATCCAAGCATGGGGACATAGATGACATTATAGAATTTGTTTTAAATGATAATAAGACAAAATTGTGCATAGTGTCATCTCCTGATTATGAAATTAGAAGCCCAGCGTGAGAGAACCGGAATAGATCGTGAAAATGGAGTTTTTAGGTTTAGTGAGTAAGCCACGGCTTCTCTGTAGATTTTTTGACGTCCGGCCAGTCGAAATTCGTCGGGACAAGAAGGAAAGTAGGCTCTGCGCGGTGAGACCTACGGCGTGGGCTGGGTTTTGGGGTTTCGACAAACTCAGTGAGGTAGGGGATTTATCCTACTTGGTTTATTTTCGATTTAAGTGTTTTGGTTGATGATTCGGGTGAATTGAGGCCTTAAATGGCCGTTTGATTGGTCCCAAAACTTGGGACCGAGTTATTGAGAATTTTTTGGGAGCCCATTGGATAGTTCATGACTGTAGGGGCTGTTTTGGGTGCTCAATGGTATAAATTATGCCATAAATCATGTTTTGATGTGTATGAGGCCGAAAATGGATAGGGAATTCGGGTTCATGAAGTGGAACCGATGTAGGGTAGTGGCCGTGAACAGTAACCCGAGGGTTTTACTGTTCACATGAATAGTGTTCACGAAATAAAATTTGTGAGAAAAATGTGTTTTGGTTGGAGTAATTCCGTCCAAGATTGCTCGAGTGGTGGATTAATTAGCCCACATGAGCTAATTTTTGGTGTAATGGATTGTGAAATTGCATAATATGTTTGTGTGATTAAATTATGTAAATGTATATCATGTTATATATATTTGCATGTGTTATATAAATTGTATTGGAATTGGCATAATGCATTCCATATGCATTGGGGCACCCTAGAGCAATAGGAGTGAGTGCATGAGATGGTTTCTTGAGAGAATTGTTTCGGAGGGTTGACTAATAATGATAATTATCGGGTGTGTCATTCTGATATCGGAGGGTAGTCGATATAAAATATCGTCGTCGGGGTCGACTGATTGATACATCGGAAGGTTGTCCACTAAATAGATATTCGGTCGGTCCGCTGCCATATATCGGAGGGTTGTCCATAATTAAACAAATACCTTTGTTTTGAAAATAATGTTTCTCATACATGGCTTGAAAGCTGAGTGTGAAGTCGGTGAGACTTGGGACATGGGTTGGTCATTTAGACATTAGTAGGATCGCGTATTTGTGAATGTGTGTTTACACCATAGGATCTTGGCATATGCATAGGTAGGGAGTAACCCATTTAGGGTGGATTAGCTGCAGGCTGGGTCATTTCATGCTGTCGAGGAATTATATTATTTGGTGAGGGGGCGCGAGACGGCTCATCCTAAAGTAGATCTTGAAAAGCTAGGGTTGTGGCTTTGGTGTTTTATGATGTATTACATTTATTAGAATTCTAGAATTTTTAATATATGTTGTATAAATAAATTATTAATTCTTGAAAACTATGGTGTATAGTTGATGTTTATTGAAGTATTGTCATATTAGCGAGTGGTAGTTTTACTCATGCATTTGTCTTATGATTGGAGTTGGGACCCGAGGGTTTTGTATTTGGTAGAGCTCCCAGGTACAAAGGAGACTCTGATTTTAGTGAGTGGTGTCGGGTTACTTTCGGCGTCCACGAGTATTCAGCGAGGTTGTGGTTGTCAGCGGACACCCAGAGAATGGGCGTCACACCCGACGGTAGCCGGAAGTTCTGGTGAGAGTTGCCTCGTAGTTTGCTTTTAGCCTATCACCATCATTGGCCTTTGTTTGAAATTTGAAAACTAGTCGATCCGGGTATAGTTGTGAAAGATTTGTTTATTTTTGGTTTTTTTGAAGAGGAATCTCTGATTTCCTAGAACAAATCGATTTTATTTCAATCTTTGAGAGGAATCTTTGATTCATTGTAAAAATTTGATTTTTGGTTGTGGTTTTATGTTCATCAGTTTTAGATTCACAGGTTTTTTTTGGCTTTTCAGTTTTCATAGAATCTATGGTTAATCAGATTTGTTTTTGGTTGATTTCGTTCATAGTTTGAAATCCCAGATTCGTCTGGCCTAAGAAATTCTATGCTTTTTTAGATCTATCTTTTCAGATTCTGTTCCATAATCAAGATTGTTTGTGCGAAGTTCGGATATAAATCGATTTATATCGATTTTATCTGGGTCCTCTTGAGTCTTATTATCCGTGTCGGACTAAAGTGCGATAAACAACTGACCAGTTTACAACTCGTAGAGTCGTATTGGACTCGGCCGATTTTTTGAACCATGACAGGTGATCAATAATAGCATCCACTCCCTCTATCATTATCGTGTTATTGTATTATTATATTATTATAAAATCAGTTTATGGACAAGTACAACACCATCAATTCATGCATAAATGCAACTTCCTTTTCAAACTCTCCCATGCCAACTCCATCCTACCATATTATAATATCAATCCACTTTTCTTTGGATTATCCATCACATAACGAGTTGTTAGATAATCTTCTTGTTTATTTTATTATTACGATGTATGTTTGAAATATTGCATTTTTAAAAAAATTATTTGTGGGGTTATTCTTCTACTCTCACTCCAAAAATTGTCTCCCCCAAGTGAGTAAAGTGAAATTATGGATACGTGGATTTTAAACCTTTGATGGTTTTCGTTTAATCGGTGATGTGATAGTGACAGCTTGACGAGAGAGCAGGCAATGAGATCAAAAACTATTGGAACCGCACATTTGAAGAAAATATTAAGTAACACGGGGATCGACCCCGGTTACCGCAAAGCCCTTGGCCGATACGGTGAGTCGAGGCGTGACCAATCTCGGCCACATGGCTCGGTGGGTAAACAGAGAAATTTCTAATTTTTACGGAAAGAGTAAAATGGTAATTTCGATCAAAATCAGAATTTTCTAGATCTCCGGATGACAAAAGCGACTTTCTGGGTTGGAATCATCTGCAATCTACATTTACCACGTCGAATTTCGTCGAATTTTGAGACGGTCGGAGGTACCTCGCGTTTTTCGAGAACTTGGCTAGCATTTAGTGCGGGGCAGCTTGGCACATTTTGAGTGGCTCCTGGAGTCTTGGCGTCGTATCGCGAATTAATTGACGTGAGCTCGAGTGTGGGTGACCGGGTGGACACATGGGCATGCCATCGGAGGAAAATTCAAAGTGGGTGGATAAGAGGATAGGTGTAATCCAGCGACCACTTGGAGTGGACATGTGGCATTGAGATGATCTCATTGATCTTGACAAATGGGTTGGGAGAGGAGAAGAGAGAGGGGGAGAAGAGCAAACCGTGAGGGAGAGAATTTAGAGAGAGAGTGTGTCTACCTTATCTCTAGAATTCTCGGCGATTGGACCATCGGTTTCCGTGACGAGAAGCAAAAGTTGCTCCCCCCCGAGGCAAGAGGCTACGCATGGGCCTCAATTTTGTGGAGTTCGGCTTGACTCAGGGAGGTAGGGGTTTTACGCTACTTGGTTTTATTTTTCGGTTTAAGAGCCTTGTTAATGATTTGGATGGTATGAAGTCGCTGGTGGCCATTTGGCGGTCAAACTTAGTCTTGAAATGCTGGAAATTAGGGACCCAGTTTGAATGATCCGCAATTTGTTTGTGTGGCTTAATGCTATGTTGTGTGTTTGCGATAATTTTGAATAACATGTAACCTGTGGTTTTGGGTGTTGTTGGGTCGGAAATGGCCATGGATTTTGGTTCCAAAGAAGTGGCAAGGGTTGATGAAACATCCATGGACAACCCACACACTTGTTTTTGAGAATTTGTTAAATTAGATAGATTTGTGTGTTGGACCAAAAACGTCCGTGTGAATTTGCTTAAAATGAATGGCTTGAATTGTGTGGAAAATAATATGTTAATGCATGAAATTTAATGTGTTAACACGATGTTTGAATTATATGAAATATAATTGTGTGTGAGTCATTGGAAATTAATTTGTTTATTAGCCCATGTGAGCTAATTTTGATGTTATTGCCATGAATAAATAACATGTGGTTAGTATGTGAATTTTGTTAATATATGCATGAATGATATATTAGCATGTGTTGTATGAAAGTGGCATAATGCATTTCATATGCACTGGGGCAACTTAGATCAATAGGTGTGAGTGCATGATATGAAAGAAAAATGAAAATGGTTGTGAAATGAATTTCAAGGAAGATTTTCCTAAGAATTGCCTTTGAAAGTTGTCCGACAGTTCATCTTGGAGACAGACCCATGACTGTTTCGGAGAATTACCCAGCAATTCACCTCAGAGGGTTGTCCAATAGATTTTATCGAAACCCGGTATGATGTTTTCAAGAACAAAAACCTTTTGTTTTGAAAACGATGTTTTCTCACATTTGGCTTAGGCATGCGTGAGGAGCGATGAGAGACTCGAGAAGTGGAAAAGGGTGAGTCACATTCTCATTCATATCATGTAGATATTCAAGTAGGATCATGTATTTGCTTGAATGTGTTTGTGTTGAACCATTACATGTGCACTTAGGTGGAGAGTAACCCATGTAGGATAATTCCACTCTGGGCATTGCTCACCCTATCGAGGGAATATTATTTCAGGTACAGGGAGTGTTCGGGAAGACGGCGCACACTAGAGGCCGCTTTTAAGAAGAAAGCTGGATTGTGGCTTTGATATTTTTGTATAACACGTATTAGAATTCTAAATTTTAATATATGTTTGTATTAAGAGTGAAATTAACTCTTGAACTATTGTAATATAGTTGGTTGAATATATTTTGGTGAGTATGATGTGTAGGCTAATGTGACCATTTTTACTCACATATGGGTCTTATGATATGAGACATATAGGTTTTCCGCAGGTTGATGGTGATCAATGGGACCCTCGGGAAATGGGGCGTCACAGGGAGGTGCGGGTTGGACGGAAGCGGATTCGTCAGGAATGCGATCTCACCCTCTTCCAATACCCGGTCAAGCAAGGACCCTCGGGCCTTAGCCACGCCCATCCTTACTGGGTTGGCTCCACCCACAGCTTGATGCGGTGAGCCGCATGTAGTGCAGTGGTCATCATACTTGATCAATGAGCGTGCGGGTTTACGGGACTATACGTTGACTAGATCACCATTGTTACTCTAGGACTAGAAGTCGGTCAATGAACTCCATGGAAAGGTGAGGCCAGTTAGAATCTTTGCTTTGAAAGGCGAACAAAGGAGTCTGAAAGTTTATGAAAGATAGCATAACGCCTTTCCCACGACATGCACCTCTGAGGAGTCTACGACTCTACATGGATTACTAAGTCCATGGGCAACAATAATATTGTTACCTCTTGTGTCAGTTTTGATGTGGGCGGTTTCTCTCGGCACCTTTTAGCTCATAATTCCTCCTTTTCATTTAGAGAAGACTCCGACAGTGCCAATGGAAACAGCGCTGCCGGATCAGGTGATGGTGGTGGTGGTGGTTTTGAAGAAAACAACAATTATTGGAACAACATTATTAGCTTACTTGATTATTCTTCTGTTTATGCCTTCGAAAATGTCTAGGCACGGATTCAATCCCCCACCTCCTTTGTATTACAACTCATGTCTTCACTTTGGACAGTGTAGATAAATTTAAATCTTTAGTTACCTTCTTTGATCGATCTTTTGTTAGATTATTTTTGTAAAATCAAGAGTATTTATTGAGCCTAAAAACAATTGATCAACAGTCAATAATACACAATAAACACATTACAAAATAAAAACTTTATTGAACAAATAAGCATATCAATTCGTAATAAGTAGAAAAATACCTGACATATATCCGAAATTATTGGCTATCATTTGTCTCTCAAATCTACAAGGGATGAGATCAAATAAAAGATAAGGTTGAAGATGGTTATTTCTTTCTCCTCAAAGTGTGTTCTCTGACCCCACTTGAAAATTCACAGATTACATTGCCTCCACGTATATAGAGAGAGAGAGAGAGAGCCTGAGGAACAATTGATTTTAATTACAATGAGTTTACGAAAGCAAGGAGAAGAGTAGAACTATGAGCTCATGGTAGTTAATATTAAATCATTTCATAAATGACCCATAATTTACATGAATTACAATTAAAATTGTAATATGATTATACTTAATCATAGTAATAAATATTTAACATTCTCCAGCAGGCGACATAATCATAATTCAAATGATTTCTCAATATATTTACATAGCCATAACCAATTATACACAATTAACATACTAAGGATATAAGCATGCATAATCAGCGCTACTAGTAATCATAACTCAAATGCTTCCACAAAAGACTTACATAGCCATAACCAATCATATACAATTAATACATCGAGAGGATACATAAATCATACATAATCAGGCGCTACTAATCTAGAAGCATTATAATGACAAGAGTATTGATTCAATAGAAAAAAAAACACATCATTATGTCATTCGTCTAGTCAAAATGACACAAAATCATAAGATAATGACAAACGTCAAAATGTGCATGTAATAACAAAAAAGCATGAGTTTTCCTTATAAAATACATGAAAAAGGCAACACTCACTCTTTAACAAAGAGTCTAGGCTGCTAAAAATCCCATGCGGGTGACATGTTCTTGAAACACGCAAATAGGTCAGCTTTTGGTTAGTGGGTCTGCTAACATGCTAGTTGTAGGCGTGTGCTCAACTGAAATGAGGGACTCTGTAACTTTCTCTTTAACAAAAAAAAAAAACTTCACATCAATGTGCTTAGAGTGAGAAGTGCTCATAGTGTTCATAAAGAAAGATACAGTTGCAGAATTATCACAGAACAATTTCAATGGTTTAGAAATGGAGTGAACAACATCTAAAGATGAAACAAAGTTCTACAACCATAATGCATGACAAATAGCTTTATAACACGCCACATACTATGCCTCCATATTAGAAGAATCTGTAAGTGTCTTTTTGACACTTTTCAAAGAAACAACTTCTTCAGCTATTATAAAGATATAACCAAAAGTGGACTTTTTATCATCAACGCAACCTGCATAATTGAAATCACTAAAACCAACCACCTTAAGAGTGTTGGTACGCTGATATGTCAACATGAGATCCTTGGTACCCTTAAGATACCTTAAAACTTTCTTAGCCACTTTTTAGTGGCTTTGACTAGGATCACTCAAATACCTACCCAACATACCGACAACAAAATAAATATCAAGGCACGTGCATACTTGAGCATACATCAAGCTGCCCACAATTGAAGAATAAGGGACTGCTTTCAATTGATCTATCTCAATATCATTATGAGGACATTAGCCTTTGGAAATTCTATCACCCTTTACAATTGGTGTCTTACTAGAAGAACATGATTGTATATTGAATATTTTCATAATGCGTTCAATATACGTATGTTGTGACAATATAAAAATGCCACTAGGTCTATCACAAATTATCTGTATGCCCAAGACATAAGATGCTTCCCCAAGATCCTTCATATCAAAATGACTAAACAATAACTACTTTCACTCAACCAATAGGTCAGTATCATTGGTTGTAAGCAAAATATCATCAACATATAAAACAAAGAATATGCACTTATATGACCTTCATATATATATATATATATATATATATATATATATATATATATATATATATATATATATATATATATATATATGTATGTATTGATAGACGATGTTCTCCTAAAAACCATTGGCAATCACAACTTCATCAAACTCGAGATACCACTGCCTAGAAGCCTACTTTAGACCATAAATGGATATCAAGAGCTTAAAAACCATGTTTTCCTTCCCAACCTCCTCAAAACCAGTAGGTTGAGACATATAAACATCCTCAACTAAGTCTCCATTCAAAAAAGTATCCTCGCCATATGATGCGCTCACGAATAAAAATGATCGATAGCCATAATAATGTGTAGAGAGTCTTTAGTGGACACGAGAGAGAAGTTTTCCTTCAAATCAATACCTTCTTGTTGGCTATAACCCTTAGCCACTAATCTTGCTTTATATCTCTCTACTTGTCGCTTGGTATCATGCTTAGTCTTAAACACCCATTTAAACTCAATGGTTCTGCAGCCATTTGAAAAATCTACCAAGCTTCACACTTAATTTTGTGACAGGGAAATCATCTCATATTTCATTGCATTAATCTAGAAGTTCAATTGAGGACTAGAAATGGCTTCTTTGTAGTTAGTCATATTTGATACATCACCCATCATACTCCTTGGTCCTGGTAGGCCGATGTAGTCATGCAGAGTGCGGGGCCCTCGTGCCTTCTCTAACCTCCTCAAGGGTATGTCCATGACTACATCTAGAGCTTCCGGGTCTTCTTCCTCAATTGGTTCATTATCAGGAGTAACTACTAGACGATGGTCAACAATAGGGCTAGAGATCGGAGCGGAAGCAATAGGTATAAGAATAAAAACTGGGTGTTCTTTGAACACAATTTCTCATGGCCCTTGGCTTATACCAGTTTCATCATTAAAATAGATAACTTGATCTAACTCAATCACTCTGGTGGTGTGCGACATGCAATAAAATGCAGACCTCTTGATCCCGCAATAACTTGATAAAGTATCCCGCGTGGTTTTGGATCAAGTTTCTTGGATTGCGTGTTATACGGTCTCACTTCCACCTTGCAGCCCCAAAAATGGAAGTAACGAAGACTAGGCTTTTTTTGTGACCATAGCTCACATGGAGTCTTAGGAACAGACTTACTAGGCACTTGGTTCAAAAATATAATTGTAGTTTTCAGCTTAGCTACAAAGAACTCAAGTAGTGAAGAATTAACAAACATACACCACACCATATCAAAAAGTGTGCGATTCCTCCTCTCTGCAATCCCACTATGTTAAGGAGTACTAGGCATTGTATATTGAGCATCAATGCCACATTCTTGAAGGTACTTCAAAAATGGTCTAAGGTTGCGTCTTGTCTCATCATTTCTACCGTATCTTTTCGTATGATTTAATCGAATGAACCCAGCTTTTGATCTTTCCCTTTTGGAGCTCAACTTTTGCTTTGAAAGCCTCTAAAGAGTCAGACTTCTCATGAATGAGCTTGACAAAACCATAACAGGAATAATCATCATTGAACGTGATGGAATATTTGTGGCCATTCATAGCAAGAGGAGTGAATGGCCCACAAATATATGTATGAATAACCTTAAGCAACTTAGTGCATCTATCAATCTTGACGTTCCTAACCTTAGCGGTCAGTTTACCCTCGATGTAATCTACATAGGTATCAAAATCTGAGAAATCAAGATTCGAAAGAATCCCATCCTTAATTAATCTCTCCATTCTTTGCCTAGAAATATGACCCAAACGCTTGTGCCAAAGGGTAGAAGACTTTTCATTCAATCTCAAACATTTGGAGCTACTAGTAGTGTTAATAGAAAGGGTAGCAGAAATAGAAGGCAAAGAGACAACTATAATTTGTAAAGACTCCCACAAAGTATTCCATTGCCATTTAATAAAGAATCTCGTAAAATTAACTTTTCTAGATCAAAAAAGAAACCTATATCCAAAATAGGTTATGATATCAAATTTCAAGTGATCAAGGGTATATATTCCATATCTTGCAATTCCAAAAAATTTCCTATACTAACCTACAATCTAACAACTCCCAAAAAATCAACTTAGACTCTTGTACCGTCTCCCATGTACACATACTACTCTAAACTAGTTGGACTTTTTCTCCTTATCATCGCTTGCATAGAATTGCAAGCATGAATGGTAGCCCCATTATCTAACCACCAAGTATATAACACCCCTTTCCAGTCCGACCCGATTGGCAGATCCGAACCGTTCCGGGATGCTCGTTTAATTCTTTTTATTTAAATTTTCTTTTTCAAAAATGTCGTGACCAGAATCCCCCGCCCTACTTGAAGGGCGGATCCGAACTGAAGCCCTGTTTACTCTGGCCGTTTTCATTTATCTTATCAAAACATTTTATTTATGTCATTTCGTTTTAGGGCTTTCAATTGCACGGAAGCATTTTCAAATGGTAGGCCCATAAACATTTACTCTTATACAATTCGTTTACAAAATGGCGTATCTTGTCTTTACATAATGATACACAAAACAATAGTTTAGAGTTTAACTCTTTTGTTCGTGAAATATCAAAGTTGAAAATGATATGCATGTATTGGGGTATATGCTTATACGCCACAACTTTCTCTATGACTCTGCGCTTCTTGATCTTGTCTTCTTTCCTGTTTACTCGAAACCTGCTCATAGATAAAAACTACATGCTAAGAATTTTCATGCTTGGTGGTTCTATACAGTTCTATTCCAATTTTTCAGTTTAACATGACATGCATTTATCATAAAACCATGCCTTTTATATCAAACTATACTCATGCTTATTCACTTTCACATGATTTCACTTTACAAATCATTGATCATATCAAAATATGCATTTCCATATGCAACAAATCATTTAACTCAAATCATGAGATTCAAACATATACTTTTAAGGATGTATTTAGTTTACAAATCTCATTTTCACTAATCAAAGTTTGTTATCTCACTTTGTCTATACAGTTCACATTCATGACGGATTTCGTTCGATGAATCCCGTCCTTTTTATCATTCGGTAATATGCTTACATATTTAACAATTTTGGTCTCCCATCATGATGGATGCCGATTGGTGCACCCCACCATGTGGTCACTTATAAATGCCATACACCATCAAGACGGATGCAGATTGGTGCACCCCGCCAAGTGGGACATTGGACAATTTCGGTTTTCCTTCATGATGGATGTCGATTGGTGCATCCCACCATGTTGCTCATTCGGTATATCGATTCAATTCAAGATGTCAAGAATTGACCAATTCGTTTATGGTTCAATTAATCACTCACATGTAATTAATTTTCAAACATTTTCAAATCCATATGCACTTTCGTAATATCATTTCAAAGATATAATCATTCCATATAATCATTTCAGATTTATTTGGTAAACTACCAAAACACTTAAAAATGGATAAGAGATTAGGTGAAGAAAGCGAGGTATCATTTCTCGTTCCTTCCCTTAGATCTCGGTCTAGGTTAGGTGATCCTCACCGTCCCTGATCGATAACAATTACCACTCTTGGTGGATAAACAGTTTTTATACATTTTTAGTAGGCCAACAGATTATCTTTGTTAACGGTTTGAGGTTAGACACTAAGTCTACCCCGAAGACGACGCTTACCATAAAAATGACGGTCGCAGTACATTTTCATTTAGTTTTATCCTTATTTTGCTTTATTAATCATTTATTAGGGTCCTTAAACTGCTCGATTATTTACAAATATAGACTTTTGGAATAAAAATTAAAAATTTGTTCTGCGTGTGAGCATTAGCTTCTGGTGTAGCGGCGCAGCATAAAAACTCGTCGTGGCGATTGCCAGGTACATTTGGCACCCTTATGCAGTGAGGGCATCCGCAGCTGCGGCACAGGTTCCCTCCGTTGCGGTGTAGGAACCCGAAATTGCCAGATTTTCCAGTTTCTCATTTTTGTGATTTTCTCCAAAAATCCTCAAAATCTCAAAACAAAACATGGGAATCACTCCCAATAACATCCAAATATCATCCTAAACCAACCATGAGCAAAAGCCATGGATGGATTAGGGTTTTTCTAACAAACATCATTTACGAGAAATCTAGGGTTTTGGTTCTTACCTCAGTCCCACTTGCACTTGAAGCCTTAGCCTTTTCCTTCTTCCTTCTTGCAAGATCTTCAGCAAACATGGAGGGTGCACACAAATCTCAACTATTTCCCAAAACCCTACCCTTTTCTCCTCTCCCTCTCTGCATCTACGGTTTGTTCTCAAATGAGCGTTCTAAGACCATTTGAATTATTATTTCCCTATTTAAGTGTAAAGCCATGTTTAGCTTACACACAAATTCCATTTCTCATTTTCTCCCTTTTTGGTGGCACCATTTCACTTTCATTTATGTTTAATTCACTCTTGCATTTGGAAGCATTCTTATTCATGACCCTTGGAATGCCTCGTTTTTACAAAACTCAAATTTTTTACACTTGGGTTTATTTCTGGGTTCAATCAATTTCTTATTTTAGCATATAACATTTAATCATATGCTCACATATTCATTTCATTTTTCGCAATTTAACAATTTATCAGTTTTCTCGGAAAAACCCAAGTGACTCAATTAATACTAGGAATATATAATAAAATTATTATAAAAATTCTAGGGTATTTTTGGGGTGTTACAAAGTATCATATGACACATCAATGATATTGGATTCAAAACAAACATTCACCTAGTGATTATCAAATAGTTCATTTTTCTCATTCTTTGATAACTTTGTATATTTCTTGCTAATAGCATCCAAATACTCTTTTGCATTCTCAATCTTGGGAATGGTTGCATAAATGGATTCCTCCATATGATTCTCCATGATCATCAAACAACAACTATTAGAATACTCTCAGTCCTTATAGAATTTTTCTCATTTTCAAAACTCTCAACAATGGGTTTTGGAGGAGCTTCAACTTTAAAAGCCAAGGATTCGGTTTACCATAATTGGCCAAATTCATCGCTGAAGATTTAACCCATTCTTGTAGTGAGCCCATTATGTTTCGTGATGGCAGAAAATCGAGGAAAGCTAAAATCTAAAGAATAAATAAGAGCGCAATGTAAAAAATACATGTAAAATAAAGACATGCACAGGCTATAATTCTTCGGCTTTACCAAATGACCCACAAAGTGATATAAAATGCGAGTCTATAAAATACAAAAAAACTCATACACGTGTAAGGACAATTCACCATCCGTCACAACCAAATGTGTCAATTTCACACCGATAGGGTAGTAAAATTGTGTGGTTCATGACACTTAGTAAAACCTCTTCACCAAACTAAGCATTCTACCAAATAATAAAGTAATCGATAGAAAAACTTCACTATTCTTATGGATCTTAGCAAAATTGATGCACAAGATGGGAGAAATTAAAATTGCAAGATCAATTCTAAAAAATATCTGACATGCTTAGACTCATGAGAGGCAAGTTCATAAACATTCAACCTTTCTCAATTTTACCTCAGTTCATAAGCATTCAATCTTATTCATAATATGATGCTATAAACGATTACAAATAACACTAACATAAATAGCTAAAGCAATATGTAGCGCCCTAAAAATACCCTAACAGTTTCAGGGTATAAAATAAAGTAAATGAAATTTTTCTGAAATTTAAATCATAAGAACGAAAAAAAATACACAACTCGAAAATTTTACAGGAGCCAAATAAATTAGGTAAAAATGTCAAATGGGGACCTAAGGGTCATAAATGAAGAATGTAATTGCTAAAATGTAAATGAAATGAAATGAGTGTTAAAATGGCAAAAATGAGAAAAGTGGATTTAATGAAAAGGCCAAACAAGGCCTTAATCTTTTAATGAGATTAAAGACCAAAATATGGTCCATGGAATGCCATTTGGGCATTCACGTTTTTTTTAGAGGAGAAAAGCTAGGGCTCCATCCGGTTGGGTGTGAAAGGGAGGAGGAGATTTGTGATTTTGCTTTATAAAAGATTCAGATTAAGGATCAAAGAACAAGAAGAAAGCTTGGTGGTGGAGAATCAAAGTTGAAAAGGTAAGAAAAACTAAATTCTAACCCACTTTTCTTTGAGGTTGAGTTTACATGAAAACCAACCTTTGGGTTAAAGGTGTTTGATTAGTTTGTACTTAGATCAGTTTTTAAGGGTTGTGTTGGGTTGAGTTTTGAGTGTATTGTTGATTGAGTATTAGTTTGGATTGGTTTTTCGTGAATGTTTGTAAAAGGAAATCATTGAGTTTTTCAAAGGAAATGTTGTCAAAAATTTGTCAAAACCCCTGTTCTTGTTTTGGCTATAGGTTAAGTTATAATCATCCAAATGAGTGAATTATAATTAGTATTAAGAACCCTCGAGATGGGGCTACAAATGTATAAAGGACCCGGGAGCAAATTAGCACTAAGGCTCCAAGATAGGCTTAAGGGTGAGTTTAGGTAGATTCCCAGCTTGGTATGCCCTGTTTTGGGTGTAGTTGTGGTGTTTTGGCCATAAAATGAGTTTCACTCATCCAAATTGAGTGATTAAAAATTCTGGGTAAACTAGACTTCTAGAGGAATAATTTATTTGGAGGAAGTGTATACAATTGTAACCCCAAAGTGCCCAGAAATCTATCAAAGTGGAGCTATATGCAGATTCTGTTTTGCAAAATAGAGTAGTCTAGATGTAAAATGCAATAACTTGAGTTTGAGTGATTCAAATTGGATGATTCCAATTAGAGAAGAAACCTTAGAACCATAGCTTCAAATGAATGAATGAAACATTACCAATTTTATGAGTTAAGACCCGAAGCGAAAAGCGTTGGGTGATCAGTGAAATTTGGGCATATCGACTAGTTTGGCATTGAAATGCCGTAACTTGAGTTTAAGGTTATCCGATAAGGATGATTCAATTTCCTACTGAAATAGGCTCCACACCAGAATAACAGAGCTAATATGTGATTATAATTGTATTTGAATAGGGATGATAGGGAGGAAGCACGCATTGAAGTCGAGATTAGAAGATTCAGATCAGCGACGATTTTAGTTTGTTCTCAAACTCTCTCTCGATTCTAAAATATTTGAATAATTACGAAATGATTTTGATTTTTGGAAATGATTGACAGGATAGTGCATATTCATTTGTGTTTGAAATGATTTTTAAGTAGTTTGAGACAATTGCTTGTGAAGCAATTTATAAGAAAAATTGCATGAATGTGAAATATTCTATTAGCACAGATGTATCTATATACTATTGTAAAATTGTATTGAATAGTTTTAATACCTTAAAATAATGTTAAGCTAACTAAATTAGGAGTTGGGATAAAATTGAGCGCACTAATAAGAGTCGAACCAGCATACTATTGTGGCATCACCGTGTAGCCGGCGGGGCGGAGTATCGGTAGTGTACTGACCGTGTACATATATATATATGTGTATATGCAGGCTGCGGCCCGAGCTGGGACCGTGTCGGTGATTCGTTATCCACATTGCCGCGAAAGCATAAATTCGATAAGAAAAATGATGATGAGAGTTAAGAGCTTTGAATGATTTTCTTTCTTTCTTTCGCCTATGAAAATGAATAGCTTGAGATGACCAATGAATTGTAATTGATTTACATTAGATATATATATATATATATATATATATACTGCATATATGCCTCTCTTTCATATATATATATATATATATAACATATATACGTATTTTACTGCATTGGTCATTGAAGAAAGGAATTTGTACTAACATTGTTTTATAAATATTACATGTTTCGATTTAAAATGAAATGAGAAGGAAATAGAAGCGTATAGAACCACTAAGCATAGAATGCTTAGTGTATTTATTTTATCAACGAGAAGTGCAGAGTGAATAGGTATAAGGTAGAAGACTACACACAAAGAAGCCTGAGTTAACGTTAAAGCCATTCGGAGGAGAAGTAAAACTCCGCGTACGCTTGTATGAAATTGAATTGACTCTTTTTGTATAAAGTATCTTGTTAAAGTTAAACTCAGATTCTATTTTGTAAATGTTTTTGATATTGAAAACTCTGATAAATTTTTTAAATGATGGTACAAATGTGGGAGTTATCCCAAAATGATGGGCCTTCATAAAATCATTTCCAGTTGTTTCACCAAGAAATGTTTAATGTATATTTTACGTATACCCAATGAGTATTTGAAATGTTTGGTATTGAAAGTAATTCACATTTACAATGTGATTTTTTTGTTTTTGGATTGAAATGAAAGTAAGGAATTTGCATTTCACCTCGAGGATCGAGTTTGGATCATCCGTCTAATTGGAATTGAGATCTGGAATGGCGTTTGGGTTCTTATATATGTTGTCTTGGCCCATGGGTTTAGCGGTCTGCAATGATTTTGAAAATGGTTTAAGGATTTTGAAATTGTTTGTAAATCTAATTTTAAAAAGTATTTTGACATGCATTGCATTGCCACTAAAGGATGACATGACTTTGTTAGTAGAATCTTTATCGATCTTAATAGGTAACAGCCAGATATTTCAGGGCCCATAAGGGTGGAGGGGTAACTCAGTAGCCAGAAATAAGATCTTTAGTGTGGATTGGTGAGCAAGAAGCATCCATCGCTCCACTTAGATGAGCGACAGTACAGTCCAAATCGGGAAGTGTATGGATATCCTCCACGTGAGATAAGCTCAGGCTCTTGCAAAAGAGCCGCATAGCGGCTATAGTTGTTCCTCGCGGTCCAGCAACTAGAAGTGAAAATATTGACCCATGGATTTCTATTTTCCAGTTAATGCATAGACTAAACCACTCAATTTTATCACCTCTGTTTAGAGGCCTTATCATTCACCTGCGATTGGACCAATATTGGGGAGTTGGTTGGTGAGTACCAGAAAATTGTTTTTATGTTAAAAATTATAAAATGAGTTTAGTCTAAAGACACTTTGCAAGTGCAGTCCTCTAGTAAGTAAAAATTGGATGCAAGTCAGGATATCATTCCTGAGATTAATGAGAATATTGAAATCGAGCTACCGCACTCAGCTGCCAAGATCTTTTTGACTTACTCCTTGTAATGGATTTGAAAAAATTTAAAGGCAAGACAATCCTATATTATATTCCTCTAAGTTAAAATAAAATTTAATTAAAACAAATAAAATAAACTAGTTGAATAAGTTCTCTATTTGAAATGTTATTGATAAAGGAAACTATTTATGGCATTGATTTACGCATTACAATCATTGATTTTCTCAATCTTGATTTTGATGATTTATCAAAGAGATTTAATAATATGACTTGGATTTCTTCATAATTCACTAATTAGAAGTCCACTGCTTCTTTCCCAAAGACATGGATCTAATCGATTATATTAATTTACTCTTAATAAGATGCGGGTATTTGCTGCTTTCTGTTACTTCATACCTATTTCTTGATTAAGTTTCTTTACCCATTATGGAACGTTGGAAAACCCTCTCTGAGTGGTTTGAACTCATCTTTAAGAATACGATGGATTTTCCTTTTCCTTTATTAGATCTCGGTGGGGATGAGGTCGCACTCCATCGGTTGGAGTGAAATATCGTTGTTTAGTTGATAAATATTCGCGACTTCACATTGTGAGTGAATTAGAGTATCGAGTGAACATTCTGAAGCTCTTTGAACGCTGTGGTAATTTAACATATCAAAATTTGAATGTTGAATCTCGGGAATCTCTATCTGTGTCACTTCAGAGAGCTCCACAGGAAATGGGAGGCGGGGATAGTCCTTAGAAGGGAGTATTAGGAAATACTACTATTGAACAATTAGGTTCGAGCATGATAGAATAAATCGAAGAATCCGAAATTCTTTCAATTTATGCGAGAAAGACTAGAACCTGCAGGATGTTTAAGATTGGCTGTGCTTCTCAAATACTAAATCACAATCAACAATGAGGTATTGATCAGAGCACGTCCACTTTATGCTTGTAATAAAAGCCCAGAAAGAAGCTGAATTCAGAAATTATCACAGACTTCATTGATTGACGATAATTGGAAAGAGATTGAATGATTTGATCGACTTCACGATTCAAAGCAGTTAGGGTTCGAGATCGAAAACGAAAAATTAAGAAACGATTCTAACTAATCTAAATGCAAAATATCAGAGTAGTCTTCTTGATCCCCAAAGATGCAGGTTAAGTACATATATGACTGAGCACCTATTTATACACATTTCCAGTGATTGGGCTTTGGATTCGAGGCTTCAAGTGGGTTTCCCAAATTAAGGCGTGCTATTCGAGGTTGCGACTTAAAGGGCTTGTCGCACGACATTCTTTGTTTTGTTTTTGGCGGTAAATTCGCGACTGATGTCTTGTCACAACATGGAACTGCGGCTTCTTCATTTGAGTTATTTGCGACCAGTTTCTTTGTTGCGACTTAAGTTGATGCATATCCATGATTCTTGTTGTGTTAAGTTTCGATTCACGACATAGGTTTTTCCCTAGAGTTTCTTTTTTCTCTGGAATCTTTGTCGCGACATGAATTGTTATGTTATGACCAAGTTTAGTTGCCAGTAGTTATGATTCTTGTTGTGACAACTTTTTCTGGTCTCCAAGTATTTGTGTCGCGACCTCAATTCCTTGTCGTGACCTAACTGTCCTTCCCTTTATTAAATTCTGTGTCGCGACCTAGTTTTCATGTCACGACACAATTTCTGGTACCAGCCACTTTGATTTTTGGTCATAGCTTTCTTTATGTTCAGCATTTGTTTGTCTTACGCCTACATTTTTTGTCATATGACAAATTCCCGCTATTGGAGACCTTTCCAGTTCATTAAGCAACCATTCCTCGTCGTGACATCAATTATTTGTTGCGACCAGAGTTGTTTTCTTTCAGTGTCGCAACATATAGAACGGTGTCGTAACAATATCTTTCTTTGAAACCCCTTTTATGTCTTAGCGACTTGTCTCTTGTCGCAACAGCTTTCGTTTAGCCTAGACTTCTTTCTTGTCACGACCTGAAGCCTTTGTCGCGACCGCGAATAATATCTCCATCTTGTCATCATGCCGCGCCAAGAAAATCCTTTAGTCGAGACTTGAGTCGATTTATGAAAGCGATCATTCCTTGTCCGCGGCCTTAGTTTTTCTATCGCAACAAGAGTTGTCTTCTTTCAGCGTCGCGACATCCAGGACGATGTCGCGACAAGATCCTTCTTTCAAGCCTTTTCTCTGTCTCTGCATCTTGTCTCTTGTCGCAATAGCTTTCTCTTAGCCTCCATATCACTTCTTGTCGTGACCTCAATGGTTTGTCCGACGAGGTCTTCTGTCTAGCTAAATTTGCGGCCAACATTGTGCCTCGGGTCGTGACTTAAAAGCTAGCGTCTAAGGAATCCCTTATTGCGACCTAACAAATTACGCCAGTGACACACTTAATTTGCCTTGACCATGTATATCTTTTTTCTTGTTGAATTGCGAGTGCCTTTAAAAACACCAAAATATAAATTTGGTAAGGTTTCCATATTTCTATATAAAAATCAACAATTATATTGTAACACAAGTCAGAAAAATGGATTTAAAAATCAATGAGTTTTTGACTCATCAAATTCCCCCAAACTTAAAAATTTAAACTGTCCCGAGCAAAGAAAAGAAAGATTTGTTTGTCCTCAAACAATTGAACTTCATTTTTAAGGACATTTTTCTATTCTATACCATAATCTTTTCTGATTCCGCCAATTGACTAGAATTAAGTAAGTTGCAGTATTATTTCAAACTTCAGTTTTCAACTAAGAAAAAGCAATAATTTCAACCTCTATTACAAATAAACATTATGCATCTTGTAGCAGTTTGGTCGATTGATGCATTACATGGGTGTGATTGGTGTACTTTCCCTTTCTCGCTTATTGGAGTGGACAATCTTTTAGGATTCTCCTTGGAAAATTAGTCAAAGTCCCATATGCTTGTTTTTCATATTTATCTCCACTTTCCTAATGTAGGCAAATTCAACCTTCAAGATCAATGAGGTCTTTTAGGCTTATATTGTTAGGCTTGGGTAATTGGGTAGATAATTGGAATATTTAAGCTGTAAATTACCCAGATTCCACTCTTTCCATCTGCATAATTTCCTTTCTTCTTCATCCCTTTCCTTCCAACTGATGTAAACTTTAATAATTCCCCCAAACTTGGTGTTGGTGCATCTTCTTGCATACTGTGGTCTCTTTGATTGCCACTTTCAGACTTATCAATCTAGTTCCTTTAACTAGAACTCTTTTTGTCTCTCTTTTTCTGATAAAGGTTTAGGAATAGTGCAATGTTTTTTCTTTTTAGGCTTTCTATCACTCTTAGAGAACTTTGGGTTAACAACTCCCATACCAATTGGCATTAGGGTACCAGGTGTTGAAACACCCCTAAGAACTTAATTGTTCAAGAGAGATAGGCCACAAGATAAAGCTTATCCCCTTTTTGACTTCTTTTCTTCATCTCTAGTCTTTCAATTGATTTTTCGTCATCCTTCCTTGCAATCAAAAATATATTCCCCCCCGAACTTGTTCCCTTACGCATATTACGAGTTGTCTTCTTGAAAACTAGGCAATTTAGGGTTCTTTCTTTGGGTTATTAAAGGAGGATCTTGGTTTCCTAATTGCGTATTGAAATTAGGCATTTTGGCTCAAAGCTTGGAACTAGAGTGTATGCATCTGCATATAATGAGGATAGGTTTGAAAAGGTTCAAACTTCCAGATATGGCCTCTATCATTTCTTATTAGTTGTTTTTGCCTAGGATTTTGCCTTGACTAATATCTAACAAGTTCTAGGACTTTGTATTATTGACTGTGAATCACCCTAGAAGATATCCCTAATATTTTCCAAATTGTTAAGGACTTACTTGACCATGTGTATTGTTTTCCAAGATTTGTACTAACTTAACTGTTTATACACAGATTCAAGCATCATATTTGTTTTTTCATTTGTGTACTTCTTCCCAATTCTGCAATTTCAACTTAATTCAAACTAACTGCAACTTCTTATTTCAGTTCAATGAATCCTACTCCCATTTCTATCACAATATTCTTTAGATTTAATCAGTGGTTGTTGTGCCATTCACCATTAACAACTTTAATACAATGATCATTCCTTTCAGACAAACAAAGAATGACACAAGCAACCTATTTCACTCAATACGATCCATGCACCCAAAAACCGTTAAGCAGTTCAACAACATACATGTTCTAATTTCAACGTGAGAGCAATAAAGAGCAATTATCATATCGAAGGAGCAAATCACAGGTGCTTTCTGTAAAGACTATATTGAGCTTCTATTAATGGTGAAGAAAGAATACAATTAGAGAAGGGAAAAGAGAAGAGTTTGTGAGAATTCACTTTCTTCTCTTATAGGATTTGGTAGGTATGATATTAGGAGGATCAATGTCAAAGCTTGCCAAACAGGGAGAAAATTTTGAGAAAGTGATGTTTGGTCTTTTCTTGTTAGTGGGCTCTTCTTTTCTAGTGGTGCATAGATCATTGGTGAACTCCACAAGAGTGATTAATTGATCTTGGTTCTAGCCCACTTTATTCATTGTGCTCTCTAACTCAGAAATACAACTTAGCATATTTGACAAATTAGGATTGATCATATCCAGGCTCTCATGCCAAAATTTTCTCCTGTAGATATCATTGTACTTCAACTCTTTATCTTTTTCTTTCATCGAAGCCTGCAAACTCAGCGAAGCGCTCTTTATGGGTTACTTGAAAGCCACATCTTTTCAACATGTTGCCTTCCATTTTGCTTCTCTTTTCTTGAGTGTTAGTAATTACGCATCTCTAATGAATTGATTATTAGAAGGCTTAGTTGGCCTTCATTTTCTTGCGAGTTCTTTCTCCTTACATCCCATCTCTTCTTTTCATTCTTCTTCTTTCTGCTTCAAAATTTGCTCCCATTGTTGTCCTTTTCTTTTAAAATTAGCTTCTAAGAATTCTTCTATGATTTGTTATTGCCTCTCCCACTTCTTCTCTCTATCTTCCATTTCTTTCTTCATTAATATTAACATCTCCATTATTTTAGTAGTTCCTTCATTTCTTTTGGAACTCTTTGTAGGCTCAGAAAAATTCTCTCATATCAAGGTATGAATGACTTAGTGGGCTCATTCTACACTGCTTTTCTTCCTCTTCTTCTGCTGGAGGAGTTTTTTTCTAGGAAATTTTCAATTTCCATGTTATCGATATCTCCTCTTGTAGGCTCACCTTCCACTTACTCTATTATTCCACTTACACTTTTTATTTCTTGGCCCTTTTGTTACCCACCATCGGGGTTAAAGGGAGAGGCGTAGGGCATACTTCTTCTTCTTCCATGATCCCTTCACTCCAGCCAATATCATAATCGGTGATGGTTCTTTGGGTGGGAATTAGCCCTCTTTATTTGCTCGGATGATGGCCTAATGGAGCCTTGATCGAGCTTCCCATATTAATTTTATATCCCTTTAAGATTGCATATAAAATTATGGCTTCCTGTTCCCTGATAGAGCACAAATGTTTAGTTGGGATTACAACTGATGCGATGAAATAGAACCAAACCTTTGCCTCCTCTATGAAAGATCCTTTGTTTATGGCTTGGTGTGGGTTCTTATTCGTTGCCTCCCACTTTCCTATCGATTTATTTAACGAGGTTGATAATCTTCTCGCGATGCAGTTTTTCAACCAAGCTGCCCAATTTCGAGCCATGTTTGAGTTCCTTCAGTTGAAATACTTAATTAATTCTCTTGTGCCTGAAAGGAACCCAAACTCCCCATACATACACAGAGTCCTCCTTCATCTCCACCATATTTGAGTAAAATTCTCCTGCCAGAGCAGCGAAGCCAGGCGCCTTGTGCTTCTGAGAAGAAATCGACCTTCTTTCTATTATTTCCGAAAAGGGGGGAAATAAGCTTTCCAGGCCCCCTTTCGATGAAACCTTTATCAGCGAATGGTTGTTCTCCATAAAGCATGAGCCTCGGTAGAGACAAAGTCATATCACCTTTTGATTATGCCTTCGTTTGTGCCCTCGCTCAATCTACGTCTTTTACCTTGACTCTTTCTTAGCTGGTTCTCCCGCTTCAAGCTGGGCTTCTGGTTCTTCAGTTATGACTGTCCCAGCTTGAGGTTCTAGGTGAACCTCTTCTTCCCCATGTACATATTCATTCATCATCTCACTCAGATTGGGAATAAGGTTTTGGTTTTCTGCCATCGACGAGGTTTTTGAAGTTGGGTTTTTAAGACTCTGGAATCTAGGGTTTTGATATTCGAAGAGAGAAAGAGAATGGAAGATTGGGTGAAGATGCATTGGATTGAAGTCTTGGAAGAAAATGGTTGTTCACCTTCAAGCTCTTTTATTTATGGGTGTAATGATTTTGTTGTCTTATGGAATGTCGCAACACTTATTTCTAGCCCACAACACTAATTATTAACCTTGATAAGTACCTCTTTTTTTAATGTTCGATGCCTTGGGCGGGAATGTTTATTTCATTCTGCTGATTTAAACAATCCTAGTCACGACCTTTCTGGGTTTGTCGCGACTACGATAATAGTCGCCAATAAATAAAATTGATGCCACGACATACTCTTTTCTTTAGTCATTCCACGGATTCTGACATAATTTCCATTACCATAAGCGTATCCTTACATCGATCATTTAGGTCCACACATTCTGTTGCGACCTAGGAATTAATGTTGCGACCTTAGTTTGTTTTTGACAATAAGGCTTGTGTTGCGACACGAAATTTTCTTGGTTCTCATGTTATCAGTTCAGAACCTTTTCGCGACCTCAAAAGTCTGTTGTGACCTAGAAAATCTCAAGGTCTTTATAAACAATGTTTTATCCCTATTTTCCTGCAACTTCTAGTCTCCTTTGATCGACTCAATTCACCCCATGCACACTCGTAAAAACATGTATAACATTCAAGAAACCCAATTCAAACAAGAACAATTCATCATTCAAATGTTCAGCAAAATCCAACTCATGGCTTATCGATTCAATATTGAATTGAAAATCCAATTCCCCCAAACTTTAATCATGCATTCTCTAAAAAAATAATGTTAATCAGAGAGCATAATACTTCCCCTTGTGTTCTTGTGTGCATACTAGAAGCAATAAGCGAAGACTCCATGTAACATTGTAACCTCGACTCTTGAAACACTCCAAAATTTTAAACAGTAGAACAACACACAAGTCTAACTAAAAAATTAAAAATTTAAACACATTAATTAACTATAAAACCTAAAATAAAATATTGTATGGGTTGCCTCCCACGAAGCTGCTCACTTTTGAGTCCTCCAAGCTGGAGAAGCAACGCTATGATTCTCTTGTCTTAGCGAATTAACTGCTTCCCAACTAGAGCTTGGAATTAGTCTTCAATTATCTTCCCTCAGTATGCTTTAATATTTGACCATTCACTTTGAATTCTTCTCATTTTTACGGTTTTCCAATGTGCTTTGTCTCGAGTTGTACGCATTCTTTGTACTTGAGGACCACTCCATTTGATCCTAGCTTTCTTGGGAAAGCAGTTTAAGTAAGGTTGAATAACAAGACTTGATCTCTTGCCTGAAATTCCCTCCTCAAAATTTTATGATCATGCCATTTCTTTGTTTTGCTCTTTTTATGGTCCCAGCATGTCACCGGCTTCATTTTCACAGCTCTTCAATTCATTTAGTTGAGTAATCTTTCTTGTACTTGACCTTGAAATCAAAATTCAATTTCTTGATGACCCACATTGCTTTGTATTCCAATTCAAAACGGAGGTGACAGGGTTTACCAAAGACAATTCTGTATGGGACATTCCAATGGAAGTTTTATATGCGGTTAATGGCCAGTGCATCGTCAGAGCTTTAGAAGCCCGATCTGCATCTTTTGGAACTTACAGTCTTTTCAAGAATTTTCTTGATCTCCCTATTGGAAATTTTAGCTTGCCCATTTGTTTGAGGATGGTAAGCCAAACTCATTATGTGTTTGATTCCATACCTACTCATGAGTTTCTCAAACACCTTGTTTGCAAAATGGCTCCCTCCATCACTTATGATAGTTCTAGGTGCCCCAAATATGCTCAAAATATTTTTCTATAAGAATCCCACAACTGTATTAGCACCATTTTTGAATAAAACATTTGCTTCCACCCATTTGGATACATAATCCTGATTAAAGAGTATGTCTGATTCAAATGAAGATGGAAAAGGTCCCATGAAATCTATTCCCCACACATCAAAAAGTTGCACCACCAAGATACCTTGCAGGGGCATTTCATGTCTTCTGTTGATATTTCCCATTCTCTGGCATTGATCACAAAGTATAACCCCCTCAAAACAATCTTTGAATATGGTAGGCCAATAAAAACCTGATTGGAGAATTTTGTGGGTTGTTTTGTGTCCTGCAAAATGTCCTCCATATGGTGATGCATGACATTCATATAAAATTATGCCTTGTTCACTTTCTGGCACACATCTCCTGATTATAATATCAGCTCCTCTTTTGAATAATAGTGGATCATCCCATATATAGAATCTCCTATCAGTCCTTAACTTCTTTCTCTGCTAGTAGCTGAATTTTGGTGGCATAACTCCACAAGCTAGAAAATTTACAATGTCAGCATACCAGGGTGATTGGAATGACAACTGAAATAACTGCTCATCTGGAAAGTTTT
This sequence comes from Tetrastigma voinierianum, assembly GCA_016808115.1. Classification (NCBI taxonomy): domain Eukaryota; kingdom Viridiplantae; phylum Streptophyta; class Magnoliopsida; order Vitales; family Vitaceae; genus Tetrastigma; species Tetrastigma voinierianum. The sequence goes on along the minus strand of JAEQBH010000911.1, from coordinate 238,911 downwards.
ATCTTTATTTACATTTTCCCACTTTTCTTTCTGGTAGTCTTTCAATTCTTGACAAGTGATAAGCTATCACATTATCACAACCCTTCCTGTCCTTGATCCCTAGATCAAATTCCTGCAGTAACAATACCCATCTGATAAGTCTTAGATTAACTTCTTTCTTTGCCATCAAATATTTAATTGCAGCATGATCAGTATGGATGATGACATGGGATCCCAATATATAGGGCCTGAATTTTTCACATGCAAATACCACCTTGACATCTCTTTTCGGTAGTCGAGTATTAGTTCCCTTGAGGCTTCATTGAAGGTTTTGCTAGCATAGTATATGGCCTAAACATCTTGTCGATTTTACGTCTGTCTGACTCCCATTGCATAATTATTGGCATCACCACGTAATCTCAGGTCATTCGATTTGGACATACCATGATGGGAGCTTCAACTAATCTAGATTTGATATTTTCAAATGAATATTAGAAGGATTCATGAAAATTAAACTTGGTATCCGTTTCCAATAGTCTACACAATGGTCTTGCGATTTTTGAGAAGTCTCTGATAAATATTCTATAAAAACCAGCATGTCCCAAGAAACTTCTTATTCCCTTGATGCATTTGTGGGTGGAAAAAGAGTCTTTATAATGAAACCTTTGTAGTCCACTTCTAGCCTCTTCCTTGAAATTAATGCCCCGGAGGATAATACCTTCTGTTACCATAAAATGACTTTTTTTCCCAATTCAAGGCTAAATTCTTGTCCTAGCACCTGTGAAGTATTGTCCCCAAATTTTGCAGGCAATGTTCAAAACTGGATCCATAAATTGTGAAGTCATCCATGAATATCTCCATAACCTCCTTTGCCAAATCTGAGAACATAGACATCATGCATCATTGAAATGTAGCAGGAGCATTGCATAACCCAAATGGCATTCTAAGCAAAGTACCATAAGGGCATGTGAGTAGTTTTCTCTTGGTCCTCGGGTCTGATAGCAATTTGGTTATATCGAATATCCATGAAAGCTGAGAAGTGAGGTGTCACCTTGAATCTATCAACATCCCGATCAATGAAGGGTAAGGAAAATGATCCTTCTGGTTGCGGTATTGATTTTCTGTCTATGCACACCTCATCTTCTCCACAGTGTGTAGGAATTAGTTCATTCCTTTCATTCCTGATCACAGTGAATCCACCCTTCTTGGGAACCACATGAACTAGGCTCACCCAAGGGCTGTCTAATATTGCATAAATAAAACCTGCATTTAATCATTTCAACACTTCCTTCCTTACAACATCCTTAATTACTGGATTCAGCCTCCTTTGGTGTTCAATTGAAGTATTGGCATTATCTTCTAGTAGAATTTTGTGCATGCAAATATAATGACTAATACCTTTGAGATCTTCAATTGACCAAGCAATTGCTTTCTTGTATTTCCTTAGAATCTTTAACAGCTTATGTTCTTCATTCTCAAATCCAACACGACCGATGCATCTACTTTGGTTTGCCTTTTACGGTTCTAGAGCATATTTCGGATAGTAGAAACCAATTCTTTCAATATTAACCCTTCTCTATTGGTTTCTTTCAGTGCTTTCTTTTCCTTCTTTGCATGAATTCTCTTTCTTTGTTTTCAGAACAAACTCGAGAGCTGTTTTGTATATTGCAAACTAGAATGCAACAATTCATAATCCAGTACTCTTAAGATACTAGAAAGTCATCTCATTTTCATTGATAGAATGTTGAATGTTGTGGAGTTCGGTTCAAAAGCTGATGGGATTAATTTATTCACCGGCCATCTGATTTTTCTTCGCCGACATTGAGGTATGTTAAGCTTTTATTTGAGGTTGAGTGCAACAGCTGCATTTCCCACTCTCAGGGTAAGCTCACCCTTCTTTACATCAATCGGGCGGCTCGGTTGCTAGAAGGGTCTTCCTAACAGGAGAACACAGTGTGTCCTCTTACATTTTCATGAAAACAAAATCCTGAGGAAGATGAATTTTCCCTGCCCTTGACCGATTACATCCTCGAGGACTCATACGGTTGTGCCATTGACTATCAACCATTTGCGGTGTAATTCTTTTGTTGGAGTAATTCCCTATCAGCCTTTGTACCACTATCAAGGGCATCAAGTTGATGTTGGCTTTGGAGTCACACAAAGCTGCCCAGATTCATATTTCGATTGTAGAATGGTAAGCGCTAGGGTCTTTCATCTTAGGCGAGTGAGCTCTTACCGAATAAGCGCATTGCATGTTGAGTTAGGCTCACCTCCTTCATCAACCAATTCTTCTTTTTGCTCGGTCTCATCATGAGGAATTTTGCAAAATTTGGCATTTGAGTGATAGCATCTGCAAAGGGAATGGTAATTTCTATCTTCTTAAAAATCTCTAAGAATTTAGAAAATTGTTCCTCCTCTTTGCCTTCTGAAGTCTTTGTGGGAAAGGAACTATGGGTGTGTAGGCTTGAACCTTCTCTTTTGCTTTGTTCTGATTTTTCCCATTTTCAGTTTGTCCTTGATTCTCGAGTTTCTCTGATCAACTTTGAGCTGCACCCTTTCTATTCTTTCTTCAGTTTCTTCCTCATAACTATTTCTCGATATTTTTCTTTTTTTACGCTCTGCTGTTGCTAAATTCCTTGCCACTCCTCAGCTGGCCTGCCATACAATCCCTTGGATTCTTCTGGGTGTCACTAGGGAAAGCATCCTTGATGCGTCTGCGAGGATTGGAGCCCGAATTTCCCTTGACTGTGTTTCAGTTCTTAGTGAAGCATTAGTGTTTGCTTAGAAAAATTTGTGTGTTGGATTTAAAAGTGTCGACTCAACAAAATTTGTTCATGGAGGGTTTAAGCGACTTTTTTGGTGTCCCCATGAAGCTGTAGCGGCCTTTCAGAAGAATTTGAGTCCTCTTTTAACCTTGATATTCATTTCTATTATCTCCTTGTTGTTGCTGCTGCTGGAACCTTGGTGGATTATATCCTTGCTAAAAACCTTGCCCATGTCTTGGGCCCTGTGATGCTCCTCCACCATACGAGAAGTTCTCATGGTCCCTTAGTGCTGGTGTGTAGTGTGTAGGCAAGTTGGGGTTAGGCTTGAAAAGGCAGCTTCTCTGTTCATTTAAATAATTAGCCTCCTCAACTTGATAGGGATCCTCATCAATTGGTCCCTCGGCTAGCAACACAAATTCCATCTCTTCCAGCTATTCAATTTCATGAGCATAGTGCATTCTTTTCTCTTGATTCCCCAACTTGTGAATTATTGCATTAAGTTTTGCTTCCATAACAATCATTTTATTGAGCTCAATGACCCTACTCCCCCTTGTTCTGTTGTTGCTCCCTGAAGATTCAAATGGAGCTTTCTTGTTGCATTTGGCCAGGTCTTCTATAGCTGCTTTGCTTCCTCTGCACTTCTTCGCTTAAATGCCCCATAACAAGCTGCATCTATGATACCCTTAGAGGTATCATTCAGGGAGTGGTAGACAATATCCATTTGGGTCTTCAGGTCTATGCCATGCATAGGGCACCTCTTCAACGGCCTTTTGTACCTTTCCCAAGCAGTATATAAGCTTTCATCCTCCTCTTGTTTGAACACAATGATCTCCCTTCTTCTTTCTGTTGTGAGTGATGGGGGAAAAAAATATGCCTAGGTAAGCCTCCACCAACTCTTCCCATGTATTAATTGAGCCATATGGCAACAATTCATATGATTCATGGGCACGGAGGTGGTCCGGAATCAACAAAATTTATAAACATAATTCCTCCTACTGTCGTAGCATGGCTACTGCAGTATAATGGCTCTAGGGTCGAACACAGGGATGAGTTTTCTTCGCACAAATGACTTACAATTAATTCAAAAACGGTGAATCTGGTTTGGATTTAGGGATTTTGTAAAAACAGAGGGTGGAATGGTTGAAAACTGGAAATAAGCTAGAGACAAATATAAAAGAAAACTCCTTGAAGCATTCGGCTACTGAGTTTGGGTTCTAATGGTAACTGAGGGGTCCTCGGGCCCTTTTACTCACGTTGGGGAGGATGACCTATAGTCATCTCCCGAACCGGTTCTTCATTTAGCTATAAAACCTAACCCTTAATAACTATCCTTTAAAAAATGGCAATCACTGAGCATCAATGGTCTCGGCAGTGGAAAACAAGTCTCCTTGACTCACCTTCCAATGACTAATAGATGATAACTAATGAATCTCAGTGGATCTAGCAATAAGCATCCATTTTTTGTAAGGGCCCCACCCCCTTGCCCACTCCGACGAGGGGTGGTCCCACTCACAGGCTATAAGGGCATGTCCCTTTTCCCTTTTCTTTCGCCTCCGTGAGAGAGGCACCGAGCCCAAGGAGTGAAGGGACATATTGAAATGGGGAGCCTCTCGGCTGCAGCCAGGCTAGTAATTTCCCGGGTTGGTAGTGTCCCCCGGCTCCTTTGTCTGAGACCATCCACGGGATGAACAGTATGCCCTTATAACCACAATGATGGTTTCCTCCCTGTCAGTGGCGAAGGCAGAGATTCTGCGCCTTTTTGTAAGGGCCCCACCCCAGGCCCGCTCAGGCGAGGGTGGTCAGCTCCACCAATTTATGGGCATCATCCCTTTGCCTTTTTCTTTCGCCTCGCGCCTTTTTTTGTAAGGGCCCCACCCGGGCCCACTCAGACGAGTGGTCCCACTCCCACCCCGAGGCTAGGGGCATGTCCCTTTGCCTTTTTCTTTCGCCTCCGTGAGAGCTCGAACCCAAGACCAAAGGGACATATTGAAATGGGGAGCACTCTCACTACCAACTGAGCTACCCTAAAAGATTATCAAATACGGATTATTCAAGGAGAATCTAAGGGATCTAAACCTAGAGTTCAAAAACGCAAAGCGCTGGTAGATACTGCGTGAAAACAAGAACCTCGAAGTTGCCTTGAATCTACACTTGACAGCCCTTGCTCCTTCAAGGAGGAAAGGTTTCTAGCTCTCATCCTCCAAGTTGTCATCATCGGAGGGTGTTTGGCTAGTGAAAAATGAAGAGAAAGTGAGGGAAAATAAGAAAGAGCGGGAAGAACTGAAAACTTCTCGCCCGAAGCTTTTTATTATTAATGAGCAAAGTCTCACAGGTTATAGTGTTTGCTTGGAAGCATATCTTGCCCCAGCAATACAAATTGCAAAATGAACAAAAGCGAGTTAACTATTACGGGGACAAAATGGGAAGAAATCAAAGAGGAACAAAAGTCAAAGGCGCGGGAAGGTGTACGAGTGGCGGGGCATTGCGATTTCGTAGGTTCTGATCGCAACCTACGAATTTTACGATGCGAAGTTCGCAGCTTTGTGAGGGCCCACTACAGATTCTGAAAATTTCCTTGACCACCATCGCACTAATACGCTCTCTTCTTCTCTTTTCTTTTGGTTTCTGAACTGCAGCTCTGAATTCATCTTGGCTTCTTCATGATTGAGATGACTCAAAAACTTTGGCATGATTAGCTTGCCAAAACTACAAAATTTGCCACAAAATGTGATTAGTAGCCTTGCTAGGTCCTTAACATGCCAATTAGGTTAATTAGGGTGATTACTACACAAAAAGTGCTAAATACCTGTATTAATAAGGATGAAAAATAGCACTATTTGGGTAGTAATCACACCTGACTCGACACATTGCTAATCAGCCTTGACAAGAAGAAGAAAGCAATCAGCAGATTTGCTATATATATCCAAAAATGATGTTTTTAAAAAAATATGAAATGATAATACTTGACCTTCAACAAGAGTCATCAAATCCTACCCAGTAATTTGTCTCCCAAAGAAGAGTAAGTGCTATGCGAAATCAAATGTCAAGCAGTGTTAACTTTTGAAGACGACTTGACACCTTCCACGAAACACAAGTGTTTGATTTGATTAGGTTTCAAAAATAATCTGTCAAACTGTTCTCCCCCTCCCCACGCCCCCCTCGAACCTAGCTCTTGTCTAAACCTAGCAGACTAACCAACCTTAATAGATCAGGACCCACTTTTATTCCATAACTCCCTTTTTTTGTTGTAGGGGTGCAATGCTAAGGGTATCGAACTCACAAAGTCATCCATGCGAGGGTCCGCAGATGACTAATTAATTAACCAGTGATATTTTGAACCCTGTTTTATTACGGGGTTTGAGCACTTTGTGTCTGTCGGCATAATTAACCCGATTTGCACATTAAGGTCCCTGCTATTCTACTGATCACATTTTGTGGTTAATTTTGTAGTTTTTGCAAGCTATTTATGCCAAAATTGTTGATTTGATCCAAGCACGAAGAATTCAAGTCGAACTCAGCATTGCATATCAGAAACTAGAAGGAAAGAGGGGTAGAAAATAGAAGAAAAGGGAGTAAAACAAAAATCTCGCATGGGTGTGAAATTTGCTTCCTGCTTGCCACTGTTCATGCCTCTGCTACCACTGTTCATCCTTGACTTCCTGCTGCCTATTTTTGCTTTTTGTTCTCTTTTTGGTTTTCTTCCTACTTTCTCCTTGTAATAGTGTTTATTTTTATAGTTTTTGGTAATTTGTATTATGGGTTGGTTATAAAAGCCCCTTGACCAGACACTGTAAAGACAACTTTTGCTCAGTAATAAAATTGGCGGGAAGCTTTTAGCTTTCCCTATTTTTCTCATTTTCCTCCACTTTCTCTCATTTTCTCTCCCTTTCTTGGTTGCCAAACACCCTCCAAGGATGACAACTTGGAGGATGAGAGGCTAAAACCCTTTCCTCCTTGAAGTGGGAGCTCTTGGGTCTGGTCGAAATGGCCCGAGGCTCCATGCTATCAGCTATAGATTCTTGTTTTCCCTTTTTAACTAGGTTTGATCCTTTTTGTTTCACCTTGGATGGTTATTAGCAGTAGCTTTTGGGCTCATTGGATACTTAATGTTAGATCCATTGATGTTCGTTAGTTATCATTTATGAGCCATTTAGTAAGGTGAGGAGCCAAGGTGACTTATTTGTGTTTAACGAATGAGAGCTATAATGTGTTAGTAGATGCCATTTTCAAAGAGAGATTTAATGAGGTTAGTTTTATAGTTAAATGAAGATATGGTTCGGGAAATGACTATAGGTCATCCTCCCAGCCAGCGAGAAAGGATTTTGGAAACCCTCGGTTGCCCTCGGAATCAACGGTGACTACCACTTGAGGGGTTCTATTTTACATTTTTCCTTATTTTATTTTCAGCTGCAAACCACGATTCTCAGCACATTTTTACCAAAACCTTAAAATCAAACTAAAATTCACCTTTTTGAGCTCCTTTGTAAATCATTTGTCTGAAAACTCATCCCGATTCGACCCTAGAATAAGCTATCTTGCGTAGCTAGGCTCGGCAGTAGGAATTTAGGTTACAAATATTGTTGATTTTAGTACACCTGCGCCAGCACGAGATCAAATGGCGGCTGATTCTTAGGGATGGTGCCTAAGTGCATTTGACGAGCTATGGAACACTTGTGATCCTCATCACAAGTACTGGTGAATTTCTTTTATATTTTACTGTCAGTTTTTTTTTTCGTTTCATTTCACTGTAAAAAAAGAAAAAAAAAAGAAAAAAATTTGTTGTAGGATTGTTTCTATGTTGTTTTGTGTTTCCCTGTTTTTGTTGCAGGAATCCATGTTCCATTGGATTAGAAATCCAGAAGGTAAGTTAGTCAGAAATCCCGATTATTCTTGAGCCTAATTAAGATTGAATATCGGTTGAGGCGATGGAACATCTAGAGGAAGAACAGCATGGTCAGTACCTAGTGGAGAGAAATCCTAATGCATGTAGGTCCATGAGGGACTATAGAAATCCTCCATGGGTGAGTGCACCCTCCTACATGACGCCTCTAACAAATGCACCATATGGAATTGCTTTCAACCCTAGCTGGGGGAACCACACAAATTCCTCATGGGAACCCAGGAACCTCGTGTACACCTCATCCACATCCATAGTATGCCTATCATCTCGACCCTCATACCACAGTCAACCTCTCCAATGGAACAAGCCATCCTGAACCTCACCAAGCTACTGGGTGACTTTGTGGAAAAGTAAAAGACATTCAATGCCCAATTAAGTCAAAGAATTCATATTATGGAGAACTCCCTGGACAAAAAATTAGATAGGCTTCAAAGTGAAGTGGGTCAAAAATTTGACAACCTGTAAGGTGAAATTGATCAGTAATTTGACAACCTTCAGTGCTTAATTTTAAGGCTTGCCAGTCAGCAACATGTTCATCAAGAGGAAGAAAATCCGAAGAGAGTGTTGACACCACATTGGAGGGAGAAGCGATAAGCAGATGAAGCAATCTGCATTCTTGTTTGAGGAAGCGTGGAGAAGCTTGATGGAAGGGACCCAAAAGCCTATCCTTCAACCAATCCCCATAAATTTGGATCCTAGTGCCATTGCCCAACCAAAAACAGCCTACGCCCTTGACATCCTCTCACGAACCCGGTGTATATCACTTCACTGCTGGCACAATCCAGCGCCAAAAACTCCTACTTGCCAAAACTAAGGCGATTCATACGCTGTGTTGCAAGACTAAAGAAGTTAGTGGCCTCTATTCAAGCCTTTGCCACTACATCAAAGACACTAGCAGCTGCTCACACTGCATGGCATAGCGGATGGTTCGAGTGCTGGTTTAGACATGGAGTACTGATTAGTGCCCAAAAAGTGCTATTTTGAGCCCTATTCAAGATAGGTTGAGTGCTTTTTGCACACTAATCATATGAATTAAGCCAATTGTCATGTGTATGTCCATTTAGTGCGTCTAATTTGTTTTCGAGATTGTTTTGGATAGTTTGCGGGTCTTAGGAATTTGGTCGACAAGCAGCTTCTTTATTGGTCTTGAATGCGAGTCCTCGGTAATTTCACGGTGAGCGATGAAATATCGAAGATGGGTTGAAAGATTGAAAGCGAAGTGATGAATAAAAAGTGCGACGATGCGAGTAGCAAAACGAGGGGAAGAGGAGCAAGCCAAGAATTTTACAGCTATGATTGCGAAAATTTTAGGGTGCGAAAATTTACTTAATCTAGCGAAATTTTCGCTATGTGAATTTCGCTAGGCTAGCGAAATTTACATTGCTTCATGAGAACCTGCTGTTCCTAGCGAAAATTCTCAATTTCTCTATCTCTGTGGAATTTCTCTAGGCTAGCGAAATTTGGCTAGCATAGCTAAATTTTAAGCTATGCTAATGAAATTCCTGCATAGAAATCTATTACGTGTTTTTGGTATTTTGATTCCAAGCGACCACGTTTTGATAAATTACCATTTATCCCTTATGTAATTTCATATTTTAGGCATTTTTGTATTTTCACACTTTGGGTTTGGCTATATAAGCTGCCCACAACTTTGTAACCCTAAGTAACTTTTTCCATTAGTACAGTTTCCCGCAACTTTTCATTTTAGGTTTACTTTGCTCTCTTCTCTCTCCTCTTCTCTCGTTTCGGCTGCAGAACACACCCCTTAGCAGGGATGACAACTCAAGGGATGCTTCGTAAGCCTCATAGCCTTGAAGAGGAGTTACTAGCAGTTTTGGGGTTCTTTGCGAGGTTGTCCTCATGCTTTAAATGTTAGTCTTTGCACATGGTTCAAACTTTCCAAACTAGGGTCCTAAGGCCATTTAATGTCTGGCCCAGTCGATACTTGCCATGCTTTAGGGTTCGGTGCATTCTTAATGGTGAGTCTTCTTTGAAATTCTAGATAATTCTGAACTCGTGAAATGAGGTTAAATGCTGGGTTTCAAGCCCAGATGAGACTTTGAATGCCCAGTATTTGGTTTGACTCAAATGGTGGTTCTAGGGTTGGGTTTATAGCTAAACAAAAGATCCGGTTTAGCTACAGCTATGTCATTTGCCACTATCGCGAGATATAACGAGGACCTTTAATAGCCCCATGTTATCAACTAGTGACTTAAACACTAAGGTTACCATTTCACACTTTCATTAGCTATTACAGGTTAACGTTGAACAAACGACCTCCCTTTATTTTTAACCAAATCCAAAAATCCAAACAAAAAGTCTCGCATTTTCTATCATTTAGTGCCAGATCATTGGTAGGATGATGAAACATCCCCGTGTTACGACCCTAGAAGCTAGCTATACTACGGCAGTGAGAGAACATAGGAAACAAAATTTTGTTGATTAGGATCCCACCCTACGAGTAAGCGCATTATAGAATTGGTGCCAAGCATCGTATGATGAGTTGATGTATTACCCATGATACATTACGAGTGTTTGGGTGTTTCTTGCAGTCCTTTTGAATTTAGGTGTGGGTTTCTTTCTTCACTTAGCTGATTCTTGCTTACTTTATTTTTCTTCACAGTCGGTTTTTATTCGGGCTAACCTTGGGTGCTCTTTAGCAAGCTTTGTTTGTGTTCTTTGTTTTTGTTTCATTTTTGTGTATGAGGTGTTTATGCGTATTTGGGATGGGGGATACTCGGGTAGATTGCAAGAGTGGGTGCACAGATTGCAGAGCAAGGTTGTGAAATCAGTGTACATAGTGATCAAATGGATCCTCTACTTGAGGAACAACAAAGTCAACAAGCACCCCCTATGAATCCAACAACATACAGTCACGATGAGGATCCACATACACCCTCTAGAGTGAGTGCTCCTTCTGCGTCATACCTCTATGAGATCTGCGGTGAGACCCTACCTAGTGCCTACTTTATTCATGATGGAGAATGAAAATCCATATTCACACATACGGGATTTTGAGGAAGTATGCATAACTTTCAAGGAGGGTATAACCGATATGGAATTGTTGAAGTTGAAAGCATTCCCATTCACACTGAAAGATAAGGCCAAGATTTGGCTCAACTCACTGTGGTCGAGAACGATTAGAAATTGGGCCAATCTTCAAGATGAATTTTTGAAGAATTCTTGGTCTGACCAGACAAATAGTTTGAATGATCTACACTTTTCGGCCTGTGATGAAATTCTATCAATGTTGGGAGAGGGTTCATGGGTATCAACGTGTCACCGTGGTTTTGATACATGGATGTTAGTGAATCATTTTTATAATGGTATGTCCCCTATGTGAAGCATTGCTAGAAACCATGTGTGGAGGTGATTTTTTGAGCAAAATCAGATGAAGCCATGAATTTCTTGAATTATATGTCATTTGAAACTTCAAAAGCAGGGATAGGCAAAATCAGGAAAGTTGAAAGAATGAAGCCTTGACCCACCAAGGGGAGGCATTTATGCACTTCAGAAGATAGGCTAAGCAAGAATATCAACCCTAAGCTAGGAGGATGGAAGCGAGAGGAAAAGGCTTCATGATGCGAGGCGGTGACTAAAAATCTGCAGGCTAACCCATTTGTCAATTGTATTGCTTGTCCGCCAGGAAGCCTTTATCAGAATGCTCCTCGGTGAAGGATTTGATGTCGAACATGCGATGCCATGGGTTATCTGACCCTGACCCTAACGCTGTACGGTGCCCAATACGTACAATCCCGATTGGAAGAATCACCTGATCTCTCCTGGAAACCTAATCCCCCACTTTATGTGCCCCCTGGTGCCCAAACAACCAGGTTGGTTCATCTATATCAAACCTGATATCATCAATATCTTCCTCTGATGAATAAAGTATATTGAATTTGAGCAGATGTTGGCCCGATTTGTTGGGACAACAAAGAGATCAACGTCAAATTAAACCAAAGAATTGATGCGTAGAAAGTACATTGAACAAAAGAATAGATGGGCTTGAGCAGCCTTAATCGGAAAGTTGATAACCTATAGTACTCCGTCACCGGGATTAACAATTTCTTTGGAAGTACGAGAGAGGGGTTCCCTTCCCAGTATTGCCGTCAAAAGGGATCAATGGTAGGTTCATCCGGTCGAGGGGATGGATGAAGTGAGAAGGAAGATATAATCACTGCGAGGGTCGAAATGAATGGTGCCATATTCTTTGAAGAAACATGCAAGAAAAGGAAGTGAGCACGAGAGGAGTGTCATCAGGTGAAGACCCGGAGGTGAAGAAAACCATACTTTCATTTCAGGGTGAGAGGCGAAAAATCGAGCCAAGCTGGAAATTTGGGGTGCTAAGATAAGTGAAGGTAGATATTCCCTTTGCTTGACATGATTAAACGGGTCCCGACTTATGCAGTTCTTAAAGGACTGTGCACAATCGAAAGGGTTAGGCATCGAAGAAAACGCCCTGCTTAGAACGAAGTCGATTGCCATAATCGAGCAAGACCTAGTCAAATACAAGGATCGAAGTCCCCCACAATTCAGGTCAGCATTGGAGGGACTTGTAGACAAAGCACTTTGCTAGATTTAGGGACTGAGTGTAAGCCCTGCATTACTGGGTGTGCTTGATTGGGTTTAGGGAGCTGAGCCTACCAACATCACGTTGTCGTTGGGCGATAGTGGGTGAAAATTCCTAGGGGAATAGTTGAGGATGTGGTGGTGGTGAACCAAATTCTACTACGGTAGACTTTGTAGTGCTTGATCAGGCAAATAGCAAGTGGGCCCGATCATGTGGAGTTAATATGGAAGACCATTTTTGTACTTTGCCCGATACAATGTCAATTCTTAGAAATGGAGTAATGGCTCACATTTGGAAACATGACATTGGAGCTCAACATTTTCACTTGGAGCCTGAAACCTGAAGCGTTAGGTGATAAAGGAAGGCGATCGAAGTCTGCTCGATTGGTGAGGAATGCGCGAGGGAAGCCCGGGTTCATAAATTAAGTGGCTAACGAGATAGACGAGTTGATTGGGAGTTGTCATCGATCCTGCTGGCAGAGCAATTGGTCAGCCCGAAATCACCCACTTTGAGAAAATCACGAATGGACCAAGCATGAAGGAATTTAGGCACAAACCAACTATAGGGGTTGGGAGCTCCTCCTCCTTGACCCTCCGTGAGTAAATCAGTGAAATTGGTGGTTCAGTGTCTCTTTGGGCAAATTCACAGGCTCAAAATTTTTTGATTTTTTGCTTAGATTTGTTTAATTTTCATATTAGGCTATATTTTAGTAACTTCGAGTCTTATGACTTTCCTTTTTAAAGTAGCCTAAATTTAATTTAATTTTAGAGTTTTGTTAAAAATATGTTATTTTTATATGTTTATTTTGCGGAATAATGGTTCGATCCAATTTTGCTATAATAGCGAAATTAAACTGCGGTGGCTCGCCCGGCTTCGAGACTAATCGAGTTCGTCAGGCGGTTATAAAGGGGAGGGAGGGCCATCCATCTTCATTCCATTTTTCCTTCCCCTCGGCGTCCATTGCGTGGCGAGCGCCTCCCATTGGCTTCTCTCCCATCCTTAGCCTCCAACCCCACATTGCTGGGCAAGTGCAGCTGCGCCTTACCAGTGCTCGTCTCCATTGCAGTGCTGCGCCTCACTTTTGGCCGCGCGCTGAGCGCACTGCGCCATCGGTGGAGCCACAGTTCCAGCTAGGTACCTAGCTCCACATCCTTGAGTCCCGATTTGTGCGCTTACTTTAGTCTGTCGTTCCTAGCCGAAGCCCCTTTGCCCGGACCGCGCTGGTGCCCAGCCTATGGCTAGCTTCGCGGATTCCGGTAGAGCCACAGTCGAGTCACGAGTGTGGCCATGATACCTTGCGCTCCGGTCGTGAGCCTGGCGCCTTCCTTTTCGACTACAAATATAGTCGTACTAGGGGTGGGTCGCCTCGAATACAGGTTAGTTGCCTCAGTAGGACCGGGCCAGAAGCTACATTCTGATCCCGAAGGAGCGTAGGGGTTCGGGAGGTATGTCGGGCGGATGGGACCTCGGGCCCCTTCCCCTCAGTGCCTCGAAGCGATCCGGGAGGCAGACCCTCAAGCGGGCCGACATCGGGCGGGGAGTCACCTCATCATACAGGCCTCGACCATCACCTTCCCGGCGTGGAGGAGGCTCGTCGCCTGTCATCGCTGCCTCGAGGATCGGCGACCATTGTTTCTTGGGACCCCGGATCTGGGAACGTGGATTCTGAGATTTTCATGGAGAGTCATTTACGACGATGCCAACAACGATCGACCCTTTACGATTAGTGCCCCAATGCTATTTTGAACCACACATTTATTATAGGTTTTGGAGTGCTTTTTGTGTACTAATCATTCGAGTAACTCGATTTGCACATTTAGGTCCCTCTTATTTGCGATCGCATTTTATGGAAAATTTTGCGATTTTGCGACCTAATTATCTGCAGAAATTGTTTAGTCGATCCAAGCACGAAGAATTCTAGTGAACTTCGGCATTTCAAATCAAAGATCGGAAAGGAAAGAAAGAAAAATGTGAAGAAAAACACCCGCTGCGGGGAAAAACATTCATTGTGAGCCGCATTCTGACCCCTCTTCCTGGCATACTTTGTTCCTCCGGCACCTGTTTTCACTGCCGATTGCAGCTTTTGTTCTTTATTCTGATTTTGGTTTTCTCCTTTCTACCCTCGTTGTAATCACTTATGTTTGGATTGTATGGTATTTAGCGGTTTGTAAATTTATATAAGCCATTTGTATACACTTTTGAGAGGACGATTTTTTTGCTGTAAATAAAATTAGGGCTCGGTTCTCCGTTTTCCCTTTTCTCTCATTTCCTGCTCCTTTCTCGAAGCTGCCAAACACTCCTCGGGGGATAATGACTCAGGATGGACGTGAGCCTCTTCCCCCTTGAAGGAGGGGTTGCGACTAGGGTTTGGAGGTAACATACGGTCCTGCAGTTTTAAGCATACGCATTTTTGGTTGTTTAAGTTCCTACTTCTCACTTAAGTTAGAAATCTCTTCGCATGCTCTCTTTAATGTATTTAGCCCAGCTTTTTGGAGTTCCCGTGGATACTTTCACTTCAGATCGTTGAGGCTCGATTAGTTGTCTCTGCTCGTTATCGTGGATTAGGGTTTTTTTTGAGATGTGTTTTCCTTTGTTAGGAACATTTATTCCCATTTAAATGCTATTTTCAAAAGGGAAAATCATAGGGTTTAGTTTTTAAAGCTAAATGAAGATCCGGTTCGGGAAATTACTATATGTCATGCTCCCCAGCGAGGAAAAAGGCAGGGACATATTAGTTTACTAAAAACCCTAACAGTGGCACGAGACTTGAGGAGTTCTTTTCTTATTTTCTTCATTTTATTTTCGGTTTACAGCCCACCCGACCCGATGTTTTTAACCAAACTTTGAAAATCCAAATTTAATTCACGGTTTGATTTCACTAAATCCATTTGTATGAAAAACCACGTCCGTGTTAGGCCACTGGAGCCATTTATCTTTGCGTTGGGGAACACCAGGATACAAATTTTGTTGGTTAGGATCACCCTCTTAGCGCGAATCAACCAGGTTGAGACTCCATGAGATTGATCGCACGATTGCTCCGCAACATAGTCTGAACCAGCGGCGGTTTTACTATCCGGGTGGTGCTTGGTTCCTACCACTCCATGACTTCTGAGTCTTGCAGAGTCAGCTGGAGCTCAGATTCACTATTGACGATCGGTAAGGTACTCAGGCGACGGACATTCCGGTTGCTTTAGGCTGCCGGCGGTGGCCAATTCTGGAGGATATCGGGATTGGCCACAGCGGAAGTCGCTGAGAGGGAGATGGTCCATTTGTCTCGCTTGAGATGCACGGTGGGACCGGTGCTTTTCCAGCGACGGCTCAGCCTTAGTGCTTACGGTGGACCACGCTCAGAACTAGCTTGTTCCCATTTGCGGCACTATGTTTATTGTGAGCCATACTAGAGGCCTTGTCTGGATCTCGGAGGGGATGCAGTTCCGGTCCCTCTGAACTAGTTATGACGCCTGGCACTTGCCGAGATAAGCTCCCGCAGCGAGGGCTGGATTCGGGTACGGTTTACCGCACATTGATGCCACTACAATTGAGCCAGGTCCTGGAGCATTTGGGATTCGGCCGTGTTGAGAGGAGGATCGGATCCTCGAATTCTTGTCCATGGAGTGATCCTTGGTTATGCGATCCTCTCGGCTGACGAGGACCCGGGAGGAGGTGCCATATGAGGGAGCAAAGGATCCCTCGAGGGGAGATGATCCACATTTCACGAGGTAGAATTTAAGTGGAGAGAAGACCAGTGCAGTTTGTCTCCTCCGTCTCCTCACTCCGCCTCATGACCCCGTCCCACATTGACAC
The DNA here is from genome assembly GCA_016808115.1 of Tetrastigma voinierianum. NCBI lineage: Eukaryota > Viridiplantae > Streptophyta > Magnoliopsida > Vitales > Vitaceae > Tetrastigma > Tetrastigma voinierianum. Next base: position 222,893 of record JAEQBH010000911.1, on the reverse strand, counting down.
TCTTGGCCGTCATATCACAGTAGCGGCATTCTCGGAGCATGTTAAGTGTTGGTTCGAGGAGGCTAGCAGGTGTTATGGATGTTGTCTGTTCATTGGCTACTACACGAGGCATCGATGGACGGAAGATTGGCCGTCGAGACGCTTTAGAGCATTGTCATACCATGCTCCTTCAGATCATGAGACACCTCGGTCTCCCGCCTGTGCCTACACATCGAGATGAGCCCACAACAGCAGCCTCCTTAGACATGCGCGTGGCGCTTGGATCCACCGCTAGAAGTGAGGTGGTCACACTCTGTCTCCCAACTTTCCTATCCAGTGAGGCATGTTTATACTTTGGTTGGGAGGAAAAGCTAGAGTTAGGAGTGTCTTCTATCATGTTTTATCTTTGTTTTTCGACTTTATCAGATTTGCACTCATTTTGTATAGGATTCATGTATTGCTTGATATTAGGCGGTGATAATTTTGTTATGTTTAGCTATATTAAGCATGTATTAGCCGGTTGGTTATGTCAAAGCTTTATAGCATTATTCTGATATATTACGCTTGTGAAAATCATTTTGTACCATTTTGTGTTTCTACTCTTGCCTTTAGTTGAGAAGTGAAGCCACAGTAATGTTACCTTAATGATAGAACAATTCCATGCGTGATTTAGTTTTGGTCGATTAAAGTTCAGCGTAGTCAACGCCAGGCAGCATTCCCTTTATCTAATTCACACACTGCACTCCAGTTTGTACCAATAAGTTGAGGAGCTATGTACCTCTTTCCACCTTGCAAATGGGCCTTAGACTATTGATGACCCATAATAGGTTTGTATTTACCCATGTATGAAGACCCGATGTAGTCTTCGAATGAAAAGAAAGAAAAGAAAAGAAAGAAAGAAGAAAAGAAGAATAAAAGCGGTGACGCGTGCCTTGAAACGAACAGGTCCGCGGGGTATATGGCCAGCCTTTAAAGCCGTGCCACACAAAGCCTTAATTGGTTGAGTCATCGACTTAGTGTTCGCACAATTGGATGGGTAGAGTTTAGCGTTGTAGGTGCTTAATTCTCGAAGTCGTGTCGGTCGGGGTGAAGCACAGAGTTTGTGGTCGGTTGATCCTTTTGGCTTGATGCCCTAAACCTTAATTGATTGGGAGTCATCGGTGGACCCCAGTTACACGGACTTTGGTGAAGTCGAGTTTTTAGCATTGCACCCTACATTGCAAACAAGAAACAAATAAGAGTGTAGCTGATCCCCATTTAGAATTTGTCAGTTTAAGGCCATAGCGTAGCTTGGTTGGGGGAGGGAATAACTTTGCAATTTATTGGCTCAAACTGGTTACCTTAGGAACAATTAGATTTTGGTGGAAATTCAGGTTGATTTCCTTGGATCCAATGTTGACCTAAACTAGTTCTTATATGGTTTTTGTTCTTTCATGTCGGTTTGACAGTGTAAATTGTTCATTTAAGGGTAAAAGCCTATCCTAGACATACACTTTTTGAGACATACTTTTGTAAAAAGCACAACATGCATACCTTTATTGTTTTAGCATTTGCTAAAGGTAGCAACGTGTCGGTTGGAAATTGTGATTAGTGCCCAAAGTGCTATTTTGAGCCCTATTCAAGATAGGTTTTGAGTGCTTTGCGCACTAATCATATGAATTAAGCTTGATTGTCATGTGTATGTCCATTTAGTCGTCTAATTTGTTTTGAGATTGTTTGGATAGTTTTACGAGGTCTTGGGAATTTTAATTAAACAAAGCTTGGCTTCTTATTGGTCTTTGAATCTTGAGAGTCCTGGTAATTTCACGGGCGAGGCGATGAAATGTCGAAGATGGGTTGAAAGATTGAAGCAAGTGATGAATAAAAAGTGCGACGATGCGGTGGCAAAGCAGGTTGAAGGAAGCGAGCCGGGAATTTTCGCGAGTTGAAAATTTCGCAGGGATTGCGAAAATTTCGCAATCCTAGCGAAATTTTCGCTATGTGAAAATTTCGCTAGGCTAGCGAAATTTAGCTAGCTAACGAAATTTACTGTTCCTAGCGAAAATTCTCAATTTCGCTATCTCTGTGGAATTTAAGCTATACGTGAAATTTCACGCATAAACGAAATCTGACCCTGTGTTTTGGTATTTTTTGATTCGAATGACTTACGTTTTGATGATACCATTTTGTCCCTTATGTAGTGTTCTATTTTAGGCATTTTGTATTTTTCACACTTTGGGTTTGGCTATATAAGGCACCACAGCTGTAACCTAAGTAACTTTTTCCATTGTCTGGAGTTTCCATGACTTTCATTTTAGGTTTGCTGCTCTCTTCTCTCCTCTTTCTCGTTTTCGCGGTGCCGAACCACGCGGGATAATGACTCGAGGATGCTTGAAAACTAAGCCTGCATAGCCTTGAAGGGGGTTGCTAGCTTGGTTTGTGGTTGTTGCGAGGTTGTCCCTCCATGCTTTAAATGTTAGTCTTTGCATTTTATGGTTCCAAACTTTTGAAACTAAATTAAGGCCACATTTAATGTCTTTCGTTTGAGTCGATACTTGCCATGCTTTAGGGTTCAGTGCATTCTTAATGGTAGTACCTTTGGAAATTCTTTAGATGGCATTCTGAGGCCATTGAAATGAGGTTAAATGCTGAGGTTTCTGCTGAATGGGACTTTGAATGCTTAGTATTTGGTTTGACTCAAATAGGAGTGGTTTTTAGGGGTTAGGTTTATGGCTAAACAAAGATCCGGTTTTAGTGACTATGTGTCATTTACCTTGCAATGCGAGATATAACCAGGACCTTTAATAGCCCCATGTTATCAGAAGCTAGTGACCCCGAGCCTTCAAGGTTACTATTTCACACTTTCATTACTTCTTCTGATTAACCGGTGAACAAGCTTGACCTCCACTTTATTTTTAACGATCCAAAAATCAGCTAAAAAGGAAGTCTCACCATTTTCCATCACTGATGCGAATCATTCGTGGGATGAAAACCCATCCCCGTGTTCGACCCTAGACCGCTATACTGCAGTAGCTTGACTACGCGATGGGAGAATTTTATAGGAAACAAAATTTTGTTGATTCGAATACCTGAGTAGCACGAATCAAGTACGGACCTCGGCATACTGTAAGCTCCATCGGTTCATTACTCCAGGAAGCCGAGGAATTGGTTTTGGGGGGGCTTTGAGTCTCCCCACTTTTTCATTTTCATTTATTTTATTTTATTTTGATTTCTTTAATTTTTCCTTTTAGATTTTCTCTAATTTTTAGTTAATCCTTGTTTTTAGCTTAATTTTCAATTTTCATATATATATATATATATATATATATATATATATATATATATATATATATATATATATATATATATCGCATGTATAGTGAAGTCGCACGGGTGCGAATTTTACTTGTGCGAAAATTACATGAGTTACCCAGGTACACGACTTGCGGGTACCCTGCCGAGTTGCAAATTTCGCAACCTACTGCACCCTCATTTTGTTTCGCTCATAACTTTCTCATTCGAACTTGGTTTTATGCGTTTTTGTTACCGTTGAAAGCTTAGAGAGTATAGAATCTAAATATAGCCAGAAAGAACACTTTTGAAATTATTATGAGGGTGTAATTTTAAAAATGCTCCAACTGGTCACTTTTTTCCTCTCTTTTCTTCTCCTAACTTGTTTATTTGAAGCCCAAACAAAGTGAATAAGGTGTGGAGTGGAAGAGCTTGCGAAGTCTCCTAACCAACAACAGTACATTTCATCAAGGAGGTGCACTTCCCGCTATAGCTTTCCTCCAGGCCCCATTGCGGACAATGGCATTTAGTTGGAGAGTTAGCGAAGGAAGTAACATTATTATGTTTTGTTACTATTTTGAGCAAGCCCATTTTTGATGTTCGGTAGCTTCTTGGTTTTCCTTTTTGTGAAGGCTGTTATACTATATTGTATAGAATTAAAAATTACACCGTTTTTGCACCCGTTTTTTGTATTTTGCACAACTGCGGTTTGAAAAATTAAACAACGTGGTACATTATGTTAGATTGGTTCCATGCTAATTAGTGGATGATTAGTTGAATCTTACTGCTTTTGACCTTTTCTTCCACCTCTAGCTAACACCTTTTTGCAAGGTTTCAACAATGGTGAAAAGCGCCTAACCTTCTAAACTTTGCGAAACCTATCCTAGTTTCGTTTGACCACCTTTAATAGGTTAGATTGATGACCGTGTGTATTCCAAAATAAAAGAAAAAGAAAAGAAAAAGAAAAGAAAAGAAAAATAAAAAGAAGAAAAATTGCAACGCTTTGCCTTGAAACTGGAGCACGGTCCAAGGGGTTTATGGCGAAAGCCTTTAAAGCCTGGTGCCCTAAGCCAACTGGTTGGGAGCCACCGACTTAATTATTTACTTCATGGGTGGATGGGTGGGGGTTTGGCGAGTTGTAGGTCTTGGAGTTTGAAATCATTGAACTCTGGGGTGAAGGCTTGAGGAGTTAACGGTCGAAGATCCCTTATGACTTGGTATAAGTCTTAATTGGTTGGGAGTCATCGGTAGATCCAGATTACATGGACTTTGGTGAAATTCGATTCCTCGTTGCATCCTACAACACTAAAGAGTTGTGGAATAAGAGTGGAGTCTGATCTATTTCCAGGTTGGTTGTTGTCTGAGTGGCGGCAAGCTGGCTTAGTTGGAGTGCGGTTTGGTAGTTTATTGTTGACGTCGACAACATGAATTTGATGGAAGTTACGGTGATTCACGAGATAGGCTCTTGCAGTGCTCATTTGTATGGCATTCATTCTCTCAAGATAGTTATTGGGCAAGGCTTTGATGATTCTTACTTAGGGCTAGACATTAGTCATTCACAACCTTTTTGAAATATAATTTTTGTGAACATAATTTTGATTTTGTTTTGTATGCTCTTTCTTTCTTTCTTTCTTTCATTGCTAAGGGACTAGAAATGTGTAGGTTGGGGGGTGTGATTAGTGCTCAAAAGTCTTTATTTGACGCATTTATTACGAGGTTTGAGCACTTTTTGTGTACTAATCGAGCGTAATCTTTCGATTTTCACATTAATGTCCACTGCTATTCCTGTCGCATTTGTGGCTAATTTATAGTTTTGCAAGCTATTTATGCCAAAATTGTTGATTCGATCTAGCAAGCATGAAGAATTGAGTCGAACTTCGGCATTGCGGATCGACCGAGAAGGAAAGAGGCAGAAAACACTTATAAGAAAATGGATAAAAACAAAATTTTGCAACTGCAATTTTCGCGGGTTACGAATTTGCTCTGCTTGCCAGCTGTTCATGCCTCTCTTTGCCCATTTATTCATCCTTGACTTCCTGTTGCCGTTTTGCTTTTTGTTCTCTTTTGGTTTTTCTTCCTACACTTATACCTTGTAATAGTGTTTATTTAGTAGTTTTGGTAATTTGTATTATGGTTATTTCTCACTTTGACCGAACAAGCTGTAAAGACAAATTTTGCTCAGTAATAAAATTGGCGGGAAGCTTTATGCTTTCTTGCTTTTTTTCATTTTCCTCCACTTTCTCTCATTTTCTCTCCCTTTCTTGGTTGCCAAACACCCTCCAAGGATGACAACTTGGAGGATGAGCAGCTAAAACCCTTTCCTCCTTGAAGTGGGAAATTTCTTGGGTCACGAAAATCACGAGAGCGGGCGGGGGCTCCATGCTTTTTCACGCGGTATCTAGTGCAGTTCTTTGTTTTCCTTTTTAACTTTAGGTTTGATCCCTTTGTTTCACTTGGATGTGGTTGTGCCCAGTGGCTTTTGGGCTCATTGGATGCCAATGTTAGATCCATTGATGTTCGTTAGTCATCATTTAACAGGCCATTTGTAAGGTGAGCGAGGCGACTTGTGTGTTTAGCAGATAGAGCTTTAATGTGTTGGTAGATGCCGTTTTCAAAGAGATTTGTGAGGGTTAGTTTTATAGTTAAATAGAAGATCCCCGGGTTCGGGAGATGACTGCTCGGTCATTCTCTCCCCAACGAGAAAGGATGCAGAAACCCCTCGGTTGCCCTCGGGGAATCCAGCCCCGGTGGCTAACACTTGAGGGTTATATTTTACATTTTTTCCTTATTTTATTTCGGCCTGCCAGACCACCAATTCTCCTTTGTTTTGCAAAACCTTCAGTCCAAGCCAAAATTCACCTTTTGAGCTCACGCCAAATCATTTGTGCAAAAGCCCATCCACGAGTTCGACCCTAGAGCATTATCTTGCGGTAGCTAGTACACAAGCGTGGGAGAAATTTAAGTTACAAATATTGATTAGAGTACTACTATGGCACGAATCAATGACTCCTAACCAATTAAGGTTTAGGGCATCAAGTCATAGGATCACAGGCTACTAACTCTTCGGGTTTCACCCGGATTCTTAATGACTTTAGAAACTCCGGCTACTGATATTACAGCTCTGCCCGTCCACCCGTGCGAGCCTGAAGTCGGTGACTCACGACCCGGTTGGTTTTGAGACCACCCAGAGCTTTAAAGACTTTCGCTATATACCCCTCGGACTGTGCTCGGGTTTCAAGACAAAGCGTCACAATTTTTCTTTTCTTTTTCTTTTTTTCTTTTTTTTTTTTTGAAAGACTCATTGTTTTTTTATTCGGGGTCTCATTTACAATAAAGGTGGTCGAAGGTATTGGAAATTAGGACTTTAGGAAGCCAAGAAGCAAAAGCAGTTTTTGACTTATAAATGAAATCTAATGTGCATAGTGTGTGGTTAGTTCAATGTGGAAGAAAAAAGGTCGAATACCATAAGAATTTCAACATGTTATTAACTCAACTAAGTATAACACCATTCTAACATCAACAACATTGGAACAAAATTTCAATTTCTCATACTATAAGTTGGGCATTACAAAAAAAAGTTGTATGAAAATCAGAAACTGAAAGCATGAACTAGAAACTAAAAAAAAAAATTCATTATATTGTAAAAAAAATAAACTAACTGCAAGCCAAACAACTAAACAAAAAGATTTAGCAAAACATAAAACAACTATTCCTTAACTCTCCCCAGTAAATTCAACTTGTCCTCAATGTGGCTATGGAATGGAAATTTAAGGGAGGAAGTGATACCTCCTTGATGAGATGTACCCGTTGTTGGATAGGAGAATTTGTAAGCTTTCCACCGAGACCTTATTCCTCCATTTGACCCGAATGAACAAGTTGGAAGAAGAAAAGGAAAAAAAGTGACCGGTTGGAGCGTTATTGCGCCTTTATCATCATTTCTAGGTATTTTTAAGCTGTATTTAGGTCCTACACTCTCTAAGCTTTCCATCGATACCAAAATTACCCAAAACAGAGTTTAGATGAAAAAGTTAAAACAAAATAGGGGTGTAGAAAAGAGTTTGCGAAAAAGAGGGTTACGAAAATTTTCGATCATGATTTGGAAAATTTTTTTGAGATACAAATTTTTTTTTTAAATATATATTTTAAAATATATATATATATATATATATATATATATATATATATATTATTTTTTTACAAAAGACAAAATTGCTATAGTGGTTGATCTGCCGTACACGGCGCTACAGTGTGGTTGCGAAATTGCAGGGTTGCGAAATTTACTATGCAACTCCCTGCTGCAAAAATTAAGCACATACATGCAAAAATAAACCAGGAAAAATTAAAGAAAAATGCAGAAAAATATAAATGAGCTAAAAACAAAGATTAAATTAAAATTGGAGGAAATCTAAAGAGAAAAACAAAATAAATCTAAAAAAAATAAAATAAAATAATACCAAATAAAATCAAAAACAAAAAGTGGGGGAGACTGAGTCCCCTAAACCAGTTTCTAAAGCCTTTGAAGGCTGTTGGGCGAGTAGAGCTAGTGTAATTCTGCGAGGTCGGGTGCTCCAATTTGAACGAAGATGAACAAGTATTAGCCCATCCATTTATATACAAGCATGAGCAAGCTGCCAGTATACTGTGATGTAGTGGCAAAAGTTTGAACAGTGGCAACTAACTTCCTAAAGTATTGCACAGGTAGTGTAGATGGGATGGCCTCAGCTTTAGCAGGTGGTGCTTCAGGTTTAGATTGTGTTGCAGGTGTAGGCAGGATATACATTAGGTTAGTAGAGGGTGGAGGTATGGGAGATTATTGGCACCCCAGGGCTCCTTCCCTTTGCTTCTTTTCCATTGCCTTCCTTAGTCAGCAATGAGGAGATTGCTTCTCTCTTTTCCTATGGACAAACAATAGCACTAATGTCTGAGGATTCAAATAACCCTTCAGAATATTCAGAAAAATTCTCTGTCGACCATAACTTTGTAGTTCTTTGTTGACAATGCTTTCATCCCGCGTGGTGTCACTCGAGACACACTTCCACAGTTCTCTTCCTCTAGATAAACATGCTGTTGATTGGCAAGCCTTGAAATTGAGTACTGCAGGTTGTCAAATTTTTGATCAATTTCATTTTGAAGTCCATCAATTCTCTTGTCCACATTGTTTTCCACAGTGTCGATTTTCTGACTTAATTGAGCATTGATTGACTTCTTCTTTTCCATAAAGTCACCTACCAACTTGCTAAGGTTCAGAATGGCTTGTTCAACTAGAGAGGTTGACTGTGGTGGTTGAGGTTGAGATGAAGAAGCATAATATGGAGGAACAGGAAGTGCATACCGTGGAGGTCTTGGTTTCCATGAGAAATTTGGGTGGTTCCCCCAACTAGGGTTGTAAGCACTGCCATATGGTGCATTAGTTGGAGGAACAGTGCAAAAGGGTACACTTACCCATGGAGGGTGTCTATAATCCCTCATGGACCTATATGCACTAGGGTTTCCCTCCACTGGGTATTGATTATGTTGCTCTCCCTCTAGGTGTTCCATTTTGAGTGCATGTTTTGAGATCACTACGACACGGTTCCTATGGGAGGCCGACCTTGGTAACACGCCTCCTAGATTTCCTTACCCACTGTAACATTCACTCCTATTGGAAAACAAGGCAACACCAAACAAGATAAAAAAGAAAAACAATTCTACCAAAAAGGGGTAATGTTAGCTAAAAAATAATAATAAATAAACAGTGAAACAAAATTAACAAACTGACAGAAAAATGCTAAACAGAAAAATTAAATTAAATTCACCAATACTTATGATGAGGATCACAAGTGTTCAACAGTTCATCACTTGCACTAAGGCACCATCCCCGGAAACAGTGCCATTTGATTCGTGGGCACGGAGGTGGTCTGGAATCAATAAAATATATAAACTGTAATTCCTCTGCTATTGCATGGCTGCTACTTGATATGGTAACTCTAGAAATTAGAACACAGGGATGGGTTTTCTTCGCATAAATGACTTATAGTGAATTCAAAAATGGTGAATTTGGTTTGGATTCAGGGGTTTTGTAAAAACAGAGGGTGTAATGGTTGAAAATTGGAAATAAACTGGAGAAAAATATAAAAGAAAACTCCTTGAAGCATCCGGCTACTGAGTTTGGGTTCTAATGGTAATTGAGGGGTCCTCGGGCCCTTTTCCTCACATTGGGGAGGATGACCTATAGTCATCTCCCGAACTGGTTCTTCATTTAGCTATAAAACCTAACCCTTAATAACTATCCTTTAAAAAATGGCAATCACTGAGCATCAATGGTCTCGGTAGTGGAAAACAAGTCTCATGACTCACGCTTCCAATGACTAATAGATGACCGCTAATGAATCTCGGTGGATCTAACTTAATAAGCATCCCCGAACCTAAAATATTATCAAATACGGATCATTCAAGGTGAATCTAAGGGATCTAAACCTAGAGTTCAAAGGAAACACAAAACTTCCAGTGTGTACCAGCGTAAAAACCATGAGAACCTCCAATTGCCTTCAGATCCTGCACCCAACAACCTTCTCCTTCAAGGAGGAAAGGTTTCTAGCCGCTCATCCTCCGAGTTGTCATTCTCGGAGGGTGTTTGGCTAGTGAGAAATGGAGAGAAAGTGAGAGAAAATAAGAAAGAGCGGGAAGAGCTGAAAGCTTCTCTCCGAAAAACTTTTATTAAAGCAAAAAAAGGTCTCCCCCCGGTTATAGTGTTTGCTTGGGCTTATAAACTGCCGTAAAACAATACAAATTACTAAAATGAACAAAATTAGTTAACTATTACAGGGACAAAATGGGAAGAAATCAAAAGAGGAGCAAAAAGTCAAAGGCGCGGGAAAGGTGACCGATTACGAGGGCGTGCAATTTGCGAGTTCTGATTTTTGCGACCTCACGAAATTTTAAAAGGTTAACTAATGAATATTTCGCAGCCACTCCTTTTCATATGCTTTATCTTCTCTTTTCTTACAGTTTTCTAGCTGCGACTTTGAGTTCATCTTGGCTGCTTCATGATTGGCGGCTTCAGCTTTGGCATGATTAGCTTGCGAAACTCTGAAATTTTCCACAATCACGGTTGGCGCCTTGCTAGGTCCTTAACATGCCAATTGGGTAAATTAGGGCGATTACTACACAAAAAGTGCTCAAACTTGTATTAATAAGGATGAAAAATAACATTATTTGGGTAGTAATCATCATACATTGTGGTTGCAATATCTCTTAAAGGAAAGGGAAAGAGATGTAGTTTGATCACCTCTGGTCTCATAGTTTAATTTAAGCGTGGCTATTACGAGGATTCGCCATGTGCTCATTAGGATCTTCAGTAGGATGGCCTGTAAATTGATTTTGTTACACCATGGTGATCAGTGCTGGTTTTAGCTCAAAATTGTTAGCCTCTATAGCAGGTTGTCTAACTGTTGAATATTCTTCTTGGATAACTGGTCTCTAGAAATCCTCCATTGTATCTTGCACCAGAGCCCTTTCTGCTGCTGTTTCTTGTTCAACTATCTGACCCATTCTTTTATCTGCCATAATTTTTGTTTCTGCACTTTTGACCTTCCTTAAGTTCCTTAATGTTCGTTCCAATTGAGTATCTAAGGGAAACATATATGATTTTGACTTCCTATGCATGAAATAACTTCCTGAAATGGAAACATATTGAGATTAATTGGAAATAGTGGTATTAAAAATCATATATCCTTAAAAGATCAGTAGCTTATGTAGCCACTACTATCGAAACTATTTTTGTGAATTTCTTTTTAAAAAAATAAAGAAAAATGTCCAAATTAGTATTTCTCTCTTTTGTCAGAATATTGATTTATTCAAATCCTTTCAATCCCCGGCAACGGCGCCATAAAACTTGTTTGCTAGTTAATGTATAGACTAAACCACTCAATTTTATCACCTCTACTGGAGCTTTTACAATTCCCACACGATTAGGACCAAGGTGAAGCTAGTTGTTTGAAAATTAGAAAATTGTTTTATGTTCTGGAAATTATAAAATGAGTTTAGTCTAAGACACTGTAAGTGCATAGGTCATACAAGTAGTAAAAATTGGATGCAAGTCTAGATATCATTCCCTTAGAGATTGACAAGAATTTTGAAATCAACTACCCTAACTACTCAAGATCCTCACTATTTGCACCTCCTTGTAATGGTTTAGCTTGGAATTTAAAAGACAAAATGATCCTATATTATATTCCTCTAGTTAAAATAAAATTTGAATTAAAACAAATAAAAATAAGCTAAGAAGTGAATGGAGTTCTCTTCTGAAATGAAAAGCGATAAAGGCTATTGTAAAAACAAACCATTTCTGCATTATAATCCATTGATTTTCTCAATCCTGATTTTGATTTGGATTTGTCAAAGATGCCTAATAACGCAACTTGGATTTTTCCATAATTCACTAATTAGAGGTCCCTGCTTCTTTCAAAGACATGGATCTAATCAGTTACTTATATTCAGAACACTCTTGATAAGATCTAGGTATTTTTCTTTCTCAATACTTCATACCCATTTCTTTAGACTGTAGATTTCTTGCACCCCAAGTCTGGGCCATTGGAAAACCTCTACAAATTGGTTGATGGCTCCTCATTTAGATTTGATGGATTTTTCCTTTTCCTTGATTAGATCTCAGCTAACACAGGATCAAGATCTTTCCATCAGATTTAGGTTAAATCTCTGATTATTTAATTTGATAAATAATCCCCTTAAACTTCAACTATGAGTGAATTGGAAATTTATCGAAGTGAACATTCAGAGCTCTTTAGTTCTTCAATAGTAGTTTAACATACCCACAAATTGAATGTTCAAGCTCGAGAATCGCATCTCTGTGTCCCTTTCGAGGGCCTCACGAAATCGGAGGCTTGAATCACAGTCCTTGAAAGGGTGATCGATACTACTGTAGGAACAATTCGGTTCGAGGCTCACATCGATCAAATAAATCCTAAATCCAGGAAATTCATTCCAATTTATGCGAAGGAACTAGAACTAACAACGGATCCATTTCGATGGAAGGCTGCGGCTTACCAATCTTGAATCACAATCATATTGGAGTATTAATCAACGTCCCTTTATATTGTAATAAATTGAAAGAACTTAATTCGAGAATTGTCTAGACTTCATTAATTCTAAAAAGCGTGAGTGGAAATGAGATTGAGCGATTTAATCCGGCTTGCGAATTCAAAGCAGTTGTGGGTTGGATCCGAGGAAAAAAAATTAAAGCGATTCCTAACTAATCTAATCTAGAAATATACAAGTGGTGCTTCTTCCAATCCCTGGGATGCAGGTTTGAACGAGCTACCTCCTCATGACACAAAGACACCTATTTATACATTTCCAACAATTTGGCCTGATTCGAAGCCTTCAAGTGGATTTCCCCAAATTAAATGGCCCAGCTTACTTTTTAGGTCGCGACTTAAAGGAGCTTGTCGCGACCTTCTTTGTTTTGTTTTTAGTAGTAGGGAGTCGCAACCTGATGTCTTTTGTCATAACATCGTTCTTTGAAGCTTCTTCATTTAGTTATCACGACCTAGTTTCTTTGTCGCGACTTAAGTTGTTGCCTATCCCCTTGATTCTTGTTGCGACTAAGTTTTCAATTGCGACATAAGTTTTGCCTAGAGTTTCTTCTTTCTCTGAAATCTTTGTCGCGACATGAATTGTTATGTTGTGACCAAGTTTAGTTGCCAGTAGTTATGATTCTTGTTGCAACAACTTTTTCTGGTCTCCAAATATTTATGTTGCTACCTCAATTCCATGTCGTGACCTAGCTGTCCTTCCCTTTATTGAGTTATGTGTCGTGACCTAGTTTTCATGTTGTGACACAAATTCTGTTGCCAGCCACTCTAATTCCTGGTCACAACTTCCTTTTTTGTTGCGACATCATTTGTTTGTCTTCTGCATGTATTTTGTCGCAACAACAAATTCCCTTGTGGAGACCTTTCTAGTTCATTAAGCAACCATTCCTCGTCGTGACATCAATTATGCATTGCGACGGAGTTGTTTCTTTGGTGTCGCGACACCCTGTGAGAAAGGTATCGCGGCAGATCTTTCTTTGAAACCCCTTTACGTCTCGGCCACTTGTCTCTTTGCCGCCTTTCTGCTTTTGTTTAGCTAGACTTATTTCTTGTCACTACCTAAAGCCTTTGTCGCGACCTTGAATAGTATCTCCATCTTGTCATCATGTTGCAACTTGAAAATCCTTTGTCGAAACTTAGTCAGTTTATGAAGCAATCATTCTTTGTCTCGACATCATTTTTTTGTTGCGACAAGAGTTGTCTTGTTTCAACGTCGCGACATCCAGGACGATGTAAGAAAAGATACTTCTTTCAAGCCTTTCCTTTGTCTCCGTATCCCATCTCTTGTTGTAATAGCTTTCTCTTGGCCTCCGTATCACTTCTTGTCGTGACCTCGATTCTCTGTCGCGACTTGAGGTCTTTGTCTAGCAGATTTGCTGCAACATGCTTACTCAGGTTGTGACTGAAAAACTAATGATTTGAGGAATCCCTTGTCGCGACCTAACAAGTCTATCGTGACCTAGCTGCCTTGACCATATATATCTTTTTCTTGCGGGAATTGCCAAGTCTGTTGTAAAAACCTATAAAATATAAATTTGGTAAGGTTTCCACATGTCTGCATAAAAATCAGTAATTATATTGTAACACAGGTCAGAAAAATGGATTTCAAAATCAATGAGTTTTTGACTTATCAATTTCCTTGGGAAGAAAGATGATGAGCCTTCAATGGCGGAAATATTGGCTCAAAAGAATTGAAAGAATGCTACGGAAAATGCATTGCACACCAGAGGAGAACTTAGAGTATGTGACTTCTTTACTACAGGATGAGGCTTATCAGTGGTGGCTTTCCGTGACTAGGACCGCACCATCGGAGGGTATTACATAGGAGTTCTTCCTGACATAATTCATGAAAAAATATGTGGGTTGCATTTATCTGCGCAATATGAGACGAGAGTTTCATAATCTGAAGCAAAGACAGATGAGTGTGACAAAATATCAGAGGGAATTCACCCGATTGAGCAAGTATGCTCCCGAAATGCTACTTATTGAAGAAGAGAAGTGTCGTAAGTTTGAAGATGGCCTCAATAATTATATTCGGGCCCGTATCACGAGATTTTTTCCATGTGAGCTTTTCTAAGATTGTGACATATTACCTTGAATGTAGAAAGAGTGAAGAAAGAAAAGTATGAAAGAAAAGACAGAAGACAGGGTAAGAAAAACCCCGATCAGTTAAGTTCTTGCTCCGGCACGGAGTAAAAATTCGAGGAGGACCACGGGGTTATAATCCGCCCTACGGCTGAGAGTTAGCTTAGGCTACCGATAGTAGACTATTATCTTTAGCCTTTGTGAGTTGCTAGTGCACGGGAGGTTCTTTGAGGGGACTAGTTTCTCTTTTTTGCCGCACATTGTGAAGGAGACATAAGGGAGAGTGTTGGGAGACTAATAGGTGCTTGTTTGGCAGGGATCCAGTGAGCCGAGATAAAGATTGTCTTAGAGCTTGTTCCTTCACATCGGCCTAGACTAGGGTACGGTTTCGATGGTACGGAAGAGCAACAGAGGACAGCAAGGTGTTTGCATCATCCAGTGCTTGGCAGAGACAATGACCTGGGACTATGGGACGACAGGATGCCCATTATAAATTTAAGTATGTGTCGGGATGAATCATGCGTGCATTTCAATTAAATTCTCGGTGTTCTTTATAGCTAAAATGCATGATTCGCGGTCTTTTTCATTAATATTACACTAATCCCTCATATTATATTATTCTATAGAATATGGCGATGTTGGAATCAAAAGGGCAGCTAAAAGACAGAAAAATAGAGCAGAAGAAGAAATGACGAAAAGGTAGCATCACAAAGGGTTACGAGTTCGCCGCTGCGAAGAACCCCTTCGCCGCGGAGGAGCACTTCGTCGTTGCGAAGACCCTTCATTGCGGCCCGAGACACGGCACGAAATCAAAGGCCCATGAGTTCGCCTCTCTGAAAAGCCACCTTCGCGCGTGACGGGTTCCACTTTCTATTGCAATTCGAAAAAACCCTGCTTTCTAGGCCATTAGTGGGCCACGTCTCGAGGTATAAAAGGGAGTAATTGCCATGAGAATGGGAGATTGGATCGGAAGGAAGAATACGAGGGTGAGAGATCCAAGATAGGCCAGTTCGAGACGGATGCATTGAAGGCGGTTTTACGCGAGAGATCTTTCTTTTCGACCCACTTCATGATTAATTCTTGTTTCCCATAGTGAGATATCTGAGCAAACAACTCTTCTCTGGGTTTTAACCACAACTGCTGGTTGATGGTTGGATTTTCCAGTTTTGGCTTATTTGAATGTTAATATGAGTTCATATGTTTGCTTTAATTACGGGTTTATTGTATTGTTTGGCCAAACGTGGCATCTTAAGCGGGTTGGGATGGGAGAATAACTGCTGGGACTGTGTTGATGACAGTGGGATAGAGATATTCTTAGCGCAAGTGTGCTTAGGGTTTGCACATTTAATCATTTCGGGTCGAGGGTTGAGGCGAGAGATGCAATCAATCCCACTTTGGCGAGATAAGGGAAGTATATCTCGGAAAGTCTTACATGGGAAAGATCGGCCCCTTGACATAACTCATATAAATACTTGATAAGTCCTTAATTGGATTGACATCCATCAAGAGTGGTGGAGATGGTAAAACCCTAGGTTTCTCATCATCGATATAATTTAGTACATTCAATTTTAGGTTTTTATTAATTTAAGTAATTTAGTCGCAATTCGCTTTAGGATTAGATCCAAATATTGTCGAAGTCATTAAATCAGTATTCAACACGCTTCTCTTTGAGGTAACGACACTTGACTAACCACTACACTCGTCGACTCGGCCCAGCGTGCACTTCTTTTCGAGTTTGCGTTTCCCGATTAATTTTACACACTACGCCCATCGACGTCAGAGTTTGGCACTTTGTTGCTTGGGAGAAGTGATTAGTGCCCAAAAAAGTGCTATTTTGAACCCTATTTTTAATAGGTTTTGAGTGTTTTTTGCGTACTAATTGTTATAATTAACCCAATTGACATGTTCGGGTTCCTATTATTCTACTGATCGCATTTTGTGGTTAATTTTGTAGTTTTTGTAAGATATTCAGGCCAAAATTATCGAGTCAATTCAAACACGAAGAACCAGAGTTGAACTCATCGTTGAAGATCAGATCCCAGAAGAAAAGAAGAGCAAAAGTGAAGAAAAATTGAGCGTAGCACAAACTAGCTGTAGGAAATTCATGTTCTTGACACTATTCCACATTTCGGCACTATTCAATCACATACAATTCTAGCGCCCCATTTGAATTCTGTACCACTTTTCACTGTATTTTATCCTTGTAACAGTTGATTTCTTTTGTTCATTGTGGTAATTTGTATTGTTTTGGGGGCATTATTTAAAGCCCAAACAGACACTGTAGTGAGGGGGACACGAAATCAATAAATTTTTGGGATAAGCTTTCAACTCTCCCGTTTTTAAAGCTTCTTCTGCCTTGTTTCTTTCCCTTTCTTTTCCGTTTACGACGACGAAACACTCTCAGGATGACAACTCGGAGGATGGTTATTAAAACCCTTCCCTCCTTGAAATTGGAAGGTTCTTGGGTGCGGGATCTAGGCTATTGAGTCCCACACCATTTTCACGCAGTACTCACTTTGCCGTAGATACGTGTTCTCCCTTTAACATTAGGTTTAAGATCCACTTCCATTCATGTTGGATAATTCGGTACTTAGTAATCTTTTAGTGATCATTTGATGCTTATTACTAGATCTTGTGATGTTCATTAGTTACCATTTATTACCCATTGTAATGTGAGTCAAGGAGACTCGTTTAGCTAGCGAGAACATAGGGCCGGTGAATGCCATTTCAAAGGATAGTATTATGGGTTAGGTTTATAAGCTAAAATGAAGATCCCAGGTTCGGAGATGACTATATGTCATCCTCCCAATGCGAAAATGAACCTGGAAACCCTCGATTCTTAGTAGGATCCTAAACGTATCACGATACTTGAGGAGATCTCTTTTATTATTTTTCTTGTTTTACTTTAGTTTATTTTCAGTTTTCATCGTCAAACCCTCACTGTTTTTACAAAAACCCTAAATCTAAATTTAATTCACCAAATTTTGAACCTCACTGTAAATCATTTGTACGAAGAAAACTCATCCATGTGTTTGACCTTAGAGCCACTATACTGCAGTAGTTACGCTACGGCAGTAGGATTTCAACGAGGGATCCTCTGTATGATTCGAAACTCCATGTTCCAAAGTAAGCTCAGTCGCGATGGGCGGGTCCATTCATCGTTAAACAAGCACACCCCTGATGGTTCAGTAGACCTACACAATCAAATGATAATAGGGTATTAAAGGTTAATGGAAAGAGAGTGAAGCCTATGTTGTCTGTGGTATGGTCGGGAGGAAATTACTCATGGACCCTCCTTGAGACCCACAGGCCACACATTTAAGGGTGGCTCCTGCAGTGTCTCAGAAGCCACTAATTTAATTGCTTAGTTTTGTTTAAGTTTCTTTTTATTTAAAATTTTTTTTTAGTAATCAGTTGAGTGGCTTGTTTTGCTTTGTGTTGCGACTCTGTAACATCAATGACCACCCATGACAGTGCCTCGGCACGCGAGAGTGAGGATGATCCTACCCTCCACCCGATTGAGGAGGTACCACTCCATCCTCTAACTTTCTCGTTCCCATACCGGGACAATTTGTTATAAAAGTAATGTTCATACTTTTGATTTTAGTTTTACTGCTTTTGCATGCCCTGCAGAGCCCAAATTTGTTTGTTAAAATTGAGGCTGCTGTTTGCGCCTATATTTTTGTGTTTATGCTCTTATCTTGAGTTGAAAAATTGAAGCTCTATATGCTACTATAATGCTAGAACAGTTCCATGCATGATTAAGTTTTTGGTCGATTGAAGTTCCAAAGTTTCAACCTTGTACGTCCGCCTTTAGCTAATCACACACAGCGCACATCAGTTTTCGTGATAGGTTGAGAAAATTTGTATACCTCCTTTGCTATGGCAAACTAGATTAGTTGACAACCCACAATAGGTTTTGTTACCCACAAAGAAGACCAATGAAGTCTTCCCAGCCAGAAAAGAAAAAGTAAAAAGAAAAAGAAAGAAGAAAAGAGAATTGAAAGCGAAGTGACCTTTGCCTTGGAAACCGAACAGTCAGGGTAAATGGCGAAAGCCTTTAAAGCAGGTGCCCAAACCTTCATTGGTTGGAGTCCAGCGACTTTGTGTTCGCTACGTGAGTGGATGGGTAGAGTTTAGCGAGTTGTAGGGTTGAATTTTGAAATCAGGTCGAAGTCCAGGGTGAAGCCTGAAGAGTTAGTGGTTGGCAGATCCTTTTGACTTGATTCCCTAAACCTTAAATGGTTGGGAGTCATCAGTGGACCCCCGTTACACGGACTTTGGTGAAGTCGAGTCTTCAGCATTGCACCCTACAATACAATAGAAGTAAGAAATAAGAGTGTAACTGAATCTATTTAGGTTGGTCATCAGTTTAAGGTCTGGCCATTGCCCAGTTGAAGGAATAGCTTTGCGCTTATTGATTCAGCCCAGTTTACTCGCTATAGATTTTGGTGGAAGTTCAGGTTGACTTCCTTGGAATTGATGTTGCCCTGAAACTTGTTCCTATATGGCTGTTCTCGTATTGGTTTTTGTCTGATGCAAATTTTTCATCTTGACGGTAAGCATCACTTACATACACACTTTTTGAACAACATACTCTTTTGCAAAAGCATAGCTGCATACCCTTGTTATTTTAGCATTGCTAAGGGATTCAGCAACGTGTCGGTTGGGGGTGTGATTAGTACCCAAAAGAATGCTATTTTGAAGTCCTATTTAAGATAGGTTTGAGTCTTTTGAGTCTTAATCATATTAATTAAGGCGATTGACGTAATAGGGTCCATTAGTATTCTTGCGATTTTTGTTTCGTGGTTGTTTTTGGTAGTTTTGCAGGTTTCGTAAACCTCCTCCATCATATCAAGCTTGAAATCGCAATTATGCTGATTTATGCTGAGTTCGTATGAATTCTCGGTGATTTCATCAAGCCTGGATGAAGATATATCAAGCTGGAAGAGGAGAAGTGCAGGCTGGAGGATGTAGGATGGCTGGGCAATTTCGTTATGGCATAGCGAAAATTTTGCAATCATAGTGAAAATTTCGCAGTCATAGCGAAATTTATATAGCCAAATTTTAAGCTATGATAGTGAAATTCGCTATCATAAGCGAAATTCGCTATCATAGCGAAAATAATGTGCATAAGCGAATTGAATCTTCGCTGTACTTTGTATTTACTGTTATGATAGCGAAATTTAGCATATCATAAAATTTAGCTATCATGAAATTCAGCATGCATAACAAAAATCTACTCCTTTGTTTTGTGATCGAACAACTCAGTTTTGTTTAATTCCTCTTTTACCCTCTGATGTAATCATATTATTTAGGTTAGTTTGAGTATTTTCTTTATATTTAGGAGGCTATATAAGCCATGTTATGAACATTTGTAACCCTAATTATTCATTTCTTGTATTTTCACACAGGTCCCTGTTTTGGTTCCCATTTTCTCTTCTCTCTCTTTCTCTCATTTTCTAAGGGCACGAGCCACACCCTTTGGGGATGACAACTCAAAGGATGTTTGGCTAAGCCTCAAAACATGAAGGAGGGTTGCTAGGTTGGTTGATGTTGGTTTGCAGGTGTTCCTCTGTTTTCATGAAGCAGGTACTGCATTTTTGTGTTTCAAACTTTCTAAACTAGGTTTAAATTCTATTTAATGTATTTTCTTTAGTCAATACTTGGCATGCTTTAGGGTTCAGTGTATTCTTAATGGTAGATACACTGACATTCATTAGATGTCATTTACGAGCCATTGAAATTAGGTTAAATCTTTGTATTTTCATTCTTTGAAACATTAAATGCTTTCGATTAAATGCTGGTTGAATAGGAAGGTTCTTAGGGTTGGTTTTAAAGTTAAACAATCGGTTTGGGAAATGACTATGTCATTTGCCCTAATGCGAAATAACAGGACACCTACATAACCCCATCATATCAAAACTAGTGACTGAAAACTGAGGTATTTCTTTTCTTATATGCTTAATTTAAGCTGCTTCACATGGCTTAGTGACACCACAGCCACACTTTTAATGCAAATCGAAAAATCCAAGTAAGCCTCACCATTTTGAATCATGTCTGAGTCATTTTGTAAGATGAAAGCCCATCCTTGTGTTCGACCTAGTTTGCTATGCGGTAGCTTGACTATGACAGTAGGAGGAAATTTAGGATACAAATGTGTTGATTAGGATCACCACATTGTGTACGAATCATAATCACACCCCAACTACACATTGCTAGTCCCTTAGCAATGAAAGAAAGAAAAGAAAGAAGAGCATAAGTATAACAAAATAATGTTCACAAAAAATTATATTTCAAAAAGGTTGTGAATGAGTAATGCACAACCCAAGTAAGAATCATCGGAAGCCCTTGATAACTATACTTGAGAGGAATAGATACCACCTGAAATTGAGTATCAAAAGGCCTCCATCCTGATGAATCGACGAAACTTCCACCAAAATCTAAGTGTTTGTTTGATCGGCTCTCGGCAATAAAGCGCAAGCGCACTCTCTGACCTAGCTATTTATATAGCCCAACCTAGTATGCTAACCAACCTAAATAGATTAGGACCCACTCTTATTCCACAACTCTTTTTGTGTTGTAGGGGTGATTAGTGCCCAAAAAGTGCAATTTTGAACCCTATATTAGATAGGTTTTGAGTGCTTTTTGCGCATTAATCATGTCATTCTCTGGGATGAAGTGTTAGTCTTCTTAGTAACACTTATGCCATTTAAGTATTTTTGGGTACATTTCAGGCTTTGCGCACTTTGGAGTTGATCTCGAGTCAAATGATGAATCGTGAAGTTGGAATTAAGTCGATAATGAAACTGACCAAAATTAACAAGAAAACAAAGGCAAAGTGAAGAAAATTCGATGCAGTTGAAGGCAGGATGAAAAGCAGTGAAGGATCAACGATGCAGGAATTTTCGCTAAGCTTGCGAAAATTTTCGCTAGGATTGCGAAAATTTCGCAACCTTAGCGAAAATTTCGCAACCTTAGCGAAAACACCAAATTTCTTCAGCCTGATTTAAGCTAGGCACCATTTTTAGCGAAAAAACGATTTAAGCTACTCACAACATTTCGCTAGCTTAAGCGAAATTTATTTAACTAAGCGAAATTATCTGGCAACCGCGAGAAATTTTCCATTAGCTAGGCTGATTTGCATGTAGTTAGCGGAATTCCTCGCCCTCTAGCGAAAATTGAGTGCCTCGTCATGCTTTGTAATTAATGCAAGCGCCTCGAACGGTGTGTTACTTAATTGTCGATAGCAGCGATTTCATAGGTTTTGGTATTTTCATGCCTTGAGGTGGCTACTCTAGAAACCCTCTTGTTTTGTAAGAAAGAAACGATATGAGAACAATTGGAGCAACAATGTGGAGAAGGATTTTTGTAAGTTTTATTTTTGTAAATAAAGTCTTTTATTTTAGGTTTGCTTTTCTTTCTTTTCTCTCTTCTCTCTCTTCTTTCTCTCCCTTTCCTGTGCCAAACACACCTCTTGAGGATGACAACTCAAGAGATGCTTGGCTAAGCCTCCTTTCTTTGAAGAGGAAGGAAGCTAGCTTGGTGGTGGGGCATATGCTGCTGTCCTCTGTATTAAAAGCTGCAGTGTGTAATTATAGCCCTTATATTCTCAAAACATGGTTGCATAACATTGAATGTTATTGATTTGACCTCTCCATGCTTTAGGATCGAGTGTATATTCGGGTGAAAGCCAGCTGTGATTCTTTAGATGGTCTTTACGAGCCTACGAGGATAATATTTACGTGTTAGGGTTCTTAGTGGGTTAAATAACATTTCTTGTTGTTTGGCCAATACTCCTCCATGCTTTAGGATCGTGCATAGGTGAGAGATGCCGCATTTGTTCTTTAGATAGTCTTTGAGCCTGCGAAATGATAATTGAATGTTAGGGTTTTAAAAATTAAAGGGAGCCATGCTTGACATCTTGCACAATGATGACTCAAATAGGAGATGTTTCATGGGTGAGTTTGCTAGTTAAATATAGATTCGGTTATGCCATGGACTATATGTTGCATGTCATAACGAGGATAAAACAGGGACACTTGTTTCTTTTTAACATAAGTTAGTAACTGGAAATCTTCAAAGTTAACTTTTTCACACTTAAATTTCGAGTTTTACAATTATTAGTTTTCAAGCCATTTCCCACTTTGTTTTTAAACACAAATCCAAGAGTCCAAATAAAAAGCCTTGCAACTATTGCCTTGATGCAAACCATTTTTAGGATGAAAACCCATCCGTGTTCGACCACACAGACCACTTTATCTTTGCGGTAGCTTGACTACGGCGTGGTAGAAACAGGTGTATATAAATTTTGTTGATTTTAGCTCAGCCTACTGTGGCACGAATCAAATGGCGCCGTTGCCGGGGATGGTGCCAAACTACAAATGGTAAGTTGAAGAGTACTTGTGATCCACATCACATGTGAAGGTAACCTTTTTACCTCTTTGCGGCTTCCGATTCTGGGCTGTGATTTTAGCAATTAGCGACAATTCTTGTTTATTTGATTCAGGTTTCATTCGATCGGTTATTGTTGTTAGTTAATTTTAATCTTTTTGCAAGTTTTGATGTTGCTCTTTGTTGTCTCTATAATTGTGTAATAGCGTAGTATGCAACGAGTGGGATAGAGACACATCGGGTGAATTGCAAGGATAAGTACCTGACTTGACTGGCTAGTGAAGTCGGTGTAGAGCTGATACCATGGATCCCATGCACGGCGAGGAACAACGAGTCAACAGGAACCCCTGAATCAAATGCCTATAGAGCCATGAGGGATCATCACCCTCCTAGAGTTAGTGCCCATCCTGTATCATTCCTCCTGCGATGATGTAGCGGTGAGGCCATGTTGGTACCTACTTCCCCACGTACCATGGTATGGAAAATGAAATCCATACACACGTCTTGGGGATTTTGAGGAGGTTTTGCACTACCTTTAAGGAAGGTATGATGGACATGGATTCTTTGAAGCTAAAGGCATTTCCATTGACTCCTAAAGGACAAGGCGAGATGGCTCGACTCATTGAGGCTAGAACCATTAGAAATTGAAATTTGGTACTGCGAAATTTGAATTCTTGAAAAAGTTCTTGATTGCTCCTGAACCCGATAATTTGAAAAGACAAATCTACACTTTAGGCTCATGATGGTGAAGTTTTACCGGTGTTGGGAAAGATTTATGGAAACCATCGGTGCATGCCCATCATGGGTTTGACACTTGGATGTTGGTGAACCACTTCTAGGTGGTATGTCTCTGCCGTGAGGCGCTCTTGGAAACCATGTGTGGGGAGATTTTTAAGCAGCATCCACAGTGAAGCCATGGATTTTTAAATTACGTGGATGAAACTTCTAAGGGTTGGGATGAGCTTAACCTGAGAATTGGATGGGATGAGACCAGGTCGAGCCAAAGGGTGGGATGGCTAATGCCTTTGCCTGAAGAAATAGAAATGAGCTGAAGTTTGACCATTTAGGAAGGTAGAGAGGAGCTTAGTAAGCAGCTCAAGAGGTGCATGCAGTGGTAGAAAATCCTGCCTGATCAATCCTTACCAATTTTCCAATCCTGTACGCAATGAACGATTGTCACACATGGCCCCTGCGGTGAAGGATTTGATGTCGAGTGTGCGAATAGCGTGGGCAAATTCAAGCCCGCAACGATCAGTACTCGCGTGTAAAGCGATACTTACAATTCGATTGGAGGAATCACCACTAACCTTGTGGAAACCCGACTGACTTATGTACCCCGGGGCAGGCCTCGGTTGGTTCCCCCTCCGCAATCCACAACGACCACCATCCTCTTCTCGATTGAACAGAAGCCATATTGAATTTGAGTAAGGTGGTGAATGATTTGTTGAAGAACAAAAGGAATTAATGTCTGGCGACACGAAAAGAATTGATCTGTAGAAATACAATGAACAAAAAAGAATAGATGGGCTTAGAGCAATCTCAACCAGAAAATTGACAACCTACAGTATTCAATCACCAAGATCAACAAATTGCTAGAATTCTGAGAGAGAGAGAGGTTTCCATCACAAACACTTCCAAATCTAAGGGAGTGTGAGGTAGGATGCGTAAACTGATTAGGAATGGATGGAAGTTAAGGCCATAATAACCTTGAGAGTGGAAGGGTTGATCAACCTATGCCAAAGCATTGAAGAAACCGGCGGGGAGAAGAATTGCGATTTGAGCATATTCTCACAGAAGAGGATTCAATAATCTAGCGTACACCACCTCGCTTTTCCCACGAAGCACTTAGAGGAAGAAAAGAGCTGACTGTGACGGGCATTTTAGGAGTCTTAAGGCAGAGTGGTTAACATACCTTTCTTTGGACCCTGTCAACAGAGTCCTGTATGCAAAATTTTGAAAGATCTTTGCATAATGAAGGAATTAGGCATTGAAAGCATTTCTCCTTTGAACATATCCCGAGTGCCGTGATCAACGGAAATATCACATTAAATACAAAGATCAGGGATCTCCCCTGATTTCGATCAATATTGGTGGGAATTGCATAGAAAGTCATTGCTTGATTTAGGAGCAGTGTGAACCCTAATGCCATATTCGGGTATATAAGCGAGTTAGGTTTAGGTGAACTTGAACCTCTGCGACATCACACTATCATTGGTAGATAGATGGGTGAAGATCCCGAAAGGGGATAGTTGAGATATCGCAGCGAAAATAGACGAATTCTACTACCCGAGTAGATTTTGTGGTGCTTGACTTTCTTGAGCAATTCTATTGAACCCTAATCATGTGCAATTATCTTAGGAAGACCATTTCTGGCCACATCCGATCTGATAAATTCTTGGGAATGGAGTCATGCGGCTTACCTTTGGTAACATGACTTTGGAATTTAACATCTTCCATTTGAGCAACAATCCAAATTTATTTAAAGGCGAAAATCATATAGCGATGGGGTTGTTTCAATTGATCGGTGTCTTGGTACACAAAGTGCCCAGTAATACGGAGTGATCAGCCTAGAGGATAAAGAAGAATTGGTCTTGCCAACCAGCACCCATTTGCAAACGATTGCACCGATCCGTCGTGCTGAGCAGTTCAACATTTGGCTACCCAACATCATGGAGCCAGTCCAAGCCATTGCATGGGTTGAGGAGATCATTCTCCTTGACCCCCCTTGAGTAATTTTTAACTTGAACTGGTTCGGTGTTTTCAAAAACCGAATTGCAGTTCACAATTCTTAATTTCTGTCTTAAGTTAGTAAATTTTGTTAGTTTTAGTTGTTTTTCAAAAATTTTAACTTAGCATTTTTTTTTATTTTTTAGTAATTTAATTAGTATAGCATAGTGTTGTACTTTGAATTTTAATTATAGTACATATATTAAATTTTATATTATGTTTTATATTAAATATTAACTAATAAATTAAAAAAAAAATTTTGAATCTGAGGAAGGCGTCGAGCAGGTCGCTAGGAGTAGCGAATATTTAGGCGAGGAAAAGATACTCATTTGCTTGGATTTGGATGCCCATATAAACTGGGCTGGGGGTGTCGAAAGGCCACTTCATATTCTTCCCCCGGCTAATCCACCATTGTCTTCCTCTCATGGTAGTGACCCGGTACTCATAAGTCTGGCTTCTTCTTTGCCGTCCACGCTCACGAGCTTCCCAGTCTCATACACATCCTTTGCTATTGCCGGGGTTGTGAAGCGAGTCGCCCGGTTCCTGCCTAGCATTTGTGCACAGAGTCCACACCCGGGCTGCCTCACGCTTGAGTCTTTGGCGAGGTTTCTGTCTGCTTGACCTCGGTCACGCACCGCCCGACCACGGCCGAGCGCCGGTGAGCCGCGGCTAGTGCGGGCGGCCGGGTGCCAGTTCGGCTGTTGGTGCCCTGCCCGGCCGCGGTATTTTCTTGAGCCATCGATTTACGGTTCGGGGCCCATGCTCGGTAGTGCTTGATGAGCCACAGGTCGGTTTGATTACTTAGTACTTGATAGCGCCGAGAGATCTTGATTCGGATGTCTGATACAGCGGTTATATTTACCGATTGATCGAGCTTTCTTAGGAGTATTAGTCATATTTGGTATGGTTGTTCGGTACTGGGATTGGGTCGAGTCAGTCTTCGACCTCGGTGAGATTCGACCTGCCTTTGAGAGGGTGGTCGGCTCTCAAGTCGTACTCACATATGCCGACCGAGTGATCTCTGGAGTTTGACGATGCCGTATCGAGTGGGATCTCGGACCTCGGGCCCATCTTTAATACCCTGGAGGAGAGTTAGGAGGCCCAGGCCACTCAGCGGGCCCTTTATCGGGCTGAGAGCGGAGTCATCTTACACTCGGCCTCCCATCTCCAGCAGTTGCTCGGCTGCGGCTGACTTCATCACCTCGTCGCCCGTCGAGTTCGAGGAGCCGTTCGTAGGGCACCCGTTCAGGGGAATATCTGACTCCACCGCGAGAGAGTTTCATCGGGAGTCATTCTGCGTCCAGCATTGGTGACCGGATCTTAGAGTTATGAGTTGGTCGAGAGGTATTCCGCTCTTACCCACTTCATGACTCGCGCGGTTTATTGCAGAAATTAGTCTTTGCGGAGTTCTACCGCTCCATGACATCCGAGACAGAGACGGTCCACTTGAGATTCGAGTTCGGTATAGATGGCCAGCCACGGTGTACTCGGACCGGTAGATATTTCGTGACATTAGGTTTGCATACCGCGCGCCTTCGGAGTTATAGAGCTGGGCCCACCACGCCTGAGGAGAGATGGATTCGAGCATTGCGGCGAAGGTGCTACGGTGGTCCGGTATTTTGCGGAGCGGCTCAGCCTCGGATCTTTGCTCATCGACCATCGCCTACGTACCCGGCTTGTTCCCTCTGCGGCATTAGTAATGCGGAGGGGGGGCCATCTGGGCGCTGGGATCTCGGGAAGATTTTGGTTCCAGCCCCTGCGGGTAGTGATGGCCTCTGTTACGGTTTGAGGAGAAGGTCATCGGAAGGACTGACCGACGGAGAGCAGCTCCTGCGATCTTAGAGACTCCTCTGCTATGTTCTCGACGGATGGGATTCAGGAAGAGGAGCCCGAGCTAGAGATGAGAGCTAGATGCCTACATGTAGTGTCGATGGGCCCAGGGTTATGACTATGCAGGTCTCATTCCATATCACGACCGCGGAGGACCCGGGAGGAGTGCAGGGTGGGAGGTGAGGAATACGTAGATGATATACACCTTGCAGGCCCGAGGTCACGGAAGGACTCCAGTGTCGAATCGTTCACCTCCATCTCCTCCCACATACTACATCGCCATTTGCAGCCAGATACTCCACAGCCTTCCTATTCGACACATCATTCACGGAGTACATCGAAGCTAGCTCGAGAGATAGCTGAGATTGTGATGGATGCCATGCGCTCACTTCGCGGCTACGGTACCCGGGATCGAGTTGGCCAGTGCCATTCTATCTTGACTGGATTACGCCGTACAAATCTAGGTCTTCCTCATGTTCTGGTCGGCCCGAGAGAGCGCGATCGCGACTTCATTGGATGTTACGAACGCGGCGGCAGCAGTTCAGACCGCGCGCGCGGTGAGGTGGTTAGGTTTCTTTTACATTTTTTGTATATTTACTAGCTTTAGCCATTGCTACTAATTTTGTTTTGGTTATGTTTTAGCCATAGTGGCGGTGATATTTTGTCGTGTTTAGCTTTGTATGCATGTACTAGCCATTTTGAACATATCAAAGCTATTCGAGTTAATATACATAGACTTTTGTATATCATGTTTTGTGCCTTCGGCCAGGTGTAAATGTTTTCTTTTCAATTGAGCAGTTGAATTGCTACGATTAGACGATTGAATTCTTCTGGCCGGATGATTGAATCATGTTTTCATACATGCTGAAACGAATTCCATGCTTGAATTAAATTTTGGTCGATCCACGGTTCCGACATGCTTTCGGCTTGGAAATTTTGCTATCTTTAATTCGCACAGCTGCGCTCCGGATTATTTGATAGAAATTTGTCAATTTGCATACCTCCTTCGCTTTGCAAAGCTAGGCCTTAGGTATGTTGGCTACCTAGGATAGTTTGGAGTTACCCACATTTGAAGACGATATTGTCTTCAAAGGAAAAAGAAAAAAAAAAAAAGAGAAGAAAAGAAAAATAAAGTCGTGAAATTGCCTTTGAAGCAGAGCACGGTCCGAGGGTGTATGGCGAAAACCTTCAGGCCGTGCTTACTAGCTGTAATTGGTTGGGAGTCATCGATTTTGTGTTCGTTACATGGGTGGATAGGTAGAGTTTAGCGATTTGTAGGTGCTTGATTTTCGAAGTCATTCGGAATCCGGGGTGAAGCCTATAGAGTTAGTGGTCATTGATCCTTTTGGCTTGATGCCCTAAACCTTGAGTGGTTGGGAGTCATCGGTGGACCCAGATTACCGTTTAGTGGGCTCAAATTTAAGCTTTGTCCTACATTATAATTACAAGAAGAAAAGAGAAGAAAGTGTAACTAGCCACATCTAGGTTGTTCGACAACTTAAGGCCGTATCAGTCTTGGGTTGGGAGGGAACAAATTTATGATTTATTGGCTTAGTGCGGTTCAAAAAGACCAATTAGACTTGAAATTGGAAATCGAGTTGAGAATCATGGAACGACATTGACATAGGGTGTTCTCATATGGATTTAGTTTCTTTCATAGTTTCAAATTTGATATCAATTGTTGAGTTTAAAGTATTGTGTATAAAGTACATCGACCTTTTTTGAATCATAATCTTTTGAAAATCACCACATGCGTCTCCTTTATTTTGCATTGCTAAGGGACTAGCAACGTTTTGGTTAGGGGGTGTGATTAATTGCCCCGAAAGTGCAATTTTGAACCATATTAGATGGGTTTTGAGTGCTTTTGCGCATTAATCATGTCATTATACCAGTGAAGTGTTAGTCTTCTTAGTAACATCTAGAGAGTATTTTTGGGTGTTTGCGGGCTTTGCGCACTTGGAGTTGATCTCGAGTCAAATGATGAATCATGAAGTTAGAATTCAAGTCTCGACCATCAACCGGCCCAAAAATTAACAAGAAAACAAAGGCAAAGTGAAGAAAATTCGATGCGGAGTTGAAGGCGGGATGAAAGCGTGAAGGATCAGCGATGCGGGAATTTTTGCTAAGCTTGCGAAGATTTTACGCTAGGATGCGAAAATTTAATGACCGCAGAAAATTTCGCAACCTTAACGAAAACACCAATTTAAACAGAACCACCTCGATTTAAGCTAGGCACCATTTTTAGCGAAAAAAAACGATTCGCTACTCACAACATTTTTAAGCTAGCTTAAGCGAAATTTATTTAACTAAGCGAAATTATAAGCCTTAAGCGAAAAATTTTCCATTCCCGGTAGGCACGTGATTTCGCTAGTTAAGCGGAAATTCCTCACCTCTAAGCGAAAATTGATGCCTCATGCTTTGTAATTAATGCAGAGCCGCCTCCAAACTTGGTGTATTACTTAATTGTCCAATAACTTAGCCAATTTCATAGGTTTTGGTATTTTCATACCTTGGAGGTGGCCTATAAACCCCTCTTGTTTTGTAGAAAAGACGATATGAGAACAATTGGAGCAACAATACATTGGAGAAAGGATTTTTTTTTTTTTTTGTAAGTTTTTATTTTGTAAATAAAGTCTTTTATTTAGGTTTTGCTTTATTTCATTTCTCTGCCACTCTCTCTTCTTTCTCTCCCTTTCCCGGCTGCCAAACACACCTCTTGAGGATGTGACTGAGAGATGCTTGGCTTAAACCTCCTTTCTTGAAGAGGAAGGCTAGCTTGGTGGTGGGGCATATGCATGTTGTCCTCCTGTATTAAAAGCTGCAGGTATTGTAATTATGGCCCTTATATTCTTAAAACATTGTTGCATAACATTGAATGTTATTGATTTGGCCAATACTCTCCATGCTTTAGGATCCAGTGTATATTTAGGTGAGAGAAGCACTGTGATTCTTTAGATGGTCTTTACGAGCCTCTGAGATAATATTTACATGTTAGGGTTCTTCAAATTAGGGTTAAATAACATTTACTGTTATTGTTTTGGCCAATACTCTCCATGCTTTAGGATACGATTGCAATTGAGAATGCCTTGTTGTTCTTTCAGATGGTCTTCTGAGCCTACGGGAAATGATAATTGAATGTTAGGGTTTTAAACTAAAAGGGGCCATAGCGCTGTATTGACTCAAATAGGAGATGTTTCATGGGTGAGGTTTGCTAGTTAAATATAGATTCGGTTATACCATGGACTATATGTTGCTGTCATACTTGAGGATAAAACAGGGACACTTGTTTGCCTAACTTGCGAGTTAATGTAAATCTTGAGTTAACTTTTTCACACTTAAATTTCAGTTTTTACAATTATTAGTTTTCAAACCATTTCCACTGTTTTTAAACACAAATCCAAAGAGTCCAAATAGAAAGCCTTACCTTCATGCACTGATGCAAACCATTTTTAGGATGAAAACCCATCCCCGTGTTCGACCACAGACCATTTTATCACTGCGGTAGCTTGACTACGGAGTAGTAGGAACAGGTGTATATAAATTTTGTTGATTTGCTTCGGCCCTCTTTTGTGCTTACGAATCCAAATGGCGCCATTCAGGGGATGGTGCCAAACTACAAATGGTAAGTTGAAGTACTTGTGATCCACATCACATGTGAAGGTAACAACACATCTTTTGCAACTCGGTTCACGAGGAAGCGCCGATTTTAGCAATTAGCGATGCTTTGCGCTGTTTGATTCGATTTTCATTCAGTCAGTTTTATTGTTGTTAGTTAATTTTAATCCTTTTGCAAGCTTTGTTGTTACTCTTTGTTGTCTCTATAATTGTGTAATAACTGTGTATGCAACAGTGGGATAGAGACACATCAGGTAGATTGCAAAGGATAAGTACGACTTGAGCTGGCCCTAGTGAAGTCGGTGTATCTGAGCGTACCATGGATCCCGTACGAGGAGCAGCGAGGAGTCAACAAGGAACCCCTATGAATCCAAATGCCTATAGAACCATGAGGGATCACATCCACCCTCCTAGAGTTAGTGCCTCATCCTGTATCATTCCTCCTGCTGATGATGTAGCAGTGAGGCCATATTTAGGCCTTTTACTTCCCCGCATACCATGGTATGGAAAATGAAAATCATACACACATCTTAGGAGATTTTGAGGGAGGTTTGCACTACCTTTAAGGAAGGTATGATGGACATGGATTTGCTGAAGCTAAAGGCATTTCCATTGACTCTAAAGAATGAGGCCAAGATATGGCTCGACTCATTTAGGGCTAGAACCATTAGAAATTGGGAATTTGTTTGCAAATTTGAGATTCTTGAAAAAGTTCTTCGGTGCTCACGGGACCCGATAATTTGAAAGACAAATCTACACTTTTCTGCGACTCATGATGGTGAGAGATTTTGCGGTGTTGGGAAAGATTTATGGAAACCATCGGTGCATGCCCACATCATGGGTTTGACACTTGGATGTTGGTGAACCACTTCTATGGTGGTATGTCTCCACGCCATGAGGCGACTCTTGGAAACCGTGTATTGGGGGAGATTTTTAATGAACATCCTGATGAAACCATGGATTTTTAAATTCGTGGATGAAACTTCTAAGGGTTGGGATGAGCTTAACCTAGAAGGTGGATAGGATGAGACCACCGGTCCCGACCCGAAAGGGTGGGATTTATGCACTACACGAAGAAATAGAAATGAGAGCTAGGATTTCAACCCTAGCTAAGAAGGTAGAAGGCAGAAGACCAAACGGCTCCCGAGGTGCATACGGTATTGAAAATCATGATCCAATCCATACGCAATTTCCAATCCCACATGCCCAGCCAGAGCAGTGTCTATGGCCCACAACGGTGAAGGATTTGATCTTCGAGAATGTCTGGCTCTTTGTAGGACAATTCAAGCCCTGACAATCCAATGCTCCATATGGCAATGCCACAATTCAATTGGAGGAATCACCTGGCCTTGCTTGGAAACCCGGCCCCTGACTTATGTGCCCACAGGGGCAGACCTCGGTTGGTTCCACTCCACAAATCTAAGCCAGCCACCATCCTCTTCTCAAGCTGGAACCAAGCCATATTGAATTTGAAGTAAGGTGGTGGGCAATTTTTATTGAAGAACAAAAGGAATTAATGTGCAAATGGCACAGGTGATCTTGTAGAGAATCTGATGAGCGAAAGAATAGATGGGCTTGAGAGCAATCTCAACGAGAAAATTGACACCCTACAGTATTCAATCACCAAGATCAACAAATTGCTAGAGGTACAAGAGAGAGAGGTTTCCATCATAAACACTTCCAAATCTAAGAATTTCATGAGGTAGGATCATCTGACAATTCGAGGAATGGATGAAGTTAAGGCCATATGTACGAGAAGTGGAAAGAGGTTGATCGACATGCAAAGCACATTGAAAGAAACCAGGCAGGGAGAAGAATTGCAGTCTGAGCATATTCTCCTAGAAGAGGATTCAATGAAATACCGCATACCACCTCCTTTTCCCTGGCTTAGAGGAAAGAAAAGCTGACTCAATGACAGGCATTTTAGGAGTCTTAAGGCAAGTGAGGTTAACATACCTTTCTTGGACCTAATCAAAACAAGTCCTATACAGAATTTTTGAAAGATCTTTGCACAATCAAGAGGATTAGGCATTGAAAGCATTTCTCCTTTGAACATATCGGTGCCATGATCCAGCAGATATCTGTTAAATCTGGTCAGGGATGCTCCCCGCAATTTCGGTCAATATTGGTGGGAATTGCATAGAGAAGTGTTGCTTGATTTAGGAACCGATTAATGAACCTAATGCCATATTCAGTATATAAGCAGTTAGGTTTGGGTGAACTGAACCTACCAACATCCCACTATCATTGGCGATAGATCGGTGAAGATCCCAAAGGGATAGTTGAGGACATCCTTGTGAAAATAGACAAATTCTCTTACCCATTAGATTTTGTGGTGCTTGACAGGCGATTCCTATTGAACCTAATCATGTACCAATTATCTTAGGAAGACCATTTCTGGCCACATCCAATGCAATAATAAATTGCCGGAATGGAGTCATGCAGCTTCCCTTTGGTAACATGACTTTGGAATTGAACATCTTCCATTTGAGCGACAATCGAATTTGTTGGCGAAAATCCTTATAAGCGTGAGGTTGTTTCAATTGATCAGTGTGCAGGTACACAAAGTGCCCAAGTAATGCAAGGAGTGATCAGCCTAGGAGATAAAGAAGAATTGGTCTTACTTGACAACGCAGCTGAAGCGATTGCTCGATCCATCCGTCCACGAGGAACGATTCGACATTTGGCCGCAGCGTCATGGAGCGGTCCGACCCTTTGCATGGGTTGAGAGATCATTCTCCTTGACCCCATGAGTATTTTTAACTTGGCGGTTGGTGTTTTTCAAAAACCGAATTGCAGTTCTAATTCTTAATTTACATCTTAAGTTAGTAAATTTTGTTAGTTTTAGTTGTTTCAAAAATTTTAACTTAGCATTTTTTATTTTTAGTAATTTAATTAGTATAGCATAGTGTTGTACTTTGAATTTTAATTATAGTACATATATTAAGTATAATAATTTTTATATTAAATGATAGCTAATAAATTAAAAAAATTTTTTGAATCACCGGAAGGCGTCAGGCAGGTCATTTAGGAGTAGCGAATATTTAAGCCCGGAAAAAGACATCACTCGGTACCGTTGGATGCTTATATAAAGCTTTGTGAAGTTTAAGGGGTGTCAGGCCACTTCATATTCTCCCCCCCGGCTAATCACAGGCCATCTTCCTCTAGCGACCGTGACCGGCATGCCACGGTGCAAGCCTTCCACTGCTTTGTAGTCCACCCTTTCTGAGCTTCCCGGTCTCCTTCCCCATCCCACTTTGCTATTGCGAGGGTTCGGCAAGGCCCGAGTCGCCGGTTCACGCCTGGCATTTGTGCCTAGGGTCCCTGCACCCCCCGGGCTGCCTCGCGAGTCTGGCGGGTTTCTGAGTACCGCCGACCTCGGTCACGCACCTTGGAAGGCCACGTGGAGCCTTCGGTGAGCAACGGCTAGTGCGGGGCAATGGGTACTTTAGTTCGGCTGTTGGTGCCTGCCCCAGCACTTGGTATTTTCTTGAGCCATCGGTTGCAGTTCGGGGCCCATATCGGTAGTAGCCCGGTGAGCCTGGGTCGGTTTGGTGCAGGTACTTGTTAGCCTTGAGATCTTGATTCGGATATATAGGTCACGGCGGTTATATTTTCAATGAGTCGAGGCTTTCTTAGAGTAGTCATATTTGAGTATGGTTCGGTACTCCGGGGTGGGTCCCGATCTTGACCTCGAGTGAGATTCGACACGCTGAAAGTGGCCCGGCTACGGTCAGCTCACAATACCGTCACCCGTTCCGGGCTGATGTCGAGCCTGCGGGATTTCGGCGTTATCGGACTTCCGGATGGGACCGGGCCCCATGTCGCACGTACCACGGAGGAGAGTTAGGAGAGCCGGCCCTCCCAGGCGGGCTGCACATCGGGCCCCGGGGCGGTCGTCTTACACTCGGCCTCCCAGTCTCCCGAGTTACTCCGGCTGCGGAGCGACTTCATCACCTCGGATGTCGCCGGCATCGGGATCGGGGCCCGCGGTCGTAGGGCACCCCATTCCAGGAATATACGACTCATGAAGTTCATCGGGGTGCATTCTATGGCGTCCGCGTGAGGTGACCAGGATCTGAAGTCTATGAGATTGATCGAGGAGTATTACTCTTACACCGCTTCATGACTCCGCGGCGGTTTATTGCAGTGGTATTGCGGTTCACCACTCCACCTTGACATCGGGAGACGGAGCGGTCCACTAGAGATTGATTCAGTATAGATAACCGCCACTGGCGTGCTTTCGGACACGTAGATATTTGGCCCGGCATTGGGAATCATCTGCGCCGTATGACTTTCGGAGGAGTTATAGAGCTTGGGACCACCCACCGCACAGAGAGATGGTTCGAGCATTGGCGGAGAGATCTTCTGGTGGTCCATTATTTTATGGAGCGGCTCCAGCCTCGGATCTTTACTCATCGACCATCTTCTGCATTACTGACTTGTTCCCTCTGCGGCGTATGTGCGAGAGGAGAGCCGTCTGGAGCGCTGGGATCTCGGGGAGATTTGGTTCAGCCTGCAATTTGGTGAATGCCTCTACATTTACCGGTTTGAGGAAGGTCCATCGGAAGGACGACCGGCGGAGCATCCCCTGCGATGTCGAGACTCCTCTTCTATGTTCTCAAGCGGATGGGATTCAGGAGAGCCCCCGTTTATAGATGGAAATTTAGATCTTACATGTAGTGTCAGTGGAGCCGGGTTATGACTATGCCGGAGTCTCATTCCATATCACGACCACGGGGACCGGGAGGAGTGCAGGGTCGGGAGGCGAGGACCACCACGTAGATGATATACACCTTTGAGCGAAGTGCAGAGGGACTCCCATGTCGGATCGTTCCGTCGTCTCCTCCGCATCTTTACGCTCGGCGGTGCCCGGCGAATGCTCAGGGCCTTCTAGTACGACTACATCATTCAGATTACATCCAGTTGCTTCGAGAGAGATAGGCTGGTGTGATGGATGCCATCTGCTCACTTGCGCTACCGCAGTGCCCGGGATCGAGGTTAGCCCCGAGTTCCATTCTATGCTGACTCGATTATGACCCGATCTAGGTCTTCCTCTTGTGTTTCTGGTCGACGAGAGGCCTGTGATGCGACTTCATTGGATGTTAGGCTGCGGCGTGGCGATTTCGGACCCACCACCGCCCACGGCGGTGAGGTGGTTAGGTTTCTTTACATTTTTTGTACCGGCTTTATCATTGCTCTTAATTTTGTTTAGGATTTATGTTTTAGCCATAGTAGCGTGATATTTTGTGTTAACTTTGTATGCATGTACTAGCCATTTGGCTATATCAAAAATATTAGGTTTATATACATAGACTTTTGTATATCATGTTTTGTGCCTTATTTGAGTGTAAATGTTTTTAACTCAATTGAGCAGTTGAATTCTTCTGATTAGACCGATTGGTGCTTGAAATTGGGCTGATTGAATTGCTACAAACTGGATGATTGAATCATCATGTTTTCACTTCTATGCTAGAACAAATTCCATGCTTGAATTAAATTTTGGTCGATCCGCAGTTCAGCGTACTTTCGGCTTGGAAATTTCCTTTATCTTCAATTCCTGCTGCGCTCCGGATTATTTGATGAAATTTGTGAATTTGCATACCTCCTTTCGCTTTGCAAAGCCGAACTTAGGTATGTTGGCTACCTAGGATAGTTTTGAGTTACCCATTTGAAGACCCGATGTTGTCTTCGAAAGGAAAAAAGAAAAAAAAAAAAAAAGAAGAAAAAGAAAAATAAAATCGTGAAATTTTGCTTTGGCAGAGCATTCAGGGGTGTATCGTAGCCTTTGAAACCAGATACCCTAAGCCTTGGTGGTTGGGAGTCATCGATTTTGTGTTAAATTACATGGGTGGATAGGTAGAGTTTAGCGATTTGTAGGTGCTTGATTTTGAAGTCATTCGAATCGGGGTAAACCTATAGAGTTAGTGGTCATTGATCCTTTTGGCTTGATGCCTAAACCTTGAGTGGTTAAGTCATCGGTGGACCAGTTACACGGACTTTGGTGAACTGAATTTTAAGCATTGCATCTACATTATAATTGAAAAAGAAGAAAGATTATGCCTATCTAGGTTGTTCGTGACTTAAGGCCATGTCGGTGCTAGGTTGGGGAGGGAACAGAATTTTGCGGTTTATTAGCTTGATCTAGTTCCAAAGACCAATTAGACTTGAGTTGGAAATCCAAGTTGAAATCATGGAACCAACATTGACATAGAATTGTTCTCATATGGATTTGGTTCTTTCATATCGATTTTCAATTTGATATCAATGTTCGGTTTAAGTATTGTGTATAAGTACATCAACCTTTTGAATCATAATCTTTACGAAAATCACCACATGCATCTCCTTTTTATTTTGCATTGCTAAGGGACTAGCGTTTTGGTTGAGGGTGTGATTAGTGCCCAGTGCGATTTTGAACCATATTAGATAGGTTTTGAGTGCTTTGCATTAATCATGTCATTTATACCAATTGAAGTGTTCTAGTCTTCTTAGTAACACTTATGCCATTTAGAGAGTATTTTTGGCTGTTTTGCAGGCTTTTGCGCACTTTTGGAGTTCAATCTCGAGTCAAATGATAAATCATGAAGTTGGAATTCAAGTCCTCGACCATCAACCGGCCGAATTAACAAGAAAACAAAGCGAAGTGAAAATTCGATCACGATTGAAGGCGGGATGAAACGATGAAGGATCAGCGATCGCGGGAATTTTAAGCTAAACTGCGAAAAGTTTAAGCTAGGATTCACTTGAAAAATTCATGACATAACGAAAATTTATGACCTTAAGCGAAAACACCAAATTCATTAGACCACCTCGATTTCGCTAGGCACCATTTTTGTGAAAAACCTGATTTAAGCTACTCACAACATTTCGCTAGCTTAGCGAAATTTATTTAACTAAGCGAGTATACGGCCTTAAGCGAAATTTTTCCATTTATTGAGCTGTGATTTCGCTAGTTAGCGGGGGATTCCTCGCCTCTAGCGAAGGTGAGTGCCTCGATCATGCTTTGTAATTAATCTGGCAGCCTCGAACTTGGTGTATTACTTAATTGTCCAATAACTTAGCCAATTTCATGAGTTTTTGGGTATTTTTCATACCTTAGGGTGGCACATATAAGCCCCTCTCTTGTTTTGTAGAAAAAGAGAAACGATATGAGAGCAAATTGGAGCAACAATCTGTGGAGAAGGATTTTTTTTTGTAAGTTTTTATTTTTGTAAATAAAGTCTTTTATTTTAGGTTTTGCTTTTATTTCTTTTCTCTCTTCTCTCTCTTCTTTCTCTCCCTTTCATTGCCAAACACACCTCTTGGGATAATGACTCAAGGATGCTTGGCTAAGCCTCCTTTCTTGAAGAGGAAGGCTAAGCTTGGTGGTGGGGCATATGCATGTTGTCCTCCTGTATTAAAAGCTGCAGGTATTGTAATTATGGCCCTTATATTCTCAAAACATGGTTGCATAACATTGAATGTTATTGGTTGTATCTCTCCATGCTTTAGGATCAGTGTATATTCGGGTGAGGAAAGCCTTTGTGATTCACTAGATGAGTCTTCTGAGCCTACGAGATAATATTTACATGTTAGGGTTCTTCAAATTAGGGTTAAATAACATTCTTGTTATTGTTTGTATCTCCATGCTTTGAGATACGATTACGCAGTGAGAGATACCTTGTTGTTCTTTAGATAATGGTCTTCTGAACTCTGAAATGATAATTGAATGTTAGGGTTTTAAAGCCCAAGGGACCGTAAGCGCATGCCCACATGTTGACTCAAATAGGAGATGTTTCATGGGTGAGGTTTGCTAGTTAAATATAGATCCGGTTGTACATGGCTATATGTTGCATGTCATAGAGGATAAAACCGAGGACCTTGTTTGCCACTAACTTGCCAAGTTAGTAACCTAAATCTTCAAGTTAACTTTCACACTTAAATTTCGGTTTTACAATTATTAGTTTCCGACCATTTCCATTGCTTTTAAACACAAATCCCGAAGAGTCCAAATGAAAGCCTTACCTTCATTGCCTTGGTGCAAGCCATTTTTAGGATGAAAACCCATCCCTGAGTGTTCGATACTGAACCCTTTATCTGCGGTAGCTTGACTACGACGTGGTAGAAACACAGGTGTATATAAATTTTGTTGATTTTAGCGCTAAAGCCCTCTTTGTGAATCAAGGGTGCAATGTAGGAATGACCTCACCAAAGTCAATAACGGGGATCTGATGACTCCCACCAATTAGGATTAGGAGCACCAAGTCCTTGAGGATCTTTTCGACCACTAACTCTTAGTTTCACACCGGACTGAATGATTTTGAAACTCAGCACACAACTTGCTAAACTCCACATCCACCGTGTAGCGGCACTAAGTCGGTGGCTCCAACTGTTGGCTTAGAGCAGGGCTGAGACTTCGCCATATACCCCTCGGGCCCAGTGCTGGGTTTTAATTAGCGTTGCAATTTTTCTTCTTTTTCTTTTCTTTTTCTTTTCTTTTTCTTTTGGAAGACACATTGGCCTTCTATTCATGGGGGTCCTTAACTATTAAAGGTGGTCCCCACGATGGGAGCTTCAAGATGAGATTATTGCAAGGCTTAGGGCGAGCGGTTTTGGGGTTATTGGAAGAGAGCACGATGTGGCAGTGTGTGGTTAAATTTAGAGTTGGAAGAAAAAGGTCGAAAGCAGCAAGAATTCAACTAACCATTCACTCAACTATGCATGGAACCAATCTAACATCAATAGAATTGGACAAAGTTTCAATTTTTCAAACTACATGCTAGGCAAAACATAAAAAAAAAAAAAAGGGTGCAGTTTTTGAAAAAAATAAGCTTTTATAGTATAACAACTTCACAAAAAGGAAAACCAGCAAGCCACTGAACATAACAAAATGGGCTTGCTCAAAATAGTAACAAAAACATAATTGCAAAAGCCACTTCCTTCGCTAACTCTCCCCCCTACCCTAACCAAATGTCTCATTGTCCGCAATGGGGCTCGGATTGGAAAGTTAGGGAAGGAAGTGTTACCTCCTTGATGATATGTGATCGTTATTGGATAGGATACTTCGAAAGTTTTCCATCGACACCTTATTCACTCCGTTTGGGCTTAAAATAAACAAGTTAGGAGAAGAAAAGAGAGGAAAAAAGTAACCAGTTGGAGAATTTTGAAAATTACACCTTCATAGTAATCTCAAAAGTGTTATTTCTGACTATATTTGGATTCTACACTCTAAGCTTTCCAAGGCAATTTCAAAAGCCTTTGTGAGTTCGGATGAAAAAGTTATGGGCGAAACAAAATTAGGAGGCAAAACATTGGGTTCGCTAGCGTAGCGAAATTTCGCTATGTAGCGAAATTTTTCACATAGCGAAAATTTCGCTATTCTTGTAAAAATTTGGCTATATTTGCAATTTTTTTTATAAATAAAATAAAATAATTAATAATAATAATAAAAATAAAAATAAAAACAAATTATTTTTTAGAGACAAAATTTTTTTTTTATAAAAAGAAAAATAAAAATAAAAATTTTTTAATAAATAAAAAAAATAATAAAAAAAAACAATTATATATATATATATATATATATATATATATATATATATATATATATATATATATATATATATATATATATATATATATATATATTTATTTTTTATTTTCTTTTTATATTTTTGTGTGAGAGACGAAATTTTTTTTTATTTTACTTTTATACCTTCTGCGTTTCATTTAGAACATCATGCAGTGAAATTTCGCTACATGTGAAAATTTCCTTATAATAGAAATTGTCACGATGCCCGCACAACCATAAACTTTTGATGTACCTTCAAAATTTTCACACAAGCGTAAGTGTCCCTTCCACAAGAAGAACAAAGAAAAATTGCGAAGAATTAAAATTAATCTAAAACAAATTAACTAAAAATTAGAGAAAATCTAAGAGAAGAAAATTAGCAAATCAAATAAAATAAATAAAACAAGAAAAATTAAAACAAAAAGTGGGGAAGATTGTGCTCCCCCAAACCCACTTCCTTAGGCCTTTGGAGATTTGCTAGAATCGCGGAGCTTGGAAATGTCGAGGATTTCGTGTGCTCAATCGAACCCGACACGAACCATCCATTGTGCCATCTGATATGGTGGGGCGCTGTGTCTTTGATGTAGTGGCAAGGGGCTCCGCGGTGGTCACTAACTTCGATATTTTGCCACGGCGTTGATGGTGGCGCGAGTTTTGGGTGCGAGTGCTGCAGGTTTGAGTTCTTTGCGGAGTGTGAAGCGTATGTACAGCAGCGGTGAAATTTATTTTGGGGTTGGGCGGTGGACCTTGGGATTCAAGTCGTGGGGATTGGTTGAAGGATAGGCTCTTGAGGCTCTTCCCCTACTTCTTTTCCTCTACCTCCCCATGCTTCCCCTGTGCTTAATTCTCGGGAGCTTCCACTGGTTTCTGCATCAATTTCTCCTGGTCAGTCAGCCACTCTCCCTCTAGGTTCTCCTCCTCTTGATGACCATGCTGAATGGTGAGCCTTGAAATAGAATGCTGCATGATGTCAATTTTTTTCTCAAGGTCACTCTGAAGCACATCTAATCTTTTGTTCAGAGAGCTTTCCACAGTACAAATTATTTGACTTAATTGGGAATTGAATTTCTTATATGCAATGACATCGCCCCACCGAGTTTGGTAAGGTCTAGAATTGCTTGCTCAACTAGGGAGATTGGCTGTGGTGGTTGAGGCTGAGACAAAGAAGCATAATGTGGATGTGGAGGAGGTGCATAAGTTGGGGTAACACTATAGGAGGGTGTACTCGTCCATTGGTCTCTATATTCCCTCATAGACCTACATGGGTTTGGATTTCTCTCTACAGGTTGCTGCCACTGCCATGGAAGGTTCCTATAATCCCTCATTGACATGTATGCTCTAGGTTTCTTTCCTCATGTTTACCTATATTGTTCTCCCTCTTCCATTTGATCACAGTCAATTTTCCACTTAACCTTAAATGAATTGCTTGCCTTTAGAATTTTAATCCATTATGGCATGTTCTCTTGCAATAAATAGAGGCAGTTTCAAACAAAAGCAACTCTACCAAAAGGGGTAAAGTTAGCTAAAAACAAAATAAAATGAAGCTAAAATTAAACACCACGAAAACAATAAAAAGATATATAAGAAAATTCACGAACTTGTGATGAAGATCACGGTGTTAAACTTAGTCATCATTCATGCTTAGGCACCATCCCAGAGGCATACTGCATTTGATTCGTGCCACGGTAGGGTGATCCGAAATCAACAAAATTTGTATCCTAGAATTCCTCCTACTGTCGTAGCAAAGCTCACTGCCGGGTATAAGCAGTTCTAAGATTCGAACACGGGGATGTGTTTTCTTCCATTACAAATGACTTACGTGATATTAAAGCTGGTGGGTCAATTTGGATTTTTCGGGTTTTGGTAAAAGCAGGGGAGTTGGATGGGTTGTTCATGGGTGAAACTAAAATAAGAAAAAAAATGTAAAAATAGAACCCCTTGAGTGTGGGCCACTGGTTTTGAGGTTTAAGGCAGCAAACATATCCCTCTTAGAGTCCAGTGCATTTCCCTCGCGTTAGGAGGGATGACTATAGTCATTTCCGAATAGGATCTTCATTATAGCTTCAAAAACTAAACCTATGATTTTCCTTTTGAAAAACAACATTTATTGAACATTAATGCTCTGAGCTAGGTGAAAACGTGCCTCATCCCAGTCTACCTCCACCGAGTGATAAATAAAAGCGACTAATGAATCTCGGTGGATCTAGCGATAAGCATCCAGCTGAACCACTAAAAAGATTGCCAAAATACGATAAAAGAAAGGCATCAAAGGAGTTCTAACCTAGAGTGAGAAATAGGAACATAAATGCTAATAAAGGCACTGCGTTAAA
The DNA here is from genome assembly GCA_016808115.1 of Tetrastigma voinierianum. Classification (NCBI taxonomy): domain Eukaryota; kingdom Viridiplantae; phylum Streptophyta; class Magnoliopsida; order Vitales; family Vitaceae; genus Tetrastigma; species Tetrastigma voinierianum. The sequence continues at coordinate 180,027 of JAEQBH010000911.1, read as the reverse complement.
AAACTAGGAGGAGTAAATGGGTGCAACTGGATCTTTTGATAGAGCCTGCTGTTTAGGGAGGAGTCTAGCCAGGTATCCTCTGAGTTGTCATCTAGGAGGTATTTGAAAATGGCAGAAAGGGAGAAAAGGAAAATGGGAGAAAGGCAGTAGTGAGCTGCCTTTGTCTCTCTATTGCCGTGATTGATTATTATAGTTCTTGACTCAACATATCTTTCGAGCAAGGTAAATTACAAAAAAAAACTGAAACTAAGCTATTACAAGGATAAAATGAAGAAACAAAAAAATTGCAACAAAAACAACAAACGTGAAATAGCGAGGAGAAACGATCTTCATTTGGAGGCATGAATAATTAACTCACAGGAACCCAATTCACTTAGGTGCTCTAATTCCTTGTATTTTACCTTTTCTTTCCTTACGGTCTCCCGATACCCAATGCTGAGTTTTGACGTAGGTCTTCGTGCTTGGATCGACTCAACAATTTCGGCATAAATAGCTTGCAAGAACTACAAAATTAGCCACAAAATGTGACCAATAGAATAGTAGGGACCTTAATGTGTAAATCGGGTTAATTAGAATGATTAGTACACAAAAAGCACTCAAAACCTATAATAAATAGGGTTCAAAATAGAACTTTTTAGCCACTAATCACCAACCTGCCATTCCGGGTCGGCACCATAGTGTTTATCCAGGGCAGGTGGGTTGACTTCGGGGCATGGACCATCAACCCGGTTCTATCGGTACATGGGGATGTGATGAAGTCTGAGGCACTATTTGTGGCCCACCCAGGCTTGAGGGGCACGTGCGGGGAGCTCATACAGGGCAAGGGCGTGTGGCGGCGCCATCCGTCGACGGGCGAGTTCACCACATTTTCGATGACAGCGCTCACGCCCGTGGCGAAGGTTTGGTATAATTTTTTATCTGTTAAAGATTAAGCGCCAGCTGCGTCTTAGTCTGATGGCGAAGATGAACAATCCTCTTGTACTCCGTGGCCGAGACTCTAATTCGACATCGGGATGGTCATTAAGTGGGGGTTGATAGAGTCGACTCACGGACGCTGCACTGGCGCTCTGATCCACCCCTCCCTGATCACTGAGCTATGCTGATCAGCCACAGTTAAGATGTTGGACTCCCGAGGCGAGTGCAGCGGCGCTACCCTTCTTGCCAGGCAGGTTGGAGCCTAATGAGTTCGATAAAGGAGACCGACGGGCGTCCGGCAACCACACCTGGTCACCGGTGACCGATTGGGCGGTGACCACGAGGTACCCTCTAGTTTGACCCAGTCCTTGGCTAACCAGATCCATGCACTCATTGCACCTTGACACTATTGGGACGAGTCTCGAGAAGCGGCGGGTTGCACGAGCGGGACATGGACTCCATCAGGCGGAGATGGCTGCCTATCAGCCCGGCTAGGACCATATCACCCAGATATCTCGACTCTGTCATTCCACCTGGCTTCCTACGCCACCCTTTTGATGATAAATATTTTTTAAGACATGTTCACACCTTCTGCTTTATTTTCTTTTGCGCCGTGAGGACAACTGTGGGTTCAAGTTTGGGGGTGTGGGTGTATGGGGTGTGACTTAATTTTATCGTGACTATGTATGACCTAGTTTATGTATGACCTAGCTTATTTTGAATTAGTTTTATTTTGACTTGGGTTATTTTTGCTATTCGTGCATGATTAGGTCCATGTTTCTTTTTTATTATTATTATTATCTAGCTTATTTTGACTTGGGTTATTTTTGCTATTCGTGCATGTTGTGCATGATTAGGTCCATTTTTATTTTTTATTATTATTATCTTTGCTATTTTTTTCATGCTTAGGTCCATTTTTATATTTTTAGGCATTTGTTAGGTTGTTTCCCATGCACCAACATGTATGCAAATTGCACATATTAGAATAAGGTAGTCTCCACAATTGGTATTGAGTATCCCTATCTTAATTTTGAGCATGACGGCAACAAAAGGGGGTTGTAGTAATTGTAAAAACAACCCATGTTCAATGAAGTAGGGACTCCAAGGTTGTTTGACAATTGGGACTACGCTGTGTGAAGTCGAGACTAACCATGTATGGCCACCCTTTTTAGATCTCAAAAACCCATTTCTCGAAGTAGGCTATCCTGCACACACATACGTGATCTTCGGGGTATGCTTTGACCGGGACTCTGCCGGAGTGAGCCTTAGGAAGTAAACACTTAAGTGACGGGGCACCTTAGAAAAAGAGGTTCGTCGTTGAGCCGCAAAAAAAAAAAAAAATTTATATATATATATATATATATATATATATATATATATATATATATATATATATATATATATATATATATATATATATATACTCTATACCTATATATATATAATAACAATGTATGAATAGTAATCAGATTCGGGCACGATCCGAGGGCTTTTCAAAGCCTAATGCCCTAAGCCAATTGGCCGAGAGCCATTGACTTCATTGCTCGAGCTACATGGGATAGAGGATGGATGATCTACACAATATAAAACCTCGGGGTTTGGTTGAGTGTTCGGGGTGAAGTTATAGGGGAACTGAATGCCCAATGCCCTTAACCAATTGGTGGGGAGTCACCAATGGATCCTTGCTATAGGAACCCTCACCTAAAATCTCTTGGTACTAGTACTCTTCTTGGATTTGTCTTAGAGTTAATCCCCTTAGAAGTAGCTGAAGTGAATAAATTGGTGCGTTCTCATCCTTCCGTGTTAAGCTATTCCATATAGGCGAGTTCGATTCAAGTTTGGGGGTAATGCAATCAAACTATACATTGGAGAGCACACTTTAACCCACTTAGACTCCTTGGGAAAGATTATTGAGCATTAAAAATGGGGTTGACTCATATTGCAAGAGACCGACCAAGTGCAAGTTCTTGAAGCTAAACAATTAAGGTGTCCTGGATCTTTTGAGCTGGATTAATATGAATTCCTTCTTCTTTGATTTGTCATGTGTGGTTAGCCCGTATCGTCATATAGTTTCACGTATTCTTGTGTACCCACTGGTGGAATTTATTCTTGCTTGAGATGACGAAACTAAGTTAAGTGCTTGTTCGGGATGAATCATCAGAGCACATTTAGTTTAAATTCTAGTGTTTCTTATAGCTAAAATGCATGATTCACAGTCTTTTCATTAATATTCGCTAATCCTCATATTATCTTATTCTATAGAATATGACGATGTTGGAATCAAAGGGCAGCTAAAACGAAAAAACGACGAAGCGAAGCCGTGAGCGGCATCACAAAGGGTTGCAGTGCAGGAGCCCGCCCATTTGCAGTAGACGAGAGAGAAAGCCTAAAATTAAAGGCCTCGGGTTCGCCGTTGAGAAGCCACCTTCGCCGCGGGGAAGCGAGGTTCCTTTTACATTACGGGAACTCGAAAAAACACTAGCCTTATGGGCCATTGATGGGCTCGTGTCTCGAGGTATAAAAAGGGAGTAATTGCATAGTAGAATGGAGATTAGATCGGGAAGAATGAGGAGATACAGGAGAGAGAGATCAAGATAGACGGATTCGGGACAGATCGCGAAGAAGGATTTTTCTATAGTCTTTCCTTCCTTCGCTTCATGATTAGGAATTCTTGATTTGTAGTGAATAATGTGGCCAGACTAACTCTCTTTTCACCCTGGGTTTTTCCAACCCTAACCACAGTTTGATGGATTGATTTTCAGTTTTGGCTTATTTGAATGTTAATATGAGTTCATATGTTTGCTTTAATTCTGCGTTTAATTACATGTTATTGTCTGGCCAATCGTGGCATAATAAGGTTGGGAGTTTGAGATCGAGAGAAGATAACTTCTAGGGACATGGTTAAAGCAACACTTGGGTAGTCGAAGAATAGAGATATTCTAGACTGCAATTGTGGCACTAGGGTTTGCACATTTAAGCGTTTCGGAGTCGAGGGGTTGAGCGAAGTGCAATACATCCCATTGCAGCCCAGAGATAGAGCAAACATCTGTCTCGAAGAGAATATCTTGTAGGAAAGATCAACTTGCCAACATAACTCATATAAATACTTCAATAAGTCCTTACTTGGATTGACATCCATCAAGAGTGGTATGAGACGGTTAAACCATAGGTTTCTCATCATCGATATAATTCAGTACATTCAATTTTAGGTTTTTATTAATTCAAGTAATTTAGTCACAATTCGTTTTAGGATTAGATCCAAATATTGTCGAAGTCATTAAATCAGTAGTCAACACGCTTCTCTTCGAGGGAACAACACTTGACTAACCACTACACTACATCAACTCGACACGTTCACTTGCGCACACGAGTTTGCATTTCCCAATTAATTTTACACACTCACCATCGGCCCGTCACATATGCAATGAAAGTAATGGAAGACAAAGATGCACCGAATGTGATATTTGGTAAATTTTCTATATTTGAGACTAATGTATATGCATTTATTGATCCAAGTTCAACCCATTCTTATGTTTGCACTTCCATTCCGAGTTTGGGTAGTCTATCGAATAGTGAAATTGAGTATGATATTTTGGTGACAAATCCACTTGGGCATAGTGTCATTGTGAATAGAGTTCTAGAAGTGCCCATTAAAGTAATACAAGTGAATTTCACGGAGATTTGATCGAGGTTGTCATTTAAGAGGATTTGATGTGATATTAGAGATGGATTGGTTGTCCAACACCAAGTGGTAGTTGATTGTGGAATGAACAGAGTGACCTTAAGGACACCGAGTGGCGAGGAAGTGACTTTTATCGGCGAGAGGTCAAACCACCTCTCTAATGTGATATACGCCGCTCTCTTCTTTGAAACCTTGATGGTTCGAAAGGGTGTAAACTACTTGGAGTATGTGATATATACCAAAAGGGCAGAGTCTAGCTTATTAGACATCCCTACAGTTTGTGATTATCTGGACGTATTTCATAAGGAGTTGCCAGGATCGCCTCCACAGAGAAAGATTGAGTTCGCAATCGATGTTGTTCATGGTGCCACTTCGACATCCATTACACCGTATAGAATGGCTCCACTGGAGTTAAAAGAATTAAAAACCGGTTGTAGAATTGTTAGAAAGTTGTGAATTCGAGTGTATCACCATGTTGAGCTCCAGGGCTCTTTGTTAAGAAGAAAGATGGTACACTTCGGTTGTGTGTTGATTATAGGTGTGAAACTTGGGAAAAAAAATGTATTTTTCTATAAAAAGGGTAAAACGGTAATTTTATCGGGTCGATACAGATAAGACCCTAAATTTTTTTTTCTAGATCTCGGATGATGAAACGAATCGCATCGTTGGAATCTTCTCACCAAATCTAGTTAAACCAGATGAACCGCGTTGAATTCTGAGACAGTCGGTTTTTTCACGCATGTCGAGGCGGACCGGGACAACCATGGGGTGCCATGTGGCACTAGACTAATGGGAAATTGGAGCCCAAGTGTCATACCTCTATGGTGTATGCAACTAGTGGGGGTTTTGGTGCATGAGAGACACTTTTCCTAGTCAAGGACAAGTGTCAAGTGGTTGAGAACTTGTCTAGCACCATGGGAAGGGTTAAGCTTAGTGGAAGGATGAATGCGGATGGCATTGTGAGGAAGGGATTTCATGAACTGAGGGAGAGGAGAGGGGGAGTTCTTTGTTAGGCAAGGTCGGTTCATGGGCCGAGGTGAAAGGAAATGAGAAGCTGACGAAAGAAAGGAAGAGAGCAGAGAGGAGGAGCGAAACCTTAATTTTTGCAAGGTTAAAGGATCCAGGACTTGATCCCACACACTACAAGAGGTAGGAGCTTTGCCTATTTTGTTATTATCATTGTTTGGGGCCATGGAAATGGCATTGATTGAGTTCGGTTGTGACTCTCAATGGAGGAGATTTCGTGTATAGGGTAAATGTTGTGTTTTAGGGGAGATGCTGCCCAGTTTTTTTTCCTTCTACCCCTTGACTGTGTTCTGGCCATACCTTGGAAATAACTTGTCCGAATTGAGTGATTCTAGTTTCTAGGTAAATTAAACTTAGAGAAGAACATATCTCCTTGAAATAAGTCTATCCAATATCCGACTCCTTTTGACTCAGAAATGCATTAGTGATTTATGTTGGCAGTTTATGGTCTTGTTTAGCGAGTAGCCATGTTAAGGGGTTTCAATGTTTCTCCTTGCTTTTAGATCATTTTTAAATCTAGATTTTGTGATGTGCAGGGTTAATCTCTATACCGATTATGATGGTATGAGGCTTGAATTTTAAGCCATTGCGGGTGTGGATCAAAGTGCCATGCCTTTATTTGTATGGCCCAAAGTGATTTATATGTCTTTGTGTGGTACCTTGGCCATGTTTTGGCATGTTCCAGCCTGTAGGAATGAGGTGCTATGTCCTAGCCTCGAGATGTGAGCCATGACCTCTATTTGCCTAATTGATGTTTGGAGTTGTGGGAATGTATGCTTGCATGATGTATTAAATTGAGTGAGTGGAATTCTAGCATGAGAACATGTAAATTGATATTGAACTGAATATATGAACTATTGTGTGCATTAGACATGAGGGCTCATGGTACACACCTAGTGTATAAGGTAAACTATCCATGTAGAGGTCTTCATACATTGGGTATGAGTTTGAGTGAGTTTGAGTGCAGTGGCATAATTGCATTGCATTGGTGTATGAAAAATCACCGCATTACATGGGTGTGTACATGGTACTGATTTTGCACTGCGTTTGGTGCTGAATTGTGTGGGCTTGAGAGTGGGATAAAGTCCAATTGTATCAATATTCAACATGGCTTGTTAAAGATCAGTGGTTGGTATAGCTGATGAGTCAAAAAACTCATTAGATTTTTAATCCATTTTTCTGAGTATATTACGAGATAAATGTTGATTTGTTTACAGAAATGTGATTATTTTACTCAAATTTCATTTTTTGCATGAAAATACAGCAGAAGCTCAAATCTTAGCAAAAATCGGGAAGAAACCCGACTGCTTGTGAAATTGAGAGTCTATTTAAAATTTAAGTCGCGACAGGAAATTTCGGTTGATCATACGAGTCGACATCAACAAATTCGGCTTTGAAGAAATAGAAAAGCTGGAACAAGAGTGAAGTCGTGACTTGAATAAGGAGTTGCGACAATGGCGATGAGTCGAGACTAAAGTAATCAGAAAGGGAAGAAATTCCGCTATTGACATCTTTGATGTCGCGGCGTAGATATGAATGATGTCAGAAATGACACTCTAAGGTCGCGACAAGGATCCGTGCAGCAAGCCACAAGAAGTCTTTGCAAAAGAAGAGGTTGCAACTAGTTTTAAATGCAAGGCTCCATTTCATGTGTCATGACTTTTACTATGATGTCGCGACATAAAAGCGGGAAGATTCAAAGTGCAACCAAAAATAAGGAAATTTGAAGGAGGGTATGACACAGGCGAATAGAAGCGCGCGGGCGAACTGCGGCCTTTTACGAATCAAGGATCATAAATGATGTCGCGACCACTCATTAAGGTCGTGACCTGAATAAGAGCTGAGCAGAAGAAATTAAGGTTGCGACATCACCTTGGGGTGGGCACAGGGATGGAGTGGGAAGGAGGAAATTGGTTGCAACGTGAAGCTGAGGTTGCGAAACTAGAAGAAAAAGAAATGGAAAGCGAAAATTCGCGACATAAAAATTGAAACATATAGGCAAGAAGACCACCAACACAATTGCGACCAAGAAATCAAAGTCACAACATGAAGCCATCATACAAACAGAAAAGTGGTCGCAACAGAAAATTGATGTCGCAACTCAGAAGCTGAAAGATTAGAAAAACAATGATGTCATGACAAATGGCGAAGGTCGCGACATCAACGACGGAACATTGAGAAAATAGGTCGCGACCCTACAAGCGATGGCGACCAGCGATCAAACGGTTGCAGACAAGCGGTTGCAACTTAAAGAAAGAATTCGCGATCACGGCGATCAAGAGAAGTCCATGTCACATCAACTTGAGGTCGCGACATAGGACAGTGAGCTGGGCTTTTTCTTTGGAGTTCCACATGGAGCATTTTAGGGATTCGGCCCAAATTCTTTTTACAGTATAAATAGATAGCTTTAGAAGAGTAAAGTAGTTTTTCCGTCTTCACTACCTAGAAAGGAAAAGAACTCAGTGTATATTTTGAGTAGATTTTATTTTTATTTTTAGTTTCATTTACGGTTTTGAATCTGCGAATTGTGCGAAACCCAGTAGAAATTGGATTTTTAGTTCTATTATTTTCTTAATAATTCTTTGCTGAAAATTTATGAAATCTAGACAAATTTACGGAATTCATTTCTTCTCAGTTTATTGCAATTCACGGTGGTTATGCGTGATCGGTCTCCATTTCTTAATTCAAAAATCTTTGCGATGTCAGATGCAGTTCTACTGGATTTGATTTACATTTAGTTCTGATCTTTCTGCACAATTATGAGAAATTAATTTGGGTTAGGTTTTACTTAATTGAATTATCGTTTGAATGGATAAGTTCCCAATAGTGAACCTAATACGATTGAGGAAATGTATCTTACTCTTATATCGGGATGCCCTGCAAGCGTGACACGAGAGGCAGGAATTCACGAGTGAGAAACATTCTTTTAAGATATGTTAGACTACCATTGACGAAGTAGAGCTTTGAGTTCATTTTGATAAATCCCTATTATGGCTCATAATTGAAGTTGGAGGTGTATTTAACAATATAAATGTCCAGGAGAGTTCACCTTAATCTAAAGGTAAGCTCGATCCAGAGTGTTAACTTAAGGATAATCAAGGAAAGGGATAAACTGCGATCTGGAGGTTGAGCCACGATTAAGTGGTAGAAACTTTGAAAATCACGAAGGAAAAGAAAAGTTATAGCTGTCAGCGAGGAAATGGGTGTGAAGTATTGAAGAAAATACGAGATCTTGCAAGAGAATTTGGAATACAGTGGGTTTGGTTTGATCTTGTCTTGAGAGGAAACGGGATAATCTAATGGTGAATATCGATCAATTCAATAATTAGGAAATCTTGGACGTAACCGGATCCATATATACAACAGAGCGATGTAGCGATGGAATTATTGTTCATTGTATTTCATTGATAGTTTTCATTTCTCACAGGAAACAGATTTAATCCATTTTTATACATGCAATTTATTTTTTATTCAGTTACTTTTGTTTTAAGCTTAGTTTTACATTGTTCAATATTATAGGATTTTTAATTTTTGTTGTTTAGATAAAACCTTCACTATGAGTTTTGAGTCCAAATAGTATGGAATTTTAGTAGTTGGGGTAGTTGATGCGTAATTAAGCTATCAATCTACGTAGAATGATACTTGGACTTACATTGATTTTACTACTTATGTGACCTGTGCACTTGCGGTGTCATAGGCCCGAACCCTTATTTTAAATCATAGACATTAAGAAAATTATTTTTCAAACAAAATTATCAAAATAACATGGATACAAGAGAAGTGTAAAGGCTCTTGTAATTAAGTTAATTTGAGAGTTTGATCACATATAGAAAAAAGGCAAACAAGTTTTTATAGGCGCGTTCTAAGTGATTGAAAGAATTAATTAGATCAATATTACGACAAAGAAAGTACTAATTTGGACATTTTATAAGCGAAAGAACAAAAATAGCTTTTCAAGCAGTGGCTACATCAGCGTGTCTTTACAACAAATACCATTAGAAAATATTTGTTTAGTTTGGTAATCTGACCAATTTGAGTGTGTTTTGATTTCGGGAAAACCTTTGTAATGCATAGGAAACGAGTTCTAACTTTTGATTCAGTGAACCTTGAATTGGAGAGAACACTCGGGAGCTTAAGAAAGACAAAAGAGTAGAAACGCAGCTATAGCGGATGGATACATGACCAGACAGGCGGGATAGGGACCAATGACAGAAGGCCTCCCATTGCGACCTGATGGAGGACGGGAGGCCTGTATTCGGGAAAGTGACGCAATCAGACAGCCCTCTTTGTGGATGCAAATAATTTCGAACTAAATCCGGCCTTGATTACAATGGTTGGCCGCGTGGTTCTTGGTGGTCTCCACTTTAGTCAAGCGAGCGCTTGGGAGATTTCTTAGGATGGCGAATCTGATGAAGGTACAGATGGTGTGAGACGGAGGTGATAAAGTTGCATCTCTTCCCATTTTGCTTTGAGATATAAGCGGCCACATGGTATGAATCATTACCATATGGTTCGGTTGATACTTGGAAGAGTTGGTAGAAGCCTACTTGGGCAGATTCACGCCCCCGTCTCTCTCTGCGCTCAGGAGAGAAGAAGAGAAATGTAAAGTATTCCAGCAAAGGGGAAGATGAGAGCCTATATGTAGCTTAGGAAGATTCAGAGGTTGTTGAAGGGTGCCCGATGCATGGAATAGGGTTGAAGACCCCGAATGGGCATGGTATCATGCTTTAAATGATACATCTAAGGGCATTGCGATGCTTCATGTATGGAGCATTCAAAAGAAAAGTCTTCGAAGGCGAGATACGATAAAGACTTGGCAAAAATGCAATATGAGCTCCATACGAGTTTTCAGGGGAAGCTTGACAGGAGAAGGGTCATGGAGGTGAGCAAGATGGCGACCACTAGAGAGGCAAAGTTGGATGCCATAATGCATAGGATGGACGAGCAAGAAAAGATGCACCTTGCTCATGAAATAGGAGGCGGTGGAAGAAGACTTATGAGAAGAAGTGCGTGTGCCAACGAGGAAGAAGATTCTTATGGATTACGAGGAGGTTAAGTACGTGAATGGGCCAAGAATTTACATTTCAAGCCGTCTAACCTGCCCACACCTTCACGATCTAGCGAGGAACCATGAGAATTTCTCATATGGTGGAGGGGCATTACAAGGCCCAAAGCATGGATAGCATCCTCAACAAGGATATCAGCAGCCACCAAGGTTCCAGCAGCAGCATCAAGGAGGTGAAAGCAGAAATGAATATCAGGGTCAGAGGAGGACTCAACTATTTGAAGAACAAATGTTGCAGTTCATGGGAGACAATAAGAGGCTATTACAATTCCATGAACAGAAACTGTCTGACTTGGAAGCTTTCAAGTCTAATACTCAAATGTTTCAGAAGAATTCTAGTGCCTCGTTGAAAAATTTAGGGACACAAGTAGGGCAAGCGGCCTAGATATGCCAAATCGAACAGGGTACATTCCTGAAGTGACACTCGGAAGAACTAGCGCATGGTAAGATTCAATTAAGAAGTGGGAAGGATTTGGCTTGACAGAAGGACGAAGAAAGAAAGGCGAGGCGAGAAAAGAAGGACTTAAAGGAGGAAGGAGAGAAAGGCAACCAGATTAGACGGCGAAAGAAAGTAATGACCGAAAAGAAGGAGAAGAAGTACTGGCTTATACACCTTCGATTGCCATTTCCTGAGAGACTTGAGTCGAAGAAGAACGGTTTCTAAATTCTTGGACATTTTCAAGAAAATAGAAATAATCCTCCCATTGCAGAGATGTCGGTAAATGCCTCTTTATCTAAAATTTACGAGGAGATCTTGAAGCGAAAAGGAAGATGGCTGAGGAGAATAAGTAAACTTGGTACTTCCTGCGGTGCCATTATCCGACAAAAGCTCAGCGAATGAAGGACCACACAGCGATTTCACCATTCCTTGCTCCATAGAAATATGAATTCAAGAAAGCTTTATGTGATTGGCTAGTATAAATTTGATGCCTCATCGATTGTGCAGAGACTTGAATTTGGGGAACTTACACCCAGCGAAATAATTACATTCTGCGGATGCGATAGATCGGTAAGCAACCCGGCATTCTTGAAGATGTACTTATAAGTTGGGAAATTCACTTGGCATTCTGTGGATTTTGTTATCATGCGGATGGGAGAATGCAGGTTCCTTTTATTCTTTGGAGAGGTCTCTTAGCAACTAGAGTTGCCTTGATGGAGTGTAAAGAAGGTGGGGCGACACTTTCGAGGTTGGAAATGAGCGGTGCGTTTCAATGAATAAGTCTGGAACATCGTGTAGGTGCGACAGTTGTATGGGCTGTGAGCAATAGCCTTCGATGTTGAATTGAATTAGGTTGTATCTTCATTTACTCTATCAATGAGTGAGATGAGAATTTCAGTATCTTGAGGCCTTGGTTGTGAGTTACGCCTTCAAATTTGTTTAACAGGGAAAGCCGGTCTGGGTATAGTGGCGGATCAGGTAAACATGCGGCCCGAAACAACAAACTCATGAGCGGGGAAACTAGTGCGGGGAAGGGTTAACATTGAAAGAATTGCTGATCATTTTAAAATATGAGTTTTGAGACGAAAAGAAAACCGGGTTATCATATCGAATTGCGTTGGTGAAGGTGAAGAGCAGTTGCTTGTAATTCTAAGAAAATATGAAACATTGCTTAGTGATTGAGGATCTGAAAGGGTACCAACCCCTCCATTTGCATGCACAAAATATTCTTTGGATGATAATGCGAAAACTTCTGTGAGCATCAAAGGAGAATTTGAACCCGAGTGATGAAAGAAGTTGTATCGGAAAGAAGTTACGGGAAATGGTTAAATCACGGAGTTTATATATGCTATATCAGACCAGTTAGGTAGAAGCCCGAGTGCATGTGGTTCCTAAGAAGGTGTGGATTCTTTATTGCTCGAAATGAAAGGGTGCGATTCCCTCTGAAGCGTAGGGATGGAGGTGTGTATTATTTCTAGAAGAATTGAATCACCTGGCAAAGGATCATTTTTCCCTACCTTTCATTGATCGGATCTTTGGATAGGTTGGCGAGACACCCTCTATTTTGTTTTGTTTTTTTTTTTTTTTTTTTTTTTTTTTCTTGATGGATCTCTTGGATATAACCAAGTGCTGTGGCTTCTTTTTGAAGATCGGGGAGAAAACAGCTTTATGCCCATTTAGTACTTTTGCTTTTAGGAGAATGCCGTTTGGTTTGTGTAATGCTCTGGTACCTTCGAGATGCATGATGTCTATATTTTCTAATCTGAAGAAATTCTGGGGTCTTCATGGATGATTTTACAGTGTATGGATTCAGTTTTTTGAGCGATTGCTGCACCAACGGGGGACCCGATTACTTGAGTCACGAAGACAAGAACCTAGCTACAGATTGGGAAAAATGCCATTTATGGTTACAAAGAGTTGTCTTGGGGCACATGATTTCTGTAGCAGGGCTTGAGGTAGACCAGGCAAAAGTTTCAATTATAAGAAATCTAATGCCACCCACTACAATCAAGGGAATTAGAAGTTTCTTAGGACATGTTGGATTTTATAGAAGATTTATCAGAGATTTCTCAAAAATTGCTAGACCACTATGCAGATTGCTGGAAAAAGATGTGATTCTATTTTGATGGTCTGCCATAGCCTGCATTTGAAGAAATCAAATCCAGACAAGTTGAAGCTCCCATCATGGCAAAGCCGGATTAAACGAGAGAATTTGAAAATCATGTGTGATGCCGGTGATTTTCTGATGGGAGCTATATTAGGAATGAAAAGATGAGAAAGGTGTTCAAAGGCCATCTCTTATGCTAAGAAAAGCCTTTAATGAAGCTGAAAATTACTCTACTCTTTTGAAAGGAGATCTTGGCAATAGTATTTGCATGTAAATTTAGGCCATATATTTTGGGGTCCCATGTTGTTATACACCTTTGATCATGCGGCAATTAAGTATCTAATGGCAAGAAAGAAGCAGAAGCCTGGAAACGATAAGGTGGAGTCTTATTGCGAATTTGATTTAGAAATAAAAGACAAGAAGGGTTGTGACAATGCTGATAGGCGATCACTTGTCAAGGTAAGAGAAACCCACTAGCACAAGAGGAAGGAAGAGAATGGCGGAAAATTTTCGGATGTGCGGTTATTCGGTTGTCACTCCAATCACTGCGGTATGCTGATATTAGCGAACTTCTTAGCTTGTGGAATTATGCCGAGTGACTGCGAGAAAGAAGCTAAGGGTACGACAGCGGGTACTACATGCAGGATGACCCATTATTGTTTAAAGAGGAGCTGATCTAATTATAAGGAGATGTGTACCAGAAAGTGAGCAAAGCAAGATTTTACAAGAATGTCATGCATCGCCATATAGGAGGGCGTTTTGCGGGAGATAAAGGCCCCTGGAAATTCTCCGGTGGGTTTTGCGGCCTACTATTTTTAAGGACTGTTTTGAATGGGTGAAGTTATGTGATCAATGCGAAGAATGAAATATCGACAAAAAGGCATGAGATGCCTGCAAGGTATCTGGTGACCTGGTGTTTGATGTATGGGAATGGATTTTATAGGGCCTTTTCTGAGTTTCATTTGGAAATATATATACTCCTAGCTGGATTATGTATCAAAATGGAGTTGAGCAACAGCTTGTCAAGAATGATGCGATACGGTCGTGGGATTTTACGAAATATTCTCGTGATTTGGGACACCGAACTATAATTAGTGATGGAGAGCCATTTGAAAATAAGGTGTTTGACAGAAACTCCTTGAGCGAGATATGGTATCAAACATATTATGAGCTTGGCTTATCATCCTCCAAACAAATGGGAAAGCTAGAATTTCAACAAGGAGATAAAGAAAGTGCAGGAAAGAGCCCAGTGAGTTCAGCGAGAAGGGTGGTTGTTGGAAGCTTGATGATGCACTGCAGGCATACAGGGTACTTTTAAAACTCCCATTTAGGGAATGTCCTGTATAGGCTTGTCTTTGGAAAACCTTGTCATCTACCTCTTGAGCTAGAATATAAAGCTATGTGGAGCCACCATCAAGCTTAATTTCGATTTTAAAGCTGCTAAGGAAGATAGGCTACTCGAGTTAAATGGTGGAAGAGAGATGAGGAATGAAGCCTATGATAGTGCCGGAATACCTGAAGATAAAACAAAAAAAATGGCATGATTAACGAATTTTGAGGGAGAGGAATTCAAGCGGGAATCAAGTCTTGTTATTCAACTCCGGACTAAGACTCTTTCCGGAAAATTTGAAATCAGTGAATTGGAACAATTTAGGTGGTATCGACACAAAGTTTGGGGCAGTAACACTTAGAACCAGCAATCACGAGGAGTTCAAGTTGTGGTCAGAGATTAAGCACTACCTTGGGAGAAAGAAGTGGAAGAGTAACCCTTGGTTTTGAATAAGGAAATTGAAGAAACGAACAATGGCGGCGAGGAAAGTCGACTAAAGACTAAAAATTGGCGGCTTGTGGAGTTAAATCACACAGTTTGTTTTAATTTTTCTTTATTTATAGTTTTAAAATTTCGGTGTTTAAATTTCTAATAGCATATTGTGATTTTATTCATTATTGGATGAAGAGTAGAGTAAATATTTTTTTTTTTAGTTTTCTTGGATGTGAGTGATTGTCTGAAAGGAAGCATCTACAGTCAAGGCTTCAATCGGCATAAGAGACCCAAAAAGTAGTATATTCTTGATTGGATTTAAAATTTGTCTTTGATATATGATTGAAAGTTTAGGGAATTTTATCTTGTTTTGGTGTAAATTTTGAATGTGATGCATAGTGGAGAGTTGTTGAATTTTTGTATGATGAAGATGAATTAGTTGTAGTTGTTTTGATTGGAATTGAATAAATTAAATTCTTGTGAATTTGAGTATCTATCATTTTAGTGTAACATTAATCCAAGTTGCAACCAAAAATCTTTGAGATGTGAAAAATAAAAGTGGAAAAGAAAGTCAAAATAATGAGCGAGTCCCGCGACTACAAGATTAAAAAGAAGGAAAGAACATTTTTATGTTGCAACATCAAATTCCCGAAATCGTGACCACATTTTTGATCACAACCAAAATTTTGAAGTGCGACCAAAATAGTCAAGAATCAATAAAAGTGGATTTTAAAACTTCTCATTTTGGGCGTCGCAGCATTAAAAATGTAAATTCATTGAAAATCATTAATTTAGAGTTGATTCGATACTTAATGTCGCGATCACCATATCATTTGTCATGACATTTATCGACATATTCGCCAAATTCCATTAGGCTACAATTCACCCAAACCTTTCAGTTCTGCATCATCCATTCAGAATCTTTGAAACAAATAGTTATTAATGTAGAAACAGAAATCAATGTCTTGATTAGGCAATTAGTTTAGTATGCTCGATTTCAAGGAGAGAATAATCGGAGAATTTAATAACTTCAAGGAAAACGATCAATATTCTCAACCAAATTCCCAAAACCTCTGTTGGAAATATCAAAAGAGCAAGAATTCGAGAAACCTCATTCATTTCATTCATCGAAAATTTAAAGAAAGAATAAATGGCCTTGTAGTTCCCAAAAGACTCAAATCACTATAGAAGGATGGGATAACAAAGGAAAAACAAACAAAGAGAATGAAGAGAAAGCAGAATGAGAGAAAAGAAGGCTCCGAAATTTGCATGACTACGAGTTTATGGAATGAATGGTCGAGAAAACAAACCAATTCCATTCCTTATTCCATAAAGCTTATTTGTGTAATCAAGAGTGGTTGATGGGAAAGAGTGGAAGAGGTTAATTAGAGCCCATCAGCCGGAGAAGCTCGAAGAAAAAGGGAGAAGGGGCTCAATTTGTTGCACAACCTTATTAGCAGTAGAATCTCACTCTTGGAACCAAGCTCAGGTCGTGAACCAAATGAGTAGAGATGCAACCTTCGGATGGAAGAGATTGGATTTAGATCAAGAAATAGAGTTTTTCTCTAATTTGGTTATAGTCTTATTTATGAGGAGCGGATTATGCAAATATCGAAATGTTTTGATATTTGAATAAAATTCTTGTTGATCTCTGAATTGATGAACATGATATATGAAATTTTGTTTTTGTGTCATTTTCTATTTAGCATGATAAATAAATAAATGCCTTTTCTGTGCAAGAATCAAATAAATAATTCTGTTCTTTCCCAAGAACAGAAATTTCAGGAAGAATCAGGGCGTGAATGATTAAAGCTGAAGTGGGAGTATTGCCTACATTGTTTTAATTTCGAGTATAGATTGCAAAAATTTGAAATTTGGTTATTCTTGATAGAACAAAATACTTGGTTGAAATAGTAACAAGTAGACGTTATATAAATACAAGTCTTGAAGAAATAATACACTTAGGTCAACAAAACTTATGAAACTTTGAGAGGAATTAGGAACATCTTCTGGGAAATTCAAGACTAAGAGTCCATAGTCCTATAACTTGTTAGATTATTTATTGAGGCGAAATCCTAGGTGAAAACAGCAAACAAGAAATGATAGAGGCAATCCTTGGCAGATTGAGCTTTTCTAGCCTACCCTCAATATATGCTGAAGCATATTCTCCAGTTCCTTGATTTGAGCCAAATAAGCCTTATTTCTTCAATAAGCGATATTTGAAAACCCTCCCTTCCTTGCAATGGCACAGCAAAGAGCCCAGGTATCCGAGTTTCAGGTTCGAGAAAAAGTTTACTATAAAGAAAGAAAGCAGTTTGGAGGAAAAATATTTCCAAATTTTTACAATGAAGGAGAATTGAAAAGTAAAGCGAAGCCTAGTGAAATAAGGAATAAGTTTGTCTTGTGGCCTATTTCCCGCCAGTTAAATTAAGCTCGTAGGGGTGTTTTAACACCTAGTACCTAATACCAGTGGTATGGGAGTTGCTAGCCCAAAGTTCTCTAAAGAGTAATAGAAATCTAAGAAGACAAAACATTGCACTATTCCCCGATCCTAGAAAAACAAAGCAAAAGAGTTCAAAGGTATTTGATAAAGTATATGTAGGTGAAATTTTAAAAGAATTTCAACATGAAGATGAATCGAGCCCGAGAATTGAAATTAGCGAGAACAAAAAAAAAAAAAAAAAAGATTGAAGGGTTAAGAATGACAAGTATAGAGAAAGGTGGGAATTGGGTGATTTACAGCTTAAATTTTCCATTATCACTACTTGATTACCTAATGACATTCTGACTGAAGGACCTCGTGATTTTGAAGGTTGAATTTACCTACATTCGTGGAGATCAATATGAAAAACAAGCCTATGGGACTTTGACAAACAGTCCAAGAAAACTCTTAGAAGATTAACTACATTCAACATGAAGATGAAAATGATTGAAGACCTGCACACACACACAGAACAAGACTTGTTGAATAAAATTTGTTTTGCTCACATTGATTTCATCAAGAAATTTATGAAATGAAGTATACCATGTCTTATTCTCTTGAATCAGCGAAATTTAAAATGATCTTTGTATCTGCAATTCAGAATCAGAATGTGGAATATAAGAGAAAGGCTATGTTATGAATCAGAAAATTGTCCTCAAAATTTTACAAGCTTATTTGTTTGAGAATGAACAATTCTTTCTTCTCTTTGCTTGAGGACAAGCAAAATTTTAAGTTGGGAATTTGATGAGTCCAACTCATTAGGTATAATCCATTTTACAGTATATTGCAGGAAGTAAATGTTGATTTGTTTATAGAAATGTGGATATTTTACTCAAATTCATTTTGCATGAAAATCTATTGAAGCTCAATCTTAGCAAAAATAAAAGAAACCCGACCTACTTGTGAAGTGAGTTGATTCGAATTGCCACGTGCGGGGTGATCGGAATCAACAAAATTTGTTTATATCTATATTCCTCTACTGCCGTAGTCAAGCTCTTGCGGTATAACTGAGTCTAGGGTCGAACACGGGGATGGGTTTTCATCCCACGAATGATTTGCATTAGTGTTTGAAAATTGGTGAGGCTTTTGTTTGGATTTTCGGATTTTTGTTAAAAACAGGGGAGGTTGGTTGTTCATTGGTTAACTCCTAATGAAGCCCAAATGAAAGTATGAAATGGTAACCCTTGAAGGCTTGGGTCACTAGCTTGATAACATGGGGGTATTCACCGGTGTCCTCGGGTTATTTCCTCGCATTAGGGCAATTGACATATAGTCGAAGCCAAGCGGATCTTTGTTTAGCTATAAAACCTAACCACAAAAACCACTCTCTTGGAGTCAAGCGAGAGTACTAAGCATTCAAAGTCCCATTCAGTTTGAAACCCTAGCATTTAACCTCATTCCCATGGCTCGTAAATGACATCTAAGAATGTCGGTGCACCATTAAGAATGCCTTGAACAAGCATGGCAAGTATTGACCAAAGGAAAAGACATTAAATGGCATTAAACCCTAGTTTGAAAGAACAGGAACCATAAATACGTACACTGTAACAATCAAAGCATGGGAACTAAACCTCTGGCATTTAAAACCAAGCTAGCAACCCTCGTCTTCCAAGGCTATGAGGAGGCAGACATCCATGAGTTGTCATCCTCCAAGGGGGTGTGTTTGGCAATGAAAATGAAGGAAGGAGAGAAGAGAGCAAAATGAGACCTAAAAATGAAAGGCTACAGGAAAAACTTTATAAAATGAAGAAAAGTTGCTTAGGATTCTGAAGTTGTAGGGCTTATATAGTCAACCCCCCCGAAGTGTGAAAATACAATGCCCCCAAAATATGAGGAAATTACATAGAACAAAGTAGTAATATATCAAACGTGGTCGTTTGGCATCAAGAATTCAAAAACCACGGGACAGATTGTATGGGGAAATTTACGGCTAGCATAAGCGAATTTCGCTATCTTGCGAAATTCGCTAACTATAGCAAATTTGTGTTGAGATAAGCGAAATTGGGTATTTTTAAGCTAGGAACGGAGTGAATTTACGCTAGATATGAGAATTTCGCTAGCCTAGCGAGAGTACAATATTAATTTTCTATTTAGGTTAACGAAATTTTAAGCTATGATTGCGAATGTTAACGAAATTTACGCAATCCTAGCGAATTTTAGCAACCATGGCGAAAATCCTGCTTTGCGGTTTGCTCTTGCGTCTCATTCAACCTTCTTTCTTCACATTCACTTCACATTTCTTCATCTTTAATGGTTGAAAACAGTGTGAATCCTCAGCATTCGGCAAATATCTTGACATCAAACTTGAACTAATTGGCTGAGGCACGCAAAAGCCTGTCAAATTACCAAAAACAAACTCGAAATAGGATTAGTGAAACTAAGTGGACCTGCACACATCACTTGGCTTAATTGATATGATTAGTGCATAGCCTCAAAACCTATTGTGGTGGGAACCGAAATAGCGCTTTGGGCACTAATCAGAAAGGAACTGAAAATTTAAGTCACGACGGGGAAGCTCGATTGCCAATCATACCAGATCCACGACATCAACAAATTCGGCTTTGAAGGAGAAATAAAAGCTGGAACAAGTGATGTGAGAGCTTGAAGGAGGATGCGACAGAAAGCGTGGTCGAGTAAAAATAATCAAGGAAGAAATTCATGTCGCGGCGCCAAAAAAGATATGAATGATGTCGCGACACCTCCCAAGGTCGCGACAAGGATCGTCTATATAAAAACACAAGAGAAGTCTTTACGAGAAAGAGGTTGCAACTAGTTTTTAAATGCAAGGAAGGCTCCATTTCATGTCGCGACACCACTATGATGTCGTGACATAAAAGCGGAAGATTCAAAGTGCAACGAAATAGAGTTTGAAGAATTTATGACACATGCCAAATAGAAACACTTGCCAGTGAACTTGCAACATTTCTGAATCAAGGATCGAAATGATGTAGCACTCATTAGGTGCGACACGAAAAGTGAGCGAGAAGAAATTAAGGTTGTGACATCAATTTGGGGTCGCGACTTGGAAAATAGGTGGGAAGGAGGAAATTGGTTGCAAGCGATAGAGGCGAGGTTGCAACGGAAGAAAGAAAATCGGGGAACAAAAGGTGGGCATCACCATGAGGTCGCGACATAAAGTGAAGCTGTGAAGGCAAAGAAGACCACCAGGCTAATTGCGAGGCGAGGAAATCAAAGTCATGACATGAAGCCATCATAAAAGCAGAAAAGTGAGTACATAGCGGAAATTTGATGTCGCAACTCGGAGCGAAAGAATGAAAACAATGATGTAAATGACGGTTAAGCGAGGTATGACATCAGCAACCAGTTCTTGAGAAAATAAGGTCAGCGACCGCAAGCGATGTCAGCGACCAGCGATCCGGCGGTTGCAAGACAAAAGCGGTTGCAACTTAAAGAAAGAGGTCGCGATCACTGACAATCAAGAGAAGTCCATGTCCGCGTCAACGAGGTCGCGACATAGGGCCAGTGGTAGGCTTTTTCTTTGGAGTTCCGCTTTGGAGCATTTAGGATTCGGCCCCGAATTCACTACGGTACAAATAGATGGCTTTAGAGTATCATGGAGTTTTCAGTCTTCACTACCTAGAAAGGAAAGAAGACTTCGATGTATATTTTTTGAGATTTTTATTTTCTATTTTTAGTTTTGTTTGGTTTGAATCTATGGCTTGTCTGAGAGGCATGACGAGCTAGTTTTAGTTCTATTTTTTCTTAATAATTACGCCTGAAAATTTATGAAATCTAGACAAATTTAAGAATTCATTTCTTCTCGAGTTTTATTGCAATTACGTGGTTATGCGTGATCGGTGCTCCCATTTCTTAATTCGCGATACGATGTCGAAACCGCAGCTGCCTTACGGATTTGATTACATTTAGTTCTGATCTCTGCACAATTATGAGAAATTAATTTAGGGTTGATTTTTACTTAATTGGTGTAGTTTTGAATGGATAAGTTCCCCGATAGTAGTACCTAATGAGTTGAGGAATGTATCTTACTCATTATCTAGGATGCCTCTGCGTGACAGAGACGGAGATTCTGAGGCGAGAGCATTCTTTACGGTATGTTAGACTACCATTGACATTTGCTGACTCACGAGAGTTCATTTGATAAATCCCCTATTAAGCTGTAATTGAAGTTGGAGGTGTATTTAATAATATAAATAATCGGAAGAGTTCACCTTAATCACAAGGTAAGTTCGATCCAGTGTTAGCTTAAGATCTAATCAGGGAAAGGGATAAACCCATAGATGCGGAGGTTGAGCCGCAGTGGCTGGTAGAAACTTTACGAAAATCTGAAGGAAAAGCAAAAGTTAGCGTCAACGGGGAAATGGGTGTGAAATGTGAGAAAGAAAAATGCGAGGATCTTGCGAGGAATTTGGAATCTGGTGGGTGGTTTGATGCTGTCTTGAGAGAAGCAAGGATATCTAATCGGTGAATATGGAATCGAATTCAATAATTAGGAAATCTTGGACGATAACGGATCCATATATAGAGCCAGAGCAATGTACTAATGGAATTAGAAATTTGTTTCATTGTATTTCACTGATAGTTTTCATTTCTTACAGGAAACAGATTTAATCCATTTTTATATATGCAATTTATTTTTTATTCTGTTACTTTTCTTTTAAGCTTAGTTTGACATTGTTCAATATTATAGGATTTTCAATTTTTGTTGTTTAGATAAAACCTTCACTATGAGTTTTGAGTCCAAATAGTATGGAATTTTAGTAGTTGGGGTAGTTGATGCGTGTTCGCTTCTCCGATCTACGTGTGAATGATACGGACTTGTCGAGATTTTACTACTTGTGGCTGTGTGCACTTACGGTGTCATAAATGCCCGAACCCTTATTTTTAAATCATGAACATTAAGAAAAATTATTTTAATAAGCAAAATTATCCAAAATAACATGGATACAAAGAAGTGTAAGGCTCTTGTAATTATATTGGTGAGGGTTTTAATTACATATAGAAAAGGTAAACAATAGCCACTACTTGTAAAAATTTGTTTTTGTTTCTTTTCTTTTATAAAATGTCAAAATTAAGCATTTCCTATTTTGTTAGAATGTTTGATCTATTTAATCTTGCAATCCACAGCAGCAGCGCCATAAAACTTGTTTGCCTTTGCATATAGACTAAAAGCCCTCAAATTTACATAGTTACAAGAGCCTTACAGCTTCTCTTGCACCCATGTCTACTTTGGATAAATTTGTAATTAAATAATTATGTCTTGATGCCCAGGATTTTAAAATTGGGTTTATTCTGTGACCTTTGCAAGTGCAGTCATACAAGTAGTAAAAATCGAATGTAAGTCGGTATCATTCCCCTGAGGTGTGAAATTAGAAATCAATTACCCTAACTATTGAAGTTCTATGCTATTTGGACTAAAAAGATTGATAGTGAAAGTTTATCGAAACAAATAATAGATCCTAAACTATTAACTAAAAATAGAAACTGCAATAACATGAACACAACCAAAAAACGTAAAGAACAAATTCTTGGACTGTCATTTCTGTGAGAAGCGAAAACTATAAGTGAATTCTGATGAAATAATCCAATTCCCTACACGTATTTATCTATTGTGTTGATGGATGGTTTGTCTAAGATTGCTAAATATTTGCGGGTTGGATTTCTCCACATTCACTGGTTAGATGCTCTTGCTTCTCTCGAAGTCAGATCGAACCGATTACTTATGTTATGTTTTCTTGCAAGATACAGGTATTTTTCTTTCTCAATATTGCACTCATTTCTTGATGAAGCTGCAGAGCTTTTGCTTTCCTTCCGGGATTTTGCAAAAGTTCTACCACTTAATTGGTGGCTCATCCTTTCGTCATTAGTTCGTCCTTTCCTTTGATTAGATCTCGGCTAACAGTCGGGAGCTTCCACTTTAGATTGGTGACTCTCTGATTACTATATTATTGAAGTGCTCCCCTCAAGTTCAATTATGAGCGAATGGGGATTTATCAAATGAACTTTCGCAGAGCTCAGCGCTCATCAATGGTAGTCTAACATACCCATAAGGGAATGCTCTCAGCTCTCAGGAATCTCCTTCTCTGTGTCACGCAGAGGGCATCCTAGAAATCAAAGCAAGATACACTCCTTAAACTGGTATTCGGTACTAACATTGGGAACTTATCGATTAAAAAACGACACCAAGTAAGTAAATCCAAACCCAAATAATTTTCTCCAGATTATAAAAGACTGTGACCAACAGATATCAAATCTAGTACATGGCCCACCATCGAATTGAGATTAAAGGAGCAGAAATAATCAACACAGACATCCAACGTAATCACAATGAAACTGAGAAGAAATGAATTCCAGAAATTTGTCTAGATTTCATAAATTTTCAGGCAGTAATTTTAAGAAGAAAATAACAAAAATAAAAATTCAGCTCCAATCGTTCCTGCACAATTCGCAGATTTAGATCCAAAAAAGAATTTACTAAGAATAAAAATATAAATGAAAATAAAAAAATAAAATTCTACTCTAAACTATACATTGAGTTCCTCTCCTTTCCCCTTTTCAATAAAGTGAAGACCTTGGGTTACTTTACTATTCTAACACTGTCTATTTATAACTGTCAAAAGAAAATGGGCCTAATGCAAAAAGCTCCGCAGGGAATTCCCAAAAAGAAAGCCCAAGATAGCCCTAGGTCGCAACTCAAGCTGGTGCGTCACAACCCGGATTTCCTTTGTTTGCTCTTGTTCGCTTGCACCTCGCATTTCGCGTTTATCTTCAGTTCAGAATCGCTGATTATCGGTCGCAACATCGCTTCAGGGTCACAACCTTGTTAGCCCAGTGTTTCTCAAGAATTGATGTCGCTGACCACGGTTTTAATACGTCGCAACCTCGCTGTCTTTCCCTTCTTCGCATTCGAGTCACGACTCCCGCCCCGAGTCAGACTCCTCTTCCTTGTTGCCGCGACGTCGCGACTCTCAGCCTTAGTCAGAATTCATATTTCTATTTCAAGTCAATCGCTTAAGTTCTAGGTCAGGATTCTCCTTTTCAAGGTCGCGAATTCTTCAGAATCTCGCCTTCACAGGTTTCGATTCTGTCATGGACTCTTAAGGTGATGTCACAATTCTTTTGATGTTCATTTCTTTATTCGGGTCGCAACCTCACCTTTCAAGGTAAATCCAGCCCATCCTTCCAACCTTCTATTCCGTGTCGCGACCTCAAGGTGATGTCGTGACTCCCACGCGTTCTTCTAGTCAGACAGAATCCCAATCGCTTCTAAAGTAGTCAAGTACCTGATTTCTTCCGCTTCGCTTCTCGTGTCGCGACCAATATGTGGTCGCGACATCATTTGTGGTCCCTGACACAAGGGTCGCGAATCCCGCTCGGGCAAGGACTTCATTTGGTTTTGCTTCTGTGTCATAATTCTCCCTTTGCTTCTTCAACTATTAGTCTGGGTCAGAACTTCAATCTCCGCTGAGACTCCAGCCCCGCTTTCATGTCGTGGACCACAACTACATGTTGCGACCTCAAATGGAGCCCTTCATAAAAAACTAGTTGCAACTTCCTTTCTTTCTGATACCCCTGTGGGTTTACGACGGATCCACGTCACGACTCGCCACGTCGCGACTTCGGGCCGGCCACTGGGCGTCGACATCACCATGGTGTTGCGACCTAAGATTCTACTTTGAATAATTCCTTTAGTCTCAACCACACTTCCTTCGTCGCAACCTCTTTCACTTGTTGCTTTGGTAATTATGGTCGCAAGCTCAACTTCAAGTCACGACTTCGCTTTCTAAGGTCTTCTATTTCTTCCTAAAGACTGATATTGGTGATGTCATGACTTGGAAATGTCTGAACAAATGAGCTTCCCGTCAGGACTCGACCATTTGTGACTTCATTTATGCTTGTAGGCTGATCTCTTCTCCGTTTTTGGCTGATTTTCGCTTTATGTCAGATTCTTCGCAAAATTAAATTCGAAAGCAAATTACCCAAAGTCAGATATGAATCAACAATTAACTTGTAATAAACTCGTAAAAATGGATTAAAATGAAATGAGTTTTAGATTCTTCTAAATTCCCCAACTTAAAATTTTGCTTGTCCCTACAAAGAAAAGAAAGAATTGTTTTTTGTCCTCAAACAATTAAGCTTAAATTTTTAAGTGACGTTGATTCACACCCATACTTTTCTTATTCCACCTTCTAACTTGAAATAGGAGATAGCAGCATCATTTTAAATTTCAGTTTCGATTCAAGAAAAAGGAATGGTCTCTACTTCTATCACAAATTTCTTGATGAAATAATGTATTTAAACAGTTTATTCAACAAGTCTTGTTCTCTGTGTGTGTGCAGGTCTTCAATCCTTTTCATCTTCATGTTGAATTTAGTTAATCTCCGAGTTTCTACGCCTGGTCAAAGTCCCAGGCTTGTTTTTCATATCGATCTCCACTAATGTAGGTAAATTTAACTTTCAAGATCAACGAGGTCCTCAGTTTGTAATGTTTGGGCTTAGGTAATTGGGTAGATTTATGGAAAATTTGGTTAAATCACCCTGCTTCCATATATATTTTTTTTACTTATCGCTTCTTCACCTTTCATCCTTTGGGTTTTCAGACTTGTTGATTCTCCTTAATCTTGGACCGATTCATCTTTTTGAAGTCTTTTTATGGCATATTGATTTCCACTTGCACTTTATTCAGGCCAGTTCCCTTGTTCTATAACTCTTTTGCTTCTGTTTTTCTAAGGATGGGAATAGTGCAATGTTTTGTCTTCTTAGGCTTTCTATCACACTTAGAGAACTTTAGGCTAGCAACTCCCATACCGCTTGGGTATATTGGTATAAAACACTCCCTACGAGCTTAATTGTTCAAAGGAACAGGGCCACAAGACAAAACTTATTCCCTTTTTCATCAATTTCTACTCTTTTCCCTAATCTTTCAAAGTTATTTATTCCTAACCTGCAATATTTGAAATATTTTTCCCCAAACTAGTTTCTTCCTTTACTAAGAGACCTTTCGTACCGGAAACCTGATACCTGGGCCTCACATGGTTATCAGTACGAGCTGTGGATTCAGGTTCACTGCCGGGGCTATTTGGAAGAATTAAGGTTTGTTTGGCTTTTAAATCATGGAATTGCAGGGCATGCTTGAAGATATATTGAAGGTAGGCTTGAAAGCTCAAAATACTCAAGGATGGCTCTCTATCATTTCTCACAATGCTTTTACCTAAGATTTCGCTCAATCAATAATCTAACAAGTTCTCTAGGACTATGACTCTTAATCATGAATTTCCCGTAAGATGTTCCTAATTCTTCTCAAAGTTTCATGAGTTTCTATTACTCAAGTGCATTGCTTCTTCAAGACTTGTACTTATTCACTGCTTATTTACACACTTTCAACTGCTATTTGCTCCTTCCAAGAATATCCATTTTTCCAATTTTTGCAATCTAAACTGGATTTAAACATTCAGGATGCAACTCCTAATTATACTTTATTAGTCTATGCTCTTATTTTTCCTGCAATTTTGTTCTTGGGAGCAAAACAGAATTGGTCATTTGATCCTTGTACAGACAAGGCACTCATAATTGGCATATTAACAATAAATGACACAAACACACAATTGATTAGTACCCAAAAAGTGCTATTTTGAGCCCTATTCAAGATAGGTTTTGAGTCCTTTTTGCGCACTAATCATATGAATTAAGCCAATTGTCATGTGCATGTCCGTTTAGTGCTTCCATCAGTTTCGAGATTGTTTTGATAGTTTTGCAGGTCTCTTGGGAACTTACCAAGAAGCTTGGCTTCGGTGCCGAATGTGAAAATCCCTAGCACCTCGCCAAACTGGTATGCTGGAATGTCAAAATGAATCAAGAATTGAAGGCAAATAGATGAGAGGTTGATGCAGTAGGCAAAACACAGCAAAGCAAAGGAAACCAGGAATTTCGCTATACATTGCGAAAATTTCACTGGATTATAAATTATTAACATAGCGAAAATTTCGCAATCCTAGCGAATTTGCTAAGTTGTTAAATTTTAAATTAGCAATTTATTACCATAGCGAAAATTTTCATTTTCGCTATCTCTGTGAATTTCATAGTTAGCTTAAATTTCGCAGCATAGCGGGCCTCGCTATGCTAATAAATTCCCTACATAAATGTAAATCGGCCGCTCGTGGTTTTTGATATTTTTGATTCCAAACGACCACGCTTACTAATTACCATGTCAGTTCCTATTGTACTCTGGTTATTTAGGCCTTTTTGTCATTTCACACCTTGGGGTTGGCTATATAAGCTCCCCTACAACTTTGTAACCCTAATTTTTCCATTTTTTATGCAATCTTTCCCCAGCTTTTCATTTTAGGTTTTATTCGCTTCTTCTCTCTTTCTTTCTCTCATTTTCTAGCCGCTAAACACACCAGGATGACAACTCAAGGATGTCACTAAGCCCTCACCGCCTCAAGAAGAGGCTGCTAGCTTGGTTCGGGGCTACCGTGTGTCACAGCCCTCATGCTTTAAATGATACAGTACGTATTTATGGTTCCAAAACTTTCCAAACTAGTTTAAATGCCATTTAATGTCTTTCTTTTCAGTCAATATCATTATGTTTTCTTAGGTTCAAGGCATTCTTAATGATAGATGCACCATATTCCTTTAGATGTCATTTACGAGCCAATAAATGAGGTTAAATGCTGGGTTTCAAACTCCGATCGGTCATTGAATGCTTAGTATTTGATTCGACTCCAAATAGAGTGGTTCTAGGTTAGTTTTATAAATAAACAAAGATCCTATTTCTTGGCTTTCACTATATGTCATTAGCCCTAATGCGAGGAAATAACCCGAGGACACTTTAATACCCCCCATGTTATCAAGCTAGTGACCCGTTTCAAGGTTACCATTTCACACTTTCGCTTAAGTTATTTCAGCTTATCCAAGTGAACAACCAACCCCCCGTTTTTAATCAAATCCAAAATCCAAACAAGTCTCACTCATTTTCAACATTAATGCGACCATTCGTGGGATGAAACCCATCCCCGTGTTCGACCTCTGGGGACGCTACACGGCAGCAGCCGACTACTAAGCAGCAGAGGAGTATAGGAAACAAATATTGTTGATTCCGGATCACCCTACCGTGGCACGAATCAACAATTCAGTATATCAATTCGTGAACCCAAAAACAATCAATTTGTTAATCAACAGGAATTTTATGCAAATATTAAAACATCTCGATATTGTACAATCTAATTTCTTTATCTAATGCAAAAATTACAAATAGGATCAGATCTAATCCGCAGAAAAACTCTATTTCTCGATCTAAAACTTATGCCTTCCTCCCAAAGGTCAGAGCTCTCGCTTATCGTCTCAAGTCTCGAATTTATATTTAAGGAAGGGCATAAGGTAGTTCAACAAATTGAGGCCCTTCCTTTAACTCTGTCTGAGTTCCTCTGGATGATGGGAGTCCGGGTTAACCCTTCTTCCAATTCCCTTCCCATCATCCATTTCATGATTATGTGAGCGCCAGATGGAATCATGAATAGAGTCGGGTTTGTTTTCCGACCTACTAATCATACGTCGCATTCGCACTCTCGAACTCCTTCTCTTTTTCCTCATTCTCCTTTTTCTTCATCCTCTTATTTATTCTTTCTTGTGTCTTCCATCCTTTTATAGCGATCTCGCTTGGAACAATAAATCTCTTAATTTCTTTTCATTTTTCCAATAAATGAATTAAATGCAATTTCTGATTCAAGTTGCCCGGCTATTTCCAACAGAGATTTGGTAAATTTTTAAGGAGTTTGATCGCCCGAGAGTTATTGAATGTCCTCGAATTCATTCTCTAAAACTACAACCTAAACGATTCTTTTAATTAAGGCTCTGGGTCGTTCAGACACAACGCTTATTTCGGGGTCTAAACGATGGACGGTATGGAAACACGGGAATGAATTAAAGATGACTAAATCGAATAGACGCGGCTCAATGTCAAGGATTGCGATACAGGGGTCGAAACATTAAATTTTTTGAGCTCTTAATTAATGATTTTCAATGAATCCTATTTTTAATGCCTGAAAAGCCCAAATGAAAGGTTTAAACCTATTTTTATCGATTCGACACCTTGGTCAGCGACCTAAAGATTTTTTGCTCTGACCAAATGTGGTCACGATAGGGAATCATGTCACGTACCTGCCTTTTCTTTCCTTAGTTGCTTGAATATGACCTCAATTTCAATCGCTGCGACTTTCTTTTCTTACCTTATCGCTTCAACATTCAACATTCTTAGTCGCGATGATACGAATTGTCACATACTTAAAAATTTTCAGTCTCCCGAACAATCAAATTCACAAAGCACTTCAAATCACTATATCCAATCAAAACAGATAATAATCTAATTAATTCTTCATCATTCAAATACTCAACAAATCCATTCACTATGTGCATCGATTCAAAATTTAAGCACAAAAATAAAATAAATTCCCTCAAATTTAATCATGCTACATCGTGAGGCAAAAATTAAATAATTTCAGCAAGAGTATACGTCTCTTTTGGCCTCTCTTTCAAGTAGATCAGTTCATCAGATGTCTCTCCTTGCACCTTCTTATTGTCCTGCAAAACTAAAAAAAAAACGATTACTTACTTTTCAATCAGTGATGAATAAAACTACACAAAGTTATTAGAAATTTTAACACAAAAAGTATAACAGGAAAAATTTAAAACAAACTGATGTGGATTGCCTTCCACAAAGCTGCTCAATTTTTAGTCTTTAATCGACTTCATACCATATTTCAAGTTTCTTCAAATTTTCTCATTCGTAACTAAGAGTCATCTTCCACTTTGCATTCTCCCTAAGGTAATGCTTAATTCCTCTGATCATTAACTTGAATTCATCATGATTACTGTTCTAAGTGTCACGCCTAAAATTTGAACTGATATCACGTATATGGTCCACTCCATTTCGATGAAGCTCCCGAAAGAGTCTTAGTCCGGAGTTGAATAACAAAACCTGATCTCCTCGCTTTGAATTCTCTCCTCAAAACTTTGATCATGCCATTTTTTGTTTTAACTTTGTAGGATTTTGACACTATCATGTTTCCATTCTCAACTCTTCCAATTCATTTGTACCGAGTAGCTTCTTCTAACAAATTTTGAAATCAAATTTAGCTTCGATGGCCCACATAGCTTTATTCTAGCTCAAGAGGTAGGTGGAAGGTTTTCCAAATACAAGCCCGTATGTGGGGACATTCCAATGGGAGTTTAAAAGCAAATTCCGTATGCCTGTAGCATCATCAAGCTTCAGAGACCAATCTCTTCTGCTGGAGCTTATAGTCTTTTCAATAATTTTCTTTATCTCCTTGTTGGAAATTTCAGCTTGCCCATTTGTTTGAGGATGATAAGCTAAGCTCATAATGTGTTTGATACCATATCTACCCATGAGTTTGTCAAACACCTTATTTGCAAAGTGGCTTCCTCCATCACTGATTATTATAGCTCCGTGTCCCAAACTGCTGAGAATATTACTTTGTAAAAATCCCACAACCGTGTTAGCATCATTTTTGGGACAAGTTGTTGCCTTAACCCATTTTGATACATAATCTACAACTAGGAGTATGTATGTATTTCCAAAAGAAACTGGAAAAGGCCCCATAAAATCTATTCCCCATACATCAAATAATTGCACCACTGTGATAATTGGGTAGGGCATTTCCATGCCTTTTGCCGATATTTTCCATTCTTTGGCATTGATCACATAAGCCACCCATTCAAACATTCCTGGAAAATAGTAGAAAATAACAAAATCCGTGACCGAAGAATCTTGTGGTTGTTTTGTTCTCAAAATGTCCTCTATACGGATGCATGATATCTCACAAATCTTTACTTCGCTTCACCTTTCCTCGTACACATCTTCCATGATCGATTAACTCCTCTTTGAATAGCAGCCGTCATCCTGCATAGTACTGCTGTTTGTCCTTAGCTTTTTTCTTCACGTAATCGACTGGGGTGGCATAATTCCCCATTAAGCTAAGAAGTTCACAATATCAAGATACCAAGGTGACGAGGGCGTACTCGAATAACCGCTATCCGGGAAAATTTTCTCGCTATTTCCTTTCTTCATCTTGCATAGTAGGTTTTTCACTTCGACAAGTGATCACCTATCACATTGCTTCAACCTTTCTCGTTTTTATTTCTAGATCAAATTCGTCAATACCCACCCGATCAATCTCGACTTCATTTCTTTCTTTGCCATTAGATATTTAATCGCGCATGATCAAGTGTGTATAATAACATGGGACCCAAAAGGGCCTAAATTTTTCTCACATGCAAATACTTTTGCCAAAGATCTCCTTTTCAAGAGGTAGAGAATTTTCCCCGAGCTTCATTAAAGGTTTTGCCGGGCATAGTATATGGCCTCAATACATTTTCGCCTTTCGTCCCAATACAAATTCTATCAGAAATCACTAGCATCACACATGATTTCAAATTCTCTATTCCAATCTGGTTTTGCCATGATGGGAGCTTCAACTAGTCCAGATTTGATCTCTTCAATAATTTCGTGATTCATCAAAATCAATCCCAGATCTTTTTCCAAAGAATTCATGGGCGGTTCAGCAATTTTTTGAGAAATCTCTGATAAATCTTATGTAAAATCCAGCATGTCCTAAAAAACTTCTAATTCCCTGGATCGTAGTGGGTGGTATTAGATTCTTTATAATTGAAACTTTTTCGGTCTACTTCTAGCCCCGCCGCGTAAATCATGTGTCGAAGACAATTCCTTCGTAATCCATAGCGGCATTTTTCCCACCGTGAGATAAATTCTGCCTTCGCACTCGGGCACCGTTCCAAGTTATGCGTGCACTGCTCAAAATCGGATCCATACACCGTGAAATCATCCATGAAGATCTCTATAACTTCTTTCGCCAAACTTAAAATATAGACATCATGCATTCGAATGTACCAGACATTACACAAACCAAATGACATTCTTCTAAAAGAAAAGTACCAATGGGCATGTAAAGTTGTTTTCTCCTCGATCCTGTGCAATGGCAATTTGGTTATATCCAAGAGTATCCATCCAGAAAACAAAAGTGAGGGTGTCCCGCTAACCTATCCAACATCTCGATCAATGAAAGTGTGGAAAATTATCTTCGGTTGTGAGTATTTAGTTTTCTGTAATCAATACACACCCTCCATCCCGTCATATAGTTCCTTGTAGGAATAAGTCTATTCTTTTCATTTCGACACTGAATCCACCTTCTGGGGAACTACATGTATCGGGATCACCTAAGAATTATCCGATATAGCATATATAAAATCTGATTCAACCATTCTTAACTTCTTTTGACAACTTTTCATCACAGGTTCACCTCCTCGACGCTTCGTAAGTTTGCATTATCATTCAAAGAATATTTTCAGGCATAAATGGAGGGATCGACAATTTCCGCATCCTTTAATTGAACAAGCAATAGTCAATGCAATTCGATATGATAATCGTTTTCTTTTTCTGTCTTTAAGAACTCATATTTCAAATGACCGGGGCAATTCTTCAATATTAACCCTTCGCACTAGTTTCCCGTCGCAGTTTTATGTCCCCGGGCCGATACATCATCTGACCGTTCATTCATGCTTGAGACTATTTCTTTGTTATACAAATTCATACATTTCACAATCAATACTCAAGATATCAAAATTCATCTCACTCTACTGATAGAATGTCATGAGTATAGTCGACCAACTCAACACTGAGAAGACCAGTGTTTTCTACAGCCATACAACTTTCTGCATCTACATCAGGGTGTTCCAAACTCCTATTAATATTAAAGTGCACTGCTTCATTCCCCCACCCCAGTGTCGCCTCACCTTAGCGCACATCTATCAAGGCGCCTCCAACTGCTAAGAAGGGTCTTCCTAAGAGCAAAGGAACTCGTGTCTTCCTCCATCTCATAATAACAAAATCCACAGAAGATGAATTTTCCCAATTTTCGACAAGCACATCTTTCAAGAAACCTTCAGTCAGGCTATCGATCGATCACCCATTTGCAATGTGATTGTCATTGCAAGTTCCCCAAACTTAGTCTTCGCACCAATCGATAGAGGTATCAAATTCTTATACTAGCACCACAATCACATAAGGCCTCAATTCATATTTCCCCTATGGAGCAGGGGATGGAAAGCGCTGGAGTCACTTCATTTTCTTCAGAGCTTTTCTTTGGAAAACTACACTCTGAGGTGCGATCAGTTCACTTATTCCTTCCTCATTTATTTTTCCTTCTCTTGTTGTTCGGTATCTCCTTGAAATTTTGCATAGTTAGGCATTTGGTTGATTACCTCTTGCCAAAATGGGATGTGTGTTCTATCTTCTTGAAGATGTCGAGAATCTTAGCTTGCTCTTCCTTTTGGTTTACGAAGCCTAAATGGAAATGGCATTGTAAGGTGTATGGGTGGTACTCTCTCCCTTGTTTCTGCTCACTACTTCCTTCGGTGATGCATGCATATGCTCTTCTCTCATTATTTCAGTTTCTTCTTGTTACGCATCGGAGTCTCTTCTTTCCTTTCTTTCTTACTGTTGTTGCCCACTTCTTTTCCACTTCTTAACTGAACTGCCATGCAGTCTTTTGAATTCTTTTGAGTGTCACTAGGGAATGAACCCTTGCTCTTATTTGGCATATTAAGGGTCAGCTGCCCAACTTGTGTCTCAAGTTTTTCAATGAGGCACTTGTATTCATACGAAATACTTGAGTATCAGACTTGAAAGCTTCCAAGTCAGACAGTTTCTATTCATGGAAGTGTATAAGCCTCTTGTTGTCCCCGTGAGCTGCTGACATTTGTTCTTCAAATTGTTGAGTCCTCTATGACCACGATAGTCATTCTGCCTTCCACCACCGCTTGATCTTCTTCTTTGGAACCTTGGTGAGCTGTGATATCCACGATTGAGGATTACGTCCATGCCTTAGGCCTTAGCAATGCCCTCCACCGTATGAGAAATTCTCATGGTTCTCAAATCTTGTGGGCCCATGT
Source organism: Tetrastigma voinierianum (assembly GCA_016808115.1). Classification (NCBI taxonomy): domain Eukaryota; kingdom Viridiplantae; phylum Streptophyta; class Magnoliopsida; order Vitales; family Vitaceae; genus Tetrastigma; species Tetrastigma voinierianum. The sequence continues at coordinate 145,584 of JAEQBH010000911.1, read as the reverse complement.
GTGTGGCGGGTTAGGATTTGGCTTGAAAATGGCCATTTCTTGGTTCATTCACGTGCCCAGCCTCCCCTCCCGACCTCATATAGCGTCCTCTTCTTACTTTGGTATTTCAACACTTCTTCTCATTGCTTCTCTTTCCATTGCTCCTATTTCATGGCTTGGGTGTGCATTTCTTTCTATTTTCCATCTGTGCATGATGGCATCTAACTTTGCTTCCATAGCTTTCATTTTACTCAGCTCCATGACCCCCTTTTCCTCTTGTTACCCGCATGGCTTCAGTGGAACCTTCATGTGCATAGCTGAGTCTTCTGCTCCGGATCCCCAGCCTCCTCATTCTTTTTCTTTTGAATGCTCCACAACATTGATGATGCCTTTAGATGTATCATTTAGGCATGATATACTATATCATCTGGTTTTAAATCAATTCCATGCATAGGGCACCTTTTCAGCGACCTCTTGAATCTTTCGAGGCTATGTATAGGCTCTCATCTTCCCCTGTTGGAACAACGTATCTCTCTTCTTCTCTCGGTGAGATCTGGATTTTACTGAGTATGCTTCCACCGGTTCTTCAGTATCAGCCGAACCATATGGTGACTGACATACCATGTGGCTGCTATATCTCTTAAGGAAAATGGGAAGAGATGCAGCTTTATCACCTCTGGCCTCACACCATTCAGCTTCACTATGTTTGCCATCCTGAGAAATCTACCTAAGTGCTCATTGGGGTCTTCATTGGGGTGGCCAGTGAATTGATGCTGCTGCACCATTGTTATCAAAGCTGGCTTTAGTTCGAAGTTATTTGCATCCTGATAATTTTAATACGTTGAATATTCTTCCTGAATGATAGGCCTCCATAAATCCTCCATTGTGTTAGTAATAGGAGGCCTTCAGCTGTTGTCCTTTGCTCCTCACATGCGGTCATGTCTAGGTTGCCATAGTTGCGTCCTCTAACTCTTTTGATCTTTCTTAAGCACAGGTGTTCTTTCAATTCGGTGTTCTTGTGATATGAGTGCGAATCTACATTTCTGTGCATTAAAGTTTCTACGAGTGAAACACACTCGGATTAATAGAGTTAGTCGAACTAAAAATTATTTTCAACATGGCTTTTAAAGATGTTTAGTATATGCTGCTTGTACAACTGTTTTGGTTCTTTTCTTTTATAAAATGTCCAAATTAGCATTTCCCTCTTTTGTTAGAATATTGATTTATTTAATCTTTTCAATCCCCGGTAACGACGCCATAAAACTTGTTTCGTTTTTCTATATAGACTAAAACCCCCTCAAATTTACATAGTTACAAAAGCCTTACACTTCTCTTGCACCCATGTCACTTTGGATAAATTTGCTTAATTAAATAATTCTGTCTTGATGTTTAGGAATTTAAAATTGGGTTTAATTACATGACTGCTGTAGTGCGAGGTCCTTCAGCGAGTAAAATCTGAATGTAAGTCCAAGTATCATTCCCACAGAGATTGACAAGAATTAGAAATCAATTACCCCAACTATTGAAGTTCTATGCTATTTGGACTAAAAAGATTGATAGTGAAAGTTTATCTAAACAAGTAATAGATCTAGGCTGATAACTAAAAATAGAAATTCTCGTGCTATGAAAACAACAAAAAAAACGTAAAGAACAAGTGCTAGACCTAATTTGTTTCTGTGAGAAAGCAGAAAACTATCGTGAATTCTGATGAAATGGTCGATTCCTGAAGATACATTGCTATATTGTATTGATGGATCGGATTTGTCAGTGCCTAAATGTTCTTGATTGGATTTCTCCACATTCACTGGTTAGATGCTCTTGCTTCTCTTGAAGTCAAGATCGAATCCCAGGTTACTTGTATTTTGGCACTGTAACGAATGCGGGTATTTTCTTTCTCAATACTTCCGCCCGTTTCTTGATAGAGAGCTTTTGCTTTCCTTCTCGAGATTTTGCAAAGTTACAAACAGTGGTGGCTCATCCTTGAGGATCTATTAGTTTAGTCCTTTTCCCTTGATTAGATCTCATTAACCTGAATTAGAACTTCCCTTTAGATTGAGGTGAACTCTCTGATTATTTATATTGTTAAATGCTCCCCTCCAAGTTCAATTATGAGTGAATGGGGGATTTATCAAAATGAACTTTCAAAGCTCAGTAGTTCATCAATGTTAGTCTAACATACCCATAAGGGAATGCTCTCAGCTCTCAGGAATCTCCATCTCTGTGTCCCATGAAGGCATCCACGGAAATCGAGCAAGATAAGCTCCTTACGGTATTTTGGTACTAACATTGGGAACTTACTCGTTCAGCGACGCAGTAAAGTAAATCCAAACCCCGAATAATTTTCTCGATTTTGCGAAAGAGCGCAACTAATTGTATATCAAATCCGGCGGAGGCTGCGTTCCAATCAGAGGCATCGGCCACGTACATCACTTTGTAATCATAATGAAACTTAGAAGAAATTAATTCGGAAATTTATGCAGATTTCTCACTGACGATAATTTTAAGAAAGAAAATAACATAAATAAAAATCCATTTGATCGTTTATAGTTGTGATTGAGATCAGAAAAAATTTACTAAGAGCCAAAATAAAAATGAGAAATAAAAAAATAAAATTCTACTAAACTGTATGAATTCTCAACCGCTTACGGGTAGTGAGGAGCGGGCTGCTTTACTATTCTAACCTTTGTCTGTTATAATTGTCAAGAAAATGGGCACAATGCAAAAAAGCTCGGGTGGAATTCCCAACGATTTATTGTCCTGGGTCATGACCTCAAGCGGTGTCGCGACTTTGGATTTCCTTAGTTTAACTCTTGTTAAGTTCAGCCTTGTTACTTCGAGTTACGTCGGGTTCAACTATCTTGGATTAATGGTCGCAGCATCTTGAATTCGTGACCTTGTTGAAACTCGATGTTTCTAAGAATTGATGTCGACCACGGTTTTCACGATCGCAACCTCGTTGTCTTTCCTTAACTACGATGAGTCACGACCTCGATTAGAGGCAGGACTCCTTTTCCTTATTCATGTTGCAACGTCATGACCTCGATCTTAAGGTTGCCTTCTGTTTCTATTTCAACTGCCTAAGTTCTAGGTTGTGACTTCCTTTTTCTGGTCACGACCTTGTTTGTGGTCTTCTGCCTTCACAGGTTTTGAATTTAACTTATGACCTCAAGGTGATGTCGCGACCTCTTTTGATGTTCATTTCCACTAACTCTGATGCAACCTCTCGATTCTTTGTTGCGACGGTTTCCTCCTTCCAACCTACATTCAGTCGCGACCTCAAGGTGATAATTGCGACCTCATGTTTGCTCTTTCTGGTTGTATGTAGTCAGGTGCTCAAGTAGTTGCGACTTTTAGTTTCTTATCTCAGTTCTTCTTCGAGATTCGCGACCTTGTGTGTGGTCACGACATGCCGTTTGTGGTCGCTTGATTAATGAGTGGTGTGACTTGGTTTCTTGGCAAGGACTTAGTTTGGTTTCAACAGGTTAGACCTCCCTTTTGTTCTTCTTCTGATTGGTTTGCAACCCGATCTCTCACATTGAGACTCGGTTCCCGTTTTCATGAGCCGCAACGGCATGTTGCGACCTCAAATGGAGCCCTTCATTTAAAAACTAGTTGCAACTTCATTTTCTTTCGGATACCTCCCTTGTGGCTTCATTTACGGATCCACGTCATGACCTCAGTTTGTGATGCAACCTCGATCTTCTTGATTGGCGATCGCGACGTAGCGTGATATCGTGACTAGATCCCTACCTTGAATAATTCCTTTAGTCTCAACCACACTTCCTTTGTCGTAACCTCTTTCACTTGTTGCTTTGGTGATGCAGTGTAACCTTTTCAAGCCCACGACTTAAACGCTGAGTCTTCTATTTCTTCTAAAAGTGATCTTATTGATGTCGTGACTTGAGCTATGTTTGAACAAATGATCTTCAGGTCGCGACTCAAGTTTCATTTGCGACTTAATTTAAGTTGTAGGCTGAATCTCATACAGTTTCTTGGGTTTTTGTTTCTCTTGTGCGATTTACGCAAAATTAAATTTGACAATTACCCGGGTTTACATTATATGAATCAACAATTAACTTGTAATAAACTTAGAAAAATGGATTAAAAATCAAATGAGTTTTTAGACTCATCAGTCACACAATGTTAAATGAAAATGGAAAACAAATAGTGTCGGGTGTAGCAAGTAGGGGATAGACAACCCGCCCCCCCTCAAGTGAAAAGCCTAAAAACTTGGTTAGACAGCGTATCCATCGGTGAAAGCCCAAAAAATGTCGGAGGGTGTAAAAGACCCGTGTTGAGACCTTGGAAAATTTTGTTGCCCAAAAAGCCACGAAATGATGAAATAAATATCACATCGACTACGAGTTGTGTGATAAGTCGGGCCCGACTGCGAATGTTGATTTCCTCATTGGAACTTGCATTGGGTGGTGGGTCGGAGGTTGACCCGATACATGGTGCATGTAGATTGTCGTCTCATACATGCATGTGGTTTTTATTCCATGATTGGATAGCATGTATGCATGGATTGTGTTGTTTGGTAATATTGTGAAATGATCGTTGCATGTTCACTGGTGAGGGTAGCCTTGGTAGGTTTGTTTTCTCTTGAGTAGCTCACCTCGTTGTGGGACCTTTGAGTGCAGTCACGTGCGGTGACGACGCTCCCCAGAGTGACGGAGGTTGAAGAGAGGGCGGGTGTGGCGCTAATGTATTTTTGTATATGTATGAGATATGTTACTCGTAATACATATCCTGTTTTATATATTGGAACAACATTTGGTTCTAATGCACTATTTGTACCATATGTGTGAGTGAGGTGCTATAACTCTCACGTTTGTACTATCTGTTGTATGAATCTATTTGTGTATTTATGAATTAAATATCTGGTGATAAATCTCATTATCTGAGACATGTGAAGTGCGATATCGAGGATACGATTTCCATGAACTGTGAGGTTGACGGGTTGTGGGCGAGACCCGGGTTGGGGTTTGGTATCAGGCTGTGGTATACGTATACTGGGAGGCTCAGTGGGGCATGGGTCTTGGACATGCTATTAATGTGTAGGAGCATCATAGCTTGGTATAGCTTGGTGTTGGAGCTTGAGTTAGAGTTACTTAGTGCTCGGAAATTGATATCCAAATCATAGTTTGGTATCAAGGTCTAGGTAGGAGGTTACTTAGGAGTCCACGCGATAGGACTAGATCACAGCATGCATTGTGTGTTTTCTTGTGTATGCTTTGATTGTAAGTGCATGATTATGTGTTACAAATTGCATGAATTATATACATGGTAGGATGTATATAGGAAATGCGAACACTAGGGTTGAGAAAGGTAACCTTAGGAGTTCGGGAAATGAACGGATGGTTCGGGATATTAGGTCTATTGTTGGTTGGCATGTGCACTAATAGTAGGACACAAAAATGATTCTAAACTTGTTGTTTCACTTGTGTAGATGGAAAGTGGAGGACGGGGGCGTAGAGGTTGTTTACGGGGCGATGGTTGACCACCACCTATTTTTTATCACCAGGCCTTCATAAAGGCCATTGGTGTTGCAATAGCCACTGCTGCACATGCTAATGCAGCTAGAGGTCCAGGAAGTGCCAGTAACCTCAAGAGGTTCAAGGCACATCATCCTCCAACATTCACGGGAGGAGGGGACCCGATGGTAGCTGACCATTGGTTCCGTCAGATTGAGACGATTCTCCGGGCTTTGGAGATCACCTCGGATACTACTCGGATTACGCTGGCTTCATTCCATCTTGAGGGTGAGTCCCAGATCTAGTGGGATTGGATCACGACTTCCAGGGACTTAGAGACTATGACATGGGCTGATTTTCGAAGACTGTTCATGGGGAAGTACTTTCCGGCTTTTGTTAGACATGAGAAGGCGAGGCTCCTTGAAGGTGAGGCAGGGGGGACAATGGCGTACTTCGACTCGTGGCGGATTCATAGAGAGTTAGCGCGTTTCGGGGATGATTGTGTGTGCCCGACACGACGAGGTCAAGAAGTTCGAGGATGGGCTGAAGTTGTCCATCTAGGGTAAGATTGTAGAGCATAACTTGCAGGATGTGGACTCGATGGTCAGTACAGCCTTGATCATTGAGTGAGAGGTAGATGACACTTGGCATCCGAGGATCGGTCTTGCGGTGATAAGAAGAGGGAGCGAGCTTCTTCTTCAAGCAGGAAGAAGCGAAGACTAACCATGAAAGTTTCAAGAGGCGGGGCCATGACCAACAAGGCCAAAGCTAAGTCTTGGTTACCAGTTAGGCTGGGTAGATGACATATTTCCACTACCATCAGCCGGGACACATGAGGCGGAACTGTCCACATATACAGGGGTTTTTGGATCTGGGGACACCATAGTCCCGATCATCAGTAGGATATGAGCAGATTCAGTATGTTCCTCCTTACCCTAGCATGGGCTAGGGGAATAGGTATTAGTTTCAGGGTGCGACACGGGCATCGGGTGTTTCCTGAAACAAGTTAAGGGCCGGTATGGGTCGGTCGAGAGAAGAGTGTGCAGTAGAGACCGGGGGACTCGAGGAACTGTCTGCAGATACTTCATAGGCGGGTGCGGATCAATCGGTGATTCAAGGTACGTTTCTACTCTTTGCTTGTGGAGCAGGGTGTTATTTGAGGCGAGGTGTGTCGCATTCCTTTGTGCTATCTTTTGTGAAGTATTGGGCTTAGGGTTGAGACCTTAGGCGAACCTTTGCATGTGAGTTCTCTTACTAGGGACTAGGCGAGTGTCAGAATATCTTTGAGGATGTGAGTTAGAGATCTCTGGGATTCTTCTCATGGTAAACCTTCGGGTCATGGACATGTTAGAGTTCGAGGTCATCCTCGGGATGGACCGGTTGATGGGTTGTCATCGATTGTGACCGTATGAGAGTTACCACCTACACACCAGACGGTACTTGTGTTGTGTTTCAAGGGAATAGGCACGATGCTTCACCCCATATTGTGTACGATTCACTATGACACGGGCGGTTGGCGGTTAGTTGCGCTAGCCTTACCACACAGGGACGGGTGAAACGAGACATGAGTCTAACTTGGGTGGTTTTACAAATGCGAAGGATGTTTTCGACCCAGAAATTTGTCGAGATTACCTCCATCGAGGGATGTAGACTTTCACATTGAGTTGCATCTTGGTACGTTGCCCATTTCTATGACTCTGCATAGGATGGCGTCGGTAGAGTTGTAGGAGATCAAGGTCCAGATACAGGAGTTACTGAGCAAGGGTTTCATTAGAATGAGCACTTCACCGTAGGTAACCGTTACGTTTCTGAAGAAGGATAAGACCTACCATGATTATGAGCCAGTTGAACAAGGTTCGATCAAAATCGATATCCATTGTAGAGTTGATGACTTGTTTGATCGAGGTGGGGAGGCGAGTCTACTCGAGATGAGCCTTCACTAGTTACCATCAGTTGAGAGTTAGGGAGGCAAACATCCCTAAGACAGCGTTCAGGATGTAGTATAGGCACTTTGAGTTTAAATTGATACTCTTTAGTTGGCGAATGCACGGCAACATTCATGGATCATGAATAGGGTGTTCCCGACCCTATTCCCGATCGGTTTGTGGTGGTCTTTGTTTGATGACATCGTCACTCGGGGTGGAGGTGAAGCATGAGGATCGAAGCGAGTATACTCTGACTTTTGAGGGGATCCATCGGTTGTATGCGGTTCGATAAGTGCGAGTTTTGAAGCTGCGGGTGGGTTCTTGGGACACATGGTGTCAACTTTAGGCATGTCAGTGGACCTTGGGAAGGTTGAGGCTGTGATGAGTTGGGAGAGACCGAAGTCGGTCTTCGAGATAAACAGTTTCTTGGGATTTGAGGGGTATTACAGGAGGTTTATAGAGGATTTCTCCCGATTAGCAGCGCCTATGACGAGATTGACCAAGAAGGAGGTCAGGTTTGAGTGGAGTGACCTGTGTGAGAAGGCATTCGGTTGCGAAGATGAGGCTTGCCGGCTCTATCGCATTAGTCTGGAAATGGAGACCCAGAAGGTACATTGTGTTTGTGATGCCTCGGGATGATTTGGGGATGCCTCTTCATGCGATGCGGGATAGTAGCTTATGGTTCTCGACAGTTAAAAAACAATGAGCAGAATTACCCCATGCATGACATGGAGTTGGTAGCCATAGTGTTCGCCTTGAAGATTTGGCGCCACTACTTATATGGTGAGCAGTTCGAGGTGTTTTCGAGACCCTGAGTGCGAATGCATCTTCCTTGATGATACCTCGACATGAGGCAACATGGGTGGATGGAGTTTTTGTGGTCTGACTTCATTTGCATTACCATCCCAATAAGGCAAATGTGGTGTGATGCATATTGGAAGTCACTTGGGATCGCGGCTAGTATAGCTTCGGGAGTGGCGGATGCTCGAGGCGATGGGCGATTCGGACTCTGATGCGATGAAATGACTCGGGGTACCTTGGGGGTTTGATGGCTCTGTAGTCTCTATGTGCAGTGATAGAGTCGAGCGGGGCGGTACCTGAGTGTCCCGGCATGGGGCCAGAGTACGGTCGGTATAGCTAACGAGGCTAGGCCATCCACCTGGATGGTATTGATCTTCGGGTATAGAGACGGGTTGTGATCCCCGTCACGAGGATGAGGGAGGAGATCCTCAGGGAGTTCCATTGCTCCCGATTCGCTGTGCATCTAGGTGGCACGAAGATGTATCGTGACCTTCGTCACCAGTATTATTGGAGCGGAATGAAGAGGCACGTCGGAGACTTTGTTCGACGGTGTCTCACGTGTCAGCAGGTGAAGGTTGAACATCAGAGGCCGGTAGGGCTACTCCAGTCATTAGAGGTGGCTGAGTGTAAGTGGGAGCACGTCACGATGGACTTTGTGACCTACTTGCCACAGACACCGTAGAGACATGATGTGGTATGGGTGATTGTGGACCGGTTCATGAAGTCAGCACATTTTCTAACCGTGCAGATGACCTTCACTATGGAGGAATTCTATAAATTATACGTGCAAGAGATTGTCTGGTTACTTGGAGTGCTAGTCTCCATAGTCTCAGACCGGGATCCTAGGTTTATAGCGCGTTTTTGGAAGAGCTTCTAGAAGGTGATATGAACACAGTTGATGATGAGCAAGCTTTTCGTCCTGGGCTAGATGTTCGATCAGGAGGAGCATCACAGGGTTTTAGAGGGCGTCTTGGGCATGTGTCTGGGCAGTCATAAGGAGTTCTTTGGGGCATTTACCCTTGAGTGGAATTCACCTACAACGGTGGCCCATTAGGCGAGCATACGGATGGCACCTATGAGGCTCTACATGGGAGGCCATGTTGACTCTTAGATATGTTGGGCCCGGAGGTGGAGAGGCTCCATCAGTGGTCCGGATCGATTCAGAGACACCTCGGAAGGTGGGTATGATCAGGAAGCATATCCTTGTGCTCGAGGCCATTAGAAGAGTTACTCGATATCTGACGACGGCTATCTAGGTTCGAGGCGGGTGACTAATGTCTTCTTAAGGTGATGCACAAGAGAGGGTGATCAGGTTAGGCCAGAGGAAGGCGTCGGTACGTGGATCCTTCAAGGTGCCTTTTCGAGGGTGGGCGCGGATTCGTGCTCCCGATTAAGCGTTGCCCTTTCGGTTTGTCGAGCGTTCATGAGGTATTTCACGTCTCTATGCTCCGGAAGTACATTATAGATCTAACTCATATAGTGGATTAAGGCGAGCTTGTTGGTGATGCGGATGGGACCTTCGAGGAGGGACTAGTGCGTACCATGGATAGCCAAGAGCAGGTTTTGCCTGGCAAGACTATGAGGCTTGTGATGTGTTTATGTGACAGGAGTGAGAGGTGACATGGGATGAAGGGACCAGTGTCTTCATCCTTCTTGTTTGACGAGGAGATGCGTTTCCTGGTCATTAATGTTTTTTTTTTTTTTTTTTTTTTTTTTTTTTTTTTTTTTTTTTTTTTAAATGTATTCTTGTATATCATGCAGTTGTGTTGTATATGTCTTGAATTTAGGATGAGTTATTTTAGGAGTGGGAGAGGTGTTAAACAGGAAAAAATGTATTTTTCAGAAAAACCAAAACAATAATTTTCTTGGGGTCGTCTGATAGACCTAGATTTTTCTAGATCTCGGATGTGCGAGCTTGAATCTGCATGGTGAATCGTCTCGTGAAATCTAGTTAAACCAGATGAACCGCGTCGAATTCTGAGACAGTCGATTTTTTCACTCATGTAGATGCGGATAGGGCCAACCATTGGGTGCCATGTGGCACTAGACTAATGGGAAATTGGAGGCCAAGTGTCATACCTCTATGGTGCATGCAACTAGTGGGGGTTTTGGTGGCATGAGAGACACTTGTCCTAGTCAAGGACAAGTGTCAAGTGGTTGAGAACTTGTCTAGCACCATGGGAATGGGTTCTAGCTTAGTGGAAGGATGAGAATGAATCAAGCATTGTGAGGAAGAGAGGATTTCATGAACTGAGGAGAGGAGAGGGGATGGCTGCTGGCGGAGTCGGAGTTCATTGACAGAGAGGTGAAAACCCCGAAGAAAACTAAGCAAGAAAGAAAGGAAGAGAAAGGAGGAGGAGGAGCCAAACACCTCCATTTTTTTTTGCAAGGTTGAAGGATCAAGGACTTGATCCCACACACTACAAGAGGTAGGAGCTTTGCCTATTTGGTTATTTTCCTTGTTTAGGGCCATGGAAATGGCATTGGTTGTTCGGTTGTGACTCTCAATGGAGGAGATTTCGTGAATAGGATAAATGCTGTGTTATAGAGGAGATGCTGCCCAGTTTTTTTTCCTTCGATCCCTTGACTGTGTTTTGGCCATAATGTTGCCATAACTTGTCCGAATTGAGTGATTCTAGTTGTTGGGTAAACTAGACTTAGAGGAGAACACATCTCCTTGAAATAAGTATATCCAATTTTTCACTCCTTTTGACCCATAAATGCATTTAAAGGGGAGCTATGTTCAGGCAATTTCTAGTCTTGTTTGAAAACTTAGTAGCCATGTTAAAAACAATGCTTCCAACACTGTTTCTCCTTGCTTTTAGATCAATTTTAAATCATGGATTTTGTGATGTCTGGGGTTAATCTCTATACTCAGTTATGATGGTATGAGGCTCGAATCTTAAGTCATTGTGAATTATGGATCAAAGTGCCATCTCTTGGTTAAGAGATGACATGATGACTTTATTGTGTGTTCCAAACAATTGGAGTTATATGTGTTGTTCTTGAACATGACCATGTTTTGGCATGTTTCAGCTTGTAGGACTGAGGTGCTATGTCCTAACTTGGAGACGTGAGCCATGACCTTTATTTGCCTAATTGATGTTAGGAGTTGTGGGAATGTATGCTTGCATGATGAATTGAATTGAGTGAGTGGAATTCTAGCATGAGAACATGTAAATTGATTTTGAACTGAATATATGAATTGCTATGTGAATTAGACATGAGGGTTCATGGTACACACTTAGTATACAAGGTAAAATGTCCATGTAGAGGTCTTCATACATTAGACATGAGTTTGAGTGAGTTTGAGTGCAGTAGCACAATTGCATTGCATTGCATTAGTGTACATGGTACTGATTTGGCACTGCATTTGGTGCTAAATTGTATGGGCTCGAGAATGGGACGAAATCCAATTGAGTCACACAATGTTAAATGAAAATGGAAAACGAATAGTGTCGAGATTGGCAGCAAGTGGGGATAGACACCCCCTGGTGGCTTGAAAACACGGTTAGGCAGTATCATCAGTCTTCTGCGTCGGAGTCCAACTCCGTCCATGACCAGGTAGTCTGTGATATTTAATTAATCATTTAGGTGTCTTTTTAGACATAGCTTTCGAGGATATCTTAACGTGGGTCTCTTACACCCTCCAAAATTTTTTGGGCTTTCACCGATGGATACGCTGTCTAACCAGGTTTTCAGGCTTTTCACCTAAGGGGGGTGTCTATCCCTTACTTGCTACGCCCGATACTATTAATTTTCCATTTTCATTTAACATTGTGCGACTTAATTGGACTTCGTCCCATTCCTGCGCACACACAATTCAGCACCGAACGCAATGCCAAATCAGTACCATGTACACACACCCATGTAATGCGGTGATTTATCGTACACCAATGCAATGCAATTGTGCCACTGCACTCAAACTCACTCAAACTCATGCCCAATGTATGAAGACCTCTACATGGACATTTTACCTTGTACACTAGGTGTGTACCATGAACCCTGATGTCTAATGCACACAACAGTTCATATATTCAGTCAATATCAATTTACACGTTGTCATGCTAGAATTCCACTCACTCAATTCAATACATCATGCAAGCATACATTCCCACAACTCCTAACATCAATTAGCAAATAGAGGTCATGGATCATGTCTCAAAGCTGGGACATAGCACCTCAGTCCTACAGACAGAAACTTGCCAAAACATGGCCATGTTCAAGCATAACACATATAACTCCAATTTTTTAGAACACACAATAAAGTCAGCATGTCATCTCTTAACCAAGAGATGGCACTTTGATCCACAATTCACAATGGCTTAAGATTCAAGCCTCATACCATCATAACTGAGTAGAGATTAACCGTGCATATCACAAAATCCATGATTTAAAATCGATCTAAAAGCAAGAGAAACATGAAACCCCAAGTAACATGGTTATCAGCTTTTCAACAAGACCATAAACCGTCGAACATACCCTTGAATGCATTCAGTCAAAAGGAGTCGGATATTGGATAGACCTATTTCAAGGAGATATGTTCTTCTCTAAGTTTAATTCACCTAGAAACTAGAATCACCAATCTGCATGCTTATTTCCAAGCAAGTACACTTAATACAATAAGGGTCAAGGAAAAAAGGGCAACATCTCCTAAAACACAACATTTACCCTATGCACTAAATCTCCTCCTATCAGGTCACAACTAACTCAACCAATGCCATTACTTCATGGCCCTGGGCAAGGAAAATTACCACAGCAGTTCTTACCAGAGTTAAAAGGGACTGTCCCGATCCTTTAACCTTGTAAAAAAAAAATGGAGGTGTTTAGCTCCTCCTCCTCCTTTCTCTTCCTTTCTTTCTTGCTTAGTTTTTTGGTTTCCTTACTCACATTAGTTCATGAACTAACCTTTCCCAGCAGCAATCCCCCTCACCTCTCCTTAGTTCTCAAAATCCTTTCTTCCCCACAATGCTTGATTCATTCTCATCATTCCACTAAGCTAGAACTCGTTCCCATGGTGCTAGACAAGTTCTCAACCACTTGACACTTGTCCTTAACTAGGAAAAGTGTCTCTCATGCCACCAAAACCCCCACTAGTTGCATGCACCATAGAGGTATGACACTTGGCCTCCAATTTCCCATTAGTCTAGTGCCACATGGCACCCCATGGTTGGCCCGATCCGCCTAACATGCCTGACAAAACCGACTGTTTCGGAATTCGATGCGGTTCATCTTGTTCAACTAAATTTCGTGAGACGATTCCAACGGCGCGATCCATTTCGTCATCCGAGATCCAGAAAAAAAAATCTAGGGTCTTATATGTACAGACCTAGCAAAATTACCGTTTTGCCATTTTTTCGAAAAAATACATTTTTTTTCCGAGTTTCACAATAGGCAACTAAGTAAGATGATAGTGAAGAACAAATATCCGTTACCCAGGATTGATGAATTGTTCGACCAATTGAAAGGTGCAAGTGTCTTTTCGAAGATTGACTTGTGATCTGGGTATCATCAATTGAGGATTAAGGATACGGATGTGTATAAGATGGCTGCGAGAACTTAAGATGGACTTGGCTAGTTCCTTGTAATGCCGTTTGGGTTGACAAATGCTCCAGCGGCTTTCATGGACCTAATGAACCGTGTTTTTCGACCATATTTAGATCAGTTTATCGTGGTGTTTATAGACGACATCCTTCTGTATTCAAAGGATTGGGAAAATCATGATACACACCTTCGAGTAGTGCTAGAAACCTTGAGTAAGGAAAGGTCATATGCAAAATTGAGCAAATGTGAATTTTGGTTGAGAAAAGTGTTTTTCCTCGAAACATCAGATCGTGGCGAAGGAATTCAAGCGAATCCAAATAAGGCAGATGACATCGAATGGAAACCACCGAGAAATGTCACAGAGGTGCGTAATTTTCTCTCAGGATTGGCGTGTTACTACGTATATTCGTTATGGGTTTCATGACTACGTCCCTATGACGGTAGATTGCTTAAAAGAATGTGAAATTTGAACGGAGGAAAAGGTCAAGCCGCTTCAAAATTTGAAAGCATTCTAACCGAAAAAGTAATCCTGCCTCACTTAGCCGACCCAACATAAAGGAATATGTGATTTTTAGCGATGTGTTGTTGTAACGGACTCGGCCGCGCCCTTATGCAAGAGGGTAAAGTGGTAGCTTATGCTTCATGCGCTGAAGTCGCATGAAAGAATTACCCACGCATGATACGTGAATTGGCTATTGTATTTATATTGAAAAATATGGGAGACATTATCTCACGGAAGTGTTTCATCTACATTGATCACAAGAGTCTTAAGTATTTGCCCTCACAACAAGAGCTTAATCTAAGACAACGTAGATGGATGGAATTGATTAAAGATTATGATTGCATGATTGATTATCACCCCGAAAAGGCCAATGTTGTGGCAGATGCGTTGAGTAGAAAATCAGTGCAAACGCTACGAGCATTGAATGCTCACTTGTCATCGATTAGACAGAATATGGCAGAGTTAATAGCTAGACCGGATTTGTTGAATCGAGTGCTAGAGGCACAAAAGAATGATGAGAAAATTTCTGCCATAGTGAGTCATATTAGAGAGGGAAAAGAAACCGAGGAAAAAGTGAAAATGATTAGAGAAATATTGAAAGTGGCCATAGATAGACAAAAGTCTTATGCTGGCATGAAAAGAAAGGATGTTCATTATGAGATCGGTGAGAAGGTGTTTTTGAAAGTATCACCTTGGAAGAAGGTAATGAGATTCTAGAGAAAGGGCAAGTTGAGGCTTAGATTCATTGGGCCATATTAAGTGATTGAAAAAGTGGGTCCAATGGCATACAGATTGGCCTTACCTCTAGAGTTGGAAAAGATCCCTAATGTTTTTTATGTGTCAATGTTGAGGAGGTACAGGTCAGACCCATCGCATGTAGTTTCTTCAAAGACACCGAAGCAGTAATTTATTTCGACGTATGAAGAGGATCCAAAGAGATCTGGTCGAGAAGTGAAAAAGCGAACGCCGAAACCCACTAGTCAAAGTGCTGTGGAGAAACCACAAGACCGAGGAAGCCACGTGGGAAAGCGAAGAAGTTATGCGGCATCAATATCCCCAACTATTCAATGAAGGTAATTTCGAGGACGAAATTTTCTTAAGGAGGGGAGAGTTGTAACGCTTGAAACACCCTGTCGCTTTAGAACATGTTTAGGGTATAAAATAAAGTAAATGAAATTTTTCCAGAATTTAAATCCTAAGAACGAAAAAAATATACAACTCGGAAATTTTACAGGAGACAAATAAATTTGGTAAAAATGTCAAATGGGGACTAAGGGTCATAAATGAAGAATGTAATTGCCAAAATGTAAATGAAGTGAAATGATGTGTTAAAATGGAAAATGAGAAAATGATTTAATGAGAAGGCTAAATAAGGCCTTAATCTTTAATGAGATTAAAGACCAAAATATGGTCTATGGAATGCCATTTGGTCATTCACGTTTTTTTTGAGAGGAGAAAAGCTAGGGCTCCATCCGGTTGGGTGTGAAAGGGAGGAGGAGATTTGTGATTTTGCTCCATAAAAACTAGAGATTAAGGATCAAAGAACAAGAAGAAAGCTTGGTGGTGGAGAATCAAGGATTGAAAGGTAAGAAAAACTAAACCCTAACCCCTTTTCTTGAGTTTGAGTTGATGAAAACCCAACCTTTTGGGTTAAAGGTGTTTGATTGGTTGTAGATCAGTCTTGGGGTTGTGTTGGGTTGAGTTTTGAAGTGTATTGTTGATTGGTTTTGGTTTGGATTGGTTTTGATGAATGTTTGTAAAAGGGAAATGTTGGGTTTTCAAAGGAAATGCTGTCAAAAATTTGTCAAAACCCCTATTCTTGTTTTGGCTATAGGTTAAGTTATAATCATCCAAATGAAGTGATTCCAATTGGAAAAGAACCATAAGAGATATGGATACAAATGTATAGAGTGACCAGGAGTAAATTATAGCACTAAGGCTCCCAAATATGGGCTTAAGGGTGAGTTCTGGGGCAGCCTTACCTGGCATGCCCTATTTGCTGCCAGGTGTTTTGGCCATAAACGAGGTTCACTCATCCAAATCGAAAGGATTCAAAATTTGCAAATTATAATTCTAGTGGGAATAATTTGGTCAAAGGAGTGTATGTAATTGTAACTCCCAAAGTGCCCTTAAATCACAAAGTGGAGCTATATGCGTATCTCCGCTTTTGCAAAAATGTATAGTCTAGGATGTAAATGCAATAACTCGAAGCTCGTGATCCAAATTGTATGATTCCACTGGAAAGAAACCTTAGAACCATAGCTTCAAATGAGTGAAGGAACCATTACCAATTTCCAGGATTTAAGACCCTACAACCGAAAAAAATAGTGGGTGATCCAGTTGAGTCAGCATATTGGACTAGTTTTACTGAAATGTCGTAATCCTGAGCTCTGGGCTATCCAAATGAGATGATTCCAATTCCTAATAAAAATAAAACTCCTAGAATAACCGACTAATATGTGATTGTCATTGTATTTGAATAGGTTCTGACGAGGAGGAAAGCCCACATTGAAGTCGAGATTTCGAAGATTGGAATCAAAGCGACAATTTTTGGTTTGTTCTTAAACTCTCTCTCTCTCTATTTATAAAATATTTGAATGATTACGAAATGATTTGAATTTTGAAAATGACTGACAAGAAAGTGCATATTGATTTGTGTTTGAAATGATTTGTTTTAAGTGGTTTGAGACAATTTCTTGTGAAACGAATTTGCATAAGAAATTTGCATGAATGTGAAAATGTTTTGTTAGTATACAAATGTATATCTATATACTATTGTAAATTGTATTGAATGATTTTAATGCCCTTAAAATAATGTTAACCGTTAAAAATTCGAGTTAAGGATAAATTGGTATACCAATAAGAGTCGAACAAACGTACTATTGTGGAATACCGATCCGTCACTCCAAATAGGATAAGACGGTGAGTGTACACCAACCCAGTACATATATATATATATATATATATATATATATATATATATATATATATATATATATATATATATATATATATATATATATACCGTCTACAAAATTTCAATGGGACCATGCTTGGTTCGTTGTCCTGTGCACCAAAAGCATAGGTTAAATTCGGTAAGGGCTAAATGATAATGAGATTGAAAAGTGCACGATTTGTGCGTTGAATGATTTTTTTTTTCTTTCTTTCTGCCTATAAAAATGCATAGCTTGAGATGACCAATGAATTGTAATTGTTTTATTGAATAAAGATATAGATATGTATTGTACTCCATCGGTAATTGAAAATTGTACAAAAGCATTGTTTTATAAATATTGCATGTTTCGATTTAAAATGAAATGAAGAGAGAATAGAACTGTATAGAACCACTAAGCACGAAATGCTTAGTGTGTTGTTTTATCACGCAGTACCGAGTGAATAGGTACAAGATGTAAGACCGCACAAGCACAATGTAGAGCCAACGCTGTGAAGCCATTCTGAGGAGAGGTAAACTCCGTCGCACGCATTCATGAAATTGAATTCGACTCTTTGTATAAAGTATCTTGAAAGTTGAACTCTGATTCTATTTTGTAAATGTTTTTGAAATTAAAAACTCTGATAAATTTTGTAAATTATGGTACAAATGTGGGAGTTATCCCAAAATGATGGGCCTTCCGCAAAATGTTTAGTTTCTGCAAAAATGTTTAATGTACATTTTCAAGTATACCCAATGAGTATTTGAAATGCGTTTGGTATTGAAAATGTATTCACATTTGTCTTGAATTTTTTTATTTTTTTTGTATTTGAAATGGAAATGAAAGTGAGGATCGCGTTTCCCCAGATCTGGTTCGGATACGCTAATCGAGTTGGGTCGGGTACGGGGCGGCGATCGGGTTCTTACACAATATGTAAAAACTAGTGAAAAGATTGAAAAATTAGGTAAAAAAACCAACTTTTTGTCCCATAACAGAATTTAGTGCTTAATGGGATAGAAAACTAATAATAGGGGCAAAAACATAAAATTTGGCTTCAAAAATACCCTCGTAAAAAATCCCATACAAAAACTAATAAAAAGAACAGATGAATATTTCATTATATTTCTTTCCCGAAAACCTCTCAATAGTCAATGGAAGAAAGGAATAAATAAAAAACAAAAAAGATAAATTCAATATTTCCCTTTAAGATTTGTCAAGCAAATGCAGAGTGATGAGTATACTTTATACTCATTTTATCCCTATGTTTTGCTTATATTTTTGGTAGTTTTATTATATAAATAAGTAATCTAATGCTCTAAATGTTCAATTTGTGACTAGGTCAACCATGAGCCAATATGGTGAAAAAACAAAGAGATAAAGCCCAAAAAATCAAAAAGTACACATGTAGCAGCAACTACTATGTTTTGATGTTTTAAGCAGCACAATGATCCCTAATTGCTACAATATTGATATGGATGGATACTATACTTCTCCGGCTTTCCAAAGAGACCTTATTCACTCCATTTGGACTTCAAATGACCAAGTTGTGACTCTTGGTAGTTGAAGGAAGAAGAGAAAAGAGCTCAAAAGTGACCAGTTGGAGCATTTTTTACATTCAGTCTCTATAATCATTTCTAAAGTGTTTTTCCTGGACATATCTAGATTTTACACTTCAAGATCTTTCCAATGGTACCAAGAACACCCAAATCGAAGTTTGGATGACAAAGGTATTGCCTTACAAAGTTGGTCCAAAAACAAGGGAGCTCCAACAACGTCGAGACGTTGAGAACCAACCTCGTCACATTGTAGAGAGTGTAGAAACAGAAGAGCCCAACGTCGCGATGTTTCCAAACCATCGTCACGTTAAACGCTCGTATTATTTTCATGATTTTTACCCATTACGTAATTTACATAATTGAGTTCTTAAAGCTTAAACCTCGAGAGACACAAAGAAGACATATTTGTGACAGATTTTGGAGCTTTTTTGAAGTGGAGAAGTTCCTCTTAGGGTAGAAAATACCCTAGTAAGCACACATCTTGGAAGGTGAAAAGCTTGAAGAAGAAGGATATTGAAGAAAGAGATGACGCTTCACCAAAAATCGCTTTATTCTCATCCTCTTTCTTGTTTCTCTTTTTGATGCTTTTCTTCACTTAGAGATGTTCTAGATTTATTTCTAGGTTTTTGTGTAGCCTTCCTACTTTGAAATTCCAGGATTGTCACACCACGCTTTCATTCATTATACGGATTGATTTTATCTCGACTGCCTATCTCTCGTATCTTATTTACATGGTAGTGTTCGACAACATTGGCTTGCTTTGCCAGGAGCTCTGAGATCGAGAGATGGATGACCTCAGGATATGAATAAAAACAAACTTGGTCAATCGTGAATAGAGATATCTCTTGCTCCAAGTGTGGCATTGCGGTTTAAATATTTATGTTTCTGAGGTCCAGTGGTTGCGCAGATGCAATACACCCTACTAGCGAGATAGGAAAATATATCTCGAGAGAGTATATCTTGTAGACATGATCAAGTCTTCAGCGTAAATCAATTAATATACTAATTGAATAATCTATTTAGGTTAAAATCCATCAAGTGTGGCAGGTGAAGGCAACACCCTATTTTTCTTTTTATTAATCAGAATTCATTACAATTTTAGGTCCAGATAATATTTAAAGCGTAAAGTCAGTACTCAACACACTTTTCTTTGTGGGACGACTTGACTAGCCATTATACTACGTTAACTCGACGTGTATACTTGTGCATATGGACCTTCATTTTTACATTAATTTACACACCCTATCTAGCGCCCGTCAAGTTTTTGGCGACATTGTCGAAGAGAAGTTTTGTGTTGATATTGACAACAACACACTAGATATAACTTTGGATCAATTTTTTTTTTTTTTTATTTTACCCATTTTACATTAGTGCTTGTGACTTGGTCTCTGCTGTTGTTTGTTTGTGGTTTCAAGAGGTTAATTTACGTGCATGGAAACACAGGGTCAAGGAGAACTAGTTCCTTTTGATCCCGAGCAGAGAGAACCGCAAATAGATTACGTAGAGGGCAAAGATAAGCAAAATTTTAAATCACAATGGATCCTTTCATCGAGTTGAAAAATTCATTGGATTTTCTTAATCAACAACTACGAATGAGGCAAATGGCCAATGAGTATCATCAAAGAGTGAAAAATCAAGTGAGGAACCCACAAATGAACATGGCTCAAGTTCAGTATGGAGTTACCCCATATCGGAACAATTATAATCTGGGTTGGCAACATTGCCCTAGCACCTCATGGAATACAAGCTATAACACTCTTCAATATTCACAAGTCCAAAGATCAAGCCTAGAAGAAGCTATGGATGAATTAAGAAGAACTCAAGTTGAATCTACCATGGAACAACTTGAATTTTCAAGATCAATGGCTGAAATGGACCACTCTGAAGTTGGGTTGCCTAGGTTTCTTGATCAAAATGAGATAAGTCAATCTCCACAGGAGAGAATGACAAAGTTAGAGGCAGCCATGGCTGAATTGGAAAGAGTTCATGCTAAATGTGCAACATCTTAAGTTCAATTCATGGAATTGACAAGGGCTAATGTTCAAATTCAGCTTATGCCATTCAAGATCTTAAAAGAAAAGATGGCTCCAATGGCCACTTCTGGTACTCAACTTACATTTGAGAAAAAACAACCTATAGAAGAGGAGAGTATGAGTATAGAAGAACTAGTGGAAAAATATATGAAAGAACTACAATGTCTATTTACTGATTTTTACACATAGACCAAAAACTGACTAATTGTTGATGACTAAATTGACTAAATATGATGAGGTCAGTGTGTACTAAACTTTTGGTACTGCCACCAAAGACTATTCAGTCCCCGACAACGATGCTAAAAACTTGTTGACTGATTTTTACACATAGACTAGACTCATTGTTGAAGACCAAATCGACCAATATGACAGCGCCGCAGGTGCCAAACTTCTCGTACTACCACCAAAGACTATCTCGCCTTCTGAATGGTGCCAAAACTGGCTGGACCACCAAAGATATAAAAATATGTCATTTCCTCGATGAGAAGGTCAGCTTGAAAATGTGTTCTTCATCTTGACACGCAAGTGCATAGGTCATGGCAAGCACAAAAGTGATTTAAGTCCGCATATCGTTCCCACGAGGATCGATGAAAAATCAAACAATTACCCCATCTACCAAGATCCTTGCTATTCTGACCCAAAGTTAAAAGTGATTTGGTTTTTGAAACTAAAGGAAAAGTGAAAATTAAATAAAATTCTATAACTATATATAAAGAATTAAAATAGTCGGGATTGGAAGTTCACTGTGTGTTAACACTGAAATAGATCAAGTTAGGCTAATTATAATTTGTATTGTTTTATAACATAGCTTTAGCCATTAGTTCGAGATCCGAACTGCCAAAGATACAAGGTAGTATATGTAATGCTCAAAATACTCCCAACAGCTTTATAACATGTTTAAAGGTAAAATAATTAATTATATTTTTTAAATAAGCCAATGGCTAAAAACGAAAAATGATAAAAACCCGAAAATTTTACAGGAGCCAAATAAATTTGGTAAAAATGTCTAATGAGGACCTAAGGGTCATAAATGAAGAATGTAAATGTTAAAATGAGAATGAAATGAAATTGAAATGAAGAGTTAAAATGAGAAAAATGGGAAATAGGAAATTATGGGTAAGCCAAACAAGGGCTTATGGAGACTTAAGGTATAAGACCACATTTGGTCTTAAAATAGGTCATTTCATACCTTTAGAGAAAGAGAGAGAGAAAGAGAGAAAGAGAGCTAGGGCTTGGTTGAGAGAAGAAGAGAGGGAATTTTGATTTTCTTCTCCATGTAATCATACAAGTTGATTAAGAAGAAGTTTATAAGAGCGAAGGAGAATCAAGGTTTAAGGTAAGAAAAAAACCAAACCCTAAACTTTTCTACTCAGGCTGGGTTTAATAAAACCCCAAATTGGGTATAAAAGTGTTTTGAAAGGTTGTAGTTTGTTTTAGGATTGTATTGGGTTAGATTTCATGGTGTATTTTGGTTTGGAAGGTAAGAGTTTTGGTGAAAATGGGAAAAAATGGCAAATTTCTGCATAAGCCCGACACCCCTACGCTTAGGTGTAGGAGTGCACACCCTAGGTGGAGGCTCCTTCGCCTAGGCGGACCCAAGACAGGGTTTATGCATTTTTTTGGTTTGCCTAGGTGCAGTAATGCTCCGCCTAGGAAAATCTGTCCGCCTAGGCGTACTTGCAAGTCAGGTTTTGGTTCTTCATTTCCGATAATTCTAGCCATCATCCATTGGACTAATGAGGATCCTAATAAGTGAATGAAAGGGTTCTTACAAGTATACAAGTTGTATGAAAGATGTTCCATACCTCGGCAATTTGGTCTTTGGGCAAACATTGTTTCTAGCCCTCTATAACGGCCTAAAAATACCCTAGAATTTTTATAATAATTTTATTATATATTCCAGGTTTGAATTAAGCCAAACTTGGGTTTTTCCCAGAAAATTGATAAATTGTGAAATGTGGAATGAATATGTGTGCATATGATTAAATATTATATGCTAAAATGAGAAATTGATTGAACTTGGAAATAAACGCAAGTGTAAAAATGGAAAATTTGGAATTTGTAAAATGAGGACCTAATGGTCAAAAATAGAATAAGCTTAAATGCTAAGGTAATGTAAATGTCTAAGTGAAATTATGAGAAATGAATGAGCAAAGTGGAATAATAGGAGACTTAAATGAAAAATGGGTTAAGAGCCAAAAGAGGAAATGTCGCGCTCGGAGGCGCGAGAGACTGGACTAGGACTCTTTACCTGCTTTATCAGACGTTGGTGTGTCCAAGTCTTATAACTATCTCAACATATCGTATACAAAAATACAAAAAAATAAAATTACCACCGTAAAGGGAAGTTAATCTGCGGTCACATACATACAGTCCTGAGTCCCATTTACATATACAAAACTATACATTTACATTTACCAATCGTATACGTGAACCTACGGAAGTGATGAACCCCTACTAGTGTGTCGGGCCTAGCAAAATGTAAGATCGCCGTCTCCTTCTTCACCTGCCACCTGATTAACCCGTGCTAAGCTTTTTTACGCCAGGGAAACATATGTATTATGCATATACACCTTTATAGTAAGCATATAACAATAACAGATATCAGAATTTTCATGCATGCATATAAGGAACTTATACAATTACTTATGCTTATAACAGACTTATGCTCATTCGGATCTCCCGTAGGAGTTACAGAGCATATTCTTATTCAGAAGTACACATAGGTATTATAGATCAGAACGATACACATTTGTTTACTCTTATTCATCATTCAGGTTATTATCATATAACTATAGGAATACCTAGACCAGTAATAATAAATGAGTAAGACACAGCACAATAAGTACCCGAAAAATACTCGTGACAAGATCATGCCGTGAGTTATCGTGAGCAGAGTGCCTGGCACCGATTAGAATGTGCCTGCCCATGTAACAGAAGTGTCATAGCACTAGCAGGAGTGCCGGTTATTGATCGTAACGTGCTCGCCCACGCAATGTAAGTGTCGTGAGCACTGCCAGGAGTGCCGGGCACCGACGTGAACGTGCCCGGAGCCATGTGTAAATGTATGTCGTGGTCATTTAATACCTAGTCTTAGGCATTCCTATAATTGTATGTATTCATAAACTTCCTATCTTATTATAGGGGCATGAAATTTTCCCCCATTGAACTCGCTGAGGCGAAGCGAAGCTTTGCCAAGGCGGCGTGGTACGATACATTTTTCACTTCATTTCTTTCTTATCTTAACCCCTGTTAATCATTTATTAGAGTTCTAATACTCTCGGTATGCAAATTATAGCTTAACTATGAAAAAATACCAAAAACTGTGGTTGTGAAGAACCAAGGGTACCGGTACCACTATGTTCGCGCCTACACCAAACCTGCTTCGAGAGGCGGTACCTGACCACTCGATGGTACCAGACCATTTTTCCTTCTCAGTGACAAGTGGTACCTATTCACCTGCAATTCTGCATCAAGTTGCGATTTTGTCTAGAAATGGAAGAATTCACAATTTTTCACTCACTTTTATTTGATAAATCTCTTCTATTCCATCCTTCATCAAAACCCAACATGGAATCCCTCCCAACAACTCCACAAACACTTTTAATGGTGGTTTAGAATTTCTTAAGCCAAACCTTAACCAAAGCATCCAAGGATTCATACCAAAGTTCACCAAACTTTACAAAACCATAGAAATAGGAAGGATTCCATATCTAATTGATATCAACTAGGGTTTTTCAACCCAACTTCCCATAAATCTAGAGTTAGGATGTATTCCTAACAAAACCCTAGACATGTTGAAAACGACTAGGGTATATTTCGGGGCATTACAGGAAAGAGCTAAACATGGCCTTAGGAGAAACAGAACTTAAAGACCAAAAAGTGGTCTAAGGGCTCATTTGAGCAAAAACATTTCTGAGAGAGTGGGAGAGGAGAAAAGCTAGGGTTTTTGGAGAAGAAGAGGGATTGTTGTGTAAATCCTTCCATTTGTTCAAGATCTTGCAAGAAGGAAAAAAGAAAAAGGCTAGGGCTTCGACTGCAAAGGGATTTAAGGTAAGAACCAAACCCTAGAATTTCTTTGATGATGTTTGGGTTGGAAAAACCCTAAACCATACATGGGTTTTTCTCATGGTTGGTCTAGGTATTTGGAGTGTTTATTTTAAGTTTGGTTTGATTTTTGATTTGGGGAAAAAATCCCTAACTTGGGTAAAGGGGGTTTTGATTGGTTCTAACCCACTTAAGGAGTTGTTTGAGTTGGATTCCATGGTGGGTATTATACATATGAGTTTAGAGGGAGAAATTTTCAGTTTTGTGGGTGAGAAATGGAAAAATCTTCCATTGCTGGGCAGAACCCGTGAGTGGTACTCTAAGATTCAAAAGTCGTGGTACCGATATCAGAATCGCCAAAATACCCTATAATTTTTATAATAATTTTATTATTTATTCTGGGTATGAATTGAGCCAAACTTGGGTTTTTCTGGGAAAACTGATAAATTGTAAAATGTGAAATGAATATGTGAGCATGTGATTAAATGTTATATGCTAAAATGAGAAATTGATTGAACCCAGAAATAAACCCAAGTGTAAAAAGGAAAAATTTGGAATTAGTAAAATAAGGACCTAAGGGTCAAGAATAGAATAGGCTTAAATGCAAAAGTGAATTAAATGATAAATGAAAGTGAAATGAAGACCAAAAAGGAGAAAAATGAGAAATGGAATTTGTGTGTAAGCCAAACATGGCCTTACACTTAAATAGAGAAATAAAACCAAATGTGGTCTTAGAAGAGCACATTTGTGCATTTGGGCAAAAACGTATTTGAGAGGGAGAGTGAGAAGAAAAGGCTAGGGTTGAGGAGAAATCAAGGTTTTGGTGGGAGATCATCCCCATTTATGGTTTCCAAGTGATGAAGGAGAAAGAAGGAAGCTAGGTCATAGAGTTTCAAGAGATTCAAGGTATGAACCTAAACCCTAGAAATTTGTATTTGATGTTTAGGTTAGAAAAACCCTAATCCATCCATGGGCTTTGCTCATGGTTGGTTTAGGATGATATTAGGATGTTATTAGGAGTGATTCCCATGTTTTGTTTTGGGATTTTGAGGATTTTTGGAAAAAATCGCAAGAAAGAGGAAAACTGGAAAATCTAGGCAAAAACGGGCTCCTACGCCGCAACGTAGGGAACCCACGCTACGGCTTAGACCTACGCCAAGGCGTGGGATACCCTCTCTGCGGCGAGGCCGAGGTGCCAAAATGGAACCCCCTCTGGTACGCCACGGCGTAGCTACTGTTCACAACAAGAAATTTTTGGATTTTTGTTTCCGAACACCTCATATTCGTACACTGATATTTTAAGGACCGTAATAAAGGTTTAATGGGGGTTCATATAAGAGTATACGAGAGAGAAAATGTACCGTACCTTGCCTCCTCGGAAAAGCGGATATTCGTTTAGTACGATTAATTGTTCAACCACTAAGAGTGGAGAATTTCTATTTAACTAGGTGCGGGTGAAGACGACAACCTGACTTAGGACTGGTATCGAAAGAGACAAGGGATCGATAAATTGGTCTATTCTCTGTGACTCAATTCCCATTTCAAGTTCTATTTGTGAAATATATATATTGATTTGAATTATTAGTATTCGAAATGTTCTGGTCTAATATCTCGCATGTGCGCGCAGATTCAACTATAAGTGAATTTGCTGCATGTGAGTAAATTGATTTGAAATTTATTATTGAATGACCAACATGACGGGATTCACCAACTGAATTCTTCATGAAGGTAACCGTATTTATTCAATGTGAAATCACATTACTACTGAATGACAAACAAGGTGGGATTCACCAACTGAATCCGTTGTTAATGTTAATTTGTATAGTCCAATGTGAGATTGTAATATTGAATGTGAAATCACATTGCTACCGAATGACAAACAGGACAGGATTCACCAACTGAATCTATCGTGAATGTTGACTCTATAGTCATATGTGAAATCGCAAACCGAAAAGCGAAAAATGAAATTAAAAAGTTTATTTGTATAAGTATCTTTTACATTACACATGCATTAAGAAAACACATTATTCCTTTGATAAATGCATGATTCATATTGAACTAAAATGGAATAGAGAACTATATAGAACCACTAAGCATGAAAAATGCTTAGCGTATTGTTTTATCAATGCGCAGGTACCGAGTGATAGATAGTGATTGAAAGTGGACCCAAGGTTGAGAAGCTCAGAGTCATTCGGAAAGTTCACGGAGTATGCTCCGTCACATGCATCCTCACCATTTTTGAGCATGACATTGTTTTGTAAACAAAATGAGTTCAACTTCAAAATTATTTTTGTACCTACATCTGAATACGATTTTGGATATTATGTTGTAAATGGCATAAAATGCCATTTTTGGTTAAATGCATATTTCGTAAAGGAATTGCATTGAATTTGTAAATGTTTATGGGATTGCCCCAAATTGAAATCACTTTTGCAAATATTTGAGAACGAAAACGCTTATATTAATGAAATGTATTTGATAAATGGCTTCACCGCGCCCTCGTGTTTCGGGGCTTCGATCCGCCTAACCGCTCCAAGCAGTTCGGGTCGCTATATTACCCATTGGATAGAGGCAAAGTGGTACCGGTACCGATCAAAGTGGCACTAGTACCCATTCATAATGAAGGACTGTTACCAGTACCGATCAAAGTGGTACTGGTACCCCTTCACCAATAAAGGATCAGATTTGCATTCGATCAAAGCGGTACTAGTATCGAGCTTCCACAACCCTATTTGCACTTTTGCAATCGTTAATTTGTACATTGATTGTTTAGGGACCCTAATAAAGGTTTAATGGGGGTTCATATAAGAGTATACGAGAAAACGATCGCATTCCTCACCGCCTGAAGCCGATATTCGCTTAGGGCACGACACTGCTCAACCACTAAGAGTGGAGAACCTGGCCTAGGTGCGGGTGAAGACGACAACTTGGCCTAGGACTGGTATCGAAAGAGACAAGGGATCGATAATTTGGTTTTTTTACTTAACCTCTATCCTTACCTCAAGTGTTTTGGTAGTTTACCAAATAAATCTGAAATGATGTTATGGAAAATTGATTAGTGCCCAAAAAGTGCTATTTTGAACCCTATTTATTATAGGTTTTGAGTGCTTTTTGTATACTAATCATTCTAATTAACCCGATTTGCACATTAAGGTCCCTTTACTATTCTAATCGACAAGATTTTCGTGGGCAAATTTTGCGCCATGAGCTAATCATGCCAAAATTGTTGAGTCGATCCAAGCATGAATAATTCGAGTCAAACTCAACATCGTAGATCAGAGACCAAGAGGAAAGAAGAGCAAAAAACATAAGAAAAATGAAGCAGAGCAAATTTTGGTCACAACCTGTGAAATTGCTCCTGCCCGCCACTATTCATCCTACTACTGTTCACATTTCACCTTTCCTGCAGTTACACTCTTTTACCTTTTTGTTACAATTTTTTGTTTCTTCCTATTTTAACCCATGTAATAGCTTTTGTTTTGGTTTGTTTTGTAATTTCCTATACACTGAGCACCTATATGCTTCCCGCCTCAGACAACTTGAATCAATCAATCTCTAATAATAGAGAAGCTGCGCCTCTCCCGTTTCGCTTCTTTCTCCTTTCTCTCACTTTCTTTCATTTTCTTTCATTTTCCATCCAAACACGCCTCGATGATGACAAATCAAGGCATGCTTATTAAACCCCTCATCCTTGAAGACAGGGGCCATCGGGTGAAGATTTGAGGTGTTTGCCATGCCTTTGTTTTTCATGCTCAGATTTGGCTGGCATTTAAGTCCGCATCTCACTCCAGTTAAAATCTTCTAGACCTACCCTCACTAACGTGTATTCAGCAAGCTTTTTAGTTACAATGATGCTTATCTTTAGATTTTGCTCTTTAATGCCAATGAAGATCCGCTCGAAACACTCAGGCGTCATTATCCCCAACACGAGGAAAAAGACCCGAGAACATGTTGATTTCCTTAGAACCCTAAACCAGTGGCTCGAGACTTCAAGGATATCTTTTTCAAAATTTATTTCACTTGTATTCCCAGTTTACAACCATTCTCTCTCACTGTTTTAACAAAACCTGAAAATCCAAATTTAATTCACCAAATTGAACCTCACTGTTAGACATTTGTGCAAAGAAAACCCATCCCTGAGTTCGATCCTAGAACCACTATACTGCAGTAGTTACGCTACGACAGTAGGAGTAGTTTAGGTATAAATATTGTTGATCCGGAACCCTACTGTGGCACGACCAAAAATGCACTCAAATGTTATGCCGTGCGCATGGATTCAAAATGTGATATTTGAAACGTTGACAAACAATTGCATGTGAGTGATTAATTGAATTATAAACTAATTGGTCAATTTCGACATCTTGAATTGAATCAATATATCGAAGACTACGATGGCGGATGCACTAGCAAGATCCGCCATGAAGGCAAATTGAAATGGTTCAATTTCCCATACGATGCACCAATCGCATCACTATGATGGTGTATGGCATCGCAATGTCCCATGGCTATGGATGACCAATCGACATCTGTCATGATGGTGTATGGCATTTTTAAATGACCACATGGTGGGATGCACCAATCGGCATCCGTCATGATGGTGAACTGAAATTATTAAGTGTGTAATCATATCACCAAACGACAACAAGGATGGGATTCACCAAGCTAAATCCGTCGTGAATGTAAATGGTATAGTCAAAGTGATATAGCAAACTTTGACAAGTGAAACAAAAATGGGATTTGTAAACCAAACATATCTCAAGAGTGTATGTTTGAATCTCATGAATGATTTATATATAAAAGACATATTTACAAGTGATCAATGAACCGTAAATTGATAGTGTGTTAAAATGAATAAGCATGAGTATTGTTTTACATTGATCATGAATGAAGTAAAAAATATGGTTTAATATAAAAACATGTCTTTTATTAAATTGAATTTGAGAATAGAGAACAGTATAGAACCACTAAGCATGAAAATGCTTAGCATGTAGTTTTTAACTATGCTCAAGTATTGAGTGAATAGGAAAGAAGGCTGAGAACAAGAAGCGCAGAGTCATAGAGAAAGTTGCGGCGTATAAGTATATACTCTGTCATATGCATACCATTCTTTTGAACGTGTGACATTTTGTGAACAAACGAGTTAAACTTAGAAACATTGTTTTGTACTCATTTTCGAAGGAGCATATAATGCCTTTAATGTAAATGAGTTTAGCAATAAATGTTTACGGGTCTATCGCTGCAACCATTTCGCAATATTTAAAAAGGCCTCAGGCTCAAGTAAATGAAATGCTTCCTCGTAATTGAAAACTCTAAAATGAAATTATTATAAATAAATACTTTTATAAGATAACAAAGAACCGAGTAAACCAGCCCAAGCTCGGATCCGCCTTCAGCCGCTCGAGGATTAGAGTCGCGACACTTAAAAAAGAAAAAAAAAAGGGTATTACAATTTAGTGGTATTAGAGCATCCCGGATCCGGTTCGGACCCGCCAATCTGGTCGGACCGAAAAGGGGTGCTACACCCTCATTAGCTAATAGAATGATAAGAATGTCTAAGGACGAAGGAAATAGGAAAAAAAAAAAAACAAACCAAAAGGAACAATGTACTAGAAGGGAGTCGGGTAGAAAGTAAACCTAAATAGAACTCTAGAATAAATTCACTAATAATATGGATTAAGCACTGTATTGGAATAAAGGGTCGACGTGGAGGAAGGCCTCGAATTGATCGAGATTCTCGAAAGGGACTGAACTAAAGTGCCACAAGCTTTTGGCTGTCACTCTTTGTTTCCATTTTGGAGTTTGTTCTCCATTCAATCTTCTATTTCATGTCTTACGATCATTGTTCTATTATTGAAATGATTTTCAATAAACCGCATATTTAAGTGTTTTAATTGTTTCGAGGCAACAATCGTGAAATGATTTGCATATGAAATCGAAGGAGATTGGAAAATGAATTAGTTTGTATAAAGATGTATATACTACATTGTATTTTTCTATGAATGATTTGAATGCCCTTAATAGAATGTTAACAGTTAAAATTCGAGTTAAGGATAGATTGATATACCAATAAGGGTCAAATGAGCAGACAGACCGAACGTGAATAGATGTGTCACTGATATGTGTTCTAAATGGATAAAGGTTCGCAGTGTTCACAAACTGATTTTAATAACCAACCAAAGAATTCTAGTGGGACCGTGTTTGGATTCGCTATTCAGGCACCGAAGCATAGGTTAAATTCACTTAAGGGCAAAATGATAAGAAAATTTTGGAAATTCATGAATAGTGCTTTGATTGAATTATTGCATATGAAAGTGCAAATTTGGAATGATCAATAAATTGTACATGAATGTATATGAAATGAATATATGTATTGTATTGCATTGATCATTCAAAAAGGTTAAAAAGCATTGTTTAGAAAAATTGCATGATTTGAATTAAACTGAAATGGAAGAGAGAACTATATAACCACTAAGCATGAAAATGCTTACCGCATTGCTTTTATCATCGAACAAGTATAGAGTAGAAAGTGGCAAGACCAAAAATCGTCGGGTGCAGAGTCACTATCAAACAGAACGGAGTATAAGTAAATGCTCCGTCTCATGCATATAATTTCATTCATGATATTTTGTAATTATTTTATATTGAACTCAAAGATGTAAAAGTCTTCATAATAATATCACATTTGTTTTTATATATCTTTTTGAAAGTAAGGAAATATATTTTACATATTGTGGATTTGTAAATTTTGGTATTGAAATGGCTTATAATGACGTAATATATATAAAGGTGGTAAATGGACCAAATGGGCATGTAATGCCATATTTAATGGAAAATGGTGATCAGTCACAACCCCTTCCTTTTCTCAGCAACCAATTGGTCTGCACGTCATCAATGTCTACATATCAAGGTCGCTGCACATCATTATGTTCATAGTCTCATTCACAAGTCGCGACCTCAGTCGTAGGCTGCGACCACTTTGTTGTTTGTATGATCTAATTTCATGTTGTGACTTTGATTCTCGGGTCACAATTGTTGGTAGTCTTTTGCCTTCATATGTATCATTTTATGTCGCGACTTCCATGGTGATGTCGCGACCTCTTTTCTCTTCCTATTTCTTTCTTCAGTCAGAACCCCGCTCTACGTCAGATCTAATTTCTTTCTTCCCATCCATTTCAGTCGCGACATCAAGGTGGTGTCGACCTCACTCTCTTTCCCGTCGCCTCTTCTTCAAGTCACGACTTTCATTGGAGGGTCGCTACATCATCTCCGTCCTCGATTCAATCTTCCCGTTTTTATGTCGCGACATCAGAGTGATGTCGCGACATCAATTATCCTCACGCCGCAGAACCTCCTCTTCAAGTCACGACTTCACTTGTTCATGTTTCAGCCATTCAAAGCAAAATTTGTTGATGTCGTGGACTGGAATGAGATGGAAACCGAGCTTCGTCATGCACCCTTAACTTTCCAATGACTTCACTTACCGCTAGCCGATTTTTGGCAAAATTTAAGTTTCTACTGTGATTTTCCTCGCAAATGAAATTTGAGTCAATTATCCACTTTTCTTCAAACAATTCAACATTTATCTCATAACAAAGTCGAGAAATGATTAAAACCTGACATTTAGACTCATCAAGGGTCCAGTGGTAGAATTTCCCGATCGCGCCTACCGCACACCATGTGGCTCACCAGCTCCATTAACCTTGATCACCCTATTATCATTCGACTGAAAGTAGTCTACTAAAACCATCGGGTGTGCCTATTGAATGATGAATGGGCCTGGCCCATCGCGACTTGAGCTCATTCCAAATAAGATGGAGTTTTGAATCATACAGAGGACTCGTCCTCTCGTTGAAATTCTCGCAGTTATCATTTGATCATGCCATTTTTTTATCTTTCCTTTGCAATTTTCGAAGTTCAAGTAGTATCATTTCGTATTTCCTCCAACTCGCCAGATCAAGGAATCTTTCGAGTCCTACCTCACTTAAATCCATGTTCGCTTTATTTCCCACCATTTATACTGATTTCCACTGAAGCTGACATGCCTCACATGCACTTCAACCGATAAGGGACATTCCAAGAATCGCTTTGAAAGTCGCCTGCAGCCCACGGAATCAAGAATTCGAGGGACCAATCTTTTATGTCAGTTGCTCACCACCTTCATTAGAATGGTCTTAATTTCCCCGCTGGGCAAGCTCCTACTTGACCACTGCTTGAGGATGGTAAGGGGTAGCCACTTTTGTGTTTAACACCATATTTAGCCATGAGGTTTTCAAAGGTTTGCTACGTATGTGAACCCCCCATCACTAATTACGGCTTTGCACTCAAAAGATGTTTTGCTTAAGAATTTGAGCACCACCCATGGTCATTGGTTTTGGTAGGGATCGGGCTTCAACCCATTTGTATTACATAGTCTACTCCCACCAATATGTATGCATGCCCATAAGACATGTGTGAAAGGTCCGATAGAAATCGATGCCCCAAACATCAAATAGCTCACCACTAAAATTTGTCTGTGGGCATCATGTGATGGTGAGATAATTTCCCGAGCCTTTGGCATCTATCACAAACTCGGTACATTTGGTGTGCTTCTTTAAAAAGAGTATACGAGAGTCCGCATCATGAAGACCTTCTTATCATTGCCTTTCCGGGGAAGCAAAGTGACCACTACAAGACTCACGAAAAGTGGCTTAGAATTCCCTGTCAGTTTCTCTTCAGCACACACTGAATTATCCGATCTCGCATAGTATTTTAAACAAGAAGGGCTCTTCCTAATAATAACGGATCTTCTAAGAAATACTTCCTATCCTGTTCTTTCCAATCAGATGGAATTTCTCCTGTTGTTAGGAAATTGGCAATGTGAGCATACCAGGGAGCTTTCTCCAACTACATTAAAGATTCTTCAGAAATCATCGATGGGCTGCATGAGTGTCGTGGGCTATTGTTAATCTAGAAAGATGGTTCCACACAACATTCTCTACTCCCTTTTATCTTTAATTTGGTGTTAAATTTTGAAGTGCAGAACCCACTGATAAGTCTTCATTTTTAGCATTTTTGTTTGGTCTAGAGATATTTCAAAGCTTTAATGATATGTAAAAATGACTATATCGCACTCCAACCAAGTAGGCTCGAATTTGCTCTAAGGCGTGACCATCGCTAACAATTCTTTCTCTCAGTATAGTTCCTTCAGGTTTCACTCAAGGTTTTGCTTGCATAATAGATCATACGAGGTTTTCCATTTTCGTTAAGAACCGTCCAATAGCAAGATCACTGGCATCACACATCACCTAAAAGGCAACCGCCACTCAAGTGCTCGCACTATCAAAAGTAAAGGGTCAAATGGGACTCACCAACGCGTTCTCGGCGCCTTTTTCCTGGCAATTTAGCATCTTCTCTAGCAGCCTATAAAGGGCTTTAGCACCGAAAAACTCTTTGATGAATCTTCGTAAAGCCTCGTACTTGCCAAGGAATTGCCTAATTTTTTACATTTGTCGAGACTAAGAATTAGGAAATAAGTTCTAATTTTACCTTGTCAACTTCTATTCCCCGCTGGAAATAATACGCTCTAGTACAACTCTCGTTCACCAAAGAATGGCATTTCTCCCAGCTTAAGCACCGTATTCTTTCAATGCAAACAGACAGATAGCTTCAAGATTAGTTGCATTCTTCAAAATCCAAATTCTCTCAGATACAAGGATGTCATCCATATATACTTCCATTATGCCTCCACCATATCGCTGAACATACTAAGCATACATCTCTAGAAGGTGGCGGGGTCAGAAGACCAAAAGGCATCCTCCCAGGTAAGAAGTTCCAAATGACAAGTAAAGCAGTCTTTTCTTCATCTTCTGGTGCAATCTCTATTCGAAAATTCAATACCCATCCAAAAGCAATAGAATGGGGTGGGCCCATAAACCTCTCAAGAAGCCGATCAATGAAGGGTAGCTGGAAGTGATCTTATTGTTACTTCACAGCCTCCTCGTATCTATGCATACCCTCCAACTAGTGGTAAGCCTGCAGACACCGCCTTTCATTTTACGCTGGTCACCGACTTCGGGTACCACCTGGGTCAGACTTACCCAAGTGCCATCGACATGGGGCAATGATACCGCCACAAGAACTCGCTGTGACTCAATGCGAACTACCTCCTGTGCGATGTGAGATTCATCTCCTCTGTGGCTGCCTAATGCCTTTGACTCTTTCTTTCTAAATAAATGTGATGGGTGCATTGTTGGGTCGATGCCTTTAAATCGAAATTTCCACCCGAAAAGCTTCGCTTGTTCATCTCGAGGAGGTTTAGTGATCGCCTTCCTGGTGGTGGCCAAGCAAAGGACGATATTATAACTCGGACACGCTTGCTCTTCCTTAAATACATATTTAATTCCACAGTGGTCAGTGAGATCCAACTGCTTGAGGTTCCTTTTTCTCTTCACTACCAACAAAGGTAGAATTTCTATTTTCTTTCCAAGACCACGCATTCAAAGCTCATGCATCGAGGTTCCTCGTTGTTTCACAAGGCACTCGATAACTCCTCGGGTTAACAAATCTCGTAATCTGCCGCCATTAGCCTGCTCTTCAAGAATTGTAATACCCATTATGCAAACTTCTTCACAACTATCCTCCACCTGTTGCATATGCCTTTACTCAAATGGAAGTATATTGAAGTTCAGTCATATTCTCAAAAGCCAGCTGCATAACCCCATTTCAATTTATAATGGCATTCGGGCAAACCCAAGAAACGGGCCTTCCCAATATGATGGGTACATGATCGGGCCCCCACCGCAACCGGTCAGGTCAAGCACGACAAAATCCAATCGGATAGTAGAATTTGTCCACTTGTATTAGAACATCCTCAATGGTCCCCTTGGTATTTTAGATCTACTCCGCCAGAGACAAGGTGATGGAAGGGGGATCAGTCTTCCCAAACCAAGTTGTTTCAGACATGGAATATGGCAAAGAGGGTTCACACTCAGTCTCAAGTCTGTGAGTGCTTTTCTACACTAGTGCCCCGATATTAACTGAGATCAGAGGGACATCCTCCGTCCTTATACTACTGTGAGTCTTGCACTCAATGATAGCACTCACTTGCCTACCAAAAGGCTTTTTATTCACATTGAAGCCTCTTCACTGCATAAGTCCTTCAAAAATTTTGCATACGTGGGGGACTTGCTTTATCATGTCAAGAAGCTTAATGTTAACCTTCACTCTGTCAGAAGACTTAAAATTTCAGCTTGCTAATCAACTTTTCAAGTGCTTGCGGGAAAGTGCGAGGGGGTACACCGGGCTTCACCTCTTCCCCTTGTCGCTGATTGTTCTTCTACCGGTGGATCAACCAATGTGGGAGCCGTTCGTTGGTGCAGATTGCCGGGTCTCAGCTTCTACCACTTCTCAAAGTCACAACCCGCTTGACTTCCATCAATTCTTGGGCATTGACTATCTACGGAGCCATTCCCATGCATTCCCTGTGGTTTTGGCTGCAGTCTCGAAGGAAAATTTCCCTTTTCAGACTGTTAAATAACCTTGAAATCTCAAATGCATAATCATTCCACTCCTTAGCTGAGCGAGCCTCATTGCCTCTAATTTTTCCGATTAGTTTGAAATATCTAACACCTTTGTTCCACAAACGGCCTACCGACTTCTCAAATTTAGAATTGCCCGCTCAACAGAGAAGAAGGTGGAGGCCGTCGCTTACGAGGCGGAGCCAAACCACGTGGTTCCTGGGGCATATGCAGGGTTTTCGCTTCCATGAGGTTCGATGATTCCTCCAATCGGGGTTATAGGTGTTGCCATAAGGAGAATTTAGAGGTGGCGTATTTTTACCCCAAGATATGGGCATGCTCTGCATTAAGTCCTTTAACAAGGAACTACTCTGACAAAGGTTCTTGTGGTGGCTATATTCGACGACAATTAAAACAAGCTGGTCGAGATGCGGGAAACTCATTCATCGCCAGATTTCATGCCGATTTCTCATTTCCAAATTCCAACCTTCGGTCAAAGGGAAGGTTTTTCTTCATTTCGTGTCTCGTAGTGCATAAATGCCTCCCTCGTGGGTCGAAGGCCCTATTCTTTTGCCTCCCTTGATCTACTTCATCCCATGCCCGATTCGTGCTACGCAGGTAAAAGGAATCAACAATATTTATAAAACCTAAATTCCTCCTATCACAGAATAAGCTTACTACAGATAGTGGTTCTAGGGTCTGAACTCGTGGATGGGCTTTCTCAGATAAAATGACTAACAGTGAGGTTCAAAATTGGTGAATTAAATTTGGATTTTCAGGTTTGGGTAAAAACAAGGGAGTTGATGGTTTGCAAACTGAAAATAAAATGAAGAAAAATAAGAAAAACAACTCCTTGAAGCATTGGGCTACTGGTTTTAGGTCCTAAGGCAACTACAGCCCCCGGTTCATTTCTCAAGGCTGGGGAGGATAATATATAGTCATCTCCCGAACCGATCTTCATTTAATTTTAAAACTAAACCCTAATAATTTTCTTTGATAAAGCATTTATTTAGCATTTATGGTTCCTAATAAAGGAAAACATGTCTCAAAAACTCACCCTTCAAGAACTAATGGGAGACAACTAACTAGGCATCAAAGAATCTAGTGAAAGTATCTAGCTTGAACCCAAAAAGCTTGCCAAATACACATTAGGGAGAGCATGTTTAAGAAATTTTAACCTAAAAAGTTGAAATCCAGCATTTAACCTACCTCCAATGGCTCGTAAAGGGCAACTAATGGATATCAGTGCGTCTAAAGCTAGGAATACACTGAACTCTAAAAGCTTGCCAAGTATTGGCCAAAGAAAGTACATCAAAGAGCTTTAAACCTGAGTTGCGTAAATTTCCCTGAACTAAATGCCAAAACTCGTGTGAAAACAGGAGCCAAGATGTTTACCTTAAGACCGCAGACAAGAGCCTTCCCTCACATGAGTGAAGAGGTTTTAGCCGTCATCCTCTAAGGCTGTCATCCTGGAGGGTGTTTGGCAACCAAGAAGGGGAGAGAAAATTAGAGAAAATGGGAGAAAGGGAAACAATGGAAACCGCTCCCGCTCAATCAGACAATAAGGAAGTAAGTCGATTGGATACAAAGCTTTTACAGATCGAGGCTTACATAGAGCTCAGTTGTAAAAATCTAAGGCTATTACAGGTGTAAAATGGAAAAAAAACAAAAGCAAAAGCAAACAGGGCATAGCGTAAAAAGCAGGAGCGACAAAGAGGAGTAGAATAGTGTCGGAGTCAAATTATTGGCAGGAACCAAATTTCGCAGAATGCTCCATTTTTTCTTCACTTTTGCTCTTCTTCCTTCCGGTCTCGACCGCAAAGTGTCGAGTTTGACTCTCACCTCTTCGTGCTTGGATCGACTTGGTCAATTTCAAAGATAATTTAGCTAGAAAAACTGCAAAATTTGCCACAAAATACGATCAGTAGAATAGTAGTGGACCTTAATGTGCAATCGGAAGACTAATGATTAGTACACAAAAGCACTCAAACCTATAATAAATAGTGGTTCAAAATAGAACTTTGCACTAATCACACTTAATCCACATTGCAACCCTTAGCAATGGAAGAAAGAAAGAAAGAAAGAGCATACAAAATGATAACAAAATTATATTACAAAAAGGTTGCAGTTCAAAAAGGTTGTGAAGAAGTAATGCCTAACCCTCAATGAGAATTACCGAATCATGAAGGTCTAATAACTATCTCTGAGAGAGTGAATGCCATACAAAATTGGAGTATCAAAGAGCCTCCTTCTTGGTGACTCAACCAAAGAACTTCCACCTCAAAATCTAAGTGTTTTTAGTGATCGCTTGCACCAAATGTCTGCAAAGCCACTTTCCCAACCAAACTACCGCCAATGCCTTACTATCGGGACCAACCCAAATAGATCCAATTCCACACTTATTTCCTCTATTGTATTGTGGTGCAAATGCTCGAAACTCGACTTCACCAAAGTTCGTGTAACGGGGATCCACCGATGACTCTCAACCAACTAAAGTTTAGGGCATCAAGTTAAAAGGATCTTTCAACCACAAACTCTACAGGTTTCACCCCGGACTTCGAATGATTTCGAGAATCCAGCACCTACAACTCGCTAAACTCCACCCATCCACCCATGTAGCAAGCACTAAGTCGGTGACTCCCAACCAAATGGGCTTAGTGGCACTGTGTTTTTAAAGGTTTCTACATAAACCCTGATCGTGCTCTAGTTTCAAGGCAAAGCTGCCGCGCTTTACTTATCTCTCTTTTCTTTTCTTTTGTTTGCTTTTTTTCTTTTCACACACATTGGCCTTCTTTCTTAGGAACTTGAACCTATTGTGGCCACAACAAAGCTTAAGGTCAAGCTTCGGTAAAGCAAGAGGAATATGCGCCTTCCTTAGCCTAATGATGAAAAATCGATAAAAGAATCGTGGTGTGTGGGCTAGATAATGGTGGAAGACAGGGGTCAAAAGCAGCAAGGATTCAACTAATCATCCACTCAACTAGGTATGGCATCACTCAAACATCAACAGGATTTAGACAAAGTTTCAATTTTCCAACTTGCAGGTTAGGCAAAACCACCAAAAAGTGGGTGCAATTTTTGAAAAATTAAGTTGTATAGTATAACAGCTTCACAAAAGAAGAAAACCAGCAAGCCACTGATCATCACAAAAAGGGCTTGCTTAAAATAGTAACAAAAACATAAATATAAAAGCCGCTTCCTTCGCTAACTCTCCCCCCAACCCAAATGTCTCATGTCCGCAATGGGGCTCGGATTGGAAAGTTAGAGAAGGAAGTGCTACCTCCTTCATGAAATGTGCTCATTTTTGGATAGGAGACTTTATAAGCTTTCCATCGACACCTTATTCACTCCATTTGGGCTTCATATAAACAAGTTAGGAGAAGAAAAGAGAGGAAAAAAGTGACCAGTTGGTGAATTTTGAAAATTACACCTTCATAATAGCTGCATGTTCTTTCCGTTATATTTGGATTCTACACTCTCTAAGATTTCCAACCCGCACTAAAACACATACAAAACAGAGTTCTGATGAAAAAGTTAGACGAAACAAATGGAAGTGCAAAACAGTAAGGGTGTTGGTGAATTTTTTTTTTTTTTTCAAAATTTTTTTTATTTAATATATATATATATATATCACGTGATCTAAATAGCGCACAAAGGGGGAGAAAACACTATTGAGTGCTAATTTTCAGGTTTAAAATTCCTACAACCTACGGTACTGTCATAAATTTCAGGTTGGTAAATTCCTGTGCCTATCCTACACAGATCAAAATTTTGATAAAAACTGCAAAAATAAACACAAAAAAATTAATAAAATTTGCAAAAAAATGAAAATTAATATAAAAACAAAGATTAACTAAAAATTATAGGAAATCTAAGAAGAAAAATTAAAGAAATCAACATAAAACAAAATAAAATAAAATAAGACAAGACAAATGAAAACAAAAAGTGGGGAAGACTGAGCCTCCCCCAAACATGTTCCTTAAGCCTTTGGAGGCTGCTGGAACTGGTGGAGCTCAGAAATGCCGAGGTTCGGACGCTCCAAATCTGAACCAAAGACCTCAATCCATCCATCACTTCATGTTGACAGCGATGAGCAAACGCTATCGCTTTTGGGTAGTGGCAAATTCGTACAAAGGCCACTTCAACTTCAAGCATCAAGACAAGTAAGGATGGACTAGCATGAGCTTTGGGAGCAGGTACCGCAGTTTTGATTTTGTCAGCAGGCAGGATGCATAACGGGCAAAGTGGGCTATTGGGGTCGCAAAAACAGGATACGTGACGGCTGTGGGATTGGTCGAATGATAGGCTCTTAGGGTCCTTCCACTGCTTCTGTCCATCGCTCCCTCCTCGCCAACAATGGGGAGGTTGCTTCTCTTTTTCCATGGCCAAAAGCAACACTTGATTCCGGGGGCATCCCGTTAGCCTCTCAAGAGCTTCCGCCGATTCCACTTCAATTCCTCCTCGAGGTCAGCAAATGAGCCTCGCTTCACCCAAAATTGTTTCAGTCAAGCACTCTTCCTCCAGATTCTCCTCCTCTTGATGTGAAATGGATTGTTGTAGGATGTCAAATTCCTGATCAATTTTGCTTTGAAACCCATCCAATTTCTTGTTCAGGGAGCTCTCCACTGTGTTAATTTCTTGATTGGCCTGGACATTCACTACCCTTTGCTCCTCTTTGAAATTATCCACTAGTTTTCAAGTTCGCATTGCTTGATCAAATTAGAGAAATTAACTATGGTGGTCAGGGTGGCCGAGAGTTGAGGTAAATATGTGAGAAACAGAGGCATAAGTCGAGGGAACACTATAGACGGTGCACTCATCCATCGGGTCTCTATAGTCCCCTCATCGACTCATTCCTGGGTTTGGATTTCTCCCCAAGGGCTGCTGATTTTGCCATGCTAGGTTTCTATAGTCCCTCATTGTCATGTATGCTCTAGGGTTACCTCTCGCCACATAACACCAGATCGTCCCTGCTCCATCGGTTCAAATTCAACCTTGATTAAGAAACTCTATCCCACTGAACACGAACCCCTGCAACAAAAACAAAGCAAACACCAAACAAAAAAACAACTCTACCAAAAAGGGGTAAAGTTAGCTAAAAACAAAATAAAATGAAACAAAATTAAATCACTAATCGAAAAACACTAAAAGATATATATACAAGAAAATTCAATTAACTTGTGATGAGGATCACAAGTGTTCAACAGTCATCATTCACTTAGGCACCATCCCCAAGAACGTGGCGCTATATTTGATTCGGTACACGTAGGTAATATGAATCAACAATATTTATAAACCTAAATTCCTACGCTTATAAATAAGCTTATCAGAGTATAGTGGTTCTAGGCCTAACTCAGTGGATGGGTTTTCTTTGTTAAATGACTAATAGTGAGGTTCAAAATTGTGAATTAAATTTGATTTTCGCCTGGGTAAAACAGTGGAGTCAGGGTTTGCAAACTGAAAATAAAATGAAGAAAATAAGAAAAGAACTCCTCACATCGGGCTAATGGGGTTTTAGGTCCTAAGGCAACCGAAGGTCCCCGAAGTTCATTTCTCAAGGCTGGTGGGTGATGACATATAGTCATCTTAACTCCATCTTCATTTAACTTTAAAAACTAAACCCTAATAATTTTCCTTTTTGATAGAAAGCATTTATTTAGCATTTATGGTTCCTACAGTGAAAACATGTCTCAAAAACCTACCCTTCAGTAACTAATAGAAGATAACTAACTAGGCATCAGTGAATCTAGTGAAAGTATTCATTGAACCCAAAAAGCTTGCCAAATACACATTAGGGAGAGCATGTTTAAGAGATTTTAACTTAAAAAGTTGAAATCCAGCATTTAACCTACCTCCAATGGCTCGTAAAGGGCAACTAATGGATATCAGTGTATCTAAAGCTAAGAATACACTGAACTCTAAAAGCTTGCCAAGTATTGGCCAAAGAAAGTACATCAAAGAGCTTTAAACCTAGAGTTACAAATTTGGGAACCAAAATGCCAAAACCTGCTGCGTGAAAAACAGGGGAACCAAGATGTTTACCTAAGACTACATTCAAGAGCTTCCTCTTCAAGGAGGGAAGAGGCTTAGTCACCATCCTGTTGTCATCCTTGAGGGTGTTTGCAACCAAGAAAGGAGAGACTTAATGAAAGGAAGAAAATGAGAGAAGAAAATGGGAGAAGAGAGCTGAGCTGCCTCCAGTATTGTATTCTTAGGGGAGTAGTAGGTGATTGATCTGAAGTTTTTCTGGGGCGAGGCTTATGTAGTGCTCGATTAAGGAAGTTACAAAAAACCAAAATCGGAAGGCTATTCTGAGGGGTAAAATGGATAAAGAAACAAAAGCAAAAGCAAACGAATAGCGTAAAGCGGAGCGGGCGGCGGAGGAGCAGTGTTGGGTGGGAGCGATCTTTGCGAGAGACCAATTGCAATGCCCATTTTCTTCACTTTTTGCTCTTCTTTCATACGGTCTTTGATACGCATGATTGGTGCCCGAAAAGTACAATTTTGAGACCCTATATTAGATAGGTTTTGAGTGCTTTTTTGTGCCGAAATCATGTCGTGCTCTGATTGAAGTGTTAGTCTTCTTAGTATCGCTTATCTTAGTTTAGAGGTTATTTTGGTACATTTTGCGGGGTTTTGCTTTTTGGGAGTTGATATGAGATGTGATCATGAAGTTTGAACTCAAGTGTCAGCCATCAACCAGCCTAAGAATCAATGAAAAACTGAAGGCAAAGTGAAGAAAAATTGATGCAGTTGAAGACAGGATGAAATGCAGTGGAGATCAACAAAGCCTGGAGTACCGCTAGAGATTGCGAAAATTTTAAGCTAGGATTTGAAATTCGCAACCTTAGCCGTGCAACAGTGAAATACCAATTTCGCTAGACCAAACCAGTTTCGCTAAGCCATAGTTCTAAGCGAGAAATTTTGTATTTTAAGTACTCCACGAAAATTTGTTAAGCTAAAGCGAAATTTCGCCTTAAGCCAGTACGACTTTGCGAAATTTCTGTTTTAGCTATGCACGGTGATTTCGCTACCCTAGCGAAATTCTTCGACCTAAGCGAAATTCCTTTACTCGTCGTAACTTTTGTATTTAATGCTAACCGACTTCAAATTTGGTGTATTACTCTCTCTTGTCCTTTAACTTAGCCAAATTTGTAGGTTTAGTATTTTCATATATTGAGGTGGCCTATATAAACCCCTCTCTTTTGTAATAAATATAGAGAATTTGGGAGAGAAGGATTGGTAAGAAGTTTTTATTTTTTGTCTCGTTTTTAATTGAGTTTTGCTTTCTCTCTTCCTCTCTCCTCTTTCTCTTACTTTCTTGGCTGCTAAACACCCTGTAAGGGATAATGACTCGAGAGATGTGGCTAAGCACTCCTTTCTTTGAAGAGGAAGGAAGCTAACTTGGTGGTGGGGCATATGCATGTTGTCCTCTTGTGATACCAAGAAATATACATAGGTACTGTGTTTATGGCTCACATCTTCTCAAATTAGGGTTGAATAGCATTGAATGTTATTGGTTGGCCAATACTCTCCATGCTTTGGGATCACGATTGCATACTTAATGCTAGATGTAGCGTGGTTCTTTGAATGGTCTTTACGAGCCTACGAAATGATATTTAAATGTTAGGGTTCAAATGTAAGGGAGCCATAGATGCATGCTACTTGTGTTGACTCAAATAGGAGTTGATTTCAAGGGTGAGGTTGCTAGTTAAACATAGATCCGGTTATGCCTTGGACTATAGGTTGCGTGTCATGGATAAAACCGAGGACACTTGTTTGCCCCAACTTTGCAAGTTAGTGATACAAATCTTGATTAACTTTTCACTTTATTTTCCAGTTTTACAATTTCTCGATTTTCAACCTACTTCCCACACTTGTTTTTTGAAGCAAATCCAAAAGTCAAATAGAAAGCCTTACCTTCGTGCACTTATGCAAAATCATTTTTAGGATGAAAACCCATCCCGATGTTAGAGCCACTGAACCTTTATCTGCGTAGCGACTACGGTAGGGGAACAGGATATAAATTTTGTTGATTAGGATCACCTGCTGGCTGAATCAAATGGCGCCGATGGGGATGGTCTTATTGCCCAAAATAGTAAGATTGAAGTGTGCCTTGATCAACATCAGTAGGGCAATCTTTTACCCCTTTTTGAAACTTCGGTTGCGAGGAGCGCGGTTCGGCCATAGCGATGGCGCAGCATTTAGGTTTTCATTGATCGGTTTTAATTTTTTGTTATTTAACTTTAGTATGCCCAAACTCTGTAGTTGCTCTTTTTGTTGTCTCTAAATTTTGTAGCAATTGTTTATGCAACAGTGGGATAGAGACACATCAGTGGAGTGCATAGAATCGGTACACAACTTGACCGGTCGGTGAAGTCGATGTACACAACTACCATGGATCCACTACTGAACAACAACGAGTCGACTGGAACCCCGTAGTCAAATGCTTATAGAACCATGAGGATCACATCCACCCTCTAGAGTTAGTGCCCGTCTGTATCATTCCTCCTGGCGAAGATGTAGCAGTGA
Organism: Tetrastigma voinierianum; assembly: GCA_016808115.1. NCBI lineage: Eukaryota > Viridiplantae > Streptophyta > Magnoliopsida > Vitales > Vitaceae > Tetrastigma > Tetrastigma voinierianum. Next base: position 100,763 of record JAEQBH010000911.1, on the reverse strand, counting down.
GGCCATATTGAGCCACCCTACTCCCCAATATCATGGTATGGAAATGAAAATCCATACGCTCATATTAGGGATTTTGAGGAGGTTTGCGCTACGCCCGAGGAAGGTATGGTGGGACATGGATTCACGGAAGGTAGCTTGTTCAGTGACCACAAGGACAAGGCCCGGGTGGCTAAACTCATTGAGACCTAGAACCATTCGAAATTGGGCTTTCTTGTGACTGAATTCACGAAGAAGTTCTTCGGTGCTCATAAGACCAATAATTTGAAAAGACAAATTTATACCTTTGCAGCTCAAGATGGTGAGAGGTTTTACCAGTGTTGGGAGAGATTTATGGAAACCATCAGTGCATGCCCACATCATGGGTTTGATACTTGGATGTTGGTGAACCACTTCTATGGTGGTATGTCTCCTGCCATGAGGCGACTTTTAGGCTCATGTGTGGAGGAGACTTTACGAGGTAAGCATCACAGGACGAAGCCGTGGATTTTTAAATTACGTGTTGAAACTTCTAAGGAGTTGGGATGAGCCTAATCTAAGGAATTGGAAAGGATGAGACCACCCGGAGTCAACGAAAGGGTGGGATGTATGCCTTTGCCAGAGGAAATAGAAATGAGAGCTAGGATTTCGGCCATTTAGAAAGGTAGAGGAGCTTGAAGGAGTAAGCGACTCGAGAGGTGCATGCGGTGGCGAAAATCTACCTGATCGATTCTTGCACCAATTTCCAATCCCCTGTACGCAATAGAGAACCATGTACTTTATGGCTTTACTTGATGAAAAGGATTTGATGTCGAGAATAATACAACTCTTGTAGGACAATACAAGCCACAACAATCCAATGCTCCATATGGTAATACCTACAATTCGATTGGAGGAACCACCTGGCTGCTTACTGGAGACCTTGCCTATGTACCCCGGTGCCAAACCTCGATTTGGTACCCCCTCCTATCCACAACAACCACCATCCTCTTCTCCAGTGGAGACAGAAGCCATAATTGAATTTGGTGAAGGTGGTAGGCAACTTTGTTGAGAACAAGGAATCAATGTGCAAGCGCGCAGAAAGGATTGTCTTTATAGAAAAGTACACTAAATAAGAGAATAGATGGGCTTGAGGCTTGATCTCAGCAGAAAATTGACAATCTACAGTATTCAATCACGAATCAACGAGTTGCTAGAGAATTTGCAAGAAAAAGGGAGGTTTCCATCACAAACAGTTCCCAAATCTAAGGAATTCATGAGGTAGGATGCGTCAAACAATTCGGGGAATGGATGAAGTTAAGGCTATAATCACCCAAGTGGAAAGGGTTGATCGACTGTGCCAAAACACGTTTGAAGAACCTAGGCGGGGGAGAAAAATTGCAATGCGAGCATATTCTCCTAAAGGATTATTGAAATACCGCATACCACCTCCATTTCCTGAAGCATAGAGGTAAGAAAGAAGGCAACTCGGCAAGCGGCGAGCATCTTAGGAGTCTTAAGAGCGAGTGAAGGTTAACATACCTTTGTGGACATAATCAAACAAGTGCACCTTGTAGAAGACCACGAAAGATGTCTTTGCCACGATCAAGAAGGGATTAGGCATTGAAAAGGCATTTCTTACTGAACAAGTTGGTGCCATAATCAGAAGCAAATACTGTCAAATACAGGATCCGGGATCTCCTGATTCCAGTCAATATTGGTGGGAATTGCATGAATAATCATTGCTTGATTTAGGAGCAGTGTAGAACCTCATGCAGGTGTTGTTATGCAAGCGTTAAGATCTGGAGTGAACTTAAACCTACCAACATCCCGCACTCTCATTGTGGCCGATAGATCGGTGAAAATCTAAGAGGATAGTTAGGGATGTCTTGGTGAAAATAGACAAATTCTACTATCATTAGATTTTCAGCGGTGCTTGACATTAGACAATTCGCAGTGAACGATCATGCCTGCCAATCATCTTAGGAAGAGATACATTTAAGCCGGCAAATGCAATCATAAATTTCGAATGAGTCATGCAACTAACCTTTGGTAACATGACTTTGGAGTTAAACATCTTTCATTTTGAACAACAAACGAGTTGCTAGAAAGGAAAATCAAGAACTAATGAAGTTGTTTCAATTAGTCGGTGTGCGGGAAGCAAAATGTCGAGGAATTGCGAGGAGAGATCGGTCGGGAGATGAAGAGATATTGGTCTTACCATCGACTACGCAAGCCCGGTGCTCAATTCAAAAGCCATCGGTGAGGACAGCCGAAGCGGTGGGCACCAGCGCCATGAGTCAGCCCGGGCTCGCGGGGGTTGAGGAGATCATTCTCCTTGACCCTCCTTGAGTAATTTTGGGATTGAACTGGTTCGGTGTTTTCAAAAACCGAATTGCAGTTCTACAATTTTTACTTTCTGTCTTAATTTAGTTAATTTCAGTTATTTTTAGAAAATTTTTAACTTAGCAGTTTTCATTTTCTAGTAATTTAGTTTGTATATTATAGTATTGTATATTCAATTTTAATTATAGTTTATATAATAATTTTACTTATAATGTTTATTAAAATATCAATAATTAATTTAAAATTTTTGAAATGCAGGTAGTGTACTTGGTTTGAGCCAAATTCGCTAAAAATAGCGAAAATTGGCAGGAAGACCCACTCGGTACTTATGTTGGTTCTATATAAGCACGGGAGGATAGCCAAATAGTCACTTCATATTTCCCCTCCTAGCGAAACCTGTAGGAGCCACGAGTCGGCCTCTGCAGCGCCCGTTTCCACGAGCTTCCAGGTCCGCTGCGCCGCCGTGATCCACTTAGGCTTCTGCTGCCCGAGTTCGCCACGGTGAGCGACCGGTGCATCACCTGGCATCTAGCCCTTGCACATGCCTGGTCTGAGCCTGTAGAGCCTGGCCGAGCCTCCATGTCGCCCGGCATCATTCATACAGCGCCTGACCACGGAGTGTTCTGGCCGGTCTTCTTTGCCGACTGAAGCCATTTTGCCTTGCGTGGTTCGGTATTGCATACACTTTCGGCATTTGGTCTTTCGCGAGCCTTGTTTGGCTATCAGGCTGGTTTCAGTGCGGCGGTGAGCGCTTAGTTGTCGGTGCGAGTGGTCGGTCACCTCCAGAGAGCCTCGGTTCGGGCATCTGAGCCTCATTTTGCGGCACTGTTAGTCGAGCCTTTTTCCGTGTTACATTTGATCTCGGTATGGTTTGTGCTGGTGGGTCCGTGTTCGGCCGTGAAGTTGGTACACCCAGAGAGGCCCGGCTCGGTCAGGCTCCGGTACCATCGCGGTCCCAGGCGTGCGAGGAGCCTCGGGGATTGAGCGCTATCGGACCGCGGATGGGACCGGTGCCCCACATCACGTACCTCGACGAGAGTTCGGGAGGCCCGGGCCTCCAAGCGAGGCCCGCACACGCCGGACCCGAGCGAAGTCATCATCCTCTCGACCCATGTGTCGCGATCCACGTCTAACTGCGGGCGACTTCATCACCTCGGTATCGCTGCCTCGAGGATTAGAGGCCATTGCGTGGGGAACCCCATTCGAATGTATGACTCCATAAAGTGAACCGTTCCATCGAGTCGTGCTCAGCGTCCTGCTGTTGGGCGATCCCGAATCTTAGGGAGTCCGTAGAGGTTGATCGGGAGTATTCGCTATTACGCTTTCATGACTCAGGGCGACATTACTACCGGTGGTGTTGCGGTTTTACCACTTTCGATGACCTCTAGAGGGAGCGGCTAGTCGTGAGCCGGAGTTCGATGTTGATGATCGCGTGGTGCTCTGGCGGCCGGAAATGTTTCAGCGGCTCTTGGCACTGCGTATCACCGCCGTGTGGGATTACGAGAGATTGGGCCGCCCGGCGCCGTCGCGGATGGTTGAGCAGCGGCCGGAGACACCTTCTTTGGACCCGGTGTTTTCACGGGAGCGGCTCCGCCTCGGATCTTTGTTGCTTGACCATGCTGTTCAAGGCTGACTTGTTAAAGCTTCAGCATTGTGCAGGAGGAGCCATCTTGGAGGCGCTTGTCGGCGGATCTTGGGATTTTGGTTGATCCTCCCGAGGTACAGTGATGGCCTCTCTTTTGCGGTTGAGGAGAAAGGTCCATCGGAAGGACACAGTGCAGCGAGCATTCCACTACTTATCTTGAGACTCCTGCGCCGTGTTCCTCGAGCATATGGGATTCCCGGAGACCGGGATCGAGATGAGGGTTCGATGCCCCCTGGTTATGACAGTGGAGCGGGTGATGACTATGCCCGTATCTTTCCCGCTACGTACGGGACCGGAGGAGGTGCAGGGTCGGGAGGGCGGGGACCACAGTACGGATGATATACGCCCCCCCGAGCGAGATACGAGCGAGTAGGTTCCATGGGTGTCACCTCAATCCTCCTCCACGAGACTACATCGGCTGCGGGCGATACTCTGACCCATCCTATTCCCTGACACACACCGTTCGCCGGGAATGCCGGTCATGTGTCATTTCGAGAGAGATAAGGCAGTGTGATGGATGCTATGCGCTCACTAGCGACTACGCGGGCATTGAGATCGAGAGTTGGCCCGATTGCCATTGTCGCGACCTGATTATGACCCGCTGGAGTCAACCCGCCGTGTTCTGCAGTGGCGAGAGAGCTGACCACGACCCGTAGCTTCTTTTGGATTACGGCTGCCACGGCGGCGGCGACCTCTGACCCTACCGCGCCCACCCGCGGCGGTGAGGTGGTTGGTTTCTTTACATTTTTGTATAGTTACTCCCGGCTTTATCAGCTATTTCGCGATTTTGATTAGGATTTTTGTATTAGCCGTAGTAGCGATGATAGTTTTGTTTTGTTTAACCCGATATTCATGTATTAGCCATTTTGGCTATATCAAAAGCTATTTAGTTTATATTTATACAGCTTTTTGTACATATCATGTTTTGTGCCTTTTCCATGTATATTTGTTTTTCTTTTCAATTGAACAATTGAATTGCTTCAAATTGGACAATTGAATTGCTTTATGTTGGAAAATTGAATCAACATTTGTCGCCCTCATGTTTTGAACAATTCCATGCTTGGAAACATTTTTAGTCACTTACGATTCGGTATGCTCAACTTGAGAATTTCTCCTTTATGCTAATTCACTATTTACCTCGAGATTATTTCAATGGTGTGAATTTGTTTGCCTCCTTTAAACTGCAAAGCACGACTTAGTATGTTGGCAACTTAGGATAGTTTTGAGTTACCCACATTTGAAGAACGATGTTGTCTTAAGGAAAAGAAAGAAAAAGCAAAAGAAAAAGAAAAAGAAAAGAAGACAAGAAAATAAAATTAAGTGAGAAGTTTTGCCTTGAAACGAGAAACGCGGTCAGGGTGTATGGCGAGAAAGCCTTTGGCTCAGATGCCCTAAGCCTTAAGTGGTTGGGAGTCATCGATTTTGTGTTCGTTACATGGGTGGATAGGTAGAGTCTAACGAATTGTAGGTGCTTGATTTTCGAAGTCATACGGAGTCCGGGGTGAAGCCTGTAGAGTTTGTGGTCAAGTGATCCTTTTGGCTTGATGCCCTAAACCTTAATTGGTTGGGAGTCATCGGTGGACCCCCGTTACACGGACTTTGGTGAAGTCGAATTTTAAGCATTGCTTCCTCTGATATGGTTGATAAAGAAAGAAGTGCGTAACTATCCTTATCTAGGTTGTTCGCTGACTTAAGGCCATGTCGGTGCTAGGTTGGGGAGGACAAATTTTGCAATCCATTAGGCGTAATCTGGTTATATAAAGAACCATTAGACTTGGTGGAAGTGGGTTGAGAATCATGGATCGAGATTGGCCTACAGAATTGTTCTTATGGATTTGGTTCTTTCATATCGGTTTACAACTTTGATGTCGATTTTTCGGTTAAGGTAGTTTATATGTACATACACACTTTGAATCGCCAGCCTTTTTGAAAATCACCACATGCATCTCCTTTTTGTTTTTGCATTGCTAAGGGACTAACAACGTTCGGTTGAAATTGTGATTAGTGCCAAAAAGTACAATTTTGAACTACATATTAGATAGGTTTTGAGTGCTTTTGTGCGCTAATCGTATCGTGTCTCAGTGGAAGAGTGTTCAGAGTCTTCTTAGTATCATATGTCGTTTAGAGGTTATTTTTGGCTGTTTCTGCGGGTTTTGCGGCTGGGAGTTCAATGTCGAGAGATGTGGCGAATCATGAGTTTGAACTTAGAGGTGTCGACCATCCCGGCCGACCCAAAATCAATGAAAAGCGAAGGCAAAGTGAAGAAAAATTGATCTGGATTGAAGAGACGGGATGAAATGCGGTGGAGATCGACTAAAACTGGAGATTTTCATAGAGTTGAAAATTTTCGCTAGAATTGAAAATTTCTGGCTTATACTTGAAATTTACTTGGCTTATGTGAAATTATGAGATTTTAAGCTAGACAGAGCCGAATTTCACTGACAGCATTCTAAGCGAGGTACATATATTCGCTACTCTCACGAAATTTCGCTAAGCTAGCGAAATTACCAGGCTTTAGCGAAATTTCCTGTTTTCGCTATGCCTGGTGATTTCGCTACCTATGTCTTCATTGCGCAGAAATTCAGCATGCCTGAATCTCGTACTTTTTGTATTTAATGCTAGCAGGCTTGAATTTGGTGTATTACTCTCTTGTCCTTTAACTTAGCCAAATTTGTAAGGTTTTTGAGGTATTTTCATGTATTGAGGTGGCCTATATAAACCCCTCTCTTTTTGTAATAAATATAGAAATTTTGGGGAGAAGAAGGATTGGTAAGTTTTTTTATTTGTGTCGTTTTTAATTAGGTTTTGCTTTTCTCTCTTCTCTCTCCTCTTTCTCTTACTTTCTTGGTGCCAAACACCCTCTTGAGGATGACAACTCGAGTGCCAGCTAAGCCTCCTTTCTTTGAAGAGGAAGGAAGCTAGCGGTGAGGTGGGGCATATGCATGTTGTCCTCTTGTGGTAAAAGCCATAGGTACTGTTATGACTCCCACGTCTTCTCAAATTAGGTTGAATAGCATTGAATGTTATTGATTTGGCCAATACTCTCCATGCTTTGAGGATACGGTGCATCTTAATCTTGAATCTTGTTGTGGTTCTTTAGATGGTCTTCTGAGCCTCTGAAACCTGATATTTAAATGTTAGGGTTTCAAATAGTAAAGGGGCATGAATGCATGCTACTTGTGTTGACTCAAATAGGGTTGATTTCAAGGGTGAGGTTTGCTAGTTAAACATAGATCAGGTTATGCCCAGCGGACTATAGGTTGCATGTATAGCAGAGGATAAAACCAGAGGACACCCCATTTGCCACTAACTTACCAAGTTAGTGACTAAATCTTCCAAGTTAACTTTCACACTTTATTTTCGGTTTTACAATTTCTCGGTTTCAACTACTTCCAGCATTTTTGAAGAGCAATCCGAAGAGTCCAAATAGAAAGCCTTGCAACCGTGCACTTATGCAAATCATTTTTAGGATGAAAACCCATCCCACAGTGGTGAATACCCAGACCTTTATCTTTGTTAGCTTGACTCTGACGGTGGGAGGAACTTAGGATATAAATTTTGTTGATTAGGATCACCTCTTTGTGGCACGAATCAACTGCAATCTTGAGTTTGACTTGAGTGCCGTGCTTGGATCGACTCAACAATTTTGACATAATTTAGCTAGCAAAAGCGCAAATTAGCCACAAATGCGATCATTAGAATAGTAGGGACAACAATGTGCAAAATCGGGTTAATTAGGGTATTAGTACACAAAAGCACTAAAAACCTATAATAAATAGGGTTAATAGCACTTTTGGGCATAATCAATGCTTGTGGAGGGTTTCGGCCACATAGTTCAAAAGTCCATTGGCCTCGTCAGGGTGTTTGCTCGAAAAGTCACCTCCACACATGGTTTCAATGATTTGCTTCATAATTTGGAGACATACCATCATCGAGCAGGACATTAGCATCCATGTATCAGAAAACATGGTGTGGACATGCTGTGATAGTCTCCATGAGCCTCTCGACAACGATAAAACTTCTCATTGTCATAGAAGTAAGTAAGTGTGAATTTGCCTCACTAAGCGTGGTCTTAGTTGTGCTGAAAAATTTCTTCAAAAACTCTGCTTGAAGTTCGGCTCAATTTCTAATTGTTCTTGGTCTCAGTGAATTAAGCCATATTTTGGCTTTGTCTTTGTTCAACTTCGTAATCCATGTCGGTTACACCCTCCTTAAAAGTTATGCATACTTCCTCAATCCGGATGTGTGTGTATGGATTTTCATTTCCATACCATGAAAAGTTGGGAGTAGGGGCACGGAGATGGGGTCTCACTACCACGTCATCGGCGGGTGGTATGATGCGAAGGTGCCTCATAGGAGGGTGTATGTGGTCCCTCATTGACGTATCTTGTTGGATTCATTGGAATCATGCCAGAGCTGTTGTTCTTCGGGTGGAGGGTCCATTTGTTCCTTTGTGGCGCAGCGACTTCACAACGTTAGTTGGTGTCTGAGACTCTTTGCGATCTGATATATCACCCATCGGTGATGCATAAACACTATGACACAAGGAGCAAAGAAAATAGCAATGAGACTTTCCAAAGGATCGATTAGCCAAAATAATAAAATGACTCTAATGATAAGCGCCCGTGATGGCTAATGAGTAAAAAAAAAAAAACTTGATATTCTAAACAATGAAATTCAAAAGGGTTTAAAAGGTCACCAATACTTGTAATGAAGATTACAGTACATATCAACTCATCATGCGTAGTTTGGCACCATCCCACGACAGCGCTGCATTGATTTGTGCCACGATGGGGGTGCGGAATCAACAAAATTTATACCTAAGTTGCTCTTGCCGTGGCGTAACTCTCTGTGATATAAGCGGTTCTAGGATCGAACACGGGGATGGGTTTTTCGTCTTACAAATGACTTGTATAATGATTCAAAATGGGTGAGGGCTTTCATTTGGATTTTCGGATTTGCATAAAAATGTGGTTGTTGGTGTCACTAAGCTAAGTGAAGCAGTTTAAAATAAGATGTAAAAAGAACACCTTGAAGTTTTGGGTCACTAGTTTGATATGATGGGGTTGTAGAGGTGTCCTCGGGTTATTTCCTCGCATTAGGATAAATGACATATAGTCATTTCCAAAACCGGATCTTTGTTTAACTTTAAAAACCAACCCTTAGTAACATTCCTATTTGAACCATAACATTTACTGAGCATTTAATGTTCCTACAGTTGAAAATAAAGCATTTAACCTACTGGTGGCTAAGTAAAATGACATCTAATGGATATCGAGTGTATCTACCATTAAGAATACAGACTATGAAACAATATAGTATTGACCAAAGAAAATACATTAAATAGCATTTAAACCTAGTTTGGAAATTTGGAAACACAAATACGCAGTACTTGCTTCATGAAAACAGAGGAACACCCGTAAACCCACATCAACCAACCTAGTAACCCTCCTCTTCAAGGTTTTGAGGCTTAGCCAAAAATCCTTTGAGTTGTCATCCTCAAAGGGGTGTGTTTGGCAGCCTAGAAAATGAGAGAAAGAGGAGAGAGAAGAGAAGAAAAAATGGGAGCTTGAAATAGGGGCAAATCGTGAAGCTGGCATTGAAATGAAAAAGCTAGGTTACAAAATGTTCTAACATATGAAACATATAAGCCCCCACAAACATGTGAAAATACCAAACTAACCTAAATAATATGAGATTACATTGAGGGGAAAAGAGGAATTAAACAAAACGAGAGTCATTTTGGATCCATAACGGGATCTGGAAATTTTCGCTATGCACAGTAATTTTCGCTATGATAGCGAAAATTCGCTATGATAGTGAAAATTCGCTATCATAGCGAAAATTCACTATAGCGAAAATTTCGCTATGCACAATAATTTGCTATGATAGAGAAAATTTAGCTATAGCGAAAATTTCGCTATGATCTTGAGGCCCAAGCTATCGATGCGAAATTTTCTCTGCTCATTGCAGGGCTAGCTATACTGTAGTGCCAATCTTCTACTACATCCTCCAGCTTGCACTATGCATCTTCCAACTTGCTATTTCTTCATCCCAGGCTTGATGAAATCGACGAGAATTCATACGAACTCGGCATAAATCAGCACAATTTCGATGCCAAGCTTGATATGATGGTGAAGGTTCACGAGAGCACGCAAAACTACCAAAACAACCTCAAAACAAAATCAGTAGTACTAATCGGACCTACACATGTCAATCGGCTTAAATAATATGATTAGTACGCAAAAAGCACTCAAAACCTATCTTAAATAGGACTCAAAATAGTACTTTTTGGGTACTAATTAGTTAACACTGGGCAATAGATCAATGTACAATTATCAATTTATGCATCATTTTATAACATAGTTTAGCCATTAGTTTAAGATATGAACTTGTCAAATATACAAGGTAGTATTGTTTGGATTTCTCCATAAACCATACATTTCACTAATTAGAGATCCATGTTCCTTTCAGATACATGAGTCTAATAAGTTACTTGTAGAATATAAACCTCTTTATAAGATCTGGGTATTTTTCCTCTTCGGTATTTCACACCCAAATCTTAGGACTGAATAATTTTTGCCCTTAGAGACAGGATTATGCAAGCCTTCTCCAATCTAATTGGTATCTCGTCCTTCAAATCTAATAAAATTTTCAATCTCCTTGATTAGATCTTTGCTAACATGGGATCAAGATCCTTTCATCAGACTAAGGAGAAACCTTTGATCAACTAAATTGATACATCATCCAACTATCCTCAAACCATGAGTAAGTTAGTGATCTATCGAAATGATCTTTCAGAGTTCATTAGTTCCATAATATTAGTCTAACATACCCCCAGTAACTGCTCCGCCTCTCGGGAATCTCCATCTGCGGCTGTCACTCGAGAGGGGCTTCCTGGAAATCAGAGCAAGATGCAGTCCTTTTATGGGTACACACTACTAATATTCTGAACAAGTAACTTCAAGAACAATACCAATTAAATAAATTCAAGAATTCAAACTATGACATTCTTTCAAGTCAAGCAGTAAACAATAATTAACATCGATCCAATCCCAGAGGGAGCTCACTCTTTCAAAACTGGATTAATAATAACAGTGACTAGTTCAGGAAAATTCACTAAAATTGCAAGCGAACTGAACTAAATGAACTCCATAAAATTTCCAAATTTCATTCAAGTCAGATAGTAATGAAAACTAAAATTTCACAATGGACCCAGCTCAAAACTTCACACCAAATCACTGTTCAATCCCAAAAAGAACTAACTAAAATGCTGAACTAAAAATAAATTGACGAAAATGAAAAAAAAAAGAAAAATATTACACAAGGAGTCTCTGGCTACCTAGAAGTTCCTGGTTTCGCAGAAGCTGTGCACAGTGCCCTAGATCCTTCACTTATAGATTTTCAAATGATGGGCCACACTTCAAGGCTGAAATTGTGGATCCCCAAAAATTCTGGCCCAATTGGTTGCTTTGTCGCAACATAGAAAATTATGCCGTGCCATAGTTGTCATCTTTGTTCCCCAGCTCTTGTCGTGGCTTGAAGTTTCTATCATGACATGATTTCTTGATTTCTTCTTGGATTTTTTTGAGACATAATTTGACAATGTCTTGACATAGTTCTACCGAAATTGTCTAGTGATTGTCGCGGCATGAGTGTCTTGTGTCGCGACATAAAAACTTTGTTGCAACCAGCTTGTCATTCTTTGCTACTCTTGGAAACTGTCGAGACATAGATTTCTTTGTTGCAAAAATTATTTTTGCCTTCAGCTCTTCCACTTTATCGTGAAATTCTTTGCTATGTGATTAGTGCCCAAAAAGTGCTATTTTGAACCCCATTTTTAATAGGTTTTGAGCGCTTTTTGTGTACTAATTGTTATAATTAACCAGTCAAGCATGTTAGTCCTGTATTTCGATCGCATTCGGTGTTTTTTGTAGTTTTGGGGTGGGAAGCCAAATCGCCGTGTCAATCAATCATAACAAGTCGGGTTGATTTCCATCAATTTCATATGGTTTTCTATCAATTTCAGCAAGCCGGGAATGAAGAATATCGAAGCAAGAAGAAATGAAATAGTGTAGAGGGAATAGTGCCGATGGAGCAATGGAATAGTGCTGAAAATTTCGCTACGCTGGAATTTTCGCTATCATAGAGAAAATTACTATGCATAGCGAAAATTTCAATTTTCGCTATGACTGAATTTTCCCTATGATAGCGAAATTTCGCTATCATAGCGAATTATCGCTATGATAGTGAAAATCACTGTGCATAGCGAAAATTGGCTGCTCTTGTTTTTGATCCGAACGACTCCGTTTTTGGTTTTTCTCCTTTCTACCCCCACTGTAATTTTGTTGTTTCATATTCTTTTGTAATTTCCCTTTTTCTGAGCATATATAAGCCTCAGTCTGTAACAAATGGACATCAATCACTTCGCAATAAATTTTTGGAGAAGCATTCAACTCTCCCGTTTTTCTGTGCTTCATTTTCTTTCCCTTTCTTTTCTATTTTCTTGGTTTCCAAACACCCTCCAAGGATGACAACTTGGAGGATGAGTGGCTAAAACCCTTCCTCCTTGAAGGAAAAATTTCTTGGGGGTAGGATGGAGGTACTGGGGTTCCACATTTTTCAGGTATGCATTGGCAGTTTGTGTTTCCTTTGAACTATAGGTTTAAATCCCCTAGATTCACCTTGAATGACCTTTATTTGGTAATCTTTTGGGGTTCAATGGATGCTTATTGCTAGATCCACTGAGATTCATTAGTTACCCTCTATTAATCATTGTAAAGTGAGTCAGGGAAAATTGTTCTTCACTGTCAGTGACCACTACTGCTCAGTAAACACCATCTTTCAAAAGGATAATTATTTTAGGTTAGGTTTTATAGCTAAATGAAGATCCGGTTCGGAGATGACTATATGTCATCCTCCCAGCCTTCGAGAAATAGCCAGGGACCTCTCGGTGACACAATAGAACTGACGGTGACTAACACTTGAGGAGTTCTATTTTACATTTTAACTTGTTTTTATTTTCAGTTTTAAACCTCGAAAACCTCCACTTTATTTTTAACGAACCTGAAAATCAATTTAATTCACCATTTTGAACCTCTTTGTAAATCATTTATGCGAAGAAAACCCATCCACAGTGTTAGACCACAAAATAGCTATCTTTGAGTAGCTTGACTAAGGTAGTAGGAGGAAATTTAGGATACAAATTTTGTTGATTCCTGATCACCCTACTGTGGCACGAATCACTATGTTGCTACATTCTCTACCTTTTTCCCGATAATATTTTCTTTTTTCGCGGCATAGTTTCTCACAGTTGATTAGTGCCTAAATAGTGCTATTTTGAGCCCTGCTTATTACAGGTTTTGATCACTTTTTGTGTACTAATCAACAATTATGTTAACATTCAGGTCCCGGCTTTACCTCTTAATGTCGCATTTTGTGGCTATTTTTGTAGTTTATGCAAGAGTCGACTCAAACACGAGAAAATCTAGCCAGAACTTCGAGAGTTGTGAGGCGAAGCGAGGAGAAGGAAAATGGAAGCTAGAAGAGATTAGGTCCACATGGGAGTACAGGGGTTGCGAGGAAATTTGCGACCCTCTTTCATTTTTGTCTGTTTGACCCCATTTTGAACAACTTTTTGTAACTTTTTCCTAAACTACCCTCTATGTATTATTGGTAGTTAAATCACATATTCATGGCGGCAATTTCCCTTGTTACGGCCGGTATATAAGGCTCCGGTCAGGCTTATGCGAATCATCACTTTTATGCGTAAATTTTGGCCGCAGCTTTCAACTCTCCACTTTGTTTTCTTTCTCTCATTTTTCTCTCATTTTCTCTCACTTTCTCGCTTTCCAAACACCCCCTGAGGATGAAAAATCAGAGGATGGTTGGCTAAACCCCTCTTATCCTTGAAGAGTAGGTGATTCGTGCCACGATGGTGAGCTGAGATCAGCAATGTTGTATACTAAGTTCCTCTCTTTGCCAGCCGTCAAACTCACTTTGCCGTCATAATTGGTCTAAGTCGAACACGAGGATGGGTTTTCATCCCACAAAGTGGTTTACATTAGGGCATGAAGGTAGGCTTTCTATTTGGACTTTTGGATTTGTGTCAAGTGTAAATGGTTTAAGTGAGTGCGAAATGGTAAAAGCGAAATTTGCAGTGAAGAAGTCTAAACTTTGAATTTGAGTCACCAACTTGACAAGCTAGGGCAAACACATGTCCTCGGGTTTTATCCTCTATGTGAGTCAACACGGGATGCGATTATGGCCCCTTTTTGTTTAAAACCTAACATTGATTATCATTTTTTAAAAGCTCGTAAAGAAGACCATCTAAAGAATTTCTTGATGCATCTCACTTTAGAAACCTTTGCGTCTAAAGCATGGAAATATTGGCCAAAATAATAACGAGGAAATGTTACTTAACCACTAATTTGAAGAACCACAACATGTAAATATTATCTCGAGGCTCGTAAAGACCATCTAAAGAACAAACGAGTCCTAAAGCATGGAGAGTGGCCAGGAACAATAACATCCCATGTTATCTGTGAATTTTGAAAATAAAGGGCCATAAATACACTACCGTGACTTTTAGTACAAGAGGAACCCGACATGCTTAACCCCACCTGACCTTCCTTCCTCTTCAAAGGAAGGAGAAGCAGCAACATCTCTTGAGTTGTCATCCTCAAAAGTGTGTTTGGCAGCCGAAGAAGTGAAAGAAAGAAGAGAGAAGAGAGAGAGAAAGAGAGAAAATAAAAGCAGCTAAAAACAATTTATTTACAAAAGCGGTAAAGAAAAGAACTTACAAATCACAAAGGCTTGTATTCACTTCTATCCTCCTCCCTTGACCACAAAACATGAGGGGGGTATTTATAAGCCTCCTCAGTATGAAATTACCAAAACCCAATAACTAGGCTGAAGTTATAGGACAATTGGGTAATAAACCAAGTTTGAAGAGCGGTTCGACATTAATTACAAAAGCATGACAAGGCATGTAATTTCGCTACAAGAAAATTTAAGCTAATTAGCGGGTGGCAGAATGTTTAGCGAAATTGGCAAAGTGCACAGCAATTTGGCAAGTGTTTAGTAGGTGGCAAGGTTGAATTTCGCTAGCTAGCGAAATTTAAGCTAGTACTTGAAATTGTCGGTGAGAAGCGAATTTGCAAATGCACAGGTCTGAGTTGGCTATGAGAATTTCGCGATTTGTCTTGAGATTACTTTTGAAACGGTTCGCAGTCGCTAGGATTACGAACAGTTCTGGGCGCAGTTGCGAAAATTCACATTTCTTTGTTCTGTGCCTCTCGATCTTGTCTTCAAGCGCATCTCATTTCCTCCGGCTTTTCCTTTGTTTTTCCATTGATTTTTGGGCTTGTTGATGGCTGAGACTAAACTTCAACCTCATGATTGATCATTTGCATTGTGGTTGGCCTTTAAAGAGGGTGCATAAATACCTACAAAACAACCAAAAACATGCTCCAAATGGCATAAGTGTTACAAAGATGACATGAACACTTCAATTGGTTTATATGACATGATTAATGCACAAAAGTACTCAAAACCTATCTAATATAGGGTTCAAAATTGTACTTTTTGGACACTAATCACACCCCCCAACAGCGTTGCTAGTCATGTGATGCAAAATAAGAATTGAATGCATGTGGTGATTTTTCAAAAGGTTGTGTTCAAAAGGTTATTGTACTTATATACAAACTAACATTGCTTAAAGTGAACAGTGAAATCAACATTTGAAAACATAATACAAGAATAAAATCCATAAGAGAACAATTTTTAGAACAACTTAAACCATGATGATTTTCAAGCTTGGATTTCCACACAAGTCAATGGTTCATTTTTGTATCTAGATTGAGTCAATAAAATGCAATTGTTTGACCTAACATTGACATGGCCTTAAGCATTGAACAATTAAGATAGGAGTGCAGTTACACTTCTCTTGCTTTCTCAATTAGTAGTAGGATGCAATGGCAAAAATCCGACCACCAAAGTCCGTATGGCAAGGGTCGCAAGCTGACTTAACCAATTAAGGTTTGGGGCATCAAGCCAAGGATCAAGACCACTAACTCTAAGGAAACTACCCGGGACTTGATTGACCCCGAAAATCAAGCACCTACAATTCGCTAAATTCTACACATCCACCCGTATAGCGAACCTGCAAATCGATGACTCCCGACAGTAGAGAGGCTTAGGGCATCGGGTTTTCAAAGGCTTTATCGCACCCTCTCGGGCCAGTGTTCGGTTTCAAACAAACTTCACGATTTTATTGTTCTTTTTCTTCTTTTCTTTTTCTTTTTCTTTTTCCTTTTTTGGAAGACAACATTGCTTCAATTGTTGGTAACTGAGCCGATTCCTAGGTTGTCAACATGCCTAAGGCTTGGGTTTTGCAAAGTGGAAGGGAGGCATACAAATTTACAACCTATTGAAGCAATCTAGAGTCTGCGTGTGTGAAATAGCATAAGGAAATTTCCAAGTTGAGCATCTTTGGAGGCGTGATGACCAAGAAATTTAATTCCAAACATGGAATTTGTTCTAGCATAGAGGTGACAACGGTGATTCAATTTTCCAACATAAAACAATTGATTGTCGATTGAAGCAATTGATTGTCGATTGAAAGAAAAAACCATTACCTAATATGGAAATACAAAAAGTACTTCACACACCAGATAAAGATAGATAACACATGGCGCTCTACGTGCTTGCGAAAAAAAAATCAATCATTAAGCTCTAGCGCGATATCAGCATTTTTAAACACCTGACAGGTTTAAATAACTAAAAAATGAGAATAGTGGTGTTCTTTGGGGTGGCATTAGCCACCTGAAAATTTACAAAGCGTGGGATTCGGGGAGGTCCGGAGGAGAAGCTCCTCACGCATGCAATGGTGTGTGTTGCGGGGAGTCTTCATGCTCGGCTCCATTGTTTAGACCAATCGGTCTCACAGTGGCGGTGGTATTTGTTGCCGGGGAGGGATGGTGGATTACATTAAGCGCTTCATTGTTCTCCATCAATTCTTCTCTTTGTTTGTTAATATCATGCCTTGCCCGTGTACCACTCGGGCAAACTTCATGATTTACCACATAAGTCTATAATTTGGTTTTTTATTGCTCAGTGGAAAATGTTGAGCTCAGTGTCATGTTGCCAAATGTGAGCTGCATGACCCCATTCTGACAATTGATAATGGCATTTGATGTGGCCGTGGCCTTTTGATATAATGGGCATGATTGGTGCCACAGTATTCGGAGTTCGTCGAGGAACCACGGGGAAATCCAACTGGATAGTAGAACTTATCTACTTTTACCAACATCCTCCGCTATCCCTTTTGGTATTTTTCAGAACGATCGACAGAGATAGGGTGATGTTGGTTGGTTTCAGGCTCTCCATTCATTTGCACATCTGCGGTATGGCATTGGGTTGACAACAGTCTAACAGGTGGCGCTGTCGATGCGGGTTATCGATATTACTTGAGATAGTTGGGGTCCACTGGATCCTTGTATTTCACCATTGTCTTTGGCTGGATGATGGAGCCTAACTTGTTCGATTAAGAATGCCTTTTTATTTAAAGCCCAGCCCCTTTTGATTGTCTGAGAGATCTTTAGCTTTTGCATGAGCGGGGACTTGTTTGATGATGTCCAAAGGGAGTATGTTGACCTTCACGTCTTAGGACTTAAGATACACTTTATTTGAGATGCCTTCTTCTTGCTTCTAAGTGCACGTGGAAATGGAGGTGGCATGCGGTGTTTCGTGAATCCTCCTTGAAAATGTGTTACGGCTCGATTCTTCCACTTTTCTGGTTTTCCTTAACGAGGCTGGGTATTGGGTGATCAACCTCTTCCACTTCTTAAGGTAATGGCGGCTTGACTTCATCCATTTTGGGGAGGTTCCTTCCGGAATAGCTCGATTCGTGGACTCCTTAGTTTAAGAGTGGCGAGAAGGGAACACTCACGCCTCTTGCGATGATTTTCCATTCTTGTTATGGATACTGCGGTATCAATTCTTCGGTTAAGGCTACTTTCAACCCATCCCCCATTCTCTTTGTTCGAGCTTTCTACATTTTCAATTTTTTTTGTTCAAGCGAGCATTGATGCCTTTGCTCCTCCCGCAAATTTCCCACCACCTTGCTTTCGGATTCACTGATGAGAAGCGCTCAGCGGGGAGAGGGGAGGTGGGTGCTTCTTGGCGTGAAGTGGTGGTAAAATCTCTTCTTTGTGCTCTGAGGGTACATATACGGGAGGTTGAGGTTTTCCCGGAAAGTTAGGATGACCTCAATTAGGGTTGTAAGCGTTGCCATATGGAGCATCTATGGGTGAAAGTTTATTTTGACTTATGGCATGGGCATGGTCTTGCGGTGCTCCTCGGGGTAGTGTTGATTGAAAAGTGAAACAAGAAAATTGGGATGAAGATAACTCGATAGCGTATGCGCATTTCATGCTGATTTTTCATTTCCAAATCATCCAATCTTTGAGTTAATGATCAATTTTCATTTTATCCCTATGTCTTGGAGAAAAATTATACTTGTCTCCTCCTTGGTGATTCAATGGCCCCCGATCTTTCAACTTCCACTGGGACTGGTTCATCCCGAGAAGCTTTGGAGGTTTCAGCGTACATAGTTCAAAAAATCCCAAAAGCTTCATCGGATGTTTACTCAAAAAGTTACCCCACATAGTTTAGAGCAATTGTTTCATGTGGCGGGAGACATACCGTATAGAAGTGGTTCACGATCCATGTATCCAAACCCATGGTGTGGACATGCAACGATGGTTTCCATAAATCTCCCAACAGCGGTAAAATCTGCGCCCAAATCTGAGCTGCAAAAGTATAAATTTGTCTTTTCAAATTGTTTGTCTTATGAGCCTTTAAAAACTTCTTCGGGAACTCTGCTTGGAAACTTAGCCAAATTTCTTATGGTTCTAGGCCTCGATAGGTTGAGCCATATCTTAGCCTTGTCCTTTAGAGTCAATGGAAATGCCTTTAGCTTCAGCAAATCCATGTCATCATACCTTCCTTGAAGGTGTACAAACCTCCTCAAAATCCTAATGAGTGTATGGATTTTCATTTCCCTTCCTTGATATGTGGGGAGTAAGAGGTACCAAATATGACCTCAGCATCTTCGACGGGAGGGATGTCTGAGGATGGGGCACTAACTCTAGGAGGGTGGATGTGATCCCTCATGGTTCTATAGGCATTTAGTTCATGGGGTTTCACACGGTTGACTCTGTTGTTCCTCGGGTATGGGATCCGTAGGTATCGGTTGGTACACACTAACTTCAGCCCAGTGATTACAGTTTGTGTGCATCTGTGATCTACAGTGTCTGTCCCACGAGTTGCATACTGCAGTTTTACACAATTAAAGAGACAACAAAAAGGGAAGCAACAAACAACTGTAAAGATTAAAATTAACTAAAAATAAAAAAAAAGCGACTGAATGAAGCGAAGCGAAAACGTTACAGGTGCTGGCCAAGTGACAAGTGTGGGTTCACTGTGATGAGGATTGCAAAGAGGTAAGGTTACCTTCACTTGTGATGTGGATCCTGAAGTACTCTTCAACTTACCATTTGTGGTTGGCACCATCGGCAACGGCGCCAAATTTGATTACCGTGCCACGGTGAGGTGGGTGAATCAGCGATATTTGCTATGCCTGGTTCCCTCTTTGCGGTAGTCGAGCTCTTTGCGATGTGGTAGTCTAGGTCGAACAAGGGGATGAGTTTCATCCTAGAAATGGTTTGCATTAGGGCAGGTAAGGCTTTCTATTTGGACTTTTGGATTTGTCAAAAATTTGTAAATGGTTTAAGCGGAAATTGCAAGCGGAAATGGTAAGCGAGGTAAAAGTGGAAAGAAATTAAACTTTGAAGATTTAGGTCACCAACTTGACAAGCTAGGGCAAACACATGTCCTTTCGTGTTTTATCCTCCTATGTGAGTCAACACAGATGCGCTTATGGCCCCTTTTACTTAAAACCCTAACATTCAATTATCATTTTAGAGTTCTGAAGATCCATCTTAAAGAACAACAAAGGTATCTCTCACCCGAGCACTGAACCCTAAAGTATGGAGAGTATTGGCCAAAATAATAACAGGAAATGTTACTTAACCCTAATTTGAAGAACCCTAACATGTAAATATTATCTCAGGCTCAGAAGACCATCTTAAAGAACAACAATCTAAAGCATGGAGAGTATCGCCAAGACAATAACATCCCATGTTATGCAAATCACTTTGAAAAATAAGGGCCATAAATACACTACCCGTGACTTTAAAAAGAAGAGGACAACATGCTTTAACCCCACCACTGCTAGCTTCCTTCCTCTTCAGCTGAAAGGAGGCTTAGCCAAGCATCTCTTTGAGTTGTCATCCCTAAGAGGTGTGTTCATAAATGAAAGGGAAAGAAAGAAGAGAGAAAGAAGAGAGAGAAGAGAGAAAATAAAAGCAAAGCTAAAAAAAACAATTTATTTACAAAAGCAGTAAAAGAAAAGAACTTACAAATCACCAAAAACTTGTATTCACTTCTATCCTCTCCTCCCTTTATTAGCAAAACATTAGGGTGGCTTATAAGCTCTCATGTATGAAATTAATAAAAACCCAATTAATCTGTCAGGCCAAGTTACAGACAATTGCACAAAAACCAAGTTCGTTGAAGGCGGTTCAAGATACTGGCAAAGCATGACAAGGCATGTAATTTCAGTTATTAAGAAGAATTTCGCTAATTAGCTTAATTTTGGCGCGTTTAGCTAAACAAGGGGCGGGTCTTGAAATGAATTTGGTGCGTTTAGCGACTTAGTGGTCGAATTTCGCTTAGTTGTACAATTTCGCCAAGCCAGCCAAATTGTCGCGAGAAGCGACTTCAAGAATGCAAAGGTAAGTTGGCTAGCTTAATCGTAATTTTGTGGCTTAGATTGCGAATATTACAAATTCCTCGCGTGATTGCGAATCAAGGCAAATGTGCTGCGAAAATTCCTGCTTTGGCCGCTCCCGTGATGCCTGCCTCTTGTTTTCAACTCGCATCTCATTTCCTCCGACTTTCCTTTGTTTTCATTGATTTTGGCTTGTTGATGGTCGAGACTAAACTTCCAACCTCACGTGATCGATCATTTGCATTGTGGTCGACGCCTGGCATAAATAAATGCAATAAACAACCAAAAACATGCCCAAATGTAGTATAAGTGGTTACTAAGATGACATGAACACTTCAATTGGTTTATATGACATGATTAATGCAACAAAAAGTACCTCAAACTTCATCTAATATAGGGTTCAAACGCTTGGACACCAATCACACTTCAATCAAACGTTGCTACAGTCCCCAGCACGCAAAACAAGAATTGAGATGCATGTGGTGATTTTCAAAAAGGTTGTGTTTCTCTAAAAAAGGTTATCAGATTTATATGTTAAATCCAACATTACTTTAAAGTGAACAATTGAATCACAATATTTGAAAACTCATATACAAAGAACAAAAACCATGCTGAGAACAATTTTTTATAGAACAACACTGCTTTCCATGATTAAACTTGATTTCCAAACTCAAGTCTAATGTAGTTCATTTTGTATCTAGATTGAGTCAATAAAATGCAAAATTTGTTTCCAACCTGGACATTGACATGGCCTTAAACCGTTGAACAATTAAGATAGGGAATGGTTACACTTCTCTTTTGCTAATTATATTGTAGTGATGCAATGCTTAAAAATCCGACTCACCAAAGTCCATGTAACGGGGGTCCAATTGATGATTCTCCAACCAATTAAGGTTTCAGTAGAGTATCAAGCCAAAAGGATCAAAGACCACTAACTCCAAAGGCTTCACCCGACTAATTAGACTTTTAAAAAATCAAGCACCCACAACTCGCTAAATTCTACCTTATCCAATTCATGTAACGAACACAAAATCGATGACTCTCAACCAACGAAGGCTTCAGGGCAATTCGCCAAGCCTAAAGGCTTTCATTATTAATTTCTGACCTGGTTCGGGCTCTGTGCCAAAACTTCACGATTTTATTCTTCTTTTTCTTCTTTTCTTTTCTTTTTCTTTTCCGAAGACAACATTACCCCACTGTTGGTAACTCAAACCGATTCTAGGTTATCAACATTTGCCCAAGGCCGGTTTGCAAAGTGGTGCGGAGGCAGCAAATTTACAACCTATTGAAGCAACTAGAGGCAGTGTGAATAAAGATAAAGGGGGGGAAACAAGTTGAGCATGCCGGATCGTGGATCGACCAAAATTTAATTCAAGCATGGAATTTGTTCTAGCATAGAGTGCAGACAAGCCCAAAGATTCAATTTTTCAACATAGCAATCTAATTGTCCACTGAAGCAAATTCAATCTGTCCAACTGAAAAGAAAACTATTGTTTCAATATGGAAACGCTTAAAAGTATTAAGGTTCAGATAAAGACGGGCATACTTACCAAGAACTGCCATCGCACGCCATAAAAAAAAAATCAATCATTGCTCTAACTGATATCACTATTTTTAAACACACCACGCTTTAAAAGTAACTAAAATGAATAGTACGCTGGAACTAGCAAAGAGCCACCCCAAATTTACAAAACGGGATCGGGAGGTCCGAGGAGGAGCAGTCTCCCACGCATGCAATGGTGTTGCAAAGCCGTAAGCGTCGTTTCATTGTTTGGGTAATCCGTCTCGTGGCGCGGCTGACCGCGCGTGAGACGGGTGGATTTCAAGATTAACTGGCCATTGTTCTCCATCACCTTCCGCTGCTTTGTTAATATCATGCCTTCCTACCCGCAGAAATTACTTAAAACTTACTCGATGGCTCTCATCCTCGTACCGGCTTTTGCTTATTGCTCAAGTGGAAACATGTTGAGCCTGTTGTCATGCTTAAGCAATGCAGTTCAGATGACCCCAGTCTCAAGAATTTGATAATAGATTTGATACGAAATGGCCTTCCATATACCCGCACTTGATTAGTGCCCGCCTTCGGTTCTACGTCGAGAACCAATTTAAATCCATCGATAGTAGTGTATTTATTCGATTTCTACGCCAACACATCCTCCACTATCCTTTTGGTATTTTCTAACGAACGATCGCCAGGAGATAGGTGATGTTGGCTGGTTTAGCTTCTTCCAAAGTCCCAGTCATTTACAGACCGAGTAATACGGGCATTAGCTGACACTGCACTCCAAGTCCAACAAAGGCTTTTGTCAATGCGGTGTTCCTCCAATGTTAATCAGATAGTTAGTCCCCGATCCTTGTATTTCACCATTGGTCTTGCATTGGATGATGGAGCTAACTTGTTCAGTTAAGGAATGCCTTTTGTTAAAGCCCAACCCCTTTTTGATCGCACAGAGATCTTTCAAAAAACTTTACAAAGGTGACTTGCTCTGATGATGTCCAAAAGGGGTATGTTGACCTTCACCCCCCAGGATCTGCAGACCAAACACCTTTTCCAGCTTCTGGATGCCTTCCTCATCTAAGTGCCCAGAATGGAGGTGGCATGCGTTGTTTCCATTGAATCCTCTTCTCCCACAGAAATGCCTGCCCAATTCTTCCCTTTTTCTGCTTCTTAATAAGCCCGGCATTACCACATCAACCCTTTTCCACTTAAGGTAATGACAGCTTTGACTCATCCATTTTTGGGGAGGTTCACTGAATAGTCAAATGGTGGACTTCTTGATTTAGTATCGAGAAGTAACTTCCTCTCGCCGCCGTGATGATTTTCCATTCTTGAGCTGCGGATGCCCGCAGCCGCCATCCTTTCGTTACGCTACTTTCCAACCCATCTATTTCTTGTTCAAGGAGCTTACATTTCTAATTTTCGTTCAACTGGAGCATTGATGCCTTTTTGCCCTCCACAAATTTCCCACTAGAACTGCTTTATTCACAATGGTTTCGTTTAAATGGTGAGAGGAAAGTGGTGCTTGCCGGTCAGGAAGTGGTGGTAAAATACTGTTGCCAGGTTTCAAAATAAGAGGCAGGAGGGTTGAGGTTTCGTGAAAGGTTAGAGACACCCTCCAATAGGGGTTGCCGCCAGTTATGGAGTGATCAGGCAGGTTGATTTGATCGGCGGTATGTGCGCGGCTCGCAAGGTTCTCGTATCATTTACTGAAAATTGAAGCAAGAAAATTGGGATGAAGATAACTCATTAACCCGCCTGTGATTATGCCGATTTTTCATTTCCAAATCATCCAATCTTTGGAGTTAAACTGATCGAATTTTTTCATTTATTTATCCATGTCTCTAAAATGAGGCTTGGTTCTCTCGTAGATTCAACGCCCCAATCTTTCAACTTCCTCAGACCAGGTTCATCCCAAGCTTGGAGTGTTTCAGCTACATAGTTCAAAATCCAAAGCTCATCAGGATGTTTACCAAAAGTTACCCCACACATAGTTTCGAGTAATTGTTTCAGCATGGCAAGGAGTACACACCACCATAGAAGTGGTTCACCAACATCCATGTGTCAAAACTGACAGGACATGCACCGATGGTTTGCTGACCCTCCCAACACTGTAAAATTCTCACCATCCTGAGCGTATGTATAAATCCTTGTTCTTTCAAATTGTTTGTCTTATGAGCACTAAAAACTTCTTCAGAACTCCTCGTCATACCTTAGCCTAATTTCTTATGGTCTTCAGCCCCATTGAGTTGAGCTATCTTTGGCTTTTGTCCTTAGAGTCAATGAAATGTGCCTTTAAGCTCAGCAAATCCATGTCCACCTCATAGCCTTCCTGAAGGTGGCACAAACTCTCCTCAAAATCCCTAATATGAGTGCTGGATTTTCATTTCTTCCATACCATGATACGTGGGGAGTAGAGGTACTAAACATGGGCCCTCACCCACACATCTCAAAGCAGTGAGGGATGATGTGATGGGGCACCAACCTAGAGGGTGATGGGATCCCTCGCGGTTTCAGGCATTTGGATTCATGGGGTTCTGCTGGCTCATGGTTCCCAAAAGGATCCATATGGGTCACTGGTATACTTAACTTCAATTAATGGGTTCCCAGTTTCAGGTACCTATCCTATTCACCCACCAAGTGTCTCTATCCCAACAAGCTGCATACACAGTTTTTTACACTAACAAAGACAACAAAGAGCAACAAACAACCCAAAAAAAGATTAAAATTAACCAAAATAAAAAAACTGACCGAATGGAAAAATCGAATCAACAAAGCGGTAAAGTAATGCTATGAAGTAAATCAGCTTCTCGGAATTCAGTTAGTAAAAGAGGTGAAGAGTGGTTTCACTTCAGATGTGACCAAAGCATCTTCTGAACTAATATTTGTGGCGTCGAAAACCATCCTCGGCACCGCGCCATTTGATTCAGGCCACGAGGGCCGAAATAATCAAATAATATTTCTGAGATACCTGTTCTTCTTTGCACGCTGGTGAGTCAAGCCATCGCGAAGATAGCGGTTCAATCGAACACGGATGGGTTTTCATCCTAGAAATGGTTTGCATTAGGCACTTGAAGGTAGCGCTTCTATCTGAATTTCGACGGTGCCGCGTCGAATGTATTTAAACTGAAATTGCAAACCTGAAATGGTAAAAACCGAAATCTAGCTTAAGAAATTAAAACTGAAGATTAGGTCACCAACTCTGACAAGCCAGGCAAACACATGTCCTCAAATTTATCCCATGTGAGTCAACACAGACGCATGTGGTCTTGCTTTAAACCCTAACATCCAATTATCATTTTAGGCTCGGGAAGACCTCATCTAAAGAACAACAAAGGCATCTCTCACCCGAGCACTCGTGCCCCAAAGCATGGTAGAGGCTGGTCAAACAATAGTCAGTGAAAGCTCTCTGCATAACCCCACCTCTAAAGAACCCTAAGATGTAAATACATCTGTGAGGTTTTAGCACTATCTAAAGAACAACAATTCCCAAAGAATGAGAGACGCTAAGATAATAACATCCTCATGTTATGCAACCCATTTTGAAATAAGGGCCATAAATACACCACCCGCGACCCTTTGTAGCAATAAAGAGGACACATGCTTAACTCCCACTCAATTAGCCAGCCTTCCTCTTCAAAGGAGGAGGCTTAGCCAAGCATCTTGAGTTGGTTGGTCCTCAAGATGCTCTGGGGGTGCCGGAAAGTGAAAGAGCAGCTATATAAAAGAAATATATATAAGAGATGAAAATAAAAGCAAAGTTAAAAAACATTTATTAGCCAAAAAGCAAAGAAAAGAAAAGAAACTTATAACTACTAAAACTTTAGATTCATTTCTCTATCCTCCTCCCTATTACAAAACATGAGGGTATTTATAAGCCCCTAAGGTAGTCTCACTCAAAAAACCTAATAACTAGGCTGTTATGACAACAATTGGTATTAAAACCAAGTTTGAAGTGTTCAGCACATCACAAAGCATGACGAGGCATGTAATTACAGAAGAATTTCAAGAGAATGAATATATTTTGGTAAGTGTTCACAGGCTTAAATTGGCAAGGGTCTAGCTAATCTCGCGCGTTTGAGCCATCTGCAGCAGCGTCAATTAGTTAAATAAATTTCGTTAAGCTTACAAATTGTCGCGAGTAGTTTAATTTCGCAAATGCACAAAGGCGTTGGCTTGTAGCTTAATTTGCATTTAGTTGATTAATCATTATGTAATTACTATAAATTCGCTTAGGATCATAATTGGTTATGCAAATAGGTTAGTAAAATTCCCGCTTTGGTCATTCTCGCATGCCTTCTCGTCCGTTTCAACTCCGCATCTCATTTCCATTTTTCCTTTGTTTTTCCAATGATTTGGGCTTGTTGATGAATGAGATTAACTTCAACCTCATGATTGACTCATTGCATGTGTTGAAGCCTAAGTGTATAAATACTCTACAAAACAACCAAAACATGTCTAAAATGGCATATGTTACTAAGATGACATGAACACTTAATTGGAGCTGAGGGTGATTATGAGTTAATGGCCAAAGTATCAAATCTCATTTAACATAGGGTTCATAAAAATTGTACTTTTGACACTAATCGCAGGCTACCGGGCGCTAGGTTTTCAGGTAAACCGCTTCGGGTCCTCTGTTTTTAACTCAAGCAGTTATTGTTTACGCTTTTGTTCACATTCTCTACTATAGGTTTAAATCCTTGATGCATCCTGACACCCAGCATTTCTGCAATCTTTTTAAGGTTATGCGGATGCCATTGCCAGACTAATGAGGGGGCTTCCATGAAGGTTATTTAGTTTATTAATTGGCAGGATCATTCAAAGGATCACACGCTTTTAGAAACATTAATGACCAATAAATGCTAAGGTCACAAGAGGAAAACCATAGGCTCGCATTTTATAGTTAATTTAAGTATCCGCCTGGAAATGACGATGGTCAGCCTCTCCCAACGCGAGGAAAAGGACCCAGGACCTTTAGCGTCTCTGCAACCTCACAAAACCTGGGGAAGGGCAGATGAGGCTCATGGAGTTCTTACATTTATTGAAAGATTGGAAGGGCGCCAAACCACCAACCCCACCGTTGTTAAGAAAACCCCAAAATCCAAAGTGATCAATTGTTGATTCTGCACGAAGAAAACCCATCCTGTGTTCGGCCACAGAGCCCAGCATACTACGTTAGCTATGCTCTTGAATAAGGAGTTTAGGTTTATAAATATTTTTTATTCCGAGCACCAAATCTCTACCCTGTGCACGCTACGATTTTAGTGAATCAACAGTTGCATGTTGTTATTGTCGCAACAAACCTTTTCTTTGTCATGACATAGTCTTGTTGTCTTGCACCGGTGAGATTGAACTCTATGTTGCGACAAACTCTGAAGATGTCGCGACATATTTCCTTCTTTGATCTTTATCACTAACTGAACTGTTTGTTGCAACATTGAAATCTTTGTCGCGACAAACTAGTCTTGGCTTGTCTCATTTCTCTTCCATTTTCTGTCGCGATATGATTTTATTTTGTCACAACAGTGATCTATTACTCTGTAATTTTTATTATCGCGACATCATTTTCTACGTCGCATCATTCTTCTCAAATTTTATCGCGATAATAGATGTCTTAGTTAGGACAGAGTTTACCTCAACCTTTATGTTGTGTTTGTCGAGACATAAAACTTCTCTATCATAACAAAGTCTTCTTGTTTTTCAATGCTGACTCTGAATTTTGTTCGCGATATAGTTGTCTTCTGTCGTGAGAGAGCTTTTGTGCTATCTTTAGTTCTTTATATTGCGACAGAGTTGTGAAATGTCACGACAAAATTCCACTGTCATTTGCCTTGATCAATGTCGCGATATAAAAATCTTTTGTCACGATAAAGTTTTGTCTTCTGACTTCCTTTATGTCTCAACACTCACTTCTTTGTCGCAACATTTATCAATCAATCTCTGTCATATTATGTCGTGACAGAGTTGTGAGATGTCTCGACAATCTTCATTTCTGGCTTTAGTTTAGCTTGATCTTTGTTGCGACATTATGCTGCTTGTTGCCAAATAGCTTCTTTTGGTTCTATTGAGATTATGTCGCGACAATCTAAAACTATGTCGTGACATTTCTGCCTTGGCCAATTTTTCTGCTTTTCTTATTGAAATTGTCTCTTTTTCATTTAAAACCTACAAAAAAAAAACACAAAGTTCATGAATATTCCATAATTCAACATTAAAATGGATTATACACTTCTAGAAATATGCCATAAAAATTGATTAAAAATAGATAAGTTTAGGACTCATCAAATTCTCCAAAACTTAAGGTTTTTCTTGTCCCCAATCAAAGAAAAGAAAATTTTGTTTGTCTTCAAACAATTTACCTTTTTTTTTTATGACATTTTTCTGTTGAATCCACAATTTGGCAGCAAACATAAGCTAGTTGTAAAATTATTTCTAAACATGTTTCCAATCTAGAATCAGGATGATTTTCAATTAAGTTCACTAAACAACCAAATAATTCCTATAGTGTAAACAATTCAATTATTCAACCCTAATTTGTGAGTGTGTGATGGTCTTAAACTCTCCTTCTTTATGATTAGTTAATCTTACGGGATATCTTGAGATAGCATACTTCTACTTTATTCTTTAAAGTCTCATATGCTTGTTTGTCATATTAATCTCCACTAATGTAAGCATATACGACCTTTAGAATCAATTAGGTCTTTTAGGCTTATAATGAGTGGCTTAGGTAATTGGGTAGATAATTGGACAATTTAGGCTCAATTTTTCCTATATTTCACTTACAACTTAACATCTTGCCTTCATTATGCATCCTTGATTTTTTTCATTTATGTCAACTCTCTTACCTCCCCATTTGGTTTGGTGCTTCTTTTTGCATACTCTCTATTATGGTATTTTTCTTCACCATACTTAGACTATAAACTTTCCTCCTTATCTTAGAAGCTTTTTCACTTTTCATCTTTTATCAATGTTTATGGAATAGTGCAATGTTTTTCCTTTTTAAGCTTTCTACCATCCTTAACGAACTTTGAGGGAGGAAGGCTACAAGACCAAACTCATTCCACCTTGATACTTTTCTTTTTATAGCTTCTTTGCTTCATTCTTTTCATCTTTTCTCATCTCAATTTATTTTCCTTTCTCAACCCTTCTTATCCATCTTCGTAATAATATTCCCCCAAATTTGTCATCTTCTATCATTGATGTATTTGTGATGTAATTTGGGAAAATAAGGGTTCTTTATTGTATGATTATGTTCAAGGGAGGATCTAGGCTTTTCATTTCTTTGGTTTATGAGTAAGAGTGGCTATTTGGCTCGATAATAACTTCTACATATTATAAGGGTAGGCTTTGAAAGGCTCAATCTTCCAAGAATGACCTATATCATTTCCTGTTAGTGGTATTGCTTAGGATTATGCCTTGACTAATAATCTAACAAGTTCTATGAAATTTGGAGATTTAACTGTGATAAATCCTAGAATATGTCCCTAATCTTATCACAATTTGTTTCAAAGATATTTTTGACCATGTGTAGTGTTTATCAGGATTCATAATAACTAAACTATTTACAAAAAAAGGAATCATAGGTCTTATTTGTTCCATCAATTTGTTGCAATCTTCCTTATTCTTGAAGGTCAACATATTCAGTAATATCCTTACAACTTTCCTCTTTCAGTTCCTTTCATCCTACCCCAATTTATCTATCAAATTCTTGTTTGGTTCTTGGATATGTTGCTATGCTATTTTACAAGTTAAAATCTCATTCAAATCAAATCATTCAATTCAGAAAAATTTAACACAATAACAATTCAACTCCATCTCATTCAAATTACACTTAAGCTTGATTCTGACTATTTGCTTTGTCGATCAAAGAAAGCTAGTTTCTCCATTTATTGACAAAGCGTCTGATAAAAGTCATCAATTTCTAATTATTTAAAAGTAAGGACATAAATATAAAATAACCACAAAAGAAATGCAAAATGAGAGTGGACACTAAGCCTTGCAAAGGATTTTTCATTTAAGTTTTCTTGTATAAGAGATTTTATTACAAAGAAGGAAGGGAAGAGGCGATAGGCGAGTTACCGTAACCTATCATGCACATAGGGGATGGTTTAGATTCACTGATTCAAACTTGTAACCAGCTGCAGGAGGGGAAAATTCAAGGATTTAGACATGTGGCTGCTTAAACCTGCTACATTCTTCATCTCTGTTGAATGCATACCACTCCATTGAAAGTGTCATTTGTTTAATAAGATAATTTTGTCTCTGCCCAATAGAGTTTAGGGTTCCCTCAAACTCACCTTGTGTAGAGTACATTTTGATCAAATTATTGTTGATCATATCTAAACTTTCCGTCCACAAATTCTCTCTATAGTTTAGGGTTGTTTCCATTTCGTTGTCCTTTTGTTCTATGAGGTGCCTTATCTCCTTCTGATGTTCTTTATACAAGTAACCGAAGGCATCTTCCTTTTGCAGCATGTTCTACTCTATAGCATTCTCTCTCTCCTTCTTGATCTTCAACAACTCCTTTGTGTAAACCCACCCCAGTTTTCGTCCCCATAACCTCTTAGTGTTAAAGGTAAGTTAGAGAGGTAAAATAAATCTCTACATTAGATTAATTGAATCTCATGAGCGTTAGAGAATTATCAATTTAAGGTTGACGACTAAATTAGTTATGCCTTTCAGAGTCGAGATAGTATATAGTACGTGATCTTTGTAGGGCGTATAAGAGCAAGTGTCCCATTGTAATATTTTAAATGAAATTAGGAAATGATAAAATTTTGGAACCGAAGATTTTGGTGCTAGTGCAAGGGTACAATTGTAATTGACCATAAGGACATGTAAGTCATAAAACAAGTAGAGAGATGGGCCATAATAGAAATAAAACAAGATTCTGATTGCAATATTAAAGAATTAAGGACCAACTTGCAAATTGGAGAATTTTGAGGCTATAAATAGCCATGAGAGCAGAGCCAAAATCATATTTTGGTCTCCATTTGGTTAGGAGCAAAAATGTGGGAGGAGGAGAATGGGAAGAAGAAGCCCGAGGAAGAGGAAGGAGGAAGAAGAAGGAGAAGACAAAAAATTCGGGTAATGTGTTTGCCTTGGAATCCTTAGGTGAGTGAATTCTTAAGGTTTGGTATGGAGATTAGTTGCTCCTTTGGTACAGGTTTGTGAAAAGATCACATAAACCTTTGAATTTGTTAGGGTTATGAGAGTTAAACCCCGATTGGTGGAAAAATAAACATGGAATCATCAAATTATATGATGTTTAGAAGAAATTGGTGGACCTTTGGGTGAATTCATAGATTTTCACCTAGGGTTTTGTTGTATGGGTTCCAAACCACCAATACAAGTGTTTATGGAGTGGTTTTGAATGACTTTCATGTTGATTATTGAGGTATTTGGTTTGAGGATTAGTTTGTAAAAAAAAAAACAAAGGAGAATGTTGGTTTTTAAAGGAATTCTTTGTCAAATTTACTGTAAAACCCCTGTTTTTGTTTTGGCTATAAATTAAGTTAGAATCATCCAAATGAATTGATTCTAATTGGTAAAGAACCATAAGAGATAGGGATACAAATTTATAGAAGGGACCATGAGAAAATTGTAGCACTAAGGCTCCCGAATATGGGCTTAAAAGTGAGTTCGGGTAGCTGCGGGTATGCCAATTTTAAGGTGTGGTGTGGTGTTTTGGTCATAGAGTGGAGTTTCACTCATCCAAATTGAATTGATTCAAAATTCTGGAGTAAAATAGACTTCTAAGGGAATACGTTAAGCGAAGGAAGTTGAAGAATTTAACCCCATAGTACTTGAAATATTTCCAAGTGTTTATGTGCGGATACATTACCTTAATTTGAGTAATCTAGATATAAATCCTGATAACTTGAGTTTGAGCGATCCAAATTGGGTGATTCCAATTGGAAAACCTTAGAATCATAGCTTCAAATGGTGAAGGAAACAAAAGGCAATTTCGTGTGACTAGAAGGTGATATAAGTGAGCCCAGGTAGGAAGAAGAACGAAGAGGAAGCGGAGCCCCAGAGGCGGCGTGCTACCACTGCTCTGTTATGGGATGTCCATTTGAGTAAAATAAATTTTTAGTTCCAAGCCTTCAGCAATTAAATGGACGTGGGGTGATCCCTAAGGGTCCAAAAGCTAAAACTTTACATAAAAATCGGGATTAGAGGTCTCGGTTGAGTAGAAACAAGTTAGGAGGGATATATAGAAAAATGGTCTTAGTGAGATTCTTGACCTTATAGTTGAGAATTGAATTTTTTTTTTTTTTGTCACTAGTAATGATAAGGGAATATTGTGTAGGTGGGCACGGGAAGCGACGTGCACGAGGCCTCGTAGAAGCAGCCCAGGGAGTGGCCAGGCCCCGAAGGTAGAGTGGTTCACCACTTAAGATCCTTTCCCGATTTCATGCAATTGGTTGATGTTGGTAATGAATATGGTAGTTAAGTAATCTAAAAAGAAAATATTTGATAAGAGAGTTTTAGAAGTTCCAAAACGAGTTAGATTTGTGCTTTTGACACTAAATAAATGTAGTTTTAAAACTCATGTATATTCCTTAAGATATAATGAGATTTAGCTTTATGTGACGACGCAATAAATTTCGTCCATAGTCGCTCACAATAAAGAAAAATTAGCACTACACGACGATGCAGAAAATTCCTCCGTAGTTGCTCAGTTTCATAGAAAGTATAAGCGCTACGTTGCGTCTGAACGATTCATGTGGTTGGCTATTTGTATAGTTTAGCCTTCACATTGGCAATCTGATAAATTAAAACTCGTAGTTGCTGAGTTTCAACACTTCTGAATTGCGATGTAGTAAATTCGGTATTTTAGTTGCTTTCAGTGATAAGCTTTGGCGCCCTACGATGCGTGATTAAGTAGCGTAGTGGTTGAGATGACAGTAAGCTTCACGTTGGCGTTAGTTTTAAATGCGCGTGATGGTTAAAATAATTAAAGGATATACATAGGGGTTTTTGAAAGAACTCATAAACAAATGATGGAAGTGTCACGTTAGTATGTGTGATATATATCTTCGTTGCACTAACTTGTTTGTTCATTTTGTAGCTATTTATATTCCATTGTTGTCTATATAGGTGGGCGATTTATGACATATGATGTAAAACTTTATGTATAAGATGGATATGTAATTGAACAACATATATTTGGATTTTGAAATTGTATATTTGTAAATATCCATGCATTTCATATATATGATGCATCTAGATATATTCTACTTAATTTGTAAGTTTGTATTTATAAATTGAGAATTGAGTGTTGATGTGGCATGTTGGTGGAAATATGATAATGATTATTGCGAGTTTGGGAATAAAGAAGTTGGGAGAATTGAGGTATTAGTAGAAGTGTAAATTTCTTGAGGTAAATTTTGGTTTATCAAAATGCGGTCGTTATCTTTACTTAGAAAATTTTATAAAAATGACTGAAACAAAAGTTCTGAAAATTTTATCCTCACGTAATTAAAAGAAAATTTAATTTCTGAGTTTAAACAAGTAAACCGGTTATAGAAAGTTAGGGTTACTTCTCGGACTTCTTCGATCCAACAAGTCGGTTTCGAGAAGTCCGTTGAAGTGCCGGCCGGGGATCCCTCCCGGACAAGAGTTTAGATAAGATGCAGGAAGGGTCTGTCAAGTTGAATATCGAAGCGGAGTTCGTTCGGTTGAAGAAAGTTTTAAGAGAGAAAAGTTTAGATTATTTTGCACAAATTGTGTACTTTAGTTATGTAGGCATGAAGTTATTCTATGTACACATCATTCTTGATTTCAAGAGTTATGTTTCATTGATTGCATAAGCTAAAGCATAAGTTATAGTAACCCCAGATTCAACATATGAATATGCATTAAATTGTGAATTAAATATTGCATGGAATTATCATGCAGTTATATTGCGTTAGTGCCATTTTGAACTTGAAATTTTGATTTGTTGTCACATATAGTGTCTTAGTACACATTTAGGTATCTCGGCGTCGGGTCGTCAGGGGGCGACCATGACGGCCCGCTGACACCCAGCACAGGATAGAGAGCAAGGTTGGCGAGTGCGTCAATGTCTTAGAAGTTCTGCGCCTGACCATCACGGTCGGTGCGACCAGGCCTACCCCTGGGGACTATTCGGGCGAGATGGGCAATTAGCACGGATGCTAGCGCTGACCCTTCGGCCGTGAGTGCGGGGATATCGATTGAGCGCACCCGTAAATTAGGCGCGAAGCCGTATGATGGTAGCGGAGACCCAGAGAGAGCGTTATCTTGGATAGAGGAAAACGAAGAGATTTTTCAAATGATGGGGTGTACAGAGGAGCAGAGGGTCTCCTATTCTGCCTTCCTACTTAAAGATCGCGCCAGGGCGGTGGGCGCATCGAGCACACGGTGTCATATGGGCGAAGTTGAGAATTTACAGAGAGATTTTTTCCTAAAAGTTTATAAAATGCAAGAGTTGAAAGAGAGTTGTATAGATTAGAGCCGGGGGCTCCTCGGTCTGATCTGAAAAAGTTTTGAAGAGTTGATTCGCCCTAGTTCCTTTCTTCGCAGAGAATGAGCAGAGAAGATCAACGGTTATGGCAGTCTTAACCTGCGGTTAGGACCCGTAGTGGCATGCGCATCCAGTACGGATATGAAGCGGTGGTGGAGCGGCCACCGAGGTAGAAGCGAGTGAGCGCCACGAAGTGAGAGTCCGCAATTCGGTCGAGAAGAGGAGATTTGAATGATAGCCATCAAGGGAGGGTAGTAAGATGCCTAGAGTGGTCGGCGCCAGCATGGTCTGAGTGGCCGGCGAGTCGAGACCTCGGGCGGTCGAGTTACGTTCGGTCATCAGCGGTCAAGGAGCCGGCCGAGTTGGAGCCAGGCCGATTAATGCGATAGATGTGGCCCGATCACATTCCGTGTGCCTTCGGGCGGGGCTGGGTGTTTGGATGCGACGGGAGGCCGTTATATGAGGGACTATCGAGTGCGGTGGCGTCGAGTGCGCCGAGCCGTATCTCTGACTCGAGGGCGAGACCCGGGGTGAGTCAGGACCGAAAGGGGAGGCCCCCGAGCCCAGAGGGCTACTGGTGCATGGCGGCTAGTGGCGGGCCCGGGTAGAGGCATACCCTAAAGGACAGCCCTAGTAGACCATCGAGGAGCAAACGGGTGGACCTCAGTCAGTGCGGGTATATGGTGACGACGGGCGGCGTGCTACCCCATATGTGGTCACAGGTACCATTTCTTTATTTGATACTGATTCTCATGTATTGGTGGACTCAGAAGCCACCCATTCTTTTATTTCTCAGGAGTTCATAGAGAGAGTCGGGATAGAGATGAGACCGACCGAGTGTAGTATGGTAGTGTCACTTCCCACGGGTGATTCGCTTATTGCGAATAGAGTCTACAGGGGAAGTAAAGTGACAATAGCAAGTCATGAGTCGGTGATCCTAATAATTACTCATATTCATGACTTTGACATCGTCTGGGCATGGATTGGTTAGCTAAACATCGCTACCGTCGTTGCTATAGGAAGGAACCCGATTTAGTCGACTGGGAACCAGTGATCTTTTGTGGAGAGAGGAAGATACTTTCTACAAGTTTAATCAAGGTAATACAAGCAAACAAGATGCTCCGTAAAGCATGCCATGGGTACCTGGTGTATGCAATAGAATCTGGCAATAGTGAGATGCAGTTGGCAGAAGTTCCTGTGGTGAACGAGTTCTTTGATGTATTTCGGGGATGCCGGGAGTTCTGGGTCGGACGAGAGAGGTGAATTCGAGGTGGAGCTAGTGATTCGTGCACGGTAGGGTGATCGGAATCCAACGATATTTGTTTCCTATATTCCTCCTGCTGCTTGGTAGTCGACCCTGCTGCGATTATAGTGGTCTAGGGTCGAACACGGGGATGGGTTTTCATCCCACGAATGATTCGCATCATGTTTGAAAATGGTAGGACTTTTATTTGGATTTTTGGACTTGGGTGAAAACAGGGGAGATTGGTTGTTCCTTTGGTTCTTGGAATGGCCAAAATGAAGTGTGAAATGGCGACCTTGAAGGCTTGGGTCACTAGCTTGATAAAATGGGGTTATTAAAGTTTCCTCGGGTTATTTCCTCGCATTAGGTCAAATGACATATAGTCAAAGCCAAAGCGGATCTTTAGTTAGCTATAAAGCTAACCCCAAAAACACTCCTATTTGAGTTCAAACTATACTAAGCATTCAATATTTCGGTCGGTTTAAAACATAGCATTTAACCTCATTTCAATGGCTCGTAAATGACATCCCAGAATGTCGATTAATACACCATTAGAGATACCTTGAACCACTAAAAAACTATGACAAGTATTGACGAAGGAAGGGCATTAAATAGAATTAAACCCTAAGTTTGGAAAGTTTGGAACCATAAATGCATTACCTGTTTCATTTAAAGCATGAGGACACTGCCAAACCACCAACAACCAAGCTAGTAACCCTCCTCTTCAAGGCTTTGAGGCTTGCTTGACATCCACGAGTTGTCATCCTCGGGGTGTGTTTAGCGGCCCGAAAATGAGAGAAAGAAAGAGAGAGAAAGAGCAAAATGTAACCTTAAAACCAAAGGCTGGAAAGCTTGAAAAAAAACAAAGTTAGGGTTACAAAGTTATAAGGTGGCTTATATAGCCAACCCGATTGTGTGAAATACGAAAATGCCTAAAATATATGATTCTGATAGGGACAAAATTGTAATTAAACAAACTTGAGGTCATTTGAATCGAAAACACGGGGAATGATTTTTTGCTATACGATTGAATTTATTTATCATAGCGAAAATTTAGCTATGATAAGCGAAATTTAGCTATCATAAGCGAAAATGCAAGGCATAAGCGAGTCAATTTTCGTATGCACGGTCTTTCGCTATGATAGCGAGATTTCGCTATGAAAAATGTGCATAGCGAAAATTTATTTGGGGATGCGAAATTTTCGCAATGCATAGCGAAAATCAGGTTTTGCCTCTGCTTTGCCTCTGCATCTCCTTTTCATCAACTCCACTTGACATTTCTTCATTTTGGTTGATGAAATCTTAGTAGATTCTGACATTTCGGCCTGACACGACTATGAGCTTAGAGATTATTGGTTGAAGACTCATGAACACGCCAAAATTACGAAAATGAACTTCGAAGCGGAATCGGTGGTACTAAGTGGTTTGCACATGTCAATTGGCTCAATTCATATGATTAGTGCGTAGCACTCAAAACCTATCTTAAATGAAGTTGAAATAGCACTTTTGGGCCTTGTCACACCCTGGCCCAGGCACGTTGCTGGGCCTTAAGCGATGCTAAAAGCGATAAAGGAGTACGCATGCTGTGCTTTTACAAAAAAGTGTATATTATTCAAAAAAGGGAGTATTATTATGCAGATAAGCACCTTTAGTATGAACAATTTAGACCTTATGCGAAAATCGTCATGAGGCAACGAATGCCGTATAAGAGCAGAGTTTAGAGACATCGGTTCCAAGGAAGTCGACTTGAACTCCCACGATATCTAATTGTTCCTAAGGTAACCGGTTTGAGCGATAAGTTTGCAAAGCTATTCCACTCCCCGACACAGCTCACTATATGTGGCCTTAAAGCTGATGACCCGACCTAAATGGATAACTCATTTTATTTCTTTGTTTGATTACATTGTAGGGTCGCGATCTTTAAAAATACCGACTTCATCGAGTCAGGTGTAGCGAGCGGTCCTGGAAACTCGACCAATTAAGGTTTAGGGCATGACGAAAGGATTAAGCCGACCCTGAGCTTCTACGAGGGCTTCACCCAGAGACTTGAATGACCCGAAAGTGCTTTTCTGACTCGCTAAACTCCACCCCGTCCACGGGTGTGAGCTATTAAGTCGATGACTCCTGACGATTAAGGTTTAGGGCATCGGGGCTTTAAAGGCTTCATATATACCCCCTCGAGATTGTGTTCGGGTTTCAAGACAAAGCGTCATGGCTTTATTCTTCTTTTCTTCTTTTCTTTTCATTTGGAAGACTACGTTTAGATCTTCGTTCATGGTAACACAAACTATTATAATTAAGTCGATAGATCCCAAGTAGGCTTTGCAAAGTGGGAAGGAATATATAGCAGCTTCTCGACCTCTTGGCCTGTCACAGGTGCTTGTGTGTGATTAGCTAAAGTTAAAAGGTTGAATACGCTGGAACTTAAATCGACCAAAAACTACATCCTGCATGGAATTGTTCTAACATTAAGGTAGGATACATGGCTTCAATTCTTCAACTAAAGGCAAGAGTAGAAACCACCAGAATAGAGACCTGAAGCGATTTAAAAATTAAAGAAAAGAAATTCCCAGGCCTTTGCGGGACATGTATAACCCGGTAAAACTAAATTCCAAAAATATGAAGAATTCTCTCTAGCGACTGGCATGGGAATGAAAAAATTTAGAGGATGGGCAGTACCTCCTCGAACATGGTGTGAGAAGGTCATCAGGTGGTTGATGTTCACTGCGAGTTGTCAACCTGAAGTGAAAATAAAATGCGAATGCTAATTACTGCAAAAAATTTTAAACAAAAAGAAACTTAAGCAATTAAATAAGTGGCTTCTGAGACAAAGCAGGAGCCACTCTTGAATGTGTGGCATGTAGGATTCAAGGGGGGTCCAGCAGGAGAATTTCTTCCCTGACGGTTTGCTGCATAACATAGGGCTTCACCCTCTGTCCATTAACTTTGATCACCCTATCATCATTTGGATTGATTAAATTCTTGAACCATTAGAATTATTACTTTCTTCCGAACTATGAATGGACCGAGTCCATGCGACTTGAGCTTGCACGGAAATGGTGGAGTTTGGAGATCATATAGGAGGACTTAGTCCCACTTATTTGAAATTCTTGCCGATTATCATTTGACCATTGCCATTTTTTATCTTTCCTTTGCAATCTTCGAATTCAAATAGGCATCATTTGTATTTCTTCAACTCGTGAGATCAAGGAATCTTTTGAATCGGCCACTACTTAGATCCATGTTCGGCTTCTTGATTGCCCACCATGCTTTATATTGATCTCCTTTGGAGATGTTTATGCCTTACCATAGACCAGCCGATAAGGGGACATTCAGTTGTCTTGAAAGAACGATTACAGTAGGCCCACGAATCAAGCGGTTTGATGAGACCAATCTTGCTTATTATTTTCCTGTTGTTGAATGATCTTAATCTTGCTATTGAGTTGTTGACATTTATTTGGATCAGTGAAAGGTATTTTTCTGTATTGCTGTATTTGTGCGGGTTTTCTGGTTATGCGGAAATATGACTCATCATAACAATATTTTGTTGAATATCAGATATTAAATTAACTTTCTTCTTTGTGATGTTAGTTGAGTTGTAATATTGGATATAGTCAATCTTGTGATAAATACTGGTGGAAGGTTCGTGAAGTCAGTACTGTTTATTAGGTTAACATTGACAGTTCAGGCATCTTGACGTTTATTTGATCATATCTCTTATTGTGGTAACCGCCAGCAAGAGACTGGTGAAACGAAGGCTGACACCTTCATTCTTTGTCTTAAAACAAAGTGACCACCCACAGGGCACTCGTGGCGATGTCGAGTCTTCTTTGTTGTTCTTCCTCGAACTTCACACTTCACGATTATCGATGCGCACGGTATTTGAAACGAAGGGCTCTTCCCAATAATAGGAATGGATCTTGAGAAATACTTCATCACATTCTTTCAGTCGGATAGGATTTCTCTAATACAGAAATTGGCAATGTGAGCATGGGGCTTTTTTTCAGCGCATTAGAGATTCTTGGAAATTCATCATTGATGGGTGAATTTGAGTATCATGGGCTATGTTAACCTTGAAAGATAGTGCGCCACCACATTCTCTACCCCCCTTTTTTGTCTTTAATTTGCAGTTAAATTCTTGAGTAAAGAACCCATCGGATAAAATACCTGTATTTGCTTGGTCGGGGAGATATTCGAGAGCGGAATGATGCGCCAAAATATTCTCGAGACCAAACCCAGTATGCTTGAAATTTGTCTAAAGTAGACCAGCATGACAATTCCTTCTGCGCCATTAGTATAGTTCCTTTGTGCTTCATTCAAGGTTTTGCTTGCATAATAGATTACATGAGGTCTTCCATCCTCTCTTTGGCGATCTTTGCTCGATGATAGATCACTGCATCACGTCATGGCCATTGCCCGAGTGGGTGCTCGTCTTGTGGTGCGGTGGCGAAATGGGACCCGGCTCTTCAAAGCTCTCCACGACATTCTTTACTCCCGAACAAATTTAGCATCTTTCTCTAGGAGCTTGTAGGGGTTCGAAATCTTGAGAAATCGCTGATGTAGATCTTGCGAAGCTGCATGACCAGGAATTACTGCTTTGTTTTTACATTTATTTGGGGATGGCGGAGTTTGGAAATAAGTTCAATTTTTGCTTTGTCGACTTCTATTCCCTACTTGGAAATAATGTGCCCAGTACAATTCCTTGGTTAACCATAAAATGGACTCTCAGGTTAAGCACCGAGGTTCTTTTACATGCACCTCTGCCGAGTTAGCCTCGAATTAGTCGAGACATTCTTCAAAGTCGCCTCCATATACAGTGATATCATCCATGTATACTTCCATTATGCGCTCCACCATATCGCTAAACATACTAAGCATACATCTCTGAAAAGTGGATGGGGCGTTGCAAAGACCCAGGCATCCTCTGTAAGCACATAGGTGCCCGAATGGACCAGTAAGGTGTTTCTTCTCTTCATCCTGCAGTGCGATCTCTATCTGAAAGTACCTGAATACCCATCAAAAGCAATAGAATGGGTTAATGCAGAAGCTCTCTCGAGGCGATCGATGAATGGTAGCGAGTGATCTTTTTCTTGTTACTTCGTTGAGCCTCCTATAATGCAATACCCTCCCGGCCGGTGGTAAGTCGGGTAGACAATTCTTCCACCCTTTTCATTTTCTGAATTTGTCACTCATGACTTCTTGGGGCACCACCTAAGTGGGCTTACCCAAGGTGCTATGAGGAAATGGGGTAAGTAATCTGGAAGCTGGAGCAATTTAGGACTTGATCGCGAACTACTTCCTATGAGTGATTGACCTCCTGCGTGGCTGCTGAACAACCTTAGACTCTTCTTCTAAATAAATGTGATGGGTGCAGATTGTTGGGTTTATGCCTTTTAAATCATAAATTTTCCACCCCAATGCTTGCTTGTTCCTTTTGAGGTGTAGCGAGGTTATGCTCTGTAAGTGAAATTGTGATGATGATATCTGTTGGACGTATATTTCTTCGAATGCATACTTTGCTTTCATTTGGTAGGGGTTTGAGCTCTAGCTGTTGAGGTTCCTTTGGTTCATCGCCAGTCAAAAGAGGTAGAATTTCTATTTTCCTTACTCGAGTACCCACACTAGCTCATGCATTGAGTTCTTGTTGCTCTCGAGGCACTCGGATAACTGCAGGGTTAACACATTGATTCGTGCCACGTAGGGTGATCGGGAATCATGATATTTGTATCATATATTCCTCTGCTAGCGTAGTCAAGCTCTTTGCCAGTATAGTGGTCTAGGGTCGAACACGGGGATGGGTTTTCTTCGTACAAATGACTAACAGTGAAGGCCAAAATGGTGAATTTTGTTTGGATTTTCAGGTTTGGTTAAAAACAGTGGGTTGGTGGTTTGCAAACTGAAAAGAAATAAAATAAAATGTAAAATAGAACTCCTTGAAGTTTCGGGCCACTAGTTTAGGGTTTAAGGCCGTAACATGTCCTCGGGGTCTTTTTACTTGCCATGTTGGGGGCATGACGCCATAGTCATTTCCGACAGGATCTTCATTTGGCAAACCTAGACCCAGTGATTTTCCCTTTTGAAACATAGCATTTAAGCTGGGTAAAAATATTCCTAACGATATCATATCTCAAAACCTACCCCAGTGAATTCAATAGAAACAACTAACTGGATAACAGGGGATCTAGTGATAAGCACTACCTGTGAATCAAAAGCTTGCTAAATACATGCGCTGAGGGGTGTGCCTAGAAGATTTAACCCAAGGTGAGAAATAGAACATAAATACCCATAAATGCTAAGGAAAATAGAGGACCCGTGTTTTTACCTTCAAACATTCACTTCGCTGGGTCTCCCTCTCTGCGAGGAAGAGGTTCAGCCAAGCACCTCTGAAGCTGTCATCTCCGTAGGAGTGTTTGCAGCTTAGAAAAAGTGAG
Organism: Tetrastigma voinierianum; assembly: GCA_016808115.1. NCBI lineage: Eukaryota > Viridiplantae > Streptophyta > Magnoliopsida > Vitales > Vitaceae > Tetrastigma > Tetrastigma voinierianum. The sequence continues at coordinate 58,300 of JAEQBH010000911.1, read as the reverse complement.
AGAAAGAGGAGAGAGAAGAGAGAACTCCCATCAAAAGCTATGCAGATCGAAAGATTAAAGTTAGGTTACAAAAAGCTATAAGTTGGCTTATATAAACATATATAAGAGGTGTAAATACCAAAAAATACAAAAATATAAGATTACAATAGGGACAAAAATGGGAATTATACAAAACGAGGTCGTTTGGAACCAAAACACAAATTTCGCTATGCACAGTGATTTTCGCTATCATAGCGAAATTTCGCTATGATAGCGAAAATTCACTATCATAGCGAAAAATACAGGCATAGCAAAAATTGAAATTTTCGCTATGCATAGTTCTTTTCGCTATCATAAATAAATCATCCAAATGTGAGCTAATTTCACCATCAAGTTCTCACATCGTTCCATTGCTTCTCGTTCCCATCAAGATCTGCCTCCATTTCTTCAAGCATTGATATTCTTCATTCCCTAAGTTGTCAAATTGATAGAAGACCATATGAAATTGATGGAAATCGTCGATTTTGTTATGATTGATTGACACACCTGGGCTTCCAAATCCCAAAAGTATAAAACAACTCCTAATGCATCGGCAATAGGACCTAACATGTCAATCGGTTAATTATAACAATTAGTACACAAAAGGCGCCTAAACCTATTAAAAATAGGGTTCAAAGTAAAGAACTGGGCACTAATCACACACTCCCCAACCTACATTGCTAGTCCCTTAGCAAATGCAAGAAGAAATAAAGAGAGCATTCAAAATGATTAAATAAAATAATGTTCACAAAATTATATTTCAAAAAGGTTGTGAATGAGTACGTCTAGCCCCAAGTAAGAATAATCAATGTCGTGTCCAATAACCATCATGAGAGAATGAATGTTATACAAAATTATATCAAAAGAGTCTCCATCTCGTTGAATCAACCGTAAAACTTCACCAAAATCTAAGTGTTTATTTGATTAGCTTCAAAGAATAAACCGCTAAACTCCACACTCTCCCCAACCTAGCTACTACCAATGACCCAGCATGCAACTAACCTAAATAGATCGCACCCACCCTCTATTCCATGCCACTTCTTTTGTGTTGTAGGCGCAATGCCGGAGGAATCGACCACCAAAGTCCATGTAACTGGATCTACCATGACTCCCAACCACCAAGGCTTAGGGCACTGTCATAAGGATCTTTCGACCACAAACTCTTCGCATTTCACCTCTGACTCGAATGATTCTCTAGACTCCAGCACCTACACAACTCATAACCCACCCATCCACCCATGTAACGAACACTAAGCCTGGGTGACTCCTCAAACTGAAGGCTTAGGCACCTGCCTTAAATGCTTTACCATATACCCCTGGACCGTGCTCTGCTTCAAGGTGCTTATCAGTAATATTTATCTCTTTTCTTTTCTTTTTCTTTTCTTTTTCTTTTCTTCCTTTTCTTTTTCTCTTTTTTTTCAAGACGATTATTCTTTCCACATGGTCCTTAACCTATTAAAGCAATAACGAAACTAGGTTAGTTATGCAAAGTAAAGGAGGTTGGCAATTTTTCTGCCAATTTATCATTGAAACCTAATGTGCCTCGTGGTTAGCTAAAGTTGTAAGAAAAGGTTGAAAGCAGCAAGAATTCAACCAATCATCCACTAATTAGGCATGGAACCAATCTAACATCAATAGAACGGACAAAGTTTCAATTTTTTAAACCATGAGCTGTGCAAACACACAAAATTTTTGCTGCAAATGGGTCCAATTTTAAAAAGTAAGTCAGAGTATTATAACAAAATTTTATAGAAGAACCCAGCAAGCCACTCGAACATCAAAATGGGCTTGCTCAAAATAGTAAACAAAATAGGCACAAAAGTCACTTCCTTCACTTATCCTCCCCCAACCCAAACATCTCTGCAAATCAAATGAGGTTCGATTGAAATTTAGGGGAGAAAAGGCCTCCTTGATGAGATGTGATCATTGTTGGACAGGAGACTTCGCAAGCTTTCCATCGACACCTCTATCTCACTGGCTGGGCTTCAAACAAAAAAGCAGGGAGAAGAAAGATAGAAAGCGACGCTGAGCATTTTTAAAATTACACCTTCATAAAATGAAAATGTTCTTTCTGGCCATATTTGGATTCTACACTCTAAGCTTTCTCCAATCTGGTACCAAAAACGCATAAAACTGAGCCTGATGAAAAAGTTATGTCAAACAAAATTGGAGGTCAAAAAGTGGGCCCATAATAAAATATAAATAAAAATAATAAAATAAAAATAAAACAAATTTTTTTTGAGAGATTAAATTTTTTTTTTTATATACATATATAAAAATAAAATAAAAATTTTTATTTTTTATTTTATATAGAAATAAAAATAAAATAAATAAACTTTTTTTTAATATATAAAATATAAAAAAATAAAATAAAATAAAATGAAAGTAATCGGGTGGCATTGCTTTGTGTCTTGTAGTGGAAGCTGCCAGTGATTTTTTCACAATTAATAAATTTCGCTATGCTAGCAAATTGTAATTTCACCATTGCGAAATTCGCAGGAGCCGCTAAAATTCGCTATGCTATAGCGAACTTTTCCGCTTCCCATTTCTTCATTCCTGCTTCTCTGATCTTCAATCCAGTCTTCAAAATTTCACGAAAAGTGCAAAATTGGTCAATTAAAATTAAGAAAATTGCAGAAAAGTGGAAAACAAGCTGAACAACGACAACATAAAAATTTTACAGGAAAATCTAAGGAGAAAATTATAGAAATCTAATTAAAATAAAATAAACACGAAAAATTATACACAAAAAGCTGGAAGGTTAGGTTCCCCAAACCGCAGCCTTTGAGGTCATGAAATCGGTGAGCTTCAGGAATGCTAAGGTCCAAAACGGAACCTGAACTCCGCACCAACCATCCACTATGCATAGCAGACAAAGTACCGCCATTGTTTTTGATGGGTGGCAAAAGGTCTCCATAAATGGCTACTAATTCTTGAAATTTGCAATGTGCAAGTAAGCTGGGGATCGGGTATGAGCTTGGGGATGTGTCGCAGGTTTCGCCTGGCTAAAAGGCAATATGTACACTGCAGTGGGTCAGAAGTGGTCTTCGCATCGGGCAGCTGGGTTCAATTCGGGAACGTTCATGACATGCTGAGCTCTTCCACTATTTCTTTCCCACCACCCTCCCGGTGGTTAAAAAGGGGGTGATTTCTTCTTGGTTCTCCTTTAAAAACAACATCACATTGCCATATGAGATCTCGCATTAACCTCAAATAATTCAACAAAATCCTCATAAGCTCCTCGTATTTGCTGATAATCGTCCTCCGCTAAGGTTTCTTGGCACTCTTCCTCCGATTCTCTTCCTTGATGAACAAGCCGATTTGTGAGCTTTGAGATGGAGTAATCGCAGTTGTCCAATTTCGCTCCATTTAATTTTGAAGTCCACAATTTCTTGCTCAGGAGCTTCATCAGGCCGGCTGATCGCCCGACGCCACCGCCCTTGTTCTCTATGAAAGTATCCACCAGTTTGCTCAAGTTCGTGGATGGTCAACAATGGACGGGCTGGTGGTTGTCACTGGTAGCATGGGGGCATAATACGGAGGTTCGGGAGGTGCATATTGTGGAAGGCTCCTGGGTTCCCATGAGGAATTTGTGTGATTCCCCCAACTATGGTTGTGGGCACTACCATATGGGTGAACCCATCCCATTGGTTTCTATACCTCATGGACATGTAAGCTCTAGGGTTACTCTCCACTGAATACTCACTATATTGTTCTCCCTCTTCCATTTGGTCACAATTCAAACCCACTGAACATTCAATCCTGTAGAAATAAGGCAACACAAAACAACACCAAAAACAGTCCTACAGAAATTTTTTTATTTTTTTTTTTGAAATGAAAATAAAATAAAAAAATGACAATGAAATATAAAAGAAATTCACCAAAACTTGTGATGAGGATCACAAGTGTTCCCCATTAGCCTCACAAATGCACTTAGGCACCATCCCAGAATCTGGCCACACGCATTTGATCAAGGCACAAGTAGTGATCCTAATCAACAATATTTGTATCCTATATTCCTCCCACTCGCAGTCAAGCTTACTCAAAAGATAGTTGGTCTAGGGGTTGAACACTGGATGGCTTTTCAGATAAATGACTAAATGAAGGCTAAAATGGTGAATTTGTTTGATTTTCAGTTTGGTTAAAAAATGTTGTCAGTGGTTTGCAACCGGAAGTTAAATAAAATAAATAATAGAATCCTCAGTTTCAACATCGGTTTAGGGTTTTAAGGCAACTAACATGTCCTGGTCTTTTCCCTCGTATTTGGGAGCATGACATATAGTCATTTCCAACCTAGATCTTCATTTAGCTTTAAAACCCAGACCTCATGATTTTCCCTTTGAAACATAGCACTTAATCCCAGCAAAAATATTCCTAATGTTGATATCATATCTCAAAACCTACCCCCAAAGAACCAACAGGAAAACAACCAACTGATAATGTGGATCTAGTATAAGCATCCACCTGTGAACTAAAAGCTGAGCGCAATACATGTCGTTGAGGGTGTGCCTAGAAGATTTTAACCTAAGGTGAGAAATAGAACATAAATACCTATAAATGCAAGTATGTTAAAAATAGAGGACCGCGGTTTTTACCTTCAAACATTCACTCACCGCCCCCTCTCAAGGAGGAAGAGGTTCAGTTACATCCTCTCTCGAGTTGTCATCCTCGCAGGAGTGTTTCGTAGCTAGAAAAGGAGAGAAAAGAGAGATATAAGAGAGAAAATCGGAACAAAGTCAAGGTGGCGTATCGAAAGATTAAAGCTGTGGTTACAAAGCTATATAAGTCAGTTTATATAGCCATACATGAGGTGTGAAAATACCAAAATACCAAAATATAAGATTACAATAGGGACAAAATGGGAAATTACACAAAGCGAGGAATTAGTTTGGAACCAAAACAGTAATTCATTTATGCACGGTGATTTTGGCTGTCATAGCGAATTTCGCTATGATAGCGAAATTTCGCTATCATGACGAAAAATGCTGGTATGCTTGAGAATTAGAAATTTTTGCTGTGCCTTTGTCTTTATATCATAGCGAAAATTCGCTATCATACTTCGAAAATCATCGGCGTAGCGAATTCTGCTTGATCACGCCCTTTGTTCCATTGCTTCACATTCCCGGTACCTTTGTTCCATTTCTTCAAGCATTGATATTCTTCATTCTGGGTTGTTGAAATTGATAGAAGACCATATAAATTGATGGAAATCGAAGCCGATTTTATTATGATTGGATTGACGATAATTTGCTGATTCCTGCAAAGTTTAAAACTAACCGGAATCGCGATCGGAGGAAGTCTGATAGGGACGGGTGTAATAGATTGGGTTAATTATAACAATTGGGGCGCACAAAAGCGCTCAAAACCTATTAAAAATAGGGTTAGTAGCCTTTTTGGGCACTAATCACACGTCTTGCATAACAGCCATTAGCACATTCTTCGGTGCATCTATTATACGGGCTTCTTCATGATGCCGTCCTCCTCTGAGTGCATAATGCCTTTACTCAAAGTGGAAGATATTGAGTTCTAAGGTCATATTCCCAAACGTGAGTTGCATAACCCCATTTCGGCAGTTTATTATAGCATTCGAAGTAACCAAGAATGGCCTTCCCAATATGATGGCCAAATGATTACTCATTCCTGCAAACTCTGCGTGTCAGTCTGACAAAATCCACTGGAAAGTAAAATCTGTCCACTTGTATTAAAACATCCTCAATGGTCCCCTTCGGTATTTTAATAGACCTATCGGCTAGTGACAGTGTGATGGAAGTGGGTTTCAGTTCTCCCAAACCAAGTTGCTTGTACATGGAATATGGCAAAAGGTTCACACTAGCTCCCAAGTCTAATAGTGCTTTCTACACTAATGCCTCCAATATTAGCGAGATTGTAGGACATCCAGGGTCTTTATATTTCCAGCGAGTCTTGCACTCAATGATAGCACTCTTGCTGGAGTTAAAGGCCTTTTTGTTTACATTAGAGACCTCTTACCGTACATAGAATCCTTGAAAATTTGCATAGGTGGGACTTGTTTGATCATGTCAGGAGAGAGAATGTTAACTTTCGCGGCGTAAAACCTCTAACATTTCGGTTTGGTTAGCGAATTTTCTTTTTGAGAGCACATTGGGAATGGAGGGGGTACTTGTTCTTCACCCTCTTCCTTTCTTCATTACATTCTTCCTCTGGCCAGTTCCTTCTTTGTGCAGAACTATCTTAGTAGAAAGCTGGGATACGGTCTCGATTATTTACCACTTCTCAAAGTCACCACTGCCTTGACTTCATCAATTCTTACATTTGGATCATTGGTTGAGCCTATTTCATGCACTCCCTTCTGATGTTGTTGTGTCTGGGAAGGAAATTTCCCTTTTTCGGAACCCTGCAGCTGCTGGTTGGACAGCCTCGAAATCTCGGTGCATCTTTGTCCGGTTTATTTTTGTTAGTGAGCTCGGCCTCAATTTTGATTAGTCGAACATTCAACACCTTACAATTTCTTCACAAACGTGCCTACCACTTTGCTTAAATTCGAGTTACTGCTTTCAGCAGGAGAAGAAGGTGGGCGGCTCTTTGTTGTGTTAAGTGGACCCAATGGCTGCTTTGTTCTCCCCGAAGGGATATCTGAGGGCTTTTGGCTTCAGTCTGAGGTTTGGATGATTTCTCCAATTGGGGTTATAGGTGTTGCTATATGGAGCATTTGTGGGTGGCTTATTTTGATTCAAGACATGGGCATGCTCTTGACAGTGCTCCCCAGGATGACTATTAGTCTGACAATTAAAACAAGATGGTTGAGATGCGGGTAACTCGTTTACTGCTTGCATTTCGTGCATACTTCTCATTTCCAGCTCCTCCAAACCTTGAGGCCAAAGTGGTCAGTTTTGCTTTCATCTCTCCGTGTCTTCGGAAAGTGCATCACCTCCCGCTTTTGATGGTTCGAAGGCCTCATTATCTACCACGCTTGGATTCGGTTCATCCCATGCCTTAGGGTTTCGGCCCGCAGTTCAAAAGTCCATGGCCTACGTGCGGGTGTTTGCTCAAAAAGTCTCCTCTACACATGGTTTCCAACAGTTGCTTCATGGGTGGAGACATACCATCATAAAAATGATTCACTAGCATCCACGTATCAAAACCATGGTGTGGGCATTCATGGATGGTCTCCATGAATCTCTCCCAACACTGATAGAACTTCTCATTGTCATGAAGCCCAGGAAGTAGGTGTAGATCGTCTCTTATTTGTTGGTCTTGGTTGTCTTGAAGAATTTTCAAAGCTCGAGCAGGCTCGGCTTGATTCTAATTGTCCTTGGCCTCCCAATGAATTGAGCCAAATTTTGTATATCTTTGATTAATCAGGTGGAATGCTTTCAGCTTGAGCAAATCCATGTCGGGCACTCCTTCCTTAAAAGTTGTGCATACCTCTTCGAATTCCCGGATATGAGTATAAGGATTCTCAATCTCCATTCCATGAAATATGGGAAGCAGGGGCACCAAATAGGGTCTTACCACCACGTCATCAGCAGGTGGTATGATGCAGGAAGGTGCACTCACCCTAGGAGGGTGTATGTGGTCCCTCATTGACATGTATGTTGTTGGATTCATAGGGGCTGCTTGTTGACTATGCTGTTCCTCAAGTAGAGGATCCATATTTTCACTATGCAAACTTACTTCACAACTTTGATCAGTTGGTATATAAACCCTTTGCAGTCTACCTGAACTGTCTCTATCCCAGTGGTGCATAAACACCTCTTACACAAAATTAGACACAGCAAAGAACACAAACTAGGCTTGCCCAAAAAGGGTCAGTGTTAGCTACTTAAAAACTGACTATAAGAATAAACACAATGCAATAAATGCTAAGTAAAGAAAACTTGCGATTCAAGCAAGCGAAATTGAAAAGATTAAAAGGTCACGACACTTGTAATGTGGATTCTGAGTACATATCAAACTCATCATCCAGTAGTTTGGCACCATCCGTGGCCCAGCCATTTTGATTCGTGCCACGGTAGGGTGATCGGAACCAACAATATTTGTTTCTATATTCCTCCCTCTTTGTCGTAGTCAAGCTCTTTGCAGTATAGCGGTCAAATTCGAACATGGGGATGGGTTCATCATGAATGATTCACATCATGTTTGAAAATGGTGAGACTTTTACCTGGATTTTTGGATTTGGGTAAAAACAGGGGAGATTGGTTGTTCACTGGTTAACTGGAATGGCTTAAAATGAAGTGTGAAATGGCGACAGAGGCTTGGAGTCGCTAGCTTGATAAAATGGGGTTATTAAAGTGTCCTCGGGTTATTTCCTGCTTGATAGGGCAAATGACATATAGTCAAAGCCAAAGCGGGATCTTTGTTTAACTATAAAAGCTAACCCTAAAAACACTCCTATTTGAGTTCAAACCTATACTAAGCATTCAATGTTCCAGTCATTTTGAAAACATAGCATTTAACCTCATTTCAATGGCTCGTAAATGACATCTAAAGAATGTCATTGCATCTACCATTAAGAATGCACTGAACCCTAAAGCATGACAAGTATTGACCAAAGGAAAGACATTAAATAGAATTAAACCCTAAGTTTGGAAAGTTTGGAACCATAAATGCGGTACCTTTTTCATTTTAAGCAGGGGACGCGCGAGCCACCGACAACCAAGCTAGTAACCCTCCTCTCTTCAAGGCTTTGGAAGCAGCCAAGCATCCTTGAGTTGTCATCCTCAAGGGGTGTGTTTGACGAAAAATGAGAGAAAGAAAGAGAGAGAAAGTAAAAATGTAACCTTAAAACCAAAGTGCGGGAAAGCTTGAAAAAATAAAGTTAGAGATTCACAAAAAGTTATAAGGTGGCTTATATAGCCAACCCAATTGTGTGAAATACCAAAAATGCCTAAAATATATGATTACAATAGGGACAAAATGGTAATTAAACAAAACGAGGTCGTTTGGAATATAAAACACAGGGGAATGATTTTTTCTATGTAGTGAATTTCGCTATCATAGCTAAAATTTCGCTACGATAGCGAAATTTCGCCATCATAGAGAAAATGCATGGCATAGCGAAATTCAAATTTTAAGCTATGCACATTTCATTTAAACAGCAAAAATGTGCATAAGAAAATTTATTGGGATTGCGAAATTTTAAGCTATGGTTCTTGAAAATTTTATAATCATAATTACATAATCTATATATCAGACACCTCTGCGCCTCTGCTTTGCCCTCTTATCCCTTTTCATCATTTCCACTTGACATTTCTTCATTTTTGGTTGATGAAATCACCGTGAATTCTCAACATTCAGCACCAACACGACATCAAACTTGAAATTATTGGTTGAGGCTCGCAAAAACTTGCAAAATTACCAAAAACAAACTCGAAACGAAATCAGTGGTACTAAGTGGACCTGCACATGTCAATTGGCTCAATTCATATGATTAGTGCGCAAAAGCACCTCAAAGCTATCTTAATGGTCAATAGCACTTTTGGGCACTAATCGGCTAAGCGCTTTAACACGAGCCCATCTCTATCGCGCCCAATGTAGGATGGCACCGTGAGCTAAAGGGTGAAGGTGCAAATGGAAGAATTGTTGAGTAAGGCTTCGTTAAGGCGAGTACATTCTGTGGGAGCTCCGGTGTTGTTTGTTAAGAAGAAAGATGGGAGCCTTCGTTTATGCATCGATTATAGACAGCTCAACAAAGTAACCATCCGGAATCAGTATCCATTGCCAAGAATCGATGATCTATTTGATCAACTACAAGGAGCTAAGGTCTTCTCAAAGATAGATCTCGATCGAGTATCATCATTGAGGTGCGTAGGAAGATGTTCCCAAGCGTATGAGAACTAGATATAGGCATTATGAATTTTGAAGTGCCATTTGGCAACCAACGCTCCGGCGGCCTTTATGGTTGATGAATCGGTGATATAGGACCTTATTTAAGACAAGATCGCATAGTCTTCATCGATGATATCTGGTATATTCAAGTAGTAAAGAAGGAAGCATCTGCAAACACATGAGGATAGTATTACAAACTTTGAGAGTATATTTCTGTCTGAGAAGTTCATCAAGTCTCCAATTTTGGTTAGATAAATTAGCATTCTTGGGACATGTGGTATCATGGGGGTATTTTAGTAGACCCTCGGAAAATAAGGCCATTGTAGATTGAAACCACCCACGAACATGGCTGATCGAAGTTTCTTGGGTTTGGCTAGTTCTTATAGAAAGTTCGTAGAAGGTTCTCAAAGATAGCTACTTGTGACGAGTTAATAAGAAAGAGAAGTTCATGCAGTCGAAACTGTCGAATGGTTTCGATGAGTTAAGCAGGCCAGCTCACCCGAGTACTTACACTCCTCGAGTGAGGTTTACCAGTGTCATTGTGATGCCTCCCGGTGGGTTTAGGTTATTGTGTTGATGCAACGTGATGAGTGATAACACTTCAAGGAAATTAAAGCATGAAATGAAGCTATCCAGCATACGATTTAAGAGTTAGTGGTTATAAGTGTTCGCGTTGAAAATATGGTGACCTACCTCTATGAGTACCTTCTGGGATCTTTGCGATCCATGACTGCGGTATCTATTCTCCACAAGATTTGAACATGAGACGGAGGAGATTGGATAGAACTCATCAAAGGCTATCATTGCTGTGAATACCACCCGGTAAAGGCCGAATGTAGTAGCAGGATCAGCGCTAAGCGGGAAGCCCTCTGGTTCCCTGGCTGACTTAAGCGGGAGATACTTGTGATGCTAATGAGGGCGAGGATGCATGGGGTCGATTTAGGGTTTCTTGGACTCGGTATTCTAGTAGCAACTTTTCATCTTCGACGATGTTAATTAGACCCGAGGGTTAGAGACTTGCAGCTCGGGACGTATTTGACAAGTGAAGCGAGATAGAGGCGGACAACGAGGTAACTTTACACTGAGGTAATGGGATACTAGTGTTGGGCAGGAGATTATGTGTTCAGTTGTGATAGAGTTGAAGAAAGAAATCATGGAAGAGTACGCTCGTCGGCCTTATACGATGCATCCGGGAGTACTAAGATGTATCGGACTGAGACCCTTCTTGGTGGAGAGGTGTGAAGAGGAGATGCTTGAGGTTCTTATCAAAGTGCCTAACATCGACAAATTAAGATTCGAACATCGAGAAACCTCTGAGTTTTACACTACGGCCTTTATCCATTCTTTGAGTGGAAATGGGAAAGGATCACGATGAATTCGTGTAGGGACTTCCCAGGGACCACCAGCGTGGACATGATCTTGTTGGGTTATTGTGGATGGGTGTGAAGTCGGCCCTTCATTGCCTAATAATACTATTCACTGAAAGATTATGCGCGATTGTGTGGAAGTGGTGTGAGGCTACATAGCACACCCGTGTCCATTGTATTGGACGGAAGATCCTCGCTAAAGCTATCGATTGTAAGTAGAAGCTACAGATGCTATGGGCACCCAGTTTGCCGTCTTGTTTTCCACCCCTGGGACGGATGGCGTCGAGAGAGAACCATTCGGACTCGAAGAGATATGTTGAGGCTTTTTGTGTGATGGAGTTAAGGGAAAGTGGGATAATTACCTAGCATTGATAGAGTTTTCTGACAATGGTTATCGATCACAATATTGGTATGGCACCACATGAGCTTGTTGTGCGAGAAAGTGTAGAACCCGATGCGTTGGGATGAAGTGGGGGAGAAGAAGGTGAGTGGCCTTGAGATTGTCAGAATCTGGCAAGAAAGTAAATATGATCACGAGGCGGGTTGAGATAGAAAAACGACAGAGCGAGAGAAAAGCTATCTTGGTGTCGAAGGCGATATCTGAGTTTGAAATGGGTGATCGAGTATTCCTCACCAGTCGCCATGGAAGAGATTATCAGTATTCTAGATCGTAGAGATCAGGGTGTTGCGTATCTAAGTGATTAAAATAGTAAAGTCTTTATGCAAGCTGAAATCATGGCGAAAATTTACATAGAACTGACTTTCTGAATCGTGCCAAATACCTGATTTTGAAGATAAAGTAAAGCTCATTTAAATTCGGACATTTTTAAGGAAGAAATTGTAAACCCCTAGTTTAGATCTATAACCTCTTAGTGTTAAAGATGGATTAGAGAGGTAAAATAATCCTGCACATTAGATTAATTGAATCTCATGTGTTAGAAATTATCGATTTAGGTTGATGGCTAAATTAGTTGCTGCCAGATCCGAGAGAGTATACGAGTACATGATGCTATAGAGTACGTATAAGAGCACTAAGTGTCCCATTGTAATATTTTGGAGATGAGAGTGAAATGATAAAATTATGGAACCGGAATTTTGGTGCTAGTCTGAGGGAATACCGGTGTAATTATGACCATAAAGGACATGTAAGTCATAAAACAAGTAGAGATGGGCCATAATAGAAATAAAACAAAGTTACAACGTTGCAATATTAAAATTAGGACCAACTTGCAAGTGGAGAAATTTTGAAATTTATAAATAGCCATGAGAGACAGGAGCCAAAATCATATTTTTTGAAGATCTCATTTGGTTAAGGCTGGCAGTAGGAGGAGGGAGAATCGAGAAAGAAAGAGCGGAAGAGGAAGAGGGAGAAAAAGAGGAAGACAAGGATTCAGGTATGTGTTTTGCCTTGAATCATAGGTAGTGAATTCTTAAGGTTTGGTATGGAAATTAATTGCTCCTTTGGTCTAGGTTTTGTCTGAATCACATAAACCTTTAATTCTATTGAGGTTATAGAGTTAAACCCCAATTGATGGAAAATAAACATGGAGATCGTAAATTATGATGTTTAGAAGGTGGTGGACCTTTGGGTGAATTCATGAATTTCACCTAGGGTTTTGTTGTATGGAGTTCAAACCACCAATACAAGTGTTATGGAGTGGTTTTGAATGACTTTCATGTTGATTATTAAGTGTGCGGTTTTGAGGATTGATTGTAAAAACAAAAAAAACAAAGGAGAATGTTGGTTTTTAATGAATTCTTTGTCAAAATTTTGTAAAACCCTTTTTTTGTTTGGCTATAAATTAAGTTAAGTCATCAAATGAATTGATTCCAATTGGTAAAGAACCATAAGAGATAGGGATACAAATGTATAGAAGGACAAGAGCAATTGTATCTCTAAAACCCAAATGGACTGAAAGGTGAACTCCGTGTAGATCAACCGATTTTGCTCTGTTTGGTATGGTTGTAGTGTTTGGTCATAGGTGGAGTTTCACTCATCCAAGTTGGGTGATTCAATTATGGGTGAAATAGACTTCTGGGGAATACATTAGCTGAAGGAAGTTCAAAACAGATTTTAACCCCAGAGTGCTTATAAATATTTCCAAGTGGGTAATGTCTTAGATTATGTTCTGCCAATTTGAGTAATCTAGATATAAAGTACAATAACTTGAGTTTTGGCGATCCAAATTGGGTGATTCCAATTGGAGAAGAAAACTTAGAATCATAGCTTCAAATGAGTGAAGAAACAAAAGGCAATTTTGTGTGACTAGAAGGTGATATAAATTAGGCGAAGTAGGAAGAATAACGAGAAGGAAAAGCGGAGCCCCGACGATACTACCTGCTGCGTATGATTGCTCAGTTTTGAGTAAAATATAATTTTTAGTTCCCGAAGCCCGAGGTCGCGGACCGCTTGGGTAGTCACAAGGGTCAAAGCTAAAACTTACATAAAAATCGGGATTAAGAGAGTCTCGGTTGGTAAAACAAGTTAAGGAGGATATATAGAAAAATGGTCTTAATTGAGATTCTTGACCTTATAGTTGAGAGTGAAATTTTTTTGTCACTGGTAATGATGAGAATGTGTGTGGTGCGGGCATGGGAGTGGCGTCCACGAGCCTCGTAGAGAAGCTTGACGGGGAGTAGCGGCTTCAAGGTAAGTGGTTCGCCACTTAAGATCCTTTCGATTTCATCTGATTGAAGTTTGATGTGAAGTAAGCAGATATGGTAGTTAAGTAATCTAAAAGAAAATATTTGAAAAGAGAGTTTTAGAAGTTCAAAAATAGGTTAGATTTATTACTTTTGTACCAAGTAAATGTAGTTTAAAGAGCCATGTATATTCTTAAGATATAATGAGATTTAGTGTTATGTATTGTATGATAAATTAGTGTAGTAGCTCATGATAAAGAAAATTAACCTTACCGGCGATGCGAAAATTGGTCATTAGTTGCTCGGTTTCATAGAAGTATAGGCGCTACGTTGCGTGCATCTGATTCCGCGCGTGGTTGGTACATTTGTATGGTTGGCACTATATGACGATGCAGTAAATTCCTTTCGTAGTTGTAGAGTTTAGCACTGCAATTCTGATCTTGATGGAATTCCGTATTGTGGTTGCTCGGTGATAAGCTTTAGCGCCTACGTGCGTCTGATAATTCAAATAGCGTAGTGGTTGAGATGACTTAGTAAGCTTCACATTGGCGTTAGTTTTAAATCGGGTGTCCCATCACTTAGGTGTTTAAACTTTCCAAGGTTCGTAGAACTCTTGTATGTCGATTCCGGAGTCTATGCATACCCTGAAGATCACGTGTATGTGTATGTGATAGCTTACTTCGGGAAATGGTTTCTTGAAATCTAAATGAGGTGACCAAGCATGGTCATTCTAAACTTTCTACAATGCAGTCCTGATCATCAAACAACCTTAGAGTTCCCTATTTACTCTCTATGTAGTCATTCTACAATCACGATGACCCCCTTTTTATAATCATGGCCAAGACTAAAGCTAAGAAAAATTAATACCAAATCCTAAAGCTACCATATCACAATAGTACTAAAAGCAAACATAACTAAGACAAAATGAACAAACTAGGTCCTAAAACATGTTGAAAAATAAAACTAACAAAAATTATGACCTAAAACACACAGAAAAATAAAACTAAGCCAAAGCTATTTACCCACTGATTGAAAGCCGGACCTTGTCACCGATGGCGAGAAGGAAATAAGAGAGCAGGGGAATCGTCCTAGAATCCAGCTGCGATGGTGGTGGCGGTGTGAAAAGAGAGGCAGGCGGCTAATAGCTGCGTGGTACATCGGATTGGAGCGGCTGGTGGCCATGCCGAAGCGCGGAGTGCATCCATATCGCGCGACTTAGGGAAACACAGTGCTCTTGATTCTCATCCCAATATGCGTCAAACCATGTGGTGAGCGCTGAATATGTGTGCGGCTGGTCGAGCTGGAGGAGGGACCGCCGGAATTGTGATCTCGGATTCACCTCGCTGAGGCGGTGCAACTGCGGCATCATCGTCGGCTTCCTCTCCTGACTCTACAGAGTGCCCGAACTTCACCTTGGGCAATGGTATGGGTAGGCGTTGCTGCACCTATTCCTCGGAGTCCAACATCGGGACTTCGGCCAGTTGGCATAATTAAGTAATCAACGAGGGGTAGATCAAGGCCCCGGTGCATCGCCCTTGGGTGAACTCAATCAACCCCTTTTCGATGATGAACCCGATATCGAACTTGAATCCCTAGGTCATGGCGTAGAGAAGGATCATCTTGTCCTTTGTGACTGTGCTAAGGTGCAATGTGAAGCAGTTACACTCACAAAAAATTGTACCGAGGCCTTAGCCAACGCGTGAGAGTGCGTTGGAAGTGGTAAAATTCCCCATCAATGGGTAGCGTTTCCACATGCCCTTGCCCATGGCGAGCTCCTGCATCAAGCATTCATAGTCTATGTTCACAAATAAGGCTCTATAGTCCGCCCCGCGGTCATCATCCTGACAAGCGTCATCCAGGTTGATTGCCGCCCTCGGCTGACCCACTTGCCTCGAGAAAAAAATGGTGGTGCCAACCCCTTAAGTAAGCGGTGGAGTGGAATCCGAGCGGCATTTTAAAAAGCAGCGAGTGTGAGTGTGTAAAAGTTAAATATAGGCCGTGCATTGCCTGAAGTACCGTGTCAGAGTTCACGTGAGTATGGTGGCTCCTCAGTGTGACCACACGAAAGCGTGCGAATCTTGGCTTAGTGTCTAGATAATGTTTGGATGGAAGCTCTTATAGTGGTGTAGTAATTTAACTAATCTAAGAAAAACTAATATTAAAATATTAATTTAAGACAATGAAAGCTAAGGTTTTAGTCACACCTTACACACGATGGATTTTAACTTTAGATAGAGTATTTATTTAATATTTCATATGATGTATGTTAAGCGGGTTGATCGTGCTGTAGATATTTCTCTCTCGAGATATATACGCCTATAAACTAGTAGGGTGTATTGCATCTCTACCTCGACCCCTCGACTCAGGAAATGCAATGTGCAAACCACAATGCCATACTTGGAACACAGGGATATCTACATTCCTCGATTGACGAGTGTTGTTGCTTTACCCATGTCCTTAGGAATCATCTTCTCTTGATCTCAGACTCCTAGTAATAGCATGCCAAAATTTTCCAAACAATAACATGTGACTAATTTCAGGAGTAAAGCAACCATATAAATTCATACTAATATTAAATAAACCAAAATTAATATATTAATCCCATAATGTTATGGTTGATAAAAACCTAGAAGAAGGGATTAGTTCATGGTGATATTGTTGTATTCAAAGTTGTAACATAAAATAAATCATGGAAGAACTGAAGAAGTCGTCTGTGATCCTCATGGAATCCATCTCATGATCTTCCTTTCAAATAGTGCGATCTTTCTCCTCTCACCAATCATATAGAGATCTATTTGATCATCTACAGCTCACAGAAAATGCCTTCCTTTTATGTCTTGAGACGCAGACCCATCATTAGCCCAAAATTCTAGGTCATTTAATGCTCGACCTTTCTAAAACCTTGATATGTCATTGAAGGGTCTTATGTGTACAGAGACCGCTGAGACCTTCCTTGTTGATTAAATTGTGGTGGCTAGACCTCCATCTTTCTTCGAGGAGCTCTCGACGCGGCGTGGAGTGCTTCGTAGCTACGTGAGTGCGATTTCCTTCTTCATTTCTTCTACACTTGGTCTTCCTTGTTATTTAGTTTGCTTTTTGCTGATATCACCATGTCCTACAAAACATTATTATATGGACGATCAACGCAATATGAGTGAATATGAATGTGAATCATGCAATTGAGTTATAAGAACACCAAGAAATCCATCTAGTTAGTTTAGGGCACCGAGCTTTAAAGACTTTTTCCATATACCCCTCGGACCGATCTTAGGTTTCAAGGAAAAGTATCACAATTTTTTTCTTTTTCTCCTCTATTTTTTTTTTTTAAGACTCATTGGTCTCTTATTCAGGGGTCCTGACCTATTAAAGGTGGTCAAAAGTACTAGGCCGGACTTTTGCATGGCTTAGGAGGCAAAGCGGGTTTTGACTTATCATTGAGAATCTGTAATGTGTGGATTGATTGAAGATGAAGAAAAGGTTGAAGCAATAAGAATTTCAGCGGTAATCCTTGACTAAGCATAACACCATTTCTAGCATCAATAGTATTGGAACAATATTTCAATTTCTCATCTTTTTCAAAGTTAGGCATTACAAAAAAAGGAGTTGTACATGAGAAACTATAGAAGCATAACATGTCTTTGAAATAAGGCATACTTATACTTGTAAAAAAAACTAACTGCCAGCAAGTCATTCAACTACACAAAAGAACTTGCTCAAAACAAAAGCATAACCATAACAAAAAAAGCCACTTCCTTCATTAATTCTCCCCTCAACCAAAGATCGCATTGCCCTTAGTGGGGTTTGGAGTGGAAACTTAAAGAAGGAAGTGCTACCTCCTTATATATTGGCAGTGGGTGGAATGTGATCCTCATTACGAGGCGGGGATGAGCAACCCAGTTAGTGAGGCTGAGGAATGGGCAAGCCCAGGGAAGGAATTTGTTCTTTCTTGCTGGCTTGTGGGAGGTCTAATGGAGGCTGCGGGAGGGGCGGTTTGCTTTGAGTGCTATGGCTGGCTTGTTTGGCGAATGGTGAGACCTCTTCTTTGGTGGATTGGGAGGGTTTGAGCGAGCCCAGTGGCTACGAATCCACCTGGGATGGCATTGTTCTGAGAAAGGATGGCATTGGTCTAAACAAGGATGGCTTCTATGCGTGCCATCCGCTCGGCCAAGGCAGCATGTGCAGTAGCGAAAGAAGCAGATGTAGTTGTGAAAGTGCGGACTGAAGTCATAATGGTTAGAAAATCATAGGGACAAATGGGAATAGTCTCCATAAGTGTTGCAGAAGTACTAAGCCCAACTGAATCTACAGGGACCAGAGGCATTGGAGGCTTAGATGATCTGGCTTGATAAGTGATGTATAGAGCGTAGTTCGCGCGATGAAGCTGAGCTATGGAGTGATGGCCCCACGAGTGCTCTGGTGGCGAGTGGGAGGAGGAGCACTAGACACAAAATTCCACGCCTGCCCTGATTCATGGCCTGGCATACGATGACATCTACCGTGGGGTTGTGGGAAAGCAGGTGTCTAACACCTGAAGCGACCACCGAGCTTGGTGGGGGAATGGCCTGCATACTGTGGGGTTGCGGTGTATCTTTTTCCTCGAAGTGGAAGAAGTCATGATGAGCTTTGCGAGGGTTGCAGGAAGCCTCTTAAATGCGCTGTAAGTGCAGCCATAAAAGTGTGGGCTCCTCCCACTTTGAACCAAATGTTGAGAAGGGGAAATGGTTTGATAGGTGTGTGATCAATAAAAACAATCTCTGTTTGTGGGAGGCCCTTCCACGAAACAAAAATGGGACCGGCTAAGGTGTCTTGGGATTAAGTCTCTCGTGAGGTGAGGGATGTAGCCCTTACCCCGTGAGTGCGCCGAGTTGTCCGCTACGGGAGAGATTGGATAATAGTGACTATGTCAAATGCTCGAAAAGAATTCCTTACAGGCCATCAATGGAAGTGCGTGGTAGGATTGCGGGTCATATGAGGTCGTGGCAGTTTGGGTGGGGTCTAGGTACTATGCACGGATGGAAGAGGACTGATATTGGGTTCTCAAGAGACTCAGATGGGCACATAAGGTGTGTGTGGAGTCCGGCTTCAGGGGCGACGAAGGCGGGAATGTCATAAAAGTGCTCGTGTGTAGGTCTTTGCTGCGGTCGAGTACACAATGATTGGGCCATAGTGAAAAGGGGCCTTCGATTATGGATCGGAGGTGGACTGGGGTGTCGACGGCTAGAGCCTAAGGAGGTGGAGATTGAGGGGGCTCCTACAGCTACAAATGGGATGATTCTTTGAGGCCTGAGGTCCGAGCCCTCTTTGGAGGGGGGGCTATATGCTAGCCGTGGATGTGGAGGAGAAGGAGGTATTGCCCTAGTCCTCATCTCGTATCTGCGTGCGGAGTGGGAGGTAGGAGAAGCCAATTGGGCGGAGATAGCGGGTTCTGAGTAGGAGCGACAGGCATGGTAGGAGACGACGGCCTTAGGTGTTGTGTGCTGAGTGGAGGTGAGGGCCTCACGTGAGGTCTGAAGGATGCATTATGCCCACCTCTAGTCTTTGCCATGGCCGAAGACTGAAGTAGATAGGGTTTTACAATAGAAAATGGGTTTTCGCAAAGAAGGCACATAAAGGATGGGGGCTTCGACTATGATGGAGGGTATGCAGGGGTTAGGGCTCCTATTTATGGATAAAGGAGCAAGATGCAAAAGGTTTATGATGGGGGAGGATAAAAAATGGAGGGGAAGCTCAGGAATGGAGGAGCACTAACGCATAGGTTTTCAAGCTTGGGCACTGGGTTTAACGATGCTAATTCTTTTTGAAAATTGGAGGGCACAAACAAAAAGGGGTGGGAACCTGTGCTACACAAGTTCGTAGGCCTGGGAAAGGGAAAAGTGGAGAATGAGTTTGGCAGTGAAGGCAAGAGGGTTGCGAAATTTTTTGCAGCCCACTGCCGAGAGCGTGGCCTGTGAGAATTGGCTTGCTCTGTGAGTGCTCTCTGAATTTCGCCGGTGAAATGACTGCTCTAAAATTTTCTACTATACCACCTGCTTGATGGTGAGCAATTACGTAAAACAAACACCGACGGTATCAAGTAAAAACACGGGGAAAATAAAGTCTGTCTACTATTAAGGTTAAATTAAGGAAAAGACGAGGGCAAATAAATAAAAATAAAATAAAATAAAATGAAATAAAATATCAAACAAGAAGAAGTGGACTTTTTAGTCTCATAAGAGATTGGGTCCACCAAAACCAACTCGTTAAACATTTGGAGGCTAAAGGAAGGAAAGTTCCTCCTTGTCGGGTGTGAAGGGCACTACATATGGCTTGAGTCTTGGCCATTCACTTTGAATAGTTGGTTGTCTTTTAAGTTGAGCAATTCCACTGCTCCATTAGGGTAGACTTGATGGATGATGAAGGGACCAATCCACCTCGACTTGAGTTTGCTCAAAAAAATGTGAAGCTTGGAATCGTAGAGCATCACTTGATCTCATTTCTAAATGGCAAAGGATAATGATCCTTTTTGGTTGTAGTATTCAATTTCCTGTAATCTATGCATACCCTCCATCCGGTCATAATTCTTGTTGGTATTAATTCATTCCTCTCATTTCTAATGACTGTGAATCCACCCTTCTTGGGAACCACATGAACTGGGCTCACCCAAGGGTTGTTTGAGATTGCATAAATAAATTCTGCATTCAACCATTTAAGTACTTCTTTTGAAATGACTTCATACGTAGTGGATTCCGGCCTTCTCGTCTTCAATTGATGTTTTATTTTCAACCAGGAGGATTTATGAATTTAAATTGAAGAGATTTGATCGCCTGAGTCTTCTCTTGATCGACTATTGCTTCCTTATGCTTTCTGAGAATTTTAATCAATTTCTGCTCTTTATCTTCTGTCAAGTTAGCTGTTATAATTATAGGATTAGATCTTTCAGCTCCTAAGAAGTCATAGTTCAGGGGTTTGGGTAATTCCTTCATAATTAACCCTTCATAAATTTTTTCACTCTCACGTGCCTTCTCATCACTGTTGCTTGATTTTTCTGCATTGTCTTCATTTAGACTTAACATTGTTTCTTTTAATTCAAAGCGGCATTGATTATCGATGTCGAACTCGATATAATGGAAATTCATCATATTTTGATTCATTGAATCTTGATTCTTACAATCATCAGTCAATTCAAAACTGATAGGAACTACATTTTCACTATTCTTACATTCAGCTTTTTCAAAATCAGGATGCTTCAAGGTATGATTCAGGATTGAAGTGTATAGTTTCCATACTAAAGTGAGTTCTCCTTTCTTCCCATCAATCGAGTGCTCCGGTGACCCCGAGAAATGGTGCGCTTGGTGTGATGGAACTTGCTTGTCTTAACTTTCAATGTCTATCACAACAAAGGTCCACGGGAAAATAAATTTTCTACCTTTATCGATTACATCTTCTAAGTTCATAGATGAGCTAGAGATGCTATGCGCCATTTGTAAGAGTCATAGTTGTAGGAGTTAGCTCCCCCAAACTAAGTCTTTTCACCATAGACAATGGCATCAAATTGATGCTTGCTCCTAAGTCACAAAAAGCTCTCCCAAACTCATAGTTCCCTAAGGTGCAAGGAATGGTTAAGCTTCCAAGATTCTGCATTTTCAGTGGCAAGTTCTTCTAGATTAATACACTGCATGTTGCTGACTGGTTTACCACTCCATCTTCATCAAACTTCTTTTTCTTGTTGAGGATGTCCTTCATAAACTTGGCATAATGAGGCATCTGAGCCAATGCCTCAACAAAGAATGTTTTATCTCTAATTTCTTGAACATGTTCAGAATTTATAAGCGTCCATCATTTGATTTACGCATTCTCGACGAGGAATAGGATAGGAGGTTGATAGCATCTCACTTCCTCTTTTTTTTTCAGTTCTCCCTCTTCAATTTGCTGCTTTTGGGCACCTCTGATTTCTCTTTTCCATCTAATGATTCTATTTTGTTCAACTTCTTTTCCTTGTCAATTTCCGCTTGCTCTTCATTCTCAGTCAGTCTTATTTCATCTTCTTCTATGTTCTGTAATTCTCTGGCACTCCTAAGTGTAACTTCCATGCAATCCTTGGGATTCTTCTTGGTATCACTAGGGAAAGAATCCCTAGTCTGATTCTACAAAAATAAAGCCAGCGGCCCTACTTGAGTCTCCATATTTTTTAGAGATGCATTAGTGTTGGCCTAAAACACAATTGTGTTTGCTTGGAATGCTGCTAGCTTAGCAAACTTCTGCTCATGTATATTCAGAGTCTTTGTTTCACAGCAAAAGTTCAACATCTTATCTCAAAAAAAAATGGGGACCTCACTCTGGCCTAATTATCATCTCACATGACTACTGATGGTATCCTTGAAATCCACAATGGGCATAATTTTGATGAAAGTTCTGCACTGGTCTTGGTCCTTGTTGCACTCTTTCTCTATAAGACAGGTTCTCATGGTTTCTAAGGGCTGGTGTGTAATGGTTTGGAAGGTTGTTGTTTGGCTTGAAGTTATAACTCCTGTTGTCATTCAAATACTGAACTTCTTCCATTTGATAGGGACCTTCTTGAGCAAGTCCCTCATCAACACATTTTTGTTCTGCACCTTCCACAGTACCCACTTCATTTGTTGATTGACTTCTTCTTTCCTGATGACTCAACTTGTTCATAAGTGCATCTAGCTTTGCTACTATTGCAATCATCTTATTGAGTTCAATCACACCACCTCCTCTTAATCTGTTGTTACTCCCTAAAGCTTCAAATGGAGCTTTGTAGTTGCTCTTAGCCAAATCTTCTATGAGCTGATTAGCCTCTTCAGCACTCTTCCTCTTGAATTCACCACAATAGGATGCATCTGTGATACCTTTTGAAGTGTAGTTCATGGCATGATAAAAGATATTGATTTGAGTCATTTGCTCTATGCCATGCATTGGGCACTTTCTCAGTAGTTGCTTGTATCTTTTCTAAGCATTGTAAAGACTCTCATCCTCTTTCTGTTTGAAGGCAATTATTTCTCCTCTGCGAAGTGAGGCATGAGGAAAATCTGCTCATGTGAAGCTACTAGCTCTTCCCATTATTTGTCACTAAGCCATAAAACCCAAGACCATTAGCATTTTGCAACATCCTTGAATGAAAATGGAAACAGCTATGACTTAATAACATAAGTGCGAATCCATTTAGTTTCTGATGTTTTCCATCATAGAAAACTCCCGAGTGCTCATTTGGATCAGCAGGTGTCTAAATGCGTGATGCTACTAAACCATGAGTGATAGGTACGGGCTTCCGGCTTAAAGTTGTTTGCTTCTATGGTAGGTTGCTTAACTATGAAGTATATATACGATGGTCTTAATAAGTCCTCCGTTGTTCTCTACCTCTAAGGTCTTTCACTATTCTGGTAGCTCATTTGGGTTGTCTCTTTGTATTACTTACATTGTTGTTAGGCAGTCTCTTGATTAGCCTTAAATAGTACTAATTTTGAGGCCTATTTATGGAGTTTTGACACTTTTGTGTATTAATCAACAATACTTGTTGATGCGTTAGGTCCGACTTTGCTACTAATCAAATTTTGTTAGCTATTTTTGTCAGTTTGCAAGCTAAATGCCTCATTATCTTCAATCCAGTTTATTACAATGAATCGTAGGGTCAAATGCATGATCGAACCAGAGGAAAGTTGGAGCAAAAATGATGAAGATCAGGAAGGCAGTGAGAAAATTCAGTGGGTTCAGAAAGATTGTGGCCTGCAATTCTTGAAGTTCTGCAGTGTGGATTCTTGAGTCTCACTGCTCTTGCTACCACTTTGTTGTTGGTGATTTTGGCCCAGCTTTTGTAACTGCCATAAAATCTACCCTTGATGTGGTGCGGTTCACTTCATACATTTTGTGCATTTTGTTGATGCTTGAGCATGCATATAAGTTAGTCTGGCTTGTAACATCGATCAACTTTCTGATCCGTAATCACTCCAGCCAAGAATTGAGCGCTAAAGTTTCCTCTCTTCGGCGCTAGTGATTTTCTCTCCCTTTCCTTCACTTTCTTTTTTCCTCACTAGCGAACACCTTGATGATGAGATCAAGGATGTTAATAAAACCCCTCGTCATTGAAGGAAAGCGCTGAGTGCCAATTTTGAGGTGGAAATTTGGTTGTTCTCTTGCTTTTCATGTAAGCATTTGCCAGTGTTTGCGTTCACATTTCTTTGGTTATAAAATCTCTAGGCATGTCTCACTAACATGTATTTGGCGAAGCACTGAGTTCGTGGATCCTTATAACAGATCCATTGATACCCGATGGATTAATCTCTGTTAATTCATGGGTGGAGTTTAGAAGGTGTGTTCTCTCACCGTCTGGGAGCATTATGCTCATGAAATACCGTGTTCAAAGGCTTTGGGTTGGGTTTAAGCTAATGAGAATCAGTTGAAATGACTATAGGTCATCCTCACGTAGCGAGGAAAAGACCAGAGGACATGTCGATTGACTTAGAACCTAAGCCCAGGTGGCCAGGACTTCAGGAGTTCTTAACTTTTATTTCAAATTTCAGTTTTCAACCATTACTTTACTAACTGTTTTCACACAAATCAAAATCAAGAGAAACATCGTTTTCAGTGCTGCGCAGCTCTTATACTCCACGAAGAAAAGCCCATCCCACAGTGTTAGGCCCTAGACCGCACTATCTTGCGGTAGCTATTTCACGGCTTGATGAGAGGAATTTAGGTTACAAATATTGTTGATTCGAACACTCTACTTTGCATACTGATATCACTTTCTTAGTTTCTCGATTCTTCTAACAGGTATCAGTGATGCGAGTTACGCTAGTCTTCTTTGCATGTAGAACTTCACGAAATGAAGGTACGCGAGATCGATGAAACATGAAATATATTATGATTAACAATGGAGATCAACTTCGCGGTGAAAACTAATGCGAAATTTTAGAAGATTTTGTTTAAAGAAGAAAAAATAAAGACTAGAAATTTTCCCTTTGGTTGGAATATTGATCCTTAAACTTTACTTCGATCCCCGGAAACGGCTCCAAAAACTTGTTTGACTAATTTTTTGCTAGCCCAAAATTGATTAATTTCTAACACTGCCACCAAGGACTATTCAATCCCTATTTTGTTCATTCCCAAAAACATGGTATATTTTTAAAAATTTGTCATACGCTATTATTTAAAATGGTGTAATTAAAGTGGTTTGATTAAATCCTTTCTAAATTTTACAGGTCTTAAAAGTATGTAAATTGGTTATGATCCATATCATTCCCAGTTGATTGAAATCTAAGATCATTCACCCACTGCCTCTCAAGTACTATTTAAACCTCTGCGAAAAGTGATTGGTTCTAAAAATAAATTGAATAAAAGGTTTTATAATGTTCATAGTGAGAAGAAATCTAAAATACATGGATTAGAGAGTTGATTGGATTGAAACAACATTGGGAATGAAATTAGTGTTATGTCTATCAATTTGTAAAGTTCCCAAAGAAAATACAATTACAGACACAGAATTGCAATTGTCAAAAGCGAGTAGTGTAACCTTGGAATGCCTCCTGACACTACACATTTCACTCTTTAGCTAACCATATTCCTACACCAGGTCAATGGGTCTAAAAAGCTACTTGTATGACTTGATCCTCTTTAAGATCTGACTGTTTTTCCTAAACAAGTACTTCACAGCCATTTCTTAGGACTAGAAACTGCTTGTCCCTTAGACGAAGGATAACCTGGCTTTCTCGAATTAATTGATACCTCGATGCATAATTCATTAGAATCTTTGTCTCCTTCGTTAAGAATCTGTCACTAACACATGATGGGATCTTACACTTAAGATTCAGGATGAGACCTCTAAACATTAAACTAATGTATCAACAAATGGTTCGTATGCCTCGGGAACACACGTCCTTTGTCACGTGGAAGGGAACTTTGAAGTGAGTTGAGACTATGATATATCAAATGATCTTTAGTGCGTATGATTAAGTGGTTATCAAGCAATGCCCACAGTCTTCTCTACTCTTGATTCATCAATCCCTATATCCTCCAAGGGATCCTAGAAATCAAAAGCACGAATCTTATTTCTTTTGCAGTGCTGAGTTTCTATCTTGAATAACTCTGATGCAGAGCAATACAAATTAAATCAATCCAGTTTTCATTTTCCCAACAAATAATCTTTAATAATAACTATAACACCAAATTCTTCCCTAGAGGCTTGCTTCCCTTCTTAGATACAAATAGTGATAACTAGTTGATCGAACAAATTCATTGAAATTGTAATCAAAGCGAAAAATTAATTTCAAAAAAATTTCCAAATTCTACCAAAGTTGAACTTTAAATTAAACTGATTAATTAAATGAAATAAAATCTAAAGCAGATCTTTATCTAATCTAAAAGAAAGAAAAAAAAAAAACTAGAAAAGAAACTAAAAAAATAGAAAAGAACATTAAAAGGAAAATATATACAACGAGACTTTAGCTATCTAAAGCAGCTCTTTGGCGGTACAAAACTCACTTGCTCTACCCAAGCTTCTATTTATAGGCTCCAATCATTGGGCCCTGAAAACAAGGCGAAAACAACAGACTTCGAAAAGCCTAAAAATCTGCCCTACTCGTTGATTTCATGGTCGATGTCGCGACATCGAAGCTGCTGTGTCGTGGTTCAAACTTAGTATCACGACATTGAATTATGAGTGTCAGGTACAAGTCATATTCTTTGAAATAATAGTTTGTTGATGTAGATCTCAGTGTCAGCGACATTCTTTGTTGTGATCTTGAATTACGATGTCAGCGACGTATAAGATGTTTCTTTACTACTAAAGTCATGTTCTGATGTCGCGACATTGAGTTGTGATGTCGCGACATTGACTTTGAGTGTTGCAATCTAGTGTGATGTCACGACATTGAATGTCGATGTCGCAACATTGTTCTAACGTTGTTGGTGTTAAGGCTTTGTTCTAATGTAGCGACTCTGAGTTTACGTCGCCAGCGGCATTAGCCGTGATATTATGGCAGTGCCTTTTTCGATGTCGACATTGGATTCTGATGTTGCGACATTGATATTTTCTTCCTTGCTCACTTAGCTAATGTCGCGACATTGATAATCATTTCAGGACACTCTCCACACGATGTCGTGACATTGCTCACCCGATGTTGCGACATTGAGCTGGTAATCCTGACATTCTTCATTCAATGTCAGCGACATTTCTTCTTTTCTGCTTGCACAATGCTATTTTTCTTTACTTTTTACTTATTTTGCTTAACCTTTAAATTCATACTGTATAAATCTAGTGAAATACTAATTTTTCATTAAATTGAACTTTTAAGCCTTAAATATACATGAAAAATGGGCTTAAAAATAGATGAGTATTAGACTCATCACCTATGCTCACCAAGTGTTTGTGAAAATGGCTAAGTGAGCATCACATGTAGATATTTCTTGAGGACTTCTAGAGCTCTCTTGAGGAAAATACCACTAATGTACATCAAGTGAGAAGGATTTTATGCTTCATGCTTACATGAATTGTGATTGAAGGATTGGGATGGTGTTGATGGCATCGTCATGCTTGCTGTATGGATCCATGGTTATGAGGAAAATTTGTTTTGCAAATTGTTAAGGGTTAATGGTTGGGATATTCATGGAGCTTTGAAGATATATGATTGAAGAATCATGATCATCAAGCAAAGGTGGTAAATATTAAGAGAAAGGTTTTCCAAGTTGCGCATTCAATGTACCTTTCAAGCTTTATGGAGAAGAAGGCACAACTTGCATGTCACAAGCAAGTCATATTCATTAGAGCTAGTTCCGGAGGCTTGATCACCCTCAAGGGAGTTCTCGTTATCTCTTCTTGTTTCACATTGAGGACAATGTTTAATTCAAGTTTAGGGGGGGGGAGGTGGGGAGAGGTTAATTCAAGAATTCAAAATTTATAGTTATTTCTTTTCAGTTGTTTAGTGGTTATTTGCATGTGCTTTTCTTTCTTTCTTTTATTTGTTTTTTTTTTCTCATATGAGTTGGGTTGGTGCTGAATGGTTTGAGAATGCTTTGGTATTTTTGGTTAAGTGACAGTCAAATTTGGATGTACCGTTTTGATCTAGGACTTGAGTGTCTTTTGGTTTTGGGAGAGCTATCTTGGATAGCCCCTTGTTTATCAAGAAATCATTTCTTAATGGAACTTCTACACACACACACATGGTCTCATTTAAACACCTTGGTTTTAACCCCTTTTTCTCAAATTGAACTTACCTTGGCCTTTACTTTCATGGTATTGGCCCCTCAATAAAGAGGGCTAATGAGCCCCATAGTTGCAAACAAAAGAAAAAGAGAAAAGGAAAGAAAAAGAAATAGAAAATTAAAAAATATGAAAAATAATGAAAAAGAAGCCAGTAATTAAGTTATTTCGAAGAGTGGAATCTGACATACAGTCCGAGGGCCTTTCAAAGCAAGTCTAAGCCATTAGATGGGAGTCATTGACTTCGCTACTGATTGGGCCGTGCCACGAGTAGGGTGATCTGAGATCAGCAAGAATTTATATCCTAAGTTCCTCCTCTTGCAGTAGTCAAACTCTTTGCGATATAGCGGTCTAGGGTCGAACACGGGGATGGGTTTTCATCCTTGAATGATTCGCATCAGTGTTTGAAAATGGTGAGGCTTTTTGTTTGGATTTCTGGATTTGGTTAAAAACAGTGGAGGTTGTTTGTTCACTGACTAACTGTAATGGCTTAAAGTGAAGTGTGAAATGGTAACCTTGAAGGCTTGGGTCACTAGCTTGATAACATGGGGGCATTAAAATGTCCTTGGGTTATTTCCTCGCATTAGGAAAGAATGACATATAAATCAAAGCCAAGAACCGGATCTTTGTTTAGCTATAAAACTAACCTCAAGACCCATTCCTATTTAGTCAAAACTGATACTAAGCATTCAGTCCCATTCGAGTTAAAACCCTAGCATTTAGTACCTCTTTTAATGGCTTCGTAAATGACATCTAAAGGATATCGATTCATCTACCATTAAAAATGCATTGAACCCTAAATGTGACCCAGTGACCAAAAGAAAAGACGATGGCATTTAACCCTAGTTTGAAAAGTTAGGAACCATAAATGTTATGCTGTAACATTCAAACGAGATAGCTGCGATAGCCCACGAAAACCAAGCTAGCAACCCTCATAGCTGGTATGAGGCTTGGCATCCTTGAGGTTGTCATCTAAAGGGGGTGTTTGGCAGTGAAAATGAAGAAAGGAGAGAAGAAACAAAGTAAACCTAAAATGAAAAATTTGAGCTGGCAATGTGGAAAAGTGCTCTTTGTTACAAGTTGGGGGGCTTATAGCCTCAGAGGTGTGAAATGACAAAATTACCTAAAATATGAAATTACAATGAGGACAAAATGGTAATTTATCAAAACGTGGTCGTTTAGAATCAAAAACACACCAAAAACACAGGCTGAGCAATTTATTTATGCGACAAATTTAGCTAGTATAGTGAATTTAATATGTAGCGAAGAAATTTAAGCTGGCCTAAGCGAAATTTACTGTGAGATAGCGAAATTGAGAATTTTCGCTAGCAACGATAAATTTAAACTGGCTATGTAATTTATAACTAACGAAAAATTACTACATCTGAAAATTTAGCTAGACTTCTGAAATTTTAAAACAATCTGAAATTTTATGATCTCAGCAGTGGCAAATCATAGCGAAAATCACTAACTTTGTTTCTGCTTCCTGTTTTTACTCTTGTCGCTCACACCTTACTAATGTATTTGTGATTCTTCAACTCATCTTGACATTTCATCGCCTGAGAAGCTTGGTGTAGTGCGAGTTCTGCGTGACCAATAGGCGACTCACTAGCAAAAGTTCCCAAGGAGTATAAAACTATCAAACAATCTGGCTTGTCGAGAAGCACTAAGTGGACATGCACATGACAATTGGCTTAATTCCATATGATTAGTGCATAGCACTTTCAAAACCTATCTTTAAATAGGGCTCAAATAGCACTTTTTTGGGCACTAATCACCCCCAACCGACACGTTGCTAGTCCATATGTACAAAAACATAATAAAGGTATACATGTTGTGCTTTACAAAAGTGTATACGGTTCTAAAAATTCATGTGTACATGCAAAGCTTTACCTTTAGTATGAACAATTTAGACCACGAGCGAACCGGCATGAAAGAGCAAAGACCATGCAAAACGAGTTTGAGAAGGCGACATCGGTTCAAAGTCGACTGAACTTCCACGACATCCTAATTGTTCTAAGGTAACTAGTTTGAACGACCAAATTGCAGCTATTCTCACAACCTAGCTCTTTGCCATGGCCTTAAAGCGTTGACCCGACTTAAATAAGACTAGCTACGCTCTTATTTCTTCCTTGTTCGGCAATGTAGGGTGCAATGCTAAACGGCTTCGCAGAGATCCATTATAGCGGGGTCCATAGATGACTCCCGACCAATTAGGTTTAGGGCATCAAGCCAAAAAGGATCAAGCCCGACCACAAACTGCGGGCTTCACGGACTCGAATGATTTCGAAATTCAGCACACCTGTCACAGCTAAACTGCCATCCACCGACTAACTGCTTGAAGCATGTCAGATGACTCAAACCAATTAAGGTTTTGGAACTCGAGCTTTAAAGGCTTCATATATACCCCTCGGACCGTGTTCGGAGTTTCAAGGCAAAACATCACGGCTATTCTCTTTTCTTCTTTTCTTTTTCTTTTTGCTTTTTCTTTTCTTTCATTTGGAAGATTACATTGGTCTTCATACATGGGTAACAAACCTATTATAGGTCTGATCGACAAATTTAAGGCCGGCTTTGCAAAGTAGAAAAATTTTAAGCTTCTCAACCTATTGGTACAATTTAGTGTGGTGTGTGGATCAAACTAAGGGGAATGTTCAAGGTTGAATATCTTGAAATCTCAATTGACCGAAAACTAAATCATACATGATTGTTTCTAACATTAAATTTTTATCTGAGGGCTTCAATTTTCAAAGCTTCAAGGCAGAAAATTTGAAAACACAAAATCAGACAAAAATCTATTAAAAAGTTAAAGAAAAATGAATTTATTGCTGAGTTGTATAACATTAAACTAAATTTAGTATGAAAATTACTTCCTATTGGTTTGCATGGGAATGCAAAAACTTCAAGGATGGGGCTAGCCTCCTACAACATGGTGGTGGAAAAGGGACGTTCAGCATCGGCGTCTTGCGTTGACATAAAAAAGTGAAATAAATCAAACTCAGGTGCTACCAACAATTTTAAGCAAAGAACAATCAAAACTAAACAATGATCGGTGGATTAAGGACCAGCGACAATACCCTTAGGCGTGGTGTTGTGGGATTCGGGAGGGTCGGAAGAATTTCGTCCACTGTGGTCTGTTTGCCACAAACATAGGGCTTTATCTCTGTCCATTGACTTTGATCACTGTATCATTTGGATTGAGTGAGTCATT
The DNA here is from genome assembly GCA_016808115.1 of Tetrastigma voinierianum. NCBI lineage: Eukaryota > Viridiplantae > Streptophyta > Magnoliopsida > Vitales > Vitaceae > Tetrastigma > Tetrastigma voinierianum. The sequence goes on along the minus strand of JAEQBH010000911.1, from coordinate 27,063 downwards.
TGAACCATTAGATTGTCTTTTGAGAATTTGAGCTATGAATGGACGAATCCATCAGCGACTTGAAACTTGCGGGAAATAGATGGGTTGGGTCATCTGGATGCGATTTTGCTGTTGAAATTCTTGCCGGGTTATCATTTGATCATGCCTGTTTTTATTATACACGTCTTAATTCCAGTAGGCATCTTTATTGTTTCTTCCTTTCAGCGAGATCAGGAATCCATGTGACAAACCTGCCCGAATTCATATTTGAGCTTTTCTTGATTGCCCACCGCACTTGTATTAAGGTCGCGGGTGGGCGCCGCATATGCTAACCTATGCGGGGACATCCCGAGTTATCTTTGAAAAACATTCTGACGCGGCCGAATCAACGATTTGATATGAATAGTCTTCACGTTGGTGTTTACGCTTTTGTTGAATGATTCTTAATCTCCACTGTTGCGATTCTGCGACCATGTTTAGAGATGACAGGGCAGCCACTCTGTGTTATATATTTAGCCATGAGTTTTTCAAAAGGTTTGTTCGCGAAATAGTGATTATATCATTAATAATGGCTTTTATATTTTGAACTGAAAGATGTTTGCTTTGAAAATTTACTGTGATTATTGGTTTCATGAAGTGCTGGCCCTTGATTACATGATTCCACTCCCACAATCATATTATGACCATAAAGATGTGAGGAAAGATTCCATGAAATAATTTCTTTAACATAAAGTAGCTCTGACTACTAAAATTAGGGGTTCAAAGGCATCCATCTCAGACGGCGAACAACTTCAGAGTCTTGCGTCTATCGCACTCACGACACATTTGGTGTGCTTCTTTAAACAAGGAAGGCCGGTAGAAACATTCGCGACACCTTCATTCTTGTCTTACAGAAATAAAGTGACCTGGTACTCTCAGTGGCGGTGACAGATTCACTATTTATTCTTTATCATTTATGTTACATGAATGCACGGTATTTAAGCAGACTCTTCCCGATAATAGGAATGGGTTTTGCGAAAACCTTTTTCTATCGTTCTTTCAATGGTTGAGTTTACTGTTAGAGAAGTGGCAATGTGAGCATGAGGCTTTTATGCGTGGGACTCTTGAAAATTCATCATTGATAGGTGGACTATGAGAGTGTCATAGGCTCTCGTTAACACAGAAAAGTGATTGCTCCACCCTTCTCTCTACCCTTTTTTGTCTATTTCTTTGATTAAATTCTGACCAAACCATAGGATAAGTCTAACGGCATTTTAATGAAGTGGGAAATCTTCCAGCGGAATCGTCGTAAAAATGACTATAACTCGGTTTCCTAACCAAATGCAAAATTTATCTATCGTGAACCATACCAGCAATTCATTCTGCAACAGTGGTATGATTCATTTATATTATTCAAGAGTTTGCACTAGTAGACTGCAGGGTTTCATATTCCTCTTTGGCGACACTCAGCTATGAGTCTTGGCATCATCTCAAAACATTTTAATTGATTGCTCGATACATTAATTGCGATGGTCAGTCAGGATTCCGGCTCCTCAAGCTCTCTAGCATTCTTTTACTTTGACAAATTTAACTGCTCTCTAAGAACTGTGAGAGGTTAGCAATCTTTGATCTCGATGAATCTTCCTAAACTGACCAGTGCTATTGTTTTTTACATTTGTTGGGATGTGACTTGGAGATAAAGTTGATTTGTGTATAAACTCTATTTCTATATTTGGGTATAATGTTTTGGCTGAGTTCTGATTAACATAAAATGGCCTTCTCCTAGTTGAGAACTGAGGTTCTTCTCTACTCTCTGGGATGTTTGATTATGGACATTCTTAAAATGCCTCCATATCCTGGGCATCATCATCCATATTCCACTTCATTATATGCCAGCCATATGGCTGACATGTAAAGCATATCTAATGGCGAGGAAATTGAAAGCCAAAAATGCATCTCACATACTTTGTAATTGAAATGGTTAGTAGATGGTCTTTTCTTGATCCTCTGGTCGCGATCTATACAGAAAGTAATCTTTGAATGTATCAGCGTAGTAGGGACTGGGTGTCAAACTCTTCCGGAGCATTTCATTCAGTGCAAGGCGATCTTAGTTACACCTGTTGATTCTCTCACCTCAAATCTTATCACGCCTCTGGTGAATGAAAGTGGGATGAGACATTCTTCACCCTTTTCATTTTCAGTTGTCTCCGGCTTCTTTGACATACAGGTTGACACCAAGTACTCTAAATGGAATTAAATGATCGGCTTGATGATTTGGACTGATCTGTTACTTCTAGTGAGTTGAAACCTCATTGTGGTGCCTCTTTTACCCTTGAGCTTCTCTTCCTAGTGCAATCACAGTGGGTGAGATTGGATGGTTGTCTTGCTAATCAGAAATTTTCCACCCAGTACTTTGCCCATTCACAGAAAGTGTGAGTTAATCATATGAAATTAAATCTAACATTGAGCAATCACAACTAGTGACCTTATTCTCTTCGAATGCATACTTTAACTCAGCGGGAGGGGTTTGAGCTCTAACTGTTGAGGTTCCTTTGGTTCATCACCAGTCAATAGAAGTAGAACTTCTATTTTTCTCCTCCAGTACCCCTGCCCTAAGCTCATGCATTGAGGTTCTTCTTGCTCTCCGAGGCATTCAGATAACTCTGGGGTTAATACATCTTGTACTGTATCTTAGCATGTTCTTGAGAATTGTCGATTACTCTGAGACTTCTTCACAGGTGTCTTCTCTGAGTCTGCATATGCCTTTACTCAAATGAAAGATATTGGTTCCCAGGTCATATTCTAAATGTGAGTTGCATAACCCCATTCAAGCAGTTTATTATGGCATTAAGTAGTACGATAATGGCCTCCCCGGTATAATGCGCACATGATTGGCTCTTTGCCATGGCTGTGTGAAATGCGACAAAATCTCTTGGATAACGTAAAATCGCTCTTGTGACAAAACATCCTCAATGGTCCCATCGGTATTTTAATAGACACATCGGCCCCAGTGACAGTCAATAGCGATGGGCGTGGGTTTGGTTCACCGAAACCAGGTTGCTTGTACATTAAATTCGGTAAAGGTTCACACTAGCTCGAGTCTAATAGTGCTTTCTCCACACTAATACCTTAATATTAGCCGGGTTATAGGACATCCGAGGTCTTTATATTTCACTTTGAGTCTTGCCTCAGCCAATGCTTACTCACTTGCTCGGTCAAAGAGCCTTTTTATTTACATTGAGCTCTTTTATATAAGTCCTTGAATTTTGCATAGGTGGGGACTTGTTTGATCATATCAAGGAGAGGAATGTTAACTTTCAATTGCAAGTAAAACCTCTCTTGCATTTACGTTTAGTTAGATTTTCTTTCGAGGAGGCTTTGTGAATGGAAGTACACTTGGTCTTCGCCTCTTCTATTTGTTAGTAATACTCTCTTTGTAATGGATTAACTCACGTGAAGTGACATTCATTGAGATTGCAGTCTGGAGTTCTTTACCACTCTTAATGTCACCACTTTGCCTTGACTTCATCAATTCTTACTTTGGATCATTAGTTGAGCCTATTTGTGCATTCCCTTACGATGTTCTTTACGTGGCCCAGGAAAAATTTCTCCTTCCCAGAACATTGGTTGCACAACCTCGAAATCTGGTATTTTGTGTCGATTTTCTGCTGAGTGACTTCAGCCTTCAGTTTCTGATTAGTGCGCACATTCAACATGTTCTTACCTGGCGTACCTACCGCTACTTAAATTCGGGATTACTGTTCAACGGGAGAAGAAGGTGGAGGCGAATTTCTTGTTGTGTTAATTAGACCCAGCTGCTCATTTGTGCTCCTGGCCAAGGAATATATCTGGGGTTTTGGCTTCCATGTGAGTTTGGATGATTTACCGATTAAGGGTTATAGGTGTTGCCATATGTTGTTGTGGGGTGGCTTATTTTGATTAGGGCATGTTTGCTCTGATGGTACTCCCAGATGATATTTGTCGACGGTCAGCAAAGATGGATGAGATGCAGGTAACTTGGTTACTGCTTGCATTTCATGTTGGCTTCTCATTTCCAGCTCCTCTAACCTTCGAGTCAAAGCGCGATTAGGTTGCTTTCATCTCGTCAAATATTGGGAAAGGGTGCATAAATGCCCTCTGGTGGTTGAATTCCTTGATCTTTACGACTTCCCTTGGATTCGGTTAAATCCATTGCCTTTGAGGTTTTATTTGCTCTTCAAAGTCCATGGCCTCATCCACGGGTTTTGCTCAAAAGTCACCTCCACATGGTTTCCAATAGTTGCTTCATGTTGAGCATACCATCATAAAAATGATTCACTAGCATCCATGTATCAAAGCCATGGTGTGGGCATGCGTGTGTTTCATATGAATCTCAAACACGATGTTAAAGCTTCTCATTGTAAAAGTGAGTAGGTGTGAATCTGTCTCTTCAAGTTGGTGCTTTGTTGTCTTGAAAATTCTTCAAAGCTTCGACGGAGTTGAAGTGATTCTCGTGTCATGGCCTCAATGAATTAGGCCATATTGCAATATACTCTTTGTTAAGGGAGGTCTTTCCGGCTTGAATAAATCATGTCGGACCTCCTTCCTTAAAAGTGTGCATACTTCCTCAATTCGAGATATGAGTATAAGGATTCTTATTCTCCATTCCATGGAATGTGGGGCTTGAGAGCAGCAGGGTAGGTTATCAACGCTACTACATCCTCGGCGGAGGTATGATGCGGGAAGAACCTTAACTCCTGAGGAGGGTGTGTGTGATCCTCATGTTTGTATCTTTTGTGATTCATAGGGAGTGCTTGTTGACTCTCTTTGTTCCTCGGGTAGAGGTCCGCCCCCAGTCCTTTGTGCCTGCGTGATTTCCACGACCTTGCTCAAGCGGCGCACTTACTCTTTGCAATCTACCCGATATCCAATCGGTGTTGCATAAACACAGTTACACAAAAATGAAACAAAACAAAGGCACAAACAAACTTGACAAAGAAAGAGTGGGGTGTTAGCTAGAACAAAGCGGCCCAGCAAAAATAAAAGCTATGCGTGCCAGAAGTGAAGAAAACTTGCGGAGTTCACACGCAATTCAAGGGTGAAAGATCACAACACTTGTAATGTGGATTACCGAGTACCCATCAACTCATCATAAGTAGTTTAGCTGCATCGGCAGCCATTTGGTCGTGCCACATTAAGGTGATCGGAATCAGCAAAATTTATATCTAAGTTCCTCCTCTTGCGTCAGTCAAGCTCTTTGCTTGCCGGTATAGCGATCTGAGTCAGTGGGGATGGTTTTGACCCGAATGATTTGCATCGATGTTTGAAAATGGTGAGGCTTTTGTTTGGTTGTGGATTTGGTTAAGCGGTGGAGGTTGTTTTGTTCAGCATTAAGCTGCATGTCAAACATCTTGAAGTGTGAAATGGTGCTTTGAGGCTTGGGTCACTAGCTTGATAACATCAGGGCTGATAAAATGTCATGGGTTATTTCCTGCGTGAGCAAATGACATATAATCAAATCAGCGGATCTTTGTTTGCTTCTAAAGCCTAACCCTGGGACACTCCTATTTGAGTCAAAGCCAAATGCTAAGCATTTCAAAGTCCCATTCGATTGGAAACCAGCATTTAACCTCTTTGTGTTTCGTAAATGACATCTAAAGGATGTCAGATTTTGTCTACCATTAAAATCTTGTGGACTCCCTAAGAAAATATGACAAGTATTGACCAAAGAAAGACATTAAATGGCATTTAACCTAGTTTGAAAAGTTGGGAACCATGATATTGTACTGTAACATTCAAAGCGTGAACTGACTGCTGTGACCCCAAAAGCAGCTGGCAGCCCCTCTGCTTTCAAGTTTATGAGACCTAGCCATCCTTGAGTTGTCATCCCCTAAAAGGGGGGTGTTTGTATCAGAAAAAATGAGAAGAAGAGGAGAAGGCAGTAAACTAAAATGAAAGGCTGCATGGAGCTTCATAAGTAATGATTTTCAACATTGCAAAAATTGAAGTACTATGACCATAAGAAGTGACGACAATTACCTAAATCATGAGAACCTGTGGGTTCAAATAGTAATTATCAAACATTGATTGCGTTTGGAATAACTTTAAAACAGGTTGATAGTTGCTATCGCGTAATTTTTATGATATAATAAATTTTATTCTTCGTAGGTGCCAACATGAGACCACGTGATCAGTCAGTGAGTGCCAGCTAGCAGCGGTAATTTCGCTGGCTGACGAAATTCTGGCCCAACCTAACGAGTACTACATGTGGTACTGCATGGCGGGATTTCGCTGGGCTTCTGGTAAGCAGGCTTGGGGCCTGCGATCTAGCGAGTACAGCAATCCTGTAAAATCTTGCTTTGTTCTGCTTGCTTTGTTTGCTATTTTGTCACTTCTGCACTTTTATTCATCACTTGCCAGTTCTTAGCTCATCTTGACATTTCATAGCACCCGACTTGGTGAAATTCTGAGGATTCATAGCATTCCTTGCTTTAATAGAAGCCAAGCTCACTAACCCGAGAGTTTAAGATGCCAAAACTATCAGCAATCTACATGTTGAAGCACTAAGTGGACATGCACATGACAATTGGCTTAATTCATATGATTAGTGCGCAAAAAAGCACTCGAGCTTCTCTGAAATAGAGCTCGAAAATAGCACTGCGGGCATGTCGATTATGGGGACAGATGAGCAATTCATAAGTATGTGCTTTGGTTTATAGTTAAGCATTTGTGGTGAAGTTTGAGGGGAACTTAATGCCCAGTGCCCTTAACTGTAGCACCTTTTGTGTTAACCCGATTGGTGGAGTCGGCCGGATTGGGATGCTGTTTACCGATCACTTTATCGAAAACAGCCCGAGCGTTACATTTCAGTTGACATAAAAGCCCTTTTAAATATGTGGAAACGTTTTTAAAGGGGTAGGCCCATTAACATTGTTTATGCAAAGTTCCAAGTACTATAAAGGCATATCAAACCTTTCAAAATGATTTACAAAATAGATGTTCGAGTTAAGTCATTTTTAAAATATCATGTTAAAAAAATTAGATAGATTTCATATACCAGACATGCTATTAATCTTTCTCTATGACTGGCACTCCTCGATCTTGCGCCGTTCTGTTGATAACTACCTATCACCGATACGGTCATTGGTAAAAACAATCGCTAAGCATTTTCCTTAGTGGTTCTCTAATTCCATTCTTACGTTTCGAGTTTAGAGTGAATCATGAAATTTTACTAAACCAAACTTTCAAATCTTTTGGATTTCAATGATAATAATACATATACTTATTTCATATACAATCATTTATGTGGTTCGTGATCATTCTAAATATACACTTTCATATGATAAATCATTTTATAACGAAATCATGCATTTCACCACATTACTCTTTTCATTTCAATTTTTTGATATGCTTTTCAATACTGTATATAACAATCTCAAAATCAATTCAGTTATGCCCTTAACAAATTTAACCTATGTTTTCGGTATACAAGATATCGGAATCACCGGCACGGTCCCGCTAGGCGTAGGCTGGTATAAAAACATTTGTTTTATAACACAGTTTGGTCTCGCTAGGCTGCTGACTAGTTATTAAAAAATCAATTCATGAACATTATCGATATTATCCCACTGGGCTGCTGATTGGAGTGACACATTAATACGTTTGTTCACGGTACTGCTAATTTGACCCTTATTGGTATACCAATCTATCATGTGCGAAATAAGCGGTCGACATTCTATTAAAAGTTGAATCAGCTATAGTAAGCTCTGATACAATATGCTGTACATTTATGCCATGGTTCATTTTCAATACTCATCCAATTTTCATATGCAAACATTTCACAATTAATTGCCTCAAATCAATTAAAACAAATCAATATGCTTTTCTTATACATTTAGAACAAACATTTCAAATCTTGAACGAGAATAGGAAAAGATAGAACAAACATTTCAAATCTTGAAACGAGAATAGGAGAAGATAGAACAAACCAATCTATCTCTTTCTTTTTGCCTTACCGTCAATCTCGGTCCTAGCCCCTCGCAAATCACACACATCACATTTGGTAAACTAACCTTACTCACATGGCGATTAGTGCCGGTAGGGCGATCAGGAATCAACAAAGTGTCTCGTTCTCCCTATTTGCCGTAGTCGAAGCTCTTTGCCGGTATGAGTGGTCTGAGGTCGAACACGGGGATGGGTTTCATCCTCGTAGTTTGCATAAGTGCACGAGAAGGTAAGGCTTTCTATTTGGACTCTTTGGATTTGTAACTTAGGTGGAGTAGGTTGAAACGAAATTGTAAGCGAAAATAAAGTGTGAAAAGTTAACTTTGAAGATTTAGGTCACTAACTTGGTAAGTTAGAGACGACAAGTGTCACCGCGGGTTTTATCCTCGGCGTTATGACATGCAACCTATAGTCAGGCATAGCAGGATCTATGTTGCTAGCAAAACCTCACCCTTGAAATCAACTCCTATTGAGTCAACACAAGTAGCATGCATCATGGCCCCTTTACTATTTGAAACACGCATTTAAATATCATTTGAGAGGCTCGTAAAGACCATCCTAAGAACCACAGTGCATCTAGCATTAAGTATACCTTCATAATCTAAAGCAATGGAGTATTGGCCAAATCAATAACATTCAATGCTATTCAACCCTAATTTGAGAAGATGGGAGTCATAAACACATTACTATGTGACTTTTTAATACAAGAGGAAAACATGCATATGCCCCTTCACCAAGCTAGCTTCCTTCCTCTTCCAAAGAAAGGAAACCTTGGCATCTCTTGAGTTATGCGTCACCGAGGGTGTTCAACGAAACCAAGAAAGTAAGAGAAAGAGGAGAGAGAAAGAGAGAGAGAAAAGCAAACCTAATTAAAAAAGAGACAAAAATAAAAACTTACTAATCCTTCTACTGAAATTCTCATGTTATTCTGAGAAATTTATGACGCCTCAATACATGAAAATGCAAAACCTCTGGTGGCTAAGTTAAGGACAGAAAGTAATACACTAATTTGAGTCGGTTAGCATTAAATAAAAGCATGTGAGCGGTGAATTTCGCTAGGTGAAGAATTTCGCTGACCAGCGAAATCACGAACATAACAGCGAGGAAATTTATTTAAAGCACGGTAATTTAAGCTAGCTAGCGAAATTCGCTAACGAAATTTTAGTGATAGCAATACAATTGCCAGAGCGGTGCCTGCATGGCGAGTTTTGGTCTAGCGAAAATTGGCGATTTATTTAAGGTTCTTCTTGAGAATTTTCGCAAAATTTATGAGCACACATGATCTGCGAAAATTTTCGCAACTCTAGCGAAAATTCCAGGCTTTGTTGATCTCCACTGCATTTCATCTTGTCTTCAACTGCATCAATTTTTCTTCACTTTGCCTTCATTTTCTCATTGATTCTAGGGCTGGTTGATGGCTGACACTTGAGTTCAAACTTCATGATTCGTCATACATCTCGATGTGTAGACTCCCCAAGTAAACATGAAAACCTGTAGCTTGATAAAAATAACCTCTGGCGGCATAGAGTGATACTAAGAAGACTTGAACACTTCAGTGTATTAATGACATGATTAGTGCACAAAAGCACTCAAAACCTATCTAATATAGGGTTCAAAATTGTACTTTTGGGCACTAATCATTCTTTCCCTTTCTATTTGAGGTGGGTGCGGTACATTTTCATTTAGTTTATCCTTATTTGAACCCCATTAATAATTTATTTAGTTGTAAACTATTGTTATGCGAACCGAGGTGTTTGGAAACAAAAGAAATCAAAATTTCGTTGTGAACAATAGCTGCGTGCGTAGGCCTTAACGGCGTAGCAAAGGAGTGCTGTTTGTACGTCGGCCCACCATACGGCGGTATCACGCAACAGCGCCGTCTAGCGCGGCATGGGTTCCCTACGTTCAGCGTGGAGTGGTTGCACCGATTTTCGAGTTTTCCTTCTTTTGCGTTCCTCCATAATCCTCAAAATCCATTAAAACATGGAATCACTCCCAATAACATCCTAATATCACCATAAACCAACCCATGGCAAAACCCGTGGATGGATTAGGGTTTTCTAACCCCGAACATGAAATCTGACTTTTTAGGGTTTAGGTTCATGTTCTTGAAACTCTTTGCCCTAACTTCCTTCTTCCTCCTAGATCACTTGGAAACTGGAAATGGGGATGATCTCCCACCAAAATCACTTCTTTCCAAAACCTTAGCTTTCTCCTCTCACTTTCTTCTCAAAACCGTTTTTGCTCAAATGAGCATTCTAAGACCAAATGTGGTCTAATATCACTTATCCATCTCAAGGCCATGTTTGGCACATCATTAAATCCCATTTTCCATTTTTCTCACTTAAAGCTTACTAGTCTCCTTATTTGCACATTCACTTATCATTTATTTCACATTAGCATTTAAGCTTATCATTTTGACCCTTAGGTCCTCATTTTACAAATTTTCCATTTTTGCCCTTTTTACACTTGGGTTTATTTCTAAGTTCAATCAATTTCTTATTTTAGCATATAATATTTAATCATATGCTCACATATTCATTTTACATTTCACAATTTATCAGTTTTCCTAGAAAAAAAACCCGAGTTTGGCTCAATTCATACTCGAAATATAATAAAATTATTATAAAAACTCTAAGTTATTTTTGGGGCGTTACATTAACCAACTGGTGGGGAGTCACCAATGGATCCCCGTTACATGGACACTTTTCTAGAACTCCTTAGCATTGCATCCTACTATTTAGTTTTTAGTTGTTGAATAAAAGGTGGGTTCTCAACCTTTTTTAGTTAGTTTCTTTCAAAAAGAGTAAGTTGAGTTTAGTTGAAGAGTGCTTTGGAACCTTTGTCTACATTTGAAACCTAAAGCACCATTTTCCTCGAGTTTCTTGAGAAAAGGTTTATTGAAAACGTGGGAGCAAACTTGCCTTGATCACCATGCCTTTAGATGCATTATCCTTTAGAGATTATAAATGTGATGGGATATCATTTTGGCTAACATATTTTCATAGAACTGTAACGCCCTGAAAATACACTAACAGTTTTATAACATATTCAGAGTGTAAAATAAATTATATTATATTTTTCCGGCGTTTAAATGACTAAAAATGAAAAATGATAAAAATCCAAAAATTTTACAAGAGCCAAATAAATTTAGTAAAAATGTCAAATGGGGACCCTATGGTCCTAAATGAGGAGTGTAATGTTAAAAATGTGAATAAAATGAAATGAAAGTGAAATGAAGTGTTAAAATGGCAAAAATGAGAAATGGGAATTTATGGAGTAGCCAAACATGGCCTTAGCTATGCAATGGGATTAAAGACCAATTTTGGTCTTAGAAAGCCATTTTCACATTTGGGCATTTCCATTTTGAGAGAGAAAGAGAGAGCTAGGGCTTGTGGAGAAAGGAGATTGGTAATTTTTCTCTAGTAACTAAAGTTTGAGAGATCAGAGGAAGAAGTGCTTGGTATTGAAGATCAAAGATTAAAATTATAGAGGCAATCCTAACTTTTCTTTTCTTGTCTTGGTTGATGAAAACCCCCGAATTTTTGGATGAAAATGTTTGTATTGGTTGTAAACAACTTTTAGAGGTGCTCTAAGTTGTGTTTGGTTGTTTTTGATTGGTTTGAGTTGGTTTGAGAAATTTTTTTGTATAAAATAATTGAGGTTTCAAAGGAGTTGTTGTCAGATTTTCAAAAAACCTGTTATTTGGTATATAAATTGAAAGTATAAATCAATAATTCGGTATTCTAATTGTAATATCGATATGATTACAATGTAGGACCAGATCAATGTTCTAGCCCTCTTATTGGGTTAAAGTAGATTTAGATAGCTCTGATAATATGCTTTCTATTTAGATGTGAATTGCAGTGTTGTATAAGTGTTTATCATCGTGTATAAATATGGAGTAAACTAGACTTCTAGAGTAATAATTTACTTGAAGGAAGTTTATGTAAATTGTAACCCACCCAAAGTGCCAATCTGTTAAAGTGGGCTATGTCACGGTCTGTTTTACCAAATTAGAGTAGTCTAGATGTAAAATGCAACTTGAGTTTTGGTGATTGAGTGGAATGATTCCAATTGGAGAACTCAAACATAAATATATCCTCAAATACGTAAAAAACCATTACAAATTTATGGATTTAAGACCCTATAAATTGAAAATAACAGTAGGAGATCTAGTGAGCTGGGCATATAGACTAGTTTGGAATTAAAATGTTGTGGCAGGTTTTACAGTGATCCAAATGAGATGATTAAATTCCGCAGTAATGAAGCCGTAAATTTATCACTTTCTTGAAGTATAAGAAAAATATATCTCATGTGTCCCAGAGAGAAAATTTTCAAAGTGAAGGAGTATTGGGTAGACATCGAAGCCACAACGAAAAATCCTAGAATGCTGTGGTTTTTCTTTGACCAGATTGTTCTTTGATTAGTGACATATTTGATGATTAAGGGTTTGGTGACAAGGAAGCAGTAAGGCCAGAGTTCGAGGATAGGAATTGAAGACCGACAACCTTTTTTGGGTTTGTTCTTCAACCTCTCTCTTGTTTCAAATTTGTGAAAGTTTGATCTACACTCTTCTTTCATTGTTTCAAAATTGATTGTGAAATATTATGAAATATTGAAATGATTTATGATAAATTGCATATTGATTTGTTTTAAATTGATTTGATACAACTGACTTAAAAGAATGTTAATCGTTAAATTCGAGTTAGAGATGGTGGTACCACCAATAAGGTGATGGTATTTTCGTAAATGTAATGAAATGTCACTTCGATTTGTAGCCCAACGAGACAGTATCAGTAATGTTCACGAAATTGATTTTTAATAACCAATCAGCAGCCCAACGGGACTGTACTGTGTTATAAAACCATTTTATACACACTGCTGACCGCGCGAGATAGTGCAGTAGTGCCGGTTATCTACGTACCTTTGAAAGCGCCAGGTTAAATTCGATGAGGCAAATTGATAATGAGATTGAAGAGTATGATTTGTGATTTGGAATGATTTGGTGCATATGAAATTACATAACTTGGAAATAACCAATGGTGTAATTGAATGTAATGAATATATATATATATATATATATATATATATATACTCTGCTATATATATATATATATATATATATATATATACTCTCTTCTCCTCTTTATATATATATATATATCATCATCATGTATTATCTTTGCGTGGTCATTGAAAAATGTACAAAAGTATTGTTTTATAAACATTGCATGAAATGATTTAAACTGAAATGAAGAGAGAATTGTATAAAATCACTAAGCATGAAAATTCTTAGAGCATTGTTTTTGTCATCGCGTAGTGTCAGTGGCTTGTCTGAGGACAAAAAGACCGCGAGAGATTTAGAGTCGACGTCGAAAGCCTTGCGATAATAGAAATGGAATCAGACCATGCATTCATGAAATGGTTGACCATTTTGTATAAACTTTGATTTTATTTTGTAAATGTTTTGATATTGAAAGCGTAATTTTATTTTATGTGTGATTAAGAAAAGGGCATATAATGCCATATTGTACAAATATTAGGTTATCCCGAAAATGATGAGCCTCACAGTAAAATGTTTTGATCATCATTATTATATATTCTAAGTGCCAAAAAAGCATGTTTATATTATATCGAATGTATTGGACTTTACATTTATTTTGGTATCAGAGCTACGGTTAAATTGTTAGAAGAAAAAAAAGAGTGTTACATATTATTTTGGTATTAGAGCACAAGTAGCATAGAGCTACGGTATTGAAAACTTATTTGTATTTGTATTGGTGTTTGAATATATCTTAAAAGTAAAAGTATTGGTAGTGCAACGGACGCTACAATTATTTTCGTATCAGAGCCTAGGTTTAGGCGGTTCTACAAAATGATATCAAAACTTTTGCAAATGATTTTGAAATTGTTTGACATGCATTGCAGATGACGTGACTCTGATATCGGTCTTAATAGGTAAGCATGGAATGTTCGGGGCCCCGATAATTGTGGGTTGAGAGATAGGTCTATGATTGTCCCATTAGAATCTGAGTGTGGTATGAGAGATTTGATCGAGTTGTCATTTAGAGAGTTTGATGTGATATTGGGGATGAATTGGTTGTCCCGACACCAAGTGATAGTTGATTGTAGAATGAAGAGAGTGACCTTAAGGACACCGAATGGCGAGGAAGTGACTTTTATCAGCGAGATGTCAAACCACCTCTCTAATGTGATATCCGTCGTTGATGCTAGAACAATGGTTCGAAAGGGGTGTGAAGCCTACTTAGCGTATGTGATAGATATGAAAAAGGTGGAGCCTAGTTTATCAGACATTCCTACAGTTTGCGATTATCCGAAGGTGTTTCCGGAGGAGTTGCCAGGATTGCTTCCACAAAGAGAGATTGAGTTTGCAATTGATGTTGTTCCGAGTGCCACTTTGGCATCCATTACCCCGTATAGAATGGCTCCAGTGGAGTTAAAAGAATTGAATCTTCAGTTGAAAGAGTTGTTAGAGAAAAGATTTATTCGTCCGAGTGTATCACCATAGGGAGCATCACCGCTCTTTGTGAAGAAGAAAGATGGTACGCTTCGGTTGTGTGTTGATTATAGGCAACTGAACAAAATGAAAGTGAAAAACAAGTATCATTACGGGATTGATGACATTGACTAAAGTGAAGGTTCGTCTATTTTAAAGATTGACCTACGATAAGGTATCATCGATTGAGGATTAAATGCGGATGTGCATAAGATGGCGTTAGGAATCCGGTATGGACATGAGTTGCCCGCCGTACCGTTTGGGTTGACAAATGCACCGGCGGCTTTCATGGACTTAATGAATCGTGTTTTCCGACTGTATGTAGACCAATTTGTAATGGTGTTTATAGATGACATCCTTGTGTATTAAAAGGATTGAGAAAATCATGATGCACACCTTCGGGTAGCGCTAGAAACCTTGAGAAAGGAGTAGTTATATGCAAAACTGAGCAAATGTGAATTTTGGTTGAGAGAAATGTTCTTTCTTGGACACATTGTATCAGAAGAAGGAATTCGAGTGGATCCAAAGAATATAGAGGTCATTATTGAATGGAAACCACCGAGAAATGTCACGGAAGTGCGTATATTCCAAGAGCACATTGTAGCTCTAAGGCTCCCAAATATGGGTTTAAAGGTGAGTTTCGGGTAGCTCACAGGTATGCTCTAGTTTGGGTGTAGTTATGTTGAACAGTGACATTTGTTCCTCATCAAATTGAGTGATTCAAAATTCTGGATAAACTAGACTCTGGTAATAATTTACTTCGGTGAAGGTACGTAAATCAGAACTCAAAGTGCCCAAAATCTATCAAAGTGAGTTATGTGCATATTATGTTTTGCAAATTGTAAAGAATGTATTTAAAATGCAATAACTGAGCCAGATCCAAATCGACAGATTCCATAATCGAGAAGAAACATAGTTTAGAACCATATCCTCAAATTAGTGAAGGAACCACACACAATTTTATGCATTTAAGACCCTAGAAATCGAAAATGAAGAAGAGAGATCCAAAAGGTTGAGTCGGGCATATCGACTAGTTTATGTATTAAAATGTCGAACTTAAGTTCGGGAAATCTGATTCAATTCTACTGAAAATGTATTACAGATTCATCACTTTCTTTGAAGGAAGTATGAGAAAAATATAGCTTATGTGTCCCTACAAATTTTTCATGAAGGATTATTGGGCAGACATCAACTCCAACCAAAACTCAGAACTGCACAACCGTGTTTTTCTTCTTAGGTTGTTCTTTGATCAGGTAGACACATTCAGGATGTGATTGGTGTCATGTGACGAGGGAAGCCTCTGACTCATACAGTCTGATTCGAGGATAAATTGAAGACCGACAAACTTTTCGTGTTTTAAGTTTCAACCTTCTTACTTCAAATTTGTGAAAGTTTGGATCTACACTCTTCTTTCATTGTTTCAAAATTGATTAAGGTAAATATTATGAAATATTTGAAATGATTATATTAAATTGCATATTGATTTGTTTAATGATTTGATACAACGATCAGAAATGAATTGCAATACAGAAAATTGCATGAGTATTGGAAACCAAGTATTTGGATATAAATGTATATACACTATTTTAAATTGTATTGAATTATTTGAAGGCCCTTAAAAAAATGTCAACCGTTAAATTTGAGTTAAGGATAGATTGGTATAGCAATAAGGGTCCAATTAGCAAGATCGTGCCAATTAAATAGTTGTCACTTCCCGATTCAGAGCTCACAGATACAAGAGTCGGTAGTGTTCACTTAAATTGGATTTTTTAATAACCAAATATGTACTTAGTGACCATAATGTGTTATAAAACCGTTTTTTATCAACTCAGAGTTTAGCAGACAATGTTTAAGTGATTTGTTATCCTTAATCAGCAGAATAAATTCACGCGGCAAAATGATAATGAGATTGAAAGTGCAATATTTTATTGAATGATTTAGCATAAGGAAATTAGATACTTGATATATATATATAGTATATATATATATGTGTGTGTGCGTGTGTAAAGGTAAAGTGCTGTGTGTGTTAGACGAATCAATATTAAAAATGTACAAAATATTGTTTTATAAATATTACATGAATTGATTTAAATGAAATGAAGAGAGAATTGTATAGAACCAATTATATGAAAATGTTTACGATTGTTTTTTTCTATCGAGTGTACCAAGTAATAAGTAATGGTGGACAAAGACCGCAGATTGTGAGTCAATAAGTTTTCAGAAGGTCGGGCAAAGATCCACCATGCATTCACGAAATGGACTTGACCATTTTGTGTAAACTAAGATTTTATTTTTGAAATGTTTTGGACATTGAAAACTCTAAATATATTTTGTAAATGATCTAATTGAAAAGTACATGCATAATGCCATATTGCGTAAATGTGTGATCATATCCCAAATGATGGCCTACCATAAATGTTTTGATGCATATTATTATATATTCTATGCATACAAAAAAAAGTATTTGTATTCTCGTGACGGTAGCTGACTTCATATATTATTCTTGCATCAGAGCTAAAGAATTGCTATAAAAAAAAAAAGGGTGTTATGAGCATTACTTTGGTATCAAAGCACAACTAGTATAGCCAATTTATTGGAAAACGCATTTGTATTTGTAATGGGTGTTTGAACATATCTTAAAAAGTAAAAGTATTGGTAGCAAACGGACGCTACAAGAACTTTTCATTGTGTTCTCTTAACTTAGTCATAAGAACTACTTCTACTCAGTATCTATCTTTAGTTTTTTGTATATATGTGTGTTTTTTCTTTGTTTGAGGGATAAACAAGGATTTAAGTTGTGGGTGTGATAAGTATCATATATACTCATTTTATTCCATAATTTATGAAGGTTGTTAGTAGTTTTATAATATAAATAAGTATTTTAATGACTTAATGCTCATTTTTGTGATTAGTTTAACCATTAGATATAGAGAAAATGAAGTGAAAAAACTAAAATTTAGAATTTGCTACAATAACATTTAGCAATAGCTATCAGACGGATTTTGCTACAGTAATATGATCACAAATGGCTCATATTTATTAATGAATTATATACTTTATAAGCTTTCCAAAAAACCCTTATTCACTTAATTTGGACTTCAAATGATCAAGCTATGGCTTTTAGAAGAAAGAAGAAGAGAAGAGTGCTCAAAAGCTAACCATTGGGAACACTTTTTTTATTCAGTCTTTACCATCACATCTAAAGGATTCTCTATTGCCATATTCACAATTGAGACTTCAAGATCTTTCCATAGAGCCCAAGATCACTCAATTTGGAGTCCGAATGCACAAGATGCAGCATCAAGAAGTAAAGGAGAAAAAACATGGTATGCTGTGAATAGTGTTAATGCTATAGCGTGAGATTTACAATGATGTAGCGTGGATGTCGGGCCCAACACACAGATTTTTAGTTTTTTTGCCCATTTTGAGCCCAAACTCGAGGAGGACCCTAAAAGGAGCATTATAAGGCTTCAAAATGGAGCTTTTTGGGTGAGAACAAGTCCCTTTGGGTGAAAACCTGGGGCAATGCTTTTTCAAGAAATGAAGGCTTTCTGAAGAAGAAAAGAAGGAAGAAGACAAGTGGCTTTCTACTTAAATATGTTTATTCTTCTTCTCTCTATATGTTTTTCTTTCTTTGATGGTTGTATTTCCTTTCAAAGATGTTTAGTTAGTTCTCTTAGGGCTTAGATGTAGCCAAGACTTGAATGTATGGATTTTGCTAATTTCTATTGACTGAAGTATTATTTTCACATATGAGTTGAGTATTTCATTTAGTCTTAGTGCTTGTAGGTATTTGGCCAATATTTGCATCATTTGTGGCTTGACTATAGATTGAGAAGTGATGATTGAGCTAGACAATAGATGAAATGCCATCTAATTATCATGAGAGAGAGAGATATATAAATGAGTTTAGGGGCGTGGTATCAGGTTTGTGTTCATCAGACTTTAGTTACGACGATCTAGGTAGATGCGCATAACATTTTCAGGTTGCTGTGCTACCAAGCCGAGAGAGATTCAAATATACACATAAATCACCATTTTCATATGAAAATAATCATTGATTGATTATGAGCTCATACACATTGTTTTGTGAAACTTGGACTTGCTGGGCTTTTAGGTCAAAGCTTTTTTAAAGCCATAGTTTAGAAATTCATATAGTGCTGATTTTCTCATTTAAATTTGCTTTCAATCTTCATTGTGTCATATCCAAATAGAGCCTAAACTAAAGCAGAATCAATAGTTAGGAGATCAATCCTCATGGGAGGGTGCTCTTCCTTACACATTATATTACTTGTACATGAAGCATGCGCTTGTGCACTTAGGCAATTCATTTTCATATACATGTTATAAATACTTCCAAGACTTCAGCATGTCTAGAGCAGATGTAAGATATATACAATAAAGTAAAAACACACACATTTAGTTCTGGCAACTACCTGCCATCCATTAAAGATGGTTCAGATAAGGATTTCCAATTAATCTAGATTCAAGGTTTATAATTAGTCTTACGTGTAAGGATACCTTTCTCTACCTTACTAATTCTCTTGAAAACCAATCAGAATAGTGAATTCATAATTAACCCCTTCCCATCCTTCAAAACATCAACTGTTGTCCAATATCAATCAAGATGAAAAATTCAAACACATTCTTAATTTTAATAGCCATCTTTTAATACCTCACCTAGTATCGTGACACTCTCACTTCCTTCAACACGCCCTGACTTCTATCTCTTCTTCAAGCTCGCTTGAAACTGTGATGTGCAAGTTCCAAACTCTGAATTTATATTTCAGAATTTAGTCTTGAAGTCTTGATAAGGTTAGATAATTATCCCAATATGACTCAACTCTACCTTTCTATTCGCATGTCTTTAAGCTTATCACAACTTTTAAGGAAACTTTACCAAGATCCTTTCTTCATAATGTAAACCCATTTGTTTATTTTATTTTTGATAGTTTAGATGATTGAATTTTCTTGATTTGATATTTATCCAGTTACTAAAAACGATCTCAGACATATCTATACCTTGCTCTCCAAGTGCCTTCACTTCCAAGATTCCAAATCTGACTAGCGTCCCACGTTAACTTCGATCCTAGTTTGGACTCTCCAAGTCTGGCACGTCTCTATACTAGAGGACTGCCCTAATCCGAACTACTTCTTGGCTCTCCAAGGGGACTTTTTGATTAATCGATCAAGTCTTCACCAAATTCAATATCTTATGTAGCCATCTACTTATAAAACACTAGAGACTAAGATATGGGTATCTCCTAAACCAAATTAAATTTTATTTATATTGTTAGTATATTTCTCAAACTCTTTAATACTATCTAAAAGTGTTTTATTAGGTTTTATTCTAAAGATGTAAAGATAGAATATAATGGTCAAACAATGATGAAGTCATAAAAATAATATGGGCAGCTCTTTGTTTTCGTCGTGCTCTTGTTGTTTGTCTTTCTGTTATGCAAACATAAAACAATACAGCTCTCTGTTTCGTCATGTTCTGCCGTTTATGTTCTTTGTGAATATGAAAGTATAATGATTTATAGTTAAAGGTGTTTTCTCTTTGAAAACTCTTATTAATAACACTTTTTAAACATAAAAATAATATTTAGTGTTTTTTAAAATATTATTATTATCCCAATTTAGAGTGTTTGTGTTTTTTATGTTTTCATAAAATAAAAAAATTAAATAAAACCAAAACATATTCTCTGTTTTTCTGATTTTTCAGTTCATTTTTAAAACTTGAACACCAGGTCGAAGATTCTCAATCAATGATACAATATCCATCTGCTCACATAAGAGGTAGCAGATTTCTGCTTAAGAAAAGTTCCCTCCTTACCCATCGTGCCAAGATTGGTTGATCTCTCCAGTCTGGGCTTCCACTTATCATCGGTTGCTTATTGGGCAGATGGTAATGAAGTGAAAAAGTACACCCGCCGCCCAAAAGTCAGGTCCTGAGCGACATATTCGTGAGTGTGAGCTAACCAGAGCGGATCAGCGTCCACGACGCCCTGGGCTTCAAATAAGTATTAGAATCGACACATGATCCCACATCGCCTCCTTACAAGAAATACGGTTGGCACTTTGCTCGGTATGTTCTCCCATATATCAAATCGATCTTTAGTTGGACTCTAATCTAGCTTCGAGGTCTTTATCATTAAGATTTACCGAGATCACATGCAGGGCCAGCATCGCTACTCTAGTGCGGTTACTAAGAAGGTCACCCCATTACCCAAATGCAGTCCTGAGTTAATGAAGTCAGATGTAACATCCAGAGCGTTATTTGAGACTTACATCGAAATGCTTTTTCACAGTAATAAAACCGATCATTTAGGTTGTACTTCTAATCGGGGCTTCGAAGCCTTATCATTAGCATTTTCATCGAGAGCTACCACAGAAGCAGAGTGGTTCCCAGAAATGGCTATTTAGAAAAGTGGTCATCCTGCCCTAAATGTGAGTCCGGAAACAGTAAACTGAGCGCGAGCCCATCCAAAGTTAACGCTGTCCATAGACGTTCTAAGCCATGCAGGAATCGATACAATTCATATTTGCCCACACAAAGAATCGTAATAATGAAGCAAGACGAGAGGCTCTCCTATTCATCAACATCTTTCAATCATACATCCCATCGTACTTTAGGCCTCTATCACTCAACCTTCCTTTCTACAATTTATATTATTTCATATTTTAAATAATGCCCCTATTATTACGATTAATTCCCAACATTCTTAAAATTTTACTCCTTTTATTATAAGGTTTTATGCATCTTGTGAAAATCCAATGCCACGTGCAGCTGGGCAGTGCAAGTTAATACCACATTTCTAGAGCCATCCAATGGAGGGGATGTTTATGTACTTTTTTTTTTTTCCTTTTTATGTTTCTTTTTTCCATTAAAAATATGTAAAGATTTTTACCTGTAAATGGGAAATGAAGGACGAGTTAAATTATTTTGGCACGCACATGCAGATGATGTTGGGACTTGGATGGCGACATTGAGTAGAAGGGAAGAAGACAGAGAAATGTGATAATATAGTGTTCAGGGGTAGAGTTAGATGAAACTAGTGAAATAAAAGAGAGCAGACTGGAGTTGATCCCTTGGCAAATTCTTCCAATCAATAGGTGAATATAAATTAACGTTATTGACTGCAAACCACGTTTTAGTGCTTATTAAAAAATCATGCTCTCTCCAGAAATTACTGGTCTTAACTTCCTTGCAGAAAGGAAAATGCCTTTAATAATTCATTTCATCACCGGTAAGTATTTTATGCAACCAATTGATGTAAGTTAGCCGCACCTGATCATCTCGAATGTAGCTACCTACTTCATTTGAGAACTTTCCAAAAATTAATAAAGAAAACAAATCTTAAAATATAATTTGAAAATAACTTAAATATAACGGAGTTTTCTCCACATCAGTAAAACAATTTAGAAAATGTCTCTTCAATATACACTTTTTACAAATTTAAAAAACTAAAAGTATCTCTTGAAAATACCATTTCAACTTAAATTCAAAATTTTTAAAATTATAGAAAGTGTATCTTCAAAAGATATTTTCAATGTTGATTCAAAACTTTCTAAATTATAAATGTGTTTTTTTAAAAGACACATTTAGTATAACATTTCCTCAAATAATTTAGAAAATATTTTCCAAAGACATTTTTCTAAAATTTGAAAAACTGAAAAATCTCTTTGGAAAACATTTTATCTGCAATTAAAAATTAAAGTTATAAAAGTGTTCTAAAAAAGACTTTTAGTGTTAATTTAAACTTTCTAAAATTATAATAACTTTCAAAAGACACTTTTAGTATAACATTTCAACAATTTAGAAAGTATATCTTCAAGAAACACTTTTATGTTTAAATTGTGCAATTTTAATTATAGAAAGTGTTCAAAAGACACTTCAGTGTTTTCAAAATTATCATGCTTAAAAAGACATTTTGTTTTATGAGTTTTAAAATGTTTTTCTTCAAAAGACATAAATTCAAAAATTTTGAAAATGACTCTTTAAAAGGCATTTTGAAGTAAAATTTCAAAAATTTTAAAGTATATTTTAAAGACACTTTCCACATGACAAAAACTTGAGTTAATTAGAATATTTTAAATCTATATTATGTGATTTCCAATTTTTTATATTTTTACACTAAATAATCAAAATGCCCTTCTTTGTTATTAATCCCAGGCCTTGAGGCCATCATGTCATCATCTTAATCGATCCCTTCTTAGCGGAGTTATGTTCCTCTCGCCTCATCCCACAAAACTATTCTAAAACTTATGGTTCTTTCTTCTTTCATGTTAATTATAATTTCATTATTGATGATGATTTTTCAACCTGAATCAATGAGCGTGTAAAGCTCTTCGCCGACTGACCGCTTGGCTGGCCGATGTGCCTGATTGTTCGGCTAGGTAAGGACCGCCGCAATACCCATCCAAACTCGACATAGCACTCCGCAAAACGAATAAAGGGGGTCACGAGGGTCAGTTCGCGGGTCGCCCTGGACGGTCTGGCAGGTCGGCGCCGTCAGCTTCGGGTAGACTGATCGCAGTTTCTGGATGTAGCTTCAAGAAGAACCGTATAAAGAAAGGCCCACGAGGGCTGCTTCGTGTGTCGCCCATGCCTGTCGATTCTTTCCTGGTAAAAGAGAGAATGCTTAGATTGTTTAGTATCACATCCAACGGAATACCTTCACCATGGGCGACCTCAGAAGGAGGAAGCTGATTGATCATGATAACTTTCCTAATCGATGAACAGCATCGGTCAAAGATGTTTCATAATTTAATGAATATAACACAGATGTTTTTGGCTGAGGATGATATTACTCATCAGATTTATTTCTTATCGTGAAACCAATTAATAATGGGAGCACTGAGGGGCAGGTAATATCTTAGCCTCTCATTGATAAGATTTTATTGATTGTGCATGCGATAAAGAGTTACCGAGAATATCCACTTCTCTAACACAGATTGGGATCAGATCAAAGGATGCGCTATCGGTAGACTATCCTACTTTCCTTATCATTAGATTAATTCCTGATTTTATATTTACCTTCCACTATCCATAACACCACTTCTCAGCGAGTGGACTGCTTACGGCCACACTATAGTGCCAGCGATAAAGGTCACCCCTCCTTTCGTCAGTGAGTAGTTCACACACGGCATTTTCAAACCCCATCGGCTACTAAATTTCTCAAAACACAAAAAGGCAGCGGCTACAATGCTTCTCAGATTGGTTTGATTTCCACTGTCACCATTGGATTAATAGGTCTTCATCATCGTCTTATGTCCAGTAGATGATGACTTTTCTGCTTCTTCATACTATTTCTTCCGTAAGTCTCTTCTAACTGCTCATCTCTACAAGCTCCTCGATCCGGTGTTTTTCTGTTTTTAGTGAGTTCTACTTTCTTTCCCTATTATTCCATCCTCAAACTTTCCATATCCTTTAATGTCTCCGCTTCTGAGATAGCTTTTTTATTTTACAGTTAATGTTATTATTTTTTTTTTTTGGTTCAGACCGTGTGGACATAGTAGCCTTTCCTTATGCATATTCATTTTTATCTCACCACTTTCGCCATTAGTTTCTTCGTGATGTTCTCGTATGAATTAAATGGCCTAAACAGCGCCGAAGAGCGCACAGTGTTTCAAACAGCCGAGAAGTCACTTTCGCCGATCGCTCATTAACTGGATTCGCAGGTCGTAGCCCGACCGAGTAGTCGAGCCCTCAAACCGGCCGCCGTGTTCACTGATTACCACCGGCGTTGAACTGATTCGGCCCGGCGGCTCGCGCTGGAATGATCAGCGCTCGTTAATCAGCGGATAATCCGCCGACGCTTCGCCTCGAAATGGCGACCGATTCGACTTGTTTTCGCGCAGCTCGCCAAATTGAGCCTGCACTTCATTGATTGACGGTAAACGTGAGCTGGCTGATTCGAACGCATGACTTGTTTTCGCAGAGCTCGCCAACTGAGTCGCTAATCTCCATCGCCAACTCGCACGAGTCGGTCTAATTTTTAGGTCGCACGACCGATTGCCGAGGCCAAAGCGAGCAGCCGGGTGAGATCATCCTGCGGAAGCAATGGAGGACTCGTCAGTGAAGAATGAGTGTAGCTCGCCCAAGTGAACCATCGATGGAAGAAAGTTTCATCAGAGGAACATTCAGCAGAGCTCGTCACAGCGGGAACCTACAAACAGGCGCTCGCTGGGGCGAATTGCTGAAAGTAGAGCCTCGCCCAAGGGAACTAGTAAGAGCTCATAGTAAAGAGAACCGCGGTAGAGCTCATCCAGCGTGAACCGAGGGAAGAGCTCGTCAAGGAATTGGCAGGCGTGAGCTCAGTCCATGGAACCGAGGGGAGGAGCCGCTGAGGAAGTATTTGTGCAGGTTTCGGGCCCGCGTGAACAATGAGGAGGAGCTCGTCAGAGCGACACAGTGTGAGCTCGTCCAGAACCGGCAGCACACAAAGTGACTTGCAGAGCCTCGTCCATGAACCGAGGGAGGGAGCCCAGAGTGAACAGTTGAGTAGAGCCTGCCCGCGGTGAACCGAGGGGAAGAGCTTGTCATGTTGAATTGTTAGCAGAGTCACAATGGGAATTGGCTAAGAGCTCGCTACAGAGCCGCTGGGAAGAGCTCGCCAGAAGACTATTGTAAGAGCTGTCCAGGGATAATAGGCACGCTGTAAGTGAGCTGCTGGGAAGAGTTTCACAGACCGTCGAAGAGCCAGTCCATGAATAATAGTTTCGCTAAGAGCCTGTCGTAAGAGTCGTCAGAAGATCAAGCAAGAGTCGTCTGTAGATACAGGAGCTCAAGTAGAGCAGCTAAAGAGCTCGCCGTAAACTGTTAGAGCCGGCCCACGATAATAAGAGTCGCCAGTGTGAGTTGCTGAAAAGAGCTCAACCACTGAGGCAGATTGCCAGCAGAGTCATAAAGAGCTCATCGTGGAAGACTGCCAAGAGTCGCCCATACAAATAATAGGAGCTCGTCATGAGCTGCTGGGAAGAGCTCGTAGATCACTGTAAGAACTGCCCATGTGGATAATAGAGCTCGCTGGCAGAGCCGCTGGGAAGAGCTACAGAAGACTGGGGTCTCCCATACACAGATCGCTTACAGAGTCGTCAAAGGTCTGTCTCAAGATCTGTAAGAGTCGCCCATGGGGCCACAGAGCTCGCATAGAGCCTGGGAAGAGCTCGCCAGTGAAGACCGTTATAAGAGTTTGGTCCGCAGATATCAAAGAGCTCAAGTGAAAGTCGCTGGAAGAGCCTGCCGCAGATCATTGTAAGAGCTCGTCCATGTGGGCCAATAGAGCTCTGCGAGCCATGGGAAGAGCCGTCCGTAGACCTGCCATAAAGAGCCTCATCCGTGTAGATAGCTGTGAGCTCGTCGGGCGTAGCCGCAGGAATAAATGCCGTAGACCGCCAGAAGAGCTCGCCCATGTGTATAATGGGGAGCTCGCCCATGTAGATACAGGAGCTCTCGCCAAGCAGTCAGCTGGGAAGAGCTCGCCAGAAGACCACAGAAGAGCTCGCCCATGTAAATAATGGGAGTCATTGGCAGCCACTGAAGAGCTCACAGTAGATCAAGAGCTCGGTCCATAGAGGAAGGGGAGTCACAGCAGCCGCTGGGAAGAGCCTGCCGTGCAGACCGTCAGAAGAGCTCACCCATGTAGAGACCTGAGCTCTGCTGGCAGAGCTATCGGGAAGAGCCAGAAGAGACCCCCAGGCTTCCGTCCGTGATAATAGAGCTCGCTGGCAGAGCCAGCTGGGAAGAGCTCGTCAGACTGCTGCAAGAGCTCTGCCCATGTAAATATAGGAGCTCGCCATAGAGCTGCGGGGAAGAGCTCGTCAAAGAAGACCGCTGGTAAGAGCTCATCTGGTAACAATAGGAGCTCGCTGGCAGCCGCTGGTAGAGCTCGTAGACCGTCAGAAGAGCCTGGTCCAAGGTAGATAACAGTGAGCCGCAGAGCCTCGCAAAGAGTCATGTGAAGATCAAGAGTCAGTCCGTGTGATGCTAATAGGAGCTCACAGCTAAGGCTGAAGAGCTCACAGTAGACTGCTGTAAGGAGCTCGCCCATGCAAATAATAAGAGCTCAGGCTAAGTGTGAGCTGCTGGAAGAGCTCGTCAGAAGACTGCTGTGGGGAGTTTCGTCCATAGATAATAAAGTCATTTATAGAAATGTTGGGGAAGAGTCACGTAGATTCAAGAAGAGCTCTCCATAAATAATGTGAGTCACTGGCAGACAAGAGCTTGGGTCAGTAGCCATCGTCAATTTAAAATAGTAGGGCTCGTCTATCCGAGTCGAGGTGGATGAGCTCGCTGAATATGAATTGCAAGAAGGAGCCCTGGCTTTTCCGGAGCAAAATATGCCTGGCCAATGTAAATAGGTAGGAGGGGAGCCCGTCGCTAAGTCCGTGAAGGGCCTGCCACAATAGTGGGGGCTCGGCCCATCCAGCCGAGGCGAGCCCGCCAATATGAATTACAAGAAGGAGCCCGTCTGCTTGGGAGGCGTGGGCCAAGGGCTCACTGCAGCCAGGCTCGCCCATCCGAGTCGAGGGATGAGCCTCGCCACATGAATTACTCGCCTCTGCGCCGTGGCCTCGTGGCGTTCCGGGCCGAGTGG